>OY390714.1:11118485-16118485 GCA_959613365.1 Balanococcus diminutus | reverse complement strand
AGCCTAATTTAGGAAAATTTTTGAATAATTTTTTCAAAGTGAATTTTCTCCCAAGAGAATTTTTTAAATCAAATATTTTCAAAACATTTTTTTCAATTTTTTTTTGTTGATTTCTTTAAGAGAATTTTGGGTTTAATTTTGAAAAAAATGTTCATTTTTTGCGTTTTTAAAAAGAATTTTTTGCACTCAGAAACATTTCTTACGCATTTTGAATAAGAGTTTTTATTTTTTTTTCAAAAAAAAATTACCTGAAAAGTGACAAGCGAATTTTAAAAAAATGTTGATAGAATTTTTGAGTTAAAATTGGGAAATTTTTTCGATTTTTCAATTTTTTTTTTCAAATTTTCATCTGAGGGACTTTCTTTTACCAAGCCGAGAAATACGTTTGAAACTTGAAATGAAAAAATTATCCAGAGATTTTTTGGGTGATTTGAAATAATATTATGCATTTCTCTGTGATTTTCTTTCTAGCAAAGTTTTTGGATCAAACAATATTTTTAGGACATTTCTTCATTTTTTTTTCAATTTTCAAGGAAATTTCTGGTTAAAATTTTAATTTTGAAAAAATATTTCCTAAACATTTTAAATGTATTTTGTATTTTTTTGTTTTCCAAAAAAAATTATCGAGCAATCTTCTTTTAATTGATAGTATTTACAAGTTAAAAGTGGAAGATTTTTTAAAACTTCAATTTTTCAAATTTTCATATGGGAGACTTTTTTATAGGTATACCTATCTACGTAATTCCTATACCTACCACCTGAAAATGTTTTTAAAAAAAATTTTATTAAAAAAAATTATCAAGCAATTTTCTGGTTATTGATTGATAATACCTATTTCTTTTTCTGTGAATTTTCAATTTTTTTTTCTCTAATTTTCAAATAAAATTTTAGATCAAAATTTCAAATTAAAAAAAAGTTGATTTCTTGCATTATTTTTTCAAGAGAATTTATTGCACCTACTAAAAAAAGTTTATCAAGCATAAATATTTCATGTTTGAGTAAGAATGCAAAAAATTTATTTTTTCATCTTTTTGAAAAGCTATTTGAAATTATTTTAAGAAAAATTTTTAAATACCCATTTCCTTTTCTTTGAATTTTCTCCCATGAAAATTTTTTGAACATTTCCTAAAACCATCTTTGAATTTTTCTCTAAAAGAATTTAATAGAATTTTTGTCTGATATTTTAGAATTTCTAAAAATTTCTTTTGGTAATTTCTTTTTAAAGAGAACTTTATTGTTCTAAAAAGTATTATTCAAACCGTTTTTAAGAGGTATTTCATTTTTTTTTCGAAGAAAATTTCCTTATCCAAATATTTTTACAATTTTTTTCCAAGGAGTTTTTCCTCATTTTTTTCAAAAATCCACAATTTTTAAACAGAAAAAAAACAACATTTTTTCCGAAAATTGTTCTTTTGAAAAAAGTTTCTGGAGCAAATGAATGCTTTGAAAAATTCCTTCACAAGTAAAAACGTTCCATGAAAGAAAATTTTATTCTAATGAACTTTTTCCATCGAGGTAATTGTATTTTTATTTTGGGGACGATGAACGTAAATATTTGGAATAAATTTTGCATATTTTTCCATTTTTAAGATCATTTTTGAACACATTTGAAAAATTCTCACCTTGCCATCTAATTTTCGAGCGAAATTGACACTTAAATTACCGCACCCTCTCCCCCATAGAATCGCTTGAAGCACCAATACCAACCCTATCTCTTCCTCAAACTCATTTTAACATTTCGACTATCTGCGTCGACTATGCGTCGACGTTTTGCTTATTAACTTATAATCTCTTAATACGCGTTCTAATCTCAAACGCCATAAAACACGATTTCGAGGCACCTATAAGATTAAAAGTCCTTCATAATTGAATGAAATTAATAAAATCCATTGCATTTCACCCCAAAGCACATCCATCCGCCGGTATTTCACTTCAAACGCCACAAAACTCATTCGCATAACCGCGAACAGCGAACATAACATTCGAGTCGAGTATACGATAGACTATATATGCGCGATAAACCTTTCTTATAAATTATTCAAAACCATTTAAAGTATTCCATTTTTCCAACGCGAGTTGAATTTTTCACCAATAAAAATTGTTCTCTTACTTGAACGGCTATAAGACCATCGGCTGAGTAAAGCGTTACGGTGGCAGCTGTAGCAGACGTAACTGGATTTTGGCTCAAAGCGATGCCGACATTTTCGCTGTGATCCGGCCGGTCTGGCGCGACTCTCATGGTTCTGCAAAATAAAAAGAGAATATTTTTAAGAAAAAAATCTCGAAATGAAAATCCGTTAGGTTAATTTAATGAAATGTTTCGTTGCGAGTAATTAATGACGTCGAAGTTTATAATTATTATATTTATACATAAGGTCGACGAATCAAACTCTTTCTTAGATACAGTATGGGAGCAGAGGGAGGGGAAATATTTACGATTTTGCGATATTTCGTTTAAAAATTAATAATTTGGAATTACCTTACCACTCCTTCCTTTGCCCTCTCTCAACAGTACGTACGTATATTATTTAAAAATTTTCAAGGTTCGAATTTTTCATCTACATTACAGATTGTTATTAAAATCACCAATTAAAACTTCCACGTTGGTTGAAACCAAATGAATAATACTTCACTCGTCCAAACTGTCAAGTACGCTTACCAAGTGGTTGTCAGAATGGCTTAAAACACAAAACTCTCCATTTTTGTAACCATCTATATAATTGTAAATGCAAGGTCGAATATTATAGGGAGAAAAACCTTCATACTCTGGGAACTGCTGATTTTTATGTCATTGCAATAAGTATATTCGCGAGTAATATTGCTAAATAATAGTTTTATGGAAAAATACCACACACGCTAGTGTAAAATACTGATTACTGACTGAGATTTTACATACAAGATGTTCAATAGGGTGTCCCACAATTTTATTTTATTTCGAAATGTCAAGCTCCGGTCCTCTAAAAATTATTCTTTTGGTGTAAAATCCACTCCCTAAAATTTTTTCTTCAAAAAAATGATTTTGAGTGGTGGCGCAGAGTCCCTTTTTTTGAAGAAAAAAATTGGCATTAAATTTTTTTTTTAATTTTTTAACGAAATGGTCACCGCATTGATACTTCAACCCAAAAAGACCATTTCCGGTAAAAAGCTTCTTTTTTACGTTTTTTGGAGAAAATAAAACATTAAAAATCAGCTGGAATAAAAAAAATTGGATCAAAAGTCAGAACAATTTTTACTCCCCCCCCCCCCCCCAAAAAAAACATAATTATAATTATGACAATGTTTTCAGGAACTGCATTGAAAAAATGACAACAGTTCATGCAGTTCCTGAATATTGAGGCAAAACTGAAAAATCGCCATTAATGTTTTTTTTCTTGGGGGGGGGGGGATGTAGGTACCTATGTTAAGGCCATTTTGATCCAATTTTTTTTATTCTAGCTGAATCTGAGAGACTTTCTTGTACCAAACGAAAAAATATTTTTAAAACTTGGAATAAAAAAATTAACCTAAGATTTTTTTGGTTGATTTGAAATATTTCTTTTTCTGTGATTTCGTTTCTAGAGAAGTTTTTGGATCAAACAATATTTTTTGGTCATCTCTTTAATTTCATTTTCAATTTTCAGAGAATTTCTGGTTAAAATTTCAATTTCAAAAAAAAATTCTTAAACATTTTTAATGTGTTTTTCATTTTTTTTTTACCAAAAAAATATATATATATAAATTATGCTTATATCACGGGAATTTAAAAAAAAAATAGTTAGTTTGGATTTTAAATTCAATTCTTAAAAGGATTTAGATTTTGGATTTTAAATCCTTTTTTTTTTTTGTTTGGATTGGTTGTTGCACTAGCTCTATAATATGTTTAAGAATTAGCCGTTAAAAAAACAGATTTCGTATTGTAACCAGATAAAACATATATTTTTTTCTCCGATAAAGTTGAAAAATTTTCTGCTCATTTTTTTACTTCGAAAAGCTTAAAAATTTTACTGTAAGTACTGACTCACAAAACAAAAAAAAAAAGTATGTATAAAAACATTTTTTATTGTGAAAAAAAAACAGATTCATCAGATTTTTTTGGCAAGGGAATTCAGTTGTTTTTTCTCCAAAAATTAAGTGAAAAAAATTCTTATTTAAAAAAAATAATTTTCTCCAAAATAATAAAGAAATCATTAAATTCAGAAAAAATTAAGAGATTTTTCTTCTGCAAAAAATTTTTAATAATAAAAAAAACTACTATTATTCAAACAAGTTTAGAAACGGTTGATCAGTTTTTTCAACAAAAAAAACCAACAACAACAACAATTTGTTTACTGATACTTCATAGAAATCTTTTCGAAAAAATTGAGTCGTTTTTTAGCTTGACTCGAGAGAAGTCGATTTCGAAAAAATTCGGAATGTTTTTAAACGAAAAATTGAAAGATTTTTTTCAATTGCCCAAGGTATCAAAAATGTAGTGTTTTTTTCCAAAAAGTTGTTTTTTATTTTAGAAATTTGAGATGTTTTTGTTTTAAAAAAAATTTCTTTAGAAAATTTGAAAAATATTATGTATAGGTAATAGGTAGGTATTTACCTGTTATAAAGAAATTGAGAAACTTTTTTTTCAAAATAAAGAAATAGATAAATTTTATTACGCTGACTCCGAAAAAAAATATAATTAATATGAAATATTTTATCGCAAGAAAAATTGGAATTCTTTTTGCAAAAGAATTCGGTGTTTTTCAAAAAGAAATTGAAAGATTTTCATTTTCTGTTTTAAAAAGAAAGGATAAAAAATTGAGATTTCTGAAAAAATTAAAATATGAGTAGGTAAGGGACTATTTATTAGAAAATTAACATTTAAAAAAAATGGATTTTGAATTTTAAAATCCAATTATGGAAAGGACTTTAGATTTTGGATTTCAAATCCAGATGTAAAAAGGATTTTGGATCTTGGATTTTAAATACAAATACCACAATAATTTTGGATTTTGATTTTAAATCCCCTTTTCCTGGATTTTGCCGAACCCTGCCCTAATGTTCAAAGGCTCTTTTCGAGGCACCTGCCAAATCTCAAATTGAGCTGAACTCTTGCACGTAAACTTTCTAGGCCAATTTGAGTGGAAAACGATTAGCTAATGAAGCAGCTCTACCTGCATGATTCGAGACACAAGATAAACTACCAAACAATCTGTATGGGTATCTGGTTCTCGTCACTCGTCCATATTGCCTCGTCATCGTCACAACCCATTCGAAAAATTAAGTACTTTTTCTATTTCCCATATCGTCATTGCCGGCTTTGTCGCCGGCAACGTGCGCTAATACAACCGGCTAACGCATCCGCTGCTCGCCCCTGCGGTCCTCCGGTTGGCCTACTTACACACAGACATAGATAGATACACGTTAAATTTGCTCGATTACAGAAGCTCGTGCTAATTGATAGCACGTTATGTCGAGTACCTATGTTATTCGGCTGCGAAATTTATCATCGGTACAGTCAGCGTCGCGTATTGATTTTGAAATATGAAAATAATGTACAACATCGGGTGTCTGTGTACCACCGAGCGAGCTCGTATCGTAAATTCGTACTAAGTAAATTATGTCAACTAGTTGATTTATCCGCGTGCCAGCTTTGACTTATTCTCGCCCGATAACATGGCCGCTTTTTCGTCGTATTTACCTGGAGCTTAGCAAGTTAAAAATACATATGTATACGAGTAGTCGAGTACGCACATATGTGTAATGCGCGAATAACGCGTTCGTACCTACTAAAATCCCTGCATAAGTATGTTACCACGATACACATATTCGCTTTTACTACCACGCCTCTGCTTCGATAATTATCTTAATTAGATAAAAAAAACCTCGTAGCCAATTAAAACACCGTATACATACACGTAATTAACGAATAACCGATTGCTTTTGAAAAAAACTCAATTTTAACGTTAGGTACCTAGGAAATTACCGTACGGTCAAACACGTGCCCCTATTTTAGGAAATACTTATTACTTATCAATTTTTTATCAAAATATAACAGTTTTGTAGAAAATAATACAATTTATATCCGTATCTCGTAAACGTCTGGTCTGTTTCGATTTTCGTTTCCGTTATTCTTAGTTTTATCCAGAGAAATGGCAACACTGTGTAATTCAAGTAAGTACATTATACATCGAGGAAACTGAGGAAAGAAACATATCGAAGAATTGTTGTTTGCTTCATTTTATGTTTTGTTTCATTATGGGCAATCGCGTGGAACGGTTTGAGACCATATTTGAACAACGAACAATTCGCAAAAATAATCTATATAAAATGTGATTTTGTACAAGAGAATTTGGTGAATTGAAAAATGAATCATTAGTTTTTGAACGATTCGAAAAAACGATTTGTGTAGCTTAATCTAATGAAATATAAGTCCTTCGAGGCTATTTAATTTTTCAAATGTCATCTTTAAAAAAAATGAATGATCGTTCGCGAACGACTCTGATGATTCATCTAGAAATGAATCGTTCGCGACCAAATTTTTTCAACCTTTTTAAATTTCATTTCAAATTTCAAAAAAAAATCGGTTCGAGTCGGTCGCGAACGACTCTAAATGATTCCTTACAAAACCGAGTCATTCGCGACCGAGTCGTACAAAAATTTCAAATACCATTTAAAATTGAAAAATTACGAATTATTTTTTGGCTCAAATCGTTTGCAAAAATCAACATTTCTTGGAAATTCTTGTATTTCTTCAAAAAATGGTTCAGTCGTTCACGAACGATTCCAATGATTCATCTAGAAATGAGTCGTTCGCGACCAAATTTTTTCAACCTTTTTAAATTTCATTTCAAATTTCAAAAAAATTGGAGTGCTAAATCGGATCGAGTCGGTCGCGAACGACTCTAAATGATTCCTCAAAAAACCGAATCATTCGAGACTGGATCGTTCTTTATTAGTTTATTTTCGATTATTTAAAAAAATTAAAAATGCTTTCTTTTTGGATCTAATCGTTGGCAAAAAATAATTTTTTTAAATAATTTTCATATTTTTTCAAGAAATGAACCAGTCGTTCGCGAACGACTCTAAATTATTCCTCAATGAATGCATCGTTCGCGACTGAATCGTTTAACACCTTCAAATTTCAAGAATTGAAAATATTTTTTAGATCGAGTCGTTCGCGAACGATTTGTGCATCGTGCTAAAATATAAATCGTTCGTCACTGATCAATTAAAAAGAAAAAATGAATTGGTAGTTCACGAACGACTCCAAGGATTTCTTAATAAAAACTAAATTCTTCAAAAACTTTGAATTTCAATCCAAAAAAAATTTAAATTATTTTTCAGATCAATTCGTTCGCGAACGATTATTACGATTCACTGAAAATAAAACGTTCACAACAAGCTCTTTTTTAAAATGATTATAACGATTCACTGAAATTGGATCGTATACAACCAATTTATTTTCAAATTGGAGTTTGGAATTCATTTCAGAATATTGTTTCTAAAAATGTAATATATAAAATAAATATACAGGGTGTCCCGTCACCAGTTGACACCCCTTCACCAGCGATATAGTGAACTCAAACTAAGCTCATGTATGCATGTTTGCCGACCCTGTGAATTGAAGGGGCAAAGATATGCTCAACTGAAAATTTTCATTTTTTAGTTTCGTTTCAGATTTTTAACCATGCGCTACTCGACAACCGAGATAGGTAGAAAGTTGCACTTTGCGGCGTTGGAAAGGAAATTTTGTGTAGAATTTTTTAGTGGGGTTGATCGTTGAACTAGGTAATCAGGGAGGTCTGTGCTGCACTAATTATCTTGAAAAAGTGTTCAAAATTGGCGATTTTTTTGCAATTTTTGGGGAAATCTCAAAAAAGTTTCATCATTTGGTATTATTATTATGGCTTCCCTTGGATGAAAAAAGTTTGACCTTTTGAATGCCGCAAACCAGACCCTTCTATCTCACTTCGTTAAAAAGTTATAGCAATTTCAATTTCAAAATCAGGTCTAAAAAAAAGAAATGAAAAAATTCAAAAAAAAAATTTTTTTCTAAAATGTTGTTTACTTTATTTTAAACATCGAGTTTCACTCAAAATCATTAGTTATGTTGGGTATCAAGTTTCAAAAATAACATAAAAAGGAATTTTAAAAATTTTTCAAAAAATTAATTTTTTTTCTGCAAAGATTTTGAAATTGAAATTGCTATAACTTTTTAACCGAGAAAGATAGAAGAGTCCGGTTTGCGGCATTCAAAAGGTCAAACTTTTTTTATTCAAGGAAAACCATAATAATAATACCAAATGATGAAACTTTTTTGAGATTTCCTCAAAAATTCCAAAAAAATCGCAATTTTTGAACACGTTTTTTAAGATAATTAGTGCAGTACAGACCACCCTGATTACCTAGTACAATTATCAACCCCACTAAAAAATTCTACACAAAATTTCCTTTCCAACGCCGCAAAGTGCAACTTTCTACCTATCTCGGCTGTCGAGTAGCGCATGGTTAAAAATCTGAAACGAAACTGAAAAATGAAAATTTTCAGTTGAGCATATCTTTGCCCCTTCAATTCACAGGGTCGGCAAACATGCATACATGAGCTTAGTTTGAGTTGACTATGTCGCTGGTGAAGGGGTGTCAACTGGTGACGGGACACCCTGTATATTCAACGTTATACTTTCGCAAACAGTTTTTGTAAACTGAAAAAGTGAATCGTTCGCGACCGATTGGTATAATTTTCAATAATTTTTTTCACATTGCGATGAAAAGTTAAGATGATTTTATCGCTAACGAATGATTCTATTTAGGTATTGACTTTTTCAAAATATTGCATAAAGTGATGATTCAGTCGTTCGCGAACGACTCTATTGACTCCTCAAAAATGTGAGTTTTTCACAATTTTCGAATGTTCTCTTTATTGAAAACAAAGCTAAAAATTGAAAAATATTTCTCCATTCTAGTTGTTCGCGAACGATTCACCTAAAAAGAATCGCTCACAATCGATTCAACTCGAAAGTAAAATTCATGTTTTTGGTGGTTTTTTTCTTCAAAAATGGAAATCATTTTTTCAATATATTTTGAGATCAGTTTCCATAACAAAAAAATGAATCGTTCGCGACCGATTTGTTGAAAACTTCCATTTTTTTTTTAATTTTGAGAATTGACTTCATCTGCATCGTGAGCTATTATTTTTTGAAATATTCAGAAAATATTTGCTCAGAAACATCCCATTGGGCTATTTCGTTCACGAACGATTCATTTCTTGAATTTTTTTCCTAATCAAACGCACATATACTCCTGATAATCTTATTTATACATATGACAAATTGCCATCTCATGAACCCAATCCGCCCATTTTTTCGACGTTTATACTTAACAATTCATTTGACTAGATTTGACGGAAGTGCTCGAAAACCTCCCGAAAGTGCACCTATTAAGCTACTTGATCGTGGTAAAAACGGTAAAAATGGCTGGAAAACGGAAACGAAACAACTCCCGGAGTCATTTGTACAATACGTAAGCAAACAAGGGTCGTAGACGATATATGTTTTAGCTCATTTACGCGGCTTAACATCAAAGCAAGAGCTGGGTATTTTAAAAAGAATCCACGCACGCCTCGGAAAGTTTCGTATTTAAAAAAAGCTACTCTGCGAGCGTACTATATTGGAAGATTTCGTACAAATACGTATTAGCATAAGTCCAAATAACGCCTTTCGACTTGGTTAAAAGTTTTTAATAAAATCGACCTTTGATGAAGTTGAATTTCTACTCCATGGTAACTCGTCGTTGTCGTCGGTATCGGCGTGTTACTGTACGAAACTTTGCATATCGAACACGTAAAAGGGGTAACCGTAGTAATACGTCGTTGGCATCGAGAAGACGACTCGGTTTGCAATTTTTTAAATATTTTTCAATTCAGTTTGCGAAGAAATTGGAAAACATGGCATTTTATGGTTTTCTTCGATGATGAAATTACATTCTGTCGTTTTACTCGCGAGCACTGTGACGTATGCGGTTATGCTTGCAACGTGAAAAACTCGACGTCGCGGTAGAAAACACAGTGAAAAAAGAAAAAAGGTCCCTTCGTACCATTCGTTAATTTTCCTATGTATCGATTCGAACCTCACAAAATGCTCGTTTTTGCGAATTAAAACGAGAAAAAAGCTATAATTTTGACGCTTTCGTTGCTGCTATTTCATTAACTGAAAATTTTCGCGATTCGTTCATTCGTTCGTTTGACATTTAGTATCGTTCTCGATATCGTGCAATAACCGTGAACAAATTTTAATACTTAATGGGCCATTTCTAAACTGCTCGTTTACATGTATGCAGGTGGGATCTGGGTGTAGGTACCTACTCGTGTAAAGTGATACCACGACAAATACAAAATTTCCATTCCATCTTACTACAGCACATTTACAATTCACGAGCTCATACCTTTTTGGACCTGTAGCTCGATGTACGCCTCGAAATAGGCGAAATGATATAAAAATATCCACAACCGTTCGACTCGTCTGCATCTGCTCTTCCATACCCTTGTATATTTCCTTATATGAACGTGTCGTATATACCTATTACCTACGTACATTTCTGGACCCGAGAAAATTTAATTAACGTACCACCATCCGGCGAGCACACTCGTCAATTTTTGCCGTACCTTGCCACGTTCCGGCCGAAACGTCGTTTTATTTAATTAATGTACTTTAATTACAATCGAATTAAAGTCGAGGTACCAGAGATAAATTTTATTGATCGAGTTCCATTTTCATTGAATTCGTAAAACATAATAATTACGATGCGGTCTTCGTCGACGAATTTTCAAATAAATTATAAAATATATTGCATCCATTAGTTTAAGTTCAATTTACAAAATGGAAAGAAGTAAATTAAAACGTTCTTTCGAGGAAGAAAAATTACGAAATGGGGTCGATATCGAAGGATATGCAACATTAGGCAGCTAAATTCTTCGTGTAAATAGGGGAAATTAATTGAAAAATTTTCTGGTACTCAAAGATTGATGGCCAAAATTGGAAAAAATCCGTGTTCTTCAAATTCGAACCATTTCATTGAAACACTTTCAATCGTTGAATGTTTTGGGCAAAATCCATAAGAGTAATTTACCCTAGTACGACTTTTCAAAAAATAGTATACATTCTTTTGATTGTAATTTTCATTGAGTTCTTTTTAATCACACCACATAAATCACTCTGGAATTAGTGAGTCTCAAAGTCGAGCAATGATTAAAATTTTGTGTACTGAACTGAACTTAAAAAAAATTGAAGTATTTTTCAAGTTTTAAAAAATGTAGCCAAAATTCATATCAGCATTTAATTCTCTTTTTTTTTGGGGGGGGGGGAGCGAGGGTTTGGGAACGATTCAGAATTTGCAATCCTGAAATTCGCGATCTCAAATTATTTTTACAAGACACAGAACTTTCAAGAGGACACTTTTTTAAACCAAATTTTATGGTTTATTTAAATTCTGAAAAATATTACAGAAATGTAAATATTTGTTGTTATACAAAGTCCAATGGAATGTTGAAAGATATTTTGTTGAATTGTCTACCATTGCAAACTTTTAGTATCAAATATGTTGGGAGTCATATCTACTAGATAGCGGAATTGAGACATTTAATCAACGATTATTTAACATTTCCATGAAAATTTAATTACATACAATGATATGAGTCATTTTCAAATAAATACATAAACATTCATTTTACAAAAATTTCCCCTTGCATATCAGTTGAAGCTTTAGGAACCCATTTTTAATTACTTTTTTGGATATTATCCAAAATTTGATTGCATCTCTCATTTACTTTAAAGCATATTCAATTTTAACCGTGTTAATCTTTTATTCAACTTTTTATCATACTTATAAAATTTCTCACCAGCAAAAAAAAAAAAAAAAAAAAAAAATGAAACAAACTGAAAAAACTGGAAAAAATAATTAAGATGATCAATTTTCAACAGCAATATTATCTGACAGCATTTTCAAAAAAAAATTAGAATAAAAAATAAGAAATGTTGAGAAGTTTTGAAAGTGAAAATGTTGGAAAAAATTGACAAAGATTCAAAAAAATATTCAAGAAAAATTGTACTTGATAGAATTTTTTTCAATAAACTATGATAAAATATTTTCAAGAAGAATGTTTTACCTATAGAATTTTTTTAAACAATTTTTTGTTTTAAATGCCGAGAAAAAAATTTCAAGTGACGAGCTATGTTGAAAAAAAATTTCAACAAAGATTAAGTACTAGTTAAATGTAACAAAACCTTTTAGAAAAATCCTAAAAATAATTTTCTGAAAAATTCTTGAAAAAAAGAGTTAGGTATTCTTAGAATTAAAAAAATTGAAATAATGTTGAAATATATAATATTAATGAACAATGTTTTTCAAAAATGAAAGATTTCAGCAAAATCCTGATGGAAACATTTTCAACAAAAAATTTCATAAAATGAAAAAAATTAGAGAAAAAATTTTCAAGTAGGCCAATGAAGAATTTGAAAAAAAAGAATCAACAATTTTTGTACAATATTTTGAAAAAATTACCTACCAAGTATAAAACTTATAAAATTTAATAACGTTTTTCATTTTTTTTAGAATTTTGAAAAAATTGAAGAAACATGTAAAAATTTTGAAATGATGAAAAACGTTCAAAAAAATTCCACTACAATTTTAATATAATTTTTGAGAAAAATCAAAAATTTTTCAAGAGTGGAACTTTTTCAAAATACCGTATTAAAATATATTTTGTTGATATTCTTACAAAAATATTTCATTATGAAATTTTTTCATAATTTCAAAATTCTTACAAAATTTTTTAAACAATTTCATTTTTTTTTTAATTTTGAAGAAAAATTTTCAATTGATTTTTTTGTATAAAAATTTGAAGTACTTAAGGTATTCAATAAAATAATTATAATCATGAGGAAAATTAAATGTTGAAAAAAAAGGCAAAATGATTTACCTAAAAGTACAATAATCCTAATTGAAAATTTCAAAAAAAATGTTGATGAAAAATTTCAAGAAACCCGTTTATAGATTTTCTAAAAGGAAGCCATTTAAAAAAAGGTAAATAATTCGTAGGTAGGTATAAAAATCAAAACAAATATTTTAAGAAATATTTCGGAAAATTTCAACAAAAAAAAATAATAAAAAATGTTCAAGAAAAAATATTTAATATCTCGAGTTCAAAAAAAAATGAAGAAATAATACTTTAAAATTTAAAGTTGGTAAGTAGTAGGTAAGTATTCAATTTAGTGAAGTATACAAAGAAAAATCTCTCTCAAGGAAATCTCAAAAATTTTCAAATAATGGGGAAGGTTGAAAAAAAAATTAAAAAATTAAACACCTATTTTGAAATAATCTTGATAGAATTTTCTGAAAAATTATTTTCACCATTTTTTCAACAAAAAAAAAATGTTTTGCAGAATTTAAAAATAAAAATAAAAAAAGCATTTATGAGGGATGAAGCATTTTTCAAAAAAATTTAACAAATATTTTAATAGAATATTTTAAAACAATTCCAATATTTTTCTCATTTATTTTGATGAAAAATTTTCTAGAAAATCATTTGTACCTATTTCATAAAATTTCAGAAAAATTGAAAAGGGGTTGAGGAAAGAATTCATTAGATGATGAAAAATTTCGAAAAAATTTTTTACTTACATAAATAATATTTTTGAAAATTTAATTTTTTTTTAAATTAAGGAGTTGTAAGACGTTTAATCATAAAAAATACGAAAAAAAATCCAAAAACACAAAATACAAATTTTCATGGAAAATTGAAAGAAGAACCCCACTCTTTTTAATATCAACTTCCAAGACAGTCACATCGTCTGAACCTCCTGAGGACTTAAACAAACCTCTCAAGGCTATTTCATTATCTACTCAGCAATCCCCTCTACTCCTAAATAAAAATGTAAAAAAATTTTAAAAAACCACGCTTTTATTTAAAGTTGGTCACTTTGTAAAATGTTATTCATAGGGAAAGAGTAATGCCTTAAAAAACAAAAAATAAAATTTACTTGAATACAAAAATGTGTCATGAAAATTTTTTTTTCAAAAATTTTAATGATGAAAATCGTGGTGGGGCGTTAATCGAAAAGGTATTCGTTTGCTCCTCGCACACCCCACCACGCTTTTCATCATTAAAATTTTTGAAAAAAAAATTTTCATGACACATTTTTGTATTCAAGTAAATTTTATTTTTTGTTTTTTAGGGCATTACTCTTTCCCTATGAATAACATTTTACAAAGTGACCAACTTTAAATAAAAGCGTGGTTTTTTAAAATTTTTTTACATTTTTATTTAACTCTTTTTGTCGTTGTTGTCGTTGAAAATATTTTAATTTCATAGTTTTACTCCTCGAAAACCAACATTTTGATATCAATGTTGTGAATTTTGAAATTTTCAAAATGGAACCCCCTCATAGGGGCTCAATTTGGGGTCGGGGGTAAATTTGAGTTCGAAAATCGAATTCAGCGACCTCGAAAACCTACATTTTGATACCAATGTTGTGATTTTCTGAAATTTTCAAAATTGAACCCCCTCATAGGGGCTCAATTTGGGGTCGGGGTAAATTTGAGTTCGAAAATCGAATTCAGCGACCTCGAAAACACCTAATGTGAGCACTATGTTCTTTCAATTCCAGTAAAATATTAAATGAGAGAGGATTGGTCGAAAACATACTCTTGGTTCCATGAGACATACATACATACATACCAAGTATATAAAAGCGTGGTAAAAAGAACCCCATAGCGTTGCTTGAATTGTAATAAATTACCACCGTATACGACTACTACATAGAATAAACACAAAAAAACGTCTAATTACCACACAAGCACACACCGTAGACGACACGTCAGATTACAAAGACAGGCGAGACGAGAGAATTACTATTTTAAGAAAATGCAATTGCATAATTTCATCGACATACGCAGTGCGGTATCTGCGGTTAAAAGTTTCCATACCCGAGAGTCCACCGAACTGATGAAATGTTCGCAGAAAGAATTTTTTTCATCCTGTCGACATAATAGAAATAGTAACTGTTGTCATTACACGTGCTTGGTACCGGTACAATATCGAGATTTTACATTCGGTATGTGAATTTAAGGGTCCACGATGCGATGCTGTGCGGCGTCGTCTTCGTCTCTCTGTATAAATGCATACACCGTGTTTCCTCTATTTATAGTTTATAAGGTACTTTCACACACATCGTGCGAGTACGACTCGAATATATCTGGTAATATCTACACTGGACCACTCTAAAAGTATCGTGTTTCGCTTTTCCTATATAATATGTACTCGTCCTTATATACGAGTATATGAGAGTAATATCGAAATACATAGTAAAAGAGAGACAATGTTAAACCATAATCAATCTTTCAGAGAAGTCGTCTTCGAGTGTACATGGTAAACATGACGACGACGCGAGGACGACGAGATGAAAAGCAAAGTAAGGGACTCGTACTATGGCAGGATAAATATTTGCGAAAAGATTGACGTTTTTATCGTGCCATATTCGATATTTAGCGAGTAAAATATACGTTTTAATTTTACTCTCTCTTACTATGCGAAACACTCTGTTAGAAGTTTTTCTCCCTCGTAAGTCGTAAAGCTTCTTTAATTTCCCTCGTTTTGCCACGTATTTCGAAAGGGATTTCAAGCAGCGAAATATATATTATGTACTTATATATCGAGTGGTGTTTGAATCGTTACATAGGCCTACTCGTTTCAATATTTCAGGTGAATACCGCTTGCTCGATTCATTCCATGAATACTCTCTAGAATGTGTGTTGTGTTCCCAAATCGTCTATGCCATTTATCTATAGTTATTGGCCAGATAACATGGCGTTTATCCGCATTCCATGAATACGCAACGGCATCGGCAACCGACCACTACGCGTTTATAATTCGTTACAATTCGCCAAAGATTGTCTTCTTTGGTGCCCCTTGCATCGCCCATCGTCACATTTCCGATGCTTATTTTCGGCTTCGTCGCTGGTCGTTGTGTCGTCCCATAATGGCTCGTCGCGTACGCCACTCGGCAGTATGGTAATTTTGCTCGAATGAAATAAAAAAATACCTATTTATGCGACGATAAAGGATAATTATATACGCGAGGTGGGATTATAAGTGCATCGATTCGAATCGCGGTTTAATTTTTCACCGATGAAAAATTCGTCAAAAACAGAGGTATTGATTGTATTGACCCTCTTGGGTATTCGTATAAATAATCTCTGTTCGGTTTTGTGGCTGGGTAGTGCCAGGTCTGGGTACTCGATAAAATTTTATCTTTTTTTAATGCAGCAGAGAGGATATCGTTGTTAGCCTCGTATCTTTCTTTTTATGAACTGGAGTCTTGACCCTATAGGGTATGAAATCGTTTAATGTGCATATTCAACGGTATTACTTTTTTTTTTTGATACCACTTATGTACTATCATTTTGGATGACATATACAGGGTGTCCACTGTCCAGTGAGTGGAGGGAATTTTTTGAGATTTCGAAATAATCGAGTTCAATTATTGAAATGAAACTTTATGCACACCTCATGCCTATTTTTGTAAATGAAGGTGATACAGAGCTTTGAAATTTTTTTCCCCACCAGTAAAATCTATTAGCAACACTGCATTCAAAAAATTTTCCTAGCCGGACCCCTCCCTCCATTTAATTTTGAATATCAAGTATCTAGGTATAGTATTGGACTTGATAAAAATCATCAACAACGATCCACGTTCATGTAAACAAATTGAGTAATTAAACTTCGAAAATACTTATCAATTTAAAAATTGAAATTTTTTGTAATAAAAAAAAAATCAATTTTTTGAAATGAAAAAAAAATTCAATTTTTTGGAATTACTAAAGAAAAATTCAATTTTTTGGAATAGAAAAAATTCAATTTTTTAAAATAGAAAAAATTATAATTTTTTGGAATAAAAAAATATACTTACTTAGTACTTTAAATACTACCCTAATTTTAAGAATGTGCCTCTAAGCTTAGTTCTTGTAGGTACATGACACAATAAATAAATTTTAAAAAAAAATTTAAAAAAATAAAAAATTTTCAAATAAAAAAAAAATTGAAAATTTTTCAAATAATAAAAGAAATAAAATTTTTTCAAATAAAAAAATTCTAAATAATTTTTTTAAAGTGATTGAAAATTTTTTTTAATTTTTGAAAAAAAATCAATTTTATTGAATGTTTTTGGGATAAAAAATACTTATCCCATTTTTTTTTAAATCAGCACGAAAAAAAGGAAAAATCTTAATTTTTTGGGTACATTTTTTTTGAGAAAAAAGTTCATGTGTCAAGTATGTCGTTGTTTTGAATTTGAAAAATAAAATGTTCAGAGTTCTTACTTACTACCCCCCCCCCCCCCACCAAAAAAAGAGATTCAACAGACTTTCAAATTATTGACACCTCTGTCTGTCTTCAAAATTGAGATACGCAACGAGTGCACATGAAATTATTATTTTCATATCTTATTTGCCTTCCTTCTTAGAATTTTCATCATGGAGGTATTGTTTCATATATGCTCCACATTTCCACTCCTAATTCGTGCATCATTAAAATTAATAATCGCCAACTAAATACTAAAAGCACGAGCTGAACAAGTGATAAGTGAAAAATGATTAATTACAAATTAGATATCAGCCAGTCGTTTCAAAGGACGAGAATGCCACATTCTTCTGGTCAAAGATAGAAATAAAACCTCACGGTTAGAGACAAATATCTCCTTATCAGTAAAAAAAAAAACACGTTGTATTTCATCACCTACTAGTCTTGGAATCTATGATATGAAAATATTCAAGTTCACACAAATACGATCATAGCACGTTCAAAAACTCACTCCTACTTCTGGAATAGTTACAAAAATTATTCGTTTATGCTTGTGCACGTAGCAGAAGAACAAAAAAACGCCTTATCTTCCATTACCAAAAATTACAACCACGTTGAACTGAATCGAAATCAGCTTTGGTAATTTTTCAACAATGACCTTCTGCGAAACTACCGTAACGTATCTTTCACATATTCAACAATGTAGCTTGTTATAGAGTTAATACGACTCAATACGCGATTAACCATACACCGAGGTAGAGAAGGACAACGGAACATACGACGAGCTTCGAACCAAAGCTAAGAACATGTGCTATCGGGAAAATTTAATTTTTTGCTTCAAAATGGCTCGTAAATATTAACAAATTAACGCGTGATTCGACATCGAACGTGATAATTAAAATTAAGGACACATGGAGAGCTGAAGAAGAGCATGCTGTAGCTCTTCTTCACACCCGCACGAGTTTGAAATTTCACTCCGAATAATATTTTATTAATAAAGAGAAAGAGACTCAGGAGTGTCATGAGTGGGGGGGGGGGGGTTAAAATTTTATATAATTTTTCTACAACGCACGTTATCAGAATTTAAAAACGTGTAGGCGGATTCTTCATCAAAATCACATTTTCAAACTTCCAAAGTAATTATAAGAAGTTTTTATAAAAACAATAACTATAAAAAATAACGACAGAAAAAATTGTTTTGATAAAAAACACGACGATAGAGCAGGTCGAGTTATTTTTCTAAAAACACCTGAAATCTGAAAGAATCTTATTCTCATGCTTTGAAAAAAATACAAAGATTAAAATGGCTAGGTAGGAAAATTAATCCTGAAATAAAATATTCTCATTGTTTGAATTCTGCCCCAATAAAATTTTGGAACATTTTCTTTTCAGACGATTATTTTCGATTTAGACACTCTGCAGGCGAGGGATGGGTATTGCAGCTGTAAACCTTTCTCTCATGGGAATGGAGTGGTCGAAATTCTATGGAAGTTTTTTAATGAAAAAAAAGGTCAACCAGACGTGTAGCTGGGGTTTTCTTTAAAAGAAGCGAGAGAATGTTGGATTCAAATATTTTTTCGGTGAAAAAAGTTGTCTTTGGCAATACTTAGGTAATATTTTTTTGAAAAAATTCTATGTTTACGATTACTTCAAATTTGTTAGAAAAATCATTTTTCAAATTTCAACTGATTTTTTCAGAAAAAATCGTTTCCATAAATGTTTAAAACTAAGTTGCTCAGAAAATTGCAAAATTTAATTTTTATAAAAAAGTGACAAAAATTTTTCTAAAAATTTTCTTGAATTTTTTTTTGTTGAAAAATTCAATATTATTTTTTGGAAACCTACTTATCATGAAATATTTTCAGTGCTTTTCTGTGAATAATAATTTTTTTCTTTCTTTTTCAATTTTTTTTTTTTTTTTTTTTTTGAAAAAAATTACTTTAGAAATTTTATAAATGAAAACGCTCAAAAAACTGCTAATGCTATTTTAAAGAAGTTGAAAAGTTTGAAAATCAAAAATTCATATTTTTGATTTTTTCAAAGATCAACAAAAAATCTTCAATTTTTCTTATTTTTTTGAAAAATCATTTCAAAATAAGTAGATAGGTAAGTATTACTTGAAATATTGACAAAAAATTGACAAAAAAATTTTTTTTTCAATAGATAAACAAAATCAAAATCTCCATTTTTTGAAAAAAAAAAAAAAAAAAAAAAAACATTTCAGCAGGCAAACTATTAATTTTTTGGAAATAAAAATCTCAGAAAAAACTTTTCTAAAAAATATTTAAAGAAAATTAATAATATTTATCACTTCATTTCATGTTTTAAAAATCGTATCAGTAAATTGTTCGATGGTATTTTTCAGAAAACTGTTGAAAAAATAAAATCTGTGTTTGAAAGTGAAGTTTTCTTTTTATTTTCAAAGAGTACAAAGCGAAATTAAAAATCAATTTTTTGAAGAAAAAAAATCAACAGATGAACCATTAATTATTTTTCTTTTTCTTCTTTTTTATTGGAAAAATTATCTTGGAAAACAAATTAAATAGCACAAAAAACTGTTGAAAAACTTTCTCGAAAAAATACCTGAGTATTTAAAAAAATAATAAAAAATAGTAAGTAGCATGACAAATTTATTTCGTGTACTTGACTTATTTCCTTAAAAAACAAAATTGAATATAACGATCATCAGAAAAAAAAAATCAGAAAGAAATAGATTAAATTTATCATTTATTTATCTTTTAAAAAAATCGTTATAGAAAGTTTGTTCAATGAAATTGTTCAGAAAACGATTAAAATAAAATCTAGGTGTATGAAAATGAAGTTCATTCCAACCATTTTTTTCAAAAACAACAAAACTGAAATCAAAATCTAATTTTTTGGAAAAAAAAACTTTTACAGGAGCTAAAATTATATATTTTTTTGTTTTCGAAAAAATAATCTCAAAATTTTGGAAAAGTCACAAAAAAATTGGACCCTTCCCTTCAAGATTTTAAAACCCATTCTATGTACCCAAATATACTCGAACCCCTCCCTTGACTTGATACGAAATGCAACGTTCGTTTGAAATGTACGAGTCAAGTGCATTAAATACGTCGGTAATCTGATTACATATCAAAGTGTTACGTATCGATGTGGTTGTTTGTAAACAACAACAACACGAAAGAAATTATAATATCGCAATCTGCGTAAGTAGGTATACTTCTTCTGGGATCTGTACATACGCATACGTGATCGATCTGACATAATTACTCGTATTAGAAAGGAAAACCACACTAAAATTTACTCGAACTTCGCCCATGCTTTCGATCTCAACAATGCTCGGCGTTAAGTAGGTAGGGTGGTACCTCTACCTATAGATACGGTTATCTGCGCCAGGAGTGCCAGGACGTCTTAAATACACGAGGACGTACGGTCGTATTCTTCGCAATTCGTATTAAAATTATCAACTCGAGTCTCAACTCGAGAATAGAATAGCGAGTTAACAATTAGCGTTGACAAAATGGCCCATCTTTCCGGCGTGGCGCTGCCGCTCGTACCCACGAATCGAGCCGGAGCGTCGAGTGCGCGAGCTCGGCGAGCCACGAGGTTACGCGGCATTGGGCAGTGAAAAAAAATTCATACGCGATTAAAAAGCAAACAAAACAACAACATAAGTGTATATGGATTGAACTAACTTAAAAAGTGTTACGCATGTAGTCGCCAGCCTTGAAACGAAGAGACGTTGGTGAACTGGTAAGTGGACGTGGTAATTCTCGACGACGTCGACAGATGCTTCAAAAAAAAAAAAAAAAAAAAAAAAAACACCGGGTACACAGGCACAGGCACTCGCGACCACCGTATAAAATTCCTCTTTAATTTCGGCAATATCCCTATAGAAAATTTATTGCGTATGGTCACCGTTCATCCTGTCGCAGTCGATAGAGCAACAAACGATTTTCAGAGTCTTCCGGCAGCGATTCTGCAGGTCTTCCGGATAGCACGTTGGCTCGTCACGCGAGCTTTGAAAGCCCAAAAGTAGAAGCCATAGTGAGCGACGCGAATACGATGAGGATACGAACCATATACAACGTTTGAACGATTTTACGCACCAAGTACGACCTCGTCGGCGTCGTTATTTAAACTGTTCGGTTACGTTTACGTTTAAGTTTGATGGGTACGAGTACGAGATAAAACGTACGACTTACGCGTACCGTACGAATTGAAACGAAAGAAACAAAAGCGTCGAAGACGATCAGTTAGGTAACGCGACGCGCATCATTTTACTACGTCACTTGTACCAACAAATCAGAACGTACAACGCGACGGGCTCATTTGACGTTGCGCCGGCTCTGTCTCCAATTTTCACAGTTAAAAAGTTAACAATATTGTCGTCTCGTTGTATTGTGTGGTCGTTATGTAGTACACAAGTACGCTGTCATTCGTTTTATGTTATTTAGTTGGTTTTTATTTCCACTGCACGACGTCGACGACTGAACCAGTTGTACTTTTTCGGTTTCCTTTTCATTCTGAATTCATTATTTTGCGTTCTGTGTACAGGTCGAGATCGCTGAATGCTGAATCAAAAGCGTACCTCCGTCCGTGTACAAGGTACCTAGATGTGCGTGCAAACCGGTGCGACGCGACGCTGAACCACGACGCGCCGCATGACGACCGGCAACGTGAACCAGTTTATATCAATTTCGAAGCGGAAGTCGAATCGATTGCATGGCGCATGGGCCGGTTACTTCGGAAGTTTGGAGGCTTACTGTAATTCTATTTTGTATAATTGGATATCCCCAATTCTCGTCAACGAGTCTAATCAACAATATTGAGTGTATTGACATCCTGCGGCCATCGAATCTTCTAATATAATATCGCATAACTAACTCGTCTTGAAATCTACTTTGCAACTCATTGGAATTGATTTGCATTTGCTCAAAGATCCGAAAATATTACCAACATTTTTTTTCTCGAAATTCTGCAAAAAGAATTAAAATCGCCCTAAAACTTTAATTCTTCAAAATTGAATTATTAAAGAAATAAAAAATTCCCAGTTATTTAAAAATTGAAAATTTTTTGAAATTACAAATTCTTCTAAAATAATTCAAACTTTTCAAGATGGCAATTTTTTTTTCTAAAATTCATATTCTTTGAAATATGCACTTTTCAAAACTTTTTGGACTTTGAAATTTCAAAAAAATTGCAATTTTTTTAGAAATGAATTTAGAATTGTCCATTTCAAACATTTTTTTTTGTAAATTGCAAATTTTTGAAAATATGTAAATTCTTCAAAGGGTACCAAACTTGGAATTTTTGAATTTTTTAGAACTTGTCAAAATAATTTTCTTAAAATTTAAATTCTTGAAAACATATTATGTATCTATACATACAGATATATTTGTCAAAAATTTGAATTTTTTGGATTCTAAAATTCATTTTGAAATATTGATAGTTTTTTCAAATTTTTTTTTTTTTTTAATTCTTTAGAAGTTATCTATTTTAAAATTTTGGAATTTTTTAGAACTTGGATTTTTTTTTCTAAAATTTTAAATTCTTCAAAACATGAAAATTTTTCAAAATTTCGAATTCGGAGTAATGTATGTAAGGTATATTTTTCAAAAATTATTAATTTTGGAATTTTTTAAAAATTGCAATTTTTTTAAACATGTTAATTCTTCAAAAATTGTTGAAATTAAAAAAAATTTCCAATTCGAAAATTTATCTAAAATTTGAAGTTTTGGATTCTAAAATTTCTCAAGAATTCTAAATTTTGTTGAAAAATTAAAGAGTTTTTCTCAAGTAGCTTCAATTTTCTAGAAATAAAATTACTAATTCTTCGAAATACTCGTACCTATGTAAATTTTTTAAAGGTAAGTAAATTACAGTTACCAAATTATTTTTTGAATTTATGAGTTTTTTGAACCTGCGCAATTTAAATTCTTTAAAACATGAATATTTTTCAAAAATTTAAAATTTTTCGAATTCTAAAATTTCTCAAAAACGCAATTTTTTAAATTACAATTTTTTCAAAGATTAGCAATACTTTTGATTTTCTAAAAATTGGATTTTTTTTTTCAAAATTTGAATTCTTTAAAAATTGCAACCAATGCAAAAATCGAGAACTTTTTCAAATTTCCAACTTTTTATCGATTAAAAATTCTTTAAAATATGCAATTTATCACAGATTACCAATTTTTGAATATTTTTTTCTTAGAAATTACAGGTTTTTCTCAAATTCAAATTCTTCAAAAAGTGCAAATTTTTTAAAAATGTTAATCAAAAGTTGTAAATTTTTATTAAATTTTAATTCAAAAATTGCAAATTTTTTCGAAAAATTGAGAATTTCTAATTTCATTTTTTTCCAATATTAAGTAAATTACAAATTCTTTAAATTGTCTCAAGTTTTCAACAATTAGGTGGTACCAATTTTTGAATTTTTCAAAATTTGCATGCTACGAAAATTATACCTATTAAAAAAATTAAAAAAACATTACTCAAAAATTTTAATTTTTTTAAAATTTTAAATTATTTGGATCCTAAGTGAATATAAATTTCAAGTAAAAATCACACAATTTTTTGAATTCTTGAATTTTATAGAAATTGTAATTTTTCTGAATTATTTAGATAACATTCTTTAAAACATGAAAATTTTTTGAATTCTGGAATTTCTCAAAGTTTGAATTTTTAAATTTTTTCTTATAGATAAAAAATTCTTTAGATTCGGCAAATCTTTCAAAGATCACGAGTTTTTGATTTTTTTTTTTTTAGGTATTTCAAAAAGTGTTAATTTTCTATAAATTGTCCAAATCTGCTATTTTTTTTAATTTGAAATTTTTGGCATTACAAATTTTCAAATTCTTTAAAATATGAAAATGTTTCAAAATTTTACCAATTTTTTGAATTCTTTTAAATTTTGTAAAATTCAACTTGAATTTTAAAAAAATGAGTAAGTATGATTTTTTTTTAAATTTTCAATATTCTTGAATCATTAAAAATTGTAAAGTGATGTCAAATTCAAACTCTACAAAATAATAAAATTATGTGAATTTTTCAAAATTGCTGATTATTTAATAATAAAAATAAAAGATGGTATTTTCTAAAATCCCAAGCTTTTTTAAATTAAATTTATTCGAAACATGCAAATTGTTCCAAAGTTGAATTTTTCAAAAAAATATTTGATTTTTTCGAAATTTCCAATTTTTTACAACTATGAGTATGAGTTATCCTAAAATTCATGTTAGACATAATTTGCAAATTTTTACGAATATTTTTTCTGATTTTCGATTTTTTTTTGAAATGTTTAAATACTTTTTCTAAGATTTGAAATCTTTACTTACTTGAACGAAAAAATGATCAAAAATTGTATTTTTTAAAATAGTTACCTATATAATTTTTCAAAATTTTTGGGAAGTAGTAAATTGGTTTAAAATGAATTCCCAAACTGTCATAAAATACAAATTCTTCAAAAATTGTTCGTCTTTCAAAAATTCTGAATTTCTCAAAAATCATTTCAACTTCTAGACCTAGGATCAACCATCAACGAGAAAATCTATGTAAATTCAATTTTTTTCGATTTTGCCCCCAATCTCACATCCTATCGACTACATCATCCACAACACCACTCCCACACATCGGTCCACATCGGTCCATATCGACACAAATACCTTTCATTATCAACAAGTAGCATCAATCGTAGCTTCTAGCACCGCAAATACAAGAAGACCGGTGCGGTAGTCATTTTGACAACCGCAAAGAGGCGGTAATTGAACCGCCAGAGAAACGATGGCAAAATTGAATACGGTGTTTTGCATGTGCGAGAATGTGTTTGTTTTTTTGCCTATTCAAAACTAACACGCAATCGCAACCCTCGAGGGTTCCATTGACGCAATATGCCTGTCAACTTGATGAAAACGAGTATTTTGTTGGCCGGATTGCGGTACATGAGTACACAGTGGATATCTGTGCCTATCCGGAGCTACTGCCCCGCGTCACGCTGCTCTCAATGTCAAGTTAACTTTGTCAAACATCGATCAATGTTTACGAATTGGACGATAACGTAAACTCTGCTTGATCGATGTTTACAGTGGAAGAAGAAAAATACACTTTGGTATTTGAACGAATGAAAAATATAGCGATTTCAAAATTTCAACATAATTTTATCCCTCTTCTCCCGTCCTATCTTCAAATTAAGAAATATTCTCCACTCATAAACTAAACCACGACGTTAAATATCTCCTTTTTTTCAATTTACAGAAAACGCCATCATTCGGAGAAAAATAAATACCAAAAAGAAGATAAATGAGAAACCACACCGGCGTCATTTCAATTATCGCTTGATTAAAAACGAAACAAAATTTCATCGCTCAAGTTCAAAAAATTCCAACTTTTTTCTAAATTTATCAAAATTAAAATTTAAAGTCTGAAGAAATTACCCTCGTACGCTGTCATCTTGCATCCAAACAAGAAAAGTAGAAAAATTACTCGAAAGCACATGGCTAGATGCGAATGACAGTATTTCAATTAAAACTTTCCACCGAGCTTTTGAATGACAGAAAATCTAAACATTAAAAATTTTGATTATGTTTTCTGAAAAGACGACATAGTTACTCTGGAGAGAAGCACGCTAATGAGGTAGAAAAAACGAGACAGACGGAAATTTGTAATTGATTTTTCCAAAAATTGCGATAATTTGCGGAAAATGCGACAGTGAAACTAATTTAGTCGTCGTACTTGTTCCATTTTCTGTATTCGCTTTCGAATGTAATTGACGTAAATTCCTAGGTTTTTATAAAAGCACAGCGTACTTTGTATAATTTCCATAAGAAACGAATTTCCAAACGTTTTTCCAAGTACGTATTTGGTTCAAATTAAAATAAATATGTAGGTACATCAGTTCGAAAATTGACATCATTTTCCAGAAATTCAAATTCAAATGCTCATTATTAAGGCCCGGATTTTTATGTGCTTAAAATAGCAAAATAAGCGCTTATGTCAAGCGGTTAAAATATGAAAAATAAGCATAAATATGCCCTATAAAACCAAAAAAAGCAAAAATAAGTGCTTCAAAAATTTACCAGCATGGGTATCAAAATGCAGGTATTTTAAAATCGCTTTCGAAAACCTTATCAAATCGTACATATGTAGAAACTGAAAGAAATTTAGAGCAGAAAAACATTCAAACATTTATTTTCAAAATAAATAATGCGAAATTCAATAAATTTGAACGCGTTGAGATTTAACAATCGAAATCGATTAAATTGGATTAAAATTAAATTATAGTTTGAAAAACGCCTCCACAACAGAATATTCCTTCAAATTGCAACTTAAAAAGTAAAAAAAAATTGAAAATACAAAAAATTGTATTTTTTAATTTTTTTTTGGTCAGGTTTCTCAGTTTTTTCAAAAAAAGCGCTGAAAACTAAAAAAAACGCAAAATATGCGGGTTTTTGACGTTTTTTTTTTTTGCAAAAATAAGCGTTTTTAAGCATTTATACCTAAAATAAGCAAAAATAAGCGCTTAAAAATTTCACCATTCGTCTCAGAATTGCATGAAACGTAAAGAAAGTTGTGATATGCCCTATCTAGTGCAGCAGGAAAAAATAAGCAATATCACAAAAATCCGGGCCCTACTCATTATAGATAAAACGTTATCAAACCACTTGTTAAATTAAAAAAAAAAAAATTAAATCAAAAGAGAGACAACTATTAGATTTGATTGAACTTCCTTCCTCTCTCCTTGCAGTTTATATTTACCCCTCTCGTCTAAACTTTCAAAATAAAATCATTCATTTTTGAAGAAATTGAGTAACGATTTTGGTATACTCGTTCGCGAATGATATATGATTTTAGACTGAAAGGCGAAATATTTTTCATGAGAATCTCAAATTCCGATCTTTTTGTAAAAAAAAAATCTTGCAGTGGGGATCTTTGATAACATGATATTGATAAGGAAAATATCAAAGGGTAATTTCAACTTTCGAATTCATTGATAGAGAATAATAATAAATTAATTCCTTGAAATTTTCTAAACAATTTTCTCATTTTTTTTGTTAAAATTTTTTTTTCAAATTCTGATTAAGGGCAATTTCTAATTTTTTTCTGAAAAACAACCCTTTTTCAATTTTACTTGAACTTGATTTTTTCTAATTTTAAAAACGATATTCTGTTGAAAAACGTAATAAAACATGTTTTTTAAAAATTTTGTTCAAGAAAAAAAAATGAAAAGAATGTTGTGTCAATTTTAAAAATTATATTTTTTTGGAAATATGGTTTGAAGAAATTATTAGTGAAAAATTTCTCAAAAATTAAAAATTTGAAATTAAAAAAAATAATTATGAGAAATACCCATTGAAAATTGTGATTTTGAAAAAAAAAAAAAAACATCAACTATCAACATTATCAATAATTGAAATTTTTTGATCTAAGAGTATAATTTGGGAAAACTTGAAAAATGCACTTTAAAAAATAATAAAAAGACTACAGTAAAGAAAAGTCTGTTTTTATTTTGAAAACAACTAGGTAAGTACGTAATTATTTTTGAAAATCCAACAGAAATTCATAGTTCTGGAAATATAAAAAGGAAAACATTGATTTTGGTAAATTTACAAAAATTTAACCCCTATGTTTGAAAAACTATTTTCGAGAAATTTAAAAAAAAAATAGTGATTCAAAATACAAAAAAATAGTAGAAATATATCAAAATTGGCAATTTTGAAAAATCTTTAAAGTTTAAGCAGCCTTGTAATTTAAAAAAATTCAACAATAATGATTTTGACCAACTTTAATTTAGGAAAAAATTATTTTGAAAAACTAAAAAAAATGTATCTATTTAAGAAAAAATTAGAAATACCCAAGTAAGTATGTACTTTAAGTATTTTGAAAAAATTGCTGTTTTTATTACAATTATTTTTGGAAATTTGAAAAACTTATCAATATATTTTTTTTCTTGAAAATAGACCTTGAGGAGGTATGAAGAAATATTTTTGAAAAATAAAAAAGCTGTCAATTTAATTTTTTCGAAATAGGTCCTACAGTGGTTTGGAGAATTATTTTTGAAAAAATTACTTAAAAATTGTCAACTTGAAAGTGGAGTAGGTATGTCACTTTGGATAAAATAATTACTTCATTTTGATTTCTTTTTAATAGACTCTAGGTTTGGTCTGAAGAATTATGAAGAATTGCCACAAAAATTGGCAATTTATAATTCAAAAAAAAAAAAAAAAAAAAATGAAAAATACGTACTAAAATAGAAGGATTTAAAAAATATATATTATATTAAAATTGGAAATTATGGAAAACATTACGTACCCATCAAGTAATTATTTTTTGAAAAATTTAAAGAACTCTCATGTGAATTCCAATTAATAATAATATTTTTTTAAATATTTCATATTTATTTATTTGATTGGCTTCGAAAAATTGATTAAAAATTAATGATTCAATTTTTTTTATCGAAATTTGTTTTAAAATTTCCTAAAAATTGATAATAAAAATCAGGGGGGGGGAGCTATTGGGAAATACCGCTTATGAATTTTCTGATAATTTTTTAAATCAAAAAACAAATAAATTGAAAAAAAAACTGATTTTCAAAAAATTCGTATTAAATTCATGCAATTTGTTCACGAACGAATCGAAATATCGGTTGAGACCTTAGCAGAAATACTTCAAAATGTCAAAGTTTTCAAATTTTGGTTTTCCCCTCATAAATCTGTCTTTAGAAAAACGCCCAAAAAAAAAAAAAAAAAAAAAGATTCGACACGTGGTAATTTTTATTTGAAACATCGAAAATTGAAAAAACGTAATTTTTTTTCCAAATAAATTATTTCTAAGTACAAAAACTCATAAAATTTCAAACCCTACTAATTTCCAACTCAGCACAATCCGCCTTTCCAAAAAAAAAGAAAAAGAAAATCCGCATCTCTCTCTCGCGAATAAAAAAACCCAACCCAGATTCACCATCTCCACAGATACCAGCCAAGGATCTCGTGGTAAAAAAAAGGCAAATGTGGCTCATTTCCGCGTACAACGGCACACAGCGTCGAGGGTAATGCACCTCGCCGGGGTCACGGACCCGTATCCGACTAATTTACAGCACGTTCACGACTGGTTAGCGGCTTTTTGTGGCTATAATTCGAAATATTAGATGGAGCGAGTAGCGAGTTGTCTGGATGACATTTCGAATAGTACAATATACTCGTACACGTGTAAAATTAACACCACCCTGGCTGGAATGAGGATGCTGGCGAGGGGCAAGGGTGGCTGGCGCTGTCTCGATGCAAAGGTTTACCCACGACGAGCCAGACCCCACAGGGCACAGCTGACTAATTCGATTAAAATTTCATACATATATTGCGAGGACACGAGATGCATGGTGGTGACGACGTTGATAATTAAAAGTTGTTCGAAACCAGAAGTGAAGAGGAAAAAAAGAGGACCACATCGAGTAATGTTAATTTTGCTATAATATGGTGAAACCGAAGAGGTAAAGAAGACGCCATCTCGGCAATGAATTCTCATAAACCGTTATTATACGTGTATATATATATACGATATATTCGTACGTAATTCGGCGTTTAATCTGAACGGTTTTTTATTTTACTCCCTCTAACCGAAGATTTACTTTGCTTTACGTACATATAAGATATGTAAGTCGTAAGTACCTATATGGAAAAAAGAATAGTAAAAAATTGTACAGAATGAGATTTTATGTATAAAATGTTGGCATGAGCTGTGCTGCTGTTAAAATTACAACAGTGGCGTTTTAGTTTAATATCGGTTACCATGACTACGCAGTTTCCTTTCTTCTCAGCTCACTTTCTCGGTCTGGGCCGGCTGTACCACGCGAGAAGGATCGTTTACGAATGATGCGATCGTTCAGGTGCAAATTGAATTTTTTTTTCTCCTAAATTACGCCGTATATTTTGTTTAAGGCAACGTGGTCTTTCTGTTTTTGCTTCACTGTTGGATCGTATGTGGCCGAGAGCGAGAGCAGAGGCAGACGCTGCCATACTAAATCGTATGTACATATTACAGCAGGTTTCATTCGGAAGACGCAAATTATTACGTCGTAGTTATCTGCTTATTTACGGCTCGTATTCGTCTCTGGTCTCTCCTTTTTAATCCGCAGCTTGGTTGAGCGTTGCGACGACGTACGCGGCCATAGTCTTGAAATATCCTTCTACGTGACGAAAATTTCTGCAGACAAACATCAGCCAGCCAGCTTCGGCATCAGCATCCCGACATCGTGTTCTATTTCCGCACCGTGCGCGTCCAGCCTCCAACACCTTGTTGACCTATTTGCCATTTTTTTTTTCTGTAATTTTTTCGGTACACTACAATGTATGTACGCGGCGAGGTTTGAAAAAAATAATACAAAACCAGGTCAAAATGATGCGGTATAAATGGTGGATCGACGTGTATGTATAAAAATGATCGAATGGTGTGCCATTCGTTCTGGTGCTGTTCGAGAATATGGCCCAGTCAAATAAGGAAATTAAATTACATTTTGGGTTAGCAACATTTTTTGATTTTAAAATGTTCAATTCGATGTCTTGACTGAGCGAACTAAAGTTTCTGCGAACCTCGCCCCTCGAAAAGTTCCCTAAATTTGTGCTTAAAGTGACCTACTTATTCGTCATTTTTGCTTATTATAACTCTTCAAACATGCATTTAAATAGAAAAATGGTCATGACTAAAATTAAAGCAGATGAAATTTGCAACAAAAAAGGCTATATTCATTTTTCCCAAAAAGTCAACGGGTGGCGCAAAAACACGCGTCAAAGAACAACTTCAAATGCTAGGTCAAAAAAATTTTGTTCATTTCTATCATTTTATTTTTTCAAAATTATTTTTAAAAAAATTTGAAAAAGTAGGGTTGTAGCTTGTAGCACACGGATGGATCGCCGCAATACTGTTTTTTTGGCACCATCAAAAATTTACCATGTCCAATACTACACAGATACTTGTTATTCAAAATTGGAGTGGAGGGAGGGGTTGAATCGAAATTTTTGTCATAACCAAAATTATTTTTAGGATCTTGATCTACAACTTTTATTTGAAAATTTTTTCAATTGACCACTTTCTCCCTCCCTCCTCCAATTTTCAATTAATAATTAGTATCTTCGCAGTGTTATGCAAAATCGATGGGGAGGGAGGGGTCGAATTGAAAAAATTTTCAAACAAAAGTTGTAGCTTGAAGTCTTGAAAATAATTTTGGTTATTACAAAAATTTCGATTGGACCCCTCCCTTCCCTCCAATTTTGAATATCAAGTATCTGTGTAGTATTGGACTTGGTGAATTTTCGATGGAGTCAAAAAAACAGTACTGTGGCGATCCACTTGTTTGTAGCACCACTTAAAATTCAGTTGAGGTGAAAATAAAAAATTGGGAATTATTTTTCATGAAAAGGAACAAGTTCGATTAGATTAGGTATAATTTTAAGAAGGCAAGGGTTTGAAAATCTGTGCTTTTTTCAGTTTTCTAAAAAATACAGGAGCAACTGGATTTCAAAAAAAATAAACAACTAGTTCCACTTAAATCAAACTGATAATTCATTCTCATGAAAAGGAATAATTTTGATAGGTAATAATAAAAAAATAAAAAAATTTAAAAATCGATGCATTTTTTCATTTTTCTGAAAAATGGGGGTGATAAGGGTCCACATGAAATTCAGTCAGGGTAAAATAAAAAATAAGGGATTGTTTTCTCATAAAATGAAAAAACTTTGGTGGTAAGACAAAAAAAATCCAGAAGTTCAAAATAAGGGTCACCCTTGGGTTGACACATGTCTAAATTTTTGACACTTCCGGAGAGCGGAGGTGTGGAGGCTTTTTTGGAGTCTACGGTGTGTGCTCATTCGCATGTATTCGACACCTTCCGAAATCATAATAATGTTATTCGCGGAAATGAAGAGTAATCTTAATTTTTTTTTACTCTGCATATTTTGACGCGTGTTTTTGCGCTACCCGTTAATTTTTTGGAAAAAATGAAGATGACCTTTTTTGTTGCAAATTTTATCAACTTCAATTTTAGTCATGGCAATTTTTCTGATTAAACTCATATTTGAAGCGTTATAAGCAAAAAAACAACGAAGGGGTTGCTTTGGGTCTAAATTTGGGGTACTTTTCAAGTGGTGAAGTTCAGGAATTTTTTGGGGGTGAGCCAGAACACCGAGTGAAAGGAACATTTTAAAATCAAAAAAATTAATATTATTCAAAATTAAATTTGCTCCATTTTTTGGCTCAATTTTACTGGGTAAACATAAGATTGATCATCATTTTTTCATCGATCAATCTACACAATAAACATGTCGATGTATTCAATTACATGTACCATTTATATGTAAATATACTTTCTGTTTCTTTTTCCCAGTTTTTCCCTAGACTTCACATAAGACATTCAATTTATCTAGTATTGTTATTATAATTGCGTCAGTTTACGCTACAAACACACGAGAAACGTATGAGATGTGTTTCTGATGCACGACGACGGTAGAGTGGCGATAGCGGTTTGTTATTTTGTTTTCAATGAATTTTTTTTTATTCCCATCTCATTTTGAACGTATACTATACACGCGCATATATAAGCTGTCGAAATTACACATAATCGGATAACCGAACCCATTGGTGGTTTATAATCCCCCCTCCCAAGTACACGAGGCACATATTCGTGCTTCAAAAAGAGAAGAAAAAACTCGTATTACGTAAGCCATTCTGCGGTATTTATTGGTAATTTTTTTTTACGCTTCGACTATTAAGTCGCCCGGTTTTAAAATTATTTATTGCGTAAAAAAGCCGAATTCGCCGAATACTACGTGCTGTTAATTGTAGAGTATTTTTCGAAAATTTTCTTCTTATTATTGGTAACGATAATGGCGCCTTGTTTGTAATAATGAGCAATAACGATAAATCTAGATGGGTGTTTTTATGCATATATATTATATATACACAAGCTTGTACGTCGAATGCCTTCTTCCATTGATTGGGGTTTTATCGAAATAACGTGTAGTCTAGTGCGCAGAAAGCAGGGCAAAGGTGGCAAGACAATATTCAATTCCAATAAACTTTGAATTAGATGATATGCACAACGAATATCTACAGGAAGTTTATTCCGAAACATTGTTATTCGATTATTTGAAAATGGAAATAAAATATTTTCCATAAGCTGTTTTTCCCTCTCTCGTGGGTTTGAGTTCTTTTGTTGTTTTGGTTTCAGTTTTCGATTCGAAAAGTATTTCAGATGAAAAAATTTCCCAGCTCTTATTGATTTCGAAAAATTCGTAGATTAATTTCTTTAATAAGTATATTATCAGAAGGAGGGGGAGAGGGGGGAGGGGAGAGGAGGGGAGAGAGATAAAATTATTAATTTGATGGCGACTGCAGCAAACAGACTTTTCTGAATATATACCCAACAATTCATGACTAAAAAAAATGAAAATCACTGAAAACTGTAGTCCAAAGTAAAAAGTAAAAAGATGAAAATTTTGAAAACGACTAAAAATTGCAATAAAATTTCCATTTTGCAAATAAAAATTTAAATGAATTAAAAATAATCTCAAAATTGGGGGGAAAAATAAAAATAGCAATGAAAAAAAGTTTAAAAATTCACGACTAAAAAAATGAAATTAAAAACAACAAAAAACTGAAAAAATGTTGGGAAACTGAAATTGAATGGAAAATGGCCAAAAGTTGAGAATAATTTTTAAAAATAATTTAAAAATTGCACAAAGTTAGAAATTAAAAATATATATAAATCTAATAAGTATCTATATACATTCAAAAATTCATCAAATTGAAAAAAAAATACGAGAGGAAAATTGAGTTGAAATAAAACTAAAAATGGGCAAAGATTGAAAAAATAAATAAAAAACTGCAAATAAAAAAGAAGAAAGAAAGTTCAAAAAAATTACGACTAAAAAAAATGAAAATGACTGAAAATTTGAAAAAAGTTGAACAAGGAAAAAAAATTGAATTGAATTGAACATGTTCAAAAATTGGCTAAGACTGAGAAAAAGTAAATAAAACGAAATAAAAAATGATCAAAAACTGTAACAATAGTGAATTCGAGACATTCAAAAACTCTAAAAAAATCACAACTTGAAAAAATGAAATTGAAAAAAGTGAAAACAGTTAAAAATTTAAAAAACAGTAAAATTTTGAAAAAATATGACTGCACTAAAAATGACCAAAAGATGAAAAAATTTATAAATCGAAATAAATTTTTTCAAAAATCCAAAGTTGGAAAAAATTTAAGATTAAAAATTGCATCAAGTTGAAAACTTGATAAGAAAATTGAATTTCAAAAATTCGTAATAATTTTGAAAAAAATGAATTATTTAGAACTAAAAATTGACAAAGATTGAAAAAATAGTAAGTAAAAATCTGTAATAAGGAAAAAAAATTTAAAACAAAAAAGTTTTTGAGTAAAAAAAATTAAAATAATTGTAAAATTAAGAATAAGAAAAATTTTGAATTGAATCAATAATGAACAAAAGTTGAGAAAAACAGAAACAAACTCTTCCAACATAAAAAAACAATTCATCCCTGGAAAAACCTTTCTCGTCTAAACAGACGAGAAGAAATCCTTGTAACCCGGCTCCGAATCGGCCACACTAAAATCACCCATAATTACCTTTATCAAAAAGCTCCACCACCCTGCTGCCAGTTCTGTTCATACCAACCTCCAACTATCAATCACCTATTATTCCAATGTACAGAATTGAAACAAAAACGACAACTTCTCCAAATAGATGAAAACTCTTTGATCATTCCAGATAACCCTAACGATATACACAAATTCATTACTCTAATCAAAAACTGTAAACTTACCCACCTAATCTAACTCTCCTGTCGTTGGGCGTAATAATCTAGTAATTAAACACACCAAAAAAAAAAAAAAAAAAAAAAAAATTAATCAAAAAATGGGGAAAACTGCCAAAATTATTGAAAAATGAATAAAAATACCTAGAGAAAACCGAAATACCGTAAAAAAATTAAAATTCCGGTTTGAATAAAATTTCGAAGAATTCAATTGGGAAAATATTTCGAAAAAATATTTCAATTTCTTCAAACTTCAAAAAAAAGTCAAGATTTTTTTTCAGCAGAAATTCAATTTTTTATTTTGAAAACTATTGAACGCAGATTTTTTAATTTTCTCATAAAATTTTAATTCCAGTCTTTTACTTGTAATTTTTTTAAAATTTTATTCTAAAATTTTCAAATTCCAACAAATTGTTTTTAGTTTTCATTCTATTTTTTCTTACATTTCAATTTCAATTTTTTTTTTACCATTCGTAGGGATTTTTTTACGAAACTGTGGTGTTTTGGGAAAATGAAAGAATTTAGATTCAATATGAAAAACCTATGCCCCAAAAAGAAAACATGAGAGCAATGTAGGTACTTATTTTTTGATGTCAAAAAAAAAGTTTGTAAATATGGTGAAAAATTTGAGCATGATAAGTGGGGGAGGGGATATTTCGTCATTTCATAATATTTATTTTCTTTACACCTCAATTTTCAGTCATTTCTCACCCTAATCTACCTTCCCATGGACCACTTCGCTTCAAAAATGAAGAAACCAGACACTACCCGGTTCTGAAAAAGAACTTGTCTGGTTTTTCGAATCCGACCAGCACGAAGATATAAGTATTTTTAATTTTTAAAAGAAATTCCAGCCAAGAAATACGAGTGCCTTTATTACGAAATGATTCAAACAAAGCAGGAGATCTCTTTCTATACAAATGTCAACGTTATTTGGGAAAATTAATTTCGGTTCCTGAAATTTAATTTAATTTTTCGTGGGCTCATTCGAAGGCGGATTTGTTGAAATGAATTGCTCGTTGTTTTTAATTCACCAGGCGTGCGGAGACAGAATTCCTGTTAACTCGCAGAACTGATAGGCTTGAAATTGGAAATCGATGGAAAATCAATTATTGAAGGCACGATAAAAATAAATGAAGTTATTCGGGACCTTATTGTAAGATTAAAAATTAATCCAATTTCAAATTTATAATTGAAGAAAATATCAGCATTTAAAAAACCTGCTGTGATAATATAGTCTTGAAGTGCAAAATATATCAAATTTCATAGCCCAACCTCTAAAAATTAAATTTTCATATACACTGGGTAGGTGCATACGAATATATCGTCCAAAAAAGAAGATTAATCTTAATGATGATGCAGAACAGAACACAGAACATGTACATCAGAGACACTAAATTAAGATTTTACCATTCTGGAGAAGTTATTTTTAACCGGCGAGGCTCGTCGTTTCAAAACTATTCAAACAATGTGGTTTTTTCACGCACTGACAGTCAAAAAGTTTTCATTCGATTAAAAAATCTAGTTTTGTCGTGTTTTTAATTTCTAATGTACACACGAGCACATAATATACTCGTATTCCGACCTAATCAATTCAGATCGTCCGTAACGAAATTTAACTTTGCTAAATACTAATATCGTAATTATGAAACCTTACACGAGAAGACCTAGTTTTGAACATGCGATGTGCCCTGGTCGCGATGTGTTCAATACACGTGTTGTTTAGTGTGTGGTGGATAATTTCATGAAAATATGAAGAAATTAACTCTCGAAGCACTTCGTGTAATTGTAACGGGATTGGAAGCTAATCGCATGCATTTCCATTTCTTTTCACCACATGAAAATGTAAACTCAGCATATGCTCGACTGACGAAAGTCTTCTATAGGTTAATTACCTTCGATCTAAACAAACTAATTTTCGAATCGACGAATAGGTAGCTAATGATAGGTAAATTAATTTTGGAATAAAATCACGAAAAAAATAAATATAGCTAACCCACACACCCAGAGAATTCAACAGAGTGATGTAATATTTTTCAAGCAACTTTTTTTTTTTTTTTTTTTTTGTAAACAAATGATAGAAAACATGTTGGGATAACCCTGGTGGAATATTCGTCCAAAGGTATTAGTTCATTTTGATTATCCAAACAAACGAATATTTCACCGGTACAATGTTTCAAAGAGAAACGCACAGCAAGAGGTATAGGCAGGTAAATTGACAACGTGTACAAAACGAACATTCCATTATACAGAGGCAACATAACACACATGAATGATTTTAGCACAAAACACCGAAAAATCGAACACTACAAAGACGACAGACCCATCGAATATACCTAGATCAACGAGAACACTTTGTATTGGCAATTCAATCTGAAATAGGATGGCAAATCCACACGAGGCTTACAATAAACCTAGATAGATTGAAAAATCAAAAAAATTAAAGCCACTTGACAACCAACGTGCCGTGTAATCGAGTATTTTTCAGTCTTGAAAGTAAAAAATATACTCGAGAGTGATGTAGGTTTGTAAAACAATGTAAGGAGGTTGGTAATTTTCAATTCTTTCATATGGGTGGCTGTTTAGATTACATGGTGAAGTTCACCCAAAGATCATGAACTTGCTGATGTAACAACCTCTGAGTGATGAAATTAAACAACGAAACGTTTCGATATAAAGTGTACGAATATAAGACCGGTGCAATTTCTTGAAACAGATGAAAAGTGTAACAGAAAAAGTAAAGTTATTAATTAAACCATACCTAAAAGTGAAAGCTAACAAGTATACACCTAGGTATTGAAAAGACACAACATTAGGCACATGATACAAAATTAATACTTAATAAGGTTAAAGTGACGTACCTATGGATAAGATTCCGCTGTAATTATGATTTCCAACGCTATAACGTAAGTAGAAAAGACATAACAATGTCATCAAGTGTTTCACAATTCTTTCGAGATTTATGATTATGACGAATTAATCTTATATTGCTTCGAATTTCCGATACAGTATCACTCCGCAACAGTTATAACATTTAAGGAAGCGTTCGTAAACTTGTAATCTTTTCAATTCCACCGAATTACTATTAATTAATCAAATAATCCGAACACGTTGCAAATTTTCAAGACCGCTGCTTTCGACCAATCACTAAATAAACCAAATCTAGTGTTACACAGTTTACACAACAACACGTTCGACGCAACCGTAGGGGAAAAAGAAACACGCTTTAATAATAACACTATTATCAATGAAGATGCATACACGAATGTACACGAACCGAGAAAAAAAATTCACATTGACGAATGAAAACAGCTGATTTTGAAAGTAGGTCATGTATGAGGTATGCTTGTCACATGATCGAGCTAGTACTTGGATTCGTGCTGAGTTTAATTTTTTTGAAAATATGGCTGGAAATTTTGCATATTTTTTGCATTATTTGAATTTTATTTAGAATTATTTACATCGAAAGAAGTCTATTTTTATGTTTTTTTGAATCATATTTGAGTAAAAAAATGTTTAAATTCGTTCTGTATGTTCACAGTTGTAGACAACGTGGACAAAATAAAAAACACACGTGGTTTTCATTTTTTTTTAATTTTTAAATTTTTTTTCTCATTCATTTCTCATTCTATTGTTTGTCAAGAAGGTTAGTTTGGGGTGATGTAACTTCAAATGAAGGAGTAATTTTGTATCTCATTTCAAAGTAAGTTTATTAAAATAATTACCTACTTATTCAATGAGAACTAATTACCATCGAAGCACCAGTAGCTCGGAGTTTGGTTCGACATTTTCGATACTGAATGAAAAGTGAAAATTTAATGTTGATTATTACATCATGTTAATGAGCTTCCATTATGAATTAATCTAAATTATAGTTCATTTGTCTGTACTTCGAACATTGAACACTCAAGTCGCTTTTCAACTACTCAAATAAGCATTTAATAAATTAAAATGAATGTCTTCTTTTTATTTTTTTGGACATGCATGAAGAACTCTGGAAGGTCTGAAGCAAGTTATGCTCAAACCCTCGCTTCTTGAACATCACTGAAGAAAGAAAAGAGCTCCTTGTAGCATCATTTTATCGAAAAGTCTGGCTAAAATTCATCAACAGAAAAGATTACACCAAAATAATTTAAATTACTTCCATTCCAATTTTCAAGCCTTTCACCATTTCATATCGATATATCTTTCGACCACCCGCATCGAAATTTCAATCGAAATCCAACTTATCAAAAATAATAACAACATTAGGCATGTGATAACAAACCGCATTGCCGCAAAAATAAAATTACGCTTATTAAAAATATGCAATTTTTTTGAATATTCGGTTCTAATTACACGCTCAAAACGATATTCTAAGTAAAAACTTCCCTATAATCTTCTGCGAGCTTAGTCTCAATCTCGATTTTGTGTTCAATTTTCGTGCATGAACATTCGACTGATTCGTAGATTACCATTACCTAGTCTCTTGTAGAGAATTGATCTCATTACATGTAATAATTTTAATATTTTTAATTACCTAGGCCTAGCATTTTTCATGTTGCACATAAATTTATTTTAATCCTTGTTCACAGATTACCCTTCGTACGCTTCGATTAGTCATCATCGTATCATAATGAATCAAACAGTCGTCTTGTAAGTGAGAATATAATACAAAAAGTTACTTTTCTTATTATTGTAAATGTACATTTGTTATCCAGGCCAGGCAAAAGTCGCGATCATGAGAAAAATCCCAATGACAAAGAAGACAGCGATGTAGAAGCCGGTGATCGCGATTCAGATGACTCCGATCAGTCCGGATCCGGCTCAGGGTACTCTTCGGGTTCAGAAAGTGATGAAGTAACTGGTAAATAAATCCTGGCAAATGAATATGAATTTTATATAATATAATAATCTTAAAATCTACTCATTTCAGTAGAATTGGACGAAGAAGAATGTATGAAAAGAAGGCAAGCTTGTATCGAACAGATGACAGAATTAGAAAAGCAAATAGTTGGATTACGTGACCAGTACGTTTCTCGAAATTACAATTATCGTTGTTTTCATTTTCACTAACACGCTTTATTAACGTTAAATTCATTAACGTAACATGCTAACGTTATTAATTACGTTTGGCGTTAATAACAGTAAAGTAATCGTAAATGATTAGTAATGGGTAATCGGTTCGTAGTTTAAATTCCGACAGACTTTTTTTATAATTCGGAATTATTTGCAGAATAATTAACGAACAGCTATATCAAATAGAATTAAAATTAAACGAGATTAAATACGGAGAAGCGCCAGAATATTTACAACCGTTGGCAGATTTAGAAGAAAATGCTAGAATTCGCAACGAAGTGGCTGTCATTTTACGTCAACTGAAAATCAAAAATTTAGAAAATGAATTCGAAGCTGAAGAATTAGCTGCCAAACAGAACTTCGAGGTAATTATTAGATACAAAATTAAAGAAAAAATTGTCAAATCTCACATTGTCGATTGTTTTTGTTACAGAACGAGAAAGTCTTGTTGTACGATTCCGTCGAAGACGACTTGAAACAGAAAATTAAAAACTTGGAAGAAGACAAGAATAACGTTGATTTGAACGCTGACCTGTGGATGGTGGAACGAGGTCTCTCCAAAGCTGGAAAAATGACTAAAGATAAGAAACACAGTGGCCATGTCAAAGGAGGAATTTATCGCGAGTTTGATTCAAACCCTCGCCGGAAACCGATTACCGTCTCTGGGCCATATATCGTTTATATGCTCAGAGATTCCGAAATCTTGGAAGACTGGACTGTAATTAAAAAAGCCTTGTCAAATTATAATCGTAAATCTGACTGTACGTGGTTCTGAATTCACCCTCGGTTGGTTTGTGTAAATTTCATATTTAGATTTTCCTGTTTTGATTCCAGGGTGATATTACGTTTCCCAGGTGTTGCCATATTTTAGTCAAATTTTTTACACTTCTTAGTCATATAAGAGTTCGTTCGAAGGAGCAGTTTAAATTGAATAAGATGTTGTGATAGTAGTTTAGATTAAATTGAAAATCTAATTTTTTTAAGTCATTTTTTGTACTACTACGTAAATTCAATTTCTTGCTCAAAAATCTTCTCAAGTCAAAAACGAAATTGGTATTTTATTATTAAGCATTATTATGTACGATTTCTTCACCGCTCGATTTACGACGAGCTTTCTTCTCTTCTTCTATTTCCTTAAAACTACGTTATAACTTTCGTTTTGTGTTTTATTATCTAGTTCGTTTATTACTGTTTTTTCTTTCATTTATGAAAATACGTTCGTAATGAAAATTATACCTGATTTTGTTTGAACGTAGCTTCTTAGTTTTTTTATTTCATCGTTGGGTTTTGGTTCGAAAATGCAGACCAAAAAAATGAGAAAATTGCATTTTGGCCGAAGGAAGATTTTTTGATTTTAAAATGTTCTTTTCAGTGCCTCTGCCTTTATTAACCACCAAAAAGTCTTCGAAATGTGTAACCAAAAGGATCCTCTCTGTTCTTAGCGTGTAACTCTTCTAATATGGGGTTAAATAAAAAAATGGTCATAACTGAAATTGAAGTTCATAAAATTTGCAATAAAAATGGTTATACTCATTTCTTCGAGAAGTCAACGGGTGGCGTAAAAACGAGCGTCAAAATATACAAGGTGGAAAAAAATTAAGTATTCTCCCCTGTTCGACAAATAAGATTCAATTTCACTGTTTTTGCAGAAAAAATTAGCGGTTTTGTAGAAAATTTCACTCGCTTGAACCTTCACCGGATTGAGGGCGCCCATCACGGTAGATTATTCGCAGATAAACGGCAATTTTCTTCTTTTTTTATCTTGTATATTTTGACGAGTGTTTTTGCGCCACCCGTTCACTTTTCGAAAAAATTCAATAGTAGGGTTTTTGTTGCAAATTTCAAGTACTTCAATTTTGGTCATTACCATATTTCTGTTTAAACGCATATATGAGGAGCTATAAGCGAAAAACCGAAAGGACTTTTATTAGGTTCATGTGCGGATGAATTCTCAAAGGCTGCGGCGGCTCAGGAACAGAACATTCTAAATCAAAAAACGTTTCTCGACTCGAAATGCGATTTCCTTTCCTTATTTCACCAAGCCCAAATAAGAGTTTCTCGAATAAAAAAGGTAAACCTCATGTACGAAGAACAAAAACATGTCGAAATAAAGCGAAAACAGTACAAAATAATGATATTTGCACAAATTAAAAAAAAAATCAATCATCTGCCACACATACATTATATAACAACCGATAATGCAATACAAATCACAAACATAGTAAGTATATGATACATAAATTCAAAATATAGTATAAAATTGATAAAATTATATCCTTAAACGAAAAAATTATCCATTTCTATACAACAGAAGTTCAAAATACCGACTACTGCCCAGTAATCGTAACAGAATTGATCGAATTAATCTCTAGGAAAATTTCATCTTTGGTAATTGTTCACCATAGAAGACGAACTAAACTGTGAATTAAAGCTTGGAAAAAATATAGAAGGTACCAATGACCGAAAAAACAGGGGAGGAGGCTTCGTCAATGTGTATCTGTACTGTACATATTCACACGAGGTAATAATATCTATACAGAAGCACGAAAAATAATATAAATGGAATAAATTTATGCGGAAGCGTAATAATACCATGGAAACGGTAACGTTGCAACCATTACACCTTTAAAAATTACACAAGTGGTAAACGTATCGCATCGTATAATGCTAATTTTTACTATTTCACGCAGTTATCACAAACCCTGACAGGATTTTCCCATCCTCGAAGAGGTACCGCTCGTCTGTTTGTTGAACAAGATGAACAAACACCTTCGCCGCAGTCCCGACAATGGTGAATATTTTTAAAGACGTTTGTATTGGAATTCTTGAATTTGATACCGCAAACGCAACAACATCTGATTTTATTATCTGGTACCCAATAAGCTGGTCTTGCTGTATCCTTTATTAAACCTACAATCAAATTAAACCAATTAGTTACATCGATGAATTGTATTACCATCACGTACAGAAGTATTTCCTACTTTTAGGGTATTCTAGAACCGAAGCCACTGACGAAATTGTGTTCACTACAGCCTCTCCAACTTTTCGAACTCTAACTTCAGCATCGTCGGAGCTTATATCACTTGATATGCTAATACCATCCACTGAAACTAATCACACAATTGAATAAATCACCTTTGAATAAGAGATTATCAAAAAATTTGACTCAAATTAAGTACTTGTATCACAGATGCAATTATCACAAACACGGACAGGATATGTCCATCCTCTTTCTGGCACCGGACGATTATTCACAGAACAATTCTTGCAAACTCCTTTGCCACAAGCTCGACAATGATGTTTCGTCAACTCAGCAGTAAAATCTTTTTTGCAAACGGTGCAAGACTACGAAAATCAACACATTGATAATAAATTACCATTGGACGAAGAAATTGAAAATTAAAAAATAGAAACCTTAATTTCGGCGTTAAGTTCCCAATATTTAGGTGCAATTTGGTCAGCAACCCAAGACGTTACGTATCTGGAAGGTTCAGCGCTGGCATTGTACACAGCTTCGGATAAGTACGAGACACCGTCGATGACTCTTTGAGCTGGATTTTGCAAAGTGTGGTTGCCAGTTTTACCCTAAAATTACACGATCGATTATTAGCAATTTGAGAAAATGAAGAATATGGTTAGGAAGACGTACATCAGGCCAAACATGTTGGATTTCTGATCTAACTGCTTTCATTTCTGGGTCAGTATTCCCATACCAAAACTGTCGGCTACGATAGATTTCTCCATGATGAGGGCATTCGATTACGTATCTGTCGATTTTAATTCGTTAGTGTGATATGGAAATATATTAGAAAAATTCTAGCTGCTTGGAAATTATCATATTTACCCAGACCAAGCGTATTTGGCGAATGCAAACCAAGATGATTCGCTCGATGACGAGTATTTAGGCGTAACAATGACTTCTTTACCATTGGTATGACATTGTTTACAAATGTACATACAATTGTTGTATTGATGCTGGTACCTAGAACACATCCGTAGGAAAAAAATTAATTGATTAAAATCTCAAAGTATTTTTTTATCTATTTATAAAAAAAAAAAAAAACAACTACTCAAGGACCATGAAAATATTTACGACACACTGACGTAAGAATCGACCGATTTATACCATTTTTGCAATAAATTGCATTCACAATTGGGTTATTCGATGATAAAAATCGCTCGTAAATAATTGCCAACGAAATTTTAATATTTGGAACTAACGGAACGAAAGTACGTAGAATGTTTTCATCGTAATAATTCCTATCAAATAAAAAGATAAACTTTTTCGATAAGTAATTATGAATGAGCTTTCATCAACGTACTTGCACTTGCTATTACTGGTATGAGGTGTATTCTCATTCAAATGGCCCATACTACAGCCACATCGAGTTTCACAAGACAAACATCGAACCGGACAAGTAAAATATTGATCTGGGAACATGATTTCATGAGTGGTGCTTTCTATGTCGCCGGAAAATTTGTCATTCAAGATCTATTCGAGAAAAGAAACACGTTAATATTTGAACAAATGCTCCACTTCATTGGTAAACTTACTTTTAATGTCAAATAGACGATCCGAGGGCATCGCGAAGATCGAACGGTGGTGTTCTCCAGTTCAGCAGTGACTGCATTTTGTAAATCTTTGAAATTAGTCGGAGGAAGTGGTGTTTGTACGCCGACATATTTCAACGAACTGAACGCTTCGATATCGAGTCTCATTTGAGTGAATTTAGAACGAATAATATCTTCGACACTTTCGTTCTTACCTGTTCAATGCAAATATTAAATTTTCTGCCATTAAATACGTAATAAAAAATGACACATTTACCAGGTTTTAAAATTTTAGTATGTCTAGTCTCGTGAAATATGATCACAGCTGGTCCTAGGGCTGATAAGGTCCCCGTATATTCAGTTTTTTGCCCAACAGATTGCAAGGCTGCGTTAAAATGATGTGTGTATGCTTTCGAAACGGTCCCAAGGAATGTAAATAAATCACGATGTAATCTCTCAGAACGAGTTCTATAAATAACTATGTCGGAAATAGCTAAAACCTAAAGATAAAACATTTTTTAGAATATATGGCGAGAAGAATTACATAATTATGGCGTTGAATTTACTTTTAATAATAATCTGGTACGTTGATTTTCATTATTAGTCGATCCCAATAGGCCTTCGGTATCGATACATATAACTTTAGACTTATGATCGTAAGCTGCCCAAATTCCAATAGTACACGAATCCTGTTCGCTAGAAGTACTAAATACTTCTCTGCCGTTGAAAAAACATTCGTTCATTGTGAACGATTTGCCATCACCAGTGTTTCCGCATATTGCCACCACCTTCACCTTGGCATTCTCGTCGCAATTCAATTTCTTTGTGAAGTCTTCTGGCAAGTTAACCTATAAAGGGTACGTCATTAAGGTATATTCGAATAACTAAATTTAGATTAATAACGATCTACGATATTACTTTCAATTGTTCTTTTTCGTTTATTAATAAAAAACATTTAGGTCCGGAGTCTTTCTTTTCTAGTTGATTCACATTACTGACGTTTAACGTGGAACATTCGTAATTGATATTTGGCGAATTGATCGTATCCTTACGACTGGCAGATTGTTGATTTACAGTAAGGATCAACGAAGGGCTATCTATCGATTCCATTATAGCTGGCGAGGTCGACAGACTAGTCTTCATCGACGATTTAAAATACTCCGGATATATGTCCATGTTGTAATACTAATCTGGAACTAAATAAAGGTTCATTTCGATCAACAGAAGGTCGTGGAAACACAAAATCGAGCGAGAATACTTATAAATCATGAGGAAATCTGATAAACACAATGATAAATATGAAATTACCTTGGTAACTATAAAATCATATTTTTCCCGTACGTCGAGTAGAAATTACGCATCAAGGAAAGCACAACGTCAAATCAATGTTTGGAAATATCCCATTCGATCCAAGTATGGTGAAATGAATTACACTCGAATTATTAATTTCTATTGAGAAAATCACAACGTTATTATCTTTATAAAACACATTTTCCCATTTTCCACGAGTACGAGCAAAACAAAAACACCTGCGAGGAGCGATCTGGAAGTGGAAGTTGATTTTTTTTTGCATAAGCAACTGATAGCGTGTGTAGTGGAATTTTTGTTGTTGTGACGTCATGCAACATTGATAACAGATTGTTTGATGTTTTGCATAAGCGAATTATGAAGGAGAAAAGCTTTCTTGATTTTTTTAAAATTATTTTTGTATAATTTTTATTAATTTTGAATTAATTGTAGTTGTAAACTAAATGTGAAAAAAAATAGTGTAAAAATTTTGGATTTCGAGGATTTATGATTTAGTTTGAGTTTCGAACTTTCGAACCAACGTTTCTACGCACTAAAATTTCGATTTTGAAAAACCAGTGTTACCTTGATTAGAGATTAGAAACCTTGTAACAAGATTCATTTTTTTTGTAAAAATAAGTGAAAGAAAAGAAGATAGACGTAGTTGGTAATATTATTATTATAAAAAATTTAATATTATTATTTCATCAAAAAGTAAGTAAATGTACAGGTGCAATTAGAAAGGAAAAAGTGATTGATTCGTAATGTAAAATGTACATACGAGTACTAATGTAATATAATGTAGGTACCTAGGAAATATTTTGAAAAAATAAGTTTGTGATCCCATTTTCAAGGCCTCCTTAAGGGTGCATCTCCATCCCCTTTCCAACAAATCTCTCTAAGTCTGTAACTAAGGCCTAAATTGAAAAAATTTTCAAACAAAAGTTGTTGTAGATTGGGCTCCTCGGATTAATTCCGGTCATTACTAACATTCCTGATTTCCTGTTGGGTCCTTCCCTTCCCTTCCCTCCCAGCTTGACTTACGTCATACGTACGGCAAAATCATCGAATGGTGATGGTTTCCATACATTTACATTTATTCATGAAAACTTGGATGGGAGGGAGGGAGGGAGGGGTTCAACCAAAATTTTTATGATGATCAAAATTATTCCAACGTTCTCAAAACTGCAACTTTTGTTTGAAAAAATTTTCAATTCCAGCCAGTGGCGTATTTAAGGGGAGGGTTTTGGGGTCCAAACCCCTCCCATTATGCATAAAAAAAGCTTTAAAATACCTCAAAAACCTTGCATAACAAAGATGCTCATTTCACATCTTTTTCAAAAATTTCCTAAAATTGTGAAAGTTCTCGAAATGCACCCCTAATTTTTCTTAAATTTTAAAAAAAAGACTTTTTCAAAATTTTTCCAATTTTTTAGTCACAATGAATTTTCATAAAATAAGATTGGTCAAATTTTTCAATTTTTGGAATGATTTTTCATAAATTTTCAAATAAAAAATTGGATAATTTTTTTTAAATACATATGTAAGTATTTTATTTTTCAAAAATGTTTTTTTTTCAATTTCTAGAGTTCATTTTCTCTTGTATTTTCAAAAATGATAATTATTTTTATTACCTATTTACAAAAAAAAAAAATCAAGAAGGATTTTTTCAAAAATAATTTCTTTTAGAGGTGATTTTTTTTCTACTTTTCAAAACTAGATTTTTTTAAATTTTAAGACTCCGAAATTTTACTTACTAATTTTCAAAAAAATTAGTCTATTCAAATTCTTCAACATACTGAATTTTTTTTTCAATGTTTAGGAAGATTTTCCTTGAATTTTCACAAAGAGAAACAGTGTAAATTTTTTTGACTATTTTATTTCAATTTTTCAAGATTAAATTTTTCCTTTATGTTTAAAAATTTTTTTGATTTTCAAAAATTGAAATTTTCAAAATTGATTTTTTTTTAAAATAATTTTTAATGATAACTTTTTTTCAATTTTCAATAACAAAACTTTTAAAACTTTTAAATTTTTGAAATGATTTTTCATAAATTTTCAAAAATAGAAATTAGGTAATTTTTTTAATAGGTATTTTATTATTTTATTAATGATTCTTCTTCAATTTTTAGAGATCATTTTCTCTTGAATTTTCAGCTAGATTTTTTTGATTTTACAATTCCAAAATTTTACTTATCAATTTTTAATTAGGTATGATAAATTTTCAAAGAAATTAGTTTCAGTCAAATTCTTCAACATAATAATTGATTTTTTTTTTCAATTTTTGGGGAGATTTTCTTTGAATTCTCACGAATAGAAACAGTGTAATTTTTTGACTATTTGAAGATTTTTTGATTTTCAAAAATTAAAATCTAAAATTTTTGAAAAATACATGTTTGGTTATTAGTGAATATTCAATTTTTTTTCATAATAATCACTCTCGAAAACAAAATTTGACCCCATCCCATGATTTTATCCTAGATACGCCACTGATTCCAGCTTTACGTAAAAATATAGAAGAATTTTTTGAAAGGGATGGACCCTCCAGCCTTAAAAAATTGAACCAAGCTCTTTTTTTAAAAGGTAGGTTTATTGAAAGTACAAAATATTTCTTAAATCTTTGTAGAAAAAAGCTCTCAATTTTTTTGTGAAATTATCTTAGGTAATTCTTGGTCTCAATTTTCTTGAGAAAATTCTTAAAAACTTGTTTATAGTGAATATATTTCTCAAATTTTTGGAGAAAAAAAAATCTCAATTTTTTTTGAAAATTTTTTTAAATGAGTGAAAACCATGTTTATCTAATTTTGTTTTTGAATCAGCGTGCAAAATTTTCCATTTTTGAAGTGAAACAAAAAATTAAAAAACTTTTCATTACTTTCTAATAAGAAACTTTCTCAATTTTTCAGAGAGTAAAAATTTCATTTTTTGGAGTAAGTAAAACATTTTTTTTTTTTTTTTTTTTTTTGGAAAGAAATCTCTTATTTTCTAATTGGTTTCGAGGAAATAAATCTTACATAATATTTTGGCTTGGACTATTTCTTTTTTTAGAAAAAATTCTTAAATTCTTTGGAATAAGATTTTTTAAATTCTTGTGAAATAAAAAAAATCAGATTTTTTGGGATAAATTTTTTTAAAAGATACCTAAGAGAAAAAGTTTCACTTTTTTTTATTTCAGAAAAAATCTTCAATTTTTTTGGGAATAGGTACAAAATTTCATCAACTTTTGTGAAGTAACTTCTTTCTATTTTTGTGAAATGAAAAAATATCATGACTTTTTATTTAGACCAAAAAATCATTTAATTTTTCGATTTGGAGTCGAAAAGAACCCTTCAATTTTTTGGGAGCACAAAATTTTATCAATTTTTGGAATAGGTACCTAATTATTTTCTATTTTTGTGAAATAAAAAATTCTTGACTTTTTGGGAAATGTCTATTTTTTCTCAATTTTGAAGACTTTCAATTTTTTGCAGTAAATAGATAAATTTGTCGATTTTTTGGAGAAAAAAAAATCTTTTAATTTTTTACAGAAGAAAAAATCTCTTAATCTTTTGGAGAAAAATCAATGTTTTGGTCTCAATTTTTTTTAAATAAAAAAATCTCTTAGGTATTCTAAATTAACAAACTTTGAAAAATTAACCAAACAATCGATCAATTGATTCAATTGAAGAAATAATCCAAAATTCAAAAAATAATCAATCGATTAAATTTGAAAAATTTATTGAATTATGAAAATCGATCAAAAAATCAATTTTTCAAACCTTAGTATGAAGTTATGAGAACCTCAAAAAAAGTTTAGTAGTGTCAGTGGAGGAAATTAACGATCGAAAATTCGAATACAATCGAAATGGTTCCTCAGAAAAACACTTTTTTGAAAATTTTTGAATTTAAAAAAAAATCAGGCCAGAAATCTTTGAAATTTTAGTAATAACTATTTTTCTCCTTAAACTCATTTAAACGTTTAAAAAAGTTATAGGCAAAGAACGACGTGGGGGTCTCTTTGGGTCCACATTTGGGGACTTTCCGATTCCGAAGGGTGAGGTTCGGGGGCTTTTTTAAAAATTGGTTCATCAGGACACCGAAAAGAACGTTTTAGGGGGGGGGGGATTCCATGTACGTAGGTAACCCAAAATGCAATTTGCACCATTTCTTTTTTTTTTTTACTGGAACTGGACTAACATCACTTCAAGAAAATACCCTTTTTAAGCGAAAATTCGACCTACTATCAATGCATTGTGCATCTGCAATTATTATTCTGCAAATCTGCATTCAACTCTTTCGGCCTTCAAATATTCTCGTATGCAACTTATTCAAACCAGAAGAATGCATCTATGACGTATTTACTTCGCTATCACGACTGCTTACTGCTTCTAGCTGGAGGTTTTGCGGTGATAAATTATTATTATTGTTTTTGTCTCTGTCTAATTCATATGAAAAAAGAAAAACAATGCGATTTATCATACTGGATTAAACTTGTTGAACACAATACCGTACTATATATATTTCGTAATAAGCGTGTCACATTTTTGATTTCAATATCATCTGTTCGTGATTGTGTTAATTGTGTTTGCTCAAGACAGTAGATCATATTAAATAACCAAACCATCAAGTTCATTGACCAAAAACTACAAAAAACATCGTGTTTCATCTGATAAATCGGTAAGTTTTTCTATTACATGAAATTTTAATGATTTACATAGCTTATGTTCCGGCCCTCGATGTCTCGAATATTCTATTTATTTTTCACTTTTGTAAAAATATAAAACTTGGAACGTGAAATTCCACTCGACACAATGTAGATTAGTTTTTATAGCGAAAGAGTATAAAACACATGGCGTACTCAGACAATGTCGAAGGGTGCCAAAAGTTGAACTTTTCCCATTCTCGGCATTGTAGTAAAATAAAACAATCAGGTAAAATTGCTCGACGTCCATCAAGATATTTATTTTTTCTATAATTAGATAATCTGTATCTGACATGATGATATCCCACCGCCGACCACTCTGCCGGTTATTTGGCTGAATAATAGAGAGTTTAAGCCAAATATAAACATATTATTTTTGATGTGATAACAAGAAAGATTATTCGGTAATGAATCCTTGGATAGGTTAAGGGGTCGAAGTTAACTACCTCGCTTTTTTTGCTTGTTGGCTATAATTTTTCACGAATTAATCAAATCTTATCGAATTTCCATTGGTTTTGGGAGACGAACTTAACTACCTCGATTTTTTTAGTTAGTCAGCTGTAATTTTACGCGAATTATGAAATATTATCGAAACTTGTCGATTTGGAGTGTTCCAAGTGGAAAATTTTGAGTAGTTAAGTTGATTATTTTTTATTGCTTCGTGATGTTACGGGGGGCTTCGCTCCCCTCCCCGGACCCCCCAATTTATAGATACTCTGTTTGAGGTCGGCAATAGTACAAGTTCAAACGTTGGGACTTGTACTATTGCCGATCAATATCACAATCTATCTGTCTAGATTGAATTAAAATTGCATCAAACAAATTCAACATGATAACATTCCGGTACCTAAATGTTTACTTTTTATTTTGAAGTTGTTTCCAAAATTTCGTTTAAATGTAATCACTACAAGAGCTCAAACTAACAACTTCAAAAAGACGTGGGAAAATGCAAATCACAACGGTGCCTTTCTTATTTATTCCGCATTTATTTATTCATAATGTCATTGTATTTAAAACTATTTAAGTGGCGATATGGTTTATTTTAGGTTAATTTTGGAGTTGAAGAAGAAAACACCTCATTGTTTTTAGTCAGGTTTAAATTTGTATAATTATACATTCGGTAATTCTTGATACTTACTGAATGTTATTCATTTATGTAAAGTATGTATTTTTTGAAATTAGAAACAGAAAACAGCGGAGATGTTGTGTTAAGTATTTGGAATGAAAAGTTAGTTAGACATAAATTGTGGTATAATACACCATAGGAGTATTTGAGATTTCTATTTAGAATAGATCTCAAACGAACGAATATTACGATCGGCTATTTTTACGGAGAGCCCTTGCTGCTTCATTTGCTCACCTTGAATTTTTTACCAAGTCCAGTGCTACATATTAAATACTTTATACTCAAAATTGGAAGGAAGGAAGGGAGGGAGGGAGGGGTCCAATCGAAATTGTTGTAATAACTAAAAGTATTTGTAAAACTTCAAGCTACAACTTTTGTGGGAAAAATTTTTTAATTGGACCCCGTATTTCCCCACAGTTTTTAATAATGTATTTTGAATGAGTGTGAATAAGTATATTACTTGAAATTGGTGGGGAAGGAGGGGTCCGATTGAAATTTTTGTTATAACCAAAATTATTCCTAGTACTTCAAGCTACAACTTTTGTTTGAAAAGTTTTTTAATTTGGCCCCTTACCTCCCCACAGTTTTTAATAATGTATTTTGAATGAGTGTGAATAAGTGTATTACTCAGAATTGGTGAGGAAGGAGGGGTCCGATTGAAATTTTTGTTATAACCAAAATTATTCCTAGTACTTCAAGCTACAACTTTTGTTTGAAAATTTTTTCAATCGGGCCCCTTACCTCCCCACAGTTTTCAATAATGTACTTGAATGAGTTGGATTATCCGAAATTGGAGGGGAGGGAGGGGTCCGATCGCAATTTTTGTCATAACCAAAAGTATTTGTAAAACTTTAAGCTACAACTTTTGTTTGAAAACTTTTTCAATTGAGCCCCTTACCTCCCCACAGTTTTTAATAATGTATTTTGAATGTGTGAATCAGTTATATTACTCGAAATTGGTGGGGAAGGAGGGGTCGGATTGAAATTTTTGTTATAACCGAAATTATTCCTAGTATTTCAAGTTACAACTTTTGTTTGAAAATTTTTTCAATTGGGGCCCTTACTTCCCCCCTGTTTTTAATAATGTATTTGAATGAGTTGCGGATTATCGGTCCAATCGCAATTTTTGTTATAACCAAAAGTATTAGTGAAACTTCAAGCTACAACTTTAGTTTGAAAACTTTTTCAATTGAGCCCCTATCTCTCCACTTATTTTGCACAACACTCCCAAAATACTAATTAAAAATTGAAGGGGGAAGGGAGAAGGGTCCAATTAAAAAAATGTTCAAACAAAAGTTGTAGCTTAAAGTACTAGGAATAATTTTGGTTATAACAAAAATTTCAATCGGACCCCTCCTTCCCCACCAATTTTGAGTAATATAACTTATTCACACTCATTCAAAATACATTATTAAAAACTGTGGGGAGGTATATAAGGGGCCCAATTAATAGTAGTTAGACGTAAATTGTGGTATAATACACCATAGGAGTATTTGAAATTTTTATTTAGAATCGATCTCAAACGAACGAATATTACGATCGGCTATTTTTACGGAGAGCCCTTGCTGCTTCATTTGCTCACCTTGAATTTTTTACCAAGTCCAGTGCAACATAAATACTTTATATTCAAAATTGGAAGGAAGGGAGGGAGGGGTTCAATCGAAATTTTTGTAATAACTAAAAGTATTTGTAAAACTTCAAGCTACAACTTTTGTGGGAAATTTTTTTTAATTGGACCCCTTATTTCCCCGCAGTTTTTAATAATGTATTTTGAATGAGTGTGAATAAGTATATTACTCATAATTGGTGGGGAAGGAAGGGCCCGATTGAAATTTTTGTTATAACCAAAATTATTCCTATGGTTTAATTCGTGCAAATGGTTGCATTCGAAGGCTCTCCGAGGATACCTACGTCGTCGGTGATGGTTTGTGTGAGTCTGACGACAAAGATGGGAAAGTCATTAGTTCAGTGAACTTGCTCCGTTGAATGTTATAAATACGATGCATCATAAATGGACAATAGTTTCGGTTATACGAGGAAGAGTAAAGCTATTATTTTGATTAAGACCAATTGTTTTATGATTTTTATTGTTGCGTATTTACGAGAGGTATCTATCGTTTCTTATTCAATTATTATCCGCAGAAGACGGTGACCGGTCTTTCAGGATGCATCGTATATATATATATATATATATATATACATAAGAAAGAGAAGAGAATTAAATTAAACAATTGGGATCGGCTTGAGTTAAATTTCATTTCAGAATAGATTACAGTTAGGAACAATATTTTTAAATTAACATTCCATTCGTGTGGCTTGTTATCCGTACTTGGAAATGTTTTTTCCACTGTAACAACCGCGTATGTAAAACACCCGCCACCTTGTATTCCAAAAATTTACAACTTTTACACCAATTTAGACCTTTTTTTTCGGTATTTACCAGAGTCAAAAAGTGGAACGGAGTGAACCACTGGTTACTTTCGTAGACCTACCTGTGAAGTTGGTTTTATTAATGTTCGCGACGCGATCGTCAAATTAACCGTGTTTTTGAAATTAATTTTTAATCGAATTAGACTAAGGTGCGTGTTTCCGCACAATTACCTTTTACCTACCAACTTTGCCTGGTGGTTGCGTTTCTCTGGACTTTGATGATGGTTATTCTCAATTGTTCAATTAAAACGTTTTTTTTTCTCCCGGTGTTGCATTCCTTAACGCTATCAGTCGGAAGGGGTTGTGTGACAGTGTGAGTGATACTATTGGCGATTTTTTTCACCATTGGAGGTTTTAGTTATAAATGGTGACTTAAATTTTGAGATTTTGGAGGATTTTTTTTTTTGAATTGTGCAAAGTTCTCGGATTTAGAGTCAAAAGGTCGTATAGTTGCTGTAGGTACCTGATTTTTCTTTGGCTTAAATTTGAGTGACCTTGAATTTAAATTCAGAAGAATGTTCAGTTACATTTAACAATAATTATGTGAAACTAAAGAGGAAACGAAGGTTAATTAAACCACTTGTTTAAAAACGAGGGAGAAATCAAAGTTTATTGAATTATTGGGAAAAGAGTAGGAAAAAAAACAGGAGATGATTGAATTGTTCGAAAACGAGAGGAAAACGAAGGGTTGTCCAATTAAATACTGGTATTTCGAAAAGAAGGTCACTGGTTAATTGAAAGAAAAAAACAAAAGTGAAGCTGATAACGTTTTCACAGATTTCTTATCGAAAAGGGTCTAGCTAGACCAGTAGACGAGGAACTAATTAGTAGATCGGGTGCTCAAGTTGTACTCAAACTTTCAAAAGTGAAATAGGGTACACCCATAGATAATATAATTAATATACTTTTCTGAAAATTCAAAAATTAAATACAGCTAACATGCTAAAATATCTTGGAATTTTTTTAGAGAAAAGAATTCTCAATTTTTTAGAATTGAAAAAAATCCTCCATTTGTTTGAAGTGAAAAATATTTCTCGATGCATATTTTTGGAATAAAAAATTCTCAATTTTTTGGATTTGGAAAAAATATCAACAAAATGCTCAATTTTTTTGTATTGAACGTATTACGAGTCAACATATTTTTTTTTGTAGTTGAATTAATTTTTACAAGTCAAAATATTATTTTTTCTGGTGGAAGCCTTTTTGCTGTCGACATTTTTTTTAGCTGAAGTCTTCTTACAGCCAAAATATTTTTTCTGCCCTTTTTTGAGATGTCACCTTATTACTCCTAAGGTGCAATTTGTTCGGATTGGAATTTTAAAAAAGAGTTGTAAAGAATATTCTCCATTTTTTTAAAATAAAAAAATCATTTTTGGAATGAAAAATTTCCCATTTTTTTGGAATTTAAAAAATCTTTTCTATTTTATTTTTATTTTTTATTTTTTTGAATGGAACCATGAAACTTGATTTGTTTGGAATAAAAAAGTTCTACATTTTTTTGGAATTTTGAAATAAATGATAGATATTTTCAATTTTTTTGAATAAAAAATCTCATTTTTTTGGTGTTGAAAATTTTTTTTAGGTATTTTTTGAAATAAAAAATTTATTTAACTTTTAATGTGTATAATAGAAAAACTTTCCATTTACTTGAAATAAAAAATATTTTCAATTTTTTGGGATGAAAAATTTTTTCTATTGCTGTAGAATTGAAAATTCTATATTTTTTTTTTTGCAATTGAAAAAGTTTCATATTTTTTGAAATGAAAAAAATTCTCGTTTTTTTTGGAAATACCTAATAAAATTTTCCATTTTCTTGGAATGAAACTCGATTTGTTTGAAATAGAAAAATTCTCTATTTATTTGGAGTAAAAAATATTCTCCATTTTTAAAAAATAAAAATCTTATTTTTTGGAATGAAAATATTTTGGAATGAAAAATTTCTCATTTTTTTGAATTGAAAAAATCTCAGGTTTTGAAATAAAACTAGATTTGTTTGGAATAAAAAACGTTTGCATTTATTTGGAGTTTTTTTTTTTTTTTTTTTTTTTTTTGTTGAAAAACATCTTATTTTTGGAATAAAAAATGCATTAAGGCTATAATAGAAAAAATTCTTCATTTACTTAGAATAAAAATATTTTCCATTTTTTTGGGATGAAAAAATTTCTTTACCTATTGTTAGAAAACTGAGAATTCTAATTTTTTTGCAATTGAAAAAAATCTGTATTTTTTTGCAATTGAAAAAAGTCTCATTTTTTGAAATGAAAAAATTCTTTGTTTTTGTTTGGAAATATTAATTCTCCTTTTATTTAAGGTAAAAAATATATTCAATTTTTTTGAAGTTGAAGAAATTCTTCATTCACTTGCGGAATCAAAAATACTATCCATATTTTTTGCATAAAAAAAATTGTTGAAATAGAAAATAAGTAGAAAATATTAATTATTTGCAATTGAAAAAATATAGGTATAATTTTTTGAATTAAAAAAATTCCTCTCATTTTTTGGAAAATAATAAAATCTTCCATTTTCCTAGAATGAAACTTGATTTGTTTGGAATAAAAAAGTTCCCAATTTTTTTAAATTAGGAGAAATCTCACTTTTTTGAACAAAGAAGATTTTTTTTAAATAAAAACATTATGATTTTTTGTAATAAAACATTTCTCCATTATTTCTACAGAAAAGTTTTTGAAAAAATCTGTCGAGAACCTTACTTTTTGGAATAAATGTTCAAAAAATTACCAGTTTGGATTTATTGGAGTAAAAATATTTTTTTCGTTGATTTTTAATGAAAATAACATCTTAATAATTCTTTCAAAGAAAAAATCTGAATTTCCTTGAAATTAATTTTTTAGGAGAAAAAGCTTTTTACTTTTTGAAGAAAAAATCTCAGTTTTTGAAAGATGAAAATTTCTTATTTTTTTTGGAGTAAAAATATTTCTCAAATCTTTGGAGAAAAAATCGATCCTTCTTCGAATAAAAAATTTCAAATTATTTTCGATTTTTTTTAAAATAAAAAAATGTTTCTGGACCAAATAATTTTGCATTTTTTTGGTGGGGGGAAGATACCTCTGTTTTTTAGGGGGAGGAATTTCTAAATTTTCTTGTAAAAAATCTCAATTTTTTGGAAAAAAGTGACTAAAAACTCTGTTAGAAACTTTTGATTTAAAACAATCATAACATTCTGTCTCGTCTCAATTTTTTGGAAAAAAAATCTCAATTTTGTTCGAGAAATGGAATACTTACTTCAAATTATTTTGAGGAAAAATCCCTTATTCTCATGAAAAAGGCAATCTCAAGTTCTTGAGAAAAAAATATTGAAACTTAAAATTTGAAATCTGTTTCTGAGTTGTTTTTTTTTGGGGGGGGGGAGGGAAATGGATTACTTTAGTGTTTTTTTTTAGAAGAATATTTTTTAGATTCGTTGCATTTTATTGAATTGATTTTTAATCAATATTTTTTCGTTTGAACGATGAAAGAAAGATTTTTCTCCATGATGACTTTTCCTCGCATAAGAATTTTCTCCAATTTCGTTGAGAGGATATTCATCATCCCATAGAATGTTCTTTCTAAATGGATCACTTGTTAAAAATTCTATTGTGTTTTTTTTCTAAAAGTGATACCTTTCATCGTTATATTCAGATAAGTAGGTATAATAAATTCAAAAAATTCACAACAATACTTTGTATTTTTCACGAATTCTTCGTAATTATCTTCATTACCTCGGAAAATAACGCACAATTAACGCTTAATAGTTTACTTCCATCATTGACACATGTTATACGTCAGATTAGCAAAGTCGACCGGATATACGAAAGGTAGATTTTGCATTGGTGGTGCTAAAAAAAACACCTTACTGTCGAAAAGAAGAAATTAGGAAGGGGCGACTGGCGAACGTGATGTTTCAATAGAAACGCCGGACCGGATGGCCGGAACTGGTCTCGAGGCTGCAAAAAATTCTTAAACAAATCACGCGATCGGCTGCTTAAAAAAATTCACATTTTAATTGTTATTTCAACAAATAGCGCGAGTATATATACGAATCGTAGCGAGCTGGAAAGATTAATTAAACTGTTGAAACTGTTAATTAACCATTCTTAATTCCCACCTCTGCAACACCCATTTACAACGAATAATGAAACACGCTACGTTATTAATTTTAATAGAAAAATTATATTATAAGAATCAAGAAAACAGTATGGAAAAAGGGTCACTCACTTGACAGACAAATTACAAACACGCAACAAGGCGCATCAATTTTTCTGCAGGCGCAGGTGGCTGAGGAGGCGCAGGGAGGGGGGCATATACGACGAGAACACGTTCCCATATATAAACATATGCTCTTCAACTCGCCATTATTTTCTTTTTCTGTGTTAAAAGTCTCAACATCCTTATACTTTTAATAATCTCATAACGGTTTTTATAAACAACGCAAACGCCAGAAATCTGTTCTCATGGTCGAATATTTCCATCTGGTCAACCTGTAATCAACATTTTTCTCGCGAATTTGCCAAAAAGCTGCGAATCGCGATCAAAACACCCGGAAACGTACGTCGCAATTGTGTAGGACTCGAAATTAATTGAAAATAAAAAAAATCCACTTTAACAGTCATAAACACTAACGATCCATTAAAACTTGGTCGTTTCATCGATAATTAATCGAGAAATGTTATCAACTCGAATAAGCAACAATTGACCGACGATCGAGACAAAATCCACTTTGGTAGCCTTTCTCGACTGTCGACTCGAACCGCTCGACGTGTAAATCATATCAACGGATCTGGATAGAATCGAATACTAATTCGTTGTACGAGTATATCAAGATTCGATTCGAGTCCACCTACGTGTATCATTCCTAATCAAACTATCTTTTCAGAAGTCATTCTATAGTTTGTTGGGCTTAAATGACTCAATCTTTTACAACGTATAAACTACTATAAATCAAATAGCAGCATAACAAAAGATACCTACTTCTATATCAGCAGCTAAGAGAGGTTTTTTATAGACGCCGAGGTTTGTGGTTTGTAAAGGGTTAGATGATTGAAAAAAAGGGCCCAGAAATAATCGTGGATACATTTACATAAGCGCGTGGACATCTCGGCGCAGTGTGACCTGCGGGGAAATTCAATTTACATCGATTGGATTAACTTTGAGGACGATTGTGATCGAAAAAGGTACAAGAATGTCGAAGAATTTCTATTATTCAAAGTAATGGTTGGTCACATTAAGCTGATGTCTCGTGTAGTTCTGTGAAATGGATAAAAAAAAATGAAATTGCGTTTTAGGTGAGGTAGGTATCATGCTTCAAAGTTGAAAAAAAAATTTTAATTCAGAAATTTAGATATTTCAAAAATTTTGTTGAAAAAAAAAATTATTTGGAAAAGAATTTTCTCCAAAAAAATTTTCATGAAACTTCTTGATAGGTAGTAGGTAATTAAATTATTTTCATTAAAAAAATTTTGTGGAAAAAATCTAAGAAAAATCTGTTGAAATGAAGAAATTTTCAAATACGTGATTCTCTTGAAATGTTTTTTTGAAAATTGAAAAAATGTTTTTCTTTTTAAAAATCTCGATTATAAAAAAAAACTAAAAAATTCAATGAATAATCTTGATAAGAATAATAATTGGAATTTTTTCGTTAGAAAATTCTCTTTCAAAAATATAATTTGCAGAATAAGACTATTTTGAGAAAAAAATTCCTGAGAAATTTTTTTTCAAATCCCAAGTTTTTTTTTTGGGACAAAATGATATTTAATTTAAAAAATTTTGAAAATTTATTTTTTCAAAACTTATTAAAATTTTTCTAAAAGGTCGCGGAAAATTTATTTTGAAAATATTGTTTCAATTTTTTTTCAATTTCTTCAAAAAAATTATTTGGAGAAAAATTTTCTTGAAAGAATTTTCCAAAAAGTTCCATAGGTGTAAGAGCTGAACTTTCTCATTAAAAATTCTTCTGTGGAAAAATCGCTCTCATAAGAAACCTTTATTAAATGTGAAAAAATGTTTTGAAAAAAAATAAAATCGTTCTTTAAAAAAAATGAAGAATTCTCCTAAAAAACAAAAATTTATCTCTGCAAAAGTTTTTGGATTTTTTACACTTCATTTTTCTATTGAAAATCTCCCTAGCTGTTAGGTATTATGAAGAATTTTTGAAATTGAAAAAAAAAATCGTAAGTGAGAATAATTGACTCAGATTTTTTAAACACTCATAACACGTTAATTTGCAGAATTTAATAATTTTTTAGAATTTGGTAAAAACTCAAAATTAAATTTTTTTTTTGCAATAAGAATTTTTTATTCCAAGAAAATTGAAAGATTTAAAAAAATATTTTTATTTTTCTATTAGAATGAGAAATTTTTCTTCCAAAAAAAATTTAATTTCTTTCTCCAAACATTTGAAAAATAATTTTTTCCTAAAAAGAATTTGATAAGATTTTTTTCTCCAAGAAGAAAAAAAAACGAGTATTTTTTTTTCTCTTAAAATTAGAGATTTCATTCTAAACAAAAATGAGCAATTTTTCTTTTCAAAAAATTGGAGATTTTTTCATTTCTTTCTCCAAAAATTTTACTTCAGAAAAATTAAAAAATTTTCTTCTCCAGTTCTTTTTTTCTGCAAAAAATTGCAAATTTTTTCATCCAAAAATTGGAGAAATTATTATTATTTCAGAAGAAAAAAATTGAAAATTTTTTCATCCAAAAATTGGAGAAATTATTATTATTTCAGAAGAACTGAGAAATCTTCTTCCCCAAAAAATTGCCTTTTTTTTTAAATCAGAAGATTCTTGTCTTCAAAATATTTGGGAATAATTGAAATTTTATACTTCCTTCTGCATAAAAAATAGTATTTTTCTCAAAAAATAAGAGATTTTTTTTTCATAAAAATTGAAAAAATTTTCTTTAAAAATTTTAGAATAGTTCTCAAATTATTTACCTACTTTAGAAGAATTGGAAAAAAAATCAAAGAATTGTTTTTTACAAATTTTGGTAAAATGGAACATCCTTAGATTTTTCACGAATCGAAATTCCGTTCCGTTCGTTTCGGCTTAATTCGAGCACTGGATTTAATTATCTTGGGGGGAAATGATCATCGACCACTCGATCATATTTTAGTCTAAAATATAATTCCTCCAAGCAATTCCAGGTATCCACAGTCACGAGCTTGAATGTCTCATTCAGACATTTCGCACTGATAGCCAGACCCAAAAGTACGAATTTTTATGACCTCACAGGCGATAAAACCTCGATGGAAATTTTCGCTCTTGGCACATTCCGCTTTAAAAAGAATTACATTTTTCGTATAGTAGAATGCCAAGCATATCTGAGTTCAAGAAGAATGTTATGATTCCATTAATTTTAGCCCATTATTGGAAAGTCTTAGTTAATTTTGACATATTTAAAGAAGACCGCAGACACGATGAAACGCGCCGCTGTACACATCGGTTCGCGCGAGTATTTAGAAAAGCCTTTTCAAAAATCATTTTCAACGTGGAAAATACGTTGTCAAGTTTCAAAATGATAATCTGACATGTTTCGCGAGATAAGAAACGAACAACATAATCCGTTTTGCTGTCTGTATCTCTAGGTACATTAGACACACCTTTTATATAGTTCGAATTTCTTAACTCTTGCCAGTGAAAGGAATTGAAGAGAAAAAGTCCTTCGAAATCCTCGAAACAGGTTAATGTTTATCAAGAGCTACTCACTCCGGATTAAAAATTCGACAACTCGTGTACGTACCAAAACCAACGTATTGGCAGCCGAACTGAGAGATTTGGGAACTGCGACTTGAGATATTTCTGTTTTAATGGATTATTCAGCATCGTACATATAAATAAATACATGGTACATGCGATAAGCGCCGTTTAATATATGAAATGTTTAATCAAGCTTTAAAAAAAACACATTGCTTGTATTCGGTAGCTGAATCTATTAACTAACTAAGTTGTGCGCCTGGAATTTTCAAAACTAAGAAGGGAAGCCAAAAGAAAGATTAATTGTGATACGTAAATAATTCACTTGCATTCAGATTGATCTCTTAACGATGACTCGACATGTGACAAAGTACAAGTACAATGCACCTATCGAGATGGTTATTCGTATGTCGCCGGAAGTGCACATGGCATTATGGTATTTCAGTAGATTTATGAGAAATCATTTTTCTTTCGGTGTGATTGCAGTACCTATGTGTCTGTACTTTTGAGAAGTACCCGTGCAGATGAAAAATCTATTTCGTCGTAATTTTATTTTTCATTTTTAATGGATAGTACGTGCTGTATAGAGTTAAATTGTCCGAGTATTATCTGCAATTATGCAGCGATAAAAATGTGGAAGTATTTTTGGTATTAAGAGGTCATGTTCCGGAGATTGATGTAAAATTTCAACAATTTTATGTCAATAATTAAATGTTTATAATTGAAAAAGTGTTGCTGAAGTTAATCAATTTTTTGATGAATACTCGTATTATGAAATTTAATTATTTTGGATTAATTGTATAATTTTCGAAAATTTTGGTAAAACTCAACAATTTTGCAAGATTTTAATCAAGTTTTCAAGTTCAACAATTTTTTTACATGATTCGACATTGTTTCAAAATTTTGGCCAAATACATAACAATTTTTGTAAAACAATATATGTGACGGCGCATGAGGAAAGGGACCTAAGGGTAAAAAGTGAAATTGTTCAGGAGAGCAGTTTAAAGTTGACTGCTTATTTTCGAAGTTTTTTCTTTGTAATTCTGTATCCACGTAACAATAAAATTTAATTTTTTTTTTGGATTTTTTTTTGGAAATTGGGGTAAAATTTATCGATAAATTGAATGAAACCGGTCCGAGGTTTCTGAAGTCATTTTTGACAAAGATACAGCCGCTTAAAGTGAGTAAAAAATATCAAAATTTTCCAAAATTTTGGAAAAAAATTTCTACCTTACTAACTTCAAGCGGCTGTATTTTTGTCAAAAATGACTTCAGGAACCTCGGACCGGTTTCATTCAAATTGTCGATAAATTTTACCCCCATTTCAAAAAAAAAATTGAGGTCGTGACCCTTAGGTCCCTTTCCTTATGCGCCGTCACATATAACACAGAAAATGATGTACGATTGTACACTTCAAAAAATGAAGTACGATTGTACACCTCAAAAAATGATGTACGATCGTACACCTCTAAAATTGATGTACGATCGTACACCTCAAAAAGTGATGTACGATCGTACACCTCAAAAAATGATGTATGATCGTACACCTCAGAAAATGATGTACGATCATACACCTCAAAAAATGATGTACGATTGTACACCTCAGAAAATGATGTACGATCAAACGATCGTATAACACAGAAAACGATGTACGATTGTACACTTCAAAAAATGAAGTACGATTGTACACCTCAAAAAATGATGTACGATCATTCACCTCAAAAAAATGATGTATGATCATACACCTCAAAAAATGATGTATGATCGTACACCTCTAAAAATGATGTACGATCGTACACGTCAAAAATGATGTATGATCGTACACGTCAAAAATTATGTATGATCGTACACCTCAAAAAATGATGTACGATCATTCACCTAAAAAAAAATGATGTACGATCGTACACCTCAGAAAATTATGTACAATCGTACAACTCAGAAAATGATGTACGATCAATATATTCTAAAAGATCACAATTCAAAAAATGATGTATGATTATACACCTCAAAAAATGATGTACGATCGTACCCGTACACCTCAAAAAATGAATTACGATCATTCACCTCAGAAAATGATGTACGATCAAACGATCATACAACTCAGAAAATGATGTACGATCGTACACGTCAAAAAATGATGTACGATCAATATATTCTAAAAGATCACAATTCAAAAAATGATGTATGATCGTACACGTCAAAAAATGATGTACGATCAATATATTCTAAAAGATCACAATTCAAAAATGATGTACGATCTTACACCTCAGAAAATGATGTACGATCATACACCTCAAAAATGATGTACGATCATTCACCTCAAAAAATTATGTACGATCGTACACCTCATAAAATGATGTACGATCGTACAACTCAGAAAATGATGTACGATCAATATATTCTAAAAGATCACAATTCAAAAAATGATGTATGATCGTACACCTCAAAAAATGATGTACGGTCATACACCTCAAAAATGATGTACGATCATTCACCTCAGAAAATTATGTACGATCGTACAACTCAGAAAATGATGTACGATCAATATATTCTAAAATATCACAATTCAAAAAATGATGTACGATTGTACCGTACACCTCAAAAAATGATGTACGATCTTACACCTCAAGAAATGATCTACGGAAAATTTTAGAATAATATATTCTAAAAGATCACAAGTCAAAAAATGATGTACAATCGTACACGTCAAAAATGATGTATGATCGTACACCTCAAAAAATGATGTGCGATCTTACACCTCAGAAAATGATGTACGATCATACACCTCAAAAAATGATGTACGATCATTCACCTCAAAAATGAATTACGATCATTCACCTCAGAAAATGATGTACGATCAAACGATCATATAACTCAGAAAATGATGTACGATCGTACACGTCAAAAAATGATGTAAGATCTACCTCAGAAAATGATGTACGATCCTACACCTCAAAATTAAATAACAAATTTTTTCCAATTGTTTGAATTTTTATTTCAAATTTAATTTTATTCGATTTTTATTAATTATTTTTTTCATAGTTCAGCAATTTTTCGAGGTTATGGTAAAATTCAACAATTACCTAACTATAATACTAATTTTGGTGTTTTAACAAATTTCAAGATTTTGGCCGAGTTTAATAATTTATTGTGGCTTAATTCAGAAAATTTTCAAAATTTTGGTCATATTTCAATAGTTTGACAATAATTTTTGAATGTAGTTCAAAAATTCTTCAAGATTTTGGTCAAATTTAAATATTTCTGCACAATTCAACAATTTATAAAATAATTCTTGCATATTTATTTTGACAATTTTTCAAGATTTTGGTGAAATTCAACATTTTTTTTTGCATAATTCTGCAACTGCAATTTCTTAAGATTATAGTAAAATTGAACAATTTTGTTTCAATCTTGACTTTTCCTCCAATTTTCAAGGATTTGGTCAAGTTCAGTAACTTTTGCTTAATTCAACAATTTATACATTCAAAAAATTTTTAAATAATTTTTTTACAGTTCAACAAATTTTCAAGGCTTTGGTAAAATTAAACAATTTTGGCATAACTCATCAAGTTTTCAAAATTTTGATGACAATCAACAATTTTCAATAAGTTTTTCATAGTCCAACAATTTTTCAAGATTTTGATCAAATTCAAATATTGCTGCGCAATTCAACAATTTATAAAAATAATTCTTGCATAGGTAATTTGACATTTTGGTAAAATTTAACATTTTTTGCATAACTTAGCAATTTTTTTAAATTATTGTAAAATATATACGAATTTTTGTGTTTTAACAAATTTTTTAATATTTTTGCCAAGTTTATTAGTTTTTGCACAATTCAGCAATTTTTCAAAATTTTGGTCAAATTTAATTAACAATTTTACAATAATTTTTGTATAGTTCAACAATTCTTCATGATTTCGTCAAATTCAAATACTTCTGCTCAGTTCAACAAATAATTTGACAATTTTTTAAGATTAGTTGAAATTCGAATTCAACAATTTTTGAATAATTTTGGCATTTAAAGAATTTGGAGAATTTAACAATTTTTCAATAATTTGGCCATCTCAACAATTTTTTCATGATTCAACAATTTATAACTAATTTTCCCCTAGTTCTACAATTTTCCAGGATTCTGGTAAATTCAACAATTTCTGCGTGATTCAACAATTCGGAAGGTCTAATCATTTTTGCATCAACAATTTTTGTTGACAGTAATTTTTGCATAATTTAATAATTATTCTAAAATTTTGTAAAATTCAACAATTTTGAAATAATTTGGCATTTTAAATATTGTAGTCAAGTTTAATAATTTTTGCATAGTTCAACAATTTTTTAAGATTTTGGTCAAATTCAAATTTTTTTATGCAATTCAACAATTGTAAATAATTTTAGCAAAATTCAACAATTTTCCTATATTATGGTATAATCCAACAATTTTTCAACATTTCGTTTAATTTTTGTATTTTGTCAAGATAATGGTAAATTTTGACATACTTAACTCTGCTGTGTTTCAATTTAATTTCTTGGGAATATGTAATTCAAAAAGAATTTCAAAAATTTATGTACAATTCTACAACTTTTTAAGATTTTAAACGAATTTCATAAGTAGGTAAGTTTTGCATAATTCAATAATTTTTCAAGATATTGACAAATTTTACAACAATTTTCTTAAAATCTCTGATTATTTGCATAATTTCTATAATTTGGCATGACGTCTTGTTTTCAAAATTCAACAACTTTTTAATTTTTTTTGTTGAAAAATTTGTCAATTTTGTAAACCTTGACAATGACTTTCCAGATTTTTTACATGGAATTGAATCGTTATAGACCATTTATCCACTTCGTGTTTTCAAACGAGCATAACTATACCTTAGGCACACATGGTAAATAATTTTAGGTTGCTGCGTGACTTGGTAATCAAGCTGTGGGACGTGCATCTACAAATTCTACATTCTAACACTGCCTTCTGTTCGGAGATGAGCGCAATTCTACGAACGCACGTTTCCTAAATACGAGTACCAAATCAATTAATATTTTTCTAATTAACGGCTAACCAATTTACCTCCGCAAAGTACTCGTTAAAATTGGTGAATTCTTCTCGGTGATGACTTTCTTTAAACGGGTGTTGTATGGGAGTCGCACTCGCATGCCTTCGGTGTCATTGATCTCGCGTCTGAAAACTACAATAGAGAGAAGATCGTCGTTATGTGGTCGAATTTAAAATATCAATTTGCGATAAATTTTATGCGCGAAATGGGCAATGCGCGGACTGCGGCGCCTACTTTTATATTATAATTCGTTGGGACTTGGGAGCCGGTGTTGAGCCGATCTTTTGGAATACATTAAGACATCAACAAAAATATTTCTTTTTTAATCTGGGTGTAGGATGACGAACGTGTCAAGTGCAACGTTTCGTTATTTATCGTGTCTATTAAAAATTTAAATGTGTTTTAATTTTCGAATATTTTTCCACCGTCGATGGTTTATTGTGTGCTAGATTTTTTTAGCTGGTTCGGCATAAGAATTCAAAAAAAAATTTTGGTGATAAAAATTCTTAAGCTGGACATACAAGGTTAGTCTATTTCATTCGATGAAATAAATTTCAAATTAAATTTTTTCAACATTTGCTGGGTGGTCGAATACGTTGATAAACGATACCAATGCTTTTTAATATTTTTCACAATTTTATAATATGAAAATCCACGTCATTGGTCGAATTGATTAATGACTTGGGAGCTGCAATAAGGCATTAGCCTGCTGATATTTTGGAATATGAGGTCTTCATTCGGTATTGAGTTCCTTAGACCGAGCAACTTGCACCTTTTTTCCTTTGAAATTCCCTCGAGATGAAAGCTATTTAACCTATCTCCCCCTCAGACTCTCTTGCCTACCCTCATCCATCTAATATTACACCTTCTATTACCATCCTTGGTAGTGAACTGGTCGAATTGAAAAGAATAAAAATACAGGTATATTAGGTATACATATTTTAATCCCACTTCCTGCAACCCTTTTTTGATTTCCTTCGAACGACCACAGACCAACGTGTCGAGTTGCCAAACAAATGATGATTTTGTATTGACATAGTCCACCACAAAAGAATACAGATTGCCACAGGCTGATAGCCCGAGCCCAGTGCCAGGTCATGGGGCAAGCCTTTGGAAAGATTCTAAGCTGCGTATAAAATTAGCACAAATTCCAGGATTGGCGAGAGCCAGAGGTATCTGCACAATCGACATAAAGCATGCTACTTTACGGGTAATCTAATGAAGTATGAAAAATTGAAGTGGTATAGAAAGAGGTGGAGGCAGATTAAAAGGCCGGATTTAGAAAGCGAATAAATTTAAAAACTGGTCCGACATTTTACCGATTTAATCGTATAATTTGCTGCAATCTGAACAACATTATCTCTTGTTTTAAAATTTTTCGCATTTTTTTTTCGGGTGAAAAAAATTACATAATTTGTGTTGGTTTTATAATTAAGGCGGATAATTATTTACGCCTTGCGAGCTCTCTCGGGTTCAGCTCCAGATCAAAATCGCTTCGAATTCCATAAATTTTTACCACTTGTTTAACCTGCAATGTTGGCCATTTTGCTACGTACAAAATCTCGACCGAGAGAGTATAAATTTTAATTTTTTCCCTCTTTAAATCAGATTACCTGAAGATTATGTCGCCTAGGCACTTCACACAAATATCTCGTGCGTTAAGAGGCTCGCATACTATATCTATATGCTCAGTGCTCATACGAGACTGCTTTTACCATTTGCTGGCACGGTGCCGCGAAATGCACTCACTTAGCGAAGCTATGCAACGAGATGGTATATTAAATGTCCGTATATATCGAGGTGAAATGTGGTTTTTTAGAGCGATTACATGCGACTCGATATAGGCGAGGCAAATAAGTCAACTCGGAGGCGTTTATCTCACCAAAAAATGCATCACAGCGCGGATATAAAAGTTTACCAGGAATCGGCCGTAATGAATCACTTTCTGATGATTTTTAAATACTTGTGCCAAGCATAATATACGATATAAGTCATCGAGTGTGAAATTTTTAACAAATTTAAACCTATTAATAGGCACTTTTGGGACTTTCGAATGGATGGAAACGAGAGGTGGCCAGAGTTATCGAATGGCCTTTGAGCTGACTAACAAATTATTGTATTTTCGGGCGAAATAATCTGATAAGCGTTTTTAAATCGAATTAGATTAGATTTGTGTAGGAAAGAGTGGAAAGAATTTAAGAATGGTCATTTTTACATATATGGCAATGAATAGGTTTTTGGGTGGTGTGTAATGTGTACTCCATGTCCAATTAATTCTGACCTTTGATCTTTGATTTTAACACCCCCTATGCTGGCCAGGAAAGGATTGATAACATTGATTTTGTTGGAGTGTACCAGAGTGCACGTAAACAAATCGATTACTGAATTTTTATCCAAATGAACATTAATGATAAAAATGTGGTAATTACAAATATAGGTATTCTCATAATATCGATGTTATCAATCTTCGTTTTATCAACCATTTCTCAGTAGGGGTTCTTAGAATGAGCAATTAGATTTTTTTTTGGTATAAGTTCATCAATCTGTATAGAATTGACTAATACGGAATTCTCATTGTGGCACGTTCTGTCTGATAATTTGATATAAATCGGCAGGTAAACCGTTAAGAAAAGGTTTTAAAATATCTATAAGGTCCATATTCATGAATATATGAGGATGACCTCAAATCGACAATTCCTTAACCAATGATAATCTTCAGATTTATTTTAAAGGCACTCGTAATCGATCTTTCAAGAGAGGTTCATGAATAAAAATCTTCAAGTGCAGTGATATTCTTTATAAAATTTTTCAATTTTTCCTAAATTAAAAAAAATATTTCATTTTTCATTCAAAAAATTATTTTGAGTTTTTCAAAAGTTAGGTATTAATTTTTTTAATGTCTAAAAATTGTCGAATTGTTTAATAAACAAATTGTCGAGTTTACAAAAAATTATTGTTCAATTAGGCCTATTCGATAAAATGGGTGTATTTCTTAAAAATTCAAAAATTATATTCTTCAAATTGGAAACTTTTCTCAATTTTTCAAAAACTACCTACTTGATTTTTCTAAATTGATTTAATAATTTTATTTTTAAATTGCTTATAGTGTTTGAAAAGCATTTTAATTTTTCAAAAATTATTGTACTGTGCTGAAATTGTTCAATTTAAGAAAATTATTCAATCAAGTAGGTAGATGACTATATTTTCTAAAAAATATATTTTTCGATTTCAAAGACGTTTTTTAAATTTGTTCAAAATCGACCAATGTTTCAAAAATTATTTCGTCTTTTTTATCTTTCCATATTAACTATACTTATTAGTTTTTTAATTATTCAAAAATTGTTCCGACTTTTTAAAAATTGTTGGAAATTATTTCATTTATTTCATTTTTTTTCTTTGATTTTTCAGTTCTTTTAAAATTATTTTACTGTTTAAGATCTGTTTAATTATGCGAGAAATTTTTAATTTTTGAAATTTTATTTTATTGCTCAAAAATTGTTCATTACTTTAAAAAAAGATTTAATTGCCTATACTTACTTCTAAAAATTTATTTTGATGTTTCAAAAATCATTCCAATGCTCAAAAATTGTTTTTGAGTTTTTCAGAAATTATTCCTCGAAAATTGTTTTGATTTTTTTTTTTTGTCAATAGATATAACTGTTCAAACTTTTCAAAACTTGTTCATAAAAATTATTGGATTTCTTGGTCATTATTATTTTTCAAAAATCGTTGAGGTTTTTTAAAATATACCTACCTAAGTATTCCATTGCTCAAAACTTATTATTTTGATTTTTTATCATCATTAATTTCCTTTAATTGTTCCATTAAATATGAAAAAATTTTGAATTGGTGAAAAGTTATTCTATCGCTAAAAAATTTTTCAAAAATGATTCATATTTTTTTTTTTTTTTTTTTTTGGTTTTTCAAAAATTGTTGAGTTTTTTGAAAATAATTTTATTGTTCAAGAACTGTTTAATTTTCCAAAAATTATTTTATCGCTTAAAAATTGGCCAGTTCCTCAAAAATGATTCAATTTTTTCTAAAAAATCATTTTGAAGTTTCAAAAATGATTCTATCGTTCAAAAATTGTTTTTAAATTTTTTTATAAGAAATGATTTCTCTAAAAAATGAAGCATTTGAAAAAAATTGTTGATTTGCTCAAAAATTATTCTATATTGTTCAATAATAAAATAAAATTGTTCAAACTTTTCAAAAATTATTCGGTTTTTTAATAACTTTTACTTTTCAAAAATTGTTAAAATTTATGTAAAATTATTCCAGTGGTTAATAAAAATTGTTTCACGTAAATATGACGGATTTTTGAATTTCAAAAAAATTATTCCATCGCCAAGAAATTTTTCAAAAATAATTCAATTGTGTTTTAACTTTTAAGTAAACAATTTGTGAAATTTGTTTTGATTTTTTAAACATTTTTGAGATTTTCGAAATTTATTGTTCAATTTGTCATCAAAAAAATTTGACATGGCAAAAACTGAATAATTATTTTATTGTTCAAAAACAATTTATTTTTGAAAAACTATTCAATTTTTCAAAAAAATATAATTCGATTTTTTGGTAAGTAATTTTTTTTTTTGAATTGTAGCGATTTTCAAAAATAATTCAAATACCTAATTGAAAACTATTCAAATTTTATAGCCTACCTACATAATAATTTTTCAAAAATTTTCACATTGATCTAAGAAAAGCTGCTCTACCTAAGTACTTGGCAAAATTTTTTGATTTTTTCCAAAAATTGGTCCAATTTCCAAAAATAGATTAATTTTTCCAAAATAGGCAATAATTCAAATACTTTTTTTGTTTTTTTGTTAAATTACCCGTTCAAAAATTAGTTTGTTTTTTCAAAAAAATTTCTACTTTGCAAAAATTGTTGATATTTTCAAAATTTATTTCATTGTTCAAAAAAGTATTATTTCTCTCAAAAATTCTTCCATTTTTCGAAAATAGAATAATTTCTTCAAAATAGGTACCTAATTCATTTTTTATAATACTTTTTTTTTCTTGTTAAATTATGCATTCATCATCAAGAATTATTTTGGTTTTTCAAAAAATTTAGTTTACTTGACAAAAATTGTTTATTTTTTCAAAATTTGTTTCATCGTTCAAAAAATTATCAATTTTTTTCAAAAGTTGTCTTACCTGGGAAAACTGATGAATTTTTCAAAAATAGTTAAATTCTTCACTCATTTTTCCAAGCTGAATTTTCTTTTAAATGATTGAAGAAAAATCGAAAAATCAACTCGGGCGTGATAGGCCTATTTTTAGATGCCTAATTGCCTACTCTTTCCAACACGAGCACCACACATGTTTCAATTTTCTCCATTATTTTTACGTTTTTAATATATATTTGGACGTTTTGATCTTATTGAAGACGAAGAAGAAACGAAAACCATAAACGTATCAATAATTCATATAGTCATGGTTTATGTCTGGCATATGAGGAAACACTCTCCGTTTGAGGATTACAATAGATATTAAGCATCTGGCTAGGAACGTGAACGAGCTGTTGACGAAAAATGAAACAGAATATATAATAAAATGTGTTAAGTAAAACATACGACAATTAGCTCGGGTAAAACATTTATGTGGTAATTTTTCGTATATTATACGAGGAATATAGTCGAAGCCAAAATACATAATATAAGATGGAATTATTATGGCGGCTGGCTGAGCACTGAGCAGATGACTCTAGAGAGATTATACGTTATGAATTAAATGTCTTGATGAATCGTTTGTACACGTATACGAGCTCGGAGCTCGGAGCTCGACCAGCGGAAGTAAAAATCGAAGCCAACATTGTAGGCGTTTGAATACAGTGTATACATAACCATATGTTACAAAGCCAGAGTCTGAGCGGCGAGAAAGATGCGATACGCTTTTGACCGCAGCGCCATGCCAGTGGATGGTGCCCGTGCTCGAGCCCGCGTCCGATTAAATATTCCAAGTATACGGCATCGTGTGTACTCGTATACTCGCGATGGAGTATCCGTCATCGACATTGTCGAGCTCGACTCGAGCATATGGTACGATGATGTGAAATGGCCCCGAAAAAATCCTTCGTTCGCACTGTCAGCCTCAGCATATCGTGAGCTCGGACTCTCGGGCTCTCGATATCGGTTTCTCGAGCCCTGGGTTGGACGTATGACATAAATAAAGAAGTTTTAGAATAAGAAAAAAAATCGGTATTCAAGCTTTCCGAGTTAAAAAATAAATAACGTTATGGAATAATAGAAAAGCATTAAGATATATTAACCTGCTCTACAGTCTAGACTTCTCGCGTACCCCTTTTCCTCGGCTAACCATTGAATAGAGCCATTTATTCAGCATTCCACCAGCAAATGAACAGATGATAGGATGCGGTCACCTTTGTGCTTTGTTCTGCGAGTACAGACTCGAGTCATTTCTACCTGTTTTCTCGGTGTACATAGCACGAATACGAAAACACACATACAGATAAACGTGTACCACAGAGCGAACCTTATACACACGTATACATTACGCTGTAACGTTTGATGTTCGCAAGCAGCGCCCGTGAGAGTCAACATGTTGTTCACCCGTATGATCATAATTTATATCACTGTGCTAACCATTTAAATCAACATTTATCAGCATAGACCTCCTTTTTCTCTGTTTACTTCTTCCACTATTACCAATAAAGAACTTTAAAAAAGCTACACCAAGGTACACGAATCACCAATGGCCATAGATTTTAACACTACCCTCCCCTCGGCCCTCACTCTCGCCCCCGCACCAAAGCACACCGCACCGTCGTCACTCGTTCGTTATACCGGTGATTAATTTTTTATCGTATGCGGGTAAATCGTTACCTTACCTTAGATCATCGCAAGAGTCGAGACCTATGCTAGACGTGTTTGCCAAAATTCATTGCGGTGTGATTCACGTTTTATTGTCGAAATTCGCTAAATCGTGCGTACAGCTCTAACGGAAAACCCGCGAGTGAAAGTGATGTCATATAGTCATTCGCCATTCGGCCGTTGCGATCGAGAGAAAAAGTATTCTTTTAGAGACCGAGTGTGAATTACATAATTGACCTAGAACTTGCATCGTCAGCGAGTTTGACCAATTTTACCACGAAAAATGTTTCATCTTTTTACATCACCATCATAATTGATGTCACGAATTGAAAGAGGGGATGGAAATTGCCATTCGACTTTGGCATTTTTTTTTTTTTTTTTTTTTTTTTTTATATGAACGTCAAACTGAATTGAAATTGGCAAAATCGAAAAATTTCTATTTTCTTTTCTTATTTAGAAACACAAATGACAAAACTCTGAAAATAAATTGGAGGAAAATCTGAAAATCATGAATTGAGAAAAATCGAAAAAAATCAATAAAATTTTTCAAAGAAAAGGCTAAAAAAATTTAATTATTAAAAATTAACTCGAATCTGGAAGATTGAAGAAAGCGAAAAGTGGTTTGAAAAAAGTCAACTGAACAATAGTAAAAATTAAAAAAATCGAATTTGAACAAAAAATGACTCAAAATTGAAGGGGATGGGAAAATAAATAGTTTTTGAAAAACTGCAATTAGAAAAATCGAAAAAATCGAGAAAAAAAAATGGAAAAGAAGCTGAAAATTTATACATGGAAAAATGCCTAATAGAAAAAGTCGAGAGTTGAAACTAAAACATTTGAAACCTAAAAAAAAAAAAAACTCATAAAAATTAAACATTTAATTTCGTTGAAAAAAAGAAAATTTTCAAAAAAGAAAAAAAAATTAAATCGAATCCAAAACGAATTGAAAGTTGAAGGAAATGAAAATTCAAATAAAATTGGAATTCAAAAAAATCAACTAAAGATTAGGTATCGTGGATCGAAAAATTGAAAAAATTGGATTCGAACTAAAAATGACAGAAAATTGGCGGAGGGGATTCGAAAAAATAATTTTTATAGAGTTCAGCTTAAAATATTGTATCTATTCTACGAGTATACAGAATCGAAAATTGAAAAAAACTCGAAATAATTAAAGTTTTCTATAAAAAGGCTGAAAAATTGGGGGGGGGGGGGGGAGAGAATGTGTCGAGTCAAAAATTAATTGAAATTTGAAGATGTCGATTGTAAATGATTTTGAAGAAATAAGCAGGAAAAAAATCAACTGAAAAATACAAAGAAATGGCAAATTGAATTTGCACTAAGTAAAAATTACAGAAAATGAAGGAAGGGATTAAATTACTTAATTAATTTTTAAATAAAAAATTTAATTTAAAATTTTGAAAAAAAATAAAAAGAAACTAAATATTGAAAATTGAAAACAATCAAACCAATAAAAATTACAAAAATGCTAAATTTTTTAAAAATTTTGTCTAATTAAAAATTAATAATAAATTGGAAGTGAGAAAAAATTAACAAATTGAACAAAATAAAACTAAAATGCTGTTAAAAATATTGAAAACGTTGAATTAGAATTAATTATTGGGAAGAAAGGGTTTTTAATGGAAAAGCACGTGCATAAATTTAAATGAGAGAGAAAAATGTAAAAATGAGAAAAGAAATGAAAAAGTAATCTGTTGAAAGAGATGACCACAATTAAAATAAGAAATGTTTTTTTTTCGATGTTTGGAAAATTGAGCCAAAAACGAAGATATTAAAATTTAATCGATCAGTTTTTAAAATTTAGCTGAATATTTTAGACAATTCTAAAAATTAGGCAAAATTTCAAATGGTCATTTTTTAAATTTCATAATAAAGACCAATTTTTGAAAAAATCCTCTCAAAATTTTTTTATAAATTAAAAGGTAGGTAAACTTTTTTGTTTAAAAAAATGGGTATTTTCCGTTTGTTATTCTTGTTTTTTCTCGAGATATGGGTCAAGATTTTTAATCAGAAATATCGGTTTTTGTGGCTTTGTAGCAAAATTTGTGAAAATATGCACTAGCCTCAAAATTTAATGAATCGCAAAATAATTTCGAGAATGTGGGCATCCTCTCTGAGAAATGCAAAAAGTGTTATAGAAGAAATAATTGTGAGTGTGGATGAGAAAACGTGCCTATTCAGAAAAACCCTGGTTTTTTGTAATGAACGTTTCAAACTTTGAATCTATATCGCCGTAATAAAATAATTGATAACTTAGAAACTTTGTACAGTCATTGAGGGGTCCTAGTGGAATATTCATTCCCTAATAATTTTGACCCTTCATGTTTACAGCCTATTTCACAAAAGGGGGAAATTTTAAACAAAATCAGGGTTTGTAAAACTAAAAAAAAATCAAAAAAATACTTTCAACCATGCTGATTAAAAATATCATACTCATAATGTCAACTTTTTTGTGTTTCATGACGTTTTTGACCATTTTTAATAAAAAAAAAAAAATAGGTAGGTATATAAAAAATGTAAAAAAATTATTTAAACAATTATGAAATTTTTTTTTAAAAAAAGTTTTAAAAACTTTAAAAAATTGATTTTTTTATTGGTTTTGGGTAAATTTTGCCCCCTGAGAGGCTGGATATTGTTCCCAGGTCCATGAAACCAATTTTCAATGAAAGCACAGGTCGAAATTGATCAAAAACAGCCAAAACCTCAAAACCTATTTTTTCCTGACTAGGCACGTTTTCTCATCCACACTCACAATTTTTTAAATAATCAATGGTAGGTATTAATAAAACAAAAATTACCCAATGTAAGAACTATTGAATAATTAATAGGTAAAAGTCGCCCAATTTTTGAAAAAAATTAAGTTTTTAAATGTCTAAAGCATCTAATTTTGAATTTGACAAAAAAAATTAAAATGTCTCACAAAAAAACATTTGGAAAATTTTGAAAAATTGAAGAAATAAAAATTTCAAAACATCAGAAAAAATTGAGAAAATGAATAAAAATGCTTTAAAAATTCATGATTTCCAAAATGGAAAAAGTTTGAATATTTATAGGTATATTTTTTCAAATAAAAAAATAATTTATCTAGGTATAAATTCATACATTTTTATTAAAATTTTAAAATAAGTTTTAAGTATGTTTTTTTGGAAAAATTTCAAAGAAGAATCGAGAGCAATTAGAAAATCAATAACATCACAAAAATTGTAAAAAAGTAGTACAAATTTTTAAAAAATGAAAATAAATCAAAAATAAATTTTTAAATAAAATTAAAAAATGAATTTAATGAAATTTTCTTCTAAAAAAATTGAAAACCTTTACTTACCCTAAATCATTTTAAAATTATATTTATTTCAATAAAGGGCCTTCCATGGTAAGATGGTGAAATCGGCCCTTGATCGAAATTGGGTCCAAAGTGGGTCAAAATCTTACTTATGATGTAAAAACACGCCACAACATTTTTTGACCCCCTACCCCCTCCCCTTTCCGAAAAATCGCGTTATAACGGTCGAAAAATCAAAAAATTCTAACTTTGAAGGGGGTGTATGAAAATTTTTGATTTTTTCACAGATTATGGGTATCATGTAGGGGTATATGTGGTAAAATTTTTAAAAAGATCGGTTCACAATTTCTTTGTTTTTTGGGAGGTGGAAATTTTCAAAACAAAAAAATTTAATTTTTTGGGGGGTGCCATGGCTGGATTTTTTTTTAAATCTTCGTAATATGGATAAGTATCACATATATTTTTTTGAGGGTGCCAAAGAGGGGTGCAACATAGTTAAAAAAAATAAAAACTTCGAAAAACACGCATTTTCAGGGTTTTTTCGTATTTCTCGAGGGTGTTTGAGGCGGGGACTTGAAATGTAAGCAATTACAATCGTAATACATAATATCTGGATGGAGTGGGGTTGATGTGGGAGATTTTTGGTCACACAAGTATGGGACGAATGACAGGGTGTGATAAAAATAAGGAAAACGAGTGATGTGAGCGCTAGGATGGCTCTTTTGGAATTCGGGTATTTTTAATGTCTTAGCCACCAAATTTTTTTATTTCATGAGAAAATAACTTTTTCTTTATCATTTCTGCCCTAACTGAATTTTAAGTGGCCACTAGTCACCCCCCCCCCCCCCCTTCAGAAAAGTAATAAAAATTGACTGATTTTCAAAATCTCACTTTTTGCTGGTTGTAACCCATCAAAGAGTCGGCATTCTATAAAAAGGTATCAAAAAATATTTCCTCTAGCTAAAATTGAAATTTTTTCACCTTTTCTATGTACGCGGCACCACTTGAAATTCAGTTAGGGAACAATTTTAAAAAGGAAATTATTTTCTAATAAAATACATGAAGCTTTTCATACCATAGGTGAAATTTTTTTACCAGTTTTCTTTATTTTTGCTTTTTTTGATGGTACCACTTGAAATGTGATTGAGGGAGGAAATAAAAAATTGGAAATTCATTCTCATGACCAAAAAAGGTGAGATTTTGAAAATCGGGCAATTTTTTAATTTTTTTTGAAAAAAAGGAATGACTAGAGTCTACTTAAAATTCATTTAGGGTAAAAATAAGAAATGGGAATCAGTTTCGTATTTAAAAAAAAAAAAAAAAAAAAAAAACTTAACCAAAATGGGCAATAAAAAAAAACAAAAAAAACGAAAATTCAAAAATTAGTTATTTTTTTATTATTTTTCGGGATGTCTGGTGATATAACTTCAAATTCTATTGTGGAAAAAAATGAAAAATGGTGGAATATTTTCCGATACCTAAAATAGGTACAACAACAATTTTATAGAATGCCGACTAAAAAAAGTTTGCTCATTTTTTTCAATTTTGAAAAATTGAGGGCGCCCCAAGGAACCGCTTAAAATTGAGTTGGGCAAAGTGAAACATTGGGAATTCATTCTCATGAAGAACAATTTTTATGGGTTATAACCAGCAAAAAGTGAGATTTTGAAAATCAGTCAATTTTTATTACTTTTCTGAGGGGGGGGGGGGGGGGTGACTAGTGGCCACTTAAAATTCAGTTAGGGCAAAAATGATAAAGAAAAAGTTATTTTCTCATGAAATAAAAAAATTTGGTGGCTAAGACATTAAAAATACCTAAATTCCAAAAGAGCCATCCTAGCGCTCACATCACTCGTTTTCCTTATTTTTATCACACCCTGTCATTCGTCCCATACTTGTGTGACCAAAAATCTCCCACATCAACCCCACTCCATCCAGATATTATGTATTACGATTGTAATTGCTTACATTTCAAGTCCCCGCCTCAAACACCCTCGAGAAATACGAAAAAACCCTGAAAATGCGTGTTTTTCGAAGTTTTTATTTTTTTTAACTATGTTGCACCCCTCTTTGGCACCCTCAAAAAAATATATGTGATACTTATCCATATTACGAAGATTTAAAAAAAAAATCCAGCCATGGCACCCCCCAAAAAATTAAATTTTTTTGTTTTGAAAATTTCCACCTCCCAAAAAACAAAGAAATTGTGAACCGATCTTTTTAAAAATTTTACCACATATACCCCTACATGATACCCATAATCTGTGAAAAAATCAAAAATTTTCATACACCCCCTTCAAAGTTAGAATTTTTTGATTTTTCGACCGTTATAACGCGATTTTTCGGAAAGGGGAGGGGGTAGGGGGTCAAAAAATGTTGTGGCGTGTTTTTACATCATAAGTAAGATTTTGACCCACTTTGGACCCAATTTCGATCAAGGGCCGATTTCACCATCTTACCATGGAAGGCCCTTTGAAAAAAGAATGTAAATTTATTTTTGAAAACAGTACGTAACCTCTAAATCGAAAATAAAATTATAACGGTTAAATAAATACATAAACTACTAAACTTAGTCGACTCGATTAAAAAAAAAATCATTCCAATAAACAAAATCGCAACGATCCAAGTTGGAAAATTAAAATTAAAAAGCACTCGAATAATTTCACGCCAGTTCAAAATCGACCCAAAAAACATGAAAAATTACAGAAAATAAAAATTTCACAGTGTAAAATTTCATCTCCCAAGGCACAGCTTTCACTGCTCCCGCATTGATTATTCTCTCTCAGTGAGTCATAGTGCAACGTATTCCTTAATGGCATATACGACCAATTACGAGTACTCTGCAGCCAGAACAAAACCCCTCATGCAATCGGATCATTCATTTACTCTATATATTACTTTTCGAAAAAAAGCACCGATTTCACACCTGGTCATAAGCGACTCGGGTAATAAATCAAAACTCATTCATCAAGACAACTATTAAATTAAACTTCTGGGAAGCACGTTAGGTTGACGGGGCGCGCTAGACGCCTTCGGCTTTCGGTATCTATACTATACATGCTAAGCCGAAAAACATAACGGGTTTAATAAGTATACGCAAAAATTTAAAATAAACATCACGAATCAATTTATCGGCGAATCGATCGATACGAAATAATTGAATATACCGAATAAGTGTTTCTCAACTCGTGGGTCGCGCGGTTCTTTCGGGGCATCGTGAACGATTTTTCAATGGTCGTGACATCGGCTTCGTAGATTGAAAAAAAAATTATACAATACATTTTTTTTTGCTATCGTCGATAGATTTTATCTCTGAGGAATAATATCTTATAAGACTGTATCGAGACGAAAATTGAAATTCGACTAGAAATCCTAACTAAGATCGCCACATGCGAATTAATCGAATTAGGTTTCTTTTTCCACATTTCTCCGGCATCAGCTCGATCAAAAGTTCACCATATTTTACGTAGATACAGCCCGAAGGCTTCGGTTCGCGTTGCAACTAACCATCGAGCCATCCACATCCAGATCTAGCTAGACCGGAGACGAAGCACAAACGGCATTCAGAAGCTGAATCAGACATTCCTGCTAGTCTAGGCGGCTCGTCGATTCACATATGCGAACACTTGTCGTCAAAACCAATATTTACCTTAAATTCTCGCCCCAAAAGTGAACTTATTTTCAAGCCATCGATGAAAGTAAACAATAACAATAATAATTTGAAAATAATCAAGCACCGAGCACCCGCTAAACAACGCTCTGTGTGCATTTAACATAGAAAAATACCACAAAAACATGTAATACCTATAGCTATACTGATACAACCACCAGTCTAAATATAGTTGACTAGATACCGGCTAAATTGTAGAACTTCCCTTCGCCCCGATTCTCATTCCACTATTTCTCGAGTTGCACGAAGAAGTCGCATTCCTTTACGTTGACGCATTAATTTCTTTCTTACTCTTTTATATCGAAGCAGTTCACTATCCTCTTATTTTTTTTTCCAACTCATTTTCCCCTTGTCCCGTTTTCACCAAGCGGAGCATATACCTTTATACAAATATTGTTCATTACGCTGGTTACCTATAGCTTTTTTTCTCTTCATGACCTTCTACCATGGCTATATTATGTTAAATAAACGACTCAATACCGCAATTTTAAAGCTGGTCGGATAGCCGAGCCGTTACATAGCAGGTGATACATGAGAGCATTTAATTTCCTATTCATTAACCTAAACCAAAGCAGTACCATATTGAAAAACCACCGCAAGGAATTTCGCATAAAGTTACCCGTACCTACCTAGACCTACCTACCTACCCACAATCTCACCACCAATCCAGTTTCGTCTCATTTTTTTTTCTTTTTTAACCATAATGAAATTGAAAACGAACCTGGCTTTTGTTTTATATTCGCACTTTTTCCCACAGATACCTTACTTACACTACGTGTCGAGTAGGGTGGCCCTTATTTTTCGAATTTTGGAAATGTTGTCGGGACGGGGGGTCAATTGGTGACATATTGGTAGAAAATAATTCCCTATTTTTTATTTTTCCTCTAACTGAATTTTAAGCCGTTTCTCAGGGGCCCCCAAATTTGAAAAAATCGAAAAAATAGAACATTTTGAACATTTTTGAAAATTTTTAGCAAAATGGTCATAGGGATGGTATTTCTATAAGACAAGACCATTTTCGATGATTTCTTATCTTTACCCCCCTTTTCATGGGACATAAAAAAAAACGTAATTTTTTACATTTTTTAAAAAATTTGAAAAAAATGACTAAAAATTAAAGAAACATTTTTTTTTGAATAAAATGTTTTTAGCATACATGTTATCACCCAAAAATGTCATTTACGGCGATTTTTCATCCTTACCTTCATTTTTGGGAACCTCATTTTTTTCAATTTTTGATAGTTTTTGAAAAATTCTCACTGATACGGCAGTGGTGAAAAATCACCGTAAATGACCTTTTTGGGTGATAACATGTATGTTGAAACCATTTTATTCAAATTTTTTTTTTTTTTTAATTTGTAGTCATTTTTTTCAAATTTTTTAAAAAACGTAAAAAATGACGTTTTTTCATGTCCCATGAAAAGGGGGGTAAAGATAAGAAATCATCGAAAATGGTCTTGTCTTATAGAAATACCATCCCTATGACCATTTTGCTAAAAAATTTCAAAAACTTTCAAAATGTTCTATTTTTTCTATTTTTTTGATTTTTTCAAATTTGGGGGCCCCTGAGAAACGGCTTAAAATTCAGTTAGAGGAAAAATAAAAAATAGGGAATTATTTTCTACCAATATGTTACCAATTGATCCCCCGTCCCGACAACATTTCCAAAATTCGAAAAATAAGGGCCACCCTAGTGTCGAGATATTTTTAGAAAATTTTTCACATTTATTAGACAGATTAAATTTACACGAAATTTTACACGTGTCCGGCTCTATGTATCACGCATGCGATTTGCCAGGCTTTCGTTACGTTATGTTACCCGCAGCTTCCGTTTAAAAATGCCAAATCATCGGGTAAAATAAAATATTACCGAGTATTTTTCATTCGTGATGGTTATCTCGACTCCTACATCGGGCATACTTTCGAGATAATTTTTTTATATTAGTTGAAATGAGAGTGAAATAAATGGTCCCAACGAGTTACAAATTGGATGTGCCATGCGAACGTGTTTTTTAAATTTTTTTTAAAGAGATTGGTTTTTTGAAAATTATAAATTATACCTGTTTTCAACCGAATTTGAAAAAAATTGTTTTGAAGAAAAATTGAAAAATGTGTTGAAATAGAATTTTAAAAATTTTATGAAATGTGTTTTTGAGGACATAATATCTTCAATTTTTTAACAATTATTTCAAGTTTTCAAAAATTGTTCTAGTTGGCAATGGCAAAACTGTTAACCTTTCCTAAATCATTCAAAAATAATTCAAATTTTCAATAATCATTCAATTTTTTAACAATATTTATCTTCAAGTATCTACTACGAGTAGATTATTCGAAAATACGTAATTACAATTTTAAAAATTTGTCCTTCCTACAAAACTTGTGGCCTTTTTCGTAGAAGATTATTTTTTTTAAAATAAATCAATCGAAAATGAAATTTTTTTAAGTAGGTACCTAGTTAAATTTATCAAAAATCATTATTTTTTTTTAATTTTCTTATCAATTGTTTTATTTCAAAAAAAAAAACTGAATTAAAAAAATATATTATTCCAAAATTGTAAAATTTTTAAAAAATTCAATTTTTTATAACTTTTAAAAATTGTTGAATTGTTCAAAAATAGTTCAATTTCACACAAAAAATGTTGAAATCTTCAAAAAAATCAAATTGTTAGATTTTTTCAAAAATAATTAAAATTTTTAAAAATCGTTCAACTGAAAAAAATTTTTACAACTGACAAGAAAAAAAAATATATATATAATTATATAGTAATAACCTAAAATATTCAATTGTCGGATTATTGGTACAAAAATAATTAATTAAAATAAAAATAAAAATTCACTTTTACAAACACTTGTGGCATCTTTCAGGAAAAAATAATTTTTCAAGCTTAAACCATCTGAAAATTGAATTTTCAAATTTTGTTTTACCAGGAAAACAATTGTTGAATTTAAAGAAATTAGGGATTTTTTATTGTTAAAGATTGCAACATTTTTCAAAAATACGTACTTACTCGTACATAATTCAATTTTTTTTTAGAGAGAATTTATTAATTTAGTATTTTTTTTTTTTTAATTTTTCTTTTAAATAGCTTCGATTTTTCAGCAATTGTCAAACTTGGCAAAAAATGCTGAATTTTTCCAAAATTAGGTATTCCGATGTAAAAAATGGTTCAAGTTTTGAAAATAGTTCAAAAGTTTCATTTATTTTTCAAAAATTTCTAGGCTGTAATAAATTGATTTAAAACTGTTCTACTTTTAAAAAAATTTCAAAAATTTCAGCAAATTGTTCAATTGGTCAAAAATATTTAAAAATAATTATGCTCTTTTAATTAAATTTTTTTTTTGAAAAATATTCAGAACTTATTTTGATTTTAAAAACTTGTTAAATTAATTGTAAAAAATTGTTTTGGGAATCAAAGAAGAATTTTTTAAATTCAGCAAAAATTGTTAAATTTTTTAAAAGTATTTCAATGTCTAAATTTTTTTTTCTTTAAATTTCCAAACGTTCTTTTTTATACCTATCTATGTACTTGACAAAAAGTGTGAATTTTTTCAAAAATACTAAATTTAACTGAACAATTAGGTAGAGATTTTGTTACCCATTCCGATACATATGTTTTTTTAATTTAGATGATTTTTTAAAAATTTATTATTTTTCAATAGATATTTATTTGGATGACTTTTAGGCATTTTGTCAGATATTCTGAAAAAATTGTAATAATTTTTTTAATTAGGATGAATTTTAGACAATTTGTTATTAGCATAGTATATGCTTTTGCGGAGACCAAAATGGAAAAAAACGACCCAAAAATCCGACACCATTGGGTTAGGTTAGGTTACATTAGGTTAGGTTTGGATGACATAAAAAACTTGGAAAATTTTTAATAAATTCGATTTTGTAGACATTATGTCAGACATTTTCTAGACATTTTGTCAGACATTCTGAAACTGATATTTTTTAGAAAGATGACTTTCTGAAATTTTGTCAGACACTTTGAAACTTGGAAATTTTTTTAGAAAGATGACTTTCAGACATTTTGTCAGACATTCTGAAACTTGGATTTTTTTTCATTTTTTTTATAACTTTAATGACTTTTTGATATTATTTTAGAAATTTCACGACTTTTAGACTTTTCAATTTTTTTATTTTATTTTTTATAAATTTTATGACTTTTAGACATTTTGTCAGACATTCTGAAACTTGGAATTTTTAAAAAAAATTTATGACTTTTAGGCTTTTTATCAGACATTCTTAAACTTGAAATTTTTTTATTTTTATTAGAATTTTTTGATTTTTAAATTTCCATGGAAATTTATATTCGTGACTTTTAGATATTTTCGCAATGATACGTTATTAATTTTGAATTTCCATTGAAATTAATTTTGATGACTTTTAGACATTTTGTCACGGAGTAAAAGCATATAATATGTTTCATACTTTCAAACGTAGTGTGGAAATAGAGCCAACCAGGGGGGTTCAGGGGGCGAAGTCCCCCTGGCAAGGCGCGAAGCGCCGAGTTTTTTTATTTTTTTATTTTTAGATTTCGCATAAGATTGAAAGCATAGGTAAGTACCTACATTAGATATATGTTTCAATACCTTGAAAAGTTGTGCAAAAATAAAACCAACTAGGCGGTCCATAACAATTGGCCAGGCGCAAATTTGATATATTTTTAAAAAATCATTTTTTGTTCTTTTGTATAGACTGTTTTTTCTTTCTTTTTTTAATTTTTAATTATTATATTTTCTCAAATTTTTTGATTCAACTATTACATATTTTAAAAAAAACAATTTTTTTTGAATTTCTGAAAGTACCTAAACATGTTTTTTTTTTCAATGAAAAATGGTCCAAAAATGATCCTATTTCTTGAAAGACAGGGGTTTTCATATTATTTTGATTTTTTCCCCGTAATTTTTCAATTCTTTATTTTTTCCCAATTGCTAAGTTGAATATTTTTTCTGAAATTACCAGTTTTTTTTAAATTTTCTTCAAATGTCTCCTGATAATCTTTTCAAATTTTTGAAAGTCAACGTTTTCTAATTTTTTAAAATGAAATTATATTTTTTCAAGAACTTCTCGAAGCCTCTTTTCACAAATCTTCCACATACGTGTACTTTAATTTATCAAAAGTTGAATTTTGTAATGTTTTGAAACACAAATTTATGTATTTTCAATTTTTTTAGATTTTTAAAGAATTTTCTGGAATAGTTTTTCTGTTTGATTTTTTTAAATGTTTTTGAAAGTTGATAAGTATTTCTATGGTTTTTGAATACGTACCTAATCAATTTTTAATTTTTAAAAAAAAATTTCTTGCATTTTGCTAATCAATTTTTTTCATTTCCTTGAACTTTTTAAAACTTGTACAAAATTTATACTTATTTTTTGATTTTTAAATATTCTCAAAATTTAAAAAAATCAATGTTTCGTAATATTCTGAAATGTGATTTCATTTTTTTCAATTTTTCTACCTACATTTTTAAAAAATAATTGTTTTCTAACGATTTTTCCATTTCTCTTTTTCCTTAAATTTTTTTGAAGTTTGGCTCTTTTTATTTTTAAAAAGATCGAAGCATTTTTAATTTTAGGCATTGAAAAGTATTTTAGGTAAAACATTTTCCAGATTTTTTAGCAAATTCTTAACAATTTTCCTGTTTTTTATTTTTCATTTTCTAATCTCTAAATTTCTTCCAAGTTCAATTTCTATTTTTTTTCTCGGATTTTTTGGAAGTTGACTTTTCAACTCGTAATTAATTTTTCAATTTTTAAAAAAATTGTCAATGTAATTTTTCCATTTTATGATTTTTTACTTACCTATTTTTTTAAAAAACAGGTCTTTTCAAATTCTTTGTTTCGTAATTTTTAAATTATTTTTATAGCTTTATATAGTGTTTTAAAAATCAATTTCATCTTTTTTTAAATTAGTTCTTTGAATAATAATCTTTTTTAATTTTTCAAAATGTTATTCCTTTGGCTTCTTGAAACTTGAGTAATTGTGACAAAAGTTTTTTAAAATTTTTTATTAGGTATTATTTTTTTAACCCCATTAAAAAAATATTCCCAATTTAAAGAAATCCCCGCCTCCCTACCTTCAAAAATACGTCACCAACCCATAACTGGTATACACGATACAAATTAACTAGAAAAACAACTCGATAACGGCGGCGAATTTAATTCAAACCGCGGCCATAAATCAATCACCAAAATAAGAAAGCTTCATCTTGACGGTGGGCTTTCTCACGCCACCTCCGAAGAATTTAAATTCGCGTAAAAAACCAAAGAAAAGGACCAGAGAAGAAATTAATCTCTAAGAATATACGAACGCCGATGAATTAAAATTTTTTCTAAACTCATCCGACACGGAAAGTTTTAATCGAGCTGAAGAGAAAAATTAAAAGCGGCTCGACGAGTAGTCTTTATTGTATTAAATGATAATGGTTTGAAAGAACTGTGGATAAGTTCACACTATGCCGAAGTTTATGAAAAGCAAAAGGTATAATTTGAATGTGTTTTGTGGAATAATGCAGGTGCTAAAGGGAGGATATGATTGACTGTCCATTTTGTATACCCGGCGTCCGCTCTGTTGTTAACAAGCTGTGAATGCTTCGTAATGATAGCGTTCAGTTCTCTTGTATACTTCCGAACGAGATTGTACAAAAGAAAATAATAAAAAATAAAAGGGTTCTCAATCTTTATATATAGTCTTTGAGATGTATGCATCTTTATCCTTGGATTTTTGGTGACGAAGATATACGAGTGGATCACTACGTCCAATACTGCATAGAATGATTGTTGATATTCAAAATTGGAGGAGAGGGAGGGTCCAATCGCAATTTTTGTAATAACCAAAATTATTTCTAAGACTTCAAGCTACAACTTTTGTTTGAAATTTTTTAGCCGAATTTTTTTTTTAAAATTTAGGCTATTGTGTCCGACCCTGATTTAGAAGGAGGGGGGGTAGAAGAGTTCTGACCCCATTTGTCGACGTTTGGGACCAAAAGATGACGATCTGTCACATGTCACATATTTATATATATATATATATATATAATTTTTCCCTACTTTTGGAACTCTAGGGCCGAGCCTAACAGGTCAAATGAGGTCAAACTTGATATGTAGGGTTCCCTCGGTGGCGGAAAGATGCAAAAAAAATTTTGGGGCCCTAACTCAAAATTGGGGATATGACCCTTTTTTGAGGAGGGTGCGGGGGAGCCCCAATATCATGAAATTTTTTGAAACTTGCCCCAGGGATGAAAGCCCTAATTACCTACACCATAGTCAAATTTCAGCCCCCTAAGTCATCCCCACCCATTTTAGGGCTCAATGGGGTCATTTTTTCACGTTGATCAGGCTACAGACCCCCCAAATAGGGCAGGGGGGCCAACATTTTCATCATGGATCAAATTTGTGCCCCTGATGTGCCTTTTGTAGGTTTCAACTTTTGGGCCCCCTTTGACCCCTGTCAAGGGTCAAAAATCAAGATTTTTCACTATTTTTAAAATTTTACCGCTACTTTTGGAACTCTGGGGCCGAGCCTAACAGGTCAAATGAGGTCAAACTTGATAGGTAGGGTCCCCTAGGTGTAGGAATGATGCAAAAAAATTTTTGGGGCCCTAACTCAAAATTGGGTATTTTACCCCTTTTTGAGGGGGTGCGGGGGAGCCCCAATATCATGAAATTTTTTGAAACTTGCCCCAGGGATGAGAACCCAAATTACCTACACCATAGTCAAATTTCAGTCCCCTAAGTCATCCCCACCCCATTTTAGGGCCCAAAAAGTGGATTTTGGGGTCATTTTTTTCACGTTGATCAGGCTACAGACCCCCCAAATAGGGCTGGGGGGCCAACATTTTCATCATGGATCAAGTTTGTGCCCCTGATGTGCCTTTTGTAGGTTTCAACTTTTGGGCCCCCTTTGACCCCTCTCAAGGGTCAAAAATCAAGATTTTTCACAATTTTTCATGTTTTTTCTCGCTTTTCGGTACGTTGATCAGCCTGCAGCCCAAACCAAATGACCTTGGATGCTAAAATTTGGTATTTAGGATAGGTAAGGGTCACTGAGGTGCCTTTTGGGGTTTTTGACCCTCGAGCCCCAAAATTGGGGGTGGCCCTTTTTTGAGGGGGGCTCTAAAGAAGCCCCAATTTGACAAAATGATTTGAAATTTTTACCAACAATAGTGACTCTGATTGTCTCCACTGTATCCAAATTTCAGCTTCTCAAGTCATCCCCACCCCATTTTAGGGCTCAAAAAGTGGATTTTGAGGTCATTTTTTCACGTTGATCAGGCTACAGACCCCCCAAATGGAGCTGGGAGGCCTAAATTTTTATAATAGATCGAGTTTATGCCCCTGATGTGCCTTTTGTAGGTTTTGACCTTTAAACTCCTTTTGACCTCGATACAGGGTCAAAAATCAATATTTTTCAAGTTTTAACCTGTCTTTTCTGACGCGTTGAACAGCCTACAGCCCAAACTAAAAGACCTAAACAATCGTAATTTGAGATGTAGGGTCAGTAGAGGTCACTGATGTGCCTTTTGGGGGTTTCGACTTTTGAGCACCATTTGACCCTCGTACAGGGTCAAAAATCAGAAATTTTCACGTTTTAACCTCTTTTTTGGTGTGTTGGCCCTCGTCTGAAGAGCTGAAAGTGTGAAGGGATTGAGAGCGAAGCCCTCAATCCTCTCCTGCCATGTCCCTATTGAGGGTAAAGCCCCCCAAGAGGGGCATGGGGGCGGAGCCCCCATCTGAAGAGCTGGAAGTGACGAGGTGGTTGGGGGCGAAGCCCCCAACGCGGGGGCATGGGGGCGGAGCCCCCATCCTAAGAGCTGAAAGTGATAAGGAGGTTGGGTAGGAGCCTCAACGGGGGTATGGGGGCGGAGCCCCCATCTGAAGTTGAAATCTTCAATGCAGAGAGGAACTAAAACTGAAGACAAAAACCTGACATTTTTAAACTGAATTTGAAGTTAAAACTGATATTGAAACTGAAATACCATGGATGAAAACGTTTTCAAAGTGGTACACTAACTTGAAAAAAAAAATTCGGCTGTCGCGGAGCATCTTGTTTCAATTGAATCTCTACTTCCACCATATTTTAATAATATGTATAAGTATTTCAGTCATTATGCAGAATTTGAGGGGAGGGAAGGTCTAATCAAAAATTTTATTATGACAACAATTATTCCTCGGACATCAATGTACAACTTTTGTTTGAAAATGTTTTCGATTGGAACCCTTCCCCCAATTTTGGAAGTATCTACCTGATACTATGTGAAATCGGTGGAGAGGTGGGAGAGGAAGGTATCAAATTGAAATTTTTATAATGAACAAAATTATTTTTAGGATCTCAATCTACAACTTACTTTTATTTGAAAAGTTTTTCAATTGGCCCCTTCCCCCAATTTTGAAAAAGTATCTACCTGACGTTATGTGAAATCAGGGGAGAGGGAGGGATCCGATCGCAATTTTTATAATAACCAAAATGATTATTTTAAGGATCTTAATTTACTACTTTTATTTGAAAAAAAATTTAATTGCCCCCCTGACTCTTTCCTCTCTCACTTCTAGAAGAGGGGGGAGATGGAGGTATCCAATCGAAATTTTTATAATGACCAAAATTATTTTTAGGATCTTAATCTACAACTTTTATTTGAAAGTTTTTTCAATTGGCTCCTTCCCTCAAATTTTGAAGGAAAAAATCGGAGAAGGGAGGGGTCCAATTGAAAAAATTTTCAAACAAAAGTTATTGCTTGACGTCCTAGGAATAATTTTGGTTATTACAAAAATTTCGATTGGACCCCTCCCTCCCCTCCAATTTCGAATAACATAATTGGCTCCATCATCCCTCACTCCTTTAATTTTTAATTAATATTTTCAGTGTGTTATGCGAAATTGTTGTGGAAGGAGGGGTCCAATTGAAAAAATTTTCATACAAAAGTTGTAGCTTGAAGTTCTAGGAATAATTTTGGTTATAACAAAAATTTTGATTGGAACCCTACCTCCCCTCCAATTTTGAATATCAAGTATCTAATTATTATTGGACTTGGTATAAAATTTCGATGGTGCCAAAAAAACAGTCTGCGGGAATCCACTAAATGATCAACTCCGGTAGCTCGTTGCTCGATAGATGAGAATACCAGATTATGTAGGTACTAGGTACCTATCTTCTTGGGTATAATTAAATTCGATTGTGGTAGAAACAAATTCTCTTCCGACGAATTAAAAAAAAATTACTCGATAAATTGGGAAAGAGAGGCATGGCTCGAGATATGCGATCGTCTGTGATTGGCTAATTCCGTGAAAATTACCTCATTGGCGAGGGAGGAGGCGAGAAAACCGAGGGGAAAATGTGGTTTGGGAAACCATCATAAATTCCATCCTTTTTTTGAATGCATTTAATTTTTTTCATTCGACTTGAGTGATTAGTCGCCGTCATTCCTCGTTACAGTTGGAAAAAAAACGCGGGGGTCGTCTGGTCCGCGCCACTTACTCGTATCTTTGGCGCCGCCTTCCGTTGTCACAACACCTGATACCTTTAGCTTACCTGTGCGACTGCGCATGCGCCCTAATCTCGCGTTGTGTAGTTTCTCCGTTGGAAGACTTCAATCGCTTGTGCGGATGCCGACTGTTTACTAATGGAATTTCTGCTTCTCGTTCTCGTCGATCCCGATCCGCGTTACGAGTCATTCTTGTTCAGTTCGAGTTCGATATTGTGTGCGATTTTTTCGATCTGATTTTTCTACTTTTTTGTTTGTTCTCGTTGGTTTTATTTTTATTTTTTTTTTGTAAAAACTTGGGTGATTTTTCGAGTGAATCGAAGTCGTGTTTGTGGCTGATGATTTTTCGGTGTGACTTATTCTACTAATAATTCGAGTGTTGCTGATCATTCTGGTTTTTTTTTTACCTACATTGTGTGGATTTATTTTTCTGGATTTTTATGTAAGTTGGAGTAATATTATCTTATTAAAAATCAGTGCTGGTGATAAATCGGTTAGATGTATTTTTATAAGTGTTTTTTCTCGACGATATTTCGCCAAGATGCCAACGAACGCCGATTCAACCGGTTGCTCTTTAGATTGCACTACACGTAGCCGAGATATCCGACGATCTGGTTGCTTTGTTTATGTTACCAGAAAGGGCTAGGGCAAGATACAAAGGAATCGATGAATCGGAACCTAATACCAATTAAAAATGGTACAGGTCTGGTGAACTAATCGCTTCTCCTCTATGGTGTGTCTATGTTGGCTAAATATTTCCCAAAAAATACCCACATCTCTGGCATCTGCAGCTTACCTGCTCTTGTACCATGACCGGTGTCTGGCTCTATGAAACACGCCGGTCCAAATATTTTCAATATTAGGCGAACACCTTGTGAATCATACCAGCTCATTTTTCATATCGTTTAGCCGGACGATTTTGAACACCCTCCAATACGTCGACCGAGAATACATCGGCGAATATTTGGCAAATTTACCTTTCTCGAGTCAGAATGCAATTACCTAACTCTCGACTCATTCATAAAAAAATATTATATTGTCAAGGTTCGGCAATTTGGCTCAAGTGCACACGATTCTACCATCATTTAACATTTTTACAAGTACCTGGCTTCGATTCTGGCTCTGGCTCGCGGACACGAGCTCAAAATATTTTCTAGAATGAAATTGTCACTGTGTGGGATCATTGGTTCCCATTCTGTCCATTCGTAGGTCTTTTCACAAAGTCAACATTATTTTCTACGAATTTTTTAATATACATAAACATCGGAGCATCGACCTCTTTCATCCTTCTAATGTATAATTCATTTTTAAATCTATTTCACTTCCTGTTGGACGAGCGAAAATTTCGCACTATATTGTCCTCTCCTTTTACAATTTGTCCAAAAATGTGACATTTTTTCGATTTTTACCTCGAACTCGAAGGTACCTACATATAAATGGACTATGGATGAGGTTTTGTAAACAATTACGTGCGTTTGTATAAGAACTCGTAGAACCATATGGTACAAGACTTTTGAAAACAGGACGTCTGCACCAGTGATATTGATAAATACGTTTTTGTATTGGAAAAAACATGTAAAATGAGACATGTATGGAGGGCAATAGATAGTGATTTACAATTCGCGATGAATAGAGGTATTTTTTTTTGTTGTTGGTTGAGACATCATTGTGTTGTGTTTTGTACGTTTATAGTCGTGTACTGGTATTGTCCATTGGACTAGAGTCTTGGTGCCTTTTTTTTTTGTTGTCCTTTTCTTTTAGAAAGTAGTATATTGTAATGTATGAGTTTGCTTTCTGGTTCGACTTGTTGGTTTCCTGGAAAGGCATTTGGGCTATTATGATTCTATACGAGTGATATATTTTTTTGGGCTGTTGTAACTTGCATAACAATGTAGGTGCACTTAGCATGTACCGTTGGCTCCATGACTTAGTTTTTTGCAGTTTTGTGAAATGGCCAGGTACATGATGGTTTCACATAACTGGGTATTTTTTTTTTTACTGTCGCCAGTGTTTTTAGTGCTTTTATTTGTTTGCGGTTTGAAAAATCACGTTCGTTGTGATTTACAAAAAAATACCTGTTTATTACATACATATAGGTATAGACACGACTAGTGATTTTGTGAAGTTTTGGTCAAAAATATTGGACATTCTGTGTAAAAATAATTTTCAAAGATTTTCGAAGATGTTTTGGGGCTTTGCGAAGGGTCAATCATAAATATGAGAGAAATAGAGAGATAGGGTACAGCATTTTACTCTTTTCCTCCAGATTCAAAATTTTTATACTTAATGAAAAATTTAATTTTTCGTCAAGTTTCATCATCACAAATTTCATCAAATTTTTTCAATACATTTCGATTAGGTATCATAATTTTTCAAAAAAACTAATCTTTGAAAATTAGCAAAAAAATTGATTATAAAAATTTTTCAAGCGTAAAATAACAATCAAAGATAGGAGTATCGGAATTTTTTCGAATTTTACAAATAAAAATGATCACGTAATTAAAAAAAAATAATTATCAGAATTTCTGAAAAAATTGACTATACTATCGAAAGTTTTTTTAAAACAAAAAATTTACTTATTTACCTATTTAAAAATAAAATTTGATGAAATTTTGAAAATCATTTTCTTATGAAGATTTAAAGATTCTATTAAAATTATTTTCAAATTTTCATTAGAATTTTTTGAAATTTTTCCAACTTTTTTTGCGCTTTTTAAAAGGCATAAAAATTACCAGAAATTAGATCATTGGAAACGGGGGTTGAGGTTTAGAATCTCCCTGAAAGTGAAAAATAACTTAATATTTTGTCTCCTCCATGAAAAAATTGTTTTGCAAATTATTTTGAATGTGAATTAAAATATTTGACTTTAGGGTGCTAAATTTTCAAGTTTTTTCGTCACTAAGGTATTTTTCTCATGGATTTCCAAAGAAGCAAAAATTTATTTCATTTGGAGTATAATTTTTTAAATAAGTACCCATGGCTGAAATATATGTCTGTTTGAGTTGAAATTTCCATTCATCTTTGAAATTTTGTAATTACCAACTTAAATCTTAAAATACTCATTAAATGTTTTTTTAGATGATGTATTAGAATGATAATTTTTTGAAACAAATTTTCTGATTTTTCACTTTCACTTTTTTCAAAATTCACTAAAAATTTTACTATTTTTCTACTTGGTAAAACATAATTTTTAATACATATTCACTGAATGGAGGAAAAAATTTTAAATTATTTTTCAAAATTGTTTATTATTTGAAAATTAGGTATTTTTTCAAGTCTCAAAAGTTTGGTTTCAGATTTATTTTTTAATTTGTTTTAATTTATGTTTTTAGACAGACGAGTTTTCTTACTATCCCTTTCTCAAAAGCTCCAAAAATGTCATCAATTTGCACAAAATATGTTTTTTTAACCTCTCTGAATAAAGGAAAAATGATGAAATTCTTCATCCATCGTTACGAAATTTTCTTTCGAGTTTGTAAAAATATTAGAACTTTTTGTAATGATTTTACAAATGTTTGGAGTAAATTATATTTTACTGAATAAAGTTTTCTCATTTCCCAATTTTTATTAAACTTTGTTTTCTCCCCAGATTTTTAATTTTTTTTTTTTTTTTTTTTTTTAGATTTTTGATTATTTTTAACAAAAAAATAAAATCAAATGTTCGGTTTAAAATGTATTTTCTCAGACTATGTTTGCCTATTTCACTTTCCTTCGAAAGTTCCATTTTTTTGAAACCTCTGAATGGGAAGGAGAATTTTTTATATTTCGAAATTCTTCTTTAATCGTTTTAAAAATTTTCTTCAAGTTGAAAATTTTTCAAATTTTTTACTGTTTTCAAAATTATTTTAAAAAAAAATCGAATTAAATGTCAAGTATTTTTTTCAATATACCTATTTTTTTGAAAAATTTTGAAAATTCAATTTTTAATCCTTTGTAAAGTCTATTTTTTATTGTAATTTTTTGAATATTTCGAAAATTTGGTATATTTTTTTCTAATTTAAGAATTTCATTTTCTTAAAATTGGGTTTCAAAGAAAAAAATTGAACGTTGAAAATTACTTTTTAATTTTTCCAATGTCATTTTTTTGAATTTAAAAATTATTTAAAATTGAATACCTATTACGAAAAATTTGGTTTGAAAGCATTGCATTAATGAAAAACCATTGTCTAAAAATTTCATCAAGAATTTTCTTTGGTTGTTATTTTTTGAAAAGTTTTAAACTTTGATTCAACTGTTTCTTAACTCGCATATTTTTAAAACTAAAAATTTTATTTATTGAAAAATTTGAACATTTTATTTTTATTTATTCAGTGCCAAATTTTATTCAATTCTAAAATTTAATTCAGGGTGTCTACAGGTCATGAAAATCATGAAAAGTCATGAAATTTGAAAATGAGTCATGAAAGTCATGAATTTTTCAAAAAAATCACTAGGTCATGAAAAGTCATGAATTTTGCTGCTGGAAGTCATGAAATTTTTATTTATTAGGTAAAATTTGCACCTTTTTTCTTTCATAATTGAATTTCTTCAAAAAAAAATTTCGCTCTCGCTACGCTCGAGCAGTATTCCGTTTTCTATTTGATAACTGAGTTGGAAACTTTCAGTAGTTCAAATTTACATTTTCAGTGATTTTTACACTCCCCCTCCCTCCGAAAAGCATCACTTCTCTTTATTTTTATACTTATTTTGTACCAAATACCTTCGAATATTTTGTTCGTATCATTTTTTTCTTTGGATAGCAGAAGTATTCATATGCATTCATTAAACTTTTTTTTTGAAATTGTAGATTTTTTGGTTACAAAAAAAGGGGTCTGGGAGGGCATAAGTATATTTAGGGAGCTCAAGGGGTATTCGACCACTCCTTCAATATTTTTTAAAATAACTATCCATCACAAAATAATATAGGAAAAAATAAAGAAATTTTTGCCCCATATTCATTCCAAGTTACACTTATGCTGGAAGGGGGCCCCCTGAAAATGTTGAAATATTGTTCATGAAAAAGGTCATGGAAAAAGTCATGAATTTAAAAAAAAAAATTAATGTAGACACCATGTAATTTTCATTATTAATGTTGCAAAAAAAATTGCTATAAACAAAAACCAGTTTTTTAAAAATTTAATCAAAACTTTTCTTTGGGATTTTTTGAAGAAAAAAATTATTTTAATTTTTAAAAAACCTTGTTCCAAAATAATTTAAAGCCTACTTACTCCTTAAATCGAGAAAGAAAAAAATGAATAAATAAAAATATTTCCCATCCCAAATTACAGTTTGTTTTCGGAACGAATTCTTCGTTGGTGGTATTGATTACTAAAATGATATCCTGTCACTTTGGGAACCACCTTAAACGCGTAAAATTTATTCAAACTGTATAATAGGTAATTTTTCCTTCGTTTCATAATTTCAACCATCGAGCACACTTGACGCGTATAATTTCCACCCAAAACGTCGCGTTTAAAATTCAACTCAACTTGTGAGCAGGTGATACTTATGCTGTGGCTGAATTCACCTCATCGCATCGTCCTCATATTACTTAATAGAGCTATACATATGCACCTGAAAAAAGTAAAAATTACGCCGAATTGAAAGATACACATCGTTAGACGCCTGAAGAAGCCCATCGCATCGCAGATCTATAGTTTTGTTCGAAAAATGCACCTTTCTCATAGTCGAGTGACTCAGTAATGATGAAATTTCAATTTTAGAGGTTGTTAACATCGTTCTGTCGTGATGGCCTGGTCACAGTGCTTCTAAATGAGCAATTAACCATTACGAGGAAATAATTTGTACGGCGTGTTACGATTACGTCGAAGGTATTGTGTACATGAGAAATGATCATGGTCGAATATAAGATTCATTTTTGTCCAGCGAGTTCATCTTGATCGCTATAGATACGCTTATATACAGGGTGTCCCGCGGTTTAGAGTAACCAGACATGAGATTTGGGTATAACCGACTGCCAGTATGAAAAATCTTCATGTATAGCAGGTGCTTTAGCAGGTGCCTATCTTGATTTTGAAGGGGCAGTGGTTCGAAAAAATTTCAAAATTTTTCCAGGACCGTTCATGAAGCAGGTATAACCATTCAAGAGGAACAAAAAAAATTAAGTAAAAAAATTGCCTATCTTTGAAAATGAACAGGCTAAAAAACTTTGAAAATCGATATTTCTGAAGTTCAAGGGTCCATAGCTCCTTCATTTTCAAAGATAGACAAATTTTTCATATGTCTTTTTTTGCTCCTCTCAAAAAATTACACATGGTACGTGTATTGTCCTGGGGAATTTTGCAATTTTCATGTCTCATCAATGCCCCATGATAAATTGAGGTATAGGCAATATTTTTCATTGGAATTTGGTATGGTTACAACTTCTTCAATTTCAGAGATAGACATTAGACAACCGAATGTGCTTAGAACTTTTTTGTTTTTCCAAAGTGCTATCCATTGCCGGGGGTAGACATTTTTTTTTTCAAAACAGTGTTGCCAACTAATTTTGCTTAGCAAAATAGGTATCAATTTTCAAAGCTTTGTAGCTCCTTTTTTTCATATTTAGGCACCATGTGTACACAAAATTTTTTGTTTATTTTACTCAATTTGTTTACATGGTGGCGGATCGTTTTTGTTGAATTTTGCTAAATTCAATTATACATTTATGTAGATATGTACAGGGATACTTGATATTCAAAATTAGTGGGGAGGGAGTGGTCCTATCGAAATTTTTGTAGTAACCAAAATTATTCCTAGGACTTCAATCTACAACTTTTGTTTAAATTTTTTTTTAATTGGACTCCTCCCTCTTCGCCGATTTCGCATAACCCTCCGAAAATACTAATTAAAAATTAGTGGTGGGCGGGAGGGAGGGGCCAATTGAAAAATTTTTCAAATTAAAGTTGTAAATTGAGATCCTAAAAATAATTTTGGTTGTTATAAAAATTTCGATTGGATACCTCTCTCTCCCCCTCTTCTCCGATTTAATATAATATCAGGTAGATACTTTTCCAAAATTGAGGGAGGGGTCCAATTGAAAAATTTTTCCAACAAAAGTTGTAGATTGAGGTCTTGGAAATAATTTTTGTTATCATACAGTTTTCGAGTAGACCCTTCCCTCCCCTCCAATTTTGCATAATATGACTTGAATACTTATAAATTTATAATATTATTAAAAATTGGTGGAGGTAGGGGTCCAATTGAAAAAATGTTCGAGCAAAAGTTGCAGTTTGAAGTCTTGGAAATAATTTTGATTATTACGTACAAAAATTTCGATAGGACCCCCCCCCCCCCTCTCCTTCAATTTTGAATATCAAGTATCTATGTAGTATTGGACCACATTGGACTTGGTAAAATTCAACAAAAACGATCCGCCACCATGTAAACAAATTGAGTAAACTAGACACTAGCACTGTACTCGGTTGCATCCAAATCTTAAGCCTTATTATTCATTACCAGGACACCCTGTATATGTTTATTGTTTACAATGATAATAAGAAAATTGTAATAAGCTTCGATGTATAATGTACGACGATATTGTATACGATTTTTTTTTATTATTACACGTCGCAGTTCATTCGATCAAAGCTCTACGTTAATTTATAATAATCTAGCGTGTTATTGAGTAGCTCTCGTATCGAGGTGTGTGAAGCCATTAGGCCATTACCTGACTTTGTAGACAGGCTGGTAGTACTCGCGAGTAAAAGTTCAAACTTTGTGGATTTCCTTGATGGTGAAAAAATTTTATTCTTGAGGAATTTCAAAGACCTCAAGGTCTACGAATTTTTTCACTCGTCAGATTAAAATTGACTCCGTCGTTGAAATTTTATCGAGCGTGAAGTGGGCTTGTGGAAAAGTGCGCAAAGCACGTAGTTTATCGGTCGCTTTGTCCATCACAGGATCTATCAGCTCGAGCAGTTGGCGAAAAGAAGTATTAAATTAATAAGTGTACAACGTTTTCGACATGTACACCAGAAACCATGTACATATAACGGCTACATCTCTACTATGCCATAAATAAAAGAAATCTGCATATTTACGCTGTCATTTTCACGAACACGTACAATACGTTGCACCGAGTGGCTCGCACTTGGACTCTGTACTGTTGAATATTCAATTGGTCTTTTTTAACAATCGAGAGCTGTAAAAGTTGAGTTTTTTTTTACCCTTTTTTTTTTATAAACCGAACTCGAAAGAAAACGTCGGAAACAGAAAATATCGCTCAGCGTCGTAAAAGTAAAATTATTCCCTAGGTGAGCATGTGTGATAACAAACAATTACCATGCAGCCTGAGAGCACATACGAAAAGGTAAAATTGTGTACGAAACGTCACACCGCACCTTAATTACACCTAGGCTAAGTTAAGGTATTCATGAATGACTGGAGAATAGTATTTTACGACTTTGCATAGCATTTGAGCAGGTTCACTTCAAAGTAGTCGGCAAAATTAATTTTTATTGCGTTCGAGTGTATAAGGAATTCCGCCTTATTGGTGTTTTGGAAAATGTTTTTACTGCACGGTTTCAAACCACGTTTGCACCTTGTTCTCTCTCGCTGCCTCTTTACGTCTATGTCTGTACCTAGCATACCGAGTCTCGATTTTTTGATAATAAAATGGTAAAATTATTTAACCGAGACACCCGTTTTATATCGAAAAAAATACCGCCGGTGGGATAATAAAAAACACCAAAATGCTCGCGTTTTTATTCGCTCATGTATATATACGAATACGAGATATACGTACGACGAGTACGTGGCCCATATTACACATAAAATGAGAAATTTTTTTGACTAGCATCCAACCTAAGCAGTGTTCTAATTATTGTACAGTTGATGAATGTCACCGATTCGAGAGATGGCGTCTAGAACACAGAAATACCTATGGTCGTGTGAGAGGTGTGGGTGATGATGTGGAAAGTGTCAACGGTTTTTCTGTGTTCGAGCCACGACCAGACGTCGACCGTCGACGTGCTTTATGAATTGAATTATTTTTTTCAACGTTAGTCGCGTCCCTCTCTAAAGTAAATAGTCAGAGATATTTATGTATTTTGGAACAAGGCGATAATGAAGTAGCCAGGGTGTCGAATGGTTTTTGCACTTAGGGCTTGAAATGTGTTGTGGAAGGTGTTAGGTCTATAAATTTGTTGAAAATTGGCTGTTAAAACTCAGCTCAAATTTTATAGCGTTTTAAACGATTCGAAGTTTGTGGGGAAAATCCTTAGGTGAAAGAATCGCTTTAGAAGGATTTCTGAGCAGAAAAATTAACTCGAAAGAAGAATCCATGAGTCTTCCTGATAAAAAAATCCTCATGGTCGAGAAATTCCAGAAGGGAAAAATCATTAGGTCAAAAATCCATTTATGAAAAAAATATTATTTCAAGATAAATGCTCTCTTGAAAATAAATTTTTTCAAAAAAAAATCCCTTTGAAAATAATCCCTTGCAAAATTTTTGTTACGAAAAAATTCTTGAAAACACGAAATCCTCATAAAGAAAAATTCCATTTGATAAAAAAATCCTCTCATTTTATCAAAAAAATACCTATAATAATAATCTCAATATCAGAAACACAAGATATTCTTGAAAGAATTTTATTTTTTCACAAGAAAATTTTCACCGAAAAAAGCCTCATATTTTGGTCAAAAAATATCTACTCTCACTGTCAAATAATAATAAAAAAAATTCTAAAAATTGGCAAAACAATATAGTTGTAGAAGAAGAGTTTTCACAAAAATTACAATAGGTGGGGTGCCTTTTGCAAAAAATTTTCTCATTGAAAAAATTTCTCCCCAAGAAATCTTCTTGAAAAAAAATTCTTCCAGAATGAAGTTTTTTTGACAAAAAAACGTACTTTTCGCCATCAAATCAAAAAATTCGTTACCTACGCAAAAAAAATCTAGGCTCAAAATCCTCTTTAATTTTTAGTTTTTTGACGATTTTTATAATGATGAAAAAAATACTCATTGATGGGAAATTCTCTAGGCGGAAAAGTTCTTTTTAAAAAAATATGAATAATAACATCGTAATCTAAATGACAATTTTTTTTGTTGAAAAATATTCAAAAAAATCAGCAATTTTGACCGAAAACTTTTCTCATCGGAGAAAATGTGTAAAATTTTGCTTGTTAAAGAAATATTTCAGCGAAATTACTGTAAAAAAAATTTTTTTTTTACAAAAACAGTAATAGATTCTGCAAAAAAATCTCACTATAAAGAAAAATTTTTCAAGCCAAAAAATCTTGCGAAAAATTCTCTGTAAAATAACATTCTCTCAAAATAAATTTTTTTCTTCTCACGACAAAAATCCTTATGGAAAATACCTTTTTGACTTTGTATCACAATAAAATCTTCTTTGCTCAAAATTTTCTCTAAAAGATTCCTTTTTGCGATTTTTTTAGCACAAAAATTTTCTTGGTCGAGAAATTCTCTTGAAAACATAAAAGTTTTGAATTTTGTATTTTTATTTAAAAAATTGTATTGAATTTTCGAAAATAAAAATTTTTCCTTCAGAATGGTTGTTTTAGCTAAGAGTATTTTCCAAAGTTTTTTTTTGTTTTTTTTTTGAAAGTGATACTTAGTAGTTTTGGTCTGATTTTTTCCAATGAAATACGATGGGATTTTTTGTCAAGAAAAGTTTGTAAAAAAATGAATTTGTTGAGAATTTAAAGCATTTTTGTAATATTTTCAAAAGTGAAAGTATTTTTTGGCAGATTTTCTTCCAACTAAAATACCCACAAAGGAATTTTTCGTCAAGGAAATTTTGCAAAAAGATAAGTGTGCTGAGGATTTTTTTCAGGAGAATTCAATGAATTTTTATAATTTAAAAAAAAAATGAAATTGACGATTTTTTCTCAAAGGAAATTTTTCAAAAATATTGGTTTTGAAGATAATTTTTTTTGAGGGAATGTGATGCATTTTTTCTTATTAGGTATATGTTTATGTACCTAAGTAGATATTTTTTCTCTGAAAAATGAATTAAGTTCTCCTGAAAAATCTCAAAAACCATTCTTTTGCCAAAATTTAATATTAAAAATACTCGTATTTCAGTAAAAAAAAAAAAAAAACGCGTAGCAGTCAAGATGCTCCGCGACAGCCGAATTTTTTTTTTCAAGTTAGTGTACCACTTTGAAAACGTTTTCATCCATGGTATTTCAGTTTCAATATCAGTTTTAACTTCAAATTCAGTTTAAAAATGTCAGGTTTTTGTCTTCAGTTTTAGTTCCTCTCTGCATTGAAGATTTCAACTTCAGATGGGGGCTCCGCCCCCATACCCCCGTTGAGGCTCCTACCCAACCTCCTTATCACTTTCAGCTCTTAGGATGGGGGCTCCGCCCCCATGCCCCCGCGTTGGGGGCTTCGCCCCCAACCACCTCGTCACTTCCAGCTCTTCAGATGGGGGCTCCGCCCCCATGCCCCTCTTGGGGGGCTTTACCCTCAATAGGGACATGGCAGGAGAGGATTGAGGGCTTCGCTCTCAATCCCTTCACACTTTCAGCTCTTCAGACGAGGGCCAACACACCAAAAAAGAGGTTAAAACGTGAAAATTTCTGATTTTTGACCCTGTACGAGGGTCAAATGGTGCTCAAAAGTCGAAACCCCCAAAAGGCACATCAGTGACCTCTACTGACCCTACATCTCAAATTACGATTGTTTAGGTCTTTTAGTTTGGGCTGTAGGCTGTTCAACGCGTCAGAAAAGACAGGTTAAAACTTGAAAAATATTGATTTTTGACCCTGTATCGAGGTCAAAAGGAGTTTAAAGGTCAAAACCTACAAAAGGCACATCAGGGGCATAAACTCGATCTATTATAAAAATTTAGGCCTCCCAGCTCCATTTGGGGGGTCTGTAGCCTGATCAACGTGAAAAAATGACCTCAAAATCCACTTTTTGAGCCCTAAAATGGGGTGGGGATGACTTGAGAAGCTGAAATTTGGATACAGTGGAGACAATCAGAGTCACTATTGTTGGTAAAAATTTCAAATCATTTTGTCAAATTGGGGCTTCTTTAGAGCCCCCCTCAAAAAAGGGCCACCCCCAATTTTGGGGCTCGAGGGTCAAAAACCCCAAAAGGCACCTCAGTGACCCTTACCTATCCTAAATACCAAATTTTAGCATCCAAGGTCATTTGGTTTGGGCTGCAGGCTGATCAACGTACCGAAAAGCGAGAAAAAACATGAAAAATTGTGAAAAATCTTGATTTTTGACCCTTGAGAGGGGTCAAAGGGGGCCCAAAAGTTGAAACCTACAAAAGGCACATCAGGGGCACAAACTTGATCCATGATGAAAATGTTGGCCCCCCAGCCCTATTTGGGGGGTCTGTAGCCTGATCAACGTGAAAAAAATGACCCCAAAATCCACTTTTTGGGCCCTAAAATGGGGTGGGGATGACTTAGGGGACTGAAATTTGACTATGGTGTAGGTAATTTGGGTTCTCATCCCTGGGGCAAGTTTCAAAAAATTTCATGATATTGGGGCTCCCCCGCACCCCCTCAAAAAGGGGTAAAATACCCAATTTTGAGTTAGGGCCCCAAAAATTTTTTTGCATCATTCCTACACCTAGGGGACCCTACCTATCAAGTTTGACCTCATTTGACCTGTTAGGCTCGGCCCCAGAGTTCCAAAAGTAGCGGTAAAATTTTAAAAATAGTGAAAAATCTTGATTTTTGACTCTTGACAGGGGTCAAAGGGGGCCCAAAAGTTGAAACCTACAAAAGGCACATCAGGGGCACAAATTTGATCCATGATGAAAATGTTGGCCCCCCTGCCCTATTTGGGGGGTCTGTAGCCTGATCAACGTGAAAAAATGACCCCATTGGGCCCTAAAATGGGTGGGGATGACTTAGGGGGCTGAAATTTGACTATGGTGTAGGTAATTAGGGCTTTCATCCCTGGGGCAAGTTTCAAAAAATTTCATGATATTGGGGCTCCCCCGCACCCTCCTCAAAAAAGGGTCATATCCCCAATTTTGAGTTAGGGCCCCAAAATTTTTTTTGCATCTTTCCGCCACCGAGGGAACCCTACATATCAAGTTTGACCTCATTTGACCTGTTAGGCTCGGCCCTAGAGTTCCAAAAGTAGGGAAAAATTATATATATATATATATATATATATATATAAATATGTGACATGTGACAGATCGTCATCTTTTGGTCCCAAACGTCGACAAATGGGGTCAGAACTCTTCTACCCCCCCTCCTTCTAAATCAGGGTCGGACACAATAGCCTAAATTTTTAAAAAAAAATTCGGCTAAAAAGAAAATATTTGGAAAATACTTTTAGCAAAATTATCATTCTCGAGGGAAAATCTTCCCTCAAAAAATAATAGGAAGTAAGTACACTTCACAAAAAAATAGTCTAGAAAGAAAATCAATTCACCAAAAAAAAATTCTCATTCACGAAAATTCTGCAAGTCAAAAAATCTTCTTTTGCAAAAAAAAAAAAAAAATCACGAATATGGTTCTCAAACTGTAAGGAAAAAATCCTCTCACCAAAACTATCTCCTCCTCAAAAAATTCCATTGGTTACTTTTTTTTCAAGAAAACAATCTTCTTGGAAGAGGATCTCCTGGAAAAATCCATGTTTGCCATGAAATCTCATCTTAACAAAAAAAAATTGATTCATTTTCAAATATGAAATTTTCTTGGAAAAGTATTAGTTCTCACGTCAGCGAAATAAACAGTTTGAAAAAAATCCAGTTCACAGAAAAATCGTATAAAAAAAGTATTACCTAGTAAACAAAATCTTAGAAAAAAGATCGTAAAAGCTAAAAAAATCTTTTTGGCTAGAAATTCTCATCCAAACGATTCCCTTAGCAAATTAGGTAATTCCCTTTGCCAAAAACTTTCATTTTTGGCAAAAAATAAAGAAAAATTCTCTCGCTGTCAAAAACGATTTTTTTTTAGAAAATTTTCTTTAAAAAACGATGCCTAGTTTTTTTCAAAAAAATGCAAAAAATCTTGGTCAAAAAAAATGTCAAAAAATCAGAATTCCATTTTTTTAAAAATTAAAAAAAAATTGCCAATTTTTTTTTCAAAATTGGGAGCCCTTGTAATCTCATTTCACGCCCTCACTTCACTAAATTGCTCCCTCACGTCATTACTGATTTGAAAAAATTTTCGATTTCATGTTTTTTGGTAAATTTTTTGAACTTGACTTTTTTTAAATTTTGAAGAAGAAAAAATTATTCAAGTATTAAATTTAATTTCCTCTTCTAAATTTTCTTCTCCCATTTCCCCTACTCTGACAATTTGCTTCAAAAAATCCCATCATCCAAAAATTATTCCCAACCACCCTCAAACCACAAAAAATTTCCCATCCACCTCGGACGCATCATCGTCACCCAAAAAACCTTTTATCAAAGAAATCAATTTCACCTTTCGCAGGAAGGGAGGTAGAAAAAAAAATCTATAAACGAGCTTATCCCATTTGTTGGCTCATTTGGTAAAAGAGAAATAGTGTAATTGGACTAGGTCGAATTTAATATCTAATTACAAGCTTATACTGAGTGGATGTTCTTATTTTAAAGACCGCCTTGTAATTTGAAGAGTGACCTTTCTTTAACCGTCGGCTCATCAAACATATCACGAGTTAACCACCGACATGAAATGCTTGTTTATCATCAACAAGCTACCGCTCGCGTTAAGGCAGACTTGCTCCACCACGACCATTTTAAGACCCACTGGTTTTTTTCCCCTCTTCTTCCAAACGTTTACATATTTTTACCGAGTACCTAATAACTTCATCGGGGTATGAGAAAGAAAGAAATACCTTTTAGCTAAAAACGACGCGTTCTTTAATAATTTCAGAACAGATGTTACCAGTGCTACGTGATGGTGGTCAATTTTTCCAAATATTTTGTATAATTTGTCCAGGTATTTGCTGCAGAGGCTGTGTTTGATTTGTTTTTTCTCGATTTCATGGATCAAGGGAAAGTTTACCTACATGGGAAGAGAAATGCAATTTTAATTGTAGTTTTTTTTTTTTTTTGGCGTTTTCGTGACTTATCATTACGTCTGCATAGAACGAAGCACGAGACTGGAAGTATAATGGTGGTTATTTGATAGGCTACGGTAACGATAAAAGCAAGGGTTCTATCATCGGTGATAAGACGAGAGGCCTTTGAAATTATAACCTTCCTAAGGTACTTGTAGGTTTTTGTTTTTGATAGGGAAATACTCGAGTGCACACAGCACAGCACGCGTATAATATTATCACCTGCTTTATCTCGAGGCGACCCAAGAGTGAAAAAAAATGATAAAAATGCTCGACAAATGTGTAAAAGTTGAGGCGAGAAGAATGGCTGGGTGTATTTTTGAAATATGTGTGCCAAATTGTAATCCACACAATGAAAGAAACCGAGTAATCTTTCGTTGCGTTTTTCCCTATCAAGATTACTGCAATAGCTTCTTGTGTGGTCTTTGTATATTAGTGGGTTGGTTTGGTATTTGTGGATATTATACAACGTGTACAGCGGATAGCTTTTCGTATATAGTTTAAGATCTCAACGTAAAGAAGTTCCTGCCCAACTTAATAACGCGTGTATCACCTAACCATGTAATAATATCAGATAATTATCATCTTGGAATAGAGGAGAAAAAGAAGAAAACTTTTGATAGAGATGATTGAACGAAGATCTCAGGTCGTTTTTACGTGTGCTATGTGTCATGAGACACCGCTCCGGAGTCCGCAGCGTACACCGGTATTAGTCATACAATCATTTCCTTTTTCTTTTTCGGACCAACATTATTGTGGCGTATTTGTGGGCGGTAAAACGATATCGTATGTACGAGTAATTGTGAGAAAATAACATTTCCAACATCTCTATTCTCTCCTATTCAATTCAATGTATCAAAATGGTAATGCTGACTGGATCTGGCTGAGGAGGCCCTTCTTACCATAGGTTCTCTATACCTTTCGTATATATATAGTACGCGTGTTAACTAGTTTCCGAGTAGGTACTTGTGTGTGGTATATACTGTCTCTTATATATATATATATACGAAGGGCGTTGGTAAATTAACATTTTTTTTGTTTTCACCTCGTACTTTGTTATCGTAATTAAATAAGGATGTGTTTGTTTGTCTCTAGCTGTTCTATGGCTATACTCGTATTCATAAAACAGATAATACTATGTGTGAAATTTTTACCTACAAGTATGTCTAGATGTGGTTTTTGTATTCTAACTCGACCGCACCGGTGTTGGAGAATGGGTGGTATTTCGTATAATAAGGAGGTGATAAATTTTTAATTGCAGGTGGTTATGAAAACTAGCAGGATGGCGGGGGAAGGGAAGGGCAGGGAGAGAGAAATTTCGTTAATAATTTTACAAGGACGATGGAAATTTATAGGATGTGCATGTGTGTGGTTTTTTTGCAAATTTATTTACCCATGGAAGAGTTTTTTTTTTTGAAGAGACACGTCTTTTTTCTCACATTTTTATGATGGGAAAATAGGTAGAAAAAATTCTTGGACGTGTTATGAAAAATTGTCCGAATAAATTCAGAATTTTTAATTTAACCCTTAAACCCCCAAGAAGATTCAGATGAGATACCGCAAATTTTTTCATATATCTGAATGTAGGCAAATATGAATATCACAATGATCCATTGATTGCCTACCTGCCCCTTAAAACCTTTTTGGAAACAACAGAAACCTGTTTTCCGTTTTCACGGAAATCCAAAAGAAAAAAAGATTCAACTTCGTTCAATTTTACATAAGATGACATAAGGCCATTAGATATACACTACAATCCGAGAAAAAAAATTTCTATTGCCATTCTCCTGTATTGAAGGAGACAAAAAGGGAGAAATGTGTGAAAAAGCGGGCGCCCAAATGACCCTATTTGTCTATGAGAAATAAAATACGTTCTTTCCATACAATACCTTGGGAAAGTATACAGCCAGAACAGTACGACGTCATATTCCCATTTTTGGAAAATTCATTTTGGAAAATGGGAAAGACAAATGAAATTTTAGCAAACAATTCCAATTGCTCGAAATTTTTGATGATATTCCAAAAGGAAAATTTAATGAGCTTTGGAACTTTTCTTATGAATGAAAAGTTGAACTTTGGGCTTGATAGACTGTTGGAAAATTTTTCAAAAATCGCCATTTTTCAGATTGAAAAAATTCCAATTACCTTTCATCAAAAAGTTTCAAACAATTTTATATTTTTTTCCAAAACGAAAAATGGCGATTTTTGAAAATTTTTCCACCATTCTATCAACCTCAAAGTTCAACTTTTCATTTATATGAAAAGTTCAAAAGCTCATTAGATTTTACTTTTGGGGTTTCATTTAAAAATTTCAACCAATTTTATTCTTCAACAAAGGTAATTGGAATTTTTTCAATCTGAAAAATGGCGATTTTTGAAAAAATTTCCAACAGTCTATCAAGCCCAAAGTTCAACTTTTCATTCATATGAAAAGTTCCAAAGCTCATTAAATTTTCCTTTTGGAATATCATCAAAAATTTCGAGCAATTGGAATTTTTTTCCAAAAAGAAAAATGGCGATTTTTGAATAGTTTTCCACCCGTCTATCAAACCCAAAGTTCAACTTTTCACTTATATGAACAGTTCAAAAGCTCATTAAATTTTACTTTTGGAATGATGATATAAAAATTGTTTGCTAAAATTTCATTTGTCTTTCCCATTTTCCAAAATGAATTTTCCAAAAATGGGGAATATGACGTCGTACTGTTCTGGCTGTATACTTTCCCAAGGTATTTTATGGAAAGAACGTATTTTATTTCTCGTAGACAAATAGGGTCATTTGGGCGCCCGCTTTTTCACACATTTCTCCCTTTTTGTCTCCTTCAATACAGGAGAATGGCAATAGAAAATTTTTTTTCGGATTGTAGTGTATATCTAATGGTCTTATGTCATCTTATGTAAAATTGAACGAAGTTGAATCTTTTTTCCTTTTGGATTTCCGTGAAAACGGAAAACAGGTTTCTGTTGTTTCCAAAAAGGTTTTAAGGGGCAGGTAGGCAATCAATGGATCATTGTGATATTCATACTTGCCTACATTCAGATATATGAAAAAATTTGCGGTATCTCATCTGAATCTTCTTGGGGGTTTAAGGGTTAAAAAGAATACGAATCATTTTTTTGGGGGGGGGGAGGGTGTTTTTAATTTCAAGATTATTACACCCATCGAAATTTCGAATTATAAAAATTTTTATTACCTTTGAAACTTGAAAAGAATAAATTCTAAATTAAAATTTATAACATTTTGGGGGGGGGGGGTGGAATTTGGCAAAAAAAATATACAAAAATTCGAGAGTTTAACACGAAAAAATACAAGCGACGTAAGGATTTTACTGAAATAAGTACTTCTTGAAAGATTTTTGTCAAAAGAAAATCCCAAATAGTATTTTTTTGGGAAATTATTTTTTTTTTAATTTTTTTTTTCTGAAGGATTTTTTCCAAGTATTTTATAAATTAAAAAAATTGGAATTTTCTCATCATTATTTTCTTCAGATCTTTTCAGCATGATTTCAACATTTTTCTCACTCAATTGATTTATTTGTTCACAAAAGTTCTGCTATAGAGATTTTTTCGATTTTTCAAAAACTGAATGAGCATTTTTTTCAAGTTAATAATTTCAAATACCTACTAAAAAAATTTTTTCAAAAAAAAAAATTAAACATAAGATTTTTTAAATTTTTGAAAAGAGAACTTTTCTCTAACTATTTTGTATAAAAAAATTGAGCAGACCATGGTTATTTTTGAGAAGTTTTTTTGATACAAATGAACAAATTTTTTTTTTCAATTTTCAAAAGAACTTTTTTCAAAATATTTTATGTATTCAAAAATTATTTTTCCAACATTTTTTACCAAAAAAAATTCTACAAAAGTTTTATGTAAAAAAATTGTGATTCTTAAGAAAATTGGATAATAATTTTAAATTTTTAACAAATTATGACAATATTTTTTCTTCTTTACAGGGAATAATATTTTTCTATCAATTTTTTTCTTTTGATCGAGGAATTTTTTAAAAGTTTTCAATAAGTAATTTTAACGGAGTAAAGATACTGATTGATTAAATGTTTGGAGAAAAATGACTCAATTTTTTTTTGGAGAAACTGAATTTTCTTATACTTAAAAAAATCTCTATTTTTTGAAGCTATGCTATAGGTAAGCGTAAAAAAAATCTCATTTTTTTAGGAAAAAGTTTGTTCTTTGACTCATATTTTTTTTAGGAAAATTGACACGGTTTTTAGCCGAATTTTCAAAGAAAATGGTGGCTATTGTTTTTAACCCTGATTTAGAAGTAGGGCGGGGAGTAGAAAAATTTTGAACATATTTCTCGACGTCTCAAGTTTTAAACGTGCAATTTATAAATTTTTCTTTCACCTAGCTGTTTTTTTGTGTAAAAAAAAAATTAACCCGAGGAATTTTTTCAACTGTTTTAATTTTAATTTTAAAAAAATCGATTTTTTTTCTCAAAAAATAATTTTTCCACCATTTTTTTCATAAAAAAATTTTCTCAAAAAATTAAAAAAAATATTTTTTTCAACTCAAAGATTTTCGTAATTCAAGGAAAAAAATGAAATAATTTCTTACCAATTTTTCTCAATTTGTACGAACAAACTGTTTTCACAAAATGTTTACGAAAATTCGTTCTAAAAGAATTTTCAAATTTTCAAATAGGTAGTTTTATAGTTTTTATTCTTATTTGTTTGTTTGTTTTTTTCTAGGAGAACTAGTAATTTTTAAAATAAAATTTCAAAAAATATAGCTCAAAAGTTTTAAAAGAAGAAAAAAAATAATAAGAATAATTTTTTTTCTACAAGTATTTTTTTCATTTATTGTTTTTTTTTTTTTTTTAAGCAGAAATTTAAATACAAAGATAATAATGACGGAGGAGTAGAAAATTGAAAAATATATAAATTTGAAAAATCACATTTTACTTGAAAATAAACTTTTTCGTGAAAATTCCCATCTTGTAAAAAATTCGGTATAAGAAAAATGGACAATTCCTGAACTAGTAAGAGAGTATAATAAACCCCACCACAACACCTCCCTCTCCAACAAAAAAAAAAATCATACTATATTTCCTTGGTTACAAATGCAAGAAATATGACTTGAAAAAATAACTATAATTTTGGCGAATTTTTTGGTATAAATTCGCATCTTTGAAAATTATTTTTAAAAGTGACCAATTTTAAGAAAAAATGAATCAATTTGAAAAAAATCTTAAGAAAAAATTCGCAAAACAAAAATATTTCATTAAAAAACTTGGGTATCATTAAAAAATTTCCCATCAATTTTTTTAGAAATATAGGGTTGCGTTCAGAAACTCGATGTGAAGGAGAAACAGTGTAGCCAGTGTGATAATTTCAATTCAATTTCTTCAATTTACCAAATAGCCATTAATATCTGAATGCATGTACGTGCGGAAAAAGCTCGTACATGAATTCAGATATTAGGTTTGTTCGAGGTACCACAGATCCTACAGTACACAGATTCTGTACAGATTGGACCTGTACAGAATATGTACAGAACCTGTAAGATAGGTCGAACAGTTTTCTGTACAGATTCTGTGAAAAATGATAACGTAGATGAAGTTTCTCTTTATTTAGTTTATTTAACTGAAAATAACTAAAACTTGAAAAGAAAAATCAATCGTGAGTCAAGATTTTCATCTCCTCACTCAATATTTCTACCAAACAAATGTTTTTCATGATCACCAATCATTTTACGGATTATAAATTATTTTTTAAAATAAAAAGAAGTATTTAATCAGTAAACATTCACATTCCACATCAATAGAGAACAAAAATTCAACCGTTAAACAATTTTTCAGAGTTCCAGTAGTTATAATGATAATTATTTTCCAAATTTTGATAGCTCTCATATCAACTATCAGTCTATCACATCACCTGCAGCACCTACAGTACCTCCGGAGGTACTGTGGAATCTGTACAGAAACTGCACAGATTTCAGTTACAGAAAATTACCTCGAACACGTTTGTCACGTTTCTGTACCTGTAAGTGGTAACCTCGAACGCATTTTCTGTACAGGTTCACAGATTCTGTACAGATTTCACAGATTCTGTGGTACCTCGAACAGACCTATTAGGTAATGGCTATTTGGTAAATTAAAGAAATTGAATTGAAATTATCACACTGGCTACACTGTTTCTCCTTCACATCGAGTTTCTGAACGCAACCTAGTTCATGAACATTTCTTCATTTTGAATAAAATTGAAGATAAGTATTGGATTTTTTTCAAATTTAAAAAAAAAATGTTTGATAATGTTTGTTGAGAATATCGAAAAAAATTAATAAAATTTTTAATACCTATTTTGTTCTAAAAAAAAAAAAAAAAAGTAAAATGTTCTTGAGTAATTTTTTTTTATCACTTGAACAAATATTTGAAAACTGTGCTTGAATAAAAATTTATTTTAATTTTGAAAATTCTCATTTAAGTAAAAAAATTTATGATGGATAAAAATTTTACATTTTGAAAGAATTTTTTTGTAAAAAAATAATAAAATATCGAAAAATACCCATTTCCTAACAAAGTTTTTAAAAACTTCGTCTTCTGAAAAAAATTTATAGTTCTGGTAAAAATCTTAAAAAAAAATTAAATTGAGAAATGTGGTGAAATTAAATTGGAAAAATGAATTCTGATTTTGAAAAAAGTTTTAAAATATAACCTAGGTAATTTTTTTTTTAATGAATAATTTTGTAAACTTGGTATGTCCATAATTAGGTACGAGTATTTCGTTATTCTTCACACAATCGTGTGTGACCTATCAAAATATGTAAAAATTTCGCAAAAATTCCAAAAAGACGATAAAATTGGAAAATCTCGATACCCAAGAGTCAATCTCGAAATAATAATGTAATAACTATTATAATTAATATTAAAAAAAAAAAATTAAATTTTAAATTTAAAAATAAAATTAATAAATAAAAAATAAATAATATAAAATTATTTAAGTAATTATTTATATTAATATAAATAATTAAATTAAAATTTATTAAAATATAAATAAAATATTTTAAATTATATAATAAATTTAATATAAATATAAAAAATACTACGAATTTAATCCACAATATACTTAATTAATTACCCTCACGTATGCATTTCATTACACCAAACGATACTCGCTTCGAGACTCTAATTAATTACCACGATCAAGTAACCCAATCCCAGCTGTAGAATCGAACCTGCGTATTATCTAAAGAAAAATAAAAGAAAGATCGATTTATAGCTCGGTTTGGTATTCGACTCTCGGAGTATTGGACATATGACGAGTAATGATTCCAAAATACCGAATAAACTCACACCACTCTGTAGCTCTCGAGCGTCAAAATAGATGGATGCGACGACCGACTTGTCGACTTGGTACCTATACAAAAGTACGACCGAAACGGTATTGGAAAATGGTTACAAATGAATAAAATACCAAAGAATGAGGTGGTTTTTTATTTTATTTATAGGCTCGTTAAAATTTAATGCGTCAAACAAAACACCATTGGCTTTTAAAATCATTACCTTGTAAGCAATTGTGATAATTTTTTATCCAACATTTGGACGCTTTTATCGATTTAATTAAAAGCAGTCCGATCTCGTTCTGTATTAAGACCTATGGAGACTGCAGAGCATCAGGGGTAGATCTAGATACATATTACCTACAAAACATATACACGGTAGAATCGAATGATTTTCTTTCTTTTTTACGAGTTCGAGGGTTTCTTTTGGGTCTATCGACAATTCAACGAGGTTCGTTTACACGAGATACCTTACAAATTAAACGATGTTATCGACTGAGTGAAAAAAACGACAAGGTATGTCGATCTAGAGTATCGATGAAAAAAAAACCCATGGCGCCTGTAATTTTGATATAAAAAGTCGTTGGGTGTATAGGGTTTTTTTTTTTTTTTTTTTTCGCTACATGGAATATTCAATTAAAAAAGTAGTTATTGTCTGCCTCGTGAGATGGTTTAAATTGGTACAAAAAAATATATGGTACTACTTGTTATGATTCGATACAGAAATCATAAAGTATTCGTTATGCGATTTTTTTTTGCCAATTCGTAGAGCCGGCCGCAGTCCGGACTCGGATGCACAATGGATGTTGAAACGCAACCTCTTATATGTAATTTTTTTAATGCGCGAAAGGCTGCACAAGTTCACAGATAGTGCAAGAACACCCTGACCTATACATACAGTCCGTAGTCGTAGTCCGGACTAGTATTAAATACCGAAGCGTTTTAAAACAGGTTCGTCTTGATTTCGGTTGCGGTTTGCTCTTCGATGATTGTTCTGGTTGAACATTAGTTCCACATAATGTCCTGTTAAAGAACCGCTAGGTAGACGGCTTGAAAGCAAAAAAATACGAAAAAAATACGCATAAACTACAAAGTAAAAATACCGCGTAGGTTTTTGCACAAGTCGTCCAAACTCGAAAGAAAGGTTACCTACCCTCAGTTGTGATGGGTAATTTGGCCCTATCTAAACTTTCTGAAATTCTCGATTTGACATTTTCCTCCAAAATTAATTTTAAATGGTGTTCCCTATTTTTAAAATTGCCATAATTCAATTTGAAATTCAATTGGGGGAAGTAAAAAAATTGGAGATTTGCTTTTTCATTAAAAGGCACAACTTTGATGTTTTAGAATAAGAACAATGCAAAAGTTGAAAATTTTCGTCAATTTTATAAATTGGTGGATGCTCTGTCATAGGCACAAATCAAAATTCAAATATGGCAAAATAAGAAATTGATGATTTATTCTGATAAAAATGAACTTCTTCGATGATCTAATTTTTTTTTAAAATGAAAAAATGCAAAAATTTGTCAATTTTATAAGTGAATTAAGTTATGGGAAAAATGAAAAATTTAGAAAACTATCTATTTTTTTTAAAAATAAAAAGAACAACTGCCAAATGCATTTGTAATCAAAGAAATATATTATGATTTCGCGGGGGGGGGGGGGGGGTTATACTTACTTTCTACTTCCAGAATTCTTCATTTTTAAAATAATTTATTAAAGTATATTTCCTAATCTAGAAAACAGACTGGGATAGTCAGAAAACATACATTTTGATACTTTTCTTGATGACGTCAAAAATTTCAAATTTAGCACAAATTTTATATTTTTTGATGGTTTTCATTATTTTTTTCCTATTCTTTCGTCCTTATTATCGTTTTTTTCACCTACTGCTCTGCAAATTACGAGTATCTATATTTTTCGTAAAAATTTCACACCTTATCACAATATTATGAAAAAATAATTGTCAAAAAAATTATTGATTAAAAATTCTTCTTTCCATTTTTTTTTCTTTTTTTAAAACACTGTTGACAGTATTTTTTAAAATTTTCTTTTCAAAATTATCAGATCTCTTTGAAAAAAATGAAAAAATAAAATTATTTAAAAATTTGAAAAAAAATTTCAAACGAATTTTTGAAAAAAATATGAAAACAGTTTGTAAGTACCTACAAAGTGAGAAAAATTGTTCAGAAATTTTTTCAATTTTTTGCAGTGCTGGAAAACCGTATTTTTTTGGGATATCGGTTATGGTTATGATATGGTTATTGAGATTTTTTGGATAACCGTTATGGATATTGGTTATGGTTATGTCAGTCAGAGATATCCGTTTAGGTTATGGTTATGGTTATTCAGTTATACGGATATCTGTTATGGTTATGGTTATAAAAAACCACAAGTTATCGGTTTTCAACGGTTATAAGGTTATGGTTACGGTAATAATTTTTGAAAATTTGATAAAAAATCAGACATAAAATGTTGTATGAATGAAAGTATCGTATATAAAGTTCATAATTTACATTAATTTTGAATCTAAATTGATTTTGAACTTCAAAAATGACATTTAAATAAAAAAATTAAAAAATTGAAATAACCTAATTTTTTCAATGGATATCGGTTATCCGTTATGGTTATGGTTTTTCAATATTTTGGTTATCCGTTATGGTTATGATTATCCAATATTTATGGCTATCAGTTATCGGATATCCTTTAAAAAACCTGAAAAAACGGTTTGATAACGGTTACGGTTATGGTTATGGTTACGGTTTTCCAGCACTGATTTTTTTTGTCTTGAAAAGAAAATTCTTTGAGCTGACGAAAAAATAAAAAAAATATATCCTAAGGAAATTCTCTGAAGAAAAAATTAATGTTAAAAAAGTTGTTAAAAATTTTAGATTCAACTAAATTTTTTTCAACAATTTTTTTAAAAAATTTTTTGGAAAAAAAAATTATTCTAAAAAATGAAAGAAAAGAAAATAATGTTGAAAAAATAATTTTTTGAAAAAAATAGGTAATTTGAAAAAGTTTTTATTTAAAAAAAAACTGAAAACGTTTTCCTTGGGTTAATTTTTTGTTGACACAAAAAAAAAATTCAAGGAGCATGCGGTAGAAAAATTTAAGAGGTTGAAAAATCCCCCCCCCCCCCCCTCAACTTCTAAATCAGGGTTGAAGAACCATTGTCATTTTTCTCTAAAAAAATATGAGTCAACGAACAAACTTTTATGGTTTCAAAAAAATGGAAAAATTTGTTTACTTACTATGAGAAAATTCAGTTTCTCCCAAGAAATTGAGACATTCTTTCTCGAAAAATTAAAAGAATCTGTATTTATTTTTTACTCCGTTAAAATTATTTACTGAAAAATTGAAAAAGAAGTCTCAAAAATTAAAAAAAATAAGATTTTTTGAACAAAAGAAAAAAACTGATGGAAAAATTATTCCAAGAAAATTCATATTGTCATAATTTGTTGAAAAATGAAAAGTGATTATACCCAATTTTCGTAATTTTACATCAAAATTTTGGAGATTTTTTTTTTGAAAAAAATGCTGGAAAAATATTTTTTTAAATAAAATATTTTGTAAAAAGTTCTTTTGAAAAATTGAAAAAAATTCTTTGTTCAGTTGTGTGAAAAAACATTCTCAAAAATAATTATGGTCTGCTCATTTTATATACAAAATAGTTTGAGAAAATTCTCTTTTCAAAAATTAAAAAATCCTGTGTTTACCTTTCTTTTTTTTTTTTTTTTTTTTTTTTTTTTTTTTGAAAAAATGTCTCAATTAGCGTACTCTACTTTAGATATTTGAAATTATTAACATTTCAAAAAAATTGCTCATTCACTTCTTGAAAAATCGGAAAAAATCCTAGAGTAGAACGTTTGTGAACAAATAAATTGTTTGAGTGAGAAAAATGTTGAAATCATCCTGAAAAGATTTGAACTTTGAAAAAAAGAATATTGAAAAAACTCCAATTTTTTATTTTATAAAATACTTTTTAAAAAATCCTTCAGAAAAAAAATGAAAAAAATACTTTGGGATTTTTTTTGACAAAAAATCTTTCAAGAAGTATTTTTCAAAAAGTTGTCCAATCACAAAAAATTATGATAGAACAGTTATTTGAACTTTTTCAGAAAAATAATCTTCTAAACAACTTTTTAAGGAACAGTGCAGCATTATTGCCAGAAAAATCTAGAAAAATTCCCACAACAAATTTTTAAAATTTTACTCACATGGCTCCCAAAATGGGGGTTATTAGTGGAAATTTCTGTATGGTAAAAAGGGAAGGTGACTTGGAAGGTGGAAAGGTGTGTTCTGATTTTTTTCATGGTCCTTAGTAATATCTGATCTGATGGTTACTTTTGGAAAGTGAAAACAGGCCCTTATCACCTATCTTAATTGGCGATAGTGTTTTCGACAGGAAGCTTCGATTTTCTATAGGGTAGTTGTTTCTATGCTATCTGTATCGTTTTTACATCGAGATCTCGCTACAAATTACCATCATCTTAGGAATTGGTAAGCTGTTAGGCTGGTACGTAATATTATAGAAAAGGGTAGAAATCTATGTCCTTCGCGAGGGTTTAGTAGACTTCCTGCTGGTGCTAGGTGGACCACCCGCTGTCGTTAAATGTCTATATAAACTCGTTGTTATCCTTATATGATTATCACTTCGTATATTAATCAACGTAACGCGAGGTTTTCAGTTGCTCTTAGCTCTTGCTAGTTTCCTCTCGCAGAGCAAAGTCCACAGTGCGCCCGGTAGAATGATAATGATAAGCGTATCATTGATAACGTGCGTGTCATGTATTAGATTTGTTGAAAAAAAATTTCGTTAGCTGCTGGAATTTTCGCAGTGCGCGGGGTACTCGGTATCCAATTGCTCGTACTGAATTGATAATTTTTTTACCTCGTTTTAATTTATATTCGGATGTTTTCGTATACGTTTGTATGTGTCATTCTTGTATACTTACGTGTAGTCGCGTAGCATGTTTTTTTCTTCTTCTTTTTCATTTTAAGAACAGTAAAGAAAAACCGAACCAGTTGTAATTTATGAAACTGTGCATGATTTGTTAATAGGCGTGACTGGAAAACAAATAGCTGCTGTTAAGTCGTATGGAAGAAACGGTGGAATGAAATTGTACTCAGCAATAAAGAACAACAATTCGACCCTCAACCTACTGTGGTCAAATACTCTGGAAACATGTACATAACCGCTGGAAGTTCTGATATATTGTCGGTCTTCTTTATCCAGTTGATTATTTCAGTTACTCCAATTGTTGCCGGTATGTGGTGTCACTTTTATGGATATGAATTTTATTTTATTTTATTTTTTTTATTATAAAATCTCTTTCATTCTGCAGCCAACCCAACGTGATGGTTGGCGAAGGTCTAGCTCTAGTCCGATGCAGTAGTGAGTTGTGAAGGTTGCCGGGTCGTTGAGCTGCTGTGTGAGGTTTGAGTCATTATGGGCTTGGTGCTTTTATGTGTAATATGAACGTGGTGTGGTCCGGTAATGAGGCCTTGGACGGAATCGAGGGTGGAAATTTGATTAGTTTTTTGATCGAATCGAGTTGTATAGATGTGTTTTGGTTTGAAGTTGGGGAAATAGGGGGTTTGCAGGCATTCTCGTCGTTGGAATGTGAAGATTATTTTCCTAGTGTTTTTTTCGTAAGGATTTTCTTTTTTTTTGGTGAAAATGATTTTTGGTTGATATTATAATATTTCTCTGCTTGGACTTTAAAGTTTTTTTCAAATCGAAAAGATTTTTGTAGGTACAAGTAAATTTAGATATTTTTTGTCATGAGGAATTTTTCTGTTTGGGAAAAAAATTAAAAAAATTAAAAAATTATTTTTTCAAAACTGCAAATTTTATGTAAAAAATATTTTTTTTGTCAAAAAAATTTTTTTATCAAGATATTTTTTCGTTAGATGGATTATTTTTGTAAAAAAGTTTTCTATGATTTATTGTAGACAGGAATTTTTTATCAACATAATTTTGGCGAGAAGAATATCTGGGAGGTTTTGTATTTTTTTCGTTAAAAACGATTTCTATGTTTAAAAAAATTATTTTTACGAAAACATTTAAATTTTTTTTTGTCAATACGATCGTTGTTTCTTTTTACGATTTTTTAATTTTTTCTAGTGTTTTTCTCAAGATTTAAAAAAAAATTCTAATATAATTTTTGAGAGAATTTGAGTTTTGTGTTGGGATGATTAGTTTTGCACATTTTTTTTTTTTTTTTTTTTTGAAGACGTTGTGTCTGAGACGGTTTTTTGAAAAAAATATTTTGATAAAAAAAATATAATGTGGGAGTACTTTTCTTTTTCTAAATAAAGTTTTTTATTTTATTCGAGTATTTTATGAAGATAATTTTTACGAAAACTATTTTTTTTGTCTAGGCAATGTCCATTTTTCAAACGGTTTTTGACGTCCCTCCCCCCTCCCATGATTGAATAAAATTGAAAACATTTTCAGAGAATTTTTGAGAATTTTTTTTTTTTATTCTTTTTTGTCAAGAAAATAATTTTTGCATGATTTTTGTGAAGCTAGGTATTGTTGCTGAGAGGAATATTTGAAAAAATTATGCGAGTAAAAAAAAGTTTTTTTTTCTTCTAGAATTTTTATGGATGGAAAAATATTCACTGATTTTTTTTTGGTTCATTTTTTCATGAAAGATTTTTGTATGAGAAATATTTTTTTGCAAGGGAAGTTTTTTCAATAAAATTTACGTACCTACCTATAGAACAGTGTTTCTCCAAAAATTATTTCAAAAAGTTTTTTTTTTCAAGATTTTCAAAAAAAAAAAAAATTGAAAGAATTTTTAGAAAATTGTTGAAAGTTTTTTTAGAGGATTTTTTTGTTAATATTATTTGAGCAAGAACAGGTTCATTCTAGGACTAGGTATTTTTCTTTTTCTCGGTGTATTTTTTTCAGAAATGTTATTTTAAAGGCATTTTTATGTCAAGAAGGTCATTTTAGTTGTTTTTTTTTAGTACCTATTTCTTTACCAAGACAATAGGAATTAAAAAATGAAAAAAAAAATACCAGAAGTTTCTTTCTAAGATAAGGACTAAAAATTTGAATGAAATTTTTGAGAATTTTTGAGGATGTTTTTCAAGTCAAGATTTTTGGACATTATTTTCAAGATATTTATTTTTGTCATATTTTTTCTATAAAAGGATTTTTATGCCAAAAAGATCATTTTTGCGAAGAAATTATTTCTTTTAAGGATTTTTGGCCATTTCCAAGATTTGGAGAAAAAGTGAAAAAATTTTAAGGAGCTTCTGAGAGGATTTAGTGTAAAATATTTTGAGAGGGAAATTATCTTTTCAAGGAAATTTTCTATTATTTTTTTTTCATGATTTTTTTGAAAAACGTATCTGGAAGTGGTTTTCTTATCGAGAAAATTTCATACCTCTTTTCCTTCAGGATTTTTTCACATTTTTTTTTTAAATTACAGAAAAATTGAAATTATTTTTATCAATATTTCTTTTGTTGGGATTAATTTAGATATTTTTGCAAAAAAAATATCAAGAATTTTTTTTTATGATGAAAAAGGATCATTTTTTTCATCAAGAAAATTTCATACCTAGTTTGGGAATTTTTTTTCTCGAGAATCTTCACAAGAGTTTCTTTATAAGATTGAAAAAAAAAATCTAAAAGCATTTCTAGACAATTTTTGAGTTGAATTTTTTCATCAATTTTTTTTTTCTTGGAAAGATTACTTTGTAGAAGAAATTTTTCTGTGATTTTTTTTTCTTCGAGTATTTCTTTGTTTAGAGCATTTTTTACATGCGTTTTTTCCAGAAGAATTTTTACTTTTTTTTTAAGGAAAGAATTTTTAGAGCATTTTCGTAAGAATTTTCAATCATTTTTTTGTTAGAAAATTTTTTATGATTTTTTTTTTTTTGGAACGTCAAGTTTATTTGCAAGATGATTTTTTGGCGTGATTACAGGCAGTGAAAGTAGTGAAGAAGTAGTGATTTGAAAAATGGGTCATGAAAGTAGTGAAAAGTATAGTGAAAAAGTAGTGATCTTGCAGTAAAATTTAAGTAGCGAAAAAAATCAAAATTGAAAATCGAAAAAAAAATTTCGTTTATGAAGCTAGTCTTTCGTTTTATTAGTGACATTGGCATTTTTCTGGCCATTTGAAAATTTTTCTGTAGTTGGATACTAATTTTTTTGAGTCCTCAATATTCTGAAAATTTTGTGAGTAAGTAGTAGGTAGTATAAAAGTAGTGATTTTTTGGGTCGGAGGGGGAATTCCAGTAGACTCCATGTGGATTTTTTTTTTAATTTTTCCTTTTTTTTTAGAAGAATATTTTTGAAAATTATTTTCTAATTGGAAAAATTGTTTTGAACAAACAAGATAGTTCTCAGTTATTTTTCTCTTCGAGTCAAAAGGGCATTATGTCAAATTCGTATCAAATATTGAAAGTAGTAAAGTTATTCCATCCTAACAAATCACCTTCATCTTCATTTATACTTTTGAAAAAAAATCATCTGAGAAAAACACGTATAATGATGATACCTAATGAGAGAATTTTGATAAACGAGTTGACGAGTGAGCACTTACGCGGTAGTGAAATTACAAGAAGATAGAACGATCCTCTTGGATCTTTCTGACCACCAATCTCGAATCGAATTCTTCATTTTCGACTCGTACAGCTTTTTCCCATGCTTATATTTTTAATGTTTCGTATACATATTTTTATCTTTAATTTGAAATATTATTCCATTCTAATTCTAGTATTTCTTTTTTTTTTCAGATGTCGGTATACTTTTCGTAAAATCTCCCGAACCGTTCGCCGGTCCTCTCCGGGACGACGTTTTTTTCGACTGCTCGTTAAACGTCCCGGCGGAGGCGATCAGATGGCGTCATGGTCGAAAATATATTCAACAGAATCGTACAAGCTCTTCTCGAACATCTACCACCAATCAGCTTACCATTAAATTAAACGATGAAAGCGATCTGGGAGATTACCAGGTTAGAGAGCCTTACTTTATGACTGGTAATTTTACCATCGAGTATAATTTATTTGTCATAATCACGAAATGGAAATTAATTTCAATTGAGTATATATCTACATACGTTTGTATATATAGATGGGTAGTATTACAATGTATCTGATTTGTACTGGTAGTACAAACATGAGAGAGAAAGAGAGAGAGATAGAGAAGTCGTAGATCGTGATGAAAATCGTAATTCAATTTTTATTTTTTTAAGTGTTGGATGTTTTATGGTATTTTGGGTAGTTTGGAGTGAGAGGGGAGCGAGGTATTTTTTTCTTTATTTGGATAGATAATGAAAAATGTAGGTGAATGAAATCGATATCGAATGCTGATGATTGATTGATAAGATCACGATGTCTTGGGAGGATTTAGATTTCTGTGAGAGGAAGTCTCATCGTCATGCTGAAATTCTTGATTAATTTGGCAAGATCGAGTTTTCTAAATTCCTAGACCTTGGTCTTAGAATATCTGGACCTGGGGCATCTCTCTAGCTTGCTTCGAAATAACGATCTAGGTACGAACTAAGGAGGTTATTTTCTTATTAATGAACATCTCAGACGACTAATTAACATTTCGTCTGATGACATAATTTAATTATTGGGTCATTACTTGTGCGAATTGATTTTTAATACGGTAGTCGTATATCGTTGAAACCAGTTTTAATTCAAGAAAAAAAATTCTGACTGAATGGCGACGACGTCGCCGTCGTCGTAGTCTATTAATGAAATCAGAAATGGTTTCCATTCGTTAGTCACGTCCAAGTCTCTGCGAGACTGAAAAACTTACGCAATAAGATGACAAAACGATCATCGATGAGAAAAAAAATTGTCATTAAAGGAAGAGGAATGGAAGGTATCTGTGGGAAAAAATAATAACAACGAAAATACCTACTTATTTTCTATTTTTGATGGCTGGACTAGGCTACGATGAGGATCATTAGTCCATACAATAATATCTAACGACGTTTTGCTCATTATTTTTCAGTGTGTGGCGTACTTCGGAGCATCGGCGATCGCCTCGGTGCCGGCTAAATTGTCTCTGGCTGAGATGAAGTCTTTTTCTCACCAGCCCGAGAAACATTACAAAGTAACGGCTGGAAATATGGTATCGATATTTTGCCCGCCTCCAGTCAGCAATCCTAGCGCAATTATCGAATATTATCACAACGATAAGAAAGTATCTCCGCCGCACGAACGTATTCTGCCCACGTCGAATAGTTTACTATTGCAGAACGTCTCCGAACAAGATTCCGGTACATACACATGCTCTGCGTACAATTACATCACCGGCCAGACGTTCAATGCGCCGTTCAAAGTGATCCTGGAAGTGGTACCGAGTCGGTCTGTGCCTCAGTACGCGCCCAGGTTCTTATCCGCGCCCCAAACCAATTACGTAGTTCAGAGTGGTAAGTGCCCATGTCCGTGTACATTGCAGGTCCGACAAGTGGAAGGGGTAGTGGGTCTATTTAATTTTTTGAACATTGAACACCGAACAGTGCAATTTCATATCGAAAATTTACCAAGTCCATACTACATCGATACTGTTAATATTCAAAATTTGAGGGGAGAGAGAGGTTCAATCGAAATTTTTGTATTAACTAAAATTATTTCTAAGACTTCAAGCTAAAACTTTTGTTTGAAATTTTTTTTCAATTTGACTCCTACCTCAACCAGTTTTTAATAATACAGTAGAACCTCAATTATCCGAGTTAATTAGGACGAAGGAAGATCGGATATTGTGAAAAATCGGATAATTGATTTTTCATTTATTTCTTGAAAAAATGAAGCAAATAAACTCCATAATTATTGCAAAAATTTTATGGAAATGACCGATCAAACAGAAAATAACGAAAATCACTTTGAATTAATATAAAACCAATAAAAAAGAATACGTGATGAAATTTCTCAATTTTATTGTTTGAGATCTTCTTTTGATTTTTTTTTTTTTTTTTTTTTGATTAAAATCAAATTTTTATTTTTTTTGAGTAAAAAAATCAATTTTTTGGAATAAGGAAATTTCACAATTGTTTGAGATGATTTTTTTTATAGATACCTACCTATTTTTAAGATTTTTTTTTTTTAAGAATGAAATTTTTTTTTTTGAACAAATAGGTAAATAGAGCTATTTTTAAAATTTTTGTCAACGAAAAAATGTATACCTATAAAGGGGGGGGGGGGGGATTTAACGACCTTTTTAAGAAGAAAAAAAGTTTAAAATAAATTTTATTTCAATTTTTTTGACGTAGTTTTTTTTTTTTTTTTTTTTTTGAAATACGAAAATTTTACAATTTTTTGAGATGAAAAAATTTTATATTTTTCAAAGATGAAAATATAGAATAAAGAAATTCATTTTTTTGTAATGAACAAATTTTGTAAATTTTTTAAATGTTATTTTCTAATGAAAATTTTTAAAAATCGTTTTCAAAGATTTAGGACATTTAAAAAAATTCAAATAAATTTAATTTTAATTTCCTTGAGGTTAGATTTTTTTGAAGTAAAGAAGTTTTCTATGTTTTGTTTTAAATGAAAAAAATTGTAAATTTTATGGAATAATTTTTTTTTATTTTATTTTTTCAGGATTTAGCACATTTCAAATAAGTTTGAAATTAATTTAATTTTAATTTTTTTAGCGTAAAAAAAATATTTTTTAGGAATTGGTAAGGAAATTTCAAAATTATTTGGAATATTTTTTTTTGGGGGGGCGGGAGAATTTTAGGGCATTAAAGAAATTTAAATAAGTATAATTTTAATTTGTTTAGAATTAGGTAGGTACCTAACGAAATTTTACAATTTTTTAGGTGAAAAATTTTTAAGAATGAATTTTTTTTAATTTTTAAGAATACTTTTTTTTGAATACCTGGGTAATTAATTTTTTTTGAAAAAAATTTCCATTTGGTAAGAATGAAAAATTTTAAAATTTTTTGGACTAAAATTTAAATATACCTATAATTATTATATTTCTTTAGAATTTAGGACCCTTTCTTTAAAAAAAATATATAAAATTTTGATTTTAATTTTTTTGACGTAGGTACCCTAATTTTTTTTTAATGTGCAAAAATAGGAGAAATCGAGTGATACAAAAATTAACTGGCTTTTGAACATCAGAATCGAAAGAAATTGGTTGTGAAGGTCAGATAATCGGAAGTTAGTTGTTCAAGTATCCAAGTCATATTATGCAAAATTAGAGGGGAGGGAAGGGTCAAATCGAAAATTTTATAATAACAAAAATTATTTCTAGGACCTCAGTCTACAACTTTTGTTTGAAAATTTTTTCAATTGAACCCCTCCCCCAGTTTTGAAAAAGTTCCTTCCTGAAGTTAATGTGAAATCGGAGAGGGAGGGATCCAATCGAAATTTTTATAATGACCAAAATTATTTTTAGGATCTCAATCTACAACTTTTATTTCAAAAAATCTTCAATTGGCCCCTTCCTCCCACATTCCTAAAATTTTTAATTAACATCTTCGGAGTGTTATGCGAAATCGGTGGGGAGGGAGGGGTCTAATCGAAATTTTTTTTAAATAAAAGTTGTAGCTCGAAGTCCTAGGAATAATTTTGGTTATTACAAAAATTTCGATTACCCCCTCCCTCCCCTCCCCTTCAATTCTGAATAACAAGTATGCATACAGTATTGGACTTGATAAATTTTCGATGATGCTAAAAAAACAGTACTTGCGACGATCCACTCGTGAAAAAAGGGGGCCCGAAGAAATTTCTCCCCTGAGCACCGATTTCCTCTTGACGGGCCTAGTCCATTGTACAATAATATTTGAAAAACAGCGATAAATTTCACTTTCGCGGCGTCCTTTTGCAGGTTCGAACGTGACAATAGAATGCGTAGCTGTTGGCGAGCCGCCACCTCACGTTACTTGGTACAAAGCCGGCGTTACGCAGGCGTTACCGAAAAACCGAACAGACTTGTTATCCGGCGGCTTGCATTTGAGGAATATTGTACCCGAAGACACCGGAGAGTACGTCTGCGAACAGAGCAATGGTATATCGCCGCCTCTGCAGCATAAAGTTCTTTTACATATTCAAGGTTCGTTGTGAGAATACGAATATTTATAATTTTACGAGCGTAGGAGGTATAAGATCTATCTTTTTAATCGATGTATGAATTGCGTTTTGCAGAGGCTCCGGTCATACTGAAGGAACCGAATCGAACATCGGTCGACGAACATGGCAATACCGAGTTATCTTGCGAAGTTTCCGGTAATCCTATTCCAACCGTTACGTGGACTTTGAACGCTGAACCTTTGACCAACGACGAGCACATCACTATTTCCAGTAGGTATTTTTAGCCTATTTCGTATCCGGTGATAATGAAAGTATTCTAAGCGATGTATTTGTCTCCCTCGACAGGTTCTAAGATAACGATTCGAAAAGTTCAAAAGAAACATGCCGGAATTTACCAATGTTTCGCTCAAAATACTGTTGGAACTACGTATGGGGCAGCTTGGTTACAAGTAGTGCCTAAACAGATCACAGCCAACAGTTCGGATATTTTTGAACAAGAAGAAGGTAGAATTTTATTCACTTCAAATTGAAATAAAAATACCCACTTACAACGTACTTATGGATTCTAATCAATTTATTTCCAGGTTGGAACGAAGGAGGACGTAACAACAGATCAGGAATGCCTGGTAATCACGGTGGTCACCATAATGGTAAAAAGGAGCATCAAAGGAAGAACAAATCTAAACGAAAATACTACGAGAATGGTATATACTCCAATTTGTTAATCAATCATTATTATTTTATGCAGTGGAAAAGCGTAGTCTGTTAAGGGGGGGGGGGGTTAAAATAATGATTTTTTTTTTTTTGAAGAAAAAAAATCTTGACAAAACTTCCATAAAAATAATTTTGAACAAAAATTTTGTTAACTTCAGAAAAAGATGAAAATTCTGTTTTAAACTAATAAATCTAGAAAATATTTCTTGAATTTTTGGGAAAGAATTTAACAAATGTTTTTTAGAGGAAAATCGATATTTTGCAGTAAAAACATTTCTCAAATTTTTAGAAGAGATTAAAAGTATAAAAATTAATGTAGGAAAAATCCTGATATTTATTTTTAATTTTTTTAAATTATTTTTAAAAAAAAAATTTCTGAAAACAATGTGAGAACTTCCAGAAGTAAAAGAATTTTTTCTGCAAAAAATGAAAGATTTTTTCTACAGAAAATTGATGTTGAGGAATTTTTTTATGCAATTTGCAAATTATGAAATTATTAAGGAATATTTTTCTACAATAAATTAAAAAAAAATTTCTTTAATATTCAGAATTTTTTCTGCAAAAATGAGAAATTTAATTTTTTTTCTTCACAAAAATTGAGGAATATCTTTCATTTTTTCTGCAAAAAATGTGGAATTTTATTCTGCAAAAAATGTGGAATTTTTTCTACAAAAATTTGAGGAATATTTTTCTGAAAAAAAAATTGAGAAATTCTTTCTGGAAAAAATTTTAATTTTTTCTGCTAAACACTGAGGATTTTTTTACTGCAGAAAATTGAGAAATTTTCTTCTGTAAGAAATTGAGAAGTTTTTCTGTAAAATAATTGGAATATTTTTTTATGCAAAAGAAATTGACGTATCTTTTTCTGAAAAAGAATTGAGTAATTTCTTTCATTCGTTCTTCAAATTTTTTATGCAAAAAAAAGTTAAGGAATATTTTTCTGCAAAAAATTAAGTAAGAGATTTCTTTCTGCAAAAAAATTAAAAAATTTTTCTTAAAATGTAGGATTTTTTCTGCAAAACAATGAGTTTTTTTTTCTGCAATAATATTGAGGATTTTTATTCTTATGAAAAATTGAGAAGTGCCTTCTGTAAAAGAATTGAGGAATTTTTTAATGCAAAAAAATGTTGTTTTTTTTCTTCAAAATAGGAATTTGTTCTGCAAAAAATAAGGATTTTTATTCTTCAAAAAAATTAAGAAATTTTGAGGGGTTTTTTTCTGCAGAAAATTGGAAAAAAGTCCTAAAATTGATAATTTGTTTTGGGCTTGTGGTTGATTATTTTTTTCCGAAAAATTTAATATTTTTTTTACAACAATTTAGGAGACATGGATTTTTTCATAATTCAAGAAGGATTTGTCCAGAAAAATTGAGGATTTTTAACCGATTTCTTCACTTTAAGATATTTATTGAGATTTTTTCATCTTTTGATTTTTAAAAGGAAAATAGTCTTTGAGAATAAAAATCTCAATTTTGTGGAAAAGAAAATTTATCAATTTTTTCTCGAAAAAAATATCCCAATTTTTGGGGAGTAAAATTATTTTTCAATCTTTGGGAGAAAATCTCTTAATGCTTTTAAAGAAAGAAAATCATTAGAAAATTTTAAAAAGTCTTTGAATTTTTTAAGAAAAAAAAAATCAGGAATATCTAACTGAATTACCAATTCAAATTTTGTAAAGATCAAGAAATTTTTTTTTGAAGTGGGTCCAGTGGGTGATTCAATTTTTTTGTGGGATTTCAACTCAAAATGAACTTCCCCCTTGCACTGATTTCATTTTCATATTTTACTAAGCTACTGGAAATATCTATCATGTTCTCATCACTATTTTCATTACAGAAGTAATGGTACCACCTACCAGACCGAACGTAACAAGATTATCAGATCGATCGGTTATGGTTCGATGGCATGTACCTCCAAATAACGGTCTAAGGATACTATTTTTCAAAGTGCAATACAAGGAAGTCAGCAATACCGATGCTGGCAAAGGTAAATCAGGCAATAGTCGATGGATGACCAGTAACGAAGACATACAGCCTCATATTCGTTCCTACGAAGTGGACAGATTGGAAACTAATCATTACTATAAGTACGTTTCGAATTCGATACAGTTTCATCGATAAAACTAAATTCTAGATCGTCTGTTTCATTGTAAATTTTAATTTTGTAGATTCCGAGTGGCAGCTGTTTACGAAAACAATGATAATAAATTGAGTAAAAATTCGAATAAATTTTTCCTCCACCAAGGCGTACCAACAGATCGAAGTCGTCTCGTACCACCTACGTTGATTAATTCCGAAGCTCTGTCTTCGACCAGTATACAAATCCAGTGGCAGGTAAAATAAAAATCTTATAATTATGAAGATCTTTCTCGTGGTATTGTTTAGCTACTCGAGTCTGGAAATAGTATATCGCGGGATGCCGCTTGGCACGCGTGATCTACCGCATGTTATAATTAATGGAAAATATGTACGTTTTCATGTACCTAGTATTCGAATACGGCATCAACTCCAGTCGATGGCTTTTACGTGTATTATCGAGCGACAAGCAATGCGGGCGATTACATAAAAGCCACCGTAGAAGGAGAAAAAACAAACTCCTTTGTCATAACGCATTTGCAACCTGATACTTCATACGATATTAAAATTCAAAGCTTTACTGTCGGAGCGGCTTCTGACTTTAGTACAATTATTACTCGTAAAACTATAGGTAATTACATATTTTAATTATTTAAATTTTAGCCCGATTACGATGAAAGAACCCATCCGGAAGCATCGCAGATGTAAGCAGAGGCAATGACTTAGTATGAGCGGTTTTATAGATTAATTCTTTTTTTGTTTTGGTATGTTCAATAGTTTTTGAGTATAATGGAATTTCCCTATTTTTTTTTAGAAATTAGAATAGATTCATCAAGCATTTGTAGTTCATTTGCGTTGATTTGGTTTTTCTAGCTGATCCTACATCTACAACTACCGATAATGCTAGTCGAAATGATATGAAGACGCCCAATGTCAGTATTTTACCTGCGACATCTTCCAGTACGTTCCAGTTGATGATTGTTTTCGGCGGTATTCTTGGCGGCTTGGTCATCATATTCATGATCTTCGTGTTAGTTTGCTTCCTTAAGCAGAGATCGCCCAATGATCATTCCAGTGATGGTGAGTAACGAGTTTTCATAGCAGGCAAATTGGCCAAAAATGCAAAAATTATACACATACAACCTGTTAAAACCTTGGTTTTTTGGAGTGAAAATATATTTTCCTAATCAATTTTTGGAGAGAAAAAATCCCACAGTTGGTTTTGGAGAAAAAATTCTGAATTTTTTTAGAATAGAAAAAAATTCAATTTTTTAAAAGTATGTGATTTTTTTGGAACAAAATTTCCAATTTTTCCGCGGTAGAAACATTGCTCTCTTTGTGAGGGAGAGAAGTTGCCCCGTTAAAAAAATTTCAGTTTTTTGGAGAAAAAAATGGTTTTAATTTTTTCATTGTAGGTAAAAAATTACGTTTTTTGAAAAAAAAATTTTAGCAAAAAATCTCTTATTTTTAGTGAAAAATCTTACATTTTCCGATGAAAAAAACATTTTTTTGGTGACAAACATTTATTTAAAGTAAAAAAACTCTGAATTTACTTAAATAAAAAACCTCAATTTTTTAATGTAAAAATATTTTTCGATTGTTGTTGTTTGTTTTTTGAGAAAAACTCTTTCAATTCTTTTGGAAGAAATTTTAGGGGATGGTGTGAAAAATTTATCATTTCCTAGAAATAAAAATATCTTTATTTTTTCGGGAAAAAATCTCAATTTTCTGGAGAAAAAATTTCTATTTTTTTTGCGAAGGAAATACTTACTTAGTTCTCAGTTTTTTGTGGGAGGGGGAATTGACTAATTTGTTGAAAGAAAAACTTTCAATTTTTAGTTAGAAAAAATGCTTTTAATTTTCCCGCTGAAATCGTCACCATTGTAACATTCTTTTGAAGGAAACATGACACTTTTTTTAGAAAGAAATCTCTCATTTTTAGTGAAAAAAACAATTTTTGAAGCAAAAAAACCTTATAAATGTTTCCAGTGAAAAAAATCTCAATTTTTCTATAGCTGAAATATTTCTTCTTTTTTTTTGGGGGGGGGGGGGGGAATAAATTGCCTAATTTTTAAAAAATGAGAAACGTTCAATATTTTTGGAAAAACAGATTTTCAATTTTTCCAGTGACAATAAAATTTCTTAATTTTTTTAAAGTGAAAATATTTCTCAATGTTTTTGAAGAAAAAAAAAATTTGAAAATTTTTCAAGAGAAAAAAAACTTACAGAAAAGTGAAAAAAAAATTGGAGTCAGAATAGAAAATTTCTTGTTTTTCTGGCTTAAAAATATTTTCCAAATAGGAGAAGAAAATTTTGAAAAATTTGAAACAACATTTTTTTAAGAAAAATAAATTTTTAAATGATTTTTGGAGAAAAATCTGAATTTTCTCAGAATAAAAAATTGACCATTTTTTTAGAAGTTGTTGTAAAAAATTTCTCGTTTCATTTGAGCAAAAAATACTTTCATTTTTTTTAATTTTTCCACAGTTGAAATATTTTTATTAAATGGGGGGGGGGGGGGGGGGATGAAAAAACTTTCAATTTTTACATTGAAAATATCACTATTTTTTAAAGGGAAAAAATCAGTATTCTTTTTTTGAAAAATGAATCTCTCATTTTAAGAGAAAAAAAAATCTTACAAATTTTTTCGGTGGAAAAAACTGAATTTGTTTGAATTGAAAAAAATCAATTTTTGGAGCTCGCATAAAAAATTTCTCAGTTGTTTGGAGTAAAAATATTTCTCAAATTATTCGGGGGGGGGGGGAGGAGCTCAATTTTTGTTTCAATGTTTTTGAGAGCAAAAATTCAGGATTTTCTTGGAATAAAAAATATTTTATTTTTTTTAGGAATCGGTACAGAAAATTTTCTTGAAAAAAAAAATCCTTCAATTTTTTGGCAAAAAAATCTCAATTTTGTGTAGGAAAATTTTTTTTAAATTTTCCGGAGTGAAATATTTTTTTCTCCTCAAAAATTTGAAAAATATTTTTACTTCAAAAAAATAATATAGATTTTTTCTCAACAACTGAGAAATTTTTTCGTAAAAAAAATTTTTTTTTCTTTAAAAAAATGTGATTAGGTATTTCTTTCAAAAAAGTGTAATTAGGTATTTTTTTCAAAAAAATTAAAGTTTTATTTTTTTTTTTTGTAAAACAAGCCCATTTTCCCGATGACACTTGAATGTGTCCTAATGTTCTAGAATTCATTAAAAAATTTCACTAAGATTCATCTGCAAAAAAATTTTTTTGCAAAATTTTTAATTTTCCGATGATTTCCGAATTCATTCGAACATTTCAGAACCACTTCAACTTCTCCAAATTGTACTGAAATTGGCAAATGTTCCCATAACTCGTTTAATGACATTCTTAAAATAAATTTATGGTTCCTCGAGGATACCCCAACTTCCCCGAGTAATTCCCAAATTCTACTAATCACTCAAATTTTTTCAAAAATGTAGGTAGTATTTAATAATGATTTTTTTTTTAAATCCACGATATTTCTAAGAATTTCAAACTACATTTCCTAATCGATATCTTTTTTTTTCATTCCCAGAAGAAAACACTCCCGACAAGAACACCGACAACATCATGACAATCCATCAAGTCGAACCTGTCACCATGAACGGATACGCTAATCACAACAACCTCAACAATAAAATCCAGAACGGAAGTTTAAAATCGTGCACACGTAACGGCTACATAACACCGCATCCACCTATCAACATCACCAATAATCCGCTAGCGCCGGAGTCGAAACATGAGAAAGTTAGTCATCATAATATAATAATGATTTACAATTAGATCTACGTACTACTAGAAAAAGCTCGTTAGAAATGAAAAATCTATCCTCAAGGTAGAGATTTTTTTTCTATTTAATTAAATTTCTCATTATTCTCGCGGTCTAAGGGAAATTACTCAGACTGGTTCATTTTTCAACCAAATCCGAATACTTCGAGTTGTAAAATTAACAATTCTTATTCTGTTTACAGAATACTATGGAGATGTCGTATCTCTCCAGGCATAATAACAATTGTCCTATCGACGGTTGCGTCGACTTAGACGGAGATTGCGGTAGAGAGGTGAAATTAAACATTGACCGGACTAAGTGGAAATTAAGAGAACAAAGGCCTGGTGAAAAATACGTATAGTTATAATTTCTATGAAAAAAAATGTTCCTGTTTTAATGGTTAATTTTTTTTTTTTAATTACGATTAAAAATCGTACACCATGGGATCGCGTTCCATGTCAAATAACTTCTCATTTTTGATTCCTACCGTTGTAATTAATTGGTATTTTTAAGCCATGTACTTTTTTTAAATCTTTTTATCGATGCTACTCTGTTTAATTGCACTAAAACATGCTGATCGAAGTCGACAGTTTTAGTTTTTAGCCGGAGTAGGTGGAGCTGTGCCAAGTTTGACTTGGATTATATTTTATGTTGTGTCGTATTCGTATTATGTTGACGTTTGTGTTCATTTTAATTTTTTTTTCTTTATTTTTATTTTTCGTTCGTACGTAGATCGTTTTTTTTAACTTTTTTTTTTTAGTTTTCCCTTTTTTCTATTCATTTTGAGAATCGTATCGTATCGTAAAATCGGCCATTTTTTAAAGACTGAACAATTTTTACTTTTATTTGACAATGATTAGAGTAGCGTTACGCTTATTTTTACGCTCTCGATGATGCATTTTCACAATAGTCTCGATATGACCGTAATCGTACATCACGATGAAATTATTCAACGAAATACAAACTGAACAGTGCCATAATATAAGAAAGTTTGCACTTTTTTTTTTTTAGTGAATTAAGGTAATTTTTTTCTCTCCTTCGTAATTTCTTTTTGTATAGTTCTTTGGAAGTTGAATATTGTGATCTTCATTTGTGTGATATTTGTATGCTATAAGGTATTTGTAGATGAAACATTGTATTATTCTACGAACTAATTTTTCTATGTATATAATAATTAGTCGTTCGCCGCGTAAAGCGTCTTGCCATTTAATTTTGTTTATTTTGTGTATTTTTTTCTAAATCATTAAAGCGAAATTTAACTGAGCCTCGAGTTCTTTTTCTTCGTCGACGTAGTATGAAAACTGAAATGTTTTAAATAAGCAGCACTAGGGTGGTCCTTATTTTGGACTTTTGTATTTTTTTTATGTGTTGGTGTTACCTTTCGAATTTTTTTCATTTTAGGAGAAAATAATTCCATAATTTTTATTTTTGCCATAACTAAATTTTCTAAGTGAAGCCTAGGTCTAGTCACTCCCCTTTTTTCAGAAAAATGAAAAAATGACCCAAAATTTTCAAAATCTTGCTTTTTTGGCTATCTTATCAGTTTATCACCCATCAAAGATTGTTTATTTACATGATAATTAATTCCCAATATTTTATTTTCAACTCAAACTTCATTTTATGTGTGCCCCCGATTTTTCAATAAAACAAAAATGAAAAAAATTACAAAATTTTTTCATTCAGTATATCAAGTTGTTGTATGTACTTTATTAGAAAATAATTCCCTATTTTGAATTTTATGAGGTATCTCAGGCGACCCATTTTGAAAAATAAAAAAGGAATAACCAAATTTTGGATTTTTTGTATGTGTTACCTCCCAAAGTTGTTTCTTTTTATGAGAAAATAATTCTCAAGTGAATTTTAAGTGGGTCCTGGTCAACATTTTTTTCAGAAAAATGAAAGAAGGGTTATTTTTAAAAGTATGCCTTCTATTGGTTATGACCCATCAAAGGTTGTTCTTTTTCATTAGAATGTATTCCCAATTTTTTATTTTACCCCAACTCAATTTTGAGTAATATCTTGAGGCGCCCCCAATTTTTCAAAAAAAAAAAAAAAAAAAAATGAACATTTTTTAAACCTAATAATTTTACAATAAAATAATTCACAACTTTTACCTCTAACTGAATTTTTCATTTTTTTTTCAAATTTGGACAGTTGATACCGCTACAAATAATGGTGGGAAAGAAATAGAAAATAAGAGAATTAATTTCTAGTAAAATAGAACTGCTTTAAATGGTACTTGAGTAAAAAAAATTTGCTGATTTTTTTTTTTTTTTTTTTTTTTTGAAAAACTGAGGCGCCCTTATATACCACTTAAAATTGAGTTGGGGAAATAGAAAATTGAGACTTCATTCTCATGAAAAGGAACATGTTTTGATGAGTTATATAACCAAAAAAAAGATGAGATTTTGAAAATCGGGCAATTTTTTTCATTTTTCTAAAAAAAGGGGTGACTAGGATCCACTTAAAATTCACTTATTAGGGAAAAAATTTAAAAAATAGTCATTTTTTCATAAAAAGAACAACTTTGAGGGTAAGGCAAAAAAAAATCCTCAAGTTCGAAATTAAAAAAAAATTAAATATTTTCAAAATGAGTGGCCGAGGTGCCTCATAAAATTCAGTTGGGGGAAAAATGAAAAATTGGTAATTATTTTCTAATAAATAATACAACAACTTAAGATGCAAAGGAAACTTTTTTTTCGTTTTCGTATTCTTTTTTTTTTTTTTTTTTTTTTTTTTTTTTTAATTAGGGGCATTACAAGGTATCACTTAAAATTAAGTCGAGTGGGAAATAAAATATTGGGAATTCGTTCTCATGAAAAGGAATAACTTTGATAGGTTAGACCCAAAAAAAGGCTAGATTCTTAAAATCTGAGAATTTTTCCATTTTTTAGTAAGGAGGGGGGGGGGGGGCGGTACCAGCTCCATTTAAATTCAGTCAAGTCAAAAATGAAATAAAATAGGGAATTATTTTCTGATAATATGAAAAAACTTTGTGGGTATAGACATTGAAAAATGCAAAATTCCAAAATAAGTGTGGCACCCTACCTTTTTAAAATTTTGTTTTAAAATCGAATTTCTTCGAGGGTAAAAATATAAAGAAAAAAGAAACAATAAACTTTTCGCAGGGAAATTTCGAATTTTCTTGAAAAAAAACAAATTTTATCGCAATACATTTTAAAGTTGGCGAAAAAAATCTCCAATTTTTCAGTAGAAAAAAATTTATACCCATTTTTGGAGGAAATTTCAACCAGAGATTCAAAAAAATGGAAGTGTTATCGATGACGGCGAGAGCCGAGCCGAGTGGGGGGGGGGTACTCCAGTGCAATAATTTTGAGCTCGCGAATTTTTGTTCTACGTAGTTGGGAAATTTCCTGTGGTGAGCTGGTGAGCATCATTCAATTTTTCTGTGTCACTTCTGAAAAATTTCCCACTTTAAATTTCTCGATGGAGAAAAATTCTCTCATTTTGAATTTCCTTGGAATAAAAAATATCTCAATTTGTTGGAATTGGTGATGGAAAATATTCCTCAATTTGTATGAAAATAAAATTAAACTTTTTGTTGAAAAATACTCACAATTTTTTTTGGGAGAAAAAAAATCTTATCAATTTATTCGGAGAGAAAAAACTCAGGTATTGTTTTGAAATAAAGATGAAAACAGAATCTTCAAACTTTTTTGAAGTAAATATTTTTTTCGATTTTTTGGAGTAGAACATTTTTCAACTTTTTTGAGGAAAAAGCTCTCATTTTTTTGGTGGAAAAATTTCACGTTATTTTTTGGGAAAAAAACTTCTAAGAAAAAGTATAAATTTTGTGTCTCATTTATAAAAAATATTTCTCTTTGTTCTAAAAAAAAAACAATTTTTTTTTTTTTTTTTTTGAAAAAAATATTTCATGTCATATTTGAAAGAGAGAGAAAAAGATCTCAATTATTTTCATTCTTGATTTTTTTTAATTTTTTTTTTTTTTGAAAAAAGATTTTCTAACTTTCTGGACTTTTTATTTTTCAAGAAATATATCTATTTTTTTTGTTGAAAAAATCCAATTTATTATTTTTATTTTTTCAAAAAAAATTTGCAATTTTATGAAGAAATAAAATCTTTAAATTTTTGGGAAAATTGGTGTTGAAATTGATGGAAGATGAAATAAAATTGGAATTTGAAAGAATCAATCGAGAAAGAATTTTGTAGTACCTAGATGATTAAGGAATGAAAGAACGACTTTTTTTCCCAAGAAATTTTTATTAATTTTTTTTTTCAAGAATCATTATCTACCTATTGTTCAATTTTCAATACCTACCTAAATATTTTTTTATATTTTTTTCATTCAGTTCTTTCAAAAGGATTATTTTTTAAAAACCGGATTTTGTTAATAAAGTTTTTATTGGAATTTTCCCAAAAGAATTTTCAAATCAGTTTTCCAAACAAAATGTCAGTATTATTTTATTCCAAGACAATTTTTCATTTTTTTTTGAGGGAATCATTTTCCAAGAATTTTTTTCTCAATAGAAATTTTTTCCATAAAATTTTCTTTGATATTTTTTCCATATAGATTTTACCTAGGAATAATTTTTTAAGAATTGATTTTTCTATGAGAAGATTTTCAATTTTTTTCTAAACTAATTTATTTCGCAACTTTCCTCCAAGACAATTCTATTTTTATTTTCAAAGGAATCATTTTCTAAGATTTTTCCCGATAGAAAGTTTCTCTAATAAATTTTTATTGAATTTTTCCAGCAGAATTCTTAAAAGCATTTTACTCTGAAACAATAGAAACATTTTTTAATACAAAAAATTGAGAAATTAATTTTTTTCAACTTCATCATTCCAAAAAAAATGAAAAAATTTTTTATTCCAGAGGAATTTTGAGATTTTTACATGTGAAAAAATTGAGATAATTTGCCTCTCAAAAAAGTTCAGATTTTTTAAATTATGGCAATCAATAAATAGCAAACTCGATCTTTTTTCTTACTGCCAATGTAATAATCAGTTCAACTGGATAAATTTGCTTAATCATTCTATGAAGAGCTCAGATTCATTTCGGTTCTCATTAACTTTTTGAGACCTTCTGCATAACCACAGATACACTCGGTCATCTGTTCGCAGTCGACAACTGAAAATAAAAGGACTGTACCACTTCTTCCATACAAATACCTAAAAAAAACTGCTAAAGTTCGCTTTCGTTCATAATTGGAAAAATAAAAACCAAGTCCGAGTAAAAACTTGATCAAAGGGAGTTCTTTTTATTACTCTCCGTACAACTAATAAATTGAATCAAGTATACAAATAACAAAGTATTTATAATCGTTAAAATATAATTATCTCGATGACGAAATGCTGAGATGTGAGAACGAGACAAGTATAACAAAAATGTCAAACGAGGCGTAAATGTACTCAACAAATACGCCAAATTATAACGGAATAACATCACAGGTCCGAAGGCAAAACACACGTGCTAATCCTTCAGCCATATACAAGGGTAGTTATAATAATAACTAATCGGTCAATAATGGGAGGTAATGAATGATTCGGGGGAGAGAAGATACGTCACCTACCTACTCAAATGTACACATCAATCATAAAGGTGTCATTTTAGGTTCCTTAAAAACTACGTAAAAGAGAAAAAAAAATCAAATCAGGAAAACCGACGAATAAAAAAAAATTATAAATAAAGAAAGTAAAATATTTAAAATGAACAATCGCAAACTGTACAAGAATATTTATAACGAGTCTACGGACCCATGAAAAAAAAAAAAACGCTTAAAAAAATGGGCATAAATATAAACACGACTCTGACCACATCGAAAAAAAAAGAATTACAGTGTAAATCCGAATATCACTTTGAATAATACCACCTCGAGGCGACCGCCTCTGTAGATGCGTAAATTTAATTCGCAAAATTGTAAAACCCAGCTGGCGAGTTAGACATGCGGCGAAAGCAAAAATAAATACAATATCTAGTTCGAATTCGATTTGAACTTTTTACTAGGACATTCTTCTTCGGTAGCACGTTCTATACTAACTTCGTTGAGTTTCTTCAACGGCCTAGCAGCTTTTAGCTCTTCCAACGTTGTACTTCTACTTTCGTTCAAACTTCTAGCTGCTTTGCATTCCTCCAACGTTGGATTTCTGAACTCGCTCAGACTTTTGGCGACTCTCAACTCCTCCAACGTTCTGGTTCTGCTTTCGTTATGCGGACTTTTTCTAACTGCTACGGCACCGGACCCTGCCGGCATTCTGGAAATCGTAACGTTTTCTTTATTTAAATTATTTAACCTAAGTTCGTGCCCCTCTTCTTCTATCTCGTCTGCCACCTCTTCTTCTTCTTCCTCGTGCAGGATCTCCTCGCCGTCGGAATCTTCGCCGGTGACTTCGATCAACTGCCGGTGCCGGTGCCGACCCGGTGGGCCTATGTCCAATTCGTCTAGATCTCTGTAGGCGTCTTCGTCGTCGCTGAAATTCGAGGTAGAATCAGAGTGCGAGTCGTATATGGCATATCGAGTTCCTATTTCTCCTTCTTCCTCTTCTTCTTCGTCTTCGCCTCCGGCCAAGTAATCGTCTATATCGACGTCTTCGTCTTCTTCGGTCATTAGGCGACGCATTCGGGCGTCGTGGGCGTCGTAATCTTCGATGTTTTCGTCTCCGTCGTAGACCATATGCTCCATTCGGCCGTCGCCGTCTTCGTCGTCGTCTTCGTAATACGACATGTATTCGTTTAAATCTTCCGAGTCGTCGTAGTCGTCGCTGTAGTGACGCGGAGATAGATTCAGCTCTGGCAATTGTAACGCGTCCACGTTGATTTTTTGCTCCTCCATCAAGCGCAGCAGTAGCTTTTGGATGATGTAGCGTTTGTGGCCTACTTCTCGCGAGTCGAACCAGCGGTGGAGTTGGCGCATCGGTATGTTGAAGTCTTCGATTTTTTTCTGTAAACAAAATTCGCTATGATTAGTATCGAATAAAATGCACATTCACAGGTCGAAAATTTATAGTTTTCTAGAGTTTGGTTCGATTTCTTCTCGAAGGAATGACAGGTTGAATTTTTTTGATTCTTCAAAAGAATAAGAAACTTTTCGACTTCTAAAAAAATCGTATTTTTTCTCAATAAATTCGGAACAGTTTTCTTGGAGAATAAGATTTTTTCAAAAAAAAAAAAAAAAATGAAGATGGAAAAAATCAAAAAAAATTTACATATAAAAAATTAAAATCTTTTTTGAAAACAAAAAAGAAACAAAATAATCAAGATTTTTCGATAAAAAAATTGGAAAATTTTTTCATTTCAAAAAATTAAAGAGGTTTCTTCATTCCGAATAAATTTAACGATTTTTTTTTCTTCTGAAAAAGTTGAAAGATATTTCGTCTAATAAAATAAATAAATAAGAAATATTTTCACCTCTAAGAAAATTGAGACAAAAATAAATTTTTTCCTTTACTTATAGTCTTATACATTAAAAAATAAAATGCTTTCAAAAAAGTAATGATTTTTTTTAAAAAAAAAAAATTGAGAATTTTATGCCTACCAAAAAAGTTTGAGATTTCTTTGGAAAAAATACGTTTTTTTCATTAAAAATGAAGTGATTTTTTCGAAAGAAATACCTAGAAAGATTTTCTTTGCAAAAAAATAATAATTTTATTCACCAAAAAATTTTAAATTTTTGAAAAAATAATTTTACCATAGATATCTCTTTTTCTGTAAAAATTGTCGAGAATTTTTTTTTCTCCAATAATTCAAAAAAAATTTCATTCCAAAAATTTTTAATTGAATGATGTTTTACGATGGATCGCCGCAGTACTGTTCTTTTTGGCAACATCGAAATTTTGCCAAGTTCAATACAGTATAGATACTTGATATTCCAAACTGGAAAGGAGGGAGGGGCCCAAGTAAAATTTTTGTAATGACCAAAATTATTCGCAGGACTTCAAGCTACAACTTTTGTTTGAAAATTTTTTAAATTGAACCCCTCCCTCCCCACCGATTTTGCAAAACACTTCGAAGATACCAATTGAAAATTATAGGAGTGAGGGAGGAAGGGTCTAATTGAAATTTTTTTCAAACAAAATGTTGTAGATTAAGATGCTAAAAATAATTTTGGTTATTATAAAATTTTCGATTAGACCCTCCCCTCCTATTTTGCATAACATGGCTTAGATACTTATTTTATTAAAAACTGGAGGATGTAGGGGTTGAATTGAAAAAATTTTCAAACAAAAGTTGTAGCTTGAAGTCTTGGAAATAATGTTGGTCATTACAAAAATTTAGAGTGGACCACTCCCTCCCCTCCAATTTTGAATATCAACTATCGATGTAGTATTGGGCTTGGTAAATTATTTTCGATGGTGCCAAAAAAGGAGTAATGCGGCGATCCACTCGTGATATTTTCTTCCCAAAAATTTGAGAAATATTTTGTTGAAAAAAATTTTTTTTTGCATTCCAAAAAATTGAGACATGTTTTCTACACAATTTAAAGATTTTATTACTTTTTCTAAAAAATTAAGATTTTTCCTTCACATAATGTTACCTACCAAAAAATTACGTTTTCAAAAATAAAATTGTTTTTGAAGATTTGCAATTTTTTTATTCCAATTCTTTTTTTCGAAAAATTGATAGAAAACTGAGATTTTTTTTCTCCAAAAATCTGAGAAAAAATATTTTTACAATGTCAATGGAAATTTTTATTCAATAAAAATATTGAAAAATTTTGAGATTTTTTTTGTTTCAATAAAAACGATTTTTTTCTTCAAAAATATATTTTGTGCTCCAAGAAAACAAAGATTTCTTTCTCAAAAAGTTGAATGATTCTCATATCTAAAAACAGAATTTTTTCTCTAGAAAACCGTAGAAATTATTTTTTCTTTTTCAAAAAGGAACAAAAAACTTGCAAAAATTCTATGAGATTTTTACTCTCTTCCAAAAAAATACAGAGATTGTTTTCGAAAAGTTTTTTCTTTTTTCGCGAAAAATCAAGACCATCCCCCAAAAACCCGAATATTTTTTCACCTACTTTTTGACGCTCACCTAAAAAAATGGGTATTTTTTAGTCCAAGGAAAATTTAGAATTGTTCTTCTCTCAAAGTACTGAGCGATTTATTTTCTCCAAAAATTAATTGACATTTTCATTACAAAAAAATTAAAAGATTTTTTTCCTTAAAAAAAAAAAAAAAAAAAAAAGGGATTTCAATAGGCAACTTTTAAGTTGCCATCTACGAACCTAATTATGTATCTAAACTTCGCAAAATTTTGTACTCACTTCGAAAAACATTTCCACGTAATGTAACACGAATAACCCGCAATCGGTGTAATTATTTTGCTGAGGAACTCTGGGACAGGCGCCTTTGACTATGGCTTTGGAAAAATCACGTTCTTCGCCATTATGCTTCATTTTATATTCGACGTGGAGGTATTCGCGTAACGTGGCAATTATACGGGCTCTACTGGTACTCTTTAGGGAGTCGAAAATTAGAATGCAAGGTCTGCAGAAAAGAAATACCGATTAGTAATGTAAACAACAAGGGCTTTGGACGACCTTTGCGGTGGTTTTATACTCACTGTTTGATGGGTTCCTTTTCGGTTTTCTTTTTCGGAGGAACTTCTTCGCCGATCTCGCCGTGCTCCAAATCCGAATAAATTTCGTCAGTTTCCTGTTCGCAAAAATTAGAATATTTTAATCAATGCGCCGTTTTAGTAAAATCGCAAATGGAAAGAGAGTGTTCCAATTGATCGAAAGGTTAAAAACTATTTTATGATTGATTCGTAATCCGGGAGGAATTTTTAAAGAAATGAGCTGGGGTTATATTTCTTCAAGGTCTCATTTTCTCAAGTGTTCAACCAATTTCCAAAAAAATAACCTTATCTCTGCACCTAAGGCCCCAACTGAAAAAATTTTCAGACAAAAGTTGTAGACTGAAATGATTGGAGTAATTTCAATTATCATAAAAATTTCGATAGGACCTCTCCCTCCCCTCCTATTTCGCAAAATAGTATGAAAATCCCGTAACTCGCCTATTTTTATACGTATTTTGCAAAATTGAAAGAAAAAAATCTACCACCATTGCATCAAAGGCCCCAATTGCAAAAATTTTCAAAGAATGAAACTTTCAACAAATTAAAAAAAGTACTTTCTGGATTAGTGGATTACGAATCAACTTTCAAAAGATCCATTACATATCATAAGCGGTTGGACTTACTTCTTCGCTGGTGAATATTTCATCAACGTCTTCGTCGGCGCCAGAGGCTTCGTCTCTGTCTTCCGCATCACCATCTTCGTCAGTCAATGCGTATAAATTGCCGCTAATCGGCGTAATTGTCGTAGAACCTATCCTTCTCGTTTGCATCGTATTTGATTCTTTTTCGCTACTGACGGAATCTTCAGCTTCTTCTAAATCGAAAGAAAGAAACAACATGAAGAAAATTCTCGAGAAAAAAATTGAAAATTCGAAAAAACAATCAATACTTGTCGCAGCTTCGGGTTTTTTCGGCGTATCTACATTGATTGGGGTATTGTCGGAAAATCTTACAGGACCTGATAGGCCCGGAAAGCAAATAATGGCCAAGAACCAATGTTGACTACGAAACGTGAAAAAAAGAAAGATTAAGAACAAGTTGCAGAAAGTGGATCTGTTTGTACGAAAACTTACTTCTCGTTCAGAGGTATGACAATATAATCTTTTGAGAAAATATCGATATTTTTAGTCCATTTTTTCACACGATCGTGCCTTATTTCGGCAGGCGTAATGGTAGAATCGTTCGGTTTGGAATTTTGCAGCGCTCTTGGAACCGGAGTAGCTTTGTCTGTTAATCGTTTATAAAAAAATGAACTAAATATGTGTGTTTTTTGTCTGTCTTCTTCGGTCAGTTTTTCGTGGTATAAATACCTAGATAACAAAAGAACAAAAAAACGTGTCAATTTTGTACTTCGTCTTTTGGAGATATTTCTCGTCTTTAAAACCAGTACTAACTTCAAGTAAAAGTCAATAATAACGTCGTTCAGATACGTATCCTCGGCTAGACACGAATAATCTTCTGTATTAATGCTGATACCACCTCTGGCCGGAGGAGGGGGATATACCATAATGCTAAAAAATACAATCAATCGCAATTTCATTAGTTTGATAAATTTTTCACCCCGTAGAGTAAGCGTTTTTTTGGAGTACTTACGTTTGTACTGGATTAGGAGGTAATCTGACGGTTTTCTGTATCTGAAAAAAATATAACAGAGATGTAAATGAATATTTGGTACTCAATTTTCTAAATTATTTAATTTGGGCAGATATTTACATCTTTGGGAGCGGACTTGACCAATAATTGATTGGCTTCGCCATGAGTTAATTCGTCCAAAACATCACGTTGTAAATAATACGCTGAAATATCCTCTTTATCTTGATCGGTGAATTTTTCTGGTAACAATGTTATACGACGATGAGATTCATCTGTAAAATAAATTAAAAAAAATCACAATTAAATCAACGTTTCTTGAATTATTTCTAAAGGTGATGAAAATACAACTCACCTGGGCTATTCGGATCGAAGTAAAGATAACTAGAATCGTACATTTTCAAAGTTTGCCTTATTTTAGCCCCAGCTTTCGGGTTTATATAATAAAATATAACCGGCAAAGATCGATTATAGTGCACTAATACTTTCGCGATATCGTAAATAGGTATTTTAACAGTAACGCTTTCATTGGCTGCGGAATAAATTGAACATGGCGTTAGAGAAATTCGAGCGAGGAAACGTCTTACGTTCTAGGAAATTCAGCACTTACAATTATTAAGCGGAGGAACTACGATTTTTAATCCATATTGAGATATGGTTACTCCATTCTTAGGTCTTATTTTGTACGATCCTATGCGCACGGTTCTGCAAATCAGATTCGTAAAACCGGCCCCAGTGGTGGTCTCTAACATCAAGTCTGCTTCTTTTTCGGCGCTGCCATCTTTAGAACATAATATTATGTGATTACGAGTAAAATATTTTCGCAATAAATCCAGTTTGTACAAATTTCTCACCAGAAGGCTTCGGGGCTTCTTCGTCTCGTTCCATTTGCGGTTCTTTGTTTAAAATCGAAACAGACACCTCGTTGTTGTCGGAGGTAATGAATTGTTCGGATTCAGCTTCATCTTCGTCCGAAGATATGGTCAAACATTCGACTATGTAAAATATTTCACAATTAGAATACGTAGATCGAGTTTAGTTGTCGAACCGAAGTGAATTGTACCAACCTGGCTCTTCTAATTTCTTCTTTAATGCGTTCAAATTGTCGATCAGCTTATCACCTCCTTCTCCTAACAACCCTGGAATTTCAGAACGCTACGAAAAAGAGAAAAAAAAGTTCAATACTCGAATGGTCAACATAAAACGTTACATTTTTACTACAAAAGTACTCACTTTCGGTGTACGAGACTCGCCAGGAGATGAAGCAGCAGATGAAGTAGGGCTGCAAAAAAAAATTAAGTATTAATATTCAGAAGAAATGAAACACCCTGGAATGAAAAAAAAAACACTCACGTTGCCTCCTGCTTCGATTGACCAGCACTTTCGGTCGGATTTCCGTTTTTATTTTTCTGAATCGGTGAACCCGGATTAATAACCTGAAAAAATTGAACAAGTCGATTAGAACTTTCAAAATATTCGAAACATTCGATCAATTAGATAAGACGCAATTTAAAAATAGTGCTCAGTTTTGTTCATTATTGTGAATCTTATGATCATCCATGTTTCGTATTGCTCGACCTTGCACGCGAATGTAACGCTTATGGTTATATCCATGTTTAAACATTGTTCTAACATGTCTATTGCTCACGTGTAAACTAGCTGACGACATTAAATGGTGGGGATAGATGGAGGGACGGGTAAGGAGAGCTGCGCATAACACGATGCGCACAGCGTACCACGCAACTCGACCGTTCACGCGATCAGCACAAGTGTTTTCATATTGAAACGAAGGTGTTTGGATTAGAATAGAATGGATAATCAAATAAATTCGATAGAAATATGATAACAAACTAAAGCTACCGTAGTGACCATTGGGTTTCCCATAAGTTCAAATTTCACGCCACGTTCATTACTAAAAACTGGAGGGGGCCGGGGATAAACGAAAACAAAATGGAAATTCGAACATAACACGTCACAAGAATGAAGAATGTGGAATCGATTGAGAAAAAAATTGTCAAAATTCCAATTTTTGTTATCATAATTTACAAACCTGCTTAGTAATCGCTTCAATGGTGGTTTTATTCGACACATTGCGAATTTTTGGATCAGGCGTCGATCTGGCACTGCTACGTAAATAAACAAAAAAATCGATACTGAATTACGAACGCGAATTTTTCAACGTTTGATTTCTTTCTACACATCAACTTACGTATCATAGAGATACACGTACTCGACTGGAGCCGACGAGATGGTTACGTTTTCTCCTATACTGGCCGTAGATCCGGAATTTATAGCGTTAATAATGTCCTTATTCTTCTCTACTTCGGATAACGAATTCAACTGGAGATTTCCAGGAGACTGATTCGATTTTATTAGGGTTTTAACCGTCGGACTTGGTGGTACAGCGAACGATTCGGGTTGAGTTTTAGGAGATGATGATACGCTGCAATTCATACGTTGATAAGATTATGTCGGTATTGAGATTAAGACGAATTTCTAATAAATCGTACTCTTACCTTGGAGAAGGGCTTCTAGTCTTCACAGATGAATCAGCAGACGTCACGATGACAACTTTGGCATTTTTCACCATAGCCGAAGGTTTAGAATCGCTTGTCGAATCAATTTTGGGAGAAGATTTAACCATCTGGGTAATATTTTTAGTTAAATTGTCGGTAACCAACATTACTGGCTTGGGTTGCGTGCTTTTCGAGGTGCTCGGTGAAAACGTAGTAGTTGTAGAAACTGATGTGGTGGTAGAAGGGCTAGATTTAGATATGTTAACGGTGTTGATTTCTGTAGTTCTGGGATCTTTCGAAGGAGTAGGTCCGGGTATTATGGGAGTTTTAGCTACAACATTGCGAGTAAATGTTAATATGTTGGTTTCTATGTTTTTCTCAAATACATTAGTCGTCCTACAGGTTATCTGGGATGGTCGGTTTGACACTGTCGGAGTTACTTTGTCAGTAATCTGAAAAAAACAACAATTTTAGAATAAATTTTTGTCATTCAATATATAATCACATTGACATCGTTGGTTTATTTACCTTATGTTCTATTTCGCCACTGCTCGGTTTACTTTCTTCGGCTGAAGTAGTTGTACTAGATACAACACCCTTATCGGCTAAACAAAATAACCAGAGATTAGTAAATTATAAACGTGGCTTATCATAACGTTACAATTAGGCAGTCTTTTACCCGGTTTGGTTGTCGTTTGAGCAGTAGCTCGAATAGGTTGTAAATTTTGAGGTTTTTTCACATCACTGCTTGTTGGTGATTTGCTAAAAGTCGTTGGAATGGTCAAAACATTCAAACTCTTGTTACCTGGTATCTTTTCAGGGATAACTTTAGGAGTAGCTTTTACGAACGTTGTATGAATAGTAGAGGCTTTAGGAGGTACGCGCAAACAATCATTCGCGAATGTTACCGTGTAAGGAGGTATTCTGTAATAAAAAATCAAGCTATATTGCAACCGAAGCGATAATGTCTAGATTTACGAAAATACTCACTTTCTATCACCAGCAGGAGTAGCAGCTTTCTTGATAATGGGTGCTGCTGGTTTAGTAACAGTTGTAGGGGTTGATGTGATCGCTACTTTGGTCGGGACGCTAGTCGGTGTTTTCGGGGCACAATCTTTATTGGAATTTTCTGCGCTTTTGGACGAAGTATCGTTAATCGATACGGTAATTTGAGGATGAGTACTTTGAAGTTTTTCAGCGGTGAAAGGATCCGAATCGTTATTTTTGTTATTCATGATCACACTGATTAACAGTTTTCGCACATACTAAAATTAATCTGCAAAAATAACCAAATATCGCGTTAAGATCAACAACATGGATTCGTACAAAAATGATATTATAACTCGAGGTTTAATACAAAGGGGGTAATTTGCTAAGAAGGGAGGTTTCGTTTAAATCATCTAAGAACGTAATGTGCAATGTGTTAGCCATATTTCGCTGTACTTACCTTAAAAATCGAACTTAACCGAATTCTAGACGTGATAGAAGATTAAATCGTTGCATACCCGAAAACAAAATTCATTTGACGAGTTCGCTACGATAGTCCACGTAACTTACACTAAACATACGATTTTTTTAAATTATTACTCCTTAAAACTTTTTAAGTTTCATAAATTAACACATTTGCACAACGCACATTACATGAAAATTTCTTTTTTCATTAACCCGAGGGCCGAAGAACAACGTAACTTTAGAAAAGAAAAAAAAATGGAAACATAACGAGGACTTCACGAATGAATCCATGTTATTTTATGAAGCCTTGTTCATCTTTACACGTCATGGTGAGTTTTTAGTTACTTTTATTAAAACACGGAGCGCTGTTCAACACAATTAGGTTTTTAGTAAATTACACTTTAAGGTGAATACAATTTCATTATTATTAAGGTGTATTATTAAAGATCGTATTGAAAATTTTACAAAAACACTCTTATCACTTTTTTATCACTTCTAAAAAATTTTTGAAAAAAAAATTTGTAAACATTTCATCAGAAAAATGAAATTTTGTAAACGTTTTTCATCGTTTAAAAATTAGTTTAATTCGCCGGAATATTTCCATTTCAAGTTCTTCGATATGATAGATTCAAATGGCGGATATCGATAAGGTGAAAATACTTGTCGTTGGAGACTCAGGTACAAAAATTATCGTTATTTTGAATCTGCTGACGTAACTTTTTGAAATTCTCATTAGCATACTTTCAGGAGTTGGAAAATCATCACTCACTCATTTAATCGCCCATAAAACACCAGCCAATAAACCCACATGGACGGTAGGATGTTCAGTTGAAGTAAAATTACACGAATACAAAGAGGGTACTCCTCAACAGAAAACTTATTTCATTGAATTATGGGACGTCGGTGGAAGTTCGAGTCATCGTAACACCAGACATGTGTTTTATTCCGGTGTTCACGGTAATTTATTTCTATTCATCATTCCGTACTGTTTTTATCATCTAAATGGTTCATATCTTCGATAGGCGTAATATTAGTACACGACTTGACCAACCGAAAATCTCAAGAAAATCTTCAAAAATGGCTCGGCGAAGTTTTAAACAGAGATCAGAATTCGAAGCAGAAGAAAAACGAGGAATACGATGTTGAACAATTTGTTGGTAGTTCTCAAGTAAACTAAGCTCGATTTTCACCTTCATTTTGTCGAAAATCTCATTTTAAAAAATAACATTTTTATTCAATTCCAGATTCCCGTTTTAGTTTTCGGTACTAAACTCGATTTGGTCGGCGAATTACGGTCGCGTACTTTGAAAAGATCCTCATTTATCTGTGATGAATACGGTGCTGATGAAATATTTATTGTAGGTTTTTTCTCCATTTATCAGTATTTTTATTTTTGTATTAATTTTCGAAAATATGATAATAATTTTATCACCGCAGGATTGTCAACAAGTCAGATCTATCGCTCCAGGTACCAGTTCTGCAGTAAAATGTAGTCGATTTTTCGATAAGGTTATCGAAGTTAAATATCATTATCAGATGGGTGATAAAAGAAAGGTTTACTTTAATGCGACCAGCCCGAATAAGTATTTCCATAATGATTAACATTCCATGTTATATTTTACCTGTTTTACCGAACATCTGTGTGAAAAATTGTCGAATTTATCTGCGATAGAAAATAACGTTTTACTAAAAAATTTTATTACCTATTGAATGTGTGATATTAGAAGATGAACGTCTCGTCCAAAAAATTGTGTTTAATATTTCTTTAAAAAAAATTGAAATTTTCACCTTGGACTGAAGATTGTAGATTAGAATTTCTGATTTATTTTCCAGTCCTAATTTAAAAAGAATATCACTTTTCATCCTGTAATAATATAAATATTGATTGGCTTGTAAGTACTATTACCATATTATCATTAAATTTGTTATAAATAAAATTTATTTTTATTACCAAATGTGTTTTTCTACTCTTTATAATTATCATAATTTGGATTTAGCACGCATCTCCCATTTCATTCTTATGAAATCCTGTTCAGTTATTGGTTCGGCTTTGACTTTATCTTTCTTCGCATTCTCCAAAGGATTTTCCTTCTCAGTTGAATTTCTTGTGTGCTTTTCATTAAAGGGATATTTTTCAGGTAAACTCATCATTGAAGAAAATAATCTTCATCAATGAAAAAAATATTCGTTCAAAATTCACGATGCTTTAGATAAATTCAAAAATTGGCAATACTTACTCTATGATAAGCTGAGCCATGGCAATTTTTCTTCTTTGTGATTCAGTTGCAACTAAAATTACTTTTTGCCAAAATTCCTCCTCATTTCGCAAATGTGGTAAACTCGTTTCGTCCATGCTAGGAATACAAAAAAATATAGCAAAAATTTACCTAATTAGCTACTGAAATGCATATTCATATCTATATTATTCAAATTGGGGATTAAATTATAAAATGCTTACCTCAACAGTGACGTTAGTTTTGATTAAGTAGTTTTTGACCAGATAATTAATATAAAAATATGACAATAAATTATAAATACAATCTGATGTTTGTTTTTGCCATCTTAATATTTAAAATCCAAGAAAAAGTGTTTCGTGCATGTAACGAGTTTTTCAACTGGGTAGAAACAACGTAGAAACATTGCGGATATTTAAAATCGACGTTATTGTCAGAAAATCCTGTTTCAATGGCCTAAGTGTTTACTTGATTTTACGTCAAATTCCGTGTCAAATTTCAATTAGGTAGATATATTTAATCTAAAATCTTTCTGTGTGTGAATTTAACCAAAGAAAAAAGATGTTCATAATGATATAAGTGCAAAATCATTATTCATATTTTGTTATGGTGGTTTCAAATCATATTCGTAGGTAGGTATCATATCCCTGTGTCTGTAAAATGGAAAACAACACAAGTTCCGAGTGTATTGCTCGATTTTACTGTTGTTTTCAGTAATGATAACATCATTTTGGTGAAGAATAATACCTAGCTAATTCTTGAGAAGAAGTTTTCACTTTTGAGATGGTGCAGTGAAAAAGTTACATTTTTTGTGAATGTTCGAACATGATACGGTAAATTCAAAATAAATATGGGTACATGTTCTCAAGGATGGGAAATTTTTACATTTATTTCTTGTCATTGTATGAATAATTGAATACAAACGTGTAATAATAAGCTAATCGTATGTAAAGGAGCATTCATTAAACTCAGTAATTAGACATTTCTCGCAGCAAAGGTATAAACACGAGTTGATAATGAATTTCTATAGATACATGATACATTGTATTTATTCGTAACAACTGTGAAAATTTGAAAAAAATACACGTGTTTGAATTATTACGTTATTACGTAATAAGGACTTCCGAGTGATATGAACTGATAACAATCTTGATTTCGGTTTGCACTTTCATTTTTCAATCCCTGAAAGTACTCATTTGTTTATTTGATTCATTTACGTGTTTTTAATCGTTCTTAGAACTTTCTTGATAACAACAACAATAGCTCATCAAAATGTTTAAGAACTGTGCATCCGAAAAGACTCGAGCAATAGAATTCCGAAGTAGTAGGTACCAAACGTAGAACCAATTTGTTGTAATTCAGTAAGTTTAGTATGTACTCGTATTCATTTCTTATTTTTGTTGTTTTATTTCTAATTTAATAAGTACCTTGAACTTGTTCACAGTTAATGCATATTTTGATTGAAATTTCGCAAATGAAATCAAGTTCAACGAGTGCATACAAGATTACACGTTAGAGCGGCTGCAAAAAATGCATCAAAAGCGATAACCATGACGTATATTACTCATTCGTTATTAGCACAACACCGTTGGATGATTTTTACTTTTCACAACCATGCTCGTGGAATTCACTTCCAGTATATTCGAAATATTCGTTACTAAAAGACGTGGGGAAAAAAATTGAAAAATATAATAAGGTAAATATGAAATAATTTTACAATAGTGCATCGATAAAAGCATGCATAATGAATGTTAGTAGGATAAAATGTGTGGAATACGAGTGAAGGTGTTTTGAGATAAACGGTATGCGGATTTAAAACGTATTGCACAGACGTACTGAGAAATGTTGGCGGAGAAGAAACCTGGACCATTATTGATCTCTTGTACTGTGCTTTAAGCTTTTAGTCTCGCTCTGGCAAGCTCGTTTCACACACACCCATATAATATATCCTTTGTAAAAAAATCATGAATTTGTAATTTTTTTTATTTAATTTTTTTGTATAAATTTGCTTTTCGATTATGTTACTAAATAATTCATCCGTTTCCATTATTTTATCGTCGTTTTATTATCTAAAGTATTCGCGTTTGGAGTTTTGAAAATCGTTCGTTGCGTGGTTTATGCGATTTTCAAGCTAAAATAAATTTATCATTGCATAGGTATGTAATAAACAATTTACAAAATAACGTGTCGTACAAGTTGAAACTTTTTAATTTTGCGTTGCGCCATAATTAGCGCCATTTAGTCGGTTTGGTTTTCTAATTTCGATGGTTGTTTTATTTTTTTGCAGGGGTTTTCGTTCGGCGCGAAATTAGCTTCGATGTTTGCATATAAAAAAGTGATTCTCAAATGGCATGGATGACAAATACGTCATGTTTGCAAACCCGAATTCGCCCGTTTCGTGAAATTACCACAAAAACGAAATGGAAGCTGCTGGAACAGAAATTACTAGTAATGATGATGATGAAGAAACAGATTCTAATTACATTTAAAGTGCGCTAATCAACGTATATCGCTGAGCAACTATCGTTTATGCGCGAGAAAAAATTCGTAAACGCGAATCAAAATACTTTTTTCGCCGTATCAAGTGTTTCAGAAAAAATTTCTCACTTTAGTTCATGTGTTCATTAATTCGTAATTATTGCAATTAAAAATTCAGTGGCCTATTTAACGTAATTTTTTTTTAATATTATAAGTCGTTTTAATTTGTGATCAATCATGGTAGATGTCGGCGGTTACGTTATCATTTTACTCAAAACAAAGGATAGGAAAATCAAATTATACGGTGAGTGGAGTGATTTTATTTTCTGTCGAATTATTTGAGCCATTCGAGCTGAGATTTTCATTCGATCGATTATCATCTTGTAGGTTCCTTTGCTGATAAGGAGGATTTGAAAATCGACGACGAGATTTTAGACGTAAACGGTCATACGTTATCAGATGCGACCAGAAGTCAAGCTATCGCCCATATAAATCAAGTAAGGACTTCGCACGCCTAATTTTTTTCCATTAATCACCTGCTCAGTTCGCGAATTATTAATCAATTTTGTCGCTTTTGCTTTTGTTGCAGTGCATTAAGTCTCGAGTCATCTGTCTCCGGTGCCGGCATACACCACAGAGACCGGGTACGTTCACGTTTGTTTTCATTTTAGGTACATTAAAATTCGCGCAAACTAGTAAATAATATTCTACCGTTAGTTGATTGTTCTTTTCGGTGGAATTTCAATGAAAATGATCAACGGATTCTCGAGTCTCGGGAATTCATCCTGCTTTCTATACCTCTAAATCTTGAAACCGTTAGTTTTTCGCATTGCTTGTTAATTAGCGTATGGTAAAATGATTGTCAAGGTTATGTGAATTGCATAAATTACGTCTACTCCGTTATGATTCATTCATCTTCTGGAATAATCAACGTTGAATTCGTACCATTTGTTTATTTTGATGTGTGAGTGAAGACTGAAGTTGACGAACGAGGTGAAAATGCGGAGAAAATTTTGAGATGAGGTTGCGGTGCTACGTATACCTACAAGTTATTATTTTTTTTTTAAATTCATTAAATCGGTAGAGGTTCGGTTGCTTGGCTTTCTTTTCTTGAAAAAAAAAAAAAAAAATGAAAAAATGAAAAAATTTCCACAGATAAGGTTTCAAATTAATTTTGGAAATTCAATTTTTGGAAGGCTTATTTTTTACGTGTCCAATTAAAATGACTGTTATTTAAAAATAAAAAAATTTAAAAAAATAGAAATTTCGTTACTAAGTACTTTTATAATGTTTTCAGATTTTTTGAAATAAAATTAACTCGATCCCCAAGAGCATCAAATCTAATTGAAAATTGAATTTTTTGGCAGGGGTTTGAAAAATATGGAATTTTTAAATTGATGCATTTTATTTTTTTTCTACGCATAAATATTTTTTTTTTCAAAAATTTCCTTCATAAAATCTAAACTTTAGAGAAAAATTCAAGAAAAATGCAAACTAAAAATTGAATTTTTGGCAGAGGTTTAAAAAAAGTCAGATTTTCCTAATTGATGATATTTCTAAAATTTGTTAACATATTTTATAATTTATGGTAATTTTAATTTTTGTGTTTATTTCCAAACATTTCTTACCTACATAAAAAAAAAATTATTTGAAAATTGAATTTTTGACAGGAGTTCGAAAAATGCGAAATTTATAAAAATTGATGCATTATCCAAAAACTTTTTTAATAAACTTTGTTTTGAAAAATTTCATGTTAAAAATTAAATTTTTTTCAGGCGTTCTGAATTTATACAAAATTTTTTGAATCGAAGAGTTTAGAGATTTTTATTCCAAAAACTTTGAGAGAAGGAACTCTAAAAAAAATTAAGATTTTTTCTACAAAAAACTAGATGTCTTTACTTCAATGAACTGGAAGATTTTTTTTTCGAAAATCATCTAGAAAATTGAACGACCTTTTTCATTCGAATAAATTGAGGAATTTTTTGTCGCTCCCTTTTCCCCGCCAAAAATAATGAATTTTTATATTTATTTTTAGGTAGGCATTTTCACCAAAAAATTGAAAAAAAAAATGATTTCCAAAAAAAATTGAGGTAATTTTTTTTTTTTAATGAGACCAAGTTTTTTTTCCTCTGTAAATAAAAGATACGTCTTTCTTCCTTCTAAGAAATCAAGCCCTTTTTCACAGAAAATTGAAAATAAAATTGCTTCAAAACATTGAAACTATAAGCTTTGTCCAAAAATTTGAGATATTCAAAAATTCAAAAAACAAAGTGAGATAGGATCTTTAACAAAAAATTATTAGGGTTTTTATTATCTTTTTTTTTTCTTTTTTTTTTTTAAAGTTGAAAGTTTTTTTTCTCTCTCAAAAAAATGGATAAGTTGAGTAAGCATTATTTAAAAAAAAATGAGAGATGATTTCTTTAATCAAAAATTTGACTAATAATAGATTGTTTCTCAAAAAAATTGAGAATTGGATGATTATTTTTCACTACAATAAAATAAATCCTTCCCAGACAGAAAATGGAAAAAAACTGAGAAATTGATCCAATTTTTTTAAATTTTCTCTGAAGAAATTTTTTCATTATAAAACAATACAACTTAAAATAAAAAAAGTTGAAAGTTTTTTTCCCCTGAGAAAATAAATCAAACAGTTTTCTACCCAAAAAATTGAGATAATTTAATAAATTGATGGATCTGTTTTCAAAAAAATTGAGATTTTTTTCTCTATTGCAAAAATATTTCATTCTACATTAATTTTTTTTCTACTATTAAGTAAGGACCTTTTTCCCTTCAAAAAAATGAAAAAAATCTCAATTTTCCATTTCAAAAAGGTGTGAAATTTCTCAAACTGACTTAAAAAATTTAGATAGTAAGCATTATTTTTTGGACTAACAAATTCAGATTTTTCGCCGAAAAAAAATGAGAGATGATTTTTTTATCGAAAATTTGAGAAATATTTTTACCTATAAGCTACCTACTATATAAAAAGTTGAAAGATTTCTTTTCGAAAAAAATGTTGACAAAAATGTATTTGAATTTTTCTCAAAAAAAAAAAAAATAAATAAATAAAATAGAATTGAACTATTTTTTTACTCCAATAAAATTATCACTCCAAAAATTTTTTTCCTCAAAAATTTAGGAAATTTTTTTAATCCAAAGAAAAAATAAAAAATAAAATAATATTTTCAAAAGAAATTAAACCAAAAGGTTTTTTCTTTTTATGAATATGTAAATAAAGACTCTTTCCTAAAAAATTTGAAATCTTATAAATTAGAAATTTGTTCTCAGACAAATATTTTTTACTCCAAAAAATTGAAATACATCGTTATGCCAAAAAATGAGGTAGGTATTCAAAAAATTGATGGATTTATTATTTTTAAATTGAGTTTTTTTTCCTCTTTTAATTAAAGATTTCTTTCTAAAAAAACGGGATTTCATCTCTCTAAAAAGGTAAAATTCCTTTTTCTCTTGAAAATCGGAAAAAATCACATTTTTCATTTCAAAATAATTAATTTTTTTTACGCTGACTCTTGAAAAATCAAGATTTTTTTTATTCAAAAAAATTGGGCTGATCGATAGTTTTGAACAAAAAAAATCGGTTTCGAATCAATAAAATTGTGCAATTTCTTGCAAAAGTTCCAAGTTTTTCAAAAAATGTTGAATATTGATTAAAAAAAGAGAGTCAGTTTTTGCAATTTTTAAAAAATTTCTGGGTACTGCTTATTTTACTTTTTGAAATTTAGGATATTATTTGATCATCCTGAGCAGGTACCGAGTTGCAGGCCGTAGCATTGGGCAGTTTTGGGAATTTCTATAAGGGTGCAGCTCATTTCACTTTTTCAAATTCAGGGTAAAACTCGAACATCCTAGCTGTTGCTGTCATGCAAAGAAATGTGGAAAAATTAAAATTGTTTCCCAAAAATATTGATTTTTTTTTCTCTGAGTATAAAAAAAGAGATTTTTCAAGTCATAAATTTGGGAAAATTTTTGAAAAAATATACGTTTTGCCACTTGTAGAACTTTTTTTAGTTTGAAAAATTTTGCAATTTTCAAAACCCTGTCAAACATACAACTTTCGAGTGAAACATTTTTTTTTGTGTACCAATGCTTGACGAAAAGGAACATTTTGAAAGAATGAAATCATTGCTGACTCGAAATGAAATTTAGTCTTTGGTCTATTTTTATGGTGAATTTTACCAGGCTATTCACAGAATAGAACTTCGATCTGCAAAAATTGATTTCCCGATTGCAAAAATTAACCTAGCAATATTTCCTATTAAATTCTAAACCAAACCAGGAAATGGCAATCGTTGTCGTCAACCTCATAGAAATTATCATTCCATAACATCAAAGCCTGTATAAAAATACGAAGACGTAAACAAATTACATTTTTCTTATCACTTTACACAATAAACTCGGTAATGAACTCGATCTCAGCAAGAGCACTTCCTAGTTCAATGCAACATGCACATGCAATCACTTATGCGATGTAATTTATTATAACACGCTTACAATATGCTCCTTTTGAAAGATTTTTCACCTCTTCTACATAATTTGTAAACGCATTGAGGTTCTAACAAAGATTTCGTGACGTCATGCAGGTATAGCACAGGTTCACTAGTTTGATCTGGGTTCCCCCATCGCGAATGAAACAAGTAAACGTCATTAAGTTACAGAGACTGTGCCCAGGTTGAACGTGCGAGTCGATTTTTAGTTCTGGTTCTGGTGTTCTTATAACATTTTAATTTGTGTAAAAAAAAAAACCTTGATTTGATTGCATTTTCGGTACTTATTTTATTTATTTATTTATTTTTTTGGTGTTTATTTTCGCATCTTGGTTTCGTGATTGTTTTGGTGTTGGTGCTGATTGGAAATTACTCGCGGTCGTGTGTTTTTTGTGCTCGTTTGTTGTATTCGTTTGTTATTGGCGGTGTTTGAAATGCATTTGTAAGTTTATTTTCAGTTCTTATCCTATAGTTAAATTCGTCAAAAATTGGAGGAATTTCTTGTCTAGAAAAATATCCATTAGAAAAGAACCTGCTGAGGAAGGGGTGAGGAGAAGGAAATCTCGAAGAAATGAAAATTTACTACCATTAACGAAATCTTACAACGAAAAGATATCTATCAAGTTGATTGTAATAATTTTTCACAAGGTATCTTTTATCCCTTTTTTTCATTATGATTTCGTTGAAATTCAATTAATCAAAAATTGATGCTGCAATGTGTTCCATGAACCAGGGTGCTTTTTTTTCGAAAGCGAAAATTTCCAGTCATCTCGACCCTTACATTGGGATGGATTTTCGTCGAATTAGATTCCAATTAGATGGTTCCATTCGTCAATGACAATTTTGCCAAATGATTTCGTCTGGTGTAGTTTTTGCTGCACTGCTTTTTTTACTTTCGGAGATGCTCTTCCGGCTATACCAACGTTGAATCTTAACGGAGTCTTTCGAGATCGTATGCCTCAATGCCAAGGCTGGTCACTTCGATATTCGAGTCTATTATTAATTCGTTATGGGACTGTTTCTTTTGCTACTTTCGTTGTTCAATTTTATTCTTATGGTTGGATGCGGCTGCGGCCGTTGTATAAGTTTGGTAAATGGTTCCAGTGATTCTCATTTAAATCAACATAGCCGGCGATACGTGGCCATCTACGTACGTTGGTCTCTGGACTTGCCGAGATCACTAACACGAGTCGATCCGATCGACATAATTGGAAATGCAACTGACCAGAGTCAGAGTTGCACGAGAATCGTGGAGTGAGCTTTTGTTGTGCAATGAAATTTAATTGATATGTGATAAATTATTATTCGAGAGCATGATTAATGACTCGACATATGTTAAAGAATTGATAGCAATAACCACGCTTCCAGCATCGACAAGGTGCCTTGCTGGGTTTCTTAACGTTGCATTTTTTCCCCAATTGCTTTTTACTCGCGATCCGGAGTCTATTGGAAGGTTGTTGCCGCATCTTGCGTGTAATTTTGATTTTTTCTATGTTGATAAGATGATCGAAACGTCGAGTAGGATGGTAGAACTACCTAGGTGAGATAATAATGAAGAATTCGATTACGAAACTGAGCAATGACCTTCTAGCATATTGGAAAATGGGGAAAAAAGTTGTTCGAAAGATTTTAAAAACATGAGCAAAAGTTCAATTTTTTTAAGTCACTTTTTACTAAAGTTGTATCACTTTTCCAAAAATCTCCTGAGGTACCTAAGATCCCAATTGAAAAATTTCTCAAATAAAATTTATATTGATTGAGGTTTCTAGAATAAATTTAGTCTTTACAAAAATTTCGATTGAAAGCTTCCTTCCCCTCAAATTTTGCGTAATACGTACTGCATTGTTTCTATTTTGCGAAAGTTCACCTACAGAAATGCAAGTTTTGCCAAGTGTGTTTTAGCACAAACTACATTTTGAGACAAAATTCTAAATTTTCTTGGGTATCAAAAAAAAAAACTTTATTTTTTTCGAAGAAAAATTCTCAATTTTTATGAATATAAAAGTTCTAAATTTTTTGAAATAGGTACTAAATATTTTCTCAAATTTTTTCAGGAAAAAATATCAGCAAAAAAATCTTCAATTTCTTTAGACTACCGATAAATATTTTTCAGTTTTTTTGGGAAAAAATTTTCTTCAATTTTAGTGAAAAAATTACCAATTTTTTGTGAAATAATTTTAATTTTTGTCTCAGTTTTTTTGGGAGAAAGTTGCTTGATCTTTTTAGAGAATATTTTAATTTTTAAGAAAAAAATCTTGATTTCTTGTCTCAAGTTTTTTTTTTTTTTTAATCTCTTCAACTTTTTTGAATTAATTTTTTTCAAATTTTTTGAAGAAAAAATTTTTTAATTTTTTGAAAGGCATAGCTTTTTTGAAAAAAAAATATTACTTAGATAATTTTTGGAGGAAATAGCTCTCAACTTTTTTGAAAAACAGTCTTAATTTTGTGTCTGAATTTTTTTGGAAAAAATATATTTTTAAATTGAAAATTTTTCAAATTTTTAGTAATAAAAAATCTATCAATGTCTTGAAGAAAAAATTTTCAATTTTTAAGGGGAAAAAATCTTAATTTCCTGTCTTATTTTTTATTATTATTTTTTTTTTGAAAAAATCTTTTCAACTTTTAGCTGATTTTTTTTAAAATTATTTTTTTTCAAATTTTTGATTAAAAAAATATATCAATTTTTTGAAGAAAAAATTTCTCAATTTTTTTGGAGGGGAAATCACATTACTTTTTTGAATAAAAATATTTCTAAAATAATTTTTGGAGTATATACCTAGCTCTCAATTTCTTGAAAAACAGTATTCATTTTTTTTGGAAAAAATCTCTTCAATTTTTTCGGAATTAAAAAAGTCGAAACTTTGTTAAAATTGAAAAAAAACATGTGAAAATAATTTTTTAGAAAGAAATCTCTTATTTACGGAAGAAAACAATCCCTCATCTCTAAACTTTTTGGAAGAATTAAAATAAAAAAACAATGAAATAAAAAAATTGGAGTAAAAAAATCATGAAATTTTTCAAAGATTTAACAAAGAAATTTCTTAATTTTTGTGAGAACAAAAATCTCTTATTTTTGTAGAGGAAACTTTTTTGACAAACAATCTTAATTTTTTGTCTCAATTTTTTTGGAAAAAAATTTCTGTACTTTTTCAAAATGAAAATACCTCTCAAATTTTTTGGAAATTCTTTTTCAATTTTTTTGTGTGTCTCAATTTTTTTAATAGAAAAAAATATCTCAATTTTTTTAAATAAATAAATTTTCCACTTTTTGGATAAAAAAATTCCCTTTTTTTGGATTGAAAAAATCTCATTTTTTAAGAAGAAAAATAATTCTCATAAATTCGAAGTTGAAAACTTTAAACTCGACACCCCCCCCCCCCTCCCCCCCTTCTAAAAAATCGAACTACACCAGAAAAAATTATTAGTTTCTGTTCCTGCAACTGACACAACCTAATGAAAAAGACCTGTAATTACGTTTTTGAGTCCACCATGTTTTCTTTTAAATCCTATTATATCCGTTTCAAAGGCCACAATTAAAAAAATTTCCAAACAAAAGTTGTAAATTGAGATCTTTGGAATAATTTTAGTTATTACAAAACTTTTGTTTGGGCCCCTTTCTCACTTCCAATGATGCATTTTCTTGTTAAAACCACCGGATGCTCTCCATTTGTACGAAATAATGCAAAATTGGATGTGAGAGAAGAGTTCAATCGTAATTTTTGTTACGACCAAAATTGTTCCAAAGGTCTTAATCTACAACTTTTGTCTGAAATTTTTTCAGTTGTGGTCTTGGGAACAGAGATAGAGAATTTTTCAGAAAAGGAGACGAATCTTCGGGGAAAAGTGTTTTTAAAAAATGAAACCCTGGCTAATTTTTTTTTGAATACCCAAGTCCTAAATTAAAGATTAATGTTAAAATAACTTTCAATCTTTCGATCCCAAGGAACTTCAATTTTCTTCACTGAAATGTAAAAATTATTTTTTCTGTTTTAGAATTTTTACACTGAAAAAAATGAATTTTCAAAAACCGTAATGAGTCTGGGTAAAACACAGTAATTTTAGGACACGTCGCCAATTTTGGAGTCATTGCGGTGAAAAACAGGAAAGATTCAGTTCTATTCCAGAATGATTACGGAGTCTCCGTAATCATTCTGGAATAAAACTGAATCTTTTCTGTTTTTCACCAGAGTGATTCTGGAGTTGGCGACGTGTCCTAAAATTACTGTGTTTTGCCCAGAATCATTACAATCCATTTTTTTCAGTGTAATAACATTTTTTTCTAAATAGTTCGAATTACTTTCTGTAGGTACTTACGTTTTTGCTGCTGAGGGTCGTTCTCAAGGTACTTTCAACTCTCTGCAGTCTTCGTATGTTCAAATAATGATCCCCGATGACCTATGTACCAAGTAGATATTCGCTTCTTAAACTGTGTGAAAGGTGAAATAAGAAATTTTATCGAAAATAATTTTTAATAAATGATCGGCGAAGCGAATGATATATGATGAATAGAAGGATAAATTATTACGAAACGGAGTGTACAGCGAGTATGAAAAGGTTATGCGAAAAATATTACGTAATTTATCGAGAATATTTTCGGTTTAATATTCGTAAATAGGTATTATGCGTTCTGGCATTAGAAAACTATAATTCATGTACGAGTTGAAATAATTTACCGTCATTTTTCATCTTTCCAGTCTCGAGATACAACAAACGTTTTTTTTTTCCTAAATCAAACCTACGACCATTGAACAGAGCAGCACTGAGCACACGCAACTTGCAGTAGATATTACTTTTTTTTAGCCAACTTCGAGATAAAAAACTTTATACGACTTCGGACTCGTTAAGGTTTTTAGTTTTTTACAATACCACGTTTAAACTTTTAACGACTCAAGTTCGTCGCATATTTATAATTATTCAACTATAATTACGTAATTATGGTTTATATAACGCGTTATAATATGCATAATTGTCTCATATTTTATTCGCATCGAGGAAGCTAAACCTCTTGATTGACCTTAGCCATGACATAGTACCTAGCCAAGCGCTATTAAAAGTGTCCAAGTGATTATGAATCGGTGTCCTGGTATTAATAGCTCTATACGTTTAATTTTTTTCGCCATATACTCGTACGAGTGCAATTAATTTGTTTTTATACTGCAAGTACTTTCTTCTTCGGGTACAAAAATCACTTCTATTCGGTCATAAACGTGTAAAAAAACTTCCACCTTTAAAAAGAAACTCGTCCCATTGAGAACTCTTGTTTTTATTGCCACTGGCGCGTCTGTATGGCTTTTCAAAAATCATTTGTGTACTTCGTATAGTTCAGTTCGTGACTGTTGGAAAAAAGCATCGTCGCGATTGCCGATTTGGTAAATTGTTAAAATAATTGAATCATGTGACCCACTGATCCTGACTCGGTTTTCATCGCGAGTACGAGTATGTTCGTATCGTACAGCAGTCCTATAAAAAATATAGAATGAAAATGCATTAAAAAGTTGCCATAACTGGTAAAACTGGTTTATCGAATGTTTTATAAATTTTTAAGCCGCAGGTGAAAAGTACCTACCTATAGCTAGAGATGTTAAAAAAACCGCAACTTGTATGAAATACTACAAGCGGATATTACCGTGAAAATAATATCCCGAAGAAAGTTCAGTGTTAGGAACTATTTTTTTTAAATGGTAGGATGAACAATAAAACGTATTATTTGGCATTGCAATGCTTTTAAATCATTGCCAAGGGCGGATTGATATCGTATGTTGTGGTTTGGTAAACTTTTGGCGGATTGGGAAGGGGAAAAGTTGAGAATATTTTTCACCAAAAAAGTTGTAATTTTTTACACTGAAAAAATTGGCATTTTTTACCCTGAAAAATTGACATTTTTTGACCCTGAATAAATTGACATTTTGTACCATGATAAAACCCTGAAAAGTTTTAAAATTTTACACTGAAAAACTGACATTTTTTACACGAAAAAATTGACATTTTTTACACTAAAAAAATTGACATTTTTACACTGCAAAATTAAAAAATTTTACACTGAAAAACTGATATTTTTACACTGAGAAAATTGGCATTTTTTTACAATAAAAAATTGTCATTTTTTTTTACAGTGAAAAATTGACATTTCTTTACAATGAAAAAATTGACATTTTTACACTGAAAAAATAACATTTTTTACACTATTTTTTTACAGTAAAAAAATTGAAGTTTTTTCTTTTAAAAATCGACTTTCGAATTTTTTACACTAAAAAATTAAAAAAAATTACACTGAAAAATTAAAATTTTTTTACACTAAAAAAAATTAACATTTTTTTACTATGAAAAAATTGACATTTTTTTACAATGAAAAATTGACACTTTTTACAATGAAAAAATTGACATTTCTTACACTGAAAAAATTGTCATTTTTACACTGAAAAAAATTGACATTTTTATACTGAAAAAATTGACATTTTTATACTGAAAAAATTGACATTTTTACACTGAAAAAAATTGACATTTTTACACTGAAAAAATTGACATTTTCACACTGAAAAAATAACATTTTTTCGCTACAAAAATAACCTTGTTTAAAACTAAAAAATTGAATTTTCACTAGGTATGAAGAATGCAGTCCATTTTTTCACTAGAAAAATTGAATTTGCTTGCATTATAAAAAAATATTTTTATATATTTTTCACTTGAAAAAATACTATTTTTCCACTAGAAGATTATTATTTTCTCCTAGAAAAACTACTATTTTCTACTAGAAAAACTACTATTTTCTACTAGAAAAACTACTATTTTCTACTAGAAAAACTACTATTTTCTACTAGAAAAATTACTGTTTTTCCACTGAGAGAAATTACTATTTTCACACTAGAGAAAATTACTTACCATTTTTCCACTAGAAAAAATGCTATTTTCCACTATAAAATTTACTATCTTTCCACTAGGAAAAAATTAATATTGTTCGTTTCACTAGAAAAAATATATATATTTTTTTCTCTAAAAAAGTGAGGCATTTTTTTTTTCATTACTAAAATCGAACTATTTTTTCACCAAAAAATTTATACATGTCTGTCTCTAAGAAATTTAAGATTTTTCTCCTCCAAAAAATTAGGAGTTTTCTTCAAAAAAATTGAGCATTTTTTTCACTAAGGAAATTCAGTATTTTTAAAATTGAAAAAATTGAGCATTTTTTTCTTTAAAATAAATTAGCAGTTTTGCTCAAAAAAAAATGGAGCATTTTTCACCATTTATTTTCGTTTTATTTCATTTCTTTTTCATTCTCATTTTTTTCAACGTTTCATTTGTGAATTAATTTTCGTTTTCTTCATGTTCAAATCTTAGCTTTAGATTTTTTTATTGCAAATTTGGTCATTCAATTTTTCCATTGCTTAATTTTTAATTTTTTTAATAGCTTCAACTTGTTTTAGAATCTTGTTTCTTACTCAACTTTGTAATTTAATGCATTATTTTCACTTTTAGATAGGTGTAGGTACCTACATTTTAATTTTTTTCAATTTCCATTTTTTTTCACTTTTCCATCTTTATTGATTTAAAAAAAATTCTCACTTAAATTTTTCAATTTTCTTGTTTTTTTTTTCTCAAGTTTTTCTGCTTGCACGTTTTCAATATTTTGATTGGTATACGAGTAGGTACTTATACCTAATATTTTTCCAAAATTTTTCATGTTTGACCTTTTCTATTTTTTTTTACTTCTGGTTCTTTTTCGTTTAAATATTTTAGATTTTTTTTCGTGTTCAATTTTTTTAATATTTCTTACTTTTCCACCAGTATTTTCATTAAAAAATGTAAATCCCACTTACTTGTTATTACACAACTCCTAATAAGTATTAATTTCCACCTCTTGTATTTTTTAAGAGCTCGTACAATCAAGATTTCTTATTTTTCTTCCATTAAGTAAAATAGTCCCATTGATAAGTCAATAGTTTTCCAAGATTCCGAATGAATATTATCCTAATTAGGGAATTAGCTGATTGCATTGGTGCAGTGTTTTTATATGTATAGTCATACTCGTAAGTTCGATGGTCATTTTCAATTTCACGGCGAAGTTTAATGAGCTAATCAATAAACGATTAGACATAGACTGGTTGTTAGTGTTTACACACATCAAGTTTTTATATTCTTTGTTGACCGGTCTGCGGACTGGGTACCGTTTTGAGGTGAGGGGTGTGGTACAATGGATATAAGTACGTTGCTAAATTACCAGCTCAAGAGGTTCTTTAGCATTAAAGACGGCGAGGAGATGATATGAGAATAAAATTAATCCGCTTTCTTAAGCTTATAACAGCAAACCGTCGAGATGAAAATTTCATTTTTAGTATCGTAAAAACTCGCTAATATCTACACGAGTAGATTGCGTCCTGAATATAACAAAGTACTTAAGAAGTATATATACCTACAACATAACACACGAACACATATGACCTATCACCGAAACACAGTAGGACACAGTCACAATGTGTATACTCGTACTTTCACTGGCATATAAATCGCACCCATAGGTCATCGTACCTTATGCCCATGGTACGTTCTTTGGGTGCAGATGCTGAGATGCAAAAGGTTTGCTTTAATAAGAGACATAGTATTATAATAATCTACGTACCCACGTCGGAAAAAAAAAATACCAACTTTTACCGTTTATTTATTCAATCGGTGCATCGTATAATGGTGGTTGGTGTGTAATTCGACAAATTATTAAGTTTTACGAGACAAAGCAGTCTGCGATTGCGAGTCTGCAAGTGGCAGAATGCTCGTACAGTTTACGACATTGCTCTAAATTCTTTCGGGCGACAGAGTGTCTTGACCTGGAGCGTTCGCGTTCGCGGTGTGCGAAAAGCCACCCATTTTAGCATATCTCAAATTAACACAATTACCTCAAATGTACCGCCGCCGCCTTTTTACTATTGTTCTAGCTTCTTTTTATTGATTTTTTTCCGCCGTACTCGGCCGACCGGAGACCGAACTTGTAACACCAATGTTATTTCCAAAGCGATTAGAAAACTGGTTAGGAGAGGAAGCACAGAATGCCCTTTGGTTATAACCACATTCCTTGGTGATTTGCGGCTGTATCTAGTCATATTCCACATAATAGATATATTTCACTATCGTATGAAGGAAAAAAACTCGTATGTAGAGGTACTCTCATCTCGTATTTTTGCCAACTTCCACAAATCTATATAGGTATGAAAAATTTTACCTGGTTCGAGTACCTACCTTATAGCCCTGCACGTTCCTAGGTCGTATCTATATTTTCTTTGTCGACAATGTTCAAAAAGTCTGCTCCCTGTGCCTGCTATTGGCGTAATCGTGACGAGGGTTTATTTTAAACGTCACTTCTAGACTCGAATTGCCCCTGCAGTGTGCAACGTATGCTCGTAAATTGCAAATTTTGTTCATTTTGCGAATATGGATTTCTTCCAGTGTATGTATCTGTCTGAACGAACTTCGATAAAAAGATGATTTTTTTTAAAAACCAAAATTTTATAATTTTTTTAAAACATACTAGGTAAAAAATGATTTTTTTTAAAAAATCAAAAAGCAATGCTTTTTTTTTACATAAAAAATGATGATTTTTTTTACCAAAAAGAAGATTTTATTCACCAAAAAAATTGACGATTTCTTTCACAGAAAAATTGACGTTTTTTTTCACAAAAAAATTGACGATCCCGAGCAGCACAATCGAAAAATTATCGAAATAAAAAATCGACAGAATATCGAATTCGATAAAGTGTCGCGTTAGTTCCGCCTAAATCGTGAAATTATCTTTCGATATATAGATAGATTATCGACGAATTATAGTTAGCAAAAATTTCGAGATTATAGTAAGATATTTTATCGATAATATATCTATAATATCGAAAGATAATTTCACGATTTAGGCGGAACTTTTGCGACACTTTATCGAATTCGATATTCTGTCGATTTTTTATCGATTTTTTTATTCCGATTTTTCGTCTTTTACTAGCTTTTTTCTATAATTAAAAATCATTAATTAGCATAATTAATACATTAAACTATGCCTAAACACATTATTCATGTTGCGGTAAGAGGATCATTTCAGAAAAAGTCAAAAAAAATTATAAAAAATCTGCCACCCGTGGGGCTTGAACCATCTACCTCCTTCATGGTAATCCTCTTCCTTAACCACTTTCACCAATTTTTAAAATTTGGAAATAATTTCAAATATCGTCACAAAATCGTTGAAAAATCGTTCGACAAATTTCAGATTATTTGTCGATAATGTAGTTTCAAATATCGCCACAAAATCGTTGAAAAATCGAATTCGAGGAATTTCATATTACGTGTCGATAATATAGTTTCAAATATCGTCATAAAATCGTTGAAAAATCGAATTCGAGAAATTTCAGATTACGTGTCGATAATAAAGTTTTAAATATCTTCACAAAATCGTTAAAAAATCGAATTCGAGAAATTTCAGATTACGTGTCGATAATATAGTTTCAAATATCTTCACGCAATCGTTAGAAAATCGGATTCGAGAAATTGCATATTATGTGCCGATAATATAGTTTCAAATATCTTTACAAAATCGTTAAAAAATCGAATTCGATAAATTTAATATTCTTTGTCGATAATGTAGTTTCAAATATCTGCACAAAATCGGTGGAAAATCGGAATCGATAAATTTAATATTTTTTGTCGATAGTATCGTTGACAAATATCGTCATAACATCTTAATAATATCGAATTCGATAGTTTTTAGATTTTTTGCCTATGAAATTGTACCGATAAATCTTTATAATATCGTGAGAACATCTATAGATTTTCAAACGATTTTTTATCGATACGTTACATCTAATGATATTATCGATCGAGTGTGCCGCTCGGGATTTTTTTCACCAAAAAAATGATGATTTTTTTTTTTTTCAAACAAAAAAAATGATGTTTTTTGCCAACAAAATAATGATTTTTTTTTAAACCAAAAAATGATCTCTCTTTCACCAAAAAAATACAGTGTTTTTTAACCAAAAAAAATGACCTTTTTTTACCAAAAAATGATGATTTTTAAATTAATTTTTTATCGAAATAAGTATGATGTTTTTTTAAGAAAATGATTTTAATTTTAAACATTAAAAAATTCCATTAAAATTGCCTTGTAAAACTTCTCTAACATTTTGCTTCAGTTGAATAAAGTCAGTAGGTAGAGATACCCACCTTTCCCGGCAGTGAAACACGAACGTCGAACCGAACGATCTGCAGTTTGCACGTTTTTTATGCTTTATATAATAGATGCTGTAGCTGTATTCGTAAGAAAAATACCTATAGAATGATACCATTCTTATAGGGGGATCTCGTAATCGTACATCAAATTTATTGGAATTATCAATTCACATAGTGTATTTCCAACTTCCAAGTATCTATTATCTACTGGCTTTACGATCTCATTCATTGGTCTCTTTGGTAGCTCAGTGGGAACTGGGAATAAGTATAGCAATGGATAAGTACTTGTAGGAGTCAAAATGGTCTCACTTATGTATCTAGTCGTGTTTCATATAACCTTGAATTCGTTCTGTTACATCATGATGATTGATAATATTATTCGAGTGTGTGTAGAAAGTTCTCTACTGTGAGTTGGTCTGGATATGTGTGTTAGTATCTGGGTATATGTATAGTGGGTACCATCAGTATTTGGTACTTGGGTTTTTGAAAAGTAGTTAACTAAAAACGTGTGAGCTCGAATTTTAGGTATCATTTTATGTAATATTTTCTTAACGTTTGTGAAGATTTTTTTTGGTCTAGAAAAAAGTATAGTCCTTGGCATCTGGGATGATAAAATCTTATTCAAATGAAAGAAAAGCAGACTGGTGGTTCATAGAATGCCAGTCCATGCCAGAGTCGAATTCCCCCTCCTCCTCCTTTTTCTTCTTATTTCTGTCTCTTCATTGTTTGATGTTTTTAAAAAAAATTCGTACAAAATATCTTTTCTTTCTATTATTGTACCACTAAAATTTATAATTATTTTAAATTTCTTTTCAAGAAAAAATCTGAGCAAATAATTCGTTTGTAAAAAAAAATTGACAGAAAATTCCCCTAAAAAATCCATTAACCAAAAAAATTTCTTGGTGGAATAATTTTTTAGTCAAAAGTATTTTTTTTTCTTAGATGGAAGAGTTTTCATTTCTTTTTTAGTCATAAGACGATTTGATGATTTTCATGTCTAAAAATTTTTTTTAGTGAAGGATTTTTCATCTGTTTATTTTTGTAAATGCCAACATAATTTTTATTTATTTTTAGTCTTCTTTTGCCAAGACTTTGATGGAGAATTTTTTTGCAAGTTGAGTTGAAGATTTAAATTTTTTTCGACGAGATTATTTAATGATTTTTTTTTTAGAACATTGAAGAGGGGTGGCTATAAATGCCAAAACGATTTTCATGCCAAGAAGATTTTTATTATTTTCGCTCAAACGATTCGACGATTTTTCATGTGAATTTTCAAGAGATAATTTTGCAAGGAAAATTACTTACCATTGTTTGAAAAAAAAAATTCTTCCAGAAGTTTTTTTTTTACTTATTAGAAATTTCATTTTTCAAGATGGGCGATTCTTCAGTTGAGAGATTTTTTTTGTTTTAAGCGGATTTTTTTCTCTAAGACAGGTTGACAATTTTTTATAAGGACTTTTATGTGAAAATTTACTTATTTATTTTAATTTTTGACTTTTTGAGTTGAAAAATTTATATTTTGTTGCTTGTAGAATTTTTTGACATATTTTTTTAGAGGATTCTCGGGCCAAAAAGTATTTTTATTGTTTTTATTTGACGATTTTTTGGAGGATTCTTATATCGAAAAAGTTCCTTTAAACTTCATTTCTTTTTTTGCATTCATTGTTTATTTATTTTTTAAATTTTTTAGCTCGTATTAGTTTTAAAACCCTTAACACCAAAAAAATTTTTGGTATTTTTTTTTGCTTCAAAACACGCACCTACACAGGCATGCCTATCAATTTTTATTTAACTTGTTTTCTCTAAAAATTAAAAAGTTGAAAAAAAAAATTTTGAAGAATTTTCATGTCAAAAAGGTTTTTAACTTCTTTTTTTATGCATTAATTTTATGAATATTTCTCTACTTTTTTGCTCGAATTTTTTATAAATATTAGATTTAGAACTACATTTTTTTTTTTTTTACTTACTTCAAAACATTCATGGTACTATGTCAATAAAATTCATTTTTTTCACTAAAAATTAAAAAGTCATCAGAAAATAAATTCAGTAATTTTTAGAATAACCAATTATGAATTTTCATTCTATGATGATGAGAGTTTTTTTCTGAGTGGCGTTTTCAAGTCACACAAATTTTATTTAAAAAAAATTGTTTTTGGCTTGGCTAAAAAATTTTGCCACAAAAAATTTTTTTACCAAAAGGATTTTTTGGAGAATAGTATTGTGTTTTTTGTCAAGATTTATATCAAGGGTATTTTTTTGGCTTAGACAGTTTCATGATTTTTGTCCAATATTTTATGTGAAAGTTTATGAGGATATTTTGGAGTGAGAGATTTTTTGGTAAGGGAGGGGGTTGACAGAACGATTTTTTTGAGAAATCTCGTTTTAAAAAGATTTTTATCTTGTTTACTGAAACAATTTTTTATGAGGATATTCATTTCGAGAAATTTTTTTTAAAGGAATTTTTTGAGTGATGGGAATTTTTATATAATTTGTTTTTGAAAATTCTCTTGTCAAGAATTTTTTATCATTTTTACTTTAAAACAGTTTTAACGATTTTTTACAAAAATTTTGATTTTTAGGAGATTTTTTTGCGAATAAAATTATTTTGTCGGTTAATTTTAATTATCAGGATTTTCATTCTATACCCATAAGATTGTTTCTCAAAAAAGTTCTCTTCCCGAGCAGCACAATCGACAAATTATCGAAATAAAAAATCGACAGAATATCGAATTCGATAAAGTGTCGCGTTAGTTCCGCCTAAATCGTGAAATTATCTTTCGATATATAGATAGATTATCGACGAATTATAGTTAGTAAAAATTTCGAGATTATAGTAAGATATTTTATCGATAATCTACCTATGATATCGAAAGATAATTTCACGATTTAGGCGGAACTTTCGCGACACTTTATAGAATTCGATATTCTGTCGATTTTTTATTCCGATTTTTCGTCTTTTACTAGCTTTTTTCTATAATTAAAACTCATTAATTAGCATAATTAATACATTAAACTATGCCTAAACACATTATTCATGTTACGGTAAGAGGATCATTTCAGAAAAAGTCAAAAAAAATTATAAAAAATCTGCCACCCGTGAGGCTTGAACTATCTACATCCTGCATGGTATTCCTCTACCTTAGCCACTATGCCATACCTTATCGTTGAGTAGTTAGCAATAAAACGCTTATAATAGGCAGTTTAGTATTTCCAGACGAGTTGGACTTAGAAAAATTTTCACCAATTTTTAAAATTTGGAAATAATTTCAAATATCGTCACAAAATCGTTGAAAAATCGTTCAACAAATTTCAGATTATTTGTCGATAATATAGTTTCAAAGATTGCCACAAAATCGTTGAAAAATCGAGTTCGAGGAATTTCATATTACGTGTCGATAATATAGTTTCAAATATCCTCACAAAATCGTTGAAAAATCGAATTCGAGAAATTTCAGATTACGTGTCGATAATATAGTTTTAAATATCTTCACAAAATCGTTAAAAAATTGAATTCGAGAAATTTCAGATAATTTACGTGTCGATAATATAGTTTTAAATATCTTCACAAAATCGTTAAAAAATTGAATTCGAGAAATTTCAGATAATTTGTCGATAATATAGTTTCAAATATCTTTACAAAATCGTTAAAAAATCGAAATCGAGAAATTTCATATTACGTGTCGTAATATAGTTTCAAATATCTTCACGCAATCGTTAGAAAATCGAATTCGAGAAATTTCATATTATGTGTCGATAATATAGTTTCAAATATCTTTACAAAATCGGTAAAAAATCGGATTCGATAAATTTAATATAATCTGTCGATAATATAGTTTCAAATGTCGTCAAAAAATCGGTAAAATATCGAAGTCGAGAAATTTCATATAATCTGTCGATAATATAGTATTAAATAACGTTAAAAAATCGAATTCGATAAATTTAATATTCTTTGTCGATAATGTAGTTTCAAATGTCTGCACAAAATCGGTGGAAAATCGGAATCGATAAATTTAATATTCTTTGTCGATAGTATCGTTGACGAATATCGTCATAAAATCTTAATAATATCGAATTCGATAGTTTTTAGATTTTTTGCCTATGAAATTGTACCGATAAATCTTTATAATATCGTGAGAACATCTATAGATTTTCAAACGATTTTTTATCGATACGTTACATCTTCCGATATTATCGATCAAGTGTGCCGCTCGGGTTATTAAAAAAAAAAAAAAAAAAAAAAAAAAAAAGAGGACTTTTTAGTAATAGTTTTGTAGCCAGCGTCAAGAACAGCAGTAAAAAATGCCTTTGATTTATTCTCATTTGTGAACAATTTATCCATCGAACGTACATTCTCCTAGCAAAATTAAAATAGTCGAGCTCGAACCTACTACGAGCTGGCGAGAGACTAGTCGAAGAAATTTGATACGGGAGAAAAGAACCCATATTTGAAACTATTACTGTACAGTCGAAAGTTAAAGGCATTTCAATTGGCGCGTAATGATGATTTTCACATCGTCGTATTCGAATTCACACATTTACACAGCTAAGTATCTCATTTCGATGACCCATACTTATCTGGCAAGTGGCAAAGCAAACGCCACTGCTCGCCAGCTACCTGTGCCTATACTCGAACGGTGGCATTTAGTCGATAGTGGTCATGTACGAGTACGAGGAAAGGAAATAAGCTGACGGTAGAGGCTAAAACGGTTTCCATATTGTCAATATAGGAAGTACGCACTTCCACCTGATGGCAATTATAAACAATACGACGGATTTGTTTTGTTATCCAAATGTCCTGTCCGCATAAACGGTATAGCACATACCGGTAACCGATCTCACAATGATCCATTGTGTTTGACAATTACCTGCACATGTAACTTATGTGCGACCACAACAACAACAACAACAACAACACCAGCACACCATACTTTGTGAATTTCTCTGTAGTCATTTTGGAACAAGGCACTATATATTGTAGAGTTATTGTATTGGTAAATTGAGTGAGGCATTTTTCTATTTGGACCTCTGGGGTGTTCCCTTCAGGCGAGCCTCATTGGCTGTAAGATCAATAACGGTATTTGCGGACACACTGTGTACCTAAGCCTATACCTACCTATACGACGCAATGGTGCCTGTTCAATAAATACCTCTCTAGCTCTTCAGCTCTTTCTGCTTATACGTCTTCTATGTGCTGGCAAGTCTTTACCGATGATACAACACGAATTGCACCTACTTCTACAAAGCCACGAGAGGTGAACGAACCGCATCAACTTCGATGTCTGATCTTTAACTCGTTCTCCATGCTCTGCGCCTAGTTCACTCGCTGTGCCGTGCACCACCGCTTCAATACATACCCAGGTACCTGCGACTGCCACTACAGAGATGATAGTTATTATAAAATCGCCTATCCCTATTTTTTTTATAAGCTCTATGCCCATGTACCTTCTTCTGAAGTTACCAAAGGTGTGATTTTTATTCGTCGATCCGATCTAGTATACATTACGACGATGGCTCTGGGTTCTGGTCCATTCAAATCGTACATGATAAAACATTGTACCATTTCGATATAATTAAATTGTTTCACCGAGAGTAACGGAAACGAAACGAACCGCGTACCAGTGGTTGATTTTATTACGAAATCATTAACATACTTAATGATTTTATTGCGCTTTTATTTGGTCGTCGTATTGTAAAATCGTCGCTGTGTGTGAGTATTTTTACTCTGTACACGGTACACTTTAACCTGCAATAAATACTTCTACCAATTTGAATATAATGTACGTGTTGAAAGCTACTCTGGCAATTAGCATTTTTGTGTTATTTTCTGCGGAAAAAATAACTCGCCTTTATTGCTCGCCGATGTTTTCGCAATTAAGAATTTCTCTCGGTAAATGTACCTACAAAATGTCTTATACAGGGTGTTCTGGAAGCATTAGCGATGACTTGGAATTTTGCCGTGAGGTGCTGAGATTGGTTGGTATAGAGTGATTTTGTAGTAGCAGAGTATTGTTTGACTGAAATTTTTTGAAAAATTCAGCAGTATTGGTGGCATTTCAACCATTTATTCGAAACCTTGAAATGGAGTGTGACGTTTCAACCGAATTTTTCTTAGAGGAGCGGGGGGAGGGATTTCAAAAAGTAATTAAAATTCGAAATCGACTAAATTTAAATTCTGTCAAAAATAATTTTAAAAGATTTGATTTTTGAACAATTTTCAAAAAATTTCAATCATTTAAAATTTACCAAAACTTAATAAATTTGTCAAATTCTGAAAATTGTACAAAAAAACCTTTCAATTTAAAAAAAAAAATTTGAAATATGTAATTTAAAAAATTCATACATATTATTTAAATTTCAAAAATTTCAAAAATTTCAAAATTACAAAAAAGTAGGTATATCAAATTTTTAAAATTAATATAAATTTTAGAATTCTGAACAATTTGTAAAAAAGTTTAAAGTTAAAAAATTTGTCTAAATTTTGAAAAATTTATGAAATTCTGAAAATTTACAAAAATCGATCAATTAAAACTTCTTCAAAATTTGACAGAAGTTTAACAATTTATTCAATTTTGAAAATGAATCAAAATTTAAAAATCATAAATAATATTGAAGTTTAGTTAAATTTTGAAAATTTTGGACATTTGAATTTTGAATTATGTTTGAAAATTTTTTCATTTTTATTCATCTTCTGATTTTTTCGGAAAATTTGGCAGAATTTTAATAATGGATCCAATTTAAAAAATGAATTGAAATTTATTATTTTCCAAACCTTCAATTTTGAGCATTTAATTTCTTTTAGGTTTAATGATTTTCTTGATTTTAAAAAATTGATCAAGTTTTAAAAATTAATCCATTATATAGTTACTTAATTATTTTTTTTGTGTTTTAATTTCCAAAATTTACTACTGAAAAATTTTGAAAACTTGCTAAAATAGATTATTATTTTTGAAAAAAATATATTGATTTTTTTTTAAATTTCAAATTTAACTGCTTGATAAGAAATGCGTTTTTGAGGAATTGAGTAAATTTTTATCAAAATTCTAGTAATTAGGTATTTTCTGTTTTTTTTTTCTAGTTGCATACCTATTTTTTCAAATTTCAAAAATTAAAAATTTTTACTGCTTGAAAAAAATTGAAAAAAAATTTTACTAGAAAAAAAAATTAAATAAAATCTCAAAGCTTGTCAGAAAGCATTTTTTACATTTTTTTTTTCAATAAATCCTGGATTAAATCAATTTAAAAAAAATTTAAAAATACACCTTTTGAAAAAAAAACAACTAAAATCTATCTAAAAAAATGGAAAAATACATTATTTCAAAACTTGTTTTCTGCTAAAAAAGTGAAATGAATTATTTTTTTTTTTCAATTTAAAAAATTTGCTAAATTTAATGGTTTAACTTTTTTTAAAGAAAAAATAAATTTTTTTTTTCTTACTTGTAACATTTTAACCAAATTTTCTCAATTTAAAAAATGAATTCAATTCGTTGGTTACTCCTCAAACCTGCAAGTTTCGACGTTTTCATTTTTTTTTTTTTTTTCAAAAAGAAATTGAAACAGAACTGAGTAATTTTGTTTGAAAAAATAAACAACAACAACAACGATTTCTGTGCATTTTTCGTGAAGTTTTTTCTAAAAGACAGAGAGGGTATTCAATTTTTTTTTATTTCAAATTGTTTTTCTTTTCCAAAAAATGACTGCCCAGAAATTGTATTGTTTTATGAAATTCCAAGATTTTTCCAAAATTGCAGCATTCTCAAGATTTACAAAAGTCGCCAAAAATCAACAAAATGGACTTAGGAAATCGCAAATTTGAATTCAAAAATATTTCTTTCTCTTCAATTTGAAAAGTTGTGTTACCTACTTTATACAAGTTGAAAAAATTTTTAATGTTAAAAAATTTTATTTCAAGAAAATATTCAACAATTTATTCTTCCAAAAAATTCAGTAATTTTTTTTAATCCAAAAAATTCATACTTTTTTATTGTATAAACTTGAGAAAAGTTAAGAAATTTTTTTCACCTAGTACTTCAAAAAAATTAAGAAATTCACTCCTGAAAAATTAAAAATTGTTCCCTCAAAAAAATTAAAAAAAAATTTAATTCAATTTTTCTTTTAATTTAATGATTTTTTCACCAAAAAAAATTGAAGGTTTCTTTTCTTTTTTTTAAAAAATCAGTAATTTCTTTATTCAAAAAAACGAAATAGTAGATTGCAGATTTCCCCCTCCAATTGGCAATTTCGCGATCAAAGTAATTTCCTAATTAGATTATTTCCGTCCTTATAAGGTCAAATTGAAAATAAAGGGAGGTAGGTTAGGCCCAACGTGAACAAGGCACGACAACAGTCTCATAAAACCATAAAATACCAACGATGATTAAAATTCCAAATTGACAAAATCTGGCATTACTGCATTAGGCAGTGGATCATGTCACGTATAAAAAAATCAATTTAGCTCTAGCCGCTGCCCCCTCTCTCCACATAAAAATTCTAAGACGCGTTAAAATTCCATAAACGAATACCCATTACAACCACAACCACATGTACCATTCTTCACCACCGATATAAATTATCCTATCAAGACAAAAAATAGATACTATAAAAAATTCGCCAATTTACATGTTAACAACACACGTGAACCCGAATACAGAAACCAAATACCTTATGAATCATCTTTACCTACATAATCGCGAGAAATGCAAACAAGATTTTTTTCTTCGTCATTAGTCACATATTCGAAACTCCATGCCATGGCTCGTGTCTGGAATACGCATAATCACTTCCTGCACAGAATGGGCTAAAATGCTGCGTAGGATCGAAGATGTTTCTTTTACTCCAAAACAGTGGGCGGGATTTTGACACATGATTAAATTTTTATAATTAAGTATTCATCCGCGGAGGATACAGAATTCCAAATCTAAAAGAGATAATCTCTATATCTGAACGAAGGACAAGTACACGTTGAGGGAGATATAATAATAATAAGAATAATAATATATATTAATTTGTCGCACATCATCGAATAAATTGATGAAAATCTTCTAACAATAGAGATCTGCTAGATTATGTGGGCTGTTGTAGGATGAATAGTATACCATCGTATTATCTTTATTTCATTCTATGATAAAGATCACAATCACACATATGTAATGTACATGCAATAACGAAGTCTCATAAAGGGAGTATAAATTGTGCAAACACGTGTTCCTAATCGAGTATAGTGTACTGGATGTCCTGGAAGTGAATGCAAACAAAGTTGTGGTGCATAAATTTTTCAATAATTTTTGTGTAAAAAATTTCTCAATTTCTTTCTAAAAAAATAAAAAATGAACCAAAACCAATTTTGAAAAAAATTGAGAAACATTTAATTTTTTTTAGTAAACAATTTCTTCAGAAAATTTTTTTCAAATTCATTTCAGTTAAATTACCTTTTTTAAATAATTGTAAATTATAAAAACCTGAAAAATCCATTAAATTTTACAAATTCACCAATATTAATATTTTTAGAAATTTAGCTACATTTCAATAATTAAAAATTGAGAAACATTTAATTTTTTTTAGTAAACAATTTCTTCAGAAAAAATTTTTTAAATTCATTTCAGTTAAATTACCTTTTTTAAATAATTATAAATTATAAAAACCTGAAAAATCCATTAAATTTTACAAATTCACCAATATTAATATTTTTAGAAATTTAGCTACATTTCAATAATTATTCAACGTTCAAAAAATTTATTAAAATCTGAATAATGACCAAATTTTAAGTTTTCATAAAAATTTAAAAACAGAAAAAATATTTCAAAATTCTTAAAATTGTAAAAATTCATTAAACTTTTAAAATTACGAATAATTTTTCTAAATTTTGTTTGAAGTTATAAAATTGTTGGTAAAATTGCCTAATGAAGCGAACAGAAATGGTATCTACTTTTCAAGATGTAAAATATCAATTCATTTCAAAAAATTAATGGAATATTAAAATTTTCGGATTTTGGAATTTTACAAATAGGTAAAAAATGAATTTTTGAAAACAAACATTAGATTCATTTTTAAATCAAGTAAATTTGGACATGAATTTTCACGATTTTTTAGAATTTAATAAAAAATTTTACGTTTAAAAGTAAGTTACATATTTTAAAATTTTCAAAATTCAAAATTTCTGAAATCAACTTAATTTTATTTGATGATTTTTAAATCTGAATGAATTTTTAGAATGAGATTAATTTTTCAAGTTCTTCAAAAATTTCAAAAAGCTTTTAAGGTCGATAATTTTTCCAAATTTCATGGTCATTTTGTACGAGATAAATCTGCAAAGTTTGAATTTTTTTTTTAAATTCAAAATTTTTTAAATTTGATAAAACTTGAAAATTTAAAAAAATTTAGGTAAATATTACTGATTTTCTAAAAAAGAAAAATTCATCTAAATGAACTATTTTTTTTAATGCTGAAAATTCATCAAGTAAACTAATTTTGAAAAAACAAAGTACATAGAATACCTAGTTGTTTTCTTGTAAAAAAAATAAACGGGAAAAACATTTCTTCCAAATGAATAAATTTTCATCGGAAATAAATTTTAACAAATTTCCTAATTCCATCATTAAAAAACAAAGCAGGAAAAAACCGGTTTAAGAGAAAAATGAATAAAACAAATTGAAAAATTGTTCAAGTATAAAAAAAATTATTACCTACTCGTGCTTGAAAAAATTGAAAAATTGAAAAAAATACCTAATGAAAAAAAAATTGAAAAAGAATGAAAAAAATTGTTTCTAAAAAAAATTAAAAAATTAATTTTGGGAAAAAATTTGACAAAATGAAATATTTTTGAATAATTTAAAAGAAAAATGGTGTAAACTGGCAACCAATCACAAACCTATACTTAACAACACCCCCCGTACAATTCGAACTAATCAACGAATCATTATTACGGAATTCTCTAGCATAATTGAGAACATTGTTTATCAACTTTTACTAACAGAACAGAAAATAGTTCAAATTCCCAATATATCGGAAATACGAGTACATCGAATTACTCGTACAACGAAGTAATAGGAAGATTTTGCTCGTGCACGTTTTTACAAATATATAAATAAAACCACACGTCTCAAGAGAAGCAATAATGATTACACTGCAAGACCGCAGACGATTTGCGATGACCAAACCGCGTGTCAGATATTCTTTGGTTGCAATAACCGTAGTTTTTTTTATACTTTGCTGATCAATTCGCTATAAAAAAAAACTGTACTTTATATCTTGGGTATCCATTTGTAAAACTAGATATATAGTAAATATTCTAAAATATCTTGGAACTGCAACAGATAGTGGTATGAGAGAAACTAGGTCATTCAAACTGGATTGTGAAACAAGTAGTTATAAACCTAGTGTCCTATATGTATACTATACATATATGCGATCTGCCCAGCTAAAAGTATCTTTTTAAAAATATATTTAATTCACACGTGCGTAGGTGGAGCTCGATCGAAGGCGTACAAATATATTTTTAAAAAGAAAATTGTGGGAATTTTTTTCAATTCGGAAGTCTTTGCAAATCAATCTCACATTTGTGACGAGTTTATCAATTTTTATTTTCAATTCAACAATATACCTACTTAATAATTCAATATTGCCCTGTGTAGATACTAGATACCCACATATCTACATAATATTCGCAGTAAATGCAGATTAGAAAGCATTTTCACATGTCGTACGAGTATACGTTTAATATAAAATATAACAGCAGATGTTCGAGGTATGTGCTGGAAAACGATTTTAATTGACAAAGAGTAATGTCTGTTAATCAAGACGCCATAGTATAAAGCGTCTGCTCTATAGAGGAATTCAATTATTATTATACCAAGAAACGTGATGATATTATGTTCTATAACATTTACCCCAAATCTACAAAATACAAATTTTCTTCCCCATTCAAATGCCGCACTAGCGCCGCCGCGTTATAAATATGTGCGAAGCAATTATACACACCGTGAAATGTGAACATTAACCTTTTTCTTTTCAAAACCATAATTATCGCGTAGACGTAGACGTATTTAATTAATCGAACAAAAGCCATACCACGATGGACGAAATTGATACCAATAATTAAAAAAATTACGATCGATTTTTGACGACAAATCGTATCTACACGAATATGAGATTGTCATCATTCTTCTCAGCCTACCTGTATCTTTATCACTTGGTTTTGTTTACTTTTTCGATGATAAAGTACCTCGATTTACTTTCCAATTGATAAATGTTGCCGAACAAGTATGAAAGATGGAGTTTATTTTAAAATTAAATGATCCATTTTCTTTGAAACTGATTTTTTTGATGTCAACTTTTTTTTCCTTCTAAATCGTATCAGATTTGGATTTGATCTTGGGAAGTAGAGAAAGAGGGAAACGAAGGGGGAAAAGAGAAAAGAGGAGAAAAGTAGATTTACGTTTCACTTGATTTTTAAATTGAATTTGATAGGTGGTTCTCGTTAGAAAAGAATAGAATGAAGGAGAAAGAAATGAAAAATTTGGAAATTTTCTGAAAATATTAATGAAGTGGAAAAAAGTAAAATAATCAAATGAAAATTTAAATAAAATATTGAAAATTCGACATAAAAATATTTACTGGAAAAAGCTGGAAAACTGAATAAACTAAGAAAATTTGTGTGTAATTCAGAAAAAAATAGCAATATAGAAAGTATAAATGCTGAATTAATAATGACACGTGAAAAAAATGGATAGAAATTGACTTAGTCCTCAAAAAAATTGTCCAAGCTATGAGATTTTTTTATGAACCAAAAAAAAGGTTCTTCATGATTTTTTATGAAATCTTCTTAGTATAATCCAAGCTTTTCAGAAGTCAGATAAAATTCTGACAAAATATTAGTTCAATTTTAATTTTTGAAATTTGGCTTAGTTTATTTTTATTTTGAATTCAACTTTTTTCAATTTGATTTTTATTCATCAATTTTTTAAACCTATTTTTTAATTTTTAGCTATTTTTTTCTAAATTCAATATCTCTTCAATTTTCAATTTATTTTACTCATTATTTATTTTTTTGATTTTGTTTTGAGTTCTTTTTTTGTGTTTAATTTTTTTTTTAGTTTTTGATTATTATTTTTTTTTCAATTTCTGATTTTCAATTTTTTTTGTTCAATTCAATTTCTTTTTTAATGCATTTTTTTTGCATTCCTCTCAAATATTCATTTTTGTAAATATATTCGATCTTGAAATTTTTTGGTGATCATTGATCAAAATAATTATATTTTTATTGATTTTGTTTTAAATTCATTTTAAAAAATTATTTTTGTTCAATTAAATTTTTCCAACCTCTATTTTTATTTTTAATATTCATCTGATTTTTTCGTGTAAAGTAATTAAGTATGAATCAGATATTTTTTGATTTTGGTTTCAGAATTCAGATTCTATATTTTTAAATCAATTTTTTATTATTATTTTTCAATCTCAGTACTTTTTGATTTTTCCAATTTATTAAATATTATCTGGTTTTAAAAAAATAGTAATTTTTGATTTTGTTTTGAATTCAAAATTTTCAATTTTTAAGATTTTTTTATTCAAGTCATTTCCCCTCCATTTTTGATTTATTTAAATATCTATTTTTTTCTAGTACCTATAAGTTATTTTTAATTTTTCTATACTTATTTTTCATTTTTTTTCTAATTTTGCATAATTTTTTTTGAATTTTTTCACAACATCAAATTTTTTACAACTTTTAAAAAATGTAATTTTTGATTTTTTTTTTAAATTCAAAACTTTTCAGTTATTGTTTTTTTTGTTCAATTAGTTTAGCGTACCTACTCTGTATTTTTTCAGTTTTTAGTTATTGTTGATCTCGTCTTGAATTCATTTTTTTAATTTTATTTTTTTTCTAGTTTTCATTTCAGTTTTTGGAATTTTGAATTTTCTTCAAACAGTTGATTTTTAATATATTTTTTTGTAGCTGTCAATTTTCAATTTTTTTGTTCATTTTTTTCTATTTTATTTTTTCCAAATCCCGATTTAATTTTTTGATTTTTCATTTCGCTATACCTAAATTCAATTTTTCTAAGCTTAATTTTAATTTTTAATTTTTTGGATTATCTCACTTTTTAAATTTTATTATTTTTTGCATTTTAAAATTTTTTTCTGATTTTTTTGTTGTACCTAATTTTTGACTTTGTTTTGAATTTTTTTTTATTTGATTTTTTCAATTTTTTGTAAATGTTTGTTCCATTTGTTTTCATTTTTAGGTATTTACGCTTTCAAAATTGACCTCTTTTTCAGAATTTTCAGAATTGTGAAAGCAAACAAATTCTTTTTAGGATATTTTCAAAATTGAAAATTTCTCAATTTTTATTCAGAACCTCTGCAGAAAGAGGTGCCAAATATTGCTCTTTCTGTCCAAAGCAATTTATACCTGTTTGATTTCGTTTTAAATTCTAAATTTTCAATTTTCGTTTTTCTTTTTATTTACAGAGATAGACTTGAACAACGTCCAAGATGCCTTTGTTATTGCTGTCGAACCACAAGCTCGAGAGCGTCTGGAAAGGCTGGCCACCTTATACAAAATTCAGCCGGTGGATATGGCCAAACTATGTCAGCAGGTAAGAGACTTGCAATGTACATATATATTTTATACCTACGTAAAAAATCGTCATTACGATAGTTTATTTTTACACATAGAAGGCAATTCGTGTCGATAATTTACTCGTTATCACGATACGTCAATTTAACGCTCGTATATACCTATCATCCAGGCCCAGATTTAGGGGGGGGGGCCAGCGGGGCCATGGCCCTGGGGCCCATCATCAAAAGGGGCCCTTCACTGAAAAGGGGCTACCGGCAGATCACTTAAAAATTGAAAATTACAGTTATTACGCGGGTATGCAAAGTACGGACGCTCAGATGGTGAAAAGATATTTCATACTGATTTTCATAACTCTCGTTCAAATTAAACGACACGCATCAAACGCAGTCAGCTGTTTTCGCCGGTTTTATCGGAGTGGCGCCAGACGTGTATACGAATATCTACCCATGCGCACTTTTCGTCGCATAAGTTACGTGATTTTTAACACAACTCAAAATTATCACTCAAGAAACCCTAAAGTTGTACAGGTAAAAAAAACAAAAAAAATGCAAATTCCGCAAAAATTAAAAAAAAGTGCAAAATTAGCTCGAATTGGACGAAAATTGATAAAATAAAATGTTTTCACTCATAAATTCAAATTTCCACAAAATTGCTATTTTTCACAAAATTAATACTCGAGAAACCTTAGAGTTGCAGGGTTTAAAAAAAATGCAAAGTCAGCAAGAATTGAAAAAAATTGCAAAATTAGCTTGAAATGAACAAAAATTAATTGAATAAAATTTTTCCACTGATAAAATTTTGATTTCAACAAATTGACGACATTTTTCTCAAAATTATGACTCTAGAAACCTTATATCGGGTTGAAAAAACGAAAAAAATTCAAAATCAGTATGAATCCCTATTTTCAATTTTTTCAAACTTGTATAAAAAGTTTTCCATGTAAATTGTGAAATTCTACCTAATTGAATTAATTTTCAGATTTTTCATCGAAATTGTTCTGATTTTTTTTTTCAATTTTTTATTTAAACTTTCCTAATAATTTTCATCGATTTCATTTCTATGCCTAGATTTTCCAAGTGAATCGCGGATTAGATTTTTTTCAAATCGTTCATCTTGATTTTCTCCCAAATTTTTTCAAAACTTTTCATTGAAATTTTTTCTAAAAAAATGGTTGATGAACACTTTCCCAAATAGAATGACACTTAACGTAAGTAAAACAAATATGATGTGTTTTGGATCAGGGGTGCAAAATTTAGATATACAAGTACCAGTCAAAAAAGTAAATTGCTTGAAATTTTTAGGGGTTCACATAGAGTCTCAATCAGGCTAGAACACTCATGTGGACCAACTTTCTGGAAAACTTTCTTCAATAAATTTCCTCTTATGGCAACTAAAAAATTTGGTAAATTTACAAACACTGAAGCTAGCATATTACGGATTATTCCAGTCCAACATGGCGTATGGATTAATATTCTGGGGAGGGAATACAAAATTTGGTGATGTTGAGTTCCGAAAACGACATACTTCGCGAATTAAACTTTGACGATCTAATTGAAAGTTTTGCTATTAAAAAATCTCGACGCGTGTCTTTAATTTAGAATTAATTATTAAGTTTGATTTTATTAGTATTTACCTAAGAAATAAAATGAAAACGTGTACTTCAATTACTGCGATGGGGGGGAGGGGATTAAAGAGGCAAGAGGGCCTTCAGTAATTATATGGTCCTGGGGCATTTTTTCCTAAATCCGGCCCTGCTATCATCACTTGTAGAAATAGGAAGCTTGGGAAACCGACTATATAGTCGTAGGTGCTTAGGTGCTTAGGAATTGGAGGAGTGGGCCAAGCAACGGGAAGATAATTTTTTCGTTGACAGAGAGACACAGAGACGTGATCTCGATGAATTAAATTAAACGTACAAACGGAATCAGAGTCGGAGTCTGAATCCACGGTGTTCCGATCGAATTGATTGTTTGGTCGTTGGTGCATGAATAATAATAAATCCAAGGATTATAATTCGATCTGTTTCGCTTTTTGGAGTATATTCAATTAGATAGTCCTCGGTCATGTTTTTTTTTTTTTTTTTTTTTTTAAATAAAAAGCTAAAATGGTAAAAATATGTTCTTACCATTGGTCGATTTTTTTTCTTCAAATTTCCCAAAAAATTATTTATGGATGCGAATGAATATCTCAGATTATGGTTTTCGACGAATCAATACACCATTGATGTATTTTCCGGAGAATGGTGAATTTCCATTTCAAATGTTCTATAAGGGAATTGATATCTATACGTTTACGTATGTATCTTGAAAATGCCAAAATTATCAAATCTCTTCGTCGTATTATTGATTACAAATACAGGGAGCATAACATCGACTACAATGCTACTGTAGTGTATGGTTGTGTGACGTTAATAAGTCATATTAATAGATACGTTGGAGTTATATTGTTCGAAAAACACGTTATATAACAGTGGTTCGGTAACGTGATATCTTGACAGTACGTGAGCGTCTAGATTGATATATCAAAGTATCGTAAAAATACCGCCATATGTATCATTTCGATATAGTATACAGTACAGTTTGGTACTTTTCGTTCGCTCGCGTTTGGTTCAAAATTTATGCTGCAATGTGTTTGTTGCTAAAGGATACGTTGAAATTGGCAATATCGCGATAAACATTCTTGCAGGATCGACCTCTATTGTTCGAAATTCACCTTAATAATATACAATTTTCAAAAGTCGAATTGGATCGAGAAAGTATGATTTTGTGATAGAACTGAATTCAACTGCAAAATCAGGATTATTCGTATTAGGTACAATTCTAATCTTACTAGAGAACATGATTTTTTGAAATTAATTAGAAATTTAGCGTAAGATAGGAATTACACACAATAAGATTACATTTCAATGTTAAATGCAAAATCAGAATTATTGGCACTAAAATTGAATTTTGCAAAAAAAATTCAAAACTTTTTGGCATAAAATTCTGATTTGATGAAAATATTGATTTTTGATGCAAAATCAGGATTTTGGTCAATTAAATTAAATTTTGCATTAGAAAATCAAAAATTTTTGGAACAAACTTTAAATTGAGTGCAAAATTAGGGTTTTTGGCACTTGAATTAATTTCGATGCAAAATAATAAAATTCTGATGTGATAAAAAAATTGATTTTTATGATTTTTGTCAATAAAATTCAATTTTGATTTGAAATCAAGATTTTTATGGAACAAAATTTAAATTAAGCGCAGAATTAGAATTTTTGGCATTAAAATTCTATTTTGATACAAAGTCGAGACTTTTTAGGATAAAATGCTGATTTGACAAAAAAAATGATTTTTAATGAAAAATCAAGATTTTTGTCATTTAAATTAAATTTTGCTTATAAATCAAAAATTTAAATTAAGTGCAAAATCAGGATTTTTGGCATTAAAATTCATTTTTACTACAAATTCTGAAATTCTCAACATTTTTGAGAAAAAATTTGAATGAAAGGCAAAATTAGGATTTCTTGCACTAAAATTCAATTTTGCTACAAATTCAAGACTTTTTGAAATAAAATTCTGATTTATTAAAAAAAAATTATTTTTATGTAAATAATCAGAATTTTTATTTTGGTAGGTACAAAATTGAGATTTTTTGGCATACAATTTTATGTTAGCGATAAACTGGAATTTAAATACAAAATCAGGATTTTTGGGCTGTGTACTTCAATTTTGCTACAAATTCTGAAATTTTCAAGATTTTTGTTAACAAAAGTTAGGCTTACCTAAAGGAAAAAATTGGGATTATTGGCATTAAAATAAGTTTTGTTATGAAATAATTTTTTTCATGGACAAAATGTCAATTTAAAAATAAAATCAAGGTTTTTAGCACTAAAATTTAATTTTGCTGCCCGCATTCGAGATTTTCGAGACAACATTTAGATTTGAAGTAAAATCAGGATTATTGGCACTGAAATTCAATTTTGCTTTCGAAATCATGACTTATTTAAGATAAATTTCTGTTTAATAGTTAAATCGTTGAATTTTCAATGCTAAAATTTTCATTTTTGTGATAAAATTTCAATTTATTATCAATTTATCAGGATTTTTAGGATTAAAATTCAGTTTTGTTTCGAGGTCAAGATTTTTTCAGAATAACATTTTAATTTGATTGTAAAATAATATTTTTTTGCAAAATTAGCATTTTCAGCACTAAAATTCAATTTTGCTTCAAAATTAAGATTTTTTGGAATAAATTTTAATTTAATAACAAAATTGTTTTTTTTTTGTTGCAAAATTAGGATTTTCTGTACAAATATTTCAGTTTGATTCGATATCATGATTTTTGTGGAATGAAATTTTAATACCATAGTAAAGTGGAATTTTTTAGCAAAATCAGGGTTTTTTGACAAAAAAGTTAAATTTTGCTTCGAAACCATGACTTTTGGGATATAACATTTAATTCATAAAAATTCCATTTTACCATTAATTAAATTTTACTCCAAAGATACTATTTTGATTTTGAACTTAATTGAATTTTAGTGCTAAAAATGATGTCTCTGAGTTAAAATTTCATTCTATTGAATTTTTTGCAAAAAAAAAAAAAAAACTCATTTTAACTATTGAATTAAAATTTAAAAATTTTAATAAATGTTGCAAGTACATATTAAAATTCGACTGTTTTGCTATTGGAAAATCATATCGTGATTTTTGGCTCAAAAATTTAATTTTGTAACGAAGTCATGGCTTGTTAGGATAAAATTCAATTTAAATGTAAAATGGTCAAATTTTATTTTGCAAAACAATTTTTTACACCAAAATTCATTTTTTCTTCAAAATTAGGATTTTTTGAGATGCAATTTCAATTTAGTACTTAATGCAAAATTATGGTATTAGCACAAGAATTTAGCCTAGCTACGGATTCTTTTTTTTTGAATTAAATCAAAATTCACGCATATCACGAGGGTCTAAGATGAAATTGAATTTTACCTCAAAATGAGGATTATTTTCAAAAAATACTTAAATCTGAAATTTTGCCACTGGAATTCAATTTGCTGCGAAATCAAGTTTTTTGAGTAGCTAAAATTGAAAATTTATTGCAAAATGTGAATCTTTCGCGCATGAAATTGAATTTTAAGAATTGTTTACCTAGAAATAAAATTCTTCGAATGACTGTAAATTTCTCTGATGCTCAACAGCAAATTCTTTAAATTCCTTGAATTCTTGTAAATGATTCTGAATATCTTTAAATTCTAAATATGGCTTTAAAGTCGAAAATTTTCTGTTCAATTCTGAAATATCTTATGTAATCTTTTTAATTCCTCAAAATGTCACAAAAATTCCTGTAAATATTAAATTCACAAAATGTCTGTAAATTCTTCTTAGACCTTTTAGTTATGTCTGTTCTGTACCAATAGATTTGAATTATTCGCATAATTAAACTCCATTTTATCGAAAGCAATCCAAGGAACCACATTCATTTTTCATTATACCTCGAATTTTTATTATTTTGAAGTAAATTTCGTTACCTAGCGAATAATCAGAATTTTTTTTCGTAAGTTTTTCTTTCGTTAAAAAATCTAAAATGTATTTCAGTTTGGCTCAAATTTCTACCTATAGTATTCTACCATTTTAGAAATACGTACTCGTGTATTATCGCCATATAGAACGTTAGAATTTAATACCCAACCCAGGTTATCCAATAACATGTAATTAGTGTCACTCTGGTAGCTCACACTTATACCTACACTTGAATCCGCCAGCTCGAAATGCTGGAAGCATTACACTGTTTAACAATTTGCAGCGAAATTGATTAGTCATGTAATGAAGTCGCGGAGCGTATTTGTATAAAAGCGATAGCATAAGCACGAGATTGGAGCATTTGAAAACGATCGACCATCTCGAATAAGATAATGATTAGCGACGAACTTATGTTTATAGCGCCCGAAACGAGCGCGCAAGTACCCGATAATCGCGCCTACAATTTAGTATACTCAGCTACCGCATTACAGTTGTGTTTCAATATTCATCTCGTCGAGTTGATAAGGAACTAGTATCATAGTACTGTAGTAACGGTAAGCTGGCTATGCTATGATACGTAGCGCCACGCGGTATCGTATACTACGAGTACGAGTATACCGGGCAGGGGTACCCTACCCTACCTCGTATAGTACCCCACGTCCACATCCCAAGGCCGGAATTGGTACATGAGCTCGATGCACGCGCATTTGAATTACATTTGCCACAGCTTGCCACAGCCTTTGCGAAAATTCGTCGACAAAAGTTCATTAATTTGGGCCACAGACATATTCGGGCTCAATGGTGGGTCGTGGGTCTGGGACTGGGTGCTCCTGTCCTGCTGCTGCTGCTGCTGCTCGCGCCCATGCCATACTTTTTTGTTTATGTTTAAACGCTGCGTTGCGTTGCTTTGGATTTGAATTTGAATTTTAAACTGCTGTGTAGGAATTTCTCTCTAACCATCCGTGAATTTTAACTGTAACTTAGCTCGACTCGACTCGAGTCTCTGGGGTGAAGCTCGTCTCGCGATAGTTAATCAAGTTTTATTCGAGAATATATTATTTACTTTTTTAACGCGATCGCGATAGCGGTGCTGTACATATTGATTTATAATTAATGGAAAGTAGAGCATTAAATTAGCCTTGGAGATTTGGCGTTCGAAACTTTTTTTACTTTTTTGAATTGTAGGTACGGGCTGTTTAAATATCAAAGGAAAAAATCAACGGGGGGTTTCAGATGAATTTTATTTTAGGAAATATTATATGTTACAATATTTTGTTGATTCGAATTGTTTTATTAAAAAAATATGAAGATTTTCAGAACCTTTGAAAAAAAAATATTTCAAAACTATTCAAAAAATTCTAGGCAAAAGTTTTTCTCAAAATTAGTTGAGATTTTGAAATTGTAAATTTTTGAAACTTTGAGGCCCAATATCACGGGTTTTTTCTATTCGTTAATTAAAATGATTTTTTTTTTTTTTTTTGATAAGATTTATCAAGTTTTTATTTTTTGAAAAAAATTGTTTCTTTCACTCTTCTCTCCATTCAGACCAGGTTGATCCACCTAAACATTCTAAAATTTAATATCGACAAAATAAAGGTAACATAATTATTATTATATCTAGATAGGAATTTTTATAAAACATTTTGTTTCGTGATTTTTTCGCCCATTTGTCCTTTTGTCATTTTTTTGTACTTTTGGCTCTTTGCAGATAGGTATTTTGTTTTGTATTGACCAAGTAAGATTTTCTATGAAAATGAAGATTATTATGCAGATTTTAAAAATTTTTTCTGAAATATTCAAAAATTTATAAAATTTTCAAAATTGGTCTTATTTTTTTCAAAAAGTTATTTATAGCTCTGAAATTTAAAAATGACCAAGTTTTCAAGTTTTATTGAATATTTGAAAGTTTTCTCACAATTTGAATCCCTACCAAATTTTAAAGAATTAAAATTAAAAAATGTTGAAAACTGTGAAAGTTTATCAGACTTGAAAAAATTACCTCCTCTAACAATTATGCTATCTCAAATTTCTAAAATTGATATTAAAAATTGTAACTGGCCGAATTTTGAAATTTTATCAAATCCAAGTTTTTAAAAATTCATTACCTAAACACTGAAAATGGTAAAAACTAAAATTGGTCAAATTCTAAAAAAATATAACATTAAATCTAAAAATGACTTAATAAATTTTCAAGTTTTATTTTATTTTTGTATTTTGAATTTTTTTCAAATTTTTGAAATTGTAATATTTTACCTTTTTTGATGAAATTGACCCTTTAAATTTTTAATCAAAACTGATTAAATTTCAAAAATTTATTAAAATTTCAAAATTACTTACCAAATTTCCAAGTTTTGCCTATTTTATTAAAAATTTTCAACAAAACTTTAAGATTCATCAAGTAATGAAAAATTATAAAAATTAAAAAATTCTATTTTGGAAATTAAATTTTTTTTCAAGTTTTATAACTTTTGAGAACTCTTCATTTTTTTTTGAAAATTGTCCTCAAAATCTTCAAATTAAAATTTTAAATTTTAAAAAAATTCTCAATTATTTTAAAAAAAATTTGTTGAAATATTTTTGCAAGTTTTTTTTGAATAATACGTACTTACATACAAGGTATTTGAATTCTCTTGGTTCATTTTCTAAAAAATTTACTCAACAGAAAATTCAAATTCAAATTTTTCAAAAATTTTGCTGTAAAATCAATTTTTTAAATTTTGAAATTTTTGTGCTTCAAATTGAACAAAAATTGATTGAAATATTTTTTTGGCTACCTATTGAATTCAAATTTTTAAAGAATTGAATTGGGCGAAATCATTACTCGAGTAACCCTACAGTTGTAGGGTTAAAAAAACGAAAAAATTGCAAAATTTGTAAGAATTAAAAAAAGTTGTAAAATTAGCTGGAATTGAACAAAAATTGATTTAAATTTTTTTTTGACTCATAAGTTCAAATTTTTACATAATTGTTAATTTTTTTAATCGAATTAATTACTCGAGAAACCCTAGGTACAATAATTTGTGGAGTTGAAAAAAACGAAAAAATTGCCAAATCCGCTAGAATTAAACGAAAATAATTGAAAAAAAATATTGGCTCGTAAATTCAAATTTTTACAAAATTGAGCGAAATCATTACTAGAGTAACCCTACAGTTGTAGGGTTGAAAAAAACGAAAAAAATTACAAAATTTGCTGGAATTAAAAAAAATGCAAAATTAGCTGGAATTGAACAAAAATTGATTTTTAAAAAAAATTTCGACTCATAATTTCAAATTTTTACGAAAGTGATGATTTTGTAATTACTCGAGAAACCCTGCAGTTGTAGAGTTGAAAAAAACAAAAAAATTGTCAAATCCGCTAGAATTAAACAAAAATTGATTGAAAAAATTTTTTGGCTTGTAAATTCAAATTTTTACAAAATTGAGCGAAATCATTACTCGAGTAACCCTACACTTGTAGGGCTGAAAAAAACAAAAAAAAAATTGCAAAATTTGCTGGAATTGAACAAAAATTGATTTAAAAAATATGTTTTTCGATTTATAACTTCAAATTTTCGCAAAATTGATGATTTTTTTTCTCGAAATTATTACTCGAGTAACCCTACAATTGTAGGGTTGAAAAAAACGAAAAAATTGCAAAATTTGTTGGAATTAAACAAAAATTGTTTGAAAAAAAAATTTTGGCTCTTGGATTTAAATTTCCACAAAATTGAGCGAAATCATTACTCGAGTAGTACCTGTTTGGAATTTTGAAATAATAGGTAAGTTAATTGTTGAGAGAAAGGTTATTTTGAGAAAATTCATGTTTAATGAATAATGAATATTTTTTTCTGGGAGGATTCGTTTCTTTGAAAGAATTTCTTCTGAGATTTATTGTTGAAATGATTTTTTCCCTTTGAACCTTCAGCTCCCCACTTCCCCTTAGGTTGACCCAATCGTAAGAGCCTTAAATATAATCTCGACCAAATACCAGTGTAAAGAAATCCGTCCTAAAATTCTCCATATGAGAAGAGAGCATTTTTGGTCGAGACAGAAACCCACTATTTCGTATCCCTTCCTTTATTTCATTTTCATGGAAAAAAGCCAAACAAAGACGTTAAAACGTGACACATTTTCTCGACGAAATGATTACTCGTATAATAAGTGATATCAACAGGGGATGTTTGAACCTCGGGTCTAGGGTCTTTTGGTACATAAACGTGAGGTGAATGAATTCTATAGCAATTTGCGCTCCACAGATGAGTATACAGCCAACACCATTATATAAGGTGTTCGCTATGGTATCGAGTCGAGATTTGTATGCAAATTATTGATAATAATAGAGTTTCGGACTCGTCGTTGTCGTAATACCATTGTTGATAGATTTTAATTAGTCGGAAAAATGGTAATTTGGTGCGACTGCGGCGAGCCTCTCGCGCTCGAATTCACAATGTCGGCCATGCCATCATTGCCATCCCATCGTACGGTGTCGTGAATCTAGAGCGAATCTGTGGACCAGATTTTGTTGCTAGATGTAATGGTACTCGTTTACCAGGTACACATGTCCGGTGAACGAAATGTGTCCGAAGAATGTCATAAATTCGGTGATTAATAGATACTTTGGCGACAAACCTGTTACCCGGGTCGACTACGTACGTAGACGACATTTCAACAAAGAATTCCAAACATTGACGTGTGTTTTGTCGGCAACAAACGCCAATCGTAGAGAGGAGGAGATCTAAACTCAATTATGTTTAAATGAAAACTGGAAATTATTGGAGGGGGGAGGGGTTCAATCGAAATTTTTGTAATATCCAGAATTATTCCTAGGTCTTCAAGCTATAACTTTTGTTTGAAGTTTTTTTTTTAATTGAACCCCCCTCCCCACCGATTTTGCATAAAACTCCAGAGATATAATTAAAAATTATAGCAGTGAGTGAGGAAGGAATTGATTGAAATTTTTTTCAAATAAAAGTTGTAGATTAAGATCCTAAAAATAATTTTGGTCATTATAAAAATTTCGATTGGATTTCTCTTTCTCCTCAGATTTCACAGTATCAGGTATTCAGGTATATGTAGATACTTTTCAAAATTTGGGGACGGGTCCAATTGAAAATTTTTTCAAACAAAAGTTGTAGATTGAGGTCCAAGAAGTAATTTTTGTTATTATAAAATTTTCGATTAGACCCTTCCCTTCCCTCCAATTTTGCATAATATGACTTAGATACTTATAGGATACTTATAAATTATTAAAAACTGGTGGAGGTAGAGGTCAAATTGAAAAAATTTTCAAACAAAAGTTGTAGTTTGGAGTCTTGAAAATAATTTTGGTTCTACCAAAATTTCGATTGGATCCCTCCCTCCCCTTAAATTTTAAATAAAATACATGTTAATTAAAATAATATAATATTTCAAGTCCAGAATCTGAACTGATATGGAAGTAGGATTCGAGCAACCTCCATTTTATAAAGTTATTTTTCGACGTTGTCGAACGGAAATCCAACTCTGTGGCAGTTTACAAGGTGAAAGTTATCAGAGGCGGCAACTTCCCTACAGCTCTGATGCTTGAGCTGTACATGAACCAATTCTGAGCTGTACATGAATTTCGTCCATGTACTGCTCAGCTGTACATGAAATAATCAAGAAAAATTAACCACTCATACAAAATTATTACGTTTTTGGTCTTCTAATTCAAATTCAAAGCAAATAAAGCCTTGAAAAAAAATTCTTTACCTATACTTAACTCTTAACCATAGTTTAAGTACCACGTTATTGTTTATTATAATAATATTGTGTTCGTTTTTTTTGATTTAAAAAAAATAAATTTCGTTTTTTTTTTTTGCAACCCCCTAATTAAATTTTAGCCACTACCTACGAAAATTTTTTGAGCTGCAGCTGCACATGACGAAATTCTAAGTTGCCGCGCCTGAAAATTATCATGTGTAAAGTCTTGTAAAATGAGTTTTTAAGCATTTCATACTGATGCTGTATACCTTGGGCGAGCTAGACATGAGAATTCGGTTCGTCGAAGCTGGATAACTCTAACAAGGTGAAACGATACGTGAAAAGGAAGGGAAAAAAAGTCGAATCACGACGAGCGGTGGCGGATAAGCCATAAGGTTTTTCAAATGGTGTATACCTGTCCTGCATTTGACGTTGTTTTTTTCATTTTAAAAATACTTTTTTATACGCTCGTAGCGACGACCGTTTAGTAATAAAAAAGAAAAGGTGAAGTGTACTCGAGACGAGAGCCTTTTTATTGTCAATGTTACTCTTCAAATGATCGAAATTAGGTTTATATCTGTAATATACCGTTTCGCCCATCTTTTATTATTGAAATATGTTTAACTCTTTTGCAATTTTATACGCCAGTACAGGCGGTCGCAGCGGCAAAATTGTTTTGTCATTTTGCCATATTTTACAGATGCGCATTTGCCAATACCGTATAACCCTATTCTGGGTTTAAATTTTACCCTTAAATATCGAATCTATCCCGATGTTACGTATCAATCAGTTGTGCTGTATTTATCGTACCCGAGCTCGCCCTGCATCAATACAATACCATGCTACTGGTATGAATATGTTTGATGAAGGTTTATTTTCTTTTTTTATGGTGTTCTCGGTTCGGAAAATAGCCCCTTTAGATTACCTTTCCCTGTGAATACTTATCGAGATTTACTTGCGTGTAGTAAATCGAAATAAAATTTATTTTAGATGAGATGATTTAACACGAGTGGAGAGAAAATTTGACGGATTGGGTTTATTCTTTGTGGGTAGATGGGATGAGAATGGACATGAAAAGAGAACACGGTCTTTCTGAGAATTTTTTCAAACAGAACTACACGTCTTGAATTTTTACTAAATTCATATTTTAAAGAAATTAAAAATATGTACACCTGAATAAACGTTTATAAAAAAAATGTTTTCCGAATAATAAACAAAAATATAAAAAATTATTTGGAAAATTTAAAGCTTCCAAATGAAAGTTTTAGGAAAACATTTTTAACAAAATTTGGAAAGAATTGTTTTTGAAAATTCTTTTCAAAAAACAGGGTTTAAACAAAATTTTCAAAGAAATTTTTTTTTTTTTAATTTGATCATTTTTAACTAAAAATATTTATTTATTTTCAAAACATCAAAAGGACTAAAAAATTGTAAAAAATTCATTTTTGAACAAGGTTTAAAAAAATTCTGCAAAATTTTTGATTGATGAAAATTTGGATTTTTTTCGTATGCAACGGAATTTTGAAAAAAATTCTTTTGCTCAAATTCGGGAAAAATAGTTTTTAAAACACATTTTTCAGAACATCTGTCAAGAAAAAATTTGGAAAAATATAGTTTTTGATCAAAATTCGAGAAAATTGCTTGATTCCAACAGAATCCCAAACAAGTGTTTTTAAAAAAAAATGTAAAGAAAATGTATTTTAAACAAAAATTTAAAAAATTGTGTTTGAACCAATTTTTCAAGAATGTGTTTTCAACGAAATAAAAAAATGAAAATAATTTTTGATCTCAAAAATTGTTTTAATTAAGTATTTTGAAATAAAAAACTTTTAAAAACATCCATTTTTAATCAAATCTAAAAATATTAGTTTTCGAAGAAATTAAAAAAAAAATAAACCGGTATTCAAAAATTTCAAGAGACGCTTACGTGTTTTCACAAAATTTGAAAAATCATTTCTGAGCAAAATTTCAAAAATTGTTTTTGCATAAAAAATTAATTTTGAACAAAACTGGGTAAAAATTGATTTTTAAACAAAATATGAAGTAAAAAAAATGTTTTGTGCGTACAAATCTCAAAAAATAAAACATTCATTGTTAAGTAATTAAAATTTAAAAAAATTGAATGAATTTTAAAGGACTTGTTTTTGACCAGATTTCGTGATACTTAAGCAAAAATAAAGAAATCATCTTTGAACAAATTTTCACAAATTGTTATTTTTGCATAAAAAATTAATTATTAACAAAACTGGAAAAAATTGATTTTTAAGAAAAAATTTGAAGTAAAAAAATGTTTTGGAAGTATAAATTTAAAAAAATAAAAAATTTTGGACGGAATTTTAAAAAATTTCTTTCAAACAAAATTTAAAAAATTTTTGTTGAATAATTAAAATTTGAAAAAAAATTGAATGAATTTTAAAGGATGTGTTTTTGAACGATGTGGTTATTATAAGCAAATTTTTATTTTTGCATAAAAAATTAATTTTTAACAAAATTTGAAAAAATGATTTTTAAGAAAAAATTTGAAGTAAAAAATTGTTTTGTAAATAACAAATAAAATTTCAAAAAATAAAAAGTGTTAAACGGAATTTGAAAAAAATGTTTTCAAAAAAAAAATAAAAAAATTGCTGGTAATTAAAATTTGAAAAAAATTTGGAATAAATTTCAAAGAATGTTTTTTTGAAAAAAAAAAAATCGTGGTTGGGTATTCATCAAAATTTTAAAAATAATTTTTGAAAAAATGTTTGGAAAAAAATAAAATTGATTTTTAAAACATTTGAAAAAAATATTTTGTAGATTTCTAAAAATCAAAAATTAGGTTTGGACGAAAAATATCAATTTAAAAAAAAATTAAAATGTTATAAACGGAATTATAAAAAAAATTGTTTTCAGGCAAAAGTTTTAAATTGTTGTTACCAAGGTAATTTAAAATTTGGAAAAAATGAACGAATTTTAAAGTACGTAATACTAAACAAAATTCGTTGTTATTGATCAAAATTTGAAAAATTGTTTTCAAACAACATTTGAATTTTTTTTTTACAAAATTTAAAAAAATTGATTTCTAAAGACAATTGTGAAAAAATCGATTTTTAATCAAATTTAAATGACAATAAAATGAAAAAAATTGTTTTTATTTAAAATTTGAAGAAAATTGAATACATTGAAAATTAATAATTTTGAACAAAAATTGTGTTGAAACAAAATAATAATGTGTTTTGAACGATTTTGAAAAACATTATTTTTTAAACAAAATTTGACGTTTGATCAAATTTTTAAAGAATTTGTTTTTGAACAAAATTTGAAAAACTGGCTTCTGAACAACATTAAAAAATTGTTTTTATCATAATTTCAAAAAGTAAAAAATGAAACAAATTTCATGATTTTTGAACATTTGAACAAAAAGAAAATTTTCTGAACTTCTAAAATTTTTAAGAAAATTGTTTTTGAACATTTGAAGAAAAAAACATCAATGAGCAGAATTTTAATGAAATAATCTTTGAACATGATATTTAAAAATCACAAAAAAATCATTCCTACGGAATTAAAAAAAAAAAAATTGAATAGGTAATAAACAAAATTTATTAAAAAAATGTTTGTCAAAAAAATTTACAAAAAATTGATCATTTCTTCCTGAAAAAATCATATTTCAGTGGTTCCAAAAATTGTATCATATGATTTTTTTCAAAAAATAATGATAAATTGTTTTCCAAATGTTGCAGCTTAACAGACCAACATCATTCGCCAGTTCTTCCGCATCGGATTTAAACGGATTCGTAGACAATCGACAGCAGCCTTCAATATACGCAGCCTCCCTAACCCATCACACCGATTCGGAAAAAGATACGACAGACCCGGACAGCAGCAAATCATCGCATTATCAATCAGTACCTCTGAAATTGGGCGACCCGAGCAGCGGTTCTATATCGTATTCGCGTCCGAAATCGGCTACCGCAGAGCTTTCGTCTTCGAGTAAAGTTGCCAGTGAATCGAAACCGAACGAGGTGAAAAGTGGCGTGTCCGTGCCCGTGGCCGGTGGCGGCGATCCGTTCTCGAAAAATTTTTCTTTCGATAATAAAGAAATCGAATCGTTGAAAAATCGTCGCGTCTCGTTATGCGTACCGGGTGCGGAAAGTGATAGCCATTTGCAGGAAACTCGACGTGCTAGCTCGCCATTTACCAACGGAGGTACTGAATTGCTAATTGGCCCGCCTCCGCCGCCGCACGATGAACACCGTTTAAAAACCACTGCCATAATTGAAGATTCCAGAAGGAGTAGTAAAGATTTCAACAATAAGTGAGTTTCATTCCCATTTATTACCATCGTTTTATGGATTTTTTTAGGTCATTATGTTCGAAATTAGGCACCGAGGTATGGAAGATCATCCGAATTCGAATTTCGAGTCGTGATTTAGGCCTATACCAAAGCTAAGCTGCCTGTAGGGTTAGTTCTTATCTTATGTTTACGTGCACGTCTCGCCCACCTTTTTTATATATATTTTTTTTCATAATTTAAAACTCGTCTTGGAATTTGAAATGATCGTCGTCGTATTATCAATATTATCCTAGCTGCGTACAAAATACAAATCCACAAAGATATTGTACCCAGCGAACGACCGGTTTTTTTTTTCAAGTACAGAGCCGCATCGTTGCCATGTCTCTTAATGATACCTATACCTTTACCTATACTGGCATTGGATTCATGGTGCCCTTGACACGTACCATAATAGATACATGTCGTAATAACAATCACAATCATAGATAATTACGATTGTGATAATACCTACGAGGAAGACTAATAATAAAGATGAGTCCCCAAATCCACCAGCTCCATCGATTCTAGTATGTGCACATACTCGTATGGTACACGTGAACTCATCGGGTGTAGCTGTAGAGCATAGATGAGGTACCTAGAGTAATCTGGTATTGTGTAATTATGCTTGGCGGCGATTCATCTTTATCTCGAGTAGCTCCTCTATGCTCTATTGTTTGAAATTTGGCGGCAAAATTTTACGCTTAAGGGTTTCAATCAATTGTTTAAAGATGGAACAATACGTTACTACTACGTCTTCATTTTCATATCCTCTTCGACGAAAGTAAAAATAATTATCATTTCAAGGAAATCGATGCCAAATGTGATGTATCGCTAATGAATCCTACACCCATACGTGATGGTGACGAAAAGTCGATGGATCTTTTCAAATTTTTGTCGTATTTTTCACCTATTTTTCTTTTGAATATCGAGGTGAGGTCAGGAAACACATCAATAAGGATTTTTGAGAATTGTCCACAATGAGGTTTTTTTTCCTTTCTACGTGGTCTGGCTATTATTGCATTCTAAGGTTTGTGAATTGTTGAGGATGAAGTGATTAATTTTGAGATTTTTTCAAAGTTGTTTTGTTCATCTTTTTGTTATTTTTTTCTTCGGTAAATAGATTGATCATTTTCTAGGAAGACTTAATAGCTTTTTAAAAATTTATCAACATTAATTTTTATCACTTTTTCCTTCAATTTAAAAAAAATATATATTTCTTTTTATAAAACACAACAATCTAAAAATTACACATTTTTCGAACCCCTGCGAAAAAATTTAATTTTCAATTTGAAATAATTTTTTTTTGCACTGCAACATTGGGGAAAAATTCTGACACGAACTTTTGGAAAGCGTAGTAATTAAAAAGAAATCCACACTTTTTGATACTGCTGAGAGAAAAATTCAAGTTTTCAATTTGAAATTATTTTTTACTGGTATTAAGTAGCTAGGTAAAAAAAGTAAAAAATAATAATTTCGACAATTTTGAGAAAATACAAATTTTGTGAACCCCTGTCAAAAATTGAATAAATTTTTTCACCTGACAATTTCAAAAAAAAAATTAAAATTAATTACGACAAATTTTGGGGGAAAGGGGTAGGTAGGGTAAGTCTAAGTACAACTGGCAAAAAAAATTGTACCTACTTTGATAAGTTTGTATTTTTCCTCTCAAATTTCAATCCTCTGCCAAAAATTCAATTTTTTACTTGAAATTTTTTTTTGACTCGACGATATTTTCGAATTCTTTCTATTTTTAAGCCATTTTAATTGCAATAATGTTTGTGTGTTTTTCTGAAAAATTCTGAGAATAGTTTGTAAACGATAAAAAGAAAATTTCAAAAGGATTGATCCCTTCTAATTCAAAAAATTTTCAAATTATTTTTTTTTGTAAGTACAATACATGTGTAATAAGTACGAGAAAAATATTACAACTCACTTCTTTGGGGTTTCCAACCAATAAATAGTGCAACTTTTGAGATAAGAAATTATGCAATTAACTCGATAATGGATTTTTAGTGTCATGCTGAATTGCTGATACTGACTTGAAAAATGAGCGAAATAGAACAGCCTTGAGCTAATAAATTGATGGAAATACATAGGTACTTACTTGTAGAAATTAGAAAAGATGACTATAACTATATTGATTTTTTTTTTCAAATGAACTTTTTAAAATTAAAAAAAAAACTTTTTTTCCAATTTTTCTGGAGAAAATTTTTTTTATCAAAGAAATTCAAGATCTCTCGAATTTCTAATCAATTTAATTTTTTGATTTTTTCAAAAAATTTTTTTTTTCAATTGCTATTATTACCTATTTTTTGATTTTTTCTTGAATTTTCTCAACTGAAAAAATTAATTTTTTTCAGATTTTTTCAAACAAAAGTTTTAATTTAAAATCCTTAGAATAATTTAAATCTATAACTTTTGTTTGAACATTTTTTCAATTGAGGCATCAAGTGGAGAGATATTGAGATTTTTTGGAAAAACGGACGAATTTTTTGATGAAATTTTTCTCAAAATCATAATTTGAGAAACCCTACAGTGTTATTTGGTTGGAAAAAAAGAAAAAATACGTAATCTTCTGGAAAAAATTGATAAAATGAAAATTTTCGACGCATAAAAACAATTTTCTACGAAATTGATTAAATTTTTCTCAAAATCATCATTTTTGAGAAACCTTACAAAAATTTTGTTGTAGGGTTGAAAAAAAAAAACGAAAAAATTGTGAAATCCTCTGGAATTGAACAAATATTGATTATATAAAAATTTTCCATACATAAAAAATAATTTCTACAAAATTGATGAAATTTTTCTCAAAATTATTACTCGAAAAACCCTATACAGTTGTAGGGTTGAAAAAAAAAGAAAAACTGTCAAATCTGCAGGAAGTGAACAAAAATTGATTAAATAAAATTTTTCTACTCATAAATTCATATTTCCACAAAAATTGATGAAATTTTCTCAAAATTATTACTTGGGAAACGCTACAGTAGTACCTAATTAATTTTTTGCAGATTTTTTAAATTTTTTAAAAATTTGCCTAAAATTATTGACGTTAGAATAATTTTTGAATTTTTTTTAATATCACTTGAATTTTCCTAACTAATGAATTTTTCTTTTTCAATTTTTTCCAAAAATATTGTAGTCTAGGTATATTAAAAATTTTTTTGGAAACACATTAATATTTTATTTTTATTAAATTACACGAATTTTCTCGACTAATTAATTTGTTGATACTCCATGAACTCTATTGAAAAATAATTTCATAATTTTTATTGAAAACTTTTTTTTTGAAAATTAATTTTCATGTTTTTCCATGACTATATTCAAAAATATTTTTGAAAATTTTGAATATTTGTTTAATTATTCTGAAATGGGGTTTGTTTTTAAACCATTTGAATTTTCCTAACCAATTGATTTTTTATTCAAACATTTTTTCCAAAAATATTTTTTGAAAAAAAAGTTTTTCAGAATCATTATAGTTTTTCTAGCGAATTGATTTTTTCTCTTTTCTGATTTTTTCAAAAACAGTTTTTTCTTAAATTTGTATGGTAAACAATTAAAAAAAAAAAATTGTTTAAATTATTTTTTTAAAAGTGATTTTTCAAAAAAAAATTTAAGAGTAATTTTTTGTACATTTTACATTCATTAAAATTATAAGTGATATAACTTTTTTTCAAATTTTTATCTTCAATATATAAAAAAAACGCGTAGCAGTCAAGATGCTCCGCGACAGCCGAATTTTTTTTTTCAAGTTAGTGTACCACTTTGAAAACGTTTTCATCCATGGTATTTCAGTTTCAATATCAGTTTTAACTTCAAATTCAGTTTAAAAATGTCAGGTTTTTGTCTTCAGTTTTAGTTCCTCTCTGCATTGAAGATTTCATCTTCAGATGGGGGCTCCGCCCCCATACCCCCGTTGAGGCTCCGACCCAACCCCTCATCATTTTCGGCTCTTAGGATGGGGGCTCCGCCCCCATACCCCCGCGTTGAGGGCTTCGCCACCAACCACCTCGTCACTTCCAGCTCTTCAGATGGGGGCTCCGCCCCCATGCCCCTATTAGGGGGTTTTACCCTCAATAGGGACATGGCAGGAGAGGATTGAGGGCTTCGCTCTCAATCCCCTTCACACTTTCAGCTCTTCAGACGAGGGCCAACACACCAAAAAAGAGGTTAAAACGTGAAAATTTATGATTTTTGACCCTGTACGGGGGTCAAATGGTGCTCAAAAGTCGAAACCCCCAAAAGGTACATCAGTGACCTCTACTGACCCTACATCCCAAATTTCGATTGTTTAGGTCTTTTAGTTTGGGCTGTAGGCTGTTCAACGCGTCAGAAAAGACAGGTTAAAACTTGAAAAATATTGATTTTTTACCCTGTATCGAGGTCAAAAGGGGTTTAAAGGTCAAAACCTACAAAAGGCACATCAGGGACATGAACTCGATCTATGATAAAAATTTAGGCCCCCCAGCTCCATTTGGAGGGTCTGTAGCCTGATCAATGTGAAAAAATGACATAAAAATCCACTTTTTGGGCCCTAAAATGGGGTGGGGATGACTTGGGAAGCTGAAATTTGGATACAGTGGAGACAATCAGTGTCACTGTTGTTGGTAAAAATTTCAAATCATTTTGTCAAATTGGGGCCTCTTTAGAGCCCCCCTCAAAAAAAGGCCACCCCCAATTTTGGGGCCCAAGGGTCAAAATCCCCAAAAGGCACCTCAGTGATTCTTACCGATCCTAAATACCAAATTTTAGCATCCAAGGTCATTTGGTTTGGGCTGCAGGCTGATCAACGTACCGGGAAGCGAGAAAAAACATGAAAAATTGTGAAAAATCTTGATTTTTGACCCTTGACAGGGGTCAAAGGGCGCCCAAAAGTAGAAACCTACAAAAGGCACATCAGGGGCACAAACTTGATCCATGATAAAAATTTTGGCCCCCAGCCCCATTTGGGGGTCTGTAGCCTGATCAACGTGAAAAAAATGACCCCAAAATCCACTTTTTGGGCCCTAAAATGGGGTGGGGATGACTTAGGGGGCTGAAATTTGACTATGGTGTAGGTAATTAGGATTCTTATCCCTGGGGCAAGTTTCAAAAAATTTCATGATATTGGGGCTCCCCCGCACTCCCTTTAAAAAGGGGTCATATCCCCAATTTTGAGGTAGGGCCCCAAAAAATTTTTTGCATCATTCCTACACCGAGGAGACCCTACATAGCAAGTTTGATCTCATTTGACCTGTTAGGCTCGATAAATAAATAAATATATATATATATATATATATATATATAAATATGTGACATGTGACAGATCGTCATCTTTTGGTCCCAAACGTCAACAAATGGGGTCAGAACTCTTCTACCCCCCCCCCTCCTTCCAAATCAGGGTCGGACACAATAGCCTAAATTTTTTTTTTAAAAATCGGCTAAAAAACGGCCTTTAAAATGTTTGATTTGAAAAAAAAACCAAACTAAAACCAGATGATGGGTTGGTCACTTTTTAAAAATTAATTTTGATGAAAACAGTATTTGGGTAATTCTCAGAAAATCGGCAAATTTCACTACTGTAAAAGTTCAGAAATTTGACAGGTTTTTAAAAAAAATTTTTTAAGGTAATTGAAAATATATATGCCCCCGAGTACTTTTATGGTGTTGGGGTCAATTCATTTCCCAAAAGGGAGGGGGGAGGACGATTCAAAAAGGGGTATAGCCGGGTAAAATAGGGTGATTTGGCCCCCCAGAGCGAATTTTTAAACCAACTAGTGGAAGTTGGTCCTTATGGTCTAAAACCCCCGTGACCAAATTTTTAGGTCGCTACCTCACCCCCACCCCCTCCTAGAGCGAAAAATGTGATTTTTCGATTATAATTTTTGATTTTGACAGTTTTTAACCAAATTTTTTCAAACTCGGGTAGATGTTAGGTATTAGTGAGTATCTTATTATAGCTTATTAATAATTAATAAAATATCAGTATTATAGCTTATAGAATAACTAATTGTCGAATTGTCCATCGTCGTGGCTGTAAAAATTCATCATTGCCACGACGAAAGACAAACACTTGTGATCCACGACGATGGACAATTCGACAATTAGTTATTCTATAAGCTATAATACTAATATTTTATTAATTATTAATAAGCTATAATAGGATACTTACTAATTAGAATAAATTTTCTCAGTTTTCAGGAAGGTGGGACATTTTATACCGGAGGAATGATAAGCCACGACGATGGACACTATTTTTGTAAAAATTGAAATTTTTACAGATGATTACGTAAAAAATCGCTCTGTGCATTGCCATTCGAAATTTCAAATGCGGATAGTATTATTATAAAAGTAACAAATCAGTGTAGCCATTCAGCAGAAAAAAATATTCACTCAGCGAGCTGAGACAAATTTTTAAAAATTAGCCACGACGATGGACATAAATCTTTGCTACAGTTTTCAATGATCAGGTGTAGTTGTACTAAACACTTTTTGTGATCATCATTCACACCAGCCTATACCCTGACCTTCCTAATGACGTGTACTTACTTTTTTTTTCAGAAAAACATGGTGATTTCCATAATTTTTGAAATCTGTTTTCAAAAACATGTTGTGCTACAGGCCACGACGATGGACATTTTGAAGTTTAGACTAACTTGTACTCAAGGGGAGGGGGGTGGTATTCATCAAATTGGGCATGATGGATTAAGGACGTTATAATGTACAAATAACCAAAAAATGAAAGTTGGGCATAGTACAGGAGTTGAGAAATCAGCCTGTTACTCAAATTTGCCGATTTTCGGAGAATTACCCATATACGAATAATTATAATATCACTCCTGCCCCTCAACACCACCCCGACAAAAAAACACACCGATCCATTATTTTTCGTGATATTACGTATTTCCAAGTCAAGTGGGCGAAATGAAGAACTTTTTTATAACTTTATGTTGCTTTTATACTCGTTTGAAGGTGGAATATAAATGAAAATATTACCTTTTCCATTTAGTATTTCTCATTATTTCGTAAAATTAACAAAAAAACACGAGTAATTATCTCGACTCGATGTAAAAAAGGTAAAAGATGACTGTAGTGAGAAAAACGACTTAAAAAAATGACTGGCTTTGTTCGTCGTTGGTCGCTTTTTTTTCTAATATAAAAAAGAACCACCTTCGAGTTGTTTTGGGTCAATATCCTTCAAATAATTTATTCTCATTGCCTATAAATATACATAGATAGGAGCTCGTGTACTCTGTGTACAGGTATAAAATGTACATATATATATATATATATATATATACGTAGTATCCGAGAAAGAGAAGCATAATAATATAAGGTACTTAGGTATAAATAAACCTAATACACGAGACAGAAAGAGTTAAAAACATCGTCGTATACTATATCGACTTCAAAGGTTAACTCTGTTGCATTAGAAAGACCTCGTTAATGAATCCTTCGAGTCGGACTTGGACAATCGTACTGCAGTCTTGGTTTCCTTATAGTGTGTATTTTCTGGCTCATTTACGAGACAAGAATATAGCTGCTGGCTGGAGCGAAAAACACGTTTTTCTTACCTGTACGTCGACTGTACGGTGGACGAAGGTGGTGGGAGCGAGCTCCGCGAGAGAGACTTGTCTTGTGACTTGAGCAACGTCGCCGGTGTTTCACTTGCCAGCTCTCGACACTGTGGAAGTTGATGGCTACAGAAAGGTACCCACGAATACAAGACACGCTGTTCAGGTGTGTTTCGGAGACATTGAGGAATTTTTACGAGTACGTGATTGGTGTGTCGGTTCATTCTTCAGATTGTATCGCGATTTAAATTTCAAATTCGTTATAACGGCTGAATTCTCAGCTAATTCAGCGTCCTCTTGATGGACCATTTCGGTGTTCGCGAGTTTTTCCCATCAGTGCTGTGTTCGATTTGCGGAAATAATCACGGTCGGAAATAATCTACGGATTGAAACGCCATGCAACGGTTGTTACTTTTGAATGTAAATGGTCGAAATTAAGGTTTCCTTTAGTTGGTCACACTGACTCGTTGTTGTTGGTTACCTGGCTGGTTGATCTTCCGAGTGACCTACGATTTGTGTAACGAACACAGGTACACAGGTATCGAAGACTCGCGTAGGTGTTTTATTTTTTACCCCGATTGTAAAATATACAAATGGACGACTATAGTGAATGGTTCGGTTAAATTTGGTTCAAAAAAAAAAACCGCGTGTTTTGTGATGTGTTTGTGTTGTGTGTGATCTTGTAAAGTGTTAGTGACTAATCAAAATCACCATGAAGCTTCCGAAAATTTATTGGCATAAGTAAGCATTAAATTTAATAGAGTTATCTGCGAATATGATGTAAAGGTGGTTGAAGGATTGGTCAACCGTGTCCATGGGTCTGCTGGGTGTCGTATAAAAAAACGAATTTATCAAAGCAGGTGTTTCCTTTTCCTCTCTATATAGGGCTGGGTCGGTAATGGAGCAAAAAGTGCTGCGAAAATACAATATTTGGCGCGTTTAAATTACCTACCAACGACGTATTCGAAAGAAGGAAATATTTAGCTAAAATTACAGCTTTTATGTATGTAATTTTTTATAGTAATTTTCTCATTTCGCCACGACTGGCTAATTAGTTATAACGAAGAAGGTAAAGTTTTATTTGTCTTGGTTATTTAGTCGAGAATTTTATTCACTCTTTATTCGTTATTTTCCATTTAGCCAGTCGTACATTTTATAGAAAAATTTCAAGGGCTCGTACCGTATTTTTTTTTGTTTTTCAAACGTCTTAATAGTGACGAAACACGCGGGATTTTACATAGCTGGTGGAATTGTTTTCTATGGTATCGTGTATTGGTGTATTTTACGTCGATTTTTTTCATTATTTCGAATGTGAAAATTGAGTACGAAACTGAAAATTGTAAACTCGTTTTTATTGAAGTAGATTTTTTTTTCTTTTTAGTTCAAGGTATATGCGTGCGAATCGTAAATTGTCGTATTCAATGCGAGTATGTCTCGAATTATTTTATTGTCGCGTATTTTCCCCTCCCTGCCCCTACCCTCTTGCTCTGTTCTCAATTATACGTACCCTGAATTATTAAATTCACAATACGAGGTCTTTGATTAGATTTTTATAAGCGAAACAACTCCCACGTATTGAAAGGTTTTTTTTTCTAAAGGTAAATCTTGCTATTGGATTCTGCCTCCATTCTCCTCATAAATACGAACCAATCATTTGGAATAAATTCCAAATTTTACCACTGTGTCAATTTTTTGCAGTAAAATTTATTGCAAAAGTAAATCGGTTAGAAAAATTCCTAATTCAGATTTTAGAGAATTGATGTCTCCGATGGTAATGGCAATGGCGTCCTATAGGTAGGTCTGCCTCTCTGCGATACCTTCTCTTATTATATAAGGGCTATTCCTATTCATGGCGCTGCTTTAGTGGTTACCATTTCTTTAACTTGGTCTTCGTCAGAAAAGGTCGCTCCAACAGGTGTTACATCTGCTTTTTATTCAGCTTAAGTTGTAACAAAGATCCATTGTAAGGAATTACCTTCTTCTTTCATCTGCCACGATATACGAACTACGCTACAGGTTTTTCTTCTCCTGCTTTGGACCCGTAGACCGTAGTCCGTATTTTTACCTTGTTCGAAATATCGATGTGAATATGGATGCTTTTTTACTCGGAGCTGGGAAATGAGAAATTTTACTTTTGAAGAAGAAATAGTTGGGGAAAAAGGTGTAATATGAGAATTGAGCCGAATGGAAAATTTTTACGAGGATTTGATAATTTTCGAAAAGAGCGGATTGACAAAAATATTGTTATGATTTTAATTTTGAAACGTTGTCCTCATTTTTTCGTCCTGAAAAGGTCAACTATGGAAAAATTCGCGAAAGCTGTTATTTTCCATTTTTATTAAAAAAGAAACTATTTTTTCCTTGATGCCCAGGTAGCTAATAATAGAAAAATATTTTCCAAATTCTTATATTCGTCTGACGTGAGTATGTAGGGAATATTAAAGCCCGAGAAATTGAAAAGAAGTAGTTTGGCAGGGGACAGGGATTCGAAAATTTTCAAAATTTGAGATATTGGTAGAGGTAGTCCTCGAATTCTCAAGTGGGTTGCTAGGATGAATCAAATTCTAGTTTCTTTCTGACATTAATCTTAAAGGGTTCAAAAATTTTGACTTTTTAATTTTTTGTAATTTTTCAAATTCTTCTGTCATCATTAGGTAAGTATATCATTTTTTGGTATTTTTATTCAATTTTGGGGTTTTGAAAAAACTTGAACAAAGAGTTTGGGAATGATTCTTGATCAACCGTTAAAAAAATTATTCAAAAAAAATCTCAAAAAATTACTTCTATGCATTTGATATTTTCCAAAAAAAAATCAAAGCAGTTATTAATTTTTTTTTTAAATTCTTCAAAACAAATTTTGGAATCAGGAAAATTTGATAAAAAAAATTATCGAAAAAAAAAATGCAAAAAATAGTTACTTACACACATAATCTTTTATAAAAATGTTTTGAAATTTTTCTCTAAAAAATTTAAAATTCCAAGAATTTTTTTTTTTGAAAAAACAAAATCATCTCAACAAATTTTAAAAATACTTATATTAGTAAAAATAGTTACTCAGAATAAAATTTTTCTTATAATAAAAAAGGTTTGAAATTAAAAAAGAAAATGGTTCAAGTCGACAAATTGCCAGTACATATGTACATTTAAAAAACAAATCAAAAATGTTGACATAGAAATGAAGGGAATTCTTAATCCTTTTTTGTTTTTTTTGAAGAAATAAAAATTATGAGAAAAGTTTTATGAGGAAAAAAAATCATCAAAGAAATAGTAAAAAAAAATTACTAAAAAATAATAGGTAACTTAAAAAAATCATTCGGAAAAATGCTCTGAAAAATTTTCTCTAAAAAATTTATGAATAAAAAATTGTAAAAATCAAAAATCATATTAGAAATTACCATGAAAAAGTACTCCCTCAAACAAAATGTTCTGGAAAAAAGTTTTTAAAAAATTTTCTAAAAAAAAATCTGAAAAGTTTTCTGGAAAAACGAAATTTCCCTCAAGTTCTTGAACAAAAATCCCTCAAAATATATTTTTTCAATTTTTGGAAAAATTTCCTGTATACCTTACACTTGAAAAAAGTCGAAAAAGTTTATGAACATTTTTTTAAAAATCGTCTCAACAAAATTATGAAAAAAAATTTGTACTATAGTAAAGAAGAAAAAAAAAATGATGAGGTGAATTCACTGTCGATAAAAAATTTGTAAAAAATAATTACTTGCTCAAAAATAATCTGAAACATTTTCTCTGAAAAAAAAAAATGTCGAAAAGAATTTTTCTTCCATTATTTTTAACTTTTTTTTCAAAGTGTACCTATTTGCAATTTTTTTGAAAATTTTCTAACAAAAACCATCACTTAGAATTTTGAATTTTTTTAAGAAAATTTTTAAAAAATTCATTTTTAGGAGAACTTCTGAATACACAATTATTTTTTTTATCATTTTTTTTTTTTTTTTTTTTTTTTACAGGTGTTGGACTTCTTTAGGATAATTTTTTTAACATAATTAGTTCTTGGGCAAAAATTTCTCAAAATGTATATTTTTTTTAATTTCTCAAAAAACTTCCTATGCACTTATTAATAAATTACTGTTAAAAAAAAAGTTCTTGGACAAAAATTTCTGAAAAATCTCAAAAAATTGCTAGTGGATACGATTAAAAAAATAAAAATTGAAAATTTTTTCTTCCAGTAAAGAAAAAAAAATTATGTTAAAGAAATTATCCTGAAGAAGTCCAACACCTGTAAAAAAAAAAAATGATAAAAAGAAATAATTGTGTATTCAAAAATTCTCCTAAAAATGAATTTTTTTGAAATTTTCTTTAAAAAAATTCAAAATTTTACGTGATGATTTTTTGTCAGAAAATTTTCAAAAAAATTGCAAATAGATACACTTTGAAAAAAAAGTTAGAAATAATGGAAGAAAAATTCTTTTCGACATTTTTTTTTTTTTATAATCTAAAAAATGTTTTAATGAGTAAAAAAATTACCTACCCTCAAAACTTTATTTGAAATAATTTTTTAGAGTTGAGAAAAAGTTCAATAAAAATGTCGTTCTAATTAAATGTTTTTTTTTAGGGAAAATTGTACCAAAAAATTATTAAGAAGTGATTGATTGTAAAAAAATTCCTGTACAAAATAATTTTTAAAAAATATCAAAAATATATTTTTTTTGTTTAAAAAAAATATTTTTCTGCAAAAATTTTTGAAATTAAAAAATCCTTTAGAAAAAATTGTTCAGAAATAGTTACAAAATGGTTACCTATGTGTAAGTATTTAATGAGCCACGTAATTTCACTGAAATATCAGCAGAATTATTATTTCGATTAAAATCACACGATGAAATTCTACGTTTTTTTCTTTTTTTCATTAATTAAATAGCACGACCATTTCTTTATCAAATTCTATAAACATCCTTCTTTTGTTTTCCTAAAACCGTCGAAACGAATGTACGACAAATACTCGCGATCTCGATAAAATTTCATGAAACAATATGGGAAAAAATCGATAAAATTTTTCGCATTCGAATTTTTTCGTCATTTTAAATTTCTTCGAATTCGCCTATATAATATGTCGATAAGAATTTAAACGGAATGACTTGGATACCACGTCATTGTCTACATAGTTTAGATTATAATTGTTCGAATTTTCAAGAAAGCCAGAATGAGTGAGAGGTGGAGGCAAGGAATGAAGAAAAAAAATTAAATAATAACAACTCTGTATGTACCTAGATCTATACACTACACCGTTCGCTATACATCGGTAGAAACATCACCTGCAGCAGCGTACACGTATATAAAAGGTGATTAGGATAGGGTGACTGGAGTCTTTGCCGTTAACATTAATCTGCTGTCAAAATAGGGTGTTTTTTGTACTCGTAAAGTACAGAAGCCGAACACAACCTGCTATCGAGTTTCCGAGACCAGGCCAAGAGTACACATAGACCGTAATTATGAAACATCACATGTCTAAACACAAACCACAAAACCCCAGCTCCCTCACCCGAGCTATCTTTGATATCGAGTCAAAAAGCTCGAGCTCTCGTATCGCACACTTTTGGGGAGTGCTTAATCCACAACAAGTAATCACCAAAATGAACGAACGAGAATTCATATCATATTCTTGATTCATCACTCATCGAATAATTATATATTCTTATTTTTTCCTCAAATTAAATTTTTCATTAAATATAAATTTTTTCTGTTTGTCGTTTAAAACAACTTAAAACTCATTTTAAAAAAATATCTCCGAACTGGCATCTTGACTTCTCATTCGAATTTTTCCAATAATTTTCATCATTATTTTTTTGTCTTCTAATTCTTACCGAGTAATTTCTAATCGAGTAAACACGTAATCACCAAAATGAACGAACGAGAATTCATATCATATTCTTGTTTGAAAACTCGTCTTTTCTATTTTTTCATTCAAACTTGCCAATAATAATTTTTTCATCAAAATGCAACCAATCTTCATTATATTTTTTCAAATTCATTTTATTGTTTTAATTAACAATATTCATTAAAAATTTCATAAAATGAATTTGAAAAAATGAATTTGAAAAAATATAATGAAGGTTGGTTGCATTTTGATGAAAAAATTATTATTGGCAAGTTTGAATGAAAAAATAGAAAAGACGAGTTTTCAAACAAGAATATGATATGAATTCTCGTTCGTTCATTTTGGTGATTATTTGTTGTGAATTATTATTGGCAAGTTTGAATGAAAAAATAGAAAAGACGAGTTTTCAAACAAGAATATGATATGAATTCTCGTTCGTTCATTTTGGTGATTACTTGTTGTGGATTAAGCACTCCCCAAAAGTGTGCGATACGAGAGCTCGAGCTTTTTGACTCGATATCAAAGATAGCTCGGGAGAGTGAGCTGGGGTTTTGGGGTTTGTGTTTAGACATGTGATGTTTCATAATTACGAAAATTTAATTTGAGGAAAATATAAGAATAAATAATTATTCGATGAGTGATGAATAATTTCTTCAAGAATTTTTTTTTTCAAAAATGGAATGAAAATTGAAAACGAAAAAAAAAAAAAAATGAAAAATTTGAAGAATATAAAACTTGGAAAATTTTTAAATATTTTCCAAGTTTTATATTCTTCAAATTTTTCATTTTTTTTTTCGTTTTCAATTTTCATTCCATTTTTGAAAAAAAAAATTCTTGAAGAAATTATTCATCACTCATCGAATAATTATTTATTCTTATTTTTTCCTCAAATTAAATTTTTCATTAAATATAAATTTTTTCTGTTTGTCGTTTAAAACAACTTAAAACTCATTTAAAAAAAATAATAATATATTTTTTCTATTTTTTCATTCAAACTTGCCAATAATAATTTTTTCATCAAATTGAAACCAATCTTCAATATATTTTTTCAAATTCATTTTATGAAATTTTTAATGAATATTGTTAATTAAATTTAGTTTTAAATTTTCATTTAGATTTTTAAACATTTTTCATAAAATGTTTTCATCAAAAATACTTTTAAGTTCTAATTCTACCATACTTTTTCAAATTTTTCTTTTGAAATTTCTTTCAAGTAAATTTTTTATGTTTATTTTTCCGAAATTTTTTCCGACTTTTTTAATTTTATTTTTTCAAGAAAATTGTTCATACTCCCCTCATTTTCCAATAAAATTTTCAATTGATTTCATTCTCAAATTGGTCATCAGAATGTTCCTATTTCTTCTCCGAACTGGCAACTTGACTTCTCATTCGAATTTTTCCAATAATTTTCATCATTATTTTTTTGTCTTCTAATTCTTACCGAGTAATTTATAATCGAGTAATTTCTAAATTTCTTCAAGTAGATATAAATTCCAATTTTTCTTCAAATTTACTAAAATTTTAATATTCAAAATTGAGTAAGTACCTAAGTAGCTAAGGCCCGTATTTTAAAAATTTGCTTAAGCAAACATTGTCCTTAAGGCGAGGCGATTTCACACGTATCGTGTCAATTTACATCGAGCAGCCATTTATTTGTATGGATAAAATAAACAAAACCACTTGGTGTGTGTAAGAACGCTTCGCCTTAAGTATAAGGAAATTTTTAAAATACGGGCCTCAATACTTAACTCCTTACTGAGGCTACTGACAGTACAGACTTGTTGAAAAAAAATTTAAAAATTAAAACATAAAAAATACCTAGGTAGAATGAAAAATATTTTGAGTATTTTGTGAAAGAATAAATTTGTTTTAAATAAAACATCAAAGTTTTCAGAAAAAAAACTTGTAAAAATTTGTTCGAAAAAAAAACTTGTACGAAAAAAAAATCATACAAATAATAAAGAAGAATGAAGATGAATAAAAAAGAACGAGATCGCCCTTACAATGTGATTACTTATTGTGGATTTAGCCACTCCCACACTTTTGGACTTTGGTGAAATTCCAACGACTTGGTCGAAAATAGAAATAGAAAATCGAGTAGGTACCTCATTTCGGCTTATATTTTTTATTTTCGTCGCGAGTCTATTTTTAATTATCTGACGAGTCAATTATAAAAGAGTAAATTATCTTCGAATGGGTATATTTTAATAATCGATCGTTAGACTGGAATCAGGCCCGAATAAGGATTTATTTTCCACCATTCAGTCATCTCATCGTTGTTAAAGTACAGTAGCTTGGGACAAGACTGATTTATCACGTTGATAGAAAAGTTGTCGAGGGAGGGAAAATGAAAATACTAATTTATGGCATTTTCTATTCTTTAAGCGTTGCCAAATCCTCTCGCTAAGTATCGAATTTAAAAAATTCACTTCTCGATGGTTGATTGCAGTACGTCGGTCGCGGCGGCAAGATGAAAAAAATATGTTAATGTTGTATTAATTATGGCTACCATTTGTTATACGCGTCAACGATGATTTGTTTGGCTCATTTATCAAATTTTAGAGATCTACAGTCTGTAGAAAAAATACTTTTTTATTAGATTACGACGCCAGGTACACGACGATGGCTCGAGTAATAAAATACCTATTTTCACGGTAGATATAATTTTATCGCTAATTATTAATTTAAAAAATATTCCGAAATTATGATTAATTCGAAACTAACGTGCTAGACCTTCCCCGCTCCATCACCCCTGGATAAATAGACTCGATCCAAATTAAAATATCAACAAAGATTACATAATCGACCGATACGATATTAATTGAATTACAATTCGAACCAGAAAATAAACCGCAAGTAAAATATACCCAAAGTACGTGTCAAGAAACCATTCTGTATTCCGAAACTCGTACACGTATCAATTATTGATATTTTTTAGTCAGTTTGGCTTTGTAGCATTCGTGTAATAGGGCGACAGATATTAAGTCGGTTAGTGAAGCCGGTCCGCAGCAATTATACGCACTATCAGAGCATAAAAGCTCATCGGAATGCATATAACTGTACGATGGCTGCCTCATCGCTAGGGTTATTTTTACTCGAAAATAGCGGTGAAAATTCGTTAATATGTACGTTGTTTGGTTTTGAAGTCGGTTGGAGGGGCGAGCGGGGGTTAAGTTTTCGGGTTTAATTTTAACGTGCTTTGGAGTGGCTTCGTTCGTGTTATTTAGTTGCATGGGTCATGTAGTTTTGTGGTCAATACGTAATACGTACACGACCGATGGTGGTATTGTTATAGATTGAGGATGGGTTGGGATTCGAGTGAATTTTTAATAATTATGTGTTATTTGGGATGGGAATGGTGGTCCAACGAGGTGATCGAGATGGAATTAAATATTAATTGGAAATTATTGGAAATTTGTAATTTTTTTAGTTTCGAGTTGAAAAAAAAATTAATATATTGGCATTTTCGAATTCTCTTGACGTGAGAACCCCCCAATTTAAAAAAAAATGTCTATTTTTTCAAAAACGTTGAAATCTGGGCACAAGGAATGATTTTTGTCTGATTATAATGACTAATGACGAATGACTAAATCAGTAAAAAAAATGACAAATAATGACCAATTTTGGTAATAAAAGAACATTTTTTCGATGAATCCTATTATTTTTGGAAGTTAAAAAAAATGAATTCAGCGTTTCAGAGAACTTTTGTTTTGACTTGGCATACCTTATTTTGATTTGACAACTGTCCGCTCAAAATTCAGATAGAAGATCAAAACAAAATTGAGAAAATTGATAGAAATCAAAAATGTTAAAAAAGAATAGGAAAAATTCGAACCAAATATTAATAAAATGAAAAGACTCAAAATTGAAAAATTGAAAAAAATCGTTGTTGAATCAAAAATTAATTGAGAGTAAAAAGAAATGAAAATAAAATAAAATTAGGAATTGGAAAAAACTTAAAAGATACTCAAAAATTTTTAAGAAAATTAATTAGAATTAAAAAATTAATAAAACATTAGAAAACAAAATATACCTAATTGAAAAAATTCAAAATTTAAAAATTGAGAAAAATTAAAACTTAAAATTTTTTTAGTATAATAAAAAAATAAAAAATAAATCATTACTTTTTCATAAAAGAGCAAGGAGAGTGAAAACTTGAAAAATCTTTCCAAACTTGAAAAAAAAAAATCTTAAAAATGGAATGTAACATTTTTGGACTTATTCCAAAAAATTGAGAGATTTTTTTCTCCAAAAAAATGGAGACAAAAATTAAGATTTTGCTCCAAAATGTTGAGAAATTTTTTTCTGCAAAAAAAATTGAAACGAAAATTAAGTTTCCTCTGAAACATTGAAACATTAATTTTTTTCTTCGTAGAAATTGAAAGTTTTATATATACCCACCAAAGTAGTATAGATGTAAACAAGTATATTCACTGTGTAGAAACGTTCCGGGCATAAAATTACGCGTTTTGTATGTATGGCCATTTGCCATTTTCATGAAGGGAGAGAATATACTTGTTTACATCTATACTACTTTGATACCCACTTAGAAAAAAAAACACAAAAATTAAAAAAAAATCTTCAATAGTTTTTTTAAAAAAAAATTTTTTTAGAAAAATTTTAAGTAGGTATTGTTCTGAGAAAATTAATAAGAAATTGATTACAAAAAGTAAAATATTTTTTTTTCAGAAAAAATTTCACTGAAGAAATACTTTTTCTCCAAAAATTGAGATATTTTTTCTTCAAAAATTTTTTACCTGAGTAACGGTCTTGAGAGGTCTTTTTTCAATATTTAAGAAATATTTTTTCAAGAATTTGTGTTTCCTCCCCCCTCCACTCAAAAAACAACAAAATTGAAAGTGGCAGGCAAAATTGAAGTTTTTTTACTACGAATTTTTTTTTAAAATTACTCCCAAAAATTGAGATTATTTTATTCAAAAAAAAAAAAAAAAAAATGGAGAAATTTTTCTATTCAATGAATACGGACATGAAAAATTGAAAGGATTTTTTATTCAAAAACATTAAAACAAAAAGTTAGGGTTTTTTCAGTAAAAATTTTTAAAATATTTTTAGGTACCTACTCCAAAAAATTGAAACAATTTTATTTTTCGTTAATAATTTGAATTTTTTTTCTGAAAAAAGTGAGAGATTTTTTCCCTCCAAAAAAGTGCAACTTTTTTTCGAAATAAATTGAGAATATTTATTCATTATTGTTTTTACTTTAATATAATTTATAGAGATATTTTTTATTGTACCTACCTAATAAAAATTCATATTTTTTTCTCCTGGAGAATTATGTTATTTTTTCTCCAAAAGGAGTACCTATCATGTTTTTCCTCCCAAAAAATTGAAACATTTTTGCTGCGAAAATTCGGTTAGGTAATATTTCTACTCCAAAAAAATAAAATAATGTATGTAGAAAAATAGACTTTTCCGAAGCACATTTCCCAAAATATGCAAAAATTTACGCGTATGTTCCTTTTATGGAGAGAGAGAGAGAGAGAGGGAGATTCGTAAATGCTAAAAATTATTAGTAAATATTCATTTCTCAAGTCTATAAAAAAAATATGAAAAAAATTATTAAGAAGTATATTCTCGAAGAAGCAAAAAATATTTTGAAAATATAAAAATATGGTGGGGACTGTCAATCCAACAAATTTCAGACCAAAATTCGTTAGACCAAAAGTATAGGAATAGTTTAATAATTATTTTTACGTTTTCCAAACTTCAACAAAATATTGAAAAGTGTGTCAATTTTAATTGTTTCATTAAATCTGTTAATAAAAGTGTCGAATTGACATTTAATTTGGCAGTAGAATTAAGAGGTCTGATTAATTAATAACTCGTCCATGAAAATTAAATTACGAATTAATTTCATGAATCCATGTTTCATGACTTTCCTTCTAGAGAAGACTTTATACTCATTTAACTTATTTTTTGGCGATTTTTTTTTTAATTTAAATAATTTGGAGCACTTTTACTCTTTATTCACCCCTCCCCCTTCGCCTTCAGGGTAACTCTAGTTTTCAAACAATTATTAAAGGGAATTTAAAAGAAATCAATTTGGATAATTTAAAAAAAAAAAAAAATTAAAATATAGCAGTGTTGTCATAAATATCAAAAGTAAAATTTCTCAAATTTTTGAAAAAAAATTTTAGTCAATTAATTTTTTGAAACACAAAAATTACTTTGAAAAATACGAAAATATAATTTTTAAATAAAAATTTCACTCGTAGGTACAAATCGACTCTCAAAGAGTAAAAAAACTAGTCGGTGGTAGTTGAATTTTCGCATTCGCTAATTCGAAAATATTTTGCATTCGCGATTTACGTAAATAAAGGTACACGCCTTAGTTAACTATGGAATATTAATCTTTATTACTCATTGTTCTAAACCAAACGCTGGCAATAAAGCCTATAAGGTACGAAGCTGAACTGAAGCTGATAAATCTAATTATAAACAAAACAATACAGACCGTTTTACGTATATACGCTTCGGTTCTCGATTTATTTCCTTTTTCCACATCCACACACATCCATATTCCATATCGATACGAAACCTACTCGTATGACTGCGACAATACACCTTACGGTGGCGCAGGTTAAAATAAATTCACCTAACAATGCACAATAGAAGCTTATTTATAAATATTTCCGACGTGTCCTTTAATTAATAATACTTAGCCCGCGTGTAACTTATTAATAAGCCAGTCGAACGTATCGAGGCGTTTTGGAATTTTCCAATTTGTTCAACTTTTCGAACCTAAGGTAATTTAGCACTTTTTTTCACAACTCGCTGTCTCGAATTTTTCAGACGAAGACGTGTGAGACGGCAGTAATTAAGTTTTTTGTTTATTTTCAAATAAGGTTTGTTCTCTGGTACGATGGAATGTCTGTCGACTCGAGACGTCTCGTAATGTCCTCATTATTTTTCAACTATAGGTGTACGTAGCTAAAGCTATAGGTGCTACTTACTCGTACACTTATTACCTCGTATGGCTATGAAATTCGTGACTAATAAATATATACCGTGCTTCTTATCTCAAGGTGTTAATAATTTCATTGCATATAATCGTAAACTGTTTAGGTACTTGTATCGACTTATTTTCGTAATGTACGTGATACTCGAGTGTATATTTTGGTTCGCGTTCTTTCTCTCGTAATTCTCTCGGCGTCTTACCTGATGCAAGTGCGCACGAATGTGAGTGATTTCAGTGTAGAAATTAACGATTGGATTAATTTTTCAATTTTTTAACAAATATCGGTGAAGGTAGGCTACTTATATGATTGATGCGAGATCGAGAAAGTATTTCGATGATTCGTAATAATAGGAAAGAGTCATTGGAAATCACGTAGGGTTGTGATTTTTTTCGACTGTAATTATCGTGGTGTTCAGCAATCGTTGTGAAGAAAATTTCTTTCTACGTTCAATTGCTCCAAATAAGAATTTTTATTGGTTAAATTTATAATAAATTGGAATAGATTTTTAGTCTACGTGTCTGAAGGTATGGTCAGTATATAGAGTGGCGCCAGAAAATCCGAAATACGAACGTAAAAGGTGCACCGCAGAGAGATAAAAGAAAAGGTCTGGTTTACTCCCATTTTGGTTTCTCTCGAGTTACATCTTTTTAATGAGTGAAAGGTCGTAAAACATTTTTCCCTTTCAACTGGTTGTACTATCGATATACGAGGTTTAAAAGCGATATTACGTCAAAATGGTAAAGATTGAATGTTTCCTGTGCGCAGCAGGAGGTGTCCGAAGGTGTTACATGGTATTGTGGGGTTCATTCAACATCAAGTGTTTTGGTATTTGTGGGGATAGATAAGGTGTTGATTGTTTTATTTTATTTTAGTACACGATAATATCTATATATTTTATTGAATTGACAAAACAGCATTTTTAGGGTCCTTCTACTTAGGCACTCTCTTATTTCCATCCTTCCACCTACACGACTACAGATCCGGATCCGGACCTAGAATGTAAATTAATTTTTTATAGAATGTTGAAACATCACGATTTGCTATTAATGTTAATTTCTATTGAATTTTTTTTAATGATTCATTTACTTATCTTGAAAAAAAAGTTGCTAAATTTTTTGAAGGCCGTGCACTCGAAACTACATTATATTTCCCCTTTCGCACGGTTCATCGGTGAATAAAATTCGTGGAAAATGAAAAAAATGAATTCGAATGGTAATCGGGGTGATTCAAATTTATTATCATTAGATTTCCAATCAAACGTTTTACTTATTCGAGGTACATGCGGCTCACGATTAAGTAAACACACTGGTTTAACCTTCACCTACGCCTTTCTGATGGAATGTTTACATTTGAAGACCTCGCCTTCGACTTCAACTGCTTATTGTTGAATTGAAATCGAAGTTGGAAGAATAATATGGGTAATGGAGTTTTAAAGTAAAAGTGGCCAAATAGGGGACTGAGAGGATTTTTTTGTTGGAAGGACATTTTGTTCCTAGACAATTTTTTTGCTGAGAGAATTTTTCCTGAGAAAATGAATTTTTTATTTGATAAAAAAAATCCAGAGAAAAATTATTTTTGAAGGATTTTTCCACATAGGTAAAGAGATTATTCAATTTCAAAACAAATTTTTGTGTAGAGAAGTTTTTGCAATTGAGGATTTTTGGCCGATTGTTGCTTGGAGATTTTTTCTGCATGGAAAATTTTTTGTCTGGAGGATTAATTTTTTCTGCTAATAAAAATTATTCATAGGAATAATTTCTAAGAAAAAAAAAATTGAGAGAAAATGTATTCTTATTGGAAAATTTTTTAAATTTTTTATTAGATACTTTTTTCTCGATTTTGGAGGAAATTGTTTGTAAAAAAATATTTTTTCCCAAAATTCTTGCTGGAAGAAATTTTTTCTTTGGGGATTTTTTCAATCATGAAATTTTTAGTCGAGAGGAACTTTCATCTCAGAACTTTTTTAATCGAGATTTTTTTGACAATATACATAGGTACTGTTTTTCTCATAAGAGTAAGTAATTTTTTGCAAGAAGATTTTTCTGTTGCCCCGAAAATTATTTGTTAAGAAGATTTTTGTGTCTGAAAATGATTTTTTTTCGACGAAAATTTTTTTTGGCAAGTACCTAATGTGAGCCAATTTTTTTGGGAAATATAATTTTTCAGTTCTTTTTTAGAGGATTTTTTTTCTTTGTGAGTTTTTTAATCAAGAAAACGTTTGTTCGAGGGAATTTATGTCCAAAAAATAAACACTCTTGAATTTTCGTTGAAGACGATTTTTTGGCTATTACAAGATTTTTGCCAATCGTAATTAAATATGAGAAAAGTTTTTGTCAATTTTGTGAAATTTTAAGAAATAAAAATTCTATGAAAATTTTCTTAAAAATTGTGTAAAAAAAACCCAGAAAATTTAGTGTTTTTTTTAAAAATTATGTGATATGATTATTTTTTGAAAAGTTTTTTAAACTTAGGTAATAATTATTAAAAAAATTGAAAATTTTACAAAATTCGTAGATATTAAATTTGTAAAGAAATTTCTGAAATTTTGTGAAAAATTCGCGATTGTGAGAAAATTTTCTTGCCTAAAGAATTTTCTTCTAAGCAAATTTCCCAGGGGAAAAATTTGAAACATGTACATGAATTTTTCCCGAGAGAATTTTGTATTTCAACAATATTAGAAGTTTTAAGAGAATTTTTCCATATGTTGAGAAATTTTCTAGCAAGGATATTTTTGCTTGGACATTTTTTTCAGTCAATTTTCGCTAAGAGATTTTTTTTGGGGGGGGGGCTAGAAGATGCTCAATCGAATAAGAGGAAAATTTTCTATCAATAGGACTTTTTTCTGAGGAATTTTTTCAGTAAATGATTTTTTTTTGCAGTAGAATTTTTTTTGTAAAGTAGGTTTTTATTGGAAAATTTTTTCTTTTCAGGAATTTTCTGCTGAGAAATTTTTTTTCTGAAAGAGAAATTTGTATTAAACATTTTTACCTAGATTTTTAGTTTTTTCCCCTATTAACGAGTTTTGTACGTCAATTTTAAGAAACAATTTCTGCAGGAGAATCCTTTCCGTTGAGAAAAAAAATTGTTTAAAAAAATTGTCATTAGGAAAAATTTTTGTAATACGATGTTTCACCAAGTATAGTAAAAAATTTTTGGCGAGAAAATTTTTTTCAAAATGTTATAAGATTTTTTTCAGAGAAGTTTTTTTGGTAACAATTTTTTTGCAGAAGAGTTTTTCTTCTAAGATAATTTTTTTACAGAAGAATTTTTTGGTCAATTTTGAGAAATTTCTTGGCAGAAGAATGCAATTTGTGAGATTTTTTTTTGCTTGTAAGTATTAAATTTTTTTGTCAAGAGAATTATTTTTCCAGTCAATAAATAGTTTTTGCCAATTTTGTAAAATTTTTGGAAAAATAATTTTATTGGAAGAATTTTTTCTTGTTGTAGAATTTTCTTTGTTCTTTATGATTATGGTGGTAAATTTTTGGAGAAAAACCCAGCTTTGTTCAGAGAATTTTTCAAACAAAAAATTTGTTTCTTCAAAATAATTTTTTTGTTTTTACAGAAATTTTTCGGAAAAATAATTTTTTTAAAATTTTTTCTAGCATTTGATTTGCTGTTCAATTTTTTTTTGTGAAATAATTTTTTTTACCTAGGTAGAGGATTTTTATTTCAAAAAAAGTTATAGCAGGATTTCTTACTTGAGTGAGTTTTTGAATGAGAATTTTTTTTAGCTAATTTTCCAAATTTTTTGCTGTAAATACACTTTAATCAATTTTTTAATGCGATGGGTTTTTTTACAAGACATAAGAATTTTTTGACCCAAAAGTTTTTTCTTCTGGAAGAGTACTTTCGAAAAAATTTTTTGAACATTTTTTTCTTAGTATTTAGAGAATAAATAACCCATCTAAATGGTAGTTAGGTCCTGGGTAATTATTTAGCTACGAATATACTTAGTACAGAATACCATCCAAGTAGTACCTGGTAGTACTTATTATGCCATAAATACAACTCCACAGCAGCACGACGAGTACCCGCACCTCTCTATAAATACTTGGCTTAAAAAAATAAGACAACGTCGATAATAATACCTTCTTTTCGTATTCCACGAGACGCGTGTTTGTCATCGCGAATATTTTCCATAAAATCATACCATTGTAATCTATAATGAACTATCGTGACCGAATGAGTTGGTGGTTTATGCACACGCGAATATAATCTCGTCCCTGCCTCGTTAAGTATACCTAAATTATTATCGAAAATTGACTCGCTATCTGGCACGGTTTTTTGTTGAAAATTTAAAAAATTTATCAACTTGTTTCTCGAGGCTATAATATTTCGCCCGGATTTTCCACCCGCTCTGCCTCCCTTCCTGCATTCTCATGGTACGGAAATTAATTCGAAGAAAATTGATCGCGCGTGTTCGTTTTGGAAGTGAAAACTAGAAGTCATTTGGCTTCTGTTCCAGAATCGTTGAAACGAAAAAAAAAAATTGGCTGTTAGTATTCGACGCCGCGGGTACGTAACCTTTCTATCTGCTCTTTTTCTCAACTCTTTCCCTCCCAAACATGGATAGGTAAGGGCAGGTGTGTTATCTGTGTATATAACGACGTATTTTTTTATCCCCCGAGTTATAGACGAGAAGCAAGATGGGATCAGGGATGAGAAAAGCGACTATTTGGGAGAAAAAATGTATCGTTTACGCGATTTAATTTATTAATAGTGGAAAGGTCGCGGTGCTCGCAAAACCATGCTAATCCAGGAATTGGCGATGGCGAATAAATCAAACCGATTTAAACGAATTAACGGCCCGTTAAAATATGAATGTGCGGCGCTATCGTAAATAACTTCAACTCGTTAGATTTTATCTTGGATGTCAAAGGGATGATGTGTTTTTTTTCCTCGTACAATTTCGACTCTAGTTTGCTGGCTTCGACCCTAGAAAAACGGCGGTGTCTTCTCTGTCCTTCCATATAATGTGCTGCGTTTGCATTCGGCAATTTAATCGAATTAAAAGTACGTGTTCGTTGGAGCTGAAATACGACGCAGGATGCGCTGCATTTTACTCGTAGGTGTGTGTAATAATTTCGTGAATGAAATAGTATCCCAGGCCAGGCCATTCGCGTTGTTATTAAATTCGTCACATTCATCTTGCTGGAATGCGAATACGAGCTTTATTTCGGACGTTTGTGTACAATTTGCGAGGATATTTTTTAAATACTGGTCGACTGCTCCTATACTAACCGTACAATGTACATCGTGTCCACACGTTTGATAACCTCGCATACTAAGTACACAAGCGTGTATCTTTGAATTATTATCGTATATACAAACTGTTCAAACCATAATAAACATCGCGTGTAAACAATTTGTTTTGTTTTCCTTCAACTGTGTCATTGGGTAATAAAAAAATGAAAATTATTCTAGTTCGAATCCGTTCTCGAATGTCCGAAGCCGAACTGATAACGCGTATTTTGCTATGCTTTATGTACCAATATGACTCATTTTAAAATTAAAAGTATTGAAAAATAGTAGTAGGTGCCCTGCCGAGTATATTGGTTAATTGCGCGTATTGAGTAATCGCCTTATCAGAAATCAGATTAAAATTGCGTGTTTTTGTTGTCGTCTGGTGTCATGTGGGTGTTTGCATGTTGATTTATAAGAATCATTCGAATTACATACTTACTAAGTATATCGAGTTACTCTCGTCAAAGAGTATCAAATTGACAGAAACTTTGTGGTTTTACCAGGTGAATCTGCATATATTGATTTTTTTTTTAATGTGATTGGCCTTGGTGAAGGTTTTTCTTTCAATTTTTTTTAGTACCTAAATAGAACATTTTTTCAGAGTTTCATTATTCAATTTTTTAATTATTAAAAAAAATTTTAATTACTTTTTTAAAAATATTTTTAAATAAAAGTACTATGCAAGTATGACACATATTCAAAAAATAATTTATTTGAGAATTTTTTGAAAATTTTATCACTCAATTTTTTCATTTTAAACATTTTTTTAAATTGAAAATATTCGCAAATTACTTTTTGAATTTTTAAAAAATAAATCAATTTTCTTTTCTTGAAATTAATTCATTTACTTTCATTTACTTCTTTTAATTTTCGAAAATTAGAAAAAATGCTATTCAACCAATTTAGGGATGAATTTCTTTTAATTTTTCAAAACTTCAAAAAATAATACATTGGAAATTTTTAGAAATACCTATCCCCACTTTTTATGAAAATTTTTAAAATGTTGTAAAACCCGATTGATTTTAATTTTTTCTTTAAAAAAATAAAAAATGGAAACAATTAGGTAGCACCTATTTTTTTTTGCTTTCAAAAATTTTTCAAAAATTAATTACTTAATTTGAAAATCTTTGAAAAAATCAAGTTTTTTTTTCATTTTTCAAGAATTTTCAAACAATAGTTCATTTGGAAATTTTTGAAACTCTTGTTTTAGTTTATCGGCGTTTTTTTTTTTAAATTATCAAAAATTGATTTAAGTTCAATTGTTTTAATTTTGTCTTCTAATTCAAATATTTCAAAGAATGATGAGTTTGAAGATTTTAAACCACTTTTGTTTCAATTGTTTTCGAAAATAAGTTTTATTTTTATTTTTTCGACTTCTTACATAATTGTTTATTTACTTATTTGTAAATTTTAAGAAAGATTTTTTTAAGTTTGCAAAAAGTTAAAAAAAAATAGTTTTTATAAAAAATTTGAATTTTTTTAATTTTTTTTTTTTTTTTCAATGAGTAAATTAGAAAAGATAAGAATTATTCATTTCGTTTTTTTACGATTTCCAAAAATTTTTGAAAAAAATTGTAAAAATTATTGGATTTTAAAACTTCATTTTTCCAAGTTTTTAAAAAAATATTTTTTTGAATTTCCAAGGATATTAAAAAAATTTAATTTTGGAAATTTTGAAAAAATTTCAAATTAATACCTATAATTATTAAAAATTAATATTTTTTTTTAAGAAAAAATTTCGTATGACATTTTTTAGTGTTTTTTCCAATTAATCAACTTTTTTTAATTTTTGAAAAATTTCAACAAAAAAACGACCAATCTGGAGGTTTTTAACAACTTTCGGGACAAACTTTTTCTACAGTTTTCGAAAATCGTTAAAACTCGACGTTATTAATTTCTAAAAGTGTACAAAAAAAAATTGATTTTTTTTTTGTAGGTACCTAAATATTTATTTAATTATTAAATTGTTTTTTTGGAAAAATTTTTAAACTTTTAAACCTTCAACCCCCTTCAAGTTATCAAAAAGTTTTCAAAAATTGAAAAAAATATTAGGGCATAAGAAGACGTGTGTTTTAGTTTTCTCCAATTCATTTTTTTCCCGGAAAAATCATAAACTTGGAGATTTTAAACAATTTTTTCTACTTTTTATTCATGTTTTGTTGGAATTATCAAAAAACTCTTACAGAATGCAACAAAATTTTTTTTCAACCTTTGAGCAATTTTAAAAACTAAAAAAAAATTAATATCTACCTACCTAATACATAGGTATTTTTTATTTTATTCATCTACTTAATAATTTTCAAAAAATTTCAAAAAAATTATTTCCTAATACCTACCTATAACATTATTCACTTTGGAAATTTTCAATAATTTTCTCAACTTTAAGAAATTTCTAAAAGTTTTCAAAAAGTATTTTTTAAATGATTTTTTTTTTGCTTAAATTTCTTTAAAATCAATTTCTTTGAAATTTTCAAAAACATTTTAGCTGATTTTTTTCAATTTTCAATTTTTTTTTTTTTTTAAATTGAAAATTTGTTTGAGTAGTAATTGATTCCTTTTTTTAGAAATTAAAGAAAAATTTCATCCCTCCTCCCCCCTCCAATAAAAAATGAAGATAATTACTTTTTTTTTGAAAATTTTCAAGTATAGGTACATAATAGGTAATTTATTTTGAGATTTTGAAATGACTTTTGTTTCTAAAGTTTTCCAACTTTGAAAATATCTACTTATCTATATCGGTATTTTTCAAAGATATACTTTTAGAATGCAGATCATGACTCAAATAACGAAAATGAATCCAAAAAGGAATAAAGTAACGTATGGAAAATTCTTTTTGAAAAACACATTCACCTTAAATTCCTCACCACCAGTCTCACCACCTCTTTCCTCATTTTCAGCATAATTTATATTCACCAAAAGGAAATAAACATACCTAATTTCGCGAAAAAGTTTCAAGCACCCTGTTGACTGTATAATTTCCGTGACCATTTATGTTCACGACGTTGTCAAATTTACGATTGTTTTAATTTCGTGGTAATTGTTTAACTTTACCCAGCTTTTTAAACTAGGAACATTGCCAAATGCTTTTTCGCCCTTTTTTTTCTCGTGTCGTATGTACGTATTACTCGCAGTCATCATTTGTAATTATTTGTATCGAGCGAAGTTGCCAAATCTTACATTAATTTATTTTTCTGGAAATGGAATCAGCTTCGGTATCAAGATGGAGTAAATTCTAATAATGTTTTAAAAAGATACGACGAAGGTATTTTCAGCAGTCTTATATCCAATCTTAATTTAGCAAAATCTTATTAGATGGTGCGAAATAAGGCGTTGCCAAATTTTTCCACGAATTTCGCGAATGTTACGAGATGAGATGAGATTATAAGTTGGTACTTTTTTCGGTAGGTACCTACGTGATTTCTTCCATTTAATTAGAAATGAAGACGAAATCTTCTAAGGTAATTTTTTCTATATAATGAGAAATTTTGAAAAATGCGACGTTGCCAATAATAGAAAAAGTATTACGATTTTTTAACGAACTCTCGATACCTTGAATGTTTCATGTCTTTTGGTCTTTTGAATGAACTTTTTCAAAGCTTTCAAATTGAATCGACGGTGTCAAATTTAAGACAGCAAAATATTTTTTTAATGGAACGTTGCCAATCTAAAAAATACGTTTTCCCCTGTTGTTCAATTGTCCAGAAATTTATCTACAATATCATTCGAAAAAAACCTGTTAATTAGTTGGAGCTCAAGTGAAAGTGCAAAGATGAGCTTCTCTAACCGCAAACTCGATCCTCACATTGGTAACAAAATATTAGAAATTCATCATCAAATTGGCTCAAAACCGCGTTGCGTGTTCGCACAAGCAGATACGAGCACAAAATACATTCAAAGCCAACAATACATTAAATTTCGACTTCGTAGAAAAGTAAAAATCAATCGTTAACGGTACAATAATATGCAATTACCCAAGCAGAGTGACCAAAAGTAAGAGAACAAATGAGAATAAAAAATGCCAATCGTCGAATTCGCTCTATCGAGGTATTCCGAGTCCAGAGTCCGACGATGACCTAGAGTACCTTGAATGAATGATGCGAATTGCGTCCAGGTAAAGGTGTAGCGATGGTGGATAAATACACGTATGTAATGTACCTGTTCCCCTGTGCTCGTATGCTGTTGTTTGGCATACACGCAGGCGAAAGACCGGCATGGCAATGTCATCGGAGAAGAGAAAGCAGTATGTAATATGTAAAAAGGAAAAACCTCGAGCTTCGTAGGGCTATGCGAACCGAGGTAAAGAGTGAGAGGAATACGGAGGGTATTGAACGTGGCGTACACGTCGCCATGGAAGTTTGACACATTCTTCAAATCATTCATTTTTAATTTCCTGACCGATACTGTGATGTCATGGCGTAATATTGTCCCCACGGTGGCTTCCTTCATTCACAGATTCATACCAGAGTATGGCAAAAAATACAGGTCATTTTAAATTACCTATTTCGCACCGTGGTACATCGGATGCGAAACCAACTTAGTCAGCTTATGTGGATGGGCGAATTTTCCATTTGCTTAGCCCTTCCTACCAAAAAACATTGAAAATGGGAAAATGAACAAATTAGTGAATCGATTCAAAAATCCAAATATTAAATGGGGGAAATATATTTCCAGTTTTGAGCAAGAAATGGAATTGTCTCATGGGTCAATTAGGGTTTTTCGGAAAAACAAAAAAATTATGCGGAAAATTCATTGAAAAATTGGAAATTTTTGAAGAATGAAAATTTTATGAAAAAATTTTCAAAGCCCCAATTGAAAAATTTTTCATACAAAAGTTGTGTATTTAGATCTCATAAACAATTTTGGTTATTACAAAAATTTTGATTGGATCCCTCCTTCTCCTTCAATTTTGCATTCTTACTTATGGAAATCACATGAAAAGCACACAAACGTACAGTACGTCCGATTAATTTCCGCACCCCTGTACCAACCTCTGCAGAAAAAATCCCGTCATCGAAATGACAAAAAGTGGAATGGCAACATCGATAAGATTGTGTATCTAGTTTATCAGTCATGCAGTGGTATGGCGGAGGTGCGGATTTTTTTTATCGATAACAAAACTTCGTAGTGCAACGTTACGTCATTTGATTGAAAACCAATCAGCACTGTGCAAAATCATTCATTATTGTAATATATCCACTTGGAAGTTGGAATTTAATTTCAAATAATATCTTCTTAGTTATTTTGAGAATAGATTTTTGTTTCTAAAAATAATAATAACAAGATTATGAATTTTCATCGTCATTGAACATGCTGTAAATGAGTTTTTATCATTGTACAAGTTAATTGCTGTTTGCTTTGGGAATTTGGGATTGAAATGCGCAGAGGTTGGTACAGGGGTGCGGAAATTAATCGGACGTACTGTACGTATAATAAACAATTATTATACATGAATTGGAGAAAAAGGAATGGTCCAATCGAAATTTTTGTAATAATTAAAATTATTTTTAAGACCTTTTTTATACAACTTTTGTTTGAAAATTTTTTTAATTGAGGCTTTGAGCACAGTGATAGAGGAATTTTTTGGAAAGGAAGGCACAACTCCATTTACAAAAATCTCTTTATCTCTGTACCTAAGCCCCCAATTGAAAAATTTTTCAAACAAAAATTAAATTTTGATTGGATGACTCCCTCCCCTACAATTCTGCATTATACGAATACACGAATAATAATTTTGCAATATCAATGTATGCAAATTACGTAAAATACAAAATTGTATCAGAAGGAGTGGCCCAATCAAAATTTTTATAATAAACATTTTTTCAATTGAGGCCGTAGGTAATTTTTTTTCTCAATTTTTCAAAAATTTTAAATGTGTTTTCGACACAATTTTTTTTCTGAATATTTTATTAAATTATAAAGGTCCCGAGCGGCACACTCGATCGATAATATCGGAAGATGTAACGTATCGATAAAAAATCGTTTGAAAATCTATAGATGTTCTCACGATATTATAAAGATTTATCGGTACAACTTCATAGGCAAAAAATCTAAAAACTATCGAATTCGATATTATTAAGATTTTATGACGATATTCGTCAACGATACTATCGACAAAGAATATTAAATTTATCGATTCCGATTTTCCACCGATTTTGTGCAGTTATTTGAAACTACATTATCGACAAAGAATATTAAATTTATCGAATTCGATTTTTTAACGATTTTGTAAAGATATTTAAAACAATATTATCGACAGATTATATGAAACTTCTAGACTTCGATATTTTACGGATTTTTTGACGACATTTGAAACTATATTATCGACAGATTATATTTAAATTTATCGAATCCGATTTTTTACCGATTTTGTAAAGATATTTGAAACTATATTATCGACACATAATATGCAATTTCTCGAATTCGATTTTCTAACGATTGCGTGAAGATATTTGAAACTATATTATCGACACGTAATATGAAATTTCTCGATTTCGATTTTTTTCCGATTTTGTGACGATATTTGAAACTATATTATCGACAAATAATCTGAAATTTCTCGAATTCGATTTTCAACGATTTTATGACGATATTTGAAACTATATTATCGACACGTAATATGAAATTCCTCGAATTCGATTTTTCAACGATTTTGTGGCGATATTTAAAACTACATTATCGACAAATAATCTGAAATTTGTCGAACGATTTTTCAACGATTTTGTGACGATATTTGAAATTATTTCCAAATTGGTGAAAATTTTTCTAAGTCCAACACGTCTGGAAGTACTAAACTGCCTATTATAAGCGTTTTATTGCTAATTCCTCAACGAAAAGGTATGGCTTAGTGGTTAAGGAAGAGGATTACCATGCAGGAGGTAGATGGTTCAAGCCCCGCGGGTGGCAGATTTTTTATAATTTTTTTTGACTTTTTCTGAAATGATCCTCTTACCGTAACATGAATAATGTGTTTAGGCATAGTTTAATGTAATAATTATGCTAATTAAGGATTTTTAATTATAGAAAAAAGCTAGTAAAAGACGAAAAATCGGAATAAAAAATCGATAAAAAATCGACAGAATATCGAATTTGATAAAGTGTCGCAAAAGTTCCGCCTAAATCGTGAAATTATCTTTCGATATTATAGATAATCTCGAAATTTTTGCTAACTATAATTCGTCGATAATCTATCTATATATCGAAAGATACTTTCACGATTTATGCGGAACTAACGCGACACTTTATCGAATTCGATATTCTGTCGATTTTTTATTTCGATAATTTGTCGATTGTGCTGCTCGGGGTGCTAAAAGATGATGCTCTAATCTGAGCCAGTCTGGTCTCGAGTCCAAAAGGGTTAAAATGACGTTAATTTCATCTACGTACTTCTCAGTTCTACAGTGGTAATAAAATAATTCTTATTTAATATTTGCCAAGTGCGTATTGTCTTTTCGACACACCTGTATCCGACGAATTCTCGACTCTCGTTTAAATTGATAAGATAGTGTAAGTTACCGACAGCAGCGGATTTGCGGCGTAACATTAACCTGGCACATACTCGTTCATTAAAAAAACATACCATACGATAGGTGAACCGGCTGCTGGCACGTTTTTTTCATAATAAACACGGTAATACACATTACACACGTCACGCTGGATGAATTTTTCGTTTACGAATATGATGACGTGTAAATTATGCAAGTTTAAATCAATACACGCGCCGTAAAGAGAGGAGTAAGAGTGTAAGAGTAATGCAGGAGAGCAAGAAAAAATACCCAAGTAGTTCATTCCATATATGACACGTACGTTGAGACAATGTATTACACCGAGTTAACAGAATTGGAATTTTTGCACAAAAGTGGCCTGCAATTGTTGAGGCCAGGCGCATTTTTCGGTGATACGCGGTTCCCCGGAGGGCATTAAATACGCGTTTGTACGGTGCCACATACACCATGTACTGCAGCGGTGGTCCATAGACGAGGATTTAGTTGAATTTTTCATTAAGTCGGTTACCTTGCCTTACCTTAGACATGCCGTTGCTAAATAGTTTACCTTTATTCTGACAACTTGGGCTGGTTTCTTTGGAAAATAGTCTATGGTATTTCGGGTATGCAATTTTCATTCTCTGTATTGTCTTCGCTGTGTCGAATTTGGAGGAAAGTGTGTGTCATTTAGTGCAATTTTTGGTGTAAATTGCATGACGGGTACGATATTAGATTTAGGACGTTTGAATGTCATAAAAGAAAAACTTGTAATGCAATCTGTGGCACTTGTCGTATAATTTTTGACACTTGTCGCCTGATTTATGGCATTTGTCATGTATTATGGCGCTTATCACGAATTTCATGACATTTGTCTGATTTGTCACTCGATTTGACGAATTTTGCAATAAAATATGACATTTTATATAAGATTGTGGTCACTTGTCATTCGAATTTGTGACATTTGTCACGTGATATACAAATACGTCACTTGTTGTAAAATTCGACACTTGACGTACGTATGGCTGATGTCACTTGTCATATAATTTGTGGCACTTCTCTCGTAATTTGTACCCAGAGTGTTCATCTGGTATGAAATAACGAAGAAAAGCTCTAGATTTGGCCAAAAAGACATGAAACTTTGACAATTTATTGAATTATTGAAAGATTTTAATTTTTGTAAAACACAAAGTAACTTCTGTGTCTTCCGGAAAAAAAGATCTTAACAAAAATTTTCTTGGTAAGAAAATCTTTTTGAAAAAAGAGAGAAAAAAATATGGAAAATTCGACGTTTTTAAAAAAATTGTTTTCCACAAAAAATGTTCTTAACAAAAAATCTTCCAATTTTTTTTTTGACAAAATTGTTCGCTAAAAAAATTTGGCCAAGAAAATCTTGAAAAAATTGTTGATCAAGAAATTTCTTTGAAAAAAGTTCTGAGAAAAAAACAAGGTATGTTGGGAAAAAACTCTTGTCCAAGAAATTTTCTCAAAAAAAAAAATTATAAAAAAATTCTTCTGCAAAAAAAAATATTTTCTAAAAAAATTTTCTGAGGAAAATTTTCTCGACAAAACAGGATTTCTGAAAAAAAAAAAAAAAAAAAAAACTCGAACAACAGTTTTTATTGTCAAATGATTAATCTCGTAAAGCTGAAAAAAAAACCTTCTTGAAAAAAATTAATTCGTAAAATGAATATTGATCAAATATTTTGACAGAAAGTAAATCTCCAAATGAGGAAATCTTTTTGAAAAAATACTCTTGTCAAAAATCTCCGTGTTGGCAAAGAATATTTTCTGGAAAAAATCCTTGACAAAAAAATCACTTGAAAAAAATTCGAAGCATTGAAATCTCAAGAAAATATTTATTTGGTAAAAATTTATTCAGCAAAAAAAACCTCGAAAAACTCTGTTTTGATAGAAAATTCGTTGGTAAAAAATCTCTCGATGAAAAAATTTCTTTTCAAAAAATCTTCTGGAAAAAATTATTCTGACAATCAACATTTTCCAAAAAAATTTTCAATCTTTTTGATAACATTTTCAAAAATTTTTAAATAATTTTTTACGAAAAAAAGTTGAAAAAATTGTTTGATAATTTTTTTTTAATGAACACAAATCTTTCTGAAAAAAAAATCTCATAACAAAATCTTGAAAAAAATTTTCTGGCAAAAATATTTTTTCTAAAAACATACTGACACGAAAATTGTTTATCTTAATTTGACCAAAAAATGTGAAGTTGGTAATTTGAAAAAAAAATTGGCCCCTCCCCCCAAAATACTCGCTCGGGTGTCTGAAAATTCTGTCAAAGTTTTGTCTGGCAATGAAATCTTTTCGAAAAAATCTGTTCGAGATTAAAATTTCTTGCTAGAAAATCTTCTAGAAATTTTTTTCCTATGTACCTACCAAAAAAATCTTGAAAAATCTTCGTTAAAAAAATCATATTCAAAGAAATTGTTTTCAAAAATCTTTTAAAGATTGTTCTGGCAAAAATCTTGAAAAAAACCTTCTTGAAAAAAATTTTTGGCAGTGAAATTTTCTCGAAAAAATCTGGTTGAAAAGATATTGTACGTAAAATAACCTTCTTGACAAAACATCTCTTTGAAAAATAATTGATTTGACAAAATAAAAATTAAATTAACTGGAAAAAATTATTTAATTGAAATTTTGTTTAAAAAATCTCTGATCAAAAAATTTTCATAAAAGCAAATTTTTTCACAAAAAATTTTGAAAAAATTGATTTTGACTGAAATATTATCTTTATAAAAATATTGCTGAGAAAAATTATTTCGTCTACTTTCTCAAAAAAAAATTTGAAAAATATTCAGAAAAAACAACCTTTTTTAGAAAAAATCTTGACAAAAATTTTATTAAAAAAATTCTCTTGGCAAAAAAATCTTCTTGAGAAATGTTTTATTAAAAAATGCTAGTTTAATTAGTAATCTTCTTGACGAAGAATTTCTTGCCAGAAAATTTATATTTTTTTTTTAAATAAAAAAAAAATCTTTGAAAAATCGTTGTTAAAAACTTTCTGAAAAATAACATTCTCAACAAAAAATCTTTAAAAATTGTTCTAGCAAAACACCGTTTTTCTTAAATTTTGACAAAAATGCCTTGGAAAAAATGTATTGACAAAAATCTTTTTGAAAACAATTTTTTGATAGAAATTCTTTGTTAAAAATTCTATTTCCAAATAATCTTTTTGAAAAAAAATTTGTTGACAAAAAAAAATCATTTAAAAAATGTTTTTGACAAAAATACCTTGTTGGAAAAATTGACTTGAAGGGTACATGCAGTATATCTTTGTTTGGGAGGAGGGGTAATAAGCATAGGAAAATCCTAATTTTTTTTTTTTTTTGAAGTAGCTGAAAACACAATTTTTTATTTGTAATATTTGGTAGACATCCTCAATTCATGATACACCCTGTCATGTAATTTATGACACTTGTCGTGAAATTATACACTTGACATTGACTCATGATGTCATCAAAGGTTCATATGATTCATTTACGACCTTAATAATAGACAAACTTTCTATAAAAAAAAAAAAAATGTTCGTTAATATGAATTATTTTTATATGATTTACTAATGTTTTGAAAATTCTTTCTGTTACAGGGATCGAAAAGGAGGCGATTCGTTCGTAAAAGTGGGCCCGAGGGAGATCGAGGATAACGACGAGAAGAAAATTTTATCAAAGGATCAGTACGACAGAATGATGATGGTGATGGCGGCAGTGGATAACGGGCCACATCGAGAATTATCAGTCGATATGGATAATGGGCCCCATAGAGAATTACCTGTCGACGTACCAGATACGTTTATAGCACGTAATAAAACGCCACCTCGTTATCCGCCTCCTAAACCTAAACAGGTATGTATTAGAAAATTTTCACACTTAAATTCGTAGGCACACAGATGCCATGTAACGATGCAGTACCATGTACCTGTACTCTTTCAAATTATCATCGAGATGAAAAAAAAATCTATGATTAGTGTCTGCAGGTATAGGTACATAAGATATAGGTCATCTCTCTCTCCGGATTATCATTTATATATCTACCAATAACTAAAAATATTTCCACTCTATTTATCGCATTCGATGAAATTTTAATTGAATTTTAGACACGTTGGACTGCTGGAGAATAGAAATGAACTTTCTGTAATTGTATGTTTATTCTTTTCTCTCGCAGGCTCAAATAACTATGAACGGATCTGCTCAAAAAACCGCTTCGATACATCGTGAAAATCACATCAGCATGCCACCGATACCAATATCGCCACCGAAAATCGTACCTACAACTGTGAATAATAATAATATCTCGTTAGTTTCTAAGGAACACACCGAAGAGCAGCTAAACAATATTAAAAAATATCAGGTAAGCTGAATTTACCTACATCATTTTGTACCTACCAAAATTACATACAACGCAACAAAATGGTCATTTGGTCAATGATCATCTTGCTCGTCTCTTGACTCAGCCATGTGTTCGTGTGAGGGCTATTACATCGAATGATTTGTAATTTTAAACCCGGTTCCTAAATCATACTGTAATAGACGCAAGCATCATCAGAAATTAGATTAGGCCAGAGTACGTTATCACGAGAAAATAGTGGGTGTTGCCACCGTGTGTACGAGATCTGTGCGAGGACGAGGAGTCGAGGATGCTTCATATTGCACGCGTGAAATGCGACCATTAACTTTCCCGAAGTGAAACCTCTCTCATCCTCATGTTTGTATATCGTGAGAAAAATGCTCGTATTCGTATTTCTTTTGAGAGGAATATAAAAATGTTAAACGATGTGCTCTGATAATGAAAATGTACTCGCGTATTATGATGGGCTAGGCGCAGGCGGTGCCTAGGTGAGGCCGAAGAGCAGCTCGGTTTTTGGTGTGAATAATTCGATATCTCGGAGTAAATATCATGCCTATGTTACGTCCATTTCGTGTGTTCGTCTTCGTACTCGTACACGATGATCGCAGATTTATACCAGGCCAAGATTCGTGAACGTCCAGATACCAGTACGATGGTTGTCATCGGACCTAGTCTAAGGACCGTGATAATCGAACGTCGTAGTGAAGATGTAGGTAGATTGTATACTAGATTTTTTTTTCTCTATGTCTGTTTCGTTTTGTGAACGTCTCTGTAAATGGATGTGGAATTGGAATGGTGATTGATTTGGGTCAGTTAGGAATATGTATATCTTGAATGATCTAAAATTGGACTGACGAGTGAAGTAGCGAGGATTTGGAAAATTTTAGCTAGAGAGACAAGAATTTTTTTGTTTGGCTTTCGCTTGAGAAAGGGCTCGAATTTCACCAAAACTTCCAAGGAAGAAATTTTTTTCGTTATTTAAAGTTTAATTTAATTTATTTTGCACGTTTTTGACTAATTCGTCAATTTTTGCCATTTTTGAAAAAATTTCTCAAATTTTGACTCAAGAATTTTCAATATTTTTGCTCTTCCAGTATTCGATGCTAAATTTTCAAATTTGACCGAAAAAATTATTTTAGGTTGTTTGGAATATAATTTAATCCAATTTGTGGGTTTTTGGCAGTTACGTCCATTTTTGAAATTTTTTGAAAAATTGCACAAATTTTGAATGAGGGATTTACCCATTTGCTCAAAATTCAATAAGTTACCAATTTTTCAAATATGGCCAAAAAATAATTTTAGAGTATAATTTAAACCACTTTGAAAAAATTGCTCAAATTTTGCAAAAGCGATTTTCAATTTTTTTCAAAATTCAACTTCAGTCCTTCAAATTTGGTTACAAATATTGTTTTCTTCTGTTTAGAGCATAATTTAATTTACTCCGTTGGTTTTTGGTAGATCTACCTATTTTCCCCAATTTTTGAAAAATTGCTCAAATTTCAAGAGAAGGTTTCCACTTTTATTCAAAAATCAAAGAAAATTTTTCAATTTTGGTCAAAAAAATATTTTCTCTTGTTTAGAGCAAAATTTAAGCCACTTTGTAGGTTCCTTTTAGACGGATTCGTTCTTTTTACCCCTTTTTGAAAAATTGCTCAAATTTTGAAAAGAGGTTTTTTCACGTTTGTTCAAAATTCAAAGCCAATTTTTCATTTTGGGTCTTGACATTTTTTTTCCTGTTGTTTCAAGTATGATTTAATCCACTCTTGATAAATCCATCAATTTTACCGAATTTTTGAAAAAGTTCTCAAAATTTTTAAAAAGGGATTTTCACGCTTTCTCAAAATTCAAAGCCAATTTTTCAAATTTGGTCAAAAAATTTTTTTAGAGTATAATTTAATCTACTAATTTTTTTCGGCAAATCCATCTGTTTTGGCCACTTTTTGAAATAATTATTTCTCAAATTTTGTAAGAAGGACTTTCACGTTTTTCTATGCAAAATTCAAAACCAATTTTTCTAATTTGGTCAAAAAAATCTTTTTCTGTTTTTTGGAACATAATTTAGTCCACTTGGTGGGTTTTAGGCAGATCCAAACAATTTTGCCCATTTTTGAAGAATGGTTCAAATTTTGGTAGAAAGATTTTCACGTTTGTTCAAAATTCAAAGCCAATTTTTCAAAAGTCAAAAAATTGTTTTTCGTTGTCTCGAGTTCGAGCATAATTTACTCCACTATGTTGATCTAAAACAGATCCATCCACTTTTGCCTCTTTTGGAAAAATTTCTCAAATTTTGTATTGAGGGTTTTTCAAGTTTCTTCAAAATCTTACGCTAATTTCTCAAAAATGGCGTAGAAATTTTTTTTCCGTGTTGTTTTAGAGTATAATTTAATCAACTCTTGTGTTTTTTGGACAGATTCGACCATTTTTGGCACTTTTTGAAAAATTGCTTAAATTTTTTGGAAGAGAGATTTTTACATTTTTGTTCAAAATCCAACACTAAATTTCCAAATTTGCTCAAAAAAATTATTTTGAGTTCTTTCCTGTATAATTTAATCCATTATAAGAGCTTTAAACGGATCAGTCCTTTTTTGAAATTAAAAAAAAAAATACTCAAATTTTGAAACAGGGATTTTCTTGTTTCCACAAAATCCAACACTGATTTCTCAAAAGTCGTTGAGAAAAAATAATTTTGAGTTTTTAGCGTATAATTTGATTTACTCTGTGTGTTTTCAATAGAATCTTTCATTTTTGGAGTTTTTTGAAAAAATTCTCAAATTTTGATTTGAATTTTCAAGTTTTTTCAAAAGCTGACTCCCATTTTTCACAATGATCGGAAAAAAATTGTCTCGTGTCTTTTGAAGTTTATTTCAATAAATTTTTTAATTTTTTTCCAATTCTTTTGCAAAATTCGAATATTGAAAAAAATGATTAGAAAAATTTTTTGCAAGGAAAAATTTTGAATATTAATTTTTTGAAAATTTTATGCCCAGTTACCTAAGTTGGGAATCATTTTTCCAGAAGTTATTTTGCAATTATTTTTTCTGAAATTCAATTTTTAATATTTCCGCTAATTTTGAAAAAATTGCTCAAATTGGATTTTTTTACTTTCCTCGAAATACGATGTAAATTTTCCAAACATGGTCTGGGGAAAATTATTCCATATCATCTGAAGTCTCACGTAGTAATCCAGGCACATTTTGAGCAAAATTGTCCAATTTTGATTTTTTTCAAAAAATTTATCTTTGAAAAAATTTCTTGAGAATTAATGTAGGAATTTTCATTTTTGCTCAAAGTCGTAGGCGATTTTTTGTTATTATGATCGAGAAAAAATTATTTCGTGTTATTTAAAGAAAAATTTGTTGTGTCGTGTGTTTTTCTTACAAATCGGTTCATTTTTGCCATTTTTAGAAAATTTCTTCAACATTCGATACCCACAGATATTTTCATTTTGCTAAAAAATTTAACGCCCTCTTGCTCTCTTCTACCTCCAAGAATGTTTCAAAATTCACCTCATTAATGAAAATTTTCATTTCATGGCTCCGAGCATTCTTGATTTTTTAATAGCTCCTATTACCACGACATACCCAGTACCTTATTGAGACGACTCAAAGTTGAATTTATTAGAGAGAAAAAAACACTGCACATGAACGCGACCTTCTGTACTTCCTCGTGTCGAAAATTGCACGGCCCTGATTTTAACCTTCCAATTGCGTTTGAATTTCACGAACTCTTGGCGAAATAAATTGCGTTATTAAAAAAGAAAACTCGAATATATTTTCGACATTTTTATATAAGTACGAAGTTTGCGCCAGAGCTTATTTTTTTCCCGACGAGGACATGGGTATTTTTTAGCGAAGTCTCGCTCGCGTTGGCATTAAAATCGTACATAAGTATACTTGCGAAGGAGCTCTCAATCCGTTCAAGTATTAATTTAGTAGAAAATATAGCGAAGTAGTGAGAACGAAAAAAAAAAAAAAAAAAAAAACGTGTATCGCGGTATATAAATTTTTCATCTGCGAAACACACCGAGAGATAAAGTTGGTCAAGAATCAAGTCATATGTTTTTATGTCAATAAAAGTACTAAATTTGTTCGAGCTCGATATTTGCCTTCTGTTTCAATAACTCGCTGAAAAGCTCTATACGCGCAAGAAGTTTTTTTTTTTTATTAACTTGATAAACTTTCTTTAAAGAAAAATAAAGCCTGTGTAAGTTTTAACGCGAAATCTAAATTGAATTTTTAACTGGGTAGAATGTAAAATGTAAACGACTGTTGAGACTTTGCGCTGGCAAAAGTTGCCCACTTTATCAACATTATGCAGATATTTAAGACGTCGAGATTCAATACGATGCTAATGCAGCTATCGAATTCGAATCGCATTATTTATTTTATCGGTTCAAGTGCCCTTAGCTCTTCGACAATAGAACACTTCGCGTTGGGTCTCGGATACATTTGATTTTCCGCCAATTTACCCAATGTAGAAATTTTTTCATCGGGTAACCTCTAATTAGAGTTGTCATGTAGCGTCCTTGGATACAGATCTTGTTACACTCGATAATAATAATCATTCGACTATGTATCTCGCCGACAATTCAACCAGAACTATCGAAAACAATCGAATCGTCCATGTCACTATCTAGGATACTTTTTTTCGGAATTTGCTGGAAGCACAGAGTTACGTCCGGAATTGAATCAGTCATTAATCTACAACTTTTGTTTGAAACAATTTTCATTGGACCCTTCCCCAATTTTGAAAAGGTGTGAAATCAGAAGAGAGGGAGAGACGCAATCAAAATTTTTATAATAACGAAAATTATTTTTAGGATCCTAATCTACAACTTTTATTTGAAAAAATGTTTAATTGGCTCCTTCCTCCCTCACTTCTCTAATTTTTAATTAGTATCTTCAGAGTGTTACGCAAAATTGGTGAGGAGGAAGGGGTCCAATTGAAAAAATTTTCAAGCAAAAGTTGTAGCTTGCAGGCATGATACAGAGTTACTTTTTTAGTTGATTTGTCACTTTTTTTCACTTTGGTCACTTTTTGTCACTTTTTTCGCAAAATGGTCACTAAAGTCACTTTTTTCAGTTTTTTTGGCCATACCTTCCTCGAAAAAGAAGAAAAATTGAAAATTTTCCAAATAACTAGAAAATTATCAAAAAAAAAAAAAAAAAAAAATTGCCTGTTTAACGTTTTAACATGACAACTTGTAATAAAAAGTAGTGTTGCGTGTTGTTTTTTCCCTACGTACCTAAAAAATTAAAAAACCAAAAATTTCTCTCATTTTATTGAAAATAAAGACCAGAGCGCAGTATCCAACCAAAATTTGCTCATTTCTTGGGAAAAAAATTGGAAAAATTGTTCTGGTCTGCCCTAATAGGCTTAATTTTTCATCACTTTATCGAAAATTTTGGTCACTTTTTGACCAATTTTTGGTCACTAAAGTCACTAAAAAAAAAAAAATAGTTGGTATCATGCCTGAGCTTGAAGTTCTAGGAAAAATTTCGGTTATTACAAAAATTTCGATTGGATGCCTCCCCCCTCCAATTTTGAATATAAAGTATCTGCGTAGTTTTGGACTTGGCAAAGTTCAACAAAAACGATCCACCACCAATCTACCTGAAAAATTTCAAAAGTTCATTAAAAAAAATATGTTTGAAAATTATTCGTATTCTTGACAAACGATTCCAACTTACAGATCGACTGATTCAATTCCGAACCTAACTCTGTGCATCTAGCAAATCCCACTTTTTTCTCTTTCGAAAGTCGATCCGGATCATGACGCCTTTTTTTTCATTCTCGTCCATCGGTTTCAGATGCTGAAGCTGGTAGAATGAGAAGACCAATACAACGTTGGCGTGATTTTTTCACGTTCTCAGGGTTAATTATAAAAAAAAAGACTAGGCAATTTAATAGACTCGTTTTTAAAGGTAAAAAAATCTTTTATGTAGAATTTCACCTGGCGAAATCCATCTCGGATGGTACATTGAATAGAGGATCTTACAAAGGTATGCTATGGACTATACGGAGACCGATTGTTGTTTTTCTTTTCTCCTCCACAATGGTACCTTTCCTGGCCCCTTTCCAACTTACCTAGGTATCTGTATGGCCTTGACATTCCTCGCTGATGACATTAAAGCGAGAGAGGTATCGCGAGATGCTATTTAATTTCTCACGTAGTTGTGCGCTTTTCAGCAGGTACCATCGAGTGGGTACATGTCGTCGATGAATTCGTCAGTGCTCAATGCTCGTGTTCATCTTGGTGTTGTCTAAATCGCTCGATGACATGGAAATACACGTCAACCTGTATACAATTAATCATCTCTGTGTGATCTCGCATATTCTCGTGTTGCATACACGTACCCCTGGCTCTGCCTCTGCCATACCCATTGCTCATGGCCTCGCATCATTCCATTAACGGGTTCGCTTTTCTGGCGCTTTGATGAAATTCCTATTGTAATATAATCGGTGCAATGATCTATATACCGAAATTACCTCTATCGAGTGCGGTCTCGTGTACATACAATCTGGCAAGAAATACTACTACCTAATAACGGTATACGTGAAATATCGATAGGGTTTTTTTCTCTCCTTTTTTTCACATTGATGTTGGTACTTTACCGTAAGGAAGAGTTTGAAAGGAAAAAAAAAGAGGGTATTGGTGGTAATTGACGCCGGTTTATCGGTATTCTAAACAGATTTACTTTTTCTTTTCAGCTACCGGTTTCACTATTGGTATTTTTCTCCCTCCCGATAAGCCATGTACATTTTGGAGTCGAGCCAGTAGATTAAATGGCGTATGTATTCGATAAACGTACATTTTTTTTACACCATGTGTATCATTTTAATAATAATGCATTGTGGTTCTCGCGAGCTCCCGAAACCCGAGTAATATAAACCAACTTTCCAATTGAGAGAAGTGGTGTTGATGAAGTAAAGTATGGAAGAAGCAGAACGCCCAAAGAGTAGTTTTCAAGTGTGTTTTGAGAGTTGTTTTGGTGGTTGGATTTTTTTCTCTGAAGGGGTTCGTTTTTCGTTGTGCTGCTGGAGTATGGTTTTAGAAAAACTGATCGATAAGTTTTTCTCGACGAGGGTGCTGGGGGGGTTGGTACATTGTTCTCGGGTGTCTATTAGAAGGACTTTTGATGTAGGATGTTTCGTAAGCATGTGGATTATATTAAAAGAGATGAATATTTTGAGCATTTCAATTTTTAAAGCTTTTTTTAAATTAAAAAATTCATTTTGCGCGTTCATTTGGATGTTTGAAAAATTGACATTTTTCGATGAAAAAAAATCGGAAAATTAATTCAGATACATACTCTAATGAAAAAATCTGAAGATTTTTTTTTTTTTTTTGAAAAAACAATGGACTATGTAGTCATAAAAAATGATTTTGTTCGAGTATCTTGGAAATTTAAAAAAAATTTAATATACATATAACTCGAATCTAAAAGTTGAATTTTTCATAAAAATAAGTAAAAATTTTTCTGAAACAGTAAAATTTATTTACAACTCTGCTGTTCAGTAAAAGTGTTTATCTTGAAAGAAGCGAAGAAAAAAATTGATTTTTTTTTTTAAAGAAAAAGAAAAGAAATAAGTACCTACCTAATCATGAGTTTTGGCAAAAAATTCGAAAAATATTTCAACAAAAAATTCGAAAAAATACTTTGTTTTAAAAAGTTGATTGAAAATTTTCAAATTCAATTTCCCAGACACAAATGAAATTTTTTAAAATGATTTTGATACCTACCTAAAAAATTCTACAAATATTTTTTTTTTAAATAAAAATAAAATGTGAAAAAATTGATTAAAATTTTTTGTTTTGAGCATTTTCATAGCATCTGTAAAAAAAATTTGAAAAGTATTTTTTCTGCAAAAATTGAGAATCGAACGTTTATAAAAAGTTCACAAAAATATTTTGATGCAAAATGTTGACTTGGAAATTTAAAAAAAATATATTATTCTGCAGAGTTATTCGATCAAAATCTATTTTTTAAAAGAAAATTTAAAAAAATAAATAAATCGACTTTTCAAAAACAAAACTTTTTTCTGTAAAATGTATCCATTAATTTTTTCATAAAAGTTTCGAAATGGGTATTCAATAATTTGTATCTAATTTTTTCTTTGGACTTACATTTAAAAATCATTTTTTTGGATCAATCTTTTTCAAATTTTTATCAATGATAATTTTTTTTTGAATAGGTATTAAAATCAATTTCTTACAGTATTTTTTCTCATCACTGTTTATGAAAGAATGAAGAACAACACTTGATAAAAAAATCTACAAACAAAACATTTTTGATGTGAAAAATTGACTTGAAAATTTTTCCAAAAAAAAAAAAAGATTTTTTTACATGAAAGATAAGCTTTGATGAAACGTTTAAAAAATTAAGTGAATGATGAGTATTTTTATGAAAAATTTCTCGAAAAAAGTGGACAAAAAATTTGTAAAACCAATTTTAATTGAAAAAGAGTTTTGTGAAAATTTTGAAAAATTATTCTTTTTCCAAAAAATGAAAAATAAACAGGGATAAAACATTCAAAAATAAATATATTTAGGTACCTATATTTGTTTGTGAAAAATTGACTGCAAAAATTTTTATAAATTATTCTACAGAGAATTACGTCAAAAATTTTTAATTTTTTTTTTAAAAGTTGAAAAATGAGTTTTGTTGAGAATTTTTCAAAAAAATTATGAGATGTAATTTTCTAAAGAAGAAAAAATATATGTTTTGGAAAAAAATGACTAAATTCTTGTTAAAAAGTGGAGACATTTTGATTTAAAAAATAAAGAATAAATTTCTATGAAAATTTAGAAAAATCAATCTTCATAAAAAGATAAAATTCGATAAAATTAAAAAAAAAAAAAAAAAAAACATTTTTGTGTGAGATAGTATAGAAAAGGTTTAAAATAATTTGTTAGTTGAAAAATGAGTTTTGATGAAAATTTTCTTTTAAAAAACTAAGGGTTATAAATTTTCTCAAAAAAAATTTAAAAAATAATTGATACCTATAATTTTTTTTTGAAAAAATGGATAAACAAATAAGATAAGAAATGGATTTAAGAAATTTTTTGAAGGTAATTCTCTATGAAAAAGTAGAGAAAAATTTTTATAATTCAGTTTCAAGTAAAAAAAAATTGAAAAGAATTTTTGTTGAAAATTTTTATGAAAAAATTGGGGGATTTTTTAAATTTGAGAAAAAATGTTTTGGCGTAAAAAACCGATTCAAAAACTCTTTGAAAATAATTTTCTGGAGAAAATGGAAACTTGATTTTGATTTTGAAAAATTGAGAGAAATTTTTAGAGAAAATTTCAAGATACCTATCATTATCAATCTTCATAACAATATTAAAGATCAGATTTTGATAGAAAAAATTCAAAAAAATTCAAAAAAATACCTGATTTATTGAATTTAAAAAAATGAACGTTAAGAAATTTTTTTTAAATAGAATACATATATTTGCTGAATAAAAAATGTATTTTTAGTGAAATTATTGCCTATTTAAAAAAAAATGAATAATGAAATTTTATGAGTAAAAAAATTGAAAACTCGACACTCGAATTTTTATAATTTGGGACACCCCACGAATCGCACACAAAAACCTCATCAGTTGTAATCCATCAGTTCTTATACATTTAGGCTTCACACTGCTCAACAGCAGAAAATCGAAATCTACTCTCCTAAAAGCACACCAGCACAATTTATGGAACACCCTGTCCCAAAATATTCTCTCATATTCTCTCATACCCATCCCAATCAAAACTTACAACCATTTAGTAATTGACTATTATCGAAATCGTGTTCACGTAATCAGCTTATACCCGCTGGCGGTGCTGGCAGAATGGCGGATCATTTTAATATCATATCGTATCGTGATACATCGATGGTGTCATTTTATGACGTATCACCAATGAATGAGAATTTACCCGTGGGGCACACACGCTGAAAATACGGCAATGATACTTTAAAAATACCACTATAATACGCCACGTATTATTGCATGTTAATTTCGCTTTTTTACACTGAATTTAAGTCAGTCATTACGTCAATGTAATTTCAAAGATACGTCATCGTAAATCTATGGTATTAATGCTGTACAAACCAACTAAATATTGACTTGACTACTACAATATTACGCTTGTATGAATTGCATGAAAACCACAGTTAAACTTGACGTATATTCGACGTTTTATTGACGTATTGATGGACACGAATGTTTCTTTGACGTATTTACTACAACATTACGCCAGTATGTACTACATAAATACCACAATTATACGTTGACGTAGATTTGACGTATTGATGGACTTAAATTCAGCGTGAAAAAGCGAAATTTACATGCAATGATACGCCGCGTAAAACTGACGTATTTTTGATGGGAAGAATCAAAGATGTTTTCATCATTTTTCATAGGTAAACACATATCAATTATAAAAAGTTTTTTTTAGATAAGCATGAAGGAAGGTATTCCAGCGTTGCCAACAAGACCTCTTAAAATATCATGAGATTTTAAGCTGAAATATCATGAGATCATCATGAGCTTTTTTTCGGTGGGGGTAAACTTCAATATCGACATGGGTATGATTTTGAAGGGATTTTTATGCTGCTTTTAATGGAAAACATATATAAATTGAATAAACAATTCCATGAAAAGCACTAAAAGCAGCATAAAAATCCTTTTGAAATGATAAAAATTGAAGTATTTTGAAAAAAATAGTAAAATTCATAAAATTTTTTGAGAAAATTGAAAAAACTCAAGATACCTGGGGGTTGGCAACACCGTTGAATTAGTATTTACAAAGGTAATTACCAAGTATTACGATGGTAAATTGGTAATTACCAGTAATTACACATGTAATACCGTGTTTTTTTTTTATAAATTTGAAGAATTTCAAGGAGAAATTGAATCAATTTTTGAAACCTTGAGAATATCTTGAGAAAATTGAAAATATCATGAGATATCATGAGATTTTTCGAGATCATGAGATCATCATGAGAAATTTTGAAATTTCATGAGATCTCAAGGTACATCATGAGAGTTGGCAACACTGAGGTATTCTGTAAGAGATCCCACTCTACTTCTTTCAACTTTCAACCAAAAATCAACTCCAACAGAAACATTGGAGTTTAATAGGTATGTTATGTACTTATGTAATGTTAGTGAATTCAGGCTTATTATATTTATAGTTTTTGGCTCCACAAGTTACCTAAGAGTAGCAACTGCTACATTAAAAACACTCAAGATGCATACAATTTTAATCTATTTTAATACAATTGTACAAAATTTCATCAAAAGTGATCAAATTATATCAAATCTGGTATGGTTAACTTTGATGCAATTTTTGCTACTATATCCAATTTGCTATCAACATGTGAAATTCGATGCAATTTCATCAAATTCGATACAATTTTATCAAAATCGATCAAATGATGTCTCATTGGGTATACATAAACATAGGCGCGATTGCTTTCATTATATCTAATTTGTTAAAGACATAAAATTGCATAAAATTCTATCAAAATTAATCAAATTACCTAAATCAAATTAGGTATGGTCAACTTTGGTGCAATTTTTGCAACTATATCCAATTTGGTAGCGACTTGTAAAATTCGATACAATTTTATCAAAATCGATAAAATTTGATCAAAAGTGATCAAATTATATCAAATTAGGTACAATGACTTCAGAAGTCAATTTTCTTTTTTATCCAATTTGATAGAAATTAATGAAGTTTTATACAATTTTACAATTTTCTATCAAGTTGAATATAGTTGAAATAGTTCCACCAAACTTGATTACATCTAATTTGATATTATTTGATCAATTTTTATCATGTTTTATAAAATTTGATACAACTATAACTAGACGAAATGTGTCAGATTTAATTTGACAGAATATGATAGAATATGATGAAATATGATAGAATTTGATAGAATTACATCAACATTTTGATAACATTTGATCAAATTTAAGCAAGTGTGATAATTTTTGATCATATTTTTTTTTCATGGGTCAAGTTTTTGAATTCGAAAAAAAGTTTTTTTCATCCCACCTTATTCAAGATCATGATTTCTAACACTAAAATTAAAATTCTTTAAAAATTAAAATACAGGATTTTTAGATAAAATTTAATTTTACTGCGTTATCGGATTTTTTTGTTGGTAGGTAATATTAATTTTTGTTTAAAAATCAGAATCTTCTTCAAATAAATTGTAATTTACTAAATTGATTGGGTTTGCAAGAAAATTCTAATTTCTGTTTCTGGCAGATTGGAATCTCTCGCAATAGCATTCGATTTACGAAAAATTCAAAATTTCTTGGATAAAATTGAATTTTACGGCAAACATCAGGATTTCTTTCATAAAATTTAATTTTTCTGCAAGATAACAATTTTTCGCATGAAGTGGAATTTTATTAGAGTAAGAGGATTCATTTTTATGAAATTGGATTCTAGCTCAAAATCGGATTTTTTTGCAATAAAATTTCATTTTACTGCAATATTAGAGATTTTCGATAGAATTCATTCTAAGCCCAAAATTGGATTTTTCACAATAAAATTGGAATTCCTAAAAAATCTGTAGGTATCAGGTTTAATACAAAATCATACTCTCTTCGTAGGAGGACATTAATCCTCGTAGCCTGTTCAAGGCGTCACTCGATGTCCGTTCTGCGTGACGTCCTCTATACCTAACCTATAACGTCCACGATGGTATTTTTTTTCCATCGCCATCGTCATCGTATGGACCTTGTATCATATCTTATACGAGTAGTATAAGAGTCTATGAAATCATTTTTTAGATTCATAAATTTTATCAAAATCCTTCACCTTGACTAGTTCCAAGGAGTGCATTCCTTCGTACAATTGGGATCTTCGTTCATCTGATTTGATCAGGCCTCAGTGTTTGATTCAAATCGATCAATATGGTATCTGGTTGTTTTTTTTTATATATATATAAATTACAGTAGTACTCGATACCTTATCGATCACTTCCAGTAGTTATGTGGCTGTGGCATGCTTCGAGCGTAAAAAATATGGTACCTAAAGGGTAAATGAACACACTACCAAGTGTTAAGTACATGGCACTTGTTAAAATTACATATTATCGTGTCATTTCCGTTAATTCTTTGTACTGTTAACGTGTACCTATGTACGTATGGTACACAATAGTGCACTAATTCTAACTCTCGTGTACTTTTTATTACCGGTAGAATGAAAATAAAATATAAAAAAAAAGGTAAACTTGATAACACGTCCATGTACAATGTACATACTACCGACGGTTATCGTGCTTTCATGCATGACGTATGAGCGTATGAGCATTGCGGTTGTTACTGAACAGACTCAAGAAACCCAAACGATGGCGTAATAATAATTTCCGTACGTTAGGTACTTTTATTTACCTTACTTACGTGTACGACTTACCTTAGACGTGGACATCGCATCGAAACGTCTAACGAACCGTCCAATTTATTCCTTCCTTGCAACTGGTTCCGTTCTCAGAGATTGTGGTATAAATTTTCGAGAGCACCGGTACCTACCTACAATGTCAACACGTTATATTAGATTTTGGCCACCGATAATAAAATTTCTTCATACCATATTACGTAAACAAGTCTCGTGTAAAGCTTCGAGATTATTTTTGTGGCTTCCAAGTTTTACAAGAGAGACTCTACGTACGTCTTATCGTATGCCAACTCGAACTCCATTATGAAAAGCGTACCTAGTCGTCGTCGTATTTGTACTGAATGGTGTTAGTTACCTGGTAATGAGCTCGTAGTAAGGAGTATACCTGTATGTGTTTTTGGCTCGCATTTATTACCCAGTACCCATCACGTAAAACAATTGAACGCGCGTGTCGACGAATATTTTAATCGTTATGAGTGTGAGTTTCGAGACACTCGGTTCGTTTTCCAATTCTAGTGACGAACTAGTTTGTGTGGTGGTGCTCGCGCGATAATCGAATATGATCGTTGTGAGTTGAATTTTTGCTTCAGTTCTATAGTTTTAAGATTTAGACCTATTTTTGAAACACCAATACCAACAAAGCAATCCAGATTGTATAATTTTTAATTGTACGTCCCCTTTGCTCCCAATTTTTGGAACCATTTCGAATGAAAGTGGTGGTAGCTTTGTGCTGGTGTACGAACTGCGAAGATGGACACAAAAACTAGATGTCAACTTGCAACTCGATGTCAAAAAAATTCGCTACTTTCTCAACTTTCACATTGGTCGCCCTAGGTGAGGACTGCAGCTCCAACTAGAACACGCGTTGATTGAAAATTTTATTATGTCATAAATTTTTTCATTCATTCGTCATAGAAACCGTTAGACTGGTTTATTTATAGATGCATAGCTACTACCGTGACTAAACGCTTATAGAAAAAATTTTCATCCGCTTTATAAGTGTATCGATTATGTCTTTATGGAGCAGCAACCTATGCAGCTTGATTGAGTTCTGAGGAATGTCAATGGTTAATTTGCCATTATATAGTTTCGACGTCTTGAACCATTTGCCGTAGGTATTATTTTTTGAACGTGGATTTTGCTCATGTACTTAGCTATATTTTAGACCTTTCAAGTGAAGTAATTAGTAATTTTGAGTTTAAATGAATTCACATCTAATAAATTTTCATTAGTTTTGTGAAGAAAGAAAATAAATCTCTAGAAAAACAAAAAGACATTTTTTTTGAGTTTTTCTCAAAATTTAAATGGAAAATTTCCAATAAATAGAATAGAAAAAAATCTGAAGAAAAATGATCGAGATTTTTCAGAAAATTTCACAAGAATTATTTCTCTTAACCAAAAAATTCAATGATTTTTGCAAAAACGAAATTTCAAGAATTTGATTTCCTATAGTGAAATTTTATTTTGTTTTGGAAAAAATCGTCTTAATTTTTTTTTAAAGGAATAGATTATTGAAAAAAAATCTGGTCTGGGGTATTTTGATAGAATTTCATGAAAGAAATTTTTTCACAAATAGGATTTTTTCGGTTCTTATAATAATATTATAGAGAATGTTTCCGACTTTTTTTTCCAAATTTTTTTTTTTTCAACTCAATTTTTTGAATAAATTTTTAGAAAATAAAGAAAATCTTTTTATCAAGATTTTAAAGAAATTTTTTGAAAATTTCAAGGAAAACAATTTTTAAACAAAAATTGAAGAAAATTGTGAGATTTTACGAAAAATTATTTTACAATTTTTTTTTATTAAATTACAGTTTTTAATCTACCCATGAGAGAGAAAAACTTGAAAATTTTGAGCAAAATGTTTTTTTTTTTTTTTTTTTTTCTAAAATGATTGCTATGGAAATTGATGAGAAAATTTCAATTCTCATCGAGAATTTTTGTGAAATTATTGGAAAAATTTTTTCCTCAAAATTAATGATGTTTTTCAACAAAATTTTTATGAAAATTTTTTTATCTCAAGTATTTCCAAATATTTTGGATTTTTTTTTCAAAGATTTAAAAGGAAAATAATTTTTAAGAAAAACGAAAACAAGAACTTCCCAGCAAATTTTTTTGAGATTTTTTTAAACAAAATTTTTTAATGCAAAAATTTAAGTTCTTGAAAATAAAGAATATCTGAAGAAAACTGAGAAATCATATAAAAGCGCAGATCATTTTAAGATTTTTTCATTTTTGATTTAATGTTTTTTAAGTATATTTTTTAATACCTAAAAGGGTATTTTTTGAATTTGTGTACCTATTAGAAATTTTTTATAACGATGTTTCATTTTTTTTTATTAAAAAAAAAATCTGCAATGAGATTTTCCGGGAAAGATTTTTTATTAGAGAAAAATTTAAATTATCATCATAAATTTTTCGTGAAAGAATTTTTTTGAAAATACTTGAAAAGGATATTCGAGAATTTCTTCACATAATTTTAAAGGGATATTGAAAATTTTATTTTAAAAAAACTTGCGTTGCTGTAGGTACATGGCTGGCGTTAAAAAAAATAAAAAATAAATCTAACAGATTTTTCTGAAACTGTTTTGAGAATTTTTAGAATTTTAAAAAAATTTCAACGAACTGTCCAAAAGAAATTTTCCAAAAATTTTAAAGATGGAAATTTTCAAAGGAAACTCGGATGAAAAATGAAAGATTGAACAAATGAAAAAAATTTTGATGGAAATTCTTTGTGGAAATTTTTTACTTGATTTTTAAAAAAAAAATTATTCTACAATTAGATATTTTTGAAGAGAAATTTTTAACAAGAAAATTTTAATTCTCATCTGGAATTTTTTGAAGAAACTTTTCAAGATGAATTTGAGAACTTTTTCAAAATTTTGAAAAGAGATTAATATAAAAAATCTCAAAAATGTAAGGTTTCAATACGAATTAAAATTTTGAAAAAAAAAATGAAGGAACATTTTCTAAATGCATTTTTGAGAAATTTTCCAAAAATTTTAAAGGAGGAAATTTTCAAAAGAAGATTGAAGAATAATGAAATATATTATGAAAAAAAATATATATTTTAATAAATAGGTAATTAATCTACCTAATAAATATTTATTATTTTGTTTTAAAAAAATATATATTTTGAAAAGTGGGGAAATTTTCAAAAAGAATTTTAGGCAAATACTTTTCATCAAAATCAATTGGAATTTTTTTCCAAAATAATTTTACTTAATGAAAAATTGCAACTTTCATCAGGAAATTCTGTGTAAGTGTATAATGTAGAATTTTTTGGAGAAAATTTTTCTGAAATTTTGAGTAATAAAAAAAAATTAAGCATGCAAGTAACTAGACCTCTGGAGATGATGAATTAGCACTTGAATTATTAAATCAGTTCGCATAAAGAGTGAAAAAAACTACTTCATAAAATCTTCATCATACTTACAGAAACCATTCATTTTTCCATACTTTCTTTCCATAAATATTTCTCATCCAGAACTATTCAAACTGCGGTTCGAAATCACCAATAATTAATTCGAGCACCATACGAGAGTATTTCCCACGCCTAAAATCTCGTATGTAAAAAAAAAAAAAGAATACCCAATTCTGGCAAATTATAGACTGCAACTAGGCTAGTTTCCCTTTAAGCGATAATTACAACCTGCATAAGAAAACATCCTCTCGAAGAATATCCCTTCGAATCGAACAACCCATAAGCTAAACGGCACGAACCGAGCATTTCCACGTTTAAAAAATACGTATACTTATTTATAGAACGAAAGAAAAAATAAAGCATTAAAGCATCCATAGATACTTTAAGGTATCTATACTCTGTTCCATGGTATGGTGGACTGGTTGAAGCCCCGAAGCAAATTCTAAGCGTAATTGTCATAACAAAGAATCGCAGTCACGTTTTTTTTTTAAACCATACTCGTATATCTACCGATCGTTTAAAAATACCTCGCGAGTATTTCTCCGCATTTCTAAACTTACCTATAGGTACGTATTACGAACTATAAATTACTACAAAATCGTACGCATATTTGGTGTAAAATTTTTGTCCAACGGGAACAATGTATGGGAAAATTTTTTCCAGCCAGGGTCAAGTTGAACGATGGATAACTCAATAGCTATTATATGATAATGGACATGGACGAGTCTTCCGTTTCTAATAGATATACTTTTTTCCTTATATGTCGCGTATAGCTCTGAAAGCACCTTCGATGAGGTATCAATAACTCTGCGGTAATATGTACGAAGCGATTGAAAAATTACAAAAATTTTAACCTTGTGGAGAGTAATATTTCTAGTGTCAGTGAACCTCGCTTCGTCGCGTCGTGTTGTTTCAAATTTGTTTTATAACTCCGTTGTTAATGGATTTCTGATGTGAAGATGAGGAAGTACAGGTTTTGTGATTTTTCTTGGGGAAGATGAAGTGCAAAGTTGAAAGGATAAAATTTTCTCTGTCTTTTGAATAATCACTAGGTGGGATATAAAATTAAAATTTTATGGCATTTTTGAATGGATTTGGATCGAGATTTTAATAATTTTTCAAGATTTGACTATTTAAGGTAATTTTGAATAATTTTATTTGGGCCAAATACGAAGGTGAGTCAACTCAGCAGTAAGTCTGGGCACGAGCTACATTCAAAATTTTAAAAGTGAAATGAGCTACATTTTTTTGGAATTAACGTGAAAATTTTTTCAGTTTTTTTAGAAAAAATTTTTAAAATTTGTTGGGTAATTTTTTTCCAATATTTTCGGTAATTTGTTTACTTTTTGTAAAAAGTTTTCTCAATTTTTTCGGTAAAAATTTTTTAAATCAATTTTTGGTAAGATTTGGTAAAAATTTCTCATTTTTTTTGGTAAGAAATTTCTAATTTTTTGAGTAAAAAATTTCTCATTTTTTTAATAAACAAAATCCGTCGATTCTTTTTGGTAAAAAATACCTCAATTTTTTTTGTTAAAGAATCCCTCAAATTTGTTGGTGAAATATTTCAATTCTTTTGGTAAAATTTTTAATTTTTTTGAATGAAAATTTTTTCAATTGTTTTGGTAAAAATTCGTCAATTTTTTTTGGTAAGAATATTTCTAATTTTTTTTTAGTGAAAAATTCTTCATTTTTTTGGTGAAAAATTCTTCAATTTTTTTATTTTGTGAAAAATACCTAAATTTTTTGGTAAAGAATTTCTTGATTTTGTGGGTGAAATATTTCTATTTTTTTGGTAAGATTTTTTTAATATTTTTGCTTTTGGTAAAATTTTTCAAATCTTTTTGATGAAAATTTTTCAATTGTTTTGGTAAAATATCTCAATTTTTTTGGTAATAAATTTTTCAATTTACTTATTTGGTAAAAATCATTTCTTTTTTTATTATTTTTTTTAAATTAGAATTTTTTTGTAAAAAAATCCTTAATTTTTTGGTAAAGAATTTCTTAATTTTGTGGGTGAAATATTTCTAATTTTTTTTGGTAAAGTTTTTTTATTTTTTTTAAAGAAAATTTTTAATTGTTTTGGTAAAAATTCCTAATTTTTTTTGTAAAGATTTTTTATCTTTTTGTACAAATTCTTTATTTCTTTTGTAAAAATTCCTATTTTTTTTGGTAAGAAATTTTTCATTTTTTTTGTAAAAAATTTCTCATTATTTTGGTAAAATTTTTTATATTTTTTTGGTAAAAAATTTCTTAATGGACTTTTATGATTTTCAACATTTTTTGAACAATTTTGGACAATTGATAGATAGTTTTAATAATTTTTGAATACGTTTATTCAACAATTTTTATAACTTTTGAAAAAATTCAATTGAATTTCTGGCTGCTCTCGTACGTATACTCTACGAACTTCAAAGGCTTCGTGAAAAAATTCCTCCCTTCCATTTCACTACCTATTATTATGCCACGATTTTTTCCATCCTTTTCACGAACTGTGTTTATTCCCTTCGAGCGAATCATAAATTTTAGAAGGTCATTTCTAAACAATTTCGCTGCATAATAGCTTCTCCCTACAGGAACGTTGTTTTCCATCAAATTTCGTCCTTATTTGGCTTCACTTTCGCCCTATAAGACGGATTTTTCACCTTTACAAAAGCACCTCCATGGGAGCTCGTGATTAGTTGAAAATTGGCCAAGTATTGTCGGCAGTTATACGATACGGTGGCTGGATACTCGAGCCGGGGGCCGGAACCGGCCGCTGCCGAGCCGGGCCCGTTCCGCAAACAATAACTTTTATTGTTCGAATGAGAAATACACGTATTTCAGTTAAATAAACACCACCATCCATCCGCCTTAATCAATCGTGTAAGTTCGTACACCGTTATAGTACAATAACACAAAGCGGTGTGCGGTGATTTTTTTTGCGTAATTAATCGAAGCAATTATCGATTGTTCGACTGTCACACAATTGTTTATAAGGTATTCATTGAATAATCGCATCGATGGTGATTTTTTTTTTGCGCCAATTGCGCCGTGGGTGGATGTCGAATTGACGTGATTTGTGGTGTTCGCGATATTATGGTGAAGTTGAGTTTTAGCAAAGTCAACTTGGCGATTTATATCATTTTAGAAGAGTATGGAAAAGGATGCTGGACCAGGCAGCTGGATTCGTCTTGTGTCGGCGAAAGATTCGAGGTTGTAAATTTGATGATTTTTTTTATCGAAGGTCGTAGGTTTGATGGGTCCAAAACGAGGGGATCGCCGAAGTACTGTTTTGTTGGCACCATCGAAAATTTAAGTACCAAATCCAATATTACATAATTTAAAATTTATAAAGATACTTGATATTCAAAATTGTAAGACTGGAGGGGAGGGAGGGGTCCAATCACAATTTTTGTGATAACCAAAATTATTCCTAAGACTTCGAGCTACAACTTTTGTTTGAAAATTTTTTTAATTGGACCCCTTCCTCCACCAGTTTTTAATAATATATAAGTATCTAAATCATATTATGCAAAACTGAAGGGGAGGGGAGGGTCTAATCGAAAATTTTATAATAAAAAAAAAAATCCTAGTACCTCAATCTACAACTTTTGTTTGAAAATTTTTTCGATTGGACCACTCCCCCAATTTTGAAAAACTATCTACCTGATGTTATGTGAAGTTGGAGAAGAAGGAGGGATCCAATCGAAATTTTTATAATAACCAAAATTGTTTTTAGGATCTTAATATACAAGTTTTATGTGAACATTTTTTCAGTTGGCCCCCTCCTCCCTCACTCCTCTTAATTTTTAATTAGTATCTTCGAAGTGTTATGCAAAATCGGTGGGGAGGGAGGGGTCCTACTGAAAAAATTTTCAAACAAAAGTTGTAGCTTAAGGCCCTAAGAATAATTTTGGTTATTATAAAAATTTCGATTGGACCCCTTCCTCCCCTCCAATTTTGAATATTAGTACATTATACATAATGTACTAACTATTGGATTTGGTGAATTTTCGATGGTCCTAAAAGAAAAAAACCAGTACTGCGACGATTCGCTTAACTCGTGGTCCATGAATGTGCAAATTATCTACGTCTCTGTTTTTTTTGCACTCGAGAATCTAATAATAATTGATATATAAACGGACCTGTTATACGCGTGTCGATTACGTATGTAGAGGATACTGTTTATGAGGATAAACAATGACGCCTAATTTATGGAACGAATAGCCATTAAATTCGGATAGTGTTTTTTTGGCGGCGTAAACAAGACTGCAGGGAAGGCGAAAGCAGGTGGAGAGGTCCAGGTAATCGATTAGTTCGCGACTGGTACAATATCTGGATAAATATTCCAACAAGTTTGATTGGCCTAGCTGGGCAAAGTCAAATGGGAATCCGTTGGGAAGCGGTCGTTGTATAAATACATCTTAGTTAATTGTTTACATTCGTGAACAGTCAACCATATAAGTACCTCGATGTACCGGTAACTTCCGCCTTTTCTCGACGTGTGCGTTTTGGAGCAGTAGGCGACGTCCGGGGAAAGCTGGAGAGATGCTATTAGATGGAAAACCAATGGAACCTGAACCGAAAACCGACCCTAGGTCTCATTAAGCTTATTATCTAAAAATGTTTACCTGTTTACCTTGTCCACGATGACCGATTACATCATTGAACAATAATTTCGCTCGAGAATCCCTCCCCCCTCCAAATAATTTTTTTACGTAATAGAATACGTACGTTTACGTACGATAAGTAATTAAACCAAGTATCTACAAAGGCATTCGCAGGTAGAATTTTCCGTATGGGTCACGTTCGTGAACGCGTTTTCACGTCAAGTTACGTGTACGCGAATTACCCCCACCTGCTCCTCCCTTGCTTACACTTTGCAGAATGTATATACGACGAGGAGAGAATGTGATTTATGAAGCGTAATTATTACGATGACGAGGATATGGATGTGGATATGGAAGTGGATGTGGAGTTTAATTCCTGAGTATGGCTTTCAAATTGGTGTAATTAATTTTTGACCGGTGTGGTAATTGCATCTTACGTGCTGGGATCAGACTCCGAGGCGAGGGTTTCGTGACTTTTTTCGGTGTGAAAATTGTTTACTTACGTGTGTAGTCGGGTATACAGGATTTCGAACCAGGAACGAGAATTTTTCCTAAACCTGAAAAAAAAATTTATACATAGGTAAAATTTTTCTCGATTTTGAAATCTCATTTTATTACCATTATGCTCGTGGTTTCTTAGAAAATTTGAGTTTTTATGCAGATATCGTGATGTTTTGAAAACCAGTGTGGAAACAATAGCGAAACAAAAGGTATATAATTCTCTCTAAATTGCACCCTGCTCCCTGGTCTACCTTGATTGGTTGATTTATGATGGTAATACTCGTATTTTTCATCGGTAAATCTTACTCGAGTGCTGAATTAATGAATGTGGTAATTTTTTTAATTGCTCCGATTTTCAAAATTAAATTGATACCACCATAGTACCACCATCCATTGTGTTGGATAATTATTTTCAATTCGACTCGGTATCATTTTATCGCATTCCAAACATTCTTATGGATTCTGCGTCATTCTATTTTACGTAATTAGGTACGTCGTTGGGTGTAGCATTAGAAAATTCTAGGTGACTGTATGCTAATGCGTATACACGAATCTCTGAAACCCTGTGAAAAAATAAATATTAGGTAGGTACCTAATTGAAAAATTTGATGAAGAAAAAAAATTGAGGGAAAAAATAAAATCGGTCTAATATTGGTTTAAAATACACGAATTGATGTTTTTCTTTTCTTTTTTTTAGCTTATTTTCAATTCGATTCGAACTGAAATCTGAATTTAAAATATTGAAAAATGAAAAAATTGAAAATAAAGTCTAAACATTGTAAAAAAATCAGCAATTGAAAATTTTGAAGAAATCAAAGAACGATTTCGTATAGAGGGAAAAAATGAAAAAACACTCACTTTTGAAAAAACAAAGTCGAAGGAAAATTGAAAACGAAACCGCACAAAAATCGAGAACTTGAAAAATAAAAAATGAAAACAAGAATAAAATTTAAAAGTGAAAAATCAACTTTAAAAAAATATTACAACACTGAAAATTAAAAAAAAAATCGGAACTTGGTGAAAAAAAAGATCTGAGAATTGGTAAAATTTGTTAATTAAAAAAATTCGTAAAAACTTAATTTGAAAAATAAAATAAAATAAAAATAATTAAAAATTTTGAAAAAAATTTGAATTGAAAAAAAAAAAAAAACAAAGAATAAACTGCTAAAAATTAAAGAGAAAAAAATTGAAAATTTCAATATAAAAGCTTGGCTTGAATTTTAAATTACGAATTGAAAAAGAAATTTAAAAAAAAATTCGGCGCGGACCCCTTGGTTGGCTCCATTTCCACACTACGTTTGAAAGTATGAAACATAGTATATGCTTTTACTCTGTAACAAAATGTCTAAAAGTCACAAATATTAATTTTCATGTAAATTTAAAATCTAAATAAAAAGTATAATAAAAAAAAGCCTAATGAAAGTACAAAAATTTCAATTTTTTCAGAATGTCTGACAAAAAGCCTAAAAGTTGTCTGACAAAATGTTCTAAAGTCATAAAATTTATTTAAAAAAATTAAAAAGTCTAAAAATAGTAACAATTTATAAAAAATTTCAAGTGTACATGCTCGGTGTGCATGCTCATTGTGCATTGTGCGCAGTGTGCATCATGCACAGTGCGCATGCTCAGTGTGCATCGTGCACAGTGCGCATGCTCAGTGTGCATCGTGCACATTTCGCATGCTCGGTGTGCATGCTACTAAAAAAAAATAATAATCAGAGGTGAAAATAAAAAATTTGTATTTTTTTAATGAAATTAAGTAAAAAACTTGAAAAGTGGAAATATGTGAAAATATTATAAAAAATTTAATCAGAATTGAAAATAGGAAGTATTTGAAAATTGTGAGAAATTAAAATTAAAAAATGAATTGAAATTGAATAACATTTTTGAAATTACAATTTGAAAAAATTAAAAAATTAAAAAAACCAAAGAAAAAAGGAAATTAAAACCTTTAAAATTTGAAAAAATTAAAATTTTGAAATTAGATTTTAACAAATGAAAAAAATTGCAAAATTTAACTTGATTTTTAAACATTTAAAAATTGGAGAAATTAAGTGCATCAAATTCAAATTGGAATTGCACATTGCTTCAAAAGTTGATTTTCGAAAATTTTAAATAATTTCCTGCCTTTTGCCTTGAAAACTTTGGTATGAAAAAGTTGATCTTGAAAAAATTGTGGTTTCAAATTTTGGGGTCGAAAATTTTGGATTGTCCTCCAATAACGTAAAAAAAAAAATATCTTGAAATGAGTTTTTTTTTTTCAATTCGTTGGTTTCTCGTCAGCTTTTCTCCATTTTTAAAATTAGGTAGGTATATTACAGCTAATTTGCACTTAGATAATCATAGAAAGCTAATGAAACGTAATGGATTTGAAATCCTACGAGGAGCTCGTTTACAGCTGTTAAAATAGATTGGTTATTTTCATGAAAAAAAAGAAAAAAGAAATCCACGTTCATTACTGGTTTAGCAGAGAAGGTATAAACAATAACCCAGAATGATTAAACTAGCAACTCTTATTTACATCGCGTTAATCATAAGACTATTACAAGGTGTTAGAAAGACTCGCGAATGGCGAATGCAAAACCTTGCCTTATGAGGTGAAATTAGGTAGTATCTTCTCGAGAAACGTTTACGTACGAGCTTTAAAAATACGGAGAGGAAACGAATAATAATAGGTAAACAAATGCCTATAGAAAATTATCTCGGATACAAGTATGTCCTCGAGGAAGTTGGCTAATTCTTCGAATTAATTATTAATTTATTGTCTTCAAGACGGTATACGTGGTCGTCGTCATCTGTATCTGTATTCGAGAAAAATCCAAATCCGTTCGTCTATTTTGTTTCTCAGTTCTCACGCGTTAATTTGAAGTAGCCCATTAGAGTCTGGTACGAATCTAATGAGCGAGTTGGGTTGGGTTGGGTAGTCGAGTATACGAATTCACGAAGGACATTAGATGAGCGACAACTTTGCCTCAAGTTCGGTTCGTTTGCACGTTAATTGAAGCACTGTAGAAAAAAATCTACCGGTGGTGGCGATTTTAACGACATAGTCGGTGTAATTATGCCTCGAAAGAGTCTCTGGACTAGTCACTGGGTCAAGTTGATGTTCATTCGGATAACGACCTTTTTGAAGAGTAGGAAAAAAGCGCAATGTGCCGATTGATAATGGCGTAATTGTACGAGTAGATAGGATTGCTAAGATTAATGATGGTTTTGAATACGAGTATTGGCCTGGGCCATGTTTTTATTTTTATGCTTTCTTTAAATACCGAACGTGTTGATGTACTCTGGGTCTACCTCTATGCCGCATGTACCTGTAGTGATTCATACTACCTGTTCTTAAAATTTCTAGTGAAAGGGTTTTTTCCATTATGATCATAGAGAGCTCTACTCGACTCGACTCTAATACAGGTTTGTTTGTATGTTTTTTTTCGCAGGATGCTTTACGTAAACGAAAAGAAGAAGAGGAAAGACTCGCTCAAGAGGCTGAATTTTTAAACCGTTCGTTGCGAGGCTCGAAAAAATTACAAGCTTTGGAGAGTACACCATCGGAAAAATCTGTAACGCCGACTGGTATCGTTAATGATGCTTACGCCGACGACGAAAGCTTATCTTCACATCATACCGAAGCCGAACAAGTCTTCCATGAAGAAATTCACAAAATATTAAGTAAGCTAATTTTTCCACCTCGAGAGTTAAATTACATATCTCTGACTATACTGACTCGGGTAGCGGCGAGTTCGCCATGCCAGGTCTTTTTTGCTTATCTTTTTGCATTCATCTTGCAAGTTTACCCAAGAATTTACTTCTTTGCGAGGGAATTACTTGCTTGAAATGTAGGTTGTGAACGGTTAATTTTTTTTTTCACCTGCCAGAGATTTTGAGAGCAGTGGTGCACTACGTGAGTGATTGTGTAGCTAAGAGGAATCGTGTGATTTTGAAAAAAAGTGATAGCATCTGGAATTATTTTTATAAAGTAAAAAAACCTCATTTTTGGACGTTTTGGTACAAAACTTGGTTTTCTCTGTTAATAGGGACTTCCAGTCACGTGATTTTTTTTTGTTTGTTTACACTCTTGCTGGTAGGAATTTTCATCAATGTTCCCAAAACAGCGATGTTTCATTAGAAGCTTTAGTATAATATCGTCGAAATTTTGATAACCAATTTCATGTCAATTTCCTACCATCGAGATGTAAACAGAAAATGTGACGTCACTCCTGGAAATCCCTATTGATTTTTCCCAAAAATTTTATCTACTGAAAATTATTTTTTGCGTTTTCTTTACCTAGTGATTAATTTTTTTAAATATATATATTTTTTTTAATCTTATTGAAAAACTGTTTTTTTTTTCTTCAAATTTTGACCAAATTCAAATTATTGTTATTTTTTTTTAGTTTCAATGAAACTTGATTTTTTGAGTAGGTAATTTTATTCGAACGCAATATTTTTTCAAATTTTTTCCAAAACAATCCAATAAACTTTTTATACTTAAAATTTTCTTGAAATTTTCAAATTTTACCCAAATTAGATTTTAAAAAAAATTGTCTAAATTTTCTTCCTCAAAATGTACCTATTTGAAACAAATTAATTCTTTAAAGTTCGTGAATTACAAAAATTCGTTTGAAATTCAAACTAAAAATACGTACTTGTAAATTTGAACCTTGCGAAGAACTTTTCAAAAATTTGAGAATAGCAAAAAAAAATTTACGAAATAAATTTTTCGTTGAAATCCAGTTTTTTGAAGTATTATCTATGAGTAAACAATTTCTTTTGTTGAAATCATTTTTTTCCAAACTCTCAGAGTGGGTGTGAGAGGGGGTGTTGGTCTAGGGGAGTGTGTAACTATCAATAATAATTTCTTGTTCGAAAATTTTGGCAAATTGGAAGAATATTCGACAAATTTTTGAAGCATTTGGAAATATTTTGAGAATTCTAGGTAGGTAGTAAAATTTTTGCAATGCTGAAATTGCATAATGGATACTTGTGAAAAACAATTTGAAAACTGATAAGTATCACTCGACATTTTTGAAAATTTTCATTCGGAATTTTCATAATCTACCATCTCCTCCCTTCCAAAAATAAATCGGATGTAGTGGTCTCTGATGCAAAATTTCATCACTTTTTTGAAGAAAAAAAATTATAATAATTTCACTGAAGTTCATTTTTTTTATCATCTTAAACTTCTTTTTTTTTCAAAATTACTCAATTCAATTTACTTTTCATTTAAAATATTTTTTCCAAATTTTGTTCTGAAAATGTTTTAAAATTTTTTGTTGAAATCATTTTTTCCTTCATGTTTTAATCAACCCCATTTTTTTTAATTTTTCAAAATATTTTTGAAATTTTCAGGAACAATTGTTTTTAAATTTGACCGAATCCAATTTTTCAATTACCTACATACCTAATTGAATTTTTTTTGACTCGTTTGAAGAAAAAAAAAATTGATGCAGTAGATTTTTTGAATTTTTATCTAAAAACGTTTGTTTTTTAAATTTTGATTGATTTAAAAGTTTACTTAGTTCGATTTTATTTTTGATAAAATTCATTTTTTTGCGTTTTTGTCTTCTCCAAAACATTTTTTTTTACGTATTATTACATTTTTGTTGAAAATATGTTTTTTTTCAGAATAATTAGTTTAAAATAATTTTTGTCAAGATTCGGGTTTTTGAAATTATTTTATTTCCAGTCCATTTTTTATATACTTTTAAAAAAAAAATAGATCAACTAACGATGTCAAAGCAGTGAATCATTTGGTTGGCTATCTCGTTTTTCCAACATTTCACCCACGTATCGAGTTTCTACGATTATTTGCTATTTGAACAGTGTCTATTGAAAAAAAATACTCCTCCTGGCGCACTTTGACAACAGTTTAATTTTTTGCAATTTCATCTGAAAACAAATTTTTTCTTTCAATCTTGTTCAAAACAACCCACCAAAGTAAAATTATTCAATTAAACTCAGTTTTTTTTTTAATGTGTAGTAATTCATTTTTTTTAAAGTTTATCTTTTAAGAAAAAGTTTTTTTTTTATTTTTTCGATTTTAAATTTTTACCAAAACTAATTTTTTCCAATTTTTCAATTTTTAGAAATTCAGTTTTAAACAATTTCTTTACTTCTGCTGAATTAATTTTTTAATTTCATCTGACGAAACTTTCACAATTTTAAAAAGTTCTTTTCTTCCATTAGGTATTTAAAATTTTTGTTTAAAATCTTTTTTTCAGAATCGAATTATGCATTTCTAAAATTTTGACTAAATTCAATTTTTTAAATTTAATTCATAAACAACTTCTCTAAAATCGTCTTGGAGTTGGTTTATTTTTTCAAATTATTCTCAAATTTTGCCCAAATCCAATTTTTAAAGTAAAAAAACCAAATTTTGTTTAGATATAATAAAATTTTTAAAAACAATTTCTACTTTTTTTGCGCAAATCAAATACTTACTTTTTGTTAGAATTTTGTTCAAAACATTCTTCTTGGCCAAGTCAAATTTTTAAATTAAATAAATTCAAATTTTGCCAAGATCAATTTTTGCATTTATTTTTTATAATTTTACCTGGATTTTTTTTTAAATATCCATTTTTTTCAATAAAAGTGTAAAATAATTTTTGTAATTATTTTTCCTTAAATTATAAAACTACAAGTGACTCCATCAAAAAAAATTGTCAAAATAGGTTTCTTTTGGTAACAATTTTTTTTTGTTGAAATTCAATTTTTTTCTCGAAGATTAGGTACAGTTTTTAAAAAAAATGTTGCCATTTTATCTGTAAATTATTTTTTTTACATCTTGATAAATTCCAGTCTTTCAAATTTAGGTAAATTGAATTTTTACCAAATCCTGTGCCAAAAAATTTATGAAATTTTGCTGATTTTTTTTTTTTTTTTTTTTTGAAATTTTACCCGGTGCTCCAATTCAATTGACCACTTTGTATATGAGACAGTTTTTTCAATTTTGTTGAAGTTGAATTTTTTATAATTAAGTTGATCTAAAAGCTATTTTTTTCCAGAAACAAAACTCGTTTTTTAAATTTCAAAAAAAATAAATAATTCAATTTTTTCATATTTCAAGTACCTAGTTTTTTTTTAAAATTTTCTCGAAATATTTTTTTAAAAACTGATTTGAATTTAATTACATGTTGAAATTAAGTTTTTTTTTTTAGAAATTTCTTCCAAAAATACTTTTTGAAAAACTTTGTTTAAAAAACTTTTTTATTAAATTTTATCGATGTTGCCTTTTTTTCATTTTGTTCAAAAATGATTTTTAAATTTTTTTTTTCGATGCGAACAATTTTCAAAAATATGTTTGAAAACATTATGAATTTTCTCTACATATAGTAAGTAATAATTTTTAAAAATTTCGTTTAAATCCAATTTTTTATTATTTTTGAAAACTGCGAATTGGCTTATATTTCGTCATTAGCTCCTTTTAACTAAACCACCTATCTGCTGATTTGTAATCTAATCTGCCGAATTCAAATTCAAAAGAAACTTGGCTATTCAGTCGTGTACTATTTTTTACCTACCTACTAAATAGGTACCCGAATCTTGTGAATTGCGTACGTGTGATAATAACCTTCCTATCAACGTTTTGAAAAAAATATTACCCTGCATAATACGATGATAAATGGTTACATGAAATTTATGATACATAGGTATTTCAGAACAAGACGTGCCGAAACATAGGTCACGATTAATTTTTACTTCACCGGTCGCTTGATGGTGCTCGTTACTCGATTGCCGCATTCCGTGACAGTTGATTAGGTTTATCTGATTTTCGTGAATAATTTAATACGACTGGCAAAAAAATTAGTTCGGGGTAAATTTTAATCATTAATCGTCGTTCGAAGGTGATGTGATCCTATTGGCATGCACTATGCAGAGTTGGCTGATTGTTGTTGCTGTAGGCTCTGGGCTGTTAGACAGGTTGAACTTGATGGCTTTGGATATTGAATGGTGGTGGTGAAGAAGTGGTTGATCGAGTAAATGAGTAATACGTCGAGAGTTGAGTGCTGAGGTGAAATCTTTTTAATTGGTGTTTCTATTATTATTTTTCAAAATTAACAATAAATAATATAAATTCTCGAATGACGTAATTATTAATTTTAATTTTAATTTCAGATTATGGAGAATTATTCGCCTCACTGCAAAGACTACAGTTACAACTGAAAAAGGCTGGAATCAATGGTAAAACTTTGGAACCTGTTCATAGCCTGCTGCAGAGGCACAGTTTCCATAGAGCTTTATCGATACATAATAAAGTACAACAAGTATGGTCGCCGTCGAAGTTTAAAAAACCAGTTACATCGGATGCTAAATCGTTAATAACAGACGTAAGACCAAATTTCTCTCAATTTTTCTCCATTTCGAAATTATTCTATAGTATTAATTCGACTCTCTGTGGTTTATTTTTACAGTGTCTAAAAGACTTACAAGGTAGCTCATTACCTGAAGCTTCAAAATTGACTGAATTTTTAGCTCGAAATGAAGTCGAAGAGTTGCTAGAAGCTCACGACGTGATTGTACGAAATTTCTTCCCCGAGACAGAGGCGGATGTCGTGATACAAGAAGAGTCGATTTATAAATCGAATATAAATCAGGATCCGAATATAAGAATTATTAGGATCGAAAAAACAAACGAACCTTTGGTGAGTGATCACTGATCAATTCTCTCATTGACCCAGTAAAATTGGATCATAAAAACAGACCAAATTGTATTTTTGGGCACATGGGATTTTTAAAATTTTAAACTGTTTCTTTTGATGTCTTGATTTTTTTTTCAAAAAAGAAGTTAGATTCAAAGAGACACTCTCTTTGTTTTTCGCTCATAACTCTTCAAATATTCGTTTAAACAAAAAAAATGGTCATAACTAAACTTAAAGTGCATAAAATTTCCAACAAAAAATGTTACGTTCATTTTTTTCAAAAAGTGAACGGGTGGTGCAAAAACAAGCGTTAAAATAATTATACAGAGTAAAAAAATTCATTTTTTCCATCCTGTATATTTCGAAGCTTATTTTTGAGTCACCCGTTCACTTCTCGACAAAAACGAATATAACCTTTTGTGTTGTAAATTTTATGAACTTCAATTTTAGTTATTATCATTTTTTTGTTTAAACGAATATTTCAAGAGTTATGAACGAAATACAACGAGAGAGTGAATTTGGAGAAACATTTTAAAATCAAAAAAATCTCATGTAACCCAAAATGCAGTATTTTACTGGGCTCTTGGCTCGTGTTTAAATTGACCAGTATTTTTATTTATACCCTTGTGGAATTGATGTTTACAGGGCGCTACGGTGAGAAACGAAGGCGATACTGTGATAATCGGTCGAGTGGTAAAAGGCGGAACAGCCGAGAAATGTGGATTGTTACACGAAGGAGATGAAATTTTGGAAGTAAATGGTGTAGAAATGCGAGGGAAAACGGTTAACGAAGTCTGTGATATTTTATCTGCCATGAGTGGTGTATTAACGTTTTACATAAATCCTTGTCAAAGTTCGAGGACGAATAATTATACTACTAAAGATGTACTCGTAAGTATAACCTCATCACCTGAAAATTCTTGATAAAATTCTCCTTTTGGATTTTTTAATTAATAAATTTTGGATTTTTCGCAGATGTACGTTAAAGCTTTATTCGATTACGATGCCGAAGACGACTCTTACGTCCCTTGCAAAGAGCTCGGCATTAGTTTTCAAAAAGGTGATATATTAATTGTTAAATCGCAAGAAGATCCTAACTGGTGGCAAGCATATCGATATGGAGAACATGATCATTCGCTGGCAGGACTGATCCCTAGTAAAACCTTCCAACAACAGTAAGTTTCGTCAGCTTCTTTGAAGCCTGTGTACTGTACGTAGACGTCTTTGATGCGATGCTTATCTCGGGGTATTTTTTTTCTCGCAGGAGAGAGGCGCTCAAACAGACAATAGCTGGTGAAAGGATCAATAAAGAGAAATCACGTAAAGCTGGAACTTTCTTATGTGCCAAAAAAAATTTAAAGAAGAAAAGAAAAAAGTCTCCTTATCATACGTATCAAGATGGTGGTTACCCTTTGTACTCGTCATCCAGCACTGATGGTAAATTTCATTTAGAAAGCTTCTTTGAACTTGGAAAAAATTTAATTAGTAAATTTTCGGATAGAGGAATAAAAGAAAGCATAGTTTTAAGGATTTTTTTCGAACTATACTCACAAATGGTGATATCATGGGTAAATTATGGGGTAATTAAGATTTGAATTTTTTTTTTAAATGGTGAGAAGTAAATTTTTAAAGTTCAGAAGAATAAAGTTGGATGACTTTATAAAATTTCTTCAAACTTTGAAAAAAATAGGTCAATTTTCAGTTTTAAAATTGAATAATTTCGGATTAATTTTAAAAATTTGCCTGAAAATAGAAGGTCAATTTTCAGAATCAACTCGAATAAAATTGATTTCTTTTTTCAAAATTAGCTATAGATTTGATAAAAACTGATTTTACACTTCGTGAAAAGTTGACATTTGTGAATTTTCTAATTTTAACAATTTTTTGATGTTGATTCAATTTTCAAAATTCAAGTATATAGATATTCAAAAGAAATTAAGGTTGATTTTTCCAGTTGACTAAATTTTAAAATTAAAAATTTAGTAAATTGATACCATTTTTTTTTAAAAAACAATTCTTCAAAATTGCGGAAAACCAAAAAATTTGGAATATTTTTTAATTTTGTAAAAAACTGAAAATTTGGCTATTCAAAATTTAATAAAATTTTAAAATTCTGAGATTTACAAATTTTTTTATGTTGGATCAGTTTTTGAAACTGAGCTAAATTTTCAAAAAAAATTAAGAAGTCCAGTTTTTATAAATTTTTACAATTTCTTCAATTTTGTAAAAATTGAAAATTGAATAAATAATTGAAGTATTCGGACTTTTCAAAATTGAAAAAAATGAAATAAAACAGATCAATTTTTAAAACTTGATCAAGCTTTAAAATTTGGAAATCATTTTCTAGAAATTTTTAAATGGAAAATTTTTTAAATTTGGTAAATCTTCAGTATTGAAAAAAAATGTAATGATTAAAAATTTGTAAAAAACTTCAAAATTAAGTTACTTATTTTCAAAAAAATAATAATAATACCGAATCAATTTTTACAATAATAATAACAAAATATGGTAAAATTTATAGAATTTGCAAGTCTGGAAAAAATAAAAAAAATTTATGAAAATTTCATTTTTGTAAAAATTTGAATGTTGAAAAATCTTCAAAATTTGGTCAATTTCAATTATTTTTAGTAAAGTTTTCAAGTTGGATCAATTTCAAAATCCAGTTAAATTTTTGAAAAATAGAACGTAAATGTTTATATGCAACGTAGTTTAATCAATTTTTTGAAATTCAGTAAAATGTTTTTTAAAAATGTAAAAATTCAAAATTTGGAATTTTGCAATTTCATAATTAAAATTGAGGTCGAAATAGGGTCGATTTTAAACATTTTGATCAATTTATAAAATTGAATTTGTTCAAGTTTTCAAAAAAAACAAATAAAAAAAAAATAAAAAATAGAAGGTAAATTTTTAGAGATTTGAATAATAATTATAATTTTTTTAAACTTGTCAGAAATTGAGATTTGGCCATTTTTAAACTAAAAAAAAAAGGTCGTAAGTGTAATTTTAAAAATTTGATCACTTTAAATCATTTAAAAATTTATTTACCTAGTATCATCTTCGAAATTTTTTGAAAACTCATGAATTTGGTCATTTTTAAATTTTAATGAATTTCAAAAGAGAACTAGGAAAAAATACAAAAACATAAAAAGTTTCGCGAAGATGTACATTAATATTTTATTATAAAGATCAAATTTTAAGCGAAACAAAAAAATACAGAATACGAATAAATTGGGCGACGTTTCGAATTTCATCGAAATTCATTATCTTAAAATTTGATCTTTATAATAAAATATTAATTCAAAAGAGAAGTTCTAAATTTAAAAAAAAGTACATAATATCTAACATAATAAATAAAACATCAATTTTTAAAATTTGGTACAATGTGGAAAATTTTGTAAAAATTGAATCTATAATATTTTTTAGAAAATTTGATATAAATTCAAGATCTAGGAAACTTTAAAAATTCGACTATTTTCAAAACTTTCATTGAGTAATTTTCCCTATTTTTTACATTGAAGAATTTATTAAAATTTTGTAGGTATAAAGATGATAAGTTGAAATTTACCAAATTTCAAGATCTGGTAATTTGCAATAAAAAAAACGCGTAGCAGTCAAGATGCTCCGCGACAGCCGAATTTTTTTTTCCAAGTTAGTGTACTACTTTAAAAACGTTTTCATCCGTAGTATGTCAGTTTCAATATCAGTTTTAACTTTTAATTCAGTTTAAAAATGTCAGGTTTTTGTCTTCAGTTTTAGTTCCTGTCTGCATTGAAGATTTAATCATTAGATGGGGGCTCCGCCCCCATACCCCCGTTGAGACTCCGCCACAACCACCTCGTCACTTTCATCTCTTCGGATGGGGGCTCCGCCCCCATACCCCCGCGTTGGGGGCTTCGCCCCCAACCACCTCGTCACTTCCAACTCTTCAAATGCAGGCTCCGCCCCCATGCCCCTATTGGGAGCTTCGCCCCCAATAGGGGCATGGCAGGAGGGAATTAGGGGCTTCGCCACCAACCCCCTTCACACTTTCAGCTCTTCAAACAGTGGCCAACACACCAGAAAAAGGGGTTGAAACGTGAAAATTTCTGATTTTTGACCCTGTACGGGGGTCAAATGGTGCTCAAAAGTCGAAACCCCCAAAAGACACATCAGTGACCTCTACTGACCCTACATCCCAAATTTCGATTGTTTAGGTCTTTTAGTTTGGGCTGTAGGCTGTTCAACGCGTCAGAAAAGCAGAGCTGGCGCGACTCAGAGTTTCGAGTGTGAGTCGCGAGAGTCGCATGCGAACGACTCTGAGTTCGACTCTGAGTTCGACTCTTTTTCACAAGGAGTCGAAAAAAATTTGAAAAAATCGACTCATCACTAAGAGTCGAACATTAAACTGATTCACGACTCTTCTCAATTTGCGACTCTTTTTTACTCACAACTCTTTTTTTACTTGCGACTCTTTTGATTCACAACTCTTCATATCACGACTCTTTTCATCTCTCAAACTCCCTTTTTCCGCGATTCATGGGTAGTGCAACCTCGTGTGTTGTGTTAGTTTAGTTTTGATTTCAATTAATTTTCGAATTGTTTCAAAATCATTCAGTGATGAAAAACTTCGAAATCTATTTTAAACACACAAGATCTACAAAAGGCAATGATACTGTGGTAAATTATTGAATGGTGGCATTTTTGATTTTGTGAATGTTCAAGAATTTTATTTCTTGTTGTAGTTTTTTTTTAATATTTTAAATTTAAGATTAGATTACGAATTTTCTGAGAGTTTACTCAGAGTCAGAGAAGATGTTTCTACTTTCTAAGTTTCTACTTACCTTTTTTTCAAAAATTTTTAGCTTTTCCTTTTTTTACGAGAATATGAAAGTTAAAATAAATTTTATTGATCAATTTATAATTGATTACTGTACTTGAAAATTGAAAAATAATAAATATGTCGCACTAAAAAAACAAAAAAAGAAATTAAATTACAGAACATTTTAGTTTTTAAATGAAAATGAAATTTGAAAAGTGAAAAGAAAAATTTAGAGAAAAGAGTTGTAAAAGAATCGTATGAGAACAAAAATAAGAGTTTAGAAGGAGTCGGGGGAGTGAGTCGGGAATTAGTTGAAAAAAAGAGTCGCGAGGAGTCGGAAAAAAAGAGTCGCGAGGAGTCGTTCATTAAAAGAGTCGGACTCATGAGTTTAATAAAATTTGTAAAGAGTCGCAAATTGAAAACTCTTCGACTCATCTAGCAAAGAGTCGAACTAAAAGAGTTCGACTCCCAAAAGAGGTGAGTCGCGCCAGCTCTGCAGAAAAGACAGGTTAAAACTTGAAAAATATTGATTTTGACCCTGTATCGAGGTCAAAAAGGGGTTTAAAGGTCAAAACCTACAAAAGGCAGATCAGGGGCATGAACTCGGTCTATGATAAAAATTTAGGCCCCACAGCTCCATTTGGGGGGTCTGTAGCCTGATCAACGTGAAAAAATGACCTCAAAATCCACTTTTTGGCCCCTAAAATGGGATGGGATGACTTGGGAAGCTGAAATTTGGATACAGTAGAGACAATCAGAGTCACTGTTGTTGGTAAAAATTTCAAATCATTTTGTCAAATTGGGGCCTCTTTAGAGCCCCCTCAAAAAGGGGCCACCCCCAATTTTGGGGCTCAAGGGTCAAAAATCCCAAAAGGCACCTCAGTGACCCTTACCTATCCTAAATACCAAATTTTAGCATCCAAGGTCATTTGGTTTGGGCTGCAGGCTGATCAACGTACCGGGAAGCGAGAAAAAACATGAAAAATTGTGAAAAATCTTGATTTTTGACCCTTGACAGGGGTCAAAAGGGGCCCAAAAGTTGAAACCTACAAAAGGCACATCAGGTGCACGAACTTGATCTATGATGAAAATTTGGGCCCCCCATCCCCATTTGGGGGTCTGTAGCCTGATCAACGTGAAAAAAATGACCCCAAAATCCACTTTTTGGGCCCTAAAATGGCGTGGGCATGACTTAGGGGGCTGAAATTTGACTATGTGTAGGTAATTAGGGTTCTCATCCCTGGGGCAAGTTTCAAAAAATTTCATGATATTGGGGCTCCCCCGCACCCCCCTCAAAAAGGGGTCATATCCCCAAATTTGAGTTAGGGCCCCAAAAAATTTTTTGCATCATTCCTACACCGAGGGGACCCTACATATCAAGTTTGACCTCATTTGACCTATTAGGCTCGGCCCCAGAGTTCCAAAAGGAGCGGTAAAATTATAAATAAATAAATAAATATGTGACATGTGACAGATCGTCATCTTTTGGTCCCAAACGTACACAAATGGGGTCAGAACTCGTCTACCCCCCCCCCTCCTTTTAAATCAGGGTCGGACACAATAGCCTAAATTTTTTTTTTAAATTCGGCTAAAAAGTTAACAATTTAAACCAATTTTTGAAGTTTAGCCAAATTTTCAAAAAAAATAATAAATAAATAAATAAATAGAAGATTGACTTATGAAGTTGATGAATTTTCTAAAAGTTAATCTGTGAAATTTGGAAGGAATAAAAAATAAAATTATTTTTTTAATTTCGTCAAAATTGAAATTTGATAAAAAATTTCAAACTTCGGTAATTTTCAATTTCCTATGCACTTTTGAAGTTGAGTCAATTTTTTAAATTCAGACAAGTTTTCAAAAAAATTGTAGAATGCAAATTTTCAAAGTTAGATGATTTACAATTTTTAAAATTTTGTATTAATTTAAAACTCGATAAAAAATGTTAAATTTTCTAATTTTACGATTAGAAATGAAATTTTTAAATCAATTAATTTTTATAATTCAGCAAAATTTTCTCGAATTTTCAGAAATTCGATTTTTTTTAATTTTGTAAATTTTTAAGTAGGCATAGTTTTAAAATTGGATTAATTTCTAGGAGTTTGATAAATTTTTAAAATTTTTGAAATTTAAAATTCAAGTACTTTTCTAATGTTTGCTAAAAAAAATATGAAAAAATTGAAAATTGACTGTATTATTTTTAATTAAGACACCACAGGGACCAATTTAAAATCAAAAAAAAAAAAAAAATTGATTACGCAAAAAGTGATTTTATACTTTTGAATTTTAAATAGGTACCTACCTAATTTTTCCACCTCAATTTTTAACATAAAAAAATCAATTTTTTTTGCAGAATACGACGGTGAAGAAATACCAACTTATGAAGAAGTAATATGGTACTATCCGAGTATGAATCACAAAAGGCCTATCGTTTTAATCGGTCCCCCAAATATTGGCAGACACGAATTAAGACAAAGATTAATGGAAGATTCGGACCGTTTTGCCGCCGCAGTGCCACGTAAGTTTCTCCCAAAAAAATCCCCCAAAAACTCATCCTCGTCCACAAAACAAATTCTAATCTCACAATGTAAAATTTTCAGATACCAGTAGATCTAGAAAAGAAGGCGAAATAGATGGTCAGGATTACCATTTCATTACTAGAAGTCAATTCGAAGCGGATATATTAGCTAGAAGATTCGTAGAACATGGCGAATATGAGAAAGCTTATTATGGTACGAGAATTTTACAAAAATGAATCACTATCGCGCTGGAAAATGGTATTTTTATTAATTAGTAAATTATTTCTGTTAAATACAGGTACATCCTTAGAAGCAATTAGGACGGTAGTGAATTCCGGTAAAATCTGCGTGTTGAATTTACACGCTCAGTCATTAAAAATATTACGTACTTCAGATCTAATGCCATATGTAGTTTTCGTTGCTCCTCCTTCGTTAGAGAAATTACGCCAGAAGAAAATCAAAAACGGAGAAACTTATAAAGTACGTTTGTAAAAAAAAAAAAAAAAAAAAAAAAAAAATAGAGAGAGAGACAAACGAAACGAGTAAAATTGTCCTCTTTATATAGTTAATACTCGAAGCGAATACCACGCTGAGCTTTTATTTAAACCATATCTTCGTTTTGCAGGAAGAAGAACTGAAAGATATAATAGAAAAAGCTCGCGAAATGGAAGATAAATACGGTCATTATTTCGACATGATAATTATAAATAATGATACGGAAAGGGCTTATCACGAGCTGCTCCACGAGATAAACAAAGTCGAACGAGAACCACAATGGATACCGGCATCGTGGATACGAGGGGGTCACGTTCGATTTGTCAACACGCATGTCAGAGCTTTTCGGTAGAGACGATTGAGAGACGAGAGGAAGCGTAAAGCGCTGCCATGTGCAAGGTGCTATATATTTTAAAAATATTTGTTTTAGACAATTTTTAAAATTGCATTTGTACTCGTTCCCCCCTTTATTTTTTTTGTTTTGTTTTAAATACGTACGACACATTTGAATTTTTAACGATACATCACAAATTTTATTTATTTTTTCGCTTCTTTTTCCTTTTCCGTCGACTTTCAAAAAAAATAATAAAATAATAACGGATTATTTATTATATTGTGCTAGTTTTCCGAAGGAATACAAATAAAAATGAAAAAAAGTATTAAAAATTTTATATTATTTACGTGATTATTTTTTGATATTTTGCAAAAGCTCTTCTTATTTCATAAGTGGATATTTTTTATCTTGTTACGTATTCAAAATACGATCTATATAGTTTGACTTTATTTTTGAAAGTTTAAGACTGGCTTTTATTGTTAGTTTTTGTGGTATTTTTTACTCAAACGAAGTTGTATGTTACAAAGGGTTAAATTTTATGCTTTTTATTTACGTCTCGTGTATTTTATGTATGTGGTAAATAACCAAAATATGTTTACAAAAAGTTTTAATAAAAAAATTATGTGAATTTTGTAAATAATTAATTCGTTCTTCCGTAAATATGTAATAAGTAAATACTATAATGCATTTATTATATACCATTTGTAAAATATTTATTGAACAAGTTGTACCTAGTTTTTTTTTTTTTTTTTATTATTACGTTTTAAGTTTATTTATATATTCTGTAGAAAAGAAAAAAAAAACAGAAAAATGAATACTCTTTACGTTTGATTATAGATCGAATAAAGTGTTTTAAAATTATTCTCAGACTGCTCAAATTGCATAGACGTTCTCTATACATAACATTTAGTAATAATATGTTTTGTGATTTATTATTATTACATAAATATTTATTTGTTTGTAGTTCTGATTAACGAAAATATAAATAAAATAATTTCAAAAAAATACACTTTTTATTCAATTTACTTAATTCTTTTTTCAAAAATTATTATTTTTTAATTATATTTTTTTATAGGTACAAATTTCTTGAGAAAGAAATATCCAGGAAAAACTATGAAAATTTTAAAATTTTTATCCAATTTCTTCCGAAGGGGTGTTCAGTTGAAAATTTTTTAAACCTTGAATAAGAAATTATGGAATAATTTTTTCTGTTTCTCCAAAAAATTGAGATTTTTTTCAATCTCTAAAAAATAAACGAATTTTTTAATCCAACGAATTAAAAAAAATTATACTCTCAAGAAATTAAAACAATTTTTTATTCCAAAAAAGTTTTGAAAATTTTTTTCAAAAAAAATCTCAAATAAATTAGGAACTTTTTTACAAAAGTCACTGACTTGAAAAACAAAAAATTTTCCAAAGAAATCGAATGTTTTTTACTTTTTTTTTTTTTTACTCTAAAAACTTTAAGATTTTTCTCAATTCAAAAAATTGAGAAATTTTTTTTATCCAACAAAAATTGAAAGTTTGATATTTTTTTTTATTCTATGAAAATTCAGATTGAAATTTTTTACTTCAAGAAAGTTGGAAGATTTTTTTACAAAAAATGAGACTACCCCCCCCCCCCCCCCCCCCCAAAAAAAAACACTATAAAAAATATGTTTTCTGAAAAAACTAATATTTTCTTGCTTTTGATTAGGTATTCAGAATTTTTTTTTTGATTTTTTTCCCCCTTTAAAATGACGACTCAATTTTTAATAAAATTAAAATTCCAAACAGTTTTTTAAAAAAATACTGGGTATTATAATAAAAAAATCTCAAGATTTATTTTCGAGCTAAAAATACGAAAAATTTAATACAAATTAAAAAAAATTAAAAAAAATTAAAAAAAAAAATTGAAAGTGAAAAGATTATGAAAATAGAATTGATTTAAGGGTAGATATAGCGGGTAAGATAGGTGATTTGGCCCACCATACGGATTTTGAAACCAACTAGCGGAAGTTGGTCCCCATGATCTAAAACCCCCGTGACCAAACGTTACGCTAAGTCGCGTTTCGTGGTGGAGTTTTTCGTTGAGATTGGGTGCGCTAAGTCGCTTTCTGACTTGGTACGTGGTTTTTAGCGTTTCGGTTAGGGTTGCGTTTGCTCTGTTTCGAGCTTTGGGTATGTTTTAACGTAAGAGACGTGGCGAGGTGTGTATTTGCGAGGCGTTGCGCGGTGGTTATATCAGAATGCTCCGTTTGAGCTGACCTACAACTGTGTGTTGGCGGAGCTCCGCTCCGCGTTATAAACACGCCTGCGACGTGAGGGGAACGAAATCGGTCGACAGCCATCGTCGCGTTTCGTGTGATCCCGGGCTCGCGCATGCTCCGTATGAGCTAGGTAGTTCATGGGCACTTCCCTTCCCCTTCACTGCCATAGAACTGCGTGTGAAAAAGCATTTTGAGTACGGGGATCGTCCTATTAGGGCGAGGGAAGTGCCCACGAAAAAATTTCAACGACGATTCGGTTTCGGTTGCGTGGTTACGTTACGACCTTCGAAGTTGGTCTTTGTTTCATTCATCTTGATGAGTTGTTGAAATTTTTCGAAAGTTCTGCTCTATCCAGTTGTTTGTTTTTTCGTATCACAGCGCGATTCTGATTGGTTGTCACAAAATGTCAACAACAACATGGCTGAAAATTGGCAATTATCTCAATGATTTAAGTTTTTTGTTCGATGCTTTATTTAAAAGGAACGCCATTAATTATTTTAGAACCCAATAATATTATTGTCGTGCGTGAACTAAACTGTCCGCGAATTGCAGGTATGTATGTTTTCCTTACAGCGTCATTACAATACGTTGTAATGTTTGACCTAAAAGTACGATGTTTTTGGCCGGAATATTATTTCGATGATTTCAGTTTTTTTTTTGTTCCTTTCGGATTACTATAGATGTTTTGTTTCAAGAATTTGTGCATCGCCATCAATGATATCATTGTCGTGCGTGAAATAAATGTCGAAAAATTTCAGGTAAACATATTTTTATTACGGTATCATCATGATACGTTGTATTATATGCACTAACAGTAATTAATAGATAAGACAGTTTTTTTTTTTTTTTTTTTGTTACAAAAACTACATATTCTTTTTTCGTTTTAGGTTAGCGATGTTCGATATAATCTATTAATGCGAGTACGAATTCTCGGCATATGACGACGTCGCCATTTGAAGTCGTTGTTATTTCATTGTGGTACGTATTTGCGAAATTTTTCATCAAGTTATTCACCGGAATGCGCGCCGCTTCCGCATAGTTGGATAACATCCGATTGAAATTTATTACGGACTCGTTAATTTCAGGCAACGCCCATATTTCCACGTCGCACGATCTCTCAGCCATATCTTCTGCGACTCCTGCCGCACCGAGTACGACGCGCCCGATCTGTCTCCGCCGCATGACTAAATCGCCCCATCCAATCATTACAGCCACTCGTGTCGGTAACGTCCGTTGTATCCGTATGTTATTGCGTACCTCCGTTGTACTATGGGATACCAGCCGCGTCACTCCGTACTCCGCTGCTATTGCTGCCGCTATGTTATCACCGATTACGAATCTGTTACCGATGTGGAGTGCGGCGTTATGCCTCGTGATTCTTCTGTTTGTTGGAGGCTGATCTGGCCTTCTTGGCACCCGTTCACGCAACATCACCCACGACCTATCTCGAGCCGCCTCCTGCAGTAGCCGACGGTTTTCCCGTTCTAGTGTCGTTCTTTGTTCACGCTCCTGACGAATTTCGGCAGCCAATGCCTCCAGTCGCTTTTCGAGTACGTTGTTTGCGCTATCTTGTGTTTCAACAAGGCGGGATACGCGTATTTTCGTTCCTGTTGCATGTGTATCGATGATTCTACTGGGCTGCGAAGAAACTGTCTCCGGCATCCGAATGATTCGCGACTCATTGGCCAGTGCGGCTGTGACCGGAGTTCTTTTTGGCGGAGCCGGGTTGCTCGGACGGGTTGGTTTACAAATTTCAGGACCAGATATTGTAAATCGTCACTCGTCGGACGAATCATCGGACACCAACGGTTTCGATATTGGCTTCTATTTGGGCTTCTTGGATGCGATAATTCTCTGTAGATGAACAAAAAATACTGTAATGCGTTTTCCCTTTTTTTTTTTTTTTTTTTTTTTGTAATTTACTGTGTTTTTATTGTATTACGTATTTACCTTCGAAGGTCGTTGGGCTGACGCTGGTTCGAGGACACGTGTGCCGGAGCCGGATGGAAACTCTCGAAGACTCGTTGGCGCTAACGACGTATTTATTATCGCTTTTGACGGCGACGGTTCGAGCTGAGGGCTCGGTGGTGCGGTGGGAGCACTCATCCTCGGTTCATCCGTCAACGCCGGAGAATCTCGCGATGCTGGTTTTCGAATCTCCGGGCCTGATTTTGTATAACGCGGCTCATCGGACGAATCAGAGGACATCATCGGTTTCGATATCTGCCTCTTTTTGTACGCGAGAATTTTCTGTGGATGATAAAGAAAATCGCCGTAATGCGTTTTTATTATTTATTTATTTATTTATTTTTTTTTTTTTTTTAAACCGAGATTTTGTTATTTTAGATTTACCTTCGAGGCTCGTTGGGCTGACGCTGGTTCGAGGACACGTGTGCCGGAGCCGGATGGAAACTCTCAATGATTCGTTGGTTCGAACGACGTAGTTATTATCTCTTTTGACGACGACGGTTCGGCCTGGGGGCTCGGTGGCGCGGTAGGAGCGCTCATCCTCGGTTCATCCGTCAATGCCGGAGAATTTGCTGAATCCGAGTCGCTTGATGACGACGACGACGTGGTCGACGTTGACGTCGTTGAAGACGCGGAGCTGTTTTCAGCTTCCATCTGTGGAAAAATGTAATTGTTCACTTAGGATGATTTTTCCGGTGCTGCTTTGGCAGCCCGTAATTCTTGGATTATTTCCGCGATATAGGGGCCCTAATACGCGTTGCATGTTTTGAGCGTTTTTCCCTTTCGGTGGCGGTGTCGGTGCGTGTACTCGTACTATGGCCCAAGCTCATGGCCGAAGACATCTTTAGCGCCCTCTTAAAGCACCTGAATCTTGAAGTCAACTTTAAACCGACGTTCTCGGCTCTGTCACCGTAAAATTTCCCTGATAGGCGTCTTTTCGTAGTTAGTAAGGTAGGGCCTTTAGGGTGTTTTTTAGGGTTATTTTAGGGCGTTAGTCGTAGGGTTTTTATTTCTACTAGGCGTGTGTCGTTTTATGTTCGCGAACGTTTTGAGTACTTTGGTCTTCATTTTTCAATGCACAGCGGTGCTTTTCGTTCTTCCGCGATAATAACTGGATCATCGAGATACTTTAACTTTATGGGGATTTAAAATTACGCGACTGATGGTATAGTACAACGTGGCTTACCAATACGAATGTTGAGATGAGCGAAAAAAAATATCAAAAACAATTTACTATGAGAAAAACGATTCTTAACTTCACTTGCTGACTGACTTATGTCAAATGCGAGAATTATAATGTTCGTATTGCGAACGTCTGCGAAATCCATCGGAAAATTGCATAAAGGAAAACCCCTCCGCTTCCTCATCGCTCTAGTATTCGTGCGATAATTTTATTTGCGATAACTTTCCGTAAATGAAAACCGGTTTTCCAGCGTTTCGGTGTTATGTTCGGTCTTTTAATTTTCCGTTGCAGCTTTTAACGCGTTAGACTTATTGCCTGAAAGTTCGACACTCTACGCAATCTGCGAAACGCGTCAGTTTTCCGCATTTTTTTTTTTGTTTTTTTTTTGTTTTTTTTCGTATAGTATACTCAATCCGACGACGATAGGTAACGATTTTGTTTGATAGGTATTTGATTTTCGAAATCTTTTCGAGCGCTTGTTTGATTTCCTCGTATGTGAGTGATTTTTCCTGAGTAGAGAAACTCATGCTTGGAATTTTTTTCCAACGTTGACATATTTCTAAATCGAGTGGATCGAACTTAGGCGATTTTTTTTTCATTTTGCGCGATATTTTCTAAGGTCATTTCGTGGATTAATGTGCGCGATATTTTTCAAGATGATTTCCTGGACAAGTATGCGTGATATTTTTTCTTTTAAAAATCATTTCCTGGAGAAATATGCGCGATATTTTTTAAGGTCATTTCCTGGACTTATATGCGCGATATTTTTTAAGATCATTTCGTGGAGAAGTATGCGCGATATTTTGGTATTTTATTGTCGGAATATTCGAGAGATTTGCTCGCTATTTTTTTCCCAAATCACAAGTATTCTAACATTAGCCAACGAATCTCCAAATTACAAAGAAGTCGTCGATATTTTAGTCGACGCTCCGATAATCACAGCTTTATTTCCTCTCCCGGTTACTCATCTATCTCCTTTAGTCGCGACGAATGCCAAAGTAAGACTTAATTTTATTTTAATCTCGAGCGAATATTTTTTAACGATCGATTTGTTTGCAGATTGCCTGCCATGTGTTGAAATTGATCGAGGAATTGTTGCCATTAGTTTGCCAAATTACTAAAAAGATTATCGCTAATACGAAAGAATCGACGTCAGGTGCAGAAAGCTCGTCGACTATTAATTGTGCGTCGAATTTCGTTACCACCTCGCCTCATTATTCGTTGGTTGAAAGCGATCATCCGTATAAACGAGCTACCGTCAGCAAATACATGTAATTTGAATATTGCATCAGTTTTTGTTTAGGTCGATTTTTTTTCTTTCTTTTTGTAGATATGTGGGAACTGTGGCCATTTTCTTTGTGACCCATTTTTTCTGGGGCATGTTTAATTGAATTTATGGCTAGATAAAAAAAGTGAGGATAGCTACACCATAAAAAAAAAGGAAAATGCAAAAATTCTTACACCGTACACCTATTCATTTTTTTAAAAATCATTCAATTTTTTAAAGTAAAATATTACTCACTTAATTTTTGGAGAAAGAATTTCATTTAGAAAACAAAATTCTGAATCTTCTAAAGATCTCATTTTTTAAAAGTAAACCAGTCGTTCGTTGTAAAAAATCTTTCATTTTTTTTTTTGAAAAAATGAACTGAATCTTTAAGTTTTTTTTTTTTTTTGAACAATCTCTAGTTTTTTGAAGAAAAAAGCTCATTTTTTATCTCATTCCTTTTTTTTTTAAAAATCATATTTTTGAACGAAGAAAGAATTCTAAATTTTTCGGAGTGAAAATTATTTTTAAATTCTTGAAACAAAATTCCAGTGTTTTTTTGAAAAAAAAATGGTACCTAATTTTTTGTTGAAACACTTTTGAATAATTTTTTGAAAGTGAAAATATTTTTTATTTACTTGAAATCCAAATTCTTTTGAAATGAAAAAGTCTGATTTTTTGAGAATTTTTTATTTTTTCTTATTCTTTTTGAAGAAAAAAAAATATGAGAAAATTATTCTAAACTGTCCGGAATAAAAAAAATTAACATTTTTGGAGTGAAAATCACTTTTGGTATTCTTAGGAGAAAATTCTGAATTTTCTTGGATTTAAAAATTTCTCACTGGGAGAAAAAAAAGTTCAATTTCTCAGAAAAAATTTATTTTCATTTTTTAGCTATCTAGGTAGGTATCATTTTTTAAAAAACTTATCGATTTCTTCGAAAAAAAAATCATTTTTTCTCATTCCTCTTGAAAAAAAAAATTTAGGCGGAAGAACATTTCCAAATTTTTAGGATTATCTTCAAATTCTTAAAGAAAAAATTCCAGTTCTTTTTTTTTGAAAAAAAATCGAAATTTTGTCGAATAGGATAAAAAGATCTAAATATTTTGAAGGAAAAATTCCAATCTTTTTTAAACATTATTGATTTTTTGAAAGTGAAAATATTCTCAAATTTTTTAAATCTTTCATTTTTTTTTTAAATGAAAAAAATTAAAATCTGATTTTTTGAAAAAAAAATCGTCTCATTCTTTTCGCAAAAAATTTAAGAAAATAATTCCAAACTTTCTGCAGTATCAAAATAATCTTTTAAAGTAAAAATCCGTTACGAATTCTTGTAAAAATTTCTGAATTTTCTTGAAATAATTTGCAAATTCTCTACACAACTTTAAACTTTCTAATTATCGAAAATATACGCTTAAAAGTACTTTATATTCTTGTTCGAAGCTGCACGCTTCTATTATTACGAAAATTCTTATCATCTCGTGTCGTATCAATTTTCGGTTCGCGGTGTAACTTCTTGATCGGGTCTGTCTCTCGGTGAAGGTAAATTAAGTACTTACTGGGATTTTTTCGAGTGAATTTTCATTAATCTTTTATCACTTTTTTGTAGCCGTTGATCGAGGTTATTATTTCGCGATCCAAAATCGAAAACGGTTCGCGGTGGGATACTGCCAGCGGTCACCTTGAATATTTTTCCTTTTATTATCGTTTTTTGTACGAACATGTGACAGCGTGAGGCATATCTTATATTCGGAGGATTTTATTTTTCATTTTGCCGCATCGAAATCAATTCCTTCGAGATATCGATTTTTTAAGTTTTTGATTTTATTATTCTTTTATTCCTTTATTTTTTGTTTCCATTGCGTATTTTTGTTTCATTTTTATTTCTTCAATCGATTTTGTATTATTTTTTATTTTATTTTTGTGTTTATTTGTTTTTTTACTCGCAAAGTTATCATTATGATTTTATTATCATTTTATCAATTTATCATTTTCTTATTGTTTTTTTTTCTTCTTTTGTATACCAATCAATTTACTTTTCTTTTTAAGAACGTTTCAGCCTGATATTCGTAATGTGAAGCTTTGAAGGATTATTTCAGGCATGAAATTCGGTTACCTACTATATTAAAGTAACTTTTATTATTATTTCTTGTGTTGGTTACTTATTATAACTATTTCCTCAAAGTACGAACTAAACTTATTTAATCAAGGATTTCTCGTAAAGAAGAAGGGGGAGGGGTGAAAATTTTAAAAATCTTTTTCAGTATCTACGATGCACTGATTAATTATCTATTTACATTTTTTCTCAAGTTGAAACTTTGGATCTTCACTACCTTTTTGAAGGAAAAAGTTTTTTTTTTGAATAGAAAAAACCCTCATCTTCTGAAGAAATAATTAATTAAGGAGTTATGGTAGGAAATTTTCTCAATTTTTTAGCAGGAGAAATTTTATTTTAAAAAAGTCTCCAAATTCTTTAAAGGATGATAATACTTGCCAATAACCAAAGTCATAAAACTCATTCTAGTATAGCATATTTGAATTTTTTTCCACATTTGCAATAATTTGAGGGCTCTTGCACGATAAGAACATATTATTCGATTTGATTTTTTTTTTTTTGTCTTCCCAAGACGTAACTTTTCCGCGGTATTGGATTTTGAAAATCGAAAATTTTGGGTTTTTGGCCCACCCTAGTGTTTATATGTGACAAGTTCATTTTCAATTTTTTTTTCATTTTTACTTACTTAACCTTAGTTACTTCAGTTTTCATGGGACATGGGAAAACGTCATTTTTTACATTTTTTGAAAAAATAAAAAATAAAGTATTAAAAATTTAAAAAAAGTTTTGTTGAATAAAATTAAAATGGTTTTAACACATCCATTTTCACCCAAATGAGACCGACCATTTATGGAGATTTTCATCTTTACCTTCATTTTCAGGAACCGTCATGTTAAATAATTGTATTGATTTTTCAAGTTTTCTTCATTTTTTGATTAGGTATATTTTTTTTAAATTCTCACTTATACGGTGATGATGAGAAAACGCCATAAATGACCTCTTTGGGTGCAAATGAACATGATTGAAACCATATTTTTTTTCATGCTGCATATACTTTATAGAGGTACCTACCCGCAAAATTTCAGTCAATTTTTCCCATAAATAGCGTAAATAATAATTCTGTTCTAACTAGTGTAACTTACACTCGTATGTAAGTGATACAAAAATTTTTCTCGCAAATAATCTAAATGAAATTTCAAGAATTTGAAATTTTTGACGATTTTTTCGGTTTCCCCTATTTTTGGTTCTCATTGACCAAAACACTCGCGGAACCCCTGTTTAGGGTGACTACCTGTCGCATCCTTGCGAGTCGTTTACTAAGGGAGGATGCAGGATGATGTCATTGTGGTGCAGGTGTCTAGTTTGCTCTCAATACACACACATACTTTCCCTTCAAGGACAAAAACCAGTTAAAATAGAAAGACCTGTACTCGAATAATACACAATACACATCTTCTATTTACTAAATCGAAAAAAATAATTCTCACGGTTTTCAAATTTTATGTGTTTTTGATATTGCATTGCTTCAATCCTAGAAAAAAAAAGCTCTAAATATAATCTGAACTAGAAGTAGCTACATTCTTCACAAAATTAAAAATTGAAATTTTGTAATTTTCAAAGTTTTATTGAATTTTTGAACCCGAGCGGCACACTCGATCGATAATATCGGAAGATGTAACGTATCGATAAAAAATCGTTTGAAAATCTATAGATGTTCTCACGATATTATAAAGATTTATCGGTACAACTTCATAGGCAAAAAATCTAAAAACTATCGAATTCGATATTATTAAGATTTTATGACGATATTCGTCAACGATACTATCGACAAAGAATATTAAATTTATCGAATTCGATTTTCCACCGATTTTGTGCAGATATTTGAAACTACATTATCGACAAAGAATATTAAATTTATCGAATTCGATTTTTTAACGATTTTGTAAAGATATTTAAAACTATATTATCGACAGATTATATGAAATTTCTCGACTTCGATATTTTACCGATTTTTTGACGACATTTGAAACTATATTATCGACAGATTATATTAAATTTATCGAATCCGATTTTTTACCGATTTTGTAAAGATATTTGAAACTATATTATCGACACATAATATGCAATTTCTCGATTTCGATTTTTTAACGATTTTGTGACGATATTTGAAACTATATTATCGACAAATAATCTGAAATTTCTCGAATTCGATTTTTCAACGATTTTATGACGATATTTGAAACTATATTATCGACACATAATATGCAATTTCTCGATTTCGATTTTTTAACGATTTTGTGACGATATTTGAAACTATATTATCGACAAATAATCTGAAATTTCTCGAATTCGATTTTTCAACGATTTTATGACGATATTTGAAACTATATTATCGACACGTGATATGAAATTCCTCGAATTCGATTTTTCAACGATTTTGTGGCGATATTTGAAACTACATTATCGACAAATAATCTGAAATTTGTCGAACGATTTTTCAACGATTTTGTGACGATATTTGAAATTATTTCCAAATTGGTGAAAATTTTTCTAAGTCCAACACGTCTGGAAGTACTAAACTGCCTATTATAAGCGTTTTATTGCTAATTCCTCAACGATAAGGTATGGCATAGTGGTTAAGGAAGAGGATTACCATGCAGGAGGTAGAAGGTTCAAGCCCCACGGGTGGCAGATTTTTTATAATTTTTTTTTGACTTTTTCTGAAATGATCCTCTTACCGTAACATGAATAATGTGTTTAGGCATAGTTTAATGTATTAATTATACTAATTAATGATTTTTAATTATAGAAAGAAGCTAGTAAAAGACAAAAAATCGGAATAAAAAATCGACAGAATATCGAATTCTATAAAGTGTCGCGAAAGTTCCGCCTAAATCGTGAAATTATCTTTCGATATTATAGATATATTATCGATAAAATATCTTACTATAATCTCGAAATTTTTGCTAACTATAATTCGTCGATAATCTATCTATATATCGAAAGATAATTTCACGATTTATGCGGAACTAAGGCGACACTTTATCGAATTCGATATTCTGTCGATTTTTTATTTCGATAATTTGTCGAGTGTGCTGCTCGGGAAGTTTAATTTATTTTGAAAATTTCGTTTGACTTTCAAAAATCTTTAAAAGCAATTTTCATTGATTTTCACAATTTAAAAAATCAGTAATTTTTAAAATCTGGATTGATTGAGTATTAATTTTTATAATTTTTTATGATTTCAAAAGTTTGGTAAAAATTCAAAATTTTACAATGGGTTTAAATAATAGACACTCTAATATTCACATGAATTTTTTTAGCTCTTAATACTTTGCAAATAAAAATCTCATTAGTATCAGTGGCGTATTTAAGGGGAGGGTTTTGGGGTCCAAACTCCTTCCATATTATGCATAAAAAAAGCTCTAAAATACCTCAAAAATCTTGCATAACAAAGATGCTCATTTACATATTTTTCAAAATTTTCTTAATTTTTAGTCGTAATGAATTTTTATAAAATGAAATTGGATAATTTTTTTAAATACCTAGGTATTTTATTTTTCAAGAATGAATTTTTCTAATTTTTTAGGTAGGTCTAGGTACCTATACATGATTTTTCTTAAATTTGCAAATATTAAGATTTTTCAATTTTTTCAAGAATGATTTTTTTATAATTTCCAGAGTTCATTTTCTCTCAAATTTTCAATAATAATATTTTTGTTTAAAAAAAATTGAAGAAGGATTTTTTCCAATTTTTTTAGAGCTGATTTTTTCTACTTTTCAAAACTAGATCGTTTTTTTTAATTTTACAATTCCGAAATTTTACTTACTAATTTTCAATTATGATGAATTTTCAAAAAAATTAATCTAGTCAAATTCTTCAACATAATATTGATTTTTCTTTTCAATTTTTAGAAAGGAATTTTCACAAAGAGAAACTGGGTAATTTTTTTGATCATCTTATTTCAATTTTTCAAGGTTAAATTTTTCCTTCATGCTTAGAATTTTTTTTGATTGTGTAAAATTGAATTTTTCGAAATTGAATTTTTCCCCTTTTCTTAATTTTCAATAACAAAATTTTCAAAATTTTTCTATTTTTGAAATGATTTTTCATAAATTTTCAAAAATAAAAATTGGGTAATTTTTTTGAAAGGTATATTTTATTATTTTATCAATGAATTTAATTTAATTTTTAGAAATCATCTTCTCTTGAATTTTCAAAAATGATAATTTTGTTACCTTACCTACCTACTAAAAAATTGAATTTTTTCTATTTTTTTAAAAGAGATTTTTTCTAGTTTTCAATACTTGATTTTTTTAATTTTACAATTCCAAAATTTTACTTATTATTTTTAATTATGATAAATTTTCAAAAAAATTAGTTTCAGTCAAATTCTTCAACATAAATTGATTTTTTTTTAATTTTGGGGAGATTTTCTTTGAATTCTCACGAATAGAAACAGTGTAATTTTTTTTGACTATTTTAGAGATTTTTTGATTTTTTTAAAATTAAAATCTAAAAATTTAAAAAAATGTATTTTTCGCTTATTAGGTAGATAGGTACCTAGTGAAAATTAAAAATTTCATTTCATAATACCTAACTACTCTCGAAAACAAAATTTGAACCCCTCCCATAATTTCATCCTAGATACGCCACTGATTAGTATTAGGAAACACGTAGTACCTATCATAGTGAAATTAAATTTTTAGAAATGATAAAAGATTGTACTTTATATGTCATTTTTTTAGAGAGAAAATTAAATAAATAATTTTTTTTTCAATTGTAAAATACGTTTATTTTTAAAAACGCACTGATATGTTGTTGTTAGGCAGAATTGAAAATAACGAACCCGACCTACCTCCTCACTACGTTATTTTTATGCGGATTGCATAACTTGCACCGTGCTCTTCTCTCACTTGTAGGCCTTGATTATAAATAGTCCGTAAGTATCAGAATAGGCTTTGTTAGAAACAACATTTTGTAGTTGTACGTTGTATACACCCAGACACCAGACATCAGCAGAAGTAGTTTTATGTAATTCTGTATGTTCTGTATAGTTCTTTCTAAACATTCTGGTTTTAGTTTGGTTGTCAAGTTATGGTCGGGTGTATTTTGGGTGTATTCATCAATAATACTGTCGAAGTGGACGAATACCTAAATGCTCTTGAATGCTGTCCTTTTAAGTAACTAAAACGTGCATTATGTGCCGATGACTCTCTAATCACTACCTGACTAGACCTTTTTCCTTTTTTTTTCTCCTTTTTTTTACACAAGGAATCCCTTTTTCATGAACATCGACCACTACTGTTTGTCGGTACTGTTCGATCTGCTTTCGACTAGGGCCTTTCGAATGTTGTATGCTGACTTGCTGACCCATATTTATTGAAGATCAAAAATTAACTAATCAATAATGAATTATAGAATAATGATAATAATAAAAAAAAATTGAAAAATTAGTTTGTTTCCTGCAAAATATTCTTTGAATTTTTATTTTGAAATATTCCTCATCTTGTCATCAAAAATTGTTTGAAACTTATATTTCTACTTTTTCAACACAAGACATGAAAAACCAAATTCAATTTCATCTGCAAAATTGAGCTCTTACTTAATTTTTTAAACATACCTAAAGAAAAATTTCGAAATTTTTTAAAATACCTACTTCCCAGTGACAAATTCTTCTGAAAATTTTTTGAAAATCGAAAAAAAATAATTTAAAAAATTTTATATTTGGAAAATTTGAAATAAATGAAAACAAAAATTAAGAAACAAAAAAAAATAAAAATGAGTTGAAAGATTGAAAATAATTTATTATTTAAAAATTTAGAAAACGTTCGGTTACAACATATGTATAAGATTGAGAAAAATTAAAATTGGATACAAATCGTTTTGTTTGTTTAAAATAGAAAAAAAATGTAGGTAGGTACCTATTGAAATTACTCTTAATGAAAATAAGAGGAAACTAAAAAAAATAAAAAATTTCTTAAAGATTGAACGTGAGAATCATTTTTTAAACAAGTACAAAAATTTTGAATTTTTTCTGTTTTCATTTCTACCAAAAAATGAGCATTTTTTCAATTTTTTTAAATCATAAAAAAATATAATAATGAATGAACGAGTAATGTTGGAAAAATTTTTCTAAAAAAATATTGAGATTTTTGTGCACTCCCAACACTTGAAAGATTTTTTTCACCAAAAAATTTGAGATTTTTTTACTCCTTTTTTTTTAATGAGTGACTCCCAAAAATTGAAAAATAGGTAGGTATTCTAGTTGTATAAAAAAAAAATAGAATAAATAAAATATAATGACATAAATTGGAAAATGTTTTTCCTCACAAATTTAGGTTTGTTTTTTTTTCTAAAAAGAAGTGGTACTTTTTCCCTTGACTGCAGAAAAATTTAAACATTTTTTAATCCAAAAAATTGATAAATTTTCCTGTTTCAAAAAAATTGTGCTTTTTTTACTCTGAGAGTTGATGAAAAAAATATTAAAAATTTCAATGATTTTTTTTTTCAAATCAAATTTTTTTGAAAAATTAGCAATTGCTACATTTGTCTTCTGTCCACTTAAATCGTAATCTTCTATAAAAGTGTACATATAGGTGGTGTTCTATATATAAGAGAAACGTTTAGGACATAATCCACTGTTTTTCCCTGTAAGAGGGAAATTTTATAGGGAGTAAAATATTTAGGATATAATCCACTGGCTTTCCCTGTTGGAGGGAAATTTTACTCGCCATAAAATTTTTTAGGATATAATCCACTTTTTTCCCTTTTTGAGGGAAAAAGGGAATTAGGATATAATCCATTAGGACAAAGTAGATATCACCAAAAACGAGATTAAACTTGTTAGAAAACAAGTAATAACTCTTCACAGAAAGGAAATTTTTTATTCTTTACAATTTTTATATTGGGCATTTTTTCCATAGGACCCTTAGTTTGGCCAGAAAATTGCTATGTAAATGTGTTCTTGATAGAAATCATTTATTTTCATTTTTGAAATCAATGAAATCATCAACTTTGAACAGATTTAAAAAATATTAAAAAATGGGAAATTTTTAGTCGAGTGATCATAAAGTGGGCATTTCTATACGGCAAGACCGTTTTTGATGATTTCTCATCTACGAGTACAAAAATTTTGAATGAACCACTCATGCCTCTCCTAAGTTGCATTATAAGACGGTAGTACATACCTACAAATAGGGGAGAGACGCCTAATATCGGATAGCATCTTTAAAATTGGAATATCTCAGCTCGTAATTGAGTTAGCATCAATCTCTAGTGCCTAGACATAGTTAATAGAGTCTAGTTTGAGACCCTAGGAAAGGTCTCTACGGCGGACCAATTCCCCCCCCCCCCCACTTCAAATTTTGTAAAAAGTGCACTTTCAAAATTTCAAAAAAAATGGGTGCCTAATATCGGATACCTATTTTTTCGAAAAAAAAGTAAAAATTACGTAAATAAACGATCGCATTTGTTTTAAAAGTATTATAATTATAGTATATGGATTGATGTAAACAACGTTTTTTAAACAAAATTTCGCAAATGAAGTTAGCTGACTCTGCATCCAGCAAAATTTACGTGACCCCGCTTATGTTTATTCCATAAAAGTGACTTTGAGTTTCCACTCATGATAAAAAATCTATATAATAACACCAAAAGACCCTAATTATTAATTACCAGTGTAAAAAAACAATTATTTAACTGAAAACTACAAGTATCCGATATTAGGCAACTCCTATCATTTTTAACAAAAGTGCTTCTACTTTTTTCGTTTTTGTCTTTAGATCAAAATCAAGCACATATTCAGAAACTATACTTGTTTTTCTCTTTCAGAACATATTTTCAAAAAAAATTTATGAGAAATTTTTCTTGTTCAAATTTTAACTTAAAAATTTTTTTGAGAGAGAAAAAAAGTTGAAAAATCATGTTTTTGCCAATAAAACACAGATATTAGCGTATTGTTTCATCACGAAACCTCGTATGGTCAAGTTTAGTTATAAGACCACATCTACAATTTCTGACGATGGCCGGTAGAATGTGCTTTATACCAGCTGAAAAATCATGGTATCCGAAATTAGGAACCTATCGATATTTGGCGTCTCTCCCCTAATAATTTTACATTATGCCTATGTGATTTTCATACATAAAATGCACAATTAGAGAGGAAGGAGTGGTCCTATCGAAATTTTTGTTATAACAAAAAGTGTTTCTGAAATCAAAATACACAACTTTTGTTTGAAACATTTTTCAATTGCGACTGTAAATTTAACTTTTTTCAAAAACTCGTCAAAAATTCAAAATAAATTTTCGACACTATTTTTGTTTTTACAAAAAAAACAACAAGTAGTAGCTCTTCAAACGATTCTATTTTCCATTCAAAACTTGAAAGACATTTCCCATCAGTCAATAATCTTTTTTCAGTTTCTCTGTTTTTGATAGAAAGATTATAGGATTTTTCTCATACCTATACTCTTTGAGAATCGAAGTTCCTTTCAGTTAAGTATCATCATTTAAAAAATAAATATCACACTTTTGCCAAATTTTTAATTTCAAAAATCATATTGAGAATGTGTTTTGATAAATTTCAAAGTTTTGGGACTCTCGGTATATGTATCGACGGTGAGGGACTGAAAAAAAATTCAGGAGTTTTGATTTTAATTTATAGAGATAGAATTTCTAATCAAAATGAAATTGGGATCGATTCAAAAAAAGTAGGCTACCCACTTCAAGGTGTGAAATTCAGAGTCTTCGTTATTTTGGAAATGTAGATCACAATTTTATAGATTTTTTTTCTTTAAATTCAGTTTCTGCTGATGATTTCAATGAACTTCATCATATAGAACCATGACCAAGTGCAACAAGTTGAAAATCGAAAAACGAAATTTGCAATTTGAAATTGATACAGACTTGTTGTATGAGAGAAGAAGCACGAAAGACGTCTATTATTTTATGCGACAATACTTGTAAAGGAAGACGTTGGACGTATTTTAATTTTTAATAAGGTATACGTTTTATTAGGTCTACCTACATTAATCTACAGGTTAGGAAAGTCTAGGAATCCAGACTTGAGCTCTTTTATGTTTAAATAGTCACGCTTTCTTTGGAAAATGCGTTAACTTCGAGGATGACGAGAGATGTGTTACTGTACTTTTTTTTTTCAGGGGAGAAAGGTTTTTTTCCAAAATGTAGATACTAGATACCTACGCAACAAAGGTTGAATGTTTTTTGCTTAGTTATAGAAGAAATAGGTACATAGATCAATATAATTATAGCATTCTCTTGTTTTGATTTTCTATTCAGTTTTAACTGGAATTTTAGGAAATATGTCTCAGTTACCGATAAACTGATAAAGTGCCAGAGTCTGGAAATGACTCATTAGGTAGTTATTTGACTGAGGTATGATTCGGTATGAAGGACATCGGCAGATACGATCTCAATCGTTGAACTGCCCTAAGGATCTGCCGATGTCCTTCATACCTCAGTCAAATAACTACCTAATGAGTCATTTCCAGACTCTGGCACTTTATCAGTTTATGGGTAACTGAGAAATATTTCCTAAAATTCCAGTTAAAAATATTCTTAACATGTTGTACAGCATAGTTTATCTTGATACACCAAATAATATAATTATGAGTACTTAGACGAATTCTCAATAATTTCGATAACAATTAATCGCATGAACAAAAACATCGAAAATGTGAAGATATGTATGGTATGGGAACATTGGGGTATCGCGATAGAGACGTGAGAGCGATTCGTATTTTTAAAAATATAATACAGTGACGTGTCCCATTTAAAATGATCCAAGTGGGGCCTCGATGACGTTATCAGAGCCGGTGCGAAGGGGGGGGGGGGGGGGGGGTGGAACACCCCCCAGTGATTTTCCATTCGGCAAATTTTCGAAAAATTTTCGACAAATTCGGCAAACTTTCGACAAATTAAATTAGGTATGTTTACAAAATTTGGTAAAGTTTTGAATTTCAAATATGTAAATTTTTTAGAAATTCTAAATCACAAATTCGATAAATTTTAGAGAAATTCCGACTCACAAATTCGGTAAATTTCTGAAAAAAATTTTCGTCCTCGCTTCGCTCGGGCAATGTACTTCTATTACTTCATCTTTCTCTCAGAATCAGAATAGGAATCAAAAATCAGCGCATTTGAATTGTTATAACTTATAACGTAAAAAAATGAACATGATCTTTTTGAAAATATTACAAATTATGTTTAAAGTGCATTATTTTTAATTAAAAATTCCAATTTTTTCAAAATTTTCCCCCTCGCTTCGCTCCGGCAACGTATCACTTTTTCATCTTTTAAAAAACCACAAATTATTGTACGTTTTCAAAATTTCTGCAAAAAAAAGTCCATCTTTTCTTTTAGAAGTGCAATTTTTTCAAAAATTTTACCCCTCGCTTCGCTCGGGCAACAACAGTCGTTTTGATTCAAATCCTAATGCTACCATAAGTTCTTGAAATTTTTTCTATGAGGATAGTGAGAAGTTCTTCTTTCGAAAACTCACTTTTTTCAAAAAATTCAGCGCAGGGGTCTACTTCCCACTGTTGTACCTATTAATTATCATTCGGCATTTTGAAAATTTTCATTCGGCATTTTCGATCTACACCCCCCCCCCCCAAAAAAAAATTTGCTCAAACCGTCTCTGGACGTTATCTTTCAGACTTGTAATTTTTTTCGCGATGGTTAAGTGAAGCTGAAAAGTCGGGGCTTTTTGCAAAAAAAATTCAAACATGTTGTTGATGGAGTTCAAATTCAAACCTCCCTCCACACTATAATACGAAGTAGATACTTGATATTCAAAATTGAAGGAAGGAAGGAAGGGAGGGATGCTATTGAAAAAAAATTTCAAACAAAAGTTGTACATTGAGATTTTATAATGTAGGTAATCTTAGTTATTATGAAAATTTCGCTAGGACCTCTCCCTCTACTCTAATTTTTACAACTTTAAAGTGGAAGTATTCTACAAACTAGGTATGTGAAATTGGAGACACACACACAAAGATCTCGATTTTACAACTTTTTACGAGCTCGTAAAATCAGCGAAGGCGAAGATCTATACAGTGTTAGTTGCTTATTCATACTTTATTCAAAATACATTATTAAAAACTGGAGGAAAGGTAAATGGCCCGATTGAAAAATAGTTCAAACAAAAGTTGTAGCTTGAAGTTGTAGGAATAATTTTGGTTATGACAAAAATTTCGATTGGATCCCTTCCTTCTCTCCAATTTTAATGTAAAGTATTTCTGTAGCACTGAATTTCGTAAAAAAAATACTGATAATGTCCAGCCATTTTAAACACCCGGGTGGCGGGGATTCGTAAGTCAGCTCGGCGTCGGTCGCGTCCCTCCATGCTCGACGGTGATTGGTTGGCGTGGTGACGATTGGGATCAAGGCGATTAGGATTAAGGCGTATAAAAATAATTTTGCATTCCCTACTCGCAACCAGGCACACCTTCCCTGCGCGCCATTACTGAGCATCGCTCTTCCAATTAAATTCATTTTGATTCATTTTATTCAAATTGGAGGGGAGGGAGGTGTTCAATCGAAATTTTTACAATAATCAAAATTATTCCTAGAGTATTACTCTACAACTTTTGTTTGAAATTTTTTCCAATTTGATCCTTCTTCTCTTCTGATTTCGCATATTACTGTTATAAATGCGCGAAATAAGAAGGGTGAGAGACTCTAAGCCACCACATCGAAGATATTATGTCATAGTTTCTAGAGAGTATAGAGATTTAGAAAATTATTATTTATATTTATTCCCTATTTCACACTTCTCCTCTGCTGTAGAAGTATGAAAGGGAAAATTTGAAAAGAAAATTGAATCGCTTTTTCACTTTCTTCACTCTTCACTTTAGATTTAAACATAGAATAAACCTTTTTCAAGTTCCAACTTCCACATTGCAAATTGCATGTTTTGATAATAATTATTATTGATTCCTTTTTTCAGACGCCATAAAAAAAGAGCAAACGCAAATTCGCAATTATTGCAATGCCATTACCAGGAAAAAACTGAGAACTGAAAAAGTTAAAACAGGAACTGGGAGGCGATTCTACTAATCCACGTGAGGATATTTCCGCGTAAAGCTTGAGAACAATGTGCTAGCGAGGTCTGAAGATACAAATTAAAAATTATTGGAGGGTGAGAGAGCTCAATTGAAATTTTTTTCAAATAAAAGTTGCGAAGATTGAGATCCTAAAAATAATTTTAGTTATTACAAAAATTTCGATTAGATACCTGCTCCCTCTCCTTCGATTTCAAACAATATCAGGTGTCTTTTTAGTTTTTCAAAATTGGGGGAGGGTCGGAGGGTCCAATTGAAAAAATTTTCAAACAAAAGTTGTAGATTAATGTCTTGGAAATAATTGTTGTCACTATAAAATTTTCGATTAGACTCTTCTCTCCCCTCCAATTTTGCATAATATGACTTAGATACTTATTTAATATATTATTAAAAAATTGTGGAGATAAGGGTCCAATTAATTTTTAAAAAATCAAGTACAAGTTGTACCTTGAAGCCATAAAAATAATTTCGGTTATTACAAACATGTAATAGCCTACATTACAATAAACATTTATTTATTATTTATTATTATTATTTTGATAGGACCCATCCTTCGCTCCTTCCCCTCCAATTTTGAATATCAAGTATCTATATGTAGTATGGGACTTGCAATTAGTAAAAAATAAATAAAAATTCAACAAAAACAAAAAACGAAATTTTTTCAAATTGTTCAAAAATATTGTAAAGGAAATAAAGGAATTTTAAATTAAAAAAAAAAAAAGATGTAAAAGTTGATTGCAAAAATAATTAATCATTTCAAACTTTTGAACTTATAAATTATTAGCATGATGCATCCAGTTTCAGTTTTGCAGCCCTGGGAGAGAGGGGTCCAAAAATGTAGACTGAAATATTACTTGGAAATATTTTATCATTACGCAAGAATTTCGATTGTGCCCTTCTCTCCTCTCAATTTTTATAATGTTTTGTCATTATTTTTTCAATTCTGAAAATGTAATTCTTCAATTGCAAAGAATTCATTTCTTTAATTAAAAATTTTATTTATCAAAACATTATTTCTTTTCTTCTAGAAATTTAGTTTTCTTTCGAGTTTTTTGTCAACATTTTTTTTATGTTTTCTCTAAAAAAAAAAAAAATCAAGAGGTTCAAGGTTTCTTAACCTCATAGGTAATTTTTAAACTTTTTCAAAAAAAAAAAAAAAAAATCGAAAAAATTTCAATTTCTATCTAATCTAAAAAATATTCGATTTTTTTTTCAAAGTGTGACGTTATTTTTCCCAAACGATTTCCTATTTTTTTTCCAATGACTTTTGATTTTTCCCCATAAAATGATGATATTTTTCCATAAGATTTGCAGTTGTAACAAAAACATTGAAATGTTTTTCTAAGAAACTTTGAAGTTTTTTCAAAAAAGTTTTGATTTACTTATTCCATGTTTTTTTTTAAATTTCTTACCTTTTGCAAAAAATTTCATTTTTTTCCCAAATATCAATGTTATACCGCAATGTATTTTAAAAAAATGATTTCAAAAATTTGTATATTTTTTCAATGAAGCTGTTGTTTTATCAAGAAACCCAAGATTTCTTATTTCAAAAAATGTAAATTTTTCTCATTTCGTCTCCTTAATTCTGTAAACTGCTAAGTGCCACTTTTGTGAAAAATGATTTTTTTACATAAATTCTGAATCTATTTACTGAGCTCTACCTAATAGTTTTAAAAACCAAAGAAAATATCAGGCAACAAAATCTTCAAATAACACTACGGCTTATGGAGAAATTAAGCGTTTTTAGGCTATACTGTAGAATTTTGTTTTTGGCACTTGGCAGTTTACATAATTAAAAAATCGATTTGAAAAAAAAAATTAGAATTTTTCATTTTGAATCAACTTGAAAAAATTTTATTATCAAAGATGGTTTGGACTTTTACAAAATTGAAAATTCTTCATACAAAACTTGAATACAAATTCTTTTTAAGAGCTTAAAATTTGTATATGTAAGTAAATTATATACATGTTACGCTTAAACTGGGAAATTGCCTGAAGAATTTTTAGGCAAATTTGAAGGCTGTTTCGCACCATCCTTTGTTTTTTACTTTTTTAAACATTAGCTTTTTGAGCAGGTTAAACGCGATATTTTGATAGGTTGATGATGTAGGATTATGTATATAGGCCTCCTTAACCAAATGGCGTCATGAAATCGATTTCGAAAAAAAGAGGACTTGAGCCGTTTTAGAAAAACACGCCTCAAATGCTGTATGAATATTATTTACAAAAAAATGCAATGAAAATTTTTTTCGAAAAAATCAAACGTTGAGAAATTATTTCATAAGTTCATAAATAATAGAAGTGAAAGTACTTGGAGCGAATGGAAATTTTTTCAGATTTTTACGATCTTAAAAATGCCTTGTAAGTACAGGGTTAATTATAAGATGTACAAATTCTGACTTCAACTAGAACAAAAGGGTATGAAAAATTCAATGAAGCTTCAAATTCTACTGCTTAAAAGGTTAGTAATGAAAACATTGAAAACTTACCAATATTTATATAGCAAGCAACAACCACAATTTAATATACGAATCAAAACATAACGAAGTAAAATAATAACACAGCTGCGAAATTCGATATAAACATTCAATTCATTTACAAATAAACGTGACGTTAAGAGAGAAATTTAAACAGAAATAAATAACAAACAAAACTTTTCATAAGTAGGTACACCATTATAGTACACCACTTGAAGGACAAGCCAATGTTAATATAGGCTGGTTCAGTCTGGGTTCAGTTAAGGCCAAGGCTCTACAGTCTACACCCGAGTATTCGCATACGCCATATTGGTCGCCGTATTGGTTTTTGTTATGTTATCAGTAGGTTTGTTCATTTTAGTATGGCCTTCTTAGGGCCATGGTTTTGGCTAGTTTTTCATGAAACTGTTCGAAACCACATAGAATGGTTTCAGTTTCACAGTTTTTGCGTGTTCGTTTTGTACCCTTGGTTCGCGAACTTGGCGAACGGTTTTTCAATACCCCAAAAACCTGGATAAATATATATATTTTTTTTTTGAAAAAATTCTCACCAAGACTCCCACAAGGTACCATAAATCATAATTGACGAAATTTTCAAAAATATTACCTCACCCCTCCATTGTTATTAACCATGTAATTTTTTGTATAGGTTCTTCATGCCTCATACTTCAGGAGGGGGTGGGTGGGGGGGGGGGGGGTTAAAAAAATTTATGAGGTAGTTTTACATTCGGAAGTAACATTTTGGGTCACTTTCACATTTGATCTCATTTTCATCAATGTTAATCTGTTTGTGAAATTTGAATTTATACAACGCGTGGAAATTGAGTCGTCATTCCCGTAGGGGGGTTAGGGTAAGTTTTACAAAAAAAATTATGAGAGCGTTTTTCGTAGGAAATCTTATGTAAAATATTTTATGTTATTATCATTTTTTCAAATAAGAATATATTTTTGGAAATAATCGTAAAGAACGCCGCCAAAGGGGTGACTTTCACCCCCAGCACGCGAAGCAAGCGTCCTACGACATCGAGTCATAACCCAATATTGAAGAGGGCATCGAGTAATACCCATTTCCAAAAAAAAATTCTTGTATCAATTTATCAGAATAGAATTCGTAATTTTCCTGGACTACTATGTGTTTGCTGTCGTGACTTCACTTCTCAGTAATGAACGAAAAATTTCCTTAACAGGCCAATATAGCGGCGGGTTGGGTGTCTTGGGTTAGGTCATAGTCAGTCAGTAGCACTAGCAAAAACATTCAATGCAGTTTTGTGTGTGTCTATTATTTTTGTTAAAGTAGAAATACCGAAGGAACGAATCAGTTCAGCCTTTTATCAACCCGACACTGGTGTCTGTAGAAACCGCCAAGAGAGGCTGTCAAAACTGGTTCTGCTAGTACTGTAGGGCTGTTCTCGGAATTTCCCGTCGAAGTGTCGGTTTTAATGGACTGACAGTGAGTCTGTTAAAATGTCGGTTTTTAACAGACTAAGTCTGTTATTTTGCACGTCGAGAATTTGAAAAAACAAGGCCAAAGCCATTTTTGTGATTTTTTCAAAAATTTGCCAATTTTTTATTTACTTCTTCTAATTTATTTTTGAATCAATTTTTTTCTTAATTATATTTGAAATTGGTAAAACAGGGCCATAAAGTCGTTTGTAAATTTTTTCAAAAATTGCCAAAGCTTCGCAGCAGATTGTTCATTTTGAATTTTTGAAACAATTTTTTTAATTTTTTTATTAGTTTAGGGGTGTTTATAATTGCAGGATTATTACACCCATTGGAAGAATTTTTTAAATTTTATTTGTGAGGTTGAGTTTTTTAATTAAGTTTATGAATTTTTGAATTTTGGAAGGAATATCAGATATAACTGGGGGTATTTCATTTATTTGTAGGGTTTGTCTCTCTTGTTTTAATTTGGGGCATTCGAACAGAATGTTGGATAGATATACGTTGGATAGTACAGAAAGGGCATAGAGGTTTTGGAATTTTTTGGTAAAGATAATCGTGAGTAATTTTTGTATGGCCAATTCTTAGTCTGGTTATAATGATTTCATCTTGTCTATTTAATTGTGAGAGGTTTTTCCAAGGGTGCACTGTTTTTTTATGTTGGTATAATTTATTGTTTACTTGTTGGGACCATAAGTTTTGCCAGCTTGAGTAAATTTGTTGGGTTAACAAAGATCTTATGTCTTCTGTGGAAAGGGTAGAGAGTGGGGAGGGATCTATGGCAGATTTTGCTAGTGTATCGACAATTTCGTTTCCTTGAATTCCTATAATTATGACTGGGAACGTATGCAAATTGAATGATGAAATTTGAATTTTGTAAATCAAAGAGAATAATATTTTGCTTAAAGAGTCGCTTTGGATTAGGAAATTTTTGTTGGTTATTTTAGAAGTGAGTATATCTTGGAGGCAGTGGTGTATTGCAGAAAGTTCAGCATTGTAAATAGAAGAGATGTTATGTATCTTATAGTACTAACGTCTAGTTTGATAGTTTTGTTTACATTCATGGGGTGCAACTTCGATGAATTTTTACCAAGTCCAGTGCTACATAATACTTTATATTCAAAATTGGAAGAGAGTAAGGGGTCTAATCGAAATTTTTGTAATAACTAAAAGTATTTGTACAACTTCAAGCTACAACTTTTGTTTGAAAATTTTTTCAATCGGGCCCCTTACCTCCCCCCTGTTTTTAAAAATGTATTTGAAGGAGTTGGATTATCCAAAATTGGTGGGGAGGGAGGGGTCCGATTGAAATTTTTGTTATTACCAAAATTATTCCTAGTACTTCAAGCTACAACAACTTTTGTTTGAAAATTTTTTCAATCGGGCCCCTTACCCTCAACCTGTTTTCAATAATGTATTTGAATGAGTTGGATTATCCAAAATTGGAGGGAAGGGAGGGGTCCAATCGCAATTTTTGTAATAACCAAAAGTATTAGCGAAACTTCAAGCTACAACTTTTTTTGAAAACTTTTTCAATTGAGCCCCTCTCTCTCCACTTATTTTGCATAACACTCTCAAAATACTAATTAAAAATTGAAGGGGGAAGGGGAAATGGGTCCAATTGAAAAATTTTTGCAACAAACTTGTAGCTCAAAGTTTTAGGAAAAATTTTGGCCATGACAAAAATTGCGATTGGACCCCCTCCCTTCCCTCCAATTTTGGATAATCCAACTCATTCAAATACATTATTGAAAACAGGGGGAGGGTAAGGGGCCCGATTGAAAAAATTTTCAAACAAAAGTTGTAGCTTGAAGTTGTACAAATACTTTTAGTTATTACAAAAATTTCGATTAGACCTCTAACTCTCTTCCAATTTTGAATATAAAGTATTATGTAGCACTGGACTTGGTAAAAATTCATCGAAGTTGCACCCCATGAATGTAAACAAAACATTCAAACTAGACGTTAGTCTATGTATCTTTCGGCGGCCCGACTATAACATGCGCGCGCAACGAACGAGCTCGCGAGCGCGAACTGCGAAATCGCAGGAGGGGGTAGGTAGGTAAACGTAAACAGTGATAACTGATAACGGTGATAAGAATCGTGAATGATGAAATTCAACATGCGGTTATTTGCGGTTAAAAAGTTCTTCTAATTTTATATAATTCTACCTAAATTAACGTTAAATTTTACGATTCATATATCTCTCATGATGACTTCCACTTACATCCGTCATTTATGGCGTTTCGCCACACCGGTGCTGAAAAAACACACTTGTAAGTTCTCACAAGTGTTTTCTGCACCCAAACACTTTCCTCAAGCCGGCAAACTTTGCAGCAGATATTTTTGCGAAAAATCCACCGATATCTTAGACGACATCGGAGATGACGACTTCGAAAGCCACGAACAAACCTCCAATTACAAAGACGTGGATTTCGAAAGCATCGCCCAAGGTGATCCGGAGAAGTTAAAAACGCTAAAGCGAATCCAACTCGAAATAGATGTAATTGCCCAAGAAGGTGGTCGCGTACCTGAAAAATTGAGCTCAGTTAATTGGTTAGAATTATTATCGTTTCCAAGTAAACATCGACGAGTAAGACACCTTACATTTTTATACACTAACGAACAGAGAAGATTAATGAAGAAACGAAAACAGATATTACTTCAAACCGAGTTGGCAGCATTTAAAAAGACTAAAGAACCTCGTCTACCACTTCCCACTAACGCTTCGGTCGAGTATGGGTTACTCAAGACAACGTTGTTTCATCGAATTTACGATGCGGATATGAAAAAGTTTTATAATTATCGATTATTACAAGCTTCGATGTTCGGTCCTCATTTAATAATCGATTGCGGCTTCGAGAATTACATGACTGAAATAGAAGTATCGGGTTGTGCGAATGATCTGTTGAAATCGTGGTCCGAGAATAGAGATCATTTTTACCCGTATGATATCATTTTTTGTAACATGCTAAAAAGTTCCAAGTTATATTCGCGATTATCTACTTTACTTCCACCACTCGAAACTGATCCAGCGTTTCCCTTTAATTTTACCGATAAACATTATTTAGATTTATATCCCAAAGAGCAACTCATTTACTTGACTCCTCATTGTAAGGAAGAAATGGAAAGTTTCGATGGCAAATCCATTTACATAATTGGTAAGAAAATTCGTGTTACTCTTTTGATTGAAATTATCAGCGATAATTATCTCACATGTGTATTATTTCCAGGCGGATTATGCGATAGATCTAAAGATAGTGCTGTAACACTGGCCAAAGCAAAAAAAGAAGGTATACGAAGAGCTAAATTTCCGTTAGATAAATATATGAAGTGGAATTTCGGCAAAAAATCACTCTCCATCACCGAGGTATGCTTTAAAACATTAAAATATTTATTGTCGTTTATGAAATCACTTCTCAACTCTCAATCAATTGTATTGCAGTGTGTAGGAATCATGAATGACCTGAAAGATGGCAAAAACTGGAATTTTGCTCTTAGACATTTGAAAAGAAAACAAATGGCACGTAGATGTGACTTGTTGGACGATGGTGTGGTCGAAGAAACTAATCGAAAAACTCCAGAACATTTTGTGAACCTCAAGCGTCAAAAAGAAGTATACAATGTATTATTAACCAAAAAGTTAGTTTCAAATTTAATTAAAAATCGTTAGCGAGAATCTTTTTTGTACTTTGTTTTTGTATTCATATTTATTCTAAAAAAATTTGTTTGTTTTCTGTCGCAGGGGCAAGAAATGGAAGTGAAAAGTTGCAAGATTTATGGCTACGTTTGAGAGTAATTTGTGAGACTGTGATATATTTACGATATATACCATGACTATGTCGTGGTCTTGTTGAATAAATTTGATTTAATTTGTATTATAATATTAAATAAAATTTTCAACTAATAAAACTGTCTTTTAGGTCTTTTGGTAATATAATTTATTATGTTTTAGATTTTATGAAGTTCTGGTTTGTGCTTCTTTATTTACCTTCAGACTCCAATCATTGATTATTCCAAGTGATATTTACTTATTCGTCTCAATATTGTTCTTCATTAATCACCATTTCATCAGATTAATTCATAATTCTAATTCTAAATAATTTTTTAACTCCATTAAAAAGAATCGGAAATCAGAATTTGAATTTTAAAAAAAAATTGAAAAAATATGCAAACTCTAAAGAAATGTCTACGTGGCTACACTGCTTTTAAAATAATATGTTTGCAGCGCTACAAGTGTTCAATTTGCAAACTAATTACTCTTGAAAATATTTCAAACACATACCAGGCTCTTCAGTTCACTTTACTTTTGTTTTGGAGCGTCCATCAAAATAAAAGAAGAAAATTTCGTACGAAAATTGACATTTTTCTATTAATAATTCGGTAATTTTATTAATTAATAACGTAGTATTCTTTTCTTGTTAATGTCGAGCTGTTAATTTCCGTGTAAACTAATCAGTCTTTCATTCGTTCTTCTACATTTGAAGCCTTTCACGATGAATTTAATGGGTAAGTAATTCCATATTTTTTTCTAGCAATTTCCAACATTTTCAAAATTATCACTTTTTTCGTTTATTTCATTAAAATTAAAATGAAGAATTCTTCTATCGATTGTATTAACCTCATTTTTACCTGACTGGCTGTTTCAGAAAAATGGAAAAAGTTCTTCAGCGATGCTGGTATACCATCTTCGGATGCTGCTACGTATGCTTATAAATTCGCCCATAATAGAATACAAACCGATATGTTGACCGATTTGAATAAAGATTACCTCAAAGATATGGGTATCACAATAATGGGAGACGTTATAGCTATTCTTCGACATTCCAAACATGTCTACGAAGAGGTACGATTGCATTTTACAAAAAAAGTAATCTAATCGTCCTTCCGGTATACTAATGTGTTTGGTGTTTAGCTTCAAAAAAACGGTAAAACTGATTTACAAGACGACATTAAAGAAATCCGTAAAGACAAAGAGACCTCTACGAAATCCTTCAAAGTCCAATGTAAGTGCCCAGTGCAGAATTGCGTCAAGTCAGGCTAAACCTTGGTAATTAATTCGAACCTATGTTCTGCAGCCGAACCGTCCGCTAAAAAAGAACCCAAACCGATTGCCAAAGCTGCTCCGTTGAATTCGTCGCAGAAAAGGAAACTCGAGCCTAAGACAGTCGGTGAGTACAATAATAAAATCATTATTCTTACTCGTATCATTTCGATTCGTGTTCTAAACCTATTGAATTCCCTAGTTTCTAAAAAAATCGCCGTCGAAAAGCCAAAGAAAACCATTAAATCTGTATTGAATAACGATAACATCGAAGAATGCGAAGATTTAGGCTACGTTATGATCGACACGTCGAAAAAGGCCTCCCTCAATCAGAAACTATCCGGCGTAGAAAAACAGCTGAAAACTAACGTTGTTGTAAAAAAAGACGAAAAAATGACCAGAACGCTGGAGGATATTTTTAATATGTCCGAAGACGACGACGACGATGACGATAATGTCGAAGTTATCATCAACGATCCCATAGTTACCCCGTTCTCCAGTTACAAACGGTATCCTTCGGCTGACCCATCATACGCCAAATTTAAAGGTACGATTGATTCGAGTAGTTGGAATTTTCCTATCAGGTCGATCATTAATCGTGATATGTTTGCAGATAATTCCAAATTAGGAAATGTTCAAACAGATCAGAGTAAAAGGACGGTTTTTAAACGACTCGGAGACGACATTTCTCAACATTCTGTCACAAGTACGACCGCTTTTGAAGACGAAGAGCAGTCCATAGCGTTGAAAAAATTCAAAGAAGATGCTATCAAATCTTTACAAGAAAAGGTAAGTTTTGTTTTCGAAAATCAAAACTTTTCGTTCCCCGCTACGCAACGTAACTCATCAGCATATTCAGTCAATGTCTATTCTAAGGCAAAATGTCCTACCATTTTTATATCCGTAGAAAAGCCAAGTGATATCAGTTTGATTTACATCATGATTAAAATCAATAGTATGTCATATGCATATCTGAATTTGATATAGCATGGCAAAAACTGCATCAAATCAGTTTTTGATATCATATAGATATACTATAGATGTTGAATTTTCTTTATATCAATTGTAGATACAAAAGTAGGACATTTTGCCTTGTATAGTACATCATATAGATTTTTAAAATCTGATTTACTTTGCGTAGCGGGTCGCATTGTAATTTATTTTTATTTTCTTTGTAGAATTCGGTGTTTAATCGATTAGGACAGAAATGTGACGTCACATCGACTTCCCTAGACGCCGCAGAGAAATTTTTAGACGAAGATAAAAAAGTAGATATTAAATTAGATTCGATAGATGCGACGAAAACTAATTCTATTTCTAGAAGTGAGTAAACAAAACAATTAGTACGTCTGAAGTCCAAAGGTCTCCTTAAAATAGTATTAATACTTTCAATATCTATCGCAGCTATCACCAAAGTGACAATAAGTAGAAAAGTGAAGCCAAAGGAAGAACGCCCAAAACCACCCCCTTTGATGACGTTGTCAAACATCAAACCAACGTACACGGAAGGTATTCTAGGAAATTCTCGACAAGAGCATAAACTCAGTTTAAAAGATCGTTTAGGAATTCCAAAATCCATAGATTCGAATGTTAGAAATGTAAGTAATTTATTTTTATCAAACCTGCATGAATCATCGTTGTGTTTATAAACACAATAGATAATTTTTCATGTCACGTGTGTAAAAAAAGAGAGGAAGAGACTTAATATCTGCTTTCAATTTCCACAGAAGAATACCAGTAAAGAATTACGGACTCGGCAGTCGTTCCCTAACGACGAATTTTGCAAAAAATCACGACTCGGAATCACGACGAAGAAAAAAGTCAGCTTTGGATCGGTATCCGAGAAATTAATACCGAGCAGAGAAGAAGCAATCAGAAACGGTGAAATTGGTCTAGCATCGGACAGAGTCAGCGTTTTTGATAGGTTATTTTAATTCGTTACGTTTATTCGATTTATCGAGTAAAAATTAACATTTATTCGCTTTAGTAAATTTTTATTATTCGATGTAACCCTTGAGCTAAATTTTTAGCGTTTTGAATCCCTTTCTCATGACGTGTAATTTAGTGTTATTATTTATTTTTCCTTCGTCGCGTTGTATAATACGTATATATTTTCATTTATATAGATCTTCTTTTTCATTGACAAATTTATTATTCTCGCTCGAGACGTATCGTTGTTTGATTTATTTGTGTACCCCTCGTTAATTACCTAATTCTGTTGTAAAATTATGTGCAATTTGCATATTGTGTTCAAAGGATTTAAAATTATCTTTTTTTAATCGTACCGGTATAATTTTAATTTTTACCTATGTAAATAAACGATTTGGTAAATATGAGATTGCTTTAGAATACCAATGAGATATTATTTTGTTTTTCCTTTGTATGAGAAACACGCTTGTGTTGTTTTCATGTCATTTTAATCATTATCGTAATGTAATAAACTCATGCTGTAGTACACATTAATGATGATTTTTATTTATGGAGGGACGTCAACTATGCCTACACGTCACCACGTGGAATGATAGATTTTTAGAGATAAAAATTTTAAAAATGATGTTCTCGAAAATTTTTTGGAAAAATTCAAGTTTTAAAAAATATTTTTCAACCAACAATTTTCTAAATAAAAATAATAAAATGAAAGTTTCATTTTCGATTTTATTAGAGGAAAAAGCAATTCTCATAATTTTCGATACAATTTTTTTTTGATTTTTTAAAAAATCATTTAAAAATTTAAAAAAAGAAAAAAAAAACAGTTTTGAAAAAAATTGTGGCACGTAACACCGAAACTAACGTAAGCATCAGATTTGAAAACCGATGGCATATTTGGGTTCAGCGACCTTTAATTAGCCCATAAACCGAATTTTAGCTCGATCAGACCATAAATGACGTTTAAAAAATTCCTAAAAATTGAAGCAAAAAATTGGCCCACATTTTTGCTTCAATTTTTAGGAATTTTTTAAAATGTTATTTATGGTCCGATCGAGCTAAAATTAGGTATTTATCGACTAATATGAGGTCGCTGAACCCGAATTTACCAATACTTTTCAATTTTGACCCTCGCTTCGCCTTTAAATGAGTAATTTTTTTCAAAAAAATCCACATTAGGGGTACAATGAGAAACTTGAGTTGAAAATTAAGCTCATATTCGTGATCAGCGACCTCTAATTAGTAATAAACCGCATTAAAAATACGATAATTTTTGGAAAAAGTGTCGCATTTTGAAAATATATCTCGAATTTTCCTTCAAATACATCGGATATGCAACTTACTTAACATCACAAAATAAAAACTTGGAAATGAGCTTTAAAGCTTGTAGGAAGTTTTCGTAATCGATTGAATAGTCATTTATCACGAATTCAAGGTCGCAAATTTCAAACATTAAAATACTTGCGTCTATGGACACTACGAATGTGTCACATTTACTCTCTTGAATTTTACCAAGTCCAGCACTTGTCACTACATAGATACTGTATATCAAAATTGGAGAGGAGGGAGGGGCTCAATCAAAATTTTTGTCATAACTACAATTATTCATAAAACTTCAAGCTACAACTTTTGTTTGAAAATTTTTTCAAGTGAGCCTCTTCCTCCCCACCAATTTTGGATAATGTAATATGAGTAAGTCAAAATAAGTGTATTATCCAAAATTGGTCGTGGCAGAGGGGTCCAATCAAAATTTTTGTCATAACCAAAATTATTTATAAAACTTCAAGCTACAACTCTTGTTTGAAAAAAATTTCAAATGGATCCCTCCCTCCCCACCAATTTTGGATAATGTAACTTATTTTGACTAACTGAAGTTACATTATCCAAAATTGGTGTGGAGGGAGGGGTCCATCTGAAAAAATTTCCAAGCAAAAGTTGTAGCTTGAAGTTCTATGAATAATTTTAGTCATGACAAAAATTTTGATTGAACCCCTCCCTCCTCTCCAATTTTGATATCCATTATCTATGTAGTGAACAGTGCTGGACTTGGTAAAATTCAAGAGAGTAAATGTGACACATTCGTAGTGTCCATAGACGCAAGTCTTGAAAATTATTTCAAACAATGTTAAACACAATTTTTTTTAAATTTTCCACTTTTTCAAAAGATACCTATCAAGTAATTTTACAAGTTGAAAATAAAATAAAAATTCCAGAGAATTGTTGAAATTTTATTCAAACTTGAATGTTTTAAAATTTTATTGAAATGCTTCATTTTGGCGTCAAAAGGTTTTTTTTTTTTTTTTAGAAAACAAATCAATATTATAAAAAAAGTTACCTACCTATCATGATTTAATTATATTTTTGGAAAACACTGAAAACAGTAAGTTGTTTTTTTTTTTTTTTTTTTTAAATTCACAAAAAACGAAATTCGGAGCTCATTTTATTTTTCATAAAACCGGTTCTTTTACATCCAGGTAAATTATTGAAAAAAAATTGTTGCTATTTAAACACAAATTTTCAATAAGAAAAAAATCGTTTTATGAACTGAAAAAATTTTTTTTTTGGTAAACAAATTGTTGAAGAATTCTTTAAAGTTTATATTCGAATTTGAATTTTAAATTTTTTTCTGAAATTATCTATTTTTTAAAATCTTGTTAAGTAAGTACAGCAAAACTTTCGAAAAATTTTATTTTCTGATTTTCTTGGAAAACATTGTTTCCAATGTAGATATTAGGGCTTGAAAAATTGTTGCTACCTATTAAAACAAACTTTTTTCAACAATTTATTTTTCGTTTTACATTTTTTTCACAAAAATTGCAGAGGAAATTTCATATTCCAAAAGTAAAATTGTTGGATAAGAATTTGTAAAACTTTTTTTACAATAATTTTTTTCGATTTTAAATTGTTGCTATTGAAAAATAAAAAATTTTCTTCAGTTTCTTTTCAAATAATTTATTTTTTATTTTTTAAAATTGAAAAAACTCAACAATTTTTTGAACAACAGTTTTGAAATTTTTCAAAATTATTTTTTTTTAATTTATTTATTTTGTACCTAAAAAATCCACTAGATATTTTTGAATAATTCATTGAAAATAATTTATCAAATTTCATATAAAATCGAAATTCTAAAATTTTGTTTGAATTTAAATTTTTGTTGGAACAACGTAATTTTCAAGAATTTTGCTTGAACTAAAATTGAAAATTTTGTAAAATTTTTCCAAGTTTTATTTTTGGACAGTTATGATTTTTTTTTCGTAAATGAAAATTTTAAAATTCGAAAGTATTTTTTTGTGCAACAATTCTGAAACTTTTCAATTGAGTTTTTTGAATTTTATTCAAATTTTGTTCTATACCTACCTATTCAAAAATTGTTTAAATTTTTTTCAAATTTCAATTCTTTAAAAACCTTATTTTTGGAAATCTTGTTTAAACCAAATACTTTTTCCAACATTTTTGTTTAATTTCATTGAAAAACGATTTAATTTGAATTTATTTCGAGTTCAAGTCTCGAAAATAACAAAATTTTCTCAACAATTATTTTCAGACAATTTTTAATTTTTTTCATAAATAATTTAATGTGAACTACCTAACTAATTCTTGAAATTACGTTTTTGTTTGAAATTTGAAATTTTTAAAATTACAAAAATCTTGTTCAAGACAAAATTTTCTAATTATTTTTTTCAAATTCTATTTTCTGATTTAAAGAGAAAACTTTTTTTAAAAATTTGTTCCCAGTTTAAGTCTAGAAAAATTATTACTGTCGAAAAAATTTCAACTAGGTATTTATTTTCAGCCATTTTTATTCATTGTTTTTTTTAATAAATAATTTAACATGAAATAATTTTTCAAATTTTTCGCTTAATAATTTTTATTTTGTGATTTCATTAGTTCGAAACTTTTTTCAAATTTATTTTTAGCTCAACCGTCGAAAAAAATTTATGTTGAAACGAAAAAATTTAAACAATTTTTTTCACTCATTTTTAAAATATTTTTCATAAATTTTGAAATAAAAAAAAAAAAAAAAAAAAATTTCAACGATAATTTTGAGATTTTTTTTGAAATACTTATTTTAAAAACAGCTTTGAAATAATTCATTGTAAAATAATTTTTCAAATATCGGTTTAAACTTGAATTTTTTTCAAATTCGAAAAATTGGGAGTTCGGTATTGAGAACTCTTTTGAAAAAAATGTCTTACCAGTTGCAGCAAAAAAAAAATAAAAACAAACTTTGGGATGTTGAATACACTATAAGTTGAAAAAAATTTCACTTTCTATTCAAACAATTTAAAATATTAGATACCTATCATTTTAAAAATTTTTAAAAAAATAATGGAAAAGAATTTTTGAAATTTTGTTTGACAGATCTCCGAACAAACGTGTTAATCTGGCAATCGGTGGCATGTCTAATGCCTGTATCATCATTGTTGCCTACTTTACAAACAAAAAATGCATCATCTTGCTTATTGATTAGAAGTACTTGATTGTACCCCACACACTCTGTTGATTATCACTAGAGCACCCAGAAGTTTACCTAAACCTCACAGGGTGCGAAGAGGGATGATTTGGAGGGCACAACGAATCATATTAAATTTAGCATTTCAACTTCAGGTGGGTTTTAATTCTTCAACGGAGCGGCTGGCTCTGGCTGACTGTAGTCCATTGTCCATTTCGAAGGATTTTTATTAAAACGTAGGTAGGTATATGGTAGGTACGTACTTACTTACTACTGACGTTAGTGATGCAGACGACCAAAAAGTTGAAAAACAAGTTCGTGATAACCTATCATCGAATGGTTTTCTCAGTAAAATGTGATAAATTTGGTACATAGTATAGTATTCGCATTGAGCGAACCGAGTTGTATATTTTTCTATGTAAATTCGTCTTTAGGATAATGAAGATTAATTTTTTTTCACGTGTTAGTACCACTTGCATTTATTTAGTTTTATTAAATTTTCAACTTTTGTTTAACGGTGAGTTAATTGCACTAATTTAATTTACAAATAAATACTTTCATGGTGAGAATTCGCCACCCTCCCCCCCTATAGTTAAGCTCCTCCTCCTTAGTCGTAAAAATTTAGCAAATAATTCGCTATTGTAAAAAAAATTGTACCCACCTTTTTGGGAGGAAAAAAAATAAAAAATGAGCTCCAATAAAATTTCAAAGAGGACATGATTGCAAAAATGGAATACAAATTTCTATCCAGTAACATTTTAAAATATTTTTTTGCAGTTATAAAATCATCTGATGATTTCAGATCCACGCATAAAAGATTCAAAAAACAAGCTTCCATCGATGAAAAGTAATTATAATAATTATAAAAAAATTCTTTTATAATTGCAGAGAACTTTTTATACGAAGTACTTACAATTTTTTGAATTTTTTCAGCACGTTTCGTTGCAGAAATGGGAAAATCATCGATTCGTGGTTGGTCTGCGATGGAATAGCGAATTGTGCTGATTTATCAGATGAAAGTCTAGAGCAATGTCGAAATGCACCGTACGTTCAATTTAAATAAAAAATACTTTGGATGTTTAATAATTAAGTAGGTACCTATTGATCTGAAACATCGGTTTGTTCCCATTTCCAAAATTCCAGATGCCCATCGTATAGTTTTAAATGTGGTTACGGAGCCTGCATCGATGCAGCTTTAAAATGCAATGGAAAATACGACTGTGTAGATAAATCAGACGAATCGTCGTCTATTTGTCCTCAAACAGATGTCAACACTGTGTGCAAGTGAGTACCTAATTAATTTTTTCGAAAAATCCACTTTATCTCCCTTCATGTAAAATGACATAATAATTGTACCCACTTGCCTAAGTAAATGTACCTAATTTATAATTTGACAATTTTTTTCTTCTTCATATTTTAAACAGTGATACTCAATTCCAATGCATCAGTCAGCAATGTATCGATATCGATTTGCTCTGCGATGGAAAAAGAGACTGCATCGACGGATCTGATGAGACATTCAATCGATGCCATAACACACCGTAAGTGTTTTTATTCGCGAATTTAAGCGAAAAATTGATCATTTTGATGATTTTTCGAACGTTGATTGGTTCCATAGGTGTAACACTTACCTATCTTTTCGATGCAAATATGGAGCTTGCGTTGATGGAGGTTTTAAATGCGATGGCAAAGTACAATGCGCCGATGGATCCGATGAATCGGATCGAACTTGCAAAAAACCAGCTCCAACGCCAACGAAGCCAACTGTAACCACTTCAACTACCCCTGCCCCTCTTCCCGAGTAAGTGCTTCACAGTCAATGTGAAAGTTCAATTTTTTCAAACAAATTTGTACCATATCTAGAGGACTTATTTTAAAGATTTTTTTTTTTTGAAAAGAATTACATCAGTTTGAGTTTCAAGTCTGCAGAAATTACCCCCTTACCCCTTAAAAAAAGTAGAAAGCATCATTCGTTTCCTTTTTAGGTAAACCTTAAAATCCACTTTATTCGTCTAATAAATCGAAGAAAAAAAAATTGAAAAATCAAAAATCGAGCGTTATAATGGAATTTTTGAAGAATTTTAAAATCATCTATTTTCTGAAAATTTTTATTTTCAGTAATTTTTGAAAAATAAGAAATTGCATTTAACCAATAAAAAAAACTACCATAAGAAAATCTTCCTCTGATGGAATTTTTAACTGAGATAAGTTTTTTCAATTTCTAAAACTTGATTTTTCAATTTGTTAAAATTTTACAATTCTTTCAAAAATGTGTTGGTTTTCAATTTTTTTAAATTTTCTTTTCATTTTTTCAAAAATGTAATTTGATTTTCCTGAAAATTCATTTCTTTAACCTATTGCTAAATTTTAAATTTTTTAAATTTTTTAAGTTTTTTAAAATTTTTAAATTACCTACCTACTTATTAAATAAAAATTATTTTTACATAGTTTTGTCTGTTTTAAAAATATGTGTTTATCGGAAATCTTTTTTTTTTAAATTTCAAGGATAAATTTTCAAAATATTGTCAATTTTTTCAATTGAAAAAAAGATTGTACAGATTTCTTCAATTTTTCAATAATGATTTTTTTGAATTTTTATAATTTTTTTCATTGTTTTTTCAATTTTTCAAAATTAAACCTAACTTTCAAAAATGAAATTTATCATTTTTTCCATTTTTTTTTTCAATTTTCTAGAAATTTATCTTCTGTTTTAATTTTTTTGCTCTAATTTAAAATTTCATAATTGGTTGATAGAAAGGCAGGTAGGTAACTGCTTGGGATAATTTTTACCTTCATATCTTTTAATGGTTGATTTACTCTCAATTTTAATAAAACCCCCAATTTTTAGTCCAAAAATTGATTTGATACCAATTTGAATTAAACTTTTTCAATTCCTAAAAAATTGTTTTCCATTTTTTCCATTTTTCCACAAAATATGTTTACTTATAAGTTTTTTCTATGTTTTTTTAAAAATAGAATATATCTTTTAAATTAGAGTCCTACCAGAAATTTTTTGAATTTTGATAACACTTTTAGTCATGATTTGCCGAAATTTTATTGATTTGGTTCCGGAATCAATTTCTTCAATTTCTCAGTTAAATGAGTTTAAAATTTCCAAAAACACTATTTTTTATCTAAGCTCTACCAGCAATTTTTTGAAAATATTTTTTACTTCATTTCATTTTCAATTTTTTGAGAATAAATTTTTCATTTAAAAAAAAAAGATATTTTAAATTTTTTTACAAGTGTTAATTTTTCCAGTTTATAATTTTTTTAGTGAATTTTTTAATAGGTACCTACCTAGTTAATTTACATAAAAACAAATTTTTAAAACTTTTCAAAAATATTATAATATTTTTTAAATTTAATTTTTTCAACTGTTTTTTTTTTGATTTTTCAAGATTTCTGAACAGTTTTTTTTTTTAATTTTAATAATTATTGATTAAAATTTTTTTTCAACATTCAGTTGAGCGACCTTTTAAATAAATAATAATACATAGGTACAGTGACAGCGAGAGCTGAGCCGGGCCCCGGTGCAACTTTTTTTGCGGGGCTTTTTTTTATGTGCAAATTTTCACAACTCAAAAACGTGCTTTTTTCCAATTCACAATTTCAATTTTGTTTAAATGCTGAAAGGAAATACTGCCCGAGCGAAGCGAGGGCGAAAATTTTGAAAAATATATGATTTTTGACGAAAAAAAATACATTTTTAGCATAAATTTGAGTTGATATTCCCCCTTATGGGTTTGTCCCTGAGTTCGGGCCCTCAAAAAAAGCCCGGGCCCGGTGCAAGTGCACCCCCTGCACCCGCCTCTCGCCGTCACTGCATTTAAAAAATAATAAAAATTATATTAATTTATATATATTAAAATTAATGAAACTAAAATTTAAACAAAAATTAAATTTTTCAAAGCTAAATAAATTTATTTAATAATAACTAAATATTTTAATATATATTTATATTTAATTATATTATAATTTTTTTTTTTTTTTTTTTTTAATATATATTAAAAAATTAATTACCTAGGTATATTGAAAAATTTTTAACACTTGGAATTTTTTCCACTTTTTAAAAAATATTACAGGACTTACATTTTTGAATGTTGAAAAATTAAAAAATTTTTGTGAAGTTGATAAAAGGAATAGAAAATGAAAAACTCTGTTTCTACAAAAACCACTTTGAAAAATTTAATTTATAAAAAATTGACTTTAAATAGCCATTTTTGAAAAACAAATGAAAATATACCTACCTACCTACCTACTTCAATTTTTTTTTTAATATTGAAAATTTTTAATGTTTCATTTTTGTTCATATTTCTTCAGGGGTCACTGTGCCATACCAATCGCTTACCAGGATAAAACTGCCACCTACAAGTGTTCAGGCTCACAAAAGAATTGCGTGAAAAATGGCGGTACTGCAGTTACCGAATTCACTAAGGCTACATTCGCTTGTAAACCAGGCTATCACAGGGTGGAAATCAAAACTCAAAATTGGGCTTGCATCGAGGGCAGTTGGGAACCAGAACTTCCCAAATGCCAAAGTAAGTTATACGAGCAAAATTATACCGTACAATACCTACTCAGGTAACGATAAAACATCACCATGTAGCTAGGTACTCATTTAAAACACCTCTGCTTGTTGTTGATTTTTTTCAGAAATATGCGATAAATTAAATCCGATAAACGTTAATCTCAACTGTTATCGAGAAAATTCCACAATCAATTGTAATGAACCGTTAATTACCGGAGATCGAGTGAAACCTACTTGTAAATTGTTACACACCTATAAAGATTTCGTACCTATTTATCAAGAGTTGATTTGTCAAGAAGATGGCAAATGGGATAATATTCTATTTTCCTGTGTTCCTGGTGAGTTTCTTTGCCGATATATTTTAATTAAAAAAATAATTATATTTTTCTGATCATTTTGAGAAAGGCAGGAGGGAGAAATCGATGACCTATATGCAAATTGAACGAGATTTGTCTTCTTCTGACCTATTTGAAAATTGTAAACGTATTTAAAAAATTACCCTTGAATTGATTCGAATTGACCTTCAATTTACGTTCCAAACAATGTAAATACAGGTATAAGAGATAATTATGTATTTTGTAGAATGTGGACGTCCATTCTCCGGCGCTATACCTTTACTTACATACGGTCAAAAAGAAAAATATGGAGATTCACCGTGGCACGTTGCCATTTATGATATCACCAAACAGGTGTTGATTTGCGGTGGCACCATAATAAACCCTTATCTAGTTGTGTCAGGTTGGTATACACGTGGATGTCAACGCAGTCAGTCAGTCTTAGACATAGATCTTGAAAAATTCCAGTCACGTGTTAAAAATTGAAATTAAATTATTGCTTGATCCATTTCAGCCGCTCATTGTTTCCATGACCCATTAAATATGAGGAAATTGGATGCGGCAAATTATGAAATCGTCGTTAGTAAACTTACTCGAGAATATGCCACCAAAGATAATCCGGATCAGAAAGCTTTCAAGGTAAGTACTAAGTGCAGAGTGTTCGGTCAAACCAACGAGTATGTCCAACCTAGAGATTGAGAGAAAATTTTAATTTTTTGTTCTGGAAACAATTTTTAGGTAGGTAGGTACCTATTTTTTCTGAATTTTTTTTTCCTGAAAAAAGTATCATTTTTTCCTGAAAAAAAATCATCATTTTTTTTCTATGAAAAATTTTCATTTTTTTAAATGCTAATTTTTTTTCTTTAAAAATTATCCTTTTTTTAATACCTATTCATTTTTTTTTCTTAAAAAATTCATCTTTTTTAAAAAAAAAAACAATTCTGACCTTTTTTCCTGAAAAGTTCTCATTTTTTATCTTGAAAAAATTCCCTTTTTTTTCTGAAAAAAATCTTACTTTTTTCTGAAAATAATCACTCTTTTCAAGTCTTTTGCTGAAAAAATCTCATTTTTTTTCCTAACAGAATTCTCACTTTTTTTCTTTAAAAAAGTTCCTTTTTATTCTGAAAAATGCTCACTTTTTTACTGAAAAAATGCTCAATTTTTCTTGATAAAATTCTCACTTTATTTTTGAAATAGTTATCTTTTTTTCTTGACAAAATTACCTATCATTTTTTCTTAAAAAATTCACATTTATTTTTCTGAAAAAATTCTTACTTATTTCTTTTTCTGAAAAAATTGTCAAGTAGTTTTTTCTGAAAAAGTAACTATCATATCATCATTTTTTTCTGAAAAAGGTATCATTTGTCCCAGAAAAAAATCATATTTTTTTTCTGATAATATTCTCATTCAAGAAATCCTTCGTAAAAGATATAAAAATTTTCTAGAAAAAATATCAGAAAAATCAATTGAAAAATTTCTCATGATTTTTTTTTTAGAAATCTCTCAGAATTCTTCAACTTGAAAAAAAAAATTTAATGGCACATTTTTTGTAGCATTTTCAGGTTTATTTCGAAAGAAAATACTTACTGAGAATAGTATAATTAATTTTTCATTTAAAAACTCCTTCGAAAAGAATCTCATAAAAGAAAAAATTATTTTAAATAAGAAGTTTGGCAAGAAAAATGTTTACAAAAAGTTTTGTTCAAAAAATTCGTTAAAAAATTATTTTGAACGGAATTTTCCTTTAAAAATTTTTTATGAGATTTCTTGATATTATGAACTGAAAATTTTTCATTAAATGAAAAAAAGTCATACGAAATTCTTTTTTTTTTTTTTTTGAAAATTTTATTTTGAAATCTCGAATTAAAATTTCTCCATAGTTGAGGAAAAATTATTCTGAAAAAATTTTCTTGAAGGAATTCATCAAGAATAATGTGTAAATAATGTGCATGAGAATTCGAATTCTTTCGTTGAAAAATTTTCTTTGATAACTTCTCAAAAAAATCTATTGAAAATTTTTTGGTATTTTTCGAAAAAATTCTCATGATTTTCTTTTTTCAATCTCAAAGTTTTTTATTGATAATTTTCTTTTGAAATATTGGAGAGAAAATTTCAAATATTTCGAAAAGTTCCTTTTAAAAAATTCTTTGATGAAAATTCTTTGAAAATTTTTCTTTAATTCTGCTATGAAAATCACTAATGAGAAATTAAAATTTTCCTCAGGTATTTTCCTCTGGAAAGGACCTCATTGCAGAATTTTTTTTTTTTTTAATCGCGAGAAAACTTTTTATGAAAAATTATTTATAAAATTCCAAAAAACACGTCTTTTAAAAATTCATTTTTTTCTCGAATGGTTTTTTTTTTTTTAGCAAAACGATATTGGGAAAAATTGTTAAAATAATTTTCATTCCAAATCTCTTGTTTTTCTTCAGTTTTTCTTTTGAAAACTGTCCTCAAGCTTAGACATGGAAAAAACATTACCTATAATAAATAAATACTTTCAAACATTTTAATGAATCGAGTATGTAAATTTACTAATTACAGCTGAAAGAAATTCGATTTTCCAACAAAGGTTACTACGCGACAACAACCTACTACGCCAATGACATCGCCATATTAATTTTGAACGGAAAAATAGAGATAAGCCCGACAGTTTTACCTGCCTGCGTTGATTGGATCCACACAGAAAAATACCATCCTCCAGAAGGGACCCCAGGAAAAGTAATTATTTCGTATTTTAATCTTTCTACAATTTTACTCGCAGTTATCACAGTCTGAGACTTATAATTTTAATTTCGGCAGGTCGTCGGCTGGGGCATTAACGAACTCGGCAAATTAAGTGAGAACTTATTAACAGCTAATTTGCCATTCATTAGCAACGGTCGATGTTTAAATATAGTCCCTCTTGATTTCAAATCGTACATAACCTACGATAAATTCTGCGCCGGTTCAGAATCAGGTATGTAAATTCGAACCATGTAGGTACCTTACTTACCTACCTACCTACCTACATTTTGCTATGCAGATTTGCATCTATAGGGCAATGACGAAAATAAACTCACGACGTGAGTCACGAGCTACTTCGCTATTTGTGTTCTAGGTCCAGGTGTCCTACAGGGGGACAGTGGAGGTGGGTTGATGTTTAGAGAAGGAGCATTTTATTATATTAGGGGCATTGTCAGCTTGAAGCAGCCTTCAGATACTGCTATTGCCGCATTCACCGATTTGGCTGACCATATCACGTGGATTTTGCAAGTTCGAAATGAAGTCGAACAGGATATTATTAAGAAAGAAACAACGCTGGCTCCGAAGGGATGAAATAGACGTCGTAAAACATCATTTATTTGAAAATTATCCGATCGCTATACGAGCATTTTATGAATATGGAAACTTTCTAATTTTGTATATTTTTCAATGAAATTTTGATAATTGTTTTGATTTTTTTTTGAATTTTTTTTATTACAGTTTTGTTGGGAAATTAAGATAGTGTTGTATTTAAAAAGTGTACTGTTTGGTAATGGAATTGATTTTAAAAAAGTCAAATCGAAAGATTAAAATAATTTAAAATTTACTAGAGTGTGCTTCAGTGAAAAAATAAATAAAAGTTGGAAAAAGTGATTATCTTATCCAAAAAATTCTCATTTTTTTCCTCCAGAGAAATTGAATGATTTTTTTCTCCAAAATGATTCAAACATTTTCCTTCAAATTTTCATTTTCTTGAAATAAGAGATATTTTTCCACAAAAAAGTTAAATTTTTCAACCAAAAAAGTAAATAAAATAAAAATTTTTAATACCTATCTGGTTTTTTAAATTTAAAAAAAAAAATTCAATTCAAATTTTTATTATTTAAAAGGAATGAGAAAAATCACTCTCCTCCCCCCTCCCCCCAAAAAAATCTCAATTTTTTTGTTAGTTAAAAATTTGCACTCTTATATATTTTTTATTTAAAAAAATTCAGAGCAGATGAAAGCTTAAAAAAAATGAAATAAAAAAAATGAAAATTTAATAAAATTAGAAATTTAAAAAAAATGTAAAATTAAAAATAAAATTTAACAATTGGGGCTTTTTAAAATTCTAGAAAACTTTGCACAAAATTTCAAAGAACTTGATGGAAAATTTTCCAAAAGGTTTTTTTTCACAATATTTTTTTTCACAAAACATTCGATGAATTTCTTTTTAAAAATCTTTTACACAATTTTCTAAAAAAAAACTTTAGAATGATCCTCACAAGGCAATATTACAATTTTTAGCAAAATAAATTGTTTAAAAATAATGTAGGACAATTTTTTCCAACATTTTTGAAAATTTTTGAAAATTTTATGACGAAATTTAAAAGAATTTTCAAGTTTAAAATATTTTCAAAAATCTAAAAATCTTGCGAAAAATTCCTCACTTATTCAGAAAATTTTCAGAGAATTCTAGATTAAAATTGAAAATTTCAACAGGATAAGTATTTTGAGATTTTTAAAATGGACTTTCTGGAAAGTTGAAAATTTTTCCAATCATTTTTTCATGATTTTGAACATTTTTTTCACAACATTTTTTGTGATTTGAAATTGTTTTAATAGTATCTCCCAAAAATTATATGAAAATAGGTACCAATTTTACATTCGTTCATCTTTTTCCTTTTAATTTTAGTCATTTTGAGAAAATTATTTTTATTGTACTTACTTACCTACCTACTTACCTACCTACCTACTATTTCTCGTTAAAAATTGAAAAAAAAAATCGAAAATAATTAATAGGGCTTTTACAATTTTCATTAAAAAATTTTTTACAATATTTTCAAAAAATTTCAATAGGTACAACTTTTAAACATTTTCCATAAAATTTATAAGAACTATTTTTTTAATTTTAGAGAATCATTCATAAAATTTTGAGTCTTTAATACGAAAAATTGAGATGTTTTATTTCTTAGAATTTTTTACAACATTTTTGTAGCAATTGAAAAAATATTTATAATTTTTAACATTTAAAAAAAATCTTCCAAAATCTGCGAGTAAAAAATTATTAGAACTTTCTGAAAAATTTAGTGAATTTATTTCAAAATATTTCTGGTCTGGAAATATTTTTTTTTCATCTTTATGAAAATATTTTAAATAAAACCAGCAAATTTTTCATAAAATTTTCACATTTGTTTTACAATTTAAAATTTTTTAATTTTTTTACATTTTCAAAAAAAATTTAATTTAAAATTTTTCAAATTCAAAAAGATAATAATATTATTACCTAGGTAAATTTTTCAGAAAATTGACAGAATTTTCTGAAAAATAAAATAAAATAATTTTTGCATTTTTTTTAATATATAGAGGTATATTTTTTAGCGAATTTTTTCATAATTTCGAAGAGTTTTTGAGAAAATATTAAAATTTGAAAAAAAAATTACAATCATTTTAGAATTTTATTTCGCCTGAACATTTTTTGAAAATTTTAGAAATATTTTTTTCAAATTCGGAAAAACATTCAAGAAATTTTCGGATTTTTTTTCTCACAATAATTCTGAAAAAGAATCGCAAAATTTTGGAAAATTTTTGCAAATATTTTCAAATTGTAAATTTACAAAAATTGAAAAAAAGAAGAAAAATTTCCATTGATTGTTTTTAAGTACCTAAGAATTCTCTAGAGAATTTTTTGAATGGAGTTCGTGTAATTTCGATTAAACTCTTCATAGGTAATTAATTAATTATATTTTATATTCTGAAAATTTGTCCAAAAATTTGAGAGAATCCATTTTAGAATTACCAAAAATGTTTCACAAATTTTTTCTCAGATCATTTACAAAAATTTTTAATTCTTAATAAGATCCTGAAAATTTTTACCAATCATTTCGAGAATTTTAATTGGAAATATAAGAAATTTTGCCCAATTTATTTTCTCTAAAATTCTAGAACAAAGAATTGGAAACTTGTGGTAGGTAAGTAACGATTATTTTGAAAAGTCCAGCATTAAAACATGAGTACCTAGCTAAGTTGCCATCTACTTTGAACGCGTAATAAATTAATGGTAATTATAATGAGTTATGACGCTGTACTGTTTTTAATTGAAGCAAACAGCAACACCAGAACTAGAAAATTACATCGCAAGTAGTATTTCGTATTTTTGCACTACAGATTTACTTCCAAGCTACGAATTTTTCGCACGAAAAAATTCTACAAAAAAATGACGTCGCGATGTAAACACATTCGTGTTCCGGGGTTTACCCATTTCAGTCGTACATAGTTCAGAAGTATAGATAAAAACTTATCTCATTATAATAACCTCGCCGATCTACCTAATTACTGACGTAGTTGGTCAAAAACTTGAAAAACAAGTTATTCGCGGCAGAGACGTTCGAATATCGGCCATTCGTTGTAAAATTGATAAGTCAAGAGTGTGCAGACTGCAGAAATTCGGTGTTGATGAGAAAACTGTTTTTCTTGGTCCCCTTTTATTTTTCTTCTAGAGAAGCTTTTTATACACGAGATGTTCGATAGTGGGCAACTTTTCAAAGTTATACATTGTTTTCAACGATGAGATGTGTTATTAGGTGATAATATAGTTTCGAAGTAACCAGTTTGAATTAAATTATGATGGGTTTCGGTGAATGTGTTCATTACATGTGTATTTTTGTATTTTTATTCAACCTTAGTCTGATCGCCGGTGAGTTTATTTATTTTTGATTCTTTAGGAGTGAGAGGGGGGAAGGGGAAGGTGAAGGGAATTTTTTAATAGGATTATTAAACGCAGCAAGTGTTTATTTAAATGTGATAAATTTTTTTTTTAAAAATGATCAATTTTTTCGTTACAATTTTTTAGAGCCATCAAATGCAAAAAAATTAGGAAGATTTAAGAGACAAAGTGGCCACTGCAAAGCAGAGTACGCATTAGTAATTCAATACCTACCTAATTATTTGATCATAAATACCTCGTTGAAATTATTTTTGAATTTCATTCGAAAATAAAATATCGAATTCCTTAAAGAATTTTACACTTGATTATACATTCATTAAAAAAAAAAAGATTGATAAACGAAAAAACAACTTCTGTAATTATTTCAGCCAAGAATATCAATGCACCAATGGCCAATGTATCGATAAATCCCTCGTCTGCGATGGAGTCGCAGATTGTGCAGATAGTTCAGATGAAACAGATCTTGTTTGTCATGAAATGGAGTACGTGTTTGGCCACAAATTGTCCTGTGATTATCAAAATACCTATTTGAATTTCTAAATTGATCTTTAACTGCGTCTTTTTCGATAATATTACAGATGTCCAAGGTACAGCTACCAATGTGATTATGGAGCTTGTGTAGATGGCGAAGGAAAATGTGACGGAAGGGCAGATTGTGCTGATAAGTCAGACGAGTCTACCCTCGTTTGCCCCTTTTTAAGTTCCCAAGAGATGACATGCCCGTAAGATGGTGTTCAGAAGTTGTTACCTTGATATAGTTAATTGGAAATTTTGAAAATTTGTTGCTTTTTTCAATTTTCCATAGAAAACCCAATTTTCAATGCATCTCTGGTCAATGTATCAGTGGAGATTCACTCTGCGATGGAAATAGAGACTGTAATGATGGTTCTGATGAAACGTACTTGCAATGTAAAAATATGCAGTGAGTATGATTTTTTACAAAAATTATTTCTCGTTGAGTAAAACTATTGAAGTATGCAAATTGCACAGTGCAATATTGACTGATTCGATAAATTTTTCGATTTTAATAAATCGATAATTTTTTGGATTTTGAATATTATATATATTTTTTTTGTTGTAAAAAACAAATTTTTAAATTTTTGCAAATCGATTCATTTTTTGATTTTTAAAAATTGATGGCATTTTAAAGAAATGATTGATTTTGTAGATTCGATATTTTTTTTTGATTTTTAAAAAATCAATCAATTTTTGGAATTTGATAAATTAATTCATTTTTAATTAATTTATAGGTGATAATTTGAGAGAATTTTTAAAAAATTAATAATTTTGTCGATTCGATAATTTTTTAATTTTTTCAAAAAATCAATCAATTTTAAATCGATTGATTATACTTATTGAAATTTAATAAATTTATAGGTGCCTATTTGATGACATTAAAAATAAAATGAATAATTTGTGAATTCGATAAATTTTTTGATTTTCTAAAAGTCAATCAGTTTTTGGAATTTTATAAACTGATTAATTTTTGAATTTTGATAAACCTAAATAAATACCTATAGTAGCCTGCTTTCTATTTTTATTATAAATTTTTAAAAATCGGTAATTTTTTGAAAAATTTCCTTAATTTTGAATTGGCACATTAGTTCGACGATGAATTGATCACTGTTTTTATTAATTTTTCAATTTTTTAACTTTAATAAATTTTTTGATTTTCCGAAAATCGATATTTTTGAATTTCTATAACTAAATTGACTGGTAGGTAGGTATTTTCAACTTGAAAAGTCTATCAATTTTCAAAAATGCCAAGACTTGGCAAATTCAATAATTTTTTTTATTTTGATTAGATTATCGCTGTTTCTGGGTTTATCAATTTTTTTTTAACCAAAAAGTTTTTTACCCTTTTTTTTATAACTAGAATCAATTTCTTGGAGTTTGATAAATTGATTGATTTTTGGATTTCAAGGAGCTGAACACATTTCTGAAAATTTTTAAAACTTATGAATTTATGAAATCTTTGAATTTTGATTAATAATTGATGTATTTTTGGATTTCGATAAATTGATAGTGACCTACCAATTTTTTTAAATTTTATTTATCTTTTTTTATTGGTCAATCAATTTTCAAGCAGTTTTCTGATTTCACTCATTTGATGAATTTTTCGATTTCAGTTTAATAAATCATTATTTTTTTTTCGATTAATGAAAACTAATAATATTTTTGTCCTGTAATAAATAGGTCAATTTTTGAAAATATCGATTGATTCTTTAATTTTGATAAATCAATCGCATTATAAATAAATAATTTTTTTTTTCAACTTGAATAATTTTTTATTCTTTTGAGATCATGATTTATTGGTCGATTTTGGAGTTTTGATCAATTTTCAATTTTTCTTTTCATTGATCACAAACGTTCAGAAAGTTCTATGATCTAGCCCAATTGTTGAAATTTTCAATTTCTATTTGATAAAAATAATAATTTTTCAATTTTTAAAAATTAATAATTTTTCTGTTTTCAATAAATCGATCGATTTTGATAAATTTTATGATTTTGAAAATATCGATTGTGTTTTCAAAAAGTTGATCGCATTTTCAATAAATTTTGCATATTTTCAACTTCATTTAATTTATTTTATTTCTTGAAGGGGAGGGGATGTTAAAATTTCAATTCATGAACACATTTTTGAAAGAAAAAAAAATATGAATTTTATAAATTTTTATATTTTATTAATTTTTCCAAAATCAATATTTTTAAAATTTCAAGCCATTGACCATTTCCGAAAATTTTTCGTATTTTGAAAATTTATTGAATTTTTTCATCATTTTGAATGATCAATCTCTCGTTTTTTGATTTTTAAACATCGATAAGTATTTTCTCGATTGCAATTTGTTTGGATCGTAAAGAATTAAAAATTTGTCTGTTTGAATCCCAACTATATAAGAATTAAAAAATTGGCTGATTCAATCCCAACCACTTTAGAAATAAATAAAATTATCTGCTTGAATTCTGAAGAACTAAAAAATTATCTGTTTGAATCCCAACTATACATAAGAAATAAAAAATTGTCTATAAAAAATTAAAAAATTTTCCGTTCAAATCCCAACCCCATAAGAAATAAAAAATAGTCTGAATCCAAAAGAATTGAAAAATTGTATTTTTGAATCCCACTACACGTACATAAGGAATTTAAAATTGTCGTTTTTCGACTATTCGAAAATCAGTATTTTTATAAATGGTGATAAATTGCGATCAATTTTTGAAAAAATTCAGAATTTTCAAAAATCTATAATTTTATTTTTATTTTGATTGATTATTTAAGCAATAATTTTTCGAAAATTTTTGACAATTTACGGACTTGAAAAAATCGAATAATTTTTCGATTAGGTATGATTGGCATACTCTTGTCCTACTTTTGGATTGGTGAACTTTTCAATTTTGTTATTTCATATATTTTTTTTATTTTTTAAGTATCATTTTCTACAATTTTGATAATTTTGCAATTAAAAAAAATTGGCACTGTTTTTTCTTTAATTTTATGAAATTGCAGATGTGGAAACAGATTTTTCCGATGCGATTACGGAGCCTGTATCGACAGAAGATTCCGCTGTGATGGAAAGAAGCAGTGCGCCGATGGATCGGACGAATCGCCTAAAACATGTCTAACTAATGGAACCTTTACTTCCGCTTCAACAACTAGTACCACTACCACTCGTAGGCCTACTATTGCACCAACTAAAGCCACAACAAAGAAGACACCACCAACTCCACCGGCAAATACACCCACAAGACCTACTCCAACTTCACCTCCGCCTTCACCTTCTGATACTTTCGGGTAAATATTCGCTTCAATAATTCATTAATTCAACAATTATATTAATTTAAAGTTTGAATTGGAAACAGAAGCCACTACGATTTTGATCCAAGATCGATACAGTTAATCTTTTCACAAATCATCTTGATAGGCTTCTGATTGAGTATTTCTGTGTAGTGCTTCTTGTCCCGAAATTGAACAATTCGAAGACAAAACTTACGTATACACTTGCGACCAAAATAAGAAATCAGGAAAAGCTTGCTATAACAGCGATAAAACATTGAAGGATTCGACCCACGTCAAATTCTCATGCAATCCTCAATACGAGCCCGAACATAAAAATATGAAAAGTATATGCAGCGAAGGAAAATGGTACCCAGAATTTCCTAAATGTCTGAGTAAGTACCTTATTACCTCGCATGCAAAATTTCCATCTCCTAAAATAATTTATTTCGTCAATTTTAGAAATCTGCGATAAACTCACTCCCATCAATGTGGACATGAAATGCTATCGTGGAGGTACCGATGTTGATTGCGACGGTACTCTGATCGCTGGTACCAAGATACGTCCCCAGTGCAAAAAGTTACACGATATTAAAGGATTCGTTCCCGATTATCGAGAATTAGTCTGCCAAGAGAATGGAAAATGGGACAATATTCTTTTCTCTTGTACTCCCCGTAAGTCGAGTATTTTTCAAATTCAGATCCGGATACGTTAGAATTGATTTTTTTTTTTATTTACTTATCTGCTCAATATGTTCAGAATGTGGACGTTCGTTGACCAAAGCGATCACATTAATTTCAAACGGGGAAAAAGAAAATTATGGAGATTCGCCTTGGCACGTCGCTATTTACAATAAGGAAAAAACCTTAATTTGTGGTGGAACAATAATCCATCCTTATTTGGTTTTATCAGGTTGGTAATATTGAAAAAATCTCCCTCACAGGGTCGTAAATACTAATTTCTTTTTACATCCCAATGCAAATAGTATATACAGGGTGTCCTTTGTCCCAGTTAAGAATAACATCCTTCAACCTGGTAAGAGGGCAACTCATTTCAACAACGTGTAGGTATGTTTGCATACCCTTACTATTGAAGGGTCTGAGATACTGCATGTTGAAAAAAATTATTTTTCATATTTTCACTTGAAATTAAAAATTTATTTTTTCTGATTGGAGACAGATAGAAAGATGAAACTTGTGGGAAATAAAGTAGGATAGTTGCAGCAATGTCTGAAAAAAAAATTCATCAAAATCGATGCAATGGGCTGTTCAACAAATTATTCTTACCAAAAAAATTGGGTAAAAAAATTTGAAATTTTGCAATTTTTAAAAGAATTTGCATTATTAACCAAGTTATTTTTTGTCAGCAGATGATTCCCCTCTGCTTCCTCTACAAAATGTTCCTTAGCATCATCTTCCTATCTCTTTTAGTTTTTGAAATAGAATTTTTCTAATGAGTACAAATTCATAAAAATTTGACTTCGAAAATTTGAAAAAATTTCAACCGGCGTGTTGACTCATAAATAAATTTTACACTCAAAAACTAAAAGAGATAAGAAGATCATGCTGAGGAACATTTTGTAGAGGAAGTAGAGGGGAATCATCTGCAGACAAAAAATAACTAAGTATAGGTTAATAATGCATTTTTTTTTTCAAATTGCAAAATTTCGATTTTTTTTACCCAATTTTTTTGGTAAAAATAATTTGTTGAACACCCTATGGCATCGATTTTGATGAAAAAATTTTCAGACATTACTGCCATAATCCTACTTTATTTCCCACAAGTTTCATCTTTCTATAAATGTCTCCAATCAGAAAAAATAAATTTTTAATTTCAAGTGAAAATATGAAAAATAATTTTTTTCAACATGCAGTATCTCAGCCCCTTCAATAGTAAGGGTATGCAAACATACCTACACGTTGTTGAAATGAGTTGCCCTCTTGTATTATACACATGTACATTGTACAATTACATTCGATAATTTTCAATTTTAGCTGCTCATTGTTTCCACGAGAGAGTGGCCAATAAGAAACAGAATCCCAATAATTATGAAGTTGTCGTCAGTAAAGTGACTAGAAATTATTCAGTCAGGGATAACGACTCTCAAAATGTTCACAAAGTGAGTAATAAATGTGATGGAATGTTGCTCTTAAATTTAATCCAATAAGTGGACAATCCATGTTGGAAATTTCAAATGATGGTACTCTGCGTCTTCATCTGGCTTAGAGAGCCAATCGATAATCTCCTTTTTTCAAGAAATTACTTTTAATTGCAGATACGAGATATACGTTATTCGGGTAGAGGCTTCGATGGAATTATTAGCCATTACGCGAATGACATAGTGATAATTATTTTGCTGGAGAGAATTACTATTACAGCTACGGTATTGCCAGCTTGTGTCGATTGGGTTCATAGCAGTGCAAGACCTGAGGATAGATTCGAAATCGAGGAGAATACACCAGGAAAGGTAATTAACTCGAAATAATTTCAAATCAAATTAAAATCCTTAAGAGAATACTATTTTTACATTTTCTTTAAAAAATTTAATTCTATATTTTTTTAAAAGGTAATACTTATGTCAACATGGTTTTGACGAAAAAATTCACAAGAGTGGTGTGAATTTTTTTTTCAAAAGGAAATTTTTAAAAATTTTCCGGAAGAAAATTCCAAGATTCATCAAATAAATTATTTTAAAAAAATTCATTAAAAATCATCAGAATTTTTTTTTTTAAAGGAAATTACTTTCAAAATTTCAATAAAAAAATTAAAACTCCTATAGATATAAATTTTTTTATGACAAAAAATTTTCTGAAAAAATTTTTAAAATCGAAATTTTTATTTCAAAGTATTATTTAAAGGGAATTCCAAAAATAAAAGAATGAAAAAATTTTTCTGAAAAAAAATCTTTTCAAACGAGTTTTTAAAAAAATCATTAAAAAATCTTTTTTAAAGAGAAGCATTTTCTTTTTGGGAAAAATTCAAAAATCCTCCCAAGATTTTTCTGAAAAAACATATTTTAAAAATTTTACAAAAAACTTTTTTTATAAGGAAACAATTATTATTTCAACTCATTTTTAATACCTAAAAATTTGAAAATAAAATTGAATTAGAAATATTAAATTGAAGTATTTTATATTCAAAAAGTTGGATTAAAATGAAATATAGACCTAAAATTAAAGTAATGTTAATTCAAAGGAAATCTTGTAAAAAAAAATATTAGGTACCTAAAAAAAAATTTTTGAAAAATTTTCAGAAAAAACTCTAACCAACAGAAAAATCACCAAAACATTATTTTTATAAGGAAAGAAGTATTTTTACATTTTGTTGTTTTTAAATTCTAAATATTTAATAGGACCTAATTACCTCAGCGTGTTTTTGACAAAATACTAAGTGGACTGCGAAAAAATTTTTAAAGGTAATATTTCAAATTTCACCTGAAAGAAATCAAAAATCCTGTCGAATATTTTTTTTGGAAAAAATCAAAAGAATTAAAAAATTCTATCAATATTTTTATTTGAAATGAAATATTCCAAAATTTCCTAAAAAAATTAAAAAATCCGCAAAAATGTTTTCGATAAGGAATATTCGGACCACGAGCGCGGAGTGGCTGAATTCTATCGGCAAAAATGAAAAGGTCTGAAAAGGTGCACCATAAACAAAAATTTGCTTATCACTGAAATTTTTCAAATGTTATCACGACCAAATCATGACAAAATCAACACAAAATGCACCTTATTAGCGAAATCATCACAACACAGCCATCTGTTTTTAAGAAAAAATAAACAAAGGTGCACCTTTTCAATACCTACTTGATCGTAATGTACACTAGCGCGCCATACCTATCCTTGGTCCCAATTATTTCAAAATTTTTCTGAAAAAAGAAAAGAAAAGAAAAACAAAATAAAAATCCTATACCCACTAAGAATTTGAAAAAAAATCACAAGAAATCATCAGAGAACTTTTTTTGAACGAAAACACTTCAAAATTTTTCAAAGTAAAAAAAATCCCAATATTTTTTTTGGAAAATGTTCAGTAAAGATCATTGAAAATTTTTATACTCGTAAAACAGAATAGGTACTTATTTCAAAATATTTTTGAGAAAAATTCCCAAAAAGGTGGCGAAGAAATTTTTTTAAGGAAATATGTACCTAATTATTTCAAAAAAAATTTCTAAAAAAAATAATAATAAAAATCCCCATAGCAATTTTTGGTAGGGAATAATCCAAAATTTTCTGAATAAAAACGAGAATCTTATCAAATGAATTTCTGAATTTTTTGATTTTTCATTTTGTAAGGAAATATTTTAACATTTTCTTAAAAATTCTTAAAATACCCCCCCCCCCCCCCCAAAAAAAAATCAAAGGGAAATATTTACTAATTTCAAAATGTTTTTGACAACAAATTCACAAAAACATGCTGTTCGAAACAATTTAAAAATTGAAAAATTCCTCCATTATTATTATTATTAAAAAAAAAAAAAAATGAAATACCTAATTCAAAATTTCCTGAAAACGCATCAAAAATTCTATCAAATATTTATTTTGAAGTGATTCATAAAAAAAATCATCAAAAACCTTTTTTTAAAATGGTAAACATAAGTATTATCAAAATTTTTCAGAAAAAAAATCAAAAATTCCATTATAACTTTTTTTGGATAGGAAATATTTCAAAATATTCATTGAAAAATTAAGAAATGCTATCAATTTTTAATTTTTCGCAGTCCCAGTTGTAAATGAAGTTGAAAATCTGACGATTCTATGTCTTATTTCAGGTTTCAGGATGGGGTATGAATGAGAAGGGAACGTACAACGAAAGTTTATTCGGTACTAATTTGCCTTACATTAGTCGTGAAAGATGTTTCAATACTGTACCACCTGATTTCCAACCATACCTGACTTATGATAAATTTTGCGCTGGTTCCCAGAATGGTAGGTACTAGGTAGAGGTAATAGGTAGCTTTAATTATACATTTGTACAATATACCGATATGACTGAGTCACCATCAACAAAAAATTTTACGTACACTTGGGTGCCCATCTTGATTTTGAAGGGGTACCTAGACTTGTTGAATTTTACCAAGTCCATAATACTAACATACTTAGGTACTTTATATTCAAAATTGTAGGGGAGGGAGGGGTCCAATCGAAATTTTTGTAATAACAAAAATTATTCCTAGGACTTCAATCTATAACTTTTGTTGAAAATTTTTTCAATTGAACCTCTCCCCTATTTTGAAAAATGTATCTACTTGATATGTGAAATCGGAGGAGAGGGAGGGATACAATCGAAATTTTTATAATTATCAAAATTATTTTTAGGATTTTAATCTACAACTTTTATTTGAAAAAAATTTTAATTAGCCCCTTCCTCCCTCATTCCTCTAATTTTTAATTAGTATCTTCGGAGTTTTATGCGAAATCGGTGAGGAGGAAGTGGTCCAATTGGAAAAATTTTCAAACAAAAGTTGTAGCTTAAAGTCCTAGGAATAATTTTGGTAATTGTAAAAATTCGATTGGACCCCTCCCTCCTACAATTTCGAATATCAAGTCAAAAATCCACCACCAGTAAACAAATTGAATGTAATTTAGATTTAATTTACAATTGCCTTATTTTTCCCAGGCTCAGGTGTACTTCCAGGAGACAGCGGAGGCGGTCTCTTATTTCGAGAAAATAACTTTTATTACATTCGAGGTATCGTCAGCTTGAAGCAACCTACCCAAACACCACTCGCCGCTTTTACTGATTTGGGCGAGCACGTTGATTGGATTTTTTCGGTGAAAAACGAAATCGATCAATATGTTTGGAAAGATGACACGATTTCCATTATGGGTTGATCTCTTGTTGATGGAAGATTTTTCAATAAATATTCGTACGCAAGATACCTAACTAAAACGAAAGGCTCGACACAAAACCAATAATATGTATAATTTTCAGTTGTTATTTTCTATTTTTTTTACGTTTTTATTCTCAGCAATTTAAAGTACCTAAGTATCTATCTCACGTACAAAAATAAATAAAAACAATGACTTATTTTTATTTCTTACATCAGCCTTTAAAAATAATTTCAAAAATTCAAAAAATTGCAAAAAATTTAGGTACAACGAAAATAATTTAAAATTGAGTAAGATGGTAGGGAAAAAATGGAATTGAAAGTTAAAAAAAAGCAATTGAAAAAATATGCAAATTAATCATCGAATACGTACAATAAATAAAATTTCAGACAATTTTCAAAAAAAAAAAATAGAGAATTTTTTACAAAATATTTTATAATATTTTTCAAAAACTTATTGAATTTCCTGATGAATTGTGGAAATATATTCACAGAACTTTCAGCATTTTTAAACAAAATTATCTAAAGGATATTTTTGGAAATATAGGTACCTAATCAAGAATTCAAAAAAGTTCAAAATTGAAAAACATTGGAAAAAATTGAAAACAATTTCTGGTAAATTGAAAAGATCTGGAAGATGAGAAAAAAATTAATAAAAAAAATTATTTAATAGGTATTAAAAATTGATATATTCTATACGAAGGTGGAACACGATCGCATAAATACGTAGATAATTAGATATGTCTTCGTTTTTGCATAAAATTATCGAATACTGGGAATCGGTGGATTTCCTTAATACATTATTTAGGTATTTAAATGACGTACATATTAGACGACACAAAGTTGAAAAACTACAATTTTTTGCATCCATTATCAGCTGGTCGCCTCATCGGATATACCCATCTGCATGTTTGATAAAAAGTTGAACACAGATAAGTAGAATTCTGTTCATACAATCTGTTGTTTTTTTTTCATTGTGATAAGTTTCTCACACTACCCATACGCTTTGTATCACTTACCTATTTTTACTTAGAAATAATTATGGCAACTTTCGTGGTTTCTGTGGAATCGATTGGTTTAAAGAAATAAATTATCTTACTGGGAAAAAACTCGTAATGAGTAATTTAATCAAATGTGTCTATGCAAAGTGTTTCATTTATTTATTCCTTCTAAGTTTTATTAGTTCACTCTCCTCCGGTAAGTAGACTCGTTGAATATTAATTAGGTAGGTATTACCTAGATTTTTTCATATTATTATTAATGCAAATATTAGGATGTCTGTTATTTTAAAAAAAAATTCGAAATTAGGGAAGTGGAGTTGCTAGACTTCTTCATTATTACCTAAAACCATTTTCAGAATTTTTTTCAAATTTTTTAAAATAACGGACACCCAAGAGAATATAAATATATTGAATTTTCCCCACAAAATTTTACTTGGTATTTTCAGCAGGGGAAAAGTATTTGCTCGACACTGTGGGACTAAAAGAGTACAAAAATGAAGTTACAAACTCTGATGAATCTGACAAATCAACTCAACCATATCATAACATCACAGGACCTCGAATTAGAAAGACGAGAGCCGCAAAGTAAGCCCATTGAATAAAAAATTCACCCAAATCGACAAATATGTAACATTAGACATCGTACACAAAAGAAGAAAAAAAATTCCACACAACATAAGTACTTGATTTTTTTTAGTACCTTCTGCATTGCGCCAGTATCCACTCCCGATAAAACTGTATCGTATTCTTGTCCTGGAGAAGATTCGAGTTCCTGTTTATCGAACGGATTACTACGGCAATTTACCATTGCTACGATTCAATGCACTCGAGATTATTTTCCAGTTCCTGAGACTAATTTCCAATCCATATGTAATGGAAGAAATTGGTCGCCGGCAATTGATAGATGCTATAGTAAGAAATTCTCCTCAACAATAAGGTTCAAAGAAAAATTTCAAGATAACTTTTTCGATGGCAATGTAAATATAGAAGCAACCTTTATGGCAATTTGCATTTAATTAATGATAAAGGCTACCATATGATCCCATGCAAAATCCTACCCTAAGCGAATTTGTAGAAATTTTTATGTTCAGTAATTTTCAAAAATTGAGAAATTGCATTTAATCAATGAAAAAAGCTACCCTAAGTTCCAGTGCAAAACCCTCCTCTGGCTGAATTTGTAAAAATTTTATTTTCAGTAAATTTCAAAAAATGGCAAATTGAATTTAATGAATGTCAAAGGCTACCATTTGCTCCAATGCAAAATCCTACCCTAAGCGAATTTGAAAAAAAAATTATTTTCAGAAATTTTCAAAAAATGAGAAATTGCATTTAATTAATGAAAAAAGCTACCTCAAGATCCAATGCAAAATCCTCCTCTGGCTGAATTTGTAAACATTTTTATTTTCAGTAAATTTCAAAAAAATGGGAATTGGCATTCAATCAATGACAAAGGCTACCATTTGACTCCATGAAAAATCCTACCCAAAGCGAATTTTAAAAAATTTCATTTTCAGTAATTTTCAAAAATTAAAAAATTGCATTCAATCAATGAAAAAAGCTACCATAAGATCCAATGCAAAATCCTCCTCTGATTGAATTTGTCTATATATATTTTTTTTTCAGTAAATTTCAAAAAATGTAAGTTTTTGCAAAATTGCATTTATTTAATGAAGAAAGCTACCCATTTACAGTAATTTTCAAAAAATGAGAAATTGCACTTAGGCAATGAAAAAAGCTACCCCAAGATCCAATGCAAAATTCTCCTCCGGCTGAATTTGTCAAAATTTTCATTTTCATTTTTCAAAAAATGTCAATTTGCATTTAATCAATGATAAAGGCTACCGTCTCATCCCATGCGAAATCCTACCCTAAGAAAATTAAAAAAATATATATTTTCTGTAATTTTCAAAAAATGAGAAATTACATTTAATCAATGAAAAAAGCAAAATCGACCTCTCCCCGCTGATCAGTAAATTTCAAAAAATGCCAATTTGAATTTTTTCAATTTTCAAAGGCTACCATATGCTCCTATGCAAAATCCTACCCTTACTGAAAAAGAGAAAATTTAAAAAAATGACGATTTGAATTTAATTAATTTTCGAAAGCTACCATTTGGTCCTACGCAAAATCCTACCCTAACTGAAAATGAGAAAATTAAAAAAAAATTATTATCAGTAAATTTCATAAAATTCCAATTTGAATTTAATTAATTTTCAAAGGTTACCATTTGGTCCTATGCAAAATCAGACTCTAACTGAAAATGAGAAAATTTTTATTTTCAGTAGATTTCAATAAATGCCAATTTGAATTTAATTAATTTTTAAAGGCTACGATTTGCTTCTATGCAAAATCATATCCTTACTGAAAATGAGAATATTTTCATTTTAAGTAAGTTTCAAAAAATGTCTATTTGAATTTATTTAATTTTCAAAGGCTACCATTAGGTCCAATGGAAAATCCTACCCTAACAGAAAATTAGAAAAATTTAATTTTCAGAAAATTTCAAAAAATGCCAATTTGAATTTAATTAATTTTCAAAGGCTACCATAAGGTCCAATGCAAAATCCTACCCTAACTGAAAATGAGAATATTTTTATTTTCAGTAAATTTCAAAAAATGCCAATTTGAATTTATTTAATTTTCAAAGGCTACGATTTGCTCCTATGCAAAATCCTACCCTTACTGAAAAAGATAAAATTTTTATTTTCCGGAAATTTCAAAAAATGCCAATTTGAATTTAATTAATTTTCAAAGGCTACCATTTGGTCCTGTGCAAAATCCTGCCCTAACTGAAAATGAGAAAATTAAAAAAAAATTATTTTCAGTAAATTTCAAAAAATGTCAATTGGCATTTAATCAATGACAAAGGCTATCATATCATCCCATGCAAAATCCAACCCTAAGCGAATTTGAAAAAAAAATCATTTTCTGTAATTTTCAAAAAATGACTATTTAAATTTAATTAATGACAAAGGCTACCATTTGCTCTGACGCAAAATCCTACCCTTACTGAAAATGAAAAATTTTATATTTTCCCTAAATTTTAAAAAATGCCAATTTGAATTTAATTAATGACAAAGGCTACTATTTTATCCAATGCAAAATCCTACCCTAAGCGAATTTGTCAAAATTTTTATTTTCGGTAAATTGTAAATAAATGAGAGTTTTTGCAAAATTGCATTTATTTAATTAAAAAAAAGCTACCCTTACGATCCAAAGCAAAATCCCCCTCTAGCTGAATTTGTAAAAATTTTATTTTCGGTTAAGTTCAAAAAAATGAGAGTTTTTGCAAAATAATTGCATTTATTCAATGAAAAAAGCTACCCTAAGTTCCCATACCAAATCATCCTTAGGCTGAATTTGTAAAAAAAACTTATTTTCAGTAAATTTCAAAAAATGGCAATTTGCATTTAATCAACGACAAAGGCTGCCATTTGATCTTATGCAAAATCCTGCTCTAACCGAATTTGTAAAAAAATTTTAATTGTGATAAATTATTGAATTTACCTATTCAATGATAAATGTTCCAATAAAATCCAACGCGAAACCCTGCCGTGCTGGAATTTTATAAAAAATAAATTTTCAGAAATTTTCAAAAAGTGAGAGTTTTTGTAAAATTGGAATTAATCAAAGAAAAAAGCTACCCTTTGACCCTAGAAAAATTAAAAAAATTTTAGTTTGAACACTTTGCTAAATCTCTGTAGTCTATCTCTTGGTTCAGGGCATAGAGCAGACATTGTTGGGTCATCCCATGACGATTGAGCGTCCTTCAAAAAATCTCGGAATTTATATCTTAATGTTTTTTGTTTGTTTTTTTTCAATTCAGAAAAATGTGAAAAACTCAGTCCTTTAAATGTGGACCTGCAATGTTTCCGGAAAGGAATAAATATCGCCTGTGATGAAAACTTGTTGCTGGCTGGTATCAGAGTCCGTCCTATGTGCAAGCCATTGTATAAGTACAGAGATTTTGTGCCTACGTATCAAGGAATAGTCTGTAATGAGGATGGAAAATGGGATAGGGAGCTTTTTTCGTGCGTTCCAGGTAATTACCTAATTACCCATATACCTGTGTACTTGACTGATGTTTTTATTTTATTTTATTTTTTATTTTTACATCAGTTAATAGTTCCATTGAATTGATGTTTTATCTTTCCAGAATGTGGACGTACTTTCGCTAACGCCGAAACACTAATTGCTGGCGGAGTTGAGGAACGTTTTGGTGACTCGCCTTGGCACGTGGCGATTTTCGATGAAAATAAGGTTTTAATTTGCGGAGGGACGATCATAAGTGAACATTTAGTTTTATCTGGTGAGTGTAGTAATCCACTTTCATTTTATGTTGAAATTACAGGGGCGTGCTCCCGTATATTTCTCTCGACATTTTGGAAGGGCCCCAAAATGAAGAAAGGGCCCCGAACATGTACAGGGGCCCCGAAAAGTAGACACCAAAAATGATTATCTAGGTACTAACTAAATGAAATGAACAATTTGTTAATTTATTCAACACCTTATCTTCATTATGTAGTTCATAATAATCATAATAATATCTACAACCAAAATAATTTTTAAATTGATCTCAAAGTTAGTGTTTTTGAATTAAGTGAAGTAAAAATCTGAATAATATTACCAATTTTTACAGATATTCCAAGCATATTATACTTATACCTTTATATTCGATGATCTCAAACACATCACCCAAACAACTAACCAAAATTCTGAAATTCAAATCCTTTTTTGTAAAACGTTTGTAAAAATTTTTAATGAGATCTTGAATTTTTCAGAAAATTTTTAATTATTTCCGTAATTTCAAAAAATTAATGAGATTTTTTTGAAAAAATTTGTAAGTTTTTGTCATAAACATCTTTTTTCTGATTTTGAAGTAGGTATATATAGGTGTATACTTTATAGCCTTTTTTCTACGATTTTCTTGTAACAATTTCTTAAAAATAAATAATTATTCAACCAAAAAATTTTTTTTCAAGAAGAAATTCTGTTGAGAGAAAATTGGATAACTTGAAAAAATATTATTGCAAAATATCTCACCAAAAAGCCAAATTTTCTCTCTTTTTGGTTTTGCATGGTGTCTACATTACTTTTTTTTCCTAAAATCACTACTTTTTCACTACTTTTCACTACCTTTTTTTCTAGCACCTCCAAAATTGTCAGCCCCCCCCCCCCCCGAAAAATTACAGAAAATTAAGGACTCTCGCAAATATTGATATCTCCCTAAAAATGCGACCCCCCTCCCCCCCCCCAAAAAAAAAAATCACAATCTAATATTTTACTAGGTACCTACAGAAGAATTTTCAAATAGAAGAAAAAATATTATTTTAAATCAAAAGTTCAAAATTACAACAAAAAAAAAAAATACTCCTTCAACTGAAAGTTCTCAACTGCACTATAATATTTGCATTAATTTTGCGTTATTTTCAAAATTTTCATTCATAACAGAGGTAAGGGTTTGAGGGGATAAGGTCATAGTAGTTTATTCAACTAGGGAGATAAAGTGATGTTCGACGATTTTGAGGGTTTATTTCCCTCGCTTCGCTCGGGCAATAAACCCTCAAAATCGTTGAAAATCACTTTATTTTCCTAGTTGGATAAATTATTTTACGTTACAAGGGAGAAAAAGGCTTCTTTATACTACCGAAAGATCAGCGAGAAGGAGATAAAGTAGCACTTTATCTCCCTAGTAACGTAAAAATAAATTATATTATTTTTTCCTTTTTATTTAGAAGTTACTGATTCATTTGTTTTCAAAAAAACTAAAAAGCGAAGATGAACATTGAATACTGCCCGAGCGAAACGAAGGCGAAAAGATTCCTAAAACAATGTACTGCCCGAGCGCAGCGAGGGCGGAAATTTTGAGAAAATTAATTTCTAATGAAGAAAAATTTGGCTATTTTGTTAATAGACGAAATTGATTTTTCGATTTTGTTTTTAATTTTTTCACTACTTTTACTCCAAAATCACTACTTTTTCACTACTTTCATGACCTATTTTTCAAATCACTACTTTTTCACTACTTTCACTATTGGTAGACACCATGTTTTGAAATATTCCCTCAACCCAAAACCACCTAGACACTACAAGCCATGAAGTTAAATTTGGCAACCTTGCCGAAGACGGCCGACTTGAGCAATTGAAAATACGTTTTCTGGGCAAACGAAGTGGTTTTCGAAAAAATTGATGGGAACCAAAATTGTAGAGGGAAAAATTAACTTTCGTTTAGTGTATTCGGAATTTTGATTCGACTAATATTTCTCGAGTTACGGTCAAAAAACTGATTTGAAGATGGGCCGTCTACCAGATTTTTCCTATTTTCCCGGTCAAAGAAGCGGTTTTCGTAAAAATTGATAAGAACAAAAATTGTAGAGCAAAAAATATCCTTTCATCCTAAAATCATTGAAGTTTTGATTCGACGAAAATACCTCGATTCATTAGCAAAAACTGTTTTCTCAGATATGCAAATTTTCATATTTTCCTATTTCGCGGATAAACAAAGCGTTTTTCATGAAAATTGATAAGAACTAAAATTGTAGAGCAGAAAAAATCCTTCAGTTTTAGTGCTTTTAAAATTTTTGATTTGACCAATTTTTTGAGTTATCGTCAAAAAACTATTCATTTTTTCATTTTCGAGGTCAACGACCCCTTTTTTTTTACTTTTGTTTGTTGTAGTCGGAATTTCGATTTGACGAATATTTCTTGAGTTATCGTCGAAAAACTGATTTTGAAAGTTGGCCGCCTACCAAATTTTCCCATTTTCCCGATCAACGAAGCGATTTTCGTGAAAATTGATACGAACCAAAATTGTAGAGCGAAAAAAATCCTTTCACCCTAAAATTATTGAAATTTCGATTTGACGAAAATACCTCGATTTCTCAGCGTAAAATGTTTTCTTGGATATGCAAATTTTCACATATTCTCATTTTCAGAGCGAACGAAGCATTTTTCGTGAAAATTGATCTGAACCAAAATTGTAGAGCAGAAAATTTCCTTTCGTTAATGTGTTGTCAGAATTTCGATTCGATGAATATTTTCCGAGTTATCGTCAAAAAACGGATTGGAAAGTCGGCCGTCTACTATACTCGAAAATGCGACGTTGCCTTTCTACGTTCATGGCTTGTATCTCTAGGTGGTTTTGCTCAACCTCAATGTTCACCAAAATAAATTACTGGATAATTTCAAAAATTTCGAATCTTGAAAATCTTTTGATTTTTTTTTTTTTGTATAGAAAATGCGTACTTTTTAAAGCAATAATATTATTTTTTCGCTAAATTTTCGCCCTCGCTTCGCTCGAGAAGTGTTTTATTTCTTCTTGTGTATACACCTATAATTATTGTATTATTCTTCTCTGACCTTTTTTTTTGTGTTTCATGACTTGTACTAATCTTATTTACAAAATTTATTTTTGAAAATAAAAGAAACACCCGAGAAGATTTTTTTTCAATTTTATTTTTAGATAGGTAACTGTTATAGGATTTTTAATTTTTTCAATGAGAATTTTGTAAGAATACCTATTCAAAAAAATTGTTGATAGAATTTCTGTTTTTTTTTCAGATTTTTTTTTTTGCAATTTTCTATAAGGATTTATTAAATTTTTCAGGACAAAAAAATATCTCCTGACGATAAGATATAAAAAGTTTACCTATTGAAATAATTTGTGAATTTTTTATGTAGGTAATTTTTGAAATATATCTCCTTTCTGTAATTTTTTTCCCTAACATAATGTAAAAAAATTCTGTTGAGAAAATTGTCTCTCTTGAAATCTTACGTACAAGAAAAGTATAAATATTTATGTTTTGTGGTAATGAAATATTCCCTTTAATTTTAATTTCAGATTTTTTGATCATTTAAAAAATTTCGAACTCATTGAAAATCTTTAAATTTATGCAAAAAATGTCTACTTTTCAATCAAAATGACAGAATTTTTTCAAAAATTTTCGCCCTCGCTTCGCTCGGGCAAGGCATGACATTTTCTCAGGTTTGCATTTCTATACATATTTTGGTGTGCCCAAATACCTATGTAATTTTCTTGAATTTCTTTGTGTTTTATGACTTACCTATCTTTATCACTTATCAGCATACAAAATTTATTTTGAAACTGGAAGCAAAAATAATAAAAATAGAAGAAAAAATATTGGAAAATATTCTATATTTTGTTAATGGTTTTTTTTCGTAAAAATTTCAAAATAGGTATTCTTTCAACTAAAAATTTTTAGAGGATTTTTCTGTATTTCATTCATTTTATTTTTTAAATTTTATAATGAGTGTTTATTTTCAAACCATTTTCAATTTCCTAACAGAATTTGAACATTTAAAATTTTTATTTTATTTTATCACCTATTATTATTATTATTATTTTATTTATTTATTTTTTTTTGGAAAAATTTGTAAGTTTCTGGCTTTTTGTCAGAAATAGTTTTGTAACATTTTTTCAAAAGAACCTCTTTTTTATAGATTGATTCTTGTAAAAAAAAAAAATTATTGACACAAAATTCAGACAAGAATAAATACCTAGGTATTTATTTACATTTTTTTAAATTTTGAAATCATTTCAAAATTTATACCTAATCATATTTTGAAAATCTTCATCACGCAGAAAATGGGTATTTTTTCATTTAAAATGCAAAATCGTGACTTTTTTATTTCAAAATTTTCGCCCTCGCTGCGCTCGGGCGGTTTTTTCCAAACTTGTCGTCTTCGTTTCACTCATATGTGGCATTCTGTTTTGCAGTTTGTGATAGTAAGTAGCAATAAACCAAGATAATCTTAACATAAAACAATTAAGAACGATTTTTAATGTAAAGTGCCCCTATGTGAAAAAAAATTTCGTTGAAATTTATTACGTATTATGACTTGATGGAGATAAAAGGAGCCGACAGGGCCCCAAAATTGGTTTGTGGAAGGGCCCCAAATATGCTGAGCACGCCTCTGAGTTGAAAATAAAGTTTATGGATAACATCATCTTAATTGAAATTTCTCCCAAAGCTGCTCATTGTTTTTACGATCCATTAAACAATATCAAATTCGATCCCGCGAATTATGAAGTTGTCGTCAGCAAAGTTAGCAGAAATTACTCCGAGATAGACAATAAATACCAGAAAGTTTTCAAGGTACCCACATAATAAAGATTAAGATTCGAGTTTACCAACTGAAAATGTCAAGGTACATTGTACTTACAATCTAATGTATTACCAAAATTTTAGATCGACGAAATCCGTTATTCTGACAAAGGTTTCAGAGGTTTAGATAGTTTTTACGCCGCTGACATAGTGATTTTAATATTGCACGAAAAAATCACCCTGTCTCCGGCTGTTTTGCCTGCTTGCGTCGAATGGATCCCGGTGCCAAAACCTCCGGAAGGCACTTTGGGCAAAGTAAGAAATTTTTAGTAATGTTACCTACGTAGGTATATACTTATTGCACCAGAATTTGTTTAATGTTTAATCTCGGTACCTATTTGTTTCAGGTAGTGGGATGGGGACTGAACGAACATGGAAGATATTCCCAGCGCTTGAATACTGCAAATTTACCTTTTATTAGTCGGGCCCAATGTTTGGATACTGTTCCGAATGATTTCAAACGTTACATTACTCTGGATAAATTTTGCGCAGGTTCAGAAAAGGGTTGGTACATAGCTCGATTATTGAAAAATCAGGGCCTATTCTAACGTGCAGTTCCCCCCATTTTGTGGAACTTCAAAACAAAAGGTGTGCAGTTTGAAATTACTTTGTGCAGCTAAAAATCAATTTTTAACAAAAACATCTTCAAAAAATATCTTTTAAACAAATAATCTCCAAATTTTGTTTCGACAAAAAGTCTTGTAGGTATGATGAATTCTTTTTTGACAAAAAAAAATCTTCAAAAAATCGTCAAAAGAATTTTTTTTTGACAAAAATCGTCAAAAATTTTTTTGACAAGAAATTGAAAAAAAAATTGACCAAAAAAATTTCTGATGAAAAAATCTTCAAAAAATATTTCTTCGACAAAAAATCGCCAAAATTTTTTTTGACAAGAAATTGAAAAAAATGACCAAAAAAAATTTTTGATAATAAAAAAATCTTCAAAAAATCGCCAAAATTTTTTTTTTGACAAGAAATTGAAAAAAAATTGACCAAAAAAAAAATCTGAAAAAAAAATCTTCAAAAAACGTTGAAAAATCTTCAAAAAATATTTTTTCGACAAAGAAACATTTTTATGACAAAAAATCTCCAAAAAATATTTTTTTGACAAGAAATTGAAAAAAAAATTGACCAAAAAAATTTCTGATGAAAAAATCTTCAAAAAATCGCCAAAATTTTTTTTGACAAGAAATTGAAAAAAATGACCAAAAAAAATTTTTGATAATAAAAAAATCTTCAAAAAATCGCCAAAACTTTTTTTTTGACAAGAAATTGAAAAAAAATTGACCAAAAAAAAAATCTGATAAAAAAAACCTTCAAAAAACGTTGAAAAATCTTCAAAAAATCTTTTTTCGACAAAGAAACATTTTTATGACAAAAAATCTCCAAAAAATATTTTTTTGACAAGAAATTGAAAAAAAAATTGACCAAAAAAATTTCTGAAGAAAAAATCTTCAAAAAATATTTCTTCGACAAAAAATCGCCAAAATTTTTTTTGACAAGAAATTGAAAAAAATGAACAAAAAAAATTTTTGATAATAAAAAAATCTTCAAAAAATCGTCAAAACTTTTTTTTTGACAAGAAATTGAAAAAAAATTGACCAAAAAAAAAATCTGATAAAAAAAATCTTCAAAAAACGTTGAAAAATCTTCAAAAAATATTTTTTCGACAAAGAAACATTTTTATGACAAAAAATCTCCAAAAAATATTTTTTTGACAAGAAATTGAAAAAAAAATTGACCAAAAAAATTTCTGATGAAAAAATCTTCAAAAAATATTTCTTTGACAAAAAAACGCCAAAATTTTTTTTTGACAAGAAATTGAAAAAAAAATGACCAAAAAAATTTTTGATGATAAAAAAATCGCCAAAAAATTGAAAAAAATTGACCAAAAAAAAAATCTGATGAAAAAAATCTTCAAAAAATATTTTTTTGACAAAAAAACTTTGAAAAATCTTCAAAAAATATTTTTTTGACAAAGAAACATTTTTATGATAAAAAATTTCCAAAAAATTGAAAAAAAAAATTGACCAAAAAAATTTCCGATGAAAAAATCTTCAAAAAATATTTCTTCGACAAAAAATCGCCAAATTTTTTTTGACAAGAAATTGAAAAAAAATGGCCAAAAAAATTTTTTATGTATGATAAAAAAAATGACCAAAAAATTGCCAAAAAAAAATTTTGACAAGAAATTGAAAAAAAATTGACCAAAAAAAAATCTGATAAAAATATCTTCAAAAAATATTTTTTTGACAAAGAAACATTTTTATGACAAAAAATCTCCAAAAAATATCTTTTTGACAAGAAATTGAAAAAAAAATTGACCAAAAAAATTTCTGATGATAAAAAAATCTTCAAAAAATCGCCAAAAAATTTTTTTTGACAAGAAATTGAATAAAAAATTGACCAAAAAAAAAAATCTGATAAAAAAATCTTCAAAAAATATTTTTTTGACAAAAAAACATTTTTATGACAAAAAATCTCCAAAAAATATTTTTTTGACAAAAAATCCTATCATAAATTTATTTTCCAAAGAAATCTCAATTTTTTTTCTAAAGAATACCTTTGTCTGATGATCAGTATGCCTGTCTTTAAGAAAAAAATTCTCTTGTCAAAAAATCTAATAAGATTCTATTGGCGAACATTTTTTCATGAAAATTTATTCTTACAAAAAAATCATAAGTACACTGAAATACTTCTGTGATTCTGTGTTTGATAGTTTGGGATCGAGGAATTTGTAACTCGCAAAGAAAAAATTCCAAATAGCCAGGAAAAAAAACGAAAAAAGCAATTTTTTAATTTTTTTTTTAATTTAGTAAAAACTATTTACCTGAACTAAACACACGAAAAATTTTGATTTTGAAAAATAATTTTCATTTTTTTACCTCGAGGAATTTTTTTGCGATTATTTTAACGTGTTTGTCAGAATTTTCTGAAAATCCATCAAAATTTCACAAGTGATGGTTTCATCCCACCTATATGGAATATGACTCTGGTAATGTAAGTAAACGTGCAACTCCAAATTTTCCTTAGAATAGGCCCTGTGAAAAATTATTGAAAAGAAACTCTCGTATCTATTTTTTTCATTGCATTCTAAATCAGCTTTGTGTTCCTGAGTCGATCGCAAGCCTTTGCGAAAACCTCAGACCACTTTACACACGTAAATTCGCAAAAATTCTGATTTGGAAACTTTTTCAAAGGCTCTTGCTCTCTCAAAAAGCGAATATTGTAATTTTCTCCTCCCAGTCCCACATTTTAAAGATCAAATGAAGTGTTCTAGATGAGCGTTGTCGTCCTGAGTCAATTTCAAGCCTTTGCGGAAACCTCACATCACTTTAAACACGTAAAATCGCTAAATTTCTAATTTGGAAACTTTTTCAAAGGCTCTTGCTCTCTCAAAAATTTGAGGGGGCTGGAACTTTTTTTTTTGGAAAATTTAGCATTTTCGGTAAAAATTGAAAAATGGGTGAAAAACTCGTACAAGGCACAAAATATACTTTTTCAACTGTTTAATACAGAGACGAACCGAAGCGATTTTTCTTGGGGGAAGGGGTGGCAAAATCATTAAAAATGCCAACTTGAATTACTGAAATTTTCCAACTCATACTATTAACATCATAAAAAGTGGTAAAGAAGATATTGCCCGAGCGAAGCGAGGGAGAAAAATTTGAAAAATATTCTATTCTTGAAGAGAATGAAGGAAAAGGATACTGCCCGAGCGAAGCGAGGGAAAAAATTTTGAAAAACATAAGATTTTTGACGAAAAAGAAGTATTTTTGGAATAATGCAAAAAGTATGTGTAGGTTTAGCCTGAAATTTTCTTATTGACGAAATTTTGTTAGAGGGGGCTCAATCTGACGCTAGAGGTGGCTAAGCCCCCTCTAGCCCCCACCTGACTACGGGCCTGGAGAAAAATCGTTTTAGAAAATCGTATGATGGAAAAATTCTAAAAAATTCAAAGAATGAGTTGTTTTCGAAAGATTAAAAAAAAAGTTGTCTCAAACAAAACATTTAAAAAAATTGAAATTTTTTGTCAGATTTTGACTCGCGACACATGTAGATGGAGGTAATCGGACTTTGCGAATCGATTGGAGCCACCGGCTCGGCCGTACAACTAGTACTTTCGCTGCGTACACGCTTTTTTTGAGTCATTTTTTAAGCAAAATTTTTTCAACTCAAAAAATTGAAATAGGTGTGCATTTCGACTAATTTTGGGTCGTTCAGCACGAATTTCTAGTCAGTTTTGCTCTGCGCTCATTTTTCGAGTTTTCCAGCAATTTCTGAGGCGAATTACTCGAAAACAGTGCGCCCTTTATTAGTCTCAAGTTTTGCAGAAAGATACCTACGTCAAACATATTGTTGTGTCTCTACTTGTATTTTTTTTTCAAGGTGCCAGCACACTTCAAGGAGACAGTGGCGGTGGTTTATTATTCCGAGAAGGCAATTTTTATTATATTCGTGGTATTGTCAGTTTGAAACAACCCACATCGACGGCAATATCAGCGTTTACAGATATAGCAGACCACATAGAATGGATTATGTCCGTACGAAATGCCATTGAAGATCAGGCCACAAAAGATGATGTACTTCTGCCTTCAAAAAAAATACCTCTGGGTAAACTATTGGATAGATGGATACCTACGAGTGGATCGCAGAAATACTTTTTTTTTTTTTTTTTCCAGGTCCAATACTTCTTAGATACATGATATTCAAAAGTGTAGAGGAGGAAGGGGTCCAATCGAAATTTTTGTAATAATCAAAATTATTTCCAAGACTTCAAGCTACAACTTTTGTTTGAAATTTTTTTCAATTGGATCCCTACCTCCACTAATTTTAATAATTAAAGTATCTAAGTCATATTATGCAAAATTGAAAGGAAAGGAAGGGAAGGATCTAATCGAAAATTTTATAATTACAAAAATTATTTCCACGACCTCAATCTACAATTTGTTTGAAAAATTTTTCAATTGGACCACTCCCTCATTTTTGAAAAAATATCTACCTAATGTTACGTAAAATCGGAGGAGAGGGAGAGGTCCAATCGAAATTTTTATAATAACCAAAATTATTTTCAGTATCCTAATCTACAACTTTTATTTAAAAAATTTTTCAATTGGCTCCTTCCTCCCACACTCGCTCCAAATTTAAATTAGCATCTTCGGAAATTTATGCAAAATATGTGTGGAGGAAGGGGTCCAATTGAAAATTTTTTGAAAAAAGTTGTACCTTGAAGTCTTAGAACTAATTTTGATTTTTACAGAAATTTTGATTGAACCCTTCTCTCCCCTCCAATTTTGAATATCAAGTATCTGCGTAGTATTGGACTTGGTAATTTTACGACAGTGCCAAAAAACATTTCTGTGTTGATCCACTCGTATTAGAGATCAATCCCATAAATTAATGGTACCTTTAATTTTAACATTTTGTTGTTCTAATCATTTGAATTTTTTTTTTTTTTTTGGTAGAATGTGGAATTCAAATAGGAAATCTTAATGAGTCAACTCCTTGGCACGTGTCCATTTATAATATAACTGAAAATAGAGTCATATGTGGTGGTACAATTATAAGTCCTCGGTTGATCTTATCAGGTTAGATATAAATGAATGGATTTTCTTTTAAAAAACTCTAAATTTTCTCAATAATTCATAATTACGAGTATTTCTAATAATAGCGCATGAAAATTAATGATATTATTTCAGCCGCACATTGTTTCAATCCGTCTGACGATATCAATCAATACGAAGTGACCGTAAATAAACTGCCAACAAGTCAAAAAGCGTTCAAGGTAGGTACCTACTCTTGCATAATTGTACTTTCTAAATCACTGTAGAGCAGACCTACGTATTAAACATTTTAATCAACGACTCATAATTTTGAAATAATTTCAGATCAAAGAACTAAGATTTTTATCAACAGATCGCACAGCTGCCAATTACGACATTGTGATATTAATTCTGTCTCAGAAATTAGCCTTCTATTCCCAAGTTTCTCCAGCTTGTGTCGAGTGGAAACGAACGACTGAATTTCGTGCTCCCGAAGGAACCGTTGGAAAAGTTACTATTTCAAAATTTTAATTTTTTTAAAGATGTGTCATTATTAAGACAAAGAATATTTTAAAATATTATTTTTTATTTTCAGTTCATAGGATGGGACTGGAATCGTAACGGAACCACTGTTCTTCTTCTCCAATCATTGCCTTTCATGAGCCACGACCATTGCGCCGATAAATTATATTCCAATACTTTTAAATCGTTCGTGCAATTTGACAAATTCTGCGCTGACTTGAAAATACCATATTTTGCACCGAGCAGGGGAAGTGGATACATTTTCCAACAAGATGGTCGTAACTATATTAGAGGAATTATGAGTATGAGACTTCCGACTCAAGTTGGTATAGCTTTGTTCACTGATATCTCGTATTATACCAATTTGATTATTGCTGTGCTGAATGAAATCGAATGATATGTAAATGGAATAATAAATTTTTATGGACTTAATTGGTTCATTTTTTTTTTGATTTTTTGAGTCTCCAAAAAAATCGAGATGCTTGCCCGTCGACGTCGGTTTTGCAATCTCGTCAACCATTTTCGAAATATTAACCGAAAAATTATCAAAAAATGAGCACAGAAAAAACCGAGATCGACCCAAAATTAGTCGAAATGCACACTTTTTACATTTTTTGAGTTGCATAAAATTTCACGTATAGATATTACTAACAAAAAACAAGAAATTTCACTCTAGAAAAAGAACTGAAAAAATCCAAAAAATTGATTTTCATAAATATTCTTCAATCTAAAAAGTTAAAAGAAGTCTATTCCAAAAAAAAAAATAATAATAATAAGTAATTAATTTGTTTTTTCAAAAAAAAAAAAAAAAAAAAAAAATGAAAAATTTTTTCTCCAATATTTGAAAGACTTTTTATTCAAAAAAATACGATATTTCTTATTCAAAAGTTTTTTCCTAAAAAAATTTTTAAAAAGGAAAATAAAAAATCGTTTCATTCTAAAAAAAATCGAGAAATTTTTTCTCAAAAAAATTAAAAGTACATACATATTACATAATATACCTACTTTTACTCTGGAAAAATTGAGAAATCTCGCTCCCCTCAAAAATGACTTTTTTCAAAGAAAAATATTTTTACTCCCAAAAAATAAGAAATTCTATCCTATAGAAAAATTGAAAAATTGAAAGATTCTTTATTTGAAAAAAAAATGATAATTTTTCTGAAAATTTTTTTAAAATATTTTTATACCTACCCACCTACGAGTACTCCAGAAATTTCGAGAATTTTTTATTCCTATGAAAAATTCGAATTATTCATCCCAAATTAATATTATAGTAAATAAAAAATTATCTTAAAAAAGGAATTCAATTTTCTGGATTTTTCCTTCAGATTTTTTTGTAAGAAAGAATTTCTCATTTTTTGAGAGTAGAAATATTTTTCTTTGAAAAAAGTCATTTTTGAGGGGGGGGGGGGGGGATTTCTCAATTTTTCCAGAGTAAAAGTAGGTATATTATGTATGTACTTTTAATTTTTTTGAGAAAAATTTTTTCGATTTTTTTTAGAATGAAACGATGTTCATTAAAAAAGAATCATCTTTGGGAAGATGGGGATTTCTCAATTTTTCCGGAGTGAAACTACAATTTATGCATTTTTCAATTTCCTTTTATTTATTTTTTTTTTGTTTTGGAATGAATAATCTTTTGAATAAAAAAAATCTCCCAATTTTTTGAATAAAAAGTCTTTCAATTATTGGGAGAGAAAATTTTTCATTTATTTTGTTTTTGAAGAAAACAATTTCCAATTTTTCGGGAGTAAAAACTAGAAGTCTAGAAATAGTAATTTTCATTTATTAAAAATTTCTCTTTTTTAAAAATAAGAATTCCTTGAATTTTTTAGATTGAAGAATATTCTTGATTTTTTGAGGAAAAATTCGTTTTTTTTTTCAAGTAAAAAAATCAATTTTTTCTGAAGTGAAAGTATCCACCTATTCTTCATTTTTAGAAAAAAAATTCTTGTTTTTTTTTTGAACAGTTAAGAAATTATTCGATTTTTTGGATTTTTTTCAATTCTTTTTCTAAAATGAAATTTCTCGTTTCTTGGAGTGATTTTTTATTTATTTCTACCATTTTTATTTTTATTTTTTAAAATAATTTTTCTGATGAAAAAATTCCTAATTTTTCATATTTTTCATAATATAAAGAGAATTATTTTTCAAATGTTTTTTTTGGATTTCTAAAAAAAAAATCATGTAAAAAACGTGATTTCTTTATACCGAATAATTTTATTCTAATTTTTTTTTATCATAGTAGTTTTTAATAAAAAATTAATTTCTAAAGATTTTTTTTTAAATAATTTTTTTTGGTAAAAATTTTAAAAACAATTTTTTATGAAAATATGATTTTTTTCAAAAAAAAAAATTTCAAGAGTTGCTGGTACTTTATATAAAAATGCGGGAGTGCATACTAAATCGTCCAATCAATAATTTTTTTTGGGGGGGTGGGGGGAGGGGTAACATGCAATTTTTCAATTCAATTAAAACAAAAAAAAATATGTTCTCTTCATAGTCTTTTTTTTCAAAATGAAAAACACCCATTTAAATAATATTATATTGTTTTAAAATTACAATCTTACTTTTTACTCGGTTATTCAATTACACTGACTAGAAATAAAATATTAAAAACTGCAAAAAAATGACCGAAAAAACTTGGATAATTTTTCCAATACGCCGAGCACGCGATCTTATATATTATACTGCGAGATGATTAATACTTTCCTTTTGCGTATTAAAATACCTATAAAATAAATATATTTACATAAACACGCAGTATGCCTTTATCGAAAGGGAGAAAAAAAAAACAATTAAAGAAAATTCCAAATCGGAAGACTATATAAAAACTCTATTTTATCGACAGTTTCTTTTTTTTAATTAAATTATTTTTTTACGAAAAAAAATTAAACGATTCGCTTGAAAAATCGGTCTTATTGGTGTTTTTTTTTTCTTTTTTTTGAATCTTGTAAAAAATATCCTTTGCACGACGTGGTTTCTAAGCAAATCTTAAATCACCATCCGGCGCCAGTTTCTCGTACCTCTTGCTCTGTGACGCGGTACGGAGTCGATTTTAATTTGATTTACACTCGTAATACGCGAGTAGGTATTTTCTCTATATTACTCAATCTTATAAATTAATAATAGGTATTATCGTAGCTTGTACGGCTATATTAATAATACATATATCAAAAATAAATAAGTCATACAATAAGTAAATTTAAATTTAAAGGCGAAAATTTTTTATTCATTTTGATAGTCTGTAATCTGTGGTAGGTGAGTTCTCAGAAAAAAAAAAGAAAAAAAAAGACATCGAAGAACTCACTTTTTCTATAGAAACAGGTTGGGGGTGGGGATTGGCAAGTAGCATACTTTTAATCGAAGGGAGTTTCTTTTGGTTTTCACATTTTGTTTAAAATCTTCTTGTTGAAATGATTTTTTGGATACTTTTCTACAAGTCAGACTCGCCATATAAGGCTGTGGAAAATGACATATAATCTAAAGCACCTGGTATGCCATTGGGTCCTTTGTACGGCGGCATTCGGTGTATGCAGTATTCGGCTTGATCTGGTGGCAATTCTCTTCTTAATTCGTCTGGTAAAATGTATGGCTGTGGAAGAGAAAAATCAGTCGAGTTAGAATTATCTCGATTTTTGGCCAAATACGAACGTCTCCATCTCTAGGGAGGCAAAGATACCGACCTTATCTCCGGCTAAGATACGGAACGAGTCGATAACTTGTTCGGCTGTGTCGGTATCGGTCGATTCTCGAGTCATGAAGTCGAGGAAAGCGTCAAAATGAACATATCCGGTGCTGTTTGGATCGACGACTGCCAATATACGTTGGAAATCGATTTCACCCTGCGAGAAAAATAATTACGGGTGTGATAAAATTAAAAATCATGAGGATGGTTGGGGGGAGGGGATAACATGAGCGATTAACTCGACATACTTGACGATCTTTTCCAATACTGTATCCGAGACTGACAAGACAGGATTTGAATTCCTCTGGGCTAAGACGTCCGGTACGATTCTTATCGAAATGATTGAAACTGGCTCTGAATTCGTTGAGTTGCTCTTGCGTGATACCTTTCGAGTCTCTGGTCAGTATCTGATTTTCAACTTCGTTAATATTGCGATTTATCGAGGTCAACAGTTGTTCCCAACCGACGCGTAGCGTTTCCATTGTGTATTGGGAATATCTGCGATAGCAAAATCAACAAATCGTTTAATTTAGAAGCAATGAACCGAATTGAGAGATTAGGTAAGTGTATTTCATCCATCGGATCGTACCTGTTTTCGAATATCATGCCTTCTTGTATAGCCTGATGTATTTTTTCCAATTCTTCGATGTGTGGTTTGTACGCCGAAACGGCCAGTTCGTATTCTTTGAGTCTGTGAAGTTGGTCTTCCAAGGATCCCTGTAAAATATTTATGAAAAATGATAAAGTTGATAAATTTGAATCGTTGAAAGGATTTTTATTTTTTTTCTTCTTCAAATCTTTCGTACTTGTAATCCCATTCCGATGGCGGTCACAGCGTCCATTTGTCTTTCGATCCATGGTCCCACCTGGTTGGCTTTTTCCGCGAATTGTCTACGGAGCATTTCATTGTCTGTGAAAAAATTAAAAATATCATTATTATTCAGAAATAAAAATAAATATCTAAAAAAATATTCTAGGTTGTCTACAGTATAAACAAAAAATTACAAAAAAATTTGAAATTTAAGACGTCAAATTCTAAAAAAATGAATAGGTATACCAAAATTCAAAAATTTTGAGCAAGTAAAAGAAAATTTAAAAAATCAAAAATGGAAACGTTTTAAAAAATTAAAAATTACACAGATTGAAAAATGATTTAAAAAAACGAGTACAAAATAATTGAAGATTTAAAAAATTGGAATTTTTCCAATTAAAAAAAAAATCAAAAATATTGTAAATTGAAAACATTAAGAAATTTAAAATCAAAAGGATTAAGAATGAAAAGAAAGATGAAAAAAATGATTTGACAATTTTTTCATGAATAAAAATTTTACAATTTAAATTAAAGTGAAAGAAATCTTTTTCAAAACGAAAAAAATTGTAGAAAAATTGTAGAAATTTTTTTAAGAATGAAAAAATTGTGAAAATGAGGATACAAAAGTATTTAAAGAAAACAAAAAGATTAATTTCTTTTGTATGGATAAAAGCAAATTAAAGAAAAATATATGATAAAACAAACAGTAAATTTTTTACAAAGTTTAAAAAATGAAAAATTTCATTCAAATTAAAGAGTTAAAAAATGAGTAAAAAATTTTTTGATACTAAAATAAATTACAAAACAAAATTTTCAAGGATGGAAAAAAAGAAAAATATTAGGAAACAAAATGAAGTTGTAAACAATTTACATGAATAGAAAAAAATCAATTATTTACGAAGGAAATGAAATTGAGATAAAATTAGTAGAAAAAAATTAGTCAGTTACCACTTTTCCAGAAATTGAAAAACTTTTGAAAAATTTTCAGCGGGTAAAAAGGGAGGAAAAAATTGATAATGAAAAAAAAACGAAAAAATTGAATCAAAACAAAACAACTTCTTTTTGAGAACAAATAAATTGAAAATTAAGTTGGAAAAACGAAAAAAAAAATTGAAGAATTTCTTTAGAAATGAAAAAAAATCAAGGATGAAAAAATTATCAAAGGTTTTTCGAAAATCGAAAAAATTCTTCGAATTAATATGAAATTTTTTCACGAAGGAAATGAAATCGAGAAATTTTTTTTGTATAAGTAAGTGTTATTTTTAAATTTATTCAATTATAAACACTTCTAACAAAACTAAAACCCCGAAAAAATTGAACATAATAAAATAAACTTTTTTGAAAAGAAAATAATACAATTTTTAAAAATGTTGAAAAAAAAGGCCCGGGGAAGTGTTGAAAATTTCTCTGAAATTAAAATAAAATGAGAATATTTTTATCAAAAATTCAAAGAAAAAAATAAATAAGTAAAATTTTTAGATGATAAAATAAATTGAAAAAATTATGAAAGATCAAAAACTAATTACAAAAAATATTTCACGAATAAAAATTTTTTTAAACAAACTCAAATCAAATTTTCTGGAAATAAAAAAAAAATAATAATAATAACTTACAGAAATTTCTTAAAAATTGAAAAAAAATTCCCGATTAAAAATTTAATAGAGAAAGAATTTCATGAAAAAATTTTTGAAAAATTTTTTACCCATAAAGAAAGGTAAAATGACAAGTTTGAGAATGAAAGAAATATTTACATCATATGGATAAAAAAATTCAAAAAAGGTTTATGGAAAAAGATTCGAAATGTCTTTCGAATACTGAACAGATTTTTTTTACGTACCTAATAAATAAAATTGAGACAAAAATATTACAGAAAAAAAATAAAGAAAAACTTTTTTACCAGGAATGAAAAAAATTTTGAATATTTTTTCATCAAAAAAAGAGAAGTGAATAAAATTTTGAGAATGAAAAAAATAATTATGTTTTTTAGAGAAAAAACTGTAATTTTTTCAACAAACTAAAAAATTGAATAAATTTTTTCATGTACAAATAATTTTTAAAAATAAAATTGTTTTATGAATGAAATGAAATTTTGAAAGAAATTTGATGATAGAAAAGAATTGTAGGTATTTTTTTTTTCAAGAATGGAAAAATTGAAAAAAATATTCTATGAATGAAATAAGAGAAATTAGAACATACAATTTTTTCAAAAAAATTCTAAAAATTATTGTTTTTATTTTTTATAAATTAAAAAAATAAAAACTGTAAAACAGGCAGCAAGTACCTGAATAAAAATTTAAAAAAAAATTGAAACTAGTACAACAGAATGTAAAATAATCAACTTCGATGTAAAATAAAACAAACGTAAAAATAAAATAAAAAAAAGTCAAATTGATAAAAATATTTAAAAATCGAGAACATAAAAATTAACAAGACGAAGAAATACAAAAAAACTGAGAAAAATTCAATTGAAATGACCAATCAAACTCACTTTGTTGTTTTTTCAATTCAACCTGCAACGTTGAGTCTCTCTGAGGCACTAATTGTTTCACTTCGCTCCATTTTTTGGTCATATCCTTTAAAAAGAAGAAAAAAAAACATTAAAAATTACCCATTTAATTTATAATACCAACCACCTCCCTTCACCCCTCCCAAAAATACCCTCACAACATACCGAAGCGGTCAAAGTAGTGTACGGATTGGCCAATCCTCCGGGGATTTGGTATTTCTGAACGGTGGTTTCGACTTCTTTGACCAACGAGACGATCGAATTATATTCCTTGTCGGCTTCACCGAGGGTAGCTTTGAATTGATTGTGGGCGTCGATTAAACCTTGAATTTCTTCCATCGTGTGTACGATGAACATATCTACCAAATCTTCTCGTGTACCGTCCAACCAGTTATTGAATGGCTGCAGAAAAATAAAAAATAAAATAGATTAGATACTCTTTCGATACAAATTCGCTCGAAATTTTGACGAAATAAAACCCACAGCTGCACGTTTGGCGAATTCCAAATGTAGAAGGTCGACTTTTTCTAAGACTTTTTCAGCTTCATCCAAAGCTTGTTTGCGTTTCTGGGTTAAACTACCGAGACGATCCCATTGGTCGCAGATACGTTGGCATCGATGGTTCACGCTGACGCTGTCGTGGTATTCCAGCGAGCTGAGGAAATAGATACATCGGTTTAGATCGATCCCTGATTCATACTTTTTGGAACGAAACCAGGTGATAATACTTACTTCAATTCTTGAGCAATGGCAGCGATTTGTTCGACACGATCTTGGTGAGCGGCCAAATCGCTTTCGAAAGCTTCGTGTTTCTTTTTCAAAGCTTTCAATTCGTTTAATTTACATTGACGGAAATCGGAGCTTTGGAGCATTTCCTCCTTACCGCGAGTCCAATCTTCGTGGGTGTCGGCTTTATGTTTAAATTTCTGGGCTAAATGTTCTAATCGTTCTAATCTGTAACACGTAAACAATACAGATTACAAATCGAAAATCTCAAATCACGATTCTTCGACTTTAGAACTCCCACCAACCTCATCATTTCCGATAAGAGCCATTCTTCGAACGATTTTTCGGATGTTTCTAGACCTTTCCAGGCGTTCGAGATGTCCTACAAAAAAACATAAAATGAAAACAATTTTTAAGATTGATATTAATTTTTTTTTTCATATTTTCCTCTTGAGAAACACTTACGGAAATCATTTTTCCTTCGGTGGGCATATACGCTGGTCTGTTCGATAATCGTAGTTTCGTTTGTAAGGTGTTAAAATTCGTTTCCAATTTGGCCTTTTGTTCGACACGCGGTGGTTTGTGTTTTCTTCGGTAGGTTCGGTATTCTTCGAGTTTCTTCTGTACTCCGGATAGCGAATTATCGGTTTGTCTGTTCTTTAACCAAGGCATGGTTCTTCTGATCCATTCCAAAAGCTGTGGAATACGATTACAATAAGTTATCGGTTAGATTTTTTTTTTTTTTTTTTTTTTGAAGAGGTTATTTTAAAACACCCCACTCTGACTCATCCAAAAATGTAATTTTTAGGGAAAAATTAAATTATTTTCGTGAACACTTACGTCACTGGCTAGCCTTTCGTATTCTTCCATAAGTCGTTCATTGTCTTGGTTCACTTTCAATACTTTGCAAATTCTATTTGCCGCAGTTTCAGCCTAAAATAACGCAATTTGAAAATTAATTTTGTGAATTAAATGAGTGAAAGATTAGAAAATTTCAAAACAACAAAAAAAAAAAAAAAAAATAGTTAGACCGAATTTATTATTTGCTTTTAAAAATCGATTGTTTGAATTAAATTTTAAAACTAGCCAATTTAATTGGTTCGAAAAACCAAAAATTTTGAAGGATTTTTAAAATAAAAAATTTCTAATGATTCCAAAATTTAAAAAAAATTTGACAAGATTTTCAAATTGATTTCAAAAATAAGAAAAACGCTCTCAAAAAATCTAAATTTTTTGATCGATTTTGAAAATCAAAAATTTTAGTTGATTTTAATCGATGGCAAAATTTGAAAATTTTAGAGGGTTCACTCATCAAGATTTTCCATCCATTGAAAATTTTAAAAATGGACGTAAAATTATTCAAGGTTTTTCATCGCCAATTTAAAAATCCAGTAATCTCAAAAATCCAAAAAAAAAAAAAATAAATAAAAAAATAAAACATTTTAGTGGATTTTAAAATCAACAGGACTTCTGATTTCTTTTATTTTAATCGATGACAAAATTTGAAATTTTTGAGGTAATTTACTCGTCAAGGTCTTTATTGATTTTGAAAATTAAAAATTTGGTTTCAAAAAAATATTCAGATATTTTCATTGATTTTAATACAAAAAAAATCTCATCATTTTTCAAAATTATTAAATTTATTGGATTTTAAAAATCAACCGATTTTGAAGATTAAAATTTTTGTTCAATTTAAATCGACAAGACTATTTTAAAAAAAAATTCATCTCTTTCAAAAATCAATATTTTTTGATCGAATTTTAAATCATGAATTTTAATCGATAACAAAGTTCAAAGTTTTTGATGGAATTAGATGATCGCGATTTTTGATCGATTTCACATTTCTCATTAATTTTCAAAATTAAAGATTCTTCTAAAATGTTTTTTTTTTTTTCAAAATGTTTCGATTTTTTGATCGTCAATGGAAATCAAAATTGTAATTGATTTTGAATGTAGAGGATTTTTTAAAATGATTTTAAAAATTTTTTAAATAAAAATGAGAAATTTGATATTTTTTTATTTTCCAAGATTTTTAATCGATTTTTAAAACCGATATTTCCTTGATCAACTTTAAAAATCAAAAATTCAATTCGATGACAAATTTCAAAAATTTTAATGGAATGTAAAAATAATAAAATACCTTAAATTGATTTTTGAACATTGAAATTTAATTTTTTTATTCTCAAGGTTTTTTAAATTGATTTTGAAAATTAAGTCGATTTTTAAAATCAAATTTTTTTGACAATTTCAAAAATTGAAAATTTGGCATTTTTTCACTTTTCGAGATTTTTAATTTACTTGAAATTTTTTCAAATAGATTTTAAAAATTGAAATATTTTGATTATTTTAAAAAAATCAAAAATTTTAATTGATAGCGAATTTCATATGTAGCCTAATTTTGAAGAAACGACCAATATAAAAATTAAAATTTTGATTAATTTCAAAAGTCGACAAGATCTTTGATTGATGTCAAAAAAATTCAATTCTAGGTAATTTTTAAAATCCAAATATTCTGACAGATTTTCAGAATTGAAAATTATAACTCATGTCAAGCTCAAAAATTTCAAGGGACTTTACTCTTCAAAATTTTAAATTGATTCTGAAAATTGAAAAATGTATTTAGAAGCCTATATCTATAATTTAGTATTGTTCAATAATTTTATTTTCAAGACGAAAAATCTAACCAATTTTGGGACTGTAGATTTTTTTATACTGAGTGAAAGTCGAATTTTTTGATCAATTTCAAAAATGAAAAATTTGTATTTTCTTATTCTAAAAACTTTGAATGGATTTTGAAAATCGAAACTGTTAATTAATTTTAGAAATGGAAATTTTTAATTGACAATTTTCAATAAAATTTGATATTCAAGATTTTTGATTCATTTCAAAAATTAATATTCGATTTTTTAATTCTGGAATTTTTTCAACCACTTAAAAATTTTCGACAAAATCAAAAATTGTATTTGACAGATTTCAAAAATAAATAAAAATGAAATAAGAAACATCGCTTCTGAAAAAAAAATGGTGATTTTTTTTTTTCATCAAATTTATTTTAAAAATCAAAAATTTTATTCGTTGACAAAAAATCATAAATTTTGATGGAGTTTGAATTTTGAGGTTTTTTATGATTTTAAAAAGCAAAAAAAATAAATAAAATAATAATATTTACGATTTTTAATTGATTTTTAAAATCAAATTTTTCATGTTCGATTCTTAACATTAGTAACTTAGTTCAAATTTGACAAGAAAAAATTTCACTTAATTTTGAAAATAGAAAAAAAATCGATCGATTCCAAAAATTCAAAATAATACGTGATTTCCACCAACCTAATTCGAGAATCGATTGATAAAAAATAAATAAAAAAATTCAGTATCTTCAGAAATATTCTACAAAAAATCAACCATTAATAAAGGCAAAAAAAGCGCGGCTATAAGTTACCTTTTGAGCTCCACTAAAACAGTGATAATACGACGACACGTAGGTCATAATTACTCGTTCATCGGGCATCGCCGTGTTAGTAACATCTGTATTTATTACACACATAAAAACAAAAAAACACACGAAAAAAAAATGAAAATTAGTAGGTAAATAAAATTCGACGAGGAAAAGGCATTAGAGTATGTAAATTATGAATGACTAAATACATCGAATGAGAAATACAAGTTAGTAGGATACACTTCAATGAGAAAAACAAATGAGCATTATCAATGATTTGTTCCATCTTTTGGCAAATGAATGAGTATCAGTGTGGCATTTCACAAAAAATCAAAATCAAAACAGCAGTTATATCGTAGTACAATGTACTCGGTTGGGGTGAAAAAAATTCAAAACTCCGACCCAATGACTCAAAACTGTTACTCAATTATACCCTCAGAACCCTTCAAATTATTCCACCTCTTCATCACACATACCTTTGCTCAACCACACTCTAATTTCACATATCACCTCAACTGACAAGGCTACATGGAGCATGGACTCTGTACAGCATCTACGATGTCAAGGCGTATGGTATTACTTATAGAAGCGGAACCGCATCAGGATATGTTATTGCGAAAAAAGAAAAATAAATACCAAGAAAAAATATTCAACCACAATAGGAAACAACAATTACTTGTAACAACGAGGGAACCGGGTTACTCAGATTTTTTACCTGGTGAGCGCCTTGGAAAGCGTGATAGTAACAAGATACGTATGTCATAATAGCACGCTCATCCGGTTTCGGAGTATTGATTAAATCTGTATCAACACAATACGTCTTCTTAATTGTTTACAGTATCGTTTTTTTTCAAAGAAAAAAAAAAATTACATAGAGAGCGAACGATAGTATTACTCGTGATGGATCTGTGATGATATCTGTCTCTGTCATCTCATACTTAATCAGTTTCATCTAGCACACTCCTTCCTCATAGAAAACATTTTTCAAAAACTAAAAAAAAATCGTTATAAGTATCACAATTGCTCCTTCAAATTGAAAAATAGACAATTGCGGAACCCTAAGATTTGATTCTTTGCAACACTAAAATTTCCCAATTATAATTTCGAGTTTTTAACTCGTCTAAATATTTTTAAAAAATTGAAAAATGGTCATTAATTCATTAAATTGGCATTTTTTCCTCCAAATAGAAAAATAGACAAATTATCGAATCTCAAAATTTAAAATTTTGTAACAAAAAATTGTTTCATTTTTTTTTTTTTAAATTACTCTTCTAAATATTTCAAAAAAATTGTAAATAGTCACTATAACTATGACATTTTCCCCTTCAGATTGAAAAATAGGCAATTATCAAACCTCAAAATTTGATATTTTGTAACAAAAAATTATACCAACTTTTTTTTTCAAATTTTTGACTCCTCTAAATATTAAAAACAAAAAAATGAAAATGATCATTTTATGGCATTTTTCCTCAAATACAAAATAGATAATTATTGAACCCCATAATTTTATTTTTTGCAAAAAAAAAAATATATATATATCCCAAGTAATTTTTTAAAAAATTTTACTCCTCTAAATATTTTTTTAAGGTCAAGAATATTTATGAAGTTACATCTACTCCTTCAAAATGAGAAATAGGCAACTGTCGAACCTTGAAAAATTGATATTTAGCAACAAGAAATTTCCCAATCATTTAAAAAAAAAATTTTAATCCCCTAAATATTGAAAAAAAGTTGAAAATACCCCTGAAATTACAATTTACATTTACTCCTTCAAAATTGGAAATAGGCAATTATCAAACCTTAAAAATTTGATATTTTGAAACAAAAAATTTCCACATAATTTTTCAATTTTTTTTTTTACTCCTCTGAATATTTTTAAAAAATTGAAAATACTCCTGAAATTACATTTTACTTCTTCAAAATGAAAAATAGGCAACTATCAAACCTTAAAAATTTGATATTTTGCAACAAAAAATTTCTCAATCATTTTTTGAATTTTTTTTTACTCTTTTAAATATTTTTTAAAAATTGATATTACCCCGGAAATTACATTTACTTCTTTAAATTTAAAAATCAGCATACCTATTTCGTAATGAAAAAATATCCCAATTTTTTCAAATTTTTTACTTCTAAAGTTTGAAAAAAAAATAGTATCAAAAACAATTTTGGATAACATTTTCTCCTTCAAAAGAGAAATAACTGAAATAAGCAACTGTCGAACTTTTAAAACGGGATATTTTGCAAAAAACAATTTCACAATTTAAAAAAAAAAAATTTTACTCTTCCAAATATTTAAAAAAAATTGAAATTAATTGTGATATAACATTTCTTCCTTTCCTTTATAATAAGAAATAGGCAATTTGATTTTTGGCAAAAAAAAAATCATTTTTTTCTCAAAATTTTAGGTAGGTATGCTTCTCTAAATATTTTTCAAAATTTGAAATTATTGACCATGATATGGCCTTTACTCCTAAAAACTGAAAAATAGGCAAATATTGGATCTCAAAATTTGATACTTTGCAACAAAAAATTTCCCTATTTTTTCCTATTTTTTTACTCCATCCAAATGAGAAATAGGCAACTGCAACTATCGAACCTAAAACCTGATTTTTTGCAATAAAAAAAATATCCAATTTTTTTCGTAAAATTTTATACTGCTCCAACATTTTTTAAAATTGAAATTAATTTTCCTCTTTCAAATTGAAAAATAGGCAATTCTCGAACTCTCTTTTTCAAAATTTTCACTTCCAAAAATTGAAAAAAAAAATAATTAAAAATACTCGTGGATTACATTTACTCCTTCACTATGAGAAATAGGAAACTTCGAACCCCAAAAATGTGATATTTTGCAACAAAAAATTTCCAAATTATTTTCACCCCTCTAAATATTTAAAAAAATTGAAAATAAACCTGACCTGGCATTTCCTCCATCAAATTGGAAAATATGCAATTTATTATCGAACCTCATTTGATATTTTGCAGCAAATAAAATATCACAATTTTTTTCTCAAATTTTCACACCTCTAAACCTCAAAATACACTTAAACCGTCACTTAGAAAATCATCAATTACAATCTGGCCAAGTCCATTACCACCCCTTGCCTCGCACTCGCACCACTCATCACCCTGAATACAATTACTCTCGTCGACGTTCGACGTCAATCCAACGTGACACGTTTTGGCGTTCATTTACCTAATAATAATAAATTTATAATCTAATAAAACGCCATTGCTGCAGCGGATAATCCTCTACACTCGTCATCAAATTGGATTCTGTAATGGGTATGGTACCCCAGGCTCCCCCCCCCCCCCCTCAATGTACAAATCTATCTGCATTAAATCCTGGCTCAACGATACAGCCCACGTTACGTTAACGCTGTGTGTAAAATACACTCGAAAATTTTCTCGTTAATAGAGGTTCATAACCTTACGACTAGACTGTATCTGTCTCTTTCTTCCTCTTTGGGTGTTTATCGCGGTAAATCGAGGACGAGCGGGCGAGCAAGCAGGGTCCAAATTATCGAACGTTTATTACCATAAAATAAACGCGAGGCGACAACATTGTTAGGTTATCTTCGCTCGCTCGAGTCGGTCATAAAACTATCAATTAAAAATTACAACTGTAATTAAACTCTTATCAGACGCGAAAATGGCGAAGAAGTGCTAAAAATGTGATAAGAACGGCTCATATAGCACACGTTTGCGAACTTTGTTGATCCTAGTCACTTGAAAATTTTATATCGATTCGTGTGCGGTCTGAATTTGCAAAATTCCCCGCCCAAATACTATTGGATTTCACTTACGATACCAAAAGAAAAGAGAGAAATTATGTGAGTAGATGACGAGAAATTTATCAAATCATACCTTCCGGATCCAACATGCGAGGTATATCGAGATACTTCTCGGCGACGTCGAAAGCGGTGTTCAAATTCTGGAGCGGATTGTCTTTCGATAATTTATTATAATCGATTAAATCTGGTCGGTGTCGATGGATCAAAGCGCAGAAAGCTAAACCGTCTTTGAAACTGAAAAATTATATCAAATATTTAGCATAAATACGAAGAAAATTTCACAATCGTCGCGAGTGCCTCTGCCTACCTGAGGTGGAAGTTTTGTACGTTGACGTTCTTGTAAGGAGCTGTCTTTCTCTGGCACCATAATAATAAACCTTCTTTGGCGGTCATCTCTTCGACCGAGATGTCTTGGATGGCGAATCGTAAAATAATAGTCCATATCATACCTAAGGTCATTTTCAGGTTACCGTCGACGATTTCTGTGGACAGAAGTGTGGAAATATTATTTCACCGTGACAGAGTCATCTTTCATCTATTTTTAGGTTATTTCGTAATTGAATAAAAAATTGATCTACGTCGATATATTCGTAGATGAAAAATTGACAAGAAAGTAACTAGGTCCTGCAGCAAATTGCGAACTTCGGCCTTCACACACCTACAGTTCACACAATTTCAAAATAAATAGGTATACATTTATACAATTAAAGTCTATTCGACTTTTTGATAAAATTTCATACTTTTTCTTTCAAAGTAGAAAATTAGAATTTCAAGAATAAAAAAAAAACATTTTTCCATCAAACAGAGTATTTTTTAAAATTAATTCTCATTGAAAAAAATTACCAAAATGGGCAACTTCGAAATTTTAAAAATCTCAAAATATTTAAAAATTGACAAAAATAAAAAAATGTTTCATTGAAGAAAAAAAAATTATTTTAAAATTGACTTTTATCCAAATTTTCACCCAAGAAAAATCCACGAGAAAATAGCCCAGTTTAAAATTATGAAAAAAATCAAGAAATGATGTTCAAAATTGGTAAAAAAAATCAAAACATTTGAATCGTAAAACTCAAAAAATTATTTTGAATTGACTGTTTTTTTTTAAATTTTTTTTTTTAGCATAAATGAAATTATCAAATACTCATCTTAAACATAGTATATTTCCAAGAAAATTACTAATTCTACAATGCAAAAATAATTATAGAATACTTATTTGAAAAAAATATATGAAAAAAAACCCAATTAAAATAATTATTTTTCTACAAAATTCATTTCATGAAAAATTATTTTCAAAAACAACCAATTCTAGAATATTCAAGATTTTCATAAGTCACAAACTGAAAAAATTCAAGAATAATTTTCAGTAAAAACTAATTCTCTTTTTGGAAAAAATGTGAAAAAAATACACAAAATTCTAGAAAATTTTGAGCTTGCCAAAAAATAAAAATAAAAATCCAAGGAATATGAATTGAAAAAAAATAATATTTTGAAAAGCAGCCAATTATAGAATATTCAAGATTTTCAAAAATCGCGAATTAAAAAAATAACTATCATCCATTTAATTTTTTAGTAGAAATTTTCATTTTGAAAAAAAAAATTTAATTTAATCAAAATTTACAAAATTTTTGAATATTGAGAACTTGTCAAAAAATTAAAAATAATGCATTTACGAATTCTATAAAATATTTTTGTGCATAAATTCCAATTTCGAAAAAAATCTCAAAAAAAAAACCAATCCATTTTAGAATTTAATTAAAATCCGCAAAATTCTAGAAAGTCCAACTTTTTTATCAAAAATTCAAGAAATTCAATATTGACAAAATAATTAACATAATTTTAGAATAATTATTTTCTGGTAAGAATTCATATTTTAGTAAATTAGGTACTTCAGTAAAAAAATCTAATTAAAAAAAAAAAAAAAAAAAAAAAAAACGCAGGAAAAAGTACAATTTTAGAATTTATAAAAATTCATGAAATTCTAGAATAGGCATAATTATTCAGAAGTTGTCAAAAACTAAAAACACTGCATTTAAAAATTCTAAAATATTTTTTTTGGCATAATTTCCGATTTTTTAAAAAAATATCAAAAAACTAGGTAGGTAGGTAATCAATTATTTTAGAATTCAATTGAAATTCACAAAATTATAGAATGTTTAACTTGTTGATCAAAAATTCGAGAAACATTATTTGAAAAAAAAAAAATAGCGTCATTATGGAATATTTTCTGGTAAGAATTCATACCTACCTATTTTGGTAAATTATTTTGAAAAACAACTCTCTCTAGAATATTTATTCAAGATTTTCAACAATCACATGCAAATTGAAAAAAATAACGTTTATTCAGGAAAATTTTTTGGTTAAAATTCTTATACCTATCTATTAAAAAAAGATCAATTTTAGAATATTCAAACAAAATTTACAAAATTCTAGAATATTTTTTGGTACCACGAATTTCGAGTTTGGAAAAAAATTCTCAAAAATCTAATCGATTTTAGAATTTAATGACAATCTACAAAATTGTAAAATAATTAAATTTATGGTCAAAAATTGAAGAAATGTGAAATTAAAATACTATTTACTATCATTTTAGAACATTTTTTTTGGTAAAAATGCTTATTTTGGTGTATTATCTAAAAAAACAAAATAAAGAATAGGTAGGTATTCAAAATTAAGTAAGTACCTATAAAAAATCAAAAGAAAAACAATTAAAATAGCTAGAGATTTTTTTTTTTGTAAAAACTTCCACGATTTTAGGAAAAATTATCCAAAATTCATAAAAACCTAAAAAATTCTAGAATATTCAAAATTTATATTGTTTTTTGGTATATTCTAGAATTTGTTTTAAAATGTTCAATTCTAAAATTATGGATTTTTTTTTCCTTTTGCTCCATTTTTAAAGTAGGGTAAATTCAATTTTTCTTTTTTCATTTTTTTTCTTTTTTTTGGAATCGAAATCATCTCAAACGCCTCAAAACTCAAACAAAAAACCGAACCCTATTCACATCCTCGAACTCCACAATTTTCTAACCATTTCGACACGTGTGGTAGTGTCAGTTGTGCACTCACCTCAACTCAACATACACAGTACAAACTCGTCTTGCAACCAATCAAAACACAATGGTTCCTTCAGTACGAAGAAATCGACAGGCATGCAGAGAAAAAAGAGAAGACGTCAGGGGCGAAAGAAAAACAAGACCTTGAGCGTAAATATCTTGTTCTAACATTGTCTATAACGGATAATAGCGAAATAAATCTATTTGCGGCCTAAAGCCATGCTCTGTACTCATAGATCATTGTGGTTATTCGCCTTATGTACTCGTACTTGTACTTTGTACAGAAAGAGTGAGAGAGTGAGGCTATACACTGGACTGCGAGTACCTTTAAGCTCGCAAGTCGATAGTCTCTATGGTCTACACACGTGGATTTGGAGTAGGTATTCGACTCGAGACTCGTATCGTTGGTATTGGTACCTATCGTAAATGTCGATGCTAATGTATTACCACTTTTTCATCGAGTTTCAAAGTAGGTATAAGCTGTAATATCGCCGCGATATTAGTACAAAATAAATACTCTCGCATCGTTTACATGTGTACTTTTCCCATATGACCATTAAGGTACTGCCTACGTATGCCTATATGGTATCTTTGCAGTTAGATACAGAGACAGACGTATTTGTATTTGTAAATTCATAGGTACGTAGACGTACCAAGATAAATATATGCGTATCGGTTCTGTTTTCGATTCTAGGTGTAGCCCATAAGATTTCTTTATGGGTCTGCATGAGAAGTATATAAGTACGTATTCAAATGGACGGCAACACGCGCCTTTCTCTGTGATACTTTCAACCGAATAATTTATACCAAAAAATTGAAAAGATTTGATTTGTCCAACTCCAAAGACGTGGACACGAGACAATCAAAATGTATAATTTAAAAAAAAAGAGTAAGTAGTACCCATTTTTGATACAAAAGAGGTGAAGTAAAGAGATACGATCGAATTATTCTGACTCCCCCTCCAATCTCTGAATTTTTCAACTTGAAAAAGCATCAAATTGAAACAGGACAAAATATATATATTTTTTTAATTTAAAAATAATATTTAATTTTACCTTGGCTAAATTTTTCCCAAAAGTGGAACGTTCACAAAAAAACTGACAGTGAATATTTAAAATTTCATCCTTAAAAAAATTAAAATTTGGAAAATAGTTGTTAGCAAAATATTTGTAATTTTCTCTTCGTGAATGAAGTTTACAAAAAAAATTTAAAATTGTGATTTTTTCGAAAAATGTTGCAAAAGGTACAATTTCTAGAGAAATATTCTCAAATTACATCTGAAAAAAATTTCCAAAAATAAAAAGTATAAAACATCTGCAAAAAATTCGAAATAGAAATTAAAATCTCATATTTTGTAAAAAAAAATGAAATTTGCAAAAATATTATTTTTTTTATTCTAATTTTGTCTTCGTAGTTTTCTTACTCAACATTTACGTTTGCAAAAAAAAAAAATAATAATAATAAAAAAATAAATTGCAAAAAAATATTCAAAATTATTTACTTGAGAAAAATTGAAATTTTCTAAACAATTTTCTCGCGTAACATTTCCAATTTCTGCATTTTCTTTTCAAAATTCAACGTTTGCAAAAAAAAAAAAAATTGAAATTAAAAATTAAATTTGATCCGTGAGAAAACAAATTGTAAAACCATTTTTAGCAAAACATTTTTAATTTTGCCTTCACAGAAATGTTTCAAAAATTCAACGTTTGCAATACTTTTAATATATTCCAAAAAAAGTTTCAAAACAGTCTTCAGAAAAATATTTCAATTCATCATTGCAAAAAATATTCAAAATTTCATCTTTATTTGAAACCTTTTTTTTTCTTCAGAAATTGTTATGAATTTCAATCCCCCCCCCCCTCCCGGCCTCAAAATTCAACGTTTGCAAAAGAAATTGCAAAATGCTTTCTACCAAAATATTTCTAATTTCGTCTTGGTAATTTATTTTTTGTTTTTTTCAAAATTCAACGTTTGCAGAAAATTGACAAAAAATTAAAAAAATTATTTTTACGAAAAAAAAAAATCAAAACTAATTTCTAAAATAAAAACAATACCTAAACATTCAAAATTTCGTGTTTTCAAAAAAAATTGCAAAGATATTTCTAGTAAAATACTTCTAATTCCGTCTTCAAATTATTTCTCAAAATTCAACGTTTGAGAAGATTAGCAAAATTTTTCAAAAAATATTCAAAACGTTTTCCTTGCGAAAAAATTCACAAATTAACCTACTTCAAGCAAATATTTCTAGTTGTCTCTTTCTAAATTCTATTCCAAAAAAATGTCATTTATCGTGCGAAAAAATAAACAAATTAGTTTCTAGCAAAATATTTCCAAGATCACTTTTTCAATTTTTTTTTTTAATTTTTTTTTTCATATTCAAATTTTGCAAAAAATTAAAAATTCTTACTTTCATACCTTATACCAGGAAAATTTCAAACCAATTTCTACAAAAATATTTTAAATTCTCCTTCGCACAAAAAAGGCCAAAATAAGATTTTTTATTTGGGAGGGGGGGGGGGGGATTGAGAGACAATTTCTAGAATTTTTTTTTCTTATTTTATACCTTTGCAGAAATTTTTCCAAAATTCAATGTTTGCAAAAAATTCAATTGAAAAAATCTACAAACAATTTAAAAGTTTACTTTTTTTGAAAAAATTAGCAAAATTATTTTAATTTTTGCCAAAATATTTCTAATCTCACCTTCTTATATTTATTTTTTTAATTATTAAACGTTTGAAACAAAATCGGCAAATTGTAAAAAATTAATTCTTGAGGCGGGGTGGGGGGGGGGGGGCTTGCAAAACAGTCTCTAATTTGTATTTGCAAAAAAATTTACAAGAGTTTTGAAAATTCCATTTTGGCCAAAAAAATTGCTAACTGGTTTTCAACAAATTTTTCCAATTTTACTTTCTCATTTTTTTTTTCTTCAAAATTTAACCTTGACGATTTTTTTTTAATATTTAAAATTTTATTCCTGAAAAAAAATTAATCATCAGAATATATCCAAGTTTACTTTGATGTATATTTTTTTTCAAAATTCATCGTGTGCAAAAAATTAGCAAAAATAAATACGAAATTTTCAATTATATACAACAACAAAAAAACAATCAAAACAATTTCTAATCTCGTCTTAGTATTTTTTTTTTTTTCTTCTTCAAAATTCAACATTTGCGGAAAATAATTAGCAAAATTAAATGGTAAAAAAAAATTGAATAAAAAACTGTAAAAATATCTCTGGAAAAATATTTTAATTTGTCTTGGCAAAAAATTAGTGAAAAATTGCAACCCTAGTTCTAGCATTTTTTTTTTTGAATTTTGACGTTTTTTTTTTTTTTTAAATAAAGATTGTTCTCAAAGAAAAATAAGAATTTTCAAGGGGAAAAATTAACATAAATCACTTCAATCGTCGATTTCTCAACTGAAATGTTGAAAGATCAAATTTGTTATCCATTAAAAAATTAAAATTGGAGGTGATTCAAATTTCAAATTACTAATGGTATTTTCAATGAGTCATTTTCATTCCCACGCCCCAAGATAGAAATAGGGCTCAAATAACGTATCCTGGATATTAAAATAGACACTTATCTAATACAAAATAATTGTAGTATCAAATCTACACTTTCAATAGGTAATTAAGAGGGGAAAATTCTAAAACGAAATGTGACCAACTAACTATCGGCAAATTGGCATACTTGGTACATTCTTAAAAACTCGCAATAATTGCTCGTCAATACCTATAATCATACTAATTTTTTTATGAATCCTCGCACATCGAAAACAGCTTATGGCCAATTAACCAATCCTATAGCTCACTTCTCACTCTAAACATACCAAAATAAGTACGTATAAATCTATACAATATTCATAGGTTGATATTTTATATACCTTCCTCAAAAATATACCCAACTTCATCAACATACAAACAGTAGTCTGAGTCTACAATCTACAATCGTAATACATTGTCAACAAACTGCTTAAAAATTATCACACAATTGTGACATCACTCTTTACACCGGTATATAGGTCTAAGATACAGGTACTACACCTTCTCCATTCTTAACGGAATGACGAAGTCGACGCATTACAAAATACCGATGAATAATACGATTAAAAAAAATCACTCTGTCATCTCTCAGTCGTACCTGAAAAAAGTCACATAGTCGCACATGGCTGCTGAATCCATTTATCACAACCATCCCAGCAGCAACCCTTTCTTATAATATGTATTTCTCATTAGTTCATACAGTCGGTTATATCAATCATTCGATCATTAACATATCAACACACCCACACAAGTCAACATTCCTCTAGTCTGGCTTCCATTTGAAACAAAACAAAGTGGAAAAAAATTACATAGACGAAAAGAAAAAGCACGTCGAGCACGGTGGCGTTATCGCACACACTTGTACTGGTACTTCCTACATGATCCAATATGCAATTGGAATGTATAACTTGCAATTCTCGCTTATGGTTTAATTTCAAAGAACTTCAATGCCGTTTGCAATCTTACTTTAGAATAATCTGCTGCTTATACGAACAATACCACGATTGTGACTACCAATTACCAATTACACGACATATTTTTCGTTTTAGCTGCAATTCGTATAATGTAGGTAAATGTACCCACGTAATTATATCGAATTAAAATTCCGCAGCGAAATTGCCTAGTAGTCCAGGGAAATTAGACATAAATATGAGGTTTGGTGGAACTAATTGGGGAGGAAAATTTTTTTTCACGAAGTTACTCAGAATGATGCCCTTATTAACATATATAAAATCCGCCAAAATCGGACCGGTGCTTCACCTCCAAAATCCACCTTTTTGCCCCCCAAAAATGTTTTTTCACGTTTATCTTGGTTCCTAATCAAGCTACAGGGAAAAAGTTAAATCAAAAAATGTTCAGAAGTGGATTTCGAACAAAAAAGGTCATTAGCAATTTTTTGATACGAGCAGTAGAAACCCCAAAATTTTTTTCAAAGTTTGCAAGAAAAGGGCAATGAGGGGTACAGAGGGGAGGGTACTTAGTTCACCCTAGGAAACCGATTTTGATCGATGATATGCCAAAAGGTCAACCGTGATGAGACAAAACTTTGACAAAAATTTCAGATCCCTCGTGCAAGTATTTGGGGGGGGGGGGAGGGCTAATTTTTTTTTCAAATTACCAACTTCATATTTTTTGTTCAAATTAAGATAAAGAATTTTCGTTGCTTCCACGTATTCTGAGAGGTCAGAAGAACCCCTAGTCAAAATTTCAAAATTTTTGGGCAATGTTTGGTCGAGTTATCGCGTTTTAATAGTCCAAGGAAATTAGCCAGTTCTAAGTATAATCATCACGTTTCTGGCTAATTTCCTTGGACTATTAAAACGCCATAACTCGACCAAACATTGCCCAAAAATTTTGAAATTTTGACTAGGGGTTCTTCTGACCTCTCAGAATACGTGGAAGCAACGAAAATTCTTTATCTTAATTTGAACAAAAAATATGAAGTTGGTAATTTGAAAAAAAAATTAGCCCCCCCCCCAAAAAAAAATACTTGCACGAGGGGTCTGAAATTTTTGTCAAAGTTTTGTCTCATCACGGTTGACTTTTTGGCATATAAGCGATCAAAATCGGTTTCCTAGGGTGAACTAAGTACCCTCCCCTCTGTACCCCTAATTGCTCTTTTCTTGCAAACTTTGAAATTTTTTGGGGAGTTTCTACTGCTCGTATCAAAAAATTGCTAATGACCTTTTTCGTTCGAAATCCACTTCTGAACATTTTTTGATTTAACTTTTTCCCTGTAGCTTGATTAGGAACCAAGATAAACGTGAAAAAACATTTTTGGGGGGCAAAAAGGTGGATTTTGAGGGTGAAGCACCGGTCCGATTTTGGCGGATTTTATATATGTTAATAAGGGCATCATTCTGAGTAACTTCGTGAAAAAAATTTCCCTCCCCAATTAGTTCATCAAAAATGTCTAATTTCCCTGGACTATAGCTACTGTACCAACCTTCGGCGCCGATCGACACGAGCTTCACTCCTTTGCTGGCGATGAAGTCCAGGGCTTTGTTTACGTTGGCGATTTTGTGAAATCTCATTTTACCACGATCTGGTTTCGGTAACGTTTCGCCGGAGATTACCTCCAGCAGGAGCATGAGTTTTAATCCATTTCGGAAATCTTCGTCGATATTGTCGATGGCCGTGCCGGCCTTTCTTAAATGTGAATTACACCATGCTGTGAAAGTCTGTCGAAAAAAACAAACAAAACGAAAGGAAAAATTAAAAACGAATAAATTTACTGTATTTAGCGTATGTACGATTACGTATGCAATACATGATTCAGATTGTAAGAAAATTAGTCGCTCGTGTGTGTTAATTAGATATCGTAAATTAATCTAATTTTTCGGCATATGTACTGTGCTCGTATGAACCATTAGGTTTTCGCGTTCGTTCGTTCGGGCCAATGAAAGGTTTAATTTTAATATTCATAAATTAAATTATTATCTTTATGCGATTGGTAAATACGTACGCGAAGTTTTATGCTTCGTTTACTCGAAATTGCTTGCGAAAATGTGATAAGGATGACGACGGTTCTCGGTGTGTGTTGTGTACGAAGTACACGTGAAAGAAATACGAGTCGAGCTCATAGTATTTGCGCCGTACACGTACAATTTATAAGAGAATAACGAGTGCAATTTTAAAATATGAGGTACTAGGCAACGTTGATTACAAATGGCTATTGATAGCGAATTGAAAATTATCTGCAAGTGCATCGTTGTGGAGAGTTCAGAAGAGTTAAAAACGTGAAAAAATATCAATTTGAAAAAAAAAAATTATAGAGAATTATTTTAATTTCTGAGACACTTTTTCCAGTTATAAAAACACAATGTCTATCAAAATCTCAAAATCGAAAGTCAGGATCTTTGGCAGAACCTTCAACGGAATTTTTTCAAAACAGATCGAGTCCATTTTCGAACTAAATTTTTAAAAATCGTAGAAATTTATTTATCAAATTCTAGGAATTGAGCCAATTGTTAAAACTGATCGGATGTGAAAATTAATAAAATTTCGAACTTTCGCCAAATTTGAAAGATTTAGGCCTAATGAATTGAAAAAATTCATAAAATTTCAAATTTGTGCTAAAGTTCAATTTTTACAAAAAAAATAAAAATAAAATAAAAAATAAAATTTACGTATTGACCTTCAAAAATTATTAAAAACTTGACTACTTAAAGTTTGAAAATTGTAGAAAATTATCAAACTTTGAAAATTGAAACAATTTCAAAAATGTAGGTATATTAAAATTAATTTTTCATAATTCATTTATTTTGCGACGCTCGACTACTTAGGTCATTTGCGTCGACATTAAAATGGACAAATTTGCATGTTTCAATTTTTTTAAAATAAAATATCAAAATTCAAAAATATAATATTTTTAAAATATTTTTAAAAATTTGTTCAATTTTAGAAATATTTTGGGTGTAAAATTTTCAATTTTTCCCATACTTTGAATTTTCATCCAATTTCAAGACTTTTACCTTATTTTTCAAAATTTTACTCAATTAAATCTTTTTTCAATTCATCCAACTTCAAAATTTTTTGAATCCTCAAAAATATTCAAATTTTTGAGGATTCAACAAATTTTATTAATACCAAGTTGGCAATTTTTCAAATTTTTAATTCTTACTTAAGTTTTTAAAAAATTTCAAAGTCAAAGCTTTTTTATTGAATTTTAAAAATTTTTCACAACGAACCAATTTCAAAAAATTAAAAAAAAATGAACAGACAAATTTTGAAGAAAAAAAAATTAATAACATACCCAGTAGGTTCAAAAAAATCAAAATTTTAAATTGTAAGAACTTGCCTATGAAATTTGAGAAATCATAAAAATTCTAATTTTTATCAAATTTTTAAATGTTTGCTTTTGTCCAGTTTCAAAACTTTTTACTCATTTTAAAATTTTCCAGAAGTCACAGATATGCTTAATTTTTCATTTTTTAAAAGTTGGTTCAACATAAGTAATTTATAAAAATCTAAAAATGGACAAATTTTTGGTTTTTGATAAATTTCAATAATACAAAATTTAAAAAAATCTTGAAATTATAAAGGCAAAATCATAAAAATTTTGGTTTATCTACATCTAATTATGAATTTTTATCGATTTTTAAATTTTTATAAAGCGAAAGAAAGTGTTACTCAATTTTAAAATGTATAAAAATTGATCCAAACTTCAAGAATTTATTAAGACTTGAATGTTGAATGTGGTCAACTTTTCAGTTATCAACAAAATTTCGTAAGTTTAAAGCTGATTCAAAAAATTCAACATTTTCAATTCAAGTTTAAGGTCAACTCAATTTTAAAATGTTCAAATTTTGATTTTCATCAGTATTTAATAATATTTTTTTACCAAGTTCGAAAATTTACAAAATTTATTAACATTTAAGAATAGATCTAATTTTAAAAATTAATTCTACCTATGACAAAACCCCTGTTTTTATAATTTTTTTTTCATTTTTCAAATTTGTACCTAAGCAGTTTCAACATTTTTACCCAATTTTAAAACTTTTTCAAAATTAGAAGTTTTACTCAATTTTTTAAATTGGTCCAACATCAAAAATTTAATGAAATTTAAAAATGACAAATTTTAATCCTTATGATACAAAGTTTGAAAACGTTTCAATGAAACATTAACGATTACTCCAATTTCAAAATGTGATTCAAATTTTAAAAAATTACCTGCAAATTTTGAGAACTCGCCAAATTTTGAATTTCTTTTCAAAGTTCAAAGATTTACTCAATTTTACTTTTTTTTTAATGACTCAACTTCAACGACGGTCAATTCTCCTTCGAATGACAGAATTTCAAATTGGGGAAAAAATGCATGACATTCAAAGTTTGCAGAGCTTTTTCAAAACTCATCTTCAACAAAAAGCAGTAGCATTTTGGAATACCTATTTTTCATTCCTGAAGAGAGAAATTATTTTCCATGAATTTTTTCAAATTCTTAAAAATGCCTTTTTTTTCTTAATTCCTGAACAAATTTTTTACGATTTCGATGAGAATTTTTCCAATTATCTAGAAAATTTATAATTTTCGTAAGAGGGATTAGGAGTTCTCGAGAATATTTTTTCATTACCTAACATGTCCCAAAAATTTTATTTTTCCAATTCTCGAGAATGGACTTTTCAATTTTTGAAATTTTCAATTACCTAAGTATCTTATGTTCTTAAGAAATTTTTCAATTCTAAACGATATCAAAAATGTGTTTCCCTCAATTCCTGAAAATATTTTTCTACTTAATTCCCAAAAGGTATTTCTCAATTCTGTGAACATTTCCCTGAAAAATATTTTTTCATTCCTGCGAATAATTATTATTTCCTTAGAAAATTTTTCTGAGGAAATTGAGGTCTGGGCTACCAATTTTCTACTTTATTTCCAAATTATAAACCTGATTTTACTGTATTATTTAGGTATGTACTAATAATATTGGGTTTAATTATTTTTTCAAATTTTCTGAAAGCGAGAATTTTTCGTCACTTCTGAAATGAAATTTTACGTCTATCCTGAATACCCCACCTCGTAATCTCGTAAGAGACACACAAACAACAAACACACCAGGAAATCAACGCATCTTTCAAAACCAACGACGTGACGACAATTTCATCGATAATTTATACATTCTCGTACAAATATCTCCGCCAACATCAATTTTTTCTTTTGTCAACTATGAAATAACACCATCAACAACTACAATATCAGCGATGCAACGATTACATTCGAGAGAGAGAGAAAAAAAAACAGTACGTAATATCGCTATGTACACTTGTGCCATTATCATTTCACTGATAGGTACTCAAGAGTCGAATTATCTATTTCGTGCCTTGTGACAATCGTCATCTTCATCGAAAATCGCCATGAAACGCGCAAAAACGCGAAAATTCCTATGAATGTATCATAATTCGCACGTTTGTTCAATATAATAATCGAATCAAGGTACTCTCTGATGCCTGATGTCATGATGTGTCATTATGCAAAAATTTCATTCAATACTTCGCATACTATACGAATACTCAACTCATCTTGGCGCAATTTTTGGCTGCCCTGGCAAGGTCACTTCCATCACTCAGTCGTAATTCCACGTAGCTGAAAAAAACACACAACTCAAAAAACAAAGTTCCAATTTCGCCTTAATGAATTTTCCTCCATTCTCCATTCAGCCCCTCTCTTCATTTATCCCAATACCATAGAATTCTCACACGAAGCGAAGAGTTTGGTCAGGCGGATACAACGTGCGGTCACCATTCTGTTACCATAGCCAAAGCCAGAAGAGCTGTACGGTTCGAGATCATGTCTTCGATCGTGTACCGGTCTATTAAAGCGCAAAAAGGTAAAAAATTAATAAACCAGCGAATATTCGAATCGGCCAAAAGCCAGCTATGCTACTCGCAATGCCAAGGTAACGCTTAACCGATTCGATACGCTGAGGTCGCTTTGCGTTATATCCAGATCCACAGATCCACAATGCACCATGTGATCGATCAACACCCCCACTCGCTGATCTAGGTCGCAGTTTGCCAACTCCTCGATGAATCTTTATAATACGTCGTACTACTGGTAACACTAACATTATGGGCTAACAAATGAATCATCAAAACACACGCGACGACCAGTTTTAATTTCTTTCAATTAGGTGCATATGCTGCGCAGTAGCACATCCTAATCAGCACCTATTACTCTCTCTCTTTGATGAGTCAAAATTTTCAATTCATAGAAGTTCGAGTTCGAGCTCGTATGATAAAAGTTTCCTTCCTTCGTCGTATCCTCTTCCTCAAACCGGAACGTACCAGGGAAATCTCAACCCTAAAGCTGGAACAAGATACGTCATCGATTACGCACCACACATGCTCACATTCAACTAGAGAAGTCAAAGTTGACTCATGCCACTCAACGGTGACGAAAGCTCTACGTACCGCTTGACTTTGGCCTTGAACAAGCTTACGTTGAGACACTTCTCGAATTACCACACTCGCACACAAATACAACCCATACATCGTCGAAGAGAGCGTAAAAACAACATCAAACTGCGAGAGTATTTTTGGCAACAAACAATACACCCAATGGCAAATACTCGACTGGGATATTTATTAATTAGCAAGCCACCGCAAAGGCTCGGTTAGTTCACCTTCTTTTCTTTTTTTTCTTTAATACGTACACGTACAGTACGTACGTAAAATGCGGCTCACAATAGAGAGCACGTAGTTTATACCGATGATTAACGAGAACGTGTATAAGCAACGCTTAATGAACTGTATCTATTTTAATTTCTTCGGCTAAGTAGTATTTAAAGGCACGACATGCACGATTTCAAAACCCACATAGAAAGAAATAACGAGAGAGTGAGATGGAGAAGTACGCGGGGGCAGAAGACACCGGTGGACAGATAGAGATGGAGATATCATTACCGATGGTGTTTTTATTTTTAGTAGCAAGTATTAAATTAAACTTTGCACAATGCCATAATCATAGGTACTTATGCTGAATGCTTCCGCTTTCGCATCAATTTACCGGTGAATTTTCCAGTCACTTATCTACGAATTTTTCCAGATAAAAAACAAACAAACGTAACTCCAACTCTCACCGAAATTCATGTTCAGCATCATTCATCACTCATTTAAAAAAAATTTACTACAAAAAAAAGTTAGATTTCAACTACAAATTTAAGGATTTTTCATCATTCTACAAAAATATTAAAAAGATTTTTCACTTTAAGAAAGCTGGAAAAATTAAAACGAAAAAAAAAACATTAAAAAAATTGAGAAAATTCTTTTAGTGTAGTTTCATTTTTTTCTAGACATATTTCCCAAAAAAAAATTAAGATTTTAATTTCATTCAAAAAAAAGTACCTAGTAGGCAAGTCTTAAGTATTTAAAAAAAAAAAAAATTTTTTTCAGTTTTGTCCTCTTTTTATGAAATTTTTATGCCGAAAAATAAAGATTTTTTTTATTCCAAAAAATGGATTTTTTCATTCCAAACGTGGATTTTTCATTCCAAAAAATGGAGTTTTTTCATTCCAAAAGATGGTATTTCTTTCATTCCAAAAAATAATTTTTTTTCATTCCAAATTTTTTTTTTTTTTATTTTAAAAAATAGATTTTTTTATTTTAAAAATGTTTTTTTTTTATTCTAAAAAATTGATTTTTTCATTCCAAAAAATTGATTTTTTCATTCCAAAAATTTGATTTTTTCATTCCAAAAATTTGATTTTTTCATTCCAAAAAATTGATTTTTTCATTCCAAAAAATAAGGATTTTTTTCATTGCAAAAGATGGGATTTCTTTCATTCCAAAAAATGGGATTTTTTTTCATTCCGAAAAATTGTATTTTTTTCATTTCAAAATTTTTTTAATTGTTCAGTTTTGTTGGATTAAAAAAAAATTCATTCCAAAAAATTATCAAATTATTTGCAACTTTTTGATACAAGTTGAATATTTTTTTTCTAATATAAAATTTCAAAAAATATTGCGAGGTTGTCCGGAAATGTTTCGAGCTCCCCACCGAAAACTAAGTTGGGTGAAGAGAGTATCGTTCCTCGTTCACTTCAACCTTAGAATTTTCTCTGCACAATTCTCTAAAAACTCGAACAAGCTTTTTTGCCCGATTTGTAGATCATAATCTGCCCACATAATTATGCGAGAAGAAAATTACCATACGACCAGGTGTCTTACCTTTCGCGATCTACAATTATGCAAAAAATTGCATATTCAGTATTCCAAGTTCCAGATGCGTTAGAAACTGTGAAAATAAATACCCACCCACACCTTATTACCTTCGTTTTACACACATTATGAAAAAAATTGTCGTCGTTGAACTAATCACGCGCTTCATCCAAATGCACTCGCACATGCAAGGTGTTCGTATCTTTGGGGAGAATGTACCACAGGTACAAAATACCTACACCTTCTCTGCACTCTTACTACAGCTGTACGTATGGCGTACACAAATAATACATTACACGCGTATATACCACTCAATGACCATATAATTGACTGGCTCACGCCGAAGCAAATTATTCGGTTCCGGTAAACCAGTATTCGAGAGCGCGGCTGGCCTCTCGGGACTTGGTCGTCTTCTTGAAATAATAACAAATTGCGGCATGCTGCAGAGGCACGGTACGCGAGACGAGTTGTAACCCGAGAGGCTTCATTCAACAGTTCGCCAATCGTCAATGGAGGCAACGCACCCAAAAGTACCATCGAGTTGCTTTCCTACACCTACAGGTTCTTTTCCTCTTCTTCAATGGATGACCATCGATTTACTCGCCAGAGTCGAGTCTAAGTGTAGGTAGACGAATTAATGAAACCACTCCGCAGCTTCGGAGTGACTTTGTGCAGTTGAGCTTGCGCACGTTAAACGGATACGGTACAAATTTGTAAACGCGATGAGGTTGGTGATACCCCTCACGGTGAGAGTATGATTTCGCGAAACGCGAGTCGAGTACTCAATGCGGGCTCCTTTTAAATTTCTCTAATGGGTTGCTCGTTTCGTCTTATCCATGTTTGGTTACGATCTGTGAGGTAGATACGAAGACATATTGATGGGTTTCATTTCACGAATCGTGTGCCCGCTTGTGTATGCTGCACAAGGGCCTGATTTATGATAAATTCGTATGCCCCTCGCGGTGAGATGCTAAAATATCGGTTAATTAATGTCGCAAATCGTTTCGTTGATGTGCATCTGGCGAATGTAAAAAGAAACTAGCAATGACTCGACTCGAGATTAAATGGAGACCGTGTTTTTTCTCTTTCTCTCTCTCTTTGTTATCGGGTTCCAAAATCAAAACCTTACGTCGATGTAATTCCAAATCTTTATTTTAAAGACATCATCTAACATCTACGCAAGGAAGATTTGATGGATGATAATGCTGTCGATGGAGAAATACCTTGGAATCGAAAATATTTTAAAAAATCAACTCGAGATGAACTGGGCATTACTATTTCAGGTTCAGATATTTTGATGTAAATAAGACTAGATACTGAAAATTTTAGGTTCCAGGGCCCAATATAGGTGGAGATCATTCTTTTTTTCAGTGAACGAATAGAATAATGATCTCCTCCAACTATAAATACCAAATTTTGACCTTCAATGTCATTTGGTTTGGGCTACGGACAAAGTCCAGATGAAAAAGATCTCCAAAAGCACATTAAGTGCATAAACTGAATCTACGAGTATGATCAACTCCTGCAGCTTGATCAACGTGGGAAAATATTCCCAAAATCCACTTCATGGGACTTAGAAATGGGTGGAGATGAAGAAGGAAGTTGAAATTTGTATACTTTACAAATAATATGAGTTCTCATCCTTGATAAAAAAATTCTCAAATTCACTATTTTGGACCTTCCCAGGGTTCTCCACAAAAAAGGTCTCTACCCAAATTAGGGTCCGAAAGATCAAAATCACAGAAAAAACACATCAGTGACCTCTATTGACTCTACTCACCAAAGTTCAGCCTTCTACCTCAGATATATATACTTAAGTTGGGCTGTAAGCTAATTGAAGTACTGAAAAACACTGAAAAAATCATGAAGATTCTCGATTTTTGATCCTACACAAGGATCAAAAGGAGTCCAAACGTCGAAACCCACAAAACACATAGCAGGGACATAACATAAATCTACGTTTGAATTTCAGAACCTCTATGACGATTTTGAAGGTCTGTGGCTTGATCAACGTGAAAAAATGGCTTCAAAATCCACTTCCTGGAGCCTAAAAACAGATTGGATGCCCCAAAAATCTCAAGTTTGGATATTTTGGAAGTAATGAGGATACCAATCACTGGAAAAAATTTCAAAAAATGTTCTCACTTTGGACCCCACAAAAAAAAAAGAAGGTCTTATTCCAAATTTCAAGTTAAGGCTCAACAAATCTTATGATACATTTCACACTCTTAGGGAACCCCACATAAGAAGTTGAATCTCATTCGACCTATTAGACTTGAAACTAGAGATCCAAAAGTAGTGGGAACATTGTCAGAGTATTAGTCAAAATCAGCTGTGCTCATTGCACTCTAAAACATTTCTCAGGTCTCGTCAGTTTTTTCCTTGCCTTTGGATTCTTGGGATTTTCAATTACTTAGTATAAGCTCTGCATTGAAGTTGAAAAACTGAAGACAAGAAAACAAATGACGAAGCCTGAGCAAAGTGTTTCAGAGACTCTGAGTACAAAAAGGACAGTGATTTTGACTTATACTGTTACAACATGACACCACAGAAGTACAGAACTAAACTGCACTGTATTTTAAAAAGATGTACTATCTCAAGATACAATCGAGGGTCTTTTAATACAGAAAATATCTAGAGCATATTTGAATCAAAAGATGAAAAAAATTGCCCAAATTCCAGATCAGTCCATCATGGGCTGAAATGCCCCTGCGACACATTTAAACTTCTGTTGAAAGACTCTTGAAATTCCTGCAATGCTAACAAATACTTTGAACGAAAAAGGATCTCTCATCAGATGACACTAAATGAAACCAAACCCCTATGGCGTGGGACGCGAGACGCAAGAGATGATTAATCTGCAGAATGAATCTTGGCGACCTAGTTGCGGTTCATTAATGTATGTATGTTCGTAAATTCACAGCTCCTATTTATCATTCGCACTCGCGATCTTCACACTCGACAGTGTTGAATTTGGCGATTGATGATTCAAGCCGATGGAACGAGTACTGTTGCGTGCGCATTCCCCAAGAGTCTGCTGCTTCTAATTGCTCGGTTGACATTGAAGATTTCATTGTGAAATGGCGGATTTACCGCTGTGACCTAGAAAGGTCGTGGAAACTTTGCCATGCTAAGGTATCACCGGCACTGCTTCTTCTGCCATCCGCGTCCGTCGACATCGCGGTGTTGTCATATTACGATGAAAAATTCGCTTATATAAGAACTGGCTGCTGATAAGATTATCTCCTTTTGGTCGGTGCTGTTTATAGGTACTTTTTATACATGATGGTGAATTATCATAATGTAAATACAATTGAAACCTGTCGAGCTGCAAATTTTAAATACAACGAAGCACACTCTAGATTACATAGTCAACGATGAAATATATTTCCTCGCGTCTTGGAGTACTTACATACTAAAAAACGCGTATATTTATAGAGTTCGCTAAAGTATCGGACGTGCGAAATTTTTCAACGTCGAATTTGGCAAACGTGTGTAACGCGGCGCGATGGTAATTTTTAAATTTTAATTAGAATGAAAATCAGCCGTATACACGTCTGGAATGAGGTCGCTGAGAAGGATTTTTTCTTTTTCGTGTCTCTGTCATTCTCTAACAAGACTGACTCTCCGCGTACTGTATCGGTTATCGACGCAACGCACGTTTGTACCAAGAAGGCGAGGGAGGCCGCCGGGGCTTCGCCGGTGTGTTTAAAAATATGGACGGGTAACTGGCAAAGAGTCGTCGATAACATCGACGCACCTATTTTTTTCGCGTGCATTCTTTTCGTAATTTTGTTTACATTTTTCGACGACCAAGTGAAACCTATTTAAAGATGAGAAATATTTGGCATTATTCGTACCGCCAGTCGAGTACCGGCACTTCCGCTTTGCAAACAATGACACGTACATAATTTCTTCGGCTGATGGCGCACCCAACCGTGCGTAAATGAATATGGGTTTTTGGAGCCTGATTTGGATGTCGAGGCGGAGAAGGCTAGAAAATTTGGGATCAGTGGTTTATAGATCCCTAATTTCTCAATATTTTAGTGAGGAGTAGCTCTCCTGGAACTGGAAAGAAAGGTTCAAAGCGACTTTTTGAGAAAAATCTACATCTATCAAGGATTTTAGCCGTTCAAGTGCTGTTTTTCCTTCATATCTCGTGAAACAATGATTCTAGCCAAAAAATGCTTTGGTCAAGTTTTAAGCAACTCTACATTCATGGTCGAGACATAACATGGATCACAAGAAAACACTTCAAAATCTGAAATCCAATAAGGGGAAGGGATGTCACCATAAAATTCAGAAAAAGTTATGAGACAAATTTTCCTATCCGAAAAGATGAAGATGCTACACAGCTTTTAAAAACTAATTTTAGCCTTTTCATTTTCAAGGGTAAGCAAATTCTTTGAACAAATTTTTTGTTCCTGATGAAAAGTTATACCTACTTTTTGTATTGTTTTGAGGGTATTCATGTCACCTTAATGCTCTGGGTCCTTAATAAATTGAAGAAGGCAATATGTCAGACCAATAATTTCTTGTTGATGAAACTCCTTCAATTTCGAAGATAGACATATCCCAAAGTGGTTAGATTTTTTTTGTATTTTTCAAGTGCCACCGATTACCTGTGTGATGTTGGAAAAAATTTTGAACGCAGTGCTGCCAATCGACTTTGCTAGGAAAATAACACCTTTTGAACCTTTTTCAGAGTGTTTGGCATAATTTCAAAACTAAAAAGCAGGACCTTTGCAGGACCTCTAACAAGACTTTTTTAAAAACTTACAAATTTCAAAGAGTTGAGTATTTAAATTTTTCAAAGTTTTGGAATTTTTAAACTTACTGAACCAAAAAATAAATTTTCAATTTCGAAGATACTTGAAGTTTAAAAATTACAAAATTTTGAATTTCTTCAAAATTTTTGAAACTGTAAAAATTGACCAAATTTGAAAAATTCTAGAATGATCAAAATTTTTTATGAATTTTTTCCTAGTTATAACCATTTTTTAATATTTTGGACAAGAACTTAATATAACAAATTTTCAACTCGATTAAATTGGATCAAAATTTACGAATATTTCACATACAACAGCTTAATGTGGCCATTTGGCATCATCTTGTTAAAAATTCCAGATCACCCTTCTCAGCAGAATAAAACATATTTCGAAGCACCAAAGTACACACAAACCTCCAATTAAATCCCACTTTAACAATTTTTTCTCTCAAAACTCGAATTTGAATAGATTTAAAATCAATTTATCAAGAATTCCAACCGAGTCAAGTCAACCATTTACTCGCGCTTCCAACACTTCGAATTCCGCTCGCTTAGAAACCATAAACGTGCAATTATTCCTCAAACAAAACAACAAAAAACTATGGAGAAAAAAAATATACAAACTGCAAACAATATAAATTTTTCTGAACAATTTCACGATAATAACCTAGTAATTTCGATGTTTGAAATGTTAAAATTATCGCTCGTTGGTTAATTACATTATAATATACTTTTTTTCTGCTTTCGCGTTGCATTTATTTTCCAAATACAAAATACATTTTCGAGGAGTTGACTTGGACTTTGTTCGTATCTCGGAAGGGAACATATATAAGTCCAAGTTTAACTACAGAATGCACAGTTAAAACAGATACATCCATTTGTATGAACTTGTATACGTGAAAAGAAGTATGTAGTATAACCGGTTACAAATATACCAGATTAAAACCGATGCTGAATATATTTTATATTTTTTCTATGGAAGAAACAATGAACAAAGCGGGCACGTTTTCATTTCAAGAATGGTAGTCCGTTTCGACGAATCTTAATCAAGAATTTTCTATACTCTGCCTCCCTCTTGTAATGTCATTTTTGCAACGCTGATTCCTTTCGTAGGCAACTTTTTCCGAGAAGATATGAGTAAATTGGAGGGATTTGATCGAGGATTGACCAATACCCAGAGGCCAGAGTACTTCCATTCTGGATCAAATTTCATCTCAAGTCTCTAGATACATCAAACTTCCTCAAATTCATTCACTCGAAATTTTGAAAAAAATATGATTACCTCTCCTCTCCTCTCCTCTCCCAAAGAACTATTAATACGTAGAAGACTTTGGAATTTCATCAAATTCCAACAACAAATTCCATCATAACCTTGGCAGATTCGCCTGAAAACAATAAACAACGTTAATGAGAAGACCATTAGCTTCAAAACATGGTCCCCAGCCGGTCTTCTGTATCACTTACACGATCCAGAATCCTCTATACATGCACATTACGAGTATTTCCAATACACAAAGTATCACTTACCATCACCTTTTATCTACCATCACGGAAACCGGACCCTACCATGTACTCACATACAAACTACAAACCACAACCAAAAATTCAGAGCTTTTCAATTCCTCGGCAGAAAAAAACAAAACTGGTCTTTCTGACGTCACAGTTCTCGGACCTCGTATTCCAGTCCCATACCCGTTACTCCGAGAGTAAAATTTCTCGTGCATTCGAACCCAGAGTCGCAGAGGGGGTGGGGTGGAATAACACCTCGAAAATAATCCGTTATTAAAAGTCGAGCCATTACGACTTATAGTATTTATCAACGAGAAATTAATTGCTTAATGTCGTATTTACCAAACACCGGTCTGGCCGTTCCTGCGGGGAACCGGTTCTTTATTCATTTTTATCTGCATATCGTCTCGGGAAAGATTCTCTCGGCCAAATAACACACACACGAGCAACTACATATCAAAGCCGAATACACGAATGTTTTAGTGGTAAATTAAATGTATCAATTATCCACTTCTCAATTTTCATGCAATGTATAAATAAATACAATGTACCTCGTAATAAGAGAGTACCCATCATGTTAAGCGTGGTGTTTTTTCTCTTCGTCGTTTACGATTAAATCGGACAATTTCATGGCTCGTGGTTCGTGTAATGGTTCACATGAGATTATATCGCTGTTTACAATAATGGTCTGTCTTTCTTTAGAGCACTAGGTGAAAATTAAATAGAATATATTGTATGCCAATGTGTGTGCACCTGTCTAAAGAATTACCGACCAATGATGCTCTAACCGGTATGTCCGAACAATAAAACTCGTGTTGGGTTTTGCATATTTTTAAAGAGATTTGCATTTTTTTTTTAGCCTAAGAAAGTACGAGTAATAAAATTCTCAGATCGACAAGGTGCAATTTCAATGTTGAAGAGAACAAAGGAGGGGAAGAAAGGGTCATTGAAAATAATTCACTCATCAGTTCCAAAATCGAAATGATCGAACTAAAAATCCAAAAAATTCAATTTCAATAACATTAAAAATAAGTAGGTAAAAATCAGAAAATCCTGGAGAAAAATGAAAATTTTTCGGAGACCTTAAAATGGCATGACAGGAAAATGTGTTCATCGAATTAGGAATCCCAAATTCCAATCACATTAATTGATTTCTACCTATCTATTTCAGAGAAGTCTGAAAAATTTGAAAAGTTTGATGGAGATCCCAACACTCTCTGAAAAATGGCTTCAACTAATTACAAATTTCAAGAATTGAAAATCACAAAAAAAAATTATATTTCGGAGAAAAAAATCATAAGCAACAAAATGAAACTAAATTACCAATTTTTGCCACCATTTAATCCATTAATCAATTACAAATATACCCTCTTAATAAATTGATATTCGCATTGACTTTACCATTGACAACCAACTTATCCCAATCACTGATTACAAGGTTCGCATTTATAGTTTTTGATTTTCAATTTATTTTCATTACTGCAATTGCTGCAACAAGCACAAACCGAACACTTTTCGCAGTAAAAATTATCATCGGACTGTCTTTTCATTCTTTCCATGTTGTTGAACGATGAGGATAATCCACCGAGACCTTTGCTCGATCCAAAAACACAACTGGAGAAATCCGAGCATCCGGCGTTATCATCTTCAGCATCTTCAAAACAGCCTTCATCGCAACCAGATTCATTATCTCTGGACGCTTCGCAGTTAGCGGATTCTTCAGCTCTCGTATCTTCACAGCGGTCTTCATTGCAACCGTCTCCAGACTTTTGATAAACGGAATTTATAACAAGGAAAGATATTACAAAATTTGCTTAATCCCCCTTTTTTTTAATTAAAAAACTTACTTTGTAGTTCTCTATGGGGCGCGGCATGCACACTTTCATCGATACAAAATATTGTTTCTTTTCCTGTACCAAATACCAATGTATCAATCAATAAAATGAATCCCTCACCAGTCGAGAAGAAAAAATTAAATTATCATTTATAAAAATTCACCTCATCATATCCAGCCTCAAAGACTTTCTCGAGAGTCCTTTTCGGAGATGCTGGTAATTTTTCCTGCAATAGCTGCAGCAGTTGTTCAGCCAAATCTCTCGAACTATCGCTACTTGGATCCCACATTCTCATGTCACCGTCCGACTAAGAAAATTCATACAATATTTAGAGCACCACGTTGCCACTTCGGATAAATAACGAAGCCACAACTGTGCTCTAGGTACTTACTGCAGCCTCTGCAGCCTTAGCCACTTTTGTATAAACCATCGCCACGAACAAAACCATCAAAGATATTCGAACCGCGTACATTTTGTATCAAATTATCACCGTACTATTATTAAAAAAATCACAACAACTCGTCAGCAACACGTTTTCAGGACAAATATCTCGATAAGTCTCGACTACATAGGGTTTTATACGATGAAGTAAGGTGCATTGTTAGTATGTAATGTTGGAAATTTTGCTATTCGATGTTGAAAAAAAAATTGCAATCGAGAGTTGTAATCCAAATTTCGAAATTACCCTTACGTGGTTTTCTTTTGATGTACGTTGCTCGAATAATAATTCGTAAAAGGATGTTGTACGTAGAACACTTCAAGTACATTGTGCTCGAGATCTCGTGGTGGAGAACGTTAATTAGCACAAAAGTATGGTGCACTTGTGTGGGTTGAAAAACTCAAGATAGACGTTTCCAACTTGAGAGGTAATATCGTTGAAGTTGGTTTGTAATTTTCTTGTGTGCTTTTTTTTTCAGTAACTTTCAAGATATTTCACTGGTAAATGTGAGGAGGTTGCTCCTGAGGTGATCCTGGTCTTTAAAGATCTATTCTGACCACATTTCTAATGCGGTGTTGCTGATCTATGCTTGATCTCGAGTGAAAAAATGGATTCAAGTTCTATGTCGATCTCAGACTCACCGCTGGAATCAGTTTTGTTCCTGTGCAGCTTACAAATGTGTTAATTTACGCCTCATAATGCGTACTTTTTGTCTATAGCGCACCCTTCTTCCACGTATATGGGCAAAAGATCTCCTACCTACGACCAAACACGTATTAAGCAGGCTAGCCAAGATCATAGCATAGAAAACGTGCTGGCTCAGGCCGGAAGTAGTATTTGTGACAAAGTATAATAGGTAAATAAATATCATCGACGTAATCCCGGTTTTTATTCGAGTTAATAAATGTAACCAACGACCGTACACAGTACAATACCAGTCGTCGACGTGATAAAGGTCAATGGAATGATCTCTACCTTCAGCAGCAGCTTCGTCTTGCAACAATGATAAACCACATCGGCTCTAGGCTCATTGCGAATAAAACATCGTTTTTACCACCGAGTTACGCAATTTATAGTTCTGCACTCTGCATGTACACAGGGTGTTTCAGAAATGACTTGAGGTTGGGATATGACCAAATAGCATTAATTTTGTTAGTCCTTGTCGAATTGGAAAGGGCAAGAAAATTGGGGATGAGCTGTTTATGGTTTCTAAATACCAATAAAAGTAAGTTTCCTGGAGCTGAAATGTGAAGTTCCAAAGTGACCCTTCAATCTTTTAGCTATTTTAATCCGTCAAGAACCGATTTTTCTTCATATCTCGTAAAATAATGATTTTAGCCAAAAAACGCTTTGGTTGAGTTTTAATCAACTCTACATTCTTCATCAGGACATAAGATGAACTATACAAAAGACCTTTAAATTTTGATCTCACACTCCGGGGGGGGGGGGGGGGTCATGATAATTTTTTCGGGATTTTTGCAGTTCATGAAAATATTGTGCCTTGTGCCTTTTTCTATATATTTTTTCGATGTTTGAAATTCTGTGGTGTCTTAACTTCCAGAGATGAGCAAATTTTTCACATAATCAACTTTTTTTGTTCCTCTTAAAAAGGCTACATCTTGATGAAATTTTGTAATTTTCATACTTTTTTTGAGGCTCGGAAAATACTAATTTTCAAAGCTCTGTGGAACCTTCATTTTCCAAGATAGGCATCTAATGTAAATAAAGTCTTTTGTTAGTGATACTCTGCCGTATTGAAATCTCGAGTTCGGACATTCCCTTTCCAGAACACCCTGTATAAAAACGTCTGCATTACCTCATAGGCTGGAGTAGGAAGAAAAAAATGAAACGAGGCGACCAAAAAGTTTACACACGCATACTTATGGTCGTAAATTAAAAAAAAGAAGGGGTTCTCTTTCGTGTAAAGTTTTATTATCCAGAATCACTTCAGGAATTGCTGCTCTTTCTCTGTCTCTCTATTCTGTCTCGTACGCGCCAAAAACACCACCCTTTTATTACGAGACAACATGATGAGGCCGAAAGGGAGACACTTGAAGTTATGTGAGAGAAAGTATATACTCGTACTCGAAATCGAGTATGGCGTCGAGACGCCGGTGTATTGTTTCCATTTACAAGATCGATAATGGATTATTGAGCCAGAACGTATCGTTATCTGATACGGTACTGTCGAGAGGAGATGAGAATTTGAAAAAACGTTCGAGCGTAATTTAGTGGGTATTATGGAATTTTATAAATCTTTGAATACTCGTCTTCGTCGACTCGTGTAATTATTCGAGTGGAACTTTGAATACAAAATCAGCATCGATGGTTGTACTCGAGTTGAGTAGAATTAGCTCAAAAATGATTCTCAAATTTTTGCTTGGTTTCACAAGAAATATAATGGGGAAAAACTACCTCAAGGTTGGTTCCTTCTGGTCATTTTTATTCGTTTCTTTATTCATATAAAATTCCACATTCTATTTAAGGTAATTTCCGCGTAATCTCCTAAATATTCAAACACCTGCGTAGACGTACGAGTAAGTACCCAAGTGTAAATGCAATTTAATGCTCATTTACGATAAATGATTTCATTTTACGACTTGTATCTCGTCGTAAACGATCCGCTTTCTGTCTCGTTAATCACCACGGTTGAAATTTTTTCTCGTAAAAACAAACGCAATTGTTATTTCAAGTTCGCTGCGATCTTTCAAATATTCTTGAAATCTCCTTCCTTTCGACTTTTCGAATTTCCATTCAATCTGTTCAAAAATCGAAAAAAATGTCGTCGCGAATTTCGGCAACACTGCTACGACGTCGCTGTTACGGTGACATTGTATACTTTATGTAGCAAATCGTCAGAAACATTCCTTTCGAACATATGTTTCGACGATGCAGTTTATAATTAACACAATCGCAACCGTAGCTCGACGCCGCACCGAGGAGGAGGGTAGAGGGAGGGAAAATCCTCGTTACGTAACGGTGTACTAGTCGTCGGCGTTTATTTTACTCTTCTCGCGTACGAGCTTTTACACCTACGCTTTTTTGGCCTCTGATTATGCACAGAGAAGTAAGAAAGAAGAGAGAAAAAAATTTCGCCGATATTTAGTTTCATAAGTATAATATACGAGTTTGATTCTATTTTTAAGGTACTTGGCATACGAATTAAATAACGCGGTAAATTACGTCAAAATGTACGAATAATTACCGGCTCTTCGTCGACTCTTAGTATAATTTTAATTGTGTCATACGTGACAGTGACGCGTACCCGTACGTTGGGGCCAGGCCATGAGATTAGATGCAAGCAGGCTTCTGCCATGCTATGCTAATTAAAAATTGCCGTAATTGTTTTAATGAATTAGATCTCCAAGGCGTCGTTGAATGCACTGGCAAAGATTCGTAATCGTAAATTTTACTTGATGATTTTTTTTTTTCTCTTTCGGAGAAAGGTCTACGAGGGTGGAATTTCACGACTCGAAAGAAGTTGATGACGATGAGTATTTTCGTGATTGTCCAAATCAAAATGTAATTTGTATCTACATTCTACAATTAGGATTTTTTGGTCCATACTTTTATACAACGATGGCCAAAAATAAAGATCGCATGAAATAATTTTGAATAATCTTATCAAAATCATTTACTTAGGTACTCACTCCAATAATGTATTAAATTATTTTTTTAGCCTTGTTTTTTCTTAATTTGTCAAAAAAAACAAGGCTATTACTTTTAATTATTAGTGATTTTTTATGATTTTTAGGATTTGATTCAGAAATAATTTTTGATAATTTTTTTTGTAATTTTTTTCATGATTTTGGGATTTTTTTTTGCATAAAAATTTTAAAATCATAATTGCATGGGATGATTTTGAATTATCACATTAAAATCATTCACTCCAATGATTTACCTCATGATTTTTTCTTTTTAGTGATTTTTCACGATTTATAAGATTTAATTCACAAATAACTTCTGATGATTTTTTGGAAGGGTGGACTCATTTTAAAAATAATTTTGGATGTCTTTTTTTTACATAAAAATTTTAAAATCATGATGGTACGGACTGATTTTGAATCATCACATCAAAATCATTTACTCCAATGATTTAAATCTTTTTTTTTGTGATTTTTCATTATTTTAAGGATGTAGTACCTATTTGGGAATTGATGCCTGCAGATTTTTTTGCATAAAAATTCAAAATAATCATTGTATAGAATAGTTTGAAATCATCACATTTTAATCATTCACTCCAGTGATTTAAATCATGATTTCTTGATTTTGGTGATTTTTAGAATTTGGTTCAAAAATTATTTTAGATAATTTTTCCCTCCATAAAAAGTCAAAATGATCACTTTATGAAATGATTTTGAATCATCACATTAAAATCATCCACTACAATGATTTAAATCGTGACTTTTCAATTTTTTATTGTAATGGTTCTTCATTTATTCTTTTTTGCATAAAAATTTAAATTCGAGTCTGAAAAAAAATATCTTTCCTTGAATTGAACAAAAAAAATTCTTGTCAAATTGAAATGACAAAAATTAATTACTAATTACAAAGTTTTCATAAAAATGACTGATTGAAGTGATTCATAGTTTATTTTTTCGCATTCAGTTTTTCCTATTTCCAATTGATAACAATTTTTGTGATGGTCGAAATAAAATTAAATTTGTTTGATGAATAACTATTATTCAGAATTTTTTGTCGATTCCATTATTTTTACGAACGGGTTACGAAATATTAATCACACCATGTTCTGATGTTCTAATCACAAGTTGTATTTTTTTTCAAGGAGAAAACTTGATCATTTATTTTTACACGATAATTAAAAAGAACAATCGATTTATTACTTTGCCTACTTTCAATGTTCAAGGAGCTGAATTATAAAACAGAAAGTTTTTACCATTTTTTCAAAATGAATAATATTCCTTCAATTTCAAGATAGGCAAAAATAATAGGTACACACAATTCTCTTCGGTGTCCCAACTTTAAAATAGTGCCAAAAATTACGAGCAGAAAATAAAAAATAAAAAATTCCAAAAAAATCGACTCGGGCTCTAATAAATTTAAAATGTACCAAAATCGATCAACACGTCAAATAAACTCCAAAAAATGATTGAATATTTGACCAGAAGAGATTGCTTCAAAGACGCACTCGAAATTAATCAAAAAAAAAAGGTACGATTAATATCGACGACATTCGATGCTTTCACTTCTTTTGGCCAGTACGTTTCACCACGATGATAAAAAATTGATATAAATTTTATTTCTCGGTTTTATCTCGATGCTACAATCAAATCAACGACTCGAATCGATTTTACACACTAACGATACATTACCATACGCCAAAAAAATACCCACTGTTGGATTACTTTATAGACACGAAATGCGTAGGCGTATTGGCAAACAGACTCTAACGATTTACGATATTTCGTGATTTCTTTTCATATCATTATCGTACAGTTTGATGAAAAAAAATTCCATTCGTGTTTTACAACTCGCGCATAAACGTATGTACTGTAAGTCTGTAAACGACGAATTTTTCAATCATCGAAATTCTTTTAATCGTCTGATGCGTTCGCATGCTCGATCCTATCATCACGAATACTCATATAAGTGAAGATACGAGGAGACATAGTTGGTTAGAGCATACATAGGCATATACTTTGATGCACTAATTTCTACCCATATCCTTCCTAGAAGGTTCACTTCACTGTAGGAATTTTTCGTTCAAAAAACTAAACTGGTTTCTGATCGATTCCTAGTCCCACATACCAAATGAATTACTCTCGACTAATAACGCATCGGTCGAGTACGCATTCATAACGGAATGGTCGCGATTCCTACATGAAGAGTACTCTTGGTCATCGTGTATTCGTCATAATACGAGTAATTATTACTCGTACTTAGCGTGTCCCCGTTTATGTGTCCATGTTTCCAACGATGAATGTATTTTTTGCGCTTAAATCCCGATTATGGTATCGAAATTACACGAGTTTATACACAAAACTTGACCATAGAGGACGATGACATTAAAAAATTGACTGATTTGTATAAAAATATCGTATGATTCAGAAATACATGATTTATCGGCTAGGATGAGGAGGGTACCTCTCAATTTACAACAACAGAAAAAACCTAATATTACTCATTAATGATAAAAATTCGTGAAAATACCACAGTTTAATTTTTCCTAAATAGGGCACAGTACTCGTGAATTATCACGAAATAAAATTTCGAAGAAAATCACGTCATACGCATTCATTGCAGAATTACGAACAGGTCCTCAAATCATTGATCTTGCAATTATTCTGAAATCCTCTCCCTGGCCCCTTCCCCCTCAAAACACGATTTTTTTTGTTAGATTTTCATTTAAAGGAGTTCATAAAAATAAGCATTATCCACTTCCTTCCTGGAATGCTCTATAAAAAGAATTGCAGTCTTACCTTACTTTTTTAAGACGACAGACTGTTTCGATATGCTAATTCTTATAATCTGATTAAATAAATTTTCTTTCGTTTTTCACGTACCTAGAACAGATAAAAATGACAACGGTTAATTCTCTAATCTCGTTAACATATTTTAGGTTATTTAATATGAATAAATTCTTTCGCAGTAAATCGATTTAGCGAGGCCGATTTTGTCATGTTTTCAGTGGGCTTCTCGTATATTTCTACAGACTTGGCAAAGTCTAAAACTCAATTTTGCCAACCTTGAAGAGCATTTTGTAAAAATAAAAATTATGGTATGTATTTTAAATAATTGTTTTTTCGAATAAAATGATGGAGAAAGTAGGATCAATTTTTCATACCTAGTAGAATTAATATTGGATAACTGAATTATAATTCGAAAGAATATTTCATTTATTATTCGAATCTAAAATTCATTTTTTCAAACATTTTCCACTCTTATATTTTACATTTTGAAATATTGTCATTTTTTTCATTTCAAAAAAATATTAATTTCAAAATTTTCTACTTAATTTTTTATTTTAAAAAATTGTAATTTTTTCACTTTGAAAATTGTAATTTTTTCATTTCAAAAATTATCATTTTTCATTCTGAAAAATTGTCATTTTTTCATTCGGATAAATTGTTATTTTTTCATTTTAAAAATTTTTCATTTTGAAAATTTTTAATTTTTTTATTCTGAAAAACCTCAATTTTTTTATTCTGAAAATTTACAATTTTCATTCTGAAAAATTTTCCTTTTTTTTCATTTTAAAAATTTTAATTTTTTTTTAATTCTGAAAAATTTTAATTTTTTTATACTGATAAATTTCAATTTTTTTCATTCTGAGAAATTGTCGAAAAATTTTCATTTTTTCATTCTGAAAAATTGTTTTTTTCTTTTTCATTTTGAAAACTGCAATTTTTTTTGTTTTGAAAAAATGACATATTTCATTTTTAAAAATTGTCTTTTTTTAATTTTACGACAAATCGTCATTTTTTTATATCAAAAATGTCATTTTTCATTTTAAAAAAAAATCACCTTTTTTCATTAAATTTTTTTTTTCACTTCTCCATTTTCGATTTTTTTCAATTTAAAAAAATTGTCACTTGTTTTATATAGAAAATGATATTTTCCTCATTTTGAAAAATCATCACTTAAATTTTACATTTCAAATAATAATTGTCATTTTTTTGGTCATTTAAATTTTTTTCCAATTTGAAAAATTAACGGGTTTTAATTTTTTTTTCTAAATATAATTTTTTTCATTCCATTTTTAGGTAATTTAGTAATTTTTCTTATTTGTGGAAAATTATCAAATTTTCAAGTAGGTATAGAATTTTTGAATGAGATTTAAATTTTTTCTGGTAATTTCCTTTCTGCGAATTTCTTTTAGAGAGAATTTTTTACAGCAAAAATTATTTTATAGTTTTTTTGTAGAAAATTTTAAATTTTCGTATTTTTTAATAAAATAAAATATTGGAAAGAAATTGAATGAAATTTTTCATTCGCTCAAAACTGAAAAATATCTATCGAGTAAAAATTCCCAAGTTCAACATAGTCCCTCGCCTCATAGAGAAAAAAAAATCCAAAAATATGACGTAGGCATTTTTCAAGAAATAGAAAAAAAGTACCCAAGGGCAATCCCCATCGCACTTCCCTATTTCTAACCCAATCTGCGTTAAATTTAAACCACGTTTTGCGAGAACCGTGCCGCGTTTTATCGTAATACTCAACACGTGATGACAATTTCATAATTGCCCCCTGTTTAATTACATAATACATACGATTGTATGCATATAGCCAGCCACCAACCAGAACCAGATGCTAAATTTTACCAAACGTGCGAGTATAAAAATAGCGCGAAAAAAGTCATCCGAGTTATTACGTCGTTTACACATTTACAAATTCCACATTTCCCATCATCGTACGAATAAACCACAAAGTAAGCGAAGTAACTCCCCCCTCTCCTCTCCCCCGAATCATAAGAGAGTTGAAAAATGGTAAAATTATTCTTAAATGTGACACATTGGCGAGATGGTGACCATCTCGTCGATATAATAATTCAAAAGAAAATCTCACTTATTAGTTCATTAACGCGAGCAAGAGCATCTGGTCCGAGTCGGGATAAAGTCAGAACGCGGGTCAACGGTCACCAAATCATCGAGCTAATAATGATGTGGGCGCCATTCTAAACACACACACGCATCCGGAAGACTCCCCCGCGCTCAAAGTCTATATACTGGTGAACTTCACCTAAATAAGATTAATTTCAAGTTGGGAGAAAAACGTGTCTTGCATTTTGATCATCGGCGGTTACAACTACAAGAGAGTGAGATGAGAGATCCCCTTCGCTATAAGCCCGTCGTGTCCAATATGCATATGTTTTCCTCGTGTGCATTACGACAACGTACATAGGTTTTCACTTTAGACGGCCAGTCAGTGTACTTGAGAGAATGCCAAAGTAACCCATACATGACCCGATAATTCACTCGACGAATGCATCTTCTCTTTCCCATACGTAGAGGTACAAAGAGCGAATGCATTTCGAATTATGTAATTTTCAAAAAAAAAAAATTCAAACCCGAGCGGCACACTGGATTGATAATATCGGAAGATGTTGAAAATCTATAGATGTTCTCGGTACAATTTCATATTCAAAAAATCTAAAAACTATCGAATTCGATATTATTAAGATTTTATGACGATATTCGTCAACGATACTATCGACAAAGAATATTAAATTTATCGATTCCGATTTATCCACCGATTTTGTGCAGATATTTGAAACTACATTATCGACAAAGAATATTAAATTTATCGAATTCGATTTTTTAACGATTTTGTAAAGATATTTAAAACTATATTATCGACAGATTATATGAAATTTCTCGACTTCGATATTTTACCGATTTTATGACGACATTTGAAACTATATTATCGACAGATTATATTAAATTTATCGAATCCGATTTTTTACCGATTTTGTAAAGATATTTGAAACTATATTATCGACACATAATATGCAATTTCTCGAATTCGATTTTCTAACGATTGCGTGAAGATATTTGAAACTATATTATCGACACGTAATATGAAATTTCTCGATTTCGATTTTTTAACGATTTTGTGACGATATTTGAAACTATATTATCGACAAATAATCTGAAATTTCTCGAATTCGATTTTTTAACGATTTTGTGAAGATATTTAAAACTTTATTATCGACACGTAATCTGAAATTTTTCGAATTCGATTTTTCAACGATTTTATGACGATATTTAAAACTTTATTATCGACACGTAATCTGAAATTTCTCGAATTCGATTTTTCAACGATTTTATGACGATATTTGAAACTATATTATCGACACGTAATATGAAATTCCTCGAATTCGATTTTTCAACGATTTTGTGGCGATATTTGAAACTACATTATCGACAAATAATCTGAAATTTGTCGAACGATTTTTCAACGATTTTGTGACGATATTTAAAATTATTTCCAAATTTTAAAAATTGGTGAAAATTTTTCTAAGTCCATCTCGTCTGGAAGTACTAAACTGCCTATTATAAGCGTTTTATTGCTAATTCCTCAACGATAAGGTATGACATAGTGGTTAAGGAAGAGGATTACCATGCAGGAGGTAGATGGTTCAAGCCCCACGGGTGGCAGATTTTTTATAATTTTTTTTGACTTTTTCTGAAATGATCCTCCCCGAGCAGCACAATCGACAAATTATCGAAATAAAAAATCGACAGAATATCGAATTCGATAAAGTGTCGCGTTAGTTCCGCATAAATCGTGAAATTATCTTTCGATATATAGATAGATTATCGACGAATTATAGTTAGCAAAAATTTCGAGATTATAGTAAGATATTTTATCGATAATATATCTATTATATCGAAAGATAATTTCACGATTTAGGCGGAACTTTCGCGACACTTTATCGAATTCGATATTCTGTCGATTTTTTATTCCGATTTTTCGTCTTTTACTAGCTTTTTTCTATAATTAAAAATCATTAATTAGCATAATTAATACATTGAACTATGCCTAAACACATTATTCATGTTACGGTAAGAGGATCATTTCAGAAAAAGTCAAAAAAAATTATAAAAAATCTGCCACCCGTGGGGCTTAAACCATCTACCTCCTGCATGGTAATCCTCTTCCTGAACCACTATGCCATACCTTATCGTTGAGGAATTAGCAATAAAACGCTTATAATAGGCAGTTTAGTACTTCCAGACGAGTTGGACTTAGAAAAATTTTCACCAATTTGGAAATAATTTCAAATATCGTCACAAAATCGTTGAAAAATCGTTCGACAAATTTCAGATTATTTGTCGATAATGTAGTTTCAAATATCGCCACAAAATCGTTGAAAAATCGAATTCGAGAAATTTCAGATTACGTGTCGATAATAAAGTTTTAAATATCTTCACAAAATCGTTAAAAAATCGAATTCGAGAAATTTCAGATTATTTGTCGATAATATAGTTTCAAATATCGTCACAAAATAGGGAAAAAATCGAAATCGAGAAATTTCATATTACGTGTCGATAATATAGTTTCAAATATCTTCACGCAATCGTTAGAAAATCGAATTCGAGAAATTGCATATTATGTGTCGATAATATAGTTTCAAATATCTTTACAAAATCGGTAAAAAATCGGATTCGATAAATTTAATATAATCTGTCGATAATATAGTTTCAAATGTCGTCAAAAAATCGGTAAAATATCGAAGTCGAGAAATTTCATATAATCTGTCGATAATATAGTTTTAAATATCTTTACAAAATCGTTAAAAAATCGAATTAGATAAATTTAATATTCTTTGTCGATAATGTAGTTTCAAATATCTGCACAAAATCGGTGGAAAATCGGAATCGATAAATTTAATATTCTTTGTCGATAGTATCGTTGACGAATATCGTCATAAAATCTTAATAATATCGAATTCGATAGTTTTTAGATTTTTTGCCTATGAAGTTGTACCGATAAATCTTTATAATATCGTGAGAACATCTATAGATTTTCAAACGATTTTTTATCGATACGTTACATCTTCCGATATTATCGATCGAGTGTGCCGCACGGGTCTTACCGCAACATGAATAATGTGTTTAGGCATAGTTTAATGTATTAATTATGCTAATTAAGGATTTTTAATTATAGAAAAAAGCTAGTAAAAGACGAAAAATTGGAATAAAAAATCGATAAAAAATCGACAGAATATCGAATTAGATAAAGTGTCGCAAAAGTTCAGCCTAAATCGTGAAATTATCTTTCGATATTATATAGATATATCATCGATAAAATATCTTACTATAATCTCGAAATTTTTGCTAACTATAATTCGTCGATAATCTATCTATATATCGAAAGATAATTTCACGATTTAGGCGGAACTAACGCGACACTTTATCAAATTCGATATTCTGTCGATTTTTTATTTCGATAATTTGTCGATTGTGCTGCTCGGGAAGTTTGAAAGCACGTTATCAAGTATGAATGTATATGTAGATCTATAAATATCGCTTATTTCTGAAGCTCGCCTCCGCACAAGCCAATATTTATTATTATTTGCTTTCATCTAAGATAATGTAGTATTTGGCTACACGCACCTTAGGTACAGATTTTCTATACGTGCTATACATATAATATATATAAATAGTATAAATGCACATTTTTCCATCGTCGCTTGCCCATCAGCTGCGCTGACCTTAGCTTTAAAACAATATACGTATACGTTATATATTTCAAACCAACGACGTTCGCATACTTTCGACGTTGGCGAATTCTCTCGCAGCGCGAAATTTATTTATAAATTCCTTAGGCTGCGACGTTACGCCCCGCCACGCAAATTCTTCCTGATCGACGGTCAAGCTCCCTTAATGACTCATCAGCAAGGTCATACCTTCATACGCTGACGTACGCCGAGCGTTAAGTTCCCCTAAGGATATTCAAGATCTCTCTGTGGGTAATCGATGTATACATTCTATTGTTTTTCATAAATAGTTGCACAGGGTGATCCGGAAGTGATAGCTAACTTGACTAGGTCATTTTGGTTCGAAGGTGGAAATTGGTATGTTAGACTGTAACACCTATATTCAAAAGTTTCAGGTTGATTTTACAACTTCATCCACGCATGATCAGGATGATCAAGATCCTCAGGAAAATTGTAGAGAGATTGCCAAACATCAATCGATGATAATTTTAAGACTGATTAAAAATTGGGAGAAATGGGTCATTTGAATGGTGTGAGATATAGGAAAAAATTCAAAAAAAAAATGGTAGAGAATTATTGTTGATTGAGAATTTCAACCAAAAATGACTAAAAATTGAAAAAATGACATGATAAAAAGTTGACGAACCGGGGGGAGGGGGGAAGGGGCTCGAAAGAGTTTTTTATTTGAATCAAAGATGAACAAAAATTTCAAAAATTTGTGGGAATGAAAATTGAAGAAAAAAAATGGGAGAAGAAAATATTGTTGATTAGAAATAATATAAATACATAATTATGGGAGATTTAAACAATTTAAAAAAAAATTGTTAATCGAAAAAATAAAATAATAAAGAAATGGCTAAAGACTGAATGAAATATGTAAAAATGAGGTATTTTGATTTTTCATCTATGAAATTTTGAAGAAAAATTGGAAACTAATTTCATCTTGCTTTTTTTTACGAAAAAAAATAATTTTTTGATTTTTGAAAAATAAAATGCCTGCAGTTTTCAAAAAAAGAAAATTATATTCATTTTGCATTTTGATGATTTGAAGAAAAACGCGACTTTTGCTTAATGCCCCGTTTCCAGGGAAACTATGCAACCCACCAAACTTTTTCTTAGAATGTTTTTTATTCAGTAGAGTCTGGTCTGTAATCTGACGAGAGGGTTTTGGAAAATTCCCCGATTTTATCAAACTTTCTCATAATTTTCATCGTAGTGTTCCAGTCAATTCGAAAAATAGGTATTTTAATTAAATCAAAAATGGATGAAAATTGAAATAGATTCACAAATGACTGCAAATTAAAAAAAAAATGATAATGATGAATTGATGATGAGATGACATAAAGTGAAAAATCGTGGCAAAAAGTTCAAACAAATCACAAAAATCGCTAATACAAAAAATTCAAATGAATCAAAAAAAAATTGAAAAAAAATCAGATTGAATAAAAAAACGGATATGGATGAAATAAAGAATCGAGAAAGAATTGGTAGGTAATTAAAAAATTAAAATACCTAAATAAATTTTTGACAAAAAAATTGAAAAAAATCAAGTTTGATGATTATAATGGATAATAACTAGTTAATATGAAATAAAAAATGTTAGCTAAAAATTCAAATCACAAAATAATATTATTTTCGAAAAAAAATTGAATCAAAAATTGATAAAATTTTAAAGCAATGAAAAAAAAGCTTACATTTCTTGAGAGAAAAAATGAAATCTATCACTTTTGGGGAAAAATTAAATTAATCTCAATTTTTTGAAAAAAATGAAGAACTAAATTTTCTAAATAAAAAATGAAGGAAAAAATGACTAATCAAAAAAAAATTCAATTTGAATCAAAAATAGTTGGAAATAGAAAAACACTGATTAGATAAATAATATAAAATCTGTAGGAACTTTGGAATGAGATTTTGAATATTGAAAGGGGATTTAAACAAAAAATGAAAAAAATTGTTAATAAAAAAAAAAAAAATACCCAAGTGAATAAAAAAGATGTGAAATGAAAAATTACTGGAGATCAAAAAAAAGATTGAATAAAAATAATTAAAAATTGAAAAAAAATTAATCAAAAAATTCAATCATGATTGAGAAAAAAATATATAACCCGTGTAGCAATTGTCGACATCGACATTTATGTCGACAAAATTCAGACACATTTTTTTCTCGGTTAACGATGAATTAAAAATGATATTTGAGATTTAAAGTAATGTTCTATGTTAAACATAACTGTTCAATCAAAATTTTTGAATTTTTCTCAGTATTTTCCTATAATTTAGAAAACGTTGTTTTTCTACATAGACAAGTCGATGTAAAAATCGATACTCGATAAACGCATCGACATTTATGTCGACAATTTTTGCCAATTAAATTTACAAATTTTATATCTAAAAAGAACTAAAAACAATTAATAAGAACATTTTAAGCTCAGGAATAAATAATTTTTGAAAGAATCACACAATTTTCTTATTTTTCAAAGTTTTGAATAATACAACGACTTGTCGAGTTATTGTCGACATAATTGTCGATGGTCGAATAATGCATCGACTTCACTGTCGACAGTGTCGACCAGAGGAATTTTAAGTCGAGATAGTGTCGATGTGATTGTCGAGGGTCGAATAATGCATCGACTTGACTGTCGACGTCTTGAGGGTGATTGTGATACTCGCAGATAAAGTGTGTTGTGAATTAGTACACAAGGTCTAAGAATCATCTCTATGTTAGTTGGACACTCGCATGTGTCCAGCTACAAAGGTGGCCTCAATGCCGCATATTTGACAAAAAATGTCAAAATGTTGGCTTGAACACTATTTTTGGTGTAATTTTAATATATACATATATTGAATATTTGAACTTAGCATATTTTTCAAAATCTCACCATTGCAAATGTCGATGTGGGTGTCGATATAAATGTCGACACATCGAAATCGGTCACTTTTCGATGTGTCGACATTTATATCGAAATTAGCATCGACGTTGCTACACGGGAATATTATAAAAATGACAAGTAGAAAAAATATTTTGTTTGAATTTTTTCTGTTTTCCTGATCGCCCCCCCCCCCCCAAGCAAAAACAGGACTTTGGTAAAACTTTTCGAACATGAAGAGCTTTAGCTGAAAAGCAGGATATTTGAACATTTTCTAAACCTATCACAGCACTACACCTAGAAACATCAAGAGCTTAGCTCATTTTCCAGGAGAACCTCTGCCCAAACACCTGAATCATCGTATCTCGTATACTTTGCAAATACGCGCTAAATAAATAATAGATATCAACACATTGTACCAGAGTCGAATACTAAATACCATTCATAATTCTATCAGCCTATTTACCATCATCTCTGCCACCCATTTGGCAAATTTATTAACGACGTGACAATTATACGAACTACGCGTAGGTAAATTATGATTCAGATACTTCGAAGAGAGAGAGGAGAGATAAATTACGTAGAAAAAAATGTCAAAGGGGAATGGAAATATCAAATGGAATTATTTGAGAGTAAATAAACCTACACTTGAAATAGATGCACAAATGCACATGCACTTAATCGTACATACGTCGATCAATCAAACCTGCTTCTAAAAGTACCTAATTTGGCAAACCATCCACGATATCCCGTTAATTATCCGCATTACGTGCCTTTTAGCAAATAATTTCTCGCTGGAATTTTTGCTAACATATCAATCATCACGTATCGTAATCGAACATAAGATGAAGAAAAAAACAGTTTGAAAATTCAACGGCTTTATCGTCTCATCTAACGTAAGCAAAGCACTGCAAAGCTATACGAGTACTATTCGTAAATATGATATCATCGTCTATCAGACGTGCGAATTAATTTGACTCTCGCACAATCGCCATTGTTGGCAAGGTGCGTAAACACGCAGGTATCCTTTTCATATCATAGTATGATACCTTACTAATATCGCCGCGTACTCGAATATTGGCGAGGGAAACTCGCATAGGAGAACCCACGAACGATTGCGATGGAAAGAGATAGAGCAGAAAATGACTCACGATGAATAATTACCGGTTACAAATGAAAATACTATTTCTATCGCCTCTGCCTCTCTCATCTTGCCGGTATACATATTTTAATCGAATATTCGCCGCGTTCCAGACAGCTTCGAGATGACAAAAGAGGCTATCTCGTATACGTACTGGTAGCTTCAGGGGCTACACGATTTTTCTTCGTTTTTTCCCTCTCTTTTTGGAAGACATTACCATCGTAAATGATGGCTGGTCCGGGTCTATCAATCGAAATCCGACTACTAGTCACGACTTTTTCGATCAACGTGTGCCTGGCTAATTGCTACAGTGTGTGCGTTTTCTTTTTTATAGTCGATTTCCAGCCTAGAGAAAGACTAGGGTTTTGATATTCGTGCGTATGCCTGTGGTGCTAAAAATGGATTAGAATGGTAGAATACGAAATAGAATTCATTTGCTGGAGCACAGGTGTATGGAAAATTTTGCTAAGAGAGAAGATTTCTTAAACTGGACAAGAATTATGAAAGAACGTATCGTAAAATTTTAAAAAAATTGTATGAGTTGAAAAAAAATTGAGAATTATTAAAATTCAACGACTGTTTTCAGAGCAGGATTTAGACACTTTGTGCCTTGAGGACAAATTAGCGGTGGGTGATCCTTGATTTATTTTTCAATGTTAGGTACTTTTTGCACATAAGTAGAAAATTTTTTCAATTTCTGAGCGAGCAATATTATGAAAAACAGTTCAAGTCAGGATTTTGAAGGAATTTGTAGTAAGTATATCTCTTTTTTAAAAATTATTTTGAATGCTCGAATTTTTGCAAAAAATTAATTCCTAAAAAATAAGTCAAATAGGTTGAATATTTCCAACAAAAAAAATGATTTTTCAAAAATTCGCGTTTAATTTTTTCCAAAATTTGACTTATGAAAAATTAATTTTTAAATTTTTTTGTAAATTTTTGTAATTGAAATTCTCAAAAATCAGAAAAATCAACGACAATAAAAAAAATTAAAAAATGGAAAGCACATATTTTTGGATTTGTGTATTGGAAAAAATTAATTTTTTCAAATTAAAGTTTCAAACTTTTTAAAATTTTTTACTTACCCAAAAAATTGATTTTTTGACAATTTTATACATTCAGGAATGAAAAGAATTTGCTGAATTATTTGACTGCATTTTGACCAGTTGAAAATTTTTAAAAATCTTCATTTCAAAAAAACTGACTTGAAAAAAATTATAAAAATTTTGATACATGAAATTTTTCAAAAACCCACTTGAAACTGTTTTGAAAACATGTTTGACAGTATTTTTATGAATTAAATTGTTCCAAAAATTCAAGCTTCTTTTAAATACCTACTCCAAATTTTTACAAAATTCCGACTTTTGATTTTTTTTCTTCAAAATATTGCACGCTTATAAATTGAAAAAAATTTAATACTTACCTATGTGCAAAAAGTACCCAAAACGTCATTTAGCTGGATTTCAGCGAATAAAATTTTAGAAAATTTAAATTTTCGAAATTTAAAAAATTGATTGAATTTTGAAGAATTATTTTTTTTTTTCAAAAATCCTAGTTCTAAAAATTGAAAAAAAAACAAACAAACAAAACACAACACTAAAAAATTGGATTTTCAAAAAACTCTAGTATCAAAATTTTTTGTACAAATTTAATGACCAATTTTTTTCAAAACCCCGATTTTTATTTTGTTTCGAAAATTTTGTAAGCTCAGCCATTAGTAGGTAAAATTTATTAAAAGTTAAAATTGACACATGATACTGACATGACAGTGTACAATTTTTTTTCTAATTCAATTTTCCAAATTAATAAAAAATTTAATTTGATTTTTTTTTTGAAAAATCTGATTTTTAAGAACTTTTTTTTTGAATTACAATTTTGTAAAAAAGTCAAAAATAAGAAAAATCAACTAAATTCGAAAAAACACAGTTTGACTGTATCATTTCACTTTTTCAAAAATACGAGTTTCCAAATTGAAAAAAAAAACTTTATTTAATTTTTTTTTCTCTCAAAAACTCTTGACTTCTGATTTTTTTTTGTTGAAAATATTAAATTTGAAAAATTGATTAAATGTGAAAAAACTGCATCGGTATTTGCCTGCATTTTAAAAAGTTACAATTTTTGGAAAATTCAAATAAATTCGAATCTCCAAATTGAAAAAAAAAATTAAAACCAGATTTCTGATTTTTTAAAAATATAATTCTATGCACAGAAATTGAAAAAATTGGTCAATTGTGAAAAATAACATATTTGGGTGTATTTTTCCAAGTAAACCGTTCAAAAATTCAAATTTAAAAGTTGGAAAAAAATTGGTTTTACAACTTGTTTTTCAAAGTAATAATTCTGTTAATTTTTTTTTTCAAAAATCTGAATGAATTTTTCTTAAAATTTTGAAAGCTCAGGCATTGAAAATTCTTTGAAAAATAACACATTTAGCTGCATTTCGTTGAGTTAAAATTGAAATTGAATTCGAATAATAAATTTTTCGAATATTCAATTTTCCAAATTAGAAAAGAAATTGATTAGAATTTTTTTCAAATAATTGTCGATTTTATACGCTTGAAAATAAGAAAAATTGACTGAATTCGAAAAAAACACACTCGACTGTATTTTATTTCAACGAGTTAACTTTTGACCACATTTAAAAAAATAAGATAATTATTTTAGTGAATTTCGACGAGTTAAAATTTTTCTAAAATTCCAATTTTTTAGAACAATTTTTACTTCCAAAAGTGTTATAAAATTTTTACTAGCAAAAATTACTTTAAAACCCATTTTTGAAAATTTTTTACGCTTTGAAATGATAAAAATTTACAAAAATCTACTTTCGAACTTTTTTTGAAAATCTCGAGCTCTTTGAAAATTCTTCATTTGCCCTCTGAGCTTACGTAATTTCCTTTCTAAAATGTTCTTGTAATTAGGTAAATGCCCTAGGGCCAATGGCCCTGCCACCCACCCATCTCCTACATCTGGCACTAAATTTTTCACGCATCCTCATCAGATTCGCCAAATTACTCCATTTTCTCGCAACCTTTGACTCGATCACGTACATCTTCCAGCTGTCACGAGTTTACCTCGCATTCGCACTTACGTAAATCAGCGAAACTTTCCTAGACTCGCTCTGTGAAAAATGCACAAACGTTACACACACAGTACATCATGGTCAAAACTGTCACATCCAGTTGGCCCCGGAGCAGTCATTCGGTCTAAAAAAAAACACATCGTCGTCGCATTCCATCATCCTACTTTCATCGTATGCATATCTGGCCTATGATACACGCATGAGAAAAAAAACACCACCGTCGCCACCACCTCTATATTTGTCGTCCGCGGATTTATTTTTACACCGTCGTCTACACCGAGCAGAGCTGGAGATGGACGTCGCGACTCCGAAATTCGTAGACTCGACAGTCGACACCCACACGTGGGCAATTCTTTGAAAAAACAAACACGCGTATCGAATCGGCGTACGAATGTTTCGCACCTGTTTGACATCCAACCTCGTTACTCGTCAATTTCCAGGCCTTAGCACCTTCCAAAATCTCCGCCTTTTGGCTCTGGCCGGCTTCGCTGGTGTTGTTTTAACTATACGTAGATCCTTCTCGTATTTATACCATCGTCATAGTGGTAATCTATCGTGGCCAATATACCGTGAAAATTTAACCAAAACACCGCTTCGGTCGCTTTGTTCCGCACGAATTTCACGACATCGACATAGGCATCCTCGGCGGCGCAGCGGAACCGCTTCGCGGAGTTTTAAACAATAGCGGCCGAGATTCGATAATACGGAAGCGAATACTCGTGGGGGTCGTCGCATACAGGTCAGTACGATAAAGGACACCAATATATTCGCCTGTGTACCTATATATTATACCCATTATGTGTACCTTTTAATCGGCATGCTGCGTTTAAATCAAGGTAACACGCGTGTTTATACTGTTTACCTCACACTCTTTAGCACCTCATTACAACTGGTCAACTTCATTTTACGATGAATTTATTTCCATAATTTTTCCTTTAAATGGATGAAAAACAATTAACAAGTCGTTACGAAGTTGTCACCTTCATCTTAAGCTCTCTTTACCATTCATTTTCTCATTTTCTAGGTCCTATGCAAAGGCATCCGACAAATCAGACTTCAACACCGATGAAGACATCATCTAAGGTCGGAAAGTTTATACAGGGTGTCCAGTTACATGGTGTGATCCTTCGTTAGTAACATAGGCAACTCTTCGTGAGTGCATGGACGTCAGTTTGCCTAATCTGTAAATGGCAGGGGCTAGATTTTCGTCTTCATATATCTTGAGAACTGTGATAGGTAGGAATTTGGGATTTGTATCGTTGGAGAGGGCATATTATGAATAATCATTTTGACATGAAGACAATGATGATCGTGAAAATTTTGAATTTTTTTCCATTTTTGTTCCTATTAGGAATTCTTTGCTGTGACTAAAACTACCTCCTAGTTTGAGGTATCTCGCTGAATTTTTTCAAATACAAAACTACACAGACGCCTAATATACAAATTTAGAGAGGAGGGAGGGGTCCAATCGAATTTTTATAATAACCAAAATTATTTTTAGGATCTTAATCTACAACTTTTGTTTGAAAATTTTTTAAATTCAACTTCTACCTCTCTCCAATTTTTCAATAATGAGTGTGTAACTGTCTATGTATTAATATACGAAAAAGAGGGGAGGGAAGGGTCCAATCGAAATTCTTATAATAACCAAAATTATTTCTAGATTCTTGATCTAGGTACATCTCTTGTTGAAAAATTTTTTCAATTCAACCCCTACCTTTCCCTAATTTTTAAAAATGAGTTCAGAGAGGAAGCAAGATTCCAAATTGAAAAAATTTTCATACAAAAGTTGCAGATTGAAATCTTGGAAATATTTTTGATCATCACAGAAATTTTGGTTGGACCTGTAATTTACCGGGTAAACGACCTCTTAACAAAATTACCAATAATTTTACATCTCTACCGGCAGTGACAGTATAAGACATATTTATAGCTATATTTCCATCTCTGAAAATTGATAGAAAAAATACCCCAAAAATTTCAAACAACCAACACCCATCAAAGTTCAACGCAGTTACCCAGGTCCAGGTACACAACGCAATACACCACCGTCAAGGTTACCATTCAAAAGAAAGCGATACACTTCCTTATTTATCGAATAATAAAATGGAAAAAAGAAGAAAAAAAATCCTTTCCACGTCCGTAACACAATAAGTGGAACAAAGAATAGAAAATCATTCCGAGGCTAATCATTATAATGTATAGTTGTGTGTTTTGCAATAGGTAACTTACGTACATACGTATTTACATCTGTACTAACTACTCTCATATATGTAGATGTACCTAGACCTACGTTCGAGAATCTATCATACAGAAATCTTGAGAAGAAGAAATGTATAGATAATTAATAAAATGCTGTCCCGTGGTAGTCTAATCGTCATCAATGCGACGTCAACAATCGAGAACAAAAAACGTCGCGCAAATAGGCGACCACGAGTCATCGTCTTACTTTCGCAATACAATAATAATTATTTTTATTAAACAAGTGCATGGGTAATGACTATAATGAGCGTGTGTGTTTCTTTCTTTCTTTCTCCTTATATTTTCTTGTATGTACCTAGTTTAGTTCTATGGAAGTCGATGGCAGCCTGGCAGGTAATGGGAAGTTCGTCGATACTGATGGGTTTTAGAAGGAAATTACTCATTGATAAAATTTTTTGTTCCAAGTTTTCTAATAGAATTCAAAAAATTACTTTTGGAAAAATTCTAAAAAATTTTAGAACAGAAAAAAAAAACTAAAAAATAAAGAATGAAAATCAAAAAATTACCCACTCCTTGATAAAATTGAAAACATTTCTTTTTTTAAATAAAAAAATTACTTTCTAAAAAAATTCATAAAATTTGAAACTTATTTGAACGAAGTTCATAAATATTTAAAAAAAGTTGAAACAAAAATTTCAGAAAAAAAATTGGAATCAAAATTCTAAAACAAAAAAAAAACGTGTTTCACAAAATTAAAAAAAATTTCACTTCGTAATTTACTTTCAAAAAAAAATCAAAAAATTCGAATTTGAATAAAATTCAAGAAAATGGTGTTGAAAAATCTTAGAAACATTTAAGACAAAATTCGGAAAAATAACATATTTACTTACTCAATTAAATACAAAAAATCAGAAAAAAATATTAAACAAAATTCTAAAAAAACACAAAACGTAGCAAAATTGATTATTGAACATAACTAACTCAAAATATTACTCAATTCTGAGGGAAAAATCAAAAAAATTAATTTTGAAGGAATTCAAAAAATTTTACTTTTGAACAAAACTCAATGAAAATATTGAAAAAAAAAACCAAGTAATAACTTTGTAGAAAATTCAAAAAATTTAAATTGTAATGAGATGAATAATAAAATGAAAACAAAACTTCAGAGAAAAATTAAAAATAAGTTCTAAAAAAATTGAATGTCAAAAAATGTTACTTTTGAACAGAACTCAAAATTTACCCTACTCTAAAAAAAAAGTTTTGAAAAAAAAGTCGAAGAAATTACTTTTGATAAAAATTCAAACAAATTCAAACTTGAAAAAAATAAATGACAAAACGTCAAAAATTTTCAATTTTCAACGAAACTCAAAAAAATACTCAATTTTGAAAAAAATTCATAGAGAATAGAAACTTTTGTTTTAAAATCAAAAAATCCGAATCTGAATTTTTTTTTTTTAATCAAAACTAAATTTCAGATTTTATTCAATTTACAAAGGAAACGTCGAATATTTTTACTACTGAATGAACAAAACTCAAAAAATTACTCAATTCTGAAAACAATGTTTTTGAAAAAAATTCAGAGATTGATTTAATTTTTTTTTTTTAATGAAACAAAATCATGAAAAAAAGGTCTCAATAATACTTCGAAAATTTTCATTTGTTCTAGTTACTTGAAATCGTAGGAAAAAATGACATAATTTTTGAAATTTTTTTTTTTTACTTTAAAATTTTTAGAAACGGCTTTAAACAAATTAGGTACAAAAATCTAAAAAAAAATGAAAAAAAAAACAACAAAAAAACGCTTCAAGAAAATTTGAAGAGCAGCGTTTTTAAATAAAATTTCAAGAAATTACTTTCACCCCAAAAATATTGAAAAGGGTTGATTTTATTTTCAATTTGGACCTTGGTTTAAAAAATTACCTTTTTTTTTGGTTAAAATATTTCATCAAGTAATTTCTTTCTGATCGAGGAAAATACGTTTAGATGCTCCAGAGGCTATATTTTCTTCATTTTACTCCACATACTAATTTTTCATAATTTTATTACGTACTCTAAACTGAGTTTTCATCCATCGAATTACCGGCACAGTCTGCTTTCCCGTAGACTCTCGAGTGTTTCCATTCTTTCCTATTCAAACTAATTTTAAATGAGCAAGAATATTTTCCCCGAAGCTCTTTTTTGGTATGAATTTTTTTCTTCGATTTATTTCCTCTCGTAACGTAGACGTTTTCAAAATTATGAAACTTCATTTTGAAAGGAAATAAGAAACGGGGAACAATTTATAAAATTATCATCATCACAAATCAAGGCAGTTTTCCACCCCATTGATAAATCGACTACGATATAAAAAAAAGTCAACCTCGACATTTCAAATTAATCCGCAATTAACACCCTTTCGAACCCTTAACCTTCCACTCTGTGCACCTGACACCACACCGCTTCGCTGGCAGACTGCTGCTGCTTTACCCCCACAGTTAAAAAACACCATCTTCAATTAACCACCAGACGTATCTATCGATCCAGCCCCAACGTTATAATACGATTAGACAGAATGAAGAAGAGAGTTGGAGAAAAAAAAAAGCGTACACCGTTCAAGTATATATACAAACATCATGCTACCGAATGCGACTGCCTCGCTCGAGCCCAGTCGACTGCCGGTGTCGGGATCTGACTTGGGTGGCTGTACAGTGTACGTGCATCCGAAACGAAAGAAAGCTTCGTATATCTTCGCGGGTATCCATTTTTGGGCACACGTGCTTACGTGTGCTGCGGCGGGCTACACCGGATCGACGCATGCGTTCGGTTAGATTGTATGCTGTATGGTTTTATTTAAATGTGAAATGGTAATTATCACATTTGTTCCTCTTCTCGAACCCTCCTCTCTGCGGTACACTTGTTTAAAATACTTTTAGTAACACGTTGACAATGTTCGAGAGGGCCGAGGAGAGCCAGGACGCGGTACGACGATCATTAGTCAATTTTTTCCCAAATACCTTAGGCCGTCGCATATCTCATAATTTCACACAAATAGACTCGCGAAGTCGACGTCGACGTCGTCGAGAGACGCACCTCATATTTTGCCAATCATCTCCACTCTCGGACAACTTTCACCGATCGCCTCCGGAACTGGCCCTAAATTTATACAAGATGCTCTCGGTCGTTACACTTGATTATCTATTTTCGCATATACGTCTAACTCGTCACCGATGCGATGATGATTTCTAACCTCGCGTATGTCTCTGTAGAAAATCCATTCTGCCTCCGAGAGCCATTTCGTTCTCTCGTAAACTAGCTCCTAGTTTGCTTTGCGGCAGTTGGGATTGAGCTGAATTTTTCCAAGTCCAAAACTATATAAACGCCCAATATCCGAGATTAGTGGGGAGGGAGGGGTCCAATCAAAATTTTTATAATGACCAAACTTATTTTTACAATCATAATCTACAACTTTTGTTTGAAAATTTTTTCAATTAAACCCTCCCCTCCCTCCCATTTTTCGATAATGAGTGTCTTCGTACTAATATGCGAAATTAGAAGGGAGGGAAGGGTCCAATCGAAATTCTTATAATAACCAAAATTATTTCTAGGATCCTAATCGACAACTTTTGTATGAAAATTTTTTCAATTGGAACCCTCCCTCCTCTCCAATTTTTCATATTATTACATGGTACTCTTTATTGAAAATTTGAGAGAGGTAAGGGGGTTGAATTAAAAAAAATTTTCAAATAAAAGATGTAGATTAAGATCTTAAAAACAATTTTGGTTATTATAAGAATTTCAATTGGACCCTCCCCTCCCCTTCAATTTTGTATATTAGTACGAAGACACTCATTATTGAAAATTGAGAGGGAGAGGGGGGTTGAATTGAAAAAATTTTCAAACAAAAGTTGTAGATTAAGATCCTAAAAATAAGTTTGGTTATTATAAATATTTCGATTGGACCCTTCCCTCCCCTCCAATTTCGCATATTAGTATAAAGATACTCATTATTGAAAATTTGAAGGGAGAGAGGGATTGAATTAAAAAAAATTTCAAAAAAAATGTAGATTAAGATCCTAAAAATAAATTTTGTTATTATGAAAATTTCGATTGGACCCCTCTTTTCTCTCTAATTTCGTATATTAATGTTTATATAGTTTTGGACTTGGAAAAATTCAGCTCAATCCCAACTGCTGCAGACCAAACTAGGAGCTAGTCTCTCGACTAGGTAATAAAAAATTGAAAAAATAGCTTATTTTCGAAATTTCCAAAGAAATAACACATAATATACCGCACATACGTGCACACGCAGCTGCTGCGAACATCTGCTCGACAATCGTTTGTATATAAATGAAATATACGACTATGTACATGAACGTCTACTCTACGTACGTATGTGCAACCATTACCAGCCTTCGTTCAGCACGCGCCTCTTTTTCCTCCTATATTTTGTAGTATTTAAATACCATTACAAGTACGATCGTGTTAATAGTTGAAATTTTTATACCGATTAATCTTACACGTAATTTCGTCGCGGTGCGAGAACTTCCCAACACATCGATTTACACACAATAAATCGTCTTACAGCTACAGCTAGCAGCATCAGAATCTTCGCCAACAGAGGTTTCTCATTCTCCATGGACGTGGATTGGAAAGTCGACCGTCCAGTGATACGTGAATACAATTATAAAATCCATATTATGAACTATGAAGAGGGAATGGCGCGTGTAAAAGCTTATCAGATTCTTTTGAACCCCCCCCCCCCTCTACCATCGCAACGAGCTTCATTTTTCTATTTCTCCCTCGAATGTATGGTACATTGTACTCTATGTTGAGGCAATTTTCGGGACAATCTTATCTGAAAATTTGATTCATAAAGAGGAGAGGGATTTGGGGCATATCTTATCGAGTTTCGACCTTTCTGGGTTCAAAGAATACAGGGTGGCCCAGTAGGAGTGTGCTCACTTTTTTTTTTATGCGCAGTACAACTTCTACCGAAAACCCGCGGGAAACTATGGCGGGGAGGAGGGTGGTCGAACAGTGAGTTTTTTGTTTTTCGTAAAAAAAAAAAATATGAGCACACTCCTAACTGGGCCACCCTGTACATAATCATTTGGGTTCTGTTTTTTTACTTGTTTATTTTGTCTAGACTAAGTAGGTACTAAAATTTCCAAGAGAACCGGAAAGGGAAGAATATACGAATACGTATAGTATGTTTAGTCGATTCAAAGGAACTACAGATGAAGTAAACTGGACTATGATCTACATACGCGTATGATCATGGGTATTTATATTTGAATTATTTCTAAACGAGCATTTATATACCTACATACGACTTTATCAGTACCTTCTACGAACCGCTATCAGAGTTTAAATTGAATTCGGAAAAAGTACAGATAATTAAATAAGTACGTTCATAGCGAGTATGATTCATTTCCACGATAAAATAAAATGAGAGAACGTTATATGCTCTTCCTGTCATCAGTAAAAAATTTTATATCACTTTCAGAAGGATAGGTACTCGTATTTTTCAATTTTTCAAAAATTTGTGTAATTTTCAAACGTTTGGTCAAATTTTTACTCGACTTTCTACCCTACCCCACCTGAAAAAATAAAATTAGGCCACCTTTGGGTCGAGGGTTAATTTTAATAGATTATTTTTTTTTTCAAAAATGTAAAATCAGCCAAAACTTGTAAACTTTTCGTACATCAAAAAATTGGTAAATGTAGTCAAATTCCAAATTAGCAGCTCAAATTTCAATTTTCGAGTGATTGCAAATGCTCAGAGGAACATTCTGAAATGGTTCAATTTTTTATTCGTGTTTTTTCAAATGATAAGGTAGGTACTATTATTTACTTTTTTTTGGTAAATTTTTGAAATTTTATATGTGATTTCAGGCGAATACTAAAATTTTTACAAAAAAAAAAAAAAAAAAAAAAAAATAGAATAAAAAATAAGATAATACCTATCATACTAAAAAATGTTTTAATAATCATCAAAAAAATATAAACAGATGAACAACCAACCTCAAAATTTCAAGATTTTGAAATAAATAAAAATTTTATTATCATACTAAATTTTTCCTAATTTTCTCTTCGCACAAATTTTGAAAATTATGTTGATTTTCTTCGAGAACAAAATTTCAATGTTTCAACATAAGAATAAAAACATTTTTCTTTTAATTTTATCAAAACACGACTTGAGAAAAAAGAAGAAAAAAGCTCGAGCTCAAAATTTTCAAAATTCTATTCATTTTTTAGCACAATTTTTATTTTATCCCACAATTTTTTTTAATTTGCTCAACCTAGGTAATTATATTACAAAATCTATTTAAAACCAGTTTTTTTCAAAAAAATTGTGCATATTTTTAAAAAATTTTGCTTGAAGAATAAGTAAATTTTAATTTTTTTTTGAAAAATAATTTAAAATTTTGCTCAAAGTTTGATGAATATTTAAAGAATTTTTGAATTTGTTTTGCACAATTTTTCACTTTTTTTCTATTTGCTAAACATTAATAATTTTGGAAAAAAAAATGTTTAAAAAATGTTGCCTGAAGTGAATTTTGATTTCAAAAAAAATCATTTAAATAATTATAATGGTTTGGGCACATTTTTTTAAAATTCTGCTGAAGGTGGGTAAATTATTACCTAAAACCTTTTTGAAAAACAAATTTCATAATTTTGTATTCGAACACAATTTTTAATGTTTTATTCTATTTTATAATTTTTCTAAAATTTGCTAAACATAATTAAACATCAAAACTTTATTAAAAAACAATTCTTTCAAAAAATACTTTAAAAATTTGATCAAAGTGGATAAATTTTTGAAAATTTTTTGAAACTTTAAAAAAAAATTTCGAACACTAATTTTTAAAATTTTTCTCAAAGTGTGGTAAACCTTAAAATAATTTTTACTTTTTTTTCAAGCATAATTTTTCTTCTATTTAGGTAGTTTTTTTTTCAATCTGCTAAAAATTAATTTTGAAAACGTAACTTTTTTGAAAAACAATCATGGTTCAAGTCTGAGGTGAATTTCAATTTTTTTGAGAAAAAAAAATCTTTCAAATAATGGTTTGGACACATTTTTTAAAAATTTTGCTCGAGTTAGGTAAATTTTTGAAATTTTTTCGAAAAACAATTTTTGAATTTTTTTTCGAGTACCTACAAATTTTTAAAATTACTCAAGGAAGATGATTTTTTCAATTTCTTAAAAATTTAGTTAGAAGTGAATTTTTAATAATTTTTGCAAGATAATTTTTTCAAAAATGGTCTAAGCACATTGTAAATTTCAAAAACTTGGAAGGTAAAAATTTTAGAAATTTTTTTTAAATTTTTTTCGAGCACAATTTTTATTCTGTTCAACATTATCAATGAAAAAAATGTAGCACATCATTAAAAAAAAATTTGCTAAAGGTTCGTAAATTTTTAAAACTGCCATAGTATGTACCTAAGTAAATATTTTTTCAAAACAAAGGCCACATTTTTAGATTTCATCATCATAGAATTTTTTTTTATATTTTCAAACGCAATTTTTCAAACATTTTGTTCAAAATCAAAATTTTAAGAAATCATCTGCTAAAAAAATAATAATTTCTCTAAAATCCTTATTCTTAAAAATTTTGTAATCCCAAAAAATGTGTTTTTGAAAAGTGAAAAAAACTTGAGAAAATCAAAAAGAAATAAAAATTCGAATCATTCTGTCATATCAAAAATTAAGGAATTTCGCAACCCTTTTCACCTCTTTGTTGTATTTGATGAGCTGAAGGGCTTTAAAAATTTATAATGCGGATATCTCGAGAACCGGTTCACTGTGATGAAAATAGTACATAACTTTTCTTGTACACAGATTTTTACAGGTGCTATTAAAAAAGGTATTTATGCAAATTTCACAGCATCTGCTGTATTCAAGAAATTAGATAGGAGTTCTAATATTTTCATCGAGAATGATCTATAGAGCTAGTTCATCGAGTTTGCACAAAATCACTATGTATGCGACAAAAATTGGACAATTTTAGAGTAAAATTCCAATCTTTAACACCAAATTTTAATTTTTACATAATTTTGAGTGCTTAGAGGAACAATTTCTGTGATTTTTACAATTTTTCATACTTGAATTCAAAATTGGAGAAGAGGGAGGGGTTCAATCACAATTTTTGTAATAATCAAAATTATTCCCAAGACTTCAAGCAACAACTTTTGTTAGAACATTTTTCCCATTTGAACCTTTCCAAGTTTTCAATAATGTAAGTATCTAACTAGTAAGTCATATTATGCAAAATTGGAGGGGAGAGGAGGGTATAATCGAAAATTTTATAATAACAAGAATAACTTCTAGGACTTCAAACTACAACTTTTGTTTGCAATTTTTTTTCAATTGGATCCCTCCCTCCCCCCAATTTTCAATATCAAGTATCTATGTAGTATTGGACTTGGCAAATTTTCGATGGTGCCAAAAAAACAGTACCTATTGTGGCGATCCCTCGTGAATTTTCTTCATTTTCCAGGAACACCCCCCCCCCCCCCAAGAGATCTGTAATCATCGCTATACTTGCACATAAATCAACTAATTTATCGACTCAGCCAACTTAAAAATCACAAATTCTAACACTGTTATTTTAATTGCTTACTGCATTCATTTTTACGATTTGCTGAGCTATGCTTTGGCGAATTTTCACGACATGGCAAAATTCGCATTTACGATATTTTTACGATTCTTACGTACAGTTTGAAAAAATGTACACTCGAGAATTTTTTTGGAATCGAGGAGACAGAGCAAATTTGCAGATTTTACAGTCCCATCTTCTTTTGAAGTATACGTAGCTCGTAAACGAACAATTCGAGTGGGATTGGAACTTTTCAGAGCAAAATTGTTTTCTTTTTTCGAGCTCGAAATAATTCAATTCCTGAAATCTCGTCGAGTCAGCTCCTCGGTGGTTAATTTGAAGTAAAAAAAAATAAACATGGTAACACTGTGCTTACGTTATTAAATACGGAACATGATCGGCAATGCAACGGCTAAAAGTTTAAAAATAGTATTTCAAAGTAGGGCATTTACTCGATCGACATCCCAAGTAAATCAGCCGGGCGGCAAACCTCCAAAAATATCGCTTTAGTCATACGCTTTTAACTTAACCAGTGGGCATTTCTGTAGTATTTCGCCGACGCCTCATTTGGATTCGAATTACTTTATCGCGGCGGCTACGCGGGCTATTTTTTTAGAACCGAGCCAAAATTGCAACATTCAACATGTTTTCACATATTCGCCTTTCGACTTGACACGCGTTTAGGTCGACGATAACGATTATATTTACGACAGGGTATATTTTATTAGACGAATTTTCACGCAGTTACACGTGTTTGCTGGCCATCCAAGAGAATATTGTAGATTGTAATGAATTGCAGACATATTAGAAGACCTGAAACAACAATGGGTTATTTTTCGAGACTCGAGAGTCGTTAATTTACAAACGATGGGTAATTTTGCACGTAACTCGAACCAGAGAAGAGGTGATAGGTACAATGGCGAGTGAAAAACAAAAATCATAACTAATGAAATCAGAATCAGAATCAGGGTAACCTATAAAACGCCTCGATGTCGATGATGGAACCATTAGCAAAGAGTATAAAATATGGCATTGTCAATTAGCGATGCTGACGTACGCTTAATCAATGATTTTTTTCGCAAATATGCTTCATAGGGTAATCTGACACATGTATGAAGACCTGTGACGTCACATCCGTATACTATCGGCGGAATTATTCCATCGGGAATTTTATACATGCAAGGCGAAAGTGCTGACTCGCTGAAAGAAATTTAATATTACCGGTATATCTGCATCGTGCGGTTATTTTCACATCGAAATCGCAGCTACGTATCAAAGAGTTGGGAATTTTTACAGCAACGAGGACTGAAAAATACTAGAATGTGTTTTGAAATGCGAGTAATAAAAACCAGTTCATTATGGAGTGATTCTCACATAAAAAAATTCGAACCAAATGGCTATGTAACGATAATGTGTGAGAATAGGGAAGTCCTAATGCTCAAAATCGGACCCTTGTGGAACGAAGATAGCGCTATTTTCAGCCAACACTGCGATTACCGGCACTTGAGAAAATTTCTGTCAATTTGAGCCGGCGAAATGAAGTATTTTCCAAGTCGAGTATGTCTAGACTGATACGATACTTCGAGAGAAATAATACACCAAGATATTGAATGGAATAAGCATAGATGAACTTGAAAAAGTGGTTACCTTTTTCTGTTGTTTTTCCCATGCAGGATCGAGAAGTCCTTCTCGCTCCCATTCTTCTTCCTGCTCCATGTATCCGTCTCCGTAATGATCGATGTTATTTCCAACGTGATTATTATTCATTTTTCAGTTAAACAACAATTAAAACGAACCCTTTACCAAAGCACGGGCGAAATCCGCCGTATACAAAAAAACGAAACCGATCGCACCAAACAACACAATGTATGTAGCCGAATATTCAATAAATAATTAACATCCGACCAGCAATAAACAAACAAATCTCGAGATGCCAAACTGTACCACACAAATGAAATACGAGCCGAGTAAGAATGAACTACTTTGAAGAGAACTATATAATCAGTAATTGCGCTGGCAATAGTTGATGCTTTACGTCATTAGTTCAGCGTGTTTCGTGTGTGTGTGTATGTTTCTGGTTTCAATTGTGTATGATGAATCAGTGACGCCAACCGTGAACTTGATACGAGTCCGGCTTCGGGGAGTGATTTTTCGGGGGATTTTACGCAGGATTTGGGTAATGTGGAAGGTCGATTTCGAAATTGTATCGATGAGTGATGTTTGATAATTAATTGAGACCGCGGTGGAGAGTAATTTGATCGGTATTTTGGTGGTTTTTTTGAACACGAAAGGCGAAGCGCGAATGGGAATTTATGAATAGTGACGAGTGTTGCTTGATTCACACAAATGCGAGACGCGAACGAAGGATTCGTTTAGAAGGGATGTGATTGGTTGTGGTCGTGATCGTGGTTTACTTTTTTTATTTTTTATTTTTTGTTTTAAAATTTGAAGGGGTGAGGGTGATATTTTGTTCCTTGTTGAAGGGTAAAACCGTTGAAAGTTGTAATTAAAGTTGAACCAAATCATTCTAATCTAAATTTCAAACTTCAAAGTTCGCCAGGAAATATAAATCAGAATGAAGAAAAAGAAAAAATGAAGAAATGATTCTTTTCTCCCAAATTGGGGGATTAAAAAATTAAGAGATTCTTCACTTTGGAAAAATTAAAAGATTTTTATGTCGAAAAATTGAAAAAATACCCCAAAAAATTTAATGATTTTTTTTTCTTTAAAAAATTAAAAAAATTAGGCAAAAAATTGAATTTTTTTAATTTTTTCAAGTTTTGAGGTTTATTTCCAAAAAAAAAGTGTACCTACAAAAAAATGAAATATTTTTCTACTCATTTCCTTACTTACTGCAAAAAAATCGAAAATTACTCCTAAAAAGTTGAATGATTTTTTTTGTTCAAAAAAAAATTAGGAAAAAAGTTGGTATTTCTTTTAAATTGAGATATTTATTTTTTTCTCACAAGAATGAATTTTTTTTACTCATTTCTCTACTCACAAAAAAATCTGGAATTTTTTCGATTTAAAAAAAAGAATTGAAGCGAAAAATTGAGATTGAATATGAGAATGTTTTTTCTTCTTCAAAAGAAATTCTTTTCCCACAAAAGTTAAGAGGCAAAAAATTATGAGTTTCCACTTTCTTTTTCGGTGAAAAAAATCAGAAGATTTTTTTTTAACACATAAGAAATTGAAAAAAGAATCATACCAAAAAAATTGATACAGAAGGCCAGGAAATTCGAGACATTTTCTCTCCAGAAGAATTATTGAGATTTTTTTAAAACAATTTTATTTAAATTTTTCAAGATGACTTCAAAAAAAAAAAAAAAAAAAAAACACTAAGTAAGCGTTATTTTTTATTCAAAGATAATTCAACATTATTTTTTTTTTAAATTTAGAAAATATGTTGACTATAAAAAAGTATTGAAAATTTTTTTTACATATTTTTTACTTTAGAGAATTGAGATACCTTTGTTCTGCTCCCAAAAAATTGAAAGGGTTCTTTACTGAAAAAATTAAAAGGATTATTTTTACTCAGAAAAATTGAAAGAAAAATACCTTTTTATATTTAAAAAAATAAAAATAAAAAATTGAGCAATTTCATTTTTTCTGTTCCAAGAAAATAAAAATAAAAACTTTATTCTAAAAAATTTGAAATACGTATTGTTTTTCTGCCAAAGTTTAAAAAATATTTTTTCTCTAGAAAAATTTCAACTTTTTTTCGAAAAAAATTAGTAGGTAGGTAAGTAACATAAATAATTTATTTCAAATCAAATTCAATGAAAATTTAAAATGGTTTTCTCCGAAATGATCGATTTCTTCCAATTTAAGAATTTTTCCCTTTCACCCCCCCCCCCCTTCAAATTACCTGCGTCAGAAAAATTGAAAAAGGGTTTTATTCCAAAAAATCTAGAAGTTACTTTATTTTTTTAGCAAGGATTTGAAAAAAAAAACATTGAGAAAAATTTTTATCACCTAAAATATTTTTCATTTTGCAAAAATTTGAGAATAATTTTCATTCTGAAAAAATATTTTTATTCCAAAAAAATTGAAAGTTTTTTTCGCCTAAAAAACTGAAAAATGTAATTTTGTTCCGAAAAATTAAAAAAATGATGAAAAATTACCAATTCCCAAAAATTGAAAATATACGGTTTTATTTCGAGAAAAAAAATGGTACCTAATTTTTTTTATTGCGAGCGAGGATTTGAAAAATTGAAAGTTTTATTTTTCATTATTTGAGATAAAATGAAAAGTAGGATTTATATTTTTTATTGAGATATTTTTTTCTGCAAAAAGTAGGTAATACGAGTATTTTTACAATAAAAAAATTGAAACTTTTTTTGTTGTTTAAAAATTTAGATTTTTTTCTTCGAGGAAAAAGCTTGACCAATAGAATTTTTTTCTTACAAAAAATTGTAAATAGGTATGTAAGTAAGTAAATAAATAAATAAATAAATAAATAATAATATAATAGGTATTGTTTTTCGAAAAAAATTAGAATTTTTTCACACAATTTTTTTTCCTGAAAAATTAAGCTGGGTAAGTACTGTAGGTAATGAAAATTCAGAGTTTTCGCTAACCCCAAAGAATTTAAATATTTACCAAAAAATAATAGAGATACCTATTATACATTTTTCAATTTTGTAAATACGATGCACGTTTCGAAAAAAAAATGAGTTTTCCTTTTTGTTCTTCAAAAAATTGAAATTTTTAATTTTTTCTCTAAAAGAAGTATCAGGGGTTTTTCTCCCAAAAAATTGCGACTTTTTGCAGTAAAAATTTGAGAAAGTAATATTTTTACCCCCCAAAAAATTAAATAATTATTAATGCATCTAAAAAAGTAGGTGGTGTCAAAGAACACTTGAACACTTAGGCAGTTGGCACACTCTGCAGCGACTGTAGCTACGCCTACGGAATGAAATATTCTATCAATTTAATAATTTTATACTTACCATAAAATTTTGGATCAAAATAAAAATTAAAAAAAACTATGAAGGGTGGAATTGAAGAACGAATTCGCTCATACTTTAAAACACCATTTCGATGAAAACACCAAAACCCGTTTCGAATCATCTGCCCTCGTGCCCTGCACCACCCACTTGCACAACTTTTGCATAGCATGCAGTTCTTATCACTGTTCCATCCTTTGTAACGTTTAATTCATTCAACATCTTTGCAATGTTTAGTTAAATTATGACACGATAATACTTTGTAGCTTTGTAGAAATACTTCTTTATATAGTGTACCATGGACGTCGATTACAACTTCGAAGAGGAGAACTGGGACGAGGAATGCTGGGAGGATGAATTCGACGATGGAGATTACGACCAATCTATGGATCCGGACGATTTCAGCGTTAATACCAGCTCCCAAGGAAGTATGAATTCTTCCACAGTTTCCTACAAGCCGAACCAACAGTAAGTTATCAATACACTTCACCCAGCTGCACTTCATGAACTCTTCAAAATATTCATTTTCTCTTCTTATTTCTAGACGCAATGCTCCCAGCACTAGTAATGCAAGTAATACCCAAAGTAATTCCGATAGACGGCCTCGACGTGGCGTTGGTAGCAGCAAAAAAGTTGAAATGAAAAACATCACTTTAACCAACGAATCTAAAGACAGAATCATGGATGCATTGAGATCAATTCATGGAGTGGTTAGTTGGCGCATTGATAATGATATTTTTCTATTATATATTTCGAGTTTTTAATCACCTTCGTTTTAGAATTTCGATTTAGATAACGCGGTTGTAACGAAAACGAGTAAACGAGAATTGAGCAATCAGTACTGGATGGATCAGGGTCAATTGGTGGTTCGAAATTGTTATAATTACTCCCAGAAGAGTACCGTTTCTAGAGATAGCGTTAATAAATTCGCTTTGGAGAGTTTAGAACTGTAAGAATATCATCGCAGGTTTATATTACAATGGTAATTTTTGAATACTAACACGAAACACGCTGTTCTTCCAATAGGTATGGATTTTACTCTAGTCATTGCTGCGAGGCCCTATCGCAAGGAAATAATGAATTCGAAAAAGCACTGGAGTTACTTATCACCTTTTACTTCCAAGTAACTTTTAAAAGATTAAACGAACCGATGACTCAGATGAGCGAAAGAGAAGACGAAATGGTTGCATTGGTGTCTATATACGATGAAATTTGCGACGAACGAGTCAAAAATAAGCATTGGGTCTTTCACCTTCATTTGCCCCATTTGGGAGAATGGTTCTTTAAAAAGAGCTTCAACAGAAGTTCTGATCGGCCACGCGAAAGGAAACGTTACGTTTGTCGAAATTTCCAAGCAAAAGGTACTTGCAGATACGGGAATAATTGCAGATTTTCTCACGAACGTGACGATAAAGATTCCAAAAGCGCTCAGCAAGATGCCGAAATGAAGCTTAAATCGTCTTTTAACTTGGAAATTCGGTTTCCCGAAAGTACGTACAAAGTGCAACCTTCTTCATCGATTTATAACCTTTTATTAACTTATTCTTCTCGTTAGATTGCAATTACCCGGATGATATGCCTTTGATTATGTTCAGTGCTGAGCATAGACAGTTCGAATCTCATATTTGTTTACGTATTACAAAATATCTATACAACCATGCCATCGCCTTGAGTGATCAAGGATCACCGTATTGTTTTAATTTAATCGATTTGTTACTCGATTCCGATAAAGTGATCAAATGGTTAGGTGAGTATTGGCTTCCAAAAATTTCAATCAATTAAACTTGCTTTCGAATTTTCACCTATTTCGTTCTTCCTTAGATAACGAGGATGTCAGTCGATTACATGTAAGCAGTGATAGTTCATTATTGGGTTCAAAATATCCGACTGCTATTCCTCAAGCGAGCACTTCAATTCCACAAAATTTACCTTGGGAAAAACGCCTCTGTTTAGATAAAGAAACTTTGGAAAAATATAATAACAACAGGTACCTGATTTCTACATAGTTTTAATTTCGATATAGCCACATTTCAATTGATAATTTTTTAACAGAGATCAAGATTTAGTAAGAATGATGAACGATAAAAGAAAAAACGATAAATACCGACAAATGCAAAAATACCGAAAAACATTACCAGCTTGGAACGAGTCTGATCGAATTCTACAAACTCTGAGAACTCATCCAGTTGTCGTAATCGTCGGAGAGACCGGTTGCGGTAAAAGTACTCAAGTAAGTCGAGAATTGTCTTCGGTTGTATTTTCATCGTGCAAAGTAACATTTCTAATTTTGATCGAAGGTTCCTCAATTCATCTTGGACGAGTGGATCTTTTCTTTGCCTGAACTTTGGAGTAGGCAGATGCCTTATCAAAGGATTAATATTATATGCACCCAACCTCGGAGATTATCTGCGATCGGTGTTGCTGATCGGGTTGCAGATGAACGTATTGAACGTACTGGAGATTCTGTCGGATATCAGGTATAATTTCTCATGCTTTCAAACATAAACAGCCTAGTTCTGTGGTACTAATTTTGATAAAATTTAATAGATCCGTTTAGAAAGTCGTTCATCAGCCATGACAAGATTATTATTCTGTACTACTGGAATTTTATTAAAGAAATTAGAAGGTGATCCTTATTTGGCCGAAGTTACTCATATAATTGTCGATGAAGTACACGAACGTGATGAAGACAGGTATATCTTATAAATTAAATTTCTATTAAATCGAAGAGTAAAATTTAATACTGTTTTTTTTTCAGCGATTTCCTTTTAGCAATTTTGAAAGAACTAATGTTGATTCGTAAAGATTTGAAGATTATCTTAATGAGTGCCACCTTAAACGCCGAACTTTTTTCCAAATATTTTTACAACGCTCCTTTAATCGAAATCCCAGGTACAGTAATTTGAAAATACATAATTATTATCAATCTCATTTGAAAAACCCTAACGATTCTCATGCTGAATTTTATTCTCAGGTAAAATGTACCCAGTCGAAGAATTATTCTTGGAAGATATTCTAGACAGGTGCTCTTACACATTGGACGAATATTCCAAATTCACTCGTAAAATTAATAAAACAATGAGCAGGATGTTAGATTCAATCGAATATGATATTCAAACAGCGGACGTTCTAAATGCTTCGACTGTATCGAGAGATAGCGCTCCAGACGAATGCCTTTCGGCCAAACAGCTGTTTTTCAGATACAAAGGTATTCTTTTCGAGCAAATCCTGCAGGATTCTTTAGTGATTCGTGCTAATTTTCGTTCAATTTCTCAGAACACAGCCCAAAAACAAAGAAAACGCTTCTATTGATGGATTACAAAAAAATTGATCCCGATTTAGTGATCGAAGTTATACGCTGGATCGTCGAAGGCAACCATAACTATCCCAGAACTGGCTCCATACTGGTTAGTAATAAGTGTTCAGTTAAGATGGTCTACGATTGAAACTAATTTTTTCATTTTTTAGGTATTTTTACCCGGCTTAGCGGATATTATCGCCATCCACGATGAATTAAACAATCACAAAACGTTGTCACCTAAAACTGGTCGATTCGTTATTGTTCCTTTACATTCGACGATATCGAATGAAGAACAATGTAAAGTTTTTAAGTGAGTTGTGTCTGTGTCGAATTTTGAAATTTTTCCAACTTCGAGGGTATTAACAGGTGTGTTATTTTTTACAGCAAAACTAAAGAAGGGCAACGAAAAATTGTATTGTCTACGAACATAGCTGAAACTTCTATAACCATCGATGATTGTGTTTTTGTTGTTGATTCCGGCAAAATGAAAGAAAATATGTAAGTGAAAATACAATTCTGATTTATGTGAATACATATTTTCATGATCGAAGAAAAAGTTATCAGTTTGTAAAATTCTATATTTTATACAAAAAAAAAAAAAAAAAAAAAATGAAAAGTCGAAAATATTGCGTATTTTTTAAATTGATGGAATTTGCATGGATTTTTTTTTGAAAATATTTCAAAAATATTGTTGAGCTTTTTTCCAAATTTCAGTTTCGATTTAAAAAATTGTTATTATAAGATTAAATTTTTTTATTTTCAATTTTTTGAATTTGAATATTTTATCTGGATTTTTTCAAATTATTTACTTGCTGAACTTCTGCGTTGAAAAAAATTCACCCAGATTTTTAAATAATCCAAATTTGGAATTTTTCATAAATTTTTTACAATCTTGTCTGATTTAGATTTTTAAAAAGTTAACTTTACATTTTTGAAATTTTTCATAATAATTTTTTCGATTTTCTTGAATAACCTATGTATAGGGCTTTTTACTCTTTTAATTAATTTTATTTTTTGAAAATCAATTTTCTTTGGTTTACTCTTTTTTTTTACTTTGATCTTTTTGAATTTTTCATCATGATTTTTTTCCAACGTTTCGAAAGAAGTTATTTAATTGCTTTTTTATTCTTCATTTTTTCTATCTTTAAAATCCATTCTTTCAAACTAATTTAATTTTTGAATTTTTTGAGATTTTTTAACAATTTTATCTGATTTATAGTTTTTAAAAAAATTGATTTTGTTTTTTTGAATTTTTATTTTTTTATTACAATTTTTTTCAAATGATTCAATTTTTGAATTTTCAAAAATTTTCAATGGTGCTGTCTACTTCAAATTGTTTTGAAAATTTTAGTTTGGATTTTGGAATTTTTTATTACATTTTTTAAAAATTCTTAAATAATTTATCTACTCATGTCTCTATTTCATTTTTTCAAAATTTTAATCAAATTTTGATTTTTTTTTCAAGTTGCAATGTTGTCTAGTTTGGATTTTTTTAATGGTTTGAATTTTTTATACGGCTAAAAGTAATTAATAGTTCATTTACTGAACTTTTAACTTTGCATTTTTGAAAATTTTTACCAATTTTGTTCAACATTAATTCAATTTTTGAATTTTTTGAAAGCTTAATAAAGTGTTATCCTGTTTGGAATTTTTCAAAATTTTTGTTTTTGATTTTTTGAAATACTTATTTGAAATTATATTTTAACCATCTTGACTAGTTTGGCATTGAAAAAAATAGATTGAGTTTTTTGAATTTTGTATGACATTTTTTTTTCAATTTTTCAAATAATTTACTCAACTTTTGAAATTTTTGATTTCCCCTTTCAATATTTTATGCAAAAAATTCAGTTTTTGAATTTATTGAGTTTTTTAAACAATGTTGCTTGATTTAGATTTGAAAAAAAATACTTTGATTTTTTTTGATATTATCAGTTATCACATTTAAAAAAAAAAAAATTCCCAAATAGTTTATTTAGTGAATTTTACATAATTCAATATTTCTATTAAAAAAATTTTCATTACTTTTTTTCCAACAAGATTCGATTTGAATTTTTTGAAAATTTTTCATAATATTATTGTTACCTCCTTTAGAATTTCAAAAAATGGTTTGGATTTTTTGAATTTATTATCAAGTATTAAGATTTTAAAAAATCGAATATAGTTTAACTTTTGATTTTTTCACAATTTTCACAATATGTCCAGACCTAGAGTAGAATTTTTATTTTGGATTTTTTGTTAAAATTTTAAAAATTTGTTTTGAATATTTTACTTAATCAATTTTTGATCATACTTTTTTCTAAAAAATTCCATCAAATTTTTCCAATACCTGTACATTTATAATTTTTTGAACTTATTGAAAATTTTCAACTTGGTATGTTGTTTGAAATTTTTCAGAATTTGCAGTTTGTTTTTTTTTTGAAATTTTTATTACGATTTTTATTCATTTTTCTCAAATAATTCATTTTCTGAGCTTTTCATTTTTCATTTGTGTTCTTATTGAAATTAGTTTTTTCAGTTGTAATTCAATATTTTAATGTTTCGAGAATTTTTAATAATACACTCAAGTATGTTATTTGTTTTATTAAAATTTATTTTAAAAAAAATTGTTGTAATTCAACTTTTGATTTCTTCAAAAATTTTAACCCTGTCTAGGGTAGAATTTTTATGGAATTTTTTATTCAAGACTTATCAAATTTTTTATAATGTCTTTCTTTTTAAAATTTTTAATCAAATTTTTCAAATGATTCAGTTTTTGAATTTAAAAAAAAAATAAAAATGTCTTGTTTAAAATTTAAAAAAATGGTTTTAATGTTTTTTTAATTTATCGCGTTTTTATTTATTTTTTTTCAAATGATTCATTTACTGATTTTTCATTTTTTTTAAATTAATTTTTTCAGCCTAACTCAATTTTTTAATTTCTTGAAACTTTTTTTAAAATTTTTTTATCAATTTAAAAAAAAATCAAATAATTCACTCACTGAACTTTCCATTTTCCCTTTAATTTTTTTTCTCTCAAATAATCCTGATTTTGATTTTTTTTAATGCAACAATATTGCCTTGTTTGATTTTCTTAGATTTATAGTTTGAATTTTATTACGATTGATTTTCTTAAATGATTTCCTCAAGTACCTATTAAACTTTTGATTTTTTTTTAATTTTGAAAAATTTTTCAAAAATATTTTCACAATTTGAGCTGAAATTACAGAAATAAAATCTTGAAAATTGGAAGATTTTTTTCCAAAAGTTTTCTTACGAGCATTTTTCTTTTGCTTATTTTTTTTTCAAGCTACTTTTTTCCAAAACTAATAATTTTTCCAATTCTCAGGTTCGACACAAACAAAAACATGTCCAGTTTAGAAGTAACCGAGATATCGAAAGCGAACGCCCGTCAACGTCGAGGTCGTGCCGGTCGTGTGATGCCCGGCCTATGCATCAGACTCTACACAAGGCACAGACACGACTATCAATTCCGAGCCCAACCGATGCCGGAAATTCAACGCGCCGCATTAGACTCGATAATCCTGCGACTGAAAACTTTGCAACAGTTCAAAATGCGAACCCCTCAAGAAGTATTAGGTACGATACTCGAACTGCGTGCCTATTCACGTCAATTAAATCGAGCCTTCGATGTTCGCGTATTTCTAATTGCGTACCCGTGTTAAATTGTTTTTGTTTTTGTTTAGCAAACCTAATGGAGCCGCCGGAAGTGAACAACGTCGATACGGCGATAGAACGTTTGAAAGATATCGGCGCGTTGGATTCTGAAAGTGAACTGACCGCTTTAGGGCGTCATTTGGCGGCGTTACCGGTAGACGTGAAAATTGGCAAATTGATACTGTTCGGAGCGATATTCCGTTGCTTGGATTCGGTGCTGACGATCGCTGCCTCTTTATCGAACAAGTCACCTTTTGTGGCGCCTTTCCACTCCAGAGATCAGGCTGACTCTAAGAAGAAACTTTTCGCCACGTATAATAGCGATCAACTGACTGTCTTGAAGGCCTATAAGGTAAGTGTGTTTTCTGGCTTTGTTAGGCTGTCAATCTCACGTAATGTTATTTATTTTTTTTGCGATTTGAAAACAGGAATGGCATAAACAAGCGGCGAAAGGCTATCATAATGGTAAACGATTCGCTGATGAGCATTTTCTGTCTGTAAGAACGTTGGAAATGATGGGCGACCTTAAGCATCAATTTTTAGAATTACTAATGGATATCGGTTTCGTTCCTAAGACTAATATCAGAAGACGTAAACACGAAGACAGAGTAGCTAGGATTATTCCAGAACATGTAAGTTTTCATTCATATGACCAGCAACTTCTCAGTATAAGTAGCTTGGAAGCTCAACCTGTTCCTAAAATTTCATAAGTGAAATGATCTACATATATCATAGAAAAACTTAAAAATTCCAGAATTGAATACACAAAAAAACTATTAAAAGCTTTGTTTTTTAAAACAAAAATGTTTAAAATATTTTTTGGAATTTTTTCAAAAATAAATTTTTATTTAAATTTTTGATAAAAAATCTACCTAATTTGTTTGAAGTAAAATCGTTGAATGTTTACCGATTTTTAAGTATAAGTAAAAAATTTCTTAATTTTTTCACTAAAAAAAACAAAACAATTTTTTAGGAGAAAAAACCTTTTAATTTTTTTTTTGAAGAGAAAGTCTCAATTTTGAAAAATTACATATTCTATGGGGGAGGAAATACTCAATTTTATGGGAAAAGAACATCTATAAAATATCTGATTTTTTTGGAGGAAAAATATTATTTTTTTTTTCAAAATTTTTGAAGAAGAAATATTTTCTTTTTTTGGACAGAAACTCTTTCAATATTTCGAGGAAAAATTTCAATTTTTTTCTGGAGGGGGGGGGGGGAGAAAGTCTACTTCTTCAAGAATGAAATCTACAATTTTCGTTGAAGAAATCAAGTTTTTTAAAAAATCTTACTTTGTCGTCTCAAAGAGAATCACATTTCTCTAATTTCCTGGAGTAAAAATATTTTTTTAATTTTCATAGAAAAAATCGTAATTTTTTTGTTAGAGCTTCTTTGGGGAAAAAAATTAAAAAATTTTGGAGAAAAAATCTCAATCATTAGAGGAAAAAATCTGAATTTTTGCTCACATTTTTGAATTTTTAGGCGGAAAAAAGTTTCAATAACAATTTTTCCAAAGAAAAAATGTTTTAAAAATTTTTAAAGGATTTTTTTTTAAATAAAAATATTTCATTCTGATAGGAAAAAATACAATTTTTGTTCACAGTTGAAAAAAAAATAATTATGTAAAATTATGTAGGTACTTATAATTTTTTTTTCATTTCTTTGGAGAGTAAAAATCATTTGAATTTTTTTTTTTTGAAAAAAATTTAAATTTTTCTTCCCCATTTACGAAAACACCCAAAAAAAACATTTAATTTAATCTCAATTTTTTTGGAGAAAAACATTTCTGAATTTTCATAGAATAAAAAACAGAATTTTTTCAGATTCAACATAAAAAAAGTTTCTCCGTTTTTTAAAAGTAGATAGGTAAAGAAATGAACCAAAAACCTGTGTGTTTTTTTAGAAAACTTCTCGATTTTTAAGACTGTTGGGAAGAAATTATAAGAAAAGGAAATCTTTAACTTTTTGGAAATGATTTTAATTTTTTAATATTTAGAAGTGAGGTGATTTTTTTATTTTCTGTAGTGAAAAAATTTCTTAATTTTTTGGAATTTTCAGCATTGATTTTTTTTGATGAAAACAATTTTAGGTGTCCTTTATTTGTTGTAAAGTACAAATATTTTTTGAATTTTGAGAGAAAAAAATCATTTAAAACCCATTTTTTTTTCAAAGAAAAAATATTTCTCAAATTTTTGAAGTGAAAATCTTTCATTTATTATTATTATTTATTTTTTTTGAAAAAAGCCACTTATTTTTATACTTAAAAAATCGTCATTTTTGTTCACGATTACTTTGATTTTTTTCGAGTTTTCGATGAAGAGAATCTCAATTAGGTTTATTGAGTAAAAAAATTCCCTAAATATTTCAAGAACTCCACTTTTTGGAAGGTAGCCTTAAATTTTTCAGAAAATCTTATTTTCTGTCTCATTTAAAAAAATATATTTTGTAATATATTTTTTATTCATTTATTTTGGGGGGGGGCTCAATTTTTAGGAATAATAAAATCTTTGAATTTCAATTTTGCTGGACTAGAAATATTTTCCAAAACTTTTAGAAAAGGATTATTTCATTTTTTTGGAAGAAAGCCTTTCGATACATAGGTATTTTGATGGGGGAGCAACTTCGGTTTTTTGGAGGGAAAAAATCTATTTTTTCTTGAGAGAATAATCTCACTTTTTTGTCTCAAAGGGAAACAAAATTTCTCAGATTTCTCGAAGTAAAAATATTATTTTTCATAAAAAAAAATTTTTCAATTTTTTTGGAAAAAGTTGAATTTTTTGTTTTAGTTTCTTTGAAAAAAATCTTTCAATTTTTTTTCTGAGAAAAACATTTTTCAACTTCTTTTAGAGAAAAAAAAACTATTTTCGGGTGATGGGGGAATCTCAATTTTTTGAAATATTTAATTCTCAAATTTTCAGATTATAAAAATCTACATTTTTTTAAAATAAAGAAGTAGGTAAAAAAATTGCAAAGTGTGGGGGATTTCTCAATCTTTAAAATAATTTTTTTCAAATTTTTGGAAAAAAATTAATTTTTTCGAAATGATAAATTCTTGGGTATTTTTTTTAGATAAAAAAATTGAAGTATTTTTCTATTTTTTGGAATGTGTAGCTCTAAAATTCAACGTAGTGAATAATTTACAACTTTTTTTGACAGATGAACGATAACAACGATAATAAACTACTATCGGCTATAATATGCGCAGCCCTGTATCCTAATTTAGTCAAAGTATTCACTCCTGGTAAAGTTTACACGCAAGGAGTATCCGGAGCCATTCCTAAATCTTGTCGACCCGAAGATATAATTTTCAAGACTAGGCACGATGGACACGTAAGTACTTGCGAAGCTATGACAAGTATTATAGGGTATCAACCTTTGCATCAACGAATGTCTCCTTTCAGGTTCAAATTCATCCTTCGTCCATCAACCATAACAGAGCTGACTTCACGAGCCCTTATTTGGTATTCCAAGAAAAAATGAAAACGAGTAAAATTTTCATTCACGATAGTACAATGGTGAGCATAATATCGATCGTGTTATTCGCCGGAAATGAAGTCAAAATCGAAGATTGCTCCGGCATGTACACGCTGCAGTTGGAAAACGGCTGGCTTGTTTTTTCAACCAATACTTTACAAGTAATTTTATTAATTCGACCGCTTATTTTCAACCATCGTTTCGTATATTGGGTTAATTTTGATCTCTTTGTGGTTTCTAGGAAGCTAAAATGTTACAATGTATGAGGAGAGAATTGACTCATATACTCGAGAAGAAAATCGAATCACCTCAGATAGATCTAACCCAGGATCCAGTGGGACAAAAGGTCATCTCGACGATTGTTCACGTTATTAAACATACCATTTCGTAATTATAAATGGTCTCGCTGTACTTATTTGCTGTTCGAAGGATTATTCGCCTTATGATGTCGTTTTAATTTTAATCTGTTGCATTGTTCTTATTTAGGTAAACGAAATAAATTTCAAGTGAATTTTTTTACATGCTTGTTTTGTTTGTAAATTTAAAAAAATTTATTAATTTGTTTTTTCTTTTGTACAATGAATTATATAAATAAGCCGGTATAAAATCACAAAATTCTTATATTAACGTCTTTTTCGTTTTGATGATTTTGCTGGAGTTTTTGATTTCGCATTTTTAGCTTCTGTACGTTTTTGTTGTGAGATCGTTTCATTTCGAGGATTTCTTTCATTTCTTCTTTGTCTTCCTCCTGGAATTTTTTTATAAAAATTGTGTTGATAACAATGCTTAGATGCTCAGAGTAGAGGTAAAAAACCATTGTTGGTTTTTTATTAAAATGAAGAAGATAAAAGGTAAAGCACTTTTTTTCAAACAGAATCTTTTTTTTTTGAACTGAACTTTTTTTTTTAAATATAGTTTTTTTTACACAGTTGGGAATAATTTTACAAACAAAATTCAAAAAATCTACCTATTTGAAAAAATGTTCAAAAATTTCGATTTAAACTAAAATTGAAAAAAATCCCCCCTCAAATATTTTTGATTCATTTTCAAACAAATATTATTTAAAAATATGTTTTAAATAAATTCAAGAATTTCCTCTACCTTCCCTCCCTCTCACAAATATAAAATCAACCCCTATGAAAATTCCATATGCAACTAGTCGATCAAATATAAACTCACTGTTTGATTTAATCGTAACACCAAAGCCCTTCTACCATCGGACATAGGCTGTGAATACATCATGAGCTTTTTCAGCCTTTCCCTCGGGCTAACTCCTCTTTCAACGACCAGCACGATTCGAGCCCACTACAAAATTCATCAAAAATGTGGTTAGTTTGAATATGTATACATTTTGAAAAAAAAAAATGACCTAATAAATTATTGAAACGACGAATTTACTTGTCGTTGCCATTCGTTTCGAGTTTCCGCAATTTTTTGATATGTGTTACCCATCATGGCGATCAACATGTTTACTAGCAATATGGCGACGATTACCATGAAAACAACGAAACAAAACTGTAGGAAAAAAAAGAAAAAAAATCATATCATTTTGATGAAATTAAAAAAAATCGTACATAATAAAAAATTCAAAACATCAAAAACTACTTTTTTCAAATTTTAAATAATATCTACCAACAACATTATTAAAAACTTGGAAATGTTTCTTTTTTTTTAAATTCGTAATAAATGATTTACAAAATTAGACTTTTTTCCAATTATTCCAAATTTTTAATCGTAATTAAAAAAAAATCATTTTTTTCAAATTTTAAACCAAACAACATTGTTTAATACGATTTTTTTCAATTCAGAAATTAAACTATGAATAATGAATATCAAAAAAATTGAAAATTTTTTAAAGAAAAACTTTTAAAATGCGATTAAAAAATTCAAAAAAAATCCTTAGCGCAATTTAGAAAAAAATAAACTAGACAATTTTTTTTTTCAATTCGAACATTAAATATTATATTAGAATAAATTATTACTTGATGAACAATTCCTAAAAAATAAAAAGGTCAGTTGCAGTATACAGATAAATTTATTTGAGGAAGATGACAGAAATTGTAAAAAAAAAATCAAAAAACCCTGAAATTTTTTTTCGATTCCAAATATTTGTATGATCACAAAACAGAAATTTTTCAAAAATTTCTATACAAATTTTTTTTTTGAACTTCTGTTTAAAAAATTAACAAAAAAAATTAAACCAAAATCTTTTTTTAAAAAAATGTTTATTTTTTTTTAAATTTTATTGAAATTCCTTTTTACCTAAAATTCATTTCCATTTAAAAACAAATATTTTTTAATTTGAAAAAAATTTCAAGTTGTTTTATTTTTACATAAAAATAACATTATTTTTTTTGTAATTAAAATTTTTCAAATTTTTTCCAAACTTGATGTTTTTAAAAACTGAAATTATTTATTTCAAAGCAAAATTTTTGTAACTTTTCCTTTTGCTTTGAAAAAAATACTGAAAAATACTTTTTAAAAATTTATTACCATTCAAAGCGCCATTAAATTGTTGAAAAAAAAATTCTAAGACCAAAATAAAATTGACAGGTAATTTGAAAAAAAAAAATGTTTGAAATTTTTTTTCGGAGTAAGTACAATTTTGCAAACTCTTGCAATACCTTTTTAAATTTTGTTCTAACTCAAATTTTTAGGAAAATATTATTTTTCAAAAAATTTTCTACAATTTTTTATTTTTGCTGATTTTGATGAAAAAAAAGTCATTCACATTTCAGAACCGTAAAAAATTGTTGAAATGAATTTTTCAAAAATTTCTATTCAAACTTTTCAATTCGTAAAAAATTTTCAACTTTTCTTGAAAGAAAGATTTTTTTAGCGACCAATTAAATTTTTTTGAAGTACAATTTTGCAACTTTATAGACCTAGTTAAAATGAGAGAGAATTCTTTTTCAAATCAGAATTTTCTAAGTAAATAATTTTTATTATTATTTATTTTTTATGATTTTATTGAAAAACACTTTTGAAAAATTAATTTCCATTTCTGAAGCGTAAAAAAAACATGGAAGTAAATATTTCAAAAATTTCTGATCTATTTTTTAATTTAAGAAATAAAATCCGCCAACGATTTAATTTTTTTTTTTTTTTTTTTTTTTTTTTGAAAAACAATCTTCATTTTTTTCAACAACTCTAAAAATTCATACATTCAATTTTTTTTCAAGTTGAAAATTTTTTAAAACAAAATTACCTATCCATTCGTATATTTAAAATTTTAAAACAAATGATCTTATTAGAATTTTTTTTTTCATCATCAGCGGAAGCGAATAATAAGACAAATAATCGTTGAAACACAAATTTTTCAAAAGTCAATTGATCAAAATAAATAGTTTTTTGAAACTTTTTAAAAACAATTTTGATTTTTTTTTTCTTTTTAATACCTGCCCGAGCGCCACTCGATCGATAATATCGGAAGATGTAACGTATCGATAAAAAATCGTTTGAAAATCTATAGATGTTCTCACGATATTATAAAGATTTATCGGTACAACTTCATAGGCAAAAAATCTAAAAACTATCGAATTCGATATTATTAAGATTTTATGACGATATTCGTCAACGATACTATCGACAAAGAATATTAAATTTATCGAATTCGATTTTCCACCGATTTTGTGCAGATATTTGAAACTACATTATCGACAAAGAATATTAAATTTATCGAATTCGATTTTTTAACGATTTTGTAAAGATATTTAAAACTATATTATCGACAGATTATATGAAATTTCTCGACTTCGATATTTTACCGATTTTTTGACGACATTTGAAACTATATTATCGACAGATTATATTAAATTTATCGAATCCGATTTTTTACCGATTTTGTAAAGATATTTGAAACTATATTATCGACACATAATATGCAATTTCTCGATTTCGATTTTTTAACGATTTTGTGACGATATTTGAAACTATATTATCGACAAATAATCTGAAATTTCTCGAATTCGATTTTTTAACGATTTTGTGAAGATATTTAAAACTTTATTATCGACACGTAATCTGAAATTTCTCGAATTCGATTTTTCAACGATTTTATGACGATATTTGAAACTATATTATCGACACGTGATATGAAATTCCTCGAATTCGATTTTTCAACGATTTTGTGGCGATAAGTCCAACACGTCTGGAAGTACTAAACTGTCTATTATAAGCGTTTTATTGCTATCTTCTCAACGATAAGGTATGGCATAGTGGTTAAGGAAGAGGATTACCATGCAGGAGGTAAATGGTTCAAGCCCCACGGGTGGCGGATTTTTTATAATTTTTTTTGACTTTTTCTGAAATGATCCTCTTACCGCAACATGAATAATATGTTTAGGCATAGTTTAATGTATTAATTATGCTAATTAAGGATTTTTAATTATAGAAAAAAGCTAGTAAAATACGAAAAATCGGAATAAAAAATCGACAGAATATCGAATTCGATAATGTGTCGCGTTAGTTCCGCCTAAATCGTGAAATTATCTTTCGATATTATAGATATATTATCGATAAAATATCTTACTATAATCTCGAAATTTTTGCCAACTATAATTCGTCGATAATCTATCTATATATCGAAAGATAATTTCACGATTTATGCGGAACTAACGCGACACTTTATCGAATTCGATATTCTGTCGATTTTTTATTTCGATAATTTGTCGAGTGTGCTGCTCGGGTGTCAACAATTTAAAAAAATAATTTTTCTCAATATTTTGGAGAAAAGAATGTTTTAGTTTCTTGGAGAAAACACCTCAATTTTTAGGAAGAAATTAATTTTTTTATTCAGACAAAAATAATAAATTTTTTGAGGAAACTACCATCATTTTGTGTCTCACTTAAGAAAAAAAAAATTGGGGAAGGGAGGGGGAGAATCACTAAATTTTATTGGGAGAAAAAATCTTCAATTTCTATTTTTCAGTAGTAAGTATATTTTTTGAATTTGTTGGGGAAAACATATCATTTTAAATTCTAATTTTTCTAGAGTAAAAATATTTCTCAAATTGGAAAATAAATTTTTCAGTTTTTTGGAGAAAAAATCTCATTTTTGAAACAAATCTCTCAATTTTTTGGAGAAAAAATCTGATTTTCAAAGATTTTTTTTTCATTATTTTTTTAGGAAAAAAGGTCAAATAATTATGTACCTAGGTACTTCAAATTGATTTACTTACCTAATTATTTGAAACATTTTTTACTTTTTCATTTAAACCAGAATTTTTGAGGAAAAAAATTTATAATTAGGTAAACATAGTTCAAACCACAAAAAACGAATTTTCCTTCTCTAAGAAAAATCAAGGTTTATCGTAATTTCAGCAATACAAATTATAGAGTGGCACATAACTACGTATCTTAATCCAGCACAGGCAAAAACGACATACTTTAGCCACATTGGTGTGATTGGTATTATCAAAGGCCGTGTAGTAATCGCTGAACGTATTCATGGACATTAAAAACATAGCCATAATCGATTCGGCCGGACTTGGCATCGGATTACTGACCGGTTCATCGCTTCCTTCCGATTCGGCAGGGGTCTCGTACGAAAGGAAAATTATGTAGTATGCTGAACTTTAAAGAAGTAAAAAAAAAATTATTAATGTTTACAAAAAATATACCGCAGAATAAGCCTACGACCTACGTACGCCTCCAACACTCAATGATGAGGCTCACACAGGTCACAAGCCATACAAACACATAGATAATAAAATCGAACAAACCTTGTGAAAATCCCATAACAAATACCAAATAAATACAAACGAATCTGAGCAAGTCTCCGATAACCATTCGATATATCATGACGACGAAAGGACCAACGGTTTTAAATCCTCTGTAAAAATATTACAAATCATCAAAATTGAACATCGTTTTCGTCGTGTTTATAGTACATATAGCTTATCAACTCCTATAAATCCTTATCCCCTATGAGCACAGGAAAAATTTCATGTTGACAAAGCCACACACACACATGTAAATGGTATTTTAAATGTTTCGTCCACAAAGTTACAAGATATGTTCTGGAATTCGAGGATGAGACGGTGGAGAGAGTGCACCGGGGAATATGGAATTTGAAACTTTACTAATGGTAACTTTTCAAACATCTCGGGGTAATTAATTTACTTCGTTTTAGCATTTCGCTTTATAACGCGAGTATAACCACGAAACACATACTGTTATTTTCCCATCATGCGAGAAAATTCACCATTACCTCGGTAAGTGTGCGAATATTTACTCATCTATAGGGTAATTATATTTTAATAAGGCGGTACGATACCTGCAGAAGAATAAAAAATACGGCGACGTTGTTAACATGATGACAATTATGATCATATCTTCTATTTCGTCCGAACAGGAAAATCGTAGAAATGGCACAATCATCATTAACAAGCAGGAAAACAAAAACATTACCCTGGAAGGTTCACTCATCTGAAAATATACAAATAGGTAAGTAGTAGGTAGGTAGGTACCATGTAACAATAATATTCTAAAATTTTCCAGTGCTCGAATTGAGTGAAAATACGCATAGGGACAATTCTGATCCAAAATTTTGGCCAAATCATGTAAAAATTCAAATTTAAAATTGTTCCAATTTATTAGGTAATATTTTGTTAACACTCTTCCCCATTTTTGGTAATTTTAGATTTTTTTTTTGAATGGGTGTTCGATATTGACGATACTTTATTGGCTATAAAAACATGTAAGCAAATTAAAAAAAAAAAAAAAAAGTTAAAATTGATTCAATTTATCAATATTTCGTTATGCTTATGAAAACAAATTTTTATAAATTAATCCAATTATTAATAAGTACTATTTTAGACCAAAGGTAGAAAAAAAAATCAATGCAATTCATCAAATTTAATCCCTTTTTTGACAATGAGACATGAGAATTTTTTTTTAAATGTCTCCGGTGACTCTAAAGAATAGAGGTATTTTTTATTACAAAAAATTAAAAAATTTCTTTTTTCAAAAAAAAAAAAAAAAAATGGTTCTTATGAGAATGTGAGATTTTTTTCTACAAAAAATTTACAAGATTTTTTTTAAATCCAAAAATTTGAAAATATTTGATTTTTTCTTGAAAAAAAAATGAGAATTTTTTCCATGAAATGAAAAATTTTATCCTAAGCAAAGAAGATTTTCTTTTGAAAAATTGAAGATATTTTTCACTGAAATATGTACGTAACTAATTTTACTTCAGAAAAATTTAGTTTTATTTTTCGAGAAAAAAATTTAGATTTATTGAAAAAATTTTCCTCAAAAAATAATGAGAGATTTCATCATTTTATTCCTTTTAAAAAGAAAACTCGATTTTTTTGTTCCAAAATATTTTTTACAATAATCAAAATTATTTTCTCAAAAAAATTCACAATTTTTTTCATACCTAGATACTAAATGAAAATAGAGATTTTTCCTCCAAAAAATGTATTTTTTTCATTTTTTCAAGAAAATTTTTTTTCTTTATTGTTCTTCTAAAAAAAATTTCAAGATTTTTTTTATGAGAATGTGAGATTTTTTTCTACCAAAAACTTAAGAGATTTTTTTAAATCCAAAAATTTGAAAAAAAAATCCCTGAAAAGTCAGACTTATTTAAGATTTTTTTTTTCTAAAAAAAATGAAAATTTTTTCTCTGAAATAAATAATTTTATCCTAAACAATGAAGGTTTTCTTTAAAAAAATTAAGGTTTTTTTCACTATTTTTTCTCCAAAAATTTATGAAATATTTTATTATTTCAGAAAAAATGAGAAATTTTCTTCTCCAAAAAATTGTATTTTTTCTCATAAATTGTAGGTTAGTTTTTTTTTTCAAAACATTTGGGAATAATTAAAACTTTATTCTAAAAAATTAGAGCTTTCTTTCTGCATAAAAAGAGACTTTTTATCAAAAAATAAGATTTTTTCAGATAGGTAACTACTTTTACTTCAAATTTTTTTTGAGAAATTGAGATTTATTGAAAAAAAATTTCCAAAATATTTGTCAATAATGAAAATTATCTATTTTCTCGAAAAAATTCACAATTTTTTTCGCATAACAAAAACTGAGCATTTTTTTTTTAAATTGAAAAAACATTTTTCTCTAAAATTGACTTATCAAGGTTTTTTTCTTGATATTCTGAAAATGAGAGATTTTATACTAAACAAAGAAAAAAAATTTTTAATGTAAGATTTTTTTACCATTTTTTTTTTTTTGAGGTCGAGATTAATTAAAAAATTATCTCCAAGAAATGAGAGATTTCATTCTAAATAGAAGAGGAGATTTTTTCTTAAAAAAAACAGATTTTTTTTGTCTGAAAATGAGCGATTTCATCCTGAACAAAAATGGAGATTTCTTTCTGTAAAAAAATGTAAAATTCTCAACAAAAAAAAACAAACATTAATTTATTCTCCAAAAAAATATTAGAAGATTTTTTTAATCCATAAATTTGAAACATATTTTCATTTTTTTTAATGCGAGCTTTCTTTCTACATAAAAAATAATTTTCCTCAAGTTTTTTTTTTTTTGAAAAGAAATGAGAATTTTTTTTTAAAGTTTCAGATAAATTTTGATAAAATGAAACATGCCTATAAGCACCTACTTAGATTTTTCACGAACTAAAACTCAGTGCCAGCTCATTCAGGCTTAATTCGAGCATTGAAATTTTCTCTCCCTGGTTTGATTGCCTACAACCCCACAACTCACCAAATTTTCGATGAACATATTCAAACCGAGAAATCCAGCTTCCCTAAAAGCTGATAAAATATACAGCAGGGCTCCCAATTCCAATACGCATTCGGTCACCAGTCGGAACATATCTTTATAATCGTTGATCGCCATTAACCTACAAGTACCCACGTTCTCTTGCCACCACGTGAAAATTGTCTCATTTTCGTTCACCTGCGGATGCCAATAATTATTACTATAGGAATTTGTAACTTGAGTTCGTGGGTACTTGGATAGATATCGAATACTTGGGGCGTGATGTTTGTTTCGGTTCGCTTTATAGGTTCAATTATTATGTATATCGGGGAGTGCGACGTGAAGGTGTAATAATGTCTGCTCGTGGAGCGGTGGCAATTGTAATAATATTCTATACGTAAATGTAGACGTACGAAAAGGTATCTGTGATAACATTTCAAAGTGTCGTAATACTATTCATAAAACAATCCTTTCGTAATACAATGAATGCTAATTACTTGTCGCTTCAATCGTAATTTGTATACTTCATTGAATAGCAAATGAAACGTTACTTATCATTTATTACCTACGTTAGAAATGATTGTCTTGAGTGTCAAATTTAATTTCAACTTGGTGAATGGTACGTAATGAGGGTGAATTAAAAATCAAATAAAAATTATAAACAGATTTCAACTTTTTCGTAACTTGTATTTTTTTTTTTTTTTTTTTTTTTTTTTTGTCGAAACTAAAGGGTAAGATATCAGTTGTGAAATCAAAGGGGTTGTCAAGTAATTTTTTTAAATTTCAACTTGAAATGAATAATTTTTTTCTTAATTTTTAAAAACAAATTTTACCTGAAATTTTCAAAAACAATTTATTTTTTGAACCAATTTTTAAATATTTTTATGTAATTTTGTATAAAATTATCCTCCTCTTCCAAAAAAATTGTTAAAATTTTGAAGAAAAAAAAATTATTCAAAATTGATTTTTTCATATATTATTCGATTTTTAAAAAAATTAGATCTAAAACAATATATAAGTCTATAAAAATTAGATTTCTTCACATTTAAGAAAAAATCAATTTTTTTAAATTTTCAACATAAATTAATTTTTTTAAAAACCTACTGAAAACAATTTTTTTCTAAGTTGTTGTTAAACGATTGCATTTAATTTCAACGAAAAATACATTATTACGTAGCTTTTTATGATTTTTAAAATGTTCACAATTCCAGCCAATTTTAAGATTAATTTTTTTTGATCAAGTAAGTACATATACATCAATGACTTGCCCAATCCTCCAAATTAAAATCATATGATCATGTGGGGTATGGAAATCCAGGGTTTCTTACCTTCCAAATCCGTTTTTGACATCAATTTTGAAAAATTATAAACAGAAGCTACAAGGGGGAGGGGAAAAATTCAAAATTACCAAAAATGTCAGCTGGGGTATGGAAATCCAGTTTTTTTTAACCTCCAAAATTCGTTATTGATATAATTTTTGAAAAATTCTAAACTGGAGCTTTAAGGGGGAGGGGAGAAGGAAAAATTCAAAATTACCAAAAATGTCATGTGGGGTGTGGAAGTCTATGTTTTCTTGCCTCCCAAATACGTTTTTGATATTCTTTTAAATAAATTCTCAACATGGGCTCCGGGGGGGGGGAGGGGGTACCAAAATTCAAAATTATCAAAAAAGTCATGTGTGGTATGGAAATATGGGGTTTCTTAACGCCAATTCATTTTTTTTTTTGTTAATTTTTCAATAAATTCAAATGAACTAAGACACTCGAGTTTTTTTTTTTAGGTTGAAAATGAAGTTTTCAAATTTTTCTATTAAATTTTCTGTTTCAAACTTTATACAAAAATGAGTTTTTTCTAAACTTTTTTCAATTTCAAGAAAAACGAATTAGAGGTAGGATTTTTTAAATTTTGTCAGAAAACAATTTTTCTTCAATTCCTATTCTGAAACTTTCTACATACATGACTTAATCTTCGTCTACTGTCTAGACAGTTCAATAAATCATCATGTTGTTTAGGCCCAAACAAATTTTTCCTACTTCTGATAGAAATTCAATACGATTAGGATTTTTCATCTTCGAAGTGCCTTCGACACTTTACAATAGACCTGACGTGTTTTACACCACGTTCGTGTATTCTTTTCTTCACTACAAAAATAGAAAATATAGACATCAAATGCAATTGTCAGAACCCCACGCAAAAGAAACCGAAAGTAAATGATACGTATCTCCCTCTGCCGAAAATGTTTGCGAAAAACATACTAACTCATACAGAAAGCTTGCAGGAGCAATCATCCTGGGTATGTAATATGTACAATTGTACAATGTACATCTACGAAGTAATTCAATACCTCGTGTGAGAGGAGAACCATGCAAAATACATATAACAATAAGATTGATACAACAAACCGCGTAAACAGAAAATTACAATACGCGTATTCGGGGATTGAATTCAAACAGTCGGATTCAAAGTATCGACAAATCTTCTTGGTAAAAACCCCGACACGAAATGAAAGAGTCGACTCGAGTCTCAACTCTCAAACCGCCAACGCAACGCAATATTCACACGAAATACCAACACGTCGCATAATCCACATCCAATTTACATTTAATATAAGTAGCAAGCTCGCTTCCTACATGAATATCGTGTATATAGGCTCACTTCGTCATAAAAAGACGTCGACACGTCGCTCGTCTCAGCGGTGAAAAAGGCAGTGGAAGTATTTTCCGTCAAATTGCGAGAATCGACGATGTTGTTGTACTGCTGTTGTTCATTTGACATAACTACATCGTTATTCATATTCGAACCGGAGCCATTCGCAGATGAGGGCGAAGACGAAGATTCGAAGCTAACAGGCTGCGTTGTCGTTTCAAAGTCGCTCGAAGCATTTTTCGAATACTCGACGATGTAATTGAATTCATGCTGCGAACGTTTACTGTGCTTCCTCTTTATTATTTCGGAAGCACTGTCGTTATCATTTCGAATTATTTTTTCGGCGTATGTAATTTCAGTCATTTCTGGCATCTCGCTGGTTATTTGCATATTTCCGTCGGCCGTCTGAGGCCCGGGACGTAATGTGAAGCAGATTAACGAGAGCAGGAAGTACAATGAGAATTGGAAAAATTGACGATAAAATCTGCGAAAATTAAAAACAAAAAATCTGGTGAAGAAGAGATTAGAAGAATGGTTTAAATAAATTTTTAGCAATTTGTTGTTGGTGGGAAAAATTTCAAATCACTACAAGGGAAGTAGAATATTATGTAGATGAAAAATTCAGATGAATCATATCATGAAATTTTTTTTGATAATTTTCTTGAAGGATTCATTCCCTGTAAAATTTCCCTGCAAAGCGATTTTTGTTCTTTTTTTTTGAAAAAATTCATTTTTATTGAGAATTTTTTTCCAAGAAAAATGTTCATATGAAAATTTTAATTTCTTTCAAAGAAAACTTTTTGAAGAGATTCTTCACGAGAGAAATTTAGGTAGAAAAATTCAGATGGACTGAAAAAAAATTACGAAGTCATTACGAACCGAAAATTTTGATAAAACAGAAAGTTATGAAGAATTGAAACTTTGAAAAAAATCACAAGTCATGTAGAATTGATAATTTCCAAAATTTGAACAATTTCGGAAATATTAAAAATTCACGACATTCATAACTTCATAAGACATAGAAAAATTTAGAATAGCTCAGAATTAGAAAATTATAAAAAAAAAATCAAGAAAATTCAAAAGAATTAAATTCTAAGAAATTGAAATTTTAAATTAAAAAAAAAAAATGATTCAATAAAAAGAACATCAGAAAATCTAATCAAATAAAAAATTCAGAAATTTACATGAAAATTCGAGTTTTTAAATTCGGTATAATTTTTTCATTATTATTTTACTTTTTATTTTTTGTGAAATGACTCGTTTCGTGAAGATGTTTTTTCATTTTTTTTTTTCGAAGGGAGGAAGGAAAGGACGAAAGAAGGGAGGAAGAGGGATTTACTTCACAATTTTTTTTTTCAAAATAATATTTTTCTGAGCTGATGAATGATGATGAATAAAATTATTTTCTGCTACATTTTTTTTGGAGAAAATTTTTGAAATAAAAATTCAAAGTCACAAATGAATTTCTCTGAAGAAAGTGTTGTTCCAAAGATATTTTTCCGCACTGGAATTTTTTTGAGAAATAATTCATTTCATTTTGTGAGAATATCTCTTTCCAAAAATTCAAAGGATTTATTTTTCATGAAAAGTTTTTCGAATGATTTTTTGCTGAGAGAAATGATTTTTGAAGACAAATTTTGATACAATTTGATGCTTCAATTAATCATATGAAATTTTTTGAAGAGATTTTTTGTGAAAAATCAATTTTTTATTTTTTAAGAGAATTTTTAGCCATAAAGAATTTTCATCTCTGAGAATTCATTTTCTGAAGAATTTTCATTCTAAGTACGTTTTTTTTTTGAGAAATTATTTGTTTTACCTATAAGAATATTTTTCAAGAATTTTTTCTCACCATAAAATTTTTTGCAAATTATTCAGGGATACCCAGTAAAAAAATTCATTTTTTGTCTTTTTTTTTTTTTTAGCAAAATTTTCGTATCACATCATCACAATGTGAAGTGTTTTTTACAGAAAAATTTTTGAAGTAGTTTTATTTAGAAGAATTTATTTTTAGGGAATTAGGTAATTACTCAAGATAATTTTTCGCCAAAGAATTTCACGACGTGAAAATAGAAAATTTTGTTTTAATTAAGAAGATATTTTTTCAGGATTTTCCCAAGAGAATTATTTTTGAAAAGCTTTGAGGAGTTTTTGAAAAAAAATTTTTTAATTCATTTTGTTTTTGTGAAATGACCATTATTTTCCAGAAGATATATTTTTTTTCTAAATTTTTCAGATTGACTTACTTTTTGAAAAATATATTTTTTTTTCTAAGAAAAATTTTCATAAGAGAATTTTGTACTTATTTTTAAGAAAAGAAAACTTTTTCCCAACAGAGTCTTTTCTGAGGGAATTTAGGTATTTTAAAATTTTTTTCAAATCGATTTTATGTATTGGGATTTTTTTTAGGAGAAAGAAACTTTTTTCAATTTTTTTCATCTGATGAATTTATTTATTTATTTATTTTTAGATTACGTATTGAACATAATTCATTTTTTGTAAGAGAATTTATTTCTGATACAATTTGAAATTTTTTCGAAGGAAAATTTTCATATCACAATCTTTTATTTCTGAAAGAGAAGAAAAATTTTTCATTTTGTTTTTCTTAGAGAATTTATTTATTTTTTAAATCATTTTCCAAAAGGATTTTTCTATTTCAAGAGAATAATTTTTCTGAAAAAATTCACCCTACCTTGGATTTGTTGTTGAGATTCCTGAAAATTTGGATTTTTCTGCAAAATAATTATTTTTTAAGAGTATTCATTTTCAGTTAAATTTTTTTATTAATACCTAACTAGAGAAGATGAGTGAATTTTTTTCTAACAAAATTAATTTTTTTAAGTTTTTTTTTTTTATTTTGTAAAATACGTAATTTATTTTTCCTGAAGATTTTTTTTTTCAAAAAAGTTTCGAATGGTGGATTAGTTTTTAATGAGAATTTTTTGCAAAATTACTTATTTCTAGAGATTTTATTTTCAGCAAAAAAATTTTACAGGATAAAGGTTCTTTTTCAAAATTATTTTTTAAATTAAATAGACTTTGGGAAAAATGTATTAGTCAGAGAATTGATTACTTAAGAAATTTTATATCCGACAATAAGAGAATTTTTCGAAAGGAATTTTTTCATTTTCGGAGAAAATATATTTCTTTTACGATTTTTTTTTTTTTCGAAGAAATACATTACTGAAATGGCACAAAAATTAAACTTCTATTCTACTATTTTATACGAGAAAAAAATCCCTTACCGAAATTTCACAAACGTATTCCATTTTGCATGCAACAAATCCACCAAGACTCCGTCCATCAACTCTAAATGCTCGTCCTTATCCTGTAAAAATAATTACTGTATTAAAATAGGGAAATAAATATTTTTTAAATTTTATTTATAGGCCTACTCCTGCGATTTTTTCCAATTTGTTTCCACACGAACCAAATAAATATTTACGTAAGTAATTACGCGAAAAAATATTTTCAAACCGCCACAGATTGATCCAAGCATTAAAAAACAATCCTAATAGGCACCTACATTATCAACACAAATGGAAAATTTTCATAAAAATTCAACACAAAAAATGTCAAAATAGTAATGTGAATCAATTTGCAATTCCATCATGGAAGGATTTCCATTTTTTAAAAATTGAACATAATTTCGAATCCAAGACATAGGTAGCAATGCAAATTCGCATGAGAAATGAAAAAAGAAAAAAATTCAAATTCAAACAAATAAATAAAGACCTTGGGAGGAAAATTGGCAAATAAGGTTGTCAAAAATTTACGACAGCGTCATTAGCTATGTAGAATTTTTCAGTAGTTACCTTTTTATGTGCCTAAAAGAGTAATACGAGAATACTGAAATAATAATAAAAAAAAAAAACTTACCCCAAACACGACCAAATTTAAAGCTGATGTATTGCTAATTTGGCCAGTTTTATTATCAATGGTATCGATCTGAGTTAAAGGGTAAGCTGCACAGGTTATGCTGCCTATAAAAAGCAAATGTTTTGAAATTGCCAAAAATGAAAAGAATACAAAACAGCGAAAATTTCTTACCAATCTGCCAGTATATTTCGCGTTCGATTTTTAATATATGGAAAAACATCTCAATACGGGCTAACTTCGCAGCCAGTGTTAAGGGCGTTAAATTTAGAACATTTTTAATATCCAAATCAGCACCTACTTCGTATGCCATGTCAAACGATGCCTGAAATGTGCCGATAAGGAAATTAGATTTTCTTTTTACCCTTTTAATTTACGTGTGTGACGTGGTACTCTACCGCAATAACAAAAATATATCGAAAATACTGTTTAACTTTGGCGACGCGACCTGCGAGTAAAGAGAAAAGATGCTCTATAGTAAATTGAAATATCGCGTCGAGAAAATTCTCGTCAGCTCGAATACGTAATGTTTAAATTTCCAAAGTAGGTACCAACAACTTCCCCTGCCCCCAACAACCACTTCAAGTACGTACAATGTACAAATGAAGTGCAAAACGACCCCGTATCGTATATTTAAAATAACACGAAACGAAAATAACGTGACTGCAGCTACAAATAACCCATGTATAACCGTTAAAATAAGCATAATTTATTTGAAAAATTTGATAAATACGAGTTCATATTTTATTAATTTTTTTCCCCATGATTTCGCCTTCCTTTGCATATTGAAGCCTTTAAAATTACCGAATATAACCTTATTGTCGTATAAGTAATAAATCTCCGACGTTGACGAGAGTATTTTTAGTCGAATTTTCTCTCATAAATGATGCCAGATCGGGTAATTTTATTCCACCTAATATGCAAACGAGAAGGAAAAGCAATTTTTTCAAACCTAAGGCATATATTTTTTAGTCACGAGCTAGTACGCATTACGTATAAATTTCCTTTTTCTTTTATGCGTATTTTTTATACATAAGTGCACCATACCGGATGTTCCGAAAGTTGCGAATATTTTTCATGGTTGTGTGGCAACTGAGACAACACAGGTTAATTGATTTGCAGACTCTTAAGTTTTGAAGGGGACAAAATCATCGAATGCAAAAATAATATGTAGGTATTTATAAAATACGAGTAATCCAGTATCAATATTTTTGATTTTTTCACATTTTACGGAAATCTTGATGAAATTTAAAAAAAATTAATTTGAAAAATATTCAAAAAAAATTGGAAATTTTTTTTTAAAGAATCATTGAGAATTTTTTTTTTAAATCTAAATTTTGGAATTTTTAAGAAAAGTGTTTGAAAAAATATTATAGTAACAATTTTCACAATACTTGGGGTGTTGAGAAATTCTTCTAAAAGTATCATAACAAAATCATGTTTTTTTTCACAAATTGCAGAAATTGAAGAAAATCTTGACAAATAGATTTTATAAATGTTGGGAACAACTACATACGATTAACCAAATCATCAAATTTTAAAAAATCACTGACGAAAGTGATGCGAAATTGTTCGAAAAACATAAGAAAAAAATGTGAAAAAATTTTCACTTGAAGAATAAAAAAACAATAATTAGTAAGTAATTAATTATACAAAATTGTTGAACAAAATGAAGACTTTGAATGATTTTTTTTAGTCAAATTCCAGTATTTAAAATAAACTGTTCAGAATTTTTTTTTGAAATCCTGAAAATTGAAAAAAAAAACGAAATAGGTAACAAGTTGACAAAATTCTATAAACTTTTAAAAAAACTTGGAAAATTTTGGAAAAATGTTCTTTGTTAACGAAATTCTTCAAATTACAAAAAAAAATCTTGGAAAAATGTCGGTTGACAAAATCTTCAGAATAAATTAAGTACATTTAACAAAATTTTTAAAATTCTGAATAAATAAAATATTTTTTCACTTCTGGCAATGGCAATTATGAATTTTTGGGCTATCTTCAGAGCCCTTACAAATGATATTTGAAGAATCAAAATTCGGATGGAGAATTAGTAGCGATCTTTGATGTGATTTAAAATTTTCAGCTTTCCTAACACCTCATTACACCTTTCTTTTTTCAAAAAGCGCAAAAGTGACATTTTTCTTGGAATTTTTCATTCTTGGGCTATCTTCAAAGTCCTTTCAAGTGGCATTTGACGGACTTATAGTTCCGATAAAGAATTATTGACTGTTTTTCATCTGAATTTCAGAAGTTCTCTGTTTTCCAATTTTTTCCAAATTCCATTGAAAAAAAAAATTGATTGAAAAAAATTGTAAATTGTTTCGTAAGAACTCTCGGGAGAATTGGTTTACAAAACTAGAAAATCTTGAAGAATTTTCTACAGCATTTCATAAAGAAAATTTCATTTTTTTTTAATTAAAAAAAAAAAAAAAAAAAAAAAATCAAAAATTTCGTCAAGAATAAATTTAAAGAATTTTTTCAACCTAAATCTCGGTATGTTCTTTTTTATGAAAAAAAAGAAACCTGAGGTTTAGGTTGAGAAAATTCTTTGAATTAAAAAAAAATTAGACGAAATTTTTGAAAAAATTAAAAAAAACTCCTGCAAAAAATCTCTCATTTCCTTAAGAAAAGTCACCTTCGAATTAAAAGGAAATTCAAGAAAAATTTCTGAAAAACTTTCGATTTATTAAAATTTTGGAAACTTTGGAAAATTATGTTAGAGAATCTTGACTTTTTTTAAAATACCTATTGAAAAAATTCATCACAAAGGTTGGAAAAATCTTTGAAAAAAAAAATCTCTAGAAAATTTAGTGATAGAACCAAGAAGGCTTCGATTTTTTTTTAAATTTCGAAAACTATAGACAATTTTTTTTGGAAAAAAATTCCTCAAATAGAAAGAAAAATTAGAAAAAAAATTTTTAATTCAAAAAATATCGTGACAATATTGAAAATTTTCACTTTGATCATACGTTTTTTTCGAATTAATAAAAAAAAAGTTTCAAAAACTTCAAAAAAGTACGTTAAGTAAATCCTCTGAATTGAAAAAAATCAAGAAAAAATTTTCTCATTAGAAAAAAAGCCTCAACAGGGTATCTACATTAATTTTTTTTTGAAAATTCATGACTTTTTCATGACTTTTTCATGACCTCTTTCATGAATAATATTTCAACACTTTCAGGGACCCCCCCCCTTCCAGAATGAGTGTAACTTGGAATAAATATTTGGGGGGAAGCAAAAAATCCTTATTTCTCCCCAGTGACGCAGCTAGGATGAAATCATGGAGGAGGTTCAACTTTCAGGGGTGGTCATTTTGAAATAAAAATTTTCATTTTTTCTTCGAAAACAAAGAGAGCTGTATTTTGGTATTTTATGTCCTTAAGCAGAGAAAAAATTGCACCCCCAAACAGTGACGAACTGAAAGAATTTTTCAAGGGAAAAGGGCAGAATTACTAAAAATACCAAATGCAAGTACCAAAAATTTTAAACTTTAGCAAATGAGATGAAAATAATATTTCCCGAAGAAGCGAGGGAAAATTTTTTTTGAAAAAAACTGCAATTTTGAGTAAGAAAAATGTAAATTTGAACTACTGAAAGTTTCAATTCTGTTATCAAATAGAAAACAAAATACTGCTCGAGCGTAGCGAGAGCGAAATTTTTTAAAAGAAATATCCAGTTATAAAAGAAAAAAAGGGCAAATTTTGCCTAATAAATAAAAATTTCATGACTTCCAGCAGCAAAATTCATGACTTTTCATGACCCAGTGATTTTTTTGAAAAATTGATGACTTTTTCATGACTTTCATGACCCATTTTCAAATTTCATGACTTTTCATGATTTTCATGACCTGTAGACACCCTGCTCAAGAATTTTTTTGACAAAACCAGGGAATTTTCAAAAAATTTTAGAAGACTCAAGACAATTTTTTGAAAAAAATAAACATGCTTACTCGTAAGTGGACAAAATTCTTCGAATTAGGAAAAAAAATCCAAGAAAATTTTTTGAAGAAATTTTAGAAAACTTCCGATGATTTTCTTTGAACATTTTTCGAAAAAATTAGAAAACTTTGAGGAAATTGTTGAAAAAGTTTTAGAGAACCTTAAAATTCTTTATTTTTTCATTTTTTTTTGAAAAAATCGACATAATCGAGTTAGAAAATGATTCAAGGGGGGGGGGGGGGGGTAATCTAAAACTTTTTGATCACTATAGTGAGAAAACCTTAAAAAATATTTAGAAAACTCTGGACATGTTTTTCGAAAAAATTGAACATAATCGTACTTTGACAAAAATTTTTAAATTACAACATAAATCTCGAGAAAATTTTTGGAAAATTTTTAAATAAATCTTAAAAAACTCGTTAACAATTTTTTCAACAACTGGACATAAAAGAACATTCAAATGCTTACTTTTTTATTAAAAGAAGAAAACTTTTTGGAATTAAAAAAAAAATCTAAAACCTTGACTAATTTTTTCGAAAAATGCTATAAAATTTTCGATGACTTTTTTGGAATTTATTTTTTTTGGTAAATAAACCATTCTCGCTGTATAGCATCAAGACAAGATCAAGATCACTACAAATCTATAGAAAAAATTTTGGCAAAATTTTGGATTTTTTTTCAAGAACCGTTGAGAAAATCGTTGACTAAATTTAAAAAAAAAAAAAAAATCAATAAAAAATAACATTTTAGAAAATTCTTCGAATTAAGAAAAAAAAAATGAAAATTTTGACAAAAATTCATTTAAAAAAAAAAACTTATTTCAGCATCTAAATTGTGTAAAAAAAATTTGATGAAACCTTAGAAATCTTTTTACATTTCTAAAAAATAATAAAAAATTAAAGTTGTGAAAATAATTCATTAAAAATTTTAAAAAATGTTAATAAGGTATGTTCACATTTTGCACAAAGTCAAATTGTAGAAGGCTTCAATGAAATTTAACTACATTTTACTTCCTTTCATCGAGTTTCACAACCCAACTCATATTTCATATCATTCTCTGTATGAATTCGACCATTACGAACGACAGCTCGAGAAACTTCAAGTACTTAAAATTGTAGGTAAAATAGGTGAAAATTCAACGTATTCTAATTTTATGCCACGACTTACTATTTTCTCGTATATAACCAACATATGCAACACTGTGTTTCCATTTGTATCTTGATTACTGGAATTCGCTCCTCGAGCCAACATCAACCTGTAGCATTCTTCTTGGCCCAGGCAGGCGGCAAAACTTAATGGATATTCGCCCCAGTACACGTACCTATTCGAGTGATTAAAATGATACAGTAAATCATTCATACGTATGAATATATTAGGCTTCACCTTTATTTACATAATTATTTCGAATCGTAAAGTTCGCCATCAAAAAGAGAGTCGCTTTGAAATGAACATCGCATCGGTCTTTGGACGAGGAAAGACGAAATACGGAAGGGTAAATTCGAAATACTATTTCGACTAGGTATATTAAAATACCTATAATAAAAGCAAGCAAGTCTCGCGTCTATAATTTATCTATAATCTTTAGAATTACGAGCACGATATTAATTTTCATTACCGTTGCCGTAATATTTCATTCGTTGCCTCGCTGGTCCCTTTAAAATGGCAAATGTTACGATATCCGTGCCGCTTTGGTTTTCATTTTCAGAGAAGAGTAAAAAAAAGTAAGTAAGCTGTATGCGAATTACCCTTGATAATTAGTTTCGGTTTGTAAATTAACCCATTCGTGATCCAGCGAATCGTTTCGGGATGCTTTTTGATCCTCGGAGCACATAAAATTACCAATACATCTTTCATGGAAATCAGCTCCGCTGTCTAATAAAAATTTCACCATTGATGGATCCTCGTTCACGATTGCCACGTGAAGCACACTTTCACCTATAAAAAGGCCGAAATTAAATCCACCTCGGTTTTAAACCCAGCTCGGCTTAGATTTTCAACTTGCCAGGATAACGTTATCGCCATCGTTGAATGGGTATTTTTGCGAGTTTCAAACGCATACCGAGGTTAATTAACTGCTTTGGGGGTTACTTTTTCTCTATCTTCAAATGGAATGTTTTTCGTTGTTCGAGTCGTTTGAGAAATTAATTTTAAAACCTGCGATTTTATCCGAAACGTTGGATAAATTTATTATCTCGAAGCGGACGAGTTTTCGTTTCATTGAAGGAAGTAAAAGCTTTTTATTATCTGGTTAATATTTCGAGCAAAGTATAGTTTGCACTTTTTAAAAACCACTTTCCTGTCCGGATTACACGGTTTTTACATATTATTGTTTTTTCAAAATTAAAATGTTCATAGTTTGAAATTATCTAAGATTGGCGGAGGGGGTGAAAGCCAGTTCTGTGGAATGATTGAATGAGTTTTCATATTTTCTTTTTCCTTCAAATTTTATTAATTCAAAATGATATTAAAAATTATAAAAAATCGGGAAATTTCAAATAAATGAAAAATTCAGAGAAGATGAAAAAATGAAATGTCTTAAAATATGAAAAATTCGGAAAAAATAGAATTTATACCTAAATAATCAAAATATTCAACAAAAAAAAGATAAAATCCATAACTAATAAATAATAATATAACATTAAAAAATTAAATAACTATTTGGAAAAATTTATGTGCTACCCCAGATCGCATAATAAATTTGGCGAAAGTCACAGAACGCAACCAAGCCACTTATTCAATGCTTCTGAAACAATATTGGATAGAATCTTTCCACCTCCAGTGCAAGCCCGAGACGACCCAATGCAGCATTGATATAAATAAAATGTCATTTGAGAGGCCGAGTGTTTTTTATTCATTTTTTTTTTTTTTTTTTTTTTTTTGGCAGAAGTCAGAGTCTCGTTTGTTCATCTTCCTAAACGTACTATAAGAAAATTTGGTTTATAATGAAAATATAATTTTTTGAAGAAAGTAAGAAGAAATCTTTCAATTTCATGCACAAAATTTGTTTTTTTTAATTTTTCAAAACTCTTTTAGGTAGATTTTTTTTCAAAAATATTTATTAAGCTATGTTAAGCAATTTTTTGCAAGTATTTCATGAAAAAAATAATATTTTCTCAATAATAAAAATTTGAGCAACTTGAAAAATATTAAAAATTTTATAAATATTAAAATCCAGGAAAAAATGAACAGCACTTCAAGTAAAGTACGTAATTCAAAACTTGAGAAAAAAAAATTTCAATAAAAAATTAAAAATAATGAATTGGTATCTACCTAATCAAAGTATTCAAAAAAAAATTGATAAAATTGCTAAAAATAATGATACAACAATAAAAAATTAAATACCTACATACTTGGGAAAATTGAGAAATCACGAAAAAATGAGAAATTTACAGCTACCTATTTAAAAAAAAATTGAGTAAGAAAATCACACAGAAATATTTCAAGATATTGAAAATTAACCCTTTGGGACCCAAGACGAATCTGACGGGCAGATTGAAAAAAATTTCACAACAAGAGATATATTATAAGCCCAATAAGATGATTGAGTAAAAAAGATTGAGCTGGAGTAATTATTCCTCATTTTGGAATTTGAGGATATACTCAAAAATTCTGAAAACTACTTTTTTGATTTCAAAAAGAAAATATGCTAGAAATAAAAAAAAATCATGAAATTTTAATGTGGTCAAAAACAAGACCAACCACGTGCAATTTTTTGTACAGCCCGCGCCAAAAAAAAATATCTCAAAAAAAATTGAAAATTTTTGTGCAGGTTGTTCTCAAAAAAGTTAAACTTTCACTACATATAAAAATTTCCAAAATTCATAAAAATTCCTCATCGGTTTTTTGCTAAGACAAAAAAATGTCATAATTTATGACTTATATTATGATTTCGAATGACTTTGAACTTCAAATTCTAAAATGAGATTTATTTTGAATGAAAATTTAGGGCCTTCAGGTTCTTCATTCATCTTTCAATGTTATTGAATCTTTAAAATTTTCGAAGTTAGGCATTTATGGTTATCAAAGAAATGGAACTACCATAATGGTTTTTTTTATTCTCTCAAAATAAATTTTTTTGAGTCAAAAAATTTTGGCGTGGGCTGTACAAAAAAATTTTACGTAGTTGGTTTGGTTTTTGACTACATTAAAATTTCATGATTTTTTTTTTACTTTTAGCATAGGTATTTTCGTTTTGAAAATCAAAAAAAAAATTTCAGAATTTTTGAGTAAGTATGTTATCAAATTCCAAAATGAGGCATTACTCCACCTCATTTATTTTTTTACTCAATTATCTTATTGAGCTTATGGTATAATTATCTTTTGTTATGAAAATTTTTTTAATCTGTCCACCAGATTCGTCTCGGGTTCCAAAGGATTAAAAAAACCATAAAACATTGGAAAATTTTCATTAAATTAATTAATTTTATTTAGAATGGGAAAAAATTATAATGCCATACAAAGTGAAGAATTACTGAAAAATCAAATAATTAGAAAAAAAATGAAATAATGAATTAATCATACAATGATATTCAGAATTTACGAAAAGGTGAGAAATTAATAATGAGAATTTTGAAAAATTGAAAATAAATGATTGAAAAAAATTAATAATATCATAAAAATGGAAAAATTTGGGGAAATCAAAAATTATAAAGAAATGAAATATTAAAAAATAGGCACAATAAAATTTAAAAAATCGAAGAAACAAATTCGAAAAAAATTTAGAAGTTAAAAAAAAAATAAAAATAAAACAGAAAAAGAACTGAAATTTTTTTCTTTCGATTTTTAATAAATGTGTTCACTTCACACGTTTCTTTCAATTTTTCAATGTTTCTTATTTCAATAAGCTTAATTATGCTTATTAATTTTTTAATTTTTTTTTTTGTGTTTCAGTTATTCATTTTTAAAATATTTTTTATATTTTTATTGTTTTTTCTCAATTCAAAAAAAAGTAGGTACCTATTCAAGTTCTTCAATATTTCAAATCTTAATTATTCGTATAAAAATTGAACAAATTGAAACATTAAAAAATTAAAATAGGTAATAAAAAATGAATAAATCGTTTTAAAAATTAGAAAATCAACTATGACGGAATAGGAAAGTTGAAATGTCATGAAAATTAAAAATTTTTGAGGAATATAACATCCCGAGCAGCACACTCGACAAATTATCGAAATAAAAAATCGACAGAATATCGAATTCGATAAAGTGTCGCGTTAGTTCCGCATAAATCGTGAAATTATCTTTCGATATATCGACAGATTATCGATGAATTATAGTTGGCAAAATCCATCAACAGATAAACTTTCGATAAAATCGAACGATTTTTCTTTTAAAAATCTCAAGATTATAGTTAGATACTTCATCGATAACCTATCTATAAATCGAAAGATAATTACACGATTTATGCGGAACTAACGCGACACTTTATCGAATTCGATATTCTGTCGATTTTTTATTTCGATTTAGTTTCGATATTCTATCGATTTTTTATTTCGATTTAATTTCGATATTCTATCGATTTTGTATTACGATTTTTTATAGATTATCTAGTTTCGATATTCTATCGATTTTTTGTAGATAATTTAGCATATATGGGTATATGCGCGCGCACATTTTCAAGACCGGCTGGCGAGTTTGAAGTCGTAGTTACGCTTAAGGCTGGCGAATTTCGTTCCAAATACAGCAGTTTCTACCAAAACAAGCGTCTGTTGCGAACATCGGAGTTCGGTCGCATAATACGAATTGGATTATAATATTCAAACATCTTATGCAAAATTGGAGAAGAGGGAGGGGTCCAATTGAAATTTTTATAATAACTAAAATTATTTCTAGGACCTTAATTTACAACTTTTGTTTGAAAATTTTTTCAAATTGGCCCCTTTTTCCTCCGCTCCTCCAATTTTGAATGAGTATCAACGGAGTATTATGCAAAATTGGAGGAGAAGGAGAGGTCCAATTGAAAAAATTTTCAAACAAAAGTTGTAGCTTAAAGTTCTAAGAATAATTTTGTTCATTACAAAATTTTCGATTGGGCGCCTCCCTCCCGTTCAATTTTAAATACTAAGTATTCACATAGTAATCGTAGTATTGAACTTGGTAAAATTTTATTTAAGAACAACGATCTGGTTTCAAGTAAAATACCTAGTAAACCAAAAAAACTAGATAACTTGTTTGAAAATTTTTTCAATTTTGATTTCGCATATTACTGTTACACGTAAGTAGGTAAATGCAAAATAATAGAGGCTAGAGATGAGGTCCAATTGAAAAAACATTTCAAACAAAAGTTGTAGAATAATATTCTGGATTTAATTTTGGTTATTATAAAAATTTCGATTTGGCCCTTTCTTCCCATCCAATTTTGAATAACTAGAAAAAAACCAATATAGTTTCAACAACTATCGTTACAAAATCGTTGAAATATCGAAGTCGATAAATTTCATATAATGTGTCGATAATATAGTTTTAAATATCGTCACAAAATCGTTGAAAAATCGAATTCGAGGAAATTCATATAATCTGTCGATAATACAGTTTTAAATATCTTCACAAAATCTTTAAAAAATCGAATTCGATAAATTTAATATTCTTTTTCGATAGTATAGTTTCAAATATCTTCACAAAATCGTTAACAAATCGAATTCGAGAAATTTCAGATTATTTGTCGATAATATAGTTGTAAATATCTTCACAAAATCGTTAAAAAATCGAATTCGAGAAATTTCAGATTACGTGTCGATAATATAGTTTCAAATATCTGCACAAAATCGTTGAAAAATCGAATTCGAGAAATTTCAGATTACGTGTCGATAATATAGTTTCAAATATCTTCACAAAATCGTTAAAAAATCGAATTCGAGAAATTTCAGATTATTTGTCGATAATATAGTTTCAAATATCTGCACAAAATCGGTGGAAAATCGGATTCGATAAATTTAATATTCTTTGTCGATAGTATCGTTGACGAATATCGTCCTAAAATCGTAATACTATCGAATTCGATAGTTTTTAGATTTTTTGCCTATAAAATCGTACAGCTAAATCTGTATCATATCGTGAGAACATCTTTAGATTTTTAAACGATTTTTTATCGATACGTTTCAACTTTCGATATTATCGATCGAGTGTGCTGCTCGGGATTATAAAGAACTTGTCTGATTCAAAAAAATTGAAAAATTTAAATAAGTACAATATCTAATTGGAGCATCAAAAAACTTGGAAAAAAATTATTAGATTTATTTGAAAAAAATTAAACGATGGAGATTGATCTTGCGCTCAAGATGAAGGAAATGTTGAGAAAAAAAATAATTTGTTCAAAAAAATTGAAAAAGTTTTTGAAATAGAAGAAAAAGGGAGACTTGCGAAAAATCCTGGATTTTTATTATATTCTTAGTAACTTATGAAAAATCAAAAATTTCTGAAAAATCATTAATTTTTATAAAATTGAAAATTCAAAAAAATAGTAAGTAGATTTGTAAATAATTTCTGAAAATGTTTCAATTTTTGAAAAATTATACCTATATTTTTATAGAATATTCGATTTTTTGAAGAATCAATAATTTCTAAAAAATCGTACAAGTAAGTATATTTCAAAACTCAATAATTTTCAGAGTGAATTCAACTGAAGTAAGTAAACATCTTTCATAAATTCCAAATTAAGTAACAGTTTTACACCTGTGTCATTCAAAGACCATCACTTGAATTTCAAAACACCTAAATATGTACTCGAACTATAAACTTATAGTAAAAAACAGAATAAATTTCAAAATAATTGATAAACTTTCGAATACACCCAGTGGAAAAATATTTGCAAATTTTCCATCAATAAAAACGCTATTACCCGGTGTTAATTCGTTTCTAACCTCGTCATTACTATTTTAAAATTCCATATACATATGCATTCGAAAAAAAAAAGTTTGAATAAGTGCTGATGAGAGTTTCATAACAAAATGTAAAATGTTCCACGTTCTTTCAAGATGGATATTTTTATTGGGTTTAGATATGAGAAAAATAACCTAAAATCGCGCCGTTTGCATAATCAAAACGCGAACACAAATATGAGTTTTGAGCCATCCAAGGACGTGCCACGAATTTACAAAATATTTGTAGCGTAGATGTGTAATGCATTGTACGTATATAAGTAAGTATAGAGATTCGAGTAGACGTGGTAGGCCTCTCTAGACTCCAAAGCTGTAATATACCTCGGTGGTATTTTAAAATAAGATTATATCACACTTTACCATAGTACTCGTCGCTGATGTAAATATCGTTGATGAGTTTGGGATAAAATTTAAGTAATCGTTTGGCTAAATCTGCATGTATCGATGTGGCGTTCAGTAAACACAGATGCAGGATCGTTTCGCCCACCGCTCCTCGTTCCTTCAAATCCCAGCATACTTCGCGGCATTCTATTTTATCTGGAATTAGGAGATTCTATAAAGTTTTCGAATTATTTAGAGTGTACCATCATCGCTTAAATTTCACCGATAAGTAGCTTTGTTTATCGGTGAGATTTTTATTTTTCAATTTGAAATGATTTCAGCACAGAAGGTGATTTTACTCGATGAAGATAAATTTTTTTCCAACACGATTTTCTTTTCAAGCTATTTTTAAAAAAAAAATTATTTTTTCGTGGAATTTTTGAAAAATTATTTTTTCTAAAAAATTCATAATTTAAAATTTTTTTTTGGAATTTGAAAATTATTTTCTGTACAAAATAATAATAAATATTAGGTATTTATACATTTTTAAATATTTTAGAATTCAAAAAAAAAATATTCGCCAGAAACGTCTGAAAAATTTGGTTGCATTTAGAAAAAGTTTTCAAAAAAATTCAAGGAGTTGGATGAGTTAGCACTTAATCATAAGCAAAAATTGTGTGAGTTCTTCTTTCGGTAAAAAAATTTTGCAGAAGAAAATAATATTATTAAAAAAATTTTCTAGTGAAACATAATTTCACAAAAGAATTGTAAAAAATAAAAAAAATTGAAAAAATTCAATAAACTAAAAAAATTATCAAAAAATCAACACTCGAATAAAAAAAAATTGAAAAAAAAATCAAAGAATTTTTATTTGAAAATCCAACAAAATTTCAAAATCAAAAAGCAGTATCTACTTTTCTAGGACCTTCAACAGAACCATCATTTAAAAAGAATTGATCTTTCATCAATAATAATGTTTAAAAGTGATCAAATTTCACGTTACTACAAAAAAATTTGAAAATATTAAAAGGTTCCTTTATAATTAGGTATGCGCTATTGAAAACATTCATAAAATTAGAAAAAAAAAAATAATTATTTTAAAATGACATATCTGATTTCAAATTTCTACCAAACTTCAAAAATCAATCATAGGTAAATTCAATTTATGAAGTTTCCCATGTAAAAAGCTCCGCGAAAAAATCGGTTCTTTTTACAGGGCAAAAATGAATTTTTTACCAAAAATGCGAATAATTGAAAAATTCAGAATTTTTCATCATAACCTCTCAGAATGGACCCCGAATAACGAGAAAAAAATGTTTTGGGCAATTTTTTCAAAGAAATTCAATTTGTGAAATTTTCCATGTAAAAAGCTCCGCGAAAAACCCGGTTCTTTTTACATGGCAAAAATGAATTTTTTTCAAAAATGCGAATAATTAAAAAAAAAAAATCAGAATTTTTCATCATTACCTCTCATTCTCGTTAAAACCGCGATCGAGGCAACATACAACTATCCAAACGCTCCTCGAGCTTAATCTATAAACACTGTTACTAAGCAAATGATTAAAAAAAAGATGTTAAAGATAATGAACATGAAAAAGAAGCGGCTGTCACGTAAACGCAATGGTGAAAAAAGACAACAGCAGAGTCCTCGACCCATCCTGCTGAAAAATAAATTCGAAGTTTTCGAAACCATTTGCGCAGAAAAAGAAGATGCTCAACCAATTCAATTGCCCAAACCGAATAGTAATTCCTCAGAAGTCAAAAAACCACAACCACCGCCTATTTTTTTTAATCATTACCTCTCAGAATGGACCCGAGTATCGAGAAAAAAAATTTTTGGGCAATTTTTTCAAAGAAATTCAATTTGTGAAGTTTCCCATGTAAAAAGCTCCAAGGAAAAACCGGTTCTCTTTACATGGCAAAAATGATTTTTTTCCAAAAATGCGAATAATTGAAAAAGTCAGAATTTTTCCATCATAACCTCTCAGAATGGACCCGAATAATGAAAAATAAATTGTTGGGCAATTTTTTCATAGAAATTCAATTTGTGAAATTTCCCATGTAAAAAGCTCCGCGAAAAAAGCGGTTCTTTTTACATGGCAAAATTGAATTTTTACCAAAAATGCGAATAATTGAAAAATTCTGAAGTTTTCCATCATAACCTCTCAGAATGGACCCGAATAATGATAAAAAAAATTTTTGGGCAATTTTTTCAAAGAAAAGGCAGGTACTTTCTACCTACCACATTTTAAAGATTTACTAAATTTTGAAAATTTCAAAATTAACACAATTTTGAAAATTTATTATGATTTTAAAATTATCACATATTTTGAAGATTTACTAAATTTTAAAATTTGATACCACTTCAAAAATGTATTCAAATTTTAAAATGACTTATTTTCAAACTAATTTTAAAGCCATAAAAATTTTATGAACATTAAAAATTAATTCAATTTTAAAACTTTATTAAAATTTAAAAACCACCTAATTTTGAGTTTTAATAAAAAAAAATTATTTTCCAGCTTCGATGATAAATTTCAAGTGGTACAAATAGGGCTGTTAGACACTGTTTACTAAAAAAAAAAAAAATCAAAGTAGGTAGAAGGAAATTTTTAGTCCGGCATATGGTATAGATGGGGGAAATGCACCCCCCTGTGGATCCTCTGGAACATGATTTTTCTTGAAGAGGACATCCTAACGAACATTTTAAACCATGTTCCCCATAATAGAAGTTGGCCCTACTAACAAAATGGTGGTCATTCTGACTGACAGGTCAGCTCAAATATGGTAATTTGGAATATAACTTGGAAACAAAGGGCTTTACTGAAAAAATTATGATGACCAAAAATGTTGTGCATAAAATTTAGAACATTTTTTGTCATTATGTTATACTCGTGAAACGGTCAAGTTCGCGAGATAAAAGCGCGTAAAATTGCAGTTGCGCGTGATTTTTCTTCTGCCAACAGCATAGGCCAATTTGGTAGAAAAAAAATCACGCGCAACTGCAACTTTACGCGCTTTTATTTCGCAAACTTGACCGTTTCACGAGTATAACATGATGACAAAAAATGTTCTAAATTTTATGCCCAACATTTTTGGTCATCATAATTTTTTCAGTAAATCCCTTTGTTTCAAATTATACTCAAAAATACCAAATTTGAGCTGACCTGTCAGTCAGAATGGCCACCATTTTGTTAGTAGGGCCAACTTTTATTATGGGGAACATGGCTTAAACTGTTCGTTAGGATGTGCTCTTCAAGAAAAATCATGTTCCAGAGGATCCGCAGGGGGGGTGCATTTCTCCCATCTATACCATATGCCGGACTATTTCTTGGGTAATTTTTTTTTTTTTTTGAAAAAATCTTTTTCATAAAAATAAATAATAATAAACGTAAAAATTGTTCAAAAATACATATAATAAGATTGACCCCCCCCCCACACCCTTGAAGAGAATTTCTTCCACAATTTACGATACAAAAGTTTTCAAAAAACTCTTCCAAAATTCGAGTCTACCGAAATACTCGTAAAATGAGCTTCGTTAAAAGTGAAAAATATCAGTTACACGTGCCCCTTAAATTAAAACAGCTTCGAATGTACTCTTATTTCAGCCAAAGCAAATCGTTAAAGAACGAGATGTGCATTATCCTACAATACGAAAGTTGGTTGTTTAAAAATACAAACATAAAATTCACTCAAGTTTTTAAGAATCTGTGTTGTCGAAAATTTACGATTTTTTTATTACAAGTCGTTTCCATCGTGAAAAGTGCTTAGTAAATACTCTCACGGTCATATATGACCTTTCGTTAATGAATACGAACGTATTCCATTATAGTTCGCTTTTTTGAAGAGATTTAATTAAAAAATCAAGCCAAGTTTTTGAAATTCGCACGAGGCGAACTGCTCCATCTACGTAATCATTCCACAAGGTGGATTTTTTTAAAACAATAAAATTTTCTCATCTCGTATCCTCCATACTACACCTACGTGTTCGCCCGAAGTTCAACTCCTTTTATATATACGAGTTTCATGTGAAAACGAATTTAGCCCCCTTCCAAAAAAAAAACTTCTCGCAGAGCTGATGAGTTCACTGAAATAAGAACGCGTCTTTCGTAACGTTTTTTCCCTCTCAAGTCGAAAAAGCTCGAGCTCGAGTTCATATGTTTTTTTAAACACCGTCGACTGCACCTAAATTTGTTTTAAAAGCACGTACGTTGAGATTAAGCGGTTGAAGTAGAGTAAGATTGTAGTGATTCGTGACATACAGACTTAAAGAAGCCTGACTAAATGATTTTTTTTCTCTACTCCGCTCGTATCGTATTTTACTCTGCTCCGGTAGAAATAAATCTCATTTATAGTTTTGATCGTGCGAGTTAACGTTTAACTTTTGTTTGGTACACTTTCTTCGCTTGTTTGTATTTTTTGACTTATTTATACTTCGGAGAAATGAGTAGTAGTTTTTACTTTAAAAAAATAGTAAATTGAATCCTGGATGGAAGTATAGTAAAATTTACTAGATTTTTGGCGAAACACTTCGCAAAGCTAGATGATTAAGAGGGAACTAGCCAAATATTTCTTTGCTTACCCACAACTAAAAATAATGTAGGGTACAGACATTAGAGTGGGCCGAAAATCAAAAATTTTCGATTTTCAAAATACGTAATTCAAATCAAATAATATCTTCCGATCGCGCAAGAGCCCTCAAATTTTTAAAAATTCGTAAAAATCAAAATTTGAAAAAAAAATCCAAAATGTTACAGAATGGGTTTTATGCCTTTAATTGGCAAGTATTATCATCATTATTAATATTTTTTGAAAAAAATCCAGAATTCATCAGGTCATTGCATTTAGGTAAGTATTAGACATTTAAAAAAACGTCATTTTTTACATTTAAAAAAAAAATTGAAAAAATTGAATAAAAATTGAAAAAAAAATTGGAATTAAAATGGGTTTAACATACACAGTTTCGCCCAAAAAGACAATTTACAGCGATTTTTCATCTTTTTCGTACCCAGGAGAATTTTTCAAAAACTACGAAAAATTGAAGAAAATGAGGAAACTGACGGTTTCTGAAAATGAGATAAAGATGGAAAATCGACGTAAATTGTCTTTTTTGGACGAAACTGTGTATGTTAAACTCATTTTAATTACAATTTTTTTTCCAAATTTTAATCAATTTTTTTTTTTTTTAGAAAAACGTAAAAAACAACATTTTTTAATGTCTCATAAATGCGATGATCTGATGAATTCTGGATTTTTTTTTTCAAAAAAAAAGGAATAACGATGATAATACTTGCCAATTAAAGGCATAAACCCCATTCTGTAACATTTTGGATTTTTTTTTCAAATTTTGAATTTTTGCAACCCGCCTGCTGCATGATTTTCTCGCTTTGAATTTTACCAAGTCCAGTACAGAATAAAAAAATACTTGATATTCAATATTTCGAGGGGGGAGGGGTCAAACCGAAATTTTTGTTATAACCAAAATTATCCCTAGAACTTCAATGCTACACGTTCTGTTTGAAAATTTTTTCAATTGGGGCCCCCTACCTCCCTCTGTTTTCAATAAAAATAATAATGTATCTTGAATAAGTTGTATTATCCCAAATTGGTAGAAAGGGAGGGGTCCAATCGAAATTTTTGTTGATACCAAAATTATTCCTAGAACTCCAACCTACAACTTTTGTTTGAAAATTTTTTCAATTGGACCTCTTTCCCTCCACCGATTTTGCATAACACTCCGAAGATACTAATTAAAAATTAAAGGAGTGAGGAGGAAGGGGCCAATGAAAAATTTTCTCAACAAAAGTTGCAGAATAAGGTCCTAGAAATAGTTATGATTATTATAAAAATTTCGATTGAACCTCTCCTTCTCTGCCAATTGCACATAATATTAGGTAGGTATCTCTATATACTAATCCAAAATAATTGGGAGATAAGGTCGAATTGAAAAATTTTTCAAGTAAAAGTTGTAGCTCGAAGTTACAGAAATAATTTTGCTTATAACTAAAATTTCGATTGGACCCCCTCCTCCCAACCAATTTTGGACAATACAACTTATTCAAGATATACATTATACATTAATAGCATTATTGAAAACAGGGGGTGGTAGGGGGCTCAAATGAAAAAAATTCCAACAAAGTTGTAGGTTGAATCTAGGAATAATTTAGGACAACAAAAATTTCGATTTTTCAACTTGAATCGAAATTATACCTATTGAATAAATAAAAAATCCAAGCGCAATCATTTTTTATATATTATTTTCCACACGTATAGAGTTTCTTTTTTTTTAAATTTTCCTTTGAAAAATGGAAGAAAACGGCGAGGAAGTATTGTGGCTGAGAGAGGAAGGTTCGTTTCAGTGATCCAATTATCAAACGATAAAAAAATCCAAAAGGAAAAGGACGAATAATTGATAAAGGTATGAAAAGATAATTGTTCGTCTTCAACGAATAAAAAATATTTTCATGTATCGTTGAACTTCAACTTATCATCTTTTTCATCTAGGTAAATTCATTAGTCCTTCATAAAAAGATACATTTTTCGATGATAGGACCCCATTTCTAATTGGAAAATTTTTCACAAATGGTAACGTGTATAATGTATTTATAGTAATATAATAGTAGTAAAATTGATACATTTTTTGATTTGTAGTTCAGATGCTATTATTTCTTAGATAGGCTTCAAACGAAGATGATATGAAATGAATATTTTTGGTTTATTGCGATGATGGAAACGCATTGCGTCAACGAACGATAAACAGAAAAATGCAATGAAGCCGAATACACACAAAGTAATTATAATGTGAGTTCATACAGTCTAAGTAAGTATGTGAACTGATTGGAAAACCATAGATAAGTTTTCAACAGAGAAACTAAGAAGTGGCTGAATCAGCTGAAGCAGAATCTATCAGTATGAGCATTGCATGCAAAGAGGTTGTATTTTTAAAGAAGCTGTAAGTGTACCGACTTGTTGATCGTTTCTTCGATTTGATACCTGACTACATGGCTCACATAGCAAACATCGATCACCAATACAAAAGCATCAAGCTGTTGAAGCAACGTCTTTGTGAAGATGACGCTTTGTTACATGTCGATTTCAGCGAAAATTACTTGTGCAAGTATCGCAGGGAAATCCAATCTGTCCATTTCGGCGGAAACAGGGCTCAAATAAACGAGGTTGTACTAAAAATCAATTTAATACCTACGATGTATGATGACAATAAAGCTACAATTAAAATTGCGCAAAATGGAAGATAGCAATACCTTCAAACATTTTTTAAAGAGAATAAAGCGAAAGATTTTTTGACAAAAGTGTTGAATAGTCATGCAGTTGCCCCTACTTTATTAATGTTTTTGTAATGTCATGTATAAGTATCATCATTCAATGGTGATGGGTATTGGTGACCAAAAAGAATTTGGTATTTAATAATGAAATTTCATTTCTTTGAAACTGGATTAGGTATGTATGTACTATACCCATGTGCACATAATTATAATCTAGTAAGCATAATGACCTTACACTTACAGCATCCAAAGTTCTACTCAGTTTACTTGGATTCAACTAATTTTCTGTAAAAAGTACTAATAGGTGCATTGTTGTATTTTAGTGTACTAATCGTCAAAACGACGTATGGGTACCATAGAAATCTTTCTCAACTGTTACCTAGTTTTTCCACTTCTGGCGGCGTTGGTATATCTTTGTCGATATCGAATTCATTTGGGTCTTCCATGTTTCTCAATATGGATAACTGTAAAATTGAAAATTCAATTTAATTGCAAGTGAAGATTGTAGGTATCAATTGTTGCAGTAGTAGGGAAATATTGACTTTAAAATTTTTACGTAATAACTAAAAAATAAAAGAAACTGCCGCAGAGGTGCCTAACGAGATAACAAATATTTTCAAAAAAAATATACCCTAATATTAGATGGGAATTCTCGGAAGAACTCAGCAACTCACAGGACAACAAGCAATGCAATCAAGTCTTGATCACTGATGATTCCAAAACAAAAACCATGGATTAATTGAATTCTATAATTATACCAAATCTGGTACCTAGACCTACTGATACTTTTGAACAGTTTGTATGCATTTACCCGTTTGTAGGAAAAGCAATCGGTGGCCTTCAAAAATGTTGAATGGGATACTGGATCAGGCTGTAGCCAATTCTATGGTGCTTTATAGTTTGAGCATGAGAAGTAGAGTGGAAAAGGAAAATGAAAAGACGAAGAACAGGGAGAAGTACAGAAAAACAGAAAACCCTTATGAAGACCACAGAATCTGCCACAGAGCAGACTTGAGAGATTACAGTCTCCAAAACACCAGGAAGCAGAGATGAAATATTTTCAAAAATACAAGCACCAATCTAGTTCAAGATAATTTTTGGACGAAGCTCAGACTTTGCATCATGGCATCTGATCTACTTACCAATAACTTGCTGATTTTTTAGCAAGAAGAGGTGTGATTATTTGGAAAGAAACGTTGGAGAGGTGACAAAGAAGCCAATTTAATTTCAAAAATAGGTACTTTATTTTCATAAATTTTCCAAAAAATGCCTACAGGTAGTCAGAAAGTAATTCATAGTCCACCTGTGACAAGGTCAAGAGTTACTATTCCTACGCCGATTACGTCGCAGCAAAATCCTCCTGGTTCGCCGTTTCGAGGTTTTGGTCCTCAAAAATGGTGAGTTACCTATTCAATTTTCACATAGTCATATAATCTGGTCTGGTCCGAGAATCTTATCCCAACATACCTCCACCGCGTATAAAAATCATTTAGCACTTCAAGTTTCAACTATTCACTTCATCCTAGTTAGATACCTAGTTAACTCACATCTCTCCTATCAAGAGAGACTGACGGATTTGTATGTCCGGTAGGTTTCAGCACCAGCCGTGGATAGGATTATGTCAACGAAGAACTCGATGATCAATGTGCATGTGCGACGGAGCGTCATTCAATTCTCTTAATTTTATTTATCCACCCTGTACACTAATATCAACGTTGAATTGGGTGAACCCATTCAATCTCCAAATCTCTCGAAAACCAGTCAAGAATTAGTGAAAGATTGGGAAACCCTTTCACGAGTTCTCGACGGTTATTGGGATGCTTTCTGTCATTTGTACCCACTTTCACTCAGAGTAGCTCATTTAGCCCGTCATCCAATCAAAAAAGAACAAACAAAGTATAAACCAAACATAGGTGATGTCGTTCTAGTTGAAGAAGTTTCTCGCCCTAGATCTGACTGGCTCTATGGAAAAATTGAAGCTCTTGATCATCGTCAAGCTCTGGCTCATGTCATACGCCGAGGTAGTTCAGACACTCCACTGTTTGTTCCTTCTCCTGCTCTTGTTATTCCTCCGACTCAACAAATTCCATTGTCGAGTGCTTCACCCTTGTTTTTTGCAAATTAGCCGCCGAATCAACAAATTCCAAATACAAATGTTCCTTCACCTTTGGTAACTGTAACTTTTGACCAATTAACCTCGTTGATACAGTCGCTAAGAAGTGAGCCACAACAGTTATTAACTATTGTACAAGAACCGACTATAAATTTCGATATATTTCCTAAGTTTGATCAAATACTTTAAATTAATAATACTGGAAACGCAATGCTTTTGATTTGACTCCCAAGAAGAGCGCTCTCTAAGCGGCTCGGCATGAAACTAATTCCAGGTTTTCGACTAATCGTCGCGTGATTCGCCCTCTGATTGGTCGAAGACATGACGATCGGTCGAAAGTCTGAGAATAGTTTCATGCCGAGCCGCTAAAACTGCTAAAAGAGCGCTTTTGTCGGGGCCACTTTTCCCCATTGAAGTTTCCAGTATTATTAATTTAAAGTATTTGGTTTGATATTAATGCGGATATTACACCTGTCGAATTCGTTCGACAAGTTCGAATGTTGGCAGATCGAAGAAATCTTAATGATAGTAAACGTTTTGAAATCTTGTTCGATAGAGTAAACAACACCTAGTTGAAATGGAAAAACGCTAAGTTTAAATGCACGAGTTTTAATGAAGCAGTTAAGGTATTCCTATAGGTATTTTGGAATAAATCTGCGCAAACTGAAATGTTGCGAAGGTTATCGTCCATTCGATTTAAGCAGACCCCTTTACCAGAACTATTCGAACGTATAATAAGCATCTGGGTAACAGCTATGAACAATTTTGACAAGATCCATGTTGACACAGACGATTTACCTCTACTTATCGCCAAAATACTTCCTTTTTGATAGTCACGGGTAACTGACATCCCGATAAACACACCGTGTGCTATTCGTATGCTAAAATAGCAGATACGAAAATCGCGGTTTATTCGCATACGAATAGAATGCGAAATCAACGTGAAAATCGAGGAAAATCTTAGATAAATTCGTATACTATTCGTGAACGAATATCGTGCTAAAATCGCATTCAAAAATACGTGCATCTTTTGTACGAAATTAGCGCGATATTCGCTTGCGAATTGTATACTAAAATCGCATTGGAAAATGTGCAGATATTTCATACGATATCAGCGCGATATTCGTCTACGAATCGTATGCTAAAATCGCATTGGGAAACGTGCAGATATTTCATACGATATTAGTGCGATATTCGCTAGCGAATCGCATACGATTTTGGCGACAATGTCTTTCAATATTTTTTATGAAAGAGAGAAATCATTTTCAAGCATGAACGTGCATACTTGAGATTGTTGCAGTGACTTATTAACAATAAACTGAATATTTTTCTAGTTTTATTGATTTTGTTGGGAGATTTTGTGTTTTAATTGATGTTTTTTCTTCTTTTTAAATAAAAATCCCAATGATTTGATCAAAATGACAAGAATGGAGACGAAGATAGAGTTTCTTGGACGACTTCCACTCAGCAGTAAGTTAATTATTTATTTTCCTAAAAATTAAGATTGGACTCCTCCCTCCCTTCCTTCTAATTTCACATAATACTACGTAGATATTTATTATTCAAAATAGAAAAAGGTATAGCGTCCATCAAAAAATTTTATGAAAAAAGTTGTAAATTGAAATACCTACGCCTACTTATTTATCAAACACCACTACTAGGTAGGTCATAATCTTTACCATTCGGCATAATTTAATTTTTCACAGATTTGCGATCACAAATAAGATGTATTTTCGAAATAATTAACTTACTGCTGAGTGGAAATCGTCAATATATCATTTTCCTACTATTTAGAAGCGAATTTCGAACGCTAATCGCCAGCGAATTAACAACGAATAGAACGCTACATTCGCTGCTAATTTCGCGCATTATGAGCGTTCGAAATTAGCCGCTAAAAAAGCAGACATTTTGATATGCTAATAGTACGCTATTTTCGTATGCTATTCGTATGCGATAGATGCGAATGTAGCATTCTATTAGCACGCGATTCGCATACGGTGTGTTTACCGGGATGGTTCCCATTTTTTTTTAATTTTTTTTTTTTTACTCAATTTTTACGAAATATTTTTTTATAATCAATCATTGATAATTGTTATGTTCGAAATAATACAAATAATCTAAGTTGATATATTTTTTTTGATTTTTTTTGTTTTGAAGATTAACTTACGATCTTTTCAACTGCTACAGTGGGAATTACTGCCCAAAATGAATATTCTCGAAAGTTAACATTTTTAAATTAGCGAAACGTTAAATAACAATAAAACGAAACTCTTCTAGAGCGTTAAACAAGCGCTAATATTTTTCATTTAATTTACCTATCGCGATGTTAATACATCAGTGGGCGAATATCTGCACACAGCCCGCGAGCTCGACGCTCCAGAAAGACAGCGAATATTAAAAATTACGCAAAAATTATACAACCGAGGGGGTTTTTACGATGAAATGGGGCGTATTCGAAAAGCACGTGAAAACAACAACATAAATAAGCGTATTTTTGCACTAAAAAAGGAAATTAAAACGAATGAAATGCTGGAGCATTTGCGAGCGGTGTAATTAAAAAAATTTCAAGAAAGTTTTTACATCTACGTACATTTTTCTCAAACGGAAAAACTCACCCGAGATAACGAAATAAATGTTACCGAAAGAACGTCGCGTCGTATCAAAAACGCAAGCGAGACGAATCTTTTTATGCTATAAAAACCAAATTAATTTTCTCATCGATGAGAAGTACCAAATAGGTAATTGATTTAAAGGACATAAGGATGAAGCTTGGAAAGTACTCTAGATTCCAATCATATGCAGCCGACGAATTATGTAGGAAACTAATTCGTCGAATTTTCATCGTCTCTTTCGGATAAGTATATGACACCTTCATCGTATTTCAAATCTTATAAGACGTATGTATTACTTTTCATAATATGGTCAGCGAAATTTAATTTCATTTAGCTTTTTCATCTTCCTTCGTTTGGAAATCATATCTTTAAATTTGCCATAAACCGATAAAATTGCACAGGAAATTGGACAAGAACGTATTGAAGATGAATATCTACCTCGAGCCAAAGGTGATATTTTTAATCAACGCGAATCCCAGTGTACGCGCTTATCTCGCATGTACTTCAACTTTCCAAAGTGTTTATACTTGTGGAAAAATTATAACGACTTGGGGAAAAGCTTGGCTTTTGTGCTTCACAAATTTAGATCTTGAATACGTAACTTTTCGATCTATTTGTTCGTGTTGTTTGCGCTTAATCTTAATTTAGAAAATTTATTCAATAATTAGACCCTCTTAGTAACATAAGTTTACGAGGAATTTGCAGCTTCGTGGGAGAGATGGAAGATTTCAAAAAAAAATTTAAAAAACAGGAGATAAGAATTGTGGAGGATACTGGTATGTTATCATATCATGATAAGATGTATTAATCAAATACTTTGAGTACCTATATTTAAATTTTAAATTTACAAACAATAAGTTATGTGTGGTAGTGACTATTGGGAACTAATTCAACGATTCAGAAGAAATACCACATATGTAAAAGACGTCAAGTGAAGAAATTTTCTTGTGAAAAATTATTGATATTTTTTTTTCAAATAGGAAAATTTCTTTGAGAAAGAATTCTTGAAAGGAACATAATTCATTTGTAAAAAAAACTACATCAAATAGCCCTTCAAAACAAAAAAAAACAAAAACAAAAAAAGAATTGATGCAACTGCAAATGGAGAAAAGCTGCAACTTTGCATTTAGTTACTGTGATTCCTATAAAAGCCTACAATATCTTTCCCAAATTTCGTAGCCAAAGAAATCATTCGCATTTCCGTTATTTCCTAGCTTTATTACATTTATTAGGCAGATAAAGTATTTTCCACAAAGATTCCACAGATGTGAACAATCATTTTTCCTAATAACAGCGATGTAATTTTCTTGGAGGGAAAAATGTATTAAGAATTACATAATATTGAAACGCGGTATGCCACTTTCTTCAGCTTATCCGGGTTTTTGAAAAGCACCAACGAACTTTTGGCAGTTTTGGCATAGCTATTCGCGAAGGTCAAACATGAGCACCAAATTAAATTTGCTGTTATTAATTTCACCATTGAAGGTTCTCAAACAATACTTCCTTCTATACTATAATTATCTCTTTCGAGAAAGTCGATTGGTAGTTTTTCTTTGATTTGTATAACTATACGGGTCTGTAGTGTACCTAAGCGTAGAATTTCTTTTGCCTCTGCTTAATACGAAGAGAATTTCATAGATGATTCAATATAAATGCTGGCTCAGTTTTTAAGAGCAGTAATGAAATGGATGGTGCCGTGTGTCAAAAATAGAATGAAACGAGTTCGCGAGTAATTACAGAGACCGAGACTTCTAATTAACCGAAAACATTAGTATCTTGTTCACCTTTATTTTCGAGATGAATACGAATTACAAAATAGCCTTTTTTTTGTAGCAGGCAAAGTTTTTGACGAGTAAGTAGGTAAGTATATAACCAAGTTCCATATACGTAACGTGGCTAAATGACCGTTGAAAATGGCAAAGCTGTGTGAACGTAGGTTAATTTCAATTAAAAACCACGACTTTTAAGGTCTTCGGGTGAATTTTCACTTAATATGCAAAACGTGTCCTCTAAACAAAATTTCAAACAAAGATAAGATGAGTTAATTGAAGGTAAATATAACACCGGCTTATATACTATAGAAGTACTTTTGACTAAAACACTCTGGCTGTGTAATTTGGGCAAATAAGTACTTAACAATAATATACAGCTAAGTTGTCTTAATTTAAGTGCCTACCTGCAGAATGTGTTGAGGTTTTAGGGCATACAGTATAAATCTAGGACTAGATACAATAACTCAGTAAGATAAGATAAAAAAATGGAGAATCGCATTTCGGGCCAACAAAGATGGTTCCTTTTAGTGTCCTGATTAACAACCTAATTGTCTTACAGCCTTCCATGGGCACAAGGAAGCATATTTGAAGACTTTTAAGCGCGAAACAACGCGTGGGTCTCGTTGGTTATACAGGTTGTACGGCTTAGGAGTAAACCCTTCTAACCACACTGAAAAAAATAGATTGTAATGATTCTGGGCAAATACAGTAATTTTAGGACACGTCGCCAATTTTGGAATCATTCAGGTGAAAAACAGAAAAGATTCATTTCTATTCCAGAATGATTACGGAGTCTATACGTAATCATTCTGGAATAGAACTGAATCTTTTCTGTTTTTCACCGGAATGATTCTAAAATTGGCGACGTGTCCTAAAATTACTGTGTTTTACCCAGACTCATTACGGTTTTTGAAAATTCATTGTTTTCAGTGCAGTAACTATGCAACTTAGTCAATGTAGATTATGTTTACCTAAGCTCCGAACTCGAGTTTCAGACAATTCCACCAAAAACAGTGTCCAAATTGAATGGCCAACACGTCATCTTGCTGTTGTAACGGTCAAATTCGCCATTCTATTTTTAAATTTGTATTTTTATTTTCCATTTATATTCGGTTATTTATTTTTCTAAATTTTTGCTTTCTTAGTTATATTCGGCTTCGGTTTTTTCTGGTCCTGTTAAAATTACTTTCTTTATTTTTCTTCTCGATGCGCTCACTCTTTACTAAAACTTCCTCAAATATTCTACTCATTTTTTCATTTGATATTTTTTTTCTTTAATTTTGCATTTATGCGTTGAATATAATTTTTCTTTCTTGAAGTTATTTTTCCATGTTTGTTTATTGAATTTTTTATATTTTGTATTTTGAATTAACATCACGTACGTTGCACTGTGAAGTTTTTTAATTCACTCTTTTCTCATTACGGATGTCACGAAGCAAATCGTTTCTGACAACGAAAGTCAATTTGCTTCAAGTAAGTATAAAGAATTCTGCTGTAGAAATAACATCAAACTTACGCTTACTACATTTTAAGTTTTGTATTTGTACTTTTAGGGTACTCGTCTTTGTAACTCGCTTATGCTATGTTCATTATGAAACATTAAAAAACATAACAGAAATGCTCATAACTTATAATAGTACATCAAAATAAAATTATTCAAGCAAAATTTTTTCATTATAATTTTTTATTAGACGGTTTGTTCCTCAACAAATTATGTGCTCATAACTTTTGATTGGTGTGAGATAGAAGAATGAGGGTTACGCCGTGGTAAAAAGCAGACTTTTTTTGTCTGGAAAAGTTGATAATGACAGCTCGGTCAAACGGCAACTTTTTGAGTTATTACATAAGTTGTCACTTTGTTCACAGAAAATGGCCAATCCCAAAAAAAAAATCCTAAACAAAATTTGCTGCCCGACAACACAACGCGCAACTTTCTACCTATTATAGTTGTCGAAAAACACAATAATTTGAGCAAACTCAGCCCCTGCGGTTCAGAGGTTAGTCAAACATATCTACATCAAATCACAAGAAGTTGCATGGTTACTGATTAGAAGGGTTTACTCCTAACATAAGCCGGGGCACACTGTATATTTGAAGCCTTTCCCGAGGAGTTACAATGGTGCCTATCTTTGTAAATCTAGGGTGGCCCTTATTCTTCAAATTTTGAAAATTTTTGGAAATGTTGTCGGGACCGGGCGTTAATTGGTGACATATTGGTAAAAAATAATTCCCTATTTTTATATTTTTCCCCAACTGAATTTTAAGCCGGCGCTCAGGGCCCCCAGATTTGAAAAAATTTAAAAAATAGAACACTTTGAAAATTTTTAGCAAAATGGTCATTAGGGTGGGCCGAAAATCAAAAAATTTTTATTTTCAAAATGTAATACTTACCGCGGAAAATTTGCGTCTTGGTGAGAAATGAAAAATAAAAAAAATAATCAAAATATAATAATTATTTTCCAATCGCCCAAGAGTCCTCAAATTTTTGAAAATTTGCAAAAAATCAAAATTTGAAAAAAAAATCCAAAATATTACAGAATGGGTTTTATGCCTTTAATTGGCAAGTATTATCATCATTATTAATATTTTTTGAAAAAAATTTAGAATTCATCAGATCATCGCATTTATGAGAAATAAAAAAATGTCATTTTTTACATTTTTTTTTAAATTGAAAAAAATAGATTAATAATTGAAAAAAAAATGGAATTAAAATGAGTTTAACACACAGTTTCGCCCAAAAAGACAATTTACAGCGATTTTTCATCTTTTTCGTACCCGTGAAAATTTGTCAAAAACTACGAAAAATTAAAGAAAATTAGCAAAATGACGGTTTCTGAAAATGAAGGTAAAGATGGAAAATCGACGTAAATTGTCTTTGGGCAAAACTGTGTATTTTAAATTCATTTTAATTACAAATTTTTTTTTCAAATTTTAATCTATTTTTTTCAATTTTTTTTTTTTAGAAAAACGTAAAAAATAACATTTCTCATAAATGCGATGATCTGATGAATTCTGAATTTTTTTTCCAGAAAATATTAATAACGATGATAATACTTGCCAATTAAAGGCATACTCTGTAACATTTTGGATTTTTTTTTAATTTTCAAAAATTTGAGGGCTCTTGCACAATCGGAAGATATATTATTTGATTTGATTAATTTTTTTTAAGACGAACTTTTCCGCAAATTACATTTTGAAAATCGAAAATTTTTGATTTTCGGCCCACCCTAATGGTCATAGGGATGGTATTTCTATAAGACAAGACCATTTTCGATGACTTTTCACCTTTCCCCCGTTTTCATAGGACATGGAAAAATTTCATTTTTTACGTTTTTTAAAAAATTTGAAAAAATGTATAAAAATTAAAAAGGTTTTTTGAATAAAATGGTTTAAACATACATGTTATTGCCCAAAAAAGTAATTTACGATGATTTTTCATCTTTACCTTTATTTTTAGGAAATTCATTTTTTTTTTTCAATTTTTGATAGTTTTTGAAGAATTCTCACTGATACGGCAGTGGTGAAAAATCACCGTGAATGACCTTGTTGAGTGATATCACGTATGTTGAACCCATTTTTTCAAAAAAACATGTTTTTTAATTTTTAGTCATGAGAAATCATCGAAAATGGTCTCGTCTTATAGAAATACCATCCCTATGACCATTTTGCTTAAAATTTTCAAAACTTTTCGAAAAGTTATATTTTTTCTATTTTTAATTTTTTTAATTTTTTCAAATTTGGGGGCCCTGAGCACCGGCTTAAAATATTATTTTTTCTTTTTTAAACTTATAAAACGAGTTTGAAAAATAGGGAATTATTTTAATATTTCTTTTTGAAACTTATAAAAAGGCTAGTGTGAATGATGATCACAAAAAGTGTTTAGTACAACTACACCTGATCATTGAAAACTGTAGCAAAGATTTATGTCCATCGTCGTGGCTAATTTTTAAAAATTTGTCTCAGCTCGCTGAGTGAATATTTTTTTCTGCTGAATGGCTACACTGATTTGTTACTTTTATAATAATACTATCCGCATTTGAAATTTCGAATGGTAATGCACAGAGCGATTTTTTACGTAATCATCTGTAAAAATTTCAATTTTACCAAAATAGTGTCCATCGTCGTGGCTTATCATTCCTCCGGTATAAAATTTCCCATCTTCCTGAAAACTGAGAAAATTTATTCTAATTAGTAAGTATCCTATTATAGCTTATTAATAATTAATAAAATATCAGTATTATAGCTTATAGAATAACTAATTGTCGAATTGTCCATCGTCGTGGATCACAAGTGTTTGTCTTTCGTCGTGGCAATGATGAATTTTTACAGCCACGACGATGGACAATTCGACAATTAGTTATTCTATAAGCTATAATACTGATATTTTATTAATTATTAATAAGCTATAATAAGATACTCACTAATTAGAATAAATTTTCTCAGTTTTCAGGAAGATGGGACATTTTATACCGGAGGAATGATAAGCCACGACGATGCGAGCAAAAAAATCAAATTTTCTCAATTTCATGAAAATTTCTGTATATGACAAATATCGGTTTGAAACATGTCCAAACAAGAATTTTAGGCTCTCCAGACACCTCGAGGGACACTGAGTGTTCCCAAAATGGCGTCACTCAGTTAATTTAAATGAAAATTAAAAAAAATAGAAAAAATCAACGAATTTCATCCAAACTCGGGTTGATGGTGTATAACTACGTATTTAGTGATTTACTACGACGACAATTTTTTTCGACCAAAAACGACTGTTTTTTGCGCGAAAAATGATGAAAAAATCAGTTTTTTGCATTTTTGAAGTCCTTCCACCTATATAAAAAATTCTGAAAAAAATATATGTTGTACATCCAGACTAGGTGTATAATATATATTTTTTCCATTATTGCACCTCTGAAAGAACTTGTCGAAATAGCCGTTAGAAAACTTAAAACGCGCATTTCACAATGAAGATAGGTTTGAAAATTTTTTAAAAAATTTCCATGGATGACCCTTGAGTATACCTAACATCTACCCGAGTTTGAAAAAATTTGGTTAAAAACTGTCAAAATCAAAAATTATAATCGAAAAATCACATTTTTCACTCTAGGAGGGGGTGGGGGTGAGGTAACGACCTAAAAATTTGGTCACGGTGGTTTTAGACCATAAGGACCAACTTCCACTAGTTGGTTTAAAAATTCGCTGTGGGGGCCAAATCACCCTATTTTACCAGGCTATACCCCTTTTTGAATCGTCCTCCCACCTCCCTTTTGGGAAATGAATTGACCCCAACACCATAAAAGTACTCGGGGGTATATATATTTTCAATTACCTTAAGAAAAATTTTTTAAAAACCTGTCAAATTTCTGAACTTTTACAGTAGTGAAATTTGCCGATTTTCTGAGAATTACCCACCTTTTTTTTTTTTTTTTTTTTTTTTTTGTTTAATACTCAGACCCAGCGGTAACTCACTTGGGTGACCTCACCAAGGGGAGGTTCAAACCCTAGGAATTCTCCGCAGGGAATTTATCATCATAGTATTAACTAATTTTGACACACCGATACCAACGGTTTATACGGTGTGGAGAATTACCCACCCCCGAGCGGCACACTCGATCGATAATATCGGAAGATGTAACGTATCGATAAAAAATCGTTTGAAAATCTATAGATGTTCTCACGATATTATAAAGATTTATCGGTACAACTTCATAGGCAAAAAATCTAAAAACTATCGAATTCGATATTATTAAGATTTTATGACGATATTCGTCAACGATACTATCGACAAAGAATATTAAATTTATCGATTCCGATTTTCCACCGATTTTGTGCAGATATTTGAAACTACATTATCGACAAAGAATATTAAATTTATCGAATTCGATTTTTTAACGATTTTGTAAAGATATTTAAAACTATATTATCGACAGATTATATGAAATTTCTCGACTTCGATATTTTACCGATTTTTTGACGACATTTGAAACTATATTATCGACAGATTATATTAAATTTATCGAATCCGATTTTTTACCGATTTTGTAAAGATATTTGAAACTATATTATCGACACATAATATGCAATTTCTCGATTTCGATTTTTTAAAGATTTTGTGACGATATTTGAAACTATATTATCGACAAATAATCTGAAATTTCTCGAATTCGATTTTTTAACGATTTTGTGAAGATATTTAAAACTTTATTATCGACACGTAATCTGAAATTTCTCGAATTCGATTTTTCAACGATTTTATGACGATATTTGAAACTATATTATCGACACGTGATATGAAATTCCTCGAATTCGATTTTTCAACGATTTTGTGGCGATATTTGAAACTACATTATCGACAAATAATCTGAAATTTGTCGAACGATTTTTCAACGATTTTGTGACGATATTTGAAATTATTTCCAAATTGGTGAAAATTTTTCTAAGTCCAACACGTCTGGAAGTACTAAACTGCCTATTATAAGCGTTTTATTGCTAATTTCTCAACGATAAGGTATGGCATAGTGGTTAAGGAAGAGGATTACCATGCAGGAGGTAGAAGGTTCAAGCCCCACGGGTGGCAGATTTTTTATAATTTTTTTTGACTTTTTCTGAAATGATCCTCTTACCGTAACATGAATAATGTGTTTAGGCATAGTTTAATGTATTAATTATGCTAATTAATGATTTTTAATTATAGAAAGAAGCTAGTAAAAGAAGAAAAATCGGAATAAAAAATCGATAAAAAATCGACAGAATATCGAATTCTATAAAGTGTCGCGAAAGTTCCGCCTAAATCGTGAAATTATCTTTCGATATTATAGATATATTATCGATAAAATATCTTACTATAATCTCGAAATTTTTGCTAACTATAATTCGTCGATAATCTATCTATATATCGAAAGATAATTTCACGATTTATGCGGAACTAACGCGACACTTTATCGAATTCGATATTCTGTCGATTTTTTATTTCGATAATTTGTCGAGTGTGCTGCTCGGGCCTAGTTTAAAAGTTGAAAATTGGAAATCGCATCGTAATAGTAATTGTACATACATATATGTAGACGATATTTTAGTAACTGGTAACAATATTGCAAATATTGAAAATACAGTAAAACGTATAGAAAATGAATTTGAAACTGGAAGAAGGCGCTACAAAGGTTTGAACATTGTGAAATTCTTAGCAAAATTAGTGAAAGTTATCCCATCGGGATCTCGGGATGCCCATATTTAAAACACTGAAGACAATAAAAATTTACCTATTCGAACATTCCCACTTTCAAAGCTTCGCAGTGCCTTAAAAATCAAAAAGTCAGTTAGTTACTTGCGACTCTATGGCTGTTAGCTACCCCAGACAGTTATAGATCTGTTGGATTAACATTTTGATATGACCCTTCACACAAAATTCCTGAACGCAGACCTGCTCTAGCCAAATCTCAAAAAGTGTGCATCACTCCCGAGCCACCCTGTATATTATGCGAAGGTGTTGAAAAACGCATTCGAAAAACCACGATTTAACGCTCGGTTTGATGTAATTTCCCACGAAATAGAATTTCTCGCGATACGAGTGCATGCAACTTCACAGTGGTTGCGTTTTTTGTAGAATCAATAAACCCACCGGAAAAAATATTTTCACTGATATTGCGGATTATTGCGAGTAGATATCCGGTGGTGTGGAAAATACGAGTACCAACCAATGTGCTACATGTTTTTCAATTTATGTACCTACTCTTTTTCGATGGTTTATTTACCTACATTTCACAGTAAATAGCAAAATTTTCTCGACTTGAAACTAGGAAAAAAAAATCGTCTTATTGATGATCATTTTATAAAGATATGTAATAGTTCCGGGGAGTTGAACCGTATTGAGAATGAAACCTACACGAGGATATATTTCTACCAAGTACGCAATGTGGGAATAAATCTAAATCTAAGTCTATTTTCTTTTAAACGCTGCCGCCGAGCCAACATTTGGCGTGAAATTGATATAGCCATATCTTATATCCGGGCTCGTCAAACAGACATCAATATGCAACTGATCTTATCTGAATCGAACCGACATGCCAAATCTACTGTATGTAAATTTATTCCCCATACCTTGGGCTAAAAATCTAACTCGTAAAAGACATCATGTATTTTCTGCTATGTATTACACACGCATTGTAAATTCTCAATTAGCTCAATTTTATCATCTCATACTCACAACGAGCATAGTGAGCCTACTTATGTTGAGTTGAAGAATCTATCGAGAATTATTTCAGGAGAACATTCGCAGATAGACTAGCACGAGTGAAATTAAAATTTTACATTTCAATAGGGAGCGAATCATTTCATCTTTATGATAATAATTATCTCTCTTCTATTCCTCTTCGTCAAGAATTCAATAAAGAAATTTTCCAATTTAAAATTTTCCATAGCCAGGCTATCATTTTGGAGAAAAATTAAACTGAACATTGTTTAAATGTAGGTACTTATTTTCGTGAATTGCTTAAATTTTTATTTAGTTTCATATTTCGAATATTAAACTCTCTCTTTAGTGATAGCTTTGTCAAAGTATATAATTTCAACAATTTTAATATCTTAGGAAAATCTGTCGTATTTCGAAATTCCGTAAATTTAACGAGTTCAGCAATTTCCATAAGATTATGTAATATAAAAGGTGATACTCGTGCCTACAATTACCTACCTGCTTAGTTATTTTCCCAAATACCTATTTCGAATTTTTACGAAAATGCTTATTCGCGAAATGTGGGCTAACATTTACTTACGTCCTTTAATAAACGAAAACGTGGGTTAATATCCCTCCCCCGCAAATAAAAGAAATAAACAGAGTTGTTCTACTGTGAGGATTTGGTATAATGGATATTTTAGTGCACTCATTTTAGCCACAACGGTATTTATGCCTTGTTTAATATGTGTGTCGTTAAGACGTTGATGAAATTTGTACCAAAATATTGAATTTTCAAGAAATCGTTCCTGAATGTAGCAATTTTCAAAACAAGGACCAAAGAACATCTTTTATTCTGCCTGCAGAAATTTTTTAAAGAAAAAAACTTGAGTAATTTTTTCAGCTTGACTTAAAAATTCATTTTGTTAAAAGGCGCCATGAATCATGGTTGAAATACTTCGAAGATTAAGTTAACAGTGCCGCAGTTGAAAAAATCTACTTTGTAGTAGGTAAGTAATAAGTATACTAATTAGGATGGATCAAAAAAAAAAAAAAAAAAAAAAAACTCTAACGCAGTTAATGCGCTAGAAAAGCTGATTTTCTATTATTTTTATTTTTATTTTTATTTTTTATTTTCAATTTTATTTTTATTTTTCAAAATTTATGTAAATTCGTGTGTAAATTAAATTATTTTTATGTACTTAATGATAACAACATCAAATTGAAAATTTTAAAGTGATTAAAAAAATTATACAATTTACAGCCAGCTATTTTTGATAAATAAAAACTTTTAACAAGTTTTAAACCAATAAGAAACGACATTATCATGAAAAGTAGGCAGTTAGATAGGCATTGCAAAAGTTTTGAATTTTTACAACTTTGCTAGCCATTTATTTTTAAAAAATGGGAAATGATGATCAGCTGTTTGTTTTGAAATTTTCCATGGCGAATTCCTCGAGAACCGGTTCATTAAAATGAAAAATGCTTAGAACCTTTTTTGTGCGTCTTTTTAAGTACTATTAAAAAGGTTATTTACTAATTTCGCGTAATTGCTTAATTCGAGGCGGTAGAAGCATTCGAAAATTTCAATCGCTAATAACTCGAGAACCGGTTCACCGATTTTTCTCAAAAACAATAGGGTTATATTCCCAGTAGTAACAAACCTCTCATGAAAATTTCAGCTCAATCGGTTAATTCTTACTCGAGTTATCGTCTGGACAAATTTTGGGGATACATACATACATACATATATATATTGGCCCGTTTCCAGACATGTCGGCCACTTTTCATATATATTTGTCCAATTTACGAAAAATGTCAAAATTGAAAAACATTTCTAATCTTTGTTCTAATTAATTTATAAAAATTTCAATCACAGATTCGATCTAATATACAAGAAATACCCCGGTAAACACACTGTATGCGAATCGCGTACTAATAGAGCGCTAAATTCGCATTTATCGTATACGAATAGCATGCGAAAATAGCGTACTATTAGCATATCAAAAATGTCCGCTTTTTTAGCGGCTAATTTCGAACGCTAATAGTACGCGAAATTAGCAGCGAATGTAGCGTTCTATTTGCTGTTAATTCGCTTGCGATTAGCGTTCGGAATTCGCCTCTAAAAAGTAGGTAAATGATTTTTGACGATTTCCACTCAGCAGTAAATTAATTATTCGAAAATATATCATATTTGTGATCGCAGATCTGTGGAAAATGAAATTATGCTGAATCGTTAAGTTTTTGGAGTACCTATCAGTGGCATTTGATAAAGTAATTTTTAGGAAAATCAAAATTACTACCAAGATTTCAATCTACAATTTTTGTTTGAAAAATGTCTCAATTTGAGCCCCCCCCCCCCAAATTATGCCCAATACTACGTAGATAGATAGATTAGATAGGTATAAAAACGTATATTTATTACTTTGAATTGTGAGAGGGAAGAAGGGATGTCCCGCAATCCCAAATGAAAATTTTTTCAAACAAAAGTTGTAGATTGAAATCTTAGAAATAATTTCGATTATTACAAAAATTTCGATTTGACTCTTCCTTTCCTTATAATTTCGCATAATACTGCGTTCAAATTGGAGAAGGAAGAGGAACAATTGAAAAATTTTATAGTACTGATAAGACGTCTAAAATTTTTACGATTTGATAAAATTTAATTTCACACAGATTCACGCGATCACAAATAAGATATAAATTCAAAATAATTAACTTACTGCGAGAGTAAATCGTCCAAGAAATTCTGCCTTCGTCTCCATTCTTATCACTTTGAAATCAAATCATTGGCGTTTTTACTTAAAAAGAAGAAAAAACATCAAACAAAACACAAAATTCCCCAACAAAATCAAAAAGCCCAGAAAACCCTTTATTTTATTGTTTAAATGTCACTGCAATACATTCAAGTACACGTTCATGTTTGAAACTGACTTCTCTCATTTGTAAAACGTATTGAAAGAAGTTGTAGTGAAAATCGCATGCTATTCGCTAGCGAATATTGCGCTAATATCGTAAGAAATATCTGCACGTTTTCCACTGCGATTTTAGCATACGATTCGTATGCGAATATTGTGCTAGTATCGTAAGAAATATTTGCACGTTTTCCACTGCGATTTTAGCATACGATTCTTATGCGAATATCGCGCTAATATCGTACGAACTTTTTGCCTGTTTTCAATGTGATTTCAGGCATGCGATACGCAAGCGAATATCGCGCTAATATCCCACAAAACATCTACAGGTTTTTAAATACGATTTTAGCGTGATATTCGCTCACGAATAGTATACGAATTTATCTGAGAAAATTTTCTTCGATTTTTGCTTTGATTTCGCATTCTATTCGTATGCGAATAGACCGCGATTTTCGTCTCGTGTGATTTTAGCATACGAATAGCAGGCGGTGTGTTTACCGGGACGCCTTGGAAAAAATAATGAGACTCTTAGGATGAAGTTTGCGGAAAAAAATTGAAAAATTGGTCTAACTAATTCAAATTTTAAAAAGGTCTTCAGATTAAATATAAGCCTGCAGTGTATTAAAAACTTTGGTATCAACAACTTTTCTGTGCATCAATAAAATACTGAAAAATTATGAGTCAAATTTGAGGTCTTGTATATCTAGTTTTGGCATATTTCCGTACATGTCGGCCAGTGCTTGTGATTCTACACACTGTGCATTGATTATAGAGCCCGCGTTCATCCCCGTGACTAGATTTTGAAGGGTTGCGCGGACGTGATGAAGTTTGTGAAACCCTGCAGTCAAGGGTGGCTGAGAGTGGCCGACTTGTAATGTAAGTTTAACCCGTAAGAAGTCAGCCATGGCCGAGAAGTACAGTGGCCGACTTGTATAGTAAAAATAACCCGCAAAGTGGCCGACATGTCTGGAAGCCTATACCTATATATATACAGGGTGTTTCATAGGTGACTGAGTTCCTTCAAGTGGGTAAGTAGGCAACTCATCCCGGGTACAAGTAGGTAGGTTTGCCTATCCTCCGAATTGAAGGGGCAGAGATATTGTCACTTGAAATTTTTTTTTCCAAATTTTGTTCTCAACTTTTGATTTATTATAAAATTTGAACCGTGATAGATAGAAGGTTGCGGTTTGCGCCATTGCAAAGAGCATTCATTCTAGTTTTTTTTCATCTAAAAGTTTTTGAAGTTACTTGATTGGGTACTCCCAGTAACTAGTAAAATATTCAAAAAAACGTTTAAAAAAAACTCGTTTTTTTTTTCAAGATTACTAAAAAAAATTTCACACGAGCCTATCATTATTATTAATGTACCTTATGTAAAAAAATATGCTCTTTACAATGGCGCAAAGCGGAGCACTCTATCTTGATTACATAAAAAGTTATCAACGTTTGAAGTTAATCCCAAAATTTCAAAACCAAAAAAAAATCAAACATGTTTTCAACATTTGATTTATTATAAAATTTGAACCGTGATAGGTAGAAGGTTTCGGTTTGCGCCATTGTAAAGAGCATTCCTTCTAGTTTTCTTTCATGTAAAAGTTTTTTGAGTTACTTGATTGAGAATCCCCCGTAACTAGTGAAAACTTCCAAAAAAGGTGAAAAAATAATCGTATCTTTTTTCGTTTTTCTCAAGATTACAATTTTTTTTTTCATATTAACCTATCATTATTATTGATGTAACTTATGTAAAAAAATCTGCTCTTTACAATGGCGCAAAGCGGAGCATTCTATCTTGATTACATAAAAAGTTATTATGGATTGAAGTTAATCCCAAAATTTCCAAAGAAAAAAAATCAAACAGAATATTCAAAAAAACTGGGCGGTAATAATTCATTTTCACATTTTTAACGTTTCTTATTGAAGAAAGTTTGTTTTTTTCAATGGTGCAACATCGATATTCTATCTTGATTACATGAACAGTTATCAAAATTCAATGGTGGATCCAATATTTTTTTCTGATTTATTTTTTCAAGTTCGGGGATCATTTATTACATTTTTTAGCCGATTTTTTTTTTTAAATTTAGGCTATTGTGTCCGACCCTAATTTAGAAGGAGGGAGGGTAGAAGAGTTCTGACCCCATTTCTCGACGTTTGGGACCAAAAGATGACGATCTGTCACATGTCACATATTTATATATATATAATTTTCCCCTCACTTTTGGAACTCTGGGGCCGAGCCTAACAGGTCAAATGAGGTCAAACTTGATATGTAGGGTCCTCTCGGTGTAGGAATGATGCAAAAAAATTTTTGGGGCCTAACTTGAAATTGGGGATATGACCCCTTTTTGAGGGGGTGCGGGGGAGCTCCAATATCATGAAATTTTTTGAAACTTGCCCCAGGGATGAAAACCCTAATTACCTACACCATAGTCAAATTTCAGCCCCCTAAGTCATCCCCACCCCATTTTAGGGCCCAAAAAGTAGATTTTAGGGTAATTTTTTTCACGTTGATCAGGCTACAGACCCCCCAAATGGGGCTGGGGGGCCAAAATTTTCATCATGGATCAAGTTTGTGTCCCTGATGTGCCTTTTGTAGGTTTTAACTTTTGGGCCTCCTTTGACCCCTGTCAAGGGTCAAAAATCAAGATTTTTCACAATTTTTCATGTTTTTTCTCGCTTCCCGGTATGTTGATCAGCCTGCAGCCCAAACCAAATGACCTTGGATGCTAAAATTTGGTATTTAGGATAGGTAAGGGTCACTGAGGTGCCTTTTGGGGTTTTTGACCCTTGAGGCCCAAAATTGGGGGGGTGGCCCTTTTTTGAGGGGGCTCTAAAGAAGCCCCAATTTGACAAAATGATTTGAAATTTTTACCAACAACAGTGACTATGATTGTCTCCACTGTATCCAAATTTCAGCTTCCCAAGTCATCCCCACTCAAAAATCAGAAATTTTAACATTTTAACCTATTTTTTAGGTGTGTTGACCAGCCTATAGCCCAAACCAAATGACCTTGGAAACTAAAATTTGGTATTTAGGATCGGTAAGGATTACTGAGGTGCCTTTAGGGGTTTTTGACTCTTGGGCCCCAAAATTGGGGGTGGCCCCTTTTTGAGGGGGCTCTTAAGGGGCCCCAATGTGACAAAATTATTTGAAATTTCTACCAACAACAATGGTTCTGATTATCTCCACTGTATCCAAATTTCAGCTTCCCAAGTCATCCCCACCCCATTTTAGGGCCCAAAAAGTGGATTTTGAGGTAATTTTTTCACGTTGATCACGCTACAGACCGCCCAAATGAGGCTGGGGGGCCTAAATTTTCATCATAGATCGAGTTCATGCTCCTGATGTGCCTTTTGTAGGTTTTGGCCTTCAAACCCCTTTTGACCTTGATACAGGGTCAAAAATCAATATTTTTCAAGTTTTGACCTGTCTTTTCTGACGCATTGAACAGCCTACAGCCCAAACCAAAAGACTTAAAAGGTCGAAATTTGGGATGTAGGGTCAGTAGAGGTCACTGATGTACCTTTTGGGGATTTTCGAGTTTAAGCCCGGTCCACACCTTCAAATAATTTGATCAAATCACGTTTGATCAAATATATTTGAAGGTGTGGACCGGGCTTTAGAGCCTCATTTGACCCTCCTACAGAGTCAAAAATCAGAAATTTTTACGTTTCAACCCCTTTTTCTGGTGTGTTGGCCCCCGTCTGCAAAGGCGAAAGGCCATGCCCCTGGGACAAGGGGATCAGAAGAGCTGGAAGTGACGAGGTGGTTGGGGGCGAAGCCCCCAACGCGGGGGTATGGGGCGGAGCCCCCATCCTAAGAGCTGGAAGTGACGAGGTGGTTGGGGCGAAGCCCCCAACGCGGGGGTATGGGGGCGGAGCCCCCATCCTAAGAGCTGAAAGTGATAAGGAGGTTGGGTAGGAGCCTCAACGGGGGTATGGGGGCGGAGCCCCCATCTGAAGTTGAAATCTTCAATGCAGAGAGGAACTAAAACTGAAGACAAAAACCTGACATTTTTAAACTGAATTTGAAGTTAAAACTGATATTGAAACTGAAATACCATGGATGAAAACGTTTTCAAAGTGGTACACTAACTTGAAAAAAAAAATTCGGCTGTCGCGGAGCATCTTGACTGCTACGCGTTTTTTTTCTTATAAGTTGGTAACATTGGGTTGTTTTCCCCCCTCCATAATTATAACTCTCTACCTTCTCCTCTCAGAGTATTAAATATTAATATTCCATGGAAAAAAAAATTAAAATCGGACAGGTACCTTACCTACTCATTGATTTTCAAAAATAATGTTGAATCGAAAATAAAACTTCTTAATGTACATGCGCTATAATCAACTAAAATGGGCGACCAAAGACGATACACTAACGAAGAATGTACCGAAATAATGTTTTTATATGGTCAAGCTAATTACAATGCCAATGAAGCAGCTCGTCAGTACCGCGAATTGCATCCAAATCGTAGACACCACCCGGCGCCTAATACAATCCTTGCCATGCAACTGCGGTTGAGGGAGCACGGTTGTTTTTACAATCCGTTGCCCCAAGAAAACGTTCTGCGACGAGATGTTAATCTTGAAGAAGAAGTTTGACATTTAACGCTCGAAGACCCAACTATTAGTGTACGCGAAATCGCAAGAATGACAGGATCTCCTATGGCGACTGTTTGGCGGATCATCAACGCCGAAGGACTGTACCCTTGGAGTTTTACGCCCCAAGCAGTGTTAAATCCAGGAGATTCGGCTAGACGTGTTGAATATTGTGAATGGCTGATAGCACATCAAGGCTACAGAAGCCGTATACTGTATTCAGATGAGAGTCGCTTTGAGCAGGATGGTATCTTTAACCGCCGGAACTTTCATTACTGGGCCGAAGATAATCCGAACGCCGTTCTAGAATTAAGATCACAGACGCGATTCTCCGTGAACGTGTGGGCGGGAATGGTGGGTAATCGACTTCTAGGCCCCCACATTCTTCCAGCTGTTGTAAACGGAGCTCGCTACTTGGAATTCTTACAGAATGATTTACCGAACTACATAGAAGCTAGCGTGCCCCTAGGAATTCGACAAAGCGGCATAATTTTTCAACATGACGGGGCCCCGTCCCACTATACTCAAGTCGTGCGTAATCACCTAAACGAAACGTACCCTAACCGTTGGATAGGCCGAGGTGGCCCCATTGCATGGCCGCCAAGATCGCCTGATCTAACGCCGCTTGATTTCCATCTTTGGGGTGAGATGAAACGTCTCGTATACAAGCAAGGAAGACCGGCAAGTCGACAAGATCTCCTTCAACGAATACGCCAGGCTGCTCGCATTATACGAAATGAAAGAATAAGTTTGCTAGCGGCTACTTGCAGCGCTGTGAGACGAGCTAGATTGTGCGTTGAAGTGGAAGGCGGTAGGTTCGAACAGCTTTTATAAGCAATAAATGATTCATTATACTTTTTTTCGATCTTACTGTCTGTTTTTTTGAGTATGTATTCTGTTAGTAATGGGTATTTCTCAATCAACCAACATAAAACATTTAAGAATGAAAAAAAAATTAAAATAAAAGTTCTTTCGAACGGCGCAAGTCGCAACTCCGTATCCATTTTCATTAAAATTTTATAATAAATCAAAATTATGAGAACAAGTTTGATTTTTTTTTTGTGGAAATTTTGGGATTAACTTCAAACCTTAATAACTTTTTATGTAATCAAGATAGAATGCTCCACTTTGCGCCATTGTAAAGAGCAGATTTTTTTACATAAGTTACATCAATAATAATGATAGGTTAATATGAAAAAAAAATTTGGAATCTTGAGAAAAACGAAAAAAGATACCATTATTTTTTCACCTTTTTTGGAAGTTTTCACTATTTACGGGGGATTCTCAATCAAGTAACTCAAAAAACTTTTACATGAAAGAAAACTAGAAGGAATGCTCTTTACAATGGCGCAAACTGAAACCTTCTACCTATCACGGTTCAAATTTTATAATAAATCAAATGTTGAAAACATCTTGGGAAAAAATCTGTTGGATCTACCCATATATGAAGTGGTCAGATCTAACCATATATGAATTTTATACCTATCAAATTTGATCTAATCATATTTAATTTGATCAAATCATCATATATAATTTGATCAAACTATACACAATTTGATCCAATGATGTATGATGAGATAAAATTAAATATGATTGGATCATATTTGATAGGTACATTTCCCATTTATTATGGTTAGATCTGACCATACCCATCCCAAATTTTTCTCAACGGTCACCCATCCAAGTAGTAACCAAACCCGAAGCTGCTTAACTTTTCCAATCAGATCAATGATGGTGCACTCAACTTGGTACGAACCATTTCATATATAATAAGACAGTTTAATTGTATTTATGTGACACACAATCAAAGATAACAATTACTCAAGGTTGTATAACTAAAAGTATCAGGAAAAATTCCTGTTAGTAGATAATTTCAACTTAAATTCAGAAATGATTTTTGTCGTGATACCTTCAGGACCCCATGGGGGCACTGCGCCCCAAAATTTTTGACCAAATCCAAAAAAAAATGTAAAAAAGCATGTAGCATGTCGTTTGTTACATTTTTAATAGTGCCTACTCCGAATTTTGCCTTACTTTTTTGATGGAACCCTATTCTGGCACTGCTCGTAGCCCCTAAAATTTTGAAATGAATCTGGGTTGACTCATTTTGATTTCACAGATATAACTTGATCCAATAATATCAAATTATATATGAGAGAATCTAATTTGATCCAATTTGATCCATTCGGATCTAACCATTTCTATATAACTGGATTTTCACTGATATGACTTGATCTAATTATATCAAAGTAGATATGAGGAGATCTGGTTGATATGATTTGATCTATTTTGATACAACCATTTTGGATAAAACTGGAGTTTTACAGATTCAACTTGATCCAATAATATCAAATTATATATGAGAGAATCTAATTTGATCCAATTTGATCCATTCGGATATAAGCATTTCTATATAACTGGATTTTCACTGATATGACTTGATCTAGTTGATATGTTTTGATCTATTTTGATATAATCATTTTAGATATCAGTGGATTTTCTCTGATATAACTAGATCCAATTTGACTAAATTTTATCCAATCAGATCAACATTTGGATCAAACTTGACCAAATCTGATCAGATTTTATCCAAATAGATATGACTTGATCCATGAGATTTTTTCCCGGGATATGTTTGATTTTTTTTTGGTTTTAAAATTTTGGGATTAACTTCAAACGTTGATAACTTTTTCTGTAATCAAGATAGAGTGCTCCGCTTTGCGCCATTGTAAAGAGCATATTTTTTTACATAAGGTACATTAATAATAATGATAGGTTCATGTGAAATTTTTTTTAGTAATCTTGAAAAAAAAAAACGAGTTTTTTTAAACGTTTTTTTGAATATTTTACTAGTTACTGGGAGTACCCAATCAAGTAACTTCAAAAACTTTTAGATGAAAAAAAACTAGAATGAATGCTCTTTCCAATGGCGCAAACCGCAACCTTCTTTCCAATGGCGCAAACCGCAACCTTCTATCTATCACGGTTCAAATTTTATAATAAATCAAAAGTTGAGAACAAAATTTGGAAAAAAAATTTTTCAAGTGACAATATCTCTGCCCCTTCAATTCGGAGGATAGGCAAACCTACCTACTTGTACCCGGGATGAGTTGCCTACTTACCCACTTGAAGGAACTCAGTTACCTATGAAACACCCTGTATATATATAAAGAAATACCAAAATGCGAAAATCATGCCAATCGCCTTATTTTGACCCAAAACGTCGAGAAAAATACCCCTCACCCCCAACTTCCATCATCAGGTCAAATTTAATAGCTGACTTTTCTCTTTGAGAAAATCAGCTAAAATTTGTTACGAATACGTCTGAATAATGACACACTATCAGTTCATCATTAAACAGCCAGATAACCCAAAAATTGCTCTGGCAAATGCACATCACTTCTTTCAGTTCGAAACTTACGACTACATCTTACCAGTTTATGCCTCGGTCTATCTTTATTTCGCAATAAAACCAATTTCCATATGGGTATTTTCTTTCCGTTGCCCTTATTGTAAAGAAACGGTTCGACTTTGGTTTTAATGGCGTGATCGAGTTCTGCGAACTGTTTAGTTTGTGCAGCTTGTTTCATCAACTCGACTAATAATCCGCCACCTACGAGAGATTGTAAATATCGCACATTAGATACAATGTATTACGACCATAAACAGTAGGCCTATGTTTTTATCATCCGACTGTTGCGACGAAAACGAGGAAGACATCTTATAAAATAATATTTATTCGGGAATGAACGGTGAGAGGCGAAATCATTTTTACTGTTTTCACAAGCCTGGTTTTCATTTGTAAGATCGAAGGAAAAAGCAAAAAAAAGCAAAAAGCAAATAAACATTGAAAAACTTCAACATGGAGTAAATATAATATCATTATTATTATTTGAAAGTCCTCAATTCAAAGTAAAATTTCCGTACAATTTCCCAATAAAATTTCCCAACCTGCTCTTCAAGTACACAAAAACACGACAAAAAATACAACCAAACATACTAAGTATTATCTCATTGTATCTATACTCGAACAAGGCAAAAAAGTAGGTACCTAATACGTTAAACTTCGAGCCTAGAGCCTTATGATATAAAAACACAAAGATAAATCGCTCTTTTGTTAATTATACATCGTTTTTTCCCTCCCAGAAAATGTGACTTAATTTGTATTACGAAAGACAAAGGACTAACAGATGTTAGTTTTTGAAAAAAAAAATTTCTAACAAGATTAAAACGTCTATCAGTTTAAAAAAAAATATACGTACGTTTAATCTTAGGTATATAAATAATCGTACCTTTTAGATCGACTAATTTGTAAATTAAAATGGACGAAGTATCAGCCTGTTTTTTCACTCCGCTGGTTACATTGCTCTCGGTATTACCCATTTTTTAATAACATCACTTAAATTCTTTTAAAGACACAACGTTCACTATCAAATGAAAAACCGACCGTGGGGTGGATGAAAAAACAACTTGGGCCAAATAGTGGCGCATTTACACAACGTCGATATTTCATCGTGGATTTACCAGTCACCGAATGGTACGTAGTAAAATAACATTTTGCTTCGTCTATTACGTCTTGTGGATGTAGTGTTGTGTAATGTTGTGAGGTTTTTTTCCTCTTTAATAAAAATTAAAAATGATTTAACGCGTGTTTTGGTATACGAGTACAATGTTGGTAAAGTGAGGGACGAGGGGAGAAAATTCGTTCGAGAATAAATTTCCTAGTCACGATGTTAAAAAAAAATACAAATTGGCAGAATTAGGGTCGAATCTTGAAAACAAATACACGGAATGTAATAAAAATACCATTTCGCGAAACAACTTCATTTTTCAAAAAATGTTTGCTCGAAAATAGAATCGTTAGAAATGAATGAAATGATAAGCTGGACTCCGAGGAAATTTTTGACACGTAAAAAAATAGGTGATTTTTGGAATTTTTTTAAATCGTTCAAATTATTAGAAATGGATCTCGAAATGACCTTTGCTGTTTTAAAAAAAATCTGCGATTTCAAAAAAAACCAACAATATTACTGCATTTGAAAAAATTGAACATTTGAGTGAGCTTTGAGGTATTTGAAAAATCGTTGTTTGAAAATTTTTTTAAATTTGAATTTTGAAAGTGTTTGATCTACAGAAGTAACGTTCTCTGTGTTGAAAAATTCTGAAAATTTCTAGTTCAAAAATTTAAAAAAATACTATGTCACTTCAAAAAAGTTGAATGCCAAAGTGACCTTTGCTGTGTTGAAAGATTTCTGCAATATTTAAAAGTTGGATTTTCGAAAAAAATTCAAATTGTCACAAGGAAAATTTCAACATCAAAGTGACCTTTTCTATGTTGAAAATATTCTGCAATTTTCAAAAGTTTGATTTCCGAAAATTTTCGAAATTTTTAAAAATAAATAGAGAAGGTTTGAGAATTTGAAATGACTTTCTGATTTGAAAAAATTCAGTACCTAGCTACCTACTACTCAAAAATATGACTTTCAAAAAAAAATTACGTTTTAAAATCGTTGGAATGAAATTTGAACCATTTCGTGATTTTACAGGTGCTGAAAAATTCTGCCATTTCCAATTTTAATTTTCAAAAAAAAATTGAAACATTACTCAAGTTGAATGTTTTTAAAAGAGCGATTTTTGAAAAACTTTTGAAATATTTAAATTTGTTAAAAATGGAAATTTAAACGTAAACGTAGCCTTTTCCGCGATAAAAAATTCAACAAATTTTCAACAAAAAAAAAAATACGATGGAAATTTTCTTTCACTTTAAAACAGAACTACATACTTATAATAGAAAAAAATACCACGAATTATCATTTTGCTGCGAATTTAAACATCAAGACCGTTGCTGTGAAAAAATTCTGTAATTTTCAAACACTTCAATTTTCGAAAAAATGAGTATTTAAAATCATTAGAAATGAATTTTGCGCGTTGAAAAAATTATACAATCAACTTTCAAGTTGAATTTTTGAAAAAAAAAATTAAAGTTGGAGTGATCTTTTTTTGGTTGAAGATTTATTTTCAATTTTCAAAATTTTGATTTTCGGAAAGTTTTTGAAATATTTTTGTGCACACTTGAAAATCACCAAAAACAAAAATTTAAAATCGTCAAAAATAAAATGTGGACTACAAATTAACCTCTGTTTTGTCAAAAAATCCACATTTTTGAAGCCTGATTTCCAAACAAAAAAATTCAATAGGAAATTATTTAGAAAAAAATATTAATAAATTTCACAATTAGGTACCAACTTTTGTCTTTGTTGAAAAAATTCTATTAAAATTTTCAAAAGTTCGACTTTCAAATTTTTTTAAAAAGTTGGACCTCGAAATGACCTTTGCTACGTTGAAAAATTCTGTAATTTTCAAAAATTTGATATTCAAAAATTTTTTAATTTTAAAAATTATTAGAAAAAATGTAAATTTAAAAATTATTAGAAAAAATGTAAATTTAAAAATAATTTTTCATGTGTTGAAAAAATTGATACAAAATTTAACCTCGAAATGATATTTGCTATGTTGAAAATTTCTGTAATTTTTCTAAAAAAAAGTTAAAACTTTTTTCATTTCACTATTTATTGAAAAAATCATAAAATCTTGAATTTTGTGTCTAATTCTTTTTTTTTGTAATTTTTGAAAGTTTAATTTTCGAAAAATTGTCAAAAACAAAAATCTGAAACTTCGTGTGATTTCTGTTTTGCTGAAAAAATCCTGTAATTTTCAAAAATAAGAAATGTCATTTTAAAATTACAATGGTAGAAAAAAAAAATTTCATGATGAATTTTGCTGAGTTGAAAAAACTTTACAAACATTTTCAAAGTTCAGTTTTCGAAAATTTTGTAGTTCAAAATTTGAATTGAGTACGTAATTCTATTATTTTTGTAAAAAATTGTAATTTTTTCTATTTTAAAATTATTAGGAAGGTATGAAATGATTGTACCTCGAATTGACTGTTGATTAAATTCTGAAACTTTCAAGTGCGATTGCGGAAATTTTTGTAGCATTTTGAAATCATTGGGAATAATAAAAAAAATTTTGATATAGAAATGAGCTGTTTTTTCGAAAAGAAGAAGAAAAAAAAAAATCAAATTGAAATCTTTAAAAATGGAAGTGCTAAAAAATATACCTGTACCTGTCAACTTCCCAAAGTGTGATTATGAAACATAAAAAAAATTGTAATTATCAATAATGAAATTTGAATTTCACAATGACTTTTGCTTATTTGTTGAAAAAATTATACAAAAATTTTCAAAAGTTTGACTACGCATTTTTTTTTTTTTTTTTTTTTTTTTGAAAGTTGAAAGTCCTCTAAACGACCTTTTCTGAGCTAAAAATTCTATAACCTTCAAAAATTCAATTTTTAATATTTTTTGTATTTCAAAAACTATTAATTAGAAAAATTTACCATTAAAATAACTTTTGCTGCGTTGAAAATTTTATGCAAGTTGAGTTTCGAAATGATCTTTTTTGTGTTGAAAAATTGAAATATTTTTGAAATTCAAAATCGTTGAACATGAAAATTTGGACCTCACATTCAGTTAAAAAATTCTACAATTTTCCAAACATTAAAGAAATAGAGTTGCGCTTCAAAATAATTTTTGCTGTGTTGAGAAAATTCCATGAAAATTTCTAGGTATAACTTCCATTTTTAAAAATTAAAAATAAAAACGTTCTGATATTCCCATCATGGGACAATGAATGCACGTCACCGACTAGATTAAAAATTTGCTAAATGAAATCGGAAAGTTGTAAAAACTGAATGATTTCATATGCATCACGAATCGAGCAATTTTTTTTTTTTTTTGAAGAACTCTTCCACTTTACAAACGTAAAACGTACACTTCGATATGAAAGAATACTACTTCTCCGAAGTCCGAATCCTTTACGATTCCTTTTTGATGATTATATGCTCAACAATCCACACTTGAACTAAATGAGGGGACTTTGAACGCACGGGTCATTTAGAGCGGGTTAATCTAAACGTGAAATTCAAGTTGGCCAACCACGCAGGTATTTTTCAAAGGATTGTCCGAAAATTCACATTCTAAAACGTCCGCATACTACCTACTACTCCATAAAAGGGTTATTACATAATAATTTCGTTGTTGGCATGGGTGTTTTCCAGCCGAAGTATCTCGATGTTGTTGTTGTTGCCTTTTCTATGTAAATGAAAACATATAATTTCCCTTCTTCGCGTAAATAATACTGCAAAGTTCGCCGATTTCCACTTGGCAGGTAGCTTGAGCGTATTGTTGGCGCGCCAAAATTAACATATAACTAGCATATCAAAATCCTACAAATTATAATCACATTCTCGCGTACATGTAGCTCGAGCCGAAGGTACCCCCGTAACTAGGGTAATTATACATCGCAGATCGTCGTGTTCGAATTATTCGCAAAGAGCTCGATAATTAGTGTACGTCAGCAACGAACGAGATGCTAAAATTGCTTACATGAGATGAATCGAAAAATAAGATTTCGTAAAGCACTTTCCATTCTCTCATCTATTATTTCGATGAGAGATTACATTTCATGTCGAACTCGTACAACTCGCGAATAACTAAAATCCCGACAATTTGCCAGATTTCTCCTACACAACGTTTCAACACAAAAAGGACAACTTTTATACTACCAATTTTCTATAAGATTTAACTTTTGGTAAAGTCTCATTTTCATTTGACAATTTTAATTAAAACGCTGTCGTCAATCTTTTGAAACATTTTCCATCTATAAATTACACGACAAAATGTGTAAAATATCCATCCAGAAAACACCTTGTCCCGTTGCTCTCAGCACAATCAACTCTATTTCCCGTGGGAAGTTTTCTATCAAAAAAAATTGAAAAATGGAAGTTCATCACCTTTTAACCTTTGAACAGGATGGTGGGGGGGAGGTGCATAGAAAGGTATTTTTGGTTTATTTGGTAGAAGATGTACCTACTTTACAACATAATAAAATTCGGTTCAGTTCGAACCCCTAAGGTGGATATTTCTACGTCTCACCCCCCTAAAATCATGTTTTCCGCATTTATTTCGTCAGGATTCAATTTTTTCCAAAAAAAGTTCAGTAATAAGTTATTCTACGTTAAATTTATCAAAACTTTGCTCCGATAATTTTTTTTGTACGAACCATAGGAACTTCAGAACTTCACAGCACCCTTTCTATGACTCGTACAAAGAAAAGTATGGGAACAAAGTTACAGGAAATTCAAAGTAAAATAACTTATTATTGAATATTTTTTGAGATAAAACTGAATCTCGAAGAAATAAATACAGAAAACGTGTTTTGAGGGGGATGAGACGTAGAAAAAAACTCACCTAGGAGGGGTTCAAACAAAGCCGAATTTTGCTATGTAGTAAAGGACACTTTCTTCTACTGAATAAATCACAAAATATCTATTATACCAATTTGTTTCAATTAATGACTTTTTTAAAAACTTAATTCTACCTCATTGTAAAAACAAAATTTTAAAGAAAGAGATGTTTGTACAAGAGAAATTATGTACTGAGGGGTGAATTCAATACGAAGTAGATAAAAATCATGTGAAAAGGGAGGAGTTTTAGGCAGCTTGGTCGATTTCCTTGTTGCCAGGTAGATCTACTCTACGTGTATGGGGCATAACTGACTGATGACTGAGAGCTCCACAGGGGGAAAACTTGAATCTAAGTGATGTAAAACATGTAAATAAAAAAGTTCGTCAGAAATGCTGTACCGTCACTTTCGACGTAAATCTGTGTTAAAAATATTTTTTTGAACAAAAAATCTTTAAAAAGTCTTCCAAAAATATATTTCTTTGACAAAAAAACGTCAATAAAATTTTTTAACAAGAAAATTTTTTGAAAAATTCACCAAAAAAAATCTACCCACTGTAACAAAATTTTTCAAAAAATATATTTTTTTCAATAAAAAAATCTTCAAAAAATCGTCAAAAATTATTTTGAAAAGAGAAAAAAATTTTGACAAAAAATCTTGAAAAATCATCAAAAATTATTTTTTGACAACAAAAAAAATATTTTTTCGACAAATAAATATTTATCTTTTTGACAAAAAAATCTTCAAAAAAAGACAAAAAAAAATCATCATAAATTTATTTTCCAAAGAAATCTCATTTTTTTTTTCTAAAAAATACCTTTGTCTGATGATCAGTATACTTATCTCTTGGAAAAATTTTAAACAGCCAGGGAAAAAAACGAAAAAAGGCAAGATTTTTTTGAAATTTAGTAAAAACTACCTATCTACATGGAATATGACTCAGTTAATGGAGCTAAATGTGCAGCTCCAAGTCCTGTGGAGAGGGACAAAGAGGAGGGGTCCAATCGACATTTTTTGTCATGACCAAAAGTATTAAAGGAACTACAAGCAACAACTTTTGTTTCAATTGAGCCCCTCTCTTTTCACTTTTTTTGCATAACACTCCAAAAATACTAATTAAAATTATTGAAGGGGAAGCAGAAAGGGTCCAGTTGAAACATTTGTGGAACAAAGTTGTAGCTCAAAATAGGAAAAATTTTGGCTATGACAAAAGTTTTGATTGAACCCCTACCTCCCCTCCAATTTTAGATAATCCAACTCATTCTAAGTAAATACATTGTTAAAAACAGAGGGGAGGTAAGGGACCTGATCGAAAAAATTTCCAAAAGTTGTAGCTCGAAGTAGTAGGTATAATTTTGGTTATAACAAAAATTTCAATCGGACCTCCCCCCCTTCCTCACCAATTTTGTAATATAACTTATTCACACTCATTCAAAATACATTTATAAAAACTGTGAGGAGGTAAAGGGCCGAATTAAAAAGTTTTCAAACAAAAGTTGTAGCTTGAAGTTTTACAAATACTTTTAGTTATGCCAAAAATTTCGATTGGACCTCTCTCTCCTTTCCAATTTTGAATATAAAGTATTTATGTAGCAGTGTACTTGGTAAAAAAATTCATCGAGGGTCCTCCACATGAATGTAAACAAAACTATCAAACTAGACTTTAGTCAGTTTAAGCAGTCGATATCTACATTATTCATGGAGTCACAGAGTTTTGAAAATTTTGATAGCGGATATCTCGTGAACCCACGAACCAATTTCGCTCAAATTTGATATCCTGATAGATCTTGAAGAGTACTACAAAAAAGGTTATGTACATGTTACGCCAAAATCGTGAAATTGTCTATTTCATGAAACAGGCAGAAAAAGGGAAAAAATAATTGCCTATTTCATGAAATGGGCAAAAAATTTGTTTTTTTTTCACGATTTAGGCAATTTTTTCACGGTTTAGGCAATTTTTCACGATGTAGGCAAGTGTGATTTGGATTTGAAGGGCTACGTAGGTACATAAGGTAATGAAATATTCTTTTTTTTACAAAAAAAAAAAAAAATTGAAAATGATCCTTCTTGGCAAATTTTATTCTGAGAGAATTTTTCATGTTTGGGAAAATTTCCGATTTTTTTCCAATATAATTTCTTATGTCAACAGTTTTTTTTTCAATTTAAAAAAAAAAATCAAGTGTTCTAGGTATGTATTTTTTTTCTTTTTTAATTTCCAAAAATAAATAATAATATTCCAAATCTTTGGATAAATTTTTCGCCCCAAAATTTTATTTTAAAAATAATTTCATCACTCTTCCCCCCAAAAAAATTATCAAGTTATTTTTTTGTAAAAAAAAGAATATTATTTTCATTACCTAATGTACCTACATAGCCCTTCAAATCCAAATCACACTTGCCTACATCGTGAAAAATTCCTAAACCGTGAAGAAAGTTGCCTAAATCGTGAATGAAATAGGCAATTATTTTTTCCTTTTTTTTGCCTATTTCATGAAGCTAGCAAAATGGAGGGAAATTCTGCAAAATTCATGAAATAGGCAATTTCAAGATTTTGGCGTAACATACATACAAAAATCACATACCTAGCTTATTTGCAGAGTTATCGAGTTTAAGGCTTTCATTCCCAATGACTTACTACCACGGATATCATTTTGAACTAATTCTATCATTATCAATCATAACTCAAGTTATCACAGTGACAAATTTGGTCTATACAAACATACACATACACTACGGGTTTGCATATCTATAAAACAGAGGTCTTCTTCTTTTTCTATGGTCCTCAAATGTTTTGAAATATGTATTAGAATTCTATAAGTCCGAGAGATGTCGTTGTTCATTTATAACAAACGGTTTTAGCCATTGCATACTGTACTTTGTAAAAAAAATCCGATTCTAACACTTTAGGTTTGTGTTTGTTTGCATCCAAAAGCGAGGTCATTTTATACACATCATGAGATACATAATCGCAGTTTTTTATAATATTAGCGAGGTGGTCTTGAAAAGTGTAAAAGTGGGGTCTCAAGTTTTTCTATAGAGAGGTCTTTTTTGCAACGTTGCCACTTGTTGATAAGATGAAACATTCCATTTTACTTAAAGAAATTAATTTGTGAAAACCTTTGCCAAGTAGGTAAAAAAAGAACTTCATAAATCAGTTTTTGAGATTTGCTATACTCAACTCTCAAGTTACATTTTATCATTTTTCTTATCGAAAATAAATTCTTTTTATCAGTGAAAATTACACGATAATTTTGATTTAAGTATAATTTTTTTTAAAAAAGCAAAAAAAATTATTTAAACATTTTATTGAAAAAATTGAGAAGATATTTGGTAGAGGGGGATTTTATTCAGAGAAAATATTGAGAGAAATATTTTGATGAATATAATTAGTAATTATAGAAACTGAAACAAGTAAAGGAAAATTTTTATTTAATAAACAATACCTAGGTATTATTTTATTTTAAAAAATTGGGAAAATTTTTGAAAAATAATTTACTAGCCATTTTATAAGGAGAAAAAAAATTACAATATTTTATTCGGAGAAAATCTTGAGAAAAATATTTTTATGAATGAGTACCTACCTACTATTATAATTAGAAAAATTTGAGAAAGTGAACAAAAATTTTTATTTAAAAAAAACCTACAGTCGAACCTCGCTAACTCGAAGCAGTTGGGACCAAAGAAATACTTCGACTTATCTATACTTTTGAGTTGCCGAAGTTCGACTTACAGAGTGGAGACGTGGAGAGCCTAAATGAATTCGATTTATTGAGGTTATGAAACTGGTTATTCAGTAAGTTCGACTTACAGAGGTGAAACAAAAATTAAGTTGAGTTACAGAGGTAAAATGCAGACACATTTCGACTGGTGCTTGATTTACAATGTTCAACTTATCGAGTAGAAAATTGAATCGGTTCGACTTATAGAGGTAAAACAAAAATTATTTTCCGACTTATCGAGTAAAAAATGTACAGTGTGAGATAGGAATAAAACGGGACCGGCGAAATGGTTCGAGTTATCTATTATATTGAGTTATTGGAGTTCGAGTTGGCGAGACTCGACTGTATTTTGTTTTTATCACACTTTTACTTATTTAAAAAAAATGTGAAAATTTTTTGGAAGGAATTTCAAAAATGATTCACTAGCTATTTTAATATTTTGACTACTAAAAAAGGTGGCCCTTAAGAGGTTTGGCATGAAGGAACATTGGTAGGTATTTTTCAAATGTGGAATTTTTGATCTCTTGCCCTAAAGTTTTTTTTATTCTTCCTGCAGTGAGTCTCTCATTTTGCAAAATAAAAAAAAATACAATTAGCAAAGTTTATATTTTCAGGGCCAGTGCCTTTGTATGGCTTCCCATTATGTGGGAAATAAAAACCATCCTACTTATAATTAATATTGCAATTTGTAATGCAAGAAAATGGCAATTTCAAGTTTCAAAAACCTAAAATTTAAAATAAAAAAAAGTTGTGCCTGGAAATCTGAATAAAATAATCCAATATGTATAGGTATAGCAATAACAAATTATAAGTAGAAAATATAGTGGAGTAGCAGAGTGCAAAACACTGCATAATGATAGAAGCATGAAAGTTGGTATGATGATAGTTGAGACCATAACAAAATTTTAGAGAACGAGAGCCATCTTCAAATACCCATAGGGGGCGCTGGGAAGCGGCTTTCGAGGCACCAGCCCCCCTTGTATAACGAGGTTGACCAATTTTAACGTTTTTGGGGTTGATCGTATATATTTCAACTTTCCTGAACACGAATATGTAATTACCTTTAAGATCCGATCAGGGGAAGTGCCCCAAATTTCAAGTCAAAAATTCCGCAATTTTGTGTAAATTACAAAAAATATGTTAAAATCGAGGTTTTTCGCCCCTATGTCCAACGGTATGGTCAGAATCGAATTTTCAATACAATATTCGTGTAGTACTCGTTAAATAAGATATATTAAAGAACATTTCAGGTTCTCATCCCTTCATATTGGGTTGGAAGGGGTGCCCTCAATATTCCCAATTTTGGTCAATTTTGATTTCTTTTGAACTTTTGGCGAAAATACCCACGAATTTGTACTCGGGGTGTTCGAATTATGCTGAAACGACACCTCGAACTTGTACATAGGTATTTTTAAGGATTTTTGGATTTTTAGGGGGAAAATTGGGGTCCACATTATTTACCCTTCAAAAATACCATTTTACAAGTTCGAGGTGTCGTTTCAGCATAATTCGAACACCTCGAGTACAAATTCGTGGGTATTTTTACCAAAAGTTCAAAATAAACCAAAAATGACCAAAATTGGGGATATTGAGGGCACCCCCTCCACCCCATTATGAAGGGGTAAGAACCTGAAATGTGCTTTAATAATTATATCTTATTTAACGAGTACTACACGAATATCATATTGAAAATTCGATTCTGACCATACCCTTGAACGTAGGGGCAAAAAACCTTGATTTCAACATATTTTTTGTAATTTACACAAAATTGCGGAATTTTTGACTTGAAATTTGGGGCACTTCTAGCGATCGGATCTTGAAAGTAATTACATATTCGTGTTCAGGGAAGTCGAAATATATACAATAGACCCCAAAAACGTCAAAATTGGTCAACCTCGTTATACAAGGGGGGCTGGTGCTTCGAAAGTCCCTCCCCCGCGCTCCCTATGGGAAATTGAAGATGGTTCCCGTTCTCTAAAATTTTGTTATGACCTTAACTGTCATCATACCAACTTTCATGCTTCTATCATAATATGCAGTGTTTTGTCAAAATTTTACATTTTGCGACTCCACTAATATGTATAAATTACAGGAAATGAGAATGTATTTATAAAAATTTACCTAGGTAATGAAAAAACTGGGATGAGAATTTTGAAAAAAAAATCACAATAATTTTATGCAAAGAAAAGTCTTGAAATATTTTGATAGGTACCTCTACCTATTACCTAATAAAGTAATAAAAATTGGAAAAAGTATAGGTAATTTCTGATTTAAAATTTCGGGAAGACTTCAGGAAAAAATGAAATTTGAAAAATAATTAACTACCATATTGTAAAATTTTGATTTTTAAGTGATTTTTAAAAATTCAAAGAGCAAAATATTTAAAAATTGAGAAAATTAATTCAGGAAAAAGTCATTTTAAAACAAAATTGGAAATTTTGAAGTTGAATAAAAATTTTGAAAAATTAAGTTTTGTAAAAAATGATTCAAGAAAAATTTTCTATCATCAGAGAGAAGATAAATCCAAAAAAATTCAAAAATAAATAGGTACTTGAATAAGATACAGAAATTAAGTTAAATTTTCAATCTTATGAGTAAGGTAAAATACCAGTTATAAGGATCGGGGTACCAATTGCGGATCACAACTTTGGAGGCCACAAGCTAGTTCCCTAATTGTCGGAGAGAGCCATTTTTTGCGTCAAACTATTCTCTGAAGCCTTCTCTCAGTTCTCTCTACGGACATTCATGTTACATGGGCATTTTGGGTTTGTTGGCTGCCTGAAATTTTTTTTCTCGAAAAAATGGTGTTTTCAACGGAAATTCAAAAGTTTAAAATTGGAGTTTTTTTTAAATTAAATAACAGGTATTAAAAGAGAACTTTTCCGGACTTCCGCGACTATTTTGTACCAAGCTTAGTACTGGCAACTATTTTTTGGCGTGAATAAACCAATTTGCCTTTTTTTGAACATGGTTTACAAGCTCAATGATCTGTAATTGGTACAGATTGAAAAAAGGTCATTTTCAGACATTTTTTTCAAATTTTTGTAAAAAATTGTTGATATGAGTTTTTCCAAAACTCAATCACATGACGCGAAAGAAGAAGCTTCAATTTTAATTTTTTTTTTAAATTATGAAAATTGGCCCATTTGGATCGCTTTTACACTTTTTCAAAAAAAGTTGATCCATAACCTTTTATTTTACCTTGCAGTAATTTTCATCCAAAAATCACTACATTTTCACTTCTTTTTTTCACTACCTACTACTCGCATAATTTTCAATTTCCTCCCTGGAAATTGTTGGGAAGTAAAGAAAAGGATTTCTCAAAACAATAGGGATTTGAATTTATCATAGAAATTTTTTTTAAATAACTGGAAAAATCTCTATGTTATCATACTAATCCTAAAAAAAATTAGGTATTTAAGTACCTAGGTAGTACCTACTCAATTTTTTTCACGTGTGAAATTCATTTAATTATGATGCAATGACCTCTCTAATCGCAACTTGATGTGTATCTACAATAAATATCCTCGACTTCACTGAATTTTATTTTCTACGAAATTAATTTTATCCCCTCTCCTGTTGTCGACCTCTCTATTTTTGAGAATTTGTACCTACTACATATAATGCATGGAAACGTTGCAAAAAAAAGACCTCAGTATGTCTAATGGATACAGAAAAAATATACATTTTTTATGCACAAAAAGTTTGTGTAAAACTCTCATGCAAATGGAAAAGAGAGGAATTTGATCGGATCTGGACTTTGAAAAATTTTTCTATTGTAATTTTTCATGTTGATTATGAAAAAATAGAAAAAAATAGAGATGTCTTATAAAATGACCTCTCTAAAAAAAATACCTCTGTAGCCATATGAAAAAAAGCACCAAAGACCTCGAAATTCGCATATGCAAATATACACTCAAGAGTCTCTCAACATGATTGGTAATCAAAAGGGTATCACACGTAGGTGGAGGTATCACGCGTAGGTGGACTGTGCTAAAGTACATAGCTTTTGAGAGAATTTCTTAAAATTGAAAAATTTGGAGAATTAGGAAACAAAGTTAGAAATTTCAATACCTATCACGGGCGGACAATGTGAAAAAGCTACTCGCTTAGGTGAATAGGGAAAATAATTTAAAAATGGATCACCTCGAAATATGACTGAGGGTAATTCTTTTCGCCATGGAAAAACCTTTATCAAATTTCTAAGCAAATAAAAAATAAAGACGTTGAAAGCAAGTTTTGAGAGAAGGTTTATTCTACCAAAAAAATTATAATGGATAACAACAAATCTGTTTTCGCAAAATTTGGGTTTGCCTACCGTACCCGAACGGACCCTCTGTGGCCGGCAAAGCTCGTTAAAATAATTGATGCTAAGACAAATGCTGCAGAGGTAGAATATATAGGACACGGCAATCCAACGGAAGGCACCGTACGAACAAAGTCTTTCTCCGAGTTTACGACTGCAGGATGGTTCCAACTATACACGTCGGCGTTATTGCAAAACCACAAAATATTCAGCGACGCACTCGATGAAATCCTTTTGCATATCCGACGAGAAGAACTGATTGCTGCTCACGCCCAGGCTGAATTTTCTGAAGAAAACGCCGAAATTCCTGAAGAATGCTCAGAAAGCCAGAACCAAAGTTTGGAACAGGCACTGCGCGATGTATTAGTAGAAATATACATATCACCTGTCGATGTTCTCCAAAATGACAATACTTTGGAAACATCCAACATGGAACCGCATCCGCATTACAACTCCTTCGCCTCATTCCACGAAGAGGAGGAAGATAACCAAACCGAGCAGCAATCAAATAAAAACATCGAGGAGCAGCAGTCAAAAAAAGACATTTCGGAGGACAAGTCAAATACAGACGGCGCCAAGGAGGTATTGAAGAAAGACGAAATAGACCCGACATCTGAAATACGAGATAAATCCGACGACACAGAGACTTCTGAAAAGAAAGAACCAGAAGAGTCAAAAAAAGACGAAAAAGACGACGACCAGTCAGGTGGTGAAGTTCAAGTAAAACGTCGAGGCAGACCTCCAAAACTGGTTCGAGGACGACCTCCAAAAAAGAAAATTGTTTACGTGTGCCCAATAGAGGGTTGCAATAAGGCAGAGCATGACACTTTCAACAGGTTGAAAACCCATTTTCACAATAAAGCACTCCACAATGTAGTTCACCCTGCTGGTTTTCCGTTGCAGAGTAAGCGTAAAATCAAAATTAAAGACGAATAAAATATTTTTCAATTCGAATAATTTTATTTAACAATTAAAACTTGGATATTCTTGAGTGTCAAAATATGATACAAATTGAAAAATAAAAAATTCATTGTCAAGGGTGCTAATGACCCTTTTTATGTCTACCTGGTGGTGACACTGGGTGAATATGTGTGTATGCGTGCGCAACCAGTAGCAGGCTACTGTACTCGATCTTGGAGCTCGTCTCCGAAGGTTAATGTTCTTAAAACGCCGAAATGAGCAGACGTGCTCATGAGGTGAAAATATTCGTATACTCGCGAGTAATATAATGAGTAAAAATGTTAGTAACGTAATGTATTTAAATATATGAATAAAACTAATCGCTATTTCGTGTTTTATAATGTGAACAATAAAGTAATAGGGTCCATCGGACCTAGAAGGAGTCAAAACAATGTTTGTCATGTTAAGAGAGCTAAGCTCAAAGCTCTCCTATAACATTGGTGCCGAAACGGGTTCGTATTTTTAAATACTTACGCTTTTAATTCTCGTAAAAAATGCCGCGTCCGGTAGTTGTCTACCACCCAACAATATTACGAGGCAACGCGTTGCCAATTTTAATGTTATATCTTTATTTTAATGCTTGTAAAAATGTGCTATGAACAGCCTTTGTTTTGCAAAGGTGTCAAAATGTTTGCATTTCTCCATACTCGATTTATTCGGGGAATGGAGCACACTTTTTTGTACACATTTTCACCATGTACCTCGTTTACGCGCGCTTTAAACACGCGTCAGGCCGATGTACCCCACCCGCCCACCCGACCAAGACGATCTATCGATGGAGACCCTCCACCAAGCACATCACAACGACGTAACCGCCATTCCTCTCGTTGCTTTGATCACGAAATAATTTGCAAAAAACCACACAGTGACCTCACTGGTAAATTGAAGAATAACTTTGATATAAATGAAATGTTCAATAAAAAGGAGAAATCTCCAACGAATAAAGAAAACAATCAAAGTAGAGAAAACTCCACAAATTCACAAAAAATTGAAATAAAAGTAGGTGAAAAAATACCCTTGTGTACATACACGAAAATAAAATCGTCGACTAGCGACGAAAACATCACCCCACCTACCCAACCTGGTACTTCTTCTGATAGTACATCGACCAAAAACAAAAACCCAACGTTGCCTACCAACGTACAGGGGCACGATGCAAATATCGAAGCTACAGTACCAGTACAAGCAATTCACAGAGATGTAGGCATCTCAAGCGAAAATAAAATCCATCCGATTAACCGAAAAAGAAATTATTTGTGATGACAAGGGGCACGTTCGCGTTGCCGCAGACAGTGCCTGCTCACAAAATGGGAAATCCTATCTCAAAGCCAGAATTGGGATGTTTTAATTTAAACCCCAATCCGGCAAAAATGCGTCAGAACCTGGTGACTTGGTGCTAATCACCGAGCATAAATTGTCCTCATACGACAAGGGGCAAACAAAAAAAAAATTATTCCCCAAGCGATGGTTATGATACACTTAGTCGTGTAAAAAACACCACTACAAATATACCATCAACCAGAGCCAGAGAAACTACTCCGACGATCAAAACTCACGGTCATAATACACGTAGTCGTGTAGAACTTACCACTACAAACATGCAATAGTGTAAATCACTAACACAAGCGTACACGCTTCATACCAAATATCTACCGGAACGTCTTCGTTGGAGAAGGTAGCACCTTACCACCCCGCCTAACCAACTATCAAACCAAACGTTCCTCAACAAACATAATGAAAATAAAATGCAATCGCCAAGATTGAAATTTTTAAATAATACGAGCTCAAAATGATATCAAACTCGTAACTTGCTGTATTGAATAGGTATAGGCGAAATACGATGAGAGGTATTAGTGTGGCAACGTGTAGAAGATGAGCAAGAGCTGCTCTTGAATCTTTCCAATTGGTGGTTTTTATAATTTTCTAGTTTTTATAGTAAGTAAATTTGACTCAAAAACATTAATTACGAGTAACCTTGTTAATTTATTATACAACGCAAAATAATGTTTATTGAGGAAAATCAAAAACTCACTGAGCTTGAGCTAGGTAGAAAATCTTTATTTTTTTTTCTTCCCCAAATTTTATCAAATAAATACGAAAATACGAGAGCCCTCGTATTCAATTTCGAAAACAAATAAGCATAAATAAATTCGATACGAGCCAGCTCGTGCCACATTTTTTACACGATTTAAAAAAAAAAAAAAAAAAAAAAAAATTTTTTTTAACTACAATGAAAATTGAGTACGATCTCATAATTGACTAGATTTACCTACACTCGATACATTTTTTTCTCTCGACACTAAACTTTCTCAATCGTGTACTCACTCAGTACCGATGAGTCAACGATATCTCGGTGTTCTTTTCACTGAATACTTTACCCAAATCTTGACTAAATTTACGACCTCGTAAATGGTGATTTGAATTTAATTTTTTTTCTTTTTTATGTATCCGTGAATACACGTGAAAGAAAATTTTTTGAGCGTCCAACGCTAGAAAAATGAACAATTTTTTGAGTAAATTTACGAGCGTCCACCGCTAGAAAAATAACCAATTTTTCAATTAGATATTTTCTTCTATCTTTTTTATTACTTTTTTCTCCCCTACGTCAGGTCACACTGAATATACAATATTTTCGTTCAACGTGTACCACGTTACCCCCGTCCCACCAGACCATCGGTGCAAGCACCGAGCGAACGCTTCGTCGTAACGATGAAGACAAGGTGGGGAACGGGGTGCGACACCCTGGCGACAGTTTTCAACCAAACTGCAGGGAAAAGTCCTGCGCAGTGTCGCGTTTCTATATTTTCGTTCCTTCGAACGGGAGTACTCAGGCACCCCGTACGAAATGAAGAGCAGCTTTATCTTATAGTTATGACTTCTCGCATGCACGGTACTAGTTGCACGGGTTTAAAAATACGTAACTTACTGCAACGCTCTTGCGGGATACTTTTTCGCCGGGTTTTAATGTAGCCGCAAATTTTTCAACTAAGCTAAGAGAATCCTCGTCAACTATTTGTGAAATACGACGATATTTTTTTTAGACAACATTTCTGATTCCTCCACGTCTTCACTGACATCATGCAACAAAAAGCGACGATGCAGGACATATTATTTCCAACGTGCCCGTCGTATAAAAAACTGCTATATACCATGGTGAACAACGCCACTGTAACTTCGTTGAGCTGCAGCCACCACCATCACACAACGTGTATCCACAACATGTACGAGAAGTACATCTCTTCTCAATCGCTAAAGAAACCAACCTGCGGTGCTTGTAACAAAGCCGTGGAATTTTCTACAAAAACCGAGCTGACCGTGCCAGCAGTGTCGATAGACGCCACCGAAATATACGAGGAACTCGTAAACGAATTATCATTGGCTAATGACAAGATCGCAGAATTGAAGAAATCTAACGAAAATATCGTTACTATTTCGTCAGAATATGACGAATTAAAATCGATGCTAAAAAATTTATATGTCACCACGTACCGAAAAGATAAATCAATGATAACGGAGACGGGACTACCCGACCCGGATTTATTTGGAATTGACACGTCGTCCATACCATTTGGAAAAATCCTCGCCGAAATTGAAGCCGAGTTTCCTCAAGCAGACGACGAGGAAATGAATGAAGAAGTAAGGCACACCTCGCCAACCGACGAAAGTATGGAAGATGGCAGTGGAGAACATACTCAACAATATACAAATGAAAAACCATTCTGGACCACAATGGTGTACACGAACACCACAACAACTCAAGTGGCGTATACACTGGCGTCAACGCCGCAGATGACGATTCCGACAGCTCAAGCACCGGTATACACCTTCAAATTGGCAGACATCACAAATGCCTTAGCAATGGCAAATTTTAGCTTTGCACAACTACCAAGCACATCGGCGACAACGCCGAACTCGAATACTACGATGATATATTTTCCAACGGGAGCCACTCTCGACCAGATGAATACAGCGACGTACTCGCCGCAGCCTGGTAAAAATTTACCACCGTTGCCGCATCTCCGACCCATCGCCAGCGAGTCAAACTCTCAGCTATCGGACCTGCCGATGCTGCAGCCGCCGATCCCACCGGAGAGTGAGCTAGCAGCCGCGGTTTGCGACGGAGGTCGTAATGTAAGCTGCGGAAGGGCAATGAGAGGAGCCTCACAAAGTGCAAGCCACCAAATTGCTCCGGTGGCTGGTTCAGAACAAAGTATTGCTCGAATTCTGCGATCGCACCCGAAAGAAGCGGCGCAATACTACGAATTCAGACTTACCAGAATGGAGATCGCTCCATATGCGGAACACACGCGAAAAGCGGGCATTACCCGCGTTACAACGCAACATCGAAATAACACCATTCATGGTTTCATGTTATATCGGTTCTTCATGCTAGGCGAAGGCCCCCTGTATACCGGCGCCATCATTGGGCTACCCAACACGGTATACGAGCCGAGATATCGAAACACGCCACATTTCCAATATTCACTAAAAATTGAAGACCTTCTCGAAACCATAAGGCAAGTACCACTTCCGCACGCTGTGGTACTGTCCATCAGCGTGACCGATATAGTAGCGAACGTGCCACACTTAACGATGCTGGAGCGATTCCAGGACCTCCTCGAGCAAATTGCGGAATCTGGCGCTAGACAGATAGCGTATGTGCCAACGCCACTAGTTCGTGGATTTGAGCCCCAGAGATTGCAGTGGGAAATGGCGGTCACCGTACTCAGACCATGTCGCGCTGATGTACACTTCACCGTGCTATCAGGCGTATCAGTAGGGTTAGAAATCATCCCACCAATACAAAGGGAAGAAAATAGATGGACCACATTTACTGCTAGTGACGGCAGATACATCGCACGTCTGACATTGTATTACCTAAATAATCAAGTACGACGACCGTAAAGCTGTTAGTGAACACACTACACAACAAAATATCAGCCTCGTTTTTCACACTATTGGTGATCACACCAAATAATTCGTAATTCGTGAATTATTACCATTATTATTATTTAAAAAAAAAAAAAAAAAAATCATTTTATTTTCCTTTTTGTTTTTTTTACGATGATAAGTAACCATCGAGAAGCTTTGTGAAATTTTTTTTCTTTTATTTTTAATTTTTTATATGATTGTATCCACTATTGATGTTCATCAAAAATATAATTGAATTTATTTTATTTACTTTTTTATTATTCTCAGTCATTAAGAAATCGATAAAAAATCAACGAATCGAGACACGAACTCGCACAAAAGATATGAGACTAACTCGCAAATATCATCAAAAACCACAAGTATGCAGCGAGATACCGCTCTGCGAAGTACAGAAAACTCTTTGGCAAAGAAATATTTTTCTATTGTAATTTTTCATGTTGATTATGAAAAAATAGAAAAAAATAGAGATGTCTTATAAAATGACCTCTCTAAAAAAAATACCTCTGTAGCCATATGAAAAAAAGCACCAAAGACCTCGAAATTCGCATATGCAAATATACACTCAAGAGTCTCTCAACATGATTGGTAATCAAAAGGGTATCACACGTAGGTGGAGGTATCACGCGTAGGTGGAGGTATCACGCGTAGGTGGACTGTGCTAAAGTACATAGCTTTTGAGAGAATTTCTTAAAATTGAAAAATTTGGAGAATTAGGAAACAAAGTTAGAAATTTCAATACCTATCACGGGCGGACAATGTGAAAAAGCTACTCGCTTAGGTGAATAGGGAAAATAATTTAAAAATGGATCACCTCGAAATATGACTGAGGGTAATTCTTTTCGCCATGGAAAAACCTTTATCAAATTTCTAAGCAAATAAAAAATAAAGACGTTGAAAGCAAGTTTTGAGAGAAGGTTTATTCTACCAAAAAATTATAATGGATAACAACAAATCTGTTTTCGCAAAATTTGGGTTTGCCTACCGTACCCGAACGGACCCTCTGTGGCCGGCAAAGCTCGTTAAAATAATTGATGCTAAGACAAATGCTGCAGAGGTAGAATATATAGGACACGGCAATCCAACGGAAGGCACCGTACGAACAAAGTCTTTCTCCGAGTTTACGACTGCAGGATGGTTCCAACTATACACGTCGGCGTTATTGCAAAACCACAAAATATTCAGCGACGCACTCGATGAAATCCTTTTGCATATCCGACGAGAAGAACTGATTGCTGCTCACGCCCAGGCTGAATTTTCTGAAGAAAACGCCGAAATTCCTGAAGAATGCTCAGAAAGCCAGAACCAAAGTTTGGAACAGGCACTGCGCGATGTATTAGTAGAAATATACATACCACCTGTCGATGTTCTCCAAAATGACAATACTTTGGAAACATCCAACATGGAACCGCATCCGCATTACAACTCCTTCGCCTCAATCCACGAAGAGGAGGAAGATAACCAAACCGAGCAGCAATCAAATAAAAACATCGAGGAGCAGCAGTCAAAAAAAGACATTTCGGAGGACAAGTCAAATACAGACGGCGCCAAGGAGGTATTGAAGAAAGACGAAATAGACCCGACATCTGAAATACGAGATAAATCCGACGACACAGAGACTTCTGAAAAGAAAGAACCAGAAGAGTCAAAAAAAGACGAAAAAGACGACGACCAGTCAGGTGGTGAAGTTCAAGTAAAACGTCGAGGCAGACCTCCAAAACCGGTTCGAGGACGACCTCCAAAAAAGAAAATTGTATACGTGTGCCCAATAGAGGGTTTCAATAAGGCGGAGCATGACACTTTCAACAGGTTGAAAACCCATTTCCACAATAAAGCACTCCACAATGTAGTTCACCCTGCTGGTTTTCCGTTGCAGAGTAAGCGTAAAATCAAAATTAAAGACGAATAAAATATTTTTCAATTCGAATAATTTTATTTAACAATTAAAACTTGGATATTCTTGAGTGTCAAAACATGATACAAATTGAAAAATAAAAAATTCATATAATTAAATAAACGGAGACGAAACTTGTGTTAAAATCTGGGGGGATGAAATTAAAATTTTTTTAGCAAACGAATACCTATCTTTGAAAATGAAAACCTAAATCAATGAAATTTTCAACTCCTAACGTTTACTATCCATATTAACCCTAAATTAAAACAAGAGAGGCAAACCTCACAGATAAATGAAATCCTCCAATTGAGTATACCAGATACTTATTCTCTTCGAAATTCAAAAATTCAAAAAATAAAAAATCTTTTGATAGGTAGGTGTAATAATGATGTAATTATTAACACCCCAAAAAATAAAAAAATAAAAACTAGCGATATTAAAAATTCCCAAAGAGAATAATTATCCCAGCAAATACTTGGCAAAAGTTTTGAAAAATTATACGATCTCCAAAAGCCAAAAAAAATCCAAAACATATTCGATTTTTTAAGGTAAAATAATTATGTTTTCTTCACACTCCTAGTACAAATTTTCAAAAAATGCCTAAAGAAAATACAGCCCGAGCAAAGCGGGGGCGAAAAGGGACTGTCTGGGTATAAAGGTGAAAAGTGCCTCCTCATTGATTACAACTAAACTAATTAGGTACTTACCTACTGAAAAATTAAAAAAAGAATTTTCAGTAAATTTTAAAAATGTAAATCTTTCACAAATAAATCCTAAATTTATTAATTTTTTAAAAAACGACCGAAATTCCTAATTCCAGAATTTTTACCAATTTCGAAAGACGTGTGACGAATTTCAACAATCTAACCAATAACAAAAATTACTTACTTACAATTAGTAAAAATTAAAGAGGATCTTTGAATTTTTATCAAAAATACTTATTTTAAATTTAATGAGTTCAAATATCTATCCAATTTCAAAAATTTTATTAATAAAAATAAAAGGAACTGAATTTTCAATAAATTTTAAAGACCTAATTTTAAAAAATAATGAATTCGAAAATTTATTCAAAACAACCAAAATTCCACTAAAGGCTATACTTATGTAGGTATAGCAGGATAAGATAGGTAGGTACTGGTACCTCAAAAAACGTCACAAGAAATGATCGAATCAAAAAACTAATTGCGGATTTGGGTTCTGAGGGTCAAACTCCCCAATTTAGAACCTTTGCGCGGTAATTTTGCCCAAAATTGAAAATTTTGCATTTTCAGTTGAAAATATCTTTTTTTCTCTTCAAGTTTGATTTTTTAAAAATGAAAATTTTTCAGTTTTTGGCAAAATTATCGCGCATAGGGTCTAAATAGTGAAAAAATTTTAAATGATAATCGACCAATTAAAGTACAAGTTGAACAGTACTTAGCTTTGAAAAGCAACAGCTGGTGCCAGTACATCAAAAGCCCGATAAAAAGGTCGCGGAAGAAATCGCGAGCACGCTACGCGACGTACGCGCAAGTAGAAGGGCGAAAAAGAAAGACGTACAGGGTGCCCAGCCCGGTAACGCTGGCGATAAAGTAACACCGCCAACCGCGCCTACTCCTCTCAGAAACGAAGCGAGCACATCGCGCTTCAAACCGGCGGAAAAACCAATGGAAGCGCGGGGAAGGGGTAGACCGCCTAAAAACCGAAAGGTCGACGTTGCATCGAACTCATCATCATTAATGAGCTCGAAAAAATTAATTATTTAATAATAGAAAAATTTCACCATGAATAAGGCTGAAAAAATGATTAAACCCTTCGTCGGTAACATAGAAATAAGTTTACGCCGTTGGTAATATGGCGGCTGCTAGCCGCCCTTATATTTTTATTATCCATAATTGGTAATATGGCGGCTAAAAGCCGCCAAAAAGCTACTACCTTGGTTGGTAATATTGGCGGCTGTTTGCCGCTTTACTTGGAATGATACAAAATAGTACCTAATTCATCTCTCTTTTTCTCTCTCTTATGATCCCCCTCTCTCTCTCTCCTCTCTCATTATCATAAAAAAAATATTACTAGGCATTTAAGAAATTTTTTCAACGTCGTCGCATTTTAATGAATTATTTTCATACGCTGTTGAATAATCAAACAATCAATTGCAAAAAATGAGCGAAGAATTACACGAGCAACTCCTCCCAGAGGATGATCCGCTGGAAGACCTTTTTGTACTAGGCGCTGGCGGGGACTCTGAGGTGGAGGATAATGAAGAAATAAGCGATCACGAAACGGAATCCGTGCAGAGCGCCGATGAGGATGAAAATCAAGATGAAAATCCAAATGCGCTCCACTGCGTCGCACGTGATGGTACCAGGTGGGATTTTCATTGGCAAAATCCCCCTCCCAACGTTGTTGTAGAACAAGCTCGGCTCACAGATAATAGTCGAAGCTATGGGAGATCAATAATCGGATCTTGGGAACTAATGTTCACCGCAGAATTAATACACGAACTAGTGCTGTACACCAACCAGCGCATACGCGAAGCACAACCAAGATACCGTGATCCCCACAGGATTTTGAAGACTGACGTAATAGAAATGCGCGCTTTTCTGGGAGTCCTGTATATGCTAGGGCTCTGTTGTCAATCCACCAGCAACGTTGCGGACCTCTGGAAAAGAAATGGCTTTGGAATCGAATTCTTTCGATTAGCGCTCCCCGAACACCGTTTCAAAGTCCTGCTACAATATGTCCGCTTCGACGATCTGCGGTCCAGAGAGGAACGTCGCGCTGTGGATAAGCTCGCGCCGTTTCGTGATTTTCTAAAATTGTTTAATTGGAACTGCGGACGAATCAACTACACGAGCAGTAATTCGTTATGCGTCGACGAAATGTTGGTCAAATTTAAAGGCAAGTGCTCCTTCAAACAATTTTTACCTTTGAAAAGGAGCCGATTTGGCGTAAAAGTTTTCGCCGTTGCCGATGTCAAAACTTTTTTCACGATGAAGCTTGAAGTTTATTGCGGCATCCAACCAGAAGGTCCCTACCGTTTAAGTAATCGGCCGCATGATGTCGTCGCAAGATTGGTTGAAGATTTTCTCCGTCCAAATGTGAACGTCACCGTTGATAACTGGTTCTGCAACCTGCAATTGGCTCAATTTCTGGCTGCCAGAGGTGCGACGCTTGTGGGTACCTTGCGGAAAAGTCGAACATTCATTCCGGCAATCTTTCAACATGTTCGACCAGTAGGAACATCGTTTTTTGGCTTCAATGAAATTGGTACGTTGTTGTCCTACGTACCCAAAGCGAGAAAATTCGTGTTTCTTCTTTCGACGATGCCTGCCCATAAAATCGACGATGTGAGAGCCGGTGGTAAACCAGAGATAATTGATCACTACAACAAGACGAAGGGTACGATCGACGGTATTGATCAATTGAAGTCTGCATACTCCGTGGCACGCATATCGAACAGGTGGCCGTTGACACTGTTTTACGCCGTAATAAACATCGCGGGGATAAATTCTTTCACGATCTATAAACTTAATCATCCCGGAACCAATTTAACCCGAAAAAAATACCTTTGGGATCTCGCCACGGAATTGGTTTACGACAACGCCAGGAGAAGGCTTACCATCATTCAAACATCGCTCGAAACGAAGAACCGAATCGAAGCTGTTTTTCCATCACGCGCAAACGAACGTTTCCGAAGGCAGGAACCTGAAGCACCGGAAGGACCAGGCCGCTGCCAATTTTGCACGGCGAAGCAAAATCGGCACACGAAGCATCAGTGCCTCAACTGCGTCAGATTCGTGTGCTTGAAAGAGCATGCAAAAATTTTATGCAAAGACTGCCTTCCAAATCCGAGAAGACGGTCTAGCGTATAATATTCAAGTTTCCGCTTTTCCGAAATTTTTTGTTTTAAAAATTACTTTTTCTCAAAATTTTCAGTCTCAATAAAATTTTCTTTTTCTTGAACTATTATTAAAGATTTCTTCAAATAAATTTTAACGAAATTGAAAAGAAAAGTTCAAGTTTTAAAAATAAATGTTGATTGAAAAATTTAAAGATAACCTTCTTCTCCTCTCCTTGTTCTCTAACCTTCTTCCCCTCTCCTTGTTCTCCTCTTTTTTTGCCTATCTTTCATAGTTATTTAAAAATTGTTTGACTTTATTTCTTGCAAAATTTATTTAAATGTAATTATCTGTAAAGCGGCTATCTGCCGCGCATATTACCAATCAAGGTATTTATCTTCTTTTTTTTTTTAATCCGTTATTGGTAATACGGCGGCAGATAGCCGCCATGGCGGCAATCTGCCGCCTTATTACCAACGAAGGGTTTTAAATAGAGTAAAAATCTCGAAAAGTGTAAAATTAGACCATTACCTACCTAACAAAGTAGGTAAGTGTACACGAACGTAGAAGCCATCTGAAAAATAATCGTATTTAATTTTCTTTCATTTTGCCTAGAAATATTTATTTTCTGTTCATTCACTTATAATTATTCATTTTTCTTTCTGATAATAATTATTTCCTATATTTTTCATATGCTCCAACTAGATGGCTATTCGATTAAAAAATAATCTCGCTTGTACAAGTAGGTATGTCGAAATGAGTTTTGAACGTGGTAATCGAGTCGAAAATATCGAAATTGACTAAATAAATCAATTCGCATGAAAATACGAATTAAAACACCCAAATACATGTACCTGCTGGAAAAATGATTTCATATCATACAAAAGATAGGTACCTACTCACGACAACTATTATTTCAGTCAAGTAGTCGTCACATAAAATTTCAATTTATTTTTATACACGCATTGGCGTATTCCAACCAGACGACTGCATGAAATTATTTTCAAAAAACCTACTAAGTTCTATACTAAAAATAAATTCACTCAGATTTACGTAGAAAAAGGAGTTCAAATTTATTTATCCTTGTATGCCATGTCTATACGAAAAATACATATGTAGGTACGCGGAGATTTGGTCAATAAATAAATGGAAGTTTTCAGACGAACGTTGAGTAAAACGAGAGAATCAATTTCCCTCTGTTTCTCTTTCAGTAGATAAATACGTAATTTTAAATACCCATCCTCACAAATGGGGGCAATTTTTTTATTTAATTTGGTCAAAAATCATAGTCAGAACGCGAGTATTGAATTTTTGTGTCTTGTAAAAGTGACTAAGGAGATAGATAAGCGAGCTGGTATGCTGAATAGGGGTTATCAAACACTCCGTTTGAAGATAATACCTACGTGTGGGCAACTCGATATGAAAAGTACACAAAACTCCTTTTTACTCTTATATAATTATTTTACCATCCTCCACTTAGGCCCAGCATATTTTGATATGTAAATAGAAAAAGGGCAGGTGAGGCAAAATTTGTAAAAATATTTTCGAAAAACTGGCGAAGTACAAATCGCACACTTGCAAGGAATATTTTAATAAAAAACCATTTCGTGGAATGGGTAGACATTAAAATGTATGCACGACGACGTAAAAGAACACAAAACGCTCAAAGAGATGAACGAATTCTTGCAAATTTTTTCCCAAATTTTAACTTGGGAGGAAAGAAAAGTGTACCTTGCCTTGATCAGTACCGGGTGCGGGGTGCCCCATTAATTCTGGCACACCTGTGAGAAGTTTTGTAATAAGCAAGTGGGTTGGCAACGCTGAACTGCCCAGTGATAGTAGCTACCTCAGTGATAATGATTTTTCATTTTTTGGTAATAAAATTCTAAGGTTTTGAAGATGAATTAATTATTTCTTAGGTTAGTGATGTGTGTAAAATCTGAAATGAGTAATGTGGTTAAAGGAGAAGCGTTCAATTTCTTTCAATCGAGTGCACAGAATCTCGGTATTTACAAAAAAAACACTACTGATATTTTTCAAAAAAATTCTTCAAAAAAGAATTAGTCTCCGCCCTCCCCAACCTCAATGAAAACTACGTTTGAAAGCAAAAAGTGTACCAAACAAAATACTCGGTAAAAAAAGTTTGTGATATATACTATTGAAAATGATTTGATAATCCGCCTCCCTTGTGTCACCTATAACTTCATAATTAATTTAATCACTCTCCTACTTTCTTAAAATTTCTTAAAAATAAATTCTTGAAACATCAGGTAAAAAATGTACTGATATCTATAAATTAATTTACCCACCCTCCTAATATTTTAAATATAAATTCTCGAAACATTGAAACAGTGGGTAAAAAATGTCATGATATAATTTAATAATCCGCCTCCTTCCTCCCCTTTTCAGCACCTAGGGTTGAATGCATTGATATTATAACTACTACGCTATGTGCAAAAATTTTGAAGAAAAATTTATGAATTCTCGAAACATTGAAACAGTGGGTAAAAAATGTCATGATATAATTTAATAATCCGCCTCCCTTTCCGCCTCCTTCCACCCCTTTTCTGCACCTAGGGTTGAATGCATTGATATAACTACTACGCTATGTGCAGAAATTTTGAAGAAAAAAATAGTTGAGGGCTCAGTCTTTTATAATTATGTACTTACCAAAAAAGTGAGACTGAGCCCTCAACTATTGTACCTATCTTTTGTATGATATGAAATCATTTTTCCAGCAGGTACATGTATTTGGGTGTTTTAATTCGTATTTTCATGCGAATTGATTTATTTAGTCAATTTCGATATTTTCGACTCGATTACCACGTTCAAAACTCATTTCGACATACCTACTTGTACAAGCGAGATTATTTTTTAATCGAATAGCCATCTAGTTGGAGCATATGAAAAATATAGGAAATAATTATTATCAGAAAGAAAAATGAATAATTATAAGTGAATGAACAGAAAATAAATATTTCTAGGCAAAATGAAAGAAAATTAAATACGATTATTTTTCAGATGGCTTCTACGTTCGTGTACACTTACCTACTTTGTTAGGTAGGTAATGGTCTAATTTTACACTTTTCGAGATTTTTACTCTATTTAATCATTTTTTCAGCCTTATTCATGGTGAAATTTTTCTATTATTAAATAATTAATTTTTTCGAGCTCATTAATGATGCTGAGTTCGATGCAACGTCGACCTTTTGGTTTTTAGGCGGTCTACCCCTTCCCCGCGCTTCCATTGGTTTTTCCGCCGGTTTGAAGCGCGATGTGCTCGCTTCGTTTCTGAGAGGAGTAGGCGCGGTTGGCGGTGTTACTTTATCGCCAGCGTTACCGGGCTGGGCACCCTGTACGTCTTTCTTTTTCGCCCTTCTACTTGCGCGTACGTCGCGATTTCTTCCGCGACCTTTTTATCGGGCTTTTGATGTACTGGCACCAGCTGTTGCTTTTCAAAGCTAAGTACTGTTCAACTTGTACTTTAATTGGTCGATTATCATTTAAAATTTTTTCACTATTTAGACCCTATGCGCGATAATTTTGCCAAAAACTGAAAAATTTTCATTTTTAAAAAATCAAACTTGAAGAGAAAAAAATATATTTTCAACTGAAAATGCAAAATTTTCAATTTTGGGCAAAATTACCGCGCAAAGGTTCTAAATTGGGGAGTTTGACCCTCAGAACCCAAATCCGCAATTAGTTTTTTGATTCGATCATTTCTTGTGACGTTTTTTGAGGTACCAGTACCTACCTATCTTATCCTGCTATACCTACATAAGTATAGCCTTTAGTGGAATTTTGGTTGTTTTGAATAAATTTTCGAATTCATTATTTTTTAAAATTAGGTCTTTAAAATTTATTGAAAATTCAGTTCCTTTTATTTTTATTAATAAAATTTTTGAAATTGGATAGATATTTGAACTCATTAAATTTAAAATAAGTATTTTTGATAAAAATTCAAAGATCCTCTTTAATTTTTACTAATTGTAAGTAAGTAATTTTTGTTATTGGTTAGATTGTTGAAATTCGTCACACGTCTTTCGAAATTGGTGAAAATTCTGGAATTAGGAATTTCGGTCGTTTTTTAAAAAATTAATAAATTTAGGATTTATTTGTGAAAGATTTACATTTTTAAAATTTACTGAAAATTCTTTTTTTAATTTTTCAGTAGGTAAGTACCTAATTAGTTTAGTTGTAATCAATGAGGAGGCACTTTTCACCTTTATACCCAGACAGTCCCTTTTCGCCCCCGCTTTGCTCGGGCTGTATTTTCTTTAGGCATTTTTTGAAAATTTGTACTAGGAGTGTGAAGAAAACATAATTATTTTACCTTAAAAAATCGAATATGTTTTGGATTTTTTTTGGCTTTTGGAGATCGTATAATTTTTCAAAATTTTTGCCAAGTATTTGCTGGGATAATTATTCTCTTTGGGAATTTTTAATGTCGCTAGTTTTTATTTTTTTATTTTTTGGGGTGTTTATAATTACATCATTATTACACCTACCTATCAAAAGATTTTTTATTTTTTGAATTTTTGAATTTCGAAGAGAATAAGTATCTGGTATACTCAATTGGAGGATTTCATTTATCTGTGAGGTTTGCCTCTCTTGTTTTAATTTAGGGTTAATATGGATAGTAAACGTTAGGAGTTGGAAAATTTCATTGATTTAGGTTTTCATTTTCAAAGATAGGTATTCGTTTGCTAAAAAAATTTTAATTTCATCCCCCCAGATTTTAACACAAGTTTCGTCTCCGTTTATTTAAATATATGAATTTTTTATTTTTCAATTTGTATCATGTTTTGACACTCAAGAATATCCAAGTTTTAATTGTTAAATAAAATTATTCGAATTGAAAAATATTTTATTCGTCTTTAATTTTGATTTTACGCTTACTCTGCAACGGAAAACCAGCAGGGTGAACTACATTGTGGAGTGCTTTATTGTGGAAATGGGTTTTCAACCTGTTGAAAGTGTCATGCTCCGCCTTATTGCAACCCTCTATTGGGCACACGTAAACAATTTTCTTTTTTGGAGGTCGTCCTCGAACCGGTTTTGAAGGTCTGCCTCGACGTTTTACTTGAACTTCACCACCTGACTGGTCGTCGTCTTTTTCGTCTTTTTTTGACTCTTCTGGTTCTTTCTTTTCAGAAGTCTCTGTGTCGTCGGATTTATCTCGTATTTCAGATGTCGGGTCTATTTCGTCTTTCTTCAATACCTCCTTGGCGCCGTCTGTATTTGACTTGTCCTCCGAAATGTCTTTTTTTGACTGCTGCTCCTCGATGTTTTTATTTGATTGCTGCTCGGTTTGGTTATCTTCCTCCTCTTCGTGGATTGAGGCGAAGGAGTTGTAATGCGGATGCGGTTCCATGTTGGATGTTTCCAAAGTATTGTCATTTTGGAGAACATCGACAGGAGGTATGTATATTTCTACTAATACATCGCGCAGTGCCTGTTCCAAACTTTGGTTCTGGCTTTCGGAGCATTCTTCAGAAATTTCGGCGTTTTCTTCAGAAAATTCAGCCTGGGCGTGAGCAGCAATCAGTTCTTCTCGTCGGATATGCAAAAGGATTTCATCGAGTGCGTCGCTGAATATTTTGTGGTTTTGCAATAACGCCGACGTGTATAGTTGGAACCATCCTGCAGTCGTAAACTCGGAGAAAGACTTTGTTCGTACGGTGCCTTCCGTTGGATTGCCGTGTCCTATATATTCTACCTCTGCAGCATTTGTCTTAGCATCAATTATTTTAACGAGCTTTGCCGGCCACAGAGGGTCCGTTCGGGTACGGTAGGCAAACCCAAATTTTGCGAAAACAGATTTGTTGTTATCCATTATAATTTTTTTGGTAGAATAAACCTTCTCTCAAAACTTGCTTTCAACGTCTTTATTTTTTATTTGCTTAGAAATTTGATAAAGGTTTTTCCATGGCGAAAAGAATTACCCTCAGTCATATTTCGAGGTGATCCATTTTTAAATTATTTTCCCTATTCACCTAAGCGAGTAGCTTTTTCACATTGTCCGCCCGTGATAGGTATTGAAATTTCTAACTTTGTTTCCTAATTCTCCAAATTTTTCAATTTTAAGAAATTCTCTCAAAAGCTATGTACTTTAGCACAGTCCACCTACGCGTGATACCCTTTTGATTACCAATCATGTTGAGAGACTCTTGAGTGTATATTTGCATATGCGAATTTCGAGGTCTTTGGTGCTTTTTTTCATATGGCTACAGAGGTATTTTTTTTAGAGAGGTCATTTTATAAGACATCTCTATTTTTTTCTATTTTTTCATAATCAACATGAAAAATTACAATAGAAAAATTTTTCAAAGTCCAGATCCGATCAAATTCCTCTCTTTTCCATTTGCATGAGAGTTTTACACAAACTTTTTGTGCATAAAAAATGTATATTTTTTCTGTATCCATTAGACATACTGAGGTCTTTTTTTTGCAACGTTTCCATGCATTATATGTAGTAGGTACAAATTCTCAAAAATAGAGAGGTCGACAACAGGAGAGGGGATAAAATTAATTTCGTAGAAAATAAAATTCAGTGAAGTCGAGGATATTTATTGTAGATACACATCAAGTTGCGATTAGAGAGGTCATTGCATCATAATTAAATGAATTTCACACGTGAAAAAAATTGAGTAGGTACTACCTAGGTACTTAAATACCTAATTTTTTTTTAGGATTAGTATGATAACATAGCGATTTTTCCAGTTATTTAAAAAAAATTTCTATGATAAATTCAAATCCCTATTGTTTTGAGAAATCCTTTTCTTTACTTCCCAACAATTTCCAGGGAGGAAATTGAAAATTATGCGAGTAGTAGGTAGTGAAAAAAAGAAGTGAAAATGTAGTGATTTTTGGATGAAAATTACTGTAAGGTAAAATAAAAGGTTATGGATCAACTTTTTTTGAAAAAGTGTAAAAGCGATCCAAATGGGCCAATTTTCATAATTTAAAAAAAAAATTAAAATTGAAGCTTCTTCTTTCGCGTCATGTGATTGAGTTTTGGAAAAACTCATATCAACAATTTTTTACAAAAATTTGAAAAAAATGTCTAAAAATGACCTTTTTTCAATCTGTACCAATTACAGATCATTGAGCTTGTAAACCATGTTCAAAAAAAGGCAAATTGGTTTATTCACGCCAAAAAATAGTTGCCAGTACTAAGCTTGGTACAAAATAGTCGCGGAAGTCCGGAAAAGTTCTCTTTTAATACCTGTTATTTAATTTTAAAAAAACTCCAATTTTAAACTTTTGAATTTCCGTTGAAAACACCATTTTTTCGAGAAAAAAAATTTCAGGCAGCCAACAAACCCAAAATGCCCATGTAACATGAATGTCCGTAGAGAGAACTGAGAGAAGGCTTCAGAGAATAGTTTGACGCAAAAAATGGCTCTCTCCGACAATTAGGGAACTAAGGCCAAAAAAAAAACACATTAAAATCAACTTCAGAAATTGAGGATGCTGATAATGTCGATGGCAAGAATAAGAAAGCGAGTTGATTAATTTTTTCTCCCATCCCCTTTCTTCCCATATACTCATTTTCAGTAAATTCGTAGAAGCTGGCAGAACAGAATAGAAATTGTGCTGCTTTAACTTTGATTTGAAATCAAAAGGAACTGAGAGTTTTAGCAGCAGTTTTGAGGATTTCAGCGAAGAGCCCCATTCAAGCTAACGCTAGGCAAACAAGGTGGTGACTAAAATTACGATTTACGATCAGGAAAACGAAAAATTGAGAAAGGATAACCAACGTCTTCGAGTCATTAGAAAAGTTTGCAGATTTTCCAGAAATTAAAAAAATCTTGAAGTCTGCGCAGAATTGGTTAAAAATATTCTGAGAACCATTTACATCATTGCTATAAGGGCTATAGCACTGTCAACCAGGAAGAGTGTTCCGCAGTTATGGTCACTCAACGTCTCAAGCGAAAAGCCGAAGCGCACCCAGAAAGCTGGCGAACGTGCCAGTCTTGGTCTTGGCTCAGTTGCCAGAAAGGGAATCTCTAAAAAAGGCGATGAGACGGACTCGCCGACGAAATATGCCGCCTAATCCCAAGTCATTGCATGAACCGTATGACCGCTGAGCAAAAAGAATTATTCGTTTCTTTGTTAAGTGAAAACCCTAGATTGATATCGAAGAAATTTTCATCTAGATTTACGTTCTTTGATGGAGAAAAAAAAATTGATTCTTCTTCAAAAATACTGAAAAAGATTTTTCTTTTTTAAGAAATATAGAGAGAATTAGAGATCTCGATTGGTAATGTGTGATTAGTTTCTGCGTTTTTCGACTTTCCTAAGGTGCAGCTCGTTTTCATCTTTAAAAATTTGTAGTTCGGAGAAGGGGGAAAGTTTATAATTTATTTTTATTACAAAACATTGTTCAGACAAATTCATAAGAATGTATCTCGAAATATGTTTTTAAATGAAAATTAGCTCATTTATGTTATTTTGAGAAAGCTTTTTTCAGTCGAGAGGAGGGAGGTGGGGGACTAAAATCGTTCTGAGAGTTATTTTTATACAATTGGGAGCCACACTGAGGTACTGGCATTAAAAAAAAATGAGAATTTCCACGAAAACATGTATTTTTTCTTATTTTGAGAAATGGAGGGCTCAACACAGGGGGAGGTTTTCACGGAGGGAAAAAATACAAAATAGGGAATTATTTCCTCACCAGAGAAGACAACTTTTGAGGGTGAGAGCAAAAAAAAACGCAAAAAAATTTTCACTCATATAAAGATCATCTTAAGGGTGTTCGGTGAGTGGTCTGACAAACTTAAAAATTTGGATATAACCGAGTACCACTAACAAAAATCTTCATGTACACATGGTGCCTATCTCGATTTTGAAGGGGCAGTGGTGTACATAATTTTTCAAATTTTGTGAAAACAATGCACGAACCAGGTGTAACTTTTAAAAAGGAACAAAAATAGTTATGTCAAAAATTTGCCTATCTTTGAAAATGAAGGCGCTACAAAACGTTGAAAATTGGTATTTTCAAAATTCAAGGCTCCGCAGCGCCTTAATTTTCATAGGTAGGCAAAATTTTCACATGACGTTTTTTGTTCCTTTTAAAGAGTTACTTACACCTGTTCCATGTATTTTTTGACCGAATTTAGAAGTCTTAATGTATCACCACTGCACCGTAATAAATTGAGGTAGGCAATATTTTTGACTGGGATTTTGTGTTGCTGTAACTCCTTCAGTTTCAAAGATAGACAATCCAACATGACCACAACTTTTATTGCTTTTTCAAAGATCTATCTACTACCAGTGTCGAAATTTTTTGAACTCAGTGTTGCTTATCGATTTTGCTAGGTAAAATACTTTTCAAACCTTTGTAGCTCCTTCATTTTCAAACTTAGTCAATATGTGTACATAAACTTTTTTGTTAGTATTACTCGGTTATATCCAAATTTCAAGTTTGCCAAACCACTAACCGGACACCCTGTACAAAAATTCACAACATTTCAAAAAAGAACGAAATTTTAATAAATGGCAAATTTATCGATAGGACACGTGTTTAAATTTTCAACATGAATTATTCTACACTTCAAAGTGTTCAGCATAATTTTACAATACACCTTGAACTTCCAAAAAACGCGTAAAATTTACAATGAAATTACTTAACAACTCTCAATTTAGCCAATTCCGAGTGTTAAAGAAGTCTCTTCACTCGACTATAAAACGGTCCCCGCGAAATATAATTAAAAATCAATTTTTTCATCTCGAAGGGCCCTACACACTTCATTTACTTTTTTCTTTCACCTCGAATAATCTCTGGAAAATCTATTTAAAATGGTATCTTTTTTAGAAGAACAAAACGAGCAACGTCGAGCTTTAATTTTTTTTATAGGTCGTCGAAAAGAAACAAATTTCAACTCGAAGTGGGAACCGGTATAAGTTTCGGTAAAATACACGAAGGAAAAGTGTTTCTTAGCATCGACGCGAAATTTTGTCCAATCTATCGCGAAAATGTTCAATTTATTTTCGAAACTCTAGATAAAGACGAGATAAGGAATTTAAACGTAACAAAAGGCAAGGTGAAATTTTCCTTTCGATGGAACTTTTAGTTAATTTAAATATCGGTCAATTAATTCCGTCGAAATTATACAAACTCCGGAGGGTCATTTTAATCATCATTATCATTCGATTTAGTCGAGCCTCGCCATCTTATAGACAATAAAAATTAGGTAATTAGGTTCGTGTATATTGAAAGTATTGATATTCTTTTCTTTCAACATGTCGTATAAAAAGTTTTATACGTTTTATTGAAATTTAAATTATACCAAGTATATAAAAGGACCGAGGAGAGAAATTTATAATAAAGTTGGCTAGGTACCTAGACAATTGCGAGCAAGTTGCATGTTTGTACTGCTTATGGTTGTGTAATTTATCACTAAGAGAAGTTTCAACACAAAAAGTCTAATCTAAAGAGATAATACGTTTTAGGTGCTTTAACCGCAGAGTTGAACCATTTCCTAATGTGAAACGTCTCAACGTCGAGTTTATCGAGTAAACTGGTAAAGAACTATATAAGCACGAGTAGGTACTTACTGCGGAGACGCAGCCAAACTTACAACAACTGCGAGTATCTTAATCTTGCATAATTGAAAAAAAAAACAAGCCAACAATGAGCTGGAAATTGTACGCTACATCACATCGTAATTTAAATACAATCATATTACAAGTTAACCCTTCACAGCATCTAGATAGTCATTTATAAAATGCCAGTACCCACTTCATAATGTTCATATTTCTTAAAAACTTTTCTAAGTACGGGTATATTTCATGGTGCACATCTGCGGTACTTTTTCCAACATGTAAAAAAATCCACCTACCGGTGGGATTTTCTTATTCCATGAAGGATGGATGGGAGAAAAAAAAACGAAGAAACGGAAACTCTTTAAACAAAAATAAAATACCAACAGTTCGAGTGGAACAAATTTTTAGCTATATTTCTTCTAAACCTGAAAGCTATACCAGTGTCGATAAAGTTCAACAAACGGTTACCTTACGCGAAAAACGTGCGATGCTAAAAAAATTCGTTTTTTATTTTGAGAGATTTTTTTAAAAAATATCAGACAGTTTACGCCTTCGCAGTAGATTTACTTTCTGGATACAATCGATGATGTCTAGACTTGAAAGGATTTTCAAATCAGCTTCGAATAGGAGAATTATAAAGCAATGAGTAACCTCAATTCCACTGAAAATAGGTACGTTTGAAGTTGGCTTAAAATAAAGTAGATGCTGGGATCATGAAAATGAAAAACGAAATGATAAGACCTGTTTGGAAATTCCAAATTAATGTAGGCTGCTTAGTGCTTTTCACTCAAATTATGGGCAAATATAAAAGCAGGCTCGGATATATGGAATTTCAAAGGATATACGAGCTCGATTTTTTCTGGAAAGGGTGATGGAAAGAAATTGTTTTATGTACATAGAATGTAATAAATGATTTTTTTTCAAAATAAATAAATTTTCTAATTTTCTTTCAAAATATCTGAATAACGCCATTTTGGGAACCCATAACCTCCTTTTTCCAGATGATCTGTCTTGACATAAAAGTATCCAAACTCGGTATTTTTTATTTATAGCGATTTCAGCAAAATTGAAAACTGTAATTTTTTTTCAACAACTCTTGTGTACAAATAGGTAAATTTTTCAAAATCAAATAAGTATACCGAATTTGCGAAAAATAAATTAACAAAAAAATTTGACATAATGACAAGAAAACCTCGCCAACTCGACACCTCCAATTGAGCTGAAATTTGGCTCACTGAAAGAGCATGCCACCCACACCTCACAACCAAATTTTTAGCTGCCGAAGTTGATTTTTCGATTTTTGGCAAATTTTTGAAAAAAGGTGAAACCGCCTACAAAAAACCATTGTTTGAAAAAAAAAAATTGTAAATTTCAAGATAGAATCCTGAAAATCGGTTTGTACACTAAAGTCACCTACTGAGTCGATTGTCTGGAGCCTCTAGAAAAAGTTGACTTTTCTCCAGCAAACTGGAATCTCCAGACAGCAAAAGTCAACATTTTCTGGAGGATCCAGATCGCTTCGAAAATGGTGCCAATCGAATCGGGAAGTCGACTTTGGGGGGGTAGACGAAGTTTCGGATGATATGCTGAAGAAATTGATTTTTTAAAATTTTTTTAAAAATTCAGAATTTTTAAGTTGTCAAAAAAAAAACACGTGCGAACTCATCTCCTCGGATTTTGGATTCAACTACGTCAATCGATATAATTATGCCATCACACTAACGCTAGGATTAAATTTTTAGCTGTCGAAGTTAATTAAAGCGCCGTCCGGAGCTATTCCAGTGCGCTGGAGAAAAGTCAACTTTTACTGGAGGCTCCAGATAGCTTCTAAAATAGTGCCAATCGACTCGGGAAGTCGACTTTAGTGAACAAACCGGTTTTCAGGATTCTATCTTGAAATTTACAAATATATATTTTTTTTAAATGTTTTTTTGTAGGCGCTAGGCGGTTTTGGCCATTTTCAAAAATTCACCAAAAATCGAAAAATCAACTTCGGCAGCTAAAAATGCTCTTTCAGTAAGCCAAATTTCAGCTCAATCGGAGGCGACGAGTTAGCGAGGTTCCCTTGTGAATTTAAAAAAAAAATTAAATGCCCATTTTCTTAAGTTTTTTAAAAATTATTTGGTTTGAAACAGTTTTTCTAATAGTTTTTGATTTCAAAAAAATAAGTAATCATTTTTGAAAATTTTTCAATTTCAAACAATTTTTAATTTTTTTTAAATTTCGATTTCTGAAAACTTGTACCTATTGAAAGAATTGAAAAATTTAGAAGTCATCATTTTTCAAATTATCAAAAATTTTGATTTCTAAAAAATGTCTAATTTTTTGAACAAAAAATAAGTTTGTTCATTCAAATAAAAAATTCCAAATTTATTAAAATTGTAATGCCTAAAAAAAATAATAAATTGAAATGATCAATTCTTGTAGATGGTTCTATACCACTCTATACCAAATCATTCATTCATTCATAAATAAAAAGAAGCTAAATTAAAAAAATCTATGTGGTAAGTGAATGATAGCGCTGCTAATGTTGAATCCAAATGGAAAACTTTAACAAGAGCGTACCAAAAGGTAAAAATGGAAGCCAACACGTCCGGAGCTGGTGGGATTACGTTTGTCTATTACAAGACAATTTTAAAGAATAATGGATGAACTACTCAAAGGTAACCACACAGTAAATCCGACAGCTGTATCGGACAGAAAAAATAAAAATGAAAATAATAAATTTTTAAATGTTTGAAAGTTGAGAAATGAAATTATGAAATTGATTCATGAAGGACACCAAGGAATGGAAAAATGTAAACGATTAGCTCGTGGATTCATATTTTGGCCTTCAACCAATACTGACATCGAAAAAATTTAGATTGGAATTGGAATCAACGTCATGATATCGAATTTATTAATTTGAAAAAATTGATTACAGAAGTTAACACTTGATCAAAATGTCGAATTTAGTTAGACTGAACTCTTAAAAAAGTCTTGTGGGTTGCATAGTTTGTCTGGAAACGGGGCATTAGGCAAAAATCGTGTTTTTCTTCAATTTTGACACTTGAAATTTTTCATTTTCCAAAAAAATCTATCAACTTTTCCCGCAAAATGACACCATCAAAATGCAAATTGAAAATAATTTTATTTTTTTGAAAACTACGCATTTTATTTTTCAAGAATCAAAAATTAATTTTTTTGTAAAAACAACAAACTAGATGAATTTAGTTTCCAATTTTTCTTCAAAACTGCATAGATGAAAAAACAAGATGGCGTCATACATAGGTCTTAGAAAATTCCGATTGTCAACGCTACAACAAAAAAAAATTTTATGCCCCCTTAAATTTGAAATAAAAGTATCTACGTAGCATTGGGCAAAATTGGAGGGGATGGAGGGGTCCAATCGAAATTTTTGTAATAACCAGAATTATTCCTAAGAACTTTATCTTTTTATCGAAGTATTTCGGAGTAACTTGAGATGCTATAATGGTGATTAGGTGGAGCGAAAATCAAAAATTTTCGATTTTCAAAATTTAATACCGCGGAAAAGTTGCGTCTTGGGGATACATGAAAAACAAAAAAAAATATTTTCAAATCGAATAATATCATTTTTCGATCGCGCAAGAGCACTCAAATTTTTAAAAATTAGCAAAAAATCAAAATTTGAAAAAAATTCCAAAATGTTACAGAATGGGTTTATGCCTTTGGTTGGCAAGTATTATCATCGTTATTAATATTTTTTGAAAAAAAAAATCCAGAATTCATCAAATCATCGCATTTATGCGACATTTAAAAAATGTCATATTTTACGTTTTTTTTTTAAATTGAAAAAAATAGATTAAAAATTGGGGGGGGGGGGGGGGGGGGAATGGAATTAAAATGGGTTTAACATACACAGTTTCGCCCAAAAACACAATTTACGACGATTTTTCATCTTTTTCGTACCCTTGAGAATTTTTCAAAAACTACGAAAAATTGAAAAAAATGAGGAAAATAATGTAATGGTTCCTGCAAATGAAGGTAAAGATGAAAAGTCGTCGTAAATTGTGTTTTTGGGCTAAACTGTGTATGTTAACCCCATTTTAATTCCAAATTTTTTTTTTCAATTTTTAATCTATTTTTTTCAATTTAAAAAAAAAACGTAAAATATGCCATTTTTTTAATGTCTTTGATGAATTCTGGATTTTTTTTCTCAAAAAATATTAATAACGATGATAATATTTGCCAACCAAAGGCATAAAACCCATTCTGTGACATTTTGCAATTTTTTTCAAATTTTGATTTTTCGCAAATTTTCAAAGAGGGCTCTTGCGCGATCGGAAGATATTATTCGATTTGAAATTTTGTTTTTGTTTTTCATGTATCCCCAAGACGTAACTTTTCCGCGGTGTTAAATTTTGAAAATCGAAAATTTTTGATTTTCGCTCCACCCGAATGGTGATGTTCCAAAAATAGAAGTAGATCCAGTATCCTGGGTTAATAAAACTTACCCTATTCAATTTATTTATAGGTACCGATCGTGTTCGTAATTTCGTATTTTAATAAAACAAATGGAAAAAGATTCGATTATTAAACGAAGTGAGAGCGAGTTTTTGAATTCATTGGTAGTAGTAATTTATTATAAAGTTGAAGAAAAAATTCGAATAAAAAAAAATGAAATGACATCAATTGATGCAGCTGTATTAAACTTTTGAATATACATAAAATATCAAATAATTGATTATAAAAAAAAATCATTCATTCGATCATGTTCGTTTTGATCATCATAAACTTTTTTCTTAATATTTAATCTCAATCAAATACAGTATTCTTAGATCTACAAAAAAAATGACAGATATTTGTATTTTCAAAGATTATTTTCATTTCATTTCGCCGTTTTATCAAAATTTTTATCGAATACTTCAAAAAGTATTATCAAACTCTAAAATTCAAAATTGTGCCAAATGAAAAAAATTGTTTTCAATTTGCCAAATTTTTGCCAATAATTGAACCCAAAAAATTCCAGATTGCGAAATCGCTTTCTCCTAACGCCTTCTACCTATTACCCCCTGTTAACATAGCTCTTGGAGTCAATGGTGACTTTCAAACACTGAGGAAAGAAATATGTGCATGAACCGTCACAAAAACCACCAGCTCGCAGGTTTGCTGTTTTTTATGGCATTTCATATCACACTGACTATTTCCTCTGCGAAGAAAAGCGTTAGTTACTCCGTTTTAATGGAAATGCGAGGCCATCGTACAGATGTTGATTCCCCATTACATACAATTCGCGAGTCCACTTCTCATTTTCATTATACTTTTGCCATAGAATCGTGGGGCGCCGTTGGAACCAATATCTAGGTAAAAAGCGAGCGGAGAAGAAAGGTTTTATGGTTGAAGAAGGTGATAAAGAAAGGGTCGACCAACCCAGTGAAAGTGAAAATCCAATAGTTGAAAAACCCAAACCATCCCTTATTGAGAACCCTACCTTTGTCTCCTCAAGTAAGACTATGAACGAACGTTTCGCCGGATTACGGTACAACCTTATTGAAACACTCCCAACAAACTAATATCACCCAAAAAAATTTGTAAGTACATAAAGATGAATTTGGGGTTCAAAAAAATTACTTTCAAACCAAAATATTATAGGCTCATGTTTTTCACCAAAAAGTGTCACATTATACATGACTTAGCAACTTCGATAATTCCCCAAAACATTGATTATTTATTGAAACAAGTATCTATATTATCTAATCATATAACTGCACAAAAAGCAATTAGATAAAAAGGTTTTCACTCCAAAAAAAAAAAAAAAAAAAAAACACTCGAATAGTTACAAAAATTGAAAAAAATTGATAGGTATCTCGAAAAATAAATCTTTGTCTCGCGGAAGCAATTTTGAAATATGAAAAAACCAATTCAATCTAGTAAAAAACTAGAACACCGAGTAATTTTATCACTTTTTTGCACACTAATTTTTGCTGCGGAAAACGCGAGGAAAAATGACACAGCGCAACAAAGATGATATTTTCAAAACACGGCGTAAATATTTGACATGGAGTTTTATAAGTCAATTCTAGCAATTTTTAGTACGAAAAAATAATACTTGGGACGAGGAAAATAGGCAATAGCGCCGAACAAAGTAGGCACAAAAAATAGTATGTAATTTATAAAGGGACATTCGGTATAGAAGAAGAAGCTTAGACTGCACAACGAATGTTATGACAAATGACGGAATATTTGTAGTTCTCACAAAAAAAAAAAAGGCACTTCATTTAGAGACTCTTTCATTGATATACTAAAAGCTCGCAATTTTGAAACTTTATTATGCGACCTTGAGCGTTTATAAAACGATTCAAATCCGGCAAAAAATTCAACCCAGAGACAACAAGTTGGATTTTAGCGTAGTATCTAATACACGATAATACGTTTTCTAGAGAAGAAAACAACTCGGTCTCTGAAGTGAAATTACACCTAAGTTCGCGATTAAGGAAAAGGTTCGAGTTACTGCAATTATTAGGATAAACTTTTGAAAATGCTTGTTTTTTGTTCAAGTAAATTGAAGCCTTTTTAATGGTGCAACATTTAGGAAGAAATAAAGAAATTTAAATTACGTATACGCGTTAATACGATAGTAGGCGCTAAGCTCATGTTTTCGCTCGCGTACATCCAACTTCAAGTTGTTAAAAAATTTATCATCATTAGGTTTAGTTTTTAAGAAATTTATAAACTCAAGTCTCAAAACGAAGCTCAACTATTCGACTTTAACATGCTATTAATACATTTGCCGGAGAAAGTTCCTAAACTATAACATTGAAGTGTACTCTAAGACTAATAAATAATTCAGCGTAATTACTTCCTCAAAGTGAAGCTATCTGCGGTACTAAAAGGTATTAATTTCTTTTGACGATTAATGCTACGTATACAACGCGTGGATGCATATTTTTCGCCTCTTACCGAGAAATTAACGAACCTTAAAAATGCGTAATTCTAAATTCCGCAGAATTCTTTTTCTTAACGAGGTAGTATTTTTTTTCTACCAAGTATTCATAAAGTTTAACCGGATTAATGCCTGACTATATTTTTTGGCCAGATGAAGGGTCTTCAATTTTGATTCTTAGGAAATCAATTTCGGCTGCTTGTATGCCAAAAGGTCAATCATGATTCCTTAATGCATCGTTGTTTTCAGGAAGATCGAAGGGGTACCTGACCGATTTGTAGAAAATTTTTCATATCAATACATCACCAGAGCCGGTGCGAGGGAGGGGGGGGGGGGGGGGTGTGGGTGGAACACCCCCCCCCCCCCAGTGATTTTCCATTCGGCAAATTTTCGACAAATTCGGCAAACTTTCGACAAATTAAATTAGGTATGTTTACAAAATTTGGTAAAGTTTTGAATTTCAAATATGTAAATTTTTTAGAAATTCTAAATCACAAATTCCGAATCATAAATTCGATAAATTTTAGAGAAATTCCGACTCACAAATTCGGTAAATTTCTAAAAAAAATTTTCGCTTTCGCTTCGCTCGGGCAATGTACTTCTGTTACTTCATCTTTCTCGCAGAATCAGAATAGGAATCAAAAATCAGTGCATTTGAATTTGTAGTGCTCGGTTTCCAATCGCGTCTATATACGTAGTACTTTGCTACTCGCATATAAACAGCCGAGGAAAACACTATATAACCTCGGGCCAGATCCTTATGTAATTGTAGACTAACCGACTCGTAAATAAACACATCTTTTTGTACAACTCTAAATCGTGTTTTAGTTGGTCTAAAGTCTTCCTCTGGTGCAGCTCGGTGGTGTCGCCTTGCTCCCAGAGTGTATAGGTAGGCTTATAGTCGCACCCGTCGACTAACCCTTCTCTTCTCTCACCTACCCATCCTTAGTAGAGATCCCGCGACCTACAAATTGTTATAACTTATAACGTAAAAAAATGAACATGATCTTTTTGAAAATATTAAAAATTATGTTTAAAGTGCATTATTTTTAATTAAAAATTACAAATTTTTCAAAATTTTCGCCTTCGCTTCGCTCGGGCAGCAAGAGTCGTTTTGATTCAAATCCTAATGCTACCATAAGTTCTTGAAATTTTTTCTATGAGGATAGTGAGAAGTTCTTCTTTCGAAAACTCACTTTTTTCAAAAAATTCAGCGCATGGGTCTACTTCCCACTGTTGTACCTATTAATTATCATTCGGCATTTTGAAAATTTTCATTCGGCATTTTCGATCTACACCCCCCCCCCCCAAAAAAAATTTGCTCAAACCGTCTCTGTACATCACTACGGAGTTTATCATATTGTAAGTATAATAGTTTTGAGAAATCATCTTTTTATTTTCTATGTTTTTATGCATGCATAATTATTTGTATTGATAAATTTTGAAATTTCTTTCAGATTGGAGTTATTAACTGAAGAAGGCTGTGAATAAAACATTAAGAATTCATTTGTAAAGTAACCCACGACGAAACCTAATATTATGTGTATATTGTGTAATATATGCGTATGTACCTAGTTTGAAACTTATTATTTTTTTTGTATAAAATTAACTTTGTTTCTGCGCGCCGAGTTCCATAGTATATTGTATTACGTGCATTTGAGGTCCTCATCCGTCCATCATGGGGAGAATAGGATGCTTCAATATCCTCAATTTTGACCTTTTTTTTTTTAGCTTATTATTGTCAAAAATACCCACGAAATCCTAATTCATATCAGGGAGTCCGAATTTATGGGTATAGGTATTTACTATAATTATGTTCAAAAAAAAAAAAAAAAGTCAAAACTCAAAAGTGAGGATATTGAAGGGCTCTTTCTCCAAATAATAAAGAGCAAGGAGAACGAGGCGATTATTGATTCCGGTGTATCTACATATAGTAAGGAAATATTATGGTGAGCACATATTATTAGGTATAAAGGGTGCAAAATCTCGTAGGACAACATGGATTTCCTTGATTTTATCAAAGTGAAAGTACTATTTCCAATATTGTTATAGAAGTGACGGTTAGTATATGGGAACACGTGAATACGCACTTCATGCCAGAACATACAGAACAATTTTGGAAGGAAAAATCTGAGGAATTCGAAATCGTTTGGGAATTCCGTTACAAGTTAAAATTCATGATAATTGATGTTATATAAAATGATGATTTAATTTTTATAAGATTAGCCTCGATATTTTTTAAAGCTTTAATTATTCCTTGATTTTATCAAGCAACTCCAATAATATACGTTGTGATATAGAAAGTACATCAGTTTCTCATCCGTAATCTACATCATAATTTATTATCTGATATATATTTGGGGTGGTAGGGACTAATCGATACGTACGGTTGATGTTTGAAATTATCATAATTCTGTCTACCAATTGTAATGTATCTTCGTACGCCGAACGGTTTGTATATGAAATGAATATAGTTCAATTGAAATATTCTTGTGTTGATTTTTGAGTAATTTGAGTAAAAATGTTTTCGAGTTCGTGATTTTTGATATTCATCGTTCAAGATGATGGAGTAATTTAAATCGCACATGGCTAGGTAAGTCTAGTTGTGTCGTCCCCCCCAATAATCCCCTTAATTTAGAATGTAGTTTTATGTTTAGGTAGAAATACTTCATTGTGAAGTAAAAATTTAAATTCAAAATTTGTAGGTTCGATATACTCGTTTCAAGTTAAAAGCCTCTCCCTTTCGATTGAAATGTAAATGATTCAAAATTTAATTTCCAATTTGTAATACTCAATTTTGAGTTCAAAAGTATGTTTTCGTAAATTTGAGATACTCGTTTGAGTGATAATTGTAGTGTTAGTTTTCCGAATTCGTCCGTATAGGTAGGTACCTATACGTGACAATTTTCCAGTTAGATCAGATGGATTTTTGAGTAGGTATTATTTTTCTTGTCGTTTATTTTGGTTTTTTATTTCTGTTGTTTAAAATTAATTAGATAGGCTGTGTAATTTGATAGGTAGGGTTTTACTCTTTTGCTTTTTGCTGTGTATACCTCATCCTATTTCCTCTTCCAACGTACCTACTTACTTCGTATTTCGCACCCTGTTTCTCTGAGCTAGTTTTTTCCTATTAAAATGTACACTTCCTTTACCTACTTCTTTACCCATGTTATGAGATAGGTATCCACTTTCTCTCGTTCCTCATATTTTTTCCAACCCCTCTCCCTCTTTCCTACACAGCAAAGAATAAAATGGCGCCCAACGTTAAAATTCATGATAATTGATGTCATATAAAATGATAATTTAATTTTTATAAGATTGACCTCGATATTTTTTTAAGCTTAAATTATTTCATTGTTTAATGAGTAATTTTTTTAAAATCAGAAATAAGATATAGGAAGTTGATCGCAAATGGCGATATCAGCACATTCAAAAAAATTAAGAGAAATACAACCAAGTGTTAATAAATTTGAATGTAATAATCATGTTGAACTTGAAGGATTCAGGATGGTGTAGTGAGGAACTGTATGGTGAGCATATATGATTTTGATTTGGTAAAAATCACGAATGGAGGAAAATTATAGCGTTGGACTACTGTTCCAAACGTACCATGGAAACGGAGATCATTGATCTCCGATCTCCGCTCCCCGTTTTCTGATCTCCATTTTCCGATCCCCGAACTGTGTTCGTTGTTTGGAATACACATATTCGTATTAGGTATACGTATACGTACGTACGTCTGTTCAATTACTCTATAGTGACCTCCCAAATCACCAAAAGTGATCTCCAATTTCCGAGTACATCTACCTCGTTAAAACTATCTGTACTTTCAGAATAAACGTACTCGTATTAGATACGCTTATACGTACGTAAGCATGTCGTTGGAACTCGTACGTTTGTTCCAAAGGTATCCCATTGCATCAAGTACATTTATACCTACTCGTATTAGGTACGAGTATGCGCGTAGACCTAGACGTCTGTGTGCAGGTGCACTACGTTACCAAGCGTTTGGCAGGGAAGGGTGATTCGATTAGAACGCTAGACTTGTTGGAATGTATGAGGGGGGAATTTTTTGGAAGACGTGTGTACTCGTTGGCGTGTACAAAGAATGTGTGTAGGTGTGAGTGTATATTTGAGAGACATCTTCGTTTTTTTTTTTTGTTTTTTTTTTGCGAGAGGTTTCTCCACTACGGTATTAGTTTCATCAATATAACCCACACATTTTTCGGAAATAAAATCACAATATATTTCTTCAACAACATTAAGAGTCGTGTTTTGTGTTACGTCTTGAATTTGTTGTCTAATAAGATGATTCCGAATCCAGTCCAAAATAATCAGAGTCCAGTTCAGCAATTTTTGAACATGTACGGACCGTGGATCAGAAAACAAACTCGGCCTAACCGAATGGAAGTGTATTGCTACTATGGTAAAGAGTCGTGTTTTGTGTTACGTCTTGAGTTTGCTGTCTAATAAGATCATTCCGAATCCAGTCCAAAATAATCAGAGTCCAGTTCAGCAATTTTTGAACACGTACGGACCGTGGATCAGAAAACAAACTCGGCCTAACCGAATGGAAGTGTATTGCTGCTATGGTAAAGAGTCGTGTTTTGTGTTACGTCTTGAGTTTGCTGTCTAATAAGATCATTCCGAATCCAGTCCAAAATAATCAGAGTCCAGTTCGGCAATTTTCGAACACGTACGGACTGTGGATCAGAAAACAAACTTGGCCTAACCGAATGGAAGTGTATTGCCACTACTATATTAGTTTCGAGAATGTGTGTAGGTGAGTGTATGTTTGAGAGATTTCTTTGTTTGGTTTTTTTTTGACTGTGTTTTCATCTGTGAGTCAAATAGAATATTACCTCAAAAAACGCACCAGGCATGGCAGGCAATAGACAAACCAAATTCCGGACCGCACGCGCAGCTTACTAAAACCATTGACTGCTCAGGAAAGGGAATGTGGGAAATATATGAAGCCATTTCCGCTAGAAGCTTCTTACCTCTAAAATTGTACGATAGAACGGAGCACTCATCAGGAAATTGGATTGAATGGAGTCGCAATCATCAGGAAATGGGAAGCTGCATGTAGCAAGCCACAAAACAGGTCGAGACCTCCACTCCATAATGACAATTAAATCAAAAGTTGTCCACGACCGGGTGACAACAAAGATTGAGACATCAGTCCCGTGAAAATCAGAACAGTAAATTTAGTTCCAATTGAATATCTTCACAATGTATAAACTCCAGAAGATGTATCATTCTTACCCAGACCAACTGTAAAGTTTTTCCTTGCAAGTAGCCAAGATTGCAAGTGAAAAATATTATGTGATTTTGTTTGAGCAGATGGCCTATTGTTTATTGGACTAAAAGAGTATCTGTAAAAAATATGTAGATGCCTACCACAAGAAAGAATACAAGGAATTGTAATTAAAACTTGATATAAAAAAATCTGAGAAAAATTGATCATGTTTTGTCTTCAATTTTCAACTATTTTCAAGTGAAAATTCTTCTCCGTTTCTTTACTTTTTCATCATTTGGTTTGGTTCAATATCCCAGTGGGCATGTGGAAAAGTAGCCCTAGACAATTTACAGCAAGAAGCCTATCAGAAAAGGCAGAACCTCAAAGTTTAAATAAGGGAAGAATAACTCTGGAAGGAAGGGGAGCAAAAAAATACGTTACACGATTTGCAATGTAATGAATACAAGATGGAGTGTGAAATTTATGGAGATATGAGACAGGTATGAAGGGTTTGAAAGAAAGAAAAACCATACTTGCATATACTACGTCCATTATGTTGATTAAATTACAACAAGAAGGAAGATAAAAGATTACAAGAAGGAAACCAAATAAGTAGGTTTGAGTGGAAGTGGATTTTCCATGTCATTTTGTTAAAAGTGAAAATACACTGTTCATGGTCAATATTTCAAAAAAATCAGGAAACAATATCAAACTCTAGAACGACAAACAACAAGTCGAAAAATCTTCAATCGAATTTCAGCCGCCGCCTCCGGAACACCCGCCTCATCCATTGCAACAACAGCACCCGCCGCTCGTCGAAGAGCGAAATCATCTCGAGCAAGAAAATTGTATAGAGGAGGACAATGATGTAGAGGACGAGGAGGATGAGGACAAAGATGATGTCGAGGACGAGGAGGTTGACAAACGTCTCATAGCCCCATTGTATGTACAGAAAATAACGTCTCATAGGCCCTGTATGTACAGCAAATATTCAATTGGAAAAATGGAATATTTCATTATTTAATTTATTTTCAGTCGGTGGTAACTATGCTCCTTCAGTACACTTCATCACGAAGTTTTTTTCAGAAATTCTGCTCAAAAATTCTGTTCTTTTTTTTCAGAAATGCTCTGGCGAAATCTTTAATTAGGCAGAAGCGTGTATAGTATCTCTACACAATCTATCGAAGAACTACATTGTGAAAAAAAACAACGTTATTTTAAATCCAGTAAAGGCAAGAAGATTATTGGTTTAACATTTTATAAAATATACAAGGTGGTTTTAGGGAAAATTAGCCGATGGCTAAATTCGGTTTTCGCCCTGTTGCGACGATCGAGTATAAAAGCAGGGAGAGAAAATAAGGCTTTTGCCCAATGCGCCGTGAAAGGTTGCAAGTTTTTTGAATAAATTGACATTGACGATGATAGACGATGGAATTAATTCCGTGGAAAGAAAAAAAAATTATTCCCACGTCTGCCTCTTACTTTTCAAAGGAAAACTTACATAAGTATGGGGATCTCGAACGTCGTCATCTTCGTCACTCGCTCTTACTTAAATAAATACTTGAAACAATTCTTCGTTTATTTTTTCGCAAACCACGTTCGTTTCTTTTCGAAACTAAACGTGGGTATTCCAATTTGCAAAAAACATAGGTACACAATATGAAAAAAAAGAACCATACAAAACATATAGAAAAAATTATCAACATATAATACATATAACTTTGAAATACACGTTAATACCGTATAGGTAACCAACAATAACAAATTAGCACTGACAACAACAATTAAAAACACAATAGAGGGCACATGAAAATAAAATTGATCACCTACGACTTAATTTAGAGCATGAAAGAGTCGACATGAACAGCCGGAGGAGAAGGTGCTTTCTCAGACCGTTCGGATCTCAATTGCACAGTAACAGGGCCGCTTTTACGCTGAGTAGAAGTAGCCAGCACGGTCCTAGTTGTGGTCTGGTCTTCGGTAGTTTTATTATAATTATTACGATTCGTGCATTTGGACGAGAATAATTGTAAGAACTCGTGTCGAATGTTGGAATTGAGCCAGCCGTAAACGATAGGGTTCGATACAGCTGAAGACATTGCTATGACGTGGCAAACGGCTAAAATGAAGTAGAGCTTTTCAGCGGATACTTCTTTCGATTTCTCCGGCGGGTATATTAGGTCTACTAGTAAGGAGAACATACTCAGTGGAAGCCAGCTTGCTAGGAAGAGTATAACTATACCTGAAACAATCCCAGTGCGAAAGCTACACATCAACAATGCAGACCTTTGAGGGTACCGGGTACACAGGCATAATATCGACGTCTGATTTTTAGCCTTGTTTTTTCTCAATTTGTCAAAAAAAAACAAGGCTATTACGCTGTATCATGATGTGGGAGTTGAGGGGGGGAGTAAGTACAAAATCAGTTCCTTTGACGGCGGATTTGAGTGGCTGGAGTGGGGATGTCCTTGAACTAAAATTCAGATATGTCAACTTTTTTAAAGGAGGGGGAGGGGAGCAGAAAATCTCAAAAAATGTCAAACAAAAAACCAATCGAAAGAGAATGAAAAGTTGTACAACATGTTCAAAAATCAGCTTCCTAGAGCAATTAGGAGGGGAGAAACCGGTTATTTTGTCACTTTTTTGACCTTGAAAAATTTTGTGTCATGGCTACAGGTCACCCAAATTGACCTAGGGGTCGTCCTTTGGCACGTAGGTTTGGTAGAGGTCCTAGATGTGCCTTTTGGGGGTTTCGACCATCCGACCCTTTTTCACCCCTTCCACCCCCGAAAAACGCTATTTTGGGGTCATTTTACGCTGTTTTCAATTTTGTGTCACGGCTACAGGCCACCCAAATTGACCTAGGAGGTCGTCCTTAGGCATGTAGGTTTGGTAAGGGTTCTAGATGTGCCTTTTGGGGTTTTCGACCTTCCAACCCTTTCTCACCCCCTTACACCCACAAAAACGCAATTTTGAGGTCATTTTTTGCTATTTTTGCCTTATTTAATTTTGCGTCACGGCTACAGGCCACCCCAATTGTAGGTTCGGTAGAAGTCCTAGATGTGCCTTTTGGGGATTCTGACCTTCCAATCTTTTTTTCATTTCTTGTAGAAGCACTAAGTTAACTGCAAGGCGAAGTTCCGAGGGCGAAGCCCGAGGAACGAGCAAGTGGTTTCATGGGGCGAAGCCCCCTAGTTGATAATAAAAATCATTACAAAGCTTCAACAATTCAAGAAGGTTGTCACGATTATTTTGATTTTTCGAATAATCGTTGGCTGTCTCTTCGTCCCAAAAACTTGACAGAACTGTTTTTCTCGCGAATCTCAATTCGCTTGCATAGCGTCATTCGCTTTATAACGTTTCGTATGTTAATATACATTAAAACTAAAATCGAGTTTATCTTTGGGTCAGTGACCCTCGTAACAAAGGTGTAAAAATGCAGAAATTATCTTCCTAACTTATGAATTTCGTGGCAAAGTATACAGACCTACAAGATTCAAAATCGAAAAAACAAGGCTGAAAAAGCTTCGCGCGAAGCTTTTTTTTTATATAATGAAGAAATTTGGTATTTTTGGACCTAACGTTCTTAAAAACAAAAGCAAATCAAAGAAAACAATTTCGTCTTGGAAAAATTATAAGAAATTGGAAGATTTTGATGGAAAGTTTGCATATCCCACTTTGAGAATTTTTCTAGAAAAATTTTCGATTGGGACCTCATGGTACAGAGATGAATAGATTTTTGGAAAAAGAGATCCCACCTTCCTTGCCAATGGAAATTTCAAACAAATTTCATGTTCACCCCCCCCCCCCCCCCTTTGAAAAGGTAAGATATAGAGGTAAAAATTTTGTCACGGAGGTTTTAGACCTTAAGGACAAACTTTCATTGGATAATTTAAAATTCGATGTTCGGGGCCAAATCACCCCTAAAACCTGAATAAGCTGTTGAATGAAAAAATTTCCGAATTGTTCAAAGAATTTAGATATTCAAACTTGGTGAAAAATTTGCTGAAATTATCATTTTTGGGAGAAGATAATGTGAAATTTAATTCTCTAAAAAATATTGTGAACAAATCCCAGATATTTCGAGAATCCATAGGAAATTTTCTGACCTTTTGTGAAAAATTTCCTACAATTTAAAGGAGAATTCTATGAGAGTTTTTGAAATATTTGAGAAAATCTCTGAAATATTTTGATGTTTTAAATCAATTTTTTTTTAATTTTATGACATTTTTCATTTTACTTGTTTAAATTTCTTGAAGCCCTGTGAGAAATTTTCTGAAGATTTTATAAAAATTAGGTATTCAAAAAAATATATATTTTCTGAATTTTTTTGAAAAAAAATTGATGAAAATTTTGTGGAAAGTTCAATAATCAGCAAGTAGCCATGTTGTGACTTTTCTGAGTACCTAATTCTATGAAGTTAATTGATTTTTTTTGTTGAAATTTTATGAAAAAAATTTCAAAGATTTAATAAAAATTAAAATTCTCTGAATTTTTATGTGAATTTCTTTGAAAAAGTTACGAAACGTTGAGAGAAATCTTCGACCAATTTTGCAAAGAAATAAGTAAGTATGTGAAAATCTCGTTTTACTGTAGAAATTGAACGCGAAATAGAAATTACCATTTTTCGGCGTTGCCTTTGAACAATCAAGATGCTTGTAATGCGAGGCCACAAGGAGAACGACGTAACAGAACGATAAATTACTCACATTTTTTTTCTTCTGGAAACTTGTGATAAGTAAATGATTGTTTAAAAACATATTTTTTTGAAAAAATTTCCAATAATTTTGTGAAATTCTTTTAAAAATAAATGTTGAATATTTTTTGAACTTTTTAAAAATTTTCCACTTCTTTGAGGTAAAATTCGGTCAAAATTTAATGGTTTCAAGAGGAAATTTCGCGGAAAAATTTCTGGGATTTGGTGAAAATTCTATTAAACTTTGTGTAAAATTCTATAAAATTTTTAAAAAACTTTCAACAGTTTCATATCAATTTTTTCAAGTTTTGCGAAAAATTCGATGAAATTATAGCAATTTGCAGAGGAAACCAAGGGGAATTTGATAAAATTTTATGAAATTCCATTGAAAATTTACTCGAAAACATCACGAAGTTTTTTTTGAGATTTCACATACTTAATTATGAAAAGCTTTTAAAAAATTGGTAGAAATTTTATGGTACATTTCGTAAAATTTTCTGAACTTTAATAAAAAGTTCATTGGAAATAATGTGAAAAATCCAAAGAAGTTTTGAAAACTCATCAAAAATGTTCTGATGTTTTATAAAAAATTGTTTTAAAATGTTGTGGAAAATTAGCCTTCAGTAATAAGACTCATTCAACATGTTGAAGTGATTCTCCAAAATATTTCATTTTTTTCACAATGAAAAAAAAAATCACTACATTATATGAATTTTTTTTTCTGAATTTCTGTCCAGATTGAAGTACTGAAATCTGGCAACGTTGCAGTGGAGACTGGCTTTTTGGATTCTCCATAAGCTGTAATGTTAAATCATGTCGCAAGAACTTGAAAAATATTATCTTGACAAAAAAGTGCAAGAGACCTAATTTTTTTAGAGAATTGAAAAAACTTTCAATTCATATAAGAATTTTTGAATTTTATGAAAAATTTAGAATTTTTTTTAAATTCGCAATTTTCCATAAAATTAAATTTTTTATATGAATCGAAAGCTTTTTTAATTCACTAAAAAAAAAAAGGTCTTTTGCACTTTTATTGTTAAGATGATATTTTTCAAGTTATTTCGACATGAATTAACATCACAGCTTATGGAGAAACCAAAGTAATATAGGGAGAATCCAAAAAACCAGCCTTCAAACTACTTCAAGTGCAGAGTTGCCATATTTAGTACTTCGGCCTATTTCATTTCATCTTCTATTTTTATAAGAATTTTTCTCAACTATTTTAAACAATTTGTGAAAAAATAAAAATATTGTGCATTTTATAGCGAATCGATTGAAAGCTAAAAAGTACTTTTTTGAAGTAGATAGTTATACCTACTGTAGAGAATTTTCTGAAGAAAAAAATTGGTAAAATTTTTCATGTTTTTTTTAGAAACTCTCGGAAGCTTTATAGGAATTTTTTCGAAAATCATAAACATCCATCAATTCTAACAGAAATTGATAATTTTGACTTTGTTCGCGATATTCCATTGGATTTTATGCATGCTGTTTGCGAAGGTGTTGTCAAAAGGTTACTTACTTTATGGACAACATGCCCTCATAAAATGTCAAATCCAGAAATATCACGGGTTTCTCAGCGCATGTTAGTACTTCAACGTTATACTCCACAAGAATTTCAACGTAAACCCGATTCGTTAGTTCATTTGAAAAGTTGGAAAGCATCTCAAATAAGTGTAATGTAATTCCATACATATGATGTCCCATACTTAATATAGTGCCGTGCAAATAGCTAGCATATTTTTCAAAAAAATAAAATTTCTCATTTTAGAAATTTTTTTTTTTTTAAAGGTAGGTAAATAATTATTATTTTTTTTAAGTTTCGACAAAATAGTCATAACAGAAAAATGACCAAAACGTGAAGTAGTAACAATAATTAATCCAACAGTAACCGAATTTCATGCCTGAGTACGAAGTACATGCACATAGTCAAATTTCAAATATCCAGATTGTATTTCATTAAGCGAATAACTCGCTCAGTCGCTCTAGTTAAGTATATCGAAATATGTACTACGAGCAAATCCAACCCCCAATTCCGGGTAAATTCCACGTACGTAGTACGCAGTACAGTACGTACGTTTACTCGAATTACAACAACCATATCATTGTCAGCGAATAGCTAATTTGGGAAATCTCTCGTCTCATTTCTCAGTCTGAAAACATCTCTCGTCATTAACAAGTACATAGCGTTTTATTGTTATCGTTAAAACAACCCTCTCATTGGTTTACGAATGGACCCATAAGTAGATAAAATTACGAGCTAATTCGAATTTTACAACGAGCTCCGATCATTAATAAACTAGGTATCTTGGCGTACCACACGACTCTTCAACACATGCGAACATGTGGTATACGAGTAGGTATAGTTTAAAACTTGTAGGCATTTAAGGCTTGATTAATTAAGACAACGTATTCAATTCACCGATCCTTTTCACAGCCATTGTTTTGCATAGAAAGAGTATAAAATTACAACTTTAAGAAGATGAGGCGGGTTCTTAACCGATGTGCAAATTTACAGCCAACTTTTAACTCGAATCTTTTAATCAGAATAGCAGCGGAGAATTCAACCCTGAACTAATGGAATATTTTTACAGAGTATTTATACAGCACGAGAACAAGTTGACGTACAGTACTGCGACAGTAATCTTTCCTTCGGTAATCCTTTTACATGGATCATCTCCTCCAACGCAATTAAACGTGTTGTAAATTATTTTCAATTAATAAAGGATTTAATTTATTATTAATTAGTACCTAAGCTCGCATAAGCAAGGGGCACGTTTTCATAACGAATTTTTCGGGTGTCCTTCACGTGGAGCAAATTCTATTTGAATGGAAATTTTTTATTAGGATTCAATTTTATGAAACGAATAAGGGAATTGTCAATATCGAAACGCTGTACTACTAATAAGGATGCAGAATATTGGTGGGCCGAAAATCAAAAATTTTCGATTTTCTAAATTTAATACCGCGGAAAAGTTGCGTCTAGGGATACATAAAAAACAAAAAAAAATTCAAATCGAATAATATCTTCCGATCGCGCAAGAGCCCTCAAATTTATGAAAATTTTCAAAAAATTTCAAAATGTTACAGAATGGATTTTATGACTTTGGTTGGCAAGTATCATCATCGTTATTAATATTTTTTGAAAAAAAATCCAGAGTTCATCAGATCATCGCATTTATGAGACATTAAAAAAAATGTCATATTTTACGTTTTTAAAATACAATTGAAAAAATAGATTAAAAATTGGAAAAAAATGTAATTAAAATGGGTTCAACATACACAGTTTTGCCCAAAAAGACAATTTACAGCACTTTTTCATCTTTTTCGTACCCTTGAGAATTTTTCAAAAAATACGAAAAATTGAAAAAAATGAGGTAAATGATGGTTCCTGAAAATGAAGGTTAAGATGGAAAATCATCGTAAATTGTGTTTTTGGGCGAAACTGTGTATGTTAAACCCATTTTAATTACAAAAAATTTTTTCCAGTTTTTTCATCTATTTTTTTCAATTTAAAAAAAAAACGTAAATATATGACATTTTTTTAATGTCTCATAAATGTAATGATCTGATGAAGTGATGAATTCTGGAGTTTTTTTTCAAAAAATATTATAAACGATGATAATACTTGCCAACCAAAGGCATAAAACCCATTCTGTAACATTTTGAATTTTTTTGCAAATTTTGATTTTTTGCAAATTTTCAAAAATTTGAGGACTCTTGCGCGATCGGAAGATATTATTCGATTTGAAAATATATTTTTTTGTGTTTCATGTCTTCCCAAACCCCAACTTTTCAGCGGTATTAAATTTTGAAAATCGAAAATTATTGATTTTCGCTCCACCCTTATGCAGAATTCTTTATAGCTCAATTTTTTGAACTTGACTATTTGACATTGAAAGCAAAGTACCAACAGATTCAATACTGCCCAAAACGACTTTCCAAAGATAGGTCAAAGAAATTGCAAGAGGCGTATCAAAAGGTCCATTATATTCCAATCTCCAGCCTTGGGAGTTCTACAAAAAACTTCCGAATATTTTTTGAATAAATTATTGGAAAACTGTCAAGCAACCGCTCATATGGCAAAACGAGAAACCGCAATGAAACAAGATATCCAGCTGGTGTGTCGTTTGAAAGAAATCGCTGGTACAGCAATACCAAAATGAAAAGTTTGATTAGATGCATCATATGATTGTGGATCAGTTTCTTCTGTCTCAGAAGACAATTCTTCCGAATGCGAGGATAGTAATTTAATAGTTATTTACCTACTTAATTAATTGAATGAACAACTGCCAAGGTTTCTAGCTCATAGGAATATCGTTGTTCTTCAGGAGTAGTTTGCCGACTTGTAAACATTACCGGACGAAGACTACCATCAGTTTAGTATTGTAGTAAAATTCAGCAAAAACTTCAGAAAAATAAACGTGGAACGAAAATTCTGAAAAAATTAAGAGATTCTGAACGAACCTTCGAAAACATGCAGCAGGAATTCATGCTGAATGACTCAATAGAAAAAGTATCAGAGAAATACATGGCAATGTTATTGTAAGAGATCTGCGTAATGACATTCTACTTGGACTTGTAAATAAACAGTTGAGTTTTGGATGGCGATATGAGTACTTTCATTAATTCACTAATCTTTCTTCCTTCTAACATGGTAGCAGAGCGTGGTTTATGTCGAGAAAAGTAGATAATTAAGTGGAAAAGTTGTTGAATAGATATGTGGAATAATACGTAGATAATTGGAAGCATGTGGAAAAGTACACAAGTGAAAGTCGAAAAGCAGATAATTACATGGAAAGTACGTAGGTATGTGGTAAATTGAAGAAAATGAAGAAGCAAATTACACTAAATATTGGAAAAATCAATTTAAAAAAAAAAAAAAAAATTGAAAATTCAAAGGAGTTTATGAAGGAGTCCTAGATTTTTCTTTACTAATATTAATTTTGTTTTACAGATAAATTTTTGAGTAGAGTTCGGTGATGTTTTTGATGATTTTGGAAGATGTGAAGTTTGGATGTGATTTCGGATGATTTTGGAAGTTGATCCTGAAAGTTTTATCGCGTTATTTTATTGATAATCGTTTAATTTATTTTTAAAAAAAAAATAAAAAAAAAATAGGGGAAGTATCAGAGAAATACATGGCTATGTTATTGTAAGAGATCTGCGTAATGACATTGTACTTGGACTTGTAAATAAACAGTTGAGTTTTGGATGGCGATATGAGTACTTTTATTAATTCACTAATCTTTCTTCCTTCTAACAAAAAGGTTTTCTTTCACATCTAATTCCTCAGATTTATTCATTTACTGAAATCAAAATACCCCACAAAGGATTTTTACACAGTCTCCACGATTGAAATTCATGACAGAAACACGCATAATTCTATTAGAAACGAATTCAGATGATCCATCCAACGTTATGGAACCCAATCTGATGAAGCAATCTCCTCCTCTGTCCTCCATAATAACAATAAGTCATTCAAATTAGGTGAAAATTGAGAAATGATTTGACGATTTGCAACTTTCTAACTCCCTTGGCAGGATACGAGACGAGTTGCATCGAATATCGAAAATTAAATGAGAAAACTATTGAAAATTGTCATCCCATGTCACGATTCGACAATTATTTTGAAAATCTTGTTGGTTTGAAGTAGGCTATTTTTCCACACTCGATCTCTTCGCTGGGTATCACCAAGTCAGAATGAGTAGAGATTTGATCGAAAAGACAGCATTCATCACTCCAGATGGCCATTATAAAAGTTTAGTCATTGGAATTTTTTTTTGCAAAAGCAAAATTATATTCATTCCCTGAAAATTTTTCTTCAAAAAAATTTTTTTTTTAAGTGGCTACAAAAAGCCTATTCTATTCAAAAAACAAAAAAAAATTCAAAAAATTGGAAATGATTTTTTAATAAAAATTTTTAAACGGAATGGTCACTACATTCATGTACTATAACCCAACAAGACCATTTTCAGTGATTTTTCATTTTCAACCCTGTTTTTAAAAGGGCATAAAAGCTTTTTTTACGTTTTTTGAAGAAAAAAAAAATTGAAATTGGCTAGAACAAAATTTTTTTTGGATCAAAGTGGTCTTAATATGCATATTTTTACCCCAAAAAAACAATTATGGCGATTTTTCTACTTTACCTTAATTTTTAGGAACTGCACGAACTGTGCCATTTTTCCAAAAGATGCAGTTGCTGAAAGCTGAGGTAAAGTTAAAAAATCGCCATTATATGTTTTTTTTTTTTTTGGTTAAAAATTTTATATAATGTTAAATGGGAGGGCCCATGATTTTTTTTTTTTTTTTTTAATGCATAGCGTTGACAAGCGGAATTTTCAAAGACCTATGTATGACGCCATTTTGATTTTTCATCTATGCAGTTTTGAAGAAAAATTGAAAACTAAATTCATCTTCTTGTTGTTACAAAAAAAATTAATTTTTGATTCTTAAAAAATAAAATGCATAGAGTTTTTAAAAAAAGAAAATTATTTTCATTTTGCATTTTGATGGTGTCATTTCGCAGAAAATATTGATAGATTTTTTGGAAAATGAAAAAATTCAAGTGTCAAAATAGAAAAAAAAAACACGATTTTTGCTTAATGCCCCGTTTCCAGAGAAAGTATGCAACCCACAAGATTTTTCTAAGAATTGTTTTTCATTCAGTGAGTCTGATCTGTAGTCTGACCGAGACGGTTTTGCAAAATTTTAATTTGTTGACGATTTCTTTCGAGTTGACTGGAATACCACGATGAAAATTATGAGAAAGTTTGATAAAATCGGAAGGAAAGTAGGAATTTTCCAAAACCCGCGAGTCAGACTGCGGACCAGACTCTACTGAATGAAAAACATTCTTAAAAAAATCTTGTGGGTTGCATAGTTTCTCTGGAAACGGGGCATTAAGCAGAAATCGTGTTTTTCTTCAATTTTTGACATTTGAAATTTTTCATTTTCCAAAAAATCTATCAATATTTTCTGCAAAATGACACCATCAAAATGGAAAATAAAAATAATTTTATTTTTTTGAAAACTCAATGCATTTTATTTTTCAAAAATCGAAAATTAGGTATTTTTTTTGTAAAAAAAAGCGAGATGAATTTAGTTTTCAATTTTTCTTCAAAACTGCATAGATGAAAAATCAAAATGGCGTCATCATACATAGGTCTTAAAAAATTCCGCTTGTCAACGCTATGCATTCAACAAAAAAAATTGCATGCCCCCCCCCCCCCTTGTAGAACGGATTAGTAGTTTTTTGAAAAAACAACTTGTGAAACTAGTAGTTTTCACGAAAACAACTTGTTTTACAAGTTGAATTTGGAAAAACTACCAGTTTCACAAGTAGTTTAACTAATGGACTACTAATTTTACCACTAGTACATAAAATTCACCACTAGTTATAATTGATGGACTACTAATTTAACCACCAGTATATAAAATTCACTACTAGTTATGATTGATGAACTACTAATTTATCACTAGTAAATAAAATTTACTACTAGTGATGATTGAAAAACGACTATAGGTATTTGTGAACTAGTAATTCAACGAGTACTATAGGCCTATGTTATGGACTACTAATTTCACTACTAATTGACAGGTGATGTTTACAAATTCGCCGCTAAGAAATGTCTGGTTGCCGATTTTTTCAAAGTTAAAAGAATTCGAATTTACTGTTTTCATTCGTGGTTTTTGTGCATTGCATAATTTTTCAAACTTGTCTAGTGTTAATTTTTAATAGTTTGAAGTTTATCTGCATTTATGAACACGATCCACGTGCAATAACGATATCATTTGAAAATCAGAGTAAGTATTAATTCTAAGAATTCATCTGTATGATAGGTAATGCATTTTAAATAAGTATTTCTATAATTATGCTAATCTGGTTACATAACTAATTTGCCGAGAATACCTATAATGGTGTAAATAAAATTGCATAACCGTCAATTTCAAGTGAATCGCGTTTCAATTCTATCGCATTCCTCTAGCAGAATTATTTTATTTTACTCAGCCTTGCTGTTTTATAAATCTTCGCGCTTTTGTTATTTCATAGGAATTTGTTTGTGTCATAAAAACGTTCAATTACACATGTCAACAGTACGGATTGTGAATGTTGAAATGAATCCAGAATGTAATTGTTGTATAAAACGTTTGTTCCATAAATACGAAAAAATAGTAGAAAAACGAAGCAAATTAGAAGACGCAGTTGCCTCTTTGAAAGAGCAAATCAAGGGTTTGCAAGAACAAACCAGAAAAGGAAGGGAAAATAAGTAGTGCTTGAAAATTGATCGCGAATTATTATTTTACGAATTCTTTGTTTTTATATAAGTATAATTATTTACAATAAATACATTGAATATAAATATGAAGCTACTATTTTATTACTAATTTTAACTGTAATTTACTACTCGTTTTTTTCTGAAACTAGTTTCACTAGTAGTTGAATAAACTACTAGTTAATTTTAGTAATAAATTACCTGTGTTAGTTTACAACCCGTATTTTCGGCAACTGGTTTCACTAGTAGTTAAAGAAAGTACTAGTTTAACTAGTAGTTTCTTCAACTACTTGTAAAACTAGTTGCCGAAAATACAGGTAGTAAACTAGTAAGGTAAATTTAGTGGTAAAACTAGTAGTTTTTTCTACAAGGGCCCTCTCCTTAAGACCACTTTTATTCAAAAAAATATTTTTATTATTAATTTATAATTTCTATTTTTTTTTTGCATTCCAAAAATGTCTTTTTAGGTAAGTATTTAAAAATTATTTTTTATACCTCAAAAAGTTGAAAACTGTTACGACGAGTTACCTATTTATTCGAAATAGGTACACGTAGAGTACGTTTCGTTTAAATACGCGGTTAGTTTTGAGTTCAAATTGTAAAATTTTCTTCTCGTGATCCGTTAATATGCGGTTAGGTTTTTCTGGTATTTTTCTTAATTTTCGTACTTTTTTATGTATTTTTCTCGCGACATTCGTTTTTTGTATTCGGTACGATACGTTTCAATTTTGTCTTTCGATGCTTAAGAGTCATCGACCTTACGTATTAAAGTCATTTAACTTCACGTAATCGTTTTTATTTCCGAAATCCCAACAAAAACAAATAATTATTTAAAATATTCAGCGATTTTTTTTCTTCAGGTATTTAAGGAACATGTAGGTATTTTTTCATTACAACACGAGGGGAAAAGGGAATAGAAATGTTTGAATCCTCAGTTCACAACACCGCTTCAACAAAAAGAAAAAAGTTTAATCACTTATTAGTCTAGATTTTGAAAGGACCGGCTAAACGAACGATCGAAGGTCTGGATGTAAACGCAGACAAATAAATTCTTTGATCCACAAATTGGTGAATTACTTTTGCTTAATGTTTTGTTGATCTACCTATTGTATTTCGATTTTTGATTTTTCATAATTATTGTTCACATGTACGCGGTTACGTCTATTATTTCGATTTTCCATTTTTAATTAACACGTTACAAGCCTCGCGTCTAAAAATAGATATTTTCCTGTACTAGTTTACTACTCATTCTTCCTAGATATTTGTGAAAAGAAGTACTAGTTTTACTACTAAATTTACCTACCTACTAGTGAAACCATGTTGCCGAAAAAACCAGTAGTAAACTATAGTACAGGTAAATTTAGTAGTAAAACTAGTAGTTCTATCTACAAGGGATAAAACGTTGAAAAACTCGACTTTTTGTAATTTTAGGCAATTTCTACCACTTCGAAAAATCTGAAAAAAATTCATGGGAGTTCGGAACATACCCGCAAAAACATGTAGAAATTTTTTGTATAAATGCGTTCGTCTTTGTTTGTTTTTAAACGCCTCTCAAAGTTTTAAAACCGTGTTTTAAGGTCGTTTTCAAGGTGAAAAAAATCTGAAAAAAATGGATTTTCTCTGGGTAAAACACAGTAAATTTAGGATACGTCGCCAATTTTAGAATCATTCCGGTGAAAAACAGAAAAGATTCAGTTGAACTCCGTAATCATTCCGGAGTTCAACAGAATCTTTTCTGTTTTTCACCGGAATGATTCTAAAATTGGCGACGTATCCTAAATTTACTGTGTTTTAGCCAGAATCATTACGGTTTTTGAAAATCCATTTTTTTCAGTGTTGTTTATATTTGAAACCCTCCCCTATTCACCAAATTTCCCTTCGATCGGCTGAAAAATGTTCATAAATGATGAAAAGGAAGGATGTACTCTAAAAAAAATTTGATCCAATAAGGATCCAATATTTACGAGGTACCTATGTATGTATCATATAAATTTAATGATCAATTAGATCAATCTTTATACATGTATGTATGTACTATGTATGTACGTGCAAATAAGCTATAGCTTTACTGATTTTTTTGTTTGTGAATATTATACAGATACGCTAACAGGGTGTCTACATTAATTTTTTTTTTGAAAATTCATGACTTTTTCATGTCTTTTTCATGACCTTTTTCATGAACAATATTTTAACATTTTCAGGGACCCTCCCCTCTTCCAGCATGAGTGTAACTTGGAATGAATATTTGGGGGGGAGCAAAAAAAATCATTATTTTCCCCCGGTAACGTAGCTAGGATGAAATCATGGAGGGGGTTCAACTTTCAGGGGTGGTCATTTTTAAATAAAAATTTTCATTTTTCCTTCGAAAACAATGAGAGCTGTATTTTGGTATTTTATGTCCTTGAGCAGAGAAAAAATTGCACCCCCAAACAGTGACGAACTAAAAGAATTTTTCAAGGGAAAAGGGCAGAATTACTGAAAATATCAAATTCAAGTATCGAAAATTTGAAACTTTAGCAAATGAGATGAAAATAATATTTCCCGAAGAAGCGAGGGAAAATTTTTTTGAAAAAAAACTGCAATTTTGAGTAAGAAAAATGTAAATTTGAACTACTGAAAGTTTCAATTCTGTTATCAAACAGAAAACAAAATACTGCTCGAGCGTAGCGAGAGCGAAATTTTTTAAAAGAAATATTCAGTTATAAAAGAAAAAAAGGGCAAATTTTGCCTAATAAAAAAAAATTCATGACCTCCAGCAGCAAAATTCATGACTTTTCATGACCTAGTGATTTTTTTGAAAAATTCATGACTTTTTCATGACTTTCATGACCCATTTTCAAATTTCATGACTTTTCATGATTTTCATGACCTGTAGACACCCTGGCTAATAAACAGAATGGCAGTTTCATGCGATCAGCTTAAAAGTGATGGGAAAATGTTCGAATGGGAATTTAAAAAAGCGGTCATTATCAAATGCGGAAACGAAAAAAAAAAAAAAAAAAAAAAAAAAATAGGAAAAAAGGAAGGGAAAATAGTGCTTGAAAACTGATTGCGAACTATTATTTTACGAATTCTTTGTTTTTATATATATTTATTTACAATACACATTGTATATATGAAACTACTAGTTTTACCACTAAATTTACCTGTACTAGTTTACTACTCGTTTTTTCGGAAACTGGTTTCACTAGTAATTAAATAAACTACTAGTTAATTTCACTACTAAATTTACCTGTACTAGTTTACTACTCGTATTTTCGGCAACTGGTTTTACAAGTAGTTAAAGAAACTACTAGTTTAACTAGTAGTTTACTAGTAGTTTCTTCAACTACTTGTAAAACCAGTTGCTGAAAAAACGGGTAGTAAACTAGTACAGGTAAATTTAGTGGTAAAACTAGTAGTTTTTTCTACAAGGGACTACATGAATTGTACTGAGTAGTGCGAGCGTACAACCAAAACCCAATTTCACCCTGCGTACACGGGTAAAACGTTGAAAAAACACGGTGTTTTGCCATTTTAGACAATTTCCATCACTTGGAAAAATCTGAAAAAATTCAAAGTTCAAAATACACCCAAAAACATGTATCAATTTTTTCCAGAAATGCATTCATTTGTTTTAAGGTCATTGTCGAGGTCAAAAAAATCTGAAAAAATTGTGCATCTTGGTACTTGAGACCATCAACTACCCACCAAATTTCGCTTCAATCGGTTGAAAAATGCCTGAGATAACGCAAAAAAAGTGAAAACCGGGTTTTTCGAGGTACCTAGATAGGTAGGTATTTTTCTCCAAATATTAATTGAGAAATGCAAATTGTGAAAATTTTTCAAAGGTGATACTAAAAAAATTAATGTCAAATTTTCTACTTAAAATTTAAAAAATAATTATGTATATTTTCAATTAGGCAGAACTGAAATGTAAGAAATAAGTCAATCCCTACGAAATCAATTCACAGCTGAGAGAAATACACTAAGTGAAAGTGAAATTATCAAAGGGACGTCGTTTCAACATCTGTATGAGAAAATATCATTTTTGAAACTAACTTCATGGTTAGAAGAAAGCAAATATATACGACGAAGCGCCCAATCCAATATCATATTTAACCACTCCAGTGTCCATAATCGATCAAAATTAAGAATCTAGTTTCCTCTATAAAACCTTCAAAATTTCTCCCTCCATCATAGCAGAAAAAAAACACCACTCAAAGTAAGTAGAAATCATCCATCAAGAATTCAATTCCCCCTAAAAATCTCTCCAATTTACAAATTACTACACAACGACGTTACATAAATTGCCTATTTGGCTACCCTTAGGAAACCCAGTATTGGTTCGAATCACTCGGTATATTATTAAGAGATCCACATTCACTCGACGACTATCTACGGTAATAAAATAGCGAAAATCCATTTACGTAAAATATCGAGAAAGAACTCGTACTAATATTTTATTCCAGAAAAGAGACAAGTGCAACGACACGAGACGAGGTACCCTTCGTTTTTTTTTTCCTATCTGCTGGTCAATGATTTAAATGACTCCGGTATTGTGGTGTCATAATTGTAGGTTCGATTCGATTGTGTGTGTGTGTAGGTGTACCCTCCTATGTATAGTTGGAATTTGAAAAAAAACTCTCACAATGGTTTCCCTGGGGCAGCGTACTTGTACGAATACTCTAAATCTACGTAATAATAGTAAACCAGCATATCGAATCAAAAATGGAAATAAATTCGTCGATACGATCGCACACAGCACATGTTGATTTGTGAGCTCGTACACAGGGAAAGAGAGAGATGATGGCGACAACAGCGTCAACATTTATAGTATGGTCGTATTCGAAAAGGGAAGAAGAAGAGCAGGGTGGGGAAAAAATGAAAAATGGCCTTAACTGTGTGAAATTCGTATAGTTTACAGATACCCTGACACGTTTCCGGTTTAGCTGCGTTATTTATATTGGTATTTTTTGGAAAATGGAGTAACTACCCTTGCGGAAAAGTACAATTTGTAAATAGTCATCAACAAGTAATCCATAGTTGTTAACAAGTTGTATTTTACAAAACAACTTATTTTTCAAGAATAGTTGTAAATGGATTAGTATTCATTTACTTGTAGCAACTCTTCAATGTAAAAACAACTTGTTCTTCAGAAGTTGTTGTCAGTAGATAAGTATTCTACAACTTTGAATACTTTGTAGTTGGAAAATTTTCAATGCACAAGTATTGAACTGAATACTTGGACTTATTGACAAAAGTTTCAGACCATTATTATCTCACTATATCGTATTTTCATACAACTTGAAAAAATTCAGTAACTCGTTTTGTAAAATGATTTTTTTTTATAACTGTCCATCACTCTTGGATTATGTAAATCATGATTCATGAAACATACAGGTCTCCAAAGTATTCTTTTAAAAAGTTGAAATTTTAAACATTTTTTAGGATTGTTTTCTACCTCATTTTTTAAAGAAAATCGTACCCTTCTCATGATGGGTAACGCTAAATTTATTTTGATAATTCATAAACAGTTGTTTTTTTGCTGCCCCATCGATCATCGTGGTCCTAGGCTTCCAGCATGACTGTACAAATAATTTGATTTAAAAATATAATAATATGAAATTTCAATTCGAAATAGAAATAGAAAACTTATCAGTAATTTTCCATCGAAAATGTACCAGAAATGCTTCAAAATTATGATGAATTTTGAGTTTTGCCCCTCCCCTTGAAGACCTAGTTGAAATTCATTTTTTTTATAATGATATATAAAACTAAATTAATTTAAATTTATAGTGCTTTATCTAATTAATTAATAAATTCCCCGAGAATTTTTCGAAAACGATATCAAAAACGAATTCAGGAAGTAAGAAAACCTTAATTTGTATACCCCACATGTCATTTTTGTTAATTTTGAGTTTTGCCCCTCCCCTCGAAGCCCCTATTGAGAATTTGTCAAAAACGATATCAAAAACAAATTCAGCACCTAAGAAAACCTAGATTTACACACCCCACATGCCATTATTGGTAATTTTGAGTTTTGCTCTTCCCCCCTGAAGCCCCTTTTGGGTCTAGAGTCAAAATAAAATGAAAAATGGATTCAGCGCTGCGGAAAACCCCCACAAGTCGATTTTCACAATTTTGCATGGAGTTGTGAGATTTTTATCCATTCAGAAATTTTGAGGGTCATTTTGATACTCGCAGATATAGTGTGTTGTGAATAAGCATGTTATAAATACTCATTTTGTACCTCACATTTTGTGAATACTTGCTGTAATAAGTTGTGAATAATTATACCATTATGTATTGTTGTGAACATGTTATGTATATGTAGTGAATAGTTGAATTGGTGAGAAGCAAAAGGGTTTAAGTCCAAAAATGGCACTTTTCAGGAGAAACAAAAAACTGTTTTTTACAAAAACTATCAAACTCATGAAAATATATTTCACAACTTTGAAAGAGGTTCACGTGGGACAACTTTTGGCTCTGGTCCGATAAAAAAATATTCAGAGCCAACAGACTTATGGCGCCTCAAACTTTTTGGACTTAGGCCCTTTTGAAACTCAATCTTTCAAAACATGGTGAAATTTGCCGAAAATGAGAAGTGACTTGGTACCACGTTGAAGGCAATGAAATTTCACTTCAAAATACTAACATTGGTCCAATACGTTAAAAGTACTTTGTGGGGGAAAAAAAGGATAAATTTCCAATCTTATCATATTTTTAAAAAAAATCACATTTCTAATACAAAAATGAGAAAAATTTTCGAATTTTTTAAAAAATTAAAAGAAAAATATTTATTTAAATCGTCAAAATGCTTGAGAATGAGAAAAAAACTAAAAAATTTCCATTTGAAATGAAAAAATAACATAAATTTTTGAAAATTTACTAAGAAATTAAAAAAAAAATCAATATGGACTTGGGCCCTTTTGTTTCTCAATGCTATGAAAAACGTTGCCAACGTGCTCGTAGCAGCTGGTCGAGCATGTTGGCGGGAATTTCAACCACACCACGAGATCCGCGATACTTCAATACCCCCATTTCCGTTGAAAAGTGAAAAACGCCATCTTTGAACTTAAACCCTTTTGCTTCTCACCAATTCAGTTATACCTCAGTTAGTTGTTACAAGTTAGTTGACACTATCACAACTTGAAGGTATCAATAGTAATCGAAGATTTGTTTTTGGTAGTTGTCCTGATTACTTGTATTAGGAATACTTGAGACAACTCATACCTAAAATAAGTTGTTACAAGTTGTCATAACACCTTCGAATTTACAACTTACAACTTATCATAAATTCTACTTGTGACAACTTGTAGTTTTCCGCAAGGGTAGGATACAGCAATCGACGATATCTGGGCAGTATATTCCCCAGGTAAACGTTTCACAAATGAAAAGTAAATGTTATTCGGATTTGGGTAATTTTTATTTCGCTTTTATTACATAGCTCGGCGAATTAAAGCAGACATCGCTTGTTCCAACAGATTAAAAGTACATTATCAAAAACGCCATACAAGATATTTCGCTGCCGGAGATGGCGAGAGAAAAAAAGCCGTACCAAGTTAATGGCTTATAAAATTGCTGTCGAGCGATAAGCTCGCAGAAATGTACGAATTCTAAGTCGGACTGCAATTTGGCCGCAAATAAATAGCGATAAATTTTTCAAAGCGTGTAATTTGAATTAACGACGTTCGTTTTAATTTTATCGTTCGACAAAGTCGAATGGTCATCTTTGCCACCCTGTCGAGCAAGTTTTTCGCGCAATCTCAATATTGCGTACTTTCAAAACACGGTCGAACCTATTTTAAAATGTAAATTACCCTCGGAGCTCGCAAAGCTAACCCGAGCTCAGAATAATTAACGTGTTTTTAATCGCCCAAAGATGACTTATTAATTTTATAAGCCTTAAAATTCTAGTTAAGAATTCGATTACGTACGTAGCAGAGATCCTATAATATAAGTCGACTCGTATTAACAAATTTTCTCTTAGAGAATGAAAATAATATGCAAATGAAAACCACCGTATTTTATTAAACCAACACTTGATAGCGAACAAAAGACTCGCAAGGCTTTTCAAATGGTGAAATAAAATCCAAAATACGCCCGTGGAACTTTCTCACTTGTAATGCGACTTGATTACATTGAAAGATTTTCAATTATGGGTACCACATTCTCGATCTTATCCTACCCATCGAGATTTCCACATCTCGGCGCGAAGATTTTGGTGATTTATTGCAACCGAAAGCTACCTCTTCGAGAAAGAACCGAGGTAAAAAATTAATTAAAAATTTGATCGAGTTCGAATTGAGAAACGTACCTGGAAATTTAACTGTTTTTAGAAAATATGATAAGCCGCGGCTTTGCTCCAAACGTTGTCTTTTTTTTTTTTCAATTCAATGAATACGAAAAAGCAGGAATGAAAAATGGCGAATTTTTCCAGCTCGTAGAATTATTTATTCATCATTTCCAACTCGAATACCTACTAATGTTTTCATCTCAAAGGTGGGAATTTCGATGTCTCTCAAATGGTTTGTTCGTAGCACACTGGACGTGATGGAGAAAATTTCATTTTAATAATTGCGAGTTGGGATTACACCGAAGTGAAAGGTCAAATATGAGTTAAAAATACAACCCACCTTGGTCCCAAGTTAATTGTCCCAAAAAAAGAAAGACATCGCTTTTCTAAATTGTAAATTCTACTTTAACGAAGCCAAAATTCGATTCGTTCAATAGGTTCCCTTTTTCATCTTATTTTCACAGCATATCCCAACATTATCTTTTGAATGGGGAAAAATAGTAGAAAGGAAATGTTTTTTTTTTTTTTTGTTTTTTTGTTAATCAACCGTCCTTATGAATCCGTCAAAAGCTCATTTAAATGAGCTGAAATCAAATTTCCATGCATCTATTCTGACCAAATTCAAATGAACTTTTAGTACCCAAGTCATTCGATATACCTTGCTCGAGCTACGAATTCGAAAAAAAAAAAAAGGTAACGACATAGCTGAAGATACGAGTAGGTATCACAGACAGAAGACCTTTCCGCGTATTCTTTTCAAAATATCTTCCTCCAGATTTCTTTTCACGAAGATAAAATCATCTCGTTCACAGTTATAGAAAAAAAAATCGAGTAAAAGATGAAGAGAAAATTTCCAAATACTCGTAGATTCGAATAGATGAAAATTCGTACAACTCTATACAAGGTTGTTCGAATAAAGTTAGCATGCTTCGGGGAAATAGATAGGCAATCTGTGATACTCCAAGGTTACATAATTCGAGTGTAATTTAGCGTAAAAATGAGTAATTTTTTTCGAATGACGAGTTTTAGTGAATTTCAAACCGAGAAGGTTGTTTTATGTACTCTTTACCTCTCTTTATCTCGACAAAAGTTGGGGCTTTTGTTATTTTAACCACTTGACTCTCGAGACTTTCTTTTATTTTTTTTCACAATTTTTCAGTTTGGTGGTATTTTATTTCAATAGTTGAATTAGTTCTTTGGCAATTTATAGAAATTCAATTTCATAAATTTTATCGCCAAAACTCGAATGTGTGATCAAGAGGTAAAAATGTACTCAGGGTTGCCAACCCGGTTTCGTAAATTTTGAATTGAATTTTGAAATTTTGTTGAAAAATAATCAGAAAAAATAGAATTGAAATCATAATTTAGTTTTAATTTTTTTCTTGCAAATTTCTTTCTCAGACAATTTTAGATTCTAATTTTTGCTTGAAAAATTTGAAAAATCATTTTTATTTGGTAAATTTGGAAAATTAATTTCGTCGAAAAATTGCGACACTAATTTTTTTTCAAATTTCAGAATTGTATCTAATAATTTGTCAACAAGAAAACATATCAAAAAGTAACCAAAGAAATTTGATTACTCGCCAAAATTTGCCTAATAATTATTAGTGGAGTTTCACATCAAATTTTTCAAACAGATAATGAAAATTTCAAAATCATATTTTAATGATCGAATAATGAAAAATCAGAATTTTTCAAAAAAAAAATCAGTCAATTGAGTTTTTCAAAAAAATTATCGATCAAACTTGAAAAAAATTATTACAATTTCTAAAGCAAAAATTATCGTTAAAAATGTAGGCAAGTATCAACTTTCCTCAGAATTTTTTAAAAATCGATCATTAGAATTTATTAAGAGACATGAACATCAGGATTTTTCAAAAACTGCATCTCAAAAGGTTTTGAAAAAAAAGAAGAAAAAAAACATTAAAATTACAATTAGAAAATTTTCAAAAATTTGATAATCACAATAGTTTCAAAAATTCATCATCCGAATTTTTCAAAAAAATTGTTATTGAGTTTTTCAAACAATTTATTGATGAAAATTTGAAAAGAATATCCCAATTTTTAAAGCAAAAATTATAATTCAGAATTATTCAAAAATGTGATTGAAAATTTCAAAAAAAATATTCATCAAAATTTTAACAAAAATTCTATCATCAGGATTTTTGAAAAATGTATCCATTAAAAGTTTTAAAAAAATATCATCACGTCAAAATTATTTAGAAATTTTTCTAAATATCAAAAAAACTGTCGTCAGAACTTTCCAAAAATTTATTCAAAGGAAAAAAATTTTAAAAGGTCAAAATTTTTCAAAATAGTTAGGTACCACAAAAAATCGATTATCAGAATTTTAAAAAAATTTATCAATTAATGTGTCGAAAAAAATTAATTATCACATTAACCTATTTCATGATCAAAAATTCAATCATCAGAAAATTTTTCAAAAATTAAATAATCAAAATTTTTCAAAATTTCACAAAAAAATTATCATTAGAATTTCTCAAAAATGTATGTATTAATGTGTCGAGAGAATACGAATCATCAAACTAACCTATTTTATAATAAAAAATTCAAACGTCAGAAATAATTGAAAAATCCAATAATCAAAATTTTTCAAAATTTTACAAAACATGTATCATCAGAATTTTCTAAAAAAAATGTAATCATCAAGAAGTTTTGAAAATGGATCAAAGTCTCAAAAAAATTGATTATGAAAATTCCCTACTTACTTTTAAATCAAAAATTCAAAAGGTAATCAATTTTTTTTTAAAAAGTTGATCTAATTTTTTTTTGAAAATATTCAAACAATTTTTTTTTGAAAATCCATGATTAGAAAATTTCAAAAATTCAGATTCTAAAATTTTCGATTTTATGAAATTTCTTGACAGATTTCTAAATTTAAGCCATGTTTTTTTTTTTTTTTGAATTTTTGGAAAAATTATGACAGTTGAAATTTTTGATAGTAATTTTTATTTTGTCGAAAAACTCAAAAAAACTTTCAAGAAAAACGAAGTGTTGAATTTTTTTACAAAATTTTCAAATTATGTAGGATTGTAGGTACATATTTCTATCTTGAGATTTTTTAGGTACCCGTACCTACTTTAAGAAATTACGAGAATATTTTTTTAAAAATCAAATCATCACATTTATTTCTTTACAACTCATAAAAATCAAATCACGTCGATTAGAACACTTGTACATTACCAAACAAACTGTACTAGGTACAACATTCAACATTTCAACCCATTTTCGCGATTTTTCATCAACTTAAATTCAGGAAAACATATTTTAAACAAATGCCTAAAACTTGAATAATTTTTGCGATAAAAATTCCTCTAAATTGTAAATTTGTATTTCAGCTTTCACTGAAAGATATCCCATTTCATATCCCCTTCTACGAGGGCTACATAGGCACATTCAATTCTTTTATTCGAAACATATTTGAATTGTTTGGCTATTCGCTGATTACAAAATAGTTTCGAGGATCGGTGAATTTTATACATCTTGGTTTGGTATAATAATGGCTGTTGTCGGTTATAAAATAGCTTATTGAAATATTTATTTTATCCGAAGCCTGCGAAATATATATTATATAAAAATTCTTTAATATTTTGATTCTTTTTCTTCGCACGTAACCTTAAGCTTTATTGATTTCGGGAACAAAAAAACAACAACAACACACCAACTCTCCGCTCGGTATCCCTTTTCAAACACACGTTTTAATTTTCTGCTGCATACACCACGTGTAAAGAACCAAGGGAATCGTGGCAAGGAGATGGGAACGAGGGGGGGGGGGGGGGGGGGTAAACCAACCGATACAGTACACGGACCCGGAACTGGGATTTGCTCTTATGGTGAAATATTATACTGAAATAGTAAAAGAAGAAAATTGAATTAAATACCTAGTAAAAGGAAAGTGGTTTTCTTATTCCTTTGTAACTCTTTTTGAGCTCGTCTAGAGTTGGTTTGAGATTTAGCGTGCTTATTAAGATAGGAAGCGATTCGCAGATGCACGGTGCCAACAACCGTAGCTGGTATTACCGCTTGCACTATTAAAATGCAAACGTTGTACATCACTTTTAAATCGTGCGATGGCCATTTTTCGATGCAGGTTTGGTACAGCACGACGTTATTAAATTTCAGCGGTTCCACCACCTAGATTATAATAAAAACAAAATTACATAGACACGTTGGAATAAAATATGTACGTTTAATGCTTACATATGGCATTCATGCTGAACTCATTTACTCGACAAATTATTTCCTGAGAAATATTGAAGTAGAAAATACTTCTAATAACAAAAGAGACCAGGAAAAGAATCGGAGGAAATTGAACACTTGAACAAGGATAACCACAAGGATCGCATGAATCCACTAAAAGTCTTTTTATATGTAGGAGGACCCAACGATCAATGAATCGCTATATTGAGTTTTTATAAAGATGTATGCTCTTTTCGGGTCGATACTAATTTTTCAATAGGTGACTAACTCAAAAAATATCATCTTCACAAAAAAAAGGCAAGATACATTTTTTAAGAAAATTGAAAAATATTCGATTGGTGTACATATTCGAATTTGGTGACATATTTCGTGAAAATTTTTTGTGGAAATTAATTTTTCAAATTTTTTTTTCACCAAAATATGCGTATGTCAAAAATTTAATTTAAGGACCAATCTCAAAGTTTCTTATTTCTGTAAGAATAAAGTTTCTTGCACTTTTTTGTGAAGATGATATTTTCTGAGGGGTGAAAGATTATTACCAAACCGATAAGACCGACCACCTTTAGAAAAGCCCAATATAACGATTAATCAAATTGTTAATTTTAGTGAAGAATCCTCTCTCATGTCACGATGAAGCGGTCTTTCCTGCGTTTGAAAAATTGGAGGAAGTGGCTCGTAAGTAATTAAACTGTTTTTGAACGGAGCTCTTTATACCTTTTTTTAACGTGTACAACTACGATCTGAGAAAGAATTTTTTAGGAATTTCATCAATTTCGATTATAATAAATTCCGCTTCTCACTCACTTCTATCGTTCAAATTGCATTTTTTTCATTTGATAAAGTTACAGGCAATTACCATCCTGGAGTGTATTTAATTATTATACAAAAACCACTCGATCATAGACAAAATTGGCGAAACAATGCAATGATCGAAGAGTTGATAACCAGAATTAATGCAGACCTGACTTGTTGACTGGTTATGACGTTAATAATATATTATGCGATAATGGTCCTCAATTCAGGTCTAAAATTTGGAAAGAAAAATGTATCAATTTAGGAGCCAGTTTTCGTAACGCTACCGTTTATCATCCATCTAGTAACCCATGCGAAAGAGTTATGAGAGAACTAGGTAAATCGTTACGTTTATATCTGAATAACCCGTCCTATGCTAATCGTGGAAAAAATCCAATATCAGCACTTGTGTAGATTTTGTGAACGCATGGTTCGACCTTATGAACAAGACGACAATAAAAACCAATAAATCTTTAGGTGTGCAACATTCAAATAACATCATAAAAAAGTAAAAGGATTTCGACAGAAAAAAGTCAAGTGGAAATTGAAATGAGAGATAGAATACCTCTCAGAATGTTTCTTTACTGGATAGAGACTTTCATCTGAGACTATCGAAAGTATTACCATGTGCCACAATATCGATAGGAGGTGATCAGAAGAAAGCCAACATTATTAATTCTTCTCTCAATTCAACAAATCTGCCCGATAATCTAAATATTTTAGAAAATATTTCAAAATACGAGGAACCTAAACTTTTTTTATGCGCTAATAAAAAATACTAAAACGGTTATAGAAATCACGCACGAAGGTAGTATTGAAGTGAAAGGAGTAAACGAAAGGATGTAGCAGATGCGATCAAGATACAAGCTACTCAAGATGCTACAAAATTCAACGAGTGTCTCGGTGCTGATGAGTTTGGTCTGTTCCATCGTACGCTTTTTTCCAAACAAGTGAGAGCAGAAATGGATCCATTAACACCAAAAGAAGAACTCTCAATTTTTAGGCTCTAATAAGCAATCAACAACTCAACATCGCTTGGGAGTGACTCTCGCTGTAATGGAAGCTAACGCAAATGTGGTGAACGCATTCAATATGACAAAAGCTTTACCAATGCTGTCAGCCGACCATATAGCGGAAGGGATAAATTATGTGGAGCGAATTGGAGGAGCAGCATTTGCAAATTTCTCAAATTATTTACATGATACCGATGTGGAATGCAGATAACTTTGACAATTAAAATGAAAAAACCCGGGAGTTTGAGAAAACACTCAGAAACATCACCTGAAATGTTGGTAGGGATGCATAATGCATTGTCAACAACAATTGCTGACCCTGTAATAATGAACTTGGTTACCCTAAGATCAAGTGACGATTCCATGACAGTCTTATGTGAGACAAATAGCTCAAGATCTGGCACAATGCATTCAACAGGAATTCAAGAATCTCAAATTAGTAGGAGTAAATCTCAGCCCAAAATAGATATTATTCTATGAATTTGGATATAGTGAGCACACAAGTTGGTACCAAGATGGAAACTTCATCACCCAATATAAGGTCGAGACTATTTCCATGAGACCACAACAGAAGAATCGTCTAATTTTTAGGCTTTAGTAAGCAATCAACAATTCAACATCGCTTGGGATTGACTCCCACTGTAATGGAAGCTAACGCAAAAATGTGGTGAACGCATTCAATATGGCAAAAGCTCTACCACTGGTGCCAGCCAACCGTATAGCAGGAGAGATAAATTATATGGTGCGAATTGGCGGTGCAGCGTTTGCGAATTTTGCAAATTAATTACATGATAATTAATTTCAAAGGAAGATGAACCATTAGGTAGAAACATTTTTTGAAATACATTTTCAGTTTAAGTCAGAATCTGTCGCACAACACAGACTTGAAATAAACTCCATCGGGGCTCGGGTAAGGTTAACAAAGGGATAGATAATGTCAGGTGGTTATAAAGGATACCATATACTTAATCTAACAAAGAGGGCGAGCATAACTCCACAGATATTAGTTCTTGGCAGATGGAGGAGTATCACCTTGTTCACCCATGTAATGTCATTTGGAAGAAACAAGTTGAAAATGAGGCTCTCAAGAACACAAGACATGGATTATATTCACAGAGTTTGTCACCCTGACAATCCATTTGCGGAGGAGTCTACAAAAGAACTCTCTTATTCAATGGATATTGGATATTAGGGTGGAGTAAAAAAAACATTATCTCGGATTTTGACCATATTCAAAGGATGGTGGTTCATTTCCAGTTGAACACCACCAAAAAAATTGACCACCCACCTCAAAGGGGAGGGGAGTTGGGGGCCCTCGTACACCGCGAACACCCCTAAAAAAGTGCAATTTGAGTTTATACATACTCGTAGACCTCCCCAGACCATTCACCTTGAGTGTTAATATCAATTTTGATTTTTGTAGTGTGATTGCGTGTGAATAGCCGCCGCCGCCTCCTCCTCCACTCCTCTTCGTCCTCGTATTCACTGTCTTCGCTGCAATCTTCTACTTGAGAAGATGTACTCGGACCCGTTTGAGCAGAAGGTTGTTGTTGCAGAGGCCTCAATTCCTTTCAAAATACCAAAACATTCTCTACACTTCATCAATTTTTAAATGCATTTTTTTTTTAATATTTCGAAACGAAAAAAATTAAGTAGTAGTCCCAAATTTTTGACTGTTAATGGTGGTACCGGCGGTGAAATATCCTCATTGATAAATCTCAGGTTAGAATTTTCTAACGGTGTCTCTGATTTTTTCTATTTTTATGTTGTGGAAGGTATTACAGATAATCTCATTCTTGCAGCCGATATTTTTAAGAATGATCAAACATCGATTTGTTTCCTAAGTAAAAATCGCATATTACAGAATGAAGAAAAAAATTTCACTGCCAAGATTTATCGACTTTTACAGCCCATTTTGTGAATGAGAAACACGCTTTGCTAACAATTACCCCAAATCAAGTTATTACTCTTCAGAGGAACATTCTTCAATCAAAAATTATTTCTCGTTGAATCTCCCATCGATTCAGAATCAGTTGAAGCCTTCGGGACACCCTTTATGAACAAGCAGAATATACCGAAGTTCTTGAGGATCTAATTTAGTTGAAAGGAATTAAAATTCATCACCACAGTGATACTTTTGAAATTGTTCGCTATACATTTCAACTCAAAGATCGATAGAAACCTACAACACTTACGAATAAGTAAGGGTACCCGGTACCCCTTGCATAAAAACAGCGACGACAAGAATTACAACACCGCTGACATCACTTGGACATCTTCATCTAGTCGAAAGTTTTCAGAATTTTTCAAGACCTCTGAGACACTTCTTTCCCCATCGTTCATGGTACATTGAACTTTACCCATTGTGAAACTTTCTTCACCACTTCGTCAATGTAATCACCCATTTGCTTAATCGAAAAAATTAAGGGAAATTTTTTCTTCAGCGAATGTGCGAGCATCTGGAATAGATAAAGAGGACTAGACGTGTCGAGCTTGCGGATGAGAAAATCGCGTTAAAAGGGAAGTTCACGGCTGAGGCTCGTTTTTGATTAAGCCTTTTCCTCTACAGTGTAGGAATATACAAAATGTAGTAGGTAGGCTATGTCGAGTAAATGAGAAATACATTGGAGCAAGTTACTAAAGCGGTAGCGTATTTATGAGATGATCATTTTTCAAGCGTGATTAGATAAGTATCAGGTACGGTATTATTTTTTATACGGGTACAAATGATGCCAAAGTGTGCCTACACGTTTTCGTACCATACTTTTGGCACATACTGACGTGAGACGGTGGCCGACGCCAGGCGGAGATACTCGTAATTGTTATTCTACGACAACTCGTGTTAACATTTCCAAGCTGGGTAATGAAAGAGTGTTTCGTAACCGTGTTCGGGTTCATTCTGTGTACCCACCAACTCAGCCAAATACGTGTATCGAACGAGCTTAAAATTGATGGCTTATTTTCTCATTCGAGTGTCGGCTTCGTGTCTATCAAACTGCTCGTAGGGTAAATTTCATACTTCTCAAGATATTTACCCTCGTCGGATTATTATTTCAAAAGCCTCCTCAAAAAAAAATATTCGATTATGCTAAAAAAAAAAAAAACCCGGACCGAGAGAGTATTTATTGATGAGAAAATGCGTTCGAATTAAAATAAGAAAATTCTAAAGGGAGCTATTAAATCCAAAAATCTAAATTGGCGTCTTTTATACGCGATTTCATTTCAACGTTGGTCCCCCGCACTTCGACTCTCCACCAAAGCCACAACTTGGCTGCTTCTTCCTCGTTACACAATTTACACTGTTTTTGTTCGTTGTTGCTTCTCTACGAGCAACGTGTCGCGAATATGCTCAAACTACATCTTTCTTTCTTTTGTTTTTGGCCAAGTAAACAAAAAACTTTGCGAAGTTGAAGGCGAAAAAAAAATTATTCTCAATTATAACTTTGTACAAATTTTTCCGAGACTTGGCTCGTTTGCTAAATACCCCTCGTGGCTTTGAGCTGAAATATGGTCGAATGTCAACTGTAGTGCATGGTTTTAATAATTCCAGCTATTTTTGTCATGCGATATTTTTCATTAACACTTTTTTGAAAAGTTGAAAAGTGAGAAAAAATTGATAGTTTCTCTCTTTGCGAAAATTTTTTTATATCGTGGATAAGTAATGGATATTTGATGAACTGCCTTTGGTTGTTTGAAAAATTGAATAAAATTGGAAATTTATAAAGGAAATTAACAGGCAAATAAAAATAAAATATGAAAATAAACCAAATGTTTCAAAAATTATCACGTTCACAGTTCATATTTTTTCAATATACTTTATTTCTTTGGCTAAGAGAATTTTTTCAATTTTTTTAAAGAAAGCTTTCTCCATTTTTTTCTCTCGAAAATATGTCATTAAGAATTATTTCAACATTTTTTTCTGAGGGATTTTTTTTAAAAATTTAAAATAAGAAATGAAAACACTTTCTTGGTCAAAAAAATACATCATTTTTTGTAAAAATATCTCATGGAGATTTTTTTTCAAATCTAAAAAAATCATTTAGGTATGTTCGTTCTTTATATTAAAAAAAAAAACCTATAACCGAACTTGTTGTCAACTGATTAAAAAATAATTGGGACCCTACTTGGAAAAATTTATTATAATCAAATATTCAAAAAATTACCCTAAAAAAAGATGTTAATAAAATATTATTTTAAAACAAATTTTTTTTAAAATGTGAAAGAAAAAAAAACTACTTTTTGGGGATTTTCACCAAAAAAAATATTTCTTTGGTCAAGATGATTTCTTTCAATTTTGTAAAGAAAGCTTTTCTCAATTTTTTCTATGGAAATCATTTTTTATAGTTTGTCAAGATTTAAAACGCTTTGAAAAAAATCAAAATTAAATAATTCGGTTAAAAACTATTTTTTATGGTTTGTAAAGATTTAAAATAACGCTTTCAAAAAAGTATCAAAATGAGATAAAGATGTCTGACAAAATATTTGAAAGTCAATGGGGGCTGAAAAATTGCAGATCGCTAAAAAATTGAGATTTTAAAATTGCAAAAAAAATAAAAAATAAAATAAAAAATAACAGATAGGCACTATCTGTTTGGTACCAAAATTGGGCTTAAATAGTTCCTATCTATGCAAAAAGAAAAAAAATGTTCTAGATAGAAAAAATTGAACATTTTTTATTACAGAGATGCCAATTTTCAAATTTCATAAAAATCAAAATTTCTCAATTTTTTTGGTAATTTGATAAAACTTCATTTTTAGGAATATCGAAAGTTGGTAAAAATGCAAAAAAATTCTCAAGTTTTTCTATGGAAGTAATTTTTTGAATCAATAGAAGCCATTTAAGCCTAGTTTCGTACCCAAGCAGATGTTATTTTCTTTTTTTGTTAATTCGAAAATTTCGGGTTTTCAACGATCTGCAACTTTTCAACCGCCTGGTCTTCAAATTGCACTTTATACGCGGAATTGGCCGTTTACGCGTTGGTTCACGCGAACATTAGAAAGTACTTGAAAGAGTGTTTTAAAACACCTCCAGTAGAATTAGTAGATTTTGATACATTTAAAAAAAATCTATACCTATTTGAAAGAAGCGGAATACATACTCGAGGATGCTATACGTGTTAAATTAACTAAACCTACTGTATTTTTAGAGCGAAATTTGGATGAAATTCGCATTAATAATTATAATAAGTATGTCAAATTTGAATTTTGAAAATGTGGAGTATTCGAAGGGAGCAGTTTTGGAGCGAACAGAAAAATTGAAGAAGAAGAGCGAAGAGTTGGAGGAAAAAAAAGAAGATGCATAAAAAAAGTAGGATACTACCACTTGTATTAGGTAATTTTCTAGGATTAAAACCCATTCATTTAAATTCATTGAAAGTAGGTATATAAAATTCCAAAAATTTTCTCACAAAAAAAATTCTTTCAATAATTCTTTAAAGGATAAATTCTTTCGTCGTCAACAAAATGAATCATCCTGAAAAAGAATCATCGGAATCTCAACGAGGAGAAGACTAACCATTACTCAAACGTCGTATGAAACCAAGAACCGAATAATACCAATTTTTAAAAAACAAAATTGAAATAAAAAAATCAGAACTAGAACGATTCTCAAATGAAAAGACGAATTTAAAAATAAAAATAAATGAGCAATCAATTGAACTTTTTAATTCGATAATGGGTCACGGATCCACTACTCATGATTATATTAATGAAAATGAAAAGGAAAGATGAATAAACAATTAATATATTCTGTTTTCAGAAAGAAAGAAATATATAGTAAAAACTTGTAATATTGAAAAATACTATTTTTACTTATTTATGGCACCAACAAAATACGATGAATTTCGAAAACAACAAAAATTCAAATAAGTAAAATAAGCCAATTTTCAAAAATAAAAATGAAAATTGAAAAAAAATTGAATAAGACAAAAAAATTAGAAAAAAATAAAAAATTGAAATATAGCATGAACACCACAAATAGACTGAATTCGAAAATTTCACACCGTGTCAAACGAATATGAATCTCGCACATTCCCACTCTACCATTCAAGCCAATCCAATCGATTGTAGGTCATCTCGATTAAGACAACTGTTTCCCTCTCTCGTTCAACCCCACCACTGGATTCGAAGCGATAAAAAAATAATTCGCTTGGCAAAAAAATACACTGTAGAATTCATCGATGTTTATCCTCACATGAGAAAAATTCGGAAAATAAAAATTTCCATATTGAAACGATATGTTAGAGATAATACGAATGTAAGTCGGAAACCACGCACCGTATTATAAATACACTAGTGCAACTGTAAAATAAGCATTGCATAGCAGGATGGAACAAATAAGCCAAAAAAATAGGGGAAAAAATTACTTGGTAATAAGCCAGCGGCGATGTGGCCAATATGGAGAACATCCACACACTGATGATACAGCTAATAACGCTGGATCTGGTAGATACGGAATTGTGTCTTCTAACAATGGTAAAATATCTATCCATGGCGATCATAGTGATGGTACCGATGGAAATCATGATATTGGTACCCTCCAACACGGGCACCAGTTTACATAAGGCCGAACCCAGCAGCCATTCTCGGTTCAGTATCGATATCAATGTGAATGGCATACATATGAAGCACATCGTCATATCCGATATGCTCAAATTGACGATGTAGAGATTGCGAGGCGTATGCATTTGCGACTTTCTGGCCACCACGAAGCATACCATCATGTTGGCGCAAACACCTACGCTGATTAACAGCACGTAAATCATTATGAGCACAGCTTCGACCGGTGGGTTCAAATTTCGGCGAGATTTTTGGGCATCTCGTAGTATATGGAAGGCGTCTATGACGCTGAAATTCACCGTCTTGTTCCATTCCACCAAGCCACATTGCTCCGAGAATAACGTATCTTCGTTCAAAGTGCAAAGCATTTATGACGTCGGCACAATCCGCATATCTTACGTAAATTGTTTCTCTCAAATTTCTCCTACATCGTCGTAATCATCTTATCTGCAAAATGATAGAAGAAAATCATCACAGGGGTTCCCCTTTGAGGATAACCTTTAATCGTAAATAAGTAAGCATGTTGGTTTTGAAAGTTGAACCGAAGAAAAAGTTTCAATATTATCAAATAAATAAAAATGTCTAAAAAAAAATGTAAGAAATTTCAAAATAAAAAAAAATAAAAATTAATTACAATGTTGGAAAATTAATAAAAAAATGAAAAATTAGGAAATCTGAAGTAAAAAATAAAAGGTTGAAAATGGAAATAATTGAGGAATTCGAGAAAATTGAAGAAAAAAAAATGATAAAGAGTTTAAAACAAAAAATTTGAAAAATTTTCAATGCAAAAAAATTCAAATAAATCAAAATTGATATAAAAAATTTTCAACAATTTCTCAAAGTCATGAAAAAAAAATAATGATAGTTGATGAAAAATATTATAGTAAAGTAACAACTAAAGATATTGAGCAAATTTTGGAAATGAGCCGCCCCGTTTGGCCGCCATAGCCAAAAAAAGCGCCGAGGCCGCGAAACGCGCGGAAGAGGCCGCGAAGCAGCAGCAGCAGCAGGAGACCGCCAAGAAACGCGCCGAGGAGGGGTATTCGATAATAAAAATTCGAAGATTTTCGTTTCTGTCTCATCCGTTCAATTCATTGTCAGAGAAAATTTTCAACATTCTTGGACGATTTACCATCCTGATGCATTATGCTTCTTCAAATTCAATTTGTATAAACGAATGCAGAAAGCTATTATTCACTTCAAATAGACAAGAGAATAACAACAATACCATACCGTTGAACAAGGTATTAAGTAACCATAGAAATGGAAAAATTTCCCTATTTTCGAAATAAAAAACTAAAATCAAGCTTACTTGTATTTTAAACCAAAAACTTTCAGATTTTTTGAAAGTTCATATTTTTCTTATAGTTACAAGTAAGTACCTTATGTAAAAAAATCGCAATATTTTGCAAGCAAAAATATTTTCCAATTTTTTTTTTTTTTTTTTAAAGAAAAAAATTTTAAGATTTTTTAAATGAGTGCAAATTTCACATAGATATGATATTTAGGATAAATAATTTTATAAATCAAAAAAGGACCTTCCATGGTAAGATGCTGAAATCGTCCCTAGATCGAAATCGGGTCCAAAGTGGGTCAAAATGTTAACATGTCACCAAAATTTTTGACCCCCTGCCCCTTCGGTTTCCGAAAATTACGTTATAATTGAAAAAAATCAAAAAATTACGTGATTCAACGAATAGTTTACCTACAAATTCTTCATCACTTAATCTTTCAACTAACATGTAGGAGTTGATCCCACCTCGCGTTTGTCTCAATTGAATTTCTGAGCTTTCGGAAGTTATTTTACAATAATATTGGCGGTTTAATTCACAGGCTTTTCCAACTTGGAGTTGAAAAAGGTGATTTACCGCCTTACAAAAAGCTCAGAGATGATGTATTGAAGGTAATGAGAGCAAATTTGAAAAATGTGAAACTGCTGATAATTGACAAAGTATCAATGATATCAAATATTGTCCTGCAATATATGAAATTTTCAATACAGAATGGGAGGGGATGAATGAAAATTTTTCATTTTTGCACAGATTATAACTGTATTATGTGGGTATATGAGGTAAAATTGTATATTATGAAAAAGATCAATTCATAATTTCTTTGTTTTTTGGGGGGTTGAAATTTTCAATTCGGGGGTTTTTACGTTTATTTCCAAAAATATGTTCTTTTTTGAAAAAATGATAATAACATAAAATATTCTACATAAAATTTCCTACGAAATACCTTCTTAATTTTTTTTTTGTAAAACGTACGTCGCACCCTAACGTCCTTACGGGGGTGACTCAATTTTCACGCGTTCTATAAATTCCAAGTTTCACAGACGGATAGACCTTGCGATCGAAATGTGATCAAATGTGGCCCAAAATATTACTTTTAAAATAAAAAACTATCTCAAAATTTTTTGAACCAAACCCACTCCAGAATTATGAGTCATTAAATACAGAAAATTGGATATTTAATAACAATGGAGTGAATGGTGCAATTTTTTGGAAAATTTCATATATTATGGGTACCATTTGGGTTTCTCGGTGAGAATTATTTGTTCTCAAAAATTAGTGCTGGAAGAGCTGCAGCTGCGGCAGCAGCGACAACAGCAGCGCGGGGAAACATCAGAACAGGCGGCACAACGCGGTGCGGAAGTAAGCAGCATCAGCTAATAACATAAATGATAATGCATCTATCCTAAACCTAGGTAAGGTTAACCTTTCACCTAGCAAAAAATACAAAATTTACATGTCGGTATCCAGTGCTGGATGCCGTATCACATCCAATTTCATTTTTCAAACATTCGCCTAATTTTCTTTTAGGTATCTATATTTTATAATAGTTTCGTTCGTCAATTTAATTTGTGCATTCGGGTTTCGATTATGATGTTTTTTTTTTACTATGGATATATTTACGCAAGTAATTCCTCAACACTCTAACTGTGGATGAGTTACGAATGGTAAGAGGAGTAGACCAACCTGCCTCCTTGATGGCTGATGCTGCCCCAGACTTACGCAAGTAATTCCTCAACACTCTAACTGTGGATGAGCTACGAATGGTAAGAGGAGTAGACCAACCTTATGTATTAAATATAACATAATTATTAAAAGTTCATTTTCAATAACCGAAAAAACCTTGAAAAATGTTGACTAATTTTTTTGAAAAAATTCTCATCAAGAAACCCACATGGTACCCATAATATTTGAAATTTTCAAAAAATTTGCACTACCCACTAGGGTGGAATGATTTTGACTTTTTTTTCGAAAATCGAAACAGCCTACGGCACAAAAGTTGTGTTTTGGTGTCAAAATAACATGGTAAAAATTTGAGCCCCCTCGGTAAATATTAACCCATGCTTCAGGGGGTCCAAAGTTTTCAAATGTCAGTAAAATTTCTCATATAATAAAAAAATTTTAAAAAAAAATTAACAATTTTTCAGAGGTCTAGTCGATGGTAAGGGTCCTCTTGGTGACCCAGAACCCAGTCATCCATCAAAAAATTGCATAAAAGTATAAACAGGGGTTTCCAAAATATCCACATTTTTGCATAATTACACCAAAATCAAGAAATGCGCGAATATTTTTATTTTTTGAGATATGTTGCATATTTTGAGGTTTACATATTTTAAAATATCTTCAAAATGAAAGGGAAGTCCCATCACCACCACCACTCCATAGAAAATGGGACATTTTGCTATGAAAATTTTGTCCTGTGTTTTTTAATGAAATTACTCATTTTACCTACTTTGTATTAGGGCAAAGTGAAAAAATTATCACTCTAATTACTATATGCATGAGAGCGGTTTATTTTGTGTTGAAAACATCCCATCAGAATATTAGACTCCTTCCTCAAAGGCGCAGGGCGTTAGGGATCCTCAAAGTGGGGTCAGTTTTGGAAAAACAAAGTTTTCATGGCAAAATGTCTCATGTTCTATGGAGGGGTGGTGGTGATGGGACTTCCCTTTCATTTTGAAGATATTTTCAAATATGTAAACCTCAAAATATGCAACATATCTCAAAAAATAAAAATATTCGCGCATTTCTTGATTTTGGTGTAATTATGCAAAAATGTGGATATTTTGGAAACCCCTGTTTATACTTTTATGCAATTTTTTGATAGATGACCGGGTTTTGGGTCACCAAGAGGACCCCTACCATCGACTAGACCTCTGAAAAATTGTTAATTTTTTTGTTAATTTTATTTTATTATATGAGAAATTTTACTGAAATTTGAAAACTTTGGACCCCCTGAAGTATGGGTTAATATTGACGGAGGGGGCTCAAATTTTTACCACGTCATTTTGACACCAAAACACAACTTTTGTGCCGTAGGCTGTTTCGATTTTCGAAAAAATGTCAAAATCATTCCACCCTACTACCCACTCCATTGTTATTAAATATTCAATTTTCTGTATTTAATGCCTCATGATTCATGAGTGAAATTTAACATATTATGTGTCTTCGGAAGTTACCATATCGTTTTCATGTCATTGCGATGTTGTTTGTTCCACTAATGGAAATTTACTTCGTCATCAGCGAAATATTCACGAAAAAGTGAGTTAATGTAGTCTTATTTTGGATAGTAATTATGTCGTTTCAACATAACTGGAAAACGAAAATTTCATGTATCGTGGATTTGATTTGGTGAAATTTCTGTTCGGTGTTTGATTTATTATATATATTTACTGTTGATTATTAAATATTTTCGAAAAAGTAACGATCTAATGGCCACCAAAACTGACATTTTCTAAGATATTCCTGTTCAGACATGTACGAGGCAATTCGAATCGCCTTTAATTTGTTCTTCGTTTTCAACGCTAAGCATCCGGATGAAGCTGCCCTACAGTGGTAGTTGTCTAATTCTACGAACTATGTTCTGTATCGAAACTCCCGATGACGAGCTTATGAGTACCACCCCTGCCAAGCCGTTAATTGTTAGATTAATTAAATGAAACTATTTATTATTCCCTCATAACCTCTTTCTCGATTCCTATGAGTGTGATATTCTTAGTTTTCAAGTTTCCTTGGGTTTAAGATTATTCTTAAGTCTAGTCAAGTTCGATTTTCATTTTGAATTGGTATTTTTTTTCGAATTGCCATTCGGCATTTCCTTAGGGGGGGGGGGGGGGGGGCGTCAATTTTTTTTTTTTGTAGAATGTATGGCGTTGACAAGCGAAATTTTCCAATACCTTTGCATGACGTCATTTTGATTTTTCACCTATGAAGTTTTGAAGAAGAATTAAAAACTAATTTCAAATAGCTTTTTTTAACAAAAAAATAATTTTTGATTTTTGAAAAATAAAACCGTATTTTTCTTCAATTTTGACACTTGAAAATTTTCATTTTCCAAAAAATCTATCAATATTTTCTGCAAAATGACATCATCAAAACGCAAAATGAAAATAATTTTCTCCTTTTTGAAAACTCTATGCATTTTATTTTTCAAAAATCAAAAATTATTTTATTGTTAAAAAAAGCAAGAAGAAATTAATTAGTTTCCATTTTTCTTCAAAACTTCATCGATGAAAAATCAAAATGACGTCATGCAAAGGTATTGGAAAATTTCGCTTGTCAACGCTATGCATTCAACAAAAAAAAAATTTGACCCCCCCCCCCCCCCCCCCCCCAAAGAAAAATTGTTCAACATGTCTCTAAGTTATAGGTTCGAAAATTCAACATCATCTCAGTGTATACTGGATGATTTGAATTTTCAACTCTGTGATAGGTATCTCATTTTAATTTTTAAAATTTTTTTTTTCAATTCGACAAAATTTTTCAAAACTTGGAAAATTAGCTGGTTTTGAGGGAATTGAAAATTTTCAACTTTTTTGAAACTAAAGGCTAACGACCTCTCAAGTCAATATTGACTTTTAAGATGTCATTTTAGAGATTCCGGGTCATTTGTTACTCGGAACTCGTAAGGCTAACATTGTTTCGTTTCTTCTATTTCACTTTGAAATAATATGTCTTCGACCGATCAAGCTATGGAGACTGAACAAAGTCGTAATGGAGAAGGAGGCGCGAGAATTGAGATTATATTATTTACAGTAAGTTTCTTAAAAAAATTCATCAAAATCTCTTTACGGTTTTTTCTTCTTCAAGGTGCTTTTTTGATCAAATGTCTTAAATTTATTTATTTATATAAATAAATTCAATAATAAAATATTAATTGAAAATAATATTATTGAATTAATTTGAACAATTATTCCTATTCTAATTATTTTTTTAATTGCTATCCCATCAATAAAAATTCTTTATTTAAATAATGAATTAAAAAATAATATTATTTCAATTAAAATTATTTTGTTTTCTCCCCCTTTTTCCCCTTTTTTTGTGTACTTTAGAAATTTGAAATAGAAATTTGAACAAAACTTTAGCTAGGTAAATGTAAAAATATGTCTTCAGAAAATTACTTAGAAATTCATTCAGAATTTTTCTAACTTCAGATTCAATTTTTTAGGTAAAGAAAACAATCCTCGCCGTATTGAATAGGGTGGAATGATTTTGACTTTTTTTCGAAAATCGAAACAGCCTACGGCACAAAAGTTGTGTTTTGGTGTCAAAATGACGTGGTAAAAATTTGAGCCCCCTCGGTCAATATTAACCCATGCTTCAGGGGGGTCCAAAGTTTTCAAATTTCAGTAAAATTTCTCATATAATAAAATAATATTTAAAAAAAATAAACAATTTTTCAGAGGTCTAGTCGATGGTAGGGGTTCTCTTGGTGACCCAGAACTCGGTCATCCATCAAAAAATTGCATAAAAGTATAAACAGGGGTTTCCAAAATATCCACATTTTTGCATAATTACACCAAAATCAAGAAATGCGCGAATATTTTTATTTTTTGAGATATGTTGCATATTTTGAGGTTTACATATTTGAAAATATCTTCAAAATGAAAGGGAAGTCCCATCACCACCACCCCTCCATAGAACATGAGACATTTTGCTATGAAAACTTTGTCCTGTGTTTTTTAATGAAATTACTCATTTTACCTACTTTGTATTAGGGCAAAGTGAAAAAATTATCACTCTAATTACTACGAGGGGCGGCTGATAAGTAATGCACAGTGACGCATAACTCGTGTAAAAATGGAGCTACAATTATTATTAAAAAAAATTCATGTAGCTACATGTCTCCTCTACACCTCACAAAAATTTGGTCAAGTTACGTTGAGCCGTTCGTGAGTTATAGGCTTTCAACTGAGGCATGGTCGCGCCGTTTGGTCACTGAAGGTTAATGAACCTTATGTAATAAAGTTTATGTCGTGAAAAACTCGAATTCTACCGAAATTTCTGCATATGTTTATCGGACGTGTACTACATCTTCATGGATGATAAAATTTTGAGGCGTGGAGCTGAGGAAAACCTCAATTTCGAATATAGTCAAACCACCTTTATGAATCAAATTTCACTCGTACGGGTGTTTAGTCGACTACGTCTGGTTTTATTCGCAATTGAGGCGTCCCTCAGTCCCACTCTGACGAAATTTTTTTGTTAATGGAATCACATGTACAAGTTCAATAAACCTGTAGATGCTTCAGTTGGATATTCACGTTTTTTCACGACAAAAAGTTCATCAGAGCTTACGTCAATCTTGAATGTCAAGTGAAGCGAAGATGCCTCAGTTAAAGGCGAATAACTCAAGAGCGGTTCAACTCAAGTTGACAAAATTTTTGTCGGATATAAAGGAGACATGTCCTTATCTAAAAATTGTTCAACCACTACTATAGCTTCATTTTTACGTGAGATAAGCCCATTTCTTATCGCAAAAAAAAAAAGTTCCATAGTACGTTGATCAACCTTCAGTGACAAAACGCGCGATCATGCCTCAGTTGAAGGCCTATAACTCACGAACGGCTCAACGTAACTTGACCAAATTTTTGTGAGGTGTAGAGGAGACATGTAGCTACATGAAATTTTTTTAATAATAATTGTAGCTCCATTTTTACGCGAGTTATGCGTCACTGTGCATTACTTATCAGCCGCCCCTCGTATATGCATGAGAGCGGCTCATTTTGTGTTGAAAACATCCCATCAGAATATTAGACTCCTTCCTCAAAGGCGCAGGGCGTTAGGGATCCTCAAAGTGGGGTCAGTTTTGGAAAAACAAAGTTTTCATGGCAAAATGTCTCATGTTCTATGGAGGGGTGGTGATGATGGGACTTCCCTTTCATTTTGAAGATTTTTCAAGTATGTAAACCTCAAAATATGCAACATATCTCAAAAAATAAAAATATTCGCGCATTTCTTGATTTTGGTGTAATTATGCAAAAATGTGGATATTTTGGAAACCCCTGTTTATACTTTTAGGCAATTTTTTGATGGATGACCGGGTTCTGGGTCACCAAGAGGACCCCTACCATCGACTAGACCTCTGAAAAATTGTTAATTTAAAAAAAAAAAAAATTTTATTATATGAGAAATTTTACTGAAATTTGAAAACTTTGGACCCCCTGAAGCATGGGTTAATATTGACCGAGGGGGCTCAAATTTTTACCACGTTATTTTGACACCAAAACACAACTTTTGCGCCGTAGGCTGTTTCGATTTTCGAAAAAAAGTCAAAATCATTCCGCTCTAGTATTGAACTCACATTCGTTCAAGCTTTTCAAACCGTAACATTTTTTTATGCACCTCTTCACCAAGCCGATTAATCTCTCATTAGCCCCGCCTTGCCAAGGTGAGTACTGTGGAATAAATTTCCACGAAATTCTATTTCTGCTGACATATTTGTTAAAAGGTTTACAGAAGACTTGTACTTTCACACCTACTAAGGATTGCACGAACTTGAAATTAGTGACATTATCTGAAATTATGCACAATGGTACTCCTCTCTGAGCAACGAATTTCGTCAAGCTCTGTTCAGAAAAATTGAAAAAAAAATCTTCTGATTTGTGGTCAAAATCAACTTCTCAACATCCAAAAGGGATTTTATAAAACATGAAAAATTATAATTCGACTTTTGACGTCAATCTAAAACTTCCAAGTTCCAACCTCAACACTGCCAAAAAGAATTAAAAAATTATGAAAATCTAATCGTAGCAACGACGACTCTCCGGGAAAGAATTAATTAATCAATTAGCACAGGAACGGTATAGCTCGGAGTATTAAGCGATTCGCGTATAAAACGTTGGTTTTTCGAGTCGATTAAATTTCCAACGCCTAAATCCATGTTAATAGGTTGAACCGTCGCCAACCATAACAGCCCACACATTACTCACTTGTGACATATTACGGAAACCATAGCTCGTCGACCAGACAATTTGATTAAAAATAAAATCAATTTCAAGTTACCCGATAGCTCGAAGGCACCATGCTCTCGAGTACGCGTACATCGTACTTTGTACATCGTATAGGCAGTGAGGCACTCGACAATCTCAAAATTTCCTCGTGATTTATGGCGTAAAAATAAAACTACTTGGATTGCCACTCGCCGGTCCACCATCTCGGCAACAAAATTTACAAATAAAAGAGGTTAACTTGCCATCACGTATAATGCCTTTCAACATGTGGATCGTAACTGGCATCAAGTTTCAATGAGTTTTCAATTTATTAACAGCTGTTCACGTCTCGCTGCCTAAGCCCTCGCGTGTCTATCACACCATTTGTCGAGAGCCTGGGCCTTTTTTATTCTTTAGCTAGAGAGCGAGTTCCATCACCATCGAGTTACTTCATACTGTTTCATCTTTTTATTACGAAAATTTACACTCTAATTTAACGTTCACGTTCATCTCGTACCTTCGTGTTAAAAAAAAAAAAAAAAAAAAAAAAAATAGAAAGAAGATACTCGTACATCTCTACGTAACACAAAACGAAACTAAACAAGTAAAACAGAATCAGTTACGTTGTAAATTAATTTTAAAACTGCTAAGCTCCTCTTTGATGTTCACTGTATACTCAGTCATTTTGTAATATTACGAAATTCTTTCATTTTTTTTTACGTTTTGTACCTTTTTTTCTTTTTTGTGTTATGCTCCGGTGTCTTGAGTTTTTCGAATGCTTTAAAAAGCTTTACACGTTTTATAATGAAAAAGACGATTCGTATATAAAGGAGTACGATGGAATTTCACAAACACTAAAAACTTTTTGACTCTCTGTAAGGTATTTATACCTGAGTCAAGTATTTGTAGGCACCTTTTCCTCCCTTGTACCTATTTTCACGTATCGAACTTTTTAAGTATACACTTCTGAAAGTACGTACAAATACGTTAAACGAATTATTTCATACCTAAGAGTGTTTCCGAAATGAAAAGATATTCAAATAAAAGAAAAAGAAAACTTTCAATTCGAGGTAATGTGATTTCAGAATCAAGTTTCAAGTTACTCCATGACCAGAAATGCGACTATAAAGGTAACAGATGAAGAAAGATTATTAATATTTCAGTAAATTTGTTAAAAAGTATAATCTAGGAAATGGAAAACCCAACGAAAGTTTTACAAAAGAAAACTTTCTATTTTGTATCTATATCACCCAAAGAGTATGATATACAATTTGAAACCAATTCAAACATTTAGCGTAATCAAATTAGGCAACGAAAAAAACGGCTTCAACCCCTAAAAAATGAATGAAGTATTTTTTTTTTTGATAAAGTTGATCGTAAATATGTCCTAATTAAAATTTTTTTTTATAAAATCCTTTAAAATCAGAGAGTTGCTTCACCTCAAATATTCACATTTTTGTCCCACATTTTTTTTGCTCCACTTTATTCGCGTATATATCAGTTCCCAAAAAAGCTACAGACATTTTTTTCGTACAAAAAATGTACAGAATTAAATATTCTTCCAAATTAGTAATTTTTTTATTTTTTGGTAGAAATGATGATAACTCCAAAAATGGACTTAGGAGTTATTGGTTCCATTCAAAGCCGATTTTCGGGGTTAATATCAATCCTACCAAAAAAATGAAAATAACAAATTTGAAAGAATATTCAATTTTGTACATTTTTTGTGTAAAAAAAAAACAAAACAAAGTAACCTTATTAGGAACTAAGATATACGCGAATAAAGTGTGGCAACGAATTGTGGGGGCAAAATGAGGATATTTGGGTGTGAAGCTCCACTCCAGTTTTAAGGGACTTTCGATATGCTAATTAGGACGCCATTACGAGCAACATTACAAAAAAAAATTAATTTTGTTTGGGAAAAAGGCCTAATTTGACTGCACGAGCTAGGAAACATAATCCACTTCAAGATGACGAGAATAATGAATGGCATCCCGAGGTAGAGCAAAAGGTAGATGATCCAGATCCAATGAAGAATAATGAAGAGCAATGTGAAGAAGAGGAAAGACTCATGATCATGAATTAATGCACTTTGATGAAATAAATGAAATAATTAAGATCGTCGCATATTATCAGATGAAGGTAAAAATTACATCAGCCTCAACATGGAAGCATGTTTTGTTCCAAAGTTGTAATTCAAAATAAAGAACTAAAAGAAAATTTGACAGTATAATTTCAAGAAGAAAAGAGAAGATGTGAAGAAGCTATTTCGAGGAAAATTACACAATGATTCAAGTGAAATAGGGATCAATTTCAGAAGTAATCTCATCTCCCGCAAGAAGAATAACAAATATTTTTACACGATTGCCTTCGATGGTAAAAGTACCCATCGTATAAATTATTTCAACAAACAAAGCAGAATATTCAAAATTTGAAAAGGGAAAGCTGTAGGAATAAAATCAAAAAATTCAAAGTGAGTAAATATTTCATATTTAAAATATTTGTCTATGTTGTCAATACACCAAAATCTCGTCAACTCGAACCGGTTAAAATTATCTACGAATTTGAGAGTTATTGAAGTTCGACTTGGCAACTTTTCAAGTTTCCCAGAAATTGGCACATTTTCAAAAACTGACAGATTTTCAGAAAAACCTGAATTTTTCAAATTACCAGATTTTTACAGATGGTCAATTTTAAAAATATCATCAAATCTTCAAAAACTGTCCATTCTTTAAAAATATCCATTTTTAGAAAATTACCAGATTTTCAAAAAAAAAAAAAATTAAGAAAACTTCCGTATTTTCAAAAATTGACTATTTTTAGAAAATTTTCAGATTTTTAGAAATTGGCAATTTTTTGAAAATTGCCAGAAAGATTTGTTAGTCAATTTTAAAAATATCGTCAGTTTTTCAAAACCAGTCGTTTTCACGAGAAAAAATTTACGACAGTCATATTTCTTTAATAATAATAGGCCAGATGGCCTTCAAAATTAGGTCTAGTCAGAGTGGTTGGAGGTGGAAAACAGGAGAGTTCAATCCTTGACGAAACCATTCATTCTGGATCCATTCTTAAAAAACAAAGCGTATTCAGCTTAAATCAAGAACCTCCCATGATATCATTCAAAACATTCCGCGCTATGGCACCCGCAGGGTCACTGGAAGTTCTCTTGGTGTAATTTTTTTAAAAATCTGGTAATTTTCTGAAAATTGACAATTTTTAGAAAATGACTAGATTTTCAAAAAATTTTACATCAAGAGAACTTCTAGATTTTTTCAGATTGTCTACGTATTTTAGTTTTTCAGAAACTGCTAATTCTTTGAAAAGATTTTCAAAGAGAAAAAATTATTTTAAGAAAACGTCCATACTTGGTTATGTTTTCAAAAAATTGTCAGATTTTCAAAGGATCAGATTGTCAATTTTAAAAACATAGCCATTATTTCAGAAACTGTCGATAAAATTCTTAGAAAATTGTCAATTTTTAGAAAGTTACCAGGTTTTAAAAGAAAAATTACTTCCAAGAAAATATCCAGATTTTCAAAAAATGACAATTGTTATAAAATATCCAGATTTTTAAAAATTGCCAGATTTTAGAAATGCTCAGATTTTTACAGATTGTTATAATGTTGAAAATATTGCCAATATTTCAGAAACCGCCAATTCTTTGAAAATTGCCAATTTTTACAAAATTAGGTACCATATTTTCAAAAAAAAAAAAAAAAAAAATTAAGAAAACTTACAGATTTTAAAAAATTGATAAATTTGGCAAATTTTCAATTTTTAGAAAATTTCTAAAAATTGCGAATTTTTAAATTTTCTAAAACTATTAATTTTTGGAAAACTGCTTGTTTTTGATAATGGTGAAATTTGAAAAATTGGCTATTTTTTAGAAGTTTATCGTCGTTATCCTATATGTATAAAAGGAAATTTCGAGCCATAAAATTACTAATAAATTATTGATAAATTTTAATTTTTTGGATTTTTTTTCCATATTTATTTGAGTTTTTCAAGTATTTTTTTTTTCTAGAGCGCACGAACTTTTTATTGAAAAACCCAAGTATTGAGAGCTGTCAATTTTGTGAAAAAATGAATTCAATACTTGTCATTTAATCCTACATTCTCGATAATCTTGGTTAGCTCAATTTTTAATATCTAGACCTACATAAAAATTCTCAAAAATTCTTCAGAAGGAAAAAAATGCCCGTGAAAAAAAAATAAACTACCTAGTGACTTTTATACACATTAGGTACCTATGCATAATTGGATGTAATTCAGGAGAAAACTTTTTATGTCCCTACCTTTAAAATTCTTTGCTTCTCTATCACATTTTTTCGTCGATTTCATAAATTTGAAAAATGACAAGAAAAATTGTAGAATTTTCATCAAAAATAATTCGCAACCTACATTTTTCCCATTTTAAATTGTTCTTCATTTCGACAACTCCACGTCCCACGATCAAATCAAAAGAACTGAAACAGCTAATAGGTAAACAATCGAAACGAATCATCGATATGACACATCGAAGGCGTTCAATTTAGCAAAATTCGCATCAAAACAAACACCCAACTTTCCAAACACACGTATCTTCTTGAAAAAAAAGGGTGAAAAATTCTTATGTACCTACCCGGATGAAATAGATAAAAAAAAAAAAAACACACAAACAGGTGATTCCATTTCTCACCAAGTCGAGTGAAAAATACAATAAAATGGAAAAAACCCCACAGATGATTATTTTCCAATGAAACACCAATTTATTTTTTAAAAAACAACAAAATTTGTACCCGTATTATTACATCTTTTACTCGTTGAACACGCTCCGGTCTCTAACACAATTACCCTTCTCGAGAGCACAAAGCGAATATAAGAATTAAAAAAACAGTTTAGGAAAGAAAGTCAAACAATTGTGGCGAAAGAGAATTCCCATTATAACGTTATTAATTTACACTTCTTTCCTCGGTCCAGACTACGCGTAGAACTCGTTAAATTGAAGACACCACAAATACTAACTTCATCAGAAAACCAACCACCAAAACTTCATTACTTCGCGACAAGCAAATTTACACCCCTAAGTTCAACCTTCTCGCCTCATCTCGTAAATCCAGCTTGTAAATCGAATTATTTTCACTTTCCACCTGAAACACCAAACGGCGAATCTACGAGGGGGATCAACTTACGTTCGAGTTTACGAATACATCGAACTTGTAATTTTTTTGCATCTCGAATTTGTGGGTGAGATGATCAAACCCACCTTTAAGTTGTAATTTCTACATCGACAATGTTTCCTGTATACATCGAGAAGGCTCGCAGTCTGAAAATTGTTCGAAATGCGCAAACGTGAGCTGAACCTACCTAAGAAGGGTGACTTGGGAATTTGATACTTTCAACACCTCTGTCATAGAGAAAATATCCATCGAGATTTATGGTCGTTTCGAGTACACCCTGCGGTTTGATTAAATCGTAGTCGAAAAATATCGCTAATTTGTGCCCAACGATTCGTAATCATTTTCGCTAGAAACTGAGCCAAACCCGTTGCTTGTTTTAGCGTAGAAAGCTCCCCAAAAAAAGAACGTGATCGAAATACCCAAACACGTAAAATGTGTTTGAGCCTTTGCGGTTAAAAAAAAAGAGATTTGTTTTGCCCAATTCTAAATACGTAGGCTAACACTTCCGTCAAAAGATTACCAAGATTATAAAGAAAAATGTAGATTTTCATTTTTACCAAAATGCGGCTTCGAAAGTCGTATATTTTGCTGGGGAAAAAAACCTCGAGCGATTGTGAAAATATACTCGATCGTATTTTTCACCACGTTTTTAGGAACAAAAGCTCCTACCATGTTCGACAATTCAGCAACACTTTTCAACGCCATCAATTTTATTTTTTGTTGTAAAATTCGACGATTAACTTTGGTACGAATCTTTTGTTCGAGTTTTAATTTCGGCCCAAAATTAATCCGTTATATTCGATGCCTCTTGAAACAGGACGAAAAAAAAAACTCACCGACGATAAAGTTTTCGCCGCGAAATTGTATAAAAATGTTTTTCCTCTTTCTTTGTTTAGGCAACGTTATGTAGTGCTATCCAAGTTTTACTTCTTTTTGACACATAGTTTGAAATTCAGATAAGTTTAATTTTACCAGCCATTAGTTTTCGTGCGGAAAAATATCTATTTCGAGATGATTTTTCTTCCTTTCGCAGCCCCTAACGACTGATTTTATTAATCGATTAGGAAATTAATACGAGAAAATTGCCCAAGTTGATTTACATCGCAAAATGCTCTCGGTTCGGTATTTAATTTCAAGCTCGTGTACGAGCATACGATAAAAACCTATAGCGGTAAATTTTTCAGCCAATTTTATACTCTAATAATAACACTCGCCCACCTTCGTAATTGCCAATAAATTTCGTGTTTTTCGATACGCAAACCAGGCTCGATGAGACCGAGAAGAATATACAAAATAATATTAACATTCGATAGAATACACTTTGCGGTGTAAAACACAAATATCTACCGAGTGTTTATCTAAACACGTCGACAAAAACTCGCCCCTGTAGTACGTGTATCAATGTGCTTGTAGGAAAATTCGCAACCTTTTTGTCGACTTTAGAAAAACCAACGCAACGAAGGCAACGAAACGAAGGCTAAAGCGTTAGAATGCGGTAACAAAGTTACGAGTAAAAACACGGCGATTAGTTTACGTAAGAAAACTTTTCGAAAACACATTGTTCACTGACGTGGATGGAGTTTCGTTCCTAATTTCGAATTTGGAATTAAAGTGAGAGGGGAGGGCGCTGGACCGCCATATTGTTCCCTTTTGAAAATTTGAAATTTTTCTATAACTCGTAAACCGTAACGTTTACAAAAATTTTGCAAGAGTAATTTTTTGTAGAGGATTGAGTAATTGACTCAATTCGAAAAAACTTTGATAAGTATTTTTTAAGTTTTTTCGATATCTCAGCTGCTACTGCATAAAATTTCATTTTCTTTGCAATATTGAGTCAATTACTCAATCCTCTATAAAAACGCACTCTAGCAAAATTTTTGTAAACGTCACGTTTCACGAGTTATTAGAAAAATTTCAATTACGCTTTGCCAATTTTTTTCAACATCTCGAATCCCACTGCATAAAAATCATCGAAAAATGCATCATCTTTTTGATACTGGGTCAATTACTCAATCCTCTACAAAAAAGTAATCTTGCAAAATTTTTGTAAACGTCACGGTTTACGAGTTATTAAAAAAATTTCAAATTTTAAAAAGGGAACAAAATGGCGGTCCAGTGTACCCGGGTTAAGTGTATAGTGCCTTACCTATCCCTGCCCCCCCCCCCAAGTAAATTGGTGACATATGTGGAAAAAAATCACTTAAGTATTTTTTTTCTCCAACTGAAATTTTGTGACCTCGCAGAGTCCCACTTTTTAAAAAATTTAAATTTAAAATTTAAAAATTTGTTTTGAACAAAATGGTCACTATGGAGGTATTTTTACCCAACGAGACCACTTTCGGTGATTTTTTATCTGAACCAATTTTTTTTTCAAGAGGGGCATGAAAAATGCTTATTTTTTTACGTTAAAAAAATTAAAAATAAAAATAAAAATCAGCTGAAGTGAGGAAAATTTTTTTATGGATTAAAATCGTCGCAACAGTTAACATGCACATATTTTACCCAAAAAGACCATTTTCAGAAATTTCTCAAATTTACTTCAATTTTCATGACTGTCATCTTACTATAAAAATCGAAGTCCCTGCGAATTGAGGAAAAGTTGAAAAAATTTCCGAAAATGGTATTTTTGGGTAAACATGTGCATTATGCGAAGACGATTTTAATCCAAAAATTGTTTTCATAATTTTAGCTGATTTTTAATTTTTTTCTATACATAGAAAAAAGGGAGATTTTTCATGACCCCTTGAAAATGAGCTGGAGTAAAGATGAAAAATTACCAAAAATGGTCTCATTGGGTAAAAGTACCTCCTTAGTGCTCATTAGGTTGAAAAATTCAATTTTTTTCATTTTTTTCATTTTTTCAAAAAGGGGGTGGCTTTGTGAGACCACAAAAATTCAATTGGAGAAATTATAAAAAATACCTAATAATTTTCTCCATAATTATTTGTAACCAATTGACTGGGAGTACCGAAAAATTTCAAAAATATCCAAAAATTAGTGCCACCCTAGCTGATTATAATTCAAATACCTACCCCTGCAATTTTCTTTTTAAATCGAAATATTTTTGTAAAAAAAAATTATGATTCAGGATATATCTTTTAAAATAAAAATCCATTGCGATGACTTGAATAGTGAAATGGCAGGGTGCATAAATTTTGATCAACTTCATCAACCCTCCCCCCACCCCTCGCACCCAAAACAAATCCGAATCAGTTTCCAAACTTTTCCGAATGAAGCAAAACTCGAAAATGTGGTAATTTAAAACTTGCCAAATGCCAAAGAGTAACTTTTTTATGAACAATAAAATTTTAACGATTCAATAAAACAACTACTGCGAGTACCATAAGGCAGTTAGAACTTTTATTTTGCTTATTCTGGTCACGTTATACACAGTGATAAGACATCTTTCGATTTTAACGTGATCCAAATCAGAAATTCGAAATGAAAATATACCCATTTGGGAAATTTTTCAAGCATCGAATAATCAATTTATATGGTATTTCAAACATTTTTAAGGTGCAAAATTTCAAAAAAATTCAAATTCGAACTTTTTTTATGCTGAAATTTTCTTAATTTGTGAAAAATAAAAATAAAAATACGCACCTACATGTTGGCAGTAATTATTTGCACTCGAAACGAAGTTTTTTTCTCAATTATTTCGAGCATACGTTTCATTTTTTCATTTTTCACAAATTGAAAAAACTTTATCAGCTGATTCAACATCAAATTCCAATTTTTGGAATTTTTGCACTTTTTTGACTGAAAAACAGATTCAATCACAAATTCATTTTTTTTTTTCAATTTCAGTCTTTCTATAATGTTTATAGACAAATTTTAAAGTGGAGAGCTGGAGACTGTTGAAGCTTGAGACATTTCTGAAACTTTACGAATTGCCCCCCTCCCCTCAAATGATGGCAAATTTCGAAAAAAAGCTCATTCGAAAGTGCATAGTTTGAACTTAAGATTGAGTATACTTTTTGGAAATTTTCCTCTCTAGGGGAGGGGGCAAATTTTGGAAAAATTTAAAAACTGTATCAAGGTAGATACATAGAATAATCAACAATTTTCTCTCACTTTGTTTTTCCTACTGAAATGATTTCACTCTGCTAAATGAATGTTGCATAATATAATAGATTAATAACACATGGGTCATACTAAAACGGTTCACAAAGACTTCTACATAACACCATTCAGGAATGATACTGGAAGAACCACCATGAAAAACCTGTTAACCGATCATGGAAGAGAAGAATTTGATAGATATTCGCGTTTGAAATTTTTACATTTTTATAGGTGAAAAATGTAATAATTTGTCATTCTTGAGTTACAAATTCTTTTTTTTACCCATATTATTCCGTTCATCAAGTTTGGCAAAATTTCATGAATTCTTACCCACTTTTTGAACTTAGTAAGAAGATGAAATTTCAAGAAAAAAATTTCAATTTGGTATGAAAATTTATGAACACCTACATAAGAAAACATTTTCATCCATTTTTGAAATTTTTATATTTTTCAGGGTTGAAAATTGTAAAAAAAAAATGGATCATATTACAAGTCATTTTTTTTTTCTTCAATTATTCAAGCCCATTTACCAAGTATAGTTTAATTCAATTATTTTCGTCCTCATTTCAACACAATAAAAAAATTATGAAATTTGGAGAAAAACATCAAAATAATATTACATAAAAATTAATGCAATAGGCTGGAGAAAAAAATATCAACATGAAAACACCCAATTTTGCCATCTTTACTTTTTTTCCTTCAGCAAAAATTTCCAATTCATGTACAAAAATTTTTCAACCTGTTTATCAACTTTAGCAAAATTTTAATCAAATTTTTCTTCACTTTTGGTTTCAATAAGATAAAAAAAAAATCAAGGAAAAAAATCGAATTTAATACGAAAATCGAGCATTTTAAAAATAAATAATATTTTTCCACTTCGCAAGCTATTTTCAAACTACAAGCCGCAGGAAAAAAATTCCATCCGGTAATTCGACAATTTTCTACGCCATAAAAACCTCGATAAAAAGCAATGAAAAGCGAAAATGGTCGTAAAAATTGATATTTCGTAGAACGAACGAATGAGAAAAAAATATGAAATTAAACAAAAAATAAATTGAAATTTTTCAAGCATCAAATTTTTTTAAAAAAATGATCGAAATTATTCCAAAAAATGCTCATAGGAGATGAAATTTTATCACGCGAATTCAGTCAGGTACATAACCGGCGAACTCGTCGCGACCAACATCAAACACCTTAAAAACTTCGTAATTTAACCAATAATAAAAATACAAACCGCCTTTTTGGAATAAAAATTTCGAAAAAATTGGCACGTAATTTTTCTCAAATAATGCGAGTCTTTGCGACGAATTATTAATGAAGAAAAAAATAAATTCTGATACGCGACGTAAAACACACGCGTCTGCGAAACGTATAGCGAAAATAAATACACAACTTGAGAATGAACGAATACATGTAGTACTCGCAACTTTAAACAACATCCCTTTCATCACAAGCTCGACTAAGCATGCCACAATGAAACGGATAGCGCGCATTCATCTTGGCAGTTCGCACCACCCGTGTTATACCTTCGGTGGAAAAAGCTTGCGTGACCGAGCCATCGATATTGTTTATTTCATAGCTTACCCATTATCGCACCATCGTCATCGTCTATGTTCCAATATTAATCATCAACTTTTCCAACCTATACGCGAGTGCATGCATCGGAGCGAAATTTGAAAAAATAAAAGTAACTTTAGTAACCTGAAATTTCAAAAAAAGTAACCAAAATTATGGAAAAAAGTAACCAAAAATTTTCCATTTCCACTTGAATACAATGACTCATAACCCCCTCCCCTCACCTCATCACAGTTTTTCTCATATTTTCGCTAAATTTGACGTTTCACAACTCTTGAAATCAATGGTAAAAATTTTGAAAAAAATCAAAATTTTCAATTCAAAAATAATAATTCATGCATTTTTTCTATAATTATGACGAATTTTAATAGAATAGTTGGCTTAATAGGTGCTCAATTTTTATATCATAGGAAATTTCAATTCTTGAGAAGCTCACAATAAATAATTTTTGAGTTCCTATCAAATCTTAATTTTTTTTGAACTCAATATTGAAAATTCAAAAAAAAAATTTTTTTTTCTTGAAAATACTTGATATCAACTTTTTTAAGTTTTTGAACTCTTATTTGTTTTGAAATCGTTTTCAGTTTTCAAATAATTGTTGATTTCAAAAAACGTGAATTTTATAAAAAATTTAAATTACAAACAATACTGTCCTTTTTTTAATTTTTTAATTTTATTTTTTTTTCGATTTTTTTTATTTTTCAAACAATTTTTAAGTTCTATAAATTTAAATTTATTAACAATTTGTAATTTCTAAAAAGTTCTGGATTTCAAAAAATTAAACTTAAAATTCTCAATTTTTTGATTTTTAAACAATTTATATTTAATTTTTTAAAAATAGCCGTTCCTAAAATTCATGTTTATTCAAATAAAAAATTTCCAATTTATAAAAATTGTAATGCCTAAGAATTTAAAGTCTAAAAAAATCAATTTTTTGATTGGCTTATTGCAAAATGAGTAGATACAAAAAAAAATTAATTTTTGAAAAGTCTTCATTCTCCACAAAAAAACAATTTTTCAACATGTGAAATTCACAACTTTTCAAAATTTTTAAAAGGAAAGTTTTGCTCATTTGAGAAATATCAAATTTTTGAAGCATTTTAAGTTCACGAGTTGAAACGATTTTATGTTTCATTTTTGAGAAGTTCTCTATTTTTCAAACATAATTTTCAAATAATTCGAACACATTTTTTTTTTAATTGAAAAAATTACTAGGTATTCTCATTTAAAAAAAAAGTTTTTAATGAGGAGAAATCGGTTTTATTCTTCGACGGCCTCTACTTCTTTTGAAAAGAAATTTTGAGAAAAAATCGTTTATTTGTCGAGAAATGAATTTCTCAATTTTTTCAAAAAAATACGGCTTATCTACTTACATTTTTTTTTTTTTCAAGAAATGTGGCTCATTTTTAGACAAGAATAAATCTTAATTCTTCAAGAAAAAAAATCACAATTTTTCATACTGACTTGAAAAATGCCTATAAAAGAACTTTCAATTTTTTTAGGAGCAAACATTTTTCTACCTTGAATTTCAATACATAAGTACAAAATAAATATTCCTGAAGTTCGAGCAGAAAAAATCTCAATTTTAAAAGAAGATTCAATAAATTGTTCAATTAAGGTCAGTTGGGGTAACTGGGCCACGTTTTTACAACTCTAAAAAATCTTTATTCAAAAATGCCTCACTAGTGAAGAATAACCTTAAATCTTCAAATGGGACGTGTAGAGGGGTGTCATAGAGGTACGCTCACTTTTTTGATTTTGAGGGTGAAGCACATACCTGAGCTGAGGAACACCTCACTCTACACAAAGAATGATGGCCCAGTTACCCCGAAAAATGGGGTAACTGAGCCACCAAATTTTTTTTTTATTAAGGAAGATTCAAGATGTGTAATTCACTTACCCCCACTCAAATCTGAGTTTTGGGGTAACTGGGCCATGTCATGTTACTCAAATTACTGAGGCCTCCTCAAGGGGAGCTAGGAACCGAATGATAATTGTTATGGTGGGCTTACGATGTCAGTGTTACCATGCAACCAACCATTTACGTCAAGACGATTTTGGAGGGGATTAGGAAGAGAATGGCCCAGATACCCCGGTGGCACAGTTACCCCAATTGACCTTACTTAATTCATTTTTAAATAAAATATTTCAAATTTTTTGGAAGCAAAATCTCTGAAAAAAACTTTCAACACGTTTTTAAAGAAATTTTAAATTTTAATGGCAGCTGTTCGTCAGATTTTTGACGAAATAGTAACCAAAATGAGTCCTAAAGTAACCATAGTAACCAAAATGAGCCCAAAAGTAACTAAAGTAACCTTGCCTTTAAAAAAGTAACCAAGTTACTAAAAAGTAACCGTGTTCCGATGCATGCGAGTGCGAAAATTTCGTATATTTGTTTCGTGAAAGAAAAAAAAGTATCCATCAAAAATTCACACCGAAGCCAATTACGTGTAGACACGAATTCACGTGAAGCTGGCTGAAATCTTCGTACGATTTGAACCAGATTACTACATAACGATGGATAAAAAATAAACGATACGATTTTAAAAATTCATCCATCCGAGCCACGAATACTTACACCAAAGAGAACTCTACGCTAAATAATTATCATCATTGCATGTCTGCCACCGAAATATTCAAAGCGAATGCGAATTGCATAACCGACAACGATTTCCTATCTGTTAACAACAGGTGTTTGTAATCGAGCAAATTACCCATCGTAAAAACAAAATTCCGCTTTTTCGGAGTATCACTATCAATAACTTAGTCGAGCTTTGATACCGAAGCCAACGAATAAAATCCATTTGCATTTAATTACACGCAGATGTCTTTCGTTCGAGTAAACGATGCTCGCAATAAGGCCCATTCAAAATTCATTTACGTACTTTGATCTCATCACACCTTACCCCTGATTGTACGAAATTCCAGCATATTTTCTACCAACGTGCAATGTAAGATTGTTTCGATGGTACATATTCAACATGTCGCTCAGCGATAGAAGCTCGATAAAGAAACACGCTTTTCTCAAAAGATTCCCTTAGATGTGTTTCGCTCTGGTGCGCTCGCGACACGTTGCTGGCGTCGCATAGTGCTAAGTACCAAGATTTACGTATTGGAACCGAGTAGAGAAAATAATAAATTTATATCATACTGTGTATATTTGCGAGGTAGTGATATCAGAGTCGAGTGAAACATATCTCTGTCCTTAATGCAGTCGAAATAAAGTATTTTTTTTACATCTAAAAAGCCAAAAACGAAATAGGTATTTTGCTTTCGTTTAAAAGCTAGAGCAGAATGAACATGGTGATTTGGTTCTCGATTCAGATTTTCAAATTTATGGTCAGAATTGTTTACTTACAAGGGAACCTCGCCAACTCGACACCTCCGATTGAGCTGAAATTTGCATCACTGAAAGAGCATGCCACACAGACCTTATGACCAAATTTTTAGCTGCCTTAGTGCAAATGGCTAAAACCTCTTCCAAAAAAACATTTTTTGATTTTTTTTTTGTAAATTTCAAAATAGAATCCTGAAAATGGGTTTGTACACTAAAGTCGACCTCCCCAGTCGATTGGCGCCATTTTCGAAGCGATCTGGAGCCTCCAGGAAAATTTGACTTTTCTCCAGCGCACTGGAATAGCTCCAGACGGCGCAGTAATTAACTTCGACAGCTGAAAATGTAATCCTAGCGTTAGTATGATGCCATCTATCGATTGACGTAGTTCAATACAAAATCCGAGGTGACGAGTTCTTATGTGTTTTTTTAACAACTTGAAAATTCTGCATTTTTTTAAAAATTTCAAAAAATCAATTTCTCCAGAATATCACCCGAAACTACGTCTACCCCCTAAAGTCGACCCCCCGAGTCGATTGGCACCATTTTCGAAGCGATCTGGAGCCTCCGGAAAATGTTAGCTTTTGCCGTCTGGAGAGACTCCAGTATGCTGGAGAAAAATAAAATTTTTCCTTGAGGTTCCGAATCCCTTCGAAAATGGTGCCAATCGACTCGGGAAGTCGACTGTAGTGTAGAAATTCATTTTCAGGATTCTGTCTTGAAATTTACAATTTTTTTTTCAAAAAATGTTTTTTTGGAGGCGGTTTTAGCCATTTTCAAAAATTCGCCAAAAATCTAAAAATCAACTTCGGCACCTAAAAACTTGGTTGTGAGGTCTGGATGGCATGCTCTTTTAGTGAACCAAAGTTCAGCTCAATCGGAGGTGACGAGTTGGCGAGGTTCCCTTGTTAGTCCAGTCAAATTAGGCCATTTGTTCAAAAAATGAGGGATTTTTTTTTTTCGTAAAGTCATTGTAATCAACATACCCCTATAAGATCCCTTAAAATCAGAATGGAGCGTTCATTCCCAAACAATCACATTTTTCTACAGAATTTAGATCCCTTGCAAATTTATAATTTGCAATTTTTACGAGTGGATTCCCGCAGTACTGTTTTTTTGGCACCATCGAAAATTTTACAAAGTCCAATACTACGTACTCTCTCAATCTGAATCAGTTAAAATCCACTGAAGTACAGTGGATTTTCACTGAATCAAATCAGGAAAAGGGGACCGCAGATAAATCAGTGGATTTAACTGATTTGTATCAGTTAAAAACCACTATTACCGCTTTCAGTGAATTTTCGCTGATGAAATAGAGAAAATTATCACTGTTAAAATTATTCAACTTTATTTGATGAGTCAGTGAATTTTGATATTGTACTTAGTTCCAGGTAGTGATAATGAAAAATTTGATTTTTAATTTCATTCAATCGAAGGATTTAATTGCATTTTTTACTGTGGGAGTAGGTACTTGGTAAAAAATACAATCAAATCGATAAAAACCGACGTAAACAAAATTTTGAGTAACAATTTTTTCAGATTTTTAAATTTTATTTTTTCAATAAATCAATAATTGCAACAAAAAAAAAGTTCACCTCTGCAGTATTCATAAACTGTAGGTATACGACTAAATAACTTCTCCAAGCTCAAAATTATTTCAGCGTACAAAGAACCTCGCAAAAAAAATATCAATTTTTTTCTTAGGGACAAAAAGCAGCTTTTCGGACTTTGAATGTTTTTGAAAAAACATCAGCTAAAATCCAAAAAACGAATTCTTGTCCTTTAGGCACCTTTCCAAAAACAAGTTCAGATGTGCACCTGGAGAATTTTACCTGACGAACGAGTGTAAACACCTATATCATTCAATCAATATTTATAAGGTGATGGTGCATTATAAACGTACAACCCCAAGAAATCACACTCCGTTAAAAAAGGTATATAAGATTCGAACTGGCGCTCGAAGGGAATAATTTAGAATAGGCAATGATAAAAGTGTATGAACTTTCTCATTTTCAAGACATGAATAGAGGTAACCTTAGCAAAGTTCAAGTCGTGTTGTAAGGTTTCATCTCACAACACAATACTGAAAATTAAATAATCATTGCTAATCCCAATATGATTAAAGAACAATGCTGGTAAAATTGTTTCCATTCATGTAAATAAAAATTAAAGAATTGGCAGCTCTAAAACTAAAACTATAGCTTCAAAATTTACGAATAGGTGAACTGGCATAAAAAACACAAGTGTACCACTTTGCCATTCGCGAAACCAGAGATAAAAAAAAACTAGTCGAAACATAATTATTATAGATAATTTTAAGAAGACGCAATACACGATCATCATACAAATTCTTCTTCAGAAATGACTTCAAACCATTGAAAAATCTGATTGCAGTCAACAACAATAGACTTGCTAAAACTGTCTCAAACTTTTTTCTTTCGTGTTTTTCATAACCTCGACTTTAGACGTTCAATCAAAACCAAATACAAAATGGATACTCCCGTCATAATGAATAAAGACAAAATACAGAATACATTGGAGAAGTAATCACAATTCCCGTCAAATTATTTTTCATCAGCATGAAAATAGAAAAATATTCTACATGGGCGAAACCTGGTAAAATTTCTGTTAAAGACTTGAAAAATAAAGGCACGTCAAGCATTTATGTGTTGTTTTCATCATGAAGTGAAATACAAGCATTCCAATTAATGACCAAAGCTGCAGTAGATTTGCTAGAAAATCCAAGTTCATAATATAGAAAATAGATTGGCTTAATGTATCCATTTTATTGATCTCAACATTCAATTTTGAATCTTGAAAAAAACGTGGACAGTTTTTCCACATTTTTGGCAAACACAGAAAATGCAAAAAGTTGAAAAAAATTTCATCAATTTTTGAGGTAAAAATGGAAAGATATCATCAATACAACTGAAGAAATGAAATATTTCATGGAACACCTGCAATTAATTATGAGGTGATTTTTCAAATTTTAATCGTATTCTGGTCAAATTTGGAGAACACCTTGACCAACTACAAATGAAGAGATACTTAAATCAATGTATTTTTTTTAGAAAAAATGAACGAAGAAACGTCAGATGAAGAGTTAGTAGATGGACCAGAAGCGCCGGATTTCGCTGAATGAAGGTACAAAATATTAAAGGAAATACAGAACGGAGATACATGAAAAAGAAATTGACAAGTTCAATGAGTCTTTGAAGAAAGGTTTGTACAGGTTACAAATGTACAAAGAAAACTTGAAAAATTCAAATTTTTTCAGGTACTGTTGGCGTTGTAAGTAATAGGTACTGGAAGATTTTCTAATCGTCACAAAAACCCCTTTTGCTGAAATGTTGGAAAAAAAAGAATCAAAAGATTAGTAATTCAACTTCGCCATCATGAGTGACATGCTCAAGTGTTTTTCATGACAACAGGAGGAACATGTTATTTCGATTACAGACATAATAGCGAAATACTTACTACAACCGTTTCTGTTCACAGTGAATTGGATGCTGTACAAAATTACTACATCACAGATAGAAGATAAATAGGAAAATTCGGCCCTTTAGAAACATATAGCTGCTTCGCATTTGAAAGATTCATGTATGTGTTGAAGTCACTAGTTTGTTTAAGAAAATCTCTCTTGCAATGAATAGCACAAGTGAACTCCTTTTGACACTTTCAGAAATAAAATAAAAATGTTTTTATCTTGACCAATTCAAGGCGAAAAAATTCACGAAAAAAATTGGGAATAGTAATTCGGAGAAAGAATCTTCGGGGAAACTGTCTGGAAAACCATTGAGCTTAACCAAGTATTCATGAACTATCAACGAAATCCATTAAAAACAACCACCGAATAGTAACTAAGGACAATTATTTCACTAATTTTCATCAGTGAAGAAAAGGAAGAGGAAGAAATAAAAACTGAAATTTTCAATCAAAGAATCAGCAAATACGGATTCTCAAGACTAAATCGATTTTAATCAAATACATCATGGTCAGCACTTCTAGAAGATCACAGCGAAACCATTCACACAGGAAACCTCAAACAACACGTGAACAACTCACGTACCACAAAGTCAGCCAAAGTAGCGAAAAAATCGACCAATCGATTCACTGAACAATGAACTCAAATTACCTCGTCGAACCAATTTATTCAACATTCATTCGACATTTTCTATACACTCGACGTTTAGATTAAATTAATAAATTAAAAATCTCTCGTCGAAAGTTAAACATCCGAAGCATCGCGTGAGCTTGACGTATCTCCAAACATGGAGTAAAACACCTTCCAACGCATAAAGCATTTTAGAAAATGCTCAATTCTCATACCTACCAATGTACATGAGTGAATGTTATCTAATAGTACAGTAGAAATAAGTAACAATCGATCCCGAACGAATTGAAGCTATCTGTAAGATGCCAACTCCAAAACATCTTACAGGTGTTCGTCGTTTGACTGGTATGTTGAATCAAATCAGTAAATTCATACCCCATCTAGCCGAAAAAATGCAGCCAATAATCAACAACCTTCTTCGAAAAAACATAAAATTCCAATGGACTACCTACGCAGAAGAAGCATTGAAATTGAAAATCACGTCAGTCTTACACGGTATGATCTCAACGCTGAAATCAAATTATCAGCTGACGCTTCTCAATATGGTTTAGGTGCCGTATTAATTCAACATCGTACCAACAACTCACCTGAAATCGTATCTTTTGCTTCTCGATGTCTTACTTCTACAGAACAGAACTACGCACAAATCGAAAAAGAAGCGCTAGCGATTACACGGGCATGTGAGAAATTTAACAATTCTTACTTGGACGAAACTTCAACATCGAAACTGACCACAAACCTTTAATTCCGCTGTTATCTCAAAAAAACCTCACCGATATACCTACTCGTGTACAAAGATTTAAAATGCGATTAATGAAGTACGATTTTTACCATCAACTATACTCCCGGAAAAGAAATGCATACAGCAGACTGTCTATCACGAGCTCCTCTTGCAACTGAAAATATACACGAATTATCACTGGAAGTCGATGCCTATGTAAATCATACGTTTGCCTATTAATCGCCCGCTTCATCAGCAAAATTGGCTCAAATATTCAACGATCAACAATCCGACTGCGAATGTCAAGCCTTAGCAAAATTATTAAGTCAAGGGTGGCCTGACAGAATCAAAGACATACCAGAAGAAATAAAGATGTGGCATCCGTTTCGTAACGAACTTTACAAACTCTCAACGTTAAAGAAACAATATGCAGATGTAAAGAAATTTTTGGCCGATTTGGTATTCCGTACGAAGTATATACTGACTCCGGTACTCAATTCACTGGTGCTGAATGGAGAAACTTCGCCGAGTTATACAACTTCACGCCGAAATTCAGCTCACCTCACTACCATCAGAGTAATGGAGAAGCGGAAAGAGCAGTAAAAACCATCAAACAACTTCTCGAAAAAAATCCAGACGATCCTGATTTAGCGTTATTAGCATATCGTTCTACACCAAATGCGTCGGGTTATAGTCCTGCCGAATTATTAATGAGTCGTCGTATTCGTACTCGTTTGGTAACACTACCTCAACAGTTACAACCATGTGCCATCGATCATGAGATGTTCAAAGTTTCGGATGCAGAATACTGAGAAAAGCAAGCAGCCAACTACGATAAAAGATATAGGTTGGTTTCTGAAAAATCGCCGATGAAACCTGGTACACGTGTATATGTGACTGACAAAAAACAGGAAGGAGAGGTGGCGGAGAGCTCCTTCGATCAACCTCGTTCCTCTATTGTTGTACTACGAAGGAATGTGTTAACGGAGATTCCTTCCGATCAACCTCGTTTGTCTGCTGTCATGTTGAGGAGAAACACATCAATGTTACGAGAGCTGCCATCCCGTATTGAACCAAATCAAAGTATACCTAGCAGTTCGTCAAATGCTGATTCAATCAAAAATGAATCTATCCGAAAACCCATCTCATATCCCACTTCACGATCTGGGAGAATTTTGAAAAAACCGGATCGTCTTCAATATGACTAAAAAGGGGAGATGTGGCATTGTGTAAATATTTACTAAGTATGTCTAGTTATATTCGGCCGCTAATATAGATTCGTGAAAGTCGTCTTATCTAAATTCTAGCTTTATGATTATATTGATTCGTAAATAAACATTCGACTCGCGAACATTCATTCGCATACTGTTTTTCAAAACTCTACAAAAATAAATATTCAAGTGTGCTAAATCTAAAAAAAACACCTCATGGCAATGCAGAGGTGCGATACTCTTTCTTTCATCAAATTCAAGTCAATAAAAAATTGATTTCATTGTTCATTGAATTTTTACTTACATACTTAATACTTTGTATTCATCTTTCAAAATTTGATGTATCGACGGTCTTTTTAAATGGCGACATTACGCGCACGATCGTTTTTGCTCCACCTAAGGGGACAAAAGAAAATAGTAGGTTCGTTCAAGCGCTTTTGTTTTTATTTTTTTTGTTTAAAATTTTAAGAAATTCTTAAATTTTGCAAAAAGGGTGCCTCCAACACTAATAGCAACCACAAAATGATGATTTACAGTAATTTCAAATGAATAAAAATAAATGGCTACATTCAAATAATTTTATCATTGTACGTGAAACTTGAAAGGTTTTTGATTTTGAAGTGATACAGAATTAGTTGTTTTGAATTTTTGAGTTAAAAACAAGTTTAAAATTTAAAATGGAGTGTATATTATATGAAGAACTCATGCTGGAGGTAGATGTAGAAGAATCCGAAGTAACTGAAGTAAGACAGGAGCAAAAATAGATAAAATATTAAAAGCTTCATGAAAAAAAAAAAAAAAACCTTCCAACCTATTAAGTAAATAATGGGTATAGAACTACACGGCGACTTGTGCCCCCTAGTGGAAAGGCACCTTTAGTTTTTAAGAATTTCTTAAATTTTTAAACAAAAACAAGAAAAACAAAAGCGCTTGAACGAACCTAATAACGTATTTTATGTTCTTAAAAAATCGTTATTTGTTGTACAGACTCGAGACGAGTCCCAAAAATTGGAACATGAAGTTGCATGCTTTTCTCGAAAAACTCTGTTTTAAACGTTCGTCCGTAGATCCGTGTATGTACGTCAACGTCGACGGAAACCCCAATCGTTGCGTTTTTGTCGTCTACGTTGATGACTTCCTTATCACCGGTTCCGATGATTGACTTGTCGAATGGTTGATCGGTGAACTCGACCTCGATGTTTCACTAACTTTTCCAGTTTGCTCGTTTCTTTTTTTAATTTTTGCTTTTACATTACAGAAACTTGCTGCTGCGTGTGTTTCGATTGGGATGCGATGGACACCTTGCGGGCACGTATTCTGCAAGAGGTGCTCCCTCATTATGTTTATGAAAGAAACATGCTGCGCCAAGTGCAGAACAAGAGGTGCTCCCTCATTATGTTTATGAAAGAAACAGGCTGCCCCAAGTGCAGAACAAGAGGTGCTCCCTCATGTTTATGAAAGAAACAGGCTGCCCCAAGTGCAGAAGAAGAGGTGCTTCCTCATTATGTTTATGAAAGAAACAGGCTGCCCCAAGTGCAGAACAAAAGTCTTGAACAAAACTCACTCAGCTACAGGAAACTTGAATTTCAATGAGGTGATTCTTCAAAGCTCACTCAAAATAAGTAGACAGACCCCTCACCTGAAAATGTCGAATTAATTTTGACACCTGGTGCTCTTAGTTACGCATGTTGAAAAATATGCAGAATAGTTCTGCCACTCTTGGCATGAGACGCTGATAATAAGATGAAAAATGGTTCATTCTCGCAAATAAAAGTTGGAGAAATCTTTACTCGTGTCACTAGCGACAAAAGCAAAAACTACCTCCAAGATAAGACTTATTTTCTGACCCAGATTCCACTACACGTTACCGCCATCAAAGTCAACGATCCTATAACGACATTAGATAAATTTTGCGAATATTTCGCAAATACGCCATCTGAGAAAGTTAACTGTTGAATAAGTCCGATTTTAAGATAAGCGAATCGTATTTAGAGTGAATTTAAAACATCGTCTCGTTCGCGTAGCACAGTACTTGGAGAAAAACAGCATTTGCATAACTTTCGCGTTGCTACCGGAGAAAAAAATTGCACCAACGATGTCTTACGATCTCTTATTTACCATTTTTTGCAGATAACCGAATGAAACGTGTCATTGAAACTAAATAAAGTGGAACGAGAATGCGAGCGTGAGCGCGATTCAGCTCATTTCTTTTTGATTTTTTTACACGCGCTGTTTTTTTCCACGTGCAGTTGACGTGTCACGTGTGCATAAAGTTCGTATCGGGATTTTAACGCAGACACGAGCTGCACGAGGATGTAATGCGGGGTGGGCAGGGGAGACCGACAATACATTTTCTGGTCGCTTTTCCAGCTGCATAATAATTCAAAGGAATGAAGTTATTTTTTCATATTTATTGTAATCTCTCTTCGAATAAACGGATACCGGATACCAGACATTCTTCACCAGTCATAAAGCGGACCGATAACTTTACCGTGGCTCGTAGATGTGAATTTAGTACCTGGTGACACGCGGCTGTCAGCCGCAAAATCGCCCCATCCCCCCTTTTATGGATAATTTTTTGATTTCTTTTGGCATTTTTGATTCCCAATTCATGGCCAACATAAGTGACATGCAAAAACTTCGGGCCAATTTTTTTTTTAATTTCAAGGTACAATCCTCATTAGCCTATACATGAAAATTAAAGAACTAACGTTAAAGTATTTCTGTTCAGGTCTTTTCCCCTATGTACCAGACTTTTCTCCTTGTCATGGAAATTTTTTTGCTATACCCTTTCAGTTTCCATTTTAAATTCATTTTTAATCGAAATGAGCGACCAACAACAATACCTCGGAATCCCGTTAGACCTTCTCCAACCGCCTGTCAACGAAGAAAATGACGACGATAATTTCGACGAAAACGACGACAATAGTGAACCTGAAGACGATTTGGAGATTAGTGACCATGAGTCTGATTCCGAGGAGAGCCTCAACGAAGTCGACGCAAATAACGCGCAAAATGTAGCCAGCCCTCGCTATGTAAGCCGCGACGGTACCAACTGGGACGTCCATCGTCAAGCAGGTTCTCCTGCTCCTAATCTGGCTGCAAGAGTGGCAGCTCTTACCGACGAAGGACAAGCAGCAACACGTCTGATAGCAGCATGGAGCCTGATCTTCACGCCTCACATGCTTAATCGAATTACAAGGCATACGAACATTAAAATGGCGGAAATACGACAGAATTACCAACGTCGGGAACACGCTGCAAATACAACCCTGATAGAGATCAAAGCTTTCTTCGGCCTGCTGTATATGGCGGGTCTTAATCATCAATCCCGATCGTCGATTGAAGACCTATGGCAAACCGACGGTTACGGCATCGAGTTCTTCAGGCTTGTTATGCCCGAATACCGGTTTCGGCTATTGCTCCGCGCAATAAGATTCGACGATATTTGCTCACGAGAAGACCGAAGACGAATAGATAAACTCGCAGGCATACGAGAAATCTTCGAGGAATTTTTGAGAAATAGTCAACGGTGTTATTCTCCAAGTAACTCTACAACGGCGGATGAGATGTTGTGGAAATTCCGCGGGAATTGTCGTTTCCGTCAATGTATCCCGTCAAAGAAAAGTAAGTATGGCATCAAGGTCTTCAGACTAGTTGATGTCAGTACTTTCTACATGTTAAATATGGAGATATATTGCGGCGTTCAGCCGCCTGTAATACACCATCAAAGTAATACACCCGCTAGCATCGTCGATCGTTTGGTGGAGCCTCTACGCGGGAGTGACACTATTGTCACTACAGACAATTGGTTTACGTCTCTGGAGCTGGCTCAGATACTTCGTGACCAACAGGTGCACCTAATCGGCACAGTAAGAAAAAATAAGACTTTTGTTCCGAATCAGTTTACCGAACTTGCCGAAAGACCAGTGGGATCGTCGATGTTTGGGTACAGCAAAAACGGAACCCTCGTAAGTTACTTACCTCGAAGGCGGCGAGTGGTCCTGGCGTTATCAACATTACCTCAGCACAAAAACGACACAATACTTCCGAATGGCAAGCCCAAAATAATCGATTTCTATAATCATTCCAAAACAGGAGTAGATATTGTGGACTCGCTTAAAGCATTGTATAGCCTCTATCGAATCTCGAATTGGTGGACGCTTATAGTTTTTTATGGACTCCTCAATATCGAAGGTATAAACTCGTTTATACTCCATCGTCTGCGCACACAAAGTAGAATTTCCCGAAAAAAGTTTCTCCGAATGTTATCGAAAAGCTTGTGCTACGATTACGCAAGACATCGTCTACGAATCACGCAAACTCCACACGAAGTTAGACGACGAATATGCGAAGTTTTTTCTGCGCGAGACAACGAACGTTATCCTGATCCAGAAATACCGGCAGCACCGGCGCAAGGCAGATGTTATTTGTGCACACCACGGCAAAATCGTCATTCCCAATACTGTTGTCTGCGTTGCGAAAACCCTGTCTGCTTGCGAGACCATGCTCGCATATATTGTCCGCGATGAGCCCCTCGACGTGGCAGTCAACCTTAATTTCAAAGCGCGCTATATCCTCCGACGTGAAGTTCTGCATAATAAACGTTACTAAATTGTTACCTAAACTTCTTCCTAAAAAATTTGAAGTCAATTCATAACTTGATGAAACAATCTTTTTAGCATTTATGGTATTGCTTGCCAGTTGCCCCTTGGGTCTACAAGAGATCGGCAACCAGCTTGCCAATTGCCCCTTGGGTCTATAAGAGATTGGTACCCATCTTAACCATGAATTTACAGATATGCGGCTGATAGCCGCGTGTCACCGATCGCGGAATTTTTTTTTTGCGGCTGTTAGCCGCGTGTCAACGTTCATGGAACTTAAGTTCCATGTCACCTTTCAAGTGTTAAGTGCTTTTAAACGTCGACTAACTGTCGCAATTGGCGAAATTATACAATATTCAGTTTTCCCCATACATAGGATTGGAGCATGAAAAGAGTAGAAAATTAAGAGGAGAACTTTCCCAACTCTGTGTCATTTTTCTGCTGATCATATTGTCTTTGGAATTTAAAAGCGAATGAAAAAAATACAAACTTTGGTCTGCGTTGGAATTAAAATGGACTCGTGTTGTTGAAGGAGAGCAAGACAAAATTATCTTACAGCAAGTATAAATATTCTAAAACGATAATGATTCAAACAGAATTTTCCCCCTTTTTTTGAAACTGAAAAATAGGTGAGTAAACAATGCCACCCCCCCCCCAAAAAAAATTCATTGCTTAACATTTTGTTTACACCCCAGTTAAAAATACTGAAACTTCATTAGTGCAGGAAAATTTCATACTTAAAACAGTTTTAATAAATTTTGCTAATTTTTTAATACATGTTGTTTATTTCGAGTTGAAACCTCTCCATACCAATTTTTAGCTTCCTAGGTCACTCAGGGGGCAGCTACGGTGCCTCAAAGAAAGGTCATTTTCTAAAAAACACGGTTTTTTGTGTTTTTGACCCCTCTCTCAACCCCTCCCACCCAAACAAGTTGTCACGTAAGTTTTTAGGTGCAATTTGAGTTTCTGCATCGACCTGAATAGTTGTTTTTTCAATTTGAAGCCATCTACCGTTCCCCACCCTCGATTTTATAGAATCGCAAAATCGTTTTTCTCGTCTAACGCAAAAACTATGCATTCTATGAAAAAAAACATAATGACCAATTTTGTAGAGGCATTAAATTTTCCACCCAGTACATCTCTAAAATTTTACGCTGACTTGATATTAACTACATGATAAAAAAATTAAAATGAAATGAAACAATAAAACGGAATACGGATGTGAAAATTATAGGATGCCTGAAGTTTTGTAATATCACGTCAACGTTAAATTTATCAAGACATTTACTGGATGGAAAATTTCATGTTCTACAAGATTGGTCATTTTACTTTTTTTTCGTAGAAAGCGTAGTTTTTACGTTAGGCGGAAAAAACGATTTCGCAATACTTGAAAAAAACAAATCTGCCAATATTAGATAGAGGATGGGGAATGGTAGATGGCTTCAAATCGAAAAAACAACTATTCAGGTCGATGTAGAAATTTAAATTGCACCCACAAGCTCACGTGACAAATTTTGTTTGCGGGGTTTGAGGGGGTCAAAAACACAAAAAAAGTGTTTTTCAAAAATGACCCCTCTTTGAAGCACCGTAGCTCCCCTCCTGAGTGACCTAGGGAGCTAAAAATTGATATGTAGAGGTTTCAACTCAAAATAAAAAAACAACAAAGTACATACAAAGAAAATGGGTACAAAGTCATGGTAAAAACTTAGCAGCACACAAAAAAATAGATATATTACGACTTGACGTTACCACTCCTACAAAATTTAATCTAGGTACTTTTGGATCGTCTTAACCTTTGACTATCGAATCAGGTCACGTTAATTCAACTTTGGTCAACATGAATAAAAACATAGAAAGAACTTTTGATTTTATGGTTACAGTTACATCAAAGCAAAGTAGTTTTGGTTTGAGGTGTTAAATTTTAGCCATTTTTGGGGCTTAATCGCCTATGTATAGGTGCACATTTTCAAAATTGTGGTGTGCAAGGGTGATTTTTGCGCCGAAATCCAAAGCTTCACTATCAAAGTAGCCTGAGTGATATGTATGGAAACCTCAACAGGAGAACTTTTTGTGATTCTGCTCTCCATTAGTGCAGGAAAATTGTGTAGTTTCAACAGTTTTGAAGAAAAATTTATACTCAAATTGTCGGTAAGAATTCACAATATCATTGTAGAGCAGATACTAAGTACATATTTAGTTGTATAGTTACATCAATGCAAAGTAGTTTGGGTTTGAGGTGTTGAATTTTCTCCATTTTTGGCGCTCAATCGCCTATGTATAGGTCCACATTTTCAAAACTATGTTGTGTACCTGACTACTACACTGAAAGAAAGGGAATTGAAAGGTTGAGGAACCATACATTCTTCTTTTTTTTCTTTCAAAAATTATCAATTTGAGGAAATTTCTGAACTCGTCATTAGCTTAAAATAATTCTCTATTTTATAAGATGAAGAAAATTTGAGAATTCTTAAAATAAGAAAATTCACAATTTTTTAAAATGAAATAAATTACCTATCATTTTTCTAAACTCATAATTTATGTGGAGAAAAAATAAACGATTTTTTTTTTAAATTGAATAATTTACAATTTTTTCAAGAATGTTGAGTTTTAAGTAGGTTATATTAGATAGGTAGCTCGCGTTGTATATTTTATTCTGTTTGTCGGCTTTTTCGTTCGGTAATATGCGGCTACCTATTCTTAAATTTTCAATTTTTCGTTTGTATGAGGCTCGTTCGGATTGGTCCACGTCCTCGTATGTTTTTTTTTCGGTTTTTCTCTCTGAACTCGTAGGAGGAGAGAATTTTTTCGTGTAATATATCTCGTTAGGTAGAGATTCCGAAATGTTTTTTATACGGAATAAAATTCTACCACGTTCGTAATTCGTTTTTTGTTCTACGCCTCAACAAAGAATAAAAAATAAATTAACCATATTTTCAATTCTTAATAGGTATTCTAAAACGATAAAAATTCTTAAATTTTTTTTAAAAATGTAGAAATGTTTCAAACATAAAGAAAATTGTATAACATATTGGAATGGGATTAAAATGTTTCGTAAGGGTACAAGAACCAATACCTATATAAAAATTTTCTCAATCGGTAAATGTATCCGGCTGCGACTTGAGTCTTCGAAATAATGACAACGTATTTGTAAACTGTTGCATTCGTGTTCTTATCTTTATTTCGCAGCTTTGCCGATTCAGCATTCTTTTCACCTCTATTTCCAATGTCAAACGTTCGACGAGAAAATACTATTTAGGTGGTTGCGAATTTCCTCAAGTTCGGATATTGGACCCTTTTTTATTTTTTAAAGGTGATAAAAGGATACGGATTCGGTTAATTTGCTTTTGAAATTCGAATGAAGAGTTTTGAAACATTTTTAATAACAGATAAATTTCAAAGATTGGTTTCAGGGGGATCCGTTAAAATTGATTAATGTGAAATGGTTATTAATTCGAACTATCCCATGTAAATTACTCGAAAAATGATGCTTCGTTCGACCAGTGATAACGCTCGCCCGGATCCGTTAAAATTGATTCAATGCGACAAAGAATTTCAGGTAAAATGGGCTCATTAAAAGTTTTCAATGCGACAAAGAAATTCAGGTAAAATGGGCTCATTAAAAGTTTTCTTTGTAAATTATTGTTTTCTTATAGGTAGTCGTATATAAAAAAAAGGGGCCGGGGTCTCATTACTACAAAACCGCGAAAACATAACGAGTTCTTATTTTGTTATGTGGGGCAGACGAGGTTGGGGAAGTATACATTATCTGATGAAAATAAGGGATTTATCCTTTTCCTGTTTTTCCGTGAAAGAAATTGGACGATAGATGCAACGGTGGAAACAAATACTTTGGGACGGTTATGCAATCATCACAGAAGGAACTTTAATATAATACCTAAGGTTGTGTGGGACCTGGAAAAAAAGATCCCGATTGTATACTTTGTCGCTAGCCGGGACATCGATGTCATGGAAGAATTAAGATGGAATTACAATGACATGGGGAGCCCGGTTAGCGACCGCAAGTGGATGCGAACGTAAATATATTGACACTGTCACGTACGTAATCTAGGTAATTTAATAATTATTCAATTATTCCTGTTCACAGATTCGAAGACGAGGAAGAAGAAATCGACAACTTCGCAAAATCTGTTCCGATGCGTAGTACGAGGAAATATCTTTCCACAAGGGGGAGGAACCCGTATTACAGGGACAACTATAGAAAAACCCGAAATGGAAAAAAGCGGCAGCGAATTTTGAAAAAAAAGTAAACCAGGGTCTTCCTCGCGTTACGACGTACGATGGAAAATTAAAGAGGACGAATCGTCGGTTGTTTTGTCAAAGGTATGAAGACGCATACAAAACGTTCCTGGTTAACTACCTAAAAAAATATGGAAGAAAGTAAGAGTTCATTATGGTTTTATTTTATTTCGGGGTGGACCCCCTCTCAACCTAGGGGTTCGAAAAAATTTAGAGACACTCCTTACTGGGTAAGTTATGGGTTTCACATTGCCCCCTGCAAATTTCAGATTTTTACGATGTTTTTTGAAGATTTTGGAAATTTAGGTATTTTTTTGTTCTTTTTGTCAAAGTCGAAAAAACCGCAAAGTTGGAAAAAATGCCGAAAAACTCGAAATTGCGATTCGAGGGGCAAGGCATAGTCCTGGCGAGTGTAGCAATGACTTTTTTTTTTTTGCAACCACCCTGGGTAAGGAGCAAACTGAGGTTAAAATTTACTAAAATCCATCACCGACGTGTACTGTCCATCACCGACATGTATCGTCCATCATGTAACACAATTGTCGATGATGTTCAAAAATTGGTCATAAGGTGAGTATTATCATATAAAAATACCATTTTCGATGATTTTTCATCTTTACCCCCGTTTTTATGGGAGATGAAAAAACGTACCTACTTATTATTTTACGATTTTTGAAAAAAAAAAAAAATTTTAAATGTTTAAGAATTGAAAAAAAAAATTTTATTAATAAAATCGTTTTAAAATACACATTACCACCCAAAAAGACTATTTACGGTGATTTTTCATCATCGACGTATCAGTGAGAATTTTTCAATAACTATCAAAAATGTGAAAAAGTGGTCTTAAGTGACAGTTCCTGACCCTTCCTGAAAATGAAAGTAAAGTTGAAAAATTGGGGTTAATGGTATTTTTGGATGGTAATGTGTATGCTAAAACGATTTTATTAATTAAAACCTTTTTAAAATTTTTTAACCATTTTATTTCAATTTTTTTCAAAAATCGTAAAAATGACGTTTTTTTTTATGTCCCATGAAAACGGGGTAAAGATGAAAAATCATCGAAAATGGACTTTTTATCTTATGACCATTTTTTTTAAATCATAATTTTCAAAATTATCTATTTTTTCAAATTTTCTCAATTTTTTTTTGAAATTGGAGGCCGGCGACACGGCTCAAAAATGAATCAGGGAAAAATAAAAAATAGGGAATTATTTTCTCTATGTATGTCACTAACTGACGCCTGATATTCAAAACATTTTCAAAATTTCCAAAATAAGGACCACCCTATTGAACATACAAGAAAATCTACTACCGGATACTTGATTCGGTATTGTGGAAATTTAATAGGTTGGAGCTCACGATTGCAACAATTTTGTGCAGAGAGCTCAGATGAAGCTGAATACATGAGCATCTGTGATGCAGCAAAAGACATCTTGTTTATTGCTCGTCTTTCTGATGAAACGATTAAGTCTTTATATTCAATGAAACACAACGAAAGTAATTCCAGCTCTCAAAAATCTTCCGAGGCCACCTTCCAGGGAAACTTCACCCCAACAGAAATTAATACACTTCAAATCGCGGCGCAGTTGCTCAACAAGACTTTGGAGGAGCTCGGCATTTCAGCCGACAACATTCAACGGTTAAACCACTTCACCAACTGAAAACCACCAAATCACAACCGAGAGTATATTTTCACGTTGGACAATTTCTACACTTCAGAAGAGCTGCCGAAGATCGCAGAGAATGATGAGTAATCAACAAAATGAGTAACACTGGTTTCACATAAACACCCAAAACACAAACCAAAGTATTGTAGGTACCCAATTAGATACTACAACAAACATAAAGGCGGTGTCGATACAGTAGATAGAATGAAAGAATGCTACAACGAATCCAGTACAAACACGAAATCAACACATATGCAGTAGACAGGACAATAGATGGAACTGCAATTGCGTCTTTTACAATTGCAGGAGATTTAAAAATTTTCTAATGCTGCTACTTGTAGTTCGATGATATCGAGAAAAAAGACGAGGAAATCCACTGTTTCACCAAGTGTCAGTGGCTGGCTTCTACATGAAGGACAGTACGTTCCCCCTTGGTACGAAGGTGCAATTGTGACTTCTCTGGTTGAGGTCACTAATGTGGCGTCAGATGAAATTGATGAAAGCAACGAAGAAGAACTTGAGGAGTCTGCTTATAGCTCAGACAGACGATTCTGATTTCTGCGGATAAGCTTTCTACATGAATTTTAGTTTTATTGATGTTCGTACACGTTCATTTCAATAAAATTTGGAAGCATGTATTAGCTTTTTCGGGGGCATTTTACCCTTAAATTAGATTATTATTTTAAAGACGAATACGATGAAATAGAAATTAGAAAAACATAACGACTCGGAAAATGTTGACGCTATCAAGGACGACAATGTAGGTAGGTGTAAGTGTTTAAGCTAGATAATTTTCAGAATGAAAAGTCGGCTATTAAATTTGATCTGATAGTGGAAGTTGCGATGAAGTTATCAATTACCTATTTTCAACTTGAATAGGTAAAATAATTGCTAAAATTGTTCAAAAATGAAAAGATTCCTTCATTTTTTGAAAATAAAAATCAATTAATTTTTTTCAATTTCTTTTTTTTGAGTAGGTAAGTAGTAAGTACTATAAGTAGGTATAATAAATTTCTCAATTTTGTAAAGTACAAAAATGATATAAAAATGTCTCAAATTTTTTTTCAGAAAATGAAATTTATCATTTTTTTATAATAAAAATATTCCTTCATTTTGAAAAAAATCAATGTAAAAAAAGGGTAAGATCAGAAAAAAAAATTCTGAGTGAAAATAGGTATTTACTTGGTTATTTGTCGAAATGAAAAATTTTCTCAATATTCTATGGAAATTTGTTGCAAAATGAAATTTTTTGCATCAAAAAACAATAACTGCATGATGCAAAAAATTTTTATTTTGTAATAAAATGCAATAAATGAGTAATAATTTTCATTATGAACCAACCTAAGTTGCTCTATAGTTTTTTGGGATTTCCCGAAAAGTGCGTTTTGTAATCAAGCTCCTCAAATAAGTAGGTAGGTATCTATTTCGGTTTTTCATAATTTTCCAATAATATCCTCTGAATGTTTTTCTTATTTGTTCACAAAAATGCAATAAGATTGAATTACTTTTACTTCTCAAAAACTGCATGCGCATTTTTTAAATGAAAACTGAATAATGAAAATTTTGTTGTTTTTTTTTTCAAGATTTTCAAGTTTCCAAATTTTGTAAGGGGTCAATGGGGTCTGTGGGAGCACAGACACTTCTTATTCAACTGTAAAGTGCGTCCTCTTTACTCTATGCATTAGCAGAAAAATAAATTTTTTATGGGACTCCCTTAACATATTATCTCCAAAAAAAAAAGATTTTTTAATATTTTTTATTCCAAAACATTTTTTTTTTAAATTCTCCAAAACACAAAGACCTTCCCCTCCTCAAAAAAATTGAGTTTCAGAAAATTGAAAAAAATCCAAAAAGTTGAGATTTCTTTACCTACTCTGGAACTCGAAAAGTATTTTTACTTCAAAACAATAAAATTTAGATCTCTGATTTTTTTTTATTGAGAATTTCTTCGAAAAAGTTTAAAAAACAAGTATTTCTACGTTTAAAAAAAATTATAATTTCACAAAGAAACAATGTTCGTTTATTTCAGAAAATCGACGAATGGAAAATGTGAAAAAAATCAAACTGCCAAGTGTCAATACGTATTAGTATTGATATTTCATTTTTACACCCATGTTTATTTTTGATTTTGAAATATTATCCAAGACTATTTCGTTTTTTTTTTGTTTCAAGTTTTTTTTTTTTAAATTTTTTATTATTGAATATTGAATAAAATCTTGAATTGATTTTTTTTATTGAATAAGCAGTATATGGGTAATATCCGGTTATTTTCTGTAAAAAATAATTAATGATCAAGAAAATTATCCTGATTTCAACGAGCCATTCAATTTTTTTCTAGCTTCATTAGATTTAAACGTATCTATACTGAAAAATATTGAAAAGTAATAAGAGTAAGGGGGCTCTTCAATAAAAATTTTCATTTGGAAAGAATTGTCCTATAAAATCAAATCATTTAAATTGTTCTAATGTACCCGAATTTCGAGCTCCTTACTAAAAATTTCAAGTTGAAAGGTAATGCGAGATCCATAAATTTGACAACGTTGCACGGAGCCCATATTTCTGTTCGGTCAAATGAAACATAGATGTGTATAAAAACAACGATTTCAAACAGATTTGTAAAAAATGGCATATAATAGAAACCAAGATGCAGTATACATGGACACTGAGAAACAAAGAACTGGAAAGATGGCCGAATTTTGCAAATTAATTTCCCTAGAACCATCAAGCATCTCAGCAAAATTTGAATTTTCAAATTTTTCCACAATTTTGAGTTTTTACCAACACTTCAAAAATATCTTCAACGAGTGCTTAATTAGCTGAGTAATAGATGGTACAGTTCATTATCACTTCGATAAAGAAGTAAACGTAGAGCTTACGAATGATTTTTAAGCATAGTATCGCATAAAATGACTAAATACTCTTGAAGACTTCCCGATTCCAAAGCAACAACAATGGAATAGAAAAACACATCAATTTAATTATCGTAAAAAAAATCAGGAAGTGATGTGTAAAATTGATAAGAAAAATTGGATTAAAACGATCGACACGATATTATCATCCATCGCAATCAACAAACGTCCTCTATGTCCACTCCTATGGCAACAATTACCACCCAGAAATACCCACACGATCGCTAAGTCTTCTACCGGACCGCGTGACAATCTAAAAATCCGTTTGCTGGGTCAAGGTCGCGACGTCGCCGTCGTGCAGATACGCTTAAGTATTGGTCACCAAAACGAGACATATCAATTACCTAAATTCGCTCTGTGGAGTGATTAGGAGATCTGCCAAAATACTCGTAGGTACATCGGCCGTATTAACCATAGGCAAGTACGAGTACTTACGATAGGATTTCAACACCGTGCATTTTTACGTGCTTAGATCGAAATTAAGATCAGACTATGTCCTTAAGTAGGTGTCTCCTCGAACCAATCTATGGCTAAAATTATATAATGGAATTAAGAAAACGCATACATAGATAACCATACCACACCGTATATATTGAATACAAATTGATAACCTTTATATTTTTTTTTTTCGTACGTACCTCGCACACATACAGAAGGTAGTTACATGTAAATTGGGTATCGAACTTTTTTATCTTGCCATGAATACGTAATTATTAATCCTTATCCTTAATACACAATTGCATATACGTACGTAAGCGTTTATCGAATTGGCACGTAAGAGATGCGCGCTATTTATGGGGGAAAAAAAGGTGTCGTAATCTATTAGATCATTATTATACTTTTTCGTTTATTGAATGTTTAATCGAAATGATCGAGGGGGTAATTTTGGTACGTACGATCGAGTATATAAACCTGGCCGATCATCGATCAAATATCAGTTCACTTGGAAGTATTCCTTCGTGCATTACTTTGCTTTTATAAAATCATTTTAGTTCGTTGCTCGTCGAACCGACACCAAATCCATTCAAAATGAAATTCCAGGTAAAGAACGCAATCTTATTAATAATTTCTAGAATAGTAGATTTTAGCTAATTTACGTATCAACTTTTTACTATGATAAGGTTTTATTTAAAAGCCGAGCTACGTCGTAGCGTGAATTCCACCACCGTTAGCGAATATTTCCGCCTAAAAAGCTCTATATCTTAAAACTTTAACTATGCTAAGAAGGAAGCAGTAGTCGTCTGCACGTCTCAAGCGCGACCACGTTTTTCCAAACGTGTCTATTTTGATTAGCTTCGTATATTTTAAACTATTATACATTGCAGACTACAAAGTACCTAGGTAGGCCACCTGATATGCTACCTTCATTTAGCACAATCACCAGTGAAACTTTAAATTGGAGAACTTTTCGACCCTGTCACATGTTTTTGCTCCTTTTTCCCACTGCAGCGAGCTGCTTTTAAGGAAACTTTAAAATACTTCTCGCGGAGATTTTTTTCTCGCCTGGGTGCAATTTGAATTAACATTATTTTCTAAACTCTAAACTAATCGGTTCCGTTGAATGTTTGATGAAAGGTGACGAACTGGGGGGAAGGTGTGGATTTGAAAAATACATCGTCGATTCGATCAATTCGATGGATATCGAAGCCGATGTAAAATTACATGTTTTTATTTGAAATTGTGTAAATTGCCAAGCCTGTCAACGAATGAAAAAAACTCGATATTTTTCTCGCTTTTTCGGCATTTTTTATTTATATTTTTCATTTTACCCTATTGACGTTCGCGAACGAATTAATTGTTAGGGGCGGATAAAAATTGAGGTTTTGGAAGGGTTGATAATAGGCAATATGGGGTTTCAATGTTTGTCCGAGACGTGACCTAGAATCGTTTGGAGGGTAATTTTCGTGACTTTTTGTAAACATTTGTCGAGTAGGAAATATAAATTACATTATTGTGATGCGAATGGTGGTAGTGGTTGAATTAGATGGTTCGTTGGCACAATCAAATTCATCCTCTTTTCTTACGAATAAGTGAAGAGATTTTTTTGAAATTTGGTTTAAAATTTAAAATCAACTCGTGACTTGAGAGTCGATGCTCGAATATTATTTTGATCATTTAAAAATGTATTTTTCATGCGGAATCGTTCGTGAACGATTTTTGGATCAAATTGATTTAAAATTAGCAAATACCGGAGTGAAAAAATTTACGTTTCTCTTTTTCATTTTTCAAAAAATTATTTGAATTATTATAGAAAAGTTTGGTAACCACTTTTTTCTGCCTGTGGCATTGAGTTCATTATTTTTGAATTTCATTAGTCATTACATTGAAAATCTTGCAATAAGAATGAGAAACCGGGCAAAAATTAATAACTTCTTACAACTTCGTAGAAAAATTATAAAATAATCATTTAAATTTTCTTGAAAATTTTTTAAATAAAAAAACCTTCATCTCAAGAAATTCAGAAATAATTATTTGATTTGATATTTCGCCCAAATTGTCATTGGAAAACGTCTCTGCAATTTTTGAAAAAATTTGAGAAAATGATTTTAAAATTCAACCCGAAGTCTGAAAAAAATAATAGGTAGGTAGATTATTCATAAAAATGGAGTAGAAGGGAATTGAAGGAAATAGGAAGAAATGAAATGAAATTTCTCCTTAAATTTTTTTTTTTTTTCTGAGGAGATTTAAATAGCTTTGTTTTTTTACCGCGGATTCTGCACAATCTGGATTATGGATTCTAACATTTACATCTTAAAAAAAGGTTTAGAAATGTTCTGATCAATTATTCTGAAAAGTTTATCAAAAACAAAAGAAAAGAACACAGTAAAATCCATAATCCACTTTCATAATCTACTCATCGAGCAGATTATTAAATGGATTCGCACAAACCCTCACAATCCAAAATCCAGATTGTGGAGAATCCGCGATAAAAAAACAAAGCTATTGTCAAAAAAAGGGTTGAATTGAATAAATTCAATTCTCAAAATTCTACAAAATATCAAACAGCAAAAAAATCCCAAACATACAAAATTGGAGAACAAATTTAACAAAATATTAATAGACTTGAACATTTAAAAAATTTTCTCTCATGTCTAATAAAATTAAGAAATCATTCGCAGTTTGACCATGATTATGAAAACATCTCTACTTACAAGCTAAGCCCCTCGATACACTTAATTTTCAATTTGCATAGCAAATTCTTCGGTAAAATGACCAATACTGTTGGTCTCGGCGTTTCCGAGGCCGAACTCTCTTTACCTTCTTGCCAATGAAGGTTCTCGATGACCAGAAATTGATTGAAATCCGAATCTTCAAATTCTTCACCAACATTGCAAATAGATCTTTCGAAGTCAGCTGATTTGGAAGAAAAGTTGAATGAAAAAATCAGTAAATAAGGAAAAATCGATCTTTATAAAAAATTGTGCCTCGTCAGGTGGGACTTCGCCCCTGGGCCCCCTGATTGGTTCTATTTTCACACTACGTTTAAAAGTCTGAAAAATAGGATATACTTTTACTCTGTAGGTCTAGGTTTGTAAGTTCCAGAATTTCTAAAATCATCCAATTTTGACAAAAAGGTTGAAAAAAAATTTCAAATTATTTTTCGTATTTAATTTGTATTAGCAGAGTATTATGCTTTTTACGTGACCAAAATAGAAAATTCCAAAAATTGCAAAATAATGTATATCTACTCATCAAACAGGCATATTGGTACATGGATTGTCTTACAGAACAGACCAACATTGAAAAATGATCAAATCGTTTGAGATTTTTTTTGAAAAAAAGACTTTCGTTGAAAGTCGAAACATCGTGTTTTTTTACTTGAAATAAAGTAATTCGTATTCAATTTGATTTTTATAAAAAAAATATCATTCATGAAGAATATTAAGTTTTTTTTTCGAAAAAAATTTTCAGTTAAAACTCAACGAAAGTGGTAGGTAGTCCATTAAAATTCTTTGAAAAGCTGGATTCCTTTAATCGCATATCACATAAAAGATTCTTAGGCCCGTATTTTAAAAATTTCCTTATACTTAAGGCGAAGCGTTCTTACACAGACCAAGTAGTTTTGTTTATTTTTTCCATACAAATAAATGGCTGCTCGATGTAAATTGACACGATACGTGTGAAATCGCCTCGCCTTAAGGACAATGTTTGCTTAAGCAAATTTTTAAAATACGGGCCTTAGTATTTTTTTCATAGAACCTTTAGTTAACCTAGGAAGACTGTCTGTAGTAAATAAAAAATTGGGTCGATCTTTTTTTATTTTCGTTTTCAAAATCATCATCCTTTTGGGCCACCCTGTATATCCTTCAACTTCTCAACATTTTATCTGTGTTTTAATAGTCATGTTTGACTATGAAAACTTCGTATTTACCCCACTCCTCCCACACAAAAAAAAAATGATTGAAAATTTTAAAAACATACAAGGCATGTTGGTAACCTTTAAAGATAACGTAGCAAGTATTTTGACTGAAAATGGTAAACTTACAGCTGATGGACCTACATCGGCTGGTTTGTATAAACTGTATAAATTAATGTGGTTAAGAATTATGTAGGTATTGTGTAGAAAAATATTATTATTCTTTCAAATTTTAGTACTGTCATATTTTTTCAAACTGCACAGAAACAAAAGTTCTTAATTTCATCAAATTGACTTCTGTCTGTGGCGTAGGTATCTAACTATACCAAAAAGAAACGCCATCAAATGCCATGAAATTGAAAAGCTTTTAAGAACTTTTACATTTCACTCCAACCTCTTCTATAGATGATTATTTTACGAAAAAAAAAACATCTACAAATCGCTCTGAAAATTAGATTCACATTTGAGTGCAAATTCAGAGCAAATCGTATCCCACAATCATTCAACCTTTCATAGATCTAATTACGTATATTTTTTTGCAGATCACAGTCACTTTCTTATTCGCCTTAGTTGCTTTCTGCTTGGCCGCCGAAGAACAACAACAACAACAACAGAAACCAGCTGAAGGAAGAAATAAACGTGGATTATTCGGCACTCCATTCGGATACGCCGCTGCGTACCCGTACGCTACTCCTTATGCTGCTCCTTATGCTGCTCCATATGCTGCCTACCCATACGCAGCGTATGCCCCAGCTGCCTACAGTGCTCCTTTAGCCTACTCTGGAGTCGCTGCCCCAATCGTCGCTGCTCCTTATGCTAAAGCTATTGCTGCCCCAGCTTATACTCCTTTCGCTTACTACGGTTAAAATGTGATTAATCGATTTAATAATTGTACTATAATGTGTATATAATAAACATTTATTCGTTTGCAAATCGATTTTTGTGATTATTTTCGAGTTTGAGTTATCAAAGGATTATCTTCATATCAACTGTAAAATTTCGCAAAAAATTAAATTCATAAAAAATGAAATTGGTAAAAAAAAAGTAGAAATTCACTCCCTTTCCTTCCACTCCTTCTCACTCTCTTCCATACTGTCAAAATATTTGAGCATTTTCAATTTAATTTCGTAAAAAAAAAAGAATAAAAAAACACGACAAAAAACAACATAATGCGAATCTCAAAATTCCTACCTAAAGGCATGCTCAATTTTTCACTTTCATTTTTCAGTTTGAAATCACTCCTGCTCCTTCTCACTTCCTTCAGTTCCTTCCACTGCCCAATTTTTAATTCACTTTCGAAAATTACTCTTCAAGAAAAGGAACCTACCAAAATTAATTAATACAATTTAATACATCACTCTAGGGCGTAAAGTAAACTACCTTGTTTACGATTCAAAAAAGATGGATGACCTTTTGGATGAAGACGCAAATTAGGCATAAAGGGCCTTCCATGGTAAGATGGTGAAATCGGCCCTTGATCGAAATTGGGTCCAAAGTGGGTCAAAATGTTACCTATGATGTAAAAACACGCCACAAAAATTTTTGACCCCCTACCCCCTCACCTTTCCGAAAAATCGCGTTATACCGGTCGAAAAATCAAAAAATTCCAACTTTGAAGGGGGTGTATGAAAATTTTTGATTTTTTCACAAATTATAGGTATCATGTAGGGGTATATGTGATGAAATTTTGAAAAAGATCGGTTCACAATTTCTTTGTTTTTTAGGGGGTTGAAATTTTCAAAAAAAAAATCAAAAAGTCAAAAAATTTTTGGGGGTGCCATGGCTGGAATTTTTTTTTGAATCTTCGTAATATGGAACGTATCACATATATTTTTTTGAGGGTGCCAAAGGGGAGGTGGAACATAGTCAAAAAAAAAAACTTCGAAAAAACACGCATTTTCAGGTTTTTTTCGTATTTCTCGAGGGTGTTTAAGGCGGGGACTTGAAATGTAAGCAATTACAATCGTAATACATAATATCTGGATAGAGTGGGGTTGATGTGGGAGATTTGTAGTCACACAAGTGTGGGACGAATGACAGGGTGTGATAAAAATAAGGAAAAACGAGTGATGTGAGCGCTAGGGTGGCTCTTTTGGAATTCGGATATTTTTAATGTCTTAGCCACCAAATTTTTTTATTTCATGAGAAAAAAACTTTTTATTCATCATTTTTGCCCTAACTGAATTTTAAGTGTCACCTAGTCACCCCCCCCCCCCCTTTCAGAAAAATGAGAAAAATTGACTGGTTTTCAAATTCTAACTTTTTATGAGTCGGCATTCTATAAAATTGTTGTTGTATTTTAATTTTTAGGTATCAAAAAATGTTTCCTCTAGCTAAAATTGAAATTTTTTCACCTTTTCTATGTACGTGGCACCACTTGAAATTCAGTTAGGGAAAAATTTTAAAAAGGAAATTATTTTCTAATAAAATACACGAAGCTTTTCATACCATAGGTGACAATTTTTTACCAGTTTTCTTTAATTTTGCTTTTTTTGATGATACCACTTGAAATGTGGTTGAGGAGGAAATAAAAAATTAGAAATTCATTCTCATGACCAAAATAAGGTAAGATTTTGAAAATCAGTCAATTTTTTTAATTTTTTTGAAAAAAAGGAATGATTAGAGTCCACTTAAAATTCATTTAGGGTAAAAATAAGAAATAAGAAATCAGTTTCGTATTTTAAAAAAAAAAAAAAAAAACTTAACTTAGGTGGGTAATAAAAAAAAAACGAAAATTCAAAAATTCGTAATTTTTTCATTATTTTTTGGGATGGAGGGCCTGGTGATATAACATCTAATTCTATTAGGAAAAAAAATGAAAAATGGTGAAATATTTTTCGATACCTATCTAAAATGGGTACAACAACAATTTTATAGAATGTTTTTTTTTAATTTTAAAAAATTGAGGGCGCCCCAAGGAACCGCTTAAAATTGAGTTGGGCAAAGTGAAACATTGGGAATTCATTCTCATGAAGAAGAACAACTTTGAACAAAAAGTAAGACTTTGAAAATCAGTCAATTTTTCTCATTTTTCTGAAAGGGGGGGGGGGGGGTGACTAGGTGACACTTAAAATTCAGTTAGGGCAAAAATGATGAATAAAAAGTTATTTTCTCATGAAATAAAAAAATTTGGTGGCTAAGACATTAAAAATATCCGAATTCCAAAAGAGCCACCCTAGCGCTCACATCACTCGTTTTTCCTTATTTTTATCACACCCTGTCATTCGTCCCACACTTGTGTGACCACAAATCTCCCACATCAACCCCACTCTATCCAGATATTATGTATTACGATTGTGCTTACATTTCAAGTCACCGCTTTAAACACCCTCGAGAAATACAAAGAAAAACTGAAAATGCGTGTTTTTTCGAAGTTTTTTTTTTGACTATGTTCCACCCCCCTTTGGCACCAAAAAAATATATGTGATACGTATCCATATTACGAAGATTTAAAAAAAATTTCCAGCCATGGCACCCCCAAAAATTTTTCAATTTTTTTTTTGAAAATTTCAACCCCCTAAAAAACAAAAAAAATTGTGAACCTATCTTTTTCAAAATTTTACCACATATACCCCTACATGATACCTATAATTTGTGAAAAAATCAAAAATTTCCATACACCCCCTTCAAAGTTGGAATTTTTTGATTTTTCGACCGTTATAACGCGATTTTTCGGAAAGGTGAGAGGGTAGGGGGTCAAAAATTTTTGTGGCTTGTTTTTACATCATAGGTAACATTTTGACCCACTTTGGAGCCAATTTCGATCAAGGGCGATTTCACCTTCTTACCATGGGAGGCCCTTTATCTAATTTTCGATCAAAAGTGGCACCTTGATGGTCCTGTAAGTGACATATATACTATTTTTGATTAAGTTTTTTTTTGTTTTATTAATTATAGTATTTTTTATATTTATGTTAAATTTATTATATAATTTAAAATATTTTATTTATATTTTAATAAATTTTAATTTAATTATTTATATTAATATAAATAATTATTTAAATAATTTTATATTGTTTATTTTTTATTTAATTATTATTTTTTTTATTTATTTAAAATGGATTTATTTGTATTTTAATTTATATACGCCTTAATCCCAAAAAAGAATCGATTTAGTCGTTAATTAAAACACAACACTCCAATGAGTAATGGACTCGTCGAACTGAAAGCTGCAAAACGTATTTTATGTCTATTCGGTTATCTCATAAACGAGTGGAAAAAGTTGCATGCTACATGTTTCGAAGGAGCCATCCTCCGAAGTCGTTTACTACCAAAACTCGAACCGCGGTAAAACCTCGCCAAACTCGTAATTTTAAATAATAAAATATAATATACGACGATAAGTTGGAAGCTGATGGTGATGGGTGATGACGGGCATTCACCAAGCTTAAATACATATTGGCAAATAGGGACAGATTTATTAACACGAGATATGTAATATACGTAAGACGAAACACGATAAAATTTTCATCAGATATTGGTAGCATGAGTTGAAAATCGTTGGTAGATTTTTATGCGAAGTATATGCCATCTTGAATCTCATATACCATATTGTACACAAAACACCCCTTCAAGTCCACTCCACCCAAACGATATTTTTCAATGAAAATTATCGTAAAATACGACGTCTTCCCGTAGAGTATTTCAAAATAATGACCGTTTTATATATATAAGAGAATTGTAGGATACGAGTAGATGGCTATGCCATATCAATGTATCAAATTTTATATCTTAAAAGATGGGTCGACGTGAGGTCATTGGTGCGCTACGTTGTGTATACGATGTACACCTGAAGATGGGTAGAGAGAGACGAGGAGTTATTTCAAAATGAAATAAAGATGGTCTGGATTTTCCAGCACTGTTGGTGCAGCTGTCCTAGTTATTAGAAAATACAATAGCTAAATATAATAAAAATTTCAATTCCAAGAAGTACCAATTTCTTGGAGGTTTATTGAAATGATCACTCAAAGTATCAAATTATTAATTAAAATATTTTTGAAATTTTTGAATTGATTTTTCATTCACTCATTTAAAAAAAAAATCTGTTTTTTTCTTATTATTTTTTTATTTTTTTATTTACCATTAAGCATTATGAGAGAATTAAAAAAATAATAATAAAAAATAAAAAATAGGCTGTATTAAAACATTTAAAACGAGCTCTGCGTTTCGAGCCTCGCCAGGGGAAGCGTGTCTTCTTCATCAATGAAAGACTAATATATGGCTACATGATCGAAGTCATATTTTGTTGATAACAATCACAAAGAACATAACAAAATAATTCCGTTCAATAAACATTCAAATTCACATTATGTTTTCGAACAATTAAAATTGAGCCTTCGAAATTCAACTTTTTCGCTTCGTAATTCTACATTGAACATCACAGTGACAAAACTTTTGACACATGAAAATTTTTTCAACGTGTTGCTGTTATTTTTGTACGTGACCGAGGAAGCCGAAAACCTATCCTGGTAGTCGTCAGCATGTCCTTACTCAGTAGGTACTAGCAGTTTCCGCCAAGTAGCGTTATTCACCTAGGAGTTGAGGTGGTATCTCAAATTGGGAACGCTACCTCTAATTTGGTACTTTTCCCTTACATTTTAATTTCACTTTTTTAGATATTTTTTACAAGGAAGCAATGACCTTTCTGTCCAAGTTCAACAAGCTTGTGACGTAAATTGCGTAATGTACTAGGAGAGGAAGGGAAGAGCGAATATTTTGACTCGTATACGCAATTATTTTCAACAAATTTTAGTTTTATTGGCGTTCATTTTACAAAAATCAGTAAAAAAGTTCGTAAATATTGTGCTGTTCCACAATACAGGGTGGCCCGGATGTCACCCTACATAATAAAACCACGTATACTACACATGAATACAAGTTAAAAAGTTATGTACAAAAAAGTTCGTAAGTCCTTAGTTGAGGATACATGGGCATTTGAAGAGTGTAGAAAAGTGGCAACGTCGCGCGTTGGCGCTCGCAAAATTAACGTTACGTTTTGGAACGTTGAACGATGACTAACGTTCAAGTCCCTTACAGCGTTGCCGCTTATAAAATGATGCTGTAGTGCATCTTTAAATTTTCGAAATTATTAGAAAAATTAATTTTCAAAACAGACGCCAAAATAGGGAAAATAAGGTGGGAAAAACTCCATTTTGAGGAGCGAATATCTCCTCAACTAAGGACTTGACAAATTTTTTGTACATAACTTTTCAACTTGTATTCATGTGTAGAGTACATGTTTTTTTTGTAGGGTGACATCCGGTCCACCCTGTATACTAATAATTCCAGCAAAAGTCCAAATGAACATTTTTTTTTATTCTTCACCTGATGAAAAAAAAAAAAAAAAAAAAACACGAACAGAATGGCTGAATGCTATTAAACGAGATCAGAATCACTTTTAAGAAAAACGAGCTATTTCAATAAAACGAGGAAAATGAAAATTAAAAATTAATAACATTCATTTTTAATACCTAGTAAAAGACGAATTTATTAGAGCTTGTCGGCAAAGATTCAAATTTCATCTCCGCGAGTTTCAATCGATTTTCACTCAAGAAGTGTAGCAATTTTTTTATAGATTTATCTCACCTCTGAAATGACCTTGAAACAACTTTGAAAAATTCATATTACCCTGGGGCTTACAGTTATGGACCTGAAAAGAACATTTTTTTTTTTCGTTTTCAAACAATTTTATACTACTTGGGAGTTTTAAATTTTTGTCTGAGGAGGGGCATGTTTTAAATTTCAGAAAAAAATATATTCGTCGTTTTTTCCGCTATTGAACGTTCATTTCTAATTAAAAAAATTTCACTCAAGGTACATCGTATTATACTCATTTATACGCTTTTGCCAAAACTTCAGCTCAATTCATTCATTTTTTGCGTATTCGTTTTTTTTTTTGTTTTTTTTTTTTTTTTTTATAAATTGTAATTAAAATTCCAGTGATTACATGAAATTGTTGAATTAAAAAACTAATCACAGATTTGGCTTCTGAAGGAAAAATTACTCAGACTCTTTCAGTGTTGATTTTGCCCCAAAAAGAAAAAACCGTTATTTTTACAAAAAATCCAACGTGGGTAATGAAAATTAGAAAAACACTTGTAGGTACCAAAAAATGGAAATTTTTTCAATTTCGTGCAAAATGATCGTTCAAAGTGTCTAAATTGGGGTAGTTTGATCTGCAGAGGTCAATTCTGGCATTAATTCTTATATTTGATCATTTTGATCAAATCATGTGATCCATGGAATTGTAATCACGTTCAACTTACGAAAAAAAAAGAATTCGTGAAAAATGAATGGGTTGAGGTGGAATTCAAGAAAGAACCGTATAAAATAGTATCTATAGTGATATAACTCAAGTATGAATTTTTTTAGTAAAAAAATGAATGCTCTAGGGTGGAAAAATCACAAATATATCGGTCTTCCAAAGTTCTAGATACCCCCCCCCCCCCCTCTTTACGAAATCCGAAAAAATTCCAAGTGGTATAAAATATTTTGAAAAACAATTTTAAAAAATGCCATCTTGTCAGCTCAAAAGCCAAGTCCTCCAGTGTAAACTGCGATTTTCATAGTTGTTTCAAGGTCATTTCAAGGGTCCGGAAAATCGCAGCACAACCAGAGTTTCTTTTACTAAATAATAGATTTGATGAAAATTGATATATGCTTCTCCTCAAAAATGGAGAAATTATCCTAGTGGAAGTTGAATGCCCAGAACCGAAGGACCACAAACTCGGAGAGATGGAAATTTCAAGTTTAAAATCATAATGTATTTCGAAGCACCAGCCACCAGTAGTGAGATCAAAAATTCCTGATAGGATCTAAAATCATACTTTATCGTTGAAAAGCAGAAACCTGAACTGAAAAAATTTCGAAATTTGAGGCGAGGGTGATGTGATCCCTTCACTACACCAAAGCCTCTTCAAAAAATTGATAAGAGACCATTTTCATAGATTTTCAAGTACCTTTTATAGTACAATACTTGAAAATGATTTTGATTTCTTACATCGAACTGAGAGACAAGATGGAGGATCTTCAATGCCACTGTGTTGAACACAGGAGGCTATGAAGTACGATGTCGAATATGTATTTGCGGGCATACGTAATGCGGCGAATGTGCACAAAAAATATCAATGTGGCATCCTATTTGGAAAACACGAAAAATGCGAATCCTATTTTTGCAAAGTCGCAAAGAAAAATGAAGAAAATTTGTATGACGAGACTCAAAACTTTGGACTTGCTTATTGTACTATCGTGTAGATTGGTAACACTGCGAATATTGCATCATTCGATAGTTTATCAGTATTCGTTTATTACGTTGTATTATTATTATGGAAAATGTGCTTTCGTAAGAATAAATGCCAATTAATTGCTATCAAATATTATTTGCTTCGCGTGTGTATATAACACTTATGTCATATTTACAAAATCAACACAGCTGGTAAGAAACCAGCTATTATGTAAGATTACTAAGCAAATTGTATCTCGCGCCTACCTCATCGGGAAACGTAATGTACTCGTTATAAGTTTGTGAAACTCGAATAAATACAGTCCTTAAAAAGCTCTAGTCCTACTACCATTTTGGTCCTTCGGGCCGGATGGCCAACGAATTGAATATCAATGAACTAGATATAAACGACGGCGGCAATGAAAACCACTTAGATGACGATGACCGAATTCCTGACGACGATCGACTCGACGAAGAAGAAAATACGATGGATCTCGAGGAGGAGGAAGAGTCCTCCGAGTCCTATGCCTCGTCTGGTACGCATGACCATCGAGCAATCCTAAAAATACTCAAGAAAGATCTGGAGAAGCTCGACGAGGAGTATAAAAACCATTCCAAACGTGATCGAGATAATAGCCCTTATAGAAAAAAACATGATGTTTTTTATCAGCTTGTATTTTTGAACACGTTTTACAAGTAGTAAAACTAGATGTATCTACTACTAGTTGTACACCGAGTAAACGTGTTCGAAAATACAAGTACTAGTTGTACTAGGTAAAATACAACATGTAAACCTGTTCGAAAATACAAGATGTACTACATGATGTACTAGTAGTACATCGAGTTTTAAAAATACGTGAAGTACCTGCTGTTTTAGTATTAGTAGCAGGTTCAACACTACAAAGTATCACAAGAGCGATTTTCCTTATATGAAATTTAAGCGAAACATTATCTAAGAGTACGAAAGTATGCCATACATGTAGTAAGTACAACTAGTTTACAAGGTGTAACACAAGATGTAAATTGTAATACTACATGTGAACTGGAAAACATGCAGTATTACAACTAGATGTTTTAGAAACAAGATGTACTACAAGTACAAGGAGTTTACAAGTTGTTTTCATCAAAAAACAACGTGTAAAACTACTTGTAAATCATTTGCACATGTTGTACGTTTTGTTATTGAAAATTACTAGTTGTAGAACTACATTTTTTCCAGTAAACTAGATGTAAACTGGATGTATTTTCAAAAAACATCAAGTTTTTTTCTATAAGGGAGATGCCGAGATAAAGGATCTACGAGATCTCAAGATAAAATTTGATGATACGGCGAGATCCATACTTGCGAAAATTGACGACGAAGAAGTAGAAAATACGAGAAATAACTTCATTCGATATATACCGAATGGGGGGAGTTTGTTTAAAGAAACCAGCTATTATGTAAGATTACTAAGCAAATTGTATCTCGCGCCTACCTCGTCGGGAAACGTAATGTACTCGTTATAAGTTTGTGAAACTCGAATAAATACAGTCCTTAAAAAGCTCTAGTCCTACTACCAACAGCATTAACTTGTGGACGTTTATGTTGCGGCGAATGTGCACAAAAAATATCAATGTGTCATCCTATTTGGAAAACACGAAAAATGTGAATCCTATTTTCGCAAAGGCGCAAAGAGTAAAGAAAAATGAAGAAAATTTGTATGACAACACTCAAAACTTTGGATTTGCTTATGTCATATTTACAAAATCAACACAGCATTAACTTGTGGACATTTATGCTGCGGCGAGTGTGCACAAAAAATATCAATGTGTCATCTTATTTGGAAAACACGAAAAATGCGAATCCTATTTTCGCAAAGGCGCAAAGAGCAAAGAAAAATGAAGAAAATTTATATAACAACACCGAAAACTTTTGGTTTTGCGAAGTTGAACTTGAAACGATTTAGAAGTACCTGTGTTTCAGTTCATAAAAAATCTGCCAGATAATAAATAATAGATTTAATACAATTTGATTAGAAAATCCAATCTCTAAAATTTAATTGATTTATGGTTCTTCAACCAGTGATCAGTTCATTAAACAATACTCGAGGAAGACATAAGATTATTTTTCTCTTTGCAGCGTTTCTGCGAGACTTGGACAAACCTTGGATTGATAAAAATTCCCAATTCCTCGACGTTTGTAAAATTCACGAGGGTATCTCCGAATGTCGGATATGTTACTTAAATACTGGTTTAAAAAAGACATGCGAAGCAGACGTATCGAGAAATGAAAACCGCAAATGAGACCGTGTAATTGAGCATGGCATGGAAACACGATCCGAAAAATAATTAGCGGTTAACCTTTGACATGTTAAATCAAACGTCAGGCTCGTTTAATTCGATAAAATAATCGAGCACAATACACGACTGATGAGGATTCGAGGCGAACATTTTTCTAAAAAAGTGTTCACAGTTTCGACGACGAAATTTGAAAGTATCTACGGGTCAAGATGAATGTAGGAAATAACAGGTATCTATACGCGAACGAATTTATTTTATATATCGTTCGTTTTGAATTGTTTAAAACGGTATGTCGGACCTTTCACACGGTGAAATGGCTCGAACACATAGGTGAGTTGTGGAAGGACGATCGGATGTGTAGAAACCGGGAAAGCAGCAACGTAATCAAAGCGCCATATGTGTGAAGCCCGTTTGACATATTTATGGATACGGCGAATAATGGCAGAGTTTTTCGCCAGCCACCGATAACTTTAATTCATCGACGTCGCGTCGCGGTCTACGAATATACGCTTTAAACAACCAATACAAGCACGCCAATTTTTTTGCTCGTAGTCATACGAGAGCCAATTATAGTTCGGTGAGTTTTTTTCTGAGTGTGTGTCTCGATGATGGTCCCACAATAAGGTAAGTGACCCGAATAACGCCCGAGTCGTAATAACGCCCACCCCCAAAAAACCATATAAGGAAATGAAAAATTCAGATGAGTATGGCCGTGTTATGTGATTTATGCTGAAATACAATGCTGTGTGAAATTTCAAGTGATTCTGTTGGATTTAATTTAAATCGTGCCGCATCAGTTTTTAATTTTTATGAGAGAAAAAAAATATTCTGCGAATATTAACGCAAATTTAAAACCTAATACATCATTAGAAAGCTCTTTTTATCCTCTATCTGAAACTCTATTTTGTTTTGTTTTTTTTGATAAATGTGACGATTAGGAATGCGCAGTTTCTTGGAGAAAATGAGTTTGAAAGAGGGTTTTTAATAACGCCCACCGCCCAAAAAAAAATGTTAATGGTGGAAAATCCAAAGAATTATGCTAGTTTTGTTTGAGAAGTGCCTCAATATGACGTTTCAAGATGGTTTCAAGTTCCATCACCGTATACGTTTCCATTTTGCCATTTTTCAAATTCTATTCATAGAGAACAGCCATATAACTCAGGTAATTCCCTCAAAAATGAAAAAAAAAAAATTTAAATGTGGTATCACAACATGAGTTTAAGTTTTCAATCCCACTGGCACGATTATTTCGATTATTGGACTTTAAGTGGGATTTTTTTTTGTGGGTGGGCGTATTTAAAACCACGGGTGAGCGTTATTACGAACAGGGGTTGAAAATTACGCCCATTTTGCAATTTTTTTCATTAAATTCTCTACGTGTTCCTGACCGTACTAAAAAAAAACTACGCGGAGCTGAACAAACTAGAATATCCCCCCTCTCTCCCCATGCCATAGTTTTCCATTAAGACTTCTCTCATTAGGTATATCATCTTTTCAGGCAATTAGGTAATAGGTAAAATAATTTTATTTCCAAAAGTTGGAAAATTGTACTCGAGAGAAATCGATTTCTCAACATAATGTAGAAATTTTCAAAAATGTTTTCTCAAACAGAATTGAAATATTTCCCCTTCGATGTTTCAAAAATGAAAAGAATAAGGTGTAAAAAAACTTTGAACCAATGAAATAGGAGTAATGATTGCTTGCAACCAATTTGAAGTTAGGTATACGCAATTATTTAAAACTCAAACTGAACGCAGCCTCGATCAGCATACCTAGTAGGGTGGGCCGAAAATCAATTATCATCGTTATTAATATTTTTTGGAAAAAAAAAATTCAGAATTCATGAAATTATTGCATTTACAAGACATTAAAAAAAATGTAATTTTTAACGTTTTTAGTTTTTTAAGGGGGGAGGGGGGGGGGGGGGCTACTTTTAAATCGACTTTTTTTTTATTACATAGAGTACAAATGTATTGACAGTATAGTTGAATACGCCAAGACCGGACCATCCCCGGCTCCACTGACTCCAAAAAAAATATGAAATTAAAAATTTCAAAAATTCCAGTTGAATATTTTTGAAATTGTGATTTCCTAGATTTCGTAGTAAAAAATGCATAGAGTTTTTGAGACTTCAAAATAATTCTGTTTCACTATACTTTGGTCAACAAAATAACAAAAACATATGAATGTATTATTGGAAAATCAAAAAACTCTAATAATTACCCTTTTTCTGTCCTACCCATTTCACAAGAATGCCCCATTATCTCAATAACTAATGGAAGTATCGAGCTCATCTTTTTTTGGGGTTGTAGAAGAAGTTCTCCCCCATACTTTAACGAGAGGATTTTGCAAAATTTTAATTTGTCGACAATTTCTTTCGAGTTGACTGGAATACTTCGATGAGAAACTATGAGAGGGTTTGATAAAATCGGGTAGAAAGTAGGAATTTTGCAAAATCCTCTCGTTAAATCACAGACCAAACTGTACTGAATACAAAACATTCTGAGGAAGAACCTCGTGGGTTGCATAGATTTTCTGGAAACGGGGCATTAAAAAAAGTCGCATTGTTTTCCAATTTTGACGCTTAAAATTTTTCATTTTCCAAAAAATCTATCAATATTTTTTGCAAAACGACATCATCAAAATGCAATATGAATATAACTTTTCTTTTTTGAAAACTCCATGCATTTTATTTTTCAAAAATCAAAAATTAATTTTTTTTGTAAAAAAATGCAAAATGATTTTTGTTTCCAATTTTTCCTCGATACTTCAGATAAAAAAAATCAAAAATGCATCATATAAAAAAGTCTTAAAAAATTCCGCTTGTCAACGCTATGCATTAAAAAAAATATTTAAAAGTAGCCCCCCACCCTTAAGAAAATTTAAAAAAAAAATGATTAAAAATTGGGGTTTCGTACCCTTGAGAATTTTTCAGAAACTACGAAAAATTGCAGAAAACGAGGAAAATGATGGTTCCTGAAAATGAAGGTAAAGATGGAAAATCGTCGTAAATTGTCTTTTTGGGCGAAACTGTGTATGTTGATGGCATTTTAATTGCAAAATATTTTTTCTCAATTTTCAATCAATTTTTTTCAATTTTCTTAAAAAAAACGTAAAAAATGATATTTTTTTAATGCATCATAAATGCGATGATCTGATGAATTCCGAATTTAAAAAAATAAATAAATAATAACGATGATAATACTTGCCAACCAAGGGCATAAAACCCATTCTGTAACATTTTGAAATTTTTTTTAAATTTTGATTTTTTACAAATTTTCAAAAATTTGAGGGCTCGTGCGCGATCGGAAGATATTATTCGATTTTATTATTTTTTTTATTTTATTTTTCATGTCTCACAAAAACGCAACTTTTCCGCGGTAATACATTTTGAAAATCAAAAATTTTTGGGCTGCCTATCCACTTGGTGGAAGAAACGCCGATGGGGGAACCAGAGCAAGGAAACCATTGTCAAGGCTTCAGTTTCATCGTTAACGCATATACCTACCCGCGTAAACATAGATAAAGTACTCACTTTGCACATTCATTAATAACAGAGGATAAAATTGAGATTTCATCAAAATTAAAAAAAAAAATAATATCAGTTTTGAACACCTACTTACTACAATGGCCAATCTCACTAAAAAATTCTAAGCAAAATTTTCTTTCCAACGCCGCAAATCGCAACTTTATATCTATCATGGTTATCGAGTAAAGCATGGTTAAAAATCTGAAACGAAATTGAAAAAAAAAAATCAATCGAACATACTCTGCCCCTACAATTCAGAGGGTCGGCAAACATTCATACATGTGCGCAGTTCGAGTTGACCATATCGCTGGTGAAAGGGTGCTAACTAGTGCCGGGACACCCTGTATATATAAATTATCCAATACGAGATTGCGTGGAATGGGCTATACGGAAAATCAGATTATTTCGAAAATTACAACCAAATTCTAAGTTTTCGAAATTTTGGGTGTTGCTTCTCTGTGATATTGAAAAAGTAAACGAGAGACAACGAGCACCACATCCACCTAATCAGATTATTGACGAAGTATTTTCGCGTATAATGAATGATTACATCGGATTAAACAGCATAGAGGTGTTTGAGAAGAAAAGGTCCTGTGAATAATTCAATTATTGTGTAGGTAATGCCGTAGATTAGAAAGGATCGATAATAACCTTTTGTTTTTAAATTAGCGTCGACGTTGATTTAGAATTTGGTCCTAAGTATCCTACGATTTCTTTCATCGTATATGAAAAGAGTTCTTCGCTGTGGATCCTGTTTGGCGAAGACTTGGACATGGACATGAAAGATTGTTAGAAGCTTACGAATTTGAAACAATTTTTGGGAAACGTAAATTTATATTCAAAATGGTTCATTATTGTTGAATTAAGAAGAGAAAAGATTGGTGTAAATGGGAGAAAGCAATGATCAAAGAATTGAATGCAATTAAGGATTATGAAGTGTGGGATATTGTGAGAAGGCCTTAAAATGAAGAAGTACTGTCGATGAAATGGGTATTCAAGAAGACAGCAAATGATATTATAAAGCTAGGCTTGTTGTGAGAGGGTGCGAAACCTAAAAGGAGTTTAATTTTGAAGATATTTTTTCGCCAGTCGCAAAAATGGATAGTCTATGTATTTTTCTCTCAATATGTCGTAGCAAAAGGTTTCATATTAGACAACTCGAGATGTAAATAACGCTTTTCTGAATGGTTTTCTTAAAGAAAAAGTATAATTATGTTGAAATTCCTGAAGGTTATATTATAAAATGAATAATTCGATTGATTCAGTTCTTCGTTGTGGATCTTGTTTGGCGACGACTTAAACATGGACATGAAAGATTGTTAGAAGCTTATGCATTTGAAACAATTTTTAGGAAACATAAATTTCTATCAAAAATGGTTAATTACTGTTGCATTTCGCAATGCAACAATAAGCATAAGAAATATTAAGTATGGCTAAGAAACGCAGGCAGTGAAGATTTAGTATTAGTAAAAAAAAAGCTATAAAGTTTGTGATATTCATTTCTGCGAATGCCTAAAGATCACCTTTGCTATACAAAGAAGAAGACAGGGAATCAAGTGATGGCGGAACCGTTTTCCATGGGTAATTATATATAAGTTCTTAATGCATCTGAAGAGGTGCGAACGATTCATGATTGAAGAAAAAGGAAATTCCAGTAGATTTAAATCAGAACTGGGCAAACTCCGGCAAAATAGAGTGCAGACCAACTCCAACTCAAGTTGAAAATTGCAAAGAAAGAAAAAAGACGTCTATTGAAAAAAAAATGAAAAACTGGAAGAAGAAATTCAAAAGTTGGAGAGGGAGAAGATTTTCAATATTTTGGAAAAGATGGCGTGGCGACTTTCAATAAGATCTGCCACGAGTTTATGGTTAATGATTCCAAGGAAAAAGGTTAACTGTCGTAAGTATCTAATTCCTTGGTCCTATACTTCAGAAAAAAATCGATGTACCAGAGCGTCGAAAATTTGAATCACCGTCACGATGTAAGTTTGAATTACAAAATATAATAAATTCTATGAAATTATTGCAGCTTCTACTGATAATCCAACTCATATAGAGCCCGAAAAAATAACAGATCAACTGAATGACCCAGATGAACTGCCAAACGATATTAAAAGAACTGCTAAAATTCCGAATGACTTTGAAGAACTGTCAGGTTTTTGACCTTTTTTTAAATTAGATACGTACTTGGTTAATGATTTAAAAATTTTCAATGAGTATTTCAAATAAATAGAAATTATTTCACATTGACATTTCCTGTCAAATAAGACCTTATTTAATACTCGAATATCAAATAAATTACTTCGCATTTCGTTTTTTTCAATTTTCACATTAAAAAAAGAAACAACCACCCACGCGAAGTTTTTCCTTTCTTGACCATTTCGCGAAAATCGAGCATCATATTTTAATTTCAACACCTGCGACGGATATCATATTTTGAATAAACCCGAGAGACGATTTTTTTTTCTCGCTTTTTAGTCCCTCGCTGACAGCATCTTCTCTAAAAACGTGTGCTAAAATAAATCAAGTGTGAAAGTGCGTTTGTATAAATTCCTACAAAATGAACACTTCACCTTGAATTGCAAATAGTATAAAACTTCGCGGACAAAAAAAAAAAAAAAAAAAGGTAGGGACAAAAATAATACGAGTTTTAAGTAAAATTTCATGTTTTGAGAGTTCCATTCCACTCTACATTTTGGCAGCTTTTATTCTGGTCGGGAAAAAGCTACGTTTGTTAATTTATACTGTATAAGGGTGCTGACAATTTTTTTATACGCGGAAGGTAAAATTCGATTTTATTTTTTTTAGGAAGTATCTTGTACGTATTCACGAATTAAGCTTCTTATTGCTCGAGGTGCTTGTAAAATGAAAGCTCAGGAGAGGGCAATGTAAGGGTACGATGAGAGAAAATCTAAGAATTCCCATTGCTATGAAGGTTTTCTCGCATCAGTGGCCTAGGTTAGCGTATAAAATTTTCCTAGAATGATTGAGAGTGTGAAATGAGCTTCTGGTCGTATATTCGCCAGATATTTTAAACGTAATTTGGAAAGATTATACTCGGTTTATTGCCTCGTGAAAATAAATCCGTAAAAATGAACTGGACACGTATTGAAATTATTAATTCAAATGTCGTTAATACGCGGAAAATCTCTATACCGTGTTCGTCTTTTTTATTCATACTTGTCGAAATGCTCGTATGTATTTCTCTTTTTGGAATTATATCGAAAATCTTATTTGGAAATATTTTCCTTCGGATTTTCCTACTTTCTTTCAGCAAATGTAAAAATACCACATTCCTTACAACATGAAATCTCACAATTTGAATGCGGTTCAACTGATTTTCGATTTTCGAAATATCAGTCAGATACATTTTAAACGTGATCTGACGAATATCTATACAGACTGACAAATTGTTGCAAAATTTTCCAAATTTAGAAAATTTATCGACATTAAAAAAATTTTACATTTTCGAAAATTCATCGAAACAATAAAATAATCAATTTTTCAACTTTAATTAAAATTTCAAAAATTAGATAAATTCAAAAACATACTTCCAGAAAATTATTCAAAGTCAGCACTGAATTTTGGAAAATGAAAATTCATCAAAAATTTTCAAATATTCGGATTTTGAATGCTTGGCAAATTATAAAAACTCATCAACAACTCAAGAATTTAAAAAATTCAAAATAATATAATTTTTTCCCCCAATTTTCTTATACGAAGTTTATAATAAAGAAATACTTCATATTTTATTGTTAAGTTTTTTTTTTCATTATACTTATTCATGACAAATCATTTCAATTTTTATCAACTTTTTATAATTAATTTTTTGAATCTTGATAGTTGAATCACCGTTGATTGATTAATCATCATTAACTTAAGCTGATTTAAAATCAGTCTTGTTTTTTATTTACGAAATTTTGTTTCTCATACTGTTGAATATTTTTATCGACCCCAAATTGGACCTCTAGAAGGGGGGTCAATTTTGAATATTTCAAAATTTACAAAATTGGTATCAAAATGTAGGTTTCTGAGATCGCTGAATTCGATTTTCGAACTTAAATTCACCTCCAACCCCAAACTGGGCCCCTTTGAAAGGTTAATTTTGAAAATTTCAAAATTTACACCATTGGTATCAAAATGTAGGTTTTCGAGGTCACTGAATTCGATTTTTGAAGTTAAATTCACCTCGCACCCCAAATTGGGCCTCTAAGAGGGGTCAAGGAAATAATTACTTATACTTAATGCTTAAAAAAACGAAAAATAAAATTTACTTGAATAATGAAGTGTCAAAAAGAAACTATTTTTTTCAAAAATGTTAATGATGAAAAGCGTGGTGGGGGTGCATGGAGATAACAATATGTAACTTAACGGATAACGCCCCACCATGCGTTTCATCATTAAAATTTTTGAAAAAATAGTTTCTTTTTGACACTTCATTATTCAAATAAATTTTATTTTTCGTTTTTCAAGGCATTATTATTTTTTTTCATTGCATTAGTTCTTGTTCTCTCCATCTGAACGAATAAATGATCCATTTTAAGCTTCTCTGCATTTTTTTCCACGCAGAACCCCAATTAAATTTCCAACAAGTAAACTGGCAACAAATCTGAGTCACTTCCGCATTTCCACTGGCATTTAAAAAATAATCCACGAAGAATTTTTCGCAGTCGAGTGAAGCGAAATTTAGCATCATCTTTAAATTGACATCTGGGCTATCGTATAAAACGTAAAGCTCCTCGTGGCACAATTTGTTCGAGACAGAGTGGGAAAAACGGAGGGATTTAGTGGAAATAGCCTCTGGCTGCGAGTAAATTGAAAATTGACTACGTAAAATTCTACCATCTGTCCAGGACGATTCCGTATCAATTATGAAAAAAATACACTCTCGAGAGGAGCAAAAAATTTAAGGAGACCGATCGCGTGTAATTAGAGCAGAATTCCACCATCCGGTATATTTCGATTCGGTAAAAGGATTACGTGTTTAGTAGATAATTGAAACAGTTATCTGGGTGTACGAGCCAGAGAGCCATATGAATGGTATTAAAAAAAAGAAATACAAATCCGATTGTATCGAAATTTCCTCAACGTCGTTATTTTGTTTATTTTAATTAACATTCGGGTTCGCTTTTTTATATTATACGTGCCCATCCGAGCTCTTGTGGATTGCATTCCAGGAAATAAACTATACAAGTGATACGTTTATATGAAATATCACGTGGTAATAAAGCGTCTTTTGAAGAGCTACCTTTACCCAGAGAGTATGATTCTCACATCGAAAAATAATTATTACTCTTTTATATCATACGTATCTACACTTTCGTGATGAAAAAATTACCAATCGGCAGTTCACCGCAAATGCCACCACAATAAAAAATAAAACTCGTACGTAGCAACCGGAACGATGGAAAAAATAGTATAAACACATCGTTAAACTTTCCTCCTCTTCTTTCCATCCTTCTACAAAATTGCACCGCTCAGCTAACAATCGTTTTATTGAACGTCGTAAATTGTATTTATGAATAATTCAGTTATCATCATTTCATCGATTCGCCATCCACCAGTATAGCCAATCTTGTTTCGAAAAAGTTGAGTAACAGGTTCAATGGTTTTTCAATTTATCGAGTAGCTACGTTAATGAAATACGTTACGTACACATTACACCTCAAAATTTGTCAGCGTATAATTACGAAACGGTGAGATAATTCAATTACTCATCTTCGTGCGTGGTATGATTCTTTCTGGCTCTGTTCATGTGGCATATGCGGATCTGTGTTCATTTCGACGCAATGATGCGGTTTTTCAAGTGTTGAAAACGCCTGCCTATACTATAAACCAGTTGCACTGCACGCTTTTGGATGATTAACCAAGTTAATCGACCTATAAGTAAAGCGTAGGTACGATTAATTACAAGCTCGCGAGCTATTTACTTCTGTATGCACGAGGATGATTATCAATAGATTTTTATGATTGTCATTGTTAAGATCACTATCGTATTCTCGAATGATGATGAGCTTTAAAAAAAATAATGTTCCATTTTTTTTCAACTTGAAGCTATCTCTCAAAAAAACTAATTTCAAATTTTCAAATTTGGAGTAATTTTTGATAAAAATTATTTAAAATGGGTGTAATTTCTCGAAATATTTTATGCTATTTTGGAAAAAAGGACTGTCAATTTTTTTTAATGTGACAGAATTCAATTTTCAAAAATTTTAGTTTAATCTTGAACAAAATAATTTTTTTTCAAGTTTGAAGTCGTTCTTGGAAACAAAATCGTCAAAAAATTGACAATTTTTTTTGATAAACCTACCTATTTTTAAATAGTTGATTCTTGAAAAAAGTCGAGTTTTTTTTAGAATTAATCATGAAAAAAAGGAAGTAGGTATCAAGATTTCATTTTTTCAAATTTGGAGTTAGCTATTCAGGGGGAAAAGTTTGAATTTCAGAAAACAAATTTATCAAAACACAAGTGATATGTTGACATTTAGGCCCAAATATAAAATACAAATACTTACTTATTTCAAAAAATTGAATTTTAAATCATTTTTTAATTTTTTGTTTTTCCCCTAGAATAGTTAACTCCAAATTTGAAAAAATGAAATATTGATACCTACTTCCTTTTTTATCGTGATTAATTCTAAAAAAAAATAAAACAAAAAATTAAGTGATTTAAAATTCAATTTTTTTTTTTTTTCGTCATTCATCGTTTAGACGTCGAAGCGTTAACATCTCCGGGATAATATTATGTTTTTACGCGTATGTATTGTATTTCCAAGCAAATTTAAAATTCGAACCGTTTCTCAGCGCTTGAAGAAGACGACACCAAAGATGCGCCAAAAGAAAAAAGAATTCGAATCCCTCCCATTAATCTTCGTGAAAATGAAGATTATTCGACGATTATTCAAAGTATCATAAAAACTATATACATCGAAACCATTCACTACGAGGTCTTCGAAAGGTATGATCAAGATCTTCCTTACTGACATTGACGACTTCCGCAACCTAACAAGAGCATTCGACCTGGAGCAGAAGAGATACTTCACATTTCGCAATCCAGTGGAAAAGAAGTTATCTGTGGTTATTAAAAACATCCCTTGTTCAATAACTGATGACCAAATTCAAGATTATCAGCAAACGAATGGAATACCAGTGCTCAAAGTTCATCGACTTTATCGCAACCAGAAGCCAATACCAGTTTGAAATAGGTATGTATTTGTATTTTATATTTGGGCCTAAATGTCAACATCACTTGTTTTTTGATAAATTTTGTTTTCTGAAATTCAAAATTTTTCTCCTAGAATAGCTAACTCCAAATTTGAAAAAATGAAATCTTGATACCTACTTCCTTTTTTTCATGATTAATTCTAAAAAAAAAACAATTTTTTTCAAGAATAATTATATAAAATAGGTCTATCAAAATTTTTTTCAATTTTTTGACGATTTTGGTTCCAAGAACGACTTCAAACTTGAAAAAACTAAATTTTATTTTGTTCAAGATTGAATTAAAATTTTTGAAAATTAAATTCTGTCACATTAAAAAAAAAATCTGACATTATCGATAGTGGTGCTACAGTAACTATAGTAAATAATGAAAATTTATTACGTAATATAGTTGGTCCAAAGTACTGCAAGGTGTTGAGATGCGCTAATAAAAATGCAAAAGCAAATATACCAATAACTCATAAAGGGAACTCTTTTGTATTAATAAAAAGAAACAAGATAAAAATTCTTAGATATATCTTTGGCTATTACGACATTATTTTTTACACTTACGTTTTTGCTCATTTACGTACAGCTAATTAATTTCAAAAATGAATCGAGGCCATCGGGGAAGAGCAAGAAATTAAAGAAGTAACATTCCTTTCGCGAATCATTGAAAGAAAAAGATGATACTCCACTGATAAACCCAAAAAATGAGTATCTTTAATTTTAAAAAATTGAGAAATATTTCAATTTATGATTTTTAAAAAAAGGAATTTTCCCAAAAAAATTCATGAATTATTGTTTTTTTTAAATTAATTTAATTTTTTCTGTACAAAAACTTGTTTAGTAGAAACTCTCGCGAAAGGGAGTTTTCTCCTGATGATCCTGTGTTAGATCGATGAATATGACAAAGAGAAAGAAAATTTGGGACCCGGTCAGTGAATTTGAAGAAAGAACAAACTGAGTTTCCAACTTAGATGATCTTTACGCCGACGATTTTCTGAATTTTTTTTATACGTAGCTAGAACTACCAATTATTCATAGCAGAATTCAGAGCTATACACAGCCGAATCAATATTTCGTGAGGATGGACCACCAAATAAAAGATTAGGATCGTTGCTTGGCCACCCCGTAGTCCAGATCTAACACCCTTAGATTATTTTCTATGGGGAGAACGTAACGTTCATTCTCAAAAAATGTTTACCAACATTATTCACTCTTGTTTTCATCACTGAAATTTCAACTGTTTAATGGATACAAAATTCCAGCCCAAGCTAATGAAAAAAAAAGATTATAGCGAATCTTAATAATTCAAGATGGAAAATTCGATTCTATTCGCTATACAGAGTTTTAGTTATACGTAAAGCCGAATTTGTATCATTTTTTTTTGTAGTGGGTATGCTTGGGTCCTCATAAATATGCATATCAATAAATAAGTAAAAAATTCTGTCGGCGATCAGAGACTTTTTGACGGCTCATATGCTGTCGTTCCTTTTGAAATTACTGACGATAGCGTTAAGTCGCGACTCCGGATAAATTTTCCTCTCATTTCAGCATTAAATTCTCGCATATTTTCGTAATTTCGCATCACCAATGTTACACACACAAAATATTCGATTTATAAATTTTTTATACCTACCTAAGTTTATTAAAGTTTTTTAAAATATTGGAATTTTCAAATTTTGAGTTTTCAATATTTTGCTAGACTTTATGAAGCTAAAAAAAAATTAGCTCCTCAAATTGATTTTTTATTATTTTTTAGAAGGATTATTAGTTTTGTACCTCGAAACTTTCACATTTTGTGAAAAAAAATCAACAAATAGGTAAATAGACTATTTTAGCCATTTTCAAAAATAAAATCAATTTGGAGAGCTAATCTTTTTTTAGCTTTATAAAGTCTAGAAAAATATTAAAAACTCAAAACTTGAAAATTCCAATATTTTTAAAAACTTTATAAATTTAAAAGAAATTTTATAAATTTTAAAAAATTGCCCATTTTTTGTACAAAAAATGACAATGTTTATGATTCGTATTTTTCAAGAAAAGAGACGGGATTCGACTATTTTATTATTCTTCATGGAAATGAATAAATGAACGACTCGTGCCACTAAACTTTATTATACTTCAGTTCAGTCTACAACCAACTGTGAGAAATTTTAAAAATTCCCTCTCATTTCAGCATTAAATTCTCGTATATTTTCGTAATTTTGCTTCACCGATGTTATACACACTAAATATTCGAATATTCAGACCTCGTATCACCATACTTTATTATGCATAGAAAGTAGAAAATATATGCTATTTTTAATCTCGATTCGAAACATTGAAAGCGCAATCTTCATTGACCATAACATTGGAAACTAGTACCAATTTGACGACATTATAAGATATGCTTAAACCAGACACAGGTCATTCGATGTCTGATACTCGCACGAACGTTATAAAAACAATGTATCAATATCCAGGTCCAGGTAAAAAATACCAACTTGAAAAACTAGTCTATACGTATACATTTTACTTCGGTATTATCACCCATATACCTGTATACCAAAATTACTCATCTTATGGCTCTCGCTTCCGTATTTCGAACAAAAGACCCGTTATTATGCTAAAATTTTCGGGCTATTCAGGTGAATTATCTCCAACTCTGACCAAACGACTCGCTTATGTAATTTATTGACGTACGAGCCTATAAAACCGCTAAGAACTTTCAAACTAGTAAAAGAAAATCTGTTCCAAGGTGTCGAATAATTTTCAAATCAAGGTGAGGCCTAAATTGAGAAAATTCTCCCATCCAATATCTAACTAATATCCACAAATTATCGACATTTGCGAGAAAAAAAACTAGCAAATTGCTTTCAGAGTTTTTTCCTCTGAAATTGGTCTAATATGTGTAAAGGATATTAACGTTGTAAATTTAGAATGTGGAAAATTTTGTTCGCTAAACGAAAGTTAGTCTTGGCTGCAGTATAAGAAAGTTGTCTAGTGTTTTATCAACGGTATTCGATCTAGGGTACACATTTTCATCGGTTTTGTGTAAAGCTTTATGAAATCCCTGGGCGAGTTATTCGCTCCTACGAAATGGTACTCGGTTAAAGATATTAATTACTTACAATTGGAAAAAGCTGCGGAAAAAATAGGTACAATTATGTCTGTTACCGGATTCGAATGTTAATGCGTCTGAGTAGACGAGGAAATACGTAGGAGGAGAAAAAAGTATCTTGTAAAGTCATCCTAAAGCGAGAGAACAGAACTAGGGAAAAAATTAAGACGATCGCTGCGAAAAATAGATAAACATACGTGCCGAACATACCAAAAGTACATCTTTTTTTTGTTGCTTTTCACATCACCGTTTCGAAAAGAACATCTTTCTGAAGTCGTTTACCAAATCTCTCTATTTAAATATACGAAGTTTAGTCGAAAATATGTGTAACATATTTTCTCTATTAGACTTCTTCTACGTATAAGCGGTTAGAGCAGGAAAAAAATACACCTTAATAGTTATACATTTTCAAACAGTGCAGACGTGTAAATAATCTCGAGTGTTGTATTTGTAGTTGTACGTAGATAGATATACATTTCGAGTTGCGATTTTTTGCCTTTATGTATTCAAGGGTACCTACACGTGTACCTACTGGGTGGAATATATCATCACGTGGGTTTTGAGATGTTGATGTTGGTGGATTTAAATTTACCTATGTAAAAGTTTGTCTTAAGCTTCTCAAAATTGAATTCATTAATCAATAATTCGAAGGGATGACTGATGAGGTCGAATGTGTTTTTTCTAACAGATATATTTCTCAAAATTTTCAACAAAAAAGAAGTAACTTTAGTAACCTACTATTAGGATAAGAAAAGTACCCAAAATTGATCAAAAAAGTATTTTTTTCTTTTTCAAATTCAAATTGTTTTTGATACCATTTTTTTCGAAGATTTATTTGTGGTCAATTTTCAATTGAAATTTCTTTTCTACTCAAAGAATTCTTTACCAAAAAAAGTTCTCAAAAATGTTTTCATCGATTTTTTTGACGTCACAATTTGGAAATTCATCATTTAAAAACGTCTAATAAGAAATGCATAAAAAAATTGAAAAATAATTAAATAACCAAAAAAAGAAAAAAAATAAGTGTTGAAAAAAATACAAAAAATTTGTATTAAAAAAAAATCTAGAGAAAAATAAAAAAACGAAAAATGTAGGTATGCAAAAATTTTCATTCAATATGAAAAAAATTAAATAGAAAAAAATAAATACATGCTGTTCAGGTGTTTTTTCCCCTTCAAAAATCATCACCTTTTCACTACTATTTTTACTACTATCCACAAATAAGGACCCCCCTCCCCCCCCAAAAAAAAATTATAGAAAATCCAGGATCCTCTAAAATAATCAAATCAAAGTTTATTTTATATGAGATCCCTATGCGCAATGCGCGAACGGGCTCATAGATTATTGAAAGAACAACATAAGAAAATAATTAATTGAACTTTACAAACTTAAGCTAACAATATAAAAACAAAACAATACAAAATACAAAAACAACAATTAGGTAATTTTATTCCTTTTTTACTTGGAAATTTTGCAGTAATTTTTTTACAATTTTTGTTCTTCACAAAGTAATTTTTTTAGTGAATTCTTGAAAGATTTTAGGGATATTTTATTTTTAACATTTTCAGGAAGTTCATTAAATAAACTTGGGCCTACAATAATAATAATAATAATAATAATAAATAAATAGGATTCGAATTAATTAGAATTTTTCTTACAATTTTCGGGAGGACACATTTGAAAAAAACTTCAATGTCGAAAAAACTTTGTTTTTTTTTGGTAAAGGTATATTGCTTAAGATACTTTCAGGGATTTTTCTAAATCTCAATTTTCTTTTGAGAAAATCCTTCAATATTTTTGGAGAAAAAAATCAATTCTTCAAGGAAAAAATTCTAAAAAGTTTTTTGGCAAAAAAAATCCACAAGTGGAAAAATCTAATTTACTCGAGAAAAAAAAAAATCACTATTTTTTCATTACATTTTTTTAATTTTTACTATTACCCACAAATGACTGCGATGATGATTATTTTACAGTATGTTTTATTCGAATGTACTTATTTGTATTGACTTTGGAAAAAATAATGTGATAAGATACTGATCAAAATTTAGCTATTGACACAGGTCAATAGTCAAAAATTTGATCAAAAGGTCAGAATCGGAAGATGAATTATTGCTCGCTTTACTGAAGGTAAGAAATGCTTCAACAGACGAAAAACTGAGGTCACCGGTTCAACGATTATTCAGCAGAAGAACAAAAACGCAAATTCCGCTAAAAACTAAAAAGCTCAAGCCAGAAGTTGTTGTTAGTTTTTCTGTTTAACTTCTACAGTCTTATAGAGTAAAAAAATACCTCAAATTCTTTGAAAAAAAAGTTGTTTAACCAGTATAGATATATGCTCTTCCAAGGTGTCTACCAAATTTTGAAAGCTGAAATTCGCGACTTTTAGCGACTTTTCGCGACCTCTTTCGGGATTTTTTCGCGACTTTTTTCGTGATATTTTTCTCTTGTAATGTAATTTGAATTCACGAATTCTACATTAACCTCTTTAAGGGGGGAGGGGTGGGGGGTGGGAGGGCTACCTTTAAAAAAAATTTTTTGTATGCATAGCGTTGAAAAGCAGAATTTTTCAAGACCTTTGCAAGACGTCATTTCGATTTTTCATTTGAGAAGTTTTGAAGAAAAATTGGAAACTAATTTCATCTTGCTTTTTTTACAAAAAATATTAGGTAATTTTTGATTTTTTGTAAAAAAAAAAAGTAAGATGAAATTCTAATTTTTCTTCAAAACTCCATAGATGAAAAATCAAAATGACATCATGCAAAGGTCTTGGAAAATTCCAAAATTGATTTTTGTTTGGATTGAAAACCAGAAGAATACCTACTCATGTCGCCCGAGCGAAACGAGGGCAAAAATTTTCGAAAAAATTGAGCTTTTGAAAGAAAAACTTCTCACTGTTCTCATGAATGAAAGATTTTTGCATTAGGATCTAAATTAGAATGACACGTGCTGCCCGAGCGAATCGAAGGCGAAATTTTTTGAAAAAAATTGCAATTTTTAAAAGAAAAAAACAGGCTTTTTTTGCAAAAATTTTGAAAACATGATAATTTTTGGATTATAAAAAAATAGAGAAGTTTTTGAAAAAATTGGATCTTTGAAATAAAGAATAATGCATTTTTAGCATAAATTTGAGAATTTTCAAAAATATGAAGTTTTGGAGAAATTAGGAAAAAATTCGCGACTTCAATGATTTTTTTGGCGAATTTCGCGTCTTTTTCGCGACCAACTTTTGAATTCGCGACTTTTTCGCGACGGTAGACACCTCTTCTCAACTTTTTTTTAGCCATACTAAGAAAAAAAATTTTTTTTTTCAATTGATTTTTGTCAAATAAGGTAAGACTTCCTATAAGTACTCATGCTAAATTTCTCGCAACTGGTAACACTGATCGAAACTGTGACGCCACCACAACATGCCAAAGTAGGGACCTTGTTTGGGTACAGGAAAAATATGTGGTTTGAAAATATATTCCCGGGCTGAGAGCAATTAAATCATTTCACTGTTTTTTTTTGTTTTTTTTTTTTGAAAAATGGGAAATGTAATTACGGATAGCTAAAAATCGCTAATTAGTAAGTGTATTATACCATTTGATTCGTAATTTTATGTAGTTTTCATTAAAAAAAAGATCTTGCCCAAATATTAATTCACTGTTGAGTTATACATCATTTTGTGTAAAGAGAGGAAACTCTCTGTAAGTACTCACCATTTCAAATGTAAATTTTCATACTTCAAATCTTTTGAAATGAGATGGAGAGAAATTTGTTCCATCTCGCAAGTCATTTTATTATTATCTACCCAATTACAATACATTTTTAAAAATAATTTCATTTTATTGCTGGTTTGCTGATCAGTCCAGCAACTATATTTCAAATTCTAAAATCTGTAAACAAGGATTCAAAAAGACAAGTCTGCGCATCGACATCGCAAATTCTCAAGTTCGCCAAGTGCTAAGTGAAGAAGGGAAGAAAAAGATCAGAAAGAAAAGGAATCAAAGCCGCAATTTTTTTTTAAAAAGATGTGATTGTTGAGGAAAGAATTCAGGCTGAAAGAAAAATGAAATAAAGAAAATATAAGAAAACTTACTTCAAAAAAATGATAAAGAAAAAAGGGATGAAGCTCTTGTCGAATGCATCATTTGCCTAGGTGATACTTTCGAAAGATGTAAAAATAAAGAGCAAGTGGGTCCAATGCAATTCTCTCTAGTTTGGACGCATTTAGAGTGTATTTGGTAGTGTCATCGACTTCTATTTTTATGTTTTGTGCCAGGATCAAGTATTGGTTGAAAGATGAAGAGAATTGAAATAAATGCCACATAACTTATTTTGTTTGATTTTATATCATTTTTTGGGGTAAATTGAGCGATGCGTACTTATAGGACAGGCTCTTAGTACTTATAGGAAGGTACTGTCCTATAAGTACGCATTTGGCAATCTTCAGGTTTTTGCACTTTCATAAAAAATAATAACAGTAAATTCATATGTAACCATTTCATTATGTAGCTAAGATCCTAGAGTACACGTGTAAAAAATTTCAATAATTTTGATGCACTTCCCAACGAGCTACAGCATTTCAAACCTTAAGTGCGTACTTATAGGAAGTCTTACCTTATGGAATAAATATTACAATCATCTATACAAAGATATTGTGTTACCTTTCATCCCTGATCACTTATTAAATGAACTGGCAGATCAACAGACTAAAGTAACATACAGAATATCTGAAAATCAAGGAAATACAAAGTGAAGTAATTCTGAAGATGAAGATGATCCACAAACTGGTCATCAATGTAATGAAAATCAGCCAACAATGGATATTGATGATGTTATCGAATCGACTTTACAATGTCACATTGCCTCAGGGATTTTTTAACCCTGGTAACTCATGTTATGCAATCTCTGTTTGTTAGAGACGTTAGAGTTTATGTAGTTTTGATTGTGTGATTGATTGTTCGTTTTTTTTGGTATTGTAAGGAGAATTTTAGACATTAAGGTTCTACCTAACGCAGAAATAGATGAGAAGATAAGAGAAACATTTCCTATCGAGAATAAGACGATGCTGAAAGCAACCGAAGAAAGCCTCAAGGATGATCCAGCTTTTAGGAAAGCAGTTATAAGTACTCCAGCACGAGATTCGAATTTTTGTGCGGTTATGAGCGAGGAAGTAATGATGTTGTTAGACACGTTGCGTCATGTCAGAACCTTATGTTGAAACACCTAAGAAAACTCACCTCCTACAACTCTCATTCTAGACCTTACAATTTCCCCGAAAAAGACAACTCCTACAGAAAATGAAGATGTGCCCCAAGATGTTCCACTAGACTCCATACAAGTTAGAAAATTATACATTTAAAAATGGCTGCGTTTTTACAATGTTTGAGATTTTTGATTTATTTAGTTAGATTTATAATGATGTTATTATTTTATTGTACGTTGTTATTGTAGTGTGTGTATATATAGACGATATTTTAATGTAAAATGGCTTTTATTTAAATTATTTGTATTTTTCAAGGTGGTAAAAAAATGAAATTTGTTATTGCGTATGTCGCGAGTACAAGAAGATTTACACGTAAATTTTTTGTCAGAAAATGAAAATTTATAGATGTTGATGAACCGCAACCTGCACAGAAGCAATGAAATAAAACAATCAGAAAAAAAGACGATGCTTCAACCTTGGACATACCAACCTAATTAAAATGTTCAATTACACTCATATTCGAAATAAGTAAATACTCCTTCAAGATCCTTCAATGTATTGTTCAACGACTTTGAAATCCCACCAATGTTGTGTCACTTTTGCAAAATGCTAATAAGTAGGTAATTACATTTTTTCGATCGTTAAACGCAACGAAAATTTTTATCAAGTTATTTTTTATTATCGTCCTAGAAGTTCAAATTGTTGCTATTGTGATTTTTTATGTATATTCGATTAAGGTCAATTTGGTCGTTATACTTTTTAAATATTCAATTATGTTTATCTTAAAATTTCAATTGCTATTCATTATTATTATAATAGAATAGATTGATAATAGATGAGTAAGTACTTGGATGATAAGTTCATAATTTATTATTTTCTCAAGTGTTTTTTTCCCCTTCTTTTTCTTTATCTAGATATACATAGTGATATTCACACAATCGCGATTATGAGCTTTACCCAATGGAGGAAAAGCATTCAACATCGAAGTTGATGAAAATAAATTTCAAAAACATACTCAAATTTCCTTTTGAACAGACAACAGTGTTGTCAAAAATATTAGTAGTGGTATAGTTATGACCACCGGATTATTTTTCCGAGAATTTTTCAAAATGAATATTTCTCAAAATTCAATAGAAAAACAAAACTTCATGAAAACATAATTTCTTGAGCTACGAGTGTCGATAAACATACGAGCTCAACTCCTTTGTAAATTTTAATTTCAACGTAGCATATGCAATATCAAGTTCACTATCCCAGATAGTAAATAATGCACCACCACTAATACGTTTGTTAATCGTCAATAAAGAAGGTACTAGTTTCCATGGTGTTCTCACCCAAATTTATCCAGATGGTAAAAATGTTGTTCTTTTTGTCAATAAAACGTTCAGTGGTTCTCAGATAAACTATGAAAAAATTCAAAATATATTACGATACAAAAAATATGAAAACAAATTATGGAAAAATGAAAGTAAAATTCATCATTATAGCAGTTTTGAATAAAGAGTAATCGCGATGACGAGAGAAATAAAGTAAAGTAATTTTAACAGGATCGAAAAAACTATAGCCGAATATAACTAAACAAACCCAATCGACATCGCACTTATGTCATAATTTCATCAATCATTTTGTATTCAACTTGTAGAAACATAAGAACAAAAAATGTGAATTTGAACGAGTCGAGAAAAACTATTTGTAAATAACATAAATCTCAAAACATGAAAAAAATCTCCTCTTTGCCATCATCCATTGAGACAAATTTTATGCCTGACTTCCCAACTTTCTCGCAACTTGATCGATCTTCTTCGTTAAATCAATAGTGAACTTTTGAACTTAACCAACTGATTCCCCCAAGATTGAAAAAAATATCTTTCAACTCCCACACTACATTCTTTGCTTAGCTATTTGGTCCATCCACAAACTTCTTTTGGGTTGACCATATGAAACAAAAAAATCACCTACGCAGACACTTGTCGTGCATTTAACCGATCCTTGCATATAATTAACATCGCACCGTTCAGACTTGGAAATTCGTCTCGCTCTCGAGTCTATATTGTTTCTCTATTATTACGACGATGGGTTCACATCGCAGAGCAACGTAAATAACACGTATAGTCGAGTAATTCGATTACATCGCTTAAAAGCGTCATTATTTCCGACGTGGCATTTGAATCGCGAATTATGCAATCAAATCAGTACATAGCTGATGCACATAAAACACATCGAACGATTTATAAGTTTTGCCTAAATGAGAAATTATTTGACAAATTTGAAAAATATACCGATTTCAGAAAAAAAAATTAAAAACAAAATTGGAAAAATTTCCTTCCATGAGAAAAATCGAAGAAAACTTCCTATTTTAGTCTACCTCTTCTTTTCAATAGATATATTTTTTCTTGCCAAAAAAAAAGTAAAATCGTAAAATTCCACATCGACTGAAAACTTCTGATTAAAAAGCCATTAAATATTTTTCTCAACTTCCGACTCTTCGTACATGAAAAAAAATTGAGAGCGAAACTTTCTCTCTCGAAGACTTGTTCACTTTTAATCAACGATATAATTTCGAAAAACGGAGGAGAAAATCTTTTGTCGGGGGAGCCATGACACGAAATGACATTTCTTCTAAATTTCATTCGGTGTCTTTTATTTGTCACATCATTACTTCGATATCCTACAAGCTACGTCGATTAATTGTAAATAAAGGTGGAAAGGATGAGCAGTGAGAACTGAGCACAGATCAATATCAATTTATAAACTGTTTCCTTTTTTTTTTTTTTTTTTTTTTTCATTTCCACTAAAATACGAGCACGCAGAAGAGCATTTCCTACAACACAATATGGATTACCAAGTCACTCGTCGCGTCGGTCGCTACTCTGAAATATTTTGCTGATTTTAAAAACTTACAAATATCGAGTGAATGGAAGATAAACACGTAAAAACGTGAGAAAAACATAAGCTTTTCCTGTTCTGTCTTAGTGATTCTCCCTATAATACCGGGTATCACTCCATTGACGCTATTTTTATTTAATACTTAGAAAAGTAATCAATCTTTACGTTTGTCAAATCCGAAAGTAATCTGAACTTGATAAATGAAATAGAAAAACTTGCTGCAGAATTCGCCCGGCCATTTTACTCTGCTCTTTATCCGTTTTGTCAATCAATTTTTTTTTTACATTATTTGCCAACTTGTTTACCTTCTGACCAGACCGGCTTTTGTAATTACTTTTGTATTTGTTTTCAACTGTGAGAGGTTGTAATTTCATTTCGACGAAGCCTTTTTTTTCTGTCGCGTACTGTGTACTTTTTTTTTATACGTCCCACTTTACAGGCGAAGAAGAAGAAACTGAGTAAAAAACCAAGGTAAATAATCGGGCTATGAAAATGTAAACGTTTTATGCGTCATTTTTTATGCATTAAAATGCCCTTGACGCATCAACTAAAAGGTTTTATTCGACGGAGAGAAATATGCCTACTTAGCTACTAAAAATAGCTGTATAACTCAAGTCTAGTGACACTAATCGATTATTTTGTCATACTCGTTTATTTTTTTCTTGGAGAATAATAGTGAGATGGTCAGTGCAGAAATTGTTTCTTCGCATCGAAACGAGAAAGGGTGCTCCCAGTGGGGATAAGAGATTTGACTTTATTTTTATTTTTCATGATTATCCCTCAATTAGATATTCGTATTCGTAACTTATGGTCAAATTGTGACACAAAAAAAATACCACATAAGCCAGTCTGATCTGGAGATGAACAAGTCAGAAAATAATGTACCTGTTGAAAAATTTATTGAGATACCAAATAGGTAGATAAAGAAAAGTGAAGAAAAATTGTCGACCGAAATCTTCGGCAGCTATTTTTCTTATTTCATTTTCCAAATTTACATCAATATTACTTTTGGATTTGACAACCATCGAATCGTTCGTCAAAAGCAATCCGACGTGTTGGAGCGAGAGCACCTGACATGAAGCACAGAAAAAGATGGGGTGATTTATAAAAACTATCCACAGGTGTTAGCTCATAGAAATTGAACGCCCAATCTCCTATACTATTTGAATGGAAAACATAACTAGGTAAAAGTACCACAAAAAAATGATTATGGATTCAACAAAAATGTAAAAATAAGTTCAAGGATAGCTTAGATAGGTACCTAACTTCTTCTATTTCATGTTGAGTAGAAATATAGGAACACAGTGTTGCCATCTATCACTATAAAAATCAATTTGTAACTGAGCTTGGGAAAAAAAACTTTTCACACAAAAAGCAACATGAAAAAAATAATATTTAGAAGTTTCGGTTTTACAAAATTGAAAAAAAAATATATCGATGTGAAAATTGAACATCAATGAATGGAATCCAAAATTCAGTGAGAGCTTTCCAAAAAATCGTGTGTGGGTCACGACAGATTAGAGGCCACAGTGACAAACATATTTTTCACATACGAGTATTCCAATTTTTTAAAATAAAAAAAACGCTTGAAACTGTTTTCATGTAGTAATTTGAAAGTGATTTTTTTCCTTGAAATGAAACAAAAAAATTTCACGCGGAAAATTCTCCTGAAAAAAATTTCATTGGGTGGAGTTCCTTTTCGAGGAACTCCGCAGCCGGCCTCGGAATCATGAGGCAAAAGTGCACACAGACGAGATCCGCCCATACTTAACTTTTTCTCCAGAAATACATTTGTTTGTTTGTTTTTTTTTTCGTCCCAAAGCTTGAAAAATATTTTATTCATTTATTGTACTATCAAGTGAGACAAATCGATCCCCAAAAAATTGAGATTTTTTTCATTTCAAAATAATGTAAAATAATCATTCGAAAAAAAACTGATTTTTTTTTTCGAAAATGAAACGAAACTTATGAATTTTTTTCACAGAAGTTTTAAAAAATATCTTCATATAAGAACATTTTGTAACAGTTTTTTCTCAAAAAAAGAAGAAGAAGATTTTTGGATATTTTTTTATTCCAAAAAATCCTGAAATTTCCTCCCGGAAAAAATTTTTACTCCAGAAGATTTGAGATTTCTCTATTTCAAAAAAAGAGTATTTTTTTACTCCAAAACAATTTTTAAAAAAATTTCCAACCAAAAAATTCGTTTTCAATTTTTTTTTAATTTCTAAAAATGAGAATTTCCCCCCAAAAAACAGAGACCCTTCGAAAAAGAAGAATACCTATATTTTTATTTTTCAGAAAATTGAAAAAAAAAATTTAAAAAGTAGAGATTTTGTACTTCAAGAACTTCAAAACAATTCGATTCCAAAACAATAAAATTCATATTTTTGATTTTTTTTAAAAATTAGAATATTTTCTTCATTTTAAAATGAATTTCAGAGCTGTTCTTATGAGAGCAGGATGCCTACAGGCCATGAAAATCACGAAAATCATGAAAAAGTCATGAAATTTGAAAAAAGGATCATGAAAGTCATGGAAAAGTAAGTTAGAGACCATCCCCTCCCAAAAAAATACCTATCATTTTAATTTTTTCAGAAAATTGAAAAAAATCCAAAAAATTGAGATTTTGTACTCTTAGAGTTAAAAAAGTATTTTTACTTCAAAACAATAAAATTCATTTTTTTTTTTAAAATGACATGAGAAAAAATTCTTTTTTTTTTCATTCCAAGAAATGGGGATTTTTTCAATTAAAAAAAAAATAGAGATTCCCCTCCCCCTCAAAAAAAAAATCAAAGAAATCGTCAATATTTTATCTTTTTTTTTTTGAAGATGCATCAATCATGCAACAGTTTAAAAAAATTTCACTCACCTATAAGCGAATTTGTAATTTTTCCGTGGTAATATTATCATCAATTCATGACTTCAAAGAGGAAAATACATGACTTTTTTTGGCATAGTGTTTTTTTTTGTTTTTTTTTTTGTTGAAAAATTCATAGCTTGTACTTTTCTATGACTTTCATGACCCATTTTCAAATTTCATGAATTTTTCATGATTTTAGTGATTTTCACGACCTAAAGACATCCTGCTCTCATAAGAACAGCTCTGAAATACACTTTAAAATAAAAAAATAACAATAAATTCTCATTTGGTCGATATAACTTCTTCGATTAATCCCCTCTTTGCCCATATTGCAAGGCCTCTTGGCACGATTGCGAGCAATAATATGACCCAAGAGGTATTTTTTCGATTGTAATACTATATCAGATCACTTTATAATTTATATAACTTTTTTTTAATCATCTCAACGTCATCTTCAAAGATAAAGATTAATTGCAGACTTTCCCAGCACTTCCGAAAAAAATAGTCCATATACGAAGATATTATCATGACAAAACCAATTTACACAATTTTTCAACCATCACCTTTCGTACATGTAGGTAATTAAAACGCACAACAAAGAGAAAAAAAATCAGGTAATGATGAAGCTATACTTCGATAAAGATCGACAGCATAATATGTAGGTATGCGAATATCATAAAAAAATACTACATAAATTCCATACGGTAATAAATTCACCATGTAACCATTCAAGTTGACAATTCGACACTTTCGTCGTCATATTTGTACTACGACCTGCGACCATTCGAATGATTATCGGAGATTCTCAAGATTAATCATCGTATCGATGGCGCGGAAGTCGAGTCGAGTACCTACGTAAACTCTTGTACACCAAGATACAATTACCCATCGAAAGCGATCATCGCTCTCTAAATATTTATAATTTTTTTTACCACTATTACCGCCACATCGCGTAAGTTTACGACGAAGTAGGCTTCGGCAGCTACCATGCGAACGATGGCGCTAATCATAATGGGAAAAATGTCAGCGGTAATAAAAATTGTCCCGCTTATAGGAAGTACCCAAACCCATACACAGACACCATAGAACTACTTTCATTTTCTTTCTCCGTTCCTCGGTTCGCGTACTTGAAGGAGAAGAACTTGACATGATATTAATTCGTATCGGTCATCTTGGACGTAGTACTGGAAAAAGACTCGCATGGGTGGGGGTCTCTTTATCTTCTTAACTTAGCACCGGTTTTATTTAAAACGAATTATTCGCTTTATAAGGTATAAACGTTGTTTTTTAATATCAGTTAAACAGTTGAGTGAAAAATTTGTAAAAAAGTTTCCATCATGGTGAAAATGAATATTAAACCGGTAAGTTGGTGCACTTAGTTTTTGCATTGCTTTAGTTTTAAAAAGTGATAAACACGGTTTAGAAAAAATACCTCAGTTGGATTTCAATATTATTTTAAAATACTTTTTTTAATTTTTTTTTGGACCGAGCAATCTGACCTTTTTTTCGATTAAAACGTTATTCGTTACCCTCGAAAATATAATTTTCATATTTTTGTGAAAAAGTTTATCGACCAAATAAGAATTATTAATGGAACATCGAGCTTTCTAAATAAACCTTCGCGAATTAAAAAATACTTTCTGAAAAAAAAAACACTCTCGAGGTTTATTTTTTTTCACCTCGAATCAGTTAATATTTTCACTTTAAATGACAATTAATTCGTAAAAAAACGCCAAGTCACCAGACCCGCTTTCATTTCCTTCCAGGAAATGGGAAATTTTCGTAGCGTATAAAATCAAAAAACAAACTTTCAATTTTAATAATATGAAAGTAAATTTTCTAAAGACTTGTTTGCCACGTCTGCGTTGCCTTGTCCAGGCCCATAGAAGAGCGAAACTCTTGATGACAAAATTAAAAATTACCATCAGCCGAGTTTTCTCTCACGTCATCAAAAGAAATATTAAAAGCCTTACTTTAACTTGTAAATCAAAATTTTAATGAAAATTTACTCGGGGTGCGGGTTTTCCTTGTTGGCAACTTTCGTCAATCGAGATTCTTCGGCATATTTCAATTTAGTTCGCTCGATTCGAGGATTAGTTTTCCATTCATTATCGAGCTCGTATAGAAAATTACAGTATAAAATTGGAAATTTCCAGTGACGTCAGTTCGTGATTTTGAAATTCTGCCCGATTCATTAACCGATCGTTATTAAGAAAAAAATATGAAATTTCTTTGTAATAAAAAATCAAATGTAAGGTAAAATTCATCCTAGCCCGAGGAAACGTCATTTCTGACAATCCCACATTTCGTTCGTTTCATTCTCTCTAATTTTAGGTACATCATTTGGAAAGAAAAAATTGTCAAAAAAGAGGTAAAAAAATATTCGTAACAAGATAAAATATGAAAATAACAAGCCATATTGCCTGCTATTTCTTCCTTTTTTACTCACTCTATAATTCAACATATTTCATCTTGTTTTCCGGCGAAACCATAAGGATCTGTCGTGAACCCACATACGTGTATTTAGACCTTTTTTTTCATATTAATTGTCTTCTCATCGCAAATAATTTTTTTTAAAATGGTGTTTTCCATCGAATTTGAAAAATTGAAACTTTTTTTTCCTCTCGTTTTGTTAAAACACCAAACTTGTTCTATTAGTTTTGTGGTTATTTTCGTCGAAAAGTAAACGAAATAGAGGACGATAAAGGTACATAGAAAATGTCAGATTTTTTTCTATAAACCCATAAACATAATTGGTTTATTAAATTTCACATCAATTCTGGCACCTACGTCGAGAATTTAATTAATTTTCGAAACAAATAAGGTTGTACCCTTTTAGACATCTTGTGTGTCACGTGTGTCGAGGGTAAACACGATTTTATTTTAATTACTATACGCGATAAAGACAAAGATAATTATGATGAGCTAATCGATATAATGAAATTCTACAAAGGGTATGAATGGATTGAATCAACTTTGAAAAGAAAGCATATCAACTCGAATCCTTGTGTGAGAAAATTCCTTCGTGATGTACTCGTATTACATGGAAAATTTGGAGACAAAAATTGAAGGAAATTTAATGAGAAATTCAGCCACAAGAAATCAGTTTTTAAAAAATGAATCATTCCTCAAAAGTTTCAATAAGTTCAAATCTGACATAAATTATTTTTGGAAAATTAAAAAATTCTCAGAAATAATTCGTAAAAATTTTCAAACTTAAAAAAAAACATTAAACACATTTAAATTCGAAAAATAAACATAAGAAGGCTACAGAAATACCTACTTACATTGGAGGGGGGATTCTTCTCAATCTTGGAAAAGAATCTGAAAACTTGAAAAAAGTTAATATGGAGAACATGAAAAAAATAATGTTCAATATTATGAAAAAATTCAAAAAATTCATCAAAAATTTACAAATTTCTGAAAAAATTCAAAAGACAAAATTTTAATAAAAATAGGAAAAACACGTTTCAAAAAAAAAATTAAGAAAATATATATTTTTTAATTTTCACACTTTTTCAATTCTGATTTTTACAACTTTTCTCAGCACTTCAAAATTTCCTCTCATCTTTTGATTTCTTTTTTGTTTCGGTTTTTCAATTTTTTTCGAAATATATTTTTTTCTTACTCAACAATTTTCAACGAACATGAAATCTGTTTATCGAAATCGATCAATAAAAATTCCTAAAATAGAATGAATTTTGGGTTTCGTTTGCACAGATCGCAGAATAAATTTTTCTTAAAATAGTTTTTTTTTTCATTCCACAATTTCTCAATTTTTAATTTCAATTCAAAAAATAAACAAAAATATCACGTTTTGATTGGGGAGGGGGGGGGGGGTGTCCCAACGTTAGAGGAAAAATCGAGAAACTGATGAAAAAAAACATTATGAAAAATCAAATGTTCAATTTTAAACAAAGAAAAATTTCAAAGAATATATTAGAAATTCCCAGATCATTTTTTTTTTTTACAAAAATTAAGAAAAATTTTCGCAAAAGTAAAAAAGAAAATACAAAAATTCCCCGGAAAACACAGTTTTTAAAAAATGCAAAATATGTAACATTCATTTTTATTCATTTCAATTTTCATGAATTTTCAATTTTATTTAGTTATTTGAAATTTAATTCATCCTTTAAAAATTTCTTTCAATTATTATTTTTTTTTTTTTCAAATTTTATTTTTCGAATTATCTTTATCCACATCGATTTTTTTTATTCATTTTTGGCGATTCATCAATTTGAATTTCAATCATGAAGTTCATACAGGATTTTTTTCCAAAAACTACTTTAAAAATGTTCAGACTCCCCCTCCCCCCCCTCAAAGAATTTCGGAAAACTGAGGACTTCTCAAAAAATTTGGATCCAAATTTACAACAGAAAAAATCTAAATGTTACCAATACAAGAAATAATTAGATTCCTATTTTGTTAGGTAGGTATAGACGAAATAAATTTTTTGATTTTCAATTCTGATTTTTTTCACTACTTTCACTATCTGGTAGACACCCTGTCAATTCTAAAAAGATTAATAAAACGACTAAATCTTGGGAAGAAAAATTGAGGAGCTTTATTGCAGAACGCAATATGTCCATTTTTCAAAATTTTGGGAAATCGCAAAAAACTATAGGACAACTTAGGCCGATCCATAATGAAATGATACTCGTTTTAGTACCTTTTACATTAAAACGCAATAAGTCCATGGACTTCTAACGTTTTGATGCAAAAAATTTTCATTTTGACTTTTTTACTTTTTGAACACATTTTTGTATCCTGATTTTCTAATAGCTTTTGACGTGTAAAAAAATGATTTAAGCTTCTGCTGATTACAACACTGGATTCCTCGTTCAATTTCCTATAAGACAGTGTTGCTATCTCAAAAAACATAAAAATGGACATATTGCGTTCTGCAATAAAGCTCCTCAATTATAAGAACTCAATTAAACTCGCTCAGCCTGTGAAAAGTATTCGAAAAATTGATGAAAAAAAAATAATGAACATTTTTTTTTCAAATTTAGTGTTTAAAATAATTCTCAGGAAATTTAAAAATTTCAACAAAACAATTCCTGAAAATTTTTTCAACTTTCAACAAAAAATTCGAACAAGATGAAATTTTAAAGAATTTTTCATCAAATCTAGGTAAGAAAATTCGTCACAAATTTTTTTTTTAATACCAATTTTTTTTTACAAAGTTTCAAAAAAAATTATAAAATAACATTTTCATATTTTCCCTTTTTATTTTTATTTTTTTCGAATAAACTTATCTAAATTTTTTCCATTTGATAATTTTCAATTCCAAAAAATTAACAAAACCAAAACTTGAAAAAAATTATAAAAAATCAATTACCTAACACATTGTTTCCAACTTTGCAAAAAAAAAAAAAAAAAAATCGAAAAATTTTACTCTTCAATTTGTTTTTTCCAGATACTCGTACTTTGCACAATCGGCCTAATCTGGACACCATTTACTTCAGGAGTAAAAACCAGCGACGTAAAAGACAAACGAGGAGCATCACAGGGCTCATACGGATCAGTGCTCTCACCACCTTACAGTCCACCCGACCATGGAGTAGCCAACTCTGGATTCGCTCCAGTCGCAGCTCCGGTCGGAGTGTACCCACAAACTCCTGGTGCTTTAAGTGCTCTTCTCATCCCCGGTAATCTCTTGTACGGTCAAGGCTTAGATTATTCTGGATTATCTTATGGAGGCTACGGAGGTTACGCTGGCTATCCCTCAGGAGCTTACGCTGGATACCCCTCAACCTCAGCTTATCCGATTGGTTTACTCGGATCTCCGCAAGTGGCCGCTTATAAACTCGGACCTGTTACCTTTAACCCTGGTCCAGCAGCTACACCTTATGTAGCAGCCCCAGCATACCCATCTTATAACGTATTATCCTCGCTGAATGCAGACTATGCTGGTATAGGATCCGGCTACAGTCTACCAAGCTCATCTTACCCTTCGCATAGTCTCGGATACTCTCCTAGCTACACCTCTGGCTCCGGTTACTCTTCATCTTATCCTTCCAGTAGCCTGAGTTCGTATTCTTCGCCGAGTGGCCAGTCGTCCAGCACTTATAGCAGTTCGCCACCTTATTCAGCTTTCGTAGGAAATAACCATGGACATGGAGGATCTTCGTACTCGTCTTATTCGTCTCCATCCAGCTACTCTTCGCCTTCTGGCTATTCCTCTCCTGGATACTCTTCTCAGTCTAGTTACTCATCACCATCCAACTCGTATAGCCATTCTACATCTTCCTCATACCCATCGTCTGTCTACGGACCGCCTTCGTACAAGCCTGGTTCTGGGTTATCTTACAAGTACTAACAAGTTCCTTATTTGAGAAATTAAAAAAGTGATATTCGATTTTTTTTTTTGCTTTATCTCAGTCAGTATTATACTATTGGTGTAATTTTATCGACGTATATTGTGAATATTATTCTCTCTCTCTGTCGAGGAATTATATAAGATTACCTTTATTTTGTTACCCTTTTTATACGATAGATTTTTCATCTCAATTTGTTCTATTATTATTATACGTACTTATTGCCATGTAGCTAATCTCGACCCTTTTTTTTTTCTTAAATTATTTTGCATTTTTCCCTATTTTTTATCTTCCTACTCGTTGTAATAATTATATATTAAAGTATACGTATACCTCTACACTTTGACCAAATATATTTGTATTAAGAGTTTAATCTTGAATCGTGTGTCATTTATTTTGATTATATTGCTTGACAAAATCGCCGAATTGGCTTCTGTTTCCAGAATGAGAATGAAGGTGGGACAAAAGAAGGTCGTTTAACCACGTTAAAGTTTTCAAATTTCAGCAACATCAAAAGATTCGAGTTGACTTTGGTCGGGTAAAACGTTTCTGCATTTTCCAAGCGAGCGAACAGTCCGGAAAGAATTTTTCGTTTAAAACTATCGATGGAATTTAGGTTTTGGTCAAACCACGCAATACAAGAAATTCGGAAAATAAAATATAAGGCATGGAGGTTTTCGTCTCGGAACAATGTACACAAAAAATACGTTTCTCGTAAACGAATCGCTCTCGTGGGAGTAAAATACTGGCATAAGAGATGACATTGAACCACTCACGTCGAATCTTTCAAATCTGCAATTTTGGCTGACACGACGTACGTACGAGTTAATCTTTAAATCTATACACTTAGCACCTGATGAAATAGCATTTACGTTTTGAAGCCTTTGGGTTTGGTCTATTTGTCAAATTCCATTCGACACGAAAGGCTACGTTTACGTCCGAAATGATGTCAATATCGGCAATCTTACTCTCGCTTCAAAATACGGTAATTCGTCGCTAGAGATAAAATCATCTCAAAATGTAGTCAAGATTAACGATAGCTTTAACTGCGTAAACCTTGATGGGAAAATTTACACAAAATATAGGTCCACAGTACATTAGAAAATAACGTCGATATCATATCACTTCCAGTACAAGGATAAACATTTAAACAATATATCGAGTATCGACGCCTACGTACGAGTATTTTCGTAAACATTTAACGTAAGAAGATCTTGTCCTCGTTTACGTACTGTACACATCGCAAAGTAAAGTATACCAAAGAGCTATGAATATTTTTAAAACCATTAAACGCCTAAAAGATTAAACCTTTTTAAACCTATCATAATAAATTGCCTTTGAAACATAATATTTCCCCATATTTTCCTATATCGAGCTCGAGCTGTAAAAGTAGAACGTATAGGTTTTGTTTGTGATGGAAATACTTTATCCAGTTCAAATACAATGCATTAGTCCTATTGACTCATTCGTATCAATTTCCACTCTCATTCAATTCCAAATAAGGGAGTGATGCATCTACAGAAATTTCGAGTACATGAAGAGCTCGTGAGTCAGTTTTCGCCGAAAGAGCGAAATTAAAGGGTTTTTGGTATTTGGTATAGTACAGCCCAATGAAATGAGAAAATGAAATTGCATTTTGGGTCATCAAAGATTTTTTGATTTTTTTAAATGTTCCTTTTGATGTCCTATGATCAATCACCAAAAAGTTTCCTAACGTAACCCTCCTGCAACTCTCCTAAATGTGCCCCTCCTAGTTTTTTGTCCATAACACTGCAGATATCGGTTTAAACAAAAAATTATACATAACTAAAATTAAGATAGATAAAATTTGCAACAAAAAAAGTGATATTCATTTTTTTTCATTTCTCAAAAAGTGAACGTTCAATTTTCCAAAAAAAAAAAATTAATAATAGGTATCACCTTTTTTGTTGCAAATTTTTATCTATACTTTAATTTTAATTATGTACAAATTTTGGTTTGATCGCATATCTGAAAAACTATGAGCAAAAAACAACCAGCGGGTTACTCAGGGTTCATATTTGAGGGAGTTGCCGAAGGTTTAGGTTTGAAGGCTTTTTGGTGGTCAATATCAAGAAAATCAAAAAATCTCTAATGACCCAAAACGTCATTTGCATCACTTCTATTCTCCAATTTCACTGAGCTACTCAAGAGAAGGTGCAAAAAAAGCTATATTATGCCATTACATGTGCAACAAAAAAAAAAATTGTATGACAGATATGAATGAAATAAAAATGTTTGCTTGTGGTCAAAGTTATGTTGCATTATCCAGAGCGAGAACTTTGAAAGAACTACATTTGATAAATTTGAATCCAAAAAGTGTGAAGGCTTCAAACAGAGCAATCACAGAATATGATAGGTTGAATAAAAAAAAAACATTACACCTATATTGGATAATAAAATGATGTAATGGAAGCAGAAATTGTAAATTTTTTTTATTTTCAGCGAAATGTAACATTGCTATTTGGTCACCAACACTGAGTTTGGTCAAATTTCCCCTTGCGCCATTATACAAAAATGTTCGCCCATAATTATTTTTTTAATATTGGAAAATATTTCACTTATACCCAGTAACAATTCCCCAAAGTTTTAGAAAAATCGGTCTATTCGTTCCAGAGATATTCATTTCCAAAGTTTGTTTTTGCTCTCCTGAAAAATTTGTAAAATACCTACTAGGTCCCTTTTAACGTGCCGGGTCACAATTGGTAATACTAAAAATTGAATTTAAAAAAAATTATTCAATTCATTTGTTTTATTCAACAGGTTCAATACTGGCAGTTATAAAAACAAAAGCACAAACCCTATTGCAACAAGCGTATAGCTTGTGGATTTTTTTTTTTTTTTTTGAATAAGTTTTGATTACGTAATCCACTTATTTTTAAATAATAAATGGAAAATTAAAAAAATTGCAACGACCACGATGAAGCTACCAAAAATAAGTTTTTCACAATTTATATTTATTTTGTAATTTTTATTCTAGTATTAGGAATAGGTACTAATTTGGGAAGAAATAGTAAAAAGTGAAAAATTGAGCATTACAGCAGTTCCAAACACAATACTTGTTATTGAAAATAACAGATACTAATTAAACTCTGCAATATTTGCAAAAAGGTAAAAACTACCCACAGGGAATTTTATCGACACATCATCCATCGCCACCCTCTTCCCGCTCCACACTACATAAGGTGCAACGCCCTCATTCCACTCGTAGGGAAATGCCCTTTCCACGGCTCCTCCAAGGAAAAAGTATAAGCAGGATTCAAGAAGCCACCAAGATTATATATCTATATTGCGTGTAGGAAAAAAATGGAATTCAGTAAGCAATGAAATAAACAGTGTTAAATGGTTATCAGGTAGTAAGAATGCAAAGCTTTAATTTTATGAAAAAATTAACAAACAAAATTGATAATGAAAATTTTATTTAGAAATCAAAATAACGTGAAGTAAAAATAACACCAAACTAATTGTAAAGATCCTAAAAAAAGAAAAATGATTGAGTTCCTTCACATTATAAATAACATTCACGCCATAAATGATAAAACGGATATTAATTGTGTCGAAGTATACCAACATCTGTCTATTTAATTATTTTTTTCTTTCGGTTTGTTTTTATTTGTATTCACTTTCTTGATAATGGCCATCGTAGATAGCCGAAACGTCGGAATTTTTCGTTATATTTGTTATTTTTACTTCACGTTATTTTGATTTCTAAATAAAATTTTCATTGTAATGAAAACGCGAAGTTTTTTGATCGTTTTGATCGTTTTTATCGTTAAAATTGATAATATTCCATACATTGGTGACACATGTTTCATGAAACATTCATATTGACAAAAAAATTAAATTAATTAAAAATTAATAAAAAATTAGTTTCGAAAATATAAATCTAGGCAGATATAAAAAAACACTAACATGCAAATTAATCAGCAAAACTGAAGTCGCTCAGTTTGAAACAAAAGAGAAAAAAAGAAGACAATCGCTTCGCATTCGCCGTTTTTGACGGTGAGAGCTTTTTGCAGGGCGTTTGTTTTAACAATAAAGATACCCACGAGAATTTGCAAGATGGTGAATCATACGAGATTTCAAATTTTGTTGTAAGCCTGAACGAGTAAGTACTCACTCAAAATTCTTACTCGTTCAGGCTTACAACAAAATTTGAAATCTCGTATGATTCACCATCTTGCAAATTCTCGTGGGTATCTTTGTTGAATTTTTCCCCTAAAATTTGATCGTTGCGACTGTGATCAATTGCAGTTCTCCAAAGCTTGCTTTGATGAATTGTAATTGTAGGAAAATTTACAAAATCTCATTTCAACACGAACCTCATAGGAAGCTTACATAGTTTTTCTGGAAACGGGGCATAAATGCTAAAATAGTGGTTTTCATTGAATTTACTGTTTCAATTTTTCGCTTTTCGCAGAATAACACTATAAAAATCCAATAGATATGAAAGTTGTTTTCCTTTTTTGAAAGCTGCATGCATTTTTTCCCTTCAGAAATCAAAATTTCATATTTTTTATTTTGAAAAAAGTAGGTAAGATGAATTCAGTTTTTTTATTTTTTTGCAATACCTTACTTCATATTTAAAAAAAAAGTGTTATGTAAAAAAGTCTTTAAAATGGCCACTTGTCTGATCTACGCATTCAAAAAAATTCTGAAACTTGCCCACCTCCCTCAAATACTCGGTTTTCATCAGATACTTGGCTTACCTATACTTATTTGATTAAATGCAAGAAAAATGAATATAACGCAAGGATGCAAATAAATCCACAAAGAAAGTTAACGCCTCCGTTAAAAAAATTAATACTTAATTATAACGTCCGTAATTTTATCCAAACATGGTAATTGTATTGGAAATAATAAACGAGTACGAGGAACTGACGATATGCTACCTTAACTCGCTAAAAAAAAAAAAAAAAAAAGGTAAAATAAAACACATCATAACGCAACTTTCTAAACCTTCCCAAAAAAAAACCTAAGAATAATACATTTTAAACTAGTTGCATTATCGGTTTTTTCACTTCCAAGAGACGAGATCATCATTCATCATAATATTTTGTGAAATGCACGCGTAACCGCGTCATATTTTTTACCAACATCGTCAATTAGTTCTATTGAAAGGTGATCGTATATAATATTTGAACTTAAACCTATAACCATATAGCTGCAGCCCGTACTAATTAAATCTTCTCAATGAAGACGATTTCATGTTGTACCATTGAAAACCACACAGGCACGAGTTTGGCAGTTATGTAATCTAACTGCGGTGGCGGGAATTTGAAAAATATAATCCGTTGTCCTAGTTTCGAAGTGAAAAATTCTTCTCTAAGGTCCGGTGCAAATTTTAATGTATATGTCGTGTTGTCGCGGTTAATGAATGTTAACATCGTAGAAGTACTTTTTCTTCCGGCCTATAGTGTGTATTATTATAATGTAGGTATGATTTAAACGTTAGGTAGGTATTTAAAATCGTAGGATGTATTTAGTTAATAAGTATTTCAAAGCATCCGATATTTTTCACTTAGAACTCTTCAAGTATAAAATACTCCGGAACATTTCTATACTTCAAACAATGTCAAAGAGAGCAAAAATTCACACGTGTTCAGCACACTTCTCCAGATGGAGAGTAATTACATGGAATTCCTTGTTCAAAACTGTCATCGTTATTGTCAACGAGGTATTCGACGAATTCTCATAGAATTAAGGGGAAAAATTTTCGTCTTACAAGAAATGTCAAAAGAATTGTTCCTGTTTGGATAAAGATTGGAAAATTAGTAAAGATTGCAGATCTCATATAAAAGGTAAAATATTTCATGAAATATCGATAGGTAGACCATATTATCGAGCAAGATAACCTAAAAAACAAAATCTTGAGTAAACCGGAATTTACGATTAATTCGGTCTTAACAAAATTATAAGATAGAGATTATAGGTTAGGGTGGAGCGAAAATCAAAAATTTTCGATTTTCAAAATGTAATACCACGGAAAAGTTGCGTGTTGGGAACACATGAAAAACAAAACAAAAAAAAAATTCAAATCGAATATCTTCCGATCGCGCAAGAGCACTCCATTTTTTGAAAATTTGCCAAAAATCAAAATTTGAAAAAAATTCCAAAATGTTACAGAATGGGTTTTATGCATTTGGTTGGCAAGTATTATCATCGTTATTAATATTTTTTGAAAAAAAATTCCAGAATTCATCAGATCATCGCATTTATAAGGCATTAAAAAAATGTCATATTTTACGTTTTTTATAAAAAATTGAAAAAAATAGATTAAAAATTGGAAAAAAAATTTTGTAATTAAAATGGGTTTAATATAAACAGTTTTGCCCAAAAAGACAATTTACAGCGATTTTTCATCTTTTTCGTACCCTTGAGAATTTGTCAAAAACTACGAAAAATTGAAAAAAATGAGGAAAATGATGGTTCCTGAAAATGAAGGTAAAGATGGAAAATCGTCGTAAATTGTCTTTTCGGGCAAAACTGTGTATATTGAACCCATTTTTTTTTTTTAATTTCTAATTTTTAATCTGCTTTTTCAATTTTCTTTAAAAAACGTAAAATACAGGGTGTCCCGTCACCAGTTGACACCCCTTCACCAGCGATATAGTCAACTCAAACTAAGCTCATGTATGCATGTTTGCCGACCCTGTGAATTGAAGGGGCAAAGATATGCTCAACTGAAAATTTTCATTTTTTAGTTTCGTTTCAGATTTTTAACCATGCGCTACTCGACAACCGAGATAGGTAGAAAGTTGCACTTTGCGGCGTTGGAAAGGAAATTTTTTGCAGAATTTTTTAGTGGGGTTGATCATTGAACTAGGTAATCAGGGGGGTCTGTGCTGCACTAATTATCTTGAAAAAGTGTTCAAAATTGGCGATTTTTTTGCAATTTTTGGGGAAATCTCAAAAAAGTTTCATCACCCGGGAAAAAATCTGTTGGATCTAACCATATATGAAGTGGTCAGATCTAACCATATATGAATTTTATACCTATCAAATTTGATCTAATCATATTTAATTTGATCAAATCATATATAATTTGATCAAACTATACACAATTTGATCCAATGATGTATGATGAGATAAAATTAAATATGATTGGATCATATTTGATAGGTACATTTCCCATTTATTATGGTTAGATCTGACCATACCCATCCCAAATTTTTCTCAACGGTCACCCATCCAAGTAGTAACCAAACCCGAAGCTGCTTAACTTTTCCAATCAGATCAATGATGGTGCACTCAACTTGGTACGAACCATTTCATATATGATAAGACAGTTTAATTGTATTTATGTGACACACAATCAAAGATAACAATTACTCAAGGTTGTATAACTAAAAGTATCAGGAAAAATTCCTGCGAGTAGATAATTTCAACTTAAATTCAGAAATGATTTTTGTCGTGATACCTTCAGGACCCCATGGGGGCACTGCGCCCCAAAATTTTCGACCAAATCAAAAAAAAAATGTAAAAAAGCATGTAGCATGTCGTTTGTTACATTTTTAATAGTGCCTACTCCGAATTTTGCCTTACTTTTTTGATGTAACCCTATTCTGGCACTGCTCGTAGCCCCTAAAATTTTGAAATGAATCTGGGTTGACTCATTTTGATTTCACAGATATAACTTGATCCAATAATATCAAATTATATATGAGAGAATCTAATTTGATCCATTCGGATATAAGCATTTCTATACATATAACTGGATTTTCACTGATATGACTTGATCTAGTTGATATGTTTTGATCTATTTTGATATAATCATTTTAGATATCAGTGGATTTTCTCTGATATAACTAGATCCAATTTGACTAAATTTTATCCAATCAGATCAACATTTGGATCAAACTTGATCAAATCTGATCAGATTATCCATGAGATTTTTTCCCGGGAATGGTATATGAGAAAATCTATAATTGGATGTGTTTTGATACAGTTTGATATAAGTATTTTGGATATAAGTAGATTCTCATTGATATAAATTATTACAGTTTGATCAGTTTGTACACTTGAAGATCCAGTTGGATCTGATTTGATCTACTGTGATATAAATGTTTTGATGTAATTTGACTGTTCTTTGATATAACTCAATACAATCGGATCAAAGTATATCTGTAGAGATCTAGTTTAACCGAACTTGATCTACTTTGATATAAATATCTTTCATACAACTGGATTCTTCTTGATATAACTTGATACAGTTTGATCAATTATATATGAAAGAATCAAGTTGGATCTAATTTTATTCATTTTGATATGATCTATTTGTATACAATCGGATTCTCACTGATATAACTTGATCTGATCATATCAAATTGAATATGAGAAATCTACTGGTGTATGATTATATCCATTTTGATCAAAACATTTTGTAAGAGAGTGGATTATCTCTGATATAACTGGATACGATTTGATCCAATCGGATTAACCTTTTTGACGAAATTTAATGATATTTGATCAAAATTGATCAAATCTGATCTAGATTGATGAAATTTGATCCGCGAGATTTTTTCCCGGGCATTTGGTATTATTATTATGGCTTCCCTTGGATAAAAAAAGTTTGACCTTTTGAATGCCGCAAACCAGACCCTTCTATCTCACTTCGTTAAAAAGTTATAGCAATTTCAATTTCAAAATCAAGTCTAAAAAAAAGAAATGAAAAAATTCAAAAAAAAATTTTTTTTCTAAAATGTTGTTTACTTTATTTTAAACATTGAATTTCACTCAAAATCATTAGTTATGTTAGGTATCAAGTTTCAAAAATAACATAAAAAGGAATTTTAAAATTTTTTCAAAAAATTAATTTTTTTTCTGCTAAGATTTTGAAATTGAAATTGCTATAACTTTTTAACCGAGAAAGATAGAAGAGTCCGGTTTGCGGCATTCAAGGTCAAACTTTTTTCATCCAAGGGAAACCATAATAATAATACCAAATGATGAAACTTGTTTGAGATTTCCTCAAAAATTCCAAAAAAATCGCAATTTTTGAACACGTTTTTAAAGATAATTAGTGCAGTACAGACCCCCCCTGATTACCTAGTACAATTATCAACCCCGCTAAAAAATTCTACACAAAATTTCCTTTCCAACGCCGCAAAGTGCAACTTTCTACCTATCTCGGCTGTCGAGTAGCGCATGGTTAAAAATCTGAAACGAAACTGAAAAATGAAAATTTTCAGTTGAGCATATCTTTGCCCCTTCAATTCACAGGGTCGGCAAACATGCATACATGAGCTTAGTTTGAGTTGACTATGTCGCTGGGGAAGGGGTGTCAACTGGTGACGGGACACCCTGTATACCTAACATTTTTTCAATGTCTCATAAATGCGATGATCTGTTGAATTCTGGATTTTTTTCAAAAAATATTAATAACGATGATAATACTTGCCAACCAAATGCAATTCTGTAACATTTTGGAATTTTTTGCAAATTTTCAAAAATTTTAGGGCTTTTGCGCGATTGGAAGATAATATTCGATTTGAAATTTTTTTTTTGTTGTTAGCCAAATTTTTTTTCATGTGGGTATCCCCAAGACGCAACTTTTCCGCGGTATTAGGTACATTTTTAAAATCGAAAATTTTTGATTTTCGCTCCACTCTAATACATAATTATAGGAATAGATTTTTTTTTCGTAAAAGAGAGATGAAAACTTGATGAAGAGCACGCTATCCTCAATTCGATTTTTTCAGAGTGTTCATTATTGTTGGGCGTTTTTGCACAATTTTGTAACAATAATGGAAAGGAAGATAACTTTTTAACCAAGTGAGATAGAAGAGTCTGGTTTGCGGCATTCAAAAGGTCGAACTTTTTTCATCTAAGGCAAGTCATAATAATAATACCAAATGATGAAACTTTTTTGAGATTTCCTCAAAAATTTCAAAAAAATCGTAATTTTTGAACACGTTTTTTAAGATAATTAATGCAGTACAGACCCCCTGATTACCTAGTACAATTATCAACCCCACTAAAAAATTCTACACAAAATTTCCTTTCCAACGCCGCAAAGCGCAACTTTCTACCTATCTCGGTTGTCGAGTAACGCATAGTTAAAAATCTGAAACGAAACTGAAAAAGAAAAATTTTCAGTTGGGCATATCTTTGCCCCTTCAATTCACAGGGTCGGCAAACATGCATACATGAGCTTAGTTTGAGTTAACTATATCGCTGGTGAAGGGGTGTCAACTGGTGACGGGGCACCCTGTATTTTGGAGTCAGCAATAGGTGGCAGCCCCACCATCAGCGTCCAAAAGTATATGCAAACTTCTCCAGTAAATTTTAGCGGAAAAAATAGAAAACAGATTCATAATCTAAGCACTTGATAAAAAATTACTCCTCAACGGGTGAAGAGAAACTGAAAGTGGGTAACATGATTAAGTATTCAAAACAACCCAAACTTGTTCCAAAGACAATTTATGCCAAAACAAACAACAAGTACTTGTTTTCCTAACATCTATCCGAATTTGAAAAAATTTGGTTAAAAACTGTCAACATCAAAAATTATAATCGAAAAATCACATTTTTCGCTCTAGGAGAGGGTGGGGGTGAGGTAGCGACCTAAAAATTTGGTCACGGGAGTTTTAGACCATAAGGACCAACTTCCACTAGTTGGTTTAAAAATTCGCTCTGGGGGCCAAATCACCCTATTTTATCCGGCTATACCCCTTTTTGAATCGTGCTCCCCCTCCCTTTTGGGAAATGAATTGACCCCAACACCATAAAAGTACTCGGGGGCATATATATTTTCAATTACCTTAAGAAAAATTTTTTAAAAACCTGTCAAATTTCTGAACTTTTACAGTAGTGAAATTTGCCGATTTTCTGAGAATTACCTCTATACCCATGGTACTAGTTTTTCCATCAGTACTCGTGCTGTGGCCCACACGTTACTGTCACCATTAAAAATTGAACCATCAATTGGATAATTCCTCTTACGGTTAACCGCACGAGCCATTTGATAGGGTGGGAAATACCAACCTCTCTAACTTCATAATATAATACCAATCCCATTACTCGAGCTGTAAATGTACTCTGAAAAGTACACCCATACGAAATAATCGTCTGGTAACGTCTTCTACACGTTTTTGGCACACATAACCTTACTCTAGAATACCGCAACACTGCACTGCACCATGTTACAGGCTTATTTCCGTACACCTCGACCGCACATGGACGTCGCATCGTGGTAAACTTTCACTCAAGGTCGTTCCAGTCGACGCACTTAGGCGGCCACCAATGCCTGTTATTTTCCGCGCTCGAGACTGATGTCCCTGTACTCGCTAATTACTCCAAAATTGTAATTAAAATCGTATCGAATACAATGAAGAATTGTCCAGTTGGATATTCGTGAATGTAATTACGAATAATAATCGCCTTTGGGATGTTCTATTGTTCGTTTCTCATCGATCGATTCGAATGTGTCTCCGAGACCAATATCAGCTCATGAGAAGTGTTATAAGTTATAATGAATATTATTATGGAAAATACGCGAATCGTGCTTGGCACACGAGGAAGAAAAAGCTTTCGATTCGTGTATTGTATATGGTCGAAGTGTTTCATCATCACCGATGCCTTGAAAAATGTAAAAGTGACAGAGATGACTTTGATAGGGATAGAAACAGATAAATAAGCTGATATGAGATAATATGTAGGTATACGATAAAAATATGAAACAAAATCAAAAAAATTGCAGCGGTAGAATTTTCATTTCTTTTTACCCTGTATGTTTTGACGCTTGTTTTTGCACCACCCGTCAACTTTTCCAAAAAAGTTGAAATAACGTTTATTGTAGCAAATTTCATAAACTTCAATTTTCGTCATAGGGATTTTTTTTTGTTTAAAAGCATATTTCAAAAGTTAGTGAGTTTGGAATAAAGCTCATCACATTTTCATAACATGTGAGTGTAATTGGGGGGTAGGGGTCGTCGAAAAAAACATACTTCAGATTTTGATCGAATCCCCAATCCAAGGAGGTGGTTCATTTTGAGTTGGAGATCGACCATATAAAATTTTAGACCCCTAGTTCAAAGGGGGACGCATGCTATGGAGGTTCATCCCAGTGGAATCACTTTTGAAACCACGTTTTTTTTGCCACAATTGAGTAAAGTAATGTCATCTGCTTGACACCTCGCTCACTTTGCTTAAAATGTGCAAATTTGAGTTTCTACATCTCCATAGATCATTGAACTTGGGATTGGATATGCACTTTTACCACCCTATCGGTTAAAAAACTGTAGATCCAATCGCTGAAAAGTCGAGATTTTCTAATTACGAAAAAAGGAAATTCCATCTGCTTGGGATCAAAACTGGATCTTAAGTGGTTCATATTTATGCAAAAAAATATTTCGATGAAAAAAATGAAAAATTTCAATTTTAGGGTTGCCAATTTTCAATTTTTCTAAAAAATTAATGATCATCGTAGAAAATTAGGGAATTTCAATTTTTTATAAAAATCGAAAGTTGGCAACCCCTCAATGAAAAATTTTCAATTTTTTCTATCGAAATATATTTTGCATCAATAGGAGCCATTCGAGCACAATTTTGATATCAAACAGGTGGTATTTACTTTTTTAAATTTGAAAATCTGGATTTTCAGTCATTTATAACTTATCAACCTTCGGGCAGGGTGGTAAAAGTTGAACAAATAATATCGAGTATGTATAGTTTAAGAGCAGAGCAGAATTGCGAGACATAATTCAAATGTGGCCAACTTTGTAAAATAGAAACATTATCAAAAACAAAATCGAAAACATGAACGCCTAAAAACTACAAAAAAGCCCAGCCTAGTACTACTTCAACACTCAATTTCAAAGCCGTTCCATAAAGAAGAAATGATATAATATTATTCCATTTTGTTCAATTTTGAAACCGGAGATTTCCTTCACAAAGCGACTACTGCAATGAAATTCGGAACGAGTCGAGTCGTGATTGACCTAGGTTAGGAACCATAGCGTCCTTCGACACGTACTAAAAACACTAATAACACCTGATGCTATCATCGTGAGAGAAAAAAATTCTAATAATTTGATCATCTATGAATCAATAAAAATTCAAATATCTTTACAAATCTGCGATCTACTGCCAATGGGAATTATTGCAGTATTTCCAGTCAGTTGTTATCATGGAGGCTATCGATTGTAGCTGTTAAATAGATCAATACTCGTATAACATAATAATATGAATTTTAAATTACCATTTAGGGAAACTGTTTTCATTTGATAGCAAAAATATTTTGCTTTTAATTGGCGACTACATATTTTATAATGATTTGGATGAAGACAAAAGTTTTGAATTTTGACTCAAAATGAAAAAACTGAAAGATGAACGGGCATCATATTTCCTCGAAAGTGAAACGTCAAACGAAGACAGCAGATAAACTTTAAAAACTTTGATCAAGTATGAAGAACCTGGAAGTCGTTAAGGACCATAAGAAATTATAATAAAGGCTACGAAGATTTTTCTCATTTGAAAGGTGAAAATAATACTCGCGTATTGCAATGCAGTTTTTAATAGCCGGCAGCCAGGCCCAATGCCAAGAATCTGCAGATCCTCGAACCTTATTTCCACTAAGAAAAGAAGATAGAAAACCAAAAAGTGACATCGTACTAATTGGCAAAGGAAAAATTACTTATTTCGATGTAAAATCGTGACTTAGAACATTCAGAAGCCAAAATATTCGATAAAAGTTCAGTAGTAATGAATTTATCAGTTGTGATTGATGGAGTGTCCCAGTTCAGAAAGAGCTAAGGTAATTTCTGGATTATTTTGAGACGCGTGGATCAGTACCCTATTTTCCTTATTGCTCTCTACGTAGGAACTACCTTAGTACTTCGTCGAAAATTCAAGAAAAACTGAAAATACATTTCATAATTCGAAAAAGGAGCCATTGGGTTCCCTTACCAAAAATCACAGCGCATCTTGAGAAATGCTTGACGAAATACAACGCGTCCGCAATCATTCCCGGACCTATGAATATTATCATCCAGTCATAGAACAATGGCTCGTAAATAATTATTATGAAACAACGTCTTTTACTCAAAATCATACCACTTGCGAATACATACCTACTAGGTATTTCGAAAACATGAAAAATTTTACATTCAAATTAGAAAATGATTACCTACGAAATGTAATTTTTTGAAATCCTACAAACAAACATATCAGTATGCCTTTTTCAAGGCCCCCTTTTTGGAAGGTCCATATCACCCCTTTTTTAAAGAAATTCCCCATCTCTGTAACGAAGGCCCCAGTTGAAATTTTTTTTAATTTTGCCTGTGCTATCCATTTTGTAAGGAAATCACACTGTTACATTTCTTTTGCAGAGGGATCAAAAATGGTTTGATAAGAAGTACGAAAAATACCTGCAATTCAGAAATGGACTGGAAGACAGCAAACTCAAACAAAACTTTAAAACTTCCTTAAAAGTTTTGTTCGATACCGCCAAAACATGCTACGTTGTATCAAAGGAGAAAGACGTAAGTACATCTACACACTTACCAATTTTGTTAGTTAAAGTAGGTTCAACTTATAACCCACTTTTATATCACATTTCAATTGCAGTTTACTGCGGACGAATTGAAGATCCTAGGAATAATTTTATTTATCACAAAAACTCGATTGGATCCCTCCCTCCCATGCAATTCAACATAATAAGTATGAAAATCACCGGTAAATTTTCATACGTATTATCGAAAATTGAAGGGCAGGGAGGAACCTAATTGATTGAAATTTTTGTAATCACCAAAATTACTCCTACAATCTTAATGTAAAACTTTGGTTTGAAAAATATTTCAATTGGGACCTTCGATACAGTGACAGAAAACATTTTTGGAAAAGGGGTTAGACCCTCAGAAAAGGCACACCTGCTCCACTTATTATTTTCAAATTTGAAGAGAAATAATGACAATTCTCAAGCGTCAGTCCGAGGTCCAGAATACCAGCGAAACTATCTCGGTCACCGAATTAGACGCAGATGACTCGTCAAAGGAAGACATTGTTAACGCGGGAGCGGCCAACGGGTCGAAATCGGCGGAAACGTCGACGGAGAAAATCCCTTATAGCACGAATAATCGAATCTTATAAAAAATCCAACCTGAGGCATCAATTAAGTACTAATGATGAAAAGATACAAAAGATGTATTAGCAAAACCATCCAATAAATTCTTCCAACGCACAAAAAAGTTGCCGGGAAATATCTCTTCCATTTAAATCCGTTCAAAGGTTGAAGTCAGAATATTTAATCAAACAAATAAATTAATAAAAAATTCTATGATTTCATTAGGTATAAAATATTTGACACAATCTGCGCACACGTGTCATTGCACCCTAAAAAGCAAAATTTTCAACAAAGATCACGCCATTTTTTGGTAAATTCCTCGCATGTACAAAAAATGGAAAAAAAATTTTCAACATTTTTAGAATTCAAAACGTTAAATTTAGAGGGTTTAAAAAAATTAAGCGTAAAATATTGCCAGTACGGTGGTAAAAACCGCACACTAGGTGGGTGTCGGTGGCGCTCTCGCCAACCTTGGATTAATTTCCATCTGAGTTGGAACAATTTCTTGAGCTGGAGCTTATATACTAGCGAGTATGCACAAGTACGAGTAGAATTGCAGTAAATAACACGAATTAAAGCTGTCATGGGTAATTATAGCTAAAAAGTATCTTTTTCACTTCGCAGCAAACCAGCGAAGCGCTGACGGTTTTGTACCGTGTAAAACGCGGAAAGCTTTGATTCCCAAGAAATATTACCCGCCGTATTTAATTACCAAATCGTGAACTAGGTGTACAGAAGAGGTACATTCTCCAGACTCGGATTATAGCATAGAGGATTCCGACTTTATTCTTAAGGTATATTGCATACTGTTGTACGTGTAGTAGGAGTTTCATTTCGTGTGGTGTTTTGCAACTGCCACTCTCTTTTTTTTTTCAAGAGTGAATTATTACCCTCGGTACGAGTCGATGTTCATACAACAACTTTTCATTTATTTTTTTTATTTCTTGGAATAAAATTTGAATTTTTAAATTTCAGAAAGGAACTAGATGCCAAAAAGTGTATGAATTTCAACTAGGAAAAGCAATTCGAAAGAAGTTATACAACTATAGTCACATATGTAAGAAATTATTTTTAGTGAGAATTCTACCCGGTACCTATCCCCCTAGTGATATTTGCTATGCTTTGCTTTCTCCTCTCTCCGCTTTCACCTGCTTATTTCTACGACCAGTTGCAAGGTGCGCGCGCTGGGGATATTTCATCCCTCGAGAATGTTGTACGAGCTCGTATGAGAATACGAGGTACATTTCTCTATCGCTTCGCGAGTTTGTATGTTTGGAATTTGTCGTCATCGTGCTTAACTAATTTTCACGTGTTTGGACCTGTTGTTCTGATTGATTTTTGGTGAGTCTTACTCATTGAGTACTGTTTTGGTTTTTATTACTGTGTTTATGGTTGGTGGGTAGCCAACCTACGTTACATAATTTATATAGTGCTGCTTGGCTATGCTTTTTATACTCATTCGCTGGCGGGTGTCGCGGGAGTTGGCACCAGGTATTCCTTTAGGCTTGAGTGAGAGGGTATCTTGCTCAAGCGACGATAAGGAGCCGGCTGTTTGGGCACTCCGTTGCCACTCAGCTTTAGGGCCAGCACTTAGAGGGGACCTATAGGCATTCGTTGCGGGCTAGGTCTGAACCCTACTAAGTTGGTGCCGGTTAGAGCCCGGGCCAGAGTGAGGTGCTTGCGAATACGTACAGATGCATGGTACGTCTTTATATTAGAGTGCCAGTACTCAGGTGCGATATTTAAATGTTTTAGGTGTATCAGGCAAGCCGCAGTCGCCACCCGTGTCCAGCTATCCAGCCCCATCGCATCATTATTCTCAAAATTATTATGTTTAGATTATATATATATAATTTCCTTCGCTCACATTATACGTATTTTATGTTAGCCCCTTTTTTTTTAAATCTTTCTATATAATATACATTCTTTCTTCGTAAATTTTTACACATACCTATATGTATGATATTGATTGGGGGGGGGGGGGGGGTCACCCCCTTCGGATTCTCTAACATGGTTTTTCTCGAAGAAGAAATCTTGAGGAGAATTTTAATCCATGTTCCCCATAATAAAAGTTGGTTCTAACTAACAAAATGGTGGCAATTCTGATTGACGAGTCAGCTCAAATTTGGTATTTTTGAGTAAAACTTGGAAACAAAGGGCTTTACAGGAAAAATTATGAAGACAAAAAATTTTTTGCATAAGATTTAAAACATTTTTTGCTATCATGTTATACTCGTGTAACGTAATAATACAAAACATTCGAAATTTTATCACAAAATTTTATTGTCGTAATAATTTTTGAAGTAAAGCCCCTTGTTTTCAAGTTATACTCAAAAATACCAAATTTGAGCTGAACTGTCAATCAAGGTGGTCGCCATTGGGCCAACTTCAATTATGGGGAACATGGTTTAAAATGTCCCATAATCTAATATCCACTGCCGAGATAATTCATCAAAAAACTCCCAAAACCAGGGGAAATTGAACAACCTGTGCAATGAGTTAGATGGACTATACCTACTTGGAATACACGATGAATAAGAGAATAATGCAGTCCCTTCAATATTGAAGTTAGGCAATAAGTGTTGATAATGTTATTTTTTGTTGCCCAAGGCGAGGACTACATATTAACAACACAAATCTCCGATTGAAGAAAACACAAAGTATTCCTATACTTTTTGAATATATTTTGAAGTAATACGTTTTTAGTTTTATTAAAAATAGACGCATTGTGTTCCCGGAAGAAAGTTTCCCCAGAACCAAGAGCAAAACAAAAACGAAGAAGCGGTTAAAAGATGCATTATAATCGATATAATGGAGAACTAAAAAATCATCTCTGTTCGAATCGAAACATTTTGTCGTCTTTAATAATGAAAAGTCTCTAACGGGACATATCAAAAATCATGGGAAAAAATGACACTGCTGCTACTAAAACTAATCATTTTATTTGTTTGATAAAATGAAAGGTACAGACACACCTGATGCAATAAGGACATAAACATTTTTTGGCGTGTTTCATAAATAAGAATAATGATCCGAAAATACTAATGAAATAATAATAGAGTGCTTGAAAGTTTCAAGAAATATCATTTTTCAAAGATAATCAATATAAATGAATTTTTGCAATGGAAAAAAATCCGGAGGTTAGTTCCTCGATACGAATGCTGTTAAAAAATGCGAAAGATTTCTTCGCTTTGTGACTATGGTGGGTTGAGTGATTTTTCTAGATAAAGGAATCGTGCATTGGCTTGAAAAATCTTCCAAATCAAAGATTTGGGAAATTCACTAAGTTCAACGAACCAGGGAAAAACAACATCAAAAACAATCTTTCGGTCTAAAGTTCAACAGCAATTATCAAATTCCGTTCGCATGATGTAGCAAATGGGAATATGCATTTCACAAATGTTTAAAAGAATGTTCCATATTCTAGAAAGAGAGGCCCACGGTGTTGAAATGGTTCATCCTTGTTTTGTCTAAATTTAAAAAAAAAATATTTAATTCGTTATAGTATAATCCAATGAGGAATCCGAAGGAGATCGTCGGAATCCTTACCAAAGCAAATATTCCTAAAAAACCAGTAACTTATGGAGTTTTTCACAATTATCACTTAAATCTCGCAGAGACCAGATGTGGTCTCAGCCATGCCGCGCAACATGCAACGTTACAAGAAATATTGAATGTATACAATAGTACCACTGAAGCTTGTCGTCAGAGACAATGAAAGAATGAGGAACGCATTTCAGCGAAAATACAGGAGTCATTATTAGATACTTCTTTGAAAGATTTTGAAAATGTGAAAATTCTACAGGAAAATTGCCACTCTAACAACAAATGAAAAATTTTAGAAAGCTTAGATACATCTTGAAAAATTCGAAGTTTTAGCAATTCGGTTAAGTTGCAGAATTTATCACCGAAGTCGACTTCAACGTCTCTGTAAAATTAGAATGTTTTTCAAAAAGCCGAAGTGCCTTCGGTTTATGGTAATCTGAAGAAATTAAATTACCTATGTCTATCGATTCTATTAAAAATGAACTGTTTTAATCCGGTTATACTTTAATATCAAACATTGTATTTTTCATTTTCAATTGAATCGAAATTATCAGAAGACGAATTTGGGTTAGTCTTAGAGATGTGAAGGTAATTTACCGGTAATATTACCTGGAAATATTACCGGTAATTTAAAAATGAAAATTACCAAAATTACCGCGGTAATTTTCATTTTTTTTCCAATGTAGAATACACATCCTTCTTTAGTACATTATACCACCAAGTGAAAGAATTCAGTAGGCAAAATACTAAATCCCAATCCATTCGAGTTCATATTCATATGCATGCTTCTTTTTGAAGGCTCATTTATTACAGAATGTCATTTTAAAGTTCTTTGTTGTTCTTCTTTTTTTAAATGAAAACCTACCTACATAAGAATTGGTCATTTTTAAAAAGTTTGAAAATTTTTTAAACTTGACAATTTTTATTATTTTTTCAACGATTAATAATTTCTCCAATATTGGAAATTCCTTCAAATTTTTTAATTTTTCAAAAATTTCTAAATTTTAAAACTTGACAATTTTTAAAAATGTTATAATTTTTATAAAATTGATAATTTCTCAAAATTTTCCAATTTCTCAAAATTAAATAATTTTTCAAAAACGTTGTCATACATTACCTATTTGAAGGTATGTAGACCCATTTTTTATTTTCTTCATCAGATGGATAGGATAGAATGTTATTAGAACAGAGACCAAAATAATTATGTATGTACGTATTCTTTTTTTATTAAAAAATAGAAAGATAGAACAATGATAATTGAAATTTCGGTAATTTTTATTTTGGCCATTTTTCATCCAAATGACCTCGGAATCAGCCCAAAACTGTTTTTATACATCCCTGAATCAAATTTCAAAATGACCAAAATTACCGATATTACCAATAATATTACCGGTAATTTTACATCTCTAGTTAGTCTCTCTTTATGTTGATCTTTTTCTTTTCTGAATGAATTTCCATGTGAGTCTGATTCAGATTCAGAAGTGGTTGAAGAAATAATAATGTCGATTGTAATTGGGACAATGATGAAAATGAAATAAATGTTAACTCGATAAAGATTATTATAAGTAGGACAATTTTGGAGAATTTGACAAACTCATGTTTACTTACTGCAAACCAGAAGTGACCTGATGCAAAAAATGGAAAACTGACATTGAAAAGAACTAAATGCAATGAATGAATATGAGGTTTGGGACATTGTTTCAAGACCAAATGATAAGCAAACTATCCCTATGAAATGGATTTTTACGATAAAAAAATATGGCACCTAAAAAACTAGATTTGTAGTAGTAGGTTGTAAAGGCATAGAAAAATATACAAAAATTGATGTTGCTTCTCCTACACCCTCTGCAGCCGCAATCAGGAGGTTCTTGTGTGTAGCATCTCTTTTTGGTTGGCATGTAGTTAAACTTGTTTTGGTAAATGCCTTTTTAAACGACATCATTGATAGAGAAAAATATGTTTCTATCCCTCAAGGTTTAGAATTTAACGGTAAAAATGGCCTAGCTGTAGCTGTAGCACCAAAGAGCTTCAATAGTACACTAGATAATTTTCTGAGATCTTGTGAAATTCACGTGAACATGCATCTATTCAAAAAGTACTGGTAAATGTAGTATACGGATTATAATTAAGACCAAGTTTCCATATCCATACGAAACGCCTGAAGGTTTACAGTGCAAACTTGAAATGCAACCAACAATTCACGAGGATGAATGAAATTACATATCATTAGAAAATAGGTGGTTATCGTAGAATTACGAATTACGAAAATGCGTGGTTATGTATAATTTATTCTACTAAAAATGTTTCTTTAGATTGTTTACGAATTACGATTCATTCTAACTCACTCAATAAAGGTAATTTTTGTAAAGATACGCGAGCCAAAGATAGATTTGAATATCATCATCGAGTTCCCATAACACAAAATTATTACGTATCTACTATTTAAAAAAGAATTATCTTTACTTTATTTTATTTATTCCAACATGTGTAAGGCCAATTTGTGCAAACTACATCTGTTCCTTTTTGCCTTGGTGAAATATTGCTTTTTGTTGTCGACGAAAATATCTATTTATACGAACAACGATAAAAGAAACTCCCTCGTGCTTTGTTGCATGATTTATCACGAAATGACATCTAGTATTTGGGTGTTCTAAGCCTTAGGAAGAATACGTAGTACATAGTACAGCACAGCCACCCAGACAAGCGAGCTTTTTATTATACTCATAGAGAAAAAATTCAAAGCGACGTTTCGCGTTCATTATTTATGAGAAGGATTTTCAACTACCTACATATTTTTCCCTAAACTAAATTCGAAATTATGTTATTAAACGAGAACGATTTTCTCTCGCATTTTTCAGCAGCCAATGTTTAGCAAATACTAGCCGAATGAAAATTGGCGGCTTGAAAAATTGTTCGGATGAATATTTCAACGATGAAAAATACGCAGGTAATGAACCTTGGTGGATGAGATAATTTTTCAATACGGTGTTTTTAACATGACGCGCGAGAGACGCCTTCGACGCGACGTTTGGCAAATTATTTGACGTCTAGGAGGAAGAAGTTGTCCGAACTTCAAAATAGTAGGGGTTTTTCCTCGCGAACCGGTCATTTAGTTGTACGGTGCTGGATTATATGACACTCCTCCACACAAGGAAAATGCTTTGCTATTCTTATTATTATGACAGAAATTATGAGAACTTTCAATTTTTCCAGAAAGGAAAATTTTTCTATTCATGATTCGAACAAGATTTTAAAAAAAGTGTTCAAACTCAAATCTTAAAGGTACATACAAATTAAAAAATTACGTACTTGGCTGAAAATTGATTCCGATAATAATTTTCCACTTACCCAAGTCCTTCCTGAAAAAAGACAAAAAAAAAATCATCAAATTCTCTGTACAATATTGAACAGCTTGAAGAACATAAGAAATATTTCATTAAAATACATACTTTTACTCAATGTAGTTGTGGCACCATTTTACATACTTGTTGTAAATTCAGGCACCAAAATTTTCGTTGTGGCACCACGAAATGGTGCCACAACGTTTCAAGTCTAAAATCATGTGGGGTGGTATCGTAAGGTCACCAGGAATCGATAGGCAAATTTTTGTGCTGGTGCCACAACGACACTTATTATATATATTTATACGATTATATAAATATAAAAATAAATATACTGAAAACACGTTGAGGCACCATTTCAAGTTTCATGTCTTCAAGTGGAATATCATTTTTAAAAATTCGTTAAAATTTTTATAAACAGAGGGTGCTGTTAGTAACAGATGAAATTCTTACTGCATATTCATATAATCTTGTGGCACCAGTCGTTTTTCTCCCACCTATAACTAATCGAGAGAAAAATTGCTGCGTAAATGACGAATTTTTTCTCACATGGTACTGGTGCCACAACGACATTTAACTAGGTGGTGCCTCAACGTTACTAAAGTAGATATGGATAATTATAAAGACTAGAAATTCATCACTCAATAACAAGAAAAACTCAAAATCAATAAACAGGAGTTATGCAGGACCTTCAACTGAACACTTCAAATTTCAAAAATTTATTAGGTTTAAAAAAACTTGCAAATTTTTTAAATCGTAAATTTTTTCATTGAACTTGAAAATTAATTTAATTTAAAAATTTAAGTAAGTACATCAGAATTTCAAAACAATCACAATTTCGAATTTTTACCAGTTTCAAAATTTTCAAAATTTACTACATGAAAAAAATTTACTAATTTTTAAAAATTGATCGAACTATTAAAATTTATTAAATGATCAAATTTTGAATTTTCGGGATTTTGAAATGTTTTCAAATCTCAAATATTACAGAATTAAATTTTAAAAATTGATCAAATTCAAAATTTTATTTTTTTTAAATTACCAAACAAAATTTATATTTCATTTCAAAAAAAAAATATTCTGAATTTTATCCAAATTTTAAGAAATTTATTAAAATTTTGAAAATTGATTCAAAATTAAAACTTTATTACGGTCTACAACTAAAAAATGATCAAATTTTAAAGATAAATACTGAACTTTGAAATTTTGAAAAATAATTGGATTTTTCAAATTTATCAAAACTTAAAAATTGCAAAAATTTCAATTTTCATCAAATTTTAAGAATTTTTTTCAATTTTGAAAAAATAAAATTGATTCAACATTAAAAATTTATTAAAATTCAAAACCCATCAATTTTTGAAAATTGATCCACTTTTTGAATTTTGTCAAAATATTTTACATCTCACCTTTAAAAATTTCTCAAATTCTACATTTTAATAAAAAATCCTCCAAAATTTGACCTTCATTCAAATTTTTTAAATTTAAAAAATTATCTAGGTGCCAAATTTTGGAGAGAAATACTAATTCTCAGCTTTTTTCAATTTTTCAAACTTTAAAAATAGAGCACATTTTGAAAATTTGTTAAAATTTTTAAAAAGACCAAGTATGACAACTTTTATAAAGTTTTCTTCAAATTTTCAAAGTATTAAAGCTTTTGTAATTTTTTCAATTGTGAAAGTTCATTCATTATTACACATTTAAAAGTTTTTTCAAACGAATTTTGAAAATTTCTCATCATTCAATTTTAATGGGTTTTCACTGAAGATTTTTCAAATATCAAGTTTGAAATTAGGAAAGAAACAGGACTTTAGCAGGGCCATTAGACATCCTAAATCAGCAGCCAATAATCGAGCACGAAGAAAACCTAACTTTGCAGTTCATTTGTTCTGAATACATTCATCTTATGGAACATTCACAAGACGAAAATCTCATTCAAAGTGATTCTCAATATCTTGAAAATTTTTAAAAATCATCAAACAGTAAAAAAATCATCATTTTACCACGAAGGTATAAACGGTAAAATTATGAATAAAAAAATTACCACCATTAAACGAAACAAAAATCCAATAATGTGAAATTACTGCGATTTACAAAGAATAATAATCCTTCTCTTCCCTCCCACTACAAGATAACATTTTTTTATTACGTAAACTTCGGATGGCATCGCAAATTCATCTCGGTCCATTCGAGATTATCAAATTAATACGTCATTGTTCTGTCTGTAAAACGCATCCCATCTAAATGAAACCTGCTCTTATAACTTCGTCAATTAACGTTATCGAGTTTCACTTTCAAGACGACGCGACATCGACATTCGACATTTAAATACATACGCGAAATTCTTCTCAAATGCATAATAATTGCTTCTACATTTATAACTGGTTATTACGAGGCGGTAGCTTTATAGCATTTTCACGACATCTCAGATTGGCACATTCGTATTCTCAGAATCATTTTTCGTTATCAAATTCGTGGCTGGATCACTTTACAAGTACCATACACCCTTTCACTGTTCCACGTATACGTGAATATAGTATAAAATTCACCGAAAGAATATAAGTATGGCAAACAATACAGCCGACAATGGTGTGTACAATTGGAAACGAAAATTACCTCTTATAATACGGCCAGTCGAGTCGATACCTTTATATAAATCTATCCACAATATACGGAGAATACAAGAAAAAAAAATAGATAATCACAGAGAGGTTAATACGACCAGTATGTGTAACTCGTGTACGTAGTAAAGGTTCGCAGTAAGAGCGAAACTAATTCATTATTCATCGAAATTTAAGCACGCGCTGTTTCCAACCGGATTAAAATGCACGTCTTTCGAATAGACTTGCCCGAGCTATTTGATTTTTTTAAATAGATGGCTGAGCTTCGTTGTTGTTGATGTGTCCGTTTTAATGAGCCATCATCAAGTAGGTACTTACGTAACGGTAGAAGACACGAAGAGATTTTTAAAATACTTCACGAGTGAGCGAAAGAATAGTCTAGACAAATTGCCCGTGTTTGAAAATACGAATAATCCGTGTAAGGAAGCTGAAGATAGGTGAAAAGATCGAATTGATCTTGATGCAGAGTAATAGACCAAGTCTGAACAGAGATTAATCTCTATTAAGTAGGTATTCCTTGATTCCAATGTAAATAGTTAAAGGTGAGGCGAAGTTCATAAACATTTATCAAATTTTAGGAGAAAAAAATATTGAATTTTTCTTAAATAAAAGAAATTTTTTTGTAGTCAGAATGAAAAAAATTTGTCATTTTTTTGAATTAAGAAAATTGGTTTAAAAAATCTTTCAATTTTCGAGAAGAAAAAAGCTGCAAACATTTTTTGAAAAATACTCCTTAATTTTTCGCCTGTCTTAAAAATAAAAATCTTTCAATTTTTTGGAACAAGGAAATGTCTCAATTTTTTGGATAATACCTAAATATTTTATTTTTTTGGGGCAAAAAATCCATCAATTTTTTCTGAGTAAATTATTAAAAGTAGGTAGGTATAGGTATATTCATGGAATCCAAAATAGTGGTTATACACTTTCAGTTTTTTTTTTTTTTTTTTTTTCAGCTCAACAAAAGTTTTACACTTCTTGAAGAAAAAAAGTGAGTGAACAAATTTTTCATTTTTTCAGAGAATTTATAGAGAAGAAATCCTACCTAGCATTTTTGTTTCATTTTTTAAAATTCTGTCAACATTTTTTTTGGAGTTGAGCATAAAGATCATTTTGATTTTTTTGAAGAAAACCCCCTTTCTACTTTTTTCAGAGTTGGTGCCTGAAAAAATCAAATTATTTTTGGCATAACTTTTTAGAGAATTAGGTAAAAAAAAATGTATTAAAAAATACCTCAATTTTTTTGAGAAGAAAAACCATTCTCACTCATATTCAGTAGGTATTTGAAAATTTTTCGATCGGACACATTTTCGAAAAAAAAATACCTATAAGTCAACACGAGGAAATTTCAAGATGCGGAATTGCGGACCAAATGAAAAAATCCAGTTACGCTTACATTGTAAACCATTTTTTCAAAACTTTTTTGGCAAGAACATTTCTTGATTTCTGTCATAATATTTTTTTTTTCAAAATTTTGTGCCAAGAAAACTTTTTACAACATATTTAAATCGAGAGAATTTTTCCACAGAGATATTCGTTGAACCAAAAAAAAAAAAAAAAAAAAAAAAAAATCAAAAGAGACTTTTTTGAGAGAATTTTCTTTAATTCATAAGATTATATTTTGTCAAAAAAAATGTTGCAAAATAATTTTTGTCGGAAGGATTTTTAAAAAATCTTGAATTTTCAACAAAAAAAAAATGTGGGAATTGATTTTTTTTACCAAAGAATATGTTACAAAAAGTTTTTCTCATCAAAAAAACTTTTTAACAGATTTTTTGCCAAGAAATCTTCTGACAAGCGATTTTTTTTCAATCTCAGAGATTTTTTACCCAGAAAATGTTTGTCAATTCAAGAATTTTTTGGAAAAATAATTTTTCTCGAGAATGATTTTTTTACGAGATTGCTTAAAAAAAAAAAAAATTCAAAAGACTTTTTGACATAAAAATTTGAAAGAAAATTTTTATATCAAAATGTTATTTTTATTAATTTTTTTTTGTTGTTGGAATAGTGGCAATGTTTTCACAAAAAAAAATTCTCAGGATTTTTTGTCAAAAATTTCAAAGATTATTCGCTTGGATTTTTTAGGACGAGTTCTTGTCTAGAATTTTTCATTTCGTAAACATTAAGTATATTATTACTCAAGAAGATTTTTTTATGTATCTTGGTGTGAAATTTTTTAGAAGATACTGAGAAGTCATAAAATGATCTTGAAAATCTTAAAAATTGTTTTATAAGCTCTTGAATTTTATAGCTTGAAAAAATTTATTCAATGAAAAAAAATAATTTTTTGAATTCTGTATTTTTCTGGAAAAACCAAATAAAACAAATAAAAAATTTTTGAACGACCTGGCCGTTTGTTTAAAAATTACTAAAATTGGTTCAAATGTTCAAAGTTGTCAACCCTTCCCGAAAATACTGCCTACAATTATTTAAAAATTCATTCTCAAAAATATCGTTGAGATTTACAATTCGAAGTTTGCTTTATTCTCGTCCGTACAAAATATCTTTCAAAATTTTCAAATATTGTTTGAAACAAAATTTTTACATTCATCAAATTAAAAAAAAAAAAAAAATTCGCGTAAAAAAATCGCCAGTTTGAGAGAGAAAAAAAACAAAAAAAAATCCATAAAATCACGAATAAAAATACCAACAACAACAACCTCGCCAAAGGTATAAACATTACAAAACCCAAGATGAATTATCCAACACGATGAACTTTTGCAAGTAAGCATTTAATTAATCTTCGCTTTTGATACGTATTACACTACAAGCGAAGCTCCGTTTGCAAGATAATTCTCTAAATGTTTTCGAATATAAGACGTGTTTAAAATTTGCGACAATTTAATGCCTTACAAAAGCCGCCACTCGTTCCAAGAGAAGCCAAAATTTACCCAATTAAAACATAAATATATCGTATCAACCACCACCACGACGAGACGGCTTGTTTCACCCAATAAACATTTCGAAAAGTAAAATTTATGAACAGTTACAAATTGTATTTTCAGTTTAATGCCAAAGAGCAACTTCATAACATTGCCCCTGATACTAAAAACCGTGTCAAATTGTCAATAAAAAAAACAGAAAGATCTTTACATACACTTAGAGAATTACACTCCTTAAAAATCATGTTTCTTTATATAAAATCGAAGAAAAGTAGGTACTGTAGAGTGTAGGTAGCCCTATCATATCATTTTGAAGGAAGAAAAATTCACCCAAACACACTGGACACAATACATGGACTACAGGCATGATACCAACTATTTTTTTTTTTTTTAGTGACTTTAGTGACCAAAAATTGGTCAAAAAGTGACCAAAATTTTCGAAAAAGTGACCAACATTTTCGATAAAGTGATGAAAAATTAAGCCTATTAGGGCAGACCAGAACAATTTTTCCAATTTTTTTCCCAAGAAATGAGCAAATTTTGGTTGGATACTGCGCTCTGGTCTTTATTTTCAATAAAATGAGAGAAATTTTTGGTTTTTTAATTTTTTAGGTACGTAGGGAAAAAACAACACGCAACACTACTTTTTATTACAAGTTGTCATGTTAAAACGTTAAACAGGCAATTTTTTTTTTTTTTTTTTTTTTGATAATTTTCTAGTTATTTGGAAAATTTTCAATTTTTCTTCTTTTTCGAGGAAGGTATGGCCAAAAAAACTGAAAAAAGTGACTTTAGTGACCATTTTGCGAAAAAAGTGACAAAAAGTGACCAAAGTGAAAAAAAGTGACAAATCAACTAAAAAAGTAACTCTGTATCATGCCTGGGACTAGGTTTACTCGCGTGATACAGATAAATCTTCCCTATTGACGAAAAAAGATTTGAGAATGCTAGCATCAGTTGCCTGTTTTTGAACCACTTTGAATGCTAGTGCTAGCATCCTAGTAGTATTTTAGTAGCATTTTGTTAGCACTTGGTATTGTGATACTAACATAATGCTTTATGAATTGTCGATTGGGTTATAATGTACATCCACCTTCCACCGCACATAACACCAGGCGCTCTATCGTCTACACGTTGTTCCCATCCCAAGATGTCACTCTTTTAATAAACTCTCCTTCGTACGTAATAGCCTCCAGCGACGAATTTAATTTCACAAAACAAAACAATACCGAAGAACGTTTCCCTTTTATGCAACAGCTGAAGAAATACCGAACACTATACTATGTTATTCTTATCCTCGGTGAGCTTTTGTAAACTTCGTTATGGTGTGAAATGCGCCTACAACAAATCGGACGCCTCGCACCGTACGTTCTGCGTTCTACGTTATAATACGAGTAAATCCCTTCTCGCCACACTCTGCCACCGTGAAATTCCACCGTTATTCATATTTAAAGGTCAATTATTACTTGTAAAGCGTCGTATCCGTGCGCAATGCCAAGTTCGCGTGTTTAATTTATTACACAACTAAACGTGTAAACAAAACAAAACCCCCTGGTAAGCCACCGCAGATACGATACACAATTATATTATTTTGACAAAGTTGTTTTTCGAAGATTTTTCATTTTGAAGAATCAGTTATTAAAAGTAGTGATGGGCATGCATCGGAGCGAAATTTGAAAAAATAAAAGTAACTTTAGTAACCTGAAATTTCAAAAAAGTAACCAAAATTATGGAAAAAAAGTAACCAAAAATTTTCCATTTCCACTTGAATATAATGACTCATAACCCCCTCCCCTTCACAATAATTTGTTTTGAAATAGTTTTCAGTTTTCAAATAATTGTTGATTTCAAAAAAACGTAAATTTTTGAAAAATTTTCAATTGCAAACAATACTGTTCATTTTTTTAAACTTTCTAATTTTCAATTTTTTAATTTTTTTTTCTTTTCAAAGTTTTTATTTTTTAGACAATTTTCAATTTCTATAAATTTAATAAATTTATGAACAATTTTCAATTTAAAATAAATTAAATTTATGATTATTAATTTTTGAGAACTTTTAAATTTTTGAAAAATAGACGTTCCTAAAATTTAAGTTTATTCAAATAAAAAATTCCCAATTTATAAAAATTGTAATGCCTAAAAAATTTAAAGTTCAAAAAAATCAATTTTTGAGTGGTTTTCAAAATGTGTAGGAGTAGGTACCTACAAAAAAGATTTCATTTTTGAAAAGTCTCCATTCTCCACAAAAATCAATTTTTTAAACATGTGAAATTTACAACTTTTTGCTGTTTTCAAAGTTCTTTTTACGTGATTACAGAAAAATGGTTTACTTAGCAATTGTGCACAAATTTTCATAAAAATTTGTACATTTGGTGTACAAAGACGACTCTTCAAGATGAGCTAATCGTATTTGAAAAATTTTCATAGTTTGAGTTCATCATTCATTAATTGATAAAAGCGTGTTTTGATTTAGTTACATAAAAGCTTATTAAAATCGGGTTTTGATGAACTTTTTTTCATTTTCTGACTAAACCATTGTTCGAAAAAAAAATCCCAGTTTTTTCGAAAATGAAACGAATTTTTTTCTTTACAAAGAAAAAATTAAGAAACTTTTTCACAGAAATTTTTTTAAAAACTTTCACAAATGAGAAAATTTTAGGAACATTTTTCTTCAAAAAAAAAAAAAAAAGAAAGAAAGAAAGAAAGAAAGAATAGATTTTTTAATTTTTTTTTTTGGGTGTTTATAATTACAGGATTATTACACCCATCGGAAGAATTTTTTAAATTTATTCCAAAAAATCCTGAAAGTTCTTCATCTGAAAAACTTTCTACTACAGAAGATTTGAGATTTCTTCATTTCAAAATTGAGTACTTCATATTTTTTATTCCTATTTTTAAAAATTTTGAGAATTTTTTTCTCAAAGAAACAGAGACCCCCGAAAAAATTAAAAATTATATTTTTCAGAAAATTGAAGAAAAAAAATTGAGATTTTATACTATAATACTTGAAGTTTGAAAAGTATTTTCCCTTCAAAACAATTCAATTCCAAAACAATAAAATTCAGATTTTTGATTTTTTTTTTAAATTATAATTTTTTCGCGAAAGTTTAAAAATATTTTTACTTCAAAAAAATTGGGAATTTCTTCAAACGCCTTGTACAGAAACTACCTAAGGGGTGGCATAAAAATTTTTTATTCCAAAATAATTTTTTAAATTTTTTGTACCAAAAAATTAATTTTTTTTTTCATTTCACAATTTTTTTGTAAATCCAAAAAAAGAGGATTTTTTTCAAAAAGTAGTGATTCCCCCCCCCCAAAAAAAATCAAGAAAATATGAATTTTTTCTTCAGAGATATCACAATATTTTTTTTATTTTTTATTTTTTATTTTTTTTTGAGAAGATGCAACAGTTTGCAAAAATTTTACTTTTAAACGAATTTGTAATTTTTCCCGATTAATATTATCAAAAATTCACGACTTCGACTTAAAATTCATGGCTTTTCTTGAACTAGTGATTTTTTTGAAAAATTCATGACTTTTCCATGACTTTCATGACCCATTTTCAAATTTCATGACTTTTGCATGACTTTCATGATTTTCATGATCGATAGACACCCTCAATAGAGCTAACTTTGTAAGAATAATTAAAAAACTAATGATTTCTCAATTTCAAAGCCATTTTTCAAAAAAATCTTCTTTTTTTGTAAGGAACAATAATTATTGTTCCCTACTATGTGATTTGCTCTTTGCCTTTAAAAATTTAAATTTAATAAAACAGTACCGAGTCAAAATTGCCCCAATTTTTTTTTCTTCAAATACCTATGAGAGTCTACTGCAGTGATGGGTTTGGAGAAAGACGAGGGTATCATAGTCAAATCTACCATCAACGAATATGTCATTCGGATTTTGAAAAAAGATCGCCAAAATTATCAAACAATTATTTTACGTCATTGACTATTAACACCCACGTCCGGTCCAACAAAAAAATTACGTCGTTTTCATGAACGAATGAAACAATATACTCTTTACCCAACACTACAGGCAGCATCCGAAAGAAAGCGAAATGAAACCAAAGCGACGAAAAACATAAACGGTGGAGGCGATCCGACGTTGGCTTATGTTAATGAAAGCGATACGATACAATATTTCCTATCTCGCATCCATTTTCATCGCCATTTTCTTAACTCATACCGTCGATCCGCGCTCTCTCGTCCCATCCTCGTGATCCTTATTGTTCGCATGAAAAACCAATGTACCATGCATGAGTTCTGCAGATTGAAACCGTGAAGATGTTGGAATAAGATCGATGTAACTCGACGACCGCGCGCGTATCCGATGATTTAGTGCTTAAACGATCGATACCGGTAATAAAGTGTAATAATACATGGTGTAAAATATATATTTTTAGTGAGTTCGGGCGACCAAAAAATAAATAAAAATACGGAACCAAAAGGACAGTTTTCTTCTACAACGTTGGATATTTTTTTAGAAGCATGATAATACGAGTTTTAGGCCATCAAGCGCCTAGAGAACCTTTATTATTTTTGGTAAGCGAACCATTTTTTTTATTAGTATTGCTCGTGGAATGGAAAAATAATTTATTATTCAACATTTTCTAAATACTCTCTTAGGGCATACGAGATTTAGGGGAAAAAGGCAACGAAAAATTAATTACGTTAGGCTCCAGCAACGAAAGATAAAACCACTGAAACATGGAAATTTTTAACATTGTACGTCTTACGTTTGAAATATATTTCGAGAAGTGATTAAAAATTAATAAAACCGCAAAGCGAATTTATTAACTGAGAAAACTTTCTTCGCCAGTTTCGTCTCCAGAGTTATGTAATCTAATAAAATATTTTGATAAATCTGGGCTCGGTTGGTTAAATTTTTTCAAGTTCAAGTTTTCTATTTAGGTATCTTTATATTATTTAATTTCAACCTTATAAGCAAAAGTGTCTTTTGCGATGAAAAAATACCTACTTGATTGTTTTTCTCTAACAAAATAAGGGTGACAATTTTTTTTTCTAACCGACGCGACGTAAGTTTTGTTTCTCAACAAATTGAATCGAATCCGAATTATCATTGTCAATCACCAAATTTTTAAAAGATTCGTTCTATTCGATTAAATACTTCAATATTGAACTAAATTGACACTAGCAAAACAGCAAAAAAAAATCAACAAATAAAACGAAAATATTCAACTTAATTGACAATATCAAAACAGGAAAAAAATACGACAAATAAAACGACAATCTTTTCAATACAAACTTTTTGAAAGGAAAAAAATATAAATAGAATCTCTCGGAAAAAAACATCCTGACTTATTTCGCCATTAAAAAGATTTTTAAACCCCATCCCTACACAGAAATAAGGAAAGAATTCCAGGCTAACATATTTACTCGCTCGCTTAGTTTAGGTATCCGTATCCCAAATAAATCATAAATTTATAACGGCTTCGGAAACTCGAGTAAACATTCCTTCGAGCATCTTCCCGTCTTATATTTGTTTTCAACCAAGATATCGTTGTTTATTCGCGAAATTAATTATAATATTAATTGAATAAGTACGATATACACTATCAACAATCCCACTTTGCTACACATTTTGATGATTTAATTAGAGGCATTATCGCAACTTAGATGATATTAATCTGAGCAAATTTCCACTAAAATGACGAAGTACTTTCTGGAGGTAATCCAGGAATTGTGATTTTCGCAGCTTTCTTTGGTCAAGTGATGAAAAGAGGGTAGCAGGAAGGATTATAATAAGGCTTCGGCAATTAGCAAAATAAATCTAGCGTTATTTTAGCTAGATAGAGAGGAGAAGAAAGGCAGGGAGGAGGAAATTTTCCTATGCGGATACGATAAACGTAAAATAACGACGATCATTTTTATTTCTCAGTTGATTTCAATTTTCTTTACAAAATTGATTTTTTCCCCTCGTATTCAATGAAATATTTTTAGTCTCTCTTCTTCCTTATAAAATTTATTATCATTCAACGAATTTTTTCAAGCTAGGCTGGGAAAAACTTCAAATATTGCCGGAGTTAGATTTTAAAAATTTGATGCACCTTTTAATCTCTAGTAAAGTTCGTTTTCAATTTTTCATCAAACATTTTAAGAAAAAAAAATTATAAAAAAGATTTAAAACTTGAAAAAATTTTCATTTACCTATCATTTTTTTTTTTTTCACTTGAAGGATTTAGCAAAGATTTATTTAGTTTCCTTTTAAAAATAAATAAAAAACTTTTTTCAAAGACATAAAATTATTTTGAAAAAATTGTACAATGAACCTTGAAACTTGAATAAAATTTTTACTTTTTTATACGTAAATTTAAAAAGACAATTATTTTCAAAAAATTTCAAATAAAATTATAAAAAATTCTCTAGTAAAATGAATACATATTTGTCAGGTAAAACCGACCAAGTTCATCTGGCCTTGTTTTTGGAAAATATACTTCAAGAGTAAAAAGTTGTTTTTCGGGTTTTTTCATGGTTTTAGGTGTCCCCCCCCCCCCTCACCTGAAAGAACACCTAAAAACATTCAAATCTGAAAACTAACTTTTTGCCCCATGAGTACTTTTCCAAAAACCAGGTCAGATGAACTTGGTTAGTTTTACCTGGCAGGTGGCAATATTTTATAAGTTTCAAAACTTTTTACAAAATTGTTTTAAAATACCAAAAAGATTTTTTTAAATCAATTTTTTTTTTTTTTTTTTTTTTCTTTTTTAATCTGTAAATTCTGCGATTTGCAATTGAGGGTGTCCATGCAAAAAGGGATTATACCCGGTAATGGCTCTTTTTTGAAGAGACTAAAGATTCATATTCTCTCATTATTCCTCTTAAAAATGAGGCCTTTCCTAGCTGCCTACTTTTAAAACTCACGAAAATGTTGCAATTCAAACACGTTGAAAACCAACAAAAAACCACACGAAAATGACAATATCATCACTCAAAAATCAACATGCGTGGTGGACAGAATTAATTTCAACTTATTTTTTTAAAATATAAAATTGCATATTTAGAAAAATGGTTACGAATTTTTGGATCTTTCCTCAACATTCTATGCAAAAACGAGTTATACCTAACTTTTTTTTTCAAATAGTTGACTAGTGTCTAGTTTACTCAATTTGTTTACATGAACGTGGATCGTTGTAGTAGAATTTTATCAAGTCCAATACTACCTACATAGGTACTCATAGGTATGATACCTGATATTCAAAGTTGAAGGGGAGGGGGGAGTGCAATCGAAATTTTTGTAATCATTAAAATTATTTTTAAGACTTCAAGCTACAACTTTTGTTTGAAAACTTTTTCAATTGAACCCCTTATCTCCAACAATTTTTAATAATACCAAGTATCTAACTCAATCCATGTCATATTATACGGAACTGGGGTGGGGGGGGGGGGAAGAGAAGGGTCTAATTCAAGATTTTATAATAACAAAAATTACTTCTAGGACTTTAATCCACAACTTTTGTTTGAAAATTTTTTTAATTGGACCCCTCCCCCCAATTTTAAAAAGTATGTCTACCTACGTTATGTGAAATCAGAGGAGAGGCAGGGATCCAATCGAAATTTTTATAATAACCAAAATTATTTTCAAGATCTTAATTCACAACTTTTATTTGAAAAATTTTCAATTTGCCTCTTCCTCCCCTCCTCTAATTTTTAAGGGGGGGCATAATTTTTTTTTTGTTGAATGCATAGAGTTGACAAGCGGAATTTTCTAAGACCTTTGCATGACGTCATTTTGATTTTTCATCTATGAAATTATGAAGAAAAATTGGAAACTAATTTCATCTTGCTTTTTTTTTGTGAAAAAAATTAATTTTTGATTTTTGAAAAATAAAATGCATGCAGTTTTCAAAAAAAGAAAATTATACTTATTTTGCATTTTGGTGATGTCATTTTGTAGAAATTATTGATAAATTTTTTGGAAAATGAAAATTTTTTACAATTTTTAGTGTAAAAATTTGAAGAAAAACGCGACTTTTGCTTAATGCCCCGTTTTCAGGGAAACTATGCAACCCACCAAACTTTTTTATTCAGTAGAGTCTGGTCTGTAATCTGACGAGAGGGTTTTGGAAAATTCCCCGATTTTATCAAACTTTCTCATAATTTTCATCGTAGTATTCCAGTCAATTCGAAAGAAAACTATGAGAAAGTTTGATAAAATCGGAGAATTTTCCAAAACCCTCTCGTCAGATTACAGACCAGACTCTACTGAATAAAAAACATTTTAAGAAAAAGTTTGGTGGGTTGCATAGTTTCCCTGAAAACGGGGTATTAAGCAAAAGTCGCGTTTTTCTTCAAATTTTTACACTAAAAATTGTAAAAAATTTTCATTTTCCAAAAAATTTATCAATAATTTCTACAAAATTAATATAATTTTCTTTTTTTGAAAACTGCATGCATTTTATTTTTCAAAAATCAAAAATTAATTTTTTTCGTAAAAAAAAGCAAGATGAAAGTTTCCAATTTTTCTTCAAAATTTCATAGATGAAAAATCAAAATGACGTCATGCAAAGGTCTTAGAAAATTCCACTTTTCAACTCTATGCATTCAACAAAAAAAAAAGTATGACCTCCCCCCCCCCCTTAATTGGTATCTTTGGAGTGTTTTGCAAAATTAGTGAGGAGGGAAGGTCTAGTTTTTAAAAAATTCAAGCAAAAGTTTTAGCTTGAGCATTGAAGGCTTCGGAACAATTTTGATCATTACAAAAATTTCGATTGGACCCCTCCCTTCCCTTCAATTTTGAATATTAAGTATCTATGTAGTGTTGGACTTAATATAATTCAAGAACAACAATCAACTATCCTAAACTTTCAAAGAGTTTTTGAAAAAAAAACCCACTTCATTCTATAACCCCTTTTGCATGGAAACCCTCAATTTAAAAATAAATGTAAGGATGAAGATAAGTTGAGTCGAAGTAAGTACACCTTTCTCTTCAAACTCAATGTCAGAGTAATTGTAGTTGCAGTTGACTTTTTGCTGGAGTTTGCCCGGGCCCCGGGTTCAAATCACTGTTTCAATCTTATACACCCCTTTCTAATTTTTTCGCATTCCACAATCAAAATATATTTTTTATAATATTTTTTTACAAGTGTGAAAATGGGTTAAAAGGAAATGGAAACCACAAATCAAAAAAGTCACAAATTTGCTAAATTCAAACTTTTCCTAATATATACGAGTAAATAATTGAAAAATGAACTCACGATAACTGCACATTCTGCGAGCTTTGGGCGTCTTCTAATAGGTCTCCTTCTTTTCCAGCTTTGGATGACGTTGACATCTCTGACATCGGATCTCTGTGCCATGCGTTCTTCGAACACCGACTTGAGACCTCGTAAATCTGCAACAAATTCCAAACCATACAACGAATTAAAACCACGTATATCAAACATGCAAATGCAAAGCGACTTCCCTTACCGATACGTGTTCCCAGCCAACCACCCTTTCTCTAACTATGCCCAATACGTGGGCTCCCTTCCTAACCCCACAGCCTCATCTTCCAACAGCCATAACATGTACGACGTGTACGCTACCACTTCGTCTCAGCAACAATACAGATCTGCCAATCAAATATCCTCAACTGATTACAACAAGTTCATGTTCAAGACGTCTCCTTACAACCAACCTTACTCGTCTCCAAATCCAGCTCCAGTGTCTCCTATTCCATTCCACGCGACACCATCTCCGGTAATCCTGGTATTACATGCTGGTCAACCAGGCACAGGCCCTTATCAAACTTACGTCTTGATACCAACTGATAATGGTAATCAACCTATGCATAATTTACCTGCTCCACCTCAACCTCAACCGGTTCATCATCATCATCATCAACATCAACAGCAACAACAAACCTACGCGAATTTGGTGCCAACTATTCAGTACGCCACAAACCCGCCGTATAGTTTACCATTGAGGACGAATGTCATACCAATTGCTGCGGCAACGCTGCCTTCTCCTGTGATAACCCATCCTTCGCAATTCCTCAAACCTTCTGTGAATCCTTATCAAACGCAGATGGTTCAAAGGCCAGTCAACCTTTATCAATTGCCGAATGGCAAGTTTTATCCACAGAAAAAAAACTCCATCGAGTCGAAGAGCGGTTCGATAGATAACCATAAGTCGGAAAGTCAGAGTCAGTCCCAGTCTGTGACCACTTCTACTGAAAGGACACAGGAGAAACTTAACATCGGTAATCATATTTCCAGTTTAAATTCCACAGTTGAGTAATATAATTTCACAGTCGGGGCATGCTGCACTTATCACATATGAAGCTTTTTTTCCTTTTCCAAATATCAAATTACAATATGCACTTTCATTATAGGTGCCTTACGAACGAGATCGTAGTAAAATAAAAACCTGATGACCGCGATGTCTGCAGCAGTGTAGTAAAATTCAAACTACTCAAAGCAAGGCAATCGTTCATTTGATGAACGATCGAACGTTTTATCCAATCAACGATACTAGTAGAAATGCGAACTGATAAAAAAACCAACACCACGTGCCTATCAACATCGAACTTGTAATCCGAAATTTTGAATTATGTAAAATTCATCGAACGGTTTTACTAATAAATTTTCCATGTAACGTCATTAATATAAGCGAAGCAGCATACGAGTCTCTACAGTAATAAGACCCTGGAATCCCAAAGGAGCTATTCGCCTTCGGCGTCGCTTTTCACCATATCCAAAATCGACTGAAACCTAGTAGATATAGTTCAGCATCTGTGAGATACCCACCAACCGCCCAAAATTTCATTACTCTTTGCTCGGGTGGATTTCTCACGAGAGTTCAGCTCTTCTTAATGAAAGAAAAAACACAAAAAGCCATTTTACAATCTGTAAAGCTTTTTATGCGTGAAATGATTTCCCTTTTTCAGCCAAGTTCTTCCTTTCGATGTTTACATAGCTCGTTTTTGATAATCTCTTTCGAGATTAAAACGCCCGAATAATTCGATTCTAGAAATCATTCATTTTCATCAACTTTGGTGATGAGATTGAGATTCCCATCATATCTTCTTCTCCAGTCAATTTGCTGCTTTGCAACAAAAAATATATTTTTCCAAAAGATTTAGATTTCGTCATAGACAAGGTTTTAAAAAAAGTGAGTGCCGGATGGAAAAACACCCACTTTATTTAATTTTAATTCACTCTCGTTTGTTCGCGATAAAAATCTGAAAATGTATTCGACTGAAAACATCTCACTATATCGCTCGCTAGACTATCAAATTAGTCGTTTTTTAAGCCATTCGAATCTTCCATCTTTGAAAAGATTAAATAACAAAGACAAACTCAGCCAGCCTTCAAACGGGATTCAGCTCTTAAAAAAAGTTTTTAATTTTAAACGTAATTTGCCTCGGAAAAATTGTTTTTTCTTTCAAAAGTGTGAATGAAGGTAACGAGATAACTAAATACAAGGATTAATTTTTTTTCAAGAGGGAAAACTTCCTAAGGAATATTCTGGATGTACTCGGCTGTTTTTAATTTTTTTATACTTCATTTCATAATTTTTTTTTTTTTTACTTACTTACTTATTATTGTATAGTTGAATTTTGTAAATAATTATTATAATGTGTGAGAATATTTTTTAGTAAATGACCAAATTTTACGATTTATAGAGCTGAATGGAAACAGAAAATCTGCATTTAATGACAACTGAGCTCCATACAAACTGTTTTTTGTTCATTTTTCAATAATTGAACCCGATTTTCCAAAGAAAAAAATCGTTCACGAACGAAATAGAATAAAATTATTTCGACGCTTATGGTTCATGAAAAAAAAAAAACGCTTTCCTTCATTCATTCAGCAAATAAATATTTCTAGCAAATCGTTCGCGAAGAATTTTAACATACCTACAGAATTTTTGCAAAAAGTGAAATTTTTTCAAGAGATCTTGTATTTTGTGAACTGAGTATGTAATGGAAAAATTTTTGATAGAAAACGTCCCAAAAAATAAATACTTTATAATTTTTTCTTGCCCCTCTCCAAAAAAAATGAAAAATTATTATAGTACTACAAATCGTACTAAATGTTCTTCAAATATATTTTTATAAGAAAATTAGTCAAAAACATTTTTCCTAGAACTTTTTCAGAGACCGACAATTTTTCTATAAGATTTCCTCAGAATAGTTTTTCAATCAACACTTTTTTACTACTTTCTCAAAGAATTTTTTTTCAAAAAAATGAGATAATTTTTTCAAATTAATGCTATTTTTCGAGGAAATTTGGGAAAATACGACATTATTTTTAAAACAACCTGACCGAAAGTGAATTTCCGAGAGGGCAATTTTCTTGAAAAATTTAGTAAAAGAAAAATTTTTCATGATTTTTTTTTCAATGAATTCGAAAGGAGAAAATTGTCTTCAAAAGAAAGAAAAATTGGAACAAATTTTTCAACAATTTTTTTTTTGACTAAAGTAGGTACAATGTTTTTCCTTAATTTTTTTGCCAAAAAAAAAAAAAAAAAAAAAAATTTAGAAGTTTTTTTTTTTAATTTATAAAAGTGACTTTTTCAAGTCAACTGATATAATTCATTTGAGAAAATAAAAAAAAAATCACAAAAATCATTTTCGACCAAAAAACTTTTTTTAGGGAACTTTTCTTAAAATATTTATTTTCTCTATCAATTTTTTCAAGATTTTTTCCAAGGAAATTATTTATTGGTACGAAAAAACGAAATTTTTTCCAAGGAAATTATTTATTGGTACGAAAAAACGAAAATTTCTCCATCAGCTTTTTTCTTTCAATCGAAAAAATTATCAATTTGAATATTTTTTTCGTCGATTTTCCTTTACTTAAACAATTTTTTTACAGCAGTAATTTCAAGGAAAATATTATTTTTAATTTTTGAATAACTTGGAATTTTTTCAACGTCGACTGTCAATTTTTCTTAAAATTAAAAAAAATACTCCTCCAGAGCTTTCTTATGACTGAACGAATTTTTTCAATAATTTTTTTTTTTTTTTTTGACACGAAATAGTTAGCACTTACTAATTATTCATTCAAAAAACAGAAATAAATGGCAATAACCACAAGTGGGAAAAATTATAAAATTATCACATTATCAAAAAAATGACTACTTCCGAGCACTGAAACTACAGCACACGTACTTCAATTTTAAAGTTGACAAATCAGAAATCATTGGTAAACGACAGAAAAAAATTCCTCCCCAGTTCATAAGTCGTTCGCGAATGATTCATTTATTTCTCAAAAAAGAATGAATCATTCCTGAACGATTTGAAGTGAGGAACTATGTGTAGAATCAGTCATTTTCTTGGAAATAATTCCGATCATCGTTCGAATTATTTCTACGACAAAATGATATATAAATTTCGTACGTTCTCTTCCCATTCAGCTCTGTAATTAAATTACCAAAACGTATTTATATAAGCATTGAAAAAAATCTTTACCATTCACTTGTACATAATATATATAACTATGTAATTGTATAATTTATTTATGTTACTAATAAATGAAAATCACGTTGACTCGGTCTTTTTTCCATTCCTGTTCCTCGACTGCATAATTAATCAACGCTACCGTTTCCTATAGCGTATCAATTAAAACTACGAAGACGACGAGGGTACCTACGTAGCTCCAGGTAGGTAGGTATAAGAGTATAAAAAAAAAATGCACCGAAAAATTTTTCCTCCAAGGCATCACGTGTTAATTTGTCACTACAATTATTCACAGTACACTTCGACTCGGATTAGAGTTCGCCTCGTGTACTCGTATTTACTCTTTAAAACACCGAAACAACGAAACAATTACCGTTTGTTTGATTTCAGCAGTAGTGAAAGTGTTAAAATGATTCAAACGCGAAAAATACATAAGAAAATGAAGAAGAAAAACGACAACAACGTAATCGGTACCCATCGATTTTAATCACTGCTCGTTGACTCCCATTAATGAATCTTCAAAAAGCTCGTTAAAAATATATTAAATATCTACCTGTACGAAAAATACACTCGTACGTTTTACGAATCATCTTGTTTTTGGCCAGATCAATACGAGAGGAGTGTGTTTTCGCTGACAGATCGTGAAATTTTCATATTTGCGATATCCGTTATGCAGCTTAAACGTCTGATACAAGCATTTACATTTCGTATTAATCAATTCGACACAGCAATTAGAGGACTTATTTTTTTTCTCCTCGAGGTATTTTCTATTCATAAAATCCCAATCTACGTGTAGTTGAAATTTATCAAAAGATTTCTTAGTAAAAATAACAAAATAGCACCGTATGACTGAAAAATAGAAAACTTTTCAAAATGCCAAATTCTCAATACAATTCTATGGTGATTGGATTCTATGGAGGTTTTTTAAATAACCATTCGGCATTTTTTTCCTAATCGAAAGCAGCAGCCTGTACAGTGCATTTGAAATTTTCAAAAAAAAAAAATCCCTTTATAGCTTTTAACACGAGTACGTACGTTTAAATAAATCAAGTAACTATTTCTCCCATTTACGAACTTTATTACAACGTCAAGGTCATTAAAATCGAGAAAAAATAACCTTTGACATGAGCGAACCGCTCGTGGGTTTTTTCCACCTCGAACCTCACAAATCAATCACTCAGACCAATGTCAAGACTGCGATGAAAAATTCAGCCATGGGCCAATAACACGAAGAATCAGTGAAAGTGAATTAATTCATCGAAACATGCGACCAAACGAGAATCATCCTCTTTTTTTAATTTATTTTTTAGCATAAGACTATAATCTGCACCGGTGAGGCTGATGCCATCGTATGCCAAGCGATAATTAATGTGTAACGGTTAAGTTGTTGAAGAGCAGAGATAATAAACCCGCTGCGACATGTTACTTCCTCCAGAAAACCGAAGAAAAAATAAATAAGAAGACAATCGACCACGCAATAGATAGATTTGTATGAAAAAGAATTCGAAAACGACTACCTTTCTGTTACATAATTTCCGGCTAATTTTTGTCTGTCGCAGTCGTCGTCTGTTTTAAAATCATAACGGTAAATTTACACGTTGAGTAATACGATTTAAATACATATATATTCAACTTGGGTCTCGGCTTTTTTCATTGAGTGGTATTTCGAATATTTGCAATATTATTTCGCTATCTTCTCTTTCGGTGCTTAAGTCGTACGTACGTGCATATTGCAAAATCCACATCGTAATTATACGTTCGTACTTCGTATCGCGATGATGACGAATGAATACCCATGTGAACGAAACTAAACGTCGCGTCGTCTTCTCTCTATGAACGTTGAGAAAACTACTTGTTGCTGCAAAGTCAACCACACTATAGACGCAATAGAAGATAAAAAGTGTCGCTCAGATTCGCGATATGAACGAGAAATGCTAATTTAAAAAATTACGAAAAATTGGTCTAACTTTTATTACATCAGAACTTGATCCATTTTTTATACCTCATTCACTTCAAATTCATAGAAAATTACGATATCTTGCTTAGTTACTTGAAATTGAACGTAGATTAATAGATTATACATATCTAGAAAATTCTAAAGATTTGAATAAATTATAAAAATTATACAAAATTAATTTCAAAATAAATTGAAAGAATTATTAGAAAAAAATTATTTAAAACCAAAAAAATAGTCAAAAATGGTTATTTTCAAAATTGAAAAAAAAACACGTCAGCCTACATGTTTTTTTTACCTCGAGGAAAATGAATTCGAATTTTTTCCAAAAAAAATTAATTGTTTATATTACTTCTGGCAAAAAAATACATTTTTTTAAAAGTCCTATTTGAAGAAACTAAACTCTTTCTTTTACATTTTTTTAGAATTTTTTAAGAAAAAATCAACAAATATTTGAAGATAATTTTTCAAGACAGGTTTACCAAATTTTTTTGAGTTTTTATTTGATTTTTTTTTCAAATAACCTAATTCTTGGATTTTTTTCAAAGATACTTTTCTTGAAATGTTTTCAACTCCATCATCAAAGAAAATTATTTCTTTGTTACTTATTCTAAGAAAGATTTTTTTTTTTAATTCTTTGACGCAATTTTTCATCAATTTTCTCTAAAAGAAATTTTTGTAATTTTCAATCCTTAAATAATTTTATTAATTTTTTTCCCAACTGAACTGAATTTTTGAGGGAATTAAAAATATCTACTCTCTTGAGAAAATTTAAAAAAAGGAAGTTATTGATTTTCTTTATTCAAAAATATTTTTCAATGATTTTTTTTCGATTTTGAATAGATTTTTGTTTTTTATTTCTTCAAGTCGTCTGGGTTGCGTTCAGTTTGGAAATTTTTTCCTCCTTTATACGTCATAATGACGTATGAGCGAAATATAAACAAAATATTAACCAATCAAATTTGACGGTGACGTCAAAATGACGTATGAAGGAGGAAAAAATTTCCAAACTGAACGCAACCCTGTTAAACTTTTTATAGGAACAAACATGTACAAACAGTTTCACCCTTTTTTTACTCACAATTTCTTTTTTCTTTTATGAAATCTATTTTTTTTTTTCAATTCTTAAACAACTTTTGCGATTATTTTTTAAAAGTAAATTGTCGACTTTTTTAAATGAAAAATTTCCTTAAATGATTAAAACAAAAAAATTGTTCCCTTTTCTTTCTACTCACTCAGACCTTTTTCATCACTTTGTTTTTCAAGAAATACATGAGCAATTGAGCATTCTCAGACGATTTTTTAATAATTTTTCAAATATCTGCATTGGTATACCAAGTTGTTTTTTGTTTTTTTTTTTCAAGGAAAATGGAAATTTTTGAGAGAATTTTCAAAAATGCTGCCTAGTGATTTACATTTTATTTTTATTTTTGATATAATGTGAATTGGATTTTTTTTTTATAAAATTTTTAAAAAAGTCCTTGAAAGTAATTTTTTTAATAGAAAAAGTTTCATGAACAATTTTTTAATAATTTTTTCTTACTTACAAAAACATTTCAAAACTTGAAAAAAAATTCAAGAAACAGCTTTTTTCAAGTGACTTGACACTTTTTTGAGAGGAACAAAAAATTCCCTGTAAATTTTTTCCTCAAAAAGGTTTATTCGATTATTATATTTACTCATGGTCATGAACTTTTTATTACATTTTCAAAGAAATTTTCTCAAGAAGAATTTTTCCAACGTCTTCAACGGACTACTTTATACTGATTTTTCATTCAAAAAATTATATTTTTCTGAGGAAGTTTTTTTTCATTTCTTGAAAAAAATTTTTGGTATTTTTTCAAATTTAATTTTTCAAAGAAAAAATTTATGTATCATGGTCTACAAATTTTTTTTTACTCACAAAAATTTTGTCATATTTTTTTTATTTTTTATTTCATTTTCAAAAAATTCACTCAAATTTTGAAAAAAAAATCAAGAGAACTGGCAATTAATTTCCAAACATTTGAAAAAATGCTGTCTTGAGAGATTTTTCAAAAAAAGGTTTTGAAATTTTTTGATTTTTTTTTAGCGTAAAAATATTTTCATGGTTTTTCATCAAAAAAATTGTTCACGATTTATTCATAATTTTTTTTTAAAAGAAATTTTCTCAAAACGATTTTTAGAAATTTTTCAACGCCTTTAATGGTAGCTTTTTTTCTTTTTCAAGCGAACAGACAGTTTTTTGAGAAAATTAAAATTATACCTACTTACACCTTGAAATATTCGAAAAAAATGTAGAAAAACTTTCAGATTTTTTCCTCTAAAAAAAACATTTTATAATTTCGGACAATTTTCGTTGAATTTTTTGAATACCTAATTGAATAGTTCAAGAATCATTTCTACCGAACCAATACAATTTTTACGTGAAATATCATTTAGCTATCTTTTTTCAAACTAGGTAAATTTCATCGAGAAGCCAAAAAATTACAATAACAAAAAAATGGTAAAAATTCTCAAAAAAAAAAAAACAACAAGATTACTTTCAATTCACTCAATCCAATTTTTTTGTTAGAGACTATAAATTAAATTATAATCACAATACGTATACACTTGGACTTATATTAAAAAAATTTGTATTTTTTTGTCAAAATGATGAAGTCACTGAATTATTTCACTGAAAAAAAAATTTCATCAACATTCAATAGAAAAATTTTACCATTGGGGTATTGGTTCTATTAGATTTTCAATCATCACTGTATGAGCGAACAGAGGCAACCCTATGAACGAGTAAGTAATACAGGTTGCCTATGCAAAGGTAAAATTTAAATCAACGCTGAACGAAGTAAAACGTCATTTACTACGTATTACCTAACCTACCTACGATTCTAGAGCAAAATAATATCCTAAAATACGATCGTATTATTTCGAAAGAGAAAAATTCAAACGAGATTCAACTTACTAATTTAACTAAGGGCACATTTGGAATTGAATCGATACCACGATACCGCAAAAATAAAAAAAGTCGATACTTCGTTCCTTTTTGTTGAAATATCTCAACCTTTGTAACTGAATTACACCGAAATTAAATACCGCTTTAGAAAATTTCCGACACAACGAACCATTTTCGTTCATCAGGAAAAAAAAAGGAAGTAAGTTTTAAGAAATAAGAAAATCAGGCAACCAAGTATTTCCGAAGCAAAGCGGCCGAATATATAATTCAATAATTTTAATACGTCGCTACGACACCCACTCTATAATCCTCTCGTTCGAAATGCCTTTGAAAACAATTTTTTGGGTTTTATATTTTCAAGGTAGGTATATATTATTCTTTAATTCATTATTTAAATAAAGAATTTTTATTGATGGAATAGCAATAATAAAAATAATTAAAATAGGAATAATAGTTCAAATTAATTCAATAATATTATTTTCAATTAATATTTTATTATTGAATTTATTTATGTAAATAAATACCGTATAAGTGAAATACTGATGATAAAAATATGGAAATTTAAAACAATAAAAAGATTTATAAGCTCGGAATTTTTTTTTCCAAAATAGAAAAAATAAGCAAGTAAAAATAAGTCGAAATAAATTCCACGTAAAAATGAGAAATAAAAATCAATAATAGTTCGTATCCAAATTTCATATAATAAACCCATAATCGGAGTCAACGAACGTAATTATTTCGGTGCCCTAATCGGAGTAAGTATCGTACAATATATCATCGACGAGTAATCTGGCATCTGGCAATCTATACAAAGCATCTCTGTAATAAAAGAGCTGATAACTATAACCTCGTTAAAATTTACCTTAATTACAACCTCATTTAAGTTAAGGTAAAGTAAATCCATTGCATCGGTCGCTTTTACAAGACACATAGAAATACGGAAATTACCTAATTTGGCCAAATTCGTCGTGTCGTCGTCCGCATCAGCACCATAAGGAAACAAGCTTTTCGAAACTGAGTTCGAAAACGCAGCGCAGGAGGCAGGAAGAGTTAAATAATAAATTTCGCCAACATAATATGAAAATTATTCGCGTAAAAAGATGAAATATTCGCGGAAGGAGAGACAATAAGATAAAAGACGTAATTTCAGCTCGTTTTCTTGGTGGTTTGTACTGTGTAATATTTCTCAAACTACAAATTTACCCAAGCTGTGTGGATGCTGAGGATTTACGTTTGTTTAATATAAGCTTAACTCTCTAGTGTTGGATACGTTCGTATTTCGTATATAATTTTCAAACCACAGACTAATCTGGAAATATCTTTTAATAAAGAGGACACGATTAATAGCGCGAAATTAGCTTTTTTGGTTTTTTTTTTCTCGCTTCTTTGGTGTGAGAAAATGGTCCATTCTTATGGTTTGTTGATTGCGACTTTGAAAAGAGCATTAATTATTTACGAGAGTCGAGGACCTTTTATAACCGCGACAAGCTTGGTGATAAATTTACAAGGGCGAAGAACCTAAAAAAATTCAACGAAACAGAAATCCATTTTAAATCTGAATTTGATGGTAGTGATGGCTAAAAATTTTAAAAATTAGAAAAAAATCTTTTGAGCTGAAAAAAAAATTGAATTAAAATTTTTAGAAATTATTTCACAAAACACCTACAGCTACGACATGAACACGTAAGGACTGAAAAGCAACAATCGTGCCCAAAGAGAAAAAAAAAATTACAATTCGATACCAATAATTAAAATTGACAAAAAAGGTACCACACATAGAGACAGGTAAGGTACCTGGACCGAAAAATTTTACACGTGCAACAAAAGCCCAAATTTAGCTTTCTAACAAACATGTAGGTAGATACCTACGTTTAAAACGTCGAATAATTTTCAAATTAATGAACCACGCTTTCGTATCGCTTTATAAAGCCAGAGGATTCTATTTCTATTGTCCGCAGCACAAGCATATTTTGTAGCTGTCTTTGGAAAACTTCTCATTGATTTTCAACATGCATTTGTAACAGGACGAACGTTAGTGGGCAACTAGGAGACAACGACTTAGATCATTTTTGCTATTATAATAAACGTGTATAAATATCGAAAGGTTAATTTACCAGGTAATAACCTACTTTGTCGATAATGACGGTTATTCGCAGTGCTAATTACCAGTTACGAGATTATGACCAGGTAACTTCTGCTCATTATTGCTAAACGCGTTCGTGTATATTTTAGTAGCACGAGCCAAGCCGAGCCGACGATTCGGTGAAATGAAAAAAAAAAAAACTATTTATAGGAGTCCCTTCTTGAATGAGTTTTGTAATACTTGATACGAAGGCTCGTTTAATTTAAATTAACAAATTAAACGAGATCGTTTAGTTTATATTAGATCATTTGAAATTATAAAAAAAAGTTATAATAGGTACAAGAGGTGAATGCACCTAGTTCAAGAATTTCGTAATAGGATTAATTTTAGAATTTCGTGTAATCCACGTTACAGGTTCTCGAGTGAAATTTTTATTATCCGAAATTTCCGCATTATTCGTCAAAGTTTCAAGTTTTATGTTATTTTTTCGATTGGATGAAGGAAAACCACGAAGCCAAGAAAAATCCAATTTGAATTTTTAAAATACCACATTGTAAAGGCAACTGTTGTTTGAAAATTTTCTTTGAATTTTCAAACACACTAATGAAAATATTTTAGTTCAAAGAGTATTCTGAAAAAACAATAAAAACAACATTAATATGAAGTTCTTAAAATCAGGAGGAATTGGAAATAATTTTGCTCTGAATTAAAAAAAAAAAAAAGTAATTTGCGAATTAGAAAAGTTATTTTTCCCCATAATTATTTGCAAAAATATTTTCGAAGCATTAAAATTCATAATTTTGGGAAATTTTTTAAACCGAACTTTATTGAAATTTTTTTCTAATAATTTCATTTTTTACTCATATGCACAAAAAACTTATTTTGTGATTGTTTTTTTTTGGAAAAAAAGGACATGGAGAATTCTTTTTAAATTTTTGAATAAATTTTTACAAAATGAACTGGCAATTTTTTGAGGAAATTTCATAAAAATATCTATTCTTCGATTTTTTCCAAAAAAATCTCAAAAAAATATAAATTTTTTCAAAAAAATTCTTTGGTGTTTTTTTTCATTTTCTTCACTCTTCTGTAAATCTTACAAGTAAAATAAAATCAATTTGTTTTTTAAAAACCAGAAAATTCAACAAAAAAGAGCAAAAAATTAAAATAACGATAATGAAGACACGACATCAACTTCTAAATTTTTTTGGTGACTTTAGAAACTTTTGGCTTTGGAAAAAAAATTGACAAACATCCTTAAAAACGGGAGTATTCAGAATAATTTTTGTACTTACTTTTTTTCACTTTCAAGAAATCTATTAAAATGATAGGAAAGAATTTTTTCAATAGAAGCATATTGTATTTGTACTCGTATAATTATTTACAATGTTTTTTATGAAATTTTTGACGCGTAAGAAATAGACTATCATCAAAAATTTTCCAAGATTTTGTCAACATCCTCTGAAAACTTTTGCGGAAATATTCAAAAATTATGTGATTTTTTTCTATTTTGAAATTTTTTTTTGAACTGTTTAAAGAAACCTAAAATTTTTGAAGTTTAATGGAAAATTTGTAAAATATTGAGAAAAATTCTACGAAAATTTTGGGATGTTATGATAATTCCTGAAATGTTCCTTTTTTTTTAAAATAAATTTTGAAGCCAGGAAATTTTTATTTTTTCTCTTAGATTTCTGAGATTCAATGAAAGATCGATGAAACCCTGATAGGTAAAACGTTTCCAAACTTTGGTGAAAAATTCTTTAAAAATTATGTCAAAATTCTCAGACATTTTGTGATTATTTTTCCATTTAAATTTGTGAAAAAAAATTGAAAGGTTTTAAGGAACTTTCTAAAATTTTGTAAGAATTTCTCAAGTCCTGAGAAAAATTCAATGTAAAATTTTTGAAGATTTGTTACAAATTTTTCATAGGTCTTCTTGATACTTTCATGGGAAATTTACAAAAAATTTCAATTAAAGTAATTTTTTGGAATGTGAATTTTTCCAAATTTTATTAAAAAATCTCCGACATTTTTCGAAAATATTCCATTTTTCAGCTTTTAAAAGCTCTGAAAAAAATTTTTTGTAGAGTTTATAGAAATTTTGCAAAAAATTTGTGACTTTGTGAATTTTTTTTTTTGGAAATCTTATCAAACTTCTCTAGCAATTTTCTGAATTTTTTATTGAAAATTGTTTTATAATTTTTGGAAAATTCAATGAAAATTTTGGGATAATTCTCTAAAATTTTAGATTTTTTTTTCATCTCGAATCTATTTATACATTTTGTGAAAAAAAAATCTTGACTTTTCGACATTCTGTAAAATTTTGTGAATTTTCTGAAAATTAGCAAAAACACTTTGAAGTCTTGTGGTGCGTTCAGCTCATCGGAGAGTAAGAATAAGGAATAAGATAAGAAAATAACGGAACCTCACATACTCGGCCACTCAAGAATTAACTTAATTTTTGACATGTACCTAATTTTTAATTCGCTACACACAACACAGCGTCATCAAATTTGTTTAACTATTTTGGCTTATTTCAAGTGGCCGAATATTTCGGAGTTCCGTTTTCTTATTCCTTATTCTGCGATGAGCTGAACGCACCATTGAAAAAACATTTTTCAAAAATTGTATTGAAAATCTCTGATACATATTTCCTGGAAAGTTTTATGACCTTCAGAAAAAAATTAAGCACGGTAAAAAGTTTTTCGAAAGTTTTTTTGAAATTTTATGGGAAAAAATTCTGAAATTTCACGAAAATTTTCAACAGTTTTGAGGAAAATTTCCTGAAAATGTCATGATTTTTCGAAAATGTTTATGGAAAATTCTTCATAATATATTGTGAAAATTCTATCACTCAATTTCTTTTTGTTTCATCAACTTTTGATTACTTGATTATTTTAACGACATTCTAACAATTTTCACGACATCCGAATAATTCCACTCCGGAAGATTCCATTCTAAATAAAATCGTACGCATTTTATTTTAGGAAAACTTGGCAGACCTTTTGTTTTCGAGTCACTTAAAAAAGTTAATTCGCCCTCAGAGGATTTTCTAAAGATGAAAGTTCACTTTACTTCCATTAAGAGCGATTCTTTTACCTTCAAACGCATTTGAAAATTTTAAAAACCGCCGTCACAGGGGTTACCTTATCTCACCCGTTGCATTCTTTCGAGTTTAAATTTTACTCTCGCTACAAAATTAGATAGAATTTTTTACAAATGCAAACAAGAGAAATATTCTTTTTATTTGTTACTCGCTTTTCATGCATTAAAAATTCCAAAAATACTAAAAACTCGAAAGAAGAAAGCTACATTTTTTCGATCTTCTCGTCTGAATAATTTTTTTTCTTCCACTTGATAAATATACTTTTGACCAAGGAAGCCGAAATTACGGCGACTGGAGCGACCTATTTTATTTTTTCGTTCTTTTGTCATTTTTGTACGAATACAATTTTTAATTAATATTCGCTCGGTTCTATTTTGGTGAAAATTTATTGTGCTTTTTTAAATACCCGAAATTACGCTCGATTATAAATACTCGTACATGGCTTCGTATTTAGGTACCTATATATTTTCAAAGAAAATTTTCTGAAAACGAGTAGGTAATTCGAATGAAGGTTCATCATAAGACGATAAATTTTGTTAATTTTTCATTCGGCGTCTTTACGTAGCAGATATCCAAAATTAGATTCTATTTTGCTTTTGAATTAAATTCGTCAAATTAAGCTTTCGATTGAATGAGAAAATCCTTGAAGTATTGACCATAGTGCCTATTTCCAAAGAGCATAGAAATTTCAAGGAGACGTCGTTTTCGAGCAATTTTTCGTATAAGGAGAAAACTTTCAATTCGATTTGATTCGGATTAATTAAGCTGAGAACGTGCACGTATTCAAAACATTTCATAAAATAGACTCAAGGACACACCCTGCTGATCGAGCTCTTCTTTCTTCAATAAAATTCTCGCATCGACGAAACAAAAATTATACATGGGCGAGAAAAAGTCTCGCCTAAAACACATATCCACACCTTTCGCTTTCTGATTCTGTGAACGTTGTTCGCACCCAGGCGAATGACATTCTAGCAAATTCTACGACTTTGAAACTCTCTACGTGACCATCTCTAATCCAAATTCCGCCGACGATGTTACAAATTGGCAATTTCTTGCGTAATTTATGACGAACCAGCATCGGCGACCGTTTCACCTACGACTAAGTAAACGTGAATTTCTGAATATTAAACTCTTCCGTATTAAATTTAGCCACATGTCACCTCAGATAGAACCGGCTTTTTGGAAACTGCTTGGTTCGGGACCAGTCCTCGGTGCTATGAATTATTTACCTAACGAAAGCGTAATTTTGAATGTTAAATTGCACCGGTGGCCCCGTCGGCCCGATGCAACATTTTAACATGTGTGGATGTCTTTTGACGTGTCTCGGGCTATCATTCAATATCAAATGTCAAGATACTTGGCAAGGTCGAAGAAAGTGAAATAAGATCGGTTCCCTTGGCCCGAGTGAAAAATGCAGCAGGGGGAAAAACTCGTCCATTACCGGAATATACGACGAATGGTAGCTTCCTGCGTCCGTTTTATGCATTTGTTTTACTTCCGAAACTAGATTCGAGGAGACTTTCGCTACGGCTCAACTGTTTCGCTTATATTATAAAAAGTATGCTTCATCGTCAACCCTACGTTCAGTTCGTTCTATCCATTCATTAGTTTACCTAGCCGCATCCAAGTGAACCGTCACCATGAAGCAATTGGTGAGTTCTTCGTATCTATTCGTTTGTTTTATTCTCGTGCTTGGTACTTTATCTCTATACTGTATACTTAACGCGAATCTAATTCTAACAAACGGTGCTCGAGTGTTCGTGGAGTTTAATTTTTAACAAAGTCGTCGTGTTCGAGTTTTTTTCCTTCTCGACCAAAAAATAACTATTATGTACTTTTTCCACGAAAAATGTGCGTTTTTTTCTTATCTGCGGTTTTCGAAATAGCCGAATGTAATTTTAAAGGCCACCGTAGTCGAGTTAAACGGCCGTACCAATGTTTTCCTTATAATACTCGAGCGTATACCATTAACTCCGCATCGGCGTCGTAACGTTTTATTCTTTCTCACTCTATTTGTATTCGTAACATCTGTCTCGATAAGTATCTCATACGCTACGAACACTCTTCGTCGACGCTGAATTTTTAAAAACAACGGCTTGCTAAACACTTCACGAGAGAATTTTTAGCGTTGAAAATTTTATAAGAAAAAATTCCATCTTGGATGTCTCCAGTGATTTGGGTTTACTTATTTAACGCGTTGTTGGCTGTGTCGGGCCATTCGTATAAATTTTTCTGCAATTTTTTTTCATGGCTTTAGATAAGAACGTGATGCGATTCGAAATTCTGATCAAGGTTTGTAGTAAAAAAAAAATAAATATGTAGTAAAATTGACGTAAAATTGTTTGAATTTTTTGTAAAAATGAAACGAAAAAATGATTTAATTACAAGAGCTAACTTATGACAAATTGAGGATACAAAATTTTTCGAAACAATTAATAATAAGGTAAAGTGCCAAATTTTGGTCACTTTTTTGTGACGCTCTGACGTTACACCAAACAGTCGGCAAGTGCTGCCGCCTATCAAAACTTGTTGTTTAGACCTTCATCTTCAAGTTAAAATGCTCGGCCGGTAAAAAAAAGTGTTTTGAGTGCTTTTTATCAGTGATTGAAAAATTTGTTTCAAAATAGGTACAAAAATACGTGAATTTTTTTTACATTGAAAACTAAAATTTGAAAAAATCGAGATCGAGTAATTATATAGTTATTTTGGGTATATTTTTTGTTTAATATGATGTAGACATACTATATTAATAATTTTCATCATAATTTGAATTTTAAAATTTTTTCTTCATACCTTAATCGAAGGGGTAATCAAGATTTGGCACAAAGTGCAAAACTTTGTTTTTTTGGACCTTTTTTCAATCCCTTTGGAGGGGATGAGGGGGTGATATTTTTTTTATCAAAACCATCTTAAAATGTAGATGAAGAATGATATTTTCATATGCATATCAAATTTTTACCATTCAGCCACTATGGTGCTTCTCAGGGGTCTTTGAAAAAACTAGATCAAGATTTGGCACTTTACCTTACTAGAAATTGACAAAATTTCGATGATTTAAGAATCCACCAATCTCATTGCGAAATTCAAGTTAAAATAAATAAATCGATGGAAAACATCAATTTTCTATTAGATAAGTAATTTTTGATTGAATTTTTTTTTAAATTTTCACCTTGATCTTAGAACGAAATGTAAAAAACCAGTTTTCTAGCAAAAAAGTTGTGTGTGTACACAAAATTAAGAAAAAAATCGTACCTATAGTAAGTATCAAACAAATTTTCAACTGGTAAAGTTTCATTAAAAAAAATTAATTTTTAAAACAAAAATTAGAAAAATTTTCAATCTGTTTAAAAATAAATCGATTATGTAAATTGTTTTAACAAAATTTAACGATTTGTTCTTGAAACAATTTCTAAAAAAATTAGACAGAAAAATTTTTTGAAACAATTTTTTTCTATTGAATAAAAAAAATGGTTTGTCAATAAAAAAATTAAAAATCGTTTCTCAACAAATGCGTTGTTTTTTACCTAATTGGGGTTTTTCAAAAAAAAGTTTTAAAAAAATAAAAAATAGAATTTACAACTCATCAATTAAAAAATTATAAAAATTGCTTCAAAATTGAAAAAATAAAAAAATTTCAACCAAGTAAGTTTTAAAAATACCTATATAAAAATTGCTTCAACAATTTTTTTTAAATCGGATAACTTAAACAAATGAAGAAAATAAGAAAAAAAATCGTTTTCAAACAAATTTTCAACTGAAAAATTTTTTGGAATAGAATTTTTCAAACCAATTTTTAAAAAAGTCAAAAATCGCTATAAAATAAAGAAAATTCGTTTTTAAATAGACTCAAAACTTTCTACTCGATCGAAAAAAAAATAATAATAAAGTATTCAACTGAATTTCATTTTAAAAATTTTTTCTGATAATTTTTTTCAAAAAGTCTGTCAACAAAACATGAAAATGTACCTAACTTGAGAAAAAAAATTGGAAAATGTTTTAACAAAATAAATACAAAATATATCTAGGTAGTACTACTTATAAAATTTTTGTAGGTAGTTAACTAATTTAAAAAGTTCAATTTTCAACAAAACTGAGAAAACTTTTTAACTGAATTTTCATTTTTTTTTTTTCAAAATTGATTTATTAATTTTTGAAAAAAGTGAAAAATCAAAATTATTTCAAAATAAATTTTCACCTCAAAACTGAAAAAAGTCTCTTTCAGACGGAAGTGAAATTTTCAACTTGGATTTTTTTAAATAATTCCCGAGCGGCACACTCGATCGATAATATCGGAAGATGTAACGTATCGATAAAAAATCGTTTGAAAATCTAAAGATGTTCTCACGATATTATAAAGATTTATCGGTACAACTTCATAGGCAAAAATCTAAAAACTATCGAATTCGATATTATTAAGATTTTATGACGATATTCGTCAACGATACTATCGACAAAGAATATTAAATTTATCGATTCCGATTTTCCACCGATTTTGTGCAGATATTTGAAACTACATTATCGACAAAGAATATTAAATTTATCGAATTCGATTTTTTAACGATTTTGTAAAGATATTTAAAACTATATTATCGACAGATTATATGAAATTTCTCGACTTCGATATTTTACCGCTTTTTTGACGACATTTAAAACTATATTATCGACAGATTATATTAAATTTATCGAATCCGATTTTTTACCGATTTTGTAAAGATATTTGAAACTATATTATCGACACGTAATATGAAATTTCTCGATTTCGATTTTTTAACGATTTTGTGACGATATTTGAAACTATATTATCGACAAATAATCTGAAATTTCTCGAATTCGATTTTTTAACGATTTTGTGAAGATATTTAAAACTTTATTATCGACACGTAATCTGAAATTTCTCGAATTCGATTTTTCAACGATTTTATGACGATATTTGAAACTATATTATCGACACGTGATATGAAATTCCTCGAATTCGATTTTTCAACGATTTTATGACGATATTTGAAACTATATTATCGACACGTGATATGAAATTCCTCGAATTCGATTTTTCAACGATTTTGTGGCGATATTTGAAACTACATTATCGACAAATAATCTGAAATTTGTCGAACGATTTTTCAACGATTTTGTGACGATATTTGAAATTATTTCCAAATTGGTGAAAATTTTTCTAAGTCCAACACGTCTGGAAGTACTAAACTGCCTATTATAAGCGTTTTATTGCTAATTCCTCAACGATAAAGTATGGCATAGTGGTTAAGGAAGAGGATTACCATGCAGGAGGTAGAAGGTTCAAGCCCCACGGGTGGCAGATTTTTTATAATTTTTTTTGACTTTTTCTGAAATGATCCTCTTACCGTAACATGAATAATGTGTTTAGACATAGTTTAATGTATTAATTATGCTAATTAATGATTTTTAATTATAGAAAGAAGCTAGTAAAAGACGAAAAATCGGAATAAAAAATTGATAAAAAATCGACAGAATATCGAATTCGATAAAGTGTCGCAAAAGTTCCGCCTAAATCGTGAAATTATCTTTCGATATTATAGATATATTATCGATAAAATATCTTACTATAATCTCGAAATTTTTGCTAACTATAGTTCGTCGATAATCTATCTATATATCGAAAGATAATTTCACGATTTATGCGGAACTAACGCGACACTTTATCGAATTCGATATTCTGTCGATTTTTTATTTCGATAATTTGTCGAGTGTGCTGCTCGGGTTGTTTTAAAATTAATACTTTTTTTGAAAAAATTAAAATTCCCAACTAAATTGGAAAAAAATAAAAATTCCAGGTAAAATAAAAATTATTTCAAAATAAATTTTCAGCTCAAAACTGTAAAAAATTGATTTCAGACAGATGTGAAATTTTCAAATTCGTTGAAAAAATATATAATAGTTCAAAAAACAGAACAATTGAAAAAAAAATAATCTGGTTACAAAACTGAAAGAAAAAATTTGTTATTGATTTTTGAAAAAAATTGAATTTGGTTTTTAAACAAACTTGCATTTCGCAAAATTCAACTAAAAAATTTCAAAAAAATCTAAAATTCAATTTTAATTAAACAAATTTTCAACTCACAAAATTAGAAGAAAAAAATCATTTTGCAAAAAAAAATCTATCCATTTCAAAACAAATATTCAACTTCGTTAAACAAAATAGAAAAAATTCCGCTAAAAAATAAGAAAAAAAAAGTTGTTCTATAGGAATAATTCTTAAAGAAGTGATTTTTCAAAAAAAAACTTGAGTATAATTATGAAAAAAATTTACAGCTCACAAAATTCAATTCTTTCCCTAATTTTCAACTTGATATTATTTTTAAAAAATTTTAAAATAATTTTTTGAATTTTTGATGTTTTTAAATTTTTTGGTTTTCTCAAAATTTTCAAAATTTATTTTAAAAATTTTATGTTTTTAAAACAGATTTTCAACTCGTTCTTGCAACAATTTTTTTCTCTATGTTTCAAACAAAATTTTAAAAATTATTTTTCTAAAAAAAAAATTTTAATTTTTTTTAAATTTAAGAAAATGATTAAAAATTCAAATAATTATTTTCCAACAAAATTTCAAAAAAACACAATTTAAAAAAAAAATACCTATGTACCCAAAAAAATCTTCGACTATAATTTAAAATTTTTTTCAGTCAAAATCATATTTCAAGGGTTTCAAAAATTCTGGTGATTTTTCCTAATGAATTCAAAATAGACACTACACTGTACGATTTGACTTTTACTTTCGTTTAGATTCAAACTTGGACTTTTAAAAACTCACGCATCGAAGGTAACAAAAAGTAGAAAGTGTTAATAAACCGGTTCCTATATGATGGTCTGGTGCAGTAGGTGATCTTGTTCGGGTGCGTAATACAATATATTAGGTATAGTGTATTGTATACAAAAAAATATACAAATACAGTTACTTCGTGTTCGTATTACACTCGACTGGTATCAAATTCATATCATAAAAAATACATACGACGAAACGCTTTGATTTGCTCACGATAAAGGTTGCACCTTGAACCAGTAATCCGCGGTCTAATAATTATCGTACATATCCATCGTACATCTGATGGTCTTCTAAGTCGTATACTTTATTTTCTTTTTAGTGTGCGTAAGCACACTATTGGTTTCAGTCTTGAAGTATAAAATTTTGAAATAGGTTTATCGAGGTTAACTCACCAATGATGGGATGGATTTGGTTCAAATTTTCAAGGAATGTAGAGTTCATGAAGGCGGAGGGCCAATGAGATTTGTGTGTGAATGTAATGAGTAATTATCGAGATAATTGCAATTTTCACCTGTAAAAAAAAGGGAAAAGGGAACTTTTTTATTATTCATATGTTATCTTATCTTATCTTAGGGCAATAAATTTAAAGTGTTCAAAATCGAACAATAGTCACGTCACAACGTCCTCTTTGTGCTCTGCCCTCTTATCTTTTTTGGGGCAATAAATTTTAAATGTTCAAAATCAAACAATGGGTCGGACTTGTGGTCTGCAGTCTTATCTTTTTTCGGGGAAATAAATTTAAAATGTTCAAAATCGAACATAGGGTCTTTTAAAATAAAATTTCAAAGATAAATACCATTGTTTTACTTTTTTTTTAATTCATTGAATAAATTCTCCAATAGAATCGTGAGACAAATAGTAGGTATCTATTTATTTAAAAGCTACGCACACTGTTAGAGCTGCGCTAGCGCAGGTGTCTATAGTTTTTATTGCTTCATGGACGTTGGTCGTCGACTCGACGATGGGAAATTTCCGTCTGCGATATATTTTCTTCCGCGAGACTGAACCGAAATGTTGCTTTATTCGGTATTTTTTATATAAAGGTTGGAATGCACACTCATATGAAATAGATTTCCTCCTCTACTCGTGTTCTTCTCTTAACATCGTCTATGGTCAATGGCACGAAGTACATTTAGCCGAAAAAAGTTTCCTGTTCTTTTGTCGCCAGTTACCCAATCCTGAGTGTTCTTGCACCGAGAGTAAATAATTGTTGACGTTTAGAAAATGAATCATTTGCTCCATTTTAACCTTTATACGTATAGGGTACTGACACGCGTTCGAGCTCGAGCTAATCGTAAAAAAATAACCCTCAACGTTGATAAATACTCGTATCGAGCAAATAGAATTATATAAGAAAATTAAAAAGGTAGATGAACTTCGCTTCAGACAAAAAATCGACGTAAAATAACATCGATATATTTACACTCTCACGAATACCATTCGTTCTTTTTAAAAAACGTAAAAAATCACAGACCTTTGAACAAAATTAAATTAAAAAACCCTCGAGAGACAAAACATTTAAAATTTTTACCCTTTTCGAAAACCCTTTTTATTTTTACCTGGAAAAAAAAATCAAATGTAACTATACGAATAAAATATTCAGCAGGTTCAACTATCTCACACAATTCGATTTCATAATGAACCAAATTATCCTCTATTTTCATCCTAACTTTGATTTCGTTGACGAATGCAATTACTTACACCAACGAATGGACCAATCAGAAGAGAAATTTGCAATCGAAATTCCAAATTCGCATTTTGGAATTGAATTTGGGTGCGAAAAAGGAAGCAGACGACGATACCTGCTACGACGTACGTACAAATAATCAGGCTGGTGCAAGCTTTCATCATTAGTATCTCATTCATTACTGTCTAGAAAAGTAAACGAGAGTCAGACATTTTAAAATTAGAGGTACAATTCGTACTATAAAATACGCATAAAGCGAACGTCTATTTGCCACGTGGATTTTCCTTTAGTGTTTTCCTTTTTTTTTTCGTCGTGTCACTGGCATAGCATAGAAATAATTTGTTTTGTCATCAATTTTCTCTTGTTATTTACACCAAAAGAGGTAGTAAGTTACGTATACTTCATTATCAAACGTTGAACTCTTTTTCTAACTTTTTTCAAAAAAAAAAAAAAAAAACACTGAGAAATTGAAAAATTATAGGATTAAAAAAATCCAAGTGATTGAAAAATGAATTAGAAATGAATTACGAATTCAAAGAAGATCTTTTGACAACATTTTTTCATTTTTAAAAATGATTTTAAAAAATACATAAGTAACAAAAATTTGGACCATAAAATTAATTAATTTTTTTTTTAAAAAAACAATCACGATGAAATTAGAAAATAAAAAATTCTAATAAAAAATTTATTGAGTGAAATTGAAAAATTGAAAATGAAAAGACATGAAAAGAAATCAAATGGGAAAAAATCGAATTGACTGAAAATTATAATTACGAAATCCAAGAAGACAACAAAGCAATATTTTTTGTTCATCATTCTAATGCCGGATTTCTAAAAATTCAAAAAAAAATAGCAAAATTCAGAAATTAAAATAAATTTTAAAAATGGAATACAGTAAGTTCATGAAATCAAAATTGAGAAGTAAAAAAAAAAAAAAAACACAGAAATTGAAAAATTAAAACTGATAGAACTTGAAGGAAACGAAATGAAAAAGAAATAGAATGGACTGAAAATAAAAAAAAAGAATAGGTAGGTACGAATTCCAAGAAGGCAACGAAACATTATTTTTTGATCATCGTTCTACAAGTTATATCTGATTTCTTAAGATTTAAAAATGATGAAAAAATATAGCAAAAATTCAGAAACCGAAATAATCAACAAAAAAAATTTAAATACACGAAATCAATAGTGGGCGAACTAAAACAAAAAAAATCAGAAACTGAGAAATCAAAAAAAATCAACAAAAAATTAATTGATTGGAATGTAACACTAAAAATGAAAGAACTTTAAAAAAATGAAAAAATATTCAACGGATTGAAATTTAAAAAAAAAATAATCTAAAATTTTGAATTCCAAAAAGGCAATGTTTTTTTTAAGGTGGATTACATAAAATCTGGATTTTTTTAGTGGATTTTTACGAAATGTTTACATATTTGCGGTTTCTGATTTTTTTAAATCCAAAATCCGATTATGGAAAATCCGTGTAAAAAAAACAAAGCTAATAAAAAGTAATATTTTTTGTTCGTCGTTTTATATCATTCTTAATTCTCAAGATTTCAAAAAAAAACTGTATAAAAATTTAGAAACCAGATTAATCAACAAAAAAAAACAGAAATTCAAAAATTGAAATGATGGAAAATAAATCAAAAATTAACTAAGAATTTCAGGAACATAATAATTCAATATTTTTTACTCATCGCTCTACATTCCAGTTTTCAATACTGAAAAAAAAACAGAAATAAAAATTGGAAAGTGAAAAAAATCCAACAAAAAATTGATTGAGAGAAATTGAAAATTTTTAAATGAATGGACTTCAAAAGAAACCAAAATAAAAAAATCGAATTGATTGAAAAACAAATCAAAAATCAACTACGAATTTCAGGAACATATAATAATCCAATATTTTTCATTCGTCGTTCTATGATCGCGTTTTCAAGATTTGAAAAAAAAACATAAAAACAAGAAATTAAAAAAATTATCAAGTGAAATTAAAAATTAAAGCGCTAAAACACTAATGAAGAAATCGAAGCGATTGAAAAACAAATTAAAAATTGCTCACAAAATTCAAAAAAATAAAACAATATTCATCATTCAACGTTCCTTGTTCAATTAGGTAATTTTTGAATAATTACTTATTTAAAATTGAAATCAACAAGCAAAATGAAAAAAAAAACGAATTTAAAATTCAAACCAGCCCTAATTAAAAAATTAAAAAACAAAATATTTCAAATCAAAACAGATTAAAAATTAACAAACTTGAACAATTCGCCAGGAAAACCCCACTCGTTAAAAAATCTCAAACGTACTCCATCCACCAAAACAATCACCCTCGAATAATCTCTTCTAACCTCGTCCATTAAAGAAACTAAAAAAAAGACCAGTGCGAACGAACGAGAGAATCACTCCAAGTGTAAAATTTTCGCCAATTTGGTATTTAAAACGACTAAACCACGGTGACGTGTGGCTGACGAGTTGTTTAACCAGGCAAAATATATGTACATATCATCAAACCACTTATGCTTTCTTTTGAGCTCTCGTATGAAAATATGATGATTCGCGAATTGTTCGCACCCATCCATGTCTAATGACGATGGTCGAATTAATTTTTTCATTATTTTTTACATAATAATGGTTCTAATTAGCGACAGCATTTTTGTTTTCTTGAAAATACAATAGAAGATAAAAGTAAAAAACATTAGTTACAATTACCATAAGAAATGTAATATGTAGAATAGCGGTGCCCGTCAGCCTGTCGAGTAATTTACCTCGCTATTGCCAGTTGTCGATGGTAATATTACGTCTAATTCTCGCCAAGACATCAATTTCACGGCTAATTTTGTCGATTCGAGGCGATATTATCATATAATGGCTTAATCTACGATCCTCACTCACCTCTACGATATATTTCTGTTCACAGAAAACCCAATCGGTATTCTTCTTACTGTTCATCTTGCACCAATCGCTTTGCCAACAATCTACGCCACAATACAGCCAACAAAATGCCCAACAATACAGTCAGCAAAGCCAATCGCAGCCCCAATACACCCAACAGAGCCAAGCACAGCCCCAATACAGCCAGCCAGCCGTCCAATACACTCAGACGCCACAGCCAGGCAAAGTACAACTCGAAGACATCGAACGTGACAACTTGAAAGGTTCCCAAACGCCAGCAACGAACACGCAACAAGTACAAGTGCAACCTCAACAGTACATTACTTACCCACAAGACCAAATATTCTACATACAACCTCAGCAAGCAGCTCTGTTCCAAACACCTCAACAGCAAATCCCTAACTTTTACGCAGCTCAACCTTCGCCAGCTGGAGTAGTATCTCAACCTCAGCAACAACAGCAAGTTTACTTACAACCTTATTACACTCAACAACCGGCTGGTGGTGGAGCTGCCCAAGTTGCTCCTCAATCGTACCCTTCTTATGTCGACTTCAGTGGCTTCCCATTGTATCCTTCAGTCTATCCTTACGTCCAATCTAATCAAATCCCTCAAGTATCTCCTAACTTGATCGGCGATTACTTCAAATCAGCTGCTGTTCATCCATCGGCAGCCCAGGTCAAAACACCTCTATCTCCAGTACATTCATCGCTGAAAACCGCTCAGCCAACTCAAGTACCCAACTTGAATAATTACTTGCTAGGTAATACTCTACCAAACGCTTACTATCAACCAGTGTCCTTCGCTCAGCCGCAAAATCCTCAGTATTACCCGTACAATTCGTTCTATCAAGTGCCTAATCCAACCGCAGCCAAAAGCGTCTTCAGTTCTGGTATCAAATCGACGACTCCATCGGCTCCAACTAAGCTAAAAGACGAACCATTTGTTCCAGTTCATAATGGTAATTACAGATTCGATTTCGCTACAGCCGAACAAAACAACTACAATAAAGTCAGATCTGGTTAGATTTTTGCCAAAAAAATTCCCATTTCCTTATTTGATTGACTTTCGATTATGAACTATAGTTATAAATATTTTTTCTATTTTATTCATTCTGTCTCCTGACACTTTGCCTCTGTTAATTATAAATTTCATTATTTATGTAATACCCCGAGCAGCGTATTACGTGATACTCGAGTGTACAAAATAGGTTTTCATGGCCATAGAATTTTTTTTTCTAGTTTTTAAATAACTACGACTTTTGTATAAATATTTTTAAGATTTTTTTCAAATTAGTTTAGCTAGTCTTATTTTTGTGTTATTTTTAAAAAGAAAATTTTTTCTGATGTACCATCGAGAAAAGAACGCGTTCTGTAAAAGGAGAAAAAATAAATTTTATTTATTTAATAATCCTTTCAAAGTGTCGTATTATTCTCACACGTCAATTAAACTCAGTTTCTCATTTCGCCCTTATGTACACACAGGCATAGATAATGTGCACGTACAGTCAGGAAACTCGAACTCGATAAAGGTTTACCGCCAGTTCTTGTTTGCTGAAATTTACATTTTATCTAATTAATTAACGTTTTAACAAACGAGACAGTGTTTAATACTCCGTGACTAAAATCAAAACCACCTTACAACACTCGTCTAGGTAGGTATTAAATAGCTATTAATTTGGCTGCCAAAATAATTTTTCAGTTTATGCGGTTTAAAATCTACTAAGTCGTGGCGTCGTAGCTAAAACTTAATAGGTTTCCAAACTCATCGCGTTGAAAATTTAAACATTTGTAGTTATTACGAAGCGAGGAAAAAAAATCCCATCAACTTGAAAGTTCAACTCAACCAGCATATATCGTAAATGTCTCGGAAATGTAGAAATAGGTAATTGCTGTAAAAAGAACAGCTCATCAACAGCAACAGCCTTTAGCTTGTTTACGAAAATAAGAAAAAATCCCTTAGGGGTTTTAACCACTATAAAGTTGGACGAAAACCACCAAACATCAACGTTACCTCTGGTGGATGATAAATTTTCACTCGTGTGAAGTTTCGTACTAAAACTAATTTTAGCTTGGAACACTTACGAGTACAAAGCTTAGCATTCTGAGGTTGTTCACCTTCAAGGTAGATAATTGAAAACGAATCTGAACGAGATGAGAAAAATTTGCTTCGGTTTCGCGAGGGATCGTGCTAAATGCTCATGGCTTCAGCAACTTGACGTCATCTTCCTGCATGAAGGACTTACAATAATTTTCAACAAAAATGAAAGTGATGTGATTGAAAGGAAAGGGAGGGGTTCAATTTGAAAAATGTTCGAAACAAAATTTGTAGATTGCGATCTGAAGAATGATTTTGGTCATTATAAAAATTTTGATTGGACCCCTCCCTCTCGTCTAATTTTGTATAATACTACATAAATACTTATATTATTCAAAATTGGTGGAGAGGGAGAGGGTGGATTGAAATTTTTTTCAAACGAAAGTTGTAGAATGAGATCTTAGGAAATAAATTTGGTCATTTGAAAAATTTCGAATAGACCCCTAGCTCTCTCTTCTATTTTTTATTTTTCACAATCAAAATACTAAATAAATACTTATTAGGTATTCAGAATTGAAGGGGTAAGAGGGGTGCAATCAAAATTTTTGTAATGATCAAAATTATTCTCAAAATCTTAATCTACAACTTTTGTTTGAAAAAATTTTCATTTGAACCCCTTCCTCTCCTCCAATTTCTAATAATATAAGTATTTTGTAGTATTATACAAAATTAGACTAGAGGGAGCCCTGGAAGGGGTCCAATCAACATTTTTATAATGACCAAAATTATTCTTCAGATCTCAATCTACAACTTTTGTTTGAAAAAATTTTCAATTGGCCCTCTCCATCTCCTCCAATTTTGAATATTAGTATTTTTGTAGTATTATACAAAATTAGACGGGTGGGAGCCCTGGGAGGGGTCCAATCAAAATGTTTATAATGACCAAAAGTATTCTCCAGATCTCAATCTACAAATTTTATTTCAAACATTTTTCAATTTGACCCCCCCCCCCCCTTAAAATCATATCACTTTCATTTTTGTAGAAAATTATTTCAAGTTCTTCATGCAGTAAGATGACGTCATGTTGCTGAAGCCACCTCTGCATTTAGCACCATGCTTTAGGGATGAATTGAAAAATGAGCTAGAAATACATTTCATTTCCAGTCCATGCAACACGACATAAAATGTAAATCTCTGCATTATCTATTCGGAAAGGATTAAAACGAGCTAATATTTTTGCTTCTAATATAAACAGCCGGTAGGTAGAGGTACCTACGGTAGTTGAGATGAAAGAGCAACTTAGTATATAAGAGGATTATGAACGAGTTCTACTACAAGTCACCGTATAATTACGGTAATTTGTAAACAATAGAAAATGAAGATCACGAGGTATATGCCCCACTACTAATAGAATAAGCTAAAAAATACGGCCACCGTAAGAACATCTGGCCAGTATAATATAATTACCGCAGGCAGAAACAACCTTGAATACGCGGTAGGAATATGTAGAAAGTGTTTCTAATAATCTGCTCTAGCCTAAAAAATCAGTGGGTGGAAAGAGAGAGAAATTTCGTTCAATTTAATACAAAAGATACGATATAAATTTTGATTTATTTATACCAACCCCCTGCCATGCAATAAACTTTGACTAGGAACACGTACGTGGATTGGGGATTGGAAAAATTACGTAAAATAACTTCTTAAGGAAGTGCTTACTCGGTTCACAGCAGGATAATTTTTTTAGTAGACTTGATTAATGTCTTCGGAAACTGACGCTGGTGGTTTGCCGGTGCCGGGTTCACGTATAGTGGACGGAAGGACGGTCATTTGGATCATTAAACGGTAGAACTTTCATCGACTGTATGCTGTAATCAGATGAATCATGAATAAACTTACATATAAAGTCGATCTTTACGATATTATTAGTTTAATATTGAAAATAAACGTAAATCGTGAAATTTTTCTAAATGATTAATCGTACAACGAAAATGAAATTTCTTTTAAACGAACATGGAGAATAAGCATCTCATTCTTAAGGTATCTGTACACATACAATTATCATAATGATGAATTATAAGCGATATTTTGAACGGCCGTTTACATATGGTAGTCTTACGAGATCGCGTTATTTAATAATAAATGAACGTATTATATATCATTTATTCAAAACACAGCCATGAAAATCCAACTCGTATCGTTGAACTTGGTTAGATACATAAACGTACCATCGTACGAATGTAATCGAGTACTTAAAGAGGATTTAATTAGTCGAAGCGGTAATTTTGACTTTTCATAGCGGTATTTGGGGTTGATAAAAGCTAAGTAAATTTTATATACGAATCCTTTTCATGTTGAATATCTATACGTACTGAGAAGTTTAAAATACTATGTTTATTTACAAATTGATAAATTACGACGAACCTTCGGGCTTCGTATAGATGGAAACTATACGTACGTATAATTTGGAAGGGTTAAAATTATCGTGTCATATCATATCTATACGGATGATATCTCTACAGAAGCTAATTTAGTATATTCACTTTGAAGGGTGTATCTGAATAGTTTCATTTGGAACGAGCAACCAACTTTGAAAGCGAAAAATCCGACACGAGATTAATTTTCGTACACGAGACCGGCGACCGGAGGGTTATTTGCAGCAAGCTCATAGTAACAAAATCCCACTGATCCCTGAAAAATGAAAACCATAGTTATTTTGTTTAAGAAATACACAGCTCCAAGATACCTTGTAATATTAAACGGTGGCGAATGAAAATGACACTTTTCGTATACTTAACCATATTTTACCAAGGTTAAGCTAAATATGTGTACCACAAGTGTACTTCGTTGAGACGTAGTCAAGACAGACATAGCTTAAATTTAGCTGACTGAGAATTTATAATTTTAGGGAGAAATACTTAAGGACGAAATAATTCAGTTACTTGAAAATATAATTACTCGAAGCATGACGATTCCATAATATGAAAGTAAACGACTTAAAATACTCACGTTACTTGGCAATTATCGATGAGATATTCATCCCATGATGCATTCGTCATTGTGACATTTAAATAATGAAATAGTGATCAATTTACGTTAAGTAACTATCAAACTGAAGAAAACTCACATGAAAACTGATTGAAAAGTCATCCAACGTTATCCATAGGTCAAGAATTCGATCGCGAGTTTATTCGTTACGTGGAACTTCCGAATCAAGATGAAATACACAGAACAATATGGAAGTTCATAGAATATTAATTTCAACGATAAATTGAATGAATTTTGAAAAACCAGTAAATTATTCGCAAACTCGAATTCGAAAATCAAGATTTTTGAAATCGAACAGAAATAAAAGTGAAGCTGCCTGGAAACTGCCGACCATTTTAAAAATTGAACTGAATGAACTTCATAACAAAAAAATTAAAAAGATCGCTTATGTGTGGTCAATCTCGTTCATTTCAGAGAACTTGAGCAAAATGATACACTGAACCTGAACGGCTGAGTTTTTTATTTTTTTTACGATTCAGTTTTTAAAAAAAATTTATTCCGCTTGTTAGTTTTGAATTAAATTCAAGTTTTAAATAATGAATTTAATTGTGATTGACCAATTATCTGATTGATACTTGATCATTCCTGATTCTCCTCTTTACTCTATACTCGCAATTCGCATCTTACATACTTACCTTACTGTTACGTTACTACAAAAGTAAGTACGTTTTTGATTTAATTAAATTCAGAATAAAATGAATAATCAATAATTCTTATCACTATCATAAATTTATAATACTTACTGTGGTACCTCTACCTACACATTATATTATTTTTCGTTTCGACTGTGAGGTTAAAGGATTAAACAGAAAAATGAATGAGTATTAACCAGGTAGTCTAAAATCATTTCCGCTTCATGGACGAACTATTAACTAGTTAAGTAATATCACCACAAATTGAAAATCCCGAACATTGATGAAGATTATAGGATGTGTAACTGTAACTACGCGGAATGTTTTTAAAATTGTCATCGAATAAGAAAATATAAAGCTTGTCACTCATTACTCAGCATACAACATTAGAATGTTGAATCTACAAAACGGATTTTTATTTTTCCATACAGATTACAGAATGTATACATTCGATGATCTGATTTCTGAAGTGATCGAAGGATATACATTATACAATAATACAATATATCTAATTATTAAGAATTGAAATCAACTAAAAAGCCACCTATTGCCTAATTACCTAACATTTCGACTTTTGATATCCTTTAGAGCCTTGACGCCTTGACTAATAATTGGAAAACTAAAAAATTCAATTTTTTTTACCATGATACAATATAATATACTATTTGAAAAAAAAATTCAAGACTCTTCGTACTTCTGAAAAATTCTAAACACGTTAGGTATGAATTTCATGCGAATTTTGTAGGAATTTTCACACCATACATGTAATATAATATGTCCTTGTTTTGAAGACCAAGACCAACTGAAACTTAATAAAAACAATAATCTTAAAAATTCAGTCATCCAACTTCAAAGATTGCATTGACAATAAAAGTACAAAGGTTAAGGTACTTTCGACAAATCTTTTTTTTTTTTTTTTTTTTTTTTAATTAGTTAAGCCCGCAAGAGAACAGTTATATACGTACAACAAAGAAATCGTTCGTGAACGTTTAACTGCGCTAGTTCCAGCTTAACAAGACTGCACTTGGGTCATTTTATTTAATTAATAATTTTTTCCGCTTTCTTAATCACGCCATTCCTAGCAAATTCGTTTTCATATTGTTCACCGAATATCGTGCTCATAGACTAATAGTGATATGTGTGTATACAAATGATACACGTTCGGAGTATGGTTAGTTTAATTTATTTGTGTGTTGTGCTGTGGTGACATTATTTTATCAATGAAAAACACTCTGTCGCGAATTTTTCTTCAAAAATATTACCTGCGCGTTTAAATAAGTGATCGATATGAAAAAGAAACAGTATTTGTGCTTTGTAAGTTTATGATCTGTGTTTTTATCACTCTTAATTATTTAATAAGTTATTACCTACCTACTTAATCAAAGCTTACTCGTCACATGGTGTTTTGTTGTGTCACTTACTCGAGGTGTTTTTTGTTGAATTAATGAAGATTTCGTAGCTAGGTACTGAGGATGATTAAATATGAATCGAATTCAAAACATCGAAAATTTATAACAAACTAGTTAGTAATGTGGATGTTTTGCAATCTGATTTTTCGTGAGGTTGTCATCTCGTCTTCGTCTCCAGCAACAAGAAAAGTGAACTAGTGAACAAAGATTCTCATCTCATTCTTATCAATATCGCTGAATCTATTATTATTCGTAATTTTTTTTTAATTTAAAACAAAATTTGATCACTTAGATAATTTTCTTCGAAGATAAAAAATTTGTTTATTGACATTTCCGGTCGAGAGATAGGTACCTACTTAAAGAAAAAGATCCAGTTGTCTATTCAGTAGAACGTAGATAGGTAGAATAATTATCAAAATCCAAATCACCACATTCAATTAGGTACATTTCTTTTTCAATGGGTACCTAACATAGGGTGACATGACATAGTCATTGTTTTGGACTTTCGATTTATTTTTGCACATTCTCTATTGTTTCGTTTCATGAGAAAATAATTTAATATTTTTTATTTTTCCTTTCACTGAATTTCAAGTATCATGTCCCGAGATTACCTCATTTTTCGAGAAAAATGAAAAATTGACCATTTTCAAAATTTCAGTTTTTTTGGTTATTATAACTCTTCAAATTTCTGAGGGGAGGGGGGATGAAAAATTGGAAATTACTTCTCTTCAAAGGAATAACTTTGATGGATTGTACCTATCTTTCCAAAGAAATGCAAAATTTTGGAAATCGGCCAATTCATTCATTTTCCTGGGAAGTAAGGGGGGCTATGGTTCAGTTGAATTTCAGTGAGAGGAAAAATTAAAACTTTTGAATAAATTCTTGTGAAAAGGAAGAGGGCTGAAATAAAATAATTAGTCAAGCTTTTATTTTTTCTGAATACTCGTAAAGGCGGTAATCAGTGGTCACTTAAAATTCAGCTGGGCAGAAATAAAAAATGGGGAATTATTTTGTCATAAAAAGAGACAACTTTGAAGCTTGGAGGTGATACAAAAAAATCGAAAGTCTAAAATAAAGGCTATCCTAAGATACAATTTTTCTTCCAGAAATTCAGAAATTTTTTCTGCAAAAAATTTAGGGATCATTTTCTCTAGAAAAATTTAATTTTTTTGTAAGAAAAGTCTGAAAATTCCTTTCTGAAATGAAAAAAAAGCAATAAAATATTTACAATACCTACTTATCGTCACTTTTTGTAATGTTGAAATTAGGTATTCGCCTAATCTACAAAAAAATTTAAAAATCCAAAAAATGAGAAATTTTTCATTTTTGTTTCAGAAAAATTGAAAAATTTTTATACTCTCAAAAAATCAAGAAAATTTCTTCTCTAAGAGAAAATTGAAAATTTTTCTTTTTTAAAATTACTAAATTTTCTTACGTTAAGTAACTTATAAAACATTGAAATATTATTTAATCCAAGAAAATTGTAATTTTTTTGTTGCAAAAAAAAAAAAAATGTAGTGATTTTTTCTCAAAAAATTTCCAAAATATTTTGGAAAAATTAGAGGTTTTATACCTAGTTGTTTTTTTTTTTTGCCCAACGCAAAAAAGTTGATTTCTATAGACTATAGGTAGTTATTGTTTTGTTATCTCAAGAACATACGAATTTGAAATTTAAAAATATTTTTACCTAGTATACCTACATTCCAAAAAAATTATAATTATTTTGAAAGTTTTTGATTTTTTTTGCTAAAATTTTTTGGAATTTTATATCTACCAATTTTTTGAAAATGTTTTAATAAAAGAATTTGTGATTTTTTACCGTGTTTTTACTTGAAGATTTTTTGTAATTTCTACCAAATTAAAAAATATATATATTTTATTAAATTTTTTTTGGAATTTATTACTAAAAAATTTTTAGATGTTTTTGTAGGAAAATATTCTGGATTTTTTCAAAAAAAGAGAAGATTTTTCCTCCAGAAATAAAAAATTACCTATTTTCTCAAAAAATTCTAAAAATGATTTTTTTATTACAAGCTCTCCCATAAAAAAATCACTAGGTACCTAATTGAAAAAAGCTGCAGCCCCAAAACCTAAAATTTTGAAAATTCTCTGACAGATGCCCTCAAAACTGGGAGCACGCTTTTGGATGACTTTATATTTTATTCATGCAAATTTCGGGGGCAAGTTTCATTTTTTTCATTTTGTATATTATTTTGCCTCCTATTTTTGCGCCACCCGTTCACTTTTCAAAAAAAAAAAAAAAACATGATCTCATCTTTTATTGCAAATTTTATGTACTTGAAGCATTTTTTTGCATCATAGGACTTTCTTGCTTATAGCATTTTTTCTGCATTCAAAGCATTTATATTTTGCATTTAAAGCATTATTTTTTTGCATTAAAGCATTTTTTGCTTGTAAAGCACTTTTTTTTACATTTAAAGCATTTTTTTGTTGGAAACGTTTTTTGTGTAAGAATTTTTTTTTGCTTGAAGCATTTCTTTTTCGAATTTAAAGCATTTTTTTTTCTAAAGCATTTATTTTTTTAATTTAAAGAATTTTTTTCGTTTAAAGCTTTTTCTTGCATTAAAGAAGTTTTTAGCATTAAAGCCTTTTTTTGTACTAAACATTTTTTGCCTGAAGCATTTTTTTGCATTTTAAGCATTATTTTTCATTAAAGAATTTTTTTTTCATTGAAAACATTTTTTTTTTTTTTGCTTGAAGCATTTTTTTGCATAAAAACATTTTTTTGGCATTCAATGTATTTTTTGTTGTAACTTTTTTTTGTGTAAGCAATTTTTTTGCTTAAAGCATTTTTTTTTGTTGAAGAATTTTTTTTGCTTAGAACACTTTGTTGGCTTAAAGCATTTTTTTATTGAAACTTTTTTTGTGTAGGCATTTTTTTTTTTTTGCTAAAGCATATTTTTTTTTTTTTTTTTTTTTTTTGCTTAAAGCATTTTCTTTTGCTTAGTGCATATTTTTTTGTCTATAGTCGCGCCGCGTAATATAGGCGGGTGACGCGCGCACCGCTATTCAAAAATTAGGGGTCCTCCGTTCATGAAAACGTCGTTTGACCACTTCTTAACGCGGATTTGGACGGAATTAGATGACATTTTGAGAACATTTTTGAAAAGCGGTGCGCGCGTCACCCGCCTATATTACGCGGCGCGACTATAGAACATTTTTTTATACATTTAAAGCATTTTTTGCATTACAAATTTTTTTGCTTGAAGCATTTTTTTTTTTTTTTTTCATTCAAAGCATTTTTTGCATTTGAATAATTTTTTTAGCATTAGGTAAAGCTTTTTTTTGCTCAAAGCATTTTTTTTGCATTTAACGCATTATTTTGCCTTAAAGCATTGTTTTTGCTTGAAGCATTGTTTTGTTAAAAATATATATTTTTTTTTTGATTTACTTACTTTAATTATAAACTATAGACAGTGAGAGGAACTCATTGGGTCTACATTTTTGGGGGACTTTCGAAGGGCGACATGCGAGGACTTTTTGATGAAGTTAATTAAAAATAACAAAAGGAGCATTTTAAACTCTCACAAAATTATGTAGGTACTAGGTAGGTAGGTATATTGATGTAGAATTTTAAAATAAAAGTAGACACCTAAAATCTTTTTTAAATTATGTTCCTTTTACGTTGTTTTACGAATATTATATAGACGTAGGTAATTTCATAAGCACATTTATTACCCTATTTCCTCTACCTCGTACCTACTCACTTTCGTATACCTACGAATTTTTTCAGATCCTATGGACTAATGTGATTTTCGTGCCACTACCTATTTATGCAGAACACATACACTCCAGATATCGTAGAAGAATCAATCAACATGAATACGAAAATAACCATATTCAAGACGTGCCCGAAACATCTTCCGCCAGCTACAGCTCATTTATCATAAACGCCGACGACGCTTATACACCTTCGCCAACGCCGAAAGAATCGATGACTACGTATATGACGTACAACGAGCGCCAGTCACCTTCGTCAAATTACGTAGAAAAAACCCTATCCACGAGTTATAAACACCAATCGGCCAGTACAAACTTAGAACGAGTATTTCCCGATACCGAATCTCAATCTCGCTACAAAGGAGAAAAATACAATCCAAATAAGAAAGAATACAATTACATTTTAACAGCTTCTGGAAAAGAGAACATTTTCGAAGAAGATAAAGGCCCTAACGAATACCATCCGCGTGAATTCCAAGTATCATATCCGGAGAAATTCGATTCGGAAAAGATAGCCGAACAAAAGCCAACTTTTTCTACCACCAAACGAGTCAGCAATTATGAAAAATCTCGCGATAAATATCGATTCTCGTATTCGAACGGTGCCGAAGATGCAGATAAAAATACGAAACACGATGTTCGACCTTTCAAACAGGAAGTGCACAGTCAACAACGTGGTAAAGACACACCCAAAGCTCGAAGTTACAATTCGGAATTACAAAATTATCCCCAGTACCAACAAAGCTATAAATTCGCCGAAGATTTTGGTCAAAAAACGCCAACTCCGGTGGCTTGGAAACAGTTGGGGCCAAATGTGGAAATATCCTCGTCTGCTGATACACCGACTTATGTAAGACCTCCTCCAATACCTTCGTCTGCGGATACACCGACTTATTTAAGAGCTTCTCCAACCAGTGCGAATGTTAAAGAGCAACAACGTGGTCGAAAGACGTACAAGAAACGTAAAAATACGAATACGAAAAATACCAGAAACGCTTACTTGGCTCCAACGCACGCTTTATACGTGGCAAATAATCTACAAAATATCAAACAATTCAAGACTATTTTCGATCACAATGGCGTGCTTAAACAAAGCGATAAATTCGAAGTAGGCGATGCGATGACTAACGAAGGAGAAAAGGAAAACGTCGGTAAGAAAGAGCATAAAGTTAGAATTAAACAAGAGTCGCCCAAAGATCAACAACCTTATAATTACGAAACGCCGAATGTTCAAAATTATCAATTCTACAATCCACCTGTTGCTGGGCCCTTTTATAACGTCCCTGCTGCGTTTCAAAACAATAAACTAGCCTATCCCGGAATAGGCTTATCCAAAGGGTTTATTCGCATGATCGACGTCGAAACCAATTCCAACGGTGATAAGAAAACCATCCCTGCGTTGATTATTCCTCTCAGCCAAGAACAACTCAGCAGTCCACTTTTTAATCCGGAGACTGCAGCAACTGCCTATATAAATACTCTGGATGGAATAGCCCCCAAACATAAACCAGTTCCTTTCCCATACGAAATGGTGAATGCAAAATATATACAAAATGATCCAAATCTCGGATTACAATTTGATAACAATTACCAGCAACTTCAAAACTATTACCCTTACCAGTTCAGAAACTCTGGACAAAATGTCGCCGAAGAGAGTTACAACCCGTTATTTTACAACTCTCCTTATCAAAGCTTACTACCCAAGTACGCTTTTAATTTAAACCTACCATCGGCATCTACTCCTGCCAGTGGTGAACCTAAACCCACCCCTATTGCTGTAGCTTACCCGACCCAAGCAGCATATTACCAGAATGAAGATCAGAGAAGTAATTTACCATATTCTATAGTCATTCCGAATAAAAAAGCTAATTTACCTACACAATCGGAAAACGCCAGGACTGATTTTAAACCCAGTGAGTATTACGAAGACCCAAACGACGATTCTAAATATCTTTCTCCATCGGAAACGAGCTTTATTCCAACTGTAGTCGATCCGAATGAAAGCTATAATAGTTCGAAATCATTCGATGAGTCAGATTTGAGAAGTTAGTTTATATTTTATTTTTACCACTTTAATTTACCTTTAGTAGGTATATATCGAATTTGTACCTTATTTTGTAATTTTTTTTTTGTTATTAAATTTTCCCACTTTTGTGTTATAGTTCACATCGAAAATATTTTTTAAATTAAAAATTTCCCATGGCTTGCAACTTCCCAGTAACTCAGATAGGTACTCGAACTACATCCAAAATTTTAGAAGTGAAATGAACTAGGTATTAGGTACACTTCAAAAAACTACGAAAATGCAAAAATCAAATATGAACATATACTATAAAGTATTAAAAGCTCTGTTCTTTCAGAGGGGGTGGGGGGGGGGGAGGGGTTAAACAATTTTTAAGGAAATTGTACTGTCAGAAAATACCTAAGTACATCAATTTATTGAAGTTATTGTAAAATAAATCTTTCTACAATAGAGTTGTGAATTTTTTTTTCCAAAGAAATTGAGATTTTTTTCTGCAGAAAATATGGGAATTTTTCACTATAAAAAATCAAAACATTTTTTAGCTAAAAATAGAGATTTTTTGCAACAAAAAACTGAGCTTTTTTGAAGCAAAAAAAGTAGAGAATTTTTCTTCTACAAAAAAATTGAGAATTATTTTCTGCATAGCAATAAAATTTGTTACTTGTAAGAATGTAAGAAAGTTTTTTATTCCAAAAAAAATGACAATTTTCACCCCCCCCCCCCCCCCCCCCCCAGCCTTCATGAGATTTTTTCTCCAAAAAAATTATATAGTGCTTTTTCCCCGAAAAGTAAAAATTCAACGATTTTTTTTTCAAAGAAATGGAGACATTTTTTAATCAACTTTTTTACCTGAAAAAATTAAGAAAAAAATTCTCAAATTCTTTTTTGTGGAAATTTTCAATTTTCTCTCTCTAAAAAAAAAAAAAAAAAAAACCGAATGGAAGAAAAATTCTCAATTTTCTTGTAGAATTGTAACAAAAATCTCAATTCTTTGTAGAAAAAAAATCCCAGTTTTGGAGCTAAGAAAGGATTAATTTTTTTTAGCAAAGCGATGAGTTTTTTTTTAGCAAAAACATTCTCTATTTTTTTAGCAAAAAACTCTCAGTTTTTTTAGAAAATACCCAATTCTCATTTTTTTAAGAAAGAAATTCTCGATTTTTTATAGTAAAAAAAAAATGTCGATCTAAGTACTTGTGGCAAAAAAAAACTCGATTTTTTATAGCAAATTATTATTTTATTATTATTTTTTTTATTAAAAATATTTTGCCCAATTAATTTTTGGAAAAAAGTACTTACATCATCTCTTTAGGAGAAAAAATGTAAAATTTCTTCGAATAAAAAATGGTATTAATTTTTTGGAGTCATCGTAAAACAATCCTTACGTATATTTTTTTCAAGTAAAATGAAAAAGTAATCAAAAATTTTTCCATTTCTTTGAAAAAATCCTTTAAGCAGACAAGTATAACCATGAAGAAAAAAGTTTCATTGAAGAGCCATTTTTTCGAGGAAGAAACTTTGTAGGAAAAAAACAAAACAATTTTTTGCAAAAAAATCAAATTTTTCTTGGAATAAAAAATATATCTAATGTACCTATTCATTTTTTAGACTGAGCGTAAAAAAATTTCTCATTTTTTTTGAAAATGAATCTTTTATTTTTTGGAGTTACAATGAATTTCAAATCTTTGGAGAAAAAATCTCAATTTTTTGGAATCAGCATACGTAATCAAATTTCTCAAGTTTTTGAGTAAAAAAGCTGGACAACCTTTTTCGTTTTTTTATGACGAAAAAACATTTAAAAAAAAAAAAAGATAATTATCTTAATTTCTGGTGTAAAAATATTTTTCAAATTTTATGAAAAAGTCTCCAATTTTTTTAAATAAAAAAAAATGTTTTTTCCTGCAATAAAACAATTTTTTATTTTTTTGGAATAAATAATTTTCCTCTGAAGTGAAAAAAATCATTTCTTAAGAATAAAAATATTTTTCAATTTCTTCAGAGTATAAATGTTTTTTAGATTTTCTAGAAAAAAAAAAATTCTCAACTTTTTTGGAGTAAAGAATTCCTTTGTGTTTTTTTCGTAGTAAAACTTTTTCATTTTTTTTTTCGAGAAAATCCCTAATCCTCACATTCTAGTTTGAACATCGATAATTTTTTAACCTGCTACAACTTTCGGTAAAAAATCCACCAGCATTTTAAAAATGTTCAAATTGCTAGTTTTTACGATGAACTTTGCTAAATATTTATGAAAGAAAAGAAAAGAATTGTATATCGAAAAACACATTCGGTACAACGTAAACATCTATTTATTCGTATTTTTAGGAAAATCGACTCTAAAAATTCTACTCAGTTCTGCGCAGCTTTTAACTTGCAAACTTACATTGTTTCGAATAAATTTCCCAATGTACATACGTACTATTGAGTTTCGTTATCCTGGTCTAATCGAACTGAATTATTAAGTAATCATAAATCTATTTGTAGAAAGAACTCGACTTTTATGTATCTCATAAAACTTACATTTGCAACTTAATGTTTGCAATTTTCTCTTATTTTTTTTTCTACGAAGAAAAATTGCATCCATGGTGTAAAACTGATTTATGATGTATTTAATATCGTTTTGACCTGTGTTGAGTTTCATATGTTTAAAATTTATTGGGCACCTTGTCTCAACGCAATTTGTATTTTTCTTCACCCCCCCCCCCCCCCCCCCCCAAGGCAACGAGCTAAAATCGTAGTTCAATATTTTTTCACGAAACAAAAAAATTTGTCAATTTTTCTGCAGTTTCATGGTGGCAAATTAGGATATGAAAAATGCCTAAAAAGTACAACGTATGCAACCTTATTAATACCAATGAAGGAACAACGTTGATAAGACATAACGACTTATGCAGGCGCAAAATACTAAATAAAACACTGTTTATAATTAAGTTTTATTGTCTTTCAGTAAAAAATTATTCGGTAAAAATTCTTATAAAAATATACAAATATCGAGTTCTATTATTGTTCAAGTTCGATACAAATTCGATTATTCAAAATAAGGTGCGGTAAAACTTGTAACAGTTCGTAAATTAACTTTCCTGAGAAAATTTACACTTCTCATCGACTGACCGGTACAAAATATAATGCTGACAGAAGAAAAGAATATCAAAAAATATTGAAACCGAACCTAAGCCAAATTTAGTCGGATCACCAAATATCGATTCCCAATCATCTGAAAAATACCAGTTTGTCAGTCGAAATATGTAGGTAAGTTAATAGTGAGTTTTTTTGGGTTCGAAAAATGATCAATTCTTACTGTAATTATATCCATTGATTAACATCTGCGATACACTGAATGTTGCTCCGATGAAATCAAGCATCACATTATAGATGCACCAACCAACGGTACTTTTTCGAGTATAATTCATCACAGCCTGTATAAATGAAGAAAATCAGTAGGTATAAACACAAAAAATTGTACAGCTAAAACAGAGCAGAAACTTAAGATTTTCTAAAATGTAAGTTGACTTTTCCGAAGGGATGGGCGGTTGAAATTTTTAAAATGTTGAATTAGAGGATGTTGCCAAAAAATTAAAATATTTTTTCACCAAAAAATTGTGAATTTTTTCGCCATTTAGGTAGGTAAATTAAGAAATTTTCTTCACCAAAAAAATGAGAAAATTTATATTCAAAGAATTGAGAAATTTTCCTTATATAAAAACTGAAAAATTGTTATACTTATACAAATAAAAAATAAAGAAATATTCTTACCCAAAAAATTAACAAATTTTCTTCCCCAAAAACATTAAGAAAATTTTTTTCCAAAAAATTTAAGGTTGCCAAAAAATAAAAGAATTTTTTGCCAAAAAAATGAGAGAATTTTTTCCTTGATAGTTTTGAGAAATTATCTTCACCAAAAAATTTAAAAAAAATTATTTGCTCAAAAAACTTTCCTAATTTTTTGCTTTGAGATGCTTCCAAATTTTTCGTTCAAAAAACTGAAAAATTTATGTAGCCTCCCCCCCCCCCCTGGTAACAATGAGAAATTTCTCGCTAAAAAAATCGAGAAATTTTCTATTTTTTCCTCCAAACAAATAAGAGGATTTTTATTTCAAAAATGTACACCTTTCTTCTCCAAAAAAATTGTAAATGTTTTTTTTTCTGTCAAAAAATTGAAAGATATTTCGCTTATTGTTCTCGTTCAAAGATATGAGATATTTTTTACTTCAAGAAAGTTCAGAGATTTTTTCCTCGAGAAACTGAAAGATAATTTTTTTTTCAAAATAATTGAGACAAAAAATTATGATTTTTCTCGAAAAATTGAATTTTCTTCTCCAAGATCTTGAGAAATACTTTCACTTTAAAAAATTAAATTGAATGATTTTTTTCTCCAAAAATGTAAATGATAATTATTTTGAGCTTCAAAAAAAATTTATATTTATTTTTCTTCAAAAACATTTTTTTTTTTTTTTTTGCAAAAATAGGTACCTATTTATTCATTTTTTTTAAATTTAAATCAAATGTCGAGAGTTTGTTCTTTTTTTCAAAAAATTTAAGGTTTTTTGTTGTTTAAAAATATATAGATTTATTATTTTTTAATGGAGATTTTAGAAACATAATATAAATTACCTGCGGTACGTATTTAATAAAAGTGACTGATAATTTGATATAGGAGCAATAATACAAGAAATCCAGCCAGTGAATGATATCGAAATAGGCGGTAACACCAGATGTTAAAACCAAGCACACATAAAACAGCAAAATCATTTTGGTAACTCGTGAAATACCTTGATCTAATCTCTGTAAAAATAATTCATATTCATCTAAAAAAAATGTAAATACTCGACATAAATGTACGTATTATGATGGCTCTTATTTTTCAATTTTGATTTTTTTTTCACTGTTCTTACCCCAAAATTATTTATGACAAAAATATTTCCCAATTTTTTTATTATACTCCTAATTGAATTTTAAGTGAAGCCTAGTTGATCACATTTCAGAAAAATGGAAAAATTGACAATTTTCAGACTTTTTTTTTGATTTTAATCCGAAAAAGTTGTTCCTTTCCATAAAAAATAGTTCTTAATTTTTTATTGTTTCTCTACCTGAATTTTAAGTGGTACCTTGAAACTCCTTTCCAATTTCTCAAAGTCAAAAACTACAAAAATTTCAAAATACTAATTTTTTTAAATTGTTCCATTGGTCTTTTTTTGAAAATTTTGTGGTGGTTCAGACACAGGAAAAATAAAACATAGAAATAATCCCCATTTTTCATGTAGGAAGGAACTATTTTCTCAAGTTGGGGCCAAAAAAAAAGCCAAAAGTTTGGAATTTAGGCCATTCTGAAATATAAATTTGAGAAAAAATAAAATTATTTTCCCATAAAAAGCAACAACTTTAGAAAGTGAGAAAAAAAATTAAAAGTCAAAAATAAGATCCATTCTAATGGGCATAGGTAGATATACTTATTTTTACAAACCTCGTAAATAAAACATTGATACATTGTCGCCACCGATGCGAGAAATCCATGAGCGGAAAAGCATAAATCGTTGTATTCAACAGGATTCAAACCAGTTGGATGTCTTATGAAGTACTCTTTCTGTCACAGAAATTAAGAAAAAATTATTAAAATTTAATGAATAAAATTGATCGAATCATTATCTATAGCTAATCTCTACGAGAGAGGAGGGGGTAAATTTACCTGTATCCACGGAATAAACAACATGCCATAATTATAAATCGTATATGAAAGAAATCCAGCAATATTCAACACACAATAATCGAAGTTCAGTCCAACAACGCTGCAACCATTTAATATATTTTTAGCAAAATTCGTAGGTTCCTATCTAAATTGAAAAAATATGAAAATTATTGAATTCATGCGCATACCTTTTACGAGAATAATTCTCGTACATTTGAGGATAAAATGAAATAGTGCAGGCAGTAAAAAAAATCCATCCTACTGCAAGAGCTATCACTTTTAGGATTCTGATCTTTCCCACGATTACATGTAAGACAGCTTCGTCCTCCCTGTAATAATTTCCTATCTAAAGAAATTGCTCTCACTTATGGATTGAAGTAGGTAAAATGAATAGCTATTGGAATAACGTACAGCGAATCAGAGCCATTGATTTTGGCCAAAACTGTAGTAAGACCTGGATTTTTGGCACAAACTTTCACAGGCCAGCTCGAGTTACCCTCGACAGCAATATTCTCCGGTGACACGTGAACTATGCAAGAATATTCAGCTTCTAATTCGATGGTGATGTTACTTCGCAAGGGAGGGCTGAAATAAAAATCAGTAGAATGAGATTAGAAAAAAGGTAGGTACCTACCTAATTTGTACGAGTATGAAATGATCTCAGATCTTACTCAGTCCATAACTTGACAATTTCACATTCGGTTATTAGAGGTTCAACGACGTTTGGTTCAAATTGTAAATAACACGAGGCACACGATAAGATTGCTAAAGCAAAGAGAAAACATCAAATAATTTTTGGAATTATTGTAACTGTAATCAAATTTCAATTTACAGTACATACCTGAAGCAAATATCAGTTGCCATTTCAACTTTCCATACATTTATAAGCCAGAGAATTTAAACTGGTATCAAGAACAATAACTATAGGATCACCTAAAAAGATTTAGGCTCAGGTAGGTAGTCTATTGATGAAGTTAACAATTTTTTTAGGAACTCTAGAATTTGCCAGGGCATAGAGAAAATTACGTAAAGACTAAAGTGGAAAATTAGAAACCAGCATGCCAGAGAAAAAATTAATAAATTAACCGAATATATTCACTCATCAGATCGAACTGAGTGGTTGGCTTCTTCGAATATGAAATAAAACCTGTTTATTTTATGACACAGGTGATTTTTTTCAAACATTGTACAGCTAGCTATCTTTTGCTGCTTGAAAACTACAAAGCAAACACTGTTTAGGTTCTGTGTATTTAATATTTATGCCCAGAATAATCTTTTTTACTGCGTTATTGGTAATCACTTTAATCTGGGAATTGCATACCGATTGCTGTCAAGTTTATAAAAATGATAAGGATAAGTACCTATCTCACTTGTCGACGGAATAGATATTCAATTGTTTTAAATTAGTGATAGAGGTAAATGAAAGACGCGAATTGTTGAAAATTGTTTTTTTCCGAGCAGGTGTTTTCTACAACCACTATTTTCAATTACCTGTTTCATCTTCAACCATTGTCAATGTTCCTTAAATAATCTTCAACAAGATTTCAAAAAAAAGCACTCGAATTTTATAAAATACGGATCGATATAATTTTTATCAAAAAATTGGACTATATTTTAAATAAAAAATAAATAAATAACACAAGACATAATAACTTAAGTGAACAGTCGAAAGTGGGTTGAAATGAGTCGTGATTCAATCTCTCAGATACAATATTCTCCAAAAACCGGATCTTTACTCGCTTAAAACTTCATTTCAGACTAAAATCACCGTTTATTTTAGCAAACAGGATCGTATCAGAAACTATCTCGATTCAAAATAAGAATCACCCTTTACGAGAAAACAGCGACATAGAGTTAAATTCAGTAGTCAACCATTCTTTGTTAGCTTCCAAGGACGCATAAACCGCAGGAACATCGTTCCCGCATTCAATACCCCAGGCAACAATACCAACTTGAACGTATGTATTGGGGTGATCACGTATGGCGCAAACCAAAGGCCCTCCACCATCGCCCTGGAATCAAAATGTTGACAAAAATTATATACTAAAACCTGGGTAAGTGTGATTACTACTGATTACCTACTTATTATTAGAGCAGAGATTAAAATAGGTATGCATTTATGTATAATGTATTTTTAGTTTTAATTTTAATTTTTTTTTTTGGTGTTTTTTTCTGGAAAAAATAAATAGAATAGTTTTAAAAAAAATTAAAAATATATCTATCAAATTTTGGTGGATATAATATAGGCTATCAATTCCCAATTAAATAATATTTTTTTGATTTCTCGTGTTTTTATTTAATTTAAAAAAAAATTTCTAAATTTTTTACAAAGTGAGCATTTTCCCTATTTTTTCAAACAGAATTTTTTCGAAAAATTAACATTTTCAATTTTTAAACATTTTTGCAAAATTAAAAAAATTATTAAAATTTTTTTTTCAAATTTCATTCATTTTTTCAGAAAATTTAATTTTTTTTTTTTTAAATGAACTTTTGAAATTTTGTTATAAAGTAGGTACAAAATATTGTTAACTAATTTTCTTAATTTTTCCAACTTTTTATTCATTATTAATAATTATTATGATAAAAAACCTCTAGTTAAAATTTTCAAGGGTAAAATTTTCACAACTTTCTAAAAAAATAAGTAGGTGGGTAATAACTATTTTCAAAAAAAAAAAATTGGGGAAATAATTTTTTCAAAAAGTAAACATTTTGAATTTTTTTCTCAAATTTTGCAACACTAAAAAAAATCAATAAGTAGGTACCTAAGATTTCTTAATTTCTCATACTTTTATTCAATTTTTTTGAAAATGGGTACAACTTTTATTGTTTGAAATTTTTTTCCTGAAAATATGAGCATTTTCATTCCTTGATTTTTTATAATTCAAAAAAAAACTATTTTTTAGTTTTTCAAACTTTTATTTAAATTTTTAGAAAATTCATTTTTTAATATAATAAATTTTTGAAATTTTTTCAGAAAATAATAATTATATTTTTTTTTGAAAACGAATTTCTCCAAAAATTCAACATTCTCAATTTTTTCTCAATTTTTGCAACATTAAAAAAATTGTCAATGTACCTACCGGTATTTCTTAATTGTTCAAACATTTTTTTTTTCAAAACTTATTTTTTCAATGTTTTAAAAATTAAAATTTTGCAACATTTCAAACTATCAAACTTTCATATACCTAAAAAATTTTAGATTACACATTTTTTAAAAATATGTTTTAAAAATTGAAATTTTGCAACTTTTTTTTTATAAAATGTGTCTCTTTAATTTTTTTTTGAAAATTAAATATCGTTTAATAGATACCTACCTATTTTAGAAAATGACTTCCTAAATTTTCCAAAAATTGAATGTTTCCAACTTCGCAAAAATTGGACGTTTTCAACTCTTGCAACATTTTAAAAAAAATTATTTAAATAATGTTTTTTAGTTTTACAAACTTTTATTCATTTTTTTTAAAACTTAATTTGCAATTTTTTTTTCAAAAATTAAACATTTTCAATTTTTTCTCAATTTTGGCCTCACATTAAGAAAATATTAATAATATTTTATAATTTTTCAAACTAGGTAGGTATTATTTAATTTTTGATATAGAACCATTTTTTGAATATTTTTCAGCTTTTTAGAAAAAAAAAATTAATAATACCTGAAACGAATTAATTTTTTTATGAATTTTTTGAAAATATATTTTCGTTTTTTTCTACAAAAATTTCAAAACTTTGTCTTTTTGTAACGAATCCATTTTCAGAATTTTTTTTCTAATATTTCAAAAAGATTTAAAATTTTAAAATAATGATGCATTTTCTTCCTACCAAGTTCGTTTTTTTTTTTTTTTTTTTTTTTTTGTACGTAAGAAAAAATAGTCTAAAACATTTTTAAAAAAAGTTTTTCATTCGTTTTTAGAGAAAATTTTTCAATAGCATTTCTTTGTTAATTAAGCATGCACTTTTTGTAAATTTTTGAAAAGAATTTTGAATTTTTTCAAAAGAAATTGTTCTTGGAATTTTTCGCAAAATTGAGTTTTTTGCAAACATTTTTCTGGAAAAATTATTACGTTTTTTCAAAATAAAAAAAAAAATAAAAATATGATTTTTCCTGAAAAAGTAAGACCTATTTTGCAAGTATATGTGTATCTACTTAGTTTTATTGACATGATTTTTGTATTTGTTTCAAGAATATTTTAAAAATAATAGCCGTTTCATTTTCGCAAAAAATTTCGACAATTGCAATTTTTGAAAAATTGGTAAACATTTTTCCAAGAAATGTCCTTTTGGGAATAAGTTTTTTTTTTGAAAAATAGATTATTTTGATTTTTTTTTTACAAAATATTTCTGAAAAAATTTTCTGAAACCAAATAGCAAGAAAAAAATTTTAAAAGGTCTAAGGAAAAAATTTTCCCAAGTATTTTTTTGTGAAAGAAAATTTTTATTTGAATAGGCCTACATTTTTTTTACCTAGATGATTGTGCGCCAATTTTGGGTGTTGGGAGCATATTTTTTTCAACATATTCGACAATATATCTAATAAATGCATAATTTCACTCTCAAAAATGCAAATTAGTCCTTGCTCTATTTACTAGGTAGGTATAATATGCAGAATATGTACCTTGCATGTATCATGGCCGACCAATCCTTTGGCGCAAATGAAACTAGAATGCAGTTCGAATTGTTTACCCAACTTTGTCTTTTGTAGCTCGATTTGACATTCGTCTCTTGGGAAAATCGATAAGTCTACTTTTTTCAGCGTATTCTGATAATGACCATTATCTATAATTGAAGTGACACTTGAACGTATTATGTAATTACAAACAGATAGACAGGTAAACACAGATAACTCACGGAAATCATTTTTGCCCCATCCGGTGGCCACACATTGGGTAGGATCATATATATGAGATTCAGCATACCACGATTGAGCTAATGGAACACATATTGGATAAACATGAGAATCAAAAATGAAACTTTCTGTTACTCGGATCAGAGCTATATCATTGTATAACACCGAGCTGTGGAATTTATCGTGTATTGAGATAATATCGACGGCACGATCTTGATGACTTTTTGGCTCGTAAGCTCCCAGACGAGTGTCGTATTCTCCGGCGCGAACTTTTAGTATATTTCTATCTTTTTTGCTGTGGAAATATCACGTAACGTATGATGTCATTTGTAAAATTGAGGAAACCACAATGTAATGATTTTTGAAGTCGTAGTCTGCGACTGCGAGTGATACGTACTGTACGCAATGAGCAGCGGTTAAAACCATGTTACCAGATAATAAAGAACCTCCGCAAAGTAATCCTTTATCAATTGGCGTTCCATCTGGTCCGAATTGAATTTCCAAAATCAGCACCATCCAAGGAAATTCACCGAAATCTGTTACAGCCCATTCTGAAAAATTATACTGTGTTAAATATCAAGTCAAGAATTAGGGTATTCATGAGTAATGAGTACATACAGGGTGTGGTCCCTTCCACCGGGTGAATAGGCAACACATAAGGTACTACAAAAAGTTATTTAAAAAATGTTGCCTATCTTGAAAATTGAAGGGGCAAAGGAAAATTAAATTGAGAAAAATGATTTCTGATTGCACCAATAAATAGTACCTACTAAGAAAATGAACTTTTTTTGTTCCGGACATTTTTTGCCTATCTTTGAAAATGAAGTCGCAAGAAAGCTTTAAACTTTGAAAAACAGGTTTTTTAATTGTCAAAGCTCTGTAGCTCCTTCATTTTCGAAGGTAGGCAAATTCATCACATAACTTTTTTTTGCTTATCTCGAAGAGTTACACCTCTTTCATGTAACATCTTGAGGAAATTTTGCAATTTTTATGTCTCATTCGTACCTATTGATCATTTTGAGCACATCTTTGGAAAATGAAAACTGCAAAATTTGCCAAAATGTTGAATGACACAGGTGTAACTCTTTGAGATGTGCAAAAAAAGTTATGTGATGAATTTGCCTATCTCCAAAAATGAAGGAGCTACAGAGCTTTGAAAATTAAAAAACCGGTTTTTCAAAGTTGAAAGCTTTCTTGCGACTTCATTTTCAAAGATAGGCAAAAAATGTCCGGAACAAAAAAAGTTTATTTTTTTAGTACTATTCATTGGCGCAATCAGAAAAATTTTTTTCTCAGTTTAATTTTCCCTTGCCCCTTCGATTTTCAAGATAGGCAACATGTTTATCTTTATATAACACCTTTTTTGTTCCTTGTAGGTTGCCTATTCACCTAGTGGAAGGAACTCATTCAGCTATGAAACACCCTGTATTTTCCTACGTACCTTCAGGGGCTGTTATACGTTTCTCAACACTCTGCCTTTTACCACAATATTCCGGATTGGCTTTTATGGGATCTGTTGGGTAAGGGAATGGGATGTTGGGCTTATTCGGAGTATTCGGCTCAGTAACTATCACCGGTGGTGACGGTGGATAACTAGGTGTTGGATGATTAGGTGTTGTAATGGGAGTTTCTGAATAATGTACCTTATCACGTGGGCAACAAACATCAGGATGAACGCAAGATCCGAATCTAGAGATAAATCGAAATAAGTAAACCAATGCTGATAAATTAACACGAACCTATAGGATACTTAGGTCCAAACCTCGGATTGATGTTTCCTCCTCCGCCAGTTATATATTCCTTGTCCAAACACTCTGCATTTTTTACACAAATACATTCCTGCGCAGGAGTATCAGTTGATATTCCAAATGTATGAGGCGGGTCTACTACAACTTCTGTTTCTTTTTTAATTAATTTATCAATCGGGCAACAAACATCTGGTGAATCGCAACTGAATCTGAAAATACGTCACCCGAATAGCTATACTCTGTGAATGTAAATACCGTTATCGATTTAGGTGAAACATTCCCTCAAACCTAGGATTAATTGCTCCTCCACCGCCTTTTATCAAGTTTGGATCAGAACATTCTGATCTTTTGGAACAAGTACAGTCCGTCTCAGTACCAGATGAAGATTGTTGAAGGACAGATACTAATGGAGGTTCCACATAGCCGGAGTTGTAAGGGACTGGAATCGGGATAGCAATAGTTACCGATGGAATTTTGCAGCAGATGTAAGAAGAGTCTGGACACTCGATGCTAAAAATAAATTATAAATTAGTGTTTCAGAAATTAAAAACAGTTCATCAGCGTTGATTAAAAAAATCAAAAGTAGGTAAATACAAAATAATGGCCATTTTCAAAATCTCAAAATAAAAGCACCTTCGACAGGACTTCTCAGATTAAAAATGTTGTAAAATTCCAAAAAGTTTCCGAATTTTTAAAATTGTAAAATTTATTTCAATATAGAAAATAACCAAATTTTGAAATTTTACCGAATTTTGAAAAATTTTCAAAATAAAGATTTACCTATTAAGAAATTGAAACAATTACCAAAATTTTAAGATTTAGTAATAAAATTTATTTTCAAATGTCAAAATGTTTATGAAATCTTAAGTTTTTAAACCAAATTTTGCCAAATTTTAAAAATTGATCCACTTAATTTTTAAAATATCAAAACTCCAATTTTTAACAAATTTTGAAAATTTTAGATGCACAAAGATTTTCTAAAATCAAATTGAAAATCCAAAATCATGGTGAAAATGTACACGGGTTTTAAGGAAGCTCCAATTTTAAAATTTATTAAAAATGTTTGAAAGTTGACAAATTTAAAATAATATTGATTATGGATACTTGGCATCTGATCCAGATTGCAGTTTGAAAACAAAATCTTTAGGTATAGTAGTAATAAGATGTGATTTTTGAGATTTTTAATCTCATCCCTGGGGGGGGGGGGGTGAGAAACGGAATTTTTACGTTAAAAATTGTATTTCCATTCTTCACGAGTTTTCAACCAATTTTTTTCATACTTCATTTGGATGTGAAGATAATTGAAAGAAAGTGCTGTGGATTTTTTCAGATTTTTTCTATCATAAAAATTATCTTGAAAGTGACTTTGAAAACTTTATATCGCTTTCCAGGGTGCCATTTGGAGTGTTTCGCACTATCTAGATTTTTTTTGTTGGATTTTTTGTAATCGAATGACGCCATTTTAGGAACTCAAAACCTCTTTCTCGATGGCATAAGAACCTGGAACTCGTTTCTCGTCATATTTCTTATCGAAATTTATCATAACTTACTGCAATTTCAGCAAAATCAAGAATTTTAATTTTTTGCCTACTTTCACAAATTAGGTAAATTATATCAATTTCGTTGAAATCAAAATGCATACCAAACTTGAAAAAAAATGGTAGGTAAAAATTTTAAATTTTGGAGAAATTTCAAAATTTGTTAAAATTTGGAATTCTGGTAAATTTCCAATTTTAATTATTTTTTGAAAAGTAGCAGTATTTCAATTTTTATCAAATTTCAAAATTTGTCAAAATTTTAAAATTTCATCGAATTGAAAAAATTTTAGTTTTACTAAATTTTGAAAATTTTAAATATTAATGTTGGTAACTTCAAAAACTTATTAAAATAAATTACCCAACTGAATTTTTACCAGATTTTGAATACATAAGACATTTTTAAAATAAGTAGGTCCCATTTCAAAAATTCAGTAAAATTCCATAAGTACGAGTATCAAAATCTCAATTTACATTAAATTTCAAGTTTTTTCCAATTTTGAATTTTTATAAAATTTTTATTTTGTTTACTAAATTTTTAAAATTTTGAAAATTGATGTACATATAAGTAATTTCAGAAACTTATTTTAAAATAATATGCTTGTAGTTACCGATACACATTTTTCAAAAATTGTAGGTAAAAGTTTTTGAATTTTTAAAAATTTATTAAAATTTAAAAATTACCAAAATTATAATTTTTATCAAATTTTGAAAAGTTTTCAAATTTTGAATTTTTATCGAATTCTTAAAATTTTAAATTTTAAAAACTTTCAAGATTTTATAAATTTTAAAAATGTCTAAAATTTTTAAAATTTGCAAAATAGTATTCAACATTACAAATTCGTTCAATTGAAACTTTCAAATTCCGATAAATTTTGAAATAACATTCACTTTTATTATGTACGGAATTTCCGAAAAGATAAGAATGAAAATAACAATGTCTTGGATTCCCTGTTGATAAGTAACTCCATTCTCATTGAATATCCGATAATTTCTAAGAGATAAGAACAAGGTGAAATTCCTTTTTGATAAATTTATTTTGTATAGAATTTTTAAAGGTTGAAAATGAGCGTGAGATACTCGCAGGTATTTGAGATGCCTCCGGCAATGTCCTCAACCGGTTCTTCGATTTTTCTCAAAATGAATAAGCTGCTATTCTAGATAGCCCAAACAGCTCAAAAAAATTGCAATTCATTGAACCAGTTCCTCGTAGAAGGAAGAACATTTTTACGTTCTACAATTTTTATTTACCCCCCCCCCCCCGGCATAAGACCCTTAGTTTGGCCAGGAAAACACTCTGTACTATAAATTGAAAATTGTGAGTTTTTTTTTTCCAAACCATTGATTATTCAACTAGGCTACATGTAGGTATATTAAAGTATACTCCCATCGTGTGGTCAATTTTAATAGCTGGTTCTTCAGAATAAAAAATTCAATTTATTCTTTCGTGATTTTCATCATCAATAAAACACTGCCAATTCTAATTTTATTGATTTTAATTATTTTTGAAAAAATAAATGGAAAATCAGACATGAGTGATTGTATCAATTCTTGTAAAAAAAAAAATCATAGGTCTGTCTCTGTACCTACATTTACATTTCATCAATTTCAAATAGATAATTTATCGAATAGATTCCCTACAACGCACCCCTATTATTAATATTTTTCAAGGTACAATTTGAACACATATGAATGATCCACGAAAGAAACAATAAGTACATAAATGGAATTACCTCGTTGGAACTGCATTTCCTTGAGGGCACAAATAAAACAGAGTACACTGGCATTCCTCCTCAACTGTATATCCATCGGCACCAAATCTCGTGGCAATCACTTTACCTCCTGAACCAGCAGCACCTCCAGTCTTTGTCCCATTTACAGCAGTCTGGCCGATTTTTGACGAAGTGCCATTTTTAGAGGTGGTCGCGGTCGGTCTAACAGTGGTATAATTCGCATTTTGTGCACCTACTTTAGCTTTAGCAGTATTTGTCGTTGGTTTAAGCGTACTCGTAGTAGCTGCGAATATTAAACTTATTGAAGGTACTAGGAGTAAAAAATTCACTAAAATTGCGTGAAAATACATTTTAAAATTACGTTAATGTAGCACTACGTACAAGAATAAAAGTAATCACGATGTACGTAGTAATTTAGAACATTGGAACACGATAACATCTGCTTGTTTATCTGACTGCCACAGAGTCTTAGAAAAAAATAAGTAGGTACTTCAAACTGTTACATGGAAATATGAAAATAAAATAAATATCTACTGATAGTTCTACATCGTTAGATTATAAACGATGGTTGGTCCATTTCATAAATACGTGCGAATAGTACGTACTAATATACGTCAGCTGAAGGTAGGTTTAGCAAATATGAAAACAAGTTGTTGGACTGCTGCGCGCAGACGAAAGCCAACGCCTGCAGAATTATTCAAATATAATTATGTATGTCGAGTGGACTGTAGAATCAATTTCGCGGGTTAATAGCGTGCCATACCTAGGTATAAAGTTCACAATTCAAAAAGAACAGCTAATCCGAATTTATGGGAGAGGGAAGAGTAGTAAATTGGCCTTCGTAGAATCTGGGAAATTTTCGATGCTGTCAGAGGGGAAGACGAAGATTAACCTTCGTTGAATCCAAAATACTCATTTATAATATTTTAACAGTTTAATTAATTCGTATCACTGGGACGTGTGATTTATCGGAAAATAAGAATTAAATTTTTTCAATAGAAAATCAAGCAGCTTATCAGCAATGGGCAATTTTATTCTGCTGTTTAATGTTCACTCGAACAGGTGTTTTTCTTCTAATTCTTGATCATTTTGCGTCATCATAAATGCATACGTCGTGAATTCATGACGTGATAAAAATTTTCTCCTATTCAAGGAAAACTCAAAATACTTATTTCAAATCAACAACTTGGCAGTAAAATCAAAAATAATTTTTTGTTCAATTTTTCATTTATTTTTAACTCATAATACATAAAAAATTTCAAGTTGAAAATTTTAATTTTTGTCAGGGGTTCAAAAAACATGAATTCAAAAAAACGAATGCGTTGTGAAAACTAATTTGAAGATGATCGAATTTTTCAACAAAAAAAAATCATCGATGTTGAAAAAAATATAATTATTTATAATTTAAAAATGTCGTACCTACTTTTAAATCATTGCCAAAAATTTATTTTTCAGTTAGGAAAATTATTTTTTGCGCGATAACAAAGTTTTAAAAAAAGTATTAAAAAAATATGTCGGCTAAATTTGGAAAATGCATTAATTTAAAAAATAACGTGCTTTTCAAACCCCTACAAAAATTTCAATTTTCAAAAAAAAAAAAAAAATATGAGTAACTATCTATCAATTTTTTTAAAAGTGAGAAAATTAACGTCACCAAAAATTGAATAACTGTAAAAAATTGACTAAAAAATGTTTTAAAAATCAGATGTTTAGAAAAAACTGAAAATTAAAAAGAAATAGTAAGATTGAAAAAAAAAAATGAAATTCATAACTAGATTACTTGCCCAAATAAAAAATATAAGTTAAAATTTAAAACAAAATCAAAAATTACTTTTAAAAAAAATAGAGCTTGAAATGAAAAATTGAAATTTAATAAAAAATGAATTTAAAACTAAGACAAAAATTTGTAACTAAGAATTGTGAAAAATCAAAAATTACTGAAGAAAATAAATTATTAAAAACAGAAAAATTCATGTGTTTGAAAAAAATTACGGATCGAAAAAATTGGAAAATAAATAATTATGAAATTGAAAATAATTTGTATTCAAAATGAAAACAAAAATACTAACAATTGAAAAGACATCATTCAGAAGAATTTAAAATATTGCCAAAAATATGAAAAAAAGTAGAAAAAAATTGAAAATTGAAAAAAAAAGAATTCCAAACAAAATCAAAAATTAACTAAAAAAACGTTTCACGAATGACCGATTCATTTTAACGAATCGTTCGCGAACAACTAATTCATTTCAACGAATCATTCGCGAACAACTGATTCATTCGAACGAGTCGTTCGCAAACGACTGATTCATTCAAACGAATCATTCGAAAACGACTGATTCATTCGAACGAATCGTTCGCGAACGACTGATTCATTCGAACAAATCATTCAAAAACGACTGATTCATTTCAACGAATCGTTCGCGAACGGCTGATTCATTTCAACAAATCGTTCGCGAACAACTGATTCATTTCAACGAATCGTTCGCAAACGACTGATTCATTCGAACGAATCATTCGCGAAAGACTGATTTATTTGATTTGTAACGTTAAAATACCGTTATCGTAACGTTACATAAAACAGGTAATGTGCAAAAATCGCATATCTACCTTATTCGCGGAGTTACAGAGTTTTGAAATTTTCAATCGCGGACATCTCGCAAACCCGCGAACCGATTTTGCTCAAATTCAATAGGCTTTGATTCCCAATGATCCTCTACCACTAATATAAATTTCAACTAATTCCATCAATTATAACTTGAGTTATCGCAGTGACAAATTTTAGTACATACATATATACAATATAGCTATATATTATAAAGAAATACCAAATCGCGAAATTGGTGTCAATCGTCATTATTTTGTCATAAAACGTCGAGAAATATCACTCCCACCTCCCACTCTTACCAACGGGTCAAATTTAATAGCTGATTTTTCATTTATGAAAAAACCAGCTAAAAATTTAAAATCAGTTTTGAAATGTTCCAAAATACAAAAATTAATGTTGACAAAATATTTAGAAAATTCATTCGGTACCTACTTAATTATTCTACGATCGCTCAACACCCTGTGATTGTATCCAAAATTTTAACGAAAATATCAATGAAGTAGAAGGAGGAAATTCGTAATATTCATGTCAAAACGTTAGGTGTACTATTAAAATTTTATTTTCAAGATATTTCATAAAAATTTCAAAATTTTCTGTTAAAGGGGCGACGAAAACGAAATTTTATATGTAATTTTTTCGACACATTATAAGTATACTTACTTCTTTAGATTCATATTTGGAAAAAAATATGTCCTCATGTATCTATTTTTAAATGCATTTTGAATTTTTGGAATGGAATGCATTGCAAAAAAAAAATGAAACATTTCCAGATGATAAATTTTTGAATTTGTTCAATTTTTGCAATTCGGCAAAATTTTCAAAAAACTTTAGAAGTTCAACTCGTAAAATTTAATCAGTTTTTCAAATACGCGAAACCTCAAAATTTTGAAAAATTACAAAATTTGATGAAATAGGAATTTTTGTTATTTTTAAATTTTGATAATTTCATTAAATTGGATTCATTTTTACACTTTTTAAAAATTTTGTGTCTAGCAAAAATATTAAAAACTCGAGAAAATTTTCAAAATTTGATAAAATTTGCAATTCTGACAATAATTTTTAATGTTAAGTAAATTTTTTGATATACGAGTAGGATCAATTTTCAAAATTTAACAAATTTTAATCATTTTAAGAATTTAGGTGTAGGAAAGTTTGGTGAAAACTAAAAAATTTTTAGTTCCCTTTTATAATAAATTTCTTAAGTTGAATTAATTTTCACAATTCGGCCAAATTTTTTAAAAGATCAATTTGAAGAATTTGTTAGATTTTTAAAATTAGGTAGGTGAAAAAATTCAAATTCAATAAAAATTAGAATTTTGGTCATTTTAAAATTTAATTTAATTTTTGAACTTGAATAAATTTTTGAATTATTTTTAAAATTTGGAAAATATCAAAAAATGATAAAATTTGAATTTTTGGTCATTTTTATTGCTTGATAAATTTTTACTATATTCCATGCATATTTCAGAATTTTCGCTCAGAAGGTTCCCAAATTGGGAATTTTTAATGAAGAAATGAGATTTTCATGTACAGAGGGATCGAGGAGCATGGGTTAGTGGAAAACTCGATCTAATTATCTCTTATGGTCCTTAATATCTGAAAGTTGATTATGGAAAGCAGAGACGAGACCAGTAAATTACTTATCTTAACCATAGAAGTACCTTTTGGGTAAAATATCGCTCAAACATTGACAAAGTGCTCTAAAAAAGCACGAAAACACTATAAAATGACGTCAATTAACCGCCTAGATTGTAAATCTCATTATTGTATGAAATTTACGGCGAACACATCTGCAATTTAATTAACGCCACATCAAAGGCATAAGTTAGGCAAATTATTTACACGAATGTTGAATGCTATGCGGCGAGACAAATTACTCTTCTTCGTTTAATTGACAAAGATTTTTTTTCTTTTTGTTGGAAAAAAATGTTCAAGATGAGCTATGTACTTTCACCCACGTTTATACGTTTGTTATAAAAGTAACGAAAAAAGCCAGTAGGCAGAAAAATAATTTCGTAAAAGTTTAAAAAGTATATAACGTTTTATTTGAAACTTTTCTGGTAATTGAAACATTCTTACAATTACATTAACAAGGTAAAACTACCTACATTTTATTGAGCTTCGACAAGGACGAAAAAAAAAATACAAAATAAACACTCTAATATAATATAAAAATAACTCTCAAAAATATTCTTCGCTCGGCTCGGATGGAAGATAGGGTAGCGGGGAGGAGGGAATGTGGAGGATGACGAAGTGGATGTAGAATTGTAGATGTTTCAAAATTTAACCCTTCTTTTTCAACAATGAAAATTAAAATGAAATTCAATCTCGTTGAAGAAACGTTTTACGAGGTAGAATCATCATTGACGTAGAATTCAATAAAAATAGACTACAATGTAATGAATTCTTCGTATGATTGTATCCCCCTTTTGGAATATTTCAACGAAGTAGGTATACCTCCGTATACCTATTTCGTTGAAAGAATATAATATTTTTTTGTTATCTTTGTAAAAATAAAATTACACGATTGGATGAAACATGAAAAAAAATATGAAAAAACACGAAGAGCAATGACGAGCTTTAAATACTTTTTACGAAGCAACGTAATACCTGTATTTCGAAAAATGATAGAATTACTAGAATGGAAATTCTATTGTCCCCGAAGAAAAGTCTTTTTCATTATAAAATTTCATACCAAATGTTATATAATACCGAGGTAGTAATCTCGCCATTTATATGGTGAGATTTTTTGCACTCGTGACTTTTTCAAGTGGTATTAAAAAAAAAGAATGACTCGAATTTCTTTCTAAAGCTCGTCTCGGGGTTAGAATTAAACTAAACGTAGAAAGTTACCCAAAATGATGAAAAAAAAAAACAAAAAAAAACAAACTTAAAAACACGAATACGACACACACATAAGAGATAGAGAAAGAGAAATTTACCTACTTATTTTTATGACAGTCTTAAAAGGGGCAATTTTCACCGAGGTGCTTAATCCCAACCACCACCCCATTTGGATTTGGTTTCGTAGTGATGGATGTGCTTTTTGATGATGATTGGAATATGTACAGGGTAAGGTTTGGGAATGTGGACTGGAACTTTCTTGTAAATCTTTACCGGGTATGGTTTGTCAACTGGGTAGGGTACTGGTTTTTCAACGGGGTAAGGTACGTGCTTGACGACTGGAACATGGACAGGAACTTCGACTGGGACTGGATGTGGGACTTTCACGGCGACAGGTTGAGGCACAGGGTATGGCACTGGATGAGGAACTGCGACAGCTACGGTTTTGTACACTGGATACGGTACTGGTTTCGTGATTTCGATACGTTGAGAGACCAATTGTTCACCTAATGGAATTCCGACAGGCGTGCATGGGATGTGAGGAATTTGAGGACCGCATGGTCGACCGAGGCTGTAAAGTTTCAAATTTCGTTTGAGAAAGTTTAATTATTATTGAAATTAATCTAAATTGGCTAAATCGAATTAATTGTGAGAATTTATCTATTTAAAAATTTTAAGGGTTGACTATTTCCACAAGCAATGGCCACAAATGACGAACGAATTAGAATAAATCTTCAGTTCTTGATTATAAATTACTAAATTAGGATCCATCAAATTTTAAAATTTTCATCGTTGGACCCATCGAAATTAATAAATTTTTATGAAAATATTTTCCAAAAATTATGTATACAGATTACCATAATAATAAAAATGGACAAGTTGAGGCTTCATCTATTTTTTGAAAATTTCTCTCACAAGTTTTTCAAAGTAAATTGTTGATAAAATTTTTTCTAAATTTTTCGCAATTTTTTTACGAATTTTTCTCATTTTTATCAAACAATTTGAACAATTATTTTCAATTATTTCTTCCAATTTTTTTCCACTTCCATATTTTTTGAAAATTCCTAATTTAAATTTTTCCTATAATTAGATACCATCAACATTTTTCTAAATTTTTCAAATTTTTTCTAATCTATCTTCTGAATTTTTCCCAATTAAAATTATGGTTAAATCCATTTCCAAATTTTTCTCATTTTTCCACAATTTTTATCAAATAATTCTGAACAATTTTTTTTCAATCATTTCTTCCTATTTTTTTCACTTGAATTGTTAGCTTGGGTAAATCTATTTACAATTTTTCTTTCTTTTTTGTTTTTCCCATATTTTTTGAAAATTCCTAATTTAATTTTTTCCTATAATTATCATCAATATTTTTCCAAATTTTTTATCAATTTTTTCAAATTTATCTTCTGAATTTTTCCCAATTAAAATTATGGTTAAATCCATTTCCAAATTTTTGATTCTAATTTTATCTCCAAAATTTTCATTTATATTTTTCCTATTTATTAAAATTTGTCCTCAGATGTTTGTCAATTTTTTCAAAATTTTTCTTATAATTATTTTTCCAAATAAATTCTTAATTAAATTCACTTCTGAGTTTTTCATTAAAATTTCCTCAATTTTTTTTCGAACTTAACATTACCTACTTTAAACTTTTTATTTCAAAATTTTTTAAATAAATTTTTCTCAAGTAAATTATTGTTAATTAACCAAAATGATGATCAAATCATTCAAAAAATTTTTTTTTTGAGTGTCTATTCGACGTAAACTGCGCAAGATTGCGATTTTGTTACAAAATATCGACTTTGAAACTTTCAAGATGGCAAAAATCAACGAAAAGCGTACTCTTTGTTGATTTTGAATTTTGTTGACTATGTTGAACCCACTTTTGGGCTCCGAAAAATTTGTTTTTTGTACCGTAGAGTATAACGAAATTTAAAAAAAAAAAATCAATCATGGCTTCCTCTCCCCTATTTTGACTAATTTTTGGTATTTTCAATCCTCGGAGAAACCCCCAAAAAAATCAACAAAAAAAAATTAAAAATTCTAAAACTTACCAGAAAAGCCTATTTTTCTCCTAAATTTTTTCAAGTAGGCAAATTTTCAATTATTTTTTTAATCTAAATTTTTTATTGGATTTTTTTTGAAATTTTCATTTAAATCTTTATTTTTCAATTTCATGAGATTACTGCTTAAGGAAATAGTCTATCCCAAAATGCCCCCCCCCCCCCCCAATTCATTATCACACTCAATCTCTCAAATTACCCGGAATTCCACTTCTTAAGCGGATACAGGCAAGGGAGAGGCATCCACAGCGAGACAATGCAAACAGATATTTGAGGTAGTTTTTCTATCCGTGATGAGAATTTTTAACAAAACTTATTAAAACAATGCTCGGAGAGAAGTTTCCTTGCTCTGATTTTAATCACAATATTGATTAAATCGATCGAAAAATTAAAAATAATGACTAATTTTGGCCAAAAATGGACAACTTTTTCAATAAATCCTGAATTTTTTGAAATTGAAATTTTTTTCTTTCATTTATTTGGACTATCCCCCTCCATTTACTTCTCAACTAAGCTTGAAAATTTTTTCAGAGCTTTCTTTAAAGCGTCTCTTGAGAGATTTTTATCAAAAATCCATTTTTCCAATTAAAAGAATCTTTTACAAGAACTTCTTTCAATTTTTTTTTCAAAAGTTTTCTTTGAGGGAATTGAATTATCAACATTTTTTTTTTCAAGAGGAAGAATTTTGTATGAGTAAAAAAATTTTTTTTGAAGAACCATTCTCGAATACCTACTTAATTTATTTCAAATATTTTTTTCTTTTTAAAAGATTTCTTCAGAAGAGGTATTCGATTCCTCCATAACTTTCTTCTTCAATTCGAGGATTTTTTTTCCAAAAAAAGTTTTTGGGACTCGTATTTGATTTCTTAATCATTATAGAACTTCTTCCAAGTTTTTTTTATTTTTATTTTTATTATTATTTTTTTTTTGAAATTGCACCTAACTTTTTTGAATCTGTTTCTGGTTGACTGGCAATTTTTTTGAGGAACTTTTTAAAAAATGCTTTTGGAGAGATACTTTGGCTAGATAATTTTTTTTTAGATTTATTTTTCCATACGGCAGTTTGAGTCAATCTTTTATTTTTTTGTGAAATTTTTACGTTAAATTTCATTCACTACACTTTTTTTAAGAATTAAAAAAAATGAAAATAATAACAGAAAAATAAAAATAAAATGTGAAAAAAATATTCAGAAAAAAAAACAAAAAAAGCAATTTAGGCATAACAAAAATAACGAATTAAAACTCTGTTTTTCGTATTATGCAAACAAGAAATTGTTTGAGAAAAGGTAATAACACCGAATTATTACGTACTTCTAGGTACATATTTATTTCTTGAGAGAGGGGAGAGAAAATAATTATTTTACATTTTAGGTATTTTTACTTTTTTTTTCATTAGTCTTGACCTTTCAAATTAAAGCCAAAGAATCAAACTTCCCAACGAGCTTGTCAAATTTTCAAAAGAAAAAAAATTCACGAGTAAACTGAACCACGAGCAAATCCTATCTCATTTAAAAGGCCTCTTTCCCAATTTATTTCGTGATGGAAAAAATTAAATAAAATCCTCAACCCGTGAAAAACACGATACGTATTCTATCGATTGAAAGCCTAACCCATCAAACAACTCTTTGGAAATTAAATTTCGACGAGGAGAATATTGACCATCGAACAAGAAAGAGTAAATCAGACACTTAATTAAAATTTGGGAAATTTCGATGTAATTAATTAACAAACTCTGCTCGTCCATTTTATGGCAAACTGGAGACCGGAGACTGCACCAGTGGACCGTTAATTTAGCCAATGTCACGCACCGCCAAATTCACGAATGTATTATTATAATTTGAAGATCGATAAGGTTTTTCAAACGGCGATACAAATCCAGCTATCAATTACTCAATTAGCCGTATAAACTGTGGTCATTTTTAATGAAGCGCGTGGTCATGTATTTTTTGATGTTTATGCGAGTTAATCTTGAAATTACGGTATCTACGAGTACGTTGCGTCAAATATGGGTCAATTGATCTTATGTAATGTGTAAAAACGCATGGTACGTTCGCTCGTTCGTTTAAATGCTTTAAAACGCATGCATAATTCTATATTTATATTGTCTCAGTCTGATTGGCAATTAGAAATACGAATATCCAATTAATCGACATTTCAAAGACAAACGTTCGAATTACCTGGCATAAGTCGGGGCATATCCACTGCCATAGGCACTCGGATCCACTATATTGGCTTCGGTGTACAGACCGGCCGGAGCTGCAGCTGGACCTGAGACGGCAACAGCACCAGAACCTACGAAGCCAGGACCAGAAGCGAGAATACCAGGGCCAGAAGCCAAAATGCCAGGGCCAGAAGCCAAAATGCCAGGACCTTCGGCTACAGCGATCGCTCCTCCGGCTGCAGCAATCGGTTCAGCAACCCCGAATGCCGGAGCTGCAACCCCGAATGCCGGAGCTGCAACCCCGAATGCCGGAGCTGCAACTGCTGCTGCTTCGGCTGATACAGCGAAACCACTGGGTCCGGATAATGGAGTCCATCCGTGTTCCAAACTACGTTTCGATTGTTTTTGCTCCGATGACGAGCCTGATTCTGACGAATCGGAGGGTTTGCTATCGACTAGAACTATTTGGAAAGATTGTTGCTTTTGTTGGTTGTTTTCAGATTCTTCGGCATGTACTAAACATAGCACGGCGAGTAATAACTGTAAAATTAGAATTACTGGTTTAAATTTTGGTTTGTTTGGATTCGTTATAGGTTCATAATATAAAAAAATGTTAAAGCTTGAAGATTTATTAGTAGAATAAAGAAGCTAATGTTAAAAAATCAGAACGATAAGATCAAAGTGATTTGGCTTAATTTTATTCAATTTTTCATTTATTTTTTTGGTACATAGTGTACATACCTATTTTGATTTAGGTAGGTACTTAATTTTTTTGAAATGAAAAAAAATTGAAACAAAAAAAAATCAATTTTTTGAAATAAATCAATGTCTTGAAATAAAATAATTAGATAATTTTTCTAAAATGAAAAAAATCAATTAAAAAAACAATTTTTTGAAATGAAAAATCGATTTTTTTCAATTTTTTGGCTTAAAATTACCTAATAAAATGTTTTTTGGCATACCTGTATGGTGGCATAAATTTTCAATTTTATTTTGATAAAAAAAAAACTTAATTTATTTTATGGCATGACATAAAAATTTAATTTTTTTTTGGAATAAACACCTACTTTCTACTTTTTGCTTTTTCATAAAAAGAATCTTAATTTTTTAGTGCCATAAAAAACTTTTCAATTTTTTGGCAAAAGAAAATTATCTATTTCTTTTGTTGAAAATTTTAAAAAAATTGCCCAATAAATTTTTTTGAAAGAAATTGAAAAAATGTTGAAGAAACTTTTTTAAAAGGATTTTTTTTAGAAAGTAAACAAAAAATAGGAATTTTATAAAATCAAATACCGTACCCATCATTTTATTGTTGAATAAAAATTTTTCTGAAAAAATGGATAGGTAGTTGGTATCTATTTGAGATGTGTTTTTTTGTGGGTGGATTAAAAAAAAATCCAAGAAATATTTTTATGAATTTGTTTTTTACTACTGTCACTCTTATTTTCAAAATTTTGTAAATCCTTATTACCTGAAAAATGTTTTTAAAAAATTTAAATATTTTCAAATTTTGTCATTAATTTTTTTTCAATTTTGGTGGGAAAAAAAACATTTTTTTAAATTTTATTCAGAGTATTTTTTTTTTAATGAAAAACTGATTGAAATCCTGGAGTAATGTGTGTCCTGGGCCACTCTGCGCCACTAATTTTTTTTTTCAATTTTTTAATAAATTTTTTACACTTTAAAAAACTGAAAAAATGTACTTAGGTACTTACTATTTTTCAACATGTCACTATTTTACCCATTTTTATTCAATCAACACCAATTGGCAATTAATATTATTATTTTTTAATTTCAAAAAATTGTTTTTTTTTTATTTCAAAAAAGTTCTTTTTTCATTTCAAAAAAATACTTATATTGATTTTTCTTATTTCAAGATATTAGGAAAAAATTCATTTTTTTTTTAATTTCAAAAAATTGTTTTATTTTTATTTTAAAAAAGTTCTTTTTTCATTTCAAAAAAATACTTATATTGATTTTTCTTATTTCAAGATATTATGAAAAAATTCATCTTTTTTTTAATTTCAAAAAATTGTTTTTTTTTTTCAAATGTAAGTCTTTTTTTCATTTCAAAAAAAATATTTTTTTCATTTCAAGGAAATATTGATTTTCTTATTTCAAGAGATTTGGAAAAAATTGATTCTTTTATTTTGAAAATATTTTTTTTTCTAATCGTTGTTGAAAAAAAAACAATTCCATTCAATTTTCTATGGCATAGATTTTTTTTTCATCTAAGTATATTATGTAAGATTTTTTTCAATTGTTAAAAAAAAAAAATTTTTTTGAAATCTTGTTCGAAATAATTTTTTTAAATCGATCATTGTTTCGATTTCATTTTAGTTCTGTCATTAAATTTGTTTGATTTTAGTTTTGGGGTCATTTTTTTTTTTTTTTTTTTTGAAAAAAATAAGGAGGTATTGAAAAAAATGTATGAATCTCCTTTCATTTTTATTTTGATATTTAATCATTTTGAACAATTAAATAAAATATTTTTTTCGTATATTTATATTTTTCTAGGGTCTTTTCTAGTTTTTTTTTTTAAAATAAATTCTCAAATACCTATTTTATTTCTTTTATTACAACATTGCAGCCACTTTTCAATTAAAAAAATTCTCATAAAAGAACTGCAAATTTTTCAATTACAAAAATAATTTTAAATCTTCACACTCATTTAAAAAATTCTTAAACCGAACAAAGAAAATGTTGAAAAACATGTCAATTTTCAAAAACACCCCATCTCATCATTCAATTCTCATCAAAAAAAGCAAGGAAAATACAGACGAAAATGAAATAACTCGAATTAATTTTTAATTATCTTACGACGATTCGAATTGAAAATCTGTCCATTTCGAAACAACCGATTACCTTATTTAAAAAAGGGTAATTTAAAAAAAAGAACTAAATTAAAACTTTTCGTAAAGCACCGAGATAATTTTTTAAAAGGGTAAACCACGAGAAAAAAGGTAGGTATTAAAAAATCGGTTCACGTCGTAACAGTCGAGGTCGAAGAGACTGCTCGAGAAGAGTATTAATTAAATACCATAGCCGGGCTCAAACACTGCATCACATTTTTTTAGCATGCTTAAAAAATAAACAAAAGAAAATGCGACTAAAGGTGATGTTAAAAAAAATCTAGAAATTTGATCAAAAGCACCGAGAGATACGAAAACATTGCAACAAAACTAATCTTCGACAAAGAACGAAATATTTTTCAAAATCAAACACCACATTCGGAAAAAAAATTAGTATCGCGCAAAAAAGTAAGTACACTAGAGAATAAAACTTACGATAAACTTCATTTTTTATTTTTTTTTTTAGAAAAAACTTCACCACAGAACAACGATCACAGTGTAAGATAAAGTATCACCGGAGTCTGTATGTTTTATCGGTAAAGCATCCGAATACAGATTAACTAACACTCGAGACGAATTAGATAATATTATCTATTTTATAGCAAATATATATAGTAAATAAAATACAAACGCTGGATATTCGATTGTATACGTCCCCGTACCCCGCCCTTTCTCTAGCTTTCACTAGATTACTAGTTCAGCCCATATTTCCTACTACATTGAGAGAAAAAGAGGTTCACCTATTTGCGGATGTTCATCCGAAAAGGCGAAAATTCGGATATAACTTGTTTCGGCATCGCCTTAGGGTACCGTTTGAGCGGTTCCAACTTCCACAGGTGACTTTTTTTTTTTTGTTGTCATTGGCTTGTTATAATTTCCATTTGATTATGTTGCAATGATGAGCTATTCGATGGCTTATGTAAGGCGTTATGCGAAAAAGAAAAATTATTAGTTCCGCTAATCGTGATGTGCGGTCTTTTTTTACATTTTTTGAAACTTGATTTTTGAGAATATGGAGCTAAAAATATTTAAGTGAGGGGGGAGTACATTGTTGGAAGTACATTTTACCATAATTGAATGTGTAATATGTACGTATGTAGAGTAGAAAGATCATTGAACTGTGAGTTCAATAACTCGTACGTAATCTGAAGTGGAAATTTGTACCTTGCTGATCTTGATTTTTTTTTCTTTATAGAGTTTTCTTTCAAACAAAAATTAAATGCATTTTTTTTCTAAAATAGAAAAATCGATCATTTTTTCACAATTCGATAAATCTATTACTTTTTAAAAATTAGGTATAATTACGATGAATCGACTATTTTTTCAAAATTTGATGAATAGAATTTTTTTTAATTCATAAGTCGTAATCATCTATTTGTCAAAATTTAATAAATCATTTTTTTCCTAATTTTTATAACTTGAATATTTTTTAAAATTCATGAATCGAACATTTTTGAAAAATTGATGAAACTGACTATTTTTTTAAATTCATAAATCGACTACACTACCAACTTCTCGAAATTCAATGAGACGACTAATTTGGTAAAAATCTGATACTCTCCAATTTTTCAAAATTTTAATAAAACAATTATGTTTTAAAAATTGATGAATCGATCATTTCCTAAAATATCGATAAATCGATTATTTTTCAAAAATTAGGGAATCGATTACTCTTCCACAATTCAATAAATCGATTATTTAAAAAAAATGATGAAATCGACTATTGTGCAAAATTCCAATAAAACTATTATTTTCTTAAAATTTTGTACTTCAATCACTTTTCAAGTATTGATGAATCGATTATTTTTTCAAAATTTGATCAATCAATAATTTTTGAATCGACCAAATATTTTTTAGAGAATTTGATAAATATATTACTTTTTACGATTAAATAAATCGACAATCTTTTTGGAATTTAATTGACAATTTTTCAAAATTTTAATAAAACCGATATTTTTTCAAAAATTAATGATTTGTTTATTTTTACACAATTTAATAATCAAATATTCAGAAAAAAGTGGGGAATCGATTGAATAAAAATCGATTAGGAGGTATTGAATCAATTTATTTTTTTTAAAAGTGACGAATCAACTATTTTTCCAAAATTCTAATGAAACCATTGTAGTAGGCATTTCAAAAATTTACAAAAAAGACAAATTTTTTCAAAAATTCATTAGGTATAATCAATCATTTAAAAAAATTTACGAACCGACATTTTTTTCTAAATTTTCTAAATTGACAATTATTTAAAATTTTAATAAAACCACAATTTTACAAAAATTAATAAAATAATCGACTTTTTTCATAATTCAATAAATCCATTATTCAAAAAAAAAATTGAAGAATCGATTATTTTCAAAATTTTAATTTATTTGAAAATTGATAAATCATTTTTTTTAAATCGAAAAATCGACAATTTTTTCAAAATTTTATAAATCGACATTTTTAAAAAAAATTGACGAATCGATTGCTTTATCACAACTCCATAAATTTATTGTTTTTTCACAATTTGATAAAATCACTGTCTTCATCTTCATCAAAAAGTAAGCGGTAAATCGATTAATTTATTTTCTCACAGTTGATAAATCAATTTTCTCACAATTTTACAAATCGACCCCTTTTCGAAAATTGACGAATCGAAATTCGATAAATCAATTTTTTATCAATAATTAAAAAATCGATAATTTTTTTTCAAAATTTGATGTTGATGAATAAAAAAAATTATGTCTGACAACCTGTTTTTAAAAATTTTAACCATAAAATTATTTTTTCAATATGGACATTTTTTTCAAAAATTGATAATTTGCCACTTTTCAAAAATTGATGAATCGCGTATATTTTTCCAAAATTTAATAAATTTACAGCTATCTATTTTATTCTCAAAATTTCATTTTTTTAAAAATTCAGCTGAATTAATTTTTTTTCAAGCTAACGAATTAGGTAGGTAAGCTAATTTATTTTAAAGAAATTGACGAAGTGATTATTTTTTCTTTAACAATTTTGATAAGTATAGGTAAGTTGATTTTTTTGAATAATTTCGATAAAAATCATTATATTAACGAATCCACTATTTTTTAAGACGATTCATCAACTTTTTCAAAATTTAGCTAATAAAACAAGCATTTTTCAATAATTTAATAAATTGGCAATTCAATCATAATTTTGAAGAATCTGTTATTTTTTGAATTTGATAAATCGATAATTTTTCCAAAATTGTAAAATCGACTACATTTTTTTTCAAAAATTGAAAAATCGACTATTTGTTATTTTTTTTTTTACAAATTCATGAATCGGTATAATTTTTTCATAACCCGACAAATCAATATTATTTTCAAAAAAAATGATAAATCGAGTTTTTTTATTCCAATTAATCATTTTTTTACAAGACTCGATAAAATAATCTATTATTTTCTTATGTACCTATACTTAATGAATCAAATTTCATTTTATATGGTTTCCCAAAAATTGATATTTTAATTACCAATTTTTTCAAAAATCTTTTTTACTAGGTACTTTTGAATAATTGTGTATCCAACATATTTTCAATTCTAAAGGCAGTGTCGATGTAAACTTCTAAAATTGCCAAATCCGTTGTTATTTTCTTTATAACCGAAGAGAACGCAAAATTATGTCAAGTACGAGCAGGGGCTATAGTAGGTTTTTTCGAAACAAATACCTACCTTTGTGTCAATTTGTAACGCACTATGGGCGTTTAATACATTAACAAGATGAGCATTACGATTAAATTAGTCGTATCATGTAAAATTCCATTTATTTGTACGAGTAGGCCTATCCGTTGAGTAAAACAGAAAATAAAATTCTATCTCGAAACGTGTTTCGAATTAATTGAACTAAGGCTCATTTCCAAACTTTTTTTGCAACTGCGAAAAAGCGTATCAAGAAAAGTTTTTTTTTCGTTTCCTTATTTAACCAGAAAATATGATTTTTCCTATCACGGAATTGAAACCCGAGTAAGAAGTTTTCAAATTGAAATTAGTTCAAGTTTCTCGAATATCTGTGATTTTTTTTTTTTTTTAAATTAAAGAAAATTAAATTGAAAGGATTAAATTGGGCGTTTCCACGAAGCCAAAAAGTAACAAAAATTTTTTGTTTACATTCGAACTGGGAGTCATCGGAGTGAAAACACATAAGACACAATGGTAATATTTATCAAAATAACTCGAAAAATATCATCTCAGCAAAAAAAGTGCAAGACACTTTTTTTTCTTAGAATTAAAAAATCTTTCCATTCATGTATAAAAAGTTAATTTAGCGACATAAGTGAATTTTTGGGAACATAGATGAATTTTTGGGAAAAATTCACTAATGTCGCTAAATTAACTTTTTATACATGAATGGAAAGATTTTTTAATTCTAAGAAAAAAAAATGTCTTGCACTTTTTTTGTTGAGATGATATTTTTCGAGTTATTTTGATAAATATTACCATTGTGTCTTATGTGTTTTCACTCCGATGACTCCCAGTTCGAATGTAAACAACAATTTTTTGTTACTTTTTGGCTTCGTGGAAACGCCCAATACACGGAAGTGGATATTTCTCTTGTTTCATATTTCAGTAAATCTCAACCAGCTTTTAAGAAAATGAATCAAATCATTCTTAGAAAGCGAACGGAACTTGGAGAAAAATGCGACTTATGTTTCTAAAATCGAATATTATTGTCTCTTTCAGAGGTAAACATCTGTTCTCATTACAAAGCCCACAATCCTACCCTCTGCTTCGTTTACCTTTGTTCATACATCACGTTACGGTTCCACTTAAACCTTTCTATTTTGTCATTTATAATGTATGATACTTGTGCTTACCTTTGTAACATAATAATTTCCAAGTTTTTTCCAGGGCTTATAGTTTTTTGTCAAAGTTGATACTTTGAAGTTGTTATTGCTGTTATTGACATGAGTTTTATTTATTATTATTTTTTTTTTGATTAAAATACTACGTTGCCTAGTTGTATTTTCTTCGAATGATTCGTATTTCCAGTTGTTTCTTTGTCACTTTAAATTTATTGCCCTTTAGGTTGTGTATAAAAAAAAATGGTACATAAGTTCAAAATTGAATCCGCTTTAGGTGAAATTGCAGATGGAGAAAGGGAAGGTGAATGAGTTGACTGTTATTTTTCAACAATCTATAAAATCGATAATTTTTGGAAAGTGTGTTTTCCTGATCTTGCCAGTGGCCTAATTAAGGATGTGCCTGGGTTGGCCAGGCCCTTTCAAAAAATAGTTCTGTCCTCCCAATTTTTTCCCAAGCAGCTGGTCTGATTTTTTTATTTAAAAAATTAACATATTTTTTTAAAATAAAAAATCATAGATTTTGATCCCAAAGGTTAGAAAAGTTGAAATAAAAATCGTTTTTTACTAAAAATACCTAACAGATTTTTTCTTCAAAAAATTGAGTTTTTTTTATTCCAAGAAAATTCAGATTTTTTTTCTCCAAAAAATTGAAAGATTTTTCTATGTGAAACAAAAAATTGATTCCTTATATAAAAATAAGCTATTTTCCCTCAAAAAAATTGGAAATATATTTTTTTTCCGGAAATTCCAGAAATTTTTTTAGGTTTTTCAAAAAAATCAATATTCATGATTTTTTCTACAAACATTTGAAGAATATTTTTCACTTCAAATGAAAAGTGAGGATTTTTTTGTTTCATTTCTTTCTTTAAAAACAGTGATTTTGTTTATCCAAAAAATGATGAAAAATTAAGCAATTTGAGTCAAAAAATCAAGATTTTTTTTCTCTAAAAATTAAAGATTTTGTCTCTAAAAAAGTACCTATAAGAAATTTTTTATTTTTTTATTTTTTTGGTTTTAAAAAAATTGAGATATTTTTAATTACAATTAGAATTATTTCTCTCCTGAAGAATTGAGGTATTTTTCTCCGATAATAATTGATATCATTTTTACTCAAAATCAAGAGATTAGGTATTTTCTGCAAAAAAAAAAAAAGATTTTTGCCTTTTTCTGAGTTTTCTAGGATATTGCCAATTTTTAGCCGAATTTTTTATTTTAATTTTGAAATTTTGGGCGTAGCTGAAACACCAGGGCTAATTCTAACGTAATTTGACCCCTTTGCATACCTGGCCCTTTTGTGTCCATCCAAAAATGAAATCTAGTCACGCTACTGGATCTTACTCAACACTTTGTGGTAGCAGGAAACAGTCATAAAATTCTGGCTAAAAATGGATACATTTCCATTTAAATCATTCTCATTGATAAATTAACACGACGATTAAAATCCGACCAGATGTTACATATTATCTAATCACACACCGCGTGAACATTGTCACGAAGATAAACAGGTTCGGTGATACATGAAACATACAAAAGAAGACTCGAGAACAGAGGAAACTTGTTTCAAAATTTTTAACAACTCGATTTTCGTAAGTTCGCATTGGAAATCTGGACTCATAGAAGGAAAGTTGACCTACGAGGTGAGTTCTGGATTATAATAAATTGATACATTTTACACTGGAAATTTAACGATGCGCCGAACGAGCAACATTTTTAGTAAAATCGTCGTGTGGGTATCAACGACCTGCAACAATATTTGACAACGGGTTGTTACATAATGACGAATATCTTGAATGTCAACCGCGACATTTATTTAATCGATATAGGTACCAGTTCACTGCCGGAATATAAATTCCAGTTAAGTTATTTCTAACTCTCGATTTCTACGTATTAATATATTCGATCGTCCTGATTTCCTGATGAGACTTTGATCTGCAAAGAACACAATGCAAATCGCGAACACAAACACCTCAGGAAGCTGCGTCCAATTTGGAGGCTATTTTTAATTCATTTTTTAACATAAAATACCCATTTAGTGAGATTAGACTCTGCTTCCGTTTTTTTTCTTCATTATTTTAACGATAGAGGAGGAAAAAGTTGACATTTGTAGTGGGAATCTTCGCGTCTTTTCTTACCTAAGAAAGTTCGTCCATATATTCGCGAGCTCGTCGAGCGCATTAATTAATGGTAAATCGCGAAAGTGACGATGAATCGATGGGAAGGAATTTCTGTCTTTTAAAAATCTGTCCAGATTTCACGAATATGGCCAGGTTTTTGTGGTATTAATCGTATAGCTGGTCGAATGCGAATACGTATCGTCTCCTGTTTGTTTCGTCTTAGATTGAGGTTTGTACCTAAATTGGAATCTTTTACATTCGAATTTTGATTCAATTTTGTCTAAACGTAGTTTTAAACGAGAGAATCCCCACAGCCTGTAATTTTACTGTTAAAAACTTTTCGAAGGAATTTTATCCAATTTTGTTAAATTGGGATTTTTTTTTTAGAAAATTTTTGCAAGGAATTTTTTGGCAGCGATTCTTTTGGATTAAATCAATTTTTTAAGAATATTTCTTTGAAGTAAGTAGGTAAATTTTTCAAGAAAATATTTCATGTGAAAATTAAAGTTGAAGAGATTTTTTTGGTGTTTTCAAAAGATTTTTTTAAGAATTTTATAAAAAATAAATTTTTCTCCGTGAGAACTCATTTTCGAAGAGATTTTTTACAAAATATTTGTTAAGAATTTAATTCCAAAAAATTTCCAAATAATTTGTTCATGAATTTAATTTTTTTTAAATGTTTAATAAAATTTTTCCTAAGCAGAGTTTTCAACAAATTGAGTATTTTCTGAGAACTTTTTCACAAGTATTTTTGCCAGAGATCTTTATGAGAATTTTTTCACACCTTGATCTACGATTAAATTTTAACTTTTTTTAAAAAAGATTTTGAAAATTTTTCAATTTTTTTTTTCTTTTAAAATACCTACGTACCTACTTTTATTTTTATAGTTGAAAAAAAGTTCTTTTTAAGCATTTTTTGAGAAATTTTTGACAAAGAATTTTTACCGATTTTTTTCGAAACAAACTGATTTTTTTGAGAAGTTTTTCAAGAGAATTTTTGCCAGTGTAGTTTTGAAGAATTTTTTCAGGTGTAACTTTTTGAATGAACATTTCGAAAAAATACAATTTACAGAAATTTTAAAGATACCTATATTATGTATAATTTTTTTTCCAACAAAAAAGATATGGAGCATAAATTTTTTGTAAAGAATTTTTTTGAGGAAATTTTTTGAAAAATTTTTGAAGACGTATTTTTAGGTAAAATAATTTTTAAAACAAATTTTTTCAAAACGATGATTTCAAAAAGAATGTCCTAGAATTTTTTTAAATTATTCTGAAATTTTTCGAATCGAAAAATATTTTTCACTTATTACAGGGAATTTTTTATTGATTTAAAAAAAAATGTTCATAAGAGAGAATTTCTTTAGAAGAATTCTGTGGGAAATTTTTGAAGGAATATTTTTAGGCAAAATGATTTAAAAAAAAAAAAAACTGTTTTTAAAACAAAGTTAAAGTTTTTCTTTTTTGTTCATTTATCTGCAAAAAACTTTGACCAATAAAGAATAATTCTTTCAAGAGAAAAGAATTTCATTTTTTTTAAATACGGCCGTACCTACGAACTATTTTTTTTTTTTTTTTTTTTTTTTTTTTGTAAAAAACTTGTCAAAAGAATTTTTCTCAGATTTTTTCATAGTGATTTTTTTAAAAAGTGTAAATTTTTATAATTTTTTTGACGGGTATTTTATTTTTGAAAATAAGTTTGCAGGACAAATTTTTGGGAAGATTTTCTTTTGAAATGGTATGAAAGCATTTCTTCCATAAATAATTTTACGTGGAAAACAAATTCATCTCCAGCGATTTTTTTTTCTACTGAGTTTTGAAGTCCTACTACCTACTAAATTTTATTCCAAGAAATCTTCAATAAAAATTCTCGTATTTTTGAAATTTGTCTCTATAAAAATTTTCAAGTAGATTTCTTGTATAGGTATTGAAGAATTTTCCGTTTTTTGTCAAAAAATAATTTTTGACCGATTTTTTGGAAGAAGTTTAATGATAAACGTTTTTTTTGAGAAATTTTTGAAAACGTAAGTACCTATTCCTATTTTTTCAAACACTGTGCTTGCTCTTCTTGTAGGTTTACTCTACCAGATAATTTTATTTCAAAAAATTTCATTCTAGACAGAGCTTTTGGAGAGAAATCATTTTGTAAATAGATTTTTTTTGTATTTTTTCATTTTTGATTTTTAAAATCAATTTTTTACAAAACAGGATTTTTCGATGAGATCTTCAAAAGGATTTTAGCTCAAGATTTTTTTTTTCAAAAATGTTTCTAAATTTTTTTGATTACTTTTTCATTTTATTTTTGAAATAAAATCTTATACAACTATTTTCTGTTTTTTTAAATTATTTTTGAAATGCTTACACATTACCTAATATTATTTTTTTGGAGAATTTCTTTGAAAGCATTTTTTGAGAAATTTTAAGAAGTTATTTTTTTATGGTAAGAAGAATTTTTTCCAAAACCAATGTTTATTTTAGTGAATGAATTATGCATATTTTTTAACAAGATTGGATATTATACGAGAAAATTCAACATTTCTCTGTTGAGTTTCTTATCAATATAGAACTTACGAACTTACATTATTTTTAATAATTTTTTTTTACAAATTTTTTCTGATTTAAAAAAAATAACGAGAAGATTTGGGGGGAAATTTTCAAAAAATGACAAAAATTGAAGTTTTTTCCAAAAAAAAAAGAGAACAATGATAAGAAATAACAAATTATAATTTCAAAAAAATTTTAAAAATGAAAATACTTCGTGATTTTTTCTGTTTAAACAATTTATATTGTTTGAGAAATTATTGAATTTGAACAATTACTATTATATTTCTATAAAAGTTTTCTGCACCCCGTACAATGTAATTTCCCAACAATTCGAAAACTTTACCAACCTATACATCTGAAAACAATAAAAAAACACTTTTCGAACGAATACTAATACAAAAATCACACCATAATATCAAATCAATACGCCGTTGAAATAAAATAAACATTCCAGAGAGATATTTTTAATCGCGCAAAAATGATTATTTCTGGCGAAAAGTTGCAAAATATACAACGTTAAGCACGCGACATCGACAATGCAATCGTGCATAACATCGCATTTTATAGAGGTTCGAAAATTTCTGCATTTATGTCTTAATCCCGAAGGAATAACGTCGAACAGCGTTTCAAAATGGCAACTTGTACAATACCGCGTATAATTTTCAATAAAAGTAAAACACGTAAAGTCGTATACGACAAAACGGAAGTGATTTTCGTTAAAACTGAATTCACTACAAATAAACTATACCAACAAAGGGCGAGCTTTGTATCAGTATTATTGGAGTTGGTTCTTTCAATTTTCGCATTCGCATTCTGCACCCCTTTTATTGAATCTACTCTACACCATCGAATAATTATTCTTCCGAAATGTTTTGTATATTATATTAAAATTTTGAACCGAAGTTAACAATCCACGTTAAGTCAAGTGATAACAAAAGACACGATTTCGTTGTTTGTCATTTCTAGAAGAAAGTTGAAGAGAACTGAAGCTTTCATTGCTACCTAAATTGTTAACAAGTCTTCGACGTGATGAAATATTTCCAAAATGATACCCCTGCTGGAAATTCTTCATCACCCATATCGACAAGTTGGATAAATTCTCAAGACGAATAGTTTCAAAGTCTATATCACGACGACGATATCGAGACATTAGAATGTCGAGTAGCTGGCACATTGTTGAATCAATTCCGAAATTTAGTACATTTAAAAAAAAATATATTCAATCGAAATTCAACGGTATTTAAATTAAAATTCGAAACTTTTTCGGTTAAAACACTTCTACAAAATTACAAGTCCAGAAATGTTATATTTTTCATTAGTCACTCTCTCTAGGATAGGTACCTTATTGTTTCGGCTAAATTAATCTGACTCGATAAAATATTCTTTCATTATACGCCTTCGTATCTTTAAGTTATACTATTCCATTAACGACACTGCATTCGGTTACTTTATGAAACTTGGAAGGCATTCTCGTTGAATATTCATTTTTAGATATTTAATTTTAAATATTTTTAAACAGGAAAATTACTCGAGAATTTGCAAATTGGTTGCTCGATTTTATTTTTGAATATGTAAAAATACCGACTCTTCGAAATGAGGATATTGAAAAATGCGGATAGTTTTTTACAGGAACCACCAACAAAAATCTTCTGTACACCGAGTGCTTATTTTCAAGTACCTAAATTATTTCGAAAAACATTCCGTTCTATTAAAACTCGAAAGAAAATTACAAGCGAAATTTCCCAAAAAAATATTCAAATTATTTCCTAGAGAATTTTTTTCAAAAAATATATTTTTTTAATAAAAAATGAATTTAATTGAAAAATTTTCAAGATAATTATGTTAATGAACTTTTTTTTTTAGAATTTATCAAATTAAATTTCTTCAAAAAAAATCTCAAAAAACTGTTTGAAAAAATTTTTAAAGTGAATTTTTAAAAAAATTATAAAACACGTAAACTTTTTGAAATTATTTCAAATTTAATTTTTTCAAAAAGTTGAAAAAAATCAAATGAATTTCCTCAAAAAAATGTCTACAGTTGACTTTTTCCAAGAATAGGTATTCAAATAATTTTTTTCAAAAAATTTTCAATAAAATTTTCTAAAAAAAAATTTGAGTAAATTTTTTTTTTTTAAATTGAAAATTTCAAGTGAATTTTTGCGAAAAATTAACAGTTTAATTTCTTTAAATAATTTTCAAGTGAATTTTCCTCAAAAAAAATGTTGAAGAAAATTCTCTAAAAACGTATCTATTCCATTGAATTTTTTCAAAAAAGTTTTGAAAGAATTTTCCTTAAAATATTTTAAATTAAGTGAGTAAATTTCAAGTAAAATGCAATTTTTCTGTTTAGTTGAAAATTTTCAAGTTACCTTTTTCAAAAAAAAAAAATATGTAAATTTTTGAAAATTTTTGAGCCAATTTTCTGACATAGGTATTTGATTTTGAACAAAATTTTCCCAAAAAATGTTGGAAAGAATTTTCCTTGAATTTTTCAAATAAGATCGTCGTTTATCCAAAAAATTTCAAATCATTAGGTGAAAAAAATTCAAGTGAAATTTTATAAAAATAATTTCCATGATAATTTTTTCAAAAATATATTTTACCAAAATTAAGTTAAGTTAAAGTTATTTATCAAAAAATTCAAGGTATTTCCCTCCCTCCAAAAATTTTCAAATAATTTTTTTTCAAAAATTTTTCTTTACTGGCTCTTAAGGAAATGTTGTTGAAACAATTTTTCAAGTAAATTCCAGGAAGTTTTTTTTTGAAAAATATCTCAAAATGGATAAAAAAAAATTTAAAAACGAGCTTCTATTAAACGCCCAATAAATAATTTTTTTTTAAATTTCTAAATGAAGTTTCTTGCATTTCTTAAAATCTAATTTCAATAAAATTAAAAGTAATTTTATCCAAAAATTTTAAAGTTAAGTTTCTCAAAAAAAATGCTCAGTATAATTTTTAAATTTTTTTTATTTTTTTTAAAAAAAACATTCTAATTGTGGCTCATTTTTTTTCAATTTCAGATAGGTAATTTTTCAAAAAAAAAATTCAGTTATTTTCTTTCAACAAAAAAAAATAAAAAATAAAAAAAAATACAAACTACAAAATACAAAATTTTAAATGAGTAAATTTTTTTCAAAAAATTTTTAATTGAATGTTTGGAAGAATTTTTTTTGATAAATTTCGAGTTACTTAATTTTTCCAACAAAAAAAAATTTTATCAATTTTTTTAAAATTTCAAATAATGTAGGTAAATTTTAAACATTTTCCAGTTTTTTAATAATTTTTTCGAAAAATTTCCAAATTAATTTTTTTGCAATTTCTTACTTTTATTTTAAAAAGATACGAAATAATTTGGTCCAATAACACTAGTCAACAATTTTTGAACTTTTTTCTGTGTTCGGGTCCAAAATAGGCTTAATCGATAGTTTAGGCCTAGAAACAAAAAGCAATTTCTCATTTTTCGTTTTTTTTTTTGCTTTTGCGGGTACGGGAGGGGTTCAAAGTGGCGAAAATCGGGGTTTTTGCACCTTTTCAACTGCTCATAGCGCCATAAATATTGCTCTACGAACAAAACCAATGGCAGATTCGGAATCTACGTTAAATTTTGAGAAAACATCTCTGTCCGTTTTTCCAATTTCAAATTTTAAAGTTCCTTAGTAGCGTTTTAATTTTATTATCATTATCGAATCGTTCCCACGCGGAACGTCGGCGGTGTTGGTAAAAAAATTGAAACGTTACTAAGGTACTTTAAAATTTGAAATTGGAAAAACGGACAGTGATGTTTTCTCAAAATTTAACGTAGATTCCGAATCTGCCATTGGTTTTGTTCGTCGAGCAATATTTATGGCGCTATGAGCAGTTGAAAAGGTGCAAAAACCCCGATTTTCGCCACTTTGAACCCTCCCTGTACCCGCAAAAGCAAATAAAATTAAAAAATGAGAAATTGCTTTTTGTTTCTAGGTCTATACTATCAATTAAGCCTATTTTGGACCCATTCTCAAAGTGGCTGTTGACCTGTGTAATTCAATCGAATTTTTGGCAGAATTTTTTAGAAAACTTTCTTCAAAAGTTTACGAATAAAGTTAAATTTCGTTAATTTTCATGTGAATTTTCCCAAAAAAATTCAACTAAATATTTCAAGAATTTCTTCAAAATGAAACCTCCGATACATTTCATTATTTTTATTCAAAAAAAATCACTCATTTTTTTGAAAATTCAAATAAATTTCAAAATCCTTTTATTTTTTATTTTAAATTTATAAATAATTTTTTCCAAAAAATTCCAAAAATGAATTTTCTTTAAATTTCTGAAGAATAATTAAATTTTAAATAATTGTTTCCAAAAATTTTTCTAGCAAATTTCTTCAAAAAATTTTCAATTGAATTATTTAAAAAAAATTTGAGTTAAGTTTCTCAAAAAATTATCAAAATCGTCAGCTAAATTTTCTCATAAAATTTTCAAGACAATTTAGATTTTTCTATTTAAATTTTTTAAAAATAAATTTTAAGTAATTTGTTCCAAAAATTCTCAAATAATCTTTCCTTTTAAATTTTTCCAGTGAATGTTGTCTTAAAATGTTTGAATAATCCACACAACGCAGTACAATATAAAATATTTTTATAAAGAATTTACGATAATTATTCGTGGGATTAAGTATAACCAAGGACGAAAATAGGGGTCGATGACATACGTTAACAATCTCGACTGTTATTATTTTAAAAACGACTTCGCTACTAAGGTATTATAAGCGAATAAATTGGACGTATTATAAAATTAGATTATTCCACTCGGAAAAAACACTTCGGTATGAGTTTGCTTCGAGAGGTGACTTGAACCCACCGCCTTTCAAAAAACTCCCTCGCCGAAGTTATTAATGGTAAAAATGCCAAAAGTTTACAATAATAATGTAAACACCGATACAGCGAGTAAGTATTTCTTGGAAATAAGTAAAGTGAATGAAAATGAAATAAAAAGTTAAAATACGAAGTACGAGATGAAAAATAATACTAATTTGGCGCTCTTGAATATGTCTCGAAAAGCTTTCAAGACCTTATTTTATTCCTTAAAACGTACACGCCATTAGTTGGAAAGGATTAAGTTAATTTGCTTTATAAGAAAAAGCATTATAAGAGTATGAATCTAAGACTAACGAGACTTCGCCACCAATGTGGAAAGCTTTTGAAAGAACGATCAGTGAAAAAATTACGTAATCTTTCATATACGAGAGGAATTAATCTGAAAAATATCGTATCGCTGTGGGTCTCTCTATTTCTTAGGAAAAAATTGTAGCATTAGGTACATTCGGTTCGTAAAATAAACTTCAAGAGAATTTTGTTCGAATTTAATAACAAAACGTAGGTATTTAGATAAATAGCTAGGTACCCATTTATGGTATTTATACCTTGAGAAAATAAAAACAAACACCTGTGTCAAGCTGCTAAATTAGCTAAATTTATTATTTTACCTTAATTTTAAATATCAATTCGACGTTGGTAAGTTAAATTAATGGAAACGTGCTGGAAAAAAAACATAATTTCGACTTAATTTGCTTTACAAATCACAAAGGCGGGTAGGTAGAGGACAGAAGTAGGTTTAAGCAGATTTGGTTAAATTTGTAAAAACTGTTTCGCAAATTTCAAACTAAACATTTTTTATTCTTATCACAACTTTTAATACTTTTCGTAAACTTTGGCGGTGTTTTCCCCTTTGTGTAAAACGTTGACGTGCGAAATAAAATGCAGTCATCTTTCAAAAATAAAAAATAAAGTTGGCCTTTGCGACACGTTTTTTTTTCTTAAATGGATAGGTAGGTACTAGGTAGGTAGGTATATTATTCATTCAAACACTATCGCAGGTAAAATAGGTAATATGGAAATATTTAAACGAAAAATAAATTAAATACTTTGATAATTCATTTTTTTTTTCACGTTTGCAGAATTAAATCAGCAGGAGTTTTGGATGAAATGACATTCTATATGCAAATTATATTTTAGTACTATCAAAGACTAGTTTTCTCATTCGTATCATAATTCCTGGCTGTCAAGGTTTAAGAATATTTTTTTATTCGTTTTATAAGGAAGATTTAGATAAGATTTTCTTAATTTTTTTTGCAGACTGATTCATGGGTAATTTTATTATTTTTTTCCTCTATTCGAATAGTTCAAAAACCGGTAACTTGAAATCTATGTATTTCATTTAGTCCACCTAACGTCTCTTATTGCGATTCAAATCTACCACTTATTGATCCTAAGAGTGAAATAAATGCAGGTAATAAATTCGTTGACAAATTAAAAATAATGGTATCGCATTGTAAACACCTCGAGCTTCCCTAAAAATCTAGTATCTATTTCTTTAGGAAGGAATTGACTCTAAAAGCATACCATTGAAACAAAAACTTTGAATTGCAACTTAATACACGTCAAGTTTAATAAAAGTTATTGCGATAGAAAAAGAAAAAAAAACGAGGAAACGAATAAATACCTAATCGATGAGAAAAAACTCAATTTAAGAGAGGAAAAAATTGCAACAAATGCTACAAAACGATAAAAATAAGATCATCGTATAAATTACTCAACCAGTGGAATTGAAAGTATTGTCTTGTGTATGTGTGAATTGTACTATTGTGCCCTTGATTAAAAACACGTGTTCCTGGGTAATAATATTTTGTTCGACATGAGCAATAAAACCCACACCAACAAAGTAACGGTGGAAATAGGTAGCTTACGTTGCGTTTAGCGGAAATGTAGGTAGGTAATAGGTATATTAACATTACTCATTAATTATATGCACTAAATGCCTGAAAAAATTTACGATTAGTGAGTGTTCTTCTGCTTTGAAATGAATTATAGACACTTACTCTAGTTCTAATAACTTAGAACTGGAAAATTTTGACATTTTAGCCAGAGGTTTTTTCTTCTAATAGGTATAGGTACAGGTAGGTATTTCTAAAAAAAAAAAAAAAAAAAAAAAAATGATGAAAAAAAATTTCTCAAGTAATTATCAACACTCTATTAACCTCCAACCTTCACCCCAAAAAATATAAACATAGAAAATTCGCAAACTCATCCAAGATGTCACCAATCAATCACCACGAGCAATTTGCGAACCACTGACTGAAACGTACTAGGTATAGTGAAATATAACGAAGGCTTTGTTCAACAAAGTGGTTAACCTTTAATGGTATTTACAATTGGCTCTTTTCGACAAATTAATTACTAGCTTGCTTTCAAATGCGAACTAATCTTCATAATGTACGAGCTGATAATTATGGTTTTTCAATTCAATGTTACTAGGAAATGTTCTGTGATCATCAGCGTCGCTGGTTAAATTTTTTTCACAAAATATTGCCATGTTTTGTTCATTCATTTCATTTCCTGTACTTGTAATTTACATTGCTCGTTGATCTACGGATTAGAGGCGTTTAATGAAACGACCATTTGCTTAATTGACATAAGTTTAACATAACGCACAGTGCCATGGCTGGTAATTTAGAAGTGGCTCGCGTGCTCGAGCTAAACCCAAAATTTTTAGCCTAAAAGTAAAATGAGCTACGAGTAAGTATACATCCTAGAAAACTCCTAAAATTTTAATTTTTTGGGAGAAAAATATTCTTAAGTATATTTTATTTCAAGAAAAAAAATTTTCGATTTTTTTGAGAGAAAAAAGTCTGTTTTTTTAATGCAGCAAAAACTTACTTCTAAAAAAAATTTCACATATTGTGAGAAAAATCTCACTTTCCTTTCTCATATTTTTTTAGAGACAAATTTGTTTATACCAAGATTTTTTAAGAAAAAAAAATCAGAATCTCTTTTCAAAATTACTTTGAAAAAATCTGTATTTTTAGAGAGAAGATCTCTGTTTATGTAGAGAAAAAAGCCTGATTTTTGTAGAAAAAAAAGAATGTTGTGTCTTCTTCCTTTTCTTTTCTTTCTTAAAAAAAATCTCAATCCTTTCTTAAGAAAATCTCAATTCTTTCAAGGAAAATTTTTTTCAACTTTTTTGAAGAAAAAAAAATCTTTAATTTGTTTTGTTGAAGAAAATATATTTGATTTAAATTTAAATTTTTTGAAAACATCACTGTTTTTCAGAGAAAGTTTTCTGAGAAACAATCCTCGTTTCAATGTTTTTGAAAAAAGTCGTTCAATTTTTTTCAAAGAAAAACCCCCTCATTTTTTTTTTCTTTTAATGAAATATCTCAAATTTTTTGTCTCGATTTTTAAAAAGAAATTAATTCTTTCCATTTAGGGAGAGTCACCAAGTTTTTCAGAAAACTCTCAAAAAAAATCTTACATTTTTTGCCAACTTGGGTTTAATTTTTTTTGAAAAATTGCATCTTTTCATTTTTCGAGGGAAAAAACCTTCAATTCTTCGGGGAAAAATTCCTCATATTTTTTGGAAAAAATGTATATTTTTTAAGAGAGAAAAATCTAAATATTTTACGTGGAGAAAAACAATGATTTTTGCAGAGAAAAAAATAGTCTTCTTTTGTTATTTTGTTTTATTAAATCTCAGTTTTTTCAGAAAAAAATATTTCATTCTTTATGAAAAAATTCCAATTCTTGAAAAAAAAAATAATAATTTGTAGGATTTTAATTTTTCAATTTTTTGAAAAAAAACCTTGTTTTTCTGAGAAAAATCTTATATTTTTAGAAAAAAAATCTTTCACACTTTCTGAGAAATCATTTCAATTTCTTGTCTACATGTTTTTTTTTTCTTTTAAATGTTCGTTTTGTTTCTATTTGTTTTTTTGGGGGGAGTGAGGGGGAGAACCTCTTAATTTTTGTTTCATTTTTTTTTTTTTTTGAAAAATTAAATCGTTCAAATTTTTTTTTGGAAATCACTCATTTTTTGCCTCAGTTTTTGAAAAGAAATGAATTCTTTCCATATTGGGAAAAGTGATCTTTCAATTTAAAAAAAAACAGAATTCTAAATTTTTTGAGGAAAAAACAAGTTTTTGAGAAGAAAACAGTTCTTTGAGGAAAAAAACAGTTTTTTTAAGAGAAAAAAAAATTTAGGCAGAAAATTAAAAAATTTTATTTTCAGAGAAAATAGGTAGGTTTAGGTATAATCATTTTTTTTAGTAAAATGTCTTGTTCCAATTTTTTGGATAGAAAATTTTTTGTTCCAAAATTTTGAAGATGAAAAACGTTAAAATTTTTCAATTGTTTTTTTAGTTTTTTGTCTCTCTTTTATTTTGTATTGAAGAAATTTTACACTTTCTTTGAGAAAAAAATATCAGCGTTTTGTTTCAATTTTTTTGAAAAAAAGATCACAGTTTTTTCGGGCAAAAGTCTTCATACTTTTTTGTAAATTCTTCAGTCATTTAAAAAAAAAAAAAAAAAAAAACTTGAAAATTCTGTTTTTGCAGGAAAAAAAATCTCAATTTTTTTGTTTGAAATGAAAAAATATTCTATTTCTTTGGAGAAAAAAAATCATTCGTACATTGAATTTGAATATTAAAACTTTTCAATCCGTTACCCCTCCGAAAAAAAAAATTGAACTGCACCAAAGAAAATTGCAAGTTGCTGGCCCTGAACATTGCCAAATTACTGATCAAAATATTGAAATGAGTTTCTTGTGTTGGAAATTTACGCATGGTGAATGACAAAAATTGAAACTTTTCGACATGTTTGATTTCTTATCGAGCGATGCCATATGACCCGATAGCATAGCAACATTCACTAAATTAATGCAAATCAAAAATTTCATTCTTGAGGTCGACTTCAATGGGACGAGCTCAGCTGAACCAAGATTTATGTAGAAATCGATTCATCCTAGGTACCTGTAGGTATAGGTAAGGTAGCAGGCAGATACGAGTATTATTTGGCATTGAAATGACACTATTAGCTCTTTTCGAATATTAACATTTTTCTTATCGTCGATATATTAAGTGGTGAAATTTAAATGACTTGTTTTAGATGCACGAAATGGTGATATTTCAAGTTTGTGTGCGATCATTTCTCATTTTGTGAAATGTAGGTGCATACGAACATATGTAGAATTGTAATCACTTACAGTCTTACTTTTCAAATATCTAGTATAAGTTGTACTCTTAGGTACCTACGTTGATGTAGTACACAGCTCACAGATGTCATGTATTCAATTCATTCATACCTTTTACTATACCCGAGGCATGCCTTACTCCTTATGTAATTAAAGAAATACATTCACGTCAGCGTGTACTTATGGTGTAAAATTTATTGATTAAATTTCGTAAATTTACTCACTGAAGGGATGATTGGCAATGAAACTTATAAGTCTGCAACAGAGCGAAAAAAAAAATGCAGCAAAGATTGACAACCAACACATTGCGTCACGTTTTTCAAATAAAAATAATTACTTGAGTACCTACTTTTTTTTTATCATTACATGAGTCGAAAAACTTAAAATGAACATTTTCAGAGGTCGAAAGTTCCATAATTTTTTCGATGTTTCCAAGTCACGAGGTACCTATTTTTATTTGAATCAAATTCTGCATTGTGCAATGTTTGAAAAAAAAATTATAGGGTTGGTAAAACTGCAAATCTAGAAAAAAATGTCTACTTATAGTGTGATAACCTTTAAAAAAGTTCAACTCGCTTAAATGGAAATTCATGGTTCATTGTAATTAGGTAAATAGGAGTACGAGTACATTCATTGTACCTCAGAACAAGACAATATTTCAAATTTTACGACCAATATGCTTGCTGAATGAAAGTTGCTAACGGAAAATTAATGGAAAATGAAGATAAAATTGCATAGGTATAAATTATAAAATATTAATTAAGCTGCAGACAACACTAATTCTCCCACTATCAGCAACTGGTTCTCATCAACATATCCATCGTCAAAGAAAATACAAAGATTCTAGTTGTCCTCAATACATACGTTTACTACTCATTTATCGTCTAGTACTACTGCTGTATTATTTTCATATCGTACATTCAGTTACATAACCGGTCACATTTCTTTTGGAGTTTTTCGTTTAAATCGGTAAGTAGATTACACCTTCATTGAATAATTATTAAAAAATAATTTTTAATTGTAATGGTTGTGTACTGATTTTAATTTTTATTCATTTTTTAATTTTACTTATTATATTTTTTGAAGCAATTTTATTTTAAAATTTATAACATAGATTTCAAGGTTTTTTTTCAGTGTTTTATTTATTTTTTTGAAAATTTTCGTACACGAATTGATAAATAGTTATGATAATTATGATTCTTTAAAATTTAAATTTCATCTGAGAAAATTTAAAAAAATACCTCGCCTCAAATTTGATTTGTCTATACTTTGAAACTCAATTTAATGGATTGTTCAAGTTCAACTTCATTTTTTCCCCATTTTTAAATTCCTACCCCAGGCGCACATTTAAAAAATCTCACTAAAACGATTACCTACTAGCCCAGAAAAATTGGGCAATAAAAATGGGGCAAATTGCATTTTTGCTCGGCAAAATTTTTTTGATTTCAAAATATTTAGTTTGATGTCCTCATTAATCATCAAAAATTCCTCGAACCTTTACTCTTCGAGAAGCCCTCCAAAATTTCAGCTCAAAAGAGACTTTCGTTATTTTTCGCTTGTATAACTATTCAAATAATTTTTTACGCGAAAAAATGAACATAACAAAAATTTAAAGTCCATAAAATTTGCAACAAAAAAGTTCATATTCATTTTTTTCTATATTATGTAAACTAGGTACAAAAAAAAAATTAAGTAAAAAAAAATTATGAAATATTTTTTGACTCAAAAAACAGGCCTAATAAAAAATCATTTCCTCCAATTTCTATGAATGAGATACAGTTCTGTCAGTAACTTGCGAATGGAAATGAATGAAACAGTTTTGAAGGAAATTTTCGTGTGCTTTAATGCCCATTCCAACTTTTTAAAAATGATACCATATTTACGGAAATAGGGGGAATTTTCATTTTTTCCACCCTGTCAAAATTTTAAATATCTAAAAAACTTCTTAAATTGGTTCGATTTCAAAAATGAAAAAAAAAATTAATTTTGAATTTTGAACAATTGAAAAAAGTTGAATATTTGAAAATTGACCAAATCTTGAATATTGTAAATATTTATACTTACTTCAAAATTCTTCGAAAGCTTGTCAAAATTTTAAAAATTAATCCTAACTTCAAAAATAAATACAAATTTTAAAAATCGCCTATCTTCAAATTTTAAATAGTTTAAAAATTTTAATTTTAAACTGTGTTAAATTTTTTTTTTCAATTTCGAAGCTCAACTATAATTTTAAAATTGACCACGGTGATTTAAAAATTAAACCACGTTTAAAAATGAATTAAAATTTGAGAATTATCAAATTTTTTAAATTCTCAATTTCGATCACGACAATTTTTATTTTTTAAATTTGCAATCTTTTCCTAATTACCTAATCCAATTTTAAAATTATTTAAATTTAAAAAATTGACCAATTTTTAAATTTTATCAAATTTTTTAAATTTTAATTTTAAAAACAAAATTTTAACATTGTTTAAACTTTAAAGATTTTCATAAATTTTTTTAAATCCTAAAAATTGCGAATATTTATTAGGGTGGAGCGAAAATCAAAAATTTGGTACTGCGGAAAAGTTGCGTCTAGGTAATACATGAAAAAAAAAAAAAAAAATTCATTTCGAATAATATCTTCTGATCGCGCAAGACCCCTCAAATTTTTAAAAATTTGCAAAAAATCAAAATGTGAATAAAATTCCAAAATGTTACAAATTGGGTTTTATGCCTTTGGTTGGCAAGTATTATCATCGTTATTAATATTTTTTGAAAAAAAATCCAGAATTCATCAGATCATCGCATTTATGAAATATTTTAAAAATGTCATTTTTACGTTTTTTCAAAAAAATAGAAAAAAAAAAGATTAAAAATTGGGGGGAAAAATTTTGTAATTAAAATGTGCTCAACTTACACAGTTTCACCCAAAGTGACAATTTACGACGATTTTCCATCTTTACCTTCATTTTCAGGTTTTTTCAATTTTTCGTAGTTTTTGAAAAATTCTCAAGGGTACGAAAAAGATGAAAAATCGCTGTAAATTGTCTTTTTAGGCAAAACTGTGAATGTTGAACCCATTTTAATTCCAAAAAAATGTTTCCAATTTTTAATCTATTTTTTTCAATTTTTTTTTAAAAAAACGTGAAATATGACATTTTTTTAATGTCTCATAAATGCGATGATTTGATGAATTCTGGATTTTTTTTCAAAAAATATTAATAATGATGATAATACTTGCCAACCAAAGGCATAAATTTTTTTCAAATTTTGATTTTTTGCAAATTTTCAAAAATTTGAGGGCTCTTGCCAAAACCACCTAGACACTACAAGCCATGAAGTTAAATTTGGCAACCTTGCGGTAGACGGCTGACTTGAGCAACTTGAATATGCATTTTCCGGGCAAACGAAGTGTTTTTCGCAAAAATTGATGAGAACCTAAATTGTAGAGCGAAAAATTAAGTTTCGTTTAGTGTACTCGGAATTTCGATTCGACGAATATTTCTCGAGTTACGATCGAAAAACTGATTTGAAAATTGGGCCGTCTACCAGATTTTCCCTATTTTCTCGATCAAAGAAGCGATTTTCGTAAAAATTGATAAGAACAAAAATTGTAGAGCAAAAAATATACTTTCATCCTAAAATCGTTAAAATTTCGATTCGACGAAAATACCTCGATTCATTAGCACAAACTGTTTTTTCAGATATGCCAATTTTCATTTTTTCCTATTTCGCGGGCAAGCAAAACGTTTTTCATGAAAATTGATAAGAACTAAAATTGTAGAGCATAAAAAATCCTTCAGTTTTAGTGCTTTTAAAATTTTTGATTCGACTAATTTCCTGAGTTATCGTCAAAAAACTCTTCATTTTCTCATTTTCGAGGTCAACGACCCGTTTTTTGTGAAAATTGATGTAAACCAAAATTGTAGATTGAAAAATTTACTCTCGTTTGCTGCAGTCGGAATTTCGATTTGACGAATATTTCTTGAGTTATCATTGAAAAACTGATTTTGAAAATTGGCTGTCTATCAAAGTTTCCCATTTTCCCGGTCAACGAAGCAATTTTCGTGAAAATTGATAAGAACCAAAATTGTAGAGCAAAAAATGTCCTTTCATTCTAAAATCATTGAAATTTCGATTTGACGAAAATACCTCGATTTCTCTGCGTAAATTGTTTTCTTGGATATGCAAATTTTCACATATTCTCATTTTTAGTGCGAACGAAGCGTTTTTCGTGAAAATTGATTTGAACCAAAGTTGTAGAGCAGAAAATTTCCTTTCGTTGATGTGCTATCAGAATTTCGATTCGATGAATATTTCTCGAGTTATCGTCAAAAAACGGATTTGAAAGTCGGTCGTCTACTACACGAAAATGCGACGTTGCCTTTCTACGTTCATGGCTTGTATTGTCTAGGTGGTTTTGCTCTTGCGCGATCGGAAGATATTATTCGATTTGAACTTTTTTTTGTTTTTCATGTATTACCCAGACGCAACTTTTCCGCGGTACCGCATTTTGAAAATCGAAAATTTTTGATTTTCGCTCCACCCTAATATTTATTTTTTAATTTTTTGAAATTTCGAAGAATTTAAAAATTAATCTTAAAAATTACCAAATGTTCAAATAATGAATTTCGATTATGATGAATTTTTTCAGCTCTAATGATTCAATTGATTTCTAAAAAAGTGGACAAATTTTAAACGTTAATTGTAAAAAACACATTTTTTTTTTTTTTTTTTTTTTTTTTTTTTTTGAAAATTCAACAGATTTTAAAAATTAATTTTATTTTAATTAGGTACCTATTTAAATTTTCAAAATCACTCATATTTTCAAGTTTTATGGAACTTATTAAAACATTATTTGATCTACAAAGATTTATATTTAAATTTTAAAATATTGAAAATTGTGAAAATTGAACTTTTCATTTTTTTTTAGAAACATCGAAAAATTAAAAAAAAATTTATTAGTCCAATTCCAAAAAATCTAAACTTTTTAAAAAATTTGACTTTTGATTATTACAGTTTTTTTTAGCTTTAATATTATAATTTGATGTTAAAAATTTGGCCACATTTTAAAAGTTGTAAAAATCAATTTTTTGACAATTTTGAATTTTGAAAAAAAAATTAAAACATTTTACATTTTGAATTTATTTTTTAAAGGAGAAAAAATCTAAAATTATTAAAATTGGTCTATTTCAAAAATTCCCTAAAAATTTAAAAATAACCAAATATGTATTTCGAAAATTTTGAATTTTGAACAGTTAAAAATTTTTTTTTTTCAATAAATTATTGCAAAAGCTGCTTATGTGTGTAGCTTTTTATTTGGAAATTTAGCATACCCGAGCGGCACACTCGATCGATAATATCGAAAGATGTAACGTATCGATAAAAAATCGTTTGAAAATCTATAGATGTTCTCACGATATTATAAAGATTTATCGGTACAACTTCATAGGCAAAAAATCTAAAAACTATCGAATTCGATATTATTAAGATTTTATGACGATATTCATCAACGATACTATCGACAAAGAATATTAAATTTATCGATTCCGATTTTCCACCGATTTTGTGCAGATATTTGAAACTACATTATCGACAAAGAATATTAAATTTATCGAATTCGATTTTTTAACGATTTTGTAAAGATATTTAAAACTATATTATCGACAGATTATATGAAATTTCTCGACTTCGATATTTTACCGATTTTTTTGACGACATTTGAAACTATATTATCGACAGATTATATTAAATTTATCGAATCCGATTTTTTACCGATTTTGTAAAGATATTTGAAACTATATTATCGACACATAATATGCAATTTCTCGAATTCGATTTTCTAACGATTGCGTGAAGATATTTGAAACTATATTATCGACACGTAATATGAAATTTATCGAATTCGATTTTTTAACGATTTTGTAAAGATATTTAAAACTATATTATCGACAGATTATATGAAATTTCTCGACTCCGATATTTTACCGATTTTTTGACGATATTTGAAACTATATTATCGACACGTAATATGAAATTTCCCGAATTCGATTTTTCAACGATTTTATGACGATATTTGAAACTATATTATCGACACGTAATATGAAATTCCTGGAATTCGATTTTTCAACGATTTTGTGGCGATATTTGAAACTACATTATCGACAAATAATCTGAAATTTGTCGAACGATTTTTCAACGATTTTGTGACGATATTTAAAATTATTTCCAAATTGGTGAAAATTTTTCTAAGTCCAACACGTCTGGAAGTACTAAACTGCCTATTATAAGCGTTTTATTGCTAATTCCTCAACGAAAAGGTATGGCTTAGTGGTTAAGGAAGAGGATTACCATGCAGGAGGTAGATGATTCAAGCCCCGCGGGTGGCAGATTTTTTATAATTTTTTTTGACTTTTTCTGAAATGATCCTCTTACCGTAACATGAATAATGTGTTTAGGCATAGTTTAATGTAATAATTATGCTAATTAAGGATTTTTAATTATAGAAAAAAGCTAGTAAAAGACAAAAAATCGATTAAAAATCGACAGAATATCGAATTCGATAAAGTGTCGCGAAAGTTCCGCCTAAATCGTGAAATTATCTTTCGATATTATAGATAGATTATCGATAAAATATCTTACTATAATGTCGAAATTTTTATTAACTATAATTCGTCGATAATCTATCTATATATCGAAAGATAATTTCACGATTTATGCGGAACTAACGCGACACTTTATTGAATTCGATATTCTGTCGATTTTTTATTTCGATAATTTGTCGAGTGTGCTGCTCGGGTAAGTAATTTCAAAAATTACTTAATTCAATTTAAAAAATTCATAAAAATTTTTAAATAAATATGACTAAAATGAAAATCGTAAAAATTTTACCAGCTTTAAAAATTGATTCAATTTCAAAAATTGGTTAAAATTTAAAAATTAACAAATTACCTATCAATCAAATTTTAAAATTTTGAATAAGTAATTTTTTTAAATTTCAAAAAATGTTCAACTGAATTTGAAATTTTTGCCAATTGCCATATTTTAAAAATTGTAAAAATTAAATTTTATCGCATTCCGTAAAAAATGTCTGTATAGTGTATACCTTTACCTATACTTATAAGATCATTTCTGATATTACGATTTAATACTGCATTGAAATTATAATATTATAGAAAAAGTGAAACATCGTAGGTTATCATTTTTTTACATAACCAAATCTTGAAGACTATCAAAATTACATCATATTTAAACCTAAACCGCGCTAAATTTTTTTCAACAATACTAGATTTCTGTATACCTAAATCTATAATAAGCTTATCCGAAGATCGTTTTCGTTTGTTGAACATACGAAGTAGGTATGTACCATATATCTGCATGTGCATAATAAATAGGCATAACAACGTGAATTATACCAATTACATTTGCCAATAGACATCGTGAGAAAAACGGTCAATGTCTGCTTAGTAGGTATATATTGTTCACGTGAAAAACTTCGACAATCATGCTTCAGCGAATATCGTAACCTTACATTTCGAGCCTGTACAATTAAATCCTCGCAATATAATTATTTCGAATAAATTATTTACTGAATCATCAGTAAAAAAGTAAATAGGCTACGTCCTATATGGTCTTAAAAAATTATGTGTGCGTTAGGAGACATGTTACGGTATAATTACTTGAATAGCAAATCCTCAATTAAAAGCAAAAATGCTTGCGTGAAAGATGAGATAATTGTTTTAAATCTTAGAAAAATCAAGGTGAAAAAATTTTCTTGGTATTCTAATTAGGTACCTATCAAAATGAAGGTTTACGAAGGTAAGTAGGTAGGTAGGTAGGTAGGTAGGTAGGTTGGTAGGTACCTACTAACTAGCAAGATCGAGTGAAGAAATATTTTCAAAAAATCTCAGTAGGTAGGTAAAGGTATAGGTACCAAGACATTTTCATTCAAATGAAAAAAAATTACCTAATAAAAGATAAAAATTTAATATGAATCCATAGGCACCTATTAATTTAATATTATAAAATCCTCCTTTAAAAAAAATGTAATCAAAAATAAGTCATTACTTCGATAAGGAAATCGATTCAACAGAAAATTTATCATACTTAAATATAGGAAGATGGGCCATAATTAAATTATTCATAGCTATAGCCTAAGGTAACTTCATTCAAATTGAAATGTTCGTATAAACTGAATCATTATCACTTTTTATATAATTTTTAGATTTAAAAATGTTGAAAATCTCAGCTTTATCGTTCGTATTCCTAATATTCGTCGATCTCCATTACGCATTCGAAACTGGAGCTCCGGAAGATGTTTGCGTGGATATGAAGCCAAAGCATCTAAACGCCAAACCCCAATTACCTCCGTCACCGTACAAAGTAATCGTTAGTAAATTCTCCATCTCTGGAAAAGACAAACTTGACGTAACTATCGACGGAACTGAAGTATTCAAAGGATTCATGCTACAATGTAGAAATGCTCAAGGAACTCCTGTTGGCGAATTCGAGCCCCATTCATCTGGCCAAGTGCTCAATTGTGCTCCTGGAAAGAAGGTAAGTTGAGGTATAGGCAGGTAAGCTGGTTGGGTTGATTTGTCACTAATAATATACGTTTGTGATTTTTTTTAGAATGCTCTTACTCATCGTAACGCTACTGATAAATATTCGCTGGTATTCAAATGGAATCCTAAAGGATTTAAAGGAACTGCAGTTTGCTTGTAAGTTCCTGAACCAGTAGACTTATAGTGATTTTATGATTGATTTGTAATCAAGGATTTTTTAATGAGCTAGGGGTGTTGAATGAAATTTTTGGTAAGATAGGTATGACTTTGATAATTACAAAAACTATTCCATGGATCTCAATCTTCAATTTTTGGTTGAGAAAATATTCAACTGGGGGCTTAATAGGTACTGAGATAAGATTTTGTGAACACTAGGAAAATTCCGAAAAAAATCATTTTTTTTACATTTTTTGGAGAGAAGAAAAAACTTATAATTTCCTATTAGTAAGTAGAAAAATTTCTCAATTTTTTGCAGAATTTTTTTTTTAGATATCGTTGAATAAAAATTATCTCAATTTTTCGGTTTGAAAAAAAAATTGGTGCAAAAATTTTCACTTCTTCACAGAAAATAAAAACTCAATTTTCAGGAGAAAACAAAGAAATTTTCAATTTCAATTCAATGAGGGGGAGGGGAATTCTTACTTTTTTGAAGAAAAGAAAGTTTTCCCTTTTTTGATTAGAAAAATGCCTACCTACGTTTTTTTTCCTCTAACATTTGCTGCTGTTATAAAACGTTGAAAAAAATTAATTTTTTTTTGAGAAAAAATTTTCAACGCAAAACAAAAATTCCAACTGTTTTGAGGAAAGATAAATTCTAGAGGAGACTAAAAAATTCTCAATTGTTTTTTTTTTGGGCGGGGGGTGTCTCAACTGTTTGATAGAGAAAAGAAAATTATCATTTTTTTTCTTTTTTTGATAAAAATAAAAATAATTAGTTTCTTTAGAAAAAGAAAATCCAAAATTTTTTTGCAAAGAAGTTCTATAAAATTTTTTCAAAAAAAAATCAATTTTTATTTTTCAATTTTTTTTGGCAAAAACTTACAATTTTTTTACAAAAAAAAAAAGGTTTTTAGAGAAAAATTGATAGGTATTTTTATGTAGAAAATATTTTTTGAATTATTTTTTTAAAGAGAAGAATCTCGAAGGAAATTTTTATCAAACTTTTTCAAGGGAAGAAAATTATTTTTAAATTTTTTTAGAGAAGAATAAAACTGAATTCTTTGGGAATAGAAAATTTTTTGTTTTTTTTTGGATTGAAAAATTTCATTTTTTTAGGCTAAAAAATCTTATTTTTTGACTTAGGTAGGTAAATAAATTTTCTTAATTTTTCTGGAGAAAAAAATCTCAATTTCTTGGAATTCTGGAATTCTGAAAAATCGCATGGAGGATAAAAATATCCCTATTTATTAAAAGGAAAAAAATAATCATTTTTGTGGAAAATGGTCAATTTTTTCAGAGAGAAAAAAAAACATTTTCAACTATTTTCTTAATTTTTTGAAGATTTAGTTAATTCTAGAAAAATAAAATTTTCAATTTCCTCAGAAAAAAATCAGTTTTTGAGGGAAAATTTTTTCAATTTTTTTATAATGAAAATATTCGGATTTTTTACGGATGAAGAATTTTAAACTTTTTAGAGAATTTTTTAAATTTTTAGAGAAAGAAATTTTTTATTCAATTTTTCAAAATTAAAAAAAAAAAAAACAGTTTTTTGGAGAAAAAAACATTCTACTTTCAAGTTGAACATTGAAAATTTTTTATCGCGCCATCCATTTTCGAAAAAATCGAGCTACTAGAAAAATTTCAAGTAATCGGACTTGGATATCCCTCAATAGGCCTTAAAAAATTGATCCTGTAGCCACAGCTCATTAAAAAAAAAAAAAATCGTCTTATACTACAAATCAGCTAGAACATTGATCTTATTCTTTCGATTGCAAGAAACTTCCATTTTTTCTCCGAATGGCATTTTTAATAATTTTATTTTTCATTTCAGAGCAACCGTTGTCAAATCTGCTCCTATTTTCTGGACTCAGTTGAAATCGCCACAATTTGAAGTTACTTCATAAGACGGAATCATCGATTTGATACTCATTACATATTATATACCTACTTTGTAGGATCGAATTTTAAACTATTCTTTACAATGATGGAATAGGTGTTTTATAATTATATTTTTTTTTATTATTATGTACAGAATATAAGAACAAAATATTTTACAAAGATGGTATTTTCTACATGATGATAACACATTTCATGGGTAGTGAAAATCTTAAATCGTGTTCTTAAAACACAGCGAGATATCTCTTCTTGGGAAATTTCATTTTTCCTACAGGTCAATTAGTTACATCGGCTGTACTACGATTCAAATGCATTTTTTCGAATTCATAAATCATTATTGCACTGCAAACAAACATCAAGCTAAAAAATGAAAATTAATGATATCAAATACAGTACAAAACAAAAACACATCAACGATGGAAAATCAACTTGTTGAATAAGCTGGAAGTTCTGCAATTTAAACGGAATAAAATCAATATGACGAAAATAGAAATAATCGCGATAAAATACAAATACAGTTGTAGGTCATTAAAGCACCTAGGCTTTTACAATTAATTACGAACGACGAGAAAAATCACGAAGTTGTAAAGAATAGTATAAATTTTCTGAAAAATATTGACCTTTTTTATCCGATTATAATACAATTAAGTTTTCTATTTTATAAATACAAATACCAATAATTTACATTTTACACATAACAGATAGTAAAAAAAATTACACATAAAACAAACCATCGCGCTATTATACTAATCAACGAATCAAACATAACGAACACTTTTTATCTCGTAGGGGTTATTAAAATTACAAACAAGGAGACATCTACCACAAAAACTAGGCGCGCGTAAAATTAAATGTTTAAAATATCGAAAACCATGAAGAGAATACGTAGTAAGCGAAGGATGCTACAAAAAAAAACCCGTGACAATAAATTAACAGAATTTCCATCGGTTACCGCAGTTATTACAGAGGACGAAGGTGGTCATAGGTTCATCGGCACTTCTCGTTTGTACCTGTGACAGAAATTTGTAACGTTTAGGTATTGGCATAGTTACAAAAAATTCAATATATCGATATGTTCGATAATTACCTGGTTATAAGAACAGTTTCGTTGTTTACATTTACCGCACTTGAGTAAGTCGGTTTGTGTACCTTGAACGGTGGTTAGTTGGGCATCGTCGATAGATTCTTTAACGAAACGGTTACGAAGGCATTTCATTTCATCGCTAGCCATCTCCTACGAAATTAAAAATTCATACAGGGTAGGTATTTACCTAATACCTATATCACGTATGAATTATAAAGCTATCAGACTATTACCTCTGCCGTCATTACTGCTAATTTTGTCGGCGGAATGGCTCCATTTAAGAAGTTATTTTTCAACGATGGATTCTTAGGATCTTTTAGGTTTGCAATTCTACTTCTAATTCTGTTCTTATACTTCGAATCGGTATTTCTAAATTCGTTAAATATAGCATCTTCGAGCTCATCGGCTAATTCTTCGGGTGACGCTAAACCTTCCAAATCTTCTTCGGCTGTATAAAAAAATTTCGCGATGAATATCGATCATAGGTTTCTAACAGATATCGGAATACAATAAAAGTTACTTTTTCCAGCTCTCAGAGCATTAGCTAGTAGTTCACGACTTTTCAACCGAACTGAATCGGTGGTATTTGAAGGAGGAAACGAAACCGATTGTTTTCTGTCTTTTTCTTTATCCCTTTCTTTCTCTTTTTCCGAATCCCTACTTTCCTCAGAATCTTTAGAATCTTTAGACTTGGACGAATTATTGGACGATGAATCTTTGCTATTACCTGGAAAATAAAATAGGTTTTAAATCGACGATTCAAATTTTTCAAAACGAAATAATCATTCAAAATACGAACCAGATAAGAATTTTTTCCAACTTTTTATTAAACTTTTGGATAAACTGATCACTTCATCGTCTGAACTAGATTTTCGTAACGTATTAACGGTCATACCAATCCTGGTTTTGGTTAATATTTCCAAATTCACCGGTAACTCCTGTAATGCTTTCAGTAAGTCAAGAGCTCCATCCTGCGCCTGAAAATATCAAGACAGATGTGTATTTGGATTAATATAAATTTGGCGCCAGAGAACAGTTGAAAGTTGTGTACTTTGACTAATTAAATTTCAAGCAACTTTAGCCTATCAACGGAAAAAGTAATGCGAGAACATGCACATGGAGGCCTAATAATAGATTCATTCACAATACACAAGGCTAGGGTGTAAAAGGTTCATTAAAATATGATTTACCGATCCCTCTGCTGATATTTTATTCAGTTTTTTCTGAATTTTCATCACTTCTTCCTCCACAGTCATCTTTGGAATTTATGCTGTCACTGTCAATATAGAATTTTTCAACAAAACAGCGCACAAAATTATAACAATTCGTTGAAGAATTACTTAAATATTTTAAATAAATAGTTATAATTTTGCAGAAATATCGGTAACCATAAAATAAAATTGATTTGTAAACAAAGCGGAAGCCATTTGACGAATTTAGGATCATTTATTTTCACAATGTTTTGTTTTCACTAAAATATTCAATGAACGACCTACGAAAAATTGCTCAAAAATGCAAGAATAAAAAAGAACGAATTTAGTCATACTTTGATTGTGAGTATTCCAGAAAGTGTTGTGAAAAAATAAAACTTTACGAATTTTTTTGACTTCTTGCATTGTTTTTTTTGAAACGTGCACATATCAGTGCAACCATTTAGTAAATATTTATTTTTTTGTTTAAAAAATTCGGGATTGAATTTTTTAATTTTTATCGTAATTTGACTCGTGATAAATGCAGTCGGTGAATTTCAGTGATATTGCTTCTTTACGTTGCGATATATTTAATTTGTAAGTTTTTTACGTAATAATTATTCCATATACTAATCCGTTATCGTTTATTGTTACTCTACACTTTGTTAAAAACGCTTTTAAAATCGTAATTACTGAACCGATGAACTTTGACACCGTTATCACGTGTCGTCTCTCGCCAGCAAATCTCAACGTTTCTGTTCGTTTCGCAGTATCCTTTTGAAATAAATTACGCTAACAGATTAATAGATGATTAAAACACCGAAATCGTGGTAAAAATTCATATAATATTGATGTAAATTGTAGAATAATCGTGCTACATTCTGATGTAAACCTTCAGGATATTGATTATTGCATCATAACCGATTTATATCCGTTTGTTATTGATAACATGAGTATTTATTTTATTGTTCTGTCGTAGGTGATAAATTGACACGTTTTAACCTTAGACGCGTGTTTAATGTGTGTTATGATGTGTTTTTTGTAGACAAATGTTCCATGCTCAAAACTATCGTCGAGTTTTCTGCTGTTCTCCGTTCCTGTCCGGTTGCGAATTTGCCTAAAATTGTAAGACATCGAAGTGTTTCGAAACAGTCAACTGCAGCATTTCATATTAATCATTGCGTTTTAGGTGAATCATCACTTCAGCCACTTCATCGAAAAAAATTTGTAAGTTGCCTCATCAATTTATTCACCTTAGTAGATCATTTAAGTATGTAAATGTTTTAACAGTATGGTATATTTCCTTAGGTGAAAATGGGAGCTAAAGAAAAAGGTCCAAAGAAAGAAGAAAGTGGTGATAAATCATGTGCTTGTGAGATGAATCCGTGGCCTTCATTCATTAAAGTAAGATGAATTTTACAAATTAGGGGCCGATTCCGTTTTCTTTTTTGCCTAAGCTACAGGCAGAATCTTAGTTTTCAGATCTGGAGAAGTACTGAATGAAAATTAATGAAACTTGAAATATACACACTTCAAAGCATTTAGAAAAAAATGTCGTATGCGATTTTTAATTGAATCAGTACTTTTTGAGAAAAAAAGAATTGAAAATATAGTCCAAGATTTGGGTGTTTTCAACTTTTTTCTTGAAATTTTCTTTCTTTTTCTTTTTTTCAGAAACTAATTGATCAATCGTAAAAAGCATACGACATTTTTTTCTAAACACTTCAAGGTATCTATATTTCAAATTTCATCAATTTTCATCTGGTAGATCTCTAGATCTGAAGGATTAAAGATTTCATTGTTTTTCAAGGAGCAGGATAGGCAAACGTGTAAACGGAATCGGCCCTTAAAAACCCGAGTTAATCTGTTCGACTCTTAATTCTTAACTGCATTTTACAGGAACGAGACGTCGTATGGGAAAAGCTGAAAGCTGAATATGAGCAGGAATTGGCCTCAAAGCCTTCTGTACCCATTAAAGTTACCTTACCCGATGGTAAACAGGTTGACGCTGAATCATGGAAAACTACACCATATGATATTGCCAAAGGCATAAGGTACTTTGAAAATATTTCATAATGAACGATTTTTCTCCAAATTCTCACTTGAATTTTTTTTTTCGTAGTAACGGACTAGCGGAAAATACGGTCATTTCTAAGGTAAATGGTGAATTATGGGATATATGTCGTCCATTGGAGGGAGATTGCACTTTGGAATTGTTGAAATTTGACAACGAAGAAGGTAACTCTCTTTCGATTACGTTTTCTTTGTAAATTGTGAGAAAAATATATTAACTATAATAACATATTATTACAGCTCAGCAAGTATTTTGGCATTCGTCAGCTCACGTATTGGGAGAAGCGCTGGAACGTGTTTACGGTGCTCATCTGTGTTACGGTCCTCCTATCGAATGTGGATTCTATTACGATATGTTTGTTGGCGATACTAGGGTGAATAACTTTTTCATTAGCATTTTATTACATAATTTAAAAATTCCACCTTGATACATTTTTTCATTTCATTAGGTATCCAATGATGACTTCCCTGCCATAGAAGGTGTCGTGAAAAACATCGTCAAGGAAAAACAGCCTTTTGAAAGATTGGTTGTGAAAAAAGAAACGTTGTTGGAGATGTTCAAGGTACCTAATTTTGTCTCACTTTTTTTTTTTTTTTTACTAATCTTTGCATTTCTTTCTACAGTATAACACTTTTAAAGTTCGTATACTGAACGAACGTGTTAAAACACCTTCTACAACTATTTACAAGTGCGGATCATTGATCGATTTGTGTCGTGGTCCTCATGTTCGACATACAGGAAATGTCAAAGCATTTAAAGTTACAAAGGTAAATATACTCAATTCTTGAGAAAATCGATTGGATTTCTTTTTTTCATCTGTAGAACATTTCAGATTGGCTGTTCCCATTGGGAAGGAAAAGTTGATGCTGAAAAACTTCAAAGAGTATTCGGTATTTCATATCCTGACCCGAAGCAGCTGAAACAATGGGAAAAATGGCAAGAAGAGGCAGCTAAACGAGATCACAGAAAAATCGGAAGAGTATGGCTTCCTCTTTATTAGCCAAGTATAAAATAACGAATCCTACAACTGTTTTTTTATTTGTTTATTCAGGAACAAGAATTATTCTTTTTCCACGAGTTGAGCCCTGGTTCTTGTTTTTTCCAACCGAAAGGAGCATTCATCTATAATACCCTGGTGGATTACATAAAATCAGAATATCGTAAACGCGGCTACCAAGAAGTCGTATCGCCGAATATTTATAACGTTAAATTATGGAAAACTTCGGGTCATTGGGATCATTATTCGGTACTTATTTAGGCCTGAGTTCAATCCATTTCAAGTTTCGAATTCTAACACGAATTTCTTTTCAGGATAATATGTTCTCATTCGACGTCGAGCAGTCTACATTTTCTCTGAAACCGATGAATTGCCCTGGCCATTGGTAAATGCATTAATTTAATCAATGAAATTCATTTATATTTTCGTTCAACGTGTTATTCATTTTACAGTTTGATATTCGACGTAAGACCTCGATCTTGGCGCGAATTACCCTTAAGATTGGCAGATTTTGGAGTTTTGCATCGAAATGAGTTATCTGGTGCATTAACAGGTCTCACTAGAGTAAGACGATTCCAACAAGATGACGCTCACATATTTTGCGAGTCAAGTCAAGTAAGAACCGATGATGATTATATTGTTTTATCATTTTCAAAAGAAAGATTGTTGCAAATTTGTGCATAATTTTCGCAGTAATACTTCTTCGTAATACGTCTTAAGTGGTTTTTGATAGATAAATTATTTTCTTATCATACGGAGATTTATCAGTCTTTGAAACTTTGTATTTAAATTTCTCGTTATAAGAAAATTTCTTTGAAATGTATTTCAAAATAGAAATTCTTTATTGGTAATTTTTTTCTTACAGATCAGACAAGAAGTAACAGGAGTGTTGCAATTTTTAAAAGAAGTCTATACAGTATTCGGGTTTACGTTCCAATTTTGTCTTTCTACTAGACCAGAAAAGTATTTAGGTGAAGCAGCCCTATGGGATGATGCTGAAAAGGTACTAAATCAGATAATTAATTATTATTCGAATTCGAAATTAAATTAATTTTTCGTTTCAGCAATTGGGCCAAAGTTTAGAAGATTTCGGTGCCGGATACAAACAGAATCCCGGCGACGGTGCTTTCTACGGTCCCAAAATTGATATCACTATTAAAGATGCGTTAAATAGACCTCATCAATGCGCTACTATCCAATTAGATTTCCAACTCCCTATCAGATTCAACTTGACGTATACCAAGTAAGTAGCTCAAGTGGTGATTAAATCGATTGATCTTTTATTAAACTTACTCTTCATTACAGCGAAGAGCAACAACTTGTGAGGCCAGTGATCATCCATAGAGCTTTATTGGGCTCTGTTGAACGTATGATGGCCATTTTGACAGAAAATTATGCCGGTAAATGGCCCTTCTGGTTGTCTCCAAGACAAGGTGTAGTTATTCCCGTCGCACCTGCGCACAACGAATACGCTCACAAGGTTGGTATTACATTGATAATGAAATAGTTCGATTCACCAAACTGGAGATGTTATTTTATTCGTTTTTTTCAGGTGAAAGAGCAAGTATTCGACGCAGGGTTCAATTGCGATGTAGACGACGATACCAGTGACACATTAAATAAAAAAATCAGAAATGCTCAGCTCGCACAGTATAATTATATTTTCGGTGAGTAAAATCCGGCCTCTGCTAAATTATTCGTTTAATTAATCGACGAAAATTACCCTCTTTATATGAATCTGTTCAGTTGTCGGAGACAAAGAAGTGAACGCGGGAACGGTGAACGTACGTACACGAGATAACGTAGTCCACGGTGAATTCTCCATCGACGAGACTATTTCGAAGTTCCAAAAATTGAAAATGAATAGAACGAAAACGGAAGATAGTGAGCAAGAATTTAAAAAAGCATAATCGAGTATTAAAAAACGCCTATTTCCGCAGGTCTGTTCTTCTATTTATTTATTCAATCCTTTTATGTATTGCGTCTTATTAAAACACTTTTTCAATCTCGAATGCGTTTTAATTGAGGAAAATGTTACTCGTATGTATTTTATTAAATATCATACAAATCGAGTTTAAAAAGGTGCAAAAGTGTAAAATTGTAAAATCGTATAAACGCTACATAATGAAATTGAAGCCGAAATTCGTCCAAATATCCGGTACTTTTTTTACAGATCGTAAATTACGCCTTGAAGTATAACACCGGGTAGTAATTCGGTTTTGAAATAGTTGTCACATTTTTTATCTGTTTTTCGTATTAGAGATGAACGAGTAGTGCTGGTTTTGCGCAAAATTGCCTATAAAAATTTGAGAAAAATGCAAGTACGTGTTTACGAACTTTTTTACGATGGTAAAGAAATATAGTAGGGCTTACTTGAAAGTTGAATGGCGGATCCTCGTTGCCATTTTGCTTCACTACTTCGACGTGTTCTTTTCCTCTGATCTTCAACTCGATAACTGTGTTCTCTTTCAGTTTATTTTGTTCAAACTCGCCTGTAGGTAGGCTTGTTTTTCTCCTGTTTGAATTATCGAATTTTAATGATAGAATTTTTTTTTAAACTAAGAACGTAGGGAATTAGTCCAAAAAATTATGCGATTTGTATTTGGGCTAAGAAAGATTATTTTATTTTAAAATGTTCCTTTCGGTGTCCTAATTAACCACCAAAAAGTCTCCGAGCCTCGCCCCTTCTCAAGTCTCCCAAATGCGGACAAAAAGAGACCTCTAGATCTCAATTTATTTTTCGCTTATAACTCTTCGAATATGCGTTTAAACAGAAAAATGATCATTACCATCAAAAAACGTTGCACAAATTTTTTTCGAAAAGTGAACGGGTGGCGCAAAAATACCCGTTGAAATATGCGGAGTTGAAAAAAATAACGATTGCCCCTCATCCAGACCCCCTCGCCTACGAAGTGTCATCTGTGGACACGTGTGAATCTCTTTTCTTTTAAAATTAAAATGTCAGTAACTTTTCTGTAGTGCCCCCAATTTAAAAAAAGGTTCTAATTAACTTTGAAGTACGTAAAATTTCCTACACAATCACTTCGTATAGTTTTCATTAAAAATTTTGATTTTTTTCTTCTAAAAAGGTAAAACAGTTTCCTTCTGAAAAATTAGACGAAATGTTTATTATTTAATAAAAATTGAAAGATTTAAAGATTATTTTCTTCAGAAAACGTTGAGTTTTTTTTTCTAATAAAAAAATGAAATTTTTTTCAAGTTAGGTACTTTTTTTTACTTCCAAAAAGCAAACGGTTTTTTTTTCTTGTAAAATCCAAAGATTTTTCTTCTAGCAAATCGAAATATTTTTTTATTAAAAAAAATATATATTTCCTTACTCCAAAAAATTGAGAAATTTTTTATTCAAAATAAATTGAAAGATTATTTTCTTCAAAAAATGAGTTATTCTCTTCAAAAAAAAATTGAGATTTTTTTTACCTAGGTCCTAGGTACTTATTTTTTTTTTCACTTCAGAAAATTGAAGAATTTTTTCTCAATGACAAAATTAATAGAATTTTTTACTCCAAAACATTGAGAATTTTTTTTTTTCAAAAAGAAAGATTTTTGTCTTCAAGAAATGAGATATTTTCTTTAAATAAAATAATTTTTTTTAATGAAAAATTTTGAAAAAATTTACGTGGGTCTACTTTTTTTTTACTTTAAAGATTGGAAATTTTTCTAAATGATTTTTTCCTTCAAAAAGCAACTTTTTTTTAGGAAAAAACTACGTGAACGACTTTTTCAATTAAAAAATTGAAATTTTTTTACTTTGAAAAATTATTTACATTTTTCTCAAAAAATTGATTTTTTCCAACCAATTTTTTTACTTCAAAAAATTGTGTTATTTTCAATTTCAAGAGAATTTTTTCAGTTTGGTATTTTAGAGTTTTTTATATGACTTCCACATCCCACGCGAAGATCGAGTTTATTAAATATACCGATTTTCAGAATTTTATCTCAAAATTCACAATTTTTGTAGAAAATTAATTCACAAAATAATAAGCCATTTTCGCCATTTTCAAAAATTCACCAAAAATGGAAAAATCAACTTCGTAGACTCCAAATTTGGTTTTAAGGTGTGGGTGATATGTTCTTTTAGTGAGCTAAATTTTAGCACAATCATCGAAAAGTGAACGGGTGGTGCAAAAACAAACGTCAAAAAGTATACAAAATAAAAAAAATGAAGATTTCTCCACATTTCCATGAATAAATTAAATTGCAATGTCGCCATTACCTTTTTGTAAAAAATGAATAAAACAGAGTTGTAGAAAATTTCAAATGCTTTAATCTTTATTTGAACATTTTTTTGATTCGAAACACCACGTTGAAGAATTATTAGCGTGCGAAGAAAAGAGAAGAGAGATTCATAGGTGTCCACATAATGAGACGATTTGAAGGGGGGGGGGTCCTGACTTTTTGTAACCAGTAGTGTATTATAATTCGTAGATGTATGGTCCTTTCAGAAATTGTACCATATTCCTCGAAATTGGGGGGGGGGGGGGGGGTGGTCTTCATTTGTGTACCCTGTATATTTTGACGCGTGTTTTTGCGCCACCCGTTCACTTTTCGAGAAAAATGAATATTAGCTTTTCTATTGGAAATTTTATGAACTTTAATTTTTGTTATGATCATTTCTCTGTTCAAACGCATATTTGAAAAGTTATAAACGAAAAATAACGAGAGAGTCACATTTGGGTAGTTTTCCTTTCAAAAATTACTGAAATAAAAATTTTCATAAAATTGATGCTTTTAAAAAATTTTTAAAATTCCATGAGAGGAGGATTTTGCATTGAGATTATACAGTAGCTTTTTTCATTGAATAAAATGTAATTTTGAAAAAGCTCTTATTTTTCAAAAATTACTGAAAATGAAAATTTTCACAAAATTCATGATTTTGAAATTTTTCAAAAATTCTATCAGAGGAGGATTTGGCATTGGATTTTACAGTAGGTTTTTTCATTGATTAAATGTCATTTGGCAAAAGCTTTCATTTTTCAAAAATTACAGAAAATAAATTTTTTTTACAAAATTGATGGTTTTAAATTTTTTTTTTAATTCCATCAGAGTAGGATTTCGCATTGAAGTTATACAGCGGTTTTTTTCATTGATTGAATGTAATTTGGTAAAAACTTATTTTTAAAAAATTACTGAAAATAAAAATTTTCGAAATTTTTTGGTGATTAATCAGAGCAATGAAAGGAATGTTTCAAAATGATAAAAAATGTTTGTTGGCTCAAAATGTGATTTCATATGAAGACCTGGTTTCCAAAACGTGCTTTGTGCAAAAAATTTTTTTTGGGGAAATCGAAAAAAACTTTCGTGAGCTGGGAAAAGTTGACCGATTGTGATGAACGATATACACTGTCGTGTAGAGGAGTGGATTAGCTATAATTTGGCCGAAGAACCATTTCGCTAACTTGATTCATGGTCGCTCTAGGAGTGCGCAAAGTGGGGAAAGTCGGTATTAAGCACGTTTTGGAACAGAAATGATGCAAGTTCAAATGGTTAAATGTAAAATTCAGCATTGTTTGGAAGCGAAATACCAAATCCAAATTGAAAAAATGATCTTTTAAAATTTAAGAGTTGAAGAGGGATTGGTGATAGGCTGTTCCAAAACGGAGTACGCTTCAATAATTAGTAAAATCTTTGAAATTTTTTTAAAAATTAAACTGGATGGAGGGGTTCCAAATCATTTTTCGGTGATTTGACATACTGCATTTGTGAGGAACAACCTACACTTTCAAAATCCGGCATAAACTCATTTTTCATTTTTTTGCACAAAGCACGTTTTGGAAACCCGGTCTTCATATCCTTATTTCACCGAGTGGTGATCATGGGTACACCAATGTACGTACAGTTTAGTATTCCAATCTATTTTTCCATCGTCTGATTTATTCTGATTAAATTCTTGACACAAAGCGTCACCCAATGAAACACTCCGCACTTCTTTAGATTTTCCTTCCGATTCAACGGTAGTAGTGGGTGATAAGGGTTTATCTTGGTGTTCGGGTATAGGAGTAAGGGTTCGATTGGTGGTATGGAATTGCATTTCTTTATTATCTTCGTAATCGTCCATCATTAGATCAGAAACTGAAGATGATACGCTCTTTGATTTACTCACACGCCGTGTGGGAGCACGTTTCTAAAAACAGGTGGCAAATTTCATAGATGTTATCATCTTGAGAAATTTTAATTTTTCTGAAAGTCTTATAAGTATTTATGATTCAACTCACCATATAAACGGATCCCTTTGTCTCAGAGAACAAACCACCACAACACGAAGGGCACATTAGTTGCATAAAAACTTTTCCAAAAGAACTTGCAGGTACCTACGAGTCGATTCGCGTGTCAATTTTATAAATTTTCAGATTGTTGAAAAATTTACGAAAGCACTTACCAAATAATCAATTTCGACTTCTTCCATTCTAGGCACAAAACAAATATAGCATTTTTAACTTACGTAAGCAATGATTATTACTAGGTTTATTGATCGACTAAACTTTAGAAACTTTTAGAGTTTCGTTTTACGGTTTACTCGTCATTCAATAATTTAATAAGAACGGTCTATACGTTTTGTCATTGACCTGTAAATTATACTGTAATCGAACCTTTTTAAAAGGCCGACCTCCCTGGTAGTTTAGTGGTGAATTGAAGCTTTTTTTTTTTGGTACTTAGGTTGTCCATTTATTGGGTAAAATTTTTATAATGCTTTACAGGCGAGCTATGTTTTAGTTAATACTATTGTGATATATTACACGATATTCAATACTACCTATCGAACTGTTCGCTTTGGATGGATGCAACGCTGATGCTCTGTAAAAATAATGATTTTTTTCATATTAGAATTGAGGCGATTACATAAGTAATCTGATCACCTGTGTATTTTAGACTTTGAAAGTTGCTTACTTTTCCTAGATGGCCTATAGCGTATTTACTTTTCCTTTCTATGGCACCGGTTTTGGAATGATAAAAGTAAACGGTATCTTCATCTTCCTCTTCATCGAATACATTTTCTGAATTAGAATTCGCTTGAATTCCTAATTCTGCGAAATTGAAATTTTTTGTAAATGAAAGCAATTGTTATGGTGGTATGATAACGAAATTTAATTATAAAATTACCATGATTCAATCTTTCTTCTTTTTGTAATGGCTTGAAAGGCTTTTCCCAATTTTCTTGTTTTTCGTGTAATACTCTAAAATTATATTAAAAATTTTCATAACAAGACGTAAACTCGTGAGAAATTTTCAATTTACTTAGTATGCACTTACGATTTAGAACTAGAAGCGTAAGAATCGAAATTCAAATCGGGAGCAAAAGTTGACTTATGACGTAACTTGAAGGGAATTCGTAATGCGATTGGTTTAGGAGCCCCTATGAATTTTTTATACGTTTGATTCGAATCAATTCTTCGCATTTCTACCCTCTCTTGTCGTTTATTGGAAGATATGAAATAATTGACGTGTTGATTGTATAAATGTACCTGTTGAAAAGATTATCGTGAGAACTAATTATCTCCTAGAATGTATGAGTTTTTTCTTCACAGGGCTGGCAACTTGGAATTTTCTTGGATATAGCTCGATTTTTTCCGAATGGTGGCTGATTGAAAAAATTGTAATGTTGGATGCGAGAATGATTTTTTTATTCAAAAAAAAACTGAAAGATTTTTTTTTCAATTCCAAAGAAATATTTTAGAGATTTTTTTCTCCAAAATAATTGAGAGATTTTTTTCTGAAAATTGTTTTTTTTTTCAAATGAGACTAAACATCAATATCACCCCCTTAAAAATTGATGAAGTTTTCTCTAAAAATAGGTGATTTTTTCTCCAAAAAATTGGAGATTTCTTTTTTCTGGAAACATTGAGGTTTTTTTTGCCAAAAAATCTATTCGAAAAAAAAGGAAAAAATGAAAAAATTTCATTACCAAAAAAATTATAGTATTTTCTCTTCAAAAAAAAAAGTCTCAAAATAATTGAGATTTTATTCTCCAAAACTTTAAAGAATAAAATTATTCTAACAATTGAGAACTTTTTTATTAAGTTTAGGAAAATTGAGAAATTTATTCCAGAAAAAGAACTTGGCTTATTGAAATTTTTGTTCCGAAAAAATTTTAAAAACTTTCCTTCAGAATCAGAGATACTTTGTTTCTATTCTGAAAAAAATATAATTCAATTTCTTGAAATATAAAAAAGTTTGTAATTCTAATTCTATTTCAAAAAAAAAAAAAAAAAAAAAGATTAAAATTTTTTTCCATTTATTTCATTCTAGTAGAATTTTTAACATATTTGTTCCAAAAAGATGAGAAATTTTCTTCACCAAAAAATAAATTTGAGAAATATTTTTACTTCAAAAAATTAAGAAATTCTTTAATACAAAAATTTGATAATTTTTTCATTACAGATAAAATTTTGAAAATATGTATTTATTCCAAACAAAAAAATTTTCTACTCCAACTGAATTTGAAGAAAAAATTGATTACAAAAAATTGAGAAATTTTTTTCTAGTAGGTAATTTGAAAAATATTTTTACTCTAAAATTTTTCAATTCTTTTATTAGTTGCAAAAAATGAGAATTTTTTCAAAAAAATAAATAAATAAATAAAAAATACGTTGGCCCCAGATAAAGTATTTATTATTCAAGAAAATTCTACTTCGTATTTTTATTCATGTTTTTTCTATTTTCATTTTAAATTCAAAAAAAAAAAATACTCCAGCTCATTTTCAAAATATTTATTCCAAAAAAATAAAAAAATTAGAATTTTTACTACAAAACATTTAGAACTTCTTTATTACCAAATAATTTTTTAAAAATGATTCCAGAAAAACGTTCGAAAATATTCCAGTGTTTCAAATATTTTTATTATCTACGAAAAAAGTTGATTTTTTTTTTACTCCTATACAATTTCTAAAATATTATTTCAAAAAATTGAGAAATTTTCTTCTCTAGAAATTTGAGAAATATTTTTACCCTACAAAATTAAGTTTTTTTTTTGTTCCAAAATTTTTTTTTAATTTCTATTCTGAAAAAATTGATATTTTTTAGTCCAAAAAAAAAATCAAAAAAAAAATGATTTCAAAAAATTAAGATTTTTTTTCAATTAAGCGATTTTTTCTTTAAAAATAAAACAAAAAAAAGATTTTGTACGTTGGCTCCAAAAAGTTGAGATAGGTATAAAAATTGAAAAAATATTTTTATGTTAGATTTGAAACCTTTTTGACTACGTAGTCAAAATGCACTAAGAATACGTTTTGGCTCAATTCCATTATTATTATTTTTTTTTTTTGGTTCAAATTTGAAGAAAATTGGAATTTAGAATAATTATTTTTTAAAAATTAGAAAATTTTTCTTCCGCAAAAAATGAGGGTTTTTAAAATTGAAAGATACTTTTTGAAAAATGGAAAGTTTTAAAAAAATGAGTCAAAAAATTAGAATATTTTTTCCAAAAATAAAATATTTCCCTTTGCTAAAAAACTTATTTTGTTTCTAAAAAAAAATGAGAAATTTTTACATTTTTTATTAGGTACCTATATTTTTATCTACTTTTAAATAACTGATTTTTTTACGCTGACTCCAAAAAAATTTATTTTTATTTTTTCCAAAAAAATTGAGATTTTAACTTTCAAAAAATTGAAAGATTTCTTTCCCTAAAAAACAACTTTCTTAGTAAAGACAAAAAGGTTGAGATTTTTTGTGCTGACTGCAGAAAAATTGAGATTTTTTTATTCCAAGAAAATTCCTGATTGTTTTTCAAAAGAACTGAGATTTTTTCTCTAAAAATTAGCTGAAAAATATTTTTACTCCAAAGAATTGGAGATTATTTTCTCTCTAAAAAAAAAAAAATTAATAGGCAATGGGTATTCAATTTTTGGATTTCAAAGTTTTGTGGGATGTTGCTCATTTCAGTTTAATTTACCTGTTGAGAAAAATTTGAAAACTCGCGAAACATTTCTGCTCTGTATTCTAATAAAACTTGATATATAGTTTTAGATCTCCATTTCTTCAAATATTTCATCGCCAATTTTTTTTTATTCGTGGTACCCTGTCCTGAAAGGATAAATTTCATGACGCTTGCACCGTTTATTTTTGAAAAATAGAAGAAACAAGTTACCATATTGTTTACTTGGCTCGAGTGAATTTGGTTCTTTTCGTACACCGCCTGCTTTTTTTTCTGCAAGCAAGTATTTTGGAAAATTTCACATGACGTCCAAACCGCTTTTTTGATTTTCCAGTATCTACCTAACTTTACTTACGTAATTGATTATTTTTGTATCTTTTTTCCGGATTTACTGGTTTTCCTCTTATTTTTACGTTCGAATATACAACTGAAACCGATATTTCTCCTTCAGGACGAGTTGAAGTTTTGGCGGTGTGACTAGTCGAAGCTACGATTGTGTGACTAGCCGCTTTTTTTTGAACAGCTGAAAAAATATTGTCTCCAGTTTGTGGAATGATTGATTCAAGTACTAACATCTTTTAAGGAAACTTGAATACTTGAGCTTATGAAGTCATAAATTAGGTCTCGCATTTCAACTAAAAGTAGTACTCGATGCTATATTTTTTATCGTCTAAGAAAAGCAACATTTTTGAACTACATATTACCTACTTACAAAAAACGACAATTAATTACATTTACGACTAATACATATTGCTATATTAGATACCTACCTAGACCTACATGAATTTTATCATTTTCTATTCTCAAAAAATTGCAAATATAATCTAGAAGGACAGTTTCATTTTTCTACAAATATAATCTAACAGCAGCTAAAAAAAATACAGGAAAATTAATTAGCAAAAAATAAATTACCTACATTATCACTCGAAGCAACTGTCACACCAACCATTTCGTGATACGAAAAATAAATCAAGCAACTCGTAAAGTATGTTTATTTAAATTTCAATAAAACAGAAAAATTCTTAAAATAATTAAATAATTTTCGTGAATATATTTGTATTATCCTTATGATTACAAAGTGAATAAAAATCTAAAACATGTTTCGCGCGAATCCATCGAATGTTGAAAATTTAACGAAATTTTCACACACTTTAAAAAACCATTTGACTTCATTATAAAACACTACCATTGTGCTAATCGTCGTAAAATTATCAACATGTAAGATTCTCGCGAAACAATAAAATTGGTAATTCAAGGGCCATAGTTTCCGAAAAGTTGGAAAATAAATCGAAAATTACGTATTTTGAATTGGCTACTGATCATGAAAATGGTGTGACAGTGGCGGTGATACCTAAATGATTTTTCGATAGGTGTATGAAGTTTTTGCGTGGCCCTTTGGTATAAGCATCGACATCAACGCAGACACCGATGCTGAATTTTTAACGAACGGATACAGAATCAGTACCCAAATCAATCAAAAACTTCATGACTGTATTGTAACATCGGTATGCATTTGAAATCCTTTACAAGCTCGCAAAGCTTCTATTAAGCACTGGCGCTAAAATGGCATCAAACGAAATTAATCTTTACCGATGCTCTGTTGAGACTGAACACGTGGGATGACTTTCCTTTTCGTTATAAATTTACGCATCACTGCTTGAATTTTAACTATTTTCTTCACGTGTGTTTCGTATAATCTGCGAAAAATTAATTTTTCAAATTTTTTATTGAAAAAAAATAATACATGAAGAAAACTGAAGTTATTACCTTGATAAAAATTCTCTATCGTAGTATCTCAAGAATACTTTGTTCTTTCCGATAATCCATCCTTCCATTTTCAAGCGAATTAATAATAATCGGCAGTTTTCTCGTGTGATTTCAACATTTTCTTCGAAGTCGAAGGCCAAAAATTTGTATCTAATGATAAACTCACATTAGTACAGGTAAAATGTATTATTACATGTATTTGAACCAAATTTTTTACCTTTCAATAAAATCTTTAAACGAGACATGGTAAGAGTATCCAATTTGACGAGCACGAGTGGTATCGAGAATAGACAAAGATCTCAACTGAGGGCTCACGATATCAGCTTCAAATCCAGACGCTGCTGGCAACCCGGCACGAATACATCGTACAAAGCAAATGCTACTATTTTCGGCCGTTTCCGACAGAGTTTTCAATAATTCTAAGCTCGAAGCTCTATAAACTGCGGCACAGGTACGCATACGACGAGTTTGCGAATATTCTCCTTGGGCTTCGGTGTTGAATTTCTTCAACATACATAAAATAAAGCACAACGAGGGTTAATTTCGAACGTATTATGTCGTTGTATTACGTTATATATTAACCTACCCTAGATTTAGAGTCTCCAGAGACCAAAGCAGCACCCCATTTCTTGCGTTTTCCGCTGAAAATAGCTAGATTTTGTTCGGTAGAGATGGTCAAGTTTCCAGATTTCGTGAACTGATTTGCGAATAATTGTTTCACTACGAAATTTCCCGATAATCTAAGACTTTCGATCATTTCGGGTGGCAAAAAGTCGTGATTCTTCTTCGGTATGCCTTGCGCGTTGTATTCGACTTTTTTACAATAATGTGCCACCGTAAAATTGGTAGACGTTGCTTTGCGGATTCTAGTTCCTCGTGGGCAATTCGCCAAAGCATCTAGAAAGGACAGTAAAATACAATGAAGTGTATTTTTTTTTTTTTTAATTCAATGTTTCTAAAAATTAAAATTACCAATGATGTAAGAGTGACCGCTGTCACTTCGTGAAGCTTCATCGATCACGTACAAAAATCCATCTGGTTTACTGAGTAATTCGTCAATAGTTGGTTTGTTATCGTAGAATTGCAAAGGTTTCAGTAGAATTCCCTCTTCTTCTTGTTCTTTCTATTGCATAAATGAAAATAGTTTGTAGGTGTGTTAAGGACGAGCTAAAAATATACGCATAATTGAATCAAATCGATTACCAATTCCCATGCAAAGATACGTTGATTATAAAAGTATTGTAATTGTTCGTTGGTCGAGTTGATGAATAATTGTTCCATATTGTTCTGGTCAAAGGATTCGAATCCAGGTAAGTCCAAAATACTGATGTAGTTTTTATCTCCGCTGTTGAATTAAAAATAAAAACGAAATTGTAATTACTCTTACTCTTGCCTTCAACTCAAAGTTTAGGTACAGAAAATACGAGATGAATATCTCTTATCTAAAGAATAATTTTTCCAACTAACTTATCAATAACTGCGTCTACTTACAGTACGACTCGAGTAACAGATAATCTCAAATTGATCACATTGACGATGAAATCAACCAATCTAGCATAAAGTCCACGAGCCAGAACTGCTAGAGCTTCGACAGAATTCTCCACATTTTGCTTCTTCCTGATCGCGTTACCTTTCTGAATAACGCAATAATTGCATAACGCCCACAAGAACTTCTTTTCATCAACTTCCAATAAAGATGCCACTACAAAAGAATCGTAAAATTAATAATCTATACCTCTGAACATTCAGGTCATAAATCTCGATTTACCTTTATTAGCAACATCGACGTTTTCCACTTCGCTTCCGTCTTCTCCAGCTTCCTTGAAAGTGATTTCACCAAGTAAGATGATGGCAGCTAGAATCTTTTGAACGATATCTATCTGATCTGGTTCAAATTCTAGTATTTCGAGGAAGTGAAGTATTTCGGCGTATTTTTCAGCGTTTTTGGCCGGATCGTTGCTGGCTCCTCCGGAACTGGCAGAAGCGTCGCTGACGGATTTACGAACTAGAAACTTGTAGTTTTTTTCTTCTAAGAGGTAATTCCTCAATTGACCCTGAGCTTTTATGGAGTCGTAGAAGTAATAAAATATATGGAAATTTCCTTGTCCAATGGTCCTGAAAATAAAGTTCAAAGGTGAGTTCTATTTGAGCTCCAATTCTACCACATTTTACTAGTACATAGATTCATCTACTCTTTATATTATAGAAAATTGTTGAAAACTTACTTGTATCCGGTTACTCTCCATTTTTCTAATTGATATAAATAAAAAATCGCCCCGCTGAGTTTTCCAGTTGTCGTGTAAGTGGTTTGAGTATGGATGACGTGTCGGGTGGAATTATTGTTGTGTGGTGTGGCAGCATTGCCCAGTGTTTGGATAATAATGGATGCGGCGACAATTTTATCGGAAATTTTGTTACTAATCTGTTATTTAGTAGAAATTTAACGATTATTAAAGTTTGTTCGGTTAATTGATTAATTTTGAAGTTATACAAATGTCAAAGATGCCGTTGGAATGCTTCTCGTCGACATGAATGGGTAAGTTGAAGTTATACTCACTTTTCCTAGGTATAATAGATGATCTAGTAAATAATTGTAATTAGTTGTCTTTCCCGATAAAGTTTCCCCACTAATGATGATATTTTGCGGTTGTTTATGGTGTAACATATCTTGGTAAGCTACATCGGCGATAGCGTATATATGAGGTGAATTATCTGATCTAGATTTCCACTGATACTTGCAATGATACTGAAGCAACAGGATGATCAGATATTATTCTAAAAACCGATTCCTATGATTATAATTTAGCTTATTACCTTGTTTCCGTAGACTGGTATCGGCGCATTTGGGTTAACGAAGACCAATATATCACCGATGTACGTATAGAATAAACCTCTCTTGAAACGCTCTTGAAGAACGAGCATAATCTTATCTTCGGTTACGTCATCTATAGCAGCTAGATCTTCAACGATCATCGCTTCGGTTGCTTCGAAAATCTTCCTCTAAAGTTTTAATTCCATTTAGATACGAATAATTGATATAATTATGTAGTTTTTGAAATCTACAGAACGTAATACGCACCTGGAGTCGCCCATTTCGTAAATGAATTTCTGGTTTTTGAGCATCGGATGCATCGCTGATTTTATGTTTCAAGTTGATCAAATCTTGTCCAATCTGTAGGTAACTTGGTAATTAATTCATTTCTGTTTTATTCTACCACCTTACGAAGAATCTGTCGATTACTTACGCTGCTACTATCTTCTGGAATAGACTTTAAAAACGGATGCTCTTGGAATTCGAAAATAAAAGGTCGTTCTTCCGGTAACTTGACCAAACATCTGTAATTAAACGAGTCGTATGAGTATTCTGATATCTTGACACGATTGGTAAATATTATTTTCATACTCTGAAACGAAATCTGCGTAATTTTGCGACCATTTCGAAGGTAATCTGAATGTCGTTGGAGGATTTCTGACAATTTGGAAAATTGCCCTTGTCGGATGCATGTCTTCATATGGTGCTTGGCCTTCGGCCAATTCTAATGCAGTTATACCTGTTCATTGATCGTTATACAGATATTAAAGCTGTGATTTTATAATTTCCTAATAATAATAATCTTTCTTTTGTTTACCCAAAGCCCAAACATCGATTCTGTTATCGTATGAAGAAACTCCATCAGCGTTATTTCGTCCGCTGACAATTAACTCTGGTGCCATCCAGCATGGTGAACCGAGACAAGTACTTTTCTTATCCAAAGTGCTTTTCAATCCCCTGATTGAAAAATCCTCGTTAGATATATTTCAAAAATAATTCAATACGAATTTATTGCCAACGAAGATACCTTGATAAGCCGAAATCTACCAGTTTAATTTCTCCAGCCGATGTGAGTAGTATATTTTTTGCTTTTACATCACGGTGTATTACGTGATTCTCGTGTAGATAGCTCAGAGCCTGGAAAATTTTCATTTCTATAGGTCATTCCAATTACCTATTTCGAAAGTTTTACTCATTTTACCTTGACTGTTTCTCTCAGAACGAATGCAATTTGTTCCTCAGATAAATGTCTATTCTGAGCATACAATCCACGTACCAGATCAATTATAGAGCCTCCCTCGCATAACTGAAATTTAATTTTTTTATTTTAAAAAAAAAATGCTTCTCAAGATGCATTTAAAAAAAATTATTTCTCACCTGCAGTGCAAACCACACTTCACCTTTGCGATGAAAAGCTCCTAAAAATTCTGGCAAATTGGGATGATTTGCGAGGTATTTCAAAATTTTATACTCCTCTTTGATATCGTTTTCATAATCGGGAATTATTTTTTGAATTTTTATCGCTACTTTTTGCCCACCTGAGAGTGAAAAGGGTGGTTTTTATTGTTTCTTACTAGAAAAAAAACGTGTGAATGAAATTTTAGCATACTTGATTCCGTATCTATAGCTTCGTAAACGGTTCCGCTGACTCCGGTCCCGATTACACTTCCAAGAATGAATCTGTTTCCCGGATCTGGCAATGATTCCAACTGGATATCAGTTGGAACACCACTCAAACCTTTCACCGGCATGTTACTGAATCAAAAACACATTTTTTTTTTAAATTTTGACTTTTAAAAAAAAATTGAATTTCTTTAAAATCATTTGAAATTTTTTTCAAAAGAAAGACAATAGGTATCAATTATTTCACTTACCCTCTTTATAACACCACGTAATGTAATACGTAAAAAAAAAAAATATGTCGTGCACCAGATTGCCACTTTCTATCACTACTTCAACTACATCATTGTCAATCTGCTGTTTTGGTTGAAAAAAAAAACCAGAATGGAAGCTATATCAATGCATGGACGCTAATTTCAAGGAAATCATATAAGTTATAATCTCTTTGCTGTATTTAGAGGTGCATAGAGGAGTTCTATTTTAAGAACCAATGGATATTATTTTGATTACTTGAGTTTTATCCTTGAAAATTAGTAATGATTTCAACGATAGCGAAATTATTCAATTTTTTCCCCTTCTAGTATTGATCCAATTATTTATTTATTTTTTTAATTTGGTCCTTGATTTTATATTCAATTGTTAGTATTGAATTAAAAATAATATTAATTATTCAATATCAATTTTTTTAGTTTATAAATTTTTAAAAATCGAGATACTTAGATAGGTATAATATGAAGTAGGTCTATAGACAATTTTTGAAGAAAAATAATATCGTATCTCATTGATTACTCTTCAAGTAAAGAAATTCTTCATTATTTTTGCATCAATGATTTATTCAAGGTCAGTTTTCTTCGTCTTGACGAAAACAATCGGTAAAACAACGAAGCATTTATTTTTCCAAAAAATGATTACCTACTTTTTACCAACCCCTGACCTTATTTTTAATAAGCTTTTGAAGGAAACCTTTCAACAAGACACTACCACGTTAACCTAATAAATAAAAAACTTGAAAGTCGAGGCTGTTATTTGATTGGTTATTAAATAGTGATACGTACGCACGTACATCGTATCAGGGGGTTGAGAGAAGTTATTAAATTGATTTCGATTCTTTGCGTATAAATTTCCTTTGAAATCTGCTTAAATTAACGAGGCAAGAAATAGAAATTAAATGTCAATCCAATTTTTATTCTAATCGTATTTAACTACGTGACTGAACAGAAAATGCAGAATTCTTATAAACTTAACTTATATCTGTTACTTATTCAAACTACAAAATGAGTTGTAATCCTAGTTTATATTTCATCCCTTATTTCATCGCCTTGAAAAATCAATTCTGGGGTCCCAGCAGAATAACTCTCTGTTGGAATATCTGTTGGAAGTAGCGTAGGATCCTCACCAACTTCTGATATTTTGAAATTGATTATTTGAAGCAACATGCTGACCGCATATGAGGTTATTATTCCATCTGTGGGAAAATTCAACGTTAATATTTGTGTAGACTGGTTGAGCGGGCCCAAACACTTGGAATTTTCTATAGGATGCGTGGCTAAATTTTTTCTCAGAAAGTGGTGGGTCGAAATTTTTAAAGCATTGAGTGAAATAACGACTTTTCTCCCCAAAAAAATTGAAAAAAAAATTCTCCAAATGAATAAAAGAGTAAGTAGGCCTGTGTATTTCTACAAAAAATTTGAAATATTTTTTGCTACAAATTTAAAAAAAAAAATCGTGCTATAAGAAATGCAAAAAATGTTTTCTACACAAAACTAAAAAAAATTTGATCAAAAATTCCAAAATCTAAAAAAATAAAAACTTCTCTTTTTTAAAAAACTGAAGAAATTGGTATTTTATTTTTAAAAAACATAGAAAATAAAATCAAAACAAAAATATTTACCAATTTTTTGGTAATTAGGTACTTTTTTCAATGGTAAAAACTTTGATTTTTTCATTTGGGTTTTCAAATACTTACTGTGTTTTTCCAGAGAATTCAAAAAAACAAAATCAAACAAAATCTCACCGTGGTTTTTTATCATGAGGTTATAAAGTGAAAAAATGAATTGAAAAATTTCTCAATTTTAAAAAAGGAAAAAATTCCAATTGGGGGCATTTCACATTTCTTGGGGGGAGGGATCCTACTTTCTTGTCTCTAAGAATTTCTAAAATTTTTGGAACAAAAATATGCATCAATTTTTAGGGTTAGGAAAAATTTCTGAATTTTCTTTGAATAAAAAATGTTTCAATTTTTTAAGCCAGCGTAAAAAGTTGAAGATTTTTTTTAAAAATGGAAAATAGTTGAAAAACTTCTCATTTTTTTTCGAGAAAGCAGTCTAATTTTTTTAAGCAAAAATTTTTCTGATTTTTTTTTTTAAATATAATTGTTTCAAAAGGAGAACAACTTTATTTAAAAAAAATAAAAAATTCTGAAATCATAAGTTTTTTGAAGAAAAACTGAAAAACTTTCAATAGGTACGTTTTCATTTTTTTTTTTTTTTTTAGTAAAACGTATTTTTTAGAATACCTACAAAATATTTCTCAAATTTTTGGAAAGAAAAATATTTCAAAATCGATTTCGGAATAATGATCAAAATTTTTTTAGTTTTGCGTAGAAAACATTTTTTGGATTTTTTATAGCAAGAAATTTTTTTTTTTTAATTTCTAGCAAAAAATATTTCAAATTTTTTGTAGAAATACCCAGGCCTATTTACTATTTTATTCATTTGGAGATATTCTGGAGTAAATGTAAAAAATTTGAAAGTGAAAAAATAGTTGACAATATTTCTCAAAAAAATGAAATTATTCAATGTTTTAGGAGAAAAAAGTGTTTTTTTTTTAGAAAGAAAGGAAGAAAGAATAAGTTATGAATCATTTGTGGAGGAAAAATTATTTTATTTATTTTTCAACTTTTCTGCGAATAAAAAATATTTTAATTTTTTGGAGTACCTATGCGTAAGTAAAAAAATCATTTCAATTTTTATAAAGATTTTTTTAAATTAAAAAATTCTCTGCATTGACTACAGAAAATGAAGATTTTTTTTTCTCCCACTTGAGAAATATTTTGTTCTTCAAATAAATTTTTTTCTAAAAAAAAAAATAATAAAAATAAAAAAATTACTTGAAAAGTTTTGTTTAGAACTTCAGATACTTAGGCCTATTTTTTCTTCAAAAAAATTGAGAAATTCGTTACTTTTTTTACACAATGAAACAATGCTAGTATGACTGAGAGGGGAGGGGTAAACACCGTGCTGAAAATTTGTCACAATACTTGTATGTACTTACCTTCCTTGTTCTTAAGTTGTACTTTCTCGACTGATTCAAGCAATTCTGGCGTATGGTTCCATAAAGCTATACTTCTCTCATAGTCAGTTGTGTAAGATTCGAAGTCGTAAACATTGTAATCGCTGTCTGTTTGAAATAAAAACACAATTTTTAAATTTTAGATAGGTAGTTTTATTTTCTTAGAATGTTGCAATCTTACCTTTTAAACCGTTGTAAACGTCAAAGAGGATGTGATTCAGTTTGAAACTTTTTGGCTGTTCCATTAATTTTCTGATCCAAATTTTGCAATATGTTCCTATTAAAAAAAAGAAAAAAAATCATCGTTGTATACCGAGTGTCTCCAAAATATCTGGTATTTCTCGATTCCTCGTGACATTTATTTAGAAAATTGGAAACATTGCTTGAACAAAACCAATTTGCAAAAAAAAATATCGCGAGTGAATGAGTGATGTGTCAGATATTTTGAGTCACTCGGATTTATTTTTTCGGTTTAAATTAATTCATTATTATAGGTAGATATTTTTTCATTAGAAATTTGAGTTACTTTCGCCACCTTGTTCATTACATTCGCCACATTGTTCAATGTCGGGGTCACTGACATCTTCTATTTTGATAGCTTTCTCTGTAAAATATAGTCGAACAATGTATTTTTAATATGGGTACCCAGTATCTACTTCATTTTTAGTTATAAGTTAATTCAATGAAAGTTGATTTTATTAAACCTGCTTACTCAATCTTTTAGAAATGATTTCAGCTTGAGAAGAACTTATTTTTTCGGTAATTTTAATATGTTTCGCTATGAATATAAAATTCAAACATTATGTTAATTGAATTTATTTGTCCGGTACTGATAAGTTCAACTACCTACAAAATTTAAAATAGGTATCAGGTACGGTTACAATTGAAAAAAAAAACTTACGCGATTCCTTCCTGAATGAGTCATATCCTGCGATATTTAATCAGAGAAGCGTCAGTTAATTAGTATTTTATGGGAAATATTTTTCTAAATTATTAGATAACAAGATAGGTAATTTTTTCAAAATTTGTTACTGACGGTGGGCTTGTACGGGGGGTAAAATTCTGGTAAATGTTTCCAAGAATGTAGCTATTCGTTCGCAATTCTTACGAATTTCTTCATTTTGCTGGTCTGAATGATGAACAAAAATTTTAATATGGTTTGTTTTTAATTTTAAACTACGTGAGGTATTTTTATATGCCAACCGTCAGCGTAGAATGAGCTGCATGTTTGGAAATTCAGTTTAAACCAGGTGGCAATATGGGTGACGTGATAATTAGCCAGTATTCTGTTTATACTCGTATTTGCAGGTGCTGAAAAAATAATACAATGATTCAAATTGTACGCCCCTTCTGATTTTTTAATTAGCAAGTCTTAGTATAAACTAAAGGTAATAATTCGTAATGGAAGGTATTTAGTATGGGCAACTTACTACTGGCGTAGAAATACAAAAATACTTTTTTAAATTCTTCCAAAAGTTCAGGATCAGTTTTTTTTTCGTTGTAGTCATGATTGATATTGATGTATTCTTTTAGGACAAAATTTCCCAAATTAATTACAAATTAAGTTACCAAACTAATTTTTGTTTTCGTTTGCAGTTTTACTTACCTCTGTACAAAGGTCCATATGTTTTTCGTGGAAATGGTTTTTGTAATATGTGATTGAAATGAAATTCGAAAATTTCCAAGATCGATTTAGTTTCCTCTATAAGGACAAAAATTTTACATATGTATCATTGTGTTTGAAGTTAATAAGTAGGTAGGAGACTGGCGTATGTCTAATTTTTTTGAAATACTTACCTAGCTTTCGAGTTTGTTTATCTGCTCCATCGAAAAATTCACAAGGTTATTAAGTGATTACATTGAATAATTATAATTAAAATACATATTATAAAATAAAGAAGGAGTGCACTGAGCCCACATTTTCCTCCAAGGGCCCGACCTGAATAATTTCACTCTAAATACTTTGAATATTTTACAGATTTATTTATCTGAACAACTGATTTTTTTTTTCAAAAAAATTGCAACCAAAACTTGGTATTTTTTTTTCTCTAAAAATAAAACATTATTCTTTCAAAAAAAAAAAAAAAAAAAAAAAACTGTATAAAAATCAAGAAAAATTTATTCAAAAACAATTAAAGATGGTTTCCACACAAAATCTCACAAAATTGACTCTTTTTCTAAAACATTATTCTTTCTAAAAAATATGAATAAATAAATTTAAAATACTGCATAAAAATCGAGAAATTTTCACTCAAAAAAAATTGAAAAATTTATTCATTCCAAAAAATTTTAAGATTGTTCCAAAAAAAAGTTTCTCGCAAAATTGAGACTCTTTTCCTCTAAACGTGAAACAAATTCTGTTTTTTTTTCAAAAAAATTAAAAACAGAAATTGTAAAAAAAAAAAAAAAAAAAAAATGATTTTCAGAAAATCAGTACTGCCAAAAAAATAATTGTACCTAATAGAGGGGTGAAATTTTTTCTTACAAAAAATAACATCATCTAATGAGCCTCGTTGTTGTTTTCCATTGTTGTTGGTTTTTTTTTTTTTTTTGAGATGTAGGTATTATAGGTAAATTGATTTAAATGTGTTTCTTAGTCAAATTTGTGCTTATTATACTTACACTACTTTTTTCGAAGCAAACATTTTTAATAAAAGATCAGTAATGCCCCAAAAAATATAATTTAATAGATAGAAGAATGACAAAAAAAATTAACAAAAAATAACATCTTATGAACCCCGTTGTTGTCTATTTTTTTTTTTTTTTTTTTTTTTTTTTGAGATGTACCTACATACATTAATTTTTTTCAACATTGGAGGAGTATTTTCTCACTTCTTAAATTCTCGATGCATAAAATCTAGTCTACGTACCATTAATATCATCATTTGTCCTTACTGCGGTTCCACAAACTGTAGAAATTCAATAATTTTTGAAAAATTAAATCAAACAAATAATTTACCCTGGTACTTGATTAAAATTAATTCCATTTTTTAATATTCTTACCAAAAACTATTACAAATAAGATGAAAAACCTATGTCTGAGCATCTTGAACGTATTTCACGATACAACACGACTATAATATTTTTTTGAACTTTTCTGAATCTTTGTTGCAAGATACCTATTTTACAAAAATTCAAGTCGATGGGAATCGTCATCTCTACAGCTGAATAAATATTACTTCATATTCCCCACCTTTCAATGAATCACCTTTATGTACTTCGAAATTGACTGCATTGACGTATGTTTCTACAAATTTCAGAACATTCCTGCTAGAAAATATTCTTAGAACAACAAAATCACCAATGAGAAAATTTTCTTTCAAAAATTTTATTGTGAAAAATATCTAATCATATAAAACAGTATTTACAAATTATCTCGTACTTATGAAACTGCTTCATAATTCAAATTTTTCCATTAAAAAAATATATATCTACAAATTTTTTTCAATATGAGTAACAACAAAACGAAAAAAAAAACCTAGGCTATAACAAAAACTCGATGTCATTGTTACTGATTAATCTTGTGTTCCCATTCATGTAAGCTATTGCCATTTTGCCAAAGCTAACTTCAAGTTCAATTTCATGGCTTTTTGAAAAAATATTTCTATGGATTGAAAGTGATTTTTGTAATAATTCTCGAAATTTCAATTAATTATTTGATTGTCTCGATAAGAATAATCGTACAAATTACGTATCCAATTGTCCAAAATAGATATCTCGAGTTCAAATTGAAGTTAGCTTCAGAGAAAAATTGAAAAAAAAATCCAAATAACACCATACTTTTTATTACTACTAGAAAGTTTAAAATTTTAAGTAGAAAATGTTTTAAGCGTGTGTAATAATCCAATGGCGTAGTCAATTTTAAACTCAAAGTCAAAAGAAATTAATTTATTTGAAAAAAAAAAAAAAAATCATGAAAAAGAAAAGTTTCCTGTTGAGTTTATTTTTTCTCAGAACGCCACCGAATTCTTAATATTTTCAAACAACTGATTAGGTACAATTTGTGACATCAAAACAATAATTTAACCAGTTTCTAAAAGTAATAAATGCATTAACTACATTATCTAAGGTTCGCTTAACCTGGTATATCATTTGTAAAAAAATTGCACTTTCAAAAATTTAGAGCAAAATTAAAAACAATTTACAACATAAGCACCCATTTTGTTTTTCAAATGTATTTTTATTAAATTTTTTTAAAACTTTAAATTAGAAATTTTTCAACTTATTGGTCAATATTTACATTTTTTTAAACAATTAATTATTATCATGAAGTATTGTTGCTATCGTCTCGAAAACGTACGTATATCGAAAAGATTTTAATTTGATCATTTGTGAAATATCTCCCACTCCCTTCTCTCTATTCCCCTCCCTTGCCCTCATAAAAAACAAATGATATACCGACGACATTGCTGAACTATACTCAAACTCAAACTAAAAAAAAAAAAAAAAGGTTAAAGTTTCTCTTTTAACTCTACGAGTTAAGTAGATAATTATTATATTTATTAGGAAATTTTTAAATTCGTGTATAATATAATATACATTGTTTCGTGTATACAGCATTTTTAAAACGTGAATTAATGGAGAATTTTTTAAAGTTATCTTAAATATCAAAGGAAGTATATTCCATACAAAAAGTGTAAAAATTTTGATAACTCTTTGTTTTCAATGCTTCGTTTGTAATTAGAAATTGGTACCTGCCAAAGTACTAAATTAAATAATAATTAAAAATAAACAAAACAATATTTTTTACATATAAATACAAAAGGTAACGTTTTTTAAATTTAAATTTATTAATAATAAACAGATCAAATAACAATAATTAAACCTGCAAGCAATACTAAATATAAAATATTTTCAGACTTTGGCTTCAATTTTTTTTTTAATTCAACACTACGTCGTAGAAGTGCTATAAAATGGGTTTTTCCAGGTTGATATTTTCTACTAATTGTATCCCAAAGCGGATAAAATTATCTAGGTATTAATTAATTATTATAAATATTTGTATTTCTAGCAAGCTCTTTTACACAAGATGAAGTTTGACTGATTCGAGCATTTTTGAAAAATTTTCATTTTTTTGAAGAAAAAAAATTAATATTGGAATGTATATTTTGTTTCTATAAATGTTATGCTATGAAATATTATTTTTATTCCTTGCACCATTCTCAACTATTAGACCGAATCAGTCAAAAAAAAATTATTTAAAAAATTATCATTTCGTATTTGATTTCTTCGTATTAAAAATAATTACTAAAAAATGAAAAAGAAAACTTAACGAATTTCTAAAAATATTATATACATTTTTTATACACAACTTTCATACATTTAAAAACTAATTACTTATTTTGAAATTTTGGCGATCGATCAAGCTGTATCTAACAATAAAATAAAAACTTATAATCAAATTAGAAGTGGTACGAAAAAAAATTCAAGATGAAAATTTCAGACTAGATAAGTAGTTAAAAAGTACTTTATACATATTACTTAATTAAAATCTGAAGAGGAAAAAAATCTTTTGTACTATTAAAATAAAATGACATTTTGTAAACGTAAAATTAGCATAGAAAATTATTTGAACAAAAGTGACTAGACGCGGTTTCTTTGGGTCATTTTTTCTGGATTCTTTGGAATGTAATATTTTGACTAGATAAGGTCGATGGGGTTGGGTTTTTTCAAAAACGAAATCGATCTTAAATGACTAGATTTTTTACGAGTTTGGTATTTGACTAGATTTGTTACAAGTGATTGGCCATTTCTTTTTTTCAAATAAAACATACTTATTCATGGCCTCGTGGGAGAGTATCCCGAAGTTTTCGTATTGTTCTCCTCCCCCTCCCTTGACATGACTAGGAAAAGTTTCGATTTCATCAATATCTACTTGATTGGATTTAATTAATATACTCAGCTCAACTCAGCTTGGCAATATTATGATGAATTTTGAATTCCTTTAATTATTGATTATACGTTTTGAAAAATCGCAAGCATTTTATTCCGATTAAATTTTTTTAAGCTCACTTCCAAGGATTTTTACCTATTTTTAAATTCAAACGAACTATTCGCCACTTTAAAAAGCTGGCTTTATTTTTTTGAGGTTTCCTTCTGCCAGCTCGTTTGATAACCTTGATTTTGTTATCAAATATCGCAAAATGTCTACATCAAAAGCGATGTTATTTATTTCACGAACAAAGGTATTTTAAACGTAGTAAAAAAATTTTAATATAAAAAATTCGAATATTAGAATTCGAGAGAAATTTCATTTCATAAATGAAACGCGTAGGAAGTATCGTTGGTTTGAAAAATAGGAGAATATGAAATGATGAAATAGTTGCTTATTTGGCTCATGTGGGTTTTTCCATTCTCTATGTCACCTTGTGACATTTGGTTGTTTTTTTAGGTAAAAGAAAAATTCGAAATATGTCACTAGTTTAGTCTTTCTTAAAAGTTACAAAATATCCGGAGAAATATTGGAGTTTTCTCTTGTGACGACCGACATTTTGAAAAGATTTTCTCTGCAAGCGATTTCGAGTTAATCGAGCTCATAAATGCAAAGTATACTTAAAGGAATTCGAAACTATTCTGATAGAAATCACATTGCGTATAAAAAATAAATGATTCGTGTTACAAAATTAACCCGTCAACCTTCAATTGTTAAAGTCGATTGGCAATTTCACAAAAGAATGCCACAGCGATATTAATTTTTCAGCATCGCTTCGATTATGCAGTTTAAAAGAGGCAAATCCCACAAGTGATACCATTTGGGTAACGCTTAAAAGCATGTACCTATCTTTACGAGTACACGGGCGCTTAAATATTTACGAGTAATTACTGTGAAAACATCGTGTCATTTTATAATGGCTCGAGTACGTACGTATAAATTGAGTAATCGAAAGATGTATTTTTAATTCACTTGGTACCATTTTAGTGCCTAAAATGGGTCTACCTAAGTACCCTCCATAATTTCAATCAGCCAATTTGGCAAAATATTTTTGAAAATTTTATTTAAAGCATATTATTTCTATTTCACGAGTTCCTTCATAAAAGTCTTGAAAATAATATTAAGTATAGGTAATTTGAATAATTTATCTCTTTGAAGAATCGCGCATGGAAAATTTTTTACGTTAGAAAATTTCTCAAAAAATCGATAAGCACGATGCACGTTTCAAGCGGAACTTCGCCAATATAGATTATGAATAAAATAGAAGTTTCGGTTGGCGATGTAAATATTTGACCAGCCTACTTTTGACTTTTGTTCGTGAATAAATGACATTGGGCGATGTGCCCGCATACTCGTACATGGTACCTTGCGACCATCTATTTATCAAATTAACCCTTTGCCAGTGATGAATGTTGACGGGTATTTTGTCTTGGGTATATCAATCAACAAATGAGTAATGATGGTCATCTACAAGTTATGTATGGAATTCCATTTATAGAGGACTAGATTTCGTACTTGTTTCCAAAATGGTTTCGTGCCGAGTTAATGTAATGAATAGGCTTTGGATTATAATAATTATTCCAATTGCAAAAGAATAACAAAAAATTGGCGAGAATTTGCAACGAAGGTATTGAAAAAAAAATCCACAGAATGGTAATAAATTAATTAACATACCTACAGGGTATTTTGTAAATTGAAAAATTTTCCAATATTTTTTGCAGAGAGAAAATAGTGTACCTAACATTTTTGTATAATATTTTTTACGAGAGTTTTTACAAGAAAAAAAAGCTAAAAATTGATGAAATTTTGCTAAAAGTTTACAAACATTTTGCTGAAATTTCCAAGAAAGTTTTAGAAAAATTTGTAAGGAATTATTGCTAAAATTTTGCAAAAATTACGTAAAAATTTAATGGAAATGTTACAATTTCGGAATGATTTTACGGGAGTTTTGCCAAAAATAAGTTGACAAACTCTTGCAAATATTTTACAAAAGTTTTGAAAAATAATGCGAAACTCTTGCGAAGGTTTTTGAAAATTTTTATAATTTTTTTTCTGCAATAAGTAATTTCACGAAATTTTTAAAGAAAAAATATTAAAAAAATTAAAAGATGTTTCGCGAAAATTTTCATTGAATTTTTCAAAAATTATATGGAATTATTGCTAAAATTGTAAAAACATCAAAAAAACGGAAGTTTTGCAAAAAAAAAAAAAAAAAATACAAAATTTTTTTAAAAATTACTTGGCAAATTTTTGTATATATTTTATAAAAATTTTCAAAAATTATGTGAAACTTGTGCTAAGTTTTTCCATTTTTTAAAAAATTTCTCTATAATCATTTCACTAAATTTTTAAGCAAAAAATTAACAATTTTTTTGTGAAAATTTTCAAAAATAATTTGAAATTATTGCTAAAATTTTACAAAAATTATTCAAACATTTGTGCAAAAAATTGCAAAAAAAAATGCAAAATTACTGTAATTTCCTTGTAATAATTTTGCAGAAGTTTTTTAAACAAAATTGCAAAATTATTGAAAACATTTTACAGAAATTTTACAAAAGTTTTCAAAAATTCTTCTGAACTGCTAAGAAAATTTTCAAAATTTCTAAAAAAAAATTGCAATAAATTGACAAAAAATTGCAAAAAATGTAAGCACATAATTATAAAAAAGAAACTTTTCAATGACATTTTCAAAAGTTATATGAAAATATTGCTAAAATTTTACAAAAAATTGTAGGTATAAGATTTTTGTGGAAACGGTGCAAAAGTTTGCAAAATTCTTATGATTTTCTTGCAATAAATTGATCAATTACTTTTTGCAGATATTCTACAGAAATTTTCAAAAATTATGCGAAACAGTTGCAAAATTTTTCAATTTTCTTCATATTATATAGGTATAATATATTTTTTTGGAAGTTTTCAAAAATTATATGAATTTGTTACCATTTTTTTTTTTTTTAATTTACAAAAATGTTACGGAAATGTTGCAAAAAAAGGTTGCAAAATTTTATTATTTTCTTGCAGTTTTGCGAAAATAATTGAAAAAGTTATGTTGAAATTTTACGAAAATTTTCAAAAATTATGTGAAATTATTATACTTAAAATTTTGCAGGAAATTTGACAAAAATTTTGCTAAAAAGTCAAAAAATGTCAAACTTTTATGGGTGTTTTCGCAGAAGCTTTCAGAAATTATTTGAAATTTTTGTAGAAATTTTCAAAAAGTTATAAGACAAAAAAAAAAAAAAAAAAAAATTTGCGATAATGTTGCAAAAAAATTGGAATTTTTTTATGCTTTTCTTTTGAGAATTTTACGAAAATTTTAAATAAAAATTGAAAAATCAAAGAATATTTTGTGGAAATTTACGAATGTTTTCAATAATTATTATGAAAACTGTTGCTAAATTTTTTTAAATTTTTGCAAAAAAAAAACAATTTTGCATTTTTTAAAAAACTCTACTTTTCCATTTTCAAATTTTTCTCTAAGAACCAATTTTTTGAAAGAAAATTCAACAATTTTTCGCGGTTCAATGTTGTTCAAAATTCTATCCCTTCAAATGAAAGGTTAGGCAAACACATATACACATACTGCTGACTAGAATAAGTTGCCTACTCATCCAACTGAAAGGAATCCCTCGCTTTACTAAACACCCTGTACGAATATCAATCAGCATACTCGTAATGCATCAATATTAGGCCAATTTACCTATAAAAAGGGAGGAGGAGGAGGAGGAGTACCTCTTCAATAGACAATTTTAGCAAACAAGTCAAAATATGGGTATTTTTGTAGGTGCACTTGTATATCACAATGTTTGAGATCTTTACCGAAGTACAAAAAAGAGAAAGAATTAGGCATCTAAGCTACCTTAGTATAAAAATTACACGTAAGATTGTTTTCATTAAAGAATATTATCAGGCTGCTGCGTGATAATATTAACAGAAGGTATAGGCTCGCCTTGGAAATCTTGCTGAGGTGGCGAGGCACTTTTAGGCGGCTCGTCTTCTTTCCATTTATCCATTGATCTTCTTCTGGCATTCATGAAGAAATTGCCAACTGTAGTAGGCTCGAGACCCAATTGACGAGCAATCGTCACCTGCATTTCTTTCGATGGCCTTTTAGTTTCCTAAGTTGATAAAAAAAAAAATCATGTAAGGATAATGCATTCGTAAAGCGGATATTATAAGAATGAAAAATGTATTACTTTAAAAATAGCTTGTAATGTTCTTCGTTGAAGATCTGTAAACACCAGACGAGGCTTTTTCGGCGGTGTATTACTGTTACTATTGTTGTTGTTGTTATTATTGTTATTATTAGTGTTGGTATTCGGAGTAGGCTCTTCTTTTCGCTTACAAGGAGCAGGAGTCGTAGTTGGAGCTGCAATGTAATAGTAATTTAGCAACGTTGGCAATTTAAAACGTTAAAATATATCTATGTAATAAAGGAGGTTATTAAACTAGAGTTTACATTGCGGAATCTAGTTACCTACAAAGCCTCTATCCTACGTGTGCAAAAAGGAAAACGCAAAAAAAAAGGTTTTACGAAACACTATCTATGTTTGATATCGTTTCAACTTATTTTTCCCTCACGTCGTAAACTTTATTTTACGAAACGTGATGTAATTCGCGTACATACGTATTTCTATTGTGCGAACAAAACTTGAAAAATTCTCAACATTAACGAGTTTCAGGGCACAAAAACGCAACCTAATTTTTATTTTTATTTTTTTTTTATCCGGTGTCATTTTTTTTAAACGTATATTATGTAGCCTACCACCTGCGTCGTATATTAGAGCAGAATTTTCACAGATTCAATTTTCATTACATAATGTACGTTCTTTTATTTTGCGGCAAGTTTTCTTGTGAAAAATAAGCTCGTCGGGAGAACGAAATCGTGGTTAATTTTTCGTTTGAAAAAAGACGAATGCGATGGAGAGAAAAAATATAGGATTTGCAGATACATTACTTAATCGTTAATAATTTATTATAGTAAATTATAGTACTTAATGAAGGTATATTCATTTTAAATCATGCTCCATTTTGAGAGATTTGAACTGTTCCTCGATTAATTCGCTTTTTAAAAATTTGATAAGATACATTTATTTTTTAATGAAAGCTTTTAGACTCGGTGTCGCTTTGAGAAAAAAAAAATGTCAGAAGATTATTTCGCGTTGGAGAAGAAAGAGGAATAAATTTCCGAGGCTTTACTGTTTTAGTGCGAAAGTAAAGAAGGAAAAGGTATAAAAAAAATAGCATCTCAGCAAGCAGCGATTTATGGGCTGGATTTTCTATGTACTGATGCCTGATGGTATAATTTGAGTAAAGGGAGAAATGACCTAGCCGGACAAACATCGATAAAAATATTTGAGAAAAAATTATATTTTGTAGAAGGAATGCTCAAAATTTCATTTTTTGGGGATCAACAAAAATTAACAAGAGACTGAACTGTAAAAAATAAAATAAAAATAAAAAAATAGAAAGCACATCTAGGTTACTCAATTTATGTGCATGGTAAATTTCAGTTATCTGGTTCAATTTGACGAGGCAGTAAAAGCGATAGTTTTTTTTTTACAGGTCAAAACTTCAAAAGAGGTCAAAAACTCGGGGTTTCATACTCTCCTAAATGCTGTTGAACAGAATTGTGAGCATGCCCAAGATTTTTTTTTTTTTTTTTTGAAATTAAAAACAGTTTTTTTTTCTCTCTCTCTCTCTTTGAAATGTCTTAAAATGTGACTGTGGAGGCAATGCAAATTTTTTTGAAGTTGAAGTCAATAAACAGGATTTCTTCATTCCAAACACTCTATAATAGAACTATGGGTGTGACACGATTTTTCGAGGTCAATAAACAGGTTTTCTCCTTCCCTAAATGCTCTAGAACGTAACTGTGGGCACAATACCAGTGTTTTTGAGGCCAATAAACATGTTTTCCCCCTCCCAAACGCTCTAGAACGGAACTGTGGGTGTGACACAAGGTCTTTTGAGGTCAATAAACCAGGTTTCTTTCCCTCCAAATGCTCTAGAACGCAACTGTGGATGAAACACAAAGCTTTTTCAGGTCAATTAACAGGCCCCTCCCTTTCAAATGCTCTAGAATGACACTGTGAGTGTCAACACAAGATTTTGAGGTCAAAAAACAGGCTTTCTCCTCTCTCAATTATAAGACTGCTGTAGGTCTTGGGCAAACCACGTAACTTTTTAAGCCAAAAAACATATTGCTCTCTTCCTAAACTCTCCGAGGGAAGGTGCTGAAGTTTGGTTATGTTTAACAACTTTAGATTATCTTTCAACCTTATTAAATTTTCAACACATTTGGTGATTTTGACTCCTCCCAATCCTCTATTCTAAATTTAACGTCACATTAATTTTTAGCTATACCTACCCCTTTCATTTGATGCCCTAGTAATAGCTGGATTATTTTTCATAATAAAAAAGACATGAGGAGGAAATCCTGCTAAAAAAATTACTCCTTTCTCACGAATAATTACTTTCAAATTATCAAATTGATGTTTACCTGTTGTTTTTTTTTTAGCTTCGAGAAACTAAACTTTTGTCGTCATTTTCCTCATCACTCCTTCCCCACTGCTTACTTATTTCAAACAAAATTTTTAATTTAAGAGAAATTTTATCCGTAGAATTCGAAAATTAGGTAAATGAAAAGCAAGGTGTTGGTTTTAAAATTCAAAAACACCTACGTATTTCACTTGAGCATTTTCAATTTAAAATTCGAGCGAAAGGTTTATCCAACTTTAATCAGAAAATTGCGAAAAAATTGGAAAAGTTTTCTCTTAATTTTTGCTCTTTTTTTACCTCGATAAAATAATGCTCCTTTTTGGGTTTAAAATTTTGAAATTAAATTCCAATGTCTTTTAACATTCATTTCACTTTCGCTCACGTTCAAAAGCTATAATAACAACTGGGATGTCGAGGAAAAAAGAAATACAAGAGGGACTGAAATCGCCCTTTCGCAATAGTTTTAACGGATAAACCGAATCTTTTGCAGAACTATAAATTTGGAATTTATTTCCGTTTCCAGTTCCGAATTATGATTTTCAATTTACTGGTAGAAAAATAATAATTTGTTCGTAGAATGGACTTTTTTTTTTAACCAATTCACTCTCGAAGATGAAATGAATTTATTTTTTAAATTCGTTGTTTCGAAATTTAGATTGTGTTTGGTGACCTCAATCTTAAAGAAAATATTTCCCTCTTTCTTGTTCAAATTTTTGGGTAGAGTAAATTTTTTTAGAAAAAAAATAATAACTATAGGATTGGAAGGGTAATTAGTTTTCCAAAAAAGAAGGCCAAGATGTTTTCAATCCCCTATTCCCCCCCCCCCCCCCCCCCCCGGTTGATTAAAGGAAAACTTGAAATGAAGAATATGACGTTTCCAAATTTCTTGTTGCTTTTTTTATATACTTATAGTTGGATTTTTTGAGAAAATTTTTCTGCAGTTTTCCAATCGATTTTTTTTTTAAATTTTCAATAAATAATTTTTTCAAAAATATCAAGTGTTTTTTAGGTTTTTTATTTATTTTTTAAATCTCTTTGAATCCTCTTCTGCGAAGCTAAGCTTTTGAGTAGGGATAATACTGAATCAAGCAACAAAGCAGCAAAGCAATAACTTCCTTCAGTTACAACAATTTTTTTTGGAAATTTTTTTTAAAATACTCACTACTTCTTTGCGGCACTTGGGCAGCTGAAACAGAAAAATCAGAGAAAAAATTTACATCAGACTGATATCAAAATAACTGTATCTTATTATGATTAATATTCAACATAAATATTATTAGTGCATATTATACAAAGCTCGAGTGAGTGAATGAATGAATGGAAGTAGAAAAAAAGATGAATGAGACATTCACATTACGCTGCAAAGACAAGACACCCGGAATAATGAAAATGTAAGTGACCCTAGATACCCATTAGAGCAGACATCGCACACAGCCTTTAAAAATGCTTTGTGCCTGAATAATGTGCATATAGGCCTACATATAACCATGAATAGTTATTTTAAAATTCACAACATGTTATCTACACTGGTCACTCTCGCATCCAAATGTCTGGCTACGACTCTCAAATGTGTTACAAAAAAAAAAAAAAAAAAAAAAAAAAAAAAAAAAAAAAAAAAAAAAAAATTACAAACAAAGCGTTATTATAGAAATTATACAATCAATAGATAAATATTTACCGATATAAGGTTGATTAGGATAGCGCATGTACTGCGAACGATATGCATCATCACAAGACACAATTACAGATTCATCTAAAAAATTAATATCAATACATGATTACAAAATAAAAAAATTGCAAAATAATATAAAAATATATAAATTATAAATAATTATATGTTTTTCCCGCGTATATATGTGGCACACATTGGTAATTTTTTCGAAGCCAGACATTTTGAGAGAAATTTCCTCTTCAAAATTAAACCGCAACGTTCAAAAAGGGGCAGCCCTTTGAACGCTATAGCGGTAAAATACACAAACATGTTTTACTCCTTTAGTTCAATTCAGTTCAGTTCAAAAAAAATGATTATATAGAACTTTCACAATTACTTAACTCAGTGTAGCGCACAATAATTAAAATTCTCCGGGCAAGTAAAACTTTTCAAACGGTTTTCCCCGGTGAAACATCATTATTAAGAACTGTTTTTAAAATGAGAACGCGCGTATTTGAAAAAAGTATAAACTCTTCGCGTGTACGAGGAAGAAATATTTTTTCATTTTTCTCCACCCCGCCCAACCCTGCCGCGAAAATAAAAATTTACCATCTCGAAAAGAGTTTCAAAGCAAACGGAAATCTTTCATTTAGTTTTATACCGGAGTAAGTTATTTTCAAACTTTTACTAATTCTTTCGTTTGTTTTCTTTTTTCCATCTTTCTGCAGCGAATAAACACGACAGTTCAAGTCCTACCAGTTTTCCAGTGATTAATCAGCGGAATTAGTGTTTGGTGGGATGTGGCATTGAGGATTGATCTCGTGGTAAGTAACAGTTGGGTAAAAAATGAGCCTGGTTAATGTTCCTCCTACTAAGTTTCCAAAATACCACAGGGTAAGCTCGAGCTATGGCAAATTACTCGGGGAACCTATCTAATAAATTGTTTCATTTTTCTTTATCTTGTTCTGGAAAAGTGGGTGGTATGTTTAAACAAAAAATGCCAACGATAAATATTCATTGTAGTTACCCATTTAATGTTTATCTCTTTATCTAATTTTTCCAACTTTTTTCTCATTGAATAATTGAGGCTTGGAAAAAGGACGAGAAATAAGGTAAAATTCAAGGTCGACGCGATATCAAAGCATAATTATTAAAAATTACAAAGTACAAACTGATTGAATTAAATTAAAAAAATTTCAAGAAAATATTTTTGGGAAAAAAAATTCCAATAGGTACAAAAGCCTACAAAAAACTTTTGAAAACATCCAAAGCATATAATTTGGAATAAATTTAAGAAATTTTATTTAAAATAGATAATATAATAGCATGAAAAAATTGAAAATTCCAAGAAAATAACTTCGAAAAAAAAATGAAAAAAATAGAGAAAACGATATTGAAAACATTCTCAAAAGTTTGTTTCACAAAAATAACTTAGGTACTTAATAACTAATTTAAAAAATCACACAAAATCCAAAAAAAATAAAATAAAAAGTCGCAAAAAATCGAAGCATAGAGTTTGGAAAAATTTAGAAGTTTCCAACTAAAAACATTCTAAATTCAATGAATTTTACTTTACTTCAATTTATGAAGTAATCAATTTATTAGTTTAGATATTTTTTTCTTCAGTATTATTTTTCAAATCGTGTATGTTAAATATGTGTGAAAGCCCTCCCCCATTTATGTAATTGAGATGAGCGAAATGTATTTCGAGTTCGACACACATACCACGTAATTATTATTCTTTCACCAGATCAGGTCTGAAAAGACCCAAGTAGTGAATTATTCTGAGGGTCTCTTCGTCAAAAATTTTTTGGAGTCAAATAATAAGTTACCTAACTTTGTTTTATTAGACTCGTTTCTTTTATTTATTTATTTATTTATTTGATAATGTGACCAACTGCAAAAATGATTTTTTTGGATCGTCATTTCTTTTTTTTTATTTTTTTTTTCTTTTGAAAACTTACTCGATTAATTTTCTTAGCATCGAAAAACTACAGATTTACTTTTGGATATTTTGTCAGACTTTTTGAAACTTCTAACGTATTTGATGTAAAATCAGTAATTCATTTTAGTTGAATTGAAAAATAAATCTTCGTGAAAAATACTTAGTGATTTGAAAAATGAGTAATGTGAAAAAGTAGCGATTTTGGAGTAAAAGCAGTGAAAAAATCAAAATTGGAAATCAAAAAATCGATTTCACCTAGCTGATGATTTCTTTTTATTTATTACATTTGATATTTCCTGCTATTTGAAAATTTTTCTGTAGAAAATTTGGAACCTATTTTTTTAAAGGAGTTCCTCAATCTTCTGTAATTTTTTTTTGTGTGCGAGGAGGGGGGGGGCTGAAAATGTTGTGAGTATAGTAGTGAAATAAAAGTACTTAGAGGAAAAGTAGCGATTTTTAGAAAAAAATCCTGTGGACACCATGTATACCTACTTTGAAATCATTTGTACAAATTTTTTTTAAACAAAAATCTTCAAAAATAATTCTTTATTAGTATTTTTTTTAAATTGATAATTTTTTGTGCCTAAGAATAGGTATTGTACTTTGAAATAATGTGATGAAACAATATTTTTTAATTTCCTAAAATTTCTTCTCTGTACCTAATGTGTGTTTAGATTATTTTTTTACAATTTTTTTTTCTTTCAATATCAATAATTTTTCGGGTGGGGGGGAGGGAGTTGAATTTACTTGGTTGTATTCCCAAATTTCTGCAATGTATTTTTTCATTTTTATTAAATCTATGATTTTCATTTTTTGTCAAGGTCCGATTTATTATCAAATAATATTAATTTTTCCTACCTTTTTTTTTTTCAAAAAAAAACAACAAAAAAAACCAGGTTGGTAGTTTGGTACCTACTAAATATTATTTCTCCATTCTTTTTTTTTGTAAATAGACTTCTTAAGGAAGACCAATTTTTTGAAATTCGTCTATATCCGTCTAGGTAATTTTTCATTTTTTAGTAGCCATTTTAAAAAAAAATTTAAATCAGTTATTATATTATTTTTTTTAGTTGACAATATTTTATTCATTATTTTGGTAAGGTAGGAGACATTATATGTTTCAATAAAAATCTGTTGTTTTTATTTTTTTAGACATTTTTTTAATTTTAATAAAAATTGTTAATTTTTGGAATTTTGTTCAAAAAATTTTTAAAATTGATTTTTTTTAGAAAATCATTTTTTCCAATTTTTTATTTTTTGCAATTTTTTAAAAATTGATTTGATTTTTTTTATCTACAAAAATTGATTTTGGTTTTTTTTATCTGCGAAATTAAAATATCCATTCTAAAAAACAATACGTAGGCCGCGCATCAAAACGAAAATTTTTCATTCCGAAAAAACGAATTTAATTAGGCGAAGTAATTTTCAACTTTTTCATAAAAGAAAAAGAAATTCGACGCTCTATTTAAATAACAATACGAATGAAAAGGGGGTTGAAAAATCTGCGGTTCTTTTGAAATTTTAATTACGAAAAAAAACAATGGGTTAACTGGTTATGAAAAATCACTGAAATGAGAATCGCTTCAGATGGAAAATTTTTACTCGACAGGCTGAGTATACGTATTACGTACGTACGTAAAATTGGACGACGCCGACTGGAACCCGAGAAACTGCGTAGATTCGCGTTAACGTTGCCGAGAAAGCTCGATAAAATGGTAAAATAAGAAACCTCAAAACCAACTCAAGTTGTTCAATTGTTATTAGGTATTTCCGTTAACTCTCGCCTACAAATCAATAGGTTTAATGAACTTGAACCGCGCTTTTTGGGGTCAAATGCGTGTGTACGTAAAAAATAAACGGTTATGATGTAACCGGATCGATATGAAGTGGTGTAGAAAGGAAAAAACGAGACAGACTGTATTGATTCAAAACTCTTAATTCGTTGATTTGGTTTCGAAACTAACCCACTGTTTAATTTGATATCAATAATCTATAATGGTTTAATTGCATCTTGTAATTTGTTTTCTTTCTTCAGTATTGTCGTTTTTATTATTATTATTTTTTTGTACCATAATATTGATCGTCGTTATTCGAAACGTCACTAACTGGTTTGGGTATTTCCGCTTCGTATGATTTGTTTGCGCTTCGGCGAGGCGAATTGTAAAATTTCTATGGAGCTTTTGTCGACTCTGGTGAAAATACAGTTATTGAAAAATAAAAGTAACGCTTCGTCGATACCGTGTAAACGCTAATGACAAATATTTTATATTTTACGGAAGTTCGTCGCGTCCACGTCTCTTAGATTTTTACAACTTTTAATTTTTACGCTTCGAGAAATGATAGAAATTGAAATAGATGTCTCGGAAGAAGCTCTAAAAGCAGTTTTTTCCCGCTCGTAATGATTCACCCGGTGATGTAATACTTTGCTATCCTTATGGATTGAGATTTACGATATCATTGGGGCTGGCGTAAGTGTAATAAACGTGTCCATTATAAAACTGCGCCAAACTTTTGGTTACAGTCGAAGAATTCAAGTTTTAGGAGTCGGTTTGATTTAAACCAAGTTTGGGTACAGTTCTAAAATCCTTTTAAGCATAATAAAGGGCATCAGAATTGAGGAAGGTGTCAGCTAGAATCCTTTCGTCTCGAATTAGGGCTTTCTTGACGAACTTTCGTCAATAATGTATTTCGATTCAGGTTTTGAGTAAACCTGAGAATAAGATGATAAAATGTTGGTTTTGAATTGGGTTGAAGGAATTCTAAACGTAGGTATCCATCGAGTTCTTAAATTTAAAAGGATGAAAGTTGAATGTAACAAAAAATAGAGAGGAAATGATCTTATTGTCAAGTTGAATGATTTTGAAATTTTCAATGATTGATTGCTCTTTCTGGCAAGTTGAATGATTTTGAAATTTCAAATGATCAATTGCTCCTTCAATATGCGAGTTGAGCAAATTTTTCCAATGTTTTATTTTTTAAAGCTGAATCAGAACAAGAGAAAACCTATTTGCCGAATTTTGCCTATCTTCCTTATTTCAGGAGTTATAGAGTATTTTAAAATTTGAAGATTTACCATCAATCACTTTATTATTTTTGTAAAAATTGTCCATTTCTTTTTCTTTTTCTTTTTTTTTTTTTTAAATTATTGGGTCGAAGATTTCTCCAATAGTGGGGATTTTTTCTCCCAAATCCAGGAGAAATGTTTTAATTTTTTACTTGAAAAAACTGAGAAATTTTCCTCTACAAAGAATTAAAATATTTTTTCTCCCAGAGAATTAGAAAAAAAATTCGTCATTTGTTTTTACTTAAAAAAACTTGAGATGATTTATTCCAAGAAAATTCAGACTTTTTCCTCCAAAGAAACTGTAAAATTTAATTTACAAAAAATAAAAAAATAAAAGATTTACGTCAACTTCAAATATTTGAGATAGGTCCATTTCTTATGCCAAAACATTGCGAATTAGCTTCAAAAATCGAACGATTTTTCCATTGAAAAAATTGATGGTTCTCTTCTAATCCATATTTTTCCCCCTTTTCTTCACGAATTCAAGTTTTTTTTACATATTATTGTTTTAATTAAGATTTTTTTCCTCCAAAAAAGTGAGAAATTTTTTGTAAAAAGTAAAAGAAAATTTCTTCTCTAGGTAATTCCCCCCCCCCTTTTTCTCTCTAAAAATTAAAGACTTTTTCACCGAAAAGATGTGTTTTTCATCTCAAAAAATTGAAAGATTTTTAAAAAAAAATAAAGTTTAAAAAAAAGATTGAGATGCCTATTTTTTATTCCAAGAATTTTTTTAAATCGTCAAAAATTGAGAAATTTCTCCCCAAAAAATGGAAAGATTTATTTTGTTCCATGAAAAAATTGAAAGTTTTTTTTTTTTGAAGAAAATTGTGTTTTTCTTGTTTTTTTTTGCAAAAAATTTAGAAATATCTATTTTTATATTTTCCTCCAAAAATTCATTTAGAAAATTATTTTTACTCGAAAAAATCGAGAAATTTTCTTCTACAAAAAAATTGCAATTGAGATATTTTTATTCCAAAAAATTCCGTTTTTTAAAAGGGAGATATTTGTTTACTTCCAAAAATAGAAAAGTTTTTTGTACAAAAGAAATGAAAATTCTTTTTCTTAAAAAAATGTTGTTTTTTCAACAAAAAAAATTGAAAATTTTTTCAAAAAAATAGCCTAAATCAAAATATTTTTTATTCCAAAAAGTTCATAGTTTTTTTCAACAAAAAAAAATGATGAATTTTTAGTGCAAAAAGGAATAAAAAAAATTTTACTGTAAAAATGTTTTTTTTTCTTCGAAAAATTCAAGCTTTTTTTCTTTCCAAAAACTTGAAAGTTTTTTCGAAAAAAATTAATTGAGAAATTTTCATACAGTGACTCAATAATTTGAAATATTTTTTATTCCAAAAAAAGTGAGAAAAATGAATGTTTACTCCAAAATATTTGATTAAGAAATTTTTTGTTAATAATAATTACAAATAAATAATTTCTTTTTCCAAAAATTTGATTTTCATTTCCAAAAATCAAATTTTTTTCTCTGAAAAAACAAGCTTTTTCCTCTCAAAAAATTGAAGGTTTTTCTAAAAAATTAATTGATTTTTTTTCAAGTTGACTCAAAAAAGAGACATTTTTCATTCCGAGCCAATTCGAAAAAATTTTGTCAAAAAAACACGAGATTTTAATAAAAATATTGTTGATTTAATTTCTGCATTTTCGAAGTTTTTTTATGGTAGGTATAGCTCATTTTATTTTTGAAAATTGCTGGTGTAACTGGAGCCACTCGAGCTGCTGTCAAGTTGGTGGACAATTAGAGTAGGTAAATATGGATGTCTACAATTATGTCTATCTTCAGTGTTGAAGGAGTTTCAAAATTTTCAACAATACGCCTTCTTAAAAAATACGTAATTCAACAGATTCAAAGCTTCAAAAAGTCCAATTACAAATTTTGTTTATCTTTAATGAGGGAGTGAGTGAAAAAACATTCAAATTTTTTTAAAATTCTCTAACGTTTCAATACTTTAGAAAAATACCCTAATGATGAATTTTTAATTTTAGTCAAAAATAAATTCAAACCATATTTTGAATATCTCTAAAAAAAATGAAGTCTCAAAAGCAGCAATTCGCGAATCAAAAAAATAAAAACGAAACTACGTGCAAACACACGTCGTATTCGTAATTCGTATACGAGCAAAACTGACGTGAAAAACACCCGAAGTATAAATGGCTCCAGTTATGAACTATAAAATGCAGCTGATGCAATGAATTACTCTTTTCACAAAAGCTGGAAACTTTTTACGACATTCTGTCATCTTCGTAGAATGTCGCATGTTTCACAATAAAAGCACCAGCCCAGCACGCCGGTGCTGGTGCTGGTGCATTTCAACGCTTTAAATCCAGACTCATCATCTTTAGCATGGGTTAAACTCCAAAGTCAAAATTCCATACCTCGGCGGGGAAAAAAAAGCTTACAGTAGAAATACCACGATGAAACTCGAAGAAAATAAACGGACAAATAGAAGAGACATGCACGTGTTATTTATCGATTTATTAATAAGTGTTTCGTAGGGTTTCTGTTGAACTTTTAATGTTTATAACATTGCCATGGCTACGATACGGAACTCTCAATTGTATGACCTTTTAGTGATTTTTTACTAATTAACTAATTCGCGCATCAATTTTCGGCCCTCTTTTTGAAAACACGTCAAATCGAGGGTAATAAGTATTTTGAAAATCAAAATAAAGTCAACTTTAATCACCCCATCGGCGCTTCGGTGGGCTATAAAAGCTTACACGTGACAGAGTTGTCGATACTCGTATTTTCACACTATGCCTATAGAGTTAGCTAAAGTCGAAGTCTAGACGAATCGAGCCGCGTTCAAATTCGATTCATTCGAACATATATGCCCTACAATTTACTACGTATAATGAACAATTCAGCGACGGATGAGCCAAAAATTATCTGCAGTACTGACCTAGTTATTAAAATCGATGAAAAACGCACAAAAAAATTGCAATCCCTAGTCTTCCTCGTATACTGACGAATAGAGCATGTACCAGTACCTGTATTTTTAATACCTATGCGAAACGAATAATCTTTATTTATATGCTCGATTTTATATAAAAGATATTAAAACTATGTAGGGTGGTTTGTTAGGTATGTGAAGGATATATGAACGTCTACAGAGCGAATAGGTATATCTTATGAAGAAAAGAAAGAAGTATAGAGCCCTCGACGATGTATCGTGTCATAAATAAAATATAGCCCTATTTTTCCTTATAGAAAACAATATTGAATAATTAACAGTTATTGTGGTGGTGTATTCGTATATTCTCATTCATCTGTGTCGATGAAGTGGTCACTATAAATTCTATTCCCACAATTTGCCACCGTAATGCGTAAGTCTTTAAAATGGGGATACCGAATTCTAAAGGTTCCTACTGAATAAGTTGGTTCAGAAAATTACTATCCATTGAAAAGTGAAGCACCATTTTTTTTTGTTGGAATCATACGAAAACATAAACATTTTTTCAAAACTGTACAAATTTTGAATCATGTTTGGTAAATTTGAAAAAGAGAAAATTTCTGAGACCAATCCAACAAATTTTATTTTCAAAAAAATTAATTTTTCAACAAAATTGAAAAAAAAATTATTTTTTACAATAATTTTTAAAATTAGCTTTGAAATAAAATAAAAATTATGTGTGCTCTGGAAATTAAAAAAAAATGAGTTATTAAACAAAATTTGGAAAAGTTCGTGTTTGAGCAGAAATTGAAAGACTTTGATACTGAACAAAACAAACTGGTCAAAAAAAATATTTCTCATGAATTTTTTTTAAATGTTTTTTTAAAATTTTTTAGGTAGGTATAGATTTTGCTAAAATGAAAAATAAGTTTCAAAACAAAAAAACGAATAAATAATAAAGGTGTGAATGGACAATTTTTGGACAATTTGGAATAATTTGTGTTGAATTATAAATTTTTAAAAAGTGATTCTGAAAAGAACTTCAATAAACATTTTTAAACAAACTCTTTAACATATTTTGTGTTTAAACAAAAATCTAAGAAAAAATTGAGAACAAAAAAATGTTTAAACCAAATTTTGGAAAATGTAATATTTTTTTGTTTTCAGTTTATTTCAATTTTTCAAAACATTTTTCATGTTTCATATTTCAATTTTTCAGAAAAAATATTTGCAAGAATTTTTCTGAATTTGTTTTGGCCAAAAATTAAAAAAAAAAATTGTGTTCTAAAAGACGTTAAAATTTTGAAAATAATTGATAAAACGTTTTGATACACAGTTACACACACACAAAAAAAAAATTTTGAACAAAATTTTGAATGAATTTGTGTTGAAAATTTGGAGTATAATTTTAGAAATTCGATTCTGACAAAATTTTGGAAAAACTTGTTGTTTTTTTTGTTGAAAATTTGCTGTTCTAAAAAAAATTGCGGCATTATTTTGGAAAAGGTCCCACTTTGACTTGTTGGTCCAAAATGAGTTAAGACCGGGTCTTTGTAGGGTAGAAAATTCTCTGTCCAATGAGATGTTTTCGAAGTCTGTTTGATAATTTTTGAGCGTTTTACAGCGCTTCAAAGTTGAAAGTTCAGAAAAATGAAAATTTTTGGGGAAAATTTTTTAAAATTTTGACCCTAATTTTTCTTATTACTGTAGAATTGCCCCTATTATAGCTAAAAATTGCATTGACCACTCATTTGAAAGGAAATTTTATGCTCTACAACATGGTGGTCTTGAAAATTTTCCTTGAGTCAAAATTGGACCTGTCGTAATAGGGATTTTGATGAATGGTCAACTTAAATGCCTTAGTTAACCGACTTCCCGCGATTTGCGCTAGTGAATTCTTAGTCCACCAGGGACTGAAAGCCAGCCGAAGCCGGAAGCCGAACAGAAGCTGAAAGCCGAAAGCCGAAAACAATCGGCTTTTTTCGGTTTTTTTTCGAATTTTTTTGACTTTCAACTATGTTTGTTTTACTTTTGGTACATACTTAGGTTTAGGTACCTAACCAAAAAAAGACCAAAAAAATCTGAAAGACGAAAAAAACTGAAGAAAGCCGGAAGCCGGAAAAAAGTCGAAAGCCGGAAAAAAGTTGGAAGCCGTATTGAAAAATTCGAAAGCCGAAGCCGTATTCTTATCAGTAGAAGCCGGAAGCCGGAAGTCGAAGCCGTATGATTCGGCTTTCAGTCCCTGGTCCACATGAAATAATACACCTTCCACTCACTGAATCCATCAATGACTCAAAACGTCCCACTTTGAACATTTTTACCTAAGAATGTGATTTTCTCAAAACTATGAAAAAACCAAAGTGGGACCTTTTCCAAAATAATGCCACAATTTAAGATTATCTTTTTAATGAAATAAAAAAATTGTTTTTTAAATTCCAACAAAACTTGAAAAAATTTTCGTTTGAACCAAAATTTGAAAAATAGTTAGTGGTTGAACAGAAATTTGAAACATTTGATCTTGAACAAAATTTTAGATTGAACAAATAGAAATTTTAATACAGTTTTCTGAAATGTTTTGCCTGAAATTTTTATAATTATAGCTTTCGCCAATTTTTTTTTAAAATGGCATCTTATAGAACTTGAAAAACTGTGTTTTGACAATTTTTGTTAGTTATTCTTTTTAAACAAAAAATTTGTAATAATAATTTATGTTGGAACAAAAATGCTTAAAATTCCTTTGTAAATAAAATAAAATAGAAATTGCAAAATTTTGGAAAAATTCGAGTGCCGATATAAGTATAGACATTAGAAAAAAATTTTCTAAATAAAAAACTGAAAAAATCGTTTTTTCCCAAAATTCTGTAGAAATTATTATCGAACAAAATATTTAGAATTCTTAAAAATTAAGTTTTGAAAAAGATCCAAAAAAAATTGTCAATGAAATTTCAACCAAAACTGAAAAAAAATTCTAACGAAATAAATTGGAAAAAATGTTTTTTCTAAAAAAGTTGACAAATTGTATTCTGAATAAAATACGTATTATCAAACAAAATAATAAAAAAAAACAATCATATTGAAAATGATAGAATTGTTTTTAGAAAATACAATTTTATTTCATATTTAACTAAATTTAGAAAAATTTGTCTTTCAGAAAATACTTAATGTTTTTTAACAAAAATTTGTAAAAAAAAATTGAAAATTTGTTTCTAACAAAATTTTAAAAATTGATGTTTGGAATTTTTTCAAGTTGTTTTTTAATAATTATTTGAAATAATTAGCATTTCAAACAGAAATTTGAAAGTTTTAAAATTTTTGCTTAGGTTTTGAAAAAATTGGCATTATTGAATGAAAAAAAAATCACCAAAATCAGAAACAAGTAATTTTTCAAAACAAAAATTTCAAGAAAAAATTTAGAAAAATTTATTCTCATTCCAAAAAATTAGAAAAATGAGGTAAACAAATTTTGAAAATTTTTACTTCACAATTTCCCTGAAAATAAAAAAATTATTTTTAGAAAAATTTTAAGGAAAAATTGTTCGTAAATATAATTTTACTTTCAAGTTACCCTCCTCTCCCTCTCTTATTGAATTTATATTTTTATAAAAAAAAAATGTATAAATTCTCGTTTACCCATTTGAAATAATTTTGAAAGGAATCAATATAATACTCAGATTAGAATAATGATAATGTTGTATAAAATGTGAACACCATTATTTCAACAGGATTGCTACTGTAATAATTACATATTTTAGGATTCTTATCGCATTTCCAACGCAATTCTAACCATTTTTTTTTTCTTAATAGGACTGTTACGTGTCTCTCTACCTCTGCCTACACACTCAAGTTCAGTGGAAATGATACGTCAAGCAGAAGCCAAAAAAGGGATCAAGTCGTAGGCTTGACTATTTTCTCGTGTTCGCAGGTGAGTACCTTCATTGAATTGTATACACCCTAGTGATTTGTTCGTTCTCTCGTTATATCTCATTAATAATTTTTAAAACAAAAGTTTCCAAAGTTCGTGTGAACTTGCGAAAGAAAATTAAGTATTTATAAAATCTGCGAGTCGTATCGATCGATCATTTCCCACATATTCAACAAGCTGCCTCCTTCGCTCGCTCGAGAAATCACTTAACGTCTGTCCCTGAGCTCTCTCTACAAATTTCCAAAATCTGACTAAATTTTCCCAGTACATAGAGACGATTAAAAATTTACACTGGCTCGGTGGCGAAGTCATTTATTCGAGACCAGAGGGCAGAGACATAGAACGTGGTAAATGGTAGATTATGATCTAGAAACAGGCGCAAGCAGGCAGCAGGGCAGGCGCGAGACGGACGGGTTATCTTATGGTATACGTTAGCATGTTACCAAGGGCAACCAATTTTAGTTCATTTTGAAGGGTGAAAATACGAGTACATTAATCATAGCATAGTCGAGCAAAAGTACAAACTTTATGCCAAGTTATTCGAGCAAACTGCACAGTATACCTAAAACTGGCGAAGGAGATGTTTACAAAAACAACCTTCTTGTAGCTTATTATATTTTTGATAAAATATTATATACTCCTTGTACGTATACGAGCAAGGACTAACTCGTTCCAGGTTGTTAGTGAAAAATCACATACAGTCGTACATATTTTATCAAATTTAATAATAAATTACTCGATTTTTAATTTCACTCGAGAAACCTGACGACGAGAGTCGAGATCGAGTGCTTGGAAATGGAAAATAAAATATTATTAATACCTCCCTCCCTCTAATACCCCGCTGCCAAGTCTTTTTAGACACGTGAGATAGGTAGATATACGAGTACAGAAGTGTAAAAATGAGAATCTAAGGAAATCTTGCGAGAATCTCATTAAATGAAAAATCTCGTTTCGCGTAATAGTTTAAAATGTGATTTACTCGAGATTCGAAAACACTTTAAGCGTGAAATATACCGCGTTGGTTGCGTTCAGCGAGTTCTAATGCAATTCAATTTTATGCCACTGAAATACCTGCGCCATTTCAAATTACATCGGCATAAATTTCGCACGTACTCGAAATAAGAAAATTTAACAAGTTTCATGGCAATATGAGTACACGACGACGAACCAGGGACTCGAGTCTAGTTTGATAAAGCAAATTTGGAGGGGAGGGAGAGGTCCAATCAAAATTTATATAATAATCAAAACCATTTCTAGAATCTCAATCTACAACTTTTGCTTGAAAACTTTTTCAATTAAACCCATACCTCCCCCAATTTTTAGTCATTATGAGTACCTATTTTTAAGTCGTATTATGCAAATCTGGAAAGGAGAAAGGGATCCAAAAAAAAATTTATAGTGACTAAAATCATAGGATCCCAGTCTACAACTTTTGTTTGAAAATTTTTTGATTGGACCCTCCTTCCCTCACTCTCCCAATTTTGAATGAGTATCTATCGAATGTTGAGCGAAATCGGAGAGGAAAGAGGGGCCCAAACGAAATTTTTGTAATATCCAAAACTAATCCTGAGTTCCAATCTTCAACTTTTGTGTGAAAATTTTTTCAATTAAACCCTTACCTCCCCCAATGTTTAGTAATAATGAGTATTCAAGTCATATTATGCAGAATTGGAGGGAAAGAAGGGGTCCAATTAAAAATTTTACTATAACTAAAATCATTTGTAGGACCTCAATCTACAACTTTTGTTTGAAAATTTTTTCAATTGGACCCTCCCTCCCTCCTTCAAGTGGGAGGCGAGAGAAGGGTCCAATCGAAATTTTTTAACCTCCAAAACTATTCCTTGGTTCTTATCTACAACTTTTGTTTGAAAATTTTCTCAATTCAACCCATACCTCTGCCAATTTTTAGTAATAATGAGTATTTAGTCGTATTATGCAGAATTGGAGGGGAAGGAGGGGTCCAATCAAAATTTTTATAATAACCAAAACCATTTCTAGGACTTTAATCTACAAATTTTGTTTGAAAATTTTTTCAATTGGACCCTCCCTCCCTCACTCTCCCAATTTTGAAAAAGTAATGGGAGGCGAGAGAGGAGTCCAATCGAAATTTTGTAAACTCCAGAACTATTCCTAAGTTCCAGTCTACAACTTTTGCTTGAAAATTTTTTCAATTTAACCCATACCTCCCTCGATTTTTAGTAATGATGGGTATTTAAGTCGTATTATGCAGAATTAGAGGGGAAGGAGAGGTCCAATCAAAATTTTTGTAATAACCAAAATTATTTTTAGTACCTCAATCTACAACTTTTGTTTGAAATTGTTTTCAATTGGACTCCCCCTCCCCCACTCTCCTAACTTCGGATAAGTATCTAGAGAGTGTTGAGCGAAATTGGAGGAGAGAGAGGGTTCCAATTAGAAAAACTTTCAAACAAAAGTTGTAGATCGAAATTCTAGGAATAATTTTGATCATCATAAAAATTTCGTTAAGACCCCTCCCTCCTCATTAATTTTGAATAGCAAGTTTCTATGTGATATTGTACTTGATAAAATTTCTAAATAAATTCATCAAACTAGACTGGAGTAGAGCGAAGGTAATATCGTAGGCACATTTTAGGTGAAGATAGCAGAATAGAAACACCATGCTGGTTATTCGTCGCATTTAGGTATGTAAATTGAGCTGAAAATGAAAAAAAAAAAAAAAAAAAAAACCTAAAATACTGTAACCAAATTGGCATACAGTCGTCCAAAGTCCGCATTTAAATTTTCATTTCAAAGATAGCGTATCAAACAAAGCCAGAATTGGGGAGATTTGCGAAGGGGAATAATGTTCATAACATACAAGTAGGAGGGTCAAGAGAGATAGGCGCGTACAGTGCTGTTGCTGTCAGCTGTCGCTGTCGCGTTCGTTCATCGTCGTGTAAAACGCTATGTGTGTATACTTTGAGGCCTATACTATATGTTTTTGTACTTTTTTCTTCTCTTATGCCACCGCCTATATACATGTTATATCGTTTTGAATAACTTAGCTACAGTCGAAACACCCAGCAAGCTGGGTAATTTTCCAGCTAGCGAATTCAAAAGTCTTATACCTTGGCCTAGATCGTCGTACTTCGTGTAAATTAGGTATATTGCATTTCTTTCCAAAAACCGCAAATGTCCCCAAATGAAATAAAATCTTTCGTCATATTTCCCCAAGCACAATATACGTCGAGATTTGCTAGAAAAACGAGCCATGTGTAGGAAAATTCTCTCGTTGAATATGTAATCGCATTTAGATAGGTACCTATTCATCTGCTGTAGCGACATGACACACAGAAGAAAATTTGTGCTGGTGAAATCTCAGCATAAACGTACACGCGCTTCAACATTTTAAGAATTTCGTCGACAACACAATGCTTTGTAAAAGTACATACAAAACAGACACAGAGACCGCTTAAAGTTTTCATATTACAGTGTTGCCAACTTTTTCATTACGAATACTCGCGTTTTTTATAGCCGAGCTATCTCGAAAGCTTCGAAATTAAGTACGAACTTTCATGGGAATTCATCCCCCGTTTCCCGTTTGTCTTTTGCACAAACTTTAAACTCGCGTGAAAATCTCGAAACATGTATTTTATCGCGAATTTTCCTACATTTCGTTGCTAAAGATTCGAATAACGTTATGAATTCTTCGGCGAATAAAATGCTCTCGAGCTGGGATGATGGCATGGCGTGGCCTATAATGAGTGAAATATTTTCAGAATTATTGTTCGTTTCTGGAGTATAGTGTTTCAATTTAGCCTTTTTACCGAATGTTTGGCTTCTTTTTTTGTTTTTCTTTGTTAAATTGTGTGATTTTAATCGAGAAGGTGGAATATTTATTGGATGAATTAGGGTGTAGGACGTAGATGTTTTATTTATTCATTTTTTTCAGCGTGGAAGGCTCTTAAAATGGCTTTATTTGGCAATTGAGTAAATGTGTTTGACTTTGAAACGTAATATCATGGATTTTGAATATTTTTTGTACGATTAAGTAATTTTGTCAGGTGGGAAGAGCGTAATGTTCTACTTAATGGCACGGGCAATTTTTTCAAAAATTTGAGAAATTTACAATTTCTTTATGAGAAAGTTTTTTTTTCCTTTCCCGCTACAATTCCCATAATCCCATAATTCATTTTCCAAGGTTTTACAGTTAGGTAATTTTTTAAAGGGCATTTCACTTTGTCGCCCTTTCTCCGCAACATTCGTCTCGACTCCACATGCAATAAAATTTTCATTTCTTTATAGTTCAGTACATTTTATTTTGATACGTCTAATGAGTTTCCCTCAAAACATGGCCATTTATTTGCATGCTTTAGGAAAATTTGAAAGAATTTTGCCCCCCCTCCCTCCCTCCCCCCCCCCCCTCCGAATGTATTGTATCTGGATATAAAAATGGAATTTATTATCCGATATTTGTCCATCTTTCATTTAATTTTAATAAAAAGTGACATTGAAAAATAATACATTTGATAAAATGGCAAATAAATTTGATAAACTATCCTGGTATCAAAAATAATATTCACAAAAATGTGACTCTGACGAATTTTGACAAGAAATAAATTCTATCAGAAATACCCAATTTTGACGGGGAAAAATCATTATTAAAGGAGAAAAATAAACAATCCTGACGACCAGAAAAAAAAGTAAAGTTCAGCACACACACAAAAAAAAAAACACAAAAATAAACGATTAGCTATGACATAAAAAAAATTCTGACAAAAAGTAACTGACAAATAAAAGTGACGAAAATAATTTTGCCAAAAAATAAATTTTACCAGAATTTTATTAATTTTGAAGAAAAAAATCTATCTAAGAAAAAAAAATTGACAAACGTTCTTGGCAACTGAGAAAATTATTCCACAAAAAAATGGCTTATCAAAAAGTAACGTTGATCAAAAAAAAAAGATTAAAAATGATCCTAACAAAAAAAAAATGAAAATAGTTCATTCTAACAAAATTTTTCAAAAGTGACTTTTACCAACCAAAAAAAAAAAAAAAAAAAAAAAAAAACTGACAAAAAGCAATTTTTATAAAAACAAAAACAACCACAACAATAACAACGGATAAAAAAATTACCCCTAAAAAATAATGCTTAAAAAAATGATTTGACAAAAAGTAACCTTGACTAAAAAAAAAAGACAAAAAATTACCCTGACAAAAAGTAATTGAAAAATAATAATTTCTAACAAAAATTAAATTTTGGTAAAGATCCTCACAGAAAATTTTTTGAGAACTAAAAGTGACTTTTACCAAAAAAAAAATAAATAATAATAATAATAAATAAAATAAAATAATGATAAAAAATTATTTTGCCTAAAAGTAATTTTCACAAAAAAAATAAATAAATGAAAATGAAATGGCCTGACAAAAAGTTAACTTTACAGAAAACAACAACAACTAGAACTGATGGCAAAAAACAATTATCCCGACAAAAAATAATTTTTACAGGTTTGGCAATAGATTTAGAAAACAAAAATAATATTATTTAAAAAAAAAAAAAAAAACTTCAAAAACGAATCTGACAAAATAGCTTTGACAAAAATCAGGGGTATTTCATTCTGATACCAAAAAATAATTTTGGAAGATGAATGATTTCAGCAAAAACAAATCTGACAAATGATCCGAAAAACAAAAATAATTTTGGTAAAAAAATAGTCCAAATAAAAAAGAAATGTGAACAAACGATCTTGATCAGGGACGTACAGAGACCATTTTCGCGGGGAGGGGGTCGATATTTTCTAACTATATAGAAAAATGTCAACAATGTTCCAACTGAATTTGCTTTTTGGAAGTATTGCAAAAATAAAGTAACTTAACAATTTTTTTCAATATGAAAATACACTGGAAAATGCTTGTTTTTTTAAATCAAAATAATCGTAATTTTTTCAACTCAAATTCAAAAAAGGATTGTGTGGGAGAAACTCCCCAATTCACGTTATTGATTCTGACGAGAAAAATAATTCTCATAAGAAGTAGGTGTAATTTTGACATGAATTGATTTCAGTAAAAAACATTTTTGACAAATGATTCTGGCAATAATATAATTTTTCAACCTGAAATTCAGGCAAAAAAATGATCCCATAAAAAAATGAATTTGACTAATGGTCTCAAAAACAAAAAATTTTGGCACACAATTCTGACAAAAAGTATCCAACTTTTATAAACATAAAAAGTAAAATAAAAAAACTGACAAAAATGATTTTCTCAAAAAATGACCCTCACAACAAAAATAATTTTGGCAGGAAATTCTTCCAAAAAAAAAAAAAAAAAAGCTGACTGTCGATCTTGAAATCAAAAATAAGTAGGGCAAGAAGTACGTAATTTTAACAAAAAATGATTTTGACAAACAATTCTGACCACAAAAAAAAATGGCAAAAAATAAATTTGCAAACAGTAAGTAATTCTAATGAAAAAAATCACGACCAAAAAAATTAATTTTAATACAAAATTACTTCAAAAGAATTCGACAAACAATAATTTTTTCACAAAGGAATTCAATGCCCCCACAGGACCCAGGTAATCTTTCCCAAAATAATCTACTCGTAGAAACCTTTTTGCGGTATTTCAGCAGGTAAGAAGACCAAAAATAATCGAATTTTTCCCAAATCTGGGATTATTACCGACGATGATGCAATTTCCTATCATGAGGTAAGATGTACCCTTATCCTCAGCCCTACCCACAAAAAACTAGAGTCGTCCTGGCAAAAAAGTTATACGACGAGGAATGAAAAAGTTGGAAATGACGAGGGTTTTTTACAAATACGAAGGTCGTAGGCATTGGTATTGCTGTTGGCATTTTAAAATAGTAAACAAAACTTTATTGATCAGTATCGTACGTAGGTAGGAAAAAGCCGCATGACCAGATACCTATGCATACTTTTTTTTATCAAAGAATGTTTCTTATATCGAGTTCAGGTTATATTGTGATTGCGAATTTCGTTTAAATTATAAAATAAAATGTAGGTAGGTTAGGTATAGGTTGCTTTATCATAGGCTTGCGATAATAAAATGAGTAATTTTCAGTCGTGGAATAGCTGCAGTTATTTTGACTAGACTTCAGACACAGTAGCGCGATAAAGCAGTAGGTACACAGTTGGGTGAGAATCAAATTTTACGAAATAATTATCCCTAATTTCTCAAATTTACTCAACTTTCCCCCCAAATTTCTTATTTTACCCAACTTTCCCAAGTTTCTCCCAAAAGATTTTCTGCTGGTAAGTGAGACAACCTCTACACCCTCCGATTGTCACTCCTCTCCTCTTCTCAGACAATTTTCAAGCATTTAAGAATTAAATTTGCGAACAAATTACCTGCCAGCCTTAGAGCGGACATCCTTTGAAACTCAGGTTCTTGCAGCCACTTCCACATCCTACGAAACGTCTCCCTGCCAGACTTCAGCTTAGACCAAGGTTTAGGATTTCTTAATAAATCTGATAGCGTTCCTTGCGATCTGCAGAGTACCCTTTGAGCAAAAATGGCTTGAGGTATGCTGTACCTTTTCAATTCGGCACTTATCCTTTGGGCTAATTCTTTGGTATTGATTTCTTCCATATCTGTGGTATTATTGACAGTCGCGTTCATGGGGGTGGATACATTATTATGGGGTATGACTTTCAGCACAGACATGGGCTGCGACTGAGGCTGTTGCTGACTGGTAGCCGTCGGTTGCACCGAGGCCGGCGTCTGAGTGATTTGTTGCTGTATCTGCTGAGGCCTTATTTGTTGCTGAGGAGTTTGTATGCATGTTTGTACTTGGTTATGCGGCTGAGACTGGTGTTGATTTAGGTTCTGTTGTGTTTGCTGCAGAGGAGACTGGGATTGAGGAGGTTGCTGTTGAGGCTGCTGAGGCCTCTGTAGCTGTTGGTGGCTTTGCAGCTGATGATGGGATTGAGCTTGTTGATTATGATGCTGGATATGATTGGGTGGCGAAGGCGAAGACACCACGACGACCTCGTTTTCTATATGCTGGGCTAGGATGGCTTGTTGAATTTGCTGATGATGCGTTAAATTGGTCGGAGTCAGAGGTTGCAGGTGTTGTGGTAACGAAGGCGGTTGGGGTGGTTCGGGCGGCGGCGATATAGGAGGTGGTTGGTCTATAGGCGGCGAGCCCATGGCTAAGGATTGTATGAGGGATGGCTGCCTCGAATGGACCAGCGGTGGCGATAGAGGCGAGCACCTTCCCGAGGTCGAAGCTATCACGTGAGCCGCGCTAATCAGCCCGTTTATGGCTGGCATTATCGAAGGCATCGTATGAGTGGTATTCGTGTACCCGGGACCGACAATGTGGGATGCCGGAGGAGGCGAACTTAAAGAGGCCGATCTCGGACTAATGTTCGGACTTTGCGAAGAGGTAACTTGATCTCTGACTATGTCTTGGTTGTAAGGCGAGTCGTAGCAGCTATTTGGTGAGCTGCTGCGAGGCGGCGAACTGAGTCCGTTTTGGCTGTACGTGCTTTGCGGCGAATCTGGCGAGTTTTGCTGATGCATCACGATGTTCGAAGAGTAAGGATGAGGCGGTGACATGATTTTATCGTAGCTGTAAGGCGAATGTACGCCTATGCCCATTGCAATGTTGTGCTGCATCACTGTGAACGATCCTGTCACGTTGCTCGAATGACCATAGGCGAATTTATCGGATACCGTCGATATGGGCGGTAGGGGCTGCAGAGGGGTTAACGTCGCGTATGATGAACTAGGACTGTACCTTTGAGGCGACATTCGACCGTTTAGATTCGATATATGAGGGTACGATGATTGCTGCTGCTGTTGCGATTGTTGGTAATTATTACCGGTGTTTCGACCGTAGTCGTTGGTATTTTGGCAATCGGCCATCGAGCCGGCCGAGTCGTTGGATATTTTATCGCTACTCGCTTCATCCGAATCTCTCGAATCGTCCGGATGATTCACAATGACCGAGAATTTCTTACGTTTGTTGCAAAAGTTAGATCTGTTGTTGGAGTAATCGATTTTGATGGCGGTGACTGGCACTTCTTCGATTACCGACTCTTTGCCATTGCGAGTATTATTCGACGATGGAGCTGGGATCAGTACGGCAGGCCTAGATAGCTCTTCACGTTGCAGATTGGCCAGCTCGACGTGAGCTCTGGCTGCTAGAGCGGCCAATGCGCTGGTGCCCCCGCGTATCGGAGTTATGGTCGCTGCCGTACTATCACCGTGTAGCTGGTGCCCTTCACCCATGGTGATGGGCATTTCTTCCATATTCTATTTGACACTGGTGTGTGAGACGTTTAGCTCCACTGGATTTAGTTTTGGGTTTATATTGCAGCAGTATTACTAAGTTACTGACATTACTAATTACGAGGTGCTCGATGATACTACCATGTACGTTATCGTCGATGCCTAAAATGGTAGAAATTATAAAACACCAGACATCTCCGACCGACTAATTTCCTCGTTGCTGGGGTTCGAAAATAATGCATCATGGGTCGCGTCCTCGTCTGCAGGCAATCTGATTGGCAAAATTGCATCGGTTGGTGGCCCTCGAGCTCGACCGTCGCACACATTCACCAACAACAGGTCATCGCACGAGCCCGAACAGGTTATTCGATTGATTCGATCGATCACTGCACATTTCCGCGTCACTATGTCGAAGCACCGCACACCGCGCCGATCCGCGAATCGAAAACGATCGTTAGCGAAAGGCCGAATAGGATGAAAAAAAAACACAATACAATATAAGATCCCGCGTCTGAAAATTATCGATCCTGGTGAATTACTATCGAGCAGATGCGTGTTACTTGGGGTCGGTACGTATTTACTCGCCGGTCTCGTTGAGGCCCCACTCTTTCGGTCATTTGTAGATTGTAGAATGTAGATCCCCCTCCTTCGAAAGAGCGCAAGTTAAGGGTGAGCTAAAAAGAGCGTGCGCGATCGCTGAATGGCTTCCGTGTACGCCGAAAGAAAAAGCATTTCCTTTCCATAGCACGGGGTTTTTAATTTTAATTAAATTACTCCTGTGAAATTCGTCGTCTATGCTTCGACTATCCTACACGCTGATTGGTATTGGAGAGAAAAAAAAACGTCAAATTTTATTATTATTTTTCTCTCTATATATAATATACGTATTCGAAATATTAATTAATATCGTTCACCAGTCACCAATGGGGTCGCGCTTTTGCGAGGTAGAAAAAAAAAACAAAAACACAAACGTATCGGTTTTAAAAACGGATATAAACGCGTTCGCTACCGCCAAAGAAAGGATTTACCGTCAGAATTAATAGATAACGGCGTTCGAACTCCGGCACTAAAAACACCGTACTTGCCGTATTGATTCTACTTACTGAACACATAATCGTAGTACGTAACATTCATCGGGTATTCTTTAAAATCGATAACTGGGTAATGCGAAGACGCCAAGCGCCAACGCACCAGCCACTTCAACCCCATTCAAAGCGAATCACTCGACCAGCTTCAATTCAACGTACAACAATGCCGAAAATTTCATTTTAGTTGCGAATTTTCAATCCAAACGTTGCGTTTTGTATCTAGTTACCTACATGATTTTTGTGTATTATACTAATCAGAGTGTGAAATTTTCTAACCCTTTTAAATAATACCTACATACGTATGTTGTATAGGTATCCTATATCGAAGCAGTAAGGTATTTCAGTATAGTAGATTTTTTAAATAAATCCAAACATAGGCCTATAGCGATGGTGTATTTTGCTTCTTTGTATTCTTCTGTCGAGTCGTGTATATAGGTTCGTTGGATATAAATAAAGGATTTTTTATTTCCAAAATTTTTGTTTGTGTTTTCATAAATGTAAACGATAGGTACTACATATAACTTACCTAACTTGGATATATGTAGTTCATACGAGGTGTTAAAAATAAACTAATTAAATTCTACACGTGAATTACCTATATGCCTTTATCCCTCATCGTTGTGCGATACGAAATGCTAACATATTGTTTAGTGTATCGCATTAATTCACACCTTTCCTTCTTCATTGTTATTTTGTACCTGAAACTTAGAAAGGTAAACAGTGGTTCGACGACAACAGTCTAAAACAAAACATAATAAACCTACAGTACCTACAGCTACGAGTACATCTGCTTTGTCGTCGAGGAAACGTTGAGTTTTAATTTTTTTTTTTTTTTTTTTTGGTTTTGGTTTTGGAATACCTAATAAATTCTGTTCAAGATGAGTACTCGTTGCCATTAATTCTGGTTCCTTTCTTCAATGGTGTAATGCTGTATACCTTATTTGAAGAATTTCGCTGGAAACTCAAATGAAAATTATGTATAATATTATGGAATTTGAAGCACAAAGTTGAATTGATGAAAATTATATTTCATGTGTGCTGGTTTTTCACGTCCAAGTGATTAATGAAAGTGTATTTCTGGAGCTTTCATAGCGTATAAATAATACTGAAATGTGTTGAAGTTGAACAGTGATAAAGTTGGAAACTGGCGAATTCAAGCTTACGTGGGTGTATCAAAAATTAAACAATTGAAGCTAAAAATTATATAAATTCTAAAAAATACGTTTTTTTTCAAAAAAAAAAATACGTGGAGGTATGGCTGGCAACTTGGCAGGAGCTCGAGTGCTCAAGCTACACTCAAAATTTCAAAAGTAAAATGAGTTATACCTTGAAAAAACCTCGAAAATGCAAAAATTGAATATGCTCTACCGATTAAAACTTCTGCCTTTTCAAGGAAAAATATTACCTACCTCACTGAGAAAAAAAATCTTCAAAATAATTGAAGAGATTTTTAAAAAAAATTGAAAGATTTTCTTTTTAGAAAAATAGGTAGGTACCTATACACCTACCTAATTCAGAATTTTCAAACTTTTTTTTCTTCAGATACTTGATTGAAAAAAAAAAAGATTTTTTAACAAAAAAAAATTAATAAATAGGTACCTACCTACAAAAATACAAAAAATTGATATTTAAAAAAAATAAATAAAAAGTTTTTTTATAATTTTTTCGAAAATTTCAAATTAGGGACATTTTTATCAACGTAATTTTTTATTCCAAGGAAATTCTGAAAATGCCCAGAAAACTGAGATTTTTTCTAAAAATATAGAAGGAAAAATTTTCTCTATTCATGATACTTGAGTGATTAATGTTCTACTATTTTTTTTTCTATAAAAAAAATATGTGTTTTTTTTAATGAAACAATAAATTGAAACGCCCCCCCCCAAAAAAAAAAATTGATTGTTACTTTTTTCATTTGAAAAAAATTGCAAATGAGTATATTTTTTATTCAAAGAAAATTCAATATTTTTTCTCCAAAAAATTTAATTTTTTCTGCTAAAAATGGATACATACCTAAGTATTTTCTGAAAAAAAAAAAAAAAAGAATTATATACATATTTACTTATAATATGAGGAATTGAGGATGCATGGGAAAAGGGACTTTCATTGTATTTTGATTACGTATTTTGTTGAAGTTTCGTTTCTATTTTTCGCAAAATTTTTGATTTAAAAAAATGAATAATGAATTAGGTACCTAAGCAAATTATTTCTCAATTTTTGGAAGAAAATTTTTTTTGAATTTATTTCAAGTGAAAAATCTCTAATTTTTCGTCTGATTTTTTTTGAAGAAAAAAAATGAGTAAAAACTTACTCAATTATTTTGAAATAAAAAGTTACAATTTTTTCGGGAAAAAAATCTCTCAACTATCCTTGAGTAAAAATATCTCAAATACTATGTATGTAAAATGAAAATAATCTCAATATTTTTCATTGAGAAAAAAAATTTAAATATCGTTCTGAATTACCTATTTTCGCTTGGATTTAAAAAGAATATACCCACCAATTTTCGAATTTGAAAAAAATTATAAATGGGTCAATTATTCTCATAAAAACCCCTTCAATTTTTTGGAGAAAAAAAATCTTCATTTTTTTTTAGAAAAAAGGAATTATGTAGGTAGTCTCTAGTCTAGACTCTTATTTCAGAAAAATAAAATCACTCAATGTAAGAGAAAATTTATAGATTTTTTTTCAATATTATTGGGCGAAAAGGTTGTTACAAAATTGCTATCAAAAATAATACATCTTTATGTCAAAAAATCAAAAATATTTCTATTTTTTGGAGAAAAAAAATAATAATATTCTTGGAATAAAAATATAAATAATTAATTTTTTGTAGTGAAAAATCTCTACTTTCTTTAGTAAAAAAGTTATAAATTTTTTCATTTCTTCATTTTTTTTAGCAAAAAATCTCTCAATTTCGATGTACTTAGTGCCTACCTAATAGGTCATTTTTTTTCATCGTTTGAAAAAAAGTACGAAAATTTTTTGTTTGAAAATACCTATTATTATTGTTTTAGTTGAGTACAGCAGAACAAATCAATTTAAAACTATAATAATTATTTATTATGTATTTTGCATCAAAATTTCTAAAATTTGTACGGTAGTCGAGTTTAAATTTAAAAATTTGTTTTCTGGCAGAAGAACTTTAAAATGCTGAGTAAAATAGCTAGAATAAAAATTTCAAGAAGTTTGAGTTAAAAAGGAATTTTTAAAATTCAGCTCGAACTTTCGTTGAAAAAAGAACCTAGTATGACCTATCATCTGACACTATGGCAGTGTTGAGTGTTTTAAATGGAATATATTTTGGGGACAAACTTACTTCGTTATCGTTACATCAAAAAATGACGAGAAATTCGGTTTTTTACAAAAAGTAAAATGTCACTTTCATCATGTTCACATTAATTATTCAATTCTTGTAAAATCATGTTAGCCCTTTAGGATTTCTAAAAAGTTTTTGACTACGGTTATTTTCCAAATAAACCCTTCAATTCTTCATATTAAATTAATCATGTCATCAAAAATTTAAAAATAATAGTTGTCACACACAACTTTATAATTATTCTTAATTTCAAATTTTATGCGAGTAATGCTGATATTGCTGATTTTAATTTTAAAATCAAAATTTAAAAAAAAATACTAATGTAAAAAAATTTTTAAAAAAATTTGAATAGTTTGGAAAAACTTTTGCGAAACCCCGAAAATGACGACGAAGCATAAAAAAATCGCGAAGTCGTCATTTTTTCCGAATGTGAACAACAATGCACCGTTGCATTACGATTGCTCATCACACTTTGCTTGCAACTTTTTAAAAACACCCGGCTTTTTAAAGAATTTAGAGGGTTGTCAAAATTTATTTTTTGAAAATTTTTTTCTCTCGTTTGCTCTCAGTTTGTAAGTTTTCGAGTTTTTTAACGTGAATTAATTAGTCGGCATTTATCCTAATCTCACCGCGAATTATATTCGATCCAATATGCGAAGATTCCGGTTGAAAAAATCCATTCGTAGATACCGAAAACATCGAAATAACCAAGTCGAAACATGCTTTCCACAGTATCTGAAACAGAAACAGGTTTTCGTTTCTATCGCTAAAAACTGAAAAGAATGAAAAAAAAAAATGAAAAATTGAAACGCGTTCGTAATAATTTTAATTTAATGGATTAAAAATAACATTTACAATATAATATGGAGTAAATGTCGAAACAATTCCGATAAATTTTGAAACCGAAGTGCAAAGTGATCATCCGGGAGGAACTTTCGTGGCTGTAATTGATCCGAAGAGTCTGTGTTGACAAAGATTTCTTTCACACTCGAACTCGATAGTAATTTGTATTCTTTTATTTTCTCGAAATTTTACGCTAAGTATTTTAATTATTTGCTGTTTTTACTCTTAATCTTTTCACAAAAGGCTGATAAACTTAATTTAATAATATCGTTCATGTTGTTCAATTTTTAGTCGAAATCGTTTTGTATTTGCGTTATTCGTTTATTTCTATTTTTTCTTTTGAGTTAATTGTCGAGTTGAACTTGATCCTTTACTCTTCATAGTATCGGTCGTTTTATGATAAAGTCGTAACTAATTTTATATAATCGAATTAATAATTCTTCAAAGCCGAACGTAAACTCGAATGTTGAACTTGCAAGTGTATAAAGAAGTTGGTATTTAATTCATTAATGTACTTGTCGTTTCATCAAAATGGAATACAAATTACAAAAACAAAAGGTATGCTGAGCTAATATTCAATTTTGAGCCGAATCGAATGATTTGAGGATGTGTTTTAGCTAATCATAGGTAAGTGTTGTTTATCAGGTTTTTGTAGTTTTTATGGTATGTATGGTTCATTTTCATTCACACACAGTACTCCTAAATTACTGCTTCGAACTCAAAACGCCAGCCATAGCTTTCGGTATTTGGTACATTTTTTCATTTTCACTGTTTACTAATCTTTTTCAGACCCTTTTTGCGAAGTGAAATCTCATACGTTAACTTGATCCAAGATGCAGCATCATAGAATGTCACCGAAGGAGTTATCTGATAATGATGATCTGGCCACTAGTTTGATTCTCGATCCCCTTTTGGGATTCACTACACATAAGATGAATATCAGGTACGAGTTTCATTGCAGTGGATATTTTAAAATGTATTACCGAAGTGTTCTTAACAATGAACTCAATTCTCGTAGGTATCGTCCATTGAAAGCGAACCAAGAAGAACTGAAAAATATAATATTAGAATTTATCGAATATCAAGACTACGATCGAACGTATGCTCGTTTGGCTGAAGGAGAATGGATGGGCAAAACTATGAGGGTTTTGAAAAGTAAACTACATCAGCAACGTTTAAAAGAACATGTATGTTTGTTATGTGCTTAATCGTCGTGTTATGACTGTGACGTAATTAATGACGACTCGTTTTTAAAAAAAATAGATTTACAGGTATTTGAGGGTTTTTGATAAAAGTGCTGGTTTCGTGATCGATGCTTGTTTTCGGTACAGCTTAGAAGGTAGAAAAGGTGCCAAGGTGTTAGCCACCAAGAACTGGTTAGTATATGAAATCATCTAATGGAAGAATAGAACCAGAATTTGATCTTACGGTTCCTTTTTCAGGAGCAAGAATGACAAAATACCTTGTTTAGTCGGCTGTATCGCCGAAATGACTGAACTAGAAGAAAAACAATTGCTGCATCAAGGCAAAAATGACTTCTCTGTGATGTACAGCTGTCGTAAAAATTGTGCTCAATTATGGTTGGGACCTGCTGCATTTATTAACCACGACTGCGGAGCAAATTGCAAAGTATGTTTGGTGTTTTATTTCTCATTTACGATATTATTTCGATTTATTAATTATCTTTATTTTTACAGCTTGTTCCAACTGGCCGAGACACTGCCTGCGTTAAAGTATTACGTGATATCGAAGCTGGCGAAGAAATCACTTGTTTCTACGGCCAGGATTTTTTCGGAGATAATAATTGCTACTGCGAATGTGAAACTTGTGAAAGGTAACTACTCTTTTAGCGAAATAATTCTCAAAAATATTCTCGACTAAATTTTCCATAATTTACAGAACGGGATCTGGAGCATTTGCCACGAAACAAAACACGCAACCGGAAAGTGTTCGTTATCCCCTTCGCAACGCTTACAAAAAATTAAACAAAGTGAAGGAGAATATTCCACTTTTGCCTATACTGGCTGTGACTAAAGAAAAACTAGAACTGAAACAAGACGAATACCTTACGGGTAATCATATCAGCGCTAATCGTAAAAAAGGCCTGACGAAATACGATCAAGACCTAATCGAGAAATGCACCTTCACCGAAAGTCGCTGCCGACCAATGGCTGGTAAACGTAAAATCGACATGGAAAGCGTCTACACGTCGGTCAAACGACCTAAAAAAACAGCAGTCCACATTATCGCTCGCTCTAAGCAGAATTCGCTCTCGAATAAAGTTCGCAATGGCAAATCTCGTCGTAATATATCTCTAAAAAAGATTACATTCCATCCTGAAACGGATAAAAATTTCAACATCCAGCACAAGGTTATACTTCGCAGCATGAAACAAAAATCCAAATCAGCCAACTTCGATAAACCCAAAGAAGAAGACCCGCCGACGCAGCAATTCAAGCAACCTCCTGTTAAAATCAAAGTCCGCCGGAAGAGCAAATCGAAGATGAAACTGGAATCGGTGGATTGCGCCAGCCAGACGGCTCCGAACAATAATAACGACGCTGGTAACTGCGACAATGGCATAGGCTGCGATAATATACTAAATTTGAATATAAACTACATTTGTAAAGACTTCTTAGAAGACTTGAATCCTCGCAACGTTGACGAAACGCCTCCGATAAGTCTGCCTCATGCCGATACTTGTGTTCAAAAGGCCACCAAAAATACGAATAACGTGCCCAAAAATCAAACACTTAGTGATTACTCACTGCCATACGAATCTTCATCGCCGAATGGAAAAGACGTATATGAATTCGACGAAAGCGAAGATGAAACCATTCAGCCTCTGATGAGAAAGAGTACTTCCAAGAGCGATTCTAGCATCCCAGATACCGCCAAAAGTGAACAAAAAAACGAACCGGAAGAGAAACGCGATTATTCGGGAAAATTGAAATTAACTTTGAAAATGAAGAAAAGTTCGTTTCTAGATGACGTTCTAGAAAAAGGCAACAATATGAAAGGTATTAAGGAACCTCAATACGAAGTTTTACGTTTACAAGTCGATGGTCCGGTCGATTGAAAGTTCAACTTGCCTGATATTTTAACTCGAATTTCTCAAGTTCGACGCTTGTATTTTACAACTCGAGTCGTGCGAGTTTTTTTCTTTCTTTATATTATACATATACGTACTTTTTTAAAACTTTAATCGACAAAAATAATTATTTATTTTTCGTTTAATTAGTATTTTGTGGTACTTCAAGTACGAAAAATTTTCATTTACATCTTCCATCTTTTTTTATTAATTTTTTATATTCGATTATTATAATGTATGTATGTAAAAACAACGTCTCTCTTTATCGATAAACGTATCGAAAAATGTTCATAGTTGTCTATTTTCAAGTATTATGTAAAATTTTCGTTCTATTAGTAAATGTTTCGATTTATGTTTAAGTTTGACGATGATTTTGTTCGCTGTTACTTTACAATTTTATGAATTTCTCGAATATTGAATTTTCATGTTTTTGCAAGTTTTATTTTTTGTGATGCATCAATTTATTTATTTCCTTTGTTAATATTTTTTGTTTTGCTTGTGCTGTATAATGCAATTATTATTAAACGTATTATATTATTTTTCCTACGATCTTTTTAATTACAGAACTTGGCACTTGGCAGTCTCTCGTGCATCTTTATTAATTTCTTTTTTCGTCGATTCTGCTACAAAAATCGACGTTCGTACGACGAAAACGTTGGCGATGAAAAATACCTTCCATTCGTAAAACAACAAAGTAAACTTTTCGCACATTGGCGAGTAATATACCATTTCCTTCGTCTATCGTTGTATCAATAATTGAGTACATTCCCTCGATTGTTTCTTACTTTAATAATGAAACAGATCGTAACACATGTTCGGTCAAACTGGTCGTTTTATTAATGGATTTTTTGTACTCTAATGACTTTTCTTCATTATTACATTCGAACGATACCTAATGGAAAAAGAATGTCAGTCGTGTAATCGCTTTGGTAATCTACTGGACTGTATTTTCGCTAAAAATCATTCTCAGTTCGTGTTTCAATCGTTCACGACGTTCTTGTTCGTATTCTGAGTAGCTTGCATCTAAAAATACTGCATGAAATTTGGATTACCTGTAATTAATTGCGTTCATCCAGGTAAAAACACCTCATGCACTTTTCAAGTTCACCCAAAAGGTAACACTGACGAAGGTATTTAGCACATAGCGCTCTCTACTGACAAATTTAAATTCGCAAACTCGTTAGAATTTGTTATCACCACACCGGGTACAATCTGTTGATGTTTGCACAATTCACTGTAGAGCTACAAAACAAAAAAAATTAATAGGGTTATAAATAATTAATTAATTTTGTTAAAAGTTCAGCGATTTACACATATTTCCGCTTGTATCAAAGTTCCATAGTGTTAATTTATCGACCGAAATGTGTTAGTGTTTTGTATGGTTAAATCTGAGTCGTATTTGATGCCGGAGTCGACGTTGAAAAATCAAAGTGATGCGTATAATATGAAAATTCACTCCACCTCACAGTTTACTTAAAATGATGTGTTATAGATAAAGTTTCAACATGAAAGTGATCGTGAGTTAATTACATGGCACTCATGAGTAATCAAAATGATATGATTAGGTTATTAGGTAAGTGGTTTCAACCATTTTTATCAGTGTGAGTAGCTACTCGTACTTCGTATGAAATACCCACTCATTTGATGGCTTTACTAACCGAATTAGTGAAAAAAAATTATCCTCATCCGTTTAAATGTAAAATTTACAATCTCTTTGAGTACCTATGCTTGTCGATGTAATATTAACAACTCGGAGAAGTACGCCGGAGATGAAACATTGGTAATTCAAAGGTGGTGTTCTCCGTTTTACAATGTATTTTATCTCGATAGATTTTTCATGTAACATCGTGAATATATGCATGAGATGAATGGCCATACTATCGTGGAAATTGCATGAGCTTTTTTTATGTTTTCAATTGAATGTAATCGAAGAATCGTTTTTTTATTCCAGAGTTGTTTTGTAGCTTTGCATTTACTCGTACTATTCATTCTCGGTGTTATTTTTTATCATCCGTATTGTGTACTTCCTGTTGTGGTTTTTTTAAAGTGTAAAACCCCTTATTATTGAAAAATGTCATCCAACACGGTACCTTTAGAACAAATTACGTCTTCCATTGCAAATAATAAAGATAAGAATATAGATGATGGGGTACCAGGACCCAGTCGTGATAATGGTAAAGGTAAGCATTTGTATTGAAACGGGTATACCTCTTTTGCTCTGGGTGCACTGTGCCTTTCTTTATAACTGCTCCTGCTCACTGGACACTTCAATAGCTTTTCTTGAAATTAATCTGTATAGCGGTCTTATGAGTGATATTGTAAATATTTTTTCTCTTTTATTAACTACCTATCGAGTTGATTTAGCTTCGTAGCATCTTTTTTGGTTTGGTAGTTTTAAGGATGGGCTAATTTTACGCCCAAGTACTGTCTTATATCCGCTGTTTTAGTCGTTTCCAATCTCTGTGACTCAGCTCTCATCCTCTTATCGTTTTTCTCAAATCTCGTACGATAATGTAAATTTTTTTCGTTTAAATTGTTCGAAAGTTTAAAAATTATCAGTTTTTAATTTATTGTGTTATCGAAATTAAGCACAATCATAATATTTCTCGTGTAACGAATGAAACAGCCCAAGTCTATTATTATTATTATTATAAAAGACTGTTAATTGCTGTTTATACAAGTTAATTGCTTGAATCATCGTTGTGGAAATGTTACACGATGGTCTACATTTGATTCTAACTGGTTTTAATGATGGCAGGGTGAATAGGAAATGCTCTTATATAGTTATAAAAATTATTTTTCCCAAGGATATTATATTAAGTTTGCATGAAAACTCGTCAAATCTCAAATCTGTAGTCTTGTGGAGCGTTACGAATGAATTTTAAAACCTCTTTATACTGCTAAAAAATTTTCAATTTCCAAATTTTTAGCTACAATTGAATTCAAAATTTAAAAAAAAAAAAAATGAAGAAAAATTTCAACTTGAATGAAAATTGGTTTATAAAATTTTAAACAAGCTCGTAAAACTTGTGCGAAATTCTTCTTTTTTTTTTGTACGAATGAACGTAGTGAAGTGTACAACTGTACATAAGTGTTTGAGGAGAAATTACATGTACCCTTTTGACGACAGATTCTTGGCTATAGAAGTGAAATATTTTAATGGTGGAAATTAAAAGCAACTTTGTATTGCAATTTATGAGCAGGAGTGCACGTTACGTAATGATTCACGTTTGACAATGGTCGGTAATTACCTCATAAATGATCGAATGCAATTTTATTGCTTAGTTGATTCGTTTTAGTGTTTTTTTGTTTGTTTGTTTGGAAAAAGTATTTAACGATTTGTAAAATTTTTCAAAAACTTCCAATTTTTTGCTAAACCATTCTTACATACTGAATTTTCAAATTGAGAAAAATAAATTTGAAAAATTGAAATTCTTAAATTCCATTGTAGGTACTTTTTTATAAAAAATTCAACACTAATCATTTTTAAAAAATATTATTAAAAGAATATTAAAATAAAATTATTAAAATATTTTTCAAAAGAAAATTTCAAGAAAATTGAGAAAAATCATTACCTACCTATGACAATTACTTAATAAAAAAAATTGATATGTGTTTTTTTAAATGCCAGACTCAATAAAAAATTGGAACATTTTTGAAAAAAAAAATCAAAAAATTTTTGAAGTCAACTGTACCTACTGAAATAAAATAAATACCTATATCTCTTGAAAATAAAATTATTAAAAAAAAATTTCAGAAATTAAATTTTAGAAAAAAATGTAAAGTTCTGAAAAAAATTGAATAATTTTGAAAAGAAAACTTCTAAAAAATTTTTTTTAAAAAATGAAAAAATTGGAACAATTTTGAAAACGAAATTTAAACAAATTTATTATTCCAATATTTTTGAAAAAATATTTGATTCATTTGAAAAAAAAATAGGATAAAATTATTTACGATATTAAAAATAATTTTGAAAATGAAAATTTCAAAAAAATATATTTAAAAAATGCTTGTAAGTTTAAAAAAAAAATGATAAAAAAATAATTTTGAAATTTTTTTTTGAAAATTTTGAAAAAGTGTTTGGAAAAGTAAATAATTTTGAGGAAAAAATCGAGAAATATTGTAAAAAATATTAGAATAATTTTGAAAATAAAAAGTAAAAAAGTTTAGAAAAAATAGGTATTGAAATGATTTTGATAAAAAAAGTCAATTTTTTTTTAAGTAATGTTGAAATAAAAAACCTTGAAATTATTGAAAAATTTTCAGGAAAAAATGGTTAAGTAACCTATAATGATTTCCAAAAAAAAAAATCAAAATAAATTGTAATAAGTACCTACCTAAGTAATTAATTTTGATTTTTTTTTAAATACTTGAACTGGAATAAATCTTAAATAAAATTAATTTTTAAGAATAAAAAAAATAGAGAATGGGTTTTAATTTTTTTTTTTTTAATTTTGAAAAGAAAACTTGAGAAAAAAATTGGACAAGAATAAATTGTTGAAATAATTTGCAAGTGTAATTATATCCGAGTCTGTTATTTTTATTTTTTTTAAATCTTAAAATTTTGGGGAAAAGATTAGAATAATTTTGAAGAAAATGTAAAAAATTTAGAATCATTTTTACAAAGATAATTTCAAAAGAAATGAATATAAAATTGTTATACTCGTACTTGATGATTTTTTTTAAATAAAAAATTTTAACAAAAAAGAAATTGAAATGATCTTGAAATTTTTTTATTATTTTTTGAATGTCATTTTGATAAAAAAAGTAATTTAGAAAAAAAAAATTAGGTATGGAATAAAATAATATTAGAAGAAGTAGGTAAATCATTGAAAAAAATGGAAAAAAATTTTGCTAAAAATAATTAGATTGATTTTGAGAAAAAAAATATTGAAATGCAGTTAAAAGAAAAATGAAAAAAATGGAAACACTGATTTGCACATATTTTGAGAGAAAAAAGAATACTAAAAATTTTTGGTCAACTAAAATCTAATAAAAAATATATATTTATTTATATTTTTCGAATTTTTATTCCAAAGCAATTTCATATTTTCAATGAAAAATTTTCAAAAGCAATTTGATTTTTTTTAGAAGATACAAACAATTTTAGAAATTTTGCCCAGAAGTTTTTTTTTCAGAAATTTATATCAAATTTTTTCGAGAATTTCATTTTTTGATCTTGTTAAACAAATTTTTTGAACTTCACAATTGTAAGAATTTTTTTTTCTTCTGAAGTAGGTAACTAATTTTTTGAAATAATTATAAGTTTCAGAAATTAATTTTACCAAAGATATTTTTTTTTTTCAATTATTGTGGCATTTTTTCAATTCTTTTCTCCTTTTCTGAAAGCAATATTTCATAATTTTATTGAATTTTTGTAGCTATAATTTTTCAAAGTTTGATCCAATAATAATCCATATCGAATTTTGTTATTTTTAATTTTTTTGCTCAAAATATCATTTCCTTTAGAATCGGGGTAGAACACCGATTTTTTTTTAATGGTCGATTTTGTAAACGAACTACATGTATTTCAAGATCCATCATTTTTAGATGTCTGTGCTATAAAAAAAAATAAATACCTAAATAAAAAAAGTTAAAAAACAGAAAATTTTGGGAAAAAGATTTAAAATTATTTTGAAAAATAAAATTGAAAAAAATAAAAAATTTAGAGTTTGTACAACTCGTTCAGTTTCGTGTTATTATTTACTCTACCAAACTCTCACAGAAATGCTAAATCTCGTGAAGTATTTTCAAAAAAATCGTAATAATTTAGAATACACGCAACGTGTTACTGTTGATAACAGCTATTTTTATTTTTTATCATTAAAATTATCTACATTTCATCCGCCTTAGCACATATTTTATCAGGAAAATGGTTAACACGAATAGGAATTCCCGTTCTTGTAATACGGCTCACATTTTTTGAAAGAAATGTGACCTTTTATTACAATTTTTTTCAAATTATCCTTCTCCTCTTACTAAATCGATTGAAATATAAAACCAGTCTTCTTGGGCCTATAATAACTTTTGTGATGGAACTTTTTCAATTTCTTTTCACCCTTTAGATGAACTTGAGCACATGAGAATGAGCACATTTTCCAAGAAACGATTAGGTTTATGAATTTCCCTTTTCGATCGATAATCTCCGACAATCTGTTTACTTTCTTATTATATACTTGAAAATAAATCCGTTGTGTCTGCAGCCTTTGGTCTACTTGGCGCCTTTCTGTACTGTATCTATGCGAGTCAAAGGAAACAACCTTGCACGTTCAGCTTTCTTAGCAGTTTTCATTTCGTTATATTTTTTTGGTGATAGTTTATGCAAATTATTTGGTAAATTTACATTCAACCACCAATACCACCATGTGTCATTTCATCTGAACTGCGAAGGGAAAACAAGAGAATTATAAACGAAATTTTATCACTTATCAATTTTTTCATTCGTATTCCCAAATCGCCCTAATGTTTTCGATTAAAGCTTAGGTTTGTTCATTCTTTGATCGATTTTTTTTCCCCTGTACTTTGAGACCGACAATAATAAATGAAGCTTCGGTTACGGTTCGAAGCGTATTGTTTTTTTTTTCAAATGGCATTTTGACAGTAGTTTCATTAAATTTAGATTTGTTTGCCCGTTTCTCTTATATTAGATTACCTGTACAATAGTTACAGATGAGACGCTTTCTTTTTCATTTTATACAGGTGTGATAACCTCTGGGTGTGATTTTTTTTTTGCCAATGAGATAGCTTTACTAGCTTGTGTAATTCTTTATTACTCCGTTAACAATAATATGTAATAATTCAATGGTAATTTATAGATCGCATGTTGTAAAAAAAAAAAAAATGTCGTCAGTGATAAACTATTAATCTACGTGTTGTAATTCGAAACACATAAAAATGCCATTGCTTCCCTCCTACTTCCAATGTACTTACTAAAGACTGACCAAGTATGTTTTTTTACCAACTTTGAAAAAAATGTCTATTTTTTTGAATCGATGTACCGAGTGGTAATTCATAAATTATTATCAAGTGGTATACACCTGTCTGAAGAGTTCGGTGTGTTTACCCATTCAAAGTGCTATGCTATCAAATTTTTAATATGTCAAGCTTCAAGAAGGGCAGTTTTTAACGACCGTTGAATGTAATGATGATTCGTAAACGTCATTATGTACTGCCATTATCATTATCACCGCCATAGCATGTTCGAACACGTGTTTAGGGTTATAAAAATATAAGGACGTGGTCGTTTCAAAATGTGATCAAAGGCAGAAAAAATTACCAGAACGTACGTTATCGTATAAAAAAATTATAAGTACAATTGAAAGGGTCCCTAGAATAAGGGCCTCTGGACCCGGAGGCCCTTTTTCTGGAGACTCGCTTTTTGGAAGCGTCATGTCATGAACTAGTTTTTCGAAAATTCAGTTTTTTTCATCACTTAAGGGTGTGCTCTGGAGGGCAAAATCAGTAAAAAATTTAGTTACGTGATTTCTCAGCGAATACTCAACGAAATGTCATGAAGTTTTGATATTATGCTTCTTTATAACAATATCCAGGTGGGATATTTTCATTATTTTGGAAAATGTATCTATTTATGGAAAAAATTGCGTTTAAGCGATAAATTTTGGGACCTTCATCGTGACCTTGACTTGTCCAAAAAAAAAAAAAAGCTTTGGATTCAATTTTTTTCCATAAATAGACAAATTTTCCAAAATATTGAAAATATCCCACCTGGATATTGTTATAAAGAAGCATAATATCAATATTTCATGACATTTCGTTCAGTATTCGCCGAGAAATCACGTAACTAAATTTTTTACTGATAACAGCCCCAGAGCACACTCTTAAATGTGATTGAAAATTGAATAATCGTGCAAAAACGCTTATTGGTAGCTTCGAAACGATCGTAGGTAAGTTTTTGTCATCATTAACCTTTACTGACAGCTTCAATCTAAGTCCCAGATCAAGAAAAAGTAATAAAAAAATGGGTGAAAATCAGTCGCTAGAAGAAGGGCCTGCAACACAACTTTTTCAACTCTCAATATCTCCGGTAATAAAAGTTCGTTTCAATCGGTCTTTGTCTCATTTTGTAGCCAACAATTCAACCTACAAATAATTTCAAACCCGAGATTGATACCTAAAATATTCGTTGAGATATTTGCATTCAAAACTTTAAACGCGTTTTTCTCAAAACTATGTTTTTGGCGAGGGGCCCTTATTCTAGAACCCTTTCAATTTACTTTGTCCAATATTACATAGATACTTGATATTCAAAATTAGAGGGGAGGGAGGGGTCCTATCGAAATTTTTGTAATAACCAAAATTATTTTTAGAACCTTAATCTACAACTTTTATTTGAAAATTTTTTCGATTGGCCCCTCCTCCCTTCCATCGTCTAATTTTTAATTTGTATCTTCGCAGTGTTATGCAAAATAGGTGGGGAGGGAGGGGTCTAATTAGAAAAAATTCGAATAAAAGTTGTACATTGAAGTCCTAGGAATGATTTAGGTTATTACAAAAATTTCGATTGGACCCCTCCCTCCCCTCTAATTTTGAATATCAAGTATCTGTGTAGTGTTGGGCTTGGTAAAATTCAACAAAAACTGTCCGCTACCATGTAAACAGATTGAGTAAATTAGATACTAGTAATATCAAGTTGAAATAAGCCCAGACATAAATTTGTAGACCCCTAAGGTCATCTCGAAAGAGGTTATGGGTTCCCAAAATGGCGTCACTCGAGTATTTTAACAGAAAATTGGAAAAAATTAACGAATTTGATCCAAATTTAGGTTGATGGCGTAGTTAGACGTTTTTTTTTGATATTTTGCAAGAAAAAAAATTTTCAACCAAAAATGGCCTTTTCAAGGATACTTTACATGTGAAAACAATGGGTTTTATGGGCTGTAAAGGAATGAGCACCATCTCAAAAAATATTAAAAAAATTCTAAATTGCGTAAAATACTCCAAATAAGCATTTCATAATTTTTTCGACGCGTCCCCTCGAATGTGGCACCCTGGAGGGCGATTTCAAGTTTTCAATGTGACTTTTAAGGTCAATTTTACTATGGAAAAATTTGGAAAAAATCCACAGTATTTGGACTGAGTATCTTCACTTCCATACGAATTTTGAAGAAAACTGATTGAAAGTTCTCGGAGATATAATTTTTTAACATGAAAAGTCTAGAAAAGTAGGCTTTTCGTTGTCCTCCCTCCTCCAGGGGTCAGATAAATAATCGCTATTACGCTTAAAAATCATTCTCTGCGACTACGTCCACCTAACGATTCCCACCAAAAAATTGAATTGCTATACTTATCCTGCTAGATAGCCTTTAGGAAAATGGCTAATACGATGGAGAAAAAAAAATTGTCGTCGACGATGGGTATCGTAAATAAAGGGTAATAGAGCCTTATGACCTCTATGTGTAGGTACCATCATGTGTATTCCTTCGAAATTGTGTGTGTAAATTTTTGTATTATTTGGATTTGTTATTTTTTTCCTTTTCTGTTTATGGCACAAAGGATGCTATACATGTTTGAATATAAAGAGTCTTATATTTTTGAAAACGTTTTTATATACTCCTATGTACGTACGCTGAGAAAACTGAACCCAACTGACAGCTGCATAAAGGAAAAAAATCCGCAAATAAATAGAAAATAAAAATTCTTTGAATATTCGTTCAGGCGCTTTGTTATATTTCTTAATAAAAATGAGAACCTAAACGAGTATAAAAGCACATAATGGTTTTACCCAAACCTAACCTAACCGATGAGGTATACCCTGGAAAAATTTATAGGCTGCTACGTTTTTGGCTCGATATTTTAATAAAAATAAGTTTTAAGTATATGAAAGTTTATCCCTTGCTTTTCTTCGTCATACCTACCATTGAGACGTTAAAGATGGTTTTCAGAACTGAATTTGAATTGGTATATTTTAATTCGAACGATTTGAATGATACTTACACTTTCCTGGCAAATTTTCAATCATTCTCGATATATTCTGCTTATCGAATTTATTTCCCTCTGCAAAATGTAAATTTCAACATGAATATTTTGGGAATTCATTTTCAAATGTTGGCAAATTCACGGTTGTTTCCTCGCCCCCCTTCCATAGAAGTAGTGTTCAGAAATTTTTTTTTAGATGTGATAGGATTTTCTAACTAATGATATCTTACTTTTACTGACTTATGATATTTTTGCTGTCAGATTTTTTTTTTCGTTGTAAAATAATCAATTTTTGAAAGTACCGTGGTAGTTCTTCTCATAAGGTTTTTGTCAGAAGAATCAATTTTTTAAAAGAGAATTTAAAAAAAATTGCCATGATGAAGAATTTTTTCATCCACTTTTTCTTTGAAATAATCATTTTTCTGGATTTTTTAAAGGTTTTTTTTTGTCCAAATTTTTTTCTCAGAGTTAGTTTTTTGTATTTTTTTTTTTTTTTTCAGTACAAGAAAGTATATTTTGAAAGTATATTTTTAAAGATGATAATTCTCCGAAGACATGGTTTTTTCTAAGATTATTCTTGGTGTTTACAAAAAAAAATCAGAGAAATGTTTACAAAATCTTGTTCTTTGAAATAATTTTATATAGTGAGATGATTTTTCTCCTCCATTTTTCAACCAAAAAATTCAGAGAGAAATTTTTCTTGGAACTTCTACTATTCAAATTCTTTATGAGAAATTTTTCAGTTGAGAAAGTTTGTTATTTTATTATTATTTTTTCTTTTCTGAAATATCTTCTATTTAGTCTTTATTTTTGTATTGGTGGATTTTTTTTCTAAGCAAGTATTTTTTAATATTTTTTTAGGCTGATTATTTATGTGATTTTTTTCTCAAAACCATTGTTTTACCTGAATTAATTTTATTTTTTTTAATTTTTTTTTTTTACGAAATTCGGTGTGTTCATACATACCTACGAGAAACTTTTTACAAAAGTTCAGAAATTATAAAACTTTGAGAACGATTTTTTTTGTCAATTTCTAAAATATTTAAGTGCCTAGTCTCTATTTTAAATAGGTGAGAATTTTTTTAACGAGATAATTTTCATTTTTTAGTATGATTTTTTCCGAGTATATAATTTTAAAAAATTGTGTTTTTATTGTTTTTATTTTTTTTAATTTTTTTAATTTTTTTTGTTTATCATCTTTGTAATATTTCAAGACGATAAATTTTATTACATGAATTTGAATTTCTCGGAATTTTAGGATTTTTTCTTATAAATCCCAAACAATATTGCTCAAAAACTTGAAAATTATTTTAGAAAATCATTTTCAGAATTCCAGATTTTTTTGCGGAATTAGAAAAAAATTTTAACGAAATTTCTTTGCTTTATTTATTTATTTTAATTTTTTCCAAGACCAGATTTTTTATTTTAATTATTTTCCTAACCCCCCCCCCCCCCCACATGTTAGCATTTTTCATTCAAATCGAACTTCCAAATTCCGAATTTTTTCACAAAATTGTAAAGAATTATTCATAAAATTTTATTTATTTACCTATCATTATTTTTTTTTGCAGAATCAAAGGAAAATGTTCACCAAATTTCAGGAATTAAATTTTTTCATTGTTGAGAAAATTATTTTGATTTTTTGTTTCTGTACTTGATATTATTTTTTTATTTTATATTTTAAGAACTTGCTATTTTGTTTCGTGTTTTTTTTTTTTTTTTGATGAGCGATTTTTTTTGTTAGAAAGTTTTCAAACTATACTTTTAAAACAATAGTTATTAATTTTTTTTTCCTTTTTTGCCAAAATAATTATTTTAGTGGAATTCTTGGTTGTTTTAATTAACCTAAATTCTTTTTTCAGATTTAAAAAAAATAAAATTTCAGATATTTTTTGTTTTAAAATGCTTTGCAAAATATTTGAGAATTTTTTACGAAATTTTGGCTTGAGAAATTTTTTGCTGTTTTTTTGAGGGGGGGGGGGGGGTAGAAAAATTGATTTTTAAAAACAAATTGTACTTTCAGGAAGAATATATGTACCTTCGCTAAAATAATTTTCCCTCAATGATTTGTTTCTTAAGATGATCATTTTTTCCTGCAAATTTTTTCTCTTGAGCAAATTTTTATAACCATTAGAAATTTAATTAGAACATCTTTTAAATTTTTATTCAAAACACATTGGGTTGCCACAATGACCAAATACGTGTCCATTCTTGGAATTAATTTTGTAAAATGTTTTCAAATACTTTTCACTTGAAAGCTACTTCGTGTGGAAATTGTTTTCCAAGGGTTATATTTTTCACCCTCCGTTGATGCCCTTTTAAAAAATTATTATTGAAAAAATAAATCTTCTCTCGTATACTCATTTGTACTACTTCATCTACGGTAAAAGTGAATGACTAAATTTTACGTACATACGTGGGAAGACACCCAAGTATTTTTGTGTATTTTGGTGTGTACTTTGATTACTAAAGCAAACCGTGTATTTCATAGAAACCTTAAACATCGCCCACGCCTTTAATTTGCTCCGTAAGTAAGTCCTTAATATTATTTATATTTTGTACGTAACGTACTTCGATCGCAAACGTGCCATGTGCTATCTGCTTATGTCTGTGTGTTTCTCATGATTAAAAAAAAATCGGAAGTGGGAACGCGAATATGTGTTACGTCATTGTATATAGACTAAATGTCACGTCGATGTTACCTGATGTAGTATCTCTATGTCTATAGTTTATTTTATATTTTTATTTCCTCGTACATTGTTTGCTTTTTGGATCGAAAGTGTTTTCTTCGTCCATTCTATCGCCAAGGGCAAGTACATGGTTGTTTTTTCTTTAGGGGTGTTTTTTCTCTTTGCACATTCGAATTGGCGATTATTTGACAATTTTTCATAATTACAAAAATAGTTCAACGATACGTGTTGATTAATTTGACGTGGGAGACGGTATTAATGATGCTAATTGCTAACAGAGGAGGTAATTTGCTAATTAATACGAACAGAGGTACACGAATTAAAAAATGAAAAAGTCGATGATATTAAAAGTGGAACTTTTCCAGACTTCGTTTTTGTCTCGAAGGTTTGTAAAACTGTGAAAATAGGTAATTAGGCTCCTGGTATTAATTAAAAGGTCTCACGGATGGCATAGGGCGTGTTTTGAGGTGCGAGGGGATTAAATTTAACACTCGATTCGATATTCGTTGGGTATGAAAACTTGGAACGAAGCTCGAGAAAATTTTAACGCCTCGAAGATTAGTGAGAAATTTTTTTGACTGGCAGATTATACAATTTCCGATAAAAATTTATACGATCGTGTCTGTTTTTTCATACGTAACGACGCCGGTGAAAAATGAACGTAAATAAGGAATAATAAAATTCGCCTACGAGTGCGCCCGACTGTACGCGAACCTGATGTACTCGTGATTGCCACATTGTAAAATAATATTCCACTATGTACATACCTACATTTACGTACGTATGTCTACTTGTAACATATCGCACCTTTCTCTCTCTCTATGTAATGTATATTTACGATAATCGTACTGCATTTGGAGTCGGTACACGTGTAATTCAACTCATACAGTCGAGACGTGTGCGGTTGAAGGTATGAGCGAAGAAGTAGTAAAATTGAAAGAACTAAAAAAGGCGTATTTTTCAGAAGACGATGGGCTTCCAGCGGCTTCGATCGAAGACGGCCAATGCGAATATGTCCCCAAGAGTAGCGGTGAGCATCGTGTGATTTTCATCAATAATCCTCAACCTTTCAAATTTTGCTCGAATAAAATCTCAACAGCCAAGTATAGTTTCGTGTCGTTCATACCATGCTTTCTGTTCGAACAATTTCGCCGATATTCCAATTGCTTCTTTTTACTCATTGCTTTGTTGCAGGTGAGTTTGCCTTTTGGGTATTTTTTTCTTAACCTAATTTAAAATGTCTTTGAGTGTGAACTTGGTTTTCTCTCGCTGGTAACGGAAGCTTAATGTGTTTTGGGTTTCATTTTTTGTTAAATTGGAGTGGCCATCCTTTTAATGACTTTTGGGGCTATAATCTTGATTGATTTTGATTTTTTTATACTTTTCGAATGATGATGTAATCGGGAAAAATATAAATACCCAGGTTCGTGTTCAATCTGAGTCACACGCTCGAGGCAAAACAAAGAGAAAAAATATTCGTTAATAAAGTCTAAACTGAAACACTAAATTCTATTGTGAACAGAAGAAAAAATATAGTTACACGTAAAATGAACGTCATACGAGTATTGTGTTGGCGCAAGTACCACGAAAACGAAATTTATGAACATCATTAGTGCGAGCCTTCGATTAATATTTTACTATCGAAGGTCATTATGCCAACTGCTGGCGAGAGAAAATTGGGTATTTTTTGAAGGAATGTTCCGATAACACTGATTGCAAATTTGTTCATCCGTGTACAATTTTTTATCATTGAAAATTGATAAGAGGATATATTTAATTAGAACGGGAGTGTAGGGGATCATTCGAATTTTAAAAAAATTTATTCATCGAAAATTTAGGGGAAAATGATGATTTTATGGAAGTGGTATTTTTTCTTCGAAAAAGTTCATGGTTTATTTCACACCCAAAATTTTGATTTTTAATGATACAGCTGGTTCATTTTTCTTGAGAAAATTTAATTTTTTGAATGCTGTTCATTTTTCTCCAAAAATTTGAATTTTTTAAAAGGTGTTCATTTTTCCTATGAAAATTTTGAACTTTCAAAGACCCTCCTGGCTGGTACTATTTTTCTTGCGAAATGCTTACACTTTTAACCCTTAAACCCCCAAGAAGATTCAGATGAGATACCGCAATTTTTTTCATATATCTGAATGTAGGCAAGTATGAATATCACAATGATCCATTGATTGCCTACCTGCCCCTTAAAACCTTTTTGGAAACAACAGAAACCTGTTTTCCGTTTTCACGGAAATCCAAAAGGAAAAAAGATTCAACTTCGTTCAATTTTACATAAGATGACATAAGGCCATTAGATATACACTACAATCCGAAAAAAAAATTTCTATTGCCATTCTTCTGTATTGAAGGAGACAAAAAGGGAGAAATGTGTGAAAAAGCGGGCGCCCAAATGACCCTATTTGTCTATGAGAAATAAAATACATTCTTTCCATAAAATACCTTGGGAAAGTATACAGCCAGAACAGTACGACGTCATATTCCCCATTTTTGGAAAATTCATTTTGGAAAATGGGAAAGACAAATGAAATTTTAGCAAACAATTTTTATATCATCATTCCAAAAGTAAAATTTAATGAGCTTTTGAACTTTTCATATAAGTGAAAAGTTGAACTTTGGATTTGATAGACTGGTGGAAAACTATTCAAAAATCGCCATTTTTCTTTTTTGAAAAAAATTCCAATTGCTCGAAATTTTTGATGATATTCCAAAAGGAAAATTTAATGAGCTTTGGAACTTTTCATATGAATGAAAAGTTGAACTTTGGGCTTAATAGACTGTTGGAAAATTTTTCAAAAATCGCCATTTTTCAGATTGAAAAAATTCCAATTACCTTTGTTTGGAATTTTTTCAATCTGAAAAATGGCGATTTTTGAAAAATTTTCCAACAGTCTATCAAGCCCAAAGTGTAATTTTTAAATTTAATTAAATTTTCTAATTTGTACTGGTATCAATTTTCAATGTTTAGTGAGATTTTAACATTGATGAAAATTCAAATTTTGAAATATTTCCAATGTTTTAATCAATAAAGTTTTTAACATCAATCAGTTTTTAAACGCGGATTTCACGTTAATGTTTTATAATTTACAGTTTTAAAAATTTATATATATGAGGAGCGTTTTTCCAAAACGGCTCAAGTCCACTTTTTAAAATTTTACAGGAGAAGCAAAAAACATAATAAAATCGTATGTTAAAAAGCTATACTGGAGGTGATGGTTCAATTTTAGAGCAGATAATCCTCAAATAGTTTAGTTGTGAACTCAAGTACATGGACATGGACCTTGGCCATTTTGGAAAATTTTTAAAGCAAATTTGAAGCCTGTTTCGCACTATACTTTTGTTTTTTACTTTTTTAAATATTAGCTTCATCATCATCATAATTTAATTTATTTTCCGACGCTCGACTACTAAAATATTAGCTTTTTGAGCCGGTTAAACGCGATATTTTGGTAGGTTGATGATGTAGGATTATGTATACAGACCTCCTCTACCAAATGGCGTCATAAAATCAATTTTTTTAAAAATGGACTTAGGCCGTTTTGGAAAAACGCTCCTCATATTTTTCAATTGATGAATCTTGGAAATTAATAATTACTAATTAGTTTTCATTTTGAAAAAAATCCTACAAAGCCCTGCTTTTTCGTTTTGTGTTTCAGGAAATTTATTTCCCTCGAGAAAATTGTTTCTTTTTTAATTTTGTTCATTTTTTTCTACGAATTTCACTTTTTTGAAAATCGTTCATTTCTCACCCGAAAAATTTCCTTCTTTTGGAATTTGGTTTTGGTTTATTTTACTAAACTTTTTTCAATATTTTGTGTTTTTCCCTCCAAAAATGTCAATTTCCTGAGGGTAGTTTATATATTCCTCCAAAAACTTGGACTTCGTAATGATTTGGTAATTTTTCATCAGAAATTTCAATTTTTTGAAGGAATTTTATTTTCATTGAAGAAATTCAATGTTTTGAATTTACGGTTTATTTTCCTTCAAAAATTTCGATTTGACAAAGATTTGTTTATTCTTCACTTGGACTTGACGAAGATTTGTTATTTTCTTCTAAAATTCTCAAACTTTCCAAGGAACATGAATTTCCTCAAGCAAATTCAATTGGCTTCTTTTTTTCAAAAATATTTGTTTTTTGAAGGTCGTTTCTTTTTTTGCTAGAAGTACCAATTTTTTTAATGTCGTTTTTCTCACCCCCCCCCCCCCATTTCGATTTTCTGAAATATTGTTCATTTTTCTCCAAAAATTTCGTTTTGATGAAAGTTTGTTCATTATTTTCCCTCCAAAAATCTTAAATTTTTAAAGAAACATTATTTCTCGAGGAAATTCAATTTTTTTAATGCGGCTACTTTTCCTCCAAAAATTTCAGTTTTTTGAAAATTGTTTATTTTTCTTCAAAAAAAAAAGAAAAAAAAAGAAAAAGATTTTATGGATATTTGTTTATTACTATATTCTAAAAATCTCAAATTTTCAAAGGAGAAAATTTCAATTTTTTGAATGAATAAGTTTGATTTAGATTGAATTTTTTGAAAGTTGTTCATTTTTTCCCAAAAATTTAGCTTTTATTACCTAAGGTTGTTTATTTTTTTTCTAGAAATTTCAGTTTTTTGAAGGAATTCCATTTTTCATAGCAAATTTAATTTTTTGGAGGCAGATACTTGCTTCATTTTTTTTTTTTTTTGGAAAATTCAATTTTTAAAATTTGGTCAATTTTCTTCCAAAATTTCAATTTTTTGATCTTTTTGAAGGTTCATTTTTCTAGGGAGAAATGTTTTTTTTTTTTTTTTTTTTTTTTTTTTTGAATAAAGTTCATTTTCTTAATGAGGATTGAATTTTTTGGAATTAAGTATCTAATTTTTCCAGAGGAAAATCAAATTTTTTCGAAAATAGTTCATTTTCTTGAAGTTTCTCCAAAAAAAGTTTTTGAACTTTAATTCGATTTCAAAATTTTAAACAAAAATTGTACCAAAAAATGAAGAAAAAATGACGCCCAAGTCATAACTCATAAATTGCTCAATATCGACTTAATCCGAGCTGTTCTTAAGAAGCCCTCTGGGTTGACTATTACAAATGCCTTTCGTGTAACTAATTTATCACCCAAACTAATTAATTAATTAATTATTATTAAATGGTATTATGCCTATTACATTCTTCACTGACGAACGATTATTTTCTGTTCTGTGTTCATTAGCAAATCCCAGATGTATCTCCAACCGGAAGATATACGACGTTGGTACCTCTGGTGTTCATTCTTTTGGTATCAGCCATCAAAGAGATGATCGAAGATGTGGTAAGTTGAGATGATTAAAATATTATTCGGTTATTGTTCGAATCAAAGAATAAAAGTCTCCACGCTCGAGCTATTTTGACTGACCTATAAATGGTTCGAGAAATATTAAATAGGTACCATTTTTACGAGGTAATAAATAGTACGACTGCGTTATCAAAAGAAATTGCTTTAATGTCATCCTTTCAGCATAAATTTTTTTCTAATATAGTCCCCTCGAGTAGGAATATTTAGCTTTAAAAAAATATGAGTGACAACAGGTGAACCAGTGGGTCATATTTTGTAAGTTAAATGGCGTGCCAGGTCTGACTTTAATTTAATTCCCTTATGCTATAAAAATGAAAAATTTCAGCGAACTTTCGAAGTGATCCCTGGGTGTTTTGTAAATGTTGAATTTGAAGGTCTGAACCGAATTGGGTCGATTTAAAAAATTGCTGCGGTCGTAATTAAAGTACAGTCTGAGAGAATGAGGGAGGTGAAGTAGGGGGAGGGTTTTCTGAAGAGGAAATGTTTAAATGATGATTCGCCGGTGTATTTCATGATTAGGAAAAATATCATCGCGTTGGTATTGTTTGAAAAAGCATCGTTTCTATTTCGGTTCCATTATTACAAAAAGTAATATCAATCACTATTAAGCAAAACCCACGCCCAATACACCTGAAGTATTCTACACTGGTTCTCGCAAGAAAGCCTATCTTGTTGACCTTTCGTGTAATGGAATTTAATAACTATTGAACTGACATTTCCCCCTTTGAAAATGTCGAGGAGAGTAGAGTGTAACTTTTTATATCTTATTACTTTTTACGTTATGACCAAGCTTTACTTTCTTTAATGACAATTTCATTGGCGGGATGTCGGCCTTTTAAAAATAGGTCGGCGCGGTGTTTCGTATTTTTAGTATTCATTTTCATTTAGCCGCCCGGCTCGATTCGCATATTATGACATTTTTGTCTGTTCTGTTCGCAGAAAAGACATAGAGCCGATAGAGAAGTCAATCATAGACGGGTGGAGACTTTACGAGATGGCGAATGGAAGTGGATTAAATGGAAAGATGTCTTGGTCGGCGATATCGTCAAGATCGTCAATAATACCTTTTTTCCCGCCGATTTATTGGTATTCGCCACCAGGTAATGTATTTTCGATTCATTTAGAAATTAAATTGGTGGGAAATCGCATTCGTGATCGGCGGAAAATCAACGTCAGAGATGTCCTTAGGGTTTCCTTCGAATTTTTATGTGCGTGTGTGGGAGGGAACGGGAAAGGAAAGGGATCTGAATTTAAAAACTTGAGCTTACCATTTTTTCCAATTTTTCGATTTTATTTTTTTTGCACTTATAAAGTTTTAAATTTGTATTTCAAGTTATCAATTTTTTATGTAATAATTTTTTTTTTCAATTTTAATTATTTAATTTTGAAGTAATAATTGGTACTTATATTTTCTTGTTGGTTTACATTTCCGTTTTTTATTCCAAGGAGTATAAAAAGAAATTCTCACATAAAATATCGTTAAAGTTCTACTTTTTGTCGTGAAAGTTTGGGTGGACACCTTGTTAAAATGTAGTGCTGAAAGTGGAAATTTCAACAACCCTGATATAGCTTTTTAATCAATTTATATGGGAACAATTTCTCAAAAAATTTTCAAAAAAATCTTAAATTTTTTTGTACAGGTAAATTTTCAATTTTTTTTTCATTGAGAAAATTTTTTTCTAAAAAAACTTGATTCTTTTCTCGAAAATTTGGAATATTTTCAAACAAGAAATTGAACATAATTTTTTTGCAAAAAAAAATCAAAAATTCTTTATAAAATTCTTTTTTTTTTTGAAACATCAAAAAAATCTTTGCAAAATTGAAAAAATCTCATACTCATCAAAACATTTGAAAAACGTTGGAAATTTTTTGCTAAAAAATAAAACACATTTTTTACAAAAGATGTTTAATGCATTTCGAATTTTTTGTTCTTAGGTACGTAAAAAATGTAAAATATACCTACATTAAAAATCATAATTTTTTGCACCAAACTTTTAAAATATTTTCATTTTTTCTTGAAAATTTTTTTAAAAAATCTTTTCATTTTTTTTGCAAGAAATTTTTTAAAATTTCAACAAAAATTTTTATGTAGATAATTTCAGAAAAATTTAGAAAAAGAACAAAAATCAATTATTTCTCTGAAAATCTCTTTATCAAATTATTTGAAAATTTTTGATCGATTTTTTTTTAATTTTGAAGCGGATTTTGATTTAATTTCCATTTTTTTAAATCAAAAATTTGAAAATAAATCTTTCAAAATATTTATCACAAAAAAATTGAAAATGTAATCATATTTTACATTTTGAGTAGATTTTCTGTTCTTACTTTTTTTGATAAATTTCATAACTACATTTTTGGTATTTTTTACAAAAAAAGAAAAGAAAAGAAAAACAAATTACTTTCTTTGGAAAAATGTTGAGTAATTTCTATTAAAAAAAAATTTAAAAAAAAATACAGGAACTTCTGAATAAATTTTCAACTTTTTTTTATGAAGAATTGAAAAAATTTCTCTACAAATAAATTTGTTTCTAAAAATCTCAATTTTCTTCGTCATTGATTTTTTTGGGAAAAATCTTTGCAAAATGTTTTAATATTTAAAAAAAATTTGAAATGAATTCTTAATGAATTTCCAAATCTTGAATTTTTATGGAAAATGATCATTTTACAAAAATTCTTCACAAAATTTTTTTAATACCTAGGTAATCCTTTTTTTACATTCTGAATACATTTCAACATATTTTTTATCATGAAAAATTTTATTTAAACAAATGAACTTGTAGTAAATTTTACAAGAAAATTGAAATAAATAAAAATGAATTTCACAATACAAAATCTTGAAATGATTTCTTTTGAAGTGAAATTTGAATAAATTTTCAACTTTTTTCGTTGAAAAATTTAAAGAATTTTTTTTCTGCGAAGGTTTTTTACTGTTTTGATTGTCTTCAAAATAATTTGAAAAAATTGGAATAAAATTTCAAAAAAATGAAAATGTACTTTGCAGAGGCTTTTTAAATATATATTTTTAAAGTTTGCAATGAATTTTTTTGAAATTTTTTTTATAATAAATGTAAAGGCGAAGAAATTTATTCACAGAATTTCCATCATCATTCATAGGTAATTTCAATTTGATTACTAAAAAGTTTGAAGACCTTTTTGAGGACTTCTTGAAAAAAATTCTACACAAAAAATTATTTTAAGATCTCGACCCAAAAATTTGAATAATTTTTGCTTTAATTTTTTGCGAATTAGTTAGGAGTGTAGTTAACTTTTTTATGCCAAAGAAGTGGCGTGATAACTTGAAAGATCACGTGAATTTTTCAAAATTTTCAATATTGTAAGATCAAAAACTGGTAAAAAATACCAAGTTGTCAATTAGTAATTTTCTCTTTCAGTTCTTAATCAATTTCAAAATAGTATTGGTACGCTTTTATAAGTTGGCTCAAAATTTGGAGGTTGGGTAGCGATGGAAGAAAATTTCTGAGTTATTTACAGAAGGAAAAATTCGTCTCAAAAAAATCCTCACAATAATCTCGACGAAAGAAATTTTCTGAGGAAAAAATTATTATACAAGTTACTTTTAAAAAATCCTCTCTAATTTTAAAAGAAAAATTCTCTTGAGTTTTTTTTTCAATCAAGAAAAACGTATAATGTGCAAGTATTTTTATGAAAATCCTCGTCACAAAAAAAATCTCGGAGACCTCGACGAAAGAAAGAGTCTCCTAAAGTGTACTAATGACTCGTATTTTACGATCAAATATTTATCACAACTATTTAAAATTCTCTCGAAAATTTTTCACGCTTCAGTTGCATTTCAGTGATTCCCAAAGTGACCATTCCATTAAAAATTTTCCAATTTCCACCTCTATCATTTTTCGTCTTCAAAAAAAAAAAAAAAAAAAAAAAAAGGAAAAACTAATTTTGTTAAACAACTCTAAACCAGGACCATTTAGTAAATTAAACCTGGAGAGTAGATTTTCATGGACGAGCTCGAAATTGTTGTTTCGTTACGCTTTGTTTAACGAATAAAAGGAAATTCGGTGAATTTCACACCTGGAAACTACGCATGAGGCGAGAACCCGGAACCTAGCATGTCCTTAAACCACTGCATAAATTTTGAATTTCAACATGTGTGAAGTTTATTTAAAAAAAAAAAAAAAAAAAAAAAAAAAAAAAAAGTCTAAAACAATTACACGACCTAATGATGTTTGCACTTTGACACGAGGTAAATAAAACTTGCAAAAATTCGAGCCGACCTCGAGTGGCCTTTAATTCTTAGAATTTTTTCATTATCGAGGTAACCTTGTATAGTACTTTTTCTCCTAAATTGAAAGAGTATCCAGAAATAACCCTTATACCTACTTTATCGATATATTGATTTTATTCATCGTGGATGTTTTCTGTTCAGTGAGCCTCAAGCTATGTGCTACATCGAAACCATGAACTTGGACGGAGAGACCAATCTAAAAGTCAGGCAAGGGCTTCCCGAAACAGCAAATTTGATCGACGTGAAAGATTTGTCCAAGTTTAAAGGTATTATCGAATGTGATCTGCCAAACAGACTAATTTACGATTTCACCGGAACGTTAACCAGACGTAACACTTCGTAAGTATCCATTTTCACGGTTTGGTTACATCATCATCAGAAATATGACTCTATTGAAATATTCATATTCGCTTTCAGAACACTGCCTCTTGGACCCGATCGAATCCTGTTACGAGGAGCAATGTTACGTAACACTGGCTGGGTCCATGGTCTGGTCATCTATACCGGCCATGAGACCAAACTAATCAAAAATTCTACCGCAGCTCCGCTCAAACGTTCCACCATCGATAAACTCACCAATACTCAGATCCTCATGCTGTTCATGCTGCTGCTAATGCTTTGTCTGATTAGCACAATTTGCAGTGTAATTTGGAGTAATTCTCAAGACGATATTAACTGGTATCTTGGATTGAAAAACTGTACGTGGAATCATGGCAATAAGACCTGTGCTCCTTTTACCGATGATTCGGGTAGTAAGTACATATTGCAAATTTAATAGGAATACTCGAGCGTACTTCGGTTATAAAAAACGTGTGGGTGGATTGTTTGAAATTGACGATGAGCCGAATTCGTGTGTGATCGATGGGTTCTATCGTGATAACCTTGTTACTCTTGGCGTTATATTTTATTTACACTAATTGTATTTTATTCTATTTTTTTCATTTCAGTCGAAACGAAAACAAACTTCGGATACACGTTGTTGACTTTCATCATTCTGTACAATAATCTGATTCCTATTTCGTTGCAAGTTACTCTAGAAGTTGTCAGATTTTTTCAGGTATGAGAAAAAGTACTGATGAATATTCGACAGTTATGATAAGTCCTTGAGCTATTTAACCGTAAAACTAGAGCAAAATGCATTTTGAGTCGACAGAGATTTTTCTTGATTTTAGAAAATTTCTATTGATGTTCTGATGAACCACCAAAAAGTCCCCAAATCTAGCCCCTCAAAAAGTCTTTTGAATGGGCCAAGACACCCTCGTCGTTTTTTGCTCATAACTTTTCAAATATACTTTTAAACAAAAAAATTGTAATAACTGAAATTGAAGTACATAAAATTTGCAATAAAAAAGGTTATATTCAATTTTTTCGAAAAGTGAACGGGTGGCGTAAAAATAATCATCAGAATATACATACAGGGTGAAAAAAATTAAAATTTTCTTTCTTTCATGAATAAGATAGAAAGTTGCAATTAATTCTTAGGAAAAAATGAATGAAGCTGTTTTGTAGGGAATTTCACGTACTTTAATTTTTATTTGAACTTTTTTTTAATTCGAGGCACCCCTGATGAGTTATCAACATTTTTGAAGAAAAATGAGTTCATACACCCAGTTGGGGGAAAAAACGCGTTAAAGTTCGTATAAAATTTCGCCCGCGGGAATTTGGTACTTTCCGCGGTTAGAAATTAACGCCATAGAAAACGCAGTGCGTAATTATGCGCGTTTTTTTTGCATGGAAAATACGCTTTACCGCGTTTTTTCATTTATGAAAAACTCGCAGTATTACGCACCGCGTTGTTTATGGCGATTATTTCTAACCGCGGAAAGTACCAAATTCCCGCGGGCAAAATTTTATGCAGAATTAAACGCGTATTTTTCTTGCAATTTGAAAAAGTGCAAAGTGCATAATGCACTTTTTCAAATTACAGGGAAAATATGCTTTCAATTCTGCATAGGTAAATAAATACCTAAAAATGAATGCATTATTTTTTTTTAAATTAGAAGTTTATTTAACGGAGAACGAGTGATATATAAGTAAAAAATATATAAGTATAATTATAATTATAATAAAAACGGCTATAGTCGGCTAATGGAATGATCAGATGATATAATTGTTTCAATTATCAGTATTCATCTGGTTGTAATACTCTCGATCGTATGTGTTGTTGGCGACGTATTTTGTCCTCTTCATCGTCAGTACAATCTGAAAAACACAAAATATGAGTTTTCTTTGAATAAGTCGCTATATGTATTTATGCACTTTCAAAAAAATCTGAAAAATATTTCTACTGTCAAATTGTCATGAATAAATGAATCTCATTACCCAATTCAATTGAGCCAATTAAGGGAAAAGGACCAAATTAGAGCAGATACCATTTTTGCCTCCCCCGCTCCTACCTAAATTACATTAAAAGTAAATAATTATGTCAAAAAAATCAACTAAATCCCTTTCACGTGGTGACCTTTATTTTTCAATTTAGGGTTTACCAAACTTGTGAGATTTTTTTTTTTTTTTTAAAGTTGAAGTACTCCAAAATAGAGATAGCTTTTTTAATTTTTTAATTGATAAAATCATTAATTGTTTGAAAACATCGTAATTCATTCCTTCCAAATTTTTTTAGGATTATTCGATTCAAATTTTCAAATTTTTTTCAAAATTTTTATAATTTATTTTTTTTAAATCAAAAAAATCTAAACTAATTTTTTTGAAAATTTGTATCATAATTGAAAATCAATTGACAAAATTTTGGAATTCTAAAATTTAAAAAAATCTAGTTTTGAAAGATAGAAAAAAATCTCTTTTAAAAAAATCGAAAAAATGAAAATTCAAGTAAAATGATCTCTAAAAAGTAAAAATTGAAAAAAAATTCATTGATAAAATAAAAAAATTGAAAAAAATTACCCAATTTCTATTTTTAAAAATTTATGAAAAATTATTTCAAAAATTAAAAAATTTCGAAAATTTTGTATTGAAAATTAAGAAAATTTATTATTAGGTAGAAAATTATTGGAAAAAATCAATTTAAAAAAATTTTAAAATGCATTTTTCAAAATTTTTAGGATTAAATTTTTGAAAATCAAACAAATTTCAAAGCAAAGGAAAAATTTAACCTTGAAAAATTGAAAAAAGTAGTCAAAAAAATTTACACAGTTTCTTTTTGTGAAAATTCAAATAAAACCTCCATAAAAATTTGGAAAAAAAATTCAATATGGCGATTGTTGAACATTGAAGAAATCGTTTTCAAAATTCAAAGCATCAATTACCACTAACGTCTAGATTGATTGTTTTGTTTACATTCATGGGGTGCAACTTTGATAAATTTTTACCAAGTCCAGTGCTACATAATAATTTATAGTCAAAATTGGAAGGTAGGAAGGGGTCTAATCGAAATTTTTGTGATAACTAAAAGTATTTGTACAACTTCAAGCTACAACTTTTGTTTGAAAATTTTTTCAATCGAGCCCCTTACCTCCCCCCTGTTTTTAAAAATGTATTTGAAGGAGTTGGATTATCCAAAATTGGTGGGGAGGGAGGGATCCGATTGAAATTTTTGTTATTACCAAAATTATTTCTAGTACTTCAAGCTACAACTTTTGTTTGAAAATTTTTTCAATCGGGCCCCTTACCCTCCCCCTGTTTTCAATAATGTTTTTGAATGAGTTGGATTATCCAAAATTGGAGGGGAGGGAGGGGTCCAATCGCAATTTTTGTGATAACCAAAAGTATTAGCAAAACTTCAAGCTACAACTTTTTTTTGAAAACTTTTTCAATTGAGCCCCTCTCTCTCCACTTATTTTGCATAACACTCCCAAAATACTAATTAAAAATTGAAGGGGGAAGGAGAAATGGGTCCAATTGAAAAATTTTTGCAACAAACTTGTAGCTCAAAGTTTTAGGAAAAATTTTGGCTATGACAAAAATTGCGATTGGACCCCTCCCTCCCCTCCAATTTTGGATAATCCAACTCATTCAAATACATTATTGAAAACAGGGGGAGGGTAAGGGGCCCGATTGAAAAAATTTTCAAACAAAAGGTGTAGCTTGAAGTACTAGAAATAATTTTGGTGATAACAAAAATTTCAATCGGATCCCTCCCTCCCCACCAATTTTGGATAATCCAACTCCTTCAAATACATTTTTAAAAACAGGGGTGAGGTAAGGGGCTCGATTGAAAAAATTTTCAAACAAAAGTTGTAGCTTGAAGTTGTACAAATACTTTTAGTTATTACAAGAATTTCGATTAGACCCCTTCCTCCCTTCCAATTTTGACTATAAAGTATTATGTAGCACTGGACTTGGTAAAAATTTATCGAAGTTGCACCCCATGAATGTAAACAAAACAATCAATCTAGACGTTAGTATCAATTACCATGCTAAACTTAATTATAAATTAGAATTACGCTAAATCTGCGTCTTAATTTCGTACGTCAATCTTAACAATTGACATGGTTCATCATTCAAAATAATACAAAATCTTCTCACACCACGTGGCACCAGAATAACACTTTCAACGTTCAACATGAGGTTTAAAATCGTATATCGCCACGTGGCGATATACGATTTTAAACCTCATGTTGAACGTTGAAAGTGTTATTCTGGTGCCACGTGGTGTGAGAAGATTTTATATTATTTTGTATGATGAACCATGTCAATTGTTAAGATTGACGTACGAAATTAAGCTCATTTCACTAAAATTAAATACAATGGTGGATTGATAAAAATTACTGTGTAGGTACTTACGAAGAGTTTTTTGGCCGATCATCCATTATGTAAAACACCGCAGGTATATCCTATTTTAATCACTTTAAAACACAAAACTGAACGAATTTTACTTTATGAAAACAATTCCAAGTATAGAGTGTCTCAGCCCCCTCCTGCCATGATGGGTGTATATTGCGCAAGCGCATAATATGAACACGTTGTGCGGTGGTGCGGAATATTTCATGGATTTTCGCTTAGAGATAAAATAACGCGGTAGAGCGGATTAAAGGTGCGGAATTTTGGGCTTCTTTTAACGCAAATTTTTGCGCAGAGAAAAAATAACGCAGTAGAAGTAGATCTTATTCGCGGAATTTCAAGCTTATTTCAGCAAGCTGAAAATAACGCCATAGTGTAACTATTTTTGTGCGTCATAACGGCAATTCAGCTGCGGTTTTTTACGCTTATACCGCGTAATTTTCTCTCAAAGCGCGAATTTTTTCGCAGAAATAGCGTTTTTTCCCCCAACTGGGCAAGAGACAGTTGGGAGAGGAGGTTTGGGATTGTTTTGTGATTTATAATGTTGATGTATCATTACTCGCATGCATGTTGTACCCCCCACCACCACCTCCATATGGTATCATATTCGGGAAAATTAGAGCAACATTTATTTTCATATTGTTTATTTTTGCGCCACCCGTTCACTTTTCGAAAAAAATGAATATACCTTTTTTGTTGCAAATTTTATGTACTTTAATTTTAGTTATAACAAATTTTTTGTTTGAACGCATATTTGAAGAGTTATAAGCGAAAAACAACACGAGGATCTCCTCGAGTCCACATTTAAGGGATTTCTTAAGCTTTGTGACTCGTGTACTTTTTTGGTGACCAATCCTGGACCAATCCGGACATCGAAAGGGACATTTTGAAATCAAAAAATCGTTGCTGACCCAAAATTCAATTTCATTTCCTTATTTAACCGATTCTATTTTATAGATTTTCGCTCTATTAAATTAACAATTAACAACATTTAGTTTCTATACGTGACACGTTGATAAACTATCACGTTTATTCGCAGGCTATCTTCATCAACTCGGATATCGATATGTATCACGAAGAATCTGATACCCCAGCCATGGCACGAACATCAAATTTAAACGAAGAATTAGGAATGGTAATTGCTAATGCGTTATTTACGTGTATACCGAAGCGTAGAATACCGAAAAAAAAATGTCAATTTAAATATTAACATTTTGATGTGTCGATAACTGATAATGACGTTTCCATGATTACAGGTGAAGTACGTATTTTCCGATAAGACCGGTACACTAACGAGGAACGTAATGGAATTCAAACATTGTTCAGTGGGCGGACTTTTGTACAAGGAAGATAAAAAAGACATACTCGTTAATGTAAGCCTGCTTGTAAATTAATGAAACTGGATCGAAGATCGAATTAACCCAACAATGTATTTTTTTTTTTTTTTTTTTTTTTTTTTGGTCGCAGAATTTACTCGAAAATCATGCTACCGCTTCTACGATAAGGCATTTTCTCACGTTGTTGTCAGTGTGCCATACTGTGATCCCTGAAAAAAATCTGGATGTGGAAGTCGACCATAAAATATTATATCACGCTTCTTCGCCCGGTAATTAATTAAAATCACGAATAATTTGTTGACGAACACGTAATACGATGTATTTCCATTTTACAGATGAAAGAGCTTTACTACTCGGAGCTCAAGAATTCGGATTCACTTTCGATACTCGTACGCCTAATTCGGTCGAAGTAAATACCCCTTTTGGTAGAGAAAAATACGAAATATTGAACGTATTAGATTTTACAAGTGCTAGAAAACGTATGTCAGTTATAGTGAGGACGGCCGATGATAAAATTATTTTATATTGCAAGGTAAATCACGAAAAGATCAGTTGTAAGTTATAATTAATCAAAATAACTGCATAATGGTTTTTAAATTTTTCGATATTTTTTTTCAGGGAGCCGATAACGTAATTTTCGAACGATTGTCGCCCAAGGGCCAAGAATACTGCGATTCTACGTTGTATCATTTGCAAGAATTCGCAAACAGCGGTTTGCGAACGTTATGCTGTGGTATGGCTGAGATACCTGCAGATAAATATAACGTAAGAAGGATTTTTATGCTATGTATTTAATGATTAACACAGGTAAGGAGCTCTGTATTAAGACTCTGTATCTTTTTTTTCTAGAAATGGAAGCTTTTATACCACGAAGCTAGTACAGCTTTGGATGGAAGAGAAGCCAAGCAAGAAGAGGTGTCTAATATGATCGAAGTTGATTTACACCTTTTAGGAGCGACAGCTGTTGAAGATAAGCTTCAAGATAAGGTATGTTGACGACATGGCGAATTCAAATAGTTGTTAAATATTTGTTTCCGTGTGTACCTATTTCGATTATGTAAGAGAATTGAGCAAGTAGTGTTGCCTCATTATGTTAGGCAACTCGAAAATGAAAATGAGACAGGTGTTTGTATAGTTTTTGGATGTTTACGAATTTATGACCCTATGACGTGGGTGAATTTTTTGAAATTTATGTTTCCGCTTTTTTTATGAATTGCTAAATTTTTTTAATATTAGAGGGGGGGGGGAGTGGAATTGATTATAATTTTAGTAAGTTTCATATTTTGCTGAATTTTTCAGAAATGTTGTAATTTTCAAAGTTTCATCACTCTCCGATTTATTAAGAAATTTTTAGTTTATGTATTTTTTGTCATTTCTTTTAAAAATACCATTTTTCTGTAATTTTGGCTTTTCAAATCAAATTTTTGGTATTTCAAGGGTACAGAGTCAGATTCATCAATCAGATTTTAAATTTTTTTGTTTCCAACTCAAAGATTGGCGAAGTTCCTTTGAATTTTAGTACCATTAAAAAAAATAATTCAGCTCTCACATTATACTAAAAGTGGAAAAATGGCTCTAAACCACCCTACGATGAGAAAATTATTGAAAATGATGAAGGTATTCTGAAAAAATGTTGAAAAACTGATTCTCTTATAAAAATTGAAATGAAACGGGTTTTGAAATTTTTTTTAAAAAATTCTTTGCTCAAAAACAAAAAATTTTAACCACATTTTTGAAAAAAGTAAATAAAAAATAAGGAATAAGCAGGAGTAAAAAATTATTCTAAAGAAAATTTTTAGAGAAAAAATCTCTTGGAAAAGAGTGAAAAATTTTAAATTGCTAAAAAAATTATTTTTTGAAACCCCCTCAAGAAGTTTTTAAAATTGTTTATAAATTGAAAAATGAATTCAATTCAACTAATTTTTTGAAAAGAATATGAAATAATTTTTTATGAATAATAAAAAATGATAAAAAGGTCATACCAAACAAATTATTCGATCAAAAATTTTTGTCAAAAACATTATTTTTAAAAAGCGAGGGAAAAATGATCACTTGAAAAAATTAGGAAAAAAGTTGGATTTAAAATGTTTAAAAAATCGTGAAAAAATTTAATTTTTAGAAATTGAAAATAAATTCTGTACAACAAATCTTGAAAAAAATGAAGTTCTTTTGTCTGAGTGAAAAAAAATATAAATATAGGTAAGTACCTATAAAAAATGAGCATAAATGGATTCTCTAAAATAAAAATTGTTTGAAAAAAGTTAATTAAAAATAATATTTGTACCTTCCCATAAAGTGTTCTTTTAGAAACAAGATGGAAAAAAATGTTTAAAAATAATTGTTCTGAACCCCCCCCCCCCCCCCCCCCCCAATGAAAAATTTCTCAAAAATTCCAAAGTTGAAAAATAAACTCTTCCGCAATTTTTTTGAAATAAAAATAAAATAAAGTATGAGAAGATTCTATGAAAGAAAAATTATGAAAAAATAATCTCAAAATATTTTTTTGAAAAAATAATTTCCCAAGTAGGTAAAAAAAAAGGTTGATTGAAAAATAATTACGTATTCTAAAAAATCCTTCTGAAGAAAATTTTACTTCTTCTAAGAAAAGAAATCTAGAAAATTTTCTCATGAAAAATTCATTTTAAAAATAAGTTGAATAAATAGTAGGTACTTTTAAATTTAAAAAATTTATTTGGCTCAAAAAGATCACTTGAAGTGCATTTATTAGAAAAAAATTGCAAAAATTTTTTTTAGTAATTTTTATTTTAAATTAGTATGAAAAAAGTTTGAATGAGTAAAAAAAGAAATACCCAGAACAAATTTTTTCAGAAAAAAAACATATTTTGTAGAAAAAATTTTGATTAATTTTTTTTTATGTTTTGATTTTAAAACAGAGTTTTTGACAAAAAAAATTTTAAAAAAATGTTTATAAAAAAAATGAAAAAATTATTTTGACAGTTAATTTTTTTCAAAACGGGTTTCTTTCAATATTTAAGAAAAAAGGGAAAGAAAAACATTTCAATGTTTTGAAATGTTGGACTCATCAAAAAATTTGCCTTTTTCCGTCAAAATTAGTCATTAGTCATTATTTGTCATTTCCTTGATTGATTTAGTTATTTTTTGTTATTAAAATTAGTCGAGCACTGTAATTTTGAAAAATGAGTTTCTCTTGAATTTTACAGCATTGATAGTGACAATTTTTTTCTTCAAATTTTTAATTTTCAATTTTGAAAAAATTCAGTTTTTATAGTTGTGATGATTTTGAATGAATTTCAATTTTTTTTTCAATTTATGGCTTCTACATATGACTCTTCCAAATTTTTAATTTCTAGATTTTTTTCAATTTGTAGTGAATCTTATTGATAAATTTTGCTAATTCCATAGTATGATTTTTTTTTTGATAAATTAAATAGGTGAATTTATGATACTAAATTTTTAATAATTATTCGTAATTTAAAATGACATTTTCTTTGCTTCAGGTACCAGAAACGATTGAATCGCTTCTACGAGCAGACATCAACGTCTGGGTGCTGACCGGTGATAAACAAGAAACAGCTATAAACATCGGCTACTCTACTCGTCTCATTGTTCAAGGAACACCCTTAATTATGTTAAATGAAACTAGTCTCGATGTAATTAATTTCATACCAACTTTACCAAAAATTCTCCTTCTTTGCAAATTCTAATAATTAATTTAATTTTTTTTTTTACAAATTTCTGCAGACTCTAAGAAACGCGATCAATTACCACATTACTAGTCTCGGAGACGCCATTGGCAAACCGAGAAACCCATTGGCTTTAATTATCGACGGAGCAACCCTAAAATACGCTTTATCTCCCGAAATAAAAACCGATTTCCTTTTACTATGTACTAGTTGTAAATCTGTGATTTGTTGCCGCGTATCTCCAATGCAGAAGGCTGAAGTAAGCTGATAAATACTCAATAGCCCATATCCATACTCCATAGAGTATTTTTAATTTTAAATTTGAATTTTAGGTTGTTGAAATGGTACGTTCTAGTACGAAAGAGGTTACTTTGGCCATCGGTGATGGTGCCAATGACGTAGCAATGATACAAAAAGCCCACGTTGGAATTGGTATATCTGGAGTTGAAGGTCTACAAGCTGCCTGCGCTTCGGATTATTCCATCGCTCAAGTGAGATGAATTTACTGTAAAAAAAAAAGAACGAAACGAATAGAAATTAATTTGAAAAAATTATATTTGTTACAGTTTCATTTTTTATTGAAGTTGTTATTCGTGCACGGAGCTTGGAATTACTCGCGAATGTGCAAATTAATATTATATAGTTTTTATAAAAATATTTGCCTATATGTGATGGAACTCTGGTTCGCTATATATTCCGGATGGTCTGGTCAAATTTTGTTTGAAAGGTGGACCATTGGATTATATAATGTGGTAAGTAGCAATTTTGCTTGAAAATATCAAATGTGGAAAAAATGATTGATTCGTAATTAAGATTTTTTAAGGACTTTTTTCTCCCTTCGCTTTTTCGAGGCTCCACCTCCTCTCCTGGGAAGTCCTTTATATCCGTTCCAGAAGCTCTAATTGAAAAAATTTTCAAACAAAAGTTGTATATTAATATCCTTAGAATAATTTTTGTTCTTACAAAAATTTTGATTGGACCCTACTCTCCCCTTTAATTTTGCATAATACGTATGAAAATCACCAAATATGATGATTCTTGTACGTATTATGCAAAATTAGAAGGGAGGGAGTGGTTCAATCAAATTTTTTGAGATGACCAAAATTATTCCAAAGGTTTCAATCTACAACTTTTGTTTGAAAAATTTTTCGATTTGGGACCTTAGGTTCAGAGGTAGGGAGATTTTTTGAAAATAAAATGGACTCTAAAGAAAATCAGAATACGTCCTAGATTACGAATCAGCCATAAAATTATTTTGAACCTTTTTATCGCTAGTAACTTGCATTTGTGACTGTACCATAATCACTCTTTGATCTTGTTCCAGTTATTTACCGCTGCACCTCCCCTCGCAATGGGTATATTCGATAAAGTATGCTCAGCTGAAACCATGCTCAAGCATCCAAAACTCTATTCGTCAAATTCTAGTCAATTTAGCGTTAAAATATTCTGGGTATGGATAATAAACGCCTTGTTACATTCAGTGCTGTTATTCTGGATTCCGATGTTGGCTGTGCAAAAAGACGTGCTTTGGAGTCACGGTATGGAAGGCGGATATCTCGTGCTGGGCAATATGGTTTACACGGTACGTATTTTATCGAATGTCTAGATCGAATATTAAATACAAACGTGTCAATTATTCGTGTATTTGTTTTGTTTGCTTCACAGTACGTTGTAATGGCCGTTTGTTTGAAAGCCGGCGTGCATATTAATTCGTGGAATTTCATGACTCACGTGTCTATTTGGGGTTCCGTATTTTTATGGTTTATTGTCGTTGTAATTTACAGGTTCGTACGAATGCCCATCTTGGATTTTTGGTTTACTTTTATTTCTACACGAACGAGTGGATTAATTTTTTGGTATTTTTTTGCAGTCATGTTTGGCCCACAATTCTTATCGGTCCAGTTATGTTTGGTATGGATAAAATGGTATTTTCCACGATGGTATTCTGGCTCGGATTCATTCTTACACCATTCGTAGTCATAGGTCTTGATTTAACAGTGCTCGCGTAAGTTATACGAGATGCTAGATAATAAATTACCTATTCATTGAGACGAATTCTTCGATAAATTGGCAATTTTTTTCTTTATGCATGTTGCAGAACACGAGGAACGTTATTCAAGTCAATTACCGAAACTGTTCGCGAGTTGGAAATCAAGAAAAACGACACTGGTAAAGTGTTGGGCGAAAATAAGCATTCGTAAGATTTTAAATTTCTCAAATAAATCATTCTCTCGTGTGTACATACAAAATACAAATACCTGTATACGTAAATGGCAGTGCTGTATACAAAGACAAACACATCTTACCTTATAGGTATTGAATACTACCGAATACAAAATGATACATTTAGTCGTATCTAACTGCTTTGTATACAAATTAACCATTGACATTTTTTAAGTATTCCTGGTGTAAGGTTGCATGTTGTTGGGGAGCTTGGCAATGTTGATTTGTTAATCACGTGATTAATATGGTCGTGATCGCGTTCTGTAATTGTGATGCGAACGATAAACAGCTTAGTTCGTTTATTTTGTAGGTGACTATGAGAGGTATCGAACGATACAGGTAAAATAATGTGAATTTGATGCACCGAGGTGATTTTTGTAATTTATCAACGAATTTCATCTGCGTTTGATGCACCGATATTCGTATCAATCAACAAAAAAACAAACCGTAGTTACCAATAAAAATAATGTTATTGTTTCTAAGGGCTTGTAAAATTGTAAAAGTTTCCTAAAAAAATATGATGATTCTTCCCTGCGCCGGCAACTTGAAATTTTCTATGTGAGAAGGATTTTTTTTTCTTAAAATCAATTTTTTTAAATAGGGGTTTTCTTCGAAAAAATCGGTATTTCCCCCAGAAATGTAAAAAAGCTTTTACTCCAAGAAATTTAGAATTTTTTTAATAAAAAATAATTTAAGAAAAAAATCGAAAAATTTTCTACTCAAAAAAATATTTGGAGATGTGTTCTCCAAAAAAATTAGAGATTTTTTTCCAAAAATATTCCTTACGGGAAAAATAAAAAAATCCTCTAGTCTGGAAAATTAAAAAATTTTTACCTTGAAAAAATTTGAATATGTTTTCTCTAAAAAAAATCAAAGTTTTTTCCCCAAAAATTTGAGAAATATTTTTACTTAGAAAAATTGAGAAAAAATGCTCTTTTCAAAATAATTGAAAGACTCCACAGCCCCCCCCCCCCCCCCCAAGAAGCGGAGTTTTTTTTTCTGTAAAAATAAGATTTTTTCCTAAGAAAATATAATCAAGCCATTTTTTACGCTAGCTGCAAAAAATTGGATATTTTTTACCAATTTCACCTCTAGAAAATCCAGAAAATTTTTCTTTTAAAAAATTTAATTTGAAAAAATTCAAAAAATTGAGTGATTTTTTTCACAAAAAATTTAGAGGTTGCTTTCTATAAAATGGAGGATTTTTTTCTATAGAAAAACAAAAGACTTTCTCAAAAAAAAAAAAAAAAATGAGAGAAAAATCAAAAAATTATTTACAAAAAAATTGAAGAATATTATTCTATAAAAACAAGAGATTTATTTCTCTAAAAAATTAAAAGTTACCCTCTCCAAAAATCAAAAGGATTTTCTCCCCTCTCCCAAATATAAAGTTTCCACAAAAAATTGTGAAATTCCACCCTACCCCCCCCCCCCCCCAAAACCATAAGATTTTAGAGATTTTTACTACAAAAAAAACACAAAGATTTTCAAAAAAATTGCGACAGGTAGTCGAGGTTTTTTCTCTAGAAATGAGCGATTTTTTTCCCCTCTGGAAAAATTCAGAAAATAATGTTTCCAAAGAAATTGGACCCCCCTCCCCTCATTAAAAAACCAAGGAATATATTTTTTTTCATTTTTTTTCTCTCTGAGGATTGAAGCTTTTTCTATAAATTGAAAAATCCCCCCTCCCGCAAAAAAATAATCAATGAATATTTTTTTTAAAAATTTTAAAATGAAGATTTTTTTACTTGAAAAAAATTGGAACCAAAGATCAAAATTTTTTCTCAAGGAAAATCCAAGATTTTTTTTGAACCAAACGTAAGAAATTTCTTCGGAAAAAAATTTAAAATTCCAAGAAAGTTGCAATAAAAAATTTTCCTCCTAAAAAAGTTTAAACCATTTTTTTTTTCACTGAAAATAATAAATTTATTTTCTCAAAAAATGAGTGATTTGATGTTTTATACTCTAATGAACTGAAAAAATGTTTTACAAAAAATTTAAGTATTCAAATTTTTTCTCAAAAAAATACGAGATTTTTTTTATCAAGAATTTGGATTTTTTCTTAAAAAAAAAAAGTTTTTCTTTTCTGAAAAGATTAAAAAGTGTTTTTTCTTCTTTCAAAAAATTAAAAGATTTTTTCCAAAATCGAGTTCATTTTCGTCAAAATATTAAGAGGGTTTTTCACCAAATAAATAAAAAAAAAAAAAAAGATTTTACTTGGCAAAGTGTATGCAATTTTTGCAGTTTATTTCACTTTTGAAATTCTGTACACTAAAGCACCGAAGATGGAAGTCCAATTTTTTTCGACTTCGAGATTTTTATTGTTTATGAACCTACAAGTGTCAAAAATTCGAAAAACGTAAAAACCTCGAAGTTGAAAAAAATGTGACTTCCATCTTCGGTGCTTTAGTGTACAGAATTCTTAATGGAGCACCTGAGATACACACTGCTCCGTTGCCGGCCTTAATTTTTCAATCTTCCTGTACCTGTTACATATTCTTCCTTATCGATAAACACTCTTACGCTTCCTTATCAGTGATAGAAACTCGATTGTTTTCCAATTGTTTTTGGGATCATCTTGCTGCAAAATGGCAATTTTATTGTACTACAAAATCTAAAAAAAAAAAATCGTCATTGTACTGTATTATACGATGTATTTTAAAAAAAATTTCAATTGCAATCTTGCTTGGTTGTTGTGCCTATTTTTAGGTAAAAGTTTTCAAAAAAGAAATTAGTCGATTGCGAAATGCACTGAAATTGAAATTTTTATTTTTTAGTTTATCAGAACGGGCCCGGTTATTAAAAAACGTTCGAAATGTATTTACTTTTCGATCCGAACATAGGCACGCTACGGTTGAACTAGAAATGGGTCGTAAGTACATAGAAATTTTCGCTACAATTTTTTTCATTTTTAAAATACCTAATTGACTAATTAATAATTATTGATCATCTGTTTAGATGGATTTGCTTTCTCGCAAGAAGAAGGTGGCGCTGTTTCTCAGTCTGATGTGGTTCGATCGTACGATACGAAAAATAAATAAGTCAATTCGATTTGCCCTCTAAGGCATGTCATCGTTGGAAAATGCTCGTTTTTTTGAACATTTGTACTGAAAAAAAAGTATAGCAATTTTACACGATTTATTTTATCCGTCCTAGTGTGATAAACGTGAAAGATTGAGTCTGATGAAAGACGCCTAGATTAGTATTTTTTACATCGATAATAATGTTAAAGTACAATGACGATTATTTGACTGTAAGATCTATAAACATTACGAGGACCAGAGAATATTAATGTGGAGTATCTCGAGTTACCATTACGTAATCATTTTTTATAACAAATCCAACCAACGGATTTTCTCACAATGTATAAAATGCACGCGTGCACTTTTTTTTACGTTTGGAAAAAAAAACTAAGCTAATGGACACAGATGGGACGTTCTCATGTTTGCCTAATTTGTGATATTTAAATTTTTACACCGGTTTTATTAGGTATCTAATGTCTTTCTATTTCTAAAGCTCAATTAATTCTCGAATACTTTCGATGCCAATTTCATTCTACCATTGGGTTAGTTTTTTTCGGCTTAATTTTGTACGTTGTTGTTGTTGTTTTCTTTTTTAGTCGCGTTCGTAAATTCGCACCTCCGGAGTAATACAATGTTAACTCAAAAAAGCACATTTTCGGGAAATGGCAAATAAAGAATTTCTTAATTTTCGAACGTCATTTGGAGTAAAATGATTTGGTCATTTGAGGAGTTCAAACACATTTTTGAAAAGTTTGAAGTTTCTGCTTTCCAAAAATATGAATGTTTTTATTGAACACTTCTTTTGTTTTAATGATTTTCTAGGTTGAAAAAACTGTTTTGAGTTATTACAGTTTAACTTCGAGACATTTTTTGCTTTTTTTGAGTTATTATAAGACTGATACTAAAGCTTTTTATCACTTCAAAATTCTGAAAATCAGCTATGGGGGGTTTTCGAGGGCGCTGAATCCATTTCTTATATTATTTCGACCCTAAGTCCAAGGGGGCTCCTAGGAGGGGAGGTGAAAAACCCAAAATTACACAAAATGGCATGTGGGGTATGCAAATCTAGGTTTTTTGACCTCCCAAATCCGTTTTTGATGTCGAATTTGAGAAGTTCTCAATAGGGGCTCCGGGGGGAGAGGGGCAAAACTCAAAATTACCCAAAATGGCATGTGGGGTATGCAAATCTAGGTTTTTTAACCTCCCAAATTCGTTTTTGATATCGATTTTGAGAAATTCTCAATTGGGACTCCGAAGGGAGAGGGGCAAAACTCAAAATTACCCAAAATGGCATGTGGGGTATGCAAATCTTGGTTTTTTAACCTCCCTAATCCGTTTTTGATATTGATTTTGAAAAATTTCTAATAGAGACTCCGGGGGGAGAGAAGAATAAATCGAAATTACCCGAAATGGCATGTGGGGTATGCACATTTTGACTCAGAAACCTCACTTGACTTGATAACGTTGAAAAATTTTCAATTTGGGATCCACCTCCACTTTTATGGATCATATTTTCAACCAAGAGTCAAAACAACTCCAAAAATGAACTCGGGAGGTCAAAAAACATGCATTTGGATACCTCACTTGATGGTGTTGAAAAATAATGAATTTTGACGACCCCCCCCCCCCCTTCCCCCCGGTGACTTACCTCTTGGGACAAGTGTTATACGGTTGTTAATTTACTTGTGGTTGAGTACTATAACCAACCAAAGGTCAAGAGTTGATTTTGTGTTGTTTTCTGTATTTTATTTTTCTATTTTTTGAGTTATAACATTGCTGTTTTTGGGGGGTTACGGTCAAAATTTCGAAAAAATAACACTGTAGGATGATAGAGCAGAGCAAGTAAAACAAAAAAAAAAAAAAAAAAAAAAAATCGATTTTTTTGAGTTATCATTGTATTACTCCGGAGGTGCGAATTATTGCTTTTTTTTAGGCACCTTTGCGCTGAATTTGTATTTGTACACCTATTTTTTTGTACGTTTTGTTCGTTCTTGTAATAAATTACTTATTTGTTGGTAATTTGCTAAGATGATCCTAAAAAATTGTTATTGAAATTTTAATTGGTTTATTACCTACTTTACTCGTACTTATAATCAAATTATTATAATTATTTTTATTCCATGTACTGATCGTATCTTAATTACTCACATTTTCCAATGAACTGAGATTTATGTACCATTGAAATTGCACTGATGATGCGATGGATTTTATGTACCTATTTTGTTCTGTACCTACCTAAGTGTGTATTTTTATAAAAGAAAATTTCATCATCGTGTGACAATATTGCATTTATTTTTAATACTTTGGTGTGATTTAGACTACAAAACGAAAAGATTTTGTAATTTTTATACATTTTCAAATCAACTCTTCGAGTCGAGCACGTTGAATGATTTTTATGCTTTAAAAATTCCTCCGAAAAATAGTACGGATATTTTAAATTGATCTCTTGTTTAATTTTAAGTACTCTTTACGAGATTTCATCACCGGGGCTAAAATCGTATTTTGTACGCGGATACAATAAAATGCTGTTAATTTATATCGCAATATTGTACCCAATTTTATTATTGTGTTATCGAGTTTTCACAAAATGCTACCTACAATAATGAACAATTTTTATTCATGTATCGCTGTATTAAGTAATTTATTTGTTGTGATGTTTTGTACAGCTGTATTTAAATTAAGTAAGATGCTTTTATGTTTCGAATAAAATTCTTGGAACGTGTTGAATTTGATTTATTTCGAGTGCGAAAATATTTTGGATAACGTTGAATAATGACGAGATGAATTCCATCCTTATAGTAAATGGTATAAAATTTGGAAGTTCTTTTTAAAATAAAAAATAAAATCTTTTGTGAAATAATATTTCGAAGTAACAAAGATAGGGCATTAATTGAGGTATTTTATTTCTTGGAAAAATTTCTTCGTATTTATCAATTCGACTCTGATTATTGAAGAGTGATTTAGTTTAAAAAGAAAACATTTTTCATACTCTTGAGTAAAGTCTGTTATCGATTTAAAATTTTTTAGACTATAAAGAAGACCAAGTACAATATTTTACGGACGAATTTGTTCTAATTTATTAAACGACCGCGTAATAATGACTCAGTTATAATTAAACGACGTATAAATAAGCGTATAATATTATGTGAAAGATGTAACACGACAAAACACCTTCATGCATACAGGTTTTTAGCAGGTGTCCTATATTTATATGCATTTTTTATGGGTTAGTCCGAACTTGATTTTTTATTGCCAACGTTTCATGAGAGACCGAGAGACGCAGAATTAAACATACGAGAATGTTTTTCGAGACGTTTGTTTGTATTTTATGAAAATTATGATTTATTCCTGAAATTTCTTACGGCGAAAAAAAAATTTTCATCGTTTTTTTCGTTCGTAATAATACAATGTTGCCAATTTTACAGCCTTGTACCTTGACTTTGACGAAAAAAGAGCGGAGATTTCAATCACAGCTTGAATGGTACTCGATTTAAAACTCGAGTAGAGAACTGAAATGGCAAAATTTCAACTCAGGAACTTCAGCAGTACTCAAAACTGCATCTTGGGCGAAAATTTCGTGAAAAAACAATAGAAAGAGACGGATAAACGAAATAAAACACGCTGCTCCATGTTGCCAACAGTGATTCGTGTCCGAGCTTCGCAATAAGATTCTCAACATAAACATTAAACTGCCTACCTGTTCGATAATTATTAAAATACCGATGATATTACGCATCGAATTTAATGCGATTATACGTAAAACGAGTGATAAATATTCTAGAATTTGTGAAAATTGCGGTTTTGGTGTTTTAAAAATGTATTCGACGAGGTTAGTGAACGTGATTTTACAAATCAAATCATGTGTTTGATAAAGTGATAAATATTTCGAATAACACATTCGAGTGGTTTTTTTTTTCAAATAATTATTATGTAGTGATGATTTTTTTATGATGCCATATGACATATTGATTACGTTTATTTCAGATTTACCGATGCATTTCGAACGCAAAAGTCCCCAATCAACTGATATAATGCCAGAATGGTAAATAATGGCCATACGAGGCCAAGTGATCGCGAATCTCATACCAAGTCTTCTGTAATTTGTGAAAATAATCGCAAATTTAACCATTGGTCGCAAACTGTCAAGAAAGTGGTCCTTCGAACGTTCGCAGATTGCGATAAATACATTGTAATTGGTGGCGGTTCCGATAATGGTGAATTTGTATTCATCGAGTATGTCAGAAATGATCAAATCACCTATATAAGTGATCGTCAGTTCGAAAACGGCGATGTTGTGTTGACCATTCAAGAGCAGAAGGTCTCAGGATTTACGTATTTGGATGCTGTGAATTGGTTGAGACACTGTGCCAAAAGTTCAACTTCGTTGGTTGTTGAATGTATTCCTAGAGGTGAGTGAAAGCATTTTGGGAAGTTTATACGTTGTTTGGATGTTTTTGGGAGAAATTCATCTCATCTTTGAGTCTTTCTTCGTCTTGAAATTTGAGATTTAGTATTTTTCTCGATGAACGAATATTGAAATTGAGTTTGGGGGTAGATAAAAATGATCTTCGATCTGTTTATGTCTCTATGAAAAGTAGTGGAAAGTCATGATTCATGCTAATTTCTTAATCTATTTTCCTGAAAAATTGTTCTTTAATCGTAAAATTGTCAAGTTTCAAGTTTACTTCTGAATTTTAGTAAACATAAAGAAGCTATTGTGCCAAAAGATTGAAGAAATATTGAATAAAATAACGTCAAAATTATTCTGTGTCGTGTTTTGACTTTTGAGAACACAAATTTGAGAGCAGAATAGTAAGGAAAAAATGAATAACTATTTGAATTTTGGCCATAATTACAATTACAAAATTTGAAATCTCGTAAGAATAATTAATCGAAAAGGAATTAAACTTAAACGTTCATTAAATTTTATTCGGTAATTAAAAATAATTTAAAAAAAAAAAAAAAAATGATGAATCAAAACAATCAATCAGTGTAACCATGACCATGTGGTGCAATCTTAATAATTTTGAAACCCGAATCAACACTGTTAGTCGATTCGTAAATTCTCGAAGTTAGCCGACAATTTCCGAAGTGCGCATTTTTTTCTTTCGTATTCATTCGTTTTACATTCGTTGCATAGTTGTTTATTTCTTGCACTCGTGGTTATTTTGTGTGTGAAAAACTGACTCCGAATTTCCGTTGGGGGTATTTTTTCGTTAATTATAATTCCTTTGTATTAAAATCGATCTAATTAGTGTACGTGTGATTGATACTTTCCTCTGGTTTTGCTCCGGATCTCTGTAAGTATCTTATACAGTTTACCTGTAGAAATTTTACATTCGTATGTTAAATCCTAAATTGGGAAACTTTTCCCTAAAGGTGCATCATTTTTGGTGTTTTTCCGTTAAAAACCGCCTACTGAAAACTTGTTTCCATGACATTTTTACGTATCAAAGTGTTTTTGAAAATATGTCGAGTAAAAGCAGTGATACTTTCTATGCAAACGATAAGATCAGTTAAATAGGTTATGCGTTATAATTTCACATCATTTAGACAAAACAATGTAAAATATAATTACCTCCCGAGAAGAAGACAATCGTTACGTAAATATCGACATATAAACGTTTTGAAAACGCAACCGTGTTATTTTTTCTGCTTCTGGTCATTCGCAGGCTTCTTATCGTTGGGTTTGGCAGAATTCCTGAATCATCGTTTTCGAAAAGGTTCGCTAGATCATGAATTACAGAATACGATTCGCGATAACTTGTACATACGGACGGTTCCAGTCACAACCAGACCTCCGAAGGAGTTCGAAATAAATGGAATAGATTACGTATTCCTGACCATTAACGAGTTTAATAAGTTGAAATTGGACGGAACATTGTTGGAAAGTGGAATCTACGAAGGTTAATTGATATTAATTAAATATTAAGCGAAGTGGCGAAAAACCGATACGAATTTTCTTCTGATTTAGATAATTATTATGGTACACCTAAACCTCTGCGGAATAATTATCTCGCTGTGAATGATAAACCGCCGTTGGAAAATGTAACCGAGTCTTATTTACCTGGTATTCATCCGAGTTCCGAAGGTAAACGTAAACGTAACCGGTCGAATGTTGAAGCAATGGCTGCTAAGGATTTAGACCATAATTCTATAATCAGTAACGGACAAAATTCAAAGGGTATGTTTTATTTCGTATCCAAATTTCCCCACAGTTGAAGCTTTTTTCAATGTGTAGTGTGTTTTTCCATAGATCATTACTCAGATAACATGCAGAAGAAAAACCCTCCTAATTATTATTACGAAAATTCTCTAAAATACTCGGATCAGCTTGACGAAGACGAGCTAGGTCCTTTACCTCCCAAATGGGAAAAAGCGTACACAGAAAATGGAGAAGTTTACTTCATCGAGTAAGTTCACCTGCCACCCGCATACTTCACGTATTTGTACCTCGAGTTTAATTCTTTGTTTTGATTTTGTTCAGTCACAACTCTAGTACGTCTCATTGGCTCGATCCACGATTATCTCGTATACAGAAAAAATCTTTAGAAGATTGTAGCGAAGATGAGTTACCTTTTGGATGGGAAAGGATAGACGATCCTTTATACGGGACGTACTACATTGATCACGTTAACAGACAAACTCAATACGAGAATCCAGTCATACAAGCCAAGTATGGAAGAGGATCCTCTTGTAAGTGTTTTGAAATATCCACTCGATATTTCTGTAACGAATTTCTCATAATTTTTCATCATTTGATGCAGCTAACTCTTGCAATAATATGAATAATTGCTCAAATCTAAGTGAAAAGAATAACATAAGTGATGGTTATAATCACGAAAATGCCTATAACAGTTACATGAATAATTCTAAATATAACGATGGTACGTGCAATATGTGTTTTTAATCGATCGAGTAAGAATTCGATTTATTTACGTGATTCTATTTTTAGGCATGTCGGAGAACGCCTTCTTCACCGCGAATCCCGATGAATTGGTCGGTGAAAGAATACATTCCACTTTGGTCAAGTCGTATAAAGGATTAGGATTTACCATCATCGGAGGCGACGATAATAAAGAATTTTTACAAATTAAATCGATCGTTACGAATGGCCCAGCGTGGTACGAAGGCAAATTACAAACAGGTGCGAAAATCATGATTGATCTCTCGCAGAGTAATTTATTCGATAACTAATTCGACTGATTTTTCAACAGGCGATGTATTAGTTTACGTAAATAAAACTTGTGTATTGGGATATACACATCACGACATGGTGACGGTATTTCAATCGATCTCTCCTGGTGAAACGGTCGAAATAGAGGTATGCCGAGGGTATCCATTGCCATTCGATCCCAACGATCCGAATACAAAAGTTGTGACCACTATGGCTGTTAGCAATAATGGTACGAGCACTTCTGCGTCTTATTTTTTGGAAATGTTTTTCAAAAACAAACCCTTATCTATTTCATTTTTCCATTTCGTAGATAACAACCCGAATTTAAACTCATTCGTCGATCAAGATGCTTACTTGAAACGACACATAATGGACGCAGATTCCAACGACGCTACCAATAGTTCAGTTAAATCCATGCCCGATCTATACCTTCCAGAGAAAGCATTACACGTACCTAGGCCAATCAGTACAGATTTAATATTACAAGACGACGATAAACCTGAAATATTAACCATGTCGATCGTCAAAGGCTCAGAAGGATTTGGTTTCACGATCGCTGATAGTGCTTATGGGCAAAAGGTACCACGACGAATTTGAATCAATTTACTCGACTACTCGTTAATTCGAACCAACTCGAGCTAATCTTCTCTTTCATCTTTATAGGTTAAAAAGATCATAGACAAGCAACGCTGCGAGAATCTGCAAGAAGGCGACATATTGGCCGAAATAAATAACATATGCGTTCGTAAAATGTGCCATAGCGACGTGGTCCAAGTATTGAAAGATTGCACCAGTAACAAAGCAGCTACCATTACCGTAGAAAGAATGAACTTCTCCAAGAACAAACTACGTAAAAAAGAAGACCTTAAAATGGCCATGTATCGGACGAAAACACCGACGGAAAATTGTCCTTTACTGATGGAAGCTCAAAACGGTCAAAAATTGTCCGATTGCTCGAACAACAGTATGAAACGTGCGGGCGACATGTACGCTATGGATAATTACAACATGCAAGCGTGCTATTCGCGTAGTCAAAGTCCAGGAAACGAATTAGACCAGAATGATTCGTGGAATAGGAAAAGATCGCCGGAGATGTATAAACACGTCGAGAATAATTATATGTCGATGGTGTCTCGTAATAATAATTATTACGCCGGCGGCAACGACTACGGAATGAGTCGAAGTTCTTCCGAAGTAAACGATAATTATTTCTATTCGTTGGCCAATAATCAACGCAAAGAGAGCACCAGCTTTGAGCACGAACAGCCGTTGTCTACGAATGGTGACTCGAGGTGAGTTAATAGTTCTTTGACCAATTAACTGATCAGGTGGATCTTCCAGGAAGGGAAATTGAAAATGGTTTTGTTCGATTTTTTACATTGTACAGAAGAGATATCGGTGTTGGTAAAATGTACGGTCAAGATAGCGATTATTACGAAACAGTGGTGACGATCGATAGGCAAGAATCCGGCTTCGGATTTCGTATCGTTGGCGGTACAGAAGAAGGATCACAGGTTAATAGAAGTACAATGAAATGAAATGAATTCGTGTCACATGTATTGTAAATAAAATGATTTTTCAGGTATCGATCGGACATATAGTTGAAGGTGGCGCTGCCGAAGTTGACGGACGTCTCAGATCGGGAGATGAGATTATGTCCGTTGATAACCAGTCTGTAATGAGCAGTTCGCATCAGCATGTTGTCCAATTAATGGGTAAAGCTGCAGCCACTGGTAGAGTTACATTGGGAATTAGAAGAAGAATACCGTCCAAGAATCACAGTAAGTAGGCAGGATTGACGAGTATGTATTTGTGGTAGAACAAATGTTGAAGCATGTGGTCGTTTGTTGTAGCTGATAATGTAATGATGAGACCACCAGAAATAAGGTATCCGTACGAAGTAACGGTTACCAGAAGAGAAAATGAAGGGTTTGGATTTGTGATTATATCGTCGTTGAGTAAAGCCGGATCTGCTATAGGTAACGTGAGATCATTCTACTTTTTATAGGATTTTTTTTTTTTGAAGAAATTGTTTAAAAATTGAATTTCATTTTTTCAGTAAAACAAGTCATTCAGATTTTTTTTTAATTTTTGGGTGGGGGATAAGTAAGCTCTGAATTCTTCTGGAGAAAATATGATAATTGGATTGAAAATAAAACAATTCAATTTTTCAAAATCAGATTCTAATTTTTGAAGTTAAATTTTTTTTTGTTTTCCTCTGTTACCGGTGGGGTGGGGGAGGAGGTTAAAGAATTTTAATTTATCCGCAGAAAATATCTTAATTTTTTGCGAAAAAAATCTTGCAACTGAAAAAACAGTTTAATTGAAGGAATTCAATTTTTTTTATGAAATTATCACTTTCCTTTGATTTATTAATTTTTTGAAGAAGAAAATTTTCCAATTAATTCTCAGCCTTTGGGAGGAAAAACACTCAGTTTTTCGGAGAAAAAATTTCTCAATTCTCTATGATCAAAAAATTTCTATTTTTTAAAAATAAATAGGCCCATTTAAATTTATTTTGAGTCAACTTTTTTGGGGGGGAAGGGGGATAAGTACCAGATGAATTTTTGAGAAAATATTCGAAAAAAATGAATTAAATTTTTGAAGAAATATTTTTAAAATCAGATCCTCATTTTTGAAGAGTTCATTTTTGTATAGAAAACCATTTCTGAGTATTTTTTCCCTTTAAAAATTTTTTAAATTGAAAAATATTACAATTTATTTTCCTTTTGGGGGGGGGGGGGGGGGAGGAGTACTGAAGGATTTTAATTTCTCTGCAGGAAATATCTTATTTTTTGCGAGGTTTTTGGGCGAAGGATTTTTTAATTAAGAGAAAAAGAAATTAAAATTGAATCCCAATCTTTTTAAAATCACAACTTTACTTTAAAGTAAAAAATTCTCATTTTATTTTGAAGGAGAAAATTTTCCATTTTCCTAATTGTCAGTTTTTTATAAAAAATGTATATCACAATTTCATTGTAGTAAAAAAATTGCAAATTTGTTGATTTAGGCTCATTTATTTATAAGGAGAAGGAGGGATTATTTTTAGAAAATCATCACTTTGTTTATTCATTTGAAGAGAAAAATTCCTAATTTTTTGGAGTTGAAAATCATTTTTTTTTGTTTGAAAAAAAAATCTTTAATTTTTTATTAGAAAAACTGCCTGCAATTTTTCCGGTGAAAATGTTATATTTTTATGTGAGGAAAAAAAACATGGAGAAAAAGATTTCAAAATCTTCTTGGAATTAAATTTTTTCAATTTTTTGAGAAAAAACTGCTTAGGTACCTACTTCGTTTTTTTGGGAAAAAATCTTATTTTTTCAAAGAGAGAAGTTTGAAATATACTTAATCTCAATTTTTAGAAGAAAAAAATTCAAAGTTTTCTTAGAATAAAAAATGTCTAGATAATTGTATTGAATTTTTTGAAAAAAGGAAATACCTATTTTTATTTTTCTAGACAGAAGGGCTTCTCAATTTTTTTGAAGAAAAACATTTTTTCATACGTCTCCAATTTTTCGAAGTCAGAAATTGGGTAAAAAAATAGCTACCATAGGTATTCATTTTTTTTATGAATAAAACTATTATTTTAATTCTTTGAAGTAGAAAATTATATCAATTCTTTTCTTTGGAGCCAAAATTTTTCTCAGCTTTTTTCAGAGGAGAAAACCCTCTTTAAATCCTCATGAAATTTTCAACTCGCCATCTCCCCGAAGTTGCCTGTTCTGACTTCTGATGAGTATATTTTTACAGGACGAATTATTGAAGGAAGTCCTGCCGAAAGATCTGGCTTACTTCGTGTCGGTGACCACATATTAGCAGTAAATGGTATCGATATAATGAATTTACATCATGGCGATATCGTTAACTTGATCAAGGATTCCGGTTACAAAGTCACTTTAACAATTGGAATGCCAATAGGTAAAATTATCGATATTTTAGAGGGGAAAAAATCTCCAAAGAGATCACTAATGGTGGAATATTTTTATAAATATTTTCAGACGAACCTGCCGGCAGTATAGTGTCAAATTCCACATCTCAAAGAGTAAGTTAATCTAATTTTTTTTTTGAAAAAAATAGAAGCACGATTTTTCTAATTAATTTTTAATTATTTATGACAGGATGATTTATACGATAATCACAATCTTCACTTGATCGAGATCAGCAGAGGATCACGTGGTTTCGGATTCAGTATCAGAGGTGGCCGGGAATTCCAAAATATGGCTTTGTACGTTTTACAAATCGCCGAAAATGGTCCAGCTGCTCTAGATGGAAGATTAAAGGTAACATTCTCGAGAATCTATATTCGAAAAATCAATCCCATTTTAATCATAAACATTTCTCTCAATTCAGGTCGGAGACAGACTAATCCAAATAAACGGAATCAGTACGAAAAATATGACGCACGCCCAAGCCATTGAAATCATCCGCAACGGAGGCCCCACCGTCATGTTACTAATTCATCGTGGAGGTAAAGTACCTTCATTACCATCCGAAGGTAAACTTTTCTTACCTGTGTCTTGGATCATTTTATTAACCTCGCGTATTTATTCGTAATTTATTACGATCATTTTCAGAATCACCTACCCAGCATCGCAACGCTATGATGTGCTCGCCCAGCGAACCTCGCCCTGTAGGCATGATGAACGGTCGATCGGAAAGCTGGGACACTCAGCTATCCTCCAGTTGATAAAGAAACCCATAGGCGGATTGAAACCCCCTGTAACACTCGAAGCGCACATTAACGTTGCACCGAAAATTCTCTTTTTAACCATTGATCTCTTCACCTTGGTTTCCACTTGCCGTCCTCCTGCTGGTCGGGTTCGAGTACCCAGTCGAGAAAACTCCCTAAGCAATACTCTCAAATGTACATTTTTACGTGTATTACTAAATAATCCGTCGTCCTAGAATGATAATAATGTGTTCGTTGGTACGAGCTGATCGTGTGTACGAATGTGTGTTCATTTAGTAAATTAAGATGCGTAAGATGTGTTCACTGTTCAGTTACGCAGCGTTACGTACGCGACAGCTTTGAAATTTATGCCCAGAATGAGAGATTATGGTGGTGAATTTACAGTATTATTTTTTGTATTCGTATTTCGTGTGTTTTAAGATTTTTTGAATTTCAAATTGAAACGGTTTAGTGTGAATCGACAAGCAATAATGTGAATCGTGTGATAGTGGTTGTATTGAAGCATATGAAGATATCGAATATCGTTTCAATTTAACGTGTGTTCCGTTAATTCGAGTAGTAAAGTAATAGACACGACCCTACTCCCAAGTTTCAGTCCCTGTTTGGCTTCCAAATGTGAAATTACTCGAATTATCAGCATACGCTGTATAGATTACGTATTATTTTATTTTATTTTATCAGCTTTGCCAGTCATAATTGTATTTTTGATCGTTTATTGTTTTAATGTACGATATTTCATTTATTTTTAAGCATTTGTTAAACAAATGTTACGTATTTATTTATTTTTTCTCTATTGATATTTATATTTGAAAATATGTATAATATGGCGGTTCGAAGGTTTTGCATGCTGCGTTTCTAGACTGTTATTTTTTCGTCATGCTTACCTGTTATTATAAGCAGCGTTTGTCTTTGTCTTTTTTTTTTAGCTCATCTCATAGTGACAGTATTGAAATAAGTATTATTGTACGATTTTTTTTTGTTACGTTATTGTAAGGAGAGAGCAGAGGATAATAGTAAGGCTGAAAATGGATACAGAAATGGGTTAGGAATGGCTCGTTTTCCCCTTCACCCCTTCGGCTATTTCACAAGCAATTCCAGTCCAATTGAAAGAGTTCTCAGAGGTAGGGGTTTTGAGATACGTAGAGTGAATTTCCATTCATTTGGAAGGCCCTTATTCGGAAAACTCTTTAAATTTGGTCATAGAATCGTCCATTTTTTTATACATTGTTGTCAAGTTGATAAACATTATTTCATTAATTAATTTCATTATTTTAAAAACCTCTCGACTTTGTTGTTTTTCTCGTGTGTTTTCTCGGCACATTTTTTTTTCTTCTTCAAAAAACGTTAAACTTCATGACAATTTTATCTCGTTATTAAATGTTCGTTGTAATCATGTGATATTACAGTTCATTGATGCAGGGTAATTTTTTTCTACGTAGAATGCACATCTAAATATTATTTTCTATATTTTATGGTAAATAAGATTGTTATTAATGAATAATGTATCCTTGCCAAAGTAAATTATATTCGAAATTGTTTAACAAAATGATAGAAAATCATTTATTTCTGTTCAATACATGGATGCGTCAAGCGTTAAAAATGAAAAAAAAAAAGGTAAAAAAAGTACACTTGGACAGTCTATAAAATCGTTAACAACTTAAAATTATCTTCTATAGTTTCTAGACTCTTTGCCGTGGTAATTATTAGACCTTCTGTAATCGCGTTGCTCGGAACGCTGATGATCATTTCGAGAATAAGGAGATCGATCGTGATCACGCGATTTATACCGATTCGAATGATCCGAACTGGTAGAACCGGAGTTATGTTTCGAATCCCTATTGTAGCGATCATTTTCACGATACGATTTCTTCGGGGTGTCGGAAAATTCGCGTCGGGTTTGTTCTTCGTAGGTGTTTTCAGCGTGATTGTCGTTTTTGAATTTCTTATGACCCGGTGATTCTTTTGATAAATCAGGAGACGAATTGGAGTTGTTATAAGAACGGTTTCTAGAGTAGTTGGAGTTCGAGGCGTCGTCGTTGTAGTAGTTTCTCCTAGATTGTTCGTAACCTTTACGAGAAACCGGTTGACTGTATGGACTTTTGAAAGAATCTAGTTCCGCAGGATTAAACTGCTGCGGAGGACTGACATCCGGAACCGAACCCCATCTCCGATTTGGAACAGTAGGATCGTAGTTTTCACCGAAGGAATGATTCGATGGTCCAGGGGGTCCGTTGAAATTCGGCGGAGGGGGAGTGAAATTCATCGGAGGAGCAAAATGATTCGGAGGCGGAGTGAAATGCATCGGAGGAGGCATGAAAAAATTCGGTGGAGGATAGTTTCCAGGTCCTTGTCTATTTCGAGCAGCGTTTCGGTACGTAGGTGTCATAGATTCTGCATTATAAAACGGATACTGATTGGATCCCTCTGCGTAAGCAGCTTTTTCAAGCTCTATCGCCAAACTTTCTTTTTCCTGGTCTTCGTGCATCTTTTTTATATCATTTTGGTCCAACATTTCGATGGATCTGCCGTATATTTGGACATCTTTGAAGATTTCCTTAGCCGTGGGTACCGCTTCGGGGAATTCATAAATGACGAAACAATTTCGACCCGATTTTGATAGTGAAACGTCGTCTATTGGACCAGCCTGCGAAAATATTGAAATCATAAGTAGCCTAATGTCTGTCTACTGATTATTGTTTCGAATTCCGATGCATAGTTATGAAAACTTCGTACTAGCAAGTTTGAATTGTATAGAAAGCAACGGATTCGAGTGGTTTTTAGAAAAATTATAGTTACGTACGACGCAGAACAGTTCGATAAGAACATCTTCCGGGATTCCTCTGGGGATGTTTGAACACATCAAAATACAAGAGGGGTCCATTTCTTCAGTTATGATCAGTAGTAAACACTTGAAATTTACCTTAATTACATGTCAAAGGGTTGAATTAAAAATTTAAAAATTAAAAAAGAACAGTAAAATTAAAAATTATTGATATTGATATTATCAAACACAAAAATTTTGAAAACAGAAAAATCAAAATGGCACCTATTCGAGTCGTTATGCCAAGTCATTTTATTTTTATTCTTCAAATTTTAGTTTTTTCAAAATCCACCAGGTTTGCTACTGAAATTTCGAAAATCAAAAATAAATTAACCTGGCTGTTGTATTTTTCTAGGGGTTTACTCTCGCAAGTGTTTTTTTTTTTCAGCTTTTCGTTCACTCTTCGCGGGAATATGAAAATTTCTGTTAAATTTTGTATAAAATTCTAAAATAATGGTCGTTTTTATACTAATTTAACTCAATAGTGCTTAAGGAATATGTTCTAGTGGTAACTGTTCGGAAAAACCCGCCACCATGAATCTAATCAGCTCTGAAAATGCTTCCGAACCGAAGCTTCCCATCAGGTAATCTCAACCGAAATTCTACCGGCAAATGGTGTTTTTCTCATTATGTTATTTAATTTTACCTAAATTAGTAATATATTTTCATCACTGGTGTACCTAATTTTATTACTATTTGAATTCAAGATGCTGGAAAGCCCTGTATATGAAACTAACATCGGTCAAAGTACGTTATCAGAACAGCGACATAGAGGCAGAACTTTCAGAACACGGTGAACATTTCAAAAAAGGGATATTTCAGTTTGCTTCCAAAATACCTAAGAATTATATCGAATTACGAGACAATAAGACAACTTCGTTTATGGAATCATTTTATCAACGGTTGTCTAAAATCCTAGTAGGTGTTTGCCATTAGTTTGATAATTTCCGGCGATACCGTTCGTCTAAAGTTGTATCATTTTTCAGCACGTCGATGTGGACAGCTCTAAAGAAATATTCGCCAATTATTTATTATACAATTGCAACAATTCTGGGACTCTTTTACAAGAGCGACTAGAGAAGAATATCCGAGCAGTGTTGCTTTCTGCGTGGTCTTTCTACGCCCAAGAGAGGATCTTCTTTTTGAAATGCTACTCTCATATTATTTCTGCATCTATGGACGAATACGCTCCCTACAACGTAAGTTTTATTATTCGTGGTACAATTTTAAACATATTTGATACTAAATCGAATTTATTTTGCAGACTGTATTCACCAAATTCTTATCCAAATGGTCGCCCAGGGAAAGGCATACTTCTCTTTTGAAACAGTACCATAGCCTGATACATTTAGAATTACCTTCTGTCAGTACATTTGGTACTCTTAATGATATGCTGATACCTCTCTGGATCACGTATAATTTGAGAGAACAACTAGAAATGCTGCTTTTAATTATTCTAACGACGTCGCAAATCGAATTATCTTTGAACGATATTGATAAATTGATAGAGTTATTACAAGTAAGTGATTTTTTTCACCTATTAATGTCGAAAATATCAATTGTGACGTTATTTTTTTACACAGATAACGTCGTTTGGCCGATATCAATGCTTCTTTTACCATCATTCGCATTTAACTCCCAATCAGCACGCATTGCAGGAGCAAATCCATTACGCTATAACTTTATATTCTATTCAGGTGTTGAGCATCGGTTGGAAGTATGTAAAAATATTATATTTTGAAACCATAAAGGTTTGATTTTTTAAAATTTAATTCATTCGTTTGTTTTCAGGGAAGATATTTATAAGAACGAATCGAGCAAATTTACTTCTCACAATAAGTTAATGTATCCTGCAGACTATGACGCTGAAAGAGGTCCCATTGTGATATCGTGGATATTAGTGTTATATCATAGACTTATGAATTCCAGTTCTTACGACGAACAGTTATCTAATCAGAGTTTTATTCTATTGAACGAAGATCTATGGAAGGTTCTAGCCGATGCTTTGCAGAGCAGCATATTGGTAAATTTTGCTCCACTTTGAAACTTCTTCTGGTGTCGAAAATACTATTATCTTTTTTGATTACAGGACACAAACGGTATAAGCGACGTGTTGGAACCTTGTATAGACGACATGGTGTATTTAATGTTTACGAAATTCGGAACCTGTGCCTTTAAATCTCAGCTCACCTTAGCTTCGATTATATCGTTCTTTTGTAAATTTCACGTCGGTGTTTTGAATCAATCGAGCACGTTAATATTGTCTCATTTCCAAGAACGGTTTCCTCTAAATTGCTGCAGTACTTTCAAAATGCTCGGATCGATTTTAAATTATAGTACGAATTTGGCTCAACGAAAAGAAGTACGTTGGTGGTCTTTCGATGCTTCATCTAGATTTTTAAAAACCTGTACTAATTTGTGTTCATTTTCTTAGATAATAGAATCACTCGGTCGTCTGCCATTTTCTGTGAAAAAAGACGAATGTACGTTACGAACGAGCGAATTAAATAAGTACGTTTTGGAGCATAACGTATCTCCTTTGAGATACTTTCCGAATAATGTGATACCTCGAGGAACGACAGCTATTCCTGATTTTGAAGACAATATAGTAACTTTTAAGAAATCTTTACCCATTTGGGATATTCTGAGGAATTTTCTGACCATGTATCTCAACGGTTATGTAAGTTTTGTTCTAGGACCTGGTATCGTTTTGTGACGTATTTAATTTAATTGAAATTAATTTTTACAGCAAGATGAAGATTTAATTGTCACCATTATCGAGGCGGTTAATTTTGTCGAAATATGGCTGCAAAAAATTCGCACCATTGATAACGATATTATGCGATTTTCCGAATTAGTCGTACAAGTAATTTGGAAGTACGTTCTAGATCTACAACTGTACATTTTCTAATTATTCCATTTCGTAATTATTGATAAATTTTCTCGTCAGGACTTCGAGCAGTTGCAACTCCATCAACGAAATGAACATATTGGCAGCCTGTATGAAATTCCAATGCGTATTATTTTGCATTATGCCGGAAGATATTATCAAATGTTTCGAAATATACAATTTCCTTCCTGGATACCCAGTTCGAATGAAAAGACGCGATATTCATTTATACGACACGTACTACACCGAGAGTCGTATCTACACTATCGTCTGTTGTAAAGAAGCCAAACTAGGAGAATATCCAGTGCTCTCTTCATATCTGAGCTTTTTCCACAAAGTGGTACGTTTTTATTTTGGAAGCTGATTTTTTTCTTCACCGGTGAAATTTCAACTTGATTCTGAATCTAGGTACAAAATATGCTGGAAAGTTGGTACACGGTGGCCGGGTTGAAGTTCGTGCTCCATATATACAACAACGTGAATAACGATTTTTGGAAATTCAAGAATTTAGACGATCGCAATTTGATCATTTGGAATTGTATCGAAATTATTCACGAAATATTGAACCACGGATTGAAAGATTTATTCGATAAGAAGAGCGTAGAAGAATTGACTGATTTTCAAGATAACGAACACGAATACGTTTTACCTACTACGTATTTTATTACGAAGTCCTGCGTTTCGTCTATTTTGAATAATGTCAACGAGAGCACTGTGCTGTCTACTGCTATTACTGGTAATTTTCGATCAAGTTAAATGATTATTGATTAATTTTTTATTTTTTATTTCGATGGAATTGTTATAATTTTAGGTGATATTGGCCTACTCGAATCTTTGATAGAAAATGCCTGCTGGACTAAAGGCAAGTCAGCGATTATGATCAATATCATCACGTACTCTCTTTCGTTGATACAGAGATGTCTCATTTTCGTTGATGTCGAAAAGGTATTTTGGCTCATTTTTCGCCTGAAGAATAATTTTTTAAATAAAAATAATATCCACGTAATTTTTCTGTTTTTCAGAAATTAAAGAAAACGGAAATATCATTCGATCACCTGTTCCAGCCTGATAAATGCCTGGCTCTTTTAAGTTACCGTTACAATTGCTTCAGTGATACTATTTGTGTATTAGCTGTGAAATTATTAATTAAATTAGCTTCGGTTCGTCAATCCCCTTTTTAAATTTTTTCCCTTTCTTTTCTCCCTAAAATTCAATAACAAAATTTATTTTTGCAGATTAAAGAAAATTGCATGTTCAGCTGGTTGCAATATTCCAACGAATTACTGCAAAAAGAGTTCCTATATCCATTATATTCGAACAACGAATCAAATTCGGTCAAAGTAAGCCCACCGAAAATTTTCTCACCTCAAATGTTCAATCTTTACCTCTTGATTTCTATTTTTCAGTCGTCATTACTCGCTTTAATGGCAGTTTGTATCATGAAGCAAATAGTAATAGCTGATGCACTCTTGGAAATCGATAAAGTGAGGAAAATTTGCGTCGAAAAATCAACGCCGGATAAAAAATGGCAAAATTTATTATCGTTCACGTCTCGTTACCTCTGCGACATCGTAAGAATTATTTTTGCTCGATAATTTTGATCAATTTCTGTCTTGTTTACTCGAATTATTGGTTCGTAGGATAAAAGAAAAGACGCCTATCTGAGTAATATGCATTGCGCTGCTCTGAACGTGATTTACGCTTGTTGGGAGAAGAAACTACGAGTTCCTCAGCAATATTACAAAATGTCAACGGAATTTTGGAGATTTTTATTCACTCCTTTTCATAAAGATCCGAAGTAAGAATCGAGATATTAATTTCTCCTTTTTGGAATTTTTTTAACTTATATTTTGGCTCGATTTAGGGAATCATTCCGAGGATACGGATTCATATTGGAAACAATCTGTTTGGAAATCGTCGACTCGAAGAATATAGACTCGAATTTAAAATCGGAACTCGAACAATTCCTTAACTCGCAATATTTCACCAAATGGACCGAAGTAATTACACTCTCTCTAACTGAAATTCATCTGGAATACCTCAAATAATTATTTTAATATTGTTTCAATTTAGTTTTGCGCCAACGTGATCGATAAACCAGCTGAATTGTCGGTAGAATTTGAAACAATCGCGATGCCCATTTCTACCGTGGCTGATTCGTGGAAAAAATTCATTCAAGTTGTCACTCGTCATTGTAGCGGTTTGATCGAGAGTCCTGGGAAAGCTGCGTATCCTATTTTTGAAACATTGGTATACGAATTGTCCTCACCCGAAGATAGCAATAAGGAGAAATTCTTGTGCGATATTTATCGTATTTATTTGTCCACTTGGAATCGGTTAGTTGATATTTAGTAGCTCATATGTGATGAAAAAAATGTTTATTTTTTATCTTTTTAAATTTATTTTTTATATTTTAGAGAATGCAGTCAAACCAACTGGGAAGACGAGCTAATACTTATGACTAAAATGTTCATCGTCTTGAATAAGTATAAATTTCGATACAATCCGTACTTCTACTCTGCTCTCTTGGAAATCGGATATAAAATTTTGAAACTTGGAAATGAACGTATTAGCGTGCTAAATGGTTGGTTCTCGAATTTCCTCCATATTTTAGTTAGTACGAGTACTTCAAATACATAATTACGTAATTTTATCACATTTTAGATCTAAAAGACACGCCAGATTTTCTCCTAGCCTGTGGAGAAATCATGAACCAGAAATTGCAAACTTTGAGTAAATTGATCTACGAAAAGAACGAACGTCATGTCGAGTATCCTCCATTACTGGTCCATTTATGTATTTTTACTCGAGTCATTAACGGATTGGATATCTCTACGGAGACGATGATGTTCATTTTGAGGGAAACCGATTTCATGAATTATATATTGAAAACTAGCAACGATGTATTAAAGGTATAATGCCACAGTTCAATTTAAAATTACAAAGTTACTCGGTCCAAGTAATATTTTTCAATGGTTTTTTTTTAAATAGGTAAACAGTGGAACAAAGACAGCCAAGATGTTGATACAGTTTCAGAATTTCGTATTCGAAAAATACCCATTTTTGAAGAAAAATTATTACTCGAATGAATTAGTATTGAGTATTTTTCAATCTGTGTTTCCGTCGGAGTTGCCCACCGATGAAAAAGCTCTATTGAATACGTTTAATGTAATTTTTGATTTTTTTTTCAAATCTCTCAATGTTTGATTTTTTTTACCTAATTATGAACCTTTGATTTCATTTGCAGGATTATGAAAGAAATAATTTATTCAGATTTGGGCTTAATTTCGTGTCTAATTTGACTAACGAACCGACCTGCGAATCTAAAGCTTTACTGATCGAATTCCATGCCAAGAATAAGCAGTATTTGTTTACTATTTTACGTATGGTAAGTAAACAATGAAAGAAAAGATTATTCGAGTGGAGAGAAATTCAATTTTTTGTATTTTTTTGTTCGCAGATAACCATAACTTTAAAAAAAGAAGATTTATATTTGATCACCGCTGTGGCCACCTTCTACTTCAGAATATCTCAACATTTATTCTACTGTAAATACTCGGAAATCAACGACCTAGTCGAAAGCATGGTACGATTCTTTATCCTCGTCAGGGCCGGCAAATTGGAATTTTCTAAACTGTTATCACGATTTTTTCTCAGAAGTTCGTGGAATGATAGTTTTCAAGTGCTGAATGTGGGAATTATTTTTCTTCTAAAAAAATGAGTGATTTTTTTCTATAAAAATTTGATAAATATTTTTACCCCCTAAAAAATTTAGAAATTATTTCTCCAGAAACTTCAGTAATATTTTGCTTCGAAAAATGAGATTATTTTCTTCAAATAAAATTGAAAGAAAATTGAAAGATTTTTTTCTTAAAAAAAAAAAAAAAAAAATCCAAAATAAATTGAGAAAATTCTCCACAGAAACCCGATTTTTTCTAAACATGAAAAAGATTTCTAGTTTTTTTTTAGGAAATTTTTTTTTCTCCAAAAAATCGTAAGATTTTTAGAGAAATAGTTTATTCCAAAAGATTTAAAAAAATCTTATTACAAAAAAAAAATCAAAATTTTTAATTTCAAAAAAATCTTCAAAAATGTTGTAAGTTTTTTTTTCTCTCAAAAATTCGTTTTTTTCAAAATAATTAAGAGATTTCGTCTTTAAAATAATAAAAGGTTTTTGATTTTATTTTTTCAAAAAAATTGTGACAAAATATTCAGATTTTTTCGACAAAAAAATAAAAAATGTCATTCTTTAAAATAATATAGATTGAGTATATTTTTAATGTAGGTAATCAAAATATTGTAATTTCAAACAAATTTTCCTAATAAATTTAGAATTTTTTTTCTTCAAAAAAAGAAAAAAAAAACGATAAAAATTTTCTCCAAAAATTTTTAAAGTCCTGAAAATTGAAATTTTTCTCTCTAACGTAAGAAATAATTTTTTTTTAAATCCTGTTTTTTTTTTAAAGTGATCTTTCTTTTTTTCATACAAAAAATTCCGTGATTTTTTTCAGAAAAAGTTTACTTCAAAAAAATGAAAGTTTTTGACCTTTTCTTATTTTGTGATTGAAAATTGCGATTTTTTTTCTTTTTAAAGTTAGAAATATTTTTCTCCTGAAAAATTGAAAGAGCCCCCCCTCCCCCAAAAAAGAGAGAAAAAATTGCATTTTCTGAGTTTTCTAGGGTGTTACTCATTAGTTCACTTTTGAAGTTTTGAATGGCCAAGTTGCCGGTCATGACCCAGCGGAATGTATCTCTTCACATCTTCAGCTATTTCATTTAATTCAATTTTTTTTTTTTTTTTTCAGTTTTTATTATTTAATTGCATCAAATCAGCTGTATCATGTTTGGTCCAACCGTCGAAGATGTGCTCGTTAATGTTGAACGTACCTTTGCACCATTTACCTCAATTTTTCGAAGACGCCGATAACGTTAAAAATGTCTCCGAAGATGTCATAAACACCTCAGAAAAGTAAATTTCGCCATTCCAAAGAGCGCTTCGAAAAAATAAGTTATTTCGAATAATTTTTTTTTTCTAGATTGACATATTTGGTCAAAATTGGCATCCAAACGTTATCATCGTTTTGTTTCCATATTGATACAATTTTATGCGGTGCTTGGCCACCTGAAGACTGGAATTTCAGATGGCTGAATAAGATCAAAAACAAAGCCGAAGCTTCGTTTCCTCTTCTTTTATTAGATACCGACAACGTTCACGATGATTTCACTATTTTGGCTGCTTATACCACTCTGGAGCACGTAAAAAAATTAGAATACTTACATACTTGAACATTGATTTCGACTCGTACCTATTATTAATAATTGCATCTTTTTAGAGAGCTTTTACCAAACGTATGAAAGTGGAACAGCCTTCATCGGAGAATTTAGTCGGCAACAAGTTAACGATATTGAATTACGATAAATCTGGAGAAACGTTAATCTGTCTGAGTAATTTTTTATTCTCCCAAGCATCAATGTATCTATTGCATCCAGCCATCGATCAATCTAAGAAATTATTCTTCGTTAATCATATTTTCGTAAATTTGGTAAGATTCAAACATTCTCCTCTTTGACTTCAAATTTCAACCCCATTCTCAAACGTATATTTCAAATTTACAGAAAGAATTTATCAAAAACGCCATCAACGATTCCTTAACCGAAGACATCACCGTACCAGCTGCCATCGACGACTACGATACGTTCGTAAAACGAAGAAGATTAAATAGCGAAATGGAAACCGAACCTGTGGAAGGTGAGAAATCCAGCGAGAAAGCTGCCTCAACCGTGACTCCTATTCCTGCTCGGCAAGTACTCTCGCTCAGAGGATTCGGCTCATCGAAACCGACCCCTTCTGGTTCTAAAAATATCAACGAATCTGAAATTGAACCTCAGAAAGATACTGAACGTCTTCAAACCGCGGCATTGCAAACAACAGCTGCGCTTTTTTATAAATTAATTACTACCTTTAAACATGCCTAGTTGCGTTTGGTTTATTTTTTTTTTGTATTAAATTTTTTTTATAAAGTAAATCCCGATGTTGTGTTTTATTCGAAATTGATAACAGTTTCGAGGTTAGCGATTCACTGTCGGTGAATTTCTCCACAAACAGAACTTTTCGTCGTCTGGTACAGTTGGTCAAATCAATTATTATTTGCATTATGAGCGGCTACGCCAGCTCCTTGTGCATTCTGCATAGGCGGAATCAGGGCAACAGGAATTTGAGCAGCACTTTGATTACCAAGTCCATGGGCGTTGAGAGCATTTTGTAAGCCTGTTAAACGCTTCCTCCAATTTCGAAACAATGAAACCGTAGTGCATGGTGAGGTTGGATATGATGTTGTTTTCAACATCTTCTTCAACAACAACTCCGTTGCTAACTGCCTGGGGCAGTGTGTGTTCAGGAATGTCGACTACACACGATTTGATATTACCATTAGCTTCCTTGTGCTGAAACAAAAAAATGCAATTTATTAGTAATTGTCCAAGTACATACAAACATAATGAAAAAAAAACGCGTAGCAGTCAAGATGCTCCGCGACAGCCGAATTTTTTTTCCCAAGTTAGTGTACTACTTTAAAAACGTTTTCATCCGTAGTATTTCAGTTTCAATATCAGTTTCAACTTTTAATTCAGTTTAAAAATGTCAGGTTTTTGTCTTCAGTTTTAGTTCCTGTCTGCATTGAAGATTTAATCATCAGATGGGGGCTCCGCCCCCATACCCCCGTTGAGACTCCGCCCCAACCACCTCGTCACTTCCAACTCTTCAAATGCAGGCTCCGCCCCCATACCCCTATTGGGGCGGAGCCCCCAATAGGAGCATGGGGGCGCCAACCCCCTTCACACTTTCAGCTCTTCAGACAGTGGCCAACACACCAAAAAAGGGGTTAAAACGTGAAAATTTCTGATTTTTGACCCTGTACGGGGGTCAAATGGTGCTCAAAACTCGAAAATCTCAAAAGGCACATCAGTGACCTCTACTGACCCTACATCCCAAATTTCGACCTTTTAAGTCTTTTAGTTTGGGCTGTAGGCTGTTCAACGCGTCAGAAAAGACAGGTTAAAACTTGAAAAATATTGATTTTTGACCCTGTATCGAGGTCAAAAGGGGTTTAAAGGTCAAAACCTACAAAAGGCACATCAGGGGCATGAACTCGATCTATGATAAAAATTTAGGCCCCCCAGCTCCATTTGGGGTGTCTGTAGCCTGATCAACGTGAAAAAATGACCTCAAAATCCACTTTTTGGGCCCTAAAATGGGGTGGGGATGACTTGGGAAGCTGAAATTTGGATACAGTGGAGACAATCAGAGTCACTGTTGTTGGTAAAAATTTCAAATCATTTTGTCAAATTGAGGCCTCTTTAGAGCCCCCCTCAAAAAGGGGTCACCCCCAATTTTGAGGCTCAAGGGTCAAAACCCCCAAAAGACACCTCAGTGACCCTTACCTATCCTAAATACCAAATTTTAGCATCCAATGTCATTTGGTTTGGGCTGCAGGCTGATCAACGTACCGGGAAGCGAGAAAAAACATGAAAAATTGTGAAAAATCTTGATTTTTGACCCTTGACAGGGGTCAAAGGGGGCCCAAAAGTTGAAACCTACAAAAGGCACATCAGTGGCACGAACTTGATCTATGATGAAAATTTGGGCCCCCATCCCCATTTGGGGGGTCTGTAGCCTGATCAACGTGAAAAAAATGACCCCAAAATCCACTTTTTGGGCCGTAAAATGGGTGGGGATGACTTAGGGAGCTGAAATTTGACTATGGTGTAGATAATTAGGGTTCTCATCCCTGGGGCAAGTTTCAAAAAATTTCATGATATTGGGGCTCCCCCGCACCTCCCTCAAAAAGGGGTCATATCCCCAATTTTGAGTTAGGACCTCAAATTTTTTTTTGCATCATTCCTACACCGAGGGGACCCTACATATTAAGTTTGACCTCATTTGACCTGTTAGGCTCGGCCCCAGAGTTCCAAAAGTAGCGGTAAAATTATAAATAAATATATATATATATATATATATATATTTGCCCGTTTCCGTACATCTCGGCCACTTTTCATATATATTTGTCCAATTTACGAAAAATGTCAAAATTTGAAAAAAATTTCTTGACTCTGTTCTAATTAATTTATAAAAATTTCAATCACAGATTCGATCTAATATACAAGAAATACGCATTGGAAAAAATAATGAGACTCTTAGGATGAAGTTTGCGGAAAAAAATTAAAAAATTGGCCTACCTAATTCAAATTTTAAATAGGTTTTCAGATTAAGTATAAGCCTGCAGTGTACTAAAATTTTTGGTATCAATAACTTTTCTGTGCGTCGATAAAATACTGAAAAATTATGAGTCAAATTTGAGGTCGTGTATATCTAGTTTCGGCATATTTCCGTACATCTCGGTCAGTGCTTGTGATTCTACACACTGTGCATTAATTGTAGAGCCCGCGTTCATCCCTGTGACTTGATTTCTAAGGGTTGCGCGGAGTTTGTGAAACCCTGCAGTCGAAGTGGCTGAGAATGGCTGACTTGTAATGTAGAAATAATCAGTATGCGCCAAACCATGGCCGAGATGTACGGTGGCTGACTTGTAATGTAAGAATAACCCGCAAGGTGGCCGACATGTCCGGAAGCCTATACCTATATATATAAATATGTGACATGTGACAGATCGTCATCTTTTGGTCCCAAACGTCAACAAATGGGGTCAGAACTCTTCTACCCCCCCCCCCCCCCCTCCTTCTAAATCAGGGTCGGACACAATAGCCTAAATTTTTTTTTTAAATTCGGCTAAAAACATGTAGGTATGCCTTACACTAATTGTAGTTTGTAATAACCTCCACTCAGGAGCTTCTAGGAAGATAATTTGAATAAGCAAATCTTGGTGATTAAATTGTCCTTCGAATATTTCTTCGTTATCCCAGTTTTCGGGGATTGAATGCAGAAATTGTGCTCGGCCCATGTTCCTCAATTTTATCATTTTGGAATGAAATCACCGAAGCAGGAACCTCTTACAGAATAATAGATGAGTAGGAAGATTTGCATCCTGGTAATGACCAATGAGATCGTTGTGAGTTTTCAGGATAGTAAGATAGGTCATTTTGTCCAAATCGAATGTATTCATGTTGCAACAGATAATTTGAAAAGTGTAAAACTTGAAAATGCTAAAAAAACAAAAAATGGGTACACATAATATACCTATACGAGGTTTCTTCAAAGAAAATAATACAAGTACCTGCTAGGGATATTTCAAGTCTCCGCTACTACCTCAGATCTCACTCTAGGGCTGTTCGGATACCCGGTCCGAATCGGGGATTCGGAATCGGATTCGGCGTTTAAATGGAACCGGGTACTCGATTCCTACCCGGTTCTTGAAAATTTTCTGTGGTATGCTTGATTTTCGAATTAAAATTTATTGTTTTACACACAATTTGGCCTCGACTTTATCAATCGAAGCGTTTTTATAGTTTTTTGAGTTTTCGACGAATTTTAGACGAAAAAAAATTGTTACGAAAAAATAAAAAATTAGCCACATTTTATGCAATTCGACAATTTGTCACGATTTTTTATGAATAAGATCGATTAAGATAAGGAACCGGTCCGGATTCGGGTACCCGGTTCCATAGCTAAAAATATCCGAATCCACGTACCCGGGTACTCGATGAGCCCTATCTCACTCAGCGTGTCAAAATTGTAGTCATTTTTCAAAACGTCATTTTATGGCCCGACCGATCTAAAATTCGGTTTATGGGATAATTAAAGGTCGCTGAACCCGAATATGCCATCGGTCTCTGTGAATTCGCCTCCGATCGGGAAACATGATGACGGGGATAAATAGATTCCCCAGGTCCGATGGTCCGATTACATCATCCTAAACACCTAAAAAAAAAAAATGAAGGTTGACCTTTTTTGATCTTCAAAAAATCGAGATAAGAGTGGTTTTCGACTGATTGGACCTCGCAGATTCCGAATCTGCCATTAGTTTTTAATTTCTACCTCTCCTTCCTGTAGAAACGAGTAATTTAATTCTAAAAATCTTTATTTAAGGCACAGGATGTACGTACGTTTAAAATTGACAACATATTCGTGATCAACGATTTTGAATCAGTTTTAAATGACATTAGATTTATATCCCCAAAATTAAAAAAAAATACTTATACATATTTTTTTCCTTTAAAAATTGAAAGGTTTATATCACCAAGTATTTAAAAAATATTTTTCTTTTCGAAAAACTGAAATATTTCCTCCTTTACGAAAAGAGGAAAATTTAAAAATTTAAATATAATTAGTAATTATCATAAAATATTTTTAGATTAAAAAAAAAATAATGGAAAATTTTTAACTGTATTTTTGCACTAGGATGTGACTCATTCCACTTTCGGAATTTGTATATTAAAGCTCGTACTCCTGAACTACTACTAAATCACCTGCTGGACTAATCAAACATACGCGACGGTTTCCTGTAATGACCATGTTCCAGTTCGCAGCGAAATACCAAGAATAAACACGAAGAAAGTCGAAGCTCTCGACTTAGCATACCCAAACCACTTCTAAAAACATTCACAAAAATCACGTTTTCAAAAAAAATACAGAACGTATGAATGCAAAACTATAATATTTCAAAATCATTACAAAAAGATAGTAAAAAAGAAACGTAAATAAGAAAGAAAAAAACAAGTCAATTCATGAGAAAACAAAACATTTCAAGACGACATTCGATCTAATTTAAATTCAAACCTCGACCATAGCACCTGCTCTATAATCCTTCGAACGAGCTCCGTCGACACGTTCGAAAAAATTCAAGTGTTACACACTGGGAAGATCACGATAAATAAGAAAATACGCAACCAGCTAAGCTGATCCAATCATTAAGAATGTCCATTGTATTGTCGAATCCAGCAACTAAACAAATTCTTCGATCGATACAGAAGGTATTCGACGATTCGTATTAATTATACAAGTACACAGTATCAGCGTTGAAATCTACGACGAAATTGGAATTTACGACAACGTTGTAGATACGAAAAAATAAATAAATATAGAAATAAACTTAAAAGATATTATCTACGCGAAAACGCCCATTCGTAGAATCATACAATGAATATTGGTAAACTTCTTAAATTATGAGATCTAGTAATTTACAACAGACTAGACTGTTATCAAATAAACAAAAGAAAAACATGAGGTAAATATCAAAATCGTATACGTTCCTCGACAAGGTGAAATTACGTCCGTCGAACATAATTCTCACCTATACAGGTACCCTACTACAGCTACATACGTAAAATCCATCAATATAAATACTTATAGGCCAAAAGTAACGCATAAAAAATAATTTTAAAAAGCCAATCAAGCAACATAAACAATAAATAGTAGAAATGTTCATAAATTAAATAATTGAAATAGAAAACTTAACAAATAACGCTCATGGTAATCACAAGAAAAGGATAAAGAGCATAAATCACACTCCGAGGGCCACCTGCGAAAATAATTTCGTTGTAAAAACCATCCAAATTACGTCATTTAAAAACCGTTATTTTTTCATACCTGTTAAGTGAATAGGCGACGGATAACTTTCAATTTCTTTGGAGCTGATACTTCTTCTGCACTGTAATAAAAATAAAAAACGATTAATTCGACGTATTAAAAAAAGAAAAAAAAAGAAGATATTTACCTTATATCGAGTACATCAGGCGATTGCGATCTTGCACCTGGAATAATCGAATGAAAAAAATTGATAAATGACTTGAAATAAACACGAAAAATAATCCAACGAAATTACTCACGAATGAGATTCTCTAAATCAGAAATTTCAGCTCGTTCTTCGAGATTTCGCATAAATTCTAAATTTTCTTGTAATTTTATAGCGTTATGATCAACAAGCTTACTGACGACGTCCGATTCAGGTGGTAATACCTAAAAAAGTGATTTCATTAGCGATGTTCAATTTCAAATGATGAACTTTGATTTGATTCACACTTACTTGCAACCTTTCCATTCGTTTATCGTTGACATGTTCGTAATTTAATAAATCTTCGGCAGAAGGTCGTTCTTTAATATCTTTCCGTAACATTAAATGCAACACGTTGATCAACGTATCGGAAACTTCTAAACGACAACGATTAACAATTAGTATCGGCGATAAAAAGAACATACGAGAATTTGAAAGTCTTGGAACACTTACGTCCTTTGAGTTGACTCGAAGGGAAGCTATTCCTTCGGAGTTGTTTCCACTGAGCACCTCCATTAGGTAAATAAAAATCTCCAGCCATTTCTAAAAGCGTCATACCTAAACTAAATATATCATTCTTGGGATGTGGTTGGAATGACTCTTCTTTCACTTCGGGAGCTCGATATTTATCATCTCCTGCTCTAATATGGTCCACTGATATCTGTAAATAGAGGTTCAATTAAAATTTGAACTTAAAATGCCAAGTTTGAAGTGAAATTTAACTTACGTTGATGTCGTGAATGAGATCGAAGTCAGCTAATTTGTACCGGTCATCGAAACCCAACAGGATGTTTTCCGGTTTCACATCGAGATGTACGAAAGCTTGCGAATGAATATACTTTAAAGCCTACGAAACGAACAAAATGAATATATTTTCGCTCCATCAACCAAAAAAACTCAGTTAAACTTTGATTTCTCTACCTGTAACATATCGATCATAACATTCCACGTATGATGTTCCTCCATTTGTACATTATCTAAAATAAACTGCAATAAACTCTTTTTGCACAGCTCCATTTGAGTATATAAAGCGTCATCTTCGATCCAAGCGTTGTAAAGTCTAACAATATTCTCGTGTTTATTGACTTTTTCATAAATTAACATCTTCTCAACCGAATCTTTCCTGTAATGATATTCGCAACAGTGTTACACTTCGACGAGAACTCATTTCGACAAAATATTCGAGTAAATTTGGTTACCAATTATAAATTCCATTAACTCTGGACACTTTAACAGCGCACTTCTCCTCGGTTTCTTTACACGTAACTTTGTAAACCATACCGAATGATCCTTGACCGATTCTGGAATGATTCTCAAACGCTTCGTATAAGTAAAGCGGGTCCTTCGTCCATTCGCAAGAACGGCGAGATGGTGCAACAGCTAATAATGTAAAATTGCATAAGTAAACCGTACAACTTGTTGCTTGTGATAAGTAGTTTAACTTACGTTGAAATCCGGATACAAATTTTTCTTTAAAGGGTCTCGTTCTTTTCCACTGTTTCGGAGCACGAGGTTGTATTTTACGGTAATCTGGATCGATCTATAGGTACAAAATATAGCATTAGATTGCATTTTATACGTTCGATTGATACCGGTACTCGAACGATGTATTGTATTGAATTAAACGTATGCTTACCATTTTCCTTGGAAGTATTACGTCTGCCATGATTTCCATTATAAGAAATACAGCGAAGTAATTAATTTTCAAACGAATAACTTGTTGAACTTATTCATTTAACTTTTCACACAATAATAAATGATTCACCACAGGCGAATAAATGAGTAATAAACTGATAAAAAAATTTTATGCGAAAACACAAAGTTCCCTAAAAAACGTGGCTAAGCCAGCCAACCAATAGTGAATGGGAATTTGATTTATTTGAAAACCCCGCTAGAATACTCGTACATGATTGGTCCGTTTTAGAAAAGTGTTTCGATTGCTTGACGTTTTCGTTCAAGTTCACTTTCGTTTGTGTTTCGAAATCGCGATAATCCACGATAAGTTGATAATCGCGATTCGCGAAAAATCATAAGCTAATTTGTGTAATATGAGATTGTTGCAAGTGGAGTAACATTTTCCATTTTCGTTTTTGAGAGGGGTGGGGGGAGTACTTAAAAGTTAAAATTTCAAATGATATGGAAAAATGGAGAATCCAAAATTCCATTTTCAAATAAAAGACAAAAGTTGGTTTATTTTTTTTACGAAAATTTCGATTGGGCCTTTTCCTATCCCTCCTCTCGGCCCTGTCTCATCCAATTTTTCCTAATATAACACGTACTCACCTATAACTACTTAGTTACTCATTAGTCATTATTAAAAATTGAAAATTGGAGTGGTCAGACCTCAGACGTGTGCGAGTGGTTCGATTTGAAATTTTTTTAAACAAAAATGTTCAGGCCCGGCGAGAGAGGAGACAAGGGGAACACATGAAGTCTTGGCCCCGGAGTTTTTCTTAGGGCCCGAATTTTTCTCCGAGACTCCGGGTTTTCCCTCCCCCGCACCTCACAGGGATCTCAAGATGAAATGACAAAATTTCTTTGGGGCTCAATAAAAAATTCTAAATTTTATATCATTCGAGCAGTAAACGTAGTCTCAACTCAATGTAAACAACACGACCACAGAACCAAATAATTAAAGAAAATTATTTTATAAAGTGAATTTAAAACTTTCTTCTCGTCGAAATCGGAAAAAAATCAAAAAAGAAATTGAATTTTGGCTAAACGTTTTTTTTTTCAACTTTTCTTCAATTTTCAATTTTTGAAATTTTCTGCGATTATTTTTCAAATTTCGTCAAAAAACATTTTTTTGAAGATTTCTTTTTTGCATCATCATCTTTTTATTCAAAAATTTTTTAAATTCCTTTAAAAAACATTTTTTTTTTTTTTTTTTTTTTTTTTTTTTTGGAAATTCAGCAAAGGATTTTTTTTGAAGAGTTCTCAAATTTCTCTTCAATTTTTTAAAATTTCTTTTCTCCAAAAAGTTTTGAATTTTGTTTTGAAAAACATTTTTTTTTTAATTTGGACAATTTCATTGCATTTAAAATTTTTACAAATTTCTTTGAGAGCAATTTTTTTGAATTTTGAATGAAAGAATTTTTTCACTTTTTTTCAATTGAAAATATTCAATTTTTTTTTAATTCGTTCAAATTTTGTCCAGGAACAAGTTTTATTGAAGTTTTCTTTTTTTTTAAATTTACTTAGGTACCTTTTTTATTTCCTTTATATTCAAATTTTCTTCTAATTCCCTTGAGAACAAATTTTTTAAAATTCAGTTTTAAAAAAAACATTTTTCAAATAGTAAAATTTCTTTTCACTTTTCATAAGTTTTTTTTTCTAATGTCGCCGAAAAACATTTTTTGAGGATTTATTTTTTGCATCATTTTTTTATTCAGAAAATTTTCAAATTCCTTTTTGAGAATCTTTTTTTTTTTTTTTTTTTTCAATTATTTAGGTAGGTATAGGTACCTAAGTAAAGAAACATTTTTTTCAGTTTTTGTTTGAAAAAATATGTTTTTTTTTTAAAGAAAAAAAAGGTTAAAAATTTTTTGGCTCGACCTATGAAGGGTGTGACGGTGGGAGGGAGGGACGGAGGGGTACAATTAAATTTTTTATAGCAACCAAGATTATTTCCAAGATCTTAATCAACAGCTTTTACTTGAAAAAGTTTTAAATTGGACACTGCCTTTCTAATTTTTTGAATAATTCTTATAATTCTGCGATTTCTGCGTAGTACTATGCAAAATTGTAGTAGAGGGAAGGGTCCGATCCAAATTTTTATAATGACTAAAATTATCCCTAGAATCTCAATCTATAACTTTAATTGTTTGAAAATTTTTTCAATTGGATCCTTCTCCTCTCTCCAATTTTTTTAAATAATAATAATTTATCCTACGTATGTAGTTTTATACGAAATTAGGAGGATTTGGGAGGAGGGAGTGGTCCAATCGAAATTTTTGTAAGGAATAAAATTATTGCTAGGATCTCAATCTACAACTTTTGTTTGAAAATTTTTTCAATCGGACCCCTCTCTCATCTTCAATTTTGAAAATAAAATATCTTCGTAGTATTACTATGAAGGTAAAAATGAGAGAGGAAAGAGGGGTTCAATCAAAATTTTTGTAAAGACCAAAATTGCCATAAAATTGCTCTTAGGAACTCAGTCTACAACTTATGTTCGAAAAATTTTTACCAATACTACTTCTCAGTTCTCAATTTCGGATTTTCCGTCTTCGACTTCGAATTTACATAAATCCATTTTCCACAATCCAAAATAGTCCAAAGTACAGAAATTAGCCTCTTGATATTTACTTAAGAATGGATGCGCAGTGTGTCGTAAAATGTGTCACGCAATGCGCAGTCTTACGCTGGCTTAATCAAGAGCAAAGAGCAGTCGCATTTTTGTAAATCCGAAGAAAGAAGTGTATTGAAACTACGAAATTATTAATTGTGAAGTGTGGAATCATCGGTTATTGTTTGCTTTGTTTTCATATTTTCGGTATTGTCTGAAGCTCGTTAAATGAGTGAAAATTCAGCTTCGCTCACCGTGTTTATATTTCGGTGTAACTAGTGTTTCCGGCGCGTTTACTATTTACGGAATTCTTAAATGTTTAAGATGCTAATCGATTTTAAATGATCAGCAAACAAATATTATTTTTAATTCTTGATGTAAATCTGTGATTATGTTCGAGCAGCGTGTCTTCATTACATACTCGTTACTACTTTGTTTCGTCTGCTCGGTATTTGCGTCCACAGGTAATTAGTCCTATTACTTAATCTCTGTCTCTGTCTACAAACACCGATAAAAGTAACACACCGTGTTCGCTATTACGACCGTCTTTTTTCAATTTTGCTTTAAATATTTTCCTCACTTGAGTGGAACCCTTTTTTTGAAAACTTTTTTTCAGGAAATTTTTACATATAAACTGGAACCTAAATTTGCATTTGAACAGGAATCTTCGACATTATTTCAACATTAAAATTTTAATATAAAGTGGAATCCAAAACTTGACAAAAAAAGAAATCGCACACTGATTAACAAAATTTTCAAATTAATCATTTTCGCCGATCTTAAGTAAAACCGTTTTGTTTTAAATCGTAAAATAAAAAGGGATCCAGTTTAACCATAAGCCAAGGGTCCCACTCTGTTCACAAAATTTGCATATAAACTGGAACTGTATTCCACTTTAGTGTAAGAAGGATCCCAGTTTGTTTGAGGATCCCAGTTTGAATGTAGATTAACATTAAAAATAATATTGGTAAAAGTCGTTACTCACCGGAAGTGTTTCGTTTACTTTTGTTGACACGAAGAGGAAATAAAGGATACTTGTATATTTTAATGGGTACTAATTGAATTCATTCAAGAGTATAGTTTTATAGTCGTTAACGTATCGATTAGCGGCTAATTTATTACTTTTATCAATCACTTTTGCAGTGTACGGCTATCTCAGGTGATAACATGTGTTCCTTGAGTCGTACAACAGTCTTATTTAATGACACTTTTCGGTATTGTTTATAATTGATAATGTTTTTCTGGCAGGAAACAGTCATATGGTGTTTACTCCTCCGCTCATCGTAAAATAAATCCCCTCTTTTTCTTCTAGCTTAATTTTTATTTTCTATTTTTATTCTCGTTTTCTAAAAAAAAAAATTTGTTTTTTTCAGATTACGTAGTAAAGCTCGAAGGTAAAGAAGGCTTCTATACAACTTGCAGCAATGTGACTTTAACATGCCGTGTGACTCCTTCGATCGACGGCGAATCAGCAATTTATTGGACAGTAAATAACGCAAATACCACATCAAATAATACCAGGTAATTCTGGGTTTCCTCTCATCTTCGAAAACGAATCCTCATCATCGGTCAAGTCAAAATAATCATCGTGGTGATCGTACAAAAGTCAAAAGCCTCTCCTGTTTTATAATATTACCTGTTAAAAATTATGCTAAACACCTGGTACGCCTACGTGACTCGCATAAATTGCCTCACATTTGAATTATTTATATTTATCCTTGATCAAGATATCCTCCAGTGAACGATTCTCCAATTCCGGTCAATTTCAACGTGCGTAAAAAAGAGCCAAAAATTTAACCTTTGGAGTGACCCGAGGCGTGCGAAACTTTGCTAAATTTTAACACTCTTCTATCCGTGCACAACTTATTTACATTTGATCTCGGGGTATAGCCCTGATCAGTGTTGGCATTTTTTACTCACTTCGGTAGCGAAAGGTCATCTAAATTCAGATCGTTTATCGTTGTTGTTTTCGTGATCGATGAATTCGGAGCAATGTGCTGGCAATAGTCTTATCACCTATTCTATCTAAAGGTGGTGTATAGAAGTACTTTTTACTCACCTAATTATTACAAACTTGGTGTTTGTTCGTATATTAATAGTTATTTGATTTCAATGTTGATTTTCGAGCATCGTTCGCAGTTTAAAAAATCCGATTCAGCCCGTCCTAAAAAAATTGCAATTTTCGTGAGGTCATCTGCAATGCTGAAAAACCGAAAAAGTGCTGTCTTTGTAAATTACGACTCGAACAAATATGACATCGATCTAACACCTTTCAAAGAGGAAGAAAGTCACGTATGATATAATAACAAATCGCTGACTAATTGAGTACATAAATAGCGAATATCAATTCGTTGTGGGTATCGTGATCACCACGTGCAAAAATCACAATAGATTCTCATTCAGTGTGACGTACAATACGCGAATACTCTGACGATTCGTATTTCAAACCAACATCAAAATTCAAAAGTGCCTGCAAGACGTGTTAGTCAATGCTACAAATTGAGATCTGCAAAAGGCAAAGAGGACCAGCTTGTATGTACAGCTTGCTCAGGAGAGAAATTTTGGCCAAGTTGGCAGTGCACTGCACATGGCCATTGTCGATAACTTGAAACTATTTGAGGGTTGTTGAAAGTGAGAGTAATTTTATAGATTTCTTCTCAAAAAATTGAGATTTTTTACTTTAAAAAATAATGATATATTTTTCTACAAAATAATTAATTTTTTTTAACCATTAATTTTTTTCAAAAAAATTTAGAATTTTTTTGCATATTTTTTTGCTGAAAAAATTAGAAATTTTCTATTTTTCTAAAACAAACTCCAAAAAATTGAGAATTTTTTTTCAAAAAACTAGAGGAATTTTTTTACATATTTTTTTTGCTTAAAAAATAGATATTTTCTTTTCCAATAAAATTCAAAAAAATTGATGAATATTTTTCTCCAAAAATTTCTGATCTCAAAAAATTGTTGGATTTTTCTCCCAAAAAAGTATGGAAAATTTTTACTCAGACTCTAAAAAATTGGGATTTTTTTCAGGCAATTGAGATATTTTTTCTTACGAAATTTGAGAAGTATTTTTACTCCAAAAAATTAAATAAATTGAAAGATTTTTGTGTCAGGCAAATTTGTCAAAAAATTAAGATATTATCATCTCAAATCGATAATTGGATAATAATATTTTTTCTTTGAAAATTAGAGATTTTTCTCTGCAACAATTAAGAGATTTTTTTTCTGCAAAAATTTGACAATAAAATGTGTTTATTCAAAGCAAAACAAAAAAATAACAGATTTTTTTCTATAAAAAAATTTGGAATTTTTCATTTAAAAAATCAGAATTTTTTCACCCAAGAAAGTGAAAGTATTTTTTTTTTAATTAAAAATTTTTTGTGCGTTTTTTTATTCCAGAAATATTCAGAAGGCTTTCAAAATTTTGCGATTTTTTTTCTTCAAAATAATTGAGATTATTCTTTTGAAAGTTGAAAAATATTTAGGATTTTTTTCTCAATGAAAGCTGGGAATTTTTTCTCCGACTAAGAAAAGTTGTTTCCTCCTAAAAAAGTCAATAGATACTTACTTCTTCAAAAAACAACTTTTTCCTCTAAGAAATTTTGTGTTTTTCTCAAAAAAATTGAAAAATTTTCATTCAAAAAATTTTTTCTTGAAAAAACATTGATGACTTTTTTTTTCAAAAAATTGTGAAATATTTTCAATCAAAAAATTTGAGTTTTTTCTCCCAATAAAAAAAAAAAATTCTTGAAAATATTGTGATTTTTTTTCTCAAAATTAAAAAAAAAAATTGTTATATTTATTTGCAAAAAATAAATGATAAAATAGAAAAAAATTTCGTCAACAAACAATAGTTTTTTCCTTCCAAAAAAATCAAATTAATAATTTTTTTGTCTCAAAAATTAACAGACCCCCTCCCCCCACAAAAAATTGAGAATTATGTTAGCTACCTACTACAAAAAATTTGAAAATATTTTTCTATCACTGAGTGATTTTTTCTTTCAAAAAATTTGAAAGATTCTGGGTTAAAAAAACAAGAATTTTTCTATTCCAAGAAAATTCAGACGTTTTTCTCCAAGTATTTGATATGTAAGATTTTTTTCTTTTAAAAAATTGAAGAACTTTTTCCTCTGAGAACTTTTGTGTTTTCTCCAAAAAAATTGTGAAATATTTTCATTTAGAAAAATTTGAGTTTTTTCCTCCCAATTAAAAAATGTTTCCTCTTGAAAATATTGAGATTTTTTTTTTGTCAAAAAAAATGTATTTATTTACAAAAAATAAAAAATAAATGAATAAAATAGAAATTTTTTTTCGTCAACAAACAATAGTTTTTTCCTTCCCAAAAAGTGATAGATATTTTTTCTCCTAAAATTTGACTTTGAGAATTATGTTACTCCAAAAAATTGGAAAATATTTTTATTTCACTATAAATGAGAGGTTTTCCTTTTTGTCAAAAAATCAAGAACTATTCTATTCCAAGAATTAGAATTTTTTCTCCAAAAAGTTGAGAAATATTTTCACACCAAAAAATTTGAGAGGAGTCTCTTTCAAAAAAGTTGATAGATTTTTTTTTCTTTTAGAAAGGGAGATTTCCTCTTCGAAATATTGAGAGATTTTTTTTCTTTAAAAATTGAAAGATTTATGAATTTGCAAAAACTCGTCCAAAAAAAGTAAAAGTCTTCTAAAAAAAATTGGAAGATCTTTTTCAAAAATAAAAAAAAATTCACCTCATAAAATTTGAAATTTTTTATTCGAAGAAATTTTGAATTTTTTTCTACAAAAATGAACTGAGAAATATTTTTATGTAATATAAATTGAGAATACGTTTTCATTTTGGAATAAAAAATGTATTATTCAATTTTGAAATTTTGAGTGTAGCTCGAGCATCCGAGCTATTGCCAAGTTACCAACCATGTACATTGCACGAAATATCCATTACCCGGTACCAGGAGGATATCACGATACCAAATTAATGCTTATTAGAACAACTTATGGTGTGAAATTTCAGTGACGACCGCACCAACGCTGGCTAATTGATATAATTACGTTGGTCAATTCGAACAGACTCCAAATGCATATTATTAAAATTAGTGTCCACCGAAAATATACGAGAGTATATGATATTCGAGCTGCGAAGCTGGGCTAGGAGTAAGATATGGGAACGGTCAGTTGCGTTCGTTACAGGCAATTCCTTATCGTCTAATTGTAATCGACGATTTTTATTCACTTACGACGAAAATTTCATACGTCTCGAACCGATATGTAGGTTACGTTTTGGAGTGGAAAATATCGTGGGTCGTTGACTCGTTTTGTCGACGGTTATCTCGTCGAGAAAAAAGCACAATCGTATATGTACGTATTTTTGAGAAAATTTTGTGCCATTAATTGGGTTATAGAGGTACAAAATCAGTTTGTAGAAATAACCTACAAGTGACTTGTTTCCGTTTTGAAGAGATAGGAAAACGAAAATTATCGAAAAATAATCAATTAAGAGGAAAAAATTCATCAATGAATAAATAACTAATTTAGGTATTGAAATCTAAACAGGTAGCAGCTGATCGGATATATTGGTGATTAAATAGTTATCTCTACGAGAACGACGAATAATCAAATGGGAAAATTTATGAATCATTTTTATACGAATGAATACGAATAAGTACGATAAACGACGTATTGAATCTAAATTATCTCCATCTGTTTCGAATTAAAATTTTTGAACTCGATGATAAAAAATTTGAACGTAGTTTTTCTCACGTTTATTGAAATTTTCTTATCCTATATCTAATTTAATAAAAATAATTAATATCGCTAAAAAAATTTATAAATAAGCGATGAATCAGCGATCTACAAGATATTCATTAAACTTTCACATCACTTCCTTGTTGATGAAACAATCCCGCAAACCGAACCTCATGTTGTGTTCAATGCATAAAAAGAAGTTCAAGTTCGATCTATACGAAGGACAAATAAACCTTGGCCACATGAATTGAGTAACCATTCGTGCGGTTCGTGTTAAGGTTACAATTTTCTAAAAGTTTTGATCATCGTTGGAAACTACATGTTTTGTAGAAAGTTTGCCAAAGAATTGATAAGGACATGGAATAATATAAAGTTGTGCGAAATTATTAATACACGATTAGCTCGTGTGAATGTACCTGACAACTTTTAAATTGAAACGAATTTACGTGATGTAAGTAAATAGTATTTGAAATTAAAATTAATATTTTGCCATTAGTCGAGGAAGGATCGTGAAACATGATGAACTTTTAATGACCCTTAATATTTTATTTATTATGCTATAAAAAAAGATCATTTTTAATTTTAATTGTATTTTTGAATAAATTAGAAAGGAGAATTTTCAAATTTTAATCAACTTTTCAAATTTTGAAAAATTAGACAAATTTTTTAAATGCAGTAGGTAAAACTTGAAAATCTAGGGAATTTTCGAAATTTGATAATTTTAAAATTCGGTTAAATATTTCGAAAGTTTTTAAAAAGTCAGTTCTCATATCTCAGCCAATTTCTACAATTTTCAAAATTTGGTAAAGATTTGAAATTAGCTAATTTGTAAATGTTAACAAATTTTCAAAATTGGATGAAAATAAATCTTCAAAAAAAAAATACTCTGTAAATTCTTAAAAATTTTAAAATTTGGTAATTTTTGAAATACTCGTAGATCAATTTTAAAAATTTTAGCAATTTTTCAAAATCTAGCCAAATTTTCTAAAAAAAAAAAGACAAAATAATAATTTTCAAAGTTTGGTCAATTTTTACAGTTATTTGAATGTAAATTATCTTTGAAATTAATTACCTACTGAAAAGTTAGTAAATCTTCAAAATTCAATCTTTTTTCAAATTTTGATAAATTTTTGAAATTATTTTTAAATTTTAGTTGATTTTTTTTTTCAAAAGTTGAAATAAAGTATTTTTGAAATTTTTTAAATCTAGAAAATCAGATTTTTTCTAAAAATTCATCAACTTTTGATATTTGGGCAATTTTAAAAATTAAAAAAAATTTTGAATGTAGAAAATCTTCTGAAAAATAGGTAAATTAAATTTTTAAAATTGGATAATTTTTAATAAATTTTTAAAAATTACTAGGGATTTCCAGAAGTGACGTCACATTTTTTGTTTACATCTCGATGGTAGGAAATTGGCATGAAATTGGTTATCAAAATTTCGACGATATTATACTAAAGTTTCTAATGAAACATCGATGTTTTGGGAATATTGATGAAAATTCCTACCAGCGAGAGTGTAAACAAACAAAAAAAATCACGTGACTGGAAGTCCCTATACTTGGAAATTTTTTTAAGTTAGATCAAGTTGAAAAATTGGACAGAAAAAAAAACAGCTATTTTTTCAAAAAAAAAAATAAATAAAGAGATTAATTTTCACAAATTTTTAAAATTTAGTAACGTTTAAAATAGTGTAACATTTAAATTAAATAAATTTTTAAAATTGGATTAAATTTTTAAGGCAGCCAAAAAAGACAGTTTTTGAAGTTCGGTAAATTTATACCTACATAATTTTGAAATTTTTGTTACATTTATGCGGATTTTTGGAATTCAATAAATAAATTGAGTAAAAAACCTTTGAATTTTGAAAATTTGGCAAAAATTTTAAATACTCTTGGTAACTTTAAAATTTTTCAATTCCTTAAATGTAGAAAATTTTCGAACATGAGTAAGTACCTAAATATTCCAAAAATTACATAACTTTTAAATATAATTTTGATAAATTTTTGAAAATAATGTGAATTTTCAAAATTTGGTAAATTTTTTATAAGTTATAGTTAATTATACATGAATTTTCAAAAAAAAAAAAAAAAATCAAAATTTGGACAATTTATACAAAAATTTGAGAATTTTATTTAATTTTTTTTTTTGAAATTTGGGTATAATAAATTGATAACATTTAGTAAATTTTTGAATGTAGTCAATCTTAAAAATCTGGAAATTTTTAAATTTTAACAATTATTCTTTTTTAAAACGTTGACCAGTTTTTAAGCCAAATTTTTCAAAACATTTAAGTGAGGTAAATTTTTAAAGTTCAGTCAATTTTCATAATTTGATGAAAGGTGATTTTATTTTTAAAATATTCAAAATTCACTTTAATTTTCAAAAAAAAAGCTCAATCAAAAGGTTAAAATAAATTTTATCAAAAAAATTCAGTGTACTTGTTAAATATCTGAAAATGAGTTAAATCTTCTTAATTTTGATTTTGATTTTTTTAGAAAAAGTAGTTCAATTTTAAAAATTTAGTCATTTTTTTAAATCTTGAAGATCGCTTCGAAAGTGGTCGCAATCAATCGATTGGGGGGGGGGGGGGGGTGGTCGACTTCAGTATAAAAACCTATTTTCAGAATTTTATCTCAAAATTTATAATTTTTGTAAAAAAACATTGATTTACCTAATGGACTATTTTCGTCATTTTTACAAATTCACCAAAAATCGGAAAACCAATTTCAGCAAGTGGAAATTAATTTTTGCTTCAAAAAGAACTCTTGGGAAAATTTTTGAATTGTTGGTTCAAAAAATATCCTTTCGAGGGGATTTTTTGCTGTCGAGCGTTTACTTCATGTAATTTTTTATCAAGTTTATAAATAAGTCAATTTTTTTTCAAGACAAGATTTTTTTTCAAATTGAAATTAGAACAGGTACATAATATTTACTTATTTTCCAAATTATAAAACTGGTCTATTAACGAAGTAGGAAAAAAGTATTTCCTGTAGTTTATCCATCATTGTCTTTTTGTCGCGACTAACGCAACATTAAACACTGGTTTTTTTTATCCATTCATTGATATTTTGTTCGTGATTTTATTACAAATTATGAGAAAATTAACGCTGATATCGGATGTATAGTGCTATTATATTACGTAGGTACCTTGTATTACTAATGGTGAGTCAATTGACCACTTTTTCTCGGAAAAAATTATCGAGGTGTGTTCTCGATGTCGAGAGGACGAAGAAAGAAGAGAAATGCGTAAAATTAATTACATAGGTATACTATTCTGGTGAACGAATAAATTCGTGTTTTTTCTCAGTCGAGGGAAACGTTTTCGATGAATGGAATTTTCAAAATGATCCTTTTTTTCTATTAATATTTTTAATGATATTATCTCTCTCGTTATGAGTGGAAAAATTTTGAATTGTGATATGTGAGGTTTTGACGGATGAAATGTTGTGAAATTTTGATATGATTTTAAAAATATATAATTATACCTATCTAAATTGACTCATTTCGAGATAAATTTTTTAATTCAACATTTTTCAAAAAAAAATCCACCTAAAATCGAAAAAAAAAAGAAATTTTTGAAATACCTCAAAATACATACGTCAACAGATTTTTTCACAAGTACAATATACAGTCAATAGTCATGAAATATCATTTTCCCCCTAACGTTCCCTCATCACGATTGCAAATTTTTGCATTGATAACAAACCATGTCATATCATATAACTCATTTCTGTTATTTTCTATTTCATTTCATTTCATTTTTTTTTTTTTTTTTTTTTTCAGGATACAGATAGAGAATGGCAAAGACTGCAAATCACCATCGTCGTCATGCTTCTTATTGAGTATCAAATGTGTAAACAAAACGGATTCTGGGAATTACTCGTGCCATGTACCTTTTTCAAATCACGAACCCCTTTCGTCTGATCCCTACGTGTTAAATGTTCAGGGTGAATAATTCTATAATTTTTTTAAATCTCCTTTTATCATTAGAGCCATGTGATAATAAATGAGTTGGATTTGTTCGTAGAACCGATACGATTATTGAATAGTTCAAAAATTGTAAGGGTCAAGCAGAACGAGGTGGCAGAATTACAATGCGAATTCAGCGACCCTAATGATTTCAAGGTGACCTGGAGTACCTGGAGTCAATCAAATAATAACGATCACAACTTGACAATTTTACCTTCGAGGTATGCAACTACTTCGAAAATCGGCATCTAATTTTGAAATTTGAGGAGAATTTAATATTATGTAATTAATTAATTATGTATTTATTTTTACAGTCATTATACTCAACAAAAACTAGACAATGGAAACGTTGTTTCGAAAATAACATTGAGAGAGTTTTATTTCAAAAAAACAGCTTACGTTTGCTCTGTGGAAAATGGACCTAAAGAAGAAATCATGGTATTAGTGCTGGGTAAGTTCGAAATTCTACGAAATTGTTTTATTTTACGTACTAAAAAAATGTTTTTCCAAGGAAATTTTCATTGACTATTAAAAGGTCCTAGCATGTTAAAAAAATTAGGAGAAAAAACCACCGAAGACAATTTGTAAGAATCTGTGTTCAATTTTTATCTAAATATAAACATTTTTGCTCATAAAACAAAATGTGAAAATAACAGTTTTCAAAAATAAAAATAAAATAAAAATTACCTACCTATTTGAAAAAACGTAAGACATTTAATTTCGAATAAAATTTATAAAATACTGCATTTTTGGAAATTAAATTTAAAAGGTTCGATTTTTGATGAAATGAAATAATTTTCAATTCCTGAAATTTGAAAGAATTGTTTTGTTTTTTTTTAATTGAAAAAATGATCTTTTGATAAAATCTAAAATTTTTGATCTGAACTAAGATTAAATTGGATTTTTAATAATACGTGAGAAATTGAATGTTGAATAAAATTTGAAAAAAAGAATAAACTATTGATTTTTTTTTAAATTAACTTTTAAAAATTATTTTGAATAAAATGTGAAAAGTTTCATGAATGAAATTTGAAAATGTGATTTTCATTAAAATTTTGAAAAGGTCGATTTCTAACGAAACTTGAAAAAGTGAAATTTCACTAAAGTTTTGAAAACTTTTCTCTGAAAAGAATGATTTTTTCAACAATAATATTTTTATTTAAATTTTTAAAAGTTGAATTTCTATCAAAATTTGAAAAAAATAGATTTTAGACAAAATTAAAAATTATTTTTAGAATAAAATTAACGCTATTTTTGAAGAAAAATAAAACTATTTTTAAACAAAACTTTGAAAACCTTAAAAAATATATTCGGAACAAAATAAAACGAACAGTTTCTAATTAATTTTTTTAAAGTTTAATGTTGAACAAATTTTTAAAAAAATGATAAACTTTTTAAGGGGGGGGGGGGGCATAATTTTTTTTTTTTTTTTTTTAATGCATAGAGTTGACAAGCGGAATTTTCTAAGACCTTTGCATGACGTCATTTTGATTTTTCATCTATGAAATTTTAAAGAAAAATTGAAAACCAATTTCATCTTGCTTTTTTTTTACGAAAAAAAATAATTTTTGATTTTTGAAAAATAAAATGCATGGAGTTTTCAAAAAAAGAAAATTATATTCATTTTGCATTTTGATGATGTCATTTTGTAGAAATTATTGATAAATTTTTTGGAAAATGAAAAATTTTTAGTGTCAAAATTTGAAGAAAAACTCGACTTTTGCGTAATGCCCCGTTTCCAGGGAAACTATGCAACCCACTAAACTTTTTCTTAGAATGTTTTTTATTCAGTAGAGTCTGGTCTGTAATCTGACGAGAAGGTTTTGGAAAATTCCCCGATTTTATCAAACTTTCTCATAATTTTCTTTCGAATTGACTGGAATACTACGATGAAAATTATGAGAAAGTTTGATAAAATCGGAGGGAAAGTAGGAATTTTCCAAAACCCTCTCGTCAGATTACAGACCAGACTCTACTGAATAAAAAACATTCTAAGAAAAAGTTTGGTGGGTTGCATAGTTTCCCTGGAAACGGGGCATTAAGCAAAAGTCGAGTTTTTCTTCAAATTTTGACACTAAAAATTTTTCATTTTCCAAAAAATTTATCAATAATTTCTACAAAATGACATCATCAAAATGCAAAATGAATATAATTTTCTTTTTTTGAAAACTCCATGCATTTTATTTTTCAAAAATCAAAAATTAATTTTTTTCGTAAAAAAAAAGCAAGATGAAATTAGTTTTCAATTTTTCTTCAAAATTTCATAGATGAAAAATCAAAATGACGTCATGCAAAGGTCTTAGAAAATTCCGCTTGTTAACTCTATGCATTCAACAAAAAAAAAATGTATGCCCCCCCCCCCCTAAAAACAAAATTTGAGGAAATAAGATACAATTTAAAAAATATTATAAGTCTCGATTTTTCTCATACTTAATTGAAGGAAAGAATTTTAATTAAATTTTTTAGAGTTTTTCCTGTTTTTTTTTAAAGGAACCGAGAGAATGGCTTTAATGACATTTAAATTAGATTTTAAAAGTTATTTTATGAACAAAATTTGAAGAAATTAGTCTATCTAAAATTTTAAAAATTCAATTTTTAACGAAACTTAAGAAAATACAAAAAGATTTAAATCCTCCATTTTTCACAAATTCTGAAGAAATGAACTTTCAATTTGAAAATTCTTAAATTCGAAAAATTCCATTTCCAGCTGGGAAAACTGAATTTCTTACAAAATTAATCAAAAAAAAAAGAAAAGTTTAAGAAAATACGCTTTTGAAAGAAAAATGAATTTTCAATTTGAAAATTCTTTTCTGAACGAACAAAAAAAAAATGAAAACCCTCAGTTTTCAACCCCAGTTTTAAAAAGTTAAATTTTATGCAAACATTTAGAAAATTGTTTTTTTTACAAAATTTAGAAACTTTTTTTTGAAATACAACTCGAGAAAATACAATATTTTGAAAACGTTCAATTCTCAGCAAATAAGAATAGAAAAGATTGAATTTCTTTTAAAAAAAATAACCAAATTTGAAAGTACCTACATACATCAATGCAATCTTGATAAAAGTAATAATAACAATAAGTTAGATTTTTAACAGATGAAATGACCTTTCAAAAAATTATTTTCTAACGTAAATAAAAACTTGAAAAAAAATTAGTAAATTTTTGAAAGTTAATTTGTTACACTATTAAAAAAGTACTCTTTTAAAACAAAATCTGAGAAAATGAAATTTTAAAAAATTTAATTTTTCACAAAACCTGACTGAAAAACTGAACTTTTAATAAAAAATTTAAAATTCTTTTCTGTAGCTTGTAAAAACTAAAATTCCTATTTTAGAAAATTTGTAATTTTAAGAAAAAATATATTTAATTTTACAAAATTTGAAGAAACCAACTTTATTTAAATTTTTATCAAAGTATGAAAAAAAATTATGAAATAATTTGAGAAAATACATCTAAATAGATAGTTAGATACCTACAATTTTATTTTAAAGTGAAAAAATAAGAAGCCTCGGTTTTTCATAAGAATTGATAAAATCCAAATAAAAATTTAGAAAATACTTACAATTTTGAAAAGAAAATTCCAATATATTGGTTTTTTCCAAAATTTGAAAAAAAAATAGTTGAATTTCAAAATATTTTTTGAACAAAATTTAAAAATTAAATTTTGCAAAAGTCCGACTTTTGAAAAAATTAAAAAGTGAGTTTTTATGAAAAATGAACAAAATTTGAGAAAATTTCTGCACAGTTTTGAAGAAAAAAAATGAAAACGTCGATTTTTATTGAAGTTTGAAAATGTAATTTTTTTATACAAATTTGATAATTTTTCTTTTTTACCCCCCCCCCCCCCCCCAAAATGTATAAAAAATTAACGAATAAAAATCAATTTTAAAAAAATTGCTTCAAAGACGAGAAATGTATTATTCATTGCTTATAAGAAATATGCATTTTATTATGCACCTGCAAAACAAAATTTGCATAGATTATGTCGTGATAAAATACAAAGTATGTAAAGACTTGCCCTGGTCATCGGAATCGTGTTTTCGTGAACTAATGTCGATCAATGACTTGTTTTGTTTTAGGTCCACCTCTTATAACCCTAGATAAAGTGTTACCAACCGGAGCCAACACTGTATTTATGAATTGGACGATTAACGATGGCAATTCACCCATCACCAGATACCAAGTTAAGGTATAAAAATATACAGAAATATTTTTTCAGTCATTAACACACAATAATGAAATACGAGCCTCGAAAGTAATCGTATTTTATTTTCACAGATGATGAAATTAGGAGGATCGGTCTCCGGAGAATGGACCTATTACAACGAACAAATCAACGGAACTAATAATAGTTGTATTATTAGAAATTTAGAACCAAATACCACCTATCAGTTTAAGATCCAAGCCGAAAATGAAATCGGTCCCGGAGTTGAAGATTCCAGTGATCCGGTGACCACTTTTGAAGAAGGTAGGTTGATATTATGATTCGAATGTTTTATGTGGCATCGAGTACTGGTGCTGATGTGTGGATTTAATTGTTTCAGATCCGAAATTTATACCTGTAGTGAATATCAAAGGGACTGGGCCCCATTCTATAAATATTGGTTGGAGCATACCTCAAAATGATAAGATAAAAGATGTTCATTTTTATAAAGTTATCATCAAACACGGCGAGAAAGCTTTTGAAACAGCCGTGTACTCGGATACTGGTGCTTACGCTTTTACCGATCTGAAAAGCGCTACTAATTATTTATTTCAAGTAAGTACAACATTTGATGGATTTATATTTAAAATATTCGTCATCTAATGTCTCTTTTTCCCTGCTCAGGTGGTCGCGTGTAATAGATATACCAACGAATGCGGCGATTGGTCCAAAGTAGTGAATGGAACTACGTTGGATGGAGGTAAAATCATATTCCACCGATGTTAATTTTTTTTCTTCAAAATTACGTATCGAAAATCTGCGATTTATGGGCATCCATATCGTTGGAAAATTTATTAAATTCATCGACCGAATCACTAATTTATTGCAAAAATTATCTGCGAAATTTGTTTAGGTTGAGACGTGTGAATAATGAGTGAGGTATTTCTCCCCATCCTGTCGAGTCGATTTCGTTTATAACTTGTGGTGAAACACAAACACGAGGTTTTTATGTACTTTCGATTTATTTATTCGATCGTACGATGTTTTTAAAGATACGATTAATTCGCGTGGAATTTTTTCGTTTTGTTTCTTTTTCGTATTACTTCTGTGATCACATCCGCCCGGTCGTGTATACACCTACATCAGAAAATATTCCGAAATATTTACAAAGTTGTCAGTACGTCGTATTGAAAGATAAGCTGGGAATTTTCGAAACTTTTTGCACGAGTTTGTAATTTGTTTATCACTCGAAGAAGACTTATGAGTGGAGAATTTTTTCGGAGGGGAAAATGCTGGTTGAAGAAATTGTTTGAGTTGAGGTTCGTGAAAGTGAGAGTGTTTTTTTTTAAGAGTATGATTTTTTTTACTCACTCGATTGGGAAACTAGTATAATGTTTTTTTAATTTGAGAAAATCAGTTTTTCCATTTAAAAAAACTGAAATAGGTATACATATTTTTTTTGAATTTAGAAGTTTAAAAAAATAATAAAAATTGGAAAAGAAATCACTAAAAAATTGATGATTTAGATAGAATTTAAAAAACATTTTTTTATAGATTTTCTTCTAACAAAAAAAAAAGGAAAAAAAATATAAAAGTTGATAATAATTAGTTATGATGAAATTTGTGTTGTTTTTAATTTTAAAAAATCAAATTTTATGCTTGAAAAACTGGGAAAATGTTTTTGAATTTTTTTTCATAATTTCATGCTAATTTTTAGATACCATGAAAGGCATCTGCCCATCTTACTTTGTTACTCTGGCGTTTTTTCCAATTTTGATACAACTATTGTGTAAATGAAATTTATGCAAATTACGACAAAATACGAATTTTTTCATTACAGAGGCTGGACCTCCGGCAGATGTGAAGATGGAGTGCAAATACGACAATGTCAGTCATACAGGCACAGTGTTCGTATCTTGGTCGCAGCCTTTGCAACCTAATGGTGAAATCGAACATTACAACGTGAGTTGCTTCCCCTGTCAATATTTATTTTTCTACTCTCTCGTATAAGTCTGTATAATGAAATTTTTTCCTTTTTTTTCCCATAGGTCGTCTTGAATGGTACAGCTCATTTTTTGAACGAAAACGGTAACGTGAGCTCTGTAAACATTCCCAATAAGCAAAAGCACGTGAAAGCAGACCAGAGAAAAACATTTTTCGATATGCTACCTCCAAATACAAACTACACGTGAGTGTATTACGCGAACGAATTCGACTTTGGATGCGTTGAACATCTAACGTAACGTCTCCTTCTGTTAAATAGGATCTCAATATCAGCAGTGACCAGATCCCGAGGCGCAGGCACTCAGGCAACTCACATTTGTGTAATGCCACCTTCGGCACCGAATAAAGAAGATTTGAAATTCGATTGGGTTAAAATGGAAGATAGAGGAAAATGGTATTTCAAACTCGCCAAACCAAAGTTGTCCGAAAGGAATGGAGCTATATGTTGTTTTAGGTATGAGAATAAACATTCCTCTTGCAGTATGCTGAATCTGCGATTATTTTTGGCATTCGGTTATGTTACAGGGTATTCGTGGTTAAATTGAAACCTCAACAGAGTCTCGAACAAATCGGCGATCCGGAAAAATTACCCGTGTACTCGTATAATTACGTTCACAACGTTATCGAAGGAGGAGCAGCTTATATTGCTGATATTTTTGACAAGTGAGTTGTCGCATTGTCAAGTTTTAAAATTTAGATCCAAATTATGGAGATGAATCATCTCTTTTTAAAAATTTATTCTCTCAATTTTTTTGAAAAATTCCTTTTAAAGTTCAGAGAAGAACGGATTTCATTTGGAATAAAAAATGTTCCAACTCTTTGGAATTGACACATTGTATATTTTGTTCAATTTTTTTGAAAAAAAAAATTTAAATTTTTCAAGGAAAAAAATGTCAGAATTTTTTGAAGAAAAAAAATTTTTAATTTAATTTTTTGGAGGAATTATTTTTAAAATTTTTCAAACATACAAATATAGGTACAAGTACATTTATCTCAAATACTTGAGGAATTTTATTTTTTTTTAAATTGAAGTTTCCTGTTTTTTTTCCTAGAGGAAAAAATCTCTATTTCATGTTCAATTTTTTTGGAGAAAATATCTGTTTTAGTGGAAAATTCCTCGTTTTTTTTTATATTAAATTTTTTTTGTATTTCTTGATTTTTTTGAGAAAAAAAAATTTCTGAAGTTTTTTTGAGAAGGAAAGCTTTTAGTTTTTTGGAGTTATGTTCTCATTTTTTGGTTTGGGGGGGGGGGGGGTGGGTAAACATTTTATTGAAATTCTTGGAGACGAATGTATTCCCTTTTTTTTTGGAGTGAAAAATTTTCCAATTTAAATTGAATTTTTCTGTTTTCTTTCTCTGGAGAGAAAATGAATCTTTTATTTTTGGAAGAAATCTCTATTTTGTCTCGTTTTTTTTTGGAAAAAATATCTAGGTAGGTATGTTTTAGAGAAAAATTTATCGTTTTTTTTTGTTTTTTTTAAAATAAAAAATGGGTATTTCTTGATTTTTTTGGAGTGATGTTCTCATTTTTTTTGAGGGGGGGGGGGGGGGGTAATTTTTAGAGTGAAAAAATTATCAAATGGATTTTTTTAAATTTTGAATTTGAATTCAATTTTTTAGGAAGGAGAAATTTCTCAATTTTTCTCAAGTAAAAATACTTGCCCGTATCTCAAATTATTAGACGAATTTTTTAAGAATTTTCCCCCTCACTTTTTTGGTTTCATTTTTTTTTGGGGGGGGGGCATGAATTCATTACTTTTATAGGGGGGAAACTTAATTTTTTGTTTGAAAAAATTCAATAATGTTTTTGTGAAAAAATATATTTTTCAAATTATTTAAAAACATTTTTATTTTTTGGAATAAAAATATTCTCGATATTATTGAGAAAAAAAAATCCCAATTGTTTGTCTCAATTATTAATTTCGTAGTTGAAAATTTTTTCAACATTTCGAGGGGAAAAGATCTCAATTTTTTGAAGATAAGAATCTTTCAATTTTTTGTGAAGTAAAAATTTTCTTGATTTAATAAAAAAATCCTGCTTTTAAAAAAAATAAATCTTAGTTTTCTGTTTCCTTCTTTTTGAAGAAAAAAATTTTTTTGGAGTAAAATATACTTCCGTTTTTCGGTGTAAAAAATGGGTAGTAAATGTCCTTACTTTTTTTTATTTTTGGAATAGAAAGATTTTAAATTTTTTTTAGAATAAAATCTCCCAATTTTCTTTGCGTAAATTTTTTTTCAATTTTTCGGAATAGAATTTTTCTCAATTTTTTGAAGTCAAAATAATACATATTGTATGTCTCAAATTCTTTGAAACATTTTTTTGGGGGAAGGTTTATTAACATTTTTTTTTTAGAGAGGGCAAGGAATAAATCTCTTATTCTTAGAGGAGAAAAAATCTGTTTTTTTGATGAAGTATAATTATATTTTTTGTAGTGAAAAAATAACGAAATTTCTCTATTTTTCAAAATAGAAAATTTTCTCACTTTATCATAGTAAAAAATTGCTCAATTTTTTGGGTTTTTACATCTCACTGATTTACTTCTATTCTTATTTTTACAGAGACGCGCTTCAAAAAGAGATCGTTTTAGGAGACGGGCAATTCTCTGGCAATTATAATACATCGAGATGTAGCAAATGTCCGTATACACCACCAGTCTTTCCTATCATCCCCGATCCGACGCCTATACCTGCCATCAAAGCTACATCAGAGGAGCCGAAATCTTTACCTGCCGATTCCAACTACCAAAATGAGAAATTCATGGCCGAAGTTGGAGGAGTAGATCACAAAAATGCAACCCCTTACGACGGGGTCTTGGATGAGAACAGCAACTACACCGGATTCATTTTAGTCACTGGTTGGTTGAATTGCATCATTGCATACTCCTGCGAAGATTTTTGATGACTAATTTGTTTGTTTTGTGTAGTGAACGGGAACGATCAATTTATTCCAGCTTATAGCCCGTATTTTCAAATTTTACAACCAGGTCCACAGCATTTAGACGAAGCTCATTACGCAGCGGTATTACTTCAGGTAATTAATTTAGATATGTGCGATGTGTGATGTGCCTGAAGCAGCAGCATTCTAATGACCGAACGAGAAAAGACGAACGAATTTTGAAAAAACCTAATACGTTTATTTTGTCAATGACGTGTGTCGCCTTGTCACACTTCAGAATATCTCATTTCAGATTCTATGCGGAATGATTGTCATCTCGGTAATGATGCTGGCCGCGTTCTGTCTGCTGCAGCACTATACCAAGCAAGTGGCCGAAGCTCAAGGCGTCGAGATGACTTTACGTAACTCGTTCAGGTGAGTGAGTTCCGTAGGATGGTGCGAATAGCAATAAGAGGCAGTTAATTTTCTGTACTCAATAAAGTATGATATTTTCTAGACACTGGTGTCGCTCGTTACGTGGCAGTCATTTACCTGTTTCGTCGAATCCGCCCGATGTGTTGCCTATTTCCAAGACTGCTTTGGTGACTGCATTCGCCGAGTTGGCCAAGGATTCCGATTATGGATTCGAACAGGAGTTCGAGGTCAGTCGGGTAAAATTCAAAAGACACTGGTGGTTCGAAGATTTACGTCTGAAATGGTTATTCATTTTTTTTTTTTTTTTTTTTTTTTTTGTAGATGCTTCCAGATCGATTTACAGATCGCACAACGAAAGCTTCAGAGGCTCGTGAAAACGCTTGCAAGAATCGATATCCAGATATCAAAGCGTACGATCAAACTAGAGTGAAATTATCTCAAATCGATGGCATTATTGGGTCTGATTATATCAATGCTAATTTCATCATCAGTTATAAAGAAAGGAAAAAATTTATCTGCGCGCAAGGTACGAAACACAGCTTTCGATTAAAATTTTTAAAAAGTTATACCTATTTAAATAAAATATATATTTTTTAAAATATTTCTACAAATATTTTCAATTTTAATGTTCAATTTTCTTGAGAGAAAATTTTTAAAATTAAGTTTTCAAAAAAATGAACGATTTTTTTCTTAGATCGATGGCATTATTTGAAAAGATTAGTTATGAACAAAATTTTGAACATTTTGTTTTTTAATTTGAAGAAATTTATGTTTATTTGATAAAATTTTGAAAGTAGCCATATTTTTGAATTGAAGTTTAAAATAGCTAAAAAACTAATTTTCTACGAAACTCCATAAAGAAGCCAACAAAATTAGGAAAAAATAACAATAGAATTGCCCTTATTCGAGTTATTTTTCCATTTTTAGGTCCAATGGAGAACACAGTATGCGATTTCTGGCGAATGATTTGGGAACAGCATTTAGAAATCGTCTTAATGTTGACCAATTTAGAAGAATATAATAAAATGAAATGCGCCAAGTATTGGCCCGATAAAGAAGAAGAAAAGAAAACCTACGAAGATATAACGATTCATTACGTTAATGAGAAACGATTTTCAGGTACGTAAATGCGAGCCATCGATTCGATTTCAGAGGAACGAGCATAATTACACGATTTTTCAATTTCCATTAATTTTTTTAGATTACGTCGTTCGTGAACTGAAAATGGTCCGAGTCACGGGACAAAATCGCGATCCAGAAGAACGAAGCATATTCCAATACCATTTCCTTATGTGGAAAGATTTCCAAGCTCCAGAACATCCTTCCGGTATTTTAAAATTCATATGGCGTGTCAACGAAGCGTATTCGCTAGAAAAAGGACCTATTTTGGTTCACTGCAGGTAAATTTGAATATAGCTATAGTCGAATTTCAGTTCTAGAATGAATTCGATTTTATTTTCAATTTTTTTATAGTGCCGGCGTTGGTAGAACTGGTACATTGGTGGCAATTGATTCCTTACTGCAGCAATTGGACAGCGAAGGACAAGTTTTAATATTTAATACAATTTGCGATTTAAGACATCAAAGGAATTTCTTGGTTCAGTCATTGGTACGATTTTCGATCTCCTTGAAAATGTTTTACGTCAACGATGATTTAATTTTATTTATTTTCATAAATTTTCTGTTCGTACAGAAACAATACATTTTCGTGTATAGAGCGTTAGTCGAATACGCTCAGTTTGGCAACACTGAGATCAAAGTGAAGAATTTGAAACCAACGGTAGAAAAATTAAAACAGTCAGATAATGGGAAATTGAAAACTAGAATGGAAGAAGAATACGAAGTAAATATTTGGGATTTTATAAATTAATATTTTTTCGTTTTTAATGATTATTTTTTTGTTATTTTAGAAATTATCATTCACTGTAAATGCCCACGAACATAAATCATCTGGAGTCGGTACAGCTCCGGAAAACGCCCCTAAAAACAGATCAACCTCAATCATTCCTTACGATAGAAATCGAGTGATATTAACGCCCATTCCAGGACGAGAACATTCCACTTATATTAACGCGTCCTTTATCGAGGTAAATTGGCCAACGATAATTTGCAATTTTTTCGGATAAAAATCCCAAAAATTTAACATTTAATGATTTTATTTTTAGGGATACGACAACACCGAATCATACATCATTACTCAAGATCCAATTTTAGACGTAACTGTGGGAGATTTTTGGCGTATGATTTTGGAGCAAAACATTTCAACAATAGTCATGTTGTCATCAACGGTAAATTTCCAACATGATTCTTTTTCGCTCGTCTCTTTTTTTTATCAATGTTATTTATTTTTACTTATTATTTTTGCAGTCCTCTGATGGCCAAAAGAAAACCGGCAGGTATTGGCCGGACGACGAAACAGTCCACGGTAACATCAACGTAAAACACATACAAAGCGAAAGCTGCCCCTACTACACCAGACGCGAATTCTATTTAACGAATTTGAAAACCGATGATAATCTAGTCGTCACCCAATACCAATACAACGGATGGCCGACCGTCGAAGGCGAAGTACCAGAAGTCACTCGTGGCCTGATCGAGATCATGGATCATGCCACTCAGCACTCGGTCAACATCGGATCCGGACCCATTGCCATACATTGCGAACTCGGATCCGATCGCAGTTCCATGTTCGTTGCGTTGAGCATTCTAGCTCAGCAGGTGAAAACCGAACGACGTGTGGATGTCTTCAACGTTGCCAGAAAATTACGTTCTCAGAGACAAGGAATGTTGACAGCTTTTGTAAGTTTGAATTTGAATATACGAGTATTTTGGAATTTATAGTACAGTGGCAAATGGAGAAAAAATGTTCCTGCGATCGAGAGAACAAATTTTATTCTATTTGTTTTTTTTTGGGGGGGGAGGGGAGAGAATACTTCTTTGATAGAAAAAGGATCTATTGATTTATCTGCCGAAAAAAATCTTATAGTTTTTTAGAGAGAAAAAAATCACAATTTTTTGAATAATGAAAATTTTTCTAAACCCTTTGGAGTAAAACGTTTTTTTAATTTTTTTGAAATAAAAAAATTCTTGGGTTTTTGGAAGGAAGGGGTAAAAAATTTTCTCAATTATTTTGGAGTGAAAAAATTCTTGATTTCTTAGCAAGGGGAAAGGTGAAAATATTCATCAATTTCATAGAATGAAATTTTTTTTTAATTTTCTAAAGTGAAAATTTTTTTTAATTTTTTTGAAATTGAAAAATTCTTGATTTTTTGGAAGGTAGGGGTAAAAAATTTTCTCAATTTTTTGGAGTAAAAAAAACTTGATTTCTTAGGGAGGGAAAAGGTGTCACCGAATGAACGCAGACATAATACGAAAAAATAAACTTTAATAATTTACGAAAAAAAATATACAAATACAAATCGAAAGAGTTCCTGTCCTTTCGGACGTCGAAGCAGAACTGGTTTATGTGATTTTTTCTCTTTCGATATTATTCAACAAAACTACAGTGCGCACAACACCCCGGCCACCGAACATTGACTGCATCGACATTCGACAACCAGTCAACTCCGAACCCTCTGTCTAAAAGTCGTAAATTACGAATTTCCTCGTCTTTTCGACAATTATAGCGCCTTTAATTGTTGTTTTTATTGCTTTTGTCGCTATCGAACCCTCTGTCTTCGGGATCGATTAATTAACACGTGCCTCCGGCTTCCGTAAACTTCAGAGGGGCACGCGACAACCAGTTAATATAACAGTCTGGTCTGGACGTCGTAAAATGAGCGCCTTTTATCGGATCCCTCCGGTTGAAAAATACATATAATACAGTTTTTACGATATCAAAGATGAAAAAATCGTAATTTTCTCAGAATGAAAAATTTTCTCAATTTTTTGCAGTAAAAGGATTCGTGTTTTTTTGAAGGGGTTAAAAATTCATCATTCCTTCAAAATTTTTTTTTTTTCTATTATTTTTGTAGATTTCATTTTTTTTTTTTTTGCTATGAAAAGTTTTCTCAATTTTTTAGAGTGAAAAAATTCGTAAATATTTCGGCTGTGGTGGGCGGGTTGAAAATTTTCCTTATTTTTTAGAGTACCTAAAAAAATTTTATTATAATTTTTTTTGATTAAATTTTTTCTCAATGAGTTTTCTCAATTTTATGAGGTAAAAATTTTACTCAATTCGCTGAAGCAAAACGTTTTCTTCGTTTCTTAAAGTTGAAAGTTAAAAAAAAAATTGAAGTGAATTTTTTAATAATTTTTTGGTGGATTGAGGGGTTCAAAAATGTCTTGAGTTTTTTAGAGTTGAAAATTTTTTTCATTTATTTTGAAATAAAAAAAATTCTAATTTTTTGGAGTGGAAAAAGTCGTGAGTATTTTGTTTGAGAAGGATGATGAATTTTTTTTTTCATTCTCTTAAAATGGAAAATTTTTTGAATACTTTCTAGTAAAATATTTCTCAATTCTTTGGAGGAAAATATTTTCTAAAATTTTTGGAGTAACGTAAAAAAAAAAATCTTCATTTTTTTAGAGTAAAAAGTTCTCAGATTTCAAAGTAAATTTTTTTTTACTTTTTTTTTGGGGGGGGGGGGGATTTCTAAATCCTTGGAATAATTTTGGGCTTTAGGTAGAGAATTACTGAATTAGTGAGATTTTGTGTAAATTGAGGAATCATAAAATTGCTTCCAATCTTTCGATCGCATGGAACTTCCATTAGCAACTTTACTAATATCTAATCCTGCTTTATGATATTTTGTTAATAGCGAATTTTATTTTGTTTCAGGCTCAGTACGAATTCTTATATCGTGCCATTCTAAATTACGTCGATTTGCATCACTTATCAGATTCAGAATCGGATTAATTTACAACCTCGAATGTGAAATTTTCAATTTTTTTACGACGATTTTTTTTTAACTATGCCAAGTATGTGTTGTTTTTTTTTCTTAAAGTTTAATTACCTTGATAGCATTTAATATCTGTAAGAGACGGTCAAACTGATAGTTTACAGTATCAGAATTAACATTCAAAAAACATGAGAAGCAATATACCTATTATTGCCTCGGTTTAGTCCCAAATTGAACGAATCACATATTATTGAGTTGAAAATTAAAATTATTTTCAAAAATTACTCTTTGCAATAAGTTGCATAACTTCACTTCCTCGTACTTTTTACCTTTTTTTTTCTCTTGTAACACTGCGTGTGTTCCATTTCTTTTTTTCTAAATTAAGCTTTATTATTTTTTTTAATGTATAAGATGTGTATCTTATGGGTTTTTTTATGTTATTTTTATTATTCGTGTTTTGTAGTAATAATTTATTCAAAACAATTTTTGAAGTAATATTGGGAGGGTTAACTAGTCATGAATTAGGCTTTTAACTTTATCGTGAATTTTGTATGTTTTGAGTTAGCCTAATTTGATGTGTTTCTTCTTTATTTGAGATAAAAAAAAGTTCCTTTTTATACTTGAAATCATCATTTTGAAATATTTCTTAATTTTATTTTTTTCTTCTTGTTCATCCGCTATTACTGCCGAAGTGTTAGTTACTTGTTTTGGAAACAATTTATTTTTTCTTTGAGTGGTTAACGAGATGTGTTGTGGCGATCTAGTCTTTAGCTCGAATTTATTAATTTTAGTTCGCTGGAAAGGGTTGATTTGAGAGTAAAAAACGGTGGCTGGTTATAAAATGGTGCTAAGCATCGTGATCGGTTTTTAATGGTGCCAAAGGCACGAATTAAATATTCGGAGCAACCTAGACTTGTTTCATTTTTTAAATTTATAAAAGTTGTCGATTTTATTGACGTGATTATAATGGAATTTATTCTGATGATTTTGTGATTGAATAATTCTTATTGGAGTTTTGATGAACATATTTAAAGATGAAGTAACTTATTGATTTTTGAGATAAAAAGTTTAAATTATCAACATCGATTTGAATAAGAAATTAACGAATTTTCTATTTTTTCCCTGAGGGTATTACGGGGGGGGGGGGGGGGGGTGATGAATTGTTGTATCGAGTTTGAAGTTGAATCTAGTTTTAGAATGAAAACGCAATTTACCTGTTTTTTTTTTTTTAATTTTAGTTCTTAACTTTTTTTTAATTTCCAGTTTGAAAGATTTTTTTAGCACTGTTTTTTTTAAATTTTTTTCCAATTTTCTCTCGATTTAAAAAAATTAATATTGAGAGATTTTTTAAAATGAAAGAATTCATTGAAAACAGTTTTAATTTTTTAGACAAATAAAATTTTTAGTTTTTATGGTTATTTTTAAAATTTTTACAAAATTGTTTTTAATTTGAAAAAATTCTCATTTTGAGAAAGGAAAAAAAGCACTCAATAAAAAGTAGGTTTTTAAATTTGAAAAAACTAAATTGATTTCTATTTAAAAACCCATTGAAAAATAAATGTTATACATTTTTTTTTAAATTTCCGCAATTTTTAATTTCCATTTTTGAAAAAAAAAAATTGTTGGATGAAGAAATTCACTACCTATTGTGATGAAATTGATATCTCCAACTCTCAATTTTGAGAAAAAATTTGAAATTTGTAAAAATAATTTTTTTAAAGTGATCAGTCAAGTAAATCTTGTTTGAATTTTTAATTTCGTGTTTTTATGTGTTTTTTCATTGTTTTTAATTTGAAGTTGAAGTTTTGAGGAAAAAACTATATAGGGACTTCCAGTCACGTGATTTTTTTTGTTTGTTTACATTCTCGCTGGTAGGAATTTTCATCGATGTTTCATTAGAAGCTTTAGTATAATATCGTCGAAATTCTGATAACCGATTTCATGCCAATTTACTACCATCGAGATGTAAACAAAAAATGTGACACTTCTGGAAATCCCTATTAAAAAAGGATTTCAAATCGTGAAAGATCGGTTTCCAAACAACGGACTGTTTTTTCTCAAATTGTACCTATTCTATATTTTTTTAAATAATTTTCGACAAAAAAAATGATAGTTTCGAGAATAGCAATTTAATTTATTAAAAAATTTTAAATTTAAAAGAATCGTTTAATTTTTTTTATAATCTTCAAGTTTGAAAAAATCATTTTTAAAAAATAAATTGCATTTGGTTTCTAATAATTTTCAATTTTTTAAGGGAAAAAATTTCTTAAAATGGTTTTGAAATTTCAAAAATTAAAATTAAAAAATAATTATTTAGGATAAGTGGTTTTTAAAATTATTTATTAAACACGATTTTCAAATTGAAAATAAATTTAAATCGAATTTGATTTTAAATTGTTTTTTCTTCAATTTTTCCAAACTTACAATTTTGACTAGGAAAAAAATTGAAGTATTGATGAAAGATATCTGAAAAAAAAGTTTTAACTTTTTCTTGAATAATAAAAAAAAAATGCTTTCAATTTTAAGGAAAGAAATAACCAAATGAAAAATAATTTTCAAATTCAGAAAAAAATCAATTTCTGAAGAAGTTCAGTGTTGTATAAATTTATGTTTCGAAAAAAATCAATATCTTTGGTTTTAGAAAAAATTATTTTCAATTCTTTGAAAAAAACACACTTTTCTAATTTCTATGATAAAACTGTTTTAAAATTTTTTAAGAGAAATAATTTTTGTGTTTGAAACTTTTGATTAAAAAAAAAAGAAATACGAGTACATATCGATTCAACTGAAAATGACGACTTTATGACGTTTTGTTTATTTTTTTGACCTATCTTAATCCTTGAAGTTTTTCAGATTTTTCCCAATTTAGGAGGGGAAAAAATAATAAAAAAGTTTCAAACGTGATTCTGAAAAAATTAATTAGGTATATTTATATTTTTCGAGTAAGAAAATCTCGTTTTAGTTGAGTGTTGGCATTTATATGGAAAACATACGTGCTTCCATTTAATATTATATGTAAACATTGGTACATCTCGTTACCACTCACAAAGCTTATGCGTATTATTTTAACGAAAGCATTTGCCAGTTTACTTTACATTTTAGCTCGTAATATTTTATTCACTTATCAAAAAAAAAAAATTGAATTCTCTCACGACACGTATCAAAATTAATTTACCCCCTTCCCCCCCCACTTAACATACCAACGACCATCATTTTCTAAGTCGTAAATTTTAAGAATACGCTGAAATAAATTAAAAAGTTGAAAACCCCGCGAAAATTAATCTTATTCGCGTTATCAACGAATAAGCGTAAAAGTTACTTTTTTTACTAGTCATTTATAAATAAATTTGCATGCAGGTATTATTCCCGAAAAATGATGATAAAAATTCTGCCATCTTAGGGCCCTAAGCTTTACCCCTCTAATGCCACCAATCGAAAGAGAGGTATTATGGGCTTAATCAGCCAAATTGTACGAATTGTAATACATTTGTAAGTACTTATAATATTAAGTAATTAAGCTTTCTACAATTGTATAATGGGAACATTACCTTGCATTTATTTTTTCTTTTATTGTTTCTTGAAGATTTTTTTTTCTTTCTTTTTAATTTAGTCGAATTTTTTACTTTGCGAAGTTAAGCTATGTAGCCATAAATTGTACATAGAAGATGGTCTATTTTAAAATGTCAATTCGCGATTGGATTACCACGTTTGAGAATATCGGGCAATTTTTTTAAAATTACAATGTATATAATTTTTTTGGATTTTTTGGGAGCTCACGGACTGATGTTCGAGTACGATGTGAGGCGATTTATAAAAAAATACCCATGTGCTGTAGCAAAAACGCTGAACCATGGTCCGTTCAAGGGGTAAGATCCCTTCAAGACTGATATGGTGCTTATTAATAATTATGCTGATCTTTGAAAAATATCGCCTTCTGTGGAATACTAAAATTAATATTGGCAATTTTTCTACAAATTGTAAAAATCTTGGATGTTTTAATTTCTCCTGTATTTTTTTTTTGTATCTAATTTTGTACGTGGCCATTTTTTTGCTACTTTTGTTTACGTAGACGTTTTTACGCACAATGCTCGATTTTGGCTATTTAAAATTTATATCTGTGGTTTTTTTGAAATTTTTTTATACTGTGGTAGCGGTTCAATAGGCCTGAGCCTTGTTGCCAAGTTGGAAATGAAGATTTAAAAAAATTTTAACGCTGAAATGTGCCTTATAAATGAGAAACTGATCGGTGTTTTTGTACGTAGTCGTATTTTTGCAATTTTTTGTACGAATACGAACCGCTATTACAATCAACGCACATTTCAATTTTGGTTGTGTTAATTTTAACGAAATTTTTTTAATTAGTTTAAGTAAAGTGCCGAGTGGTATTAGAAACTAAGAAGGAAAGTGGTTTAATGCTTTATCTTTACATCGTAAATCGATATTTAAATCAATACAAGTCGAGTACTCGAGTTATCAGTTATCAAAAGTGTCAACCACTCTAGCAAAAAATGATGAAATTGATCAAATTCATTACTTCGACGACATCTATCTATTTTTAAAAATTGTATACGGATTTTTTTTTTCTATTACCGTAAATTTTCTCACGCTTTTTTATTTTTTATAAAATTTTTCTAACACGTAAATTACATACAAATATTGAGTGGATTTGTGTAAGCTGCAGACGATCGATGTATATAGCTACGCTAATAAATATGTGCCTGATTGTAAATAAAATGCGAATCGTGAACGTTCTTTATTTTTTTATTTTTCTTCTTTTTTATTTTGACCAGTGAAATATAAATAATGCTTATTGTAGTATATATACTAGTTACCTACTCTATCGATGGGTTTGTTTATACCGTACATATTATACTATATTTTTTAATTCCATGTAATCTCAGATTCATATACATAAATGTAATGCGTATACCAATAATTTGAAATCAAAATTTGTAAGCTAACTTGTAATTTATTTTGTCTATCTTTTTCCTTTTTTTTTTCAGTAGGTAAATTTAAAGCAGACAGTTTTTTTATATTTTTGTAATGATTTTTTAAATTTTGCTATTCATTTGTATCATGATAAGACTATGAATATTCTGTTATATCGTTCTATTTATATGTACCTATTCTAATAATATAATAATTTTTATGAAATTCATTCCTTGTCGAGTGAATTATTACGCGAGGGGTGGCAAATCTCGGTTCTTTAGCTGATTCGATTTTTTTGAATCGAGTCTTTCGCGAAAAAATGAATCGATTTTGAAGTGAAATTTTCAAAAATTGATCTCAATTTTTTTAATTTTGAAGAATTCACCGACTGAAGAAGTGAAAATTATGAAAATTGTAAATATTCATCTTCAAGTATTCCTTTAAAAAGTGATAGTTAAATACAAGTTTTATAAAATTTTACAAATTTGAAAATTTTGAATTTTTTTCAATTTTTTTAAGCGAGATAAATTTTCAATTTTTCCTTAATTTTAAAAATTTCGCAACGTCAAAATTTTTACCAAACTTTGATTACCTACTTTACTTTTGAATCTTGAATGAATTTTTGAAATTTATACCTAATTTTAAATTTTTGCCAAATTCTGAAATTTTACCAATTCAAGGTTTTGAGAAAATCAAAATTTTCAATGTTTCGAAAAATTGATCCAACAACAACAACCCCCCCCCCCAATTTTGAACATTTAATAAATGTTTTAATCCATCAACGCAAGATCATAAAAAAAGTAAAAATTTAAAAATTAATATACCTATCTACTTATTTACAAGTTTTATCAAATTTTTAAAATTTAAAATTTTCACTAATTTTGTTGAACGTGAACGCGATCAATTTTTAATTTTTCCTCAATTTTAAAAATGTTTGAAATTCGATAATTTTAAATTTTCACCAAATTTTGAATTTTTACAAAACTATGAATACTGATGATAAAATTCAAAATTTTCCCCAATTTTAAAAATTTGACTTCCGAATATCCGAATTTTAAACATATTATTTTTTATAATTTTATAATATTAAATTTTAAATTTTCATCTGAAAGTTTGTCATTTTGAAATTTCACAGAAATGTAAAAATTGATTAACATTTTAAAAATTTACAAAAGATCATAAAAAATAATATAATATACATATTACAAACGTCAGTTTTTAAAAGCCATAGTATATAAATGTATGTAGTCTCCCTATTCAAAGGTTTTCTCAAAAAACAAAAGTAGAAAAAAAAACACGCGGGTATGTCATATTATACCTAGATCTAGTAGGTACCTGCCTTAAAAATATTCTATAAATCATCTACCTTAATACAATACAATATAATACAAAAATACCCAAACAAATATATTTTTTATTTGGTCCAAATTTTGAAAATATGAAATTGTTTGATAATATTTACATAATTATTGATAGATGAATACAGATAAATTTTCATAAAAGAAATAGGAAAAGAAAAGTCGAAAGTGGAATATCTTAGTCAGCAAAAACAGTTAATGCATAAAGAAATTTTGATAATACTTATCCGAAACGTGAATAAAAAAAATCATAAACATAAATAGGCTAGGTACGTAAAGAATCGATCGTTGCGTTGATATGTACAGTTCTCCCGTCTAGACTAACAATCAACCTAACTAGTTTTATGGTGTGGGCATGTGTATATCCTGGGTGATTTTTACATATATTTTTATAGCGTTCCAATTCTTCATTTGCTTTTTTAACGATTGATGCTGACGAATTAGCGCACTTCAGCTCGAATAAGGTGATCAAACCATTGTAGATAACTATGAAATCCCGGCTGCCAGTTTCGTAGGGACTGCCATCAACAGCTTTGAAGTAGTGCGGTTCTTCATATGATATTTTGTCAAAATGTTGGAGATGGGCTGCCACGAAGAGTGTTTCAACAAACTTTTCGTTCAAATAGCCTCTTCCTTTATTGATGGCTTACTTTTTTGCTGAGCGATAGTCTGCTTAACAAAGAACTTAAACTATTGGCAAGATCAGAACCATCCGTATTGTTGGTTGATAAAAACTTCCAATACTCCAACGAACACTTCTTCATATCAGATTCGAAACGAAGTACAAAATTTGGTTCATTATCGGGATCGGAAACCCCAAGTAATTCTGCGTAAGAAGACCATAAATGTTTCTTAATTTCATCGTTTGGAATCCTTAGCCAAATGAATCCCTCCGTATTATTATCGTGTTTTGTTAAGTAACCGGTAACAAGTAATAAATATAATCCTGGGCGAACATTTCCGCATTCCCACTTGTTCCAGTCTTCTTCTTTCAAATTTTGCCCTGATCGTATCATGGTTGATAGCTGTTGTACATTAAACGATGTTAAATCCGTGATTCCCTCATAAGATCCAACTTTAAGTTCATTCCCAAGTAGTAACGTCAGGAATGCTCGGTGGAAGTCAGAATATCTGATCATTATTGTTAGAAAAGAGGAAACATCGCCAGATTCTACCCAGTATGACTTCAACGATTTTGTCCTGATGTACATGGCGATCGATAAAGGATTGAATTTTCGGATGGCGCGTTTATCTCCAAAGAGATATCCATTGTACATTTTCTCGACACCATTATAATCTTTTCCAGGAATATTTTCCCTCTTCATCATTTCTTTTACATGTTCTTGATCAATTCCATAGAAATCCATGGGGTCGTCATCAGTTACAGAATGAACGCGCACATTTCCAGATTTGTATAAGATCCCAGCGTGTTTCCAAGAAATTATTCCGGTCAATACAGCGTTTCTCCGGTATGGATTCGTTTTTAAAAGCGTTCCATAGAATCCTGAGAATAACATCCGTACTTCGTTTTTGTAATCATCGGTGAAATTGGCGCATTCAAAGTGAACTGTATTCAACACTGCATCGTATTCATCTATCAGTATCACTACTCCTTTCTGAAAGAAGTCGTAGAGGGCGATGGACAGAAAACGCATTAATGTACCAGGGGCTAATGATTCTGTTGTATGCCCTGAATTCATCACATTTGTCATAGCATCAAAATAATGGTCAAAACGTGGTCCATTTGTCAAAGATTTTGATAAGTACCGGTGAAATTCATAACTCTGGGCTATTTTACCCAGCAGAAATCGCTTGACCTTGTGAAATGTATCTAAGGCTGAACATCCGGTATGATTTGCTAGATCCAAGTATATCACAGGGACGGAATTAATTTCCGCCATACTTTCGTTTTTACTTTTTATTAGAAAAGGTTGCTCTAATGAGCTAACATTTTGGCCTTCACTGTTTCGTAAAATCCCTTCCACGAAGAGTTGATGAGCCTCCGTTCGACACTTGGAAACCGGTTCTGAAGTACTGGAGTTATATGGTATTTCAAGGAAGGTTCTTATCATTTGCAAATTTAACGATTTGCCGAAACGCCTAGGCAACGTTATCGCAGTCATTGGATTGTACAGGATGAATTCAATAAGAAGAGAATTGTCTACGAAGTATTTACTGTTCATCACGAAGTCATGATAACTGCGCGGTGACGTATGAATCGGTGAATCTCCAGAAAATGAGTTGAAGTGATGAAGAGAAATTAACTGTGTTTTTTGTCCAACAACAGCAATGCTAGCATGATTCACGAATATATTCCAGCAGGCTAATAATGCAAGGGACCTGTGTGAAAAATAACGAGAAAAATCAGTTACGTACATCATCTGAGAAAAAGTACGTATACATACTTAGGTAGGTACCTAAAGTACTAATGATAGAAGCCTAGGTTGAACACATTTAGAAGCTTTGAACAATGATATGATCAACTACTTTTCGATTACCAAAAAAATAATTTAAAAAAAATCTAGGCTTTAAATAATGACCAATTTTTTTCCTCTGTCAATCAAACCCTCATACCAAAATACAATTTTCTCTATACATAATGAAAAAGACCATTCTTTTAAAAACTAAAATCCTGCCATATCATCCATAGGAGATTCATAAATCTTTATGATTCATCTACTATTTCAAACTTCTTAATCAATATAAAGTAGGTTCTTTTTATTTGCAAAAAATCTGTCAATAAACCAGTTTTCAATTTGTCAAGGTGCTGAATTTTCAAATGACTCCAAAAAATTTTAAAAAGCAAACATTGAAAACAAGAATTTTTTAATCTTTCAGTTTTTTTCTTCATTGCAAAATATCTTTCAACGAACCATTTTTCATTTTGTCAACCAGCTGAGTTTTCATACAAATCAACAAAATTTTGAAAACCACACATCGAAAACGAGAATTTTTTTTCCTAGAGTTCTTTTTCATTGCCAAAAATCTTGCAATAAACTAGTGTCCAATTTGTCAAAGGGGCTAAAATTTTAAAAGACTCCAATATTTTGGAAATCATCCTGGTATCGTTAGGGCACGTTATGTGTAATGGAAAGCTATGTTAAAAAAATTAATCTAATTCTAATAAATTGGTAGATTAATAATTTAAAAGTTCTATAGGTATGTACATATAATTCCATTAGGTACATAAATTTTGTACTCACCAGAAACGAATAGTATTCATTTCTGTTCAGTTCACTGAACAACAGGCCGACACAGAGTGGTTGCTCACTTATTTTATAATACGTAGCTTCCACGTATCTACGAAATCATATCAACGGATATGTACTGGATCGAAACCTCGTAGCAAGTGAAGAAACTCATTTCTTTTATAGAAGTTTTATACCTACTTATCGATAGATAGGGGTATTAAGAATCTCACTATATCGAAAATGGGATTAAATAATTCATAAATCTGCAGACTTATCAGTAGATGAGGTATATATTAAACTCTTGCTTCGCATGCGATGTTCCATGATGATAACATTTTTTTAAAAATCATCGGGTACCCACACACTGAGATAAGGGATAGGAATTCAATAAAAGTTTATCAAATTACGTATCTAGGAACGTGCTAGATCGCCGTACTGTTTGCTGAGGCGTAATTTACAAGTACAGGGTTAACCCTTTACTGAAAGTCTGAATCAATGGAAGTTGAATTTTTATAAGTCCAGTACCATAATTTCGTTTAATATGCAAAATTTGAGGGTAGGAAGGCGTTCAATCAAAATTTTTGTTATAACCAAAAATATTTCTATGCTTTCAATCTACAACTTTTATTTGAAAATATTTTCAATTATATCCCTCTCTCCACCCGAAATTTCAATAATTTGTACGTATCTAATATCTACGAAGTATTTAGATATTACAAGTAATTTGGGGGGGGGGGGGGGGTCTAATCGAATTTTTTGTAATGACCTAAATTCTTTTTAAAACTCCAATGCACAACTTTCGTTTGAAAATTTTTTCAATTCAACTCTTCCTGTTACTTCCTCCGTTCCTCGCTCCTCTAATTTTCAAATTATATGTATGTTTAGTAAATTATTTTCACTCCTGAATATTATACAAAATTGATGAGGAGAGAGGGATATAATTGAAAATATTTTCAAATAAAAGTTGTAGATTGAAAGCATAGGAATATTTTTGCCTGTTTATTACAAAAATGTTGATTGAACGCCTCCCTCCCCTCAAATTTTGCATATTAAACGACATTATGGATTTATGGTATCTGAATCTTCTTTGCAATAAAACAATCAGTATAAATGTTTGGAGGCAGATTAAAAAATTTCTTAATTTTTTGATTTCTTCCCAATTTTTTTATAGAAGGAAAAAAATTACTTTCAAAATATGTACTTAGGTACATAAGAAATTTTAATATGACTTACGAGAGTCGAAATAAAAAGATGTAATTAGTTTTATATTGCTATTAATTTAAATTTCTTCATTGCGAATAGTTTCTGCTTCATTGGCATTGTGACCTTTGAAGGAGCAAATTGTTTTTATAGAGATATAATTTTAATATGTTAGTTACATAGGGAGGTACCTACAAAAAAATTAATATCGATGAAAAGTTTCCATTAGTATCTATCAGTAGATTCGAAAAATCGTTGGGTAAATTATCATCGCATCAACTGAAATCTTTTATTGCAAATCAATAACGAAATTTTCATCATCCAATTTACTTTTATCTAAGGGGAAAAACTTCATTTCTTTTTGGTTTTGAGAGATTCGATTGACTAGATAAAATGGTAGGTACAACATTCCTTATAGAAGTTAGATTAATCAGCCATTCAAACATTTCTGCGTATTTATTTCTGTGCGATATATTGTGCAATAATTCATTTCTAAAAAGTAAAAAAACGCACTTCAACCTTCAACTATTACTCATCTCAAAAAGTCACAACATCGCATAAACTCTGCGAAAAAATACGCAATGCATGCAATAGAGTTGATACACCTTTCATTGCACTTAACACCTTTGTTGTTCATTAGAACAGCAGTTCCAAAAGATCTGAAGAACTTGTAAGTTTCAAAGTGAATGCTTCAGATGGAAGTAGGTAAATTATCTTTATCACACCAGATATTATGATATACATTGATTTTTTATGATCAGAAAAATCTCTGAAAAATAATCAAAAAGAAAATCATTGTTTTTTTAAATGAAGTTTTTGATTTTTTTTTTCGAAGTAAAAATTCTTACTTATTCGATAAAATAAAAAAAAATGGTTTTTACTCAATTCATTCATTTTTCGTCAATTCACGTTTAAAATAAAATTGTGTAATCACACGAAATGATTGAATGACAAACTAATCGTGGATAAAAAATATTGCTAAAAGTGTAAATTTTTTAATGTTAGGCAAAATGATGGCTGCACGGATCTACAGTCTAAATTGTTTTAATTCCGAGAAAATTCTAAAAAAAAAAAATTCTTCAAATTCATGTTTAAATTTTTTTTTCCAATTTGAGAAATAATTTGAAGATTTTTATTCCATGATAACTAAAAATTCCTCCTCAAAAAATTCAAAAAAAAATGGTCTTCAAATTTTTTTTCACAAAAACATTTTTACTTCAAGAAATTGTAGATTTTTTTTTGAAAAATGGAGCTGTTCTTTTTCTTTTAAAAAAATGAATATTTTCTATCAAGAAAATTTAGTCTCTTATCTGCAAAAATTTGATAAGATTTTTTTTTTCTATTAAAAGATTAAAGAAGAAAAATCTTTTTCCTCTGAGAAATTTTGTATTCCTCTAAAAAAAAATTGAAAGATTTCATTCAAAGGACATTCAAAAAATAAGTTTTCTTGAGAAAACATTGACGATTTTTTTTCTTTAAAAAATTGTAAAATATTTTCACTCAAAAAATTTAAGTTTTTTTCTCCCAATTAAAAAAACAGATTACCTCTTATTGAGATTTTTTCTCTCAAAAAATTATTATATAGGTATCTATTTATTTACAAAAAAATAATAAATAAATAAAATAGTACCTAATTTTTTTGCCAACAAACAATAGTTTTCCCCTTCCAAGAAATTTGAAATATTCTGTATAAAAAAAATCAAGAATTTTTCTATTACACGAAAATTTCGACGTTTTTCTCTAAATAAGTTTTTTTCTCTTAAAAAATTAAAGAATTTTTTCTTCTGAGGAAAGGGTGTGGGGCAGTGGGGCTTAAGTTAGGTGATTTGGGCCTAGAAACCGATTTGGGTCAAACCTACCCCAAAAGGTCGATCATGATGAGAAAAAATTTTGACAAGAATTTTAGACCCCAGCGCAAGTATTTTGGGGGTGGGGGCTCAAAACGTGATTTTTATAATATAAAGTTGTGCGAAATTATTAATACACGATTAACTCGTGTGAAGGTAGTACCCGACAACTTTGAAATTGAAACGAATTTACGTGATGTAATATCTAGTATTTTAAAATTGAATGAATATCTACTTTGCCATATTAATGGAGGAAGGATCGTGAGACATGATGAACTTTTGATGATACTTGATATTTTATTTTGTATTATACTATTATAAAAAAAAGGATAATTTTTAAAATTTAGTTCCATTTTCAAATGAATTAGAAAGGCAATTTTTCAAAAGGGTATAGCCGGGTAAAGATAGGCGATTTGGCCCACCATACGGATTTTGAAACTAACTAGTGGAAGTTGGTCCCCATGGTCTAAAACCCCCGTGACCAAATTTTTGAGTCGCTACCTCACCCCCTCCTCCTAGAATTTTTGATTTTGGCTGTTTTCAACCGATTTTTTTCAAACTCAGGTAGATGCTAGGTATCATCAAGGGTCATTCATGGAAATTTTTTCAAAAATTTTCAAACCTATCTTCACTGTGAAATGCGCGTTTTAAGTTTTCTAACGGCCATTTCGACAAGTTCTTTCAGAGGTGCAATAATTGAAAAAATATATGTTGTACACCTAGTCTGGATGTACAACATATATTTTTTTAGAATTTTTTATATAGGTGAAAGACCTTCAAAAATGCAAAAAACTGATTTCTTTCATCATTTTTCGCGCCAAAATTGTCATTTTTGGTCGAAATTTTTTTTCGTCGCAGTATATCACAAAATACACCTAAATACACCATCAACCCAAATTTGGATGAAATTCGTTGATTTTTTCTATTTTTTAAATTTTCAATAAAATTAACTGAGTGACGCCATTTTGGGAACCCCCCAGTGTCCCAAAAGGTGTCTGGAGGGCTCAAAATTCATGTTTGGACATGTTTCGAGTCATTATTTTTCATAAACAGAATTTTTCGTGAAATTGAAAAAATTTCATTTTTTTCAACAATCAGGTAAGATGAGATTGTGAGAATAATTTTTGAAATCAAAGATGTGTAATTTTATGAATGTGAGCAAAAAAATCAAATTTTCTCGATTTCACTAAAATTGCAATATATGACAAATATTGGCTTGAAACATGTCCAAACATGAATTTTGAGCCCTCCAGACACCTCGTGGGACACCGGGGGGTTACCAAAATGGCGTCACTTGGTCAATTTAAATGAAAATTAGAAAAAGTAGAAAAAATCAACGAATTTCATCCAAATTCGGGTTGATCGTGTATTTAGGTGTATTTTGTGATATACTACGACGAAAAAAATTTTCGACCAAAAATGACAATTTTTGGCGCGAAAAATGATGAAAGAAATCAGTTTTTTGCATTTTTGAAGGTCTTTCACCTATTATAAAAAATTCTAAAAAAAATATATGTTGTACATCCAGACTAGGTGTACAACATATATTTTTTCAATTATTACACCTCTGAAAGAACTTGTCGAAATGGCCGTTAGAAAACTTAAAATGCACATTTCACAGTGAAAATAGGTTCGAAAAATTTTGAAAAAATTTCCATGAATTACCCTTGATGATACCTAGCATCTAACTGAGTTTGAAAAAAATCGGTTGAAAACAGCCAAAATCAAAAATTATAATCGAAAAATCACATTTTTCGTCCTAGGAGGGGGATAGGGGTGAGGTAGCGACTCAAAAATTTGGTCACGGGGGTTTTAGATCATGGGGACCAACTTCCGCTAGTTGGTTTCAAAATCCGTATGGTGGGCCAAATCACCTATCTTACCCGCTATATCTACCCTTAAATAAACTTTTCATTTTGAAAAGTTTGTTGAAAAGTTTGACACATTTTTATTAAACACAGTAAAACTTGAAAATCTAGTAAATCTTCAAAATTTTATAATTTTAAATTAAATATTTCAAAAGTTAAAAATGTTTTTTTCCTAGATTTCAGTCAATATCTACATTTTTCAAAAGGGTCCGGCCGGATAAGGGGTCCCAAAATGGCCCCAAGCGATTTTTAGCTGTTTTTCACCTCAGATGGTGTGCCTTGACTAGAAAAAATTTTTCACAAAATTTTGCACCCCTACCCCCTCCGTTTGAGCGCTACACCCATTTATTTGCCGTTTTTTCACGAATTTTTAATTTCGATCAGGGTGATCGAAAATTTTCGTTCTTTTGCACATGGTTAGGTATCGTAAGGGTGTATCTAGGATAATTTTTGTAGATGTTTCGGTTCGCTCCTTCATAGGGTTTTGGCTATTTGAAATTTTCAACTGTAAAATGGGTGCCTATAGCGAAGAGACGCCACTTTTTGAAAATATCCTAAAAACGTTTTTTTTCATGTAGATTCACGCTACGTATTCAGTTTTGGCGATTTTGGGGCAAGGGCCGATAATATCGCAAAAAACCTACAATATAATTGAATTTTTGCACTTTTTAACGCTTAAAAACACCACATTTTATAAGAAATGGTGAAAATGTCCGATATCTTTGCGCATACAACATGCACCCCCCCCCCTCTCTCTATACCATTCGTCCTCACACTAACAACAAAGTACTCTAAAAACAACCAATTTTTACCCAAAAAAATTAGAAATTTTCATGTTTTATAAAAATAAAAATTCGAAAGTTGGCAACCCTGCTTTGAAAATTTTTCATTTTTTTTCTATCGAAAATTTTTTTTGCATCAATAGGATCCATTTGAGTTCAGTTTTGGTACCAGGCAGATGGTATTTCAATTTTTTGTGATTCAAAAGTCTCGATTTTTTAGCATTATGAAACTTTTCATGGTTTTCTCTTTTTTTTTTGAAAATTGAATTTCCAAAATTTCTTCTAAAAACCAAATGAACTTTATTTAAAATTTTGACTTTCGACGTAGAAAAAAAAAGAAACTATTTTGAAAAAGTTATAAAAAATTCAAGTTTTATTGTATTTTGGAATTTCGACGATTGAAAAAATTTTTGTAAATTTCAGTTGAATTTTTTTTAAGAACTTGAAAAGTTATCCATATTTTAATGTAGGTAAATTTAAAAAAAATTTCAAATCTAGAAAATGTTTGAATTTTTTCTAAAAATTCATCAATTTTTGATATCCTAAAATTTAAAAAAAAATGAATTATTATTATTATAGAAAATCTTCTGAAAATAGGTAATTTTTAATACATTTTTAAAAATTACTTCAATGCTTAAAACTTGATAAATTTTTGAAAATAGGTCAGGTTTAAAAATTTAGTAAAATTTGAAGTAGTGTATTTTGTAAAATTAAATACCAATGATTTTCGAAATTGAATTAAATTTTTTTTTTTTTTTTTTTTTAAATTCATTTATTGTGCCATATACAAAGTACTATGCTTAGAGGCACATTCTTAAGATTAGGATAGTATGTAAGTATTAAGTGTATATATTAGAAGTTAATTTAGTTACATGCTTAAAAATTAAGGTAAAGGTAATTATAAAAGTTTGTTTAGATGGGTGATTTTTATGAATTGGAGAAGTTTTTCGATGTTGTTTTGATTATCTGAGAGGATGTTTTGTAGATTTCCGTCGAGGTAGGTGTTTCGGGCTTGGTGATATTTAGGACAATCGATAAGAATATGGGGAATGTTAATAGGAACAAAGCAGCTTGAAAAGACAATTTTTGAAGTTTGGTAGGTATTATGCATTACGAAAATTTTGCTGAATGATGCGGATTTTTGAAATTCAGTAAATAAATTAGTTTTAGAAATTTGTTCACTTTGAAATTAGATCAATTCAATTTTGTTTTTAAGAAATTTAAAAAGTAAATTTTGTTTGGCAAAAATTTGATATTATCTTGATAATTTTTAAATTTTTGCAATGGTTTAGAAGTTCAAAATTTTTGAAAAATAGTACCTAATTAGGTATCTAAATATTCAAAATAACATAATTTTTAAATAAGTATAATTTTGATAACCAAATTTTTAAAAATAACTCCAATTTTCAAAATTTGGCCAATTTTTTAAAACTCGCATGAATTTAAAAAAAAATCAAAATTTAGCTGATTTAAATAATTTCTAAAAAAATTTGAGAACTTTATATATTTTATTTATTTTTTTACATTTTTTCAATGTAGGTAGGTATAATAAATTTGTAAATTTTTTGAAATTAGTCAATCCTAAATACATAGTAATTTTTTAATTTTGATAAGTTTTCGAAAATTACATTTATTTTTTTGTAATATTTGATAAAAATTTTAAAATCGGTAAATCTTTGAAATTTTTAAAATTGATTGTTATAATTTTTAAATGTTTTGAATTTAGGTTACCTATTAAAAAAAAAGTTCCTAGTTCAATTTTCAAAATTTAGGCATTTTCAAAATGTGAGTTGTGACTTTGCCCCTTTTCCCGAAATGGATAAGGGGAATCACGCAGTGGGAGACACGATAAACGAATGGAAAATGCGAAATATAAAAGACAAATTATCAACCCTTTTTATTAGGTATTCTTTTTGATACATAACGTACGAATAATCTCATACGAAAAAGAATAATTACGTCGATTTGCATCACTTATCAGATTCAGAATCGGATTAATTTACAACTTCGAATGTGAAATTTTCAATTTTTTTACGACGATTTTTTTTAACTATTCCAAGTATGTGTTGTTTTTTTTCTTAAAGTTTAATTACCATGATAGCATTTAATATCTGTAAGAGACGGCCAAACTAATACTTTACAGTATCAGAATTAACATTCAAAAAACTTAAGCAATATACCTATTATTGCCTCGGTTTAGTCCCAAATTGAACGAATCACATATTATTGAGTTGAAAATTAAAATTAATTTCAAATGACTCTTTGCAATAAGTTGCATAACTTCACTTCCTCGAACTTTTTACCTTTTTTTTAGCCGAATTTTTTAAAAAAAATTTAGGCTATTGTGTCCGACCCTAATTTAGAAGGAGGGGGGGTAGAAGAGTTCTGACCCCATTTCTCGACGTTTGGGACCAAAAGATGACGATCTGTCACATGTCACATATTTATATATATATATATATATATATATATAATATTACCGCTACTTTTGGAACTCTGGGGCCGAGCCTAACAGGTCAAATGAGGTCAAACTTGATAGGTAGGGTCCCCTCGGTGTAGGAATGATGCAAAAAAATTTTTGGGGCCCTAACTCAAAATTGGATATTTTACCCCTTTTTGAGGGGGTGCGGGGGAGCCCCAATATCATGAAATTTTTTGAAACTTGCCCCAGGGATGAGAACTCTAATTACCTACACCATAGTCAAATTTCAGCCCTTTAAGTCATCCCCACCCCATTTTAGGGCCCAAAAAGTGGATTTTGGGGTCATTTTTTTCACGTTGATCAGGCTACAGACCCCCCAAATGGGGCTGGGGAGCCAAAATTTTCATCATGAATCAAGTTTGTGCCCCTGATGTGCCTTTTGTAGGTTTCAACTTTTGGGCCCCCTTTGACCCCTGTCAAGGGTCAAAAATCAAGATTTTTCACAATTTTTCATGTTTTTTCTCGCTTCCCGGTACGTTGATCAGCCTGCAGCCCAAACCAAATGACCTTGGATGCTAAAATTTGGTATTTAGGATAGGTAAGGGTCACTGAGGTGCCTTTTGGGGTTTTTGACCCTCGAGCCCCTAAATTGGGGCTTGCCCTTTTTTGAGAGGGGCTCTAAAGAGGCCCCAATTTGACAAAATGATTTGAAATTTTTACCAACAGTGACTCTGATTGTCTCCACTGTATCTAAATTTCAGCTTCCCAAGTCATCCCCACCCCATTTTAGGGCCCAAAAAGTGGATTTTGAGGTCATTTTTTCACGTTGATCAGGCTACAGACCCCTTAAATGGAGCTGGGGGCCTAAATTTTTATCATAGATCGAGTTCATGCCCCTGATGTGCCTTTTGTAGGTTTTGACCTTTAAACCCCTTTTGACCTCGATACAGGGTCAAAAATCAATATTTTTCAAGTTTTAACCTGTCTTTTCTGACGCGTTGAACAGCCTACAGCCCAAACTAAAAGACCTAAACAATCGAAATTTGGGATGTAGGGTCAGTAGAGGTCACTGATGAACCTTTTGGGGGTTTCGACTTTTGAGCACCATTTGACCCCCGTACAGGGTCAAAAATCAGAAATTTTCACGTTTTAACCTGTTTTTTGGTGTGTTGGCCCTCGTCTGAAGAGCTGAAAGTGTGAAGGGGATTGAGAGCGAAGCCCTCAATCCTCTCCTGCCATGTCCCTATTGAGGGTAAAGACCCCCAATAGGGGCATGGGGGCGGGGCCCCCATCTGAAGAATTGGAAGTGACGAGGTGGTTGGGGGCGAAGTCCCCAACGCGGGGGTATGGGGCGGAGCCCCCATCCTAAGAGCCGAAAGTGATGAGGGGGTTGGGTCGGAGCCTCAACGGGGGTATGGGGGCGGAGCCCCCATCTGAAGATGAAATCTTCAATGCAGAGAGGAACTAAAACTGAAGACAAAAACCTGACATTTTTAAACTGAATTTGAAGTTAAAACTGATATTGAAACTGAAATACCATGGATGAAAACGTTTTCAAAGTGGTACACTAACTTGAAAAAAAAAATTCGGCTGTCGCGGAGCATCTTGACTGCTACGCGTTTTTTAGTTTCTCTTGTAACACTGCGTGTGTTCCATTTTTTTTTTTTCTAAATTAAGCTTTATTATTTTTTTTAATGTATAAGATGTGTATCTTATGTTTTTTTTTATGTTATTTTTATTATTCGTGTTTTGTAGTAATAATTTATTCAAAACAATTTTTGAAGTAATATTGGGAGGGTTAACTAGTCATGAATTAGGCTTTTAACTTTATCGTGAATTTTGTATGTTTTGAGTTAGCCTAATTTGATGTGTTTCTTCTTTATTTGAGATGAAAAAAAGTTCCTTTTTATACTTGAAATCAGCATTTTGAAATATTTCTTAATTTGTCTTGTTCATCCGCTATTACTGCCGAAGTCTAGTTACTTGTTGGAAACAATTTATTCTTTCTTTGAGTGGTTAACGAGATGTGTTGTGGCGATCTAGTCTTTAGCTCGAATTTATTAATTTTAGTTTCGCTGGAAAGGGTTGATTTGAGAGTAGAAAACGGTGGCTGGTTATAAAATGGTGCTAAGCATCGTGATCGGGTTTTAATGGTGCCAAAGGCACGAATTAAGTATTCGGAGCAACTTAGACTGGTGAATGTTTTGTTTCATTTTTTAAAATTTATGAAATTTGACGATTTTATTGAAAAATCTATGATTGACGTGATTATAATGGAATTTATCATGATTGTTTTGTAATTGAATAATTGTTATGGGAGTTTTGAGGAAAGTATTTGAAGATGAAGTAACTTATTGATTTTTGAGACAAAAATTTTAAATTATCAATATCGATTTGAATAAGAAATTAGCGAATTTTCTATTTTTTACTGAGGGTAGGGCGGGGGGGGGGGGGGTGATGAATTGTTGTATCGAGTTTGAAGTTGTATTTAGTTTTAGAATAAAAACGCAATTTACATGTTTTTTTTTTGTTTTTTTTTTTAAATTTTGGTTCTTAATTTTTTTTAAATTCCCATTTTGAAAGATTTTTTAGCACTGTTTTTTTTCTTTTTTTCAATTTTCTCTCGATGTAAAAAAAATCAATATTGAGAGATTTTTTTAAATGAAAGAATTCGTTGAAAACAGTTTTAATTTTTAGACAAATAAAATTTCTAGTTGTTATGGTCCATTTTAAAATTTTTACAATTGTTTTTAATTTGAAAAAATTCTCATTTTGAGAGAGGAAAAAAATCGTTCAATAAAAAGTAGGTTTTTAAATTTGAAAAAAAAAGAATTGAAAAAACTAAATTGATTTCTATTTAAAAATCCATTGAAAAATAATTGTTATACATTTTTTTTAAATTTCCGGAATTTTCAATTTTCATTTTTGAAAAATAAAATTGTTGAATGAAGAAATTCACTACATATTGTGATAATAAAATTGATTTCTCCAACTCTCAATTTTGAGAAAAAATTTTAAATTTGAGAAAATAATTTTTTTTTTAAGTGAACAGTCAAGTAAATCTTGTTTGAATTTTCAATTTCGTGTTTTTATGTGTTTTTTCATTGTTTTTAATTTAAAGTTTTGAGGGAAAAACGATTTTATTAAAAATGGATTTTAAATCGAAAAAGATCAGTTTCTAAAAAACAGACTGTTTTTTTCAAATTATTCTATTTTTAAAATAATCTTTGACAAAAAAAAATGATATTATTTCGAGAATAAAACAATTTTAATTTATTAAAAAATTTTAAATTTAAAAAAATCGTTTAATTTTTTTTTATAATCTTCAAGTTTGAAAAAATCATTTTTTTTAAATAAATTACATTTGGTTTCTAACAATTTTCAATTTTTTAAGAGAAAAAATTTCTTTTCATAAAAATTGTTTTGAAATTTCAAAAATTCAAATTAAAAAATAATTATTGAGGAAAAGTGTTTTTTTCTGATTATTGATTAAACATGATTTTTAAATTGGAAAAAAAATGAAAAACGTATTGCTTTTAAAATGTTTTTTTTTTCAATTTTTCCAAATTTACAATTTTGACTAGAAAAAAAAAACTGAAGTATTGATGAAAGAGACTACCTGAAAAAAAAAGTTTCAACTTTTTCTTGAATAATAAAAAAAAAAATTGCTTTCAATTTTGAGAAAAAAAATAGCCAAATAAAAAATTGTTTTCAAATTCAGAAAAAAATCAATTTCTGAAAAAGTTCAATGTTTGTATAAATTCATGTTTCAAAAAAAATCAATATCTTCGGTTTTAGAAAAAATAATTTTTAATTCACAAAAAAAAAAAAACTTTTTTATGGTAAAACTGTTTCAAAAATTTTTAAGAGAAATGATTTTTGTGTTTGAAACTTTTGATTAAAAAAAAACAAAAAAAAACGAGTAAGTACATATCGATTCAACTGAAAATGACGATTTTATGACATTTTGTTTATTTTTTTGACCTATCTTAATCCTTGAAGTTTTTCAGATTGCTCCCAATTTAGGAGGGGAAAAAATAATCAAAAATTTTCAAACGTGATTCTGAAAAATTTAATTAGGTATATTTATATTTTTCTAGGAAGGAAATCTCGTTTTAGTGAAGTGTTGGCATTTATATGGAAAACATACGTGCCTCTATTTAATATTATATGTAAACATTGTTACATCTCGTTACCACTCACAAAGCTTATGCGTATTATTTTAACGAAAGCATTTGCCAGTTTACTTTACATTTTAGCTCGTAATTGTTCACTTATCAAAAAAAAAAAAAAAAAAAAAAAAAATTATTTGAAGTCTCTTACGACACGTATAAAAATATCTTACCCCCCTTACTCCACTCAACATACCAACGACCATCATTTTTTAAGTCGTAAATTTTAAGAATACGCTGAAATAAATTAAAAAGTTGAAAACCCCGCGAAAATTAATCTTATTCGCGTTATCAACGAATAAGCGTAAAAGTTACTTTTTTTACTAGTCATTTATAAATAAATTTACATGCAGGTATTATTCCCGAAAATTGATGATAAAAATTCTACCATCTTAGGGCCCTAATTTAGGAATTTTTTCGCGGCTTTACCCCTCTAATGCCACCAATCGAAAGAGAGGTATTATGGGCTTAATCAGCCAAATTGTACGAATTGTATTACATTTGTAAGTACTTATAATATTAAGTAATTAAGCTTTCTACAATTGTATAATGGGAACATTACCTTGCATTTATTTTTTCTTTTATTGTTTCTTGAAGATTTTTTTTTCTTCTTAATTTAGTCGAATTTTTACTTTGCGAAGTTAAGCTGTGTAGCCATATTTTGTTGACAGGGTGTACCGGATTGATGGTAAAGCCTTCAAACCAGTAACTATGCAACTCATGTTGAGTCGATGTAGGTATGTTTGCATAACCTCCGGACTGCAGGGGCTGAGTTATGCTCATCGAAAAAAAAAAAAATTTCGTTTTGGCAGGATGTTTTTAACCTTGCGCTTCTCGAAAACTATAATAGTTAGAAAGTTGTACTTTGCGGCATTGGATGGCAAATTTTGTCTAGAATTTTTTCACGAGGCTAGTAATTTTTGTAAGTGGACAAGGAAGTCTATACCGAGCAAAATATTCGAAAAAACATGCATAAAAAGTGGCAATTTTTCTCATTTTTCTGTGATAACTCAAAAAGTTGTCCCATGACCAAGCTGGTATTATTAACTTTTCTACATGAAAAAATGTCGCTATTTTCAATGGCGCAAACCCCGTCCCTCTATCTCACTCCAATCAAAAGTTATAAGTGAATCATTTGTTCAAAAACGTCTGAAAAAAAATCAAAATTAAATTTTTTTTTTTTTTAATTTCTTAAACAATTTTTTTTAGACGTTTTTTTAAAAAAACCAAACTGCTCATTACTTTTGATACATGAAAATAAATGTTTAAGAAAATTTAAAAAAATATATATATTATTGTTATTTTTTACAGACGTTGTTCAATAACTCATTAACTCATAACTTTTGAATGGAGTGAGACAGAGGGACGGGGTTTGCGCCATTGAAAAGAGCGACATTTTTTCATGTAGAAAAGTTAATAATACCAGCTTAGTCATGGGACAACTTTTTGAGTTATCACAGAAAAATGAGAAAAATTGCCACTTTTTATGCATGTTTTTTCGAATATTTTGCTCGGTATAGACTTCCTTGTCCACTTACAAAAATTATTAGCCTCGTGAAAAAATTCTAGACAAAATTTGCCATCCGATGCCGCAAAGTACAACTTTCTAACTATTATAGTTTTCGAGAAGCGCAAGGTTAAAAACATCCTGCCAAAACGAAATTTTTTTTTTTTTCGATGAGCATAACTCAGCCCCTGCAGTCCGGAGGTTATGCAAACATACCTACATCGACTCAACATGAGTTGCATAGTTACTGGTTTGAAGGCTTTACCATTAATCCGGTACACCCTGGATAGAAGATGGTCTATTTTTAAATGTCAATTCGCGATTGGATTACCACGTTTGAGAATATCGGGCAATTTTTTTAAAATTACGATGTATATAATTTTTTTGGAATTTTTGGGAGCTCCCGGACTGATGTTCAAGTACGATGTGAGGCGATTTATAAAAAAATACCCATGTGCTGTAGCAAACGCTGAACCATGGTCCGTTCAAGGGGTAAGATCCCTTCAAGACTGATATGGTGCTTATTATTATGCTGATCTTTGAAAAATATCGCCTTCTGTGTGGAATAAAATTAATATTGGCAATTTTTCTGCAAATTGTAAAAATTTTCGATGTTTTTATTTCTCCTGTATACTTTTTTTTTTTTTTTGTATCTAATTTTGTACGTGGCCATTTTTTTGCTACTTTTGTTTACGTAGACGTTTTTACGCACAATGCTCGATTTTGGATATTTAAAATTTTTATCTGTGGTTTTTTTGAAATTTTTTTATACTGTGGTAGCGGTTCAATAGGCCTGAGCCTTGTTGCCAAGTTGGAAATGAAGATTTTAAAAAATTTTAACGCTGAAATGTGCCTTATAAATGAGAAACTGATCGGTGTTTTTGTACGTAGTCGTATTTTTGCAATTTTTTGTACGAATACGAACCGCTATTACAATCAACGCACATTTCAATTTTGGTTGTGTTAATTTTAACGAAATTTTTTTAATTAGTATAAGTGCCAAGTGGTATTAGAAACTAAGAAAGAAAGTGGTTTAATGCATTATCTTTACATCGTAAATCGATATCTAAATCAATACAAGTCGAGTACTCGAGTTATCAGTTATCAAAAGTGCCAACCACTCTAGCAAATGATGAAATCGATCAAATTCATTACTTCGACATCTGTCTACCTTTTAAAATTGTATATGATTTTTTTTTTTCTATTACCGTAATTTTCTCACGCTTTTTTATTTTTTATAAAAAATTTTCTAACACGTAAATTACAAAAATATTGAGTGGATTTGTGTAAGTTCAGCTGACGATCGACCTATGTATATAGCTACGCTAATAAATATGTGCCTGATTGTAAATAAAATGCGAATCGTGAATGTTCTTCATTTTTTTTTTTTACTTCTTTTTTATTTTGACCAGTGAAATATAAATAATGCTTATTGTAGTATATACTAGTTACCTACTCTATCGATGGGTTTGTTTATACCGTACATATTATACTATATTTTTTAATTCCATGTAATCTCAGATTCATATACATACATATGTAATGCGTATACCAATAATTTGAAATCAAAATTTGTAAGCTAACTTGTAATTTATTTTGTCTATTTTTTTTTTTTTTTTTTTTTTTTTTTTTTTCAGTAGGTAGGTAATTTAAAGCAGACGGTTTTTTTAAATATTTTTGTAATGATTTTTTTAATTTTGCTATTCATTCGTATGATGATAAGACTATGAATATTCTGTTATATCGTTCTATGTATATGTACCTATTCTAATAATATAATAATTTTTATGAAATTCATTCCTTGTCGAGTGAATTATTACGCGAAATTTGGCAAATTTCGGTTCTTTAGCTGATTTGACTTCTTTGAATCGAGTCTATCGGGAAAAAATGAATCGATTTTGAAGTGATTCTTTCGCGAACGATTAAACGAATTTTGAAACGATTCGTTCATGAATGACTAAATCAATTTCATTGAAATTCGTTCGCGAACGATTTTACTGATATCGAAATGATACATTCATCATGAAGAACTGAACGATCCAATCCTTCATGATGAATTAAAATTCCTAAACTTTGTCAATCTCGAATTTTTATTAGATTTTTGAAATGTGACGAATTTTAAATTTTCATCAAATACCTTGAATTTTGAAAATTTAAAAAATTTTAGTTTTCTCAAAAATTTTCAAAAATTGATCATAATTTTTTTAATTTTGAAGAATTCACCGACTGAAGATTATGAAAATTGTAAATATTCATCTTCAAGTATTCCTTTAAAAAGTGATAAATACAAGTTTTATAAAATTTTACAAATTTGAAAATTTTGAATTTTTACCAGTTTTTTTAAACGAGATAAATTTTCAATTTTTCCTTAATTTTAAAAATTTGACAACCTCAAAATTTTTACCAAACTTTGATTACCTACTTTACTTTTGAATGTTAAACGAATTTTTGAAATTTATACCTAATTTTTAATTTTCGCCAAATTCTGAATTTTCATCTGAAAATTTATCATTTGAATATTTTAAAAATCAAAATTTTGAATTATTATCAAATTTTTATAATTTGACAAATCAAATATTTACCTAATTTTCAATTTTCAATTTTTCCAAAAATTGATCCTACAACACCCCCTCCCCCTTTGAACATTTAATAAATTTTAATCCATCAACGCAAGATTATAAAAAAAAGTAAAAATTTAAAAATTAATATAATTATTATTTTCCAAATTTTATCAAATTTTAAAAATTTAAAAACTTTTTATTTTCACCAATTTTGTTAAACGTGATTAATAAAATTTTTAATTTTTCCTCAATTATTTAAAAAAAAATTGAAATTCAATTAAATTTTCACCAAATTTAGAATTTTTACAAAACTATGAATACTAATTACTGATTGAATAATATTTCAAAAATCAAGATTTTGATTTTTTCTAACAAATTGACAAAAATCAAATATTTATCTGATTTTGAATTTTCAAAATTTTTGCAAAAATTGTTCCAACAACATTTTTTTTTCTAATTTTGAAAATGTTCTAAATCTTAAGCCATCAACGAAGATTATAAAATTTGAAAATTGATACATTTCAAAGTTTCATCAAATTTTTAATATTTTAAAAATTTTGAATTTTTATAAAAAAATTTAAACGTGATAGAATTCAAATTTTACCCATTTTTAAACTTTGGCGAATTTTAAATTTTACTAAATTTTAAAAATTTGACTTTTGATTTTTCAACGGATTTTTAAAATTTATACCTAATTTTTAATTTTCGCCAAATTCTGAATTTTCATCTGAAAATTTATCATTTGAATATTTTAAAAATCAAAATTTTGAATTATTATCAAATTTTTATAATTTGACAAATCAAATATTTACCTAATTTTCAATTTTCAATTTTTCCAAAAATTGATCCTACAACACCCCCTCCCCCTTTGAACATTTAATAAATTTTAATCCATCAACGCAAGATTATAAAAAAAAGTAAAAATTTAAAAATTAATATAATTATTATTTTCCAAATTTTATCAAATTTTAAAAATTTAAAAACTTTTTATTTTCACCAATTTTGTTAAACGTGATTAATAAAATTTTTAATTTTTCCTCAATTATTTAAAAAAAAATTGAAATTCAATTAAATTTTCACCAAATTTAGAATTTTTACAAAACTATGAATACTAATTACTGATTGAATAATATTTCAAAAATCAAGATTTTGATTTTTTCTAACAAATTGACAAAAATCAAATATTTATCTGATTTTGAATTTTCAAAATTTTTGCAAAAATTGTTCCAACAACATTTTTTTTTCTAATTTTGAAAATGTTCTAAATCTTAAGCCATCAACGAAGATTATAAAATTTGAAAATTGATACATTTCAAAGTTTCATCAAATTTTTAATATTTTAAAAATTTTGAATTTTTATAAAAAAATTTAAACGTGATAGAATTCAAATTTTACCCATTTTTAAACTTTGGCGAATTTTAAATTTTACTAAATTTTAAAAATTTGACTTTTGATTTTTCAACGGATTTTTAAAATTTTCAGATGAAAATTTGTCATTTTGCATTTTTATAAAATTGTAAAAATTGACAAAATATTTTAAAAGTTACAGAAAATTTTTCAACTTTCCACCTTCTAATTTCTGTTGACTTTTCGTGCAACTTTTATTTCTTCAATTAAGTAAATTATGTATATCGATTATTCAGCGTTGATTAGTAAACAATGATAATAGTGTGAAGAGGAAGTCGATTCTGAGCCAATTCAATTTTTATTCGTTGATAAAGCGCGATTTTCCGACCAACTTCGTATTTTTTAACAAAATTTATCGCCGAGATTGTGAAATCGATACGTTTAGGTAATTTAAATTTTTTCAAGTACCTACCTAGGTGATTACGTATGGTTCTAGATGTTTTCGTCTGTCGATAATTAGGGAATCATCACATAAAATGTCTCGCTCAATTAATTAGCCCAGTAAAAATGAGGAAATGAAATTGAAATTCCATTTTGGGTTACATGAGAATTTTTTTTAAAAAGATGTTTCTTTCGGTGTCCTGATGAACCAGAAAAGAGAGTCATTTTTGGGCCCACATTAGAGGGACTGTCCTAGCGGTGAGGTTCGGGGACTTTTTTTTTTGGTCAATCAGGACAACGAAAGAAACATATTTTTTTTCTTCTTTTAAAAAAAATATCACGTAACTCAAAATGCAATTTTCACCATTTTTTTGGGTCTTATTTTACCGAGCTAAATCAATAATGTAGGGGAAAAAAATTAATAGGTATGATAAGTTATCCGCGTCCATAGGTTATCTCTTTATTATCGATTCTCCTCTAATGATTATTTTATTCGCAAGGTTGTTGGTCTGCATCTTATCTTTTGTTATACATACTATTGAGGGATGATGTAGGGTATGGATGGGGGTTAGATAAAATTTAATTTAAATTTTACCATGTTCAAATCTGAAACTATACCTAAACATCCGAGTTTGTATACTCGTATTCTCGCGTATATTGATCGTCGTTCAACTTCCATTTCATATGTCACGTGAGAAAAACCTGATGCAATTTTTTTGCCATGTGGAACTCGTGTCAGGTCACTTTTGGGATCAATTTCGTTTGTATTAAAGTTCAGAAATTTTTTACGACTGTTTCAAGTCATAATCATAAAGCATAAAACTGCTGAATTGTTTGTTCAGTACAACAGAGATAAATTACGAAAACTTGTAAAACTTTTTATCTAATAAAGTGAAAATTTTAAAATCGATGACAAAATCAAATAAGGAAAATATAAGGATGACTGTTGGTGCCTGCCTACGACGTTTTGATAAGATACGAAATGTCTTATAAGTAAAGTCTCAAAATAAAATATAAAAAATAAAAATAAAACAATTAAACGAAGTTTTACGATCTGTTGACATTCGCAGCAGAGATCATAAAATCGATTTTTTTTTTTTTGGATTCCATTCGGTAGTACAAATAAGTATATTGTGTATCTCTGTACGATAAATTGATAATATATAGGTTAGGCCAAAAAAAAATCAAATAGCATTTTGAGCCAACATAGATGTTTCTTTCCAAACCTTTAAACAAAAAATATTATTATTGATAAAAATTAAAGTATTCGTACAATGATACATTGGTACTTAAAATTTGCTTCGGAAAAATTAAAAAAAAATTGACTCCAAAATTATTGGAAAATTTTTTTTTTTCAAACTACATTGAAAATTTTTCAGAATAATTTTTTTTCACTTCATATTATAACATCAAAAAATTTAAAAATTTTTATATCAAGAAAATAAGGAATATTTTCTGGGATAAAATTAGATGTTTTTCTCCAAAAAATTAAATTCCAAAAATGTTGAGATTTAAAAAAAAATTGAAATTAGAATTTTGAGAATTTCTTTTTTTTTTTTAATTTTTTTCATAATAAAAAGTAGAGAATTATTTCTCCAAAAATGTTTTTAAAATTTTTTTCGAAAAAAAATTAGGGGTTTTCTCACCAAAGAAGAAATTAAATGATTTTTTAATACCAAAAATGTTGTGATTTTTTTTTCTTAAAAACTTTGAACTTTCTTTTTTTTGAGACAAATTGAGAATTTAAAAAAATGGATACTTTTCTCCGAAAATTTTTTTCAATTCAAATTTTTTATGGACATTTTTCTCCATAAAATTAGGTTATTTTTTTATACCAGAAATGTTCGAGATTTTTTTTGAAATTGAAATGAAAATTTCTTTCTTCAAAAAAATTGAGATTGTTTTTTTTTCCATAAAAAAGTAGAGAATTATTTATCCAAAAATGTTTTTAAAATTTTTCTCTACAAAAATTAAGTGATTTATGACACTAGAAATGTTAAGATTTTTTTCTTGAAAAAATCGAGAATTGCCTTTTTAATCAAGACTTTTGTTTCAAAAATGAAAAACGTTTACTTTAAAAGTATTGAGAATTTAAAAAAAAATTCTTTAAAAAATTCAGAAATTTTTGCTTTTTCTTTCTCCAAAACTTAAGGGATTTTTTATAAAAAAAAAAAATTAGTAAATAAATAAAATGGACATTGTTCTCCAATTTTATTTTTTTTATCAAAACTGTTGATAATAATTTACGTAGGTATATTTGTATGTGTTTTTTTTTTTTTTTTTTGCAAAAATAGAGAGTTATTTATTTAAATTTGTGTATCTTCTCTCTAAGATTTTTTTCTTCATAAGAAGTAGATTTTTCTCCTTAAAAAAATTGAATAATTTTCCTTTCTTAAAAGAACAGGGAATTTTTTCCTTTAAAAAACGTGATTTTAGCATTCCAAACTTTTTTTTTCTATTCCTTTGATTCCTTCTTGAAAATTTTTTCCTTCCAAAAAATTAAATGTTGTTCTTTGAAAAAATTAAGAATTTTTTCTCCAAAAAATAAAGAAGATTTCTTTATTTAAAAAAATTGAGATTTTTTAAGAGAATCTTCCTCTTTACAAAAACGGAGAATTTTTTTCTTTAAAAAAATTAAGTAATTTTTGTTTATTCAAAAACTGAAAAAAAATTCTCCAAAAATTGAATTATTTTTGTTTAATGAACGTTTCTCTTCAAAAAGCCGAGCGATTTTTTTTATATTTTCCTACAAAAATTGAGTGGGCTGCTCCCAAAAAAATTAGCTGATTTTTTGACACCAAAAATAATAAGATTTTCTTTTTAATCGTGACTTTTTTTTTTTTTTTTTTAAATAAACAATTTTTTTCTTCAAAAAAAAAATACGCATTTTTTTCCCAAGAAATAAATTGATTTTTTTTCTTTAAAAAATGAAGTAATTTTTCAATTTTAAAAAATTTAGATTTTTTTCAATTCGAGACTCTTTCTCTTTAAGAAATCGAAAAATTTTATTTTTCTTAAAAAAAAAAAACGTTTCTCCCCAAAAAACTAAGTGATTTTTTGACACCAAAAATTATATAATAATAGTTAAGATCTTTTTTTCATTAAAAGAATTTAGAATTTTTTTTAATTTGAGAATTTTTTTCTTCAAAAAATCTTTTTCTTGCAAAAATTTATTGATTTTTTTTTTAAATTCAAAAAACCGAGATTTATTTTTTCTAAAAAAATTTCTATTACAAAAAATTGAGATTTTAAAATATTTTCTTTTAAAAACTGAGAATTATTTTTTTTTAATGGATTATATTCTCCAAAAAATTAGATTTTTCATCTTTTTCTCCAAAAATGTCTTCAAAAAATTAAGTGTTTTTTTAGTATCAAAAATATTAAGATTTTATTTCTTTAAAAAATTGGAAATTCTTTCTTTAAAAAAAATAGATTTTTTTGTACAAAAAATTAGGCGATTTTTTTTCTTTTCCAAGAATTGAGATTTCAAAGAAGAGGTCTGTTTGGGTTCATATATTTGGAAGTCTTGCTGAGGGGTGGCGTACACCGAAATTCGAAAGGAGCATTTTAAATTGAAAAATTGTTTGTTAGCTCAAAATGCATTCATTTTCTTATTTTACCAGGCTAATATCATTATTTTGGATTTCCTTTCTCGAATAATGTCTCTTTCTGGTCCCCAATTTTCAACCAGTTGTCATAGCAAAAAACTAGGCTATAATTCGTAGAATGCAAAAGAACAACGACCGACGCCATCTTATACAACGCTGTACAATTGTAATAATTAATTACAAAGAACCATAATTATTAGTCATTTTTGCAGTCTGCTAGATATTTCAGCCTGAAGTATAGACGAGCTATAGGAGCTAGGACGAAGACTGCAGTATTCATTCATGAACTTATCAACTCACCATGATTAATCAATTGTCATTTGTCGGTTTGATGACTTTGTTCACTAGTAACAAACAATAAATCCAATCAATAACATGGGTGGCGGAAAACTACTAGAGAAATAGAGTACTAGAACAATTCCTATACCTACCTACTAAAAAAAAAGAAAAAAAAATCATTACGTAATTAATATACCGTTAAAATACAGACAGTAGACTGTATAGCCTTATTTAACCTACTTGCAACTTATGAGTTATGACAGATTAATTTCCACCACATAAACAAACCATCTCCCATTAAAGAGTGAAAAATATGCATCTGGCTCTGGCCGAAAGTGAAATGATTTTTCTGTCCGATTGGTGGATTATAAAGCGCAAGTCTGTCGTATTTGCGAAAATTTCTTACAGAAAAGTGGGGAATGGTTTTGCAAGGTCAACCCGCCGAACGTATTGAGATGCTTGGGTAGCTAACATGTTTTAGTATTTAGCATTAATTAGTATTAATGAAACTCACATAGGAAGTGTTCGAGTGTTTGTGTTAACGCAGCTCGTGTAATATTCAATTAAAAACCCAAGATCGATATCCCTGACCAGTGTAATGTGCCTAATATTATATCATATTTTAATAACGTGACCGATTTTTTACCCCGATTAATTTTCGATCCAAAAACCTCCCTCAGTGGTACTCGCATTGACCAAAATCATGAACGAAGACGGTTCCAACGAAGGGTAAGTTGGATTTTTTCTTATCAGTGCTAACCTGTTGTTTAAGTTTACATTTTTTTTGTATTTCTTATCACTGCCATGCCAACGACGATGCTTTTTCCAACAAAAAAATTACCTCGTTATGGCGACTTGAATTTTATTTCTCTGTCGTGGTTTTTTTTTCTTCTAATTGTTGGAAAGTTTATCGCGACTTGGCGAGGAAGTCGGTGTTTCCTTTTTCAGCAGTTATATTCCATAATGATCGAACTAGTTTCCTGTTTTAAAGTGGTTCGTTGACTTGGGTGTTCCACCAGTTACCATGTATGAGCTTTGTTACCTATTTGTAGGCTACTTTTGGTGTGATATTTTCCCTTAATCGGTTGGTCATTGTCTTGTGGTGAATTTTTTATTACGAAATTTCTTCCTTTGTTGCTTAATCCGTTATAGATATCGATTGTAGTTCGGGCTGGTGGCATTTCCTTATAATTGATCGAACTCTTGGTGCTGAATTTGTATTAGATAGGTACAGTATAATATGTTTTTTTTTTAAAATGACCTACTCCAACTCCAAGTGTGCTGTATTTGCGCCGATATCGGATATGTCAGTTTGAAATACTCTGATAAGACAACACGAGGTTGAATTTTACCGGATTTTTTATACCTACAATGGGAGCCAAGCTATTGATTGAATTTTAAATAAATCATTCTTTGACCAGCTGTTTTACTGAGCACAATCAATACTCATTCGTCCTATAATCGCATATAGGGGTCTTTTGTCTATTTTCAATCCGAATACCAAATTGATATTCTATATAATTCTAAAGATTTTAAAAGATAAACTCGAACTAACCAGAATTTACCGCTTGGCCTTAGGCGAGAAATTTTCCATATGAAAATCTGCCTCGATATAGGGCCTGCATTAGAATAATTTGTTGGGCTATCTATTGAAAATTATGGGAAATTATTTTGTAAGGTAGGTTTTATATTTGAGAAAGATCTATTCGCAGAATTTGAGTTTGATATTTGATACCTATCAATACGTCCGGATTTGAGAAAAAAGTCAAAATATCACGTGAAATTTTTTTCTATCAGAAGAAATGAAGAAAAAGTTTTGATTTAAAAATCAATAATTTTTTTGATAACATTGTATTATAATTTGATACTTCTTGTCTAAATTCACCAATTTCGACCAATTAGATCTTTCCATTTCATATGAGAAGTTTTACCTACTCGAAAAGTTCTGAAAGATCTAACTCATTGGTTTTTTTTTGCTGATAACTCTTCAAATATGCGTTTAATTTAAACTAAAAAATGATCATCACTAAAATTGAAGTTCATAAAATTCTCAATAAAAAAGGTTCTATCCATTTTTTTTTTTGAAAAATGAACGGGTGGTGCAAAAATCACGCGATAAAATATACAGGGTGAAAAAAATGAAGATTCATTTTCGAAATTTTTCCTTTTTTTCGGGACTCCATGTCAAGTGATTACACAAGTCGATCACCTATTTTTCATTTTTTCTCTAATTGAATTTTTGTGGTCTCAGTGAGCCTCCTCCCTTTTTAAATTTTTTTTTTAAATATAAAAAAAATTTAAATTTAAAATTTTGAAATTATTTTAATACGAAATGAGGTCACAATACGGAGATACTTTTATCGAACGAGACCACATTCGGTGATTATTTGTATTCCCCCTCCCCCCCCCCCCCAAATAAACATGAAAAATTCTTCTTTTTTACGTTTTTTGAAAAAATTTAATTAAAAATCAGCTAAAATTAGGAAAAAACATTTTTTGATTAAAATCGTCTCAACATACACATATTCAGCCAAAATAAGGGACCATTTTCGAAAAAATTTCAATTTCACCTCAATTTTCAGTAACTTCGATTTTTGTGGAAATATGGCAGTCCCTAAAAATTGAGGTAAAGTTGAAAATTCTCTGAAAATGGGTTTTTGGGTAAATATGTGTATGTTGAGACGAGTTTAATCAAAACATGTTTTTTCCTGGTTTTAGCTGATTTTTAATTAATTTCTTTTTCAAAAAACGTAAAAACAAATGCAAATTTTTCATGTCCCCTTTGTTTTAAAAATAATTTTTTACTTTTAAATTTCAATTTTTTTTTTTTTCATTCATTTTTTCAAAAAGGAGGCTCTGCGATTCCACAAAAATAAAAATTAAGCTGGAGAACAAATTAAACATAGGTAGGTAATTATTTTTTATATACCTATATGTAACCAATTGAATGGCGGTCCTGAAAAAATTTCGAAAATGTCCAAAATAAGGACCACCCCACATGGTCAATTTTTTTTTGTAATTCGAAAATCTCGATTTTATTTCAACCATCTGTCACTTTTCAACCCTCTGACTGGTAGAGTGAGAAAAGTGGTATCTAATTTCAAGCTCAATGGTCTACAGAGGTGTAACGTGTAAAGCTCAAATTAACTCGAGTCTAGTTTGATAAATTTGTGTACTTGGAAGTGGATCATTTTTGTTAAATTTTGCCATAGATACTTGATATTCAAAATTGGAGGGGAAGAAGAAGTCCAATCGAATTTTTTTTCATGCTTAAAATTATTCCTAGGACTTCAAGCCATCACTTTTATTTGAAAATTTTTACCACCCCTCAATTTTCATAATAAGTACATACCTACGTAATATTATGCAAAATTGGAGTGGAGGGAGGGGTCCAACTGAAAAAATTTTCAAACAAAAGTTGTAGCTTGGAGTTTTAGAAATAATTTTGATTATTACAAAAATTTCTGTTGGACCTCCCTCCCCTTCAATTTTGAATGTTAAGTATCTATTCAGTATTTGATTTGAAAACAATTATCAACAACAACCCACTTCCATGTAAACAAATGTATCAAGCTAGACCCGAGCCTCAAATTGAATTTTTTAAGTAGAGTGGCCGAGGGAGCATAGAAATGGAACTGCGAACTGCCCAAAAGACGTGGCAAAAAACGATTTGCCAACTGAATTTTTGACAGGTATTCGAAAAGTATGGAATTTTATAAATTCATATCTACATTTTCTAATTTTTTTTTCAAACATAGGTACACAAAAAATTACTTATTTGAAAGTTAAATTTTTGACAGAGGTTCAAAAAGTGCGGAATTTTTTAAATATTGCATTAGGTATTCAAGTTTTGTTGATATAATTTTTTTTACTTTATTTTTAAATATTGGTAGGTACACAGCAAAATAAAATTATTTGAAAATTGAATTTTTGACAATTTTTTGGGGGTTAAGAATAAATTCATTTTTTGGGGATTAAAATTTTTTGAGGGGATTAAAAAACTACATTTTTTGGGAATTAAAAAATACATTTTTTGGGGGATTAAAAAATACTTTTTTGGAGATTAAAGAAATAAATTTTTTGAATGATTAAAAAAATGAAGAAAATAACGATGAAAAATCTAGCGGAAAAATATGTGTATCCCACCAAAAAAAAATATAATTATATATAACGCTTCAATTTAAAAATTCCATACATTTTCTAAACCCCTATCAAAAATTAAATTTTATACTTAATTTTTCAAGTGTGAATTAAAAAAAGACGTACAGAAAATTATGAAAAATTTTTAAAGAAAAAACGGTAGAAAAAAAACATCAATTTAAAAATTCCATTTTTTTTCAAGCCCCTGTAAAAAATTTAATTGAAAAAAAAAATTAGTAAAAAATAAGGCAATTGGGGATGGAGGAGAGATGATTTTTTGACGTCTATGACGTATCATCATTCACACAATGTAATAATGAAATCGTATCATATTCACGTTTTTTTTTTCACCCTGAATATTTTAAACCTTGTTTTTGCTCCATTCGTTCATTCATCAAAAAAAAAAAAAATTATAATAACTAATTTTGTTGCAAATTTCATGGGCTTTAATGTCAAGGCCACTTTTTGGTGTAAGTGCATATTATTTGAAGCGTTAAAAACGAAAAAACTGCGAGGGGTCTCTTTGGTTCTACATTCAAGGGACTTCTCAATTTTCAAGGGCTAAAGGTTCATGGACTTTTTGGAGATTAATCAAGACACCAAAAAAAAATTTTAATAAAAAAAATCTTTACTGACTCCAAATGCAATTTCATTTCCTCGTTTCACAGAACTTTGTTTTTTAGGCCATAAAAAACTGTCAATATTTTCATTCAATTCTATTAGACTAGTTTCCTCACATTTAATCCATTTTGGAAGCTGCACTTGTGTAATATCGAACTCGTATTCCATATTATTTCGCAGAATGATCCATCACGTGACCATGTGCGGATTTCACAATGAATCATTCTTCTATTAACCTGTTAATAAATTCGCAGCAAACGTCGCCTGAATCTAAATAGTAAAGAACCAGTTGCTGTATATAGAATCTACTGCAAAATTTCCAGTACGATTCTCAGCTTATACAAACGAAATTTTACTAATAATTATAATTAAACTAGTTCGGACAAAAGCACAAAGAACTCTAAAAAGCTTCAAATTTATAACGGGCTAGTCGCACAAAACCGATAATTAACCGCAATAACTCGGTAATGCAAGTGAAAAATTTCACACAGCGTTTATCAAAATATATGAGATAAGCTATGCAATTAATTAGGAGGTTGGCTTCAATTGGGTATTAATAATTATTAGTAATTACTTATTATCTTTTCAATATTTTATACGCTCCCATAAGATTATTAGGTATCTTTTTCTTATATTTTTTCTGCGACTTGGCGAATGAAAATCGATCAACCTCTGCGTTGTCATTGTCAATCTAAACAAGTAGAATTTCTAGGTAAATATTATCGTCATTAGAATGCGTGCGTGTGGTTTTTTATTGTCATTTTACATAATATAACGCATGTAGAATTTTATTCAGTTTTTTCAACCTTTCATATAACACATTGGGTTTTAAGTTGATTTTTAAAACGTAGATTTTTTTTTTAAATGAATGAAAAATTATGGTCGATTTTTATGTACGGTATAATATAGATATATACCCACTTATTACGTTTACGTGAAGTTTAGGTACCTACTTGCGATGGCCTTGGAATTATGAAAATCGAAAATTAAAACAGAAGAACCAAGTTCAAATTAGTTTACACGGTTTTTAAACATAATTTCAACTCGTTTCGATCAAAATGGTGTAATTCGGTGGTACTTATTACTTATACTTTGAAATATTAAAATTTTAATTTCTTTTTTTTTTGAGAAAAAACTAAATTTTATGGAGTAAAAATCTCTTAAATCTTTAAATTTTTCAGAAAATAAATTCTAAATTATTATTTGGAGTACTTGGAGTAAAAATTTCTTGGACAGGCCCTTGGGAAAAATACGGGTCCGGTACAAGTGCATCTTTGGCACCTCCTCTCTTCGTCACTGGTTGCACATCGTAAATTTAATTGCACCATATCCCAATGTTAATACTTATATCGCTTTCGCTTATGATAATATTGGAGATTACATATGCAAAATTCGACCACTGCTACATAATTATTAATTACCGTAGTATTGAATATCATCATAGTTGCATAAATCGTGAAAAAAGTAAAATTTCCTGATCTACCATCTACCTAATTTATGATTTCTTTCTTAAAATAAAATGAAGCTAAAAAAAAATTCTGCATAAAAATCGAAAGATGTTTACCAAGGTTTTTTCTCAAAAATATTGAGTACGAAAATTGTCCCCACCCCCTAGTACAATTTCTTTCTCAAAAAAAAGATTTATTCTGAATAAAATTAAAAATCCACGAAATTTTTCTTTAAAAAAATTGAAAAAAGTTTCCTGCTCCAAAAAATTTGGTGCTTTTTTTGAAAAATTGAAAGGTTATATTTTTTTTAAATTGAACAAAAAAACGTAAGTTCTTTTTTTCCAAGAAAAGAGATTTTTTTATTTCATAAGGCTAAAAAAATTTCTACTCCAAAAAAATTGAGGGATTTTTCCTCCAAGAATTTAAACAATATTTTAATTTATTGCAACATAAGAGAAAAAATTTTTACTCTGAATTTTTTTTTCTTCGATAATTGTAACAAAAATTGAAACATTTACAATTAAATATCACATTTATCTATAACAGCGACAAAAAGGAAGATTTCTTGCCTAATTATTCATGAAATAAGCAGTTTATGCTTATTTTATGAACTAGGCAATTACATATTTTTTTAATAAAAATACTAAAAATTCTTCTGTTCGTAAAAAAAGAGATTCTTAAAAAAAGAGAAAAGTTTTATAGAGAATTTTTATGGAAACATTTTTCAACTGAATTTTTTGAAAAAATTGAAAAAAATGGAAGAATTGTTTCGAACGAAATCAAGTGCATATTGGGACCAAGGATAGGTATGGCGCGCTAGTGTACATTACGATCAAGTAGGTATTGAAAAGGTGCACCTTTGTTTATTTTTTCTTAAAAACAGATGGCTGTGTTGTGATGATTTCGCTAATAAGGTGCATTTTGTGTTGATTTTGTCATGATTTGGTCGTGATAACATTTGAAAAATTTCAGTGATAAGCAAATTTTTGTTTATGGTGCACCTTTTCAGACCTTTTCATTTTTGCCGATAGAATTCAGCCACTCCGCGCTCGTGGTCCGAATATATTATAGGTTCTTAAGGGGATATTGCGAAATTTTTTCAGATTTTTTGGCGCAAAGTTTCAGAGGTGCCACGACAAATTTATTTACTTTTCGAGCCATACCGATGCTGGCTGACCCAAAATGCAATTTTCTCTAATTTTTGGTGTAATTTTAAGGGCCAAAGGTTACGTTTCTTGGTTGGTATTTTGTATTATCGCGTTCAGACGGAAACAAAAATCAGTTGATAAAATTACAAATCATTAGAATGATAATTAAAATGTATATCTACTGTGTATAAGTTAAGTAGATATAAAATTATTCGATGAGTATTGAGTATCACCAAATTCGTCAGAAATGGAAATTACATTATGCCTCAGTAATTCCAAACCTGATAAAAGTTTTCCTATTGAGTGGAATAAAAATTGAAACACCAAACAGGATGAAATTTTCAGACAATGGCGTAAGGAAAATTCAATTTTTTCGAGTCCTATAACAAAGAATAATAAAATGGTATATTTTCACTCGATGGAAAATTTTTTTTAAAAACAATGAAATAATTCATCAAACGAGACAATATGCCACGTATACTTACACCTGTCGTGTACTCTCATAGATGAAATTTCGCTCTCTGTCAAACACTTCAATATTAGACCATAAAAGTGCAAAGCTTTTAAGCCTGGGTGAAATATAATCATTGATAACATTATGACTTATTCTCTGTTCTCTGAAAGATTCCATTGTTCTCAATCGCGGAATATTTTATATGCGAATTGCGAAAATCCAATTACACGAAAAAAAAAAAAAAAATGAGATAAACTCGAATTCTTTTAATTGTTTATAATATAATTATATAAACGTAGTCTACATTAATTTACAATACAATTAACCTTTGATACATGTTTGATGTACGCAATTGACATCAAGTAACTAAGTATTTCATTATCGGTTTTAATATTTAGGAATGTAATTAATTTCAATTTTTTTTGCAATTTTGCAGACTCATCGATTGTATATTTCCACTTCCCCGAACACTCACTCATATATACATAATCAATTCCACATTTTTTATTTTTGCCATAATTGAATTTTAAGTGAAGCCTTCACCCCTCTCCCTTTCATAAAGTGAAAGAATTGACCGATTTTCAAACGGTTGACTTTTTAGCTGATTTTTTTTGATTATAACCAATCAATGTTGTTTTTTTTTCATAAGAAAAATTCTCAATTTTTTATTTACATTAAAATTTTTTTTAAATGCTGAGCAAAATTTTTTCACTTACGAGACATTTGAAGCAGTTGTATTTTATTAGAAAATAATTCCCTATTTTTTACTTTTCCTCTAAATTAATTTGAAGTGGCGCCATAAGTCTTCACTTTGAAAAAAAAATTTGAAAATTAGGTACCTACCTTTTTTCAAAATCGGAGGCTGGTGGTTATAGGTAAAAATAAAAAAATAGGGAATTATTTTCTGATGAAAATGATAAAATACACCTGCATCAAATTGTATACTTATAGGTACGAGTGAAAAATTTTTTCTCATTATTATACCTACCTACATAGGTATTTCTTTCTTCCTTTCTTCTTCTTCTTCTTCTTTTTTTTTTTTTTTGAAAAATGGAAAAGCACCCTATGATACCACTTGAATTCAAGTTAGGGGAAAAGAAAAAAATTGAGAATTCATTCTCATAAAGAGAAAAACAACTTTGATATGTTATAACCAAAAAAAGGCAAGATTTTCAATGTCGGTCCATTTTTTTCATTTTTCTGAAAAAGGGGGCTTACTAGGGCATACTAAAAAATTTAATGAGGGGATCAGAGCAAAAATAAAAAAAGAGAATTATCTTCTCATAAGAAGAAACAACTTCTTCTTTGTGTGGGGGAGGGAAAGAAAAAAAAGAATACAAAATTCATTATTTTTAAAATTGGGGTGGGGGGAGAGCGGAGGCATCTTTAAAAAATTCAGTTAAGAGAAAAATAAAAAACAAGGAATTTTTTCTGGTAAAAAACAACAACTTGAAAATATGCTGAGTAAAAAAATTTTTCAATTTTTTTTTATAAAATTGGGGGCGTCCCAAAGTAATACTTAAAATTAGGTTGAGGGAGAAATGAAAAATTAGGAATTGATTCTCATGAAAAGGAACATTGTTTGTTGGGTTATAATCAAAAAAGACAAGCTTTTGAAAATTGGTCAATTTTTTCATTTTTCTAAAAGGGGGAGGGGGTTACGATTGAATGATGGCATCAGGGTAAAAATAATAAAATAAAAATTATTTTCTCATAAAAAGAAGCAATGGGGGGGGGGGGGGGGAAGCTAGAATACAAAATTTCGAATTTTTTTCGATTATTCATTATTTTTCAAAATGGGAGGGGGGCGAAAGCATCTCCTAAAATTCATTTGGTGGAAAAATAAAAAACAGGGCATTATTTTCTAATAAAAAACAATAACGTGAAAATATGCTGAATAAAAAAAATTTTGTTCATTTTTTTTTTATTTTGGAAAATTGAGGGCGCTCCAAGGTATAACTTGAAATTAGGTTTAGAGGCAGAGGCGTATAGCGTAATGATTTTTTGAGAGGGAAATATATCTTCAAAATGCCAACTTTTTAATTTTTTTCAGTAACATAATACTGAATTTGCTAACTTGAAACTCAAAATTGCCAACTTTTCGACTTTTTTTTAATCTCCGAGGGGGGAAACGCCCCCCAACCCCCTGGTCGCTACGCCCCTGGATTGAGGGGGAAATAAACAATTAGGAATTCATTCTTATGAAAAGAAACAACTTTCGTGGGTTTGTAACGTAAAACAGACAACCTTTTGAAAATCGGTCAATTTTTTCATTTTTTTTGAAAGAAGGGGGGTGATTAGGCTCCACTTAAAATTAAGTTTGGGCAAAAATAAAAAATAGAGAATTACTTTCTCATAAAATGAAAAAACTTTGAGGTAAGACATTTAAAAAATCCAACCAAAAGTCTAAAATAAGGGGTCATCAATATGACAAAATTTGGAAAAAAATGTTCAATTAGTGAGGGCGGTACCCCTGTGTCAGAGATGGGCAAGAACCGCAAGATCATGATCTTAGCCAATGATCTAAGATCATCGTGAGAAGGATCTTGATTCTTGACTTGGTGATCTAAGAACATTTTAAATAAGCCGGATCTTTTTTCATTTTATTTTTAAAAAAAATACCATTTAGATCATTTGAAAAAAAATCAATTCAACATTTTACCATTTCACACAGGGTTGGTATGTTTTAAGCAAAAGTGTTTGAAACTATGTAAAAAAACGAGTGTTTTAAACACCCCCCCCCCCCTCACCACAAATAGACGACGTTTTAAAAAAAATGAAACGTTTTAGCTGATTTTTTTTTCTGTTTTCTGTGTGATTTTTTTTTTTTTTTTTTTTTCATTTTTCGTGATGGTAAATTTCCGAAAAATTGATAATTATTGGTGAAAAAAATTGGGCCCTCCTAATTTTAGCACGTCATTGTCAGATTAAAAATTCGGTCACAAAAAAAAGAGCTCAATTGAAAAAAGTGTTTCAAAAACGTTTAAGTTTTTGATTTTTTTTTGTTGTTTTTTTCAGTTTAAAAACATGTTTAAAATTTTAAAAAAATTTTAAAAAAATTCTTCAAAACAAAAAGCAAAGTTTAAGTTTATTATATCAACGTTCATATGATCCTATCGTCAATAGGTAGCAGTATCTTATCAAAAATTGGCAGTTAGCGATTCTAACATAAGTACCTAGGTACTTATCGATCGTCATTAAACATAAAATTCAACCGCAATGTGATCTAATCACATGCTGAGGGTCGGATCATTTAATTTATTAAAATCACGCGAATACCTACTGTAATTTGAAGGCAAAAGTAAGCTATTCTCTCTAAGCTGGGTATAATTCCTAGGACAAAATCACCTGCTCGAGACAGCATCACGTTCACGCGACTTCCTTATATATCGACGTAATGAATCATTATGTATAAAATTTGCATTTCCTTTCAAGTGGTCGAGACCTACACGATATCAATCGATTAAAAAATTATCATCTTCGAGTACCTACTCGTACTACCTACGTCGATTATTACAACACGAATAAATAATTTGCTTAAGGTAGAGTAGAGTAGTGTCAATCACTCGAATGGACAGGTACCTTTATCTAAATTTTTCTCGAACACTCGCACGATTTATTATCAACATCTGCGGTTCCGGTTAATTTGATTCGGCAGTGAAAAAAAATCACCTATGTAACTCGTTTTACGTTTTAGAACTCAATAGTTTATAATTAAAGGTTCACAAACTCGTTGATAATGACATTGTCCTTCGTCGAGGACATCGCTATTGTATAACTTCATCTGATGTAGGTAACAATTATTTCCAGTATGACAACGATTTCATGCTCGCATCTGATTATGGCAAAATGTACCTATAATTCGGTCATTTGACCAATTTCTACATTTGAAGAAATTGTATGTATCTTATCAATGATAAAAGATAAAGTTTTCAATCAATTTGGGCACTTATTTCATTCATATGTCGTCATTATCGTTACTGTTTTTAGATAGGTACTCGAAAATGGACACATTTCTGCGAATTTGCGATGAAATTGCGCCGACCTTCGCAAAAAAAAAAAAAAGTAAAAAATACTCGCGAATAGAAATTAATTATTTTGTATTTGTAAAATAATTTGTTCGAGATGAATATAATCAAGGTTAGCAGACGATCAATTTAAATGATAATTGATAAGTATCTGTTTTCCGTTGAATTGTGATTTGTTTTTCCTGCAGCATCAGCACCTTTAACGACATATAGTTGTGTGGAATATTTGTATGTGATTGTCGCTGGTTTTGAGTTCTAAGAGGAAGATTTTGAATAGAAAAAAAATTAAAATGATGGGATTCCGTTTCATTAATTTTTCTGCTTCGACGATTTGAACTTGAAAATAGAGCTGAAATTTTCAAGTGTCCGGTACGCATGCGCAAAGTTGCAACTTTGAACTTGACGACTTACCTGCCTAAATTCTGACGCAGATTATTTTTTTATTTTTGAATTACCGAATGGAATAAATGACTTTGGTTGACATTATACTCGTAATAAAAACATCGAAAAATTAACGACTCGGCGCGGCGTTAAGTACTTTTATTCTTGAATCACCTTCTTACATTTAGTTTTGTTTACGTTTTTAAAAAAATGTCAAGTGAATTTGGAACGACTACAAAATATCTGTCATTTGGTCAAGTTTATGGCCAGATGAATTAATTACTGATTCTTCATTTAATTTTTGATTTGTACAACTCAAATTCTATATTATGGTACCTATATTTTTTTCATTTTTGTCATGGCCGAGGGGCACTAAAATAACGAAGGGGGTTGACAATTTCCACACCCATTAATTAGTCACATGAAAAGAGAGAGTAAGGGCGATTTCGCATTTTTCTGCGTAAAAATCTTAATTAAAAATTAAAGTCAACAATTTCTCAATTTTTTTGGAAAAAAATCTCGATTTTTTATTGAAATTTTTTTGAATTTTTTTTTTTGATACCTAAAGAAAAACATTTAAATTTTTTTAGGAAAAGAAATTCCAAAAAATTTTCAGAAGAAGAAATTTTTTGAGGAGTAGAAAATTTTTTCTATTAAAAAATTTTTTTTTCTGAGAATAAAATGTTAATTTTTTGAGAATTTTTTGTTTAAAAAAAAAAAAAAAAAAATGAGAAAAATTTCTCCATTTAATTTGACGAAAAAAAACTTGATTTTTGTAGGTATCTCAATTTTTTGGTAATAAAAATTCAATTTTTTTTTCTTTAAATTTTCTTGGAATAGAAAATTTTCTCAATGTTTTTGAAATAGAAAATATGTCTCAAATTTTTGAAGAAAAAAAAACATTTTTTTTTTGAATAAAAAATTGAAATATTTTAGATCCGGCGTAAAAAAATTTCTAAAATTTTTCGAAATTAGTGAAAGAATTTCTCAAATTTTTCTGACTAAAAATTTCAATTCTTTCGAAAAAATTCAGTTTTAGTCTCAATTTTTTCGAAGAAGATAATCTTCAAATTTAGATAGGATTAGGTGAAATAGAAAATTTTCTCAATTTTTTTGGATCGGCGCGAAAAAATTTCTTGAATTTTTCGAAGTAGAATATATCAAGTGGAAAATTCTTCAATTTCATATTTTTCTGAGAAAAAAACAATTTTTTTTAAAGAAGAAGTTTTCGAAATTTTTGTATCAATTTTTTTGAATTAAAAAAAAGATTGTGAAAAAAATCTTTCAAATTCATTTTTGAAGAAAAAAATTGGTGATAATTATGATTTGTTTGGAATAAAAAAGTAAATCTTCTGGAAGTAACTAGAGGAGATGAACATAAATTTTTTTCGAGGGAAAAAAATTGAATTTTCTCGAAATAAAAATATCTCATTTTTTTAGATTCAACGTAAAAGTGAAAAAAATTATAAATCTTCTTAGCAAAAAAAAATCTCTGAAATTTATTTTGAGGAAAGAATTTTAGATTTTTTTTGGAGAAGGAAATCTTCCAATTTCTATCTAATTTTTTTAAATAAATAATTTTGTCAATTTTGCGGAGTATAAATCCGTCTTATATGTCTGGAGGAAAAAATCTCCATGTTTTTCCTTTTTTGGAGGGGAGGGAAAGATTTTTTTGGAATGAAAAATTGTTCAATTTTTTTTTTTTTTTAGCTTTTGGAGTAGGTAAGCATTTCACAAATTTTTGAAAAAAAATCAGCTAAAAATCTTTGAATTATTTTGAGAGTGAAATTTTTTTTAAAAGATCTTCCGAATAAAAAGCCTAAATTTTTGAAGAAAATTTCAAATTAAAATGTTCTTTTTTCAAATCGTTAATTTTGTCAATTTTTTTGGATTGATTTTTGGAGGAAAAAATTCCGAATGTTTCGAAATGAAAAATAAGACTTAGGTACGAAGGTAATACCTACATTAATTTTCTTCGTAGTCGGTGTAAAATAATCTCAATTCTTTTGAAAAGAGGTCATCAATTTTTTTAATTCTATGAAACATTTGGAAATGAATTTATTTGACGAAAATTTTGGAAAAATTCAACTAAGTAAAAAATACCTACAGAAAAAATATTTTTAAAAAATAGTAAAAACTTCGATTAAAAATTTGGAAAACTTTCGATAAACAATTTACGTTCCTATTTAGAGAAAAATTCTGAAAAAAATTGTATGAAAAATTTGAAAAGAATTCAAAATTTACTAGCAAGAAATCAAAAAAAAAATGTTTGATAAAAAATTAAAAAATTATTGGAAAATTTTGAATGAAAAGTTTTGTAAAAAAATTTGAAAAGAATTTATTCCAAAAAAAAAATGGAGAAAAATTTGGTGTGCATTGGAGATATTCTGATTAAATGTATTGAAAAAATTTTCATGATAAAATTGGAAAAACGTTAGGGAAAAAGTCAAATCTTTGGTAAGTAAAAAAAATTTGTAAGAAATGAAAATAATTTAGAAAAATGTTGATAAAAAAAAACGTTAACTTTATTGTCAATTTTTTACGTTTGCGTGATTTTTGTAAAATATTTTAATTAAGATATTGTTTTAAAAAATGTAGTATTTTAATGAATTTAAACAGAAAATTTTGAAATATTCTGCAAAAGTCACGCAAAAGTTCGCAAAAGTTCTCGTTCATTCATTATTGGTGATTATTGGTTGTGGAAATAGCCAATCCCATACGAGTTACCTAACTGATAACGATCAGCTGTGAACTGGTAGCAATAGATAACACGTAAAATGTTAAGCTCGCGCTAGAAGTTTTATTATTAAATTAAAAATAAATCGCGTAAATTCTTTTTCGGCGAGTTATTTCGGTAACAAAATACTACACCCATGCATCGAATATGTTTCTAGGTAGGTTTTTGCAATCGTGACGTAGTTTTGTTGTTTACAATATTCATGTTCACGATCTTGTTTGTTTCTGTTTCTAGGTTCATACCCAACATCAAACAGCCTTTTTTCACCGCTTACGATATCCAAAATGGGAACACAGTAATTAAATCTAGTTTTTCGCGCAAACAGAAAGATTTCGATGACATGTATGTTTACAAAGAATACAAAAAACCAGGTAAACAACGTCCACTTTTGGATGAACATTTTACATTTTTTTCTAAAAAAAAAAGTCACTCATCTCAACGCATTTATACCTTTGTTTCAGATTTATACGAAAGAATCAAACATAAAAAAGAGAAACTGAATATTCTTCACATACTCGTATCGATTTTCCCAATTTTAGAATGGTTACCGAAATACAAATGGCATACGGATCTATTCCACGACATAGTCTCCGGCTTGACCGTAGCCATAATGCATATCCCTCAAGGTAAAAATTGAATTTTTCTGAAGTTGATGACCATTGAATTGAACCGAACAATAATTAATATTTCACCTGTACAGGAATCGCTTACTCGATTTTAGCTGGCGTTCAACCTGTAGTCGGGATTTACATGGCGTTTTTCCCAGTAATTATTTATGCATTGATGGGAACTTCTCGTCAACTGTCAATGGGTAAGGAAATGCCAAAAAATTGTGTGCAAATTGTAATTTATGAGTATTAATTTGTTTGTGTATTTTTTACTTCAGGCACATTTGCTATCATTTGCATGATGTGTGGTAAATCTGTGAGTGAATTTTCCAATACGTATAGTGCCATTCAAGTAGCCACTGCTGTCACTACAGTTGTTGGTATTTGGCAAGTAAGCATATTTATCTCATCGAAGTATATTTTGGTGATGTTATTTTACTAATAAGAGTCTTTTTTCAAGGTACTTTTCGGAGTATTTCGAATGGGTTCGTTGTGTGTGATATTATCCGAGCATTTAATCAGCGGATTGGTGACTGGAACTGCGATATTGGTTATTAATTCGCAGCTGAAGCATTTATTCGGGTTGGTCTTACCTAAACATAACGGATCGTTGAAAGTTATCTATGTAAGATTGGTCTAAAAATGGCACTGAGGGTATTTGTAGATGAGAAAATTAACCATGATTTTTTTTACAGACTTTGACAGATGTGGTGGATCGCATCAATGAGATTAATTTCGTAGCTTGTGGTATAACCATAAGTGTAATGATTGTGCTGTTATCGTATCAGCAATTCCTCAAAGTACGAATTGTTCTTCATTCTGATGGCATTTAAATGATAACATGTTAACGCTGAGTTCGTGTTTCAGGACAGAGTCAAGAAAAAAATACCCATTCCAATTCCAACCGAATTAATTGTGATTGTGTCGGGCACGTTATTATCTAAATATTTCGATTTAGCCAATAGATTCAAACTGACTACAGTTGGAGAAATTCCTACAGGGTATGGTTACATCACAGTTCAACCTCTATTAAAAAAATAAAAATAAATAAAAAAATAAAAAATAATTATTTTATTTTCTACTTTTAGATTTCCTGCTCCTGCAATCCCTCCGGTGGAATTATTTCCAAAGCTAGTCATGGATGGACTTGTCATAGCAGTTATTTCATTTTCGATAAATATTTCTATGGCCAGTATATTCGCAGAAAAACACCAGTATCGAATTAACGCTAATCAAGAGCTTATTGCAGCCGTTAGTAAACGAATAGGTTCAATTATTCTGAACCAAATCGAGTATAATTTTATCGAAATATTTGCAATTTGTTTACAGGGTGCATCGAACATGTTCGGAGCATTTTTTTCATGTGCACCTTTCGCTGCCTCGTTATCGCGTAGTCTTATACAAGACACCACTGGCGGTCGTACTCAGCTCGCTAGTTTAATTTCATGTTCCTTTTTATCATTAGTGATACTCTATATCGCACCATTTTTCGAACCATTGCCACACGTACGTATTACGACGATCGGTAAAAAAAATGAAAAATTCTCACGAGCACGTGATTAATATTGGTTTCATTTCCAGTGTGTTTTAACAGGCATCGTTTTCGCAGCCATGAAGGGCATGCTGGTCAACGTGAAAGATTTCTTTACCGCTTGGCGTCAATCTAAGCCCGATGGGTTTATCTGGTTGATGACCTTTTCTTCTGTGATACTAATCGATATCGATATCGGCCTGTGCGTCGGTGTGATTATCTCCTTGCTGTATATCACAGTTTTGGGACAAAAAGTCAAGATTGAGATTTTAGGCAATATTCCAAATACCGATATTTACGTTTATAAAAATAAATACCAAGCGGTGAGTGGAACCACGTGAAATTAGAGAACTAGATCACGTTTCTTTCGTTTTTATTATTCGAATCGTCCATTAACGTCATTTCTAATACTAATAAACAATAATTTCGCTTTGTGTGATTCACGCAGGCTGTACACATTCCTGGAGTTTTAATTTTACACATCGTTGCTGGAATGAATTTCGCCAACAAAGAGAGCATTAGGCAAGGAATATATAAGAAAATTAACAAACATAAAGATTTAAAAGTGAGTTAAATTCATACTCCACCTCTTTGGTGAAAAAAATCACACCTAAACGACCTGTTTTTGTAAATGTTCTCAGATGACATACGTGATATTGGATATGTCAGCGGTTTCCTACATAGATCCGTCATCTGTGAAGTGTTTGTTAAACATGCACGAAAACCTCAAAAATAAACATATTACCCTGTATTTAGCAAAATGCTCAAGTACGTATTTTAATCTCCTACATATTTTATTATGAATGTGTCTAACTACGTATATTGATTATTATTTTTTTCTCAATAGGTAGTGTATTGAAAGTATTAATACGTTGTCGCTTTTTCGACGTTTTCCCCGAAGTGCAGCTTTTCCCATCGATTCATGAAGCTGTCTTACATGTTCGATATTCGTAAACATTTCTGTGATATTAATTTTTTTTAAATGATAACTTGTCTTTTCTTTCTTTCCTTTTTTTTAATTTGTCAATTTTTTAAGTGACATCGAACAACTGAGTTGTTGGGTTGTGTTGCACTGAAATATGTTATTTTGTTGTAACCAGATTGTTTTATTTTGAAAGAGTGATTTTGAGTGTGCGAGAAGTTTTTTAATTTATTATATTATTATTTGTTTATTTATTACGTATCAAAATTATTATGTTTTTTGGATTAAAATAATATGCTTAGATAATTTTTTTGCATTTTTTTTTCAATCAGAACTTGGTAGGTCAGAACTCAGATTACACTGATTAGAAAATCCAGTTCAGTTGTTCTCTTTCTCAGCATCAAGAAGAAAATGTGAGGTGGTAAAACTAAAGAATTGTTATTGAATTTTTTAATTTTAAATTGAAACAAATAATTTGTAAAAAAAAAAAAAAAACGTATGTTAACGCAAACCTTGGAAAAATTGGTTCGAGAGTTCTAGTTCGAGTATGCCAAGATGACGTCACTAAATTTCAATAGGTAAAACAAAACTACTTTGGGATCACAGCGAATGGAGTTGAATTTTCAAACTTCGCTTTTCTTTTGTATAACTTTAAAGATAGGAAATCGAGACGTTTCTGTGAAAAATTTTCAAACAAAAGTTGTAGATTATGTTCCCAGGAATAATTTTTGTTATTATAAAAATTTCAATTGGATCCTTCCCTCTCCTCAAATTTCGCCCAACATTACGGAGATACAAAATCATATAAATTATACTTTTTTATTCAAAATCGGGACGGGATAGATGGGTCTAAATGAAAAAAAATTCAAACAAAAGTAGTAGATTTAAAAATTAAAACCTAGCAATAATTTTAGTTATTAAAAAATTTATTAAAAGAGGGGTGGGAGGGGTCCAATCGAATTTTTTATCACAACCACAATTTATAACAATTTAATTTTTCATTTTTTTCAGTTGGACCCCCCCCCCCTCCCAATTTTCTAAATTAATACTGAAGTATTTCTCGACTCTCGAGTAATTATTTCGATTTTTTTTTAAAAATTTAAATTAAGTATGTAAAAATTTGAATTTATACCGGGTGTCTACCAGGGTTGCGAACCGTTTGAGAATTAATTGGTGGTGGTGGTGGTGGTTTTGAAAATTTTCGAATAAATGGTTTTTGGTTTTGGTTTTGTTTTTTTTTTTGAAATGGTTTTGGTTTTGGTTTCGGTTGTTTCAACTTTTGATTATTTTGGTGGTGGTGGTGGTGGTTCTCAAAAACCAAAACCATTTCAATTGGTTTTGGTGGTGGTTCTCAAAAACCAAAACCATTTCAATTGGTAAAACCAAAACCAAATGAATTGGTTTTGGTTTTCAATCGATTTTTCATGTTTTTAAATGGAGCAAAAAATAATAATTATATCGTAAAATACCGAGATTTCTGTGATTTTATTAATTTATTTTATTTTAAAATTGTTTTCTCATTTATTTAGGCATTGGCATTATAATCGAAATTGGCTCGAATAAAAGTCATGAAACAAAGAAACCGATTCAATTGATTTGGTGGTTTTTCAAATCTAAATGGTTGTGGTGATGGTGGTTTTTTTTTTTAAGCTCTTTTTTGTGGTTTTATCAAATGGTTTTTCCATTTTTTCTGCTTGCAAACGGTTTTGATTTGGTTATGGTTTTACAAATTTTCCAATTGGTTGTGGTGGTGGTGAAAACCATTTGAAAACCACCACCAAAACAATTTTATTGGTGGTGGTTCGAAACAGTTTGCAACCCTGGTGTCTACTTAATTCCGACATACCTGGTGGGATATTCGTTACAAAAATTTGTGTTGGCAGTACCGAATACTGAAGTAAACGTTTTGATTCGCTCGCGTCGTGTTTACTTCAGTATTCGGTACTGCCAACACAAATTTTTGTAACGAATATCCCACCAGGTATGTCGGAATTAAGTAGACACCCGGTATTGGCCGAAATAAATTTTTTCAAATCAATCTTTATTCAATTCAACCAAATTTGGGCATTTTTTTTCAATTCCAGAAGTTTTAGCAATTTTTACAATTTTTTCAACCCTACAACTGTAGGGTTTCTCGCGAGTAATTATATTTCGAAAATTATTTTCAATTTTATGAAAATTTGATTTTATTGGCCGAAATAAATTTTTTACAAGCAATCTTCATTCAATTCAACCAAATTTGGGCAATTTTGTTCAATTCCAGAAGCTGTGGCAATTTTTTCATTTTTTTCAACCCTACAACTGTAGGGTTTCTCGAGTAATTATTTCGAAAAAAAATTATCAATTTTGTGAAAAATTGAATTTATTGGTCGAAATAAATTTTTTTCAATCAATCTTCATTCAGTTCAACCAAATTTGAGCAATTTTTCTCAATTCCAGAAGTTTTGGCAATTTTTACAATTTTTTCAACCCTACAAGTAGGATTTCTCGAGTAATTATTTCGAAAATTATTTTCAATTGTATGAAAATTTGAATTTATTGGCCGAAATAAATTTTTTCCAAACAATCTTCATTCAATTTCAACCAAATTTGGGCGCTTTTTTCAATTCCAGAAGCTTAGGCAATTTTTACAATTTTTTCAACCCTACAACTCCTACAACTGTGGGGTTTCTCAAGTAATTATTTCGAAAAAAAAATCATCAAAAGACTACCATTGAACAATTCATAGTGGACTGTATTTTATACGACTGATTACAATGCTACAAAACGTAGGTGTCTAGAGGTACGCAATCATAATCGAAAAATTGGAGGGGAGGGGGTTAAATCAAAATTTTTGTTCAAGCAAAATTATTCTTAGGATCTCAATCTACAATAAAAAATTTTTTTACAAAATCCTCTCGATTTTTGACGATTTTGTCTTCGTCGATTTCCCTTTTCAAGTTTTCAATCTTTGAAGCAGGGTTCAACGAATATCCGGTTCTTCAAATACTATTCGAATATTGAATATTCGGATATTCACTTAAAAGATACTTCATAAAAAAAACTGTAGCAGCGCTAAATAACGACACCAAAAAAGGTCGATAAAAATGTCACAGCAGTGATAAAACCCATATAAAACCGCTCATAGAAACCGCTATTCGGATAGTATTCGAATATCATTTGCGACTACGAATATATTCGATATTCGTCTATCCGAATATTCGTTAATCCCTGCTCTGAAGTTACTCCACTTGCACTAATCTTAAAGTACACAAATTAGCATCTCGTAAAAATCATACCTTGATAATGAAAACAACCTTGACTTTGAGGGATTCCCTCAAAATTGTGTTTTTGTTTTGAAGTTTTGAAATTTCATTTTCAACTTTTCACTTTTTAGTGGTTATTAGTTAATTTTCAATGACTAATGATATGAATTCTAATCTTGACTAAGTATTTATGTGTTGACAAAAGTAACGTTTCAGCTTGCGTTTTCAATTCGACCGCCATGAGTGAATTACTGCATAAAGTTCTATGCAATGAAATTGACGTTGAAGAAGTCGTTCGATGGCTGTCGGCAAATCACATAAAGGTAACTTCCATTTCACTTCTTTACATTAATTCACATCTTAGCACAAAATGAACCACGTTTTAACTTTCTTTTAGGAATCAAAATGTGGTACAAATCAACTGGATTTCTCTCGGTTCTTGGTGGAATTTTTACGCGAGCATACTTGCCAGTAAGACAACATTTGCACTATCATTTGAGATAATAATTAGCCATGTTTCTTATCACACGTTTTTTATTTTATAGATTATTGCCAGTACCCGAGCCACCGAATCCTGAAACACCAAATCCCTCGCAGACTGATTCATCTAATATTTCCACTAACGATAGAAATCCGTTATTACTCAAAAGTCCAGATTCTAGTTTCAATACTCCTATCAGTGAAAGATCATTTCCATCTTTAAAAAGTCCATCCAACTACTACGATTCTCCTGGTAAAGATAGATTTAAATCTATGAACAAAACTCCTACTCCTTCTCCTTTCTCTGATAGATCTATGAATACTCCTCGATCTGATGATAAAAGATCTCCGGCAAATATGAAGATTAACAATTCTCCATCTCCTAAACCTCTACAATTGGGTGATTTTCTAGTTATCAAGAGAAAAACTCCCAAGAGTAAGGTTAAAAAGAAGATTCAACCGATTTCACCGGCCACTGAAAATATCTCTGAATTAGATGATAGCAATAATCAAGACGTTGAGGCTATAAGTAAGCATTTTGAGCATTGATTGTTGTTCATTTCGGTGTTGATATTTATCGAAATATGTTTTAATTTTAGATCGAGTACCCGAAACTGAAGATGTTCCGATTAAACTAGAACATAAGCAGTTGATCGAAAAACTCGCCTTGCTTTATTCAGCTTGTATAAGCTCGAATCTGATGCAAGATTTGGTGAAAGAGTTGAACTACGTGATGTCTTTACTGACTAACGATTCCGAATTCGATTCAAACGTTTCGTGTTGTTGTTCCACGAACGATATACATCGCATATTCGTTGCAAGTACCAAAGAAATATGTTTATTTAAACGTAACAACGAAGGAATATACTTTGCTTGCGTCGTACTGGAGAATCAATGGAGCTTATTAAAGTATCTTAATAAGGCAACATTGACCATTATATCTGAAAACAATTCCGTTCGAATGTATTCGCCTCAACTCAACCAGAAAATCATTTCGTTTTTTAACGAAGTAAGTTTTTAGCATTTTAGATTTTATTATTTTCGTACAAGTGAATTAATTTGGAAATTTTCGCAGAATAAAATGGAATCCAGAAACATCAACGTTTTGAATCGTGAAATTCTCGGAGATACTGTGAAATTCATGTTTGATACGGATTCGCGTCCTAACTACGCAAACGACGAATCTTTCTACGCTTTTAAGAAGCAACGCGACGAATTCTATAGTTTATTACACGAATGGGAGGAATCGAGTCAGCAGCAGCCTTCTGCTGAATTTTTCAAAGCCAAGTATAAAAAATTGAGATCTATTTTTACCATCAGTTCGGCCATCGCGAATATGTCTCGATTGGCTGATCTATTCGTGTCCCAGATACTGGCTTCGGTTTTCAACGAGAACTCGGTTGGTATTTTTTTTGGGGCTAATTGTATCAGAGTATTTGGTTATAATTAATCGAATGAATTTTTTATTATGTGGGGAAATTTTTACAGGAGAATAGCGAAGGAATGCCTATGACGAAATTCGATTTACTCAATAGAAGATTCGTGATGCCTTGTTCGATCGTCGTCGGTAACGAGAAACGGTTTCCAGGAGTACAGGAATTTTTCAAAGATTTCCTACGATCAGCTGAGAACTCATTCTTCTACACTCATGTTCAAAACGCCCTCGTTCATCGGATCATATCGTTGAACAACTTTGAATTCTCTTGCGAAGTAGCTGGTGAGTGTGAATACTGGCAAAAGTATAAAACAATTTATTAAACATTGATTTCGATGAATTTCAAAATTCAGAATACTTAAACCAGTATTAGAAATCTTGAGCTTGTATTTTATCTCGATGGATTTTTCTATCTGTAGGATAAAATACTCGAAATAATACATGACAAGCGGGTAAATTTTGTAACGCTTCTTGGATATTAGATTTCTCTCTGAGGATAGCTTCTTCTAAATGTTGCGTCGCCTTTCTAACAGATTCGATTATTTTCGACCACTTGTCGATGATTTGTCGATGTCTTTGGTACTTCGGATCAGTTTTCGGGAACAACGATAACGTATTCACTCGTTTCTTGAATACTGTGATGGCCAGATCGGAAATGGTTTTGAAGTCTTCCAAATCGTAATTAGTCGTGTTGAGTACGCTTTTGCTGAAATGATCGAAACGTTGATGAATCGAGTCCAACAATTCGTCGTACTGTTTCCATCTTTTTTTCGGTTCGGCTGTATGAAGAACGAAGTTCCAATCGATGTATCTGCCTTGTCTCTCGACTTGATGGTGGTATTGTTCATCTTGGCCCAAGATTCGAAAACAAGTTTGCCAAAATCGGTGCTCCGGTCTGCCTTCGTCTAGTGCGCAGTGGACGAGTTGTTGGTCGTATTTTATTTTCGTCTCGCAAGTTCGGAATGATTTAATCACGACTCCGGTCAGTCTGTCGTGATGGGTGCGATTTGACATGATGTACTTGACGTCTCCGTGGCAGTCTTCTTTTGTCCAGAGTTGCAAACAGGTGCCATGAGTGTCGAGCCAAGTCGCCACGTGAGGCCAATATTTGTAGAAATTAACGCACTCGTCTGTTTTGAAATTTACGATACGAAGTCGAGGACCGCGAAGGTTCTCATTTTTCCAAAATGTTACCTGAGTCGCGTAAACTGATGTTATTAGACCGAGAACTAGAGCTTTCATTATGCATTATTTACGATCGCGATATTCGAACATCTCTGCGTAGATTTATACAAAGCAATGTTAATAAACAGGGGCGTAAAGAAGAAGTTTTTTTCACTCTTGATAAGAATCTGAAAATTTCATCGTCGAATTATCTGTTATTTAGATCGAGTGAATACCAAAATATTTCATGTGTGAAGGTAATCTTGATACTTGGAGGGAATAAAAATCGAAAATGATTTTGAGTGATTTTTTTAAGACTATGAGACACACTGAATGTGAGATGTTTATCGAAGTTGTATTTTGATATATATATATTTTTTTAATGTACCTACTGATTAGTAAAATAAACTAATTCGAGTTTTAGGAATGTGATAAGGAGGAGAAATAATTTTTCTTTGGTTGTATTATCGAATAAAAATCATTGTAAAAATTAAACACTTGAGAAAAGTGATAATTCAGTTTTAGTGCAATTGATTTTCACGATGAAAATGAATTTAGATAGATTATCAAATTCTTCTATTAATTGATCTCGATTAATAATTATGAAAAATGGGATTGGCTGTTTCTACAACGTGTAATCACGAATGAGAACGAATCTCATTTCTTGATTAAAAATTCGTATCTATCAATTTTTTTAATTTTCCTAACGTATTTAATTTAACCAAATGATGTGTACACTGTACACATCAAAATTAATTTCGTCCAACTTTTTAGAAAAAATATTTCTTCCAATTTTGTAAAAAATTGATAAATTTTTTTCTTCTCCATAATTATAGATTTTCCACAAATTTTTTCGTCTAGATTTTTCTAAATTTTCATCATTTTCATTCGAAATTTTACAATAATTTTTATCATTTTTTTAAAAGATGATTTCGAAATGAATAATAATAATTGTACATTACATTTTATCCAAGTCTTTTATTTTAGGTTTTTCCAAATTTTTAATAATCTGTTACATTTTTCTCTACGCTCTTCATTCGAAATTTTTCAATTATTGTCATCAAATTTTTTCTTTGGATTTTCCTCTACATTTTTATTCATTAAAATTTTCATCATTTTTTAAAGAATTTTCTCCAAGTGAATAGTTGATTAAGTACATTTTTTTTTGCAAATTTTTCATCTGGACTTTTTTCAAGTTTTTTCATCACAATTCCTTCTGTTTAATAGAAATTTTTAATCAGACTTTTTGTCAAGTTTTTTCCAAGTTTTTCATCTTAATTTCAGTTGAATTAATTCGTTTTCAAATTTAAAAAAAAAATTTCCCACCCTTTTCATTCAAAATTTCCCAATAAGTTTTAACTTCAAGTAAATTTTTGATCATATTTTTTCCAATTTTTAAATTCATTTCTAAATTCTCAATCAAAATTTAAAATTTTTTTTTTTCAAACATTTCATTCGAATTTTCCCAATAATTTTCAGCATTTTTCAGATTTTTTTTTGTTCAAGTAAAAATAATTGTTGACTCTGAATCTCTCTTCCAAAATTTTTATTTAGTTTTTAAGAATAAAATTTTCAACATCATTCCGTATCAATTTTTTAATTTTTTTCAGAGTTTTAGATTTATTTCCAAAATTTCTTGGATTATTTTTCTAATTTTTTTACACACTTGAAATTTTTCAATCACTTCCTTTATTTTTTCCTCTAGGTTTTTTTTTCAATTTTCTTTGAAATTTTCAAAAAGCATTCATCCATTTTCAGATTTTCTCAAAATAAATTTTCGACTTTTTTTTAGATCATTTACAAAATTTCAAAAATATTAGTTTTTCCATTTTTTTTTAAATCAAAATTTCTTTATATTTTTATTCTATATTTTTCATTTAAAATTTCCAATAATTTTCATGTATATATCGTAAAAAAAATTTAATCCTAGATTTTCCTTATAATTTTTAAATCGACTTTTTTTAAAGACGATAACTAATGAGATTGTCCTCAAATAAATTTCTTTTAAAATTTCTATAAAAAATTTATTCTGATTTAAAAAAAAAATAATCTTCACTTTTTTTCAAGTTTAGTATAAAAATTATTGCTTATTAACATTTTTCAAAAAAATTTCTCTTTTAATTTTTTATTAAAATTTCTTTGAAGCAATATAGATTTTTTTCAAATTTTTTTCTAAATTTTTGTTAGATGAATGAAGTCTTTTCCTGATTTTTCATCAGTATTTTTTTTAGTCAATTTGTTAATTGGTTAGATATTACTTACTCCAATTTTTCATCTAAAATTGAAAAAAAAATTCTTCATCATTTTTATTTTAAATTTTCATGTTTAACAAAAAATGAAAAATGCATCTTTTCTAAAAAAAATTTGTTTGGAAAAAGAAAAAGAAATATTTTGAAAAAAATGAATACTGGGCGAGGAAATAGTCAATCCTTGAAAAAAGTAGAAATTTAATTCTTGAATTGATATTTTATGCTGTTTTTTTTATTTTTACTCATGTGTTCGTATTTTTTTAATTCTTTCAATTTTTAATTTTTCAGTTGCTTTACAAAAACAAGAGCTGTTCCTAACATGCATCAATAAATTATGTCTCCTGGCTAAATTTCTTTCTTTGATAACATTCCTGCCATATCAAGACGAATATGACCTACCTTTGCATTTCCGATTACCATTAACAGAAGTTAGAAAAGAAGTAAGTGCCTTTACCTCTGATAATCCTTATAAATATCTCGTCGTTATTCTCTAACCATTTTTTTCTTATTTTCAGATCCAACCACCAATGGATCTTAACGGTTGCCTAATGGAATCTATGCAGAAAGGTAGAATGATTCTGACCATACCATGGATCGTCGAATTCCTCAACGGTATCGATACTACCTCCATACTACTGCCTTACTACAAAAACATCTTCGCCAAGCTCCAGTACCTTCTCTACAAATTGAAACTGCCCCTGAGTGATACTCTAGTCCACGATGGTATCATGTTATTGTACTCGCAAGATGCCAAAGACGATAAAAACAAGAAAGAATTACGAACCGTACGAGCCACCGAAATTAGCAACCTGGTCAATGAAAAACGTCTCGAAATCAGCGAACGATTCGTTGACGAATGTCTTCGAACTATCAATTGCTCGCAGATCTTGATCACGTTGTATGTGAACTCTTTATTCAACAACGTACCAATTTCTACGATTATTACTTCCGAAGGTAGGTTTAAAAAATATGGTGAAATATTCGTCTTGAAAAACTGATCTCGTTAATGTGTAAATTTTCCTCATTTTCAGATGTTTCTACTTTTGAAGAGAAAACTATCTTGATCAGTAGCGAATTTTATATCGACGAGACTGCTTTGTATCAATGCTGCCCTCAGTTATACGAATTGAAAAATTTACTCGAAGGAGGCAAACGATTATCGTATAAGTCGGTCATTCCTAAAATGGAGAAGACATTTTGCGAGCAAGAAAATGATCCTAAAGCTGTTCATGTAACTAACCATTTGATTCAATTTTATTTTCACAAATTACCTAAAGATGATAATTACAATTTTTTTCTAGGTTTTATTGGAAACTCATTTGTTCGACAATATGCCAAAATGTGTGAAAAGTTCGGTCGATTTTGTAGCCGAAAGAATCGCCTCGCTTTGTGTAAAATCAATTCGTCAAGAAATCATACCATCTTTAAAAAATGAAATTAATAACGAATTGCAAAAATTGAGAGACGATAAACGAGTTTATAAAGTAAGATTACAATTTTCATCTACTAATACGATCGATTAGATTTTGGTTAAAATTTTTATTTTATTTCTCAATAGGAGGAAACTATAATGGACCACATGATGGCGAAATTCTACAGTATCCTTAAAAGTGGCGTTAAAAAGGAGCTATCCAAGTTCTACCCGAATATCGACACTTCAGTCAGAGCACTGATCGAAGCCGAAGTCTCGGACGAACAAGTGATCAACATTTGTATCGATATTTCGTGTCGCAAATGTATCGAAATCGTTTATAATTGGATATTCAACTATATTAACGTCGATGGTAATTTTGAATAATTCTATACTCGAATTGCCTAATTATGATTTAGTTCTAATTCCGAACTTTTTCCCTCTTTAGATATAATAAAGAAAAATGAAAGCATCAAAGCAGAATTGGCTAGAATGAAAATGACCGAAGTTCAACTGGCGAATGAGAAAAAATCCAAAAAAAGTAAAACTGACGTACAAAGAGCCGAATTTCAAGAATGGTTTGCTAAACGTCAAGACACATGGAAGGGAAGTCCGTCAGATTTACCTACTCCTGTTAAAATATTACACGGATTACGAGTAAGTATTCTTTAGAAATGAAAACACAATTGAAAATTTCACAAAGTACAACTTTAAAAATTTTGTGTATACTTTCCATGTTATTTTTTTTCAAAAGTAATTATGTCATTTGAAAGGGTATTTCATCAGCTTCAAATCACGGGTAGAAATTTTTTTTATCATCAGAATTGCCTCGTATATGCGCTGTTCAGAGTTACCCCCTTGTGTTCGCTATTACCCTGGTAATTCCGGCTAATGTCTAACATGTTTCTTTTTAATATTCAATGAGGAGAGGGAGGGGTCCAATTGAAAAATTTTCCCTACATAAGCTGTACTTAGTTTAGGATTATCACAAAAATTTCGATTGGACCCCTCCCTCCCCTCCATTCATGCGTAATACTACGTAGATACTCAATATTCGAAATTGGGGGACGGGAGGGGTCCAATGGAAAAATTTTTCAAACAAAAATTGTAGATTGAAGTCCTAGAAATACTTTTTAGTCGATACAAATTTTCAAATTTTGATCCAGTGAGACTGTACTTACAAAAATCGCACTGTTCGCAATTACCCGGAAATTGATAATTATACGTGGGTAATCATGGACACGAAATAAAAATATTAAAATTCATTTTTAAGTCAAAAAGGCTAGAATTTATAAAATGAGTGAAGTTTTTACATCATGAAGCAGTATTGCCAAAGAAAAAAACAGATCATATCTTATCGAAAATAATTTTCAAAGTAATAACTCCCCTACAGAAAAATGGCCTTTTTGGTAGCATATTTCGTAGTTGCTTTCGTGTAAGCTCGCAAATGATTATATTAAAATGAATTGATATCTGTCATTTAAATGAGTGCCCCTAGTTACTATATCACCAATTTTTTGATTTTTAATGCTTAGTAATAGCTCAATATATAACATGTTCGTCATTAGCCGGTGTTCGTAGTTACCCGTATTGACCTTACTTTTAAAAATGTAATCAATTTTTACTTCAATTCAACAAGAAAATGAGAAAATTTTCATCTTTTAAATTCAAAAAAAAAATTACTCCAACAAATCCAAAAATTTTTATTAAAAATTTCTTATTTCAAAAAAAATTAAGAAATTTAATGTTTCACAGGAGTTGAAAAAATTTTCACTTCAAAAAATGAGAAAATTTTTTACTCTTAAAAATCGAGAAATTTTCTATTATTAAAAAACAAACTCAGGGTTATTCAATAACTTTACATCAGTCACTTCACAGTAAAATAACTCGTAGAATTACTTCGATGACCCGCGGAATCGTTGTATTGATGAATTGATTTTTTTTTTATTGCAGAATGCAATTCGGAAAGTTTTGAGTAATTATTTCGATGATCCGATGACCTTCGAAGAAGTATCCTATATTTTGAAAGAGTGTTACAATTGTATCAAATATTCTCCAGATCTACAATACGTTGGTTTTCGAAGGATCATGATGTTATCGATGGAATTATGTACACTATTAGGTACGTAATACTTTGTACGTTTTGCTTCATAATTTTTGATCTATTTGTGAACTCTTATGTATGTTTTGTTACAGTATTTCTCAACCCAGAGATAATAACTAACGAAATGTTGATGAGATTCAAGTCAGTATGGGAGTTCCAAAAAATCTGTGGCCTGCGTCTCACTTTCGAGCACGTCCTAAGTTATCGAAATATGAGTTGCTATTGCGAATTCTACATGGATGAACGAAGATGCGTTTATGTAAGGAAAGCCATCTGCGAGTTTTTGGTTTTTACCATTAACCACGAATTTTTACCGGTAAAGAAATTACTCTCTCAGGTTTTAAGATTGGGACGCCAGGAATGGCCAAATGTAAGCTTAGTTTTTATTTTTTCATTTATTGATATTACTTCACGAAAAATTATAACTATAACGTATGTTTTTTTACGCTCTTTAGGAAATTTTAACCGAACTTTCGACTTGCCTGAATCAAGTGATGGATAGAGTACACAAAGGTCAAGATAAAATAAAATCAGCCATACAGTGGATCGCGACGTTCTTAACCGAAGATGAATTTTATCAAGAGTATTACTAACCGATCTCGATAACAATATTGTTTCAACTTTTTTTTAAACTTCTTATTGTGATATTGTGTGTTCCGAGTAGACAATTATTTTATAGGTGTATTCGTCTTATTTTAACGTAAGTACGTACGTTTTATTATTGTTTTTTTTCATTGAATAAGTATTCAGACTATTCGATGTTACCATTGTAGCACGAATTTTTGTATTTTATGACGATTAAAGATTTTTTTGTTTATCGTGTTTGATCATTTAATCACGTTTTTTTTTACTATTGGACGTTGTTTATTTCAGAAGAAAGTTGATGCAATGAATATTTGAAATATTCATCAGTTGTGATTTAACAATTTTTGTTTATTTAAATTAGGTATCGTTAACAATTTTACCTACGGTAAATAAGTACCAGTACCTACCTCGTATTCATCTATGTTTATTTAGTGAAAAATTCAATTCGAGAATAAGTGGGTGAGGGTTGAAATTTTTTAAATGTGGAATATGAGCATAATTTTTTCACTAAAAATGAGGAGATTCTTCTTCTTCCAATAGGTACAGAAAATATTCCTTTTATAAAAAGATACTCGAAAACGATTGAAATTTTTCTCATTAAAAAATTGAAAATTTTATTTTCCCTTTTAAAAATTGATTAATTTTTCATTCAAAAAAAAAAGAATTATTTTTTAATATTAAATAATTGAAAATTTTTCAGCTTCCAAAAAATTAAAAAATCATTTAGGTACTTACTTCCAAAAAATTAGCAAGTTTTTCACTTGCAAAAAATTGTGAAATTTCCCACTTCCATTAAATTGAGAAATTTTTTACATCCGAAAAATGAGGAAATTTTTTACCTTATTACTTTCAAAAAAATTTAAAAATTATCATTTCCAAAAATTGAAAAAAATTTTAATTCCAAAAAAATTAAAAAGTATTTTAATTCCAAAAAATTTGACAATTTTTTTATTTTTTATAACGCCATGTACAGCTACTAAAGGCTAGAGGCGTATACTAAGGATGTTTCTTTACAATAGGGGTCGTAAAGAGGTTTTAGTTAGGAAGGATATTAATTTTTGGGTTTTGTGAGTGACAAATTTTATACTTCCAATAAATTGAGAAGTTTTTTACATCCAAAAAATGAAGAATTTTTTTCCCTCTGAAAAATTGAGAAATTATTTGCATCCAAAAAACGGAAATTTTTTACTTTCAAAAAAATTTAAAAATTATTCGGACCACGAGCGCGGAGTGGCTGAATTCTATCGGCAAAACTGAAAAGGTGCACCATAAATGACCATAAACAAAAATTTGCTTATCACTAAAATTTTTCAAATGTTATCATATGACTTGATCACGACCAAATCATGACGAAAGGCACCTTTATTAGTTGAAATTAGGGAAATCATCACAACACAGCCATCTATTATTAAGAAAAATAAACAAAGGTGCACCTTTTCAATACTTAAGGATCGTTCACAATGGACCTTAACATTTTACTTTAACTTTAACCAGCTAAAGTTAAAGTAGAAAGCAAAAAGCAAAAAGCAAAAAGCAAAAAACAGTCAAAACTCCTACTAACCAACCATTTCCAAAATGAATTTTAAGCTTTTTTATGCTTAAAATCGTTTTGAAAATGGTTGGTTAGTAGGAGTTTTGACTGTTTTTTGCTTTTTGCTTTTTGCTTTTTGCTTTTTACTTTAACTTTAGCTGGTTAAAGTTAAAGTAAAAAGTTAAGGTGCATTGTGAACGAGCCTCTACTTGATAGTAATGCACACTAGCGCGCCATACCTATCCTTGGTCCGAATTGTTTCCAAAAAATTGAAAAATATTTTAATTCCAAAAAACCAATAATTTTATGATTTTAAAAAATTTGACAAATTTCTTACATCCAAAAAATTTGAAAATTTTTACTTCCAAATAATTGAGAAATTTTTAACTTAGGCACCTATTCACTTCCAAAGAATTAAAAAAATTTTCACTTTCATTAAATTAAGAAATTTTTACTCCAAAAAATTGAGAAATTTTTCACTTTCAAAAAATTGAGAAATTTTTTACCTCACTTTCAAAAAATTAAGAAATTTTTTACTTCACTTTCCAAATATGAGAAAAATTACTACCTACTTAAATAATTTTTTATTTTCAAAAAAATTTAAAAATTATTTCCAAAAAAATTTAAAAATTATTTCCAAAAAATTTGACAAATCGTTTACTATCTACCCAAAAATTTGTAAAATTTTCACTTCAAAAAAATTAAGAAATTTTTCACATCCAAAAAATTGAGAAATTTTTTACATTCAAAAAATGAGGAAATTTTTTCCCTCTGAAAAATTTTTTTGCATCCAAAAAACGGAAATTTTTTACTTTCAAAAAAATTTAAAAATTATTATTATTTCCAAAACATTGAAAAATATTTCAATTCCAAAAAATTGAGAAATTTTATGATTCCAAAAAATTTGACAATAATTTCTTATTCTTACACCCAAGAAATTTGAAAAAATTTTGCTTCCAAAAAAATTGAGAGATTTTTCACTTTCAAAAAATTAAGAATTTTTTTACCTCACTTTCAAAAAATTAAGAAATTTTTTACTTCACTTTCCAAATATGAGAAAAATTACTACCTACTTAAATAATTTTTTATTTTCAAAAAAATTTAAAAATTATTTCCAAAAAATTTGACAAATCGTTTACTATCTACCCAAAAATTTGTAAAATTTTCACTTCAAAAAAATTAAGAAATTTTTCACATCCAAAAAATTGAGAAATTTTTTACATTCAAAAAATGAGGAAATTTTTTCCCTCTGAAAAATTTTTTTGCATCCAAAAAACGGAAATTTTTTATTTTCAAAAAAATTTAAAAATTATAATTATTTCCAAAACATTGAAAAATATTTCAATTCCAAAAAATTGAGAAATTTTATGATTCCAAAAAATTTGACAATAATTTCTTATTCTTACACCCAAGAAATTTGAAAAAATTTTGCTTCCAAAAAAATTGAGAGATTTTTCACTTTCAAAAAATTAAGAATTTTTTTACTTCACTTTCAAAAAAAATTTAAAAATCATTATTTCCAAAAAATTTAACAAATCTTCAATGTTGTGAAATTTTTTACTTAAAAACAATAGAGTAATTTTTTACTTCCAAAAAATTTGTGAAATTTTTTATATTCCAAAAAAATTTAAAGGTTTCCTTATTCGAAAAATTTGCTAATATTTCACTCCAAAAAAATTTGAAGGCTTCCTTATTCGAAAATTTTTCTAATATTTCACTCCAAAAAATTTGAAGGTTTCATCCTTATTCGAAAAATTTGCTAATTTTTCATTCCAAAAAAATTTGAAGATTTTTTTCCTTCGGTAAATAGTGAAATTTGAATTTTTTTTCCCCTAAAAAAAAGAAAAGAAAAAAATGAAAAATGAATGAATGTTGATAATGTTTTATACCACTATGCCAAAAAAATTTAAAGTGGGTTTTCTCCAAAAAATTGGTTTTGGTATCAGTGTGTCAAAATTGATTAATGCTATGATGACATCCCCTGCGAAGAATTCCTCGGGTTTGACCTCATATTCGGTGAGGTCGCCCAAGTGAGTTACCGCTGGATCTGATCTAAAAAAAATTAATATAAAAAAAATAAAGAAAAATAAAAGGTCATTTTTTTGTATTCTCAATGTCAATTTGAAAAATTGAAGGATTTCTTTTTCAAAAAATTAATAAATTAATTCAATTTTTTTTCTTTTATTTCAAAAACAGAGAGTTCGAATGGTACAAAGTACAAACCCGAGCTACTGTTTAGTTTTCAGCGATGAATGGACATGGAGGATTAGTATAGATAGGTAATCCTCTAAAAATTTACAAATATTCATCTGCCAAACCAGAATTTATTCATCATCTAAAAATTTTTATGATAAATTCATTAAATTGGTTTCCCATTATATACTAGAATACTCCTTTTGTGCAAAATTTCCCCACCTACTGCGAGTTCTATTTTTCGAATACATAATAGCATCTAATTTTCCAATTCTTAATTCAAACAATAGAAAAACCAAAGAAAAAAACAACCACGCGAACGTTCCTCCCCCCGTGCTCCTCATCAGATAAAGAACTTGATTGACATTACGTTCACGTGTAAATAAAGCTCTTACGACAGATCTCATGAATTTTTTATTCGCCAGAGTTTATTTTCGTGCATAGCGCCAGGCGAAAGAAACAAATTCATTCATTCCAGAATTCCATTCAAGTACCTAACTTTGCCCTCCACTGTGTATTTCCTCGTAAAACGTTTTTCTCCAGAATTAAAAATAAAGCACGACGGTAACTCTAGAACTTTAAACTTTTAGCTATATCAACGGACTTTTAACGATATACGTACAAATACGTCGGTCATAAAGTAAACATTTTATATATGTATTTTCATTTCATTGCTCAATCGTAAATATGTTATGATGGGAAAAGGAATGACTGTAAAATCCGCACATGCAATTACCAAAAAGGTCATATTATTAGTGAGAGGGAAAAACATTCTACTCTCGTAGTAGTCAATCAAGTTTTCTTCGGTAGCATAATGAACGTTATCATGTTGCATTCGAGCCAAGCTTCGCCTACAGTGAGGTTCATGTTCGCTACATGGAAATTCTGCTACTTCGCGAACACTACCTACGTATTTTTTGCTCGAAGTTATAACCGATGATCGTGATTTCTGAAATGTAAAAATGTGATTGTGATTTACCATGGGTGATTAGTGATTTGTGATTGTGATCTGTGAATTGTGTCTTGAATATTTCTATCAAAATGATGACTGAAGAGGTACCTCTGGAGGAGTTTGATGATCTGGAGGATAGTTTCATTCACGATGGCAAAGCTTGCACGTGGAAGTTGCGCGAGAACAGCTTGACTTGGATTTTCACGCAAGAGAAATCATCTAGTATGTTTTTATTTTGAGTGATTTTTAAAAGCTTTATTTCGAAAATGTTTAATTCGAGGTAGCCATTTATATTGAAAGTTCTATCTGATCTCTGATAGTCCAGAAAACTTGAACCAAAAAATGGAAGAATTGTATTTTAAGTTGAATTCAAGAAATTTTTTGATTTTAAAATGTTCCTTTCGCTGTCTTGATTAGCCACCGAAAAGTCCCCTAACCCTCCTCCTCAAAAAGTCTTTCAAATGTGGACTAAATATTATACCCTTATTGTTTTTCGTTTATAACTCTTCAAATATGCGTTTAAACAAAATAATGGTCATAATTGAAATTAAAGTAGATAAAATTTTCAACAAAAAAAGTTCTATTCATTTTTTTGAAAGAAAGAACTGGTGATGCAAAAAATACGCTTCAAAATACACTGGGTGGAAAAAAGGCTATTTTTCTGAAAATCCATCTTGCATCACTTGCTCGCCTTGAAAGTCCTGTACTATACACAGATACCTGACATTCAAAATTGGATTGGAGGAGAGGGAGGGATCAAATAGAAAATTTTTTATCAACCCAAATTTTTTTTAGAACTTCAACCTACAAATTTTGTTTTAAACATTTTTCAATTGGATCCCTCTCTCTTCGCCAATTTCGCATATCACTCCGAAGATACTAAGTAAAAATTAGTGGAGTGAGGGGGGAAGGGGCCAATTGAAAAATTTTCTCAACAAAAGTTGCAGAGTAAAGTCCTAAAAATAATTTTAGTTATCATAAAAATTTCGATTGGACCACTCCTTCTCCGATTACACACAACATTAGGTATAGGTACTTATTCAAAATTGAGGGAAGGGTCCAATTGAAAAATTTTTCGAACAAAAGTTATACTTTGAAGTTTCAGGAATATTTTTGGTTATAACAAAAATTTCGATTAGACCTCTCCCTCTCCTCCAATTTTGAATAATACTACTTTTTAAAGATACATTTTTTAAAAATGGGGGTCCTAAGGGGTCCAGTTGAAAAAAATTCCAAACAAAGGTTGTAGCTTGAAGTTCTAAGAATAATTTTGGTTTCAACAACAATTTCTGTTGGACCCCTCCCTCCCTCCCTCCCACCCTTCCTTTCTTCCTTCCTTTCTTCCTTCCAATTTTGAATAGTAAGTACAACTTATTTCAGATAAATTATTAAAAATAGGGGCGAAGTAAGGGGCCCAACTGAAAAAAAAATTCAAACCGAAATTGTAACTTGAAGTTCTCGGAATAATTGTATTGGTTCTAACATTGCCGCGAAATCGGCCATCACTATTTATATACAGTGCCCCCCCCCCCCCCAAAAAAAAAAAATAAATAAATAAAAATGGTGCCCTATTTCTGCTCTTATTTTTCAAAAAAAGCAAAAACAACCAAAATGAAGAAAAAATTTTCACGTAGCATTTCAAGTTGTTGAATTTCATTCAAAAATAATTCCCCATTTTTCATTTTCCTCCTAACTCAATTTCAAGTGGGCCCTCAAGCTCTCCCCTTTTTTTTCCAAATTGTACTTATCTATGAAAAAATCCAAAATTTTAAATTTTTGCATTTTTTTGGTTCTCACCCATTGAAGTTGTTCCTTTTGGTGAGAAATGATTACCAAATTTTTATTTTCCCCCAACTGAATTTAAAGTGACACCTAGTCGCAGTAGTCACCCCTTCTCCTTTCTTTTAGTTTTTTGAAAAACATGGAGGCGCGACCAGGTGCACTTGAAATTCAGTTAATGGAAAAATAAAAAATTGAAAATAATTTTTCATCAAAACAAAAGATCAATTTTGAAGGGTACGAGTAAGAACCACAAAAAATGTAAAAATTCACAAATTTGGTAATTTTTTGTATTTTTTCAAAATGGAGGGGGCTAGCTGCAATGCTGCATCACTGAAAAATTGAGTTAGGGGGAAAATATGAAATTATTTTATATTGAAATTCAACAACTTAAAATTCTAGGTAAAAAAATTTTGCTCATTTTTTTCGTTTTTGCTTTTTTCTAAATTGGGGATGCCTCAAGGTAGGTACCACTCAAAATTAACTTGAAAAGAAAATAAAAAATTTGGAATTCATTCTCGTGACAAGGATTAACTTTGATGGTTTATAAGCAAAAAAAACAATATTTTAAAAATCTGTGTTTTTTTTATTTTTCTTAAAAAAAAGGGGATGACTCGATACCACTTAAAATTCAGTTAGGAGAGAAATACAAATTTGGGAATCATTTCTCACTAAAAAGGACAACTTTCATAGGTTAGAACCAAAACAAATGCAAAAATTTAAGAACTTGAGATTTTTTCATAATTTGTAAAAAAATTGGAGTCTTTCGGGCCCACTTAATATTGAGTTAGGGGAAAAAATAAAAAATATTATGGAATTATTTTCTAATAAAATGCAACAACTTAAAATGCTAGGTAAAAAAGTGTTGCTCATTTTTATCATTTTTTTTTTTTTTTTTTGAAAAATTTGGGGATGCCCCAAGGTACCATTTAAAATTAAGTTGAGGAGAGAATAATTTTATTTCAATCAGGTAGGTAGGTAGGTAGGTAGGTAAGTAGCTAGATAGGTAGTTATATATTATGTATTTGCTGATTTTAAAATCCAACCTAAACATAAATTTAAAAAAATTGCATTGCGAATAAGTAAGCCATAGTAAAAATAAACTCGTAGGTACAACAATTCAAGTACATTACGTGCTGATTTGTCAACAACATTATAGAAACACATAATTTTTTCCAAACCTTATTCATATCGTTGTAAAGTACCTGCCAAAAAATTCGTCGACATAACACTGTAATTTTCTTACACTATCAGTAATTTAAAGTACCTATATGGACTATTGGCTTGCAACGTTTCAAAACCCTGTGTGCTTATGGGCTGTTCAACATTAAAAAATTATCAATAATGAATCATGTATGGGTATTTTCTCACACGCTAATATAGGTAGCAGGGCAGGTAATAATATCGTTCAGGAATATGTAATGAGCGCCAATGACTCGAATAAAGCACCTTTTATGTAAAACGAAAGCTGGGTATTTTACTACCTGCGTTAATTTGTTATCTACATAAATACTCTCTCAGACTATAGAGAAAGAGGTATTGCAATACCTATTACAAAACAAATGAGTTATTTACCTGTGTATAGTGTACTTACGACCTATAGGTAAGGTACTCCAAGTCGTGTACTTTTTTCAAAAAAAAAAAAACACCTTAATTCGTTACGAGAATGTAATTTAGGATTGTTTTTATTCCTACCTTAGATGGATAAAGGTCATTCGACTGCGAATTAATTTACTATTATATTGAAAACTTGCTCACCTTGATTTGGCTTCTCTCTCATAAAGCTTCGCCAGTAATTTAAATACTGTTAATTAAAAATTATGTAGGCGGGGAGGTTTTGAAGAAAATATATTTTCGTACTATTATAACGACAAATTCGTGAATTCTAGAGAGTTTTTCTTAATCGGAATTATTTGTATACAGCTACAGTTGACTATGGGTAGATCAGTTCCAATTTTTTCGTAGAAAAAAAAACAATTAATTTTTGGCGAAGAAAATTCCTCAATTTTTTGGAAAAAATCACATATAATTTTTTGCAACTAAAAGAATTTTACAATTAATTTTTGGAGAAAAAAATTGATCAATTTTTTTGGTGTCGATTTTTAAAAAAAAATTTTGAGAAAAAAAATCGGACAACTTTTTTGCTTTTTTTTTAAAAAGTCTCAATTTTTTGTCTCAGTTTTTTTGGAAAAAAAAATCTTGAAAACTTTTAGGAGGCGAAAATATTTTTCAACTTTTTTTAAAAATCACTTGATTTAGGCTTTTAATTTTACCGAAGAAAAAATCATAACTTTTTTAAAGAATAAAAAAAAATCTCTTGTTTTTTTTTGGAAAGTAATGTTTTATTTTTAAGGGAAGAAAATTTCTTTGGAGAAAAAAGTTCGAGGTTTCAAGAAAAACAGTAAACAAACTCAAATTTTTGGAGAAAAAAATTTCCGAATTTTCTAAAAATTAAATAGAAAATGCACCATATTTTTTTGAGTTCAGTATAAAAAAAGAAGATCATACATTTTACGTGGTTTATTGTAACATTATCAATTTTTTTAAAGTAAAAATTTGGTGAAAAGTAGATAAGTCTTTTAAAATAAAAAAAATTGGTAGGTAGGAAAGTTTTAAAAAAATTTCAATTTTTTTGGAAGAAAAATGTCTTTTAATTTTCTAGGGTAAAATAAGATTTTTTTGGAGCAAATAATTTTTCAATTTTTCTGGAGTTGAATTTTTTCAATTTTTTGTAGGAAGAACATTTTTTCAATTTTTTTTTGGGAGGGGGATTTATGGATTTTCTTGAAATGAAAAAGAATTTTGATTTTTTCAAGTAAAAAAAGTGAACCATAAAGGCGAGGCAAGCCAGAGAAACTAGGACCCAAATTGATCAAATGAACAAATTTGTTCATTTTATTAAAAAAGTGAGTAAAGATATTTGTTATCTTTTTAGGAGAAAATATTCGTTTTATTTTTTTTTTTGAAGAAGAAAATACTTATCTAAAAAATTTTTTGAGTAGAAATATTTTTCAAAATTTTGGAGTGAAAAGTTTCTCAGGTTTCTCCTCATTTGAACAAAATGAGGTTCACCTAAGAAAATGAGTCCTAAGACGTTAGGTACCTATTTTATTGATCAATTGAATTGATTCTTACGTAACTTTTTTTTCTGTTTCAGAGTATAATCCATTGATAACGATTGATGTAAGAGACGTAGTAACTATTCGAAGCGTAAAAACGGATCATTTTTTTCTAAAAAATCAACACCACAGTAGAAACAAAGTATCTCATAGTTCGACTGCTGTACTAGATGAAAGTACATTAAAAACTTGCAATAGTTTGGAAGTCCACTATGCTAAGTATAAAGATACCAAAGTAAGCCTGCAAAAGATATTATTATGCCATTCAGAAGCTGCAACTGTGATTAAATGGACCGAAGTTATCAGACAACGAATCAACAGTTAGTCCGCATTGAATTAAGTAATTATAGGTATTGGATGTGGATCTATATTTTAAAACGCTTGTTAAGTTGTAGGTAATTTCGTGTGTGGGTTTTCAAATTTAGTTTTCAATTGGAAAAAATAGTTAACTGAAATGACCTTTGACCTTTTCACTTGAACCAAATCAAGGCCGGTAACTTTGAATTTATGTAGGGTGTTTAGCTCGATTTTTGTTGAATGTGAGACAATTATCTTTCCCTCCCCATAAAGAGCACCTTTTTTTTCAAAAAAATAATTGAGATATTTTTACGCTAAGTTTAGAGAAGTTGAGAAATTTTTTATGTACTACAATAATTCTAAAAAACTAAAAACGAAATTATACCAAAAAAATTTCTCTAAAAAATTCAGACATAATTTTCACTCAAAAACCCCATAGACCTTTTGTTGTTCCCAGAAAAAATTCAAAAAATTTTAAAAGTTTGAAAAATACATGAATTTGAATTTTTTGTCCAAAACTATTGAAAATTTGTTACCTTGAAACTGATTTTTTTTTAATTTTCTCCTTCAAAAGAATTTAATAATTTTTTATTTTGAAAAATAAAAAATAAAATTTACCACAAAAATTGAAAAAAAAACGCTAAAATTTTTTATTTAAAAAAAACTAATATCTAAATAAACAATTTTATCCAAAAAATTGAGAAAAAAAAATCTCAAAAATTTATAGAAAAATACAGATTCTCAAAAAAATTGAAAAATTGACCTATTTTTTTGTTGATTTTTTTACGTTCCAGCTCCAAAAATGAGATGGATATTTTTTATTCCAAGAAATTCAGAAAATTTTTTCTTCAACAAAATCAGAGATTTTTTTCCCAAAAGAATTAAGAAATTGTTCTTTTTTTTCAAAAAATTCTGAAGGGTTTTTCAAAAAAATTAGTCTAAAAAATTTAATTCAGGAATTAAAAAAAAATTTATTCTAATAATTAAATTTTTTACGATGCCTCGAAGTGAATTAATTTTTTATCGTTTCAAGAAAATTCAGAAATAAAAGATTTTTTTCAGACCAAGGTTCACAAATTTTTCTTCAAAAATTGAGAATTTCCTTTTTTTTTTCTTCAAAAGAAGCAATTTTTTTTTTTAATTCAAAGATTTTAAATTTTTTTTTTAATTTGAAAATTTCAATTTTATTTTTTTTACGATTTTTATTCCCATAAATGAATTATTTTTTATGCCAAGAAAATTCACCACATGTTTTCTTTAAAAAAAAAATCATTGACCTTTCTCCAAAACAAACCAAAGATATTTGAATCGCCTATTTTGAAAACCTGCTAAATCCACTTTTGTTAATTTTGAGAAAACCGCGAAAAACTGTCATATTCTCTAAGAATGGGGTAGAGAGGAGTTTTTAAGTTTGTATACTGATTGGAAGCAGTGCTATCGAATTGCATAAAAATAAATTCCAACAAGTTGATAGTTTTCTGCACAGCAGTGTTTGAAAATCGAGTTAGCAGGTTTTCAAACAAAAATGGCGTTTTTAGCAGGTTATGAAAGAAAAAAAAAATGGTTTTAGCAGATTTTGAAACAAAATGATATTTATTTGGGTTACAGGCTTTCAATACGTGTCGATAAGCACTCTTTAACAATAATTTTAAAAACCATAATAAAATACCTACTCATTTCTCAATATTTTCACTTAAAACAGATATTTATGGTTTTTAGTATGTTTTCATTCAAAAGTTATTGGATTTAGTAGTTATTGATACAAATAACTACTTTAGTAGGTTTTGAAGCTCTAAGGGAACTGGCATTCAGCAGGTTTTCATACAAAATCAGATTTAGAAGTTAGAATTTAAATAGGATTTAGTGAATTTAAAAAAAATTAAAAATTATCAATCGATTCCAGAGGTTTGAAACTATCAGAAACAATGTATAACTCATTTTCGATAAATTTGGCGTTTAGTAGGTTTTCAAAATAGGCGATTCATTTTCCTCAACACAATTGAAATTTTTCTCCGAAAAATTAATTTAAGCCCCCCCTCCCCCCCTTTCTGAAAGATGTGAAAAATATTTTATGCAAAGCATCCAGAGATTTTTTACATTTTTTACTTTGGAAAATTGAACCCCCCCCCCCCCCCCTAAAAGAAATGAGATTTTTTTTTTCCAACAACATTATTAGAGATCTTTTATTTTTTTTTTTGATTCAAAAAATTGAAAATTTTCAAAACTGACTCCAAAAAACGAGTTTTGTTTTATTCGAAAATTTTTTTCTTTGAAAAAAATCAAAGATTTTAAGAATTGGGAGTTTCTTCTCCACAACCAAAAGCAATTGAGATTTTTTTTTTCTCCAAAAAAAAGTAAATTTTTTCTTTAAAAAATTCAGAGATTTTGTACCTTTCTTTTTTAATAAAATTATTTGAAAATTTGAATTTTTTACTAGGTATCCCCCCTCCCAAGCAACTGAGATTTTTTATTCCAAAAAATTTTTCTTACAAAATTCAGAGGGTTTTTTTTCCTAAAAAAATGAGATTTTTTTTCAATAACATTTAAGTAAAGATTTTTTACTTTTTTTTCTAATTCAAAAAATTGAAATTTTTTTACGCTAACTCCAAAAAAAGAGATTTTTTTATACCAAGACAATTGAGAAATTTTTTTTCCTCGAAAAAATTGACAATTTTTTCTCCAAAAAAAGTTGATTTTTTTCAACAATGTACTTGAAAAATATTATTTTTTGAAGAGAAGTACCTAGTCAGCTCGCCTATTTGCAATTTTAGCATTTTCGGAGTTTTCATTTCATATTCGAAATTTCAGGTGCTACTGCCAAGTTGCATATAATATTGTTGCACTTTTGAAAACCATGCAACACGATTAATTATAGGGTTTAATAAAATTGTTTCATCTAAACCACCTAAACTTTCAATTACGTATTTATTACTGCTAAGATCGTTTGATAGCCATCTTAAACAATAGATAGATTCTCTTCGGTCACAAGCTTGTCAAAAACATTATCACTGGTCGATTTTCGCTTAGGTACTTACGTATATCATACATTACCTCATTCACCTATCATCGTATTTTCTCATCTCGTTACAGGCATTACAAACCGTCCGAAACGTTTATTAGTATTTTTAAATCCATGCGGAGGTAAAAAACAAGCGCCGAAAATCTACGAGAAAATCGTGCAACCTTTATTTGCCTTGGCTGAAATCAAGGTCGATCTCATCACCACCGAGTATGCCAACCATGCCAGAGATTTCCTCGTCGAAAATGGCTGGAAGAATTACGACGGTGTGGTCTGCGTCGGAGGCGATGGTACATTTTCCGAAGTGGTAAATGGAATTATTGCACGAGTCGTCAAGGAGAATAACCTCGATCCGAATGATCCGCAGTGTTCGATTCCTTTGTTAGATCTAAAACTTGGAATTATACCTGCTGGTAGTACCGATACAGTTGTGTACTCTTTGCATGGAACCGGTGACGTACTTACGGCCGCTTTCCACGTACTTTGCGGTGTGTATATATATATATATATATCGTATCTTATACTGTACGAGATGTTTTGTAATTACGTTATGTAATTTAGCCAAGCGTAAAACTAACTATAATTGTATGACGAAGTTTTTACCAACTCGTATCGACATTGCTGAGAAGTGAGAAATGAGAATGTAACGTGAAATATGAGAAAGAAATTGGTACATTTGCAAACTACCTACTCCTGTACTCACTACGGAAGCTGTAGTACGAGTAAAAGGTGGATAGACCTTCGACGATTATTAAATTAAACCTATAACGGTATACTTTATTTTTTTTATGCTAATGATATTTATTTTCGTCCTCGTCGATGGAACCATGCAAATTTCTCGTATTGTTTCTAAATTAAACTCTCATTATCACTTACCTACCTAGCATTGCATTGCATTGGAAAAAAAATTACGTAATTTTTGTCATAAGCATGTAGTTTGTATACGAGTTGGTTGATACCTATCTAGGAATTGTCATGAAGTTTTTTTTTCACTAGCAATCGATCGCTGGTTCTTAATTAATTTCTTATCAAGGTAAATTTTTTTTAAATCTTTCAACAGGTGATTTTATTAAAAGTGATATATGCACCGTACATAACGAGAAAAATTATTTGTGCTGTTTCATCAGCTTAATTTCGTATGGTTACCTTGGTGATATTATCAAACACAGTAGAAGTTTAAGGTGCTTAGGACCAAAACGATATGATTTAGTAGGTAAGTAAGTATGCAGAAGCATATTATCGCTATGTTGAAATGAATCAGATGCTTCAATTCTTTTTGGAGGTGGTGGGTGAATGGAAGTAAAAAAGGGAACGATAAAAAAAATTCAAAAATTGTTTTTATTAATGGAAGACATTTTTTTCCTTATATTTCGTAACATTTTTGTGTTTAAAACACAATTTTAAAAAAATCGCTAGGTAACTAGATTCCAGAATTTTGTTTCAAGTAAAAAAAATCAAAAATTTTCTTTAAAAAAATGCAATCTTCTTTTTAAAAATTCACTTTTTCAAAATTTTCTCAACATTATTTTCGTTTGAAAAATTTTTGGAATACTTTTTTCAAAATGATTGAAAATTGAAAATCAAAATCAAAGTTAATTGTTTTAAAAAATTCGAAAATTTTGTTTTAATAAAATCGAAAGTTTTGTTTAAAAACCATTCAAAAATTTGTTTCAAAATTTTTAGTAATCTTGCTTGAAAAAATTTTTAATTAAAAAACCAGAATTTTGTTTTAAGAAAATCAAATTGTTTGAAAAAAAAATAACTTTATAATTTTTTTTAAATCTGATTTTTGAATACCTAGCCAAATTGAAAAAATTTTAAATACGATTTTAAAAAACTTTTCAAAAAATAAAGATTTAAACAAATTTTTAATATTAAAAAAAAATTTAAAAATTTTTTTTTTTTTTCAATTTCCTAAAAACAAAATGACGTAAAAAATTTTACACTTTGTATGAAGACATTTTTCAGTTTGTTTTTAAGAAATCGAAAATATAGTTTGAAAAAAATCCAAAATTGTTTTTAAAAAATATCAACATGAATAAAAAAAAATTGCTGAAAAAAATCAAAAAATTATTTGTTTGCTTAAAAATACTAATTTTTTTAAATAAAAAATTTTGTTACTGAATTAAATTTTAAAAAATGTTTAAGTAAATTTTATTTATTTTTATTACATTTGAAAATCAAAAGTTCAATACCTAATTAATTTTTTTTAGAAATTCATTTTTTTGTTGAAAAAATTCAAAACATTTTCGAACAAGAATTAAAGAATTTCATGTTCCAACATGAACTTGGAAATTAAGTATGTAGGTACCACTTTTTAAAAAATAAGTATAATTAATTATGTGTATTAAAAAAAATTTTGTTTGAGGAAATTGAAAAATTTTGTTCTTCAAAAAAATTTTAAAAATAAAAGTTAAGATTTTCTTAAATTTAAAAAAAAATCAACTGAGTAGAGGGTTTTCTTGAAAAAAAAATTGAAAATTTTTCTTATACAAGAAAAGACATTTTTATTTCAGGACCAAAATTTTTTAAAGAAAAATTAGAATTTTTGAAAGAAGTTTTTCTATTAAAAAAAGAATTGAAAATTGATTTTTGAGGGTAAAATATTGTTTAAGAAATTGTAAGATTATTATATATGTTTTTCAAGAAAATTACAAAAATTTTACATTACAAGAAAAATTGAATAATTTGTGTTCTAAAAATCTAAACATTTTTTTTTGTTTTTAAAGATTTACTTGATTGTTTTTTTTCAAAAAAAATAACAAAAAATAATTATAAGTAGGTAGGTAAAGAATAAAATAACAAAAACTGAAAAAAAATTTTGAGCAAAAATTGAAGAAATTCATTTTTTTTAAGTATACAAAAATTTGAGAATTTGATCAATTATTACTTATTGGTCATATTTTTATTTTTTTTTAATTTTTAAAATAATTAAAAACTCAATTTTTGAAAAAATATTTTTTTTTCAAACGTAGGTACCTACTTAAATTTAAAAATTTTGTTGCTCAAAAAATTTCAAAATATAATTTTCAATAAAAATTGAAATTTATTTTTAAATTTAATTTTTTTTTAAATACAAAACTTCATTTTTAAGAAAAATGTTTAAAATTTATTTTCAACAAAAATAATTTTTAAAACTGTCTTGCTTTCTTAAAAAAGTTAAAAAAAATTGTTTTCAATAAAAATTTCAAAAACTCCTATTTTCCAACAAAATTCAAAAAATCCAAAATATTGTTATTAAACAAAAATGGTTGAATTTTTTTTTTTTTTAATTTCAAAAACGACATTTTTTTGGTCGAATTTTAAAAAAAATTATTGTTTGAGAAAAATCTCAATTTTCGTTATAAAAAAAATACCTATACCTATCTATAAAAAAATGTGGTTTTGTAATTTTTTGAATATTAAAAAAAAAAAAAAAAATCGACCAGATATCTACCTATTATGTTTATTTCCATCGAAGAATTGCAATTTGTTTCAACAAAAATTATAGAATTTTGTGCAAGAAAACTTTAAAAATAAAATTGTTTTTTGACCAAATTTTAAAAAACGTGTTTTAAAAATATTCAAACACTTGATTTAATGTTTTCTTCTTTTTTGAGAAAACATTTAAAAAGATGTTTTTAGAAAAAATTAAAAATATTATTTTTAGAAGAAATATAGTCAAAAAAAATTATTTTTTAAATATTTTTTTTTGTTTTAGCACATAAAAAAGGAATATTTATTTTCTTCAAAAAAATAAAAATAAAAAATAACCAAAATTTAAAATTACCTACACTTTTGAAGAAAAAAATTATAAAAAAATGTTTTATAAACAAATTCAAAAAAAAATCAGGAAAAATTCAAAAATTAATTTTTTTAAATAAAGACGTTCAAAATTGAGTTTTTCCATCAAAAATTTTCAAGATTTTTTTTTGAGAAATGGAAATTATGTTTTTCAGTAAAAAAAAAATCAAAAAACTCTTTTTTTTTTAGTAAAAAATTTATAAAAATTTGTAAGAAATTTCCTCTTGTATAAAACTTGAAACACACAGGTGAGTAGGTATTTCTCGTATCTATCTACCTAGTACTACGAGAAATTCGTTTGCTGGAGTGTGGAGTCGAGAAATAACTCGTCTTAACTTGAGATACCTATATCGTTTCACTTTCCTTATCGGTTACATCTTTCCACTTTCTTTTTCGAATTGTTTAATTTATTAATATATTAATTGATATATTATTTTATTACAATAAAACTAATCTAAGATGAAAAATTTCACATCATAGGTGCGATACAATTCATCTTCCATCAATCTTACGAAGGTACGGTTTCATACCTACGAGACTGGAATAATTCGTCGGATGTAATTTGTAAAAAAAGTGACTGCTATTGTGCTTCCAAAACGAACGAAAATCAACAAGAAACAAGTAAGCTTTTGCGGCTTTTGCGAATGGATAAAAGCTTTATTTATTTTAATTTAGATAAGAATACCTACCTATGAATTTTAATTGTTTTTTTTTTTACTACAGAATGGGAACATATACGAGGGCAATTTTTCATGGTAACTGCGGCTAATATTTCGTGCGCTTGTGGTCGAAGTCCGAATGGCATTTCTCCATTTGGCCATTTTGCTGATGGTTATCTACATTTAGTGCTGATTAGGCGGATTACGTTTTTTAAAAAGATTAAATTATTGTATACGCTTTCTTCGAAAAATCGATTCGTGGTGAGTTTCGTTATTCAGGTAAATAAAAACAATTTGCCAAAGAAATCACAAGTTTTAAGATACCTACACCTAGGTAAAAAATTCAATCGTGATTTTCGTTTTATATGTCGCTCACCTTGAAGGTGACTTAGACAATTACAAGTAAAATGAGTCATGGTTTCTGATGATTTGATATACCTACTTACTTACTTACTTTTTTCTAATGTCGAGACGTATAAAAAACAACTAAAAAATTATTCGAATTCTTCGTATTTGAAATAAATTTTGCGCTCAACTTGAATCGTTGATCGTTAATTTTTTTCTCATTGGGAAATGAACGTAGGTCTATTTTTGAATGTGGTAATTAGTATAGACCTATTATCGATGTAATAATTGCTGCCCTGATTGTTGTTATTTAATTATTGAACTAAGAACTATTAAAAAATGATTATTTCCGATAATAATGATTTTAAAAATAAACATTTCCATTAGACATACTCTCTCAACTATTGTTTAATTCTTGTGATTTTTTTTTTTTTTAGAACGAATTGAGTTTTGTCGAAATGTATAAAACAAGGTTATTCAAGTTTGAAACTGGTTATGGATCTGGAGTGATTCCAGCGACCAATATAAGCTCGTGGAATGTTGATGGCGAATTATTAACCATTCCTCATCTTCAAGTTAGGTCAGTATGAAAATGTGCTTGGGTATTTCATTTTGAACGATGCGTTCAATATTATTACTCAATTTTGTACGGTTCTTTTTTTTCAATATTACAGATGCCATCATCAAGTATTAAATTTATTCTGTCGAAGAAAATTAAAATAAATGCCGAAATTTACCTATTTGAAACATGATTCGTCCATTTATTCATCAGCTGTTATCCTAAGGAAATGTTTAATTTTACCTCGATGTTGTTATCAATATTATAATTTGTTATTTTGTGATTATATTTCATATTTGAAATATTTTATACATCATTTTTTACGCAAAACGTTGTTTTATTCTCAAGACAGAATATTTATTCATACAGCACATTCGAACACAAATACAAAATATTTTACACAATAAATTAACGAAGCAAAGGACAAAAAAAAACATAGGCATGCGAAACATTAAAATAAACGATTTAAACAATGAATACTACAACGTTACTCGTCTATTTTCGTAGTTTTGTCTTTGTCTATCCTAGGTTTTCTTGTTCGATGATAAGTTGCCGTAATATTTGGTAAAGTTTCATTCAGATTGGGTCCGGCAAAAGGAATATCGATCGTGTAATACTCTGGAGGGAAATAATTAATGCATAACAAAGGTTTCCCACGAGCGTTTTCCATGGTATGAAAATGGGTGCATTTTCGTTTCAAAGCCGCTTGGGTAGTATGATAAGGAGGTGCTAATATATCGAGAAATGCAGCAGGACCATCGACCGATTCTACTTTATGGATATTTCTATCAACAGGAGTCAGCAATTGAGCTGGATCAGTTTCGGATAGGACTACGGGATCATGAGCGATCGCAGGAGTACCTAGTGTTTCGTACATCGTAACGAAATCGTTAATATAATAATAATTCACCGGAGCGAAAAAGCTGGTGTTATTGTAGTCTCGGTGTTTGACGAAATGAGGATCCTCCAAAGAATAACTAGTCAGTTTCACTTTGCCAGAGAGTACTTTTAGAATACCGTGCATAAGAGGGTGGTCGTGCAGAGGGATTTTGGAAAATTGCTTGAAAATGAATACATTTATCATGACGTATTTATCGCTGAATATTTCCATGTATCCGATTGGATTTGTCACGGTGTCTGGATCGGGTTGATTGACGAATTCTTTTGTCAGGAAAACATCCGTTATGGTGAGTTGACTCGCTAAGTTGATTAATTCTTTAAGATTTTCTTGGAAACTGCTCATCGGTTGTTTCTTGGCGAATGTTTCCAACGATTGAGCTGCCACTTTCTCAATGGCCATCACTGCAAAAATAATGATACATTACTCACTGGAAAAGTTGCAGAATTGTGAGAATCCTATCAGCTATTATGCTTACTTTTGATATTTATGTATTAATTATGAATTATTTATAATAAAAAGTATTTCTCTCATCATATTATTAAAGTAATTACAGATTTTCACCGCTTTATCACAAATTCACAATCACCACTGATAAAAAATTTAAAAAAAAAATATATTGAGCGAAATTCAGATCCGAATGAATTAGCCTGTGAATAAGCAGTGTTACCAAATTTTATACTTTTTTCCCGTTTTTGGAATTCCATTTTTTCATTTTAATTCCGGCGTTCGTTGACTTTTGACCTTTGACACTAAACTTACGAGTAATAATAATAAATTTATAATTTAATGATTCAAATTTCAATAGTTAGTTGGGATTGGAAAATTCATTGATAACAAATTAACAATGGTACAAATACAAAATGCCAGATGCCAGAATATGAATTTCAGATTAATAATTATTGTAGAATTTTGTCTCAAATTTCAAAAAATTTATCTCAACAATTTGAAAAACTTTCAACTTGAAAAGCTATATTATATAAGACAGTTCAGTTAGAAATTTAGAATTACTTACCAGTCGGATAGAGTTCCCTCCATTCTTCCTGGCAAAAAATAATTTAATATTAGACGTCATGAAATTTCCATCTTTCTTCTTTCGCAAAAAAGAAAAAAAGCGTTATCTTTTAATTACGAATAATTATGAAAATACTAACAGGACTTATAGTGGATACTGTGGTACCATTAGAATCTAAAGTAGTCGGTGTCTTTCTTGTTCTTGGGAATTTTGGAGATGTCGGACGTCTCGGAGATGTTGGTTTTATCGCTTTAGCTTTGGTGCTTCTTCCATAGATTGATGTAAAATTAATCGATAAAAACAATAGAGCAACATTGATTATGAAAAAATTCATGTTCAACTTGAAACAAGAAGATTTAATCAAACCATACCTAAATTATAAAAGAAGCCATGTTTAACTGAAAAAATTTAATTAAACCTCACCCTCGAAAGTTTGAGCGGTGGAGTAATGTATCGATGTACATCGATTATATTGAATTAATTTTGTACATTTTTAGTAGATAAGAAAATTATTGCGATTGGTATGATTAAATTTTTGTATGTACGTCTTACATAGTAATGATGCTCAAATATTTAGAACCTACCTACCTATCTACTTGTACTTCCGGAATTTAAATGCATCGACCAATAATTACAATATTTTCTGTTTCATCGCACGTATCTTTCTTTTTTAATTAGGTTATTCAAGACGATTTTTGTCACTCATTCGTTTCATTACCTAGTACCTACGTAAATTATTACTTCCTAGAGTTTTTCTTTTCATTACTGTTGAGTCGCTGACATGAGTGAAGAGCGATGCTGACTCGCTGAAGTGTAAACAGTAATTTGTGGACTATGGAAATTTCAATCTTTTTTAAAAATTAATTGCATGAATGAGACACTGGTCAGCAGATTTATTAATTTTATTCCGGAAAATTCGGGTTCGGTAAAACAATAAAATACGTACGTTTCAAGTTCAACTTTCGTCTTTCGTGCTTTGCTGACGAGTGAAAAAAAAAAGAAAAAATTATCCCAGTGTTGCACACACATGTTGATACGTGTTACGTGTTATCAATTTTATCCACTACAAAACGGTCTGTGAAAATGAATGAAAGCGATAATAAATTTATTATTTTTGGTAATGGATCAAAAAGTGGTCAAATATCACTTTTGAATTGAATTTCATCCTAAATGTAATTAATTTCAGAACGATTCTACAAACTCGACTCCCTCTACGTATTACCGAAAGTTCCAGTGCATCAAATACAAGTTCGATGGAGAAGTTGACGTGAACAGCAATAAAAACACCGGTGTTAGGTTAGTGAACTTTTGAACGTGTAAATATTTCTAAGATAGTTCTCTCTGTCGCTCTCGTATCACTTCCTGGTGATCTATGATGTAATATTTTTTGAATAGTTGAGAACGATCTTTTCCAAGTCTGAAATATTTGATTTTGAAACTTCGTCAAGATTACGAGATGTGTTCTTAATAACACATATTTTTTGCTGTCGTAGACTTACTGCCGCCTGTCGCTGATGAGGTGTTTCTCTCGCGTGAAGCAAATCAAGACTGCGTTTTAAACCAATAATGAAACAATTCTGAGAACAACCTGATCCCATCCAAAATTGGTACGTAATCAAATTTTACGTCGTATCTTCAATAAGATTACTCACTTATTTATTATTCATGTCGTAGATATGGCATCAGTTATGACGAATAAATTCGATTACGTGAAGAATTTCGAACGAGATGATCGCTGTTTGCCGAATTCCTGGATCATTGTCAGACTGGATGGTAAATCGTTCACTAGATTCACCGAAATGCACGGTTTTGAGAAACCTAACGATAAACGAGGATTAGATTTAATGACTAGAGCTGCCGTTAATGTAATGGAAGAATTACGTGATATTTGCCTCGCATATGGTCACAGCGACGAATACAGTTTTGTATTTCGCAAGGATACCAGTACTTTTAAAAGACGTAATTCTAAAATAATGTCCGTTGTGAATAGTATATTCGCAGCAGCTTACGTGTACCACTGGAAAGATATTTTCGGTATGACCAAATTACAATATCCTCCCGGTTTCGAGGCCATGATCGTTGTATACCCTTCGGAAGTTAATTTAAAAGATTACCTGAGTTGGAGGCAAGTTGAACTACAGCAGAAAAATTTACATAATACTATTTTCTGGGCTTTGATTAAAAAAGGCAATCGGACTGAACAAGAAGTAAGTTGAAAACTGTAAGTACATACATAATTTGAGTAGTTGTCGTAATTTACTCATTTTTATTTTTATTTCAGGCTCAAGATATCCTAAGAAATTCTGCCCATAAAAGTGAAATTTTATGTCGTGAATTCGGTATTAATTATCCCAGCGAACCTGAACTATTTAGAAAAGGAACCACCTTAGTTAGAAAATTAATTCCTAGTCCTGTCGATGGGAAATTACGTCAGTTCATATTACCTTTATATTGTGATCTAATTGGAGACGAATTTTGGAAAGAAAATCCCGAAATTGTTGGACTAAAGTCTTTGCAAGTATGTCACAGACCAGTTCATTTGAATGGTTTTGTGGTGAATAAACCAAATAACTCTAATGAGAAAATTGAAAATGACACGAGTACTAAAATGGAGACCGGACACTGATATTTATTTTGTTCACTCAATATTGTTGTTATCGCAACTTTTAATGGCTGATTTATAACGTGATACGTATATATTATTTTATTAAAGTTTTTATTACAAAATAATTTTAAACTCTTCCTAATTTATTGTTGATTTTTGTTGAGAGGGGTATGAAGCGGTAGGAGTACAAACGAGTTACAATTTTTATACAAGATCGGTGACACTTACGTAACCAAGATACCGCCTTCAATAGGTACATTCGCCGCATTTATCATACCTGATTTATCGCTCGCCAAAAATATTATGGTATTTACGACATCTTCGATTTCTGAAAAGTCACATTAAAAACTGTTGAAACTAAATCAATCAAATTTCAAACAATATAAAATTAAAATTACCAGCGAATTTATTCAGCGGAATTCGGTTCAACAGAGGAGCACATTTTTTAGGATCAGACCATGTCGATCGCCCTAATTCCGTCATAACAACAGTAGGACTGACAGCATTGACACGTATATTATGCTTCCCGAGTTCAAATGCCATTTGTCTTGTGACTGCCTCCATCGCAGCTTTACTAGCAGCATATACTGTATGATCTTGCAAGGTCAACTGTTATTCAAATATTAGACTGAAGTTTAAATACGAGCGAAAAATTTTCTATCTATTATTCAAATGGGAAGATGAAACTACCTGCGATGCTTGGGACGACACGTTTATTATAACACCTCCTTTCTGGCTAGCTATCATTCCTTTTGCAACCACTTGACTAACGCAGATTACCGATTTAAAATTCACGTTAAAAATTCTAAAAAAAAATTGAGCAGAAAATTAATAAATACCTACGTATATTAACGTAATATTTGGTATAGGTGAACCTATCTTGTAAGATTGTAAAAGTGCTGAGTAAACAATGCTTACAAATCAATGCTTTCAGGTTTCACTTCTAGAAAAGACTCTAGTATGTTGGTTCCCGCATTATTACATAAAATATCAATCGGTTCTAAATTTTTTAATGCGTTTTTAGTGGCTTCCCAATCGCCCAAATCAGCAACAACCGAAATCACCGATGGTTCTTCGGAAACCAATTTCTCCAAATTTGCTTTGGTTTTTGAAAGGGCGTAAACTTTGCTGGCTTTACCTTTTACGAAAGCTTTAACCAACGCGTTGCCTATACCTGTAAAATTACAAAGCGTCGTAAATAATTAAATTATATGAAATGTTCGGTTCATAAAAACACAGGTAGGTAATCTTACCTTGGCCAGCACCGGTAACCAAAACATTTTTGTTTTCGAATGAGATATTCATTTTGCAGAGTGTTTTTATCGCACAAAACACTAAACCGTGCAACAGAACCACAAATAACACAACTGAGGAAATTAAGAAGCGATTACCGGTTTATAAATATAAAAGTAACTGTTATTTTACAAGAATTGATAAGTGCAATAAACATCTTATGTACGTCCTCACGACCTATGTGAAATACGATCAGTTGTCTTTATCGCAGCTCTACTGATATTATTAAATACATTGAGAAGTTATTTATTTTGGATCATTGTATACTTGTTGTAATGCTTATTATATTAGATACCCAATTATATAACATTTGCCAGCTCGATAATATTTTACTATGAAATTCTTCGTAATGATTCAAGTATGAATTTTTGTTGGAATGCACAGAAACTTGGTTTGTGAGAAACGTAGATGATTATCAATAATCTGAGGATGGCTTATGAATTTGAAATTACAAAAGGGGTGATAGAATCAATAAAAATAATTATAAACTTGTGAATAGGTAGGCTTTTATTTCTTATTTTTGATTTCAAATGCTCGATTTTTAAATTTGAAATGATGAATCCTTTTCGTTTTCATAGAGAAATAGACGAAATAGTATTTGAATTGAGAGCAGAAAGCAGATTATGAAATTTTTTATTCTGATTTTAAACGTTTAAATAAAATTCATTCATTTCAAAGTTCCAAAATTATTTTGAAAAATAATTGAAATTTGAAATTCGAATTAAAAAAATTAAAAAAATTCACATCATCTGTTTCTTTTTGTGTTACTATTCTGGAAACACTGAATTTGTAAAAAAGCTCTAAAAAGTTTTTTCTCTCAAAAAACTGCCCAAAATATTATTTTTATGTTAAATTATGGTTTAAAATGAACGTAATAATTGAATAATGTATAAAAAAATTTACTAATGTGCTTATTTTTAATATAAAAGTTGTTTTTTTTGTTCAATTTCAACAAGTGATTTCAAATTCCATTCCACACACCTTGTTGAAAAAATTCCATGACATGAGTTTTTTTATTTTTTTTTTATCAGAAGATTTTTATTGGCGGGATTATTTATGTAAAATAAAAGATGGTTTCTGAACTTTCTACGATGAAAAATTGTGAATTGTAGTTTCTGCGTTCTTTTAATATCAAAATTATTGTGTTAATTCGTTTTTTGTGGTACTAATAACAGTATAAATCGACATGACTTTGCTCAAATTGTGCCAGAAGTTCTTTGGCAAGAAGGACCTTTACGAGGTGTTTGGAATCAACAAAAAGGCTTCAGAGAAAGAAAGTAAGCTCGAATATTCTCGTAATGTTTCTAATCGTTAGTAATTTTACATACTGATTTCCTTGATTATTTTTCGATTCTCAGTTCGACGAGCATATCATCGGTTGTCTTTGAAAGTACATCCTGACCGAGTATCAGATGAAGAGAAACTCGAGGCTACTGAAAAGTTCAAAGTGGTCAGTGCTATACACGCTGTTCTCAGTAATAAATCGAAACGTGAAACTTATGACCGCACAGGTATTCTATCATAATTCTACAACTAAGATCTAATACTCTGCTCACATTGTACTTCAAATGTGTAACGTGTTTTGTTTGCTGGATCAGGTTCTGTGGACGAAGAAGATGGACTTGATATGGAAAATTGGAAACAATATTGGCAATCTATATTCAAAGAAGTTACTCAAAAAGATATAGAAGAATATGAAATGAAGTATAAAGGTAACAATATCTCAATAATGAATAATTTGCTATAATTTTCTGGTATAACGAACGTTCAATTTTACAGGATCCGAAGAAGAACGTGAAGATTTGAAGAAAGCTTATGTTGACAATAAAGGCGATATGGATCGTATTTTAGAATACATATTGTTTAGTAACCCTAACGACGAGCCGAGATTATGCGAAATTATCAACAAATGGATTGAAGACGACGAAGTTCCAGCTTTTACCAAATTCACTAAAGAACCAGAGTCGAAAAAATTACGAAGGAAAGCAAAGGTATTTTGAAATCATCGAGTTGATCCACTCATTTAGGTTAAAAAGTGTCATTTTCATTTGAAATATTTTACAGTACGAAAAAGAAGTCAAACTGGCCGAAAAAGCAGCTGCAAAAAGAAAATCCGAAGAGCCCGATGAAGATGATCTTGTAAAAGCTATCCAACTTCGTCAATCCAGTCGTGCTTCGCAGCAGAGCGATTTCCTGCAAAAATTGGAAGAAAAGTATTGTCAACCTGAACCTAAAAAATCTAAGTCTACCAAAGGAGCCAAAGGCAGAAGGAAGTAAAATTCAGGCTACGTTGTTCAATTCATTTAAGATACAAAAAATTTCCTAAATAAGTGAAACTTTAGACTATGGCGTTATCCTAATATTTTTTTTTACTATCGTTTTGATTAATAATATTTTTTAATTTATAAAAGAAATAAAATATTCATTATTTGCATATTTTGGTGATTTTTTTTTATTTATTTTATCGCACATAACATACGTGGTAAGTCTAGAAACAAACATTCAAAATTATTGTCTCAAATTATTCCGAAAAAAAGAAGAGAGAGATTGGTTTATTAGTAAAAATAAGATCAACGACATTCAATGAATATAAATAAAGGAATACAGTTAAACACGTAAGCGCAATATTTCGGAACATGAAATTACTTCATTACATTATTAAAATTGATTATCACGATGATTTAAAATTGTCCATTCGTTAAAAAAATTATGTTACTTAATATTGCTACATTTTCGTTAAAATATTTTCAATCACAGTCGAATTATTACAAAAATAAGGAAACAATGTAAGTAATCAAAATCACATAATGACTTTCATATCGTAGTCCTCTCCATCGATCAAAAGCATGATAAAAGGTGACATTATCGTCTGCTCGTAAATCGATCAAACATCCTAGGTAACTTAAATGATAGAGAGCAAGTATAGTAAAGAAAAGATTCACGAAACAAACTCCCAATTTCCTTTTTGTGAATCTATGTCTATCACAGTTGATTCTACACGATTTAGAAGAAACACAGGCGTTCATTCTATTGGATAATTTCCGCCTGAAGACGTGTTCCACATAAGTATACACTCCTAACGACAACAAGACCGCAGATAATCTGTAATTCAATCCATGGAGCAGAGAGCTCACGAAATAGGTTCCAATCACAGCGGTGAAATTTCCATAGCTTCGCAAAGGTTTAAAAACATCTACAAAGATGAATGATCATTTAGTACGAAAACAAGAGACGAATAAAATAAAATGCATATTCACACGTACATCTTTTGAGCCATTGGTGCATCGGTACATTCCAACTGACTACAATTTCGACGAGAGAGTGAGGAAACTCGATCATATCAGGTCTCGTAATCGAATCAGCTTTCCCTTTCGAAATTTCGAATCCGGCAGCAAGAGCTAAACTACTCGACAGATACATTACGAAGTAGTGACTAGTTCGGAACTCGACAGCTTTACCATACATAAGAGCCAAAGTGCTACGAAAAAAATAATCATTATTTTCTGCACCAAGTCAACAACTTCTTAATAACATACATACTTATGCGAATAACGTTGTAGAATCCAATCGACAAGACACATCGATAATACGAAAAATGAAAATCCGAGTATCACAGATTTGAGCACTTCGTTAAAATACTGCCAAGTCTGAAAAATAAAAACTCACAGTGATATCGACTACAGTCAGTTTTTTCAAGAGATTATGCATACATACCGGTCTCTTAGGTACGAAAATTTCCAAATAAGATTTAAAATCCACCCACGGTCCAAAAATACTATTTCCAAGACAGAAAATATACCCGAAGTATTCGAAAAACGATGGAAATTCTTGAATATGTCTACCTTCGTAGTCTATCGTCAGCGACATAGCTTTCATCACGATTAACATTTGAACGTTACGGATTCTCGGCCATTCCGATCCTTCAAATGCAAATTCACTAAAAATTATTACTCATTTGAAACACCATCGAATGGAATTCATTACATAATTTACAATTTATTTATTTACCATATCGTTAGGTAACTGAGCAATAAAATCGACGTATGCGAGGTTCGTATTCCATTTTTCAAAAATCCCAGCACAGTCAAGTAAAACGTTAATGACAGAGCGATACTGTGAACGATACGATGTTCGACGTAAATGTATAGAACTCCTATACCCAAAGCACCGGATAAAATATGCTTCAATTTTGTATCGATTCGAACAACTGAAATTAAAATTTTAAAAACATGTTACCGGCGATTCAATAAAATGGTATCAAATCGAACGATTTACTCACAATAATTGAATAACTGGAATGCAAAACATAGTGCTAAAGTTGGAAAAAACGATCTACATATTTCTAGAACGGTTGGTATTGCGCAGGAATGAATTATTTCTGAGAAGGTAATGTACGAATTTTGATCATCGTAGGAGTATTGCATATCGTACATTGCATCGTTCATGTCATAATCGTATTCATCTTCGAGATCAATAGCTCCGAAATCCATCTCGTTTACGATTATTTTTCGGTATTTTCAATCTGTAATGATGCAATTTATAAGATTAAAAGAATCTTTTACTACGAATAACACAAGGATATGCTTACTTTCGGTGTTTTTGAAGCTCATTTAAACGGTTCTACGGTAGCGAATATCATCGTAATAATACTTATAATGAAAAATTTCACAACTAAACTAAATAAGATTGTAATTTTCAACTGGTTACATCATCTCTAAATTGCAATTTAATCGAATAAATTATGTAAATTGGAAAAAAAAATTTAGAAATAAAAAAAAAATGTAAACACGCCGGAGATTAAAATCAGTGTTATCAGATCAACGCACGTTTTTTGACATGAAAAATTTTGCAAGGAAATCAGAAACTCAAAGGAGGTAACACTGACAATAACAATGGCAACATGAATTTTTTTCTTTTTTTCATTTTTGTCATGACGTCATGAGATTTTGAGAGATTCAAGTTTTTGTGATTGAAAAAAACTAAAGAGTCGAAGGAAATAGTAATATTTTGTTAGTTTTCTTAATTGATTTAGAGTTTAAAGTGCGACAATGTAATTTTAAGACAAATTTTAAAACCAAATCGTTGTTATACATCGCACGGAGTGGTGAAGTGAAGTGTTTATAGATCATTGATTAATTCGCGAATCGAAACTCGAAAGTGTAGATTTGAATTGATTGTGCTTAAAAGCTGTCATGTGTTCGCGATGATTTAAGATCGAGATCAAATGATCAATGTCGATAAACCGAAGAATAAAATCGTCACATTCGGATTTTTACGAGGAAGTTATTACCATGAAAAGTAGCTGCGGCAGCTCCGGTCTATCGTCGAGTCGAACTGCCGGCAGAAGAACACTCTTCCATGATTATGGAGGTAAGAGTCAATAGACAAAACAATTTCGAGTTTTCTAATTACAATGTACTTAGTTTTATAATTGAAAATAGTCTTACCTTTCCGGTGTCAGTATTTTGAAAAGCAACAGATCATAATGTTAGCGATGAAATTGTTCGAATAAAACTGCCAAGGAGGAAACAAATCCGTGTAAAGCATTTAGCAGGTTGTTAGAAGATAAAAGTATGGCAACTAAAAATGCGATTAGAAATATCATCATCCAATAATCACCCAAGATAATCAATATAATGATTACGAATTGAAGAATGAATTATCTAGTCAGCCTCAGGAAATATCAGTAGATGCTCGTAATTGATTAAAATTTCGTTTCAAGTTTAATGAGCTCAATCGAGATGATTCACCTCTGTGTCTGTTTGTTTGTACCCATTACCCAAACAATTTGGTTTACTTTTCATAATTTAATTACCCACCACATTGAGCCCAAATTAATCTCTCTAATTACCTAAGATACCTTTTTAAGTCAATTATTACCAAATCGTTAAACATTTTTTTTTCAATCATTCAGTGAAAGTGACACAATCGTAAACTCATTATAAATAAACGGATGTAATTTTTTCTAATCTATTCTTACATCAGTTTCAAAAAAAAAAAAAATTAACGTAGGAAGACCTCACACTTCTCATGCAATAGCAATACCCCTCTATTTAATCTCTTTTCAATAGATTTCTGCAACGATTTACCAATACGCGACTCCAAATATTTGGAAAGAATAAAATTGGCGAAGCTATTTTGATTTTCACCAAATTTCGTGTGAGACATGACTATATTTATTTTTCCAACTTTCACACTTATCCTCGATTTTTTCATTCTATCATGTACTCTTCTTCCTTGACGATTTATTCTATTCGAAAGAAAACTTCTAAATTCGACTCGTTCAATTGTGAAAGGTAGAACGTTCTTCTTTGAATGATGCTTCCACTGGAATTTGCCTTTCAAATCTGTGGCTGTGATTTGTTTATAGATTTTTTCGTCCACTATGTCGTTGTTATAAATTCTGAAGTCGTCGTTATTTTCATCTTGGCTGATATCTTGTAAGTCTCTGTAGTATTCGCTGCTATTGAAATTTAATAATCCGTCGATCACGATGGGTCCAGCGTGAACAATTGAGCCTTTGATTGGTTCCAGTTTTACATGAGGTATTACGTACGAATGACTTAAATCTGTATTTGTGATTGGAATGGAAGAGTTGTAACCTGATGCTAGGTTTTTTAGGTTTGAACAGCTGCTCGAGTAAGAGATACCAGCTTCTTGCATTTTTTCTTGCAATTGTTTTATGAAGAAGTCGTGCACGTGTTTGGTTTTTTTGAAGAGCTTTTCAATGGCGTGGTAAACTAGTATTTGGTGTTCCTTATCGATACCGTGGAAAGTTGCCTGTATGTTGGAAATACAATTATGAAACATAAATTCAATATGAAGCATATCGACTGCTTAGATTGAACACCTTGTAACCCACAATTTTTTCCCCCCAAAAATATTGAAAAACCTATTTTTTTCAACTCCATAGTATCTTTTTAATGTCCTAGCAGAGTGTCTAGAGGTCATAAAAATCATTGAAGCCATGAAAAAGTCATGAAATTTGAAAACGGGTCATGAAAGTCGTGATTTTTTGATAATATGTATTACCCGAGCAAAAATACAAATTCGCGAAAAGTGAAATTTTTCAAACTCAAAAAAAAAAAAAATTATTATAAAATATTGTAATTTCTCTGAAGAAGAGAACTAAACAATTTCATTCCACTAGACTTAGGTAGTTGCCGTACAAGGCGTTAGAAAAAATTTATTGCAGTAAAAATATTTTTCAAACTTTCACGAAAAAATTCGTATTTAAAAAAATCAAAAATCTCAATTTTATCGTTTTGGAATCGAATTGTTTTGAATTAAAAATATTTTTCGAACTTTAGAGTAAGCATAAAACCTCTTTTTTTCAATTTTCTAAAAAATAAAATACCTATTTATATTTTTTGGGAGGAGGGTCTCTGTTTTTGGAGATGAAATTCTAATTTTTTGGAATAAAAAAATTAAAAACGAATTTTTTGGTTTGAAAATTTTTTTAAAAAGTAATATTGTTTTGGAATAAAAAAATTAGAAATCTCAAATATTCTGGAGTAGAAATTTTTTCGAAGGAAGAAATCTCAGAATTTTTTGGAATAAAAAATATCCAAAAATCTTTTTTTTTCTTTTTATTGGGTAAAAAAATGCTATAAAATTTTCTTATGTAAAAATTTTTTAAAAATGAGATTTTTTCGAACAGTAATAATTTAAAAAATTCTTCTGAAATAAAAAAATCGCAATGTTTTTTTCTTTGATAGCGAAGTAAATAAATAACATATTTTTTAAACTTTGAGAGAAAAAAAAGAAAGAAAAATTTCTGTTGAAAAAGTTTGTTAACAATTTTTTGGGAGTATTTTTTGTGTGAAATTTTGCCGTTTGATTTCCAAGAAAAAAATCATTATCAAATTACAAATGAAAACAATTTTAAGAGTCCATCTTTTAGGGAAGAAATTGAATTGCACTATTGAAAATTCCATGTACCTAATTACCTATAAAAAAAATTGTATAGATTATTTTGGTTACAAAAAAGGGGGTCTTGGCGGGCATAGGCATAACTTGGAAAGTTCAAGGGGCATTCGCCCCTCCCTCAGTATTTACCACAAAATATAGGGAAAAAACGTGGAATTTTTTTCCCCCTCCCATATTCATTCCAATTACATAATATACGAGTATGCTGGAAAGGATCCCTGAAAACGTTGAAATATTGTTCATGAAAAAGCCATGAATTTTCAAAAAAAAATTGATGTGGACACCCTGCCCAGTCATTTTTGTTTTTTTGTGGGATACGAGGTATTCGAACTAAGCAGTCGATATAATGGCAATGATAATCAAAAATTATTTCTTACCCGCGAATCGATGAAGTATAAATTTGGAAATAGTTCTTTGATCGAAGAGTGTTCTCCCATCGGCCCTTCGTACGTTCCATTCCGACTAAATTTTCCCCAAATACCAGCACCTGTGTAAGTCACAGAAATTCTTCCTTTGCGTAGAATTCTATACCTCGAAGGGGGAGCTAATATGTCCACTTGAGCCTTGATTATAAGTTTGGTAGGTATGGATGCATGAATCTAAAATGAAATATGGATCATTATTAATGAATAGGTACATGAATGTTTTATTTTTGATCAATTAGATAGGATGATAGGTATTAACCTTCATAGAATCCAACTCGCAGTTTATTACTGTAGCATAATTACTCCAGTTGATGTCATCTTCTCTTGATTCTTCTAAAGTGAAATCATACAAACGAGCATAGGCATTTGGTCCTGTTCTTATCCCATGAGCGGTAGGAGGCACAAAACGTTCTAATGAGAATTTAATTGGCTTGTAAATATTGCAATTGGAAGCGAAATTGTTCAAGGAGTCGATTATTTTTCTTTCGATTCTTCTATTTGCATATCTTTTCCCTTTCCATCGTTGACCAATTCTGTTAGTTGGGATATTTGAATCAGTTTGATCGTCTATTTCCATTTTTGATGAAATAGGATGTGTATTTTTTGCAGTTTTGGAATCACCTTCGCCATCTGCAATCTCTCCTGATTTCATTTCTCTCAAGATAATCGAAGTTTCGAGATCAGTATTGTTGATGTTTTTCATTTCTGGCGGTATTTCTTCAGTGGGTCGAATTGTTGTGTCAGCACCAGTTTCTGTGTTGTTTTGGTAACCTGAGGTCATGTCTGATGCGAATTTTCCTTTAACAGTTGCAGAGTCTGAATAATTTTGGTTATCTGCTGTATTTTCTGAAATGATTTCGCTCAAAACAGTTGCTGTTTTCAGATTAGTACTTTCATTCGAGTTCATTGGTGATAGGATAGGCCAAATAGTCATGCCAGTAGCATTTTCCAGATCTTTTTGGTCACCAGAAGTCATTTCTGATACGATTTCTCCCATAGTTGCTGTTTCCAAATTAGTACTTCCATTCGATACGATGTTTCCCATATCAGTGGCAGTTCCTGAATTAGTTTGGTCTGTTTGGTCCATTGTGGTGATTTCTGTTGCAATTTTTCCAATACCACTTGCAGGTTCTGTATTATTTTGGCCATCAGGGATCACTTCCAATAAAATTTCTCCAATACTATTGGCAGCTTCTAAATTACTTACAGCACCAGTGGTCACTTCTGACATAATTTTTTCTGTACCAGTTGTAGTTTCTGATTTAGTTTGATCGCCTGTGGGAACTTCTGATAGGATTCCTTCAATACCACTTGCAGTTTCTAATTGATGTTGGTCAACTAGGGTTTCTTCTGATATCATTTCTCCGATATCTGTGTCTGCTTCTAAATTACTTCGATCACCAATGGTCTTTTCTGATACGATATTTCCTATGCCAGTTGCTATTTCAAAATTTGTATCTTCACTCGTGTCTGAATTATTTTGGTCATCTGTGGTCATTTTTGATATAATTTCTCCAAATCCACTCGAGGTTTCGAAATTGATACCATTGTCTGTGTTCAATTCTGATGGAATTTTCCCAGTAGGTCGAGCTGTTGTACCAGTTGCAGTTTCTGAATTATTTTGGTGATCTGGGGTCATCTCTGATGCCATTTCTCCATTAGTAGTGTCAGCTTCAAAATTGCTTAGCTCACCAGTTGTCTCTTCTGATACGATATTTCCTATGTCAGTTGCAGTTTCCAAATTAACTTCTCCTTTTGTGTTTATTTGTAATAGGACAGGCAAATTTGTAATACTCGTTGCAGTTTTTGTTTCATTTTGGTAATCTGTGGTCGTTAATACAATTATTTCAGAGCTACTTGCAATTTCTAAATCATTTTTGTCTTCTGAGATCACCTCTTCTAGTATGATTTCCCCAGTTGCAGTTTCCATATCAATGGGGTCATCTGAGGTCTCTTCTGATGCTATTTCTCCAAAATCGTCAGCCAAATTATTTCGATCGTCGGTGGTCAATTCTGGTACGATTTTTCCTACATCGTCTACTATTTCAAAACTAGTGCCTTCATTTGGGTTTATTCCTAATAGTACTGGCCAATTTGTAATGCCTGTTGTAGTTTCTAAAATATTTTGGTCCTCTGTTGTAGTTACATCTGATACCCAATTTGTAGTGTTATTTGTATCCATTTTTGATGTGATTTCTTCAATAGGCAAAATTGTTGAACCACCTGCTCTCATTTCCACGTTAATTAGGTCATCTGTGGTTATTTCTGCTACGATTTCTTCGATACTAGTTAAACTTTCGAGAGTATTATTTTGATTTGTACTCACTTTTAATATTATTTCTCCAGTTTGAGTCACAGTTTCTGAATTGGTACCATCATTATTGCTCGTTTCTGATTTGATTTTTTGATGAGGACTAGTTATATCAGTTACATTTTCTAAATTATTTTGATCGTCCATGTTTACTTCTGATATTATTTTCTCGATGCCAGTTTCATCTTCAAGATCATATTGCGTTTCTGTTGATTCTCCTGATTCCATTTCTTCCCAGTCGCTTTCCAATTCAAAATCAGTTTCATCTTCGGTTTCCATTCGTGATAAGAGTTCTCCAATAGATTCATCTGTTTCGTCGAAAGCTGTTTCTGTAACATCTTCATCCCATGTGGGAATATTGATTTTTCCTAAACGAATAAAGACACTCAATTATCATTCTAGGTACCTGTTTGGATTTCAAAAGTATAGGTACTTATCCCAAGTACGTTGGTCGGTTGGTCTTGTTGATTTTATTAATTTTAAATCTATATTTTAAAACAAATCAACTTACCAGTGGCATATCCGAAGAAAATTAAAATTAAAAACAAATTATACGTCATTTTCGAATTTTAATTAACACACGATCGCACATCCCGACTACCTATCGAAACAGAGAATATGAGAATCGCTTCGAAAATATCCTTAGGTACGTTAGGTATTAAAAATTAATGGCATTCGTTGTTTTTACGCAATCACACAGTTCATCGTGAGATATTTCCAATTTACGAGGAATTTTTATTGTGCCATTTCAATTACCGTATCAAATACCTTTGTTGATTGATTCTTTGGAAATGATAACTCGCCTGTTCATGATCAAGGATTTCCGTACACGTATTTCTTTGAAATGAAACTTGGGTAGTTATTGGAAAAGTTTATTTTTACGAGCTTTATAAAATCTACATTTCTACTATGATATTGAAGGAATGGGAAGGAAATACACTATAATAATATCGGATTATGAAATATGGCAAATTCCTTTTTGGTGCTCCGTGCATCGCATACCATATCGTTTCGAATAGTACACTCACATTTACGTTGGATGAGCTTTCACTTTGATGATAAATTTTTAAAACATGAATTTTTGAATTTTTCTTGAAAATGAATACTTTTTTGAATTATTTTTCGCTGGTTTTAAAAATGAAAAATTTAGCTATTAGATTTGAATCGATGGTGAAAGTTGGGGAAGGGCGTTATACTTGTCGATTCTCGTGTTAAAAATTCGAAAAATCAACTCTTCAAAAATTTTGAAAAATTTAGTCAAATTTTTTCTTGATTGATCTAATTTGAAAAATTGTCGAAATTCAAAGTTAATGTGAAGTACCTACATATCAAATTTCAAATTTTTATCATCTGGAATTGGTGCAATTTCCATTTTTTTGTATGATTTAAAAATGATTAATTTTGAAAATTTCCAGAATTTGTAGTTTTTACCTAATTTGAAAGATTCGATGATTTTAAAATAGAAAAATTTAAATTTAAGGGCGGGGGCCCATAAAATTTTTTTTTTGGTTGAATGCATAGCGTTGACAAACGGAATTTTTTAAGACCTTTGCATGACGTCATTTTGATTTTTCATCTATGAAATTTTGAAGAAAAATAGGAAACTAATTTCACCTTACTTTTTTTTACGAAAAAAATTAATTTTTGATTTTTGAAAAATAAAATGCATGGAGTTTTCAAAAAAAGAAAATTATATTCATTTTGCATTTTGATGATGTCATTTTGTAGAAATTATTGATAAATTTTTTGGAAAATGAAAAATTTTTAGTGTCAAAATTGAAGAAAAACGCGACTTTTGCGTAATGCCCCGTTTCCAGGAAAACTATGCAACCCACCAAACTTTTTCTCAGAATGTTTTTTATTCAGTAGAGTCGCGTCTGTAGTCTGACGAGAGGGTTTTGGAAAATTCGAGAAAAATTCCTACTTTCTCTCCAATTTTATGAAACTTTCTCATCGTAATATTTCAGTCAATTCGAAAGAAATCGTCAGCAAATTAAAATTTGGCAAAACCCTCTCGTCAGACTACAGACCAGACTCTACTGAATAAAAAACATTCTGAGAAAAAGTTTGGTGGGTTGCATAGTTTTCCTGGAAACGGGGCATTAAGCAAAAGTCGCGTTTTTCTTCAATTTTGACACTAAGAATTTTTCATTTTCCAAAAAATTTATCAATAATTTCTACAAAATGACATCATCAAAATGCATAATGAATATAATTTTCTTTTTTTGAAAACTCCATGCATTTTATTTTTCAAAAATCAAAAATTAATTTTTTTCGTAAAAAAAAGTATGGTGAAATTAGTTTCCTATTTTTCTTCAAAATTTCATAAATGAAAAATCAAAATGACGTCATGCAAAGGTCTTAAAAAATTCCGCTTGTCAACGCTATGCATTCAACCAAAAAAAAATGTTTATGGGCCCCCGCCCTTAATAAACCTTATGAAAAGGCATCGTTTACGAATTGTAGAAAATTTCACTGAATTTCAAGAATTGTAGAAATTTTTAAAATTGATCTATCTGAAAAATACTTAATTTAGAAAATTTAAATTGAAAAAAAAATTGATCAACCCTCTGAAACTTTTAAAAAAATTTGTCTAAATCTTTAAAATTACCGCAATCGATTTTTTCCTGATTTTCAGCGATTTTCAGTCGTTTGAAATCCCACTTTTTACAACTTCCAATTTTTGTTTAAACTTCTATTTCCTATAATTTTCAATTCAATTTTTATTTTTTCTATTTTTTTAGCGTTTTATTTCCTTTAATATTTTAAATTGAATATGTATGTTTTAATTTTTCAGTAATTTCCTAATTTAAATTTATCATTTTCTTAACTTTCAATTACTGCAGTTTAATTTTTTCTTTTTTTTGTTCGCGAGTGTTTTTTTTCTGCTTTCGATTTTAGCTATTTAAATTGTTATTTTCTTCAGCTTTTAATGTTCGTATGTATTTTTGATTCGTCTCTAAATTACCTCCCCCCGATTTTTCATTTTTGATTTTTCTCAAGCTTTCAAATTGAAAATTTTCTCAGCTATTCAATTTTTACCTAATTTCTTTTTGAATATTTATACTTTTTCAAGAAAAATGAATCAATATTTGAATAAATGACTGAATTTGAAGTATTTATGAGTATGAGAAACTATAAGTATATGAAATGAGTGATGTGAAAAGCGAACAGAGAAGCAACGAATTAAAGGAAAACATTGAAAAAACAAGCAGTTTTCTCAATTTTGTAATTCGATTTTATAAGGACTAGGATGGAAATTTTTCTTTCAGCCTTTAGAGCACAGCTAATAAAACAACGTACATATTTTTAATTGAAACCTGAGTTAAAAAAAAAAATACCAAAATAAATGTATAATTTTTGATCCATTTAGTATAAAACAAGAATTCACACTTTACAGGCTCACATAAGTGAATAAAATCCAAAATGATACGTATTTATTCAATATTCTAATTAGGTAATAAGAAAATTTAAAACTTTTATATTATGCACTTATTAAATGCAATTTATATATATCGTGAGGGTACTTTGGTAGGTAGAGATAACCTAACCCTAATTATTTTCATTCACAACACAAACGTATGATGGAGGATTATTTAGAAGTTTTTGATTAACTGAATCTGCAATAGACTTTGCTATAACAGACTTCAAATATTCAGACAAAATTACATCAATAAAACGCTTTTCGCTTTCGCAAGAAATAGATCCCGATATCTTTATTTCAATATTTCCTATGTTCGCGTCGACGAAATAACTTTTCGATGGGAGAATTGTACTATCAATTTGGAGATTTTTAGCAGAAAAATAAATAGATAGCGGATTACTATCGTCCATTAGGTTGGAATTATATCGCCATTCCAAGTGGCCTTTGAAGCGGTTTGTTTTGATTCGTGAGGTTAGCTCTTTAACTGTTCTATTACCGTAATTATAATCGTATACCGAACTCTCCTTCATTACAAACTCAGCGCTATCGTGAGGAAATAGTTCGAAAATTAGGATTGGACCCGCACTGAGTGTTACATTATTCCAAGTGTCTTGTTCGACTTTGGGTATAACGTAGATGTCACTCAAAAGAGTATTCAATACGCTCGAATTCACTAATTTTACCGTAGGATCTTTTTTCATGATCTTAGAACACGTATCCGTTGGAAAATATTTTCTATTACTTATTTCTGTGAAAAGCTGTTTTACGAAAAATTTTCTTAAAGATGATTCCATTTTGTTGAGAAACACGTCCAGTTTGTTGTAAATTTGTGTCTGAAATTTTGTGTCAATTTTCACAGATGCCTGGAATCAAAAATTAATCGCATATTAGTATACTAAGTTCAAAGTTCATAGATATAATAGTATGTCTCACTGCCAGTGTAATTTTTATCGAATAAATGAATTTTCCCACCTCCGAGTTATCGTAAGATAGCTTGGAAATATTGCTGTCGTCGATGTCTGTAGTATTGAATGTGGTGGGTGTAATTTGTAGACTGATAGCAGCATTCTTCAAAATTACAGAAATCGTTCCTTCTTTGATCGTTTTACCAGATGGGTTAGTTATTTTCAAATTAGCTGATATTTTTATGTTGTTGGGTAACGCTACTTCGATCTGAAATAACAAAGCAAATTATTTTAATAGTGAATACATTATTGTGTTATCACTTGAAAAAAAATTATACTACCTATTAAGTATATTTTAGTTTGATTGAAAGAATAGATTTTTCACTAAAAAATTATCTTTAAAAAATCTGCACTATTAACTAGAAATTAATGTTCATTATCGGAAATTGGCAATATTTTTCGTTAAAAATCATTATTACCTAGTAAAAATAGGCTTAAATTATCACTTAAAATATCCATGTAGGTTTAATTTCTAATGAAAGATATTATTTTTAGTAATCATTTCTAGACACGTTTATAATTATTCAACAAGTTGTTCATTAGGTATCTGAAAAAACAAAAACTTTTCAAAACTTTAATTCTGCAGCTATTTTGAATGAAAATTTTCCAAAAAATTTCCTATTTTCGAGATTTTCTTTTTCAAATTTTTTCTAATGTTGAAAAATTATTATTTTTCTGAGTTCTCATTTTCTATAAGCCATATTTTTTGATTTTTTTTTTCAAAATTATTCTATCAATTTTTTTTACGAAAAATTTTGCTTTAAATTTAGTTTTCATTATTCAGCAATATTTTTTAGTATTTCGTTCACAATTTTTTTCAAATTTCTTTTTTGCTTTCAAAATTTTTTCTCATGAAGTTTTCAGAATTTTTTTGTCAAAATTTATCAACTAAATATTTTTTAAAGATCTCTTTAGCGAAATTTTGTATTGAAATTTAAAACATTGTTGTCCCTTAATTCATCCTTTCTTATTTTTCAATAATACACTTGGAATAATTTTCATTGAAAATTTTCCATCCAAATTTTCTGTTTTCTTGACCTATTTTTCCGAAACTTTCTCCAGAAATCCATCTTTTTATCAAATTTTAATTTTCTCAAGTCATTTATTCATTTTCAGTAGAATCAGTTGAAGAAAAATTTTGCCAAAATTTCCATATTATTTCAATCAAAATATGTGACTGAAAGTACCTACCTAGTATTTTTGAAAGTTTTAATGAATTTTTCTCGAAAAATTTTCGGTTTTTTTCCAAAAATTTTCAAGAATTTCGTAATTTTTTTTTCTTTTATGAAACTTTCTCAACATTTTATGTATGATTTTTTTTCTTCAAGCTCTTCATCAGCAAAAAAAATGTAAAAAATTTAATTTTGTCATTATATTTTCTAATGAATAGAATTTTCGATTTTTAAGGGTTCAAAAACTAGGCACAAATTTCATCACAATTTTTTGTGATTTTGTGAAAGTACCCAAGTACATTTTTTTAGGGTTGGGGTAAATTTTTCATTATGAGGAAACATACCGTGGACGTCGATGAGTTACAACTGAGGAGCGTAGATGCTGTGAGGAAACTTCTCTCGTGATAATTGTTCCAGTGAGAAACCGAAAAATTATAAAACAAGGCGTTCTTCTCGCCTAAACTAATGTTGATACCGGCGGAATTGTTCGAAAATGAATAATCATCTGTGTTAAGTTTGATGGCTTGGTACGTTTGACAAGAAGACGAAATTTCTTTAATCGTATTCACAACTTTTTCGATTTTCTCGTCAGCATTATCGTCCACCAACAACACATCTTGAGCTGAAATTAGTCCATCGTATTCGGGAAAAGCAGAACTCTTTGTTGTATCTGAGGTGTCGATAAGAGTCGGAGTGCCGGTAGCCAAGGAGTTAGGGTGTCCAATGGGCTCGACGGTGTTTTCACTTTTTATACCTGTGAAAGATAGAATTGAAATGTTAGGGAAATGACGGAAATTAACTTCGTAAATGAGATTTTTAGGACTGGACTAATCCTCCATACTCATGCTATTTTGAGCCTCACTAAAATTAAAATTAATTTCTAGACTAAATTCAAAATAGATAGGTACAGGTTGGGTATTTAAATAGTGTTTGTATGAAATGATTAATGGGCATTAGTAAGTACAGATCCATACTCACCCCTTACACAGCAAGCTAATGCAACACAATATAGAAGAAAATTAAAGTTCATTTTATAACTGACTTCGCACAATCAAACAACTTTGATATAAAAGTTGAACTAATAAATTTTTCTTTTTCGTGAAAGTACGTTCATTTACATAGGAATGAATAAAGGTAAAATGTTATCAAGTTTGTTGATAGAACGATGAAAAAAATAATTATATCAATTTACTTGAGTATAAAACGTACACAATACCTAATTATAAATAATTTCCAATAATTTGCCCAATGTGATTGTATCTACTTTAATCGAAATTATTAGTTTATCAACCAGACAACTTTTGAATACAATGTTATCTCAGTGGCGTAGAAAATAAATTCGTTTTGTCTAATTAAAAATAAATAAAAAAGAAGAAGAATAAAAACTTCATTAAGTGATTTTTATTACTATAGGTATTAGCATACTTTACAGCTTATTTTGGCATGAGTAAATTCATATCTTGTACCTACCTATCTATATATCTATCGAATAGCCATCCGATTGACCGAAAGTTCGCCATTTTTCTTTCACAGACTTGAGAAAATAATTTTTTATGACCGATTTTAAATTCTCCGATACAACGTTATCGATGAATTGATTTCTACGAATACAACTGCCATTGGATTCCAATAGTTTGGTTTGAGTTCCACCAAATTTCAAGTTTATACTCTTCATTGAATGATAATTTTTACGATAATAATGGTCATCAGCATCGAATCTCCGTTGAAATTCAGTTTCAAATTGAATGTAATCGATTAAAAACGTAAAAACAGAAGCGCTATTTGTATCGTCTTGGTTATCATCTTGTTGAACATCAAATCTCAATTCCAATTTTCCCCTCAAAGGCCCACTTCTGAGTCGTACAAAGCGTTCTACATAACTGCGCTTTCGATTGTTATAATAATTAGAGTTCTCAATTTCCAGCACACTTGGACCAGTGTTATTAAAATAAGACAATCCATCGATTATTATTGGTCCGATTGTCAGCTTGACTCCTTTCCATTCTGATATGGAACTTGGGATAACATACACGTCTTTAAAGTACCAAGTATTGAATAAATCAGATTTTTTGCTGATTTGTTCTTTACTTGGCCTTATTACTTTCGAACAAGTTGCTTGAAATGTACTTTTTAAAGCTATAAATTCTTCGTTCAATTGGCCGGCAAAAAAATGTGCTAAAAGCGAATCAACTTCATCGAGCATAGTTCCCGAATCATCGTATATTAATTTTTGGAATTTTTTTTCTATTTTGAGATGAATCTACAAAATCATAAAAAGTCACTGTGTTGATGTCCCTTAGAAAATCTTTACACATACTGAAAAAAATTACCATGTACATACCTCGGAGTTTTCATATTGTATGGTTGGTGGTTGAAATGTAGAATTGCTCTCATTTGTCGTTAAATCAAAATATTTCGTTATCTTGGCATTTTCCAATACAATTGAAATCGATCCTTGAGTATCCGGCGAGTATGGTTGCATAATCAAAACATCCGCGTTTATAGTGATTTTTGTTGGTAGTTTGACTTCGAGCTGCAGCAAAAAAATGAACATTGTTACGATTATAAAAATTGAATCGAAAATAATTACTGAAAGCATTCCCATTTTCTTTTACACTTACTGTTATGTTTTTTGGTGTATTGCACGTAATAGAAGCTGAAAATCGTCTTGGATCGTAACCACCCCTTTCCCGTGCATCGCAATGTACAGAAAAATCGTGAAATAATATTTTCGCAGAACCAACATCCACAGGAATTGATTTTTTTACCACGAATCCATCCGAAGTATTCCACTTGATGGCGGAAAACCCAAACTCTTCGTGGAACAGTTCCGATGTCAAGCTTATAATTTTTTTCTCAATTTTATCGTTCACATCGATCCCTGAGGAGACCATGTCTTGGATGGAACTAATGGAAATATTTATTAGGTAATCGGGCAGATCATTTGACGCGCTGGGGTTTTCACCTCTTAGATCTAATGGCAAAGTATGGAAATCGTTCTAACGTGAAATCAAGATACAATTTACATATATTATAGCCTATAGGTATAGAAAAACGAAAACTGTGCTAGGTACTTACTTTGGCAAAAACCTAGAAAAATGAAACATATTATAGTGATGAGCTTCATTTTACGTCGCTGATAACAGAATTTATATTTTATAACCTCACTCGTTGGAAAATTGAAATGAAATGAACGTACCGATTTCTTGTGATAATATTGTACCCACTGACGGACGAACGGGACGCTTGTTTTTATGTACTTAATAGCTACATCGATAATTAGCTCTTATCTCAACATTATTGAACGCCTTTAACATTATTGTTTGTAATGGGAAAGCGCTCATAATTCGCAATCAAAGCTCAGTGCCAAAAGAGATCCATTACAGGCATTGTTGTCCATTGGTCTAGGGAAATCAAGGCAACTAATTTTGGGATTTTCAAATTTGCAGAAATCATCTTTCATCTTAGTCACCTGATGACGCTGACTGACGAAAAAAATCGATGATTTATTTTAACATGCATTTTTTGAACCCATCTTAGCAAATTGACTTTTTAAAAAATATACCTATAGATGACAGATGTGTATGTCTATTTTCAATGATTAGGTAATTTAAAAAAAAAAAAAAAATTATGAGTACAAAAATCAAATTACATTTTATAACAAATTTAAATATTATTTTTCAAAGTAAAAAAGTTAAATTCATTGTTTTGAAAAGTTGAAAAAAAATATAAATATTTTTTGAAGAGATTTAAAATAATTTTTTGAAGAAATTGAGCCATTTTCTTATGGAAATTAAAAAATGAACAAAACATTATTTTGAAAAAATTATACGAATAAGAAATATACTTTTTAGAAAATTAGAAAAAATTGTTATGGAAAATAATTATTACTGTTGAACAAATTAAAAATTATTTTATTTTGAAATGAGTGATTGATTTTCTGTAGGAATTTCAATCAGGTAATTATAAAAATCAAAAATACCTATAATTTAAAAATAGGTAAAATTTGTTGAGATAATTGAAAAAAATTCAAATAATTTTCATAGAAATTGAAAAATTGTTGAAATCGCACCTCCGGAGTAATACAATGATAACTCAAAAAATTGAACTTCTTTATTTTTGAGAATTTCGTGCTCATGTGTAAAAAAGAGCACGAAATACCCAAAAATAAGGAAGTTCAATTTTTTTGAGTTATCATTGTATTACTCCGGATGTGCGAAATTATTACCTGCCTAATTTGAAAAAACTGTAAAAATCGTTTAAAAAAAAAAAATTAAAATTGAAAAAATTGAAAATTTATTCAATTTTGAAATGGGTGAATGTTTTTTTGAAAAACTACAAAAAATAAAATAAAAAAATAATTTAAAAATAAAAAAAAATTATTTTTGAAGAAATTAAAAAACACTAAGTAGGTAAGTAGGTAGCTAGGTACATTATATTTTTTTTCATAAAATTGGAAAAATTGGCATAATTAAAGAAATCATTTTTTTGCGAAATTTTCATCATTTTGGAAAAATTATTACCTAGGTAGGGTAGGTAGGCCTAGGTACCTATTTAAAAAAAATTAGTATTCATTTTTTTTAAATTAATAAAATTACTTTTTTGGGAAAATTAAAAAATTGCAAAAATTATTATTTACCTAGTTATTAATTTTTTGATTTTTTAAAAATTTTCAATTGAAAAATTGACAATAATTTTTTCTGAAAAATTAAAAAAATATATATATTTTTTTTTGATAATTTTGAAAAACGTTTTCAGCATGGATTCAGGTGCAATTTGGAAAATTCAAACAGAAGTATTATAAAAACAAAACTTCACAGTGGTGGAATTTTTCGATGAAAACAATGTTTTCATATTCTATATTTTATTGCCTCTCGTAGGTATTTGTGGATAACTGGTTTAACTTCTCGTTTAAAAATCATCTTAATTTCATGGAGGTGTTCGTGATCAAAAATATACATTTATACCAACCTGACTTTGGAACACTGTACAGTGTACAGTGTACACTTTTATGCAGGCGAAGTACATCGATCTCCTCCCCCCACACATCATGTATTTTGAGTAAAAATTGATTTTCGTGTTTGAAAATTTGTGTCAACTTTCGAATTGAATAAAGGAGTTTTCTCAAAATTAATTTTGAAAATTCAAAATGCCAATTTAAAAAGAACTTAATGGAAAAATTATTCAAAAATGATAAAAGCACTTGGTGCATTCTGCTTTTCGTAAAATTAACTCAAACCCACAGATACTTACTTGAAAAAATTGAAAGTTAAAAAAATAGATTGAATTTGTGCGTATTTTTTTTATTTTATTTATTTTTTAAACTTTATTCATTGATTGAATAACATCTATATTAAAAAAACATATGTAAGTACATACTATTTAGATGAATTATATAGGTATGAATTGCGATTAAATAATAAAGCGAATACTAAGTACAAGTATATTCTAGGTACATATCTATAAAACTTTTAGTCACAATCGGCAAACAAGGATTCATTTTGAATTTTTTTATCCAATGAGTTCTTCAAAGAATCTGAGATTACAGTTTTCAAGTATTCAGATAGGACAAAATTTACAAACTCGCTTTCATTTTCACAAATGCTAGATTTCGATGACTTAATTTGAATATTACCCAAATATACATTTACATTAGTTTTATTGGTGTTCGATCTTGCATAGGTATCATGAGGATAATACCGTTGCCTACCAAAATTATCATATTCATAATCTCCATATTTCCTTATATAATTAAAAGTATTATTTTTCTTCACTTCAAACTGGATAAAATCAACGATGAAAGAAATCGATCTCTGTTTAGCATTATAACTCCAGTCTACCTTACCTTTCAAATCATTTGTTTTAATTTTTATAGACATTTCTTTTCTTTCGGGATCATCGTATGTAGGAGTGGTTCAAAAATAATATCCTTCACCATCCGGACTTGAGACCTCATTTTCTGATGTAATAAATTCTGTGCTATAGAAAGATGATAAACCATCGATTATAATAGGACCTGCGCTTAGGGAAACTCCTTTCCACATTTCAAGTTTCGTATTAGGGATCACATATAAATGATTCAGGTTACTGTTTAAAAATGGTAAATTGATTTTTTTCGAATTTTTATCGCTGTTTATAAATGTTGAACAGTCGAATTCTACTTCCAATTTTTCTATTAGAAATTGCCTTACAGGTGGTTCCACTTAGTCGAAGAATAGGCATTTGAAATTTTGTGGCTATATCGAGAGATACCTGTAATAAAAATGAATAAATTAAGAGGTTCGCGTTTTAAAGAAAAATACGTGATGATTTTACCACTGATTTGGAGTAAAACATTTTCGATGTGATACTGTCTGCGTCATCGAGTTGATTTGAAAACTTTTTCGAAATTAAATTATGCTTCAGTGTAAGAGAGATTGATCCAGTATTGAGAATTTCAGGTGATGATGAGAATCCACTCGACGAATTGGTAATTTGAGTCACAGTTAAATCAGCATAAATTTCTAAATCTTTTGGCAATTTTACTTCAATCTAAACAGAACAAAATAAGTAGGTATATATATTTTAGATAGGTTTAACGAGTATGTGCATAGTTTTTAATCGAGTTTAACCAACCAACGAAACGAGGCCTAATCGAGTATTATTATTTAGTGACAGTATAATAGGAGTCTAATTTCAAATGAAAATCAATTTTATTGCTCAAGTCTACTGATTCACATACTATATAATTATTTGTAGCAGGTATCACATTTTAAACGCAAGAATGTGCTGATAACTAAATGTAAATCGGATGAAAGTATTCAGTTAAAATTAGCTTACATTTTAAAATTATTATTTATAAATTTGCTTACCTTAGTCATTTTTGCAGAATCACATCCTATCGAAGTCGAATATGATTTCCTTTTAGACGAACTTTGCGATGATTCGAAAATAAGAATGTTGTAAAATGTAACATTTGTCGAATCCAAATTAATAGTAATGGAATTTCTGGGAAATATAAGCCCCTCGATTGATAGATCTACTCTTTTGTAAGTACGACAATGGAATGCATACTATTTGACAACGCTGAGGATTTTTTTCTGGATTTTTTCACTCGCGTCTATGTCTGAAGATAGAACATCTTGAATGGAGACATTGTCGAGATAGTCGTTTTGCGAAGGTGTTGTCCATTCAAACGTCTTTGCCACTGGTAGAAAGGGTTCTAACAATGGAGTGTCTTCAATTGATTCATCGCCAACATAATCCAAAAGAACGAATTCTGAAAATTTTACCTCGTAAATACATAAGTTTACTGAAGGTTTGATTTTTGGATTCCCAAAAAATCAGAATCAGATTTTATTTTAAGCTACTTAAGGCTAATAAGGGAACCTTATCAACTTGTCTCCTTCCATTGAGTCAAAATTTGGCTCACTGAAAGAGCATGTTACTCAGGTCTCCAAACCAAATTTTCAGCTGTCGAAATTTATTTTTCGATTTTAGGCAAATTTTTAAAATTTTTGAAAACAGCCGATTACTATAATCTTAATCAATTTTTTGCAAAAATGTAAATTTTGAGATAGAATTTTTAAAAATAGAATCAGTTTTGTCACTGTAAAAAAAATTAAACTAACAAGGAACAATAATAGGTATACCTTGTATACATAAATCTATGAACGATTATAACTACATATAATGTACTCAAGTACTAATTAACTCACCCGAATGGAAAGAAAATAACACCGCGAAAAAATGGAAGAATTCGCGAACCGCTTATCGGTGCATTTTTTATGTACCTATGGTATGCGTTCTTATCGACGTGTTAGGTATTATTTTTAGAAATATCCCAATTGCTGGAAAAATTTCTGTAAAATTTTGGTGTGATATGGGGGTCAAAAAGCCTCCGGATCGAATTTTTTTTTCTGGTTTCCGATTTGTAATGGTATCTTTGGAAGGTGATTTGAGCGAATCGAATATTTTTACCCCCCCCCCCCCCCTTGGGGACTAATGACTTGAAATAAGGGATTATAATTTTAAAAATTTCATCTCTTCAAGTTTTTCGAGTCTTGGCATGTACGGAGAGGTACTCAAGGGTGTTGGGGATTTTTTTTTAATTTTCCGTCCTCTAAAATGTCCTTGAAGACGACTTTGAAAATTCCTCAAGGCGTACCTATTTTTAGATGAATTTTTCAAAAAACAATTTCGACCCTACTGATGATTTTCAAGTCAAGTTGTTACTATTTTTAAAAAAAAAACCTTCAAGTATATTTTGAACATTCGTCAAGTGCAAAAATACGTATTATATAGCTTTAAAAAAAGGAAAAATAAAAATAAAACATCAAAATGCGATTATTTATTTTTTATTTTTTTAAATTTCTATCTATAAAAATATACTTTCACATGCATGTCAGAATGTACTTGCCTCAACATCTTTGAATGCAGCTAAGGCCACATCCTTCTAATTTTTTTTTTAAATGGAATTCCATTGCACGCCAAAATATTTGATTGGTCGTATAATCGTGTTCACTGGAAAATAAAAATGTATTAAACGTAACGATTCGCTCAGTTGATTTTTACGTTTAATTTGTGTCTCGATAATGAACTGTTATCATGTGTTCGAACGCGTTATCAATAATGGGAACGTGCTCACGTTTCACGTTTATAACTTGAAATCAGTCCAGCACCAAAAGAGACGAATTATTGAAGGCAAGGCAGCCCAATTAATTTTTGAATTGTAAAAATGCAAGAATCAAATTCCATTTCAATCAGCTCGTAGATAATAATTATATGCCTTCAACACCGCAGAAAATAAGAAGTTTATTTTTTTCAAATTGTATTTTCTGTAAATCAAAAATTATTAGATTTAAAATTTTTTTTAAAAAAATCAATTTTTTGTCGTGAATCCAAAAGGTTGACTTTTTCATGAGGTATGAACAATTTTTATACATTAAGAATTTATTTACGAGTATTTTGTCAAATTAAAATGTCGATTCATTCGTGAATTAGGTATCAGCAAAAAAAAAGTTTTTTTTTCAGAAAATAAAAATGAATGATTTTTTTTGGAAAAATCAAGACCTTTTTTGGTAGAAATTTTTAAAATACCTACCTATCAAAAAATAATTTTTAAAAATTTATAAAAATAAGAAATAATTATATTTTTTAGAAAAATTAGAAAAACCTTTATGGAAGATAATTATTTTTGATGAACAAATTGAGAACTACCTAATTCATTTTTATGTACGTAATTTACTTTTTTCAAAAAAAATTGAAAAATGAAATTAAAAAATCAGCTAAAATTATTTTGTTGAGAAAATTGAAAAAAATTGAAATAATTTTAAAGAAATCGTTTTTTGAAGAATTAAGATATTGTTGAAATTATTACTTGCCTATTTTGAAAGAAATACATTGAAATTAAAAAAAAAAATAATTGAAAAAGTTGGAAATCACCTGAAGGTTCTATTTTGAAAAAAGGTAATTATTTTTAAAAAAAATTACAATTAAAAATAATTTAAAAAAGGGTAAGTTGAAAAATATTCTTTTTGAAAAAATTGAAGATTGTTAAGTAGAGGTAGGTACCTAGCTTCCTATATAATATTTTTTTTGATAAAAAAAAGTTGACATAGGTACATATTATTTGAGGAAATCATTTTTTTGAGAAATTTGAAAATTGGAAAAATCATTTTTTTATTTGTGAGAATTATTAGGTACCTAGATATATTATTTTTAAAAAAAGTAATAAATGAAATAAATTGAAAACTGGAGTATTTATTTGAAAAATTGGAAATATTTTCTCTGAAAAAATTAAAAATGAATTTTGCACATAAAATTGTAATAATTATTAATTTTTTTTTTGAAATAATAGGTAGGTAAATGAATAATGAGTATTTTCAGCATAATGGAGGTATGGTTTGGGAAACCAATAAACAGAAGTCGAAAAACGAATTTTCACAGTATAATTATAGGGATTTTCTAAAAGAAACGAAGTTTTCATAAATTAATTTATTACCTATCTATATTGTCTCTCGTATTGTTACTTTTAGATGACTGTTTTAATGTCTCTATAAAAAATGTGTAAAAGTCATCTTCATTTCATGGTGTTATTCGCGTTCAAAAATGTGCCAACACGACTAATGGACCACATTATATACATTTATGTCGACTAAATGTATCGGTCCCCTCCCCTCGCATATTTCTTTTGATTTGAGTGAAAATTGATTTTCATATTTGAAAATTTGTTTCAACTTTCGAAATGATTAAAAGAGTTTTCCCAAAGTTTTGAAAATTCAAAATGTGGATTTTTAAAATTTAAAAGAATATATAATTATAAAAATAATACTGAGCAAGTGGTGCATCTCAGTTTTCAGTAAAATTACCTCAAACCCACGGAGAAATCAGTGGTGCCAAAAAATCCAATTATCGATTGCTTCGATCGTATCACAATTCACACTTGTACGTATTTATAAGTTTGACAAAAATTGAAAGTACCATACATAATTTTTTTAAAAGAACATAGATTGAATTTGTGCATATTTTTTTTAACTTTATTGAATAACATCTAATATAAATAAAAATAAAATAAATAATTATAAAATATATTTTTAGATAAGTTATGAATAAATTTACGATCAAAATTGGTCTGAGTATTAATCAAAATTCCAATAAATGAAAAAAAAAAAAGAAGGTGAATACAAATTATTTTTTTGATATCTATGAAACTTTTAGTCAGAATCGACAAACAAGGATTCATTTTGAACTTTTTTGTCCAACGAGTTCTTTAAAGAATCTGTGATTACAGCTTTCAAGTATTCAGATAGGACAAAATTTACAAACTCGCTTTCGTTTTCACAAGTGCTGGATTTCGATGACTTAATCTGAAGGTTACCCAAGTGTAGACTAATAATTTCATTATTATTAGACCCGGTATTGCTGCCATAACGAGAACGAGTTCTTCTAGTAGTACTATAATATCGATAATAATTTTCAGTTGAACTTTCATATTGAGAAGTATCACTTTTCTTCATTTCAAACAGGATGAACTCAATGATGAAAGAAACCGATCTCTGTTTAGAATTGTAACTCCAGTCTACTTTACCTTTCAAATCATTCGTTTTGATTTTTACAGTCATTTTGTTCGTTGGATTGTTATACCTAGGCGTCGTAGAATAATAATAATAGCTCTCGGTGTTATGACCATTCCAGCTTGAGGCTTCGTTCTCCATTGTTATTAATAATTCGGTGCTATTGAAAGAAGCTAAACCATCGATTAAAATTGGCCCTGCGCTTAGGGAAACTCCTTTCCACATTTCAAGTTTTGTGTTCGGGATTACGTATAGATTATTTAGTTTATTGTTTAAAAAAGGTAAATTGACTTTTTTCGAACTTTTTTCACTGTTTAAGAATCTTGAACAGTCGTCGGCCAGTGTTATACCGGTCAATTCTGCATCCAATTTTTGGATTAGAAATTGCTTTAGAGGTGATTCTACTTCATCGAAGAAAGTTTCTAGTATGTTGTAAATCTGCATTTGAAAGTTTGTGGCGATATCGAGAGAAACCTGTAATAACAAAAAAACAAAAAAAAAAAAAAAAAAAAAATTAAAATTTTTAAAATTGAAAAAAGAAAATTTGCGGTATGATTTCACTAACCATTGATTTGGAGTAGAATAGTTTTGATGTATTATTTACAACGTTATCTGTTTGAGTAGAATATTGCTTCGAAATTGAAGTATTTTTCAATGTAACGAATATTGATCCTGTATTTAGGATGTCAGATGGCGATTGGAATTCACCCGACGTATTGCTGATTTTATTCACTTTTATATCGGCAGAAATTTCTATATCTTTTGGTAATTTTATTTCGATCTGAAGAAAAACGAGAAATATAATAAGAATTTATAGATGGAACATCCAAGTAAAATTAGAGTAAATACTGTACAAGATAGATTGGTAAAATAATGTCTTACATTTTTTTCTTCAAAAAATTGCTTACCTTTGCCATTCTTGTGGAATCACATCCTATAAAAGATGAATATGATTTTTCTCCCGACGAATCTAGTGACGATTCGGAAACGCGAATATTATAAAATATAGCATTTGCCCAGCCTAAACCGACCGTAATTGAACTTTGAGGAAATGTAAATCCTTCAGTTGACAGATGTATTTTTTTGTAAGCACTACAATTATTGGACGCATAGTGTTTGAATGCATTGATGATTTTTTTCTCAATTTTTTCACTCGCGTCTATGTCTGAAGATAGAACATCTTGAATGGAGATATTGTCGAGGTAGTCATTCTGCGAGGAGTATGTTGTTGGTGTAAAAGTTGTTGTTCTTGGTGATGTAGGAGTAGGATCCGCAGTAGACGTTTCAGAAAAATGTGAAAGAGCGAACTCTGAAAATTTCACCTCGTAAATACTTAATTTATAAGAATTATTTTATTAATGTTTTGTTTTCGTTTTACCGAAATATTGATTCATTAGTATCAAGCCATTTTACACCGGCCTGGTCTGTATAATTTTAAACGACATTTTTTTTTCAATTAAGACGTTTCTTGCCACTATTTGAAGTGATAAAATTCAAAGTCACATTGTCTTCATCCATTTCCCTCATTATCGACCTAAGGTTTTGTCAAAAGTTGACAATTCACATTTCTTTCTATCGAGTTCCTTGCAGTTGAAAAAGTATGGATAGGGTTTAAAAATAAATTAAATTTAAAACATTTTGGAACAGTTAGGGAAAAAGTAAAATATTTGTGCGTTGTATTTTTTTTCTGTTTAAATGTTTTGTCGATTAAAATTCACCTAAAATTGATTCTTCATTCGTAAAAACTGATCAAAAAATTGCACTTGAAGCCACTTGAAGTAAACATGCATCGGAGCGAAATTTGAAAACATAAAAGTAACTTTAGTAACCTGAAATTTCAAAAAAAGTAACCAAAATTATGGAAAAAAGTAACCAAAAATTTTCCATTTCCACTTGAATATAACGACTCATAAGCCCTCCCCCTTCACCGTTTTCCCCATATTTTCGCTACATTTGACGTTTCGCAACACTTGAAATCAACGGCCAAAATTTTGAATTAACTGAATAGTTGGCTTAATTGGAGCTCAATTTGCACATTATAGGAAATTTCGATTTTTGAGAAGCTCACAATACAATTTTTGAGTACCTATGAAACCTTCAATTTTTTTTTAAACTCAATATTGAAAAATAAAAAAAATAATGGAAATAATATCAACTTACAATAATTGTTGATTTCAAAAAAAGCGAATTTCTGAAAAATTTTCAATTCGGTATTTTTTAATTTTCTAATTTTTAATTTTTAATTTTTTTTTTATTCAAAGTTTTTATTTTTTAAACAATTTTCAATTTCTAAAAAGTTTTGGATTAAAAAAAAATTAAACTTTTGAAATTCTCAATTTTTTGTTTTCAAATAATGAAAAATTTTCAATTTTTGAAAAATACCCGTTCCTAATATTCATGTATGTTTATTCAAATAGAAAATTCCCAATTTATAAAAATTGTAATGCCTAAAAATTTAAAGTTCAAAAAAAACAATTTTCGTATGTTTTTCAAAATGAGTAGGTAGGCACAAAAAATTTTAATTTTTGAAAAGTCTCCATTCTCCATAAAAATCAATTTTTCAACATGTGAAATTCACAACTTTTCAAGTTTTGCTTATTTAAAAAAATCAAATTTTTGAAGCATTTCAAGTTCGCAAGTTAAAACGATTTTATATTTCATTTTTGAGGAGTTTTCCATTTTTCAAACATAACTTTTAAATACTTTGACCACGTTTTTTTTGAAATTGATTTTTTTTTTAAAAGAAATGTGGCTTATTTTTAGACAAGAATAAATCTCAATTCTTCAAGAAAAAAAAATCACAATTTTTCATACTGCCTTAAAAAATACCTATAAAAAAACTTTCAATTTTTTTGGAGCAAACATTTTTTTACCTTAAATTTCAATACATAGGTAGAAAATAAACATTCCTGGAGTTCGAGGAGAAAAAAATCTCAATTTTAAAAGAAGATTCAATAAATTTTTCAATTCATTTTTAAATAAAATATTTCAAATTTTTTGGAAGGAAAATCTCTGAAAAAAACTTTCAAAACGTTTTTAAAGAAATTTTAAATTTTAATGGCAGCTTATCTTTTTTCAAGTCAGATTTTTGACGAAATAGTAACCAAAATGAGTCCAAAAGTAACTAAAGTAACCTTGTCGTGAAAAAAGTAACCAAGTTACTAAAAAGTAACCGCGCTCCGATGCATGATGTAAATAAATTATACAGTGGCGTATTTAAGGGGGTCCAGGAGTTCAAACCCCCTTGAGAAAGAAAAAGTTGAAAAACAACGAAATTTCAGCTTTTTAATAGGTACCTAGTACCTACTATTTTACAAAAAATTTAACTTTTTTGGTCAAGATCCCCCTTCCCCCCGAGCATGAATGTCTAGCTACGCTACTGAAATTATACATTTATGTGTTAGACTGAATATTATAAACTGAAGTAACCAAAAAACTTACCTAAATGGAAAGAAAACAGTATCACGATCAAAGCTGTAAAGAACTTCATTATTTCGATGCTTACTCGAACACGTCTTACAATAAAATGGAGATAAGCGCAAAAATGCCAGAATGAAAGAATTCTCTAAGGTTTATCGATGCACCTTTTTATGTACTTTGTACGTGTTTTTATAGCAATGTTTAATTATTACCGAGGTATTTTAAGAAATATTCAAGCCGATAAAAAAATGATTTTATAATTTGAGTAAGTTCTTACGTTTGTACGTAAAAATACCTCGTATAATTTATTATTTACGACGAACCTGGGCAACTCATCAATTCCCATTGAAATTTGGCTTACTGGAAGATAATGTCACCCAGTCCTCAGAATCAAGTTTTGAGCTGCTGTATTAGTTGGTTTTTCGATTTTTAGCGAATTTTTGAAAATGACCAAAGTAACCTATTGATAATTTCTTACAAAAATTGTAAAAAAATCTGTTTATATGCTGAAGTAGGCACCACGAGACGATTGTAGTCATTTTCGAAACGATCTAAAGCGCCAGCAAAAGTCGACTCCTTAACATTTATGAGGTGCGTTGTGAGTTGTACAAAAATATACACGTATGTCAACTCTTCGTCTTGAATTTTGGGTTCAACTTGGGTTTAACTATGCTAAGCAAATGTAGATATCATACTAACTTTAGATTTAAATTTTTACCTGCTGAAGTTGATTACAGCGTTTTTTGGAGTTATTGCAGAGAGCTGGAGAAAAGTCAACTTTTTCTGTAGGCTTCAGTATATAAACCGTTTTTTAGAATTTAATCTAAAAATTTACAATTTTTGTAGAAATTGATTTACCATTAGTGAGCTATTTTCGCCATTTCCAAAAATTCGCCAAAAATCAAAAAATCAACTTCAGCAACTCAAAATTTTGTTCTACAATCTGATGGGCATGCTCTTTCAGTGAGCCAGTTTTCGGCTCATTCACATTGACAAGTGACCAAAATTCCCTTGCCATTATGAAAAAAAATTCAACATGAATTTCATCATTTTGAAGGAAAGTTCAAAGTGATTTTATGAGAAGTTCTTAGTTTTGAACATCTAATATTTGATTATTTGAAAAATCAACATTTTTTTTTCTAAAAAAGAAGGCGGCGAAGTTACCATCTATAAAAATAAATTTTCGAACAATACACCTCCTTCATATTCAAAAATAGAATATTTAAATTTAATTTTAGTCACCTTATATAGATGTGCTTTCTCTTTCAAGATGATGAAGTTCATTTTTCAAATTTCAAACGTTTTCAAAAATTTATTTCTGAAAGAATTAACTAGTTCGTTTGAAGTTAATAAATGTACCTATTTTGAATGAGAATTTGAAAGCTTATTTAAAAATAAAAGAAATGCTTTTTGAAAAAAAACACCTGAAAATTGAGAAATTTATTTTCAACATAGATTATTTATTTTGAAAAAAAAAAAAAAAAAAAAACTTTTAAAAATTATTTGAATCTGAATTTTTTATGTAACACTTATACCTTATAAATAAGTATATTTTTTGAAAGTTACATGTTGGAAGAGAATACTAATTATTTTTAAATTTTATTCTTTAAAATTGCGGACATTGAACAATAAGAACATGAAAAATGAACAGGTACTGACGTATAAGAAGATTGTACGTGTATACGATTAATTGGGTAAATATAAAGTACAAGATAGGTATACTTATCGACATAAATACCTGTGTTATATTTTTAAGCGCAATTGCCAAACAAAGACTCATTTTTAATTCTTTTACTCAGTGAATTCTTCAACGAATCTGCAATCGCAGTTTTTAAATATTCGGATAAAAGAACATTTACAAACTCGTTTTCGTTTTCACAAGTGCAAGATTTCGATGAATTTATCTGAATGTTACCCAAGTTTATGCTCACATTAGTTTCATTGCTATTCGATCTGATGTAACTTTCAGAAGAATTATAATCATAGCCACCCTGTTCAGCTTCACCATATTGAAAACTATTATTTACCTTTACTTCAAACTGGATAAATTCGAGAGTGAAAAAAATCGTTTTTTGTTTAGAATTATAACTCCAGTTCACCTTACCCTTCAATTCGTTCGTTTTGATTTTTACAATAATCTCTTTCATTTCTGGGTCTTCATAACTAGGAGTAGTGCGAAAATAATTTCCACCAATATCCGGACTCGAGATTTCGCTCTCTAATATTATTAATTGGATATTATTGAACGAAGTTAAACCATCGATTAAAATAGGCTTCGAGTTTAGGGAAATTCCTTCGAACGTATGAGAATTCGAATCTGAGATGATGTAGAAATTGTTTGTGTTATTGTTTAAAAATGATTCGGTGCTTATAAAATTTGAACAGATGTCTGCTGCTGAGATATTGTTTTTTGCCAGTTCTTCGTCCAATTCTTCTCCTAAAAATTCACTCAAGGATGGCTCCACTTCATCGAAGAATGTTTCCACGCGTTTGTGAATTGGCATTTGGAATTTTTTGTCTATGATGAGAGACATCTGGAATACAAAAATTATAATGATAATAAAATAATATTTTCAAAAAAAAAAAAAATAAATAAATAAATAAAAATCGCTATAATTTTACCAACCACAGATTTTGAATAAATCATTTTTGATGTTACAGCGTATTCTTCATCCATTTGAGAATAAAATAGTTTTGAAATTGAATTATTTTTCAGTGTGAGGGACATTGATCCTGTATCGAGTATGTCAGAAGGTGACTGAGATCCATTCGTAGAATTTCTAATTTTAGTCACTTTTAAGTCAGCAGAAATTTCTAAATCTTTTAGTAATTTTACTTCCACCTAAACAGAATAACTAATTGTTAGAATATTGAAAACCTACCTTTTTAATTTTTTTAATGATTTAGCTGAATTCAAATTTTTTTTTTTAAATTGAAAAAATGATCAAATTTTGAAATTTTTTAAATTTACAAAATTTTTATGATTTTTTAAATTTTATTACTTAAAGTTTTGAGATAAGATCAATTTTTAAATTATTCTTTTTTCAAAAAAATTAAAATGGTCAATTTTCAGTTTTTGTAGATTTTTACATTAAATGCTTATTCTTTTTGTAGATGAATGATTTCGTACAGAAAATTGCTTACTTTGGCCGTTCTCGTAGAATCACATTCTATCGAAGTTGAGTATAATTTTCTTTTAGAAGAATTTTGCGATAATTCGTAAATGCGAATGTTATAAAATATAGCATTCGCCGAACCCAAATCAATAGTTATGGAACTTTCAGGAAACGTGAACCCTTCAATTGACAGATCTACTTTTTTGTAAGCATCACAATTGGATGCATACTGCGCAATAGAGTCGATGATTTTTTTCTCAATTCTTTCACTCGCATTTATGTCTGAAGATAGAACATCTTGAATGGAGATATTGTCTAGATAGTTATTTGGAGAAGGTGTTGTTGATGTAAAAACTGTTGTATAGTTATTTGGAAAAGGTGTTGTTGATGTAAAAACTGTTGTATTCGTTGCAGTTGATGTAGAGTAAATCTCGGCACTGACGTCATCATGAGGTCCTGGTTCAGGTTCCACTGAATCCGAAAGAACGAATTCTGAAAATTTTGCCTCGATGAATATCATCATTAGTTTTCCAATGTTTTTTTTTTTTTTTTTTTTTTTTTTTTTACCGAAATATACATTCATATTTTGTGTTACATCCTATGAAGCTATTTTACCTAGGCCTGCATGTGTAATTATTTTCAAGCCCCTGGAGGGTTGGATGAAATTGAAAAAGTGCTGAGTTATAAATTCAATATTTAAAAAAATCTGAGAACAGAGTAAAGAATATTTGATGAAAATTTTCCGAAAAAAAAAACAATTTGACGGAATGGAAAAAATCAAATTTAGAATAGTGACTGAGCAATGCTCCAAGCGTATTTTTTATCAACGAAAATTCCAATCACCTGACGAAGGCGACGATTTTTAAATTACCTAAAATATTGTTACAGAGCGATAACTGAACGCGGTATCTGCATCGCAAAAATTATTGGCGCCAAATTTCAAGGAAACGATAAATAGTTTATACTTACGTGACTGCAGCTAGTCACGTATAATTTAATTAGGAGTACGAGAAATTCTCAAGAAGTTAGGTTCCCTGGCATAGGTAAATTTGGGAGTTTACATGGTGAATAAAACAAAAGTGAGCAGTAATTTGAAAACTTTCCAAATATTATGAAAAAATAAAAAAATGACTGATTTGAAATTTTTTTTAAATGTTGAAAAATTGGAAAAATTTTCAAATTTTGAAAAAGTGACAAATTTTTACGAATTTAAAAAATTAAAAACTTGGAGATTTACGAAAATTGAAAAAAATAAAAATTATCATGTACTGGGCTGAATATTTTTTTAAATTCACAGTAATTGAAAAAAATATGAAAAATTTACAATTTGAAAAAATAAATGACAATTTTTTAAAAAGCAGGTAAAATATTTAAATAAAACCAACAAATTTTTAGTCAAATAAATTAAAAAATTGAAAAAATTAACATTGAAAAACATTTGAAAAATTGTAATTTGAAAAAATTAGAAAAATTGACAATTTATTTTGAAAATTACAAAATTTTAAAAAGTAAATTTTAGAAAACTGAAAAAAATATATGAAAAATTGGAAATTTTATAAATTTTAAAAAATTAACAAATTCAAGAGAAATTGGAAAATTTTATCTATAATTGAATGGTGTAATTTTAAAAGGCGCTAAGTGCCAAAAACATGTTTTCGAGATAATCGCGTTTAAATGTTTGCATAGCTCGGAGATTTATAGGAAAGGTTGAAATGGTGAAAATGTTGGTACATAGCATACTTTGAACACGTCATCATTTTGAGCAAAAATCGAACTCATATCAACATTTCTGAATCATTTTTAGGTTTTTCAAAAAGACGCATTGAGCATTAAATTTAAATATAATCGTGTTTATTCTTGTTTAGTGCCTAAAATATTGAAGATAGGCAAAAAGTAAAGAGAACCTTTTTGAAAGGAAATTTAATTTTCTACACGATAGATCTATTTTTTTATTCATTCAAAGTTAAGTACACATTATTTTCTCTAATTTCAAAAAATTGATAAATTTTCAAAAATTGACAAAATTTTTCGCATAGCTCCTGAAATATTGAAGATATGCAAAAAGTGAAGAGGACCTTTTTGATTGGAAATTGAATTTACTATAATGCAAAAATCTTACTTTTTTGATTTCCTCAAATTTAGCAAATTTTGCTTATTTGCGCCATCTTTAAAGCGAATTTTGAACTATTTAGAAATAGATATTGACGTCTTTGATAGGTTCAGATTATGACGGCATGAACATAGTATACCACGATAGCAATAACTCCATTTCGACCAAGATGGCACTTGGCGCCTTTTAAAATTACACCATTCAATTTGAAAAAAAAACGAAATTTAATAATACCTACTTAACTAAAAAAAATTAAATAGTTACCTAATTAAAAAATTTTGAAATTAAAAAAAAAAATTAATTTTTTTAAAGAAAAATTTTTAAGTGTTGGAAAATTAATAATGTTGAGAGTACGAGTGAAAAAATTCTAAAAATTACAAAATTTTAAAAAAATCAGAAGAATTGAATGTTTTTGAAAAATTTGTTAGATTGTTGTAGTACAAAAAATGATAAAATTTCAAAAATTTGAAAAAAATTGAAAATATGATAAAAAAATGTAAAATTTTCAACATTGAAAAAAATGTAAAAATTTAAAAAACTAGAAAATTTTGAAAAATTAAAAAATTTAGAAAACTGTGCAACTTTTGAAAGAATACTAGGTATAGGTAAATTAAAAAACTGGCAAATACAATTCATGTGAAATGTTATCAATGAAATTTCAACTCAGTCCATTGATATTTTCTGGATGATTCATCAAGTCTGTTTAGCTCCTACATTGTACCCTCTGAAAAAATTATTCTACACCAAAAAATATAAATTTGCAAAAAAATGCATCCTACCCATGGGGTTAGTGATTTATCTTAAACTGTGCCTTATTTGTAACAACGTAGGATTTCCTCTTTTCCTAATACAAAACAAGTTAGCTCTTTTTGATAAAAAATAAATAGATACTTATTTTTCAAATCTTAAACCCTGCATAGGAGTAAATAATAGCTATGTAAGTACTTATTCAAGTAACCAATCAGATAAGATAACTCACCTGAATGGAAAAAAAATAATGCTGCGACTAAAACTGTAAAGATCTTCATAATTCAATGCTAACTCGTTCACGTCGTATTATAAAATGGTGATCAGAGTAAAAATGCTACAATCAAAGAATTAGCAAACTGTTTGTCGATCCATATTGGTATGCACTTCGTACGTGCTTTTAGAGCTACCTATGTTGATTATTTTTAGAAATAACCATAATCCAGGGTAATGGAAAATTTATAAGTATTTTTACTTGAAATCTTCTAAAATACAAAATCGAATTTCATTTAAGTCATCTTTTAATGAACTTCCTGTTTAAACGCTGACTCCTTCACATCTTCTAATAAAATAGAGATGCTACTATAGTGAAAGATCTCGCCAATCGTTTATCGGTGGTGCATTCCTCTATGAACTTCCCCTTACCATCCCCTACATCAGAGAAATTCTCGTGAAATTGCAAATTATTCCCCTCAATTTGAGAAGATATTACTACGTAATACAATTTATTACTTGAGAATAAATTCAAGAAAATATTTTTTCAAAATGAATATTATTATTTTTTTATTTTTTTTAAAATCGCGAAATGAATTTTTAAGAAGTAGTTACCTAAGTAGGTACTTAATTTTTAAACTTTTGAAAGAAATTAACTTGTTTTCATTATTATTTTTTTTAGGGAAAGATGAGATGACGATTCGTACAATCACGGAGAATCTTTTGGATAGGTAAATTTAAATTACAGAATTATGTAGGTACACTTTCATTTTTTTTTTTCAAAAACTGTTCCATTGGAAGAAAATTGTTTTTTAATGTAGAACAATACATCAAGAAATATAAGTATTAGGGTGGCCAGAAATTTACCAACTTTTAAAAAGTCGCGCTCTGGTAAATTTCTGGCCACTCTATTAAGTATATAGGTACCTAGCTACCTACTTGCATATGTTTTACCTACATAAAGCCACCACAAAAAGATGTTCATTCCTTTTTTCAAGCTCACGTCAGCAATATCCCAAATATTGTAGCAGAACAAGCATAGTGATTTGACTCCGATCCAGAGTTTCAATTTTTTGGTCTGAATTGTTAGGTAGTAGTAAAATATGATTCTTAAGCGTATTCGTGATTTTTTATCTCAGCTTTGAGGGATGGACTCAACGAAAACCTTTTTTTTTTTAGTAAAAATTGTATCTTCGCAAGTTTTCAATAGACTTTTTTCAAACTTAATATGGAAATGAAGCTTCTAAAGATAGTGCTGTTGATATTTTTCAGATTATAAAAATGACCTTGAAAACTTTAAATCACGCTCCCAGGGCGCAAAATTTATGGGAACGTTTAGAAAAAATTATTGGATTTTGTCTGGAGTTTTTTTTTACACGTCTAGATTTTTTTGAATTTTTCGACTTCGGGTCCCCTGTACAGTTCTCACTCGATTTTTTTCATATATATTGCAATTTCAGCAAAATTGAAAAATTTTAATTTTTTTTTTCAAATAAAATTTACGGACTAAATTTAGTTTTAACAAACTCTAAATTTTGATTAAGTATTTAATTTGAATGTTGCACGAGTACAAATTTACACTAATTTCAATTTTTTTATAATGTTGAACTGAGTAAATTCACTGATGAAAGAGATCGATCTCTGTTTGGAATTTATAACACCGGTCTAGCATGCTATTCAAATAAATTATTGTTTCAACTTTAATTTTTCACAGTTAAAATGCCTATAATAAAATAAAACGTCCCTACATTTTTTCGATTGAGAAATATGTGTGTAAGATTAGGTGCCTAGTGCCTACCTACTACCTAATAAGTACGTATTATGCACTCAATCTTGATGAGTAAATCTGGAAATTGATTGATTTTTTTTAATTTATTAAAGTATAGGTGTCTGGTCCGTTGCGATTCTACGATCATTTGCTAATAATCTACCGAATCTGAACTCTGCTTTGAATTTATCCACCTTGTCGTTTTGTTTGCCGCAACAAGCTTCGCAAATGGAGCATAAAACATTTGGAACATTAGTAATTGCTTCCTATAACAAGGGAACATCGCCAACTCGTCACCTCCGATTGAGCTGAAATTTGACTCACTGAAAGGGCTTGCCACCCAGACCTCACAACCAAATTTTTAGCTGCCGAAGTTGATTTTTCGATTTTTGGCGAATTTTTGAAAATGGCTAAAACCGCCCCAAAAAAACATTTTTTGAAATTTTTTTTTGTAGATTTCAAGATAAAATCCTGAAAATTGGTTTGTGCACTAAAGTCGACCTCCCGAGTCGATTGGTACCATTTTCGAAGCGATCCGGAGCCTCCAGGAAAAGTTGACTTTTCTCCAGCGTACTGGAATAGCTCCAGACGGCGCTGTAATCGACTTCGGCAGCTGAAAATTTAATCCTAGGGTTAGTATGATGCTATCTATCGATTGAAGTAGTTGAATCCAAAATCCAAGGTGACGAGTTCGCACGTGTTTTTTTTGTCAACTTGAAAATTTTGCATTTTTAAAAAATTTCCAAAAAATCAATTTCTCCAGCATATCATTTGGAACTTCGTCTCCCTTGAGTCGATGGGCACTATTTTTGAAGCGATCTGGAGGCTCTAGAAAATGTTGACTTTTGCCGTCTTGAGAGATTCCAGTGCGCTGGAGAAAAGTCAACTTTTCCTGGAGGCTCCAGATCGCTTCGAAAATGGTGTCAATCGACTCGGGGGGGAGGGGTGGTCGACTTTAGTGTACAAACCAATTTTCAGGATTCTATCTTGAAATCTAGAATGTTTTTTCTTCAAAAAATATTTTTTTGAAGGCAGTTTTAGCCATTTTCAAAAATTTGCCAAAAATCGAAAAATCAACTTCGGCAGTTAAAAGTTTGGTTGTGAGGTCTGGGTGGCATGCTCTTTCAGTGAGCCAAATTTCAGCTCAATCGGAGGTGACGAGTTGGCGAGGTTCCCTTGTAAGAAAAAATAAGTATGAATAGCTATAGTATTCATGGTAAAGATATTGGATGGGTAGTTTCACGTACCAGTTGTCTCGAAGAAGTAGTAAAATAATACTCCCAGAAAGGCTAAAAGTGTGATAAAACCAGCCCCGATTATGTAGGTAGTACTCGTATGTTCGTGGCTATCATTACTTGATTCTGATTTTAAGATGGCTGTAGACACAGTTGAAATCCCAAGTTCTACCGATATCAAAAATATTGTCAACATTTTCAATTACCTATTGCGAAGTAACTATTTTGACAGAATTTGAAAAACTCACCACCAGTTTTGAAAAATCTTTCGCTTCTTGGTCCACCTCCTATTTTATTATGCGCTCTCAATGATACTAAATAATACGTATCCGGATGCAAGTCTTTGATTTCGTACGATGTTGATTCCTCGTTGGCGCTTAGTGTTTTATCCACGCATGTTGTCATTATTGGGAATAAGAAACTGATTTCCGCGTCTTCGGCAGCCTTAAAAAAAAAATAATGGCAAAAAATCGACTTGGAGTATATATTAATAAGAATCGTATCGAATATGTACTTACGATACAACATCTCAGCTCATAATACTTGATGTTGTCTCCATTACCGGAGGGAATTTTCCATCTCAGTTCAAAACTAGTGGCGGTATCTAATTCGATGAACTCCGCTCCTTCCTCTTTGGTGTTCATTATTACCGGTTCACTTGGACAGGAAAGTCGACCAGGTATTTGTACGTTTTCCACTCTCCCCCATGGACCTAAACCGACTTCGTTGATGGCTGCAAAACGGAACGTGTAATTCTCGCCTGGTTCCAAGTTGTGAAGTGCGTATAAATTCCCTGGAAGTAGTTAGTTAGCGTATCAGCTGATTTTTAAAAGTGAAATTTTTCAAACTGTTGCATCTTCTCAAAAAAAAAAAACAAAAAAAAAAACCAGGAGATTGTGATTTCTCTGAAGAAAAAAATAATAATTTTCTTGAATTTTTTTAGGGGGAGGGGAAATCTCTATTTTTTGGAAAAATCCTCATTTCTTGGAATGAAAAAAAAATTTTTGTGGGATGAAAAAAAATGAATTTTTTGGTACAAAACTTTTTAAAAATTATTTTTGAATTAAAAAAATTTTTACGTCACTCCTTAGGTAGTTGCTATACAAGGCGTTTAAAAAAAATACCCAATTTTTTTTTAAAGTAAAATATTTTTTTAACTTTCGCAAAAAATTTTCATTTTAAAAAAAATCAAAAATCTGAATTATATCGTTTTGGTATTGAATGAATTGTTTTGAAGTGAAAATACTTATGCACTTTTCGAACTTTATTAAAGTATAAATTCTCAATTTTTTGGATTTTTTTCAATTTTCTGAAAAATAAATGTTTTAAAAAATTTTTGAGTGAGGGTCTCTGTTTTTTGGAGAAAATTTATCTTTTTTGGAATAGAGAATAGGTACTTATTAAAAAAATTTAGAAACGAATTTTTTGGTTCAAAATTTTTTTTTAATATATTTTTTTTAAAGTAGAAAAATTTCAAATTTTCTGGAGTAAAAATTTTTCGGATGAATAAATTTCAGGATTTTTTTCTTTAAAAAGAAAAAATGTTATAACATTTTTTATGTGAAGATATTTTTTTAAATTTCTGTGGGAAAGTTTCTTAATTTTTTCTTTGTAGAGAAAAAAATTCGTTTCATTTTCGAAAAAAAACTGGGATTTTTTTTCAAACAATAACTTTAAAAATTTCTCTACCTATAGGTAATAAAAAAATCTCAATTTTTAGGGATCATTTTTTTTTTTTGATGGTAAAACAAATAAATGAAAAAAAAATTCTAAACTTTGGGACGAAAAAAAAAACCAGGAAAGTGGTTTTCTGTAGAAAAAGTTGTTAAAAAATTTTTTAGGAGAATTTTTTGCATGAATTTTTTGTCCTTTTTTTAGGAAAAAAATCATGCTCACTGCTCACACAACATGGAAATAATTTCAAGCATCCGCCTTTCAGGGAAGAAATCGAATTACACCCTTGAAAATTCCAAGTATTCATTTGGCTTTTTTTGAAATTGTATAGATTTTTTTGGTTACAAAAGAAAAGGGGTCTTGGAGGACATAGGCATAACTTAAGAGGGTTCGAGGGGTATTCGCCCCCTTCCTCAATATTTTTTTAAAGAACTATTTACCACAAAATATAAGGGAAAATTAGGGGAATTTTTTTTGCCCCCATGTTTTTAACAAGTTACGCTTAATATGCCGGAGGGGCCCCTGGAAATGTAGAAATATTGTTCATGAAAAAGTCACGAATTTTCAAAAAAAAAAAAAAAAAAAAAAGTTAGACACCCTATGCATATTTTTAGTTTTCCCCTCCATGTATTTCTAGCTGAGATATACGTGGTCAAATCTCGGTGGACCTTATTTCCCAACGGCACCTTATATTTTTTTTACGATAACCAAATTCACTCTCGAAAAATATGAACGGAAGACTTTTAGGTATTGTGTCAGACATTCTGAAAATTAAAATTTTTTCTATTTTTAAATTTTAAACAGATTTTTGAACTAGACTTAACATTCAGAGTGAAAGCATTTACTGTGTTCTAGACTGTCAAAAACCCTGCGGCTCCAGGATGTGAAGATTTCATCCTGGGTAGTCACAAAGCGCTGAGTTTTCATTTATCCTGTCAAGTACTTACCACGTTTCCAAGTTTCGTTTTTAGCCTCGAACCATTCCTCCTCTTCTTCCATTTTGTACTGGACTACATAGCTTTTGATAGGTACCCCTCCAGTGTTCACGGGATCCTCGATTTTGAACATGATAATATATTCTACGAAAATTGTTGGCATTTTGTAAAAATCTTAATCGTTTCAATTTTATTTTAATTTTTTTTTCATTCTAGGCACTGAAAAAGTGTCGAATCTAATCTGAATATAGCGAGCTGTTCTTACCAGTTCGCAAATTCACCTCGAAATTATTCACAGGCGAAGGAGGAAATGCTTCTTTTAAATTAATATTCCTTACAGCTTTACCGAATTCATTGCTAGCTCTGCATTTGTAAACGCCGAACGCATTCCTTTGCAATGGTGTGACCTGAGTTATTATAAAAAAAATCCGATAATCAATTCACCATTATCCTTATCATTTTAGCACTCTCAAAACCTACAGCCCAGTTTTTGTCACACTAAGAGGAACAAGAGCGACTCACCAGCAACGTGCTGGAAGATTCTCTACTGAAAATCTTATAAACAGTATCGTTTTTCTCAATAGTTCTGTTATTGAAATACCAAGTTATAGTGGCATTTGGAATAGCTTCGGCGACACAGGTCAAGTTCTGAGGTCTTCTATCCCAGGTGAATGTTGTATTTACATTAATTTTTGGGTCTATAATCGGAGCATAACCCACGGTAAAATGTGCCTTACGAATACTTTGACCGACCTGTTGATGAGGAATAGTAATAACGAATGTCCCAGGATCATCCTACAAATTGTGCTAGTATTATACGATCTTGATCATTAATCGTACCTCGTTTGCGGCTATACATTCGTAAAATCCATCATCAATGAGTTCCACTTTGGAGAAATTCATGAAAGCAATGACAGTAAGTGGTTTAGTAGGATCATCAGTGGTTTCAACGGTGATTCGATATTGGTCATCGTTGCTCCTCTTGGATCGTGGCGATTCGAATTTCCTACAGAAAATACAACATCGAAATTCGAGATAAGAATCGGCATCTAAGGTAACCAATTTTTCTAACTCCAAGATTTAAAAACACCTACTGACCGAATAACAACTGTAGGTTTGGGATTGGCGTAAACGTGACATTGAATTTGCCCAAGCCCACCAACAGCGGCGGTACCATTTCTTACTTCGAATATATCCGGTTTCGACCTGATATTAAGATGAATATGACGGATGTCTTCTCCGGCTTTGTTTTCCGCTTTGCATGTGTATGTGTAATCGCTGGTTTCATTTCTGATCACTTTTTCGAAGGGTGGAACACCATTCGTTCCATTTGAAACTTCTTGAGGTGTCGAGGTTTTCATCAATGTAATCGTGGGTTTAGGTTTACCGGTGGCTTCGCATTTCACTTGAGCTTTTTCGTCTTCGATGACCGTTTGATAATCGGATGTGTTGACTATTTTGGGTGGAACGAGGACCTGTATGCGATGAAGTCAATTTTTTTAATTACGACACCAGTGCCAGCATAGTAAATTCTCTACGATTATTTTCACTCACTTCCAGGCGAATATTTCTGTAGCTTGTCTGGAACGTTTCGGAGACGGCTGCTAGGCATCTGTACATTCCATCGTCCGATTCATTAATCGGGTCAATGACTAGACCATCATCTTCGAACGTGTATCGCGGATCGAAAGCTAATCTCTCGCCATTCCTTCCCCAAATTACTATTGGCGGCCGCATAGCTTCGACTTGGCATCTGATCTTGTATCTGGTTCCAATCAACGCCGATTGATCGGCCGATACATTGACGAAAGTAATCAGCTCTGTAATAATTGAACGCGATCAACAAAATCATGAACAACTATGAAACTTGAGGGAACTTTGCCACATCGGTAACTTCGATTCAGCTAAAATTTGGCTCGCTGAAAGAACATGTCATCTATATCTTACAACCTGATTTTGTGCGGCAAAAATTTTCCATTTTTTGCGAATTTTTGAAAATAGTGATCGACAGTCCCACCAGTTAATTATCAATTTTTTACAAAAATATAAAATTTTAAGATGAAACTCAATCGTATTGAATCATACATTTAAGAAAAGAGGCAATTTTTAGCAAACATCCATGAAAGTAGGTAAGGTCAATAAGGGGATTTGGGATATCTGTAAACAGGTGGTGGTTGTAAACAAAGCTAATTATTTTTCTACAAATTTTGAACGAATCTGAAGCATAATGATTATTTAATATCATACTATGATTTGGGGTACATTTCGTCAGCCCCGCTCATTTCGAATTTGGAATTCGGAGTAGGGGCATTCGTTTGTGCTCGGTTTGTGCTGATTTGTGCCGTAAAAATTTTCGTTTGTGCTGCCCCCCTTCCAGAGATATTTTGAAAAAACCTTGGGCGGGGCTGGGGAAATGGTTTTTTTCAAAATTCGAATTTTGGGTCAAAATTGGTGTCATTCGTTTGTTCTAGGTTTGTGCTGATTTGTGCCGCAAAAATTTTCGTTTGTGCTGCCCCCCTTCTATGGGCGGGGCTGGGGAAATGGTGAAAACCAAAATTCGAATTCGGGGTCAAACTTGGTGTCATTCGTTTGTGCTCGGTTTGTGCTGATTTGTGCCGTAAAAATTTTCTTTTGTGCTGCCCCCCTTCCAGAGATATTTTGAAAAAACCTTGGGCGGGGCTGGGGAAATGGTTTTTTCAAAATTTGAATTTTGGGTCAAAATTGGTGTCATTCGTTTGTGATAGGTTTGTGCTGATTTGTGCCGCAAAAATTTTCGTTTGTGCTGCCCCCCTTCTATGGGCGGGGCTGGGGAAATGGTTTCAAGTAAGGGGAGAAGAAGGGGTCCAATGAAAATTTTGATACTGTCAATCGTTTGTGCTAAGCGAGTAGAGATTTGTGCCGTACTCGATTTTCACCGCTACCCCCTCCATCCTATTTTCAATAATATTACCATCGTTAATATACGATTGGGAGCAATGGTTAGGTTGCATAATTTTCCATTTTTTTTAGAAAATCTTTCCTAATGAAATGAAAATTCAATTTTTTACTTTGTACAAAATTTCAATTTTTTTTTTCATTTTTTCTTTCCTTTCTTTTTAAAAAAATTTTAACACATACCTACTTAGTTTTGTTTGGAATATTTTCAAAGTTTCCACGAATGTTTGAAGAAAAAAATTCCATACTTTTTTTGAACTTCAATTTCAAGGAAGTGGTGATCATTTAAATTTTATTTTGGAAACCTCTCTCTTCTTTCGAAATTCTTGTGTCAATTTTTCTCACTTATAGTATTGGGAATGGAAAGCTATTTTTCAATCATCATTAAAAATTATTTTCTGAATTTGAAACAATTACCCGATAAAAAAAATCGCGAACAATTTTTCAAATACCAAGCTGGCACTTACCTCGTCTTTTAGCTGATTTTTTCAAAATCAGCTATTAGTTTTGATCTTCGATTTTTTTGGTATTTCTTGCGATATGTATTTATGTATTTATGTATGTATGTATGTATTGACTGAATTTTGTCCGCGCGATAACTCTCGTTCTAATGGACCGATTTATTTCAAATTTTAATGGGAGGTCGGGTACCATGTAGAATAGAACCCTATTGTTTTTGAGCAATTTTGGACCATTACTACGCATTATTTGGGAAGAAATGGTCAGAATTAAATTAGACCAATTTAATCCATTAATCGAAAAATATTTTGCCTAGCATTTTATTTCAGGTCGAAAAAAATTAAAACTTTTCTCCCCTCTTTAGACGTCGACGTCGACGAGCACCGCGTCGACGTCATATCATTTTTTATTTAAATATGCTAGGCATTATTAAAAAAATGCATCAAATTTTATAAGCTCGATTTACTCGATCTAAACTCTAATCAGTGTTGCCAATTAAGAAATAATTCGCCGCTTTTATTCATACCTAATAATTGATAAGGAAAAAATGAAAAAGGAAAGAAAATTATTGAAAGAAGTGACTTTAAAATTAATAAAATTTTAAATGAAATAAAATTTTGCGGATTGAAATAAAAGTTTGCTGGATTGGAGAAAATTGAAAGAAATACCATATTTTTAGACAGACTAAATTATACAAAATGAACATTTTGAAAATTTCTGAGAAAATAATAAAATAAATTGAAAAAGAAAAAAAATAATTTAAAAATAATTATTGGAGTTCAAAGAAAAACGAAACTTGGTTAGTTTTTGTTTTTTCAAATGATGAAAATAAATGAAAATTTGAAAATATTATAATAATATTAAAGTTATTGAGAAAAATGAAATTTTATTTATTTTTGATACTTAAATGAGAATGCGAGTAAAAAACATTTTGACAAAAATTATTGATTTGAAATGAAAAAATGATAATATTTAATAATGATAATTGATAAAATAATAATTTAAAAAATCAGCTTTTCTGACGCATTAATGCGTCAGAGTTTTTTTGCATTTATTTTCCCCTGGCAATCTTTTGCATAATGTTTTCGAATAATTTCCAACAGAAGGTACTTAATTTCCACCCGCCAATCACAGCCAATCTTGCATGGAAAATATTTCACATTTTGATGCATGTTACAAACAGTATTTGAGCCATTGGACCTATTTGAGCCTGTGTATAGGTACTAAAACCTTCTTTCTCAAGTTCGTGTATGTGTATTCTCTTTAATTTGTTCAAGTAATTTTTTTGAGTGAAGATATTTGATTTCAGAATTAAGATTTTTCATTCAAAAATGGCCATAAAAATTTCTATTTTCGAAATCTGGCCATTCTATTTAGGCCATGAAGTCAAAATTTTCCTAAATTAAAAAAATTGAATAAAGAATTTTTTTTTTAAATTTTTATGTAGGTTCACTTCTTGAAGTACGTATGACGAAGAAAAAGAAATTGTTAAAAAGTCTCTTGGGGTCTGCTTTATGAAATAATGTATAAGTACGTATCTTTTTAATTTGTTGATTACAAAATTCAAAAAAATAACATCGAATTCAAAAAAAAATTTAAAAAGTAATAAATGATATTTGGTATAATCCACGCTCCCAATCGTATATTAACGATGGTAATATTATTGAAAATAGGATGGAGGGGGTAGAGGTGAAAATCGAGTACGGCACAAATCTCTACTCGCTTAGCACAAACGATTGACAGTATCAAAATTTTCATTGGACCCCTTCTTCTCCCCTTACTTGAAACCATTTCCCCAGCCCCGCCCATAGAAGGAGGGCAGCACAAACGAAAATTTTTGCGGCACAAATCAGCACAAACCTAGCACAAACGAATGACACCAATTTTGACCCAAAATTCGAATTTTGAAAAAACCATTTCCCCAGCCCCGCCCAAGGTTTTTTCAAAATATCTCTGGAAGGGGGGCAGCACAAACGAAAATTTTTACGGCACAAATCAGCACAAACCGAGCACAAACGAATGACACCAAGTTTGACCCCGAATTCGAATTTTGGTTTTCACCATTTCCCCAGCCCCGCCCATAGAAGGGGGGCAGCACAAACGAAAATTTTTGCGGCACAAATCAGCACAAACCTAGCACAAACGAATGACACCAATTTTGACCCAAAATTCGAATTTTGAAAAAAACCATTTCCCCAGCCCCGCCCAAGGTTTTTTCAAAATATCTCTGGAAGGGGGGCAGCACAAACGAAAATTTTTGCGGCACAAATCAGCACAAACCGAGCACAAACGAATGCCCCTACTCCGAATTCCAAATTCGAAATGGGCGGGGCTGGCGAAATGTACCCTTTGATTTGGTGAGAATTGCCCACGTAGAACGAGCGGTATAGTCGAAAGCATGAAATATGTTTCAAATTGTGGTTCCTGGAATATTTCTCATTGTCTAGAGGTTTCGATAAAACGCTCTTTCTATATAATGAGTTAATCCCAAAATCGAGATTTAATGATTGAAATACATTCTAAACCATTCTAATATTGAGTTCCTTTAAAACGCGGCCGAGCAATTTTTCCCCATAAAATTGTTAATACTCACGATAGTATTGTATTGAAACGGATTCCACCAAAATTTGGTTTACGTAATTAGCAACACACGTATACCGTCCGGTATCTTCTTTCATCAGTTTATTGATATACAACTGCAATTCGGTATTGGAATTATCAACAAATTCGGTATATATCCTCGAATTCTTTATTCTACAAGAACTCACCTTTGATTAAAATAATTCTGCTCATTTTGCTACGTTCTAATCTCAATAATAAATACCTACGTGTAGTTTGCATCGATTGTGACATTATTAGGATCGTGCCATCTGAAATTCGATATCTGCTTTGGGTTTTTTGCGTATGCTATGAAGCAAGTGAGCTCATAATCGCTTCCCAATGCCGTTTCCTGATCTTTTCCATCCGGCTCGATCAAAATCACAGCAGCGAATAAGGCAACTGTAAAAACATAAGTAAATCAAGAGATTGAAAGAAAGCTATATGCATCTACATTTTAAAAAATTATCAAGATTTAAAATTTGCTTCGATCACTTGTAAAATTCGAATCATTTTCGTATATATGCAAAAATTACCAAAAAAATTGTCTAAAAAATTATACTTAGCATTTTCAAAAATATTTCAAAAATTTGAATTGTGAGTACATTTTTGTAGATCACTTAGATTTAAAATAGGCACTGATCTCTTTTTTCAAAAAAGAAAAAAAAACATGTTAGTATAATGGTTAGTATGCAATTTGACGAATAATTATTACGACATTTTTCTAAAAACTTGGTACATCTTCTCCTATTTACAAGTACACCCCCCCCCCCCCCAATTACCTTAATTTCTTTCAAATCAAGCACGATAACTGTAAAAAGAAAAGCACCTCAAAATACGGATATATTCTTTTTTTAGTAAATTCTGGATTGTAACTCAAATGTACCTAAACCTATTTGTAGGTACGTTGTATCTACTTATACTTGAAATTGAAATCAATCGAAATACTTCTAGGATAAAATTAGCGATGTGTGGCAAAAAAAAGAAGGAATTATTATGTTCAGCAGTAAATTATTTTTCAGCAACTTATTATCTTAGTTTCCATTTCCGCACAAGATAATGACAATTTTTCAAACAACGAAATATCCCAATTTTATCAGTTTCAAAAGGAAAAAACATTAACAGATTGAGATTGGGATACGTGCCACTCTAAAATGTGCCTTGCCTCCTAATTTTTATAATTTTTTAATATAGTCCAGGGAAATTAGCCATAAATGTGATGGTTGGTGAAACCAATTGGGGGAAAAAAAATTTTTCTCGAAGTTACTCAGAAATGTGTCCTTTTTAACATTTTTTATATAAAATTCGCTAAAATCCGGCCGGTGCTTCACTCTAAAATCCACATTTTTGCCCCCTAAAAATGTTTTTTTAAGTTTATCTTAGTTTCTAATTGAGCTACAGGAAAAAAGTTGAATCAAAAAATCTGTAGAATTGAATTTCGAACAAAAAGGGTTTTTTGCAATTTTTTGATACGAGCAGCAGAAACCCCACAAAGTATACCTTGGAAATTTGCAAGTGCAGTGCAATTAGGGGTACAGATGGAGGGTCATTTAGTTTGACCTAGGAAACCGATTTTGATCACTTGTACGTCAAAACGTCAACCGGGATGAGACAAAATTTTGACTAAAATTTCAAACCCCCAATGCAAGTATTTTCGGGGGTATGGGCCAATTTTTTTCTGAATTACTAACTTCATATTTTTTGGTCAAATGAAGATAAATTTTTTTCGTTTGTTCTACGGATTCTGAAGGGTCAAAAGAACGCCAACAATTTTTTTTCAAAATTTTTGGTCAATTTTTGGCTGAGTTATGGCGTTTTAATAGTACAGGCCTCCAGGGAAATTGGGCAGAAATGTGATGTGATGGTTATACTAGAACTGACTTATTTTTCCTGGAGCATTAAAACGCCATAACTCGGCCAAAAAATTCTTGGAAAATGCGTAGTTAGGTGTCTAATGTCTATGTACTGTACAAGTAAACGCAATGTACTCAAATAGCCATATAACTTACCTAATTTGAGAGAAAATAAAGCTGCAGTGAAAGCTGTAAAGAACTTCATACTTCAATGCTAAATCGTTCACGTTTTGCAATGAAACTGTGATCAGCTTATAAATATCTATCACAATGAGAAAAATTCGCCTACTGTTTTATCGTCGTGAACACTATCTTATCAATACTTATATTATATTGAGGAAATGCAAAATTATATGGACATGGCATATCATCGTGGCGGCTGCTTTGCTTAAGTACATTGTTTTTTGTCGTTCTGAAAGTATTTTTGTTTAGCAGTAACATGATTCGAGTGTTGATTTTAACAACAGTACAAACTACTACTCTAACTCTACTCAGTGAGCAAAAATGAATAGGTAGCACTTTCAAGTTTCAAGAATTCTCTAACCTCCTCCCCCCCTGTCAAAAGCCATGTCACCAGCCTTGCATATGGAATGAGGTTATATTTAAATAATCAAAAGTGATCATTTGGTAAAGGGAAATTGAAGCAACTGATTTTTTAATTTTCGAAATTGCATTTTTAAATTTCAAAATCTAAATAAATAAGACTGATGAAATTTATTTTAAAATATACAATATGTGGATTAGATACCTCTAATTATATGTAGTAGGTCTAGGTACAGTGCATATTAGTACCTAATTTCTATCCATATACCTACTTAAGGTAAAATACATATAATCATTCAACTTCGCCATAACGTATTCAGTTGCAATTGGAAAACGATTCGAATTCATTTCGAATTTTTTCACCCAATAAATTCCTTATTGACTTTGTGATGATGATTTTTAAATATTCAAAAAGAGCGAATTTCGCAAATTCACTCTCATTTTCACCAACACCAGATTTCGACGATGTGATTCGAATGTCTCCCAGATGCACGTTTGCATCAACTTTTTTCATTTCCAATCTAGTACTAGAAGGAGTTCCATCGGAATGATATCTTTTGTATTCAGCGCTACCATAAATAGTCTTCGTGGTACATCTGCTAGGATATTGATAAGTAATATTTTTCCATATTTCAAACTGAATAAATTCTATGGTAAAAGTGACCCAACTCGTGTGGTTAGAATTTTCGCTCCATATCAGTTTACCTCTTAAATCATTCGTTTTAATCCTCATACCCACTTTATGAAAGTCAGTGTTTTCGAATGTGGAGGAAATTTGACCGGAGAAAGGATCCATAAGAACGTGATTGTTATCGAATACCTCAAATTCGATACTATCGATTGAAAATAACCCATCGATTACGATAGGTCCAATACTTGGCGAAACTTCTTGAATGGTTTCAAGTATTACACTCGGTATGATGTATAAATTATTTTCCACATTCGTTGAATTGCTATTTTTCGGAATTTCATCGTCGTGAATAAATTTTGAGCAGTCGGCGAGTGGAATGTTTTGAGAAGCTAATTGTAGGTCTATATTATTTATTATTTTTTGCTGTATGGGTGCTTCTATCGCTTTGAAGAATGTTTCCAGTTCGTTGCGAATTGGCGTTTGAAATGTTTCGTCGATTTTTAGCTTTATCTGCAATATAATATAAAATTATAAATATTTATTTGAAGTTATACGAGTGTTCATTTATGTAGGTTTGTTCAAAATTGAGATTTGAATATCATATCACAGAGTACCGCCAACAAAAAACTTCATATAATTACATTGGGTATCTATTTTTACAAATGAAGAGGCTACGAAGCTTTGATAAATTGGTATTTTCTAAGCAAAATGTGTTGGCACTTGGAAATAATGCATTCAAAAATTTTTACCATGCATTGGAATGTCTCTCTGAAATCGAAAGAGTTATCTATCAACCCCCCATGTGTATTTTTCTCCTAAAAAGTAATGAAAGAATTTTCCTCAAGATTTTAAATGGAAATTTTCAACAAAAAAAAAATGGAAAAAACGAGAAATTAAAACAAATTTTTAAAAATTCATGAAAAATTTTTTAAACATTTTTTATACATGAGTATATTTACAAGAATTTCTGTAAAAACTAATAAGAAATTGATTTAATGGAAGATCTAATTTTATTTGAAGGGAATTTTTCAGTTTAAAATTCAAAAATTAGCAATATTAATGAGGTAAAAATTAATTTTCACTTTGTCCACAGGCTCACTGTACAGTGTGCAGCATTCTCCTCTAATTATCATTTTATAGAAAAAAAAATCTTCTAAAGAAAAAGAGAATGTGTTAGAAATGTTGTTAGACATTTTTTTTAAAAATTCTAAGAAATTTTTTATTTATTTTTTTTTCAAAATAATTTATTTATTGATGAGATTTTTTTCAGAGGGAATTTTATATTGAAGGGAGTAGAGGGTTTCAATTGTCATCAAGAGTTTCTTAATGTGTAGCGAAAATTTTATTATTTTTTTTTATAAGCTAAATTGTTTTAACTACATTTTTTATGAAAAAAATTTTTGAAAGAAACTTTTCAATATGCTGGAAATTTTTTTCAAAATTTCGAAGGGCTAATTTCCAGAAAAAAGTTTGAAGTGTGAGATTCTTGATAAAATAATTTTATGATAATTTTTTTTTGAAACTTTCTGTGAAACTTTTTTTGGTGAGAAAATATTCTTTCTATTATTCATCATTTCAAATATGCCAAAATGGAAATTAATGAACGAAAGCATCGATTCAAAGCAATTTTTTAAATAAAAATTCTTTTTGTTTTTAGCAGAATAAAATATTTTCTTTTTTGGGAGTAAAAATATTTTGCATTTTGAAAATTTTTACCATTTTTTAGAGAAAAAATTTCTTTATTTCTCCAGAGTACCTAACAATAGTTTTTATTATTTTTTTTAAAAACAAATTTTTTCTAGATTTATTTTTGGAATAAAGAATGTTTTCAACTTCTTTGAATGGGTGGGAGAGATTTCTCAATTTTTCTAGAGTTAAAGTAGGTATCCTCATTTTTTTCTTTTTTTTTTTGGAATGAGAAATTTTTAAATTTTTTGGAACATTGAAATTTCCTTATCTTTAAAATAGAAAGTCTTTTGATTGTATTGGGAAAAAATAATTTCTCAATTTTATTACAAAGATACCTAATTTTTTCATAAAATTTTTTTTCAATTTTTTTTTGTTGGAAAAAATATATTTTTATTTATTTATTTTTAAATAATTATAAGGAAAGCAATTATTTCCCATTACCCTTTTTTATTTAAGAAAGAAAAATAATTTCTCAATATTACCTATTGGAGAAAAAATTTCTTTATTTTTTTGGTACTAAAAATGAAAATTTTTCGAGTTTTTCTGAATAATTTTTTTTTATTTTTATTTTTTTTTTGGTGAAAAAAATTCTGGTTTAAAGAATATTTTCAATTTTTTTCTTCTAATTGCTGTGATTTTGATTTTCTTAATTTTTGGAGGTAAAAACCATCTTTTAATGTTTTGGATCATTTGAAATAAATTCTCGATTTTTTTTGGGTGGGGGGAGGGGGGGGGGGGGCAATTTTCGATTTTTTTTTTTTTTTTTTTTTTTTTTTTTTTTTTTTTTTTTAATTTTTAGCAGAAAGCAATTTCTTACTTTTTCGAAAGGAAAAATATGTTTAATTTTTAAAAAAATGTATCTAGAATATTTCTTTCAATGAAAAAGAGGATTTCTAAAAGTGTTATTATTTATTTTTTGGAAAAAATTTTAAACAAGAAAAATTTTTAGTTCATTTTTTGTCCAAAGTTCGTTTATTCCAAAAAAATCGATTTTTAGACATTTTTCTTGGCTTCGACGCGACGTCAATTTTTTTTAGATCATTTTGCATTAATACATTTTGATAAGAAGGGTGAAAAAATACTTAATTATATCCAAATCTCAAGTTATGGCGTACGAATATTTTCATCGTAAATATTATAATTTTTCCAACCTGGGTTCTATTACTTGACATTTCCCATGGTAACTCATCTTTATAGTTCGCTGATGTGTTGTCAGTTTTGATGGGAAATTTTTTTGAAACTAGAATATTGCCAATTACAAAACATATCGATCCATTAACTACGTCTGGTATTGATTGCGATGTAGTATGAGTATTTGAAGAATTTGTATCTGTGGTTACTTTCAAAATTGCACAAATTTGTATATTGGTTTTCGATTTCACTTCGATCTAAAAAAAAAAGAAAAGAAATATGTAAATGTGTTGTTTCTATTTACCTACTTACTCGTTCAATTGTTTCGAAAATTCAGTAATTGTAGAAAATTTCCTACTTTGGCAATTCCTAATGAATCACATCCTATCGCAGTCGAATATAATCTTTCTTCATCGGTCCATTCCATGATTCCAACATCGTGAAATAAAACACTCCCTATGCCTAGATCAATTTTTAAAAAATCTTTCGCGATTGAAATTCCCCATATTAGTGAAACTTCAAATTTTGGACTACCGAAATGACGAGCGAACTTTTTGCCAACATCGATAATTTTTTTCTCAATTTTTTCATTCTGATTTACATACGAAGACGACAGTTTTCTAATAGAGATATTATTGAAATAATCATCTTGAGAAGAAGAAGACGTTGTTGGGGTATCATCTGATTCCGATCTAAAGCTCAGAAGAATTTGGTGTACGTCTTCTCCAGCTTTATTTTCAGCTTTGCAGGTATATTCCGAGCTATTTCGTACATTTTCTTCGTTAATATATAAAATGCCTGGTTCGCTGTCTGTTTCACTCGAGACTTCCTCGTTTGTGTGCGGATATAACCACGTGATTGTAGGTGTTGGTCTACCCGTGGCTTGACATCTGACTTGAGCTCTTTTGCGATCGGTGAACGTTTGAAATTCGGGAGTATTGATTATTTTGGGCGGATCAACGACCTGTGAGATAAAATTATTTGAATTTTGATTTAGAATTAGAAATTTAATAGCATAATGTACCTGAGCTTACTGGTCTTCTCGTGGCATTTGTTATACTCACTTCCAGACGAATATTTCTAGTTTGTAATTGCTCTCGGCCCGATGATTCGAGATATCGTAATTCGCATAGGTATTCTCCATCGTGTGATTCGTCGACGTTATTTATGGTGAGGCCATCGCATTCTATGATGTATTCTGAGCAGTTTTGTAATTTCTCGTTGTTTCTGGTCCATTCGGTCATTGGTGGAGATGAAGAGAAGATTCGACATATGATTTTGTATTTTTGTCCGATTCGTGCTTCTTGTTCAAACGGTGCATCAAGTGGTCCTGTGTATAAAATTATTAATATTGGTAATCATTTATTTTCTTATTTGGCTCGAAAAAAATGGCATCCGTTCCGAAATAATTTAAAAAATGAAATTAAAAGATTTTTTTTTGTTTTTTTAAATTAGAAAAAAAATAAATAAAAAATAGAAAATCAAAATACGTAAGATTCAGTTTAAAGATTTTTTTCAAGAATTTTTTTGAAACAGTTTTTTTTTAAAAGAAAATTTCTATTTTCCATGGGAAAATATACCTACCTATTTTAAATAAGAAATTATTTTTTTGAAAAAGTTTTTCAACAGATTTTTTGTTAGAGATTTCCTTTGAAAAATTAATTTAGGTACTCGCTTACTTCATGTGACTTGAATTTATTTAATTTTGTCAGATTTATTTTTGAGTTACCTTTTACGATGATTTCTGAGTTTCATTATTAAGAGAGATATTTTTTTGAAGATTTTTTTAAAAAGATTTTTCGGTGGAGAATTATTCTTTGAGTACCTAAGTAAATGCCTATTGATTTTTAAAAGAAAATCATACAAATATTATTTCTCATAGAATTTTTTCCAACAAGTTTTTTGAAAAAAATCGTACAAGATTCTAATGTAACTTGAGCAACCTTTTCATTTTTTTCGAAAACATTTTTTCAAAAAAATTTTTTTGAAAGAATAAATTTTTCTCCATTATTTTTAAAGGTATGTTTTTGAGAATTTTTTCCGAATACTTTTTGTTTGAAAAAAATTCTATTGGGAGTTTTTTATGCGAATTTCATTCCAATCGATTTTTTTAGATAATTTATATATTTATGATTTCTCATCTAATAATTTCTTTTAGGTAATTTCTTATGAAAGATTTTTCCAAGAAAGATTTTTTCAAACAACTTTTGGCATTTTTTTTTCAAACGTTTTTTAGGAAGTGTTTCGCTAATAATTAAGTTTTTTTTTTTTAATGAAAATGTCTCCTCACTAGATTTTCTTGTGATATATTTTTGTAATAATTTTTTGTAGATAGGTAATAATTAGGTATAGCCTACTTAATTAATTTTTCTCCGTAATTTTGTTATTAGTTTATTAGTTTTCTCTATAGATTTTTTCGAAAGAGTTTTTTTTTAATAATATTTTTCAGACGTTTAGAAAAAAAATTTTCCTTGGTATTTTTTGGAGATTTTTTTGCAAAAAATGAAGTTTTTTCTTCCATAATTTCAATGAGTGGGTAGTTTGTTCTTTTTTAAAAAAATCAAAAAAAATTTCCCAAGATTTTCTATCTATAAAAAAAATTTTCTGCACGTTTTTCGATTTTTTTTCCCCTGTAAAAAATGAACAAATCAGAATTTTTTAGTTTATTTTATTTTTCGCCAAGATTTTATTAATACTTGATTCATTTTTTTTCATTTCGAAAGATTTTTTTTCAGGGTATTTTTTTTAGTGTTTTGAGCAAATTTTTTCCTGTGATTTTTTTTGGATTTTTTGTTTTATAGATTTTTTTACCACAAATTAATAATTTTTTGTGTGATTTCATAGAAGTAATTAGTTTTTTTTTTAATTATTTTTTAGTAATTTTCTATGATTTTGTTGAGAGTTTGTCTTTTTTTGTTGATTTTTTTTTTCAAAGTTTTCTCCGAAAATATTTTTGAAATATTTTTTTCAAACCTTTACATCGAAAATCATCTTGAAACAAATACTTACTATACGGTTCAATAACAACGCGAGTCTGTAAAAATTCCCTGCCATAATCAGCAACGCAAGTATACTGTCCACAATCTTCTTCAGACAATTTATTGATATATAAATCTAAACGGTTCCCAAAATGATTTATGTCCGTATATATTCTCGGATTTCTTCTCCTAGGTATATGCAAACGATAAAGATTGAAATCACCTTCACCGTCTTGTAATTTCAGTTGATCCAAAATTTACCTATAATTTCTGTCGATCGTGATATTATGAGGATCTAGCCATCGGAAATTCGTTATTTGTTTTGGATCTTCCTCATTTATCACACAAATAAATCTATAATCAATGTCCAAAATGCTTGGTCTATTCGTTTCTCCGACTGGTTTGATGGAAATTTTCCCTGCACTCTTGACTGTAAAAATGTGTATGAGGACGAACGATTCATTTTTTAAATAAAAAAAAATAAAATGTAAAATTCGCTTAAATTATCTGTGTATTTTGCACTTCTACTGTAGTACGTAGCTGTACTTACCAATCGTGCAGAGAAATGACAACAAAAGTAACAATTTGAGCATACAGTCCATCTTTTTGAGTCGAATAACTAAAACACCAAGTCAAGTTTTGGAAAATAGGGTATAAAATTCTTGAGTCAATCACCAAATACATAAACTACTTTAAAATGACTTCACAGTTTACTTGAACTTTTCTGTTTTAAAAGCGTATAATCCGGAATTTATTTTCAAAACATTCACATTTGATAAAGATGGATGTTGACGATGTGTCAGCGTTTCATTAATTGTTCGAGAAGTAAGATTGTAATATCAAGTATTATCGTTTATGGAGTTAATTAAAATATCTTGTAGGTACTTGGGCATTTTAATGTGATTTAATTTACGAAAGCAAACATCAAAAGTTGACTTCGCACACTTCCTTAATCTGTCCATGATGAAATTAATAATAATAACTATAAATAATTATCATTTTCATTTCTGATACCCGATTTTTTTTTTTTTAATTCTTGTAGTATCGAACTGAGTTTCTGTGAATTTTTACAATTTTTCCTAATAAGTGAATTAATTGGAAATGAACTATTTTTTGGACTTCTCCAAAACATCTCTCATTTCCAGAAACCATTTTTTAAAAAGTTAATTAGTTGGAGGTGGGGCAAATCTGGTGAAGAAAACTTGAAGATACAAACTTTCAATATACCTACTTTTTTTTTTTTTTTTTTTTTAAATAAAAATTTAAAATTAGGTAAGTAAAGTACATAGTTGGCCCATTTCATCAATATCAAAAAAAAAATTCATTGATCTAGAAAATTAAAAAAATTTCAGTTTGATAATTTCAATTCAAAAATTCTAAGAAATTGGCTTGAAAATTTTGAGAAAAAAAATTTAGAAGTATAGGAAAATTAAAATTTATTATTTTGATTTTTTCTTATGTGAAAGAAGAAAATTGAAAAAATGAAGAAAATAATTTTAAAACAAGAAATTCAATGTAATAGGTCAATAAAATTTTTTTGATAAGTAAATAGATCAATAAGATCTCGAAAATAATAATAAATTTTGAATTTTCATCAAAGTTGGTTAAAAAGCAAAACCTAAAAAATAATGTACGTAAATTGTCATTTTGTGCCAAAAAATTTAAAAATTTGAAGAAAAACATTCAAGGCCTTTTTTGTAATTTTTCGTAAGAATTTTTATAATTTTGTCAAAAAAAATTGAAGTAGGTATAGTGAAGTACCTATTATTTACTTTCTGAAAAAAAAAGAAAAAATAGAATTAGTATTTTCTCTCAAAAAAAAAAAATGTTTTATTATACTACTTTTTCAAGGAGTCAAGGGACTTTTTCCAAGATTTTTTTTCAAGCGAATTTTTTATGGAGAATTATTTTTACTATTTTTTTGAGAAGATTTATGATTTTTTTTAACGAACATGATTGAAATATTTCCTTTCTACAAACTTCTTTCGAGGAGAATTTTTTGTACCTAAAAAATATGTACCTATCAAAGGTATTTTAGCTTTTTTTTTCAAAAAAAGAGGGACTTTTTTTGTAATTTTTTGAAAGAATTTTCAATTTTTGTCAGAATTCTATTTTTAGGTAAACAAAAAAAAAAAAAAAAAAAAAAAATAGGTATAAGTAGATATTTGTAGGTAATTTTTTTTCGAGAGAATTTTTTATGCAAAAATATTTTTAATAATTTCACGAGAAGATTTTTCATTTTTTTCACATTTCCACACTTTCTTTTAAAAGAGAATTTCTTAGGAACATTTTTTGTAATTTTTTGAAGGGATTTTGTAATTTTTTTTTTTTTTGTATACCTACCTAAGTGTTTGAGAGAATTTTTTATTTTTTACGAAAATCGTTTTTATTTCTGCAAATTTATTTCTGGAAATTTTTTTCTCTTTGAAAAGATATATATTTTTTCTTGTATTTTTCACTTTAAATTTTTCCCTTGATAAAAATATGCTATAAAAATGAAAAAAAAATGTCTTCATAAAACATCGAAAAAAATTATTTTCGAAATTGCAAACTTTTCGTTCTACCAAGACTTTTCTTTGTAAATGAGTTTTCAAAAATTGTTTAGGTATAAATAAAATGTAAATGTGAGTATATTTTTAAAAAATGCAAGAATCTTAATTTTTATTGTATTAAGAAAAATTAACTATGTTTCTTTCCCATCTTTAAGGAAAGGTGAAATTAACATGTCAAGTACACAAAATCTCGAGTTCACAGTACTTAGTTCTTCATTTCCAGTCTTCAGAATATGCAGGATATTGCGCCGGTTTTCCGGTAAAGCAATCAAAATAACCAATCCTGGGTAGAATTTTCTCAGTGACAGATTTCTGCAACCATTCATTAATAAGAATTCTCAAATGATCGGATAAAATTACATTGACGAAATTCCTCTCATCTTCGCTACGATTAAGTTCCGACAAGACGACTCGATTTTTCCCCAAATTAATCTCAATTTCGGTTTTAACCAAATTCAGGCCTGTCTGCGATGCGCTTGTTGAAGGTTTCATATTGCATTTAATTTCAAAATAATCCATATTAAAAGCATAAGTCAACATTTCGCTGCTGTTCTGGGGGTAACTATAGTTCCATCTCATTTTACCGGTCAACGAATCGGCCATCATTCGAAGTGATAATTCATTGACGCAGAGAAAATTATTGAAATTTTGAAAAGACGTGTCCCATATGTGGAAATCGACCTTGTTGAAATGGGTCAAACCTTCGATTATGGCCGGACCCACGGTCAAGTTTATGCTATTCCAAGAATCCGATTTTTTATCGGTTATTATGTAAATTTCATTCGAGTTAGATGATCTAAGGCGACCTTTTGAGCAACCGTTTGTGACGTTTATGATGTTGCGCATCTGTAAGTTGAGTTGTGCTTGGAAGAATTGCTCTAAGGAGAGTTTTATCTGGCTGAGGATTTCTTGTAGGTTGTTGTAGATGGATATTTGATATTGCGAGTCGATTACCACCTCGAACTGTAAAATTTGAGGGGAGTATAAATTAGGAGTTTGAGTAGGATTTTTTTTTTTTTTTTGGAAATGATTTGAGATGGCTTACTTTTGACAGTTCGTTGGATATTTCGGTAGAATTGACTCGATTTGATGTCATATTATTGGCTTCTGTTCCTATTACTCCGTTTAATGTACCGTTTTCCAAAATTATCCAGATCGATCCGTAACGAGAGGATTCGTGCGATGGTGATGTTATACTCGCGTTGAATGATATTTCGATGTCGGGGAGCGCAACTTCTACCTGTAATTTTTAAATGGTAAATTAATTACTCGCCAACAAGAAACTTTAAAAATGCATTTTTTTTTTTTGAAAAATATTTTCTATTTTTGGTCGAAGACTAAATTTTATAAAAAATTTCAAATTTGAATTTCAACCTCATTTTTTGAAAAATCATTATTTTTTGAATAGGTAGTTTTTTTCAGGTTATTATTTTTAAAAGTTTAAAAATAATTTGGATTTTCAAAAAAAAACTAAATTTTTTTTCAATTCATTTTTTTATTCGGCCCTAAGTGACCTTTCAGCCTAATTTAAAAATGTCTTCTTTTCAATTTTGTTTCATATTAACTTTTAAATTTTTTTTCAATCCTCGATTAATTTTTTATAACTATCCGTGTGACTTTTTTCAAAAATTCTATTTTTTTTATTATTTTTTTTTTAAATAAAACTTTATTCAAAATTGAATTTTAAATGAATTGAGAATAATTTTTGTCCACATCAAGTTTTGCTCAAAATCATTTTCTTCAAATTCAATTTCTAGTCTTTGCATGGTTGAAATTTCATACTGTTTATTTTTTGTTTTTTATAATACTGCCAGAAATTTTATTCACCCCCCCCCCTCCAATTGTTCAAAATTAAGTTCTCAGTGGATTTTTTTTGTCCGAATTAATTTTGTTTCGAAATTTCTAAAAATTAAATGAAAAGTTTTTAATCTTCAAAACTTCCTTTAAAAATAAATTTTCGAAGATTTGTTTACCTACTTCTTATTCAATTTTGTTCAAAATTTTATACTCAATTTCTTCAAAAAAAAAATGAATTCAAATTATTTTTGGGATTTTCTAAGGTTATTTCGCATCTATATAGTTTTAAAATTGAAAAAATGGTTTGAAAATGATTTTTCAAAATTTTGTTCAAATTTCTTTTGAATAACTTTTTTGAAAATTTTTGCTCTAGTATAATTTTTTTGGATTATTATTCATTAAAAATTATGTTAGTAAATTTTCAATTTTCAAACATAAATTCAACATTAATTTTTTTCCAATTAAAATGTTGCTTGAAATTATTTTCTTAAAATTCAGCCTAAAAATCTTTCATTTTTAAAATTTTGTCTAAAATGAAATTTTTGATGATTCCTTCAATTTTGTTCAATCCAAAATTCATTTTTATTTTTATTTTCTTAAAAATTTAAATTCAATTTCAAGTCTTAGCTACATAATTGAAATTTCATCCAGCTTTGTTTAAAAATAAATGTTGTTTTTTTCAATTGGGCTCTGCTCGAAATTTTATACAATCATTCTTTTTTCGCAATTGTTCAAATTCAAGTTTTTTTAAATTTCATTTTTATCCAAATTAATTTACTTAGTTTCAAAATTTCTAAAAATTGAATTTAAAAAATTTTTATTTTCAAAATTTTCTTTACAAATGAACTTTTGAACATTTGTTTCATTTTATTCAATTAGGTTTATAATTTTACACAATTTTTTCAAAAAATGAATTCAAATTATATATTTTGTCAAAATTATTTTTGTGATTTTTAAAAGTTTGGTTTGCATCCAGTTCTAAAACTGAAAAAAAAATTGAATTGAAAAAAAATGATTTTTTAGTTTTGTTCAGAATTCCTTTTTGAATATTTAAAAAAAAATTTACCCGAATATACGTTTTTTTTGGAATTATTGTTGACAAATTCAGGTCAATAGATCTTCAACGATTTTGTTCCTTTAGTAAGTAGTATCAAAATTGATTTTTTCGATTTTTTTTTTAATTTATTTATTTTGGGTATTAGAAAGAATTTCATTCAATATTCAACATTAAATACCTAATTTTTTTCCTAATTTATTTCAATCAAGATGTAATGTTGCTTGAATTTATTTTCTAAATATTATTCAGTCCAAAAATCTTCCATTTTTGAAATTCTGTTTAATTTTCAAAGATTTTCTTTTAAATATTGTTCACAAATTTACTCCATTAAAAACAAAAATATTGTATTTATTCAATATAATACGAGTATAGGCATTTTAAAAATAAAATTCTGTAAATAATTGTTTTTTAAAAATTTATCCTTTGAAGATTTTGTTCAATTTGCGTCCAAATGATTTTTTCATTTTTTCATTAAATTTTGTTCAAAACTTTGCTCGAGTTTTTGAAGAAGTCAATTGTTTTTAGTTTTGTTTTTTCGAATTTTTATTTATTTATTTTTTTCAATGCCCAAATAAAAGTTTGTTTGAAATTATTCTAAATCTTGTCCAAAATTTTAAAATGTTATTTAAAACAAAAGTTTCAGAAATTTTTTTTTTTTCTATTAGAGGCAGGCTAATTTTTTTTGAAATTTGCTTTGAAGTATTCAATCAGAAATTAATTTCTAAAGTTGTCAAATTGATAATACTATATTTTTTTCCTAAATAAATTTTTAATAGGTATTTAATTTTCAAAATTTTTTAAAAATATAGAAAATTAATTTTTTTATTCAAAATGATTTTCAAGTTTTCAATTTTTAATTAGGTACATTATTTGTTCAAATTATTTATTTATTTATGTATTTATATTCAATTTATTTTCTAAAAATTTAATTTGAAAATTTCGAAAAAAATTTTAAACTTCGTTCAAAATTATTATTTTTTAAATAAATTTTGTTGAAAATTTTTATTTGTTTATTATTCACAATTAGGGTAATTACCAGGGTTCGGACATTCTTTCTCGAAAAAACGGGAAATATGCGCATAAAAATTCCCTTAAAAAACACGAAATATGCGCGAAAAACCTAAAAATATTCTCGAACGATATGGGTGTCAATTTAAAGAGGAAAACGCCAGCTACATGATTTTGATTCATAATTGGACGTATTTAGAACACATATTGAGAAATTACACAAAAAAGAACGAAAAATGAATTTTATTTTTACTCAAAAGCAAAAAACGTTCTAATTCTAATTCTAATTTGGTAATTCTACTGATTCTAATTAAATCAGAGAAAATAACGAAATTGTATTTTATCAAAATAAGTAGGTAAGTTTGAAAATTAAATCGACTCGCCAAGCCGGCATATGCAAAAAAGTACCACCAGTGTTGCACATTTGGGTGAAAAAAAAATAGCGGTATCAGTTTTGCTAAATTTTTAGGTGAGAAATTGCAAATTTGTCAAAATATGCTCGAAAAAACTCGAAAATTGTGAAATATTCTCGAAAAACCTAAAATATTCCCTAAAAATACCCAAAATATGCTTTTATATGCGCTGAAAGGTGAAATATGCTCAAACATGCAAAAACAAGTTGGGTTTATTTTACTTAGAATTTTCTGAAACGTAAAGATAACTTGAAAATTCTCGATCTAGTATTAAACAAAAAAACATGCTTGAGCATGAAAATCCGAACCCTGGTAATTACCTATTCAAGTTTAAAATGGAAAAAAGTATTGAATTTGATTCAAAACATTTTTTCTATAAATAAAAACTTTTTTCATTTTTTCCTCTTTTTTAAGCTTGAAAAAAAAACAATGATTTGCGAATTTATTCCATTCAAGAAGGAAATATTCTATCTAACTAATTTATAAAATTGCCGAACACTTTAAAATACTTCAAATTTTTTCCACTTACCGTGGTATTTCCATTCGAATTACATTGTATGTTTGTTGAAAATTTGGGACTGTCGAGATCATCATTATACGAACTATTCACTTTGAAATTATTATATAAAACTGCAACACCTTCGCTGAGTGTCATCTCAATATTTTTTTTTTCAAATAAATAATCATTCGTGGTGAAACGTATAGCTTTGAAGGTGCTATAATTCATCGCATATTCTATTATCATGTTTACGATGTCCGCTTCTATTTTATCATTCGCGTTGATCTCTGAAAGAATTATGTCTTCGATGGATGCTCCTGGTTTTTTGGTGACAACCACTCCGTCATTAGGTTTAGGTGGTGATGGACGTTGTGGCGCGGGCGTGGCTGGTTTGGCTGGTATCGAAGGGGGTGAAGTTGTACTGGGATTATCGAGATCAGGAGAATCGGGAGAATTTGCTGGTAGTCGATGGTGTTTAGTTCCAGCTAAAAAATAGTATCGAAAAAAGAAAAAATTAATTTTTAAAAAAACACTTTCAAAATAATTTTCAAAAAATACCCTTGAAAATTAATTAATTAATTGTTTCATGTTGGAAATTTATTTTCGAAAATTTTCAATTTTTTTATAGGTACGTTTTAACGCTTCTTTTAATTCTTTTTTCAGCCTTGGAATAATTATACAGAATTTACTCACCGATTATTTTGAAGAACAACACCGTGAGACAAAAAAGAAGCCTAGTTGATTTCATCTTCAGATCAAAAACGTCACGGATAATTTAAAACACGAGTAAGTTTCACGACCTCAGTTAAAGTACAATTAATACACCTGCCAAGGTAATGAAAAATGCCACTGAACTGTGCACAATTCGAAAGTTGATCTTGAAATGAACGTATCTATAGCTTGTATCATAACCTATACCTACCTTTTCATACATTACCAACAGATATGACAAAATTATCAGCGATTTCATTCGTATAGGTAACGCGTATGAAAAATATTTGCGTAAAAAATTTCCACAGTTTTATTCATTTCAGCTCCTTGCAGTTCGACTGATGAATGGTGATTTGCAAATCATTACTCGCCAGTACCTAACGTAAACTTTTCGTAAGATGAGAAATTTACAACTGTAACGTTGTTCAGAAAAATTAATCATTCCTGATCACTGATCAGCGACCTCGATCTTGAAATATCCCAATTTCAAATAAATCGAATTTCAGCTTTCATTCAAAAACTCCTGATTTTTTCATGATTTTTTGGAAATTGAAATTTTAAAATTTTCCCCCTGATTTTTTTATGTTTAATTCAATTTTTTGGGGAGGGCCACATTTTAAAAAGACACTGTTGAAAAAAAACACCTGCATAATTCAAATTGAATTCCTGCAAAAGTCCTGCAAAAGTCCTGCAATTTTGTTTTGAGATTTTGTTAGACACCATGACATCGGATACCTAATCGAAAGAAATTGATTGAATTTGTTTAACTCGAATTCGAGAAATCGGATAACCGGAAGTCTGATAATCGAGTTCTACTGTACAATGAAATGATGATCAATTTATTGATCATATAGAAAGTGCAATAACGAAAGAAATTGCAAACCATTTATCATTATGAATATCCTGTATGTGCTTCCTTTATGACTTTCTATCAGTGTTCATCATCTTTAAATATATCCGTTAAAACGACAAAATATTCGATTATTGTCTGATAATTGCACTCTGTGTAATGCAATTTATTACTTGAGATAAATTTTACATCATTATTTTCAACTACAACATATATTATATTTATATTTTTTGAAATTTTCAAGTGAATTAAAAAAAAAATATTTTGTTTGGTACATATTCAATTTTTAAATATCAGTGATCGCTAAATCACTATATCAATACGTATGAATATGTTCATTTGTAATGCTCGATCAAATTCGAAACCCATCAAGGGAAAGTGGAAGAATCAATTTTCAACATTCAAAAATACTATACCTATAACTATACCTAATAAAATTTCATTTTTGTCGCGTGATAGATAGATAGGCATTTTCTCTCCCCTTTGAGAGAAAATCTGAAATTCATTTTTTAGACACGCACAAAAATCAATTTTGAAATTAAAAATTTGGAAAATATTGAGAAGAAAAAAATTAAAAGAGCAAGTAGTTTTTATTTTTAGTTGAATTTGAACAGAGCGATCCGAAATTAGTCGAAGTGCACATCTATTTGGATTTTTTCAGTTGTAAAAAATGTTGCTCGAAAAACGACTCAAAAAATATATCAAAATAAATTTTGAATTCGTCGGCCTCGATTAGACTCATTTTGATTTTTTGACGTTTTAATTAAAAAAAAAAAAAAAATTAAAAAATACTTGGAAGTTATTATGAATTTCATTGGTGGAAGTCATGTCACGTCATACAGATTCACCTTATAGGTACTATAATAGGGAATAAAAATGGTGACGTCACAGTCACGTAATAAACACTTTGATAAAAGTTGAAACTGGGATGCTAATGAAAATGAACATGGGAAAAAATGGTTTTTTCAATTTTGTAATAAAACGGTGCAATTTAGAGAAAAAGTTTATAGAAAAGTTTTTGTTGTGGAGAAAATTTCCTATCAGAAGAGAGTTATTGTGAATGTCTCGCGTGTTTAGTTTCCAAAATTCTTATCAATTGTAATGTGTACGTTTTCATTATTTTCATTGTTTTCACTTAATAACTCGAAAACTAGGAGTTTTACAGAAAATTCATAAGAAACATTTTTTGTAGGTAAGTAAAAGAACTTTCAATTCAAATAAAAATATTTTAATTTCGTGTTGTACAAACGGAGATATCGCTAAAACAAAATTGTACTCTCTTCACATACTCGTCAATCTTCAAGTATTTTATCAAATAAATCGATAGTAGTTCATTTTAGCGAAAAGTTTATTATATCATTCGAAAGAGGACAAGATTCTCTATATTTCGTTTCCTTAAAACTTTATTCTGGCTCTTTTAGTTTTTTAGATATTTCGATTTGAAATGTAAAAAGCGTTAAAAAGCATGCGAAATCCGTTTGCTAAACATCAACACTAATTTCAAATTGAAATAACTGAAAAACTAAAATAACTAGAAATTTTTTTTGACAAATGAAATGTAGAGAATCTTGTCCTCTTTCGAATGATATATCAACTTTTATTATACAGTTAATTACACAAGAGTTATTTGTTCGAAATGGACCAGAAATATGCTGAAGAAGTGCAGTTTTGTTTTCTCAATATTATCTCCATTTATACTACACCAAATCAAAATGTTTTTAAACGAATGAAAAGCTTGTTCAATTTTCTACAAAAAGTGTCCTAAGTAAATTTTTCATAAAAGCTCTATTTTTTGAGTAATAACCTAATAAGTGCAAAAATTGTAACTCTTGTGATAAGCAAAATTACCGTGATCCCCTTTTCAACTTTATCACAGAAAAATAGCCGATTGTGACGTCACACTTTTATTCCCTACACCAATACGTTCTTACTGTGAAATGTAAACTTCCTGTGAATGTGAAAGACATTCATCAAAAAATTTTCAAAATCAAAAGATTTCTGTTTGCTTTGCTTGCGAAAAAACTGAACGTGTACGATATTTTTAATGCATGCTATAATGATTAATTGAATTGTGTTGTGAATTCGAATAGACCCTGAAGTATTCTTTGGATGAACTACGTCTACGTCTCATTTTCCATGGCTTGAAAATCAGTCGAGAGCATTGAAAGGCTGCCTGTTGATTGTTCCCGTGTTTCTCTCCTGCCATACTAAGCCTATTATCGGAAACGAAAAGGTAATAATTTAATTTCACGTTTATATAAATTCGTTCCTATTTTATCTTAATACCTACGTGGCATATTCGTTACAGTTTTTAAATTTGAAGTAAGCCAGTAAGCGGTCGTGTCAATTTTCAAAACTGCATTTCGATCATTCATGTTTCCTTCCAATCATCATTTCCTTTGTTGAAAAGGTAAAGGTACTTTACGTTTATGAATTCGTTTATCGTTTATCTCGCGTTAATAGTGATATTTTTTCTATGTAGTTATTTGAATTTGAAGCTAGTGAGCGACTGCAAAATAATCACGATGACATTCGAATTACCCAGTGCGTTGTCGACGGATAAATATGTACGTAGGCGTAATGAAGAAGCAAAATTCAATATGAAACTTGAACAATATGGTAGGTTTTATTCTACATGTATTAATTTAATGTGTGCACCAAGTATTTTCTTTATAGTACCACTACCAGTACGAAATATATTTGATTTAACGTAATATTCTATCCTGTTGTTTGAAATAGAAGCAATAATGGAAAGGTGATCGTGCTCACGTCCGTCCATATTACATGTACATAGATCGTCTTCGTGTTGGTGAAATGAAGAAGTTAGAGAAGAGCCGATTTATTGAAACTCGATCATCATGGTAAGTTTTATTTCGATTTATGTGCCTCGTTATGTTATACTTACTACGAAGTATAGTATTTAGGTATTTACCTAATCGAAAGTCCATATTATCGCTCTTTAAATCGTATGTAAAATGGATGAAAGTGATTTTTCTAATGCAAAAAATATTGAAAATATGTAGAAGTCAAAACATGAATCATTAGATTGACAAAGATCGTGATTCATACACGAACACAAAGCATTCTTCCTATAATAATTCATTTTTTTACTTATCTATTGTATGTATTTCGTGACGAGTGTAGTGGTAAATTGTGCTGGTGTGAGGGTAGCGCGGGGTAGCGATTACGATATCGTTTTTGTACCATCTCGAGACAGGTACGCGTGAACAACCAATCAGAAACGAGCACCGAAGAGTTGAGTATGTTGAACTGCTTTCTAGGAGGAAGGTTGGAAGGGGTGTCATTGTTTGCGTTGTTCGTACTTCGTATGTTGGTTGCACGCACGCTCACACGCGACCCATCAGTTTTCCAAGTATGACTTGTTAAACTTGGAAAATCGGAATTCTTTTGCTACTGATCCCGGATTGCGATACGGATCGTTGATATTTTCCGATTGTCGCATCCCTGTTTGCTGCGAATGGTTTTTATTCGAATGCAACCATCGTCTTATGTTTAGTTTTCGTAAAATAAGATGAAAATTCATTATGTTTTGAAAACGTTCAATTCTAATTAGCTTTGTGATCATTTACGCGTTAAATCAAAAGTTTGTTCGTGTCGTTTACGTAGGTTCGTTCGGTTTGAATGGTTGCCGAAAAGATTCTTACGTCATGAGGCTTGTTTTCAACGGAGATTACCTAATTGTGGTAAGTTTATTCTTTTTTATCAAAGTTTTTTATTCATTAAGTTTTTAAATTATGGCTCGTGAAGACTCGAAGTAGTGTTATTAGCTCAAGTATACTGAATAATATTACAACGCTCGAACTTCGAAGCGGCCATCTTGGTTTTGTAGTGAAACGAGTCAAAGTTTGCTCTTTGGTATTATACGTCGTGTTTCTTTTATTTATTGAAACACCATTATTTTTCGGATAAAAGTTTAATTTTAATTCGCTTCGTGTTAGTATATTAATGAAAACGTATTTCATTCTTTTTTCGGGTACTGTGTATCGAATTTTCCGTTTATTAAATTGAATGTTTGTTTGTTTTGTTTAGGTAGATACGTGTGTTATTATCCGCCGGCGTTGTGGCCTATTCGAGTTCGTTTTTTTGCAAACTGTAAAGTAAAGCTTTGAAAAAGAAGATTCAGCTAGTCATGGTGAGTTTATTTATGATTTAATTTATATTTTATCAAATTTTGAAACGTAATAGCTCGTGAATTTTTTCAAAGTACAATGATCGAAGCGGTTGTATTGTTTTATGATACAAATAATTTTCATCAGATTTGCTATTCGTTTTACGTTTCGTTTCGTTTGTAGAAATACAGTATAGGAAATCGAAATGTTTCGAGAAAAATTGTACTTTTAGTTCACCATTATTGTGATTTACTTTTACTTTGAACGAAATTATTTTTTTTCGACTGCTACGTTGCTTTTTATTTTATTAAATCGAAAATTTGTTTGTGTTACGTTATAGGTACGTAGTCAATTATCCATCTGTTCGCCAAATTCGAACTTAATCGTATAACTACTTAGCAAACGATGAAGAAGAGCTGCTGTCTACTCAGCAAACGATGAAAAAGAGCTGCTGTGCTGAAAATGAACCTGCACGATTTCAATCGGTCTTCAATGGAGATTATATTCATTTGTGGTAAGTTTACTCTATTCTTTTGTCGAGTTTTCGAATACAATATCTCGTGAATTTTATTGCATCAGTGTCCTGGCCTATCTTTATCAAATTTCCGTGCTTATTCTGGTCAAATTTGCCTCGTGAAAGTGAAGTGTCGATAATTGAAGAACATTTTTACGTTTTTTTTCCTCCTAAATTTGAATTTAACTCGAATCTATATTGCTAGTTCTTTCAAATCGAAAGAATTATTCGTTCGAACTTGAGTAAACTGTGTTTTTTATTCCATTTTACTTTAGACGATTTTTTTTTCCGGCTGCTACGTTGCATTTTATTTTATTAAATCGAAAATTTGTTTGTGTTATATAGGTAATAGGTAGTACGTGTTCAATTATTCATCTGTAGGCCGAATTCGATCTTGTATATTGCAAAAACGATAAAGAAAAGGTGCTGAAAATGAACCTGCGTCATTTCAATCGGTCTTCAATGGAGATAATACTCATTTGTGGTGAGTTTATTCTACTCTTACAATATCTCGTGAATTTTATTGAACTAGTGTCCTAGTCTGTTGTTAGATTTTCATGCTTTTGGCCAAACTTGCCTCGTGAAAGTATCGATAAACAAAGAACATTTTTACGATCTTTTTTTCCCCCAAATTTGAACTAAAATCTATTGCTAGTTCTTTGTTCTTTGAAATCGTAAGAATTCGTTCGAACTTGAGTAAACTATATTTTTTTATTTCATTTTACTTACTTTAAATGAGATTGATTTTTTTATGACTGCTAGGTTGCATTTTTTTTATTAAATCGAAAATTTGTTCGTGTTGTTTAGGTACGTGTTCAACTGTTATCCATCTGTATGCCAAATTCGAGCTGGTATTTTGCAAACGCTGAAGAAGAGATGTTGAAAATGAACCTGCGTCATTACAATCGGTCTTCAATGAGGATTATACTCATTTGTGGTAAGTTTACTCTTTTCTTTTGTCGAGTTTTCGAATATAATATCTTGTGAATTTTATTGAATCAGTGTCCATTGTCCTAGCCTATTTTTTATTAAATTTCCGTGCTTCTGGTCGAATTTGCCTCGTGAAAGTGATGTGTCGATAAATAGAAAACATTTTTTTATAACTTCATTTTTAAGTGTTCCTTGTTGCTGAACTGAAGTTTGAGTCAAAATTTCATCTTTTATTTTTTTTTACATGACATGTTTTCCAATCTTTGAAAATCCCTATCGTACGTTTCTGGTAACTTCAATCTTCAACTTTCGTTCAATTTTTTCGTAATTTTTTTTTTTTAAAATTAATTAATTAATTTTTTAATAGATAAATTAAAAAATTAAAAAGTGCCTACAGATTTTTCTGACAAGCAAAGTATTTTGAATTCAAATCTATTTTTAATTTTTAATCAATTTTCAACTTCTTTCAATGTAAATATTTTATTACCTACTGTCACTTTTTTGCAATTCGAAATTTTTTTCTTTTTGTCCAAACTTGAAAAATGGGTGATTTTGGAGTATAAGTAGTGATAGAATCAAAATTAAAAATTGAAAAATCGATTTCGTCAATTTAACAAAATGATAATTATTTATAGCTAATTATTTCTTCGTATTGGTCTATGATAAAAATATTAAAATGTCTAAAATTTGATTCAAGTACATTATGTAGGTACCTATGAATTTGGTTCATTTTTAAATTTTGATGTTTCGAAATTGCATCAAAACGTATAATAAATTTTAAAACTTGATCAATTTTTGAAATTTGGAAAATTTGTAAAATGAGGAAAAATTCAGAATTGGTGAAAATTTTTTAATTTTGATAATTTCTTAAATTTTGGGAAACTTTGAAATTTGGCGATTTTTAAAATTTTATTAACGTTTTAAAATCTGTTAAAATTACAAAAAATTGGAATTTTGCTAATTTTTAAACTTGAATGAATTTTTGAAATTTGATAAGAATTCAAAATTGAATGAAATTCCAAAATTTGGTTCAAGTTTGAATTTTTTTCAGTTGTAAAATTTAATAGGTAAAAATGTTCAAAATTGCATAAAAATTGTAACGTGCAATAAATTTTTGGTAATCGGGAAATTTTAAAAATTATGTAAAATTCTGAATTTGATTATTTTTGAATTTTATTAAATTTTTGAGATTTAAAAAAATTGGAGAAAGTTGAAACATTGGTAATAATTTTACAACTCGAATGAATTTTTGTAATTGGAACAATTTCTATTTGATCAATTTTTGTAGTTCGGGAAAATTTTAAAAATTAGGTTGAAAAATTTGAATTTTTATCATTTTTTTTATACCTAATTTTGATAAATTTTTAAAAATTTTGGAGAATTCAAAATTTTAGGCATCATTTTTAAATTTTATTAGATTATTGAAATCTCTAAAAATGGCAAGCATTAGAACATAATTATGTAATTTTACAACTGTAACAATTTTAGATGTTTAGTTAAATTAATATTGCCATTTTTTGGTATTTACTGAAAATAAAAAAATTTCAAATTCACTAACGGTAGGATTTTGCCTTGAAAGAAATGGTAGCCTTTGTCACCGATTAAATTATGATTGCTAGTTTTTGAAATTTACAGAAAATAAAATTTTTCTCAAATTCTGTAAGGGTAGGATTTTGCCTTAAAAGAAATGGTAGCCTTTGTCACTAATTAAATAAAAATTTTCATTTTTTGAAATTTACTGAAAATAAAAAATTGTCTCAAATTTACTAAGGGTAGGATTTCACATTGAATCAAAAGTAGCCGTCGCCACTGATTAATTGATTTTAAAAATTTATGAAATTTGATAAAAAATTGAAAAATATCTAAAATTTTATTCAAGTTTGAATCTTTTTGTTTCCAAGTTTTGATAAAAATTGCACCAATTTTTAATGCGCAATAAATTTTTTAATTTTGACCGTCTTTTTGAATTTGGAAAATTATAAATAAAAATTATGTTTTCGAAATAAATAAAAATAAAATTCTATAATGATAAAAATTTGAATTTACTACATTTCTAAAATTTGACAAATGACAGTTTTGAAAAAATTCAAAATTTTGTCATTTTTTGATTTTGTTGGATTATTGAAATTTGTAAAAATTGTAAAAGATGGAATTTTTGTCTTTTTTCAACTTTAATGAATTTTTGAAATTGAAACAATTTTTAGAATGTGATAATTCTTTGAAAATTTGGCCCAATTTTTGAAATTTGCGAAATTTTTAAAACGAGGAATAATTCAGAATTGGTGAATAATTTTTAATTTTTGATATAATTTCTTAAATTTTGAGAAACTTTGAAAGTTGGCGATTTTTAAAATTTTATTCACGTTTTGAAATCTGTCAAAATTGGAAAAATTGAAATTTTGCTAATTTTTAAACTCGAATGAATTTTTGAAATTTGATAAGAATTCAAAATTGACAGAAATTCTAAAAGGTTCAAGTTTGAATTTTTTCATTTTTAAAATTTAATAGATAAAAATGTTCAAAATTACATAAATTGCAACGTGTAATAAATTTTTGGAAATCGGGAAATTTTAAAAATTAGGTATAATTCTAAATGTAAGTTTGGTAATTTTTTAATTTTATTAAATTTTTGAGTTTAAAAAAAATTGGTGAAAGTTGGAACATTGGTAATAATTTTACAACTCGAATAAATTTTTGTAATTGGAACAATTTTTAAAATTTGATCAATTTTTGGAATTCGAGAAATTTTAAAAATCAGGTTGAAAAAAAATTTGAATTTTTATAATTTTGATAAATTTTAGGCATCATTTTTAAATTTTATTATATTATTGAAATTTGTAAAAATGGGAAAAATGAGAACATTGGTAATTTAGAACATCAATGAATTTTTGAAATTGTAACAATTTTAAATGTTTGGTTAAATTAAAATGGCCATTTTTTGAAATTTACTGAAAACAAAAATATTCTCACGTTCACCAAGGGTAGAATTTCGACTAGAATCAGATGGTAGCCTTTGCCGCTCATAAAATTAAAATTGTTATTTTTTGAAATTTTTAGAAAATAACAATTTTCTCAATTTCACCAAAGATAGGATTTTGCTTAGGATCAAGCGGTAGCCTTTGCCACTGATTAAATTATAATTGCCATTTTTTAAAATTTACTGAAAATAAAATTTTTCTCAAATTCACTAAGGGTAGGATTTTGCATTGGACGAAATGGTAGCCTTTGTCACTAATTAAATGAAAATTGCCATTTTTTGAAATTTACTGGAAATAAAATTTTTCTCAAATTCACTAAGGGTAGGATTTTGGATCAAATGGTAGCCTTTGCCACTAATTAAATTAAAATTGCCATTTTTTAAAATTTACTGAAAATAAAATTTTTCTCAAATTCACTAAGGGTAGGATTTTGCATTGGACGAAATGGTAGCCTTTGTCACTAATTAAATGAAAATTGCCATTTTTTGAAATTTACTGAAAATAAAAATTGTCTCAAATTCACTAAGGGTAGGATTTCACATTGGATCAAAGGTCGCCTTTGCCACTGAATAATTGATTTTTAAAAAATAATTAAATTTGATAAAAAAATGGAAAAATGTCTAAAATTTTATTAAAGTTTGAATTTTTTTTATTTCTAGGTTTTGATAAAAATTGCGTCAATAATGCGCAATAAATTTTTTAATTTTGACCGCTTTTTGGAATTTAGAAAATTATAAACAAAAATTATGTTCAATTCTATAATGTTTAAAAATTAAAATTTTCATAATTTTTAAAATTTGGTGAATGACATTTTTGAAAAATTCAAAATTAGGTCATTTTTTGATTTTGATGGATTATTGAAATTTGTAATTGTAAAACTTGTAAAAGATGGAATATTTGTCTTTTTTCAACTTTAATTAATTTTTGAAATTGAAACAATTTTTAGAATGTGATATTTCTTTGAAAATTTGACCCATTTTTTGAAATTTGTGAAATTTTTAAAATGGGGAAAAATTCAAAATTGGTGAATATTTTTAATTTTTATAATTTCTTTTATTTTGGGAAACTTCGAAAGTTGGTGATTTTTAAAATTTTATTAAATTTTTAAAACCTGTTAAAATTGCAAAAAATTGGAAATTTGATAAGAATTCAAAATTGACTGAAATTCCAAAATTTGCTTCAAGTTTGGATTTTCATATTGAAATGTAAATCTCCCCTTGATTATTATTTAGCCTCGGCTTACGGTCATACTTGCGATGAGAATTCGTACTTAATTATTAATGTTTTTGTTTTCTTTTTTTCAGGATTCTCGTATCCAAAAAATTGAACGACATGAAAGTTCCAACATCGCTGATTGATTTGAACTTGAAGAAACAACAACGTGAGTTTAATTTATCATTTCAATGGTGTTTTTGTTTCGATTTTACTGTTTTTCTGTGTAAGAATTTGTGATTTTGAAATATTTTTTCTTTCATTTTTATATCGATCGATTTTCAACTTTTAAATTCAATCTTTTTTCTTTTTTGGTGTTGACGTTCATTTCATGACAATTTGTTGAAATTTTTTTTTTTTTATCCTGTCGTCCGGTTAGTGTTTTACATTTTCCAATTTTTTATTTGGTATGGGTACCATCAATTTTTTAATTTTATTTTTTGTTGGTTTTTTTTTTGTTGATTTTTTCCACTCTCAAAAATTGCGATTTTTCATCTAAATTTATTCTTAATTTTATTTCATTCGTAAAGGAACGTTTCTAAATTTCTTTTATTCGGAAAAACTTGTCCATCAATTCGTTTTTCCCCCATGTTGAGTTTAAAAATACTTACATCGATCAAAGAATAACAACCGTTCAAAAACACCAAAAAAGGTGAGGGTTTGATTTCAACCTGAGCAGTATTCATTGTAGTATTTTTCAAATCATTTCGAAGATAAAATTTTGACGGGAGTTTTTTTTTTTAGTCGAAATTGTAGGTACCTTTTACGTTTCGATTTTTTCGAAATTTGTATCTTTTGTTGTAGAGTTGAATTTTTTTTTTTTTTTTTTTTTTTTTTTTTTTTGGAAGTTAAAATATTTGTGGGTATCACTGATTGTTTATTTATTCGTTTTTTTTTTTGGCAGGTCCAGGTGTATTCGACGAACGTGAACATATACGAGACCATTATCAAGACCTCAAGAGCTTCATCATCCTCACACTCGCTTAATATTTTAGATCAACGTTGAATGTATTCGAAGAACTTTGTTTTGATTCCGGCGTATGATGAGAGTACGAGTTCACCTGTTGCTGCCTACCTTCATTGTACCTGCGGCACAACGAGATCATCGTCGTATCTGTTTTCGGGGGATGCTGTGGTATGTCGACGTGATATGGTGATATTTTTTTATTGATTAAGAGTCAATACGGTATTTCGCTCTACGAAACCAACCATCTACGTGTATATTTTTTCACTGGTTAGCGAGCCTCGATTGTATTTTTAAGTACTCGTGTTGGCAAACCAGCTGCCCACTTCGTGATGTTTTTGTAGATCATTCACAGACTCCTCTCTCTTCGATTATTTCACAAATTTATTAAGAACTCGCGAGTATACCCATATTACACCAGTGTTGAATAATTTTCAAGATTGTGCCCTAGATATTTTCCCTCGTGATTATTTTTTTCAAGGCGCACGTTATCTTCGCTGGAAGCGATTTTTTAAATTGCCAAATTGACGAGCAATATTACATTGGCGATAGTACCTAGATCAATAGTTTCAATTTGCAGATTAGCATCACGTCGATTATTGTTTGAAATCTGGCATATTTTGATTAAGGTGAATATACTTATAAGATTGATGTGAAATTGTTATACCCCTTGGATATTTTTTCATTTCCAGAAGTTGATATATACATTACATTGGCGAATCAATAGGTTCCTAGATCGATATTTTAATTTTCAGGTGATTTTTTTTTCATGCAAATGACGACCCCAGGTGATGTTTTTTTTAAAATGTAAATGACGACCCTTTAATTGTTTTTTGAAAACTGGTGTTTGATTTGAAAATTGATTATCGTTCGCAGTTTCGATCGCGTTCGTATATTTTCGTTGTCTTCGATTCGGCATTATTCGCGTTTAGGTGCCTGAATTGAAATCGTTTAGCGTTGGTGGGGCAAGGTGGTATTTTTTTAATTCTTTGGCGCGGGCGTCCGCGCTTGGTTTTGTTACGGGGTCGTGTTGGTGAGCTCGATTATCAATATCGGTGCCGTCCACCGTTGGTAGTTGGAGCCATTTCACGATAACTCTTCTTCGGCAGACGAGGGCTGATGAGGGGATCCTGTAATGAAGTCGGGCTCAAAATTGATTCGTTTATCGCGTAGGATTCTCAATTCGTCGGTTTTAGGTGTCCGATGTTTCGGTTTTCCGGGGTTGTGCACACTGTGCTCGATTACCAACGGTGCCGTACCACCTTGGTTGGTAATCGTATGGGCCAGTTGGCAACTTTATTCTTCTTCGGCTGACGCGGGCTGATTGAAGAATTCTGGGACCAAACGTTCGGATGGTCTCGCGTTCGAGGATCTTCGGAGGTGTTGTTTTTGACGGGTGGTGTGGACAATCGCGAGCTCACGCCATGTCCGCGAAACGCATCTCCGACTAGGATTAGCCATCGATGTCGGTATCTGTGTCTGGAGACCTCACGACATCGAGAAAGACCTGTAGTTTCTTACGACACTGACACGGTCTTCCCCGGGACATCGTTTGGCTGGCGACCTGGAACCGGAGGGCAGTCAGGGTTAATATCAAACTAAAGGTATTTAGGATTGTCTCTTAGCATGCTTTCAATGGATTATGTGAACTATCGCGAGTTCACGCAATGTCTGCGGAAGCCACGCCTGTTAGGTTATCCATCGATCTCGCACGGCATCGAAACAGCCATCGATGTCGTGGGACATCGAGAAAGACCCGGAGTATTCTACGGCACTGGCGCGAACTTCCCCGGGAATGCGTTGGCCGGCCGGCGACCTGGATCAGGAGGACATTCCAGAGCCGTACTAAGCGAAGGGTATGTAGGGTGCGAATAATTCGCATACGCCCGAGTAAAACGTAGCGTTGTTTGGATCGCGGATCAAAATTGTACGAGTTTGGTATCAAAATTTCTCTTATGCGAAGTATCAGTCCCGGACCATAGGAGTAGGTGATTATCCGGGGCTGGCCAGGACAACGGGATTTGCGTCTTGGGTACTGCGAGCTCGGAGGGCCCTACGGCACCCTGCACCACCATCATTCGATGGGGAACTGGTACATTGCCTAAGAGGGGTCCTGAGATGACCGCGGTAACGGCTTCGCAAACGGGAACGGTTTCCTAGTGTTATCGTTTCTGTAGGCCACGAGCTCCATCAAAGAGGTTGGAGGCTGGTCGGCTGTTTTGGCTCGACCGATTTCGGTCTATATTATTCTTCGGGCTGCGTACCACCAGTACCAATGGCCGAAGAATAATCTAAATTTAAAACGGTCGCCGAATAGGCGTACCGTAAGTTCCTTTGCCTCGACAATGGATGACTCATTTGGTTTTGCCCGCGATGTTCGCGCCTTGTCTACTGGTTACGGTCTAGCGAACATCGCCCGTGGTGAGTGATCTCCCTGGGTCAAGGTACTGCCTCGCTCGTTGAGGCAGTTGAAGAGTGTGTGAAGTGAGAATGTTGATCCGGATTGTTTCGCGACGCTACGTTGTACTCGGAGTGTATGGGTTTTGTTTGCTTCTTTTAGTGGATATTGTTTCAAAATTGAATTAGTTTGGAATCGAAAAAATTTCAAAGTTCATTTTTATTTTTTAAAAATTGAAGAAAAATATAATAAATAATCAGTATTTGGCCTCTGAAAATTTTAAAATCATTTTTATTTTTTAAAAATTGAAAAAAAATATAAAATCAGTATTTGGCATCTGAATAATAATAATACAATTTTTTTGGGGGGTGAAGCTCGAACTTGATCGTCGTCATTATTTAATGCCCACGCAGCCTCCCTTTTTTATGGCTTGAGCCCATTTTTGACCCAATTGTGATTTTAAATTATATTTCCACCCGATTATAATTAAGTATTGTAACTCTGTATTCGCGTAAATTGTCGTTAGCAATTTGTTAAAATGTTATGTATCTGTCTGTATTATTTTTGTTATTGTTGTACATATTTATTCTGTATTCGTTCATGTAATAACCGATCACGGTTTTTCACTGTCTAGCGGCAGGCAGTGTTTTTTAACCCAGATCGGTTAGTTATTAGTTTTAATATTGTATTGTTTTTTTTTTATGCCGCCTGTTCTACGTTTTGAACAAGAATTTTTGGCTCAGACGCTGAGCAGTGTTTTATTTCTCGACATCGATATACCTGAACGTGATTTTATAAGCTGCAAACTCGTAAGAAATGATTAATTTCAGCTTGAATAAGTGAAACAAGTGGAAAACTTGAAATATATTGCAATTACTGATGATCCATGGTGGTTTGGAAATTACAAGATTGTAGACATTTATTCATTTCAGCTAGAATTGGTATAAAAAAGTATTAACCTAGGGTAAAATGTCAGCTAAAGCGATGGTAAGTAAAAATGCCCGAAAAGCTGCTCGAATAAAGCTTTAAAAGTACTCGAGTTCCTCGTTTTTGAAAATGATATGCAAAGCTTGGGCAATTTTCTAATATTAGAAGACGAATTTCTACGGTAATTCACGATTGGCAAAGATATCTGCAAAAAAAATGCCATAAAAAGCAGACGAAAAAAAATTCACAAGTGACGAGTGCCTGTAAAAAAGCACGATAGGCAACTCAAACAACATCTGAAATATGCCAAAATAGTACTCGTAACGCTATCTATCAGTGAAGACGAGAAACGTCGGTCTGTTTTTTGAAAACTTCATAAGTGTCGAATAAGTTACATACGCTGTTCCCTGCAGGAATAATTTTCCTGCTAAAGTATGACACTTTTTCAAAAAACATCGTATTTTCGTCTTATTGATGTCGTTTATGACTATTTCAAAGTCGCTGATCACGAATATGTTGTTAATTTTGAGCGTACTTACTTCGTTGTGCCGGAAATAAGCATTATTAGAAATAAATTCTTCGTTTCTATAGGAACTAGAGGTGGAAATTGAAAACTAATGGTAGAAACGGAATCAGCGTGGTCTAATTAGTCAATAACAATATTAATCTAAATTTTTTTGAAAATTTGGAAAATTTCAAAGTCTGCGTACTCGGCGAGAAATCGATGTACAGCAAAATGGATAGCATTTTCGTAATCAGCGTGGTCGACTTAGTCGAAAAGCACTCTTATCTCGATTTTTTTGGAGGTCAAAAAAATCGAAAAAATCAACGATGGTTAACCTTCCTTTTTTTTTCGAAAAAAAACTTTTTGTTCCAGATCGACGTGTGAGGTGTCTAGGAGGGGGTAATCAGACCAGGCGAATCGAATGGCGCGATCCGTTTTCGGATCGGATGCGAATTCGCTTAGATATGGACCATTTTCTGTATCTCGGGAACTAAACTTCGGATTTGAAAACCGACGGCATAATTGGGTTCAGCGACCTCACATTAGCCCATAAAACGAATTTCTGCTCGATCGGGCCATAAACAACGTTTTTAAAAAATTCATTAAAATCGAAGCAAAGAAAATGAGGAATTTGCAATTTTTTGCAAAATTTGAAAAAAATTGTCGAAAATTGGGCATCTAGGGGTCTAGATCGATAGAGTCGAATCCGAAGATTGCAAATCTGCTTTCATTTTCAGATTCTGGTGTCCGTTTTGCTCTACAAAGCTTAGTTCGCGAATAACAGCACTTTCAAAATTCAACAATTTTCAAAAAAATTGAGATTAGAATCGATATGGACTAATTCCACGTTGCTGACCACGAACCTGACATTATTTTTCAGTACCCAGCCCTCCTTCCTCCTCGTACAAGCAATTTTGTCTGAAAATTTCTCATTTCGTGGGCAAGGGGACTGTGAATGCTAAAATTCACCTTCATTTTTGTAATCAGCGACGATTTGAGAAATTAAATATGGCGAAAATCGACTTCAAGAAGCACGAAAATCACCTTTTCAATTATTTTACCTCCTGCAAAACGTAATTAATCGAGCGATGAGTCCAAATTCCTGTTTTTTGGACACTTCCAATTCGAAAATTTCACTTCTCCATCCGCATCAAATAAAACACCGCAAATAATAAAAGCGAAATAATTTATTTTTTGTCCAATCAAGCTGGTAAAACAAAAAGAAGAAAAAAAGAGAAAAAAAATGTAACATATATGAACAGATAATACCTACATATTCGTATTAATCTCACATCGATAATAATACATTATACAAGTACAAATCGTGTCCTAAAACAATACAGTATTTAGACCGCTGTTATAATGCTCTCAACAAAATACCGCCCGATTTAAAAAATAAAACCAGTTCTCGATACTTTCCCGGACAGTATTACAGCGTTCCGAGAACAAATTTGAAAGTACACATTCACGTTACAAAATAAAAAGACGACAGAGAACAAATAAAAATCATAAATGTATCATAGGAACTGAATATAATTAAATCGTGTTTTTTCAACTCATCCTGTTTGGATTCCCCGATCGAAAATTTTCCCCAACAAAATAACAGCGATTCGCAAGCTCTCAATATTATGGCGTTCGTTCGAAAATCGAAAATGAAAACCCGGCAGTTGGAAAAATGGAGCTTTTTAAAAAAAAATTTAATCACCAAAATACGTTGAACACATCTCATCGTTAATTTTTCGTTTCAATTTTTTTTTTCGAAAAAAATAACCGCGGTGTTTATGGCACAGAAAATAAAATACCCCGGCACAAAAAAAGGACAGAAAGAGAAAGAACAAAAAAAAAAGAGAAAAAAGAAATAAGAACAAGAACAAAACAAATATACATAAAAAAAGTAAACAATATTGTTCAACAAAACTTATAAAAAGTTAATCTAATACTTTAAATAAAACATTCGACAGAGGTAGACCGACACGATATAATAATAAAACGCAGCACAACTCGTCATCAACATCCTACGAAAAAAAAAAAAAAAACACAAAGACTAGTCCGAAAATTAGAAAAAAATTACGCCGATAGCTCCACTACCACGAGTCGTGTGCTACTCCACCGCTCCAAGTCAACAATACACATAAAAAAATAATCAAAACGAAGCATAGGTATAAAAAATACGCGTAAAAAAAACAAACAAATCGATTCTTAAAATACAAACAACAAGTTAAAAAAAATACGCGATAACGGTTCCACAAATCGTTGTAAAAATTCTATACACAGCTATAAAGTCTCGTTAACTGATTATATAAGGTATATATACACGCGAATATGTATGTAATTTACTCTTCGATTTTATATATTCACCTCCCCTCCACCCTCGGCCCCGCGACCGCGGTAAAATGCAATCTCCAGCCTACCCACACGTCGAAAACGATCACTTTGAATATAAAAATTAATAACGCAGAACAGCCCAACAATTATAATCTTACCAAGTAAGAAACAATAAAATTATCACTGGGAACGATAGATACTATAAAATACACTTCCTTCTCGTGCCCAAGTTCACTTTTCCATTTTTTCAAACATTCGCGTCAATTTGACCAGATTTTAACAAAAAAAAAAAATTGTGATGTTGATTCATTCTTTTACCTTGAGATCTTAAACATTATACGAAATCAATTCGAATTAAAAACTGATTTTAAAAACATATGTAAGATGTTAACGAAAGACATTAGTTGTTTTGAAAAAAAAAAAAATAAGAAAAAAAAAGGTAGGTTATAAAACAACTTATTTAAAATAATTTACAAGTTTGGGTCTGACGTTCGCAATCCTTATTCCATGGAGGAATTATTCATCATCAAAAATTACCCTACTACTCCGATACTTATAATGAACGTGAGTATTGATTCGAAAATAATCAGGTAAAAATTATCGCGATAATTAATAAATACGATCGATGAATTGATCCTATCAATTGCAAATGGCTTCAGTGGGTCTTTGGAGAAATACAAAAGTAGGTACTAACTTTCGATTGAAAAATTGTCTCGAAGAAAAAATCTGAAAATTTTGTGATTCAAAAACACTTGAATAAGAAATTCTTATTTTTGAATGAATTTTTTTTTTTATTTAAAAAATATTTTTAAATGAAATTATAAAAGTCAATATTTTAAAAATTTGAAAAAAAAAATTAAAATAAATTTTCAAGTATTTTTTCAGCTGGATAAATGTTGGAAAATCAAATTTTTTAAAGCAAAGCTTGAAAATTCAAAATTTTAAGAAAATTGAAGATTTTTTTTCTAAAGTAAAATAAGTACAAGAAAAAAATCTGAAGGTAATTATTCAAAAGTGATATTTCTAGACTTGAAGAAAAATAAATTATGAAAATTCGGAAAATTTTCATCTACACGAATTAGAAAAATTGATATTTTTTGGATAAAATCAATTTTCCCTCTCCAAAAAAAAATAGAAAAATTAAAGTAGGTACATAAATCTACTCATTTTTGGATTGGCAAAATTATTTTTTCTCATTTCTCAATTTTTTTTTTCTTTTTTGCAAAACGAATCGATCAAATTCAAAAGGCATTTTTTTTAATTTTGAAAAAATTCCAAAGATTTTTTAGACCAAACTTTTAAAAATTAAAAATTAAAAAAAAAAAAATTAGGCAAAAGTCAAAAGTCAAAAATTTATAACTAAAGAATACGTCTTTCATTAAATGTTACCATTGAAATGAAATTCAATTTCTCATTTTGTTTGAAAAATTGAAGGTGTAAGTAGAAGTACCTAGATAAAAATTATTTCAAATCTATAAAAGTCGAGAAAAAAAATTGAAAATTTTGAAAAATGAACAAACATTTAAGAAATAATTTGAACGAAATTAAAAATAATGAAATCAATCATTTTTTTTAAAATGAAATTTATCTTTTTTAAATTCAAAAACTTATTGAACAAAACTTATTAAAAATGACTAGGAAAAAAATGTACAAATATTTCAAGAATTTTCTTTTGAAGCCAATTTAATAAAAATAGAAAAAATTCTTGGGATTTCAAAATTTTGTATTATTTAAACAAAATTGAATTTAGAAAAAAAAAAAAAAAAAAAAACACTATCAAAAAATTGAGTATGTTCATCTTTTAAAGAAACCATTCCAAGTTTTTTTTTAATGAAAAAAAGAAATCATAGATTTTTATTCGAAAAATGTCTCCCAGTCTTCGTTTCAAATTGAAAATAATTAATTAAATTTTTCTCATAATATTATTATGAAAAAAATTTAATCAATTATTTTCAATTTGAAAGGAAGACTGGGAAACATTTTTCGAATAAAAATCTATGATTTCTTTTTTTCATAAAAAAAACAACTTATATTATTGATTTTCCCCCATTTTAAAAATTGACAAAACTTTCAAACATTAAAAAAAAATTTTAAATATTTTTTCATTTCTAAAATTATAATTTTTTAGTACCTAATATTTTTTTGATTTTTTCTTCATTTTCTAAAATTTAAAAACTGAATAAAACTTGGAGCAGGGATTTTTTTGGAATAAAATAATTTTTTGAATAAAATTTCAATAATTCTTTGTTTGAAAAAATAAAAACTCAAGATTTGTAAAAATTAATAGAAACCGGAGGTGGGGCTGAAAACTGTTTTTTTTTTTTTTTTTTTTTTTTTTTTTAATGAGAAAAGTTGTAAAATTTGAAAAAAAACTTCAATAAAACGGTACAACACCAACATTTGCGATAGTAAAATCAATTTTTTTTTCATTGAAAAAATTAAGATGAAATTGACAAAAAGTTGAAAAGTTCATTTCTCAAAAAAAAATAAGATTTTTTTGGAAAAAGGGTCAAATTTAAACTTTTGCAATAATGAAATTCAACTTTTTTTCTTTACTAAAAAAAAATTTAGATGAAAAAATTGAAATTAATACCTAAAGTTCTGAAAATTTTTTTTCAAAAAATTGAAGAGAAAAATCTTAAAAAATCGTAACCAACAAAAGTTTAGAGATTTGTCTCCAAGAAAAATTTAAAATATGAAAAAACTAGTAAAAATTGATTTAAACGCTGTTTGAAAATTCATTTTAGGTTTTTCAATCAATTTAAAAATTTTATATTTTTTATGAAAATTATAAAAATTTGTGTTAAAACAAAATTTAAAATAAAAAAAAAAACGAAATTCTTGACATTTAAAAAATAAAATTGGGTGTTTTTTTTTCAAAAAAAAAAAAAAAAATTAAAAATTGTGTTATGGAAATCTTTTCTTAATTAATTTGTTAGGAATAAAATCGGCTATCTGACCAACCATCAGGTCCATAAAAAAAAGCCTCTCGTCAAATCTCCACAAATTTCTACACCACTGATACCTTCGCAATCGACACAATCAACTCCTATAACGCTGCCCGAACTCGTCAAAAAATTCATAAGAAAAAAAAGACACATATGTAAGAAGATAATTACACCGGTACACGTAGACATCAGACACATCCACAAACATACGATTCCTTATCACAACCGGATATAATTCGACGAGACGTGTAATTTTTCGAGAGAAAAAAAACACCACGTCGGTAATATGTATACCTCGACACGACGGTATCTTGAAACACATACGGATAAGGGAGAACACAACGGTTACAACAAGACAAAAATATATAAGAAAAAAACAACAACAACGACGACGACGAAGCCATCGACCAGATCAAAACAATAAAAAAAAAACGTGCCAAGCTTGTTTCCTCTTTTTTTACACCAAAATTTTAAAAAAGAAACAAGAACAAGTCGAGTCGTAAGATCAAAACGTGGGGGTAAGAATGGTCATCCTGGGTCATTCTTGGAACAGAAGTAAATCAGCGAGCGTTAAATTCTGACAACTGTACTTGTTGTCAGGATTTGTTTGTCATTTAGCGTTGTTGACTTTAACGTAATTACTTTCCTCTGGAATACCTGTGTTGAAACGGTCTTCGTACACCGGATGAGCCAAGGTGGTGGTCAATACGTCGTTGTGCTCTTCCAGTGAATTCTGCGAGTAGTGCAGTACTAGCGATTTGAGGGAATCGTAGATATTGTATGGTTCGGCGAATCCGTATCCTCTTGGAGTTTGGTATATGATACAATGATTAACCGTACCGTTGCATCTAATCAACATAAATAATAAAATATATCAGTACCATTAATTACGAATCATTCGACCAAAAAAATGTAGTCTAATCCTTTCAGTCTGACAAGGTACAATTCCACATTAATTTGCTAGAAAAGGCTCATTTTTCAAAAAAAAATCAATTTTTTTTAGGAAACGTACCTATTCCAATTTTCTCTCAAAAAATTTGAATGTACTTATTATTTATTTCTCTAAAAAAATTTAATAGGTAACAATTTTTAGGAGCGAAAAAAAATCTTCGTTTTTTAAAAAGATATCCCTCATTTTTAGCGAAAAAAACTCTCAATTTTTTGTTTAAATTAAAATTGAATTTTTTTTGAGGTGAAAATTTTTTCTCTTGTGTTGTAATAAAAATATTCCTTAGAAAAAATTAATTTCATTGGAGGAAGAAATTCCTGAATTTTGGTAGTAAAAAATCAACTTGAAAAAACTTCTCATTTTTTTGGAGAAAAAAACTAAATTTTTTGTCATAGGTAGGTACCTTCGGTACGTATTTTTGTTTTTCTTCTTATTTCATTTCACTTTTGAAATTAGACTGTTCACATTTTTTTAGGGTGAGAGATCTCTAAATAATTTTTTGGAGTAAATGAATTCGTTTATTTTAAAAGTAAAAATCTATTGACTTTCATTTTGTTATTTTTTTTTTCAATTAAAAAAGATAACATTTATTTACTCTTTAAAGGGGGGGAGGGGTCACGATTTTTGTTATCAGTTTTCTTTGAAAAAGATGTTTTATTTTTTGGAAGTTTATGCAGAATTTTTTTCATTGTTTTGTGAAAGACTTTTTTTTTGAAAAAGGCATTTTAATTTTTTGTGGGGAGGGGTGTGGGGGTAAATAAATCTCTCAAAATTATTGGAGAAAGAATCTCTCACTTATTTGGGAAAAAATTTCTAATGTTTTTTTAAATAATTTTTTTTTAGCTTTTCGAAGTGAATAAGCTTCTCTTATTTCTTTGAAGAAAAAAAATCATGCGGGAAAATCTATAAATTTTTTGAAGTATGAAATCTTTTGATTTTTACTCAAAAAAAAATCTCAGTTTCTTGATCATATTTTTAAAAAAATAAGAATCTATTGTTTTTTTCAATTATAAAAATTTCTTAATTTTTTTTGAGAAATAATTCCTAAATTTTTCAACTTTTTGTATTGAAAAAATTTCTCACATTTTTGAAAGTAAAGCAATTATTTTCATCTTATCCATTTAAACAAAATAAAATATTTCAATTTTGCGAGGAAAAAATCTGCAATTTTTTTAAATTACCAACTTATTTTTAGACAAAAAACCCACAATTCTTTTTCAAAGGAATCTTATAGTTTTTTTGGAGTGGAAAATCTACTAATTTTTTGGGAGAAAAAAAATCGCAATTTTTTAAAGAACAAAATAAATAATTTTAAAAATTGTTTTGAAGTAAAAATCTCTCAATTTTTATGCAAGAAAACCTGTTTCTTTTTTTTGATAAAGAAATTTTATTTTACTTTTAGAGAAAAATATTAAGTTTTGGTTTCAATTTGTGGAGTAGAAAAATTATTATTTTGGAAGTTTTTTTTCTCGGAAAAAGTAATATTTTTTAATGTTCAATTTTTTTCCAATTTCAGCTCATTCATTAATGTTCAAAAAATTTTCTGATAAGTATTTTTTTTTTCATTCAAAAATTTACAATTTCAAAAAAAAAAAACTTCATTAGGTATTTTGTTTGACAATTTTTTGATTTTCTGATAAGTATTTTTTTTTTTTCATTCAAAAATTTACAATTTCAAAAAAAAAAAACTTCATTAGGTATTTTGTTTGATAATTTTTTGTTCGAAGAACATTCTCATCATTTTTTTTTGTTTCAAAATTTTATTTCCAATTTGTTTACTAGAAAATTTCCAATATTTTGTTATACAAGATGGTGCAATTTATTTTTTTTGTACGATTTTTTGATTAATTTGTTTAAATTATTATTTTTTTTTTTTGGTAAAACATTTTCTCATTTTTGGTTTTGAAAATTTTGTAAAGAATTTGTTTCACAAATTTCCTTATTTTCAACTAGCTTTTCAATTTTTTGGTTGATAACCCAATTCTATTTTTTACATTAGAAAATTTCCTTTTTTTTTTTTTTTTTTTTTTTTTTTTTAAATAATTGGAGAATTTTATTACCCAGGTGTTCTTTTTTAAATTGTTAGATAAATTTCTACAAAACAATTTTTTTTTCATTTCAGTATATTTTTCTGTTAAAAAAACGATTTTTTTTATTTATTACAGGTCTCTAATCTTCTAAACAAATTTGTTTTATTTGTTTGTCCGATTCTTCAAATTTTTCGTTTGAAATTTCTGATTTTTGTTTGAAAAAATTCCTCATTATTTTTTTTGCAATTTTCTATTCTTTCCATAGTTAGGTACTTTTTGCTTGAAGAATTTTCTTATTTTATTTTTTCAATTTGTTTCCTTTTTAATTTTATTATATTAGGTATATTTCATTTTTTTTACTGAAAGGTTTCTTATTGTTCTTAGAAAAAGTTCTTTATTTTTTTAGTAAACAAATTTTCTCGAATTATTTTTTTTTGTTCGAAAAACTTTTCAGAAGAAATTTCATATTTTGGAACAAAAGCTTGTGAGGAAAAAATGAAAAATGGATTTCAACAATTTGATAAAATTCAAAAAAAAATTGATTGGTAAGTTAGGTGTTAAAATTATTTTCGTAATTGTTTTTTTTTTAAAGAAAAAATACACCTTTTTACCAAAGTTACTCTTCATAGTGAAAAAATCAAAAAATACTCTGCCTGAGAACTGAGATACACGAATAGGAATACTTACGAAATGGACAACGCGTATTGACCCGTACGACTTGGTCGAATTAAAAACGTCCCGACACGAGTCCCATTCAATAATTTTTCGGCGTCCGCTCTGGTGCATTTGTTGAGGAACCAGGTCGCCTCGTTCGTATGCGGTCTGTCGGCGTCGATGTTTAAATTATGCAAATTAAGCGTATTACCGGCCAGCATTTGTTGGATTCTTTGCAATTTAACGCCGTGCGACAAAAGCCACCTGTTGAGATACGAACAAAAATCAAACGAAAAGAATTACTTATACGATTTATCGCATAGACACGACGAAAATTGAACTATTCACGTCATTTGCATTAAATTGGATTCGTGTACTTACGATGCTGCTCGTTCTTTCTGCTTAAACAATGATATTACTTCCGGCTTCAGTGTGATTAATTCGCGCTCCAGGGTCCTGGTAAAGGCTACTTGCTCCTTTAACGTGTCTTCCAGTTGTTCGCGATTCTCTTCCATGTTTCGTAAACGTTGCCGTAACATATCGTGATTGCTTAACATACTGTAAACATGATCGAATAAGCGCAAATTAGAATCGAATAATAAAAGTACGAAAATAGAAAGGAGATGAGTCGTTAAAGCACCCCCGGGCTCGCTTCTCAATTCACTGACAACTTTTCGGGGCCTAGTGACGTCGACGCGACGATTTGACGTTATTTCTGAAAAGACGTCATTCACTAACGCTGAATGACAATGACAAATAAAAAAAAAGAAACTGAGAAAAGATATAGAAAAAAGGTATTTTATTGACTAATTTCACATTACGGTTGAATTGGATCAATTTTTCCTTTCCCCCTCTTCCCCCTTCCTCTCGAATCGTTTAAATGATACCCAAATATTGACTAATTCATCAACGAACAATTTTAGTCTTTTTTTTTTCAATTCAGCTGATTTGATAATTTCTTGAAAAAAATCGAATTGAGGTTTCTAAGTCGTTCGCGAACGATCATTCAATTTTTTTTCGTTCACTAATTTTTTTTTCCAATTAGAAAACAACTCGCTTAATTATTTTTATTTTTTTCCAAGTTAATTTAAATCGATCGAATTAGAACGATTCCTTAATAGTTTTATTCGTCCTCTGTGATTTTTTTTCAGGTCTTTAAAAAACGTTCACGAATGATCCGTTCAAATAGTTGCAAACTTGCAAAATATTATTGATTACTTATTTACTCCACTCGTTCGAAAACAATTTTATACAAAATTCGAGGGTGATTTGTCAATTTGTGATTATTTCCTCCTCGTTGGGGAACCGTGGAAAACTTCTACTTTTTTTATAAGTCGTTCGCGAACGATTTGTTAATAATTTTTTTTGTCGTTCACTAAGAAGATTCACTTATATTTTTACAAAGTCGTTCGTGAACGATTCGAAGAACAACTCATCCTTAGGAAACCGTTCGCGAATGATTCGTTCAAATAATTTGGACGAAATTTTTTTGACGAGTGTTTACACGAAACGTTCGCGAACGATTCTCTTTCACTTTCAAGAGTGATTCATCAACTTGCAATTTTTTCTTCTTTTGGAAACCGTGGAAAATTTTCAATTTTTTTACATGTCGTTTGCGAACGATTCTCGCAAATTATTAATGGAGAATTGGAGACTCGATGAATTTATTCCTTCGTTCATCATAATTCATCTTCACAAAGTCGTTCGTAAAAAATTCGAAAAAACTGCCCAGAGTAGTTCACATGATTGAAAAGAATTTGTTGACTGAATCGTTCGCGAACGATTTTTTTCCAAGTTTGTAGAAGACATTTGTTCGTCAGTAGTTTTTTCCTGGTTTTTTGACTGTGAAAAATTTCTATTTTTTGAAATATGTCGTTCGCGAACGATTCTTTTGAATTGTTGAACGTTCATTCGTCATCTGAATTCTGATAAATCGTTTGCAAACGAGTTTTTCTCGCAGAGAAATTTTCATAAGCGTTTACTTAGAACGAGTCATTTTTCTTCAGTTGTGAAACATACATCGTCGTTCGCAAAAGATTTGTTTATGTTCATCATAATTGTTCATCTTCACAAAGTCGTTCATAGAAAATTCGAAAAAACTGTCCAACCTTTGAAGACGTTCACGAATGATTCGTTCAAATCGTTGCAAAGGATTCGTCAAACTATTGATTTACACGACTCGTTCGCGAACGATTATTTTCCACGATCGTGTAGAGATTCTTTCGCTTGTAATTTTTTTTCTTCTCGTTCGTGAATCATGAAAAATATCCAATTTTTTCAGACCTGTTCGCAAACGATTTTTACCCATAGAACCATTTTTAAAGAACGTTCGAACGTTCTAGACCAATTCAGTTTTCTGTCGTTCAAAATTATACAAAAACGTTCACGAACGATTCAACAATAAACGATTCCTTCAACTCAATTTCAAAAAAATTTGTTCACTTGATCATAAGTTGTTTGGAGGTGAATGATTTAGGCATGATTTTTATCAGCCGTTCGCGAACGATTCATTACTGGACGATTTTTCTAACTTATTTCAAAACGATTCGTTCACTTGAGCAGAAATTAATGTTGGAAACTGGTTTATTTACGCAATTTTGCAGTCCTTCGTGAACGATTCACTTAAGAACAACTCTCTTCAGCTTATTTAAGAAGGGTTCCTTCACTTAAAAAATTTGAAAAAAGGTCACGTGGACTGGTTCATTCAAGAATGGCTTTTTTCACGACTCACCAAAGAACGATTCTTCCATTTTAAAAAAGTGAATCATATGGCATTGGTAACTAATTCATTGAGGTAGTTTTTTCGAAGTCGTTCGAAGAAAAATATTTTTATTTGGAAATTATTTTAAAAAATTCCAAAATAAACATTTCTAATTTATTTTTCCAATTTTTCAATTTTCTTCTCACCCCTCTGGCCCTTCCCACCACACTCCAAGCCTGTCATGTAAAAATTGGAAAATACATCGGGAAAAAAGATAAATATCATAAAAAATTTAATTTAATTTCTAGCAAATGTTTTCACTTTCAAGGCGGCCCAAAATATTCCAATTTCATTTTTCACCAGCAAAACAGAGAATGTTGATAAAGAGAAAAAAAATCGATCGAAGTACAAAATAATTAAATTAAAACATCCATTTCGCAATATCTTTGGTTATCAGTTCTGATACGAGTATCTTTTAATTAAAAAACCATCTTTGGTAGATTAACTGGGGCCAACATTGAAGTATTCTAATCAGTCTACTATCTTCACAATAGATTCGTCACGAGAAGGACCTTTTTTGAGCACCGATGTCGCCGTGGTAGTTTTAGCACTGAACGTGTATGGTTTGCTCGTCGAGGCTGGAGACGTTGCAGTTGTCGAAGTCACATTAGTCGTAGGAATTTTTTTACTGGATTTGTATGGTTTGCTCGTCGATGTCACATCAGTCTTGAAAATTCCTTTACTGGATTTGCTCGTCGAGGCTGGTGAAGTTGACACTGTCGAAGTCACATCAGTCTTGGAAATTCCTTTACTGGATTTGTGAGATTTGCTCGTCCGAGCAAAATATCTGTTTTGCTGGTGAAAAATGAAATTGGAATATTTTGGGCCGCCTTGAAAGTGAAAACATTTGCTAGAAATTAAATTAAATTTTTTATGATATTTATCTTTTTTCCCGATGTATTTTCCAATTTTTACATGACAGGCTTGGAGTGTGGTGGGAAGGGCCAGAGGGGTGAGAAGAAAATTGAAAAATTGGAAAAATAAATTAGAAATGTTTATTTTGGAATTTTTTAAAATAATTTCCAAATAAAAATATTTTTCTTCGAACGACTTCGAAAAAACTACCGCAATGAACTCGTTGAAGCTGGCGATGTTGGCTTGGTCGATTTTGCATCAACCACAATAGTTTTAGTACTGGATTCCAATCGTTGGCTCGTTGAGCCAGGAGATGTTTCTGACGTATTTCCCAATTCGGTGACAGGACTAGATTTAGCCAGTTTTTGTGTTTCGTCGAATTTGGACTTAAGTTCATAAGCTTTATCCAATGTAATAGTGATATTCTTCCAAATATCGACAATTCTCGCATGAACTTTGAATTGCGGATCAGTATGAGGGAATTTGAAAGATTTGATTTCTCTCAATCTAACCACGTCTTTTGCCAACTGCCTGAGATGATTGAGTTCTTTGGTTGAATACCTCGACCACCTCATATCCATATCGCAATACGTCTTGAAGACGCCGACCACCTTATACAAGGCTTTCAAATAAAGCTTCGATCTAGGTCCTTGCCAATTAATACCACCCATGATCATCTGCCAATCCGGGTGTTCTCCGCCTCTCCTAATTTCCTCCAAAAACACCTCCGATCGTCCTCGCATCCTCGAAAAGTGAAACCAAAAGAAATACTCGGTCGAATTTTCAATCAATCCACGACGAACGACGCGATGCGTAGGCTGCCTCATAGGGTCGCATAATTTCACCGATTTGGCGTGAAAATCAGCCCACGAGACGTTTTCTGCGTCTTGACTCGAGCTCGATATGTAATACAATACGTTCCCGGTGCAGTCCGCATTAGACCATAGTTCCAGGCAATTTCCATCCGTGTCCAACATGCTCGAATTACCCGGCCAGTAATTCTCGACAGGCATGCATTCTTCTGGCTCCAAAAATATACCGTCTCCTAGGACTTTTATCTCGCACAGGTGCATCGAAGCTAGCAACGCGCAGTTCACCAAATGTGTCCATGTTGTTAACGCGAATAACAGAGGTATCATTTGGACGAAATTTCGAGTAGGCCATATTGAAATCATATTTTAGCACAGATTCGATCAATACATGTTTCAAGTACGGTCAAGTTGGACTAAAGATGGTGTTTATCTTTTTTTTTTCGATTAATTTAGTCGTACATGATTTAATTACCTAGTTCAACGAGATAACCTAGTGAAGAAATTAATTACTATACGACTAAGTACGCATGATTTTCGTACATTTTGCTACCATATTGAGAGGTTTTTATTTCGTTAAATTTGACAAAAAAAAAAAACGCATTTCTTGCTGAATACTTCATTAGAAAATTCAGTTTTTCTTGAATATTCACATTTAAAAACTTTTTAAATAATTTTTTTTTTTTTGAGATTCTGGTTTTTATTTGGATAAATTTCGATTTTTAAATCTTCACATTTTCCCCTTTTCAGTTAAAAAATCAATATATTATGTATTTTTTTTTAAAACTGATAATTCTTCGATTGTTTGAAAGGAAATTATTTTCAGAATTTTCTTTGAGAATTATTTCATTTAATTTAAATTTTCTTTTAATTATTCAATTTATTCCATTTATTAATTATGTTTTCAATTTCGTTTATTTATTTATTTATTTATTTATTATTATTTTTTCAAAATTGGCACTTTATTTCTCCAAATTTTTTTTTATACTCACCATATTTTTTAATTTTTTTCCAAATAAGAATTTTAAAAGTTATCATTTTTAAAAAACTATTCACCGTAGATTTTCATTTTTTTTTCAACGCAGAACTTTTTCGGTTCATTTAAAAAAAAAAAGTTTTTCTGAAAAACACAACTTTTTCGTATTTTTAAAAAATCACGTTAAAATTTTTTTTTAGACACCAATTGATAATTTTTCAAAAAAAATTTCAGACATCATTTTTGATCATTTTAAACACCGATTTTGACAATTTATTTTCATTTTTTGAAATTCACACTTATTTAAAATTTTTAATTTTTCTTGACAACAAATTTGACAAATTCTTATTTCTTTTAAAATAATTATCTAATTATGATTTTTAATTATTTTGTAAAAATTATCAAATTTTGAAATTTTTGAAAAAAAAAACTAATTTCATTTTTTTTTCAAACACCTATAGGTACATATTATTTAATTTTGACTTGATATGATTTTTTTTTGAATCGATACTCAAATTTTCCAACATCACATCTTTATAATTTTTTTTTATTTCAACTTCCTTTTTTTAAATGAATGTTTTTTTTTGGTTTTTTTTTGAAAAATTACTCATTTTAGACCAAGTTTAATTTTCCTGAATTATTATTTTTTTCAATTTTCATAATTATTTACTCTTTTTTTTCTCTTAATAATTCGTCAATCCCGAATTCGTTTGAAATTTTTTGAAATGCCTAACTGTTTTGAAATTTCATGCTTTTCAACTTTATGAAAACAAAAATTATCAAATTTCATTTTATTTTTGCCAACGAATAATAATTTTTCGATTCAAATCTAAACTCCAATTGCAATTTTAAAATAGTACACAACTTTTTTCATTTGAAGTTTTTTTTTTTTGGAAATTGACACTTGTATTTTTTATATCTTTTTTCTTTAATTTTTCAATCCTCCAATTTTAAAAAATTTTAATTAAAAAAAAAATCAATTTCTTATTTTTTTTTCAATTTTTAATGCAGTAATAAAATTATTAAAATGTTTCTATAAAATTATTTTTTTGGTTTCTCAGTAAACTAATTTTTCAATTTTGATCAATAAAATAATATCAATTTTAAAAATTTTCAATTATTTAATATTTCAAATTTTTTTAGAGTAATTTTTGAAATAATGACCTTTTAAAATTTTTTTTTTTTTTTTGAAAATTAATTTATGATTTTTTTGATGAATCATTTTTTGATTTTTTTCATGGCATTGATTTTCCAAATTTTTCGAAAATTATATAGTGTTTTTTTTTGAAAAATATTTTTAATAGGTACTCGTTTACTATTTTTTAAATCAATTTTTCAAATAATCATACCAATTCATACCTATTGTTTTTTTTTTGTTTTTTTTTTTTGAAAAATTGATTCTGATTTTATTGTTAGGTATCATGAAATAATTATTTTCTTTCAATTTCAGTTCATTATCAACATTTCTCAAAAACTGGTTTCTATCTCAACTTTTATTGAATTTTTTTGTACCTATTTTAAAATTTAAAATTTTTAAGCATGTTCAAGAAAGTTGTATCAAGATTTTTTCAAGTAAGTAGGTATTAATTTTTTGATTATTTCAAACTAATTATTTTCAATTTTTTCCAATGTTTTTTGTTTTAAAAAAAAAATTATTTCTCTGATTTCCAATCCTCTTGACAATTGAATAGGTAAATCGATTTTTTTTTTGTTGAAATAACTGGATTTTTCGGAAAAAAATTCAAATTTTACATCAATCGAAAAAATTGATTCTCAAACTGATCTTAGCTTTAAATACGATAAACTTTACCAACAACTTTATACAAATGGAATGTTCGACCACTTCGATAAAATATCCCAATCTAAAAGCTCGTAATCGTTATCACCAAATACCAACATTGGCAATTCACCACTCGAAGAGCTTCCTTTCATCTCCGGCTCACACTTCGGTGGCGCATTCTACACTCAAATTTCCTCTACCACTTATCTCATCGTCATACCCGATACAGGAAAAATTCTTCAATTTCCCCAAGTCATAACACCGATCGAATGAAAAAATAACGCCATGTATCGTCGAACCTTCGTCATCATCTATGGTAAGATTTTGCTGATATTTTCCACGTATTTAATTCTTCCACCATACACGAACCAGGAGGAATCTTGCGATGGACAAATGCACTGCTATGCTCCTTCATCCAATATCATCCGGTCTGTTGACTGCAACTACGAACACGACACCCATCACCGCGTTCGTCGCGACTTGAGAGACAACACCAGCGACGAATTCGCCTTCTGGAAAATCTACTGCAGATTCCACGGAGTCCAGAAGGCATTCTATGCCGAACTAGGCCGACGTGAAAAGAGCATCTACTGGAAAAGGATCTTCCACGGATCGCATTGGAAAGGTCCGTTGCATTTGCAATACTTCCAAGTGTTACGCAGGGCCAACAATTGGTTCAACGAATTTCAAAACAGCACCAATAGTATGTTACCTTTCGACCTCGATGATTTGGAAACGGTCCATAGTAAGGCCAAAGGTGTGCTGGAGCTTCGACAACGTAATTTACCCAAATATCGAACGAATTCGACCGAAGAATATAGGCACAGGATTGTGGTCGGCTTGTGGGACCAGATCCTGCAGACTGTGGAAAAGATACTCGATCGGCAGAAATCGCTTTTAGAAGGTGTCGTTCTAGAATAATTAATTAATCGATTTATATACTCGTTAATTTTCTAATTTATTTTCACCTTGAAATATAGTCGTTTTTATGACTTCCATTTTCAAAATAACTTTTTCTTCCGTCAACTTGCCCCATTTTTTTCGTTTCAAATTTCTCGGAAAATCGATGCGATCAATGTTTCAACGTTATCGGGCTCCGATTTTCGGAGAAAACTTCGCCATGAAACTGGATTCGAATCTAGCGGTGAGTTATTACGGTGCTTTGACGAGACAAAAAAAATTATCAAGGTTCCGGGTTTGCAACTTGCATGTTTTGACTGCATGATGAAACCAAAACCAATTCGGTGATCTTGGTACGAAATTTATCGCCGTATTTTCTCCTTCGGTAGGTTTTTCCTTCTGGTAATTTGTAAAGTTCCCAGAATTCAAATTTTAAAATCGTCTGATTATTTGAAATGAATCATTTTCGTCTGAAGTGGTTCTCGTGAAATTTTCTTTGTCGGTGATTTCTCGTCGTACGATTTGCTTCGCTGTTCGAGCAGCCAATTCTCGTTTTCACAGGATATATTTTTAGCGATTTTGTAATTTTTAAAATTATAATTTAACGAGCAGATTCGATAGAAGGGGAATGGAGGAAGGGAAAAATTCAAATAAACGCTTATAAATAAAAATTATAAAATTGAGCATATTTTAAGCCCCACAAAAAAAAAGTCGAACCCAAAAATAATTTCTTTACATTCGTCGCTCATCTCCATTCTAAAAACTAAAAACGATATTCCTTAGATAAGGGTCGGAAACTTGGAGTTTTCTAAGGTGCAGGCGCAGCTCAATTTTTTATCGAGGGGCGGCGGGATGAAATTATAATAATATAAAGTGCAGAATTTTTACTTTTGATTTAAAAAATAAATAAATAAAAAATCAAATTCTTTTTTTTTTTTTTAAATTGATGTCAAAATTTGAGGCATTTTTTCTGGGAAAATAAAACGTGTCTTAAAAAAATATTATTAGAAATATTTTTCCTCTTCAAAATATTGAAAGATTATTTTCTACTAAAAATCTAGACTTCCCAAAAAAAATTATAAAATTTTTTTCTTTAAAAAAATAGATTTTTGCCACAGTTTGCTTTCATTTCAAAAAAGTCTAAAAACTGAACACAATAATATGTACATTCCAAGTAACAGAAAAAGTTTTCATACCAAAAAAAATTGAAAACACTTTTGTAAACAAAAATTAAAGGAAAAATTGAAAAAATTTTCGTTTCAAAAAAATTATAAACTAATATCATAAAATTGCAAAGTATTTTCTATTCCAAAAAAAATTGAATAAGTATTTCTATTCCTTCTGAAGAATCGGATTTTTTCAATAAAAAACTTCGTGACGCCCCCCCCCCCCCCCCCAACAAATGGGCGGATAAAATTATTCTATCAAAAACTAGAGAAAATTATTATTTAAAAAAAAACTACAAGAAAAATTATATTTTTTAAAAATTGATAATTTTTGACCCTTTTTCCCCAAAAAATGTATTTTTTTCCATTTTAAAACAATTCATTTTTTTAATACCCAATTTTTCATTCCAATTTGTTTGTCATACTATACATAAAAAACTAATTTTTTTCATTCCAAAAAAATTTAGAAAATTTTTCCTCGTAAATGAGAAATTTTCCACAGAAATTGCTTCATTTCAAGAAAACTGAAAAATTTTCATTTCAAAACCAATAGACAAAAATTTATTTTAAAAAAATTGATAAATTTCGATCATTTTTTCCAAAAAAAAAAATTTAATTTTTTTTTAATTTTACAAACTGACTCTACAGCATTGCATATTTTTTTCCAATTCCAACAAAATTGACCCCCCCCCCCCCCCCCCCAATGCAAAAAAATTTATTTCTCTTTCAAAATAATCCGGATTTTCAGAACATGAAGAAAATTTTCCAACCCAAAGAACGAAAAACTTCTTTTAAAATAAAAAATTCTAATTTCAATAAAACTGGAGATTTTTTTCAATGCAAATTTTTTAAAGAATTATATCAACTGATATAGTAAGTTTTTCCAATCTCAAAATAATTGAAATTTCTTTTTTCTCCAAAAACGAGATTTTTAAAATTACAGTTTTTTTTTTCTCCAATAACAAAAATTTCAATCACCAAAGAATTAATTTTTAAAAAAAAAATTTCAAAAAAAAAAAAAATGAGAAAATTCTTTATTTTGAAAAAATGTCTTTTTAAATTCCTTTTTTAAATTTTTTTTTTACAAAAATTGAAAAATTTCAATACAACGAGCGACTACAAAAAAATTGGGATATTTTTCATTTCAAGAACACTTGGAATTTTTTCGGTCCAGTAAGAAAATGGAGATAATAAATTGAAAGATTTTGAAAAAATTAATAAATAAAAATTATATTTTTTTCTTTCAAGAAAGTTCAGATCTCCCTCCCCCTCCCCCCAAAAAAATTGGCAAAAAAATAATAATAACTATAATTATAGGTACCAAAGAAAACAGATTTTAGCAAGTAGTGGATATTAAATTCGTTCATTTTCAGCGTTTTTTGGGGTATAGCAAGTTTCACTTTCATTTCACGTTTTGAGTTAGTTTGGGCACCCGAGCTACTGCCAGGTTACCGACCATGCCTTAGATCAAAACTTTTCAAGTACTCACCTTTTGGTTTCATGAGGCTGTGCTTCCTTTTTCATCTTATCATGTAACTTGACTTGGTCCCGGAACATGTTTATGGTTTCGTTGAACGCATCCAGCGCGCACCTTTTCATCTGTATATCGGCTCCGGAGGCCAAATACGAGGCAGAGAGATCATCGTACGTTTTGGTCTTCAACATTAGTAACTTATATAGATCAACAAATCGCTCCCAAACGTCGTCAATGTTAGCATTACCCGGTATCTCTTCATCCTGTAACAATTTCACAAAAATTATAATTTCTTCGCGAACAAATTCACATCAAAAGAATCACTTTTGGAAAACCTACCACAAAATTCATCTACGATAGAAAAAAAAACCAGACCTAACTAGTACACGTCGAATAAATCGAAATGATTCTCGAATGTTTGTTATTTTCAATTTCATTATGCACAAACATTTTTATGGAAGTGGGAAAATTACCATTTCAGCAGAATTTCTCAATTGTTTACGTTTAATAGAAAATAAATTCGTTATAGATATTGGTAAATAAGTAATGGAAAACAATAACAGTGCCAAACAGATGGACGGGGAGGGGTGACAAAACTTAAATATTAGTCTACAATTGGATTCTCCTTCGATGAATAAATTCATCGGTTCGATTGTGTTTTTTTTTAAATCGGTATCATTCGACGAAAAAAATAATAAAAACAAGACACGAACCTAGGGCATTGTTTTAACACCTTCCCAAACTGGAAAGTGAGATAATTATAAAAATGATTAAAATTAGAACTCACTTGTTGATGACGTGAAACCGGATAAATCAGTTTAACATCGAGAGTGGAATTGTACTGCGCTAGCGACACATTACGATAGAAATTAATCAACTCGACGACCGAATTGAAATTAAATGGCTCGGAAAATCCGTATTTTCCATTACGGCAGAATATTTTTATCAATTTATTCGCTCCGCATTTACGCAACGTTAACGTGTACTCGCCACTTTTATTCGATGCATTACGTACGAGAAATGTTCCATCTGGAGCTTCCATTAATTTCTCATTAACTTCTTCCCTGGTTTTGTAGAAAAAAAAATAACGATATTGAGTACATATGTACAGAAAGGTAAGTTGGTTTCCACAAGTGGGTATCTAATTACCTGGTAATATTACCCCAATACCAATCTGCATCTTGTAATGAGAGCGGATCCGAGCTAGGCTTATCTTCTAGCTCGGCTAGTAACTGTGCCGAAGACGACATCATGGTGTTTAAATGTGAAAGTTTACGTAAACGTTGGGTTTCAGCTGTAAAACGTGGTAGATTCTCTTTCCATTGACCATACTGCAGTAGCATACTTACAATACGAAAATGGGATTCTGTATTATAGACCACTTGACTGCAGCACAAAAAAAAAAAAAAAAATTAATCAACGTCTGTTCTCTCGTCACACGAACGAAGAAGTGAATCGAAATGAGCAATTTACATGATTCGTTCCCAAGGTGGTCGGATAATTAAATGCGATATAACTTGTATTAATATTCTCGGAAATTCCGTATATCCACGTGAATACTGCAATTGGCATATACGACATAGATGTCCCATTATATAACTAATCGTCGCCCTATGTTGGTCCGGCAACTCTTGCACCATTTGGTACAGCAATAAGCCGCTTTCTGCATCATTGGTGATTCCTAAAAAAGCACACAAACGACGTTAAAATTCTGTACCTAGACCGGCTTCGTCTTGGAAATCATCACTATACTTACGAGATGCATCTAAGAAACGATCGTACCACTGGATAGGAATCAAAGAATCGGGTAACTCCCGCAGGTACTTTTTAAAGTACCCAGCAACACAGCCAATATCAAACCCCGAGAAATCGTAATTGCCTCCTCCTGCGTAAACACAAAGCATTTCAATTACCACATTTATTATTCCCGTTTACCGGTTTGGTTATTTAAAATTAATCCAACTCACCGGTACTAATGGCAGAACACAATTCTCTTAAACTTTCATGAGATGGTGTTGCACGGTAAACGTTATATAAATCTAATTCTGGAGAATTACGACCTCTGGTTTCTAATTCTTCGCTACAGCGAATAATAACCTTAGGAGCAGCTTGTTCTTTAACATTAAACAACGAACAAACACCGACTCCGAGTTCTGAAACAATTACAAAGTATATTCTTAGATAAGAATTCAGCTCATAAATTCGTACAGCAGACGAACCAAATTTACAGTCGTTCGATTACAATACACAACCACGTACATTATTAATTCGTTTAATACGTTTCTAACTACGTTATACGATTCTTTAGCACGATAATTGTACCTTCTTTGAATAGTTTCGAGAAGAAAAAAACGAACGGAAATCTTAAATCAAGAGCAATATGTAAGACCGATCGCCAACGTATACTTACGATTATTCCGCTGTAAATTAACGCAATTCGACGCCGCAGAATGGAAAATTAATCAGCAATTTTGCATTTCGAACACTCGATGCAGAATTACTCGACGAATTTCATTTTTTCATCGCGAAAAATTTCGTAAAAAATATAAAATTCATTGGCTCTATGTCAACAAATACGCCATTGCAAAAAAAAATTACCTTCAAGATTGCCAACATTTTGGTGCGGGAAAAAAGTAGTCACGATAAAACGTCATCATAGTTTGCAACGACGTGTAAACAAAAACTGGATAGCGTTAAATCAATTAGTAGGCAAAGAAAGTAGGTAAGTTTTGTTTACGCGATTACTGACCGAAATTACGCGTCGTAAATACGAATTTTCGAATTAGTTGAATTTAGAGATCGAAATTTTTCATTTTGACGAATTATTTTAATTATTTTTTTTATCTCGAATGGAATTTTGATGAGAAAATTCGATCGCACGTGCTATGAAAATCATTTTTTTAGTCGATAAAATTATTGATTGCGAATTCTATAGACAACAGACGATGCTGTTATCACTTATCAGTCATTTTACTGATTTTTTCTCGAGACTCAGACGAAAGCGATTAATCATTTGCTAAATATAATTTTTAATACAAATTTCTTACTACCAGATCGTTTTGTTATTATCTAAACCAATAATTTTTTCAACCGATAACTGATAAGACTTTTTGAAGTCAAGTCGAACAGAAGGTCGTCGAGATTGGGAATTTTAATAATTTTTTTTTTTAATTAACCAAACTTTTTCGCGTTATACTCTCGGAAAAATACCTTTCTCATTAAATCTTTTCCGCTAGATATTCCAACCGTAATTACTTCGTTGCATTGTTTTAGCTTGCATTTGAATTCAGAGGCAAGAAAGTTTCTACTATCAATGAAAACTCAGCAACTCAGCAAGTTTCCGAACAGTTTGAAAAACAACAATTTCGCACAAACTGCCTCTATAGTCTGCGCTTGTAATTTTGTTCGCTCAATAACGACGAGTCGGCTGTCGAGCTTTACGATATAGTCTAGATAAAAAGCACGTGAATGAAACTTACGATTTTTAAAATCTATTCTATCTTTAAAATTATTGATTGTTTCTTCGGGAAATGGTTTACAGCTTATCAATCCTGTACCGTGACATTCTGTATGAGCTATTAATCCGCATCCTGAAAATAAAAACCGACATGTAAATTTATAACATTATAAAACTTTCGGTTCGCATATTATATCAACTATATTAAATCAAAATTTACGTTGGTAAATTTAAATTTCAACCCAACGAATATAAATTTGTTCGGAGTACATTTTAGATTACTTCATCGTTTCGCATCTAATGCTCATTACTTTCAACTGTTACGTAGATATAATTGTGTTTTGTAACTTTTGCAAAATGCTTATACACAACATACGACTCGGCGCGAACTTCATACATAATAAAACTTATACATTCGCTGAAATTAGCGTACCTTGAAATTTGAATTTCTCTTTTAGAAAACTACTTACGTACATTACTCCACGTTGGTAGCATTAGGTATTATGGTACTAGAAACTAGAAAGCATGCTATATTTTAACTACTTTTCGATGACATTTATTATTTAAAGTAAACGTTAAACGTTTTATGTATCTTCTCACCTTTACAAAGAAATCCTTGGTAGAATGGCGCTCGTTTGAATTTGTCGCACGATGTGCATTTTTCCAACAGAGGAGAATTATATTTCACCATTTTATGGCTACCGAAATTTACATCTTTGATATCTGCTACATTATGGCATTCCATAATTCTACTGCCACGGAAAGCGTAACTCACTAAATCGTCTATACAAGAAAGCATTATATTCTGATGTCTCGTATCGTGAATTCCAATATCCTGAAAACATAGAATAATAATACTATATAATAACCGGTCCGCTTAATATACCAGTAATATAATGTTACAGTATATAAATCGTTTAAATGTATATAAAATTAAATTAATTTATTATTATTTGATCGTCGAAGAATAAATCATCTGTGTACGAAGTTTTCCTCTTCCTCGCCCCCTATCACGCTCTATCATTTGGGTTGCTTTTTTCCGTCTGGGCATATTTTATGCATAGTGAACATCTCGGCAAATAAATTTCCCCTTTCAAGTTATAATAATCGGGTTAATATTGCAGATATTTGACTTTGTAAATACAGGGTGTCCGCGCGGTGAGTGGTGGACAAAAAACTTTCACCGAGTGTCATCTATCTTGATTTTGAAGGGACAGTGGAATTAGAGAAGTTTCAAAGTTCCAGCCAAGCAGCGAATTTAGTTTTAAAAAATTTACAATATGAATTATAAATATTATTAAACCAACTTTTGTGAAGAAAAAGGACATTTTTCCTACTGAAAGAATTTTATTTTACAGGGAAAACCGAAAGATTTTTCATTAAATTTGATTTTGAATCAGGAAAAATGGGAAAATTCTTTTACTTACTTTTGAAGGAATAAATTAAAAAAAAAAAACTTGCAAGGGGTTTTGAAAGAATTTGATGTATGTAGAAATTTTTTTATGAAGATATTTTTATGAGACAACATTTTTTTCAAAACAATTTATCGCACTAAATTTTTTAAATTATATATTTTTTAAAATCGAAGGAATTTTTTCAAAAAATTTTTTTCGAAGTTTTTGAGATGGGTATAAAACAATATTAGGAGAAAATTTTCAAAAAAAAAATCTTAAGAAAAATACGAAATTTTTTATACTCATAATAAAAAACATCTTTCAGACAAAGAGAAAATTTTTTTAAAATTACGCAAGGAATTTTTTATGACAATTTTTTTTCAAAATAATTTTATTCTGCAGCAAAATGTTTCCAAAGAGAATTTTTAATACGAAAATTTCAATTGGGATTAGAAATTTTTATAAAGAATGATGTTCAAGATATCAAAGAGAAATTTTCAAAAACCACAAAAATTATTATTATCAACTTTTTAATAAATATGAGAAAAAATTTTGCAGATTTTTTTGGAATTATTTGGAAAGAATTTTATGCAAAAAATTTTCCATAAAAATGTTCCAATATTGGAGTGAAAATAAATTCTCAAATTTTTGCAACCAAAAATCTCAATTTTTCGAAAAAAACTTAAATTTTCAGAAGAACAAAAATTCATATTTTTTTGAAGCATAAAAACCAACCTTACAAAATATTTCTCAATTAATTTTTGGAGGAAAAAAATCTGAATTTTCATTAGAGTATAAATAAATACCTATCTTAATTTTTTTAAGCAAAAAAAAAAAAGGAAATGAGAAAAACCGAGAAAAAATGTTACAATTATTGGAAGAAAATTCCTTTTTCTTTTTTCGGAGAGAGAATCTCAAATTTATTACAAAAAAAAAAAAAAAATGTTTCGAGTGTTTCGTAGTAAAAACATACTTCTCATTTAAAATTAAAATAATTCCAAACTTTTTGAAGCAATTTTTCGAAATCTTGAGTTTAAAATTTTTTAATTTTTTTTTTTTTAAATCGCTTAAAATATATGCTCGACTTTTTGGAGCAAAATTTCAAGTTTTTGTCTCCATTTTTTCGATTAAAAATTTTTTGATTTCTTTTTTCTTGGGGGGGGGGGGGGGGTGGTAAAAAATCTTCCATTTATGCTGAGAAAATCTGCCATTTTTTTTTAACAGAAAAAAAAATCGCTCAACTCTTTGGAGCAAAATCTCAATTTTTCTAAGAAACCAATTTTTTGGGAGTAAAAAATATCTCAATTTTTTAGAATATAAAAAGTTTAAAATTTTCTCTTTTTTTCAAAGAATAATTTTTTTGCAATAAATAATAATTTTTACATTCAATATTAAATATTTTCTAACTGGTAACTCCTTCCAAAAAAATTTATCTACAACCCAAAAAATTTATATTTTTAGAGGAAAAATGTTATGAAGAAGTGTCCCCGTCGAAAAGATTCCCCCCCCCCCGAACTTGCCTCTATCTGTCAACAAAAAATAAAAAACATTCAGAAGCCCACATACGTATACATAATTCTTCGGTATTACTTTGTCTCAGACATCTAAAAGCATATTCATTCTTATAACATATCCATATTTTAAAACGTCCACCAATAAAAAATATGGAAAAAAATTCAACGCTGAAAGGGGGCTGCAGACAATACCAAGAAGAAGAAGAAAATAGGTCAGTATAAAAAAAGTTGGCGATCGGCATTTTGCAAAATTTACTGTACAGACTCGTTTCCTCACCATTTAGCCTGGGTACTATTGCCAATATCCATTTAGTACTATACACGATGAGTAAAAAACGAGAAAAGAAATTTTTCGCGTAGAAAGATACTCGAATGAGACGCACGATATAATTCGAAGACTCAGAAGTTATTCACGGTTAGTGAATAACCCCTTTGGCCCGAGTTCCTCCACCCTGCTCTTGTGCTAGGCTTCTGTCGTCGATCTGTTTCTCGGGCTCGATTGGTCTTTTTTATCCTTCTCTTCTCCTTTTTTGTCGCATCATTTATCAAATGGTGTATTGTATCTATCATAAGGGTGGTCCTTATTTTGGACTTTTGATTTTTTTTTAATGACGTACCCCAAAAATTTTTCTTTTTTTACTTCATGAGAAAACAATTCCAAATTTTTTACTTTTGCCCTGACTGAATTTTATTTTCTTCAAAATAAGTTCTCAATTTTTTATTTTCCCCTAACTCAAATTTCAAGTTGTGCCAAAATTCCAATTTTTGTAAAGGGAAGGCTAATGGCACCACTTGAAATCAAGTTAAGGGAAAAATAAAAAATAGGGAATTATTTTCTAACAAAATACAAGCAAGATAAAAAAATTTCAATGTTTTTTTTTTGTTTGTTTTTTTTTTGAAAATTGGGGGCGTCTCAAGGTGCTACTAAAATCGAGTTCAGGGAAAAATAAAAAATTGAAAATGCATTCTCATGTAAAGGAACAACTTTGATATGTTATAACCAAAAAAAGCGAAATTTTGAAAATAAATCAATTTTTTTTCATTTTCTGAAAAAGGGGGTGACCAGGCTCCACTTAAAATTCAGTTACACCAAGAAAAAGAGAATAGGGAATTGTTTTCTCATGAAATGAAAAAACTTTTAGGGCTAGAACATTGAAAAAAATCCAAAAGTTCAAAATAAAAGCCATCCTATTATTCACACATACACATAAATTTTTATTGGTCCTTCTTTGGTGAAATGATCACCCCGAAGAGATTGCACGATGAGGGTATGTAATGGGTCAATTTATAATAATTTTAAGGGTGCGAAATAAATACGCAAAGTTTAGCCTATTTAAAATGTAAACAAGAAGTTGCAAGTCGTTTTAATTTAATCGTTGGAGCGACGACGATTTAATTTTAATCGCTATATTCAGCGCGTTCATAATATTGCAACATAAGACCTGTGTAGCTAGCTAGCTATACATTGTACTATATATGTATATTATACGTGAATGTATTTACCACACCAGCCGCCGTTTTAGTACTTTAGTAACAAAGTTTCACCCCCCGAAAAGATAACCCTGGAAATAGTTATTAAAGCAAAGCTGTCATACATTTTGCAGACAAAAACTGCCAGTTACTAAGTTTATTATAACTAAGTTGTTTACGATGCATGGAATTTTCGAAAATTAGATGAACCTTATACGAATAAAATAGTAATTTACTTTGTGTAAAAGTTGGTAAATATTAATTGGATCGCTTCGCCGTTAAAAGCAATATTATTAATTCCGCTTCGCCAAATTTATACACCGAATTCCCTCGTTACATTATTCACAGCTGTTGATTTTTTGAAAATTATCTACGAGTTTACCTATAAATCTTATAGAAAAGAAGAAGAAAAAAACCAGGTACGAAGATAATACTCATTTTTATGATGAATTAAATACAATTTCTTAATATTTTTTGTCTGACTATTCGCGGATATATAAAACTTCACGTAAATCTGGTGCCTCTCGCGTCTAGTTTGATAAATTTGTTCACATGGAAGTGGATCCGTTATTGTTCGATTTTCCCAAAGCATACCAACAATACTATATCGATAGTTGATATTCACAGTTAGAGGGGAGAGGAGGTTCCAATCAAAATTTTTGTAGAAATCAAAATTTTTCTTAGAATTTCAATCTATTATGTAAAACTGAACTGGAGGGGGGGGGGGGGGGTCCAATCGAAATTTTTATAATAATCAAAATCATTTCTAACATCTTGACCTACAATTTTAGTTTGAAAATTTTTTCAATTGGTCCCTTCCTCCCCCTCACCAATTTTGAATAATATCCACGAAATGTTATGCAAAATAGGTACAAAAGTTGTAGATAGAAATACTAGGAATAATTTTAGTGATTATAAAAATTTCGATTGGACCCCTCCCTCCTCAAAATTTGCCTTGGTACTACGTAGATACTTAATACTCAAATTGGAAGGGAAAGGGGGGCTCAATTGAAAAAATTTTCAATCAAAAGTTGTAGATCGAGGTTTTAGGAAAAATTTTGGCCATTATAAAAAAGTATCGATTGAACCCCTCCCTCCACTTAAATTTTGCCTATACTATGTGATGCTCAAAATTGGAGGGGAAAGAGGGGTGATATTGAAAAAATTTTCAAACAAAAGTTGTAGATTGAGATCCTAGGAATAATTTGTTTAGTAATTAAAATTATATTGATTTGAGCCCTCCCCACTCCAATTTTGCCTATAATACTATCCAAAAATGGAGAGGGAGAGGCCAATTGAAAAAAAATCAAACTAAAATTTGTATATTATTATATTAGCTGATTTTTTTTAGCCATTTCAAATTTTTCAACTAGACCTCCCCTTTCCCCTCCGATTTTTAATAATTGAATATTTATGTACATATAGTTATATAAAAAGGGGGCCGGGGGCAGGTACAACAGAATTTTTTATAACAACCAAAGTTATTTCTAGGATCTCAATATACAACTTTTGTTGGAAAAAATTTTCAACTGGATCCTCCCTCCCCTATTTTTTTTTAATAATAACTATCTACGTAGTGTTAGGCGAAATTGGAGGGAGAGGGAAGGGTGCAATCGAAACTTTTAAATGATCAAAATTATTACTAGGATCTCAATCTACAACTTTTGTTAAAAAAAAATTTTAACTACACCCCCTCCAACTTCCAATTTTTAACATTAAATGTCTATTTTATTGAATTTCTTCATAAGAATCAAGGTTTAGATTTTTCCTTAAAAATTATCTTGAAAAATTCGCAAAAAAATTCTTAATTTACATTTTTCTTCATACATTTTATGAAAATTTCCGTTTAAAATCTTGGAAAAATTTTTCAAATATTATGAAAAGTTCCTACTAAGAAATTCTTCCATTAAAAATTCACTTAAAAATTTTGTTGATCAAAAAAAAAAAAAAAAAAAAATTATTTTAAAGTGAAAAAAAAGAATTTAAGCTTAAAATTTTTAGAAAAACTCCAAAAAAAGAACTTCATCTTTGTATTTTTTTTGTTTTTTTTCTGACAAAATAATGTAATTTTAATAAAAAATAATTGACCATTTTTCTACAGATTTTCTTCTGAAGTTTCCCTATGTAAAAGTTTGGAAAAATATCAAAAATCTTTAATATTTCCTTATTTCTTCAGTTTATTCTTTAAAAAAATTAGACAAAAATATTAATTTTGAAAAAAAATCATCAGCTTGCTTCATCAGAACTAAAATTTTCAGAATAAAACAAATTCTTAAAACTTTTTTGACAAAATTAAAAAAAAAATTGAAAAAAAATATTTTGAAAGAATTTTCTCCTTAAAAATTTTCATAAAATTTGTCGATAAAATTGAAATTTTTCCCATCCATTTTTTTATGAACTATGGTTAATTGATTAGGTATACTTTATTTGATTTTTTTTTTAATTTCTCAAAAATATGAATAAGTAATTCTAAAATTTTATTTTCCATTTTATGCAAATAGAAGAAATTGTTCCATTTCTTTTTTCTAAAGTTCCATTTTTAATTATAATTTCTTTCTTTTATTTAGTAAGTAATTTCTTCTTTTTATTTTCAAACTTTAAAAGCAAGAAAATAATTTTTTGACTTTTTTTTTGGTAAAAAAAATAAAATAAAAATAAAAATAGGCAGGTACTTGAGTAATTTTTGAAATCTAAAAAATTATGTGTTTGTCATTTCTTCTACCATTTCAGTTTTTTTATTAAAAAAATTATTTCATTTCCTTTTTCTAAAGTTCTATTTTAATTATAATTTCTTTTTTTTCAGTCATTTCTTCTTTTCATTTTGTAACTTCAAAAGCAAGAAAATAAGTAATTTTTTGACTTTTTTCTTGATAAAAAAAAGTTTAAAAATACTTAGGTAATTTTTGAAATAAAAAAAAAATGACTCCAAGTGTTCATCATTTTCTTCTGTCATTTTAATTTTTTAATTTAAAAAATTTGTTTCATTTCCATTTTAATACTTTTTGACCACAATCAGCTCATAAGACGGTATATTTCCATTTTCTTCGTTTAATTACTTACTTAAATATACAAATAAATCGAACACGAAGACGATAAATCACCAAGCAGATAAAAATCAACGAATCTTCATTCAATTCCTCATCCCTCGCAAGCCATAACACATAGTAATTTCGTCTTCACCGCCATCGTACATCTCAATCAAACCAGAAACGAGTACTTTTGACGCTTCTCCAACCTCTATCCAACCGCAACGAAAATTATCTCATCAAATACGCCAACCTTACACTCCGTCAGCGCGACCCAAACCGTCTCATCAGTAATTATAATTTACAACGTAATCGTAGGATATTAATGATCGATACGAGGACAAGAGAGGACATTCGCACACATCTAGTCCCTCCTACACCTATGTACAAAAACACAACAGGTCACCCAACCTTCCCAACCGCACTACGTTCTAAATCTCAATTCTCAAGTCTTATAGGGTGTGACCAAATTATTTATATAAGGTCGCCACTCGTAGATAATTTTAATCGTAAACCCAAGAGTAGCAACTCAGACAATTTTTATCGGTCCAATTAATACATAAGCCATAAAAAAAAAGATACACAATCTTCAGGAACATACTTTACTTATATTTTTGCAGATACCACCGCATTCGGCGACCACATCGTCTGCAAATGATTAGCACGTGACGAGAACTCGAGACTTGCATGCTAATCGATGTTAATCGCAACAGAGTAGGTATTTATATTAAAAAATACGAGTATATACAAATATAAAATACTATACACATAGGAAGTAAAGTATCTCATCGAGGTATTTTGAAACGCTACCATATTCGCCGGTCAAAGAGCCAACGACATCGTATAATTATTTTCTCAAAATCTATACCACTCCTTATCTAAAGGTAAAATCGTCCATTTAAGTATGTACATTTTATATAAGATAAATATTGACTCGTGTTTAATAACTCGAGCTTTACCCAGTATCTAACGTAAGCTAAAACTATATTATCTTTACCGATACAGTATTAATTTTCGGTTCCTCTATCTACATACTCTTTAGTCCCTTCGCACATACCCACTCTACACCATATCCGCATATTACCACCGTGATCCACATAAATGCACACGTTGAGTACACGCCAACCTCACGCTCGCAAGAGGAAATATTTTCAAAAAAAATAAATTCGTCCATTTTTGACTTTTCATAACGATATGGAAATTTATACAGCGACCTTTTGGCGTAATAAAATACTCATACACAAGCACACGTCGAGTCTAGCTCTCTGGTCTCTAACTCTCTATACCTATGGCATGGCATGGCATAGTATAGCCAGCCATACACCGTATCATGTTCGCATTGCATATACAGGGTGTCCCGTCACCAGTTGACACCCCTTCACCAGCGATATAGTCAACTCAAACTAAGTTCATGTATGCATGTTTTCTGACCCTGTGAATTGAAGGGGCAAAGATATGCTCAACTAAAAATTTTCATTTTTTAGTTTCGTTTCAGATTTTTAACCATGCGCTACTCGACAATCGAGATAGGTAGAAAGTTGCACTTTGCGGCGTTGGAAAGGAAATTTTGTGTAGAATTTTTTAGTGAGGTTGATCATTGAACTAGGTAATCAGGGGGGTCTGTGCTGCACTAATTATCTTGAAAAACGTGTTCAAAATTGGCGATTTTTTTGCAATTTTTGGGGAAATCTCAAAAAAGTTTCATCATTTGGTATTATTATTATGGCTTCCCTTGGATGAAAAAAGTTTGACCTTTTGAATGCCGCAAACCAGACTCTTCTATCTCACTTCGTTAAAAAGTTATAGCAATTTCAATTTCAAAATCAGGTCTAAAAAAAAGAAATGAAAAAATTAAAAAAAAAATGTTTTTCTAAAATGTTGTTTACTTTATTTTAAACATCGAGTTCCACTCAAAATCATTAGTTATGTTAGGTATCAAGTTTCAAAAATAACATAAAAAGGAATTTTAAAATTTTTTCAAAAAATTAATTTTTTTTCTGCTAAGATTTTGAAATTGAAATTGCTATAACTTTTTAACCAAGAGAGATAGAAGAGTCCGGTTTGCGGCATTCAAAAGGTCAAACTTTTTTCATCCAAGGGAAACCATAATAATAATACCAAATGATGAAACTTTTTTGAGATTTCCTCAAAAATTGCAAAAAAGTCGCAATTTTTGAACACGTTTTTTAAGATAATTAGTGCAGTACAGACCCCCCTGATTACCTAGTACAATTATCAACCCCACTAAAAAATTCTACACAAAATTTCCTTTCCAACGCCGCAAAGTGCAACTTTTTACCTATCTCGGCTGTCGAGTAGCGCATGGTTAAAAATTTTCAGTTGAGCATATCTTTGCCCCTTCAATTCACAGGGTCGGCAAACATGCATACATGAGCTTAGTTTGAGTTGACTATGTCGCTGGTGAAGGGGTGTCAACTGGTGACGGGACACCCTGTATATATACAGGGTGTCCGGTGAGTGGTCTGACAAACTTGAAATTTGGATATAACCGAGAACGACTAACAAAAAAGTTTATATACATATATTGCCTAAGTTTGAAAATGAAGGAGCTGCAAAGGTTTGAAAATTGATATTTTACCTAGCAAAATTGATTGGCAACACTGCGTTCAAAAAAATTTCGACACCGGTAGTGGATAGATCTTAGAAAAAGCAATAAAAATTGTGGTCATGTTGAATTGCCTATCTTTGAAATTGAAGGAGTTATAGCAACGCAAAATCTCAGTCAAAAATATTGCCTACCTCAATTTATTACGGTGCAGTGGTGATACATGAAATCTTCGAAATTCGGTCAAAAAATACATGAAACAGGTGTAACTTTTTGAGAGGAACAAAAAAACGTCATGTGAAAATTTTGCCTATCTATGAAAATTAAGGCGCTGCAGAGCCTTGAATTTCGAAAATACCAATTTTCAACGCTTTGTAGCGCCTTCATTTTCAAAGATGGGCAAATTTTTGACATAACTATTTTTGTTCCTTGTAAAAAGTTACACCTGTTTCATGCATTGTTTTCGCAAAATTTGAAAAAAATTGTACACCACTGCCCCTTCAAAATCGAGATAGGCACCATGTGTACATGAAGATTTTTGTTAGTGGTACTCGGTTATATCCAAATTTCAAGTTTGTCAGACCACTCATCGGACACCCTGTATATTCGACGAATAATAATATATACGTAGGTGAGTAATCTATTAATATTATACGCCACGATGTATAGTATAACAATGTATGTATCACGTGAAGAACACGTGTTTCTATCCCAGTTCCAGCGCCAAATAAACTAGTTTAACGACTCGCGATCGTCCAAGTTGCATTTTGACTTTGAAAAAAATTCCTGCCAGGTTTACAAATTATTTTATTACGTTGTGTCTCGTTCACGGTCTTCGATAAATTAAATTTCCAAGTCTCCATGGTGGTAATGAGAGCATCGAAATTAATCATCGAGAGATGGCAGTGATAAGGGATAGTCTCTTCCGACTACCAAAGAATTTCAAAAAAAATTTAGGACAAAATTGAAAATTTCCTCCTTTTTACTCACTATTTCTGCAAAAACAGACGCCAAAAACTCCTGTCTCTCCATAAGGTCATTATATTTTGTGCTTTGTAATTTTTTTTTTTTTTAAGTTTTAACAAAAATTACAGAAGTAGAGGCAGGACGAAGTGACATGCAGAGGTGGAGGTGAAGCTCAAATTTTTCCTAATTCCCCAAATTTTCTCAACTTTTCCCCAAAATTCCCCAATTTACCCAACTTTTTCCCAAAATTTATTCAGCTTGGTGGTGAGACACCCCCACCCCTGTTTGTCACGTCTCTGTACAGAAGAACTACAAAAAAGTGAAGGAGTGTAAGTGAAGGAAATGAACGAAACATACTTAATTAAAATGATCTCCCAGAAAAACAAATTTTTGAAAATTTTCAAATTAATAAAAAAAAAAAATCAGGCCAAAAATCCCTGAAAAAATAATTGTTTTTGAGAATTCACAGAGAAGTGAAGGAAAATTCTTCGACGAAACTTCCAAAATTGACCTTTTCAGAATTTCCAGAACCTAAAAACTTCAAAAAATCGTCCTGGGATACCAAAAAAAACTAAAAAATTTCTAATTTTTATTCGGAACTTGTGCAAAAAAAGGACGCTATTTTGTTCAAGTGATTAACTATTCGAAATTTATTCAAAAATATGTTTTAAAAAAATTTTCAAACAAATTTTTAGCATTTTAGCTAATTTTAAAAAATATTTTTCACTGATTTCTTTACTGATTTTTTAGTGATAAGTAATTTTCAGTGCATTTGTTGTTGTTTTTTTTTAGAGAGAGACGATTTCTGATCATTTTTAGTGATTTTTTTATAGTGACAATTTTGAGATAGTTTTGTGGTAATTTTTAGTTCAAATTTATTTTTTTGATAGTTTTTGATGGTTTTTTCAGAAATATTTTTCAACTATGAATTCTTATGACTTTTTAGTGACTTGGTAATTTTACTAATTTTTTTTGTGAAAGTATTTTTTTAAAATTAAAAAAAAAAATTTTTTAGTGATCATTTTTGGTGATTTTTTTTTGTAATATTTTTCTATGATGAATTTTAATGACTTTCGAGAAATTGTTCAGTAATAATTTTTCTGGTGTACATATTTTTTAGAGATTATTTTTTGTAATTTTTTAGGAATGATTTCTAGCTGTATTTTTATGAGCATTTTTAAGTGAACATGTTATAGATAATTATAACTGATACTCCTCATATTCAATGATAAAATTAGTGGTGATTTCTAGTTACATTTTTGTGATAATTTCACTTTTTTTTGTATTAATTTTTGATGGAAATTCATTTTTTAAATAAATTTTTATATTTTTTTTAGTTTTAGAGATAGGTACTTAAGAGATTATTTCATCAGCGATAATTTCAAGAGGGAAAAATTACCAATAGGTAGGTAATACGAGTATTTTGATTAAAAAATTATTTCTAAATAAATAAATAAATAAGTATTTATTCATAAAAAGAAATCGTTCGAAATTATCACAAAAATATCATCATAAATATTTACTAGAATTTATCAAAAAATATCACTGAAAAACCACACAAAGTTATGATCCCCCCCCCCCCCCACGTGTCAAAAAAATACTAAAAATTATCTTCATCATTAAAAAAGAAGACAGATTAAAACTAGAATAATTATTACCTACCTACTAGAAAAATTGACACTAAAAATCACCACTAAAACATTTAAAATCATCACTAAAAATCATCAGAATTTATATAATTCAAAAATATCACTAAAATGATCATTATTTATATTTTTTTGAATATTTTATATTTTGGTGTTTTTAGTGATAATTTTTAAAGAAAATTTTTCTATTAATGATTTTCTGCGTTTTTTTTTTACTTTCACTTAATACTACTCACCTATAATTAGTAAAAAGTTTTGAAATGATAATTTCTTGTCTAAATTTTTCTAATGATTTTTTAAATCACGTTTTCTTGCGACATTTTTGTAATATTTTTTTTCAGACAAATTTTTATTTTTTAGTGAAAAATTTTCTACCAATTTTTTCAAATTATTTCAAGTAATTTATTTTTACCTCTTGGTAAGTAAAAATTGTTAAGTTTGATTTTCATTTTTCTATTGTTTTTTGTTTTAGTCAAAAAAGTTGAAATTTCTACTGGTAATAAGAATTATTTTCATGTTACTCGTATATTTTTTAATAGGTAATTTTTATTTTTAAAGTTTTCTAATGATGATTTCTGGTATCAATTTTACTAGACGATATTTCTGCGGTGATTTTTCAAAATGACGATTTCTAGCAAATGTGATTGATTTTTTGAAAAAGTTTATAGTGTTTTTAAATTTTTTTTTTAACGTTCTGGTGATAATTTTAGTAATAAGTAAGTATATTTTTTTGTAATTTTCTTCTGTTCATGTTTTCAGTCCATTCTAATGCTAATTTACATTTTTTTGAACACCATGTTGTGTTAATTTCGTGTTTTTATTTATTAGCAGTAGGTTCCACGTTCTCGTAAGATTCAAGCGGAAAAAATCAATTTTTCTACACAATTTACATAAATCACGTGTCTGCCCCTTAAATAGTACAGTTGGGTAAAAATATCAACGCATTGTTGCAACAAATTGCCAATTTACTTGGTAAAAGGAGACCATTCCTATCTGAGGCATACTTATGTATGTCAGCTCAATAAGCTCGCAATTAGGAGCTAAACTCTGACAAGTAAAACCTTCTGCCCAATATGACGCTGAAAGAAAGAATGGAAATCGAATTTAGAAAGAATTTGATCGATATCAAAGCTCAATAGATGGACAAGATTATTGCAAATTTTCAAAGAGAAAAGCTCGTTCAAAAAACAAAGCAATTTCAATCACATTAAATTAAACCCTTTTCCCCCACAAGGTACCAAGAAGTAATCCATGTATAGGCTTTTATCCAAGAGTACCTTTTTTCATCTAATTTATCAAAAAAAAAAAAAGTATAAAGGTATATTAAGCTTTGGCAGACCGATGGGATTATGATATTGTTTAGGTGAAAAATCAAAGAAAAAAACCAGATCCGAATTCCATCTTTGCCCAATGCCCATGCCCACACACGTTGGTAAAAGATTTTATACTATTAATTTTTTCACCCAGTCCGGTGAAACGAGAGACGATAAAAGATTGGTAAAAAATATAGATTCGCTCGGTTAGCCAAATGTCGTACACTCGTAGTGTATCAATTCAATAAACCCACAAATATACATGTTCGTCGAGCGCTCATTTCGAACGTAGAATTTACATTAAATTACTCGACATCTGCGAAAACGTGGCCATTATTTTAAAACCGCAGCCTGCCCCTTCGGCTTTCGCATAAAAGCAGTAAATCATTTTTACGCAGGTACTAATCGAATATAAATACTTATAGACTCGAAATACCCATATACTTCGAATCAATACCGCATCATAATACAGCCTACGGTAAACTGAAATCGAATTATTCGACTTTAATATTTAATTTAATTCCCTCGACCGATGCAGAACCTCGTGTACGTAACAGCAACAGAGCAACACCTTCGTGCGTTTTCATATCGCCATACTCGATTTAGGCACACGAAGTATACATAGTCGTTCTCAAGATACCTAAAATCTTACTCCACCTTAATTTTAATTTTTTAAATCACGATAAAAAATTTCCCAACAAAAAAGTCTCTCGTTTATCATCCATTTTAAGTCGTTATACAATGATGAAAATTTACCAAGTCGTCGAATTTACCCACTTAAAAAAAATACTCAATCAAAGTTCGTAAACTTGCGAAAATTTTATGATTTTTTTCTCTCCAGATTGGTTCTGTGAGATAGTGGACGGGGGATTTACCTACGGTAATCCTTCGGCGCGGTTATCCCTGAGCTAGGATAAGTATTGCTCCACCTCAACCCTTCACATGCCAAATTTTCTACCTTGTGAAATAACTAAAACGGTTCTTTTCCACTTGAGACTACGTTTATTGGACTTTGATTTACAACGAAAGACGAGGCCACATTACCAAATTTGACGATTTATACCGAATTAAAACAGGACCAAGTTGGGCTTTTGATCCGGCCGACGGTCGGAGTACGCGGCGTCCCTACGTACTAGTTGACTACCGAAACACGAATGGATTTTAGGCCGAAAGCATTCAGTCTCATTACCAAGTAATGAGACTGGTTAGCAGGGATACCAACCACGTTACCGCAGTGTAGCACCAGGAAGTCAGGCCATATAGTACTATTACATATGCCCCTTTGGGGTTTGCCAGGAAGCAAAGCTCCCAGCGCCGCCCGAAGGAAAGCACAAGTCACAATAATAGTGCTAACACGCCTTCTATGACGTGTGGACTGACCCCTTCTGCCCCCTTTGATTTAAAGAGGGCGGTGGTTACACTGCGTTTTCGGGGTAGATTCGGACGGCTTGGGACACCATGGCTGGACCAGCTAAACGGTCGGATCCTGAGAGGAATGCCGTCTTCGCTGGATTTTCTAATTTGATAAAAAAAAAATATAAATAAAAATTCTTAAATTCCTAAAAAATGCCAGCCAAGGGCCCAAACCCGGTATCTACGATACACTGGCGTACGATCCCAACCAGGAGGATTCCAAGATGCGTGGTGATAAAACAAGCTTAAAATTTTGGTGACAACGTCACTTAATAGATCACCTTCGTGAACTATGCACCTAGTACGTAGTTACACACACGTATCGTCGCGTTGACCTCTGTGGGTTCATAGGGGACAGATTAAATTTAAAATTTTGGTGCGGGATTTACAACGCACATTCCAACAATATTTGAAAAAAACAGGGAAAAAGGGTAGAAAGGGAAAGAAAAAAAAAAAATTTTAAACACCAAAATATGGATTTTTTTTCTACGTTGTGGGGTTCACATTTTGCCATCAGCGGAAAAACATCAATTTAGAGCCAGAACCAGGGACCTTTATTCTCTTTTCCTCGAACTGAGGAAAAGCAAAGAAAAATAAAATAATAAAAAATAAATAAAAATTTGGTAGGTAAGTGGCCCCTTGTATAGATCATACAGAATAAACATAATTAATGTACATCAAAATACATGAGAAAACAGAAATTAACAAAAAAAAAATTATATCAAAATGCAGATCAAAACAATACAGTAGAAAATACTATCGGAACTTTGCAATAATTATAATCGAAGACATCATCTCATGGGTATATACGGTATGAAGTCGGATCAGTCGACGGCTCGCCAGCCGGAGTGTGGCAAAAAATACCCCGTCCGGACCTCTTCCGCATCAGATGGTAATGGTCGTCGACGGCTCGCCCACTGGAAACATTTTGCAGGATCGCGACGTAAATAAATGTGCTTTCCACCCTCCCAATCCGATATTCTACCTATATGCGTACAAATTGCACGCAATCAATTGTCCCAATTCATACCCTGTGTGAATCGCTTATAAAAGGCAGAACTGGAACTGACTTTTGATTTAATAAATCTGACTGGGTACATGGCATTGAGAAACAACAAAAAAAAAATTTTTGAGAGACAGGAGAAGAACAAAAGAAATTAAATGAAAAATTTTCACCGCGTACAAATTGCACGTGTCATTTAATTTTTTTTTTCTTTCTTTTTTTTTTCTTTTTTTTCGTTTAAAAAAAAAAATTTAAAACATACGTACGCGTAGACTGCGCGTTATATTCTTGAAGAATGAATTAGGAAAAGCGAAATAAAAAAAAAATTATTCCATAAGCTCATAAAAATTCCCCTCCGGCATCTCCTCATCGCAATTTTCACCCTGTACTCGATCAGGGTGAAGGAATCTCGAAACTGTTGAGTCGATTTCGTTCCTCACCTCATCTAGGGTCTTGGATTCGAATTTTTCACCATTTACAATGGTGTTCAGAGCCAGCTGGAGGGCTTTGGTGTAGATTTTTTCTAACGACGTAGGTAAATGCAATTCATCATAAATGCCAGGGTTAGGGAGGGGGAATGCCTGACTGATCTGGTCCATCTCAAAAAGGTACCGGTACCCTGCCTGGGCCTCTACGACAGCTGAGTTATAGATTTCGATATATTGATTTCGTAGTTCCTTGTTTGGGACGGTCATTGGAGGTAAGACAATAACATTTAAGACTTTTCTTCTTTTTAGTACGCCAAGGAGTTCGGAAAAATGTTTTTGATACTCAGCAGCAGGTCTCTCTGCCCGTAGATCAGTAGTGCCCGTACATAAAACAATGTTCGGAGGCACCACAGGCAGGCTACCCAGCACCTGACTCAGAGCATTTGTCGGTAGTCCATATCTCACTAACGTTGAATATCTAACGAACTCCTCTTTCAGGGAATTAGAGGATAGCGACGTCTGTATGGAGCAATGAAGGCTTCCATCTCCAACCAAGAGATAGCGACGAATAAAGTAGCCAGGCTGGCCTTTGTACGTTGCTCTCAGAATGCCAAATGCCCTACCAGTAATATTAGTAAATGGGCAAAGTTCGTACACCGAAGGTATGACGCCGTTCATCGTCGCTCCACCATAATTACGATTAGGGTCTTTTTTAAGACTGCGATACAAGTCCCTGTCAAGTTGAATCGTATGTGAGAAATTGCGTGCTTTATATGCACTTGGTACAATCCTCACAGACTGATTAAGCTGAATTGGGGGCCTAATAACCTTTTTTGTCTTGGGTTTCTTTCGCTCAGCTTGCAACGGTCTCTGTTTTTCCTCGAAATTCTCTCGAGATGAATACGCGGTGTTGATAAACGATCTCGTTTGCGTCGAGCCATAATTGCCTAGTGGTCTCAGTTGTAAACACAACTGAGAATTTGACTGTGACTGGATTCGCGGGTCACGAGAAAAATTTTCTTCGCAATACTTTTTGCCACTATTTGGCCTGTTTTCGCACCTCGGCACGTCTGCAACTGGGTTCAGCTCAGGTCGGGGTACCAAAGGTGGCAACTCATTATTTGACGTTGTTGGGTATAAAAGGGGCAAATGAATGCTTGAAAACTCCGTAACGGGTCTCATTTCACTTTGCTCAGGTACCTGAGTATTAATCGGGATCCATTGGGTTGTAGGGAACGGCTCGATTTGGCCTAATAAATTTACAGGGCCATTAGTTCGACCCGCCGCAAATTGCGAAGATTTTGGTTGGCTTGTGCCTAAACCTGGCGGAGGCATATTTTGACTTGTGGGGTCCGAATACGAACGAGTGAGCGACGGCCTACCAATTGGTGGTAAATAATTTACCATAATACCACACTTCTCCGCCTGTTCAAACCAGTACTTAGCAGTGGACCTTTCCACGGCTATTTCCGAAGTCGCTTCGCTCAGTTTCTCTTCTAATACCCCCTTCTCTTCTCTTATCCTTCCAACCTCACCCTCAAGTTCCCTATTCCGGTTAGCCAAAACCTGATTTTCCCTCGCCATAGTGCCGAAGTATTCCGCTGGGTATAGGGCCAAGAATGTAAAATTTAAAACGTGAAAAAGGCCTTGACAAATGAACTTCTCACATCTTTGAAGCGGACACCTGCGACTGCCCTTGAACGTGGGCGTAAATTGTCTGTTAAAACAAAATAAATGGAAAATATGTCCGCACTCGGGTGCGACTACACGTCCTCGCTTTGGGGGGCGTTGAAGATGTTTTTTCATTTTCTCCTCGAGAACATTTTTTACGTCTCGATAACCTAACGAACTGGTGTAATATTTACCATTGTCTATCGACAGGTGGAATTTTTTAACCAATGGTATAATCTCATTTTTTGAATTTGCTGCTGCACGTTGAAATGATTTTCCATCCGACGTTTTGATCGTTTCACACTCAATGAATAGATGAGAAGGAGCTCTCCAGATTGTCACTCGATCATCTTCAGAGAGTTTTGATAACATACGTCTATACGAGATATATCTGTGCAGCGATATAGGTTGTTCGTTGGGTCGTCGGGGCTTCGCAATTGGGAATAATATGATTATATCATCTGCCCCTCGGACACACAAGAGGTCTACAATTCTCAGCATCCATTCGTAAATGGTCTGATATGGTTTTGTCGAATAATTAAATTCAAATTGCGCCATAGACAAGATGAACTTTTTCTTTCTAAAATTGCTCAAAACGAGAGCATTATAGAGTTCATCTAGATACATTTGTTCTCGTAAATACCCTTGAGTAGGCTTGCCTGTTTGATGGTGTTTCAAAAAATTACATAGGCCATCGCCAATAAACTCATAGTCTTCAAATAAATTTTCGGGTAGTGGGTCTGTAGTTGGACGAGGAGGCGACCCGTTTTGATTTATTCCCCGTCCCTCTAGTTTTCCACATTCTGGGGAAGCCCATGCTGTACAGCAGAGCGGGGGGAGTCCTCCACCTTAACTGGTGAAGATTGCTCTGGTGTATTGCTGCCACCTTCAAATTGAAGGTTTTTTAAATCGGGAATTTTTTGCTGCTTGTTTTTTGCAGCCTCAGAATTGGGTTTTTGAACTTTTTCGACTCGCGAATCTTGGCTTTTTATTTTTTGATCGTTGAATTTTTTATTATCATAAAAACGTTTGGAATCTTCGGGGTATTTCGAAAATTTTACCCTAGGTGACTGAGTTTTATAATCTCGATATGTGAAACTCGAATCATTCGACGAAGTACGTGATTCACTACGTGTACGAGGGGTTGGGGGAGTTCTGTTTTCACTACCAGACAATCTTCTCGTACGCACTGAGATTATATCAACTTTTTCCTCGAGCTTCCAAAGTCTCAAAATTAATTTATCATACGACCTACGGTCATACACTGTGACTTGGCTAGATAAAGAAGTAGGCATCTTATTACAAACAGCAGTAATTACCTCCTCCTCATCGTATTTCTCTAGCTTACGCATCGTTTTGGTCCACTTTATCATAGTACGAGGTATATCATGCATAGGTATCTTTGATAAATCGTTGACAAAATAATTCCATACCTTCTCTTGGTATCGTCTGGACCAATACTGGCGGAAAAAACTCTTTTTTACCTCAGGGAAATTTGTAGCACCCATGTGGTGTTCTCTCCAAGCTTCAGCTCCTTTTACTTGAACCAAGCTTACAAACAAGCCACATAACATCGATTCTTTTACATTTGTATCTTCAGTATTCGCTTCGAATGCGTCGACAAACGCGTGAGGGTGGTATTTATTTCTATCATCAAACACCACTCCAAGTGCCTTCAAAGTTGCAGTGTTGACTTTGACAGGGGCTGAGCCAGTAGAATGGCCACCCGAGCACTCTCGGCGCTCTATTTTGACGAATCTTTTTTCGTAAACCTCATCTTTGTCTGCTAGTTCTTTTAGCATATGATAATATGCTTCGAACTCGTTATCATGGCTCTGCACTTTTGCAGCCAGTTTAGTAGATGAGGCTACGTATCTACGATTGACGTCGCCTATTTTGCGATCAAATTTGTCTTCAACACGCCCAAGATCAGCGTCGGTATTGTCGACCCTGCTTTGTAGGTATTTAATTTGAGCAACGTTTTCGTTGACCTGTTTTTCTGTACCATCGGCACGTACTTCTAACAGGCCTATTTTTTCGTCAGATATTTTAGCTCTTTGACCAATGTAGGTAACACTTTTAGCCAGATCAATAATTCGCTTATCGCGTATTTCGGAGGATTTCTCCAGTGTCTGGCGAAATTTTTGAAAGGTATTTTTTATTGTAGGTTCCATGGAAACACCACCCACAAACGTGGATATGGGCTGGCCATGCTCATCCTTTACCAATAATTCATCTTTGAATTCGTTATCGAGCGATGTGTTATCCACACCTCTCATAATCTTTTTCCACATGTCGTCGATTTCTTTTTTTTTTTCCGATGGCATTTTGTAGACAGGTATGGGCGTAGGCTGAACCTGAATGGCCGATTTGCTATTATCCACGACTGTGGGTGGTTCTTTGTCTCCAAAATCGGAGTCCATAATCGTTTCCATAACATCATTATAAAATTCCTCCTCAAGTGGAATCTCAAATTGAGACCCCTCTTTTTGAGGTGAATTTTCATAAGATTCGATTGACTTATCAAGATAGTGTGATTCCTCCGCATTAACGTGCGAAGGTTCGACATCATCCTGTTTAGAATTTTTATCTATCCCTCCCTTCCTCAAGATTTTACTCGGCTCCGGTTTACGATCTTTTTTAAAACTCTTTTGATCAATTAAATTATCCATATCTAATTTTCGACTACGCTGGTAACTTTGATAAATCTTTGTAATATCTGAAGCAGCTTGTTGGCTAGCTTCACGTGCAGAACGACGTTCGGAATTAGGTGCACTGTTCGACATTTAAGTAGGTGCTCGAATAAATCAGTAATAAGTACACGAACGTACGAACGCGTCAAAAATACGTTGAAATAATTTGGTAGAAAAATTAGACGGTTTAGGTACAAAATACGTACGTAAATGTACAGAGATAATTAACGAGTGCTGTTCGGATTATACCTGCTATTGTACCGGCGTCTTACGACGCTCGAATATTACAATGTATTAGCGAGTTTAGATAACGTTGCTTCGTTGCAATTACCAAGATAATGTACTCGTACTCGAAGTTCCAAACGCAGTTTTTATGGCAATATTTGAGCCAACTTTGACGAGTTTCAAGTACGATCTTTTCTACCTAACGTATATACGAATTGTACACGTTTAGGCCCGGGTGGGGGGGGGTGGGAAATAATTTTCAACTGTCTAGCTTTTCGTACATACATATCAAAATTGAATATTTTAACCCGTATTTTCGAATTTTTCTGTACCTTCATACCTTCTCGCAGCTGCAGGTTTCAATTACCTACCTAAGATAGGAGGTACGGATCTTACTCAAACTTTAGGCTAGCCAGTTGCCCTACTTACGATTTTCTCGTGTACAAAATTGCACACAGAGACGCGAATAAATTACACTAGAACATATACACATACACTTGTATTTTCACGAATATTATAAAACTAAATTTGCACGAAATTTTGCCACCGTACTGGGGCAAAAACACGCGCTGGTGAGTCGCTTTTTTGGGTAGGTCTAACCCACGAGATCACCAAGTGACCGGAAGTTTCGGCACCAATGTGAGATAGTGGACGGGGGATTTACCTACGGTAATCCTTCGGCGCGGTTATCCCTGAGCTAGGATAAGTATTGCTCCACCTCAACCCTTCACATGCCAAATTTTCTACCTTGTGAAATAACTAAAACGGTTCTTTTCCACTTGAGACTACGTTTATTGGACTTTGATTTACAACGAAAGACGGGGCCACATTACCAAATTTGACGATTTATACCGAATTAAAACAGGACCAAGTTGGGCTTTTGATCCGGCCGACGGTCGGAGTACGCGGCGTCCCTACGTACTAGTTGACTACCGAAACACGAATGGATTTTAGGCCGAAAGCATTCAGTCTCATTACCAAGTAATGAGACTGGTTAGCAGGGATACCAACCACGTTACCGCAGTGTAGCACCAGGAAGTCAGGCCATATAGTACTATTACAGTTCGTTTGTGTACTAGAAGTGAAAAGTGAAAGTCTACGAGTTGAACTTTTTAATCTAATTGACTGCGAATGAAATTGAATCACAGAGTTGACGTTTTCATTTTAGAAGAAAATTTTTTTCCAGATTTTTCAATGTCAATTTTGATTTGCTTCGGAAGGACATTTAATACACATGCTGTCTGTTTTATTTGGGATTTTCATTTCCGAAGCAATTTTTTTTCGTCGTGTGAATTTAAACATATTGAGGTTCTTTCGAATGTTTCATATCGTCAAATTGAATTACTGCTTTATATCAAAATTGATAAAATTTGTTTTACGTAATATCGATTTACGACGAGAAAAATTAAATTGATTATAGATGGTAAGTAAATTTTCAAAGGGTTAGATATTTTTGAAAATTTTGAATTGAATTTTTACCCGCAGAGAAACTATGAAAATCGATTAAATTTGAAAATAATACGTCTTAGGATATTTTATTGACAAGTGCAAAATTTTGAAAAATTCCATACAGAAAAATTTATTAAAAATTTAATGAAGTGTGATTTCAGCAGCTTTTAAAAATATTTTAGCAATTCTAGTAACATCTGGATGTGAAAAAAAACTGAAAAAGGAGGTAATCAAAACATTCTTAAAAGTCAGACTGTTTTTTTGATTTTTTAGGTATTTATTTCTCAAATTATCAGAGATTGGATGATGAAAATTCTTGGTTGAAAATTCACACATTTCCCATGAAGAAAAAATGTTTATAAAATATTTCTAATGTAATGGTATGCGAAAAGCATGCGAATTTTTTCTGAAAATTTGTAAAAACTTTTTAAAAACTCTGGGATTTTCTTTTTCAAGTTTTGTGAAATTGTGAAATCTCCGAAATTTTTTGGTAAACTACCTAAATATATAACCAAATCATAAATCTTCTTCTTTTTTTTTAATCTTATTGAAATTTTGAAGAAAAATCCATGTTTCATCTCTCATTTCTGAAGTTCTGCAAAAAGTTATCTGAAAAAATTTGAAAGAGATTTTCTGACATTTGGCAAAAAAAAATTGGCAAGATTTTTTCAAAATAAAATTTTCAAAAATTTAAGGGATCGAAGGAAATTTTCAAAAGAAAATCTGAAGATACAAAAAAATTATTTTAACTTTATGAAATGAAATGTTGTTTTAAAAATCATTCAATAGGAAGCAACAATTTTCAAGTGTTTTTGGATTAATTTTTTAAATATTTTGTGAAACGTTGTCTGTATTTAAAAAAAAAATATTTTGTGAAGGCCTGCTAAAAATTTCTGAAGAATATTCCAAAACTTCGTGAAAAATTCTATGGTGATATTCAGAGAATTTTTAGAAAATTTCAGTTTTTTTCTCTCAAGTTTTCTGGAAATCTGCTAAAATTTATTTTAAAATTTTGAGGAAGAATTTCTGAAATTTTGAGAAAAATGGTGAATTTTCTGAGGCACTGCAAAAATTTCTCTGAAAATTTTGTACACCATTTTTTCCAATAGGTAGGTACACATTTTATTTGATGAAATATATTCCTCTTTCATCTTTTCTAATTTTTTGAAGCGTAAAAATTTCCCAAAAAAATTTCTAAAATTTCACCGAAAATACTTTTTTAGTTTTAGTGGAAAATTTTCTAAAAATTTTGGATTAATTTTTCGAATTCCTAAAATTTTGCTGAAAATATTTTTTAAACTTTAAATTTTTCAAAGTTTTATAGAAAACCAGGCACATGTTTTTTCCCTTCAATTTTCAGAAGTCTTGCAAAATTTGCCTGAGAATTTTGGGAAATATTTTCCGAAAATATTCCTCAGAATTTTGAGAAATAGGTACATATTTTCAGAAATTTTGAGAAAAGTTTCCTGCCTTTTTTAAAAACTTTGTAAAGCTCTGAAAAATTATCCATAAAAATTTGAATATTTTTTTGAAAAATTCTTTGAAGTTTTTTGAATGATCTAAAAATTTTATTATAAGTAATTTTTCAAAGTTTCGTAGAAATTTCATGGTTTTTTTTTCCTTCAGTTTTCTAAAATTCTGTCATTTCTTCAAAAATTTTGAGAAATATTTTCTGAAATTTTTAGAAAAGTTTACTCACTTCTTTTTTTACGATTACCTACATTTCCTAAAAATGTTATCAAAATTCTCTTAAAGGTTACCTACTGAAAAATTTTCTATATTATTTTTTTGAATTAATTTGTCAACATTTTGTGAAAAATTAACATTATTTTTCTATTTTTAAAAATTCCAGAGATTTTTCAAAAATTTTCAAAGAAAAATTCTAAGATTTCATCGAAGTTCTGCGAAGTTCTGTGAATTTTTTTTGAATTGAAATTTCACGATGATTCTTAAATATTTTGTGAAATAATTTTTTACAAATAGGAAATTTTCCAACCTTTGCATTTTTTTTTTTCGATTTTCCAAGCTCTAAAAATTTTATAAAAAATGGTGCTTTTGTGAAAAAATTTTTTTTTGCAGTGAATTCGATAATTTACCATTACGATATTTTTGTGAATTTTCATTGCTGAAAAAATTATAATTTTCTTAAAACACTGGCAATTTTTCAATGAAAAGATTGACGATAATTTTGGTTGTGAGAAGAATAAAAATTAAAATTTACACAAAGCATCACGAATTTTTTTTTCATTTTCGTACGTTCGACTTCCAAAAAATTCGTTAAAATGTTATACGCTCGAGAACTATGGAAATGGACCGAATTCGAGCTACATTATGAATAAAACTCTCCTGCTACTGAAAAGGGAACAATAATTGTTAGAATACATCGCCCTCGGGTTCGAAAGAAATCGAGGAATACGTTCTTTCTTTCAAGTAAGCATGTTTACCTTGTTTTCTTTACGTATTTCGAATACAAAAAAAAAAAAAAAAAAAAAAAAAAACAATGAATAAAATTAGGTATTTTTTGCAGAAAAAAATACCCGTTGAGTTGTTTAGCCCCATGACAGATTCCTGCTTTCGCTGCGCGTTTCTGTACTTGTATACCGGAATCGAAATAGAATAAAATACTCAACAAACCCAAAAGAAACATCCTCTCGACAACTCGTTTAGTAATTTCGACGGTATACCGGGTAGCAAATGAAAAACAAGAGGAAAAAATTCGTAATTTAGCGTTTAATGAGAAGGTTTCTTAGGTAAAATGATACATTAAATAAGCAGGGGGATTATCTTCTACGTGGCGCGATGCGGCGATGGCGAAAGAAAGGAAAAAACAACGCTAATACAGCTACGATGCGATGCGATGCTCCTGGGGAATACAATAAAATGGGGAAATTAATGGATAGTGCCGAAGTAAACGAGTCAATTACGAATATGGATTTGTTTTTCTTTAATTTATCGTCAAATAATAAAAGAAGGAAGAATTATGATCCAGGTATTTATTTCGAAACGTAAACCTAACTTTTATATCGCGAACGTGCAACGAACAGGAAAAAAACTTTTAAAAACTTTTACACAAAGCTCAAATGGCAAAAAGGGTTTCCAAAGCGTAAATACATAAAATTCACGTATTTATTACGTTCGAAAGAACCGGCATACTATATAAACTGTACTAAACAAAGAATTCGGTCGAATAAAAATATGTATATTCTTCTCGAGCTGCGACATACCCTCTGCTAACCCCGCACCCCACACAGCAGCCAGCATTCCAAAACAAAACAGTTTACAGTTCGTAATGTACGAGATACGATGCGTGCTCGTAGAAAAAAAAAAAATCTTCAAACTTCGCTAAATTCTTAAAACAGAGTAAATCGGTTGTAAGTAATTCGCAAAAATGTGTGGTTTTATAATTTCGATCAAAATAATATAAAGAATAACGTAGCGTTGGCTGCAAATATATTCCTAAATTACTTGCAATGCCAACGTTTCCCTTCACCCTCCTCTGCCATCTGATATACGAGTATGAACATAACGAAGAAACTCGCTTTGTTTACCTCCATCCCTGCCATATCCGCCACCAAAACACCCCCATAATATTATGTGTTTAGAATTATTTTTGTAAGCGTACTGTTTCCTCTCGCTGGAAATTATACTTATTTGGTTTTTTGAATCGAGTTTGACGATTATTTTTAATGATTTGGAAATCAAGTGTTTTGCCATTGCGAGCTGCGAACGTACAATCGCAGCTTTACACTGGAGTGATTTTTTAAAATCTAGTTCTGATTAATTAATAAGCTGCTTTTGCGGTATCGTTGTTCCTGTTTTTTCTCCCTTAGTTTTTTATGCCGATTCAATTAATAGACGCCTTTGAAAATATTTTTTCAGGGATTCATAAAAAGGTCGTATAAGGTTAAACATTGATCTGTCATTTAGCTCAAAGAGAGAGAAAAGTGGTAAAAAATTAAAAATCTTCGCAGAAAAATTTATAAAAAAGAATCGATAAGTGTAATAATTGAAAAATCAGAAGAAATTATTTTCTAGAAACTGAGACTTTTTTCAACTCAATAAAATAATAATTTCAAGAAATCCAACCAAAAAAAATGTAATCGAAGAACACCAAAATTGAAAATTTCAATTTGGAAAACCAAGTATGTAAAAAACAATTGAAAAATCAAAAAAAAAAATCGTAAAAAATCATTATTAAAAAATCCAATTTGAAAATTTAGAAAAAAATTATTTTTGGAAAAAAGTAAACGTTAAGGTATTATTTGTCATTAAAAAGCTAAAAAATTCAATTCAAATTGAAGAATTTATTAAAAATCTTGGAAAAAATTTGTAAAAAAATGTACACGATAAAAACAAATTATTTTCTAGAAATTGAATTTTGTTTTCAAAAAATTCATGATTAAAGAATATTTAAAATATATCGAATTTTTATATAACTCGAACAACGAGGAACTACATTTTTTAAAAGTTGAATAGTTTTATTTTGAAAAGTAGAGGCAATTAAAATCATTTATAAAACACTAAGGGGAAAAAATCCATGATGAAAAATTAAAAAAAAAAGTATTCTATAAGTTTTGAAGAAAAAAAAAAATGAAAAATGAGGGGAAAATCATTTTAGAAAAATTAACGCATTGAAAAATCAAATCATTTTCGAGAAACCAAAAAATGTAAAAATTCTAATTTCAACGTTCTTAACAAAAATTTTTTTTTTTTCAAAATAAAATACATTATTAGAAAACAGAACACCAGGAAATTCAATTTTTGGGAAAACTTAAAATTTTTGAGCAAAAGTGAATATTTTGAAATAATAATTTAAAAATCTCCCAAAAATAAAAAACAAAATGTAAAAAAAAATCCAAAAAAACTAGGAACATTTTCGAAGTGAAGTATTTTGAAAGTTGTAAAATCAAATCTTTTCAGATTTTATTTTACTTTATTTTAAGAAACCATTTAAACAATTTGAAAAAGGATTGCACTTATGGAAAAATTAAAACAAATCATTTTCAAAAAACTAAAAAAAATTACTTTATGAAAAAAAATTGAAAATAAGGTTCAAAAAATTGAAAAAAATAAATTTGAAACAGCAAGAAATTTCATTTTTATAAAATTAAAATGACAGGTAGAACAAAAATATGTACTTTGAGAAGTAGGTCATTCGAAATTTCTATTTCAATTTCATATAAAAAATCATTTATTCAAAAAAGAAAAAAAAAATCAAGCTTGAAAAATTTTCAAAATTATTTAGCGAATAAAGAAAAAAGAAAATTCAGAAAAATTCATTAAAAAAATCTCAGAAATTTTGAAATTAAAAAACTTTATTTTATTTGAAAATTTAAATTGTAAAAAAAGTCATTAAAAAAAGAAAACATTTCACGTTTGAAACTTTCCAAAATTATTTTGCAAACTTTGAAGAAAAAAAAAAGAAATAAAATCATCGTCTTTAGAAAATTTATTTTGAAAATCATTTTTAAAATTTTGTAAAAATTGTTGGTCAACATTGAAAAATAAATACAAATTACATTCGAGAATGTTCTTGATTTTAATTTCGTCATTTAAAAATTCATTAAAAAATTGCAACATTAGGAAACTATTTTTTTATTTTTTGAAGAAATCTAAAAAAGTATAGAGTGACATTGATTTTTAAAAAATTTCAACAATTAACTATTTTGCTCATCTAGAACAAAAATGATCGCAAGGTGTCTCAGGTCATGAAAATCATGGAAAAGTCATTGTATTTTGCAGAAAAATCACTAGGTCATGGAAAGTAATGGATTTTTGTATTTTATTGAGCAAAATTAGCACATTTATTTTCATTCAGAACCTCAACTTTTCGACCTCGCTACGCTTGGCCAGACTCGAGTCTAATTTGATAAATCTGTTTACATGGAAGTGGATTGTTGTTATTGTTGAATTTTACCAAGTCCAATACTACATAGACATACTAGATATTCAAAATTGGAGAGGAAGAAGCGGTCCAATTGAAATTTTTTTAATAACCAAATTATTCATAGGACTTCAAGCAATAAATTTAGTTTGAAAATTTTTCCAATTGGACCCCCCCTTCTCCACTTTTTTCATTTCGCATGACATTTCGTAAATACTTATTCAAAATTAGAGGAGGGAGGGGTCTGATTGAAAAATGATTCGAACAAAAGTTGTAGATTGAAGTCCTAGAATTAATTTTGACTATTATGAAATTTTTGATTAGACCCTTCCTTCCCCTCCAATTTTGATAATACGACTTGTACACTTATACAATTATTTTCAATCAACTGTAAAAATCTCAATTTCACGTTTAAAAAAATCAATTTGAAAAAAGTCATCATTCCCCAAGGTCCCCATTGAAAATTAAGATAAATAAGTACATATATTTGAATTTTGATCGAGCCAATCTAACACTCTTAGGCCATCATTCGTACCTCGAATTCAAACCCCTGGATATCTTTCACTCGTATTCTATTCCCCAGAAATTTATTTATTTGCTCAAAACTCGCACCAAAACTGACATCGGTCCCTTCCAAACACTCTCAAGTATAAACCGAAGAGAATCCAACAATAAAATACGTAGGTACCAAACCAACACAAATACACATTTCACTCGCCGCATTTATATTCGATACGATTACATTATCACTACCTCTGCAGACACGAGAATTCGGTAAAAAAAAACACCCAATAGAGAAAATCACTCAAGAGTCGGGTCACTTTTAAGGTTCACTTTCATCGTCGAAAATTACATCGCGTTTCCAGAGCCATAAAAATATCTGCGTTTCTCACGTTAGGCAACTTAGTTCACACGCACCAGAACAGCGCGGTTTAGAGAAGGAAAAAAATTAACCTATAACCTATCGCATCGGCCGGAACCATTTAGTCTAGCAACCCTCTTGAAAAATATGTACGATCTACACACATATAAGTAAACACAATCTAGCTCGAGTTAAATTACAAGTATTGAAAAGGCAAAAAAATAAAAAAATAAGGTAATATACTACAAAAAAGGGTGTTTTTCTTCTAAAAGAACAGTAACTATATCATTTTCCTTTTTTTTTTACGCTTTTGCACCTCGAAACATTTCGTAATAATGTGTTTCGTACGTACGAAAATATAGTAAAATTGTATTTTTAAGACGACTTCTTTTTGACCTTATAAATCTTTTTATACCTATATCGTTTGACATATTTTTACTCGTTAGTAAATTTTTTTATTTTTCTTGGAGGAATATTTACGTACAAAAAACAGACTCGAGTTTTCAATTTTGAAGTTCAAATTTCACCGACATTTCTTTCGAGAAAAACAATATAAGAGGAATTTTCAGTTTCACATACGCGCGCGAAATTGCCAGTGTAGTTTTCAAACTCTCGAGGAGTTTCTTTGAATAAAAAATAAACTGGAAAAATAAATTTCACCTTTTTTACCTAACTTTGCGCGAAACACGTTTAGAAAATTTATTCGTTGAAGTTCAACACAGAGCGAGTTTAAATTTGAAATTTAATATAATTCTTTGTTTTTTTTTATTTTTCTTTCACGAACACGATAACACGACTCGAACCATGATATAGCCAAGTACCCCAATACAACAGCTTTACTCCTATATTATACCTCAACTTGGAAGCTCATTTCCAAATAAATGATTTTAATAATTTTTATAGCTACCACGTTAAGCCACCTTTTACTAAGCTTTATGATTTATCAAGATATTTCGTGACATTTATTAGGTTTTTTTTGGCCCTTTTTTTACATCAATTTTTTCTGTTTTTTTAATGAACTCGCGACGACTTGTTTTCCCTTCGAGAAATTTAATAAAGCGCCAATTTTTCAACGCTTTTTAATAACACCGACGTTTGATTGTAATTTTTATTATCAAAAGGATATTTTTAAAAAAATTGTCGATTTTTTTACATCTTTTAAAGATAGGGTTTCGGCGAAATGGTAGACTTTTTAAACGAGCAAAAAATCCTTTAAACTAAGGCTAATTAATAAATTTAATCTCGAGATATACGAAGTTATTTTTGAAAAATACCAGCCCGTTTATCGCAGTCGTAATTTATTTTCTTGTTTTTTCGTCATTTTAAGAAAATAAATTTTAAACGAGTCGTTTGGGCGAATTTATTTGTGTTTTTTTTTACCTTCGTCGTTTCTTTTTTTTTCAACGTCAAAGTTAATCAAATGAAATGAACATGCGTTATCAAGTGAAAGGGGTTTTAAGCAATGTAAACTGAAAGGTAGAAGTAATAAGAGACATTTTATTTGATTATTTTTCAGGGAGAAAAGGCAAACGGGGAAGGGAATCGAAATAGATTTTTCAACATTTGTTCGAAATATCTAGTTCTTGTGAAAGAGAGAGGAAGGCAGGGAAGACCTATTCGAGAGTGTTATAACATGGATTTAGGACTGGACATTTATTTATGATCCATTTTGATAAGATGATTTTTTTTGTTGCTCATATTAATATTAAAACGAGTGTTTTCCACAGAGGATAGTTTTTCAAGAACGACTTTTGATTGGTAAGTGTTTCTCTAGTGAAAATTATTTTTCAAGGAGAATTCTTTAGTAGAGAAATAGATTAAGTTTAAAAAAAAGAGAATTCATACCTAAGGAGGATTTTTTCGAAACATTCTGCTAAAAAAATTTACAGACAGAATTATTTGACGAGGAAGTTTTTTACAACGAGAAGATAGGGTTTTTCAGCTGGGAAAATTAAGAAAATTTTTTAAAAAGAGTTGATTGCTTTTTCATAAAAGTTTTTCTGTTGAAAATATTTTTTGGAGAGAGCAAATTTCTTAGGCGGACCTTTTTAATGACGTACTGTATAAATTGTAATTCAAGAAAAAATGTTCATGAAAGTTTTTTCCCCCTAGAGGATATTTTTTCTGATGAATATTACAAGAACGTTTTGTTAAAAAAACAAAAAACAAATACTTGAAGCATCAAATACCCATGGGAACTGTTTGAATTGTTTTTTGATATGTTTACTTCAAGAAGCATCGAAAAAAATTAAAACCTCTCCATACACAGTTATATGACTTTAAAAAAAAAATCGTCTAAAATTTTGAATGGAAAAATTCGTCTTAGGAATCACATCAAAATACATGGTTCGTGCAAGTAATTTTCTTCAATTCATCATTTTTGTTTTGAACAATATTTTCCAATTTTTTCTCTTTTTAAAGGAAATTAGTTTTCAATTTTTTTCTCAAAACAAATTTTCAACTTGAAAAAATCAAATTTTGTCACTTTGAAAATAATTTATTCAATTCACTCAAAAGAGAACAATTTCTTTCAAGTTGAAAGATTTTTTTTACGAAATCTAAATTTTTCGATCTTTTTTTGAATGTGTTATACAATTTTCAAGTTAGAGATTCATTATTATTATTTTTTAAATTCAAAGTGTGCTTCTTGGTTTTTTAGCTTTCTCTTTCATTTTTGAATTTTTTTTTCCAGAATTTTTCAAATTCTTGCAAAGTTGAATTTTTTTCATTTTTTGAACTGTATTTTTTTATTTGCTTTTCGAGCGTAGGCATTTTATAATTTTTTTCAAGTTTAATTTCTATTTCAAAAATCCATTTTTGATTTTTTTCCAAACATTTTAACCATTTCTTTCACGTTGAAAGATTTTTCTTGTTTTTTTTTCTTTTTTTTTTTGAAAACGATTTTTTGGATTCATTCCCATGTATTTTCCAAATTCTTGGTTTCTTCTTTCAATTTTAGATTTTTTTCCCCCTAAAATAAGATTTTTAAATTCTTGTTAATTTGAAACAATTATTTTTAATTGTTTTCAACCGATTTTTTCAATTTGTTTTTCACACGTACAATACATTTTTTAGTTTTTTTTTTCAGGTTCAATCTTTTTGCTCAAAAGTCAATGTTTGAATTTTTTCTCAAGGATTTTGACTTTTTTTTCAAGTTGAATGATTTTTCTTAATTTTTTAAGAGAATTTTTGAATTTTATTCAGAGTATTAATTTTTTTTGTTATTTGTTGTTTTAATTTTTCATTTTTTTGAAAATGTGTTTTTAAATTCTAAACAATTTGAAAAAAATCCCATCCTTCTGAACTGAATTTTTTGATATGTTCTTCGAATGAATTTTTCAGCTCTTTTCAATTTGAATTTTTCCTCCAAAGTGAATTTTTAGATTTTTTCTGAAGAATTTTGCCCATGTTTTTCAAAATGGATTTTTTTTTTTTGAAATCGAATTTTTGGATTTAGATTTTTGGTTTCCTCTTCCAATTTTTCATTGTTTTCCCCTAAAAATTTGTTTTTTAGTTCTTTTGTCAATTTGAAAAAAAAAATTAATTCTTTCTTAACTCAATTTTTTTTAATTTCTTCCAAATTGATTTTTGTTTTTACTCAAAAGTCTATTTTTTTTCTTAACCGTTTTGACATTTTTTTTTCAACTTGAAGGATTTTTTTGATTTTCTTTTTTAATTTTTTGGATTTATTCCAGTTTATATTCTATAGTTCATTAGATGATTTTTTTCAATATCTAACGAATTTTTTGATTTTTTTTTCTCGCAAAAAATGTGTTTTTCAGTTCTTGTTTAGTAGATATAGGTACGTACTTCATTTTTCAGTTTTTAAAAAAAGAAATTCTTGATTCTTTTTTCAATTCTGTTTTCCACTTATTTTTTAATTCAACAGTTAAAGCAATTTTTTCTCAAATTATTCAAGTGTGTTTTTAAGTTTTTCAGTTTTTTCTTCCAATTTGTCGTTTTTTCAAAATGTGTTTTTCAATTTTTATCAATTTGAAAGAATTTTTCATTTTTTGAATTATTTTCAAATTGAATTTTTCACTCAAAAGCAATTTTTGGAATTTTTCCCAAGAATTTCAAGTGTTTTTTCACTTTTTTCATACTGGTTTTCCCCCTCAAAATTAAACTTTTGGGGGTTTCTCAAGAGTTCTTTATAATTTTTTTCAAATTTTAGAAGATGGATTTTGATTTTCTTGAGAATGTTTTTATTTTGAGTGTATTTTTTAATTTCTCAAAATAAATTGAACATTGTAAATCCTCGAAAAATATATATTTACTTTTTGTCGTTTCAACCGTTTTCGGACTCAAAATTCAAACCTAAAACTTTTTCACCAATTCGTAAAATTTCTTGGACCCACTTTAGTCCCATCTGTCCTCCCACCGGAGCAACACCAAACGACCAACTGGGCCATTCTCAAATGCATTTTTAATCATCGTTAATTCGTCCGAAAAACAAATTCTGACGACCATTTAAAAAAAGGCTACCGGAAACATATAACGAGGCCGGCTCGTCAATAAATTTCTCTAGACCCCTACGAAGTTTAAATTAAAGACGAAAAATCATGTAATAAATTTTTCAACGGGATAATTCGTTCTGTCGACGATAAAGTTGGTAGTAAAATTTGCAGCTATAATTTATTTCTTTATTTTCGAATGCCCGCGGAGTTGGAGTTTATATAAGGGTAAAAACTTTACTCGTCGAGTTGTGTCTTTGTACCAGAAAAAGAAGAAGAAGAAGAAGAAAAAATAACAATCTATTTCGCCGCAACGATACGTATTTTTGTCGCATTATGATACCGCGTGATTTGTACTCAAAAAAAAAAAAACACGACGCTGGTATAATTAAAACACTCGTGGCAGAGTTGTCTACCTAGATATATTTTTTAGACGAGCTTCGCTTACACTGTACATTTCCATGTTAGATACGAAAATACGCCGAAAAATAAGGGAAAAAATTGAAAATAAATACCAAATGCGAAAACGTGACAAGATTTAAAAAACCAACCTACCAACGCAAACTTGGTGAAATTTTCTGCTCTTTTTTTGTGCTCCGAAGAACCCCGAGTTAAAATTAAAAACAAATTACAGCCTGTAACCCTGCGAATGGTGTATTCGTATTACACATTCATGAAAAAACTTTTATTACCAAGTTTCACTCCAGCATGACACAGAATGTGGCCTTTTTTGGAAACCAATTAAATTTCATTACTAAAAGGTAAATAATAAATTAATGATCTCGTACTCTACTCTTGATATTTTTCAATTGCATCGAACAATCATGAGTTGATATTAGTTACATATATCGTACTTCACTCGCAGATATCTCTTCCTCCACCTCTGCATCTTTATCAATATTCAAACTCCGATATGGGAGGTTTTTTTATTGAAAAAAAAAATACAACTCCCGAGGTTATTGAAACTCACTCACGAAAAAGCTCGTCGTCGATAAAATTGAATACGGTACGGTCGGTTATTGAGCGATTAATCAGCCGTTACTCCATCCATATGTGAGGCGAGCTTTAATTGATTTAGTAAAGGGCCTTCCATGGTAAGATGGTGAAATCGGCCCTTGATCGAAATTGGGTCCAAAGTGGGCCAAAATGTTACTTATGATGTAAAAACACGCCACAAAAATTTTTGAAGGGGCACGCGACAACCAGTTAATAAAAATTTTATTTATTAGAATTAACTAATTACTTAATCTTCAAAAAATTAAATTTTATTTTTAAATAAAATGCCTGAAAAAAAGGATTACTTCGATAAAGTAAATTATATAATTAAATTATTTTTATTAAAATCAAAATTGATTTAATATTATTTTTATTAAATTTTTTTTTCTATAATTTTATTTTAATAATTTTTATTTTATTTTCAATTAATAATTGATTTTTAATCTGATTATTTATAGAATTAATATAACAGTCTGGTCTGGACGTCGTAAAATGAGCGCCTTTTATCGGATCCCTCCGGTTGAAAAATACATATAATACAGTTTTTACGATATCAAAGATGAAAAAATCGTCATTTTCTCAGAATGAAAAATTTTCTCAATTTTTTGCAGTAAAAGGATTCGTGTTTTTTTGAAGGGGTTAAAAATTCATCATTCCTTCAAAAATTTTTTTTTTTTCTATTATTTTTGTAGATTTCATTTTTTTTTTTGCTATGAAAAGTTTTCTCAATTTTTTAGAGTGAAAAAATTCGTAAATATTTCGGCTGTCGGGGGCGGGTTGAAAATTTTCCTTATTTTTTAGAGTACCTAAAAAAATTTTATTATAATTTTTTTGATTAAATTTTTTCTCAATGAGTTTTCTCAATTTTATGAGGTAAAAATTTTACTCAATTCGCTGAAGCAAAACGTTTTCTTCGTTTCTTAAAGTTGAAAGTAAAAAAAAAAAAAATTGAAGTGAATTTTTTAATAATTTTTTGGTGGATTGAGGGGTTCAAAAATGTCTGAATTTTTTAGAGTTGAAAATTTTTTTCATTTATTTTGAAATAAAAAAAATTCTAATTTTTTGGAGTGGAAAAAGTCGTGAGTTTTTTGTTTGAGAAGGATGATGAATTTTTTTTTTCATTCTCTTAAAATGGAAAATTTTTTGAATATTTTTTAGTAAAATATTTCTCAATTCTTTGGAGGAAAATATTTTCTAAAATTTTTGGAGTAACGTAAAAAAAAAAAATCTTCATTTTTTAGAGTAAAAAGTTCTCAGATTTCAAAGTAAATTTTTTTTTACTTTTTTTTTTTTGGGGGGGGGGGGGGAGATTTCTAAATCCTTGGAATAATTTTGGGCTTTAGGTAGAGAATTACTGAATTAGTGAGATTTTGTGTAAATTGAGGAATCATAAAATTGCTTTCAATCCTTCGATCGCATGGAACTACCATTAGCAACTTTACTAATATCTAATCCTGCTTTATGATATTTTGTTAATAGCGAATTTTATTTTGTTTCAGGCTCAGTACGAATTCTTATATCGTGCCATTCTAAATTACGTCGATTTGCATCACTTATCAGATTCAGAATCTGATTAATTTACAACCTCGAATGTGAAATTTTCAATTTTTTTACGACGATTTTTTTTTAACTATGCCAAGTATGTGTTGTTTTTTTTTCTTAAAGTTTAATTACCTTGATAGCATTTAATATCTGTAAGAGACGGTCAAACTGATAGTTTACAGTATCAGAATTAACATTCAAAAAACATGAGAAGCAATATACCTATTATTGCCTCGGTTTAGTCCCAAATTGAACGAATCACATATTATTTGAAAATTAAAATTATTTTCAAAAATAACTCTTTGCAATAAGTTGCATAACTTCACTTCCTCGTACTTTTTACCTTTTTTTTTCTCTTGTAACACTGTGTGTGTTCCATTTTTTTTTTTCTAAATTAAGCTTTATTTTTTTTTAATTGTATAAGATGTGTATCTTATGGTTTTTTTATGTTATTTTTATTATTCGTGTTTTGTAGTAATACTAATTTATTCAAAACAATTTTTGAAGTAATATTGGGAGGGTTAACTAGTCATGAATTAGGCTTTTAACTTTATCGTGAATTTTGTATGTTTTGAGTTAGCCTAATTTGATGTGTTTCTTCTTTATTTGAGATAAAAAAAAGTTCCTTTTTATACTTGAAATCATCATTTTGAAATGTTATCAACCATGATACGATCAGGGCAAAATTTCAAAGAAGAAGACTGGAACAGGTTGGAATGCCGAAATGTTCTCCCAGGATTATATTTATTACTTCTTACCGGTTACTTAACAAAACACGATAATAATACGGAGGGATTCATTTGGCTAAGGATTCCAAACGATGAAATTAAGAAACAGTTATGGTCTTCTTACGCACATTTACTTGGGATTCCCAAGACCGTTGATGGAGAAATATTTGTACATCGTTTCGAATCTGATATGAAGAAGTGTTCGGAGGAGTGTTGGAAGTTTTTATCAACCAACAATACGGATGGTGCTGATCTTGCGAATAGTTTAAGTTCTTTGTTAAGCAGACTATCGCTCAGCAAAAATGGAAGCCATCAAGATGGAAGCGGCTATTTGAACGAAAAGTTTGTTGAAACACTCCTCGTGGCAGCCCATTTCCGACATTTCAAAAAAATATCGTATGAAGAACAGCACTACTTCAAAGCTGTTGATGGCCGTCCCTACAAAACTGGCATCCCGGATTTCATGGTTATGTACAATGGTTTGATCACTGTATTCGAGCTGAAGTGTGCTAATCCGTCGGCTGCAATCGTTAAAAAAGCAAATGAAGAATTGCAACGCTATAAAGAAATATATAAACATCACCCAGGATATGCACATGCCCACACCATAAAACTAGTTAGGTTGATTGTTAGTCTAGACGGGGTAACTGTACATATCAACGCAACGATCGATTCTTTACTTAATATCAACGCAACGATCAATTCTTTAAGTACCTAGCCTATTTTTTCTGTAAATTTTATCTGAAAGAAGTCGTAGAGGGCGATGGACAGAAAACGCATTAATATACCAGGGGCTAATGATTCTGTTGTATGTCCTGAATTCATCACATTTGTCATAGCATCAAAATAATGGTCAAAACGTGGTCCATTTGTCGAAGATTTTGATAAGTACCGGTGAAATTCATAACTCTGGACTATTTTATCCATCAGATATCGCTTGACCTTGTGAATTGTATCTAAGTCTGAACATCCGGTAGGATTTGCTAGATCCAAGTATATCACAGGACGGAATTAATTTCCGCCATAGTTTTGTTTTTACTCTTTATTAGAAAAGGTTTCTCTAATGAGCTAACATTTTGGCCTTCACTGTTTCGTAAAATCCCTTCCACGAAGAGTTGATGAGCCTCCGTTCGACACTTGGAAACCGGTTCTGAAGTACTGGAGTTATATGGTATTTCAAGGAAAGTTCTTATCATTTCCAAATTTAACGATTTGCCGAAACGCCTAGGCAACGTTATGACAGTAATTGAATCGAACAGGATGTATTCAATAAGAAGAGAATTGTCTACGAAGTATTTACTGTTCATCACGAAGTCATGATAACTGCTCGGTAACATACGAATCAGTGAATCTCCAGAAAATGAGTTGAAGTGATGAAGAGAAATTAACTGTGTTTTTTGTCCAACAACAGCAACGCTAGCATGATTCACGAATATATTCCAGCAGGCTAATAATGCAAGGGACCTGTGTGAAAAATAACGAGAAAAATCAGTTACGTACATCATCTGAGAAAAAGTACGTATACAATATACATACTTAGGTAGGTACCTAAAGTACTAATGATAGAAGCCTAGGTTGAACACGTTTAGAAGATTTGAACAATGATATGATCAACTACTTTTCGATTACCAAAATAATAATTTTAAAAAAATCTAGGCTTTAAATAATGACCAATTTTTTTCCTCTGTCAATCAAACCCTCATACCAAAATACAATGTTCTCTATACATAATGAAAAAGACCATTCTTTTAAAAACTAAAATCCTGCCATATCATCAATAGGAGATTCATAAATCTTTATGATTCATCTACTATTTCAAACTTCTTAATCAATATAAAGTAGGTTCTTTTTATTTGCAAAAAATCTGTCAATAAACCAGTTTTCAATTTGTCAAAGTGCTGAATTTTCAAAAGACTCCACAAAATTTTGAAAAGCACACGTTGAAAACAAGAATTTTTTTTAATCCTTCAGTTTTTTTCTTCATTGCAAAATATCTTTCAACAAACCAGTATTCATTTTGTCAACCAGCTGAGTTTTCATACAAATCAACAAAACTTTGAAAACTCCACATCTAAAACAAGAATTTTTTTTAATCCACCAGTTTTTTTCTTCATTGCAAAATATCATTCAACAAACCAGTTTTCATTTTGTCAACAAGCTGAGTTTTCATACAAATCAAAAAAAATTTTGAAAACCACACATCGAAAACAAGAATTATTTAATCCTTCAGTTTTTTTCTTCAATGCAAAATATCTTTCAACAAACCAGTTTCCAATTTGTCAAAGTGCTGAATTTTCAAATGACTCCAAAAAATTTTAAAAAGCAAACATTGAAAACAAGAATTTTTTAATCTTTCAGTTTTTTTCTTCATTGCAAAATATCTTTCAACAAACCATTTTTCATTTTGTCAACCAGCTGAGTTTTCATACAAATCAACAAAATTTTAAAAACCACACATCTAAAACAAGAATTTTATAATCATTCAGTTTTTTTCTTCATTGCAAAATATCTTTCAAAAAACCAGTATTCATTTTGTCAACCAGCTGAGTTTTCATACAAATCAACAAAACTTTGAAAACTCCACATCTAAAACAAGATTTTTTTTTTAATCCTTCAGTTTTTTTCTTCATTGCAAAATATCTTTCAACAAACCAGTTTTTATTTTGTCAACGAGCTGAGTTTTCATACAAATCAATAAAAATTTTGAAAACCACACATCGAAAACAAGAATTATTTAATCCTTCAGTTTTTTTCTTCATTGCAAAATATCTTTCAACAAACTAGTATTCATTTTGTCAACCAGCTGAGTTTTCATACAAATCAACAAAACTTTGAAAACTCCACATCTAAAACAAGAATTTTTTTTTATCCTTCAGTTTTTTTCTTCAATGCAAAATATCTTTCAACAAACCAGTTTTCATTTTGTCAACCAGCTGAGTTTTCATACAAATCAACAAAATTTTGAAAACCACACATCTAAAACAAGAATTTTTTTTATCCTTTAGTTTTTTTCTTCACTGCAAAATATCATTCAACAAACCAGTTTCCAACTTGTTAAAGTGCTGAATTTTCAAATGACTCCAAAAAATTTTAAAAAGCAAACATTGAAAACAAGAAATTTTTAATCTTTCAGTTTTTTTCTTCATTGCAAAATATCTTTCGACAAACCATTTTTCATTTTGTCAACCAGCTGAGTTTTCATACAAATCAACAAAATTTTAAAAACCACACATCTAAAACAAGAATTTTATAATCCTTCAGTTTTTTTCTTCATTGCAAAATATCTCTCAAAAACCAGTTTTCATTTTGTCAACGAGCTGAGTTTTCATACAAATCAATAAAAATTTTGAAAACCACACATCGAAAACAAGAATTATTTAATTCTTCAGTTTTTTTCTTCAATGCAAAATATCTTTCAACATACCAGTTTTCATTTTGTCAACCAGCTGAGTTTTCATACAAATCAATAAAAATTTTGAAAACCACACATCGAAAACAAGAATTATTTAATCCTTCAGTTTTTTTCTTCATTGCAAAATATCTTTCAACAAACGAGTATTCATTTTGTCAACCAGCTGAGTTTTCATACAAATCAACAAAACTTTGAAAACTCCACATCTAAAACAAGAATTTTTTTTTAATCCTTCAGTTTTTTTCTTCATTGCAAAATATCTTTCAACAAACCATTTTTCATTTTGTCAACCAGCTGAGTTTTCATACAAATTAACAAAATTTTAAAAACCACACATCTAAAACAAGAATTTTATAATCCTTCAGTTTTTTTCTTCATTGCAAAATATCTTTCAACAAACCAGTTTCCAATTTGTCAAAGTGCTGAACTTTCATACAATCAACAATTTTTTTTTAATCCACCAGTTTTTTTCTTCATTGCAAAATATCATTCAACAAACCAGTTTTCATTTTGTCAACAAGCTGAGTTTTGATACAAATCAAAAAAAAATTTGAAAACCACACATCGAAAACAAGAATTATTTAATCCTTCAGTTTTTTTCTTCATTGCAAAATATCTTTCAACAAACCAGTTTCCAATTTGTCAAAGTGCTGAATTTTCAAATGACTCCAAAAAATTTTAAAAAGCAAACATTGAAAACAAGAATTTTTTAATCTTTCAGTTTTTTTCTTCATTGCAAAATATCTTTCAACAAACCATTTTTCATTTTGTCAACCAGCTGAGTTTTCATACAAATCAACAAAATTTTAAAAACCACACATCAAAAACAAGAATTATTTAATCCTTCAGTTTTTTTCTTCATTGCAAAATATCTTTCAACAAACGAGTATTCATTTTGTCAACCAGCTGAGTTTTCATACAAATCAACAAAACATTGAAAACTCCACATCTAAAACAAGAATTTTTTTTTAATCCTTCAGTTTTTTTCTTCAATGCAAAATATCTTTCAACAAACCATTTTTCATTTTGTCAACGAGCTGAGTTTTCATACAAATCAATAAAAATTTTGAAAACCACACATCGAAAACAAGAATTATTTAATTCTTCAGTTTTTTTCTTCATTGCAAAATATCTTTCAACAAACGAGTATTCATTTTGTCAACCAGCTGAGTTTTCATACAAATCAACAAAACTTTGAAAACTCCACATCTAAAACAAGAATTTTTTTTTTAATTCTTCAGTTTTTTTCTTCAATGCAAAATATCTTTCAACAAACCATTTTTCATTTTGTCAACCAGCTGAGTTTTCATACAAATCAACAAAACTTTGAAAACTCCACATCTAAAACAAGAATTTTTTTAAACCCTTCAGTTTTTTTCTTCACTGCAAAATATCATTCAACAAACCAGCTTTCATTTTGTCAACCAGCTGAGTTTTCATACAAATCAACAAAGTTTTAAAAACCACACATCTAAAACAAGAATTTTTTTAATCCTTCAGTTTTTTTCTTCATTGCAAAATATCTTTCAACAAACCAGTTTCCAATTTGTCAAAGTGCTGAATTTTCATACAATCAACAATTTTTTTTTAATCCTTCAGTTTTTTTCTTCAATGCAAAATATCTTTCAACAAACCATTTTTCATTTTGTCAACCAGCTGAGTTTTCATACAAATCAACAAAATTTTAAAAACCACACATCTAAAACAAGAATTTTTTTAAACCCTTCAGTTTTTTTCTTCACTGCAAAATATCTTTCAACAAACCAGCTTTCATTTTGTCAACCAGCTGAGTTTTCATACAAATCAACAAAGTTTTAAAAACCACACATCTAAAACAAGAATTTTTTTAATCCTTCAGTTTTTTTCTTCAATGCAAAATATCTTTCAACAAACCAGTTTTCATTTTGTCAACCAGCTGAGTTTTCATACAAATCAACAAAATTTTGAAAACCACACATCTAAAACAAGAATTTTTTTTATCCTTTAGTTTTTTTCTTCACTGCAAAATATCATTTAACAAACCAGTTTCCAACTTGTTAAAGTGCTGAATTTTCAAATGACTCCAAAAAATTTTAAAAAGCAAACATTGAAAACAAGAAATTTTTAATCTTTCAGTTTTTTTCTTCATTGCAAAATATCTTTCGACAAACCATTTTTCATTTTGTCAACCAGCTGAGTTTTCATACAAATCAACAAAATTTTAAAAACCACACATCGAAAACAAGAATTATTTAATTCTTCAGTTTTTTTCTTCAATGCAAAATATCTTTCAACATACCAGTTTTCATTTTGTCAACCAGCTGAGTTTTCATACAAATCAACAAAATTTTGAAAACCACACATCTAAAACAAGAATTTTTTTAATCCTTCAGTTTTTTTCTTCACTGCAAAATATCTTTCAACAAACCAGTTTCCAATTTGTCAAAGTGCTGAATTTTCAAATGACTCCAAAAAATTTTAAAAAGCAAACATTGAAAACAAGACGTTTTTAATCTTTCAGTTTTTTTCAACATTGCAGAATATCTTTCAACAAACCATTTTTCATTTTGTCAAGCAGCTCAGTTTTCATACAAATCAACAAAATTTTAAAAACCACACATCTAAAACAAGAATTTTATAATCCTTCAGTATTTTTCTTCACTGCAAAATATCTTTCAACAAACCAGTTTTCATTTTGTCAACGAGCTGAGTTTTCATACAAATCAATAAAAATTTTGAAAACCACAAATCGAAAACAAGAATTATTTAATCCTTCAGTTTTTTTCTTCATTGCAAAATATCTTTCAACAAACGAGTATTCATTTTGTCAACCAGCTGAGTTTTCATACAAATCAACAAAAATTTGAAAACTCCACATCTAAAACAAGAATTTTTTTTTAATCCTTCAGTTTTTTTCTTCATTGCAAAATATCTTTCAACAAACCATTTTTCATTTTGTCAACCAGCTGAGTTTTCATACAAATTAACAAAATTTTAAAAACCACACATCTAAAACAAGAATTTTATAATCCTTCAGTTTTTTTCTTCATTGCAAAATATCTTTCAACAAACCAGTTTCCAATTTGTCAAAGTGCTGAATTTTCATACAATCAACAATTTTTTTTTAATCCACCAGTTTTTTTCTTCATTGCAAAATATCATTCAACAAACCAGTTTTCATTTTGTCAACAAGCTGAGTTTTCATACAAATCAAAAAAAAATTTGAAAACCACACATCGAAAACAAGAATTATTTAATCCTTCAGTTTTTTTCTTCATTGCAAAATATCTTTCAACAAACCAGTTTCCTATTTGTCAAAGTGCTGAATTTTCAAATGACTCCAAAAAATTTTAAAAAGCAAACATTGAAAACAAGAATTTTTTAATCTTTCAGTTTTTTTCTTCATTGCAAAATATCTTTCAACAAACCATTTTTCATTTTGTCAACCAGCTGAGTTTTCATACAAATCAACAAAATTTTAAAAACCACACATCAAAAACAAGAATTATTTAATCCTTCAGTTTTTTTCTTCATTGCAAAATATCTTTCAACAAACGAGTATTCATTTTGTCAACCAGCTGAGTTTTCATACAAATCAACAAAACTTTGAAAACTCCACATCTAAAACAAGAATTTTTTTTTTAATCCTTCAGTTTTTTTTTTCAATGCAAAATATCTTTCAACAAACCATTTTTCATTTTGTCAACCAGCTGAGTTTTCATACAAATCAACAAAATTTTAAAAACCACACATCGAAAACAAGAATTATTTAATCATTCAGTTGTTTTCTTCATTGCAAAATATCTTTCAAAAAACCAGTATTCATTTTGTCAACCAGCTGAGTTTTCATACAAATCAACAAAATTTTGAAAACCACACATCTAAAACAAGAATTTTTTTAATCCTTCAGTTTTTTTCTTCACTGCAAAATATCTTTCAACAAACCAGTTTCCAATTTGTCAAAGTGCTGAATTTTCATACAATCAACAATTTTTTTTTAATCCACCAGTTTTTTTCTTCATTGCAAAATATCTTTCAACAAACCATTTTTCATTTTGCCAAGCAGCTGAGTTTTCATACAAATCAACAAAACTTTGAAAACTCCACATCTAAAACAAGAATTTTTTTTTAATCCTTCAGTTTTTTTCTTCATTGCAAAATATCTTTCAACAAACCAGTTTTCATTTTGTCAACGAGCTGAGTTTTCATACAAATCAATAAAAATTTTGAAAACCACACATCGAAAACAAGAATTATTTAATCCTTCAATTTTTTTCTTCATTGCAAAATATCTTTCAACAAACGAGTATTCATTTTGTCAACCAGCTGAGTTTTCATACAAATCAACAAAACTTTGAAAACTCCACATCTAAAACAAGAATTTTTTTTTAATCCTTCAGTTTTTTTCTTCATTGCAAAATATCTTTCAACAAACCATTTTTCATTTTGTCAACCAGCTGAGTTTTCATACAAATTAACAAAATTTTAAAAACCACACATCTAAAACAAGAATTTTATAATCCTTCAGTTTTTTTCTTCATTGCAAAATATCTTTCAACAAACCAGTTTCCAATTTGTCAAAGTGCTGAATTTTCATACAATCAACAATTTTTTTTTAATCCACCAGTTTTTTTCTTCATTGCAAAATATCATTCAACAAACCAGTTTTCATTTTGTCAACAAGCTGAGTTTTCATACAAATCAAAAAAAAATTTGAAAACCACACATCGAAAACAAGAATTATTTAATCCTTCAGTTTTTTTCTTCATTGCAAAATATCTTTCAACAAACCAGTTTCCTATTTGTCAAAGTGCTGAATTTTCAAATGACTCCAAAAAATTTTAAAAAGCAAACATTGAAAACAAGAATTTTTTAATCTTTCAGTTTTTTTCTTCATTGCAAAATATCTTTCAACAAACCATTTTTCATTTTGTCAACCAGCTGAGTTTTCATACAAATCAACAAAATTTTAAAAACCACACATCAAAAACAAGAATTATTTAATCCTTCAGTTTTTTTCTTCATTGCAAAATATCTTTCAACAAACGAGTATTCATTTTGTCAACCAGCTGAGTTTTCATACAAATCAACAAAACTTTGAAAACTCCACATCTAAAACAAGAATTTTTTTTTAATCCTTCAGTTTTTTTTTTCAATGCAAAATATCTTTCAACAAACCATTTTTCATTTTGTCAACCAGCTGAGTTTTCATACAAATCAACAAAATTTTAAAAACCACACATCGAAAACAAGAATTATTTAATCATTCAGTTGTTTTCTTCATTGCAAAATATCTTTCAAAAAACCAGTATTCATTTTGTCAACCAGCTGAGTTTTCATACAAATCAACAAAATTTTGAAAACCACACATCTAAAACAAGAATTTTTTTAATCCTTCAGTTTTTTTCTTCACTGCAAAATATCTTTCAACAAACCAGTTTCCAATTTGTCAAAGTGCTGAATTTTCATACAATCAACAATTTTTTTTTAATCCACCAGTTTTTTTCTTCATTGCAAAATATCTTTCAACAAACCATTTTTCATTTTGCCAAGCAGCTGAGTTTTCATACAAATCAACAAAACTTTGAAAACTCCACATCTAAAACAAGAATTTTTTTTTAATCCTTCAGTTTTTTTCTTCATTGCAAAATATCTTTCAACAAACCAGTTTTCATTTTGTCAACGAGCTGAGTTTTCATACAAATCAATAAAAATTTTGAAAACCACACATCGAAAACAAGAATTATTTAATCCACCAGTTTTTTTCTTCATTGCAAAATATCATTCAACAAACCAGTTTTCATTTTGTCAACAAGCTGAGTTTTCATACAAATCAAAAAAAAATTTGAAAACCACACATCGAAAACAAGAATTATTTAATCCTTCAGTTTTTTTCTTCATTGCAAAATATCTTTCAACAAACCAGTTTCCTATTTGTCAAAGTGCTGAATTTTCAAATGACTCCAAAAAATTTTAAAAAGCAAACATTGAAAACAAGAATTTTTTAATCTTTCAGTTTTTTTCTTCATTGCAAAATATCTTTCAACAAACCATTTTTCATTTTGTCAACCAGCTGAGTTTTCATACAAATCAACAAAATTTTAAAAACCACACATCAAAAACAAGAATTATTTAATCCTTCAGTTTTTTTCTTCATTGCAAAATATCTTTCAACAAACGAGTATTCATTTTGTCAACCAGCTGAGTTTTCATACAAATCAACAAAACTTTGAAAACTCCACATCTAAAACAAGAATTTTTTTTTAATCCTTCAGTTTTTTTTTTCAATGCAAAATATCTTTCAACAAACCATTTTTCATTTTGTCAACCAGCTGAGTTTTCATACAAATCAACAAAATTTTAAAAACCACACATCGAAAACAAGAATTATTTAATCATTCAGTTGTTTTCTTCATTGCAAAATATCTTTCAAAAAACCAGTATTCATTTTGTCAACCAGCTGAGTTTTCATACAAATCAACAAAATTTTGAAAACCACACATCTAAAACAAGAATTTTTTTAATCCTTCAGTTTTTTTCTTCACTGCAAAATATCTTTCAACAAACCAGTTTCCAATTTGTCAAAGTGCTGAATTTTCATACAATCAACAATTTTTTTTTAATCCACCAGTTTTTTTCTTCATTGCAAAATATCTTTCAACAAACCATTTTTCATTTTGCCAAGCAGCTGAGTTTTCATACAAATCAACAAAACTTTGAAAACTCCACATCTAAAACAAGAATTTTTTTTTAATCCTTCAGTTTTTTTCTTCATTGCAAAATATCTTTCAACAAACCATTTTTCATTTTGTCAACCAGCTGAGTTTTCATACAAATCAACAAAATTTTAAAAACCACACATCAAAAACAAGAATTATTTAATCCTTCAGTTTTTTTCTTCATTGCAAAATATCTTTCAACAAACGAGTATTCATTTTGTCAACCAGCTGAGTTTTCATACAAATCAACAAAACTTTGAAAACTCCACATCTAAAACAAGAATTTTTTTTTTAATCCTTCAGTTTTTTTTTTCAATGCAAAATATCTTTCAACAAACCATTTTTCATTTTGTCAACCAGCTGAGTTTTCATACAAATCAACAAAATTTTAAAAACCACACATCGAAAACAAGAATTATTTAATCATTCAGTTGTTTTCTTCATTGCAAAATATCTTTCAAAAAACCAGTATTCATTTTGTCAACCAGCTGAGTTTTCATACAAATCAACAAAATTTTGAAAACCACACATCTAAAACAAGAATTTTTTTAATCCTTCAGTTTTTTTCTTCACTGCAAAATATCTTTCAACAAACCAGTTTCCAATTTGTCAAAGTGCTGAATTTTCATACAATCAACAATTTTTTTTTAATCCACCAGTTTTTTTCTTCATTGCAAAATATCTTTCAACAAACCATTTTTCATTTTGCCAAGCAGCTGAGTTTTCATACAAATCAACAAAACTTTGAAAACTCCACATCTAAAACAAGAATTTTTTTTTAATCCTTCAGTTTTTTTCTTCATTGCAAAATATCTTTCAACAAACCAGTTTTCATTTTGTCAACGAGCTGAGTTTTCATACAAATCAATAAAAATTTTGAAAACCACACATCGAAAACAAGAATTATTTAATCCTTCAATTTTTTTCTTCATTGCAAAATATCTTTCAACAAACGAGTATTCATTTTGTCAACCAGCTGAGTTTTCATACAAATCAACAAAACTTTGAAAACTCCACATCTAAAACAAGAATTTTTTTTTAATCCTTCAGTTTTTTTCTTCATTGCAAAATATCTTTCAACAAACCATTTTTCATTTTGTCAACCAGCTGAGTTTTCATACAAATTAACAAAATTTTAAAAACCACACATCTAAAACAAGAATTTTATAATCCTTCAGTTTTTTTCTTCATTGCAAAATATCTTTCAACAAACCAGTTTCCAATTTGTCAAAGTGCTGAATTTTCATACAATCAACAATTTTTTTTTAATCCACCAGTTTTTTTCTTCATTGCAAAATATCATTCAACAAACCAGTTTTCATTTTGTCAACAAGCTGAGTTTTCATACAAATCAAAAAAAAATTTGAAAACCACACATCGAAAACAAGAATTATTTAATCCTTCAGTTTTTTTCTTCATTGCAAAATATCTTTCAACAAACCAGTTTCCTATTTGTCAAAGTGCTGAATTTTCAAATGACTCCAAAAAATTTTAAAAAGCAAACATTGAAAACAAGAATTTTTTAATCTTTCAGTTTTTTTCTTCATTGCAAAATATCTTTCAACAAACCATTTTTCATTTTGTCAACCAGCTGAGTTTTCATACAAATCAACAAAATTTTAAAAACCACACATCAAAAACAAGAATTATTTAATCCTTCAGTTTTTTTCTTCATTGCAAAATATCTTTCAACAAACGAGTATTCATTTTGTCAACCAGCTGAGTTTTCATACAAATCAACAAAACTTTGAAAACTCCACATCTAAAACAAGAATTTTTTTTTAATCCTTCAGTTTTTTTTTTCAATGCAAAATATCTTTCAACAAACCATTTTTCATTTTGTCAACCAGCTGAGTTTTCATACAAATCAACAAAATTTTAAAAACCACACATCGAAAACAAGAATTATTTAATCATTCAGTTGTTTTCTTCATTGCAAAATATCTTTCAAAAAACCAGTATTCATTTTGTCAACCAGCTGAGTTTTCATACAAATCAACAAAATTTTGAAAACCACACATCTAAAACAAGAATTTTTTTAATCCTTCAGTTTTTTTCTTCACTGCAAAATATCTTTCAACAAACCAGTTTCCAATTTGTCAAAGTGCTGAATTTTCATACAATCAACAATTTTTTTTTAATCCACCAGTTTTTTTCTTCATTGCAAAATATCTTTCAACAAACCATTTTTCATTTTGCCAAGCAGCTGAGTTTTCATACAAATCAACAAAACTTTGAAAACTCCACATCTAAAACAAGAATTTTTTTTTAATCCTTCAGTTTTTTTCTTCATTGCAAAATATCTTTCAACAAACCAGTTTTCATTTTGTCAACGAGCTGAGTTTTCATACAAATCAATAAAAATTTTGAAAACCACACATCGAAAACAAGAATTATTTAATTCTTCAGTTTTTTTCTTCATTGCAAAATATCTTTCAACAAACGAGTATTCATTTTGTCAACCAGCTGAGTTTTCATACAAATCAACAAAACTTTGAAAACTCCACATCTAAAACAAGAATTTTTTTAAACCCTTCAGTTTTTTTCTTCACTGCAAAATATCTTTCAACAAACCAGCTTTCATTTTGTCAACCAGCTGAGTTTTCATACAAATCAACAAAGTTTTAAAAACCACACATCTAAAACAAGAATTTTTTTAATCCTTCAGTTTTTTTCTTCATTGCAAAATATCTTTCAACAAACCAGTTTCCAATTTGTCAAAGTGCTGAATTTTCATACAATCAACAATTTTTTTTTAATCCTTCAGTTTTTTTCTTCAATGCAAAATATCTTTCAACAAACCATTTTTCATTTTGTCAACCAGCTGAGTTTTCATACAAATCAACAAAATTTTAAAAACCACACATCTAAAACAAGAATTTTTTTAAACCCTTCAGTTTTTTTCTTCACTGCAAAATATCTTTCAACAAACCAGTTTTCATTTTGTCAACCAGCTGAGTTTTCATACAAATCAACAAAATTTTGAAAACCACACATCTAAAACAAGAATTTTTTTTATCCTTTAGTTTTTTTCTTCACTGCAAAATATCATTCAACAAACCAGTTTCCAACTTGTTAAAGTGCTGAATTTTCAAATGACTCCAAAAAATTTTAAAAAGCAAACATTGAAAACAAGAAATTTTTAATCTTTCAGTTTTTTTCTTCATTGCAAAATATCTTTCGACAAACCATTTTTCATTTTGTCAACCAGCTGAGTTTTCATACAAATCAACAAAATTTTAAAAACCACACATCGAAAACAAGAATTATTTAATTCTTCAGTTTTTTTCTTCAATGCAAAATATCTTTCAACATACCAGTTTTCATTTTGTCAACCAGCTGAGTTTTCATACAAATCAACAAAATTTTGAAAACCACACATCTAAAACAAGAATTTTTTTAATCCTTCAGTTTTTTTCTTCACTGCAAAATATCTTTCAACAAACCAGTTTCCAATTTGTCAAAGTGCTGAATTTTCAAATGACTCCAAAAAATTTTAAAAAGCAAACATTGAAAACAAGACGTTTTTAATCTTTCAGTTTTTTTCAACATTGCAGAATATCTTTCAACAAACCATTTTTCATTTTGTCAAGCAGCTCAGTTTTCATACAAATCAACAAAATTTTAAAAACCACACATCTAAAACAAGAATTTTATAATCCTTCAGTATTTTTCTTCACTGCAAAATATCTTTCAACAAACCAGTTTTCATTTTGTCAACGAGCTGAGTTTTCATACAAATCAATAAAAATTTTGAAAACCACAAATCGAAAACAAGAATTATTTAATCCTTCAGTTTTTTTCTTCATTGCAAAATATCTTTCAACAAACGAGTATTCATTTTGTCAACCAGCTGAGTTTTCATACAAATCAACAAAACTTTGAAAACTCCACATCTAAAACAAGAATTTTTTTTTAATCCTTCAGTTTTTTTCTTCATTGCAAAATATCTTTCAACAAACCATTTTTCATTTTGTCAACCAGCTGAGTTTTCATACAAATTAACAAAATTTTAAAAACCACACATCTAAAACAAGAATTTTATAATCCTTCAGTTTTTTTCTTCATTGCAAAATATCTTTCAACAAACCAGTTTCCAATTTGTCAAAGTGCTGAATTTTCATACAATCAACAATTTTTTTTTAATCCACCAGTTTTTTTCTTCATTGCAAAATATCATTCAACAAACCAGTTTTCATTTTGTCAACAAGCTGAGTTTTCATACAAATCAAAAAAAAATTTGAAAACCACACATCGAAAACAAGAATTATTTAATCCTTCAGTTTTTTTCTTCATTGCAAAATATCTTTCAACAAACCAGTTTCCTATTTGTCAAAGTGCTGAATTTTCAAATGACTCCAAAAAATTTTAAAAAGCAAACATTGAAAACAAGAATTTTTTAATCTTTCAGTTTTTTTCTTCATTGCAAAATATCTTTCAACAAACCATTTTTCATTTTGTCAACCAGCTGAGTTTTCATACAAATCAACAAAATTTTAAAAACCACACATCAAAAACAAGAATTATTTAATCCTTCAGTTTTTTTCTTCATTGCAAAATATCTTTCAACAAACGAGTATTCATTTTGTCAACCAGCTGAGTTTTCATACAAATCAACAAAACTTTGAAAACTCCACATCTAAAACAAGAATTTTTTTTTAATCCTTCAGTTTTTTTTTTCAATGCAAAATATCTTTCAACAAACCATTTTTCATTTTGTCAACCAGCTGAGTTTTCATACAAATCAACAAAATTTTAAAAACCACACATCGAAAACAAGAATTATTTAATCATTCAGTTGTTTTCTTCATTGCAAAATATCTTTCAAAAAACCAGTATTCATTTTGTCAACCAGCTGAGTTTTCATACAAATCAACAAAATTTTAAAAACCACACATCGAAAACAAGAATTATTTAATTCTTCAGTTTTTTTCTTCAATGCAAAATATCTTTCAACATACCAGTTTTCATTTTGTCAACCAGCTGAGTTTTCATACAAATCAACAAAATTTTGAAAACCACACATCTAAAACAAGAATTTTTTTAATCCTTCAGTTTTTTTCTTCACTGCAAAATATCTTTCAACAAACCAGTTTCCAATTTGTCAAAGTGCTGAATTTTCAAATGACTCCAAAAAATTTTAAAAAGCAAACATTGAAAACAAGACGTTTTTAATCTTTCAGTTTTTTTCAACATTGCAGAATATCTTTCAACAAACCATTTTTCATTTTGTCAAGCAGCTCAGTTTTCATACAAATCAACAAAATTTTAAAAACCACACATCTAAAACAAGAATTTTATAATCCTTCAGTATTTTTCTTCACTGCAAAATATCTTTCAACAAACCAGTTTTCATTTTGTCAATGAGCTGAGTTTTCATACAAATCAATAAAAATTTTGAAAACCACAAATCAAAAACAAGAATTATTTAATCCTTCAGTTTTTTTCTTCATTGCAAAATATCTTTCAACAAACGAGTATTCATTTTGTCAACCAGCTGAGTTTTCATACAAATCAACAAAACTTTGAAAACTCCACATCTAAAACAAGAATTTTTTTTTAATCCTTCAGTTTTTTTCTTCATTGCAAAATATCTTTCAACAAACCATTTTTCATTTTGTCAACCAGCTGAGTTTTCATACAAATTAACAAAATTTTAAAAACCACACATCTAAAACAAGAATTTTATAATCCTTCAGTTTTTTTCTTCATTGCAAAATATCTTTCAACAAACCAGTTTCCAATTTGTCAAAGTGCTGAATTTTCATACAATCAACAATTTTTTTTTAATCCACCAGTTTTTTTCTTCATTGCAAAATATCATTCAACAAACCAGTTTTCATTTTGTCAACAAGCTGAGTTTTCATACAAATCAAAAAAAAATTTGAAAACCACACATCGAAAACAAGAATTATTTAATCCTTCAGTTTTTTTCTTCATTGCAAAATATCTTTCAACAAACCAGTTTCCTATTTGTCAAAGTGCTGAATTTTCAAATGACTCCAAAAAATTTTAAAAAGCAAACATTGAAAACAAGAATTATTTAATCCTTCAGTTTTTTTCTTCATTGCAAAATATCTTTCAACAAACGAGTATTCATTTTGTCAACCAGCTGAGTTTTCATACAAATCAACAAAACTTTGAAAACTCCACATCTAAAACAAGAATTTTTTTTTAATCCTCCAGTTTTTTTTTTCAATGCAAAATATCTTTCAACAAACCATTTTTCATTTTGTCAACCAGCTGAGTTTTCATACAAATCAACAAAATTTTAAAAACCACACATCGAAAACAAGAATTATTTAATCATTCAGTTGTTTTCTTCATTGCAAAATATCTTTCAAAAAACCAGTATTCATTTTGTCAACCAGCTGAGTTTTCATACAAATCAACAAAATTTTGAAAACCACACATCTAAAACAAGAATTTTTTTAATCCTTCAGTTTTTTTCTTCACTGCAAAATATCTTTCAACAAACCAGTTTCCAATTTGTCAAAGTGCTGAATTTTCATACAATCAACAATTTTTTTTTAATCCACCAGTTTTTTTCTTCATTGCAAAATATCTTTCAACAAACCATTTTTCATTTTGCCAAGCAGCTGAGTTTTCATACAAATCAACAAAACTTTGAAAACTCCACATCTAAAACAAGAATTTTTTTTAAATCCTTCAGTTTTTTTCTTCATTGCAAAATATCTTTCAACAAACCAGTTTTCATTTTGTCAACGAGCTGAGTTTTCATACAAATCAATAAAAATTTTGAAAACCACACATCGAAAACAAGAATTATTTAATTCTTCAGTTTTTTTCTTCATTGCAAAATATCTTTCAACAAACGAGTATTCATTTTGTCAACCAGCTGAGTTTTCATACAAATCAACAAAACTTTGAAAACTCCACATCTAAAACAAGAATTTTTTTAAACCCTTCAGTTTTTTTCTTCACTGCAAAATATCTTTCAACAAACCAGCTTTCATTTTGTCAACCAGCTGAGTTTTCATACAAATCAACAAAGTTTTAAAAACCACACATCTAAAACAAGAATTTTTTTAATCCTTCAGTTTTTTTCTTCATTGCAAAATATCTTTCAACAAACCAGTTTCCAATTTGTCAAAGTGCTGAATTTTCATACAATCAACAATTTTTTTTTAATCCTTAAGTTTTTTTCTTCAATGCAAAATATCTTTCAACAAACCATTTTTCATTTTGTCAACCAGCTGAGTTTTCATACAAATCAACAAAATTTTAAAAACCACACATCTAAAACAAGAATTTTTTTAAACCCTTCAGTTTTTTTCTTCACTGCAAAATATCTTTCAACAAACCAGCTTTCATTTTGTCAACCAGCTGAGTTTTCATACAAATCAACAAAGTTTTAAAAACCACACATCTAAAACAAGAATTTTTTTAATCCTTCAGTTTTTTTCTTCAATGCAAAATATCTTTCAACAAACCAGTTTCCAATTTGTCAAAGTGTTGAATTTTCAAATGACTCCAAAAAATTTTAAAAAGCAAACATTGAAAACAAGACGTTTTTAATCTTTCAGTTTTTTTCAACATTGCAGAATATCTTTCAACAAACCATTTTTCATTTTGTCAAGCAGCTCAGTTTTCATACAAATCAACAAAATTTTAAAAACCACACATCTAAAACAAGAATTTTATAATCCTTCAGTATTTTTCTTCACTGCAAAATATCTTTCAACAAACCAGTTTTCATTTTGTCAACGAGCTGAGTTTTCATACAAATCAACAAAATTTTGAAAACCACACATCTAAAACAAGAATTTTTTTAATCCTTCAGTTTTTTTCTTCACTGCAAAATATCTTTCAACAAACCAGTTTCCAATTTGTCAAAGTGCTGAATTTTCATACAATCAACAATTTTTTTTTAATCCACCAGTTTTTTTCTTCATTGCAAAATATCTTTCAACAAACCATTTTTCATTTTGCCAAGCAGCTGAGTTTTCATACAAATCAACAAAACTTTGAAAACTCCACATCTAAAACAAGAATTTTTTTTTAATCCTTCAGTTTTTTTTTTCAATGCAAAATATCTTTCAACAAACCATTTTTCATTTTGTCAACCAGCTGAGTTTTCATACAAATCAACAAAATTTTAAAAACCACACATCGAAAACAAGAATTATTTAATCATTCCGTTGTTTTCTTCATTGCAAAATATCTTTCAAAAAACCAGTATTCATTTTGTCAACCAGCTGAGTTTTCATACAAATCAACAAAATTTTGAAAACCACACATCTAAAACAAGAATTTTTTTAATCCTTCAGTTTTTTTCTTCACTGCAAAATATCTTTCAACAAACCAGTTTCCAATTTGTCAAAGTGCTGAATTTTCATACAATCAACAATTTTTTTTTAATCCACCAGTTTTTTTCTTCATTGCAAAATATCTTTCAACAAACCATTTTTCATTTTGCCAAGCAGCTGAGTTTTCATACAAATCAACAAAACTTTGAAAACTCCACATCTAAAACAAGAATTTTTTTTAAATCCTTCAGTTTTTTTCTTCATTGCAAAATATCTTTCAACAAACCAGTTTTCATTTTGTCAACGAGCTGAGTTTTCATACAAATCAATAAAAATTTTGAAAACCACACATCGAAAACAAGAATTATTTAATTCTTCAGTTTTTTTCTTCATTGCAAAATATCTTTCAACAAACGAGTATTCATTTTGTCAACCAGCTGAGTTTTCATACAAATCAACAAAACTTTGAAAACTCCACATCTAAAACAAGAATTTTTTTAAACCCTTCAGTTTTTTTCTTCACTGCAAAATATCTTTCAACAAACCAGCTTTCATTTTGTCAACCAGCTGAGTTTTCATACAAATCAACAAAGTTTTAAAAACCACACATCTAAAACAAGAATTTTTTTAATCCTTCAGTTTTTTTCTTCATTGCAAAATATCTTTCAACAAACCAGTTTCCAATTTGTCAAAGTGCTGAATTTTCATACAATCAACAATTTTTTTTTAATCCTTAAGTTTTTTTCTTCAATGCAAAATATCTTTCAACAAACCATTTTTCATTTTGTCAACCAGCTGAGTTTTCATACAAATCAACAAAATTTTAAAAACCACACATCTAAAACAAGACATTTTTTAAACCCTTCAGTTTTTTTCTTCACTGCAAAATATCTTTCAACAAACCAGCTTTCATTTTGTCAACCAGCTGAGTTTTCATACAAATCAACAAAGTTTTAAAAACCACACATCTAAAACAAGAATTTTTTTAATCCTTCAGTTTTTTTCTTCAATGCAAAATATCTTTCAACAAACCAGTTTTCATTTTGTCAACCAGCTGAGTTTTCATACAAATCAACAAAATTTTGAAAACCACACATCTAAAACAAGAATTTTTTTTATCCTTTAGTTTTTTTCTTCACTGCAAAATATCATTCAACAAACCAGTTTCCAACTTGTTAAAGTGCTGAATTTTCAAATGACTCCAAAAAATTTTAAAAAGCAAACATTGAAAACAAGAAATTTTTAATCTTTCAGTTTTTTTCTTCATTGCAAAATATCTTTCGACAAACCATTTTTCATTTTGTCAACCAGCTGAGTTTTCATACAAATCAACAAAATTTTAAAAACCACACATCGAAAACAAGAATTATTTAATTCTTCAGTTTTTTTCTTCAATGCAAAATATCTTTCAACATACCAGTTTTCATTTTGTCAACCAGCTGAGTTTTCATACAAATCAACAAAATTTTGAAAACCACACATCTAAAACAAGAATTTTTTTAATCCTTCAGTTTTTTTCTTCACTGCAAAATATCTTTCAACAAACCAGTTTCCAATTTGTCAAAGTGTTGAATTTTCAAATGACTCCAAAAAATTTTAAAAAGCAAACATTGAAAACAAGACGTTTTTAATCTTTCAGTTTTTTTCAACATTGCAGAATATCTTTCAACAAACCATTTTTCATTTTGTCAAGCAGCTCAGTTTTCATACAAATCAACAAAATTTTAAAAACCACACATCTAAAACAAGAATTTTATAATCCTTCAGTATTTTTCTTCACTGCAAAATATCTTTCAACAAACCAGTTTTCATTTTGTCAACGAGCTGAGTTTTCATACAAATCAATAAAAATTTTGAAAACCACAAATCGAAAACAAGAATTATTTAATCCTTCAGTTTTTTTCTTCATTGCAAAATATCTTTCAACAAACGAGTATTCATTTTGTCAACCAGCTGAGTTTTCATACAAATCAACAAAACTTTGAAAACTCCACATCTAAAACAAGAATTTTTTTTTAATCCTTCAGTTTTTTTCTTCATTGCAAAATATCTTTCAACAAACCATTTTTCATTTTGTCAACCAGCTGAGTTTTCATACAAATTAACAAAATTTTAAAAACCACACATCTAAAACAAGAATTTTATAATCCTTCAGTTTTTTTCTTCATTGCAAAATATCTTTCAACAAACCAGTTTCCAATTTGTCAAAGTGCTGAATTTTCATACAATCAACAATTTTTTTTTAATCCACCAGTTTTTTTCTTCATTGCAAAATATCATTCAACAAACCAGTTTTCATTTTGTCAACAAGCTGAGTTTTCATACAAATCAAAAAAAAATTTGAAAACCACACATCGAAAACAAGAATTATTTAATCCTTCAGTTTTTTTCTTCATTGCAAAATATCTTTCAACAAACCAGTTTCCTATTTGTCAAAGTGCTGAATTTTCAAATGACTCCAAAAAATTTTAAAAAGCAAACATTGAAAACAAGAAATATTTAATCCTTCAGTTTTTTTCTTCATTGCAAAATATCTTTCAACAAACGAGTATTCATTTTGTCAACCAGCTGAGTTTTCATACAAATCAACAAAACTTTGAAAACTCCACATCTAAAACAAGAATTTTTTTTTAATCCTTCAGTTTTTTTTTTCAATGCAAAATATCTTTCAACAAACCATTTTTCATTTTGTCAACCAGCTGAGTTTTCATACAAATCAACAAAATTTTAAAAACCACACATCGAAAACAAGAATTATTTAATCATTCCGTTGTTTTCTTCATTGCAAAATATCTTTCAAAAAACCAGTATTCATTTTGTCAACCAGCTGAGTTTTCATACAAATCAACAAAATTTTGAAAACCACACATCTAAAACAAGAATTTTTTTAATCCTTCAGTTTTTTTCTTCACTGCAAAATATCTTTCAACAAACCAGTTTCCAATTTGTCAAAGTGCTGAATTTTCATACAATCAACAATTTTTTTTTAATCCACCAGTTTTTTTCTTCATTGCAAAATATCTTTCAACAAACCATTTTTCATTTTGCCAAGCAGCTGAGTTTTCATACAAATCAACAAAACTTTGAAAACTCCACATCTAAAACAAGAATTTTTTTTTAATCCTTCAGTTTTTTTCTTCATTGCAAAATATCTTTCAACAAACCAGTTTTCATTTTGTCAACGAGCTGAGTTTTCATACAAATCAATAAAAATTTTGAAAACCACACATCGAAAACAAGAATTATTTAATTCTTCATGCAAAATATCTTTCAACAAACGAGTATTCATTTTGTCAACCAGCTGAGTTTTCATACAAATCAACAAAACTTTGAAAACTCCACATCTAAAACAAGAATTTTTTTAAACCCTTCAGTTTTTTTCTTCACTGCAAAATATCTTTCAACAAACCATTTTTCATTTTGTCAACCAGCTGAGTTTTCATACAAATCAACAAAATTTTAAAAACCACACATCTAAAACAAGAATTTTATAATCCTTCAGTTTTTTTCTTCATTGCAAAATATCTTTCAACAAACCAGTTTCCAATTTGTCAAAGTGCTGAATTTTCATACAATCAACAATTTTTTTTTAATCCACCAGTTTTTTTCTTCATTGCAAAATATCATTCAACAAACCAGTTTTCATTTTGTCAACAAGCTGAGTTTTCATACAAATCTAAAAAAAATTTGAAAACCACACATTGAAAACAAGAATTATTTAATCCTTCAGTTTTTTTCTTCATTGCAAAATATCTTTCAACAAACCAGTTTCCTATTTGTCAAAGTGCTGAATTTTCAAATGACTCCAAAAAATTTTAAAAAGCAAACATTGAAAACAAGAATTTTTTAATCTTTCAGTTTTTTTCTTCATTGCAAAATATCTTTCAACAAACCATTTTTCATTTTGTCAACCAGCTGAGTTTTCATACAAATCAACAAAATTTTAAAAACCACACATCAAAAACAAGAATTATTTAATCCTTCAGTTTTTTTCTTCATTGCAAAATATCTTTCAACAAACGAGTATTCATTTTGTCAACCAGCTGAGTTTTCATACAAATCAACAAAACTTTGAAAACTCCACATCTAAAACAAGAATTTTTTTTTAATCCTTCAGTTTTTTTTTTCAATGCAAAATATCTTTCAACAAACCAGCTTTCATTTTGTCAACCAGCTGAGTTTTCATACAAATCAACAAAGTTTTAAAAACCACACATCTAAAACAAGAATTTTTTTAATCCTTCAGTTTTTTTCTTCATTGCAAAATATCTTTCAACAAACCAGTTTCCAATTTGTCAAAGTGCTGAATTTTCAAATGACTCCAAAAAAATTTAAAAAGCAAACATTGAAAACAAGACGTTTTTAATCTTTCAGTTTTTTTCGACATTGCAAAATATCTTTCAACAAACCATTTTTCATTTTGCCAAGCAGCTGAGTTTTCATACAAATCAACAAAACTTTGAAAACTCCACATCTAAAACAAGAATTTTTTTTTAATCCTTCAGTTTTTTTCTTCATTGCAAAATATCTTTCAACAAACCAGTTTTCATTTTGTCAACGAGCTGAGTTTTCATACAAATCAATAAAAATTTTGAAAACCACACATCGAAAACAAGAATTATTTAATTCTTCAGTTTTTTTCTTCATTGCAAAATATCTTTCAACAAACGAGTATTCATTTTGTCAACCAGCTGAGTTTTCATACAAATCAACAAAACTTTGAAAACTCCACATCTAAAACAAGAATTTTTTTTTAATCCTTCAGTTTTTTTTTTCAATGCAAAATATCTTTCAACAAACCATTTTTCATTTTGTCAACCAGCTGAGTTTTCATACAAATCAACAAAATTTTAAAAACCACACATCGAAAACAAGAATTATTTAATCATTCAGTTGTTTTCTTCATTGCAAAATATCTTTCAAAAAACCAGTATTCATTTTGTCAACCAGCTGAGTTTTCATACAAATCAACAAAATTTTGAAAACCACACATCTAAAACAAGAATTTTTTTAATCCTTCAGTTTTTTTCTTCACTGCAAAATATCTTTCAACAAACCAGTTTCCAATTTGTCAAAGTGCTGAATTTTCATACAATCAACAATTTTTTTTTAATCCACCAGTTTTTTTCTTCATTGCAAAATATCTTTCAACAAACCATTTTTCATTTTGCCAAGCAGCTGAGTTTTCATACAAATCAACAAAACTTTGAAAACTCCACATCTAAAACAAGAATTTTTTTTTAATCCTTCAGTTTTTTTCTTCATTGCAAAATATCTTTCAACAAACCAGTTTTCATTTTGTCAACGAGCTGAGTTTTCATACAAATCAATAAAAATTTTGAAAACCACACATCGAAAACAAGAATTATTTAATTCTTCAGTTTTTTTCTTCATTGCAAAATATCTTTCAACAAACGAGTATTCATTTTGTCAACCAGCTGAGTTTTCATACAAATCAACAAAACTTTGAAAACTCCACATCTAAAACAAGAATTTTTTTAAACCCTTCAGTTTTTTTCTTCACTGCAAAATATCTTTCAACAAACCAGCTTTCATTTTGTCAACCAGCTGAGTTTTCATACAAATCAACAAAGTTTTAAAAACCACACATCTAAAACAAGAATTTTTTTAATCCTTCAGTTTTTTTCTTCATTGCAAAATATCTTTCAACAAACCAGTTTCCAATTTGTCAAAGTGCTGAATTTTCATACAATCAACAATTTTTTTTTAATCCTTCAGTTTTTTTCTTCAATGCAAAATATCTTTCAACAAACCATTTTTCATTTTGTCAACCAGCTGAGTTTTCATACAAATCAACAAAATTTTAAAAACCACACATCTAAAACAAGAATTTTTTTAAACCCTTCAGTTTTTTTCTTCACTGCAAAATATCTTTCAACAAACCAGTTTTCATTTTGTCAACCAGCTGAGTTTTCATACAAATCAACAAAATTTTGAAAACCACACATCTAAAACAAGAATTTTTTTTATCCTTTAGTTTTTTTCTTCACTGCAAAATATCATTCAACAAACCAGTTTCCAACTTGTTAAAGTGCTGAATTTTCAAATGACTCCAAAAAATTTTAAAAAGCAAACATTGAAAACAAGAAATTTTTAATCTTTCAGTTTTTTTCTTCATTGCAAAATATCTTTCGACAAACCATTTTTCATTTTGTCAACCAGCTGAGTTTTCATACAAATCAACAAAATTTTAAAAACCACACATCGAAAACAAGAATTATTTAATTCTTCAGTTTTTTTCTTCAATGCAAAATATCTTTCAACATACCAGTTTTCATTTTGTCAACCAGCTGAGTTTTCATACAAATCAACAAAATTTTGAAAACCACACATCTAAAACAAGAATTTTTTTAATCCTTCAGTTTTTTTCTTCACTGCAAAATATCTTTCAACAAACCAGTTTCCAATTTGTCAAAGTGCTGAATTTTCAAATGACTCCAAAAAATTTTAAAAAGCAAACATTGAAAACAAGACGTTTTTAATCTTTCAGTTTTTTTCAACATTGCAGAATATCTTTCAACAAACCATTTTTCATTTTGTCAAGCAGCTCAGTTTTCATACAAATCAACAAAATTTTAAAAACCACACATCTAAAACAAGAATTTTATAATCCTTCAGTATTTTTCTTCACTGCAAAATATCTTTCAACAAACCAGTTTTCATTTTGTCAACGAGCTGAGTTTTCATACAAATCAATAAAAATTTTGAAAACCACAAATCGAAAACAAGAATTATTTAATCCTTCAGTTTTTTTCTTCATTGCAAAATATCTTTCAACAAACGAGTATTCATTTTGTCAACCAGCTGAGTTTTCATACAAATCAACAAAACTTTGAAAACTCCACATCTAAAACAAGAATTTTTTTTTAATCCTTCAGTTTTTTTCTTCATTGCAAAATATCTTTCAACAAACCATTTTTCATTTTGTCAACCAGCTGAGTTTTCATACAAATTAACAAAATTTTAAAAACCACACATCTAAAACAAGAATTTTATAATCCTTCAGTTTTTTTCTTCATTGCAAAATATCTTTCAACAAACCAGTTTCCAATTTGTCAAAGTGCTGAATTTTCATACAATCAACAATTTTTTTTTAATCCACCAGTTTTTTTCTTCATTGCAAAATATCATTCAACAAACCAGTTTTCATTTTGTCAACAAGCTGAGTTTTCATACAAATCAAAAAAAAATTTGAAAACCACACATCGAAAACAAGAATTATTTAATCCTTCAGTTTTTTTCTTCATTGCAAAATATCTTTCAACAAACCAGTTTCCTATTTGTCAAAGTGCTGAATTTTCAAATGACTCCAAAAAATTTTAAAAAGCAAACATTGAAAACAAGAATTTTTTAATCTTTCAGTTTTTTTCTTCATTGCAAAATATCTTTCAACAAACCATTTTTCATTTTGTCAACCAGCTGAGTTTTCATACAAATCAACAAAATTTTAAAAACCACACATCAAAAACAAGAATTATTTAATCCTTCAGTTTTTTTCTTCATTGCAAAATATCTTTCAACAAACGAGTATTCATTTTGTCAACCAGCTGAGTTTTCATACAAATCAACAAAACTTTGAAAACTCCACATCTAAAACAAGAATTTTTTTTTAATCCTTCAGTTTTTTTTTTCAATGCAAAATATCTTTCAACAAACCATTTTTCATTTTGTCAACCAGCTGAGTTTTCATACAAATCAACAAAATTTTAAAAACCACACATCGAAAACAAGAATTATTTAATCATTCAGTTGTTTTCTTCATTGCAAAATATCTTTCAAAAAACCAGTATTCATTTTGTCAACCAGCTGAGTTTTCATACAAATCAACAAAATTTTAAAAACCACACATCGAAAACAAGAATTATTTAATTCTTCAGTTTTTTTCTTCAATGCAAAATATCTTTCAACATACCAGTTTTCATTTTGTCAACCAGCTGAGTTTTCATACAAATCAACAAAATTTTGAAAACCACACATCTAAAACAAGAATTTTTTTAATCCTTCAGTTTTTTTCTTCACTGCAAAATATCTTTCAACAAACCAGTTTCCAATTTGTCAAAGTGCTGAATTTTCAAATGACTCCAAAAAATTTTAAAAAGCAAACATTGAAAACAAGACGTTTTTAATCTTTCAGTTTTTTTCAACATTGCAGAATATCTTTCAACAAACCATTTTTCATTTTGTCAAGCAGCTCAGTTTTCATACAAATCAACAAAATTTTAAAAACCACACATCTAAAACAAGAATTTTATAATCCTTCAGTATTTTTCTTCACTGCAAAATATCTTTCAACAAACCAGTTTTCATTTTGTCAATGAGCTGAGTTTTCATACAAATCAATAAAAATTTTGAAAACCACAAATCAAAAACAAGAATTATTTAATCCTTCAGTTTTTTTCTTCATTGCAAAATATCTTTCAACAAACGAGTATTCATTTTGTCAACCAGCTGAGTTTTCATACAAATCAACAAAACTTTGAAAACTCCACATCTAAAACAAGAATTTTTTTTTAATCCTTCAGTTTTTTTCTTCATTGCAAAATATCTTTCAACAAACCATTTTTCATTTTGTCAACCAGCTGAGTTTTCATACAAATTAACAAAATTTTAAAAACCACACATCTAAAACAAGAATTTTATAATCCTTCAGTTTTTTTCTTCATTGCAAAATATCTTTCAACAAACCAGTTTCCAATTTGTCAAAGTGCTGAATTTTCATACAATCAACAATTTTTTTTTAATCCACCAGTTTTTTTCTTCATTGCAAAATATCATTCAACAAACCAGTTTTCATTTTGTCAACAAGCTGAGTTTTCATACAAATCAAAAAAAAATTTGAAAACCACACATCGAAAACAAGAATTATTTAATCCTTCAGTTTTTTTCTTCATTGCAAAATATCTTTCAACAAACCAGTTTCCTATTTGTCAAAGTGCTGAATTTTCAAATGACTCCAAAAAATTTTAAAAAGCAAACATTGAAAACAAGAATTATTTAATCCTTCAGTTTTTTTCTTCATTGCAAAATATCTTTCAACAAACGAGTATTCATTTTGTCAACCAGCTGAGTTTTCATACAAATCAACAAAACTTTGAAAACTCCACATCTAAAACAAGAATTTTTTTTTAATCCTCCAGTTTTTTTTTTCAATGCAAAATATCTTTCAACAAACCATTTTTCATTTTGTCAACCAGCTGAGTTTTCATACAAATCAACAAAATTTTAAAAACCACACATCGAAAACAAGAATTATTTAATCATTCAGTTGTTTTCTTCATTGCAAAATATCTTTCAAAAAACCAGTATTCATTTTGTCAACCAGCTGAGTTTTCATACAAATCAACAAAATTTTGAAAACCACACATCTAAAACAAGAATTTTTTTAATCCTTCAGTTTTTTTCTTCACTGCAAAATATCTTTCAACAAACCAGTTTCCAATTTGTCAAAGTGCTGAATTTTCATACAATCAACAATTTTTTTTTAATCCACCAGTTTTTTTCTTCATTGCAAAATATCTTTCAACAAACCATTTTTCATTTTGCCAAGCAGCTGAGTTTTCATACAAATCAACAAAACTTTGAAAACTCCACATCTAAAACAAGAATTTTTTTTAAATCCTTCAGTTTTTTTCTTCATTGCAAAATATCTTTCAACAAACCAGTTTTCATTTTGTCAACGAGCTGAGTTTTCATACAAATCAATAAAAATTTTGAAAACCACACATCGAAAACAAGAATTATTTAATTCTTCAGTTTTTTTCTTCATTGCAAAATATCTTTCAACAAACGAGTATTCATTTTGTCAACCAGCTGAGTTTTCATACAAATCAACAAAACTTTGAAAACTCCACATCTAAAACAAGAATTTTTTTAAACCCTTCAGTTTTTTTCTTCACTGCAAAATATCTTTCAACAAACCAGCTTTCATTTTGTCAACCAGCTGAGTTTTCATACAAATCAACAAAGTTTTAAAAACCACACATCTAAAACAAGAATTTTTTTAATCCTTCAGTTTTTTTCTTCATTGCAAAATATCTTTCAACAAACCAGTTTCCAATTTGTCAAAGTGCTGAATTTTCATACAATCAACAATTTTTTTTTAATCCTTAAGTTTTTTTCTTCAATGCAAAATATCTTTCAACAAACCATTTTTCATTTTGTCAACCAGCTGAGTTTTCATACAAATCAACAAAATTTTAAAAACCACACATCTAAAACAAGAATTTTTTTAAACCCTTCAGTTTTTTTCTTCACTGCAAAATATCTTTCAACAAACCAGCTTTCATTTTGTCAACCAGCTGAGTTTTCATACAAATCAACAAAGTTTTAAAAACCACACATCTAAAACAAGAATTTTTTTAATCCTTCAGTTTTTTTCTTCAATGCAAAATATCTTTCAACAAACCAGTTTCCAATTTGTCAAAGTGTTGAATTTTCAAATGACTCCAAAAAATTTTAAAAAGCAAACATTGAAAACAAGACGTTTTTAATCTTTCAGTTTTTTTCAACATTGCAGAATATCTTTCAACAAACCATTTTTCATTTTGTCAAGCAGCTCAGTTTTCATACAAATCAACAAAATTTTAAAAACCACACATCTAAAACAAGAATTTTATAATCCTTCAGTATTTTTCTTCACTGCAAAATATCTTTCAACAAACCAGTTTTCATTTTGTCAACGAGCTGAGTTTTCATACAAATCAATAAAAATTTTGAAAACCACAAATCGAAAACAAGAATTATTTAATCCTTCAGTTTTTTTCTTCATTGCAAAATATCTTTCAACAAACGAGTATTCATTTTGTCAACCAGCTGAGTTTTCATACAAATCAACAAAACTTTGAAAACTCCACATCTAAAACAAGAATTTTTTTTTAATCCTTCAGTTTTTTTCTTCATTGCAAAATATCTTTCAACAAACCATTTTTCATTTTGTCAACCAGCTGAGTTTTCATACAAATTAACAAAATTTTAAAAACCACACATCTAAAACAAGAATTTTATAATCCTTCAGTTTTTTTCTTCATTGCAAAATATCTTTCAACAAACCAGTTTCCAATTTGTCAAAGTGCTGAATTTTCATACAATCAACAATTTTTTTTTAATCCACCAGTTTTTTTCTTCATTGCAAAATATCATTCAACAAACCAGTTTTCATTTTGTCAACAAGCTGAGTTTTCATACAAATCAAAAAAAAATTTGAAAACCACACATCGAAAACAAGAATTATTTAATCCTTCAGTTTTTTTCTTCATTGCAAAATATCTTTCAACAAACCAGTTTCCTATTTGTCAAAGTGCTGAATTTTCAAATGACTCCAAAAAATTTTAAAAAGCAAACATTGAAAACAAGAAATATTTAATCCTTCAGTTTTTTTCTTCATTGCAAAATATCTTTCAACAAACGAGTATTCATTTTGTCAACCAGCTGAGTTTTCATACAAATCAACAAAACTTTGAAAACTCCACATCTAAAACAAGAATTTTTTTTTAATCCTTCAGTTTTTTTTTTCAATGCAAAATATCTTTCAACAAACCATTTTTCATTTTGTCAACCAGCTGAGTTTTCATACAAATCAACAAAATTTTAAAAACCACACATCGAAAACAAGAATTATTTAATCATTCCGTTGTTTTCTTCATTGCAAAATATCTTTCAAAAAACCAGTATTCATTTTGTCAACCAGCTGAGTTTTCATACAAATCAACAAAATTTTGAAAACCACACATCTAAAACAAGAATTTTTTTAATCCTTCAGTTTTTTTCTTCACTGCAAAATATCTTTCAACAAACCAGTTTCCAATTTGTCAAAGTGCTGAATTTTCATACAATCAACAATTTTTTTTTAATCCACCAGTTTTTTTCTTCATTGCAAAATATCTTTCAACAAACCATTTTTCATTTTGCCAAGCAGCTGAGTTTTCATACAAATCAACAAAACTTTGAAAACTCCACATCTAAAACAAGAATTTTTTTTTAATCCTTCAGTTTTTTTTTTCAATGCAAAATATCTTTCAACAAACCATTTTTCATTTTGTCAACCAGCTGAGTTTTCATACAAATCAACAAAATTTTAAAAACCACACATCGAAAACAAGAATTATTTAATCATTCCGTTGTTTTCTTCATTGCAAAATATCTTTCAAAAAACCAGTATTCATTTTGTCAACCAGCTGAGTTTTCATACAAATCAACAAAATTTTGAAAACCACACATCTAAAACAAGAATTTTTTTAATCCTTCAGTTTTTTTCTTCACTGCAAAATATCTTTCAACAAACCAGTTTCCAATTTGTCAAAGTGCTGAATTTTCATACAATCAACAATTTTTTTTTAATCCACCAGTTTTTTTCTTCATTGCAAAATATCTTTCAACAAACCATTTTTCATTTTGCCAAGCAGCTGAGTTTTCATACAAATCAACAAAACTTTGAAAACTCCACATCTAAAACAAGAATTTTTTTTAAATCCTTCAGTTTTTTTCTTCATTGCAAAATATCTTTCAACAAACCAGTTTTCATTTTGTCAACGAGCTGAGTTTTCATACAAATCAATAAAAATTTTGAAAACCACACATCGAAAACAAGAATTATTTAATTCTTCAGTTTTTTTCTTCATTGCAAAATATCTTTCAACAAACGAGTATTCATTTTGTCAACCAGCTGAGTTTTCATACAAATCAACAAAACTTTGAAAACTCCACATCTAAAACAAGAATTTTTTTAAACCCTTCAGTTTTTTTCTTCACTGCAAAATATCTTTCAACAAACCAGCTTTCATTTTGTCAACCAGCTGAGTTTTCATACAAATCAACAAAGTTTTAAAAACCACACATCTAAAACAAGAATTTTTTTAATCCTTCAGTTTTTTTCTTCATTGCAAAATATCTTTCAACAAACCAGTTTCCAATTTGTCAAAGTGCTGAATTTTCATACAATCAACAATTTTTTTTTAATCCTTAAGTTTTTTTCTTCAATGCAAAATATCTTTCAACAAACCATTTTTCATTTTGTCAACCAGCTGAGTTTTCATACAAATCAACAAAATTTTAAAAACCACACATCTAAAACAAGACATTTTTTAAACCCTTCAGTTTTTTTCTTCACTGCAAAATATCTTTCAACAAACCAGCTTTCATTTTGTCAACCAGCTGAGTTTTCATACAAATCAACAAAGTTTTAAAAACCACACATCTAAAACAAGAATTTTTTTAATCCTTCAGTTTTTTTCTTCAATGCAAAATATCTTTCAACAAACCAGTTTTCATTTTGTCAACCAGCTGAGTTTTCATACAAATCAACAAAATTTTGAAAACCACACATCTAAAACAAGAATTTTTTTTATCCTTTAGTTTTTTTCTTCACTGCAAAATATCATTCAACAAACCAGTTTCCAACTTGTTAAAGTGCTGAATTTTCAAATGACTCCAAAAAATTTTAAAAAGCAAACATTGAAAACAAGAAATTTTTAATCTTTCAGTTTTTTTCTTCATTGCAAAATATCTTTCGACAAACCATTTTTCATTTTGTCAACCAGCTGAGTTTTCATACAAATCAACAAAATTTTAAAAACCACACATCGAAAACAAGAATTATTTAATTCTTCAGTTTTTTTCTTCAATGCAAAATATCTTTCAACATACCAGTTTTCATTTTGTCAACCAGCTGAGTTTTCATACAAATCAACAAAATTTTGAAAACCACACATCTAAAACAAGAATTTTTTTAATCCTTCAGTTTTTTTCTTCACTGCAAAATATCTTTCAACAAACCAGTTTCCAATTTGTCAAAGTGTTGAATTTTCAAATGACTCCAAAAAATTTTAAAAAGCAAACATTGAAAACAAGACGTTTTTAATCTTTCAGTTTTTTTCAACATTGCAGAATATCTTTCAACAAACCATTTTTCATTTTGTCAAGCAGCTCAGTTTTCATACAAATCAACAAAATTTTAAAAACCACACATCTAAAACAAGAATTTTATAATCCTTCAGTATTTTTCTTCACTGCAAAATATCTTTCAACAAACCAGTTTTCATTTTGTCAACGAGCTGAGTTTTCATACAAATCAATAAAAATTTTGAAAACCACAAATCGAAAACAAGAATTATTTAATCCTTCAGTTTTTTTCTTCATTGCAAAATATCTTTCAACAAACGAGTATTCATTTTGTCAACCAGCTGAGTTTTCATACAAATCAACAAAACTTTGAAAACTCCACATCTAAAACAAGAATTTTTTTTTAATCCTTCAGTTTTTTTCTTCATTGCAAAATATCTTTCAACAAACCATTTTTCATTTTGTCAACCAGCTGAGTTTTCATACAAATTAACAAAATTTTAAAAACCACACATCTAAAACAAGAATTTTATAATCCTTCAGTTTTTTTCTTCATTGCAAAATATCTTTCAACAAACCAGTTTCCAATTTGTCAAAGTGCTGAATTTTCATACAATCAACAATTTTTTTTTAATCCACCAGTTTTTTTCTTCATTGCAAAATATCATTCAACAAACCAGTTTTCATTTTGTCAACAAGCTGAGTTTTCATACAAATCAAAAAAAAATTTGAAAACCACACATCGAAAACAAGAATTATTTAATCCTTCAGTTTTTTTCTTCATTGCAAAATATCTTTCAACAAACCAGTTTCCTATTTGTCAAAGTGCTGAATTTTCAAATGACTCCAAAAAATTTTAAAAAGCAAACATTGAAAACAAGAAATATTTAATCCTTCAGTTTTTTTCTTCATTGCAAAATATCTTTCAACAAACGAGTATTCATTTTGTCAACCAGCTGAGTTTTCATACAAATCAACAAAACTTTGAAAACTCCACATCTAAAACAAGAATTTTTTTTTAATCCTTCAGTTTTTTTTTTCAATGCAAAATATCTTTCAACAAACCATTTTTCATTTTGTCAACCAGCTGAGTTTTCATACAAATCAACAAAATTTTAAAAACCACACATCGAAAACAAGAATTATTTAATCATTCCGTTGTTTTCTTCATTGCAAAATATCTTTCAAAAAACCAGTATTCATTTTGTCAACCAGCTGAGTTTTCATACAAATCAACAAAATTTTGAAAACCACACATCTAAAACAAGAATTTTTTTAATCCTTCAGTTTTTTTCTTCACTGCAAAATATCTTTCAACAAACCAGTTTCCAATTTGTCAAAGTGCTGAATTTTCATACAATCAACAATTTTTTTTTAATCCACCAGTTTTTTTCTTCATTGCAAAATATCTTTCAACAAACCATTTTTCATTTTGCCAAGCAGCTGAGTTTTCATACAAATCAACAAAACTTTGAAAACTCCACATCTAAAACAAGAATTTTTTTTTAATCCTTCAGTTTTTTTCTTCATTGCAAAATATCTTTCAACAAACCAGTTTTCATTTTGTCAACGAGCTGAGTTTTCATACAAATCAATAAAAATTTTGAAAACCACACATCGAAAACAAGAATTATTTAATTCTTCATGCAAAATATCTTTCAACAAACGAGTATTCATTTTGTCAACCAGCTGAGTTTTCATACAAATCAACAAAACTTTGAAAACTCCACATCTAAAACAAGAATTTTTTTAAACCCTTCAGTTTTTTTCTTCACTGCAAAATATCTTTCAACAAACCATTTTTCATTTTGTCAACCAGCTGAGTTTTCATACAAATCAACAAAATTTTAAAAACCACACATCTAAAACAAGAATTTTATAATCCTTCAGTTTTTTTCTTCATTGCAAAATATCTTTCAACAAACCAGTTTCCAATTTGTCAAAGTGCTGAATTTTCATACAATCAACAATTTTTTTTTAATCCACCAGTTTTTTTCTTCATTGCAAAATATCATTCAACAAACCAGTTTTCATTTTGTCAACAAGCTGAGTTTTCATACAAATCAAAAAAAAATTTGAAAACCACACATTGAAAACAAGAATTATTTAATCCTTCAGTTTTTTTCTTCATTGCAAAATATCTTTCAACAAACCAGTTTCCTATTTGTCAAAGTGCTGAATTTTCAAATGACTCCAAAAAATTTTAAAAAGCAAACATTGAAAACAAGAATTTTTTAATCTTTCAGTTTTTTTCTTCATTGCAAAATATCTTTCAACAAACCATTTTTCATTTTGTCAACCAGCTGAGTTTTCATACAAATCAACAAAATTTTAAAAACCACACATCAAAAACAAGAATTATTTAATCCTTCAGTTTTTTTCTTCATTGCAAAATATCTTTCAACAAACGAGTATTCATTTTGTCAACCAGCTGAGTTTTCATACAAATCAACAAAACTTTGAAAACTCCACATCTAAAACAAGAATTTTTTTTTAATCCTTCAGTTTTTTTTTTCAATGCAAAATATCTTTCAACAAACCAGCTTTCATTTTGTCAACCAGCTGAGTTTTCATACAAATCAACAAAGTTTTAAAAACCACACATCTAAAACAAGAATTTTTTTAATCCTTCAGTTTTTTTCTTCATTGCAAAATATCTTTCAACAAACCAGTTTCCAATTTGTCAAAGTGCTGAATTTTCAAATGACTCCAAAAAAATTTAAAAAGCAAACATTGAAAACAAGACGTTTTTAATCTTTCAGTTTTTTTCGACATTGCAAAATATCTTTCAACAAACCATTTTTCATTTTGCCAAGCAGCTGAGTTTTCATACAAATCAACAAAACTTTGAAAACTCCACATCTAAAACAAGAATTTTTTTTTAATCCTTCAGTTTTTTTCTTCATTGCAAAATATCTTTCAACAAACCAGTTTTCATTTTGTCAACGAGCTGAGTTTTCATACAAATCAATAAAAATTTTGAAAACCACACATCGAAAACAAGAATTATTTAATTCTTCAGTTTTTTTCTTCATTGCAAAATATCTTTCAACAAACGAGTATTCATTTTGTCAACCAGCTGAGTTTTCATACAAATCAACAAAACTTTGAAAACTCCACATCTAAAACAAGAATTTTTTTAAACCCTTCAGTTTTTTTCTTCACTGCAAAATATCTTTCAACAAACCAGCTTTCATTTTGTCAACCAGCTGAGTTTTCATACAAATCAACAAAGTTTTAAAAACCACACATCTAAAACAAGAATTTTTTTAATCCTTCAGTTTTTTTCTTCATTGCAAAATATCTTTCAACAAACCAGTTTCCAATTTGTCAAAGTGCTGAATTTTCATACAATCAACAATTTTTTTTTAATCCGCCAGTTTTTTTCTTCATTGCAAAATATCTTTCAACAAACCAGTTTCCAATTTGTCAAAGTGCTGAATTTTCAAATGACTCCAAAAAAATTTAAAAAGCAAACATTGAAAACAAGAATTTTTTAATCATTCAGTTTTTTTCTTCATTGCAAAATATCTTTCAACAAACCAGTTTCCAATTTGTCAAAGTGCTGAATTTTCATACAATCAACAATTTTTTTTTAATCCACCAGTTTTTTTCTTCATTGCAAAATATCATTCAACAAACCAGTTTTCATTTTGTCAACAAGCTGAGTTTTCATACAAATCAAAAAAAATTTTGAAAACCACACATCGAAAACAAGAATTATTTAATCCTTCAGTTTTTTTCTTCATTGCAAAATATCTTTCAACAAACCAGTTTCCAATTTGTCAAAGTGCTGAATTTTCAAATGACTCCAAAAAATTTTAAAAAGCAAACATTGAAAACAAGAATTTTTTAATCTTTCAGTTTTTTTCTTCATTGCAAAATATCTTTCAACAAACCATTTTTCATTTTGTCAACCAGCTGAGTTTTCATACAAATTAACAAAATTTTAAAAACCACACATCTAAAACAAGAATTTTATAATCCTTCGGTTTTTTTCTTCATTGCAAAATATCTTTCAACAAACCAGTTTCCAATTTGTCAAAGTGCTGAATTTTCATACAATCAACAATTTTTTTTTAATCCACCAGTTTTTTTCTTCATTGCAAAATATCATTCAACAAACCAGTTTTCATTTTGTCAACAAGCTGAGTTTTCATACAAATCAAAAAAAATTTTGAAAACCACACATCGAAAACAAGAATTATTTAATCCTTCAGTTTTTTTCTTCATTGCAAAATATCTTTCAACAAACCAGTTTCCAATTTGTCAAAGTGCTGAATTTTCAAATGACTCCAAAAAATTTTAAAAAGCAAACATTGAAAACAAGAAATTTTTAATCTTTCAGTTTTTTTCTTCATTGCAAAATATCTTTCGACAAACCATTTTTCATTTTGTCAACCAGCTGAGTTTTCATACAAATCAACAAAATTTTGAAAACAACACATCTAAAACAAGAATTTTTTATTCCTTCAGTTTTTTTCTTCATTGCAAAATATCTTTCAACAAACCATTTTCATTTTGTCAACCAGCTGAGTTTTCATACAAATCAACAAAATTTTGAAAACCACACATCGAAAACGAGAATTTTTTTTTCCTAAAGTTCTTTTTCATTGCCAAAAATCTTGCAATAAACTAGTGTCCAATTTGTCAAAGGGGCTAAAATTTTAAAAGACTCCAATATTTAGGAAATCATCCTGGTTTTACGTGGAATTGGAATTGATCGTACTTACTAGTTACTTCTCACTCATACCTGAAATGTTCGTTACTTGTACTATTGCTCATACTAGGTATTATACTCATACTATCGTTTGTACCTAGATTATCACGTGTACTACTACTGGTATTAGGATTTATTTAGTTTTGAAAAAATGTTTTGTTTTGATTTGGGTCAGTGTATTATTTTTGCATCGTTAGGGCACGTTATGTGTAATGGAAAGCTATGTTAAAAAAATTAATCTAATTCTAATAAATTGGTAGATTAATAATTTAAAAGTTCTATAGGTATGTACATATAATTCCATTAGGTACATAAATTTTGTACTCACCAGAAAAGAATAGTATTCATTTCTGTTCAGTTCACTGAACAACAGGCCGACACAGAGTGGTTGCTCACTTATTTTATAATATGTAGCTTCCACGTATCTACGAAATCATATCAACGGATATCTACTGGATCGAAACCTCGTAGCAAGTGAAGAAACTCATTTCTTTTATAGAAGTTTTATACCTACTTATCGATAGATAGGGGGTATTAAGAATCTCACTATATCGAAAATGGGATTAAATAATTCATAAATCTGCAGACTTATCAGTAGATGAGTTATATATTAAACTCTTGCTTCGCATGCGATGTTCCATGATGATAACATTTTTTTAAAAATCATCGGGTACCCACACACTGAGATAAGGGATAGGAATTCAATAAAAGTTTATCAAATTACGTATCTAGGAACGAGTTAGATCGCCGTACTGTTTGCTGAGGCGTAATTTACAAGTACAGGGTTAACCCTTTACTGAAATTCTGAATCAGTGGAAGTTGAATTTTTATAAGTCCAGTACCATAATTTCGTTTAATATGCAAAATTTGAGGGTAGGAAGGCGTTCAATCAAAATTTTTGTTATAACCAAAAATATTTCTATGCTTTCAATCTACAACTTTTATTTGAAAATATTTTCAATTATATCCCTCTCTCCACCCGAAATTCCAATAATTTGTACGTATCTAATATCTACGAAGTATTTAGATATTACAAGTAATTTGGGGGGGGGGGGTCTAGTCGAATTTTTTGTAATGACCTAAATTCTTTTTAAAACTCCAATGCACAACTTTCGTTTGAAAATTTTTTCAATTCAACTCTTCCTGTTACTTCCTCCGTTCCTCGCTCCTCTAATTTTCAAATTATATGTATGTTTAGTAAATTATTTTCACTACTGAATATTATACAAAATTGATGAGGAGAGAGGGATATAATTGAAAATATTTTCAAATAAAAGTTGTAGATTGAAAGCATAGGAATATTTTTGCCTGGTTATTACAAAAATTTTGATTGAACGCCTCCCTCCCCTCAAATTTTGCATATTAAACGACATTATAGATTTATGGTATCTGAATCTTCTTTGCAATAAAACAATCAGTATAAATGTTTGGAGGCAGATTAAAAAATTTCTTAATTTTTTGATTTCTTCCCAATTTTTTTATAGAAGGAAAAAAATTACTTTCAAAATATGTACTTAGGTACATAAGAAATTTTAATATGACTTACGAGAGTCGAAATAAAAAGATGTAATTAGTTTTATATTGCTATTAATTTAAATTTCTTCATTGCGAATAGTTTCAGCTTCATTGGCATTGTGACCTTTGAAGGAGCAAATTGTTTTTATAGAGATATAATTTTAATATGTTAGTTAAATAGGGAAGTACCTACAAAAAAATTAATATCGATGAAAAGTTTCCATTAGTATCTATCAGTAGATTCGAAAAATCGTTGGGTAAATTATCATCGCATCAACTGAAATCTTTTATTGCAAATCAATAACGAAATTTTCATCATCCAATTTACTTTTATCTAAGGGGAAAAACTTCATTTCTTTTTGGTTTTGAGAGATTCGATTGACTAGATAAAATGGTAGGTACAACATTCCTTATAGAAGTTAGATTAATCAGCCATTCAAACATTTCTGCGTATTTATTTCTGTGCGATATATTGTGCAAAAATTCATTTCTAAAAAGTAAAAAAACGCACTTCAACCTTCAACTATTACTCATCTCAAAAAGTCACAACATCGCATAAACTCTGCGAAAAAATACGCAATGCATGCAATAGAGTTGATACACCTTTCATTGCACTTAACACCTTTGTTGTTCATTAAATGCGCGTTTTAAGTTTTCTAACGGCCATTTCGACAAGTTCTTTCAGAGGTGCAATAATTGAAAAAATATATGTTGTAGGTACACCTAGTCTGGATGTACAACATATATTTTTTTAGAATTTTTTATATAGGTGAAAGACCTTCAAAAATGCAAAAAACTGATTTCTTTCATCATTTTTCGCGCCAAACTTGTCATTTTTGGTCGAAAATTTTTTTCGTCGTAGTATATCACAAAATACACCTAAATACACCATCAACCCAAATTTGGATGAAATTCGTTGATTTTTTCTATTTTTTAAATTTTCAATAAAATTAACTGAGTGACGCCATTTTAGGAACCCCCCCCCCCCAGTGTCCCACGAGGTGTCTGGAGGGCTCAAAATTCATGTTTGGACATGTTTCGAGTCATTATTTTTCATAAACAGAATTTTTCGTGAAATTGAAAAATTTCATTTTTTTCAACAATCAGGTAAGATGAGATTGTGAGAATAATTTTTGAAATCAAAGATGTGTAATTTTATGAATGTGGGCAAAAAAATCAAATTTTCTCGATTTCACTAAAATTGCAATATATGACAAATATTGGCTTGAAACATGTCCAAACATGAATTTTGAGCCCTCCAGACACCTCGTGGGACACCGGGGGTTACCAAAATGGCGTCACTTGGTCAATTTAAATGAAAATTAGAAAAAATAGAAAAAATCAACGAATTTCATCCAAATTCGGGTTGATGGTGTATTTAGGTGTATTTTGTGATATACTACGACGAAAAAAAATTTCGACCAAAAATGACAATTTTTGGCGCGAAAAATGATGAAAGAAATCAGTTTTATGCATTTTTGAAGGTCTTTCACCTATTATAAAAAATTCTAAAAAAAATATATGTTGTACATCCAGACTAGGTGTACAACATATATTTTTTCAATTATTGCACCTCTGAAAGAACTTGTCGAAATGGCCGTTAGAAAACTTAAAATGCACATTTCACAGTGAAAATAGGTTCGAAAAATTTTGAAAAAATTTCCATAAATTACCCTTGATGATACCTAGCATCTAACTGAGTTTGAAAAAAATCGGTTGAAAACAGCCAAAATCAAAAATTATAATCGAAAAATCACATTTGTGGTGATTCCCTAATTATCGACAGCCGAAAACATCTAGTACCATACGTAATTGCCCACTTGAATTTTTAAAAATTACCAACATACGTATTGATTTCATAATCTGGGCGATAAAACTTGTTAAAAAGTACGAAGTTGGTCGAAAAATTGCGGTTTTATCAACGAATAAAAAATAAATTAGCTCATAATCGACTTCCTCTTTATACTATTATCAATGTTTACTAATCCACGTTCAAAAATCGATACACTTAATTGAAAAAATAAAAGCTGCACGAAAAGTCGACAGAAAGTAAAAGATGGAAAATTGAAAAATTTTCTGTAAATTTTAAAAGTATTTTGTCAATTTTTACAATTTTACGAAAATGCAAAATGACAAATTTTCATCTGAAAATTTTAAAAATCCGTTAAAGAATCAAAAGTAAAATTTTTAAAATTTTGTAAAAATTTCAAATTTGTCAAAGTTTTAAAATTGGGGGAAATTTGAATTTTATCATCAGTATTCATAGTTTTGTGAAAATTCAAAATTTGGTGAAAATTTAAAATTATCGAATTTCAAACATTTTTAAAATTGAGGAAAAATTAAAAATTGATCGCGTTCACGTTCAACAAAATTAGTGAAAATTAAAAATTTTAAAATTTTAAAAAGGGCCTTCCATGGTAAGATGGTGAAATCGGCCCTTGATCGAAATTGGGTCCAAAGTGGGTCAAAATGTTACTTATGATGTAAAAACACACCACAAAAATTTTTGACCCCCTACCCCCTCCCCTTTCCGAAAAAACGCGGGAGGTGTATGAAAATTTTTGATTTTTTCACAGATTATAGGTGTCATGTAGGGGTATATGTGGTGAAATTTTCAAAAAAAAATTTAAAAATTTTTTGGGGGTGCCATTGCTGGAATTTTTTTTAAATCTTCGTAATATGGATAAGTATCACATATATTTTTTTGAGGGTGCCAAAGGGGGGTGCAACATAGTCAAAAAAAATAAAAACTTTGAAAAAACACGCATTTTCAGGGTTTTTTCGTATTTCTCGAGGGTGTTTGAGGCGGGGACTTGAAAGTAAGCAATTACAATCGTAATACATAATATCTGGATAGAGTGGGGTTGATGTGGGAGATTTGTGGTCACACAAGTATGGGACGAATGACAGGGTGTGATAAAAATAAGGAAAAACGAGTGATGTGAGCGCTAGGGTGGCTCTTTTGGAATTCGGATATTTTTAATGTCTTAGCCACCAAATTTTTTTATTTCATGAGAAAATAACTTTTTATTTATCATTTTTGCCCTATCTGAATTTTAAGTGGCAACTAGTCACCCCCCCCCCCCTTTTCAGAAAAATAATAAAAATTGACTGATTTTCAAAATCTCACTTTTTGCTGGTTATAACCCATCAAAATTGTTCTTCTTCATGAGAATGAATTCCCAATGTTTCACTTTGCCCAACTCATTTTTAAGCGGTTCCTTGGGGCGCCCTCAATTTTTCAAAATTGAAAAAAATGAGCAAACTTTTTTTAGTCGGCATTCTATAAAATTGTTGTTGTACCTATTTTAGGTATCGGAAAATATTTCACCATTTTTCATTTTTTTTCCCCAATAGAATTTGAAGTTATATCACCAAGCCCTCCATCCCGAAAAATAATAAAAAAATAACTAATTTTTGAATTTTCGTTTTTTTTTGTTTTTGTTTATTACCCATTTTGGTTAAGTTTTTTTTTTTTTTTTTTTTTTTTTTTTTTTTAAATACGAAACTGATTCCCATTTCTTATTTTTACCCTAAATGAATTTTAAGTGGACTCTAGTCATTCCTTTTTTTCAAAAAAATTTAAAAAATTGACCGATTTTCAAAATTTCACCTTTTTTGGTCATGAGAATGAATTTCCAATTTTTTATTTCCTCCCTCAACCACATTTCAAGTGGTACCATCAAAAAAAGCAAAAATAAAGAAAACTGGTAAAAAAATTTCACCTATGGTATGAAAAGCTTCATGTATTTTATTAGAAAATAATTTCCTTTTTAAAATTGTTCCCTAACTGAATTTCAAGTGGTGCCGCGTACCTAGAAAAGGTGAAAAAATTTGAATTTTAGGTAGAGGAAATATTTTTAGATACCTTTTTATAGAATGCCGACTCTTTGATGGGTTATAACCAGCAAAAAGTGAGATTTTGAAAATCAGTTAATTTTTATTATTTTTCTGAAAAAGGGGGGGGGGGTGACTAGTTGCCACTTAAAATTCAGATAGGGCAAAAATGATAAATAAAAAGTTATTTTCTCATGAAATAAAAAAATTTGGTGGCTAAGACATTAAAAATATCCGAATTCCAAAAGAGCCACCCTAGCGCTCACATCACTCGTTTTTCCTTATTTTTATCAAACCCTGTCATTCGTCCCATACTTGTGTGACCACAAATCTCCCACATCAACCCCACTCTATCCAGATATTATGTATTACGATTGTAATTGCTTACATTTCAAGTCCCCGCCTCAAACACCCTCGAGAAATACGAAAAAACCCTGAAAATGCGTGTTTTTTCAAAGTTTTTATTTTTTTTGACTATGTTGCACCCCCCTTTGGCACCCTCAAAAAAATATATGTGATACTTATCCATATTACGAAGATTTAAAAAAAAATTTTAGCCATGGCACCCCCCAAAAAATTTTTAAATTTTTTTTTGAAAATTTCAACCCCCCAAAAAATAAAGAAATTGTGAACCGATATTTTTAAAAATTTTACCACATATACCCCTACATGACACCTATAATCTGTGAAAAAAACAAAAATTTTCATACACCCCCTTCAAAGTTGAAATTTTTTGATTTTTCGACCGTTATAACGCGATTTTTCGGAAGGGGGGGGGTAGGGGGTCAAAAAATTTTGTGGCGTGTTTTTACATCGTAAGTAACATTTTGACCCACTTTGGACCCAATTTCGATCAAGGGCCGATTTCACCATCTTACCATGGAAGGCCCTTTTTTCTAAATATCATCTATACCTTACAGTTTCAATTTTATTCAAGTTTGAAATTTTTCAAAAATGCAGCCGAAATTTTAAAGTAGGACAATTTCTTCAAAACAACGAATAAGTTGAAGAGGAAACATCAAAAAAAATCTCAATTTTTTTACCTTCGCCCCTTCAATTTTTGAGATAGGCACCATGGGTGTATAACATTTTTCATCGGTGGTACCCGATTGTATCCAAATCTGAAGTTTTGTACTGTGCTCCCCGGACACCCTGTATAGAAAAATTCGTACAGATGCCAACGTGTTTATACAGGTATAGCGTATACGAACGATGGATATGCGATAAATAAACCGAAATATAGCTCCCGTTCATTGCTGCCATTTATTATACGACCGTTCGAATGATACGAGCGAGTATTCCAGCGCAAGATGAGCTTTTTTCAATTTAACATATTTCGGTGCATTTCTCAACTCTCGAGTCTGGAGCTCTGGCAGGTAGATAACATCGCCATTAAGAATATTCAAATTCAATAAAATCACGTTTTTTCACCTCCACTTTCGCTCGCCTACCAGAACAAAGGTAGGGCGCTCGGAGATGAGCGAGCAAAAGAGAGAAAAAAACCACGACGAGAAAATTTTTCATTTTTATACTGCCAACAACCACAACAGCAACGCGGGGGACCGAGGGGTACATCTGTGTGGCAATTTATTTCAATTTCAAGTCCTGCTTGATAACGTCAAAACTGTCACTTATTTGATTTTTTTTTTTGTCGTGCTCTTTGCTGCGCTCGAATAGTAAAAATTATTTTCAAAAAGTTTTTCTTTCTTTTTGGCTTTTTTCTGTCTTTTTTTCTTCGCCAACGGTAATCAAATTAGTACTGCGAAAAATACTCTAACCTCCGGGTTTCGTTCTTCTGTACGTAGTTATGTTTCGATGGAAAAACATAAGCATTCGTTTTGTGCTCTGGAACCGCGTATAAAAAGCGAGCTTTTTTCTATCTATCTAATATCTCGTATACACCATATTGCCAATTTAGATAGTAAATTTAATATGGCGCATTTAAATGAAGATTTATAAACTTCTCTTTGAAGCGGTCTCGCATCAACGAAATGAGAAATCCACGATAAAATCTACTACACTTTTTAATCAATACTCTATTCCTCTCTTCTCGCTGCTGCTTCTCCTATTTCTGCAGCTCGTTGTACCCAAATTACACCAGCAAATAAGTCAGACGTATCTACTCTGCGAGCACACAAAATGCCGCTGTTTATTGATACCTCGGCGAGGGGGGAGCAGGGTACAGGAGTCGACAACCCATCTCATCTCACATAATGTACCATAGTGAAAGCTTCAAATTCCAATAACGTCTTTTGCTTCTCGGCACCAACGAACCGAGGATATTGATGGTAAATTTGATTTTTCCCATTCTCCAGTCCTGTATCGCTACATCCATTATCTTTCTAGCTAGCATTAGCATTTTTTTTAAAGCAATGAAAATACCGTTATCTACACGTTTTTATTGTTTTTGCATACCTCGCGATATAAAATTTAATCATCGAGTCGTCGGATGAAAATTCGCAATTTGTCAAAAACTCGTTAAAATGAAAAATTACTTCTTCGAGGACAAATTTTGGTTGGAAAAATCGCAATTTTATAGCCTCAGGAGTTGGTATAAGTACGGTACGTTCTACAATTAATCCCACTTCCAAACCCCCCCCCCCCCTTTAAAGCCTCTACCATCTCGAAAGTATACCTAAATCCGCGTCGAGATAACCACGAGATGAAATTAAATGAAAATTTTCCACTTCTCGAATGAAATGAAAAATAAAAAAAAATTGAATCGTGCTCTCGATGCTACTTTGGAAAATTTTACCAAGATTTGAGCACTGAAAAAATCGTCCCATCGAGCAACTTGGTGAAATTATTCCGCTCTGAATACGCGACAAATCTTCACCCAGAAGGTTGAGGATAAAACGAGGTGACATTTTATTCGTAAATAAAAGGCGCGAAAAAATTCGCATTCGAACCAACCGCGCCGCGTATTTTCTATGTTTTAATTTACATTTCTGGAAATCAAGGCGTAGAAAATGCGGCGGGTCGAGTCGAATACCACATACAATTATTCCGACTCAAAGGCTTAATTCGATTTAGCTTTTTCGGGCCTGAAATTTACGTGTTTAACGGCTCCATACGTTATATACCGGCTGAATGAGCCGATTATGTGTACTCAATCTTTTTTTTTTTACTGGGAAATTGTAAAAAAAAACTCATTATCAAGCCGATTACTTGGGTTATAATTTAAATTACTTTTGAGCGAATGGTTGGAAAAAAGGTAGCATCGATGTCTGTGCGGATGAGAGAGGAGGTGAGGAAGAAGATGGAAATTGAGAATTAATTTTTTTCAAGTTTCTGGTGCATGTCAGAATGTATTTTTGAATATTTATTAGAATTGCACAAATTCGCTTGTTTTGTAATTTTCCTTCTTCAAGATAAGTGTTCAAATGTTCAATTGTTCAACAATGTAACACGTGATTCAAAAAAAATTAATTTAAAAAAAAAAGTTGAAAATACGATTTTGAAAAATTTTATTGAAACAAAATTTGGAAAATATGCATCGGAGCGAAATTTGAAAAAATAAAAGTAACTTAAGTAACCAAAAATTTCAAAAAAAGTAACCAAAATTATGGAAAAAAGTAACCAACATTTTTCTATTGCCACTCAAAATCATGACATTTTTTTTTTCGAAAATCAAACAATCGAATTAAAAAAAAAAAAAAAAGATTGCAAAATTCAATCTTGCATTTACAAAGATTTCGAATTTTTTGATTTTTTTTTAAAAACGTGACAAAGACAGTTTCGAATAATAATTTTTTCAAACAATCAAATTTTCAAGTTTTGAAGATTTTGACAATTTTTTAAAAATCATAACATTTTTTCAATTCTTCAAGTTTTTTTTTCTTTTAATTTGGAAATTGAGCAATTCGACACGAGAAAAAATAGATAAATTTTCTATTTCTAAAAATTCAAATAAAGCTGCTAAATATTTCTGACAATTTTTCGAGAATTGAATCGAATTCTTCATTTTTGAAGATTTAGAGGCAGATCCATAAAATTTTCAATGAAACTCTAAACGCATCAATGATTACTTTGAGGTGTAATTTTTCAGTTCTAAGATTGAAAAATACGAAATTTTATTTCAAAATATAACAGGCGAACTTCAGAAAATTACAAAAAATTTCAAACATGAAAAGGTTTATTTTCAAGTTAAATTTTACATTTCTAAAGATTCATAGGTTCAAAAAAATGAAACCTTCAAAGTTTTTCATTTCAGAAGATTTATTTTTTGAAAATCGAGGAATTGAAGTAGAAAAAATTGGGAAAACTCAGACACGATAAAGATAATTTTTGAAGTTCGATTTTTTAATTTCTAAGGATTTCGTTAAAGGTGCTAAATATTTTTTAAAATTTTTTTTCAATGTAGCAAACTCCATTCATAAGTCCAATTTTTCATTGCTGAAAATTCAGGGGGACAAAACTTTTTTTGAAATTCGAACAGTCAAATTTCAGATTACAAAAAATTTCAAAATTGGCAAAAGATCATTTTGAAGTTCAATTCTACATTTATGAAGATTCAGAGATGCAGAAAATGATAAAAAAAGATTTTGAAAATCGTGAAATATTTTCAACATTGAAAAACGATTATTTTTAAGTGAAATTTTTCATTTTTGAAGATGAGATCGGAACATATTTTTTTAAAGAATTGATCATTCAAACTTCAGAAGATTTCAAAAAATTTCACCCTTGACAAAAATCATTTTGAAATTAGCTGTACTTTTACATTTCTGAAAATTCGAAAGTTTTTTTTTTTTGAATCCTTCAAGAGATTGCAATCAAAATTTAAAGTATTGTTTTTTTCAAGTCAGATTTGTTGACGAAATAGTAACCAAAATGGGTGAAAAAGTAACCAAAGTAACCAAAATGAGTCAAAAAGTAACTAAAGTAACCTTGTCGTAAAAAAAGTAAACAAGTTACTAAAAAGTAACCGCGCACCGATGCATTATTTCTCGACTAAATGTTAGAAAATTATTTACAAACAAAATCTCAAAAAAATTCTATGGAATGTAAATTAGAAATTTTCTGAAAAAATTTCAAAAATGGTTTTCAACATAATATTATTTTGAAAAAAAACTTATATGAGTTTTAGAACAAAATTTAAAAAAAAAAACGAAGTATACTGAGTGCCTATCGCTGTAAATGAAGGCACTAAAGAGCTTTGGAAAAAAATTTCTGACAAAAACGAAAGAGTATTATTGAGATGCCTACTTTGAAATTGAAGGCGTTGCAGCAAAAAGAAATTTCCTTTCAAAAGTCTTGCCTTTCTCAATTTACGTATTAAGAGCACTAACGAGACATGAATTTTTTTTTATTGAATGTGAAGAGTAAAATTCATAACTTTTCATGACCTAGTGATTTTTTGGAAAAATTCATGACTTTTTCATGATTTTCATGACACTTCGACACCCTGATTTTTTTCAACTCGTTCAAAATCAAATTTTCAATTTTTTCAAACATTTTGTTGAGAAACTCTTTTTGAGGTTGAAAACATTTTCAATTGCATTCAGTTTGTCCAGAACTGATGGCACCACTGACATAAGGGCACCTAGTTTTTATGATCTGGAAAAAAAAAGTCATTGGTGATGTACTAATTTAGGAAAATGTCAAGTCTAGAATTTTCCCCCTTTCCTGCTATATGAATGGAAAAGTTTTGAAAATTGGTATAGAGAGGTTGGTTTTCAGATCCTCTTCAATTTGGCACCATGGACAATGCGGTATTCCTTCTGCACAACTCAGCTAATAAAATTTAAAAATCAAAGAATTCTCCACCCCTCCTATCCACAAAAAATTTCTGAATATAATTTAAAATTCACTGGAAGCTTCAACTTTTTATCCCAGGACATCACGATTGAACCCCTCCTTTCGTTCGAGTATTGTATTTTGACTAATTGAAAAATTTCAAAAAATTCAACATTTTTGGAAAAATTACCCCTGGAAATTTTTTTCTTGAAAATACCCCATAAGCCGTAACATTTTATTCGTTATTGTTTGAAAATCGTTGTGTTATCTCGCGTCAACTAATTAAATTAAAGTCGGATACTATAATTAAGGTTGAAATTTCCTCAGACGTTTATCACTTCTTATTACGTATTAGGATGAAGCTTAAAATACGGTACCCGCGTTCAAGTACGCTAGTATCTGCGATAAAACTATCCGATTAATGAAGACGTATTCTCGAGAATTTCGCCAGAGCTGCAGAGAAAGACACGAGAGAGGAGTAACCGAATCGACTCGACGAGCAATACCGCACGTCTCGTTTCGTGTTGCTCCTTTTATACGAGTATCTACCTATTACCTACGTAAACCAAAATTGGTAAATATATAACTTAATCCGTCCTTCATCTTTCGTTTTAAAATATACCCAAAGCTGACAACACGAATTAGAATAATAACCACGCGATGGGAGTAGATAAAAGAAAGAAGAGTACTCGATAGGTATACAGGGTGTCCGGGGAGCACTTACGAAACTAGATTTGGATACAATCGGATACGACTGATAAAATATGTTATGTACGTATGATGCCTACCTCAAAAATTGAAGGAGCAAGGGAAAATAAAATAGAAGATTTTTTTTTGATTGAGCATACATGGGTAGTACTAAAAAAACTGATCATTTTTTACTTTTGAGATTTTTTTCCTATCTTTCAAAAGGAAGCCACTACAAAGTTTTTTAAGTAAAATCAATTGGCAACACTGCATCCAAAAATTCTTCTGACCTTACCAGGGAATAGTACTCCGAAAAATTAAAAAAAAAGTTTTGATTACATTACGATGTCTAATGTCTATCTTTGAAACTGAAGAAGTTATAGCGAGAAAAAATTCACGTCAAAGATATTGCCCTCCTCAAAATTATCAAGGGGAATAGCGAGACATAAAAATCGAAATAATTCCATTATGACAATGCATGTCATGGGTGTAACTTTTTGAGAGAAACAAAAACAGTTAGGTATATGAGAAATCTGTCTGCAATTGTAGGAGACGAGACCTTGAATATTATACGAGTAGATAAAAAAATTAATTTAAAAAATTGAACAAAATTTTGAAAAATTGATTTTGAATTGAATGCAAAATATTTCTTTTTGAACAAAAATTTGAGAAATAATTTAGAGTAGAATTCAAAAATTCAAAATTTTAGAATTTTGAACGAAATTTTTAATAATTTTGATTTTGAAAGAAATTGACGATGAAGTAAAAAATTTTGCATACAAAAGAATTTATTGAGAATTAAAAACTAATAATAGGTACCTAATAAATTTAAAAAACATTAATTTTGAAGGAGATTAATTTTTGAAAATTTCAAGTTGATTTTGAACAATTTTTTGAAAATGGTTTCTCAGAAAAAGTTCAAAAAATTGTAGTAATAATCACATGAAGAATTCGAGTTTGGGGGGGGGGGGGAATAGAAAAAGATTCGAAGTATCCATACATAAAATTTTCTAAGAAAATTTTCATAATGAAAGTTATTTTTAAAAAATTCCTATATTGAGCAAAATTTCTTTAAAAAATCGATTTTTGACGAAAATTGAAAAAAATTTCAATAAATCTTTTTAAAAAATGGTTTTGAAAAGAACTTTGAAAATCCTGAAATTTTTTAATGGAAAAAGGAGGGAAAGTTTTTTTTTGAAGAAAATATTCTCACCATTGAAAAAATTTTGGAAAAAAAATTATTCTGAACAGAATTTTTAAGAAATAAATTTTTCTACCCGAGTAAGTAATTTAAAAAAAAATGAAGAATAAAATCTAAAAAAAAAGTAAATTATAAGTTTGTCTGAAAGTCATCCAATTTTGAAGAAATAAACAATTAAATAAATAAATTGAAAAAAATAAATTGGAGAAAAAGTCAAAATATGAAAAAATTGTTGATTTTTATAATTTAAAAAAAACAATAATAAGCCATCCAATTTTGAAAAAAAAATCAAATTTTTTGATGTCTGACAAAATACTCAAAAATTCCATATTAAGTATTGAAATTTCGTTATCGTTACTTACCTAATTTCGTAAAGTAAGTAAGTAAAATTAGAAAATTGTGTCAAAAAATTCCAATTAAAAAGGGTAGGAAAATGTGTTTTAACAAAATTTTAATTTTGAAAAAATTTAAAAATTGATTCCAACTATACCTACCTATAAGCGGGTATATAAATTGTTTAACTTTTGTTGAGAAAAAAATTGTAAAATGTATTTCAGTAGACAGTTCATTCTGAAAAAATCAAAAAGTTATTTCAATAAGGTTACTAATTAATTTTAAAAAAAGTTCAGAAGAAAATTGGAAAAAGGTTTTTTTAAGAAAATTGTATTTTAAAAAAAAATTAATATTTGGTTAAGAAAAAAATTGGAATTATTTTTAACAAAATTCTAGGAACTTTTGTTTGTATGTGAACAAAAAAAATGTTTCCCAGTTTTCTTTTCTTTTTTTTTTTTTTTGACAAAAAAATACTTTTAATGACCTTTACCAAATTTTTGAAAAAAATTTAAAGAATTTAGCCAAGAAAAAAATTAGAATTATTTTTGACAAAACGCTATTTTTTGTAAAATTGCGTTGATAAAACAATAATATTTTTTAAAAACCTTTACTAAATTTTTGAAAAAAAATCTAATCTTTTTCAAATTTAAATTTTTATAAAAGGTTGAATAATTTGTTCTTTGACAAAATTGAATAAAAATTGTTTTAAATTGCTTTTCAACAGAAAAATCAATTTTGAAAAAATGTTAAAAACTGAAAAGTTGCACTTGAAATTTTTTTTTTAAATCAAATTTTAAAATAATATTCAGTTTTTGAACAAAATTAAAAAGTTGATTTCAAGAAAAAAATATTAAAAATTTGAAAAATAAAAAATCTCAAAAATTTGAAAAATTGCTCTTTCATATCAAAATAAGCCCCAAATGAATGCAAAATCTTATTTTAAATTTCCAAATTCGATATCGATAAAAGTATCTATATTTACCTAGATCTACTAAATAAGACATGGATAGGGTGGTAAAAATTGGAGTACGCAGTACTCGTATAATAAACGCGATACTAGGAAAGTACGTATATCTGATTCATCAATCTAGCGTCTACGTTTCGTACGTGACAAGGATGGCAAACTGGAGTCGAAATGTTTTTCATTAATGATAGCTCACGAAATAAGGATCAGCTTGCAAACATTTTAAAATAGAACGGAAAACAGTGCAAACAGAAGATAAGTTAAGGAAAACGTTGGACGAGCAGACGCAGAGCAGACGCAGCGATCGCAATGGTGATGGTGAAAAAAAAATAAAACAAACTAGAGGAAGTTTAATTAAAGATAGGACGCCAGGACGGTAATAGCGACATCGAATATTTCGCTTTGACAAGACCAGTACAAACGAACCGAATAAACGGTATGCTCGCTGTACTTAAAATAAAATAATACTCGTATAGTTGGATTGGAACTTTCTACACGAGTGTTCCCTCTCTGGCTGCATAGTGCATTGTTTTATTTAGCATGCAATTAGAGCTAAGTACAAGATTTACATGTTTAATGCTCGTATATCGTGTTCGTATCCTTGTAATTTTTTTCTATCCAGTAACCTTAAAGGAAACAATAACGTTTAAATCGAATGCAGTAAAATGAAATTAAAAAGGAAAAAAAGCATTTAAGCCACACCTGTTCCCGTTAACATCCATACCGTAATTCTTATAAGTTTGAATTAACCGCACGAGGAAAGGCAATGCGGTGCACGTCAGCTCGCGATGCAATTCAGACTTTGAATTAATTGTGGTGCTTTTTTTTTCTTTTCTTCTTTTATTTCATTGTTCAATGGGGCGAGAATTTACCGAATGAACATCATGACTGGGTTGACTTTAATCAATGTGTTAACCACCTCTCACCCACACCTGAGATGTGTGTAAATTGACCAAAAGTATCATAAAATTTTATTTAAAAAAAGTGTAAAATGATAGAAAATAAAATACATATTATCCAATAATAAGAATCATTGAAGTATAATTACAAATAGAAGTCAGTTTTTTGAAACAATAATAATTCTGAACATCGATAGCAATTTTTTTTTCAAAGAAATTAATTTTTGAAAAAATCAAAAAAATCAAAGTTAGTTATTTTTGTAAAAAAAAAAAAACACAATTTATTTATGAAAAAAAAGGATAAAGATATGTTTTTGAAATAGAAGTTTATTTTTGAAAAAAAAATTAAACTTGATTTTTGAAAAATAAATTATTTTTTTAAAGATGAAAAATGTAAAAATTAAGCAAAATTTCTAAATACTTACTTATATGCAGAAAAAAATGTACCCACACCTACCATTTCACCTATTTTTCAAAAAAAAAAATATCAAAAAAATATTTTTGAAAAAAGAACTGTAATGCGGGAAATTCACCTCTAATTATCGATAGAATATTTTACAGTAACTTTGCAAATTCGCACAAAGCTGCGGATGAGAGGTATACCAACATTCTTTAAGCATATAGAAATATTTGACCTAATTATAATAAGCTAAGCGCCGCTTCTCGTAAATGCAGAAGAGGAGGGTATACCTCTCCTATTGTCAACTGCATTCCTTAGACTAATTATAATATAAATAATCATATTTTATGGAATATGGAGTTAGTGGAGATCATCGATAGATCACAATACTTTAACTAAGTTGATGTTAGGTGTTTTAGCCTTATGCTGAAATTACTTCTATGTACTTTGTAATTTCTATATGAATTATGAATATAACTTATCCAAGTGAAGTTTTAAAGTGTTTTTATTCAAAGTATTAACGTTTGTGTCGTTCACCAAAAACACCGAAACACCGGCATCACAATTGGCGCCCGAACATAAAAGAATCCAGAAGATTTTCAACTGCGGTTCATCTCAAAAAACATTTCAATGAAGTTGAAAATTCAAATCACAGGCGTCACAATTGGCGTTCGAACATAAATCCTGGAGGATGTTTATCAGTAAGTGGTGTTCTTGTTCTATTATTTTAAGAATTCCGTAAATTTTTTTTCTGTTGTTCTTTCTCCGCTTCACCTACCCTTTTTACCTTAAATATTTTATTTTTAATTGGACCATTTCCATCAAAAAATTGAATTTTTTTAATGACAAATATAAATACCCATAATTCCCCAAATAAATTTGAAGCACTGATTGACGAAAATTCAGATTTAACTCAACCCTTCGCGAACCACGCCCACGGTTGGATTAATAACCTACCAGTGGACAATATAAAAACTATCCTAACAAAACTTGAGCAAAATATTCCCGAAAAATCCACAAAAGATTCACTGCTAAAAATATTAAGAAGTTTCATAGAAGAAAGTTTAGAAAACCACATAAAAGCTAAAACAGCTTATTATAATTGTCTATCAAAAGAACTAAAGCCTTACTTACCAAAAGAAAAACAAAGAGGTAAATCAACTCAAATATATACCCCTAAAACCGAAGTCAAATTCTCACAAACCATGCCTTTTGATGAAATTTTCCATCCTGAAAAATTCTCAGCCTTCGATAATAATCTACATAAATTTTTGACCGATTTCGAAAGATGTAGTAAGGCCAATGACTGGGACGATCTTAAACAAATAAAATTTTTCCCGATGTACCTGACCGACTTAGCCCTAGACATTTATAATAACTTAACTGGAAGCTATACAAAATGGGAAAATCTAAAAAAAGATTTCCTAAAAGATTTTAATGAACAAGCTCAAAAAGATCTTTGCGAATCAAAATTAATCACACGAATGCAAGGCGAAACTGAGCCGATTCTGCAATATATCACAGACATATTAAACCTTTGTAAGACAATTGACGAAAAAATGAAAGAGGAAGATAAATGTAGGCACATATTAAAAGGCCTGAGACCCCAAATTCACGAAGCCATAAGCTTATGTGATAATAAGACCTTAAAGTCACTTCGAGACAACCTGCAAAAATATGAGTGCAGCAAAAATCTCATTGATTATCGAAAAAATCAGGACAAGGATAAAAGGTTACAAAAAGTAGAAAACGAAATTTTCCAAATTTCGAAAAATTTATCGAAAAATCTTTAATTAACATTACCTACCTTCATATTTCATCTTCAAAAATTGAATAGTAAAAAAATAAATTAAAAAAAAAAAGAAGTTGGATTATTTTTTAAATTTCAACTAAAATTCCAAAAATATATAAGATAAATCTTATTTTCAAAATTCAAACTAATTAGTTTACAAAAAAAAAAAAAAAAAAAAAAAAAAATGAAACTAAAATTTTCAAATTCTTTTACATTTAAATGTATCTTCAAATTTCGGTGAAAATCAAAAATTGTAATAAATTTTTCAAGTAGAATCAATTTTTAAACATTTTTGAAAGTTCTGTAATTTTTTTGGAAATAAAATTTAAAAAATATGTGAAATTTTGCATTTCTTCTAATTTTTGTTTTAAATTCATTAAATTCAAAATTTTTTCTATGAGGATAAGTAGTTTCGATTTTTAATTTTTTCATAAAATCTACTCATGAGTGGAAATAAGAATGGTGCACAACCAGGTCTGTTATAAAGTGATTCCTATTTTTTGATGCGCTTATCATGCACATTAAAATAACCTTCTTTGAGTCATTGCCCAAAAGTTGCGGAAAAGAATACACTAATAGACTTGTGTAGGATTACCAAATTTACATTCACGAAAGCTGTATAGTGTGATAATGACACAATTATTTTAAAATAATACGTAATGTAAAATATTATTATATTGTATTATTCGAAGTGAATTTAGGTGATGAGAATTTTTTATCTCAATTTTGGACCATGGCCATATTCATATGGAAGATACGCGACCTTCCAATTGATAATTTATTGAATGAATTTTTCAAAAAAATGATAAATAAATTATAAGTTAAAATTGACTAGACAAAAAGAAAAAAATTGATTTTTTTTTGGTACCAAAACTGAAAAATAAATAAATAAAGAACTTTGTACATTGTAAAGTTATTAAAAAATAATAATAATAATAATAATAATAAATAAATAAATAAAATGTGCGTTGAAAAAAAAAAAAAAAAAAAAAAACGATGTATGAGCACAATAAATTTATATTTTTAATTAAACAAGGAGAAAAAAAAATGGCAAATCAAAAACGTTGAGAAACTGATCACTTCTCATCACGATTCGAAAGCCAATCAATCTCCTTCTGGTATGTGAATGAAAATATCACATAATTATTATAATACACAAAAAAAAAATACAGCGTGAAAAAGTAAAATATAAAGTATATCCGACCAAGAGTGTACCGAAAATAGGTAATTTTTTTTCCTCCTTGAAAAAAAAAAAAAAAAAAAAAAAAAAAGAAAGTGGCAAACATTTTTTTTTCTTGTTTGAAAAGTGCGAATTGCACTGCCAGGTCTACTAAAACAGCTATTCCCTCCAACCGAGTATGCATTTCCGTCACATCTCGAGAAGACATGTTGGAACCATTGTCCAATAGTCGCAGGAAGGAGTACAAATTAGTAGGCTCTTGAATAGCTACCAAACAAATGTTGTTGCTTCAGCAAACGCTAACAACTTCATAAAAATTTATGACGGAATTATTATGCCCCAAAAAAACTCTCCCCCCCTCAAAAAAAAAGGGTGACGTGTGACAATGGCACTCCTTCTAAAAAAAAAATAAAATAAAAAATAAAAAAAAAGTAAGTGGCATACATTTTTTTTCTTCAACTTTTAATACTTGATCATAATTTTTTTCCATCCCTTTCTAAATTTTTTTTTACAAATTCAAAAAATATATATATTTTTGTAAAATTTTCTAATTTGCTAAAGATTAATTTTAATAAATTACAAACAAAATTTTCAACAAAAGTGATAATTTTTTTTACTGACGATGAAAAAAATAATTCTTTCCCTCCACAATGTAAATATTCAGAATAATTATCATTACAGTGAACGAATCTAGGGATTGATGTAAGATCATTTGAAAAAAATAAATAAATAAAATTGGTAAATAAAAGTTTGAAGAAAACAAAAATCAATTTTTTTTGAATATTTAAACATTTATACAAAATGTGAACGACATGAGCCTGATCAATTCAAAACTTGCTCTCATCACTTACAATAGTTATAAATCGTTTCTCTCATAATTAATGTCAATGTCAGTAGAATTTTTTTTTGGATGAAGACTATATGAAACACTAATCCCATGTTGAGACGTCATGTTTTCAAACAAGCCCTTAGACATCACATAATATTAAGATCAAAAAATAAATAAAAATAAAAATAAAAAAATAAAAATAAAAATAATAAAATATTTTTAGTTTTATTTTAATTTCTTTTTATTTATGTATTATCAAGTGTGTTATAATTTTTACCCTATTCTAATGCCACACCATACTTATTTGTTCAAGCAAAATATGAAAATAACATTTCCAATCATCTTTTTCCTCTACCCGATTTCAATCTACCCAAAACTGTTTCTGGTTTGGATATGGTCACTGATAAAGAGATGGTACAGATGAAGTTCCTAATTGATTGCAACCAATTTGAAACGGATTATTCTCCAATTCTTGCAACCCAAGTCATGGTGGAGACGACTCGTCAACATTACATCAAAATAATCATCACAAAATCCATCTCTGGTTAGACGTTAGACCTAGCTATCCTATACCGAAACCACGATCTGTAATGCTCAATGTATTTCCCCACTTAATTTCCCAGAACCTTATGATATATCAAATTTTATATTTCATATAAATTATTTTTTAACATTACTTCAAATATTCACATTGTACTTAATTTTTAAGTAGTTACTAGGCTTAAGTCGTCCCTCCTATTAGAAAAGGTGAGGACACCTTTTTTTTCGGAGGGGAGGAAAAATTGTAATGCGGGAAATTCACCTCTAATTATCGATAGAATATTTTACAGTAACTTTGCAAATTCGCACAAAGCTGCGGATGAGAGGTATACCAACATTCTTTAAGCATATAGAAATATTTGACCTAATTATAATAAGCTAAGCGCCGCTTCTCGTAAATGCAGAAGAGGAGGGTATACCTCTCCTATTGTCAACTGCATTCCTTAGACTAATTATAATATAAATAATCATATTTTATGGAATATGGAGTTAGTGGAGATCATCGATAGATCACAATACTTTAACTAAGTTGATGTTAGGTGTTTTAGCCTTATGCTGAAATTACTTCTATGTACTTTGTAATTTCTATATGAATTATGAATATAACTTATCCAAGTGAAGTTTTAAAGTGTTTTTATTCAAAGTATTAACGTTTGTGTCGTTCACCAAAAACACCGAAACACCGGCATCACAGAACCAAAAAAATAAATTTTTCAAAAAATGCTAAAAAATATTTCAAAAAAAAAGAAAAAAATGTAAAGTTTAAATTCATTATTATGATTGAAAAATTCACTACAAAAAAGTTCAACCCCATAAAAAAAACCTAATAATTTATTTTTTAGAAAAAAAAGAAAAAGTCAGTTTTCTAAACAATATTCCAACATTCATTTTGAAAAAAATATTGATTTATCTAACTTTTTGAAAAAAAATTAATTGTTGAATGTAATAAAATTATAGGTTAAAAAATTATTTTCAAAAACTACTTGCTTTAAAAAAAATCCAAGTAGGTAACTAGGTACCTATGTATTTTTGAAAAGTTCTTGTTTCAAAATAAAAAATCCATTGCCTTAAAAAAAAAAAAATTAAAAAAAAATTTAAATAATCAAATCAGTATTTTAAACAATATAAATTTCTAAACATTCATTTTGATAAAATTCAAATATTTCTATACCGGTTTAAAAAAAAAATCAAGTCATTCTTGAAAAAAATATTTATTCTTGTAAAAAAAATGAATTATCATAAATTATATTATTTTGAAACAATATTTTTGAACTAAAAAAGGAAATAATAAAAATTCACCAAAAAAAAAACTTCAAATTTATTTTTGAAAAAAAAATTGAAAGTAAGTTTTTTTTTCAAATTAAACCAAGTAGGTACACATTCATTTTGGACAAAAATTATTCTCCAAAAAAAGTATTAAAAAAATAAGTAGTTACCTAGGTATTTCAAATAGGTAGGTATAATTATTTATTGAAAAAAGTAAAAATCAGTTTTTGTGAACACTCATTTCGAAAAAAATAGAGTAGGTACCTAAGTATCTTAATTTTTGAAAAAAAATTTAATCGATTTTTTTTTAAATAAAGAATTTTATTGTTTAACAATATTATCAAAAATAAACTAATAAACCTATTCAAGTCATCCTACACTTATACCTACTTAAAAAATTCCAAAAAATTAATTTTTTTATAAAAAATTTCAACATGAAAAAATTGAATTGCTCAAATCTAAAATAAATGTTCTTAATTTTTTAATTAAAATTTAAGTTTGTTTCAACTCAAATGTGAAAAAATTTGTTGTTTTCAATTCCAAGCTCTTTTTTCAAAATTTTAATAAATTTTAATAATTATTTATTTATTTTTAATCTTCGGAGGGGCCCGACCTACATTTCAAACCCCCACAATCTTAAGCCATACACTTTTCTCACCTCTCGCATTCGTTAACTATACATGACATCGACCCGAGCTCAAAGAAGTACGTATTTGGCATTTTAGCGATAAAAATCGAAAATTTGCATTTAAGCTTTCGAGCATAGAGAAACAGCGCTACACGAAAAGAATTTAATGCCTTAAAAGCGAAAATAATGCGTCAGCTTAAAAAATAAGTAACGAATATTAACGAACTTTTAACATTTTTAAAAATGCTTGCTTCAGTGAATAAAAATCAGAGAATTTTCATTGTATTTTAATATTCAACACGGAAAATACGGGTATACTCTTTTTCAAGATTAACGCTTCGATGCTTCGAACAAAGAATAAAGTAAATAATATTCGGCGTTGGTTTTGAGGTATTTCTCTCCGACTCGAAGAAAATATGTATAAAAGTATTAAAAAAATCTTCTTAAAAACCTACCATTGCGCGATGAAAGACGTAGGAGAAGAAAAAAATGTTATATATTTAAATCGAACTCTTTTCTGTAATCTCCACTTTGGATGTTTTGATTATACGTTTTCATCTTGTTTGAATATTAATCGCGAAATTAATTCAATTGAGGGGTCGAGTTGAGCTTTTGCAAGAACTGACTACTGCATCGATACGCATTAGGCACAAAGTCTCCAGATCTTTGAAAAATGTTTCCAGTTCGAAATGTAACAGATTGCACGAATTCTTTTTGTTCTAATTTGCATAATTTGCAATTGCAATTAATCGCAAATTGCGATGAAAAATGCAACGCACGAGCCTTTAATCCCTGGACAACGAAGCGCATAAAACAAGAAAATTACAAAATTAGATGACATCTCGGAAATGACGACTATTTAATTTTTTTTACTCTAGTGGCATCTCGACGTGTCAAAAAGGACATGGAGACTACGTTGTTACACCACAGTGTCGTGCAAATTAACCATCTTGGTGTATTTTTTTTTCACCGAATTGCCGTCGCGTGAAATATGAAAACCATTTTGTGCGAATGAGCGAAGTGTAAAACACGAAAATTCGCTACTCTAAAACAGCCCTAATAACAACATGTTAATACGACGGTCCGGTCAGACTCGCATTTTACCATATTGAAGGCAAAAAAATACAAGCTGAGGTTTGCTTTCCCTTTTTTATCATCTCATCCGCTGCAGGCGATCACTTTTAAAGTTCATCCTAATTTTGTAGCATTTTCCAAACAAATTTCCATCGCACAGCGAAGACCTTTTTACCCTTTCGTCGTGGCCCTTTACATGGAAATCTAACTTGAAACTAGCACGTCTATATAACGTAACTTTGGTTAAATCTCTACTGCTCTGGGGTCTATAAATATACGATAGAGAGTTTGAAATTTCCTTATTTTCGTAATAGGTACCTGCACTAAATTGAGTTACGCGAATTATGAAGAAATGTCTTTTTTTAATGGATATGGTTATTCAAGTGAACTCAGAAAGTAGAGAATGTTCCTGAAAATGATAAATAAAATATCACAGAAAAAAAAAAAAAAAAAAAAAAAATGAAAAGAGAAACGAACGATACGCATGTCTACGCTGCGTTATGTCTCGAACACGACTGGCCCACTCGAAGAGAACATATGTAAATTTTCATTGTTACCAGACGAGAGATATTGAAATTACCCACAACCATCCCGTATTAGTGATTATTTTTTTCACCATCGTGTTCAACTGATGAAAAAATACAGAAAAAATATGAAAATTTAAGTTTCTTTAGAGCAATTGAGCAGAGCTTCAAAACCAAAAACTGGAACCTAACCAGAAACTGTTCAAAACTTGGAAAAATTTGAGAATTGTTTCTGAAATCGAATAAAAATGAGTTTCAGTTTCAGAATTATTTTGTTTTTGAACGAAATTCGTTCATTTGTTAACGTAGACTCAATAGTCCTTATACACATTTTTCTTATTTTCAATTAGGTAGTTAATATGAAATCTTTTCTTCTTAGTTACTTACTAATAGCCTAGGAATGTACCTATCATCTTCACCAAGTGAGTACTTACCTAAAACAAAACAAAACAAAAAAACAATATGTTAAAAATTGATGTTACCACAATGATTAATTTTAGGAATTTTTTTGGTACGTAAAGTGGGGCTATTTGGGATTTTTTTTCAATTTTCACGTACCTACCCTCAAAAATAGAGATCCAAAAAAAATGATGACCTCTAGTTAATAGGATTACTAGGTAAGACGTGTATCATCTGATTACAAAAATGTAAGGGACAAAATGAAATTTGTTCATAAAAATTCATTTTTCAAATTTTTTGATCGTAGTTCATTTCTTGAATTTTCTATTTTTTTTAATCAAAATTTTTTTTTCAACCTTTTTTCCGTAATTTTTTCTTTTTTCAGTTTTCTTCTAAGTTATCGATTTTTTCAACATTTTCTATTCGAAGTAGATTTTGAATTCGTTTGTGAAATTTTTTTATAAAGGGTTTCCAAAAAATTCATTTTACAAAATTTTTCATGAAAGTTTATTCTTCAAAATTTTTAATTTTTTTTTTTTAAATGATGGTGACGAGGGACACCTTAAAATTTATATTTTTTGGGGAAAATAAAAAATATGGGATTAGGAATTTTATTTATTGAAAAAAAAAACTTCGAGGATGAGACAAAATAAATAAATAAATAAATGACATTTCTTTTGATTTTTGATAAAAAACTATCATTGTTAGAGAAAAATTCTTCAAACAAAAATTGTTCTTCGTTCAATTTTCTATCGAAATTTCCCTACCTATAATTTTTTTTTTGTAATTCTTCACAAGACAAAGTTATGTTTCATTTAGTATCAACAAAATTTTTATAATTTTTTTTTTTTTTTTTGAAAATCCACAAAATTTACACTGAAGCATACATAACTTCATCTAGTGAAAAATTACAAAGAAATGAATAACAGCATTTTAATATAAACTTTAATGGGGGACAATTTTGTTTGAAGAATTTTTTCTCTATAACGATGATAGATTTGCTGAAATAATTGAAAATACGTTAAAACTTAATGTTTTTAAAAACTTTTTTTGATATTTTAATTTTTTGACTATACGAAAAAATGTTTCATAGAAAAGTTGTTCAAATTTAAATTTCCCACAAAAAAGTATTCTTCAATTTTTCCCTCAGAGGTATTTTTGTTGAGACTTTTATATTTTAAGTATTTGTCAGATCAAAATTTGACACCCGTGTAACTTCTACTTCGGACAATTTTATGTGAACTTTTTATACACCAACAGTCCAACACTTAGCTCAGGGACGTTCCGAGGGGGGAGGGGGGGGCAAGGGGGCAGCTTGCCCCCCCAATATTTGAAAATTTTCGGTTTTAGTTGGAAATTTTCGTTCGAGTTGAAAAAAGTTGAAAAATTTTGAATTTTGGGCGGGTTAAAAGCCTGAAAATTGACAAAAGTTGTAAATTTTCAAGATTTTGCTCCCTCAATATTCCGACTTCGGTTCTTCCCTGACTCAGCTATCTCCTGGTTCGATATTGGAAAACGAAGTTGGATCACCCTGCATTTTAAAAATTTTGTTTTACAATTCCAAAAAAATCGTAAAAACGAGTCATGAAAAAATGAAAGTAGAGTTTGAATCCTTTCCAATGACAGCTTTTGAGTCTACATTCCTTCTAAATCTCAACTCGTATAAAAATTGAAATATTCAACTCGCAAAGTGTAAAACTAAATTGAAATATACTTATCTACATGATTTAAATCAAGTAGGAAACTGAAAAAAAGGCAACAAACGGATTTCATTCGTTGGCTTATTTACGACATACTCGTATGGTAAACATTATAGAATTTACGCGGATTGAGCTACGCTTTTTCAAAGTTGTTGTCATCCATTACGAAGCTAATGGTTCGCGAATAATTTGAATTTTTACGATAATTAAAAACTTTTATTAATTTCCTGTCTATAAGTGAGGCCAGAATAAAAATACAACAAACGGATTGTAAAATATTGTAAAACGTTGAAACGGAAAACGCTGACGATCTGCTATTTAGTAAAGAATTGCAAAACTGAAACCGTTTCAGTTGATATTTTATTTCTATTTTTTCCATCCAAACTGTTATGTTTTTTGGTATATTCGAGTTCCGGTTAAATGGAATTCATCATTTTATGTTTTGATTGTACATTGCAGCAGTGCAAATAATCTCGCAAATACGTATAATTTTCGGGGTCGTTTTTTGGGATACTAGAAGGTCTCTTTTTTTCTCTTATTCGGTGCCATTTTAAAAAGTTGGTACTTTACGATGCACGGTTGAGAGGTTTTTGTTGAAGGTTTTGACGTACGAGTAATAACGTGCAAGTATAAAGGCGAAATGAAGTTATCAGTCTTACGATGATTGTGACGGGAGTAAGATAATTGCGCTAAGTTACTCCGCACATAACTCGAAACGATTTAATACGCGAGTATTAATTGAAGTACACAATACGAGTAAGTGCGATGCAAGTTTTATGTGCTGCTTTAAAAGTTGCATGAATTTATTCGTCGTCTCGTCGAAGTTAGCAGCGGATTTTTCATCACTATTATGAAGAAAAATGCGTTAACCTGTACTGAAAAGTAATAATTTCGATACCAACTTCAATAGGAAAACTTACTAAGAACGGATTTTAATTAAAATAAGGAAAGAAACTGTCACTATTAATACTTTTCATGTTACAGCACTCGCACGGATTAGTTGAACATTTTAAAGGTATTAGCGTTTGCTCGTCCGAGCCAAGCGAAGTGCTTGGTTCCTTTGTTTGCCGCGAAAAGCTTTTACTGAATTTTAGTCAAATGTCGATTAACATAAAGCATTCAACTCGCACAAAAGACGAAATATGTTTTAATTACGCTAAATTACGTACGACTTGATTTTACTCCATCTATGTGTGCGTTTCCACGTTGACGAATGAAATTTAATTTTACCAAGATGAACGCTATAAAAGGCGTCATTTCTTTGTTTGTTTATCATCGCCGCATTAATTATGTCGAGAATATTATCTACCTGCGACGCGCGTGTATAAAAAGGTAACGAAAGCAGGGCAATTTTTATCACAGGGTGTGTATGACTTTGATGTTGATTTATCCTCGACCTCGGGTTTTGCGCGAAGCGGATAAGCTCACTTTTTAGGGTTGGATTAGGTGGTAACACTGCTGTGTATGGGTGGTGACAATACGCAGCGCTCAGTTGTATTTCAGACACAGCAGAGTGTAGACGTGTCTGTCTGTGTTACGGTGTTTTTTTTTTTTTTTTAATATAATTATTTAATTTTTTATATTTATAAAATTGCATAAAATAAATTATCTTACGGCAGAAACATTATTCAACAATACATTACTTCCGCGAACATGGCATATCAATGAAAAAATTGAAAAATAACCCAAATTCAAAATTTTGAAAAATGGTCTGTAGTAAAATAAAAATGAAAATTCATTTTATTAATTACAGACATTTACCTATTTAAGGTTTTAATTTTTTTTAATGATTTTAGAAACCACATTTGAGAAAATAGTGACCCAAATTTTATTTTCAATAAAAGGGAGCTCATTGACCAAAATTGATGGTTAGATCCCCTTCCCCCCAAACCAAAAAATCTTTTCATTTCTTTGAGAAAGAGAAAGAAAAGTATTTTTAAGGGAATCGCGGCTCAATCACATAAAGTTTACTGACATTTTTTTGGAACGAAAGAAGTATTTCAATGTTGTTTGGAAAAATTCAAAAATCCTATCAAAAACTTCTCTAAAATTTAAAAAAAATTCAACGAGTGTTCATTTTTAAAAAATACCAAGGATTTTGAAATTTTTTTCTAATATAAAAAAAAAAGTTAGAACATTTTTTGCAAAATTATCAAAAAGTATTTGGAAACGATTTTAACTTGGAAAATTTTGAAATAAGTATTTCTTTTCAAAAAGAAATGTATTATTAGCTTCAAATTACAGGTAAAGGAATTTTTCCATCATCAAATTTGTTTTTTTTTACACACTGTTCAGAGTTACCTAATCTGTGTTCGCCTCTCCCCTGGTAATTCTAGCTAACGACGAACATTTCTCTTTTTAATATTGTATGAAGAGAAGGAGGGGTACAACTGAAAAATTTTCCCCACAAAAGTTGTAGATTAAAATCCTAGAAATAATTTCGATCATCACAAAAATTTCGATTGGACTCCTCCCACCCCTTCCAATTTTGAATAATACTACGTAGATACTCAATAATACATTCAAAATTGGAGAGCCGGGTACGTAATAATAAAAAATTTATTGAAACAATTTTTTGTATAAGTACCTATTATAGAATATAGATCTCTTATTTGCCTTGAATTTTTTTCCTTAAAATTCCTCTTTTAAATTTTTGGGAAATTTCTTAAATATCTTGAAAAATCCCTTTTGAAAAAGTTCGTTAAATTTTTTCCAAGTTCTTCAGAAAATTTTGTCAAAAGAAATTTTTTCTTTTTTTAAATTTTTTTTTTAATAATCATTCTCTGAAATCAAATATTTTTATTAAAAAAAAAATTTATAACTTGAAATTATTCGAAAAATTATATAAAACGTTTTTTAAGCAATTTCATTCTTTTAAAATAATATATTTTTCTCTTCATTTTGAAAAAATAAAAAAAAATAAAAAAAATTCTGTTCTGTAATAAGACAAACATTTTTTTTTCTCGAAAAATTTGAAAAGGTTCTTCACCTGTTTCTTCACTTCAAAAAAATGAAAAACTTTTTTAAGCTGACATTAAGGAATATTAAGGATTACTGAAGTTATCCTTAATTCCTTGATGTTATTTTTTATCGAAGAAAATTCAGAATTTCTTTTCTTCAAACCAATTGAGATATTTTTTCCCAAAAAATTTGAGAAAATTTTTAGACTAAAAAAGTTGAAAGATTTTTCTCAAAAAAAATAAATAAATCAAAAACATCGAGAAGAAATATTATTTGCACTTCAAAAAATTAGAAATTTTTTCTTCGGAAAAAGTAAAAGGCGTCTTTTCCTAGAAAATTGAAAACTTTTTTCGAAAAAATGAGATATTTTTTGATTTAAGAAAATTCAGAATTTTTCCTAGAAAAAGTAAGACTTTCGGCACAATCGGCAGTTACACCTGCGATGTAATCCCATCAAAAAGTGATTTTATGGACCACCCTGTACATCGGAATGCAATATATTGAAAAATGATACTTCACATGATAACTCGTGCTGCGGTAATTCTCCATATAACGGTAATCACTGCGAAAGAAATTGTTTCAAAGGCGCGTATAATCGATATAGAAACGCATATTAACTAGGCTCCGCTCCGGTCTCGAGGCCTGGCAGAATCCTACAACCTACATATATTCGAATAACATAACCGCAATACGCCACCAAATTAACGTTAATTTTGAAATTCCATTCGGTAATTTAACTTTACCTATGAATACTAATTTCCGAACAAAATGTTTAACGAAATTAGTTATGGAGTTGATGACAAGACAAAAGAAACTTTTAACTATATCCTTTTGGAAATAACGCTGCGGCGCGCCGTTATTTGCCAGGCTTATGCAATAATACGAACACTATATACGAGTTTATATTATCTATAGTAGTACGGACGAAGAAAGAAAGACAGAGAGATGGCGATAAAGATGGACCAGGAGACGCTGGACGTGGACATTATACACGATATTAAATATTTTACAAAAAGGGTCAACGCATAAAGGACCGATTCTCCCAATATAAGTTGGCACACGTTAAAGTTGGAATTAATTAGATAATTTTTTGTAATAACTACGTAGAATTTAGAGAATAGAGATGAAGAGATTCGTGCGAGCCGATATAATATAATATTACACGAAAAGCCTCCGATTTAACTATATTGTATCTCTAACCATTAAATCATTTTGAAATCGAGCCAAAATTTACCAAAAATATACACTCTATATTTTATACATTTTATTTTTTCCGATCATTCTCTAAATAGGAGATTTTATCGTTAGGTGTTAAAATTGCGTGTAGGCGATTTTTTCGCCTTCGTCGTTGGACTATTTAACATTTGGTGAAGCATTTTATCGGTTTGCCATCGTGGCGCCTGCGAGATTTTCACTTCTTTGTTCGGCGTTGGTTCGCGCCGGGGTTCGTCCTTTATTGCGACCCGATGTGAACCAAAACATCATCTTTCAATTTTAGCAACAGCCCGCTCCGGCCGAGTACAAATTAACGCACGAGGCAGAATTTGGCAAAAAATTTCGCCTCGTGTGGGTTTCACGTACCAGTTATCTGTTGAATAAATTTTTAACCCGCCCAGGAGAAATTATGGAAACGAAAAGAAAAATCGAATATACTTGAAAAGATTCTTCTTTCGGGTTTGTCGCCGAAGTTAATTTTTTAATGTTTCTGTAGTAACAAATTCTCTTTTTTTCAATTATTTTCATTGGTTGATTACTTCTTGTCATTATTTCGCTCAAGTGTTGCTATAAATTAGTTTTACTTCGTTAATCTTTTTAAAAAATCGATTTTTTTGACATTTTCTACTTCAAACAAACAAAAAAAAATTCTTTGAAAAAAATTATATTTTATTAAAAATTTTCTTGAAAAAAAAATCATAAACTATGCATAAAAAATTTACTTAAGGAAAATTGTCTAAAACTTTTTTTGATAAGAAATTTTTAAAAACTTCTTGAAAAAATCCAAATATCCTACATCAAAATTTATTCTTCAATTTTTGCAAATTATACAAGTAATTACATCAAAAATTTTTATAGGGAATGAAATTTCCAAAAAAAAAAATTGAAGAATGATATTTCTAAAGATACCAATTCGAAAATTTTCCCGAGATTACAAAGGAATTTTCATATAAAAAAATTAGTGCTTACCTATGATTTCATTGTTTGAAAGATTTTTCAAAGCATTCAGCTGAGAAAATTTTTTGATGAAAACATTGTTATTCGTATACTAAAAAATTTTATAAAGGTTTTTTTTAAAGAAAAAATTATCTAATTATTCTCAAAACAAATTTTAGTATTTCATAAAATTTTTCAAGAAATTTTTATAAGCGAATTCAAATACCTAATACTTTTTAAGATACCAGTAATTTATATTTTTTCCAAGATTTCAAAGATCTGAAAAAATATGTGATTTTTTGTCAAATAAGTAAGTATATAAAATTATAATTTTCAAGAAGGAATCCAAAAAATTTTCGACAGGCTTTCATGAAATTTTTTGAAAAGTACTTTTACCTACTCAAAGATTTTTTTGAAGAATTTGTTTGTAGAGGATTTCATCTCAAAAAATTTTCATTTTTTTTTTCAAGTAAGAGAAAGAATTTTATTTTTTAAATTATTTTATACTTTAAGTAAGAAAACAGTTGATAAGGACAAACATTATTAAAAAGTAATTAATAATCATTCAGAAAAAGTTCTGAGAAAAATTCTCACACAAACTTCTTCAATAAGAAAATCCTCATCTAGAAAGATTAAAAAAATAATAATCTACCTACATTTATTTATTTGAAAAAAATTGAGATTTTTTTTTTCAAAGAAATATCTCTTTAAAAAAGTGGAAAAATTCTTTCAGCGAAAATTTTTTTGACGAAAATGTTACGAGAGGAATTTTTCAAGAAGCTCAAAATTTTCATAGGAGTGATTTTGGGAAATTTTGGGAAATGGGAAACATTAGGACACGTTAATTGGGGACAGTTAATATAATTCAAATTATAGTAATATCCCTAATTATTATCCAAAATCACAATACTGTTCTCTCCAATTTTCTTGAATAAAAATTTTTCATTTCAAATATTTTCCAAATTTTCACTACAATTTTTTTTTTCATACAAAATTTTGAAATGTTTTCAAACATTGCTTACGTTTATACTTTGAAAATTTTTTTCTCAAAGCTGAATTTCTATCCAAACTGTTCACAAATTTTTCAAGTACATAGGGCAAATAAAAAAATTTTAAAGCAAAATTTTCATAAATAATTTTCTAACAATTTTCCAAAAGAAATTTAAGAATTTGAGTTGCTTTTGAAAATATACAATTTTTGTGAAAATTTTCAAAGATACGAATATACTCAATTATACTTCATTTTCAGGACACAGGGAGCTCGAAGATCTGAGCCTATTTATTACTTTTTCATATTTTCAATTAGGTACGTGGTTAATTTAAAAACTTTTTTCTTAGGTACTTACTAATAGAAATGTACTACAAGTATCTTCATCAGGTACTTACCTAAAAAAAAACAAAAAAAACAATACGTTAGAAATTGATGCTACCAAATCCATAATTAAATCAAATTAATTTTATTCTTTATTGCTGTAATACTTCAAAATGTTACTTTCAATGATTTTAAAAATCATTTCTTAGGCTTGGTTGACTTTTACTAAGTCATCAGATCATTAACAATTTTCAAAAAATCTTCTAAAGAAAACTCAAAAAAAAAAATCTTTCAAAAAAATTTTAATTCACTTTTTTTAAAATCAAAAACTATCTATACCTAATAATTACCTATCCAACATTTTTTATAAAAAATCCTTGGGAAATTTTGGGAAAAAAATGAAAAAAAGGTTGTATGAGACACATGAAATTCATTAGAAAAAATATTTAGAAAGAACTGCTTTAAAAAATTATTTAGGAAAGTCAAAATTTTGACATACCTAAGTAAAAAAATTATTTTTTCAAGAAGAAAATTCTCTAGAGAAAAAGTAAGGGAAAAATAATTTTCAAAAAGTTGAAAGTTTTCCAAAAAAAATTACTTGGGTGCAAAGTAATGAAAAAATTTTGTTCGAAATATTTTTGACAAATTTTTATCCAAACTTCCTCTTCAAATTTTTTAATAATTTTCGTTCATATTATTAATAAATATTTTATCCTAGAATATTTCTCTAGTGTGATTTTTTTCATTTAAAAAAAATTGTTCCATGTTACTATTTTTATTAAAGAATTTTTGGTTAAATATCAAATTCTAGAAATATTCTGATATGGTAAAATTCAAAACCATTGCTCCAACAGGTTTAAGCATAATAATTAGCACATCATCTAACTGAAATCTGGACTCCAGCATAAGCTTTATACTATAGGACACCTTGTATACGAGACACTTCAACGTACGAACTCCACCCCCCTAGCATTCGATTAAAATATTAAATTGTTCGAGTACACTTCGCGAGCTAATCGAATCGCTAATACGTACGACAGGATAAACGAAGCTAAAGAAGAGTGCTTGTTTAGAAACATCGTCTACAATAAATAAATACATTAACAATTATTGCTTCAATTAAAACAATTAAAAAAGAAAACGCCGAACTTTACGAACGTATAGTGGCTGGCGGCTGCTAGATCTGGAGGGCACGAGGAATTCCCTCATTATGGTCGAGAACTATACGAGTATAACTGACGTAATTCTAAACACAGAGTGACATTTACCCGTTCGTGTGCTTCATACCGTCATAAGTTCCATCGTAAAGATGGTTTTGAAAATACGGGCGAGTTTTCTAGATACGATGTTTCCTTATACACCATAAATTATAACGTGTCGACATCATCGACTTCGACTTTATTTTCTTGGTTCGTAGCTCTTCATGCGATTACCTGCGCTCTGCACCCCTCCGCACTAGAGCGTTCTCTTTGTTAAACTAAAATTTCCATTTTGGACGACGACGTCGTCGACGCATCAATTAACCGTGACAAATAGGCCGAGATAGTATGAACTTATTTGCACAATAGTCGAACTCCAAAGCCCCGGTCATTTGGGGATGCATTCGGAGCCGAGAGTCGACCAAACTATATACGAGATCCTAATCGTATTTCTCATAATGGAAATGAAATATTACGTAAATTTGTAAGCATTCGAGAGTGAAAAAGACAACCTACGCAAAGGGCTGCGTTTATTGCTTCAGTCGCACCTCGAAGACGTGAGCACAATTTTCTCAACTTGATTGAAAATTATGGGTTTTGGGATTTACCAATATTTTGAGTGGAACTGTGTAGCGAAGCGAAGGGAAAATTTATGATGGAAGTAATTCGAAGAAAGCGAAGTTTTTCAAAGAATTATACTTACTCATTCGTACAAAGTTTCATTCAAAGAAAATTTTCAACTATCAAAATCTTTTTACAAACCAATTTTTTTCAAGTCAAAATTTTTGGGAAGCAATTTCTTTCCATTAAAAAAAGAACTTAATTGCTAATTTTTCCAAATTTCCATTTTTGAAAATCATTTTGCAATATTTTTAATTCTTTAATTTTTTTTTTCAAGTTCTCATTTCTTAAAAATCTTTTTGTAATTTTTTTCAACTCTGAAAAAATTTTATTTTTCAAATTTGCATTTTTTAAAAACATTTTGCAAATTTTTTATTCAACTTTTCAACTTATTTTTTGATTTTTGATTTTTTAAACAATTTTAGAATTTATTCATTCTTTCCAAAATAACGCAATTTCATCAAAGCTAATTTTTGAAAATTTCTTCACGTGAATTTATTTCTAATTTCTATTCAAAATCAATACCTAGGTAATTTTTTTTATTCAAAATTTATTACTTTCAAATGAGAAATTTTTTCTGCCTCTCTATTGAATTTTTATTGGTACCTAAACTAATCTTTTTCATCGAATTTTTTCTCAAAAAGAAAAAAATGCTCCAAATTCCAAAGATTTAGTAAATTTGAAAAAAAAAATGAATTCTGAAAATCGTAAAAATATGTTCAACATTAAAAACGAAGAATTTCAAAAAATTTCAAAGTTCAATACATTTTTAAGTAGGTATACCTATCAAATTACGAAGAATTACAAATTCGAAATAAACCTAGTTTGGAATTTACCAAATCGATTTTCTATCAAAATAATAACAATTTTCCAATTATAAAATTCACGTACATGGAAATTAAAAAAATCAATCAAAATTCTCAAATTACATTTTAAAATTTTTAGAAAAATTTTGCACAATTAAGAAAAATGATTGAATTTTAAAGTTGACAAATTTCCAAATTATTGCTGAATTATTTTTTTCAAATTTTGAACTTTTACCACACCTTGAAAATAAACTCAATTAAAAGTTTTCTTCAATTTTAAAAATTTTGAAATTCCTCAGATTTTATTTTTTTATCAAAATTTTGAAAACATTGCAAAATTTTGAAAATTTAAAAATTACCAAACCTTAATTTTTTATTGTTAAAATTTTTTCAAGTTTTGAATTTTAACCATTTTGAAACATTATTTTGAATTTTTGTCAATTCTTGTAAATTTAGTAAATTGAAATTTTTCTCAAATTTTTTCAAGTTTTAAAAATTTAAAATTACCAACTTGTGATCTTATATCAAAATTTCATACACTTTCCTCTATTTTCAAATCAACCTTTGAAATTTTTTGGAAATTTTGAAGAATTTTGAAAAAAAAATTTCTTATTCCAAAAATTGTTAATTTGAAATTCACCAAATTTTCTATTTTTATTAAATTCTGAAAATTTTCAAGCTTCAATCCTTTCCTAAATTTTTATGTTTTTTCAAAATTTGAATTTTTACCACTACAAATGTTTACTACATTCTTAATTATTACCAAATTTAAAAAATTATTCAATCAAATTCTTCCCTCAAAAATTTTCAAAAATTCAGAAATTGTCCAATTTTGAGTTTTTATTAAAATTATTTTAAAAATTTTCTGAATTAAAATTTTTGCAAAATTTCAAAAATCTACACATTCAAGTTTGCAAATTGACCTTTTAATTTTTTTCAATTTCGAAAATACACTGAATTGGAAATGATACCAAAATTTCAATAAGTAGGTATTTATAAAATTTGGAAAATTTTCATAGTTAGAAATTTAACAAGTTTCATAACTTACGAGGCAAATCAAAATAACGGCCAAATTAAGAAAATCATGAAAATTTATTGATTTTTCATCAAAATGCTGAAACTATATCCATAATTTAGATTTTAAATCAGAATTAAATTTTTTCAAAATTTTGAAAATCACTTACCTACTTAGTTATTCCAATTTTAAATATTTATCAATTGAAATTCCAAATTTAAACATTTATCTACTAAATTAAAATTCTTTCCAAATTTTCAAAATCCAAAAATCAGGTACCTGGTTGTAGGTAATTTCACTTTTTTATCAAAAATTGTTAAAAATTTTCCAAAGATTAAAATTTTAATAAATTCTAAAAATTTAACGTTTGAAATTTTTCAGCTCTATTCTTAAAAATTATTAAATTTAAAAATTACCTAAACTTCAATTTTTATGAAATTTAATTTTTTTGGAAAATTTTGAACTTTCAGCTTCAAATACCACACCTATTACCTAGGTACCTATTTAAAAGTTCATATGAAAAAAATCAAATTTATTTTTATAAGTTTGAATTTGATAAAAAAAAAATCGTGGTTGCAATTTGCATAAGAAATATGTCGGCAAAATATTCGTAGCTTAGCTCTTGCAAATTTATCTTGCAAAACTGATACCTATAATTGTTGAAAAATTATCAGCAATTTTCATGTTTCAATCAACTGTTGCAAAATTTTTATTTTTCATTTTTGAAAAGTAGATATTCAAAATTTCTTCAAAAAAAATTGAAAAATTATTTTTTTAGACGTCAAACTCCGCAGAGAAACAGGCAAACCACTGAAGCATAATGTCTACAGGAAACCTACTCACACGAACAAGTACATACAGGCAGACTCACATCATCACCCAGCACAGAAGTTAGGAGTAATACACACTTTAGCACGAAGAGCAAGAACGGTTTGCCATAATGACAACATTAAAGAAGAACTTAAAAAACTCACCACTATTTTCCAGAAAAATGGATACAACAGGAAGACCATCCGGGACATCATCAAAAAAACTGGAGAAGAAAAGGAACCCACGGAAGAACCCGAAGAAAAAGAAGCGGTGGCAGTACTACCTTATGTCCAACACACCACTAACCGTATTGGTAAGCTGCTTCGTAAACACAACATCAGGCCAGTTTTCAAGCCTCTGAAGACGATAAGGGACACCATCCCTTCGTTAAAGGACAAGATTCCACTGGAAACTGAAGGAGTGTACAAGCTGACTTGCGGCTGCGGAAATAACTATGTTGGACAAACAGGCAGACAGATTAAAACCAGGATAAAGGAACACGAAAGCGACGCCAGACATGCAAGAGTCAAGAAATCCGCTATAGCAGAACATTTGGAATGTTGCAGGGAAAAAATAGATTTCACCGAAGCGAAGGTCCTATCCAGAGAGACCAGATGGAAGGAGAGGATGGTACGCGAGAGCATTGAAATCTACAAACACCCGAAGAATTTCAACCGTGAAGATGGATTTATTCTACCCAGGGCCTGGAAACCGGCCCTTGAGAGACGGAGATTCTCGAACAGAGACAGAGGAAATAGGAAAAACCTGGAAGAGAAAGAAAATTGGGAATATGAAATATGCAACGACCCAGGAGTCACGTACACATCACAGGACAACACCCAAGCAGTCACGTACACAACTCAGGACATCACCCAGACAGTCACGTACGCAACCTTGGAGCGGACCAATCAGGAACGAGACCACGCCCACAAGGGGCCGATGACGAGATCCAGGACTAGACAACTGATCAGTAGTGATCCACGCTCTGAAGAAGCCAGATGTAATTCTGGCGAAATATTAGCTTAGATACTTTCTATGTTAATTTGGCTTAATTACCCGTAATTAATTTTTGTTATCAAATTAATTTTTGTAAATCATTTAAAATCTTAGTCTTGAATTTTTTTTTCAATCATTCCGAATCTTATCTTTGCAGAAATTTTTGCACCTTCTCTCTCAAAATATTTGCCGGACGTTGCAAAAAATTTGCGAAATTCTAAAGGGGCGTTCGTCAAAAAATTAATTTATTTGGAAATTTTCTCAATTTAATCTTCGCTTAAACTTAATTCAACTTTTTTGAATGTTTTGTAAATGTTTTGATTGTGTTTTGTCGAAAATTCTAAGAAATGACTTTTCTTCATTTAGATGCAATCGACCGATCCAAAGAAACAATTCCACCTCTCCCCAACCCTTCCACCCTTTTCACTCATCAAAACGTCCTTTTCATAAGTGTTTCTGAACCTTTTAAATTCAAACGCATTTATAAAAGCAAATTTCGCAAAACACTGGAAAACGAAGGATGACACAATACAATCTGTTTTCTTTTCATCGGACCTTGCCCTTTACCCCTCGTGAAAAACTTCCTTGTGATCGACACGATAACTGTATAAAGTACACAATAATCTATCCAAAGATGCATCTCGCCTCGATAAAATGGTCCGAATATTTTCGCAACGACATCGACACATACGAGACGGTTTATTGAAAAGTACAGGGCGAGCCTACACTCTCCACTCATCCCTTCTGCCCTCTGCCTCCTGTCGCTGGATGTATTTCGCGTAGATGTACAAAAACACCGAGAGAAAAAAAAACGTAAAGGAGAACGAAAGAGAAAAATACGCTTAAAGAAATGTAAAATTCCGGCTATGCGAGGAGTGAAAATAACTAAAGAAGTGCTTTCTTTCCTTTTTATTTGGTTTTTATGCAAAGAACGCAGACATTTTTCGCTGCTTTAGTGGAAATTTTCTTACAGCCTTGAATATGCCAATCATAAACGTCGTACACACTAAGTCCACGCAACAAACTTTCTCATGCATTCCATCTCTAGTTTCTTTTTCTTTTCGTGCTGCGTCTCGTTTTTATTTCATCTGTCGGTGCGATTTACCTGCCTATGCTGGAACGATACCTCGGAGGGTGAATTTTTTTTATTATTCCCGACGTATCTAAGCTCCTTCGACGACGACGTGAAATAACGAGAGGAAAAAATTCGACAAACTGTAAAAATCGTTTATAGTGAAAAAAAAAAACTTTGCTTTTTCTGTATGGGAACTTTTCGTCGTATCTGCATCGATGCAGCATCGTATTGGAATCCAAGCTGAAATTTTCGTCACTGCGATATAATTCTTTTTCATTATACACGCACTGAAAATTGAACTTATCATACGCGCCAATCGGGAGGGAAGAGTATTTTTTCAGTGGTACGTTATTTTCCCTCCCGCCGGGAGGGAAATTTGCAATTTGCATTTTTTTCACCCGGCTTTTTGTGATTTGCATTTTTCCCTCCCGGCCTTTTGTGATTTGCATTTTCCCACGTCTTTTTGAAGTTGTTAGTTTGAGCTCTTGTAGTGATTACATTTAAACGAAATTTTGCAAACAACTTCAAAATAAAATGTAAAAATTTAGGTACCGGAATGTTATCATGTTGAATTTGTTTGATGCAATTTTAATTCAATCGAGACAGATAGATTGTGATATTACGATAGGAGGTATTAGATTATACGTCTTTTTGTTCATTAATAAAAGATTCGTTTTGTTTTTCTTTCTGAATGAAGAATAAAAAATTGTGTTGCAATTTGACTAATTTTCAGTGCAGTGTATAATGAAAAATATCTTACTATACAAGGGTGGAGGGAACTTACAATCTCGCGTAATCTTTGCTCGCTTCGCTCGTTCGTAAAAGTGTTTGCTTCACTCGCTACGCTCGTTCCGCAAACAATCTGGACGCTCGACTGTAAAGGTTCCCTTCCCACCCTTGTATAGTAATATACTATTTCATATTTTTGGCATCGTTTTTCGAGTGATTTTTTTCGCTCTTTTGTTTTGATTAGTTTTTTATGCGCATGTAAATAAGTAAATACATATGTACGATAAACGTGCAATTTACGATGTGCGGGTTCTTTATTGAAAAATCTTCTCGACCAGAAAATTATATACACGAATGAGAAACTAAAATCTCCGTGTTTACAGTTTGTTTATCGAGTATATATAATACGAGAAAAAGGAGAACGATGCGATGCGGTCTGTTTACTCATACTATGTACCACGATATTGAAATTATGAGCGAAGAATAGCTGCGTGTTTCCATTTCTCTGTCTTCCCTTTTTGAAACTTATTCCAAAAAGAAGGAAAATACGTAAAGTGCATAAATCTTCGACGAGTTTACAGAAATTCAAACTGAATTGGTATCTCGAGATGGAGATGTTTCAGTTCATGTAATCGAATATATAATATCTGTAGTTGTTTTTTTTATCGACGAGTGTACTTGCAAGATAAACAACGCTGAGTATTCGTCCTTCCTCTTGTCGTGCAATTTTTACCACGCTTTTATTATCATATTTTAATCATTTCTTATTCAAACGTGAAATACGTATCGATATCTATCAAGTTTTACTTTTTATTTAATATTTTGTGTTGTTTGATTTCTTTTAAATTCAGTTTGTTGCATTTTTTTTTGTTCGTTTTTTTAAACGTTTTTTTGCTGGATTTTCACTTTAAATTTTCGAAGCATTTTTTCTGTATTTTTTTAAAATTAAAATTTATTTTCCAACTTTATTCTATTTTTTCTTAAAATTTTATCGAAATTCTCAACAGTCCAGTTTCTACTACTGATTCTACAATTTTCAAAAATTTTGTGTATCATGAAAATTGGGTGAACCAGGGCCTATTCTAATTTCTAACGTGCATTTCCGCCCATTTTGTGGAACTTCAAAACAAAAGGTGTGCAGTTTGAAATTACTTTGTGCAGCAAAAAATTAATTTTTGACTGAAACATCTTTACGAAATATCTTTCAAACAAAAAATCTCCAATTTTTTTTTCGACAAAAAGTCTTGTAGGTATGAATTCTTTTTTGACAAAAAAATCTTCAAAAAATCGTCAAAAGAAAAATTTTTTGGCAAGAAATTGAAAAAAAAATTGACCAAAAAAATTTCTGATGAAACAATCTTCAAAAAATATTTTTTTGACAAAAAATCTTTGAAAAATCTTCAAAAAATATTTTTTCGACAAAAAAATACCTTACTATACAGGCGTCGTCGTAAGCCTGTATGGTAATACACTATTTTTGACAAAAAATCTCCAAAAAATCTTCAAAAAAAATTTTCTTGACAAAAAATCTTATCATAAATTTATTTTCCAAAGAAATCCCTTTTTTTTCTCTAAAAAATACCTTGTCTGACGATCAGTATATCTTTTAGAAAAAATTCTCTTATCAAAAAATCTAATAAGAATCTATTGGCAAACATTTTTTTCATGAAAATTTATTCTTACAAAAAAATCATAAGTACACTGAAATACTTCTGTGGTTCTGTGTTTGATAGTTTGGGATCGAGGAATTTGTAACTCGCAAAGAAAAAATTCTAAATTGCCGGGAAAAAAACGAAAAAAGCAAGATTTTTTATTTTGAAATTTAGTAAAAACTATCTACCTAAACTAAACACACAAAAAATTTTCATTTTTTCGCTCAAGGAATTTTTTTTGCGATGATTTTAACGTGTTTGTCAGAATTTTCTGAAAATCCAACAACATTTCACAAGTGATGGATTCATCCTCCCCCCAACCACACACCCATACTACCTATATGGAATATGATTCTGGTAATGGAGCTAAACGTGCAGCTCCAAATTTTCTTCAGAATAGGCCCTGTGGTGAACATTCAAAATTTCACCATCTTTATATGAATCAGTTTTTTTCAACATATTATGAGGAGGAGTGGGTCCTTTTTTTTTAAATTTTCAATTCTGACATTCAAAAAAATAAATTTTATGGAATGAATCAATTTTTGGAGTTTGATTACAATTTTGAAAATTTTGTGTATCATGAAGCTTTGGTAAAAATTCAAAATTTTATCATTTTTTAAAATCTTTGAAGTAATTTCTTTATATTTTTTTATCAATTTTTTGTAAATTATAAATAATTTTGATGCTGAAAAATTTTTGCATAAATTTTTGCATAATTTCTTCTTTTATAAACTTTTTTTTTAAAACAGTTTAAGCTGTTGTAAAATCACAAAAACTTTCTCCCTTCCTACCACCTCCTCATCCTCAATAATAATTCCAAAATAAAAAAATCCTGCATCTGCGAGTGTTACACCTCAACAAAGGCTAAAAAACTACCAAAAATAGTCCCGTCGACACAAAAGTAAATTATAATAAATAAAGGTAATCGTCGAATTCCTTCTAAATTACGTTAAATTTGGCGAATTTTGCTCTGCAAAATGGTAAGAGCAAAATGGTAAAAACGTGGTCCTCAAATTTGGATTTGACGACTACGTATAAAAAATCCCATATAAGCAACGCGGCTCATGCTACCACCAGCACAACTAGTACGAGTATTATTCTGGTTCACATTCTCTCCCTTCACGAGAAGTCTTACCCAAAAGCAGCGAAGAAAAAAAGCTTAGAAGAGAAAAAGAGGTCGAAACGATAAAAAGAAATAAGTTCAGGTGGTTTGGGATTGGATTGGGAAAAAAGCCTACGATTTGATCGGAGTGGCATCAATATTTGGCATTTTGTTGCCAGTAAAGACTGACAAAATTGAATTACTACGTTTTTCTTGACACAATTCAACGGATGGATGTTTTTGCTTTCTTGGTTTTCAGAAATGCCCTCCTATTCGTCTTTAATTTTTTCTCTCTCACTTTGGTAGGTATATACTTAGAAGGATATAAAATGAAGATTAAATTCCGAACTGAATTCGCGAGCAAATTTATAATAACGAAGGTGTATCCGAGGATAATAACTTGGGGCTTGTTTGGGTCATTCGAGTAGGTACCTGTATACAATATGCGAAAAATACGTAGGTACGAGTATAGGTAGGTACTAGGACTTATGAAGTTTGGGGAGTACGATAAAAGGTGGACGCGAAAATTCATAAATAACCATTACTACTGGTGCTTTCCAAAAATTTAATATATATACGAATTCGTCTCACGATTGCGCAACCAACCTCACGTACCTATCTATTCGTTGGAAAATTTTCCACTAAAATGTTTAATTTATTTTGCTCTTTTCGTATAGATACATACTCTCGTAAGTGCAGCCAAGCCACCCAACACGAGTACATACGTTCGTAGTGTAACGAATATGTATTATAATTACAAAAAAATACAATCATATGTAAATTTATTGGACCATGATAAGGTACCTTTGTAAAAGACTCATTTTAAATTACCCGGAAGTTGGGAGATTTAACAAGTTATTCATTTCAAATATTATACAATAACGTAGGTACACATCTGCCATGAAATATACATAATTGCAATAGTAGTCATCTTTCATCCCCACAGCCTCTTCATTCGCCAGCAAACCAAGCCTTTTCGCGCATTTTACATTAACAAACCAAAATCGCAACGAATTTTTACTTCAATACATCAATTTCCGTAATTCTTTCATTCCATACCAACAATACACCCAACTCGCCATTCCTAAGTATTTTTTTCATGGCAATGAACGAATTTCTCACACAGAGGGAAAAAATATAGATACGCCAAATTATTCAACTTTTCATCGTTCGTGATTTAATTTCGAACAGGAACTTTGCACTGGGAGGCTCGAGGAGAGGCAAAGGTTGAAATTTAAGACAGGAATCGCCATAAATCAGGAAACTTATTTATAAAATGACGAGTTCATGACGTACATAAGCTCAAAGTAAGGTGAAAAATTTCCTTACAGTCGAGTAATTATCGCTATTTAATTCTAAACACGAAGAGAAATAGATTCGCAGGATGAAAGCGAATGAAACACTTTGAAATGCACACATCGATGATTCCTTTGATGGTATCCGCTCCGGCATTTTCGTTTAATCGGCTTCGCTATGCAATTGCATTTGCATTTGCAATTACGGGGTTTCTTCGAAAAAAAGGCGAATTAAAAGCTTCCAGTCTTTGTATAATAGGTATGGTTAACGTGAGCGAATAATTAAACAGGGAACGAGTGCATTGCTGCAGTAAGTAAATAGGGTAGGTACTGTTTTTTTTGGCACCATCGAAAATTTACCAAATCCAATATTTCATAGATACCTACTTGATATTCAAAATTGTAAGGGAGGGAGGGGTCCAATCGCAATTTTTGTAATAACCAAAATTATTTCCAAGACTTCAAGCTACAACTTTTATTTGAAAATTTTTTCAATTGGATCCCTACCTCCGCCAGTTTTTAATAGGTAATATAAGTTTAGTATCTATGTCATATTCTGCAAAACTGGAGGTGAGGGAGGGGTCTAATCGCAATTTTTGATATAACCAAAATTATTTCTAGGATCTCAATCTACAACTTTTATTTGAAAATTTTTTCAATTGGACCCCTCCCCCAATTTTGAAAAAGTATCTACTTCTACCTAATGGATGAAATCAGAGAAGAGGGAGGGATCCAATCCAAATTTTTATAGCAACCAAAATTATTTTTAGGATCTTAATCTACAACTTTTATCCGAAAAATTTTTCAACTGACCCCTTCCTCCCTCACTCCTCTAATTTTTAATTAATATCTTCGGAGTGTTATGCAAAATTGGTGGAGAGGGAAGGGTCCAAATGAAAAAATTTTCAAACAAAAGTTATAGCTTGAAGTCCAAAAAATAATTTTGGTTATTATAAAAACTTCGATTGGATCCCTCTCTCTCCTCCAATTTTGAATATCATATCAAGTATCTAACAAGGGATTCCCTTGTTAGATACTTGATATGATATTCAAAATTGGAGGAGAGAGAGGGATCCAATCGAAGTTTTTATAATAACCAAAATTATTTTTAGGATCTTAATCTACAACTTTTATCCGAAAAATTTTTCAACTGACCCCTTCCTCCCTCACTCCTCTAATTTTTAATTAATATCTTCGGAGTGTTATGCAAAATTGGTGGAGAGGGAAGGGTCCAAATGAAAAAATTTTCAAACAAAAGTTATAGCTTGAAGTCCAAAAAATAATTTTGGTTATTATAAAAACTTCGATTGGATCCCTCTCTCTCCTCCAATTTTGAATATCATATCAAGTATCTAACAAGGGAACAGGCGCGGCTCGTGGGTTCTTGAAGTAGAGGGGCTGGAAATTAGTAGATTGATGATTTTTTTTTAAAAAGGGGAGGTGTACCACTGTACCTATACCTACTAGAAATATTTTTTTCAATCAAGCACCACAATTTCATTTCTTAAATCTTATGTAAAATTATGAAACTAGATAAATAATTTCAACGTACGAAAAAAAAGTACCCATTATACCCAAGGCAGATTACAATTTTTTCACAAGCGATTTTTAGCTTTCATGACATTCTATCTAGAAAACTGAACTTTTAAAATTTTGAAATACATGTAAATAGTAAGAAAAAATTATTCAATTTTTGAAGGAAAAAAAAGCATAAGCACCTACTTATTTCATTCAGATAACAATTTTTTTTGAAATTTGGAGTATATTATATGTATAGACAACATTCTAGGTATATGAAAAAATAAATTTTTAAAATTTGGAAATGTTGATGGAGATTGAAGAAACTGAACAGTCAAATCCACGCATAAAAAAATAAATTCGTTGTCGCGTTCGGGCTGGTTGTCGTGCAGCCCCAACGCGGACGATATATGCATGCGCACGCAACCTCGTCTTGCCGCGCTTCCTCCCTGTGGTTGTACCTAAACTCCACAAACAAGAGCTGCACATTGTGCAGCCCATGCCACCGGTTTTTCGCCGGAATTGGACGCGTTCGTTCGGGGTTTACATTGAGAAAAACATTTTTTATGGGGAAATTTCTGTTTGATGACCAGCTTATTATTTAAGAGATCTTTGAATATAAAAAAAAAAATTATGGGGAATTTATCAGGAGGGCTGCAGCCCTGCAGCCCTTATGCACGAGCCGCGCCTGCAAGGGAACCTCGCCAACTCGTCACCTCCGATTGAGCTGAAATTTTGCTCACTGAAAGAGCATGCCACCTAGACCTCACAAACAAATTTTTAGCTACCGAAGTTGATTTTTCGATTTTGAAAATAACTAAAACCGCCTCCACAAAAATATTTTTTGAAAAAAAAATTGTAAATTTCAAGATAGAATCCCGAAAATTGATTTGTACACTAAAGTCGACCTCCCGAGTCGATTGGCACCATTTTCGAAGCGATCTAGAGCCTCCAGAAAAAATTGACTTTTCTTCAGCGCACTGGAATAGCTCCAGACGGCGCTGTAATCAACTTCGGCAGCTGAAAATTTAATCCAAGCGTTAGTATGATGCCATCTATCGATTGACGTAGTTGAATCGGAAATCTGAGATGACGAGTTCGCACGTGTTTTTTTGACAACTTGAAAATTCTGCATTTTTAAAAAATTTCCAAAAAATCAATTTCTCCAGCATATCGCCCGAAACTTCGTCTACCCCCTAAAGTCGACCCCCCGAGTCGATTGGCACCATTTTTCGAAGCGATCTGGAGCCTCAAGAAAATATTGACTTTTGCTGTTAGGAGAGATTCCAGTGCGCTGGAGAAAAGTCAACTTTTCCTGGAGGCTCTAGATCGCTTCGAAAATGGTGCCAATCGACTCGGGACTTCGGCGGGTCGACTCAAGTGTACAAACCGATTTTCAGGATTCTATCTTGAAATCTAAATTTTTTTTCAAAAAATGTTATTTTGGAGGTAGTTTCAGCCATTTTTAAAAATTTACCAAAAATCGAAAAATCAACTTCGGAAGCTAAAAATTTGGTTGTGAGGTCTCGGTCGCATGCTCTTTCAGTGAGCCAAATTTCAGCTCAATCGGAGGTGAAGAGTTGGAGAGGTTCCCTTGTAACTGGTGTTGAACTTGGTAAATTTTCGATGGTGCCAAAAAATGACCCACTTGTTCTCTATAACAGGAATGGAGAACATTTACGTTCAGATAGCGCTCCGAACCAGAATTTGTAATTTGAACTCCAGGTGCGAAAGAAAGGCAATGTGGCTGGTAAGTGGTAAATGGTAAACGAGTTCACTACATACTAAAAAGGCAACGATTTCATACGATCCAGGTTCCTACAAGAATTCCCTAAGACATAAGTTCTAATTATTCATTCATCTTCCGACTATATTCGCTACCCTAGCGACAAAATCACATTTCTGACATCGTTTAATGAACCAACGAACACCTCGCCGAGCACTCCTTCTAACATATATGCTGGTAAAATGCCGAGCAATTCGTTTGTAGTATGGTTCTTGCAGGTCTTATTTCGAAATACCCGTTGAATATACGTGATAAACAAGTCATTATTTGTCGACATTGCTTTCTTCTCTCTGCGCGTACTTTGCAGGGTTAAAATTTCACCGTCTTGAGAAAATCTCGCCGAAAACTTGACTAACTTATGCGTTAATATGCGAATCAAATTTGCACAAAGGATTTAAATAAATGTTAAATGAGTTGCCTAACTTTAACCTAAATTAATTTGCTAAATTATTGGTAAATGTATTAAGCTACGTTGCAGAGGCAGACGACAGTGAAACAACGTAACTTACTAGACAAGGTATGGTTACTTTGAAGTATGTACCTACCACCTATACATGTAACCCGAGTTCGTCTTCGTGCACTGTGAAAGTTTTATAGACTTTATGAATGAGTAATTTTTATCGAAAGTATCTTGGTTGAAGTCTTCCATGCCTTGTGGAGTTTTGGAGTTACTCCAAGATGAAAAGGCTTGTCTTGTGGAATGATTTACGATACGATGCAGAAAAGGATAAAGAGAATTATTCAACAGATCGAAGAAGTTGAAGCATTTTCTAAAAAGAAATCTGAAAACGGATCGTTGCACAGCATAGAACTTCGGAAATTTAAAGGAACTCTCAGACATAAGAGAAATTTACAGGACTTCAGGAGAAATCACAAATATTTGCAGATATCCAAATAATTTCCAGATATTTAGGTGAATTAAAGATATTCAGAAGAATTCATAACCATTCAGAGGAGTTCATAGGCGTTAGAGAAGAATTTTCTGGGCATCTGGGAGAATTCACGACACCAAAAAAGATTTAAAGAAAAAAAATTCACTGGAATTCAGAAAAATCAAAAAAAATTCAAAATTTCCGAAGAGTTCTTTACCTTTATAGTGTTTGTCTCAAGTTGAAGTTGAAAAATCAATCAGTTTTTTAATTTGTTGATGTGACACTTGATACGAACTTGAATTTAAAATTTTTTAAATTCCAAAATGAGTGGGGCGACTCTTTTCCCAAATTTATCCAATTCATCCAACATCTTACCTAAATTCTCAACTTTTTGCAAAATTTCCATAGCTGAAGGAATGAAATTTCTCCAAATCCTCGAACGCACGCCTCACCAGAGGAATTTACAGAGATTCAGATGAATAACCTAACTTATATTCAGAGGAAATCACAAGCTGTTCAAAAAAAAAAAAAAAAATAGAGGAACGCAACAATAAACTCAAATTAGCATTTTTTGAAATTTACTGAAAATAAAAATATTCTTATTTTCATTAAGGGTAGGATTTTGCATGGAAGCAAATCTAGCCTTTGAAATTGGCATTTTTGAAATTCACTGAAAATAAAAATTTTCTAGGATTTTGTGTAGGCGCAAATCGTAGCCTTTGAAAATTGAATAAATTCAAATTGGCATTTTTTGAAATTTACTGAAAATAAAAATTTTCTCATTTTTCAGTTAGGGTAGGATTTTGCATAGGACCAAATGGTAGCCTCTGAAAATTAATTAAATTCAAATTGGCATTTTTTGAAATTTACTGAAAATAAAAATACTCTTATTTTTATTAAGGGTAGGATTTTGCATGGAAGCAAATCTAGCCTTTGAAATTGGCATTTTTGAAATTCACTGAAAATAAAAATTTTCTAGGATTTTGCGTAGGGGCAAATCGTAGCCTGTGAAAATTAAATAAATTCAAATTGGCATTTTTTGGAATTTTCTGAAAAAAAATCTTAAACCTGAATTTTTTTGAAATTATTCTTTTCTTTTCATTTTCAAAATTTTTCAGATTATCTATAATTTTACCTATTTTTCATATTTTATAAAATTACAGTTTTTTTGATTTTATATTATATTATATTATTTATTTATTTATTTATTTATTTTAATTTCTAGAATTTTTATCTATCCTGAATTTCACAATTTCTTATGTTTCTTGGTTTTTCTTAAAATTAAAATTATATAAAGTTACTTTTGAGATTTTTAAAGAATTTCTTCGTTTTTTAAAAAATTATTCTTTACTTTTCAATTTCAAAATTTTTCAAGTTTTCTATAATTTTACCAATTTATAATTTTTTCTAAATTACAGTTTTTTGATTTCATGTCATTATTTATTTATTTATTTATTTTATACACCTAAAAACATATGGTAATTTTATCGCGGTATGCGTGTATTTTTTTTTTTTTTAAACGGCTGTCAGTTTTCAAAACGCATTTCAAGGTCAATTTCAAGGTCAGAAAGATCTGATTTTTTTTTGCATATTGGTACTCGTAACCCTCTACCATCCACCAAGTTTCACTTCAATCGGCCAAAAAATGGCTGAGATAACGCCGAAAAAGTGAAAACCATGTTTTTCGAGGTACCAGCCCCCTCGAGGGGGATGGGAATTTCACGATACGTTCTAAAATCATCTTTTACCACAACAAAAAGATTTTTTGAAAAAAATTCGAAAATGGCGTCTGAGGCCGATTCACTTATGCTTATCCTGCTATAGCCTTTAGTGATAATTTTACTTGCATTATGCTTCCCCTATTTTTTTTTATTCGATAAAGTGAATCAGTCATAACTTTTTGTGTTGCAATTTCTGTAACCAAATAACCCGAGCGGCACACTCGATCGATAATATCGGAAGATGTAACGTATCGATAAAAAATCGTTTGAAAATCTATAGATGTTCTCACGATATTATAAAGATTTATCGGTACAACTTCATAGGCAAAAAATCTAAAAACTATCGAATTCGATATTATTAAGATTTTATGACGATATTCGTCAACGATACTATCGACAAAGAATATTAAATTTATCGATTCCGATTTTCCACCGATTTCGTGCAGTTATTTGAAACTACATTATCGACAAAGAATATTAAATTTATCGAATTCGATTTTTTAACGATTTTGTAAAGATATTTAAAACTATATTATCGACAGATTATATGAAATTTCTCGGCTTCGATATTTTACCGATTTTTTGACGACATTTGAAACTATATTATCGACAAATAATCTGAAATTTCTCGAATTCGATTTTTTAACGATTTTGTGAAGATATTTAAAACTTTATTATCGACACGTAATCTGAAATTTCTCGAATTCGATTTTTCAACGATTTTATGACGATATTTGAAACTATATTATCGACACGTAATCTGAAATTTCTCGAATTCGATTTTTCAACGATTTTATGACGATATTTGAAACTATATTATCGACACGTAATATGAAATTCCTCGAATTCGATTTTTCAACGATTTTGTGGCGATATTTGAAACTACATTATCGTCAAATAATCTGAAATTTGTCGAACGATTTTTCAACGATTTTGTGACGATATTTGAAATTATTTCCAAATTGGTGAAAATTTTTCTAAGTCCAACACGTCTGGAAGTACTAAACTGCCTATTATAAGCGTTTTATTGCTAATTCCTCAACGATAAGGTATGGCATAGTGGTTAAGGAAGACGATTACCATGCAGGAGGTAGAAGGTTCAAGCCCCACGGGTGGCAGATTTTTTATATTTTTTTTTGACTTTTTCTGAAATGATCCTCTTACCGTAACATGAATAATGTGTTTAGGCATAGTTTAATGTATTAATTATGCTAATTAATGAGTTTTAATTATAGAAAAAAGCTAGTAAAAGACGAAAAATCGGAATAAAAAATCGATAAAAAATCGACAGAATATCGAATTCGATAAAGTTCCACCTAAATCGTGAAATTATCTTTCGATATTATAGATATATTATCGATAAAATATCTTACTATAATCTCGAAATTTTTTCTAACTATAATTCGTCGATAATCTATCTATATATCGAAAGATAATTTCACGATTTATGCGGAACTAACGCGACACTTTATCGAATTCGATATTCTGTCGATCTTTTATTTCGATAATTTGTCGAGTGTGCTGCTCGGGAATGAAACTTTGAAATGAAACTTGAAAATTCGGCGATGGCAACTTATTAAATTTTTTATCATCATAAAAAAAACTAAAAAATTGAGAAAAGTCGAAGGGACCATCACGGGAAAAATATCCTAATCGACAACCTAGCACAATATAAATTGCCACTTATCACGTAGCAATTTTTACGCAAACACATCACTTCCCTCAGCTAAAGAATTCACCAGCACGATGGAATTTGATAAACTGGAGGGTGAAAATAATCATTTTAAAAGTCAGACCCGAATAAAATACTTCAACAATTCATCTGTTCTTGGCTCAAAGAGAGCCAATTTCGTACATTCGGTCTAATTAAATTAAATTTATACATACGTGTTAAACGTAAATAAACGTACAAGCCAGAACCACAAACACACTACCACTAGGCACGCATTTTCCTACAGTCCGCAACACTCGAGCTCGCGCTTCTCGTAAAAACCTTCGAATTTTCGTCCGGAAAAAAATAAAATAAAAAAAATAAAAACGAAGAATACGTAGGTAGAAAACGTAAAGCGAGATATAAAAAATACCAAACCATTAAGGATAAAAAGCCCCCGAGTCTTTGTTATAGGTGCGCCGCAAAAAATGGCACTTTTTTATCATCCCTAATTAAACAACTTTGACTTGCCAAAGTAAAAGAATCATCGAGTGGAAAAAGTAAATTTACGCTACATTACTTACGATTTTACAATACACGCAGCCATATATAGCTTTCCATAATATACGCGGATATATGCGCCGAGTCGTACACAGCTATACGAATTTCTCTCCAGTTCCTTTTACCAACCCCGATCGACCTTATACACTGTTCGAACGGGGAGGAAAAAAATTAACGCCTGTATCGGGCGAACCCACATATAATATACAGGGTGTCCCGGTTATGAATAACATCCTTCAACCTGGTATGAGTGCAACTCATTTCAACAAAGTGTAGGTATGTTTGCATACCCTTATACTATTGAAGGGGTTGAGATAATGCATGGTGAAATTTTTTTTTTTTTTTCATGTTTTCACCTCAAATTGGAAATTTATTTTTTCTGATTGGAGACAGATAGAAAGATGAAACTTGTGAGAAATAAAGTGGGATAGTTGCAGTAATGTCTGAAAAAATTTTCATCAAAATCGATGCAATAGGGTATTCAACAAATTATTTTTATCGAAAAAATTGGGTAAAAAAATTCGAAATTTTGTAATTTTTAAAAAAATTTGCATTATTGACCCAGTTATTTTTTGTCAGCAGATGATTCCCCTCTACTTCGTCTACAAGATGTTCCTCAGCATCATCTTCCTATCTCTTTTAGTTTTTGAGTGAAAATTTTATTTATGAATCGACATGTAGGTTAAAATTTTTTCAAAATTTCTAAGTCAAATTTTTATGAATTTGTACTCATTAAAAAAATTCTTACTCAAAAACTAAAAGAGATATGAAGATGATGCTGAGGGACATTTTGTAGAGGAAGTAGAGGGGCCTTATCTGCTGACAAAAAATAACTAGGTTAATAATGCAAATTTTTTTAAAAATTACAAAATTTCGAATTTTTCACCCAATTTTTTTGATAAAAATAATTTGTTGAACACCCTATTGTACGATTTGAAAATTTTTTCAGACATTACTGCAACTTTCCTACTTTATTTTATCAGCAGATGATTCCCCTCTACTTCCTCTACAAAATGTTCCTCAGCATCATCTTCCTATCTCTTTTAGTTTTTGAGTGAAAATTTTATTTATGAATCGACATGTAGGTTAAAATTTTTTCAAAATTTCTAAGTCAAATTTTTATGAATTTGTACTCATTAAAAAAATTCTTACTCAAAAACTAAAAGAGATATGAAGATGATGCTGAGGAACATTTTGTAGATGAAGTAGAGAGGAATCATCTGCTGACAAAAAATAACTAGGTTAATAATGTAAATTTTTTTTTTAAATTACAAAATTTCGAATTTTTTTACCCAATTTTTTTGATAAAAATAATTTGTTGAACATCCTATTGTATCGATTTGAAAAAATTTTCAGACATTACTGCAACTTTCCTACTTTATTTCCCACAAGTTTCATCTTTCTATCAGTCTCCAATCAGAAAAAATAAATTTCTAATTTGAAGTACAAAAATGTAAAATAATTTTATTTTAACCATGCAGTATCTCAGCCCCTTCAATAGAAAGGGTATGCAAACATACCCACACGTTGTTGAAATGAATTGCCCTCTTACCAGGTTGAAGGATGTTATTCTCAACTGGGAACCCTGTATAAAAATACGCATATATTTCTCAGATTTGCAACTCAATCATGCATTACGGTTTTATTTTTCATATTATACGCCATATTCTGATTATAGGTACCAAAGTTTCATTGTTATTCATAAGATGTACCAAAAAGCTCGAATGAGAAAAAAAACTACCACCACAAGTTCAACACAAGCGGCTTCAGCTTCCAAAAGAGTAAATTTCATTCGCGTTCGTAGTGTAATTGTAATTTCTATATGGAAAAGGCCAACTCTTAAACCCATTAAAATCCAGCTATGAAACAACATATTATTACTTTTTATTTAGGCGACTCCGACTCGACTCTCAGCAGACATAGAAGCTGGCTCAGGCGGTATTTTTCGTTATCTCCAACTCCTATGTAGCGAGCAGAGAACACCGCCGAACAAACGCGAGAGGGATAAAGTGCTGCGAAGAATACGCGACCATAGGGTAATTAGGAGAGGCCCTGGAAGCGGGAGGAAGTTAGTGAAAAACGTAAACGTGCGGTAGATGTGAAGTAGCGAAGTTTTATGTGAAAATGTATTAAATTCGTTTTAACTAATACAATACACAATTTAAATGGCGAGCTCTCTTTTATTTGTGTAGCTATTTTTTAATATACGCGAATGTGCGGATGTGAATTTCGACTCATAATTCTTTTTCTTTATTTGGTGTTTCGTTTTTCCTTCAGCACGAGCCCGAAGCCGAAGCTTCTGCCCCTATTATAGCGACAGTAACATTATACATATGTACGGTGTATAATTCAGCGCGCCACTAACATGTTATATGTGGCTTAATTACATTCTCTTCTGTAAGAAGTTTTATTAATAGGTTACTCGGGGTATCAGATATGGGTAATAAAATAGAAATGGATAAAATAACCCCCGAGTTATTTATACTCGTATTTATACTGTGTGCTCCATCTCCTCCATGTACTGAACCCTTTGCAGTTTGCATGGTTCGTCTCGCACCTTTTTTTTTTTATTATTATTTTTTGAAAACGAGGTCACGTTTTTGGGCAACTTTACCACTGTTCTTGTTCTTCGTCTAACAGCCACGAAATAGGTCAGGTACGCAGAAGATGAAATTCTCTCCTCGGTTCAGCATTTCTATACGTATCAGTTAAGTCTTTCTAAATTGGCCAATTTTATCTCTATTCATTATCGCAACTGGTACATCCCTCACTTTTATTCGCCCAGCGGCCTAAAACTTATACTGTTTCCTCCTACTGAACATCAACAAGCTGTTAACTTTTCTAGTTGTTCTGAGACGATAAAAATAGCCAGAGTGGCAAAAAGAAAACTAGTATATCAACTACGAGTATCCAGTATCCATCTATAAGGACGAAGTTGCGAGTTCCTTTCTTTGTATAGTGTTTTCATTTTCTTTTTTTCTTTCGAAGTTGAACCGAACCAACTCGAAAAAAAAATCTGCAGATGGTGATTCGAGGCAGTTTTCCGAAATAATGTGGGTAGGTATATGGTCTGTAGGTATTATTCTGTAGGATGTGTGGGCGCGTGCGCGTAAATATGTACGATAATATTCGGCTATATTATGAATCAAATTTGTTTATATTATTGTAACCTTTTTTGGTAAATAAAGATACCATTCTGGCTTCATCTTTCATATCTACAAGTTCATATTATTCATTTCCACTACAAAATTGGTGACCCCGACTATGAATAACAACGCAAATAACGCAAATAATGGTGATGGTGAATTTCAAGACGCTCTGGGACCTGCGCCGATTATTGCTCGCGTGAATGTCAAGTGCCCACCGTTTTGGAAAGCTAATCCACAATTATGGTTCGCGCAAATTGAAGCTCAATTTGAAAACAGTCGCATCACTACAGACAATACAAAATATAATTCAATTATCGCTGCAATCGAAAGTGATGTTCTTGCAGAAATCGGCGATGTTATTCTAGATCCTCCTACAGAAAATAAATACCAAAATTTAAAAGACGAACTAATACGGCGATTTTCAGATTCGGACGAAAAAAAGGTTACAATAATATAAACAAATTTGATTCATAATATAGCCGAATATTATCGTACATATTTACGCGCACGCGCATAAACCATTGGTTTATGCCTTTGATAAAAAATTGGACAAAATGTCTCCAAGACAAATTCGTCAACTAGATTTTATTTCACAATTCTCTACCGATATTCGTCATATTTCTGGTCAGAATAATACAGTTGCTGATGCTCTTTCAAGAGTGGAAACTATTTCAGTACCAGAAGTTATCAATTACACTGAATTAGCTGTTGCTCAAGCTGAAGATACAGAATTTCAAAATCTAATTAAAGGCAACTCTAATTCTTCTCTCTCTTTTGTTCCATATACCATTCAAGATTCTGACAAAATTGTATACTGTGATGTTTCTACAGGCCATTGTAGACCATTCGTGCCATCAACTTTTCGTCGAAAAATATTCGATACTTTTCATAATTTAAATCACCCGGGTGCAAAGGCATCACGTAAAATGATTACTCATCGTTTTGTGTGGCCCAATATGAACAAAGATATTAATGAATGGGTAAAAAACTGTATTTCATGTCAAAGGACAAAAGTTCATAAACATACCTATTCACCTCTTTCTAATTTTTCTGTTCCTTCTGAACGTTTTCAACATATTCACATTGATCTTATTGGTCCATTACCTCCATGTGATGGTTTTCGCTACTGTTTGACAGCTATGGATCGTTTTTCTCGTTGGCCAGAAGTCTTTCCCATTAAAGATCAGACAGCAGAAACAATAGCTAAAACCTTATTTCAAGGTTGGTTCTGTAGGTTTGGTATTCCTTTGAAGATTACAACTGATCAAGGACGTCAGTTTGAATCCAATCTTTTCCGATCATTAACCAAATTATTTGGTATCAAAGTCATTCATACAACCTCTTATCACCCTTCGTCCAATGGATTAATTGAAAGATTTCATCGCACCCTTAAACAGGCAATCAAATGCATTGGTACCAAACATTGGGTTGATGTTATTCCTACTGTGTTATTGGGCCTCAGAGCTAGTTTTAAGGAAGATTTAAAGGCAAGCCCAGCGGAATTTATTTATGGTTCAACCATTCGTCTGCCAGGGGAATTTTTTGAAGCCTCCAATTTTGAAAATCCAAATCCTTTTCTTTCAAATCTTAGAGGTATCCTTGATAAATTAAGACCTGTCCCTACTTCGAATCATTCTTCAAAAAATAAGGTATTTTTTGTTCCCAAGGATCTTTACAAAACTGATTATGTTTTTCTACGCGATGATACCGTTAAAAATTCTTTTCAGCCATCTTATCTAGGACCATTTCTTGTTAAAAAAAGATTCGATAAAACTTTTGTAATTAACATTAGAGGTAAAGACGTTACTGTTTCGATAGATAGATTAAAACCGGGTTATATTTCTAATTCACTCAATTGTATCGATGCAAATTTCAACGATGAAATTATTTTTAAAAATACGAAAAATGTGTGTTTTTCTCTATTGTAGGGGGGAAGTATTTGTGGGCGCGTGCGCGTAAATATGTACGATAATATTCGGCTATATTATGAATCAAATTTGTTTATATTATTGTAACCTTTTTTGGTAAATAAAGATACCATTCTGGCTTCATCTTTCATATCTACAAGTTCATATTATTCATTTCCACTACAGATGATTTCTTCAAAATAGGTGGTATACTTTTCAGATGAATTTTGAAGGAGCATTTTCAAGACTAAAAAATAACTATTGAAGAGATGATTTTAAAATATTTTAATCAAAAATTTTTGAAATGATTAAAAAAAAGTTGTTTTTACTTAAAGATATTTTTTTGAAAAAAAACCTTGAAGTTTTGAATATTTTATATCAAAATTTTCTGGAAAAGCTTACGATATGATTTTTAAGACATTTTTACGAAAAAAAAAAAATCAAAAATTTTGTGAGTATGTATATTTTTTAAAAGAATTTTTGAGATGATTTTAAGGAGTGCTTTTCAAGAATGTTTCTAATCTGAGGTTATTTCCTTGAAAAAAAGAAACAAGGGTTTTGAATATTTAAGTATTGTTCCGGGAAGTTTCCAAGATCACTTTCAAGATGCATACAGTTTTTCAGAAGAATTATTCAAGAGAACTTTCAAAAAATATTTTTCAATAGAATTTCTCAAGAGAATTCTCGAGTTTTCAATTTTTTTTCAATTACATATCGTTGAAGATTTTTCTCAAATTTCAGAATAATTTTCAAGATGACTTTCAAGAGTATTTATGTACTAGGGGGCTTCGCCCCCTGGCCGCTTCGCCCCCTGGCCGCTTCGCGGCCCAACCCCCACGGCGGTTCGCTTCGCGAACCGCCCTTGGGGGCTCCGCCCCCAAACCCCCGTCGGCGGTTCGCTTCGCGAACCGCCCTTGGGGGCTTCGCCCCCAAACCCCCATTTTTCTCGCTTCGCTCGCTTCGCTCGCTCCGCTCTCAGTTCTACATGATGATTAATCATTCATTTATGTTGCCTTCAGTTACTCCGCTAATAACATCATAATAATAAAGCTACATTCTTATTTATGGGTGGAATTTTGTGAAATTTGTTGACAATGTTTCTGTTATAAAATCGCATGTATGAGGTGTTTCAAAATTTGCCTACTTGAATTTTAATGAAAAAATTTTTTTTTCAAGCACAAGCGTGTTGAAAAAAACCGTTAAGATCAGAATGATACAATTTAACGCATTTACGCGTGGACCAGTGTAGCATCAACGGAAGGCAAAATTCCACAACATTCCTAAACGCCGCTTATTTTCTAAAATATCTTTCGTAATTGGGGGATTGTTTACGAAGGGAATTTTTAAAATTTTCACCCATACTTTCTGTTGTGAAATGGCAGATGTGATTTTTTTCAAAATTAAAATTGAATCACGGAAACTTGAGATGGCAAAATTTTGGTTTTTATTTAATATAATGATTACCTCCCTACCTATGGGACTAAAAAAGTTCAAATTTTCTAGGTATGTTAAGCAGAGAGTATAGGACAAATTGATGAAAAACAAAATTTGTCCTATGGAATTTTGATGAAAAAAAATTTTGAATTCAAGCGCAAACGTTTTGAAAAGAAAAACCGTTACACGTAGCACGATTCAATGTGTAGTGCCGACGCGCCGACGCGCGCCTACGCGGATATGCGCACACAACATTACCACATTTCGTAACGCGGCGTTTTGAAAAAAATATCTTTCGTCATTGCGGGGTTCTTTACGTGCGGATTTTTTGGAAATTTTTATACAAACTTTCTGCTTTGAAAAGGCAACTGTGGATTTTTTCAAAATTAAAATCGGATTATTGGAACACGAGATAGCAAAATTTTGTTTTTATTAAATACCTCCCCCCCTATGGGGGCAAAATTGTTCAAAAATGGCCTAGGTAATAGGGTACAGTATGAAAAAAGTTGTTGTGGTCATAATTTAATTTTTTGAAAAATTCGGGGGGTTGGGGGTGAGAAAATACCGAAATTTTGGTTTTTGGGGCGTACCTCCCTCCCTATGGGAGTTAAAAAGCTGAAAGTTGGTATATGCAATGAGTATGCGATATGTTAAAAACTACTTTTTCAAAATTTCGATATCTCAATTTTGGCACCTCCTCCCCCAAATTTGGGGCCTCCTAATTCCAAAATTGTCCATTTTTATAATTTTCCTTTAATGTACTCATCGGAACCTTTCGATTAAAAAAAAAATTAGCCTTCTAGCTATAGTAGAAGTAGGTGTTTCAATTTAGTACCACGACTTTTCTGTTAGAGCTGTATAGTAATGATATCCAAGATGCTTTCCAAAAAAAAAAAAAAAAAAATCAAAATTTTAAACATTTAAAAAAATATTTTTAATGAGAATTTTTCAAAAGAATTCTCAAGATGATGGTATTTTTCAAGTGTTTTTCAAGAGTGTTTCTAATACGTATCTTCTCAAAAAAAAATTCAGGAGTTCTCATAATTTTTCAACATATTTTTCATAAGAATTTTCAATGTTGACTTCAAGATTTCAGAATGATTTTCAAGGTGAATTCCGAGACCATTTTCAAGATATTTAGGTATCAAGATGATTTCTGAGTATTTTTCAAGAGCGTCTCTAAGATTATTTTCTTGAAAAGATTTTCAAGAGTTTTGAATAATTTTCAAGATAGCTTTCAAGAGAATTTTCAAAATTATTTTTCTGAGGTGTTTTCAACATGTTTTTTCAGCAGAACTTTTCAAGAGAATTCTCGAGAGCTTGGAATATTTTTGAAAATATTTGGGTATAATTAAAATTTTTGAAGATATTTCTCAAACATACTCATTTTCAAGATACCTAACTTTCAAACGTGTTTTTAGGATTTCTTCACAAAATTCTCTCAGAGCAACTTTTTAAAATAGCCATAGATAGTTTTTAAAAATTGTTTCAAAGAAAAATTTCATGATTTGTTTTTCCAATTTCAAAAGTTTTGAATATTTTTCAGAAGAATTTTTAGAGAGGTTTTGAACATGGTTTTGCAAAAAAGGTGGAAAATCCATTCTTGATGATTTTCAGAAGAGACAAGAAATACTTTCTTCACACTCCCAAGTATTGCACTGCATTAAATGAGACCAAAATCAAAAATCACCAAAAATGGGACTTATCCCCCTTTTTGTAAAAGCATATTCATTTCCTAGAGTGTTTTTCAATAATGTTTTTTTAAAGAAGGTAAAGTACCAATTCTGGGACAGTACTCTATTGTGGGACAAAATTTTCAAACGCTCCTAGCGGATAAACTAAGAGTTGAAAATGATCCCTCGCGGATGTCTTTTTTATTGTCGAGGTGTGTACTAATCATGTTTAAAGTTTATTGGGTTTTTGGAGTACTTGTGTTCTGATGAGAAATTTTTAAATCTCAGTTGAAATTTTTTGGAAGAACAAAAATAAAATTACCGTGGGGTTGAACACTACTAAAACTATAAATTTCTTATCATTTAGTAAATATGTGGCAAAAGAAGACATTTGAGTGATATTTTGAAAAAATTGGTCGAGAGTTCCCTCCAACAGATCAAGTTTTCAATTTACGAAATTAGATAAACTTAATAAATTTCTGCTGTTGATATTTCATCCATATGATCGTGTATCACAACAATAATTTACTCTAGGGCATACATACTACATTATTCATTTCGTTAATTTTGCAATCGAGTCGAAAAAAATTGTCCCACAATTGGTTTGTCCCATAATTGGTTAGACTTTGAAATGATACAGAATCGTGAAAAATGAGCGAATTTACTTCGCCTATTTGAAAAATTATATTTTTTTGCTGTCGATAAATTCATATTTTATTGAGAAAAAAATCAAAATTTATAGAACTTGAAAATTGGGCCATTTTCAGGAAAAACCAATTGTGGGACAAAATTTACTACTTTTTTTTGAAAAAATTTCAAATTCTTGTATCTCCAGGAGGAATTAAGTTGGAATGTTTTTTTCAAGTGTTAAATGTTCGTTAGGTAATGAATAAGCATGTCACTTGTTCGAAATGACCTTAGGTCTTCTTATCCCACAATTGGTTTTGAGACCAATTGCGGGACAAAAACACGTTACAGAAAAAAATTCCTCTACGAACATGCAACGCTTTGGAAAAAAACTAAGGCTGGAATGAGATGGTCAAAAGTTTAAAGTTCATGGTGAGATCACGAAATATCGTTTTCGATCCCACCTTCCTCCTCAAAAATCGAAAACAAAAGAGCTGTCCCACAATTGGTACTTTACCTTACACTTTTTTGAATGATGTTTCACCAATGTTGAATATTTTTCAAAATATTTTTATACGAATTTTCCAAAATTTATCTTTTCCGGTTTCAAAATAATTTTCAAGGTACCTAGTTTTCAAAAACAATCCAATCACAGATTTTTCATGAGTTTTAAATTTTTTACAATATTTTCATTTTGATTTTTCAACAATTATATTCACATTACAGAATACTTTTCACAAGTATTTTCAAGCTACCTTTCAAAAATAAAAAATAAATAAAAAATAAGCAAATTTTCCTAAAGATGTTTCTCAAGAGCATTTTCAAGATAATATTATATTTTTGAAAAAAATTTAATGAGATTTAAACATTATTCAGAAGTTGAAGGCAGATTTTTTTTTCAAAAAATATTTTGAAGATATTTTTTCGAAAATTTCAAAAATAATTTTCAGATTTAAGATATTTTTTTTAGATAACTTTCAAGAGCATTTTCGTGATGGTTTCATTTTTTCAAGATATTTTCCAGAAAAACTTTATAAGAGAATTTCCAATACTCTTTTAAAGATTTTTCAAGACAATTCACAAGTGTGTTTTTAAAACGATTATTAATTCATTTTTAAAAATATTAAGTATTTCTTTTTTATGAAATATCCTAGGATATTATTCAAGAGTTTTTATAGAAATGTTCTTCTAAATATTTTGAAGAGAATTTGATAATAATTAGTTAAAGAAAAAGAATCACAAAAATATAGTCCAATTTATATCTGGGGTTGATTTTAAAACCCATTTTCCTCAAATAATTCGACTAATTTTGATCCAAACACGACAAACAACATTGACTGCAAAAAAAACTAGCGTTATTTTTTTTCGAAACAACTTATCGAATTAAACCACCGTTGACATGATTTCTAAATTTATATCATGACAACGTAGACATATTAAGCACAGCACCGTTAATTACAACAAAGCGATAAAAATAAGTATAATCTCGAGTAACAAGTCGACTTTGGAAAATTGGACCACTTTGTTTGGGGAAATTTCGCAGCACGATGAAAGAGAATAGAAAAAATAAGAGGAAAAAATTTTGATTTATTTCATCGCGACGTTTTTAATAGCGTGTCGATGGCAATACGCTGCGTTGCTACACAAACACAATGTACTTAGCTAAAATTTCTTATCTTTTAAAATTCAACTCGGCCAATGTAATAAAATGGAAATGCTTAAAACGACGAATGGAACATTTCGGTGAAAACTTTTCCGCTCGACGTAGGTGGCTCGGTGGGCTTTTTCTTTTCACGACCTTTAAAATATAAAACGAACGCTTATAAACGTTATTTTGTAACAGACGCGAATTTTATTCATTCAGTTTGTACGTTGATTACTAATTTAGTATTTAAGTCCGATTGGAAACCGTTGGAGAATTAAACAGGCCAATGAAGTCTTTGGTTTTAAAGATGTAATCAACATTTTACGCTAATGAACGCGAGTACAGCATTCAATTCGCATAATGCTGTCAAGAATCGTTTTTGATTTCAATTCCCTGTACAGCTGGTTGTATCAGCGCACCGCGAACAAAAGTAATTTTCGAATTGAAACTTTATTGTGTAGCGGATTAAACGATATAATCAGTAATTTTTAAGCGCGCTAAATTTACTCGAGAGAAAATTTACTTCGAATAAACATTTGTTATTGTGTTTGAAGTTATAATTTTAATTTCATTCGTCTCGTTGGCGCGAACGCGAACGCCAGCGACAGTGAAAGAATTCGCACACAAAGCGTCCCGAGTATACTTTTATGTATTTTTATTTTAGCCAATTCGACAATTTTAAGGGTTAATTTTTCTTCTACCGTTTTATAGTATTTTCCTTCTCTCTGCTCTGTGCTCTGTTCAACGTTCCAAGTTCTCTGCTTTCAAGCTATACGCAACAATTTCCAGAATTTTTGCGCCAAAAAAGCGAAGCGGCGTGACGAGTGTTGTTTATATCAAAGGGACGGTGACTGTGATGATGATGAATTCTATCCCTGTTGAGCCAGTCGCACGGTGCAGTGTGAATGTTCCACTTGGAAGTAGATTTCTTTAATTAAGAAATTGAAATCGCGCGAATCTGGATGTACTCATTTTGTCGGACAAAAAACAAAACCGTAGTAGGCACCAAATTGAGCCTTCCAAATTATAAAAAAATTATAGCCTGTATCACCAGAGGTAGGTTCAAATATGTATCAAAGAAATATTATAAAATTCTATAAAAAAAATTATAATTAAATAAATTTTTGAAAAAATATTTTTTCAATTACGTAATGAAAAGTGCTGAAATTTTTCATGAATTTTTTGAACTGATTACGAAATCAAAAGTAAGCGAAAAAAAAATAAATTCAAAAATAACGAGAAATTATAATACACCTATCTTCAAATAGAAAAGACTAAAATTAAATAGAGAATTCTTAAAATTGAAAAAAAAATGAATAGGTAAACCTTTTTATCAATATATTTTTTTTAAATACAAAAAAAATTGTGAAAAATTCACAAAAACAAAAAAATTACTAAAAAAATTTATGAGCAGGTACATAATAGGTATAGTAATAAAAGACTGAAAAATAAGAAAAATCAAAATTCGAGGTATTAAAATTTTTTTAAATAAAATTTGAAAAAAAAATTAAGATTGTGTTGGAAATCGACCAAGAAAAATGAAAGTAGAATTGAAATAAAAAGGACTGAGGAAATATTTTTATGAAATGAAAAACATTAAAAATTATACTAAAAATTGGAAAAAATGGGGAAAAATCTAAAAATTGAATAAAATTTTGCAAAAAAATTTTAAAAATTTAGAAAATCGTGAAGATTATTGATTGAAAATTACGAACAGTTTGAAAAAAAATACACAAACAAAATTTTGAAAAATTATTAAATTTGATTTCAATACCATGTATATTTTTTAGCAAGAGATTTTTTCACCCCCCCCCCCCCTCCAAAAAAAATTGCTACATATTTTTAACGCTCTTTTCTATGGTAGAAGTTTCAATGTTCCATTCTAAAAGAAATTCGAAATATTGAAAAAAAAAACCTAAAACGATTCTTTCCAAATAGGACTTATTTTTCATTTTTTCGTCTGAAAATTTTTTTAGGATGATTCTTCCTTAAAAAAATTGCTTTAGATGAAGGCATCACTTTTATACCCATAACAACTTTTTTCCTGCCTACCCGTGTAGCAACGTCGATGCTAATTTCGATATAAATGTCGACACATCGAAATCGGTCACTTTTCGATCGTACATGTCGACACGATTGTGGATGGTTTGTCGATAATAAGCTCGACAAACCATCCACAATCGTGTCGACATGTACGATCGAAAAGTGACCGATTTCGATGTGTCGACATTTATATCGACATCCACATCGACATTTGCAATGGTGAGATTTTGAAAAATATGCTAAGTTCAAATATTCAATATAAGTATATATTAAAATTACACCAAAAATAGTGTTCAAGCCAACATTTCGACATTTTTTGTCAAATATGCGGCATTGAGGCCACCTTTGTAGCTGTACACATGCGAGTGTCCAACTAACATAGAGATGATTCTTAGACCTTATGTACTAATTCACAACACACTTTATCTGCGAGTATCACAATCACCCTCAAGACGTCGACAGTCAAGTCGATGCATTATTCGACCCTCGACAATTAGATCGACATTAACTCGACTTAAAATTCCTCTGGTCAACACTGTCGACAGTTAAGTCGATGCATTATTCGACCCTCGACAATTAGATCGACACTATCTCGACTTAAAATTCCTCTGGTCGACACTGTCGACAGTGAAGTCGATGCATTATTCGACCATCGACAATTATGTCGACAATAACTCGACAAGTCGTTGTATTATTCAAAACTTTGAAAAATAAGAAAATTTTGTGATTCTTTCAAAAATTATTTATTCCTGAGCTTAAAATGTTCTTATTAATTGTTTTTAGTTCTTTTTAGATATAAAATTTGTAAATTTAATTGGCAGAAATTGTCGACATAAATGTCGATGCGTTTATCGAGTATCGATTTTTACATCGACTTGTCTATGTAGAAAAACAACGTTTTCTAAATTAAAGGAAAATACTGAGAAAAATTCAAAAATTTTGATTGAACAGTTATGTTTAACATAGAACATTACTTTAAATCTCAAATATCATTTTTAATTCATCGTTAACCGAGAAAAAAATGTGTCTGAATTTTGTCGACATAAATGTCGATGTCGACAATTGCTACACGGGTAGGTACTCAAAAAAAAAACAAAAAAAAAAAAAAAAAAAAAAAAACAGTATAGGTAGGTAAGAATTTCTCAAAGAGAATGGAAATTTTTCGAGAGAATATTTCAAAATAATACTAATTGATGATTTTTAGGAGGGGGGGGGGGGGGGGGGGATGACTGAACGATTTTTTTTTTTTTTTTTAAATCCTCATAGGTGGTTCAAAAAATATTCCCTCCTCATGAAGTTTTGATCAGAAATCAACAATTGAATATTTTCTACTTTTTTTCAAATCGAAATTTGAATGAAAAGACCAAAAGACGAAAAATAAGGAAAAGACTGAAAAAATGATAAAAAATGAAATAAAATTACCTACTACTTTTGAAACTTACAATTTTTAATATTAAATGCTGAAATCTTAGATTAAAGAGGAAATATCACTATAAAATCAGAGTATCGTAAAGCCTAGATACAGATTCGAATCTTTGCACCATGGCAATACCTAAAATTACCACTTGTAACAAACTCATCAATTCAAACAGATAAGTCTCGATAAATTGAAAAACACTTTCAATCTTTCAATTTGAAAATTTTCCAGCAAAAAAAAAATTAAATTAAAATAAATAAAAATCCTATCTTGCAATAAATCTCGCTTTGTTTAGCACAATTTAATTTTTTTGATGTATTTTGTAAAAACATTGCAAAAAATGAGATCATTAATTTTTTGAAAGCAAAATTCATTTAAGACAGGTCGATTTTTTTCAGATTTTCAAAAATAAAAATTTTAACGTTCTAAAAAATACATTTTCAAGATTTCATGAGAAAATTTTTTCATTTTTTCAAAAAAAAGTTCTTCTCAATTTTTTGAAATTTATTTATTTTTGTTACAAAAACGCTAAAAATTGAGTTCCTATATAAATTCATGGAAAACAAATTTTTCATAATTTTTGAGAAAATTTTTTTTTTATAACTTACTTTAAGCAATAAAAAATAATTGAGAATTTTTTTTGAATTTTCTGAAGAAGAAAACAAAAAATTGTTAGGATGGAATGTTGAACTGCATTTATGTTTTTTTTTTGAAGCTGCTTAAAAAATGTGTGGAGCATCAGCGTGCGTTGCTAAAGGGAAATTCGTAAAAATCGGGCGACCCCCCCCCCCCCCCCTCAAAATGAACCTATTTGCATCAATTTATACTCAGTGCCGAGTAAACTTTTTTCGTGAAAAGGAGGAGATTTAGAAGAAACAAAATTTTCACCTTTTTTTATATTACCCAAAAAAAATTTTGTACTTATTCCTAAATAAATAAGAAATAAAAAAAAACTGTGTTTGGTATTAATTATAATTGAAGACACAAAATCGCCAGACAAATCGAAACCAGGATATATTTGCTGAAAAACAGGAGTTCAAGAGAAAATCAAGAGAGTTTTTGAAAAGTAGGAGATCTCCTGAAAACTCAGGAGGGTTGGCAAGTGGCAACACTGGTGGAGCTGGATGGCACATTAATCGTAATGGACAGTAAAATAGTACATTTCACTCGAGAAAATTTCCAATTTTCCACCACTTGATAATTTCAAAAATCACCGAAATTACTCGATATTATCCGAACAACAACGAACACTACCGATGCAACAAAATCATATTACAAATTTACCCGATCTTTTCCGAAATGATCCGAGTTCATCCGATTTTTCCCGATGTTACACGAAAACATTTAAATGAGATATTTCAAGCAAAAAAACAGTTCGTGGTGGAAAATTCATCACAAATGTTGTCCTTTGCAATTAAAAATTCAATATTTTCTCTCCAAGTAGTTATATCATATGATATATTTTTTAAATACTTACTCTATTTTCATCGCCAAGAGCAACAATAATAACAATAAACGTCGAGTTAGAAAATATATTGAATTGAATTTTCAAATATTTTCCAACATGAAAAGTTATTTGAAATATTGTATCAATCATTCGAATAACATATCAGGACCTATCACTACGTACATTTTACCCAACATTTCATTTCAATACTCGTTCATAAATACATACAATTCTAGTTAAAAATTTAATGAAAATCCGTAAAAATAATAACTCGAGGAATGGCTTATTAAAAACACCACGAGCTAATACCCAGACTCACGTCATACCACCATCCACATAAAAAATCCAGATCAAGAATAATAGAAGGGGATTGGGGAATTCGCTAAATAAACTACACCAAAAACCAAACCAAACTAAACCAAAAAATACAAACTCTTCTATTTACAAAACGTAGGTACTTTCGAGCTATAAATTAATATTTGAAGTTTTGGAAAATGCTTCTCTCGATGGGTGTAACCATAACGTAACGACGCGTTATATTCAGAGGTGTATTCCGAATTGAATATTCGAAAAACTCGCTCGTTCTCGCGAGCGCAAAAAGTTTATAAAATAGAATTAATGAACGCATAAATTTAGGTATTTTTTGAACTTTCTACACAAACAATGCATCTAGTTTTTAATCTTGCTTTTATTAAGAGTATATCGATTATAAATTTTCGCTTTCATTATAGGCTTTTGTTTTGTATTCGCAGTTACATTCGGCATACAGATCTGGGCAGAGTGAAGGGTGGTGGGGCTTTAGCAGGTAGGTATACGTTATGAATTAGTGACTGCGAGTTGATAAAGAGCATTCGACTGAATTATTTACCGCGTACAGTGTTTTTCCCGAAAGCTAAACAGGGTTTAAATAATAAAGTGCGAATTTATTAGACGGTTCACTCCCTTTTTGGGGTTATATACGTTATTATAATAAGTCTCGCAGAATCTTTATCACGCCAAACCATCCTCTCTAACCTGGTTTCCAATTACTATACCCGTTGAAAACTCGCTATCGCATCTCGCAAGTCCTATTTAAACGCCTTTATTATACCCAGGCGATCCGTTTAGCCGAATTTTTTCGATTACGATGTTAGATTTTTAGGCTCGACCTCGCCTATACCATACTATACTTCCACCCGCATAGTTCCTTCTTCCTGTTTGGGTAATTTTTTCGTCAACAATTTTACAACCCCCTTTTTTAAACTCCTACACTGGGTTAATGTCCAGCCTTATATAAATCAACTCAGCCTCAACTCCGCATTCCGCCATAAACTTTCATTTTAATTGAAAATAGCCCAAGTTTTTACAACTCGACTTTTTTTTTCTTCTTTTCTCATTCCAAGTTTCAACACTTTTAACGCAAACCCCACCCCCTCCCCTACGTGGTTTCTCTCCAGGACTCACGCAACTGCGAAGCTTGCACACGTGTTACTTTTTGTTGTTTTTGTTTTTTATTTATTTCCAAATGGATTATATCTTTGTGGCTAAGTTAAGTTTTTCGAAAGAATTTTTACAAAATGTAAGATACGCTGGGCTGTTTCATTCGCAGAGAACTTTATACTCGATGTTTTCATATTTTATATTTAGTGTCGGCTTCTCTGCTCGTCTCTTCTCTTTGGCTAGAAAGAAGAAGAGGGGAAAAAAGAGTATAAACCCCGTTTTTCGCCTATACATGCGTGTGTGATTACAATGGTAACGAAAAATATAGGTCGAAACTGTCTCTCTTTCTCTCTTCGATATAACGAAATTTTTCTTAACAATATAAAATCCTCTTAATCCTCGTATCGTAACACTTCCTGATGTAGGATTCGGTTACTTTTCGACCCGTATCTACGAGAGCACGTCGTCTGTACATAGACGTAAGACATCTAGGTACAATTTCGAATATCTTACACCCAACAGACAGCTAAATTTTCAGAATATAATTCTTTACATTCTGCGAGCAGTTTTGTCCTTTTCACATTCGCATCCATAAGGTACGAATTGATTTGCAATGTCCTTCTTCTCCCGACCACTCGCCACATAATCTGGTGGTTTTTTCTTCTTTTCATCTAATGGTGTATTTTTCCACTCGTTTGAGGAGGAAATTTAATCCTCGATTAAACAAAATAATGACGAAAAGAAAACAGATATGAAAATAAGTAATTGAGAGTAAAACATTAAACAGCCATTTAAAGTGTTTGAATTTTTAAAAGCTTCGCATCGTTGTCGATTTTTTTTACCAACGCATTAAATATGCTTTAAAAGTTTTTCTTCGTAAGAAAACTCTATTTTCCCCAATTTATGAAGAAAACAATATTTGCTGAGTTGGGAGTTCGTTTGCTCGCGAAGAAGCAAAGTCACGAACAATAACAATGACTATTAATTACGCCAGAGTCGTGTTTTGGCAGCGAAGAATCGTGGAATGTGACACAATTTGAGCATTGAGTGTAAAAAGTATCAAACCTACTTCATGATAAAGCTTTAATATTATTTTTTCTTGTTTTCAAAAAGCGTTTAAAAAAATCATTAAAAATTGTTATTTAATCAAAATAAGCAAATTAGGAAGTACATTTTGGTTTCGCTGTGAATCTATTCGATGTTTAAGAAACCGGTTCAGTGATTCTCATCCGGTAGTCAATTTTTTATAAAATGGGATAAGAGAAAAAAATGTTTCACACAAAAATTAAGAGCTCGAAAAAATAAAAATAAATCGTTTATATCATTCATAAATTTCTGGAACCGGTTCAGGATTCATAAAAAATTGCCAAAAATTTCTGTAAATTGGACATTGGAACAAATGATTCTCATAAAAGCTCATTCCACTGGAAATCAATCATTCATGTAAGTTCGTTAATTTTTGGAACCAGTTCAATGACTTCTAAAAAGAGGTCAAAATTCTTCCAAAAACCAGGAAGTGGAAAATAACACTTCAAACTAAAGTTGTGGACCATTGAAAAATCACCCAATTACATTTTTAAAAATTTTTAAAACCGGTTTAGTAATTCCTAAAATTTTTATCTAGAATTAAAAAAAATAAAAATTGTCATAAAAGTTTATACCTATCATGAAATTAACTATTTTTATGGACAACAAAATTTTGAAACCGGTTCAGTAATCCAACGAAAATGGCCTACTCAAGGCTTTTTCTAAAGTTGAAAAAAGAAATCTCATAAAACTTTATCCTACAGAAAATCAAATATTATTTTGTATGAGCCAACATAGGGTTAACTTGGGAGGGCAAGGGGACATATGCCCCCATAATTTTTTTTTTTGACAGATATTTACAGAAAAATATAGGAAAAATCACGTTCCTTTAAAGAAGAAAAAAAATTTGCCTCCCTCAATATTCCTCCTAAGTTACTGCAATGGGTGGAAAGTTCTTGATGCTGGTTTAATGATTTCTAAAGGGTTTCCCAAAAATCGTCCCACATTAAAAAAATTGAAAAAAATGCTTCAAACAAAAGTTGTGGACCATAAAAAAAATTATACATTTACAATTCGTAAAAATTTTTAACCGGTAGGAATGAAACCTGCAAAATTGAAAAATTGAAGACTGCTTTAAACCAAAGTTATGGACTATACCACAATTCAATCATTTTTCTGATTACCTACCTACTTATAGTAAATTTTTAAAACCAATGTCAAGTGATTCCCAACCGGTTATTAAAATCACTCCAAAATTTGATAAATGCATAGGAATCTGGGCAAAAAATAGCAATAAAAGTTTGAAATGCGGAATATTAAAAAAAATTGTCAATTTTTCTTTCTTGAATTTATTAAACATGTTCAGTGGTTTCAAAATCTTTGGTAGTTCTTCTACAGAAATCGACCCAACAACAAAATCGTATAAAAAAATTGTATAAAACACAAGAACTGATTTTAAAACCGGTTCAGTAGATACCAAAAAATTGTCAAAATTCACTGCAAAATTAGAAAATGGAAAAAAGGTTTAAAACTTCAGTAAATAGAAGATGAAGATCATTACAAACGAGACATTTATACCTAATTCGTTAAGTTTTGAAACCGGTTCAGTAAGTATGATTCTCAAATTATGATTTTCAAAATTCCTCTGTTGCATAGATAATTATAATAAGAAAATCGAAATGATTCAAGCACATTCAAGTTATAGACTACTGAAGTTCAATGATTTTTGAAACCGTGTCAGTGGTCTCCAACCAGTTATCAAAATCAAACCAAAATTGATTAGGAATGCGAAAAAAAATAAATAAAAAAAGTTGCAAAAAGATTGTAAGACATTGAAAAAATCAATTATTTATCTTCCTTAAATTTTTGAAACCAGTTCAATGGTTTCCAAATTTCGGTTATAATTTTGTAAAAAGCGACAAAACGAAAAAATCATTCAGGTGAAATTGGTAAAACACATGAATTGATTTTGGAACCGGTTCACTGATGTCAGAATTCCTTCAAACTATTAAGAAGAAGAAGAAGAAACTTTAAACCAAAATCGTGGACTGCTGAAATTGAAACATTTCTTGTTCATAAATTTTTGAAACAGGTTCAGTGATCCCCATACATGTTATCAAAATCATTCCAAAATTGATTGGCAAACGAATAAATAGGTAAAGGAATAAAAAAAATTGTAAATTGTAGGACATTCAAAAAATCAATTTTTTTTCGTACTTTTCAATTTTGAAACCGGTTCAATGATCCTCAAACTTGGAACTACACCGTAATCAAAAGGGTGTAAATTTTAAAAAGTTTTTTGATAAAGTAACAAATAATTTATTTTCTCAATTCTACCGCAATCACGTTATCTGCTGGCAAAGTTTCTATTCCACCTTTTAATTAAATTATAATTTTTACGTATCGCGACCATCAAAAGTGGATATCCTTTTACGTTAGCCAGCTGAATTCCATCAATAGTACTAAAATTTTCCCACCTACGTGTTCGCAGGTAGGCAGAAATCCAAGGAAATTTCCCAAAGGCTATATTTTTTTTTTTTTTTTTTGCTTTTCTCACAGGTACCTACCTACACCTTGCTTTTACAAGAGTTTCCATTTCAAACTCGTATATCCTTTCGAGGTGAACGAACCAACTCAAAGGGGTCGATTCTTCAGTCCGTGGGTATTTATATAACTCAATATTTTCATTACAACCTAAAGTAATCCAGCCACATAGACAGCTTATCTTTAATTCATCGATTCGCCTTCGCCACCAAGGCGAAAAAAAAAGTCACAAAGTTCAAAAAGAAGAAAACAAACCGGTGATTTAATCATCGAATATAGACGATAATTTTCCCAAAGCTCGAATAAAATCGCTTATACCTACCAACAGGTACATCTATAATAATAATGCGAAGGGGAAACTTGTCATAAAAAATTATACCCGATGATTAATATCCCATAACCCATATTTATCAAACTGGGCGGTCTTGAATTTCTTATTACTATGTAGTTATTTCACTACCTACGCGCATACTAAATGTAAGTTTTAGAAATCGTACATCTGCGAAACTTACCCTTAACATGTTTCTATTCAAATAAATTAATTCTGCGCCTTGTACGTCTCGGTCTCTCAAAATATTCACGTATTCGTCCAACCTCAGCGCTTTCATCCAATCTACGATGTTTTCGTTCGTCCATTTCACTAATGGCTGTAACAAAAAAAAAAGAAAAATTAAAAACACGAATTCGTTAATTAAATTTCGAAACCGAGACGACGTTTAGCTATATAGCTATAAATGTTACCCGAGTAAAAAGGGTATCTTTTCAAAATGACCTTTCCGCTAAATGAGAATGCATGACTGATACATCAAGCGAGCAATTTTAAAGCGATGTAATTAAAAATATATATGTATATTGGAAAATAGTGGCGAAATGTAATTAAATCTGAAAAAATCTAGTACTCGGTACGCGAAAAATTGAAAATTTTCATTTCAAATTTTACCCGAAGGTAAACTTTTTCAAGTTTTGATGGAAATAAAACTTTGTAAACGTTTGAAAATTTAATCATAGAAATTCTCAGTCTTGGAAACGTTCACCTAAAATTGCTGGTTCGTTGCTGGTTCTCAAAATTGCCAAGTTTTTGCATTTTCGACTTTGAGGAAATAATTATTGATAAAAAAATTTTAAAAATCCAGGTGACTTTCGTTTATACATATAGTTCTCTTTATCAATTTCTATGAACGTTTTATTCACATGAACCGATTTTTAAGCGCATGCGTATTGAGCATTTTCATTTTGTGATTATACTTGTAATAAACCGGTTTTTGGCGCATGCGCAATGCATATATTTTATTAATGCAGATGGCTACAGCAACATGACGTCATCTTACTGCAAGAAGGACTTAATAATTTTCTACGAAAATAAAAGCGACGTGATTTAAAGGAAAGGGAGGGGGCCAATTGAAAATTGTTTGAAACGAAAGTTGTAGATTGAGATCTGAAGAATAATTTTGGTCATCATAAAAATTTTGATTGGACCTCTCCCTCTCCTCTAATTTTGTATAATACTACGTAAATACATATATAATATTCGAAATTGGAGGAGAGGGAGAGGATCAATTGAAAATTTTTTCAAACAAAAGTTACAGATTAAGGTTGTGAGGATGATTTTGATCATTACAAAAATTTTTATTGCACCCCTCACACCCTTCCAATTTCGAATAATAACTATTTATGTAGTATTGTGATTGTGAAAAATAAAAATTAGAAGAGAGGGGGGCCCAATCGAAACTTTTAAAATGACCAAAACTATTTCCTAAGATCTCATTCAACAACTTTTGTTTGAAAAAATTTTCAATTGACCCTCTCCCTCTCCTCCAATTTTGAATAATATAAGTATTCACGTAGATAGTATTATACAAAATTGGACGGAAGGGAGGGGGGGGGGGAAGCTTCGGTCTGTAACTGGTTCCAAAAAAACGCTTATCCTTTTAGAACAAACAATTTAAAAAACTTTCAAAAAAAATTGAGGAATGTTTTGAAAAAATTCAATGGGAAAAATTTTTCTCAAGGAAGTGATTTGTTCAGTGGGAGTTTTTAATCAAAAAATGTCAATTCTTACAGAGAAGTTTTATAGGAAGTTTTTTAAAGAATTCTGTTTTTAAAGTGATATTTATACTAAATTTTTAAAATAAATTTTTAAAAAAATCTACCTATTTATAGAGAAAAATCTTTAGAAAAAGCTAAAGAATAATGAGAGATTTGATTCAAAAAATTATTTTAACAATTTTTTATTGAAAAGATACAAGAATCGCTTTTTCTTTAAAAATTTTTTTTCAAAAAAAGAGGGAAGCCCTAAGAAAAGTTTGAAGGGCCGGGGTGGGGAGGGGTAAAACAATACACAAGAAACTTTTCGCAAACAATTTTCTCGCAAATGTTTTCCCCACAATAATTTTATTCTGCAATAAGCTTTTTTTCAGGCAGAATTTTCAATGAAAAAATTTCAATTCTTATTGAAATAACTCGTGGAATTTTGTTCAAAACAAAATAATTTTTTTTAACTTTTGAAATTCAATTCCCTCGAGTAAATTCGCTCGATTTAGTGGCCATATAGTTAACTATCTACCTACAAGAGTATATAAACAGGAAGTAAAAGCCTCGCTGCAAAGTACTCGACGATGTGTTCTTCTTATTCTTTTTACCAAGGGTGAAAACACGAGCAACATGCGAATATGGTATAAAAAATTTAACGATACAGTAAATTAAATTTTTATTCCAGATTGACATGGTTATAACGTGAACCATTTACTTAAAGTGAGTTTATCATCTCTGGAAAAGTCGTATTATGTCGCTGCGCAATTTTACGATTCAGCTCGGCTATTAAAATTTATTTCGCATTTTAATACAGCCAAATTGTCGCTTCTTTATTACGCTACGATGGAGATCAGCGAATAAATACAATGCACCAGGTTGCAATTCTTTTAACAATGAGATAAACTTTCGACGCTATACTTTGGAGCAGAAAATTACAATATTTAAAAAATCATCCCTTTTATATACTTAGCATTTTCACTCGAATAATCGATGTAGTAACCTAAAAATTAATTTTCTTATCACCCTAGCTCGTTGTGTATTTTTAAATGAGAAACAGGAAAAAAAGCAATTTCTACTAACTTATAAAAAATTAAAACTCGTAAAGTTTTCCTATCAAAAAAAAAAAAAAAAGAGGAGAAGGAAAAAAGTTAACTTACTGTTTCAATAACGGATTAAGTTTTTGTTAACTTACGGAGCAAATCGGTCTCAAAATTGCTTTTGAAAAGGACTGATTTCGATCGAACGAAAACAAAACTTTGTTCGTAGCGAAAAAATATTGAAATATTAAAAGTTTTTCTATTAAACGCGCAAAAAATTAACCTAGTTTCGTCAAATTGTAGTTTTGAATCGTTGTTCAGCATAATAAATGAATCGCCTGTCCTGCCCTGACACCCTTCCCCCTTCTTTACAATCTGACCAACTTGATGGGTAACTTTTCATGTACACGTTATTGACGTATAGAAAATACAAATAATTCGTCAATACTGAGGCGAAACGATGGTAATTTTCGACGTGAACATCATGTTGAAATGTATGAATTATTTGCGTTCGCATCGCGAATTTCTTTTCACTTCCTTTAGTATTTTTTTTCTTTTATAAATTCCGCATACCAGAACGGGCGGGGTAAATAATGCAGAAGATTTTGGCTGTGCTCCGAAGTAGACTTTTTTCTCCATTTTTATCGACTCGTTGGGGATGTTTTTGTTATTAAAATTCTGTTTGAATTTAAATATGAACAAAACATCGTGGATTATGTATCGAAGTTGGATTCTATACGTGCCTAACTGCCTACGCCATTTCTACTTGTTCAACATTTCGTAGAAATATTGATAAATATTTCTACTACGAAAGTTATGAAAAGAATAAAGGATCGTTCACAATGGACCTTAACTTTTTACTTTAACTTTAACCAGCTAAAGTTAAAGTAAAAAGTAAAAAGCAAAAAGCAAAAAGCAAAAAACAGTCAAAACTCCTACTAACCAACCATTTCCAAAATGAATTTTAAGCTTTTTTATGCTTAAAATCGTTTTGAAAATGGTTGGTTAGTAGGAGTTTTGACTGTTTTTTGCTTTTTGCTTTTTGCTTTTTACTTTTTACTTTAACTTTAGCTGGTTAAAGTTAAAGTAAAAAGTTAAGGTCCATTGTGAACGATCCTTAAAATATCCGAAAGAAAAAAAGAAAAAATATAAAATAAACGACCAACAAGAACAGGAATATTTTTCATGACGAATGTAAAATTCTTAATTTTTTTTTTTTAAATAAATAAAATTGCATACATACAAGCCAAAAAAAAATGACAGATTATGAGAAACGATTGCAATGCGATCGGAAGGTGGGATAAATGAATATGAAAAAACCTTATTCTTGCGAAGAAAACTTCCAAAAAGACAAGAAATTTTTTTTAAATTTTGATTACAAATTCAACTGTTGGAAATTTGATTTGAAAACAATAAATGTGTCATGAAATAGGTATGTTGAATTACACAAATTCATTTAAAAATGATTTATAAAAATTTCTTCAGGTGATAAATTAAAAAAAAAGAAAGAATTGATGCATTAGGTTTTTTTTGAATGTCTTCTACGTATTTCGATTTTAGACCTTTTCATATTGAAAAATGTTCCAAATTTCAAGGATTTCTTAAATAGAAAAATTTCCAGAATTTTTAAAATCGTAAAAATTTATCAAACTTTAAAAATAGATCCAATTTTGAAAAATTATCAACGTTGAAAAATGACAAAAGTTTTCAAATTTTCATCAAATTTTGAAAATTCAATACCTATACCTTAATTTAAAAATTTTACGTTTCATCAAAATTACGAAAATTTTCTATTTTTATTCAAATTTAAAAATCCATAAAACTTTGCAAACTGACTTTTTACTTTGTTTGAAAATTTGGCAGAACTTAAAAAATTATTCAAACTTCAAAAATTTACTTACTAAAATTTCAAAATGAACAAATTTTGAAAATATACCTGGATTAAAATTTTTATCAACGTTTGAAAAGTAGTTAAGTACAAACTTTCAAATTTTTACCAAATCTTCAAAATATTATAAATTTAAAAATTTCACGTTGTCATCAAAATTTTGAAAATTTTAAATTTTTTTAAAAGTTGAAAAATTGCTATTCCATTTTTTTTTTTTTTTTTTTGAAAATCCAGCTGAATTTTGAAAATTATTCTAACATAAAAGAATTAACGTTGAAAAATGACAAAAAGTTTTCAAATTTTTATCAAATTTTGAAAATTCAATAAATTTTAAAATTTCACGATTCATCAAAATTATGAAAATTTTGAAAATTTTCAATTTTTATTAAATTTTTAAAATCGAAAATCCATCAAACTTTGCAAACTGACTTTTTACTTTGGAATTTTCATGAAATTTTGAAAACTTAACAAACGTCACAAAATAAATTTTTAAAGTTCACTGAAAATTTAAAAAAAAATGAAATGAGTAAAAATGGGCTACCATTAACGACAGCTTCAAAAATCGATCTTTTACGAAATAACTCACCATGACTTCGAAATTTAAAGCTCTGCAGCACCTTAACTTTCAAAAATAGAAAAAAATTTGAAATTTTTCACATGAATTTTTTCTATAAAGCTGCCTATTCTTCAATGTAAAGTGCAAAATATAGTCGTATTGGTCTTTCAACTCTTGGAAATTGAATTTATTTAATATAGAATGTCGATACTGCGTACGATAACTTTTTTTTGGGGGGGGGGGGGGGGGGTTCCTCAGCCCTCACAACTCGAACTGTATATAACGAATAAGCCTATTTTAATTTTGTTTTTTTTTCGTACTCCTTTCTATGCTTTTTTATTATTATAAAAATTTTTGAAATGAGCCAACGACATAATAAACGAAAGTAAAAAGTTTATACCATTGTGTAAACAAAAACGAGCCTCTTTTTGAAACTATACTTACTCGCTTTCGCGTGCACATTTATTTGAACATCTTTTGAAGTTTGCTGCCACCGTGGTAGACGTATTAAGGTTATATAAATAAAACTATTTCCTCATTTACCAAGCGTATATGGCACATAACTAATAATCGTGATGCGTTTTATGCGAATTTTCCATTGCGAGTGGGTAATATCTTGATATTTACGATGCTATGTCTTTGTACTATACATGAACGAAAAATTTCACTTTTGAGAACGCCTCGGGGCGTGTTTCCCAAATTGCTTAAACGTGAATGTGAAAAAATCCAACTCTAAGAGGTTTAACTACCTATTTTGTTTAATTACATTATTACTTTGGCCTTAAACATTTTCGAGTCCCTGGTATGAGAAAGCCTTTGAGGTGAATGCTCTTCAGCAATAGGTGGTTTTTGAAAAATGCTCAATGTGGAAAATTCGTAATAATGGCATAAGAAGATAAATTAAGATACACGTGTTCTCGACTCTCGTGATATTACGTTAAACTCAATTTTTCTTGAGGATTTTTATCAGTAAGTATTTTTTTTAATTTTCAAGTTGCAGAATTTTTTTAAATTTTTTGAAGAAAAAAAATGATTTCTAAAGTTTGCATTTTTCCTTTTTTTTTTTTTTTTTTTCAAAAGAGAATTTGCAATTTGTTTTGAATTTTAAAATCCTTTCATCATCATCCCAGACCCAGATTTTTTGCATATACCTTGAAAGAAATTCAAATTTGTTAAACAATGCATCTCTGCACTCTACTTTAATTATTACACGTGCTTCATAAACCTGCATTAATCTCACTCACAGAAACAAGCCAAAAAGAAACAACACAAAAATTAAGTAAGTAGGTAAATTTAAAAATAATTGAGATACACAGAGTACTTTCATTATGTACTTTCATTCCCTCCACTCTTCCTCTGCACATTTTACTCGACAATACATCGAGAATTCTCTTAAAATTACTTCATTTCATATAATAAAAATCATTCACTTAACGATGCAGAATTTTTTTAAATAGGTATTTCTTATCTAAGTTGGAAAAAATCCGCTCAGTGCGACCTCCTCCCCACACCTCCTTCGCAATCTCGCTCCATTGTGATCCAACATTACAAGAATATACTAAATTGACGACTCGACAATTTTCCATTCGAGTTCATTCATCGCCATTTCGCCTCGTCGTACCCTTAAAAAAATCAAAGTCCGCTTAAATATTTTCCATAAAGGTGAGTTCTCGGGCAGATGAAAATATACGTCGAGTTTCCCTCCCTCTGCATCTCCTCTGCCAAGAGGAAAAAAATCAAAATTTTACCCACTCGACTACCAAACGTTTGATATTTCCAGATTCTCCGTCCGTATATAGCTGTACGGACGAAATATGGTGTTGACAAAATAAACACCTTACAATCTATAAATACGTCGGATTAAGCGAGCACCGGAATTATTGACTTTTCGCACCGGATTAAGATTTATACTCGACTCGGGCGAAGATTTACGCCGCCAAGTTTTTCTGTCACTTTTCCAAACACCCTCAAGACTTCGAACTAATTTAATGTAAAAAAACCGTCATAGCGACGACCTCGAACATATTTTCTTCTCTTTTGTCATATAAAAAGAAAAGGCTTCCGTCCATTTTCTTTACGTTCCTTTTTTTTTTCTTTTTTTCTTCGGCACTCTTATTTTCTCAAAACATATACACCGTATACGAACGATAAAAAAGTAACCGGATTAAGGTATACGTGTATTGATAAATTATTACTCTTTTTCAGGTTTTTTTTCTTTCTTTCTTTTACTTTGAAAAGAATTATATAAAGAAAAAGGGTAAGCTAGGTGTTTTATTCGTGGCGCGTATAAAAAGCTCGATAAAATTTCAACGACGAAATTACTGCCTTGGTTTACCACACACGTTTTATCAAAATGTAAAATTTCCTAATTATGTAGACGTAGGTGATATAAACCTTACCTATGTTTTGTTTGGGAACGGGTATTGAAATGAAACGCTCGTAAACGTCATTCATATTTTTATGTAACTATTGTTAAAATGTTGAACAACCCGAAGTGACATGAAACTATTCGAGTACTCGACTACACTTGTTTGAAAATACACGTAAAATAAAAACACTGCTATTTGGAAAACCTGTAACGATGAAAAATTTTTCATCCAAAATTACGTATTTTTACAAAATACAGTAGAACTTCGATTATCCGAGTTAATTGGGGCGAAAGGAAATCGCATGCCGTGGGAAGTGGGATAGTCGATTTTTTCGTGTTTTTTTGTTGAAAAAATGCAACAAAAAACTTCGTATTGCAGAAATTTTATAAGTAGAAATGACTGAAGAAGCGGAAACCAACGAAAAAAGCACACAGTGAATCGCTTCGGATTAATATTAAACTAATTTTAAAAAATGATTAAAAAATTCTTCATTTTTTGAGAATTAAAAAAAAATCGGATTTAAGTTTCCTTTTTTACAAAGCATTTTTTCTAGAAAATTTTGAAAAATATACATTTTTTCATTTTAAAAAAAACGCAAAATTATTATTAGGTATTATTATTTTTTTTTTTTGAAAATTAGAAATTATTTATTTAAAAAATTTAATTAAAATTTCTCAGATGCGGAAAAAAATTTTAAAAATTTATTCACAAAAATTAGGATTTTAGATTTTTTTTTTCAATTTAAAAAGAAATCAAAATAAAATATACATTTCAAAATGTCATTCAAAAAAAATCCCAAGTCAGTGGTCACAGTTTTTGCGAAATACTCGTAATTTTGTACTTTGAAGGTTTTCAAATAATTTTAAAATTTTTGAGAAAAACTCGTAAATTATTCACGCTAGCAACAGATTGCAAAGATTGCAAATTTTTTGTTGCGAAAATTCAAAAGTCAAAATTTGAAAATTTTGGAAAAATCCACAATTTTACATTCAATACTTACCTAATTCTATGTAATCTTCGTAGAATACTAGTTTTATAATTTACGCTTGTTGAACTTGATATTTTGTTTGTTGAATTATTATTTATCTGTTACTTTTTGAATACCTACCTACATAGTATGATGTGTAATTTGATTCTTGGAATATTTGTAAAATTTTTTGCTATTGCATATTATTGTTTGTTGTTGTTATTTATTTAATTATTTATTTATCGTATTATGTAGTATCTATACTCGTTAGAATATTGTAATTATTGTTAAATGTGCATGTCGACGCAAATGACCTAAGTAGTCGAGCGGCGCTAAATAAATGAATTATGATGATGATGATATTCAAAAAATCCAGACTTTCAAGTAATTGAAAAATTTTAGGTATCTTCGTTTGCAAAAAAAAAAAAAAATGTAAATCTTGAAAATTGAAAATTTCTACAAAAAATTAACTAAATTTTGTATTAATTTTGTTAAAAATGTACAAAAGTTCATAACTTGTACAAATTGAAAAATGTTTGCAAGCAACCATAACTTTTTCAAAATTGAATTTTTTTTGTAAAATACGAAGACGTGATAAAATTTAAATTTTGAAGAATTGGATTTTTTTTGTAAAAAATACCTTGTATACTTAAAAGAAACCCCCGCTTTTAGGGAATGAAAATATAAAAAAAATCACGAGTTCTCGTTTGTTGAAAAATAAATAAATAAATATGGAGGAAAAATGGAAAACTTGGAAATCAAAAAACATGTTTTCCAAAAAAAAAAAAAAAAAAGGAGGAATTCTGCATTTGTAAGCCAATGCGAAAAATAATTGAACCTTGAAAATTTTTGAATTCTAATCAACAAACTTATACTAACACTAGCAAAAAAATTTTTGGCATTTTTTTTTCGAGATCATCTTTCCAGAAAATCTTTTCATTAAAAATTATCCTACCAAAAATTTAAGAAAATTTTGTTTTTTATCGAATGGAAATATTTTGAAGAAATTGTAGAATTTTTTTACTACAAAATTAAAAAGGTTTTTGCATAAAAATGAAGTATTCTAATTTTTTTATGGAATTTTAGAAAAATTGTTTTTCATCTCAAAATCATTTTTAAAGGAATTGATGAAATTTGTTTTTCATGTCAACAAAATTGAAAAGATTTCTTGGCCTAAATTGAATGCCATAATTTAAAAAATTTTTTGGTATGATTTGAAAAAAAAAGTTGTTTTACCAAAAATTTAGGAACAATTTGTTTTTTATCCAATGGAAATACTTTGAAGAAATTGCAGAATTTTTTCCAACAAAATTGAAAATGTTTTTGCATAAAAATGAAGTATTCTAATTTTTTTATGGAATTTTAGAAAAATTGTTTTTCATCTCAACAAAATTGAAAAGATTTCTTGGCCTAAATTGAATGCCATAATTTAAAAAATTTTTTGGTATGATTTGAAAAAAAAAGTTGTTTTACCAAAAATTTAGGAACAATTTGTTTTTTATCCAATGGAAATACTTTGAAGAAATTGCAGAATTTTTTCCAACAAAATTGAAAATGTTTTTGCATAAAAATTGAATAATCTAATTTTTTGATGAAATTTCAGGAAACTCGTTCTTCATCTAAAAATTGTTTTGAAAAAAAAATGATGAAATTTGATTCTCATGCCAACAAAATTGGAAAGATTTCTAGGCATAAATTGAATGCAATAATTTAAGTTATTTTTTTTTTGATATATTTGAAGAAAAAAAAATTGTTTTACAAAAAATTCAAGAAAAATTTGTTTTTTATGTAATGGAAATCCTTGGAAGAAATTACAGAATTTTTTCCTGCAAAATTGAAAAATTTTTCACATAAAAATATAGGTAATAATCTAATTTTTTGATGAAATTTCAGAAAAATTGTTTTTCATTTAAAAATTATTTTTAAAAAAATAGAAGAAATTTGTCCTCATGTCAAAAAAATTGGAAAGATTTCTTGGCATAAATTGAATGCCATAACTAATTAATTTTTTTGATATAGGTAAATGAAAAAAAAATTGTTTATTTATCACCCAAAAAATTGAAACAATTGTTTTTTGACCATTTTTTCCGAAATAACCTTTCAAGAAAATTTGCAAAAAAATCACTTTTTAATTCGCAAAGAGATGAACGAAATCATTTTGTGATAATTTTTTCGAAACTGATCAAATGAAAATAATTTGAAAAAATCGAAGAATTTTTTCAACCATTGAAAATATTTTTTTGCATAAAAAATCGAATACGTAGGTGCTCATACTTCCCTCAATTCATTATTTTTTTCAAATAGTAAAAATTTCGTTTTTCATTGTACATATTTTCCAAAAAAATGACTATCGAAAAATACCGTTTAAAAAACTCGTCGAAGCAATCGAGAAAGAAAACACTTTCTCAAATGTTTCACCCAACTCGATCGTAAATCTCACACATTCGGTTCGTTAAATACACGTAATTACCAGACATAGCCTTTCGGCTATATTTCACAGTTCATAGCTTATCGATAAAAGTATAAGTAATTTTTTGGCTAAATAATAAACCATTAGTGACGCAGGACAGCCAAAAGGCGTATTGTAATACCAAAAACGGACCTAAGCCGCCTACAACGAAAAAAACAACAATTTGTAAACTCCATAGGCCGTTGCAATCGACACATGTTCAGACCAAACTAATTATTATATGCTATTGGCTCGGTAATGTACACTCAGCTCGACTCCGACTCGCCGCATCATTCCGAGAACACCAAGTAATTTCAAAGTTGGTAAAATTTTTACGCTATTAAATTAAATTCCTCGCCGGTCTGCCCCTTCGCCCCTGCTCCCGCGATAAACTTCGCTATAAAGAAATTAAATTTCACTTCATTCGTGCGTGTTAAACTGTCGATAAAAAATTCCTCCCCGGGACACCGGATTTGGAAACCGAAAAAAAATAAATAAATAAAAACCAACAAAGCCTGCAAATCAACGCTTTGTTTCAGTTGTAGTTTTAACTGTCAGTTAACCTGATATTGATTACGTAAAATACTTACCAGCAAACTTTCGAGCATAGACCGTTTGCGCACACTCATTGTTTATTCCCCCTTTTTGGGCAACCCGTTTGCGCACATTTTCAAATACAAAGGAGTGGATATGATTAATGACTATTTCCAAAATTGTGAGTCGTTTGCGCACGTTCTTAGAATTTAGGGTAGCTCCTGTACTCCAATGCAATGGTTCCCAAAATGGCCAAAATGCGAGGTAAATTTGAACTTAGATTTAATTAGAAGTGTTTGAAGGGACCAATCAGAACTGTCCCCCTCCGATCATTACGATTTTTTTCAGTGATAGGGGCAACACTGAAAGTTACTATGCTGCTGTTGGTTTACCTGGGTTGCGTTCGGAAACTCGATGTGTAGGAAAAATGTGTTGTTTTCAAAACAGTTTGTCAAAACCACCTAGACACTACAAGCCATGAAGTTAAATTTGGCAACCTTGCGGTAGACGGCCGACTTGAGCAAGTTGAATATGCATTTTCCGGGCAAACGTAGTGCAGGCATGATACTAACTATTTTTTTTTTTTAGTGACTTTAGTGACCAAAAATTGGTCAAAAAGTGACCAAAATTTTCGAAAAAGTGACCAACATTTTCGATAAAGTGATGAAAAATTAAGCCTATTAGGGCAGACCAGAACAATTTTTCCAATGAGCAAATTTTGGTTGGATACTGCGCTCTGGTCTTTATTTTCAATAAAATGAGAGAAATTTTTGGTTTTTTAATTTTTTAGGTACGTAGGGAAAAAACAACACGCAACACTACTTTTTATTACAAGTTGTCATGTTAAAACGTTAAACAGGCAATTTTTTTTTTTTTTTTTTTTTGATAATTTTCTAGTTAGGTATTTGGAAAATTTTCAATTTTTCTTCTTTTTCGAGGAAGGTATGGCCAAAAAAACTGAAAAAAGTGACCAAAGTGAAAAAAAGTGACAAATCAACTAAAAAAGTAACTCTGTATCATGCCTGGTAGTGTTTTTCGCAAAAATTGACGAGAACCTAAATTGTAGAGCGAAAAATTAAGTTTCGTTTAGTGTACTCGGAATTTCGATTCGACGAATATTTCTCGAGTTACGGTCGAAAAACTGATTTGAAAATTGGGCCGTCTACCAGATTTTCCCTATTTTCTCGGTCAAAGAAGCGATTTTCGTAAAAATTGATAAGAACAAAAATTGTAGAGCAAAAAATATACTTTCATCTTAAAATTGTTAAAATTTCGATTCGACGAAAATACCTCGATTCATTAGCAAAAACTGTTTTTTCACATATGCCAATTTTCATTTTTTCCTATTTCGCGGACAAGCAAAACGTTTTTCATGAAAATTGATAAGAACTAAAATTGTAGAGCATAAAAAATCCTTCAGTTTTAGTGCTTTTAAAATTTTTGATTCGACTAATTTCCTGAGTTATCGTCAAAAAACTCTTTATTTTCTCATTTTCGAGGTCAAAGACCCGTTTTTTGTGAAAACTGATTTTGAAAATTGACCGTCTATCAAAGTTTCCCATTTTCCCGGTCAACGAAGCAATTTTCGTGAAAATTGATAAGAACCAAAATTGTAGAGCGAAAAATGTCCTTTCATCCTAAAATCATTGAAATTTCGATTTGACGAAAATACCTCGATTTCTCAGCGTAAATTGTTTTCTTGGATATGCAAATTTTCACATATTCTCATTTTCAGTGCGAACGAAGCGTTTTTCGTGAAAATTGATCTGAACCAAAGTTGTAGAGCAGAAAATTTCCTTTCGTTAATGTGCTGTCAGAATTTCGATTCGATGAATATTTCTCGAGTTATCGTCAAAAAACGGATTTGAAAGTCGGCCGTCTACTACACGAAAATGCGACGTTGCCTTTCTACGTTCATGGCTTGTATTGTCTAGGTGGTTTTGAGTTTGTCCATAGTTGAAAGTGCGAAATACTTTCAATTATTTCAATTTCTTCAATTTACAAAATAGCCATTAATATCTGAAATTCTGAATGCATGTACGAGTGGAAATAGCTCGTACATGCATTCAGATATTAATGACTATTTCGTAAATTGAAGAAATTAAAATAATTGAAAGTATTTCGCACTTTCAACTATATGGACAAACTGTTTTGAAAACAACACATTTCTCCGACACTTCGAGTTTCTGAACGCAACCCAGAAATATGTTTGGTATTGATGCCGTAGTGTTGCCAATATGAAAAATATACCAATTTCGAATTTTAAAAATTTGTAGCTCCTTCAAAATGCCGAGTAGGCAAAATTTGTACATAATCACTTTTGCTTCTGATCATGAGTACTATCACATGAGCTAGTTTTTTTTTCATCCCAACTTTTTTTTTGAGCTCCGAAAAAATTCGAAATTTTTTAAAAAATTTTTCAAAGTTGAAAAAAAAATGACTGGCTCATGTGATAGTACTCATGATCAGAAGCAAAAGTGGTTATGTACAAATTTTGCCTACTCGGCATTTTGAAGGGGCTACGAATTTTTAAAATTTGAAATTGGTATATTTTTCACATTTGGCATCACTAAAAAAAAAAAAATTCGTGATGATCGGGAAGAGGGCAGTTCTGGCCGGTCCCTTGTTAGAGATATTGGCATTGCTGGCAAGATCAAATTTTATAATACGTAAGTGTTGACTTCTGAACGTTTTCCTATGTTGCGATACTTTATTATAATAAATTAGCTGATAACCGGTGTTATTGCTATGTTATGATTTAATGAATTAAACGTAAAACTTTCAAATAAATAAAAATCATTTTGAGAACCCCTGATGTATAGATTTGAAAACGTGAGCAAACGAGCCCTGTCAAACCACGGTCTATTCAATTTAAAAACGTGCGCAAACGGCCAATCCCCAAACTTTCATGTAGCCAACAGCCACGTGTAAAGTTGAAACGACATTTCACCCCCGACTACTTTCTCCCTGCTTCTTAATCTATAACTATTGTTTCCGAGGATTTTGAGAAAACGCGCCAACCAATATCCTGATACATTTCCTTCAAATGCAGCCCGTGTCCCTAATCCAAGTTCCACCAACGACATTACGAGGCGTTAATCAAAACTTATAATATTTTGACTGGGTATGCGAATGTCGTCACCATTGTGTTGCGGTCAATGCAGCATATTAATAAGAAAACTACGTACCTACATAATTTCGAAAAGAGGTGAAAAAATACGAGTATAAGGTGTAAGTACATAATTTCGTATATCGAGATAAGTGGTTTATTTTGTGTTCGAAACAAAATTTCCATCTACATCCACTTCGAAGCCAAAGTTGGGATAATTTGTGCTCTAACTTTTGGCTACAAATTGCGCAAAGTTTGCCTCTATCAAGAAATGCAGTATACTTTGCAGCAGACGTAGCGAGGAGGGGAAAACACGTTCGAATTAACTGCCTGTACGAGTATTAAACGGTCAAAATAATAATTATGATGAAAATTTTTCCCATTGGTCAGCAATTCGCCTTAAATTATGATCTTTGAGAAAGAAAAAAAACACGATACGTTGCAAAAGACAGTGAAACAATTTGCTACAATTCACATTATCAGTGGCTAAACTTTTTCCAAGAGTTGGAAGGGGTGAGGTGGAATGAGACGAGTGAAAAAATTAAGTCTGAGATTTATTCGGTAGTTATCTCTCCTGTCATGTTCACATACCTTTGAAAAATACGTATTTGATTCTACGTAAGATTATACTCCAGATTTTACAGATAAAAAAATGGAAAAGTGTAAATGAAGAAAAACAATATTATCAGACAAAATGACAAGAATGAATTTCCAAGTAATGTTTTAAATGAGCAAGGATAAAAGTATTATACCTCTTAATAAACTCTACCCACCCATACTTACTCATGATGACGTTAATAAGTGTTATGAAAATGTTTAAAAATGTAATCCTTATCAAATTATACAAGATCAATTTTGAATCGCAAAAAATCCCACTCGTCTTAAAAAAAAAAAAAAAAATGAAAAATTATAAGTGGGAATACAGTAATATAAAAGAAAATTCTCAACACACGAACCATGTGTTGTGGGAGAATTTCCCAGGGATTTAAGTTACGAGCCGATAGACGCAGTATTTTCACTTTTTTTCGATTTTCAAGATTCTTACAAACAAAAATTCGGAATTTTTTGCAAATTTTGTATAGATTTAGAATTTTTGCGGAAAATTTGAATTTTCAAATTAAAAAAATTCAATTTTTAAGATTTTTGCAAATTTTTTGAAATCAAGTATAAATTTTTCTCAAAAATGGCATGCTTAGTTAGTAAAAATTTTGAATTTTTGAAATATTTTTTGCAAGTGTAGGATTTGATTAGGTAAGTATCTACGAGTTTTTTGATGAGAATTAAATTTTCAAGGTTCAATTATTTTTCGCGATGTTTTACAAAATAATGGAGAGTTTCTCCATTTGTTTTTTTTTTTTTTGAAAACATGTTTTTGATTTCCAAGTTTTTCATTTTTTCTCCATATTTTTTTTTCAACAAACGAGAACATTCTTAAGAATTTAAATTTTCACACATAGGCCTAGGTATTTCAAAAAAAAAAAAAAAAAAAATTAAAAAGTTTTGGTTTTTTGCAAAAAATATTTTTCAAATTATTTTGTACAAATTATGAACTTCGTAGATTTTTAACAAAATTAGCATTTACAAAATTTGGTTAATTCTTGGAGAAATTTTCGATTTCCAAAATCTACATTTTTCTATTTCTTTTTTTCTTTTTTTAAAAACAAAGATTTGTATAAAAAATTTTAAATGGTTACTTTGAAAGTCTGAATTGTTTTCATATATTAGTAAATGAAAAATAAAAGATTTCCCCCTAAAATTTTCAATTTTCAACATTCGAATTTTCACAACAAAAAATTTGCAATTTTTCATCAAACGTGAATTACAAGTTTCTCTCAAAAATTTTAAAATTATTGAAAACCTTTAAAACACAAATTTACGAGCAAGTAAATTCGTAAAAACATGAAAATTTTTGAAAATTTATATTTTTTTTAAATTTGTAAATTGCAGAATTTTTCCAGTTTTTTTGAAAAAAATTATTGTTTTGTTTGAATTTGCAAACTGTTTTGAATTTTAAAATTCCTTCAAAAACGTTTAAATTGAATAAATACCTAATTATACGTGTATTTTTAAAGTTTTAAAATTTCAATTTTCAAAGAAGTATTGGTATTTGAAATTTTGTATTGAAAAAATTGTCTCTAAAAATGTATAAATTTTTTAATCTAAACAATGTAGGCATAAAAAAAATTATTCTAAAAATTTGTATTTAAAAAGTTTCTAAAATTAAAAAAAAAGTTAGGTATTTCTAAAAAATTTATGATTAGAAACTTTGAAAAAATATTGTTGATGAAAAAATTTTCGAGTAGAAATTAAAAAAAAAATATTTTCAAGAAGGTTTATTTTTTAAATAATTGGTTTTCAACATTTTATTTTAGAAAAACAAAAATTGATTGAGAAAATACAAATATTAAAAAACTTTTATCTTGATTTTTTTTACAGGTTTATTTTCAAAAAAAAAAAAAAAAAAAAAAAATCCAATTCAAAAAAGTTATTGAAAATTTTGTTTTTTAAATTGATTGATAAAAATTTTTTTTTAAATTTTCTTTCAAAAAAAGGTACCTATAGGTATGAGGAAAAAAGTTATTCCAAAAAATTTCTAAAATGGTTATGTAAAAAAAATCAAAAATTTATTACTGAATTTTTTTAATCCTTTACGTTAATTATAATTACCAACATGAATTTGTTTCTGAATAATAATTTTGAAGATTTTTTTTTTACTTCTCAATTTGAAAAAAAAAAAAAAAAAAAAACTTAAATGTGAAAAATTTTCGCTGTTTTTCGGCTACTAAATGATTAAAAACACTGCAACTAATTCTCTAAGCACACTGCACAGTGCACAGTGCACAGTAAAAAAGATAAATCACGAAAAAGCTCTAAATGAAATTGAATTCATAAACCCGACTCGGTCTCTATGTTCGATAATTATCTCAAAAAAGATCGTAAACTGAACGTTGCAAAAACCTAATTCCTCGGAAAACTCCATTCGCTTCTCTCCCACGTCTTTTCATCTGATTTTTTTTCTCTTCTTTTTTTTTTAAACCGGGTAAATTATTTTTTTACGAGACCGAGAACGTGTAATATTAATGCTTTCAATAGAGATGTCTTATGTTTCGCGCGAGCTAGCTTCGAAATAAATATAGCATATAATATGATGATATTTAAAATGAGATTCTTTCATCAACCAAGACGAAGGAGAGAACTTTTACGACAAAGCTGAAACCCTCGCTCGCCAACGCCATTTTACTGCGATACCGTTTAAAACAACCCTGAAAACTTTGTTCGTCCATTAAAAGGTAAAAGCTGCGAATTTAATGAGATGAAATGGACATTTTATTACCAACGTAAAAACTCGAATAGAAGCAGCCTTCAAGGATACGAAATACTTTTACGATCGCGCTACACTCGCGACAATTTATTCGCATTCGCCCTTGCACGTCTACAGTTTTTAGGGGTAGAAAAAAAAACCAATCGTGTTTTGTTTTTTCAACTTAGCTGTGGGTACTCGTGTAATAACCGTATACTTGGTAAATCTCGCAACGAAACATCTTCAAAGCAAACACAATTAAGGGATCAATTTTTCCAGCCGGATAATCAATGCTTCCAGTGTCTTTTTTTTTTTTTTTTGCTCAAGAAGGAAGAGAAAAAAATCACCAGAAACATCCCTCCTCGGTTTGTTTATTATTTGTAAAACAATACACCAAAGTATGGTATATCTTATGTACATGGGTAGGTTAGATAGGTATAGTTTACACCGGGTCTGGGTACGTTTAAATAATACTAAAATGCGACTCAGGGGCTCAGGAGCGGGCGCTCCGATGCTTTTCGTTTACATAAAAGGTAGGTCGAAATACGAGAATTTCTCACTATTGTGTAAATACGAAATACTCATCGCAGTTGCAGCAGCCGAAGCAGTAGCAGTAGCAACAACAACGACGAGGAATAAGTATCAGAAACGAGCCTCCCGTTTAATCTTAGATATCTCTTTAGCAACGCATACCGTAGCACTTATCATTTTAGTCTCGGCAATTAGTTTTCATTTCGTAATATTTACGCAGTAATTTTATACTACGCTGCGTGTTCGCGTTACGAATTTTTCATACAAACGTGTTAATTATTTCAACTCGGCAACCGTGTTACTCTTTTTAGTCGAGCGAGCGGTTGACATCCTGCGGCGAATCTCTTATACACGAGCGACTTTATCGAAATCGTAAATTTTTCGCCCAAGAAAAATTTTATATACCAACGCATGCCACAGAGGTATCCGCGATTTTCGCTCCAAATGCGTAATCGGTTCCAAAAAAAAAAAAAAAAAAAAAATCACGTATTTTTTGTTTGGGTGTTTACGAGGTTTCATGACCGGAATGAGATCACGAAGCAACGAGATGACGTATTTTGCGCGAAATGAAAATCATTCCGAGTTGAGGAACCCTTAAAAAAGGCGTTCATAATGACGTTATGAATGTAAAAGCTTTTAAAAAATAAATGTAACAGGGAATGTGAAGGAGGTGGGGAAGGGGGAGGGGAGGGGAGGTTAAAAAGAGTGAAACCGTATGATGCACCACACCAGAGTTATTCTTTTTTTTAATACATAAGTATGTTTGTACTTGACTACACTTACGTAAATCTCTAAAACGTGGCTATTTCTACTGCAAAAGTTTCATAAAAAACTGATAATAACTCGACGGGATAAAAAATTTGAAAAAATTTCACGTGTGCGATATAACGTTTTTTTTTTTTTTTTTTTTTTTGAAAAATATTCGAAGCAATAACCTTGCGAAATTACTTGAAAAAATTGTTGCATTTGGAAATATTTCAATTCACCATTTATCGTTTAAAAAATAAATAATTTTTTATAAAAATTAAAATCTCAAATCAACTTTCAAAAATTTTAAAGTTTTTCAAAAATTTAAAGATGATAAATTAAAAATCAGAAAATTTGGAAACATTCAAATTTTAACCAATGAAAAAAAAAGAACAAAAAATACAAAGAATTTTAACTCTGAATTTGCTAAAAATGTTGCAATATAATTTGCAAAAATCTTTAAAATCGAAAATTTTTAAAAAATCGATAGGGTTTCTTTTAAAAATTTGCAAAAATCCGAACCTTGGCTTAAGGTATAAATAAAAATTTTACGAAAAAAATGTACAAAACATACTATAGAGATCTTACCAAATAAAATTTTTGCGAATTCTCGTCTGCAAAAAAATATTATGGGAAATAAAAATCATGAAAATTGCAAATTTGCATTTGTAAGAATTTCGATTTTCTGTTGTTAAAGAATTTACGAAAATTCAAACTTGGAATTTTTTTAAATTCGTAAGTAATTCTAAACTTGAAAAAAATAATATCTACAAATTTTTAAAGTTTTCAAAAATTGAAAATTTTCTGCAAAAATTCGCAAAATTCTCGTTTTCAAGAAGAAAAAAAGGGGAAAAAATAATCTTCACAAATAAGGTTTAAAAAAAAGACATTTTCTCTTTTGTCAAAAAATTGCAAATCTTATGCAATTTTTAAAATTCTTATTCTTGCATTTGCGAAAAATCTTAGACCACAAAAATTGTAATCTTGACTAAAAGAAAAAAGAAAGAAAAAAACATGAAGAAAATGAATAAAAATATTCTGCCAAAAATCTGTTCTGTTGAAAATTAATTTTGAAAAATTTTAGAATTTAAAAAAAAAAATATTATGAAAATTTTTTAAAACAATTTTTTTCAAATTATTATAGATTTAGGTCAAAAAGAAATTTATTTCAAGAAACAAGGAGCAAAATCTTTTCAAAATGAACTTTTTCTTTAAAATTATATTTTTTGTGCTAAAGATGCGCTTGCCATTTTTCCCAAACATATATTTTTAAGATTTCCAATTTTGGATAAAATTTTTAAAAATTTTACGTTTTCGAGATGCATTTTTTTAAATAAGTATGTATACCTAAGTAAAAAAATTTCAACAAAAAAATCTTGCGAAGTATTTTTATAAATTTTTTTTCAAGGTTTTCAATTGAGTAGGTAAGCATATTTTTTGGAGGGGATAGGTATAAAAAATTTTCAGAAAAAGTTCTTCAAAATAATATTCTAGAAACTTTTTGCAGACAATTTTTTCAATTTTTTAAATTACAGGAAGCGAAAAAAAAATTTACAAACAATTTTTTTTGGAAGGAAATGAAAATTGAAAAAAAAAAATTATTTACTCATTTTCAATAAGAAATTTTTTAGATTGAAAAAATATTGGAGACTAATTTCTTCAAATACACTTTTTTTGGAAATTAATTTTTAAAAAAAATACTTTTCCATTTTCAATAGATATTTTTTAAATCACGATTTTGAACCAACATTTTTTCAAAAATTACCTAGGTATGAAATTTTTTAGATTCAAATATAAAAATTTACATTTTTTACTACCTACTTAAATTTTTAGAGATCGAATCAGTATAGGAAAACTTTTTTTTATTATTTTATTATTTTACTTTTCAAAATTTCCAATCATAAATTTTCTAGAAATTATTTATTTTAGTTTTAGAAATATCATTTTAATACTTAAATTTTTGAAGATCACTTTTCTCAATTAGTTTCTTTAAATTTTCTGAAATTTTTATATTCCAACTTTTTGACCATGAGTTTCAAAAATTGTTTAGAAACATCATTTTTTCTTTTTTTTTGTTAAAGGCTTTTAGAGACATGACAATTTTTTTGAATATTTTTTTGAAATAATTTTTTTTGAATTTTTATTTGCTCATTTTTGAAAAAAATCATAGTTTTTGATTAATTATTTTTGAAAAATTTAAATGGTTGGAAGAATTGTTAATTGAAAAAGACTGAAGATGAATCAAAAATGGGGGTAAAAAAGGGAATATAAAAGATTTAAAAACTCTTTGTCGAAAAGAATTGAAATTGAATAAAAAATAACTGAACATAAAAAAATTGATTTGATATAAAGTAAGAAGCGGGTGGAGGGTGGTGTCAAACAATTGGGGAAAATGGTGCATAAAAAAATTCAATAAAAAATTGGATGAAAGTTGAAGAAAAAAGTTACTATGATGTAAACTCAGAAATGAGGTGCAGAGGCTAATTTAAACAAGTATGAAAAAATAAGATTAAAAAAATTGGAATTAAATCAAAAATGGCTGGAGAAAAAAAAATGATAATAGCATTACTTAAATATGACACCGAAATCCCTTTCAAAAAAATTATGCAACCAATTTCACATATCATAAAGTAAAAAAATCGAAAAAACCATCACCCTGTTCTCCTCTATAAAAATGATACCACTATATTGAGAATTCCTGTTCCTTAATTACAAGATTTTTTTCATCACCACCACCTCCGCTCTATTTTATATTGATTAGTCTGCATTATAGGCGTATTCGTTACATTTTCACAACATTGGCCAATTTCCAAAAAAGCAACGAAACGAATTTACCTGACCTAGGTATTTTTTCCGACTATAATTCTCTCACTTTTTTATCTCCCTTCGCACCCTTCTTCACCTTCGACGACGACCTTGATACGAGGAAAAAGTACCCATACTACGAGATACGCGAGTATTTCTACGCCTGTAATTTGTTTTCCTACCAGCAATAACGTCCGTCGTCGCCGTTCTGATTAATTGAACCGCACCAAAATACAAGTAATCTATGCATTTGCTGCTCTAATGTAGCTAAAATTTAATATTCAAACCGGACTGGTTACGGGTGTAATTACCAAAGGTGGATATGTATATGAACCGGTGAAATAACAAGACAACACTCACGTTCCATTCAAGAATGGAAATTATGAGATATTTTATACATTTTTTTTTCGCTTCCAATTTTTTTCTTTACGCTGCGACAAATAATTTAATACTTTATGAATAAACATTAAGCTATAGTACAAAACGCGATATATTTAAATATTTCTACAATTTATTCGCGCAGACGTTACACCGCACTAAAATTCTAAAAAGGGAAAAAAAATCAATTTGGCATTATTCGAATAAACTCCGCCAAGTCTGTGTATACTTGAACGAATCAAAAAAGAGGTAAAATTATACGTAGATACCTCTCGTGTGTGTATGCTTTACTCGTACCTATATATACTTTTTCCAGCGAAATAAATTCCGAGTATTTTGTAATTTTGAAGATATGAATTTTCAAAATAGAACAACGCGAGAGGAAGAAATTTGCAATAATGAAATTTTTTCCCATACAAAATGAAAAATTTCTCCTGAACTAAGATATGAATTTTTCAAAGAAGAAAAAATTCAGCAGATAATAAAACCTCAAATCCTACCAAAAAAAAAAAAAAAAAAAAAAAAAATTAAATCAATTTTTTAAACTGAGAAAAAATCAAGCTAACTATAAATAATCGGTTTCAATCAACATGCTTTCGACTTCGTATATAAATGATATAGGGTAAAAAGAAATCCCCTTTTTTTCTGGCCGATGATATTGATAAATTATTCGCAGGTGTAATTAAAAGAAAAGTAGGGAAAAAAATTAAGCATTAATCTGGTATTAAAAATTGCTCGTTAGGGTTACGTTGTATACACGTATTTTTAAACAACCCCTGCGCCGACCGCCGAATCTTATTATTCATAATTTATTTGATCACGTAATGGAGAAAAAACTTTCACTATCTTAATTACGGTCATCTTTAATATTTAAAGTTTAACACGATGTTGTATATAGTGCACATTTGTAAAGACGTCAGCTACCGGACGATATTCGAGCCAAAATTTAGCGGTGGAAAAAATTCTCTCATTATCGTTGACATAAAAATTAGGCGAAACTTGGCGCCAGATCGTGCCTTGATAAATTACTATATCGAAGAAAACACGACCGAGAATTAAATAGGAAGAAATAAAATAAAAAAACTGAACCGAATTCCTAATTCGAATATAAATATAATATCGATATAACCATAATAAAATATAATCTACCGTCGAAATGAAATTTATTTTGATTAATTTCAAATTATTCTCAATGTACGAGAGTGGTCGTGTAGTAATCCTTGAAAATATCAAAAACATTAATACGAATATTCTACTTGAACAAATTCAAATTCTTTTTCAATTTCGCTTTACTATTATAGTAACAAAAAGTATATTGGAAAAGTTTCGGTGTAAATATTATTTTTTAAAAGATTACTCTATAACGTACTCGACCTACGAGTACAATGTTTGCATTGCATTCGTAGTGTGTACGTTGATGTACCTACTCGTCTGTGTATACTCTTTTATCAATTGTGTAAATATCGCGGTGGCATTTTTAAAATAAATTATTCCATCTTATCATAATATACTCTCGCTACAAGAAATATAGAGGGCACCCTCTCCCCCACCCCCTCACAGAAACACCGAATAGCAAAAAAAAAGAGAAATTTTTTCGCCAAAAACCTACATCGTAGTAATGTAATTACACTCGACGATACTCTAACGATACTTTTCTTGGCCTAGTTATAAATTTGGATTTTTTTTTAAATTAATAACTTTTTTAATTCGAGCAAAAAGGGGCTGTATTTCTCATTCGTCTTCGCCTGTGCCTCGTGCGTAGTGCTAGTGTGCTATAAGTATAATGTTTCCTTTTAAGACTATATGTATATGTTGGATTATAATTTCTAAATACCAAGCTATTATGATTTAAGCGAACCGAATTTTAAAATGTTTAAAAGCGTTGTGCGCTAATGCGACGTTTTAATTTATATGCGAACAAGAATAAGCTACGAAGAGGAATTAGAGCGAGATAAGTATCTTTATGGGAATCGGATAAGTAACGAAAAAAAAAAAAAAATCGTTTTGAATTTTAAACATAAAAATTTGGAGCGATAAATTCTCAAAAAAAATTTTACTTAATTAAATTATATCAATTTTTTTTCGCTTTCTGAGATGCATAAATTCACGAACGAATTACGTTTACTGTCGTTTTTAATCATTTCCATTGAGAATTTTGAACAATTATATGTGCATACGACGAGGGAGGGGAGGATTACGCGAGGAAAAGTGGGAAAAAAAGTATTTTTAAGGAAGAATTTCGCTTAAATCGCAAAAAAGACTACAAGGCGATATGGGGGGATTTCATTTGGTCTTATTGATTACATTTCAACAAAAAAAAATTATGATCTTTGATTCGTTTAGTTAAAAGATAATTTTTCAGCTATTTAAAAAAAAATTCATCCATTGCTGATTGCATTATTAGAAATTTCTTTGATTGATGATTTTTTTTTTTCAAATCGTTTTTTCTCCTTAGAAACATCGTACCTAATATAATTTTTTCTTAAATTTTCAGCCAATTTTGATTTAATTTCATTTTTTTAATCAACAATTTTCTCCAATTATTCGAATCCACCGCCTCCTATATTTCCAAATATCATTTTATTAAATTTTCCCCTTGTTTTCAGTCATTTTTAAATCAATTTGATTTTTTCAGTTTAAAAAAAATCATTTTATGGCAAATCCAAATTTTAATATTTTCAGTGTTTGGCCATTTTTGATTCAATTTCAAATTATTCCACAATTGTAGTACCTATTACTATTTTTACTCGAATTTTTCAAATTGCATTTCGTCAATCAAATTCTTCTAAAACGATATTTAAATACCTAGACATTTCGCTGTAAATTCATATGTATTTTGGCATCGTTTCAAAATGAATGCATTTTTCAAGCATATAATTTCGTAAAAATAGGAAAATATATCGTACGACGTTTTTGATAATATTTCTGCTTTTATTTTAGGGAAATTCTGAAACAATCCCTTTCGATTTTTTTTAGAGGACTTCGCTTGACTTAAAAAATATATAAACAGTTTCTTTTAAAAGAAAAAATTCTTTGGACAATTTTTTGTGAAATTTTACAAAAATAAATTTACTTTTCCAGAAAAATGAAGTACCTAATACCTTATTTTTAACAAGATTTTATTTCTGAAATACTTTTTTTTTGGAAACGAACTTTTTTTTAAAGCTATGATTAACGAATTAGCCATTTTTCCATTTCTATACATCTAACGAATTGAAAAACATCTTTGAATTTTTAATTTCATCATTTTTTTTTATATTTTGAAAATTTGACCAATATAAGGATCTTTCAACTTTGATGATTTAGATAATTTTACAATTTCAATGAAGCGGTCATTTTTGAAAATTCTTTGACTTTGTTTATTGGATAATTCTTTTGGTTTTTAAAAAATCGAATAATTTTACTACATAATTTGGATAATTTTTGAAAATTTTGCACATTGTAAAAATTTTTTATTGCCATACATTAATTAACCTTTCTTGGCTATTACCATATTACCAATTTTTGTAATTTGATTTAAAGAATTTTCTAATAATTAGTTTGACCTTGTTTATTTGATCAATTTTTTTCGATGTTTTAAAAAATGTTTTAAAACAATTAATTATTTGATTTTTCAATTTGAACTAGTCAGGCAATTTCATAAAATTAACAATTTTTGGAAAAATTCCTGATTTCGTTGATTTTGTTATTTTTTCCCTAATTAAGTATTTTTTTATTGGTCTTTTCTTCAATTTTGATACTATACTCCAATTACTAAAATTTCTGACAAATTAAATGTTATCTATATAAAATGATATTTTTGGAAAATTTTGAAGTACCTACGTACTTACTCAGCTTCTTTAATAATTAATAAAAAAAAAAACCTTGCGACTATGACTACACTTCTTAAACTTTTTTCAAAAAAAAATTCAGTGACATTTTTAAAAAAATTCAAAAAAAATTAAAATCTTTTTTTATTTTTAAATTAAACGATTTTTGTAAAATTTCTCCAAATTTTTTTCTGATTTAATTTTGATTTTTTTTTTTTTTTGGGGGTAAAATTTGAAATATGGTAAAACTTTTTTCAAGAATATCAAGACTCTAGTGAAGTACGTAATGTATAAATTTCTCACTCATCTGATTTGTTTTCCAACCTCTAAAATTACCTTGAATTTAATAACTTTGAACGCTGCAGATCTCTTTAGGATGATCTTTGAGGAAGGGACAAGTTGGAAAAATTATTTTCAAGTTTTTCGAAGTGTTTTACACGATTCAGAATTTTCTGCACTTATTGCTCTAAAACCTTAATCAGGCAATTAATTTTCCAAAAATCATCACCTCAACTCCAGAGATGTCCAGACAGCTCTATCGAGACGTCGCGTAGCGTCACTCATGCGACACCTACACGCAAGGAAGATATACCAGAAGAAGAAAAATGAACCTAACAGTGTAACCTGTTAGGTAACTTGAGAAGAATGCACCTCTCTGTCCCTCTCCCGCCATAAGTCAGTGATTTAGCTAAATACCAGATCAACACATTTTTTTGATTTTTCTCCTTCCTTTTAATTTCGATATCGATAAGAGGACGTAGCGTTTTACGTATTTATAGAATTCTCATTCATGTACGATTACATGGCTCGCATATATCTACAAATGTAACTACGTACAAATAATATACATTTAGATTTAAAAATTATTACCTATAACATTTCCTGCGTATATGCTCGTGAAATCGATAACCAGCCAACTTGAGCCGAGTGAAAATGTTTCCGGTATCTTGTCAGAATCGCGTGTCAAAACCATATCGACAGTATCGACACATTATGTTTGCTCTCTTCATTTCACGATGTTTGGATCGTTACCCTTATTATGGTAAATAAATTCCTCCAGAATCGTCGAATCGACCCTCGTCTCGGAAAAATCTCGCAACATTCGAAGCAAAGGAGATCGGCCCGATGAGGTGCCTAAGCAATAAGCACCACCGAGAGAGAGGTTTTCTCATCGAAATTAAATAATTCCGTTTTGAAGAAGCTGGTTTCTTTACGAAAAAAAGTACCATATTTCTTTGAGAATTTAATGGCGCCTTGATTTTTATCATACGATGTTACATTCCATTTGTGATTTCATAAAGCGTATAGTACTCGTTGCTGGCCCCTTCTCACACTTGTTCTCGATTAAAGTGACAGCAAAAGCGTAAAATTATTTTTTGAATAAGGACGCCTCGTATACAAGAAGCGGTCATAATTGCATTTTTTCTTGGATTCGTGCCAATATTCCGAAATTACAGATGTTCCAAGATTCACCTTTTTTTCTCCCTTCTTCGCCATCGAGTGCAGATAGATATGGTTTACATTTTTTATATACCTCTTTCCTCCGTTTACTCTCTGTCTCACTCTCTCTCTCAAAAGTATATAATTTATTGCATCGCTTTGTTTTTCGGTGTTTACTGGTACGCTGTTGTACGAGTGTCGAGTACAGGGTCCAATTCCACCCCCCCCCCAAAGTGGAATTGGAGGTTAGAAGTGGGGGCAAAATTTTGTGTACAGCTTGTGTACTTTGTGTATCCATGTCCCACAATTTGTGTACGCACCCCTTTCCCCCATATAAATTTTTTTTTTGGAGGGCTGGGGATATGTAGCCCGCCCCCCAAAGTGAGCTACGAGTTTCAGATTGGGGTAAAATTTTGTGTACCATTTGTATTATCAACATAAATGTACAATTGTACGTACATGCCTCTATCTCATTATTAGTCATATTTTTCTGTTTTTGCTCTGGTGTTTACAATTACCTATGTCAACACGAGTGGATTTCGACCTAATCGTTAACACCCCCTCTCCATCCTCATAACTTTACGGAAAAATTTTCACATTCACACGTTAAAGGACCTTAGTCAGTACAGTTTGGTGCTGTTTTGATGTCTAAATATCGATTTCATCGTCAGAAATGACGCTTTTCCAAAATACATTATATAAAAATTTAGAAAGCACCAATTTGAAACATTTTTTGTGTTTTCGATTATATCGCGCGTTCTATTCGGCCGATTAGCATCAAATTTTATTTGCATGTTGGGGAATGTTCACGCTTCAAATTGGTGTCAACGACTTTCGTAGCTCATTTTAGGTACTGTTTACAATTAGGCACAATGACCTTATATACCAATTTTGTACCATTTCCTGTATCGATCTACTTTTATCTCACACTTTTCAGATGAATGCACTTCATTGCAATATAAATTATAATTACGGAAAATATTAAAAGTTCTTTTAAAGGCATGTCAAATAAAAAAGTAATAAAATATTAGCGCTAATCGAAAAACGAATCAAAATGTTAGAAATCTTTTACGATCACAATTTACCCTGATGGAAGAAACTCTAAACGCCCAAAATTCTGTACTGGGATTAAATGCGCGAATATAGGTCATAAATTCATAATTCAAATACTTCAATCATCTTATCGATCGCTTATAAAGTAAAAATGAGTTGAAATTGATGAGTAGAAAAAATAGAAATTTGAAAAATGCGTAGGTACCTAAAAAAAACAAATTGAGGTAAAATGGAAAGAATTTAAAATTAGAAAAGGCAAAGATTAATAATTTAAACTTGAGAAAAAAAATTTAAAAGTAAAAAAAATATAGATTAAAATCAATTAGGGGGGGGGGGGGCTATAAAAAAAATTGTTGAATGCATAGCGTTGACAAGCGGAATTTCCCAAGACCTTTGCATGACGTCATTTTGATTTTTCATCTATGAAGTTTTGAAGAAAAATTGAAAACTAATGTCATCTCGCTTTTTTTTACAAAAAAAATTAATTTTTGATTTTTGAAAAATAAAATGCATGGAGTTTTCAAAAAAGAAAAATTGTATTCATTTTGCATTTTAATGATGTCATTTTGTAGAAATTATTGATAAATTTTTTGGAAAATCAAAAATTTTAAGCGTCAAAATTGGAGAAAAACACGACTTTTTCTTAATGCCCCGTTTCCAGAAAAACTATGCAACCCACGAGGTTTTTCCTTAGAATGTTTTTTATTCAGTACAGTCTGGTCTGTAGTCTGACGAGTGACGAGAGGGTTTTGCAAAATTCCTACTTTTTCCCCCGACTTTATCTAACTTTCTCATAAATTTCATCTAGTATTCCATTCAACTCGAAAGAAGTCTTCGGCAAATTAAAATTTCGCAAAACCCTCTCGTCAGACTACAGACCAGACTGTACTGAATAAAAAACATTTCAAGTTAAAACCTCGTGGGTGGCATAGTTTTTCTGGAAACGGGGCATTAAGAAAAAGTCGTGTTTTTCTCCAATTTTGACGCTTAAAATTTTTGATTTTACAAAAAATTTATCAATAATTTTTACAAAATGACATCATTAAAATGCAAAATGAATATAATTTTTCTTTTTTAAAAACTCCATGCATTTTATTTTTCAAAAATCAAAAATTATTTTTTTTGTAAAAAAAAGCGAGATGTAATTAGTTTTCAATTTTTCTTCAAAACTTCATAGATGAAAAATCAAAATGACGTCATGCAAAGGTCTTAGAAAATTCCGCTTGTCAACACTATGCATTCAACAAAAAAAAAATTTTATAGCCCCCCCCTCCCTTAATAATGATTAAATGATGAAAACAATTTGAAAAAAATTAACTACTTCCAACATAATTAATAATTTATTCTTAATTAATAACACTAATTGGTTTTGGTGGGAAAAATCAAAAATGTAAAACATAAAATTTACAAATGCGATTTTTAAAAATTAACTTATCCAATTTATTGACATTTTTTTTGTGGGCTTAATTTCTTTTGGATTGAATTGACTTCACTTTTCAAAGATTTTTCATTATTTTTCAACTTCAAGACTACGTATTAATCATCGCAGGTGTACCCGTCTCAGTTATGGTTCTTACTCTACCGCATTTTTCATATAGCGGCAGTTGTATATCTACACCAATTTTATTTTGGCAGGGATAGCCTCGTATTTCAGGAACGTCGACTTTGTCAAAAGCTAGGTAGAATGCCTTACGCAGTATATTTATATTTTTAATATGCTTACTATCCATGTACCACTGTTCGTTAATTTTGAATAAGTGGTGTAAGATATCATCGTTCGGCGAGTTTCCTAATAGTTGTAAAACTTTCAAAATTTCATGATGGGATTCACAAAGAAAAGTATAATCTCGAGTGATCGTGGCGGCAAAATTCATGTACAATTCATCGATATCATCTTGTCCTGCATATTCTCGACGTATTCCATCTCGTAAAAGTGCCATAAATGGATCTTTCTTCGCGTCATACTTTGGATCCTTCAGTCGAAAGTACAAATTACGAAATCTATCTTCGTAAAAGGATATTCTATCTTCTATTACACCATCGTAATTACGTAATACTCTTCTGGTATCGAAGGGAAGAGATGTAAAACTCCATAAGGATTCCTCTGACTTGGTTTTCACCACTGCGCCGAAAATGTGTTCATGTTTTATCACGGCATGAATATCCGCTTTGGCAGTATTAAGGGCGCACAAAAACTGCGTCGAAAGCTGTAGTAACATCAAAAGTACGATTATCAATACACTACTTCAGTAGACATTTAAATGTTTTGTTTTTATATACCCACCAGCTGCTCATCCTTGTCTTGAAGCGTCGCAGAAAACTCCCGGTTCCTTTGAAGCATCTGACGATGGTACTTCCGTTTCCTTTCCTTGAACACGTCTTCTAAATTGTAGGTACAATCGGAATACTTCTCCAATTCTTGTTTGGAATCAGGCGACAAAGTAATGTCATCGATTTGGTCATCGACTACAAATACACACGAAGTACATTATTTAGGTTTTCAATGTTTTTTTTTTTTTTTTTTTTTTTTTTAAATTATAATCCGCCTATTATTAAAATTAAATCTACATCATTTCTATAGTTGAATTGGTCAAAATCAAAAGGGAGATAAGTTACACTTTCGCATTTTTCAGTGAAAGCAAAACACTGTTTTATCTGCAAATCAAACAATTGTAGGAAATATGGTTTAGGGCATTGAAAGCAAACCACGAGAGACGACTTTAAAAGGTATTGCGAAAAAAAAAATCAAATGCGGTGCTAGAGATATGGCTCATCAAAGAATTGTGGCTTATCACTTTTTGATTTTGAACAGTGAACAAAATTGAAGATTTTAACCGGAAACTACATGACACTTTTTGCGATACTTCAATACCCCTATATCCGCCACTAACTCAAAAATGCTTAAATGCCACTTATTCCTTACCAATTCAATTATAGCTAACCCAGATATGATTCTATAGAAAATATGCGTACCCACATATGAAATTACTCACCATCATTACTTGTACCGCACGATTCATCGTAAATACAGAACGAAATACTAGCAAACGCGAACAAAATCAATGGCAAATTCATGACTTGACTGTATTCAAAAAAGAATTTTGTAAGAATCTTTCTTTTATATCTGTACGAGTAGCGAATTTAATATTACTTATTAACTCTTCATCTGTAACGCAATTAAAATAAATTAAAACCAGCTTGAAAATCCACTTTATAAAGTGAAAATTGTAGAAATGTAATTAGATCATTATCTGTCTCAAGTCATATTTAAAAAAAATTACTAATAAAATACCGAATTCAATTAAAATAATATTAAATCAAGAACTTCAATTAAAAGCTAATAACGAATTTAAAAAAGGAAACTGATCTGTTTCATTAATATTTAACCACATCGGACCTGAGATGGAACTAGCCCAGATTAAAAGATCCATATTTTAGTATTTGTATAACTTGAATACTTGTTACAAAACTCCTGAATTTTTTTCAGCTCCCACTCTCAATACTTATAACGAGTATCTTCGAAATTGAGAATTTATCAAAATGCATTCTCATTGCAACTTTTTTTTTTTTGAAATTAAAAATGTGATACAATGTGATATTTATTTTCAAATAATGAAGATAACTGAATGAAAAACAGATTCTCAAATAGAGGAATGAGGAATATCGAATAAAATACGTAGACAATGAAAAAAGGACGAATTAGCGAACCGAATCGAAAACTCAAGTTTTATTGAATGGCGGGAAATGTCTTCCAAGTTTAGAACGAATAATGCGATTGTCTGAGGGGCCACGTGATTTATTTATTTTTTGAAAAATGGTATCGAAAATCAATTTTGAATTCTTGACAAGTTTATGAAAAAAATTGATTTTAGCGATAATAATTTTGATTAGGTATTAGATCAGGTAAGTTGGGGTAACTGGGCCAGGCCACGGTTTTACAACTTTTGAAAATCGTCATTTTTTAATGCCTTTCTGAGGGAATCTAGTGAGGAATAACCTCAGATTTTCGAGTGAGACGTGTAGAGGGGTGTCTTAGAATTACCCCCGTACCGTTGTTTTATTTAATGAAGAACATTCTTGGGCTGAAAAACGCCTCACTCTCTGAGGTCGTTTTGGCCCAGTTACCCGAGCAAATGGGGTAACTGGGCCACCAACCTTTTTAGCTTTATTTTTGCATTGAATCAAAGTTTTTAGCTCGTGGGAAGTATCTAGGCATGTTTTTTCACATTTTAGAATATTTTTTAAAAATGACATGACCCGAGGAAACCGGGCTTAGGGACAAAAAATCGATTTTTTTTTTTCTCACGGATTTACACGTTTCAAGACTTTATCTTTACATTTTAATTTAAGCTTCAAAATTAATATAATGGAATAAAAAAACTAAAACTCGAGTTATACAGTCGAATTTTTTGGGTCTTATTGTTTAGGTAATGAAATCAAAATATTTTCATCTTTCGTCGATTTAAAAAAAAAATTATTTTGATAATTTTTTGGAATTTTGTTGAATCAGGTTTTCTAAAAATTTAAAAAACAATTTTCTCAAACTTTTGTTTACATATTTTCAAAAATTTTGTGAAAAAGGAAATGATTAAAATTTCATTTCATGATTTCAAAACATCACGTTTTACAGTTTTTCAAAGAGCAATTTCTCAAAAAATAATTAAATTTTTTTTTTTTTTTTTTTTTTTAAATTTTAGTTGAAGTAAAATTTTTGGTATTATGATTTAAAAAAAGTTTTAAAAAATTTTGTTGAGAAGTAAAATATAGGAAAGCACTTTTTCAAATTTTGATTATGAATTTGAATTAAATTTTTTTTTTAATTCTTCAAAACACTTTTTTATCTAAGAAATTTTCATAAATTCCCTTGAACATGAATTAAATCTTGATTTTGTGTATTTAATCTTTAAAAAAATTCAAAGAACGATTTCTGTAAAAATACATCTTATGGGCAACATCGTTTTCTAATGGGGTTACTGTCTTATCTGCGACAAGATTACCCGAAATGAATTAATGATCCTCGCAAAAAAAATCATTTAAAAATTTTTCCATAAGATAATTTTCTACGAGTTTAAATTATTTAAAGATTGATGTACGTAGAGTCGACGCGACGCAGTAGTACATTCGGGCTAATCATGCTTCATCGTAAAAAAAATAAAATAAAAAAAAAAATGCATTTACCTATTCAATGAAAAAAAAACTCCTATAAAATCCAATAAAAAAACCTCCTTGTGATGAAATTTTTGAAAATATTTTGTGAAAATTTTCAAAAAATGCGAAATTGCATGGATTTACAGAAATGGAAAAAATGGCTAATTCGTTAATCAATAATCATAGCGTTAAAAAAAGTTCGTTTACAAAAAAAAAGTATTTCAGAAATAAAATAGTGTTAAAAAATATTTTTAGCATCAAATCCTCTGTGGCAAAAAAAAATCTTGGGGAATCTCTTCCTAAAGAATCAAAACAGGATCTTGTAAAAAAGAAAACCTCTTGTTATTAAAAAAAAAAAAAAAAAAAAAAAAAGAAACACTGAGAAAATTTCTTTAAATATTGAATACTAAATTCTTGTAGAAAAAAATATTTCATGCAAAAAATATTTTTAAAAAATCTGTTGAGAAAAATGTTTACAAATCAGAGAAGCTTTTCCAGGTAAAAATGTTCTCAGAAGTGAGACCATGTGGAGAAATCTTTCTATTACCAACCCACCTCCCAAAAAAAATCTCAGCAGTTGAAAATCTGTTTAAAAATAATTCATAAAACATAAAAATTTCTCAGTAAAAATTTATGTTTTATGAAAATTGAAAGTTGGCAACCCTGCTATGAAAATTTTTCAACTTTTTCTATCGAAATAATTTTTTTGCATCAATAGGAGCCCTTTGAGTTCAGTTTTGAAACCAAGCAGATATGTTATTTCCGTTTTTTGTAATTCGAAATTCTCCATTTTTTAGCGATCTGCAACTGTTCAACCCCTGGTAGGGTGAAAAAATCGATATCAAATTTGAAGGTCAATGGTCTGGGGAGGTGTAGAAACTCAAATTGCACTTTTCTAGGTCTGTCACCGAGGTACCATGTAAGTGGTACTACCCAAACATGGCAAAAAACTGCGGTTTTTTTTCTTCAAAAGTGACCCTACTTTGAGGGCCCTAGCTTCACTGCCCTGAGAGATAGGGGGCTCAAATTTTTTTGGGAGGTTCTCAACTCACAGTGAACCACCTCTGTGAGTTTGGTCGAAATCCGAGGTATGTTTTGTTTTTCACTCCACCCTAATAAACATATCGGTAAGGTTGCATTATCACGATTATCACTCACCGTATTTATTCGTGGTTTTCATCTTGAAAGATTTTTTGACAATAAAATGTTTCTTTTTCAGCATTTAACATTTTATTTGACGACTTTTTACTCATAAAAAAGAAAAAAAAGTTCGTCCACGAAAAAGGGCGTAACTTTTTAAAATGGTTTTCCAGCGACAGCTGGAGTACAACAGCTGGAATAATTTTATCAACCGCGCATTTCAGTTCTAGAATGATAAATCTAAAAATAAAAGTCGCATACACCTCCTCAGTTCAGTCTTTATATGAAATGTTCAGGCTCAAAACTTTCAAATGCGTTTTTCTCAAAACGCCATTTCTGGAGTTACGCCCTTTTTAAATGGACGACCTCAAATCATTTGATCTGTGAAAAAGGATGTCCCTGGACGGACATGGTGTCCACTGACTCGTGTCTGTAATTATTTAGGACACGTTCGCATATCTTTCCAGATATTTGAAAAAAAAATCCGAGAAATTTTATAAAACATTTTTCGGAGAAAATTCTTCTTAAAATAATTTTTTAAACAAAATTTTTTGAAATAATTTCCTTTTTTTGAATACCTGGGTCCTAGGTACATATTTTTTCAAAAAGTAGAAAATAAACATACTCCAAATAAAAAAAACTAATATGAAATAATTTTCCAATCGAAAATACTCCCTGGATACAGATTAATTTTCAGCCCGAATCATACATCAGAGACAATTCATTAAAATAGGCAATATTACGTAGATACCTTGCACGATAGGCTCGTTTCGAGTCAGAACTTTTGACATTTTCATTTGAAAATTCGAATTAAACGGGAAAAAAGCACCGAACATTACGCCCCAACAATACATTATCGATTTAACATTTCAATCTGGAGTATACATAGCCCCCTCCCCTCCCCTCCCCTCCCGCCGTGTAGTTTTTTCCACCGAACGAATGTTTCGGACTCTGCGGCGATCTTTAAAGCTTAGCCAATTAATCATGGAAATCGAAACACGTGTCCGAATTTCCGCATGAAATTATTCCGAACACGGTCAGCTAGTATTTTTATTACGCGGGTATCGTCTTCGCCGTATAAATCACGCGACTGGCAATTATTTTAAAAGCGCCTTACACATCGAATAGGTCGAGGTATACCTCGCCGTTTGTTATTTTTTCTTCCAAGCCCGCCTTGCCAGTTGCGACGCTTTCTATAATGTATTTATGAATATTCGATGCAGACGACGACATCGACATCGTTCTACACATCACATCGCGTAAAGAAATTCGTTAAAAAGTAAATATTTACTTAAGTCGACGTCTTTTGGGAAATTTTTCCAACGTAATCGCCATAGCATGTGTTTTCAAACCCTTTGTGGCGTTAGGCGAGCTTTTTTTTTCCTAGCTCGATCCTGTCCTTGGGGCGTCTCTATGTGTAAGAGCTTTCGACATCGCAGAAGACCCGAAATTTTAACTTCATTAAAAATACAATTCCGACGACCACGCACGTATATTTATACTATTTCATAACTCGAGTAAATTTAAGCCATATACTACATTTTGCCTTCACGTAAAAAAAAAAAACTGGCATAATCTATACATACAGACGGAAACGTACCGTATAACTTCCCAAACACTTGCAAAATTTTACCTACGAAGAGGGCAAAAACTCCATCGCATCGTTTCGGATCTGTGACTCGAAACCGTCGTCTCTACTGTAGGTAGAACGCGACACGATGTCTAAATCAGGGTTGCTGGAACGGAACGTATCGTAACGAAATAACGAAACGTAACGAAAAATTTGACTGTAACGAAACGTAACGAAATATCGAAATCTGACAAGAAGAAAAATTGTAACGAAATGAAATAACGAAACGAAATGTTTGAAGAAAACGAAACGAAAACGTAACATTAAAATTTCAAAAATAACATAACAAATTTTTTTTCGTTATTTTTTCGTTACGTTATTTTTTTAGCATTGCAATTTATGTATGTACCTAGATTGTTCCATTCAAAAAAAAAAACAAAAAAAAAAAAAAACATGATCACTAATATTACCTATACCAGGGTTGTAAATCATGGTGTCTACCTTACTTTTTTTTCCTAAAATCACTACTTTTTCACTGCCTTTTTTCTACCATCCCCAAAATTTTCAGCTCCTTCCTCCCAAAAAAAATTACAAAAAATTAAGGACTCTCACAAAAATTAATCTAATCCTAAAAAAGTGACCCCCACCCGGAAAATTTCAAAAAATCAAGGACTCTCGTAAAAATTGATATCTCCCTAAAAATGCGACCCCCTCCCCCCCAAAAAATTTACGATTCAATATTTTACTACCCACAGAAGAATTTTCAAATAGAAGGAAAAATATTATTTTGAATCAAAAGTTTAAAATTACAAAAAAAAAATACTCTTTCAACTGAACATTCTCAACTCCTCTATAATATTTTCATTAATTTCACGTTATTTTCAAAATTTTCATTCATAACAGAGGTAGGGGTTTGAGGGGATAAGGTCAGAATAAAAATATTTTGTATTATTTTCTCTTTTTTATTTAGAAGTTACTAATTTATTTGTTTTCGAAAAAACTAAAAAACGAAGATGAACATCGAACTCTGCCCGAGTGAAGCGAGTGCAAAAATTTTTCTAAAAAGAAACTAGTTAGTGCCCGAGCGCAGCGAGGGCGAAAATTTTGAGAAAATTAATTTTTAATGAAGAAAAAATTGGCTATTTTGTTAATAGACGAAATTGATTTTTCGATTTTAGTTTTTGATTTTTTCACTACTTTTACTCCAAAATCACTACTTTTTCGCTACTTTCATGACTCATTTTTCAAATCACTACTTTTTCACTACTTTCACTTTTGGTAGACACCATGTAAATAACGAAACTTTTTTTCGTTATTTCAGTAACGTTATTATTTCGGTACAAAACCTATTGATATTATGTTGAAGCCAGTTGATATGCAGTAGAATTGATTTCATACAAAGTTTTTACTTTATTTTTTTCTTAATTTCGATTTCGTTATTTTTGCTATTGGTATCGGTTCAATTTCCAAACAAGCTAGAAAAGTGTATTTGGGGTGAAATTTCTCAAATTTTGAGTACCCACGTACATAGTAACGAAATAACGTAACGAAATAACGAAAAAGTTTCGTTATAACGTAACAAAATTACAAAACTGAAGAATTAACGAAATTTTGGTGATCTGAGTAACGTTATAACGGAACGTAACGAAAAATTGAACATAACAAAATACCGTAACGAAACGATAACGAAAAATCACATGAATTCAGTACCGAAATAATAACGTTACTGAAATAACGAAAAAAAGTTTCGTTATTTACAACCCTGGTCTAAATATTCGCAACGAGACTTTTGTGTCAGAGGCATTTTCCTAACATAAATATTGAATGAGTTGCCTATCCGCAGCACCCTTTTATTACAAAATCTCGAAAATTTTCCTATGTGATGATTTATAAAAGGATTTATGCTATAGATAACTTCCTTTCTTAGATGTTTACGACAAACTGCAAACTGACGTTTACAATGCCTTCAGAATTAAAATGAAAACTTCACAAAAGGGGAGAATTTCAAATTACATTTGTTTACGTATACGTACGAGTACGTTATGTTACGTACGTACTATAGACAGTCAAGTACGTATACCTACCTATACGTAGACGTACCCATATCTCTGAACACGTAAACTCGTCTGAGTTATTTTCTAATTACTCGTCGCTGTGTACTTTTGTCGTTTAATATGTGAAAAATTACTCCAAAGCAAGGTTCGTCGGTAACATTACTCGCACAGGTAAGGTATTTCTCAAGAAGAAGCACCGCACAGAATACGTAATTGAAATAACAATTCGATTACGTATAGCGAATTATAAAGGCGGAATCTAATTTCGAATAAGTAGGAAATTGAAGTGAAAATATTTTTCCAACAATCCAATTAGCGAACGCAGCTTTGTGTATTAATAATCTTGGAAATGTGGTTTTTTCGAGAATTGAGAATCTGCTGAAATCATAAATTGTCATAAAATTGAACGAATAATCGATTTTGAATGAGAAATACTTACTAAAACTATGATTTTCATCAATTTCTTTGAAGAAATTTTTTTAGAAAAATTTATAATCATAATCGAGATCACAAAAATTAAATTTTGACACCGATTATCGATACATAAAATAAAATCGATTTTTTCATCATCGACAAAAAAATTAATTAACTATACCATAAAATCGATAATTTACATCAATATGGAATACCTATCGATTTCCAAAATTGAATAATAATTCGGATTCTTTTTTTTCAGGTTAATTTTAATTTGGAACACATCGATTTTTAAAATCGATCGTTAAAATCAGTTTACGAAAATCGACCTTCGAATTCACTTGAAAAATCACAAGCAAATTTTTTACAAAAAATATTTCTTAAAAGATTTTTTAAACAATAAATTGGGAAATTTTCTGACCATTTTTTTCGTAAGGTGGTTTGAGTCATTTCCCAATTTTTTTTAAGAGGCCTATTCTTTAAAAATATTTATTTTTTCAAAAATTTATTTTTTCAAAAAAAATCATTTTTTAAGAATTTTTTTTTGGACAATTTTTTTGAGAAATTTAGTGCTTAAGAGAAAATTAAAAAAAAAATTTCCGCGAAGAATTTTTTCTGAGGATTTTTTAAAAAATATTTCTCATACCTAGCTGATCTATATTTTCGTATTTTTTAAAAAAAGAATTTTCTACTTAATACGATTTTTTTGATTTTTTGAGAACTATCATTTTTTTAAAGTGTCAGGGCAATTTTTTGAGGGAAATTTTTTTCAAAAAATATTCCTTCAAAGTTTTTTTCAACAGCAAAAAAATTCAGATTTTTTTTACCATTCTTTTTCATAGGGTGGGGTCCAAGTAATTTCTTTTTTTTTATGGGAGAACCGTTCTTCACAACTGTTAATTTTTTGGAGAATTTAATTATAGAAAAAATTACTTTTTCAACTATTCTTTTTTCTTTTTTTATGAACATGAAAAATTTTAAAAATGTTTTACTAGAAAGAAATTTTTCTGGAAAATGATTTTCAAATATTTTATCATGTTAGTCAATTTTCTCCTTATTTTTTTCAAAAAATTTGCCAATAAGATTTTTTCTGATTTTGTGAGAACTTTATTACCTAATTGTTTTTTTAATTCATTTTTTTAAAAGTACTCAATCTAAAAAAATTTTGATGGATTTTTCTTTCCAAAAAATGAACTTATTCCTTGAGAAATTTTTCCAAACAGTAGAAAAATTCAAAAAATTTTTGATCATTTTTTTTTAGGGTGGTTTGAGTGATTTCTCATTATTATTTTTGAGAAATTTAGTAGGCTATCCGTCAAAAAAATTTTAGATTTTTTTTCTGAGAAATACATTATTTAAAAATATTTTTAGCTAATGGAACAATTTTTTCGTTTTATTATTTTTTTCAAAGAACTTTCTAAAGATTTTTAAAATGTTTCAAGAACTCTAATGATTTTTTTAAAGTGACCAAACAATTTTTTATGAATAAAAAACAATTTTAAAAGAGGATTTTTCAATAGCCAAGAAATTCTCTAATTTTTTCCACAATTTTTTTTTTCGTAAGATGGGACAAGAAGACTCGTCAAGAGCTTTCACTTCTTTTTTATTTGAGAGAGCAGAGGGGACTGTTTTTTTGAAATATTTCATTATGAAAACTTTAGTAACTTTTTTAGCAATTTTTGAGATTTTTTTTGTAAGACTTTTTTTCAGATAATATATATTTTTTTTTTCAAAAAAGTTACTTTTTTGCATTTTTTTTTTCAAGGAATGTTTTTCCAAAAAATTTTGTTTTGTACCTATACAAGCATTTTTTATAATTTTTTTTTTCATAGTATCTAACTTTCATCTTTTTCTGAGGACCCAAAATTACTTTACAATATTTTTTTTTATAAACATTTTTTTAAAGGAATTTTTTGTAAGAAATTTTTTTAGAATATTTTTCAACTATATAGGTACCTAGAAGAATTTTTATGGACAATTATTCTTTGATAATTTTTGACGCAATTTTTTCATCTAGAAGATTTCTTCAAGATGATTCCATCTTTTTTTTCATTCATCTGGATTTTTTTCAAATCAATATAATTTTTTATCAATTTTTTCAAAAAATTTCTTAAATTTTTTTGTCCCTGTATAGTAGCAATTTCAAGTTGTTTTTTTATTCTTTTAAAAAAGTATTTTGAAAATATTTTTTGACATTTTTTATCTCAATGGGGAGGTTTGTGTCTTTTTTAAGTTTTTATATAAAATAAAATTCATCAACTTCTTTTTTTTAATCAAAAATTTTAGCAAAAAGTCAAAATTGATAAGGATTTTTCAAGATTTTTTTATTCTTTAAAAATATAGATCTTTGCAAGAATTGAATATTTTAGCATTGGGATGTGCAATTTTTCGCAGTTGTTTAAATCAATACCTTACATCAAGAAGATAAAAATCTGTCAAAAAGTACACCTACATTTCATTTCTCCCCCCCCCCCCCCCCACCAAATAAAATAACTCATCCAATTCGAACGACCAACAAGTGAACTCGTTCACCCTACATCTCAAAAAAATCCATCCCCATCGCCTACATACGCCCAATTTCCCAATCAAACCACCTCGTTCGTCTCGAATTAATTCGAAAGTTATTAAAGGAACGAGGAAAGAAGCAAAGGTGCGCGAATATGGCGAAAATGGAGCATACATATAGACGGGTATTTATTCTTGTCATAAAATATTTACCTATTTTGGGGATTGTGTAGGTTCGCGAGAGAGCGATTTTATTACAGAATTATATGCTGAAATTCATTATTCAAATTTACATTAATTTGCGACCATAAATTTGGAAACCTCTGCCGTTTCTCATTGAATTTAAACTACCCAACTTTCATTTCCCTTTCTGCTGTCGTCAAAATACCCACCTCAACAACCTTTGCGATCTTATTTTTCTTACATTATAAATGTGTACGAAAGTAACCTCTCCCTTCGCCCTTCGCGTACAACCCAAATCACAGATCTTCTCTCTCTCACACACATTTAGAGAAATATTTAAAAACACGAAAACCTTCTCTACTTAATATTTAAGCCGAGCCTCGGGCAACCCGGGGACGATTTTTGTTTGGCGTTTTGTATAGTATATAATGTATATAAGTGGCGAAGTTACTTATAGGATGACATTTATAATAGCCCCTTATCGCAAAATAATAGGATTCCGCTTGAAGTGGAGTTTTGTCGAAAGTTACCGTGCATTTAAAAGCTCTGCGAAAAGATTTTTTATATTTCTATTTTACGATATCGACCTATTTGTTAAAAAAGCATTTTCCCAAATATCCGGCTTCCTCATTAAAGCTGAATTACGCGAGGAAATAACGCCGCAAACTTTTCCACCCCTCGTGCTGGCGAACGAGCGTTATTTCAATATAAGAAATAAACTATGTGACATATATAGCGACTAGTACGTCGTAAAATGAATACTACTTTTGAAAATATATACGCGTATAACGTTACTAAGCATATAGAGGATTTTGTAAAAAAAGAAAATCTCCTTTTTTGAGAGCCCGTCTGAGAGCGAGAGAGAGAGGCAAGAAAAAATAATAAATTAGTATACGAGAGATCATTATCAATACGGAACGTGTGTCGTGATAACGGAAATAAATTCCATGTGCTAAATTTCGCTCTTTTTTTTCTATTTTTTTCCTCTCTAGAAACATAGAGAGAAATTTTCGATGTATGAAAAAAATTCTCAATACACCTATTTAGATACGATATTTCGTATAGATAATTTATAAAAGCGGTACTTAAAGTATCACGATTCGTAGCATGTTCGCGGTTAGTTATTAATTTCTATACGTTTAATTACCAGAGTATTCGATAGAAACGCGTCATTAATACCAATGAAGTATTATCACTGTTTCCTCTACATACATTACCTCATATAACGACCTTTCCAGGTCAGTTTTTTTGTTAGCATACAAAAAAAATCAACGCTTCGATTATCAGATTAGTTAAAATATCGATAATCGAACGAAAATTACAAAATTTCAAATGCAAATTACTACGCAGCCGACGTAAAAATTATAAATTTCGTATTATCATCGATAAAAAAGCGTGTTTACAATTTACACGTAATGAAAATAATATGTCCATCGAAGTAATAAAAGTATAACCAAAAGAAACACACCCCGAGCTAGGGCGTCGGACGAAGCGAGGCGAGGAGACTTTCGCGAAGGGAAGAATCGTAATGAAATTTCAGACCAAATTTACAACCTACCTGTCTTCATAAACGATAATTTTTCTATTTAAATGCTAATGTTATCTTGCAAGGAGGTAGCTCTCTGTAGCTATACGAGAAATATAAATCCTTTTTAAGCTGATTTCTAACGTGTTACCAAGCCATGTGATGTTTTGTCAACCATTTTGGCGCGCACGTATACCTACGTTTTTTTTTCTTCTTTTTTTACCTCAAAATGTGGAAATGTATTCGTATCTGACGTATTGCTTTTTTTTCCCTCGCTTCTCAGCTAAATAATCGATACGCCCGAATTTATGAGATTTTTTTTCATAATTTTTTCGAATTTCGATTCGACGTTTTCTGACAAGGGAGGATGATTATGTGGCTGATTTTTCGAGGCTTTTTCATTCGATAAATTTTTTCTTAAAAAATGACGAAAAATTTAAATAGGTATGAAAAAAGGCTAAAATGAAGTAGGTAAATGAGTAATATTGGCACTGATTTCATTGTCAAATATATTCTACAGTTTAATATTTCACAACTCATATTGTTTTCGTTTTTTTTTTCCTTCCCTTCAAAATAATGAAAAACATAAAAAAAACATCTTAGCAGACCAAAAAAAAGACAACCTAATCCTCATCCTCATTCATCTCTGAATATTCCATTTTCATCTTAATTCTGTCTTGTTTAATCCAAAGTGCTCGAGTTCCCTTTTTATTTTATTTTTTCGCATGCTTTGTATTTTCAGCTTTCATTCATTCATCTTGGGTTCTGATTTTATTGTATTAAGAATTAAGTTCTTCTTACAGCAGCATCTCCTTTCGTTTAATATTGTTGTAAGAAATTCGAAATAAATTTAAGCGTAAAAAATAAATTGAATTTAGAAAAATTATACAAGATGTGCGGAATTGTCGTAGTAAAAAAAAGAGTCAATTGAAAATTTCTTTAAAAAGATTAAAATACTCGTAGAAATGACGAATAATGGTTGGTGTGGTTTGTATCTGATGAGATATTGTGAGTTTAATTTTGTTCGCTAATTTTTTTTAAAAATAATTTTCAACAGTCTGATTAAAATTTTGCTTAAAATCTTCTTAAAAATTTTAATGAAAATTTTTTTCTTAATTTTCACATTTTAATTGAACTTTTTTTTAGAGTTTTGTAAAAACATTTTTCCCGAGCTTTGACTAAATACAATATTTATTTCAAAATTTTATTGAGAAATTTGAAATTTTCATTTTTAATCTGCTTGAAACACTATTTTTGGGAATTTTGTTTTAAAATAAGTAGGAATTATATATTTTTTTGATTTAGCTAAAAAAATCCATTATTGAAACATTCAAGTATAGTTTAAAAACAGGTTTCTTCACTCAAACCACTTTTTTCCCTCAAAAAAATTCTCAAAATTTTATTAAATAACTAATTGCAGAAAATGTTGGGGGGAGGATCTTGACCAAAAAAAGTGAAAATTTTTGTAAAAAAGAACATTAAAAAGCAAAAATTTCGTCATTTTTTCAACTTATACGCCACTGACATCAGAAAATCAAGTTGAAATTTTTCAAGTTATGAATACGTTTGATGAACTCGTTTTTTTTTTGTTTTTTTTTTTTGTGTTTTTTTTTTCAACTTTGTTGAAGGTTCATTTTTTATTTAGTCAGAAAAACTAATTTTTCAGGTTATTTAAGAACCCATTTTTTAAAATTTTGATGAAAAACATTTCTTTAAAATTTTGTCAAAAAACTAGTTTTTTGTATAAATATTTGAAACTTTTTTTTTCTTCAAAACTCCATTTATCTTATTGCAAAAATTTTATAGAACTGATCGATCAAACAGAAAATAACAAAAATTCCTTCGGATTAATCTAAAACCAATAAAAATGAAGAGATAGAGAAATTCCTCAATTGTTTGAGATCTTCTTTTAAAAATTTTTTGGATCAAGATCTATTTTCATTTTCCTAGAGTAAAAAAAAATCATTTTTTTTGGTGTAAGAAAATTTCACAATTTTTTGAGATGAAAAATTTTTATATTTTCAAGAATAAAATTTTATTTTTATTTTTTAAGATTGAAAAAAAAATTGAACAAACAAATATTTTTAAAATTTCTTCAAACGAAAAAATTGCATATTTTTTTAAGGAATAAAAAAATGAACGTTTTAAGAATTAAAAAAAATGGAATACATCGATTTTAATTTTTTTTTATAATGAAAATTTTTTTAAATTTTTTTTTTTTTTAAATCTTGGAATAAAGTTTTTAATTTTTTCAGAATTTAGGACATTAAATTCAAACTTTTAAGAATGAAAAAAAAATTGTATTTTTTAGAATTAAACAAATTTTCCATTGTTAGTTCTGAAACTTATTTGGCTAGTCATAATGAAACTAAGAATAATTACGGGTAATTATTCTTAGTTTCAAATTTTGAAGTGAAAATGTTTTAAAAAATTTTTATGATTTATTAGGAATTTAAAAAAAAATAGATAATTCTGAAATAAATTTAATTTCAATTTCTTTGACGTATTTTTCAAATTTTAATTTTCCCCCAAGCAAAAAAAATTGTCAAATTTGTGCCAAGCCAAAAAATACTTGAGACAGACCAATGCTCATATTTTACTCGCACTTCATCACCCAAAATCAGACACTAACAGCTCATACACTTAATCACTCGATAAAAAAAAATAATAATAAACAATCAACCGAACACCTTTTAATCACGCATAAAAAAAGTAATTGATCGACTGAAAATTGAACGATTCACGTACAGTCGTACATACATTGTATGTAGGTAATGTACATACACATTCATCGTAATAATTATCTCGATATACTCGATTCAACGTTCGAGTGTAGCAATGGCATTATTAACAATTTAGCTTATCTAACTAGTTTTCTTACTGAATGCATTTTCCAAGTGTATAATTAAAATCAAGCTCATTATCTTCGCATTTCCTATCAATAAACTGCCAAGTTGATATGATACAAGTTATACACAGACGAGTAACTTCAAATATGTAATATAACGAATAATCTCGCGATAAACGTATTAAATATCCTCGTATAATATACGTACACAATATAATTTACCATACGTACAAATATATTAACCCAAGTATTATAGCAACGCAAGGAGAATTTGAACTATTTCTCAAGCGTTTTCAAAAGCCGGGCAAAAATCATTTAGCTACTCGAAGTCGAATAATTTTTCACCGCAAACGTTACACAAGACAAGGCACAAAGCTCGGCGCAACAAACTCCGTTTATTATTTATTTACATTCATCGAACGTACCAGAATACATAGGCTGGGCAGAAGGCATTAAAATTATTCAAAGCAACTTGTAAACGTTAGAGGTATAGTAATTACAAACCCTCTTGTTTCAATTAAGAAAACAAAAATCAATATTTAATCTGTAGGTGATTAAAGGGAATTTGTTGGGCGTCTTGAGCCGTAGTCGAAGTTTAAATTGCGCAGTCGTGCGTAAATTTCGTAAAATTGTTTCAATTAGCATCATACTTCATTAATAATATTAAATTCATCAGCTCGTCCAATTAGCTCGGTAATCTGTAAGCTCGCAATGTAAAGAGGGGGATAAAAGAAACCGCTACACCTGTTAAGTGATTTTTTCGCCATTATAGAGTCATCAATTTACCTAACAACACAAACGCCTCCGACGCTAGGTATACAATTTTAGCAACAAAAAAATACTACAAAGCTTTTCCTTAATGTACAATTGTACTTGCCCCGATTCCCTCCCTTAGCTGGGGCACAAACCTACCAAATGTATTCTCTAAATCGATGGAATGGCGTGGTACCTCAAATTAGCCCTCGTTTTCACACCGTACTAATTAGACCGTTGTTGTTGTTTTAAAAAGGTGACATCACCCCGAATTTTCTACAACCATTTACATCAAGCTCATTAGGGGTGTATTTATCTTTTTTTACGCGCCCCTACCAGTTTAAATTACCACTTTTAGGCGCGAACAAAGATTTCCTCGGAGTCGAGGCAGCAAAGAAAAAGTAAATTTTTCGAGTAAGATAAGCTCGCGAATAAGAAAACACGAGTTTTCCCTTTTGGCCTTTAGCCTTTATTAAACGTTGCGTTTTAATGAGAATGTTCAAATCTCAGGCTCGTTTGAAGAATTCTAATGGGACGAAAATGACTTTAATACGAATCGAAGGAACAAAAAAAAATCGTGATTAGGACTTCAAGCGAGACTTCGATACTACTTTTTCTCGAGAAAATTAGATACCTACAATAAATTAAATACTCTCATCAAAGAAAATTTTTCTCATTCGAAAAACTGCTCAAACTTTCTTTTAATTTGCATTGAAAAACACATCAGCATCACCTAAAAAATTTTCTCAAATGAAAAATCCTCTCATCAAGAAAAATCCTTTACCCTGAAAAATCTTCTTACCAAAAATTCCTATCATCAAAAAACCTTCTAATTTAAAAAAATCCCGATCAAGTATTTTTTTAAATGGTTCAAGAACATTTTTATCGAAAAAATTTAATTAGGGCAAATTTTCTACATTTTAGAAGTTCATTCGTCTTCCAGAAATTGTCTCACTTGAAAAAATTTTCATATCTAGAAAAATTCTTCCCATCTGAAGAAAATTATCTGCTCTAAAAAAATTCTCATAGAATTGTTCTCATCAAATAGAATTTATCAATTATCTACCTTGAAAAAAATCTGATTAAAAAATATTTCCATCTACGAAATTTTTCTCATTTGAAGAAAATCATAAGAAAAAAATAATTATTTAAAGAAGATAGATATTTTTATTCGCGAAATTCGTCTCATATATTTGGAGAAAATTATCTGCTTTAAAAATTCATTTTTTTATTAAAAATTTCTTTCCTCGTAAAAAAAAATATTCAAAGATATTGTATCTACAAAATTTGTCTCATGTGGAGAAAATCGTCTGCTTTAAAAAAATCCTCTTCTTAAAAATTCTTTTCATTAAAAAAAAAATCGACCATTTCAAAAAAGTCTCCATGTTTGAAAAAAACTAGTTTTAAAATGTCTACATAAAAAAAATTTCTCAGACGAAAAACCCACTCATCAAGAAAAATCCTCCTACCTAAAATTTTTTTCATACCTATAAAAGAAACTTCGAATCCAAAAAAAAAAACATTTTGCTTTGAAGAAAATCATCAAATCTACCATTTAAATTTTTTTGGAAAATATTGGTTTAATGATTTCAAGGTATTCTCACCAGAAAAAAATGTCTCAGCTGAAAAATCCACTCGTCAAAAAAGTCTCGTATTTGTCTAAAAAAAACTCTCTAATTTGAAAAAACCTACATAGGTAACTAATTCAAACTTCCTCTCATCAAATGAAATAAAAAAGATTTGATAAAAAATAAAAATCGTTTTACTTATACAAAAACAAAATTTCAAAAAATTGGTTCGAAATAAAATTTAAAAAAAATCAAACATAATGTCTAAAATTAGTTTTTGAACAAAATTTCTAAAAAACTTCCGGCCAAATTAAAAAAATCAAGAAGTTTAACTTAACTTAAAAACTCAATTTTTCACATACATAAGAAAATCAAAATAATAGTTTTTTTTATTGAATAAAAAAAAATGTTTTTCGGCTTTGAAAAAAATGTGTTTCCTCAAAATTTTGAAGAAATAAATAATTTTTGTCAAATTGAAATTTAAACTCAAGTCAAAAAAAAATTCTCAAATAAGCAAAAAAAGTTTGGAAAAACGATGAGTTTTTAAATTTTTGAGTTGAATTCTTGGTAAAAATGAAAAATCCTTATAAACTTGAAAAATAATTTTTCAAATATCAAAACTAGATTTTTAACGTTTTTTCATAATTTTTGAGAAAAATATTTTTTAACGAAAATGAAAAAAAACTATTTGAAGATGACTTGAAAAATTCTCACCTCCTCTCCTCTCTTCTCTTCTCTTCCAGTTCTTCTCATACATTTTCATTCATTTCCCGCTAGAAAATACGCCCAAAAATGAGGGGAAAAAATTACCTAAAATCACGTTGAAAAATAAAGAAGAGAACTACGACTTGGAAAAATTTCTCAGTCCCTTCCCTTTCGCATCTTTAGAAACTATGTACGTATCGATAGACTAACACACACGATAATACACTCGACCGACGAATGAAAAATTAATCTCATCAAAGGTTGGAAATCTGTTTTTAGTCCACGAACGCTCGCTCGCTCGAGAAACGCTCCAGCTCATTGCTAAAATTGCAAATAGTTTCGCGATATCATCGTACGTGCACTCGAGTCGAATAAATTGCATAATCTATCAGGCAGAGATAAATTTTGATCAGCTGCTTGATGAGAATACCGGTTGGCAATTTTGTTAAAAGTGTACGATAAAATATTGCATACCTTCTGCTCGTTGCGTTGTCGCTTCTCTTGCAGTTTAAACGGAAACTACGTATACCATACCGCATACTAACGTCTTATCGAAATTTTCAATTCTTACCTGCAAACAGAAGGGGAAAAACAATAAAAATAACATTAAATTTACAAACTGACAAGTTTTGAAAACCGAATCAATATTTCAAAGTATCAATATCGGGATGGAAAAAATCATAAGCCACACAAAACCAATTAAATTTCCAATACATTTTACGACACATGAGAAGAAAAAAAATCTATTAGAAACTCGCGCCGTATACGAGCTGTCGCAGTTACACCGGTGCTGCCGGTGGCTTTTTTATGTATATATTCTATTCTCTCGCCATAATACATCAAATCCTGGCAATAACATTCTAAATAAAACCAATTTCCATTTCTATGAAAAAAAAGAAAAAAAAAAAAGAAACCGTTCCCTTCTCTGTTTCTCTTTTCTGTACTATAATATGTCACACAATACACCACGATCATCCGTTTAGTTGTGTTTTTCAAACACCTACGTACCTATGGACAAATTTTATGGAACACGTGGGCGTGGATTAAAAAAAATTGATTGCTAAGAATAATTATTGAAAGATTATTGAACGTTTGCCTTTTTTGTTGATGTCAAGTAATTCAACCCATCCAAGTTGTTCTTTCTCATAAGAATTGATTCCCAATTTTTTTATTTTTCCCCTACCTGAATTTTCAGTGGTATCTTGAAGCCTCCCTTAAATTACCTAAAAAAGTTATGACTACAAAAATTAGAAAAATTTCCAAATTTAGAATTCAAAACTAATCTTTTATGAGGAAAGAAAATTCTCAATTTTTCATTTTTCCGGTGCTTATCAGCCCTCCACAATTACTAAAATTGACATATTATTATATTCAATATTTTTTTTTCAAACTCAATCCATCAACCTTTTTATGAGATAATTTTCATTTTTTCATTTTTCCTTCAACTGAATTTCCGGGTCCATTTCGCCAGCCCCGCCCATTTCGAATTTGGAATTCGGAGTAGGGGCATTCGTTTGTGCTCGGTTTGTGCTGATTTGTGCCGTAAAAATTTTCGTTTGTGCTGCCCCCCTTCCAGAGATATTTTGAAAAACCCTTGGGCGGGGCTGGGGAAATGGTTTTTTTCAAAATTCGAATTTTGGGTCAAAATTGGTGTCATTCGTTTGTGCTAGGTTTGTGCTGATTTGTGCCGCAAAAATTTTCGTTTGTGCTGCCCCCCTTCTATGGGCGGGGCTGGGGAAATGTTTTTTTCAAAATTCGAATTCGGGGTCAAACTTGGTGTCATTCGTTTGTGCTCGGTTTGTGCTGATTTGTGCCGTAAAAATTTTCGTTTGTGCTGCCCCCCTTCCAGAGATATTTTGAAAAAACCTTGGGCGGGGCTGGGGAAATGGTTTTTCAAAATTCGAATTTTGGGTCAAACTTGATGTCATTCGTTTGTGCTAGGTTTGTGCTGATTTGTGCCGCAAAAATTTTCGTTTGTGCTGCCCCTCTTCCAGAGATATTTTGAAAAAACCTTGGGCGGGGCTGGGGAAATGGTTTTTTCAAAATTCGAATTTTGGGTCAAAATTAGTGTCATTCGTTTGTGCTAGGTTTGTGCTGATTTGTGCCGCAAAAATTTTCGTTTGTGCTGCCCCCCTTCCAGAGATATTTTGAAAAAACCTTGAGCGGGGCTGGGGAAATGGTTTTTTCAAAATTCGAATTTTGGGTCAAAATTTGTGTCATTCGTTTGTGCTAGGTTTGTGCTGATTTGTGCCGCAAAAATTTTCGTTTGTGCTGCCCCCCTTCTATGGGCGGGGCTGGGGAAATGGTTTCAAGTAAGGGGAGAAGAAGGGGTCCAATGAAAATTTTGATACTGTCAATCGTTTGTGCTAAGCGAGTAGAGATTTGTGCCGTACTCGATTTTCACCTCTACCCCCTCCATCCTATTTTCAATAATATTACCATCGTTAATATACGATTGGGAGCAATGGTTAGGTTGCATAATTTTCCATTTTTTTTAGAAAATCTTTCCTAATGAAATGAAAATTTTTTTTTGAATTCGATGTTATTTTTTTGAATTTTGTAATCAACAAATTAAAAAGATACGTACTTATACATTATTTCATAAAGCAGACCCCAAGAGACTTTTTAACAATTTCTTTTTCTTCGTCATACGTACTTCAAGAAGTGAACCTACATGAAAATTTAAAAAAAAAATTCTGTATTCAATTTTTTTAATTTAGGAAAATTTTGACTTCATGGCCTAAATAGAATGGCCATATTTCGAAAATCTAAATTTTTATGGCCATTTTTGAATGAAAAATCTTAATTCTGAAATCAAATATCTTCACTCAAAAAAATTACTTGAACAAATTAAAGAGAATACACGAACTTGAAAAAGAAGGTTTTAGTACCTATACACAGGCTCAAATAGGTCCAATGGCTCGAATACTGTTTGTAACATACATCAAAATGTGAAATATTTTCCATGCAAGATTGGCTGTGATTGGCGGGTGGAAATTAAGTACCTTCTGTTGGAAATTATTCGAAAACATTATGCAAAAGATTGCCAGGGGAAAATAAATGCAAAAAAACTCTGACGCATTAATGCGTCAGAAAAGCTGATTTTTTAAATTATTATTTTATCAATTATCATTATTAAATATTATCATTTTTTCATTTCAAATCAATAATTTTTGTCAAAATGTTTTTTACTCGCATTCTCATTAAAGTATCAAAAATAAATAAAATTTCATTTTTCTCAATAACTTTAATATTATTATAATATTTTCAAATTTTCATTTATTTTCATCATTTGAAAAAACAAAAACTAACCAAGTTTCGTTTTTCTTTAAACTCCAATAATTATTTTTAAATTATTTTTTTTCTTTTTCAATTTATTTTATTATTTTCTCAGAAATTTTCAAAATGTTCATTTTGTATAATTTAGTCTGTCTAAAAATATGGTATTTCTTTCAATTTTCTCCAATCCAGCAAACTTTTATTTCAATCCGCAAAATTTTATTTCATTTAAAATTTTATTAATTTTAAAGTCACTTCTTTCAATAATTTTCTTTCCTTTTTCATTTTTTCCTTATCAATTATTAGGTATGAATAAAAGCGGCGAATTATTTCTTAATTGGCAACACTGATTAGAGTTTAGATCGAGTAAATCGAGCTTATAAAATTTGATGCATTTTTTTAATAATGCCTAGCATATTTAAATAAAAAATGATATGACGTCGACGCGGTGCTCGTCGACGTCGACGTCTAAAGAGGGGAGAATAGTTTTAATTTTTTTCGACCTGAAATAAAATGCTAGGCAAAATATTTTTCGATTAATGGATTAAATTGGTCTAATTTAATTCTGACCATTTCTTCCCAAATAATGCGTAGTAATGGTCCAAAATTGCTCAAAAACAATAGGGTTCTATTCTACATGGTACCCGACCTCCCATTACAATTTGAAATAAATCGGTCCATTAGAACGAGAGTTATCGCGCGGACAAAATTCAGTCAATACATACATACATACATACATACATACATACATACATAAATACATATCGCAAGAAATACCAAAAAAATCGAAGATCAAAACCAAAGTTATATAGAACAAGATAGTTACCACACTCCGGTTAGCCACGCCCATTTCGCCAAAGTACATCACTGAGAGCGCTGCATTCGACGGGTGATACATATAATGCATTGAATTATATTGAAAGTTAATGGATTGATTCAATTTTAAATTTGATTTGAATGAATTACCCGCGAAATTTTCATTTTTACTTTCAGCAAATTACTAATTTTGCATTTTTGCTATAATTTTCAACTATAACGTCTAGATTGATTGTTTTGTTTACATTCATGGGGTGCAACTTCGATAAATTTTTACCAAGTTCAGTGCTACATAATACTTTATAGTCAAAATTGGAAGGGAGGAAGGGGTCTAATCGAAATTTTTGTAATAACTAAAAGTATTTGTACAACTTCAAGCTACAACTTTTGTTTGAAAATTTTTTCAATCGGGCCCCTTACCTCCCCCCTGTTTTAAAAAATGTATTTGAAGGAGTTGGATTATCCAAAATTGGTGGGGAGGGAGGGATCCGATTGAAATTTTTGTTATCACCAAAATTATTCCTAGTACTTCAAGCTACAACTTTTATTTGAAAATTTTTTCAATCGGGCCCCTTACCCTCCCCCCTGTTTTCAATAATGTATTTGAATGAGTTGGATTATCCAAAATTGGAGGGGAGGGAGGGGTCCAATCGCAATTTTTGTCATGGCCAAAATTTTTCCTAAAACTTCGAGCTACAAGTTTGTTGCAAATTTTTTTCAATTGGACCCATTTCCCCTTCCCCCTTCAATTTTTAATTAGTATTTTGGGAGTGTTATGCAAAATAAGTGGAGAGAGAGGGGCTCAATTGAAAAAGTTTTCAAAAAAAAGTTGTAGCTTGAAGTTTCGCTAATACTTTTGGTTATCACAAAAATTGCGATTGGACCCCTCCCTCCCCTCCAATTTTGGATAATCCAACTCATTCAAATACATTATTGAAAACAGGGGGAGGGTAAGGGGCCCGATTGAAAAAATTTTCAAACAAAAGTTGTAGCTTGAAGTACTAGGAATAATTTTGGTGATAACAAAAATTTCAATCGGATCCCTCCCTCCCCACCAATTTTGGATAATCCAACTCCTTCAAATACATTTTTAAAAACAGGGGGGAGGTAAGGGGCCCGATTGAAAAAATTTTCAAACAAAAGTTGTAGCTTGAAGTTGTACAAATACTTTTAGTTATTACAAAAATTTCGATTAGACCCCTTCCTCCCTTCCAATTCTTGTGAAGTAATGAAACTTTGAAAAATCTTACCTTTGGAACATAGAATAAGTGTAGCTTTTCCCCATTTTTATCTCGCTTGCTGCTGTTTTTATACCCAGTCTTACAATTAGGAACACAACAATAGGCCATTTTATCAATAACTAAATATTTAAATCATTATAAATGTTTCAATTCACATTAAAAAATTTCACATGCAACAGTTGATCATGGTTAATCACTTCACATTTCATATGATTATTTGATAAGAGTGTATCACCCGTCGTATCAAGCGCGCTCTATAGTGAGCGATTTGCCCGCCGTAAGAGTGGCAGAAAAGAATTGCATTATTCATATGGGGAGTGTGGTAACTATCTTGTTCTATATAACTTTGATCAAAACTAATAGCTGATTTTGAAAAAATCAGCTAAAAGACGAGGTAAGTGCCAGCTTGGTATTTGAAAAATTGTTCGCGATTTTTTTTATCGGGTAATTGTTTCAAATTCAGAAAATAATTTTTAATGATGATTGAAAAATAGCTTTCCATTCCCAATACTATAAGTGAGAAAAATTGACACAAGAATTTCGAAAGAAGAGAGAGGTTTCCAAAATAAAATTTAAATGATCACCACTTCCTTGAAATTGAAGTTCAAAAAAAGTATGGAATTTTTTTCTTCAAACATTCGTGGAAACTTTGAAAATATTCCAAACAAAACTAAGTAGGTATGTGTTAAAATTTTTTTAAAAAGGCAGGAAAGAAAAGGAAAGAAAAAATGAAAAAAAAAAAATTGAAATTTTGTACAAAGTAAAAAATTGAATTTTCATTTCATTAGGAAAGATTTTCTAAAAAAAATGGAAAATTATGCAACCTAACCATTGCTCCCAATCGTATATTAACGATGGTAATATTATTGAAAATAGGATGGAGGGGGTAGAGGTGAAAATCGAGTACGGCACAAATCTCTACTCGCTTAGCACAAACGATTGACAGTATCAAAATTTTCATTGGACCCCTTCTTCTCCCCTTACTTGAAACCATTTCCCCAGCCCCGCCCATAGAAGGGGGGCAGCACAAACGAAAATTTTTGCGGCACAAATCAGCACAAACCTAGCACAAACGAATGACACAAATTTTGACCCAAAATTCGAATTTTGAAAAAACCATTTCCCCAGCCCCGCTCAAGGTTTTTTCAAAATATCTCTGGAAGGGGGGCAGCACAAACGAAAATTTTTGCGGCACAAATCAGCACAAACCTAGCACAAACGAATGACACTAATTTTGACCCAAAATTCGAATTTTGAAAAAACCATTTCCCCAGCCCCGCCCAAGGTTTTTTCAAAATATCTCTGGAAGAGGGGCAGCACAAACGAAAATTTTTGCGGCACAAATCAGCACAAACCTAGCACAAACGAATGACATCAAGTTTGACCCAAAATTCGAATTTTGAAAAACCATTTCCCCAGCCCCGCCCAAGGTTTTTTCAAAATATCTCTGGAAGGGGGGCAGCACAAACGAAAATTTTTACGGCACAAATCAGCACAAACCGAGCACAAACGAATGACACCAAGTTTGACCCCGAATTCGAATTTTGAAAAAACCATTTCCCCAGCCCCGCCCATAGAAGGGGGGCAGCACAAACGAAATTTTTGCGGCACAAATCAGCACAAACCTAGCACAAACGAATGACACCAATTTTGACTCAAAATTCGAATTTTGAAAAAAACCATTTCCCCAGCCCCGCCCAAGGGTTTTTCAAAATATCTCTGGAAGGGGGGCAGCACAAACGAAAATTTTTACGGCACAAATCAGCACAAACCGAGCACAAACGAATGCCCCTACTCCGAATTCCAAATTCGAAATGGGCGGGGCTGGCGAAATGGACCCTGAATTTCCAGTGTTTTGATTTTTAAAAATTTGAAAAATTTTAAAGTTTTGAATTTTTTTTAATAAAAAAAAGAAAGAAATAAAACCCATCAAAGTTTGTTCCTTTTTATGTAAATCATTTCCAATTTTTCATTATTCGCCCAGCTGAATTTCAAGCAAAAATTTGTCAATTTTAAAAAAACAGATAGCTAATAAACACTCTTAAAATTCAGTTACCTAGGGCCAAATAAAAAATTTAGAATTATTTTATCACAAAAAAAAAAAAAAAAAAAAAAAAAAAAAACTTTGAAAATTTCCCTCCTTTTTTTACTTTTTTCCATTTTGTAAGAAAATAGACACCAATTAAAATTTAGATATGGAAAAAATAAAAAATGAAGAAATATTTTCTCATAAAATAGAACATTTTTTGAGGGAGTGGGCAAGAAGGTCAAAAATAAGGACCACTTTTAAGCACTGGCACATTTGAATCACTGCTCAATTGCTCATACACAGGGTGTTCCCTAAAATCCACAGAGTGAATAGGCAAGCCATGAAGGGACAAGGGGAAATAAAATTGAGAACTTTTTTTGATCATTTTCGAAGAAAAACGAATTCATTGCCAAATTTTTGGCTCCTCTCAAAAAGTTACACTTATGACAAGCATTTTTATAAGGAAATTTTGCAGTTTTTATGCATCGCTTGTGCCCCTCAACCATTTGAGCCTTAAATTATCACAAGGCACCTTCAAGACATGAAAATGTCAAAATGTCGTCAAAACAGTTTATAAAACTCAACTTATGAGAGAGATTTGCCTATTTAAAAAAATTAAGGCGTCAAGGATCCTAAAATTTCGGAAAAATACCAATTTTTCAAACTTGGGCAAAAAAAATATACATATATCAAGAGTAGATTTTTTTTTTTTTTTAGTACTATACTTATACCCATATTATATGCTTAATCGAAAAAATGTTTTCTTTAATATTACTTTCCCTTTCTCCTTCAATTTTCGAGATAGACAATGTGTATGCAAATTTTTTGATTTCTCGTGAGTTGTCTATTAAAATGTTGAAAACTATTTCATGATCAATTTGTAATCTAGGGCGTATTAATTTTTGAAAAAATAAGATGGGATTTCCATCCTTTTTCCAAGGGTTCAACTCCATTTCTCAAAAATTTCCACATCTCTGATCCTAAGGCCCAAATTGAAAATTGCTTCAAACGAAAGTTGAAGATTAAGATTTTTGGAATAATGTTGGTAGTTACAAAAATTTCGATTGGACCTCTCCTTCCCCTTCACTCTGAACCTAAGGGTCAAATTTAAAATTGCTTCAAACAAAAGTTGAAGATTAAGATTTTTGGAAACATTTTGGTTATTACAAAAATTTCGATCGGACCCCTCCTTCCTCTGCAATCTTGCATAATACGTTGAAATTCGTCGGTCGATTTTTATCCTCCGTATGTATGATACAAAATTGGAGATGAGGGAGGGGTCCAATCGAAATTTTTATAATAAACAAAATGATTCCAAGAGTCATAATCTACAACTTTTGTTTGAAAACTTTTTTAATTGGGACCTTGAAAACAGAGGTAAGGGGCTCCCAAAAGAACAGGGTTCCAAAAAACACCCTTCAATTTGAGGATGGACAAATTTTTCACTACTTTATTCGCTCTTCTCAAGAAGTTACACCTGTTTCATGTATTATTTTAACGTAATTTTAGGAATTTTTGTAAACCTCTGCCTCTTCAAAATGAAGATAAGACACGAAGTATACATTAGAAGTTTTTTGTTAAAAATGCTCGTTTATATTCAATTCTCAAGTTTTTACATTTACTTCCGGAACACCCTCATAACCTCACAGAGCAAACTTGTACTTTGAATTACGTTGAAGCCTGCACAATCCATTTGATAACATACGTCCTATCAAAAGTAATAAAAAAATTTCATATCTAAAGACATGTAACTAGAACTACGTCTTATGCTCGGCTATAAATATCGACCAATACTCGCGTGAAATTTCACATTGCATTACTTCGATCGACCAATAATAAATAAGCTTTTCATCAACTCGGTACGTTCGACCTCAAAAAAAAAACCTTATCTCCAACTCATAATTGTCTTTGAAATCACCAAAACGAAACCCAGATAGGGGAACTTTGATCCGCGTATTATCAATCTAAAAGCATCAGGAAAACGACGTCGGAAAAAAAAACTAATTAACACTTTTGCATTTGTAATTGTTGAAATACGCCTTGTTCGATTATCTTACGATGTAAAAAGTTTGCTAAAAGCTATTTATTCGATGGCGGAAAAAAAACTACTACAGTCTGCCCTGCTCTCTCGAATGAGGAAAAAATATACAACGGAAGTTTCCTAATGCTGTGAGATTAGTTTTAAGTTAATTTTCGTTGTTTTCTTTGCACCAAAAGTTTGAATGTTTTCATGATGCGATATCTTCCGGCTTACTGCGCTTTTCTCAGTTTGCCGCGTCTTTTTCTTGTTTAGATGAAAATAATTCTCTCATTTCAGATGTTTGTACTTGAAAATAAAACCTGGTATTAGATTTGTTATTACTTCAATTGCCATAAGATATATTATACGGTTGCTCTTCTCGTCACTTCCACCATCGTTCTCCATTACACGTCAAATATTAATTTACCTGAACTCGACGCTCAGATTTTCGCCAGCTTTGAAGTTGTTTAAGCGCAAAACTTTCGCTTGTCCAATTTTAATATAATTTTATCTTCGAGCTCGTGCTACACTCGGTCCCACCTTTCCCACCTTTTAAAGCTCGCCCATAAAATTACTTCGGGTTGTTTACGCACCGCACGGTAAAATGCAGTTTTTATTAACTGCAATTTTTATTACAGCTGCCGGGAGCTGTTCATCGAGCAGGAAATTCAGTTATAAGCCAAAAATATGTGTGGTATAAATTTTATAACACCATTTTTCTACGGTTCAAGTAATTCTGAAGTTGGTAGTCTAAATTTTTAAAAAGGTTTCCATATTTTTTCAAAAATTTCACTCATTTGAAAATTTGGGAAAAATTATAATTATCTACACTCTTAAAATCCCAAAAAATTAACAGTTTCCCTAAAAAAATTATTTCTTCGTGAAATTTTTAAAAAATGGCAAAACTTCGTTAATCAACCTTTAAATCGAAAATGCACACCAAAAAGTTCAAAATAAAAATTATTCTATTCGTACCTAATAATAAAAAATACGTTTAAAAAATATTTTGACCCCCCTCTCCTCCCACACGCCTTCGTCTATCAAAAAAGTGAAAATATCGAACCGCGTCAAAATTTTCAGAAATTTTACGCTTTAAAAAATTCAATTTGATAAATTTTATCAAACAATACATTTCACTGTTCAACATACTTCAAATTTTCTTTATCTTTTTTTTTATCGCAGTCTTTTCCTACCTATTTTATGAGTTTTAAGACCTGTAAAAATTTTACAACTTTCAAGTTCAGTTTCATTGATAAAAAATATTACACGTGATTTTTTCAAAGGATTTTTTTTTTGTTGAATTTTCTAACAATGGAGTAATGACTTGACTCATAAAGGTGTGACGGTGTGACGTGTAGGGACTGGGAAGTGTGTATGCAGAATCACGTCACACATTTTCTTCGAGTTTTACGAACTTCGTTAATTTTTTTCAAGTTGGTAATTACGAGGATTTCAACTTTTTTTGAAAATTATTGCAGTTTCCCTACTTCAAGATGGTCGTTAAGTGTTTTCAAACTTGAAATACTCAACGTCCTATCATTTAAAATTTCTCGATTGTAAAAGAAAATAATTCATGCATTTTCCCCCAAAAATTCATGATAAAGTTCTGGTTACAAGTCTTCTTCTCTCTTCCATGGAAAAAAAATAAAAATTTGCCAATTTTTTAATGTTGTGAAAAATTTTAATCAAATTGAAGAGGTTTTTGAATGTTATTTTTTCGTGATTTTTGACATTACATACATCAGGGAGTGAAGGGAATTTTGAAAAATTTCCAATAATAGAACAGATGTTGTTCGAATCTATAGAAATTATAATTTGAAAAATTCTAGAATCCAAATTTTCGACGAAATCAAAAAAATTTAATCCTGAAACACGAATGATTCGAAATCCAAATTTTTGATGGATTCAGATTTTGGGTAATTTCAAATTCAAATTCAATAATTCAACAATCAACATTCATTTATTCGAAATGACAATTGAAAAAATACAATTTTTCATTAAATTTTTTTTCTTCAAAAATATTACCTTTTCTATTTTTTGACATGGATGTTGGTTATTTTTTAATGTCGATTATATTAGAAAATATTTTCAATTAAAAAAAAAAAAAATACTCATCAAGACAGATATTTTAAAAAAAATGAATTCATCAACCAGCAAATTTTAAACGTGGTCAACAAAAATTAAATAGGTATTCATAAAATTACCTGTACTTAATTTTTTGGAAATAGATTTACTTGATTTTTTTTTTAATTTTCACATTAATAAATTCACTGATTTTTTTCAAAATGCCAATTTTAGGAAAATATTGGGAAAAAAGTTTCAAAAATTGAAACAATTTTTTTCAATTTGAATATTTTTTCACTTCTACTAAAATAAAAAATAAAATTTAATAAATAAATATTGCAATTCATTTTTTTTTCAATTTGAATACTTTGTTATGTTGAAAAAAAAATCAAAATGAATTACATAGGCACCTACTTACTTATTTTGATACATTTTTCAAAAAAGTCAGAACGTCAAACGAAGAATTTTTGAAAATTTTCATCAACAATTTATTAATGAAGTTTTTTTTTAGTCATGAAAAAAATCTAATATTTTTTTTGAACATTTTTTCATATGAAAATTTTTTTTATTTGATAAGTATAATTATGTACCTATTTTTAAATTGCTTTCAAAATAAATTAAATATTATTTTTACTTCTTCATAAAAAAAAAATTGAAAAATTTTTGAAAACTTTCTTTAAAAATTAATTATGGAATTTTTCAATTAGGTAATTTTCTCAAACATTTTTTCAATTTTCTCATGCGAATAAATTATTTTTGATTATTTTTAAAAAATTGATTTAAAAATAATTGAATATTTTTTTACTTCTTCATTAAGAATTTTCAAATCATATTAATGAAAAATTTCCAAAAACTTTCTGCAAAAATTGATTTTGATTTTTTTTTCAATTCATTAAACATGAACTGAAGATGAATTAGTTCTTAAATATTTTTTTCTATTTTTTCATAGGCTTATAGGTATGAATAAAGTTTTCAATTGATTATTTTTTTTAAAAATTCCTTTAAAAATAATTATTTTTTTTTACTTTTTTATAAAGAAATTTCAAATCACACCTATTAATGAAGAATTTCAAAAATTGCTAATGAAATTTTTTCAAATTACCAAAAATAAACTGACGAATTGTTTTTTTTTTCGAGCATTTTTTTTTCATTTTTCGATTCGAATTCAGAATCGGATTCCGAACAACGTATTATTTATTTCCCTCGAGAGGAAGCAAACCCAATTTTTTCACCAAATAAATACGTGTATAGGGTAAGGGTAAATAGAAGGTGAAAATTTATTCATACGCCGAATACGGATTAATTTTTTCAAAAAAAGATGAGTATAGAGATAGACTACCGGAATAAATTTTTGAAGGGTTGAAAAATATTCAAAATTGCCACGAAAAACACACATTAAACGCGATAAATTGGAATCGCGCGAGCGTTAGGTGAATTTCAAACCAGGCAATTTTTTCCCTGCCACGCGAGACGAAATCGGCAAACGAAATTTCCATCTCATTAAAGCCCTGCGCCTATTCACATGTTGTACTCGCAAGGGTAAAATTTTCACGCAATTTTTCGGGCAACCTTTCGGCTTTCGACCCATTTGTACTTGTATTTCGCAACCAATACACAGACCCGCCATCGCCATCGCTGATGGTTTACAAGACTCGGCCACAAAAGCTCCCTCGAGTAGGGACTGCGACGTTACACTCTAATTAGAATTTTATTTAGCGATAAATTTGCGTGCTTTGGGGTTGGAGGAGAGTCGTCGTATAAGCAGGTTTTAAAATACGATAACGATACTGTAAATTTTGGCCAAACATCGCGTTACATTGCGCGCACGGTCAATGACAATACAGATAATTTATATGGTTAGAGAAAGTCATTGACATGACACACACAGAATTTGAAAATGAAACGACATACCTTAAAGCTGTAAAACGGTATATTACGAAACGCTCGAACGGCACCGTTTCGCCCGTATATTTAAAAGTAATTTGTAAAGTTTGACTTTGAAACGGGTCAACATTTTTCCAACCAACGTACGCTCGTATACGACTATATACGTAGAGTCTAACACGTTTTTGAAATATTTTCAAACATGATTAACGTTTTGATGTGTTTCTCCTCGGCTGAACCGAATACAACAAACGCAGTTCCACGCGTTGTTATTATATTCGCAAGAGGGGCTATGGTGGGGGGGGGAATTGATTTTTTTCTTCTCAACGATTTTCAAAATGAGTCAACTCACTTACAACTCTAACTCTTTTCAAAAAAAAAATAATAAGTTGAACTCCAACTCTTAACTCTTTATTGTCATACTGCAAAAGAGTTCAATCTCACGAAATGATCGAATGAAAAAACTAATCGCGGATTCGAGTTCTGCAGATCAAACTACCCCGATTTAGACCCTTGCAGCGATTATTTTACCCAAAATAAAAAAATTTACACTTTTAGCAATATTTTTTTCATTTTCTCAAAATCGGATTTTTGGTAAAAATGTACACTTTTTCAATTTTGGACAAAATGAACTTTAAAAGGGACCAAATCGGGTTAGTTTGACCTGCAGATCTCGAATCTGCGATTAGTTTTTTCATTCGATCATTTCGTGTGATTACACAATTTTAATCACATAAAATTGACGAAAAAATCTAAATAAAATTAACGAAAAATGAATGAATTGAGGTGTAATTCGGGCAAAACGTGTATAAATGGGTATCTAGTGATGTACTTTGAGGAAAAAAATTTTTGATGAAAAATGAGCGTTCAGTGGGGGAAAAAAGTACGACTAACTGGCTTTTTGAATATTTTGGAAAAGTTGCACCAACGATAAAAATTCGAAAAAATTTGAGGTAGCGTATACAAAGGCGTGTAAAATCGAGAAACATTTTTTGCGCAGAGCGTACACTAAAATTGCACCCTCCAGGGTTATTCAAAGTCTTAAAAGTCGCTTTCAAGGTCGTTCGAGGGGCCGAAAAAATCTGAATTTTTTTTATAACATTCCCCTAGGGTACTTGTATCTGCATGCCAAATTTGGTGAAAATCGGTTGAACCCTCGAAGAGATAGAATTTTAAAGCTAAAAATCACATATTTCGAGGCTCCAGCCCCAGGGGGCGAGGAAAGTGATCGCTGATTCGCTCTAAAATCATCTTTTACGATACTAAATCAGAATCTGTGAAAAAAATAATTTAAGTTCGACAGGGGGCCGATTTGCCCTCTTATCACACCAGAGCCCTTATTCATTATTCTATAAAATTGAAAGTTTTTCCAATTTAAAATAATTAATAATTTTTTCATTTCAAAATTTATTCACTTTTTTTTTCAAAATTTTACTGCAAAAAAATTGAAAAATCTTTTATTTAGAAATTATTCTAAAAATTTTGGGATTTTTGATCCAAAAGTCATTCTGAAAAATTGAAGATGAAAAGTTTTTATTACCTGCTAAAAATTATCAAAAAAAAAAATCAAAACAATTTTTTTATTGAGACTTTTCTTTAAAAATCGGAGAAAAATGTATTTGTTTTAAAATTTTGCAATTTTTTTTTTAAATTTGATTTCAAACATTTTGTACTTTCAAGAAAGATGGTAGTCAGTGGATAACGGAAACACATTCTATTTCAATTTTTAGAAGGAACCAAAAATTTAAGGAAGAGTACTCTTTTCAACTCTTTTTTGCAAAAGAGTTAACTCGCGAGTAAGAGTTAAAAAAAAAAAACTTGTGCCCATCCCTGATTGCCACGTATACGAAATTACTTCTACACCGTATTCGATTAAACGTGGAAATGTGCGAGGCCCCCAGTGATTGCACCGATTTCAGTGGACGAGGCTGCCCTGCCTTTAACAAAAATACGAAGCGAAAAAAAAATTCAAACACAGCACTAAATCGCATAACTTACGCCATTTCGACAGGTTAAGATTTGATAAAAATTTCAATATCCCTAATACGACTTCGCATAACCAGTGTATAACATAGAAAATGCCCTCGTAATACGAATACCAGAATGCAGGATACCGATAAAGCCAATAAATTTCACTTTACACGGGGCTTCTATGTTCCAGCATCCAGCTTCGGCCACATTTCTCCATCCCGAGAGGTAATTTAATACTATACCAACTCTCTAGTTTGCAAATTTCAACGTACAGGACCCTTTTTGCAGCTTTTTTAGTCGAATTTTTGAATAAAAACGAAGGCTAATATGGTTCAGCCATTTACAACAAATGAACGAAGAGGGGGTTATTTTTCACGTTTTATGAATCCCACGACACGAAGGTCGAGTTTTCCGCACATTAGATTTACGTTTGATTGAAAAATATATACAGAAATCTGGCACGATGTTAGGTCGAAGTGTCACGCACGAGAAGAATTTTTCGAAATGCGGAATTAGGAGATGATTTTACTCTGATTTTATTCGGGATAATGGCTAAATTTTACGAGGAAATCACAAATAATGACTAATTTAGAAAAAAGGGACAATTTTTTAATAAGTCATAAAATAATGTGAAATGGAAAATAATGTCAATTTTCTTTTTAAATTTGTAGAGAGGAATTTTTACCAAGAGAATTTCAAAAGGGAGAGTATTTTTAATAGGTATTTTTTAAAATGAACATTTACAAGTTTTTTTAAAGAAAATCATTTTTTCAAAATTTTTTTCTAGAGAATTTTTTCAAAAAAAGTTTTTTATAAGTATGAAATATTTTTTTTTTTTAAATTTCAGAAGAACTTCTTGAATTATTTTTTCTGTACAAAAGGATTTTTGCAAAACAGTTTATCAAATAATTTTTTTGCTCAATTTTTCTCATAATTTCTTTTTCGAACTGACTTTCTCGAATTAAACTGACCCTCGTTTTTTTAAAAAGATTTTTTTGAAATATTCAAGAAACTATTTTCAAGAATACCTAGTAGATGTTTTAAGTATAATTATATTTTTTTCCAATAAAAAAAATAATTCGTTCAGAATTTCTATTCTGAAGTAGGTATTTCTTTTTTCAATTTTGTACTTGAAGAAAATTTTTCAGAATTTTTTTCCAAAAAATTTTTTTTAGAGCAGTCATTTTTAACTAACTTTAAGACAATGTCTCCAAACGATTTTTCAAAAATATAATTAACTTTTTCTCTAACTCAAAGAATTTTCATCAAAAAAATGTTTTCAAATCATTTCTTACCAATTTCATTGTTCAAAAATTTCTCTCATGATATTTTGCTCATTTTCAAACTAAATTTTTAAAAAGTGTTCGACGATTTTTTTTTTGAGATTTTTTTCAAATACTTTATTAGGAATTTTTGAAATTTTTCTAAAGGGATTTCCAATGGATCAAAAATATTTTTCTAATGATTTTTTTTTCCTGCTCAAAGGAATTTCATACGATAATTTTTATTATAATTTTTTTTTTCTTATTACAATAAGTACACATAAAAGAAGCCAATTTTGTTTCATAGATTTAAAAAAAATATATATTTTTTTTCAATTTTCAAATTAATAATTTTTTAAAGCGTACTGGAATGGTTTTTGAGAGAATTAAAAAAATTACCCCACTCCTTCGAAATAATTTTTTTTTTAAATATTTTCTACCTAAAATTTATTTTTTCAAATATTTCTTCAAGCATTTTCCTTTCATAAGTGATTTGATTTTTAAAAAATCAATTATTTGAATAAAAATGTCAAAAGGGCAACAAAATGACAATTACGACAACACGATGAAGAAAATGGCAGAAAATAAGTGAAAAAGATGAAAAAAAGAAAAATCAATTAGGCATTTTTAACAGCATCTAAAATCGAACAAAACTCTGATAAAAATTCAAAATGCAAAAATTATTCAATCTTATAATTTCCAACCCAAAAAAATCGCTTCTTACTTGGCATTCTGACACCACTCGGGGGAAAAATTCCCACACCACCTCATAGCGTGTAATCTGCTCGGTAAATATAGCGCGGCCGCACGAGCTAGCTTTATAAACGTCATCGATAAGGGTAATTACCATCGATGACCTTCTTTTCTCGAAAAAAATCCACAACTGGCTAGTTGAATGACCTTTTTGAGCGTAGGTAATTTGACTAATCCGGGCAAAAAAATTGCAACTTTTCGTACGTCGTAAAATACAAAAGTGCACACGCCACAGTAGGCAGCACCTTGCATACACTTTATTTTCAAAAACTCGTTCCAAAAGACAATAAAATAAAAAATTAGAAAGCTGTAAAACTGCCACTGCAACATTTTTAATAGCGTTATCGATTCGCTAATTACTGCCTCTTTCGCACCAGCCTGTCGTAATTGCCGACAACTTTCCATCCAGGTTTCCTTATCCAAATGTTTTTTTTTCTTTCGTTCAAAAGAAAAAAAGCTCGGAGTTTTCCCTTTACGTAATCGCCTCCTCGCAGTCGATTTTCAACTCGATTAACCGGTTCGCAATTTTCGATGATAAAATGAAAAATACCTGCATTGTGTGTTGGTAATTTGCATTCTAATTTGTATAATAATAATTATGGAAAATCCTATATCTGTACGAAGTTGTCAATCATATACAATCTAGACGTACACACGCGAGTCGTGATTAATTTAAAATTTATGAATTGATATAACATCGTCACAATCTGTCCAGATAACTGAATGGATAATTTCACCCTATCGGAGGGTCGTCCCTTTCGGTCATTCACATCGAAAAACCTACACGACTAAATTTTCAACGTAAAAGTACCTACATATGCATTTCTAACGAATACATTTGCGATTAGGAAAGTAACTTAAGTATTTGTATATCTTTCGTTTGGAAAAAAGATAGAAAAAAAAATAATAAAAATTACAAAGAAAGAATGAGTAAATTTTTTTTTATCAGTGTCAATTACCCGTTTTTTCTGAAATTATCGCGCAGCTGTCAAAGTTTACTCGTAAATACGAAATATATAAATATAAAATATTGATATCGCCGGAATGACCTTTTCTGTATGCACTTTTAACCTCGCCAATTCTTCTGTATTATAATCGAGTTCGAACATACGGCGATAGGTAATGCGCTTTTCACTTAAGATAACCGCTTTGATATATAATTACGTAAATGTACGTTACGTACGTATAAGTCCGTAGTTCGTTTCAAGATAACGCAGCGTAGTGAATTTTTTTCCCTTCAAATTATGAAATCAGTGGAAACACTTTATGAACTAGATTGTCTAGCGAAAAAAATACTGGAATAGAATTACGTAAGACTATACTTCGTCGAGGAAATAAAAATTATAAAACAATGAAAATCAATCATTTATAATCGAATTAATCGAGGGTAAAAGTCGATGATCGAAATCGATTACACAAAATTCAAAATTAAAATTCATTTCAATACTTAAAAGCCAACAATTTTTTTTAAAGAAAAAAAAACACCTAATAATTTTTAAACCAGTTTTTCTAATTGATTCGATTGAAATCTAAATTCAAATTCGATAATTTCCGAGTAAGTTTTTCAAATCGATAGTATTTTAGCAATTTTAGGTTCTTAATACGTCTTTTTTCGACCTCACAATTATATAAACTCATTATAGAAGCCGTCGGCATCAATGTGTTTTCTAAATTAAGCTATAACGATCATATTCGAAGATTTCGCTCCTCAAAACTGAGCTAATATAAAAAAAAAAAAAAAAAAGTAAATGAAAATCGATTATTAATTTGTATAATCGATGGATAAAGGTCGATTACACAAAATTAAAAAGTATTTAAATAAAATGTAAGTATTTAATAAATTTAAATTATTTATATAAAAATAAAAGAATAAAAAACTTGAAAAATTAAATATTTATACTTATTCTTTTTATATAATAAAATTAAATAAAAAGTAATAGTAATACAAACAGATTTTCAAAATAGATCATTTCAAAATTTAAACCAATAATTCAACATCAACATCGAATATTTAAAATCAATATCCAAAGAATGGATTGTTGATACTCAAAAGTCAAAATGGACAAGATGAAATCAGCATATGTACTTCTGAACGAAATTTGAAAAAAAAAATCCATTACCACTCAAATAATGACTCATTCACCCCCCCCCCCCCAAATATTTTTTAAATATATGATGGTGACGTTTTGCAACTCCTAAAATCGAGAGCAAAAATTTTGAACATTTTTAATGAAGAAATATGTATGCATTTTCGGTATAATTCTGATGAATTTTAGTTGAATAGGCAACTGCCTAAATTCATATTGGCACGTTCACTTAGGATGGATTTTTATTTTATAAATTTGTTGAATATTTTTTTTTTTTTACAAGGGAACCTCGCCAACTCGTCACCTTTGATTGAGCCAAAATTTGGCTCACTGAAAGATCATTTCACTCAAACCTCACAACCAAATTTTTAGCTGCCGAAGTTGATTTTTCGATTTTTGGCGAATTATTGAAAATGGTTAAAACCGCCTCCTAAAAACCATTTTTTGAAGAAAAAAAATTGTAAATTTCAAGATAGAATCCTGAAAATTGGTTTGTACACTAAAAGTCGACCTCTCGAGTCGATTGGCGCCATTTTCGAAACGATCTGGAGGCTCCAGAAAAAGTTGACTTTTCTCCAGTACACTGGAATCTCTCCAGACGGCAAAAGTCAACATTTTCTGGAGGCTCTAGATCGCTTCTAAAATGGCGCCAATCGACTCAGGGGGTCGACTTTAGGGGGTAGACGATGTTTCGGGTGAAATGCTGGAGAAGTTGATTTTTTGAAAATTTTTAAAAAATGCAGAATTTTCAAGTTGTCAAAAAAAACACGTGCGTTCTCGTCACCTCGGATTTTGGATTCAACTACGTCAATTGATAGATGGCATCATACTAACGCTATGATTAAATTTTCAGCTTCCGAAGTTAATTACAGCGCCGTCTGGAGCTATTCCAGTGCGCTGGAGAAAAGTCAATTTTTTCTGGAGGCTCCAGATCGCTTCGAAAATGGTGCCAATCGACTCAGGCGGTCGACTTTAGTGTACAAACCAATTTTCAGGACTCTATCTTGAAATTTACAAAAATTTTTTTTCAAAAAATCAAAAATGTTTTTTTGGAGGCGGTTTTAGCCATTTTCAAAAATTCGACAAAAATCGAAAAATCAACTACGGCAGCTAAAAATTTGGTTGTGAGGTCTGGATGGCATGCTCTTTCACTGAGCCAAATTTCAGCTCAATCGGAGGTGAAGAGTTGGCAAGGTTCTTTTGTTAGTTTAATTTATAATAGGTACCTATAAAAATTAATTTTAATTCATTAAAAAATAATTTACAATGTTTATAATACGTAGGTATTAATTTCAAAGAAGACAATTAATTTTTTCAATTTAGGTACATCATACATTCGAGTGCTCGATTTCTTCGGAAAGGTTCAAAAAGGGCATATTAGGCCCCAGTATGGGATTTCTCCTTTCCTCGCATCGTGCTTTATAAGTCTCGACGCTTTTGTCTCGAATAAATCGTGCTTATGTGTTTGTAAGAATTATTTTGTTAGGTAGAATGGAATGCGCGTTTTCTCGATTAGCTACGGCATGTAGGGTAAGTTGGTTTACGAGGCTGTGCGACAGTTTACATATGGTAACTGGTTGCTGATGCAGTGGCCACCGCGGATGTCTTTGTTTCACACAAGGGTCGTTTTGTGTGCAACGGCTAAGAGTGTGAATGGACAGCGGCGGGCATACTGAAGTCGTTAAACTGATCCCAATGCGTAGATTTTGAGAGTATTTTGCATGGAACGTGCTAGTTGACGTTCAGCCGAATGCATGTGTTAATTTTACGACAGCTTTCAAACCGAGGGATCGAAGGGATCTCTCAACCTCTTATTTAGTCTGTCGCCTGTGCTGTTCGCTTGCGTGTCGTATATTCGTATTGTATTATTTCGCTCTGAACTGTCTTACGCGAAGTTACCTGAGTACGTGTAGTGATTGTGCTATTGTGCTATTTGGATTGTACCTGCTTTACATATTTGGTGAGTTTATCAATGGATTTGATTTCTCACTGGGCATGACCCTGGTTTATATGATATACTATTGGCTTTTTGATTATGATATGCTTTCAGTGAAATAGTGTTATTGTGAAACTTCTTGCCAACGGGTGTCGTCCGGATTTGGAGACACTGGTGGCCACTATGCTGGGTGCTGAGTAGGTATCCTAGCGATTATGTGGTCACCTACCGGGCTAGTCTTTTGTAGACGGTAAACCTGGTACGGAGGTTGGCGCTAGGTGAGGGGTATACCTGTCTGTTTGTCATTCAGGCCCCCTAGGCAAATTCCTAGCTGGTACAGGAGTGGCTACCTGTGCCTGAGAAGGTACCTATCTAGTTAGTGTAGATTAGGTGTATGTAGTTTTTAGGGTGTGCTTACCCGTGTGTATTTTTTTTAGGTGTCTGACGGGAGTTCTGTGTCTAGCCAGTGATCCAACAGCCCAGATGCCGACTGTATTATAGTATAGATTTAATGCTGACATTAGTGTAGATATTTGCTTCAATATAGGCATATTCCAGGCATCCCTATCATGTGTTTGTTTTTAGGGTAGGGTTCTTATTTTTCAGGCTCTAATATTTTTTTGGGGCGTCTTACATTTCAGAAGTGGGATCACACTGAGCTTTGACCGGAACTACCTACTTAATACTACGTATTTAAATATTATGTATTTCTTGGTTTAGGTTTTTTTTATTATGCGTTTTTTTTTCTTATCTATTTGAACATCAGGTATGGAATTTTCAGGTCATATTTTTGTGCATTTTTTTTGTTGACTTATGTAGGTCTGAAAATGTTGTAAATTTCTTCCCCTATTTAATAGGTAGATTTATTATTTTTTTATGAAGGCTGGTTAGATTTTCATTTTCCCCTCGTTTTGTTTTATTATTTCGCTTTTAGAAAAATGAGTCAAGGACGTGGTACTCGAGGACGACGAGGAAGAAGTGGGGGTTCAATGTCAAATAATCCACCTCCTCCTACCTCTCCCCCTCTCACCCCTCAACCGAGCATCGATATTAAACAGCTAGCCGAAGCGATTCGTTCTCTCGCCGTGCCCCAGCCGCGATACTATCCTAATGCGGGTGACGCGATACCTATTTTTGATCCTTCCACGAAAGGACAATCAATTTTTAAATGGTGTCATAAAGTGGATGAGTTGCAAACCATTTACAAGTGGAATGATGAGGAGATCGTAAGCCATGCGTTGCCCAAGTTGAAAGGGTATGCTGAGATTTGGTATCAGAGTCTCCCTTCCATTAAGCTTACGTGGGAGCAGTGGAAGACCAAACTCTTTGAAAATTTCCCAACTAGTGAGGATTACTATGAACTCTTCTCGCAACTGATCGCCCGGAAAAAGAGGTCAAACGAGTCTTATACTCAATACTACTACGAAAAATTAGCTCTAATTCACGAATGTGAGTTAATGGGCAAGAAAGCTGTGTCCTTCATTATTGGAGGTATTGAAGACCCAGTGGTACATAATGGGGCTAAGGCTGGTAACTATGCTACACCAGAGGCTCTGTTTCGATTTCTTAGTACCTGCACCTCCAGTCATCCATACAAGCGGCCCAATAATTGGTCTTCTGGTAAACCCGACCAGAAAAAGTTCAAAACAGAGGAGCAAGGCAATTCAAAGGGTGTGACCTGTTTCAGGTGTAAGCAAACAGGACACTATAAGAAGGATTGCCCTTCAAGTACCCCACAGTCTGAGGGCAAGAATGGGAAGGAAGGTGAAGGTAACCCCAACCGCAAGGCTGCCAGGAAATGCACTTTCTGTAAAAAGGATGGTCATGTGGAGTCCTATTGCTACACCAAACAGAATCTGGAGAAGAAAGCTGCTGCTGGTAGTGGTGGAACTGGGTATGACAAACCATCCTTCGCCAAACCTGAGCCGCGAGTCAAGTGACTAGCTGCAGCCCACACTGTTGATACTTCTGGAGAAAAATACCACAAATCAGTCCAAGTCAACAGTGTGAATAGTCATGCTTTCATCGATTTTGGCAGTACTTGTTCCATCATCAAATCCTCAGAGGCCAAACGTCTGAACTTAATCTGCGATTTTTCCAATAAGATAGTGTTGACAGGCTATGGCAATCATCGGGTCACTGGTCTAGGTGTGACGGAAGAGTTCGACCTGAGGATTGACCATGTTTCTGCCAGCATAGTTGCTTATGTTGTAGCCGATGAGGTTCAGAAGGAACCACTTCTCATTGGGCGCAACTTTACCGAATTACCACACGTCAACGTTATCAAAACCGCAGATAGTCTGACGTTTTACCAACAAGTACCCGATAATGGAATTTCTCAAATTGAAGTACCAGACTGTGAGAAATTTCCATTGCATGCAGTCAATGATGTTGTCATTTCCATTGGGCATTTGGCTCATGTTCCTGTGGAATGTGAATACAAAGGCAACCTGTTCATTCTATCCTGTAATCGTATCTATGACTCTTGCAAAAGCGCAATTCCCTGTGTTGTTATTCGCTGTGAGTCAGAGGTATATCCGGTAATTCCTGTCATGAATCTGGGGAAGACTGAAGTTATACTGAAGAAAGGCCAAATTGTGGCTCGAGGATTCCCATGTGTTGAGGAGCCCCCTTCCCACCAAAAAGTCATGACAGTGGATCATTCCATCAGTAAGCCAATTGAACTTAGAGATCTCATCGTTGGGGATGATGTCCCTGAGGAAACCAAGCTCAAACTATTACAACTGCTCAACAATTACCGTGATTGCGTTGCCATGACGCTGAATGAGGTTGGTTGTGCACCCAATGCGAGTATGACCATCAAGTTAACTGATGAGCAGGCTTTTTCTTATCGACCTTATCGGATGGCGCCGAGTGAACAAGAGGCTCTCAAAAGCATCATTGATGAGCTACTCCAAGGCAATATTGTGCAACCGTCCAACTCAGAATACGCTTCACCTGTTCTTCTAGTGAAGAAGAAGGACTCTGAGTGGAGACTATGCATTGACTACCGGAAGCTCAACTCCAAGACAGTCAAGGATTGTCATCCCCTACCACGGATTGATGACCAGGTGGACAAGTTAGCATTTGGAATCTTCTTCACCAGCATGGACTTGAAGTCTGGCTATTATCAGATCCAAATGGCTGAAGATTCCAGGAAATATACAGCTTTTGTCACACCACAAGGCCAATACGAGTTCTTGCGGATGCCCTTTGGCCTTGCTAATGCACCAAGGGTGTTCCAACGGTTCATGAATCGGGCACTATCACCTGTAATGGACATCGCTCAAATTTACCTAGATGATATACTTCTCTATGCACTGACTTTGGAGAGTGCAATAGAGGGTATAGAGCGGGTCTTGAAGGTCCTTAGAGAAGAAAAACTGACTCTCAATCTCAAGAAATGTTCTTTTCTGATGACTACAATTACTTTCCTGGGTTATGAGATCAGCAAAGGAACAGTGAGACCAGGAAGCGAGAAAATTGAGGCCGTTGTGAAGTTCCCAACACCTGAGTCGGTACACAACATCCGTCAATTTCTGGGACTTACAGGTTTCTTCCGTCACTTTGTCCAAGATTACGCCAATATTGCTCGACCTCTGAATATTCTGACGCGGAAAGATGCTAAGTGGTTTTGGAACAACGAGCAGGAGGCAGCTTTTCAACACCTCAAGGACAAGCTGTGTAATCGACCAATACTAGCCATCTACAATCCGCAGGCATATACTGAAGTCCATACTGATGCGAGTGCCTTGGGATTAGGTGGAATACTCCTTCAGCAATTCGGTGGAAAACTACATCCCGTATCATATTTCAGCCGTCAGACTCATGGTGCTGAGTCTCGATACCATTCCTTTGAATTGGAGACTTTGGCTGTTGTAGAGTCCCTGAAGAAATTTCGATCTTATCTTCTTGGAATCCAGTTCACGGTTGTTACAGATTGTAATTCACTGAAGATGTCTGCCAACAAGAAGGATCTACATCCCCGTATGGCGCGCTGGTGGCTTCAACTACAGGAATTCACTTTCGATGTAACTTATCGCCCTGGTGAACGAATGAAGCACGTGGATGCACTTAGCCGTAATCCAGTGGTGATGAGGATAACTACTGATGACCTGTTACTGTCTTGTCAACTGACAGACTCATCATTGAAGGATATTCGAAAGATCTTGGCTTCAACACCAAAGACTGCCTATGAGAAGACTGTACATAAGGACTATGTATTAAAATCAAATAGGTTGTTTCGTAAATTGCCTCAAGGCTTGGTATGGGTAGTACCAAAAGGCATGAGACATGACGTTGTCAGAATTGCACATCAAAACACCGGGCACTGCGCTGCTGAAAAGACTATACAAAAACTTTGGGAGGCTTACTGGTTCCCAAAAATGAACGAGTATGTGGATAAATTTGTCAAGTGTTGCATCCCATGCCTGTTCAACCGCCGGAAAATGGGAAAACCGGAGGGATTTTTACACCCGATCCCAAAAGGTGATCGTCCACTGGTAGCGTTTCATGTGGATCACCTTGGTCCTTTTCCGAGATCAAAGCGGGGAAATACTCATCTAATTGTCGGTATTGATGCATTCACCAAGTTTGCATTCCTGAAGGCTGTCAGGAGCACCAATACCAATTCAGTCATTGAGTATCTTCGTGACATCTTTGCTACCTATGGTTGTCCGAAAATGTTGATAGCTGATCGTGGGAGTGCATTTACTGCTATTCGGGTCAAACATTGTGTTCAAACAGTTTTGTGTTCAGAATGGAGTACAGTTAGTCCTGAATGCGTTGGCAACACCCAGGGCTAATGGCCAAGTAGAACGCTTGAACAGAACAGTTATGCACGCTCTGTTAACCACCAGCGAAAATGAAAACAGCTGGGATGAGCACATACACAACATTAAATTCTGCATTAACACCACCATCAACAAAACAACAGGAAAGAGTCCAGCCATGTTATTATTAGGCTACCAACCACGGGGTGGTGAAGATGCTTTGCTGAGAGATGCTGTGGTGGAATGCTCTACTGCCCTTTGTGATTTTGTCACCCTGCGTGAGGAGGCAGCAAAAGCCACAGAGAAAGCCCAAGCGTCTCAGAAGAAATACTATGACAAGGATCGTAAACCCAGTCATAAGTACCAAATTGATGACATAGTTGTCATTGAAAAGGCAGCTGCTGCACCTACAGGTCCCAGTAGGAGCAGAAAAACATTACCTCCATTTCAGGGCCTATTCGTTGTTGAGGAGGTCCTACCTAATGATAGATATCGGGTAGTGGATATCTCTGGCTGCCATCGCACCACTAGATCTGGCAGATATTCCCAAGTCGTCACACCTGACAAGATGAAACCCTTTGGTGGTGGTCTCTCAGATGATGAGGATGATGATGGGTCTTATGCTGATGAGTAGCACTTTGATGCTGTTATTCTATTTGGTGAGTGGCGTCGGGACGACTTTTCGTCAGAACGGCCGAATGTAAGAATTATTTTGTTAGGTAGAATGGAATGCGCGTTTTCTCGATTAGCTACGGCATGTAGGGTAAGTTGGTTTACGAGGCTGTGCGACAGTTTACATATGGTAACTGGTTGCTGATGCAGTGGCCACCGCGGATGTCTTTGTTTCACACAAGGGTCGTTTTGTGTGCAACGGCTAAGAGTGTGAATGGACAGCGGCGGGCATACTGAAGTCGTTAAACTGATCCCAATGCGTAGATTTTGAGAGTATTTTGCATGGAACGTGCTAGTTGACGTTCAGCCGAATGCATGTGTTAATTTTACGACAGCTTTCAAACCGAGGGATCGAAGGGATCTCTCAACCTCTTATTTAGTCTGTCGCCTGTGCTGTTCGCTTGCGTGTCGTATATTCGTATTGTATTATTTCGCTCTGAACTGTCTTACGCGAAGTTACCTGAGTACGTGTAGTGATTGTGCTATTGTGCTATTTGGATTGTACCTGCTTTACATATTTGGTGAGTTTATCAATGGATTTGATTTCTCACTGGGCATGACCCTGGTTTATATGATATACTATTGGCTTTTTGATTATGATATGCTTTCAGTGAAATAGTGTTATTGTGAAACTTCTTGCCAACGGGTGTCGTCCGGATTTGGAGACACTGGTGGCCACTATGCTGGGTGCTGAGTAGGTATCCTAGCGATTATGTGGTCACCTACCGGGCTAGTCTTTTGTAGACGGTAAACCTGGTACGGAGGTTGGCGCTAGGTGAGGGGTATACCTGTCTGTTTGTCATTCAGGCCCCCTAGGCAAATTCCTAGCTGGTACAGGAGTGGCTACCTGTGCCTGAGAAGGTACCTATCTAGTTAGTGTAGATTAGGTGTATGTAGTTTTTAGGGTGTGCTTACCCGTGTGTATTTTTTTTAGGTGTCTGACGGGAGTTCTGTGTCTAGCCAGTGATCCAACAGCCCAGATGCCGACTGTATTATAGTATAGATTTAATGCTGACATTAGTGTAGATATTTGCTTCAATATAGGCATATTCCAGGCATCCCTATCATGTGTTTGTTTTTAGGGTAGGGTTCTTATTTTTCAGGCTCTAATATTTTTTTGGGGCGTCTTACATGTTTGGTGTTTTGAATGTGAAGATTCGTCAAAATAAGGGTACGCCGATCCCCTTTCCTTCACCTTGAAATTTCTAAAGCTTTATACCCATACGTATACTCTTGAGTTCTCTCACAGTTTGATAGAAAATGTTCGTAAAATCTGCTCGGCTTGTCTCGATATATCTTCATTCTACACGTTGGTCTACGTACGTGAAGTAGAGTGTACTGTGTTGGGAAAAGTTTTCGCTTTTTCGTCAACGTACAACGTGAACAATGAACATGTTTTTGAGCCGGTGTATTCTCAGACGAAGGCCTATGATAAAGCTCGCCGAGTAAATTGGTTTGGTGAAAAGTGACAATAAGTTTGAGCTTTTCTTTTGTATATGTTTAACGCATATAGTCATTTTGATTAGTTCGTATGCGACATAGAATGACGCCGGTGCCGGTATGGTTTCCTATAATACAAAGAATAATATCACGTATGAATAATTTCACCCCAAAAATGTCATCCAAGAGTTCTCCTGCGCGTCTTTTACTTAGATGGGTTTCCGATGTTGGAAAAAAAGACGAATGAAACGCAAAATAGGCTGCAACTTTTGCCTCTCTCGCTATTGTTATACAGTCGACGTCTTTAATGTTATTTCGCTTTTTAATTTTTTTTTTATTTAAATCAATTTGGGTATCGTATCGTGTTTGGAAGTATACGTACGATATGCGAGAGGGCATCCGTATTGTGAATGGACAATGGCCTGCAGGCCTGATAACGAGTTGATTTATTAATGTAAATTATTCTTTATCATTTGTACTATACGAATTACGAATACGATTTCTCTATCGATGGAAAAATATCAACGGTAATTATCTATCCTTTTCTATGACCATTCGCTCATTTGAACCGAGTTCTCATGCAAAAGTTTCGTTCTGTACGAATTTCCGTTTTATACATAGATTTTTAACTCGATGTTTTACCATGCACGAGACAAACGAGGCTAACTCGAGCGAATAATTTTCTATATTTCATGTACCTAAAGCTCATTGTTTCTTTTTAAACACCCCCTCTCCACATTTCACCCATAAGAAAATTTTTATCGGAATGTTCTATTCGACGAATAAGAATTTTATTGACGAGTGTGTTTTTTTTCAACCTCCCCTGGTATGTACAATAACGACGTGTCAATAAAAAATTTTACCAATGTTTTCGGGGGAATTTTTTTTTTTTGCCTTCAGTATTGATTTTTATTTATATCCGAATGTTGCTTAATTTCATATTTTCGGTTGTTTAAAATAATGCGTTCGCTAATAAAAGTTTTTATACGAATTCGATTTAAAGTGACGCTATATCCGGATCCGTTCTTTGTTATGATAGACCGCGGGTGTATGGATGTGCAAAGAGCAATCGAGAATAGAAATGCGCAATTTCCACCGAATTATTGTTCGCAGTCTTAAGAATCACGTTCGTTTTTTCCGAAAACATTTCGATGGCTCCGAGGGTTCTGTTATCTGGTCGCAGACGCGCCTTCCCGGTCCGATTTCTTTGATGGAGAATCGTCGTAATCGACTTCTATCTAGTTTTCTCAGGAAGTAAAAATTTATTTTCGATGTAAACCGTGTAAAGGGTGCGCGTGCGGGGTCCAAAGGGAGTAACGAGCGGAAGGGCGAAGGTATTTGATGATGAGATCGTCTAGGTTTGTGTGGCTCCGAGTGCAGTGCGTAGAATATGTGTTGTGAGTTTGGTGATTGTTGACCCTACAATGACGCTGCTTATATTTGACACCTCCTTGAACAAACTTACTAAAATTTTTCAATTTTTTACTAGAAAAAGGGGGATGTTTGAATTTCATGATTTTCAAACTTCGAGGTAATATTTTTTTTAAAAATAGATAAATTTTCAAAAAAAGTTTATAGGTATTTAAAATTTAGAAAATTTAAATTATTGTAATTCGAAAAAAATTGAAATAGGTATTAGGTACTGGAAATTTTTGAAATTTGGGCAATTTTTCAAAATTTTTAAAATTTTATAAAACTTCAGATTTTGGTAATTTTCAAATTTTAATAAATTTTCTAAAATAAGATTAATTTTCAAAGTTTGATAATTTTTTATAATTTTCTAGAAATTTAGACAGTTGGAAACATTATCTTTAAAATTCTAACATTTCAAAAAAATAGATAGGTACAACCAAAACCTTGAAAACTTTCAGAATATTAGATATAGAATTTTAGAATTTCTGTAACTTTAAAATTTTAATAATTTATTGAAATTGAGGCGATTTCAAATTCTGCAGAATTTTTAAAAATTTAAGAATGTGAATTTTCGAATTCTGATTAATTGTTACAATTTTAACAAATTGGTAAATTATAAAAAGTTTGGATAATTTTTAAAAACTGCTCAAAATCCGAAACTTGGAAAATTGTTAAAATTTGATAGTACATTTAAATTTGATAATTTTAGAGTTTAAATCAATTTTATTAATTCATCTAAATTTTCTAAAAATTTGAAAAGGTCAATTTTCGCAATTTTAAAAATATGGTAAATTTGCAACCAAAAAAAATTATTTAATGTAGGTAATATAATAAGTGTAATTAAGGGGGGGGGGGCTATAAAATTTTTTTTGTTGTTGAATGCATAGAGTTGACAAGCGGAATTTTCTAAGACCTTTGCATGACGTCAATTTGATTTTTCATCTATGAAGTTTTGAAGAAAAATTGGAAACTAATTTCATTTCGCTTTTTTTACAAAAAAAATTTATTTTTGATTTTTGAAAAATAACATGCATGGAGTTTTCAAAAAAAAAATATATTCATTTTGCATTTTAATGATGTCATTTTGTAGAAATTATTGATAAATTTTTTGAAAAATCAAAAATTTTAAGCGTTGAAATTGGAGAAAAACACGACTTTTTCTTAATGCCCCGTTTTCAGAAAAACTATGCAACCCACGAGGTTTTTCCTCAGAATGTTTTTTATTCAGTACAGTCTGGTCTGTAGTCTGACGAGAGGTTTTGCGAAGTACCTACTTTTTTCCCTGATTTTATCTAACTTTCTTATGAATTTCATCTTAGTATTCCATTCAACTCGAAAGAAGTCGTCGGCAAATTTTAATTTCGGGAAACCCTCTCGTCAGACTACAGGCCAGACTGTACTGAATAAAAAACATTCTGAGGAAAAACCTCGTGGGTTGCATAGTTTTTCTGGAACGGGGCATTAAGAAAAAGTCGTGTTTTTCTCCAATTTCAACGCTTAAAATTTTTGATTTTCCAAAAAATTTATCAATAATTTCTACAAAATGACATCATTAAAATGCAAAATGAATATAATATATTTTTTTGAAAACTCCATGCATTTTATTTTTCAAAAATCAAAAATTATTTTTTTTGTAAAAAAAAGCGAGATGAAATTAGTTTCCAATTTTTATTCAAAACTTCATAGATGAAAAATCAAATTGACGTCATGCAAAGGTCTTAGAAAATTCCTCTTGTCAACTCTATGCATTCAACAAAAAAAAAAAAATTTTATAGCCCCCCCCCCCCCTAAATAATACAATAATCGTCATTCGAAAAATATATACAACTCCCCCCCCCCCCCCTGGAACATTCTCATAATTACAAAAACTTTTTTTTTTAATAAAGTCGAGCGAATTTTTTTTCTCTACACCTATTTTTTCATAGATTATAAACACCTTTGATACAGTTTTATTTTCTCCCCTTTTAAATCCACCTTACCGTGACAAAAACAACAATTCCTCGCATTTCTACAAATTCATACTTGACGTCTTGAAAAACATCAAGTTTTCATTTCTGACTAATAAAGTTGAACGGCCGAGCTCGCGTTTTATTTCAATTTCCAATCAACTTAATGAAAAAAAATTTAAATTATAAGACACGCGAAAAACAGAGAAGCAAAAAAAAATCCGACGTATTTTCTATTTGGCTGAAACACACGTCGCGCCATCTCCACAGCTCAAGTTTTAATAAAAGAAAGGAAAAAACTCGACGATGCGCTTTTTATTTTTACGACAGTAATTCTTTTTATACGATTCGAATCCGCCGCAATCGTGATTTTTTTATGATTTTACAACGAAACTGTTAATACTGATGAAACGTCATCGATATGTCAAGTTCTTACGCTATAATCTATTTAATGTATTGAAATCGAGGGCAACTTTTCATTTTCAAAAGCCTCATTCGACGAAACTTCAAAGCGAAATTTTCCACCAACGTCTTATAAATAAAACATCTAATTTTATTTTCTCCAAACAGATAATCATTTTTTTTCTTTTCCTTTTTCCAATTTGCCGAGTTTGTGTACTCTTGCGCTTAAATGGTTTGGGCATTTTTATTCTACTCCCTTTTTTTGATTATTTCAACGAATTGATTCGTAATTTGATTCAACTCTGATATCGAGCGACCTTTTTGATAATAAAAGAGACAGCACGAAAAAAACTGCTTCATAGCATATTATCGCGATGGAAAAATTAAAGAGTAGATAATTGAGGTGATGAACCCATATCGTCCGAATTTGACGCCGATTTGCACATTGGCTCGATAACGAGCACAAGATATTCCATATGGAAGGGAGGAGGGTTGTTCTGAAATTAAATCTTTTTGAAAAATGATCTTCTAGTGAACTAGAGATGGACAAAATATTTCTCAAATAAAGATAACTAGGCTACCTAAAAAAAAAAAAACTTTTTGAGGGGAATAACTTCTCAAGAGGGGAGGAGATGCTTGAAAAAATAATTCTCTCGACTAAAAAGAATCTCTTCGCAACGAAATAGTCTCAGAAGAAAAATCGTTCTCTTGAAAAATTGAAATTTCCCTTTTAGAAAAATTGCCTCACATTCAGATGAAAAATCTTTAAAGACAGAAATGATTTCTGGAAAAAAAAATCATTAAAATCAATATTTTTCTCAAAAATACATCTTGAACAAAAAAAAATTTTGGCACTAAGTTCCCTCAGATAAAAAATTCTTGAAAGAACTCTGATAAAAACGCAACACTTTAGCAAGGAAATCATTTCAACTAAAAATTATTTTGAAAAAAGAAATCCTACAAAAACAAAAAAAAAATAATAATAAAACCCTAAAAATGGTTGGTTCTTCAAACAAAAAAATAAAGAAGAAGAAGAAAAATCCCTTTAACAAAAAACTTATTCGTACCCAAAAAAATCTAAAACATTGTTTTTCTAGGCCATAAAAAAAATACTAAAAAATTAATTTGGTAAAAAAACAGATCTTTGTTATTAAAATTTTCTAAAAATAATGAATACAAAAAATTAAATTAAATTTTAAAAAACACATTTAAGCAAAAAAAAATGTGAAATATAATGAATTTTGGTAAAAAAAAAATCTCTTTGTAAAAAATTGAGTCAAAAAAATTATTCGAACATAAAAAATCAAAAAAAAATTATTAATAAAATTTTTTTGAGCCAAAAAATCGTTTTAACATAAGGCACTCCCGAAAAAAATCGTGTTAAAAAATGATGGTTTCGCCAACAAAATCCTTTCAGTAGCAAAACCATCTTTTTTAAACAATTCAAAAAATGTCAATTGTTACAAAAAAATTCTAATGGTGTCTAAAGGAATTTTTTCTCCCAAAAATCATTACTTTTTCAATACTTATTTCACTTAAAAAATTTCCTGACTCCCCCCGCCAAAAAAAAAATTACAGAAAATTGAGGACTCCCTCAATTTAACTACCACGTAAAACATCCACAACTCTAACAGAAAAATTTTAAAACAGCAGGAAAAAACTCAATCTTACCAATACGAAGAAAAAATTACCTTTTTTGATTCTAGAACAATTTGATTTTTCGAATTTCGATTTCGATAAATCACCCATTTCACTATCTAGTTAAAATAAATTATACGTAGCAAAATCGTTTAGTCCACGAACCTTTTTTGAAAAACATTATCTTGAAAAAGTCGTATCTACTGTAAAAATTGTTCTGACTTTCAAAAAAGTTCTTAAAACTTGAATTTCCCTACAAAATTTTGAATGAAAAAGTGGTTGAAGCGAAAAAGCAAAAAATCATTTTAAAAAATCATAAAAAATACAAAAATAGGTTTTTTGAGAATTTTTTTTGGAAAAAAATCATTTTAGCTGATAAATTTTCTTCAAAAAAAAATCTGAAATACTTAATTAACTTTCTATAAGAAAAATCTGGGGGGGGGGGATTCTCATGTCAAAGAAATTATACATAAAAATAGCTAATAGTTTAGGCATAGAACTATTGAAATTGGTAAAAAAACTCTGAAAAAAAATTCTGAAAAATTAACTTTCAAATCATTTGGGACAAAAAAATCTCCTCAAGTATTTTTATCTAAAAAAATTTTCAAGCAAAACATCTCCTTGAAAAAAAATAGTTCAACCAAACAAACTTTTAAAAAATGGGGGAAAATCATTTTTTAAATGAAATATTCTACTTAAAAAAACTTCTTGGCAAAACATAGTTCAAATCAAAAAACGTTTTTGCCAAAAAATTATTTTGAAAAAAAAAACTTGAAAAAATCTTTTGGCAAAAAAACCATCTTAGAATTAGCCAAAAATTATCTTGGAAAAAAACCTTCTTTCCTTCTCAGAAATAGATCTTGACCAAAATTTGGTCTTCGAAAAAAATTCAAAATAAAACCCCTACTTTTACATTTTTACAATTTTTATCAACTTCCAAGATTCAACTTTTTATCTCAAAGGTCAAGTACCTAAGTATATAAAAAATGAACAAATTTTGCAAATTTTTTACAACCAGAAAATCACTCAAAAACGACCAAAATACCTAAAATAGAGACCAATTATTTCGGAAGAAAACTCGCTATCACGTCTGACCAATTCGTCATGAAAAAAAGTATCCAGCAGGTTGAGTTCCTGGCACGATATGACAAAAATTATCGCCGACCTTGTACGAGACTTCTGACTGAGACATGGCATGCCAATGCATTACGAAGGAGAGAGGGTGGGAGGGAGGGATATCGTATGATACTTAATGCATGGTAAGATTACACGATGATGGAAAATACAATAAGTAGGTATGGTACGCGTATGAGGAAATAAAAAGGTGCATTATTATTAAGCCAGGACCGGTGTTCGGGGCAGAAGAGGTGACGTGATACGAAGAATTTTTACCTTGACATAATGTTTCCATACTTGTTGATTACGACCCCCGCAGTGGAACCAGCTTTTTATCGCTACTGTTCTGTTTATACGCTCGCGTAATGACAATTTATCATAAAAATGAATTATGTACTTTTTATAGCCTCTCACGTCCACACCCTGATTGCCAACTCGTGCTATTTTTTCTTTTCGCAGGAGGTACGTTCGGTTTGGCTTGGCGTACTTGGGCCAAAATGGCGCTTGTTGCGAGTTTATTCGGTGAATTTTCAAAAAAAAATATACGTATATAATATGCACACATCATCTGTCATATTAAAAAAAAAGCTCCGGAATCTGTACGAACGTCGCCATAACTTGGCTGGGTAATTTTAATCTGAAGTATTTATTCAGTCAACATGCCGGAATTTCGTCCTATCTACTCGTATATGTGTATTTAACATATCATCGGTTTTTTTCTCGTCTTGTTTTCATCCCTGTTTTTTAAATTAAACTTTACAAGGAGCGACGAGCCCCTGAGAGCACAAAAAACGCCATTTCTACAATGTGTAGGCAAAAGGAGTACTCTCGGTTCGCCAAATTCTGCATCTTTCTCACTATCTTTTAATTTGTTTCACACCAAGTCGGCTCTCGTCAACTTTCAAACATATCTACACAGAGTGTCCCGCAGCAGCGTTTTCTTTCTCGAAGTACACACGAGTGCAAGCAGAGCGTTTAATTTCGCCGGCAATTAACATTGTACGTAGCTCGGTGGTAACTTACTCGGATCTATTTACACGCTGAGTCGAGCGTTCACACTGCGAATAAAATTCTAACACGCTTTAAAGGTGCTAAATTGCAACTTGCGCTTGTTTACAAGAAAGCGCAGCAAAAGGGGGGACGTATGAGCGAGATTATATTCGTCTTTTAGCACGTCACCCCTTCGTGCACCCCACTTTGAGCGTCGCTCCACTTAACACATATTTCTAGACGATTTACAACCATTATATTAATTTTTTTTCACATCTTCCGACAGCTCTTTCTTTGTTTAACGTTTTTGTTCGAAGCTTTCAAAGCGACTTGAAGATCAAATTGTCTGGAAGACTCCAAAAGGTTTATAGAGGTTTAACTACTTTTATGACGTGTCGAATGTTTGAGCATTTTTAAAACGTACCTGCGACTGCGAGGATTTGCTCTGTATGAAATGTCTTTCTGTTTACCAGCAATGTTAGCCAAGCTCGAGAGAAGCTTTTCAATGGGTTTTGTGCTTGTGCTAGGCCAAGTGTAACGATAAGTTTTACAAGTCCGGTGACTTTTGAACTTTCAACATTATTACGAGAATTATCCTCCTGAATTGTATAGAAAAGGAGAGTTTTAGTTTGGGTTTGGAGAGTTTGCGGGGGTGCGGTAGTTCGATAACGGAAATTTCAGAACTGAAAATCAAATTGAATTGGGTATGAAATTTCCATCCTCGAGGGAGAAGCCACCGTGAGGAAATCAAATTTTCTCAAAGAAAAAACTCACTTCGAGAAAATTAATCCCGATGAAAAAATTTCCTCAAAGAAACTATATCCTTACTCTCAAAAAAATAACAACGTTAAAACATTACATCGAAGAAAGAATTATCTGCCTACGAAGGCATTACAATATTGGCTCAAAGCAAAAACAACAACAGATAGACGATTACAAAACATCCAGAATGCTAAATAACGGCTCCGAACCGATTCTAATTAATTTAATGGGGTCCTAATCAACATCAAAACCAAATTAAAACTCAATTTTGCCAAAAGAAACTCCAGACCCGACAAGAAAAATTTTTTATAGCCCTTTTTTTTAGCGAATGAGTAAAATTTCTGTTGGGTATGGGCACGCTGAATTGGTTTGCCAGTAAATTTTTTAAATATTATACTGAAGTATTTATGCCGTCCTCTGCTAAAAAAAAATCATCGAAAAAAATTACCTAGGTAATAGTAGTTTATTCAACTAGGGAGATAAAGTGATTTTCGACGATTTTGAGGGTTTATTGCCCGAGCGAAGCGAGGGAAATAGATCAAAATCGTTGAAAATCACTTTATTTTCCTAGTTGAATAAATTATTTTACGTTACGAGGGAGAAAAAGGCTTCTTATACTACCGAAAGATCAGCGAGAGGTATATAAAGTAGCACTTCATCTCCCTAGTAACGTAATAATAATAAATGTCAAGATTTTTTTTTACCCACCTGCAAAATGCAAATTTTCAATTGAAATTCAAAATTTTTTATAAATTTTCAATTTAAATTTTCCCTGAAATTTCTCATAAATTTCATTATTCACCTATACCTATACATAAATAATGTTTTTTTTTTAATTTTGAGAAATTTCAACTCGATATTTTCCCAGAAATTTTCAATTTAAAAAAATTGGTAGGTACTTACTCAATTATCAGTTGACCTGAAAAATTCTGTAATTATTGAAAAGTTCCCAAAAAAATATGAAAAAAATTGGTAGGAGCAAAAAAAACTATTAATGAAGAAATGAACTAATAACTTTTTTGGGTTGAAAAATGCTTTGAATGAAAAAATACATTCCTGAAGAAATCCAATCTGTAGAAATATTGTGTCAAAAATGATTAAAAAATAGAAATATTGTGTCAAAAATTATTAAAAAAATTTAGTAAAAAAAATGTTGAGAAGTTTTATTGTACAAAATTCTTTTTTAAAAAATCCTGCAGAATAAAAATTTTGAAAAAGTGTTAAAATAAATATTTAAAAAAAAAGTCCTGCTATGAAAGAAAATTGAAAAAATGAGAAAAAAATTCTATTAGTTGAAAATCTTGTTTTTTATATGAAAATCTTTCAAAAAGTGTTTGTAAAATAATTCTCACAAAGTCAACATTTAGAAATAAAAATTCTCCTCGGAGTTTTTCAGAAGAACCAATTTTTTTCAGTCAAAGGCAAAAGTGGGCAGAGAAGTTATTTCTATAATCTTTCAAAATAAAAAAATAAAAAAATAAAAATAATAGGTAGGTACTGAAATTTTGAACAAAAAATTGAAAACTTATTCTTACTTATTGATGGGCTACTAACAAAAAAATAAAAAATATATACTTAATAACATGATTAGAAAATAATTTTATTGAAAAAAAAACATTTGTTTAGAGAAATTTACTTGATTTTTTTTTCAATATTCCACTTGGAAAGATTTTTTTTTTTTTAATGTATCCAATGAAAAAATCTACCCTAAGTTCCCATGCAAAATCCTCATCAGGCTGAATTTGTAAAAAAAAATTATTTCTGTAAATTTCAAAAAATGGCAATTCGCATTTAATCAATGACAAAATCTACCATTAGATCAATGCAAAATCCTACCCTAAGCAAATTTGTAAAAAAATTTATTTTCTGTAAATTTCAAAAAATGAGAAATTGCATTTAATCAAAGAAAAAAGCTACCCCAAGTTCCCATGCAAAATCCTCCTCTGGCTGAATTTGAAAAAAAAAGAAAGACATTTTCAATAAATTTCAAAAAATGAGTACAATACCAATTTATAGAAAAATTCTCTTTAAAAAAAAATTGATTTGAAAAATTGGAAAAAATCTCAATCAATTTTTTGAAGTAAGCAATGTGTGAACATTAATGTTGGGTAAAAAATAATAATTGATGAAAACATTTTTGTAATTAAATTTATTTTTAATGAACTATTATCATGTTTCAATAAAATTTTAAAAAATTGTATTTTAACAAAATTTTTGAAAAAATGTTGCATTAAATTTTTTTTTTAAAATGTGTTTTTATACCTACCTAAAATTTGAAAAAATTGTATTTTAACAAATTGAAAAAAAATGAAAGAGTTGAGTTTTAATAAATATAAAAAAAAGTAAAAAAATTGGAAAAATTCCAATTTTGAAAAAAAGACACTTAGGTACCCACGTGGTATAACAGAATTTTGAAAAAATCATATTTTATTAAAATTATTGTAAAATATATTAAGCATGTAAACAAATTTTGAAACATTGTTCCATGAGTTAACGATTTTTAGAATTGATGTACAAAATTGATTTCTCTAATCTATGTAAATAAGGAATTATTCACGGTCGATGGAGAAAAATTCAATTTCTGATATCTACACAATGCACTAATTTTGTATGGAAAATCATTTCGCAATGGTTCTTCTTCGAAATAGATTTTTTCGTGTTTCGTTCAGAATTTTTCTCGAGTAATATAAAAATTTTCAAAATCCTTCGGTATTGTTGATATATTTAATCTGGGGATTGAGGGAATTTTCTATAGTAACGAAACTTTCAATTTTAGGTTTTTCTTTTCGTCCGTATAAGAATTACCTACAACATGATATGAAATTTCACCGAAGAAAAAAAGACTCGATAAGTTCAAAGACCTATATTTTTGGTCATTTTTATTCCCCACGGAGTACGAATTGTTTAGAATTATTAACAAGATGGAATCATCTATCGAATCGCATTTTTCTATTTTTTTTTTCTTCAGTGCTTACGTCCGTTTGTGCGTAGGTATTTCATATTTGAAAGGTAGGTATAAAAAAAATATTTTGGGTTGTTAAAGTTTGATATTTGTCTCGAAAAAATGAATAAGCCATGATTTGAGCATTTTCTTTCATTTTTTCGTGCTCGATGCTTCGAATCAAAAATTAATAGAATAGATGATTTATATGAATTTCGAAAGTTCGTAATTTTTTTAAGATGATTATCAATTTATTTTGGAAATTTTCAAGGGACTATCGAAGTGATCCGGTTGAGGGGTGGAGAAGGGGCAAGGTAACCATATACTCACTTTTTTCAAAGTACCTAACCGTTTCGCGAACATTTTTAGAAGTACGAGTAGAATATTTCTTTACCACGAACTTAATACTCGAGCCCAACAGTCTAATTTCCATCGGAATCGCACGAGTATAGTTTTCGTGGAAGGAATAAATTCGTTGCCTAAGCTTTAATATTTGAAAGCGAAACCTCGCCGGGTCGAATTTCATTTATTTAGCCAAGGTTTACATAAGAGAATGAAAATCGAAAGAAACCAACAGCAAGAAATGAGCAGGAGAAAGAGATGAACAAAAAGTACGAAAACTTGGTAAAATACGAAACGTTTTTGTGGGGAAAAGACGAGCAGCGGAGGGGGTATCGGTAAAGGCGTAAAATAACAATTATACATCGCATCGTTGTTGGAAGAAAATGAGTAGAATTTCGGCTTCTTTTGTTTTTACAAAAATCTCGCGTCGAGATTAAAGAAATTTTACGTGGAAAGTTTGCTGGGCTGTGGCACAAAGCTCGATCGGGGGTGAAATTTTTATTCGCGTTGGAAAATTGGATTATTTGAAAATAAAAGTTTTCATGCTACGGTATCATATATCTTATAATTAGGACGACAGGTAAAATTAAAACGCGGTTTGAAGAAATATTCGTGGCGATGTGTTCAGGGTTGGGTCGGGGAAAGGTGGGTGCGGGGCTCGTTTTACCCAACTATATTGAAGAGAAAACAAACGAAAACGAAAACGATGACTTTTATAAATGGTTTTTCGACGTTGCTTTTGTATCAAGAAGCGAAATCCAATTCGCGAAAACTAGATGTGGAAACGGACACGAAAACGTTAATGTTTCTTACTTTACAGCTTATTTTACCACTGTGGGTGAAAAGTCGAAAGAATTTCGAGCCTGGTTCCCATATCGAGCCCGACGTTGGGAAAATTTCACTCCACCCTACGACAGGGGAGTATTTTGAGGCGAATTAACCTTCGAAATATGGATTGCAGTAGGCCGTGTTTTTGTTGTTGGTCGTAAATTAACGATAAATTTTCTTAACGTTAATTTGGCACGAAAATAAACTGCTTCCATGTTGAGAAGTAAAGTTTTGTACGCGAGTTGAACAATAGCGCCAAAGATAAATTAAACAGATGTAAAGAAGGATCGCGAATTCGTGTATAAATGTTACCCCATCAAAAAATCATAATCTTTCGGTAGGTACTTTCCAACTTGAGAGGACGTGGAGAGCGCGGTGTCGTAATTACGTGTACTATATGGGCTCAGAAGCGTGCGCCGTGCCAGGTTTTATAGCGCCTTGGTCGTGAATAATGAAATTTAAAAATAAAAGTTATTGTATATCTGCGGTAATAAATACGAGATGGTCGGTATTCATTCGCTTTGTTTAATTTTTCGCACCGTGTAGTTTATTTTGGAACAGGTATTTTGGAATTTATTACAATGTATTTTGATGACTGGTGAAGCGTGTACGAGGCAGGTTTGTAGGTTGAGAGGGGACCACGAGTTGAAAGGAACTTTGACGGATGAGGATAGTAAAACAATCATCAAAACGTCAGTAGAGTTCATTTTTTACCTACTTTAACGATTTTTTGAAAATTCAAGTCACGAGGAAATGAAAATACAGTAGAACCTCGATTATCCGATGTCCAAAAGTCAATTATTTTTTTATTATTCTATTTCCCTTTATTTTTACGCATTGATGCTCCGAAAAATTTGGAGATTTTTCGTGATATAATTTTTTAATTTCAAAAAAATGCTGAAAAAATCATTTTCAAAATTAAAAAAAAAAAATTAATAGGTACGAGTACCAAAATTTTTTTTGAAAATTTTATTCCAAAGAATTGGGATTATTTTTATTTAAAAAGAAATCAAATTGAATTCCAAATTTTTTTCAAAAAAGTTCCCAATTCACAAAAAAAATCAAATTGAAAAAATTCATAACTTCTTTATTCTAAAAAATTGAAAAAATAAAAAAATTACAAAAAATGAGATTTATTTTTTATTTCAAACATTTTTTTTCACTTTAAAAAAATAAAAATGAAACTTATAGGTACTTACTCCAATTTTTTTTTTGAAAAAAGGTCTAAAAAAAATGAGAATTTTTTTTCACTTCTTTTAAATTGAGTAATTTTAGATTAATCCGAAGTGATTCATATTTGTTCAGTTATTTCTATAAAATTTTTACAATACAACGTTTTTCGTTGCAATTTTAAATTTTTCAACAAAAAAAATCGAATATCCGAATTTTCACGACATCCGATCTTTTTTCGCCCAATCAACTCGGAATAATCGAGGTTCTACTGTACCTACTTATTTTCAAAAGATCAAAAAATTTCTTGCATAAAAATGTATTAAAATTCAATTTATTTGATGAAAAATGATCTAATTTCAGAAATTCGAATTTCTTGAATGCGATAATAAACTGCCTTCGAAAAATTGAATTTTGTAGGGGAAAAATTCAAAAAATTTGTTCTAATGGAAAAAATATTACATTAGAACATTATACCTTAAAAAATTGAATTTATTGGATAATAAAAAATGAGCTACCTTTAGTATGGTAAAATTATGTCATATAAAACATTTATTCGGACTAAATGGTATGTGAAATTATTTTGCGGCATTCTGTAGTGTTAGGGGTCCTAACTAACATACTAAAAATCTCACGCTGTAGCGTGCTTGCGTCACGTGTGACAGCGTGACACGTGTCACGCCGAGGCGTTTTTTGCGGTAATCTCGATAAATAATCGACTTTTTGTAAAAATAGTTATTATAAGAAATGTTCCTTACGTAATTCTCTATCAGAAACGTTCTTATAATTTTTTTCGAAAAAGTCATTGTAACCCGGTAAACTCGTCACCTTATTCGGAGCTACAGTGCCTTGCAAATTAGTAATTAGAGAGGAGGAAAGGGTTTAATCGAAAGTTTTGTAATAATAAAAAATTCTTCTAGGACCTTGATCTACAACTTTTGTTTGAAATTTTTTTCAATCGGACCCCTCCCTCGATTTTTCAAAAATATTTAACGTGATGTTATGTGCAAATGAGGGAGAGGGGATCCAATCGAAATTTTTATAGTAACCAAAATTGTCTTTAGGCTCAAATCTAAAACTTTTATTTGAAAAAATTTTCAATTAGATCCCTCTTTCCTCCATTTTTGCATAACATATTTTCCTCCTCTCCAATTACTAATTTGCATGGTACTGTAGCTGATTTTATGTGAGATTGGAGGAGAGAAAGGGATCTAATTGAAAAATTTTTCAAATAAAAGTTTTAGATTTGAGTCTAAAGACAATTTTGGTCACTATAAAAATTTCGATTGGATCCCCCCTCTCCACCCATTTTCACATAACATCGCGTTAAATATTTTTGAAAACTCGAGGGAGGGGTCCGATTGAAAAAAATTTCAAACAAAAGTTGTAGATCGAGGTACTAGAAGAATTTTTTATTATTACAAAATTTTCGATTAAACGTTTTGAATTTCCTGGAAAAAAATAAATCACCTTCAAGAATTAAAATAGAATTACTTGGAGAAAAATTACTTTCTTCTTAAAATTTCTTTTAGCATTTTTAAAAAAATAACTTTTATAGGGTGCTTTGAGAGATATTTCTCAACGTGTAAGTAATTAGCATTTACCATTTTTTCCCCTAGATAAAAAAAATTCAATAAAAAATAACAAAAAGGCAAAAAATGACAATAATTTACAAAAGGGTAAAAAAATGTAATTCTAAAAAAAACTACTCACTAGCCCTGTGCTTTCATAGGTCAAAAGTGAGAATTTTCACAATTTTTATTAAACCTCAATTCGATAAATTTTCATCTGAACAAAACACATCAACTTAGGTATTAATATTCCTTCAAAACCACCCTATACTTGCAACAAAACAAAAACCTCGAAGAACAATTTATAAAAAAAAGAATCATTCGTGAACAAATGCACCGAAACCAACAACAACAACAACTCAATCATTCACAAACGACTTTGCAATTCGTAGCAAAGAGGAAACATCATAAATGCAAATACTTTCAACATTTTTATAAAACTTTGCAAAAAAGAAGAAAAAAACAGCAGTCAAATAATTTCACAAAAGAAATTCTAATACGGATATTATTCGAAATCATTCGTACACTCGGCATATACATGTATATTGGGAAAAGGAAAGCTCGTCTGTATATCCAATAAACACGACGAATACCCAAGTCGAAAAATATTTCACGTATTTTTTTTTCGTCGGGGGAAAAAATTTGCAACAATTCGAATTCGATGCACCGATTACCATACAAATTTATCTCGTACCTATCGTACTAACAAAACAGCAAGAATCGTGAAATACGAATACCCACAAGAAAAGCACCACTTTGCGCAAATTTCACTGCAGTTTGTTTCTATTCGCAGCGTATAAAATGTCTATCACATGAGAGGGAAAAACTTGGCAGCGTACAAAAAACTTACAACTTAAATCTTCTCCTCCCCAAGGGTATATTTCGTGTTCGCTATTATCACGGCATTAAATTCGAAACAACCGATCGCTATTATTGTGCAAGTCGAATAAGAAAATACGTTCTCTTTCAGCATCGCGAGTTTTTAAAACTTTTTTTACACTAGTTCAATTTGCCTCGCCTTGCCTTGCGAAACACTTTTAAATCTCATATCCTGATACGAAAACTATTTAAATTTTATTGTTACATTTATCTTCGTCTTAAACGATGATTATAGTTATTTCGTCGCAAATGCAGCAAACTCCAAAGTTGGATTCGTTTAGTAATTTATTTTTCAAAAATTACATTTTTCTTTTCGACGAGATGAGAGTGCAAAAAACCGGGACTAAAACGCCAACATTACCGAACAAATAGAGCGCCACCGTCGAGGAAAAAACACCTCCATTTAAAAAAAAAATTTACTACCATCTATACGCTCTTCTAAGCGATACACAAAATCCACCTATATTCTTCCGTGCACACGTATAAACTCAAGACATTGCCTCACGGTTCATTTATTTCCAACTGAAAAATGCTTATCAGGTCAACCCGAGCCATTAAAAAATGTCATTCGTCTGTTGCCAATTTACTTTTATATGGATTGTAATTGTCAAACACTTTAGCTAGCTGCTTTTCTTTTCTTTTCCTCCAATGACAAATTTAAACTACTCAGCGAGCTTTTATTATCTGCAATGCAATTCTTTCATCGTTTTGTAAAACATTGCATGCGAGACACAATTCCGCTCCCGATATAATATTTATTTTTTTCAAAACGAAAAAATTCTCAGAAATCACGTCATTACTGCTTTTTCTCTCGTTTTGCACGTGAACGCCATAAATGAGCTTGGGTAAAAAATTCGACTAATGCGATATATAAATTTGGGAAAATCTATATAGGCGTAAGAGTACGAGTACAACCGAAACAGAGTGAGCTATAATAATTACATCGACCAAAAAAAAGCTCAATACGTGTACCTACCAAAATAATTGCATTTTTATGCTTTACCCTACGTACAGTGTACGTAGGTACTTTTAATATAACTAATTTCCAAGCTACGGTTAAAAGACCGGTTTGCCTTGAATAATATTTTATCAAACTGTGAATTGAAACACTTGTAATTATTTAATTAATCATTTCTATTACAAGCACGAATATAGATAGTATTATATCTGCTTTCGCGTACACCTAACTAACGTGTATACTTCGCAATAAAATATAGTAATTTAACGTGAACCCAATTATTATCGATATGTGCTGTATTTTATGTGTTAAAAAGAGAGAAAAAAATGAATACTTTTTTAGAAGAATTTTCGTCGATTTATTAATATTCAAAAAAATTACAAAACGCTAATTCCGGCAAAATAATTATTCAAAACAGTAGCAAAACTTCGCGAAGAGATCATAATCGTAGATGAATGTTTTTTGATTTTTATCAGTTCCTATTTAAAAAAATCTAGAAACAGGTTTTAATGACGGATTACAAATAGAATCGATATATTATCTTTCCAAGTCAAAATTACCATATTCTTGGCTAAAAATAGTTCTAAGCTCAATAAATAGGTACAATGATATTGCATTATTTTTAGACATCTTGAAATAGATTTTAAACATTGCTTTATCGAGGGAAAATGTTTAGTTATTTTTTATACTCGTAAATCCAAAATTATGCGATTTTTTTTCAAATTCCAAAATTATGTAACATACAAGTTGCGAAAACGTTGAAATACCTTCTAAAATTAGCACCATCTGGGCAAGTGTATCTGTACTCTGTACATTGTACACGTTACACATATATCTTTCCACAATTTCTGAAAATTAGATAATAACTCTGACAAGTGACAGCTTTGACAAACAAAAATGCTGAAAAATGATTTCTCATACAATTTTAACAAAACCAACCAATGGCAATTCTGAAAAATAACAGGTAATACCAAATCAACAAATGATACCTCCGATAATTTGTTACTCTGATAAGTGGAAATTCTGATAAATGGTATCTCAAGAAGACAATCAGACAAAAAAAATAATACATCTGGCAAATGACAACCAGATAAATTGTCATTTTTGAAATTTTGACAATCAAGAGTTATGAATTATGATTATGACAAAAATAATACCTAATGATACAACTGACAAATGATGACTCTAAAAACAGTTGAACTTGACAAATGAAAACTCGATAAAATTACAATACTGACAAATGAAAATCAATAAATCATAACTCTGAAAAATGGTAACCTGGAGAAATTATAATTCTGAAAAAGGTTAATCTTGACAAATGATAACTCTAAAAAGTATTAACCCTGATGAATGACAACTTTTAAAATGGGATTCCTGAAAAATAATTATAATGACAAATGATAATTCTGAAAAGTGTTAACTCTGATGAATGGCAACTTTCGAAATAGGAACCTGACAAATGATATAAGGTTAGCCCTGACAAATGATAACTCTACAAAATGATAATTCTGAAAAATGTCAACCCTGATTGAATCAAAATTCTTTAAAATGGAAATTCTGATAAATGATAACTCTGAAAAATGATAATCCTGACAAATAATAATAATACATCTGACAAATGATAACTCGACAAAGGGGCAATCCTGACAAATGGCCATTCTAGAAAATTGCAATTCTGGCAAAAAGGATTTAATATGGACAAGGATGACTCCGATAAATAATAAATAGTTCTCACAAATAGTAATTCTGAAAAAATGTTAAACCTGACAAATGATAACTCAACAAAATGTTAATTCTGATAGATAATACAATTTTGACAAATTATGATTCTGAAAAATGTTAACCCTCTCAAATGATAACTCTACAACATGAGAATTCTGAAAAGCATTGAACCTGACCACGACCGTCTATATTTAACAGGCCAGAGCACTGCTAACGGCAATGCCGCATTTTCGCGTTTACCAGGCCCAACAAAACATGTGTTTATATGAGATTATTAGTTTTTTTCACGTTTTTCCTTAATAACTTTTTTTTGGAAGGATTTAAGAAAATTTAGGTTGAAATATTTTTTGAAGAGAGTCAACTTCTCTTTCCAATGATGTATTCACTTTTGATTTTAATTTTTTTTGTCGGCACGTAAACAAGAAAATTATTTGAAGAAATTTTTGATGTCTTCAGATTATTGAAAATTACTGTGATAATATTGTTTTGAATTATGGAAAACTATATATCATTGGAAAGAGCACAAAAAATGCTACATTTCGTACGCTTTGAGTATGAAGTTATCTGTTACCTTTTTTGAAATATATTGAACTCAAAATTCGCATTACATTATCTCAAAAACTAAAACAGATAGAATGTCACTCAAAGCGAACGAAATGTAGCATTTTTTGTGCTCTTTCCAATGATATATATAGTTTTCTATAGTTCAAAACAATATTACCACAGTAATTTTCAATAATCTGAAGGCATACATGATGTCTTCAAATAATTTTCTTGTTTACGTACCGAAAAAATAATTAAAATTCAAAAGTGAATGCATCAATCGAAAGAGAATTTAATTCTCTTCAAAAAATATTTCAACCAAAATTTTCGTAAATCCTTCCTAAAAAAAGTTATTAACAATAAACTGCCAAAAATTGATAATCCTCCTATAAAAGCATACTTTTCTGGGCCTGGTGCGGTATTGCCAGGTCTGAGGTGTTCCGACCTGTGACCTGACAAGAAATAACTATAAAATTAGGTGCAATCCTGACAAATAATAATCCAAATAAATAATAACCGATTCTGATAAGTGAGACTTCTGATGACAAATGATAAGTACACAACTCTGAAAAATGATAACTCCGACAAATACTAATTATGGAAATTCTTAACCCTGACAAAATATAACTCAACAAAATGTAAATCCTAGTAAATAATACAAATTACATCTCAAATGAATTATAACTCTGAAAAATGGTCATTCTGACGAATGGTAATGCTGATAAATGATCACTAAGAAAACTCTCACGATAATAATGACAAATGGTACGTATACCTCGAAAATGGCAATTCTGAGAAATGACAATTCATTTTCATGATGAATTATGAATTTATGACTTTAAAAAACTCTGATAAAAATCAAATAATATCTTGGAAGAAATCATAATTTTGACAAGTGATAACGACAAACAATGAATCTGAAAAATTATTTGTTGGTATTGGTATCATTTTTCAGAATTACAATTTGTCAGAGTTACAATTTTTTAGAGTCATTGTTTGTCGTTATCACTTGTCAAATAATGACAACGAAAAATGGTAACCCTGACAAACGACAACTTAGACCAATGGAATTCTGACAAATGATGACTCTGACCTGACAAATAGTTTTTCACAAAATATGATGACCCTGACAAATGATAATTCAATGAGACGAATTTGTATTATAAGTAAAGTACACAAGCAAACATACTTGATAGTATTCAAATTATAGGCAATTTAAGCCCCCAAAAAATTCAATTTGAGCTAAATTTTAAAAAACTCACCAAACCAGATTCAACAACTTACTAAGTTTCTTAAATTCGCACATAAAAAACTTAAACTCTCTTAAAATTTCGCATAAACGAACAAATTCATTCCCCGAAGCGATACAACGACAGAAAATAGGACGAAAATTCGTCTGAAACACATCCTCGCTATCGTTTCATCGACCCTATTAAAGTCGGCAACGAGAAATGCGAAAAAGCGAAAAAGAATATCCCATAGCGATCTGCGCGACTAAGCATACAAAGTCAGCTAGAACAATGGATACTTTCATTTGGACACAAAGCTCAATAAAAGAGACGTTTAACGAAATCCAAATGGTATCTTTATAGCGGCAAAAGGCAAAAGCAGGAGAGAAAAAATCTCGCCTAGAACGTATAGTATACACCAGTGCGCAAATATTCGCCATCTTATTGCCTATGCCATGTTTTCATAAGGGACATAACAATTTTTCCTTTTTATTATAAACGTTACAATTATTTCGGAATTTTCGCAGCACAAGGCAGCTGCAGCGTATAGTGCGAAGTAGAGAAACCCCTCGGACTATAATCGTGCTCGTTATTTTCTATCGCAACACTCGATAAAATGAGAAAAAAATTCTCTATAAAACCGCTCGTCGCGATCTCGAGTATCTCTCGAAAATTTGTAATTCAATAAAAACTCTCGGTGTCGTGTACACGGTTCTTGAACTCCAGCTGCGAAACTCCTCGAAAGTATTTTCCGGCCCTGTCAGAAATCGCAATTTGAAAAGCCAATTTTTTTTTTCAAAAAATCTATGTTTTCTAAAGAATGACAATGTTTTATTAGTTTGTTGTTCGTGATAATTTTCGTTTTTCAAGTTTTTTTTTCTTTTTTTTTGTGAAATAAAGAAGAAATTAGATAATTTTAGAAGTGTCGGAAAGTGTTATCAAAAGTCAATGTTCCAAGAGTCACTTCCTGAAAAATTTTAAGACCTGTTTCAGAGTGGATCGTGCTAAGAATGCAAATGGTTTCAGCAACATGACGTCATCTTACTGCACGAAAGACTTGGAATAATTTTCTACAAAAATGAAAGCGATGTGATTTAAAGGAAGGGGAGGGACCCACTTGAAAAATGTTTGAAACATAAGTTGTAGATTGAGATCTGAAGAATAATTTTGGTCATTATAAAAATTTTGATTGAACCCCTCCCTCTCGTGTAATTTTATATAATACTACGTAAATACTTATATTATTCGAAATTGGAGGAGAGGGAGATGGTAAATTGAAAATTATTTCAAACAAAAGTTGTAGAATGAGATCTTAGGAAATAATTTTGGTCATTTTAAAAATTTCGATTGGATCCCTCTCTCTTCTAATTTTTATTTTTCACAATCACAATACTACATAAATACTTATTATTCAAAGTTGGAGGGGTGTGAGGGGTGCAATCAAAATTTTTGTAATGATCAAAATTATTCTCTGAATATTAATCTATAACTTTTGTGTGAAAATTTTTTCAATTGATCCTCTTCCTCTCTTCCAATTTCGAATAATATAAGTTTTCATGTAGTATTGTATAAAATTAGACAAGAGGGAGGGCTCCAATCAAAATTTTTATAATGGCCAAAATTATTCTTCAGATCTCAGTCTACAACTTTTGTTTCAAACATTTTTCAATTGGGTCCCTCCCTTTCCTTTAAATCACATCACTTTAATTTTTGTAGAAAATTGAATTTCAAGTCTTTCATGCAGTAAGATGACGTCATATTGCTGAAGCTATCTGCATTTAGCACGATCCGTTCAGGAGTTACTGATTGTATTTGGGCTTTTGAATGTTTCCCCTCAGGCAGGGTATCTCTACCTACGTCAAGCTAGAAAATCAAGCTAATCTTTGTAAGTAAATTGCACTTAAGCTGGCTTGTAAAATTTACCAATTTGAAACGACGCTGAATTTGGCATTTTTAATGTTACATTAACCACTTATACGTATAACAATCTCCTAATGGAAGTAAACTTTATCGAATCGACCGCCTCGCTGCTCAAAAGCGCCGCAAACTTTCTAATCAAATACCTAGTTTTGGTCGTCGACTTACTTATGCTTGAATACCTAAAGTATTTACATTTCTCAATAACCCATCAACAAGATTCATTTACCGTATCGAATCATTTTCCTTCTTCAGCCCCAGCCAGCACCTACTCCTAAATTCGTCTCAAAAATAATAATCCAATAAGGTACCGGGTCGGTGAGTTCTCCCCTTTTCAAATTCCACTCATTGGTAGTAAATTTTCAAATTATCGCAGACGTAATTTTTTTCTTTTCCTATTATAGAAACGTTATCTGGTGCGTCGAATTGACATTAATATAAAAAACATCTTTAAAACTAACAAATTGCCGAGCTTCGCGTATTAATAGAATGAAACTTTCACAACGTCGCTGTCAAATAAATTGCTAAATTACAACATAAAGGCGCTTGTTATCGATGCAATGATTAACTATATATTCACGTAGTAGGTACTCGCTCCTCTTCCTTTTTCCTCTCACTCGTTTATGAATGAATCGCCATCGCCACCCTGTCTGTCTCGCCCCGAAAATACGACAATACGCCGGCTATAGAAAAAACACCATTTCATCCAACTGAACCGAAAGTTTTCACTGTTAATAAACGCCCATCGATTATTTCAAGCCCGCGTGACACGTTTGCGTAATTAAAAGCTATCATTTGTTAGGCTTTTTAGATCACCGATAACGGTTCCTAGCGCCAAAGGCATGACCCAAACAGGACGTTTGTATCGATTGTGAAATTTCCAAGGGTTGTGTTCACGTGCAATTAATAATGGCATGATTATCAAAATGGGAAATTGAATTTCCTCAAATTGAGTTTCTTTAATTCGTCAATTTTTCGGAAAGGGTAATAAGTACATCCCCATTTTTTCAACGAAAATAAATTTTTCATATTTTTTTATTCAATAATATTTTTTACAATTTTAATAATGGCATGATTATCAAAATGGGAAAACACAAATTAATTTATACCCCTCCCCCCCCCCAAGAAAATATGCACTTTGGCAAATTCATTTAATTTTCATTTTTAGAATACCTACTTTTTTATTACAATTATTATTATTTTTTATAAAAATAAAAATCATTTTTAACATTTAAAAAATAAAATTTTCTTATTTTTTCAATTTTTTAATTAAAAATAATTTTTTTGAAAATCAACTTCAATTTTTTCAAGTAAAATACATTTTTCAAATTTTTATTAACAAAATAATTATTTTTAGGATTTTTTTTCTCTAAAAATAATTGACAAATTATTTTCAAAAAATTTGAAAGTTTTCCCCAACTTTTTTTGCCCTAAAATAATTTTTACATGGGAACAAAAAATATAATAAATAAATCGAGTTTCATTTTTTTTTAAATACGAATATTCATAATTAAAAATTGAAGATACATTAAATTTTTTTTTTCAATTCCTATTCGAGCTCTTATTTATGAAGATGAAATCAACTTTTTTTTTCAGCACAATGTTTCAAAAATCTACACCAAGTCGATGTTCTATATTTACATATTATTTTTCGGAAGTGAACAAACGATACCCAATGAATATTTTTAAAAACATTAGCTATGTTTTTTTAACGCAGATTATGGATTCTAACATTTACTTCTTAAAAAAAGGTTTAGAAATGTTCTGATCAATTATTCTGAAAAGTTTATCAAAAACAAAACAACAGAACACAGTAAAATCCATAATCCACTTTCATAATCTACTCATCGAGCAGATTATTAAATGGATTCGCACAATCCGCGATAAAAAAACAAAGCTAATATTGAAAACAGATTTTCATTTCCCTTCTAGCGTATTTTTTTTTTTTTTTTTTTTTTTTTATGAAAGTGAAATTAAACCATTTTTTAAAATTTAATTTTTCCAATTTCTAATCAAAACAAGATCTTCAATAATTTTTCCTACACACCAATTATTATTTCTTTTTGTAAATTAATTTATATTATTTTCTTTTTTTCATGATAATGATGTCAAGATCAAGTTATACCTATAAATATCTACATTAATTTCTCCAAGTTGGTTTTATTCAAAACTGGTAAGTATTCTATATTTTTTCTGAAAAACCAATTACTATTACTTATTGTTATTAATAATTATTTTTTTGAAGATTAATCCAATTTCTTTCTTTTTTCCTCGTGAAAAAGACGTTCATTTTATTAAATTCAAAATCACATTATGAGTTATGTATGGTATTTCAGTTTTTAATTTTTCATTGACTTCATGAAGGAAAATACTGACAAAATAGTAACCAAGATTTCCAAGAAAATCGATTTCGAATCTAAATTGCGAGTTTGTACCCCCTCCCCCCAATTTTAATCATTTAATTTTTCAAAGGAAATATTTTAAAACTTGTTTGGGAAAAATTAAAAAAAAAAAAAAAAAATTGAAAAAATGTCAAAACCTAGGACAATTTTTTGTAAAATTATAAACAAAACATTTCAATTGAACTATGATTTATTTTTAGAAAACTGTTGAAAAATTTCCTTTTAAAAAAATGTAGAGGATTTTTGGTGAAATATGATTTTGAATTTTTCAAAAGAAAATTTCTTGGCCTCAGATGACTCAAATAGTCAAGCGACATCAAATAAAATGAATTTTAAAAAAATTAAAAAATTTCCCTGCAAAAAATATTTTGAAAATTTTCTAAAAAAATTTAACAAATTTTTGACCTTTTTTTTCAGGGAAGTTTTTAAATATTCCCTATTGAAAAAAATATTTTTGACGATTTTCTATGAATTTGATATGATTTCTAAATTTTTTTAAAGTGATTTTTCTCTAAATTTTTGACAGGATCTTTGATTTTACTCAACAGAAAAATAGGGTTGGTGCCTGAACCTTTTTGCTAAAAATACTTAGCATTACTTTATCTTCGACTTTTTCATTTTTTTTTAAATGATATACTTTTCAATGTTTCATCAAGACTGATGTTCTATTAATTTTTTTGAAAAGAAAAAATGAGGGGTTCAAAATTATTTCTTAGAGATTTTCCTTGATTTTTTATCAATTAAATGGGGGCTTTTTCAATTTATTAATCATGAAAAATAACTCACTTATTAGTACGTATTTGCACATTCTCGTATTGTAAAACTTTAGGACTCACCTGAAACAAAAAAACAAAAAGATTATTAATCTACTACTCGTATACAAATAATCCAACCTACATATAACGTATAATATTTCTATATAAAATTTTGCTTTAAATTTCGAAACGCTGACCATCGCCCAATTGCAACAAATTTTTCAATTCAAAAAATGTACACAGGATAGCTAGAAAAATAAATATCCCCGTTCCACTCCTTCTTAGCTATCTCGAGAGGTTCGTTCACGCTGCAGCAACGAATTCGTATCTAATTTAAGAATGCACATTAAAAAAGAATAGAGAAGTAAATACGCGCGAAAAGAAATAACCGCATAAAAATTAGTGTACATATAGTATCTGCATACTTCGAGTTACTCGTGTACGCTAAACATTGCCAATAATCATATATATACACTTCTACAGACACAAGTACGACTTTAAACCAGAATTCAATCTAATATCACCGATGTTAATGATCTTATAACGCCACTGCCACTGCCAGTGCCAATGTTACTAAAAATCGTGTACAACTTTCTTAAATTTGTGTAAGCGGGGTGCGACGCGACCCTCAAGATGATTCATTCTGATCGGCGGTCGTGGCCTTCGTGTGTAAAAAACCACGCACCGCGTCGTGGTCGTAATTTCACGAATAATATTTTTAAACTTAATTTCAAGATCAAAATGTTTCTCGTCGTTATGGAAATAGATTCGGAATAAAGAGATGAGCATCGCGAGACTCGCAGAGACGCTCGGATGCAAATACTAGACTATAAGTACTTACATTACAACACAAAAACCATTCCAAACTCGTTTAAAGTTTTCCAAAAGTCAAACAAAGTTGAAGGCAACGGTTCATCAACGAAATAAATGTACCGTTTATACGACGCTAATCGAAATAGACCGTTAAGAGATGGTACACACAGCGAATACTTAATTCCGTGTCGAGGGGAGATTAGTTAGGTAATTATAAAATTATTTTATGACGAAATGAAACCTCCTCGTCCGCCTCCCAGCCCCCCTTGTCCTTCTCGTCGTGCCGAGAAAAGCCTCAACTTCGTTCTCTATTTCACTTATCTTCTCGCACGTCGCGTGTAGGAGTATTTTTCAATTATGGATTTAACGAGCGCAGATTTTAAGGGATTTTGGTGTTGCTGTTGGTATTCTTCTGCAGTAGGGAGCCTATTCGCAACGATTTTGGTTTGGTTGTTCTTTTTTGGAGTTAATTTTTTAATTAAAATTTTGTTGGATAATTAACAAGATTTTGTCAAAAATGAGCTTGTTGAAATTTAAAAAAATTATTTACCTAAATAATTTTTTTTTAATTTTGTATAAAAAAAATTACTAGGTACATAGGAAATGAATTTTACAAAATTATTTTGCAATAAAGCTTTGAAAATTTGTTCAGAAAATTTTCCAATATTTTTTCAATAGGTATTTAAAAAGAAACGACTCAAGAAGATTTTTAAAAATGAATTCCACATCTTGTAATATTTTTAAAAATAAAACAGTTCAAAAAACAAAACCAATGTTATCAATTTATTTTTTAACGCCAAATTCATTTTTTACAATTATTAATAAAAAAAATGCTAAAAAACAAAATCTAAATTTGTAAACAAGCCCGAAATTTGTAAAACCATGTTTAAAATAAAATTTTGTTTGAAAATGATAAACTTCAATTCAAGAATTTTTAAAACTAAAATGGAAAGCATCCAGTTCAAAAACAATTTCTTTTAATTTTGTTCAAACTAAATTATCTTTCAATTTTGTTTCAAGCAAAATCCTAAAGTTCTTTCTGATAAAATAAAAATTTTCAAAACTTTTGTTAAAAATCAATAATTTATGCAGGGAAATGAATATCTCTATTTACCGCAAACAAAATAGTACAGATGGATCCTTCTTTCTTTCAAAGTTCTAAAATATGTATTGTTGAAAAATCAAAAAAAAAAAATCAAAATCAAAATTTCAAAAAAATTTGTTTAAAATTTAAACCAAAACTTAGTTCAAAATTACAATTTTACCAATTTTGTTTAGGATCAAAATTTCATAAAAATTGTTCAAAATGAAAATCTCAAAAATCTGACAAAATAAATAGTTCTACAATTTCGTTCTAATCAAAAATTCCAAAAATCCCAACATAATCAAAACCATCAAAATTCTGATGAAATCAAAATTTCACCTATTGTGTTTAGGCTCAAAATTTCAAAAATTTGTTCAAATAAAAATCCTAAAATTTAAAATGAATGTCTCAAAAATTCTGACAACATCCCCATATTTTGTGTCTGAATCGAAATTTCATCTATTCTGTTAGGACGGTTAGGATCAAAATTTCAAAAAATTAAAACATCATCAAAATTCTAAAAATTTCAAACAAAATGAGAGTCTCGAAAATTCTGACAAAATCCCCAATATTTTATCTGAAATCAAAATTTTATCTATTTTGTTTAGGATTAAAAATTTCAAAAAATTTGTTCAAAATAAAAATCCTAAAAATTTTATTCAAATTGAAAATTCCAAAAAATCTTGACAAAATCAAAATCCAAATAAAATAAAATCTATCAAATTTTTAACAAATCAAAATTTCAAAAAAAAAAATGTTCAAAATTTATAAATAACTGTTCAAAACGGAAATTTATAAAATTGAATGAAAATTTTCAAAAGTATTTCATCTACAGGATTTCATTTTTCCAAAAATCAAAGTACCTAATACTTTTTCAGTTTTTTAATTTTGTTTTTAAATTACTCCATCAACAAAATTTTTTACTCCTCCTCCCCCCCCCCCAAAAAAAAAATCCAGGAAATTGAGAAACCCTCAATAAATTATTATCCAAATATACTAAGTACTGAAAAATTTTCAAATAGATGGGGAAATCTCAATTTTACCAATATGGAGAAAAATTAGCTTTTTATGAAGGAAATTGATTTTTAATTTTTTAATTTTGATTTTTTCACTGCTTTGCTCCAAAATCACTGTTTTGATTGTCCATTTTTTAAATCACTAGAAAATTTTGTTTGAAATTGAAATTTCCAAAATTTTGTTTAAAATTAAAATTCTCAAAAAAAAAATTAAAATTTCCAAATTTTTTTGAAAAATAGAATACAATATTCCAAAATTTTGAGCATTTATTTATTTATTTTGCTTAAACGCAGTATTTTTACAATTTTAGCTCAAAAACAAAATTAGCAATAAGTTCAAATTTTTTTTTGAAAAATTCTATTAAAAAACTTTTTTTTCGAATTTTGTTCAAACACAATATCTTATAGTTTTGCTTAATAGAAAATTATCGATTTTTTCAGAGTTTTGTAAAAATCAATTTTTTTTATATTTCTCTCAACAAATTATTTCAAATTTTATTTTAAAGATGAGTTTTACAAATTTCATGTTTTAAATATTCTTTTCTCTAGATATACGAATGGGTAGTTTAAACTTTTTAAAATTTCTATTTTTTTTTTTGAGCTTGATCATTATACGATGAATTGGGGTCCTCGTTGTAATACAACGAATATATTTACTTATTTCTCATTTCGAAATGCAAAAAACATGCAATTTGGCTGGGTAGAAGACTCGAAGTTTGACCACAGCGTCATAACTCTAAAGAAGAAAAATGACTCAAACGAATAAACCCGGAAGAACAGGGAGAAAAGTTTTAATTAAATTCATTTTTTAAATTTCAATTTTGTAATTAAAGAAAGTTAATGCAATAATTTTGGTAAAGTTTTTAATTGGCTGCAAGAATAAAAAAGCAGGAAGAAGATTATAAATTTATTATTAAAATTTGGTTTAAAAAAAGAAGGGGTTAACGTTAGGTACAAAACGTAATATACATCAACACTACGACCTTTGAAATATATCGAAATTGACAATGGAAAAAAAAAACTCAAAAGCCTAAGTGAAATTCCTAATTCCGTTCTTCGTGAAAATCTCCTTTAAACCAATCGACAAAAAATTTAAACTCTTTACCGTATAGAATATCTGGAAGAAATCGAGGATCTTGCCACTTACATTAGATTAAAAGCCCACTGGGAGAACCCTTCTCGTGTAAAAAATTCCTCACACTTTGCTCGTTGCGCAAAAATAACCAAATCCAAACACAATTTCAGTCCAACCCTCGGGACCAATCTTTCAATGTAACCTTTTCATTAGAAAAGTCAATTTGCGCGGGTTTAAAACTATATAAAAAATCCAGTCTCGTATGAAGCGCAAAAAAATACGGTAAAAACGAACGATAGGGAACCACCTGATTCGCAAAGACCATATAAGTGTATCGAAAAAGAGAGAAAAAAAAACGCAACCTAAATTTAGAATTCGTTTGCAATAAAAACTACTCCATATGGAAACATCGGTGGCAATCGCAATCGCTTACTGATTATTCCACATTCAAATACCCATTAAAAGAGGATATCATTGTAGTCTCCGTGTATACCGCAGATTTTATCGGCTCGACTGTTTGTGCGAGAAAAAAATACATACACCTTAATCTACTTCAAATAAACACATTGACACTCTCAAAAGCGTTCAATTTGCATCATTTGGGTATAAACTTTGTCAAACATAAAACATACAACGTATTGTACGAGTAAACTTATCTCTCTATTGCGAGTTGCATTATCCATTTCAGTCTCTTTGCGAATCAAAAATTATACGCTATAAAAACCATTCACGCCGAGAGACTTTGGGTACTATTACGTTTTCAATGGGAAAAAGCTCTTTGCTTTCTTTTCAAAAAACACGAAAAAAAATAAAATACGCGATGCACAAGCAAGGTAACGGACGAATACCCAAATTTGTATCGTTCCCAATTCATAATTTCTCCTCCAAAGAGGCTTTGTTAATAGCGAATTGGTTTTCGAATAATTCTTTGTGTATTTTATCCAGCGACTAAATTTCTTATACCCTGTTTGGCTTCGTTTCAATCATGACGTATAAAAAAAATCAATCATATTCAATTTTTCAACGCCAACAAACTTCTATATAAAACATAGGCATTAAAAAAACACTCGACTAAACGGAAAATTTTTCAATAACGAAGTGTAATTCAATCGTTTATCCAAAGTGTACGCGTGCTCTTCAATGCCTAATTAAATTTCGTTCGTAATATAACGCTTTCGACGTCGACGAAAAGAGAAATAAATACGAGACAATGACCCAAAACGATAATAGGGTTGGGTTTTATTTTTTTGTATCATTCTTACAGCGACATTTTGCTAAATAAACGTCTGTTACCTGATCTTTGACGTGCAAAAATGACGTGTGTGTAAATTTAAACCATATTTAAAAATAATTATTTGCGCGTTATCTTCTATAGGGGAATAAGTTTAATAAAATTTGTACGATTTTTTTCCCCTAAATTAGGTGGTAATAATTGCGAAACTTTTAGCGACACCTTTGTGGAGGAAATTACTACCATGGCGAGTGCTATTTTCTGTTTTCCAGATGCAGTATAATGAGATTACCTCGTTCTCTCATATTTCGCTTTGTGGTCCTTTTAATACACTTAATACGCGGTTTGTTGTGAAAAATACCACAGTGAGCTAGAAAGGTATTAAAAATTTCGCTGAAAGCGCTAAATATTCGCAAAGGGAACGACCCGACCTTCCCTATTATGGCAAAAAATCGGTCTCTTTGATGGCGCCGAAAACTATACCTATATTTTACCCAGAGCGGATGGCTTAATTGATTTTAAACGATTCGAAAATTTCTGCAGCTTGCAAGATTTTAATATTTCATCGTTGCTTTTTTTTCTACAGCAGCCTAAGCGTCGTATTTTTGGTAAAAAATAAATTTTCGAGGGTTTTCGAGGTCTTCGGAGTCGATTTGATGGCTTTTTAAGGGTGTACGAAAATGGTAATCAGTCTAAAATCGGCGACGTATCTTAGAGGATTTTTTAGCAGAGTGTAAAATGTGATAAGGCGAAATATTTACGGTTTATGAATATTTTTGGGAAGAAAGGGGAGCACGGAGGGTACATTTTGGTGGTTCGAGTCGCCCAAGTTGTATATTTTGGAATCTATTTTCGCTTAATTTATTTTTTAGATTTTTACTACACTGAAAGAAATGGGTTTTGAAATTCGGCAATGATTCCTCTGCGTCAGGTAATGGTTCCCGAAAATTGGGTAATGGTTAACTGATTTGCAAAAGTTTTCAAAAAGTGTGTACTTGTTACCAGAAAGTTGGGTAATAATTACCTTCAACGACTTAGCGGGAATTATTACCTGTGTATGAGGCATTGTAACCCTGATAAGGAAGTAATGATTACAAATTTTGATGGTAACCATTCAACTCTAAAAGTGGTGATCCATTGCTTCCTATGAGAAGTATTCACTCTCAAAAAAAAGGGAAAGAATGCCCAACGTTAGCAACTAATTCGTTTTGTATACAAAATTTCAAGATTTTGTCATCAGTAAAAAATATTGTGAACTATTTTTTAGGTACTTCTTTCTTTCTTTATAATTTTTGGATCATAATTGATGCATACATTTTTCAAAACGGAGATTTAATAAAATTTTGTATTATTTTAGGCGATTGAGATAAAATTGTGTATTTTCAAAGAAAAATAGTTCAGTGAAATTGAAGAATATTATTCAAACCACAAAAATTTATGTTTTTTTTCCCTTCTTTTTCTTTCTTTATTTTTACTCGTACCTATATAACAATGCTATAGTGAATGAGAATTTCTATTATTTTAAAACCAATAAAAATTGCAGAAGATAAAATTAATTTTTCTGCACTAATCAAAAAAAAAAAAATTATAAATTATATGTAAATTTATTGAGTGGTTTCTCAAACATTCCCCCCCCCCCCAAAAAAAAAATCGTCAGGTTATTATAGGTACTCGAGTAATTTCTTAATTGAAAAAATAAACCCACATACTATTTTAAATACTTACTGAAATAATTCCAATGCAATATGCATAATTAAAATAATAAACCACAATCAAGCACTCAAACTTGAGTGTACAGGTTGGCCGAGTGGTCTAGGCGTTGGCTCTTCAAACGGAAGGTCCCGGGTTCGATTCCTACCAGGTTCATCACGAGGAAGAAAAAATTTCGGAGTTTGGCAACCATTCCCCAAAAAGTTGGGTAAAATTTGGACATGAATCATGCGCCTGATTATATTTTTCAAGGAATAGTTATTCAATTTTAGTGACTAGATACCAAATTCATGAGTAATGATTATGCTTGAGTTGGGTATCTATTCACTGAGGTTGGGTAACTATTCCTTGAAAAATATAATCAGGCGCAGGAATCATTCCCCAATGTTCGGTAACCATTTACCACTTTTGATTCATGTCCAAATTTTACCCAACTTTTCGGGGAATGGTTGCCCAACCATTTCTTTCAGTGTACCGAGAATGTTTTTTAGAATTTCAGCAAAAATTACAAAGAAACTATACGAAAACATGAATTTGTGCTTGGATGCGCTGAAAACGAGATTTCGATGTTCGATTTTCAATTTATAATATTAAAGAAATAATTATAAAAAAAAATTCTTAATTATTTTAAACAAAATTTTTCATTTTTTTTCTCGTGATTTTGAAGCTTTTGTAAAAAAATTGGGATATATATTTTCATTTTGATTTTATCAAGTAAAAAAATCATTTTTTTTTTTTTTTTGAAGGAAAAAAAACTATTAACATTTTTTTCTGGAACTGAAACTATTTTTAAAAATTTTGAAGTAAATAATTCATCTTTTTTTTGAATTTTTTTAACATTTTTATGGGATGAAAAAATTATATTTCTCAAATTTTTTCCGAAAAAAAAATCTCCAAATAATCGGATAATCGGTTCTACTGTAGTGAAAAAAATTGAAAATTAAAAATTTTCAATGCTGTGAAGGTTATTTTGATAGGTACTTGATTTTATGTTTCCACAAAATTAAAAATATCAACAAATAAAATCGAAAAAATTTAGAAAAATTAATTTTTAAAACTTTTATTGCAACAAAGGTCATTTTCAAAGATCAATTTTCTTTTCCTAATGATTAAAAATTTCCTAAAAACAAATTTTGCATTTTTAAATATTATACAAAAGTCATTTCGTCATTTATTCAACAATAAATTAGAAATATCAAAAAAAAAATTGAAATTAAAATTTTTCATCCTACAATTTGTTATTTTTGAAGTTTGAATTTTAATTTCTTCTAATAAATTTAGAAATATTGTCAAATGTCTGACAGTCGTATTTCGAAAATTTTCAATACCGCAAAGGTTATTTTGAAAATTAGGTAGTCTTCTGTTTTCAATAAATTACTAAGTCAATTAAAAATTTCAATTTTTTTTTATTGCTGAAAAGGTAGCTCCATTTTCCATTATAAATTATGGAAATCTTCGAAAATCGAAAACTAAATTTTTTCTTAGGCGGCAAAAGTCATTTTAAAAATAAAAAATGCCCCCCCCCAAAAAAAAATCATCAAATATTTGAATTTTTTTATTGCTGCAAAGGTCAGCACGAACCTCAATTTTCCCTTCTAAATATCAAGTAGGTGCTGGATAAATAATAGTGAATTTTTCGAAAATCGAATTTAGATTTTTTCTGAACTGCTCAGATCAGATTTGATAGTTATTTCGTACTCAAAAAGTCAGAAATGCCCAAAAAATTCACGAACTTTTTGAAAGAAATTTTATGCTGAAAAAAAGTTAATTTTCAAGCTCAATTTTCTAATAGAAGTTTTTAAAAAAATTTTGAAAAATCGAATTTTGAATTTTTTTTTTAATGCTGAAAACTGCAAAGACCATTTTGATGACCAATTTTTAGTTTTCAAAAATCATAAATCCAAAAGAATTTAAAAAAAAAAATATTGCTGAAAGGAAACTTTTAAATTTTTTATTCGGGGCGGAAATTTTCGAAAATCAAATTTTGAATTTTTTCTCTCGCTGAAAACGTCATTTTGATGACTTATTTGTGATTTTCCATAAATTAGAAATTTCAAAAAAGTTTTTTTTACAAAATCGAAAATTATATTTTACATTTTTTTCAGCAGCAAATTCATTTTATGCATATAAGTAAGTACATTAAAAATACCAAAAAAGTCATGATTTTTAAAAAATTTGATTACTGCGAAGATAGTCGTAATTTTGAACCTCAGTTCTCCGTAATAACCGTTGAAAATTTTTGAATTTTGAATTTTTTCGCATGCTGTAAAAGTTATTTTGATGACAAATTTGTCGTTTTCAATAAATTAAAAATGTCTTTGAAAAATGTTCAAAAAATTTTCATTGGTTCAGAGGCCATTTCGAAGCTCAATTTCCATTTTGTAATAATTGTATAAATATACTTACTTTAAAATTTTTGAAAATTGAATTATGAAATTTTTTAATGGTTTTTTCAATAATCACTTTTTCAAATAAATCATAATAAATTAAAAATGTTGAAAAATTTTCAAAAAATTCAATTTGTCATTTCCAATTATTTAGAAGTGCCAAAAAATCAGAGTCTTGGACATAACTCGAACAATCCGAATATTCAAGGGGAAAAAACTACAATTTTACAAGTCAAAAATTTAATTTAAAAAAAAATCATGCGTTTTCAAACCAATTTTAATAAAGTTAGCTACCCAACACTCTTCTTTGAACGAATTCACTCGTTCAAGAACAATTCTCTTCCAAAAAAAGTATCTCCCCAGGTGTAATCGATTCGGCCCACAAAAATACACCCGTTGTGCTTTGGAAAAAAAAGTTTCATTTATACTTGTAAGAAAATTAAAATCGAGAAAGAAAAATACATAAGCTGGAAAAGGTATTGTTGAAACAGAGCAGGCCAACATAAAACTAAACTTGGAAAAAAAAATCACGTGAAAAATAGCGAACACCGGTAAGTATTTTTATTAGTATTTTCTTTTACAGAGGCTGCACTACAGTAAGTAATAGTTAAGAGTTTCCAGGCGCAGAGGCCACTATTGGAGAAAAAAATATCGAGCTTGGTAAAAGAGCGAGTGAGTTAATAGGAACAAGAGTACGAGTATACTGTATAAGCAGCATCTGTAACCAAAATGTTTCGTTTTAAAAGTTACTAAAAGTTGCCTATATAAAGTAGGTACCTAATGAAGTCTGCTAGGGTGGATGCGTTGCGTACTGGTAACGTCTTAGTCGTACCCTATATTCGTATTCGTACGTATATGTTTGATCGGTGTGTGCTGAGAGCTCAGCTTTTGGTTAAAACTACACCAAGTAGCATTTTTCTCATTTCTGCAAACCAGAACAATCGAGGAAGAGGGGTTTTAGAATAAACATTCGATGGTGTGTATTGGATGTGTATAGTGTATACTATGTTTGGATTTCTTACACCCAGCATCAGCACCATACGAATTATCTCACCGTCCGGATTTTCGGTGACCGAATTTTTACCATGTGTATGAAATTGATCGGATAATGGGGCTGGCGTAACCGTAAACCGCGATAATTTCATTGGTACGAAAATACGCACGAGGTTTTGTGGCTGTGTGTCGTACGATGAAAATGCTCGGCACGATGATACGACGAAAGGAAATGAAAGACGAAGGTTAGAGGATATGGAGAATGAAAAGTTCTAATTGTCGTCGTGTTTAAAAACGTGCATACATTGTATTATAAGTAGCAAGTAGCTAAGTACCTACACACGAATGTAAAATTGAATACTTTTAATCAAACTTCTAGCTGATTTTTGAGATGAAGAAGTTATGAATTAATTTTTTTATTCAAAATTACATTTGGCTACTTAAAAATTAATAGGTAAATTTATTTCTTCGGAATATAAGTCCGGCTTCTTTCAATTTTGTAAAGATAGGAAATTTTTAATGATAAAAAATCCAGAAGTTCTTAAAAAAAAATTGAAAGAACCCCTCATCGTTCCAACAAAAAAAAAATGAAAAATTTTGGAAAAATTGTAGAAATTAGAATTCATGAATTTTGAAAATTTAAAAAATCAAAAACTCGAATAAAATATGAGAAAAAAAATTAAAAATTGAACAATTTTGGAAATATCAAATTTTTAAAAAAAAAATTCAACAGTCATTCATAAGAAATAAAAAGAAACCGGTGTATAAAATTAAAAAATCATAAAAAATGGAAAATTTGAGAAAATTCAAAAAGTCATGTGAAATATGATTCGTGTTAAAAACCAAGCTCATATTTTTTCAATTTCAGAAAAATTGAAAATTTCAAATCACAAAAAATTCAGAAGAACTGAAAAAGTTTTTAAAAAAATTGAGAATTGAAAACTGAAAGCTCATAGAAGATTTAGAAATTTAAAAAATTGAAAAGTCGAGTGAAATATGAATTTAATAAAATAAAATTGTATAATTTTGGAAATATAATCATATAAAAAACTTGAAAAAGTAATGAAAAAATTTGAAATTTTAAAACATTTTTGGAAAAACTAATTTAAAATTTTTTAAAATTAAAAAAAAAGAATTTATAAGAAAATGAAAAAACAAACAAACAGAAAAATCATGAAAAATTGGGAAATTTTGGAAAAGTTGAACATTGTACCTAGACCCTTAAAAATTTTGAAGAATTGAAAACAATCACTAAAATATTGATGAAGTCATAATAAAATTCAAGGGCAATTTTGGATTTTCAAAAAAAAAAAATAAATAAATAATACCTAAAAGGAAACATTTATTAAAAATTGAAAATTGATTCAGATTCAAAATTATGAAATTTGAAAATTTTAAGTGATTAAAAAGAAGGACAAGAAAAAATGAAAAAATATAATGAAATGAAAAATCAGTTTTTGTCAAGCAGTTGAGTTGCTGCTAGAGCTTATTCAAGTTGAATTTAATTTTTTGCAATACCATCAATTAATTTAACACAAAAACTTTAGTTCTGATAATTGAACTGCTTTTAAATTTGAAAAATACATTTTTTTTCTTCAAAATTCGCTGTAATTTGAAACTGAATGAAAATTGTATATTTCATCGACTTGTTACATACCTACGTAATTTTTCTTTTATGTCTTATTTATCATAAATTTGTGACTTTTATCGGAGTTTTTTGAAAAAAATTGTTTTAAAAACTACCCTTAAGCTTTTTGACATTTTGAAATTTTTTGAAAATAATTTTGATAATTTTTGAAAAAATCTTAATTAAAATTATATTTTTGAAGATAGTTTAAAATTTTCTTCAAATTCGCACAAATTTTGAATTTTCTTCTCGATTTTTTAAAAAATTTTCAATTTTCCCAGGAGTAAGTATATAAATTTTTTAAATTAGGTATAGATTTTAATAACAGATAAAATAACACTTCTTTATTAAGGTCAAAAAATAATAAAAAATAAAAAAATTAATTCAAGTTTTGACAAATTTTGAAAATTTTGAAAAAATTTTTGAACTTATCAACCCCAAAAAATTATTTTCCAATATTTCTCAAATTTTGATTTTTTCCAAATTTTTCAAGTTTGTAAAAAATTTCTTGAACTTGGAATTTTTTAATATTAGAAAATTCAGCTGAATTTTTGAAAGTTAACTAACTTCTAAACTTTATGAAAATTCTTCATAATTGAATTTTTATCAAATAAGTACCTAACTTTCTACGAAATTTTTTGATCAATAATGGATGAAATTAGTGCATATTAAAAATCACATTTTAGGAATTCAATGTAGCTTTGCACCAAAAATGTCTGAAAATTGTTTTCATTTCACTTCGAAATGATTCCTAATATTTTTTTTCAATACACTCAAAACTTCATTTTTTGGTTTGTTGTTGTTGTTGTTTTTAATTAAACAGACTTAAAAATTCAGGAAATCTTGCCAAATATTGGAAATGATGAGAAATTTTCAATTTTAGCAATTTAGAATTTTTTAATATAGAATAATAATTATCAAATTTTAGAGATTTACCAATAAAATCTTTAAAATTTTCCAAAATTTGAATTTCTGCCTATTTTTTTCAACTGCAAAAATCTGTTGAATTTTGAAAAAAAAAAATTTCAATTTTAAAAAATTTACATAGTTGAATTTGAAAAATTGATACAATTTCAGAATCAAAATTCGAAAATACTCCATTATTCTAAATTTTCAATTTTCTACAATAGTACTACAGATTCACGAAATTCTACGAAGAATATTACTTGTATCACGAAGTTGATACTGACGCGTCAGAGTTCATCATCATCATAATAATTTTATTTTACGACGCTCGACTATTTAGTCATTTGCGTCGACAAATCAGGTACAATTAACAATGTATAATATAAGACAATAATAACAAAATAACAGGTGTAGAATAAATAATCAACATAATAAGTAACAAAATAATAATAAATAATATCAACAATAATAAGTTATAACTTCAACCATTATTTTTTATACCTTATTATACAATTTAATTTTTTTTAAATAATCTAACAGTTTTTGGGCATTTTCTTCTTTATCTACAAAAATTTCCTCTTCTTCTATCTGTTGACCCAAGCATTTTTTTTCTTTCTTTAGTATATTTTCTACATTGAGTGACGATATATTCTATTGTTAGGGTTGTATTGCATAGGTTACACAGAGCGATATTTCCATCAGTTATTAGAGTCAGGTGGGTGAGTCTTGTGTGTCCAATTCTTATTCGAGATAGTACAATTTCTTCTCTTCTATTTTCTCTAGTAGCTGTTTTCCATTGGCAAAGATGTTTTTTAATTCTTCTCAATTTATTATTTGTGACACCATCCCATTTTTCTTGAGTTTTCAAGTCGATTTTTTCTTTAATTTTTTTGAAGATCAGTTTAGTTATTTTATCACATTGTTTTTTATCGGTAATCTTGTTTAGTTCTTTGATTTCTGTCTCATTTATTTCGTACCTGCACATTTTTTCTCGGCAAATTTTTCCAAAGGGTGTATATGTTGAGTATAGTTTTTCTAGAGGAGAGTGAAAGGTTTTATAGTAGCTTGGATGCTTATCGTTTGCGGCTAGTTTCGTGTAGTATTTTAGAGCAAGAAGATCTCTCCTCTCTCTCAGAGGTAATATTGCAGTTTCGGCGTGTAGGCTGTTTATAGGGCTCGTTTTGAATGCTCCTATGCATAATCGTATCGCTTGGTTTTGGATTGGATTTAGTTTATTCAGCTGTTTTTTCGTAGCGCTCATGTATACAATTGACCCGTATTCTAGGATTGATCTGATATGGCTTTGATAAATTCGTATCATCGATTTTCTGTCGGCTCCCCAATTGGTCGTGGATAATTTTTTCAGGATGTTGAGCGCTTTATTACTTCTTTGTTTTATTAGCTGTATATGTGTATTCCACGTTAATCTTTCGCCCAATACCATTCCTAGAAACTTGACTTGATCCATCTGTATTATCTGCGTGTTATATAATTTAAGGTTTATTGGTTGAGTTGATCTTTTTCTGTGAAAGTTGACCACGTGAGTTTTTTCAGCAGAAAAACGTAGTCCTTTTTGATTGGCCCATTTTTCCAATTTATTTATCGTAGTCTGTAATGCGTGCTGTATATCTGTTAGGTATTTGCCTCTGAGATATATCACCAAGTCGTCGGCGAATAGAGAATAGTCTATCGGTAGTTTTATCGTCAGAGTTTTTTACAATTCATAATATAAAAAGAAAAAACGAGAAAAGAAAGAAGCACCACTCAAAAAAGTACTAGTTTTTCTTTCTCTCTCCGATCTACTCTCTCGCCTCTTACTTCTATATCCATCTCTCGTACACTCGCGCAAATAATACACACACGAATGACAATATTTAAATAAATTTAAGGCTGAGCTATTAATTAGCATTCGTGTATAGCTTGTAAAACCAGAAACACAAACTATTTCCTCTTTTTGATGTTTCCCGCAGCGCAGCGTATTTTAAAAGTTACACCAAGTCGCGCGTACTATTCAGCAATGCTTCTGCAGTTAACATTCTTGAATTCTTTAATACACGACATTTGTATGTAGCCGGTTACCGTATAAAATAGAATGAAAATTGTACCATGTAGGTGTACACGATTTACGATAAGACTGGTGCTATTTTTTTCCACATAGCGCCGAGAAATTTACATGGAACAATGTTTTGTGGTGGTATTTTTCGACGATATAGCGAAGTCCAGGCCGCGATATCTGCGCTTTATTACGTCGTCTAAGGCCTCTCCTACATAGAACGCAATTTTTCGAGTTGCTGCAACTCACTAATCCCAACTCTGAATGCAACGTTTTTTGAGACAAAACTACCAGTGGCCAAGAATATGTGGTACCTCAAATTGTTAAAAAAATATCATGAAGGGAACCACATATTCTCGGCCACTGAAAGTTTTGTCCCAAAAAACGTTGCATTCAGAGTTGGGATTAGTGAGTTGCAGCAACTCGAAAAATTGCGTTCTATGTAGGTCCCGCCTAAATTAGGTAATTCTTTTCAAACGTGTACACAAGCGAAGCCGACGAGTTGATGAAAATAGTAGGTACGTAGGTAGGTATTTTTACTTCCACAGACGTTGGGAAAATTACTTTTTTCCAAGTCGGGGTTATAGAGGATATGGGGGAGTTGCATTTTCCTTATACTCGCCGAGTTTTTATTATTTTTCGGTTCGAAGAAAAATAACGTTTTTGGTCTCGACGAATCGACGCGACCAAGAAGAAGCAATGAGGTGGGGGAGCGATTACGAAGCCGCGACGACGTACGTGCCAATGACAGAAGGTACGTAGTCATTTATCTAAATGCAAAATGACAGCCGTATATGCGCCCGCAAGTGGTAAAGTCTTCGGGCTAATATCTCATAAAGACTGATTAATCCGCGCACACGCTTTATATCGAGTTATTTTCGTATACACTTACGTAGTACGTACATCATACCGGGTACGATATGCTTTACTCGAGTTTATACAGGGTGTCCAGGGAGTACTGACTGTACAAGACTTCAAATTTGGGTACAAGCGGGTACCACCAAGAGAAAACTTTTTATACTCATGGTGCCTATCTCAAAAATTGAAGGAGCATGGGAAAATTTGACAAAAAAAATTGGGAGAAAATTTTTTTCGTTAGACATATGGTTAGTACAAACATGAAATCCACTATTTTGATTTTTATGGGAACTTTAATGACCAAAAATTGTACAAAAAGTGAACAAAAAATGTAAAAAAGAGACCAGAAATAAAACTTACCAAGAGAAAATTTGAGAGGATCAAATAAGAATAATTTTCCGACTTTTTTTAACGAGCAAATTTTTTTTAGGGACGGGCACACTGAATTTGTCAGTCATAAAAAAAAATTATTTAATAAAGAGACAACATAATTAAATTTTTGATTTTTGAATTTTTGAAAAAAACTACCTACACTAAAAAATTTCTTATCTTTTACCCAGAATTTTGTTTTGTTGTGTTTTAGGAAAGAAAACTACAACTTTTAGTAAAAAATATTCTCAATTTGGTCTTAATTTTTTCTTGAAGAACAAATTTCTTTTGGAGCAAAAAAAAAATCATAATTTTTTTTTTAAGACAAATCTTTCAATTTTTCAGAGCTTTCAACTTTTTAAAGCAAACAATTCCTTATGTTTTTGAAGAAGAAAAAAAATAGTCTTGGAATAAAATCTTTTAATTGTGGGGGGAAAATTTCTAAATTTTTCGACAGAGCAGAAAAACATCAAACTCTGTATTTTTAAAGAAGAAAAAAATCACAATTTTTGATGCTGTCTTTTCTGAAAAAAAAAAAAAAAAAAAAAAATTAAAATTTTTTGGTGTACTTACCTAAGTATAAAATCTCTCTTAATTTTTTTCATCTCTCAATTTTTTCAGAGTAATTTTTTTTCAACTTTATGGAGTAAGAAACCTGTAACTGATATATTGTTTTAAGAAAAAAAATCACTTCATTAAAAAAAATCTCAAGTAGGTAAAAGTTTTTTTAAAGCAAAGAAATCTTTCAATTTTTTGGAGAAGAAAAAATCTACTACTTTTTTCGATAAAAAATACCACAATTTTTTGAAGAAGAACAACTCATAATGTTTTTAGAGTAAAAAAAATTTCTAGATTCTGAGTAAAATCATAAAAAATCGGTTAGTTTCTTTTTTTGAGAAAGGAATCTCTCACTAAAAAAAAAAAAATATTTTTTGTCCCAATATCATTGAAAAAAAAAATCATTTTGTTGAGTAAGAGAATTATTTTTTCGGAAAAAATCTTCTTTCAATTTTTCATTTCAAGTGGTTTTTAAAAAACATATCGACAAAAAAACTGAAAAAAGTGACTTTAGTGACCATTTTGGGTAAATAGTGACAAAAAATGTCCAACATGCGAAATAGTAACAATAAAAGTTACTTTAAAAGTGACTGAATTTCATGCCTGTTAGTACCAAAAAAATTCACATTTTTTTATTCTCAACATTTTTTGTCTATTTCAAAAATTGAAGAGGCATGTGAAAATTTGACAAATAAAAATAAAATATATATTTTTTTTGGTTGGATAAATGGATAGTACTAGAAAAATAGAGATTTTATACTCTTGAAATTTTTTTCCGAAGTTGAAAAATGAAGGCGCTACTGAGCTTTTTCACATAAAAAATAAATGAAATGGTAACACTGCATTATAACATTTTTTTAAAGCCATCACGGGATAGTACTTTGAAAAAGCAAAAAAATTCCTAATTACAATGGAATGAATTAAATTAGTTAATATCCAAAAAAATCACATGTCAAAAATTTTGCCTTGCTCAAATTAAGAAGGGTAATGGCGAGAACTGAAAATCGTGAGATTCCACTTACCAATATATCCAATGAGTGTAACTTTTTAAGAGGAACAAAAACAGTTATATTGTGATGAATTTGCCTATTTTCAAAAATAAAGGTGTTAGGGAGCCTGAAACTTCTGAAATTTCAATTTTTATTGGTCTGTAGCGCCTTCATTTTCGAACTAATGCAAAAAATGTCGAAAGTAAGTACCATCCATATGCTTAATCGAAAATTGTTTTCTTTGTTTTATTTTCTGATGCCCCTTCAATTTTTGGGCTAGACATCATGTGTATATAAAGTTTTTTCTCCAGGTTTTATCCAAATCTGAAGTTTTGTACAGTGCTTTCCGGACACCCTGTATATGTAGGTACATATACGTACGTTAATAATTACCAAGTAAAGTAACGCGAATCTTTTCAAACTAATGATCGTACTAGGGCGTAAAGGTTTACAAAGATTTAAGATTAAAATACCTCAAAACACGGCACAGCGCTCGTAGAGTAAACCAGGTTAGCGAAGGGTGGCAAGTGGGGAGTCTACGTTGAGGAAATCATTTTCACAGATGTCGTAGCAAGTTAGTTTTCCATCATTTTTGAATAATTTTCTAACCGAATGCCGTCTGGTATTTGTGATTAATAATACGTATTTTCACCGAGAGTAATTTTTTATGCCCCTCCACGCCTCGCCCGAAGCTGTCAAAACGGCTAAAATTCACGCAACTTGTTCGCACCACCGAGCAGCGAGCAGCAAGCACCGAGCACCGAACACGCTAGCAAAAAAATTTACGAGTTTGAAGCGTAAGTATGGTTTTTAAAGGTAAACAATTTGAATACGAGGCGAGGTAACACTGATACTGATTAAATATCCGACTCGAATAGCTAATTAAATTACCGCTCGGGACACGGTATCTCTGACACATCTCAGCTAGAACTGAATCAACGTCAAGAGAAGACACCGAAGAGAAGCAATCGGCACTCGACCGTGCAGTCTGATACGAGCAATAGACTGTCTGACGTGAGTAATACGTTATCGCTTTTGATCTACTTTTTATGCGGTAATTTTCACACTTCTTTTGTCCAATTGTCTGGTCTGTGCTATTCGTCCTTGTCACCGATCAAGTGGTTATGGTAGGGTAGGGTATTTTTTGTTCTGAGGAAGCACTACCCTGTCACCGGAGTAGCAGCTTACGTTAGATTCGTTAGACGTACATATCCTGTACTCGAGATGACTTTTAGTGCAAAATACGAGAGGCGAAAAAAAAAATTATAATGGTTTGTAATTGCTACGTAAGTGGTCGTGAAAATGGTGAAAAATTATAAGAAAATAGTTTTTAAAAAACAAGGGAATAGGTTTATTGCAGAATTAAACGGAATTTTGATCTTTGGAAACAAAATGTGAAGAAAATCTCGCCGGATTGGAGGGAAATTAGAACAGCTGATATTGAAGAATTCAATATAGATAAATTATTTGATTTCGATGTAATCCAGCGATGGATGAATTTTTCGACTCGGATAAGTTTTTCCGATTCATATAATATATTCTTTTTCATTTTCTCTCATATATATTCTTTTTCATTTTCTCAAGTTTTATTGTTAAGTTTTTACAATTTTTCATCAACTCTATTTTTTATTTTTATTTTTTTCACAATTCAATTATTTTAATTCAATTTTTTTAGTCATCAAGAAAACTTATTTCAGTTTTACATTTTTCATTTGCTTTCATTTCTAATTGTCTAATTAGATAAATAGGTAAATTCTTTTATATTTAAATTTCATCAATTTTCAATTTTTCGAATTTTTCAAATTTAAAAAAAAATAATAATTTGTTCAAAATTTAGAGTTCAATTTTTTCAACTCATTTTATTTTTATTTTGAAAACATTGGAATATCTGTAAAAAAAAACTGTCATATTATTATTTTTTACCTCAACATTATATTCTTGAAACAATTTTTAAAAATTTTCCTTTGAAATCTTTAAAAAAAATTGTCAATTACATGGAAACATTTCTTTAAAAAAATGCATCATAGCAAATTGCTTTAAAAATTTTGTTGGAAAAAAATTATTATAAAAACTTTTTACCAAAAAGATCACCATGAAAATTTCTGATGAGAAAAAATTCAAAAAGCAAAAAAATCGCCCGGAAAAAATTTCATAAAATGAAATTATTAGGGGGAGGGGGCGGGGGTTGAAATGTTCCTTGGTCACGACATTTATTAAAAAATTATAAAAAATCATTCGTTGAAATGATTTTTATTTAAATTATTTTTTTTTTGAGTTTGTTTTTTATTGTTGAAAATTTCTCAAAAAATCGTTTGATATTTTTTTGATTTTTGAACTTTTTTTGTATTTTTCATTTTTCATAATTTTTTCAATATTCGTCAAATCTGTATTTTTTTCAATTTTCAAAATCCTTTTTTTTTCTGTTTTTTCAAGTATTTTTTATTTTTTCAAAATTTAATTTCTATAGCAACTTTTTTAATTCTCAAATATTCACTTTTTTGGATTAGACATGGACCTACTTCAGTTTTAATTTTTTCAATTTCTTCAATTCATTTTTTTTTTTCATTTCAGTTTTTTTCACATTATAATTTTATCAATTTGCACAAGTTTTTTCAATTTTTCATTTTGGCAGTTTACCCACTTTTTAAAATATTGGTATTTTGTCAATTTGTCAAACTTGTAATTTTTTTATCCTTTTTCGATGATTTTTTATTAATTTTGCAATTTTTTTTTAATTTTGCCATTTTCAATTCTTTTTATAATTTTCCAAAATCCTCAATTTTTTGCACTTTTATGGTTAATTTTTTTAAATTTTTGTTTCCTCTTCAATTTTTAAGATTTTTTCAATTATACTATTGTCAAAAGTATTGCATGACTAGATTTTTTGAGGGGTTCAAACAATATTTGTTTTTTGTTTTTTTTCTCTCTCAGTTTTCAAGATTTTTTTTCCATTCTGTCATTTTCAATTTTTTTTCATTTTTCAAATCTTCAATATAATGCAATTTTCAAAATTTTATATTTCAAGCTTAGTTTTCCGCCATTCTCAACATACAACTTCTCCAATTTCCTCAAATTATTCTTAGCAATTTTCTTACCTAAGTATATCGTTTTTCATTTTTCTCATTTCCAAGACGATTGTATCAATTTTTATTTTGTTTACAATTTTTCAAGTCATTGATATTTGCAAATTTTCAATTCAAAATTTTTCATTAATTATTTTTATCAAATTTCATAGTTTTGTCAATTTTTCAGACTTTTTTCAATTTGTTATTTTTACCACTTTTCCATCATTTTAAAAATCTTGAATTTTTCAAATTTGAACAGTCAACAATTTTTATTCTTGATTTTTTATTATTTCAAATATTTTTAATATATAATTTTTCAATTTTTCATTTTTAAATTTTTTTGCATTTTTTAAATTTTAAAAAGCTTGAATTTTTCAAATTTTGTCAATGTTTTTTATTTCAATATTTAATTTTTTTTCAATTTTCTAACCAAAAAGTTGTCAATTTTTTATATCCTAATTTTTTTCTGTTTTATTTTTTTTATATTATTCAATTTTGTGAACTCTTCAGTTTTTTTTCAATTATTTATTACCTATTTAGAGTTTTTTTTTTAATTTTGCAAATCTTGATTGATTCCATTTTTTTTAATTTTAATTTTTCAATCTTTTTATTTCTTAAGATTTTAATTAATTTGTTATCATTCTTCATTTTTTTTGTAATTACAATAGCACGAGTTTTTCCATTTCCGACGCAAAAATCCGTCCAAAAAAAAAGATAACGCGAAACAAGTTTATGTACGAAAAATAAACGCGACGGACGTGCATACAGCACGTAACTCATTTCGAGAAGAAAGCTGAAAATTTACGCTTTGCAGTGGCCGTTCGTAGCGTGATGTATTTCATTGGTAAAATTTTATAAACATTTCCCGTTTGCGGGGCCGGGCACAGCGTGGCGGGGTAAATTCGCGATAAACCGGGAGGGCAAAAACCATTTACGTGAATAGCCGCATTGATCCGTATTATTCCCAGCGGTCAATAAATTTTTGCGGAAGCGTTTGGTTTTTTCTAATTTCACCAAAAAGTATAGAAAGAAAAAGCGGAAAAATGACCTTAGGTCCGGAAAGAAGATGCGAACAAGAACGTCGAAAGTCGACGAAGAAATTCATCTCGAAACATTTTATGGCGCTCGTATAAGAGTAATAAAATTTGATAAATTGTATCGCTGTATAAATGTCGCCGTCGTTGCGAATTTTTCGATTCGGTATTTGGGAAGGAAATTTTTCCTTCGTCTCCAACACTGTTCGTGCATTGGGTACCTACTGCTCGTACTTCCGAATCCGTACGTACTGTAAAATCCATTCGTTTCTCTCTAGTTTTTGCCCGCGCCCGCGCTCTTCTCAAAAACGGTGGTAATTTCTCAAGGTCAACTTATGAGACTACTGGCAGTGGCAGTGGCAGTGCCGCAATATCGCAACGATTAGAGCTCGCACACGCGGCGCAGTGTATGCTACGAATATACACAACGTGTTTCATTTCTTCAGTTTGCAATTTACATCGCCATATACGCGTAAATTCTCTTCCCAAAGTCTTTTACATTTATTTACGTACGTCGAACGTACTTACTTATTCTATACATAGACTCACACAGTCGTTATACGAGTAAAAAAGTCTACCTAAAATGATTACACGATATGCGTCTGTCTGTCTACGTTTATCTGCACCAACAGTCGTCACCTCCGCGTGTAAGTATGCCCCCGACCACGACGTGATGCGACGCCCTATACATTACAGTGGTTCTCAATCTAAATCGCGTCTTCGTCACATTACTGATAACGTTTTTACCAATTGCACAAAGTTCAAGGTAATCGTGTATGTATAATGTGTCGTGTATATATATGTACATAGTGTAGTCTACACTCAACACACATAATATGCCATATGCCAAACTTACGTAGACGTTCATATACGATCATGCAAATTACGTATACATATTGCTACTTAAAATTCTCCCATACAGCGTTCTCCGGACTCGCGTTTTCATCTCGTTTTCACCATATTGGTTCGGATCGATGGCGATTAAAATTCAAATCCGGATAAGAAGGCAATTGGGACTTGTATGCGGGAAAAAAAACTGCACCAAATGTCCGATTCGTTCGTTTTAATTTGGTCTTGAAGTTCCGATTTTCGTCTGTAATATGCGCATGCGATGGCTTAAAACGAGCTTTAAAATTTCTATAGTAATGACGGTATAAAGTAAACCGATATTTTATTTTAGACGTATTGTTCTTAGAAATTTTCGTGCATGATTGAAGTACCTACCGAAAAATTGATATTTTCAGTTCGATTATTTTACAAAGAAGAAATTATTAGGTAAATTTTCTCAATATTTTTTCCAAAAATTAAATTTTTCCAAAGGGAATGCAGGGGAATGACATGAAAAATTTAGTAATTCGTAAATTTCAAAATAAAGGGAAAATTATTTGGAAATTTCAAAAATAAATTTATCAAAAAACACGTACCGATTTTTTAAAAAATTTAACAAGATTTTTTAAAACATTTTTTTCAAAAATAAATTTGCAACTTTTTTACTTTCAACACAAATTCCTTAAAAATGTCATACGAGTAAGTATCTGAAAATTCCAAAAAAAGTTTCTCAACCATATTAAATTGTGAGAAATAATTTGTGATAGGTCCTGTACCTAATCCATGGGCTATTTTCTTTCTTTCAAAATTCAATTTTTTCCAACAAAAATAAATTTTGAAAATACTTTACCCCCGCCCCCGCCACCGCCACCAAAACAAATTAAACAAGTTTAATTTTCAAAATTTTTCAAATATCATTTTTTAAATTTTGTTTAATAGGTAGGTAGATAAAATTTATTAATTTAAAAAAAAATAGTTTTCAAATTTTTTTCACAAATTTAATAAATTTTGAAAGAAAAATAAAATCAGACACCATGCATAAGCAAAAATTTTTGAAAATATGCATTGTGATGAAAACACATTAATGCTTAGGATTTTTTTTTACTAAATGAAATTTTTTATTAAAATTTGTGCATAATTTTTTAGCATTAATTTCTTTTCAAATAATTGTAGTACTGGGTACATTTTTTACGAACTTATTTTCAACAACAAAATTTTTTATCGAATATGAATTCAGAATAAAATCATGTAGATCGTAGGTACAATATGAAAATTTTTTTAAGATAAAAATTCATGCGCCTACAATTACGATTTACATTTTTTTAAAACAAAATTTTTCTACTTTTCAAATACAAATTTTAAAAAAAAATAGGGAGGTAGTGAATGATGAATTTTTAAGATTTTTTCCTCAAAGTTGATTCATTTTTTCAAACGATTTTTTTTTTTTTTTTTTGAAATCAAAAACAAATTTGGAAAATATCGAAATTTAAAAAAGTAGGGCGGTGTGAATAATGTTTTTTTTTTTTTTTAATTTCTCGCAGTTAATTAATTTTTTTTAAACAATTATTTTTATCAAACACAAATTTGGAAAAAAATGAAATTTTTAAAAAAATTAGGGAGGAAGGTGAATGATGAATTTTTTAGATTTTTTCCTCAAAGTTGGGTGATTTTGAAACGATTTTTTTTTATAAAACACAAATTTGGAAAAATCGATTTTTCAAAAAATATGTTATCAAATTCAATATTAATTTTGAAAAGTACTTTACATAATACAATATTGATACCTACAATTATTTTATTATTCTCAAAAATAAATCATCGGTATTTTTTGAACACAATTTTTTTTTTTTTTAATTAGGAAGGTAAGTAGGTACTTGAGAATATGCGAGGGGAAATTTTTCGATTTTCAGTTTATGTTGAACATGCTCAGAAATAGAAAAAAAAAAATTTTTTTGAAGTCTGAGAAAAAATTATGTAAGGTTAAGTATTTTGGATTTTTTTCAGAAAGTGCTCCCCAGTAAAGTTTTATTTTTCGACCAAGTTCGTACTTTTCCTATGCACCCTCCCCTCACATAGGTATTCAAAAAATTTTCTCAAATACAAACGAATTTTAAAGAAATTATACGACTTTTCAAAAGCAATTTTTCAACTATGTTCTCAAACACAATAAATTTAAAAAAATATATACTTACAATTATTATTTTTATTATTTTTTTATTTTTTTTTTTTTGAAATAAATTTTCTGTACTTTTCAAAAACAAAATAAAAAAAAGTTACACAAATTTTAAAAATTTAGAAAAAATATTTCAAGGACTATTTTTCCCATTTTTCTGATGAGTACCTTCAAATTTGTGAATTTTTTTTTTCAAAACAATTTTCTAAAAAAATTTAAATAGGTATATATTAGTATATAATTTTATTTAAATTCAAAGTAGAAATAATAAAAATTTTACAAGAGAAAATTTCAACCCCCTCCCCCCAATAAAAAGCTTCCTGATTTTCAAAATATTTAATTTTTGAGAAAATATTTTCTAATCAAAAATTTTCAATATTAGCCTGTTTGAAAACAAAATTTTTAGAATTTTGCTAGGGAAACAATTTCTCAAACCCAATTTTTTTTCGCAATAGTACCTATTACCCACTCGACCTCATATTTTCCTTAAGCTCTTCAACCCAGAAATCGACCTTTCCAGCTGAAAAAATTTCAAATTGAAAATTTCTCTTTTTCCTCGAGCACTAATAGTTAAGTAATAACTTGGCTGTAAAGTGTTGAGATATTTTATGCGAGTAAATTGCGGTAATGCACAGAATTGCGAAACAGTAGACGAGATTTTCTACTCGTATACTGGGCTACGAATTTCGAGATATTCGACAATAGTCTAAATTCAAGTTGAATATCGCCATTAAACGAACTTTATGAGTTTGTGGTCGAGCCAGCGCTGGTGGTATCTTTGTGTATGGGTTTTGTGGAATGAATTCTGTATACTTAGCATCTCGGTATCTCGGTTGAATTGCCGGAGGCATATTGATTGTAATTATTACAAAGTGTCCGATCTTTCCATTGTTAGCGAAATAATGAAAGGGTAAAAATCAACAAATTAGTGCTTCGAGGTTGCGAGATGGTTTTCGTTTTGCATCTGTATGCAGTAAAATTTTCCCTTTTCGCTTACGTTTGGTTTATGGTACTTAGAACTTAGGTCGAGATGAATAGAAGTGCATTCGTGTTTACAGTTTAATTTATATTTATGGTACGTTTTGAAATTATTTATACTTTAGGGGTAAGTTTTGGGCATTTGCCGTTGAATAGGATGACGTGACACGTAGACATCATTTTCATCCTTTTGCACTGGAAAAATGTTATCTCGAGTTATAATGAGCGTTTAGGTGAAATGGATTATACATTTTTGGGTAGTTGCGTGTAAAGCGATTTTAACGTAAAAGACGATAGAGAGAAAGAAAAACAGAAAGGGCAAACTCGAGAGCAATATTTTTTCGTTGATAGTCGAGCCTGATAAGAGTATAGCATTGCGCTCGACTAGCTTTACAGAGTCGTTTTTGACGTGCTATTTTCTTAAATAAAATTAATGTTGTTCGATGGCAGAAGACATTTTTGTAAAGAAAGAGTTTTGCAGCGACTCTTTTGTGTAAAATTTTTGAAGTCTCGGTGCGTTTGTTTTTTGTTTCTTTTTGTATATTTCGCGTTCGCATTTGACGCAATGCCGCGACATTAGGCTGGTGCACGGTTTGTGATTTATAATACCGTTCGCGTACAACTTTGTATATTTTTCATAGCGAAGATGGGCCGATGCTGTGAAAAGAGATAGTTTTATATTCCGGAGTGTACGAGAAAAACAGGATAAATTAAAGTTTTCGCGATAGAAAGAAAAATAAAACGTCGGGGGCAGCAGGCTGCTGATACAAAGTAGCCGGATTTTCTTCCCAGAATTCTTCTCTCTCAGATTGCTGTCCTGCCCTCCTCCTCGCGAATTGTTCAAAACGAAAGTAAAACCATCACGATGGGTGGAAGGGTCATTTGTATGTTTCTATATAAATAAGGGGAGGTAGACATGAACGCATTATCCCTATAGGCATATTTCACTGTGTATGGGGGAATACATTTTCACATTTTATCTTAATTACTGGGGTGTGCGGAAGGTTGAGAGCATACGTATGACAGAAATCTATAAACTGTAAAAATTATCTCAGCAAAAACCTGGAAGTTTTCAAGATATCAAGGAGTTTTGATTAAACAAAATGTTGTAGACTTTAATCCAAGGAATTAAAAAACATAAATGTTGAAAATGTTAAAAAATTAAAAAGCTTCAAATTCTTTGGGTTTCATGACGTTCTGATTGATCTCACATTTGTGAAATTTATAAATATGAGCAAACATACCTACGTCATTTTGATAGAAATTTTTAAACTTGAAAACAAATTTAAGGTTTTTTATGATTTTTTTTTTTTTAATAGGAGTTCTGAATTTTTCAAAGAAAAATTTTGAAAAAAAAAACTATTTCGAAATTTTTTGCAAACATAATATACCTAATAAGTTAGATATTAGAATATTTGTATTTTCATCGTAAAATTTTTGAAATATTTTCTTTTTACTTAAAATTTTTTTAAATAATTTTTTCGTGGTGGAATTTTGTTAGAAAATGAAATATTTCTTTGTATAAAAGTTTTTGACAGAACTTTGAAAATTTTTTATGAAAAATGTTGAAATAAAATAATGTTTCGTATACAAAAAAACTAATAGTTACTATATAATACCATTAGTTACTATAAGTAACTATTTAAATTTTAGTGGTAACTAATGGTAACCATTACAAGTCCTTGGGTGATTAATAGTTACCAATAGTGATTAATAGTAACCATGAAATATCATATAGTTACTATTGGTGATTAATAGTAACTATTAGTAACTAGCATCTTTTGATACTCGCAGATAAGATGTGTTGTAAATTAGTACATATAGCCATGGAAAACATGCTACATTTGGCTAGACGTGTGCGTCAAGCTTCGAGAGGGATGGCCACAACTAGACAGGGTTTTGATGAGCCTGCCAGGATGTGCATAAAGACCTCCAATTTTTGAATCAAACATGGTGTAAATAGCCAACTAGCAACTACTAAGAACTAATAGTTTTACCATTTAAAAAAAAAAACTAATGGTTTTTTCGCCACTATTAATCACTAATGGTACTGGTAATAGTAGTGGTAACATTTACAACTACAATTACCACTACTAATGGTGGCGAAAAAACCATTAGTTTTTTTTTAATGGTAGAACCATTAGTTTTTTTTATACGGGGTTAAAATAGTTTTTTTTTTTTTTTTTTTCAAGAAAAATTTTACGTTGAAGATTTTTTGAGATTTTTTTTTCAATTTTTTGTTTTCAAAAAATTTTTAAAATTTTTTCTTTTATAATTTTTTTTAGAGAATTGCATGCCAATTTCTTTATTTTTTTTCTTGAAGGTTATGAAAAATTTCTTTTCAAGAAAAAAAATTCTAGGCCATTTTTCGAAATTTTTCATAAAATTTTTGATAGATATCTTTTGAAGTTTTTCAAGGAAATTTTTAAATGGGATTTTTTCAATTTTTCGATAGGAATTTTGATATTGTTTTCAATTTACTTTATTTTTAAAATAGTTATTCTCTTTTATAAAATTCGAAAAAAATTATACCAACTTTTGCTACAATTTACCATTTTATTCAGGAAATCTTTGAAACACTCCTTTTCAAAACAATTTATTAGACAACTTTTAATATTGATTGCTTATACTTAATTACGAAATTCTTCCTTTCAAAATGAATTCGTTGTTGAAGGATTTTTCGGAATTTTTTTAACATTTTTCATTATTTTATGATTTTTTTCAAAAGAAAAAATTCGAAATATTTCCTTCTATGAATTTTTTAAATTTTTGATGAAATTTTTATTCATAGAAATTAATTCAAAATATTTCTACTCAAAAAAAAAAAAAAAAAAAAAAACATCAGACGGTTTTTGTACTTTTTTCCTGATCCCTGTTTTGAAAGGATTTTTTAATTTTTCACGAAAAATCATGAAATATTTCCTTCCAGAATAAGTTTTTTGTTGAAGATTTTTCGTGGTATTTTTTTCCAAATTTTTGATGATTTCGACTTTTGAGACATTTTTTTTGCAGAGGATTTTTTGAGAATTTCATGTAGTCTAATTTTTTTGGTAGGCTGATTTTTTCAGAAAATTTTAAATCAATATTTGATTGTATTTTTATTTTTTGGTTTCAAAAAAATTGTAATAAATAAATAAATAAATAAATAAATAAACAGATAAAAGTGAATTTTTCGTAACAATTTTTGAAATTGCCCTTTCAACAAAAAATTTTTCTGTGGATTTTATAACCTTTCATAAAAATTCTAGTTCATTCAATCAGTCATGAGCTTTACTGTACCTACATGTCTATTTATACATTTTTTTTAAAAAATACAAAATTAGATAATTATTTCAATTTTTATTGATACGAATAAAATTTCCCTTTTCAAGATCATACCAATCATTAAAGCAATTTTTCGAAAAAAATTGTAATAGAAAACACTACCAATACAATTGAATGGACGAATTGAAAAAAAAAAAATCAAATTCAATAATCAAATCACACTTTACCACTCCCTGCCCAAAATTTCCCAACCCACGAAACCGAAAGAAAAACCTCGAAAATATAAAGAATTATTTCCTCCTAAAAAACTTTCTCGTAGGTTGGCACCCCTGCGTACATTAAATTAAACATCGTCGTACGAAACACGGCATTAATTAATATTAAAAAATGCAGCTACTACTTGAAACGCTAGCGGCGATAAAAAAATTAATTTGTTACAATTGTGACAGGTGACTAACACATGTTACGCGAAAATTGCTAATTAAAAATAGAAAAAAAAAATCTTGTAAACAAAATCAATTTAAACTCAAGGAAGACTTCACCTTCAGGTCAAAAATTGCTCGTTTCTTTCTAATTCTATAGCCGTAATAGGGCTGGAATTGGCCAAAGAAGGAAAAGAAAAAAAACTCACCCTAAATAAGAAAAAAATTGAGAAATCTTTGTGCCAACGCCGTCAATTGCCAGAATGGAAAAAAAGACACTCGGTAACTGGCCATATTAAAGTCAAAAAAGAGAGGAAAAAAGGCACGGTAGTTTATAGTAAAAACGAGAGCACATAGCAAAGATACGAGTAGAAGACAGCTAAAGGACATGACAGACACTTCCTTTCCGAAATGAAAAATGTTTTTTACTCCCCTTATATATGGAATAAACATAAGTTGAAAAATGTAGATTACTCAGCCTCGCTGTTATTCTTATTACTGTATAGCGAAAATCACAACTGCGAGATCGAGATTATTTTTAACGATGAAAAATCCAACCGTGAGTTTAGATTTCAGTAATTTCCAAATATTCGATATCGGTACATCACGTGGTGTATTTAAAATATACGAGTACGTTATCGAACAATTGACTATGCCGAGCATTAAAACAGCCTAAAGAGGTGGAGCATATGACCGAACGCAGGTAACAGGTGAATTATCCAGAGACGCGAGAAGAGGGTAGCCATAATCAAGGTCGCCGATTATACCTTGCTATGCCATACAGGCAGAAAAAAAAATTCCGAAAAGCCAGCCTTCATATTTGATATGATTCGAAAATCGATGCACACGTTGTTCGTCGTCGTCGTCATCAGCCTCCTGCGCCTATGTCACCTTCGCTTCGTCGTCGGTTAAAATGTAAAAAATAATGTCGCTAAAACGTTTTTTTCATAGCTTTTTTCCACCCTCTGCCTGTGTGCCGAGCTTTAAACCCCTGACACGCTTATACTCTTAATAATTTATTGGAAATTACAACGCGAACCCCTTTTTTAAGCCACCTGACAAATATCTGTTCTTTTATAAGATTAACGTTTTATTAAAAATATCGTCGTTTCGGTTTATCCGCGATAAAACGTTTTAATTTCCTGAACAACTTTATTCACCTTTCCATTTCATTTTATAAATTTACGTTAACTTCCTTTTTCAAAATTATTTCCCAAAATCCCCGCCCCTCGGCTGTGCACCTGAGAACTCGCCGCATGACGAGATTAATGCACGATTTTTTTTTTCAACATTTCCACAACCCTCGTCCATCGGTTGGTTTCATGTACCTACTTTTTCATATACGTTTTTCCCCATATCGATGGGTTTAATTCATCGTGCGCTAGTTTCAACCCCCCAACCCCCTACCTAAATTTCTAGCGTGCTCTTACCACTCGGGGAATTTTTTACAACCTGACGGTAGAAATATTTTTCAACAGATTATGTGCATGTTTTACTCGTACAACCGAAACGAGTACTTTACCACCCCGCCAAAGTGCAATTTTCTTAGCCAATGGCGAAAAATATTCTGCGAAAAAATTCCAACATGTGTATCGAAATTTATCGTAACAGATTACGACTTTATACCAGTTCCTTGTCCATCCCTCTCCCCCGCCCGCCCATCCCATGTATACTCGGCATCGTTCGCTATTTCTTACGCGAATTTTCATTTTATTATACAACTTATGTATTATAATACCACCAGCCGTGCGACCCGAAGAAAGCTTTCAGATATTAAAATACATCTGAAAATCTTATTTCCAAGTTGCCCTCCTCCGCGTACGTAAAAGTCAACTTCGTACTTTACCAAAGCAACGCAACGTAACGAATGGAGAAGCAGATAAATCTGAATGAAAAATTGCCAAGGCGAGAAGAAATCTCAAGGTTATTTTTAGCGTTGGTCAATCTTGCGTACTACGTACGTGCGACGTGTCCGATTTTTTGATTATATTTCATACTCGTCGTGTATAGGGGGTTGCGTACGTTTGGAAAACGTTCACGCCATTTTTACTTTTTGTTTTTTGAATATTAGATGTTCCTTGGGATTTGGGCGGCGTTTAGAGTATTTTTTCCTTTTTGATTCCATGGCAGACAATTTTGCGAACGTAAATTGGATCATATTCTTACCTGGAACAGAAAAAAATGAAAAACATAATTAATATACATACTTCCTATGTAGAAGATTTTATGTAAAAATATATACAGCAAAACCTCCATTAACGTACACCTTCGAATAGCGGACACCTCTCAACAACGGACAATTTTTCTGGTCCCTTCGAGTGTTATGGGAAAAATGCATTGTAACCTCTAAACAACGGACTCTTTCAACAACGGACATAAAATTGAAAAAAATACGTAATTTATGCCAAAAAATATGCAATTTTGGTAAACTTTCCTTGGGTTTTCAGACAAAAAAGGTGAAAGATCACAAGAATGGAACAGAAAAATTTTTAAAATCCGATGAAAATTTTAGTGATAGTCATTATAATGAAGGATACTGCACCACTTAGAGCTTCCTCATATTTTTACCTTGCTCTCGGTACGATTAATGAATGAAATTACACATTACTTTCAAAAAAAAATCGCGATAGTTGAAGTACAAAAAACATAATCTCTGAACAACGGACATTTTTTTACTTGCACCTCCCATAAGGGACACTCCGAACAGTGGACACCTCTCAACAATGGACAATTTCTCCGGTCCCTTCGAGTGTCCGTTAATGTAGGTTTTACTGTATTTAGAGGGAGGTAATCAGGAGATTTTCAAGTGTCCTAGTTTGGGTATGAAACCATAAATCTTTTTCGTCATTTTTATATTATTTGAAGAGGCTATACCTTTTATGGATTTTAATTTGATCTGAATTTTTTTGAAGATTCTTTAAAAATTCGATGGTTTTAATAGATTTCCACCTCATCATCAAAAAAAATTTTTAAATCACTTGATTTTTTTAAAACTCAATAATCATTCTTTAAAAAAATGTTACCTAATACCTATTATATTTTGGAAAGGTTCAAAAATGTATTCACTGAGAAAAATCAATTTTATGATGAACAAAATTTTACCAAATAAAAAATAACGAAAATAACTTATTGTAAAATAATTTCCAAAATTGTACAATTTCTTCAAAAAAAAGTTCAATTCATTTTTTTAGAATTACAAAAATATATAGCATACAAAATAATAAACCTAAATAGCCATTTTGAAAGAAAATTTTCAAAATCATTCATTACAAAATTTTTTTAAATTCAACAAAATCAGTTTTTATGAAAATAAACAATTTTGATCGAATGAAATTTTCTGCCATCTGTCAAAAGAACTGATAAGTAAGTGTAATAATTCTTCAAATCGCAAAGATACTCTCGAAAAGTTTTCAATTTATTTTTCTAAAAATTAAATAATTCATCTTCAAAAAAAATAAATAAATAAAATAAAAAGTAGAAAGTTTGAAATTATTATGAAATACTTCATTTAGATTCACATTCACTTCAGGTTCATCAAATTTTAGTAAGTTGAAAAAAATTGATTGATTTAATAGGTACAAAATTCATGGAAGATAACTTGTAAAATAATATTTTAAATTGTACAGATGTTCTTCAAAAAGTTGAGTAAATATTTTCCAAAAAAATCATCTTCAACACATTTTTTTTTTTTTTTTTTAATTTCAAAAAAATTATTTTATGAAAAAAAAATCCAATATCGATCAAATAAAAAAATTAAGAAATGAGCCAGTTGTACAGTGTTTTGAAACGTAGAGAAGTTTTTTTTTTAAAACTTTCATTTGTGTTTCAAAAATTAAGCTAATTTACATTTTCGAAAAAAAATAGTAAGAAAATTTCAATTGAAATTATCTTAAAAATCCCAAAAAAAATTTAGAAAAAAAATTAATTCATTAATCAAGAAATTACTTCAACGAATCAAAATTTTGATGAAAATGAAAAATTCAAATAGGTAAGAGAACTTCTAAAACATTTTTTCAAATCGCACAGATGTTTTCAAAAAAAGCTCCAATTTATTTTTCTTAAAATTAAAAAAAAATATTTTTAAAATAGACAAGTTAACAATTTTCAGTTGATCTACCCAAATAAGAAATTTTAAAAATCCAAAATATTAACTTTTTTGAAAAAAAAACATTAGAGGTTTTTTTCGTTCAAAAAATCAAAATTTTGATCAAAAAATAAATTTAAGGAAAACAACTTGCAAAACAAGTTCTCAAATTGTATTTTTAAAACGCTTTAATTTACTTTTGTAAGACGAAAAAAACTCATTTTTTCAACAAAAAAAAAAGTTTAGTACCTACCCAGGTAGAAATTTTTTAATCATTTCACGAAAAATAAAACACTCATCGAGAGTTTCTTTGTGCTCACTAAAATATCAAAAAATAAAATTATAATTCATCAAATGAATTTTTATAAAAATGAATCAACCCATTTTCGAAAAAAAAATCAAAAAAAAACTCAGAACTTGAATAAGAAATTTAACAAAAATCCAATATGTATGATAAATTAAAAAGAAATAAATCACTTATTTTTTTCAAGTTCACCAAATTTCAATAAAGCAAAATTTTTATCAAACCAAAAAGAAAAAATTGTAAAATTTCTCAAATTGTACAGATATTTTTCAAAAATAGGTAACGCCGATTTTTTTTTTAAATCAAAAAATCATGTTCATTGTACATGTACCAAAAAAATATAATTATAATAATGTAATATTTGTTGAGAAATTTTTCAACTTTCTCATTTAAATTTTTAAAATGATTTTTCATCAATTAAAAAATTTAAAAAAGGAAGTACACTAAATAATTTTTGAAGTCAAAAAAATTTTTCAAAAAAAAAAACTCATATTTCAAAAATTAAAAGTACTTATCAAAAAAAAAAAAAAAAAAAATGAATAGGTAATAAAAAATTGGAAATAATTATTTTTTGAGAGAAAAAAAATGTATAATTCAGAAATTAAGAAATTATTCCAACAGATCGAAATTTTGATCAAATAAAAAATTTAAAAGAGAAAACTTGTAAAATCAAGTTGTATCCACAGATATATTTATTATCTCAAAAAATTTCAAATTATAGGTAGGTAGTAGGTACATAGTACATAACCTACTTAGTTTGAAATTTTGTTTCAAATCAATAGAAATTTTAAAAATAGTATTTTTTTTAATTTGAAAATTATAAAAAAATATATTTCATTCAACATTGGCGAAATTTTTCAATTCCACCAAATTTCAATTTCCACGACGATCAAAACTTCGATGAAATAATTCTACGAAGAAACCTCGTAAAATAATTTCTCAAATTGTACATCTTCCATCTGGTATTTTGAAATTCCCAGCATTCTACTCTCGTAAAATCTCATTTACCTGAACACCGTTTACTCGTACACCCAAACTGGAAACCCAATTAAATAAAATAACATCGACATTAATTCCATACGTTCGAAACTCGTCACTCATCTATTTCCTCGCATATTAATTAACGCACTGCATCGCACAGATTCGTATTTAACATCCACCGTACCTAGACCTACGTAGCATATACTCTATTAAACACCCCGAAATTGAAATTTCGTACGAAAAATCACCCTTTTCGCGCAGCTTCCAAGTTCCCAAGCTCCAAACTCATTAAACTTTTGAACATATGAAATAAAAATCTCACGTGATATTCGTTCGTACACCCTGTGTCGCGACACCGCGATTTGTAATTAATAAACGTTTTTCTTCCAGATGAATTCTTATACGAGATGAATAATTAGTGAGCGAAGGAGAGGGAGGGGAAGGGGAGGCCGGCAAGAGGAATACGAATGCCTCTGGTATACACTATACGGGCGCGATATAACTTAGAATGAATTCATTTCGAAGATTAAATTACGCTGGATTCGAGTTAATACAAAGTTTTCGACGAGTTCCGCTAAGGAATCAACATTTGCATTTAATAGAAACAAAATTCTAATTTATGAATTCAACAAACATTCGTCTCCGAATGCGAACTGACGATTTTACTCGAAGATAACGTCACACCGAGCACCTTTTTGTATAGGTTCGCCTTATTGTCCAACACAATGAAATGAAAATATCTAGAAAATATCATTGGCGAGTTTGAGTTTTGGAGAGAGAGAGAGAGAGAGAGTGAGAGAGAGTGAGGCAAATTTCATCACTACGATCATATAAGATCGAAATAACGCGAAATAGGAATAATAATTCATTGTTTAGTAAATAATGGAGAATAATTCGCGGCCATTGAATAGGAATTCAATCTTATCACTGGAATCAGCTCGGAATGGATTACATTATTTTGAAACATTTCGACTATAGGATTAAATAAACGCGTTCTAGGTGCCTTGTGGTTTTTTTCTTTCTCGCGTTTTCGAATCTGGAATTCTGGAGTATACGTAAATATACTCTCGGAGATGTATTATTTTCAAATTTCCATCCTTTATTACACCCAATACACGTATTAGGTGGCGTTCAATTGCAATTTATTACCATTAACCAAAATGACATAATTTATCTAGGTCAAAGGGCCAAGATGTTCGGTGGAAAAAACATACAAAATGAATCCAGTATACCTACGACGTTCTATAACATCAAATTACAAACTAATTTAACCCTCGCTCGCCTCGGAAAGCTCGCAGCCATTTATACGAAAATCGACCAATCCGTCAAACAGATTAATTTCTCGATTCCATCAACTCGACGACCGAAAATTTCCCCATAGCGTATACATCGTGACAATAAAAAAACCCCATCAATACGCAAATTCGAGTGTATATAACCACGATGGCGATAAATTCCACCAGTGCGTTCTAACTTTACCATGAAATTGTAGAGAAAAAACTTCTTCAAGTGCGAAATTACAACTCGGACGAAAGACAGGACCGAAAAAAACGCAGAGGAGTTTATTCGATTTGCAGAAATGATTGTCATTTGCATCAGTAAAACAAGAAAAAAAAAGTATTTAACTCGGTATCGCATTGTTTTACTGCTGTCAGCTGTTACTGCGGTTCCGGAACGGAAATTTAACTAAAACTTTAAGAACCGGAACACGCAATAATTCCTGCTTAAACAAAAACACAAAACCAGAACGAAGCGCAACGTTTTATACCAATAAAAACGGAACAATATTTTTCGCAAAGGATAGTCCGCTTTATGTATAGCAAATTATGTAAATGGGGCCTAAAAATTAGCCTACACTTGGCTAATTTTTAATAATTTACAGGCTTTTTCATCGTGACTTTGTTGGCTTAGTTAACACATATATTCGTTATAATGATACTCTGTATGTATTTTTTCTCCCTCTCTGTGTCTATTTTGAGCCTCTATATGGCGTATATGTATACGCAATACGAGTATCCACTACATAAAGCTTTCTGCCACTGTGACCGCAAACCAGAACGTATTCCAAAAAAAAGTATCCGGATTAATGTTACCCTACTCCAAAGCTCTCTTATGAGAGAACCGGAATCCTCTAAATGTGTATACGCCTACCACATATTCCTATAAAATGAAAATTTGTTTGAAGTAAAAATACGTAGTATACATACACTGTTGTAACAGAAATTTGAAAGCTAATCTACAACACCTGCTCCGCTTATACACCAGAGTTCTACTTGAAAGTGCTAAAAAAAATGGTAGGTATACTCTTTTCGTTTCCTCATACGTATTAAGTTACAACCAGATAAAGTTGATCAAACGATGAATTCGCCTCCCCCTCCCCTTTATCAACACGTATACACGAATTCTTGGTCGAAGAGAATATTTTCATTTTTTTTTTACGAGTTTTTCAACTTCGCAAATAAATTAAAAGCTTCATAATCGTAATTTATATTGAGCGAATTTTGAATGAATTCGAAGGCATAGAATGATATAAACAGGTACTTGATGAACAAGGGGCGACCACGCATAAGCTGTATGAGTTGTAAAATTCAAGAAAGAATTTTAATACTAAACTTAAGCAGTAAAATTTGTAAACTTTGGTATACCGAGCTCATTTTCAGAAAAAGGGTAGGTAAATTTTTCCTAAAAAAAAGTATTAGCAAAAAAACAGAGTTGTGAATTCATGAAATACAAGATCTTTTCAAAAATGATGAAAATGGCGATTTAAAAAACATTATGCCTATTTTTCGACTCATAAATTCAAATTTCAGCAGAATTGATGAAATTTTTCTCAAAATTACTACTTGATCCTACAAATTGTAGGACTGAAAAAAGGAAAAAATTGACAAATCTGCTGGAATTGAACAAAAATTGCAAAATCCGCTAGAATTGAACAAAAATTAATTAAGTAAATAAAAATTTAATTTCATCTCATAAATTTAAATTTCAATAATTAAATCGATGAAATTTTTCTCAAAATTATTACTCGAAAGAAACACTAAAAAAACGAAAAAATTGTCAAATCTGCTGGAATTGAAAAAAAAATTGATTAAAAATTTTTTTTATCTCATAAATTCAAACTTCAATAAAATTGATGAAATTTTCCTCAAAATTATTACTCGAGAAACCCTACAGTTGTAGAAATGAAAAAACGAAAGATTAGCTAAATCTACTGAAATTGAAAAACAATTGCTAAATCTGACAGCATTGAAAAAAAATTATTTAAAAAAGCTTTTCCACTCATAAATTCAAATTCTCACAAAACTAATGAAATTCATCTCGAAATTATAACTCGTGAAAGAAACCCTACAGTTGTAGGGTTGAAAAAACGAAAAAATTGCCAAATCTGCTAGAATTGAAAAAAAATGCCAAATCTGCTGGAATTGAACAAAAATAAATATTGATTTAAAAAAGTTTTTAGACTCATAAATTCCAATTCCAGCAAAATGGATGAAATTTTTCTCAAACCTCTTACTTTAGAAATCTTACAGTTGTAGGAGTGAAAAAACGAAAAAAATTGCCAAAACTGCTGGAATTGAAAGAAAATTACAAAATCTGCTGAAATTGAACAAAAATTGATTAAAAAAGATTTTTCATCTGATAAAATTCAAATTTCAACAAAATTAATGAAATTTTTCTCAAAATTATTACTCGAGAAACCCTACAGTTGTAGGGTTGAAAAAATTGCAAAATTTGCTGAAATTGAACAAATATTGATCTGAAAAGGTTTTTCGACTCATAAATTTAAATTTTAGCAAAATTGATGAAATTTTTTCAAAATTATTACTCGAGAAATCCTACAGTTGTAGGGTTGAAAAAAACGAAAAAATTGCCAAAACTGCTGGAATTGAAAAAAAATTACCTAATAATCTGGAATTGAACAAAAAAATTATTGAAAAAATTTTTTTGGCTCTTAAATTCAAATTTTTACAAAATTGAGCGAAATCATTGCTTACTATACTGGAGTATCAGTAACCTTACAGTTGTGAGGTTGAAAAAAATGAAAAGATTGCCAAAATTGCTGGAATTAAAAAAAATTACTCAATTAGGTGGAATTGAACCAAAATCGACTGGACAAATTATTCTTTTGGGCTTTAGATTCAAATTTTCACAAAATTGAACGAAATCATTACTCGAATAACCTACAGTTGTAGGGTTGAAAAAAACGAAAAAATTGCAAAATTTGCTAGAATCGAAAAAAAATTATAAAATAAGCTGGAATTGAAAAATATTGATTGAAAATTTTTTTCAAACGCATAAATTAAAATTTTTACAAAATTGATGGTTTCTTTTCGAAGTAATAATTACTCAAGAAACCCTACAATTGTAGGATTGAAAAAAACTAAAAAAATTGCTAAATCTGTTGGAATTGAGCAAATATAGATTTAAAAAAGTTTTTTGACTCATAAATTCAAATTTCAGCAAAATTGATGAAATTTTTCTCAAAATTAATACTCGAAAAATCCTACAGTTGTAGGAATGAAAAAAAGGAAAAAATTGCCAAATCTGCTGGAATTGAACAAAAAATTAATTAAGTAAATATAAAAATTTTCAACTCTTAAATTCAAATTTCAACAAAAGTTATGATATTTTGATAGGTCTAGTAATAGCAATAATAATAATGACTTTTCTATCAATTTTTCAAAAAAAAATTTTCTGATTTAAAAAAATTTTCTTCCACGGAATTATTTTTAAAGAAAACATTCTTTATCAAAAATAATTCAAAAAACTTAACATTTTTTCGAGATAGGTACTTTACTTTTGTTCATTTTTTTTTTCTTTCTTCTTAGGTTTCAACTTTTATTAAATTCTCACGCGCCCTCCTCTCTTCACTTGAAATGACTCCACCTAGCTATGCCACTGATTCAGTTTTCTTTTTTTATGTGAAACTAAGACTTCCTTCTCCCTTTCTCACAAAAAATAAAACTCAAAATACACCACTGATGGTTAATGATCAATAATTGAAAACGCTCTCAGCCATAGGATAATGAAGCTAGTCACAGCTTAAGCCTACGTAACAAAAAAAAAAAAAAAAAAAAACCACGAGGCGAATTTCATAGGTAATCCTATGACCCAGATCGATTCCATGATTAAGGAAAATTCGGCAGACGCAGGCAAATGGTAGGAAAATATTTAGATTTTTTCTAGTACACGCGTTTACTTTTTTTTATTCAACGAATGGAATTTATTCGACGGGATAAATTCGGAAAAGAAGGGTTTTGGCGGCATTAGCTGTACATTTCGGCAGCTTTTTTACTATTTTTCGTCGTCGTCGTCGAAAAGAATTCACGAAAAAGAAAATTAAATCGAACCCAGAACGAAAATGGATTTTCATTCGACGACGGACGAGTGTTTATCGTAAATAATTGGATAATCGAAAGTCTGCTATAGGCGTATGGAGAACTTGGTCATTGGACTCGTCTTCAATTTTAAAGGCATTAAACGACGACGACGTTCCAAGTTGAAAATGAAGAAAAACACTCGAATTTGTTCGACTGGTGGAAATCAGCGGTTCTCAAAAGTTCACACCTCGACTGTACGTTGGTTTAACTGGTCGCATAAAAGTACGAACACGAAGGCGTAAGGTGAGATTTTTATCGGCGGGCTCGGCCGTAATTAAAAAGTCATAATAGCCTTAGAAAGGTGTCAAATATAAGGAAATTTTAATATTTTACGAAATTGTCGAGGTTGAAATTAAAATATTATAATGAAACCGGTCGGTCGAAGCTCGCGCGCGTAATAAATTGGCGCACGAGCGTAAACGTCAATCACTTCAGTTCACTAGTTTTTAGTACCCAACAGCGTACGCCCATGTGTTGGCACACATGTGTCAGCCTACTGAAAACAAAACACTTTTTATACTCTCTTTCTCACTCCCCATCTTTCTCATCCAGCCAACGAGTCACAGACGGCACACGGTACAAAGGTCATCGTAAATTTTACTAATAATTGACTAAGCACCGTCGTCGTCGGCGCCCCCACCGCTGCACCGCACCGGTCTCACCATACCAGACGAATATGTACGTTACGTACATAAATGTTACACGTGGTAAATGAGCGAAAAATATGCGGATATGTTGCGGATTTATTGGTATTTATGATTTTTTAAACAGCCTGTTAGCGTTACGTAAAAAGATTATGTTATTTCGTTTGTTCTTTTCGACCAGTGTGTACCTTACCTTACCTACTACCTAATTGTGACGTTCGGACGTTATCAATTTTTGTTCTTTTTGGCTGCTGTCTAATTAGGTCAGAAATACGATTTTGAAATTTTACAAAGTCGAAATTTGGGCTCGACAATGCAACAAATTTACAATAAAATACGTAGGTATTGATCTTTTATATGTATGCATCAAAATTTTGAAAATTTTATAATTTACAACTTTGTAAGATTTGAAAATATTTCAGAGAATTTTTGGGCTTGAAATACAAAATGTATTTATGCTCTTTCTGTCTCAACTCCTAAAAATTTTCCAGTTGTGAAAATTTGAAATATTCAAGTTACTTAAATTGTAGACGATCGTAAAAACCAAAAAAGTGAATCATTCGTAAATTTTGATTTTTGAGCCAAATCAGATAATCCTTAAAAGACCTTAAATGAAATAATTGAAATCAAATTCGAATTCAACCACTCAAAAAATGGTGCTACTTCTCCAAAAAAAAAAAAAAAAAAATGGAAGTACAAAACAACCACTTAGGCAACAGTTGTTTCTGTTCGGTTCCTTAGCAAAAGACAGCATTTGAGTTGAAAATTTAAAAATAAAAAAAAATCAGCTTTGTACAAGCTTTATGAAAAAAATTAGAAAAATAAAAAATCTATCAATTTTTTTTCTCTGATTTTTTTTTTTGTTTCTTTTTTAAAACTTGAACTTTCTTCAAATGCAATTTTTTTAAATTTTTAGGGATTTGCAATTTTTGAACAATTCTCTCCATTTTATTAATCTTTCTAATCTTTGGTTTTGTCAATTTTCAGTTTTCATTAATATATTTCAATTCGTTCCAATTTAATTTATGTTCAAATTTTTAGTAGTTACTCTTGAAATTTATTTCAACCAAATTTTCACAATTTTCATTTTTTTCAATTTTTTTCCTACTCCGTCATTGAGTTAATTTCAATTTTCCATATTCCAAAATTATTTCGTTTCAATTTTTTAATTTATTTTTTTGGGTGCATGCATATTTTGAAAAATGAAAGAAATTTGTATTTTATACTGATTATCTCTCTACTTCAAATTTTTCATTTTCTTATTTTTTATGCATTTTTATAATTTTTTTGAAATCGCAATTTTTTAAATCTTTTATTTTCTTCAAAATTTTTAATCGTTTCCAATTAGAAATTAGGCAAGTATAGTCATTCTTGATTTATTTTGATTTAAATTTTTTAATTCTAAATTTTCTTACAGTTTTCGATCATTTTTATACAGCAAGTATTTTATAATTTTCAATTTAAAAAAAAAATGAATTTGGGTGCATGAATTTGAAAATTTGAAGAAATTTTCATTTCCTATTTTTTTTTCTGATTTTCCCATTTTTAAAATTTTTGAACTTTTTAAATTTTGAATTTTATTTCGATTTATTTATACTTATCGCATTTTTACTAAATTTTTCAATGATTTTATTTTTCATTCTTGATTAATATTTAACTGATTTTAAATTTCCCAATTTATTTATTTCAATTTTCAATAATTTCTATTCAATTTTCATACTTTCAGTTTTTGGCAAACTTTGAATTTGGGCATATTAATTTCAAAAATTGATATTTAAAAAAAATGGTATATCATATCAATCAAAAATTTTCAATAAAGGTATCTCTACCTAGTACCTACTGGTACATTCAAAGGATATCAAAGTTTAGAAAATTTCAAAATGGGAAAAATGGAAAAAATTCTACACTAATTGTTCAAAAATTGCAAAAACTTCGATCGATATGTTTTTTAAAAATCTCTTTACACAAAAGTAATATATACCTACTCGTACTTGCGTTTTTCTGGATTTTCTAGCTTCAACTTCAACTTACAAAAAAAAAAAAAAAAAAAAAAAAAAAAAAAAAAAAAAAACCCAACAACTTACATGTTGAGAGAAAGGGAGAACAAGACACGAAAATCCCATATCCGAGAGAATTTCATTCGAAGACTAGAAAAACCAATCAAATAAAACGTATCGATAATTACGAAAGTGAAGGGAGAGAAAAATAAATCCGTATAACGAACGATAGAAAGGGATATTTTTCAAAGATATTGCCGACTAATCCTATCAAAGCTTTTAAAAGTTTTATTTTTCCTGTTGAAACATTTTTTTTTTTTTTTTTTTTTTTTTTGGATTTAATTCTTTTCCTTACTCAAATACTGAAATACCTATTTTTTCTTTCTTTCTTCGTCAAAATCTATCGTATTATTTGGCCGTTCTAAACACGTAATTTTTGGAAAGAAGAAACAGAGCCTTGGAAATGATGTACGCGACGGTACAGGTACAGCCTTATGCTTTTGTTGCGATTGAAAATTTGCACGATCTACTTTTAGTTTTAGTCCTTCGACAGCTTATATGGGCGTTTTGATATGCAAGGCGAGTTTCGCGCCGATGTTGTTAAAAGTTTCAAAGTTAATTAGTAAAATGGTAAATGGATGCGGTAATTTAGAGACCAAGGAATTTTCGTAGACTTGAATGAGCTCTTTTACCGCGGTGTCGACGAATTCAAAATTTTTAAAAGATTCGTTTCATATTTTAAACGAGATGCCTTGAATAGATCTCTTTTTTTTGCCTTCGTGTCGATGCAAAGGCGGATGCCTTTTTTACGTTGAAAAATTAACGAAATTCGTCTCTGGTTTTATGACCTGGTATAAGAAGGGGAAAAAAATCCCCGGACTTGTTTCGCGTGAATACCGTATTTGATTTTGTGCGGCGGGCTCATTTCCATCGCTTTCGCTTCTATGATTTCATATTGTAAGAGCGAAATTAAAGTTCAAAGTATAAGTTCAGCAGTGGCGAAATAACGAGAAATTTTATAAAGCGCGAATGCCGAATTCCGCGTCCTACGAGAAGTTGACGTATTATAAAAAAATCAACGGGTTTCTAAAAAAGGTACGTAACCTTTTTTTGTTCAGCGAACTTATTCATTTTTTTCTCCTTTCTTTAAGGGATAAACTCGAGCTAAGAAATACGTGCAAGTTATATTTCAAGGTGACCTTTCGCAGGTAAATATCGTTAAATAATTGTGTGGTTATTCTGGACGAATTGGTCGTTCCTTTATTGTTTCTTTTACGATGGGTTAATATTACCCTGTGGTTTGAACGAGCGATAACTTTTTGGATGAAAATTAAGTCAGTTTTAATTTAAACATTGAAAAAACATTGTGTAATTCAATAAGATAATCGTAATTTCATTTTATTAATAATTTTTATTATTTTGGTGTTTTTGATGAACATTTTAGGAAATATATGCTCAGTTTATTACATGAAATAATAAATAACGTAATCATTTTTTCACGGTGATTATAGTTATTATTTCAATGCTCATATGCTATGTACGTACTTCACAGGAGAGTGGAAGAATTACTTTCGAAACACCCTATGAGAAAAAAAAATGTTGAAAATATTATTATACCTAAATTGAATTTCTTGGAAAAAATTCCTCAAATAAAATTTTTTCTCATTAATGGTGCATTCTGAGAGGCTCTGACGAAGAAATTTTGAATTTTTCAATTATTCTCATTTTTGAAAAAAAAATCATATTTGCCATGGTGAATTTCAAATTTTCCTAAAATTGAATTCCTTCGAAAAAATTGCACAGTAAAATTTTTTCTTGTTACTCGGGTCCACTCTGAGAGGTTATGATGGAAAAATTCTGAATTTTTCAATTATTATTCTCATTTTTGGCAAAAATTCATTTTTGCCATGGTGAATTCCAAATTTTTCTTAAATTGAGTTTCTTTGAAAAAATTGCTCAAATAATTTTTTTTTGTTATTCGGGTCCATTCTGATAGGTTTTGACGAAGAAATTTTGAGTTTTTCAATTATTCCCATTTTTGAAAAAAATTCATTTTTGCTTTTCAATTTTCCCAAAATTGAATTGCTTTGAAAAAGTTGCTCGAATAAATTCTTTTCTCAGTATTCGGGTCCATTCTGAGTGGTTCTGACGAAAAATTCTGAATTTTTCAATTATTTGCATTTTTATTTTTGCCATGGCAAATTCCAAATTTTTCTTGCCCAGCCAAAAAATTTTTTTTTCGAAAAATTCTCAAAAAAAGATTTACTTTCTGAAAAATCCAAAACGTTACTTACTTCGAAATTTAGAAAAAATTTAAATAATTTTCAATACTTTAATAAAAAGTTGAAAATTTTCAAAAATTAAATTGAAATTTTTTTAAAATTGTAATTTTACCAAATTTTTCAGATTTGAAGAATTCAAAAAGAAAAAACAATTTTTTCGAAATTGAAAGAAAAAATTCCAATTTACACAATTTTTAAAAATTGATTAACCTACTTAATCTCAATAATTTATTATAGAGTTTAAGAATTACCAAATTTTGAATTTTCACATAATTTTTAAGACTAAAAATTTTCAAACTTTTAAAATCAGCCTTTCAAAATTTCTCTAAAATTTTGCTAAATAAATTTTAAAAATTGGTTCAATTTCAAAACTGATAAATTTTTAATTTTTAAGGACCGTTCACAAGGGAGCTTTACTTTTTGCTTTTACTTAAACTTTTACCAGTACATAAGCAAACGTATAAAAATACACAAATTTCTGGCTACCAGATTGGTGCAGACAGTAGTGAGTGTTAAGCAAAAAGCAAAAGCAAAAAGTAAAGCTCCATTGTGAACGGTCCTTTATTGAATTTTGTAAATTTACTCAAAAAGTTCAATGAACTTTTAAATTTTCTAATGATTTATAATGAAATTGTTATTAAAATCAACTTTTCTTGCACAGAGATTGTTTTTTTAGTGGAAATTTTCGTAAACAAATCGTTACCTACCTTGATAGAATTTCAAAGAAATTGACAACCTCTAATTATGTAGGGTAGGTATTAAAAAAAAAAATCAGGGAGGAAAAGGTTACCTAATCAAAAATATTTTTAGAAAATGACGACTTTTCAAAGTCATTTAAAGTGAAAAAGCAAGAAGACGTATTGTCTCATCGAAAACAATGTAAAAGTCATACCTTCGTAATAATACCTACACAATTCTTCATCTCTTTTTTGTTTTTTACAAAAAAAAAAAAAAAAAAAATTGAATGAACCATACAACGTTAATCAACATTTTATCCTCCTTCGCTTTCGATAAGATAACGCGGATTTTTTCACCAAGTTCTCAATTCTCGAAATATTCTACGTATTTCGCGTCAATTAGGAAAAAATTCAACTCTATGCGAATTTTTCCGGCGACTCGAATTATTTGGCGCGAAATCTCGCATACCTCATCGAGTAATTTTTTATAACATTTAATTTTAAATCCTGACGAGAAATCTCGTTCGTCCTACAGATTCGCGTAATGCGGTCAGTAAGTCGTCGAAAAAAAAACTCTTAGGTAACTGTTTTAATGAGAAACACGTAAAAAGTTGACAATGAAACGTCATCAATCATCATTTGAGAAATAGAAGTCTTAGAAAAAAATTCCCCATTTTCGATATACTTCGGGCGAGAAAAAAAAATTGAAATCGAAATAATCGAAATGCTGTACGATAAATTCCTAACGTGGTCAACTGTCTATCACGGCGCTAGTGCGACCTTAAAATATTACACACAACGAGTAAAACCTGTTTCAGTGATGAGGCCCGTTTATCATTATATCGAGCTATTGGCATGAACCGCTCGCTCCTCTACCCATCAGTGTTGCCAAATATCAAATAATTTTATTCGCCAATCAATTTAATCGCTTTAAAACTCCTATGCCGCATTTTGAATTTAACCATGTTGGAAAAAAAATATTTAAAAAAATCGTACTTGACGGTACCTCTACTTACAATCCCACACATATGCACAATACACCACACTCGAGCGTAATCGAAATTCGTATCGTGCCAGAGCTCTACGCCATTAATAATTCAGCGAGAATAGCGATGCATTTATGAATTTTACATAAATCCATTCCCTTATTAGCGAAAAATCTAACGATGTATCAACCATCCTCGTATCGCCGCAGAACCTGTTGGAAATTATAATTTTTTCTCCTCTTCTATCTGCGATGCAATCGATGTTAAGGAAACGTAAACTAACACAATTACTCGATGAAAAAATCTTTGTAAATTTTTCTTCTACTTACTTGATACTTTGCAGTTTGGATGGAAGTTTTGGAAATGTAATAAAATTAACCGAATCGTGAATTTTGATAAGATATTTGAACACTAAAAATTATTACATCGTCGTTCAAATTACTATTCGTATATTCCCGACGCTTTCATTATTCAGAAACAAAATTCAAGCAAAAAGTGTTCATTAAATAAAAAAATGAATAATTACTGAAAAAAACAGTCACTTAATTCGAGAATAAAATTCAAAAATATTGCATTTGCGAAATTTTTGGCTCAATTTTCAATAAATTCTCATTTTTGCAGATAAGTAAACGCCATTCTCATATTTGATGTACCTAGAAATTTTTTTTTTTTTTTTAATTCCAATTTTTTAAGGAAAAAAAATTCTTGGCTTTCACAAAAAAATTACTTTTTTAAAAGAAAAAATTCTCAATGTTCGAGAGAAAAAAAAATTTTAGGAGGAAAAATTATGAAATTTTTTTAAGGAAAAAAGTTTTTGGCTTTCAAAAAAAAATTCACTTGAAAAAATCCTCAATTTTTGAAAAAACCCTGTTTTTTTGGGGGGTGTTTAGGAGGAGGGGAGCATTTTCTTCAGGAAACACATTTTCTAAAAGAAAACCCCATTATTTTAGGACAAAAAATTTTGATTTTTCAAAGAAAAAATTTCTTATTTTTCAAGAAATTAATTCTCATTCATTTCCAAATAAGTAAACGCAATTCACATATTTTTAGAAAAAAAAATCCTGATTTTTTTTAAAGAAAAAATTACAATTTTTCAACAAAAAAAAATTCGATTCACTTTTAGAGAATAAAAATTCTTATATATATCATTTTCAGGGGATTTTAAGAAAAAAATTATCAGTTTTGAAAAAAAAACAAAAAAAAAAACGATTTTGCTCTGGAGGAAAAAAACTCTTCACTTATTTTATGTCTGAAAATAAAATTTCTCATTTTTCAATAGAAAAAGTCTTCAAATTTTTGAAGAAAAAAAAACATTTTTTGGAAGAAAAAAATTTGATATTTTTTCAAGCTAAAAATTCTTTTTTTTAGGAGAATTTTTTTTTTAAATACGCAGATTTCTTTTCAAGGAGACTCGCTTAAAATTTTTTATTAATATTTGCGAAAAAAATAACTTTTTTTTGAGGAAAAAGTTAATTTTTTTAGGAAAGATAAGGAAAAATTCTGATTTATTTTTGAGAAAAAATTCTAATTTTTTCGAAGAAAAATACTCATTAAAAAATTCCCACCATCCTAAAATAAAAATAAGTAAGTAAAATACTACACTCATGCAAACTTTTTGTAACCTTATACAAATATCTCGACCACAAAGCGACAACTACTATATAATTCTAAAACTGGAGCACAGCCCACCAACGGCGAAAGCGAAACTATTCAAATTTATCGAGCTTCTCCACCATAATGCTTTCAAAATTACGAGAAAAATTTTCATAAAAAACCATCGGTGGTTATTTTTTTTCCATTCTGGAAATTTGATAAAACGGGCATAAGGGACGATAAAAATTACTCAACGACTCTGTACAAGGCTGCGCGAAAAATTAATTGAGGAAAATTTCGCTTCTGCGAACAGAAAGCTGGCTCGATCTCCCGCGGCACCTTTGGCTTCGAACGAGTGGTAATATCGGCGTAACAATTTATTTAATGAACTTGGAAGCCTTACTTACGTCAAAGGATGCCTACACGATGGTAAAACTATTTAAAATACAGACACCGTGTTTAAAACAATGATAGAAAATTCAACGCGTATATAAATTCCCAAACCGAGCTTCCATTTTATACATGGAAAAGCTCTCGCGCGAGAAGGGGCAGCTTTTCAGGTTGGCGTTTTTAGTGCACTGTGAAATTCTGAGATGATATGTTAAAAACAATATAATTTAAAATCTATAGAGGTAGAGGAAAACAGACTAGCGTCTAGTTTACTCACTTTGTTTACTGGTGACGGATCGTCGTTGATATTCAGTGGAGGGAGGGGTTCAATTGAGATTTTTGTAATAACCAAAATTATTTCCAAGGCTTTAAGCTACAACTTTTATTTGAAAATTTTATCGATTTGACCCCTACCCCAACTTTTCAATACAAATATAACTATTTAAGTCAAATTATGCTAAATTGGAGAGGAGGGAAGGGTCTAATCGAAAATTTTATAATAACAAAAACTATTTATAGGACCTCAATCTACAACTTTTGTTTGAAAATTTTTTTAATTGGACCCCTCCCCCAATTTTAAAAAGTATCTACCTGATGTTATGTCGAAATTGGACGAAGGGAGGGGTCCAATCGAAATTTTTTTAATAACCAAAATTATTTTTAGGGTCTTAATCTACAACTTTTATTTGAAAAAATTTCCAATTCGCCCTTTTCTCCCTCATTCCTCTAATTTTTAATTATTATCTTCAGCGTATTATTCGAAATTGGTGAGGAGGAAGGGGTCTAATTGAAAAAAGTTTCAAACAAAACTTGTAGCTTGACGTCCTAGGAATAATTTTGGTCATTACAAAAATTTCGATTTGACCCCTTCTTCCCCTCCAATTTCAAATATCAAATATCTACGTGTACGTAGTATTGGACTTGGTAAAATTCAACAACGATCCGACACCAGTAAACAAACAGGAGTGACTTGGTGGGGGGGGGGGGGTGCAAAAATTCAGCCAAGCTTATCCTTGACTTTTACTGATAATTCGAATCCGAAATATCGACGTGACATTTGGAAATAATTCTCAAATACTCGGGCATAGAAAGGGTATTGAAATTTCGACAATGTTATCGATTTCAAACCAAAACAAAACAATAAAATGAAAATAAAATAGAGGAGAAAAATAAAAAAAAGGCGAGAAAAAAAAGGAATACGTCCGTATATCGAGTTTGTTTTGGGTAATGTGAGCGAATATAATATGTATAGTCGAGTACACGAAACGTTAATAACGAACAGTAGGACAAAGGAAACAACCTTGAAAGCCGGTAGGGTTGATAAGAGAACACGGAAAAGTGCTAAATAGAATTGGCGCGGAAAGACTATATTTTATCAATGCCATTTGTGACACATGTTACATTAAATGAGGTCAACGAAGGGGATACTGTACATAATAACCTCGCAGTTTCGATGAAATGCTCTTTATAAGGCACCAGTTGCTTTAGTCGTCCAGACTGATTTAAAAAGAAAATTTTTTTCCAAAGGTCTACGTACCCAGCCCTACTACAGCTTCTCTCCTCCACTTCTGCGATCTGCGATGTCACGCATTTTTTAAGGTGTTTGACGCGCGTACATGATGCGATGCATAAGAAGAAGCATCTATTTCGACTCTTTCTTCCATGTATTACTTCACCACCCTACTTCTCCAAAGCCAAAGAACTGGTTTCAATTTGACGGTGAATTTTTTTCACTCAATTCAAACTTGTTTCATTTACAGGTGCACCCGCACCCAATAACGTGTCGTATTACGTATATATGATAATCTACATACGTGGAAATTCTTGACTGACGTTTTTCAAATACCATCCCCAAAATATATATACGTCGATTTTAAATCCACAATCTGGGTTCGATTTTCTCATACACCTCCTCCCTGCTCCCTCACCAGACCTCATCAATTATCACGCACAATACCCACGAATACATTTCGAACCAAATTATTACACCGTTTTCTGCGCAAATCGTTTTATAAATTGGGAGATATTAAATAAGACGTCTTCTCGGCCCCTCTCACACCTGGCACCCTTTCTCCCAATGTACTATTTGTACGAACACAACGCGAGATATAGAGAGTTTTGTAATCAATCATCGATAAATTCCCTTCTACCGCGGCGTTGATTACGTTAGTCGGAGCTGAGATTTCGAAATCTGCAATATGTCCCATTGAAATCATCTAAACGAATTCTTCTTCTTCATCTGCTCAAAAGCCCACGATACACGTGAGCCACGTGCAAGCCGTAACTATTTACCGGGTCGGTTCGGTACCGTACGGTAATTTACCACGAGTGGGTCGTTACTGGCCTTCCAGTCGACAATCAAATCCACTTAAGCTGTATGCCCTTGATCGAGTCTCGACTATTGTTTCATTTTTAGATTTTGGATTTTATTTTTAAAATACTCCTCGTATACTCTTCTCGAGTATATTTATGTATTTCTATACATCAGTCCTACGAAATAATTCATTAATCATTGTTTGAATTCTATTGTTGTTGTTTTTTACCAATTACACATATTATATACGAATATACAAGTGTGTGTAATATTGACAATGATAATTTATGCCGTATTTTTTTTCTTCTTTTTTTTATTCATCGTTTGGATCACTTAAACCAATAATACGAGTATTGTATAACATCTGCAGTGTTTACACGTTCTAAAAACCGCGATTTGAAATAAGTTTGTTTTAATTTGTTAAATATTTATTTAGCTCGAATTCGAGCGTAGATCCATAAGACTGGTGGCTTATCATTAATGAAATAACTAGTCTTCAATCTATTGTTGCGATAATTGTTGGCGGATAGACAAGAGAAATGATGGCGTTGTGTGTTTTATCGTATCCCGTCTCGTCGCGTCATACTAGTACCTTTATCTACTCGTGCACGGTGTGACCTGTGACATGACATATCGATTGTCATCATAGACGAATGTGGAAATTTCAACATCGAATGGTGTTTTTTTGCCCCAAAATGACAAATTTATTCTGTCGCAATTTTTTTTTAATTTCCCCCTTAAAAATTGAACATTTAAAACCATATAGTTACCTACCTATTTCATACTAATTTTTTGAAAATTCGTTTCATCAAAATTTACTCAATTTTTTCAGTTAGGTATTCTGATAAGAAAAGGAAAAAATTTTAAAATACCAATAAATAAATAAAATTGAATTACCTACTGTTTTTCTTAAAATCATAACAGAAAACATTCATTTTTTTTTTATTTTAGAAGTTTGTTATAAAAAAAAATTTAGAGAAAAAAAATGACAAAAATTTGAAAAAAAATTGACAAAAAAGAATTTTGGAGGGGAATTTCAAAAAAGTTTGCAAACTTTTGAGAAATATTTTTGTTAGATACTTAAGTAAGTTTCTAAAAACACGATTAAACGATTTTCTAAAAATCATTCATCAAAGAAAATTTCTCAATTTTTCAAATTTCCATCTTAAAAAAATTACTGGTTTACGATCCCTTCTATAAAATTAAAATCCCTTCTTCCCTTATATAATTTACGATCCCTTCCATAACTAAACCTCCTTCACGATACGCCTTTAGCCTTAGTTGCTGTATATGGCGTTTAAAAAAAATAATAAAAAAATAAAAAAATTTTAGTTGCAAACATTTGGACAAAAAATATTCAATTTGAGATACAAAAAAAAATATTGAGAAAAAAAAACTAGGTGCTTTTAAAAAATAACAAACGAGTTAATGAAATAGATAACAAATGTTTCACTCAAAATTACCATGATCAACCCTCCCCCTCCTCACAAGAATTCAATTTGAATTTTTAAAAATTCTGAAGAAAACAATTGAAGAAGTTATAAAAATTCAATTTGACATCAATAACAAAATTTAAAAAAATCAAAATTTAATAGAAAAAAATTTCAAGAATAAAATTTTTGAGATTAGAGCAAAAAAACATTTCGAAAAAGTTTAGAATGAAAGTTTTTTTAAAAAACACACATTTCAGATGCAAAGAACTAAAAAACTAAAAAATGGTAAATACGACACAGTTATAGGTATGAATCAAATGACAATAAAATTGTACTAAAAATTAGTTCATCAAAACATTTTTTAATTCTAAAAAAAAAAAAAAATACTTACAGTAAATTTCAGGAAGAAAAAAGTGTTTTATTATTTTTTTTTTAATGTTTGAAACGGAAATATTGCGACAAAAAAATGAGGAGATTTTTAAACAATAGTCTAAAAAATGATAAATGATACATTAAATCAATTAAATTAAGGATTAGGTAATCGAAAGTGAAAGAGAAAGTAACCTCCCATAATTCTCCAATTACCTATATCTTTAATAATGACCCCCCCCCCCCCCCCACCCACAGTTGATTCAACATTTTTGTTTCAAGTCGTTAAAAAATTGTTTACACCTAAAATTTTAAAAAAATCAATTCAAAAATAGGTAATTAGATTTTATTTTAAAACAAAATTTACTTTAAAAATTCTCAAAAACATTTTTTTTTTAATTTTTCGTAGATTTGCAATTTTTTTTCAAAATTCAGTTCAAATTCTTTAAAAATTATGTTAAAAAGAGAATAGCAATTTTTCAATTTTTTGAAAACAATTTTTTAAAACTCTGTTTATAAAAGAAATTTTTCAAAATTTAGTTTGAAAGTGAATTTTTTAAAATTTAATTAAAAACAATTTTTCATAATTTTTTACAAATTTTATTGAAATTTTGTTTGAAATCAATTTTTCAAATTTCGTTCTGATAAATTTTTCAAAATTAGATTCGAAGTAAAATTGCATTTTTTTCAGAAATACGATTGAAATTTTTTTTCAACAGGTATGGTATACACAATTTTTTGCAGTTTTCTTCACTTTTTAAAAATTATGCCTAAATTAAATTTTTCCGAATTTCGTTAAATTTTTACAAAATTTAATTTTAAAGCAGGATAGCATTTTTTAAATTTTTAGCAATTATATTAATTTTTCAAAAAAAATTATAGTAGGTATCCAATTCTTTCAAATTTCCAACATTTTTTCTCAATTTTTAGTTTGAAATTAAATTTTTCAAATTTTATTTTAAAATCTGTACTTTGGGTTATTGAATTTCTAACAGTTTTTAAAAATTTTGCTCAAAATCAAATTTGTTATAATTGGGTTTTAAACGAAAATAATGACACCGTTACATATTTGTACTCTAAAGTAAACTTGCTTTAAGCCTGTTCCATAAAAAAAAAAAATCAACATTCTTTTGATTAAAAAAAAATTTAATTGAGAAAAATTTGAAGAAAAAATATGTTGAAAGAAATTTAGAGCCATGTTATAAAAAAAAAATTAATTTGTGAAAAAAATTATAAAATGACTCAATTTTCCAAATTACTTCAAGTACCTAAATACTCGATTTTTTCATCATTTCTAAATCGCAAGTCTTTTATAAAAAGTTTTTCAATTTACATCATTCAACTTTCGTGAAAAAAATATACCAAGAAAAAATTTGAATTCGAATAAAATAATTTTCAAAAAAATTACCATTTGAAAAATAAAGCACTAAAATTTTTTCACCAAACCAATAAAAACTACTCAACCGTTGAATTCTTTGCTTAGATAACGAACGCCTTAACTTATTTTCATTTACTACCGCACATTACCCATACTCTTATCGTACGTTCATTTATCGTGTGATTTTTGGCGTGGATTAAAACGCGAATGCACATAGCGCAAGCGGAAAAAGCGATAAAATATTTATTTAATAATAATCTCTTTTCGTAGCTTCCGAAACGGTGGAAAAAATAGGGTTACGTAAATTATCATTTTAATAATTAAATTATCGACGATTTGGCAACCTTGAGATGTCTAAAATATCACGATATCCATCATCATGGTATTTTAACCTCGACAATAGAACTAGAAAAACTGTCAAGATATGTCTGGATTATGAAGAGAAGAGCAATGCATTATACTCGGCTGTTTGCATTAAAAAAAAAATCAAACAAAGCTATTACATAAATATAAAACTGGGCGCTCGGTAAACCGTATATACAGACTGAGATATCAGCGAATTGGAGATTAATTTTTTTTAAATATGTAAAAATATAGTCGTTGAAAAAAAAAATTAATTACCGCATCTGGTAATTACGGATGGAAAAATTTACATGTTGGTGAGCTGGTATAAAATGGAGAACGGCGTGGAGCGAATTATGAGCTGATTTATGATTTGTTGATATGTTACGTTTGGAAATAACGTGTGGGATACATGGTGACAAGGCGAATTTACGATGTCGTTATTATCGAATTAAAAAACCGAAAAAATATTTTAATTAGAAACTTCAAGCATCGGAGCTTTCGCGCGCGTTTCTCAACATCAAAAGAGTAACTTTGTATCAGAACCGAGCGTGGACTAAAAATAAATGTTAATTTCTGACGTATTGCCAAAATTTACATTTTCGTATTGTTGATTCGACTAAAAATACGAGCCTTTTCTGTGCGGATTATAAATCATCGCGATGTATAAAATTTTTTACAATCTAGGTCAATGCGATCAAACTTGAGATGGAATTTTCCACGCAAGTTTAAGAAAATTCCCCCTCCCCCGCATCATCCATCCGGCTCGAAAAAATCATATTATCGTACCTGAAATACACGTGTCACCTGGTGATGAAAATTTTCCTACATGTTCGGCTAATTGAACGACTAATTGAAAATCGATACATAAATAACCTCGAAGGAGTCATCCAACGCATACATATGCCAACTTGTGTCAGCTTTTTAGACCGCGACCATCGTAATAAATTTTCAGTTGGCTAACTATAGCTCGAAAACGTGACGCTGAAATGTTCTCGAATCGTACAAATATGCGAATCGCGATCAACATCTAAATTATTCTAATTCAGACGGGTTCTGTTTTAATTTAAAATACAAACTAGATGCATTCAGCGTTGCAATACACCGCACTTCAAAGTTCTCAGATACAGGTACTCTTCAGTCTCCCTTCTCTGCCATGCCCATTGCCTACCACGATGTAATCTCAAGCTCGACATTTGAAGGTTCCAATATCGCGATCGTTGGTTAAATACTCGATACTTGGCATTGAAAACTATACGCAAATTTCATTCATTTGATACGTACAGGCAGACTTGGCTTTTCTAAAACTCAAATCTTTAAAAGCCAAGCAAAAAAAAAAAAACTAGGTAAATTAAATTTTTGGAGAAAAATTATTTTTTGATTTATTTTCAAAATGTTCCTTTCGATGTCGTGATTAGGACTTAGGTCCTGAGTCGAATCAGTCGGTCTGTAAGTTGGAATCGTTTGCCAATCCCCAATTCTCCACACCACTCAATAGTTCTGCGCTGGTACTTCTTTTAATTTTTTTTTCTGAATGAGTTCTTTATCTTTTTGAACAAAGTTACTAATTTTCTAGCATTTTTAAAATAAACTTTTGAAAATCTTCAGAAATTCTATTTTTTGTTCAATTTTACCAAGTTCAATACTACGAAGATATTTGAAATTCGTAATTGGAGGGGAGAGAGGGGACCAATCGAAATTTTCGTAACAACCAAAATTATTCCTAATACTTCAAGCTACAACTTTTGTTTGAAATTTTGTTTCGATTGGGTCCCTTCCTCCTCGTCAATTTTACATAATACTCCGAAGATCCTAATTAAAAATTAGAGAAGTGAGGGAGGAAGGGGTTAATTAAACATTTTTTGAAATAAAATTTGTAGATTAAGATCCTGAAAATAATTTTGGTTATTATAAAAATTTCGATTAGGTCTCTCCCTCTCCTCTTATTTCATATAACATGAGGAAGATCCTTTTTCAAAATTGGGGGAGGGGTCCAATTGAAAAAAATTTCAAACAAAAGTTGTAAATTGAGGTCTTAGAAATAATTTTGGTTATAAAAAATTTTTCGATTAGACCCTTCCCTCCCCTCCAATTTTGCATAATATGACTTGGATACTGATACTTGTATTACCAAACTAAAAGTGGTAGAGGTAGAGGTCCAATTGAAAAAATTTTCGATCAAAAGTTTGTTGTATGTAGCTTGAAATCATAAAAATAATTTTAGTTATTACAAAAATTTTGATTGGATCACTCCCGCCCCTCCAATTTCTGTCTATTTTTCATGTTTCCTCTGGCTGAATTTTAAGCAGTGCTACTAATCACCCATTTTGAAAATTGGTCATTTTTCATTTTTTCCCCTCAAAATGGGGGCTAGTGGCAGCACTTGAAATTCAATGAGGAGAAAAAGAAAAAATTGGAAATGATTTTTAGTGAAAAGGAACTATTTTTATAGATTAAATAAAAACCATTTTATTTATTTTTTCAATTTGGGAATAGTCAGTGGCACCATACTACTTTTTCACTACTTTCATGACCCATTTATCAAATCACTATTTCTTAACCACTTTTGCCCTTGTTTAAACACTCTGAATTTAAAATTGAGTTCGAAAAAAATTGGGAATTAATTCTTATGAAAAGGAATAATTTCGATAGGTTAGAAAAAATACATTTTGAAAATCTGTAATTTTTTCATATTACCAAAAACATGGTGTCTACCATACTTTTTCTCCCTAAAATCACTACTTTTTCATTCCTTTTTTTTCTACCAACTCCAAAATTTTCAGCCCCCCCCCCCAAAAAAAAAATTACAGAAAATTAAGGACTCTCACAAAAATTAATCTAATCCTAAAAAAGTGACCCCCACCGGGAAAATTGCAAAAAATTAAGGACTCTCGCAAAAATTGATATGTCCCAAAAAAGACGAACCCTCTCCCCAAAAAAAATTTCCTACCTATTACAGAAGAATTTTCAAATAGAAGGGAAAATATTATTTTGAATCAAAAGTTCAAAATTACAAAAAAAAAATACTCTTTCAATTGAAAATTCTCAACTCAGTATATAACAGTTGCATTAATTTCGCGTTATTTTCAAAATTTTCATTCATAACAGAGGTAGGGGTTTGAGGGGATAAGGTCAGAATAAAATGTATTATTTTCTCCTTTTTATTTAGAAGTTAGTAATTCATTTGTTTTTGAAAAAATTAAAAAGTGAAGATGAACATCGAACACTGATTTCCGCGAAAGAAATACTGCCCGAGCGCAGCGAGGGTGAAAATTTTGAGAAAATTAATTTCTAATTAAGAAAAAATTGGCTATTTTGTTAATTAATAGACGAAATTGATTTTTCGATTTTCGTTTTTGATTTTTTCACTACTTTTATTCCAAAATCACTACTTTCATGACCTATTTTTCAAATCACTACGTTTTCACTACTTTCACTACTTTCACTATTGGTAGACACCATGAAAAAGGGGGATGGCCATGCAAGGGCCCTTAAAATTTATTTAGGTAGGGGAAAAATAAGAAATAGGGAATTATTTTTTCATAAAAATAAATAACTTTCGAAGGAAGGACCACCCTAGTACGAGGGCAAATCCTTACTCAAAATGCAATTTAGTCTTCCATTTTTATAAACTAATCTTACTATGCGATTCTTTTGATACCTAGATTGGTTTCTCTGCAATATGAATCTCAGTCGTAGAGAACTATTTTTATACCTTCTCCTCTAAGATCAGAAAATCGTGGGAAAAATAGCTATGAAACGACTCCATCTTGGAAATAGTTTCCAAACACACCGATACCTCATTGGAATAAATAGTATATTACTATACAAGGGTGGGAAGGGAACCTTTTACAATCGAGCGCACTGATTTTTTGCGGAACGAGCGCAGCGAGTGAAGCAAACATTTTTACGAACGAGCGAAGCGAGTGAAGTAAAAAAAGTTTGCGAACCGAGCAGAAGCGAAGGCGAGGTGAGCAAAGATAACGCGAGATTGTAAGTTCCCTCCACCCTTGTATAGTAAGATATTTTTCATTATACACTGCACTGAAAATTAGTCAAATTGCAACACTTTTTTTTATTCTTCATTCAGAAAGAAAAACAAAACGAATCTTTTATTAATGAACAAAAAAACGTATAATCTAATACCTCCTATCGTAATATCACAATCTATCTGTCTAGATTGAATTAAAATTGCATCAAACAAATTCAACATGATAACATCCCGGTACCTAAATTATTACATTTTATTTTGAAGTTGTTTCCAAAATTTCGTTTAAATGTAATCACTACAAGAGCTCAAACTAACAACTTCAAAAAGACGTGGGAAAATGCAAATCACAAAAGGCCGGGAGGGAAAAATGCAAATCGCAAATTTCCTTCCCGGCGGGAGGGAAAATAACATACCACTGAAAAAGTACTCTTCCCTCCCGATTGGCGCGTATGATAAGTTCAATTTTCAGTGCGTGTATAATGAAAAGATTGATTAAATATGGCCAATTTGGCAACGTAGCAATTGGCTTGAGGAAAAGCGATATAGACGCCAAAGCCAAAGCCAAGACGAAGACACTGGTTCGCGTAATGCAACTTCATCTATGATTCGAGTTTTTCGTCTACTCTATACGCGTACCGAGGTATTTTCTCCATGCTTCTCGCATCTCTCCCTCGTTCCAACGACCAGCCAACAGATAATGATATGCGGACTAGCTGGAATCCAATACTATTATTCGTGCTCCACTTGGGATTGCTGATAACCTGACTTCTTGTTTGCCCCTTCACATATATATATACAGTCTGACTCGTTAATTCGTTTCTTTTGGATTTATAAAAAAAAAATCTCAAATCTCTTCCATAAACCACCATTTAATACATATTTTTGACGAGCATGCTGAACGATGGCGCGGGTTATCGTGTACACGAGCAAGGTCGTTAAGTCATTGCGGATTAGATTCATCGTGTTTTTAATAAAATAGCGTATTTTGCGATGATGGCGATGCCGCGAGAAGCAGAACTGCGGATGAGAAGGAGAAGCGCCGCATATGCATTGCATAACGATGCCATTTAATAAGTAAGCGAGACCGAGAGGACGAATTTCGCGCGTCCATCCTCTCCACCCTGCCAAACTTCAGCTTCGCCGCAGCGTCCAATTAATTTTGCGCACTTGAATGCAAATCTCGGCTTTGCGTTCGGAATTTTCAACGAGTTCGCATGATACCAACGAATAGCAATGGCAATTACCTGACTCAAGATAAATTGCTCGTAAATTCTAGACTGCTTAAATTTTTCCAATTCATAAATCCAAAATCGCTACCCATTATACTCTTAATAACAAAAACAGCGTAAGCAAATATTTAATACGGTAACCCGACGCTGTGCTCGTGTAATTAATATTTCATTTGAAAATTTCACTGTTGTAAAAAAAAATAATAATACTCTTATTTACCTAGTTGGTTTACTGTTCGTTGAATTGTATAGTTAGCTTGAAAAGTCACGGAAGGGTAAGAGGACGGTCTATTTATACTTTTTAACGAGTCTTCTGACTAAAGGTAAATTTGAAACGGTTCATTAATACATGAACTCCCTCCACCCTTTTCATACCTGATTTTACTCCACAAAAATCAGTATACTAGAAAAATATAAATAGGTAATATTATCTAATTTAATGAGTATAGTACATTTTTAAAGACAAGTTTCACCATTGATCAATGATCATACGATTTTATTGAACCCTTTTTCATCATTTCTGAGAATTTTGCTTGATTATTTCTTCAGTATTAAAATTGTTCCCAAAAAAAAAAAAAAAAAAAATGGGAAGTGAAAAAAATACTATGAAAATTTTTACTCTAGAACGGACCGCCCCCCCCCCACCCGATAAAATGTCAAAAATTCGTTAAAATTTATGAAATTGTTATAGGTAGTTGGACATTTTCACCAAATCTTGAAGTTGTAAAATTACAAAATTTAACCTCAGCAATAAAATAGAAATTTATTTTAGATCCAACTTCGAAAATTTATTAAAATTTTTAAAACAATAATTCAATTATAGGTAGTGAATTAAAAAGAATTTCAAAAATGATTATCAAACTTTAAAAAATTGACCAAATTTCAAATAGATATTCGTGAAAATTTAAAAAGCAGCAAACTTCCAATTTTTTTCTAAATTTAAAATGTTTACAAAATTACATACTTACTTAATTATAATAATTGAAGACTTGAAAGGAAGTAAGGAATTAGAAATTTTTAAGATTAATCCAATTTCAAAAATTTAATGAATTTTTGAAATTAATTTTTTTTTTAAGATATACGAGTATACTTAGGTACAAATGCTTACTGAATTTTAAAATTTTTATAATCTATCAATTTTGAAAAATTGATTTAATTTTCAAAATTTATTAAAATTTGAACATTATTTTTCAAATTTTGAATGTTTTACCAAATTAGGCATAATAAGTTCCGAAATTTTGAAAATATATTCAGGCATGATATTTCAGTCCCAAATTTTCAAGAAAAGGAAGCTGTTTGATCGAAATTGCAAGTCAAGTTTAGTACCCCCCCCCCCCCCCCCCCCCCCCCACACACACACACAGACAAGCGTCGGATTTTTTCAGATAAAATGTAATTAACAATTAACATTTATTTATAAAAAACTCAAAAATCCAATCAAATTTTTTTTAATTCACTAAAAATCCTCTAAGAAATTTTTGCTACAATATTTGAATTTTTTAAAAAAATTGAATATTCCTTACAAAAATTTTTTAGACAATTTTTGTAAACTAAAAAAGAATTTAATTTCCTTCAAAAATTTTATTTTTTGTGAAAGTTATTTTCAAAAATTTTTGATTGCGAATTTATTATAGGATTTTCTGGAAAATTAAAGAATAATTATACAATGAAAATTGAAATTGGTTTAGTAAAATTAATCACTTGAAAAAATTAACCATTCAAAATGAACTTGAAACGTCGATAATCGAAATCAAATAACTGATTTTTAAGTTCAACGAAAAACCATAATATGTTATATGTATACAAAATTATCAAACTCAAATTCTAAAAAAAAGTACCTGGCTATATGACCAGTCACTCATTTTCGAACCAGGAAAAATTTTCCAATCGATTTCCCAGTACAAAAAAGCATAAAAAACTCGAATCAGGAAAACATAAAATGGGAAACGAAAAAGATACGATAAGTAGGTAAATACGAGTATTTTGTGATAAGAACAAAAAAAAAATCAACATTTACGAAGATAAAAAAAATACATCGCGAATGGTCGAGGAGCTAACATTATATAATAATCGTGGAATTTTCCCATTTCTTTAATTATATGTTGAAAAATTAATGAATATCAATTTTTCAAAGGTTACATTTCGAATTAAAAATTTATAATATGTATATTAATTGGTTTTTTGAAATTGATTTTCGTAATTTGAAATTCATAATTTTAATTTTTTTGTTCATATTAATTCGAATTCAAAAATTTTTCTATTCGACGTTTTAGAACACGAAATATAACGTGAGAAATCGAATCATTTGTTCTCGAACAAATGTTTCAAACGGTTTGAAAAAAAGTTGAAAATTTGTCAAAATAACCTTCCTTCCAAGTTCCAACGCGATATATGTAGTAACCCATCAATATTGATGAAACTCGATATACTGAATTTTACAAACTATACGTTAATCCAGCCACTCCATTCGGAACTGTCTATCATTCAAATATTCACCGTGGAAAATTTTCGTTGAAAAATTAAACGAGGAAAAAACAATTTTGCAAAATACATAACGAAAACAACACGGAAAGCTACTTTTCCATCACCATCAATTTCTTCACCTGTCAAAAAAATTTTGATTCGGGGATTTGAAAAAAAAAGGAGAAACTTTTAGTAAAATGCATTTTCGGCTGTAACTTCTGACTCGTCAATTTAAATTCCGTACGAATTTCGATAAACCACGACGACGAAGGGTGAAAAGCTTTCAAGAAAAAATTCAATTTAGGGACGGTTTTGCCTCTAAAAGCACATCCTTCAAGGTCACACATACAACCTATAAGCTTAAAATTTATCGAAACAAAAGTACGTCACAGTGGTCGTAAATTTGCGAAGAACATGGAGACTTTGACGAAGTAACATCGATTTTATCATATCATGCGTAGAATGATACATGTTGCATTTCAACTTCCAATTGATTAAATGCAAATTGCCATTTTTTAAAGTTAACTGAAAATAAAAATTTTTAAAATTCCGTCAGAAGAGGATTTTGCATGGGAACTTAGGGTAGCTTTTTTCATTGGATAAATGCCATTTTGCAAAAATCTCATTTTTTGAAATTCACTGAAAATGAAAATTTTTAGAAATTCAGTTAGGGTAGGATTTTGCATTGGATGAAATGGTAGCCTTTGTTAAATGCAAATTGCTATTTTTTGAAATTAATTGAAATTTTTTTTTTTTTAAATTCCGCCAGAGGAGGATTTTCCAAGTGAACTTAGGGTAGCTTTTTATTAAATAAATGATATTTTGCAAAAACTTTCATTTTTTGAAATTTACTGAAAATAAAATCAGCAACTTTGACTTTTTTCAACTTATTTCATGCAAAATTTTTCTCAAGTCAAAAACACTGATTTCTTGAAAATGAGCAAAAAAAAACGAAGTAGTTCGATTTTGCTGAAATTGCAGTATATAGGAGATTTAGACTTGAAGCAAGCCTAGACATGATTTTTAAGCCCCTAAATCATCTTGAAGAGGTTATGGGTTCCCAAAATGGCGTCATTTAGGTATTTTTTTGAAAAAAAGAAAGAAATGAACGAATTTGATTCAAATGCTGGTTGATGGTGTAAAAAATTTCGACCAGAAATGACGCAATTGAGAGCGAAAAATGGTCGAAAAAATCGATTTTTTGAAGATGACACACCACGATATCCAGTTCTACAAAAATATGGCGTTGTACATCTAGACTAAGTACACAATATATATATTTTTTTCAGAATTGCACCTCTGAAAGGGGTTACCAAAATAGTCGCTGGAATGCTTAAAATGCCCCTTTGACCTCGAAAAAGTGCTCAAATTTTTTTTGTAAAAAAACCATAAATTACCCTTGGCACTAACTACCATCCCTGCAAGTTTGAAAAAATTTAGTTGAAAATTGCCAAAAATTGAAATTTTCAACGAAAATCCACATTTGACGCCTCAGAAGTGCTTAGGGATGATATATATCGAGCTAAAAATTTTGCCACGGAGATTTTAGACCATAAGACCCAACTTCCACAGGATTATTCAAAATTCGGTGCTCAGAGCCAAATCACCCCTATAAACCCGGCTACACTCCAATTGACTCATTATTCAGCCTACTCTGCGTAAAATTTTTTGCTTTTTTCAAACGAAACGGTTCAACGCGCACGTGAAAATTCACCGGTGCGGTGCGTTCATTGCAGGGTTACGTGAGTAAGCACGACCAAGTTATTCATCAAAAACACACATCTCCGGGCCGTATAGCCGTATCCGTTTTCTCGCTCATCTAATATGCAATTTCGTGCACTCGCTTACGACCTGATTTCGCTGCACGCGGCCACCGCACCACCCTGCCCGTCTAGCCGATGTTGTATTAATTTCAGCGAAAAACCAGCACGGCGCACCGAACTCACGCTTTTCGAGCTCTCCACGTGTGTAATTGCGATTTTTGTAACGATAAAAACGGAAGAAAATGAAATCAGGAATTGTCACCAGGGTTCATATAGCCGATGCAAATACTGCCATGTCGTCGGCAAAAACGTGAGAAGAATGCACGAATTTATTTTAGTATTTGGCTTTTGTCAGCGCTCAAATTACGCTTTTAGTATGCTTAAGGAGGACACGTACCAGCACAGGAATGCACTGCAAGAAATTTAATATTCCGATCCGTTTAAATATTGTTAATAAATTGCCGGCTGGCGAAATGTACTCCCCATCGGATTTCAAGCTTATTTCTCCCTTTTTTACTTTGTAAACCAATATGCCCAATTTCGGTATCGGTCACCTGGTTATCACGTACTAGCGGTCGGTGTAGATACGTTTCGCCTTTCAATAAAATTTTTAAATATAATTTTCAAGCTGTAATTATTTTGGGGAATTTAATAATAATTTAATCAATCGGATCGCACTTGATGAAGTTTATTTAATTGAAACGTGAGTTTTATAAAATGAAATTAATTTCTGATCAATATACACCATTATTTTTTTTGTCATCTTGGAAAATTTTATTTAATTAAATACTCGTAATTCAAAATTCTTACATTTTTTTTTTCAATTTCAACCAAAGAGAGATCAATAATCATTAATCAATAATTCGTTTTAAAAATTCGACAAATAGTTTAAATTTTGGTTTATTTTTGAAATTGGATCAATTTTTAAAAATTTTTGTATTCTTAAAATTTTTAAAATTTCGAATAGGACTGCCAAATTTTTTAAATGTTCTCTAATCTTTGAAAAAAAAATATTGAAGCTCTTAAAATGACAGAAAATTAACGAAAAACATGTACGAGGGCTGATCGAAAAATTCCCGCCCGACCTCCGTAGCGGACGGACAAACGGACGTAGCGGGCTGAAATTTTTACCACGCTTGGCTCCAACCTTCAAGACGTCACAACCAAAATTTCAGCCCGATCGGTCAAGCGGTTTTTTTTTCACGCGCGTCAAAGTGATGGTCCGATAGCCGACCCATTCACTTTTTCATTATCTGTTTTTTTCTTTCATTTCTGAGCGCTAATTCAAGGGCTCATATAAGAAGAGTGGAACTACATAGGAGGCTGAAATTTTTACGAGATATACCTTGAACCTTTAGCTCACACTGCTGAAAATTTCAGGGCGATCGGTTGAATAGTTTTTGTTTTACGCGCGTTTGTGTTGAAGTTGAACAAATTGGCTGTTTTAATTTCATGGGTGGCTATCCACGTTCCATGGTTTCGTCGTTTAAAGAAAAGAAGGGACACCTCGCGCGTTGATCATCATCTTTTGACCCCCTGACACCCTCTAAAGGGTTTGCCGATGTTTTGATTGCGGTAGACTGGTTTCGGAGACCAGTTTGCGGCGTGCTGGACACAATGGCTCAAACGCTGGCGCCGCTGCGTGAACGCGGGGGATGAATATTTTGAGGGGGATCATTGACCTATCGTATGGTTGTAATTTTTTTCAAATATATGCATTTTTCGATTTTTATCGAATTTTTAAAAAAAAAGGAATGGGTCGGCAATCGGACCATCACTTTGACGCGCGTGAAAAAAAAACCGCTTGACCGATCGAGCTGAAATTTTGGTTGTGGCGTCGTGAAGGTTGGAGCCAAGCGTGGTAAAAATTTCAGCCCGCTACGTCCATCTGTCCGTCCGCTACGGAGGTCGGGCGGGAATTTCTCGATCAGTCCTCGTATTTGTTACTTTTTAATTTTGATTTGATTTTGATCGATTTTATCATCAGTAAATAGCTCGTTTTGAAAAAATCAATTTTTCATCTGTTTGAAAAAAATTAATTTCAAGTTGATTGTCAAAATTTGAATTTTTGATGGATTTTACTTTCATCATAATTTTAACTGCCTAAGTAATTTTCAAGAAATTTATTTTTATAGATTTGAAAAAAAAAACCTTTTTGTTCATTTGCTTAACATTTAATTTAAAATTAAGCTTCCTAAAATTTAATTTATAAATTAATGATTTTCTAAAAATTTATCATTTGGCAGATTCTCAATAATTTTGACCAATTTTTGAAAAGATTACCTAATTTACAATTTTCAATTAATTTCCCAAAAATTCAAATACTCGTGAAAAGATCAATTTTGTTATTTTCAGGATTTAGCTGAATAATTTCATCAGGTTGAAGACCTCTCAAAAAAAAATAAAAAAATAGGATCAAAATTTACGATATTTTTTTTTAAACACCTAACATAAAAAATCTCGATGATACTGATACGAAGAAAAAATTAGCTACATATTTTGTTCATAGACGAAATTGATTTTTCGATTTTCAATTTTGATTTTTTCACTACTTTTACTCCAAAACCACTACTTTCACAACTTTGTAGACACTCTGTACCATAATAACTCCATTTTCAAAAAACCATCGCAACTAAACAGAGCCATCCTCCACCCCTTCCTGTTCTGATAATCTTCTCAAGATACAAACGCATGAATACAACCATTTGAAACCGATTTTTCACTCGACACTTGCAGTACCTTCGCCCTCACGTTAAAATCCAGCAACCAGTTGTCTATATGAATGCAATTAGAGATCCATAGCTAGTTAAAATTCAATCACGGTATTCGATCAGTTTGATTTCGTATGGTCATGACTATGGTTTGCGGCAAGGAATCGATATAGCATTTTAATGTTATTAACATTAGAAATTCGATCATAATTTAATAAACGCGCTGTGATAATACACGGGTTACGTCTGCTGATATGTGTTAAAGCACAGACACGCGTTATCGCCTTTCTCATTAATGTAAAATTTACATAAATTAATCGTATCTGCGTGTACTTGCGAACCGACCAAAGTGACTAGTTAAATTCGATCCGATGCGATATTCAATATATTTAAATAAGATTTGAAATAAACATTTTTTCTTTTTACTGTACGATATACTAGATGAATAAGTAGGTAAAATGTCTATAAGTGCATTCGTATTACGTATGGAATATGGATATCTTTGGAGTGATTTTGGTTTTTTGGAGTCGTGATATCAGTGCTTGGAATTTTTTCTAATATCGACTACTCTCTCTCAGTGCAGCATTGAACCCGCTTTTCAAAAAAAAAATTCCAAGAAGAAAAACATTGATAAAACTGCATCGCTCTCTAGTCAAAAATGTAAAAAAAAATGTGTTGGAAAAAACAGAAAAATAAATTAAGGGACATTAGATATTAAAAATTTTTTCAACATAAAATTTTAAAAACTGCCTGTAAAAAAACTTTTTTAAAAATTCAAAGAAAATTGAAAAAAAGGTCTTTAAAAAATAAAAATGAACAATTATTTGAAAAAAATCACAAGAAATTTTTTAAAAATTACTTTGAACAAAATTTTTTTTATTAAATCAATACTTTTTCAATACAATGAAAAAAAAATGTTTCAACCATATTTAAAAGTTCTAAACCAAACTTGGAAGAACTGTTCTGACTGTTCTCAAATTAAATTTTTGAAAATTTTTTCATTTAGTCAAAATCTGAAATAAATTTTACGTAAAATTTCAAAAATTGACTCTAAAAAAAATTTGGAAAAATTATTCTGAAATTGAAATTTACTGTTAATATTGTTCAACATGAAATTTTAAAAAATGTCCATAAACATTACCTTGAAAAAAATCAAAAAAAAATTCAAATTGATTTGAATTGAAATTGTATGTATTTAAAAAATCAAGTGAAATTTTAAAAATTGTCCATCAAACAAAAGCTGAAAAAATTCAAAAATATTGATGATAAGTTGATAATAAAAGTACTCAGATACTTGAGTAGATGATTAAAAAATAATAGGTAATTACGTGAAATTTTTTAAAAATGACTTTGAAAGAGATTTAAAAAAAAACTCAAAACACTTTTGAAAAAACAAAAATGAAATCTTTAAAAAAAATGAAAAATAGTTTTTTTTAAAAATTACCTATAAAATCTGTTTTTTATCGAAGTATGGAGAAAAATGACGTAAAAAATTGAAAAAAATTCAAAAATATGAAAAAATTTCAACAAAAAAAATGAATTGAAAAAAGTATAGGAATAAGAATCGTTATTAATAGAAGTACTTATGAGAGATGATATCACAAAAAATTATTAAAATTGTTTTTGAAAACGAAATTTAAAAAATTGAAGAATAAAAAAATTGGAGGAAAAACCGTGCCTTGTGCGAGTCGAAATTACCCCCCTCCACTAGGACAAATTATGTCAAAAATTGCTTATGAACAAAATAATTATTTCAAATTAAATTTATGAAAATTGTTCTTAAATCAAGTACCTACGAAAATAAATACAAGAAATTTGAAATTTTTTCTTTGTATAAAGAGAATTGAAAAAAGTAATGATTGAAAAAATAGGGAAATAATTTTTTAATCGTTTTCAAAATACGAGTATACTTAACCACTAAATTTTTTCAATACAAAAAATTAAATTTCTTTTAACCAAAACTTCAAAAAAAAAATAGAAAAAATAGAAGAAAAAAACGCAATTTTTACCTAATTTACAAAATTTGAAAAAAAATCATTTATTAAAAAAACAATTTGATAAAAAAATATTCAACGAATCAAAAAACTATGTTTTTCTAATTGGAAAATCATATACGTACTTAACCTATTCTCTAGGGATTTCAAAGATGTTTTTACTATAAGTCCTATAATTCATTGAGAACACTGTTAATGTAAAAAATGTAACTATTGTAAGAAAATTGGTTCCCAGTCCAAAACCCCGGAAGGAAAAAATCCAAAAAAGCAAAACGCTTAAAAATATTTCAAGTTCTTGGGTAAAATACGTATCTACAGTCAAGTCCATATTTTAAAACACTTTTATCAATCGTATGTACAACAAAGGTTGGTCAAATATCTACAAGCATGTTATCCTCTTCAAAAAACAAGACAATTTTCAAGCTCGCTATCGCATTCGAAAAAAATTTACAACATAGAAAATTCGAAGATAACGGAAGGAAAGAAAAAACGAAATTTCAAGTTCTCTGCTACGAATAGATAATGTGCGTAAATTCTCGTAAATATATTCTCTTTCACTACATGAATCAAATTTTTTGGTGAATATCTCGCTTTAAAAATTATTAATATCCGACCTTGTGGACGATTAACTCCGAAGCTGGTAATTGAACAAAATGAGGGAAAAATTATTTAAATCACCGAAAAGGTTAGTACTCCGATTATTGGCGATTAATTTAAAGTTTAGGTATAATAGTTTGAAAATCCATCGTATTACCAACACGCTCTTCGGATTAATTTCTTTTAATTGTAAAATACGAGATTTTCATCGTCGCCCCTTCTAGTAATTTAATGCATTAGAAATTAGAATTCGTAAGAGCTTAATTTGGCGTACAATTTTTACAGACCTTGGCCCTGGGAAAGCCAACACCATAATTCATTCGAACCGAAATCGTTTCGTTAAATTTAATTCCCTGCGTAAGTAGTAGGGTGAACTTTTCTCGATAGAAAAATTATTAAATTGTCGTCTTACTCCTCCCTCGAACTGCTCAGATTTTCTTTTCAATATTCATAATCTCGACTTACCTGTAACAGAAAATGAAAAATAACAATTACTTACTCGTATAATAAAACGGTTATAAATATTTTGATGCGAAAAAAGATAAATTTTCAAATAACATTCCATTACCGTATCGTTTATGCTTTAATCATCAAACACGTTTTAAAATATGCGCCGATCGGAGGTGATAAAAATACCGAAAGGTGGTTTCTTTACGTGCTGGCCGGACCGCTAATAAACAATACGATATCATAGTGGTTGCAAACGCCGGTGATGAGGGTAAAAGGATGAAACGTGAGGACTATGCACATTCTAAGTAAGTCTCCATCCAAGGTACTCTTGGAAGAATTTTAATTGAGAGTGAATTTTACACGTGCTCGAATATTACCACCGTATATACCACAGAAATCCCTAGATAATTTTTTTCTCTCTTCGCAGTTGTAAGCTTCTGTTTCAAATTCAAATCATCTATTCGTACAAGATTTTTTTCTATCCCTTTCTAGGTCAGTAATAGACCAAAATATGGAGCTAATTACATTTTGGGTTACATGAAATTTTTTGATTTCAAAGTGTTCCTTTCGGTGTCTGCTGTCTGACTAACCGAAAGAAGTCCCTGAAGTTCACTTCTCCATGCAGAAGTTCCCAAAATTTTGGGCCCAAGGTGACCCTTTCGCTTTTTTCCCTTCTAATTCTTCAAAAATGTGTTTAAAATTAAAAATGATTAAGATTAAAATTAAAGCGAATAAAATTTTTAACAAAAAAAGTTATATTCATTTTTTCCAAAAAGTGAACAGGTGTCACAAAAACAAACGTCAAAATATGTAAATAATTTTTGAAAATTAGGTTGAACTTACTAAAATTGAAAAAAATCGCAAAATTGGGAAACATTCGGGTCTTTAAACTAAAAATCAACACAATTTAAAAAAATCAAAATTTTCAAAAAAATTTCAAGAATTCAAATATCAAAAAATAAATTAAAATACAATGAAAACTGAAAAAATTAAAAAATTGAAATTGAAGTAAGCATTCAAGAAGAGGGTTAAATACAATTTTGAAAAGAAACAAACATTGGAAATAAAAAAATAGAAATAGAAATTTTTTAAAATTAAAAACACAAATTGAATTTCAAAAAAATATTCATCACTAACATCTGGAAAAATTCGCAACTGTAAAAATTGTCAAAAAATTAAATATTTAAAATATTTAAACACCACTAAGTTTGTAAAAAATTTGCAATAATTGCAAGAAATTCAAAAAAATGAAAAAATCTTAAACACATAACTATAAAAATTAAAAAATTTCAAAATATCATTAAAATTTGGAAACAATTCTCAATTCCAAGAAATTGTAAAAATTAATGAAAACTGAAAAATCAAAAATTTGAAAAACTTGAAATTGAAGTGAAAATTCAAAAAGAAAAAGCGAGATGAAATTTTGAAAAAAAACAAACATTGGAAATAAAAAAATAATAATAATAATTAAAAATACAAGATGAATTTTAAAAAAAATTATCACTAACATTTGAAAAAATTCGCAACTGTGAAAATTGTCAAAAAAATAATTTTTTAAAATTTCTAAGAAGTTTGGAAAAAAATTCGCTATAATTTTTCAAAAAAACTAAAAATCACTAATATCTGTAAAAAATTTAAAATTTTCAAATCATTACAATTTGGAAATATTTCTCAATTGTAAGAATTGTGAAAATAAATGAAAACTGAAAAAAATTTAAAATCATTCAACTTGAAGAGAATTTAAAATTGAAAAAATAAAATCGCCGAAGTTTGGGGAAAAATTTGCAATCGTAAAAAATTGAAAAAAATTAAAAATTAAGACTGAAGAAAATCTGAAGTTATAAAAAATTGAAAAAAAAAATGAAAATTATTAAGAACTGGAGAATATGAGAACACACACTCTCTTTTCCCTTCGAAGCGTCTAACATGTGGAGATCTGTAAATCTCTTTTTTTTTAAATGGCAATAACTTTTTAGCTATGCCCCTAATTCAAAAAAAAGTTTTCAGCAAACGTTGAAAGTAGGTACGTGAAATTTCCTACAAAACTGTTTCATTCGTTTCTTTCTACAGGTAAATTTAAGCTTCTAATTTGAAAATTATTGATTTAAAATTAAATTATCTTTAATTATTTAATTATTAAATAAATAAATAAATTTATTCATACAGTTTATATTAAAGCATTAGCTATATTTTCAAGACAAAAAATTTATTAAAAAATATAAATTAACTTTATTTTTTCAAAATATGATTGGTAACATTGTATCGTATTCGTGAAAAGGAAAGAATTCTTCATTTTATATCCAGTATATTTTGACGTTTGTTTTTGTGCCACCCGTTCAATTTTTGGAAAAAATGAAAATCATATTTTTTGTTGAACATTTCGTGACCTTTAATTTTATTTAAGACCATTTTTCTGTTTGATCGAATATTTGAAAAGATATCAGCGGAAAAAAAACGGAATTTTTTTAAAATCAAAAATGTTCATGTAGATATCTAACCCAAACCCCAATTTCATTTTCTTATATTTTCACTGGGATACTATTGCATCAAAAGATGATAAGTTTTATGAAAATTTTGATTGTAAACCCCTCCGAAAATGTTCCCTTTACAATTTACATAACTCCTCTTTCAGGTTATGTCCTTGTAACAAAAAAAAGTTATCGTATTTTCAATTTCGATATTAAAACTGTATTCGTTTTACTTTCATATAAGAAAATACTCCAAAGGCGAAACCTTGAAATATCATAAACCTCAGAACTATATAAATAAAATCGAATAAAACAAAGTCGCGCAATAAATTTTAAATAAATTTGAACAAAGCGTACAATAAAACAGAATATACGAGGAAAAACAGAAGACTTCCTTAATAGGTTATAAAAAATTTACCATAAAAGAAAAATATTCGCAGCCAATGCCCCTCCGGCCACGAGAAATTGTCCAGTGTCAAGCTCGTTCTTAGTAATAAGTCATCGAGCGCGGTTTTTATTAACAATTCTGTACATATTTTTTCACCACAAAACCAAAGAGAAACACACGCATCGCTGAAAATAAAGCTAATACCCTTTTAATGGGTATTTGAATTATTTAAGACGTATATTTCGATAATTCGTATGTTTTCTCGGCGTTGATTATCCATTTAGCGAGGATAATAACGCGTAGAATGAAAAAAAAAGGAATCGAATATTTTCATGACGCGACGATTCGTTCAAAATTTTATTTCATTCTTCTTAAGTTCTTACCATATTGTAAATTTTTTTCTATATTTATTCGTCATTAAAGGTAATCGATTTTAATTATACGATTACGTAAAAAAATAGGATTTTTTTTTTAATACGACAATACACTCCAAATCGGATTAGTGACGAACGAAATCTGAGCTCGTCGAGAAAAAATTAATTTTCAGATTAAAGTAATTCATACAAAAATTTAATCCGAATTGATTATATTTTAATGAATCTCTTTGTTTTTTTGCTTCTTTTTTGCTTCCCTTTAGCTAAAATATTACCAAACGAAAGAGGTTAATGGCTGCTGAATGACGATTTGACGGTGTATAGAGTTTCGGGAGAACGGTGTTGCATTTGATATCGATACCAGTTTCGTTGATGTAGATGAGACGATGATGCGACTGGCCGACTGAGAAGATGTTTACGTTTCGTTTGTTATGGGAAAAGTGCACAAGTGTCGAGTTCAACCGGATAATTTTAATTAAAGAAATCCGATCTTTGGTAAATGGTAATAGATTTGGTTTTAGTCGAATTTCAACGAAAAAATATCACATCTATTATGACCAGAAATGGAGTATCTGTTTTGTTCGAGTATAAACAATTAAACAAAGCTGTATGTAGTGCCCTCGGTGGATTTCATCTTTCTACTCCCAATTTCCCTTTCTATTTTCTTTTCTCAAATCTCAACCTTATTTTTCGTATAGAAATACGTCATCGAGTCATTAATATTATATTGGTATCTCATTATAAATTAATAATCTTTATGACGTCAGTCTCGGTACCTCCTTTAGTTTCTCCTTCAATTTATCAAGCGAAATAATTACCTTTTTAACGGAATTGCCGACGTTTTCCGGATAATCTTTCTTATTCAATTTTTTCCGTACTTGAAATTTTGGAGATGGTAGAATTTCAGCAATCATATTGAAAAGAGAAATTGAAATACTGTTTCTACTTTGGCTAAAAAAAATAACTGATTTTTTTTTGTAAATTCCTCATTTATACTCGTGTGTTGTATTAATTATAAAGTTCAGAAAAAAATGGCAATGTCCATTTACCCCTCCCCCCCAAATGAAAGTTCAAAAACCTCTGATTGAAATTCCGTTACTCCTCCGATGATCTGGAACTGTTCATGACCGAAAAAATACAAAGTAGATCAGATCGAAAAATAGGAAAATAATTTCAGGAAATCATTAATTTTAGGTAAGTACATATTAATTTTTTTTTGTTGGAAATTTTCCAAAAAAATTAAAATTTTGCCAAAGCAATCAATTAGGTATTAATTTTTGAACCAAAATCAGAATTATTTGCAACTTTGAATAATTTTCAGCTTCGGAAACTAAATCACCCTGATTTTAATAATTATATAGGTAATACCTTAATCAATCGAAAGAAAAAAGGTAAATAATGAATAATTTTGCACCCCCTCCCCCAAATAACGATAAATTTTAGTCAAACAAAAAAACAATAATTTTTTTGAATGATTTTTCCTATTGAAATTTTTATGGATGTAACTTACAAAAAATTTTTCTTTGGATTCACTTCGGGGTAAAATTTCTTTCCATTTTTTTTGTTCCACGAGTATCTTCTAAAAAAAATGCCCCGAGTATTTTCTCAATTTTTTTTCTGATTTACTTTCCAAAAATTTTTTCCTGATTTTTTTATGATTTTTTTTTCATGTTTAAAAATTCGGTTTGAATTATTTTTGCTAATTTCTCTTTCAATTTTTTTGTCTAAAAAAATTATTTAATTTTTCTTTTCAATTTTTTTTCTTGAAATATTATCGTCTAAAACACATGACTCGAATTTTTCCCCCGATTTTTTCCACAAGAATTTGTGTATCCTTCAGGAAAACTAGATTTCCCTTCTAAAAGAATTACTTTCCTCCTAATTTATCTCTTCCACTGTTTTCCAGATGTTCCGTTCAACTTTTTTGACAATTAATTTTTCAAAAAAAAAATCTCACTTTTTTGGTGTTTCAATTTTTTTTGTTTCCTTTGTTTTTACTAGGTACTGTTTTTTTTTTTTGGAACTTTCATCTAAAAAATTTTCTTCGTGATTTTTTCCATCGAATTTCTTTTTGAATGATTTCTTCAAAAAAAATTCTCAATTCACATTCTGAAATTTTATTCCTCAACAGGTACCTATAATTATCATCCCTTCAATATTTTCCGTTTTTTTTTTAAATTTTTTATTTTTACCATTTTTTTCAATTTGCCTTTCAAAAATTTCTTTTTGATTTTGTTCGCTCCACATTCTAAAAAAGAATCCAAAATATATTATTTGAAAAAAAATGTTGGCCTTTTTTCTGATCTACCCCCAAAACAATTCTTCCAAATTTCATTCTCTATTTTTTTTTTTTAGAATTATTGTCTAAAAAAAAATCACTTGAATTTTTACCAAAAGATTTACCTTCTGAAAAATTATTTTTCTTTTGATTTTTTCTATAGCTTTGTTTCTTCTGGTTCATCTTCTATTTTCCCTAATATTTCTGTTTTATTTTATATATTTTTATTTTTTGCCCCAATGTACCTTCCAAAAAATTCCTTACTTTTTTTCAACTGAACAATTACTTTGATTATCTTTTTGATTTTTTTCACGAGTATTTTCTTGTTCCTTAGGTTACATCTGAAATTTTTTTTTCAAATTTACCTTTAGAAATTTTTTTCTGTGTTTTTGAACCATTTTTCGAATTTTCTTTTCAATTTTTTTTTCTGATTTTCCACTTTTTTTTTCTTATTTTATTTATTTTTTGAAACACATTTTTCCCATCCTGATATTTTCTTTGTCTTCCTTATTTACCTCCCAAAACTTCAATTCCTTCCACGATTTTTTTAAACCAAGACTTTGAATAAAGAACCTTGAGAATGACAAAAAAAAAGACTACTTACGAGATTTAAATTTATGCCCTCTCCCATTCGTTCAAAAAAGCACGACTTTCATCACTAAACACCCCACCTGAACCAATGCTTTGCAAATTTCGAGCCAAAATCTGAATCTTTTGAAATTTTGAATTTTCATTTTTCACGAGTAACATCCTCATGAAAAAATTTCCCTCGAAAAAGTTCCAGAAGATAAATTAAACTTCAAAGTCACGTTTTTCAACTCCTCCTCCTACTTCTTCGAATAGTGCAAATTCGCAATTCGGTCATTTTAATTAGTTCATAGTGTATTTTTTTCACTGCTTCGATTCTGATACCTCTAACCTTTTCGATTTCGATGATATTAGGTATTGTATAAATCCCGTTACCGCCCCTACCTCTGATCGTATTTTTTTAGTCTATTACTAGATAGGTATAGAACACACGTCCCGGTTAACGGGTAATTATTTAGTTAATTGCTAGTTTGAATGAGCATCCGTTTTGATAATAATCCTTCGATAGTCATATTGTTAATTCGGCGCTGAGCTATGACGTATTTTACATGTGCAAACCAACACGCAGGTAGTGATTTGCCGCGAGAATACCAAGAATAATAAAACCGAACAAAATGATAATATTCGGTGATGGACGTGTAATTATTTTCAGTACCTATACCGAGCAAAGTGGTAAAAAAAAGAAGAAAAAAATGCATACGACGACTGCAGCGACGCTTACGTACAGTCGTCTGTATAGAAGTGTAGATGAGATCCACTTGTGTTATTCAAAGAGTTGAAACTGGTAACGTGGCCTATCTCGCGATTTACCAACCAATAGACCACATACGGGGTTTGCATCGGCTATACAGCCCTCGAAAAAAACATTCCTCGATTATTATAATGTAGTTCATCATTCAATTCCAGTTCGAACCCTTTTACTCATCGAAGACTATACGCTGCGAGCTGCGTTATAATGGCGGTGATTTAAAAAATGCATACGATATTTTTTTATAATAAAACCTCTTTACGAGTCGGTGTGGCGTAACCTATTCTCTCTTTGCTGTTTCAAGTGCTTCACACGACGACTGACGAGAATATAACGTGATTCTCTTTTTCTCTGTGCGAGCAATGAGCAATGAGCATTCCTCCATTATGCTGTGGAGCTCTCTTCGATGTACCTACTACAAGTTCGCTAATATTAGCCAAGTTTGTATAATTATACGAGTTTCCAAAAACGGTGCGGCGGTGGTCGCACGAAGCGAGAAAAAACACGAGCGCGTGTAAGGTTCCGATGAGTATTTTATAATTACTATGTGGAAAAATTACCGACAAGGTCATCTCAACGTAGGAGGATGTACATAGTCTGAAGGGGTTAGAAGCCAGACGTAGGAGGAGGGAGGGGAAAACTCGATAATATAGGTTTTCATGCTGTATGATTTCCATCGTGCAAACGACTCGACTCGAGCTTTAAAATTCGCGTCCAGTATACGATATTTTGATTAAATAATTACACACATCCAATAACCATCAATCTTGATGAAAATTATTAAATTTTCTCGCCCGTACGATTATTACCGCCAGTTATAAAAGCTTTCTATTCTCCGAAGGTTGTAAAAATTCTACGCTGAAAGTTTTTTTTTTCTCTGTGCCATTGCATCGCCACCGTTCTAAATTATGAATTATTTTTATTACACCGAGAAAGCCCATTAAGATCTCGGTACGAATTTTAATTAAAAATAAAAATAAATTTAGCTAGATTTAACCCATACCTATGTAAATAGATCTCGCCAGGGCTGGGCAAAATCACGAAAAAAAATTATTCGAGTCAGAATCACGAATCATGTTCAAATTTAGGATTCGAATCACGAATCAGAATCATTATCCTAAATAGCCGAAAAAAGGATTCGAATCATTTTCGAATCACGATCTTTAGAAATGATTCGAATCATAAAATCACGAATCAGCTTGGAATTTTGAGGTTAAATTGAAAGTTTTTCAAAAAAAAAATTAAATAAATAAAATAAAAAATATAAATTTTTTTCTGAAAAAAAATGGGAGTTCCAGTGATCTTTTTCGCATCTGTACCCTATGAAAAATATATTTAGATATTTTATAAAATTTTCAATGGTTCAACTTTCGAATAATAAGTTTTTAGACAGAATTTTTCAAATTGATTCGTGATTCGTGAAAAATGAAATTCAAACACTCGCGAATCGCGAATCCTTTCAGGTAAAAAGATTCGAATCACGAATCAAAATCAAATAGAAATTTTGTCCAAAATTTGATTCGAATCACCCTCCCCCCTGGATCGCCAATTCAACTGAAAAAGAAGAAAAAATCCACTATGTAACGCACATGACGGAAGAAATTGAAAAAATTTCGATAACCTTGTACGCGTCAAATTACCCTGCCTAGGCCACGTTTAAATATTAATTAATTCGTTGATTGCAAAGATCGCAGCGCCAGGTTTGGCTGGTGCATTGTGCGGGGAAATACACGAAATCGGTAGGCCTGCCTGGTTGTACGGCAGATTTTACGACAACATCGTCCAAATGCTATAGTAGGTACCTTAAATTAGACGTTAGCTTGTGTTTAAAATGATGTATTGTCTGGTTTGAGGTGTCAAGGTCACGCCGTATAAAATTCCCTCTGCCTGCTGCTGAATTTTCGTAGCGAGCGCCATGCTACACCGCCCCGCACCGCCTGGGCCCTGTGCTGGGCTAAATTTAAGCCAGCAGACAAGATAAATGAAGATGGTGTAAAAATATGTAATTAATAGGTGCGGAATTTATGCGAATACGAAAAATTTTACTCCTATAGTTTATGGCATTTCAATTTAGAATTTGCCTCTTGTCGATAGGCAGAACGTATGTAGGCATCGATGATATATCGAGTCGCTTTTTGCCAACTGCCGCGCGTATATTCGGATAATTGGCATTTTTTTTTCATTCCCATTTTTTATTTTACGTGTGTTTGAAACAGAACGTGATGGATTTGATTTTCTTTGTGATCGAAATAAGGGTTTTTTCCTATGATCGAGTAATCGAATGTACGAGAATAGGATATTTTTGACGTCCAGAATTATGACTATTTGGGGGGGGGGGGGTAAAAAAAATCACAGAAAATGCCGAAAATATCCGAATCCACTTCCAAATATAATGTGGAACCTAATTTGATAATACATGGAAGTGGATCGTCGTTAAATTTTACCAAGTCCAATACTACATAATATGTATAATAGACACTTAATATTCAAAACTGGAGGGGAGGGAGGGGTCCAATCGAAATTTTTGTAATAACCAAAATTATTCCTAGGACTTCGAGCAACAACTTTTGTTTGAAAATGTTTCCAATTAAACCACATTACCTATCCCAGTTTTTAATAATTCTCATATAAAAACAATTCAAGTACCCAAGTCGTATTATGCAAAATTGGAGCGGAGGGAGGGGTTTAATCGAAATTTATATTATAGCCAAACTTATTCCTAAGACTTCCAGCAACAACTTTTATGTGAATTTTTTTTCAATTGGACCTCTCCCTCCCTCCTTTCCTTGTGATATACAAAATAGGAAGTAAAGCGGGGATCTCCGTAGGAACTGAGAGATCCAATTGAAAAAATTTTCAAACAAAAATTGTTGCTTGAAGTCCTAGGAATAATTTTGGTTACTACAAAAATTTTGATTGTGCCCCTCTCTCCCCTCCAATTTTGAATATTAGGAATCTATGTAATATTGTACTTGGTAAAACAAAAAATAAAATGTACTTACAGGAGAAAACTGCATTGGAAAAAATTCTCTTGAAAAAGTTCAACCAAAAAATTATTATCCTCGAAAAGAAATAAAATCTCAGAATTAAAAAAAAATCTCTACCTATGTAAAAAAATCACATGAAAAAATTTCATTGGAAAAATTTTTCGATTTAATTGAAGACTGTTTGGTATACAAAAATTAGGCTAATGTGATCATGTTCCATCCCCCTCCCCCGCTCACCTAAATCACCCAACTATTCGTTTCGAATGAAATCAGAGATTTTTCCTTCAAACAATGAAAATTATTATTTGTTCTCATAATAAAAGTGTATCAACAAGAAATGTTCAGTTTGTGAACAGCCTTGGAATGTTTTAATCATCGAACAAATAATATTAAAATATATTCAACTTTAATTCCACATTCGAGTCGTCGAAACGAGGTTTACAAGCGCACCTCGGTAAAATTAATTATTAGTAACTAGGTATAATCATTAAAAATCAGATAAAATATTAGAATAAAATACACATTCGTCATTTCGATTTTGATCGCTAGGAGTATACGTAAAAGAACTTCCAACGATATACGTTTTTATTATAGCTCAGTAAAATAAATTAATTAAATTGTATTTTGAGTGGGCTAAGATTTTTTTGATTTAAAAATATTCCATTCGATTTCCTGATTATAGGCACAAAAAATTTCCCGAATCACAACTCTTGCCATGTAGTAAAATATGAACTCGGAGAATGCCCTCTCGTCGTTACAATGGTAACATTTAAAAAAAAATTTAAAAAGTCCTCATTTTTTAAAAATCTGTATAAATCTAAAAAATAGACCAATTTTATTATTGTTTCCTAATTTTCAGTCATTTTTAATTTGAATGCAATTTTTTTCAATTTATACTTCAATAATTGGAGTTTTTATTTTCTCAACATTCAATTATTTATTTTGATTTCAAATCCAATTTTTCCATTAAAAAAAATATATTTTTCCCATTCTCAGTAATTTTCAATTTTACGAAATTTTTAATTTTTAGTCATTTCCAATTTCATTCGATTTTTTTTTCTGGTTGTTAATTTTTTTTTAAACTTCTAATAATTTATTCTTCAAATTTCAATCAATTTTTATTCAACTTACCTAATAATTATAGTTTTAATTTTTTTTTTAAATTCAATTTTCAACCTTCTCGAGTTTTTTTTTCCAATTTTGGATTTTTTCTAGTCTTTTGCATTCAAAATTCTTCGAATAATTTATTAAAATGTTTGTTGAAAGAGTTGAAGTATTTTAATTAAAAAATTTATTTTAAAAATTGACTAATTTCCTAAAAGTTTGATAAATATCATTTTTTTAAATAAGAGAAGCTTGCAAACTCTTCGACTTTGAATGACCTAAAATTTGACCCGCACTGAAAGAGCATGCCGCTTAGACCTCAGAACCAAATTTTCAGATGCCGAAGTTGATTTTTCGAATTTTGGTGTATTTTTGAAGATTGAAAAATAGCCCATTGATAAATCAATTTTTTACAAAAATAGTATACCTACTTTGAGATAAAATTCTGAAAATTGGTTTATAGACTTAAGTCAATTTCCCGAGTTATTTGCGACCATTTCTGAGGCGATCTGGAGCTACCAGCAAAAGTTGATTTTTTTCAATGATCCCAATTTCATTTCAATCGAAGTGATGAATTTACAAGATTCTCAAAGAGAAAATTTTTTCAAAAAATCAGCAAACTATCAAAATTCAAAATTTGACAAACTTCAAAAATCTGTCAATTTTTTGTAAAACTGACAATACTCAATTTTTTAAAGACTCAGAAATTTTTCAAAAATTTCCAAAAAAAAACAAAACAACATTTCTACCTAATAAAAATAATAAAGGAAAAATGCTATAAAAAAATTGTAAAATTACAATATTTTTCTGAAAAATTATTATTTACCTTTTTTCAAAAATTATAACCCCGTTTTTCGGCTTCTTTCGGGCATATTTCCTCTTTTCTCTCATGGAAAAAGACCAACTTTAAAATACATTTCTCAAACTCCCTACACTCACAACATAATCATCGAAAAAATTTGATCCACTCTGAAGTACAAAACACTCACGAGCATCATTTTCTTCAATCTTAATCCAGCTCCGCTCTACCGCATAAAAAACCACTCAAGGTAAAATCCCATCTAAATATAAAAATTCACTACTCAAGCCTCTCCAGAAACCACCCGAGCTACAAAAGTTTCCAACTTTTAATACCGAATGCCTTAATTTTATACCAGCATCAGCGTCAGCGTAGACCGAGCTTAACTTACATAAGTATACGAAATACTCGTACTCGTACTTAAACTATAAAAACCTCTCTTACAGTCGAAATTACCCCCTTAAATGTACGAAATTAGACGAAATTTTACACTTTTAGGCAATAATGACCGCAAGACGGACAATTAAAAGAAAAATGTACTAAAACGCGGAGCGGCGATGGCTTCTTGATTGTCTCAGCAATTAAATTTTGTAATCACAGTTTCAATTTAGTTTGCGGAAAAAATTATCAACGTAATGCATCAACCTTACAAGCAGCTCGTTTATTATGGTTCAAGGTAAGTTTATCATTATGCGATAAACTTCACAAACGAGCAAACTTTTAAAACCTCGCGCGTAACAATTTTTCGGCTATTTGGCATCGTGAATTTTTCATAAGCAGCATTAACTTCTCGAACCTTTCTGCGGATTTTGTTCCCAAACAGGTATCACCTACTCGTAGACTAGAGATAATCTAAATTTTGGACGAATAACCTACCAAGTACCCACGGTACCTCGTACGTGCGATTTCGATAGAGGAAAAATGTAAACAAAACTCGAGCACGTAGGGTATAATTACGTAAGAAAAAAAAAATCGTTCGATAAAATGATGATAAATTTAATAACTTTACGACTTTCGAGTGCATATAAAATTCACATACCCCACTTTGCCTCTCCTCACCACGAATAATACCATCAATCAGCGCAATTTGCGATTAAAAACATTCCGAAAATAAAACACCAGCTCGGGCGTTGAGCAAATTATTGAGAAAATTTACACAGGGCCCAGATTACAACAATTATCAAAACTCGAGAATATGCTTGGAAATTCATAGCTCGACGAATACCACGTAATGACGATGATAACCGCGAAATATAAAAATTCGACTTATGGTTTTATACTCGAGTGGTAGTATTTTTTTTCCACCGTCGAGCTTCTCTATATTTTCTTTCACGAGCCGAAATAAATTGTACATAAAGTTTATATTGTCGTAAAGAAAAATATATTCGAGATGTGTTTTTTTTTTCGCTGCGTTTTCGGGGCTGGAAGCGTAACGCATTTGCGACATAAAACGCGCTTTACGCTTCGGGCTTTATTGTGCTGAAAAAAAATATTACATCGCGCCAATTCCCTCGTTCGAAATTAACATTTTTCACGATTTCTCGGACACGGTCGCTGTTCGTCTTTCGCGTCGCTTCGGTGATTAAGACGATACAATTTAAACTTTGATTTTAGGCAATTTTTCAACTTTTATCATCAAAATGAGACAGTTGATTTGATTCGTAAAAAAAAGTGAGTTCGTACCGTGCTGCGAGTCTCGAACTCGATGCCATGAATATCTACGCACGAATATATTTGGCAAACTTTTACACTCTCTGGTCGTCGTTACGTTCGGTTCGAGATATTTGAAAAATTAACGCAGTCTTCGCCTCTCCTAGAGCTATTTACTCCGAAAAAGTGATCCGGATCCGGGAAAGTTTTCCCTTTCAAAGATAGTACACGAGCTAGGAAAACTTTCGACGACGGATACGTTTCTAAAAACGTCTCCTTCGAGGATACTCGCGTAAAACACACCTTGTTCGTCGCCGCAAATTCATAACGCTTCGTCGAATAAATGGACATCATTTTCTATTCGAACCCTCGATGGGAAGCAAATTTTCCTGGTGCTCTGTTTAAAATCTTATATAAGTTCATCGCCAATTCCTCTCCATCCTTGTACTTTTTCTCGTATAACAAAAAAACCCACTCAAATTTACACCTTTATCGTGGGTATTATACGATACACAAGCTCGAAAATTCTCTATCGATCGGCGACTTCATCAACGAGTTAAAAATTCAATTCGCCAATCCATCTTGTTGTGCCGGAACGAGACGAAAAGATAGAGATACGTATAGATTCGTAATACAACTTATACCTCGGAGCGATGTGAAAAATTCACTCGTCTATACAGTCTGCTCTTTTCAACCATTAACCACGACACCATTATCTTTATGCAGTATCAAATATACAATTACTTATCAGTATTTTCTCAACACGCCGCGAAAATAAAATTCCATCTGCTAACACCAAACCCACGTACTCCTCCGATGCCCTTTTTTCCATGCACATGCGAGTACACAAAGCCATTCAATAGCGTACAATAAAATTGCAAACATAGCGGAACTTTTTCAATACGCGTTTCATACGGCTCGCGAAACGCGATCGAGCTTATCTAATAAAGAATCCGCGACCATAAGGCGAATTCAAACGCTCAGTACACCTATATTTCAACTTTACTATTGCCATTTTTAGTAGCAATCGTTTGCGCAGAAACCACCAAGGAATGATACGAATAAGAACTAAATTTTACGTTTGTTCACGAATGGATCGCCGCAGTACTTACCTACTGTTTATTTTTGCCACCATCGAAAATTTACCAAGTCCAGATACTTAGTATTCAAAATTGGATTGGAGGGAGGGGTCCAATTGCAATTTTTGTAAGGACCAAAATTATTTCCAAGACTTCAAGCTACAACTTTTGTTTGAAAATTTTTTCAATTGGACCCTCACATCCGGCAGTTTTTGATAAATTAATAATGTAAGTACCTATCTGAATCATATTATTCAAAATTGACAATTTTTGTAATAACCCAAATTATTTCCAATACTTCAATCTACAACCTTTGTTTGAAAATTTTTTCAATTGGACTGCAACTCGGCCAGTTTTTGATAAATTAACAATGTAAGTACCTATCTAAGTCATATTATTCAAAATTGGAGGGGAGGGAGGGGTCCAATCACAATTTTTGTAATAACCAAAATTATTTCCAAGACTTCAATCTACAACTTTTGTTTGAAATTTTTTTCAATTGGACTGCCACCTCGACCAGTTTTTAATAAATTAATAATATAAGTATCGAAGTAATATTATGCAAAATGAGAAGGGAGGGCGAGATCTAATCAAAAATTTTATAATAACAAAAATTATTTCTTGGGCCTCAATCTACAACTTTTGTTTGAAAATTTTTTCAATTGGACCCCTCCAACTATATTTAAAAAATATCGACCTATTTGGAGGAGAGGGAGGGATCCAATCGAATTTTTTGTAATGACCAAAATTATTTTTAGGATCTTAATCTACAACTTTTATCTGAAATTTTTTTCATTTGGCCCCTTCCTCCTCTACTCCTTCAATTTTTGAATAGTATATTCGGAGTGTTATGCAAAGTTGGTGGGGAGAGAGAGGTCCAACAGAAAAAATTTTCAAACAAAAGTCATAGCTCGAAGTCCAAGGAATAATATTGGTTATAATAAAAACTTCGATTGGAACCCTCCCTCTCCTCCAATTTTGAATACCAAGTATCTATGTACTTGGTAAATTTTCGATGGTATTAAAAAAATAGTACTGCAGCGATCCACTCATCGTTTGTTCGGCGAGATGTGCCACAAAAATAACCACTAAAGGGCGAGAGAAAGAAGACGAGGGTAAGAGGATGAAAAAAAAATACGAAAACGTAATATTTCAACGCAATTTCGCCAATTTTATTTTTATTACTGTACAGAAACTTAAATGGAGTTTAATTCATTCATATAATTTTTTCGACATTTCATTAAAATACCATTTTTTATAATTTTCCTTTTTCCCACTCAGACACATAAATATCCTGACAGTCCTTGAAAAATTCTTCATCACACTCGAGAGAAAAATTTCCAAAAATAAAACACTTTTGGTGGTAGGCTGATAATCATCTAACAATAAGGTAAAAATTCAACATTGTAAAAAAGGAAAAATATAGGCATCGGGTAAAACCCTCTTTCTGTCTAGATCTCAATGTGAAGGAACTCAGAAGAAAAAACACTTCTGCTTTTATACAGATTAAAATTACCGATATAGAAAGTCCCTTGGGATCGTCGCATTGTCTTTATTCATATTTAGCAAGTACGTATAAAATGCACCGACACAGCTGCTAATGGAATTTTAGAAGCTTAAGGCTCCGCTGAGAGATTTTTAATATTTTTTACTTTCAATCTACACGTACCTACGTATATCAAAATGTAAGTATACAATGCGACAATCTTCTCTTATTATTTTTATATCTCGTATATGTCGCGTACGGTATACGACGACACGACGCATGGCTGAGCACCTTCACCGTCGTCTTCATCCCAGGGTAATAATGTAACATTTACGATATTTATAACCTTTGTGAATTTACAATTTTTATACAACGAAATTGACTATATAGTACGTATAAAATTGGCAAATGCCAACGACTCCGTATCAATTCTCAAACGTATCGGTAAAAAATATATCTATATCGTGGCATAAATGAACATGTAAATGACAATTACATGTTATGATGGTATTTTACGTCGAAGTGGGAAATTATGTTGGAGCTTCTATCTTAATATTGATTTTTATTTTAAAAAAAAGAAATGGTATTAAGTAGGTACATTTAAAAAAACTGTCATTTCGTATTGAAAAAAAATAAATAAATAAATAAAATTTGTTCTGAAAAAAATTTTAATAATTTAAGAAAAATCTGTAGGTATTCAAAAATTTTGTTTTAATTATTATTTGTATGAAAAAAATTATTATCAAAACATTTTTTGAGCTATTTTTCAAAAATTTGTTTTAAATGGGCCACCTGTTACATTCAAATCACTTGAAAAAAAAATTCTCAAAAAAAATTTGTTTTAAAAAAAATACTTAATCGAAATTTAAAAAAAAAAAAAAAATTTCAAAAACGTAAGTTTGAAAAATTTTCATTCCCTCGAAAAAATTGTATTCTAAGAAATTTTTTCACAAACAAAAAGTTTCATTTGTTAAGGAAAAAGTTATTGTTGAAATTTTTTTAAAAAAACTGTTCTTGAAAAAATTGTGTTTAAAATTTTCAAAGTTTGTTCTGCATTTTGTTAATCTCTTTGGAAGAAATCTATAAAAAATAATTCCAAATAGTTTCTTAATAAAAATGGTTTTTAAGAAATATTTTGCAGAATTTTTTCAAAAATTCTATTTGAAGAACTTCAATTGACTAATTTTGAAACAAATTATCAAAAAAAATTCAAAAAATCGTGTTGAAAAAAAAATGAAAAATTCTAAAAAAAAATTGTGTTCAAAAAATCTGCCCAATCTTTTAAGCTCTTTTTTCTTCTTGTTTTGTTGGGGAAGGGGCGAGAAGCCCGCCAAAAAAAATTAATAGTTCAAAAACTAATTACGTAATTTTTTTTTCAATTTTTTTTTTTTTTAATAATATGTAGGTACATAAATGTACGTAAAAATTTTGATTTTTGTTCAACAAATCTTGATGATTTAAAATAATAAATAAATAAATAAATGAAAAAAAAATAGTGAAACTATTTTTCAATAATTTTTTAAAAATTACTCATCCTATTTCCTAATAAATTACTGAAAAATGTTGTTTAAGAAAACTCACCATGAATATATTTTCAAATAATTCTTCAAAAATTTGTATTTGAAATGTTTTTCAAAAAAATTCTAAAAAACTTTGTTTTAGAAAAATACTCTAAAAATTTTGTTTGGGAAAACTCGTCAAAAAATTCAAATATTTTAAAAATTTGTGTTTGAAAAATTTCAATTTTTAAAATATAAATACCTATTTGAAAAAAATATCAAACATGTTTCAATATTATTATTTTTTTCAATCTCAAAAATGTGTTCAGTTTTTTTCAAGTTTTCACTCAATTTTTGGGGAGAGATGGTGGACTTATCAAAAAAATTCAATAATTTTTCAAAAACTACCATTGGAAAATTTTCATTCTTTGAAAAAAAAAAATCAGAAATAGTTTATTAGAAAAAAAAAAGAAAAAAAACATTCAAAAAGTTTCAATAAGCATTCAAGTACCCATTAAAAAAAAAAAAAAATAACATTTTTCAATTGATAATTTTTAATTTTTTGGGGGGAGGGGGCTTATCAAAAATATTTTCCAGTAATTTTTCAAAAATTTGCGATTAAAACAGTTTTGAAAACTATAATTTTCTAAAACATTGGTTTGAAATTTACTTTTCATTTTGAAAAATGAGAACCAATTTTTTTTTAATAAATCGTTTCAATTTTTCAAATACCTACCTTACCTAGGCAAGTTTTTAAAATGTTGAAGATTTTTGAGAAATTAAGGGCCGAATTCATAGATGTTACTCAAGTACTAAGTAATACTTTGCCAAGTGTACTAACTTAAGGACCGAATTCATAGTTCTCTCTTTGATTACCAAGTAACACTTGGTTAAGTTAGGGACAAGTCACACTTATAAAAACAAAGAAAATTCGTTAAAATTTCGTTTCATAGTCACCAAGTGTTACTTAAGTAAGTGTCAAGTCATACTTAAGTGCTAGTACAGGATTTCCTGTACTTGGACTTACTCAAGTCTACTAACTAACACTAGCACTAAGTTCAAAAAACGTCTATGAATTCGGCCCTACATCATTATTTCATTCAAAAAAAAAATTAAAAATTGTTTCAAAATTAGTTTGAAGTTATTTTTGAATGAATTTTAAAACGATTTGAAACTGAACAAATTAATTTAGAATATTTTTACAAAGACGAATTTTTTCTCTGCCAATAAGTGTTTTCCTTTCCTATAGTTAAAATAATATATGTGACCGCGCGTAGGGAAATGTACCTAAGAGAAAAAAACGAAATTTTACAGGAGAGCATTTTAAAGTTTACCATTTATTTTTGACGTTTTTTCTTTGTAATTCTGTATCCACCACGTAACAAACAAAATTCAATTTTTTTCAAAAAAAAAAATTTTGAAATTTTTTTGCAAATTTTTTTTGCAAATTTTTTGGATTTTTTTTTTGAAATTCGGGTAAAATTTATCGAGAAATTGAATGAAACCGGCCCGAGGTTCCTGAAATCATTTTTGACGAAGATACAGCTGCTTGAAATGAGTAAGGTAGAAATTTTTTTCCAAAATTTTCCAAAATTTTGATAATTCTCTTCTATTTTACTCACTTCAAGCGGCTGTATCTTTGTCAAAAATGACTTTAGGACCCTCGGACCGGTTTCATTCGATTCCCCGATAAATTTTACTCCAATTTGAAAAATAATTTTTTTTTTGAATTTTTGACTCTTTAGGTACCTTTCCCTATGCGTGGTCACATATGTATACGAGTATTTTATTCTTAGAAAATTACACCCCCTCAAAAAAAAAAAGAATTTATTGGGAGAAAACTTCGTGAAATTTTATGAAAACTTCAGATATTCATCAGAGTAGCAGATCAGTATCAAGTTATTTCTATGAGCAAGGTGTTAGAAGTGGAATTTGGGGGAGGTCACTCCAAAACATCTAGACGAAGGAAGCACTCGAGCGTTTTTTTTTTTTTACAAAATTACGAATTACAATAGGAAAAGAACTCACCTAAGAGCAGAATAGCACGTATCTCATCATATTTTTAAATAATAGAAGTTGGAAACTCACCTAAAACAAAAAACAAAATAAATTTTCGATTAGTTATTAAATCTGAAAATTTAGTATCTGAAAAGTTGTATCATGAATTTTTCAAAATTATTATTTTACTAATTTTATCCTCATTTTCGGTACAAATTAAAGGGTAGAATATCTTCCCAGCGTTTATTCAACACAGCTGGGGAAATGATTCTTTCCATCCCATAATATTTATTAATCTATTAGGTGCACAAGTATGTATTAGGACACATTGAAGTGCAAAATGCGATTATCAAGGTACAAACGAGAGTATAAATAGGCGATGGTTTGAATACAATACTGGAAGACCATCCAAATGAGCTAATACCGATGGTAAATGCCATAATCCTCGTACACCGACGTTTTGTTTATACGTATTTAAAAAGCGAGTAATTTTCACAGTGTTGGTAAAAGGAGGTGCAACGTGCAGTGCAGGTGAATTTGACGAAAAACAATAGCTTTGGCGGCCAGGGCCAGGTCTTCATTCGGAATACGGTACGCATGTATATGTACACTTTAGCTTTATTAAAACAACGGGCACGTAATAAAAGGTGGCATTAAAATATGGCTACCGTATTAAGTTATTTGGACGACGGGCAAATACCGAACTGGTAGATAGACGAATGGTCGGTGCGGGGGTGGTCGAGGGGAATAGATAAAATACGACGGCCTCGGTAATGATTCCTTTTCGAATTGCGATTAATCGTTTAATCCAATCAACGCTGGCCTGGCTGTGCTGTGTGTAGCCGAACGAGTCCGGCCGGTATGTACGGGCACCTTTTGGCCGGCTTTATAGTTCTGTACTTCTGCATGCTTATTTCTTGATGCCAGCCACGCTTCGGCCATAAACTGCAACGCCTTCGATGGTTACGTAAGGGTTTTCGATAATCCGATAGTAGTCCGCGCGATTCGTATACGTATTTCATTTTTATAATTGGCTTTATAAGAGCGTTTTAGAAAGACGGTCGCGTGCTAGAATAAGCATTTTATACGGCGGATAAAACGCTCCAAGAGCCGGCGCTGAATTAACGACTTATGTACACAAAAGTTATCGCGTAATCGTATCATTACGACGAGGTATTAACCAGGTTGATGAAAGTTATAAGAGACCAGATACCATAGCATGCTGTCGCGTATGAAGCACGTTATCGAGAAAACCAATCCCTATGTCGAGTTAGAGTCCCTTAAAAATACGAGAAGGAGAACCGACAGACCGAGATTGTCAGAATTTTAAAGCTTCGAAGTAATAAAGTTTCAGCGGACTTAACCACTTCACATGACCAAAGAATGGCATGCTATAAAGTGTTATGGACACGGATGCTTTTACTCGACAAACATGCTACAAGTTTTTATAAAACGATACTAAAATGAAAATTATTGTATGTGGTACCAGTGGCTTCTTTATTTTTCTCCTCCTATTTTTGCTACATTAACGCGCCAACCGCCATAATACCAAGAAGGTATTCGATAAAAGTTTTTCATATTTTAAAGCTGTACCATCAGTGGTTGAGCTATTGTATTGCGCTTAGAGAAATTCCTAATCTTTGAATAAAATTACAACGATGCCCTGCTTCACTGGGAATTTTCAAATTTTCATAAACTTTTCGAAAAAGACCGAGATTTACACAAATTTTCCAAAGAAAAAAATTGAAGGCCAATTTTCAAAGTTTGATAACTAATTTCTGGAATGTAATTGTAAAATCTTCAAAACTTGGTAAGAATGTTCGAATTTAATAATTATTTTAATTTAGAATTCATCTGAATTTCAAAAAAGGCGATTTTTAGAAATTGACCAATTTTTGCACATTTAAAAATTTGTAAAAGTTTAAAAATAAGAAATTTTTAAATTTTAATAAATAATTTAAAGTTTATTTTGAAAGTCAAGAAAATCTTCAAATTTGGTGTCTATTTGGGAAAATGAAAAAAAATACTTTTAAAAATGTCAATTTTTCAATTTTGGGCAAAATGATCATTGAAATGGTCTCGAATCCGTGATTAGTTTTTTTTTATTCCACCATTTTATGTGATCACTAAAATTTTAATCAAGTTCAATTTATGAAAAAAAAAAAACAAAAAAAAAACAGAAATTGTGAAAAATTGGTGAATTGGGTGAAATTCCGGTAAAAAGCGAATAAATAAGTATCTCTACCAAGTAATTTACCCGGAAGAAGAAATTTTTTATAAAAAATGAGCATTCAATGGAGGAAAAACCACGAATATTGCTTTTCTGAAGTTTCAGTGACAAAAATTTTAAAAAGTTCAAAGTAGCATAAAATGGTTCGAAAAATGAGAAAAAAATGTCTGCCTTGTCAGTTCCAAAACTGTGTCCCCAGGGCGATTTGAAATTTTCAAAGTTGTTTCAAATTCATTTTAGGGTTGGAAATTTTTTTTTTAATTCCAACACTGCCCTTGGGCCTTTACTTAATCTATTTACATGCCAAGTTTGGTGAAAATCAATTGAAAACTCGCAGAAGTGGAATTTTAAAGCTTAAAATCATGTATTTCGAAGAACCAGCCCCAGGAGCGAGGTCAAAAATCCATGATAGCTTCTGAAGCTCTAAAATTATCCTTCAGCCACGGTCTATTTGACCCTCTTACAGCACCACAACATTTGGAAGAAATTTATTATAGTCATCTTAAAATTTTAATGGTTGGTTTACATTTCCAAGTTTCAACAATTTTTGAGATTTAGCAAATTTTGAGGGTGAATTTTCAAAAAAATCCAAAAGTTATTCTTCAGTCTCGAAGTGCAATAAATTTTTAGTTTTTAAAATTGGATAAAAATTTAAATTTTCAAATTTTGATAAATTTTTGAAATAGGCCAACAAAAATTGGTGAAAACTCAAAACATGTTCATTATAAAATTTTAATGAGTAATAAGTAAGTTTTAAAGATAAAAAAACGCGTAGCAGTCAAGATGCTCCGCGACAGCCGAATTTTTTTTTTCAAGTTAGTGTACCACTTTGAAAACGTTTTCATCCATGGTATTTCAGTTTCAATATCAGTTTTAACTTCAAATTCAGTTTAAAAATGTCAGGTTTTTGTCTTCAGTTTTAGTTCCTCTCTGCATTGAAGATTTCAACTTCAGATGGGGGCTCCGCCCCCATACCCCCGTTGAGGCTCCTACCCAACCTCCTTATCACTTTCAGCTCTTAGGATGGGGGCTCTGCCCCCATGCCCCCGCGTTGGGGGCTTCGCCCCCAACCACCTCGTCACTTCCAACTCTTCAGATGGGGGCTCCGCCCCCATGCCCCTCTTGGGGGGCTTTACCCTCAATAGGGACATGGCAGGAGAGGATTGAGGGCTTCGCTCTCAATCCCCTTCACACTTTCAGCTCTTCAGACGAGGGCCAACACACCAAAAAAGAGGTTAAAACGTGAAAATTTCTGATTTTTGACCCTGTACGAGGGTCAAATGGTGCTCAAAAGTCGAAACCCCCAAAAGGCACATCAGTGACCTCTACTGACCCTACATCCCAAATTACGATTGTTTAGGTCTTTTAGTTTGGGCTGTAGGCTGTTCAACGCGTCAGAAAAGACAGGTTAAAACTTGAAAAATATTGATTTTTGACCCTGTATCGAGGTCAAAAGGGGTTTAAAGGTCAAAACCTACAAAAGGCACATCAGGGGCATGAACTCGATCTATGATAAAAATTTAGGCCCCCAGCTCCATTTGGGAGGTCTGTAGCCTGATCAACGTGAAAAAATGACCTCAAAATCCACTTTTTGGGCCCTAAAATGGGGTGGGGATGACTTGGGAATCTGAAATTTGGATACAGTGGAGACAATCAGAGTCACTGTTGTTGGTAAAAATTTCAAATCATTTTGTCAAATTGGGGCCTCTTTAGAGCCCTTCTCAAAAAAGGGCGAGCCCCAATTTAGGGGCTCGAGGGTCAAAAACCCCAAAAGGCACCTCAGTGACCCTTACCTATCCTAAATACCAAATTTTAGCATCCAAGGTCATTTGGTTTGGGCTGCAGGCTGATCAACGTACCGGGAAGCGAGAAAAAACATGAAAAATTGTAAAAAATCTTGATTTTTGACCCTTGATAGGGGTCAAAGGGGGCCCAAAAGTTGAAACCTACAAAAGGCACATCAGGGGCACAAACTTGATTCATGATGAAAATTTTGGCCCCCCAGCCCCATTTGGGGGGTCTGTAGCCTGATCAACGTGAAAAAAATGACCCCAAAATCCACTTTTTGGGCCCTAAAATGGGGTGGGGATGACTTAGGGGGCTGAAATTTGACTATGGTGTAGGTAATTAGGGTTCTCATCCCTGGGGCAAGTTTCAAAAAATTTCATGATATTGGGGCTCCCCCGCACCCCCTCAAAAAGGGGTAAAATATCCAATTTTGAGTTAGGGCCCCAAAAATTTTTTTGCATCATTCCTACACCGAGGGGACCCTACCTATCAAGTTTGACCTCATTTGACCTGTTAGGCTCGGCCCCAGAGTTCCAAAAGTAGCGGTAAAATTATATATATATATAAATATGTGACATGTGACAGATTGTCATCTTTTGGTCCCAAACGTCGACAAATGGGGTCAAAACGCTTCTACCCCCCCTCCTTCTAAATCAGGGTCGGACACAATAGCCTAAATTTTAAAAAAAAAATTCGGCTAAAAATAATTTCTTTAAAATTCAACTGAATTTATAAAAAAATTTAAAAGTATCGATTTTCAAAGTTTTATTAATTTTTCCAGATCTTAAAATTTAGATGAAATTTTTTAAAAAATGGATTAAAAATTTTCGAAGTTGTTAATTTTTTACAATTTATTTTTAAAAATTTTAGGTAAACGTAGAAAGTCTTTAAAATTCACTTAAAGTTTAATAAAAATTATTTTAAACTTATAATTTTAATAAATTTTTGAAATGGACGAATTTATAAAATTAGTCAAATTTTAATAAAATTTCGGTTCACAAGGTTTGATAAACTTTTACAAATAGCAAAATTTGTCAATTTTTCAAAATTATTATCTTCAAAATTTGGTCATTTTCAAAATTTAGTTGTATTAAAAAAAATCAGCTAAAATAATTATAAAAAGTTAATTTTTAAAATACAGTAAATCTTTAAAATTCAGCAAAAAATTTTAATTTGATCATTTTTAAATAAATCTTTGAAATTAGATTAATTTTTATAATTCCGCTGAACTTTTAAAAAATTCAAAAAAGTCGATTTTCAATTTGACAAATTTTTACTTTTTAAATACCTATTTTGTGAAAATTTGAAATTTGGTAGTTTTTAAATTTCAATAAATTTTTGAAATTGAATTAATTTTTGAAGTGCAATCAGTTCAACAGTTTGAAAAGTTTTAATATTGTTAAATTTTTACAATTTAAGTTGATGAGTTGAATTTTTGAACGTATTCAGTCAGTAGGTAGGTACTAAGTAAGTCTTCATAGGCAATTTTGAAATTTTAAATAATTTTTAAAATTTGCTAAATTTTTATAATTTAACAGTTTTAAAACTTCATCTAAATTTTCACAAAATTTTCAACGGATCAATTTACAAAATGTATAAAAATTACCATCGAAACGCGGCCAGTGGTATTTCCATACAAAATAGTTGTTTCTTTTCTAGCTCGAAAGATAAAATCCATTTTTCAAGTTTCGAAAAACAATTTAAATAACCTTGAAACGAGAGGCCAAAAAAAAACAACTCGACGAGTTTTCTTTTTGTTTGAAAATTATAGCTGGAAAACTTTTTAAGGTTACCTTCTCTCCGGATTTGAAAGTTGCAATTTATAGTACAACCAAGTTCGGTCGCAAGGTTTTATAACTTTTCGAGCATTTTATCATGACGAATCGACCATTTGAGGATTTTTTTTTATCAATTTATAATGAAAATTTACAACGTGGAAAATTGACGATGAATTCGACTAAATGATCGAAGCGAGTAGCACTCGAGTTTGGGACAATTTCAAAGGAAACGTTGATACTTTTGACGTTTCCATTAATGAAGTCGCGAAATTACAAAATTAAAATTAGCATTCAAAGCCGACGCTCGGCGCAACTCTGTCTCTCTGCGAGTCGAGATAAAATCAAAAGGAATTTTTTTCCACTGGTAATGACGACGTCGACGTTGCCATTTAGGGAAAAGTTCCATGAAAATTCGCATTGTGTAAATTTTAATTTATGAATTTTTTATCGCCTTTAATGAAAGAATTGAACGAGCAGAGAACGATTATTTTCTAATTTTATCGCCAGGGTCGAACGATGTTTTCTTTTTTTCTTACGTCTAACGTAAGTGACAAAGAAGAAATTCTCTACGATTTAGTAGTAAATTTTTCTCACTCTATATAACACATATTTCACTCGTATCATCGTAACACTTCCTCGAAGCTTGGGAATTTGTCGACAGAGGTGAAAAAATCCCACGCGCTTGATCATTGTGTATCGAGTCAAGTTCATATTGAATTATCTCAATGTCAAGATTGAAAAAATTCGATTAATAGGCAAGAAACAGAATAATACTGCAAAGAAGGTTTCGTGTATCGACCATTACATCCGCACACATCCGTCAAAGCGTATTCCACTGTTCACAATGTAAAGAATTTGAAACTACAGAACCTGAGAATTCGTCTAAACTGCAATTTTTCGCGGCTGCTGGTGAAGTGTGAAGTGAGAAGTGAAAAAAAGAAAGATACGAGAAGAAAAAGGGAAGTGATACTTATGAACGTATATATTACTATCGCAATACAGTAAATCATTTCTCGCTTACTGTTTTGATACGTCGGCTTTAATTTCCACCTCAGAATGGTATATAAGGAATCTGTGAAAAAATATCTCATAAACGACTGCGGACTCGACAGGGTGAGAATAAGAAGTCAGAGCAAAGGGAAGGAAGCGAAAAAAAACGAAAATCGAAACACGTCGGAGTTGTTGGATTTATTACATAGAAGTGCAAATACCTCTTATCTGCGTTTCTCGGGAGTAATACATATACATGTTGTAATTCAGTTGAATTTTTGCTCTACAGTCTTGCCAAGTGCTTTATGAGTTTTTTCTATATATTCTGACGAGTTTACCACAGAACAGACGAACAACCTTAAGAGAAAGATGCGTATACATATTTTATAACATACTACACCAAGATTAGATATATTACCGGACGAACAGCATGTGAAAAATTTTTCAGACGCCATATTGCCAGCTCAGCATCACGTGGTTATGAAACCTCACTAATGCAACGCGTGTGCAGTGCACTTCCCTGCGACGCTGGTGCATAAATAGTGGCGTTATTAGTTATTAAATCACGTCTGGCGAATTTGCAAGTCTACGAGTATGGTAAGTTTGCAGCGAGTTGGTATTTTTCCTCGAAGGAAATGGAACCTTTGTCGTCTGAAATTGAAAAATTTTCATATCTTGCAAATTCATTTTTTTTTGACAATTTGAACCTCGCGTTTTCAGCTTGAACTGAGATGATTTCAGAATCAACATTGGGGGGGGGGGGGGGGGGGGGGTTTGAAAATTGAAAAATAAATTATTAGAAATCATAAAGAAATGATCAAATTTCAAACAGAATGAGCACTATTAGAGCACAAGGCTCCAATAGTTATAAAAATCGTTTTTGCTGAACTTTAAAAAAATATTTTTTACGAAAAATTGAAAAAGATTATTCTTGAACATGATTTTTAAAATTTTCATTTCGAACGAAAAACTCAAAAATTACTTTTTATAAAATTTGAATTGAAATATTTAGGTGGAAAAATATTTTTGAACATGTTCAAAATTTTGAAATTTTTTTTCTGAATTTGAAAACTGTTAAAATTAAAAACAAAAATTTTTAAAAAATTAAAAAAAAAAATTAAAATTGTGAAAAAAAAACTTTCAAAAATTTATTCAAATACAGGCAATATGAAAAAAAAAGTTTTTCATAAAATGGTCAAATTTCTGTTTAAAAAAAATTAAAAAATTGGAATTACATTTTTTTCAACATTTTTTAATGAAATGGTCGCCAAGTACATATTTGTAGGTAGGTACTTTTACTTAACTAGACCATTTTCGGTTATTTTTCATGTTTACCCCTGTTTTTAAGGGGACATAAAGACCCTCTTTTTTACAGTTTCCGAAGAAAGAAAAAATAAAAATAAATCATCGAAAATAGTCTTGTTGGGTAAAAGAACCTAAAGTGACCATTATGTTAAAAAATTTGAAAAATTCTGAAGAAAAATTTTCAGGGAGTTTTGTTTACACCAAAACTAATTCGTAAAACAACACATAATTTTAATTTAATTATTTATATTAATATAAATAATTATTTAAATAATTTTATATTATTAATTTTTTATTTAATTATTAATTTTTTTTTTTTATTAAAAATGGATTTATTTATATTTTAATTTATATTTTAATTTTTAGCTGTGTTTTGACCAAAAATATTTTTTTTAAATTCAATTTTGATTTTGATTTTTTTTTTGAAAACTTTTTCTTAGAAATTTTTTTAAAATTTTACCAACGCTTATCGATTAACAAAAGTATAAAATTTAAAAAAATTACCCATTTCACAGTAAGTATCTAAAGAGATAAACTGTCACTTTTTTGGTTGAAAAAATCCACTTCTTAAATTTTTCTAAAACTTCTAATTTTGAAAACTTTCAAAAAATTTTAATCTTGAAAAATGAGAAAAATTTACAAAAGTCGTAAAATAACTTATTTGACAGGACACAAAGGGATGAAAATTTTCAAGTTTGTGTAAAATTTATCAAAAATTCGAGTTTTGAACATTTTTTATCCTTAAAAATGAAGAGAAAAAAATTACAAAATAACACATTTAGCTGTACCTACTTACTTATGGAGACAAATTTCTCAAAAATTCTTTTTTAAATTTTTTTTTTTACAAATTTTACAAGCTTGGCAATTGGACTAATTGAATAAATTTTTAAAATAATTAATTTGGCATTATTTAAAAAATAAAATCTCTCATTACTTCATTAGGTATTTTCCTTTTAAAAAATCTAACTTCTAAAATTTTCCCGAAAATTCCTATTTTTAAATTTTAAAAAAAATTGTATACGCTTAGAAATGATAAAAATTGGCAAAAATCGTAAAATAACACATTTGGCTGTATTTGACGAGAGAAAAATTTACATACGTTTAGAAATTGGAAAAATAATTCAAGTGCATGCAATATCCCTCTTCAGCACCTCTGTCTCATCAAAATGGGAATTTTGAGGGGGGGGGGAGTGAGTGAAAAATTGCAAACCACACATTTCAGAACTTACAAAAAAGTTTTAAAAATTTTGATAAATATATTATATATATTTTTTGGCTTATTCGTATCTCGTTTTTCAACTTGAACTACAGGAGGGGGGGGGGGGGTATTAAAATATGAAATACAAATTCTTACATCAAATTTCAAATAGTATAATCAATCAAGCATCATTAGGGCACATATTTCCAGAATTTTGAAAATTTTACTACTATCTTTACAAAATAAAAAAAAAAATTGTCATTTTCACTGAGCAATGACCATATTTTCGAATCCACGGGAAGAAAAGTAAAAATATAAAATAGTTCGAGAAGGCCTTTTAAAGTAAAAATACAAATATACAAATATTTTCTAAAAAAAAAAAAAAATCGAATTATTTCCATTCTAACGAAGTTCAAGAATTTTACCATCTCGGTCCACATTCATTATTCCACTCGCAGGAAATGGAAACACAAATATTCAACAATCTTGCTCGCATACTTTTGACAACTCGCAATCGAGCCTTTTCGAAATCGATAAAACCGCCTAATTTACGTATTATTTTCGAATCTCACTACCTGCTAAGAATCCATTAAAAGACAACACTTTTCAAACCCTTTTCTGAGTCGAATGTCAACAAAACTCGAACCAACTCTCGACAATTGTTTCATTTACCATCGGAAAATAGTTTTTCATTAAGAAAAAACTTATAGCCTTTATATCAACTCGTAGCGTTTTGCAATCCTTTGATAAAATTTTTTACGAAAATTGCGTAAACTAATAAGGCTGCATGCGATCGACGTCGCATAGGTAAAAGCTCGCCGCTGCGCTGGAAAATATTCCAACTAATTATAACTTTTTTCATTATACTCGCGTAGTAGCACTAGCATCGTATTGAGCATGAAAAATCGTCGTAGTGACACGCTACAAAGTGTATAAACAAGAATCAGCATCCTCTCATTAAAACTTTACTCGCTTGTCGAAAATACCGGTATTAATTTTTTTCTTTTCGCGACGTTCGGTTCGAATTATTATTGAATCTCGGCGAAACGAAACGAAACTTTCATGTTTTAGTCATCTCATTATCAAACTATACCACTCGAGCGTATAAAAAAATTGTATCGCGAATAAAAATTCAACTATGGATGCCAAGACACGGCTGGAAATTATAATTTTTTTCTATATCGAACAGATCGCCTATAAATAAGAGAATTTCGCCATTGCTATTCAAGGTTGTTTTTTTTTTTTTTTGAAATGTATTCGAATATTGCATTCATTTTTTTGAGAGAATGTCATCGGTTGCAGTAATTTTTAATTTTTCGTCGCTTACAAATATTTTTATATTTTACGCAGCATTCGAATTGTTCTCGTATACGAAGTGTTCGAAATTCTTTCAACGTATTAAAATTTATCATCGTTAAACCGGACAATTCGTTTACACCTGTTTCGTATAAAATACGCGGAAACGTTCGTATATGAATTCAAATTTCGCCACAGTTCGACCCGGTTTTCCAAGTTGGCACAAAATTACAAAAAAATAAAAATAAAAACCGACGCAGCACAAACAATCGTACACAATCCAAATCCTTAATTATTTCCCAAACACCCGTATACACAGTGATAGGATAGTACGTTGAAAATGCCAACACAAAGGACGCTCTCACAATCAGACATTGTATAAAACGGAACAATTACAAAGCATCATCGTCGATTCAAACTCCGACCTTATCTATTAATATGATGAAATCCATCGGTTGACACAAAGCAAACCTCGAAACCTAGTTTACTCGCCGATAAACGATAACATTCTGTATTTTCACAAGAGTATAGTATTCGCTAAAAAAAAAATGAGAGAAATATTAACAATCGCGAGCTCTTTTAATGCCATAAAAATAATTAATTTATCGAAGCAATACCTTGTACGGGGTCTCTGCTCGCACCCGAATTAGATCTAATCATCGAAATGAAAATTTACATAAAGCTAAGTCTACTACACCCAACGAAACCCAAGGTGTTCCTAGGTTTCGTGAATGAGCAACCGAATCAAAAATATACCTATTCAATCAGAACGATATACTCGTACCGCTGCTAAGCACAGAGAGATTTACCAAACCAAGACCAATGTACAATCATAAAACGGATACCAGAACGAGTTTTCAATGCGCGCTAGACGAATAATAATCCCACTAATTGATGGTATTTTCATTCGAGAAATTAATTAATATTACGAGTGTATACGAAAGACAGAGACCGAGAAAGAATTTCGATTTTAAGTAGGCGTACGATATATACGAGTACACAGTACAGTGTACACTTCCCCTATCGTATCGTCACCAAACCCAACCCATGTACTCGCTGAACTTGACCAAATTATTATCGATTTTTTTTCTTTCGCGTTTCGTTCGAATAAATCTGACATTTTTTCGAGCCAACTAATTACGATAATAATGTTTTTGGGGGAAAATGTCAAAATGATGTAAAGCTTTTGGTACGACGATCGATTACCAATTTTTAAAAGTACCAGAGTTTCGATATTTTTTCCCCATTTATATTTTCATCACGAACAAATTTTGCAGAAAGTTTACGCTGACGATTGTTATTCGCGAACGTTTGAATTATTTAGACGAGAACGAATTAGAACGAGGGAAAGATGAGTGGTTTTTAACTTGAATATTATGAAAATATCAGTTTTTTACTCCCAACTGTACAAATTGGTTCGGTTCGAGGGTCTTAAAAATACGATGGGCTTATTCCAAGTTTTGCAATATCCAATGAATAAAGTGGTATTTTTTTAGTGCAGTAAAATTACACTTTGTGAGACCATTTTTTGGTTTATTTTCTAGAAGAGGGTCTACTCCATAACAGAAAAAAATCCTCCTCACTTCACCTATGTAAAATACTTTTTTTAATTTCTTAACCTTCCCAAAACACGTTTTTTGCGTTTATTTCGTCAGCATTCAATTTTAGGGGGGGGGGGCATCTGATTGTAAATTATTCTACATTAAATTTTCTACTACTTCGTTTCTATACATTTTTCTGTATAAAGCATAGGAGTGGAGCTATGAAGGCATGAAGGTGAGGTAGAAGAATTGTGGAGTCACATGAATCATACCAGTGGGTACAGATTACTGTACACACATAGTTCACAGGATGATAACTCCCCGAAAAAATCATCTGAAAATTTTTTTAAAAATATTCTTTGGATTCCTCTCATTCCATATGTAGGTCCCAACTCCCAAGACGAATTTCGGGGCCCTTTCTATTTAGCCATCGTTGTGTGAGAGTTGAATGTAGAGCAGCAAATTGTTATGAATTTTCTGTCACTGTCGAGAAATTCGACCCCGGGAAGAATCGACCCTCTTTATACCCTCAAGACAGCAAAAAAACTGAAAATAAAAAACATGTTTAAATGCTCCATTCCCAAGTGATTGAGCTAAGGCTCAAAATAAATTTTCTTCTATTTTTTTCTCATCGTGGTCGACTTTCTGAAGTAAGGAATGTCCCAAAATGATCACAATACATCAAGTATGTGTTTTTCGCAGATTGTCCCCAAAAATACTTCATCACAAAGTTTAGGACTCCACAGCTCCACTCATGGTTCGTACAGAAAAATGTATGTGAACAAAGTTGTAGGAAATTTAAAGTAGAGTAATTTATTTTCAACTGTTTTTCCCATAAAATTGAATGCTAGTGAAATAAATGCAAAAAAAGTATTTTGAGTGGGTTCAAAAGTTACTCAAAAAACAGGGGGAGTGAAGTGGAATTTTTCATGTGGCAGAATAAACCCTCCTCTTACGAAATGAACCAAAAAAATATTATTTTGCCTCTGAAGGTCATCCACATTTGCATAATAAAATAAATAAAAATGTCCAACAAAACATTTAGAAGTCATTTTCTCAAGTTAATGGGAAAGAAATTGAAAATGTGTATACTGCAAGGTGTTGTAAGCAAAAGCATAGACCCATTATTCGGTGTTTTTACCAAGAAGTGAAGAAAATTAATTCAAAATAACTGAAAGTTGAATTAAAAATTATTAAGTAAAATTAAAAATCAGAAAACAAATTTTCTTAATAAAAAAATCAAATTCATGACTGAAAAATGGTGAACATTTTTCAAAAAAATCCAAATTTTTTGCTACAAAAAAATATTTTTAAAATATTGAAAAATTTTCATCTCCAGCAAATAAATCTAGAGATTTTTCCCAAAAAATTGAAAATATTTTCACTCCTCCCTCCCTCCCCCCAAAAAACAATGTTGGTATAACGAAATGTTTGGCTTTTGGTTTTCGGTTTTAGTTATCGTTGTTCAAAAATAACAAAAAATTTGGGAAATATTTTACTCAAAAAAATGAGATTTTTTCAATTCCGAAAAATAAAAAAAAAAAAAAAAAAAAACACACACACCCATTCCTATAAAATATTGCGTTATTTCTCAGAAAAGAAAATAATTAAAGAATTTTCATCTCCTAACAAATTGAAATATATGGACATATTTTTTTTTTTTTTTTTAAATTCTATGTTTTCATTTTTTTTAAATCTCTCAAGCAATAATTACGAAAAAACTCTCTATAAAAACTGCATGTAATTTAAAAAAAAATCAAATAAAAAAATTGTTTCTAACAAATTTTTTGAAAAAAATTATGAAAAAAGTTAAATCGAATTAATTAAATTCAATTAAAAAATAATTACATACTCGGAAAAAATTCATATAACAATAGAATAGAAAAAAAATTATAGAAAACATTCAGCAAAATTCGTTGAGACAAAAGTTCTCCAAAAAAATTGAAAAACCTATTAAAAAATATTTTAAGAAAAATTCTCTTGAAAAAATCTTTCATTTACATTATTTTTTTACTAAAATCTTTCATAAGTTCAAGAAAGTCCTCTCAAAAAAATTATTATTCAAGTAGGTAAGAGTTGAAAAATTATTTACAAATAGGTAGTAATTAAATACTTATTTTTTTTAGAAAAGAAATATTGAATTCATCAAAAAATTGTCTCATTCGCCAAAATTAGTTACCATGCCAATTTTTGATTAATTTAGATTTAGACAGACATTATTGTCATTGAAATCATTATAAAATTATTTTGAACCCTCGTCAATGTTGCTGGAAATGAGTAAAAATACTCAAATAAAGAACAGAATTTTTCTAGAGCGAAACAAATGAATAAACAAACTGTTACTTCCAACGTCACTGTTTTTTTCTCACTCTGCTGCCGAAAAAACGCGAAATTTATTCAGACTAAAAATTACATCCCTAGGCCGAAAATTCGCCATCCTACACGTACGCAATGCTACACTAAAAGGAAAAAAATCCTCAAAGCAACTCTCATCCATAATAAAAAATCGCGAAACAGCCACGTTATAAAGTTGAACATGACTCGTATTCACGTACGTATCAAATGCAAAAACTTGAGCGAAAACCTCGGCTCATAAAAGTTTCAACAAAGTGAAAAAAATTCTACGTTTGTGTGAAAGCTCGGGGGATGCGGAGCAGCGTGAACTTGTCATGTTGACATGGTCGGATTGTTTAAATTTTTTACGTTTAATTTAGCCGCGATTGTCGCGTATATCGTCGTAAATCTCACTGCCTACGGTTTCTTATTCGCTATTCGCTATTCGACATTCAACATTATCGTCATCATCATCGTCGTCGTCGTTTCAAATTACTTAAATAGTGAAACTTTCGACTAGTAACGGTGAAAACGCTATAGAGCAAGTTGGTTATGAAAAACAGGCTTAAAGAAGTTGCGCTGCGCGACCAAGTCTCTTTATACGTCTGTCGTTTAGCTTAATTTATGCAAAGCCAATTTACCACGCTGGTTTCCTCTTTTATATGGCTATTTGCTTTCTTCGTCTTACGTTAGTCGTCTGCCAAGCGTACGCAATATACGATGAAATGTCGAACCATGCAAATTTGCTGAAATCTCCGAGCACGCGTCGTCGTATTAATTACATCGTTTTATAGGAAGATGGCGAGCTAAACGCCATAGTCCCTCGAATAAAATTTTCGAATATTTTATTCGTTAAAAATAAAACTGCGAGGTTGACGTTGGCGAAAAATTTTGTAGCGCTAGGATGAAATACCAGCTCGATAGATTTAGATACATACATAATATAAATTAGCTTCAACAAATGGGCTCCGCATCTAAATAGAAGTTGAAGAAACGATAAAAACTGGTACCCGGTGATGCCAAACTGACGCCCTTGACTTACTTAGCAAATCGTATAAAATATTAAAATGATTTTTAATAATTTAAATAAAATGTGAAAGCTACACCGCACGCACATATTTCGCTATACGAGGGGGTGGACGTGCGCCTTTTTTTTCGACAATGTGGGATTTCGCGTACCAGATTTATACGTGCTGTGCTCCACATATGGGTGATTCTCAAATTTCGGGATCGATTTACCATGAAAAAATGGGAGAAAAAAATTGTTGGTTTTTCAAAAATTTTTCATTGAAATATTTTGAGGGAGTGCCTTAGATACTCAAAATATGCATGGTCTCTAATTTGGTCACTAATCTACTGTGAGAAAAAACTTTGAAATGTTTGTTGTTTATGCAAATTTCTCAAGTTGAGAAATTGGCTCAAATTTTGAGCAAAATAAAAAACTAAGACTATTACATTATAGGAAATTAAATTTCGGATCGAAAAGGTTCTATTCACTTTTTGTCTATCTTCAATATTTCAAGCGCTATGCGAAAAAAACGAAAAAATTTAGTATGTATTTGTCCATACTAATTTTTTCGTTTTTTGCGCATACCGCCTGAAATATTGAAGATAGGCAAAAAGTGAATAGACCTTTTTTGATCGGAAATTTAATTTCCTACAAGTTAACAGTCTTAATTTTTTGATGCGGACCGATGCGGACTCCATAAATGATACGGGCCACGCTAAAGACTTCAAATCTACGGCCACGCTAAAGACAAATCCGAGAAAAAACATGAAAATTCCGGTTTTAAAATTATTTTTGAAAAAAAACTAAAACATTGGCTAAAAGTACGTACTAATACTCATCTTTCACGATAAAAATTTTGAGCCTAATATAACACGTCTAGTAGCTACGAGGACCACGCTAAAGACATTTTTTTTGGTCAAAAATCATAGCTCTAATAAGTTTCAGTTCTGAGTGCCTGAGAAGAGGATTGTGGAAAACGATCGAGATAGATAAGTGTTCCTCCATTCCATCTAGTACTATGTTTGCATTGAACGATTTAAAAAAAGTAAATACTGATGTTTTTGGAAATTGTCAATTTAATGGCGATTTGGGCCACGCTAAAGACAAAAATTCGAGGGACACCCCTATGAAACCTCCGGGACCACTCAATTCGGCTGAAAAATTAAAAAAAACATTTTCCTATGATAAAGTCACTAATTCTTCACTTCTCACACCAGTCATCGGGTTTTTAATTTTATCAAGCAAGCGCGTGTCCTAAAGTGTTGAGTGAAAAGTTACTCGAGGGACAGGCCACGCTACTGGACATTTTCATGTTCTGGCTTATTAAATGACCTTCAAATATGCAGTCATCTCAAATGTTATACATGGCAGAAGTAGTACTAAATGAGTACTATTAATGTACCAAATTTGAAAAAAATCAGTGTTACCATTCGAGAGATATTTAACGGGGACACGAATCGTTCCCGAAATTTGAGAATCATCCATATAAGTATACGTATAATACTGCAAAAGTATAAAGAGAACTTTCCGCCATAATAAATTAAAATTATCCGTATACGGGTCGATATACTGATGAAGAACCAGCGTTTACTAAGAAGCTTGAGAAAATTTTTACCAAAATCCAGCGACAAAATAACGTGAAAATTTTCTTAGAGCTTCTATACGACGTATAAGACGTATACTCCCAGCGCCATACTTTTCTTACGTGTTTTTACTCCTTCATCCCTCTTATGGAATTTCAACTTATGGGAGATATATTTATACTTTCACTTAAAAGAATTTCTTCTCATAGCTTAAGGGGATGATGATAAATGTTTTTGTAAAAAGATGTTACTTTCGTTAATTTTACAAAGTTGAACAATTTCGTAATTTTACAAATTTGATAAATTTCCTTAATTGAAGGTCGTTCGTTGCTGAAGTTGAACCCAAGTTAACGTAGGTTCGTTTTGAAAATTAATTTCATACCTTACGAAGGCTCGTTCCGAATATTTTTCAATTTTGTAATGTCGGTGATATTGACCTGGTAAGATGATTTCTTTTTCAATTTTTTTCGTGACGAATTTTTTAAAACTTATATTGTGATAACTGATAAGGTTTTTTAAAACAATAAATTTATAAAATTTTGTTCAAGAATAGATTTTTTCAAAAGTAGATAGTATGATATATAATCTTTTCTAAACATTTTTTTTTATTAAGTGGATTGAAAAGCCTTTTTAAATAAGTACCTACAATCCTACATATGTGACCCGGTACGTTAAAAGGAACCTAGTAGGTATTTTACAAATTTTTCAGGAGAGCAAAAACAAACTTTGGAAATGAATATCTCTGGAACGAATAGACCGATTTTTCTAAAACTCTGGGGAATTGTTACTGGGTATAAGTGAAATATTTTCCAATATTAAAAAAATAATTATGGGCGAACATTTTTGTATAATGGCGCAAGGGAAATTTGACCAAACTCAGTGTTGCCAAAAAAGGAAAAAAAAATTGTGATAAGTAAATTTTTGAAGTTTACTGATAACAAATGTAACATTGATTTTAGGCTAAATTATGAAGATTTCGTGTCATAGGTGATCATAAGATGAAAAATACATCGAAAACCACAGTGATTACAGATTTACTAGGTCCCTTTTGTCATGCCGATTGAAAATATTGACTTTTTCGAAGTTTTTAGTGATTCAGGTGATACACCTTGATAAGTGGACCTCAGAACACCAAAAAAGTGAAAATTGATTTTTTACCTACTAGGTCCCTTTTAACGTGCCGGGTCACATATACTCATCTTATTCATTAAAAACGTTTTTTAAATAGTTTTTTTTTTCGAATCACTGTAGAAAATTTTAGGTACATATTCAAAAATTAAATAAATCAGAAAATTCCTTAAAATTTAGTAAACTGAAAATGTGTAAAAAAAAATCACAGATTTAGGATTTCAAAATGAATTAATTGTAAAATTTATGATAAAGTTTGGAGATTTGCATACAACTACAAAAATTTAATACTATCAGAAATTCGCAAAAATTGGCAAAAATTAAATCTAAAATTAGCAAAAATTTAATAAAATGAAAATCTCTTCAAAATTTGATAATTTCAACTTTTGTGAAAATTTAGATAAATTAAAAATACACAATAAAAAAATTAGGTTGACAAAAATTTAATAAAAAAATAATTGAAAAGTTTTCTAAAATTAATTGAATCAGTAAATTCCTCAAATTCAATCGATCAAAAATATCTGAAAAATTAAATCCAGTGCTTGGTTGAAATTGAAAAAATATTGTGAAAATAAAAGAATTTCCTAAAATTTGCAAATATGTACATATTTTAATAAACAAATAAATCATGAGAATTCACAAAAATTGAATAAATCGACAAATTCTCCAAGAACTGATAAATTAAAATTTGTAAAAATTTGATAAATTAAAAAATCGTTCAAAATTTAATAAATCGGAAATTCGCTAATTCTCCGAAATTCAATACTTAAATTCAAATTTGTAAAAAACCAATGCATTAAAAAAAATCAATGTAGATTTGCAATAATTTAGTAATTAAAAAAATTTCTTGAATTTTACAAATTTTAAATTTGTAAAAATTTCAATAATTAAAAGTGGGGGGGGGGGGGTTGTCACAAGGTTAAAATATCATAAGTTTTGTAGAACCACAAAAATTAATTTAAAAAATTCAATAAATCACAAATTCACAAAAAAAAATAAGTAATTTTCAAAAATTCAAAAATCAAAAATTCTCAAAATCTAAATAAATAAAATAATGTTGGAAATTTTAATTAATAATTTTATTTTTAATTGAATGAATTAAAATTGTTTTGAAAAATGAAAATTTGTAAAATTTTAATCAATTGAAAACCCCTTTAAAAAGGGCAAAAATTAGAATATTGATAAAAATATGAAAAAAATTATAAAAACATGATATTTGAAAAAATTTTAAAAAGTCTACTTCATAAAAGAGAATTAAAAACTAATAGATTTTTTTGTTGAAAAATACAACAAAACAAACGCCTTAAAAGATAACACGAAAAAAAAAATCTTTTCAAAAATTTATGCACAGAAACTTGTTGTTTTTTAAAATCGAAATAAATGGAAAGATCACAAAGTAAAAAAAATATTTTTTTGGAAAAAAACACCTTCAATAAAAATTAATAATTAAAAAATATATATTTTTTTTTAAAGATTCTAAAGAAAAAACATAGATATATATCACATAAACTGACAGACCCCCTCTAGGCCAAAATAACGATAAAAGCAACACTAGATATACGAAAAAAAAAAAAAAAAAAAAAAAAAAAAAAAAAAAAAAGATATACGTAATAGAGCAAAAAAAAAGCAATCAATTTTTCCATATTTCTGTAACTCATGGATTTTTTTCTCGAAAAATCCAGGATTCCCCCTCGCCCCCGAAACTTTATTAAAAGTGAATAGACAATTTTTTGAATACACCTTGAGATTTGGAGGGAAAATATTTTATTCACTGAACGAATTTCAATGATTAATTTTTTTATTGGAATGATACGAAATTTCTCCACTCGTCTAAGAAATTTTAACGTGAAATATTTTTTTCATAGTTAACACACAAAATTTAACAAACAATGCATCATCTCCATCTTCAATGTTTTTTTAATGCTTTACGAAAAATTCAAGGATTTGGTTTCAAAAAAATCAAAGACTTGTTTCCAAAATAATTTTCAAAAAAAAAAGATTACAAAAAAAATTTCGTTTAGCAACTAAATATTAAAAAATATATATTTATACTTATTATTTATTAACCTGCTTAAAATTCCAAAAACTTTGAAATTAATTCAAATTGTTTCCTCACTGATGCCATTATAGTTAAGCCATTGCACAACATTTTCTGATAAAGCTGTCTGTTACCTCTTACTATCTCACACGTAACAACACACTAGCAAAAAAAAATTCCTAACAATATCGTGTTTCGAAAAAAAAATTACCACGCGCGATAAGTCCCCCATAACTCTTCCAACATTGTCATCATGCTCATACTTACAACCACCATTAAAACATTAAGTACCCAAATTACACAGGCGAGGGAAAAGAGTCATCATTGGTTGATATATTTTGTATTGCAATTGCTTAAGCGAGAATATATCAAGAAGCTAAATTTTATAACGTGTGTTATATAACTCTCTTTGTCTTTTTAATAGTATAGCCTGCCATAAAAGTGATTTAATCGTATTAAACGTGTCGCCTTATTGAAAAAATATATTAATGCTGGTAATTGACGAATATAATTTTAATTTATGGCTTTTACCACTCGTAAGGTTAATAACTGATAAAATAATACGTATTAAAAATATTTTACGATCCGATGACAGTTTTATGTCTAATCGGTAGATATTCGTTTCTAATTTTAACAACTCTTTACGCCCGGTTTTAATTGCTTTAGCAGCGTAGTGTGTACTCATACTCGTACGTATATATACGTATTACGACAACTGAGTGTAGGTAGAAAACGTACCCTCTGCCATTATTTCTATCTCTTCCTCAACCCACGACGAGGTGATTTTTTCCTAAAAGACATTTCTAACCGAATTACTCCTTGTGCTATAGAGCTCTATGCAGCGCGATGATCATAAATTTACGAAAGCAGGATGCCGATAATGATGTTTACATTTTGAACCGCGAGCTGCCTGCTCCTGCCGATGCCGGTGCCATGCCGTTTGCGTACATATATAAGTTTGGGCTATTTTATATGATCTTTTTCCATTTCTGTACACGTCGTTGGTCCCGTTGATATATTGGCATTGAGTAAAATTTAACGGCTAAATTATTCTCATCGGTTACGCAAGAAGCTTTTTTTAAAAGTTCACATCGTCGAGATGGTTTCTTTTCACAACGTCATTCGTTAATTAGGCGTACGATTTTATATACTCACATACTCGCATTTCGAGTTATTGATGAGAGGAAATTTTTCCACGACAAAATTACCAAATGCAAATACCACCTTGGGTAATTTTTCGATAAAATGAAACCCTTTCGGTATTAAAAATATTGTACGTACTTCCCTCGACAGTTTTTTCTTTCATTTGTTGGCTCTTTTCCATTCTATAAAAAATACGCTCTTTTTTAAGTAAACATCCGTTGCCTAATTTATTAAAAAATTTCCTCTTGCAAACTGCCTTCGAGAAATGACCGTTCTACTTTTATTTTATATTTTCTTAATTTGCTAACTTTGGACCAGAGATACACATAATTAAGTTATTTGACGAAGTATTTTATTGATTATTTTCGAGACTGAAATAACCCACTTGGAATGTAATCCATTTTTCAAAAAATTCAAAAATTGTTTTTATTAATCAACTAGGAAACTTCATGGCCCAACAACCTCCCTTAGCACTGTTCACTCCTGTTTTGTGCCCAGAATTATTAGAAATAGGGAATTTAAAATTTTATTTTTTTCTTTACCTATTTTTAGTGTTTTTCCCCTACTTCCTACGTGCCATCCTCTTTCCCATCGCTCATTTTTCTTTTTCTGTTTATTTATTTATTTTTAATGTGTTCAGCCAGAACTATCCTGAAATTTTTTTCGTCTGGGTACACTTTTCTTTTCACTTTCGAGTGGAATTCTCGTTTTTTAATTTTTTCCAACTTTCAGCACTTCTGATTTGATTCCAATCTTCTCCCAATTTAGCTACATACTAACTTATTATTTTTTTAATTTTTCAATTTTTTTCAATTTTTAATTCCATTTCATTTGACAAAAAATTTCTTTAATCGTTTCAATTTTTTAAAAAAATAATTATGGATTTCAATTTTACTTGATTTCAAGTTTTTAGTTTTTTTTTTTCAAATTTCAGTCATTTCTGAATTGAATTAAATTTTCATGTCCAACTAAATTGTTTTTTTTTAAATTTTTACTAGATGATTTTCAATTTTATTTCATTTTTTAATATTTTTTATTTTTTTCAATTTTTTTTAATCATAGGTATGATCATTGATCACGATTTTTATTCAATTTCAGGTCATAATATTTTTCCAAGTTTCAATATTATTTCTGATTAAATTTCAAGTTTTTTAAAGCTCTTCATTTTTTTTCACTTTTCAACGTTTTTTAATTTTCAGACCATTTTCAATTCCATTTCATTTAATTTTTTTTTCAATTCCAGCTTTCCACGATATTTTTAATCGTTCCATGTACGAAATATACTTTAGCAAAATTCTCCCATTTCAAGATTCTACGGGTAGTATGAGAGTAAGCCATTCTTTAAAAGCCTAATTTTCCTAAAAATGTTCCGCGAGGTACAATTTCACGTCTGCTAAGTGAATAAAAAACTAAAAGAGAATACAATTTTTATAGAAGAAAAACCTAACAAGGACGCAAAATAGTCCACCTAACCAGCTCTCTCGTACAAACAAGCAAAAATAATTGGGTTTCAGTTTACAAGTATAAACTTATCCTGGAGGAAATTCTCAATTTTCAAAAATTCATTAAAAATGTACCAAGCAAGAGAAAGTTGTTGTTTTCTTCTTTTTTGGAATAAAAACGATAAGTTTACATTTTTAGAGCAAGATTCCATTTCTTTTGCTCGTGTAATATTTATCGCAGTGAATTACGATTATTTTCCGGTACATTTTCTTTGCTAGAATTCGACTATGATATTTTTTAAAAATACGGTAAATTATGTTGATAGCGAAAGCAAATTTTATCCGGGTGAGGAAAGGGTAATAAGTATAAGTCGATGCATTCGAGAAACTATAAAACAAAATAATTCCATAAATGCACTCTACGAAGGTCAAAAATAAAACCGAGTCAGACAGAAGAAATAAAAACAATTGAAGGAAAAATTATTTGTTTAGGGTTGCATTATGTTGAGGAACTTAAATAGGGGTTGATTTGAATTAACTGAAGAAATCAGACTTTGCTTTGAATTATGATATAGAGGTACAATCAAACCTCTTACTCTAATCTGTTGAAAAATCTCATTCTCGAAAAACTTTTCCGAAACACGAATGATATATTTAATTATTTATAAAATAAGGAAAAGAAAAATTTCAAATCACAAAATAATTCATATTTTAAAAAAAAACTTCTAGAAATAAAAATCTCCTTAACGAATTGTTAATGAAATAAAACATTCTATGCTGATTGACCATTTAGTTAATTTTTTCCCCAAACACTTCACCCCTGGCGAAACTACTACGTCATTGGGCGACCGATTTCAACGAAAAACTAATTTCGCAACCTTGAAAATTAATGTAAAAAAATTTGCCGCCAATCGATACTATTTCTAATTTTCTCTCCGTATCGCCACCATTTTTAACCGATCGATTCAAAATTTAGCCATTCGTTGGAAACACCCTTTCTGCACGTTCTATCTCTCGGCAACTTTCACCTTTAAAACGCAACTTTCATTACATAAATTGAAATGGAAAAAAACTCCGTTTAGAACACGTCTCGCGGGCCAAAATTACACCCAGACATGTCGTACAATTCCACCATGTGAAATCCCTTCTTTGGAAAATGTTTCTAATCTTCGATACTGGGGAAAAAAAGAAACAGTCTCGGCAAAGTGATACTTTAAATGAAAAAGTACGCTATTCATATAAATTCGCGAAAGTTTGCAGATTCTCTATTGTTGTCGACTCGAACATCACGAGCAGTACGCTCCGCGCGTCTGTAAAGAGTGAAAAAAAAACCACGACGGTTCATTTCCAAAAGGGTCAATAGCTTAAAAAGCCGTATTCGTGTGTCTCCACGTACGTAAAAAATTACGCCACTTTTGCGACTAAAAATCGTCATTTTTTCTGTGTTTTTTTTCCACTGGTTTCTGATAACAACTTATATATAGACTACAAATACACAAAGATAGAAGTGATTTTAACTCGACGACGTCGACTTTATACTTTCCAATTTTATTAAAAGCTGTCTCCGATTGTCTATTGGAGGGGGGCTGGAGAGGGACAGAAAACCCCAAGTCGCATATTCGACATTTAAAATATTATACAGGGTGTCCGGCGAGTGGTCTGCCAAACTTGAAATTTGAATACAATCAAGTTCGAATGACAAAAAACTTTGTGCACACATAAGACTGGAGCTAACTCCGGATTTTGCCAGAGTAGGAGTTGGAGTAATTTTTTTTTCAAAGTCTGAGTTGGAATTGAAATTTTTAAACTTTTATTCAATCCTCTTAATAGTGTTTCTGACTACAATTCTCCAAATTTTTACAGAAAAAAATCATCACTATTTTTTTTTAAATCTCAACGTTTTGTCTCCGTATTTTTGAAAAGACTCTTTTCAATTTTTCATACCTATCATGGAAATAAAATTTTAAAATAATCTAAAATTTTTTAGAATTAAATTTTTTCAATTCTATTAGAATAAAAAAATTCATGATAAATTATAGTAAAAAAAGACCTCAACTCAACTCTTTGGGCAAAAAATGAATTCTCATCAAAATTGAAAATATGTACCTACTTATTAACCACCTTCACCTCTATCTCAATTTTCCAAAAAAAATGTTTCAAGTAATTTTTTAAAAAATTTTTTGGAACAATAAAATTCTCAAGATTTTTTAGAATATTTTTTTTTCTATTTTTTCGGAGAAAAAACATTCAAAATTTTTCATTTTGGAATTTTAAAATATTCAAGTAGCCCTACACGTATATCAATTTTTTCAACAAAAAAAGTTTCAATTTTTTCGAAAAAAAAATGTTTCAATTATTTTTTCAAAAAAATTAAATACCTATTCCAATTTTTTGGAGAAAAAATAGTTCTCAAATTTTTACAGAAAAAAAATCTTTGAATTTTTTTGAAACAATAAAATTTCTCAGATTTTTGGGAATAATTTTTTTAAAATGTTTTTGAATAAAAAATTTACATTAGGTATGTGAATACCTACGAGTAGTTTATTTTTTCAAAAAAAGAAAATGTTCCAATTTAAAAAAAAAAAAAAAAAAATCTCAAACTTTTACAGAAAAAAAAATCTTTGAATTTGAAACAATAAAATTTCTCAAGTTTTTTGGGAATGATTTTTTTTTCAATTTTTTTGAAAAAAAAAACAGAATTTTCATTTGTAGGTAATTTAAAAATAGTTGAATTTTTGCAGGATTTTTTTATAAAAAATTTGATTTCCTTGGAACAATAAAATTTCTCAATGTTTTTTAGAATAAAATATTCATTTCATTTTTTCCCGGGATGGGGTAATTCTTTTCAAAGTAAAAAAAACTTTGCAACTTTTTTGAACGAAATTTAAATTTTTTGTCTCCATATGAAAAAATCTTCCAATTTTTTCGAGAGAAAGAACTGTCTTGATTTGTTGCGTTACGTTTCCATTTTTTCAGAGTTTTTTCTTCAAAAAAAAAATATATATATTTTTGTTTCTTTTTAAAAGTTACACCTGGTTCAAGCATTGCCTTGCCGAAATTTTGAAATTTTTGCAAACCACTGCCCCTTCAAAATAAAGATTAATACTTGGTATGGAATACATAATGTTTTTTGTTGATGGCACTTGGTTGCATTCAAATTTCAAGTTTGGCAGACCTCTCGCCCTCGCCGGACACACTGTATACGCGGCTAATATGGCTGCGTTAAAAATTAGTATAATAAGGCGTTTAAATCATTTTCAAAAGCTGGAATATGCGACCACCGCATATTTTGACATTAACGTATACCTCTATTGCATGTTTTTTTCTTTTCCCTTATGCTTTTTTCTCGAAAGCCGTCATTAGGATTGGGGTTTCATACATAAAAGGGTAATGGGAATAATTAGGCTACTCTATACACACAAAATATTTACACATTAAAGAATATAAACTTCACAAATACACTACAAGTCGTTATCGTACGTATTTATAAAACGGGGTATTTTTTCCCTTTTTTTTTCGTTAATTCCTAAAAATACTTTTTCCTTTTTTTTGGTCGTATCGTGAAACACCGCGTGCGAAGTAATTACCGCATCGAACCTCGATGTTTGTTATAAATTGTAACAGTGACAAGTCCGATACCTATAATCACCACTTCTTTTCGTAGAAACCTACATATTTATTATTAATAATATTTATTAAAGTTAATAGTTCGGGTTCTCTGTCCAAATAACAATTAATATAATAGGACTGGATAAGCTTGCATGCTACAGCCACAAATACCAAAGGGTACCCTGCCAATTTACATTCTATATTTCCTGCGCGCTTGTATGTTAAACTCCTGTACTTAATTTCTTGATCGAATAACCACAGTGGAAATTTTCATTCATGTTTTGTAGGTACCTCGTATTTTGCACCTTAGCAGAAATCGATACTCTCTACACGCTGCGAAAAATTCTCTCCTTTTTTTTATCCAAAAATAAAATCAAGTAAAAAAAATGACACGATTTAACAACCTTGTAAAGTCAACGAGTAGGCTGTGGCAACTACATAGAAAGATTATTCATGAGATTTTAATTACCATCGTAATTCACCATTTTAAAAAATTACTCTCCAACACGATGAGGTCAAACTACACGTACACGTAGACTTTATACTTTTTCAAAATCTCTTCGTACCTACATTGCAAAAAAGAGCACAATTTGAGGCATATGTGTATTGTGTATAATACAGGAGCAGGATCGTGTTAAAGATGCGAGCAGCCGAGTAGGTACTCGTTCTATACGAGGCTTCTCAATTTTCACTTATAAAAAGTTCTTTTTAATAATCTTTCTCTTTTTTTCTGCCATTTCTCTCGTCGGTGGCTTTTTTCGTCGCGTTGAAGAAAATGCGCTGGTTTCTTTTTACAACATCGAATGACTCCTCTTTTGTGTGGAACTGCTAGTGAACTTTTCAAATCTGCGGTATAAACCGTCTCAACTCCCTTTTGTGTAACTAAATTCTCTAAATTTAACGCGTATTGAAGGTTTGGCAATTTTTTCCTCTTCCTTTAGTAAGTACGTATTTGCCAGGCTGTACCTTGCATCTACTAAAATTAATACTCATTCAACTCGCTTGATGATGGTTTTATGTGAAAATATTATGGCAGATTCCAATTTCTTTCATTTTTGATGTGGTAATAAGTGAAAAAGTGGAAAAGTGAGCCCAAGTGTTAACCATTTTGAAAAAATAAGACTAGGTAATAAAATCCATTTCAAGAGGTAATCACTTCAACTTGAAAATTCACAATGGTCTCAAAAATTATTTTAATATTAATATTTCGAAATTCGGGGGGGGGGGGGGGGGCGGCGACAAAAATGTCAGAAAGACAGCAAAACTCATACAAATGTGTTTCGTTGTTTTTCAAGCTCAATCATATTTTAGAAAATGTTGTGAAAACAAATAAGATACATAAGAAAAATTATTTCTGTAGAAAATGCTAATAAAATTAATTTACATAAAAATTTTCAAATTTATACGAATTTTTTTTTCAATTTTTGGAAAATTTTCAATTTCTGTGTTTACTCATTTTTTCAAAATTTTCAATATTTGCGAAATACTATTTTTTTTGGAGGGGGTGATTTTTGGAATGATTTTTATGAATACCTATTTATTTTCCATGATTAAAACATTTAATTTAACCAAATTAACAAATTCTTGAAATAATATTTTCAAGAATTGAACAATTTTGTGAATTTTCAATTTATTTCTCACTCCAATTTTTCTTGTAAAAATTTTTCGATGTCTAAAAATTTATTGTTACAATTTACAAATGCTTTTAAAATATTTCCGAAAATTCCTTATCTTTTGAAATTTTTCATTCTTGATGAAGATTTACAATTTTTCCAAATCCTTTCATTATCACGAGTGACTAATTGTTTTTAAAATATTTCGTATTATATATAGAGCACTTCAGTTTTCCGAATTTCGAATTTTTTCAACTTTTTCAAATGATTCATGCATTTTTTTTTTATTAACAATAAATAAAATTTTCCAATTTTTTCTTAATTTTTCAATTTTTATGATTTTTTATAACATTTCAAAAATTGACAAACTTTTTAAATTCTCAAAATTTCATAACTTCAAATTTTATTCGATTTCATAATTGTTTAAAAAAACCTTTCTGAACTAGCTAATTTTTTTAAATTTCAAATAATATTAATTTAGTTTTATCTACTGAATTCCGGAATCATTAAAAATTATTAATTTTTCCAAATTATATATTTTTTTATCACAATTTTCTATTGTTTTTCAACTTTTTTAAATACCTACTCGTCCTTCTAAAATTGATCAATTCTTCAAAAATGAAATTTTTCCAAGCACTTCGATTTTCCGGATTTTTTAATTTTTTCAAATGATTTTTGAGCATTTTTTTTTGGAAGTTAATAGGTAGCCAATTTTTTAATTTCGCCAAATTTCTCAATTTTTGCGATTTCTTAAGAGTTTTAAATGCTTCTAAAATTACCAATATTTTCAAGTTTCAATTTTTTCGAATTATTAAAAAATACCCATTTTTTATGATTTCTTAACTTCCCAAAAATATTTCAAGAATTTCCCAATTTTTAAAATTTTCAATTTTGTTTTCTTGAATTTTTGAATCATTGATTTTTTCCCTAATTTTTAGGATTTCCCCTTTTTAAAAAAGATTCTAAAATTTTTGGCCTTTGAAATTTCAATTTTTCCCAACTTCTTATTCAAATTTTGTGTCTATTGAAGCATTTCTCAATTTTTCACGATTTCCTAACTTTTTCTTCTTCGTCTAAAATTGATCAGATTATTTTAATTACCCCCTTCCACCCCCAAATTTTCGAGTTTTTCGTGATTTCTCAAAATTTAAAATTTCATTTTTTAGACTACCTATTTCAATCAGTTTACCTATACAGGTTTTAATTTTCTCATATCATCATAATATAGTAATTCCTTTATTCAATGATATCATATATTTTAGATGTTTTTCAGGGGGGGAGGGGGGGGAGGTTCAAAGTCCGTACTTATATCAGTTATATCACCTGCAAAAGCAAAGAAAGAAAGAAAGAAAGAATGAAAAAAAAAAAACACATTCCAAGAACTAATCATTTTGAAAAAATTAGTCATATTATTTTCAAAGTTCAAAAAAAAACTTGAAACTTTTTAAAGGAATTTTGTAAAAGTTTTAAAACATTTTTACCATACTTTAAAAATATCTTAATTTCGATCCAAAAGTTACAAAGAAAATTACAACTTTTTTCATCAAGAAATCGTGATTAGGTACTTTCGATAATTACAACAAACTCGAGCATACACGTGTGGGATAAACTTTCGTGAAAGGAAGACAAGTGTACCAGTAGTATAAACGCCTAATATACGAAATAAGAGGGGAGGGAAGGGTCCAATCGAAATTTTTTATAATAACCAAAATTATTTCTAGAATCTTAATCTACAACTTTTGTTTGAAAATTTTTTCAATTAAAACCCTCCCTCCTCTTCAATTTTTCATATTAATACATGGATACTCATTAATTGAAAATTGAGGAGAGGTAAGTAAGGGTTGAATTGAAAAAATTTTCAAACAAAAGATGTAGATTAAGATCCTAGGAATAATTTTGGTTATCATAAGAATTTCAATTGGATCCTTCCCTCCCCTCTAATTTTGCATATTTGTACGAAAATACTCTTTATTAAAAAATGGAAAGAAGGGACGAAAGGAGGGGTTGAATTGAAAAAAATTTCAAACAAAAGTTGTAGATTAAGATCCGAAAAATAAGTTTGTTCATTATAAAAATTTCGATTAGACCCTTCACTCTCCTCTAATTTCACATATTAGGCGTTTATATAGTATTTGGACTTGGAAAAATTCAGCTCAATCCAAACCTCTGCATTGCAAACTAGGAGCTAGTCCAAAAAGAGTCAAACCGAATTACAAACATATTTTGGAGTAAACCAATTTTCCTCCCTCTAAGGTACACAGCATTAGTATGATTTTTTTCTCTTCTCTGGTCTGGTCCAATTCTGTGTACCAATTGGTAATTAATATTAATTTGATACTTTTCGTCGAAAAGTACCATCACCTAGCAACGTATAAAAAGTACTCCAAGCTCGTCGGAGATGTACGATATGATGTAAATTAAAACACTCGAACGGTTATTATGCTTATAAACGAATGTTATCTAAAAAAAATCTGTCACGTGTGCGCGTCATTAAGCCGTACGACGGTCGTATCCAGCGTCCTCTCGCACGCTACACTACTGCCCATGCCCGTTCCGTTCGTATCCTTAATAATGACCGGGTATGCCTTAAGGATACTGAAACGGTTTCATTAATTAAAGGTTATTCAACATAATGCCTTTTGCCGTACAGTCGACTCGTAGCCGAGCCGAGGTTCTCTCGTGAACGTAATGAGTGTACATGTACTTCAACTAATCTAACATGCTGCGGCAGTGTATGTACTCTAGGTTATAGATCTGTCAACTTAAAATGTCTATACAAACAAACGAACAATGCACACCATTTATTTAGCCTTAAATAGCCAAGGTTTATTTATCGTCGACATAAATACGCGAATAGTCGCCGAGCCGGCAGTTATCTGCGGGCATGTCACAGATGACCACGTTATCTGCGATACGTATCAATTACAATGCACCGGCAGAAAGAGTATACTCGAGTACCCAGAGAGATGAGCTTCCATGCTCTCGCTCTCGGTACCTAGGTATGTAATAAAAAAATAGCCAAAAGAGGTACTCACCTTATCGATGGCGAAGTTCTTGATCGGAGCCAAAATATTGGATTTAACGCACGGGTAATTGTGTACGAATTGAGCACAAACACCGTGAAGACAAGCGTGACAATCAGACGGACAGAGGAAATCGCACATACAACAACAGGTTAACTTGCACGAACAAAGCGACGCGTGAAAAGACACGGTACGAGCGCAATTAAAAGAATGAGCCGACACTGCGGGTACATTAAATCCAAAATTTTCTTCGCTTTCGTTATCCGCCGCACCAACGTTGTTGTTGATCTTCTTGGCAACGGCCACCACCAGGTTTTCGTGAAAATCGCACGATTTCTTCGACAGCACAGACGACGACGAGTTAATTCTAGCTTGAGGTAACACACTCGGCTTGACCGAATTTACCGATTCGCGAACGGTGAACATTTCGTAATTCAGGGGATTACGAGGGGTAGACGACGACGAAGGAGATGGCGACGAATTCACCGGCGAAGCTGATAGATCATTATTGGAACGATTCAAAGGCATATCTACGTTAAGGTCGCGTCTGGTGCGAAAAAACTCGATGGTGTTATCGGTAAGACTAGAAGATCTGGGTCTGATTTGTCTATTCTCTAAGATGAAGAATTCTCTGTGAGAATTACGAAACTGAAAATTTTGGAATGTGGGTATGGTACTTGGTAGAGGCGATGTAACAGTAGGCGACGATGCCGAAGACGACGTCAAACACGATGAAATTGATGCGGATGATTCCTGCTTCGCAGCCGCCAGCCCGTTGGTCGACTCGTGCACCATGTAATTTTCAAAATCGATATTCAACAGCGTAGATACCATAACTGGGTGATATAGTAGCTTATTTGGATCTTCTTCTCGGCTCTCGTTCGTACCTCGTGTGTCTGTATTGGCCGCTGGTCGCGGTCCTACCTCTTCCACCTCTTGGACAGCATTTAACAGCAGATAATCTGGTAACGAGGTTTCGTTCTGTTTTTCATTATCCTCCTCGGACGATTCTTCGCCCAAATCATTACACAGCGTGCTTCGATCTTCATCGGTGAGCATTTCGGACCGAGAGATTCTGCTTTTGAAACTTCTTACAGGCGAGATAGGAAAATTTTCACTTTCGGCAACCGGTAATCGTACTGTACACGTTCGACGTTGTACACATTTAATATCCAAGCCGATGAATAAAACATGTCGAAAAATATCAACTTACCGCGCAAACCAGAAAAACTAATCAAATTGAGAACTACTTTACAAGAATAAAATAATATATCTTTGAGAAAAACACGACAACCGGCATACTACGGCGGCGAATTTACACACAATTCACGATCGGCCGGACCGCCATTCGACGACTACACAAAACGAACAACATTTCGACTCTGTTACACCACGTTCGCGTTCGTAAGTTCGTAACGCGGTACATAAACGTGCTGCAATCGGCGTTGAAAAAAACGCAGTGTTGCCATTTGAAAAGAAAATACGTTTCGGAGCACGCTGGGGCGCGCGCATCGGTTTTCTCACTATTGGTTATTTTTACGGAAACCTTCTGCTGCTCATTTACTCACCTGAAATTTTTACCAAGTCCAGTACTAAATAAATACTTTTCTATTCGAAATTGGAGGGGAGGAAGAGGTCCAATCGGAATTTTTGTAATGACCAAAATTATTCCTAGAACTTCAAGCTACAACTTTTGTTTGAAATTTTTTTCTATTTGACCCCTCACCGTCACCTCCCCCCTGTTTTTAGTACGTAATTTTGAATAAGTTGTATTATCAAAAATTGGTGTGGAGGGAGGGGTCCAATCGAAATTTTTGTTATAACTAAAATTATTTCTAGAACCTCAAGCTACAACTTTTGTTTGAAAATTTTTCAATTTGGCCCCTTACCTCACCCCTGTCGGCTGTTTTTAATAATGTATTTTGAATAAATCATATTGTTCAAAATTGGTGTGGGGGAGGGGCACAACCGAAATTTTTGTCATTACCAAAATTATTTCTACAACTTCAAGCTACAACTTTTGTTTCAAACTTTTTTCGATTGAACCCCTTCCTCTCTCCCCTCTGATTTTTAATTAATAATTATAATTATTTTAATAAGTATCTTGGGAGTAAAGAGAGATGGGGCTTAATTGAAAAAAATTTTACACCAAAGTTGTAGCTTGAAGTTGTAGGAATAATTTTGGTTGTTATTCGAAATCAGTGGAGAGAGAGGGGGGCTTAATCAAGGGGTCGTTTCTATAAAAACAGCCATAGTCATAAAATCGAACTTTATACATAGGAAATCAAAAAAACATGCTCTAAAAGTTTTGTTGAACTCAAATTTTGATAAATGACTTATGAACATTCTCCAAATACCTACTTAGCTGAGGATTCAAAATTCATTTCATTTTTATACCCCCTCCCCTCACCCTTAATCCGATAAATTAAGATCAAAACTCAAAATAATCTGCAACTCGACTACCTACGGTTGTTTTTAACAAAAAAATTGTCTTAGAATTAGAAAGAAGTAATATTTCAGAGGGCTTCGCTGTAGAAACAGTTTTCGTTTTATTTTCGATTTGTGGCGGTAAAATATGATTTTGAAGCGTATCGGCAATCTTTGACCACGCTTCCGGGGGCTGGTGCCTCGAAATACGTGATTTTAACTTTAAAAATGCCAGCTTTGCGAGTTTTTCATCGATTTTCACCAAACTTGGCATGTAGGTAGGTACTAGTACCCAAGAGAAATGTTGGAAAATTTTTTCAGATTTTTCCAACAGCTAAAATGGCCTTGAAAATGACTGAAAATTTCAAATCGTCTTGAGAAGCACAGTTTGGGTACTGACAAGCTAGAAATTTTTTTTTGTTTTCCAAACTTGAAACTATTTACAGCATTCAGAATTTTTTCAGATTTTTATCGAGGTGGGAGATCCCCCACCCCGATAAAAATATGAAAAAATTCCGAGTAGTGTAAAGTAGTTGGAAAAATAAGAAAAAAAATTCCCAACTTGTCAGCTCTCAAACTGTGCCTACCAGGATGATTTGAAATTTTCAAAATCATTTCCAAGGTCATTTCAGTGGTCGGAAAAATCTGAAAAAAATTCCCAACATCGCCCTTGAGCACTTGCATCTACATGCCAAATTTGATGAAAATCGATGAAAAACTCCCAAAGCTGGCATTTTTTAAGTTAAAATCACTTATTTCGAGGCACCAGCCCTCGGGAGCGGGGTCAAAGATTGCCGATATGCTCTAAAATCATATTTTACCACCACACATTGAAAATCAAAACAAAATTTGAAATTCGGGTTTGGGTCTATGTTTCATAAAAAACCATAATCTGACTATGGTTGTTTTTACAAAAATATTCTGCTTTTGGGACAACCTCAAGTGATGAAGGACTTATTTTTTTTTGAAAAATGAACATCAGCATCATTTTTCTCGTGAAATTTACTTTCAAAATTTTTTTTAAAAAACGAAAATTTTGACTATGTTTTTTTTACAAACGACCCCTCAATTCATCAATTGGTGGGGAGGAAGGGGTCCAATCGAAATTTTTGTCATAACCAAAATTATTCCCAAAACTTCAAGTTACAACTTTTGTTTGAAAATTTTTCAATTTAGTCCCTTACCTCACCTCTTTTTTTCATAATAATTAATACCTATATTTCGAATAAATTATATTATTCAAAATTGGTGGGGAGGGAGGGGTCCAATCGAAATTTTTGTCATAACCAAAATTATTCCTAGAACTTCAAACTACAACTTTTGTTGCAAACATTTTCCAATTGAACCCCTTCCCCCTCTCCCCCAATTTTTAATTAGTATCTTGAGAGCGTTATGCAAAATCAGTGGAGAGAGGGGGGCTTAATTGAAAAAAATTTCAAATCAAAGTTATAGCTTGAAGTTGTAGGAATCATTTTGGTTATGACAAAAATTTCGATTGGAGCCCTCCCTTCCCTCCAATTTTGAATATAAAGTATTATTTCAAGGTGAGCAAATGAGCATCAACGGATTTCCGTAGATATAGCCGATCGTAGTTTTACGAAACCTCGTGCGACTCGTGCGTCGTCGTGCTTTACGTGGTATGTATCGAGAATAAATTTTTCATTAGCCGAATTTTTTTTAAAAAATTTAGGCTATTGTGTCCGACCCTAATTTAGAAGGAGAGGGGTAGAAGAGTTCTGACCCCATTTCTCGACGTTTGGAACCAAAAGATGACGATCTGTCACATGTCACATATTTATATATATATATATATATATATATAATTTTACCCCTACTTTTGGAACTCTAGGGCCGAGCCTAACAGGTCAAATGAGGTCAAACTTGATATGTAGGGTTCCCTCGGTGGCGGAATGATGCAAAAAAATTTTTGGGGCCCTAACTCAAAATTGGGGATATGACCCCTTTTTCAGGAGGGTGCGGGGGAGCCCCAATATCATGAAAATTTTTGAAACTTGCCCCAGGGATGAGAGCCCTAATTACCTACACCATAGTCAAATTTCACCCCCCTAAGTCATCCCCACTCATTTTAGGGCCCAATGGGGTGATTTTTTCACGTTGATCAGGCTACAGACCCCCCAAATAGGGCTGGGGGGCCAAAATTTTCATTATAGATCAAATTTGTGCCCCTGATGTGCCTCTTGTAGGTTTCAACTTTTGGGCCCCCTTTGACCCCTGTCAAGGGTCAAAAATCAAGATTTTTCATGTTTTTTCTCGCTTCCCGGTACGTTGATCAGCCTGCAGCCCAAACCAAATGACCTTGGATGCTAAAATTTGGTATTTAGGATAGGTAAGGGTCACTGAGGTGCCTTTTGGGGTTTTTGACCCTCGAGCCCCGAAATTGGGGATGTTCCTTTTTTGAGGGGGGCTCTAAAGAGGCTCCAATTTGACAAAATGATTTGAAATTTTTACCAACAACAGTGACTTTGATTGTCTCCTCTGTATCCAAATTTCAGCTTCCCAAGTCATTCCCACCCCATTTTAGGGCCCAAAAAGTGGATTTTGAGGTCATTTTTTCACGTTGATCAGGCTACAGACCCCCCAAATGGAGCTGGGGGGGGCCTAAATTTTTATCATAGATCGAGTTCATGCCACTGATGTGCCTTTTGTAGGGTTTGACCTTTAAACCCCTTTTGACCTCGATACAGGGTCAAAAATCAATATTTTTCAAGTTTTAACCTGTCTTTTCTGACGCGTTGAACAGCCTACAGCCCAAACTAAAAGACCTAAACAATCGAAATTTGGGATGTAGGGTCAGTAGAGGTCACTGATGTGCCTTTTGGGGGTTTCGACTTTTGAGCACCATTTGACCCCCGTACAGGGTCAAAAATCATAGATTTTCACGTTTCAACCTCTTTTTTGGTGTGTTGGCCCTCGTCTGAAGAGCTGAAAGTAAGAAGGGGATTGAGAGCGAAGCCCTCAATCCTCTCCTGCCATGTCCCTATTGAGGGCGAAGCCCCCCAATAGGGGCATGGGGGCGGAGCCCCCATCTGAAGATGAAATCTTCAATGCAGAGAGGAACTAAAACTGAAGACAAAAACCTGACATTTTTAAACTGAATTTGAAGTTGAAACTGATATTGAAACTGAAATACCATGGATGAAAACATTTTTAAAGTAGTAGACTAACTTGAAAAAAAAAATTCGGCTGTCGCGGAGCATCTTGACTGCTACGCGTTTTTTTTTTTTTATACATTTACGACGAAAGAAAATCTTCTGTCTCGCGTAAGTATTTATATAAAAATTTTCTCTCTATAGTGGACTTAACGACAAAGTTTCTCATTCAGGAATGAATTTATCTCAACTTGTGCGCAACTGTATTAGTGAATGAGGAGATATCGTTGATAGGTATTGTAAAACGAATTTTTATTCTACGACGCGAATAAGCTGCTACGCAATTTTATAGTTAAAGCTGCTAACTTTTCAGTTATCTTCAGAGTTTACTATAAAAATGCTATACTAAAAAACTTAAAAGTGCGTTTAGTATAAATTCAAATTTAAATCTCATCTTAATAATTGTTTATTTTTCCTTGGTGGTAATTTCCAGTTCGGTTCAACATGTTGAAATGATACTGAACAGCTCGCGCCGGTGTTATTCGAATGTCATTGAGGAGGAATTTTTTTGTTTAATCGAGCTTGAAAAAAATTCCACGAGGAACGATATCTTCTCTTTCGCTCTAAACATTACAACAAGTAGAAGGTAAACTATTTTCAAACTTTCGCACGAGTAGTTATAGTCGTTTTGAAATTCACGCAGAATTTTAAACTACGATAACAATAAGTGTCCAGTTTAAATACAATGGTTACTTGTCGATCACGTTCATTTTACTTTGAACACATGAGACTAGACAAGGTATGGATGCGCATGTTTATTGTTATAAAAATTATATATCTCAATTTTCAATTCATTTTTTCATCGTAACGAAAATAAAAATATACTTTTCAACCAGAGTGTTATTGTTATGTTCATTTAAAAAGGCATATTTACCTGCCTACTTTATACCTTTGCTAAAGTTCTTCAAACCTTCATTCTATAGTGATAAAAAAAAGCACTGACGTTTTGATATAAAAAAAATTTAAAAAATGTTCATAATAAAATCAACTGATCTACTAAAAAAATTAATTTAGGTAATTGCCATAAAAATGCTTAATTATCTAAGACCAAGTTGTAAACAGTAAACTATTATGAAAGAATTTCGCACCAACAGTAAGTTGCACTACCACCTCGTAAAATAATTCATTAAATCGTTCCTCAACTCGAGCAAAAAATTATTTATAAAAAATTCATTATACTGAACCAAAGTAAACACATTAAATAAAAAACGATTGTTTTACGTTAACAAGTATGTACAATAAAGTTGAGTAGAGTGTGTAATATTCATTGAATGACATTTCCCTCCCCCCAGTTTCAAGAGCCTTAGAGATGTCATTTTTTTATTAAAATTTTGAATGAACTTTATCCCACCTCCAAACAATTGATACGTAGTTCTCGATTTTGTTTCGTTCATATCGCATCTATCTGATCAGTGAATTTTAATAACAAATCTTAACGAACATTACCAAATATTGTAGAATTTTATCTAATAAAGAATCCAATTCTCTTACGAGTAATTAAATAGGTATCGAATTCTTACACACAGTACTAGAGTGTATACATACATCATCTTATTGAAATAATAAATTAAACTTCGTGATACCTACATATTTTGACGCATGCTAATAATTATCTGATTTGTTTTGATAAAATAAATTAAATTTACAAATGGGCCCAATAAATACCATGTTAAGTTAAAACGTAATTTTTCGTTCAAGAAAATTAAACTTTAAAGTTCAATGTACACGAAAGCCATGGCTAACAACTTGGCAGTAGATTTAGGGGGAGCAGAGGGGTCAAAATATAAAATTTCAAGAGTGAAATGAGCTACACCCCGGAAAACATGGAAAATTCAAAAATTAAGTACATTTTTTTTAATATTTTTTTTTTATTTTTTCATGTTTTTTTTTATTTATTTGGACAAACAAATCTTTTATTTTTTGGATTTAAAATATCTACCAACTTGGTTCTGAAATTTTTTAAGATAAAAACCTCACTTTTTTAGAGAAATAGGTATATCACTCAATTGAAGTGATAATAGGTATTTTTTTAATTTTTTGGAGAAAAAAATCTTTTAATTCTTTTAAGAATAAAATTTTAAAATTTTTTTTTAGATAAAAAACTTCTTTAAAATAGAAAATGTACTTAACATTTTTTTTTTTTTTTTTTTTTTTTTTTAAACAAAAATCTCTTATTTTTTGGAGTAAAAATAATTCTCAAAGTTTTAAGAAAAAGAAATCTTAAATTTTCTTGAGTAAAAATATGTAGTACCTAATTACCTCCTAAAATTTTTGAAAAATAATATCTTCTTTTTTTAGGGAAAAAATCTCAAACTTTTTGAAGTAAAAACATTTTGTAAATTTTTTGAAATAAAAAATTTCTAAAAAAAAATAAAATGAAAATTTTTTTAAAAAATTTCAAAAAAAAATTTTAAAGAAAAATTTCCTAATTTTTTTAAAATGAAAAATTTCTCAATTATTTTTAAATGTAAAATTTCTTAAATTTTTTAAAAATTTTTAAAATGACGATTTTCTTGAATTTTTTAAGGTGATTTTTTTTTTTAATTTTGAAGTGAAAATTTTTTTAAATTGTTTGAAATGGATTTTTTTTTAATTTTTGAAATGAAAATTTTTTCAAATTTTTTGAAATAAAAATGTTTACAAAGTTAGGTAGGATATTATTTTAAAATTACAAATTTTCACCATTTTTTGAGATTTTTTTTCATTTTGTAAAACGAATAGCTATGTTTTAAAGTGAACATATTTCTCAAATTTTTGAAGAAAAAAATCAATTTTTTGAAGGAAACATTTCCTAAATATTATCTTGGGGTAAAAAATCTTTTTTTTTGAATAATTAAGTGGGTACATTTTTTAATCAATTTTTCGAAAAAATCTCAATTCTTTTGAAGGGAAAAAATTCTAAATCAAGTACATATTTTCGGAGAAAGAAATCTCTCATTTTTGGGCAAAACAATTTTTAATTCGTTGGAGGAAAAAAAAATTACTCAACTTTTTTCTTTGGAGTTGAAATTAGCTAATTTTCATTTAGTTAAGTATAATTTTTTCAGTTGGAAAAATATAAAGTACATAGAAAAATTAAAATCATTTCCTACTACTTAAAATCCAAATAATGGGAAAATAAAAATTTGAAAATTACCTTTCATGAAAAGGAACAACTTTAATGAGCTAAAATCAAAAAAGGCTGAAGTTCGAAAAGCTGTCTGTTTTTTATTTTACTTATTTTATTTTTAAAAGTAGGAGCGACTGCGCTCTGTATAAAATTCAGTCAAGGAAAAAATAAAAAACAGCTAATTCTTTCCTCTCAAAAGAATAAAAAACTTGAGGGAGGACGTAGGGTCAAAAAAAAGAAAAAAAATTTCATCGACCAACACGAAAAATAAAATTTCCATCAAATTATGTGCTGCCATTTTAATACAGCAAGCTATAGCTTAATTAATTATTTTTATGTAGCTCGAACGAAATATAAATAAGTATTTCGCTTATAAAGGCCGAAAAAAATCAAATCTTACCTTTTTCGTGTTTTAATTTAAACACAATATTTTCGCCGAGCAAAAGTATGGAAATTGTTTGATAAAGAATTAGGTAGAAAAAAAACGCAACGAATTCTTTTTCTTTTATCTTTGCACGAGTAGGAATTAATAAATTTCAAAACTAATTAAAGAAATGAAATCAGGCATTTTAAACGTTTTCTTTTTTCTCCTATGCGCGCCAAACGAGAAGGGAATTATGGAATTTTTAGCGTAAAATAAAACACAAAAAAATCTTTGTGAAAAATTATTTCGTTGAAGAATAAACAAATTCAGCGTCTAAATTTTCATTCTTTTTATTTGAAATCGTGCTTTGTTAATTTTTGCCATTGTACAAATTTATCGTTATAAAATTTTTTTAAAAAAAATGTATAAAATTTATAGGCGAGTTAAAATATTAATTAACTTTTTTTCGCGAAGGAATATTTTATAAATGAGGGTACACCTAAAACCGGTAACCATTTTACTTGGAGTATTTCAGTTTGAAAGCGTAGTTCTAGTTTTTTTACTCTTTTCATTAACAATGCTAACCTAATTAGTAGTACATAATGTTAATGAAATTGCATAATCTTAACGAATAAGGGGTTCTTCGCCTTAAATTCTGGCAGATGCAATTTAATTAACATGATACGCTCGTTATCGAGCAAAATTACGCAGTGGTGTACAAAATTGCAACAAATAAGCCTGCGAACTGTCGAGTCCTAGGCTGTTACAAAGTCTCGATAAAGTTTATAAATTACTTAATTAGTCGCTCTGTGTTATAACCCTTGATAAATTTTCTTTATTTTCGAGCAGAGAAATTTCACCTAGCTAGAAGAGTTACAAGGATAAAATGACAGTTATGGTTATCGAATATTTGGAAGTTCAAGGTTACCAGGGAAAATCCCGTGTTTACCAAGATTCTTAGTAAATACCTATCAAATTATTCAATCGAAATACTTTCGTTTATTGTACGAACGAGTTATGAAATTTCCGCAATTTTCCAACAAATTGATTTCGAAAGTTTTCATATTCAGTGAGAAGAGCAATAAGAAATTGGGAAACATTTCTCGTAAAAGGAACAATTTTAATGGATCAGAACTAGAAAATGCGAAAGATTGAAAGTGAATTTTTACATCACATAAACTCCCAGAGTAGACTCGGATATGTGGAAAATATCTTTTTGAGTGAAAAATATAAATTCTGCGTTCCTGTTCGTAAAAAATGAAAAATCTTCGTTCCAGTTCGTGAAAAATCTTATTTCAGTTCTTCTGAAGTAGGTAATATACGATTTTAAAATTTGTTATTCTCAAATTTTTATGGGAAAAAAAATGAATAAATATTTTTTGAGAAAAAGTCTCTTTCTTAATGCAGAAAGAAAGCTCTAATTGTTTATGAATAAAATTTTAATTTTTCTTAAATATCTATTTTGAAGAAAATTTCTCAGTTTTTCTGAAATAATATTTATCAAATTTTTGGAGCAAAAAATCTGATAAAATCTATTATTTTAAAAAAAATATAATCTTGGGGGAAATTTTTTCAATTATAATCTCAATTTTTCGAGAAATTCGAAAAAAACCAAATATTTTCTAAAGAGGAAAATTTCTCAAATTTTCTGGAAGAAAAGTGTTTCTCAAATTTTTACAGAAAAAAATAGTGAAGAAAATTTTTTTGGAAGAAATTAAAAATCTCTTTTCTGTTTAGAATGAAAATAATACAAAATAATATCTTATTTTAAGAAAAAAAAATTATCAATTATTTTATAAAATAATCTTTACTATTGTAAAATATTTTGAAGCAAAAAATCTGGTTTTCTGTTTAGAATTAAATCTCTCGTTTTTGGGGAAAATTTTTTTAATTAATCTCAATTTTTCGAAAAAATGTAACATTTTATAGAGAAGAAAATTTCTCAATTTTTCTGGAACAAAAGTATTTCTAAAATTTTTAGCGGAAAAAATAGTGAAGAAAATTTTTCAATTTTTTGAAAGATGAAATCTCTTTTTTGTTTAGAAAGAAATCTCTAATTTTTAGAGAAAAAAACATGACCAATTCTTTTAGAAAATAATCTTGACTATTGTAAAATATTTTGAAGCAAATAATCTGGTTTTCTGTTTAGAATGAAATCTCTCGTTTTTGGGGAAAATTTTATTTTCAGTTAATCTCAATTTTTTGAAAAAAAAAAAAAAAAATTTCTGGAGAGGAAAATTTCTCAATTTTTCTGGAATAGAATTATTATTCCTCAAATTTTTAGGAAAAAAAATAGTAAAAAAATCTCTTATTTGTTTAGAATCAGTTAGAATGAAATCTCTTATTTTTAGGGGTTGCAATTCTTTTAGAAAATAATCTTATTGACTATTGTCAAATATTTTGAGCGAAAAATCTGTTTTTATGTTTAGAATGAAATCTTTAGTTTTTGGGGAATTTTTTCAATTATAGGTAATCTCAATTTTTAGGAAAAAACTAATATTTTTTGAATAGTAAAATTTCTCAATTTTTCTGAAATAAAATTATTTCTCAAATTTTTAGAGAAAAAAAGTAGTGAAAAAAACTCTTCTTTGTTTAGGATGAAATATCTCATTCTTAGATGGATAAAATCTCATTTTTTTAGAATTTTTTTTTATCAAGTAAATCATAATTTTTTTGGGAAAAATATTTTTTTAATTTGCGGATAAAACAAATTCTTCATTTTTTTGTAAAAGAAAATCTCACAATTCTCATAAAATAATTAAACAATTATTTTGAAAAAAAAACTTTCAAATTTCCTGGAATATTGAATTTTTTTTTCTACCTAAAGTCTAAAATACTATTTATTACTTAAATGGATTGATTTATAAAAAATTGTTTTCATAAGGAATGAATGAATGAATGAAAATATTTATTTGTAATATGAAGCATTGCTTCCTTTACAACGTCCAACTTTAAATAATACTTCAGTAATGAATTGAAAGAATTAAAGTATAAAAATAAATAAAAATAAAATATTACAGAGTATCATTTTCGATGTTCATACTGAATACGTCCACCGAGTAGAATGCTTTCGTTAAAAGCCATTCTTTCAGTAATTTTGTAAATCTTTTCAAAGTTGAGGTATTTTTAATGTCGGTGGGAATATGGTTGTAAATTTTCGCGTTCAACTTATTGATAAATTGGATCTTTTTTTAAAAGTAATAACTATAATACGTTTTTAAAAGATTTTAAAATAACGAACACCCAGTCAAAAAAAATATCAAAAATTACCCATAATGGTGCGAGAGGGTTAACAAAATATTAATAAATAGGAACAATTGTCAATTTTGAGTTTTGAAATGTTTTGGCAAAACAATTTTTTTGAAAAATGATAATAATTGAAAAATGTTGACTTTTTTGAGTATTTTCATCATTAACTACCAGAGTAGACCCTGATATATGTGTAAAAAAATTGAACCATTTCGGCTAAGTAATTACCTATCTATGTTGAAAAAAAAATGTAAAAAAAAGAATGAAAAATGAAAAAAATTTTGAGCTCGAAGCTTCATACATACCTAACTACTAACTTTCGTAATTTTAATTTAAAAAATTTTCTAAAAGGGAAAAAAAGGAAAAATAGATGATTCGTTCTTTTCATTCTTCGCATAAATAGAAAATAACGAGGTCGTAACTGGCACATTATCTTTTGTAGAATAGGTACTTGGAGTTTTTACCCTTCCTTACTCCTAAACCGTCGTCAAAGTGCAGATACAACATACGTACATTTTTACTTCACGAATTGTGTATAAGTCATTTGTTTTCTATTGTTTAAAAAACAGCCAACCGTGATGTTTCTACTCGAGTACAAAAAGAGGGTATTCGTAATTATAAAATTTTATTCGAGTATCATCTAAGAATGCTTGAAAAAAAAGAAAGAATCCTCCGTCGATAAAAACAACGCCATGGCAGGGCAATTGTTGAAAAGTAGAACGAATCTTGTTCTTTTAATTTTCTCGATTATTAATGAGGGAAGCTTTTTGAAAGTGTGATCGCGTCCGTGTTTTATGTAAATTTGGTTTCAACTCTTTGTGACGATGAAATTTTGTTGTCAGTTTAAATTAAACTTTTTCGTTGGTTTGTAAAGTCACGAAAAAGTTGCAGAGGTTAAGCGAGAATTGTTTCGTAGTTTCTGCGAAAAATAAAATAAAAAAATAACTTGGAGAGTTTCATTTTAAATAAAAAGGAATATTTTCGTTGCGAAAAAATACCACTTTTGTGTGACCTTTCTGAAATCCTATCTAAATGTAAGAGATGAGAAGCGTTGAGAGAATACGTTTATTTTCTCAAATATATTAGTATAGAGATACCTTGAACAAATTATTCAAAACGACTACGTCATGTCATATCTTTTGCCTTTCAGGTATTTTTATAATAGTTTGTATTACCAAAGATAGGTGTATGTAGGTACTTTGATCTAATACGTAAACATTTACACATATTTTACCTAATGTAGAGAGAAACGAGAACGTATTTCTTGGATTACGATAAGTCAAAAGCTCCAGTAAAATATTCTGTGTGTTAGGTACTTCGTACTTTGTGAGTAATTATCATGTAAATCTTGAAGCTTTACTTCACTTTAATCCACAATTATTGCTCCAAGTTAAAACGTTCTATTTAAAGTTCAATATACTTCATTAATCCAATTATCATGACATGTTAAACGTTATTGACTATGAAATCACCCTTATATCTGGATACGTATAATGCCTTTGAATTCCGGTCATTACATCATGCAATAATCAAGTTGGACATTTCGCAAAATGCTGATATGAAAATTAATCCTCTAGAGATATTCATTTTATGTGGGCAGATTTTAAAAATCCTTCGTCCTTATTTAGGAATATAGACAAATATAATATGTATTATGACTGAGGGACTTGAAAAAGCATTGGAGAAAATTTTATAAATTCTCTCTTATAAAATTTTCTGTTCCCAAAATGTTTTTTTTTTTAAATTCTCTTTCAAAAATATTTTTTGGTACAAAAAAACCGATCAAAAACACTTTTAATTTGAAAAAGAAATACATGAATGTTTTTTTAAACCAAAAAAAAATGAATGAAATTTTTCAAATTCTTTCAAAATAAGATTTACAACTATTTTTTGCTTCAAAAATAATTGTTTAAAAATAAATTCGCAGCAAGACAATATTTGAAGGCGAGGGACGGATGAGGGGCGGCTAGGGACGGCTATGGTCTCCTGAGGGATGGTGAGGGACGGCTGAGGGACGGCTAGGGACGGCTAAAACGGCGAGGGACGGCTAGGGACGGCAAGGGATGGCTAGGGACGGCTATGGTCTCCTGAGGGACGGTGAGGGACGGTTAGGGATGGCAAGGGATGTCTGGGGACGGCAAGGGATGGTTAGGAACGGCGAGGGACAGCTATGGACTCTTGAGGGACGGCAAGGAACGGCTGATGGACGGCAAGGGACGGCTGAGGGATGGTTAGGGACGGCAAGAATGGCGAGGAACGGCGTGGAACGTCGAGGGACGGCAAGAATGATTTAAAAATGGATATAAAATGAAAAAATCTATCCAAAGATCCAATGCAAAATCCTCCTCTGACTCAATTTTTGAGATTTTTAAAAACACCAATTTTGTAAAAACTCTTAATTCCTATGTATTTTTTGTTTCAGAAATTTTTGGAAAAAAAGTCGTAGGAAAAGAATATTTGAAAAATTTCCTGAAAAAAAAACAACCAGAAATTCTATCAAATAATTGTGGCAAAATTTTTAAAAAATTCCTTCCAAAATTTTTTATGTAAAAAAATTCTGCGAATTTTTTTTTTCCAAAAATAATTTTCCAACGTTTTCTTAATAAATGTTGGAGAAATATTTTCTTGTTACAAATTTTAAAAAGTTGGGAAGTATATTTTTTTCGTTTATTCTAAATTTAAAGCGAATATCATTCCACTATACTTTGCAATATTGACGAAAAAAAAAAATAGTCGACATTCATCATCATTTTCAGTTTTTCCAAGATACAACTAATATACCACGGCGAACTACCTACGTGAATTAGGGATAAAAGTTGGGAAAATTGTAGTTTTATTTTCGTTACAGGTAATAGACCTTTTACGGTGATGACCCAACTGCACGCTATACACAAAAGCAATACCCAGTCATTAAAATATGTAGTACATTATTGAAATTTCACTATAACGCAAAATTATAGTTTTTTAGTTGATATTCTTCGAAAAACCTTTTTAATTCAACCTCGAAAGCGTCACCATATAATCATTTTTTTTTGCCCTCCTGTATAACAGCATAAATACCTATAGGTATCTGTTTCGATGCTACTGATGTTTTAAAATGGCAAACTTGTAATATTGACAAAATTACGATGAAAAAAAAATTGTAGATATTTCGAAATGACAAAGCGTTTACATTATACAAGCACGAGAGGGTTATTTATCATTAAGAAATTATGCAAATCGAAACGTAATCTAGATTTAAGCGAACACTACGGATTGATTGCAAAACACTGGACATTCGAAAGTAAAATTTATGACGTGGTTAGATGGTGGAAAATTAATCGAAAGAATCAGCTTCTTGAGTGAAAAAGAAATTCAAATTTCGTTTAAATTAAATTATGCGGTTAAACTGACGTTTCGAAATATGTAAATGGAAATAAGATGCAGGCTTTTGGTAACATTAAGCTTTGTGAAGTTGTGGATGCGAAGGGATAGACCCGCAGAACTCCAATTACCAAGTTTTCTGCAGTATTTTCTACAGGTACAATGGGTGCATGTACAACAATAGTTCTATAGTTCTACGTAGGATTAAACAGTACTGACCCGAATGATTTCGAAAATAAAATTCTTCAATTGTTGCACCCTCTTCACAGAAATTATACTAAAATTACTAATTGAACAAACCACTACAAAAGTCACAGGCCAATGACACGAAACTTCTTCAAAATTAAAAAAAAAATGAATTCCAAAATTCCAAAAAAAAAATTTAATTCCAAAAAAGTTGAAGAAATTTTCAATTCCGATTTTTTTTTTAAATTTCATATTGAAAAAAATCTAAAAAACTGGAACATTTTTTGATGCCTACAAAAATAAGGAATATTTTTAATTCCCCCAAAAAATGAAAAATTGAAAGATTTTCTTTTTTAAATGAGAAAAAAATACCTAGGTAATAGAATTTTTTCCAAAAGTGAAAAAAAGAAGTCAAAAATTCAAAAAAAAAAAATTGGAAATATTTCATAAATTTCTTTATGCCAAAAAAAAAAAATCGAAAAACCAAAAGTTAAAAAAAATGAGAGAAAATTGGGATTTTTTCCCTCAACAATTTGAAAAAAATGGGTACCCAAAAATAATTATTAAAAAATGTTTTTATTCCAAAAAAATGAAAAATTAGAAAATAAATTTTTTTTTGATGAGAAAAAATATCGGAATTTTTATCAAAAAAGTTACCAAAAAAAAAATGTCAATCGAAAATTAAAAAATTGATTCCAAAAGCATTGAGATTTTTTCGATACAAAAAGTAAGAAATTTTTCAACTTCAAAAAATTGAAAAATTGAAAGATTTTTTTTTGATGAGATAAAATAGTAGGATTTCTAATAACCTAAAAAAAACAACAAAAAAAACTGAGAAACCAAAAGTTTAAAAAAATGACACAAAAAATTGGAATTTTTAATCTCGAGAAATTGAAGAAAAAAAAAATCGAACCGGGGTTGATTCTATGAAAAATTTAGATAATGTTTTATCCCACAAAAAATGAGAAATTTTTCAATTCTCAAAAAAAACAAAGAAATAGGCACCTAAGAAATTTTTTCTCAATTTTTTCCCCTAAAAGTTACCAACAAAAAAATTACCTATCCCAAAAAATTGAAAAAAATTATTCCAAAAGAGTAGAGAAATTTTTTTATTCCAAAAAGATTTTAAAATTTTCTTATTCCAAAAAATTGGGAAATTGAAAAAAAAAGAAGGAAGAGTAGGTAGGTATGTTTACCCTAAAAAATTTTAATCCTAAAAAATAGAATTATTCTTTTTCAATTTCTTAGAACTGCATAATATGAGAAATCAAAAGATTTTTTTCGGATAAAGAAAAAAAAAAATAAAGAAAAAATGGGACAAAAAATTGGATTTTTTTACCTATAAGAAATAAAGTTGAGAAATTTTTCTTCTCTATTAAGTAAAAGATTTCTTTCTAAAAAAAATACTCTAGTTAAAGAAGTTGGAAAAAGTTTCCAATTGTTTCTTTATAAAATTGAGATTATATTCTTCTACGTATAAAAAAAATCATCAAAAAATTACGATTTTTTTCTCAAAAAAAAAAAAAAAAAAAAAATGAGATGTTCACTCCTGAAAAAAACTGAAACCTTTTTTCAATTATAGAAAATTCAAAAAAAAAATGGAAAAAGTAGGTAGGTAGGTTGTGCCGTGCCAAAGAACACTTGACACTACCTGCAACTTTACACTTGTGATCCATTATATCAAAGTTTATCTAGAACACTATTGTTTTCGTTATTTTTCTTCCCACCAGCCTCTATTACAATATAATATCTGATTTCCATAACGATGATAATGTAATTTTGTAGAAATATAAAAACTAAAAATAACATCACGAGACTTTGCTTTCTACACTTCCTGTTTGTATATCCACAAAACATTTTAAAAATGATGATAATGTAGGACACCATCAACATAATGTCAACATTTTAGATATTATCGAAAATGACGCGTTATTATACACAGAGCACCAGCTATTCATCTTTGTCTTAATATTTATGGAATGCTTGAAACGAATATTTTAGTATTGGTTAAAACAGCTATACGTGCAAGCCGGATGAACTTGCCATTAAGTAGATAGAATCTAGGAAAAATATGAAAAAAAACTTCACACTCTTTACAAGAGGCAAGACTTTGAACCTATCTATGTACTACAAAAGTATAAACTAGTCACGTGCGAGCCGCCAAAATAAGCGATCTCATCAGTGTAGTCGTTTTGTTATCATGTACTAAACTAAAACGACTACTGAAAAAAAAGAAAGGAAGAGAAGAAAATACCGCGTAGGCCATAAAAAAGTACATTTTATTAAACGAGTGCTATTGTATAAAAAGTGATGGAACGAGCGGGCGTAAAATTTTATTTGTTAAAAATCAAAAAACTCACACGAATAAAAATTTATTACCTACCAACGTAGTGGTATTACAGTTTTACAAAACTATAAAAGAAAATATGATTGAGACGTAGGTACTTAGTCGTAAATGCCTAATGTTTTCCAATCATTTATTTCGAAAGAAATTTCATCATTTTGTATTTTCCCGAAATCATTTTGTTGCAAACGATAACTAATTTTTTGCAAGAAAATCATCTTAAAAGAACTAGGTATTATTTTGTAAACGATGAAACTGATCGAAAAAATATATTTTATATTACGAATTACGATAACAAACCATACTTGGATAATGAAAATTAACAAAATTTACAACGTATTAATTATTTTACGACTTCTCATTTCAGATAACCATTTCTCAAGCAGTGCTGGACCTGATCTATCGCCTTTTCTATAATAGTCAACTGGAGGTGTACCTTCTTCTAATCTTATATAAAAGTTACAATATCTGTAATGAATTATACCGGCTCTACTTTTGGAATGTCTACGCAATCCTTTGATCATTATACCTTTGCCGGGATGACATTCAGCTAAAGTAACAAAAAATGTATATTAATAGAATTTTGAATATTTTCGAAAGATGGTTCAAAAATCAAATATTAAATTTACCGATCCATAGATTGGTTTTATATTCAACATTGTGTTCTTTCACAGCCAAATCAACTGCTTCATTGATCGCTTGTATTGCTATTACTGCGCCTTTTCTGCCAACTAAATTCAGTTGTTTAAGAGCTTCGTCTACGGTTAATCCACGAACGAAACGACAAATGTACCACATCTTTTTTGGACTATATTTAACGTTAATTAATTCGTGGCAAACGAACTGAAAGAAGTACGGAATTACACAGTGCACTAATTGTGGTTACCAAAAGTAGTTGAAACTATTCTACACTAATCGACTTACAGCTGGTCTTCTAGGTTCTGAAGGATCTTGAGGAGGGTATACTTTTTCATTATATTGCAACCATTTCGATGTCTTGTTTTCACCTTTACCAGACTCTTTTGTAAGATCCGGTCCACTTTTTCTAGAGTTAGGGTTTGGACGATGCTTGGCTTTGAAGATGTCAGAATATGAGCGGCTCAGAACAGTATTGATTGGTTGTAATGAACTGTTAGTATGCATTACTTGACTAATACTTCTGTTACAAAGACATCGCAATGAGTTCCACATTTCTGCACAAAGATGTAACCGGCATTAGAAACACATTTGAAAGCTATAGTGCTATTATTGTTAGGTATATTTTGAGAAGAAAAAGTTCACTTACTGGATTGCTTGTAGTTAGTTAACCAGGCGATGATTTATCTGAAACTCTTGAAATTGTAGAATTTTCAGAAAAATGAAAATTTTCTCAAAACGAGTGATAAAAAAATTTTTGATAAAAAATTTCAAAGATTACTAGAATTTCAATTTCTCAATTATTTTGGCCTGGTTGTACAAGAGTTGACGTAGAAATTAATTAGCGATCCTATGAATGAAATATAAAACTAAAATCCATTTCTGTTCTGATTTTCAACTAGTGCGCAAACTAAAAATTAGGCAAATCAGCTGATTGCAGTTGCAGCAGCTGTTGACTGTTGATTGTGCTTTCGCAAAAAAATAAAATTGGAGGGAAATTGTAGAAAAACCACTTTAGAAACTCCATCTTGACGTTAATTTCGACTTTTGTTATTCTGTTTTCTTTGATTAAATGGTATTTCGGTGAATGTAAAATCATCGCTGTTATTCTGTCCAGAAGACACCAACAGGTATTCGTACTTTTAAAGTTAATCCCCAGTGATTCGTGTGCTCCATCAGAGCTTTTCTTCTATCACTTTCGCTGATCCACGAAGACCGTTTTTTCTTCCTAAGGAATTCGAAATGCCGGCCCAAAAAACGTTGAAGTTTCCAGTCGCTAAAAAAAGCACACGTCTTGCGTCGAAAAGAAAAGGAACTGATGAAAAAATACGTAAGTAGTCTTTCAAAATAGTTTCAATTCATACCCTTATTGCCCGGTCATTTCCATTGTTTCCGTTACGTTGTTCAGGTGATGAAGAATTCGACGAGCATTCCAATACCATTTGCAAAGAGAACAAAAAACCCAAGTTGAATGAAAACATTAACTATTCGTCTTCGATTGGTAAGTGTTGATGTGATTCATTTCATGATGTTTTTTTCCTAATGATTAAACACTTTACAGAAGATGAAATGCAGACCATTATCGACGCGTTGAGTAGCCCCCCTAATGACGAGTTCGTTGAAAGAGACGAACAAATAAAAATAATTCGTTATCATTTGGATAAATGTTTGAATAATCGCGAGTCTCCTTCGTTATACCTTTGCGGACCCGCCGGTACGGGCAAAACTGCCGTTGCTGAATTTTTACAGTCTCAAAAAGACGTAAGTTGCTGTGTACCGTAAATTTGTTTTTGAAAGTCTAGTGTTAGATGATTCTGAGCATTTTTTATTTTTTGTACAGATTCAAAACAAATTCGCCGTTGTATATGTACATTGTTTACGGCACCAAAGCAACTGTAACGATGTTTATCAAGAAATCCAACAAAAACTCGGAGGTAATACGAAAATGGAAAAGAATGCGAAAGATAATGTTGATAAATTGATCAATACATTGACTAGTCAGAAGAAGCCAGTGTAAGTATTCTTCATCATCACTTGTGTATTCGCTGGCACGTTATTTATCGAAATATTTTCTATTCCAGATTATTAATATTGGACGAAGTGCTCAAATTGAACACGAAAAACCAAGCTGTACTACATTCATTAATGAAACTGCCTTCTCGACTACGTACCGGTCAAATAGCTTTAATAACGATTGGAAATTTACTCAATTTTGCTGATCGATTCTTGTCTCGTTTGAAAAGTAATGTTTTCAAGAAACCGGTCATGGTGGAGTTTCTTCCATATAATGACCTAGAAATAGTCAATATAGTGAAGAACAGACTGGACAAAGTATGTTTATTTTGGTATTTTCCTTCGGTATTCCTTTAATTTATTAATTAATAAATGATGAATTTCATTTCAGATTAATCTTAAGAACATAATTATTGAACAGCCGGCTATTCAGTTACTTGGTAGAAAAGCTGCTGCTAATCGTCACGACGCCAAATATGCTTTGGAAGTAGCAGAAAAAGTAATCAAAGCGTGTGTCGCTGAAGACACCAAAGGTAGATACCAATAACACCCACAAGTACTTTTGTTTATTTGTCACCTTTAAAATTTCTGACTTAAACGTACTTATTCTGCAGATGGAGTTTGTACTATTCAACCAATCAATGTGCAAATGGTTATGACTCGTATTTTAGAGGAAAAAGACAAGTTTGACAGATTGAATAATCTTTCGTTGCACCAAAAATTAATCGTTTGCTCTATCCTGGTGTTAATCCGAGATAAAAGATTTGATCGTAGTAAAATGGATATTTATGCGGTAAGTGAAATTATCATTTAAAAAGCTACTTGACATAAGGTATGAATTTCAAATCGAGTTATAATTTCTAGATTGAAAGCATGTACACGAAAATATGCGAAAAATATAAGATCGACGACTGTCGTTCGGATGAATTCATCAATTTGTGTTCTCTCATCGAATGCACCGGAGTATTTCGAATTTCTGGTAAAAAACGGGATAGAACATCGAAGGTAAAATACTCGACTTTTCACTCGGAATTAATTTTTAATGACTCTGGAACTTACGGATTTTCGTTTGTAGGTATCCCTCGAGTGGCATGAAGATGAAATTAGAAGCAGACTTTCCGATAAATGCTTGTTTGGGACTATTTTGAGTACACAAATGAACACGTCATGAAACTTCGAAGTGTTATATTTTTTATTTCCTTTTTTCTCGCGAGATTTTTCGTTCTCTATTGACTGATTTAAATATTGTATTTTAAAGACGATTTTAAATAAAATTTATAAAATACTAGTATATTGTTGATTTTTAAATATGCATCGTTACAGATTTTAAAATGTAGGCAATTTGAGTATTTTAAATATGAAGTGGGAACTACTTCGAATTACGTTACTCTTTCATGTGAAGAGCAGTATTGATGAGTTCTGGTTGAATTCCAGAGTTCAGTCTAATTTTCGAATGGATGTTGCTTATGGGATCGTTAGTTAATAAAAAACCCATTCGAGCAAGGACTTCTACTGTGCAACAAAGTTGTGACATGGATGGGCACCGTACACCTGTAAATTCAAGAATCTGTATAATTTGAAAATATCAAAACAAACTTTTAAAGGAATTAATGCACTTTACCTTCAACTGCGCAGACATTTTTACATAGGAAATAAATTTTTTCATCCAAGGAGCTTTCTTCATCGGAGCACTCGTCACGAATAACTCTAAGAAGCACTTTTTGGACTGGAGCAAGACTCCTGAATAAAATAAAGACAAAATAATGGAAAAAATAATCTAAAAATTGAAATTTTTTGAAAATCTCGAAATTACCTTATGGTTACTACTCTATGATCAGAAGAGATTTCTTCGCATATTTTTTTAGCGACTTCCAAAGTAATTTCCTCATTATCATTGGGGAGTTTATTTAAAATTCTATCGCAAATATCTAAAGTAATTCGGGCATCTCTTTTTTTAACAGCACATTTCCTGAAAATCAAAATTATTGAAAAAATGCTTCGCTGATGAGCTGCAAATTATCGTACATCCATAATATATGAAATTACTTCACAATAAATTCTATCACTTGTGGATCAAATGTCTTCGTTTGTAAACGATCAGCTACAATTATTTCCAGATCCGCATTCGAGTACTCTCCGAACATTAATTCGTCAATTTTCTAAAATGATTGAAAATATTTACAACAAATGCTTCACTAGTCTTTCAAATAAGTACCATAATATACTTACAATTTTATCACCAGCAAATGCTGTTTTCAAAGTCGATATCAGAGTATCATCATTTGCGATGGTCATCACCGAAAGCTGCGAATTTCGTCTTAGATGTAATTCCAAAATTTCGTGAACTACTTTAGGAGATTTTTTGTAAATGCAATCGAACTATGGAGCAAAAAATACGACATTAAAATATTAAATTCGAGTTATACTAGTTGCTGAAAGGCAAAAAAAGGCAGCCTTCGTACTTCATCGATAAATAAAATCACCGGAATGTCTTTGGGAGAACGTGAGCTAAAAATTTCTTTCAACGAATCTAATGCCTGACTAGGGGTAGCAATTTCTTCCGTCAATTGTTCTAAAATTCTACTATATGCTCTTGATGGCTCTGATAAAAATAATCCGTTCAATTCGATATACTGAAACACAAATTGAAGATTACAAAACGAATCAAGAAACATTTTTGATGCTACTCAATAGTTTACCTTGAAGGCAGTTGATCTTCGATTATGATCACTATTCAGTCTATCAATTACTCTCCTGACTGTCGCTGTTTTGCCCAATCCAGGCGTACCGCTAATGAATAAATACCTGTAATAGTAATGGGCAGAAGTTCATCAATTAAGTAGCTATCACGTCTGCACTCTGCAGTTAGTTTGATTGTAAAATCATATTACTTACCCGTTACTTTTTGTTCTCATTTTTTCTGTTAAGAATCCCCTGATGAAGTCGAATTCTTTCTCTCTTGTTTTTAATGCACTTGGCAAATCTGTCGTAGATTTAACAGGGACTTCTGCCGGATTTGAGCTATCATCTGCTTTCTACAAAAACACAAATGATACACAGTAAGTTTGAAAACTAATGAAGTAACGTTTCGTATGGTGAATGTCTTACTCTTTTTCTTCGACCTTCCATTTCTTCGATGATGAAACAATGAACTTCTTTTGAAATTTTCTTTAATTCGTGAATTATTTTCAAAATTAAAAATTTCAATTTGGGCGCAATCAAAAAAGTTCAAAAAAAAATCAAACACGGTGAGAAATTCGTTTTATTGGACAAGGACAAGATCGTCATGCAGAGACTCCATCTTTTTTCATAAAATTTCATAGCGCTCTCTATTGACTATTTTTTTCTGTCTCACTTTGTCACTTTTTTATTTTTTTTTTTATGATTCATTTCGTTTTCTTAAATTTTGATTATTTTTTAAGTGAAATAATATTAATTGACTTGTAATTAAATGCATTAATTTAAGAAATTAATGAGTAATATTGAAAAAACACGAAAATTGAACAAAACATAAATAATAACACAATAACACAAAACATAAAGCCTGCAATTTACTTGCACGTGTGAAGCTGCCTTATTGATGTCAACACTTTTTGGCCACAGTTCAAAACATTGAAGTTTTGTTTGTTGTCTTGTCAGTTCTGGGAGTGGAGTTTGTATGTAATTTATGCTACTGTATAATTTCGACATGAAAATGTTATGTCAGTGTAATTATAATTGTGGAAATGTTTAATGAAAAGTATACATTAAAGCCGCGTTAATTCGATAAACCATAAATCCAGTGCAATAGATTGATACAGTGCATAATTGCTGACGTTGTGTTTACCATGGAAAAATTACGTGCCATTTTCATCTTCAACAATTAATTATGGTAATAGTACTGCGAAAGCTTAATACACCAATAACTTGTACATGAAATCAACTCGACATCGACACTAACATTTTCACATGCATTTGAATGCTTCTGATCTAATGTAAACTCATGTGCTCTTATTTATAACTTAGGGTGTGTGTTTGTGTACCGCTACAAAATGCATTTGTGCCGATTTCCAATATTACACTCAACTCTGCATAGATTGTCGCTAGATAACATTTGGCTCTTAATTATTTACAAATGATACTCTATCAGTTATCGTAATCTCGAGTTATTAATCATTCATTCATAATTTCCGATAATTGGCATTGTTTACATTTGTATATTATTGTAATTGTAATTACATATCTGATCAATGAACTCCGGGTCAATTCGAAAACACAAATTTTAACATTAGAATTCAGAAGTATTTAAATTCGATGAAATTTTCACTTTTTATTATCGTATTATTTCTGAAATAATCACAAAGTACTATTATTCTCTTTATAGATCTAAAGTTTATAGTCGTCGCCATTTGAACGCGAAAAAAGCAACTTGTTATGTCTAAAACCACACAAATTGATTCTTGTTTGTAAGTAGCGTGTAGTACTGGAATTAAGTAATTTTTACCTAAGTTAGATACACCAAATTGCGAAAAGATAGTCTATTTATATCCCAATTTTCGTATTATCTGGATTTCCTGTTTAGCTTTTTTGGTGTGTGAATAGCTTACTATGATATTATAATACTTATTTCTATGGCTGGAATTAAAAATACGCTTTATTAATATAGGCTGGTGAATAGAAGAGTAGAACAGCTTCAAGAGCACAGCATCACATGCACAGAAATAACCCAAAGGTACACGTAAAAAGCACCGCTAATTTTTTCTTTTAATTTCTTACATTGCGTAAGTTTCTCGTCGATATTTATCGCGTTTTGTAAAATTTACGAATTAATGTTTTGATAACAAAATGCCCAATTAGTCAGCGTTTAGTAATACGTTGTGAGGGAAACATCGAGTCGAAATTCTACATAATTGATATGTTATCTAAACTGACCCAATGACGATGAACTCTTCTTTGTATTGTTTGATTTAAGGTATTTTCCGATGATTTGATTGAAACAACGTTAGCGAGAATGATTCAAACGACGTTGCTTTATGCGGTTAATTCGATAATAACGCTGAGCTAATTCATTTGACATTTTCAAATTGCTAATGTCATCGAAAAATAAAGCCACCTCGAGTATGCGAGTTGAGAATACTGAAGATAAAATAATTTCATTCTGTTACAGTTGCTATTTTTTATCACTGTTTCTGGCAGATATTGTCGAGTTGACAAAAATTCAATTTGCTTGCGATAAGTTTACGATAAGAGAATTCATTGACGAGAAGGGAAAAATACGTTTAGGAATTTTTTCCCAATATCGTGAGAAAATTTTCACGTTGATGTAAAATGCTGGGATCCTATTTTAAATGAAAATATCGAGGGAAAAATTTACTAAATTTTTTATCTATCGAAGAAAAAAAACGACGTAGTTCGTTCAACTTGAAATTCATGCCAAGTATGTTTCGCTCCGAGTAACATTTAATATTTTCTCTTTCATCTTGGCGATTATTTCAGTAGCTAAATCGTTCCAAAAGGGAGTCATCTAAGGTTGAATATTTTGGAAATTTTTTCAAGCTCTTAAATGGTTTCGATGAAATCTTGGAATATTTCATTCGGTCTCTCGTGCTCATAAATCAATACTTTCGAAAAAAATTAAACCAAACTGGATCAAATTCGATATGAAGGAAGCCTCAAAGTGCACACGATGGTGAAAAAAAAACAGGTTAAATTAGCCCCACGAATCGCCTCTCGGCATTCGGTAAGTTGTGCGCTGGCTATTTGTTGTAATTCCACATCATCATCTCGGGTACCTAGACGCGTAATAAAATCATCTGAAACTAGTTCGAATAGTGTAGTCGAATGTGAAAATGTATCATCTTACGTGATATTTTATTTTCACTACTTTGTATCCAATTGGCCATTCGCATTAGTAACGGGTTAGGCACACGTGTGTTTTCGTATTTAATCCCTAGATTCGCTGTATTTCAATACCGAGCTTACCTTTACCTTACCATTACATTACGCGCATATTATTTTGTCAGATCTACGAAAGACATTTTGTATAGACGAACTCGACCAAACCGGTTTTATCGATACTTTCGCTGCTCACAGTGTTGGGCGACACATGATGAAAAATTGAATAGGAAATTTTCTTCCCAGTCACCAATCAAATTTACCTATAAGTTGTGAGAGTTGCTCGTCCATTAACCTTACTATACCCATTCTGATAGACTCGTTAAATTTACTACAACGTTTATTATACTCGTACGAGAGTACCATGCTCCATATTACTATAGTAAAATGATCGCCCCATGAATGAGAGAATAGGTTTTTCTCAGTTTATAGTACACTTGGAGTATTTAGTAATCGATGAGAAGCTATGTACCGTAGGCTCGCCTGTGTCAGTATGTTCGTGATCAGATAAAAGCTTTTGTGCAATGCGAGAAAAAAAGAGAAACACTACAGGAACCCCCTTTTTGACGTGTTCGCGCTCTTTATGACGTGCTTATGTGCCTTTCCTATGCTCTTGCTCGCACAAGTAAAAATGTTTATTGTCGGTAATTAGAAGTTTTACAACGAAGGGTTGTAGAGTTGTACGTTTACAGTTTTGTCATTTTTTCCCCCTGCTTGCGTTCGGTCGCCGGTCTTCTGCGGATATTTCGCAGTTAATAACCATCTTTTAAAAGTTTCGCAAAGGGTAGGAAGTGTAGAGGTTGCGGGTTCGTTTGTTGGAAAAATTATCGAAATCGATTTCGAAATGAGGTAGATTCGTTATCGTTAAGGCGGTGACAGAATATTCATTTATTTGGTCGAATAATGGTCAACTATGCTTTATTTTTTCAAAAAGTGCTCTTAACACCGAAAATATGTACCTTATATAATTTTTTCAGGTGAAATTTTCTTTTATTGAAAATATTTTTTCCTCAAGTTTTTAAAAAATTTTCTAGCATACCATTTTTTCTAGATTTTTTTGCAACGTTTTTTTGGGATTCTCTTTTTTTTTTGCCTGGAAAAATGTTCTTTGATTTTTCAAAAATTTTAGATATTTTTTTTGATGAAAAAAAATCAAAGCTATAAAATTTTTGTTCCAGAGAATCTCTCAACATTTTTTCCTTAAAAAATTCAAACTTCTTTCAATAAATATTCCAAACATTTTGGGAAATGATATTGAATATTTTGTCAAGAAATGATGAGGCACTGTTTCTTCAAAAAATCTTCTTGAAAAAATTTCTGAGAAAAATAGAAAAATTCTTGCAAAAAAATGTTTAGAAAATACTTTTTGTTACAAAAATTCGTTTGAAAAGAATTCACGGAAAGAAAGTATTTTTTAAATTTTCCTGAAAAATTTCAACATACTTTCGGTATATTATAAATTTGAAAAAATTCTCCTGGAAATAATCAGTAATCACATATGGGAAGTATTTTATAAAAATTATTGTAGGAAAAAATAGCAAAAAAATTCCCTAAAAATAAAAAATTAATTAATCAAAAAACTTGTTTTGGGAAGAACTTTGCAGATTCCTGAATAAAACTCTGAAATTCTTTCTAAAAAATAAAAAATGTCTTGTCAATTTTTTTTTTCTGAAAAAAATTCAAAAAATGTTTTAAAAATATTCAGAAAGAAATTATTTTATAAATTTTCTTGGAAAAATTCAAGTTCGTTAAAATTGAAAAAGTCTCCTGTAAATGAATTTACAAAAAAAGACATTGTAAAAATTTTCCTGGAATAAATTCAAAAATCCAGTCTAAAAAAACCTATTGAAAAATTTTTTTCCCGACAAAATTTAAAATTCTTTCAAGAAATAGGTATAGTTTTAAAATTTTTGAAGAAAGTACCTAAGCAATTCAAAAATCCTATAAAAAATTGTAAAAATCATTTTTTTGCAGAAAATTGTCTCAATTTTTTCCCTTATAAAAAAAATGAAACTATGGAAAAATTGTAATGAACCCATTTTTGAGAAAAAATTAAAAATCCTTTCAAAACATTTATAAAACGTGCTCATTAAAAAAAAAAAAAAATCTGAAAAAATTTTAGTGTTTAAAAGCACTTTTTGGTGCATACAAAAAATTCTCATGGAAAAGAATTCCGCAAAAAAAAAATTTTTAAAAAGTTTTCCGAAAAAATCTTAAGGGGGGGGCTTGTTTTGGAACATTTTTTGTTGAATACATAGCGTTGATTAGCGGAATTTTCTAAGACCTTTGCATGACGTCATTTTGATTTTTCACCTATGAAGTTTTGAAGAAAAATTGGAAACTAATTTCAAATTGTTTCTTTTTACAAAAAAAATTAATTTTTAATTTTTGAAAAATAAAATGCATAGAGTTCTCAAAAAAAGGAAATTATTTTCATATTGCATTTTGATTGTGTCATTTTGTAGAAAATGTTGGTAGATTTTTTGGAAAATTACAAATTTCAAAATCAAAATTGGAGAAAAACGCGATTTTTACTTTAGGTCCCGTTTCTAGGAAAACTATGCAACCCACAAAACTTTTTCTCAGAATCTTTTTTATTCAGTAGAGTCTTGTCTATAATTTAACGAGAGGATTTTGCAAAACTCGTACTTTCTCTCCTATTTTATGAAACCCTCTCATAGTTTTTCCTCGGAAGTATTCCAGTCGACTCGAAAGAAATAGTTGACAAATTAAAATTTTGCAAAATCCTCTCGTTAAATTATAGACAAGACTCTACTGAATAAAAAAGATTCTAAGAAAAAGTTTTGTGGGTTGCATAGTTTTCCTAGAAACGGTACCTGAAGTAAAAATCGCGTTTTTCTCCAATTTTGACCTTGAAATTTGTAATTTTCCAAAAAATCTACCAACATTTTCTACAAAATGACACAATCAAAATGCAATATGAAAATAATTTCCTTTTTTTGAGAACTCTATGCATTTTATTTTTCAAAAATTAAAAATTAATTTTTTTTGTAAAAAGAAACAATTTGAAATTAGTTTCCAATTTTTCTTCAAAACTTCATAGGTGAAAAATCAAAATGACGTCATGCAAAGGTCTTAGAAAATTCCGCTAATCAACGCTATGTATTCAACAAAAAATGTTCCAAAACAAGCCCCCCCCCTTAATTTTTTAAAACAATTCTCTTAAAAAATACTCTTAATAAAAAATCATTGCAAATACTTAGAAAGTATTTTAAAATGTTTTCGTGGAAAAATTTGTAAAATCTTGAAAAACTAGACACCTGCGCAAGCGCAGCTCTAACAGTGTGCGTAGCTTGAATTCTAAAATTACTGAGTAGTATTACTGAAATAACTTTTATGAGAAGTTATCAGTAAGTAGCCTAACCTAACATAAGCATACTTACTTTGGTATTTCAATTTACCATGCTCCCCACCAACATCGCATAGTCTCACCACCTCCCCATTCACTCAAACTGAAAACTAGATCGACCCATTGTTCGATTTTGAACATTTAAAATTTATTGCCCCAAAATAAGATAAGACTGCAGACCACAAGTCGGAATCATTGTTCGATTTTGAACATTTAAAATGTATTGCCCTAAGCAAAGATAAGATAAGAACTAGACACGAACCATTGTTTGATTTTGAAAATTTGAATTTATTGCCCTGAGCCTGAGACGTGATTTCTGATTTTTTACCACCTGCTGTGCTGAAAAAATGTTTACCGCCTGCTGTGCTGATAAAGTTTGATTTTGAACATTTTAAATTTTTATTGCCCCAAAAAAGATAAAACCGCAGAGCACAAAGAGGACGTTGTGACGTGATCATTGTTCGATTTTGAACACTTTAAATTTATTGCCCCAAGATAAAATAAGATATGAATAATAGAAAAGTCCCCTTTTCTCTTTTTTTATTCAAGTGAAAATTGCAATTATCTCGATAATTACTCATTAGATTCACACACAAATCTCATTGGCCCTCCGCCTTCATGAACTCTACATTCCTTGAAAATTTGAACCAAATCCATCCCATCATTAATGAGTTAACCTCGATAAACCTATTTCAAAATTTTATATTTCAAGACTGAAACCAATAGTGTGCTTACGCACACTAAAAATAACACTAGTCAACAATTCTTGAACTTTTTTCTGTGTTCGGGTCCAAAATAGGCTTAATCGATAGTTTAGGCCTAGAAACAAAAAGCAATTTCTCATTTTTTCGTTTTTTTTTGCTTTTGCGGGTACGGGAGGGGTTCAAAGTGGCGAAAATCGGGGTTTTTGCACCTTTTCAACTGCTCATAGCGCCATAAATATTGCTCTACGAAAAAAACCAAAGGCAGATTCGGAATCTACGTTAAATTTTGAGAAAACATCTCTGTCCGTTTTTCCAATTTCAAATTTTAAAGTACCTTAGTAGCGTTTTAATTTTATTATCGAGATCGCCGCCGTTCCGCGCGGAGACAGTCCGATAATTATCGAATCGTTCCCACGCGGAACGTCGGCGGTTTTGGTAAAAAAATTGAAACGACTAAGGTACTTTAAAATTGAAAATTGGAAAAACGGACAGAGATGTTTTCTCAAAATTTAACGTAGATTCCGAATCTGCCATTGGTTTTGTTCGTAGAGCAATATTTATGGCGCTATGAGCAGTTGAAAAGGCGCAAAAACCCCGATTTTCGCCACTTTGACCCCCCCCCCCCCCCCCCTGTACCCGCAAAAGCAAATAAAATTAAAAAATGAGAAATTGCTTTTTGTTTCTAGGTCTATACTATCGATTAAGCCTATTTTGGACCCATTCTCAAAATGGCTGTTGACCTGTGTAATCGATACCTAATCTGTTCAAAAAATTACAAAACATGTTGTTCAAAAAAGTTTTTGAAGAAAAATTCAATAATTCTTCTAGAAAGTGTTGTACCTACTTTTTGGTTCAAAAAATTATTTTGAAAAAAAATCCCCAAAAAGAAGTTGGGCTTTAATTTATTCAAAAATTTTCCAAAAAAATTCTAAAATCATTTCAATTTTTTCCCAAATTCTGCTAAGAAATGAATTTGAAAATTTTGCAAAAAAAAAATTAGTCATTTTGCTATTTTTTTTTTGAGAAAAATCCAAGGAAAAATCCCTTTAAAAAATTACTGAACGTGTTCTTCAAAAATATTTTTCATCACAAAAAATTATTTTGAAAGGAAATTTTTTTTCGAAGGTTTTAGGTACATGACTTTTAAAAATTTTATTGGAAAGAAATATTTTGCAAATATGAAACATTTAAGACATTTTCGTTAAAAAAAATCCTGTTGTGAATCTACGAAAATTATTTTTTCACAGAATATTGTCTTGAAATAATTTTTTTTTTTTTAAATCGAAAATCCGTTCAAAAATTATAGAATAAGTATATGCTGTTCAAAAGAAGAAAAATTCGAGAATTATTTTTCAAGTGTTTAAAATATTTTTTGGTATGAAAAATTCTCTTGGATATAAATTTTTCATAAAACATAAATAAAGCCCTATATATATATATTTTTTTTAATTTCTCGATTTTTTTTTTTTTTTTTTAGAAATTCTTCTGGAAAGAAATTATTCTGGATGAAAAATGTTTTAAAAATTTTCGCAGGAGAAAAAAAAATCAAAAATCTTGTTAAAAAAAAGTATAAAAATTATTATTTTGCTATAAGTTCTTTTGATTTATTTTCGTTTTTTTTGTTGTTTTTTTTTGTTGTTGAGAACAGCAAAAAAGAAGAAAGGCCTTATTTTACTCGTATTTGAAAATTTTGTTGGAAAAATTCTGAAATTCTGTAAAAAATAAAAATTTTAATCTCCTAGAAAGATATTCTTACCTAAGTGAAAAATTGTTTGTAAATTTTTGTAGAAAAAAAAAGAAGAATCCTGTATAAAAAACTTTTTTTTGCAAAAAATTGTCTTGAAATATTTTTGAGGAAAATTCAAAAATGTTTCTAAAAGATTACATAAAAAATAGAAAAATGAACAAATTCATTTAATGAATCCCTGCCATGGTCATCCTTATCATCGACTAGTTCAAAAAATAATAATTCGATACTATCATCGGATTACAAACTAAAATTACAGAATTTCCTCCAAGCTATAAGCGATACGTTCCCCTCACCCTCTTCCTTCTCCATCTTTCTATTTCTCTAGAAAAATAAGAAACAAGACGAAAATTCTAAACCGAGGCGAAAAAAGAAGTACAACATTTCGATGTAAATTCGAAGGAAAAAAAAATGAAATGAAATAAAAATCATTCCTCGGAAATACTCCAACTTTATCTAAAAAAAATAACGTCCAGCGAACTTTTGCCTTCCTCATTGAAAAAAGAGAACGATGAAATTGATAGTAACTAATTCGTACAGAGAGATGAAAAAAAAACTCGAAGAAAGGTTCGAGTCAAGATGCTCTGAAAATGGGTACACAATACACACTCGGTATCAAAATACGAGTACTCGAAGCGATACATTACTTGTAAACTTTCGAATATCTATTTAATAACGATTTATATCAACTTTGAAGTTGTTAGAGAAAGGAGTGGTACGTGAAAAAAAAGTTCGGTACGTAAAATTGCCAACGCCAATTTAACCACGGGGAAGTTTTTCTTATCTTTTATGACGGTCTCGGGCATGGGCATGGACAAGATAAAGGTCGTAAAAAAATTGTACGGATATTTTTTTTATTCGACGGCCAACTCGGTTAAATGAAAAAATAATATGACAGATTTCTTTTTGCCACTAAACGCGATAATAATTATTTCTCGACCAATCGATGCTCGTTTTCGATTTGTTTCAAAGTACGTACTAGCACTCGTACGTGGCGTATATAAAATACGAAATTTCGATATCCAGGCGTCGATTTCATTGAGGAAAAAAATGGCGAATGGAACGTCGCTCGTATTGAAATTTACGACACGTTATCTTGATTACAGACGATAACGTTGTAACGTTTTGATGGATTTTTTTTATTGTTTTTATAGCGTTTTCGAGTTATTGTGATGTTTAAATGGAAAGTAGCGAGAGATGAATGTAACCGGTGGATGTGGGGAAGGGGGTAACGTGGTGTCATCGGCTTCGTTATAATACCTACCTATCTGGCTTAAATTCAAAACTGGGCGAAATTTTATTCGAAATATGAATGAGAAATAGTATCGTGAGATCGTGCATTGAAAACTTTTCGCCTAAAGATTAACGCATTCTTTGCCAAAAAACCATGGCTTACAGCTTTTGATTTCTGTTTTAACCGAGTATATTCTAACGCCGTCGAATCGAGTATCGATTTGTTAAAGCATCTTCCGTTTTCATATATATATTATAGTTGCATTGATAAGGTTTTAAATGTGTGGCGATTTGTTTCTCGTGTCATGTATTTATATTCATTGGAAAAGCTTCGGGTTTTTTTCTAGCTTTACTGGTATGTGTACTGTTGCATTTTTCATGTGTGGTAGATTCGGATTTTTTTGAAAGCTTCGTGTGTAATATTATATTGATATGGGGTTGTGAAGGTGGCTCTGGAATCATCAGTGTGTTGGTGTTTTTTTTGGAAAAACTTTCATGGATGCAATTAGTGGGAAATTAAAAAAAAATTGGGTGTTTAAAATTTTTTGAAAAATATTATCCTTGTAGTTTTATTACTATCCAACTGTTTAAAAATTTGAAATATCGATCGTGCATGTCTCAATTTTTTTTATAAGTCAACTTAGCTCATTTTTTGTGAGTAATGAAACTTCAAAAAAATTGAAAATGTACGTGAGCTGCTGAGAAATCGATTGAAGTTCATTAGATTGGCTAAAAATAAAAAATTGGAAGCTTACTTGATCAGAAAAACGAATTAGTTGCGAAACGATTGTTTTAATATCGAATATTGATTGATGAAAATTGACTTGAATGCAAAATTGAATTGAGAATTGAATCAATTTTGCTAATCAGTCGAAAACTAAATTTTAACGATGAAATTAAAATCGATAATCTATCATTTTATGGGGTCGGTCAATTATTACAAGATGATCAAAAAAGTACTGAAAATTGAGAGAAAATTATAAAATAGTACAATAATGTTATTATGACAAAAGATTTCAATTTAAAAGTCATAAAAATTGAAAATGTAGACATTTTGACAAATAGAAAAAAAAGTACAAAACTGCAGTATTTATGACGAAGAAAATTTAAAAAACTAGAAATACTTGACAACATTTTGACAGAAAAATCATAAAAATCGTTACAAATAGCTTTAAACGGCATAAAAATTGAAAATGTCGCCATTGAAAAAAATAAAAATCAATTTTTTTAATAGAGAAAATTTCATTAGGTATTAAATAATTTTTTTGAAAGAAAATTCCATCAGAAAAAACATTTTGACGCTGGAAAAAATAATTTTCCAAAAAGGATATGAAAGAAACTGAATTTTAATTTAATCAATTTTATTTTTAGAAAACTCATCTAAAAAAAAAAAAAAAACTGAAAGAAATAAAATTTATTGCTCAAAAAACTGCAAAAAAATCGTTCAAAAACTTGATTTTTGAAAAAAATATGTGAGAGAAAATTTTTCGTGAATTCCTTAATAAGAAAATAAATCTTTAAAAAATTTCTCTGATTAAAAAATAAATAATTTTAATTTAGGTAATTTAATTTATTTTGAAAAACTCGTCAATAAGAAAAACTTGGAATTAATTCACTGAAAACTGGTGAAATAAAAATGTATTAGAAATTTCAATTAAGTATATTATAGAAAAATTGTCATAAATTTTTTTTTAAATTCATTTAAAAAATAGATAAAACTTCTAAAAAACTAAACTTTGTCTGAAATTTAATTATTCCGCATGTTTTGTGTATAAACTTCATTTCTAAATTTTTTCCACTCTAAAAATTAGTGTGAGATGTCCGGGCACTCGACTCCCCCCCTCCCCCAAAAAATTATTGAGAACTAATATTTTTAAAAATTCAATTCAAATTATCGATATTTCAAAACTGACTGAAATTTTGATTTTTTTGAAATCGAATAAAATCATCAATTATTTAAAATTGATTGAGATTGTCGATTTTTGAAAATCGATTTGAGTTATCGATAATTTTTTAAATCGATTGATTTTTTTGAAATCGAATATTATATTTAATATCATCGATTTTTTGAAATTGATAATTTTGGATATTAGGTATTTAGAAATTAAATGAAATTTTTTATTTATTTATTTATTTTTAAGTTCATAGTTCCTGAGGATTTCAAATCTTCCTTTTTTTTTTTTTTTTTTTTTTTTTTAGAATTTATTGAAATTTTTGATTTCTTGAAATCGATCTGAATTATCAATATTTTAAAATCCATTGAAATTGTGTATTTTTAAAAATCGATTCGAGGTATCGATATTTCAGAATGGCTGAAATTTTAAATTTTTCTGAAATCAAATAAAATCATAGTTTCAATTATTTAAAATAAATTAGAATTATCAATATTCTGAAATCTATCAAAATTTAAAATTGTGTGCTTTTTTTGAAATTGACTCAAGTATCGATATTTCGAAATTGACTGAAATTGTGGATACTTATTATTGTTAAATCGACTTTTTGGATGACTGAAATTTTAGATTTTTTGAAATGAAAAAATCGTCAATTTTTTTTCCAAGTAGGAAAAATCTCAGGATGATTATCTTTTTTTTTTTTAGTTTTTATATTTTTGTTCTAAAATTTCAAGTACCAACCTATCTTAAAATCGACTGAAATTTCAGATTTTTCGAAATCGAATAAAATTAATAAGGATAAAAAATGGAAATTGGGTGAAATTTTGTATTTTGTAAAATCATTATTTAAAATCGAAAAAAACTATCAATGATAGATTTTTGTCAATTTTTTTAAGTCAACCGGAATTTTTGATTTTTTTTGAAATCGAATTGAAATTATCACCAGTACTTTAAAATCGATTAAAATTGTCCCTTTTTAAAAGATATTTTCAAAAAACAACTGAAATATTGAATTTTTCAAGTCCACTGAAAAAGTTTGGATTTTTTGAAATCAAATAAAATCGTCAATAAATTATCTAAAATTGACCAAGATTTTGGATTTTTTGAAATTGAATAAAATTATTGATTACATAAGAAGTCGATTCGAGTTATCGATAACTAGTTAAAAATTAAAATAAAATTTTGGATTTTTTTAAAATAAAATAAAAAGCATCAATAAAATTATTGAAAATCGATTCGAGTTGATCGATTATTTTAAAATCCTTGAAAATTATCGTTCTTTCGAAAGCGATTATAATTGCTAATTTTTTGAAATAGAAAAAAAAAATCATCTAGGTGAATAATTCAAGTTGAGTTTTTTATACTTTGAAGTCGTCTGAAATTATCGACTTGTTATTTAAAAATGATAAAATTGTAGGTATTGATTTTTTGGAAATCTAACAGGAAAAAATTAATTATTAAATAAAAATCTAATCTCATCCAAAAAAAAAAAAAAAAAAATTATGCAAAGTTTTCTCGAAATTTCTGACTTATATATATCATACATGAAAAAGTACATAGGCTTCATTATAGAAAGTATGCAAATGAGAACATATGAAACTGATACATTCGCACCTTTTCAAAAATATCCAAAAATTTAGTCTTCTTTTCCAAGGGGTGGCAAGGGGGGGATAATTCAACACTTCGTGCAAATCAGCTTTACCTTATCTTCTTTTACAGCCATTTTCAGATATGTAAAATTTCACCTCGTTGTAAGATGATACTGCACATGAGTATCGACGATGTTAACTTTTTACGTAATTGTTGCTTCGGTGTACTCTGCAGTCTGCAGCGTAGCAATTGTGAAAATGTTTAAAATTTTATTATTCGTAACATTTAACCTGCGAGAATGATGATTTTACTGGAAGGCATTCACGAGTTAAATGGCGTACTACGAGTACGTACGTATCTTGTCTGGAACATACGTACACGAATGAAATACAAGTACTTACTATGCATACGAGAGACCAAAATCGTTTATAATTATTCCACTTGACATGCTTGTATTTACACTTGTTAATTATGATCGTAAAACTTGGGCGACGCGTCGCGTCCGCCGGCCGGACTTATATAAGAATTAGACTCCCTTCTTTCGTCTCGATTTAATAGTTCAGAGAGTCCGCCGGTACATATTTGTCAAACATTTTTTACATACTGTATTTTGTACGTATTTATGTAGTACTGTACACACACCAGTGAAATTATTCCTAACGGTATGTTTTCTGTTACAGGAGAGTATTGCATGAAAAGAATCAAGAAATGCATCAATATTCGTGAGTATTAAAAGAGTTTCGTTTTATTTCGACTTTCGACTTCGATGAAATAAAAGTTATCGAGGGAGGCAAGCTCGCAGGGTTGTATCGGGGATCAGATTAAAGGTTGCGAAAAAATACTATACGCGTCAAAATGTACGATAAATTCGTTGCCAGAAATGACTCCATACTCCATATAACGTCTCCTATGAACCGTTGGTTGTAGTCGAGGGCTCGTAATGATTCGATGAAAAACTACTATGTGTAAAAGTTTCTGCAAAATTTAACCACGCGGGCTAGAATCGAGAAGAATGACATAGTAGTTACTCGTGAAACTTTGCTACTGGCTTTTTCCTGCATTCTGAATTCTGATCAAATTAAAGGGTATTTGAAAGCTGCGAAATATAACTCCGCAGTCGCCTTTGCCACGGCCTGGCCTCACATCCGTGCGCTTTTATACGTGAAAAAGTTACCACAGTTGGGATTTTTTTTTTTTTTTGAAAATTCTAAACCGACGAATGAAAGGTTTAAGATTTAATACGCTAGCTCGGTCGGTACAATTATGCCATATGTTTAGGAAACGAACGATGATGCATGGTTTGCAGTTGTATGGCTTCGTAGGTTGATATGTTTTATACGGAGATTTCGTTTTTTTTTTTTTTTTTTTTTTTTTTTTGGATCAACAAGAAATGCATTTGAATGTCATCGACGTTCGTGTCAGACAATGTGTTTCAAAAGTTGATTTTTTTTCGAGTGGTACCCTTCCTCAGTGCCTTTTCTTCATTATTTATTCATCTCTGGTTATTATTATAATAATGGTAGGTAATATTAATGGTACAAAATGTCGGGACAATGCTGGTTCGAGGACCTTTGATTTTAATAGTATATTCGGGTAATTATATTATACGTTGTCTCTTGTTTCTATTCGTATGGCTTCGATTTTAAAAACGAATGGAATTTTATTGAATTTTTTTACAGACTGTTTTTTTGTTAGATTTATTTCTTTGAAATGATTTCGTTTGGAAAATTACTCATTTTGTTGAAATTATTTTGAAAAAATCTACTGTATCATTTAACTGAATCATGTTTGAAAATGAAATTTTGAATCACACTTCACGTTCACCCCCTCCCCATTTGGGAGTCTGAGGTCATAACCTTTTATTAAAAGTATTTTTTGATGTCGTTGAATTCGAAATTAAAAAGTTCCAAGCTCGTAGTTTTTTTTTTCAAAAAAATAATTTTCCCACTACCTATCAAAATTGAATAGTTTTTCAACTGAAATAAAAAGGCGTATTTTAAAAAATTAAAAATCGTTTTTAACTTTTTTGTAAATGTGAGTTTTATCAACATTTCAAACAAATGTTTTTCAAAAAAAAAATCGTATAGGTACAATCAAAATTTTAAAAAAATTAACAAAATTTTAAAGAATTTACTTTCAAGAAATCTTTTCAGAAAATTTCAAAAAAATATGCGTTATTAAATTTTGAGAAAAAGTAGAAAAATTGTTATAAAAAATTTCAAGGAAGTTTTCTTAAACCCGTTTTTTTTGTTTTGTACAAAAATTCTAAAAACTTAATTTAAAACTTGGCGTTTCACATTTTTTTTTTCCTAATTTATGGTTCTCTAAAACTGAAACAAAATCCAAAAAATTGTACACAATAAAAAAAATGAAATAAAGAAGTAACAAAATTGTTTACAAAATTTTTATAAATTACCTAATAAGTTTTGAAAAATTGTTTTCAAACAAAATTTCAAACATTTCAAGTCAAAAAAAATACGTTATTCAACAGAAAAGAGAAAAAAAATGTATTTAGCAAATTATTTAAAAAATCTATTTAGGACATCGTCATATTAAAATTTTTGGAAAATGGAAAAAAATTCAAAAAGTGCAAACGAAAATTGTATGATCCAAATTTGAAAGAAATTAGGTAACACGTTTTGTTTACATAATTTTCAAAGAAACGTTTCCAATGTTTTTTTTATTTATTTCATTTTTTTTTCAAAAGAAAAATGGTTAATTGCAATGAAAATCTAATTTTCAAAAAGAAATTGATAAATTGTATTCAACAATTTTTTTCTTCAAATTTTGGTTTCAGTAAAGTTGAAAAAAAAATTAAAAACCAATTCTCAATCAAAATTTTGATAATTTTTTTTTTTTTTTTTGTTTTTTTAATCATAAAAAATGAACAATTTTTTTTTTAAATTCACAATCAAAAAGTTTGATGATTAACGAATTTTCAAAAAATCCTTAAAAAATTTTTTCCAAACAAAAATGAAAAAAACAAATTCTTTGAAAACTCTTTTTGGACACCACCTATACTTTTCAAAAAATTATTTTTCACGAAATTAAGAGGAAATATTTTGTGTTCCTAATCATAATCTGATAAAAATGAACAAAATTGTTTACAAAATATTATTAAGAAGACGTTTCTAAACTTTTTTCCTTTTAAAAAACAAATCTAGCTAATTCTCAACAAAAAATTGATCAACAAAAAATTCAAAATTTGTTTCAACTTTATTTTCCAATGTAGGTACCTACTTGAGTTGAAATAAGTAAATTTTGAAAGTAGTTTTTGAGAAATAAATCAACAAAATTATCAAAAAATTAACAAATTTTATGAAATTCATTTAAAACAAATTCCCAAAAACTTGTTCTTGAATAATTTTTTTTTTTATGATAAAATACCTATATTGAAAGCAAAGAAATTTTCAACAAAAATGAAAAAGAAAAAATAAATGAAGAAAAAATTTGTTGTTTACCTACTGAAAAAAAAATACTTTTGCTCACAAAAATTTCAAAATTATAGAAGTTTTTTCCTAAATTTCAGAATAAATTTGAAAAACCATTTTCAACAATTTTTTTTAGAAATTGAAAAAAATAAAAATTAATAATTATGTATCTACCTATCTATTCAACTGAAAAATAATAATTATTGGAATCGACTTTTAACAAAATTCTATAAAAAAATATATCTTTGACTAGGGATCTTTGGCAACTCATCAACTGAAAGAAAATGTTTCTCATGCCTCAGAACCAAATTTTGAGTTGCCGGAGATGATTTTTCGATTTTAGGCGAATTTTTGAAAATTATTAGTAAATTGATTTTTTACAAAAATTTTGAATTATAAGGTAAAATGCTGAAAATAGGTTTACATAAAGGCTTCAGATTGGTTCGAAAATGGCCTCATGTCGACTGGGGGGGGGGGGGGGCGTCGGCTTTAGTATATGTATAAACCGATTTTCAGAATTTTCATCTTAAAATTTACTAGGTATGTTTGTAAAAAATCCATTATATTTTTAATTTTAAAAAATTCGCCAAACATCTAAAAATCAACTTTGGCATTCAAAATTGTTTTCAAGTCTGGATATTGAGTACGTTCTTTCAGTGAGGCAAATTTCAGTTCAATCGTAGTTGACGAGTTGCCAGGGTTCATTTGTGAGCAAAATTTTAAACTATTCCGTTTTCAAGAAAATTTAAAAAATGTTAACAAAAATCAAAAAAATTGTATTTCAAACAAATGTTTTCAAAAAAATTTTCAGGGAAATCTGAAAAATTGCCTTTTATAAATTAGAAAAATCCAGTAATAATGCATTTTTTTTTTTACGAAATTTAAATTCAAATCTTCAAATAAAATTTCAATAATGTATTTCATGAACTCAATTTTTCATTAAATTTTTTTAAAAAATCAACCGTTTTGATTCACTAAACGTAATCATTCCCACAAAAAACTCCGAGCGAAGGGAATCGTCATAGAAAAATTCTATTTGATTAATTATTCACCGAGAACCTCCAATTAAGAATGTAAATGGCCAATTTACACGATATCGCGTACATCAAATTGGTAAAAATTAGTTCATACTGTGCCAAAATAGGTTTTTGCATCATAATGCAATATGCCCTTTAACCTAGTGACAAATTCATCGCGTTTTTCAGTTTAGCTTTTACTTTTTACTCGTTTCACACGTAAAAATGTACAATAATCGTGGTTTGTTTCATTTCAGTGGCTCGGCGACCCCCGAAATGTCGGGTAACTCGTATCTGCTGGATTCTTCATATCGACCCTCGCTAAATGGTCATCCGGATAATCACTCTCCCAGCTCGCTGCTCCAGGAAGGTAACACGTCGACTCTCACACGAGGCCAGAAACAGCCACCGACTCAACAAGTAAGCGTAACGCACGAATTGAAACAATAATGCGACCGTATGTAATAATAATACATATATAATGGGAATCTCGATTAAAAATACCGAAATTAATAGCCTGCTGGTACGTAAATCTGATGTAAGACCACGTAGCCTTGAAAAAGTAACGATGGATCAAAATTAGATTTTTACTCGAACTCTGCACTGGGCCGGGGCCCGGCGCGGTTGCGTTTGAAATGCTATTTTCTAACACTCAAACACACGAGTGTTTGAAAATGTACGTTCGTGTACTTCCTGTTTATACGAGGCATAGTTTAAAAGTGCAGGGGCGAACGGACTCGCGCCAGTTGATCGAATTATGTAATTAATAGTTCGCCAGAATTCGAAGAATTGTTATAAATTTAATTTTTTTCAAATCCCATGCTTGGTCTATTGCCAGGTTGAATGTAAAATGTCTGAAAAATGATTAGTAAAATCGATTTTACCCAATGAAATAGGGAAATGAAATTGCATTTTGGGCTACATGAATTTTTTTTTTGTAAAGTTGTAGGAAATTTTATGCTCTGCAATGTTTGTTTGAGCTGTTTTTTGATTTAGGGCACGACTGCAGAGTTATTGGCAATTTTAAAAAAGGAGGTTGTCCTGTATCCACATTTTAGACAAGTTGGGGGAGAGGAGGGGTAGCAGCTTTTTGGGAGTCTATGGAGTGTGCTTGATAGAATATATTCGACTCCTTCTGAAATTGTGCGTTATTCGTGAGAAGGGGGGCCAATCTTCATTTTTTCTCCCTTGTATATTTTGACGCGCGTTTTTGCGCCACCCTTTCACTTTTTTGAAGAAATGAATATAACCTTTTTTGTTGCAAATTTTATATACTTTAATTTTGATAATAACTATCTTTCCATTTAAACGAGTATTTGAGGAGTTATAAGCGAAAAACGGCGAGAAGGTCACTTCAGATCCATATTTGGGGGACAAGCCGAGGGGTGAGGTTCGGGGACTTTTTTTTGGTTAATCAGGACCAAGAAAGGAACACTTCACAAAAAAATTTTCATGTAGCCCAAAATGCAATTTGCACCTTTTTTTTGGTCTTATTTCACTGGGCTTTTGATTTTTAACGATGAAAATTTCTAACGTATAATTTTGTACTTTTTCCCAATAGGTGAGCACAGTTTCGAAAGTAGTCCGGGAAATGCATCATTTGGCTCCGGAAAATTCAGACATGGATTACGGATCGACTGCTTATCAAGGCGATCTGGCCGGATCAAATATCGGAGCTGCACATTCGCAATATGCCGGTTACATGGATCACATGGCACCGTCAGAACAAAGTAATTGACGACCATTTTACACCTATCTCTACCTACCTAGATACTCTCGAGTCTCGACTCGATTAGTTTGTTAGTCGGTTTGGCTTGTTTTGTATTATTTTCTCATTTTTGGTTTTTTTAATTGGCGAGCTTGTTTGTATTTTTATTTTGGCGTAATGACGATAGATCGACATTATAACGATCCGTATCATTCTAACTATCAAGATTACGACGTGTATCCGAATTCCGGAGGAGATTACGGAATGGTGTACGACAGCATGAACATGAGTGTCGGACAATATCAGCCATATGGTAATGCGGCCAATTACGCCGATCATTCTCAATTTAGTGAACGACCTCCGACTCCTCCTAGTCCAAGCGAACGAAGCGATTCGCCGCCGCCTCAACAACTTTTAGCTCACGGTAATTGTTTGTTTTGTAATCCGGATGTAATATTTGTATTGTGTCTATTGATACGTATACTCGTCGTTTTGTCATCTCTGAGTATCACGAATAGATAACTTTTGTGCTATATCGATATCCGCCGCTTATAACCTTTTTTTTTTTTTTTTTTTTGTGTGAATTATCCCAGTCTGAGTGAGACATTTAGTTTTAAATGGGATGAATTACCCACCTATCGGTGTGAAATGACCCTAGATCATAGGTGGGATGGGTATGGTGGTATGAAATGCTAGCTATTTTCGTTTAGAGCGAATTTAGTGATCGTTTAGATAGCAAAATTGTTGAAATGACGACTGTTTTTGGTCAATTTTATTGTGTAGATTAGATTTTGTTGACTCATTTTATAATTCAGTCGTCTATTTTGGTTTTTAGTGAATTTTATTTGCTATGGTATTCGACGATTTTTTTTTTAGATTTTATTAGTGGGCACTAGATTTTACCATGTGGTTTTTTTATAGTTGGCAGAATGGCAGCACTGCTCACTCAAACAAGAAAAACTTTTTTTTTACTTTAAAAATGATTTTTTTTTCATTTTTCTAAACAAAGACTTTTTCTAATTTTTTTTAAATATTTGATTTTTTAGGACCAAGTTTTGAATTGCAAAAAGGAAAAACTTTTCAAGGAATTGAGTATTCAAGTTTCAAAAATAAATAAAATAAATAAATTTAAAAAAATACCTACCAAACAAAATTCTTTAAATTTATGTGGAAACTTTTTTTTTATATACACATTTTAACCACATTTTTTCGATTTAGCCATAAGTAATTTTTTTAATTTAAATCGATTGAATTCTAAAACAACACATTTTTTGGCCAAGAAAATGAAAAAAAAAAATCAAATTGAAAAAAAAGTTGAATATTTTTATGGAAAACAGATTTTTCAAAAAATCAACAGATTTTTTCAATTCAAGTTTCTTGAACTTTTTTTCGTCCTCCTATTAAAATTCCGAACAACATTTTGAAAATATCTACCTACCAAAGTACTTACTTTTTTTTAAATTTTAATTTTTTATTTAAGGGGGGGGGGCTATAAATTTTTTTTTGTTGAATGCATAGAGTTGACAAGCGGAATTTTCTAATACCTTTTCATGACGTCAATTTGATTTTTCATCTATGAAGTTTTGAAGAAAAATTGGAAACTAATTTCATCTCGTTTTTTTTTACAAAAAAAATTAATTTTTGATTTTTGAAAAATAAAATGCATAGAGTTTTCAAAAAAAAAAAAATATATATATTCATTTTGCATTTTAATGATGTCATTTTGTAGAAATTATTGATAAATTTTTTGGAAAATCAAAAATTTTAAGCGTCAAAATTGGAGAAAAACACGACTTTTTCTTAATGCCCCGTTTCCAGAAAAACTATGCAACCCACGAGGTTTTTCCTCAGAATGTTTTTTATTCAGTACACTCTGGTCTGTAGTCTGACGAGAGGGTTTTGCGAAATTCCTACTTTTCCCCCTGATTTTATCTAACTTTCTTATGAATTTCATCTTAGTATTCCATTCAACTCGAAAGAAGTCGTCGGCAAATTATAATTTCGCGAAACCCTCTCGTCAGACTACAGACCAGACTGTACTGAATAAAAAACATTCTGAGGAAAAACCTCGTGGGTTGCATAGTTTTTCTGGAAACGGGGCATTAAGAAAAAGTTGTGTTTTTCTCCAATTTTGACGCTTAAAATTTTTGATTTTCCAAAAAATTTATCAATAATTTCTACAAAATGACATCATTAAAATGCAAAATGAATATATATTTTTTTTTTTTGAAAACTCCATGCATTTTATTTTTCAAAAATCAAAAATTAATTTTTTTTGTAAAAAAAAACGAGATGAAATTAGTTTCCAATTTTTCTTCAAAACTTCATAGATGAAAAATCAAATTGACGTCATGCAAAGGTCTTAGAAAATTCCGCTTGTCAACTCTATGCATTCAACAAAAAAAAAAAATTTATAGCCCCCCCCCTAGGTATTTTTTTTTTATTTTTCAATTTTGTTGAAAAAACAAACATTTTAAAAAGCCAACAATTTTTCAATTTTTGGAAAAAGTTGAATTAGAAAAAAAAAAATCTAAACTGATTCCTCAAATTTTTATTAGAAACTGGTTTTTAAAAAAAATCAAATTGTTTTTTTCAGATTCAAGTGACCAACATTCATCGGCCAAAGAGTCGATACCTAAGTGTTTTTTTTTTTTTTTATTATTAAAAAAAATTGCAATAATTTGATTTTTTGAAAAAGTTTCACTCTGTTGAAAGTAAAATTGAGCTTTATTCCTTTTTCATCAATTTTTTAATATTTTTCTAAAAAAATCTTCTTTTTTCTAATTTTTTTGAAAATGCAAAAATTTAATTTTAGCAGTTTTTCTGTTTTGTTCAAAAAGTGGTCTCTGAACAAATTTTCATTTTTAAAGCAATTTAAAAAAAAAATCTCAACAAATAATATTTCCACTTCGAATTGCATGATTTTTTTAAATACATTTTTTTTATGATTGTTTCCCAGTTTTTCGAATATTTTTTTTTTAACAAACTTCTTCAAACATATTTTCTAATTGAAAAAAAAAAGATTTGAGTTGATTTTTTGTTTTGTTCAACATTAAAAAAAAATTGTCACTGATGAATATATTTTTTAATTTTATGTACTCCTTAAAACAAATTCAATTGTTGTAGTGTATTTTTTTTTGATTCTATTTAAATCAGCAGGTAATATTTTCATTTCGAATTCCATCATTTTTTTTATAACAAATTTCTTGGAAAAACCATTTTTTAATTTTAAGAAAAGAAAAATTTAATTTCAGTTCTTTTGTTCAAATTTTTTTTTAAAGTCACTGAATAAATTTTCTAATTTTTTTTTAAAAACAATTTTCATTTTTTAAAAATAGTTTCAATTTTAATTTTATTTAAATCATCGAATAATACAATTCATATCGAATTGTATGTTGTTTTTTTTCAATTTCTTCAAACGTTTCTAATAATTTTTTTTTATATAATTATGAAAAAATTTAATTTCGTATTATTTTTTACACAAAATGAAAATTGTTCTATTGGACAGATTTTTAAAACATCTCATTTTCATTTCCCAATTTTTTCAAACTATTTTTGATTTTATTAAAAAATAAAATAACAACTAACAAGTAATTTAAAAAAAAATTGAATCGCTTTTATTTTTTTAGGAATGAATTTTGTTAAATTAAACACTTTTTTCATTTTATAAACCTTCAGAAAGTATTAATTTAAAAAAAAATTAAATTCCTCTTTTTGGATTCAGATTTAAAAAAAAGACATTTCATCGATGATTTTCTATTATTCGAGTTGATTTTTTTTTCGAGTCATTGAATAAGTTTTGAAATTTTTATTTTTGAAATCTTAAATTTTTTAGTATTTGTAAAAAACATTTTCCCATTTTACCTATTGCGAAAAAATTAACAAGCAATTTCTTTCATTTCGCAGTATTTTTTTAAAACAAGGTTCTTCAAAAATTGTAATTTTTAGAAAATGAAAAAATTATTGTTCATTTTTTTATAATGATTCAAAAGAGAAAAAACTACTTCAACGCAAATTTTTTTCAATTCGAATTTACCTATCTATGTTTAATGATTTTTTTCATTAATTTTGTAAAAAAAAGTCTCTAACTTCTTCAATACTTAATATTTTCAAACACAAAATTTTTCAAAAAATTTCGATTTTAAAAAAATGCAAAAAAATCTTTAATTCAAAGAAAACTGTTTTAAGTTCAAATTTTTTGAAAACACTTTGAAACATTCCAATGACTATTTTTTTAAAATAAAATTTTTGCTTTTTGCTCAAAAAAATAAAAATAAAAATACATATTGTAAGTATCTGCTCTTCATTTTACTAAGTAAACAAACTTCAATTTTTGAAAACATTTTTAAACGTAGATTTTTTAATATTTTCTTACCAAGTACTTTGCGGAAAAAATTTATTTCTGGGGGGGGAGTAATTTATAACAGCAAATTTCCGCTTTCTGAAAAATTTTCAGAACAAGGTCGACGTTCTGTTCTCAATTATTTCCATCTTATGGCTAGTTGGGCCAACAGAATGCAAACTATCATATTAAACCGACGATATCGAATGACTGGATAAACAGAATGTGAACTATCGTATTAAATTAGTGATATCGAGTGATTTCCCTTCATCAAAACGTGTATGTACATACACGTACTTGACCATATTAGTTGAATGTTTTGACTATTACGATAAACACTCGACTAATGAAGAAAATCGATTTAGTGGCGACATACCTGAAACTAAACTAACGATTGTTTTTCTCTACAGAATACATGAGAAAAGGTGCACCTTATCCGGCATCAGGATACGATGAACTGGACGCTACGTCCCATATGATTCCAAGATCTGAGCACTTCCGAATTACACCATCTCCAGGAGCAGTTACTGATAGATATGGTGAGTACGCTACACTCTGCCATTATTTAACAATGTAATGGTTATATATGTGGAATTAATTATTGTATTGGAAGTACAATTAGCGTTAGGGCTTTGTGTACGCGTTTATAAATGCAACAATGTAAACTATGATGACATTGTTACGACATTGGAGAATTCATTATTATTTATTACGAGTACTATTGCTTACGCATGTTTTTTTTTTCGTTACAGATCAAATGAGTAACTCTTGGAATATGGACGAAAATGCGAAACCTTTATCGATCCGGCATGGTATGTGTGATTTTTATTAATGCTCGTTTGTAATTATTTCTAGATAATTTGTTCTATAATGGGATTATTATTTTATAGGATTAAAATGGAGAGATCCGAATTTCACCGAAGTTATCGGCTTCCTGAGTAATTCGAACGATACTGTTAAGGCTAACGCAGCCGCATATCTACAACATCTATGTTACATGGATGATCCGAATAAACAAAAAACCAGAGCTTTGGGCGGAATCCCACCTTTAGTGAAACTGCTTAATCACGAAAGTCCAGCTGTATACAGAAACGCAGCCGGAGCTTTAAGGTAATTCTCAGCCGGGTATTAATCAGGCTTTCATAATTAGGACATCTATTAATGTGGGTATTTTTGCAGAAATTTATCATACGGTAGACAAAACGATGAAAATAAACGAGTAATCAAGCTCTCCGGAGGAATCCCGTTGCTTATTAATTTATTACGCAAATCCACCGATCCGGAGGTTAAAGAATTGGTGACTGGAATTTTATGGAATTTGTCTTCATGCGAGGTATGTCGATGAATTTCATTAATCGATCGAGGGATTCATTCGAAGTGTTTTAATGGGAGTGTTTTCATTTGTGTGTGTAGGATTTGAAACGAACGATTATCGACGATGGACTCTCTGTATTGGTTAACCATATTATAATTCCTCATTCTGGCTGGAGTCCTACTGGCGGAGGAACAGATACTTGTTGGTCAACTGTGTTCAGAAATACTTCCGGCGTGCTCAGGTGAGTTAATTGAGGATAAATGTTTTACTATTGTACTGAATTTCGATTTTTTTTAAATGAAAAAATTAATAAAAATAAAAATTATTAGTCTTTGAAAGATCATTTTGCCCCTTCAAATTATAAAAATATGCTATTTATTCGAATCTATGTAGAAAATATTGCAAAATCGATCGATTTCCAAATTTTTCCCTTTGAGTATTAAATTTAATGGGACTGCAAACTACGCACCAAATTTTTTCAAAAATTTTGAATTTTAATAGTTGCACATTTGAACTTTGAAGCACTCCATGTAAAGATAAAAGTTGAAAAAAAAATTGAAAAAATTAATCTATACCTATTTAAAATTTTTTGAAATATATCCCCAAACCTTTTCTTGTCAAAAAATTTCCCGGATAAAAGAAAAAAATTATAAAAAATTGACCTAAGGCAATTATCTGAAAAAAAAACTTGCCAAGAAAATTATAAAAAATTTATTACTTCAAAAAAAATTCTTTTGGAAAAATAATTCCTTTCGCGAAATTCCTTGATAAAATCCTTCAAAACAAAAAATGTTGGGAAAATGCAAAAAAAAAAAATTTAAAAAAAATCTCTTTAAAAACCCAAAAATTTTATGTTTGCTATTTTTTTTTTGACGAAACTTCTCGAAAAAATTTGTAAAAAAAATTCAAAAAATAATGTCAGTTCACTTTGAAATAAACGAAAATTGAAAAACAAAAAAATTGTTGATTTTTTTTTCAAATTGATAAAAATTTTTGCTAGAAACTTTTTTGGGAAAAATATTTTTGAAATAAAAGAAAAAAAATGAAAGAGAAATAATTTTTTTTAAATCCTCTGTAGAAAAAATTTATTAAAAATGAGTAGATGTTTGAAGAAATTTGTTTAGGGAAATAAAATTGGAAAATTATTTTGTACAAATTTTTTTGATATAAAATCTTCCAGAAAGAAGAAAACATTTTTTTTTGAAAAAAAATGTCAAAAAAATTCAAGAAAAATTCTCTTTGGAACGCTAAATTTTTTGTCAAAACTTCTCGTTTTCATTAAAAAAAAAATCTGACCCCCCCCCCCCCAACAAAAATTAAATCATAAATAAATCCAAACACATTTTTGAAAAAAAAATCTTTCGCAAAATTTTTTAATAGAAAATTTTTCAGGAAAAAAAGTCAAAAAAATTTAGGTATGATTTTTTTTTGAAAACCCAAAAAAATCGTTTTTGCTAATTTTTTTTTGTTTGGAAAAAATGTCAAAATTCTTTTTAATATCCCAAAAAATTCATTTTTGCAATTTTTTTTTCTGACAAACCTCTCGAGAAAATATTTTGATAAAAAAACTGAGTACTGTCAGTTCACTTAAAATGGAATCAAATGACCAAACTGTTGAAAATTTTATCAAAAATGATTAAAATTATCCCATAAAAATTTTTGGGAAAAATATTTCTCGAGTCAAAGAAAGAAACCAAGACAGAAATAATAAAATCTTCCTTTAAAAAAATATAAATCAAATAACATAAAAAAAAAAAAAAAAAAAATGTCGAAAACTTTTTTTTGGAAAAGAATTGAAAAAACTTGAAATTATGAAAAAATATTCTGAAGAAGAAATTGTCTGCATCAACAAAAATATTGGAAAATAATTAGGAATTTCAGAAAAAAAAATTAAGAAAAAATGTACTAAAAAATTCTTACTTGGAAATCTTTTCAAAATATCCTTCAAAAAAAAATTTTCTTTTGTAAAGTTCTTGAAAAAAGTTGAAAATTAATATTTATAGGTAATCTTGTAAAAGGTGTTTCAAAACATTTCTTTCAAAATAAAATGGTTAAATTTTTCTTTAAAAATAATCGCAATATAATAATAATTAGGTGGGTATTATTTGTTTCAAAAAAAAAATTCGAAATGTAAGGTAAAAAAGAGATTATTTCAATTTCGTGAAAAAGAGGACTTATCATCAACAAATTGATTTTTTCTGCCCAATTTTGTCATTTTTGATATTTCGAGGCAGTTCAATTCCACCCTAATTTTTTCAAAGTTCTCAAATTTCAATTTTTTGTCCACAGAAACGTCAGTTCTGCCGGAGAATTCGCTCGAAAGAAACTTCGAGAATGCGAAGGATTGGTCGACTCATTATTATATGTTGTAAAAAATGCAATAGATAAATCTAATATTGGTAACAAAAGCGTCGAAAATTGTGTATGTGTATTACGAAATCTATCTTATCGATGTCAAGAGGTAGAAGATTCCAATTACGATAAACATCCTATTCCCACGAGTGGGAAAGTCGCCACCAACGTCAAAGGTAATTTACAACCTCCGTTAAATGCTTGGAAAAATTATTCGGATAATTTCATTTTGAACTCTCAAATTTACAGCCGGAGAAAACCTAGGATGTTTCGGTGCTAGTAAAAAGAAAAAAGACGGCCAAGGAGGTAACCAAAACAGAGAAAGTGTCAGTGTAAACAGAAGCACTAATAGGACTGAACCAGTTACTGGAATGGAACTACTGTGGCAACCAGAGGTAGATGCACCGTTAGTGGATGTTACTTTGGCTAGAAGAATTGGTATAATAATTTTTAATTTTTTCGTATAGGTTGTTCAAGTATATTTAACATTGCTACAAACGTGTTCAAATCCTGAAACATTGGAAGCTGCTGCCGGAGCGTTGCAGAATTTAGCAGCTTGCTATTGGCAGCCCAGTATCGAAATTAGGGCGGCTGTACGTAAAGATAAAGGTTTACCCATACTCGTCGAATTGCTCAGAATGGAAGTCGATCGAGTCGTATGTGCTGTGGCAACTGCGTTACGTAATTTGGCTATCGATCATCGTAATAAAGAACTGATAGGTAAGCTAATCGCCTAATTAATTGATCTTTTTGTAGCTCTAATATACCTGATGATTTTATTCGACGAGTTTTTCTTATTTTTTTTTTTAGGTAAATATGCGATGAGAGATTTAGTCCAAAAATTACCATCGGGCAGTCTAACACACGATCAAATCACCTCCGATGATACGATAGCCGCCGTATTAGCAACGTTGAACGAAGTTATCAAGAAAAACGCCGAATTCTCGAGGTACAGACACGATTAAAATAACCACCAATGCCAATTATTCTGACTCGAAACTAAACCAAGTCTATTTATTTGTTCATTAGGTCACTTTTAGAAGCTTCGGGCGTCGAACGACTCATGAATATTACCAGGCACAGGCAAAAGTACACACCAAGGGTGCTGAAATTCGCCGGACAAGTATTGTTCACGATGTGGCAACACCAAGAATTGCGAGAAGTTTATAAGAAAAACGGATGGAAGGAGCAAGATTTCGTAACTAAGACTGTAGCCGCCAGAAACGCTGGCCCTAATTCGCCTAGCAACGCTAATAGTACCTTAAATAGGCCTATGGCTAGTCAAGGTGGAACTCGATACGAAGATAGAACTTTGCAAAGGCCGCAGCCTGTGGGCGAGTCGTCGAACCGCAGCGGCGGACCGGCCGTAATGAGTGCTTATCAGATGCCAGTAAGTTCGATAACACTCTGAAAAAAATATCAAAATTTGATGAAATTGAAAATAAAAAATGACGGAAATTGAAAAAAAATTTTGAAACTTTATAAAACTGGAAAAAATCAAAAATTTGAACAAGACATTAAGTTGAAAAAAAAAAATGATGAAGTCTAAAAAAAAAACAACAACATCAAAAACTTCACAAAAAATGAAAAGTTGAAAAACCTTGAAAATTGAGAAAATTTGAAATTAGGTACTTATTTCAAAATTCTCAAAATTGAAAAAAAATATCAAAAAATGAAAACATTATGATCGTGTTGGAAAAAATGTCAAAAAATAATAATTAGTTTTCAAAGTTGAAAAAAGTATAAATTATGTAAATAGAGAAAAAAAGTGGAATAAGTGAGAAAAGATTTTAGAAAGCATCAGTTGACAAAATTATAAGAAAAATCATCAAAAATTGACAAAAGTGACGAAATGGTCTTATTTGGAAAACTGCCGATTTAAACCAGCGCAACGTTAAAAATTGACAAAACTAAAAATATTTTATTTTTCCCAGTTTTGTTAATTCATTAAATTTTTTAATTCGACGTTGATATAAAAAATTTGAGAAATAAAAAAATTGGCAATTTTGAAAGAAAATAAAAATAAAAAAAATCATTAAAAATCGACAAAATCGAAAAAAATAAGTGCCTACCTATTTCAAATTAAGTAACATTGAAAAAAAAATGAAAAATTAGAAAGTTGGGTTAAAAATTACAAAACTGATTTTAAAAAACTAGCTTCATCTTAAAAAATGTAAGTTTATCGATCCGAAAAAAAGTAAATTTTTTTTCAAAATTTGAGAAAAATAATTGATCTTTCTAAATTGAAAAAAATAAATAAAACAGAAATAGAGAACATTTTGAAAAAATTTCAGAATTTTTTTTAAATGAACGTTCAAAATAATTAACAAATTGAAATAATTTAATTTTTGTTCATTTTTGACGTTTTTTTAAAAACTGCATTTGTATCAAAAAATTGTAGGAAAATACTTGTAAGTTATTACAGATCTTCAAACTTAAAGAGTAGGTATTGAAAACTGACACAAAATTAAAAATTAAGAAAATTAGCAACATTAAAAAAAATCAAAAATTTTTGCTACCTTGAAAAAAAATCAAGTAGGTAGTCGCATTAAAAATTGACCAAATTAAAAGAAACTAGCAATATTGAAAAAATGCCAAAATTTTGGAAAAAATATAAAATTTTCTAAATCTTTAAAACATTAAAAAATTACAAAATGTAAAAAGAAATTTGATAATAATACACATTTTTTTAAAAATAAAAAACAACTGAAAATTGAAAAAATGAAAAACATCAAAATTTGACAAAAGAAAGACCTAGCAACATTTGAATTTTTCTTTTTTCAAAATTGAAGAAATAAGTTAGAGATTTATATTACCTATCAAAAAAAAAAAAAAAAAATCAATTTACAAAGGGAAACAAATAACAAAATTTTTAGAAAAACATATTTTGTTAAACTAAAGAAATTCATGAATGAAAGTTTTGAAAAAAATCCAAAATTGAAAAAAAATTACCTACAAAATTTAAAAAATATATAAAAATGGGAACAAAAAAAATAAGTTATGAAAGTTATGAAAAAAATGAATTGACTAGATCTGAAAAATATCAAAAATTTGAGAAAAATAATTATGTTGGTTTTTTTTTAAATTGAAAAAGTTGAGTTACGACAGTTATGACGAAAATAAAAATGAAAATTTAATTTTCAAAACATGAAGAAACATTTACAAAATTGAAAAAAAAAGTTGAAAATCTGAGGAAGATAGAACTGAAAATCAAAAGTATAAAAATTATTTTTTAAAAATCAATGAAATGAAATAAAAATCAGAAAAAAATTGAAACTGTTATTATTTGACAAAAAAAAAAATCAAAAATTTGACGTAAATATCACTGTTTTAAATTGGAAAATAATTCAATGAAAATTTTTCACAGATTACTATTCACGGTTTTCAAAATTAAAAGCATTGCAAAAAAAATCAAAAATTAAAAAATTTAAGAAAATAAGTATCAAAAATTTGAGACAATTTTTTTTTTAAATTGGAAAAATTTCAAATCATAACAGTTATAAAAAAATCTAAAATTGGTAAAATTTAAAAAAAAATATCAACATTTTGTAAAAAAAATAAAATTAATAAAATTAAAAACCTCAAAAATATTAGTGTTTTAAAATTTTTTTTAAATAATGAAAAATACGAACTAATTTTGTACCTATATTTTTACCAACAGAACGAAGAAATTCCCATGCCTGACATGTCATATCCCGAAGGATCATCACATATGCCACCTGCCGGAGGTATACGAATTTTCCCACCCGGACCTGTAAGTCCACTCGCATAATAAATTCGTAAAAAACTGACCAAAACTAATTCCACACTCTCGTTTAATCTCAGGTCATAAAACCAGGCGAACCTTTATACGCGCAAGTGAACAGAGAGAAGAAGAAAAACAGACAATACGATCCATCTGGAACTGAAACAATCGGTTCGGTCGGCAGTAACGACGCATGGTCCGGATACGACGACCAGTCTCAAGACCACCATTTACCTCAACACCAAAGCAAAGGCATGGTTATTGATCCAAAATCACCACCTTCCGGTGGCGATTCTTGGGTTTAATTCGAACTCTCGACGACGCGAATATAGCCAATGATATTTTTTACGTGTATTTAAGAATCGTATATAAATACTTTTTTCCATAAACAAACTTTTTCTTAGGTATAATTATACTGATTTAAATGTCTTAAAATATTCGTATTTTAGCCTTCTTATATTTTTTGTTTTTCTTCTATTTTTTTCTTTCTTTTTTTTGGTATTTTTTACAGTACTTATTTAATGTGTATCGAATGTCGCTTCTTTTCTTATATTTTTTTTTATGGTCTTGTTGTATTTTTTTCTAGTTTATTTAATGATATCACCTCAAAAGTAGAGAATTTTATAACGAATGCGGTTCGATTCATGCGGTCGCTTTAATGTTCCTAGAGAAAAAAACTGAATTAAAAAAAAACATTTTATATAAAATTTCGTAGTTGTGTTAGCGGTTGTAATAGTTCATGTGTGTGTTGCTCTTTTTTTTCTAATTTTAAACAACGCTTTCGTTTTTTTAAACCTTTGTTCCCCTCCTTTTCCCCTCCGATTTTTTTTTGTTGATAATTTTTAAATATTAGTATTATCATTCCAAAGTTGAAAGATTTCTCTTTTTAATGGGTACTTAATTTAAGCTTTGTATTTATTCTTCCCCCCGGACTTAATTGAGTAAAGCTGCGCTTATACGCTCGAAAATACTCGATCTTCCCCCTCGTTCATTGTGATCAAGTGCGGCGTGATTTGTTGCACGATTTGTTCGTGTTTCTCTCCCCAGGTGTGAATTTATTTATTGTGTTCAACTTGTCACGCTGTTATAATGAGTACTTAAATAGTATACCGAAATACGAATACTATTTTAGTGGTGCTTTTACACTAGTTACTTGTTGTAATTTTCATTGTAGTTATAATATTTTTATTTTTATTCTACCTGTATGTCTTTTTCCTTTTTTTTTGGTACTCCAATTCGAGCCATTGGTAAATTACTCGTATTTGCTTTTTAAACCAAAGTCAATTCGCCGATTAGTGGAGTATCGGTTGTGAGGAAATTTTTGAAATTTTCTTTACATTTAAATTTAAAAATTTGAGAGAAAAAAAACTCAATAACCAAACCGTATACACCATTAAAACGAGGGGTTCTGTACTTTGTAATTTTTATTTTTCGAAGCTTTTTTGGCTGAAAAAAAATGTGTCATTTTTATAGGTTGATTTTTTTTACGCGCAACTTGAATATTTTTTTGTTGGTTTTACGACACCCTTTTTTTATTTGTGTAGAATTTAACTAATTAGTTCTTTTTATTTTTATATATTTTTATATACGTGTAGCTTTTTTTCTCATGTGTATTTTAAAAAATTGAGATGTATGAATTTTATATAAATATTATTTGTATATGTGAGATTTTTTTTTTTTAAAACTTATGTATGAATGAACCGTATCGCGGCGCTTTTATATATATTTATTGTCCAGTATAATTTTATCTTATTGGTAATGATTAACTTTCCTATATAATTTTTTTAATATATTTTTTTCATTTTTTTTTTTTTTGTAGAATATAATAATTGGCAAACGTTGTAGCATATTTAAAACTTGTGCAATATTTTTTCCCCGATTCAAAAATTCGATGTAATTTTTTTTCTAGCGAGTAATTTAACGATGTAAATAAGGCCAATTATTTTTTTTGAATAGATTTAAATAATGAGAGAACATATTATGCTTACCGAGTTTAAACGTTAGTTGTATAGTAATCACGCTGCAAATTATTATTCAGCAAATTCAATACATAATGAAATATTGTGCGTAAATTGTTTATTTTTCAACGTTATGAAAGTTATAAAAAAGGTATCAAAAATTGGCGAAATCAAAGCAACATAAGAAGAAAAAACAATCAAAAATTGACAAACTTAAAAAAATTAATAAAATGAATGGGAAAAAAATTATTTTCAATAACATCCCAAATTGGTGAAATTGTAAAAACACCAAAAATTAACAAAACTGGAAACAAGTGAAAAATTTGAAAAAAATACTGAAAAATATGAAATCAGATAAAAGTGGAAATTTCCAACATTCAAAAAAAATTAATAAATAAAACAAGATACCTAGGAAAAAAATTGTTGAAATTTGAGAGGAGTGAGTTTTTAAAATTTGAAAAAAAACAAGAAAATTTTCAAGAAAAAATGTTGGAAAAAATTTCCCAATCTGATAAAAATTGAAAAAATGTATTCCAAAATATTATTCACCTCATAAATTAAAATTACACAAAATCATTTTTTTTCGAAATTATTACTCCAGAAGTCGACCCTCAGTTGTGGGGTTAAATACTACGAAAAAATTGTCAAATCTGATGAAAGTTGATATAAATTCAAATTTCCTCAAAATTGTAATGAAATTGTTGCTACAGTTGTATGTTTTAATTTATTATACGAAAAAACAATGAAATTTTTTTAGGTAGGTAGGTATTTTATCATTTTAAAATTTTTTCGAGAATTTTTTGAAAAATTTCTTGCGAAAATTTAGCCTCTTTTTTTGGCAATAAGACATGTCCAATGTACATGTACCAACATATCGCTTGAAAAATAGGTCTGCCCTCCCCTCAAAAAAAAAATCTCAAAAAAATTTTAAACCATAGAAATACTTACCTGATTTTTTTTTTAATTCTTGTAGGATTCTGGAGTGATAAATTAGAGAACAATTTCATTAAATTTATGAGTTGAGTTGAATATTTTTTTTCAACCTATTATAATTATAAACTTTTAAAAGATTGGCAATTTTTTCGTATAATTCAACCCTACAATTATTGTAGGACTCCAGAAGTAATAAATTTCGAGAAAAAATTCATTAATTTTGTGGAAATATTAATTTTCGAGTTGAACAAATTTTTGAACCAATTTCTTCAATTTTTAACTGATTTGGCAATTTTTTTGTACGATTGAACCTTACAAATGAAGGACTTTACGTGTAATAAATTTCAGAAAATAGATTAATTTTGTGAAAATTTGAATTTATGAGTTGCGCAATTTTTTTGGAATAGATTTTTTTCAATACTAGATTTTGCTTTCGTTAATTCTGTGAAAATTGCAATTTATGAGTTGAGCAATTTTTTGAAGAAATTTTTTCAACTTTCATCGGATTAGGCAATTTTTTTGTACTTATTATTCAATCGTGCAACTGTTGGACATGTAGGATACAAATTTCGAAAAAAGATTCATTAATTTTGAGGAATTTGAATTCGACAGTTGAAAAATTTACTTGGAACAATTAATTTTAATTTCAGCAGATTCGTTTTTTTTTTGGTTTTTTTTTGTATGATTCAACTCTACAATAAATAACGTAGAAATTTGAATTTTCGAGTCCAAAAATTTTTATGATTTTTTTTTTTTAATTTTCATCTGGACTATTTTTCATAAGATTCAGCCCTACTGTAAGCTTCTGGAGTAGGTAGGCACAGGCACCTAACATAATTTTTTGGAATAATTTTTTTTTCAATTTTTATCAGATTTGGTAATTTTTTGTATCATTTTACCCTACAACTGTAGAACCTCTGGATGTATAATTTAGAAAAAAATTTCATCAATTTTGTAAAAATTTGAATTCGTGAGTTGAAAAAAATTTTAAAATGATTTATTTCAATTTTAGTAGATTTGGATATTTTTTTCATAAAATTCAACCCTACAACTGTAGGATTTCTAAATTAATAGTTTCGAAGAAAAAATTCGCTACCTAATTCTATGGAAATCTGAATTTACGAAATGAACAATTTTTTTGAACCAATTTTTTCAACATTTATCAGATTTAAAAAAATTTTTGGAAAATTTAGTTTTACAAAGTGTAAGATTTCTTTAGTAATAATTTCAAGAAAAGATTCATTAATTTTGTAAAGACTGGAATTTGAGATTTTTTTTTGATTTTGATTTTTCATAAAATTATACTTACCTAATTCAACCTTACAAACTGTAGTCGAAAAATTTTTAAAATCAGAAGAATCTTTAAAAAATTGAAAAAAAAAAACACATTAAGATGTCACAAGATCGAAAAAATTACAAGAAATAAATATTATACCTATTACATTGGAAAAATGTAATCAAAAATTAAATTTATATTGATCAGTAGGGTGGAGCGAAAATCAAAAATTTTCGATTTTCAAAATGCGGTACCGCGGAAAAGTTGCGTCTAGGTAATACATGAAAAACAAAAAAAAATTTCAAATCGAATAATATCTTCCGATCGCGCAAGAGCCCTCAAATTTTTGAAAATTTGAAAAAAATTCCAAAATGTTACAAAATGGGTTTTATGCCTTTGGTTGGCAAGTATTATCATCGTTATTAATATTTTTTGAAAAAAAAATCCAGAATTCATCAGACCATCGCATTTATGAGACATTGAAAAAATGTCACATTTCACGTTTTTTTTTTTAAATTGAGAAAAATAGATTAAAAATTGGGATTTTTTTTTTGTAATTAAAATGGGTTCAACATACACAGTTTTACCTAAAAAGACAATTTACAGCGATTTTTCATATTTTTCGTACCGTTGAGAATTTTTTAAAAACTACGAAAAATTGAAAAAAATGAGAAAAATGATGGTTCCTGAAAATGAAGGTAAAGATGGAAAATCGCAGTAAATTGTCATTTTGGGCGAAACTGCGTAAGTTAAGCACATTTTAATTACAAAAATTTTTTCCCAATTTTTAATCTATTTTTTCAATTTTTTTGAAAAAACGTAAAATATGGCATTTTTTCAATGTCTCATAAATGCGATTATCTGATGAATTCTGGATATTCTTTCAAAAAATATTAATAACTTGCCAACCAAAGGCATAAAACCCATTTTGTAACATTTTGGAATTTTTTTCAAATTTTCAAAAATTTGAGGGCTCTTGCGCGATCGAAAGATATTATTCGATTTGAATTTTTTTTTTCCATGTATTACCTAAACGCAACTTTTCCGCAGTACCGCATTTTGAAAATCGAAAATTTTTGATTTTCGGTCTACCCATTGATCAGTTTGTCGAAAATTGAAAACAAATTGAAAATATTGTAAATAAATCATAGGCACAAAATAAAGCATCCAATATTGACTGAATTTAAAAAAAAAGAATTTTACCAAGTAACATTTGAAAGAAAAAATGAAAATTATGAAATAATTATTAAAAAATTAAAAAATTGGCACTTCTGGAAAATACATTAAAAACTCTCAAAATTTGAAAACCAAAATATCAGAACTTTTCAAAATTAAAATTAGATAATTTATTATTTCATTTAATTGGTTTTTTTTCTCGTACCCGCGCCTTTTTTCAGTGGTTCCAAAGATTATCTCGTAAATATTTATTTTACGATTGAAAAATAAAAAAATTCCTAACTACTAATCAACGACCTCATTTTCATTTACAATTTTATCTCAAAAAAGGCATTCATCGTGTTTCAAATATATTTTCCCAAGAATAAATTTCCCCTCATATCGAAATAATACGTATAGGCCTACGTAACTTTTTGGTAATTCGATTTGACCATATAGAGAGCTCAAAACGTACAAAAAATTCATTCAGTTTAATTTGCCAATGCTAAAAAAACTTTTTCGATTCCATCTTAGGTGTTTTTGTTAGACCATTCGGGTTGTTTTGGCAAGACAAATTGTTATTTTGTATTGTTTTTGTAGTTGTTGTTTCGAGCGAGCGAGAGATGGAAGGAGAGAGAGAAACGCGATACTGTCGTTGAAATAATAAGCTTGTTTAGAATTTCGATTAAGCTTCGGCGGTAGTGAAATTATTTACAAAAATAAGGAGAGGAAGTGTACGAGTGTATCTGTTTCTGTATCTGTATGTACGATGGCCTAACCGGAGGACCAGGGGCTCAGGGCTGGGGCTGAGAAAAAGGCCAGGCTAGGCGGTGGCGATGGCGGTGGCGACCGAGGCGAGTATACGTACGACGACGTTAACGCGCAGATAATTTGTAACACTTTATGTATTTGCGAAGAAAAATAAAATGTACCCAATTTTCTTTTGTTTATGTAAGAGTATGGACCTTCGTCAGAAACGGTTCACGAGGCGGTGGACCTCGCAGGGAGTGTCCAAATTAAATTTCGAACGCGGTCTCTGTTTAGTTTTCTAGCCGGTTGTTGATTCTGGCAGGATAAAGAAAACAACCGCTGTTTACTCAAGATAAAACAGCAAAACCGAACCGAACGAACGTGGAAACGCGGCGAGGGCGAGACAGTTAACAAGAAGAGCGAAAAGGGCTTACCGATGCCGAAAAAGACACAACAGGGAACAAAACGACCAAGCTCGCCATCGCATCATGTTCGAACCCTGCTCCACCTTGGTCCATTACACAGTCTATGCTATAAACCTTTAGCCAAACCATACCGCGAACGGAACCGTGGACAAGTTCACGAATATACATCCCCTTAGGCATCACATTTTCCTAAAATTATCTTATCGTCGTTACATTTTCGTTGTTTAAAGTAATTACCGAACATGGATGTGGACAAGCGAACCAAAACTAAAAGTAGAATAACAATAACATTCAACATTCCAAGTTCCCATCTCCAAGCTATTTACACATCCCGAGCACGACGTCCACCTGAAATTACCCCAACCCCTCGGCCCTGCCTCCCATCAATCGTTTTTTACTATCAACTTTGGCTTTTGCACCGTCATCCTTCGTGTATGTATTAGATGTACGCTCGTCTACCGTTATATATTCCTTTATAATTCAATATAAATATCGTCCGTTAGTTTTTCTTCATCGCTTGTTATATTATTTCGTGCTCGGTCGACGTCCGAAAAGCCTCGCTCGCTCGTCCGACAACCTATATGTACATTTTCCTAAACTTTTTTTACAAAACCTAATTCAGTTATACTTATTCGGAATATTATGGGAAAACACTCGCCAAATATCGACTCCGCAGCATCAGTTCTCGTTTAGTCAATGTTACTTTAATATCTGACCGCAATGGCTAAGAAAATAAAATACCAAACGAATATTCATCCTTGCTAAAATATTATGTATTCGACCGAGTCGTATCCATATTACATTGTTTATTCGACTCGTCGTACTCGTATTTGTAATTGACTTTCCATTTAACAAGATCCTTTCTCAGAATAAACATCGTCAATTTGTCAGAGCGAAAGAGAGATGAGAGAAAACATCGAGATGAATTCGCCCGAAGGGGAGATCGACCTGAAATTTCTGGTCAAAATTACAGAAAAATAAAAGATAGAAAAAATGTGCTCGAAGGAAACTTGAACGTTAATAAATTTGCCAACTCCAAGATTTGAAGGGGAAATTATGGAGTTCGAGTGGTTCTATTTTATTTTTAGTTATTCGAGGAACTTATTGTTAATCGTCAAAATTTGGCAAAAAATTCGAAATTCAATGATATTTGAAAAGCCAATTTTCAAAGTTTATTTAATTTTTGAAATTTTAAAAATTTAATCAAAAATTTTTTAATTAGGGCAATTTTCAGAATATGGTGAATTTTTGAAATTAAGAAATTTTCAAAATTTTGCTTTATTCATAGGTGTAACTAGGGGAAGGCCTGGGTGGGCCGACTCTTAAAAAAAAAACGTTTGATCCTCCCAATTTTTTTTTTTTTTTCAAAAAAAGCAATTATTGATTTTTTTTTATTCAAAACAGGGATTTCCTTAACCAAAAAAATTAAAAAATTGAAACAAAAGATCGAGTTTTTTAAATCTAAATATAACAGATTGTTTCTCCCAAAAAATTGAAGGATTTTTTCTCCAAAAAAAATTGATTTCTTCTATAAAATTAAGCTATTTCTGCAAAAATCGAAATACTTACTTACCTATTTTTTTTCTTCAGCAATTCAAAAATTTAAATTTTAAAGAATTTTTTTGATCAATTTGAAAAATATTTTATACTTCAAGGAATTTGAGAAGTGGTTTTCTTATACAAAAAATTAAAACATTTTTTTTCTTAAAAAAATTAAGAAATTTTTCAACTTTCTTTTTTTTTTAAATTGAGTTTTTTCTCTCCAACAATTTATTAGGTACTTATAATATTGAAAAATATTTTTACTCTTAAAAAATTGAAAGATTTATTTCCCCAAAAAAGGGGAATTTACTATTTAGCTTATTTTGCATTTGAAATTTTGGGTGTAGCTGGAGCACCAGTTACTGGTAAGTTCAGCCCCTTGCGTACTTCGTCCTTTTGTGTCCATCCAAAAATGAAATCTAGTTATGCTAATTTTGAATTTTCAAAAAAATTATGGGTTAATTTTCAAAATTTCTTCAATTTTTACATTTTTAGCATAGTATATGCTTTTACGGAGACCAAAATAGAAAAATCCGACCCAAAAATCCGACAGTTGGGTTAGGTTAGGTTAAGTTACATTGGGTTAGGTTTGGGTGCCATAAAAAACTTTGAAAATTTTTAATAAATTCGATTTTTTAGACATTATGTCAGACATTTTAAAACTTGTAAATTTTTTTGAAATTTCATGACTTTTAGACATTTTCTAGACATTTTGTCAGACACTCTGAAACATAAAAATTTTTAGAAAGATGACTTTCTGACATTTTGAAACAGAAATTTTTTTAGAAAGATGACTTTCAGACATTTTTTCAGACATTCTGAAACTTAAAATTTTTTTTAGAAAGATAGCTTTCAGACATTTTGTCAGACATTCTGAAACTTAGAAATTTTTTTTTAGAAATTTTATGACTTTTAGGCTTTTTGTCAGACATTGTGAATTTTTTATTGAATAAATTTTTTTAAAAGAAATTTATTAAATAAACAAGATGACTCTCAGGCATTTTGTCAGACATTTTGAAACTTGGAATTCTTTTTGATGACTTTCAGACATTTTGAAACTTGAAAATTTTTTAATTTTAATGACTTTTTGATATTTTATGACTTTTAGACTTTTTAATTTTTTTAAAATAAATTTTTTAGCATAGTATACTTATGCTTTTAAATAAATTTTATGATTTTCGGATATTTTGTTAGACATTCTGAAACTTAGAAATTTTTTTTAGAAATTTTATGACTTTTAGGCTTTTTGTCAGACATTGTGAATTTTTTATTGAATAAATTTTTTTAAAAGAAATTTATTAAATAAACAAGATGACTCTCAGGCATTTTGTCAGACATTTTGAAACTTGAAATTTTTTAAATTTTAATGACTTTTAGACTTTTTAATTTTTTTTAAATAAATTTTTTAGCATAGTATAACTATGCTTTTAAATAAATTTTATGATTTTTGGATATTTTGTTAGACATTTTGAAACTTAGAAATTTTTTTTAGAAATTTTATGACTTTTAGGCTTTTTGTCAGACATTCTGAAACTTTGAAAATTTTTTAGTTATTATACTTTTTAGATTTTTTAAATTTCCACGGAAATTAATAATCGTGACTTTTAGACATTTTGTCACAGAGTAAAAGCATATATTATGTTTCATACTTTCAAACGTAGTGTGGAAATAGAGCCAACCAGGGGGGGTCCAGGAAGGGCGAAGCCCCCCCTGGCGAGGCGCGAAGCGCCGAGTTTATTATTATTTTCAAATTTTATTAATTTTTGAAAATTGTGTCAATTTCTAAAATATACCGATTTTTTTTTAAAACTTGAAAGGTAAATTTTTAAAGTTTGATAAATTTTTACAATGTGTTCAATCTTTAAAATTCAGTAGATAGATAAATCTTCGAAATTTGATAAAAATTCAAAATTACCTAGTTGATTTTTAAATTTTGTTTCCTACTAAAAAATTGCCCAATTTTCAAAATTTTGTGGATGTTGAAAAAAAAAGAGAACTCATTTTCCATGTAATTATTTAGTGTTGTAAAATTTACAAAATGTATGCTATGAAAATAATATTTAAAAAGGAAACCTTCAAAATATGATAAAAATCCAAAACAAGGTAAAAATTCTAAATTTGTTAATTTTTAGATTTTAATAAATTTTTGAAATTGAATCGAATTCAATTTAACCATAATTTTCGATAGTCAAAATAAAAAAAATTAATTAGCTAATTTTTAAAAAATAAAAAAAAACAGCTAAAAGTATTAACTTATTTCGACATTATTGATAAATTTTTACAAATTTTTTCTTTCCAAAATGTATCGAAAAAATCCTCAAAATGTGATGAAAAATAAAAATTTATTTAAATTCAAAATTTGGTCAAAGTTATAGACTTCAATAAATTTTGAAGTAATATAAATTTTTTAAATTTTAACCAAATTTCACAATTTTAAGGTAAAAACCGAAATTATTTGATAATTTAAAAATTTCGGCGAATTTTTGAAATTTGCTCAATTTCTAAAAATAAACTTTTAAAATTGAAAAGTGGATTTTTAAAATTAATTCATGAATTTTTAAAATTTGAAAATGCATTCAGTAAATTAATTTTTTTTTAATTCTGTAAATTTTCAAAAAAAATCATATCTACCTACCTACTTGAATAAAAATGACAAAAATCCAAAATTTTGTATTCTTCAACTTGAAATAAAATTTTTAATTACATACCTACCTAATTTAATAAATTTTTAAAATTTATGAAATTGATTATTTTTTTGAAAATTTATTTAAAATTTAGTAAATTTTAAAAATTTTACAGAACTCAAAATTTGATGAAAATTCAAAATGGAGAAATCAAATTTCAACAAATTTTGAAAAACATCAAATTTCAAAATGGAAATGATTTTTTAAAAAAATCAAAAAATCAGTTTAAAATTTTGAACACTTTTTACAATTTTCAAAATGCGGTAAAAATGTGAAATTTTATAATTTTTGTAGTTTCTCATCTTGAGCGGGGGGGGGGGGGGGGGGGTTAAATTTTCAAAATGTAATTAATCTTTAAAAATTCAAAAAATTCAAAATTTGATGAAAACTCAAAATTTTATGAAAATTCAGAATTTGGTGATTTTTTTAAAGTTTGTTTTGATCAATTTTCGATATTTTTGAACTTTTTGTAAAAGTTTGAAATTGGGTAGTTTTTTAATTTGAACAACTTAAAAATTTGAACAATTTTTAAAACTTAGCCAAATTTTTTAAAATTATCAATTATCCTCGGAATTTGCCTAGTATTCAATTTTTTAATTTTCGCAATTTCTTTGAATCGAATCAATTTTTTTAATTCATTCACTTTTTAGAATTCAACATTTTCAGTAATTCAATCGAATTTTGCAAAATTTTCAAAATCTGGTACAATTGTAAAATTTAGTAAATCATCAAAGTTTGACAGTTCGTGCCCCAAGGAAAATTTTCATTGATGTAAGTATATTATCAAGAAATGTTCAAAATTAGAGAACATGAAACATTTAAAAAATAAACCCTTCAACTCGGTTAAAAAAAAAAAACTAGAACCGCAACAGTAGCCGTACAAAGTACGAACACAACATTTCCTGGGGAATGATTAATGACTCTTCATACTTTCTGCTGTCTGTTCCGTTAAAAACAGATGCTGACCTATGCCAATTGCGTTTTAGTTAACGTGAAAGTTTACTCAGACGACTATAACTTGTCAAAATACTGTTCACAAGTTTAGATTTTGAATAAGACAGTTTTTTTTAAAATTTACATTGGGTACCTTACCTACCTACGTGTGGACTAATTTAACGTCCATTTCATTATTAATGAGATCAGAATTTTCTACAGAAATTGAAAAACACCTTCTACGTAAGTAAGAAGGTATGAAATATAGGATATTTTTTCGAAATTGAAAATTATCAAAATATACGATGGCATTTTAAAAATTACGGTTCTGTTTCTTGTTTCATAAAATACCTACATTCTTATTTTCGGGTAGATTTATTTCGGCAGCGTTAAAACGTAGGTACACTTTTCGATTAAGCCTATAGATTTTCACAAGCGAGTTATTCGAATCGAATGCGACATCGGCGAAGAGTTCTAATATACGGCGGTTTAAAAATTTTTTCGATAAAAAGCACCTCTAAAATAAGCCCGGAATAAGAAATATTCGAAAAGAAATAAACCACGAACGAATAACAAGGTACAGAAGAAGATGAAGGCGAAGCGGGAAAAAAAGAAATAATGTATTTATGGTAGCGAAGCATTTAGGGGTTTGGTTTTTTTCGAGGGGATGGTAGGTAGCATTAATAGCGGGAATAACGGTTTTAGCGATGTGGAAAAACCAACCCCACCCGTCGTGGCAAGAAGAAATATATCGGTTGAAATTATAATTTATTCTACTTGCAATATCTTTTGTTTTACCTTAACGAGAGGTAAAACGAGTAAAGACAACGCGAAAGAAACAGCGCCTGCACAAGAATACATAAGTAAGCAAATAAAAACAACCAACTGCCAAAACGAAACGGCAGAGAATGCTGCACCAGAGGCATAGAGGCAGCCAATTTTAAAACGTAACCTCTTTAAATCTCGCCTTCATTAAAAGCTAACTGTTAGAAATCTTTTATTCAAAATCCCTGAAGCGCCGCTAACGCTGTTTTTCTGTTTATACAAAACTTAACGCTAATCTAAACCTTATTATCTGTTTTTTTTAAAACACTAAGAAAAAATTGTAATTTTCACTCCGGCTCGTTTAAAAATTAACCGCAAACTTTAAACTTTCTGTCGCCATTTTTCTTCTTAATACGCTTTCTAACGAATTGATTCAATTTCCTTTAATTGCCACCATTTTAATGCGAAATCATTTCGAAACTGATTTAACAAAATATTCGATATCTTTATCTGGTTTCGATGGCTCAAAATATCCGCTCAGAATAGTTTTTAATCGTAAGATAGGTGTAGGTAGGTACACCTTTCGTCAATTAAATTAAAGAATGGTCTGGAAAATGGGAAATGCTCATTTGGAGAAAAAGATTTTGAGGAAAGGAAAATGCCATCACATGACCTTGAAAATCGAATTTTTCTCGAGTTTTTGAACGAGTCTTTTTTCCTTTTTCTTTTTTTTTCATTCATTGCGAAAAAAATTAATAAAAAATTAAAAACTAATAAAAAAAAATATTAAAAAATAAAAAATGCTGTGATAAGAATCAGTGTATCCAAGCAGCCTTAACAAAATTTCTCTTTCGATTTTACGATCATGTCAACAATGTTTGTTATTGTTAGCGCGCCATTTTGTTTTGAATTTTGAAAAAAGAAAATTCGGCGAATTGAATTTTAATCATTAGATTAATCATCTTTTTCTAATTTGTAATATAAAAATCAGCTATTTAATTAGCATAATATGTATTATGAGTTTCTTTTTGAATAAAAATGGTACCTGCAGTAGTAACCCTGTACTTGAGAAGCTTAGTGTATTTCTACAAAACCCCTCAACAGTCAACAGGCAGAAACATCTTTCAAACACCGGAGATTATTTTCGATCATGTAAGTAAGTTATAAAAATCAGTGAATATCTTTCTAATCTTAATTAGTTGTTCGAACGAGACGATCTATTCGGTATAAGGATTCTTTTCCTCGACCTACGAACTGGTTCGCTGATGGAGGAAGTTTCACTCGACGAAGACATCGTTCTAACACTCGCAGCTAACTTATTAAATTTATGTTGAAAATCATGTAATACATTTTCGATCATGTTGATTTCAGCTTCTTCGAATATCTTATCCATCCATTTCGAATGAGACGATTCTTTTTTCACGAACCTGAAAACGTTAATGTTCGATTTATAACTTCCACTCATCCATCGATACAATCAGCAATGAACTTACTTCGAGTTAGAAAACGACGACGACGATGGTGTATCGTTCCTGGAATTCAACCATATAGGAGAGAAAAATGCTGATTTGGATTGATTACTCTTGGATTCCAACGAAACCTGCGTCGAATCCGGATTCGGTGAGTTTTCATTCGGTTTAAGAAACGCTTCGTCGAAAACAAAAGCTCTTTCTATAGGTTCATCGACGAATACACCTTCTTTTGTATAAGCTAGATTAATAAACGGTATGTTATCTTCGGGATCAGCGTAATAAGCCTGTTTTAACTTATACATTCGTTCTAACTTCTGCTCTAGTTTCTTTTTACAGTCTTCGGGATCAACGGTGATATCCTTATCGCAAGGTCGAATCACTGGGAATTTAGGATACGGTTGCATTACCGATGATTTTCTCGGTTGAGGTGTATCGCTTTGTGATGCTGTGCTTTGAAGCCAAGCTTCTAAATTGTGTTTAGCAGCATTCTCCGAATTCGGATTTGTAGGTATTGGTTGAGTTCTGGTTTCGCGAGATGATTGCTGAATGTCTGCTTGCGGATTGAGTTGCCTGTTCGAAGGTGAAGTAAAACGTTCGTCGTCGTGATTACTTTGTACCGAAGGTACAGTATCATTTGTTGCATTTGGTTGATCTTCGGTGGCAGCAGGAACAGCAGATTGTTGATTTTCGTTCGGTAATGGAGCCTGTTGGTTTGTATTTGCAACGTTTGGCTCTCCGTTATTCGCTGCTGTATTCGAATCGGTGTTTTGAATTGGTGTTTGTGGATTATTTATTACAGGTTCGGTTGAAGAAGGTTCTACATTTGCTGGAGCAGATTCATTCGTTGCAGGCGGTTGCTGATTTTGTGGATTATTAGCTTCTGAACGACGTCTCGTAGAGTTGTTTATCGATTCGCTTCTAGATCGAGGTTTGGAAAGATTTTTCGACGAGTTTCGTTCCACTTTATTGGTACCTTTATTGGCTAATTCTTCTACCGACGTTTTTGAGATCTTTGTAAATGATGCTCGATTTGGTGTAGTTTTTTCAGGATTATTACGTGATTTACTTCGTATAGGCTGCGAATTATTCTTCGCTAATGATATTTGTAGATCAGCTGAAGTCCTCGTTGAATTATTCGTCGTAGAAACCTTACGCGATGTTTTCCTTGCTGATGCGCCGTCGATGGAAGTTCTTGAAGGTAGTTCAGCGTTGACGGAATGCTCCTTAGATAATTTTTTCGATACTCGCGACGTACTCCTGGATAATGCTCGATCAGAGTCGGTGGAAATATTTGTAGATTTTCGTGAAATTCGTGATTTACTTCTAGGCAACGTCGAATCTTCCGTAACTTTCGATTTATTTCCACTTTCGATGGTACTGTTGTTTGCAGATTCCCTTTGCGAAGTTATCGAGCTATTTCTAGGTAAAGCTGGGTTGGCAGAACTCTCCGATATTAGACCATTATCTAGAGGATTATTCGTTCTAGTTATTAATTCGTGTGGTTCGAGATCGTCTCCGGGAAGTGTTGGCACAACCGAAGTATTCGTCGTGTTTTTATTGATCCGATTACTTTTTATCATATCAACTTGACCCGGTTTGCCTTCGGAATCGGATGATTTATTTTTTTCTCGAGATAGTTGGGCCCTTTTCTTAAGACACCGTTCGAATTCAGTCATACATTCACAAACTGCTTTCATATCTAATGCTTGAACTACCTGGCTACTCGATTTGATACTTTTTTGCGACTTTTTCGATGATTGCCTTTGCAATTCTTTTTCTCGAGTAGGTGTACCAGAAAATGAGAGGTTTTTTTTTAACGAGGTATCATCGATAGGTTCGGTAGATTTTTCAGAGTTTCGTCGAAATAAGTAGTTCGATGATTTACGTGAACGTGAACGTGATCCTGGCTCGTCATTTTTGTTCAGACTCATTTCTCTAGAAAGACTCGTCGTAATGGTAATTACTTTATCCGGAGTGCTGTGAAATTTTTTCATCGCGTTAATATCTTCTTTAGCCATTTTTCGATTATTTTCTGCGAAAAAAAGTCATATTTTGTCTTTTAAATGTAAATTCAATTGGAAAACATACAAGTCGTAATTTTACACAGTTAGGAAATTCATTGAAAAATACCACCCAGCTATTATAAAGTTATTCTATTTTACTGTTTATAGGAAACGCTGATAAGGATCATTTTCCATCTTTTACTACATAACCAGCACGTTATTGTTCGAAACGCCTTTTCAAATGGAACGCTATACTATGCAAAATTTACAGGTAACAATTCAACCGTAGAATTGATATCAAATATTTCATAATGGATATTTTGTTACATAATATTAAATAGTTTGAATTTCTTATTGTTACTTACGGCTGATTTCAAGTATTATTTATCACGTTCGATTCATGAGCCGTGTAATATATTCCGATGCAATTTTAAATTTGATTTTTCCCCATTCGTATTTTTATATCCAATATCTATTGTTTGGTTTGGCTTATCATTTACATTTTTTTTTCAATTTGTTTTTCTTTTACAATCTTTTGTGAGAGCCAAATAATATTGAATTATTTTTATCTCGTTTGACTTTTTTTTTTTTTTTTTTTCTAATTAACGATTTTAAAATTTCTGCTCGAAAATTAGTTATTATTTTTCGTCATTTTTTTGCTTTCTTGCCAGGATAATTTTTTTTGCCCTTTAAATTTTTTTATTCAAATTTTTGGTTTAAAAAAATATCAAAATAATAGGTACATTACCTATTGAAGATTTTTTTAAATTTCTCAATTTTTTTTTTAAATTCGGTTCAGCGTCTGTTCCCTACATTTTCTTCAAACCATTTTTTTTTCAAAATAAAATTCTTTAAAATTCCGTTGAAATATATATTTTTTGTTTTAATTGCAAGCATAATTTTTCTAGAATTCGTTCAAAATTAAGTTTTTAAACGTTTTTTCTTTTTTTTCAATTTTTTATTTTACTCAGAATAAAATTTGTTGTTGAAAACAAAAAGACACTAGCAAGTGGAATTTAAGGTGGAAACGTTACAAAAGAATAAAAATGTTTCTTTCAAAGATCTGTAGTCATTTATTTTTATTTTTGAGGGACATTGTAAAAAGGGTAATGCCCCGTAAGTTTAAAACATAAAAACATGTTGAAAAAATAATTTTCTGAGTGTTTTTTTTTTTGAAAAATCTTCTTCAAAAAAAAAGTTTTAAAAAAAATTGTACAGAATCTCTCTAATCATTTTGAGTGTTTTTCAAAAATTTTTTCAAAAAATTGACAGTTCCCTATTAAAAATATCTAAGAAAAATATATATTTTTTTTAAATCTGAAAAATTTCTTGAAAAAAAAGAATGAAGAAAGGAATAAACACAGTTCTAATATAAGAATTGAGCTTAGACATCTTAAAAAGTTATTGAAAATTGATTATTCAGAAGAAAATAAAGAAAAAAAATTAGATTTTCCCAAAATAAAATTCTGCAAGAAAAAAAAACTCTGGAAGAAAGTGCTGAAAAAATTGAAGTTTCAGAAGTAATATTTTAAAAAAAGTTTAAAACATAAAAACATGTTGAAAAAATAATTTTCTGAGTGTTTTTTTTTTTTTGAAAAATCACTCAAAAAGTACTCGTATTAATTCAAGAGTTCAGGGTGAAATATTTTTTGGAAAGTTCAAAAATCTAATTATTCAAATAAATCTTTTTTCACCTAAATATAGGTAAGTGAAATTGGTATGGCAAAAGAGTAATATTTTGAAACTTTTTCAGAAATTAATTTTAAATCTATCAAAATAAATTTTCAAAACTTTTTTGGTTTCAAATTTTTTTCAATTAAAAAAAAAAATCTGTAATTAATCTGAGTTTTAATTTTTGTTTGGGAGGGTCTCAATTTTCTGTCATTGTTGGGGGAGTTGGGGAAGCGATTTTCTTAAAAATTTGTGTTCCTTAACATTTTGTGAAAATTTGTAAAAACAGATGGTGAAAAAGTTGTAAATTATGAAAAAAAATTTGTATACACAAAATGGTTGAAAAAATTATAAAAAATGTTTCATTTTTTTCATAACAAAATCACAAACTTGTTTCTGGAAGGCTCTGATCGTTTCAAAAAAAAATTTGTATGTAGTTATATAAAAGAGTGTTCTTGTAAATTTTTTTGTGAAAAAAAAAAAATGGGAAAATTGTTTTAAAAATGTTTTTAAAATATTTGCTGATGCTCAAAACTGTTTGGGAAAGAATTTCTTAGAAAGAAAATATACCTACTTATTACAAATTTTCTTGAAAAAAATTTCAAGTCTTTTCATATTAAACAAAAAAAAAGCCATTGGAGAGAAATTTGCTGATAAAAAATATTTTATAAATTTTTGTAGAAAAAAAATTTAAAAATTATGCAAAAATGTCATTAATACCTACCTAATATTTTTGCAAAAACTTTTCATTTGTATTTTTGTGTAAAAATTTGAAAATCTTTTCAAAAAATTTAAAAAATGCTCTTTTTTAAAAAAAATAAAAAATTCTTTTAAAAACTCACGAAAAAATATTTTTTGACACAAGAAATTTTTTCGAAAAAACCTTTCAGAAATGAAGTATTTATTTTCATATCTATAGTCTTTTTGAAAAATTCAAGTCTTAGAAAAATTTTTAAAAAATTCACTACGAATCTGCTCACTTTTACGAATCTTAGGAATTTAATTTGCCATTTAAATCAGATTAAAATCATTTTCGAGCACTAAAATTGATTTCAATACTTGCAAAAAAATACCAATTTACTTCGAGTACTGTTAGCTAAAGGAGGCCTGTTGCCACAACGACCATTCGTTCACCCACTGTTCCGAGGGTCGTTGGCGATTAAAAGGCATAAAAAACTATGCATATGGGGCAAGCTTGCTTTGGCAAAATAGACGCGGAATTTATGGCTGGCAAAATTTGCACCACAATTCATAGAATGATGAGGTTCTTAAAATAGCCATAAAATAGCGATTTTCGCTTAAGCGGTACATTGCGTTTGTCGTTAGATTCGCAAAAAAAAGAAGCTTGCTCCTCGGTACAATAAGTAAGAGAAAAAAATGCAACGCAACAGTCTACAAAAGCCTTACTCGAAGCAAGTTTGTATTAAAAGTACTCATAAAAGTGACGTATGGCCTATTAAATATAGAATGTACACTGTTATATAAAAATTTATCGTTATTGGAAATATATTAGATGGTCGTATGTGTGTACTTTAGATAGTAATTTATTCAGCTTTGTTGTGTTTCATATACTTGGTTCGGATTTCGCAATTTATAACTATATTACTTTTGTAATGTTATTGGATTAGGCTTTCGTATACACTGCGAGGATAGCCTAGGTACCTATAGTATAGTTGCATGATTCATTACATCTCGCGATATTATAAGAAAGGAAAAAAAAATCTTATAAGTTATCGAGTCGCGAATATTGTATTTCACGGTTCGAACACGATGACTGCTCGTTATACGCGAATTTTAATTAAAAAGCAAACGCCCTTTAATTATTTTTAATTTTAATTAATCATTCGTGTAAAACTATTTTTAAAATATTCGAATCTGATGCAAGTCGCAGCAAAGGTGTTCTAATTAAAATTGGTGAATAATTCGAGCGAGCATATCGTCGATCAAAAATATTAATTTCAGTGGTATTCAATATGCTAATTGAAAGGTGCTCTTTGTTACAGATTTTTCATTCTACGAGAAACATACTTCTGCGTCATACGTGCGACCCACCATACTTAAGATCAACAGTTAGAAAAGAACATTTTGGATTGGACATGAGACGAAGGTGGTGGCGAACGAAACGATGAATCAGAACGAGGTAAGACTATAATCCTAATTCCTTTCCGGTGCGAAGAGATTTACTTAGATAGCGAAAAGGTGAACTAAAACCGTGTAGTTTAAGAGAAATATTACGATGAGGGTTGAACTCGCGCTGTGATATCTGTAGATGGTCGTAAAACTAAATGAATTTTGGAAGGTGTATTTATAATACCAAGGTACGAGTGTATATGATACCTTCTCTCGAGCCTGGCTGGCTTGTTTTTATACAGGGTGTTCCTTGAAACGTCCGCAATAATCCAACTATACATAGATGCAACTCGAGTAGGCAAACAAAAAATACTATTATGATAAGTTGCTTATCTCGATTTTGAAGGGGCAGTAGTTTAAAAAAAAATTCGAAATTTCATCAATACAGAAAGATATAACTCTTCGAGAGAAGTAAAACATTACCTATTTTAAAGTGAATTTAAAAATTTTCTTCTCAAAAAAATTGGATAAAAATCAGAAAGAAAATGAATTTTGGCTAAACGTTTTTTTTCAACCTTTCTTAAATTTTCGATTTTTAAAAATTTCAGCGAGAGTTTTTTTTTTTCAAATTTTGTCAAAAAACATTTTTTTAAAGATTTCTTTTTCATCTTCCTTTTATTCAAAAACTTTTCAAATCGCTTTGAAAACCACTTTTTTTTGAAAATTTTAGCAAAGAATTTTTTTTGAAGAGATCTCAAATTTACCTTCAATTTTTTTAAATTTCTTTTCTTTTAATTTTTTTTTTGAAACTCAGGCAACTTCTTTGCATTTAAAATTTTTAAAATTTCTTTGAGAACCATTTTTTTAATTCAGTGAAAAAACATTTTTTTTTTGAATTTCAGATGAAAGATTTTTTTTTTAAATTGAAAAATTTTATAATTTTATTCAAGTTTTTTAAAAAAAATGTATTCAATTCCTTTATTATAAAAAAAATTTCTACTACCTTTTGAGAACGATTTTTCAAAAATTCATTAAAAAAATTCATTTTTCAAATTTTGGTAAATTTTTTTTTCACTTTTCTTAAGTAGAAAAATTTGTACAAGGAATAATTTCTTGAAAGTTTTGTTAATTTTTTTTTTAAATTTAGTCAATTCTTTTACATTCAATTTTTTTTCAAATTTCTTTGAGATGAACCACTTTTTTGAAATTCAGTGAAAAAACATTTTTTTTTGAATTTCGAATAAAAGATTTTTTTCATTTTTTTTTGTAATTGAAAAATTTTCTAATTTCTTTTAACTTATTCAAGTTTTGTACAGGAACAAGTTTTAATTAAGTTTTTAAAAAAAATGTATTCAATTCCTTTATTACAAAAATACCTTTGAGAATGATTTTTCAATAATTCAGTAAAAAAAATTCATTTTTCAAATTTTGGTAATTTTTTTCACTTTTCTCAAGTTGAAAAATTTGTCCAGGGAATAATTTCTTGGAAGTTTTGTTAATTTTATGTTTTTTTTTTAATTTAGTCAATTCCTTTACATTAATTTTTTTTCAAATTTCTTTGAGAATCATTTTTTTTGAAATTCAGTGATTTTTTTTTTTTTTTTGAATTTCGAATGAAATTTTTTTTTTTATTTTCTTTAAATTGAAAAATTTTCTAATTTCTTTTATTTGTTTAAGTTTTGTACAGGAACAAGTTTTATTCAAATTTAAAAAAAAAATTATTCAATTCCTTTATTACAAAAACATTTTCCAATATACCTTTGAGAATGATTTTTTAATTCAGTAAAAGAATCAATTTTTCAAATTTTGGTAAAATTTTTTTCATTTTTCTTAAGTTGAAAATTTTGTCTAGGGAATAATTTCTTGGAAGTTTTGTTGATTTTTTTAATTTTTTAATTTAGTCAATTCCTTTCCATTTGAAAAATTTTCAAATTCCTTTGAGAACCATTTTTTTAAAAAAATTATTCAAGTGAAGAAACTTTTTGTTCAATAAAATAAAAAAATAGGTGTTTTTTTTTAGAAAAAAAAGGACCCGAAAATTAGTTCAAACTTTTAAAATACTGATTTTTAATGTTCTGTAGCATTTTTATTTTCAAGGATAGGCAAATTCTCCACATAACTTTTTGCTCCTCTCAAAAAGTGGAAGTAGGCAATATTTTCAGCAAAAATTTCTTGTCCATCATTAACTCCTTCAATTTCAAGGAGAGGCATACCAACATGATTACAATTTTTCGTGTTTTCAAAACGCTATGCATTGGCAGGGTTGGAATTTTTTTTGAATGCAGTGTTGCCAACTAATTTTACTTAGAAATATCAAATTTTCAAAGCTTTACAGCGCCTTCAATTTTTCCTAATAAGTTTTTTTGTTTGTATACTCGAGTTGTACTTATGGTGAAAATATTATCCCAGACGTTTCATGGAACACCCTGTATACGTATCTAGCTCTACATCCATGTACCTACTATCAGTAATTTGATCGAGTGAGAGAACGACCATCTCATTAATAAGCTCTATTTTTAATACCACTGAGTATCATCGTCGTCGTCGTGCAGTAGTCTTCATCTCTATGACGACTACACGACTACGACGACGAGTTCTTCGAGTATAAAAATATGAAAGGAAGAGAAATTTTTAATTGTCAAAATGTCTTATATAACGAGAATCTCGTCAGCAGAACCGATGAGTGCAAGGTTAGATATACAAATAAAATGGAAAGTAAAGAAATTAAAGAAGAAATTCTTCTGCTTCTTTTTTTTTCTCTCCTTCGTTTATTAATTAAAATGGAAAAGTTATAGGAGAGAAGAAAAAAAAGACGAGCTAAAAGGAAGAAAATCGTTTAATTAGAAAGTTTTTTGTTTGGGAGAAAACTTGGACATTCCTCAACAGGGTGTCGCTCCAAGTGACAGAATTTAAAAGTTATATCATATTACCATTATAACAATAACAAGTTGAAAGTTGAAAGCTGGCTGCTCTTCGCTTATTGTATAGTGCCAGCGGACGAATAATTTAATTAAAAAATGAACCGATTCGTAATTAATTGAATATTTTATTTCTTTTTTCCTACCCCTTTAGGTGGGGGCGAGTCGACGCGATCGTAAAGGACGTAAAACAAAAGAAAAAGTATTGTTTTATAAGTGAAACGTAAACGTTCGTTTTATAAATTTTATTCTTTTGCAGTTTTATTCGTTATTTTCTCTCCTCTCTAAATCAACGATTTATACAAAAGAAGCAAGAATCGAGAAACTATAGAAATGGAAGTATAAATTTGGTAATATAATGTCGCCCCGGAACGTTATAATGTTCTGCCTTACGCAGAAGCAAGGCGGGGGAGTAAAAATTGCCCGTATTTTGTATTCCAGTTACCCTTAAAAGTTTCAACAAGGGTGAGAAAATCGTCCTTAACTTCATTTAACGGTATCTTTTAAAACTACGCTGTGCAAATGGAAAATGTACGAGTCCAAAAGTCATTGTAATAAGATGTTGGTAACTTTCTACGAGTTCTCTGCCTTTTTTTTTCACCATACTTCCAGCTTCCTTCTTACCTTTTAAAAAGTATTATCGAATACACAAAAAGACGTACACAGCTGTTTAAATGGTATGTTTGTTAGGTTGGTTTATATTCTTTTTGAATTATGAGGTAAAATTTATGATTTACTTTGGACGACGAGATTAGCGCACGAGACTCGTAAAAACGTGGAATTCGAAAAATATTGTGCATATTTTCGTCGTCTTCGTCGTTCGCATGCCGCCTCCATCCTCCTCCTTCGTCGTCGTAAAGAAAGCGAAAAAAAAAGTACTTGGGATCGTACGCCTGCCTGCTGCCTGCGCCTCCTGCTGCCTCTCACTGTCGCGTTTCAAAACGAACATATCGTTTTTACGAAATGCTACTGCTACCTACTGATTTCGTGTTCGAACACTAAGGCCGCTTTTCCTTCGGGTTCTGTTTGAGTAAATGATGAATGGATTTGTGGTTATCGTTTCGAATTGTTTGCCATGCGTTTGAATTGTTTATGGAAGCGTTGAGGAGAATTTTGATGTAAAAGGTAGGTACGTACCAGTTTTGCACATGTGGATTTGATTTTTTTACTTCTTTATTTTAAATTAGTTTCGTAATATTGAATTTCTTCTTTCAGATGCACTTTAATAGGATAATTGGAAGCAATGAGTTCTTAACTCACCCTAGTCACCTACCACAGATGTCCTTAGAAATTTTCAAATGAGTAGGTTTAAAAGTATCAAATTTTGTTCAACATTATTTTTCAAATTTTTAAATAATTTTTATTTTTTCGAGATAAAATTTAGTTGAGAAATCGATTTTTTTGATTTTTTATAAATAATATATTTTTTTATTATTTTTAAAACGATTCCTCCAAATTTTATTCAAAACGAAATCGTCGAAATCTCCTTGAAAAACAAATTTTTGAAAAATTATTCATTTTCAAAAATAAATGCTCCTTTTTTACGAACAAATTTCTTCAATTTCTAAAACTCAATTTTTTCTTATTTCTTATAGATACAAAAGAGAGTTTTTAGTTTTTTGAGGGATTTTTATTGATATTTACTTTTTTCAATTTTTAAGAAAACAATTCCACAGATGACATCAAATCTTTGTTAACCAAACAAATTTACTCAAGCTGGCAAAACTTATGGTCCCAACAAGTAAACAATAAATTATACCAACATAAAAAAAGAGTGCATCCTTGGAAAAACCTCTCACAATTAAATAGACAAGATGAAATCATTATAACCAGACTAAGAATTGGACACACAAAAATTACTCACAATTATCTTTACCAAAAAACTCCAAAACCTCTATGCCCTTTCTGTACTATTCAACTTATATCTATCCAACATATCCTGTTCGAATGTCCCAAGTTAAAACAAGAGAGACTAACCCTACAAATAAATGAAATCCCCCCAGTTATACCAGATATTCCTTTCGAAATTCAAAAATTCATAAACTTAATTAAAAAACTCAACCTCACAAATAAAATTTAAAAAATTCTTCCGATGGGTGTAATAATCCTGTAATTATAAACACCCCAAAAAAAAAAAAAAAAAAAAAAAAAAAAAAATATTTTATACCTAATTTATTCAAAAATGATTTTCCTCAGAACAAAATTGAACAACTCTTTTTATTTCATTTAAACCCCCATCTTTTCAAATTTTCGTGAACTAAATTTTTTCAAATAATTATTTAAAATTGAAAAATTCTTTGTTCAACAATTTCTTCAAATTTTCTTGAAAACTGTCGAAAACAGTTTTTGAATTTTTTTTGTAAAATTTCATTTACCATGCATTTTTTTGCTATTTTTAAAAACAAAATTTAAATTTTAAAAAAATAGCCTAAAAACGGGACTTTGTAAAAAAAAAATTAAAAAGATATCCTAAAATTTTTATGAAAAATAGAATGGCAAGATAAAACGAAATTTTTAAATTTTTGAAGTACATTTTTTCAAATTTTTTTAAAGGTAATTTTTTAAATAATAAATTATCCATTTTTTAGAAATGAAAAATTTTTATTTTTTCCAAAGTATCTATCTAGGTAGGTACCAAAATTGAATTATTTTCAATTTAAAAAAAGTTGCTTTGAGAATTTGTTGTAATTTTTTATTATCCTAAATTTAGTTTTTCTCGTATTTAAAAAAAAAAAAAAAAAATGCAAGAACAAATATTTTTTCATTTGAAAATCGAAATTTTGGATTTTTTTCAAAACATTTCGTTGGAAAATCAAAATTTTTTTGCTTAAAAGTAATTTTCTTCGAAACAAGATGTTTTTCTTTGAGCAGAATTTTGTGAGAGAAAAAAAGTGTAGTGAAATTTTAAAATCCTTTTGTTTGTCTGACTACAAAATTTTTAAAAGACATTTTTTCGCAGTTTTTATCCAAGAACTTTCTTAGACGAAAAATAAAAATGAATTTTTCAATCATACGTTTAAAAAATAAATTGGTAATAAATTTGAAAAAAATATTAATTTTTTTGGAAGTTGGTGGATTGAATGTTTTGAAAACAAATAAAGTTTAAAATGACCCAAATTTTTCAAAATTCTATTTGAAACCGATTTTCATCCATTCTTTTCAGACTTAAAAAAAAAATGGTTCAAAATCAAATTTCATAAATTTTTGTGATGAACAATCCAACATTTCCAAATAATACAAAATTTCCTAAAATTATTAATTCAAACCTAATTTGTTGAAAAGAATTCAAAAAAATGTTATTACAAATTTCATAGACGAATTTTCCAAAAATCCGTCTCAATCATATAATTTTTTCAATAGCACAAATTTTGAAATTTTCATTCGAAGCCATAATATTTTTCTATTTTTTTTTTAAATTTTGTTCAGAACTTTTTTTTTAAGTGACGCCACCTTTTCAAAATTTTGTTTTTGTTCAAAATAAATTCTTTATATATTTTTTCAAAATTTTAGGTAGTTATTCAATCCCTTTTTCTGTTTTTTTTTTTTTTTTTTTTTTTTAATCATGTTTTACATTATTACTTATTATTCATTTTATTAGATGTTATTTTTAATGGCCCAAATTTTTCGAAATTTCAATTGAAGCCAATTTAGTTTCTTCTAATTTTTTTCAAACATCATTTTTTGAGATTTGTCCAAAACCAAATTTTTCAGAATTTTATTCACATTCTTATTTTTATAAAATTTTTGTTGAAAACTAATTTTCTTTGAGAACGATTTTTAAATTTTTCAGATGGTAAGACGAAAATTTTAATTTTTTTTAAAAAGTACCTAATATTTTTCAAAATTTGAAATTTTTATAAAAACTGGGACTTGAGAAATTTGTTTCAATTTTTTCTAGAAAACAATACTATATTGATTATTGAGTAGGTAAAAATTCCAAAAAAAAAAAATTAAAGAAATAGAAAAATTAAATATATATTTTTTTTTTAATTGAAAAAAATACCTACAAGTTGGAAATTATTTTAAAAGAAAATTTTCAAAATTGAAAAAAAATCAATTTTTTGGAATGGGACAAAAGTTATTGACGTATGAACGACCACGTTGAAAATATAAATGGCCACCAAATCATCTCGCTCGATTACTCTTGTTTACCACCGATTACCCAAATTGTTTCAAGTTCGATTTCGTTGTTAAAAATAAGCAAATTTTTCCATCCCGATTACTCGTCGTTTCAGTATAAAATAGTCAAATTTTGAGTGTATTTTCGAACGTATTTGTATTTACTCGCGGAAGGCAAAATGTCGAGCAAAAAAGACAAAACCAAGGAAGAAATCGAGATGGTGGAATTGAAGAAAAAAGAGGGGTAATATTAAATTTACATGTAACCAGATTTATTACGCGCTGAAGCTGATACTAGTATCGCTTACGATACTTTTATCAGGCCTTTTTCAACATATAAAACTCCACATCTACGATGGAGTTTTTCTTATCTAAGATATTTGATTACTCCAACTTACCGTTCGTTATTCAATTTACAGGCAAATGAACGAATTGAGCGATCCGTTGATTATATCAGACTCGCAAGGAGGTACGTACGATGATAATTTCTCTCGTCATTTGTTTCTCGTTCGAAATAGGTATTAATTTATTTTTGTAAATTTTCAGAAACCGACGAAGAGTTCGCCTCGACGGTTAAAAAGTATAACAAAATTTCGCGCAAGATTCGTTTGGCGGCTATCGAGAAGGAAAAAAAAGAACTCGAAGGGTTTGATAAATCGCCGGTAAATAAATACTATCCGGGAACGAAAATCGACCGATTAAAAATACTCGAAGAGGAGAAAGAATTATTGGAGAAAATGGAAAAGTTAGCCGAATCGAAACAACAGAAGTAGGCAACCCCGGCCAAGATTTCAAATTGGTTAACGCGTCGGTGCTTTTTTAATTGCCACGTTAAATATTACTCTAATAAATATTTCTAATGTAATGTTTCGATGTTTTTTGTACCTGATTCGCGAAATCCCACAGCCGATCGGTGGAAAAAACCAGGGGTGGTTGATAGTAGTAGTACGGACGAGTTCGTAGCCAGGGTAGGCGTCCGGGTGGCGGGGAATTACGCGAGTAATAAAGCGTTTAAGAGTGTTTTTTGGTTGCAGTTGTATATCCAATTTGTTAAGTAATTGCCAAACTTTGGCGGCGTATAAATATTTAATTTTTTAATAACGCGGTTTAGCATTGGCGAGTTTTTAAAGTGCGCTGGGTACTCTGTGGTGCTCGACTACGAAGCAACTTTATTAGCCGTTGAATGAGGCTATATTAATTTTTTTCTCGCTTTTCGACTCGGAATTGAAAAAGTTTCCCTTGTACATGGTATAGAATTAATGTATACGATTTATGGGTCCGTTTCGCCAGCTCCCTCATATGATTTTGAAGGTCGGGAGTGGGGGCGAAATTTTGTATTTGTGTATGTTTGTGTTTCCACGTTCCCCATTTTATGTACAAATCCCCTCCCAAGCTATAAATTTTCGAAAGTTTGGAAATCTGGAAAAATTTTACACCCCCCCCCCCAATATTCTATTTGAAGGTTGTAAATCGTGGAAAAAATTTTTGTATATACGTTTCCCACTTTGTTTACCTCCCCTTCCCCCGCCATCCATCCGTATTCGATTTAAAAGTTGGAAGTAGGAACAAAATTTTGTGTACGAATTGCGTACTTTGTGTAGTTCTCTCATTTTGTGTACCACCTCCTCCCTATCTGACGCAATAAACAAATCTTGGTCACGTAAAAAATTACTGAAAATTGAGCTATAAACGTAAAAAAAATATTAGAGCTAAAATTTTTTTAATTTTTTGGGAGAAAAAACTGTTTCTAAAAATATTTCTCAAAATATTCTTTCAATTACTTAAATTTTATTTGGACATGAAAATTTCTTAAATTTTTGGGGGAAAAACTCTTCAACTTTTTAGAAAAAATCTTTTATTTTTACGTTGAACCAAATTCCATTTTTTGAAGAAAAAAATTTATGAACTTTCGTGGAATGATTTTTTTCTCAGTTTTTTGGTGCAAAAAAATAATTTATGTTTAGAGAAAAAAATTTAATTTTTAGTGTGTACCTATTTAAAATCTTATAATTTTTTGGGAGAAAAAAAACTTATCTGTAGATAAGTTTAGTAAAATTCCTTGAATTTTTGGAAAAAACCTTTTATTTTTACGTTAAAAAACAAAGTTCATTTTTTGAGGAAAAAAATTTCTTAAATTTAGTGGAATGAGTTTTATTTTTCAATTTTTTGTTGCAAAAAAAATTATTTATTTTTAGAGAAAAAAAATCTCATTTTTTGTATGAATTCAAAATCTTATAATTTTATTGGAGTAAAAAAATTCTCAATCCTTTGGGAGAAAAAAAAATTGTCTGTAGATAGGTAAATAAGTAGTATTTCTCAAAATATTTTTCCAATTAAATTTCATTTAAGCGTAAAAATTTCTCAATTATTTTGGAAGAAAAAAATTCATTTTTGTGTTGAAATAAGAGAAAAAAATTTCTCAACTTTCGTGGAATGATTTTTTTTTCTTCAGTTTTTTGGTGCAAAAAAGTACATATTTTATTTTTAGAGGGGAAAATCTCAATTTTTTGGGAGAAAATGACTGTACCTAGATAAGTAGGTACTTAAGTACGTATAGTAAAGATATTTCTCAAACTATTCTTTCAATTTATTTTGTCTGAGCAGGAGAATTTCTTAAATTTTTGGAAAATAAAATATTTATTTTTTTACACCAACCAAATTCCACTTTTTGAGAAAAAAATTTCTCAATAAAAAAAATCAGCTTAAATGGTGCAAAAATATGGTTCATTTTTACAGAAAAAAACTCATTTTTGTGTGTGAATTTTTTTAAATCTTATAATTTTATTGAAGTAAAAGGGGAAAAAATTAACTGTAAGTAGGTAGTACAAATATTTCTCAAAATATTCTTTCAATTTTATTTTATTTCAGCATGAAATTGAAAGAAATATTTTATTTTTACATTAAAAAAGAGAATTTTTTTCAAATTTTTTGGAATGATTTTTTTAAATGTTTTAGTACAAAAAACTCGTTTATTTTATTTTTTAGAGGGAAAACAATCTCAGTTTTTTTCTGAATTCTTCACAAGTACTTAGGTATAGTAATATTTATCAGATTTTTTTTTTTTTTTTTTGTAAGAAAAAGAAAAACTGTAATTTTTAATATTTTTGGTAAAGAAAAATCCTTCAATTTTCAAAACAAAAATTTCTCGTGGAAAAATAATTCCTAATTAAATCAATTTAGAAAAAATGATTACTATTTCAAAAAAAAAACTACAAAGCACAAAATTGCTTTGTAGAGAGAAAGCCAAATAATTGCGAAAATTTCAAATGTGTCTAAAACGTTTTTTTAAAAGTTTTTTTGTAGTTAGTATTATTACTTTAAAAGAAAAACTACAAAACATGAAATTATTTTGTTAAGAGACAGATGAATTTGGTGTCTCTTTACTCTTTTCTTAAAAGTTGTGAATAAAACGAGGAAAATTTTCAATTTGGTCGAAAATTTGTTTTTGAAGTTCTTGTATAGTTTTGGTTATCACTTCAAAAATCTACGAGAAGTACAAAATTCATTTATTTCCAAATTGTTTTTCAAGTCTATTCGTAGTTTGAGGTATCACTTCAAAAAAACTAAAGCACGAATTTCCTTTTTGTTTTTGAAGTTATAGTTGTTTTTTAACTATTAGAAAATAATTCCCTACTTTTAATTTTTCGCCCAACTGAATTTTATGAGGTGCCTCCAAGCCCATCATTTTGAAAAATAATGAAAAATAACCGAGTTTTCGAGCTTTCGGGTTCTTTATTCTCATAGCACTCCAAGTTCTTTATAATCATTTATTTTTTTTTATTTTTACCCTATTTATTGAATTTTAAGTGGACCCTAATCACCACCTCATTTTTTCAGAAAAAAAAAGAATTTTTAACTTTGGGTATATTTTTTCAGAATTTTTTACGAGGAAATTGAAGGGAAACCCTCAAAAACACTAAAACCCAATTCTCTTACCATTTTTCACCCTTGAAATGGTCATTTTTTTCTAAAATTATTTCTTTACAATGTAAGTATCATCAGAAACAGCTGAATACACTAGCATCGTGAATTTGGACCGAATTCGACATTAGTTCATTTTTTCCATTTCTTTTTTCAAATATTTATCCAAAATTACGTCATTTTGAGAACTCAAAATCTCCTCCCTGCTCTAAGGACCTAAAATTAATTTTTGGACATATTTCAACTTGATATTTACCATAGGTATATATATTTTCAATTCCAGCAAAATTGATAATTTCCAAAAAAATTTTCAACCCATCTTATGCACAATTTTTCAGATTCAAAAATTTTCCTATTTAGTGGAAATACTTAATCTAAAAAATTGGAATTTTTCAATTTTGCTAAAATTGCGATGTATACGGAAAATATCAAGTTGAAATATGTCTAAATATGAATTTTAGGTCCTCAGAACATCTAGGAAGGGGCTGTGAGTTCCCAAAATGACATTATTCGGATATTGAAAAAAAAAAATTGAATGGGACATGAAACACAATTGCACAAAGGGTACACTGAATTTCGTTCCTACTTTCGATCTTCCAATCGAATTTGGGGGGGGGGGGGGGGGTGCGGCTAAAAAGGCCGCCAATTTATTACATTTTACCACCTTCTACCAACATCTGGAATTATGAAAAAAGAAACCAAAACCAAGAAGAAAGAGAAAAAAAAATCACCTCGGTATGAAATGAATAAACGCACGTAAGAATCGCCGACCAAAGGCTGCGGCTGCGGCGAGGAGAAAAAACACACAACGTTAAAAAAAATAAACGCCATTAAAGTAACGTAAAACTGGCGAATAAAAAATGTGCCAAATGATGTGTTGGTGTTGGGAAAAAGTGTCGATTTTTGCGGCGGCGGTATATATTGTTTAAACAGGGCATCACGAAAACAAGAGAGGAAAAGTTTAAATTCTCGAAAGGAAAAGGCATGCGGCAAGACAACTGCTGACTTGGCAAGCTTCGGTCCAAATGGCCGACACACTTCGTTGCTAATGGTGCGGCTACTTGCTGGACCCAGACCAAATTCTTGTTTAGACTGGCAAAAAGTGATAAACTGCAAGAATATATATGTATATGTATAGAGAAAGCAACCCTCTGAGTATTACTTCCCGAATGTCACTTTATCTTTTACCACCGACCTCTCGGTTTACGCCGACATGAATTCCTCCCGCCCTGCCGCCGGCCCACTATCTTCCCATACCCGCAGCCTTATGTACCGTATAAGGTGTGAGTTTCGATAACAGTGTTTTGTAAAATGCGCGTTACGCCGTTACCTCCTCTCCTCCTCTCCTCCTCCAGGCCACTCTTGATCCGAGCATACCCTTATCCTTCGTTTCGGCCGCTCTGCCTCTTGCATACCCTCCCCCAGACCCCACTCCCCCGCTCAATCTTTTTAACAACAAGATAAACAGCAACCCTTGAAACTATGTAGCTCGTATTTTCCACATTTACGCGACGCATCCTACACAAATCCCGTTGAAATAATTAACTACTTTTTAACTCGAATAATAGCCTCTCGTTATCCTCGACGATGAAGATACCTACCTGCAGCATCATCGTTCGTTGTACGTTATACCTCTATGATACCTTTGTATTCTCTGTATCGTGTGCGGTGCAAAGTCTGTGATCTTTTTTACGTGATTTCTTTTACTTGGTCTATTTTATGTATCGAACTATCGATATGTTTGAAGGTGCGTTTATAGCTTTTGAGACAAAAGCCATTTTGGAGACGAGTATTTTAGGCATTTATGTGCGTAACTTTTCTCGTACGTATTTATGTTTATTTAAAACCCATATTAATCATTTACAAAGTAGTAATTTGAAACATTGGCAACACTGCTCGCTTATTGACTTATTCTTTAGAAAAATTTTCCACATCCCAGCAAATTTTTCCAATCGTTTGTGGAAGAGCCAAATGAGAACTTTTTGTTGTATACTTTCATTTCGCTTTGACCAAAAAATAAATACTTACCTAAATAAATAAGAAATTGAAAAAAATTATTTTTCAACAATTTTTTGTTTTTTGCAATTTCCAACGAAATAAAAATGTAAAAATTTTTTAAAAAACCACGCTTTTATTTAAAGTGGGTCGTATGTTGTAGGTATTGGGAAGTAGTACTTACTTAATTCCTTAAAAAGCAAAAAATAAAATTTACTTGAATAATGATGTATCAAAAAGAAACTATTTTTTTTCCAAAATTTTAATGTTGAAACGCATGGTGGGGCGTTATTCGATAAGGTACGTATTTTTAGCTTCCTGCACACCCCACCACGCTTTTCATCATTAAAATTGTGGAAAAAAATAGTTTCTTTTTGATACATCATTATTCAAGTAAATTTTATTTTTTGCTTTTTTAAGGAATTAAGTAAGTACTACTTCCCAATACCTACAACATACGACCCACTTTAAATAAAAGCGTGGTTTTTTTTGACCCCCTCTTAGGGGCCAAATTTGGGGTCGAAGGTAAATTTAAGTTCGATAATCGAATTCAGCGACCTTGAAAATCTACATTTTGATACCAATGTTGTGAATTTCGAAATTTTAAAAATTGACCCCCCTCTTAGGAGCCCAATTTGGGGTTGGGGTAAATTCAAGTTCGATAATCGAATTCAGCGACCTCGAAAACCTACATTTTGATACCAATGTTGTGAATTTCGAAATGGGGTCGGAGGTAAATTTAAGTTCGAAAATCGAATTCAGCGACCTTGAAAACCGCTAATGTGAGCACTTTGATCTTTCATTTCTGGTAAAATATTAAATGAGAGAGCATTGGGCGAAAACATACACTTGGTTCCATGAGACATACATACATACATACATACCAAGCTAATAAAAGCGTGGTAAAAAATTAAGTATAAAAATTTATGTTTATTGAAAACCTAAAAAATTGGGAGATATATTTCCAATCTCACTTTGTCATTGAAAAATAATTTTACAACTTTGAATTTGAAAAAAAAACCTTATTTTTGAAGTGAATACTTTTTAAAAATTTTTGTCAACATTGCCTAACAAAAAAACAAAAAAACAAAAAACAAATAAAGCACAAAAAAAAGAACAAGTAGGAAAAATCAATTTTTAAATTGGAAATGAAAAATTGAATTTCGTTCGAAAAATATATTCCTAATTTCGCTTTGACAAAAAAATTTTAAATCTTGAAAAATCAATTTCCAAATTTTTTTGCAGTTTGAAACTTGAAAAAAATTCGAAATATATTTTTATTTTTTTTTTTTTTTTTTGGGGGGGGGGTGTTTATAATTACAGGATTATTACACCCATCGGAAGAATTTTTTAAATTTTATTTGTGAGGTTGAGTTTTTTAATTAAGTTTATGAATTTTTGAATTTCGGAAGGAATATCTGGTATAACTGGGGGGATTTCATTTTTTTGTAGGGTTAGTCTCTCTTGTTTTAACTTGGGGCATTCGAACAGGATATGTTGGATAGATATAAGTTGAATAGTACAGAATGGGCATAGAAGTTTTGGAGTTTTTTGGTAAAGATAATTGTGAGTAATTTTTGTGTGTCCAATTCTTAATCTGGTTATAATGATTTCATCTTGTCTATTTAATTGCGAGAGGTTTTTCCAAGGGTGCACTGTTTTTTTATGTTGGTATAATTTATTGTTTACTTGTTGGGACCATAAGTTTTGCCAGCTTGAGTAAATTTGTTGGGTTAACAAAGATTTGATGTCATCTGTGGAAAGGGTAGAGAGTGGGGAGGGATTTATGGCAGATTTTGCTAGTGTATCGACAATTTCGTTTCCTTGAATTCCTACGATATATGACTGGGAACGTATGCAAATTGAATAATGAAATTTGAATTTTGTAAATCAAAAAGAATTTTGTGAATGTTTTGTACAATGGGATGATCTGTAAAAATGTTTTGAATTGAAATTAAGGAACTTAAAGCGTCGCTTTGGATTAGGAAATTTTTGTTTGTTATTTTGGAAGTGAGTATATCTTGAAGGCAATGGTGTATAGCAGAAAGTTCAGCATTGTAAATAGAAGAGATGTTATGTATCTTATAGTTAGCTACTTGGTCGTTTATTGAAAAAGCATAGCCTGTATGAAGTGAGGGAATTTTTGAACCATCAATGAAACATAAGTTGTAATTATTATATTTTGATGCCATTTCTAAGTAGTGGGTTTTTATTATTGTATTGGAATTTTCTTTTTTTGAATAATTTCTTAGATGTAAATCCATTTGTGGAATTTTTAGTAACCAGGGGGGATATGTAATTGGGTTTTGAATAAGATTTTTGATATCAATTTGTATTTCGTTCATAATTAAAATGAAATTTGAAACTGGGTTTTCTATTTGATGATGTTGAAGGTTGTAAAAGGAGTAGGATTTTTGGAGGGGATGAGATGGATTGTTTAGAGCTGATGTGAGAAATTTATTTGTTATCAACTTTTTTCTGAAATCTGTAGGTAGTTCTGCTGCTTCGCAGTAAAGGCTATCTATTGGTGAAGAGTAAAGGGCTCCAATGCAAATTCGTAAAGCGGAATTTTGGATTGTTTTTAGGATATTAGATGTTTTATTTGAGATGTTTGAAAAGCATGGGCTTCCGTAGTCGATTTTGCTACGAATTACAGATTTGTATCGGGGGAAAAAGTAGGTTTCTGGATGGATTATATTTTCGATTTTTGACTATTTTTAGTAGATTTATACGTTTTGAGATATCTGTTTTAATTTTGAGAAAATGATTGGTCCAAGTTAGTTTACTGTCGAATATTAGGCCAAGAAATTTTGTAGATGGTTTAAATTCTAAGGATCGACCTCTAAGTTTGAGAATAGGTTCTGGATTTATTTTATATTTTCTAGTGAAAAGTACGCAATGAGTTTTTGATTCAGAAAAAGTTAGTCCATTTTCTTCGGCCCATTTTTGAATAAGATTAAGAGCTTCTTGGATGACTTGTAGAGCAAGTTTGATGTTGTGTGATCTGAAGGAGATGTTGATATCATCAGCAAAAATTCAAAACATAAAATTTTTAATTTTTTACAATTTTTGGTTTTGATGATTGAAAATGAAATTTTGAAAAATTCAAAAAAAAATTTCAACGGTTCTTTCTATTAATCGCCCCCCCCCCCAAAAAAACCCAACAAAAAACAAATAAAGTAGGTACCTATTTATGATTTTGAGAATTTACAGAAATTTAAAAAATGTTTATAAAACATTCTAAAATCTCAATTTTACTTGAACCATCTTCAACTTGTAAAAATCATTTCAAAATTTTAGGTTAATGTATTGAAATTTGAATATTGAAAAATTGAAAATTTTTGTTGAATATTCCGAATAATTTAACTTTGACAAAAAATCTACCTAAATCAAAAATATGACAAAATTAGTTTCCAAAAATTTTTAAAACTTCAAATTTAAAAAAAGAAACGGAAAAATTTTAAAATACAAATTTTTTGAAAAATGTTCCTAATGTGACTTTGATAAAAAAGAGGAAAAATTAATATTTATTTTCTATAAAAAAAAAATTATAAAAATTTAAATATCTACGTATTAAAAACTTGAGAAGTTATACTAACTTTTTCAACATCACTTTAACATTTCAGCATTTTTCCTGTATTTTTCAATTTAGATTTTTGCATGCCCCAATTTCAGAATTTCTGAAAGTTTCAATTAAAATATAAATAAAAATTTTTAGAACCTGAAAAATGTGCAAATTAAGTATTCCCTTTTTCTTTTAGATTGTTGAACATGTTTTATAATTTTCAATTTAAAAAAAAAAATAATGAAAAATTAAAAAGTTTTGTTAAACATTGCTAATGAAACTCCAACAAAAAAACTTGAAAATCAATTTTCAGCAAATTAGAAAAAGTTGTAAAAATGAGAATTTAATTTATTGAAATTGTTTGTAATATTCGCAATTTTACTTTGAATCAAAAAATTGAAAAATGATTTCTAATTAAATAAAGAAAAAGATATCTATGAAATTTAAAATTTTTTGAAATTACAAAAATTTAAATACTTATTTCGAAAATTTGAAAAATTTTGTCAACTAGGTACCTATTATTTCTTTCACTTCGACCATTAAAAAAATGAAAATATCGATGACCTAAAAAATTATGAGTATACTGTATAAGAATATTTCCTATTTTTTGGCATTTTTTTATACAATTCAAGTATATTTTATTTTTTTGATTAAGAAATTGAAATTTTTCATTAAATATTCGCAGTTTTGAATAATTTACTAAAAAAACTTGAAAATTCAAGTTATTCCATCAGAAGCAAAATTTCATCAAGTCGAACAGTGGCGTAACAAGATTTTGGTTGTAGTAAAAAGAGCCAACTAGATACATACGTAGGAGAGTCAACTTGGCAATAGTTCGAGTGTTCGAACCATACCCAAAATTTCAGAAGTGAAATGAGCTACACCCTAGGAAATTCGAAAAATGCAAAAATCAAACCTCTACAATTTTCGCAGAACAGAATGTTCAAATTTTTTGAGGTAAAAATATCTCACAAAATAAAATTATCATTTTTTAATTTTTTTTTTGAAAATTTTTTAAATTTCTTTGAAAGACAAAAATACAAAATAAGTATTTTTCAAATAGTTTAAGAAAATAATCATTCAATTTTAATTTTGGAAGAAATCCAACTTTTTTATTTCGTTTGAAAAAAAAAATAATTCAATTTTTTGGAGAATTTTTGAGAGAGCTTTTGAAGAAATTTCAGGTAATTGGTGAAAAAAAATTTGTGTTTTCTTAGGGAAGAAATTTCTTTTTCATCTCTCATACTTTTATGACAAGAAAAAATTCTATTTTTTATTTTTTTCGAAAAATACTTAATTCAAATTTTTCAAAAAAGAAAATCCCACAATTTTTTGAAATGAAAAAATTCAATTTTTTCAAAGAAGAAAATCTCTTAATTTTTGGAGGAGAAAGTTAAAAAATCGTCAATTTATTCGAAGAAAAATCTTTCTTCAGAAAAGGAATTACTTACCTAGGTATTTTATTTCATTTTTTATAAAAATAAGAAAGTGTTTCAATTTCTTTGAAGTACAAATATTTTATTTTATTTTTTTAGGAATTTTTTTTTTTTTAATTCTGGAAGAAATCTAAATTTTTTGGCTAATTTGTAAAAAAAAATCGTTCAATTTTTGGAGAATTTTTTTTATGAATTTTCGAGATTTGTTTTAAAAATGTCAATTAACTAGTTAGTTGATGAAAAAACCTGTGCTTTTTTATGAAATTTTTTTTTTATCTTTCAAATTTTTATGAGAAAAAAAATCTCAATTTTTTTGTCTCATTCTTTTCGAAAAAAATCAAAATTTTCAAAGAAGAAAATCTTACAATTTTTTGAAATTAAAAAATGAAGTCGTGCCAATCGAAACACATGCAATTCATAGGTTAACACGGCAACAAAAAATACTCGAGATGAGTTAGTACCTACTCACACTTATCTCATCATGTACTACTGACACGTTTGTGAGTATATAATATAACTTGGCGGCAAAATGAAAAAGGATGCAAAAAAATCTGTTAACGTGGTACAATGACAAAGAAGCTGTTTTACTTCAGACAAAACCGATTATAAAGCAACAACCCTTTTACCGTACTTGCTTTGAAAATATCCTTCGTGAAGTATCCCAAGTTTTTATAGTGCATGTTAGGTACTCTTTAGTTTACAATACAATTACGGTGGTTGGTTGACTTCGGTAGATAACAATGTGAAAATTTCCAACGGTACAGATATTAGCTCAAACTATCCATAGTTCATATACCTACCTAACTATTCAAATATATAGCGAAATTCAAATTACCTAGAATTGGTAAAATTTTAATTAATGGAAAATAACGTCTCGTTTGTTGATTTTAGCATATAAGGAAAAATACGTAGGTTCCCTTTCGACTCGTGTCTGTTTATTTGAAAAATGAAAACGATTAATAAAACTTCTCATAAGCAAATTTCGGAATTTCATCGGCACATGCGAATTACCCAAACCCAGGGAACCCGGATGCCATTGTAAATCTTAATCATATTATTTGTATTTTCCGATAAAAAATGGAACATCTGTTTCGCCAACATTTTTATTTATCTATAAGGTCGTTTTTACTTCTTCGGGGTAAAAAAAAAAGCGTGCGAGCGAAAAGGAAAAGAAAAATTAGCGGGCGAGGGTAAATTGATAAAGGGGGGATTAAAAGAAGAGAGGTAAAACAAAACGGCGGCAGAAAGTGATTGTTTCATTCTGTTCGCTCGAAATGAAGTAATAGCATTAGCCCATACACTTGTGTAACTGTCACTGAAACGCATTCATCATTGGTTAATTTTTAATTAAAAAATCCGGCAACGCTGCGATTAATCATTTTAATCTACGGACATTCTTTCATTTAACAATTCCGCCGTCGTACTTATATTAAAAGAATTTATTAAAAATTCTAAAGAAATTTACCTAAAAAGTATGATGAATCTTCGCTTTTTATTCTTTATTTTTTCGGGCCCGCCGAGCGCGCGACCGACTCGACCAGATTTTTTAAAACGTAGTTCTACCCTCGCGTAGGCCATATCGAAGTGAAATTTTTCCTTTTAAATGATCGAATACCTTTGCAAAATGGGTTCCCAAAAAAATCCATTGTAAGTGGTAATTTGTCGAGTCGGAACGAAATACCTGCGATGGGTTTATAGGCTGTTGATTTTCTTCCTTCGTGCTTTTTTTCGTTTAAATTTTCGTTTTTATTTTTTTCATCAACTCGAGAATAATCGCTTCTGCTTCCAGTGACGACGAGAGGGGTGTGCAAAAGGTGCACTTGCATCGGGCCCGAGTTTTTTTGTATGGCCCGACCAAGAGATTTTTATATTAATTTTTCTGAGGAAAAAAATCTCCAAAATAGAATTTTTTTCTCCAAAAAATTGAGAGATTTTTTAATTCCAAAAAAAAACAAAAAAAAAACAACTCAAGGTTCTTATTTAAAAAACATTTTCACCAAAAATCATGATTTTTTTTTCTCCAGAAGTATCTAAGTAAACAATTTTTTTTAAACAATATTTTTTCCAAGTAAAAATCAAGAGATTTTATGCTTCAAAAAATTTAGTGATTTTCCCGCAAAGTTGAAAGATTTTTTTTTCAATTCAAAAGGCTGAAATTTTTTTACTCTAAATTTTTTTTGGAATTTTTCTTCAAATCAGTGAGCGATTCTTTCATTCAATATAGTTGAAAAATGATTTTTAAGCCCCCCCCCCCCTCCGAACAAAAAAACAATTGAAAGATCAAAAAAATAAAATAAAAACGAAAACACAAAAAAATGAATTCTTTTATCCCAAAAAATTTATATTCTGTAGAGATCCCCTCCCCCAAAAATTGAACGGTCTAATTTCAAAAATGAAATTAAATAAGAAGAAGAAGAATGAAAATGTGACAAAAAGTTGATTTTTTACTCCCAAAATTTCTTCCTCCAAATAAATGAAACTTTTTTCTACGAGAAATTAAAGAGGATTTTTATTACAACACAAGAGAAAAATTTTTCACTTCAAGTTTTTCTCTGAAAAATAAGGGATAGGTAGTTAGGCACCTGGTACCTATTGTTTTTTAAATCAAAGATTTTTTACTCCAAAAATTGCAATTATAACTTTTTTAGAGAAATATATTCCTTTAGAATTTTGTTTGGAAAAATGAGTTTTTTGGAATTGAAAATGGCGTTTTTTAAAATTTTTCAGCGATGTAACAGATGAATTGAATGACTCTCATCAGAGGAAGTTCGAAACTAAGTAAAAAGGGCCCGGAAAATTATTGTACTGGGGCCCCACGCGGCTCTCGCTGTCACTGTCTGTCTGCTTCATCCTTCCATATTTGGCTGTCCATCGAATGCTTTGACATTTGAATTTATTAACAATTTCAAGTTCTCTCGTCTTCTTATACTCGACTGCCTAATTTCAAGATTTCACATTCCCATTCTACATCGTGAACCCATCCTAATAACTCCTAACCCAACATTTAGCGCTATGCAAGCTTCAAAAACCAGCCACCCTCACACCTCACCTTGTCAAACCACAATTCTGACAAATAAGCCTGGAAATTCCTACACTTCGAAGTTTCTCTGCAACAAACACGTCATTTTCGCAACAAAACAAAACTCAAACACATCAGATTCTCGGTATAAGATACATCGATTAAAATCGGCTTTAAAGAAAGACAACTCCCCAGACACGTGAAACATGACGAGGGTATGCTACCATTTGTGCATGAAGAGATTCGGTATCTTGGGGCTAGGCGATGCAGCTTGTTTGAAAAATAAGCGCAACAATAGCTATGCCAACTAAAACTGTATACTTTTGTTAACATATGACGAGAATTTTAATTGTACATTATTCATTAAAAAACAATCGCTATGAAAATATTCTCTTTTAATTGATTTTTTTTTTACTTATTTACCGATGAACGTTAAACATAATGTAAAAATTCTACAGCCGTTGAAATTGTAACTTTACAAATGTTATAATATGATTTTTTCTGCCTTTTTTCGACCTTTAACCCTTTGAATATTTATTTTGTGTAGTAAAATTTTAATTTGCTGTACCAGTACTATAGGGTGTTATTTGTTTTTAAATATTTGCTACCGTTGGTACATACTATATTTTATTATTCGGAGTACGGTTCTATAATGTCGAGACGACGATGACATAATAGACCAAGTAAAAAAATTCAATTACGAGTTCGTATATGGGGAAAAAGTCATGATAGGTAAGAAATAATATGGTATTGGAATCGGACTATAGAATACATAACTAGAATATTACTTTTGAGCAGTATTGAAAAAGTTGAACAAATTGAAGAAAAAAAATTTAATCGCAAAGAAAAACTTTTCAAAAAAGTCTTCTTGGAAAATGTTTTTTTTAACTTACTTGAAAAAAAAAAAAAATTGTGACCAGATTTTTTTGAATCTTCTAAACTTTTAAGAAACTATACTTACCTATTGATAACAAAAAAATTAACTAGAACTCAAATCTTCTACGGAACTATCCCCACGTAAGTACAGAAACCAAAATTTCGCATGTTTTCTCTACATGATTTTTCAAATCTGAATTTGGAGCCATACTCGCCTTCAGAATCTTCACGTCGAAAGTTTTTGAAGAAACTATCATCTTGGGAACTCAAAATATCCCGGAGAAGGTTAATTTTGAAAAATTCGTGTTATTCAGAAAATTGAAAAAAATTTTAATTAATGGGTTTTCCTCTCGAGTCTATAGGTATAGGTATTACTTGAAGACCTACAATTAGGGTTAAATGACAGAAAAATTGCCAATTCAAAGGAAATTGAAAAAAACTGGTGCTAAGAAAAATTATTTGATTAGAAAATTTGATAAAAATATTTTGTCCAAATTAAGAGGATTTCCTCTTGAATTTATACCACCTGGAGATCGCGATGAAATTGTCAATTCAAAAAAGTTGGCCATGAAATAATTTTTTGATCCGAAAATTTAATAAATAATTTTTCTTGAAAAGACCTACATTGTAGGATAAAATAATTATTTTGAAAAAAAAAGAAAAAAACGTTTGAAAAAATTGATACTTACCGGAAAATTTTTTGCAATTTGAAAAATTTATGAACTTCAAATTTTTTCAAACTAAGTGAGTGTTTTTTCGAATATATACCATGTGATGACCTACATTTGTAGGGTTGAGTATTGCGATAAAATTGTCAATTCGAATGAAATTTTAAAAAAATTGTCCAAGAATTTAATCAAAAAAATTTTTAAATGATTTTCCTCCAAATTAATGGTATTTCCATTCGAATTTATACCACCTGAAGACCTAAATTTGCAGTGTTACATATTGTGAAAAAATACCATTTACAAGGAAATTGAAATAAATTATCCCAGAAAAAAAGTCTGGGATCAAAATGTTTTGAATAATTTATTTATTTTTAAACAATATAGTTGGAAAAATTGCAAAAAAATTGGTCTTGAGCAAAATTTTTAAAAGCGAGCTTTGAAAAAAAATACGAAATTGATTCTGAGTACAATTTAAAAGAATTATAATTACATATTCAGGAAAAATTGAAGAGATTTTTCCTGAGTAAATATTTGAAAAAAATGGCATTTAAATTTAAATACTTACCTTTGATGTTTGAGCAAAAGTAGAAAAATTTCCCTTGAATAATGATTTTAAAATTTTTTAAAAATCGGAACTTTCCACATTGGAACCATCCAAAATTAATTCCTTCCCCTTTGAATTGAAACCTGAGAAAAATGAATGGAAATTTGTTTTTTTTATTTGATTTGAGCAAAATTTCAAACAATTATATTTTAAAAATTTTTAAGGAACTTGAATTTACAAAAAATGAGAGAAACTGACTTTTGAATGAAATTTAAAAAAAAAATTAATTTTTGTTTAAAAAATTAGATGAGAATTGCTTTTTAGTAATTTTGGGCCAGAATAAAAATTTAAAAGAAATTGTTTTTGAATAAAATTTTTAAAAGTGTGTGTTGTTGGAAAGATTTGAAAAATGTAACATCTCCCCTCCCCCCCCTAATGGATCAGAATATTTTTTTTTTTTTTTTTTTTTTAAATTCATTTATTGTGCCATATACAAAGTACTATGCTTAGAGGCACATTCTTAAGATTAGGATGTACCTATTCAAATGAAAAAAATTGAAAATTTGAAGAAAAAAAGAAACTTTGGAATAAAATTTTTAAAAATTATATAATTATAGAAAAGTGGGAAGAAATTGTTTTCAACTTTTAAAAATGTGCTAGAATAACTTTTTGTGTACAATTTTTTTTTAAGAAATTGGTTTTGAACAAGATTTTGAAATTTTCTTTTTGATAAAGAATTGATTTTGTTGAGTAGGTATTTTTTCAAATGTGTAAGTATTGAAAAAATTTGAAAAAAAAAATATTCGATGTGAAATACGTCTGTATATTTTTGCAATTTTTTCTCATTACAATTATTCATTTTTTGAAAATATTTTGCAAAATATTTCATTCTTTATGTGAAATTGTGAATGTTAAATTTCAAGTAGAAACCTGCTAAGTCCAAGAACCAAAATTTTACAGGAATGAGAAAATTATTTCAGTTTCTGCTCCATTAATGCTAATTTGTATGAAATATTGAAATTGAAATCGAAATTTATTGAAAAAGAAATATAACAATATAGGATTACAAAACGGAATAACGGTCACCCTTATGATGGAATTAATAATATTTATTGACCTTGAAAAAATTAAAGGTCATGATTTTTTCTTCAATTTCTTTGGGCCAAAAACCTGTCAAGTCCCAAAAATTTAAAAATATTACTTAGTCGTTCTTGGACGTGACAGTTTTCTAAAACAAAAAAAAATTTACGATTTTAAATTTACATTTCTTGACATGAAAAATGGCTAAATTTATGCTGATGCCAAATCAAGAAAAAAAAAGAATTTTTAATTTTTTGGACTTAGTCCGACGATGTAGACACGCAAATCCTAAAACGTAAAATTTCAAGCCCCACATTGAAAAACTGTCACTTTTACTCAACCTGACATAATTATCACTTTCGAGCGAGCTTCGTCAACTAAATTTTTTTTCGAAAATTTTAAATGTGTCCGAATTGAAAGACATCCCAATTTTTTTCTTTCTGCCTAAACATCGCCGTTGAACCTCGGAGCAGACGTGGAAAGCTACTCGTGTTTAGCCTTCATTTAGAACCTGAACGCGACGAAAACGTGAAAAGCAAAGCAGGCCAGGAGCGAAGGAAGAAGTATAACCTTGAAATAGTCCGTCTCGCAACTTTACAACTTTAATCCTTCTTGATTGATGCTCACCGGTAGTTGAGATGCGAGCTCGAGTGGTGAAACCTCATCTGGACGGAATTGAAATAAATTTACTGAGAGAACGCAGAAGGAAATGTAGTGTTCGAATCGAGTTCGAGTCGACATAAAAGTATTAAAATTTTCGATGGAAAATTCAACGCCGAGTGCTGTTTCGAGCCGGCGATGATGAATTATGCAAAAAGTAAACGATACGGTTTCGTTGGAATTTTAGTCTTAGGTCAGTTACAAATACAAAACGTCTTCGTCGGTGTATCGTGTACGTAGCTCGTCTTAGGATTTTTTTTTAAAAAACCACCATAAATATAGTAGTTCTTTTTTGAGACGTCTTGTGCGGTTCTTCGAGGGTGAAAAAATTTATACTTTGGCGAATTAACATGGCACATTAATGAAAGTTGTTTCGGCATCAGTTTATAAACAAAACCAGCCACGTTAACTGTGCAGTTAGTATGGTTATTTCGGAGTCGAAAATGAACGACATATCAAACTTTTAGAATCTGTATGAAAGGAATAAAGCGAGAAGAAACTAGACGCGTACGCGGCGGCGACGGTAAAGTAGAAAGCGCATATTGAGTCAATTGTTCCCAAGGGTCGTTAGTAGTTAGAGTATATAAGAGGTAAACGGCAGGGTAGGCAGAAGGCGGCGCGGCGAAGCCCACAGGGCTTGTTGTTATACCAGCCCCGCGCCACCCCACCGCCCTAATCGGCAGCCGCAGCCGCACGGCAAAGGGTGAAATATCTCATCTTGTTTGTAGCTGCCCCTCCCACCCATAACCCCTTTAAATCCGACTATTGTAAATCCAAGATGTTTCTTGCTTCTTTTAATAGCATAAAACAAAAGCCAATTATTGATTAATGGTGAACTGAAATTGCTTTCTCGCATTTCCAATGAAACAAACTGAAACTCCTGCCTTATGCAAATTCGTTGTATTAGCTTCCTCTTCTGAATTTTAATCAAAACTGCCGACCGCCAAAACATACTATTTGCTAGTGTTTGAATTTCTATAGCGTTTCGGTTTTTTTTTTTTTTCGTTTTCCTTTTTTGTTTTATTGTTTCGTTCGTCGTATTTTTTTTCTTCTTTTTTCCACTCCCTCTGTGGTTTTCTTTTTGTTTTTATTTCTATTTTGGTTTCTTATTTGAATACCTAACCGATAATGAAGTTAGTATACGATTTTTACTGTTTAGATTTTTATGTGGTTTTTTGGAGGGGGAGGGGGTTTGGAATTTTTTTTTTACGCCATCCCTTCTTCTTAATGAACGAGTGGAATAATTTTAACGAACTATTTGTATTTGTACAAGTCTACCATGTTTTAACCACGCTACAAACAATGCGAAAAATTCCAATTCGTGATTGCGCGTATATAAAACCAAGTGTTTTCCAATGCGAAGATTCGAATTTACATTTCGATTTTGATTTCAACCCAAGTGGCGCGGTTTTCGATATCGAAGGGTGGGTGTTGAATTAATTCGTAAAACAATTTCAAATGGTGGTGTTTATGATCGTGTTTTATGAATTCGTGTAGTGATAGCTCATTCACAAGACGCAGACGTTATTTTTCGGAATAAAAATTGGCAAAAAATACAGATAAGAAATTGGTCATGAAAAATAGATCAAAATGAGCAACAAAAATTAGCAAAAATTATAAATTAAAAAAAAAATGGCAAAATTATTGAAAAAAAATTCTCAAAAAAATCGAATACCTACAATTAAAAATTAAAACACAAAGAAAATAGTTAAATAAAAATGAACAAAATTGCAGATTGACCATAATTTGAAAATTTACAAAAAAAAAAAGAAAAAGACAGAAGTACAAAATTAGATACTGACAAAAAAAAATGAATTCGAAGATAATTTGAAATTTACTCAAATTAACAAAAAAAATCAAACATGATAAAAATCAATGTTCGATTATATTTAAGTGGGTATAAATTATATGATAGAAGAAATTACCAAAAAGTTACAAATTGAAAATATGAAAATTTTCAACAGAAAAAAATAAATAAATACCTAAAGGAAAAAATTGTAAATTAACCGGGTACAAAAATGGGCAAAAAATTGAGATGGTCAAAAACGAAAAATTAAAAACATTGAAAACTGGCAAAAAAGTTATATACTAATTTGAATACTTACCTACATACAATGTTAAACATTTGAAAAGAAGATAGAATTTGAATAAAATTTAAAATTGACGTAAATTAACGAAAAATAAGAATTGACAAAAAACCGAAAAGTTGGTCAAAAAATATGAAGAAAAAAATGACCGAAAATTGAAAATTAAATGGCCGAAAAAATTTTTAACAAAAAAATGTAAGTCGACAAAAATTTGTTAATTGACGAAATATAAAAAATAGGCAAATAAACGAAACTTGGCCAAAAGTTGGAAATAAATTTATAAATCCCTACGTATGAGTCAAAAATTTAAAAAAATGAACCAACGACGGAAATAAAATTAAAATTGACGAAAATTGAGGATTGATAAAAAATATAAAATTAGAACGCAACGAAAATAAATTAAAATTGAATAAAAAATAAAAAATTGATTTAAAAAAAAGAATTTTAATAAAATTTAAAATTGACCTAAATTAAAAAATAAAGTTTAGATAAAAAATCATAAAAATCATTGACTTTGATTTTTTTTTAATTGTAATCGATTCGAAAAATTAGAATAAACACTTACGTAATCTTACGAAAATGAATCAAAATTTACAAAAATGAAAGATTGACAAAAATTAAAAATTGTACAAAAATCATTTATAAAAAAATGGCAACGAATTTTTTTTAAATTAAAATTTTCAAAAAATGTAGGTCATAAAAATAAATCAAAATTGACCAAAATTTAAAAATTGACAATTTATAAGAATTAGCCTAGAATAATTAAAAATTGAAAAAAATTGAAAATTGACCGAAAAAAGAGAAAAAACATACTTACAAATAAGTATAAAATTGAACCTTGACAAAAAAAATTATAGAATTTGATTAACAAGAACAAAAAATTGATTTTGAATAAAATTTAGAATTAAAATGCAACGGAAAAAACTTAAAATGGGATAAAATTCAGAAGTTTTGTCACCCCACAACTGGTTGTAGGGTTTTTCGAGTACCTAATTATTTCAAAAAAAAATATCAATTTTGTGTAAATTTGAAACTCTGAGCCGAAAAAATTGTTTTCAATCAATTTTTGTTTAATACTAGTGGATTTAAGCAATTTTTTTTCAATTCCAGCAGTTTTGACATTTTTTTTGTTTTTTTAAACCCTACAACTGTAGGGGTTCTCGAGTAGTTATTTTCGAAAAAAATTATCAATTTTGTTAAAATTGGAATTTAGGGGTCAAAATAAATTTTTTCAATCGATTTTTATTCAACTCTGGCTAGTTTTACAATTTTTTTTTCGATTCCAGCAAATTTTGGAATCAATTTTTATTCAATTCTACTAAATGTTTCCAATTTTTTAAATCTAGAAGTTTTGGCAATTTATTCATTTTTTTCAACCCTACAACTGTAGGGTTTCTCGAGTAATTATTTCGAGAAAAAAAAATCATCAATTTTGTGAAAATGTGAATTTATGAGTCAAATAAATTTTTTCCATTCAATTTTTATTCAATTCTTGCTAGTGTTTCAATTTTTTTTTTGATTCCAGCAAATTTTGGAATTTTTTGGGTTTTTTCAACCCTACAACTGTAGGGGTTTTCGAGTAATTATTTCGAAATAAAAACATAATTTTGTAAAAATTTGAATTTACAAGTCAAATAAATTTTTTTCAATAAATTTTTATTCAATTCCAGCTAAGGAAAATTTTGAGATTTATGACGTACAGCACGAATTTTTATCACCTAAAAATTCTAAAATATGCATTCATATAATACCTATTACTTTTTAGCATAAAAATATGCAAAAATTTGAATCATATGAATACGCGTATCCCGACAAAGAATTTCTTTTGAGGAACCATGTGGTAACACGGAAATCCTTGAAAATATTTTAGGTATTTTTATCTTTCCGAAACGATTTTGTAATATTTTCTCTAAAAAGTGGAGAAAACTCCTGAAAATTAAAAAAAATACTTATGCCAAAAAACGCGAAAAATGACGAAAAAATATGTCTTTAAAATAGTTTTTCATTTTTTCGTTTTTTTTTCATAATTTTATAATTTATCCACTAAAAAATGAAAAAACCCCTGAAAAAATAGAAAATTCAGGAAAAAAGAAAATACCTACATACCAAAAAAAATCGCTGAAACAAAATAAGTTTTTAAAATGCCGAAAATATGAAAAAATTGGCACTTTTGCTATAGAAATTGCAAAATATGCAGTATCAAATGAGGCTCAAAATGTAGGACATTTCACGAATCGCAAAGATATTTATTCCCTTCTCTCCTCCTCCACAATGAATTTTTTATGCGAACAGGTAACTTGATCGAACTGTTTTTCTGCCAATTTTGTATCACATTATCAATTTGAAAGTGCCTCGATACGATTTATAACCATTCATTTGCTCCAAGATTAGGTTCAAAAACTTGCAAGTTCACAATCTGATTCAAATCCAGACCTATTCTCGTTAAATCATTACCAAAAATTTAAAAATGAAATTTTAAGGTCTCTAAATATTTTTGAGATATATTTTCGCATCGAATTCAAATTTCAAAATGCATATCCGATTGCACTAAATTACCGTCCAATACTTTCATGCTCCAAACGACTCCTCACTTGAGAAAAAAAAATGACCCAAGCCATCCCACCATCGAAGCAGATCAAAAGTACTTCGATAAAATGAAATTTTTTCCCAAAAAAGAAGAAAATTTAATCAATTTTCACACAAAACCGTCGCGTCGCCTCGCGTTGCGTACACAAAACGCACACAGAATTAGAAAAACAGTCGACTACGCTAGTTTGTTTGTAATTTATAATCTTTTTGTCATCTGTATTATGCGTGGACGATACAAAATTTTAAAAAGACGCCGTAAAAGTTCCAAGAACTGAAACATTGTTTTTAGAATGTAGCTATCTACGGGGAGCGATTTCCAGTTTGTCTAATGTAATACTGCAAGATGTGTGAATATAACGTGAGCGGAGTTGAAATTGCAAAATTTCTGTTTACATTTCGTCCATAATATATTAGTATAACTTCCGAAAAGATGCCTTTCTTTCATGGGAAATTGTGTCTCACGTTTTATCGAAAAGCCAGAGCACTTCTTTTAATATGAAACTTTTTTCTTTACTGCGTTATTACTATAGCTATGTACTCGTACATTTTTTTTCTCTCACCTTTTCACGCGTTAAAATAACGTATAGCTGAATAGCTAATTCTAAAAGGTTTTAACTTTTCATATTGCATTAATATTTCCTTTTTCCAAAGTACGTACCTTGATTGAGAATATTGTTCAACTTTTTCAATGCGTACTTTTTATTTGCGCACTAGTTGCCGTGCCTTGTATTTATGACGATTTTATGATAATTCGGCAATTTAAATAGATTTTTTCGCCTTCGCCGAAGCGGTAGTTTTTCCTGAGAAAAACCATTCGAGTCAGTTCGAATAAAATAAATTGTCTGACCGTGAGGAATTAAATACGTGGTGTAATGAATTATGGAAAAAATGTGTTGAATAAGTTGCCTAAGTGATTTGCCGTAAATATTGAAAAATAAAAATCACCTTTAGGCTTTATTTCGCTAATCGGTTCGTCGTTATAATTCTCAAAGGAACGATGGTTAATAAGTTGCCTACTCGATTCGCCGCAAATACGTGTCAATTCATTTAGAAACTTGTACGAGTGACTCATCACACTTCCAATTGACTCGAATAGATACTTAGACCTATTTTTAACCCCTCCCCCCTTTCTAAAAAATAAAAAAAGATTCGATTCCGAAAAAAATAAAAATGAATAAGGAAATTACAAAAGCTGTGTGGTTTTTTTACCCAGAGAAAAAGATAAATTTAGGTTTAGTACCCAGTCGAAGATATATTTCGCTGTTTTACCCTACAGATATTTATAATACCGGTCTATAGTCCGTTAAGAATAAAGTAATGAGTGTCGAGCTAATCTTTCGTATGTTATCAAATATTTTAGAAAGAACAATGCGCACTGTAAAATGACAACTCATAAACGAAGAGCAGGTGGACAGATTATGGAAGAAAAACGATGTGTCAGTTCTTGTTATTCCTTACCAGCTGATAAAGGAGATTGTAGAGGATGCCCCGGTTGAAAGATTGGCTGCATAAAATTCTAGAGTTTTTTCTCTCGTCGTCGGTCTTGAACGATTCTCGTGTGTGTGTGATAAGGTCAGGGTGGCTTGAATGGAGAATAATGCTTTTTGTGGAAATACTCTTACGACGAAGGTTTCTGTGAGGTTGATTTTGTTATTTTTAGTTATAGGCCATTTTTCTCAATTTTGTTTGAGCTTGTTAATTTTGTTAACAAAAAAAATACGAAACAGGAATATTTTTGAAAATGATTTGAAAAAAAAATTGTCATACTTTTGAAAAATAGGTACCTATTTTAAAATAAACCTTGGGGAACTGGTTTTGAATAAATTTTGTTGAAGTTGATTTTAAACGAATTAAAAATTTTATTTGTAAACAAAATTTGCAGATTTTTCTATTTTTATTTTATTTTTTATTTTAAGGGTCGTTTTTGTTGATTTTTTTTTAAAATTGGATTTTGAACAAATTTTTTGGATTGATGTTTTTAGAAAAAAAATTCAAGAAATGGGCTTTAGAAAAAAAAATTTGAACAAAAGTAACTTCTCGATCAAAAATATTTTTTTGGAAAAAATTACAAAAAAAAAAAAAAAAATGAAAAAACGATGAAAAATATTTCAAAGTGAATTAATTTTTTAGATAAAATAGCAAAAAAAAATTTTTGAAAAAAATTGCAGAATTTTATTTTTAAATTAAATTTGCAGTTGATTCTCACAGAATTTCAAAGATTTTTTTTATCGCAACTATAATTTTTTTTAATCTAGAATTTTTCAGACTGATTCCAAAAATTAGTTTTTGACAAACAAATTGGAATTTCAGATTAATTTTGAAGAAAATTTTGAAAAGTAGGTATTTCGAGTAAACTAAGTGTACGAAATTTTGATTTTGAACAAAATTGTAAGATTTTATTTGTAGGCAAAATGATATGTATTTTTTTTCTTACTGATTTGAAAAAGAATTTTTTTTTATTTTTTTTTTAGGAATCCGCAGATTTCAAAAAAAATTTTTAGAAATTGGTTTTGAAAAAAAAAAAAAAAAATTGACTATTAACGAAGTTGGTCTTGGTACCCATTCAAACTATATAACTTTTGAAAATTTCATAAAGTTTAAGAGATTGGATTTCAAGCAACATTTGAAAAAAAAATACTTAAAAATAAATTTTTGAATTTTTTAAATTTGAATTGACAATATTTTCAAATTTTTTCCCACAAAATTTTGAAAAACTGATGTAATAAAAAATAAAAAATATTGGTTTTGAACAAAATTTCTTGACTTACATATTTTTGAACATTTTAGAATAAAATACAAAAAATTTGCCTTTGAGAATTTTTTCAAAAATTTAGATTTTGAACAAAATTTTACTTAAACAAAACTTTCAAAATTTTGATTTTTATACCTAAGCTAAGGTATTGAAAATAATTTTTGGATTTTTATTCTCAAACTAAATCTCACATTTTAATTTTTTTATTTTGTAAATTTTGTAAAACTGGCTTTTCAAAAAAAAAGTCGTAAATTTTGACTCAGAACAAAGGTTCATGTGTAGTTTTACCTCTTCTATAAAATTTATTAAAATAATTTTTGAATAATTGTTTGATTGTAAAAGTTATTTCTTAATTATTCTTATGAAAATTGGTTATCTAAATTTTTGAGTAAGATATTAAAAATTTGGATTTAGTTTAAGCAAAATTTCGAAGAACCACGTTTGAATAAAATTTTGGAAAAAATTTTTATTAGGTAGGTAGTGATTTTTTTGGCAAAATTTTAAGAAAATATTCATTTTTGACCAAAATACATACCAAAAATTTCAGTTTTGAAAAACAAAATTGGTGAAATATAGGTACGTAGGTACCTAAATATTTTTTGGATAAAATTTCAAAACTTTATGTTTGATTTGAATTTTTTTTTTCTAATTTTGAACAAACTTGAAAAATTTTTAAATTTTATGCTCGAACAGAATTTTCAGAAATTTTGATTTTGAGCAAAACTTGTAGATTTTTTTTTTTGAACAAAATTTCTACTAAAAAAATTAAAAATTTCGGTTTTTTAAAAAAGTTAATAGGCATTTTAAATATGTGTGAAGAAAATGTTTGAAATAATTTTTAGAAACATTTTTTAAATTGCAAAATATTGTTTTTGAACAAATTTTACAGGCCTTTTTGAACAGAAATTTTTTCAAGTTTTTAAAAACTTTTGAAACAGAATTTGAAAAAATCATTTATTTAGATGTTTTCAAAATTTTTAAAAATTATTTCGAAAGAAAAAAATCAAAATACGTTCAGAAAACTCAACTTTCTCTTCCACTCTCGCAGCTTTTATATTCCAAAATTTTACATCATGAAAAATAGTCGAGTGAAAGTGATCCTTTGAAAAAGAATCATATTCCGCGTGATTATAAAAATAAAACGACCGCTTAGGATTTTGGCCACCGTTACAAATCCCTCCAGTTATTTATTACAGGCAAAAAACAATTTGGCCAGCTCATATTCACGTGTTAAAGAGGGGACCCCGATATGATAAGTTTATTATAACGCGATCCGCAGCAGATTTCTCTAAACGACCACCTCTTTACGTACCTATCACTGATGCTGTAAAATCTTGTCTTTTTAATCGCATTTTCATCTCTGGTTCGTCTTTTTCTCAGCCCTAAACTTGTCCATGAATTTAATTACTGGTATCAATTCTTTAGGGGGAAAATAGTCTCGCGAAAGAAGGAATCCAGATGAAGCGATAGCAATTTGTCGGACTAGTTTGTAGTTTTTGTAAGGTCCAGCGCGTGCGAGTATTTTGAAAAATTATTTGATTTATTGGTTTTTAAGACTTGTATTTGAAAAATGACTTTACAACTGGAGTTGTTGGAGAGTATTCAAGGTTGGCTGTATCAAACGACGTGATAAATTTGGTAAACTTGGTGCGTGAAGTTTTGCTGATTTTGTTTTGTTTTATTTTATTTTATTTTTTCCTTCTCGTTGTATTTTATTTTATTTTTTCCCCCAAGTTTGGTGATCAATTTTACGAAATATTAATTTAGAAATTATCAGTGTTCTAATATTTGAGCCAGAACGAGGTACATAGAACTGAGTTCTGGTTCGTAAAAAAAAAAATAATAAAAATGTTCGTTCTGGTACGTAAAAATGTTTAATTTTATCAAAACTAAAAAAAAAATTATTTGATTTTTTTCAGTGAAATTGTTCTCAAATTTTGAAAGAAGAACTTAAAAGTCTTTTTATTTTTTTGGAGAAAAATTAATGTTTGTCAATTTTTTTAAAGAAAAAAATCTCCTTTTTTTCAGAATGAAACCTCTCATTCTTAGAGAAAATTTTTCAATTAATCTGAAACTCAAAAAAAATAGTAGGTGAAAAAAATCTTAAATTTTTTAAAAGAAGAAATCTCTTCTTTGTTTTGGATGAGAACTCTCATTTTCAGAAAGAAAAATTCTAGTTTTATCAAGAAAAAAATCCTAATGCATCTCAGTTTTTTTTTTGGGGGATAAAATATTTTTTCAAATTTTCGGAGAAATAAAATCTCATTTTTTATACCTATAGAAGAAAATCTCGCATTTTCATTGAAAACGAAAAACATATTTTCTTTTTAATTTTCTTGTGATCAAAAAATACTCAGTTTAATTTTTTTTGAGCCACCTTAAAAAAAACTCAGTTTTTATGATGCAAAAAAAAGCAAAATTTTTTTTTTTAAAATTTGTCTTTATAAAAATTTAATTTTCAGAATGTCTGGCAAAATATCTAAAATTCGTCCAATTTTTAAGAATAGTTTATTTTTGTTTTGTTTTCAATTTCATTTAAAAATAGATCCATTCTAGAAAATTTCCAAGGTTTTCTAAAATAATTTTTAAAAAAAACTCTTTTAGAGCAAAAAATCAGTTTTTCTGTTTGGAATGAAACCTCTCATTTTATAAGGGAATTTTTTCAATTAATAAGGTTAGGTATCAATTTCTCGGAAAAAATTGATAAATTTTTTTAAAGTAAAAGTTCGATCTATATTTCTCAATTTTTTTGGGGGGAAAAATAATGTAAAAAATCTCTTGAAAAAAAAGAAGAAAAAAAAAATCTTACTCACATTTTTTGGAGGAAAAATCTCTATTTTGGTTTAGTATGAAAAAAATGTAAATTTTTTTGAGAAAATGGATAACCTTGATTATTGTCAAATATTTTGGAGCAAAAAATTTGTTTTTCTGTTTAGAATGAAATCTCTCATTTTTTGGGGAAAATTTTTTCAATTAATCTCACTTTCTCGAGGGGGAAAAAACTAAATTGTTCCTAAGTAAAAGTACCTATATTTCTCAAATTTTTGGAGAAAAAATATTGAAAATTTGGCCAAAATTTTGAATTAAGATTCGTCCCGCTTCGTAATTTCACTCAATTCGAGCGCTGGAAATTATCTAGTTTTGTACCTTTGATCCAAATTATATTTTTATTAAGTGAAATACAGACTACATGTTGTTAATCCAAAAAAAATAGAAATATACTGAGAAGACGAATCGAAAATATGAAAATTAAAACACGAATTAAACAGCCACCAGCGTGTTATGCGGGCCACTTAACACTCTATGCGGATACACGTTAAAAAAGTTAATGAGAAACATGACAGCTGAAGAGGTAAAAATGCAGTTGAAATATTTTTCCGAGGCATATCCGCATTATCGTTGGCGAGATGACATTTGCGCATTCTGCAATTATTGGTCACAAGACTTTGTTGACTTCACGGTCTTTCCCTTTTTTGCACCGTATCAAATAAATAATCAATGGGCACGTATATTTCTCTCTCGCTCTCTCTCTACACACATAAAAAGCTCGAAAGATGCAATATTCCGTAACTGTAGTGTATAAAAGCGTGCGTATAATAATACACACATCGTAAAGGCTTACGTAGCTGTAGGAATCTGCCTTCTGCCTCCTCCGTTTATCGTCGGTGGCTAAATATTGCTGTATTGTTACATCGAGTACTCCCGACACTCCACAGTCGACATCGGATAGGGATAGCAGACGCGTTTACCGAAGCAGTTAACGCAGACGATTCGCGTACCACGCGCATTTTTTCTCTCACGTGCTCCTTGATAAGTTCCGAGCTTGGGATTTTTTTCCCGTTCCTCTTATCTCGCGTTCATTCGTGATCAACTAACGTATCCAGTCCGCGTTCTCTTTTTTTCGCATGCATGGTTTCGTCGTCGTCGTCGTTGTAGGAGCATTTGTCCAAAGGGTGAGCATTTTGAGATCTTGATATTTTTTCATGTTTTATCTACCTACTTTTAAAAAAATATTATCATTTTTTTAGGTATTTATTTTTTTGGTAGTTTATTTGATTTTTTTGATTTTTAAAGTTGTGTAAAAATTTTGAGAATTTTTTGGTTTCTGATTTTTCTTTTTTTTTAATAATTTCTTAAAAGTTATAATATTTAAAAAAATAATTATCAACGATTAAATTTTTTGAATTAGATTGGGCGTTTTTTTTTTTTAATTTTTCAAAATTATTCTACGAAGTTTGGAATTTTTTCATTCAAAATTTTTTGAATTGAATCAGGCAAAATATTTTTTTCTTAACTTTTGTAAAACTTTAAAGTTTGAATAATTTTAATTTTTTTTTCCTATTATGAAACTTGACTATTTTTGCACGATTTCAAATTTTTTTGCTTTTATTCTGGTGTTCTATATTTTTACTTGCAACTTTCCATTCATTTTTCTGAAAACTGCATCAAATCTTAAGGGAAAAAATTCCAGTAAAAAGTTGATAATTATGACAATTTATAAATTACCAATTTTTTCTATTAAATAATTTTTGTAAAAATTTGTCAATTTACTTGCTGAATAAATCACATTAAAATTTCAATTTTTTGGGGAGAAATTTCGATTTAAAAAAAAATTATTGCATTTTATCGTTAAAAGAAATTGTTCGAAAAAATTTGCCATATTACTTCAGTTCAATAAAAAACTGATACGTTTTTAGTGAAAAAATTTCTAATAATTTTAATTCGACGAATATTCCTTCAATATACCTACTTTTGATTCTGAAAATTGCATCAAATCATAAGGGAAAAAATTCAAGTGAAAATTTGATACAGTAGAGCCTCGATTATCCGACTTCCGATCATCCGATTTCTCGATTAACCGATATGCAAAGGTCAATCACTTTTTTTATTATCCTGTTCCCCTTTATTTTTGCACATACTACCTTATAGTGATGTTCCTTTCGTGGAAAAGTTTGAAAAATATATATATTTTTTAATTTCAAAAAAATGTTGAAAAAATAATTTCCAAAATTAAAAAAAAAATTTAGTATCAGAAAAATGTTTGAAAATTTTATTCCAAAAAATTGTGATATTTTATTCAAAAAAATTCGAATTGAGAAACATAATATTGCAAAAAAGGTCCCAATCACGAAAAAAAAAATTCAAAAAATTCATTATTGAAAAAATTCAGAACTTTTTTATTTTAAAAAATCGAAAAAATACCTATTTCAAAAAATGAGAAAATTTTTTATTCCAAACAATTGATTTTTTTTCACTTCAAAAAAATAAAAATGAAACTTACCCCAATTTTTTTTGAAAAAGGTCTCCAAAAATTGAGAATTTTTTATCTCTTTTATATTAATTTTAGATTTTATTCGAAGTGATTCACTAATTTACTATGTACTTTTTTTGCTGTTTTCTATTTGTTCAGTTATTTCTATAAAATTTTTGCAATACAAAGTTTTTTGTTGCAATTTTTCAAAAAAGAAACGAAAAATCGAATATCCTTTTCACGACATCCGATCTTATTTCGCCCTCCCCCCTAAATCAACTCTGATAATCGAGGTTCTACTCTATTTCTAACAATTTTTAAATTATTTCATCTCTTCAAATTTTTGGGAGAAAATTTCGATTTAAAAAATATTTTTTATCAATTTTTAATTGCGTTTTATCGCTGAAAAAAATTGATCAAGAAATTCAGCCCAATTAGGTACTTCAATTCAATACAAAAATTTTGAGAAAAAATTTCCAATATTTTTAATTCGAGAACATACTATTATATACCTACCTACTTTGGAAACAGACAACAAATGACAAAACTGGACTAAAATAATTTACCCATTTACTTCTGATATTTTGGTCCATAGATTGTATATTTCGTAGCTTGATTATTGGATAAGAAAAGGCCATTATTTTCTATAGTAAATTTTGACCCGATACTTGAGCCTATTAAGTGTGTATATTTGCATAGAAATAGGAAATACGTAGGTTGGGTAGTATTTTAGTACCTATAAATAGATAAGAAACTTTACCTGAAGCATAATGGGGATGCTGTTTTGTTGTATACGATTGAGTAAATGAGACTACATGTACACTGTTTAAATTTAGCATTGGCTTTGGGATCTGTTTGATATAGGTATATCTTCGAATTGTGAGATTTTCTAGACGAGCTACCCGAAAAAGTACTTTGAATTTAAAGAATTTGGAGTTTGTAGGAGTGAACGTATGAAATTATTTTGACATAATTGTCTATACCTATTTTGCCTTAAATTTTCTACCTGGTCAAAAAAAGTTTTATTCTGAACACGTAAAAGAATTCAACCAGGTATGAAAAATTCATCGAACGAGGTCTTTAAGATAAACCTACTCGTGTATGTTCACACTCGAAACCTTTTTAAGAAAATACTATAGACGTTATGTAAATTAGATTGTATGCAGCGTGTTGTAAATTTGTTAAGAGGTGCATATATGTGTTGTGTATTGCCCAATTTTGTGATTCGAACCTAGATAGGTATTTTGTTTCGTGTTTTTAGAATCGTGCGAGTATAAATTTATCGAAACGAATTTGTCAGAATCAGTCTTCAAATTAGTTTCGAATTGGATGTCGCGTCGAATCTGACGCGGTAATCGATCAGTCTTCGGAATAGGTTATTTTTTTCAAAGGTAATAACTTGGCCCTGAAAGTTCAATTTTTTTTCGGATTTTTTAATTTTATCGTGGTAATCTTTTTATAATCGTAGGTGAAATATTGTTTTATTAAAATCGAAAATACATAGTTACGAGTAACTTTGGTTCAATGATTCAGTGATTGGATGAAAAAAATTTTCGTCGAAATTTTTAACTCTCGATTCGGAATAAAATTTTGGTTGAGAGACGTCAAACAGATGGATTTCTGTTAAGTAAATTTTCTGCATAATTATTATAAATAAAATTATTCTGACACATATTTTTATAAATGCTTACATTGCTTACATTTCTGTTTATTTTACGAGTTGAAAAAAATCATAGAATTTCTAAAAACCCACATTGTTGTGTTCAATTTCTTATCTCTCGCTGAGAATTTTCTGTAAATTGATAATTTTAAAATTTTTGCCTACCCCTAGTTGATTTTTCATCATCAATTTGAAATCCTTTTCCATAAAACTAGAATTATTTTATTGTTTTTTGATCAAATTTTTGAAAATTTGTTTTTGGACATTTTTTTTAAAATGTTTTTATTCGAAAATTTTTGGAACGATTTTGGAAACACCACATAAAAAATTATTTCATGAACAATATTTCAAGTTTATCAAACATAAAAGCTTACAAAAAATTTGAAGAAATTTATTTTTGAACCCAATTTAAAAATTGAAAAAAAAAAATAAAACTTCCTGAATTATTTATTTTTTTTTAGTTTTTGATTCAAATTCTTTATGAGAATATTTAAATAAAAATAATTTTAGGATTATCAAAAATTAATTTTAGAACACAAGTTAAAATATTATCTTTTCAACAAAATTCAAAGTTTTTGAGCAAAATCTGAAAAAAATTGTTCACAAAGAATTGAAAAAATGCTTTTGAATACCTAATTTTTTTTTAAGATTTGTGTAAAGATTTTGAAAAAATTGAAAAAATTAAAATTAATTTCGGAGAAATTTAAAAATAGCAATCGAAGCAGAATTCGAAAAAAAAATGGAAATCAATTTTTATACAGAATTTTCAAAAAATGTTTTTGATGAAAACCTGAAAATTTTTTAATACGAGTACTTAATTATTTTGGGACAGTATTTCAAAAATTAATTTTGAAACATGAGTTGAAAAAGTGGAAAATTTGTTTTTAAACAAAATTTTTAAGGTAAAAATTCTGAGAAACAAAAAAAATGTTTATACATTTTTTTTTCTTCAAAAATTGGGTTAAAATTTAAAAGAAAAATAACTAATAATGATGAAACAGGAATTTCAAAATTATGTTCGAAAAAAGTTGGAAATCTTAAAACAATTTTTTTTTAAATTTCTTTCATGTTCAACCAGAGAAAAAAATTGAAAAGATTTTTGGTAACATTTTAAAGCAATTCAGAATCAATTAAATTGTATTAAAAAGGTTTTAGATTAAAATCCTTGAAAAAAATATCGTGTGGGCCAAAATTAAAATATTTTTTTTTAGAATAATTCATTTAAAAAATTACTTTATGAACAAAATTTCAAGCTTCTAAGCTAAACCTGTAAACCTAAAGAAAATCAAGTTGACAAAAAAAATGAAGAAATAAAATAATGTATTTATGAACCCAGTTTCAAACAAAATGTGTTTTAAAAGTATTTTTTTGTAAAAATTCCAAAAAATTTAAAAATGGATTTTTATACAAAATTATAATCAAAAAGTTTTGAAAAATTTTTGGGGCAACATTTTTTGAAACATATATAGGTATCGAAATATTATTTTCTGAACAAAATTTGAGCAAAACCTAGAAAAAATTGTTTTCAAAAAATTAAAATTAAAATTTTCGAACCCAAGTGTTTTTGAACAAAAGTCGAAAAAAACTATCTTTTAAAAATTCTGAAAAATTAAAACGAATAAAATAAATTTTTATGTAAATTTTTAAAAAATTTATTGTTTTGGATCTCAAATTGAATTATCTGAGCAAAATTTAAAAAAAATATATATTCTTTTAAAATGACTCTTATAAAACAAAATTTTTATTAAGATTTTTTGTAAAATTTTCTAAAAATTAATGTTCACATATAAGTTTTTAAAAATATTTTCGTTCACAATTCTAATAAAAAAACAGCTAAAAACAATTTAAAAAACAAGTTTTAACACAAAATTGAAAAAAAAATTCTTTGGAAACACACCTTTAAAAAAAATTTGTTTAAAGAATTTAAAGTTTCTGAACAAATTCTTGAAAAATTTAGTTGACAAAAAATTTGAAAAATAGATGTTTGTATACCATCCTAATTTAAAAAACATTTGTTTTTGAAGAAAATACATTTTTTTTTTTTTTTGGTGAAAATCCCTCCCAAAAAGGTAGACATGATAAATTTTTATTTGAATAAAAAAAAAAAAAAAAATCACTCATAATTTTTAAAAAATTGGAAAAAAATCTTTTTGGGACAAAATTCGAAAAAAAGTATTTTTGAAACTCAATTTAAAATAGGTATTACTTTGTTTGTTAGCAAAATTCAAAATCTTTAAGCACAAATTTGATCTTTTAAAAACAGGCTTGATCGCATTTTTTTAAATAATTGCATTTGAACAATTATTTGTTGAAAACTTTTTTGATCAGAACTCTTAAAAAAAATAGAAATCTTTTTTGTCGCAAAATTTGAAGCACATTTTAAAAATGATATTGAATAATTTCAAGTTTCTGAGCAAAATTTTGAAATTTTTAACAAAAATCTAAAAACCAAATTCTGTTGGCAAAAAAAATTGAAAAAACCAAAATCAAAATTTCTCTTTATGGATTCTAAAAATGTGGTTTGTTGTTCTCCAATAATTTCGAAGAATACAAGTAGGTATATTGGTGCGGGGAGGTTAAAACCAAATGCCTATATTGTTTTTTTAAATTTGCAAATTACCTACGTATTTCATTTGATTTCCATACCACGTAAAAGAGTATCAAAATAAAAGCTCGATAAAATTTCCACCAATGGAACTAATTTCCCTTTTCTATTTCCATCAACCTACGAACTTTCGAAAACGTACCTACATTCTTCGTGGAGGAAAAACAACCGCCTTGAATAAATATTAAGTTACGAATGGTTGTTTAAAAAAAACACCAAAATAATCCGATACAAACTGGAAAATGGCATTTAATTAGGTCGTAAAGGATAACGAGGGGAAAAAATCACGTGAGAAACAATCGTAGGTGTTATATGGTTTGAAAAAGGCGAAACGAAACGAAAAGATGAAAAGAGCCGGCGAAACGAAGCCAAGCAGATTCGACTGCAGCATGGAAGAGGGAATCTGTGGAGGGGTAGACCAACTATACAAACGTAGGTAACGAAACTGACGGCCTGTTAAATCGCACTTCGTAGTGTAGGGTTGAGTCGCGTTTTTTAAATGTTATTTCTCACCAAATTCGACTCTTTTTTAATAGGGAACTTTCATTACAGCATTATCACGAGGTTTGAAATTAATTTACATTTAAATTTTCACCTCGATCGTACTCTTAGGTAAAGGCATAGTGTCGCGTCGTTTTATCAGTCGAATTTTATCCGAATCGGAATTTTATTAAAGGGTATAGTACAATTTGGGCCATACCGAGGAAGGAGGCATGGAGAAGGTATGTCCTTTTACGAGCATCGTTGCGGTTGATTTCTGTTTGTAATTTCGAATGAAAAGGAAGAGAATGATTAAAAAGCTTATGAATCATTTCGGCGTGAAATTCATTCTGTGGATGGTTTCATTTTCGCGGATGAGCATGCTAGCTTAACCCTTTTCTCGTTGTATAGGCAACCTGTACAACGCTTTACAGGGTGGAAAAAATTCGCCAATAAAATATTCCCCTCTGGTATTTTTTATCGTTGACGAAATATCGCTATATTTAGCCATTCAGAAAATTAAATTGACTAGAAACCGTACATACAGACATTTTTCTTGAGATTTTTCTCGGATAGGCGTGAATATGAGCGAGAGAGAGAGAGAGAGAGAAGGAGGAGGCGGAGAGAGAGTGTAAAAAAAAAGGAAACCAAAACCAAGGCACCCGAAACGGCAGCCAATTTAATAGGGAAAATCCGCATGTGCGCGAATTTGTTGACCAAATCGTAGAAAAACCAAAATGGATATTAAACGGTTAAAAATAGCGTAGTCCGAACTTAACGAAATGAAACAAACTGCCCAATAAGCAAAATTTTGCAAAACTGTTGTTACATTCTTCGGACCGTATCGTATCGCCGAAGCGGGTTTTTATCACAGAGGTTTTACTTATTGTCGTCCATTCTGTGCATTCTGTGCCAATTTTTTATCGGCCACCCTTCTGAAACACATCAAGACCACGTGTTCACGCATCCGCTGACGTATCAAATGACTTAACATCAAACGTGCTACACCTTCCAAGATTTCGCCGTTGCGACTTCTATATCATTGATAAATAGTCGGAAATTTCCAACGATGGACTTTTTATCGTCGTATTATTCCAGATATCGTCGAATATTGCCCCTTTATTTCCACATATTTACCGATATTAGGTTTTTTTTCCTATTCTTTTTCCTGTCCGATAAATGTTTTATTCCATAAACCGTATTTATGTCTATTTTCGTACCCTTCGGACCTCCCCGGGCCTGCTCCAAAGAGGTACGGTTTATTGTAAATAATTGTGCCGATAGTTATTTATGCTGCCGGATCGGCCGAGGGGCCGGTGTTTTTATTGGTGTTTGATATTGTCCGCGTGCGTGTGGTCAGTTGATTTTTAAGTCGTAGTTGTGTCCGGGGATGGGTGTGAAATTGATTCTAATGGAGTAGTAGGTGAATTTTATCGCGAAATAGGACTAATTGTTGCACTAAAAAATTGTAAAATTCAAGTACGATGTGTTTTAGTGTGCAAAGAGTGTCCCGAGCTGCACAATCGACAAATTATCGAAATAAAAAATCGACAGAATATCGAATTCGATAAAGTGTCGCGTTAGTTCCGCCTAAATCGTGAAATTATCTTTCGATATATAGATAGATTATCGACGAATTATAGTTAGCAAAAATTTCGAGATTATAGTAAGATATTTTATCGATAATATATCTATAATATCGAAAGATAATTTCACGATTTAGGCGGAACTAACGCGACACTTTATCAAATTCGATATTCTGTCGATTTTTTATCGATTTTTTATTCCGATTTTTCGTCTTTTACTAGCTTTTTTCTATAATTAAAAATCATTAATTAGCATAATTAATACATTAAACTATGCCTAAACACATTATTCATGTTACGGTAAGAAGATCATTTCAGAAAAAGTCAAAAAAAATTATAAAAAATCTGCCACCCGTGGGGTTGAACCATCTACCTCCTGCATGGTAATCCTCTTCCTTAACCACTATGCCATACCTTATCGTTGAGGAATTAGCAATAAAACGCTTATAATAGGCAGTTTAGTACTTCCAGACGTGTTGGACTTGGAAAAATTTTCACCAATTTGGAAATAATTTCAAATATCGTCACAAAATCGTTGAAAAATCGTTCGACAAATTTCAGATTATTTGTCGATAATGTAGTTTCAAATATCGCCACAAAATCGTTGAAAAATCGAATTCGAGGAATTTCATATTACGTGTCGATAATATAGTTTCAAATATCTTCACGCAATCGTTAGAAAATCGAATTCGAGAAATTGCATATTATGTGTCGATAATATAGTTTCAAATATCTTCACGAAATCGGTAAAAAATCGGATTCGATAAATTTAATATAATCTGTCGATAATATAGTTTTAAATGTCAAAAAATCGGTAAAATATCGAAGTCGAGAAATTTCATATAATCTGTCGATAATATAGTTTTAAATATCTTTACAAAATCGTTAAAAAATCGAATTCGATAAATTTAATATTCTTTGTCGATAATGTAGTTTCAAATATCTGCACAAAATCGGTGGAAAATCGGAATCGATAAATTTAATATTCTTTGTCGATAGTATCGTTGACGAATATCGTCATAAAATCTTAATAATATCGAATTCGATAGTTTTTAGATTTTTTGCCTATGAAGTTGTACCGATAAATCTTTATAATATCGTGAGAACATCTATAGATTTTCAAACGATTTTTTATCGATACGTTACATCTTCCGATATTATCGATCGAGTGGCCCGCTCGGGGAAGCTGATTTTTGACTTACTTATAGATATCGATAATAGGTACTTATTTTTTATCTTTGACTTATATCTTCCATACTTAATTTCAAAGAATTAGTGAATTTTACAACCAAAATTAATTTTATTTTCCAATTAGTACATTAATTTACAACTAGACTGAATTTTATTCCTCATTGAGAATAGTTAAACTTGATTTTAATTTCACTGTAAAATTTAATAGGCCTACTCAATTTGATTCTTATCCCTGAATCGGAATATTTTACATTGAAATCGGATTTTTTTTCTTACACCAAAATAATTTTCACCAAAAATCGAATTTTATCGTTAAACCGAAATAACTTACCTACACTAAAGTAGAATTTGATTGCAAAATCAGAATATTATTTTAGGCCTACATATTAAAATGAGATTTTATTGATGAATCAAAATCATTTTCACCAGATTTGAATTTTATTGTCAAATCAAGATAATTTCCCCTGAAATCGAATTTTATTGCAAAATCAGATCAATTTGTACTGAAATTGAATTTTATTGTTAAATCAGAATATTTTACATCACATAAAAATCAGATTTTTATCTCAAAATTGGAATAATTTTCTTCAAAGTGGAATTCTATTGTAAAATCAGAATACTATTCAATAAAAATCAGAGTTTATTGTTGAATCAGAATAATTTACACTAAAATTGAATATTATTGCAATAAAATTCAACATTCCTCTAAAATATGTTCAGTGAAAAGAAGAAGTAAAAGTAAAACACATAGTGTACTTACTCGTATACTTCTTCTGTTATTTCTATTTTTTTTTCTTTTTCGAAAAATCCCTTCTGCATGAGAAATAGAATTGAAACGAATGAGGTGATGAAGAACAGATTAGGCACGATTCTCTGTACTACTGAGAGCTATATATAGGTTGTTTCTTTTTTTTATATTTCTATGTGGAATGATTCATGAAGTTCTTGGTTCCTTTAGTGTTAAGTACTGCAACTTGCATTACTCTTATTATCGTAAAATAATGCATACCTATACTTGAATGTAAAGGGACACGATCCTTGAGGGGGGGACTGAGACTTTAATGTGATTATAAGTGAGTCAAATTTCATTATGTTTGGGTTATTACTCGAATTGAAAAAAGATTAAGATACTCTAACGTAATCTAAATCATTGTCAATACTTGGTAGTATTTTTTTTTTAGTACTTCCTTACCTACCTGTGGCAATTTCGTACCTAAATTGATAGATGGAAAATGTAAAAAAATTTTACAATCAATAGGATTACCTAATACCTATTCGTATTCAATATTTTTGAGTTGAAGTCACGCCTTTTTTTTAAATGAAAAAAATCGCAGATTTTTAAAATCTTACCCTTGTTTAGTTATAAAGTAAACCATCAAAGTTGTTCCTTGTCATGAGGATGAATTCCCAATTTTTTATTTTCTCCTCAACTTAATTTTTAATGATATTGGGGGATTTCTAATTTTTGAAAAAAGCAAAAACGAAAAATTAATTAAACATACCCCCAAAAAAAAGCTGTTACATTTCATTAGAAAACAATTCTCTATTTTTTATTTTTTCTCCAGCTCAATTTCAAGTGGATCCGCAATTTCTCCCTTTTTTACAAAGGTATTAAATGTACCAAATTTTCAAATTTTTGCCTTTTTTCAGCTCTCATCTATCAAAGTTGTTATTTTTGGTGAGAAATGATAACTAAATTTTTATTTCAAGTGACACTTAATCGCTCTCCCCCAATTTTTTTTAGTTTTCTGAAAAACGCGGAGGGGTGACAGGTGACACTTGAAATTCAGTGGGGGGATAACGAATTGGGAATCATTTTTCATCAAAAGAGCGATTTTTAGAGCTAAGAACCAAAAAATGTAAAAATTCAAAAATTTGGTAATTTTTCATACTTTTTTAAAATGGGAGAGGGGGAGCTAGATGCATCACCACTTTGATGGTTTATAACAAAAAAAGAGCAAAATTTTGAAAAATCGTTGATTATTCATGTGAATCGAAAAATTAAAAAAAAAAAGGAGGAAAAAAAATCAAGCAACTCTCAATATGCTTATACCAGTTGGATTCTGATCCAGGCAGGCACCTGAACTATTTGAACCCTTAAAATTGAGATTATTTGAAATTATTATAGTTTTACCTAAAATGAAAAAAAATTAATTGATTGTTGATGTGAATCGAAAAATTAAAAAAAAGGAGGGGAAAAGTCAGGCAACTCTCAATTTGATTTTTTCTTATTTTTCTAAAAAAAATGTGGTGAGTAGGCAGCTATAGGCACCACTTAAAATTCAGTTAGGAGAAATACACATTTGGTAATCATTTTTCACCAAAAGGAACAACTTTAATGGGTTAGAACCAAAACAAGTGCAAAACTTTAAAAACTTGGTATTTTTTCATGATTTGTAAAAAAAAAAAGGGGGCTTGTAGGTACACTTGAAATTGAGTTTGGGTTAAAATAAAAAATAGGTAATTATTTTATAATGAAATGCAACAACTTTAAATGCTAGGTAAAAATTTTTTGCTAATTTTTGTGGTTTTTGCTTTTTTCAAAAAATTGGGAACGCCCCAAGGTACCACTTATACTTGAGTGGGGGGATAAAAAGTTGAAAATTCATTCACATGACAAGAGACATCAGATCAGACTCTACTGAATGAAAAACATTCTTAGAAAAATCTTGTTGGTTGCATAGTTTCTCTGGAAACGGAGCATTAAGCAAAAATCGTTTTTTTCTTCAATTTTGACATTTGAAATTTTTCATTTTCCAAAAAATCTATCAATATTTTCTGCAAAATGACACCATCAAAATGCAAAATGAAAATAATTTTCTTTTATTGAAAACTCCATGCATTTTATTTTTCAAAAATCGAAAATTAATTTTTTTTTGTAAAAAAAAAGCAAGATGAATTTAGTTTCCAATTTTTCTTCAAAACTGCATAGATGAAAAATCAAAATGGCGTCATACATAAGTCTTGGAAAATTCTGCTTGTCAACGCTATGCATTCAACAAAAAAAAAATATTCCCCCCTTAAAATGATTTTTCTTCAAAAAAAAAAAATGTTTTGAGTGGTGGCGCAGAGCCCTTTTTTTTTGGAAAACAACAAAAAACTTCAAAAAATTTGAATTGATTTTTTTTTCATAATTTTTTAACCAAATGGTCACTACATACATGGCTACTTTTATCCAACAATACCATTTTCGGCCATTTTTCATCTGTACCCCAGTCTTTAAGGGATCATAATAAAAGCTCCTTTTTTACGTTTTTTGAAAAAAAAAAAAAAAAAATCAGCTAGAATGAAAAAAAAATTAAAGTGGTCTTAACATACATATATTTACCCCAAAAAAAACATTTATGGGGTTTTTCAACTTTCACTCAGTTTTCAAGAACTGCACCTTTCTGGAAAAATGGCGCAGTTCATGCAGTTCCTGGAAATTGAAGTCATGTTGAAAAATTACCATAAATGCTTTTTTGGGTACAAATGTATGTGTATACGTTAAGACCACATTGATCCATTTTTTTTCTTTTTTTATTTGGCTGATTTTTATTTTTATTTTTTTTTCAAAAAACGTAAAAAAAAACCTTTTTGTCACTTTAAAAAATTGAATAAAAATGAAAAATGGCCGAAAATGGTCTTGTTGGGTAAAAATACCTATGTAGTGTCAAAAAATTAAAAAAAAAAAATTAATTCCAATTTTCAATTTTTTTTTGTTTTTTAAAAAGGGGCTCTGCACCACTACTCAAAAAATACTTATTTATATATTATTTTAAATTGTAGTGAGTTGATTTTACACCAAAAGAATCATTTTTAGAGAGCCAGAGTGCCGAACCTTGACATTTCGAAAAAAAATGAATTATGGGACACCCTAGTGCAATTTAGCCTATAGCTCGAATTAAATTGAATGTTAACACCCATTCGGTCAATTTTGATCGCAAAAAATAACCAGAAAAATTAACAACAACTACACGATATACTCGTAGATACAAAAAATGAAATGCAATACGTAAAAACCTCATACACCAGTCAGTATCCTTGTATTACACGTATAAGAGAGCAGCATCGCAGGGTCGAAATATTCGAGGGTTTAACCATCAGCAACACGGAGAGAAAAGTTCTGTAAAAACTACATAGATTATTCAGTGTAAAACGTTAGCAAGATTGGAAATCGAGCAGAAATTACAAGGATTTTGTAATTAAAATATAATACTACAGATTTGCAACTTCTAACTCGAAAGTATAGCATTTTTTACCAGACTGTTTAGTAATTATAGGTAATTTGTCACATGATAAAATGCTATCGAATTGAACGGCAAAATGTTCTTTATTATTCCACCAATATTTACCAGACTATGTCTAGTAATTATTGGTGGAATAATGAAGAACATTTCGTCATTCAATTCGATAGCATTTTATCATGTAATTAATTACCAATAAACTACTAAACAGTCTGGTAAAAATTGCCAACTGCTGCATTACATTTTGTTTCAAAATTCTTGTGAGAAATACAGCATTTGCAAGCACACAAATTCGTCACCTGTTAGGTAAAACCCGCCAAGTCTATCTAACCTGGTTTTTGGAAATGTATCGTAAGGGATGAAAAGTTATTTTTCAGATTTTAGATGTTTTCGATGTCTTTTACAAAAAAAAGAACAACATCTAAAATCCGAAAAATGGCTTTTCACCCCTAGACACATTTCCAAAAACCAGGTTAGATAGACTTGGTGGGTTTTACCTGACAGGTGACGAATTTGTGTGCTTGCAAATGCTGTATTTGTCACAAGAATTTTGAAATAAAATATAATGCAGCTTTTTTCATTTTGAACTCTTCACATTTTCTGAATCTATGAAATTTGTACATTCAGTAAATTGCAACTTCTATCACCCTTTTTTACCCAAAAAATATACACAAGCTGGTAACACCTCTGGTCTCAACAAACACCCAATAAACTCTTTCAACATGAAAAAAAAATCATAATACTTTTGGAAAAATCTCTTACACCTAAATAGACAAGATAAAATTACGAGTAGTATAACAACACTGAGAATTGGTCACACAAAAATCACCCACAGCTACCTCTCTATCAAATAACTTCAAAACCTCCTTTGCACTATCTATCTGAAACCCATTCCAACGGATGTGATCATCTTGTAATTATAAACGCACACATACACACCAAAAAAAAACACCAAAAAAAAATTTGGACATACAAAAACTAACTGCACTGATGAGGTTGTTTAAAATCTAAATTTTTATTTTTAAACACAAACAAATTTATTATTTCAAACATGAAATAGTAAAACTAAAAACAAACAAATCGATGAGAAAGCCAATTCAGGAAAATCATAATCAGTATCATACTTGTAGAAAATTTCAAAACGGGATTAAAATTTTGCAATAAAAAAGTAGTCAAATCTTCATTTAAAACACTAGATACATATTTCCAAATTCGATTCCAAAATTTATATACAATATGTGATGCGTTTTGCGATAAGGGCCCTTGTGGTGCGAATTCGATGTTTTCAGGAGAGCAGCAAAAACATCGAATTGTAATCGAAATAATCGATAATCATTTTTTTCGATATTTTGGTAGATCGAACTCTTCTGCATCATCTGAAAAAATTGTTTTGGCCAAAACCGTTTATTCGTGAGATTGATGGCGAAGATTTAAAAAAGGGACCTTATGGTGAATGAGTACAACAGCCAGGCTAGAATATGAAATTGAGGTACTCCAGTGAATTTTTGTGTTCTCGTCGCTGCAAAGACGTTGTCGAACAGATTTTTCGAAAATCACTTTAAAAAATTAATAAATGAGCGAGTGTCATCATTATTTTGTAAGAATCTTTTTTTGCGTTTTTCTCAAAACATGACTTTGGCTATTACTGAACTTTCGGTAGACGTAGAGAAAATACTAATGAAGTTAGGTGAAATCTGTTTGCGCCATTCGATTCCTCGTGAAAATGTGAGTCGATATCGACAATAAAAAAAAAAATCGATTTCACCACAAGGGCCCTAATCGCAAAACGCATCACATATATTTTTAAATTTTATAAAAGTTTACTAAAAACACAAATTTTTGAAAATTTTCACAAAATCATTTTTTCAATTTTGCTCAAACCGAATTTATCAAAATCTAATCAAAATAATGTGGTTACAATATTGAAGAGAACATCAGATGAAAAAAAAGGACATATTTCAACCCATTTGAAACAGTCTGGAAAACATTTCGATCATGTATGATACAATGATGATTAATACCTTTGGCTGTCTCATTTAGTGTAATAAATTCAATTACGCGATTACGAACTTAATATTCACACAGTACAATGGAAAACAAAACAGTCGAGAAAACCAATATTCAAGCAAACATTTAACGTACTGAAATATTCAAATTTCAAAGAGACATTAAAATTTCACCATAAGAAAAATTCTCAAATAGTGCCTTCTTTCTAAACACTATCTGTCATACAAACAGATAACTTTTATATGACTGTTATCAAAATGTGTTGTACAGTCTGGTGATTTCTATTAGATTTCACCCCTAATTTTTTCTACACCGAAGATGCACAAAAGTTATCTGTCCTACAAACAGATAACTTTTATATGACTGTTATTAAAATGTGTTGTACTGTCTGGTGATTTCTGTTAGATTTCACCCATAATTTTTTCTACACCGAAGATGCACAAAATTATCACTTCTCATTTGTGGAATATTTACTGAACCGTCTTGTAATTTATCACACAGCTTACAAGTAATTTCTCCATAACTGTATTAGTAAAAGGATTTTACCAAAATATGATAAATTTTATTAGTGGGTAGTCTGTCATTTTTTGTAGTGGAAAATATGGAATTTTTCTACAAAATTTAATAGAAGTTACTGTTTATTTCATTAGAAATTGTAAGCATTTTATTTACAGCGACTATCTGGTGTATTATACCACTAATTTTGGTAATTTCTACTGAATTTCCAGTTGAACGTACCGTACATTTGAGAAATATTGCTAAACTGTACTGGAAATTTTACAGGGCATTTTTCTCCGTGAATGGCGATAAAGTGAGTTATCTTGATGCAGTGGTGTTAATATACGGCAGTATCGGCCGAACGCATCCACCCGTATAATACCGAGATAAAAACAATAGATAACTAAAAACAGACCAAAGGTTGAATACGCCGATTTATAGAGGTCATTTTTCAACTAACGTAATTATTTTATTACTCGGAAATGCTTACTCCTCGCCACCCCTCGCAGCGTCGCACTTTCACACTATCAAAAGACGTGTATGCTCATCTGAGTGTATAAATTCTCAAAGGAATACGTCAAGGAGTCGTTTAAAAGGTACACAGACACAGCTTTTGTAAAATAGGGCTTGGTAGCGCGCACGTACTCGTACGTGTGTACCTTGTACGAGTACATTTGTATGACGTAGAATCATTCGTCATATTATTATAGTTGGAAAATTTGATCAGCTCATTAAAGCAGGGCTGGGCGGGGGGAGATGCAGTATTGCGCTCGCGTCGAGTCAGACTCCAGATGAAATCACATCGCGGAATGTAATCGAAATGCAGACGAAGTCGCATCTCATAACAGAAGATGCTTAAGACGAATTTGCTTGTAAAAAATGCGGTTCCATAATTATGCAAATATTGTTTGTTTCTTTCCAAGTTCAAACAAAGCAGACGGCAGTTTATTAAAATGGAATTCTTGATTTCGAAGAAAATTCTATTTACATTTTAAATGCAGCGAAATGAAAAGAAAGGAAAATGGAAAATTCGTTGGTGCGTGATTAAACCCAAGTTTTAGCTTCTAAACGCTGGCTTGAAACTGTATGCGGCGTTAAATTCTAATGAAAAATCACTCGAAAAAAAAGTACCAGGAAAAACAAGCAAAATGAAAAATCAATTGGAAAAAAAATGTTGAAGGAAAAACAAACAAAATGAATAAAAAAACAACCAACTAAGAGACAACAGTAAATAAAGAGCTGAAAAAATAAAAATAACGTCGAATAACCTTAGGTAGGTACCTGCGTATAGAGCCAATTAGCGTTTTGCTTCGAAATTTTACGCCCATAAGCGGCCCTCATCGCAATTATTCGTGTCAAGATGAAAATTACTACGTGAGAATTTTTTTACCCATCCCAAACGTACTCGAAAATTAACTCGTTCGAGATGCTCGACTTTGCTCGTTATTGCGAACAATCCCTACCGTGGTGTATCGCTGCGAAAAGGTAAAGGACCTATTTAGACTGGCTGGTAATAAATTTAAGTCGATTTTAACCCTCAAAATGATATCCTTAGTTGACGCGTTAATTCCCGTTGTCATTTTTATCCGCTTTTATGGCGACCTCGAAGCGGGCTCGTGTTAAATGAAAATTCTGCCAGACGATTTGAAAACCAGATGAGTACTTCTTGATGCACCAGAATGACCGTTTACGACTTGGAATTAGAATTGGAACGCCCTACACGCCTATTTTTTGCCTTCACTTGTTGCTTCCAAATGGTATTTCGCATCTAGATGGTTGCCCATAATTGATGTTAATTTGTCTTCGCTTTCTTTACCATGTAAATGGCCGAGTCGACTGGTGTCCTTTTTTTTTCTTCGAGAAAAAATCGATTTTATGAACTTTGACGTAGTTAAATGAAGGCTGATGTGTACACTTGGAAGGGTATGTTGTCATGTAGTTATTATACTACATGTCTGCCAAATGACAACAATGCTATGCCCATTTGTCAGCAATTTTTTTCGGCTTAGCCTTAATATTTCATCGTAAATGGGGTTAAACAATACGTTTCTCGATGACGAGACTGGTATATTCATTTTTTATGATGCTTAATAAGCTTCTTTTTTTTCCTGAGTTGGGTGATTTTCGGGCTATAAAAAGTGGTAGTAATTGAATGCATTATTGAAGGAAAAGAATTAATTTTTTGGTGAATTTTTTTTAATATTTAAATTGAGGAGGGGTAATCAAATTTTTTGATTTAAAATATGTAACCTTCATGCATCGGAGCGCGGTTACTTTTTAGTAACTTCGTTACTTTTTTTACGACAAGGTTACTTTAGTTACTTTTTCACCCATTTTGGTTACTATTTCGTCAAAAATCTAAATGCAAAATACAAAACTGCCCTTAAGATTTAAAATTTCTTCAAACACGTTTTAATTAAAATTGAAAAAATTCCTTCGCTTTCCAAAACTACAAATTTTTCAGGTGAATTTCAAAGAAATTGAAAGATTCATTTAAAAATGAATAAATTAAAAAAATAATAGAAAAAAAAATTCATTACCTAGTACAGTCATCTTCTTTTAAAAATGAGATTTTAAAATTGAAGTTTTTTTTTCAAAGAACTAAGATTTTATTTTTCTCCAAAAATATGAGACATTTCTTTAAAAAAAAAAAAAAAAAAAAAACATTTTTACTAAAAAAAAGTATTTAGGTAAGGGATAAGATTTTTTTGAGAAATTGAGAGATTCTTATTCTCTACAACTGAACGACTATTTGTCCATAAAATCGAAGTTCCACTTAAAAAAAAAAAAAAAAAAAAAAATGAAAATTTTTTCAGAAGAATTTAAAGAGGTTTTTTCGTCGAAGAATAATAAAAAAGATTTTTTCTCACTAAAAACTTTTCTTTTATTTATGAGAATTTATGAGCAATTTTTTTTTATTTAAAAAAAAGTGACCAAATTATTTGAAAACATGTTTAAAAATTGAAAATTATTACTTAAAATTATGTAGAATAAAGAACTTCTCAAAAACGAAATATAAAAAAAAATTGTTTCAGCTCGTGAACTTAAAGGTCTTCATAATTGTATTTTTTTTGTACCAAAATTTAAAAATTTTAAAAAATTGGAAATTTCACAAATTTAAAAATTGATCTTTTTTTTGGAAATTGAATACTTTTAAGAATAATTTTTTGTACCTACCTTCTCATTTTACAAACCACGTAAAAATTGAAATTTTTTCAACTCATGATTTAGGCATTATAATTTTTATAAAGGAATTTATCATTTTAGAAAACTTATTTTTAGAAACAACTATTTTTTAAAAATTGAAAAGTTTTCAAAAATTAAAATGTTTCCAGATATCAAAATTTTTTTAAATTTTAAGATTGATACTCAACTTCAAAAATGTGATTTCTTTTAAACCAGAACCTTTTGTATAGTGAAATTTTAAAAAATTGAAAATTGTTTACAAATTTAAAGTTAAATTAAAAATTGTTTGGAAAATGAAAAATTCAGAAAGGCAAATAATTTTTTATAAATTGAAAATTAAAGATTTTAATAAAATAAACAATTGTTTGCACCTGAGCGGCACACTCGATCGATAATATCGGAAGATGTAACGTATCGATAAAAAATCGTTTGAAAATCTATAGATGTTCTCACGATATTATAAAGATTTATCGGTACAACTTCATAGGCAAAAAATCTAAAAACTATCGAATTCGATATTATTAAGATTTTATGACGATATTCGTCAACGATACTATCGACAAAGAATATTAAATTTATCGATTCCGATTTTCCACCGATTTTGTGCAGATATTTGAAACTACATTATCGACAAAGAATATTAAATTTATCGAATTCGATTTTTTAACGATTTTGTAAAGATATTTAAAACTATATTATCGACAGATTATATGAAATTTCTCGACTTCGATATTTTACCGATTTTTTGACGACATTTGAAACTATATTATCGACACATAATATGCAATTTCTCGAATTCGATTTTCTAACGATTGCGTGAAGATATTTGAAACTATATTATCAACAAGTAATATGAAATTTCTCGAATTCGATTTTTTAACGATTTTGTGACGATATTTGAAACTATATTATCGACAAATAATCTGAAATTTCTCGAATTCGATTTTTTAACGATTTTGTGAAGATATTTAAAACTTTATTATCGACACGTAATCTGAAATTTCTCGAATTCGATTTTTAAACGATTTTATGACGATATTTGAAACTATATTATCGACACGTAATATGAAATTCCTCGAATTCGATTTTTCAACGATTTTGTGGCGATATTTGAAACTACATTATCGACAAATAATCTGAAATTTGTCGAACGATTTTTCAACGATTTTGTGACGATATTTAAAATTATTTCCAAATTGGTGACAATTTTTCTAAGTCCAACACGTCTGGAAGTACTAAACTTCCTATTATAAGCGTTTTATTGCTAATTCCTCAACGATAAGGTATGGCATAGTGGTTAAGGAAGAGGATTACCATGCAGGAGGTAGATGGTTCAAGCCCCACGGGTGGCAGATTTTTTATAATTTTTTTTTGACTTTTTCTGAAATGATCCTCTTACCGTAACATGAATAATGTGTTTAGGCAAAGTTTAATGTATTAATTATGCTAATTAATGATTTTTAATTATAGAAAAAAGCTAGTAAAAGACGAAAAATCGGAATAAAAAATCGATAAAAAATCGACAGAATATCGAATTCGATAAAGTGTCGCGAAAGTTCCGCCTAAATCGTGAAATTATCTTTCGATATTATAGATAGATTATCGATAAAATATCTTACTATAATCTCGAAATTTTTATTAACTATAATTCGTCGATAATCTATCTATATATCGAAAGATAATTTCACGATTTATGCGGAACTAACGCGACACTTTATCGAATTCGATATTCTGTCGATTTTTTATTTCGATAATTTGCCGAGTGTGCTGCTCGGGCAATTGACATTTTTTTGAAATCATTTGAAAACTGAAAACTGTTCCAAAACAAATAATTTTTTAAAGTTTAAAAGCTTAGGAAACTAGAAATTTAAAATTGAATTTTTTTTTACAAATTGAAGGTTAGATAGGGTTGTTCTATAATTGAAATTTCCTATAACGTAAAAATTGGAAACGAATCAACCTAACGATCAAACTATAACTCATCATGATTACTAGGGCAAGTATTTATATATATTTTCATATTTTCTATATGCTATATAATAGCGTATATCCAGGTTATCTTTACGATTCATAAAATTTCCAGTCGAATGAGCCCAATATGGTTTTGCATATTTTTCATATTTTGACCAAATTTTCAGTTTTTTCATATTTTGGGCATTTTTAGCACATATTGCACATATTTTGCGCATATTTAATCGATTTTCCTATTTTTAAAGCATATTTTACGATTTTTCTGTTTTGAGCTAGTTTTAACAACTTTACTTTCCCACTTTTCCATTAATTCTAAATTTTCTCCAAAAAAAAATTAAATGTGTTTTTCTTATGCTATTTTCAAAAATTGAAAAAACGAAAAGTTTTGGTTATTTTTTAATCATTTTTCCTTCAATTTCAGGTTTGCATTCATAAAATTGATCTTTTTAACACAACAGTTGAACTCCATTTGAAAAATCCTATCTTTTGATACCCATATTATGTTCGCATATTTCTTCATATTTTGAGTTTTTTGAGCATATTTTTGCATATTTCAATGTTTTGATATTCATATATATGCGCATATTTCGCTCAAAAAAAATAATATAAATACTTGCCCTAATGATTACACAGAGAATTAATATTTTTTCACCATGACACTCGATTTTAGGAGTTGCAAAACATCTAAATCAACAAAAATATTGAAAAAAATGGAAAGGGGGGGGGTGGGGGTTATGAGTCATTATTTGAGTGGCAATGGAAAAATTTTGGTTACTTTTTCCCATAATTTTGGTTACTTTTTTTGAAATTTTAGGTTACTTAAGTTACTATTTTTTTTCCAAATTTCGCTCCGATGCATGAACCTTCGTTTCTGAACTTGATTGTTTTTGGAAAAAAATCCCTCAGTTTTATTGAAAAAAAAATAATAATAATTTTTTTTGAAGAAAAAAAATTGCTTTTTAGGAGAATTCCATTTTTTTTAAATGCAAAACATTTCCCTTTTTTTTTGAGAGAGAGAAAAACTATTATATAGGGGCAGAAATCTTTAAAAAAAAAAGAAATCCATAATTTTTTGATGAAAATAAGATTTTTAAGTTTCTTAATTTTTCAACTCAAAAATGAAGAAATTTCTTATATTTTTTGGAGTGAATTTTTTTCAATTAAAAAAAAATCCCTATTTTCTTAGAGACAGAATCTCTAAATTTTTTGGAATTAAAAAAATCCCATTTTTTGGTTGGAGAAATCATCTCATTTTTCATGTCTAGTAATTAAACTGTAAAATTAAAATTATGAAAGTTCCAACGTTCAATCTTCGGTATAATTTTTGCAATACCGAAATTTCGAATTTTCAGCTAAAATTATTTTCGTATTTTTTTCACAAGTAAGTACAAATTTGCAAATATTTTGCAGACTTTTTTGAAGAAACATTTTCAGCATGACAAATTTCGATTCTTTATAGCGAATTATTCCTCAGGAAAAAATTACCTACAAATTGAAATAAATTTCAAATATTTTTTTTTTAAATTAAAATTTTTTTTTTTAAATTGGAGTGTTGATAATTTCAAAATTTTTGAAATTTTATATTTCTCCACAAAAACGTGGCAAAAAGTTTACGAGAATATTTTTCGTAGGTAGAGGTACGAGTTTTTCATGTTTTTCCTAAAATGAATTTTCAAATATTTTACAAAAATTCAGGGAATTGCCTGTGATACTGAAAATGAAAACAAAATAATTAACACAGTACCTACATTTTTGATCAAATTAAAGGGCCCTATGATTTTTTTTCCGTTTTCAAACTCATTGATCTTTTAATTAGGCCATCCTGAATTTTTCGAAAATGCACATTTTAAAAATTTCAAAAAATTTGATTTGCAAAAATAATTTCCTTATACTTATTTTGAAATAAAAGAATCGCGAATTTATACCCAGGTACCGTTTTTTTAAGGATCAGATAGAGAATTTTTTTTTAATTTAATACTAGGAAAAAATTGCAAATATTTATCTCAGATGCGAATTTTAAAAGAAAAAAAATTTCGTAATAAAATATTGCGAATTTATTGCAAATATTTTATGGTTGAAACTATTTTTAAAAATTTATGGTCGATAAGGCCTACCTAATTATAACTTTTTTCGAAAATTAGTATTGCAAAAAATTTTTCATGCGAATTGTGAATATTCTTCTCAAAAATAAATTTTTTATAAATTTTACCTACAAAAATCAATATTTTGAAGACTTTGAGTTTGCACATTTTTTCAAGAATTTGCCATTTCAGATCACCTGCAAGTTTGTTAATTTTGTCAAATTTTAATTAATGGATTTTTTACTAACATTTTATAAAAATAGGTATTTTCTGAAAATTTTTCACTAGCTTGACATTTCGAGTTTTTTTGCAAAAAAAAGTTTTTACGAATTGTGGTCAAAGCTAATATTTTTCTATACTTCGTATTTTCCATTTTTTTATTAATTAGAGCAAATTGCGAATATTCACGAAGATAAGTATTTTTTGTGGAGAAGAATTTCGAATATTTTATGAAATTAAATTTTTTGAAAGACGAATTCCTGAATTTTTTACAACTCCTCATTTTAGGTGGGTCTATGTTTAATTTGTCCAATTTTTTACAAAAGCGAAATTACGATTTTTTTTTTAAAACAATCATGTACGAATCTTTGTGGAAGTTTTTTTCAAAGAATCAAGGTGTGAATTTCTGGCCAATATTTTGTAAAAATCATGATTTATTAAATTTTTTTGAAGATAAAAATTACGACACTTGAAAAAAAAATTGTCTTATGAGCAAGTACAGTTTTCTCTTAGCGTTGTTGAAAAAAAAATTGAAAACTTTTCAACTTGAAATTTTGTCTATCAAAAAAATTTAACCTTTGAAAATTTTTTATTTCGCACGTCGAAAAATTCACCTTCACTTGATACCTACCTATACATTTTTAAAGAAAATTCCATTTTACGTATTAATTTCTTCTTTTTGATCCTGCCATCTCACAAACCGCAACTCGACATACATTTCTGTACACCTTCAGTTCTTACAAAGGTACAAATAGGCACATTTCGTAAATTTAAATTTTGTTTCTATGGAAACAAGGACGTCTATACTCATTTTTGTGAAAACGTTTTCGTTACTTATTTCACTTTGTATCCTCTACCTGATTCGTTTGGAAAAAAACACTCGCGCGACGCGACGTTGAAATAGACAGTTAATCCATCTTGTTTCTCAAGGCTGCTGTGGTTTTCTTTGTACGAGTATAGTGGAGTACGTTGCGAAATTATTAAATTTTGAGACGAGAATTTCCGAAGAGGTTGGTTTTAAAATAAACTTATGCTGTGCGGTTCTAACAATGAGTCGTCTGTGTTGATTTTTGTTTAGAAGACTCGAGTGCTGGGTGCAGAAATACGAAACTATAAAAATAAAGCATGTTTGATGCTGCATAAGTAGGCGCTTTGGGTGATTTTGTATTAGGTTCCCAAGGTTGAATGATGTTTAGCTTGAAAGAAGATTGTTTAATTTTTTTTTTAAAGCAAGGTTTTGAAAAATTTTGCCGATCTATAGAAACAATTTAAGAACCTGAAATATACTAAAAAAAAAAAAAAAAAAGTGTCGCATCAATTCCCCCCCCCCATTTTATGTGGGCGTTATTGTTTAATATAAATAGGTAATGAATTGGTCTAATAATCTTTCAAAAATGAATTGAAATTTTTGTGAGAGTTTGGAGCCTCAATTATTTCATTCTTCGATAATTAATCATTTGTGTTTGCTTGAATAATTTCTTAATTTCAAGAAGTTATGTCAAAAGGCCAAAATGAGAATATATTGTTAATTTTTTTAAAATAAAAAAATAAGAATTGTGAATAATTATTTACATATAAAAATTGAAATCAAAAGGCAAAAGTTGCGAATATTTTGCAATTTTTTTTTGTTCTCTTTGTCTTTGCGAAAATGCTATTTCTTTTTAATTTTTGAAAAAAGCAATAATGAGGATTAAGTTCATAAATTTTGATTGAATCAGCTTCCGTGGTGAGAAAAATTTGTTTTCTTGAGATGCAATGAGAAATCCCTAGAAGATTTTAAATGAAAATTTTCGAGGGAAGAAAATTCTGGATATATAAATTTTTTCTTAATTTCATAAGAATCTTCACATAAATAAAATTTCAAGAATTGGACTGTTTGAAAATTAATTTTGTTTAAAGAAAATTCTTCCGTTTTTAAGAAATATTTTCTAAAAAAAAAACATCTATATTGGCATTTTTTGAAGCAATTTTATGTAGAAATTTTTTTTCATGGATGAGATTTTTCTAGGAGAATTCATACTCAATCAAGAAAATTTTCTATAATTGAGAAATCTTGTAGAAAAATTGTTTTCAATTTTTTTTTCATATTCTATTCAACTATGTGAGTAAATTTTCTGAAGAACTTGTGAAAAAACTGAAGAACTTTTTCAATAGAAATTTCACGTGAAATTTTCCAAAAAAAATTTTAAAAAATTTTTATTATTGATATTTTAAATTAGGTAAGCATTCATAAAAAATTTTCCCATCATCTGTTTTTTTTTTCAAAATAATTTTATTCTTCCAGAAATTTTTTATAAAAAAGTAGAATTTTACGAAACAAATTGCTCGAATTAAAAAAAATTTCCAGAAAAATTTCTCAACTCAAATTCAAATTTTCTTCAAATTTTTGAATTTTTTCTCGAAATTTCTACCCCCGAAGCCCTACCATTTTATGGTAGAATTTCACGATAAAGTTGCGAAATCTGTAGAAAATGAAAAAAATTGATTCCAGAAAATTTTCTCAACTTAAAAATTAAAATTTCCTCAAAATCAATAATTTTTTTCTTGAACTTTTTACTCGAGAAGCCCCACAGTTGTAGGGTCGATTTATATGAAAAAACTTCCAAATCTGTTGGAATTGAAAAAATTGACCCCTAAAAAATTTCTCAGCTCATAAATTCAAATTTCCTCTGAATGAATGAATTTTTTCTCTAAATTTATACTCCAGAAGCCCTACAGTTGTAGGGTCGATTCTATAAAAATTTTTAACTCATTCAAATTTTCTCTAAATTTTTTGAATTTTTTCTCAAAATTTCTACCCTACGATGCCCTAGAATATTGTAGGGTAAAATTTTACAAAAAAATTGTGAAATCTGTAGGAATTGAAAAATTGACTCTTAAATAATTTCTCAACACATAAATTCAAATTTCTTCCAAATGAATGAATTTTTTCACAAAATGTTCACTCCAGAAGTCCTACAGCTGTAGGGTGTAATTTTACAAAAAAATTGCCAAATCTGTAGAAATTGAAAGAAATTGATTCTAGAAAAGTTTCTCAATTCATAAATTTAAATTTCCTCAAAATTAATAATTTTTTTCTCGAAATTTTTACTTGAAAAGCCCTACAGTTGTAGGGTCGATTTATATGAAAAAACTTTCAAATCTGCTGGAATTGAAAAAATTGACCCCTAAAAAATTTCTCAACTCGTAAATTCAAATTTCCTCAGAATGAATGAATTTTTTCTTGAAATTTATATTCCAGAAGCCCTACAGTTTTAGGGTCGATTCCATAAAAAATTTTCAACCTATTCAAATATTCTCCAAATTTTTTGAATCTTTTCTCAGAATTTCTACCTCACGATGCTCTACAATAGTAGGGTAGAATTATACAAAAAAAATTGCAGAATCTGCAGGAATTGAAAAAAATTGATTACAGAAAAATTTCTCAACTCATAAATTAAAATTTGATCCTTAAAATTTTTTCTTTCTTAAAATTTATACTACAGAAGCCCTACAGTTGTAGGGTAGAATTTTTCGAAAAAATTTCCAAATCTGTTTATAGAAAGATGGGCATGAAAAATGTCAAGATAAAATCACGAAAATTCATGAATTTCCCCCAAAAAAAATTCAAGTACCTAAACACTTTTACCATGCTTTTTCACCGCAAAACTACAGTGGGTTTTTCATTCATGAAATTTTTCAGCAAAAAGAAGGGAGAATTTGCGAAAAATAAAGTCGATTTCAAAATTTTTATCATTTTTTTTAAAGCCATAGGACAATTTCCAGGGGAAAAAAATTCATAATGTCTAAATTATTTACGATTTGAATTCGCTTCATCTTTCAATTCGACGAAAAATCACATCATTTCTCTAGCTATAAAATCAACTCACATTCATAATTCGATCATAAGTTGACGCAGCTACCGCACCCGAAGACGTAATAACATCGTAATAATAACGAAATAAATTCAATCTCAGTCGCATGTATAGCTTACCTACTCTTAAGTCGTATGTCGAGTTAAGCCACTGCCAAGACCGGGTATATACCTATAAGTATGTACGTACTCGTATTATTAAAAATACATTTTACAAGCAGCTAGGCAGTAGGCACATCACACAAGGCGAAAATTCGTGCTTAGGATTAAATATAAAATTCAAAGCTATCGGGTTTTGCTCGCCGGGCTCGAAACGAAACACCCCCGAACACGGTCTAGCCGTTTCTACGTAATTACGTAAAATTTCATCGAGAATTTACCGATTCGTCCCGTCGAATGGTTAATCGCGAAAAGCTCATTTCGATCAGTGATGGCTCGCGGCACCGTTGCCGTTGCAAAAGCGCATTAATGGGTTAGCGAAGTAATCGAGCGTATTTATAAAGTAATCTATTTTCATCGTATACCTACTTCTCTTCTCTTGCTACTGGTGCTGGTTCTGCTGGTGCAGCAGGCGAGCGAAGAGTTGTACAAAAAATTTTATATTAGGATGAGGGGAAAAAATAGGTGAAAAAAACGTGATGAAAATGCGCAGAGGAGAGTACGATAGAGAGAGAAGAAGATAGAGGGACGAGTAATGAAAAAAAAAAAAATGTAGAAGAGGACGACACGTTGGAAAGAAATAGAAGGGGGCGAATGTTTTGGAATATTAAGGTGTCAAATTAATTATTGGGAATGCTAACGTTAGAAATACATATCTAAACATAAAATTAGATTTATGAACAAACTTCGTGTTTCGAATTTAATTAAAAGCTATAATAGCAAAATCATAAATTAAATGATAAAGAAAGGGTCCGTATAGTGGCTAAAACGGTTGGAATTCGCGCGCTCTTAGTTCGAGTAGGTGATTTAAAACACGGTGTAGGATTTTGAGAGTACGACGCGCGAGTACATAAGGGATGGCCGCCGAACGGCGCGGAGCCGGAGCCGGAGCCGGAGCCGGAGGAGTAGGATTTACCTGATAGTCGCGGAAGAAGTGTTAAGGGTAGCTTATAACTGCAGCCGGCAATAGCGCCCAAAATTCGCCCGCCTTTATCTCCTTTGTCAACAATGATTCGTTTTAGATACATCTCTCTACCCTGCGGCCACTCCGCCGCAGCCTACGTCTTTCCCCTGACCCTGTAACCCTATTCTGCCGCGGCAGGGTACTCGCCGCTACATGCCATGCCATTCTCGTATATGCCCATACCCTTCGCTGGCTTCACATGCCCCCGCGCCCTTCGCGACGACCGTGATTCCTTCTCCGTGAGCGTATAAAATCGTCGTCTTTGTAACCTTTAACGAAAATTAAAAGGTTTTAGAAATCAGTTCTTTACTATTTCATTTAGCCAAAAACGTAAAATACACCGTTTTCTAATTAAATAGGCCCGCAATTCGTGCTCGTGGCCCGCGAAACGAATTAAATGCACCCTTTTGTTAAATAATATCGTTTCTTATAGTTAGGCCAAGTTTTTAATACCTTTAATTATACGGCAATAACAGTCGCGGTTTCGTTTATCCAATTTTCGCCCGTACGTACTAATTTTACAAGCGGTATAAATTTTTCAAATCGTTTTACACCGTGTTTTTTTCTTCTTCTCCTGCGCCGCTTCTTTCTCGCTCTCCTCCAGCTACTTTCTTCGTATAACGAGTTGCTCTTTTCTTAATGTTTAATCGCGAAGTATTGCTCGAGAGTTAGCGGGTTACTTGAGAATTTAATTAACGAGCGAGTGAAGCAGGCGAAAAGAAAGTGGCAGAAAAATGCTCGTAATATGTATCGTATTACCGATGGTATTTACCTCTTTGTTGCGATGCGCTGAAATCAGAGCTCAGCATGCGGTTCAACTTGTTGTTTGATGGGTAAAAAAGTGTGAAATATATCAATTTAAAAGCGCTGTATTTAAAACCATGCCATGTCGAGGTTCTCGTTTTATCTCGCTAACCCCTCTTTCCATCCATCTCACCCTTTGTCTCTTCAGCTGCACTATTATAAATTCATAATAATGCTGTTACATACAGGGTGTACCGGATGATGTGGATTGAGAATAAAGCCTTCCATCTAGTAACTATGCAACTTATGATGAGTCGATGTAAGTATGTTTGCCTATCCTCCAGACTGCAGGAGCTGAGTTATGCTCATCGAATTTTTTTTTCACTGTTTTCAACCTTGGGGTTTTCAACAACTATGATAATTAGTTAAAAAGTTGCGCTTTGCGGCATCGGATAGCGAATTTTGTATAGAATTTTTTCATGGTACTGATAATTTTTATAACTGGACGTGGAAGCTTATACTGAGCAAAATATTTTGAAAAAACATGTAAAAAAATTGACAATTTTTCTTATTTTCCTGTGATAACTCAAAAAGTTGTCCTTTGACCAAGCTGTGACTAACTTTTCTATAAGTATCCCGGGAAAAAATCTGTTGGATCTAACCATATATGAAGTGGTCAGATCTAACCATATATGAATTTTATACCTATCAAATTTGATCTAATCATATTTAATTTGATCAAATCATATATAATTTGATCAAACTATACACAATTTGATCCAATGATGTATGATGAGATAAAATTAAATATGATTGGATCATATTTGATAGGTACATTTCCCATTTATTATGGTTAGATCTGACCATACCCATCCCAAATTTTTCTCAACGGTCACCCATCCAAGTAGTAACCAAACCCGAAGCTGCTTAACTTTTCCAATCAGATCAATGATGGTGCACTCAACTTGGTACGAACCATTTCATATATAATAAGACAGTTTAATTGTATTTATGTGACACACAATCAAAGATAACAATTACTCAAGGTTGTATAACTAAAGGTATCAGGAAAAATTCCTGTGAGTAGATAATTTCAACTTAAATTCAGAAATGATTTTTGTCGTGATACCTTCAGGACCCCATGGGGGCACTGCGCCCCAAAATTTTTGACCAAATCCAAAAAAAAAATGTAAAAAAGCATGTAGCATGTCGTTTGTTACATTTTTAATAGTGCCTACTCCGAATTTTGCCTTACTTTTTTGATGGAACCCTATTCTGGCACTGCTCGTAGCCCCTAAAATTTTGAAATGAATCTGGGTTGACTCATTTTGATTTCACAGATATAACTTGATCCAATAATATCAAATTATATATGAGAGAATCTAATTTGATCCAATTTGATCCATTCGGATCTAACCATTTCTATATAACTGGATTTTCACTGATATGACTTGATCTAATTATATCAAAGTAGATATGAGGAGATCTGGTTGATATGATTTGATCTATTTTGATACAACCATTTTGGATAAAACTGGAGTTTTACAGATTCAACTTGATCCAATAATATCAAATTATATATGAGAGAATCTAATTTGATCCAATTTGATCCATTCGGATATAAGCATTTCTATATAACTGGATTTTCACTGATATGCCTTGATCTAGTTGATATGTTTTGATCTATTTTGATATAATCATTTTAGATATCAGTGGATTTTCTCTGATATAACTAGATCCAATTTGACTAAATTTTATCCAATCAGATCAACATTTGGATCAAACTTGATCAAATCTGATCAGATTTTATCCAAATAGATATGACTTGATCCATGAGATTTTTTCCCGGGTATGAAAATAGTAGTGGAATGAGGTGACAAAAAAAGTGGGTTTGTCTGATGATTAGAAGTATCATTACTTGTTGTCTGATGATTAGAAAAATCATTACCTACTTGCCACTTAAATATTCATAATTTTCAACGGTTTTTTCTGTGATTTGAAAAAAGTCAGTAGCTTACCTCAGAAATGCTCATTCTCTGAATTTCTTTTAGCAATTCTACATTGATATGGTACTGGAATGATTGTCTGATGATTAGAAGTATCATTATTTGCCACCTAAAGATTCACAATTTTCAATAATTTTTTCTATGATAAAAAAAAAGTCATTTTGCAAGGATGCTCATACTCTCAAAATTTTTAGTGATTTTACACTGACACAGTAGTGGAATGAGGTGACAAAAAAAGTAGGTTTGTCAGATGATTAGAAGTGTCATTACTTGCCACCTAAATATTCACAATTTTCAACAATTTTATCTGTGATTCTAAAAAAAGGTCATTTTGCAAGAATGCTTATCCTCTTGAAATTTTTAGCAATTCTTCACTGATATGGCACTGGAGGAGAAAAAAACGGCGGTTTTCTTACTTTTTTTGATTTGTATTAATTCGAATGTTTTGCTTTTTTATGTTTGTGTAGAAATGCGTATCGCGATGATGGTTTCTGAACAACGGATACGAGTTTAATTGGTTTGAAAATGAACCAGATGCTTGATCAGCATCGTTTGAGTTTACCGCCGCATGCTAGTCAATTTTTAAACCCCGCTGCAATGCGAAGACCTAATTTCCTTCAACAGATGGCCATTCAACAGCAACAGCTAGTTCATCATTTGCAGATGAGCCAGCGTCAGTATATGCTACAGCATGGGATACCGGTCCAGCCTGATATTCCTGGCGCACAACCCCCTCATGCTAGAGGTAAGTTTGGGTATGATGGGTTGGCTTGGTTTGTGGTATGGTTATAATGTGAAATTCTCCTGTTGTGTGTAAATGATCGTAGATGATGATCTGGGTTCTTATGGAGCCCTCTGAATGAGTAGAAATTCTGCAGAATGCTTGAGAATTCCTCTAAAACCGAAATCTCGCAGGAACCTTTCCAACTAGTCACCTCCGTTTCGGTTGGAATTCGGCACAATGAAAGAGAATGTCACCAAGACCTCAGAACCAAATTTTTAGCTGGCGAAGTTGATTTTTCGATTTTTGGTGAATTTTGGAAAATGGCGAAATTAGCCCTTAGTATGAGTATCAATTTTTTACAAAAATTGTAAATTTTTGAGATAAAATTCTAAAAATTGGTTTATTTAGGTACTACATTTGACTGGTCAAGTCTGAGGTCTAAGTGACATGCTTTTTCAGTGAACCAAATTTCAGCTGAATCTGAGGGTGACAAGTTACGAAGGTTATCTTGTCGGTTTTTTTTTCTATTTACCAGAATTTTTTTTCAAGAGTAACTTTTAACAAATTTTTTTTTGTTGTCAACGTCACATTCATTTATTTTGCGTTTTTTTAGTCATAGGTTATTTTTAAAACTAGAATTTTACATCTAGTTTCTTCTCTATTAGAATCACTTTTTCAATTTTTTTAGGCAAATTTTTATGAGTTTTTTTCTTGTCATCGTCATTTTCCTAACAGCATATTTCTAGTCATAGTTTTTTTTTTTCTAAGCGAAATCAACTCTATTAACAAAAAATGTTTAAAAAGTTGAAATAAAGTGACTCTGACTCTGACTGAGAAAAAGAAATTGCGGAAAATTCTAGTCACAAAAAGAAATGATGTTTTGATGACTAAAAAAGAATGCTGACACAGTGACTAAAAAAAAAAAAATCATAAAAATTGACCAAAGAAATTGGAAACAGTGACACTGACTCAGAAAAAAATTGATAGGAAATTCCAATTAAAAAACAACATAATAATTATGACTAAAAAATCGCCAATTGAAAGTAACGTTGGCCAAACAGAAAAAAATCACTCGAATCCTCTCTAAATGATAATTTTGATAACAAAAACTCGGTTAAAAATGAAGAATTATTAAAAGTTACTTTTACAAAAAAAATTATAATAAACCTCTGGCAGAAACAAACTCACAAAAAAATTACTTACCAAAAAAGTTGAAAAAAGATAAATGATTGAGAAAAAATTCACTGAATTCTTCGTTTAATATCACGTTTGCCTATATCGTGAAAAAAGGATTTTTTTTGCCTAATTCATGAAATTGAAAATTTTCTTGCCGATTTCATGAATTAGGCAATTTCACTATTTAAGCGTAACATAATACGAACTATGTGAGTAGATATTCGTATACATACTTTATACCCCTCCTCCTCTTCATGTAGTCATGTACATAAAGAAACAGTCTCTAAAAACGAATAATAACTAAAAAATTCATTAAAAAAAAAATAAAAGGCCAAATAGCTTAGCTACGAAACTCGAATCAATATTCGAATAAATTCGCTTTCTGGTATATATATCTAGTATCTACTTTGCGGAAAATGCATTCGAATATACGAAAAATACGACTGCAATTGAGAATACTTCATTACGAACGTCGAAAAGTATAAAATAAAAAAGAAGTTTGTTTATTTTTACGAGCTGCTCGTTTTAAATGTCTACAGTGGGTACCTATGCGACGTAAAGCTTGTTGGGAAGAAAACGAGAGAAAAAAAATCTGAATATATTATAAATAAAATTTCGCGCCACTCGAGGCCTTTTTCGCTGCGTCTTTCGAACAAAGAATCTTATTAATACAACGTGGCTGGAAAAACTCGTACAGCGTGAGGAAAATTCGCGAAGAAAATGCAAATTTTTAAATGAAATTATCGAGTAAATTTGTCAACAACAAGTTTTACTAATTAACTCTAGCCCATTGTTTTTTAACGCACGTTAAAGTTTATCAATATTAAGTCGTAACGTTGAGAAATCAACGTGTAATGATAGTTTCGCCATTTTTGAGACGAGCTAAGCTCGTAAACGATTTGCACACACAATAAGCAACGATTACAATATACGTGTCTCCGGCAGGGTGGTTTTTTCCCCACTCTCCTCTTTTACCACAACTGGGAAGTATAATTCAATCGTTGTCTGGCGATTAATTAAAAATCTTTTCTCGATTTTAATTTTCTTTCTTCTTGCAGAATTCAGTTCATTTTTTCGCGAGGTAAATTTGAATAATTAATATCGTCTGGGCCTCGATTAAAGCCGAAGCAAAATTGCAATAAGGATAAGGATAGGTATAGTTTTTTATCAAAAAGAAATCTAGTCGAGACTACGGCTCGGGATATTTGTGTATTGATGCAATATGCATACCTTGTGGTGGCAAATAGAATTACCCGATGGTTGTAAATACGATTAATCTGAGTTGCAAATCTCCAAGAACGTGCTCCGAATAAGATGTTTAAGTACATTACAAACAAGGTGCACGTATTGAAATCGTATATACGAGTACTTGGACTGTGTGTAGAGAGATGTGGATTGGGCTGCAATATACTGGCACGAATCTATGTTTACTTATGGCTCACGCACGACTTTCTAATGCACGTTTAAAAAGCCATCTTGGCATTGGCTTTTGCTTATGGTTGTGTCTCGAATCAAGGGTAACTAAAATTAAACCCTAAGTCAGTTTAGTCGAAGTTCGATCAATTTCTTAACTCGTACAGGGTGTCTCGTGAGTGGTGACACTACCAGTGGATCGCCGAAGTATTGTTTTTTTTGGCACCATCGAAAATTTGCCAAGTCCAGTACTACATAGATATTTGATATTCAAATTTGGAGGGGAGGGAGGGGTCCAATCGAAGTTTTTGTAATAACCAAAATTATTCCCAAGACTTCAAGCTACAACTTTTGTTTGAAAAATTTTTCAGTTCGACCCCTCCATCCCCATCGATTTTGTATAAAACTCTTGAAATACTAATTAAAAATTGGAGGAATGAGGGAGCAATTGAAAAAATTTGTAGATCAAGATCTAATAAATTTGGTTATTATTAAATTTCGATTGATACCTCCCTCTCCTCCGATTTCACGTAACATCAGTTAGATAATTTTTCAAAATTAAGGGAGGGGTGTAATTAACAATTTTTTGAACAAAAGTTCTAAATTAAGGTGCTAAAAATGATTTTTGGTCATTATAAAATTTTCGATTAAACCTCCCCTCTTCTTTTATTTCTTAAAAAATGGTCGAGGTAGGGGTCCGATTGAAAAAAATTTCATATCAAAGTTGTAGCTTGAAGTCTTACAAATAATTTTGGTTATTACAAAAATTGAGATTGAACCTCTCCCTTCCCTCCAATTTTGAATAGCTATCAAGTATCTATGTAGGCAGTATTGGACTTGGTAAATTTTCGATGGTGCCAAAAAAGCAGTACCTACTAAAAATTGAAAAAAAAATCTGAAAATTTTTGAAATTGCTTTATCCGCCCCCTCCCAAAAAAACAGATTTTTCTAGTGATCCAAAAAAATTGCTTACTCTTGATAAATTTTTTTTTTTTAATTTTTACTCAAAAAATCGTGACAATTGAAAAAATGGAAAACATTCTTTAGTCTAAAAAAATTGCAAGATTTTTTATTCCAAAAAATCAAGAATTTTTCACCAAAAAGAAGAAAAATTTATTCAAAAAGCCTCAAGAAATTTTTATTTTATTTCCAAAAAAAAGTTTTTTTCAAATAAAATTGAAAGACTTTTTATTTAAAAAATAAATAAATAAATAAATACCTACATAAATAATATAGATGAATAGATAACATAGATAATGGGAAATTGCTTTACTTAGGTACCTATTCCAAAAAAATTGATTATAATTTTTTCTAAAAAAAAATCTGGAAAAATTGTATCCTCAAAAATATAAAAATAATTTCTGCAATAAAATTAAGAGTTTTTATTTGGAAGAAATGAAAAATTGCTGAACCTAGGTATTCCAAAAAAATATGATTTTTCTCAATTGTTCCCAAAAATTGTAGGATTTCTCATTCCAAAAAAAATAAATAAATAATAAATAAATGTAAAGTTTTTTTTCGAAAAATGAGGAATACTACTACAGAAAAATTGACAAATCTCTCCTCCCAAAAAATCAATTTTTTTTAGCTACTTATTCAAAAAAAAAAAAAAAAATGAGATGTTTTTCAAAAAAATTGAAAACGTTATCTATTTCAAAAAATTGGAAGATTTGTTATTCCAAAAAATTATCGAGAAAAAATACGATTTTCAAAAAAATAAGAACTATTTTTACTCTCAGACAATAAAGAAATTTTTTAATAAAAAATGGGTAAATTTTTCAAAGTTCAAAATATTTTTACTCCCAAAAAAATGAAATATCTTATTCTAAAAAAAGTAGATTTTGTATTCAAAAAATTGTTTCGAATTGATACCTTTGTCCATTAATTTTCATTTTGGCATTTTGATACGATGTAATTTGAGGCCTCGTAACTGCGAATTTTAAGCGGGACTAGTCATCTCTTTTTTTTTTTAAATGAAAATTTACAGATTTTTAAATTTTTTGTCTTTTTTCATGAGAAGAAATTCACTATTTTTTATTTTTCTCCTTTTCTGAGTTTAAGTGGTGCCTTACAGCCCCCAATTTCTCAAAATATAAAAACAAATTAAGAAAAATTTTCAAATTAAATCGTATGTTGTTTCTTTTAATGAGATTTAATTCTCAATTTTTTATTTTCTCTCTTAACTGGGTATTGTAGGAATCGGCTATTTCCACAACCAGCAATCACAAATGACGAACGAATATAAGAACGAATCTCACATTTTTGATTGAAAACTCGTACTTATCAAATTTCAAAATTTTCATTACTATTCTGTATTTTAAAATTTATATATAAAAAAAAACATTTTCACAATTTTTGAATAATGACAATTCCGCCTTATTGTTTTTTAAATATTTTTTTAAAGTACATTTTCTTTCAATTTGTATTAGAATTTCGAAAACATTGATTGAAAATGATCCAATTCATCGATGTTTTTTGAAAACTGTTGAGGAAATTTTTTTAAATGAAATTTGAAAAAAAAATGGTTAGTACCAAATTTTAAGAAATTTATGGAAAAAATTTAGTTGCCAAATGGAGTAATTATTATGAAAAAAATTTATATAATCCCCACTTCACAATTTCCACCTTCTGGTCAAATTTAATTAGCTGAATTTTTCATCCTGAAAAATCAGCCAAAAACATCATATTGAAACTTCGAAATAAGCAAAGGAGTAAAAAACACGATGAAAAATCTTACACTACAAGCAGGAGTATAAAACGAGGAAGCATTAATAGCGCCCAGTGCTACTGATAATTACACAGCGGCATGGGCTGAGTGAGCCTTATTATGTTAGTGGAGCGTTTACATTGTATACGATATGGCTATTATAAAAGGCCCTTTTTAACTGGAGCTTTTAACCATTGTCGAGTGGCTGCGCTCTGCTTCTTGTGTTTTAACCCTTAGCCAAACACCTGCCCCTGTCTTGGTCTATAGTATAAAGAGGCGAGAGGCGGAATCGCTAATATGATGATAGTAGGTGCACTTTTTCCTCGTGTAATTGAAAAAAAAACTTGCTCGTTTCGAATAAAATTTTGCTGTTTTTTCCTGCTTTACCCGCTTGTTCAGTCCTCGATGATGTATGTGTTTCAACGGATTGTTTCGGATTTTTATTTTTCCAGTGGTTTTTGGGTCTGGGAGTGTGCGTGGGAGGGGCGACCGGAGACCTGTGTTGAATATTTCTCTTTAAAAAATATATATCGTTGTAGGTGTACATTTTATTTATGTCGTGACGTAGGTTTTTTTCTATTTTTATTATTTTCCTTCTTTTTATTTCTCTCTAATACAAATGGTCATGTTTGCGTGTTTTTTTTCAGCTGATTTCAACGGATTGTGGAATACGATTAGTGGAGAGAATCAAGATTTGAATCAGAACCCCAACAACGAAAATGCTCTAGGTATTAACGGTAAGATAAATATGTAGAATTATTAGTACGCATTATTTTTTATTTGAATTATTTTGGAGCGAGAGAGAGAGAAAGATTGAGCCACTTCTAGAAGTCGAGTAATAATTTTTATTCGAGGTGAGGAGTCGGACAGAACTTCAAAATGGTCGTTGCTGCTGGAAAAAATTTCAAAATAAGTATGATTTTTTATTTCAAAAATAAAATTTTTTGACCTTTTTACTAGAACCATTGGAAATGAAAAATTCAAATTTCTCCAAAAATTTCTTGGAACATATTTCATAAAATTTCAGTTAATTTTTTAGGAAATCCGAGAGACATTTTTCAAAAAATATTGAATAATTTTTCATAAAATCCTTGAAAACTTTTCCACTTATTTCAAAGAATTTATCTAGTGAGTATAAAATCGCAGAAAATCTATTATTCACGTAATTATTGTAAAATTTCAAAAAAATTCCAGAAAAATTCCTCCATACATTTTCAGCGAGGTTCTCAAAAAATCGGTCAAAATTTTTCGAAAAATTTCACTGAAGCTTGTAGGAGAAAATCCCATGAAACTTTCTTACAAAATTTTGAAAGATTTCTTACATGATGTTGGTAAAGTTGATCCCTGGAAAATTCATCCATAAACTTTCAGCAAATTTTTATTTCGTATTTCCAGAAAATTTTTACAAAAAATGCTTAGTATTTTAAATTAAATCAAACTTTTGCAAAATTTTTGAGATTTTTTTTTATAAGATCTCAAAAAATGTTTCATAAAACTGCCAAGATTTTCAATCAAAGTACAGAAAATCTTTTATAGAAATAAAACGATTTTTTTTTAATGCCAGCAGGTTTTTTTGGAAAATTTTAGAAGATTTTTCGCCTAATTTCTTTCATTACTTTTCTGCCTGTTTCTCAAAAAATCGCAAAGAATTTTTCAAAATATTTCACAAAATCTGGTAATAAAATCTGAGTAAATTTCTCACAAACATGCTGACTATTTTTTACAAAATCTCAGAAAATTTTCTTCATGAAATTTCTCGAAATGTCTCAAAAAATTCACAGAGTTATTATAAATACCAGATTTTTTTTTTCAAAATTGTACCTATACTTTGAGATTTTTTTCGAAATCCAAAAAAATAATTATTTTACAAAATCGCATTGAATTTTCTGCAAAATATGAAATATTTTTTTATAAAATTACATAAAATTTTTCAAAAAAAAATAAAAAATAAAAAAATTCTAAAAAATTTAATGAGTTTTTCAAAAAATTCCGGAAAACACGTATTACAAAACTCAGAACATTTTTCAAAAAAGTTTTCAAAACTTGCCTACCGAGAATTTTTCATAAAATCCAGAAAAAATTTTCCCAAAACCATTAGAGGTCATTCTTGAAAAAAAAAAATTTCTAAAAATTTCAGTAACGTTCTCAAAAAAACACAGAAAGTTTATTTACCAAATAACAAATTTTTCACAAAACTGGAGAATTTTCCAAAAATTTCAGAAAAATTTTTCAATACCTACTTCTAAGAATTTTTCTCATTTAATTTCAGCAAAATTATTACCAAGTCCCAAAAAATGGTCAAATTTTTGAAAAAATTTCACTAAATCTTGAATAAAATTCCGGAGATAATTTTCACTAAATTTTAATGAATTTTTCACAAATTTGGACAAAACTTCACAAAGTTGCGCAGAATTTTTCAGAAATTCCAACAAAAAAAATCCTCACAAAACTTCAGAGGACGTTTCTCGCAAAGTTCCAGAAACTTTTTCTGAAAAAAAAATTAAATCCCAAAAAACATTTTTATAAAATTGTGTAGAATTTTTTTGTGAAACTATCAGAACATTTTTTTTTACAAAAACTACCTACAGGGAATTGTTCAAAAGGTTCTCAAAAAAATTTTCAAAAAATTTCTTAAAATATTTTTCTCAAAATTCCAAAACATTTTTTTTTAGAAAATTACAAAGAATTTTTCGCGAAACCCCAGAAATTTTTTTCAACACCCTCAGCAAATTTCTCAAGGTTCCCAGAAAATTTTCAAAAAATTTCTTCAAAAATATTTGATTGGGTTAAAAAAAAATGTAGAGAATTTTTCTCAAAATTCAAGAACTTTTTTTTTTTACAAAACCCCAGAGAATTTTTCACGAAACTCCAGAAAAATTCTTTCAACGCCTTCAGCAAATTTCTCAAGGTTCTTAGAAAATTTTTCAGAATACTTTATTGGATTACAAAAAATATTTTATAACGTCCTGTAGAATTATCAAAATTCTACATTTTTTTGTTATAAAGCCAACAAGGCGAATTTTTTAGAAAACTCCAGTGCACCCATCACAAGTTTTTGCAAAATCCCAGAAAAAAATTTATGCATTCAGAAAGGTTTTTTTTAATACTCGGAGAATTTTTCTGAAAATTTTCCAGGATTTTTCAATCAAACCTCAGAACAGAATTTTTCTTGAAATACAAGAAGTTTTTTTACAAACTTCAAACTTACAGCGAATTTTTGGAAAAATCCGAGAAACTTTTTTTTTTCAAAATTACAAAGAATTTTGTTTAAGAGCTTCAGATGATTTCCCACTTAATCCATGGAAATTGTTTTTATAGTGTTTTTCAAAAATCTCATGAAATTTCTCACGTCATTGTAGAATTTTTTTTTCGAAATTTCAGATTTTTTTTAAACAATCGCGAAGAATTTTCTACAAAACTCCTGAAAATTTTTCACAAAAATTCTTTCACGTGATTTCGACAAAATTTTTACAAAATTTCAGAAGAACGCGTCCATAAATTTTTTTAGAATTTTCTCTCAAGCGTTTGTAGCCATAAAAATTTTCGTGTAGGTATCTTCGAATGTGAACTTTAATTTCAATGTTCTCGTTGTCGGAATGGATTTTTAATTTTTTTTTTGCATTTTCAAACCACCAGTTATTAAAAATTTAGCTTCAAAATGTCTCCTGCAGCATTTATTCAAAAAATTTTAAAATTGAATTCCGAAAACATTAGATATTTTTAAATCATCAAAAGCGCGAAATCGAACTTGGAAATTAAATTTGCTGCCATAAAAAATTTTCCGGGAAAATTCCTGACTTTCTGTAACAATAAAAAAACTTCGAAATTTAATTTTCAATTTTTTTACATTTTTGAATTTTAATTATGAAAAGTTTTTTGAACCATTTTACAAAAAGGTGCCTCCTCATACAGTAAAAAAAATCCTTTACCACACGTGAACGTTGCAGCATTGTACAAATTAACGAAATAATTCTACAAAATGGTATAGATACAAAATAAACAAACCGACGAGCTGCACGAAATTTTCGCACACGATTCGAGCTAATAAAACTGACCGAAGAGCAGATCGTGTAAATGCGGTAATCCATTTAATCTTCGACAAACTGATATTTATAGTGACGTTTCCGTCATCGCGGTTTAACAACAATCAATCTCGTTGTAAGTTTCACGATCGTTTGTACATTTTGGGGGTTCGTTCGGTGTGCTCGCTCGCTGAGCTTGATTTCTATACGCGTCGCTAAATTAACCCTTTTTGCCAGCTCCACGAACGCGCCAAAAGTGTAACCCATTATCGCCTTCGTTCGCCTTCGCCTTCGTCGTCGTGTTTTGCACACTACAATTATCTTATTGTTGTTGCGTTTGAAATTAAAGAAAAAGAAAACACGAACGGTGGAAAGAATTAATCAGGTAAAAGTTGCGCGAGGAATTCGCCTCATACTGAAAATAAATGAACGAAAGAAGAAGAATAAAACGCAACTCAACTTACTGAGCATTTTTCACATTCTATAAAATAGTGGAATTTTTTAGCTTATACAAAAAATTAAAGTAAAATTAAACCTTGGCGAAAAAATTTACGAATACAAAAAGAAAGTAATGAAACACAAACTAGCAACAAAGTTAACTCTCTGTTTACAAAACTAAAGACATTCATTAAAAATATTTTTAAGAGTTTTCTTTTTTAAACTTCATAAAAAAGTATATTGTTTACTTTCTTTTCTAACAATGATAAATAAAACAGAAAAATAAGTTCATTTTTTCTCCTTTCCTACTTCACAAATCGAGCCAGCTCTCTGGTTCGTCGAGTAAAAAACAAAAAAAAACTTGAAAATATTCTTGTTATTCAGCACTTTTATTAAATTTCGATATCTGTATTCTCACTCTGACGCGACTCGCCTCCCGCGTATAGTTTTATGAACAATAAAAAATCTTACCAAATGAACGGTTTTTTCGACGATGATGAGAATTATCTACCTCACTTAACTCGCTACCCCTTTTTTTGTTCATATTCGACCTCAGACCAAACGTTTATTCGTTACTAGCATATTTTCGACTTACTCGTATCGTGTTATTTAACTTGTTAGTTTTGTAATCGTAAAATTCAACTCGAATAAAAATTTCTCTTTAAAAAGAAGTAAAAATTTTCAAATATTTGTTCGGCGCTTATTTTTCGCAATATGGTCTTTCGTTTCGTATCGTAGACGAAGGAAACTAGGTAATTATTTCTGTAATCTTAAAAGTGATTGAGGATTAATTAAGATATTATTTACCGCTTTTCTCGCTCGTACCTCTCGCGATAAAACTTTTGGCATTTTTAAGCTTTTTTAAATCCCTTCTTCCAAGTAGCTATATATTTTACTCGCGAAAAAAAAAGGGAGTCTGAAAGCTATCGAAAGGTGTACTTAGTTTTTAATAATTTCGTTTTCGTGTCGAAAAGAAATCAAGAAGAAAAAAAAATAACAATGAAACTTGAAACTCTGTGGGATTAAGCGAGCAGGTGTGTATTTTCGATAATTAATTTCGAATAATTTTAAGATTTGGATTGAACGCGGTATTATCAATTGATACTCTATTTCGAAGTTTGATTCGCGTTGAAAAAAATTATAATTGGCAGTTTCGACGATTTAGTGGGTTCCACGTGGAATGAAAAAGTTTTAATTCTTTGATGATGAAGAGTGGAAGAATAAAGAGAATAGATAGCAAACTATCTTTATACTTTATTTGCATTTTTTTTTTTTGGAAAAAATTTCCAATTATACTTAATCGTTTGTACTTTGGAGAAATTTTCAACAAAAAAAAAACATTTAAATTGCTCTAAATTTTTTCTGTTTTATGTTTCGGTAAAAAACGTTGCATTTTTTTTTAATTTCTCGAAACAACATTCTCAAAGAAGTTTATTTTGCTTTAATGGGAAATTTTGAATAAATAATTTTTTCCCCTTTGGATACATAGATGAGAAAAAAATTTGCGATGTTACCTATCTACTTCAATTAAGTTAGTATTAGATAAGAGTTTTATATAAAAGTTGAAATTTTCTATTTTGATTAAGTGTGAAAATATAATAAGAATTTTCCACAGAACGAACAGTAATGTGAATTAATCTTGAAAATATTTAGAAATGGGTTTAAAACTTTTAGAAATTGTGTTACAAAATTTTAGAGGACTTTTTACTAAATTTCACGTAATTATTCTTAAAATTTCGTAGAACCTTTCACGAAATTTCAGAAAAGAAGAGAAAATTTTCTACAAAATTCAAGAAAAGAAATTTCTACAAAATAATTTCGTAGCTAAAACTTCGAAGAATTTCTTATTAAACCTCGAAAAAATTGTACCACAAATTTCATAAATTTTTTCCAACACGTGTATAGTTTTTTTAATGCAAATTTTTCTCAAAATTTCCACAAAAAAAAAATCTTGGCAAATTCAGAAAAAAATTCATGATATCCGGGACTTTTTTTTTTTTGTAAAATAATTAGCTTCGCATCTAAGTATTTTTAGTGCATTTTTGACAAAATTTTGCAAAAACTTTGAAGATTTTTTTTTCAACTTTCAATGAATTTCTCTCAAAATCCCAATAAAGAAGTTTTTCATGATATTTCATAGAACTTTTTAATTTTCAGGAAATTGCCACAGAATTCCAGAAAATAATTTCATTAGATTCTGGAAACAAAATTGAAGAAGAGGAATGTTGTGAGAATTTTCAAAATATTCTACAGAACATTTTTCCAAACTCTCAGAAAATTTTTCCAAAACTGGTTACAAACTTTCAATTTTCAGTACATTTTCATCAAGTCTTAGAAAGATGTTTATCGAAATTTCACAGATTTCTTTCTCAAAAGTTCATAGACTCTTTTGCAAAATCTGATAATTATTTCACGAAATTTCAAAGTATTTTTCATACTTGAAATTTGTAAAAGTTCGCAGATTTCAAGAAAAAAATTCAAATTTTCCACAAAATTTCAAAAAATTTTAAGAAAACCTCAGACATTTTTTCATTAATAAAATACTATTTTTTTATGTCGTTTCAACGAATTTTTTACAAAGTCATGCAAGAAAGTTTGAACAATTTTTTCTAATTTTTGTGAATTTTCCAAAACACTCCAAAAATTTTTTTTCGTCATAATATAACTTTTTATAATATCTCGTGAAAATTTTCACACAAATTCAAATAATTTTTCAATTTTTAGAACATTTTTTCTAGAATTCTAAAAGATTTCTCGAAGTTTTGGTAAATTTTACACAAAATCTCCCAAAAAATTTTAATGAAATTTCCTCTGAATCTGTCTCAAAATTTCATTGAATCTTTCACAAAATTGCAGAAAAGTAATGTTTTCATAAAATTTCGAAGAATTTCTTAATATCCCTGAAAACATTTCAATGTATGTATTTAACAAAATTTTTCATGAAATGTTTCACAAACTTTCATAGAATTTTTCAAGTTTTAGAAAAATTTTCATACAATAGCAGAAATTTTTTTTACAATGTTGGAAACATTTTCATAAAATCCCAGAAGATTTCCAGGGTGAAAGACTGAAAGTAATGAAAAAGTGGGGGGATTTGAAAAATGAGCCACGAAAGTAATGATTTTGGAGCAAAAGTAATGAAAAAATCAAAATTGAAAATCGAAAAATCAAGTTGTTCTAGAAAAAAAATCTCATTTTTTTCTTCTTTTGGGTAAAATTGAGTTTTTTCCTGCTATTTGAAAATCTATACCTTCCTAGTGAATTTGGAACTTTTTTTTTGAGGGGTCCTCAAATTTTTGTAATTTTTTTGCAAAGGAAAGATTCTAAAAATTTTGTGTGTAGTAGCGAAATCAATACCTACTTGGTAAAAAAACATGATTTTTTGAAGAAAAAAGATCCTTTTACTTTTTAGTTTTACAAAATGCCAGAAATTTTTTTATAAAATCCCAGAAATTTTTTTACAAAATTTTAGTGAACTCTCAATGAAATTTCAGAAATGTTTTCACAAAAATCGACAGAACATTTTTTTTTTTGAATACAAACTTTAAATAAATTTTTCACCATCACAGAAATCATTTTCACAAATATTTCATAGAATTTTTATTGGAATTTTTAAAAAGTTATCACAAAATTTTAAAAGAATTCTTCTAGTCCTGGATTATTTTTTACAAAATTTTTCATAAAATAACAAAAAAAAATTCTCAGTATCCCAAAGAATTTTTCAAATACTTTCAATTACAGGCTACAGCCAATTTTTCAGCATTTCTCAGAGAATATTTCAAAAAATTTGACCAAAGCTGTTAGGTATAAATTTCATACAGTTCTTCAAAAAAATCTTTCACAAAATTTTTTCTAGTTTTTTAACAAAGAAAAGAAATTTATTAAAACTTTTTTTTAGATTTAAAAAAAAAAATATGTACCATGTTTTTTGGAGAAAATTTTCTCACACAAAAAACACCATTTGAAAAATGATTGCCGTTGAAATTTTTTTTGGAAACAATTTTAGGTATTTCTGGCGAGGTACAGGGATACCTTACCCTCTTAACCGAATTTATCCGATTCAATCGAATTTCTTGACCTCTAGCAGGGGAGATGATTAATTTTCAAGAGAGGTTGCAGTTTTTCAAAAGATTAAAATTATTTTTCGTCTTTTTCGTTTTTTTTTTCTGTCAGGAAAAGCAAGCATGAAAATTAATAAAAATGGAAACTACACGATACGAATGCTACACTGAGAGAAATTTGTATAGTAGAATTTTACTGTATAAGTATGTAAAACTAGGAACAGGTTTGATGTATAGTAAAATTTACTATACATGTAGTAACACCTCAGTACTATACTCATGGTAATTTGAATACCATATGTATAGTAATTCTGTTATTACATGTATGATAATTTTTACTATAAATCAAAACTGAGAGGAACTTTTACCATTTATTTTGAATTGAAAAACACTGCCATTTGCAATACAAAATTTTTCTAATTAATTTTTAAAAAATGAAGATATTGGTTGACTTCTGTAATTTTACCACCATTATCCTTGTATTTCCGCGATGAATTTGAAGATACCATTTTCATTCAAATTGATCAACGAAAATATCTTACCTAACTGGGAATCGAACTTACGACCTATTGTCCCTAATCCTAACTACCTAACTTAACCACTAGACTACAGGGCTTGACATAAATTAACACATTTAAAGCAATGTATATTATGCTTGTGATACCTGATGGTTTCTATTTTTTATGATGGACAATCAATTCACACCTAATTAATTATGCTGAAAAACGTTTGGCGATTATTACATTTCTATTACAGATGAATCAATACACCTTGCTGTTGATTTTTTTCAACTGAGATAAGCTCAAAGATCACTTAAGAAAAATAACAGAGAAGCGTAAATATGACAGAAAATGTGCAATGTGACTAATTTTAAATGATGTAATACAAGTACCTTTTACCAATTTTTCAAAAATTATTGTTGAATTTGGTTCTTCTAATTTTTGAAGTAAGCTCAAAAGGCAATAATACGCGTGTTTTTTAACCGCACTTCGAACACAATTTCACTCAAAATATGCCAAAGCCGCCAAAGGTAATGCCAATTGTACCCAACGGTAATATAAACACAGTTTTAATTTATTTTTCAAAATCAGAATTGTGTGGAGATATTAATATTTCATTCAACTGTCTTCATCATCTGATAAAAATTACGTTTACTATACATGTAGTATTCAATTTTTACTATACAGATAGTAATACACATGCATCGGAACACGGTTACTTTTTAGTAACTTGGTTACTTTTTTAAAGGCAAGGTTACTTTAGTTACTTTTGGGCTCATTTTGGTTACTATGGTTACTTTTGGACTCATTTTGGTTACTATTTCGTCAAAAATCTGACGAACAGCTGCCATTAAAATTTAAAATTTCTTTAAAAACGTTTTGAAAGTTTTTTTCAGAGATTTTGCTTCCAAAAAATTTGAAATATTTATTTAAAAATGAATTAAGTAAGGTCAGTTGGGGTAACTGGGCCACCGGGGTATCTGGGCCATTCTCTTCCTAATCCCCTCCAAAATCGTCTTGACGTAAATGGTTGGTTGCATGGTAACACTGACATCGTAAGCCCACCATAACAATTATCATTCGGTTCCTAGCTCCCCTTGAGGAGGCCTCAGTAATTTGAGTAACATGACATGGCCCAGTTACCCCCAACAACTGTGGCCCAGTTACCCCAAAACTCAAATTTGAGTGGGGGTAAGTGAATTACACATCTTGAATCTTCCTTAATAAAAAAAAAATTTGGTGGCCCAGTTACCCCGTTTTTCGGGATAACTGGGCCACCATTCTTTGTGTAGAGTGAGGTGTTCCTCAGCTCAGGTATGTGCTTCACCCTCAAAATCAAAAAAGTGAGCGTACCTCTATGACACCCCTCTACACGTCCCATTTGAAGATTTAAGGTTATTCTTCACTAGTGAGGCATTTTTGAATAAAGATTTTTTAGAGTTGTAAAAACGTGGCCCAGTTACCCCAACTGACCTTAATTGAACAATTTATTGAATCTTCTTTTAAAATTGAGATTTTTTCTGCTCGAACTTCAGGAATATTTATTTTGTACTTATGTATTGAAATTCAAGGTAGAAAAATGTTTGCTCCTAAAAAAATTGAAAGTTCTTTTATAGGCATTTTTCAAGTCAGTATGAAAAATTGTGATTTTTTTTCTTGAAGAATTAAGATTTATTCTTGTCTAAAAATGAGCCACATTTCTTGAAAAAAAAAATGTAAGTAGATAAGCCGTATTTTTTTGAAAAAATTGAGAAATTCTTTTCTCGACAAATAAACGATTTTTTCTCAAAATTTCTTTTCAAAAAAAGTAGAGGCCGTCGAAGAATAAAACCGATTTCTCCTCATTAAAAACTTTTTTTTTAAATGAGAATACCTAGTAATTTTTTCAATTAAAAAAAAAAATGTGTTCGAAGTATTTGAAAATTATGTTTGAAAAATAGAGAACTCCTCAAAAATGAAACATAAAATCGTTTCAACTCGTGAACTTAAAATGTTTCAAAAATTTGATATTTCTCAAATGAGCAAAACTTTCCTTTTAAAAATTTTGAAAAGTTGTGAATTTCACATGTTGAAAAATTTTTTTTTTGTGGAGAATGAAGACTTTTCAAAAATTAAAATTTTTTTGTATCTACTCATTTTGCAATAAGCCAATCAAAAAATTGATTTTTTTTAGACTTTAAATTCTTAGGCATTACAATTTTTATAAATTGGAAATTTTTTATTTGAATAAACATGAATTTTAGGAACGGCTATTTTTAAAAAATTAAATATAAATTGTTTAAAAATCAAAAAATTGAGAATTTTAAGTTTAATTTTTTGAAATCCAAAACTTTTTAGAAATTACAAATTGTTAATAAATTTAAATTTATAGAAATTAAAAATTGTTTGAAAAATAAAAAAAAAATCGAAAAAAAAATAAAATTAAAAAATTAAAAATAGGACAGTATTGTTTGTAATTTAAAATTTTTCTAAAATTCACGTTTTTTGAAATCAACAATTATTTGAAAACTGAAAACTATTTCAAAACAAATAAGAGTTCAAAAACTTAAAAAAGTTGATATCAAGTATTTTCAAGAAAAAAAATAATTTTTTTTTGAATTTTTAATATTGAGTTCAAAAAAAATTAAGATCTGATAGGAACTCAAAAATTATTTATTGTGAGCTTCTCAAGAATTGAAATTTCCTATGATATAAAAATTGAGCACCTATTAAGCCAACTATTCTATTAAAATTCGTCATAATTATAGAAAAAGAAAAAATGCATGAATTATTATTTTTGAATTGAAAATTTTGATTTTTTCAAAATTTTTACCATTGATTTCAAGAGTTGTGAAACGTCAAATTTAGCGAAAATATGAGAAAAACGGTGACGAGGGGAGGGGAGGGGGTTATGAGTCATTATATTCAAGTGGAAATGGAAAATTTTTGGTTACTTTTTTTGAAATTTCAGGTTACTAAAGTTACTTTTATTTTTTCAAATTTCGCTCCGATGCATGTAATACATCTAATTGTCTACTACATGTATAGTAAAAATTACTATAAACTTTATTTTTATTTTTTGTATAGTAAAATTAACTAAAATGTATAGTAATTTCAACTATACAATATTGTAAAACAGCGGATATACTATATTTTATGATATAAAATATCCTATTTTATAGTAAAAATTACTATGCATTTCTCCCCGAGCAGCACAATCGACAAATTATCGAAATAAAAAATCGACAGAATATCGAATTCGATAAAGTGTCGCGTTAGTTCCGCCTAAATCGTGAAATTATCTTTCGATATATAGATAGATTATCGACGAATTATAATAGTTAGCAAAAATTTCGAGATTATAGTAAGATATTTTATCGATAATATATCTATAATATCGAAAGATAATTTCACGATTTAGGCGGAACTTTTGCGACATTTTATCGAATTCGATATTCTGTCGATTTTTTATCGATTTTTTATTCCGATTTTTCGTCTTTTACTAGCTTTTTTCTTTAATTAAAAATCATTAATTAGCATAATTAATACATTAAACTATGCCTAAACACATTATTCATGTTACGGTAAGAGGATCATTTCAGAAAAAGTCAAAAAAAATTATAAAAAATCTGCCACCCGTGGGGCTTGAACCATCTACCTCCTGCATTGTAATCCTCTTCCTTAACCACAATGCCATACCTTATCGTTGAGGAATTAGCAATAAAACGCTTATAATAGGCAGTTTAGTACTTCCAGACGTGTTGGACTTAGAAAAATTTTCACCAATTTGGAAATAATTTCAAATATCGTCACAAAATCGTTGAAAAATCGTTCGACAAATTTCAGATTATTTGTCGATAATGTAGTTTCAAATATCGCCACAAAATCGTTGAAAAATCGAATTCGAGGAATTTCATATTACGTGTCGATAATATAGTTTCAAATATCGTCATAAAATCGTTGAAAAATCGAATTCGAGAAATTTTAGATTACGTGTCGATAATAAAGTTTTAAATATCTTCACAAAATCGTTAAAAAATCGAATTCGAGAAATTTCAGATTATTTGTCGATAATATAGTTTCAAATATCGTCACAAAATCGTTAAAAAATCGAAATCGAGAAATTTCATATTACGTGTCGATAATATAGTTTCAAATATCTTCACGCAATCGTTAGAAAATCGAATTCGAGAAATTGCATATTATGTGTCGATAATATAGTTTCAAATATCGGTAAAAAATCGGATTCGAGAAATTTAATATAATCTGTCGATAATATAGTTTCAAATTTCGTCAAAAAATCGGTAAGATATCGAAGTCGAGAAATTTCATATAATCTGTCGATAATATAGTTTTAAATATCTTTAAAAAATCGTTAAAAAGTCGAATTCGATAAATTTAATATTCTTTGTCGATAATGTAGTTTCAAATATCTGCACAAAATCGGTGGAAAATCGGAATCGATAAATTTAATATTCTTTGTCGATAGTATCGTTGACGAATATCGTCATAAAATCTTAATAATATCGAATTCGATAGTTTTTAGATTTGTTGCCTATGAAGTTGTACTGATAAATCTTTATAATATCGTGAGAACATCTATAGATTTTCAAACGATTTTTTATCGATACGTTACATCTTCCGATATTATCGATCGAGTGTGCCGCTCGGGTCCTCAGTGTATAGAGGAACGTATGGTATACCTACATAACTATAGTTAAACCGCAAAGCAAAATATCGCAAACAAAGCAAAACATTACATGGGTATACTGCTGAGTAAAACAGTCTAGGCAGGTTTTCAGTTTTCGGGTGTGTATCTGTTAGTATACACTTTCGATATCACCATGCACCGTATTTACATATTTTTTGGAAATTTAATTAAATGCCAAGTTTGCGCACTGGCATGGCACTCGTTTATCGTTACAAACAGTTTGTTTTTCATTCAGGTTGTAAAAGTTTGTAAGCAAGGCGAAAGCTCATAAAGGTAGACCAGCGTTGGTGTTTGGCGAGTGCCTCGCAGTGTTATGTTATTTGTTATTTTTTGGCGTAAAATCTCCCACTTCTTGTGGCGTGGCGAAAAAATAAAAAAAAAAACTTTCTACTCCTCATTTTTTATACGGGTACTTCTTTTTTCTTTATTTTTTATTTTCTTCTTTGTTTCGGTGTAAATCCTTTCGAATTTACGATCTTCAATTATTAGAATAAACTTTCTTTTTTTTTTTTTTTGAGAAAAAAAGTTAACCTTCGTCTTAATAACGCAGGAGGCGTAAAGATGGAAAAAAATGCAAAAGAAAACCTCTTCGAAGAAATGAAATAAATTACGGGACGCGCGTTATGTATGAAATATTATTCGTTAACGATAAAAACTTTTTAATACTGAGTCCGCACCGAGGAGCTTTCAAATAAACGTGAAACGCTTTCGTATATTTACATTGTTTACTCTTCTCGCCGGTGCAACGTTGAACATGTTACCGGTTTTTCGCCTTCGCCATTTCCATACTGTATATTTTTTGCTTTCTATTCGATGATCGTAAAAAATTCTTTTTAATTCAACGTCTGCTCGTTGAAAGTTTCCGCTTTTTTCGAGGGGGTTATTAAGCCCGTGATATATTGTCTCGAGGCGTGAATTTTTTCACGATGATAGTGCAAGTTGCTGTACTTACCTGTGAATGAGTGTTAGTTGTGGACCTTTGATTTGATGGGTGGACTAAAGACTAAAGAGAAGCATTCAAATTTTATACTCTATGATGTAAATAAGTTTGACGATCCTGAGATTAAAATGAGCTAATTTATATTCTGGATCAGTTTTGAAAATATGTTCAAATGTTTTGAGTGATTGTTTAGAGATATTCAACAATTTTCTGCTCGAGCAAAACTCTAAAAATTTGGTGGCGGAGCAGGGATTTTCATGGAGTTTTTATAAAAATTCACCGAACTTTTACGTGGGAAATTTTCTGAAGGTTTATGGGAGTAATTTTCTGCGATTTTGAAAAAAAATTGTTGTAATTTATGTGAAAAATTCTGTGAAATTTTGTGAACATTTTTCTGGGATTGGAAAATTTTGTGAAATTGTTGGATTAGAGGGGAGAGGGGTCGTTGAAATTTTCCAACTTCTCTAGAATTTTGTAAAATATTCGCTGAAAAGTTTACGAAAACTTTCATGGGTTTTCGAAAAAAAAAATTTTAAAATTTTGTGAAATGAAAACCTGCATAAGGTTCTATAAAAAGTTTTCGTTGCCTGAAATTTGATCAATTTTTGTGAATTTTTTAAAAAGATTCTCTAGAAAAATGTAAGAACCTGAAAGTATGTGAAAAATTCTCTGAAATTTTGAGAAAAAAATTAGGTACCTACTAGTATTTTATGAAAAGTTTTTTTTTTTTTTTTAATTTTCTATGACCTGAAGAATTCTTTGAAATTTTGTGATAATTTCATTTTGAGAATTCGTGAAAAATTCTATCAACTATCATGAATATTTTTCCTGAGATTTTGTAAAAATTTTCACCGAAAACTTTTGGAAACATTTCTGGGAATTTCGAAAAAATCCTCTGGAATTTTGTTAACATTTTCATGAATTTTATAAAAAGTGTTCTGTGAATTTTTGTGAAATTTTCTGGGATTTTGTAATTTTAAAAAATATGTAGAAAATCCCGTGGAATTTTTTGAAAAATTTTCTAAAACTTGTAAAATGCCACAAACTATTGTATAACATTTTCTAAGATTTCATGAAAAACTCTATGAAGTATGAATTTTTTTTTGAGGGATTTTGTGGAAAATTCATTTGAAATAAAATAATATAACGTTTTTGCAAAATTTTTTCAGAAATTATCTGAAAGATTATAAAATATATTTTTTAAGGAAAAAAATTGAAATTCTGTAAATAAATTTTCAAGGATGTCATAATGAATTTTCTGAAGTTTTATGATGATTTTTGTTTTTAGTTTTGTAAAAAATTCGAGTTTAGAAAAATCTATAAACTTGTTTGAAAAATCCTCTGAAGTTTTGTGGTGCAATTTTTTCAAGGTTGTATGAGAAATTCTTCTGAATGTCACGAAATAATTTTGAGAGAATTCCTTTTCTGGGAATTCATGGAAAATTGTCTTTTGAAAAGTTCGTTTTGGAATTTTTGAGAAAAATTCAGGAAAACTTTCGTCAAAAATTTCTACGATTTTGTGCAAATTTACTAATACAATGGGAAAATTTTTCTGTACTTTTCGATGAAACTTTCTGAAATTTTGTGAATTTTTTTTTGAATTTTCTGATTCTTTTGAAAAATTCTCTGAAATTTATGAAATTTTCGTGAAAGATGTTCTAGGCCTTTGTGAAAAAATTATCTAAAATTTGAAAAACTCTTTGAATTTTTGTGAAAATTTTCACGAGATTTCATGAAAAATTTTGTGAATTAGTATTAAAAAAAATCATGTGATTTTATGAGAAATTCACTGAAATTAGGGGGGGGATCCAAAATTTCCTGCAAGATTTTGTCAGAAATATGCTAAAAGCTTATAGGACTTAAATGGTATTTTATATAAGTGAAAAAATGAAATTTATTGTGTTTTTTTTCTTTTTAGGGATCTATGAAAATTTTTCTGAAATTGTGTGAATTCTTTAAAATTTTGTAAAAAATCATCCCAAACTTTGTGGTTTAATTTTTCAGATGTTTTTTTTGAAAAATTCATTAAAATTTTATGAAACGAATAATTTCGTGAAAAAAAATTTCTGGAATTTTTCGGTTTGAAAATAAGATTTTGTTAAGCTTTTCAAGTCATCAATTTTTTTTATTTTTTTTTATTTTCTAAAGAGTTTTGATAATTTTTTTAATATTTCAAAAAAAGTTTTTTTTCTCCATATTATATTTTTTAATTTTTTTAAAGTGAACTTTTTAGATTTTTTTTCAAAATTTCAATAAATTTTTTCTTATTTCAAAAAAAACTTTTGGAAAAATTTCTTTAGAAAGAAAATTCTGAGCTTCATAAAAAAATCTCTATTGAAAAAATTGAAAAAAATTGAAAATTTTTTTCATTAAAAAAAAAGAAATCTTTAATGAAAAAACATTTTTCAAAACAGAAGTTCATGGAGAATTTGTGCCTTTTCTAAAAAATTCGCAGATGAGACCTTTGAAATAATTTTTTTTTTCAAAAAATACTTCCATAACAAATTTCCTTTGCCTCTATAAAATTTTTAATTTTTCCCCCTATAAAAGTTATTTAGGCAATCCTGTATAGTAATTTTTTTCTGAATATGTGCAGGTTTGTTAGCTTCGATGTGCCTGAATAGAAGAGATCTAGTCAATGGAAACAGCACCGCATCTACCGAAGATGAAAATCACGAAGGAAACATTTTATACGGCAGTCATGGAGTTTGTCGATGGCCTAGCTGTGAAACCGTTTGCGAAGATTATCAATCATTTTTAAAGTACCTACATCATCGCATTCTGAATCCCACAAAGTGGCTGAATTCCCTCAGCTGCTGAATTGCTCATAAAATTATCAATATTGATTTGATTACAGGCACCTGAACACCGATCATTGCTTAGATGACCGATCTACGGCCCAAGCTCGAGTACAAGCTCAAGTGGTCAATCAACTAGAATTACAATTGCAATCAGAACGAGATCGATTGAACGCGATGATGCAACATTTACACATGTTTAAGCAAGAAGTAATCAACGAATCGGATAACGAAGGAAGTAGTGTAAGTGGTTCAACATATCGTAAAGTCATCGAGGTGGGTTTTGCCTTCGAGGTGGAAAATTTATTACATACTTTTTACAGGATACTTTATACCCAGCCAGAACGAACGGGTCTCCGTCAATTTATCAACAGCAGTCGAGCAGCGTGTCTAGTACTATTTCTCATTCCTTACCCGTTACCATATCTTCTCTGGTTCCTTTGAATGGTACCACCAGTACGCAGCATTCGTCGGTTAAATCGCATAGTTACTATAAGAGTAGAAGAATGAGTGATACTTCCGGAGGTAATTTTAATTTAGAGTAGAAATTCGAGTATAGTTGAGTAAGTTAGTTATTTTAGAGATGGATTTTTGAGAAATTTTTTTCACATTGTGGAATTTTCATGTCGCAGGATTACCATATATGCTGGAAAGAGCTGGTCTTGATGTGCAACAAGGTGAGGTATTTTTTGGAGTATTGATACGATGACTTTTCTTTTGAATTTTTTATTGTCGGATTTGAAGAAAAAAAATTAAATTCTTTAAAAAATAAATTCGAATATTTTTAAATTTTTTAACGAATTTTAGGATTTTATTTTATCAATTATTTTTTAATTCAAAAAATTGTTTTTTCAATTTTCATTTTTTTAAAATTAATTTTCTGAATTTTTCAATTAAAAAAATTGTTTTTTCGAATTTTCAAAGTTAATTTTCTCAATTTTTCAATTTAAAAAAATTTATTTTTTCAATTTTTTAGTTTTTAATAATTTACTTTCTTAGTAAAAATTTAAAAAACTGCTCCTTCAATTTTTTAAATCAATTTTTAATTTTAAAATTTTTTTTTCTCATTTTTTTTTTCAAATTTCCATTTTTTTGAAAATTAATTTCTCAATTTTTTAATTTTTTTTCAATTTATTTTGTCACTTCTATTTTTTTTTAATTTTATTTTCTCAATTTCAAAATTTTTAAAATATTTATTTTCTCAATTTTTCAATGTAAAAAAATTGATTTTTGTCAATTTTTTAATTTTAATTTTTTATGTAAAAATATTTTGTCAATTTTAATTTTTTTTCAATTTTTTTTATCAATTTTTTTAATTCAAAAATTGTTTTTAAATTTTAATTTGAAAAAATTATTTTCTCAATTTTAAACTTTTTTTAAATTAATTTTTTTAGTTTTTCAATTTGAAAAAAAAAATTTTGTCCATTTTTTAATTTTTAAGAATTAATATTCTCAGTAAAAATTTAAAAAAAAATTATTTTCTCAATTTTATCAATCAATTTCCGAACTTTCAAATTTAAAAAATTCAGTTTCTCAGTTATTTAAAATTTAAAATTAATTTTTTTTTCAACAGACCTGTTTGAAAATTAACTTCTCAATTTTAAATTTAATTTTTTTAATTTTTTCAATTTATTTTATCAATTTTAATTTTTTTAAATCTATTTGATCACTTTTTTAATTTTTCAAAATCGAATTCCAATTTTTTAAATTTTTTGCATTCATTTTCTCAACTTTTATTCAATGTTTAAAATGTATTTCTCCAATTTTTTAATTTAAAAAAAAATCTTAATTTTTTTTTCAAATAAATTTTGCAGAAATCAACCGAAACCGAGAGTTCTACCGAAGCGCAGATGTTCGACCACCTTTCACATACGCTTCGTTAATCAGACAGGTATTATTATAATTTGTATAATTATCGATTAATCCGTTCGCCTAGCTCGACAAAGCGATTAAAATACGCGTACACAAACAAAAGCATTAGGTACATCGAAATACAAGAGTAAACAAAACGACGCGTTATTAATGTACGGGAAACCACGACACGACAATGAAAATTGAAAGCTCGTATCGAAAATATCTCATTGTTGGAAGAAAAAACCTACTCCTGGCGCATTTGTCAGTTTTCATTGAGAAATTGAAGGCGCACTAGGAAGGAATCACGACCATGTATAGATAAAGCACTGAGGTATTAAGATTAATGAACAACGAGTATTTTCAAAAACAAACTACCCTGTGAGAGATGCGAGATGCGAGAGAAACGAAGCTCAATGTGAAAATGTACCGAAGCAACAAGTGGCTGCGCAACGTCTAAACGCGGATTTGAGGCGAAAGGGGTGTTATAGAGTGAATAAGTATACAAAATATAACGAAAATTTCTTCCCAAACTTGTAACGTGTATTTTTTTTTTTTTTTTTGAACGAAACGAACGATGTGTAATTTTTATGTTTTTTTTTCAGTCGATAATTGAGTCACCGGATAAGCAATTGACGTTGAACGAAATTTACAACTGGTTTCAAAATACGTTTTGTTATTTTCGTCGTAATGCTGCCACTTGGAAGGTATTTTGATTTTTTTCCTGTTTCATTAAACTTACGTGGTATCAGTGAAATATTTCCATTTTGGAGAAGTAATTTTTTCGCAAAAAAATTTTAGTTTTTGTACCAATGTAGGTAGTATCTCTATCTATACTTTTGAGTGGGTTTTTTTCTCTTTTTGGATTTTAAAAGGTATTGGCCTGGAAACAAATGAATATGATTGTCTCGTGTACCTTTTTTTATTTTTTAACCACGGTCCGAACGAACGTGGTTGAAATGGGTGGGTGTGGTGAACTTTTAAAGTGATACAATATTGTATTTAATTTTTATTTTACCTTTGCGTAGGTGTACAATTTTGTGTATATACCTCGAGTATTATTTTTTCCTTTGGAATTATAATTTCTTCTTCTTTTTTTAAAGATTCTTTTTAATATAAAAATAATGTGACAATTACAATATTCTAGTACAGGTCTGGAAATATTTCACTAATATCCTATAGTTTATTTCTTGCTAATGTAAACCTTATGCAATAACTTGATCTTTTAAGTGATTCTTTTGAAAAATTGAATCGAAAATTGTTACCATGTGTTGACTAATAATTTTGTGGGGAAAATGCATTACATTTCAATAATTTATTTAATTGAATATCCCACTTGAAAAACAGAAAATTTAACACCATTTTTTCAAGATGAAGTATTAAAAACGAATTTTTCAACTTAAAAAAAAATAATTTTAAGGGAATATTTCAAATTTTTGTAATGAAAAATTTTGTCTTTTTAGCAAATTTATTGTCTTTGACAATTTAATTGGCGCTTGCCTCTCTCGACTTTGCCGAGCTTTCTAGAAATTTTTCATTTTCAAGATTTTTCACTTTTTAAATTATATAAATTGATTTTTTCAAAATTTTCAAAATTCTGAATAAGTATAGGTAGTTAGATACATATAATTTTTTTATATCAGCTGATATTTTTTTGAGCCAAAATTTTCAATAGTTGGCAACAACAAAAATTCAAATATTTTGAAAATCGAAACAATTTTTTCCAAAATTAATTTTTATTTATGTTGTAAGTTTTTATTTTATTTTGAAACGAATAAATATTTCTAAAGTTCCTCTAAAAATTTACTGATTGAAAAAAATTAAAAGTTAATGGCAAAATTTTTTTTTTTCATTTTTTTTTTTTTTTTTTTTTTTTAATAATAAGACTACGAATTTTATTTTATTTTTGGATGCCAATAAATATTCTTAACTTTTTTGAAGAAAAATTTTATAGTTTTTTATTGAAAAAAAAAATTTACATGTCAGCTATACAATAGCAATTTTTTTTAATGGACTTCAATTTTGAGAATTTCTTATATTTCTTGTGAAAAATCAATCTGTTATAAATGTAAACTTATTATTTTTGGTGTTTTCCATGACTTTTTTTAATCCAATAATCACAATTTTTCAGTTATTTTTTACAAGAATTTAGGTTTTGTATAATATGTAAATTATGTTGGAAACAATTTCAAATGTTTTTCAGCTAAATTCATTAATTTTTTTTTAAATTGAATTTTTTGAAACAGATTTTTTTAATTTAAAAAAAAAAAAAAAAAAAAACATTACCTACGCAATTAAATCAATTGCTACTTATTCATTTATTTTTAAACTAAATTATGTCCCCTACCCCCTCCCCATTTTTAAAGAATTTTTAAAATGGAAAAAAAAAGTTAGTTTGAACACGTTTTTCACGTTTGGAAATTTTGTAGTACAACTAGTTAAACATTTTGAAATCCAATAAAACTTTTTTAATTTTCAATTTTCAATTTTATTTTATTTTATTTTTTTATTTAAACCAATAGATGAATATTTTAAATTCTCTTGAGCAGAACTTTTTCAATTACGTATTTACTTTTATTGTTGAAGAATTTTTTCCAAATTATTAGCCAATTTTTTTTCAAAATATCTTTTCAAATCATTTTTTATGATGAATTTTATCTTGAAAAAAAAATCATCAGCATTAAAAAACAAGACAAAAATTGAAAATATTTTTCCAAGTCAAGTTTTCAAAATCAATTTTAGAAATTATGAATGAAAAATTTTCAAAAAAATCCAAAATTTTCAACAAAAAACATTGTTTTTCCTCATGAACCTATTTTTTTAAATTTTCAAATGTCAATAAAAAAATTATAAAACATTTTTAAAACTTTTTTATGCTGAATTTTAATTTTGAGCAAATTTTTCATGTTTTGCAAAAAAACTAATTTGTTTCAATTTTTTTCTCACGTGAATTTTAACTTATTTCAAAATTTTTGAAAATTTAGTGAGAATAGGGCCCTGGATTAATTTAAACGAATTTTCATTTTATTTTTATTTAGGTATTTTAAAAACCAATAGGTAGCTACTTTTTTGAAATCTTTTTTGATCACGTTCATTAATTTTTTAAAATTGAATTTTTTCATTTCCCCTACTTTTTTTGGAAAAATAATTGTTTTTTAATTAAAAAAATAATTTACATAGATTTATTCAATTTTTAAAAATTTCCTTCAAAAACAAATATTTTTTAAAAAGTTTTCAGGTTATTTTTCTTCCAATTTTTAGTTACTATAAAATGTTTTGAGTTTAAACACATTTTGAAAGTACCTATTATTTGGAAATTTTTTTGTTTTTTTTTTGGAAAAAAATGGAATGGTTTAAATTTTTTTATTGGTTTTTCGGTTCGTAACGCTTTCAAAATTGAATTTCAATATTTTTCAATAGGTATTTACTTTTTTTTTATTTTTATATTTTTTTTTGGGTGGGGGGGGGAGAAGTTGAAATCAACATTTATTTTTGAGTTTAAATTTCAAACAATTTTTTCATGTTTTGTATAATAATTATCAATTTTTTTTAAATTGAAAAAATAGTTTAACCTCATTTTCAAATTTTAAAAATGACTTAATTTGGCAACAATTTTCAACAGTTGAAAATGAATTTTTCATTTTTTTTTCTCTTTTTATGAAAAAAAGAGTGATTTCTATGGGAAAACATTATAATAACTTGAATTTTTTTTTTTTGGAAATATCTACTTTTTAATTTAAATTTAAATTTTAAACAAATTTTTCACATTTTTTATAAAAAATCTCAATTTTTTCAAAAATATATTTTTGTTGTTTTTTATATTGCAGCTAGGTAAACACATTTTTTAATTTGAGTATAAAATTCTGAATCGTATTATTATTGACGATTTTTTGAAACTAAATATGAATACCCATGAAAAAATTAATTATTATAGTTTCTTAGGGGGAGGGATATGTCAACCACGGGATGCATATTTTAAATTTCATGTAAAATATTGGAAAATTATTGTTAGAATTAGTTCTCATTATTTTTAAGTGAACTGTGAAATGGGTAATGGAACCTCCTTTTATCTTATTCATCAATCACGTTGACCAACCCGACAACAATGAATATTTTTGGAGGAAAAAAAATGAGAGAAAATTTTTGATTTTGGTGGGTTTAATTTTTGGATAAATTTACTCTGGTTAATTTTTACTCAATATTTTTTTACCTACTCACCTAAATCAAAGATTTACTGGGACATGACTGAAGAAATGGTTTGAAATTTCAAAATTTTCAACTTTTGATAAAACCTAGTCTTTCAAAAAAATCTTCAATTTGGGGGGTAGGTGGGGTGTTCAAAAAAGCAGCAGGTTGCAGTTGCCGATGCATCTACGTGTTGCAAGGAGATTTGAGTATGATGATGATTGGTATATTTTTCAATGTAGAACGCCGTTCGTCACAACCTGTCTCTGCATAAATGTTTCATGCGGGTTGAAAACGTGAAGGGTGCAGTATGGACTGTAGATGAAATGGAGTTTTACAGAAGGCGACCCCAGCGTTGTATGACTGGGTATGTCCGGCTGTTCAAGTTTTACACGTAAAACACTTCGAAGCCTTTGTTGGCAATAGCATTTCGATTTGATGATTTTTTTTTTTCTCTTTTTTCTTATTTTATTCTCTTTATTCTCTTATATTTTACCCGGGGCGACTCGCATCATGTTGGAGAGGTTCATCTGCACACAGGTAAACTCAAATCGAAAATGTTTTGTCAATTTTGAGGCGAACCGGAGTATCTTTACTTTCCTTTATTTATTTTTTTTCTCTACTTTTTCTACGTCTCTCTTTTTTTTCATCTTTCACTTTATTTTTTTTTTCTTTCTTGATGACCTATGTACGCAGAATGCGATACGTACCAATTTATCACTTCACAAGTGTTTTGTTCGATACGAAGATGATTTCGGTTCGTTTTGGATGGTAGATGATGCAGAATTTGTGAAACGTCGTCACCTTTCACGCGGCCGACCGCGGAAATACGATCCTATCTCGTCACCCACACAAACCCACCACTCAGCCGAACAGTAAGCATCCGCAATTGCGCAGTGGTGGCATCAAAGTGTCCACTGTTTTACCCGAACTCAGTCACCATTCATGCTGCTGCTGCTTGAATGAATCCACGTAGATTTTTTTTTTCATTATTTGCCTAATCGGTAGCTAATTTGTATGTGTTGGACGATGATGTGAGTCGTCGTTTGATAGTAAGTAGCAGCAGCTTTTTTTTTGAACATAGATATCAGCGGTAAGGGAATTTCGTCCTAGGTGCGACCAAAATATGTTCGACTCGGTTTAGATTCACGTGTCTCCTACCCCATGTTTCGAATCGTTAGCGTTATTTCGTATTGTAATTTTTGTAAACGGTACGGTGAACCAAAATTTTCGATAAATCGTGTATTACTATCTTGTGCAGTGAAAGAGTGATCCTGGCTGAATTTTTATTTCGCTTTTTTTCCAGTTTTTTTTTAATTTTTTTAATTTTATTCTTTTTCTTTTAGTAGTTTTTTATAATTTTATTATGCGTAGTAGTGTAGTCAGTGAAATGGCAGGTTTGTATTTTTCAATTTTTTTTTTGATTTATTTTATGGTTTGTTATCTTAGATATACTCTTCTGTTGAAAAGGTAAGTGGTTTATTATTTTGAGAATGAGGTAAGTTTTTTATTTGTAGAGTTAATTTTTTTCCTCTCTCTCATTTCGCTTCTTATTTTACTTATATCTTGCTTTCAGTTTCGCTTTCGAGCTTTTTGTTTCATGTTACCCCGTCTGCTCACGTTGACCAATGATGAGCAGATCGAAAACGTAAGACGAAAATCCTACCAGGAAAAAATTGGACCTATCTAATTGGCGTTTGTATTATTAGTCAGCTCACTAATGATTATAAAAAATCAGTAAAATCAAATTTAATTATGAAGATTTCATTTTTCAACATTTTTTTGCATATTACATTTGAAAATTAAATTTTAAAATGACCATTGCAACAATAAAAAAAATTGAAAATTTTTTCCTGAAAAATGCTTAGAATTTTTTTGCATTAGAAAATTATTTAAAAAAAAAAAAAAATTCGAAATAAACTTGGCAACAATTTAAAAAATAAAAATAAAAATTCGTCTTCAAAAAAAAATCCAAAATTAATTTTGAAATGAAGTTTTTAGCAATAAAAAAAATCAACAATTCGTTTTATTTTTTTGTAAATTTAATTGAAATTAAATTTGCAACAATCTAAAATTTTCAAAGTTCATTTTTAAGAAAAATTAGAAACAAATTTCATTTGAAAATTAAAAAAAAAAAAAGAATTTTGAGATAAACTTCCAACCACAAAATTTCAGAATATTTTTTCGAAAAAAATGCATTTCAATAATAAAAATTTCAAATTCATTTCTCAAGAAATGATTTTTCGCACTAAAGAAATCGTGCTTAAAAATAAAATTTTTAGCAATAGAAAAATTCAAAATTTGTTCCCAAAAAGACTTCGAAATTTTTGTTGGGTATTATAGTCTAAGTTTGAAATGAAATTTGCAGCAATCAAATAATTTTGAAATTCGTCTTGGAAAAAAATTCTAAAATTACTTATTAAAAAGAAAAAATTGACTTCCAGAATGTATTTTGCAACAAGAATTTCAATTTTGATAAAAATCTTTATTTTTTGTGAATTTGAAAATTATAATAAATATGAAAAATGTTAATCCCTCAATAAATTTTTGATTTTTCTGTTTGAATTAACAAAATTGAATTTCGGAATAAACAAACAGTAAACAAAAATTCAAAACTTATTTCGAAAAAATTTCAAAGTGTTTTGCATTTTGAAAAATGTTGGAAATTGAAAGTTGAATTTTAAAATTAATTTTCCACAACAATGACAAAATTTCAAAATTCATGTGGGAAAAAATCAATTTTTTGCAGCTGAAAATTACTGGAAAAAATGAATTGAATTTTGAAATAGAATTACCTAATAACAGTTTTTTTCAATTTGAAAAATTTTTCGTTTTTGAAAATGTTGGTTATAAAAAATTGAATTTTGAAACAATAAAAAGAAACCAAAATTCGTTTTTGAAAAAAAAAAATCGAAATTTTTTTTTCATTGGAAATTATTCCGTTCCCAACAACATAAAATTAAAACTTCAAAATTTTATTCATTTCTCGCAAAGTTTTGGATTTTTCGCATTGGGAAAATTGATTTTGTGAAAAAAAAGTTTTTTTAATAATCGGAAAATTTCCAAACTCATTTTAGAAAAAAATAAAAAAATATATTTTATAATTTTTTTTGCATTTGAAAAATTTTAGAAATGAAAAAATAAAATTTTGAAATGAATTTTGCAACAGTCAAAAAATTGTAAAAATCGCCCTAAAAAGAAGTTTTCATTTGAAAATTTTTGTGAAGTGAAAAATTAAACTTCGAAATGACCTTCGCAAACACAGGTATAAAATTTCAAAATTTAGGTATTTCTCGTAAAATTTTTTTTTTTTAATTTTTAAATAAAATTTATAACAACCAAGAAATTTCAGAATTACTTTCCAAAAAAAAGGTTAAAATTTTTGAGATAAAAATAAGTTTTAAAAGAAACTTCAAAAATTAAAATTCGAAAAAAATTCAAAAAAAATTTAGCTGTTCAAAATTGTTAGAGAATAAAAATTCTTCTTGAAGACACCATCGAAACAATGAAAAATTTTAAGAACCCTATTAAAAAAATTTTGAATGTCTTTTTGCATTTGAAAATTTTTAGAAATAAAAAATTAATTTTCAAAAAATAATATAAATTTTACACCAATAAAAAAATTCAAAATTCGTTTTTGAATAAAATTTTGAATTTTTTTTACCCTTGAAAATGAACGTTCCAAAATAATCCTTGCAAAAATAGAACATTGCAAATTTGATTTTCTTTAACTGATTCTTTTCCAAATTAATAAAAATGAAAAATTAAATTTTAAAATCGACCCTCGCATCAGGAAATAATTTCGAATATTTTTTTCAAAATTATTGAGTAGGTAATAAACAAATAATTCAATTTCTAATTAAACTGCCTAACACCAAACATTTTTTTTTTTTAATTTTTCCATATGGAGATACCTAATGTTAAAAATAAAAATTGTGCTTCAAAAACTCCTTCGATTTTTTAAAAATTTTCTTTTGAGAAATTCTTCAAAAAATTAAGGAATTTTTTTATTCCAAAAAGTTGAAAAAAAATTTCATTTAAAAAAAAATAATTGAATTTTTTTTCCAAAAATTGAGAAGTTTTTTTGTTTTGAATATCTACTTTCCTTTGAAATTGTCAAAATATTTTTTAACATTCAAAATTTCTTTTTTTTAATTTTTCATTTGGATGAAATAATAATTACATACGAATAAAGAATTTATGAAATTAAATTAGCAACAATAAAAAAAACTGTTTTATTAAAAAATTAAAACTTCAAGTGGTTTTTTTTAATTCCAAGCATTTTAAAACCATAAAACATGAACTTTAAAGCCTTGAAAATTTTATTGATCTTTGATTCTTGAAAAATTGTTGTCAGCCATAGATATTTCCATTTTATGAGAGGTAAGTGAATCCCTCGAACATCTTTAGCAATTTGCATTCTATTTTCACTTCTCTCTTCCCTACTTTTTCTCAAATCTAACCTATTCTATTTTTCAAGATCTTTGTTTTATTTCTAATTCTTTTAAATATTCATATCAAAAATTCGTATTCTCAATGGTGGTATTTGATTTTTACAGAGAAAACCAATCGGATGAGTGTGCTCCGTATACAAAAAATAACGTATCATTTTATGGAAATAATTCAATTAATAATAACAACAACAACAATCAGGTGAGTTTATGGAAATATTCCAAATTTAAATTCTTTTATCCCGAGTTTTTTTTTTTTTTTTTTTTTTTTGAAAAACTGATGAAGTTGATTTATATTGCAGAGTATTCTAGAAGAAGATGGCGTATCATATCAAACATTTGGTGGCAATTCTAGTTTAAGAATTAATACACCTTCTCCAAAAAGAATGAAGTATAAATTCATTATTTTTTAATTTCGTATCAATTTTCTTTGATTTGATCAGTTTTAATATCTTCTGTACTTATTTTCAGAACATCTCACAACGACGAATCGAACTCATATCCGAGATTAAACTCGAACCCCGAGAAAGACCACAACTCGAATAAATTCACCATCAAGAAGGAATACACCGGTATCGATTTCAATTACAATACATCTCTGGAATCATCTAGAAACACCGAAGAGATAAATTCCAGACCTTCTAGCACTTGTGATAATTACGATCAGAATCAAAACTACGATATCGAAGCGAACGAAGAAGAAGAAGCTCAGGATTTATCGATGTCCAGTTACGAAGCTGTAAATCACGTTACATAATCGTTTTTTAGGTACTCGACCCCCCTTTCCACTGTTTGATCTATTTTTGAAAACAATCAACTCGTAAGATGTATAATTTTTGTTACTTGTTATATTTGTTTGTTTTTTTCCAAGTTGTAAAAAAAAAAATTGAATGTAATTTGTACGTTTATGTTTATGTTTGAAATTGTCTGATAGTGAATTTTTTTCGATGCGTGGAGGATATGCTCTCGTATTTGTACGTTAAGGTTTTCTATTTGTTTGAAAGAATTTCATATCTTTTGCAGTCCTTTTCCGCGTTATCGAATTCGTTGTCTCGTCTAATCAGCTTCGGTGGTGTTAATTAATTCTAGTCTACGTGTAATTTATTTTTATTTTTTAATTATTATTTAGGTAAATGATGGTAACGTGTGGCGGGTGTTGTAATTGAACATTAAATGTATACTTTTTAATTCTCGTAGTTACCCATTTACATATACTACTGTGAGATCAAATTCAATTCGATTAATTTCTGATCTCCTCTATCCTTCCATTTATTCGTAAATCTCCGTTAATTTATAATTTATTTTATTCTAACGATTGTTATATATTTTTAATAGAAATCACGTCGTGAAGTTTTTTTTATTGAAAGTTGCCTATTTTTGAGAGAAATTTTCCCTAGTTCTTTCTTACGCCCAAAAGTGATCTGAGAATTTGAAATGAAATTTTAAAAAAGTCATGCGTTTATATTTTATTTTAAAATTTGAAACAAGTGAAAAATGCAATAGGTACGAATATTCTAAAGATTAAAATTATCCACATGTACAAACACAATGTTGAGTTATAAATGAATCGCAATTTTAATCCAATTAAGTAGGTACTTAGTTGATAGGTGCCTACCAAGTCTATTGTACAACACTGATGTTTTCCAATTGGCGGAGTAAGGTTTTTTCCTGATCATTACCATATGGAACGCCTCTTTTAACCACATGTGGTATGGTTTTTTCAACCATGCTGAAAAATAAAAATTTAATTAAAATTAATTCCTCCCACGAAACGAACTTTTCTTTTGATTTTTTTAAACTTTTGATCCACCTTGGGAAAAAAATTTGTAACGGACAATTAATTAAAAATAAAAGTTTTTGAGGATAAATTAAAGTTGTTTTTTTTTATTTTATTTTATTTTTTTAGCTCGGAAACTGATGATTTTTCTGAGGGAAGTTCGAGGGTTAATTTATTTCCTGAAAGTGACTGAACGTGATTTTTTTTTTATTCTCCGGAAGTGTGAAATTTTTCTGAAAAGCACTTCAAATTTGAAAACATTTCTGATGAGAATTCAAAATAAGTTGAAATTTTTTATAAATCGTAAGTTGATGCTTTTTTTGTGAATAATTCGAAGCTTGGAAATTTTTTGAAGGTGATTGAAGGTTGAAATTTTTCAGATTGAAGTTCAATAATTTTCTATTAAACAATTCGAAAATTGAAATTTTTTGAAAGTGGTTGAAGGGTGAAATTTTTATCAAAAGTTGATAATTTTTCATGAACGATTCGAAGGTTAATTTTTTTTAAATTAGGATTTGAAATTTTTTATGTATAAATAAAATATTGAAATGACAATGTAATGATTGGAATTTTTATGAATCAGAGAATAACAATGTTTTTATGAACAAAATTTTGTATGCACAATTTGAAGGTTACATTTTTTTAAATTGAAGCTTAAAAAATTTCTCAACTTCAGTTCGAAGGTTACATTTTTTTAAATTGAAGCTTAAAAAATTTCTCAACTTCAGTTCGAAGGTTACATTTTTTTAAATTGAAGCTTAAAAAATTTCTCAACTTCAGTTCGAAGGTTACATTTTTTTTTTCAAATTGGTTGAGAAATTGTGTTGAGTATAGAAGATAATCTAACTAGGTGGAATTTTTTGAAAGTCGCAGATGAAGAATAGTCACTTGATGAAGGTTCAACAGATTTTCTGTGAACGCGCGATGGTTTAAAAATTTCCTAATGGCAATTCGAAGATGACATTTTTTTTTTCGAAATGAAGGTTATCTTATTAATTTTAATCTGTGAATCTGGATAATGATTCGAAGGTGGAATTAAAAAAAAAAAAAATCCAAGTTTAAAAATTTCTCAATCACAATTTAAAGGTTACCTTTTTTTTTTTTTTTTTTTTTGAAACCAAAAGTTGAAAAATTTCGAGAGAGCAATTTGAAGGTTTAAAATTTCCGAATAACAAATTCGGTGGTGACATAATTTTTTTCGAATTGAAAGTTGATAAATTATTCTGTGGATAATTCGAAGGTGAAAAAATGTTGAAGGTTGGCGTATGATTCGAAGGTTGGTTTTCAAAAAATTGAAGATGAAGATTGAAAATTTGCAGATCAACAATTTTTTGAGTACGATTGATTTTTAATTTTTAGAAATCGAAGATTGAAAACAATTTTTTTGGGAGCAATTAGAAGTTTTAATTTTTTTTTAATCAAAGGACTTGAAAAATTTTTTGATGGCAATTGAAAGGTGATTTTTTTCAAATCAAAGTGGGGAAATTTTTTATGGATAATTTGATGGTTGATATTTTTTTTAAATTGTAAAATATGAAAAATGACAATTTGAAGGTCAGCATTGCTTTTGTAGATAATTCGAAAATTGAATTTTTTTAAAGGTAACTGATGTTGAATTTTTTTAAATCGACGTACTCGTATAAAAAAAATTTTCTGTGGAAAATTCGAAGGTCAATTTTTTTTAGAGTATGATTGAAGTCTCTAATTGAAGGTTAGAATTTTTTTCAAATCAGAGGTTGATTAGACAGTTCGAAATTCAAATCCGTCAAATGTGAAAAAATTTCTGGGGGATTATTATTTTATTATTTTTTTTTATGAAGTCAAGTTGATATTTTTTCTGAGGACAATAATTATTCGAAGATCAAAATAATTTCAAAACTTACCTGATGCAATCAATTATTGGACAAACCGACAAACACAACGTGCACCCAGTACAAGTATCAGTAACGAATGGAATATGCGTATTTTGATCAAAAGTAATCGCCTGATACCCAGAATCATTACAAGTCATGTAGCATTTCCCACAATTAATACACATATCCTGAAACAATCGAGATTATAGACTCAAGTATAGCACAAAAAATATGGTCTCATTTAAAATTAGGTAATTCACTCGAAATACTCACGTCATTTATCAAAGCAACGACTTGCTTTTTATTATCTAATTTTTTATAAGTTCCTATATGCTGAAGCCCTGCTCCAACGACGTCTTTAATTTTTGGAACTTGAACTGTTTCTTCGTTTCGTTCACAATGCTCGATTTTATTCAACAAGTCTTCATTTTCTTTGATTTTAGCCACTGTTTCTTTTTTGATTTGTAAATATGTTCCGAAATTTGGCAACGTCTGTGTGAATGATAAATATTAAATAGGTACCTATAGTTTAATATACGACACAGATATACTTAATATGCAAAATTTGAGGAGAGAGAGGGGTCCAATCGAAATTTTTGTAATATCCAAAAGTATTCCTTGGATTTCAAGCTGCAACTTTTGTTTGAAATTTTTTTCAATTGGACCCCTCCCTCAGCACTGATTTTGCATAACACTCCGTAGATACTTATTTGGAGTTAGGGAAGTGAGGGGAAAAGGGCGAATTGAAAAATTTTCCAATTAAAAATTGTAGAACAAGGTCCTAGAAATAATTTCGGATATTATAAAAATGTTGATTGGACCCCTTCCTCTCCTCCGATTCAACATAATATCATGTAGATACTTATACTCAAAATTGGGGAGGGATCCAATTGAATTTTTTTTCTTCAAACAAAACTTGGAATTTTGAGGTCCTATAAATAATTTTGGTTCCGTATAAAATTTTCGATTACACCCCTCCTCCTCTCCAATTTTGCATCATACAACTAAGATACTTATTCATAATTATTATCAAAAACTGAGAGATAGGGGCCCGATTGAAAAAATTTCAAACAAAAATTGTGGCTTGAAGTTCTATAGGAATAATTTTGGTTATTACAACAATTTCGATTGGACCCCTCCCTTTCCTCCAATTTCGAAATAATATCAGGTAGATATCTTTTCAAAATTGAGGGAGGGGTCCAATAGAAAATTTTTTCAAACAAAAGTTTGTGGATTGAGATATTAGAAATAATTTTTGTTATTATAAAATTTTCGATTAGACCCTCCCCTCCTCTTCCCTCCAATTTTGCATAATATGACTTATAGATACTTGATAAATTATAATATTATTAAAAATTGGTGGAGGTAAGGACCCAATTGAAAAAATGTTCAAATAAAAGTTGTAGTTCAAAGTCTTGGAAATAATTTTGGTTATTATAAAAATTTCGATAGGACCTCTCCCTCCCCTCTAATTTTGAATATTAGGTACGTACATATGTAGTATTGGACTTGGTAAAATTTAATAATAACAATCCACCTACATTTGTAAACAAAAACGAACTCAGGGAACTAGACACTAGTAAAACTAATTGGCAACACTGCATTCAAAAAAAGTTTTATCTCGCGTTGGGATGCCTATCTTTGAAATTGAAGGAGTTATGAATGACAAGAAATTTTTGTTGAAAGTATTGCCTACCTCGTACTTTTTGAAAATTGAAAAATTTTGTCAAAACAATACATACATGAAACTCTTGAACTTTTTGTGAGAAATAACAAAGGTTATGTGAAAAATTTGCCCATCTTTGAAAATGAAGGCGTTACAAAGCATTGGAAATCAGTATTTTCGAAGTTTGAGGCTCTGTAGCGCCTTCATTTTCAAAGATTGGCAACTTTCCAAAATAATCGGTTTTGCTCCTCTCGAGAGTTACATCTGTTTTACGATTCACGAGTATTGTGTGGACGAAATTTCGAATTTTTTAAAACTTCTGTCCCTTCAAAATCGATGTAGGCAACTGTTGCATCTACAGGGTGTCTTGGGACGTTGGGAGCACTGTACAAAACTTGAAATTCGGATACAACCGAGTACCACTGACAAAAAATGTAATAATATACACATGGTGCCTATTTCAAACTTTGAAGGGGCAAGGGAAAATGAAACTGAGAATTTTTTTTTGATTGGACATATGAGTAGTAATTGGAAAAATGAACATTTTTAATTCTTGAGATTCTTTGCCTATGTTCGAAAATGAAGGCGGTACACAGCTTTAAAATTTGGATTACCTTATTTTGATCATCTTTAATCGAATACACAGGTTTTCCTAATTGATGAGCTGGAGTCGGAGGCGACTGCCCATCCCAGTCTGAGAGTCTTTTTATATTCTTCAAATATAATAAAGTTTTTAATCCGATGATGTAGTCATCGACCACTGTAAAATCTTGATTCTGGACAGCACTACATACCTAGGTACAAATTATTCTACATTTTTCAAATGCCCTCGTCATTAAATTTTGAACTGATCAACTTAGTGGTGGAGGTGGACATACTTGTAAAACAGAAGCCCCACATTGTAAAAATTGTAACCCCACGTCAGCGGAATCGATGCCACCAATACCCATGATGGCAAATCTAGGCAGTGCTTTGGCGATGGCAGATACCGCTCGAAGACCTACTGGTCTCGTTGCATTGCCTGATACTCCACCGTAGGTGGTTAATTTATCGGTACCAACGGCAGGCCAAGGTTCTCCTTTCGAGTTTAGCCCCATTAATCCTGATATTGTGTTGATGGCAGCTACACCGTCTGCTTTGCCTGTAATTATCAGAAAAATTAAATTAGAGGTGGTGACTGGTGAGGAATGAATCGAACTATTCAGTCGATAACCAATCAATTAATTATTAATTACCTTCGTGAGCTGCTCGAGCTATCGATACGATATCGGTGATGTTGGGAGTGAGTTTAATAAATACTGGAATTTTCACAGCTGCTCGTACCCAAGATGATATATCACGAACTAGTTTTGGATCCTGAATAAAATATTAACAAATTCTCAATCAAGTATTTGACCAAATAATTGAATAGAAAATTAGTAGGTATATAAAATAATTACCTGTCCGCAAGCAAGCCCCATTCCAGACTCGCCCATCCCATGAGGACACGAAAGGTTTAATTCTAAAGCATCGGCTCCCGCTGACTCAGCCATTTGGCTAAGTTTGGTCCAGTCTTCGCGATTATACGAGCACATGATGCTAGCGATGAGAATCTTATTTGGGAAATCGGTCTTTAACTCGCGAATGCTCTTTATCCAGTAGAGATCTGTTTTTTCTGAGATCAATTCTATGTTGAGGAAGGAGCCTTGCTCGGGTCCGTATAAATGTCGCGATGTTGTACCTCGTACGATTCTTGGTGATACGTTAGTTACGATATCCTAAGAAAAATGATGAAAATATTTACGATTATCGATGGCAAGACTCCATGAAGGTCAAATTATGGATATATTCAGATTCAGGAGTATTTACTTTATATAAAGAAAAGGTTTTCGTCACAACGAAGCCCCAACCTGCTTCGAAGGCTCTTCTAATCATGGCGCTGGACGTGGTAGGAGGTGCAGAAGCCAGGCCGAAAGGATTTTCAAATTTTAATCCGCACATTTCAACGGAGATGTCTACTTCGTCGATGGGTGTGTAAAATTTCGGTAATTTTGGTACAGGGTCTATCTCCGAACCGTGTAAATTCTGCAATCAGCGATTGAAATTATTTTATATATTTTTCTAATTGAAAAACTACCAATTTCACGAATATAATCGTACTTGGATTCTTTGATGAATGGACCAAGCAGCAGTTTTGCCGTCGTTTACAGACTCTACAGTGGTTTCAGCAATTCCTGCGAAATCACCTCCGCAAAATATGTCAGGATCGGAGGTCTGCATTGTTTTCAGGTCGACAATTGGGTATCCGGAGTCGTTGAATTTGATTGGGTCGAGTACATCGATCACTAAAGAAATGAAATACGTAATAGAATTAGGGCCCTGGTGTCAAGTACTTAATTATTTTAGTCTAACATGATTTTTTTATTATTTTTTTTGGGGGGGGGGGGGATTTAATATTACAAATTTTAATTTCGATTTTTTTTTTTCATTGAAGATGAATTTCCTGAAATTTTCAAGAATTGAATTTTCTAATTTTGATGGGAAATTAATTTTAGTGAATTTTCTTTCAATTTTTATTAAAGGCAATTTTCCTTGAAAAAACAGCTTATTCAAAATATTGATCATTAATTTTTTGAAATTTTTATGGAAAATTAATTTTAATTGATTTTGCAAGTAATTTTTGTTGAAAATAATTTTATAAATTTTCTTCAGTTTCATTTTTTTTTATTTTGCAAATTAATTTTTGATGATTTTTATTTAAGCAAGAAATTTTTATTGAAAATTATTTTATACATTTTCTTCAATTTCAATTTTTTTTTTTTTGAAACCAAGGACAGTTTTATTGAAGTAGCACGTTTTTAAATTTCTTTTTCAATTAAAAATCATTATTAAATGCAATTTAATTTTTAAGATGAATATTTTACATTTTTCATTTTTTTAAAGTTATTATTTTTCTCTTAAGTAATTAAATATGAATTTTTTTATAATCATTAGGCGATTTTCATGAGAAATACATAATTTTTATTGAAAGTTGATTTCACCTGTTACTGAAATTTTTTTGAAAAACTTTTAAGTATCTATTGAGAATGAATTTTCTGTGATTTTAATTTAAAAATGAGTTTTTTCAATTTTTTAATTTTCCCAAAGTTTCATAAGATTTTTTTTGTGTAATTTTTATTTAATAGGTAGAATTTTTATGATTTTTTTAAAAACCATGTTCCAAATTAATTTCTTGCTAATTTCATAAAATTTTAATTTTCAAAAAAAAAAAAATTAATTGCTAGAGCATAATGAATTGTATTCATTTAATTTTTTGTAAGTTTTATTGAAAATATTAATAATAATTTACGATTTTTATTCAATTTTTAATTTTTTTTAATAGAAATGAATTTTCTGCAGTTTTGATAAAGACTAGATAATTTTTCAGTAATTTTTATGGAAGGTATAATTTACCTGACGGTTGAAAATTTTAAATTTTAATTTAAAATTAGTTGATTAGTTTTCCATTAAAAATGATTAAATATTATGATCTTATTACAAAACGAATATTTCACATTTTTAATTGAAAGTTATTTTTTCAGTTTTCATTTAGAAAAATTTTCTGAAACTTTCATCAGAACTGATTTTTTTGAAAATAAATTTTTACAATGAGGTGAAGTAAAAAAAAAAACAAAAAAAAAACGATTAAAATGAATTATTTGCAATTTTTATTCAAAAATGAGTTTTTAAATTGTATTTGAAATTAATTTATTTCAATTTCTGTGAATAGCATTTTTGATCATTTTTATCAAATGCAGTTTTCCTAGAAAAAAAAAAATTAAAATTTCGTAAATACGTCACCACCTAATGAAAATTTTCAAATTCTTATTTAAAATGAATTTTCTGAATTTTTCATTTTGGAAGATTTTTTGTTTAAGCAAATCTGAGTTTTTAAATCAAATTAAATTGTTTGTAATTTTTATTAAAAATGGATTCAGACAGATTTCAGTCAATATTGAATATTTTTCTTTAATTTCAATTTAAAAATGAGTTTTTCAAATTAAAAAAAAAAAATCTCATATAAAAATTAATTTCTTGAAACTAACTATGAATTTCTGAAAATATTGCCTTTTTTAATGTTTTAGAAATAAATTTCTGATATTTTTGAGAAAAATAATATTTTTATTGGTTTTCATTTGAAATTATTTTTATTCGATTTCTACCTATTAAATTTTTGATTTGTTAGGTTTTAGAAATTAATTAGGAGTCGATTTTTTTTTTTTTTGAAAAATAATAGGTGCATGTTTAAAAAATTTTTATCAAAATATTTTTCTTGTCATGTAGGTATCAGAAAAATTAAATTTTCTAGTTTCAGTAAAAATTAATTTTCTGTAATTTAAAAAAAATGATTTTTTAAGAATTTGATTTTCTTTAATCGTACAGTGGTGCCTGATTATTTTTGAAAAGTTTCAGAAATTGAACCCGACTAAATGAGTTTTTTTGGGGGGACGGGGAGGGGGTAAACAAGGAGAAATAATTTATGCTTACCTTCCTTATCGTATAATCCTGAACCAAACGCAGATATAATAAAATTTGCTTTCATCTTTAACACTTGTTCAGGGTCTTCTTTCCACGATCCGTCATCTTCTTGCTCGTTCCTCCAGAATGTAATTCCAGCAATTTTTTCACCCTTTGTTTGTACGCTTTTAGGTGACTGGAATGGGATAAATTCACATTTTTCTTCTACTGCTAGCTGCATCTGTAATATTCATTATTCACATCCTTATATGAGCATGGCTGCCGAATAAAATGATTCCTCAAGAGGAAAAGAAACTTCATACCACGTACCTCTTCGGGAACAGCTCGGATATTGGTGAATCCTCTACGAAACACGACGAATACTTTTTTGGCTCCGCATCGTAAAGCTGAGGTGGCGCAATCGAATGCAGTGTCGCCAGCTCCCAAGACTACCACATTGCCATGAAGTTGAGGTAAAGTTGAGCAGTTGCAGTTATTGCACATTCCTAGAAAAATGTGTACCTCATATTTTAATCAGTTACGTGTATTTTATTTTTCAGAATTCGAAACTGCGAGTTACCTGGTTTACTTCCGGTTGATACTCGAGGTAAGAATGATTTCGATGTGTAGAAACCCATATCTTCAGTCAACACCCTAAATATAGGGATTAGATTAGCTTCGGGGTGTCCTATTCCTATGAAGATTACTTTATAACCTTCGTTTTTCAATTTCTAAACAAAAAACAAATAGATTTATAACTTTTGAATTCCCACGTAGGACGTTGGTATTTTTTAATTCCAAAAATTAATTAAGGTCGTTGTTATATTACTTTAATGGTGAGGTGATCTTTCGATAGAGGTGTACCAGTGACAAATTTCACTCCTAGGTCCTTCACAAGTTGGATTTCAAAATTCACTGCGTCGATGGGCAAACGATATTGAGGTATTTCTGAAGAACTGCGAACAAATTAGTTTTTTTTAAATATTTTATTCGAATTTAAAATTATACGACTTGAATTTAAATGCGTCATAAGTCTTTTAATTTTGAACTTTGGCAAAATCTCAGAATCATTTTTTTAAAGAGCCAAAAATTCAAAAATCATCTTCAAAAAGGTTTAAAACTTATTTTTTGGTTAAAAAAATTCTCTTCAAAAGAAATTTAAAAAAAGGAAAAGTTTTAAAAATGTTCGTAAAAAAAATCAATTTTTTTTTACATACAAATTTTCAGAAGTTTTTTAATAATTTTTTTTTGAATTAGGTATCATCTTCAAAAAGTTCTTACCTACAAAAATGTTCCTGGAATTTGTTTTGAAAAAATTCAAAAATTTCGGGTGCAAAAATTTTTCTTACAAAAATTTGCAGAAATAAATTTATGAAAAAAATTTTAAATATTTTTTAGACAAAGTTGCTTTCAAAAAAAAAGTTATCACTTTTTTTGTTGTAAAAATTACTTTTTTCGAAGAAAAAAAAATGAAGAAAAAAATGTTTTTAATCTCTTGGAATAAAAATTATAAAAAAGTTTTGAAAATTTTTGTAAAAAAAAAATCAAAAAGCAAAAATTCCCTGCATGAATTTTTTTGACAAATTCAAAAATTGAAACGCTTACAAAAAATAATAAAAAATAAAATAAAAAAACGCAGAAAGAAATAGGTATTATAAAAGTTTCTGCTGAAAAATTCAAGAATCCGAAAAAAACCGTTTTAAATGCCTATGCCCTAGTTTTTTTTTTGGTTTGAAAAAAGTTCATAATAATAATTAATAATTCTTTTAAAGCAGCTATAATATTATTTTTTAATTCCAAAAATTTTCTTGAAAAAAAAATCATTGATGAAAAAAAATCAAAATTAGGTATGGGTACAATTTTTTCAGCTGAAGAATAAAAAATTTATTACTTACAAGGGAACCGCCCCAGCTCGCCGCCTCCGATTTCGCTGAAATTTGGCTCACTAAAAGAGCATGCCACCCACACCTCACAACCAAATTTTGAGCTGCCGAAGTTGATTTTTCGATTTTTGGCGAATTTTTGAAAATGGCCAAAATCACCCCAAAAAACAATTTTTGGAATAAAAATCGCAAATTTTGAGATAGAATCCTGAAAATCGGTTTGTATACTAAAGTCGACCTCCCGAGTCGATTGGCATCATTTTGGAAGCGATCTGGAACCTCCAGAAAAAGTTGACTTTTCTCCAGCACACTGGAACTGCTCCAGATGGTAAAAGTCAACTTTTTCTGGAGGCTTCAGATCGCTTCGAAAATGGTGCCAATCGACTCGGGGGGTCAACTTTAGGAGGTAAACGAAGTTTCGAACGACATTCTGGAGTATCTGATTTTTTGGAAATTTTTAAAAAATGTCAAATTTTCAAGTAAAATTCGCCAAAAATCGAAAAATCAACTTCGGCAGCTCAAAATTTGGTTGTGAGGTGTGGGTGGCATGCTCTTTCAGTGAGCCAAATTTCAGCGAAATCGGAGGCGGCGAGTTGGGGAGGTTCCCTTGTTAGTAACTCTTCGTTGAAAAAATTCAAAACTCTTATCAAAAATATTTCGAATCATTTTTTTTTACAAAAAGTTACATTAAATAAAAATTTTTGTGAAAAATGTCCTTAAAATGTTTTTTTTTTTTTTGAAAAAATTGATTTTTTCCAAGATATTGAATTTATTCATTTAAAAAAAAAGAACTTTGAAAAAAAATTATTTTTTTTAAATTCCAAAAAAATCAAAAACTTAATTCAAAAAAATAAAGAAGAAATAATTTCCAAAAAATTCTCTCGCAAATTTTTTCGAAAATAATTGGAAAATCTGAGATCGCAGAGAAATATTTATTTTAAACATTTTTGTTGAAAATATTTAAAAGTTTTGCCAAATAGATACCTAATTATTTCTCTGGAAAAAAAATTTAAATTCTGTCAAAAATAAAATGTTGAGATTACTTTATTGATTAAGAAGGTTCTTTTGAAGGGAAAAAATTTAGAAAAAAAGTTGTTCTTTAAAAATTTCGTAAAAAACTAGGTGTGCATAATTATTTTTTATTTTTCGTGAAAAAAAATCACCAAAATTTGCCTCTAAAAAATATTACAAAAAATTCTGTTGCAAAAAAAAATAATAATTTTTTCTTTGAAATAAAATAATTTGAAGAAAGTACCCAGTTTTACGAAACAAGTCTTCTCAATATTGCTCAATTTTTGATTCCTTTTAATTCCAGAATATGCAACTTCATCAACTATTTTTCCATGTAAGTTGACGCCTCGCCAAACAGAAGGCAAAAACCAACCACCAAAATACGGAGCATTTTATTAAAATATTGTATAACCTACCTCAGACCTCCCAAATACGACTGTTTCTCAAAAATCGTCAAATCCGTGTAACCCAATCTGGCCAAAAAAGTGCTGCAAGATAGCGAAGCTGGTCCAGCTCCAATTACAGCTATTTTTGTATCGTGTTGTTGAGGCAATGGCAGTCCAGGTTCGCGTATTTGGGGAATATTCATTTTTTTGAAAATCTGTAATATTTCAAAATGAAATTATAGGAAGGTAAATTTTCATCTTGGGTTTATACTGAAAAAAATTGATTTTGTGGGATGAAATGAAAATATCCTAGTGAAACGTTTGCCAGCAAATAGGTATTAATATACAATTATACACGAACATTTTTGTCATATTGCATATCTTCGTTGGCTCCTCTCGTTTATAAATTAAATAAACGATCGAGAGGAATAGGAAAAATACGACCTTCTAACTAATTTACATATCTATTACATCATTTACATACTGACCTACGTTTTTTTTTTTTGTTACATTACACCTAAAAACATCCTATCTACATTTTTATCAAATTAATAAGCAACCAGGTACCTCGTTCAATTACCTAACCTACTTATTACGTGTAAATTTGCAAATTCCTCCCATGCTACTCGTATTAAATAATAACCGTAAACTAATCCTCGTTTTGCCTCTCTGTTCGCCAGGTACCTATTTACTTCAATCATTCGTCGTACAAACGGACGTGTTTATTGTTTAATTTACGTACTTCCGTCGCAAATTGTTGCAAACCACCGATATTTATAGCGCCTTCTTCGGTAGCAGCCAAATTACATCCTCCGACACACAGATCACTGGTTGGACAAACCATACCGCACGTTAGACCCAAAGGATTATCCGAAAAGATGGCCTTGGCAGCTCCGTAATAATTCTAAATAATTTTCAAATTCGATAATAATATGGTCGAATTCTATATCGACTTCTGAGTATACGAGATTTATTTTGACTTTTACTTTGTTAGATATGCTCGTGATGAAACTTTTGATATCGATTTGAGTTGGACAGGATTTCTGGCAAGGGGCATCCGCGCATTTTAGACATCTGGATGCTTCCTTTAGAGCTCCACGTTCGCTCAATGTGGTGTGCTTCACGTCGTCGAAGTTTTTATACAACGAATGCGCCTTCTGTGGTGGAATAATTCGTCGAGTGATAAGAAATCAGGTTAAATATTGTCATATGATAGGTTATTTTGTATCTAGTATTTTTACGAAGTTAACTTACGTTGCATGATTTACCAGTGTTTCGTTTCCATTTGGTTTTTTCAGTTTTAGTTAAAACTGTAGGTTGAATATTTGCAACTGGTTTGATTTTTGGATTCAATGATAATATCGCCTGTGAAATAGGAAATCAAATTGAAATAATTTTTTTTAGAAAGGAGGGGGAGTGGGTGATTCAGCTCGAGTACTTCAAAATATTTCTAAACACTTTTTTTTGTTAATGGATCGATTTTTTTTAAATATTTGAGTAAATTAAGTAGGTTCCTAATACAAATATTTAGAAATTTAAAATTACTCACCTCAATATCGGGCAAATCTTTACTCAGCCAAGACGTACACATTTCGATAACATTCGCTTATTCGACACTTGGAAACACTTCGATCGATAATATTAAAATTAGCGATTAACAGCTCAATGTATAATTTGAATCATTAACACAAACGCCTAAAGCAGCGATGAAGCACTAACATAACACGAAACTGGCATCAGAGCTAGTCGTACCACATGTATGGTTTTTATCTTTATTCTATACGACGTTATCGTTAGAGTCATTAATGAATCAGGGGTACTTAAAATGATATAGATAAAATACTCGTATTCATAATTTTTACAATGATGGCGTTCCACTGACCTTTGATATGAAGAAAACTTTGACCCTATTTTTCAAAAAATTAAAAATTTTAATTTTTCCTTAAAAAAAATTATACCTAGGTAGGTATAATATTTTTTCCAAAAATATGAAAAATATTTTTCTCCATAACATTAGGAAATTTTTATACTCCACTAGAAAAAAAAGGAAATTGTTAATTGAAAAAAATACTTTGACACTACTTTCTTCAAAAAATTAAGAATTTTTCCTCAAAAAAAAAAAAAAAAAATAGGTACCTAAGTATAATATTTTTTCCAAAACATTAGGAAATTTTTATATTCCTAGGAAAAGAAGAAAATTGTTAATTAAAAAAAAAATTAAAAAATGTTGCACTTTCAAAAAAAATTGTAATAAAATTTTAAAATAGGTAATATTTTTTTATGCTGAAAATTTTTTTTTTTAAAAATCTTGAAATAACAAGTGGATTTTTTTTCTTGAAAATTTTTTTTTATATATTTCTATTCCTTAAAAAAAGAGACAGTTTTCGCTTCCAAAAAAATGATATTTTTCTCCTCATATAATAATTTGAAAAAAAATTATTTGTTTGAGAAATTTTTTTGTTTTCAGTAAAATTTTGAGATCTTTTTGTCTAAAAAAATAAGTAAACAAATAAATGAATATTAAAAATATATTTCTTTCTTGAAAAAAGAGGGATTTTTCCAAAAATTAAAAAAAACCTATTCTTTTATTAGAAATCAAGACCAAAAAATTTCAAATCTTTTTGAACTCAAAAAATTGCCAAAAATATTTGTTCTCTAAAAAAATTGATAATTAATTATCTCCAAAGAAATTCAGAGATTTGTTTTCCCCAAAAAGCTATTTTTCTCTCTGAAGAATACAGTTTTCCTCCCCTCTCCCTTAAAAAAAAATGGGATTAAATTTTTTTTTCTTCAAAAATGTTTTTTTTCTTCAAAATAATTGAAAGAATTTTTTCTTTAAATATTTGTGTTTTATTTTTTTTCAGAAACAAAGATCTATTTCTTATTCTCATTCAAGATGCCTCCAAAAAAATGCTAGTTTTTTTTCAAATTAATTTTTTAGAAATTCTCGTCAACCACTGATAAATTCTTTTGTTTCTTTTCAAAAATACTCATAGTATGGGAAATCGAATAGGAATGAGAGGTGCAATCGAAATTTTAGTAATGACTGAAATTTCTTCAATTGGAACCTTAGATAAGGAGATTTTTTAGAAGTGGAGTAGTTCCTCAGAAAAAGAGGTCTTAAAATTAAAGATAAAATCCCTGCTCATTGAAAAAAAAAAGAAAAAAAAGACGTCCATGAAATCGCTTTTAACCTTTCAATAGCGCTAGAATTTCTATTATTTGAGAATGTACTTGTGTGGTCAAGTTGAAGTAAGTATTTTTTAACCTTGGATTTTTTTCTCGTAATTTTTCAGAATCCATGGATCATTTTGAAACTCATATCGCTCTCACAGAAAATGGTGAATCCGTAGTAATTTATGGTTCATTTTTAAACGTCGTTTTAAATTAAGTTTCGATAATTTGCAATTTACAATTTTTTTCTCGTACCTATATTTATAAAAAATATAAAACTTTAAGACTGCATTGATTAAAGTGATGATGATTAACTCTTTCAAGTTTTTTACTCTAGGGTATTTTTCACTTTTGAAATTCATTCAAATCTGTTTGAAATTTTTTACGTTTGTTTTTTTTTCAATTGTTAGGTTCTAATATTGTATTTGTATTGTAAACATTTCATCGTTAGTGATAAAGTTTCGAATTATTTTCAACGAGTATTTTGTTGTTATCGTGCAAATGTTTCAACAAAAAAAAAAAAAAGTTGAAAATCGTGTAATAATTTGTACGCGAATTAATAAATTCACATTTAATTTGTATAATAATTTCAAAATGTTCAAATTTATTGTAAAAAAAAGAAAGGAAAAAAAACTGTAATTACTTGATAGAGAAAGTCATATCTCGTAATGTATCGTACCTAATACGTAGAGTTCACATAATGATGCATTTTTTAAAATAAGATTTTTAAAGCTCTAATTTTTTAAATACTTACTTTTTCATTTTATCTTTTTATTGTTTTTTTTTTTTTTTTTTATCGTGGAATTTTTGTTCTTGAGCTGAATGTATCGCTGAAGAATTCATTTCAGCATTTCAGCTGGTTTCTGTTTTGTGTGTACTGGTTTTCTTGGATTTTATTTTATAATTTTTATTGGTATTTATTTATTTTTTTAATAAATTGTCAATATTTTTTTTCCAAATCAGTATTCTATGTACTCGATTGTGGATTTATTTTGCATGCGTTAATAAGAGGATGTATTGGTGATGACCAAAGTGTTAATTTTTCAAATTTGTAATTGCATGTTGAAGGAGTTGCGTACGCCATACATTTGAAGGGGTAAAATAACATGAATTTCAAAATGCGACCCTTTTTTTAAAAAATTATCGTGTTTTTGAGTTTTTTCTTCAATTTATGACCAATGCGAGGCTGCTGATCACGAACATGATATTGGTTTTGTGTTCACGTACCTGCATGCTCCTCAACTGTCAATTTTTTCTGAGAAAATGCTCGTTTAAGAGGGAAGGCAGGGCGAGTGAAGTAAAATAAGATCAGATTCGTGATCAGCGACTTGAAATTATTCAATAACGATTGTAATCTGGATTTTTTTGAAATTTTTTAAAATTTCAAAGTGCTCGTATTCGACGGGAAATCATCGTACAGCAAAATGGATAGCATAATCGGAATCAGCGAGGTCGATTTAGTCGAAAAGCACTCGTATCTCGATTTTTTTGGAGATCAAAAAAATCGAAAAAATCATAAGGGGTTAACCTTCATTTTTTTTTGAGAAAAAAACTTTTTGTCTCAGATCGACGTGTGAGGTGTCTAGGAGGGCGTAATCGGACCAGGCGAATCGAATGGCGCGATCAGTTTCCGGATCGGATGCGAATTCGCTGAGATATGGTCCATTTTCCGCATCTCGGGAACTAAACTTCGGATCTGAAAACCGACGGCATAATTGGGTTCAGCGACCTCACATTAGCCCATAACCCGAATTTTAGCTCGATCGGGCCATAAACAACGTTTTTAAAAAATTCATTAAAATCGAAGCAAAGAAAATGGTGGATTTGCAATTTTTTGCAAAATTTGAAAAAAATTGTCGAAAATTAAGCATCTAGGGGTCTAGATCGATAGAGTCGAATCCGACGATTGCAAATCTGCTTTCATTTTCAAAATCGGATCATTATTCGCGGAGATATAAGTGTTCAAAGTTTTTGACCGGATAATTTCGGAAAATCCGACCATCCTCGGTATTTTAGTGGATTATTGCAGCTTCCAGAGTACGTAGAAAATTGTTTTTGGTATCTAATAGTACTATTTCGAAGTCGTAGAATTCAAATTTGAAATTTGTTTTGAGCAGGGTTGCCAACCTGGCGAGATAAAAATTTTATTTCGCGAGGTTGGCAACCCTGCTCGAAACAAATTTCAAATTTGAACTCTATGACCTCGAAATAGTACTATTAGACACCAAAAACAATTTTCTACGTACTCTAGAAGCTGCAATAATCCACTAAAATACCGAGGATGGTCGGATTTTCCGAAATTATCCGGTCAAAAACTTTGAACACTTATATCTCCGCGAATAATGATCCGATTTTGAAAATGAAAGCAGATTTGCAATCGTCGGATTCGACTCTATCGATCTAGACCCCTAGATGCTTAATTTTCGACAATTTTTTTCAAATTTTGCAAAAAATTGCAAATCCACCATTTTCTTTGCTTCGATTTTAATGAATTTTTTAAAAACGTTGTTTATGGCCCGATCGAGCTAAAATTCGGGTTATGGGCTAATGTGAGGTCGCTGAACCCAATTATGCCGTCGGTTTTCAGATCCGAAGTTTAGTTCCCGAGATGCGGAAAATGGTCCATATCTCAGCGAATTCGCATCCGATCCGGAAACTGATCGCGCCATTCGATTCGCCTGGTCCGATTACCCCCTCCTAGACACCTCACACGTCGATCTGAGACAAAAAGTTTTTTTCTCAAAAAAAAATGAAGGTTAACCCCTTATGATTTTTTCGATTTTTTTGATCTCCAAAAAAATCGAGATACGAGTGCTTTTCGACTAAATCGACCTCGCTGATTCCGATTATGCTATCCATTTTGCTATACGATGATTTCCCGTCGAATACAAGCATTTTGAAATTTTAAAAAATTTCAAAAAAATCAAGTTTAAAATCATTATGGACCAATTTCAGGTCGCTAGTCACGAATCTGCCATTGGTTTGCAGATCTGATGCTTCGTTTCTGAATTACATACTCAGATACCTGAACGAGTTCGTAGAATAATGAAAACACGCCGAATAATTATTTAGCATTACAACATTTATTTTACAATAACTATAAGTGATTAAAATTTATCAAATCTGTTACGCTGAAACATTTTGTATAACTCTTATACAAAATAAAATCTGTTAGATATAAAACATTTACATATTCACACATTTTTTTTCTTCAAAACATACATAAAAGCTGAAAAATAAATAAAAAGAATACGATTTTTTTTCTTAATAAAAAAAAACATGTTAATACTTACGAATTAAAAATTTGTTTCTTAAAAAGGTACATTTTTCTAAACCAGTTGAAAATAACAACCATTAATAAAGGTACAAATAAATATTAATCTGTACACGAAAAAAAAGTAATAAACGAAAAAAAAAAATCGAGAAAAACCTCGTTAAATACTTTCAACCGAAGGCGATTAAAAAAATGCAATCGTGAAAAGCAATTGCCAAGCGAAAAAAAAATCATAAATTATCAAAATACGAGTATTTTTTAAAATGTATGATTCAAGAGTTCTTATAATATCAAATTGAAAGTTACAAACGAAAAATTTTTTTACACCGATGAACTCCAAATCGAACAAGAAAATTTACAAAAACCCAAAAAAAAATCGTAATTCTAGATATAAAAAATGTAAATGCATCGAAACATTATAATTTTAGACGTAACACTAAATTGGGAAAATGATTGGAGCGATTTAAAAACCTCGCCGTATAAATAAAAATGAGCATAAAAATTGATCTATACAAATTCCTACATTAAAATTCCATTATAGCGATTTTTTTTTGAACACTCGGTAAAAAAAATAAAATAAATAGTATAGTACAACGAAGAAACGAAAAAAAAAATTGAAGCCAAATTACGTATACAGCTGAGTCATGATTTCTTTCTCGACTAAAACATAAAAATTTTGTGCATTCAAACACTTAAAAATGCCATTATTGCGCGTCCTGATAAGAGATTTTTTTTTTATAGAGCACAACACCGAGGACTTGGGGACATTGCGATCAAACGCACTCTCGATCCTAGAATATAATATTCACACAATTACATCTACATTCGCAAAATACGTACATACAACGCGTATAACAAGGTTTAAATCAAACATAACAATAAATTATAGCTAACATATCACAAAAAATTAAGATTTAGATTTTTTTTAAGGATCCCTATACGCAGACTCGAACGTACGTATAAGAACCCCTTGGGTGGCGGTGGCACTCTGGACAAATCTGACAATGGTGTCGTTTTATTGCTTTTTTTCAATATGGATGATAAAACTGGCAACGTCGCAATTTTAATTTTCTCCCATTTATGTAGTCAGAGCTCATTGAACAGAAATATTAGTTCGTGATTATGGTAAAATGTCCACAAATTGATCCAATACTCAAAAATATGAAATTTAATCGAAGAAATGGCAACAGTGCAAATCATAAAATTAAATAATTGGCCACTTTTGGCCTTTTTTCTAAAAAAATTCTCGTTAGAAAAAATTCTCATCGTTTAAATCACTCTAAAAAAAATTAAAAATTATTACAAAAATTCACCATGTTGCCAAATGGCATAATTTGAATTTGAAATTTGGCAACGCCGCAAATTTAAAGATTGAAGCCAGAAAAATAATTAATTATTTAATAATTATTTATGCACCTCAGTTTAAAAATTTCAAAGAAATTTGGCAACGTTGCGAAGTCCCTTGTTTATGATGACTATGAGGGTGACAAAGAAAAACACCTTTCTCGCTTTGAAATCCAGTTCCCCCCAAAAATGTCCATTTGGGTACTAAAAATAGATCCTGAGAGCGTCATCCGAATACATTAATGTTTACCCGTCCCGCAGAGCTCTCAACTTTGAGAGCTGTGCGGGACGGGTAAATATTAATGTATTGGGATGATACTTTCAGGACTTATTTTTAGTACCCAAATGAACATTTTTGCTTTTGGGGGGAACTGGATTTCAAAACCATTTTTCTTTCATTTGACTATGCAAAAAAAATACGAAAAATTATGTTATCACTACGTTGCCAAATCTCGTCAAAATTTGAATTCTTCCAATTACTTCAAAACGTCATTTTTTTATAAAACTGGCGACGTTGCTAATCAACTTTTCAAAATAATAATTGAAATCAATTTTTCATGTTCCATTTTTTGTTCTATTATTACATCCCATCTCCTCCTATAAATTCATCGTAATTGTTGTCAAATTAAATCATTTCAAATTTGGCAACTATAAGAATCCGAATTTCAAATTTTCAACGAAACGATCAAAAAAGTCCATTAGGTATCAAATTAATTGAAAATTTGGCAAATTCATAATGATAACAACGCGAAAAAAAATTTTTAAAAAAGAAGAATATTTAGCAAGGCTACCAAAGTGTTTTTTTAACATCGTTTTTTTAAAATGGACAATTTTGCTTAGTTCAATTTAGGTACATACAAAAATGGTCAGAGAAATTCACCGTATTGTCAAAAAAATGTCAGGATTAGGAAATTGACAACGCTGAAAATTTTAATTTCAGCGGTAAAAATTTTAAAAAAATGATGCATTATTGCCATTATTAAACTACTTATTGAAAATTTGGCAACGTTGTATTTGTGAATGGGCCACTTTTTGCATTATTTTATTTTGCATTTTTCAATTTTAATAATTAAATTGAAAATTTAAAAAATGGCCCATTTACGAATTTAATGAAAGTTTGGCAACGTTGGAAAAGTCACTTTATAATGATGACGACGTAAAAAAAAGGCATTGCATTGTTGTCAAATTTCATTAGAATTCAAATCCCTTTCATAGAAAAATGACAATTATTTTTTCAAACAGGGCGGCCAAAGTGTTTTTTTAGGACACGATTCTAAGAATTGTCAACGTTGCCAATATCAACTTTTTTTTAAATTCAAAAGTATTTTTTCTCTCATCACAAGACGTATCTTTGAAATACAGCAATTTTTTGTTTACGTTACTCTCAAAAATTACTAAATTTTTCCACATTGCTAAATTTAGAATCGTACAATTTGGCAACATCGATATAAAAAAATGAAACAGCGACGTTGCCAAATTACGAATAGCATAATTTGAGAACATAAGGAAAAAATTACAAAAAACTGAAACAGCGACGTTGCCAAATTTCACCGAAACTACTATATATTACACCTTTTTAAACACGACGTCAAAAACAATTACGATCGTAAAGAAAATATCAACTCGAGCTGTTAAAAATATCAAAAAAAATCAACGAGTTTGTTGAATAATGAAAAACCAATTTTTGATCAAATTTCCCTCAATTTGGCAACCTCACATTTACACACAAAAAAAAACTGTTATCGAGAGGGATTCAAAAAATACCCATTCCACTCAAAATTTAAATCGTTGCCAAAAAATAATAATAAAAAAATATCAAATAACAAAATAATGTTAAATCAAAAATCATCGTACGAGCTAATGAATTAATTCGAAAAATCATAATAATTCTTTCTCGTCTCAAATTCTCAACAATTAAAACAACAAAAAAAAAAAAATCAAAAAAAAATCTCATCGTCGCAGCTGCCACCGCCGCCTTAATAATTATCTACACCCTTTAGAAAAAAAAGCATGTCGCGCAAAAACTTTCACATTTCACCCGGAAATTCTCAAAATCGCCATCATCGAAGCCGTTAAAACTATCACAAACAATACTCCTCGTTACCACGACGGATATTAAATAAATAAAAATTGAAAAAAAAAGAAAAAAAGAAACACGATAAATGGTACTAAAAAAAAAAGTCCGCTACACTTAAATCATGAAATAAAAATTTAAAAGGATGAATACGAAAAAAGGGATTGGGTCGGGGGCAGGGGCAGGGGCCGAGGGGACTCGTAAAACACGTTTTTTATACAATATAATGTACAAAATAGGTAGGTAGATATTATGTACACATTACACGATATAGTACATCATAAACTTCGAATTATTATTTCTTTTCGCATTTTTGTACTGGTAAAAGTAAAGGGGTTGTAAATTACACGCGATAAAAATTCATTATAAATTATTATGTATAAAAGAAAAGAAGAAAGAAAGAAAAGAAGAAAAAAAACAGAGGAGGAGAAGAAACGAAAAACGAAAAAGAGAAGGTCTCGATAGAAAAAATAAATAAACGAGGAGTAAGAGAAGGAGGAGGAGGAAACACAACACATTAGACGATAAAGTGGGCTGAAGGTAGGATGCGGGGTTCACTTTGGTACAAAATATTGCTGATTTGTTCCGGCCATCGATTGATTGTTCATTTGACTTCGCGTATTGGTCGCGTACAGCTGTTGCTGGAAATTGTGATACTGCTGCGCGTAATTTGGATCGGCGGTCGTCGGACCGATGAATTGCGAATTCTTGAAATTATTCGACTGCCCTATGCTGGGAGGCAGCGGCTGCGTAGCGTCCGGCGCCACGCCTCCGGCCATATTCATCGAAGGCATCTTGTTTGGGCCCGAGTTGGGCATAAACATGTGGCAATTATTGTTAGGCATGTTGGGATTGGGGCCACCGGGAGGCGGGTACATTTGTTCGTTGCCGTAGGGCGGCATTCCCATGTTACCCATGCGCATCATGTTGGGAGGTGGCGGGCCTCCCTGATGGGGTGGCCTCATACCGGCTCGGATCATGGCAGCTGTGGCCGGATTAGGCCCGGGTGGCATGTTGCAATTCATTTGGTTCATCATTTCGTTCATATTTGGGCCTGGGCCACCTGGACCAGGCCCTGGGCCCGGTCCGCCGCCGTAGTTGTTGGGGAAATAGTTCATGTTGTGCGAGGGTGGCATTTTATTCTCCATGTTGGGCGGCATGCCGGCCGGATTCGAGAACCTTTGCAAGAATTCCAGGCTGGGTGGTCCGCGCGGCCCTACTGATTGCGATTGCGGCCTGTTTGGTAAATACTGAATGGTATTGGGGGCGTTGGGCTTCACCTGGATGTTGGCGCCGTTGTACGAGTTTGATAGCGGGCCGCCGGGAGGTCCGGGAGGTCGGCCCATCATACGAGGTGAGTTTTGGCCCATCATGGGCGGATACGGGTTCTGCATCATGCCACCGGGCGGTTTAGGACCTTGAGGGCCGCCTGGTGGGCCTTCGTTGGACATCTGAGGACAAGGCATCATTCGTTGGCCGGGTCCGGGAGGTCCTATGCTGTTACCCATGGGACCGCCTCCGCCACCATGCATCGGATTCATACCAGGTACCATTTGAGGATTGTAGACCATACGCGAGTTATCAGGTGGCATGGATGGTTCGCCTCCCGGACCTCCTGGACCAGGGCCCTGGCCAGGTCCGCACATTCCCATGTCGTTCATCTGCATCATATGCATATTATTAGGCATGTGGCCGGAGCCCGAATTGTAAGGCATCATACCGCCGTGCATCATCGGGCCGCCTCCGGGCTGCTGAGGCGATCCGGGCACGTTATTGGTTAGTTGCTGGCTCATCTGGGCGAGCGACGAGATCGGATCGAATTGCGAAGGTTTCGAGGTAGTGTTCATGCTCGGATTTAGAGGAACATTATCGGATCCGATACGACCGCCGAAGTTGCCAGGGCCGCCCGGGCCGCACGAGTTCGGATCTTTGCTGTCGCCACCCATCGAGCATTGCATTTTGTCAGGCGACGATACATCCATGAAATTAGACTTATTGCCGGGACCGCCGGGGCCACCGATGAAACCGCCGGGCCCGCCTTGACCGTATCTTTGCTGATCTGACATCTGCGGACTGCTGCACGCGAACCTCAGATCGTTTTTCATTTGATTAGAATTATTTGCGCCGCGCATCTGAGGAGGTACGTTCGATTTGGAGTCGGGTCCGCTCGGACTTAGTTCGGAGAAATCGGCTGGCGTGCCGGGGTATCGTGCGCCTAAATCCAGAGACGTGGGCGTCAGTGGCGTATTCGGTGCGGAGACCGAGACTTTCGAGCAATTTCCGTCGTTCGACGTGACTGGTGGCATAATCGTGTCTAGGGCTGCCGTCGATAACCTAAGAGAGCAAATTGCGTACCAAGGTATTAGATTAAAATGAACAGAAATATAAACAAATTTTTTCTTATTTCGCCCTCTCCTCGTCCGAGTTGGAAACGAAAAGAAAAGTGGTATACTTACGATGGCGAAACGATACTGGTGGTATCCTTCAGACTCGTATTTGGTTGCTTTTGTATGGTTAGTTCTTGGCCTTCGAAGGCGTTTAAATACTGTATATGTTGGGGCGAAGGTACAGGCATTAGGTTTGGCTCTTTGCAATGGGGACCACCCTGTTGCATTTGCTGATTATGTGGCAGTTGCGGCTGTTGCTTTTGCTGTTGTTGCTGAGCGAGTGACTGAAGCGTTCGACCGTAGATTCCGTCTGTGAAATAGATGGATAAAGAAATAAATGACTGAATAAGACAAAGAATGATACACAAGATACGATTTCAATTAAATTTTTGAAATTTTTGAACTAATTTTTGAAATACTCTCAACAAGTTTTTTCCCAAAAACTTTTTGGTGGTCGAATTTGTTCCTAAATTTTTTTTTATCGAAACAGTTGTTTTTAAATTTTTTTCTAGGAGATTTTTTTTTTCAATTTTCACAAAAAAAAATCATTCCAGGTACATTATTTTTACTTGCATTTTAAAAAATATTTCCAAGAAATAACAAACGAATACTATTGATAATTCCAAGAATATGGGGGGGGGGGGGGGGGGGTTCCTACGTATAACTGATTCTACTTTGTGACTTATCTTTTTACAATAAAATTTCGACTCAAATGAAATTTTCAATTTTTTTGCAAAAAAGTTCAAAAATATTATCATTGATACATTTTTAAAACAAAACATTTGATAGGAAAAAATTAAAACAACACTTTCTGAGAGAAGAATAAAATAATTGTACTAGACAAATTTTTCTTGGGAATTTCAGAACAAAATTACCTAATTCTAGAGAAATTGAACTCGGTTTTTAGAAATTTGTTCTAAAAAATAGAAAAATTGTAAAATAGGAAGGTAAGTACATTTTTCAAAAAAAAAATTTATTTTGAAACAAAAATTTAAAAAATTGTTTGTAAAATCGAAAAATCAGTTTTCAAAGAAAAACATAGGGTTTATCATTTTCAAACAAAACTTCAACTCCGCTTCTTAATAAAATTTAAATTCAATCAATAAAAAAATAATAAATTCTTAAAACAACATTTTTGGGGAAAAAATGAGAGGATCCTTTGAAATCGATAAAATTTAGAAGAAGAAAAAATCAGCTACAACTCATAAAATTTTTTTGAAAAATTGTGTACTATTTTTTTGTAAAATGAGAAAAAAATTTTGAAACAAAATTAAAAGATTTGTATCAAAAAAAATTACGAATAAAATGTTGTTTTATAATAACATTTTAATTGGACCAAAATTTTAAAAATTGCCCAGAAAAGTTTTTAGATCAACATATTTTAAAAAAATTGAAAATAAAACTTCAGAAAAATTTTAGCGCAAAATGAAGAAAGTAGGTATTTGTAAGGTTTTTTTTTTATGAAAATACAGTGTCTTAAAAATATCAAAAATAATATTTTTGGAGAAAATATAGAAAAAAGTACAAAATTGTTAAAATGATGAAAAAAATGAAAAATTCATCAAAAAGGTAGGACATTGAGTATTTTTGGATGAAATTTCTAAACAATGCAAAAATCGTTTCTGAACAAAATGGTTTTCAGATAAAATGTTAATTCAACCCAATTTAAAAAATTCTTCGAAAAATTTTGAACAAATTTTAATAACAACATTTTTGAAAAAAAAAACGTGAAATGGTATGAAAAAATTGAAAATAGACAAATCTGTTCTCAAACAGTGTTTGAATAAAAATTCTAAAGCATAAAAAAATTATTTTAAAACAAAAATTTCAACTGATAGAAATTTTGATTCAATCAAAATTAAGTTGTTTTCAAAAAAAAAAAAAAAAAAAGGCAATAAAGAAAGTAGGTATAGGACAAAATTTTTAAATTAGAGCAATTTTTATTTCTTTTTTCAAAGTTGAGATTGAAATTAATTTAAAAAAATTGTACCGAATTTTTAAAAATAATTTTTTCTCTAAATTTTAATTTTTATAACTTTTTTTTAATCGAAGAAATTGTTTTTGAATCAATTTTTTAAAAAAAAGAACTGAATAAATTATTTTCAAAAAAATGAAAGAAAATTTCAAAACGAAATTATTTATAGAATTTTCTCACAACATTTTTCATGTAGGAACTATTTTAAAAAAATTTCCTGGCGAAGTATATAGTACGTAGGTAATTGAGTAAAATTGAATAATAACAAGTCTTGTTATGTTTTAATGGACAAAAAATTTTCATAGAGGGCAAGTTGAAATTTGAAAAAAATTCTATTTTTCTCAACTTATATGGAACTATTTTTTATGCATAATAATTTTGGTAACAATTTTCTAAAAAAAATTTTGACTTGAATTTTTTGCCAGCTATGGTATTGCAAAGTGCAAACTGAGTTTCTAGGAATAATTTTGCTTATTACAAAAATTTTGATTGGACCCTTCCCTTCCCTTCCCTTCACTCCAACTGGCAATTGAGGGCCATAAGAGCAGCAATAGTACTACACTTGAGTCCAGTTTACTCAATTTGCTAACATGGAGGTGAATCGTTCTTGTTGAGTTTTACGAAGTCCCAACTCCCAAGTCCAATACTCCATCGATAGATACTTGATATTCGAAATTCTAGGAGAGGGAGGGTCCAATCGAAATTTTTGTAATAACCAAAATTACTCCTAGGACTTCAAGCTACAACTTTTGTTTGAAAATTTTTTCAATTGGACCCCTACCTCCGCCAGTTTTTAATAATAGTTTAAGTATTTTCAAGTCATATTATGCGAAATTGGAATGGAAGGAAGGGTCAAATCGAAAATTTTATAATGACCAAAATTATTTCTAGGATCTCAATCTACAACTTTTGTTTGAAAAAATTTTCAATTTGACCCTTCCCCCAATTTTGAAAAACAATGTACCTGATGTTATGTGAAATCATAGTAGAATGATGGATCTAATCGAAATTTTTATAATAACCAAAATTATTTTTCGGATCTTAATCCACAACTTTCATTTGAAAAAATATATATATATTGGCCCCTTCCTTCAGGGACGAAACAAGAGGGTGTGGGGGGTTCACCCCCACTGAAATTTTTTCCAAAAAAATCGGCAAATTCCTGAAAATTTGGCAATTTTTGGAAAAATTGGCCGTATTTTGTTAAAATTCGGCCATGTTACTGATTTTTGACGAAATTTTGTCGGAAAATTTGGAAAATTCATTAAACGTTGCCGAAAATTTATAAAAAGTCGGCGAATTTTCGATTTGCCGACACCAAGTTCAAAACGAAAAAAAAAGTTATTTTAGTCGGCAAATTCGTAATTTTTTTCAAATTTTAGTCGGCAAATTCGGCAAATTTCTCATCCCCCCCCCCAGGTTTTTACCCAAGTTTCGTCTCTGCATCCCTTACTCCTCTAATTTTTAATCAGTATCTTCGGAGTGTTATGCGAAATTTCAAACAAAAGTTGTAGCTTGAAATCCTAGGAATAATTTTGGTTATTACAAAAATTTTGATTGGACCCCTGACTCCTCACACTAGTAGTTATTAACACACAGGAATTGTGGCATGATGCAAATCATTTCAAGTCCAATAGTCCAAAAATATGATCAGAGGTCATCCTGCCCCATTCTCATTTTTTTTCTCAAATTCCGTTTAAAGATTGAAACCATGGTTAAACTTACCGGGCGATTGTTGACCAGAAGTAGCGGGTGAAAATTCGTTGGATAAAGGTCCGCCGCACATTTTACCATCCTTCTGTTTGGAATTAGGCGACAGATGCATGGTGGATGACACAGGCGTACCAGGATTGCTAATATTCATACCCCGATGACCGGGCGACTCTATAGAGGTATTTAGTTGATTGGTGGTAGGACTGGGTCCAGGGCCTTGCTTCGACGCCGGCGAATTCATTCCGGAACACGTTCGCGGCGACGGAAGCGATAAGTTAGAGGTAGCGTTACCGGGCGAGTTAGGATTCGGACTCGGTATAGCGATAGGTACGCTGGCTGAGCGAGTGGTCTGATGATACGGCGGAGGCGGCCCTTGAGATCGAGGTCCGGCCGTACCGCCGCAACCGGCCGCTTTCCTTTTGCGGTCGTCCAAAAAAGGTTGCATTTTTTGCCATTCCGCGTGCGCTGCGCTCATCGACGCGGACGGATTGGACACAGTCTTTTGTAAGCTTTGCATTTCTGCGGGGTCCATGCTGCCACCTCCGCCACTGCCTGGACCACCCGGAGGCACGGCTGAGCCCGGCGGTGCGGACGAAGGCCCCGATGGTGTCGGACCTGTCCCCAGCACCGATGAGATATCGTCGGCGCTCAGCTGATTGTGGACGGACGGCTGCATATCCGAAGGCATCCCGTGATGGCCGGCCGCTGATTGCGGTTGCCCTGCACCGGAGCCTTGTTGTTGCTGTTGCTGCTGCTGCTGGTGATGACTTTCTGGTAATAGCATTTCGCCTAGTTTGCGCAACGTCGCCAGCTGCTCTTTGCGGTGTAGCTTTTGCTCCGGCGTTAGGTTTTCGTCCGGAACTTTAACTCCTGTAACAGAAAAAAGCCAATGGAGTGAATTAATTTTCGAAAAGAATTCATTCCTTCGATACTTTTCCAATTTAAAGAAGTATGGACGAGTTGGCGATCGGAGACACTTTTTAAAAAATATTTTGGGGCTGGTAGCAATTTTTTTTTAACAAAGAGTAAAAATTTTATGACACTGTATACAAACAAGGTGTATAAAACAAAATATGTACTTAATTCAAAATCTAAAATTTTAATGAATTCAAAAAAAAAATTTTTTTCAATACTTATAAATTAATTTTTATTGTAAAATTATGTTTAATTTTTCAAATTGGCAAAATTTGTATTGAATATGACACAATTCATTGCAAAAAATTATTGAAACCTATAAATTTCAAAACCCAACTTTTAGAAAAAGTCTGAATTTATTTTACTCTCGGAAATAATTTTACTCTGAATTTGACCAAATAATTTTAAAAAAAAAATACTAATGATAACTAATTTTGAAGAAAAAATCAATAATTTCTTTGAAGAATTGTTTACTTTGTATAATTGAATTGTTCGTTTTCTTCTTACATTTTTAGTTGAAAGAATTTTTTAAAATTTTAAGAACCTTTTGTTATGATTCATTTTCAACAGAAAGAAAGAGAGAACTTTTAAAAAAACTTTCAGATGAGTTTTGTTACAAAACTATTCTTTTCATTAAAATATTTATTTTGAAAATACTATCGCCAACCCCCTTTTTTTCAATTGAAAGAATTCCAATTTTTCAAGGGAAACATTTTAAAAATCAATTTCCAAATATTTTTGAAAACATTTTTGCCAAAAAACTATTTTTTCAATCAGAAGGATTTTTCATATCTTTCTTCAACAGATTATTCTTGAAATATTTTCTTGGCAATTTCAACACTTTTGAAAAAGTTTTGCCAAAAAAGTATTTTTTCAAGTGAAATTACTGAAAATATTTCCTTGAAACATTTTTTCAGCGATTTCATAATAATTTTTGAGGTATTTTCATCAAAAAACTTTTTTTCCAACTATTTTTTCAACCAAAAGATTTTTTGAGAACGTGTCTAGAAATATATTTTTGACAACTTGAAATACTTTTTGGAAAATTTTTGTTCAAATGAATTTTTCTTGAAATTGTTTTTTGAATTTTAAAATACTTTTGAAAATATTTTTGCCAAAAAATAAACATTTTTTTTTATTAAAAGAATTTCTCAAAACATTTTTTTTGGTAGATATATTTTTAAAACAATTTTAAAATCGTTTTTTGAGCAACTCTTGTCAAAAAACTATTTTTCAAATGATTTTTTTTTCAAAAGTGTTTTTTTTAAACATAAGTAAGCATTCTTCATTTTCAATAATTTTAAAATACCTACCATCCTAGAAATTTTTTTCAAGACAGCTTTACAATATAAATTATATTTTTTTGATAACACGTCAATCTTTTCAAAGCATTTTTGTCAAAAACTATATCATTGTAACCAGAAGATTTTTTTCCTTCATTTTTTCCAAAAAGAATTCTTCAAATCACTTTTTGAAATTTTTTTAAAAATTTACGAAAATACTATTTTTTTAATCAAAGGAATTCCTAAATTTGTCAAAAAGGGGAAAGCACTTTGAATATTTTTTTACCAATTTTAAAACAGTTCATCGGAAATTTTTGTCAAAAAACTCTATATCCATTTTTTTTTTCAAAATTATGTTGAAAGTTGGCTTGAATGGTTTTTAATTTTTACTTCATAGGAAATTTCGTTTCTTGAAAAGCTCTCAATTTCTAAGTATAATTCTATCTAAGCTTGGATTTGTAAAAGAAGTCGATGTTGAATTTTCAAAAAAAAATCATTTTTCAAAATGTCCAGTTTCCTAAATTTTTTAACTTCAAAAAATTATTTGTTTTGAGACGTTTTCAGTTTTCAAATAATTGATGATTTCAACAAAAAAAACGTCAATTTTTGACCATTTTCCAATTGCAAACAAAGTTGTTAATTTTTTTCAACTTTCTAATTTTCAATTTTTGATTTTTTTTTTGCCTTTTCGGAGTTTTTATTTTTCAAGCAATTTTCAACTTATATAAATTTAAATTTAGGTATAAATAATTTTTAATTTTTAAAAATTTTGAATTCTAAAAAGCCTTTGATTAAAAGAAATTAAAATTTCAAAGTTGTACTTATGAAAATTGATTTATAAAAAATTATTATTTTTTGAAAAATAATTGCGTTTATACTACTTAATAATATGAGGTAGGTACAAAAAAAAGTTCATTTTTAAAACGTCTTCATTTCCTCAAAAAAATATCAATTTTAAATTTGTAAAAAAAAGTTACCTCGTCCGATGCATGTTAGTCGCATCACTGTCTGTCATACCAGTTTTTGACAACCGGTCTGACAGACAGTGATGTGACTATTTACGAAACTTTTTTTTTCATGCGACTACCGTTTAATAATTTTATTTTTCGAAGTGAATTATTCTGTTGAGTTGGTAATTAACACCGAAAATGTTCGTATTATCAAATTAGATGAAATGAAAATGAATTTGAAAATCATGTTCATGTTCCCAATATTGTTCGCATTACTGGTAAGTACACACATTTTATGAGTTTCTAATGGTGATCTAATATTACTTTTCGACAAAACAGAAAATAAAAAATTCAAAGGGATTTTATTTTGACACAATTTCCTTTTTCTTGCTGGTTTTCTTCAAGTACAATAAGTAGTTACACTAGGGTGTGGGTGGACCTTATTTTGGACGTTGTTCCCAAAACTGTTTCATTTTAATAAGAAAATAATTCCTCATTTGTTTTATTTTTCCCCTAACTGAATGTTAAGTGACACATGGTCATCCCCTTTTTTTCACTAAAATAAAAAAATTGACCAGTTTTCAGAATCTTGCCAATTTTTGGTTACAATCCATCAAAGTTATCCTTATTTATGAGAATGAATTCCCAAATTTATATTGTTTCCAATCCTAATTTTTTTTTTTTTTTTTTTTTTTTTTTTTAACAACAACAATGAAACAAAAACGAAAAAAATTAGCAAAATAAACGAAAAAATTGACCGATTTTAATTTTTCTGAAAAAAAGGGGTGACCAGGGGCTATTGAAAATTCACTTAGTGAAAAATTAAAAAATCATTTTCATAAAAATAAACAACTTTGGGTGCAAGACAAAAAAAAACGAAAGTCCAAAATCCAAAATAAGGGCTACCCTAAAGTACTCGTTTGAGATAAGAATTACTCATTAACAATTTTTTTTACAGACGATTATTTTGAAATGCGAAGCAAACGATTGGTCGAGTCCCCCACAGAGTCCTCCTCCGAATCCTAATGATCACAAAGGCGAAGCAAATGTTCCCGTAGATCTGAACGGTCTAAAAAGCTTCTCAGGTGAACCTGAAAAGCACGACCTTTTCATATTCTAGGTACTTGACCGTGGATATTGGTAAGATCAATCATGCAACAGCATAAACATTCAGATTTAAATTTCACTCAAAATTAATTTTCTCATAGCAAACAGACCTTCTCATCTTTTCTCAATAAAAAAATCTACTTGATCATGCATTTATAGTAAGTACTAATTCCTAAGTCATATTGCATTTTGTTTTTCATTTTTCACCTGATCGATCAAATCCAATTTCCATTTCGCTTTTGAGAGGAAAGATTGATTTGTATATTCACTTATTCTGAATTCTTTATTTCAAGGTTGAAGTTTTTCACAGTTTTTTTTTTTTTTTTGATTTTTGGAAATCCATCAAAAGAGCCTTATTTTATTTTTTTTTGTTTCTGCCAGCCCAATTAATAAGGAAATAAACTCGTATTTTGGGCGAACAAAAGTTTCTTATTTTTAAAATGTTCCTATCGGTGCCCTGATTAACCAATAAAAAGTCAAAAATCCACGACTTCCCATGACCGGGTGTTTTTTTTTTTGTTGCAAAATACAAAATTTTTCCAAGACTTCGATGTCCATTTTTCGAAATAACACGACTTTTCCAAAACTTCAATGGCCTATAGACACATTGATAAAAAAAATGGGGATTTTTTTTTCTACGTTTCACACCACTTCGAAAAAATCTGCGCACGCCACTGCGTCTGTTTGCTTTATACGTACTTTTATTCGCGCAATTAGTCGACTTAAACAACAAAAACATTTGTCAATTTGACACTACCAGTTGAATTTTCCACTTGTTTGTTGGGTTCGAAATGCGAAATATTACGTCATTGCACTCGCAGTGCGTAGGCCAGTGGGTTAGTTTGAATTTCAAAATTTGTCGCGTTTTTCAAAAACTTCAATCAAGTGTTTCCCAAAAATATCGATCAATTGAATCTGATCAGTAGTATCTCGAAAAATTTGATTACCTGTTTTCCAAAAAAAAAATAATCAATCATTTCCCAAAAAATGTAATTTATTACCAATCAACTTGTCAAAAAAAATCAAATCCAATTCAGTTTTTGTTCATGGTTCGGTTTTGGTTTTGGGTTTCAATTAATAAAGTTCCAGGTTTTGGTTTTGGTTTTATCCCACAAAAATAAAGGTTCAGTGCCGGGTTCAGTGTAATTTATATTTTGGGCAATTTTATTTTTCCTCCTACAAAATATTGTTTTAATGCCAGGTTCATTTGATTTATTTAGGGTCGGAAATCAGAAACAAATTAGGTTATAAACTCATTTCAGTTATTCAAGTTAAGAATGTCAACCGTAAAATAAAAAATGAACAAAAAATGATGAAATAAGTGTTAAATTATTTACAAGTATTTCAAAGAAATATTTAGAAAATGTTAGTTATCTGTTTAAAAACATAAAGAAAATTCTTCTTGGCAATTTCTTAAAAATAAAAATACGAAAAATTCTGTAGGAGTAAAAAAATACAGGTACAGTAGAGAAGAAAAAAATTCTCTTATGCAAAAAAAAATATTTTGACAAAAGTGTCTTCGAAAAAAAAATTGTTGAAATTTCAATCTCAACTATTTCTAAATTTTGAAAAAGTCAATACAAAAAGGGAAACAAAAAACAATTCTCAACTTAAAAAAAAAATACGTTTTCAATTTAAAAAAAATCAGAAAATCATTTTGAATTTTTTTTTATTTTAAATAATCATAATTTTTAAAGGATTTGTCATTTATTTTTCAAAATTTGAATTTTTCAATAATCTAAAAATTCAGCGTCGGTTTTGTTTCGTGCCAAAATTGAAAAATTACGAAGCTCTGAAAAAATTGAGTCATTTTTTTTCAATTATTTCCAAAAAAAATTATTAAAATTCGTTTCTAATTTCTCATTTGAATCGGTCATTTACTAAACTTAATAACATAGGACATGGCAGAACAGTCAGAAGTGTCAAATTCAGATTGCAATGAATACCTGCTCCTGCATACGCAAAAAGATCGACTTTTTTTCAAAACTGAAAATTTACAAAAAATTAAAATTTGTTTCTTTGTCTACCACCTTGTAGAACTTGAAAAAATAAACGAAATTTATTATGACATATTTCTGCCTATCTCTGAAATTGAAAGGGTTAGAAAAGAAAATGATAATTTAATTCAATTTTTTAGAAAATCCAAAATTAAATATTATGAAAAATTGAACATTCAAACAACAATTAAAAAATGTTTCTTTGCATACCACCTTTATCATCTTGTGGAACTTGAAAAAACAAACGAAATTTATTATGACATATTTATGCCTATTTCTGACACTGAAGGGACAAGAAAAAAAAATGCTACACTGTAAAATTTAACTTGGAAAAAAAAATTGAATTAAAATAGCATTTTCTTTTCTAGGCCCTTAAATTTCAGGGATGAGAAAAAAATACGTCATAATGAATTTCGTTTGTTTTTCAAAGTTCAATAAGATGATAGGCAAAGAAACAATTTTTAATTGTTTTTTGAAATTTCACTTTTGGATTTTTTCCCAATTTTCTCAAAATTTAAGGCAAAGAAACAATTTTAATCGTTTTTTGAATTTTCACTTTCGAATTTTTTCCCCATTTTCTCAAAATTTAAGGCAAAGACACAATTTTAATATTTTTTTGAATTTAAAATTTTAAAATTTTTTTTCCATTTCCTCAATATTTCAAACTTCAAAAAATTCACAAAAAATTTCCCAATGGAAACGGGCACCTGTAATCATGTTTCAATCGTCTCCAAAAAAAATAGTGAAAATTTGTTTCGAATCTCCCATTTTGAATCGATCATAGTAAGTCCAATAGCAACATTTACCAAAATTGTTATTCACTTTTTTTCATTGCACCACAAAAATTCTAGTAAAACAAACCAATTTTAAAACATCCACTGAACAAATAATTTTACCATTTGTTCAAACTCGTTCATTACTTGCGTATTGCTTTTCACGTCAATGAACGAAAAAATACCCACGAAGGTCGAAACATCTCTCTTTACACAATATTTTCCCATCAATTTTTTGAACTTACTTAGGTACCTACTTTCACTTTTTAATAATTTCATTTTTTCAAGCGAATTGTTCCGTTGAGTTGGTAATTAACAATAACATGGAAAAAATGTTCATATTATCAAAATAGATGAAATGAAAATGAATTTAAAAACTACGTTTATCTTTGCAATATGTCTGTGAGAGCACAGACACTTCTTATTCAACTGTAAAGTGAGTCCTCTTGCACTCTATGAATTAGATGAAAAATCATTTTTTCACAGCCTCCCCCTCCCCCTAAGAGGAAAGACTGATTTGTATATTTATTCATACTGAAACCTCTGCTTAAAAGTGGAATTTTTTAAAAACATTTTTGATTTTTGAAAATCCATCAATGAACCCCAATTTTTTTCCCCCCTTCTAGCTCAATCAATAAGGAAATCTGTAAAACCTTAAGTGTTTTAGTCGAGCAAGTTTTTTAAATTTTAAAATGTTTCCATCAATGCCCTGATTACCTATCAAAATTTTCAAAAATTCATTTCTCGGCATGCACCTCCTCCTCCTCAAATGTATTTAAAGAGACCCCGTTGTTTTTCACTAATGACCCTTAGAATACTCATTTAAAAATGAGACTTTCATAATAAAAAATTTAACCACAGAAAGAAACAAAACACCATGCATTAATTAAAATTTGATCATCTGTTTACCAAAAAAAAGTTACTCGATTATTTTCTAAAAAATTTAATCAAAATCAATATTACCTAATTTTTTCAAAAAATATAGTCAATTTTTTTCAATTGTTTCCAAAAAAAAAATTGTGGTTGTTTTCAAATCCCCATTATTTGAATCAGTCAATTGCTAAAAATATTTTCAATTTTGTACTCGTAAAATAAAATTTCTGAATTTTTTCGCTATTTGGATCATTTTAAAAACATTTTTTGTAATATTCATTTTTTTTTTTTTTGAAGTAAAAAAGTTTTCATTTTTTTTTTAAATAAAAAAAATCGTTCCAATTTTTTTGAATAAAATTCTCCACATTTTTTTTCTTTAACTGAACGTTTTACGAGTACCTACTTTTTTCAAGTAAATAATTTCTCATTTTTCTAACATAATTTTTTTCTCGTTTTTTCAATTATTTTTTTTTTGAGATAAAAAAAATATACATGATAATATATTTTTTTTAACCTTTTCCAGAAAAACTCTCCGAATTTTTTCCAAGCATCAATATAAAGTCTTAGGTACCTATAATTAGTAAAAAAAAAGAAAATTTGATAAAAAAAAATTAACCGACTTTTGGACATCGGATAATCGAGTAAAATCAGTTGCATTTCTCGCTCGGATAATCGAGAAATCGGATAATCGGATGTCGGATAATTGAGGTTCTACTATACGTTTGAGTCGATCATTTTCTAAACCTACTAATAAGTCCAATAACGACATTTACGAAAATTGTTATTCATGTTTTTCATTGCTCCGCGAAAATTTCAGTGAAATAAATCAATTTAAAACATCCATTGAGCAAATAATTTTTTCAGTTGTTCAAACTCGTTCATTACTTGCGTACTGTCGAAAAATCTCTCTTTACCCAATCTTTTCCCCCACAATTTTTTTCAACTTACTCACTTTCACTTTTTAATAATTTCATTTTTCAAAGCGAATTGTTCCGTTGAGTTAGTAACTATTATGTTCGTATTATCAAAATATATAAAATGAAAATGAATTTGAGAATCACGTTAATCTTTCCAATATTGTTCGCATTACTGGTAAGTTCACACATATAAGACAAATACTTATTACTTTTTTTTGAGTGAAACATTCCTATCCTCTCTCAAAGAAGAAACTAACAGATTTTTTTTATGATTTCATTCAGAATAATTTAGAAAATTCTTTACTCCAAAAACATTACGAATTTTTCTCTTCTTCAAAAAATTGTGGAATTTTTTTATCGAAAAAATCAGTAAATTTTTTCGTCTCCGAAAAATTAAAAGAGTTTTTACTTGGGATTTTATTTTATTTTTTTTAAATAATGCGGGTTTTTTCATAAAGTTGAAAAACTTTTTACCTAAAAAAAAAATTGAGAGATATTTGTTTTCAAAAAATTATGAGATATTTCAAAAATACCCAAAGACCCAAAATTGATTTTTTTTTCTCTAAAAATAAAAAAAAATTAACTAAGTATAAAAAAAATAAAATTAAATGAAAAAAAGAAACCGAGATTTTTTTATGTATTTTTAAGATAAAATTTTTTTTCTCCGTTAAAAATTGAAGTTTTTTACTCCAAAAATTTGAAAAATTTTGATGTCCAAAAAATTGAGAAGTTTCTTCAATTCTAAACAAGTTTTTTATTCAAAAAAAAAATTAGGACCAGAAATTGAGATTCTTTCTTTGGAGAGAAAAAAAAATCTAAAAAACAGTGATGTTTTTCTGCTACGTCAAAAAATTTAGAGATTTCCCCCCAAAATTGAACGATTTTATTCTAAGACGATTTTTTTTTCAAAACCATAAGAAGTTGTTAACTATAAAAATTTTAAAAAATTTAAGAGATTCTGACTCAAATAAAATTGAGAACTTTGTCTTCGAAAAATATTTTTTTTACTCCAAAAATTTTCTTTTCAAGAAAAAATTTATACCAATCCTCAAGTGAGAATATTTATTATTTCTTATTAAAAATTGTAGTTTTCTTTCCCAAAACACAACAAAATATAATTCTGTATAAAAATCAAGAGATTTTTTAGTGTAGTTTTTTCAAAAATTAAAATCAAACATTTCTGTTGTCGTTTTATTAAATAATTTTTTTTAATGACTGGTAAATTCAGAGTGCCCGTCTAACAAAAAATTTGCTCGTTTAAAAAAAATGGAAAATTATTCTTATTTGAACATCTTAAATTTCCTCTTGGTGGGTTTGATTTTTGGTCACTTTCTGAACAGTAGTGGATTTAATGTCTGAATTTTGGGAAATAAGACAAAAAAAATCCATAATTCTAAAATAAGGGCCACCCCGGTGTACCTACTTTTTGTCCTTGAAGAAAAGCCTCAGTAGTTAGAAATTATGTAAAAAAAAACGAATTTCACCTTTCGAAAAATTTCTTTCTTTTTTGTCAAAAAGCGATAGTTCGCCGTTACAAATTCATATCATTGAAAAAAAATCAATTTGTCTTTCAATTTTTCACTTCTTTGTTGGTTTTCAAAAAGATATCTACGAAAAAACTGAAAAAAAGTGACTTTAGTGACCATTTTGGGAAAATAGTGACAAAAAGTGGCCAACATACGAAATAGTAACAAAGTTACTTTAAAAGTGACTGCATTTCACGTCTGTAAAATTGTTTCTTTTTATGAGAAAATAATTCCCAATTGCTTATTATTCCCCCAACTGAATATCCCCTTTTTTCAGAAAAATGAAAATCTGTCAATTTTTTATTTTCCCAAGAAAAGAGGAATGACCGTAGTCTATTTAAAATTCAAATGGGGAAAAAAATTTAAAAATATGGGAAATTATAAAACAAAACAACTTTGGTGTGGAACGAAAAAAAATTCCGAAGGTCCAAAATGAAGGCCACCCTAAGGCACTTGTTTGAGATAGGCATTATTTTTTTTGCAGACGATTATTTCCAAATGCGAAGCAGACGTTTCACCGAGTCCTTCACCTAGACCTCCTACGGTACAATGTCAGCCGAATTCTCTTGAAAGCAAAAAAGCACTAAATTCTACCAAAGATGGGAACAATCAAAACCCCCCAGGTAAAACTAAAGTTAGGGATAATATGTTCATATTCTAGATACTTGACCGTGGGCGTCGGTAAGATTGATCAAGCACCGCACAAACATCCAGATAATATAAAGGGATTCAATCGAAATTAATTTTCTCATAGCAAACGGACCTAACACTCATTTTTTCCCCAATAATTTTGATTTGTAAACTATAATGCACTGAAAAAAAATTTCTGCTTAGTCATGCGCTTATAGTAAGTACTTTAATTCCTAATCGATATAAATATACATTGTCATATCACACTTTGTTCCTTATTTTTCACCAGTGATTAAATTCAATTTCCATTTCGCCTTTTTTAAGCGGGATGCTGATTTGTATTAACTTTGGGAAATCCTTTCAAGTGGGGCGTTAGGTACAGATATAGAAAGATTTTTTGGAGAAGAGGGCTCACCTTCCTCTCCAAAAATCTTTCTAACTGTATATCTAAGGCCTCAATTGAATAATTTTTCAAACAAATTTTTTTTAATTAAGTCTCTAGAGCAATTTTGGTTATTACAAAAATTTTGATCGGATCCCTCCTTCCCTTCCAATTTTGCATTATACGCATGCGATTTTCATACATAGCAAAATTGGAAGGGAAGGAGGGATCCGATCAAAATTTTTATAATAACAAAAATCGTTCTTCAGATCAAAATACACAACTTTTGTTTGAAAATTTTTTCAATTAGGGCCGTGAATTTTTTTTCAAAAACTCGTCAAAAATTTTAAATGGATTTTTACACCATTTCTTCGTTTTTCCAAAAAACCTGTAGACACCTTAATAAAAAAAAATGGAAGGCCTTTTTTTACATATGTTTCGCGCAACTTTGAAAATCCCAGAGCACGCCACTGCGTTTGTTGCTTTATACTTTATTTGCCCAATTAGTCGACTATTAAACTATGAAAACATGTGTCAATTCGACATTACCAGTTGAACTTTTCACTTGTTTGTTGGGTTCGAAATTTCATACGCGGAATAGTTTCCATTTCGTCAATATGACGTCATAAATATGCTCGCATAGTGTAGGCCTATGGGTTAGTTTGAATTTCAAAATTCGTTATGTTTCCTAAAAAATTTAATCGAGTGTTTTCCAAAAAAAATCGATCAATTGAATTTGATTAATAGTATCTCGAAAAATTGGATTACCTGTTTTCCAAAAATAATATTAATAATAATATGTACCTTGAGACGGTCTCAATTTTTCAAAAAAAAAAAAAAAAAAAAAAAGGTAGGAAAACGAAAAAAAAATAAGCAACATTTTTTCGCCTTGTATTTTAAATTGATGCATTTTATTTGAAAATAATTCCTCATTTTCCACTTTACCCCTAACTGAATTTCAAGTAACCCCTGGTTACACTCTTTTTTTAGGAAAAAATTTATCGATTTTCATTTTTGCGAAGAAAATGGAATGATAAGGACCTACCTTAAATTCAGTTAGGGTTAAAATGAAAAATGGGAAATGATTAACTCATAAAAAGAAACAACTTTGGGGGTAAGACAAAAAATACGAATTTCAAAATGGGGGGGGGGGGAGGGGGGCTAAAAGCAGTACTTCAAATTTACTTGACAAAAAAATAAAAATTGTTAAATTATTTTAGGTAAGTAAAAAAATTTTTTTTTTTTTTTTTTTGAAAAATCGGGAGCTCTTAGGAAAATCCGATTTTGTAGGTACATAATTATGCCAATTTTCGAAAAAGTAAGTCAATTTCAGAAAAAATTCCTAATTACTCGTAAAATTGCCCATTTCAGGAAACATCACCACCTTCTAAAAAAATCATAATTTTTTTTTTTTTTAAATTAAAATTTTTTTTAAAAATGTCAATAATTTTTTCTTCTTCAGATAAATATGAAATCAATGAACAAGTGAAACCTACAATCATAGGCGTAATTGCTGTGATCGTGCCAAGTGTTCTTTGGTAAAGCCTACTTTTCCGAAGAAGAGAAAAAATCTGAATTTTTTTAAAATAAAAAATATAACAATTTTCAAAAGTAAAAAAAAATAGTAAAAAAATCTCTTATTTTTATGGAGAAAATTAGCCATTTTTTCTAGAATTCCGATCTTTTTTTTTTTGAAAAACATCCTCTGTTTTTTGCGTCAATAAAAACGATAAATTTTTTAACAAAAAAATTTCTCAATCTTTTAATGATAATTTTTTTTTAATTTTTTGGAATAAAATTTTTAAAAAAAGTTTGGAAAAAAATAAAAGTTCCGAAGTGAGAGGTATTTTAAATAATACAACTTTCTATTTTTTATTCATAGAAAAAAAAGTCCCTCAAACTTTTTTGAGAAAATTCCTTATTTTCTGCTTTATTTTTTTGAAAAAAATTATAAATAAATAAATTATAAAAATCTTTCAACTTTTTTGGAGTGAAAAAATTTCTCATTTTTTTGTGAGTATTTTTTCAAATGGTGCAAAAAATACCTTAAATCATTGTTTTCGAGAATCAAGTTCACAAACTTTTTTTAGAAAAAAATGAATATTTTTTTTGGAGAATTTTTTTCCTATTTTTTTTTGGGTTCAAACATTTTTTTTAAAATTTGAAATAAAAACTTCTCTCTTTAATTTTCCCTACTGAACACTCTTCGAAAAAAAAAAATAGCTGTACCCTAGAAAATTCCAAATTACTCTTCCTGAAACTGGCACAACCTAACAAAAAGGTCTAGTTACAATTATGACTGCTATCATCAACAGCCGCGTAATTCAATTGAGGATTACAAATCTAATTAAATTTTTTAATAATTTTACAACATCAATACATAGACTAGCCCTCTCATGGTCAATTTTGAATTTTAATTCACTCACGAGGGATAAAATTCAACCCAAAAAGACGTATTCGGTCTCAGACGACTCCCTTCTACCGCCAACTCGTCTATAGTCAATTCGCAACACACAAACAAAACATAAACAGCGGAGAAATAAAAAAACGTAAAAAATTCATACCTATGAGCGACGTCTGCGGAGACAATGGGAGCTGATCATCGGTAAAATTGCCGAGATTAGGTAACACGTTATTTGATAATAGATTGGTATTCGAGTCTGCGGCCATCATATCGATGGACGAACCCTGCGACGGACACTTCATCGGCGGCATGCCAACCCCGTGCATCATGGGACCGGTATTCGGACCCATTTGTCCTGGTAATACGGTATTCATCTGCGGCGGCATCGACCCACCCGTCTGCCCGGGTCCGGGCATGACGTTATTATTGCACATCGGCGACATCATGTGGCCACCGGGGTGATTAGGAGAGTTATTTACATTCATAGGATTCATATTTCCCTGCAAAAAAAGAACATATTGCTCAGTTTACGTCTCACCAACACACCAAGAAAGAAGATTTACTCGACGACTCACTTGTTGATTCCACATCGGTAATCTAGGCGACATATTCATACCGGCCGGCGATCCGGGCATGCCTGGGGCGTGATTCATCATATTAGGACCCATCATAGGGCCTCGAAATCCACCTCTGCCGGCTCCGCATCGATTCGCTCCTACTGATTTTTGTTTCATAGGACCCACGTTGTTTACCCACGGAGTCGAATTCTGCCTGTTGTACGGGTTCATTTTCGGCTCGTTTCTCTACGTAAAGCAGTAAAAGATCGAATTAAGTGAGGCTCCTTTGAAAGGGCAAGTTTGTCTCGAAAGGGACGATTTCGTACCTCTTTTTTCATATTATGTTGAGCACAATGGTAATCTATTATAGAGCGGAATTCTCCTCGTTCAACCGACTTGGCTGATTCATTTGCTAAAATCGACGAAAATACGAACACTTGACTTTGCTGTTGCATATATTGAGCGTCTATCGTTGAAGGTTGCTTATTAATTACATTGCTAGATAAAGGCTGCATACCGTCGACCATAGGATTCGACGAACCTACGTTCATCGGCACCGACGGCAGCATACTATCGCATGAATCTGTCGTCACAAACAAAACAAACCAATGATTAGTACAATATTTTGAAAAATTAATAATTCGGTAGTAGAATTAGACATTCGTGATACGAATTTTACGAAATCGTCGATAATTGGAATTCTGATTATATCACAATTTCGACAGTTTCCTTATCAGGTCCTTGAAATCGACCAAGAAATAATTTCCAATAACTGGATCATCTTTGTAACTCGTTACGAAACATAAGAGTAGTGGTAAACTTCGGCATCGCGGTTGGTATTTACCTGAAGGGAAAACAGGATCAGAATTCATGACATCTTCAGTCTTATGCGGCTTACATAATGGGCCATCTAGCATAAAGTCTGTAAAAAAAATGAAAAATCGATGTAAATCACGTTTTAAAAAATTATAAAAAAATAATTGAGAAATAATTGGTAATGAATCTATCAAAAAAAAAAAAAAAATGGTAATAAATCTAACAATCAAAAAAAAAATGGTAATAAATCTAACAATTAAAAAAAATAAAATAGAAAAAAAAATAAATAACATTATACCAAAAATAATTTCCAATTCTGTTTGAAAATCCATAAAACTCGTCTAAATAAACATCAAATCACAACAACGACTAAAAACCTCCGAATTTCAAAACGAATCTCACTTCATTCGAGCATTTTGTATCGAAAATACTAGTCTACTTTTCAAATACGATTTAAGTAATCATTTTGGCGAATCTTCTAATTCAAAAGAAACCGCCGCTGCTTAGACTTTGATGAACCGACGGCACTATTTGTGGAAGTAATTACCTGGGGAAAAGTCAGCATCTGTGCTTATTATATCTTCAGTCTTAACTTGTGATTTACACGCTGCTGACAAATTGCTATTGAACGTATTGCCATCTAATTTAGCTGTAACACGAGAAAAAAAGCAAATAAACATTTTGCGTAGAAACGCGAATACGAAAAGCAACTTAATGATAAATTCGATGCAAAGATTACAATATAAAAATTACTACACCGCGTCCGCTCGAAAATTGGTGTAAAATGTAAACAAACGAGTGGATTTTTTTTTCGAGTCGGTCGCGGAGTAAATAAAATACGATATTAAATAGTTGGAAATCAGAGTGTGTTTCTTATCGATGCAACGTACAAAAACGACGAGTATTTATCGCTGTAAGATTTGTAAATTCTTGTGCGTAACGTTTCTTATCGAATACGATTAATTAGTAATTTTTCAACTTTCCACTTGTATTTAACCTTTAAACGAACGCTAAATTAATCACGTCGCGTCGATTGGTACGGTAAATGTGCGATATTTGCAATGGAGCGGAGTGAGAGAGAAGCAAAATTTATTCACACTCACGATCGACGGGACAGATATCCATGGCGACAAAATTTTTCGCATCAGTAAACGAACATGCTACAGATGTGGGCGAATTACTCGTAACTTTATCCATAATATCGTCGGCAATTCTAAACGATTCGTCTTTAATATCAATGTCATTTTCTAAACCGACGTCAGATTTCAAAGAACCATCGTTATTGCCGACCACCGACACCGTTGAACCGCTTGAATTATTTTTACCCTTCTTATCAGCGCTTCCACATTTGTCCCTTTGTTTCTCTTTAATCATAGCCATGGACAGGATATCATCCTCCGTTTCATCTGACGAGCTGGAACCAAGAAGCAACTCAGACTGTTGCTTCTCCTTCCTCGGTTTCTTAGACCTCGTTTTGGTTATTTTGCCAAAACATTGGATCTGTAAACAAAACACAACATCGACTATTAGTAAGAGGTAACAAATTACATAACGTAATTAAAAATAAGTACGACCTGGTTGGTTACTTCGTACCGTTCGTACGAGAGAGGTAAAAATATTAACCAAGCCACCTAGTCTAGTATAATAATAAACATCCCACTAGTTTTGTTTACATAATACTTATTACGAGTAAAAATCACATGCCTATCGATTCAATTTGAATTTTATCCTCATATTGAACCCTAAAATACCACTTTTCATCCCAAATGTACTCGAATTACCGGAGCACAGACGATAAAAACATTACACACAGGGATCTAAACAATCCCTCAATGTAGTTATCAAATCACTAGTACATGTGAAACCGTATCTTTCGATCGGTTGCAAATCAACGACTAGACCAAAATTATCACAAATTCGGTTCATTTTACTAATCGACAGACGATTTAATCAATTTACTTCTCGATAGTAGCAGTTTTAGTGACAAAAATGTATGAAAATTGCATTCCATCGGTGTTTTGTTTTGGTAAGGTTTTGGTAAAAACAAAACACTAGGAGAGTTGATTAGACGATTTAGGCAATTTTTAAACATTTTCTCTATCGTCGGTCGACTATATGAGGACGAATTAAGGAGACAATTTCGCAAAAAAGTGGTAAATAATAATAAAAATAATAATACTAACGTACGATAATTCCGTTCGTTTTTCATTTATTACCAAGTACGCAGATAACACTAGTGAATGAAACGATGCTTGGGAATTGCACTACACTTTCAAATGGAATATTTTAGTAACGAAATTCATATTGAAAATTTTTTATAACACATATTTATTAAAAAATATAACTTTGTGACGTTTAATTTGTATTCTCCGTAAATATCAAAACAGCCATTTTAAGAATGAAACTATCAAACAGTGTGGCCAAATGAGAGAACTTGCAAAGAAAAACTTTGTTGTTTTGTGTAGTTCTGAGAAAATCCATGTGGAGCGTTGTGTGCGTTTTATTTTTTTCAACTTTTTTTTGTTTTTAATCTGTGACTTTTCAAATGGAAAACTTCTAAGTTTATAAGTTTAATTTAACTTTGACGATGGAAGAGGAATTCACAAATTTATATTTTTCTTGTATTTTTCCATCAATACAAATTTGATTTGAGACAAAACATTTTGAAAAAAATTCCATGATACGTCTTTGACTTCTATGAATAATTGGAAAAGACGTAAATAATTTATAATAAAGACCACTCGAAATGATTCTACTTAATCTAATCAACATCGTCAACCTGTCATTTCATATTTTGACGATATTCAATAGGCCTACATATTTTCGCCATAAACCAGTCAATTCATTTCTTCTGATGGAAAATGAACCGATATCGAAACACATATTTTAACGCAGCATATTATTATTCAATTAGGTATAAAAGTCAACACTTCGAAAAATTTATTTAAAGGTATAATAAATAACATCATGCAAAAAGAATATAAAAATAATTTATAAAAATATAAAAATTAGAAAGCATCTAGCCATAAATGATAACAACACATATTGATAACTTGCTCGAATAAAGTTTGAAATTCAACGCGAGCTTCATCCTCACTACTGGTGTCTCTTCGATAAACCAAGTTCATAGCCTGAGAAAAATGAAAAAAAAATTACATTTCTGATTTCATTTCACCTTCGACACTCGAAAAGCTTTTAAAAAATTATCCAATTCTCGACTTACGGTGGTATTTTTCTGTAAATCTAAAACAATCATCACAAATCCGTTTGAATATTGCGGATGAAGAATGAGCAATTCTTGGGTGGCACCGTTCGGAGCCGAGAACAAATGGCAGCAATCGGATAACTTCGATGTTAAAGATTTAATGAAAGACTGGAACCAGCTTACGGGCTGACTGAGAATTGTATTAAGTTGACTGTCCATATTGCTTATATCGACTACTTCGGCCAAACTCAGCAAATGTTGGAGTTCGAAGTAAGTTAAAGGCTGTGTGAATAAATTCAAAATTAATATTAGGAATTTTTTTTAAATCGTGACATTGGCAATAATTTTATGTAGGTACTAACTGCAGGCGAAGAACAGAGCAATTTATTCCATAACAAATGAGTTTGACAGTCGAAAGCTCCTTGAGTGACCAGACATTCGATATACTTTTTGGTATCTTTTACTTCTTCCATCATTAGATTTTGTATAGTTTCCTCGTGTGATGAATAGTATCCCAAATAATTGACTAATTCTTGCCTTTAAAGCATTACAATAATCAAATTACAGCCAAGTAGGTAACTACGATGAAATAGGTAAATTGAAATACCTACTTTATCTCTACGTGAAGTGGTACTCCTTTTTTCCTTCGAGGTTCTCTAGAATCATGCGATTCCCTGGACGAACCAGATCCATCAGCATCGATGGTAAATTTCAAATTAATATCTTCCTCGTTGGATGACCCATGATCCTGGGACGTAGAAACCGTACGAAATTTGCCAAGCTTCTGTTCTACTTCTACTTTGGGGTATAGCTCTCTAAAAAAATATATTCTTCGTAAAAATCGATACATTTGAAATTTATTTTCAATTGCGAATAATTCGACTGACCTGCGACTGGTCAATAAAATGTACACTTGAAATTTCATTGTTTTTTGCGAATCGTCTTGATTAATATGGGACATAATGACAGTAATATCGAAATCGTCTGTTTGTTGCATGTCATTTGAGTCTTTATACGATACACCGGATTTATGCTTATTCTGAATCAGCACGTACTGATTATTTTGAGCTTTCTGTGTGAAAGAAAAAAAAATTAAATCAATTTTTTTCTTTTTTACTGAATTTACTAAAATAGATTATACCTACTTCAGCAATTGCAATGGCACCATTTTGAGGTAACATACAAAACGCCACCGTATCGTACTTCTTTCCGTGAGTCAATAAGTAATCGAATAGTTGAGTCGACGCAATGGTAACATTCTCCACACTAATTGTTTCGGCATGAACTAGACTTCGAGCGTAATTCGAAGCTTTTGGATAATATTTCATGAAATCGTCCAAAAATTCGATAATATGATATCCATGCCTAAGTAAAGGTTGCTGATCGGTTATGTACTGATGCAAACATCTCATATGGTAATCGTAGGTGAAAGAGTGTAAATGCATTTGAAACTTAATCCTATCGCATTCGTCCAAGAAACTAACAGCGAACTGCGAAAAAGAATATTTAAATCGATTAAGAATTTTATAAATTTAAAATCAATAGGTAGGTGTTTTTTTCTGGTAAAAAATACCTGAGATAGCAACGAGCTTGTTTTGGTTTTAAGCATGGTGTAGTCCAATGCGTATAGTTTTGCGTTGAAAAATGGTTCAGCGAAGAATAATTCGAATAAGAGGACCCCTCCGTGAGAGAATTTTTGCATGTAGTGGTAATTTCTGGTTTCTCCGATGCTATCACGATGGCTAAAAGAGGAATAATTTTATGAATATTTTGACGTTAATTAGAATATTAATACGAGTACGATAAATATGTTACAATTTTCTCGAAAATGATTCCGAAGGTTGAATTGGGAAGAATCCTATGCACTGTAGGTATTGTTTGTATTCGTGAACGAAATTCGAGCATATTTGCGAATGCCATTTTTCGTCTTCTTCACAAGATTGTGGGTCGTCGTTCTGCAAAATAAAATTAATCTTGTATTTTTTCACATTACAAATTAAAAAAAAAAAAAAAAAAATTAAAAATGCTGACCTTATCTTGAGCTTGAGTTTTCTGTAATAACGAATGATCCCTCGTAGCTGCAGCAGCAACCCTCCATCTAAAAAAAAAAAACAATAATCACCTTCCATCATTCTCTTCCTTTTCATAAATAATTGTAACTCAAATAAAATAATAACCTAGGCATGAATAATAACGGAGTCAGGCAATAATGAATCAGACGTCCATATTGCAAAAAATTATTCAGCATTTCTTCGTTAACAGGAATATTAGAACTTGATCCTTTATTATGCCAAGAGCTAAAAATGTTTTTTTGGTGAGCTAAAACACGAATTAAAAAATGAAGTAAGATTTTATTCAAACACTATAAAATTTTTTTCCTCAAAATTATTACTTTTTTTATCGATATTTTGTACTTCCATCAACTGATTGACATTCTGTATGAATGGATTCTTGTCGGTAATTTTTTCGCGAAGTTCCCTGGGTAGTTTGACATCTCTAAAGCTTTCACTTCCGCTGTATAAAGGCATCACGGTATGTCCTTTCTGATAGACCATTGGGAATTTAAATAACACGTGGATATCTAATTTAGCCATCTCGGTGACCTGAAAATTAAATTAGTTTGAATATGTTTTAGAAATACATATAATGGCTAAGCTAACAATTCAGGGCTAGCAACAAGGAATTTCTCGATGAGATTATTTTTTCCTCGCAAAAAATTGAGATATTTTCAACTCCAAGAAGAGTTTAAAAAGTTTTTCTGCAAAAATTTATACTTCAACAAAATTAAATATTGAGACTAATCAAGACTTTTTTTCTTAAAAAAATGAGGAATTTTTTCTCCAGAAAAATTTGAATGAAAAATAGAATTTTTTTCTATGATGTTGAGAGAAGTTATTTTTTTTCTCGGAAAAGATAGGAAGAATTTTTCACTTGAAAAAAATTTTGTAGCCAGAAAAAATGAAAAAACAATCATCCAAAAAATATATAAAAATTTCATCTACATTTCTTCTCCAAAAAAATTGAAAAGAAAATTGAAATTTTTTACAATGAAAATGAGAGTATTTTTCCTGAAATTTTAAAAAAAAATTTCCAAAAAATTTAAAGAATTATTTCTCCAAAAAAATGAGTGATTTTTTCAAATAAATTGAGACCGATTAGGATTTTGTTTTCTTTAAAAAACTGTGATTTTTCTCTCAAAAATTTGAAAAATATTTCTACCCTAGAAAAAATGAGTAATTTTTTCATAAAAAAAAAAATAGAAAAATTTAACTGATTTTTTTTCAAAAAAATTATTCAAAAACTTAAATTGTTCCATAAAAATTGAGATTTCATTTCACTTTTGAAATTTTGGAGTACGCAGCTTGAGCACCTGAGCTACTGCCATGTTGCCGACCATAACACAGGTCAACAGCCATTTTGCGAATGGGTCCAAAATAGGCTTAATCGATAGTTTAGACCTAGAAACAAAAAGCAATTTCTCATTTTTTGATTTTATTTGTTTTTGTGGGTACAGGAGGTGTTCAAAGTGGTGAAAATCGGTGTTTTTGCACTTTTTCATCTGCTCATACCGGCATAAATTGCTCTAAGAACAAAACCAAGGGCAGATTCGGAATGTACGTTAAATTTTGAGAAAACATCTCTGTCCGTTTTTCCAATTTCAAATTTTAAAGTACCTTAGTAGCGTTTTAATTTTATTATCGAGATCGCCGCCGTTCCGCGCGGAGACAGTCCGATAATTATCGAGTCGTTCTCACGCGGAACGGCGGCGATCTCGATAATAAAATTAAAACGCTACAAAATTTGAAATTGGAAAAACGGACAGAGATGTTTTCTCAAAATTTAACGTAGATTCCGAATCTGCCATTGGTTTTTTTCGTAGAGCAATATTTATGCCGCTATGAGCAGTTGAAAACGTGCAAAAACCGCGGTTTTTGCAACTTTGAACACCTCCTGTACCCACAAAAACAAATAAAAACGAAAAATGAGAAATTGCTTTTTGTTTCTAAGTCTAAACTATCGATTAAACGTACTTTGGACTCAAACACAGGAAAAAGTTCAAAAATTGTAACACAGTGTAAGTAACAGATTTAAAGTAAATACCTTTTTGGGTATATTGAGTCTTTGCAACGGATGATTGAAAAAAATACCCATTTTTTGTTCAACAATACTGGTCAAAAGGTACGACCTCGCGGTAATCCACTCGCTGAGATTTGTAACTAGAGTTGTGATACTTTCAATTCTATCTTTAGTCCAATTATACATGTATAAAGTAATCTGTAATATCATCAGCGGGTTAGTAATTCTATCACGACGTTTAGAAAAAATTTTTTAAAAACAAATCTACACCTTTGAATTGGAAATAATCACTAAAATAAATTTCTGCTTCGTTATGGTAACCGGAGGTTCATCCTGAGACGTGGACGACATCCTCTGCAAGCCCTTCTCAGCTGTAAACAAAATCGTCGATAAAATAGCCAATTAATTAATAAATTCTGCGACAAAATCGAACCTCTGATATTCTCTAGGTTCGTTTTAATGGTACAATGCTCCGGTCCATTTTGTACGTAAAACATACTTCTTCCAATTAACAAACACTTGTCACCGTCGTGACTCATGATTTCGCCGGAATCGACACATGGTGTGTAAATATCTTCTTCTTCTGAGGGGATGTGATGTTTGTAGAATGCGTAACAGGTTGTTTCGTGAGGCAAGAAAATTTGATTAAATTCTTTTAAAATAATATGCAGATTGAATCTGTGAAAATAGCGAATCTAGGTAAAGGATTTGTTCGGTTGATAATTCCATTTAAAAATTAGCTCGTATTACTTTGTTGGTAACGAGGTACTCCAAACCCGGACACAATTAATGACTAGTTCTGTTCCAAAGTCCATCCAGCGAGGTATCATCGAATGGTACGGTTTAAATAATCGAACTAAAAATGAATACAAAATATTATACAATCGATTGGTAAAAAATAAGGCTAATTCGATGATAGATAATTAGCATACCCGAGTCTTCTTCGAATAAGGGATACACGAGATTAATTTTTTCCATTACCAGTTCCCACAGAACATGCCTGATGGCGGATTTTAATTTCGGTTCGAGTACTTCCATGTTTATTTTACCTTGTTTCCAAATACGAAATTCTACTCTGATGCCATCTCCTGTGAAAATACAAGATTATTCGATGAACCTTCCTACACTAAATAATAATGTTATATTATTTTTTTATTTTTTTAGGTACCTGCTTCTGAACCAGGTTTCACTTCGGCCACTTCAGTCATCGATTTTAATTCATCCAATGAAAGAAGAGCCAAAGAATGGCGAACATTCGGTTCATATTCGTCACAGCAGTCGACAGTATCGCCGTTGGAGTTGACAATCAAAACAGCCATACACGCGATAGCTTTACCGATGGTTGGATTTTGATTATAAAGAAAAATATCGCTTTCACTAGCTCGATTGGGGGAATCTTCCGGTACAGAATAGTCCTACGAAAAATTTAATATAAGGAATATTTGAAAAATTCAAACAAATCGACGTAATTTTAGAAAAAGCATACTTGAAAATGATACGAGCTTCTCGGATCCTGATACTTGGGCGAAGAAGCAAACTGCTGGATGTTTTGCTTGATAAGATATCGAAACGTGTACAAATACTTCATTACCCAAACGTCGACGTTGAACTAAAAAAAATCACAAAATGGGTGAAATTTTATCTAAAGAAGTCTTCATAGAGAAAATTGATCAACTACCTACCTGTAATATAGTATTCGGATGCTGGTTAGGTTTTTGAATAAAATGAACGTCTTCGGAGAGTAATTTACATAACCGATTTCTACTCAGCATCACAGAGATTACATCTAATACAGCATCGTCTAGTTTGTTTTGTAAAGCTTGTACGAGATCGTTCTTGATATCTTTGCCAGCTTCGGTGATTCCAAATACTTTCAGTACGATGGAATCGTCCATTCTGGATAAGCCCGATTCGCTATAATCGCTGATTGACTTGTTGCGCGATTTTGATTCGTCCAACTGCAAATAAAATATGATAATTTGCCAGAAAGAAACGTCTAAGACAAATCGTAATCGAATTACTGACCATGAAGGGCATTTGTTCGTCGAAATGTTTACGGTTCAGAGACGTAAACGAAGAGCTTCTTGAAAACGATCCGGAAGATGTTTCTTCGCCGTCGTGAGACTTGATCACGCCATGAATACACTCGTATAATCTACAAACAATACAAATAAAAATAGATACGTTTCTAAAAAAAAAAAAAAAATGAAAATAACTCGTTAATTACCGTAAATAAAAAACATTCTTCTTCTCATCTTGATAAACGAATAAGTTTTTCCGATTCGTAACCAAGAATCCGCTCAAGGCAGAACAAAGAGCTTGAATTCCACGAGATACTCCGCTCTTGATCGAGCTCGATTTCAATCTTGGATGGAGCACAAAAGTCGTCTCCCAAACCACGTCACAAGCGAAGTACCCCGGAACAAAAGCGTAATTTATTTCTGTACCAACGCTAGGAGTTTCATTTTCGCTGTCATCTGCACAAAAAACCTTTTTTCGTAATTTGCTTTAAAAATTTCAAATTATAATAGGTAGGTGAATTTACCATTTAAAGGATCTTGTACTAATAACTGGTCGCAGAGCTTTGTATCGTGTAAACTATCGAGGAGCATTTTTTGATTGACCACTTTACATAAATTTTTAATGTTACTTATGACGGTTTCTCGAACTAAAACGTAGTCCTTGATTTCTTTTTTATTTATTTCTAAAAATCTATAACAGAAAAAATTATTTTTTTTTTGGAAAAAAAACGTAATGAATTCATAGGTAGATTTTATACCTGCAGTGGAAGTAAACGATGACGTAGTTCGCGGTGATGGTCATAATTAGCCAAAAATTGGGCATTTCGGCGCTACTGGAATCTCGATCCAAGATCCATTGAACCGTATTTTGCAACATTCTGTTATTATCTTCTTCGGCATCTTGAAAATTAAAAAAAAATTTTTTAAATAAAATCGATTTGTAGAATGTGTATAAATACAAAAATTATTAGACATACCGGTGATGCTTTCTTGCCTTTGAACGGTGTTGATGATTTTAATCGATTCGGTTTCCGAAATTGACTCGTTACTACTGCAATTTTAATAAAATGAAAAATTATTTTAAACTATGAACAGAATAAACATTCACAGCAGCGTATACATAAGAGAGCTGCCAGGCCCAGACCCTTTCAAAAAATAGTTCGGCTTAAACGATGAAAATGTATTTTTTTTTTCCTTCAAAAAAAGAAATCGAGAGATTATTTATTAGGTAAGTTTTTTTTTTTTTTACTTCAAAAAAACTAAGACGTCTTTAAACTTAGAGCACCTATTCAAACTGACTACAAAAAAAATAAGATAATTTTAATTCCAAGAAAAATCATATTTTTCGCAAAAGAATTGGAGATTCATTTTTCCACGAATTAATTTAGAAAAAAAATTTCTCTACAAAAATAGAAAGATAATTTAGCACCAAAAAATTGAGCGATTTCCTACTTCAAAAAATTTTAAATTATATATTTTTCCCCAAAAAAAATAAAGATTTCTTCAAAAAAAAAAAAAAAATGAGAGGTAGGTACCTAAATAAGAAATTTCCTTTTCAAAACAGAAAAAAAAGATGAATAATATTCCAAAAAATGCATACCTACATTTGGCAAAAAATTTGGTGTGTTTTCTCAAGATTTTTTTTTGTCGAAAATTTGAAAAATATTTTGTATTTACGGACTTCAAAAAACTGACAGAATTTTTTTTCGAAAAAATTAAGAAATCCCCAAAAAATAATATGAGAAAAAATTTTATTTGAAAAATATGAAGGAATATTTTCAGTTCCAAAAATTGAGAAATTCGTATATTCGAAAAAAAATTTAAATGCCATTGAGGCATTTTTCTCGAAAAATTCGATTTTTTTCAAAAAAAAAATAAAAATAGATCAAAAATTGAAATTTTTTGAGAAAAAATTGAGAGTTGAGTAAGGAATTTTGGGTGTCTCAAAATTAAAAAAAAAAAATTTTGTACGTAGAAATTTTTTCAAAAATTTCAAAAAATTTTGTTTTTTGCTGAATCCAAAAAATTGATTTTTTTTAAAGTGAGATGGCGAATTAAATTTTTTTTCATATAATACAAAATTCATTTTTTTTCAAAACAACAAAAATTGAAAAGTTTTTACGTTTGAAAATTTGAGAAAATTTTTTACTTTGAAAAAATCAAATTAAATACCAAATTATTTTCTCCAAAAATTTGAAAAAAAATTTGTTCACCAAAAAAATTGAGAACTTTTTTCTTCAAAAAATTAACGATTTCCTCAAAAACATTTTTTTTTCTCCGGAAAAATTAAGGATTTTTTCACCGATTTTTTTACTTCAAAAAATTGGAAAATTTTTATACTGGCTGCAAAAAATTTTTAATTCCAAGAAAAATTAGTTTTTGTTCTCCAAAAAAGTAATTGAGAAATATTTTTATTCCAAAAAGTTAAAAGATTTTTTCTCCGAAAATAAAATTGAAACATTTTATTTTTTTATAATGTAGAAGATTTTTCCACCAAAAAAACGATGCTTTTAATATTTTATTTTTGCATCTTTCAGAATTCAGAATTTTCTAATGTGTAGCTCGAACGCCCTAGCTACTGCTAAGTTGACTCCTTCCCTCCTCATGTAATTGATCCTACTGGTGCCCAACCAAAAATAAAATCTAGTTACGCCACTGAATATCCATAAGGACTCGTACCTAAATACTTGAAAAAAATTCTCTTGTTCTTCATTCACTGTATCCATACTGCTGATTGATAATTTACCAGTTGTTGATTCTGTATAAACAGAAATGAATAATAATTTAGGGAAATAAAATAAAATCAATAAAATAATAGCAGTAGACCAGCGAACAAACCAAATTCAATTTTTTCTTCTAAATGGTCTCGAATGAAGCTATTTCTGTCACGACTTTCTTTCACCAAGTAATACATATTGTTATTCTTTTTCAAACGATACTGCGGTATTCTCATGCTATCGAATGCCTATAACAATTAACAAAATATAATAAAGTCACATTGAAATCACATTCGAAAAAACGAACTTTTAACAAGAGGGGGCGTTGCTACCTACTTGCAGAAAACTATCCAAACTAGTAGACTCATTTCCGAATACAAAGCACAAGGGTACTTTTTCTATGAAGCAAGTTGCAGCATTTGGAGACGATTCGATGTGATTGCAGACCATTTGCAATGTATCGTATTCTATTGGCGATGAATCCAGCATAAAAGTAATAATTTCATCTTTGATTAGCCATTTCATCTGAACAAATTGATTAGGTACAAAAGTGAATTTAATAGGTACGAGAAATGATATCAACAAAAACCTGTAAAAATTATTACTTGAGCAATACAAGTGTTTAAAGCTGTGTATTGATAATCCGGTAAAGACATAATCTGTTGTGGTACTCTTCCTTCGTCGAATGATCTAAAAAAATAAAAAACGAAAGACTTGAGTAAATCAAAATAAAATAACACAAGAAGGTAAGTATAGATATTTAAAAACCATTTTTCACTTACAATCCACCTTCGACATCCTCGAAAGCGTTAATTTTACTATCGTCAGTTTTCGAAGTTTCTCCAGCCTTCGGTTTCTTTTTGGTATCGATAAATGGAGACGTCAAACAAAGCAAATCCAAAGTAACCTTGATGTCGTTAATGTCGATATCGATAAACGATTCATCCAGGCCTCGTAATATTTCACCTGTTGGTATCGATCAATCGTTAGTACGCACTCTACGCAGATAGCAAAACGATCGCAGAAAACAGATCATAATATTTAACTTACAAATACAAGTGGGTATGAGATGTAGAGAACATTGAGCTACTTTGTCGTTGGATCGAATTCTACAATCGACTCTAAGGAATAAGGGATTTACATCGTCCATCAGGCTTTCGTTAGATATTTCGTTCAAACTATCCGAATCCATGTTTGATATCAACGATGTACATGCGTTGTCTTCCGAGTGGATCGATTCTTTGCATGCTTCCCACGTAGTCATACCTGTTTTCCAAAAACAATAGGTGAAAATACAGCAATTTGAAATTTCGGCGTCGAAGGAGATACCTACAGGAAGGTGCTCGATTAAATATAAAATTATTTTCCTTAAAATCGAATTTCTTGGAAAAAATTGTCAACAATTTTTTTTCTCATTATTTGGGTCCATTCTGAGAGGTTCTGATGAAAAAATTCCGAATTTTTCAATTTTTCCCCTTTTTAGAAAAAATTCATTTTTGCAATGCAATAAGTACCAACATTTTCCTTAAAATTGAATTTCTGAGAAAAAATTGCCCAAAAACATTTTTTCTCATTATTTTGGTCCATTCTGAGAGGTTCTGATGAAAAAATTCATAATTTTCCAATTATTCCTATTTTTGGGAAAAATTCATTTTTGCCATGTATATGGAGAATTACACGTTTTCTTTATAAATTATTTTCTTTGAAAAAATTGCCCAAATTTTTTTTTCTCAATATTCGGGTTAATTCTGAGAGGTTTTGATGAAAAAATTTCAAATTTTTCAATTATTCCCATTTTTGGGAAAAATTCATTTTTGCCATGATGGTGAATAATTACACGTTTTCTTTAAAAATTATTTTCTTTGAAAAAATAGCCCAAACAATTTTATTCTCATTATTCGGGTCTATTCTGAGAGGTTCTGATGAAAAAATTCCAAATTTTTCAATTATTTCCATTTTTGGAAAAAAATCATTTTTTCAATAAAATTACCGATCAAATATTTTTTTTCTCATTATTTGAATCCATTCTGAAAGGTTCTGATGAAAAATTCCGAATTCTTCAATTATTCCCATTTTTAGAAAAAAATCATTTTTGCAATGCAATAAGTACCAGTAACCAGTGGTAAGTCTTATTACATGATGAATTACACATTTTCCTTAAAATTGAATTTCTTGGAAAAAATTGCCCAAAAACATTTTTTCTCAATATTCGGGTCCATTCTGAGAGGTTATGTAATGAAAAAATTCATAATTTTCCAATTATTCCCATTTTTGGGAAAAAATTCATTTTTGCCATGCCATATATGGTAGTATGGTGAATTACACGTTTATTTTATTTTTTTTGAAAAAATAACCCAAACAATTTTTTTCTCATTATTTGGGTCCATTCTGAGAAGTTCTAATGAAAAAATTCCGAATTTTTCAATTATTCCCATTTTGGAAAAAAAATCATTTTTGCAATGTAATAAATAAGTACGTGGTAGGTACTTATTACATGGTGAATTACCCATTTTCCTTAAAATTGAATTTCTTGGAAAAAATTGCTCAAATTTTTTTTTCTCATTATTTGGATCCATTCTGAGAGGTTCTAATGAAAAAATTCCGAATTTTTCAACTTTTCCTATTTTTTGAAAAAATTTATATTTCCAATGCAATAAGTACCAGATGGTACTTATTACATGCTGAATCACACATTTTCCTTAAAATTGAATTTCTTGGAAAAAATTGCCCAAAATTTTTTTTCTCATTATGTGGGTCCATTCTGAGAGGTTCTGATGAAAAAATTCTGAATTTTCCTATTTTTTCAATTTTTGGAAAAAAATCATATTACAATCATGTTGAATTACACATTTTCTTTAAAATTCAATTTCTTTGAAAAAATTGCCTAATTTTTTTTTTTTTAATAATCGAGTCCATTCCGAAAGGGTAGGATGATAAAATTCATAATTTTTCATTTTTTTTTCATTTTTGGAAATTTCAATTTCACAAATTGCCCCCCAAAATTTTTTTCTCATTATTCGGGTCCATTCTGAGAGATTCTGATGAAAAAATTCATAATTTTCCAATTAGGTAAATATTCCCATTTTTGGAAAAAAAATGACAAAAAATTCATTTTTGCCATGTAACCTAAAACGATTTCTGTTTAACGAAAAGCTAGTTCAGCGAATCAGCGTTCAAATTTTGACGAAGTTGTCCGAACGACGTCGAACTTACACGAAGTCGTTAAATTACAAAAATGCAAACATTGCATTGCAATCTCGAATGCAATGATGGACGACTAAAATAAATTCGCTGATTTATTATTACCAAGTGTTAGATTGGACTTTTTAAATCAAAAAGAAACATTTTTCCCAGTTCAACATTTCAACCACGAAAAAAAAATCAAGACATACAAAATGATGGACGATGATTATGATCATGAAGTTTCGTTTTTAACGATTCGTAGATAGTAGTAGGTAAATAAAAGAAAACTCATCCATATTTTAATTTTAATAGAAGCTTTCCAAAATGAAAATGAGAACCAAGTAATTGGTGTCATATAAATGTTCCACTAATGAGGTAGGCTTACAACGCAGTGTACTTTATTATTGTCGAAATATGAAATACTCGTATTAACCATGCAAGCAACTGCAACTCAGCAATTGAATAACAATCAAGTTGTGAGTATTTTAATCAAAGCCATGCAATAATCGATGTTATAAATCTAAGTATCATCCATGCACATAGGTCCTTCCTAGTTCCTACATATTATTTTACCTCGTATTCTCATAGTCAGCGCCATAAATATGAGCTATCCATTTGATAATTAATACGTATTGGTTTAACTAGGTTTAATCGTGAACTAGGTACAAAAGTTGTTAAGCTTCCTTTTCAATAACGAATTTACAGAATATATTCAAGGGCCTCTCTAAGCTTCATTACTAATGATTTGGTTTGGTAATTTCGTAAGTAATTTCATTACTTTCTCTATCTAATAAAAATTATCTTGACACCACGATTTATACAAAATCAAAATGAAATATAAGTACTAAGTAAGTAGGTACTTCTTATGAGTACTCAATGTGATAAGCATTTTACCACGAATCTCGATTCATTTTCGAGAACATTCCATCGACTCAAAATCAACCTACCAACTTACCCAGCACGTTTTAAATAAAAATACAAAGCGATTCATGCAAAATTGGAAGCATTTTAAAAAACCAGACCAATCGTATCATTTCGAAATAAACAACGCCTCGTGAATTTATTTCCTTAATAAAATTAAATGCACTACAGCGTCTCATTCTATCACGCTGAATAAATGGCAATGCATTACCTAAAATATTCGTCGACTGCGGAGCTATTATTTGATCGACAGACACAGCAATCGAGTTATTTTCCGTAAATCCAGGACTGAGAATTCCGGCCGATGACTGTAAAGCAAACATAACGTTATCGACGATGATATCATTGCTACGAGTATTTGTACAAGCCACACGGTACAAATAGTAGGATTAAAACACCTACGGGTTTAGATTCTTTCGTCCAAGATGGAAAGAAATAATAAAACGCTGGTTTCGAAGGAATCGGTTTAAAATCCGAGGTTAAAATAGTGGCGAATTTTTTCTTTATGAGTCTATGAATAAATCTGAGGTCGTTACAGGCTCCGGAACATATCAAACTGGATACCTTTGGCTTTTCTATTTCTTCTTGAGAGTGACTCGTTGATGCAACGTTGCGCAAGTGTCGACATACGATCTACGAAAATAAGTAAATAACAATTAAGGTTGAATGAACAAGCTGTCGAGGGTTTTGTGTACGAGAATTTCGTACCTTGAGGTAATCGGTTATGTCAATAGTCAGAACGGATGTTTCACATTTATCGAATCCTTGTTCTACATCAGATAATGGTATCTCGTATCCGTGATGTAGACTTTTAAATAATGAGAATACGAAAAACTTGGTGAAAATGTTATCTATACTGTTGCATTGCTCTTCTAAATTATATTCGCCTGGAAAAAAAAATCATTAATTGGATACGAATTTAAACCCAGATGTAAATTAAACACCCAAGACAAACCATTCGTACCTAAAGTTGAATCCTGATAGTGTTTGGTATTCTGAGCCTTTGTATCTTCGGTATCTACGTTGTCAAAATACGTTTCTCTGACGTCGTCGAAATTAACGTAATCGTCTTTATAAATCAAATAATTAATAACATCTGGCATCGTACAATTATAAATATAAACTGGTAAAATGATAGGTACGAATTTAGCCATTCTCATCGTACTCTCCGCGTAATACAATTTATCCTTCGAATCGAAGTCGAACGATCTTTTAGGTCTAAGCCTAGGCAATGGTCGAACTTTAGCCCCAACTGAATTTGTTCTCAGACGATCGTCGGCGTTGATATGAGAATCCATGACACGTCTAACCGGATCCCAGGTGCTGGCTCTTAATCTGAACGACGTATTGATATCGGTATCTTTAGCCAACTCCGTAGACATATCTGCTGTCTCGTCGCAAAGGCACTCGTCGGAATTTAGATCTTTACTCGATAAACTACGCGACGTGTACATAGATCCGGTGTCGTTTCTTTGACTACCGGCGACAGTCGGACGAGTCGTATCGTCCGAGTCAGCGTGCGAGTCTACGTCGTAATAAGCGGAAATTTCTGACATTATATGACTCTGCTCGGTAACCTGCGAGTTACGATGCTCTTGATCTATGGCTATTCGTTTTATGACTTCGACATTGGCAGGTAAGACTGTAACGATGCATTGAGATCTGGAGACGAATTTAACGTAACAACGCCACTTGAGCCAGTCCACATTTTCCAGGTAACTAATCGAGCTGAGATCAAAATTAGACGAATGGTGGCTTCCGTTGTGATCAGACATGAAACTACGCCTAAGTCTGGATTCGTTTATTTCGTGCATGGCATGAGCTGTCGGTCGACTCGAGTTTTCTTTTCTGTTCCCGTTCCACGTACTCTTGTCTAACGCCCAATTTATCATTCTGTCCCAGTCTAGAGCCGAAGGTAAATCAGGGATTAGTGGCTCTTCTTCAGTTATCGTCGCACTTGTCGTACCTGCGATAGTGGAAAAAATATTCCAATTAAAATCTTTTACAAGCTGTAGTGTAATCTTATCGTCGAAATGAGTAACAAGAATGTCAATAGGTAACGAAAGGTACACACAGATAAGACACTTGTACGAAAATTTTCCTCGCTTTTTTTACGCGGAAGTTTCGTGAGCTGAAGGGCTCAGCTATGTCGAGTGGTACCCTACCTATTTGGTTAAAAATTCTAAACCTACTCATATTTCGTTTCTCCGAACAACGACTACTTCGGCGGAAATTTCTAATCAAATATTGAGCGTCTTGGCCGCAAATAAGTAGCTCTTTGCTGTGCATCGTTGATAAATGGTTGAACATCGAATCCAGCAGTAGCTTGTTGGGCTCCACGCTGCTTTCTGATTTATCCAAAACGTCTGAAATTAAGAAAAAATATGTAAAACATGGACAGAAACTTGGCAGTAGCTCGGGTACTCGAGTTATGCCCAAAATTTTAAAAATAAAATTAACTACTCCCTAGAAAACTCCAAAAATGCAAAACATTTTTCTTGGAGAAAAAAATTTCTTGATTTTTACGAAGGACAAATTTTTCAAATTTTCTTGGAATTAAAATATTTTATCTTTTTTGGTGTCTAGGTAGGTTAGGTAGGTTAGGTACGTTAAAAAAAAGTATCTAATTTTTTTCAATGTAATACAGGTAACAAAAAATTCATTTAAAAAAATCTTTTCTATTTTTTCAGAAAAAATGTCTCATTTTTTTGAAAGTTTTGGAGGAAAAAAATATAAATTTTCTTGGAATGAAAATTATAATTATACATTTTATTTATGTAGAATAAAAAAATTGGTAAAAAATTTCTCAACTTTTTTTCTGAGAAAAATTTCAATTTTTAAGGGGAAAAAATCTTCATTTTTGTCTTACTCTTTTCTTTTAGATCCCTTTTCCACTTCGATAAAGAGAAAAAAAGAAGAAATAGTAGATAGGTTGTGTCATAAATAAACGCTTCAAAATAGTGAATCAATTGTCAAGCATTAATAAATTTCCCACATGATGGAAAAAAACTGACACTTCGTTGGATTTTCCATTGATAATTTCATTCAATAACTTGGCATAAAATTATCGAAAGATGGAAATAATAAGGTGATACATCTACTCGGTGGGACTTCCCACTCATTATTTCATTTCTTTAAATCGAATTTCCAAAAGATGAGAATAGTTAATTCTATGTTGGATTTTTCATTCATTATTTTCAAATTGCTGCGAAATTCTCTACCTCATTTTTTGAAAATTCAAAAAAAAATAGATAAGAAGAAGTTTAGTGAAACATGATTATATACCTATATATTTTTTATAATTTTGATCAAAATATTATTTTTTTCCAAATGCCAAAAACGATCAAATTTTGTTTGACAATTTTTTTTAATTCTGCTAAATATACGTATAGAAATTATTTTCCTATATTTTACGTATTTAAAGGTATTCTAATTTAATCTCTGTAAGAAACGGATTTTTTTTTAGTGTCGAAAAACTTGCACGTGCAATTTCAATGAAAACAATTTTCAAACATTTTTATTTAATTTCACATTTTTGAAAATTTTCGATCAAAACTAAATAATTTCAGTAAATTTTTTCTTTGAGTTTTATTTTTAAAATCATTTTTTAAATTTCATTCAGAGACAACGACAAATTTCTTCAAATTTTCTTCAAATTTAAATTTTTCAAAAATTTAAAAATTTTGGTAATTTTTTTTTCAAACAATTGAGCTGAAATTTTAAAAATTACATTACGTTATCACATCGAAAAAGTTTGCTGAAAGCAATTTTTCAAATTTTATTGAGAAGCGGTCTTGTCAAAAAACATGAATTATTTGTTTAAATTTTGATTTAAGACTTTTTTTTTCATTTCGTTGAGAACAGTGTTTTTAAATTTTGTTCCAATGGCACATAATCTAAAATTTGCGTGGAAATTATTTTTGAGAAATTTTGATCAAATTCAAATTTCGAAAAATTTTGTTCAAATAAATTAAATTTTTAAAATTTTGGTAGAAAAACACTTTTTAATATTTCCTCAAATTCATTTTATAATTTCGTGTTCTGTTTCGTTCATGCTCAACCAGTCCTGATTATTTTTTGGGATAAAAAAGTCCTGGACCCAAATTTTTTTTTTTTTTTTTTTTTTTTTTTGAATAAAACAACTAGGTATTTACCTACTATTTAGTTTTATCGAAGAAGAAATTTACAAATTTATTTTTTTTAGGTAACAAAAAAAATCCTTGAATTTGTTTGGCACAATTTTTTTTTCAATTTATTTGGCCTATAATTTCCTCTATTTTTTCAAAATAAAAAAAAAATGATAATTTTTTTGGGACAAAATTCTTCGAACATTTTCTGGGATTCTGAATTTTTTTGGAATAAAAATATTTTTCAATTTTATTTGCAAACCAAAATTTTTTCAATTTTTTTGAATAATAATTTATATTTAGGTATAAAAAATCTTATTATTGGGCAAAAAAATCGTTTATTTTTATCGAAGAAATCAACTCTAATTTTTTGGAGTAAATGAATCCCTCAAATTTTTTGGAGTGAAATATCTCTGGATTGTTTCGGTAAACAAATGCCTACTTATCCTGATTTTTTAAAAGCCAACTTGAAAAGTTTCTAAATTTTTTTGGAGTGAAAAAATTGGTAAAAAAAACCTCTCAAATTTTTCAGAGAAAAAACTACTCGTACCTATTTACCTAAATTTTTTACATTAAAAAATATATTTCTCAAATTTTTGGAGAAACCCATCAATTAGAAATTTACGATGACAAAAATCATTTTATTTTTGAAGAAAAGAATTTCTGAATTTTCTTGGAACCATACGTTGGAAATACTTTATTTGGGGGAGGGGAGGATAAATTTAAACTTTCTTGGTAGGTAATTTTTTCTGAGAAAAATCTAAATTTTTGGTGACTTTTTTTTAAATTTTAGGCTTGGAATTTGAAAAAAATCTTTCTCAACTTTATAAAATAATAAAATTTGTCAATATTGTTGGAATTAAAAAAAAAATCTCCAAATTTTTTATCGAGAAAAAAATTTCTCATTTTTTTAAATGAAAAGTAGGTACCTAAGTACAAAAAAGTTTTAATTTCTTTGAGAAAAACTTTTCATTTTTCAGGGGTGAAATGTCAAATTTTTCTATGTAAAAAATATTTCTTAAATTTTTAGTGAAAAAATGTATTTTTGGGGTCATTGGGGGGGGGGGGGGGAGGTTAATTTACACATTTCACACTTGAAAATTTCAAGTTGTCGGTCTTGAGAAATTTTTCAAGCAAATTGATGAAAATAAAATTTGAAAATGTAAAAAAAAAAAATCAAACCTATTGAAAAAACGTTGTAAAGTAAATTCTCTTGGACCGATTGACATAGTAGATTCGGAACGCTGTACGGAAATGGTATCAGACTAATTCTTGGATCTTCGAAAGGAGCCACCTCTGGCCAGTACCTAAAACAAAAAATACCTATTTCGACCACTCATTCTTTTCGGCACCTTTTCTTCGACATAGAATACTTACTGAGACGCTATGGGCTTGGATAACAAATTCTGAATAGAATCCGGAGCTTCCACGCCAGGAGTTTGGCACATCAGGTGTAAATGTTCGAAGGTGCATAATGCAGAAATGCATTTCGCATCTATTGACCATATCTGTCAATATTTGAAAATTCCACGTTAGTTTTATCCTTTGACAGGGGGAGGGGGCGAGAGCACAAAATCAGGGCAACGTTCGACGGGAAAAAAATCTCCAGGGCAACGGTGGCTGAAATAAGTTGGAGGAGTTGAATCTCACTTTATATATTAGTGAGGAGACCACTTCTCCACTCATTTCATTTATACCACATATACGACGTTTTTCATCGTTTCCTCGTTGGTAGGTTCTAATTCTAAAAGTTCGTCTTAAATATAGATACCTATTTCTAAAGCAAAATACAAATGTAGGTAGGTACCTAGGTACGTATAACTCTCGAACAGTTTACATGCATTTGGTAAATGTAAATTACGTGATAGTAATAAATACATTGTGACTAAACTAACACAAACGGTGCCTTTTTCTCCTTATCAGTATAGAGATGATTAAATAAACAAAAAAAAAAAAACACCTGTAACTCGACGATATTTCATCATTTAAAGCTCGACTTGACAATTAAAAGATAAAAATACCTAAGTATATTTTTCGTACATAGATAAACCACGCCGTTATTAAGTAAACACTTGAAAAAAATAAATCTACGAGTGAGGCGCTCTCGAGCAGCCAAAAAGACTCGTTAATGTCGCCAAAAACAAAACACGATAAGGAATTGGGAACACGACAAACGAAAATGAAATTTTCGACCATAAAACAACCCATAGTAGGATACTCGTTTTCCACCGCAAGGACGAATTATTTTTATTTCAGTTTTATACGAGTTCACCGAGGAGAGACTATTAAACTGTATGACCACTAATTAAACGATCGAGTTTTTTTTTACTATTTTTTCATTATCGAATATCAATATAGAGCGCATACATATCTCCGTAGCCTAGATATTTTTCGAGATTGTGATGTGTACGGAATTTTGGAATGTAAATTAGTTTTTTCTTTTCGAGATAAAAATTCAGACATGAGAAATTTTCGTATCGAGAATCTAAAATATAAATGTAGGTCACTCTTGAAAAAAAAAAAAAACTGGGTTGGAAAGATTTTTTAAATATTTTTTTTCGTGCTGTAAATTTTCATTTGAAAAAAAAATTATTGATGTTTAATTTTTTTATTCAAGATTTTTTATTTTAAAAAAAACACATATTTTCTGAAACATAAATCTAAAAAAAAAAATCATCAAGAAGGATAATTTGAATTCTTTTTTTTCAAATAAAAAATGCACTTGGATATTTCAGAATTGAAAAAATTTGTGAAATTATTTTTCAAGTTATGTAGAAATTAAAAAAACTGTCATCATTTGAAATAAAAATAGGCACTTGAAAGATACCTACCTTACCTATAAATTTTGTCCTTTAAAAAAAGATTCCCTTCTCAAAGTATAGAACAAAAATCGTTCGTACAATCGAAAAGTTGAAGGTGATTTTATAATTGATTCGTAATCTACGTATTTTTAAAAAAATGATCCGAGGTTCCATTTTTAAATAGCCCCTTTTTTGAAAGTTCTCTACCTTCATAAAAAATTTTATTATCTCAATTCCCAAGGTCCCAATTTAAAAAATTTTCAAATAAAAGTTATAGATTTAGATTCTTAGAAAAATCCTGGTTACCTATAACAAAAATTTCGATTCGACCCTCCCCTCCTCTCCAATTTTCCATAATACTTAAGTATGAAAATCACCACTTCAACTTCATTTGTACATTTTGCAGTCACCTCAATGAAACATTGGCCTGCAGTATAACCAAGAGAGGGGAAATAGCATCTATAAACAGTTAATTCAATTGTGATTTAGTCATAAAAATTTATTATGCCATTTTTTTAGAGCTCCTCTTTTTGAAGGGTGCAACCTTTTTTCTTGAAAGTCCCTCAAGTCCATTCCTAAAGCCTCAATTGAAAAATTTCTTGAACAAAAGTTGTAGATTAAGATCCTTGGAATAATTTCATTCACTAAAAAAATTTCAATCGGACCCTTTTCTCCCCTCTAATTTTGCATAATACGTAGATTCGTATAACAATCACTTTTGGTGATTTTCATACGTATTATGCGAAGTTGGAAAGAAGAGAAGAGTTCAATCCGAAATTTTGTAATGAACAAAATAATTTCAAGGATCTTGATATACAGTTTGTATGAAAAAAAAATTAATTTGGGTCTTCGGTACTGAGATAAGAATGGTTTTCGGGAAGGCATCCCTTTGAAAAAGAGGACCTTGAAATAATAAAACTCTACGTCCCAGATTACGTGAGTCAAGCATGATAAATTTTTCAAATTGATTTTTTTTTAATTTCGCAGTTTTTTCTAAAAAAAAATTATTGGATATTTTTCTTAAAAAAATTAATATTCTCAGTGATAAGAATAATTTTGAGAAATCAAAAATAATTTTTTAAAAAACATACATGAAAGCAAAATAAAAGAAAAAAAATGGTTATAATTTTAGATATTTAAAAAAATTCATTTTAGAAAGTCTTTTCAATTTTTCCGTAGAAAATTTCATTTTTTCAACGATAAGAATAATTGAGTAATTTTAAAAAAATCAAAATGTACATAATTATATACAAAAAAAAAAAAAAAAAAAAGAGAGAGAACACCTATTTAAAAAAAAAGTGTACCTATGTTTCAGATTTAATTCTATACTTCAAATTTTATTTTTAAAAAATTTCTAAACTTTTTCCTAAAAATTTTCATGTTTCATCACTTTCATCGATAAGAATAATTTTAAAATTGAAAAAAAAACAACATTATTGGTACATTTTAGGGAAATTAAAATCTCAGGGAGAAAATGGAATACATATTATGCATTATTGGAGAGAAAGGAGGGGTTCAATCGAAATTTTTATTACAAAAAAATATATTCATTTCAAAGACTTCAATTAGCAAAATTTGTTTTAAATTTTTTTAAATTGGGGCCTTATATGCAAATAAATATAGAACTTTTCAAGGAAGGAAGGTGGAACTTAGGCAAAAGGGGCCTTTAAAAATTGAACCTAAGCTAATTTTTTGAAAAATACGTCCAAGACCGATAGAAAAATGTTTTAAAAATTAAATCGAAGAACGAATCTGAAAAATATTGGTTTAGACAGATTTTTTTTTCATTTTTTTTATTCGATAAAAATTATTACCTAATTCTAATTTTATCGACGAAGCCATTTTCAAGAACAGTGTTGATCGAAATCAAAAAAAAAATCGAATCACTTCAAATTTTTTTTTTGGTAGGTATTCAACTAATTACCTATCAATTAATACGTATAAAACGTGGTAAAAGAATTCCAAATTAAAATTACTTAATACCGAATTGATTTGGCAATTTGGCCTTTAAAAAAATCTATCAAAATTTTCCACAAAAAAAAAACTTTTCAAACAGCCTCAAAAATATGGAATCCACTTGTAAAAATCCCACCTTAATTTCAACAAACGATTAGGAAATATTAAACAAGAAAAAATTAATATAATCTACCCATACATTAAACAAATATCTCTTAGCTCGTTAGTCATTGTCATACTTATTTTGATCGCGTATCACCATGAGCTGGAAGAAATAGATCTGGCTATCAAACGCACCGCCTAGACCTCTACTTCCAGCTAAAGGGTACACGCAGCAGATTGGACGAGGACGACGACGAAGACACCGAAGTACCAGTAACGAAACCACCATAACACATCACCTGGACTCGACGACTCGAGTCCGAGCACGATACAAATGCAACTCAAATCGACCACACGATAATGAAAAATTTCGGAAAAATTACGATTTATATAATTTCTAGCCACTTAACCCCCACCACGATCTCGCCGCAGCGGACGCATTACAGTCTTTTATTACAGCACTAGAAAATCCGGCGTAATCGTCGTCACACCTAACCTGATAAAGATAAGTAAATAAAGCACCTCGATATACTGTTTACTTTGTATACCATCGCCTATTCCGAACAAATATTACCGAAAAAAAAAAAACCTTCTAGTGAAATTCACCGTATTCCTGAAGACAGAGAAATGCACTTGTTGGCTTGGGAAGGCGAATTTAATTTTTTTCACAACGCGATAAATGAGCCACCGAATGTTTGTACGGAACCGTATCCGAGGTGGGTTTCCCTCTATCGTAGTCTGTATCATCCAAAAAAAGTTCTTACCTAGCTGACGGAAATGTACTTATGCGAAACTGGAATCGTTATCAATCTGTATACACGTCGAGTAAATCAACAGAAGACTGGAGAATATAAACATGAGATGAGATTTGGTCGAGTTTGAACTCGAATGTTTTATAGTTCATCGTAGTTCGTTTGCCCCTGAACGAACTAGGTATTTATTTAAGGCACCGTTTATGCAACTGTGTTTGAGATTTTTTTCAGTCGAACGTCGTTGTACTGGGAGTAAATTTAGGACTGGGAAAATTTACGTCGTTTCTTACCGCATCGAGTAACTGATGGTATTGCAAATTGGACATGTACTCTCTGGTTGGAGGGCAATCGGTAACAACTCCGTGTTGGGGTTCGATCCAGCATTCGGTGACTAATTCGATAACGTTGACAGGATTCGATTCAGTGTCTTCGGTTCCCCTGAAGAATAAAATTATACAGATTACGTCTCTTCTTGAGAATCCATTTTTTTAAAGGTGGTTTTATGTACCTTTTTGGATTTTCTAGAATTCGTGGAGAGAACAAAACGTATTGGATTATGCAACTGTGGACTTCTTCGCTAGATTCGTCGTTTTCTTGAAAAATACTATTCAGATGATCGCTCTCTGTATTTGATCTCTGCAATGGATAAAATTCTCATTTAGTTATAGATCAAAATCCATCAACATGAGTGAAAGTTTACCTTCATTTGCACTTCTAGAACCATGTTGCAAATTCCGGCGCTAAAATGAGCGAAATAAAATCCTTCTTGAAGACGTTTCCTGTAAAATATGATCGAAGTTATTTCCAAGTTATCATAATTATTTCCAAACAAAATAAAAAACTTCATACTTGACTAAAGTAGATAGAATATTTTCGAGAGCATTAACAGGTAAGAAAATCTTCTGATTGATGTTTGCTTTCCAGATCCATCTACGATGATGTAAGTACCTGGAGAGAGTTGTGATTAGACCACGATTTGAAACCAGCGTATTGTCAGCTTTGGAAGAAGGTTGAGTCCCGTCCGGAAAAATAACCGTATTGAATTCCGATGGCATTTGTTCGTATCTGAGATTTAAAAAAAATGAGTTAGGACGATTGCATCGATGTTTGAGAATGGTCGGCAACACAACAATACTTAGAGTGTTTGAGCTACACCCAATATTTCAAAAATAAAATGAGCTATACCTTTGAAAGCTCCAAAAATTGATTAATCACTACCTACTAAAATCTCTGCTATTTCGGAGAACAATCACCAAATTGCTCAGAAATAAAAATAAGAATTTCTCAATTAATTGTTGAAAAAGAAAATCCATTTATTTTGTAGTAATCGCAAAAAAATTTAATTTCCTAGGGAAAAATTTCAATTTTTTTGAAGCAGTTTTTTTGTACCTGTACATAGTAAAAAACTGTAAAAATCAATAATTTTCTTTAAAACAAATTTTTTGATTTTTTTTTTTTTTAATAAAAAAATTTTCAATTTTCTTTTTGAGAAAAAAGTACTTAATTTTTGGAGAGAAAAAACTCTAAACTTATAGAATAAAAAATCTCTCAATTTTTTTAAGAAAACGTAAATTTTTTAAAATTATTTTTGGAAATTTTTTTCAATAAAAAAAATCTTTTAATTTTTTTGGGGAGAAAGTTTTTCAATTAATGCAGTAAACATTATACTCGAATTTTCGGAGGAAAAAAATCTTGAATTTTTTTTGTAGTAAAAAGTATAATTAGCTATCTATCACTTTTTTTTAAAAATATACTCATCATTTTTTAAAAATGTATCAACTTTTTGGGGAAAAATATATTTAAAATTTTTGGTAGTAAAACATGTATTTTTTTAAAGTGAATGTTAATTTTGTCTCAATTATTTTCTAAAAAAAATTGAAAGATTTTTTTTAGAGAAACTCCTCATTTAATTTTTTGGAGGAAAACGTTATTCAATTATTACAAATAAAAATGACCTTCAAATTTTTCAAAAATAATAGGAATTTTTTTTTGAGAATAAAAAAATCTTCATTTTTCAAATTTTTGGAGAAAAAATCCTTAAATTTTTTTAGATGATAATTTTTTTCAATTTCTGGTGGAAATATAATTTTTAAATTTTTGGAGAAAAAATCTATAAATTGTTTTTGATTATTTTATAAAATAAATAATATTCAATGTTTTAAAGGAGAAAGTTCTTCAATTTTTGAAGAAAAAATGATACTTAAATTTTTGAAGAATAAAATCTATTTTTTTTTGAGTAAAAAGATTGAGTAAAACGATTTTCTATGTTTCATAAGCGAATTTTTTACAATTTCTGGAGAAATATAATCTTTTTTTTGGACAATTTTCTTTTCGAGCACAAAGTACTGATTATATCAATTTTTTTGAAAAAATGTATCAACTTTTTCAAAGAGAAAAATTTCTAAATTTTTTTTAGAGTGAAAAAAACTATGCCATTTTTTAAAAATGAGTAGGGTAAAAATTTTTACCAATTTTTTAAGTAAAAAAATCCTTGAAATTTTTTGTAGGAAAGTGTTTTTCAATTTTTGCAATAAAATATTTTTTCAAACCTTTGGAGAAGATAAAATCCCCAATGTTTTAGGAATAAACATTTCTTTCAAATTTATGAAAAAAGGCATTTGAATATTCAACATTACAAAAAGTACCACCCCCCCCCCCTTCTTGAAAAAATCAAGGTACATTGGAAAATTCCATTTTGCCGGCCCTAATCTGATCGTGAGATATGAGTTGCAATACTGACCGAATAAGAATTTTTTCTAGAGCTTTTTCGAGAATTATACAGCAGTTGGAAGACGAATCGTAAGACATGTTAGGTGTGTCTTGCTGCACAGGTCGGCTAATTTTCAACACGCTGAGGGATCGCTTGAATTCCTTCATAATCTGAATTTGTAAAAATAAAATTACAAATTATTTTATAATTGATTCGTCGAAACTGAAAATTTTTCAGCAGTTATTTAACTAAACATACTTACATTAGATCGAACACTTCCTGGAATATTATACAAGAAAGCGAAATGTATCACAGCGTAGGGAGGTTTGCAAATGCTTCGTATCACATAAAACGAATATTTTCCGGTTCCAGATTCGCTAAAAATAATTTAAAAAAATTTATTGATGTTAATTAAAAATTAAAAATATACCAAAAGAAAAAAAGCTACTTACGACGGTGACATAAATCGAATATAAGAATGGTTCTCAATCAGCACAAATGAGCTAATGTTTTTCAAGAAAGTAAACAAAGTATTGCTGGCGAGTCGACACTGAACACCGCTACTTTTTCTATTTCGTTCTGAAAATAAATTAATGAATTCGTCGTGTTGAAGTATCATCCCAACTCGGTCAGCGTGGAACCATTTCTGCCACAGATTATTATTTAATAAACAAGCCGGCCTCCAAATAGCTCCAAATTGAGTGAATCCGATATCGCTGCGAAATAAATTGAGATAAAATACGCATCCTGGTACGACAGACGATACCAAAAACTACATACTTGGACGTAAGTAACGGCTGAGCAGCTCCGGTTGACAAATAATACAACGGCATGCCGCTTTTTAAACCTTCCGGAAGGTAATACGAGCTAGTCGTGTTCATAAATGATTCCAAATGCGAAAGTAGTAAGTCGCTTTGAGCAAATGATTTCAGCGAACGCCAAAATCGAGCTATCAACGCTTGTCGAAACGGCGACTTGATCGGGTTCTTCATTCGACACGATATATCGTGTAGAAATTCGTACGGAGCTGGAAAGTAGATCAACGTTATGAGTATTTGTTGAGAAGAAAATTTTATAATTGCAGATGTAAATTCGTACCTTTGATGTTAATCACGAAATGAGTAGTTGAGGAAGGACTTATCACAATAGGCCATGTACAAGATGACGTGTATTCTATGTAAATATGATTCGTCCACGGTAAAATAAAATCGATTACTAATTCGTTATCTTTGAAGGAGATATCCTAAAATTAACAAAATAAAAAAACAATTGTCCAATTACTCGATTATTTTTCAACCAACGTTGAGAATTAATTTAGTTGCAACTTACATGAAGAATAAAGCCTTCTCTAATACGACAGGCCAAGACACCATACAAGGTAACATTAATATCACTTTCTAGATATTTCTTTGTCAGTAGTTGAGATCCACGATTGCCATAAAAATGGGTATTTCTAAACAGAGGGAAAAAAATCGATCAAAATTCCTGGAAATTTCAAAGTAAAAAAAATATTTTCCCATGATCTCACGTTATAGACCAATCGCCTTCTTTCCGGTGAGGAGTACACATTTCTGACACAATCGATCTTCTCCTTAAACCCCAAGTTAGAAAATTTTGTTGATAAATATTCATTTCATTAGGCTGCTTCTGTAAAACCAAATCTCTTAAATTAGTACACCTCTAAATCAACCCAATCGCATACTCTTTGGATACCTACTTGAGTGGGAGAAAACTGTAAATATGAGCCATTAGTGGCAACCGAGATCAACTGCATGATTTCCACATATGGCACGAACCCAAACCCACAATGAGGATGGAATTGACTCCCAACGTGTAAAAAATTACAAGCAATGTCGTTATATCGCATATGGTTAAGGACAGAATCGAGCGTGTCGCTATCGGGCATCGCTATCATGCCGTCAGTAATGACTACTAAATCTGTAACGTAACAACGAAATGTTAATTAAGCAACGTCGGCGTCGTCGGACCACCTAAACCGAGCTGAATTAAACTTACTAGAGAAATTAGAAACTGGTAGTAATTTCAAGGCCAGCATTCCGAAACGTAATAAATTCAAAAAACCAGATCCGGGCGAAACCATGGCTATGTTTGAACCCAACGGTGAAAACTGTTTGAGCAAATCTTCGTTAAATAGTCCTTCGTTAATGTTTTCTAATTCAGTCTGTACAAAATGTACGAAAATTATAATCACGAAATAGATTGCAAAAACGCCTAAACGTACCGAATTTTTCCTCTCTCTGTCTACTTGCTCGTGACATGAGCCAGATACTCGGGCAACTGCATCTTCGATGAACTCCAACTGTTTTAAAACAGCTCCCAAAAATTCGCTCAAGTTACCGACGGAAATTTTCCATCCTTGGACTAAAACCTAAATCAAAATGTAATCGATAAGTTCAGTATTGAAAAAAGCAATCACTTGGAGAAACTCTGTATCTACCTGTTGCGCCGGTGATATGAAAAATGGGGTATGAGCGATAACGGTTATGAAAATATCCGGTATAAATAAATGACTAGATCCTGGTATTAGAAACTGTTGAAAAAAAAACCACAGTTAATCGAGTGATTGATTCTTTAGCACAAATATTAAAGCGAATGTTACCGGTTTGATTAACGAAGTAATCGATTTCTGAAGCGATTCGATAATAACATCCAATAAAACCTCTCCATATTGACTATCCTGTAAAAATTAGATTCATTTTAAGCCCATGGTATAGTTTCATTCTACTAGTTGTACAATAGTGAACAAAATACATACAACGGTAGAAACGGATGGACTTATATCTAAACAATAAACAACACGATAAACATCTCCCAAGAAAATCACGTTCGTCGATAACGTAACGAGATATTCGAATAAGTGACTATTTTCCGCAGACCAGTCTTTGGTAGCTTCTTCCGGTACAACAGAAACAACCACTACTTCATCTTCATCCTAGAAAGACATAAAAAATATCAAAATACGAACATAAGATACTCATCACAAGCCCAACTGGAATACCGACGTTTTCTCCATTTTCGGTGATCTTGATTTTAGTATTTAGATGCTGTAAGTACCACTGAATTCGCAAACTACGAGGTACATAGTGGGATTTTTTCAAAATTACGTAAACCGTAGCAGCTTTTAAGCCATCCGAATCCTGAAACTAAAGTATAGTTGAAATCAATTCGAAATAACGGTTACCATTTTGACGGTTCGAGTTACCTCCTCCGAATATTCGGAGCTCGAATATTGATCAATGTCTGAATTATTCTGCATCGTGAAAACAGTACGAGATATCTTTTAAACATTTAAGAATTGAATTTGAAACACACAATCACAGCCACAGGAAGCACGAGTAAACATTTAAACAAGTTGAACATAAAGTTCTCATAACACAAATGAACACATTATTTGGGTTTGAAATAAACGTCTAGCTACTGAGATCACATGATTTACTCAAAATAATCGTATTCTTTGAGTAGAAACAATGTAAATTGTACGAAAATAATTAACCGAGATAAATTTTAGTGATAACGTTTGAACAGTTTTTAGCTCTGCTGTGAAGTGAAAATCGATGACGTCCCCACTCCAAACTTACTACGACATGTGGTTTTACGTGTTTGCTGTTGGAGATTTTCCCGCGGAAATAATCGAGGCGTTGAAATTTATTGGAAATTCGAATTCGATTCAATTTCAGTTAAATTATCCAAATCGCGAAGCCTGAAACGATTTCAGATTTAATTTGCATTATATTTCAATTGAGATAAATTTGTTTGCCTATTCAATTCAATCATCATTACACAACAAACATTTTTAATTCCAAGTACACCGAATAGAATGGTGGTTCTCAAATATCATCGAGTAAAGCTTCAATATGTATCGAAAAACTTGAAAATGGTAACTGTAATTAGTTATCTTTGCTTCAAGTACTTATTCAATTCGTTTTCAAAATAGATTTAATCGGGACAATGACAAAGCCTTCTTTCATACATAACGAAAATAATGGCTGCAGTGGAAAAAATAGTACTCAGCTAAAATGACGTTCACAGGTTCGTATGACAATGAAAATAGAATTAAACTGACATAATGATTATAATAAAATACATTTTATGTAAATATGAATGTATTTTCTTTGAAATAAGTTATCGTACTCAAAGTTGAAATGTTGCAAATTAATCGTTGCGCGAATTTTGAATTACCTACACAAATCCCTCCAACAAATTACAATATAATTTTCCTCTTACTTATCAACAGCACTTTATTTTTAAATTGAATGTATTTAGACGTACACTTGGAACGTCGGTACTCTAGAAAGTATAGAATAGGCATTTTGCCATCACAAAACAAACAAACATCTACAGATGTTAATTTTCGTTGCAACTTCATCATTTAAAATATGGTTTCAAAAATTCGGCTTCTTCAATCATATCGGTTTCATTACGCCACTCGACGACATTTTTATCGTGGTTCTGAAGCTCTCTATAAACATCATCGTTATCGCTAAAATCGTTAGGTTTCCTCGGTAAAATATGAGCATGGACGTGCTGTAAAATGAAACAACCATATAAATAAACGAACAACTCTTTCGAGCCTAAATTAAAGTAACTCGTTTACCCATATCGTTTGACCAGCATCAGGTCCATCTTGAATCACAATAGTGGAAGATTTGGTATTATGGACAGTTTCCATAACAATTTGAACTTTTTGTACGGTTTGAAAGAGATCAGCAACTTCTTCGCTGGTCAGATCAGAAAAACGTTTAGCCGGTCTGACGGGAATAATCAGTACATCTTTCGTGTTAAGGAAATTATTCAGAAAAAAAAAGGATGATTTAGCTAACAGAGGTGTTAATGTAGTAAAGGATACGACCAGGTACAACGCAGCGTTTATTTACAATGGCTAAAGTTAATCCGGTTTTATAAAACACTGTTTTTGCGTTGATCATAACTTGGCCGAATTGGTATTGGTCAACGTCACCGGAAGGAACGAATTCTGCTACTTTGGGATATACGTCGAACCTTTTTTGAGCGATTAGTGGCATCGAGGAACGTGCCTTCTCAATCAGATTTTTGTTTATGGCAGCAACAGCTATATTAGTTCCTTCCGAGCATTGAGCAATAACAGCACCGGAAGGATCGATTATCTGTGGAAAATATAGGCACGTGTGAATAAAAGTACAGACCACATAGGTGAATATTTTAAACACTAACCATCGCATGACCCCATAATCGTCTTTTAGGAGTACTGTAACCAGTTTGTGCTGCAGCAATTACATAGCATTGGTTTTCGATGGCTCTACTTCGTAATAAATGTTCCCAATGGAGAGCACCGGTTTCGAACATGAAGGCTGAAGGGTAGGTTAAAACATCGGCGCCCATTTTTCGTAGAGCTATAGCAATTTCTGGAAATCTTAAATCATAACACTAACTCAGCTAATTAAGGAAAATATTAACAAAATAAAAATCACGTTTTGGGTTTCTTTTGGCATGAAAATTAGGCATTAAAGGATACTACAGCGAGACCAATCTTCCCAACAGGTGTATCGACCGGTGGCACGATTGATTTTCCTTTTTCAACATAAGAAGACTCGCACATTGATCGATCTGATAATTCAACATCGTAAGTATGCATTTTATTGTACTCGCCGACAATATGTCCTTTATTGTCAATCACAAGATGGGTATTGGTAACTTTTTCATTCGTGTGCTATTGGAACAGAAAAAAAACAAAAACAAATGTTAAAAATTTATAATTATTTTTCGAAGGATAAATAAGTACTCAGAATTTTGCCACGTTTTCGAAACCCTTGGGTAATAATTTCTTAGCTTTTTCTAATTTCGTTTCTAAAAATACGTGTAAAACGTTGACTTTCAAAACATCCGGATAGATGAGAAAATTCATTTCTTCGTAGGACATCTCGTCGACTTCTTTCAATAATTTCAAAATACATTCGATGACGAATAAAACATCATCTTCGTGCGTGGTTATGGGTTCGATCGAAATTAATTGCTCGGCACCGAAATACGATTCTAAGTGAGGCCAGACGAGTTCGATCAGCTGAGAGTTTGCATTTATGGGCAAATAGTAATGATACATGATGGCTTTTTTCACTTCGTAAGCCAACACGATGTAACTGACTTCGGCTTTCAGCACAAAAACAACGATTTCATGTTCTTTGGCTTCCTTACGATCGAGTAAGTCTATAACAGATTGACTATCGGACGAGGTTAATTTTTGAAAAAATTTCGGCGCGATGAATAAAACGCTGGGATGACATTTTTCTAGATATTTCAAGTATTCGGAAAGTACATCTTCGATGAAGTTATCTTGGTTGGCGAATTGGTCCAGATTGTTGACTATTTTCAAAAACTTGCCGAGTCTTTTTTCGCACTCGTAGTCTAGATTGATATTTTCGACGTTTTTAAACATGTCTTCGGAGTCTAGGTCGTAAAATTCGTCGCTGTTGCATTTTCCATTCCAGCAAAGATAATTTTCCGTTTCCGATTCAACGTTGCGAATACCGTCGCAGGTTTGCAGTGAAGGCGTTTCTTCACTAGGTGGAGTATTAAGGCTCATTTTTACGGTTAATTTTTGAGAGGAGAAAGAACCAAAAGTTACCATATTTGGATTCATCGAAAAGGTGAAAAATAAATGCTAGGCATCGAGTAATATGATACATACTTTTAAATGAATGCCTCCCAGAGACAACCACATATCGTATTGTTGAGCTAATTTTTTATATTTTGATACAAGAGGTCCATCTTTGGATTCGGCAATTTTTACAGTATCGGTGCTATTTTCACAAATGTAGTCGCAAGCTTCGGGTAAAAATACCATCTATGGAAAAGAAACGATACTTATAGACAGAGTAAATAGCAAACTTGGTAAATAAACGTATTCGAAACATACGCTGGCATTTTGTTTTTTAGCCATTTGTACGAGAGACTCGCAACATTTGAAATTTTCTTCTTTATTATCTTTGCTGGTCATTTGACAAACAGCTACATAGGTTTCATTGGAATGGCACGAAGTACTCATTTTGGCTACGACGAAGAGTAGTCTGAAAATATGATTATGTTCTCGGAAATGATGAAATATTGATAGCTTCATTCAAAACCTGTGGGTAATTATTCAATGAATTGGTTTAGGGTGAAACATAAGAATATGGTAGTAAATATGAACATGTATATTAATAACGTACAACTTACCGTTTTATGAGAATGTTTGAACAAAATAGCTCTTCAAGAACCGCTGTAAAAATAAATTATTTTCAAGGTGTACTTTAATCATTTATCTTTTCTGTCGAGATTACACAGATTATGAGAATTCAGTGTTTACAGTTTGAATTCGATCATACTAAAAATGAAATTTCATCGGTTTCAAGGGCAGTGAAATTTTAAAAGGAAAGGATTGTATAGAAAAACCCAAAAATTTAATTAAAAACAAGAAAAATTTATAAAAATTCAATTTTTTATCAAAAATTTTATTTACTTATTTTAGTCCGTCGGAATCTCACGACTGTTGCGCACCAAGTGAACCTAACCTGCTAAGTGATAAACGCTACTGTCACGTTTTGCATTAGGCGGGTCATGACCGTCTACATTTAACAGGCCAGGAAGGCTAACTTGGCAACGTCGCATTTTTTGATTAGCGTAGGCTGATTATTTGGATTCTCCATAAGACACAATGCTAATTCATAATGCAATAACTCGAAAACTATCAATTTTACAAAAAAAGTCAAAGAGACCTTTTTTAAAGAGAATTAAAAGAGCTTTCCATTCATATATAAATTTTTTGAATTTAAGTGAAATTGACGAAATTGGCATTTTTCACTTTTCACTAAAAATTTCACCAAATCCAAAAAAATTCTATATCAATAGAAAACTTATTCAATTTTCTTTAAAAAAGGTCTCTTGGACTTTTTTCGTAAAATTGATATTTTTCGATTTATTGCAATTTGAATTAGCATTACATCTTATGGAAAAACCAAAAAGTCAGCCTACGTCTTGACGTTGCCAAATTTAGCCTTCCTGGCCTGTTAAATGTAGACGGTCATGGGCGGGTGCTATACGTATGAAGTAATGTAGAATGGAAGGATTACGCGTTTCAAAGTACGCGCTATTAAGCAATTAAAAGTCTCATTATTATTATTTCTTGCTTAAAAGGAGTAAAATACAATTAATTACACACTTTTGGTGTTATATTAATTGTTTTTATTTACCAGAACACCATTTCCAAGTATATTTGTAGGGTTTGGCAGTTTCGACGTATCCTTGTATTGTCATACGATTTTTAAAATTACTTAGGGATCGGCAAATATCCGGATTCGCGAATAAACGAATATATTCGTTTTTTGAAACAAATATCCGGATTTTATCCGGGTTTTTTGAACAGCGCTCCTCAATGATTTTCATTTGTATTAGGCATGGTGGCCAAGTGAAATTTTGAAATTTTTTAGTTGCATTTATTTTCAGCAGAGTACGTTATCAAAAAATCACAAAATCATTTTAGCACTCCAGACAGAATTTCCTTGAAATACCCGCAATTCCATTCAAAAGCGAGTATTCGAATAAAATCCGGATTTTTTAATATCCGGATTTTATTTGAAGGATCCGGTTATTTGCCGATCCCTAAAATTACTTGTTAAAAAATCTATCGCGACAGCATAGTATTTTTTTAATATGACCTTATAGGAAATTTGCTCCTCTTTCTGATGGAATAAAAATAATTGCTATCCGCGGAAATACTAAAAAGATACATAGCTAAAACTTTCGCATAAAACTAATTTTTGTCTTGTTTCACAGCCTATCTGGATACAATTGAGCTTGTGGCTTAAAAACTAAATCGAGGACCCCCAATTTTTTTTATACCACCGTGTAGGATTTTTCATCCTCTTTCCAGTGGTATAAATTTCAGCACATGCCTCAAACTTTACGAAAAGCTATAAAGCTCAATAGAAGCGATACTCGAGAAAAAACTGCCGCTTGGTTTGCAGTCTGTGAGATGTTAGCATTCCAGGTACACATTGAACGTGACCAGCGAATATCTCTAAATATTTATGATTCTTATGGCAAATTTCGAGTTCTTTCCAATGGCATAAGAAACTTTTCGCTAGCTTAATTATTTTCCCCGCAATTTGATACTTTATTTTTGGAAAGGTAGCGCGAAGCGCGCATAAAGTTGTCGAGTACAGTCCCCGGGAAAGAGACCGCGTTGCTCGGGTTACTTGAGACGGCTCGATTTTTCGGTACATATGAAATGTTTCAGCCTATAGCTCAAAAACTAAATCGAGGACCCCCATTTTTTTTATACCATCGTGTAGCATATTTCATCCTCTTTCCAGTGGTATAAATTTCAGCACATGCCTCAAACTTTACAAAAAACTACAGCGCCTAATAGAAGCGATACTCGAGAAAAAACCTACCACGTGGTTGTAAGTTGTGAGATGTTAAAAAAAAACACATGTTTTAGATTGTTTAAACCTTCAATGTATCGCTTCAAAAAAAATTTCGCGGTGACCTATATTTTTTTTTGAGTAATCTTATTTGAAATTTACTCCTCTTACCAATGCTGTAAAAAAAAAAAAAATTTCCAGATATTATTTCTGAAGCTAGAGAGCCAAAACGTAAATTTTTCGAAGTTTTTCCGCCACTTTTTTACTTTTTTTGACCACAAATTAAAATGTGATTTTTTTTCTCTCATCACGTTATTGGATTTTTCACGCTCTTTCCAATGATGCAATCGTCATATCCGTACCTTTGTCCGTTCACTCAAAATCGAGAATTTTCTCAAATTACGTAGAGTTTTTGCTTGAAAAACTCCCAAGCGAAAAAATCTGCGTGTTTACATTGTTCAAAGCTTGGATTGATCGCCTCAAAAAATTTATCGCGGTGACCCATGTTTTTTTTTACTGCGTCTTATTGGAAATTTTCTGTTCTTTCCAATGGCATAAAAAGAAAAAAATTTCAATGACTATTTTAGAAAATAGGGAGCCAAACTGTGAAATTTCCTCAATTTTTCTTCCATTTTTTCTCCTATTTTAACCATAAATTAAAATTTATTCATTATTAATTTTTTTTTTGACAACATGTTTTTGGATTTTTCAAGACTTATTCAATGGTGTAATCGCCATATCCATACCATGGCCCATTCTCTCGCAATCGAGAATTCTATCTAATTCAGTCTCAATTCTATCCAAAAAATGCAAAAACTCACAAAAATTAAACTGCCACGTTTCCATTCTGTGCAAACATTCCACCGTTCGCCTCAAAAAAATTATCGCGGTGACCTATCATTTTTTTCAAGGAATCTTATTGGAAATTTACTCCTCTTTCCAATGGTGTAAAAATAATTTTTATTCCGTTATTATTTGGGAAGATAGAGGGCCAAAATGTAAAATTTTCGTAATTTTTCTGTCAATTTTTCAAGTTTTTTGACCACAAATTAAAATAAAAAAAAATTTTCCACATATGTTATCGAATTTTTCATGCTTTTTCCAATGATGCAATTTCCATATCCGTACCTTTGCTCGTTCACTCACAATCGAGAATTTTCTCTAATTCAGTGAGGTTTTTGCTTGAAAAACTTCCAAGCAAGAAAACCTGCGTGTTTACATTATTAAAAGCTTGGATTGATCGCCTCAAAAAATTTATCGCGGTGATCTATCTTTTTTTTGAAGTAATCTTATTGGAAATTTACTCCTCTTTCCAATGCTGTAAAGATAATTTTTATTCCGTTATTATTTTGGAAGATATGGAGCCAAAACTTGAAATTTTTGCAATTTTACAACAAATTTTTTACCTTTTTTGGCCATAAATTAAAATTTATTCGCGATTAAGAAAATTTCTCCTCATCATATTATTGGATTTTTCTCGACCTATTCAATGGTGTAATCGTCATATCCATACAATGGCCCATTCTCTCGCAATCAAGGATTACCTCAAATTCAGTCTCAATTCTATCCAAAAAACTCGCAAAAAAAATAAAGCCACGTGTTCATATATTCTGACTTTCAATCGATCGCCTCAAAAAATTTATCGCGGTACCCTAAGTTTTTTATTAAATCGCTTTATAGGAAATTTCTCCCTCTTTCCGATGATATAAAATTTTTAATTTTTTCATAATTTATTTTTGAAGATAGAGAGTAAAAATGTGAACTTTTTGTAATTTTTCATTGAAAACATTTTTATTTCCGCAATTTGCATGCATAAATAAATTGAGAATTGAAATAATTTTTACACCATTGAAATGAGGATAAAATTTCCTATAAAGCGAATTAATAAAAAACATAGGTCACCGCGATAATTTTTTTGAGGCGATCGATTGAATGTTTGCACTGAATGGAAACGTGGAAGTTTAATTTTTGCGAGTTTTTTGGATAGAATTGAGAGTGAATGTGAGAAAATCCTTGATTGCGAGAGAATGGGCCATGGTATGGATATGGCGATTACACCATTGAATAGGTCTTGAAAAATCCAAAAACATGTTGTCAAAAAAAAAATTAATAATGAATAAATTTTAATTTATGGTTAAAATAGGAGAAAAAATGGAAGAAAAATTGAGGAAATTTCACAGTTTGGCTCCCTATCTTCTAAAATAGTTATTGAAATTTTTTTCTTTTTATGCCATTGGAAAGAACAGAAAATTTCCAATAAGACTCAGTAAAAAAAAAACATGGGTCACCGCGATAAATTTTTTGAGGCGATCAATCCAAGCTTTGAACAATGTAAACACGCAGATTTTTTCGCTTGGGAGTTTTTCAAGCAAAAACTCTACGTAATTTGAGAAAATTCTCGATTTTGAGTGAACGGACAAAGGTACGGATATGACGATTGCATCATTGGAAAGAGCGTGAAAAATCCAATAACGTGATGAGAGAAAAAAAATCACATTTTAATTTGTGGTCAAAAAAAGTAAAAAAGTGGCGGAAAAACTTCGAAAAATTTACGTTTTGGCTCTCTAGCTTCAGAAATAATATCTGGAAATTTTTTTTTTTTTTACAGCATTGGTAAGAGGAGTAAATTTCAAATAAGATTACTCAAAAAAAAATATAGGTCACCGCGAAATTTTTTTTGAAGCGATACATTGAAGGTTTAAACAATCTAAAACATGTGTTTTTTTTTAACATCTCACAACTTACAACCACGTGGTAGGTTTTTTCTCGAGTATCGCTTCTATTAGGCGCTGTAGTTTTTTGTAAAGTTTGAGGCATGTGCTGAAATTTATACCACTGGAAAGAGGATGAAATATGCTACACGATGGTATAAAAAAAATGGGGGTCCTCGATTTAGTTTTTGAGCTATAGGCTGAAACATTTCATATGTACCGAAAAATCGAGCCGTCTCAAGTAACCCGAGCAACGCGGTCTCTTTCCCGGGGACTGTACTCGACAACTTTATGCGCGCTTCGCGCTACCTTTCCAAAAATAAAGTATCAAATTGCGGGGAAAATAATTAAGCTAGCGAAAAGTTTCTTATGCCATTGGAAAGAACTCGAAATTTGCCATAAGAATCATAAATATTTAGAGATATTCGCTGGTCACGTTCAATGTGTACCTGGAATGCTAACATCTCACAGACTGCAAACCAAGCGGCAGTTTTTTCTCGAGTATCGCTTCTATTGAGCTTTATAGCTTTTCGTAAAGTTTGAGGCATGTGCTGAAATTTATACCACTGGAAAGAGGATGAAAAATCCTACACGGTGGTATAAAAAAAATTGGGGGTCCTCGATTTAGTTTTTAAGCCACAAGCTCAATTGTATCCAGATAGGCTGTGAAACAAGACAAAAATTAGTTTTATGCGAAAGTTTTAGCTATGTATCTTTTTAGTATTTCCGCGGATAGCAATTATTTTTATTCCATCAGAAAGAGGAGCAAATTTCCTATAAGGTCATATTAAAAAAATACTATGCTGTCGCGATAGATTTTTTAACAAGTAATTTTAAAAATCGTATGACAATACAAGGATACGTCGAAACTGCCAAACCCTACAAATATACTTGGAAATGGTGTTCTGGTAAATAAAAACAATTAATATAACACCAAAAGTGTGTAATTAATTGTATTTTACTCCTTTTAAGCAAGAAATAATAATAATGAGACTTTTAATTGCTTAATAGCGCGTACTTTGAAACGCGTAATCCTTCCATTCTACATTACTTCATACGTATAGCACCCGCCTAATGCAAAACGTGACAGTAGCGTTTATCACTTAGCAGGTTAGGTTCACTTGGTGCGCAACAGTCGTGAGATTCCGACGGACTAAAATATTTCATCATTTGAAGTAAGTAGATAAATATTTTTTGATAAATTATACTTTATTATTATACATATAATAATTATTTGGAGTTGGTAGTTGAAATTAATGTTATGTATACTTATGCATCGTCCAACTAAGTTTTCAACACCTGTACAATTATGAAGGGTACAAGGAAAAAACTAGGTAACTAACATTTTCTTAGTTTTGAGTAATGGCGTTTTCAATTTATTATGGAAATTATAGAAAATGTTTACCACTAATTATCCTCATTCACATTATTTTAAGGGTATTCTCTACCCCTGTTATCAGTAGCAATTTTAGACAAAAAAGGACAAACTTTGGTCAGATATTATGAGAAAACTAGTGGATGGATTTTGTTGGGAATTGTTTCATTTTTTCATGAAAGATTCAAAAGCGCGGATATGTCGAGTTTTTTTCAATTACAGTTTTTTTTATGAGATATTTATTCTAAATGTATCTTCTATAGAAAGTGAACCTTTTTACAAATACTAAAATTTTAATAGAAACTGAACCATTTTCTGTTGTAAAATTTCAATTGGAAAGCTCGTTTAATTTCCTGAAAAAAAGATCTCTTGCAATTTTTTCGTAAAAACAATACTTTTCGAGTAATTCAAGAAAATTCGTTTGTTTGCCCACCAGTATTGCACAAGCGCAAAACCACCTAGACACTACAAGCCATGAAGTTAAATTTGGCAACCTTGCCGAAGACGGCCGACTTGAGCAATTGAAAATACGTTTTCTGGGCAAACGAAGCGTTTTTCGAAAAAATCTATGGGAACCAAAATTGTAGAGGTAAAAATTAACTTTCGTTTAGTGTATTCGGAATTTTGATTCGACTAATATTTCTCGAGTTACGGTCAAAAAACTGATTTGAAGATGGACCGTCTACCAGATTTTCTCTATTTTCCCGGTCAAAGAAGCGATTTTCGTAAAAATTGATAAGAACAAAAATTGTAGAGCAAAAAATATCCTTTCATCCTAAAATCATTGAAGTTTTGATTCGACGAAAATACCTCGATTCATTAGCAAAAACTGTTTTCTCAGATATGCAAATTTTCATATTTTCCTATTTCGCGGATAAACAAAGCGTTTTTCATGAAAATTGATAAGAACTAAAATTGTAGAGCAGAAAAAATCCTTCAGTTTTAGTGCTTTGAAAATTTTTGATTCGACCAACTTTTTGATTTATCGTCAAAAAACTATTTTTTTTTCATTTTCGAGGTCAACGACCCCTTTTTTGTGAAAATCGATAAAAACCACAATTGTAGATCAAAAAATTTCCTTTCGTTAATGTGTTGTCAGAATTTCGATTCGATGAATATTTCTCGAGTAGATCAAAAAATTTCCTTTCGTTAATGTGTTGTCAGAATTTCGATTCGATGAATATTTCTCGAGTTATCGTCAAAAAACGGATTGGAAAGTCGGCCGTCTACTACTCGAAAATGCGACGTTGCCTTTCTACGTTCATGGCTTGTATCTCTAGGTGGTTTTGACAAGCGTCTGCCACGAGCACCAGACTTCATTGCGCGCGCATGTTTGTTGCGTTGATAACTGATGGTTGAATTTTTTATAAGTCCAACATTATGTTAAATACTTGATATTCGAAATTGGATGAGAAGGAATGGTTTCATCGAAATTTTTATAATAACCAAAATTATTTCTAAGGCTAGTTGTACACTCGTCGGTTAAGTTCCGTTTAGTTAAACGAGCTCTAACCGAGTTACGTGATTGGCTAAACCGGCCGATTTTGACCGTTTAAACTCCGGTTAACTTTAATCGGTGATTGTACAACTAGGCCCTAGAGTATTACTCTACAATTTTCGTTCAAAATTTTTTCAATTTGATCCGGCTTTCACTTCTAATTTTGCATATTACTCTTATAAATGCAAAATTAGAGAAAAAAAGGGGTTCAATTGAAAAAAGTTTCAAATAAAAGTTGTAGCCTGAAACATAAGGAATATTTTATGTTATTACAAAAATTGAGGGGAGGGAGGTGTCCTATCGAAATTTTTGTGATAACATAAAATATTCCTTATGTTTCAGGCTACAACTTTTATTTGAAACTTTTTTCAATTGAACTCCTCTTTCTTCTCTTATTTTGCATTTATAAGAGTAATATGCAAAATTAGAAGTGAAAGTCGGATCAAATTGAAAAAATTTTGAACGAAAATTGTAGAGTAATACTCTAGGAATAATTTTGGTTATTATAAAAATTTCTATTAAACCCTTCCTTCTCATCCAATTTCGAATATCAAGTATTTAACGTAATGTTGGACTAATAAAAAATTCAGCCATCAGGTTATCAACGCAACAAACATGCGCGTGCAATGAAGTCTGGTGCTCGCGGCAGACGCTTGTGTCATTAACGGGGGTTTCACGAGGTGTTTTTACATGCAAGAAGCTGGCGTTTTTAGAAGCGCTGCTTCTTGCTTCTAGCGTTTTGCGTTTGTACTGTGAATTAAAAGAAGCTGAAATGTTATCATTCCCAATTTCAATTTTCACCCATTCCAGTAATTCCATCATTTTCGTATGTTTATATGGTTTATTCAACACTTCTTTGTGACATGAGTCGTATAAAACATCATATGTCTCATATATTTTCATAAATTTTGTTATGGTACTTGAACTCCACTTGCATTACTCTTAGGGCTCTGTTTTGAATTACTCATGGTGATAATAAGCTTCAAAGTATACAAAAATCAACGAAAATATAAAAGAAATATCACAAAAACTCAAAAACTACAAAGAAATTATTCTTAAATTCAGGTGTACTCAATTCCACTATCAGCTTATCACACTAAAAGAACCGCCAAGAAGCGCGTTTTTAGAAGCAGAAGCTGACTTGGTTTCAGCTTCTTGCGTCTTTTTTGGCTTCCAAAAACGCAGCTTCTTAATCGTTTACATTTAGCGACTTTGGAAGCGGCTTCTAAAAACGCAGCTTCTTGCGTGTAAAAACGCCTCGTGAAAACCCCGTTATTGGTTTGTTTTGTTTGTTTACATCTGCATCACGCATCAGAGAACTTCAGCGTTGCCAACCCACTAAATCATTCTAAAATTCCCACAGCTATGCCACATATTATAGGTCACCTGGTACTTAGCTACTTACCATTTGAACAGAATTCCGCATATAGTGCACAAAATAAAAACGACCTTTGATTTCGATTCCGGATTCCCTCAAAGGGTATAGCCGGGTAAGATAGGTGATTTGGCCCACCATACGGATTTTGAAACCAACTAGCGGAAGTTGGTCCCCATGGTCCAAAACCACCGTGACCAAATTTTTGAGTCACTACCTCACCCCCTCCCCCTCCTAGGACGAAAAATGTGATTTTTCGATTATAATTTTTAATTTTGGCTGTTTTCAATCGATTTTTTTCAAACTTGGGTAGATTTTAGGTTTACTCAAGGGTCATCTGAGGAAATTTTTTCAAAATTTTTCGAACCAATCTTCACTGCGAAATGCGCGTTTTAAGTTTTCCAACAGCCATTTCGACAAGTTCTTTCAGAGGTGCAATAATCAAAAAAATATATGTTGTACACCTTTTGGTTGAAAAAAATTGTCGTCGTAGTATATCACAAAATACGCCTAAGTACACCAATTACACCATCAACCCGAATTTGGATGAAATTCGTTGATTTTTTCTATTTTTCTAATTTTCAATAAAATTAACTGAGTGACGGCATTTTGGGAACCCCCAGTGTCCCTAGAGGTGTTTGGAGAGCCTAAAATTCATGTTTGGACATGTTATGAACAGAAATTTTTGCGAAATTGTGAAAAATGGATTTTTCTCAACTATCAGGGGTGAGAGATTGTGAGAACAATTCATTTTCTGAATCCATAAGTGTAATTTTATGTATGTGAGCTTGTGAGCAAAAAAAAAAATCAAATTTTCTCAATTTCGCAAAGATTTCTGTTCATAACAAATATTGACTTGAGACATGTCCAAACATGAATTTTAGGCCCTCCAAACACCTCTAGGGACACTGGGGGTTCCCAAAATGCCGTCACTCAGTTAATTTTATTGCAAATTAAAAAAATATAAAAAATCAACGAATTTCATCCAAATTTGGGTTGATGGTGTACTTAGGCGTATTTTGTGATATACTACAATGACAATTTTTTTCGATGATGAAAAAAATTAGTTTTTTGCATTTTTGAAGGTCTTCCACCTATATAGAAAATTCTGAAAAAATATATGTTGTACATCCAGACTAGGTGTACAACATATATTTTTTTGATTATTGCACCTCTGAAAGAACTTGTCGAAATGGCTGTTGGAAAACTTAAAACGCGCATTTCGCAGTGAAGATGGGTTCGAAAAATTTTGAAAAAATTTCCTCAGATGACCCTTGAGTAAACCTAAAATCTACCCGAGTTTGAAATAAATCGATTGAAAACAGCCAAAATTAAAAATTATAATCGAAAAATCACATTTTTCGCCCTAGGAGGGGGAGGGGGTGAGGTAGCGACTCAAAAATTTGGTCACGGTGGTTTTGGACCATGGGGACCAACTTCCGCTAGTTGGTTTCAAAATCCGTATGGTGGGCGTGGGCCAAATCACCTATCTTACCCGGCTATACCCTTTTCCTTTGAAGTTTGAACTTAACTTTGATTTGACTCTCAGATTTCTTGTGTGAGATCAGTGAAAGCAAAACATTTTCATTCGTTACTTGCAAACAACTTTTACTTCAAGGTGTAATGGAAATCGGAATGGAAATTTTTCACATTTTTCACGCTTATCAATATTTTTTGGCACAGAGAAGCGATTCCACTAATCTACATAAAGATTACAAGACGTAGACCTTATGCAGATAGTTGAATTGCTTCCTACTTCCCAGAAATCATTGTTTTTTTCAAAAAATAATCGCATGCTCTGCTCAGCTCAGTTGTGTGAATGTTTGAAAAAGGTTCAGTTTCTATGCAAAAATTTTCATTGAAAATGAACCACAGTCTACACGGTCCACTTTCAATGACGGTTCAGTTGTAATGGCATTTCATATGAGATTATTTTTATATCTACACAGGGTAGAGAATACCCTTAAGGCATGAGTTGAATGTTGAAAAAACATCAAGATGTTGCATGTGTTATGAACAAAAATGTTGTGTGTCTTGAAAAAACCTTGAAAAAAAAAATGGATAATTAATTGACATGATTATGAAACATGAAAGTGAACCTTTCAACCTTTGTAATGAAATTGCATAGAAACTGAACCATTCAGTAGCGAAGCTTCGCGCTTTTTTTTGAACTTTGAAATTTTTAAGGTAGTATCTGTTGTAAAATTCAATTTTACTTCTATTTTCGTTGCCTTTTCTGTGTTCAAATAGGATTTTTAAACATTTCCCCTAGTTGAAGATATTGATTTTTCCTCATAGCGGAACTTTTTTTCACCAAAAAAAAACTTAAATGTGTATTCACATTAAGAAAGAAATTTCTGGTGGAATGAGACTTCACCTAGCTCCCTAAGTACAAAATTCGCTGAGTTATTGATGTTTATTGTTTAAAAAGAAAAATTTTCAAACTCGTTTTTCTCAAAACTACTTTTTTTGAAATATAAACTTCGTCGTTGTCGTTTCCTTATTTGCGGTGGGCCGGGTGGCCAGTCTGCGGTGGAGAGTCCCCAGAGGTCCCTGAGGTGTCGTCCGCTCGCCTCCTCGGTCTTCCCCTGCTCCTTCTTCCCGTTGGAGTGTACTGTTTGATTACTTTTGGCGATCTTGATTCGTCCATTCTGTCCATGTGTTTTCGCCATTTGCTTCTGTAATTCTTAATTTTTTTAATAATCGGTGTTGCACCAAGCGTGGACATGATATCATCAGATCTTTTCTTATCTTCAAGTGTCACTCCAGCTGTCAGTCTCATGAAGCGCATTTCTGCCGCAGTTATTCTTCTTTTGTCAGTTTTCTTCAGGGCCCACATTTTGCAACCTTATGTTATCATCGGTAGTGCCAGCGTGTTGTAAACTCTAGTTCTCGTTTCTCGTCTTACTTTATTTGCATTTAGAGTCCTGTTGATCAGTCCTGTGACTCTTGAGAATTTATCAACTTTACTGTTTATATCTACCTCGCCTAGGTACGAGATCTCATTTCCTAGATATTTAAACGTATTCACTTGTTCTATTATTTTCCCTCTGATTGCGATATTGCTTCGAACTGGTTCTTTTCCCCTGAAGGCCATTGTTTTTGTTTTTTCTATCGAAATTTTCATCCCATACTCCTCTGCGATTTGAGACAGAAGATGCATTCTTCTCTGTAATTCATCTTCTGATTCTGCCAAGACTACTTGGTCATCAGCAAATAGAACAGTTTCTATTTCCTGCTGCCCAACTCGGATTCCTCCCCTCTTTGTCTCCTGCCACTTCTTTACTACTGCGTCCATATATAAATTAAATGGTGTACAGGACAAAGGGCATCCTTGCCTAACTCTCCTCTGTTAATACTGATAGGCTCCGATGTTTGTTTCTTCGTATATGTTTTTAGGACAAAGGGCATCCTTGCCTAACTCTCCTCTGTTAATACTGATAGGCTCCGATGTTTGTTTCTTCATATATGTTTTTAATCACATTTTGTAATTTGGCTGGGATTTTCTCGTGTCTTAGTATTTCTACTAGGATTTTACGATCTACCCTATCATATGCTTTTTCTAGATCTATGAAGCACATATGGGTTTCCAGGTTGTACTCGATTCTTTTTTCCATCAAGAGTTAACGCAAATATTTCGGCGAGTTTTGGACTTAGGAGGCTCTTTGAGGTCTAGGTCGATCAGAAATTTTATCTAGTAAACCAAACTGGTCTTAACTCCATACCGATAACGCGGAACCTTTTTAGATGCACGTATGTTGGTAGGTAGGTAGTGTGTTCTTTGAGGTATATTTTGAAGAAAAAAAAAATTAAAAAAGGTTTCGTTATAACGCCAAAATTTAACTTGTTTTTGTAACAGTCCATTTAAGGCCCTTTTTCCATATTTGAATTTTCAAAAAAAAAGTATGATTTCATTTTAAATATTCTCACTTTTAAGAGTCTTATAATCGAGAACTACCAAGATTTCAGACAAAATTTAAAAAATGCCAAACCAAATGCATGAAATAAGTTGAAAAAGTCAAAGTTTCTCGATTTTGCTGAAATTGTAGTACATATATGAGAAATATCGTCTCAAAACAAGCCCGGACATGATTTTTGGGCCTCTAGGTCATCTTGTAGAGGTTGTGGGTTCCCAAAATGGCGTCATTTGGGTATTTTTGAAAAAAAAACACCTTTCAAGGCGTCTTTCATCTTCTAGATATATTTTTCAGATCTAATACATCGTGTACTAATGGTTGGAGACCTGAAAATGTCAAATTTCCAAAAATATTGAAAAAGGGTGTTATGTAGAGGAACGCCCTTTTTCCACCAAGCGCCTCAATTATTGTGTTCAATTGTTCATATTTATTTTAAAAAATGTGATTTCAAGTCTATTCATGATATTAACATCGATGCAATGATATTGATTTTAGGTTGAAGTTTGGTCAAGAATCAAATAATTGAAAAATACATCTTTGAAATGAGTACGAACGAATTGAAGCAATTGATTTTCCATATGAAAGTACCATCCTTGAAAGAGATGTGTTGCTACGCAATTGGACTAGAGTATCTACGTGGCGAAGTAGCCAAATGTAATTCAAGTAAGGACAGAATATTTTGTTGCTATATTGCAAAATATGGAGAAAAGTGTATTCATTACATGAATGCATATCTGAGGGTAAATCTGCAGATTGAAAGAATTCCAAATAATGTCAAAGAAATGGTTGATCAGTACTTTGAATCTTTAAAAGTAGAGATTGAGAATTGGTTAAATTATCATTTTGATCAAGTATTTTGGTTTCATTGTAGCACCCATCATGCGTCTGCTGCTGTCGCATATTTGAATGATTTAATTTGGCTTCCAAATGGCACCATCGGTTACACAGAAACAGCACGCAAATTATTATGTAATAATGAACTAACCGAATCGGAAAAGTATGGAATTGCCTGTGCTTATTGTTTTGAAGAAGAAATCTATATTCTAGGACCATTGTACTACATGAATTTGAGTAATGAAGAGATTGCTGATCAAAATGATTTCGTGGGTCTATTCTGGTATGAGCGAGTACTGAAAAAAATATCTAACGAGGAATTGCCAGCCATAGATTACGATCGCCACATAACAAATGGGTTGTTGCAAAGTCCCTCGTACAAAAATTGGTGGGTTATAAAATATTTTTTGAATAATTTTCAGTCTTATGAAGTTGTAAATTTAGCAAGAAATGCTTGCTGCACCGATCTTTGCGCAATGCAAATGTTGTATTGGCTACCAACACTTAGTGGCACACTAGCACATGAAGTATTGAATGCTTGTGGTCATATGCTAGTTCGGCGTTTGATACGTCATCCTAAATATTCTATGCAAACATTCGAGATTTGGTCGTGTATAAAAAGTACTATTTCTGAAAGTCTTTTTCTCCACTTGATCTCAAAAATTCATTTGGATAACGTTTACAACAGCAGATATGGCAGATCAGATGATTGTACTGTAATTTTGTATAATGAAATACTAAGAAGTACTCCTGATGAATTGAAATATCCTGCATTGGGTTGTCTCACTGATACTTACCTCAGCTCAACGTTCAACTACCATTGTGAAGTTCTAGATTATAATCAACATACCTATTTGGAATTTCCAAGAGATTTTAGAATGATATTTGTAATGTTATTGAACGCGAGTTTCGAACACAGAAATACATTTTGGAATAATAATTGGAAAAATTTATTATGGGCTTCTACACCTTTTCATTTGAACGAACTGATGAGACTATGTTTCTACGATGAAATGGAAATTATCAAATTCAAGGAATCTGATTTGATTATTTACGACAATATCAAAGATTATTGTATCAATCTTATTCAACATGGCAAATTTACCCAACTGGATATATTTTTAAACTTTTGTTCTTCCAATGAACAAACCGTCTTTGATCTGAGAAGAAAAATTATGGATGATCCGCTTCGATTGTCTGATTCAGCAAAACAGTACAAAGACGGCAAATGTTTAGTGCAATATGCCAGCCCTTTTTGTAGTCAATTTGAATTTGTACAAAATGTATTGAATGATAACGAATTATTGCTGGCTAAAGAGTTCGTCATATTATTCTCATCTTCCGAGCAAGATTTGCGTAGATGGAAAAAAATATTGGTAGAGTCTCTTTACACACATTTAGTGGAAAAAAGTTTTACCAAAATAATTTCCCTAATAGTGTGGTTGCAGTTTACTGACTGGCTATTTGCCAATGGAGAACAAGTGTTAGAATTCAAGAAGTCGTTACCTATGGGTGAAATCTTTGTTGGTTCATTATTGAGCAGAAGCCCCGATAAACTTCATAAAGATGGTTTTTCTTTTGTGGACAATTTCCTGACATGGTACTTCATGCATTCTGAAACTGCGGAGAATTATTGGCCGCTTAAAAACTATATTAATCTCTCTATGCAAGCATATTTTGAAGTTTGTTTAAATGCAGGTTATATTTCAATGAAGAAAAAGTTTATCAAATTTAGACATTACAGATTGAAAAATAATTTTTAATGGCTCCATGTTATCTATGGATATCATTGAAATAAGCATTGGAAATTTGTGTTTCCATTTGAAAAAAAAAAAAAAAAAAAAATTATCATACCTAATTTCTTGGTTTTTCACTTTCTTTAGTAATTATATCACATTTTATAAACTACATTTTCGCATTTACCTACTCAACATATTTTTATACATATTGCATTCGTAGGAATCATGTTTTCAATAAATTTGTAGTATTCTTAGTGTTTGTGTATTTCTGTAGCGAGTGAGAATTTATTGCGTTTTTGTCTCTTTGGTACCTCGCTCTGTCTTTTGACCAATACCATCGAAGAAATCTATGGACAAAATTGACTTTTTAAAGTACTTATAAATTATATCGTGCTTCGTACATTCGTTGGAAAATCAAGATATGAAGATACTGAATTAGGTGCTAGAATGCTAGATGCACAATTACCTACATAAGCTGGGAGCGTAAATTATAATTTTATATAATTATTATAGTGCAGCTGAATTTCTTCGAAAGGGTGAAGGGTGGAAATTTTATTCATGTTGAATTTAAAGAATGATTTTTTTCAGTTTTTGATTTTTTTCAGTTTTTACTTTTTTTTTAACTGAAATTTTTTCAGAAAAATTTGAAAATCAATTATCTATCCAACCCTACCTACTCTATAAAAAAAATGGAAATTAAAAAAAAGTTGTAATCAAAAAAACGCGTAGCAGTCAAGATGCTCCGCGACAGCCGAATTTTTTTTTTCAAGTTAGTCTACTACTTTAAAAATGTTTTCATCCATGGTATTTCAGTTTCAATATCAGTTTCAACTTCAAATTCAGTTTAAAAATGTCAGGTTTTTGTCTTCAGTTTTAGTTCCTCTCTGCATTGAAGATTTCATCTTCAGATGGGGGCTCCGCCCCCATACCTCCGTTGAGGTTTCGACCCAACCCCCTCATCACTTTCAGCTCTTAGGATGGGGGCTCCGCCCCCATACCACCGCGTTAGGGGCTTCGTCCCCAACCACCTCGTCACTTCCAACCCTTCAGATGGGGGCTCCACCCCATGCCCCAATTGGGGGGCTTCGCCCTCAATAGGGACATGGCAGGAGAGGATTGAGGGCTTCGCTCTCAATCCCCTTCACACTTTCAGCTCTTCAGACAAGGGCCAACACACCAAAAAAGAGGTTAAAACGTGAAAATTTATGATTTTTGACCCTGTACGGGGGGGTCAAATGGTGCTCAAAAGTCAAAACCCCCAAAAGGCACATCAGTGGCCTCTACTGACCCTACATCCCAAATTTCGATTGTTTAGATCTTTTAACTTGGGCTGTAGGCTGTTCAACGCGTCAGAAAAGACCGGTTAAAACTTGAAAAATATTGATTTTTGACCCTGTATCGAGGTCAAAAGGGGTTTTAAGGTCAAAACCTACAAAAGGCACATCAGGGGCATGAACTCGATCTATGATAAAAATTTAGGCCCCCCAGCTCCATTTGGGGGGGGGGGGGGTCTGTAGCCTGATCAACGTGAAAAAATGACCTCAAAATCCACTTTTTGGGCCCTAAAATTAGGTGGGGATGACTTTGGAAGCTGAAATTTGAATACAGTGGAGACAATCAGAGTCACTTTTGTTGGTAGAAATTTCAAATCATTTTGTCACATTGGGGTCCCTTTAGAGCCCCCCCCCCCCCCCCTCAAAAAGGGGTCACCCTCAATTTTGGGGCTCGAAGGTCAAAAACCCCAAAAGGCAGCTCAGTGATTCTTACCGATCCTAAATACCAAATTTTAGCCTCCAAGGTCATTTGGTTTGGGCTGTAGGCTGATCAACGTACCGGGAAGCGAGAAAAAACATGAAAAATTGTGAAACTTTGTCCCTTCAAATGTTAGGGTCGGCAAATATGCATACACTTGTGTAGTTTGGGTAGATGCATCATAGGTTCGAAGGCGGTGCACTGGTCCAGGAACACCCTGTACATACGTTGCGAAGGAAAAATTTTTTTCGCATTAACGGCTACTCTGAACATCAGCTGACTAAACTGGCCAAAGTCTCTGTTGCCTTTGTACTTATCCGGGTGGTATTTTCGAGCGGCTTGCCTGTGAAAATTTGATAAAAAGCTCGAAACTGATTTTGAAAAGTAGGTAGGTACCTATTGAAAAAGTGCAACTGAGGTCACCTGTAACCTTCGCGAATTTCTGGCTCGGTAGCGTTCATTGTAACGTTCAACACTTCGCAGTATATCTTTTCTTCTTTCTCTCTGCCACTGGCGAATTCAGGAACGGCGATAAGCGCATAAAATATATCTTTTAACTCCTCCCGTTTGTGCTCGAATATCTTCACTTCAGTCGAATTATCCGAATGTAACCACTCGATGATTTCGGCGCATTTTTGCACAATCAATTTTTTGTCTGATTCAATGATGACCTTTTTTAATTTTCCATCTTGGACAGTGGTCATTAGTTTGATACAGAAAGATTCCAACGAGTTTTTTGCCACGAGCACGTCGTTTCGTTTTTTTTCTTTGGCTTTGTATTTTTCAGCATTGCTGATCATACGTTTGATTTCGTCGTGAGTGACTTGACTTTTGTTGTACGTGAGAGTGATTCCATTCGTAAGGCCGGTTGATTTTTCAACTGCAGTTACATTCAGGATACCGCTATCATCGATCTCGAAAATAGCTTCCACCTTAATGACCCCTTTTGGCGCCGCAGGAATACCATCGAGGTCGAATGAACCGAGTAGGTTGTTGAACGTTACCTTAGGGTGTTCTCCTTCATAGATTGGAAACACCCCGGAAGTTTGATAATCGTAACTCGTGCGAAAATAACCAGTCTGCTTCGTCGGGATGGTGGTGTTGCGTTTGACGACCACCGCCATTCTTTGATGAGAACCTACTTCAACGCCTAAAGAAAGTGGTGTGACATCGACCAACACCAAATCTTGCACTTCTTTCTATCTGTCGCCGTTCAATATGGCGGCCTGAATAGCAGCTCCATATGCCACAGCTTCATCAGGGTTGATCGATTTCGAAAGCTTTTTCCCATTGAAGAAATCTTGTAATAATTTCTGCACTTTTGGGATACGAGTTGATCCACCGACTAGAACGATCTCTTGAATTTTAGATTTGCTCATTCCAGCATCTCGAATTGCTCTTTCAACCGGTTCCAAGGTCTTTTGGAATAAATCTGCGTTCAATTCTTCGAAACGAGCTCGAGTAATCGAGCTGTAAAAGTTGATACCTTCGTGAAGTGAGTCGAGGCCGTCTAAGCTGGCCCTTGTAGACGATGATAACGTTCTCTTGGCTCGTTCGCAGGCGGTTTTTAAGCGACGAATAGCTTTTTTGTTTTGGCTGAGATCTTTGCCGTATTTACGTTTGAATTATTTTACAAAATGATTGATCATCCTATTATCGAAATCTTCGTCTCCCAAGTGAGTATCACCAGCTGTTGATACTACTTCGCAAAAATCCGCTGCGATGTTCAAAATGGATACATCGAAGGTACCGCCGCCGAGATCAAAAATCATCACGGTGCGTTCATTGTTAACCTGATGAAATATAAAAGAATTTAGAATTACTCAATTGGTCGCTTCTTCAATTGTTTGGCAGCGAAAAAAACAAATTTTTCAACAAACGTACTTTTTTTAGTAAGCCATAGGCGAGTGCAGCAGCGGTAGGCAGTAATGCCTAGGATTCGAATCATTTTGGGATTCGAATCACTAAACCCATCGACGAAATATATGAACAAAATACACTCGGATATAGAAAATTTCAAGGTAGGTACCTACTGATTTTTTTCGTCTTAAAAAAAGCTGTTTTTTTCAACAAAAATTGAGGGATCCCCCCCTCAAAAAAAAATTGAAAAGTAATTGAAAAGAAGGGATTTCTACTTCCGAAAAGATACAAAAAATAAATGAGTAAATGAAACTTGTTTTTTTTTGCAAAAAAAATGATATTTTGCTCTAAACATTTAAAAATTTTCATTTTTTTTAAAATCTAAAGAAATTATTAATTAAAAAAATTGAGACCTGTTTCTATCAAAAAAATTGAGACCAGGAAATGAAATGAAGCTTTTTTCAACAAAAAAAAATCAGAAACTTATTTCTCTAAAAGTTTGAGAAAAAAAATTCAGTCTTAAAAAAATTGGAAATTTCTTTTCAAAAGAACTGATATTAAAATTTTTTTTCTCCCCCCAAGATCTGAAAAATAACTTTAGTTGTTTCGAAAAATTGGAGAAAGAAAATCAAAAACGCGAGATTTTATTTTTTCTCTAAAATAGCAATCTTTTTTTTCTAAAAAAAAAAAATATAAATTTTTGTTTTCAAAAACAGAAAGAATATTAATTTTACTACAGAAACATTGAACAATTTTTTTGCTCTGCAAAAATTAATCACCTAATAGAACATTTCTCAAAAAATTGAAAGATTTTCAACTTTAAAAATTTTTTCAGCGATATTTTTTTCTAAAAAATAGGTATACTAGGTATAGGTACGTATTTAATCCCTATTTCCCAAATTTCAAAAACTTAGGTATTTTTATTCCTTTTTTATCTGAAAACTTGATTGAAAAATATCTTCCTCTTTGAAAGAATACAAAAAATATCTAACTTTGAAAAATTGAAAAAAAACCTCAAAAAATCGTTTTTTCTTAAAAAAAATCAATATTTAGGTATTCATTTTTTAAAAATAATATTATTTTTCAGCAAATTTTCCTTAAAAAATTTTTTTTTTAATGAATAGGCGAGTTTATTATTTTTTTATTTCCTTGAAAGGATTCAGATCAAGAAAAATTCTGAGGAACAATTGAAAAAAAAAAAATCTCTAAAAAGTCTGTTTATTTTTCTTTAAAAAATCGATAAGTATTTATTTTTCAAAAAAAGGAGAGATCATTTCTCTGGAAAGTCAGCAGGATTTTTTTGGAAAAAAGTTTTTTTCGTTTCTTTACAAAAAGTACCAATTTTTTTCAACTAGATGAAAATTAATTTTTCATTTAAAATAAATTTAGATTTCTCTTTTCAAAAAATTTAGAGATAGGTTTTTTCAAAAAAATCAAGATTTTTTCATTCAAAAATCTAGAGACATTTTGTGTTTACTTACTATTGAAAAAAAAAAAATTCAAAATTTATTTAGAAACAATTTTAATCAAAAATATTAGATTTTCTCTTCAAAAAAAGTGGAGGGGATAAGAAATCAGAATTTTTCTCTCTAAACGAAATGAGAAATTGGTTTTTTTTTCAAAAATTATCTGAGAAATATCCCCCCCCCCCCCCCCCAAAAAAAAAAAAGATTTCATTGGGTGTTTTACCGATCAAGTAAATGCTTATTAGACGTAAATGAAAATTCCACGCTTACTTCTTCAGGAAAGAATTTTTTGGTTTCGCCATCGACTACAATCTTGATTTTCGGTTTATTATTTACCTTGACGATTTGGAATGGCCAGTGTTTCATATCACTCTGAACAGTATCATCGTCGAACTTACGGCCTATCAATCTTTTAGCATCTGTAAAATAAAAATGAGAACTCATCGTTTCCAGTTTAAACAAATAAATACATAGGCCTATATGCCGCAAGAAATAAGTCAAGTACCTAGCTAGGTAAATCTACATAAACGACTCAATTGAAATGGTATGATAGTTTCAATTTTAAACAATGTAAATTATACGTTATTGCACGTACGTTACGCGATATAAGATATATATCAAGTATACTTACAGGTAGGTAAGGTACACGAGAACTGTAATCAAACACTATTGATAATTCGTCGAATGAATTTTACAACACAACACTAATGACATAATTACATACATATAATGATGAATTTATACACGTAAAACTAAAACGAATTCACGAATTTAAATCTAGCAGTAATGAATGATATTGTGATGACGTTCAACCAAAACAATCTAACGTCTCGTGCACGCTTTATTGGTTGCAATACCAAATAAGAAATCGTAGGTAAGTGGTTTGCGAATTTCGAATTACGATTAACGTCAATACGTATTCCCTATTCCACAACGTATTCTAAAATAACTCGTCAAGTTCCAAGATGCAGCAAAATTGTACACGAAAATACCAGACAGAAAAAAGGATTCGGTTTAATTCATCATGATTAGGAATGGATGTTTTGAATATTAGGACGTTAAATTGAAGGGTCTCCTTATTTTCATAAAGAAGTTCAAATCTCATTATTTTCTTATTTTTTATTTTTTATTTTTTTTTGAGATATTGTGCCTACCAGTATGTTTAAAATAATTATTATAGGCTATGTATATTTGAAACAGCATCACTCGTTTCCTCACCCAAGGGATGGAAGGTTGAAATTTTTCGAATGTTGAATATGAAAATGATTTATTTCATGGAGAATTTTTTTTTAATTCTGGGGTAAAAAATCTTTCAATTTTTTTCAATTTCTCAAGTTTTGAAGTGACAATGCATTCAATTTTTTTTCATGTAAAAAGTTTGGAAATTATTTTGTAATGAAAAATTGAATCATTCTCAAGTCCAAAAAATTGAGAACATTTTTGGCGAAAAATCCATATTAAAAAAAAATGAAATTGGAATAAAAATATTATTTTTTTAAATAAAAAATTTTCTCAAATTTTGAAGCGTAAAATTTTTTAATTTTTTTTAATGTAAAAATGTTGGAAATGGTTTTGGAATAAAGAATGGAAAAATCACTCCAAAATATTGAAAAAATTATTCCAAACATTTTTTTTAATTTTCAAAACGTTGAGAAATTTTCAACTGCTAAAAAAATTTCAATTGATTATTTTCTCAAAAAAATTCGATTTTTTTCCTAAAAAATTTCCCAATTTCTAGGCAAAATGTCCATGCCTATATACCTAGTTACCTACTCTTTTGAAAAAAAAAATGAAATTGGAGTAAAAATATCTGTTTTTTTAATTACCTAAAACTAAAAAAAAATCCCAATTTCTTGGAGAAAAAAATTTCTTAAATTTTGGAGCAAAAAAATGTTTTAATTTTTTTCATGTAAAAATATTTGGAAATTATTTTGTAATGAAAAATTGAATCATTCTCAGCTCCAAAAAATTCAGAACATTTTTGGCGAAAAATCCATAATTAAAAAAAATTAAATTGGAATAAAAATATAATATAATTTTTTTAAATAAAAAAGCAGCAGTTACGCCCATTTTGTGGAGCTTCAAAACAAAAGGCGTGCAGTTTGAAATTGTGCAGCTAAAAATTAATTTTTGACAAAAACATCTTCAAAAAATATCGTTCAAACGAAAAATCCAAAAAAACAATTTTCGACTGTAGGTATGGATTTGTTTTTGACAAAAAAAAAAAATCGTCAAGAAAGATTTTTTGACAAAAATTAAACGTCAAAAATTTTTTTTGACAAGAAATTGAAAAAAAATTCTGATAAAAAATCTACAAAAAATCTTTGAAAAATCTTCAAAAAATATTTTTTTGACAAGATATTGAAAAAAAATTCTGATAAAAAATCTACAAAAAATCTTTGAAAAATCTTCAAAAAATATTTTTTTGACAAGATATTGAAAAAAAATTCTGATAAAAAATCTACAAAAAATCTTTGAAAAATCTTCAAATAATATTTTTTTGACAAGATATTGAAAAAAAAAGTTGACAAAAGAATTTCTGTTGAAAAAATCTTCAAAAAATCGTTAAAAACCCTTCAAAAAATATTTTTTTGACATAAAATCTTCGAAAAATATTTTTTTGACAAAAAATCTTTGAAAAATCTTCAAACAGTATTTTTTTGACAAGGAAAATATTTTTTTGACAAGGAAAATATTTTTTTTGACAAAAAATCATCAACAAAAATTTTGACAAGAAATTGAAAAAAGTTGACCAAAAAAAATTTCTGATAATAATAAAATATTCAAAAAATATGCGAAAAATATTTTTTTAACAAAAAATCGTCCAAGAAGATTTTTTTGACCAAAAACGTCAAAATTTTTTTTGTCAAGATATTGAAAAAAAAATTGACCAAAAAAATTTTCTGAAAGAAAATTATTTAAAAAATCTTTGAAAAATCTTCAAAAAATATCTTTTTGACAAGAAAATGTTTTTTTTTTTGACAAAAAATCATCAAAAAAATATTGTGACAAGAAATTGAAAAAAAAATTGACTAAAAAATATTTCTGATGATAAAATATTCAAAAAATCGTCAAAGAAGATTTTTTTGACAAAAAACATCAAAAATTTTTTATGTCAAGAGACATTGAAAAAAAATTTCTGATGAAAAATACTTCAAAAAATATTTTTTTGACAAAAAAACTTCAAAAAAACTTTTGTTGACAAAAAATCCTATCGTAAATTTATTTTCCAATGAAATCTCAATTTTTTGTACTAAATGATCAGCACCTACATCTTTTAGAAAAAATTCTCTTGTCAAAAAATGTAATAAGAATCTTTTGGCAAACATTTTTTCATGAAAATTTACTAAAATACTTCTGCATATGTGACTGTGTTTGATAGTTTGGGATCGAGGAATTTGAAACTGGCAAAGAAAAAATTCTAAATAGCAGGAAAAAACGAAAAAAGAAAATTACATAATTATGTACATTGTATTTTAACTAAACACACGAAAAATTTTCATTTTGAAATACGAGTAATTTTTACTTTTTTCCCGCGAGGAATTTTTTCGCGATGATTTTAACGTGTTGGTCAGAATTTTCTAAAAATTCATCAAAATTTCACAAGTCACAAGTGATGGTTTCACCCCCTTCCCCCCACCCACCCAACACACACACATACTACCTATATGGAATATGACTCTGGTAATGGAGCTAAACGTGCAGCTCCATTTTTTTAAATATTTATTTTCCCAAACGAATTTTTCCAGAATTGTTTAAATTTTTGAGAGTTCTTTGCCATAATTTTCCAGTTCTGTAATTTTAAAGATCTTCCCTGAGAGGCGAAGAATTTTTAGATTTCAACAAGATTGAAATGTTTTGTCATTTTTCTCCCTCCAAAGAAATGAAAATTTGCTGAAGTGAGGTTAATTTTTTTTTAATTTTAATTTCTATAGAAAACACATTTACGAAATCTTCTCAAAAATACTGATACCAATAACGAATATTGAAACAAAAAAAAATTAAATACTTATAATTAGCCATTAGGTAAATAATTATTAAGAATTAAAGTCATTAAACAATCTAGGGTCCACAAAATTGCCAGGGAATATCCTCAATTTTTTTAGTAAAAAAATTGACGATATTCCCTGGCAATTTTGTGGACCCTAGATTGTTTAATGACTTTAATTCTTAGTCAATCCGTGTGCATCGAAATCGAACCATTACTTCCATACTTTCTGTTTCTGACAAAGTTGTATAGAATTTCGGCAGAATCTCGGTGATCAACTTGTGAGTAGAGATAAGATTTTTTCGTTAAAGTGATTTCGCATAAGCGGGTTGTCGGATCTAAATGATCCTCCTCCCCGCTTATGGGAAACACTAAGAATGGTTCTCTTGACGAAAATCTAGAACAGCGATTTTTAGGTATTTCATATTAGGTATATAAAAATGTGTAGAGTTAAAAAAAATCATCGTTCTAATGCGACTCAACTCACTTTGAAAAATTTCCCTGGTTTCATTCAACAATTCTTTTTTCGCCCCTCTATTTTGAGGAAAGTCCTCCGTGCCTAAACAGAAAAATTACCTATTACTAAGATGTGGAGGCCCTGTATAGGTATTAAAAATTTATTTATTTTTACTTATACCTATAAATAAGATAATGTATAATATCCATTTTGTTTATAAAGTAAAAAGTGAAATATTTGCTGTTTACCTCCCAATAACAAGTCACGTTCTCTTTGAGCATCCTCAGCTAGTAGGGCCTGTTCCTCAGCTCGTTTTTCGGCATTATCGCATCGTTTCGCTTGTTCCTTCAACAGTTCTTTAATCTGTCTGATCTCGTTATTCAAATCTATTCGCGCGAAATGAAATTTTCCGAGTTGTTTGTCCCGTTGAAAATCGGCTGCTTTTCTCCTATATTTAATTCTATTTGTACTACTCACGCCATCAACTGTAAAATATCATGACATCTAATGAAATAGCTCACTTCATATGAATTGAAAAAATAGCTTATCCATATGAGTGTAATCGAACTGAAGACTTACCAAAACAAAATGCCAGTAGTACCGATACGAACATTTTTTTTTTGAAAACATTAAGAAAAAAATTACGAAAAAACAGAATAGTAATACAATTATTTCTATGGCAAAAATGAGGGACCATTGTAAAATTAAAAGGGACGCGGGAATAAAGCGTTATTCATTAAGAATTTATGCATGATTATGGAAGAGATCGAGAAGAAGTATTCCTGAAATCAGCTCAATGTGAAGATTAAATCTATGGGTCGCTCGTTCGTGTTTAATCTCTATAAATCTGATAACCTAATTTTTGTACACTCGTAGGTATATCAATTAATTATTTTGCTATCACACTACGAAATGTGAAATATGATTATAGGTATTTCTTCAATATTGCTGGCAATTTGGAATATTTTTCTTGGGTGTAGCTCGACTCGATTTTCACCAAGGGAGGTAGGCGTATTGAAATTTTTTCGTTCTCGAATTTGAGCATGATTTTGATTTTGATTTTTTTTTTCAATTAAATGACCTTCTTCCGTCGAATAATTGAAAAAATGTTTTCTTCCTAACGAAGTAAGGAGATAATCATAAAGTATTTTTTTAAAGAAAAATCGTAATTTTTGTCTCACTTTCTTTAGAATGATGTGAAAAATAACCATTTTTTGGAGAAAATCATAGTTTATGCTTTATTTTTTCCAAGAATTTTATTTTGAAATCTCTTTTTTTTTTGCAGAAGCGTTCTGCCTTGGTCTTTTTTTAGGAACGAAAAATATAAATTTTTCTCTATTCGAAACAATTTCATTTTTTTTTTTTGGTCATAGTAAGTGCAAGAATTTTTGTCCCGAAAATAACTATTTTTCACAACATTTCCATTTTTAGACGATGACCCCCTCCCTCCATAAGGAAATGTTAAAGTTGATGAATAATTTCACCCATCCGGCAAAAACATTTTCAAATGCTCAAGTCGAATTTTTAGATCACACGTTTTTCTTCGGGATAGTTTGAAATAATTTTTCTTTATTATTTTTCTTTGCAAAGTGTTTTATTTCTCCAATCCAAGAAAATTATTTTTCATTTTTTTCTCCTAAAAATTTCGTGAAATTTTAATTGATAATTTTTCAAAAAAAAAACAAGAGATTTTTTTAAGGAAGAAACGAGCAATTTTTTCAATTTTTGGATTAAAGAAAAATTTGAATTTTTTGCAGGTACGTGTAAGCAAAGTTAAAAGTTTAAAATTGAATGAAAAATTTACCATCTTTTTTAAAAATTAAAAGTTCTTAAATTTTTTGGAGAAATTTTTTTTCAACTTTTCTTTGGAAAAAATGTCGATTCCTTCTCTCCCCATAAAAAATTGAGAAATATTTTTCTCACACTTGTTCGTGCTTGTTTTCTTGCGAAAGAAAAAAATTAAATAGGTACTTTTAATTTAAAATTTATTCATTTCGTAAATCGTATGCAATAATTTTAATTAAAACTTCAAAAAAAAAGTTAGGTAGGTATGCAGGTACCTATAAAATTTATCAAGTTTTTTTTCACCAAAAAAATAGATTCTGTCTCAAAGTCCCCCCCCCCCCCCCCCCAAGAATTTAAAAAAAAAGTTATACCAAAAAATGAAGAGACTTGAAAGATTTTTTTTTTCTTTTAAGAAAATCGAAAAATTGATTCTCCAAATTTTTTGCACTTAAAATTTTCTTTATTCAGAATTCTAAAATTTTTTTCAACAAAAATTTAAAAAAAAATTTCCTATCATAAAAATTGAAAAATTTTCCAATTCCAAAAAATTGAAATATGTTTTTTACTCAAAGAAAATTGAGAACTTTCTGTTAGGTAACTTATGGCCATTCTCCCTGTGCAACACTAGTAGGTAACGTGTGGTAACCCTGCTGCAGTCTCTAAGTACCTGGGTACTGAGACTGTAAGTATGTAGGTATCGATTAGTAGTTTGATCGGATCGCCGTGGGTTTGGTCGTAGGGCCCACGTACCTCTCGCTCGGTTGCTGGTTAGGCTACTCATGTAGTAGAACGTGGTACATGGTAACTTTAGCTAATGTGGCATCATCGGGTTTTACCCTTTGATAATTTGTAATTTCATCCTGCCATTAAACTATGCTGTAGTGAGAGCGGTGTGGTTTATTTGGCGCAGTAGTGAATTTGGTGAACAGACGATGTACTATGTCGGAGTGAGAACGATGTAGTCGTCGGCTGAGTTGTTAACATGGTATTCTACAATAAAGTAGATGTTGAATGATTGGTCGGTAAATATGTAACGAAATATCGAACGCTTCCAAAGGTAGGACCAAGTTCTCCTACCTACAAAACCCTTCCGTCCAAGTCATTACATTTCATACTCATTTTTATTCCAAATTTTAAAAATCTTCAATTCCCAGAAAAATTTATACATTTTTAATTTTGAAATTTAAAAAAAAAATCTTAGAAAGAATCGAAATATATTTTCAAAAATTAACAAGGATTTATTTTTAAAAAATGAGATTATTCTTTCTAAAAATGCAAGAAATATCTCAACTTAAGAAAAATTGAAATAAAAAAATATGCCATAAAAGTTTTGATTGGTTGCTCACCCTCCACCTCCCCCCTCCCCCTAAAAATAGAGAAAAAACTACTCATTTTTAACCCTTCTGCGTCACACTTAGTGAAATTCACTAATACCGGTTTTACACCACCCGCAAATAGCAGGAGGGGCGATGCGGCTAAAACCTACCACCGTGCTTGCGCGCGCTCCGAAGTGGTACATTATGAGTGCGAAGCGGGTTGCCTACCTACTTTGTGAATTGAAGGGGCGGGTAGGTGCCTGGAACTGACCTACCAAAGTTGGTCGCCTCAAAATTGAAAGTGTCATAAGACACTACGTCAAGAGGGAATTTTTTTGTGAATGTCGAAACCCCAGTGATTTTACCCATTTGTCGGATATAAGGGTGAAATACCTATTTCCACGGAGTAGGTACCTACCAAACTTGGTCGTCAAAATTTTCAAAGTGTAATTCCAAGTATTTTGACACGAGGAACACGATGCGCTTGTCAAAATCCCAGTGAAACGATTTGGAGTCCATCCACACGGGGTGGTAGGTAGGTAGGGTTACCTACCAAAGGTGGTCGCCTCAAAAATGAAAGGGGTTCAAGTACATGTGGTCAATGCAAAAATTTTCAGCATATTCAAAAACAGAGATACTCCACTTATTCGCCAGATACCGGGCTTGGATACCTCCGGGCTTGGATACCCATGGGCTTGGATACCTATTTCCAAGCTGTAGGTACCTATCTAAGTTAGTCGCCTCGGTTTTCAACGTCTACTCCGATGTAAGTTGACATGAGAAACACGATGCGATTGTCAAAATCCGGGACAAAAGATTTGGAGTCCATCCACAGCCGCAGTAGGTAGGTAGGGTCACCTACCAAACGTGGTCGCCTCAAAAATGAAAGTTGTTCAAGGACATGTGGTCGATGCAAAAATTTTCAACATTTTCAAAAACTGGGATACCCCACTCATTTGCCAGATACCTAAATCCAAGCTGTAGGTACCTACCCATGTTGGTCGCCTTGGTTTTCAACGTCTACTCCCATGTAAGTTGACGTGAGAAATACGATGCGATTGTCAAAATCCGGGATAAAAGATTTGAAGTCCATAAATTTGATATAATTTTTTATTCAAAAATTTTAGAATAATTTTACACTCGAAAAATTAAGAATTAATGAAGTACCTAATTTTTATTCAAAAATTTTTTAATGATTCATTTTGCTTTTCAAAAAAAAAAAAAAAAAAAAAAAAAAAACTGATACAATATCTTATTCTATAAAATTGACATAATCTCTAATTCCCAAAAATTTTATAAATAATTATCATTTTTAAATTAGTACACGTTGACAAAAAAAAGAAATCAAGTTAAATATTTCGATATTCTGGTTTCAAAAACTTGAACAAATTTTATTTTTGAGGATAAAAAAATTATTTTAATTTTTTGAGATTAAAAATAATTATTTAAACTCTCACCGTAAGCACTATTTACAGAGAAAAAAAATTCGAGGCCCAGCCTCCGCTCCTCGTCACCCATCATATCCATCCCAACACAAACCCTGGCCTAAACACTACCAATGACAAAAAAAATTTCGAGGCCCCAGCCCCCTCCCCTCGTCACCCTTCATATCCATCTCAACACAAACCCCCGGCCTAAAGACTACCAATGACAAAAAAAAATTCGAGGCCCCAGCCCCCTCCCCTCGTCACCCTTCGAATACATCCCAACACAAACCCCGGCCTAAATACTACCAAACTGTGGAAAAAAAATGCGAGGCCCCAGCCCCCTCTCCCCTCCCCAAGGCAGTCGGCAATTGGGCGTTTCCACGAAGCCACAAAATAACAAAAATCTTTTGTTTACATTCGAACTGGGAGTCATCAGAGAAAAAACACATAAGACGCAACGGTAATAGTATGACCAGCGAATATCTCTAAATTTTTCCCCGAACACCCCATAATATTATTTATGATTCTTATGGCAAATTTCGAGTTCTTTCCAATGGCATAAGAAACTTTTCGCTAGCTTAATTATTTTCCCCGCAATTTGATACTTTATTTTTGGAAAGGTAGCGCGAAGCGCGCATAAAGTTGTCGAGTATACAGTCCCCGGGAAAGAGACCGCGTTGCTCGGGTTACTTGAGACGGCTCGATTTTTCGGTACATATGAAATGTTTCAGCCTATAGCTCAAAAACTAAATCGAGGACCCCCATTTTTTTTTATACCATCGTGTAGCATATTTCATCCTCTTTCCAGTGGTATAAATTTCAGCACATGCCTCAAACTTTACAAAAAACTACAGCGCCTAATAGAAGCGATACTCGAGAAAAAACCTACCACGTGGTTGTAAGTTGTGAGATGTTAAAAAAAAACACATGTTTTAGATTGTTTAAACCTTCAATGTATCGCTTCAAAAAAAATTTCGCGGTGACCTATATTTTTTTTTGAGTAATCTTATTTGAAATTTACTCCTCTTTTCAATGCTGTAAAAAAAAAAAATTCCAGATATTATTTCTGAAGCTAGAGAGCCAAAACGTAAATTTTTCAAAGTTTTTCCGCCACTTTTTTACTTTTTTTGACCACAAATTAAAATGTGATTTTTTTTCTCTCATCACGTTATTGGATTTTTCACGCTCTTTCCAATGATGCAATCGTCATATCCGTACCTTTGTCCGTTCACTCAAAATCGAGAATTTTCTCAAATTACGTAGAGTTTTTGCTTGAAAAACTCCCAAGCGAAAAAATCTGCGTGTTTACATTGTTCAAAGCTTGGATTGATCGCCTCAAAAAATTTATCGCGGTGACCCATGTTTTTTTTTTACTGAGTCTTATTGGAAATTTTCTGTTCTTTCCAATGGCATAAAAAGAAAAAAATTTCAATAACTATTTTAGAAGATAGGGAGCCAAACTGTGAAATTTCCTCAATTTTTCTTCCATTTTTTCTCCTATTTTAACCATAAATTAAAATTTATTCATTATTAATTTTTTTTTTGACAACATGTTTTTGGATTTTTCAAGACCTATTCAATGGTGTAATCGCCATATCCATACCATGGCCCATTCTCTCGCAATCAAGGATTTTCTCAAATTCACTCTCAATTCTATCCAAAAAACTCGCAAAAATTAAACTTCCACGTTTCCATTCAGTGCAAACATTCAATCGATCGCCTCAAAAAAATTATCGCGGTGACCTATGTTTTTTATTAATTCGCTTTATAGGAAATTTTATCCTCATTTCAATGGTGTAAAAATTATTTCAATTCTCAATTTATTTATGCATGCAAATTGCGGAAATAAAAATGTTTTCAATGAAAAATTACAAAAAGTTCACATTTTTACTCTCTATCTTCAAAAATAAATTATGAAAAAATTAAAAATTTTATATCATCGGAAAGAGGGAGAAATTTCCTATAAAGCGATTTAATAAAAAACTTAGGGTACCGCGATAAATTTTTTGAGGCGATCGATTGAAAGTCAGAATATATGAACACGTGGCTTTATTTTTTTTGCGAGTTTTTTGGATAGAATTGAGACTGAATTTGAGGTAATCCTTGATTGCGAGAGAATGGGCCATTGTATGGATATGACGATTACACCATTGAATAGGTCGAGAAAAATCCAATAATATGATGAGGAGAAATTTTCTTAATCGCGAATAAATTTTAATTTATGGCCAAAAAAGGTAAAAAATTTGTTGTAAAATTGCAAAAATTTCAAGTTTTGGCTCCATATCTTCCAAAATAATAACGGAATAAAAATTATCTTTACAGCATTGGAAAGAGGAGTAAATTTCCAATAAGATTACTTCAAAAAAAAGATAGGTCACCGCGATAAATTTTTTGAGGCGATCAATCCAAGCTTTTAATAATGTAAACACGCAGGTTTTCTTGCTTGGAAGTTTTTCAAGCAAAAACTTCACTGAATTAGAGAAAATTGTTGATTGTGAGTGAACGAGCAAAGGTACGGATATGGAAATTGCATCATTGGAAAAAGCATGAAAAATTCGATAACATATGTGGAAAATTTTTTTTTATTTTAATTTGTGGTCAAAAAACTTGAAAAATTGACAGAAAAATTACGAAAATTTTACATTTTGGCCCTCTATCTTCCCAAATAATAACGGAATAAAAATTATTTTTACACCATTGGAAAGAGGAGTAAATTTCCAATAAGATTCCTTGAAAAAAATGATAGGTCACCGCGATAATTTTTTTGAGGCGAACGGTGGAATGTTTGCACAGAATGGAAACGTGGCAGTTTAATTTTTGTGAGTTTTTGCATTTTTTGGATAGAATTGAGACTGAATTAGATAGAATTCTCGATTGCGAGAGAATGGGCCATGGTATGGATATGGCGATTACACCATTGAATAGGTCTTGAAAAATCCAAAAACATGTTGTCAAAAAAAAAATTAATAATGAATAAATTTTAATTTATGGTTAAAATAGGAGAAAAAATGGAAGAAAAATTGAGGAAATTTCACAGTTTGGCTCCCTATTTTCTAAAATAGTCATTGAAATTTTTTTCTTTTTATGCCATTGGAAAGAACAGAAAATTTCCAATAAGACGCAGTAAAAAAAAAACATGGGTCACCGCGATAAATTTTTTGAGGCGATCAATCCAAGCTTTGAACAATGTAAACACGCAGATTTTTTCGCTTGGGAGTTTTTCAAGCAAAAACTCTACGTAATTTGAGAAAATTCTCGATTTTGAGTGAACGGACAAAGGTACGGATATGACGATTGCATCATTGGAAAGAGCGTGAAAAATCCAATAGCGTGATGAGAGAAAAAAAATCACATTTTAATTTGTGGTCAAAAAAAGTAAAAAAGTGGCGGAAAAACTTTGAAAAATTTACGTTTTGGCTCTCTAGCTTCAGAAATAATATCTGGAAATTTTTTTTTTTTACAGCATTGGAAAGAGGAGTAAATTTCAAATAAGATTACTCAAAAAAAAATATAGGTCACCGCGAAATTTTTTTTGAAGCGATACATTGAAGGTTTAAACAATCTAAAACATGTGTTTTTTTTTAACATCTCACAACTTACAACCACGTGGTAGGTTTTTTCTCGAGTATCGCTTCTATTAGGCGCTGTAGTTTTTTGTAAAGTTTGAGGCATGTGCTGAAATTTATACCACTGGAAAGAGGATGAAATATGCTACACGATTGTATAAAAAAAAAATGGGGGTCCTCGATTTAGTTTTTGAGCTATAGGCTGAAACATTTCATATGTACCGAAAAATCGAGCCGTCTCAAGTAACCCGAGCAACGCGGTCTCTTTCCCGGGGACTGTACTCGACAACTTTATGCGCGCTTCGCGCTACCTTTCCAAAAATAAAGTATCAAATTGCGGGGAAAATAATTAAGCTAGCGAAAAGTTTCTTATGCCATTGGAAAGAACTCGAAATTTGCCATAAGAATCATAAATAATATTATGGGGTGTTCGGGGAAAAATTTAGAGATATTCGCTGGTCACGTTTAATGTGTACCTGGAATGCTAACATCTCACAGACTGCAAACCAAGCGGCAGTTTTTTCTCGAGTATCGCTTCTATTGAGCTTTATAGCTTTTCGTAAAGTTTGAGGCATGTGCTGAAATTTATACCACTGGAAAGAGGATGAAAAATCCTACACGGTGGTATAAAAAAAATTGGGGGTCCTCGATTTAGTTTTTAAGCCACAAGCTCAATTGTATCCAGATAGGCTGTGAAACAAGACAAAAATTAGTTTTATGCGAAAGTTTTAGCTATGTATCTTTTTAGTATTTCCGCGGATAGCAATTATTTTTATTCCATCAGAAAGAGGAGCAAATTTCCTATAAGGTCATATTAAAAAAATACTATGCTGTCGCGATAGATTTTTTAACAAGTAATTTTAAAAATCGTATGACAATACAAGGATACGTCGAAACTGCCAAACCCTACAAATATACTTGGAAATGGTGTTCTGGTAAATAAAAACAATTAATATAACACCAAAAGTGTGTAATTAATTGTATTTTACTCCTTTTAAGCAAGAAATAATAATAATGAGACTTTTAATTGCTTAATAGCGCGTACTTTGAAACGCGTAATCCTTCCATTCTACATTACTTCATACGTATAGCACCCGCCTAATGCAAAACGTGACAGTAGCGTTTATCACTTAGCAGGTTAGGTTCACTTGGTGCGCAACAGTCGTGAGATTCCGACGGACTATCGACTCCTCCCACTTTTTAAAAATTAGATAACAAAAGAAACAAAAGTTTCGTTCTTTTTTAAAAGTCTCTCGACAGACTCACGCTGGACTTTGCAAAGGTTTATTTTTTTTGGTATCAATTAATCGATCAAATCGTTCGAAAACTACAAAAATAACCGTTTTTCAATTTGAAAATGGAAATTAAATTTTTATTTTTTTAATTCAAAAGTAGTTTTTGGCAGAATTGATGAATATCGTTTGAAATAAATTTTCTAACTACATAAATAAATTTATAAAAATATTTGAACACTCGCGAAATACATTAGAAAATTATGCAAACTCGGATCAGTGCAAAAGTTGGTACGTGAACTTAAATTTGAAATTCAGCAAAAAATCCACGATCGATGATCATTCGATGATTCATCGATACTTCGATAATCGCAAGCTCGCATTTAAATTGATCGTATTGATTTTATTGTTTTGATTCGTTCTTGTCTTGTCTGTCCGGACTTCGATGATTACTTTGTTCCGTTCGAGCTCCTGTTTTATTGTGTTTTTTTTAGTTCATTCGTGATTTCGTATTCGTATAATGAATCATGAAGTCGTCTGAGTTCTGCTTTCCGTGCCAAATACTTCTCAAGTATAGAATGTTAATTTAATTCACCTCCCGGATAGCAGTTAGCAGTATTGAAACACAATAGAAAATGGAAAGAGCAACAAAGGCTTTAAAACGGTGAGTGTTTTTTCTATTTTAAAATACCCATACGATCGAGCAATACCCCAAATAGATTCTAATTACAAAATTATATTTTTCCAGTGGCAGCATTAGGCTGAAATCGTACTCAGAAATCAATCTAATATTATCAGATCTCGATGGTATGCGATCCCATGGAAAATCTGGCGTCAAAGCTCATCAAATGTTCGTCGAAGATTTAATCAAATGGGCACATCGCGAACCTCACGAAGGCCTCAAAAATTTATTCGCACTTTTAACCGAATTAAATGTACTTTGGACTGATATTCATAACGAATACTTCGGTACGTACATAGGCCTTGTTTTTATTCTTGCCTCATTCCGGACAAAGGACAATAATTAATTATTTTTATTAAATTACAGAAAATTTGAAAAAATTCAAGAATCAGTTCGAGCTAATTTTAGAAAGCGAACAAAACGTCGATAAGGCTAAATCGAATTTACAAGAATGCGAACGAAATGAAGCCAAAATGAGAAAACGACTCTCAGATTCGTACTCTAATAGCGTAGAAGAACGTGTAAACACCGAAGAAAAGCTAAAAGCTGCCAGGCGAGCTTTAGATTTCGCCAAATTAGAAGGTAATTTGACCACACGTTCAATCATCATTCTAGGCATTCTTGTCCTAATAATTTTGTGCTTTACAGTAACTGAAAAAATCAGTGAAAATGAAATTATCAAGTTGATTCGAGTTAAAGAAGGCCTGAAAAAATTAACAGATTCGTATATCTCGCTGTCACAAAAATGCAACGTCGTCCTACAAGCTCAAAAAGCAATCGTGAACGAATTACCGGATGAAATTGGTGTCAATCACGAGGCTCAATTTGCCAGTACGTTTATTCACCTGCCTTCCTATTTTGTGCAATTTTTACGCCTACGATTTCTAATCAAGCCTCTGCCTATTTAATTTTACAGGTGATTGTAAAGCTAAGCAGGCATTAGCTCGAGCCAAAACAGTAATTCAAGCTTTAGGCTGCTCTACAAACGTGGTAGAAGCATGTGCCCCATCGGAATACGAAGCACCTCCACCATATTCTCCATTTTTCAACCTACCAAATACTTCCAATAATAATCGACGTAGTCTAAGAAACATGCCTTCTACGAGTTCCGCTGCCAGTACATCAGAAATGCCTTCTATAAGTTCCACTGGATGGTCACAACAGAACAATGGCATGCTGATATTTAACGGCGGATGTAGCACTGAGCCTAAAACTTACGTTTGCTGTAAATGCTCTTCTCAAATGATGACTGACCACAGGTTATTATTTGTTTTGTTAAATACGTTCTTTAAACTTTCCTCTAGGTCTGGTTATTAATTTATTATCTTTTCAGATATGTTCAAGTTCATGACAATGCAACGAACCTAGAATCGCAATTGGCTTCAAGTTTACAAAACGCCAGAATCTCGACAGCGATCTAAACGAATTATTTTCAATCATGGAATAAATCTCGTTGACGAGCTATGTAAGCACAACACTATTTAAGCTAGTCTGTTATTTTTTTTATTTTTTGAATCGCTTCCCATCCGGTCATCACGGTTGAACTTTTTTCAATTTTAAGAATATTTTTACTTAGTTTTAAGTTCGTAGTGTATTTTTTTTTTAAATTGGTCTTTCGTTTTAATTTTTTTTTTTTTTTTCATTCTTATTGAATAAGACAATAATCGTTTCCCAAAGGTGTTTAATAGGTATAATATATGTGATATATTACAGGGTAATAATGTATCATTGGACAAGTTGATCTTTTTACTTATAATTCTCCGCCTCTAAATGTGGGCCTAGTGTTCTCTCATTAATGTACATTTTGTTAAGTCGTTCGTAGTTTGAACTCTCTGCGATATATAATTGTTTTCCGGTCGTCGTATCATTTTAATCCATTTTCCTGTTTAGTGGTCGATAAAATAGGTAAACTTTATAACTGGATGCTAAGTACAGTTTATAATAGATATGGCTTTTGTTCGATAAACTTTCGAATCAGTTTGTACACGATAATTTACACGTGTTTTTTAACGTATACAAATGGAAATTTTATTTAATGTTCTGTAATAGTTATAATTATTACCTATTTATTGATCGATATCAGCTAGTTTATCTGAATGAACGAAAATACGCAGTTTTACCAAAGTTATGGAAAACCTATACTTACTGTTTCTAATACTCTCTAGTCTAAAAACCGTGTTTTAAAAAAATATTGTGATTATTTTTCTACTTAAGCTATCTCGCGTCCATATTATGCAACGTGACTTGTCTACAAATTATACGAATCATTGAATTAATTACCGTAATTGTTGTAAATTGAAAGTAATAATGTGGTGAATCAGCTAGACTAGGTCATAGACGTTTGTTAGCTCTTAGCTGTATTTCCAAGAATACAATAATAAGTCAAAATAATATTTTAATCCGTCCTTATAATGTTCAGCGTGATATATCGTTCATAGAAAATATATTAGAGTAAAGATTAGGTTCCGGAGTACGTATGTGAAAAGCATATAATGCACGATTTTGTAATTACTTGTATGTACTTGTAGTTTCAAATAGCTTTATTGTAAACTAATAAAAAATATTATTCAATTTTTATTACGGTTTGTTTTTTATCAATTGAGTGTAACAGATTGTTATTCATTTTCAAATACATTCCAGGATTGAGCTACCTACTCGTATGTAGTTCATACTGAGGTAAGAATAAAGCTGCAGAATCAACGACATATTTTCCTAAAAGTAGGTATTTATTTCACAAACAGAAACATGAGAGTATACATTGTAGAACAAGAAAACACACGAACATGATTAACATATACGAATAAAACAGGCTGAGACATGAAAAGAAGGCAAGTCGTTAAAGGTAAGAACAAAAGAAAGAACCAGGTAACAGTAGAAGGACTAGGGCGAAGTACAACAGACGCCAAAATGGTAAATTACCTTGATACAATGGCTTGCTGATTTTTTAAAAGAATACTTGACAGGTAGATTTCTCGTTTATCAAGTACGTAAAAACCGTAAAGGACTAGAAAAGATAAAAATAGTATGGCAACTTAGCAGTAGGTCGGGTGGTCCAACTAGACCCAAAATTTCAAAAGTGAAATGAACTATGGCCACACATTAAAAAATCTAGAAAACGTAGGAGAAAAAAAATCACTCGATTTTTAAGGATTAAAAATATTCTCAATTTTTTGTGAGAAAGCTTTTCAATTTTTATGGAGAAAAAATTTCTGTTCAAAAAAAATTCCAATTTTTTCAGAAAGAATTGTTTTTACCTATTGGCTTAGAAAAAAGTTTTCTAAATTTTTTAGAGGAAAAATCTTAACTTTAGGTACTCAAGTGTGAAAAAAATTCCCTATTTTAAAAAAAAAAATCTAAATTTTTCTCGAATTGATAAATTACTCAATTTTTTAAATTTAAAAAATCTCAATTTTTTGAAAATTAAATTTTTTCAGATTTTCGGAGCATTTATTTTTTATTTTAAGAGAAAAAATACTTTAATTTAATTTTATTTTTTGGGAGTAAAAACCCACATTTTTTGGGGGGAGGGGAATTTTCAATTTTGTGAATTTTTTTTCAATTATTGGAGAAAATAAATTCTCAATTTTTTTAATTGAATTTTTTTTTAACTTTCAGACCTTTTTAAAAGAATTTTTGTTGAAAGAATCTCTTCATTTTTGGGAGAAAATCACAATTTTTTTGAAAAAATTCTCAATTTTTTAGAGAAGAAATCTCAAAATATTTTTAGGGCTGAAACAATCAATCTATGTACAAAAAAAATTCCGCCAATTTTTGGAATACCTATGTTATTATTTTGTTCAATTTTGGAGAAAAAATTCTGATTTTTGTGGAATTGTAATTTTTTTTCATTCGTTTATTTTTTTAAATTTCAGTAGAGTGGAGAAACAATTCTTTTAAGATAACAAATCTCTCGATTCTTTCAAGAAACATAACTCAAAATTTTTGGAGCAAAAAATTTCAATTTTTTAAAATTGAAATTTTCATAAATTTTTAAAGAAAAAAAAATTGCAGAACTTTTTTGAGAAATTTTTCACAAAAATTTTTGGAGCAAGCATATTTCCTCGATTTTTGGAGAAAAAAAACTAAATTCTTTAAAGATTATTTATTTTCCATTTTCAAAGTAGGCAGCAGGTATAATTTTTTTTTTAGAATTTTCTTATTTTTGGGGGAAAAAAATCTCAGAATTTTTTGAGAGTCAAAAATTCTCAATTTTCTTAGAATTAAATTTTTCCAATTTTTGGAGAAATCACTTCATTTTTTTAGAGAAAAAAAATCTCAAAAAAAATTTCCAGTTCAAAATAATAAATTTCTTCAAAATAAAATTTTTCCCAATTTTTGGAATATAGTATCTTTTTCAATTTCTATTGAAAAAATCTCAAAATTGTTTCAGAGAATGAGTTTTTTTTTTTTTTTAAATTGAAATTCATTTTCATTTTTGGTGTTTTTTCTGCATAAAAACACAATTTTTTTTAAAGACGAAAAATTTTTAATTTTTTCAATAATCATATCTCAAAATTTTTTAGGGTGAAAAATACATATTTTCCAAAACTACAATTTTCATCAATTTTAGATGTCATTTTTTAAAAAATTTTCGAGAATAAAAGTTTTTTTTTGAGATAAATTAAAGTTCTCAATTTTTAAATTATTTTTTCCAATTTTTGTAGAATAAATCTCACAATTTTTTAGAGAAACAAAATTTCAAAATATTTTTGAAGTTGAAAACATCTACTCGATTTTTTTTCATTTTTAATTTCTTTTCTGTTTTAGCAATATTTTTTCTCAATTTTTGGAGAAAAAATTTCTAAATTTTTTTGAATAAAAAAGTTCTCAATTTTGAAATAATTTGTTTCCAATTTTTGAAGTAATAATTTTCTCATTTTTTGGAGAAAAAGTACAAATTTTTTAGAAATTTTTTTTTCAATTCATATCGAATAAAAAGGTTCGTTTGATTTTTAGAGAAAAAATTTCATTTTTTTAGAAAAAGAAAATTCTTTTTTTCGAGAATTTTTTTTTAAATTTCTGTTCTTTTAAATTTATTTTAAATAAATCTCGCATTGTTTTTCAACCTGAAATATTTTTTAGATAGGTATTAGAGAACAAAAATCTCAGTTTTTTCGAAAACAGATTTCTAAAAATTTCTCATTAAAAAATTCTTCAATTTTTTCGAAGAAAAGAAATCTTGACTTTTAGTTTTAAATTCCCAATCTTTTTGAAAAAAAAACTTTCCATTTTTTTTTGAGAAACCTCTCAATTTTTTGGAGAAAAAAAAATCTCAAATCATTCTCGCATTCAATATTTAAAAATTTCGAATCCTCCACCACTTCATGAAAAAATCAAGCTACACCCTAAAAAATTCCATGTTGCCGACCTTGAACATTGAACAGATCATCAATCCATTTTATAAAAACTTATAATTCCATTTCGACCTCACTTTCGTTTGTTTTATTCTTCGTAGCCTGCTTCGTCTCTTGCGCGATAATAATCTCATTAGTGACATATCTCTCTCGTTGAATTTTCTCTTTCAGTTTGGCAGGTACGTCAGGGATACACCATCGAATCGCGATAACCATCAATGTCACAAAGTTCTTCAAAACAAAAAAACAAACAAATCCATATCAGTGACTAATCCCCGGTCTAAAAAAAAATATCCCACTTTAAAAAATAAAAGTAGGTACCTGGAAAATCACCATGAACAATAATCGACCAACTAAGACGTGCCAGAATTTAACATCCGGTTTGTATCTATCTGGGGACCAAGGTGGATTTCGAAAATCTTTATATCTGGAAACAAAACCAAGTTAATATATTTCCTTATCAATTTTTATGAAAAGAAAGAAAAAAACTAACAAACCTGCAGTACGTGATATTATCAGGATTGGGAGGCAATTCGTGGAGATTCAATTCAGACACATTCATGTAAGATAAAGAATATTCCAAATACCCTTTCATGGTATAGTCTTTACTCGCAGTCAGCATATAAACCATCTTAGGAACAAATTCGGACGTAAAAGCTATAATGAAACTCTGCAACCGAAAACACACACTCGTATCGATAATCGCCCGATTACTCATTAAGTAGGTACAAAAATTGCAACACCTACGTTTGTAAAAATGGCCAATTTTCCAACAGAATCGAGTATACGATACCAAATGCCAATATTCTTCACACGTTGGGATACTGGTCTTCTATAATAGGTGAGTAATTTCATCGCATCCAATCTCATCTCCAAAATATTATTCAATAATGCGAATAACGGAGCTAGGGGAAAGGCTGAGACGAAGATGGTGACGAAACCATATTGCAGAACTAGACATGTAACACTTGACAAGTTAATTTATGAAAATAATCATTGGTAGGTTAACCAAACTGATACCTACCCATTTCTAAATATTCTGGGAACAAAGCTTGAGGTCCCCAAGGAACTAATTTATAATCTTCGACCCATTGCTTCGCATCAGCTTTACTTTTGTTATTCTTTTTACCTACTTCTCTAGTGTACCACCATTTATAAAGTAGCGGTTCTATGATTTCAATGATTGTGTTGAATGTTTGCTTGCCAATCATAATTATACCTAGTTGGATGCATAATTCCGTTAGGCAGCCTCCTAAACCGCACTGTAAAATATTCCAAGTCATTAATTTAAATTTTAAGAAAATTAATCGACGACATAGGTCCAAATATTTTACTAACTTCTTCTTGTCTGTAGCCGAAAATTCGCGAAAATTCTTTCGGATAACCGACAAATTTACCTTTGAAAAAGGCAATATAGAAAATAGACGCGTAATAGTTGACGAATTGAAATAAATACATTTTCAGCGTCAACGAATCGTCAAATTCGGTCTGTGTGCGATGAAGTTCCAATTCAGTCAGGTATTTAGCGAGCCACGAATATAACTACAAAATTACAAGGGTTATTTGCTCAATACATTAATCAAACAATATCTCTGTTACTAGGGCTGGGTGAAAATATGTATTTGAAAATTTTGTATGTATTCATTTCGCTACAAGTGCATAATTATTTTTCAAGAATATTTCGTAAAAATTGGAAGATATAGATACGTAATTTTTGATAGAACTTTTGAATTTGAAAAAAAAATTAATGACAAAAAATCTCGACGTCCAGGACTTAAATTTTTTAGAAAAAATGTTTCAAAAATTTTCTGAAAAAATTCCAAAATTCTATCAATTATTTTAGGAGAATTCTGAAATATTGAATGATTTTTTGTGAATTTCATCTTTATTTTTTGATAGAATTTTTGATTGTTTTCCAAAGAAATGTTGAAATATTTCCTTTCAAAAAAAAATTTCAAGAAGATTTTACGTGTTTTTTTTCATATTTGCTTGATAGGCTTTTTGATTTTTTTTTTCAAAAAAAATCTTGGGCGATTATTTTTTAATTTGAAAAAGAATTAATCGGATTTTAAATTTTTTTCAAGAAAATTCTGAAATAATTTCTCAAAATTTAAGTGGATTTTTGAATCAAAAAAAAATTAATACCTAAATAAAGGATATTTTGATTTTTCAGGAACATTTGAAATATTTGAACTGAAAAAAGTAGACGATTATTTTTTTAATTAAAAAAATTACAGGGAACTATTTTTATTAATTTCTCAAGACAAATTATGAAATAGGTAGGTACTTGATTAATTTTTTTTTAAATAGGAAAATTTCTTACAAAAATGCCAAAACATTGATAAATTTTTGAAATTTTTCAGAAAAGTTTTGATATGATTTTTGAATTTTTCAGGAAAATTTTGAAATACCTACTTATTTAATTTTAAAAAAGAAATTCAAACGATTTTATGTGTTTTTTTTTTAAATTATGGATTGTATCTTTGATTGATTTAGAAAAATTTCCAAAAAAAAATTTCAAAAAATTTCATGAAATCTTTAAAAAAGTAAAAAACTTATCCACGAAAATTTTGAAATACTTTCTCTTAAAAAATTTAAGAGGATGTTTGAAATTAAAAAAAAATAATAATACATAATTAAAGGATACTTATTTTGATTTTTCAGGAACATTTTGAAATGTTTGCACTCAAAAAAATAAGACGATTTTTTTTAAATTAAAAAAATTATAGGGAACAACTTTTATTCCTCAAGAAAAATTTTGAAATAGGTACTTAATTTATTTAAAAAAAATTAGAAACCTATTTACTTATAAAAATGCCAAAACATTGATAAATTTTTAAAAAATTTTCAGAAAAATTTTGATAAGATTTTTGAATTTTTCAGGAAAACTTTGAAATACTAATTTTATTTTAAAAAAGAACTTCGGATTATTTTGTGTGCTTTCTTTTAAAAATTCTTAGATTGGATCTTTGATTAGTTAAAAAAAAATTTGAAACATTTCCTTTCAAAAAAAAAAAATTTCTCGGATAATTTTTTGTGAAACTTGAAGAAAAAATTATAGAATTTTAAAATTTTTCAGGAAAATTCTGAATTAACATTTTCTAAAAAAAAACAAGAGGATTTTGCGTGATTTTTGAAAAAATTTGATTGATACGATTTTTGATTTTTTTTCTCCAACAAAATTTTGAAATATCTCTTATCAAAAACAATTTTTGATTTTTTTTGGAATAGGATAAAATACATGAACATGATGGATTTGAAAAAAATTAGAAATCTTTAAAAATTCATTTTAATAAAATTTAAAAATTGATGCAATTTCTGATTTTTTTTCAAAAAAATTTCCATACTATTTTTTAAAATAAAAAAATAAGAATCTGTTGTGAAAATAAAAAAGTTGTGATTGGATTTCGAATTTTTTGCTGTAACGTACCTATTGAAATAATATCTCCTTTCAAAAACAATTTTTGATTTTTTTTTTTGTTGTAATAGGATAAAATAGGTACATAAAAATAAGATTTAAAAAAAATGAAAAATGAAAAAAAAAATTTTTAAAAAAATTCAAAAACTGATGCATTTTTTGATTTTTTCAGAAAAATTTTCATACTACCTATTTCATTTGAAAAAAAAGTAGAATCTTTCGTGAAAATAAAAAAAAAGTTTTTATAGGATTTTGAATTTTTCGCTAATTTGAGAAAATTAGTTCTCTATAAAAAATTTTTGCAAACGACATCTCGTAAAAGAAGAGGAATCTGATAAGTCTAGAAGAAAAATAGAAGGTGGAGGGGGTGATTTTTTTGAAAAATCTGCATATTTGCTCACTTTCAAGTTTCAAGAACATTTCGTTAAAAATAAATACGTATTTGGCCCAGGAGCTCAGTTCAATGCATTACTCACCACGTTCAAAATAACGATAAACAATAAATTAATCGAAGCTGCAGTAATATTGGTCAATATCAAAGCGTAAGTCGTAATCAGTTTATTGGAACAGGCGTAAAATGCAGCTAAAATTGAGATCCTGTACAGCACAACTCCTATAACAGCAGCAAATGCAACAGCGACCTAAAAAAAACCCAGACAGATTAGACTCTGGAAAAATACACTCCGAAGTCTATATTCGTTCAACTTACTAGAAATATGACTATAGAAAAACTAAACATGGTCATTGGGACTCGCATTGTCCAAAATGGCACTTTGGGTTCGGCATCATTGGTGATGAAGTTGACAGTTTTACGAGATACGTGCCTCAATCTGGCTAAATATTCGGGTCGGGGGTATTCTTCTTGTTTATCAAATTCGGTTAGATCCCATCGATGAGTTATTTCAGCCGAATATCGTTTCCACAGTTCTAAAAATAGTGTTCCTATAAAACGAAGAAAATTTCGTTTTAAGGATCAATGTACATAGGTACTTAGGTAGCTCATTTAACAATGAAATATCGAGCCAGGTACATACCCCAGAAACACATAAAAATGGTGAACAGAATTGTAGTCACATTATCGAACAAATAAGTAACTCTGGTATGAGTACATGTTTCTTGAATATCCCAATATGTGCAATTGTAATCGCATAATGGGCACATTTTTATTTTGGCGTTTTCGTCGCATATTTCATTCCTTATGAAAAAAATTCAAAATAATTTAGATAATGAGACGATTTGCAAAATCGATTATTTAAAATGAACCTGGACCTACGTCACTTGATCGGTATAAGAAGTATTCCACGAATACAAGAAGCAAATCAATCCTGTGATAGAAGCTGGTAATAGCATATAAGTATAAAATCCAAGCCACGTAAAATACAATGCTATTTTGACGCCGAAATACTCCTTGATTACATCAACCGGCTGATACTTGAAAGATTTCTTCAACGAGGCCCATTCGCAGCATAATAAATATCTAATGCTTCCCGGCACGTCGCAATATCCCTGAAAATAATTCATCATTCATACTATCTCCTCAAATCTCTAAATTAACCACAATTAAATTCGCACAGCTTACATCGTGCAAAGGATACGCAGCACAATAGACACCGTCGTTAATTAAATGCTCGATGCCGAAATTATACGGATCTGATTCGTTAAGCGAGAATAAATTACGATCTAAAATAAACTGCACAATTCTAGCTCGAACGGTAGGAGTGAAGAAATCCGGCGAGTCCACGTCGAACCTGAAATAAAAAATTTAGAAAAATTACCAACAACGATCGAACACTTTGAATAAATAACACGTTAGTACAAATTCTACAAACACAGCGTTACTGTGGGCAGGTGCTTTAAGACAAACATAGTGGCTTATACGACATCGTCACTTCAACATACAGATATTCTTTATCTCTACTGTAAATAGCGGTGAAGCTATGGTCTAGCTCCGGAAACAAATTTCGATCGATGTGAAACAATTTATGTATCATCGCGTTCCACTTTGAGCTAAATAAAGTCACTACTTTTGACGTAGTCGATGGCAATCGTTGCAAGTTGTCAATCTGCCAACAAGTCACAAGTTATAATTGGGCATATTGCACAGTTAAAATTTCAAAATTGTGGTTACTTTTTTCATGGGCATCCTTAATCGAAGAATTTCGCAATATCTTCGACATAATTCTTTGGTGGCGTGGATTTTAATAAACTGCAAGTTTGTGCTGTCGCAGGAATCGTATTCCAACTCGAGGCCTTCTTTTCGTAAATTTTCTTCGAATATCTATTACAATAAATTCCATCAATCGAGGTAAAAATGAAGCACTGGGAAACATGAAAAATGATGCCATTACGTGTCTTTTTTCTGAATCTAAAATTTTCGGTAATACTTCTTCTTTTTTAAATACCAGCATGAAGTCGATCGATCTGATACCGTCGTTGAATTTCAAATTGCTGATTTTCTTCACCTATTTGAACAAATCACGAGCGAGTGAGTATGAGAATATGAATTTATGCATAAGAATGAAGATCATATTACCTGATACTTGAGTTTATTCTTTTTACTTCTGGGTAAGGGTGGCTTGGGGTCATTACGACGTTTTGGGGGAAGTGGAATAGGATATTGTGAAAAATAATCCTCATCCGAATCGTAATAATTGCAGTACATAGAAGAACTGTGGATTACAGACTGCATAGTGAAAATTAAATATTAATGACTAGATAATATACTTTCATGAGAGGTAATCGGTGGCCAAAATTTGGTATTCTCTTCACTGATTTATACACAAAGGAACTAGTTGAAATAATGTACAAATGTATCAATTGTAAATGTAATTTTATAAAAGTCTGTCTTTAAAAAACACATCTTAAAAATATAAATTTTTGTATTTCCATATTTATTTTTTTGAAATTTGATAGCGTCTGATAAGAACTTTTTATGAACCAGTGTTGTTAAAAGAAAAAAGTTAAAAGTGTATTTACAATTCATTTCTTAAATTTATTTTTAATTCTGACAGCTGGGTGACCAAAAACAGTGAAAATGCTCGAAATGGCTAAGGAATTTGTAAGTGAACTTTTCTGTTGTAAAAATTCTTCCTTTAAACATTCACTTTGCAAGTCGTCAATCTGTAAACAAGGCACAAGTTAATAAAATGATATTATTTCATATTTGAATAGTATTTCGTCATATTAAAAAGAAAATTGACCCGCAAAAATTTTTTATTAGATTTAGGCTAAAATTTATGCTTATAAAATTTTTTTCTAAAAGCAATGTAAAGTACCTTTTCCACGGTCGTTTCAATTCCAGCTTTCCATCAGTTCCAATTTCCATAGCATGAAACGAGTAGGTAGGTAGGTAGGTAGGTAGGTAGGTATATTTTATAGTTGGGAAAATATTGCAATCTATAATACGACCATTAATAATAAATTGCATGAGTGAGAATGCACTTTATCCTTTGAGTAGGTATTATGGCTTTCATGAGAAAATATATCTAACCTCAAACAAAATACATTTTCTTGCGGATCTGGACAACGAAAACAGAACATCAATGGAAAAATGAGGTATAAAATGACGAATCCAATGACATACTTAAGTACGAGTATCTCATCCAATCCTACATCGAATTGTAGGGTATAATAAGTATTATATATCTCGATAAGATTGTAAAAAATGAATGGTAAGTATAGGTACCTATGATACTTACAGAAGCATTCGAATTATCTGCAATTGGGGTAGGACTCGTAGAACGTTGAAGTCTACGCAATAACATGAATCTTAAAAGTATAGCTGCCACACAAAGACATAGAATAATAATTAATACAATTATAGGTACTTGATTATCCATAACAAACGAAGATAGTGCGTAAGGCATATCGGGATCCGATAAATTCAAAATTATTGTAAATTAAAATTTAATCTTGATTAGAATAGACGATCGATGCATGATTTCGCATGATTTTGAACTTTGAAAAATTTAAGGCAAATAAATTTAGGTTTAAAGTCTTCATAGCCAACTATTATAAAGATAGGTAAATTGCAACAAAAATCTTTTTGAAAACTTCAATCTTTGTGAAGAAAAAAAAAATCTCTATTTTTTAGGGGAAAAATTTTTCACTTTTTGACATGGGTGTTTTGTAGAAAATATTTAAAAAATTTTTTTTGAAATAAATAAAAATAAGAAAAAATGAGAAAAAGCTCAAAATTTTTTGAGTAAAAAAAAAACTAAGTATTTTTTATGTAGAGGAAGGAAATAAATGTATTGCACACTTTTTTGTTGTCTCCTAAAATTTCAAAAAAATGTGACTTGACCTGTTTTTGCATGAGCCGATTCAGTTTGATCTTAAATTTGACAATCGAGATCTAAACATATTTTGCTGAGTATACATGAGTATATAATGTTAAAAGTGCCAGGAAGTTTTTTTTCTTCAAAAAAATTAAGAAAACAGGTACGTAATATTTTTTTTCTCGAAAAAAAAACGAATTGAAAAATTTCTTTTTGAAAAAATTGTCTTGAAAAGTTCAAGTCAACGAATTTCCTCTATCAATCAGATTTCTATAATATATATAAAAAAAAGAAAAACTGATTGTTCCCCGAAAAAAGTTTTTTCTCCATGAGAAGAGATTTTCTTACTTAATCCAAAAATATTGGCGATGCCTAATTTTTTCTCTAAAAAAATAAAATATTTTTTTTAAGAACTGGAAAGTGTTTTTCTCCAAAAGAATTAAGAGATTTGTTTTCGTCAAAAAATTGGGATTTTTTTACTTGGAAAATGGAGAACTTTTTTCAGTCCAGAAAATTGACAATTTATATTATATTCAAATTCAAAAAACTCGGAAATTTTTTCTAGAATTTTTTATGTCAAAAAGATTGATTAATCTTATAAAAAAAAACTTAACTCCTAAAAATTTTGATTTTTTCTAAAAAAAAAAATCTTAATTTTTTTTGGGGTCACAGAAAAAAATTTATCACTTTTCGAAGTATAAAAAATAAAAATAGGTAAAAAATATTTTAATTTTTTTGAGAATTCTTTTTATAGAAGTCTGTTATTTATAGAGAGAAAAATAATTTCTCTACTTTTCTGAGAACAAAATACGGATTTTTTTCCTTATTAAAAAAAAAAGTTATTCTTGGGGTAGGTATTTTTTGAATTATAAGTGAAAATTTTTTTCAATTTTTTCATCGAAAAATATTTTAAACTCGACACCACTTTGGAAAAAATCAAGCTACACTTTGAAAAATTTCAAGTTGTTGCCCGCCCTGAAAGTGAATCAGTCTAATAAGAAGGCGGCATAGAATTTCTCTTCTTTTTTTGATGAAAATTCTTTCAATTTTTTTTGAAATTTTTTTTTTTTAATATATATATTTTTTTTCATAGGTATAATATTGAGATGTGTATTAAATTTACTTGAATAAAATCTGTAAATCAAAATATTCTCCCCCCGAAAACTGAGTTTTTTGTTGTTTTGCAATTTCATATTTACGGCAAACGAAGTAGGCAAATGAACGTACATCACATCACCATTTTTTTATCATCAATTGCAAACTGATGGGTACTTTTGAATTTTTTAGATTTACAGCATACAAATTTATCATTTTTTGAGAGAAAAAATATCTGAATAAAAAAATGCTACTTTTTTTGAGAAAATTATTCCTCAATTTTTGTAAAGCAGGTAGAAGTATTTCACAATTTTTAAAGAAAAATTTCTCAATTTGACTTGGAATGAAAATTTTTTTAATTTTTGGGAACACTTGAAATTTTTTTGGGATAAAAAAAGTGTCATTTACAGCACAAAATTTCTTATTTTTTGTTGCAAAATATTTGAATATTTTTTAAATGAATATTCTATCCATTTTTTGAATAGAAAGTCTCCCAATTTTATTGGAGAGAGATAATTTTTCACTTTTTGAAATTTCCCGATTCTTTTTTTTTTAAAAATCTCAATTTTTTTGAAATAACAATTCTTTTATAATTTTTTGGAATTTGTTTCCCTCAAAATAAACTTTGCAAACTGTACCAATTTTATTTTCCATTGAAAAAAAATCAAGTTTTTTTTTTTTTAAGAAAGGAGAAAACGATTCCACAATTTTTTAGGCCTATGCCCCTGTATAATCGTGTTTATGGGTGATAATACTATTTGCTCGAGTTTTTCGAAAAAAAAATATAAATCATAAAATTGAAAATGACAAAAAAATTAAAAAGTTGTTAAATAAGAACAAAATCAGAGACAACTACAAAAAGTAAAAAAAAAATGAAACCGCAAAAAAATAAAAAATAAAAATTTTGTAAAACAAAAAATCAGGAAAATTAAAATTGAATTAGGACCAGTTGAAAATTGAAAAAAAAAATTCAATTATACAAAAAAAAAATAACTAAATAGCCAATTTAGCATAATTTAAATGTAAGACTGATTTGTAGGTAGGTATTAATAAAATTTAAAAAAATCTCTACTAAATTGAATTATTACAATAATTCAATTTAGTAGAGATATTTTTTTATTTTATTAATACCTACCTACAAATCAGTCTTACATTTAAATTATGCTAAATTAGCTACTTAGTTATTTATTTTTTGTAAAATTGATTTTTTTTTTCAATTTTCAACTGGTCCTAATTCAATTCCAATTTTCCTGATTTTTTGTTTTACAAAATTTTTATTTTTTATTTTTTTGCGGTTTCATTTTTTTTTTACTTTTTGTAGTTGTCTCTGATTTTGTTCTTATTTAACAACTTTTTAATTTTATCAATAATTTTTTAAAAATTAAATAATCTCTCGAATAATAGGTAGGTATTTTTTGAAGAAAAAATCAATTTTTTAAGAGGTAAAAAATTTTCTCAGTATTTTTGTAGAATTTTTATTCAATTTTTTTGGTGGAGTGATGATGAAAATGTTTTGAATTTTTTGGAGAACAAAAATTTCATAATTTTTTGGAGCAAAACATTTTTAAATTTCTTCGCAGCAAAAAATTTTCTTATTTCTCTGAGACAAGTTCTCAACAATTTTTTGAGGCAAAACAATAATTGAATATTTTTGGAATAAAAAAGTTTTCAATATTTTTTGGAAAAAACCTTCGGAAAAAATCCTTTTTATTCGGGAGTAAAAATTTTGTAAACTTTTTTTAGAACTAAAAAGAATTTCAACCCTTCTGGAAATATTAAATATTATTCTATTTTTTAGGGGGAAAATATTTCTTGATTTTTTTTTGGGTGAAAAAATTTTCATTTTGTTTTCAAATAAATTCTCGAAAAATTTTCGCAGCAAAAAATTTTTTTAAACGTTTCTAGAAATAGTAAATTTTCAGTTTTATTAGAGCAATGAAAAGATATCAGTTCATGTTGGAATGAAATAATCTCTGAATTTCTTTGAATTCTCAATTTTTTTCAATTTTTTCAGGGGGAGAGGGCGGATATGAAACTTTTTTGGAATAAAAGAAAATATTTCAATGTTTTGAACAAAAAGATTCCTAATTTTTTCGGTAATGAAAAATTCCCATTTTCTTGGAATTTTAGGCAAATGTTTTGAATTTTTTCGTAAGAGAATCTTTGATTTTTTAAAGTAGAAAATCTCTGAATTTCTTGAAAACAAAATTGCTAAATTTTTTGAATTATTAAAATTTCTAATTTTTTGGAATAAAAAAAAATCTTTATCTTTGGGCAAATTCTCAAAACATATTTTATGTTAATTCGAAATAAAAAAATTATTCCATTTTTTTTAAGAAATGAAAAAATTTATCAATTTATTTGGAATAAAATAATCGCTAATAAATACCTAATACTCTCAATTTTGCAGATAATGAAAATTTTCAATATTTTTTGCAGGAAAAATCCTCCAATCTTTTTGAGAATTGATAATTGTTTTAAAAATTGTTTTGGTTACTTATAAAAAAAAATCTGCTATCTTTTTAGAATAATAAATTTTTTGATTTTTTACCTACCTACTCTAAATTTTTTTGGAATAGAAAAATCTTTGAATTTTTGGGGGTAAAAAATATCTGAATTTTTCGGAAATAAAATAGCCAATTTTTTAATGCAAAAAATTTTTTGTAGGAAGAAATCTTTCAATTTTTTGGATTTTTTTTTCAATTTTTTTTTGCAAACAAAATTTCTTATTTTGAAAAGGGGGTGAAATATTTTCCAAGGAGAAAACGATTCCACAATTTTTTAGGCCTATGCCCCTGTATGGTCGTGTTTTTAGGTGATAATAATACTATTTGCTCGAGTTTTTCGAAAAAAACTATAAATCATAAAATTGAAAATGACAAAAAAATTAAAAACTTGTTAAATAAGAACAAAATCAGAAACAACTACAAAAAGTAAAAAAAAAATGAAACCGCAAAAAAATAAAAAATAAAAATTTTGTAAAACAAAAAATCAGGAAAATTGGAATTGAATTAGGACCAGTTGAAAATTGAAAAAAAAATAACTAAATAGCCAATTTAGCATAATTTAAATGTAAGACTGATTTGTAGGTAGGTATTAATAAAATTTAAAAAAATCTCTACTAAATTGAATTATTACAATAATTGGAACTTAAGGTGAAACGAAACCTAAGATCTTGCATACAGAAAAAAAGTCTACTTTTAGTACGGGAACCTCTTGCGTTTCTTGTTCTAAAAAATGAATAAAATCTGTGCTATTGGGCGAACAATTTTCGTCATGTGTCTTAATGTAACTGTGTCTATCGTTTACACTAATCAAATTATATAAGGAATCAAATGCATTACAATATGAATGAACTTTTTTTGGAAAAACCACATTAGGCCAATATTTTTCCAATTCTCCTTGTAAATAAAGAAGATACCGTTCATCGGGAGCGAAATAAAATACTTCAAAACATTCTACGTATCGATGACTCGGATTTGAAACTTTGAAATACATGCCAGAGTCAAGCAGATCTTTGATGAATCTGTATTCTTCGGAGGTTAACGAAAGGTGAGGTTTCCCTTTTCCATAATTTCTAATAATCGTCATCTTTTCTGTTTCGGGTATCAGGAACGAAATTTTTCTAATTTCGTCAGTCGGTTCCACGTCATCCACATATTTGTCTGACCATTTACAAAGTTGGCATTGATGTTCAAAAATCCGTACCGCTTCACTTTCGTTGGCAGCCTCTTGAAACTCAAATAGTAGGGATTTTAAACTACTTGGATCAGATTCCATTGGCGTTGACTCGCCCAAGATGCGTGTTACTCCTATGCTTTGATAAATTTTCTCCACTTGGGTTTTCCAGCCAATAGAACGTTCACTGCAGATGGTTTTTAGGCGGAAAGCCCGAAAATTTATATCTCTTCTTCTACGTTTTAGGCTTCGTTTAACGTCTGCGATAGTTTCTTTCAATTTGGGGACTTTTTGGAATATGGGATTACTCAGTCCAAAACTGAGCGCAAAGGTCTCCATTTGCCGCCGGAGCTTACCTCCGCAAGTATGCATTCTAATTAGGCCGATATGTTGTTTCTGAAAAAATTAAGACTCTATATTAGGCGAATAGTGAAGGGACACCTTGCACTTTTATTTACATATCACTTTACACACTAACTCACATACAAACGAATAAATGGTGAAGATAAATTAGGGCTGCTGGACCAAATACGTATTTATTTTTAACGAAATGTTCTTGAAACTTGAAATTGAGCAAATGTGCATATTTTTCAAAAAATACACCCCCTCACTTTCTATTTTTCTCCAATGCTTATTAAATTTCTCTTCTTTTACGAGATTTCCATTGCAATTTTTTTTTAAGAGCACTAATTTCCTCAAATTAGCGAAAAAATCAAAATCCTATCAAAACTTTTTTTTTATTTTCACGAAAGATTCTAATTTTTTGTAAATAAAATAATTATGTATAGGTAATGTGAAAATTTTTCTGAAAAAATCAGAAATTGCATTTATAAATTTTTTTTTAAAATCTAAGTATTATTTTTATGTACCTATTTTATCCTATTCCAAAAAAAAAAAATGTTTTTGAAAGGAGATATTTCAATACATTTCAGCAAAAAATTCAAAATCCTATCACAACATTTTTATTTTTACAAAAGATTCTCATTTTTTCATTTAAAAAAATTGTATAAATTTTTTTTGAAAGAAATTCAGAAATTGCATCAATTTTTAAATTTTATTAAAAGGAATCTCTAAAAATTTCTGATTTTTTTTAAATTCATCATTTTCATGTAGGTAGGTATTTTATCCTATTCCAAAAAAAAAAAAAATTGTTTTTGAAAGGAGATAAATATCAAAATTTTGTTAGAGAAAAAAAATCAAAAATCTTATCAATATATTTTTTTAAATCACGCAAAATCCCCCTTTTTTTTTTTTTTTTAGAAAATATTAATTAAGAATTTTCTTGAAAAATTTTAAAATTCTATAATTTTTTCTTCAAGTTTTACAAAAAATCGTCCGAGAAACATTTTTTTGGAGGAAAATGTTTTCAAATTTTTCTAAACCAATCAAAGATCCAATCTACAAATTTTTGAAAGAAAGCACACAAAATCATCCGAATTTCTTTTTTGAAATTGAATTTGTAAGTATTTCGATGTTTTCCTAAAAAATTCAAAAATCGTATCAAAACTTTTCTGAAAATTAAAAAAAAAATATATCAATGTTTTGGCATTTTTGAAAAAAGTTTTCTAATTTTTAAAAAAATGAATCAAGTACATATTTCAAAAATTTTCTTGAGAAATAGAAATAGTTCTCTATAATTTTTTTAATTTAAAAAAAATCGTCTAATTTTTTTGAGTGCAAATATTTCAAAATGTTCCAGAAAAATCAAAATATCCTTTACCTACCTACTTATTATTATTATTTTTTAATACAAAAATCCTCTTAAATTTTTCAGAGAAAGTATTTCATAATTTTCCTAAACGAATTTAAAATCCGATTATTTTTTTTCCAAATTAAAAAATAATCACCCAAGTTTGTTTTTTTTGAAAAAAAATCAAAAAGCCTATCAATCTTCAAGCAAATATAAAAAAAAGTATGTTAAATTTTCTTGAATTTTTTTTTTTGAAAGGAAATATTTAAACATTTCCTTTGGAAAACAATCAAAAATTCTATGAAAAAATTATGATGAAATTAAAAAAATAGTAATAAAATGAGTAAAAAGAAAAAGGATAAGTTCGTGCGAGTTAAATACATTTAATAAATTAGTAAAAAGACAATTTTTAACACGAACGAATATAAAAAGGCGGAAAAATGACGTTTCGTATAACAACGTTATACATCATCAGATAGTCGGATAATGAAAGACGAATTTTATGAAATAGGTAAAATAGGAAAATAAAAATAAGAAAAAATAAACAAATGAATTTAAGAGGCCAGATGTTTGTAAGGTTCTAAGCCATCCACATCACTTTTGTCGTTGATCGAATTTTTATCATGAAGTATATGGAGACTTTCGATATTTCTCGATGTCTGAAATAAGGTTGTGGTCTCTTAGGTCTTTGAGAAGTGAGTTTGCTTTGCGTTCGAGTGAGCTGGTGATATCTTTGGTAAGTAACTGGTAGGCTAATCAAGGTGCACAAAGATGGTTTTCCTATTCGACCGGTTGTGTCCACCATTGACTCCCCTATCTACAATCTTTCGAAGTTCATCAACCTGATTCTCAGCAATGCACCTAACTTATCGTCTGTTTACAACGTGAAGAACTCCTACGAAGTAAAATCCCTTCTCAACGAACTAACCCCCCATGACGATTACACCCTTATTTCCCTAGATGTAGTCTCAATGTTCACAAGTATACCTCTTCGTTTGGCCTTCGACACCATCATCAAACATTGGGACGATATCAAGATGGAATTTGGAGATAATTTTGAACTTTTCAGCAAAGTTTTGGAATTCATTTTATTCAACAGTTATTTCCTTTTTGACAAAACATATTACAAACAAATCGATGGTATCGCAATGGGAGACCCTTTCTCATCTAAAGTATGTGACATAGTAATGGATTCTATTTTCGACCAAATCTCCGACAAATTTGGAACACATATTCGATTTATGCGAAAGTATGTGGATGACAGTATTTTTTACATTTCTCGCACCGCTGTTGACGACCTCCTTCAATTCGTAAACAGCCTCCACACCGAAATTCAATTCACTTTAGAGAAAGAAAGTAAAAACCGTAGTATCACATTTTTGGACATTGAAATTTTTATTTGTGATCATTCATTTGCCACTAGACACTTCGCTAAACCAACATCAAGTGGAAGATTTTTAAACTACCACTCTTTCCAACCAGCCAAACAAAAAATAAATGCCCTCAACAACCTCATCGACAGAGCTATTGGTCTCAGCCACGAAGATTTCCACCATGAGAAAATTAATTACATCCACTCGATCGCAAAAAATAACGGCTATCCGAAGAAAATGGTTACTAGTCAAATTAATACCTACTTCCATAAAAAACGCGACTCTACTCATCCACCTCATCAAAAAACTCGTTATTTTGGTATTAACTACGTGGGAAAATACTCCAAAACCTTTCAAAATATCTACACATCGAACGACAATACTATAATGCTAGCTCATAGAAATCCTAACAATCTATATATGCATGTATTCTCAAAAACAAAAGATCCCATACCACATTCCCATCAAAGCAACCTTGTCTACAGTATAAAATGCTCAAACTGCAACGCTACATACATCGGTGAAACCTCTCAAAAGCTTCATATGCGAGTTTCTCAACATAAACGAGATGTATGCAATAAAAACGGAAAAACTGCTCTGACTAAACATGCTGAAGAATTCTCACATAACTTCGATTTCGAGAATATAAAAATTATCCAACGTAATTGCAGAAATAATCGAAAAAGGAAAATCATCGAAAGTCTCCATATACTTCATGATAAAAATTCGATCAACGACAAAAGTGATGTGGATGGCTTAGAACCTTACAAACATCTGGCCTCTTAAATTCATTTGTTTATTTTTTCTTATTTTTATTTTCCTATTTTACCTATTTCATAAAATTCGTCTTTCATTATCCGACTATCTGATGATGTATAACGTTGTTATACGAAACGTCATTTTTCCGCCTTTTTATATTCGTTCGTGTTAAAAATTGTCTTTTTACTAATTTATTAAATGTATTAAAAAAATAGGTAATAATTTTTTTTTTAAGGAAGTAAATATCTCAGAATTCTCCTAAAAAAAATTGCTAGAATTTTAGAATTTTTTCAGGAAAATTTTGAAATATTCTTTATAAAAAATTTAAAACTTTTCGAGATTTTTTTTAAATTCAAAAGTTCTATCAAAAATTACGTATATCTTCCAATTTTTACGAAATATTCTTGAAAAATATGCACTTGTAGCGAAATAAATACATACAAAATTTAAAAAACTATCTATACACTATAGGTTTGAAAACTAAAAAATGGACTCACTTCTTTCCCAATTAATTCAGTTTTCTCTATTCCAAGATTTTTAATCAATTCAGTTTTCTCTATTCCAAGATTTTTAATCAATTCAGTTTTTTCAATTCCACAATTTTTGTTTTCTTCAATCACACGTTGCTGCTCATTTCGCATTAAATTGTATGTGGTTGCCATGACTATCAAAGCGTCTCTGCGTTCAGTTTCATTACCGTTCAGTGCCTTTTGGAATGCTGCATCGAAATTTGATGGTATTATATCCTATGAAATTATTACAAAAACATTATTTAAATTATAAGGTAAGTGCAGCTAATTACGCCACTGCAGCTAAATACGCCACTATACGTTAGTTCTCAGGCATGAAAGGCAGATGGCGCTAGGTGACTGTTTCAAGTGACCTCGATTTCGATGATGATTTCGGATAACGAAAAAAATCATCGGACCGAGCGTTTTATTGATCCGTGGATCGATTTTAGTGCAAATACATTACCAAAAAAAACGTCGATCTAATTTTCGAGATAACTTTGAAAAATTATTTCAACTTCAACTCTTCTCGAAAAAATTTACTAAAAATATGTTTCATAACGCAAATTTCGTGCTGTAAACGAATCACTAAACGGTTTTTCATTATTTCGTAGAATAAGTACCTAAATTTTGAGAAATTCCCAAAAGTTGCGATGCAGCTAATTACGCCACTTCAACAAATCGTAAAAAAATCCTTCACTTTTATCATTTTTAATGAAATTAAATGTCTTCGCGAAATAAATGGACTCAAAAGCAGTTGGAGGATGCGGTTAGAGATATCAAATGTAAAAGAATGGGCGTTCAGACGGCGAGTGAAGTGTATCAAATACCAAAAAGAACGTTACCGTACGTTACGTCCTCCAAAAGCTAAAGAGTCGTCGTAATAATGATAATTGACTCATGTTTGCCTTTTTGATGAAAAAATAATTTTAAGCGATGTATTCGATCATTTTGAATAAATAAAAAAAAAGTGGCGGAATTACCCGCATTTTTTCAAAAAAAAATTCAAAGTAGTGTGGCGGGGAGGGATTTTGGTGCAGGGACCAATTTTTTTGTGGGAGATAGCCAATTAGTTGTGCTTTGAGGGGGTGTAATTACTTTTTTGTTTGGGTCCCAAGTTTGCCTCTCAGACGGCCTCAAACTTCAACGTGGCGTAATTAGCTGCACCTACCTTACTAAGCATGGAAATAAGTTTAAAATTTGAAATAATTATATCAGAATAACTTACCTCTGCTGTTAGGGATGCGCAAGGGAATATAATTACCCCTGCGAAAAATCCTTTCAGAAACAACATCCTCACTTAATCTGTGAAATACGTTTGAGAAATTGAAGTAAAATTTTTAATCACATATTACTTTCCTAGATAGTTATTTAATGGCGGTATTAAATCTATACCTAATATCTTACTTTAAGTTATATTTTTAATTAGTATACTTTGATATCGCCATAATTCCGCTTTTATAATACAGGGTGGCCCGAGAGTGGCATATGAACTATGTACACTCTTTCATGGGAAGCGACCGTTTCACTTGATAGAATAGAGCCATTGATTATTACCTACCTAATATTCTATTTCTAGATACATAGGTACTTTGTAAATTGGGATTACATTTTTTGAGGCTCCCTTTTCCCACCGTCCACCCCTTTCTAAAAAGTTTTCACATCTTTGTACCTAAAGCTCCAATTTGAAAAAAAAAAATTTCAAACAGGAGTTGTAGATTGAGGTCCTTGGAATAATTTATTTCAAGGACCTCAATCTACAAATTTGTGTATGAAAATTTTTTCAATTGTAGCTTAAGGTACAAAGATGTGTAACCTTTTTGGAAAGGGGCTGACTCTGAGATCAAAAAAATGGACCCCAGCTCATTAAAAAAAAAAAAAAAACGTCCTAGATTATAAATCGATCATAAAATCGCTTTTAACCGCTCGATCGCATGAAAGTGCCCTTGCAGATACCTAGACTAATATGGTCAAAATCCGAGATGACATTTTTTTTCTCCACCCTCGTATACGTATAATATAACATAATTTTTTGTTTGTTGGTCTGTTTTCTATCCAAATTTCAACATGCCCACCACTCCTGGACCACCCTGTGTATTTCATCTCGTTAATTGAATATCGTGTAATCAAATAATCACTGCAGATACGCAATAGGTACCCATGTACTTCCTCGTACGTGAGCAACGGAAATCACTTCAAAACTTTTCAAAGATAAACCATAACGTTTTTCTAATTTGAATTTGAAAAATGTTATGCAGCTTATCTGATCGCAGTGTTACTCGAGGGCCGAACTTTCGTTTTCAATTTCAATAAAATTTATTAAATAAAATTTTTTTAATCACATTTCTTTAGTAGATAGTTATTGAATTCTTTATAAATTCAATCAGCCAATGGTATTTAATCTAGTATATCTAATCTTACTCCAAGTTATTGATACGGATACCTATCACTAATGTTGCAATATTCGCCACTATTCGCAGTGAAAAACCGAAATATTTTTTTGACCAGGGGGGGGGGGCAAATCCAACTACCAAAAATTCAAATTGTACCAAATTCGTTGTTATTTCTCAGAATTTTATTTTTTATGCAAAACAATGAGAAAAAATGAAAAAGTAATTTGGAATGAAGATATGCAAAAAAAAAAAAAAAAAAAAATAGAAAGAATTTAAAAAAATTAATTTTTGAACAATTTTTTAAACTGAATTTTTCAAATTTAAAAAACTTAGGTATTTCAAACAAAAATTTAAAAAACATCAAACAATTTACAAAATAATCAAATATACCTACAGAAATTAACAAAATCGAAATTTCATAAAAAATTGAAAAAATTATAAAAATATTTTTTAATGTTGAATGAAAAAAATCTCTTGTTTTTATAAAAAAAAACGCCCACTATGTTAAAAATTCCAACTTTATTAACGTGAAAATATTAAATTTTCGCAACTTCTTTGAGAAAAAGTTCTGAATTTTCTCGAAATGAACGTGATATTGTTCTTAATTTTTTCGGGATCACAGTAAAAATTTTATCATTTTTCGAAGTATAAAAAATAAAAATAGGTAAAAAATATTTCAATTTTTTTGAGAATTCTTTTTTTAGAAGTTTGTTATTTATAGAGAGAAAAATAATTTCTCTACTTTTCTGAGAACAAAATACGGATTTTTTTCCTTATTAAAAAAAAAGTTATTCTTGGGGTAGGTATTTTTTGAATTAGAACTGAAAATTTTTTTCAATTTTTTCATCGAAAAAATTATTTTAAACTCGACACCACTTTGGAAAAAATCAAGCTACATTATGAAAAATTTCAAGTTGTTGCCCCTGAAAGTGAATCAGTCTAATAAGAAGGCGGCATAGAATTTTTTTTTTTTTTTAATGAAAATTCTTTCAATTTTTTTTTGAAAAAAAATTTCGTGTTTTTTTTTTAATATATATATATTTTTTTCATAGGTATAATATTGAGATGTGTATTAAATTTACTTGAATAAAATCTGTAAATCAAAATATTCTCCTCCCGAAAACTGAGTTTTTTGTTGTTTTGCAATTTCATATTTACGGCAAACGAAGTAGGCAAATTAACGTACATCACATCACCATTTTTTTATCATCAATTGCAAACTGATGGGTACTTTTGAATTTTTTAGATTTTACAGCATACAAATTTATCATTTTTTGAGAGAAAAAATATTTGAATAAAAAAATGCTACTTTTTTTGAGAAAATTATTCCTCAATTTTTGTAAAGTAGGTAGAAGTATTTCACATTTTTTAAAGAAAAATTTCTCAATTTGACTTGGAATGAAAATTTTTTTAATTTTTGGGAACACTTGAAATTTTTTTGGGATAAAAAAATGTGTCATTTACAGCACAAAATTTCTTATTTTTGTTGCAAAGTATTTGAATATTTTTTAAATGAATATTCTACCAATTTTTTGAACAGAAAGTCTCCCAATTTTATTGGAGAGAGATAATTTTTCATTTTTTTAAATTTCCCGATTCTTTTTTTAAAAAAATTCTCAATTTTTTTGAAATAACAATTCTTTTATAATTTTTTGGAATTTGTTTCCCTCAAAATAAACTTTGCAAACTGTACCAATTTTATTTTCCATTGAAAAAAAATCAAGTTTTTTTTTTTTAAGAAAAGAGAAAACGAATCCACAATTTTTTAGGCCTATGCCCCTGTATGGTCGTGTTTATGGGTAATAATACTATTTGCTCAAGTGTTTCGAAATAAACTATAAATCATAAAATTGAAAATGACAAAAAAATTAAAAAGTTGTTAAATAAGAACAAAATCAGAGACAACTACAAAAAGTAAAAAAAAAATGAAACCACAAAAAAATGAAAATTTTGTAAAACAAAAAATCAGAAAAATTGGAATTGAATTAGGACCAGTTGAAAATTGAAAAAAAAATTCAATTTAACAAAAAATAAATAACTAAATAGCCAATTTAGCATAATTTAAATGTAAGACTGATTTGTAGGTAGGTAATAGGTATTAATAAAATAAAAAAATATCTCTACTAAAATGAATTATTACAATAATTGGTACTTAAGTAGGTGAAACGAAACCTAGGATCTTGCAAACAGAAAAGAAGTCTTCTTTTAGTATTGGAACCTCTTGCCCTTCTTTTTTTAAAAAATGTATAAAATCTGTGCTGTTAGGCGAACAATTTTCATCGTGTGTCTTAATGTAACTATGTCTGTCTTTTACACTAATCAAATTATACACGACAGACATAGTTACATTAAGACACACGATGAAAATTGTTTTAGCATAATTTAAATGTAAGACTGATTTGTAGGTAAGTATAAATAAAATAAAAAAATATCTCTACTAAATTGAATTATTACAATAATTGGTACTTAAGTAGGTTAAACGAAACCTAAGATCTTGCATACAGAAAAAAAGTCTTCTTTTAGTACGGGAACCTCTTGCGTTTCTTGTTCTAAAAAATGAATAAAATCTGTGCTATTGGGCGAACAATTTTCGTCATGTGTCTTAATGTAACTGTGTCTATCGTTTACACCAATCAAATTATATAAGGAATCAAATGCATTACAATATGAATGAACTTTTTTTGGAAAAACCACATTAGGCCAATATTTTTCCAATTCTCCTTGTAAATAAAGAAGATACCGTTCATCGGGAGCGAAATAAAATACTTCAAAACATTCTACGTATCGATGACTCGGATTTGAAACTTTGAAATACATGCCAGAGTCAAGCAGATCTTTGATGAATCTGTATTCTTCGGAGGTTAACGAAAGGTGAGGTTTCCCTTTTCCATAATTTCTAATAATCGTCATCTTTTCTGTTTCGGGTATCAGGAACGAAATTTTTCTAATTTCGTCAGTCGGTTCCACGTCATCCACATATTTGTCTGACCATTTACAAAGTTGGCATTGATGTTCAAAAATCCGTACCGCTTCACTTTCGTTGGCAGCCTCTTGAAACTCAAATAGTAGGGATTTTAAACTACTTGGATCAGATTCCATTGGCGTTGACTCGCCCAAGATGCGTGTTACTCCTATGCTTCGATAAATTTCCTCCACTTGGTTTTGCCAGCCAATAGGAAGTTTACTACAGATGGTTTTTAGGCGGAAAGCCCGAAAATTTATATCTCTTCTTCTACGTTTTAGGCTTCGTTTAACGTCTGCGATAGATTCTCTCAATTTGGGGACTTTTTGGAATAGGGGATTACTCAGTCCAAAACTGAGCGCAAAGGTCTCCATTTGCCGCTGGAGCTTACCGCCGCAAGTATACCTTCTAATTAGGCCGATATATTGTTTCTGAAAAAATTAAGACACTATATTAGGCGAATAGTGAAGGGACACCTTGCACTTTTATTTACATATCACTTTACACACTAACTCACATACAAACGAATAAATGGTGAAGATAAATTAGGGCTGCTGGACCAAATACGTATTTATTTTTAACGAAATGTTCTTGAAATTTGAAATTGAGCAAATGTGCATATTTTTCAAAAAATACACCCCTCACTTTCTATTTTTCTCCAATGCTTATTAAATTTCTCTTCTTTTACGAGATTTCCATTGCAATTTTTTTTAAGAGCACTAATTTCCTCAAATTAGCGAAAAATTAAAAATCCTATCAAAACTTTTTTTTATTTTCACGAAAGATTCTAATTTTTTGTAAATAAAATGATTATGTATAGGTAATGTGAACATTTTTCTAAAAAAATCAGAAATTGCATTTTTAAATTTTTTTAAATTTTAAATTTTTTTAAAATCTAAGTATTCTTTTTATGTACCTATTTTATCCTATTCCAAAAAAAAAATGTTTTTGAAAGGAGATATTTCAATACATTTCAACAAAAAATTCAAAATCCTATCACAACATTTTTATTTTTACAAAAGATTCTTATTTTTTCATTTAAAAAAATTGTATAAAATTTTTTTGAAAGAAATTCAGAAATTGCATCAATTTTTAAATTTTATTAAAAGGAATCTCTAAAAATTTCTGATTTTTTTTAAATTCATAATTTTCATGTAGGTAGGTATTTTATCCTATTCCAAAAAAAAAAAAAAAATGTTTTTGAAAGGAGATAAATATCAAAATTTTGTTAGAGAAAAAAAATCAACAATCTTATCAATATATTTTTTTAAATCACGCAAAATCCCCTCTTTTTTTTTTTTAGGAAATATTAATTAAGAATTTTCTTGAAAAATTTTAAAATTCTATAATTTTTCCTTCAAGTTTTACAAAAAATCGTCCGAGAAACATTTTTTTGGAGGAAAATGTTTTCAAATTTTTCTAAACCAATCAAAGATCCAATCTACAAATTTTTGAAAGAAAGCACACAAAATCATCCGAATTTCTTTTTTGAAATTGAATTTGTAAGTATTTCGAAGTTTTCCTAAAAAATTCAAAAATCGTATCAAAACTTTTCTGAAAATTAAAAAAAAAAATATATCAATGTTTTGGCATTTTTGAAAAAAGTTTTCTAATTTAAAAAAAAATTAATCAAGTACCTATTTCAAAATTTTCTTGAGAAATAGAAATAGTTCCCTATAATTTTTTTAATTTTAAAAAAATCGTCTAATTTTTTAGAGTGCAAATATTTCAAAATGTTCCAGAAAAATCAAAATATCCTTTACCTACCTACTTATTATTATTATTTTTTAATTCAAAAATCCTCTTAAATTTTTTCAGAGAAAGTATTTCAGAATTTTCCTAAACGAATTTAAAATCCGATTAATTTTTTTCCAAATTAAAAAATAATCGCCCAAGTTTTTTTTTTTTTGAAAAAAATTCAAAAAGCCTATCAATCTTCAAGCAAATATAAAAAAAAGTATGTTAAATTTTATTGAATTTTTTTTTTTGAAAGGAAATATTTAAACATTTCCTTTGGAAAACAATCAAAAATTCTATCAAAAAATGATGATGAAATTAAAAAAAAATAGGTAATCATTTTTTTTTAAGGAAGTAAATATCTCAGAATTCTCCTAAAAAAATTGCTAGAATTTTAGAATTTTTTCAGGAAAATTTTGAAGTATTCTTTACAAAAAATTTAAAACTTTTCGAGATTTTTTTAAATTTAAAAGTTCTATCAAAAATTACGTATATCTTCCAATTTTTACGAAATATTCTTGAAAAATATGCACTTGTAGCGAAATAAATACATACAAAATTAAAAAAACTATCTATACACTATAGGTTTGAAGGCTAAAAAATGGACTCACTTCTTTCCCAATCAATTCAGTTTTCTCAATTACAAGATTTTTGTTTTCTTCAATCACACGATGATGATCATCACGCATTAGATTGTAATTGGTTGTCATGACTATCAAAGCGTCTCTGCGTTCAATTTCATTACCGTTCAGTGCCATTTGCATTGCTGCATCGAAACTTGATGGTATTATATCCTATGAAATTATTACAAAAACATTATTTAAATTATAAGGTAAGTGCAGCTAATTACGCCACTATACGCTAGTTCTCAGGTATGAAAGGCAGATGGCGCTAGGTGACTGTTTCATGTGACCTCGATATCGATGTTGATTCCGGATAACGAAAAAAATCATCGGACCGAGCGTTTTATTGATCCGTGGATCGATTTTAGTGCAAATACATTACCAAAAAAAAACGTCGATCTAATTTTCGAGATAACTTTGAAAAATTATTTCATCTTCAACTCTTCTCGAAAAAATTTACTAAAAATATGTTTCATAACGCAAATTTCGTGCTGTAAACGAATCTCTAAACGGTTTTTCATTATTTCGTAGAATAAGTACCTAAATTTTGAGAAATTCCCAAAAGTTGCGATGCAGCTAATTACGCCACTTCAACAAATCGTAAAAAAATCCTTCACTTTTATCATTTTTAATGAAATTAAATGGACTCAAAAGCAGTTGGAGGATGCGGTTAGAGATATCAAATGTAAAAGAATGGGCGTTCAGACGGCGAGTGAGGTGTATCAAATACCAAAAAGAACGTTACCGTACGTTACGTCCTCCAAAAGCTAAAGAGTCGTAGTAATAATGATAATTGACTCATGTGTGCCTTTTTGATGAAAAAATAATTTTAAGCGATGTATTCGATCATTTTGAATAAATAAAAAAAAAGTGGCGGAATTACCCGCATTTTTTCAAAAAAAAATTCAAAGTAGTGTGGCGGGGAGGGATTTTGGCGCAGGGGACCAATTTTTTTGTGGGAGATAGCCAATTAGTTGTGCTTTGAGGAGGTGCATTTACTTTTTTGTTTGGGTCCCAAGTTTGCCTCTCAGACGGCCTCAAACTTCAACGTGGCGTAATTAGCTGCACTTACCTTACTAAGCATGGAAATAAGTTTAAAATTTGAAATAATTATATCAGAATAACTTACCTCTGCTGTTAGGGATGCGCAAGGGAATATAATTACCCCAGCGAAAAATCCTTTCAGAAACAACATCCTCACTTAATCTGTGAAATACGTTTGAGAAATTGAAGTAAAATTTTTAATCACATATTACTTTCCTAGATAGTTATTTAATGGCGGTATTAAATCTATACCTAATATCTTACTTTAAGTTATATTTTTAATTAGTATACTTTGATATCGCCATAATTCCGCTTTTATAATACAGGGTGGCCCGAGAGTGGCATATGAACTATGTACACTCTTTCATGGGAAGCGACCTCTTCACTTGATTGAATAGAGCCATTGATTATTACCTACCTAATATTCTATTTCTAGGTACATAGGTACTTTGTAAATTGGGATTACATTTTTTGAGGCTCCCTTTTCCCACCGTCCACCCCTTTCCAAAAAGTTTTCACATCTTTGTACCTAAAGCTCCAATTTGAAGAAAAAAAATTTCAAACAGGAGTTGTAGATTGAGGTCTTTGGAATAATTTATTTCAAGGACCTCAATCTACAAATTTGTGTTTGAAAATTTTTTCAATTGTAGCTTAAGGTACAAAGATGTCTAACCTTTTTGGAAAGGGGCTGACCCTGAGATCAAAAAAATGGACCCCCAGCTCATTAAAAAAAAAAAAAAATGCGTCCTAGATTATAAATCGATCATAAAATCGCTTTTAACCGCTCGATCGCATGAAAGTGCCCTTGTAGATACCTAGACTAATATGGTCAAAATCCGAGATGACATTTTTTTTCTCCACCCTCGTAAACGTATAATATAACATAATTTTTTGTTTGTTGGACTGTTTTCTATCCAAATTTCAACATGCCCACCACTCCTGGACCACCCTGTGTATTTCATCTCGTTAATTGAATATCGTGTAATGAAATAATCACTGCAGATACGCAATAGGTACCCATGTACTTCCTCGTACGTGAGCAACGGAAGATCAATTCAAAACTTTTCAAAGATAAACCATAACGTTTTTCTAATTTGAACTTGAAAAATGTTATGCAGCTTATCTGATCGCAGTGTTACTCGAGGGCCGAACTTTCGTTTTCAATTTCAATAAAATTTATTAAATAAATTTTTTTTAATCACATTTCTTTCGTAGATAGTTATTGAATTCTTTATAAATTAAATCAGTCAATGGTATTTAATCTAGTATATCTAATCTTACTCTAAGTTATTGATACGGATACCTATCACCAATGTTGCAATATTCGCTACTATTCGCAGTGAAAAACCGAAATATTTTTTTTTCGAGCGGTGGGGGGGGGGGGGGCAAATCCAACTACCAAAAATTCAAATTGTACCAAATTCGTTGTTATTTTTTAGAATTTTATTTTTTATGCAAAACAATGAGAAAAAATGAAAAAGTAATTTGGAATGAAGATATGCAAAAAAAAAAAAAAAAAAAAAATAGAAAGAATTTAAAAAAATTAATTTTTGAACAATTTTTTAAACTGAATTTTTCAAATTTAAAAAAATTAGGTATTTCAAACAAAAATTAAAAAAAAAATCAAACAATTTACAAAATAATCAAATATACCTACAGAAATTAACAAAATCAAAAATTCATAAAAAATTGAAAAAATTATAAAAATATTTTTTAATGTTGAATGAAAAAAATCTCTTGTTTTTATAAAAAAAAAAACGCCCACTATGTTAAAAATTCCAACTTTATTAACGTGAAAATATTAAATTTTCGCAACTTCTTTGAGAAAAAGTTCTGAATTTTCTCGAAATGAACGTGATGTTGTTCTTAATTTTTTCGGGGTCACAGTAAAAAATTTATCATTTTTCGAAGTATAAAAAATAAAAATAGGTAAAAAATATTTCAATTTTTTTGAGAATTCTTTTTTTAGAAGTCTGTTATTTATAGAGAAAAAAATAATTTCTCTACTTTTCTGAGAACAAAATACGGATTTTTTTCCTTATTAAAAAAAATAAGTTATTCTTGGGGTAGGTATTTTTTGAATTATAAGTGAAAATTTTTTTCATTTTTTTCATCGAAAAAATTATTTTAAACTCGACACCACTTTGGAAAAAATCAAGCTACACTTTGAAAAATTTCAAGTTGTTGCCCGCCCTGAAAGTGAATCAGTCTAATAAGAAGGCGGCATAGAATTTCTCTTTTTTTTTGAAAAAAAATTTCGCGTTTTTTTTTAATATATATATTTTTTTTCATATGTATAATATTGAGATGTGTATTAAATTTACTTGAATAAAATCTGTAAATCAAAATATTCTCCTCCCGATAACTGAGTTTTTTGTTGTTTTGCAATTTCATATTTACGGCAAACGAAGTAGGCAAATGAACGTACATCACATCACCATTTTTTTATCATCAATTGCAAACTGATGGGTACTTTTCAATTTTTTAGATTTTACAGCATACAAATTTATCATTTTTTTGAGAGAAAAAATATTTGAATAAAAAAAATGCTACTTTTTTTGAGAAAATTATTCCTCAATTTTTGTAAAGTAGGTAGAAGTATTTCACATTTTTTAAAGAAAAATTTCTCAATTTGACTTGGAATGAAAATTTTTTTAATTTTTGGGAACACTTGAAATTTTTTTGGGATAAAAAAATGTGTCATTTACAGCACAAAATTTCTTATTTTTTGTTGCAAAATATTTGAATATTTTTTAAATGAATATTCTACCAATTTTTTTAATAGAAAGTCTCCCAATTTTATTGGAGAGAGATCATTTTTCATTTTTTTTAAATTTCCCGATTCTTTTTTTAAAAAAATTCTCAATTTTTTTGAAATAACAATTCTTTTATAATTTTTTGGAATTTGTTTCCCTCAAAATAAACTTTGCAGACAGTACCAATTTTTGAAGCGTTGTGGTTCTTAATTTTTAAACTTGGACAATAAATGTCTACGTGATTTTCAAGCGATTTCCACGCGTACAATGCAAAATTAGAAAAAAGGAAGGGAGGGAGTGGTCCAATCAAAATCTTTGTTATGACCAACATTATTTCTAAGATATGAATAAACAACTTTTCTTTGAAAATTTTTTCAATTGCGGTCTTAGAAAAGTTTTTAGAAAATTAAAAAAAGAAAAAAAAATAGGAGCTGAAAAAATTTAAGAGTCTTGGAATATTTTACATTTTAGAGATACTAAAATGTAATGCTGTAATTCGACCTCGCGGCGAAAAAGTTAATTTTAAGGAAAAAAATATTCTGAATTTTTTTGGGAATTTAACAAAAAAAAAAAAAAAAACATTTTTCGCAGTTCCGGAAAACTCTAACTACACCCTAAAATTCTGACTCCAAGAAACAGTTTGAAAAAATTCGAAACTAAACACTTTGCGAAATTAGATAGATAGATAGATAGATTTATTTTTATGAAATACAACAATATTAATATACAATGTATTATAACGGTCCCCCTATAGGTACCCAAGAATGACATTAGTTCAAATTTAACAAATAACTTAACACGAACATTTATGCAAACATCTACTTAATACTGATTTTATTTTGGAATTACCAGTAATTACAATCTTAATAATTCGCATTACAATATGACTAGTTCATTCACAAAGAAGAAAATTACAAAAAAAAAATAATAATAAGAGAAAAAAGACAACGTGAATTAGTAAATTACAAAGTAAAAAGAAATGGAACAACGAGGTACGACGAAATTTCATAGTAAGGAAAAAACTTAGTGCTTTTGCGTGATATGTAAACACTATATTTTTGTTGGAACCTTCGAATTAGAATACGTACGTAGGCATAATTATAAATTAGAAAAGGGAAAAACTCGAAGAAAATACGTAAAACGACATATCTAGGAAAAAAATATTAGTTCATTGAGCATTATTATTAGTACATAACGGAATAACAATTACAAAAGGAAAAAAATGGAACGTTATCAAAAATGGCGCAAAATGTTAATACTGTCAATAATACCTAAATACGTAGAAAATGAAAAAAAAACTCACAATATTAAAATGACACCGATTAAAATATACACGATGGCGTTTTGGTTTCTCAAACCTCTGAGCACTTTACGTTGGTTTCTGATCAAATTTTTGTTGAACGATTGATACCAAAACGTCGGAATATTGTTGAATCATCGAAACCATATTATCGCTAGGTAAGCTCATATCTGTATTGTTTGGTTTGGCGGCATTATCGTTGAGCAGTTCCGGTTGCACTTCGCCTGGTTCGAATTTACTGCGGAGGTTATTCTGTACTTGGCCGATGGTGTTGCGAAGACTCATAAGTAGCATTTTCTTCTCAGCGTCGTTTATGTTTTCGAGGGCGATACGGTCGTGGATGCGGATTATGTTTTCGGCAGTTTTCTTGAATTGCTCGACAACCGCGTTTAGCAGATCTCTCGATACTGAAAAAAAGGAAAATACTCGGGGTCAAAAAACATCCATGAATTGAATAAAATCGTCATTAAGGGGGGGGGGGGAAAGACTTACGAGGTGTATTGTTGACGTCGGGAATAGTACTACCGAACAATTGAGCTTCTGATTTAGCCTCTAGCTGATGAGCTCGTTTCTTGTTTGCCAAATAATTCAAAGCTGATAAATCTCGTTCGCTGCAACTTCTCTCCAGAAACTTACTTCGTTTATTTAAACTGGAACAAAGACGAGTCGTTGAAAAAGATACGAATTTGTATACATATTTAAGTGTAATATACAACGTTATACGAGTACTAACCTCTGTTTATCTGAAAATACTGCTGACATTCTTGGCCGATCTGATTTATTATCTTCCGAACTGGAATCTTCCATGTTGCTGACGTCGTTAAGAGCCACTAAAAGATAAAAATTATGAATAAAAATTTATTACCCAGCAAAGTCAAAGTGTCGAGCAAGGCAGACAATTTGGAAGTAGCTCGAGTGCTCAAGCTAAATTCGAAATTTCAAAAATGAAATGAGCTACACTTTGGAAAATTCCAAAAATGTAAAAATTAAATACACACTATCTATTAAAGGTATCTCTTTCATTTTTTAAAGAAAAATGAAAAATATCTCAATTTTTTGCATAAAAAATCTCATATTTTGCTAGAAAAACACTTCATGATTTCTTTTTTAATTTTCGAAAAAAAAAGATTACAAAATTTGTTTGGGATGCACAATGTCTCAATTTTTTTGGAGATACATTCCCAAAATGGTTTTGAAATATGAAGTTTTTCATTTATTGTGTACAATAAAAATATTTCTCAATTTTTTTAAAGTAAAAATATTTTCTGAATTTTCGACAAAAAAATTTCTCAATTTTTCAAAATTAAAAAAAAAAAAATTTTTTTGGAGCAAAAGATTTCTCAATTTTTTGGAGTGGAAAATTACTCAACTTTTTTGAAGAAAACCAATTTTAAAAAAAATTGAAGTAAAAATATTTGTCAACTTTTTTTTATTAAAAGAAAATATATCACTAAATTTTTTCCAATTAAATAATTTTAAAAATATTTTATGACAATAGAAAAAATCATACTTTTTGATTTTTCGGAAGTATATAAAAAAATTTCATTTTTTTTGGGTAAGAAAAATTAAGGAATAAAATTTTTTCAAATTTTTTTGAAATTGAAAAAAATTAATTTTTTTGGAATACTTATTAATTTTCTGAATTTTTGGAATACAAAAATGTCACAATCTTTTTAAAGCAAAACATTTCTAATTCTCAAAAAAACAGTTTAGTTGGAATGAAATAATCTCTGAATTTCTTTTAAATCTCAATTTTGCAATTTTTCAAGAGGGAGGGAGGAGGGGAAGGAATATGAGACTTTCCCATTTTCTTGGAATGTCATGCAAATTTTTTGAATTTTTTCGTAATAGAGTCTTTGATTTTTTACTTAGATTAGAAAATCTCTGAATTTTTTGGAAACAAAATTGCTAAATTTTTTGAATTATTAAAATTTCCAATTTTTTTAGAATTAAAAAAATTATTTTTATTTTTGGACAAATTCTCAAAAATATATTTTATGTTAATTTGAAATAAAAAAAATTATTCAATTTTTTTCAAGAAATGAAAAAATTTATCAATTCATTTGGAATAAAATAATCTCCAATAAAACCAATACTCTCAATTTTTCAGAATGAAAATTTTCAATATTTTTTGCAGTAAAAATCCTCCAATTTTTTTTGAGAATTGAAAATTGTTTCAATTCCCGAGTAAAAAAAAATATTTTGGTTACTTATAAAAATAAAAAAAATCTTTTATCTTTTTAGAATAATAAATTTTTTGATTTTTCTTTTTGCAATGATAGAAAAAAATTCAATTTATAGGTAGGTACCTACTCTTAAATTTTTTTGGAATAGGAAAACCTTGGGGGGGGGGGGGTAAAAATATCTGAATTGTTTGGAAATAAAATGACTAATTTTTTTAATGCAAAAAAAAAAATAATTACCTATTATATATTTTTTGTAGAAAGAAATTGTTTAATTTTTTGGAGAAAAAGTAGGTACATTCTTTAAATTGAAAAAATAAAACTAATTTTATAGAATAGAAAGTTGATTTTGTATAAGGAGTGGAGGTGGTTTTGATAAAAAATCTCTTTAATTTTTTGAAATAGCAATTTTTTAAAATTTTTGGGAGTTTAAAAATTTTTAAATAAAAAATCTCTACATTTTTTGAGGGGGTGGGGGATCTTTTAATCCTTTTGGGGAAAAAATCTAAATTTTCTTCGAATAAAAAAATATAGAAGGATGCCCATCTTATTATTTTATTTTTTTTTGAATTTGCATAAAAACTTCATTTTTTTGGAGAAGATCTCAGTTTGTTTTAAAAAGAATTCCTTTTTTACACAAAAAAATTCTTTTCTGAAAAAAAATCTATAAATTTTTCAACAAAAAAAAAATAAAAAATTTTTTGATACTAAAAGTTTTATATTTTTTATTTTTTTGTAATAATTTTTTTTCGGAGGAAAAAAATGAAGTCTCGCATTCAATAGAAAATTTTCAATCTATCATCCCTTCAAGGTGCCGGCTCTGGTCTCACGAGATAAAATTAGAATAGATCGTACTTACTATAAGATAAAGATCCACTTTGCCTCCTACGAGCCATATTCGAATTTGTTTTCACCGAAGAAGCATTAGACTTGATTTTATTCTGCGACGATATAGTAGGTCTCATGATACGTTGCGATGTTGGATTATTATCACCTCGTGATGATCTTCGGTAATGAGGCGGCGGAGGCTAGAATTAAAATCAATCAATTAATATAGGTAATTTCAACAGCTTTGGTAGGTACTTGAAAAATATACCATGAGAGCTATTTCTGACGAACTTCTCGATATTGGAGAACTAAACGGTGTCGATGAGTGTAATCCTGAATCTTGGTTCTTGTACGATGAATATTTATCTAACAAAAAAATAAATATACAGTGTAATAAATTATGATTTACATAAAATTATACAAAAAAAATAGGTACATATAAAATATGAAATCAAAATCAACATTTTTATTTTACCTCCATATTTCTTTTGATTATTCGGCGATACCAACATACTGGAGCCTGATAGATCACTCAATGAACAACTTCTTCTCATACCAACATCGCCATTATCAGTTGCTGAAATAATACAATTTGGATTAGGAGAAATTCAATGAAATGGGCTTCATTTTCGTATTACGTATAGTTGCAAAAACATAAAAAGCATTAAAATTAGCAAATGAAGTAGTAAACAAAATTACTAAACAGCAGTGGAAGCTGAATGATAATTGATAAGCAGTTATGTCGTTGGTGGCGTAACAAAGTCGTAGAAAATACGATAGGAGAGGGAAGGTAGCTCGGTTTAAAATCGGAAAATAATTTAGTTGATAGGTAATTTCGAGGAATGAGATATTTTTTGGAAAAATATTGAAAGATGAAAAAATGTCTGCTCACACTTCTAGTTACGCCATCAAATTCAATCTCTAATTAAAAATTCATCTCGAAAGTCCATATTTCGTAGATATTAATCAAAACTACGTCGAATAAAATCGAAATAAAAATACAAATAAATTCCATACACGATACAAATGAAATAAAAATGACTAATTAATAGCTCGAATATTCAACGCAGATGGAACTATACACGAACATTATATTCGCCCATGCTAAGCGTAAGAAAATTGTCTCTCGTTAAAAATAACGTATAAATACTTCGTAAATAATACAAAGCATCACTACGACACGACGACGACGTTCACAAAACTGGTAAAATAATTCTCCACAGGCACAGTCACAGTCGACGAACTCTACAAAATGATATGAGAATAAGCCTCTTGACATGCACATTCACTACACGGCTGCCAATGTCGAATCGCAGGTATAAAAAACCATTCTTTGTCAATTTCCAAGTCCTGATTCCTGTTTCAGAATAAGAACAAGAAGGTTTTTCATGCCTTTGCGTGAAATTAATAATTAAAGAAACAAAACAAAATGGCGCAGCTTTGTGGGCAAGCAAGACGTTTGGTAATTCTTCGATTACCTGTTCGGTCATCGTTACTGGTCGGTGAGAAACAATCGGATAATTGGCTCAGTGAGACGAAAGGTACAGGTAACGAGTGTCTTTTAAATTTCCACGTATTCGAATTGCAATTTTCATCAGTGTTGAGTCTGAATTTAGTCGTTAGACTGGAGTTGATCAAATCAGCGTCGTATTTGGTAATGGTAACACCTCTTTTTAGCATTTCGTTCTTGGTATTCTTATTTAATACTTTAGTATAATCGGTAACTTCTTCGGGAGCATTCGATTCAGAAGTATTGTTTACCTTGGCAGTATTACAGGATTTGGTATTGATGGGATTTTTCAACAGGTTCTTCCCCAAGTTGCATTTACTTTTCGTGAATGTGCCAAATTTCTCGTTGACTTTATCTGTTTCTCGAATATTTTCGATAATATTGGTTTGTTTATTGGTCAGCTTTTGATTTCTCGATTTGCTATTTTTTAATTTATCTTCTTTAGTCGATACCTTCTTTCTGTACGTTTTACTGTTCAACACGGTGGATTTATTTTGCGGCTTAGGTGGCTTGTGAACGACCACCGGATGATCTAGTACTTTGAAATCGCAATTTTTCGACTCTTGTTTCTTCCTCGAGTTTATTTTCTTCATAATTATTTGTTTAATATCATCCGGAGTACGAGCTGTGGTATTCGATTCGACCGGAATGAAAAACGATTCCGCCGATTTTTTCGGTTCATGGTAGACGCAGTCGTCCAATTTATCGAGCACTTCGCAGCTTCTATTTTGATTCTTCTCCTTCTGAGCGACGAAGTACTTGGTTAATTCGCCACCGTTGACTTTGTTCTCTTGTAAACTTCTAGTCCTCGTGACTGGTTGCTTGGTAACATGAGACCAGGTGGTTTCTTCGGTCAGGTTCATATCGTCCGAGACGGAATTTAAATTCGAATCGCTGGCATCGGTTAGAATACTTTCGGTGCTGCGGAAGACCTCTTTGTTGGAGAATAAAAATTGGTACTCGCTTTCGTCGGTTAGAATACTCTCGGAGCTATTGAAAGCTTTACGTTTCCTCAGAAAGAAACTAGCGCTACTGTGTCGATCGCTGTTGTCTTGCAGAGAGTCTACGTCGTCGTTCAAGATGTTCTCTTCGCTGTGCGATCGATTGATATCGGAGAAGGACGAATTCCAATAGTTTCTAGGTTCTTCGTTCCTCCGGCGATCGGATTCTTTCCACGAGAGTTGGTATTCGCTGATGCACCTACGACGACGCATCTTGGGCGATGTGTATTCTTCTTTTTCATCGTCCAGCGAGTCTGAACTGTAGTCTAGGTCGTCCTCGCTTCGGTGCACGTCGTTCGACGTTTCGATTGGTTGGCAATTTTCCGAATTGAAATCGATATAGAAACTGCACGAGTAGCGTTTCTTAGCCTTATCCGAAGGCGTCGATGAGAATTCGTGCTCGCAGACGGGCGAATGAGGTAGAGATAAGTTGACGTTTTTTAACCGGTTGTGTTTCACGTTAGCGTAACACGATGAGATATTTAGTTGGTTAGGCCTTTCGGTATTATTTAAATTATTGGGTTTTCTAGCGTAATTTAAATTATTTACAACGTTAGTACCGCCGTTGAAAGACTGATAAGGTGAGTAATAAGGTTGATTATAAGATTCGCGATGGTACGAGACGGGTTTAGCGTTATTATACGAACTTCTAGTACCTTGGAAATCGTTATTTGGTTTATGAATGGACATCGGCACGAAGTAGGTTTCGTTACGTCGCAAATCCATCGTACTTTGACTAGATTTCAACGATGAATGACCAGCCTATTAAAAAAAATTGCAAAATAGTACAAAGAAAACTCCAAAAAAAAAAAAAAAATACTGAATGAGATGATGAGAAACTTACGCATTCCAATTTGCCTCGAATGTCTTCCAGTCGAGACTGCAACTCTTGTCTTTTTCGATTAGCCTCAAGATCATTTTTCGTCTGAATGGTGGCTTGGATGATTTTCTGATTTTTGTAATCCGAATTAAAGGTGTGATGTTGCGACGAAATGGTTAGTTTTTTATCTGTTCGAAATAAAATAGTATGGAATTAACAAACGAACGATCGAATCGTCATGTCACTATGTTGTTTGAATTTACGTCTTTCGTGGTTAGAAAATTATCAAACAATTTTCGCAAATGTTGGGTAATTGTTTACGATTGTTACGATACTGACCTTGGTATTCTGAATTATGTTTCATGTCCATTTCCATGCCACTTAATGATTCGTATGTTCCTTTGAGGTATTTCTCTCTCTGGATAAATGCATCGACGCTGAAAGTGTTTAAATTTTTGGATTATTTCGAGAAATTAAATTATTTTTTGACAATATGACTAGAATAGAACGACCCTGAAACTTTATTCATGAATTCACTTCGATGAAGAAGAAAAAAAATCTTTCAATGATTTATGGACAACATTTTTTTTTTTTTTCAAGTTGAAGACGAAAAATTTGATAACTTGATTTAAAAAATTACGATAACACAGGTCAACAGCCATTTTGAGAATGGGTCCAAAACAGGCTTAATCGATAGTTTAGACCTAGAAACAAAAATAAATTTCTCATTTTTTGATTTTATTTGCTTTTGCGGATACAGGAGGTGTTCAAAGTGGCGAAAAACGCGGTTTTTGCACTTTTTCAACTGCTCATACCGGCGTAAATATTGCTCTACGAACAAAACCAATCGCAGATTCGGAATCTACGTTAAATTTTGAGAAAACATCTCTGTCCGTTTTTTCATTTTCAAATTTTAAAGTACCTTAGAAACGTTTTAATTTTTTTACCGAGACCGCCGACGTTCCACGTGGGAACGATTCGATAATTATCGGACTATCTCCGCGCGGAACGGCGACGATCTCGATAATAAAATTAAACGCTACTAAGGTACTTTAAAATTTGAAATTGAAAAAACGAACAGAGATGTTTTCTCAAAATTTAACATAGATTCCGAATCTGCCATTGGTTTTGTTCGTAGAGCAATATTTACGCCGGTATGAGCAGTTGAAAAAGTGCAAAAAACCGGGTTTTTCGCAACTTTGAACACCTCCTGTACCCGCAAAAGCAGAAAAAAACGAAAAATGAGAAATTGCTTTTTGTTTTTAGGTCTATACTATCGATTAAGCCTACTTTGGACCCAAACACAGAGAAAAGTTCAAAAATTGTAACACAGTGTAATTCAAAGAAAAAAAAAATGGGTAATTGGATATAATGTTTTGAAAAAAAAAAATAGAAAAAATTAGAAATTCGCTGATAAAAATTTTAATAAAACTTTGAGGAACAAAAAATCTTTTCAATTCGAAAATTTTGTAAATTTTTTGAATTTTTCTATTTTTTAAAAAATGGAGAATTTTTACTTCAAAAAAATGCAAGTTTTTTATTTTTTTTAGTTGACAAATTTTTTTAATCCAAAATAGTTTTTAAAATATTTCATTAAAAAAATTTAAAGGTCTTCTTTTTCAAAAAAATAAGAATTATATTTTCAATCCGAAAAATTCAGAAATCTTTTATTCCGAAAATTGGAGGTATTTTCGTAGGTTTAAAAATCAAGTAATTTTTCATAACTCAAAAATTTGAAAAAAAAACAGATTTTTTTAAAATCTACAATATTGAGAAATTTTTTATTGCAAAAAAATCAAAAAATTTTATTCCAAAAATTAGAAAAAATTCAAATTTGAAAAATAAGAAAATTTTGAGAACTTCAATTTAATTAATTCATTCAGAAAAGGAGTAAATTATTTTTAATAAGTACAAAAAATTCAGAGATTTTTTATTCCAAAAATTGGAGGTTTTTTAATTTGAAAAATCAAGTAATTTTTCTATTAAATACCATAAAAAAAATTGAAAAAAAATTGAATCCGAAAGAAATCAGAAAATTTTTTATTCAAAAGAAATTGAAACGTTTCCTTGTTTAAAAAAATCAAATTTTTAAAACTAATTCAGAAATTTTTTATTCCAAAAAATAAAAAGTAAGTATCCATTTTTTTTATAAATGCAAAAAATTTCTTGCTTAAATAATTAACACTTTATTCAACTCAGAAAGTTCAGAGATTGAGAAATTTTTACCCCTAAAGAAGAGAACATTTTCTTTTCCAAAATTAAAAAGAGAAAAATTGTTTTACAATGGGCAACTTTACAAAATTCAATTTTATTGGAAAAATTGACAAAATTTTTTTTTCTTATCATTAAGGTTCACTCTGATAGTTTATGATGAAAAAATTCTGAATTTTTCAATTATTCCCATTTTTGAAAAAATTGGCCATGTAATAACTAATAAGTGCCAAATGGTACTTATTATACATGGTGAAATTCAAATTTTCCTAAAATTGAATGTATTTGAAAAAATTGCTCAAATAAAATTTTTTCTCATTATTCGGGTCCATTCTGAGAGGTTCTGACGTGAAAATTTGAAATGTTTCAAATATTCCTATCTTTAAGAAAAATTGTTTTGCAATGGGCAACTTTACATTTTCCCAAAATTCAATTTTATTGAAAAATTGACAAAAAAAATTTTTTCTTATCATTAGGGATCACTCTGAGAGGATATGATGAAAACAATCTGAATTTTTCAATTATTCGCATTTTTGAAAAAATTCATTTTGCAATGGGAAATTTCAAATTTTCTAAAATTTCAATGTTATGGGAAAAATTGTCAAAATTTTTTTTTTCTCATCATTCGGGTTCACTCTGAGAGGTTATGATGAAAAAATTCTGAATTTTTCAATTATTCCCATTTTTGAAAAAATAGGTCATGTAATAAGTGCCAAATGGTACATACTTATTACGTGGTGAAATTCAAATTTTCCTAATATTGAATGTATTTAAAAAAATTGCTCAAATAAAATTTTTCCTCATTATTCGGGTCCATTCTGAGAGGTTCTAAAAAAAATTAAATCCAAAAAAAAAAAATTGAAAAATTCAATTTTTTTGTTTGAAAAAAGTAATAGATATTTTTTTAATCCAAAAAATTCAGAAATTTTTCATTTCAAACAAATCATTTGTAAATATTTTGATTTTTAAATTTTAAAAAAATGATCTTTTTTTAATAAGACTTTTTTTAAATTTAAAAAACTTCAGAGATTTTTAATTCAAAAAAAAATCAAGAGATTTTTCTATTTATTTTCAAAATATGTAATAATGGATTAGGATTTTCATTAAAAAAAATAGAACAATTTTTTACTTCAAAAATGAAAAGATGAATTTTTATCCCCAAATAGATTGAAAATTTTTTTACACGTAGAAAAAAATTCTTTTACCAGCTCCCAAAAAATCACTCAATTTTTTACTCTAAAAAATTGGATAATTTTTCTGTTTTGAAATAATTGAAAAAAATTGATTTAAAAAAAATCAGAAAATTTTCTACTGCAAAAAATATAAAGGTTTTTTAAATTTCAAAAAATTGAGAAATTTTTCTATTTACCTACTCCAAAAATTGAAGACATATTTTTTGATTCAAAATGATTCAGAGATTACTCATTCCAAAAAGTTGTAAAAAATTTTTAAAGCAAAAAATTCCCACTTTTTTAATTTTAAAAAAATTGAACTAATCTTTACTTCCAAAAAAGGGAGATTTTATGATTTCAACTACCAACAAATTGACAACGTTTTCTACTTGCGTAATTTTTCTGTTCAACACCAGAAAAAATTTAGGTAATCAAAAAAAGTAAAATTGTTCTATTCCAAAAATTGAGAAATTTTATACTTCAGAAAAAGTATAGATTTTTTTTCTTTCAGCTTAAGCAAAAAAAATCTTTAAAACAAGAGGTTTTTTCCAAAAAATTGAGGTATCCCCTCAAAAAACAAATACCTAATTACTTATTAGAATTTTCTTTCTCCAAAACAGTGAATCTTTTGCCTCTCATGAAATTGATAGATGGGGGGGGGGGGTTGAAATACAAAAATTTTGTACATCATGTCTTGACTTTTCAATCTTTTGTTCAACTTTTAAAAACTTGTACTTGAATTTTTTTTTAAAACATCAAATTAAATTTTTTTTTAATAAGTTGAGCTTTTCAATATTTTTCCCTAAAAAAAATAAAGAGATTTTTTCTATAATTTGATAAGTATTTTTATCCCAGAAAATGTGAGAATTTTTTCTCTTAAACAAAATATATTTTTTGAAAAAATTTAGATTTTTTAAGCTAAAAATTGAAAGATGATTGAGATAGTTACTTTTTTTTTTTTTAAAAAATGAGATTTTCCTCAAAAAAAAAATGGATGGATGGAATTTAAAAAATTGAGATTTTTTTACGTTGGGTCAAAAAATTCGTTTTTTTCTCTCCAAAAGAATTTAAAAATTTTATTCAAATTGATGTGAAATAAGACCTATGTATTTTGAATCTAAAAAATCGAAGATTTTCTACGTCATGAAAATTTAGAAATTTTGTGATGCCAAAAAATTACATTTAATTTGAAAAAAATTGAGAACATTTGATTCTCCGAAATTAAAAAACATTGTAAATCCAGAAATTTCAATAGGTAGTTCGTAGTTTGTACCTACTTGATTTCTGCATTTTCGAGTTTTCTAGGGTGTAAGAATTTCATTTCTGAATTTTCAGGTGTAGCTCGAGCACCCGAGCTACTGCTAAATGGACGAACATGGGCGAAGAATATCAAAAAAGTTGATAAAAAAATTATTAAAACTTTTTTTTTAAACGAGAGTATAAACTCTCGTTTAAAACTTGGAAATTATGTACTACCGGATTGGGCAACATTGAGTACGTTTCAATCGAGTCAATAACCATTAACTTATTACATATTCTACCCTGACTTGAATATTGAAAAACATATCTTCACATAATTAATTATGTATCTCGACTCGATATACTATTATCTTTCAATTGATCTAGGTAAGTACTAACCTGCTCAAAGACAAAGAATTCGCTTTCTCAGAGTTATCAGCACTCGGTGTAGATCCTCCTTCATCATCATCGTCATCGCTTTCCTGACTTCCGGAGACGGAATAAGTGGGTATTTCGAGGGTAGGATTTTTCTTAGCCAAAGCATTCCTTTTCATTTTCCTCTGCGATTTCCTCAGCTCATCGGCATCAATGGCGTTCACCTTAAACTCACTACAATATTTAGAAATTAAAAATCGAGATTAATAATTTTTTAAAACATTTATTATTTTCACCAGAAATTACAATTCCGTATGTAATTTCAGATGGGCAAGTTCAACCATACATTCCAATAATCGTTTACCAACATGGGATATTTTCATCCCCATCGATATTACTTCGGCGATACTTCTCAGCGAGAACTGAATTATGAGGAGCAAAGTCGTTGACGTCGATTCTGACCTTATCGTGTTTACCGACGCACGGGTTCCAGTAGCGTTCGACACGATCGCGGTAGATCTTTTTGCCGTCTTTCATTTTAATATGGTCTTCTTCGCACGGTTTCAGGCAATCGTATTTACGGTAGTATCCGGCACAGGCTGGCATAATGTATTCGTGTATATTGCACGGAGGTCCGGGATTGATTTCTCTGGTGATTACGGTCTCTCCGCACAGAATTTGCCGGCCGAGCTCTCCGATGGTGGCTTGGTACATCGATAGAGGCGTTTGGCACCATCTGGGGTGGCTATTCTTCAGATTGAACCGTTTAGGCACGATACCGGATCCACAATCGTCTCGGACGTACTCGCAGTGCTGCCAGTTGGTGATCTTGGTGCAGCTTCGTTTCGCTTTGGGAAGCTCGAAGTAGCACTTTGGCAGCTGGAACGGACGTTGGCGTTCCTCCATCGACGGTTCTTTGGCGCATTGCCACGATTTTCGATTATCAGTCATTTTTATCGAAGCGCAAGACGAACTTCTCGACGCGGTCGTCGAGCTGCGTTTACTGTCCATATCTTTGGCTCCATTCGACGCTGACTTATGGCTTTTCTCTCGACTAGCTTCCGGCTGGTGGGCTTTGGCGTCATTGGATGCGTGATTCTTACGACTGGTATCGGCTCGGGTGATCGATCGGTGCTTCTGACTACCGGTTTCTATTTTGTTGCCATCGACTTTGCTCTGGTTCGCCTTTTTGATATCGGTGGGAAAGACCATGATTTTTTTATCGGATTAGTAAACCGATTGTTATTTTTTTATCCAGGTTGTTATTAGAATGAAGGATGAAACGGAACTGAACTCGCAGACCGCTCGAGAGCTACATATCGACCGAATTTATACCCTATGCTTGGCAATTATTATTTCTAAGCAAAGGCTAAAAATTACCTCAACGCGTCGTCCACCGTTTCGTAATACATGACTTTGCTGTTGGGCTCGTTTTCGGCAGATTCCACCTCGGAGTAGTCTTCTATATCGCCATCGTGTTCTGTACTTTCTAAATCCTATAAAAAAAAATTAAATTTACAGTTTTCGAGCAAAAATAAAGAATAACTTGTAAATTGAAAGTACAAATAGGGTTACCTCGTTCTTAAAACTACCCAATGAACTGTCATCAGTATGCTGCCTCATACGATGAATATCTTGTATATCGGTAATATTCGACGTATTAGATCTTCGATACATCTGCATTTCAAAAAAAAAAGAAAAAAAAAAAAAGATTAATTTATGGATATTTTCACTCGTAAGAGGTTATGTACAGATGATGAAATAAATTATTCGAAATTATATTAATGTAAATGAATTATGAAGTTAATCAAGCACCGTACCCCTTTATCGGTGTTATTTAAATCCATCCTATCAGTGCTATCATCTACGGTGATGAATTTCGGAGGTGATCTTATCATCTGGTTAAAAAAATACCGTGTTATGGAGATTTGCGCGACTCGAACCGGTTAATGAGTTAAAATGGTCAAAATGTGAGAATGTAAAGCTGAAGAAATTTACCTTCTGAGGAACAATTAGCTTTTCGTGACGGTCCTCCGGTCTGGATGTTTCAGTTCCGCTGTCTACGGAGCTATCTTCTTTGGAACCGTCGGATTCTCGACCTATAAAAACAGCAAGGTAGAGAGGTCAAAATTTTTACAAAAAGTTAAAAAAATCAACCAATTTATGAAACCTAAATTTTGTAGAAAAATAAAAAAAAATTCAAAACAGCATAAAATTTCCAACAACAAAAGATTTAAATTTTCAGGAATACGATTTTTTGTCAAATAAATAATTAAAACTTTTCAAAAAAGCAAAAAATTAAAAAAATTCAGAAATTGTATAAATATCAAAAAAAAATTAAAAGAATGAGTGAAAAAAGAATTGGAGACAAAAAAAGCACAAAGTTGGGAATAATTAATCGTCAAAAATTTGAAATTCATGTTAGTTGAAAAATTAAACATTACCAAAGAAGAAAATAAAGAAATTCAAAAAATTCCAAAAACTATCGAAAAATAAAATATTTGAGAAATCTGAATAAAAACGTACAAAATTGGAAAATATTCAATTTTCAAATTTTTAAAACTCCTAAAAGCAAAAAAAAAAAAAAAATCAAGAAAAATCAAGATCAGTCCGAATAATTTACAAATGGAAAAAATCAGCAAAAAAAGGCATAAAACAGAAAATTTAAAAAATAATTTTTACCTAATAAATCTCAAAGAATAAAATTTTTCAATTAATTTTTTTTTTGGTAAAAATAAGAAAATTATAACAATAGAAAACCCAAAAACTGTAAAAACAAAAAATTGAAAAAATTAAATTATAATTCGCCGCATTTTTAAAATTTACAAAAGAAAAAAAAAATGAAAAAAAACGAAGAAAAAAAAATCTTGAAATTTTAAAAATAGGTAGCTACCTAATAAAAAAAATGGAAAACTAGAGAAAAACAAACAAACAAAAAAAAATTATAAAATTTGCAAAAAAGGGACAAAACTTACCTCCCTCTCCACCCCACCCCCAAAAAAACGAAAAAATATATGAAATTGAAAAGTATTTACCTAATTATTATATTTTAATAATTTATAAAATCAAAAAAATTGCAATAAGCAAAAAATTGATCCTCGTTTTTGAGGAGAATAGGGGAAGGCAGTGAAATGAGAAATTTAAAACTTTTTAAAAATCCTATACCTATGTAAGAAAATGAAACAAATCAATGATCAAATTTTAAAAATTCATGATATTGAAAAAATTGACAATATGAAGAACAAAAATAATTTTAGAATTTTAAAACATTAAAAAAATTTAAAATGAAAAAACTGAAAAAAGAGAAAATTTTAAAAATTCTCTCCAAAGAAATTAAAAAAAAATCAAAAATCAAAAAATTATTAGTAGGTAGGTACCTGGTCAAATTTCAAAAATTTCGGGTAGCAAAAAAAATAATTATATCAGAAAATGAAAAACAAAAATGATTTAAAAATTTTAAAATATATGTACGAAAATTGTAAAATTGTAGAACAGAAAATTTAAAATACCTAATTAAAGTTTATAGAAACGAAAATTCATCATAAATGCACCAAATTGGAAAATAATTAATTTGTCAAATTTTTAAAATTCTAAACAATAAAAAAATTAATTTTAAAAAATCTAAAAATTGAGAGAACCAAAAAATAAATATTAACAATTACCAAATTTTTAAATTGAAGTCAGCAAAAAAAAAATAGAAAATAAGAATAAAAATAATTTCAGAATTTTAAAACAATACAAAAAAATACGAAAACTGCAAAAAAGAAAAACTTAAAAATCTAAAATAGAAAAATGAAACAGCCGAAAAATTAAAAGGAAAAAACTAAAAAAAAAACAAGAAATTTAAAAAATGAAGAACATTAACAAACCATCTTCTTTTTTTTGGGGGGGGGGGGGGGAGTAAAATAAAGATATCTCAACTTTTAAAAATTCAAAAAATTTTAAATACCAAATTTTTAAAATTCATGACAATAAAAAAGTATGAAAATGAAGAACAAAAATAATTTTAGCTTTTTAGAAATTTTAAACTAAAAAAAAAACCTCAAAATTGAAAGCTTTGAAAAAAAATGATAAAAATTATAAAAACAGGAAATTTAAAAAAAATATCAAATCCTCAAAAATGATTTTTTTTAATAAGAAAACTACCACTTGTTATATTCCATTTTAAAAATTCTATAAATTTTGGAAAAACCAAAAATTTCGAAAACAAAAAAAATGAAAAAATCATCGATCGTCAATTTTTTTAAATTCACAAAATCGAAAAAATCCCCCCCCCCCCCCCCAAAAAAAAATAAATAAATAAATCGACGTAAACTCAAAAAACCACTCTCTCCACAATAGATCAAAAATGTCATAAATAAATAAATTCAAAAATAAAAACAACACTAACCTGACGGCAATTGGAATATACCATCTTGTGGGAAAGGCGTTATCCTCTGAGCCCATCTTCCTTTAGGCATAATTTTCCTAGTATTGGCATTCGATATCAAGGACGACTCCTCGTTTTCGGTTTTCGCCGCCCACAATGGTAACTGGCCATCGTTAAATCTACAGAAAATACATTTATCAAGTTGAACAACCCATTGCTGTCAAATTTCCGTCATATAAATTACAATACACAATCGCATTACCTCATATCGCTATTCAATTCTCTACCGATATCTTGTTTTAAATGCGAAGAAATCATTATCTCGTTCATTTGATCTTCGGAATTTTCGTAAATCGATCTGAAAGCGAAATGTTGTATATGAGTAAAGCCCATTCATCGCCGATATAATTTACTTTGGCGAGGTTTATGTACTTGGAAGTAGAGAACCTAGCACGTTGTTGGATTATCCTAGCCTGCATCGTGACTACCATATCACGTGGTAACCTCCAGACAAATATACAACCGTCGCCGGAAGCCGAAACCAGACGTTCGCAGTCGTTGCTGAATCTTAATCCGGTGACTAGTTCGGAATGGCCACACATTGAAGCGACACATTCGCCAGAACAGTAATCGAATATACAGAGCGTTTTATCGGTACAACTCGTAGCTAAATATTTTCCACTGGTATCCAAAGCGACCTGTGAAAACATCATTAACACATTTAATAATATTATTTAGTCACTTTATAAAACATCAAAATGACTAAAAAGTCACAACTGAGGTACCTTGATAACTGAACCTTCTTCACCAACGGATCCTTTGAAGTGGTTGCATAGTTTACCATTATTTACATTGTACACGCGGATATTTCTATCTTGGCACGCAGTTAGAATATATTTCTGTGTACAGTCGACTGCCATATCGTACAATGTGCTTTTACCAGTCAATAATCTGTCTCTGACGAAATGACCGTTTTTATTCTGAAAGAAAAAAAATCAAACAGGTGAGAAATTTCGTTTCCTAGAACGCTGCTGATTTTTTTTGGTGTAGACTTACTTGTTGATATCTTCTAAAAATTATCGATTTATCAGCACTACACGATACCAACTGCAACTGACCGTTCATATCGATGAATTTAATGGCCGTTATAGAAGACGAATGGTCGTCTAATGTTTCCACAAACTTATAATACTACAAAAAAAAAAAAAAAACAGTGAATTTTAGGTAACATTAATTTTACAAAAATGCTCGAAAAAAGTGCTTGATTATCGATACTCACATCACTAGCATCAAACACATGAATTAATCTATCTCTAGAAGCGGATAATAACAAACGCTTATTAGAATTGGGTATCACTGGGGTATATTCTAAACATAATACTTCGGCATCGTGTGCTTCGATTTTGCATACTTCTTCGACATTTTTTAATGCGTAAACTCTGTGAAAAAAATCAACAAATAATAAATAGACGTCGAATATCAAGAAATTGTTTCGGAATATAAATAGTACATACCGTATGTTACCAGATCTATCACCAGTGGCTAGCTGTTGGCCATCGGGACTGATGCCCATGGATCGAACACCATTTCGATCGTCGTAGGATAAATTTTCGGTTTTATCGGTTAGGCCTATGTCGGTATTTTTGATATATTGCAATTCCGGATCTATGTAAATAACTTTCATAAGCTCCTAAACAAATATGCAAACAAATAAACCATCAAGGACTTGGTACAAATATTTTATCATTATTAGATAATTTCATTTAGGTGTTAATTTTTCTTATTCATAAAATAATGTGTACCTATTCGTAAGAACAACGTTAAATGTATCTTCAAACAAATAGGTACATTTTCATTTTGACAAATAAAAGTACCTATGTACCTACTTGGTCGTAAAAATACCTAGTACATATTTTCCTTTTTAAAAAAAATTATGCCAACTTACGTTACTATAAATATTTGACTGGTAAGCACTATCGGGACTGAAATTATTTTTATGTTTATCTAAATTCCAAAAACGAATGGTGTCGTCGCTGGAACATGTGATGAAAGAGCCTGGAGGTACAGCGCTGTTTTCTATGTTCGGGTACGTTTCCACTCCCCATATACAAGCGCAATGGTACAGGTATGAATTCGATTTACCAACCTGAAAAAAAAGTAACGTAATAAAATTAGGAAATTGTCGATGTGAGTTTTAAAAAATTGTATTATTTGAATTCGAATTAATAATTTTCAATTTCCATTTTTTGTCAAAAAATGTTGACGATTTACAGTTATTTTTTTTAAAGCGAGGTTTCGTTCTTAATTTTCAGTTTTAGTCAATTTTCGCTGAATTCCAAATTTTTAAAAATTATTTTAAAATAAAATACAATTTTCAATTTTTAACTTTCAACCTTCGATTGTTAATTTTTGGCTAATTTTTTGAAAATTGAAAATTTAAATTTATAGTTAGAAATTTTGTCTCTCCAGTTCATAGTTTTTTGTTCAAAAACCCCAAATTTTAATATTTTTGTATACATTATTTTTTATCTCGATTACCTATCAATTTTAATGATTGATGAAAATTGTCTATACCGGGTCAATTTCTGTTTATTTTTTTTCTTCAATTTTCAAAGTATAATATTTTATTTGAAATGAACTTAAATTTTAAATTTTTGCAAAAAACTGTAATCTTCAGTTTTTTTTCTGTTTTTTTTTCTTTCAAGAAATCCAATTTTCAAATTTTAGTTGAATTTGTTAATCTATTTTGAATTTTTAGTTTTTGTAAAAAAAAAATCACATGTCAGTTTTTATCAATTTCAATTTGAAATTCCAATTCGTAATAGGTATTCAGTTGCAAAATATACAATTTCTTAGCTTTGTCAATTTTTCCCAAAAATTTTCATCTTGAATTTTTAACATAAATTGTGAATCTTCGATTTTTATAAAAATTGTATATTTTTCAATTCACAGATTTTGTTAAAAAATGTCAGTTTTCAATTTTTGTAAAAATTTCTCATTTTTGATATTTTATTTTTAAACAATCAGCTAAAAAACGATCTTTAATTTCTATTAAAAACTGAATTTTTAGTTTTTTTAAATTTCAGGTAAAGAAATTTCAACCTTCAATTTTTACAATAAAAGAGGTCAATTTTTAATTTATGGGGGTTTTCAAAACTTCCGGTACCTACTCAACTTTTTTTTTTCAATCTTCAATCTTCAGTTTTTGTAAAAAAAATCATTCCCAAGTTCCCCATACAATTTTCATTTTCTATTGAAATTTTTCAGTATTTAATTTTCAATTTTTACCACGTTTTGCTTAAAATTTTAATTATTAATTTTTATTGAAAATTTTAAATTCTGAATTTTTACAAAAAATGTAGATTTTGAATTCTTAATTTTAACTAATTTTAATTTAAACCTTCATTTTTTATTTTTATAAAAATATAGATGTTTTATTGAAACTTTCAATCTTCAACTTTTAGCTTTTGTCGATTTTTGCTAAAAAATTATAATCCCAGATTCTTACAAGAAATGCCAATTTTTGTTGAAATTTTCTACTTTGAATCTGTTAGGGGAAGAATGCAAATTTAATTCCTGGCGATTTTTCAGAAAATTTTCATTTTTCGTTAAACTTCTTTTCACCCTTTCATTGCATTTTTTTTTTCAAATTTTGAATTAAGTATTGCTTTTTGCCCATTTTTACAAGAATTGTCCCATCTTAAATTCATTTATATTTCTGTTTTAAATGTCCAGTTTTTAATACTGGTTATTTTTTTCAAATTTTGCTAAAATTTTCACCTTTAAATATATTGGAAAAATACAACTTGCAATCTTCAATTTTCAACTTTTGGAAATTTTGCCAGCTTTCGCAGAGAATTTGTATTTTCAATTTTTACAAAAGTTGTACCTATAATCTTCAATTTTCATAGTTTGTTCTTGTCCAAAAAATCGAGTTTTTGATTCATGTCAAATTTTTCTCTCAGTCTTCGTTCTTATTTTTGTCGAAATTTAAAAAAAAAATCTTTTTGTTTATTCTATTTTTGTTTAAATTTCCAATTTTTTATATTTTATTGAAAAAAATATTGATTTAAAATTCCAACCTTCAATTTGTAGTTTTTGCTTGAAAATAGTTTATAAGTTTTCTTAGGTATTACATGGGTACATATTTTTCTCAAACTTCGATTTTCAAAAAGTTATCAGTTTTTTGTTTAAAACCTTTTTTTTTCAATTTCTAATTTTTGTCATTTTATTGAAAAAATACAATTTCAAATTTCAATAGAAAAATATCAATAGAAAAAGTTTATCATCGCCAATTTTTGTTCATAAGTTTTAGCTTAATTTTCATTTTATTGATTTTTTTTTTTTTTGTCAATTTCAGTTGAAAACTTTTAATTTTTTATTTTCTGCGGAAAATTGAATTTTTTTTCTTCAAAATTTTCTACTCAACAGCTTTAAAGTCGAGAAATAGTGTAAAAAAATTGAATTTTCAATTTTTTAGTGTAAAATTTCCAATGTTTACTTTTCATAGATTATTTGAAAATTGTTGGCAAAATTTTTGGTAAAATATCAATAGATTTTTTTTTCTTTCACAATTCAAGAAACTACCATTAAAGCAGTCAAAAATCAAAAGTTTCAGCTTTTTGTAAAAAATAATTTGAAAAAATCTTAAGTCTGTTTTGATTCGTTTTATTCTCATTTCACTTCCCGAAGCTATTCATAAGCTTTTCCCCAAGATTTCGAAAAGCTCACTTTCTTCGAATATCTTCAAACCCTCTTCCCCGCTATCCTCTCATTTTGTAACCATTCTACTATTTAAAATATTCATATTAAAAACTACGTTCAATTACGTGCGTGGGAGGTTTGAACGAGACAGAAAGTTTTGCTTATCGATAAAACTTACTAACTTTTCTAATATCGTGAATGTCCCAAATATATAAGCTATGATCGTTATACACGCAAGCCAATTTCTTGTGGGTTTCATCGTATACGACAGCGACAGTATCCGGATACCTGGCATCTTTTGGATGAGTAGCTGTATGCCTATTGAAATGAAAGAAGGAAAAAAATACATAAAAATAGGTAAACTTAGAAATGAGATTTAGTGACCATTTGCCACGAATAACTCACGCTATATTTAAAGCTCTAGAAACATCAACTCCCAGATAATGAGTTCTCGGTAGAGTAGTAACAAACGCTAAAGTAGATAGGCTGAAACAACGTATAATGGACTCTGCGCAACCGATGAATAAATATTCTTCGCCGGCGGTAATACAAAATGCACAGCTCGTCTGTGTAAGTATAAAGTGAAAATATGCGTGAAAAAAGCACATCAGTAAAATTACACGGCTGCTTGGCACGTACTTACTTTAACGTTAACCCATCTATCTAATAATCGTCTGCCGTTGAATTCGCATAATATGCCACTGCGTGTTATCACATAAGTCATATCTTGGAAATTACCTTTGCCGCAGACCACGTCCACGAAATCATTGTTCTGTTGTTCGCCTAATATGGCAGCTCTACCGATAAGTCCAGGCTGGTCTTTATTCTGTCGAGGAAGAAGCGAGAAAAAAATACGGTTGTAGTGGCAGGATAGTACATAATTTTTGCCAACCGTGTAGAAAATATAGTACTCGAATACTAACCAACGATTGCTTCGAATGTTGAATGTACCAAAATTTGACGTGTCGGTTTCCAACTGTAACGAAATAATCGCCAGTTTCGCAAAAAGCTACCGCCTTTATTTTCGTCGATACTTTATTAGCTCCGATTTTCACTCGCTGCCTCCAATCCCAGACGTTGATTATCATATCATGTTGCGAGCCGACCGACACCAGGTACTTCTGATTCGGTGAAAAGACCTGCACAAAAGAAACAATCGGTATTTAAATCTTTGAAGGCAACGTTTATGTGTATCTGTCGGTCACGAATTACGAATTAATTAACCGACGACTACGCTGCTTCGTTCATCTTCTGGGCATCGACTTACTACGTACTATTCGCACTATGTGTAATTATGTGCCGAAAATCTTTTCTTGGTTAGAGCGTAGGAGTTTGCGAAGTATTAGTGACGGATTTGTAGAGGAAGTATTGAATGAGAAACGTTTGGAGGACAAATAGAATGTTTTAGAATACCTACTGTCAGGTCGAATTGTGTACTTTGATCGAGGTTTACAGAGAACTTCCCCTTAGGAGGGAAGAGATGTTCAAAAAAATTCTTCCTGTTTTGAAGAAGGAAATACTCTTAAGAAAAAATGTCTTGAAAAGTATCCCAGAAAAGAATCCTACACGTAAAAAGTTCTTTTTGAAAGAAAAAAATTGAAAAAAGCTCTATCAAGAAAAAAAATCCTCTTGACAAAGAGTTTTTTGTCAAAAACAATTTCTGATTTTTTTTTTTTTTTTTTTTTTAAGAAAAATACAATATTATTTAGGTATTTTAAACATTCTAAAATAAAGACTCTAAAAATGGCAAAATAAAAAAAAAAAATCTTTAAAACTTCCCAGAAAAAATCCGTTTGCCTAAAAAAATCCCTATAGAAAATTGTTTTTCAACAAATGAATTTTTTTGGTTAAAAATCTATTTTAAAAAAATAAAAACTTTTCAGACAAAAATCATTAGTAAAAAAACGCAGAAAAAACTTGTTGGCTAAATAAAAATTTTTATAAGAAAAGTTCTACTTACAAAAAATTTCCTTCAAAATAATCTGGTAAAAAATGCATTCATTTTTCAAAAATGTTTTCAGAAAAAAATATTCTACTTTTATTGATAATTATTATCTACTCGTATTTATAAAAATTACTGACCTAAAATAAAAAATCTTTTGCAAAAATTGAAAAAAAAAACTCAAGAAAATTTTTAGAAGAAAGTTACGACCTTTAAACAAAACAAAAAAAAATCCCTAAAAAATTCTCACTGTCGGGGTTAAAAATCTTTTGGGAATGTTTAAAAAAAAATCCGAAACATTTTTCCTAAAATAAAATTCCTTTTCCAAAATACACTGTTTTCATAAAAAATTATTTTTGGCAAAAACGAATTTAAAAAGAAAAAAATCACCTTGAGAAAAACCTTGAAATAATATTTTCCAAAAAAAAATGCCACTAAAATGGTATTAACAAAAAAATTTCCTAAAAAAAGTCTGATTCAAAAAAATCAATTTTTTGAAAAAATCTAAAAGTCTTCTTGAGCAACAAATTTTTCAGAAAAAGTCCCGAGAAAAACTTCTCGCACCAACAAAATTCTGATCTTCAAATTTTTTTAGAAAAAATTTTTGTGCATTAAAAAAAATTTTAAAATTCTTAGAAAGTAGGATTTTTTTCACCAAGATGACGATTTCTTCAAAAATGATTTCTTTAGGAGAGATTTTTGTAAAATGCTTTTTTTAATTAATTTTTTTTTTAGTTTTTTTCAGGGAAGATTTTTTTACAAAGAAGTTCTATGTAGTTAACTATTGGAAACGCCCACTTTAAAAAAAACTTCACTAGAAAATTTCTGAAGGTTAATCCATCTTCAAAAATCCTCAGCTCAAAAATCATTTTGAAAGAGGAAAACTTTCAGTAGAATTTTTGAGAAAAAAATCTTGTCTGAAAATTTTCTTTTCAAAAATCTATACCTATAATATAAAATCCTTTCAAAAAAAAAAATCTGAAAATATCCTTTCAAAAAATTTTTTGTTGAAAAAAATGACAAAAAAATAGAAGATTTTTGAAGATGAAAAAAATGATTATATCTTTTTTCTTTAAAAAAAACCTCCTGCACAAAAATCTTCTTGAATGAGGAAAATATTTTCGGCAGAAAAAATCCCATACAAAAATCTAAAAAATATTCTAAACAAAAGAATTTCGTAAAAATAATGATTTTATAATTTTTGAGAAAAAGTCTTTTATGAAAAATATGCTCTCAGAGGAACCTCTAAAACTCATTCAGCAAAAAAAAAAAAATCATCAGAAAATTTTCTAAAATTTTTTCAAAAATTTTTTCTTCGTTATTAAAACAAAAATTTTTCCAAATAGAAGATTTTTAAAGATGAAAAAGTGATTTATTTTTTTATTTCAAAACTTTTTTTTCCTTTGACAAAAGAACGTTAAAAAAAATTGAAGACAAGTAAATTATTTTTTTTACAGCGAATTTTTTGAAAAATGATTGGAAAAAGCAAGAAGAACCACAAAAAAATTCAATTACCTTCAAAAATCTTCCAATAGTGAAGGTTTTTTTTTTTTAAAAAAAAACTGATTTTTCAAATTCAGTCCTTAAAACTTCTTTGAAAAAAAAATCCAGGAAAAACTCGAAAAAATATTACCTACCTATTGAAAAAATGTACTATATTTTTCAAAAATCTCTCCGAAAAAAATCATTTTTGAAGAAAAACACCCTCCTTGAGAGAAATCCTTTCAACTAAAAAAATTGCCAACAAAAAGCCTTATTTAAAAAATTATTTTTGACTTTGACAAAATAAAGTTTTTTTAATAACAATTTTTTTTTTGCAAAGGCAATCAATTTTTCGTAAAAAATTATTTATAAAATATTCTAGAAAAAATCGATTTTTTTAATAAAATAGGTAAGAAAATCCCTTGAAATTAAAAAAAAAAAAAAAATTTAGAACAGAAATTCTTCCCAGCTCAAAAAATTAAATTATTAGGAAAAATATTCTTGGAATTTTCAAACGTCTCAGAAAGACATCATCTTGGCAAAAATAGTCTCCTTGGTAAAAAATTCTTCCTATCAAAAAATTCTCCAAAAAAAACAATATTTTTTTCAATTGCAATTTTTTTTGTTGAAAAAAGTCTTAAAAAATACTTTTATAAAATACTTATTCGTTAAAAAAATCGATTTTTCAAAAAAAAAACAAAAAAAAAAACTTCACAACTCAGAAAAAATTACTGAAAAAAATATTCTTGAAAACCCCCTTTTCATGAAAGAAATCATTTTCGAAAAAATACGCCTCAAAAAATTTCATTGCTAAAAAAAAACCTCTTGGTGAAAAAAAATTAATAATAACCGCTGAAGAAAACAACTCATCCTTCCCGCAATTTTTTCTTTCATGAAAAAAAAAAAAAAAAGTTTTTTGAAAAAAATCTCTCAATAAACATCTCAGAACGTAAAAAATCCACTCGTCAATCAATTATTAATAATAAAAAGTGACAGAAGTCTTCAAACGATACATCATAAGATACGGTACAAATACTTTCTTTTAAATCACTCATCGCTCTATTTTTTCCAGTCGATAAATTTTAATGTGTTTTGAAACGATTAATGAATCGTAATTACATAAACTTTTCCGGTAATTGTTAATATTGAAATTATCATGATACGCCCGCAATATGCATATCTAACTCCCAAGTCTATGTACGAGTAGTTGTATTTACATGAGAAGAAAAATTGCACAGCTCTCGTCAGACACTCCTTTATCATTGTTTGTGGTGCGACCTTGTTAGGGTATTAAAATATACGAATATGTATTTGTACCTAGACCTACGAGATAATGAAATGACAAATTAATAGAAGCCTCCGTCTTATGTACCTATGTGAGCTATATAATCCGACACCCGTCAATCTAATTCTTTCTAAAGTACTAACTGGTACGTACAACTGACGGGAAAATTATTCAAATAAAATTCGTTCTATTTGTTTGCCAAAACGAAGCAATTTTTCTGCGAATTACAATCACACCGACGACCTTGGCGGTATAAACAAGACATCGAAATACTTGGAATACAAATACACGTAAATAAATATACTTTCAGTCATTCATAGACAACTTTTTTCATCTCGCCTACGTTCTCTTATGGCAAAATACAGTCGCACCTTTTAAACTCATTCAAGTCATCTTTATTATGTATCTTCATCCTTCTGAACGACTCATCCCTTGTCCCTGCTCGATCCCTACCTACCCAACATAGTGCTTTTAAATTAATTAAAAACTATTTTACGAGTAAGCACGCGAGATTTAAAAAAAAAACACAAACTCACCAAACAATTAATACCGCATTTATGGTCAGTGAACTCGCAACATTTGGTGTTATCAGACAGATCCCAAATTCTGATACTGGGCTGGTGCCCATATTCACCGGTAGCCAAATATCGACCATCGGGCGAGTACGTCAGGCACGTGACCGATTTACGAGAATCATTCAACAGGTGAGACTGCTTCTCGCGATGTGGGCTTAAAAATACTATGGTACATCTGAAACATCCAAAGGCAAAGGCGAAGCCTTCAATTAGTACAGAATAAATCCATAAAGGCAGGCAATGTGATTTATGTAATACGCGACATTCCATTCCAGCATTTCCTTTCTTGTACAGACAATCGTGTTAAGGTAAGTGACCTATAACGATTATCGTAAACATCCGTCATATAATCTCGAGCACCTCGCCCTCTTCTCCTTCTCTTCCAATGCAACTAGATTCTTAATTATCGCAACAATGTAATGGGCATTTCATGCCAAATGGCTCCAGCCTGAGCATGCTATAGTTTTTAAAGGATGAACATTCGAACTAAGTACACGCATTTTACTGGGTTAACATGATACTTTACGAAGAAAAGGGAAAAACAATGCGGCGGCGGGTTAGAAGGTTAAATTTTGGCGTACTTTCACTCGACAAGCATTCACACTTAAGGCCACACTAGACTGAGACTGAGGAAAATAAAAAATATATACCGGTAGGTCGTTTCGTTACGCGCACCTAAATTGGAATTAATGACACGGCAAAACGATAAAAATGAAATTTACAAAAAAAAAATTCTCATTTTAATAACGCATTCGTACTGCAGTGGTCCATAATGGTCATAAAATGTTTGTTTGTTTATTTGGAGAAAGAAAGAGACCGAATAAAATTATTCAACGGATGCCTTCGGAAGTTTATACGCAATTTGTCGTACACAACAAGCACTGTAATTATTTTTGTTGCGAATAATTTCGTCCAATTCGTCAAAAAATAATTTTCAAAACGATTTTGTGAACTATTTATTTTTCAAATCGTAAAAATAAGAAAAAATTATTCTCGAATGTTATCTTGACAAAGGGGAAGGGGGAAATCATCAGCTAAAATTTTTGTTTACCAACAGCAGTCCTAAGATAAGAGATTACGAAAAATTGTTTTTTCCCCTTCAAAAATAAGCCTGTCAATAAAAACTAAAAAGAGGATATTTCAATTTTCAAGTGGAAGCTTGGTGATAAAATAATTTTTCAAACCGGTTCATTGGTTCGCAATTATACCTCTTAAATTTTTTGTCTATCAGATTTTAAATCAAGCGAAATGATCTTTCCATTAACTCGAGTATTTTTAGAAAAAATTTAAAAACTGGTTCAATGGTTCTGAATTCTATACCCATTGTTCATTAGATAGTCTACATGACCAATTCAATGGTTCCCAATTTTGTTTTATTTTTTTACAAAAGTTTTTGAGATCAGTTCAGTGATTTTTTTACATCCAATTTTTGTTGATAAATCCTTAGAAACTGGTTCAGTGGTTCTAACTTCTTCGTGTAATTTCATAAAATAGTTTTCAAACCCGATTCAGTGATTCTCAGTTTTATTTTACTTTTTAAGAACAGGTTTTGAAACCGGTTCGACGATTCATCACCCAATTTTCATTGATAAAAACTTGAGAACTGATTTAGTGGTTCACAATTCCGTACTAAAATTTTCCATAAAATAGTTTCAAAGATCAAATCAGTGGTTCCCAATTTTGATTAGGTATTTTAGAACAATTTTTGAAACAGGTTCGAAGATTTTTCTATTTTTGACAAAAAACATGGAATCCGGTTCAATGGTTTCCAATTCGATATTTCATTCAAAATAGTTTTCAGAACTGGTTCAATGGTTCTCAGTTGAATTTTACCACTGATTATTTGCTTTTTGAAATCAATTCAGTGGGTTCCAATTTTATTCAATTATTTCTAGAAAATTTTTGAAACTGGTCCAGTGATTCCTAGTCTCACTTCATTATTTACGAAATAGTTTTTAAAACCAATGCAGTGATTCGCAATTTTATTGTTTTTTTTTTTAAGAATAACTTTTGAAACCAATTTGATGATTTTCTTGAGAACTGGTTCAGTGGTTTATAATTCGATACTTCAGTTCTCAAAATCACGTCAATGATTCTCAGTTCAATTTTACTATTGATAAATTAATTTTAGAAAAAGGTTAATTTGATTCAATTAGTCATACTAGAATTTTTTTTTAGAACCGGTTCAGTGAATCCCAATTTTATTACATTACATATTTACGAAATAGTTTTTGAATCCGGTTCAGTGATTCGCAATTTTATTTAATTTTTTATTGAACACTTTTTAAAACAGATTCTGCGATTTTCCTATTAAAACCGGTTTAATAATTTTTAGTTTAATTCTACTATCCATGAATTTATTTTAAAAATTGACTCAGTGGTTTCCAGTTTTAACCAGTTATTCTTGAAACAATTTTTGAAACTGGTTCAGTGATTCCCAATGTCATATCATTATATATACGAAATAATTTTTGAAACCGGCCATGTACGTAAAATTTTTTAGTTCTATATTTTTTCTAGATAAAAATTTGAGAACCGGTTCATTGATTTTTAATTTAATTTCATCGCTGATAAATTAATTTTTTAGGTCACCTTAGTGGTTCTCAATTTGATTTCAAATTCATCTCATGAAGCGTACGATTATTTTTGAAACTGGTTCAGTGATTCCCAATTACACTTTCTTGGTTTCTTAAAATTCTGAAATCAGTTCAGTGGTTCAAAATTTCATTTTATGTAGATGAGTTTATGAAAACAGGTTTAATGATTTTCTCATTTTAGTTTTTCACCACAAAAATTTTGGAACCGGTTTAGTGCTTTTAAATTGAATTGGTATTCAGATTTATTTCAAAACCAATTCTGTCATGTTTTAACTTCAACGAAACCGGTTCACTAGTTTGCAATTTCATACCTGATAAAAGTTTTTGAACCGGTTTGATGAATTTTCGTTTCATTTTTTTTTCAACAAAAGTTTGGGAACTGGTTCAATGATTCTCAATTTGATTTGTGGTCGTTTCTAATTCTGTTTTATAAATCGTACAATAATGGTTTAGGTAAATGAAACTGGTTCAATGATTCTCAGTTGCATTTCATTTACAAAATAATCTATAAAACTGGTTTACTGATGCTCAATTTTACTTTTTGTAAAGAGTTTTTTGAAACCAGTTGAATAATTTTTAATTTTTAATTTTTCAAATTGATTTATTGATTCTCAGTTTTATTTAGTTACGCATAAAGAATTTTTGAAACCGGTTCAATCGTTTTCAATTTTATTTCATTGTTGACTAAACAATTTCAAAAATTGTTTTAGTGGTTATCAATTTCAATGCAATTGAATTGGTTACAAATAAGTTTTTTTTTCTACAAAAAATATCCATAAGACAGGTGCAAAAAAAAAATTCCAAACAAAATGGTGGGGCTCTGAAAACCAATTATTTAACCTTCTACCATGTTTGAAATAATTCAATATTGTACAAAAAATGTTTTTCAACAAAGGTTATAATTTATAAATTATTTTTTAAAATGATAAATTTTTCTCTCACTCTCACATTCAGTTTGTACGTACATTACTATACTGAACCGGTTTCATAAATTTGGCAAAACGGATAAATTTGGAAATTATTCGAAATTTAAACTTGGATGCATTTTTTAAAGATTACCAGTTACTAGATAAAAACCACTAAACCGGTTTAAAAACGTCAAAAATAGTAAAATTTGCTTCATTTTTTCATCATAATAATTATTTAGAAAACTACCTTTAAAATGATTTTAAAATTTTGTCCACTCGAAACTAATTGCGATTATATTCAAGGACACCTAATATATCGTAATCTCGGTTTAATCCACACTCGTCAAATACCAATTAACCACCTCAACCTAATTTCGGTTTTAGACCATTTCATTAAAAAATTATCATATCAGACGATAAGAATCTGCGGCCGAAACCAAAATTACAGACCCGAACAATTCCGACAATCGTACTCGGACGGCGGATGCGCTTCGATTGAATAATTTTCGCGACCAATGACTTATTTTCGCCGCATAATAATGCAACTACCCACAATCCATTCCGTAGGTATATTTCTTGTTTGCCAACAAAGAGAGTCACCGTTTCGGTGAACGATATTAACATGATAGGCGGAAAATCAACGTTCGATTCGCAATTTTTTCCCATCGCACGACTCGCATCGATTCGCGACCAAGGTCATCGATGCAAATTTCCGACAAAGCTCGTCAATTTTTCGACAGGGGCGAAAAAAACCCTGGGTACGAATTGGTTTTAGTATTTAAGCATACGCAGCAGGCTAATTAGTACACACACAAATTAGTAAATAACCACACGTCACACAATACGCATGCGTTACCGTGTATAAGTAATTTCGAAATATGCACGTAGGTAAATCGTGTCACCGCAAGAAGTCTTCCGAATAATATGAAAATCTACGAAGAAAAAAACACATTATGGCTCACATGGGTCGTTGGAAATATTCCTCCTTTTAGGCGCCATACAGCTTAAAAGTACACTCCTTCTTTGCTGCAGTCTGCACCCTTATTTTATCTTATTAAAAAATTCCTCGACGTAGCTCGAAATAAAAAAAATTCTCTCGTTTTATGGGGCTTCTCTATTCTTACTTAAAGTGAGACAATAACATAACGAGTAATTATACAAACTTACCCAGCGGGATACGCTATAATTCCAGTCTTACTATCACAGTCTAAGGCAGAATTGCTAGTCACAGTCAAACCAAGCACATGCTCTAATTTCACCTGAAAAAATAAACACACGATTAAGTAACAAATCGAATGGCAAAAATAAATACTACATTTTTATGCCGAACTTACAAATAATAAATTTTCCATAAATAATATTTTTATTTTACTCGAGTCGAGTCATAATTCTCTACGACATAATTAACGGTAAATCGACAGACTGGTACCTTTTTTTTCGTCTTAATTGGACGACATTTCGCGTGCATGTTTTTGTTCATTAAGGTGACACGACACATGCGGCTACAAATTAAATAAAAATTACGTCTGTGCAGAGGTACATTGAGCTGTATCTCGGATCCCTCTATACCAGCAAATGAACCCGTATGTGTGTGATGTAATTTGAGAATTGAATTTTTAAATATATCGGCATCCTTAGTATCGATCTATTTGCGAGCACTTCTTCCCCGTATACTCAGTCTCAAGGTGTATGTGTAGGTGAATAATATAGAAGGGTATTTTTTCAACTTAATGGCATCTTATTCTCTCGGGGATTGAATTACTAATAATGTGAGGTTCCATTTAATGAAAAAGTTGGAAGTTTGTTTCGCTGTGGTAGGTAATTTAAAAGATGGACGTGGCCATTTTTTATAAGGAAAAATTGCGATTCAAGTTGAAAGATTGAGAAAAAGTTCGCAATGGAGGTAGATGATTCATAAAAATGGTATCATTCAAAAAAAAAATTAAATTAGCGAGCGAAATTTTTAAAAAAAATAAACCATAAAATTATATTATACAAGACTAGAAAAAAATTGGAAAAACTGGTCTATGCTGATAAGGGAACCTTGGCAACACGTCAAAGTAGATTAAGCTGAAATTTGGCTCACTGAAAGACTATGTCACTCAGACCTCGAAACTAAATTTTGAGCTTCCTAAGTTCATTGTTCGATTTTTGGCCAATTTTTTAAAATGAGAAAAAATCAATAGGTAATCTGTTTTTTCAGTGCGAGCAAAATTTTAAACTCAATCAGGGTAGACGAGTTGCCAAGTTTCCTTTGTTGGATTTTTTTTTGTAAAAATTCTAGATTTTAATAAATTTTTGTTTGTTATGAAAAATCTTATTTGTTTCTTAAAATTTCATCATTTTTGAAATTTTTATTCCATTTTTTTTTTTTTTGGAAACTTAATTTTTTTTATAGGTACTTAATCAGAAGTTATTAGGTATAAAAATTCACAATCGATTTTTCTTTTATTTCTGTCAATTTTTGACATGCTTTATTAGAAAAAATTTATAGTTAGGTAATCAGAAAATAAAACATTGTTCATTTCATAAACTTTTCGTGAAAATTTCGTGAAAATTTCTTACTGTCAATTTTTTCAACTAGAAATTTTTGTTCTGTAGAAAATTGCAAAATTTGTTGGAAAATTTCAATTTTTTTCTATTATAAAAAATTTTCAACTTGAAAAAAAAATCAATTTTTTTTCGAATTCCAACGTTTTAAAAGTAGATAAAATTAAAAAAAAAATTCATATGTAACCTTATTTTTCTCAGTCTTTTGTAAAAAATTTCAATCTCTGTCGAGAATTTTTTTCAATTTTTTTTATTTTTGCTTAATAAAAATGATTAAAATTTTTTTTTTAATTTTCACTTTCCAAGAAAATATTCAATTTTTTATTTTTGTTAAACATTTCAATAGTGGAAATAATTTACAAATTCAGAATTTTTCTATCATAACCTCTTAGAATGTACCCGAATGAAACAAAAACATTTTCCGGGCAATTTTTCAATGAAATTCAATTTCTGAAATTTCCCATGTAAAAAGCTCCGAGAAAAAACCGTTTTTTTTTACGTGGCAAAAATGATTTTTTTCCAAAAATGCGAATAATTGAAAAATTTAGAATTTTTTTATCATAACCTCTCAGAATGAACCCGAATGAGACAAAAAAAAATTTGAACAATTTTTTCAAAGAAATTCAATTCTTGAAATTTCCCATGTAAAAAGCTCAAAGAAAAAACCGGATCTTTCAACATGGCAAAAATTAATTTTTACCAAATAAAGTGGAAATAATTTAAAAAATCAGAATTTTTCCATCATAACCTCTCAGAATGGACCCAAATGAGACAAAAAAAAAATTTTGGGCAATTTTTTCAAAGAAATTGAATTCTTGAAATTTCCCATGTAAAAAGCTCCGAGAAAAAACCGGATCTTTTAACATGGCAAAAATGAATTTTTACCAAAAGTGGAAACAATTAAAAAATTCAGAATTTTTTCATCATAACCTCCCAGAATGGACCTGAATGAGACAAAAAATTTTTTGGACAATTTTTTCAAAGAAAATCAATTTTTGAAATTTCCTATGTAAAAAGTTCCGATAAAAAACCGGATCTTTTTACATGGCAAAAATGAATTTTTTCCAAAAATGCTAATAATTGAAAGATTCAGAATTTTTTCATCATAACCTCTCAGAATGGACCCGAATAAGGGGAAAAAAATTTTTGGGCAATTTTTTCAAAGAAATTCAATTCTTGTCGAAATTTCCCATGTAAAAAGTTCCGAGAAAAACCCGGATCTTTTTACATGGCAAAAATGAATTTTTTCCAAAAATGCGAATAATTGAAAAATTCAGAATTTTTTCATCATAACCTCTCAGAATGGACCCGATAATGTGTTTTTTTTTCTAGTCCAAATATTAAGTTTTGACCGTCACTTATCAGACACCCTATCGCGAAATGAGCATTTTTTTCTTCTCGAAGATTTCTGAGGAGATTTTACAAACTACAAAGACTATTGAGAACTTGTCATCTACAATGACTAGTTTGATAGACAAACGAAAGGATTTGGTGGACTCGTGGTTTGATGGTTAATCACCTCTAACATTAACTAATTGATTTTTAAAAACGATGACCGAACCGACGAACCAAGTTTATCGTTTTAAGAATCATTAAGGCGATACAATGGACGCATTACCACTTACTACCACCGACACCTCTTAGCTCACTTTTACTTTCGCGAGCAGCGGTTTTACAAATCGATAGATTATGAAATTAATTACGACTAATGCGTTGGTGTGAAAGCATCGAGTTTTTTTTAAAACTTTTTTAGAAGATATACGTAGCATACCTACATATTTGATTATGATTACATGTATGGAGTATGTTTCAAGAATTACAAAAAAAAAAAAATAAAAACTAAATTCAGCCGGCTTTATAGTTGGCTGGTTGTTCCTGCGCACACCGCACTTATTTGGTAAAGTGAGGCGATAATTAATTATTAATTCAAGCAGTAGGTCACCTAATTAACATCATCCGAGCATGCATTGTATCAGAGTGCGGCGCTATTGTACCAGTCGTAAGCCCGTATACGCCTTTATTACCCGTACATTTATTTAATTTTTAATTTTCCACCTTCGATTATATATTTGCCTACGTCTAAAAGGTACGTATTCCAACTTCCAAGTCTGAATTGTAAATTAAAAATCCAATTGTACAGGTGTTTGCGAACTGATGTGATACTAGTAATTTAGTACGATTTAATTGAAAAATATCTATGGAAAAAGTGAGCCATTTTTTGCCTTCCTTACACATCGCAGCTCGAATTCAAATTGACAGCATTTGTATCGGAGATATCAAATGATGGCTTATTTTTCAACCTATTATTTTCTTTTTTATTCGTTTATAAATGGAATCGTACGTGGACGTGGATTGCGGTTGACGTTGTCGTATCAATTTATACTAACATGAATTACAATTCAATTTCTTTAATGGAACCGACCTTACAGGAGAGAGATTGTCGTAAGTTAAACCACTAAAGATTGAAATTCTATCCGTTATGTGAGATTTTGTGGTCTTTTTGATGTGGTTTGGGTGGAGGATAGAGTTGGATACTTGGTGAAGAGGATGGAACAGGGAAGGGTCCGCAAGGTGTATTGGATTGGAAATTGGATAACTGAAAATATGAATTTTTTGAAAATTGAAAATTTTTACAAAAAATTGAGAATCGAAAATTTTAAACATAAGACAAATACTCGTAAAAAGGCGAATTTCAAAAAAAAAAAAAAAAATTGAGAAATAAAAATTCTAGCAAAAATATATTTTTTTAATTTTCAATAAGAGTTAAAATAGAAAATTTTCCAAGAAAATAGAAAATGAAAAATAAGTTATAAAAAAATGATGATTGAAAAATTTTATTTTGTTTATTTTAAAAAAATATTCAAGAAATTCAATTTTCTATAAAAATTCAGAAATTTTCATAAAAAAAATGAAATTAAAAATTTTTTAATTTATAAAAAAAATATGATAGAAAAATTTCAATTTTTTTAGTTTTAAAAAAATATTTGAAAAATTAAATGTTCTATAAAAATAGGTAGTAAATTTTCAATTTGAAAATTTCAATAAAAATTCTGAAATTTTCAGAAAAAAATTTAAAAATTTTTATTTATAAAAAAATTATGATTGAAAAATTTCAATTTTTTAGTTTAAAAAAAAACATTTGAGGTATTGAATTTTCTATAAAAATAATAAATTTATAATTTAAAATTTTCAATAAAAATTCAGAAATTTTCAGAAAAAATTGAAAACAATTTTTTTTTTAATTTTTAGGTATAGGTATAAAAAAATTATGATTGAAAAATTTTATTTTTTTATTTAAAAAAAATAGTTTTCAATAAAAATTCAGAAATTTTCATGAAAAAAATTGAAAATAAAAATTTTAAGAAAAAAGAAAACTTGGAAATTTTTCAAAAAAAAATATTGAAAATTGAAACTAGATTAATAAAATTTTTAAACTTGCAATGACCACACGTGACACGTCTTGTAATTACGTAGGGCCAGGGAAATACACGAGGCTGGGGATTCTCTTCTTACATTACGACGTAATTATTATACGACCTTGTTTTCATTTAAATAATATTAATAAAAAAAAGAGTATTGTACTTGTACGTAAAGTTATGTCGGAACGATGTGGCCCACCCGAGCACGTGGTATCGAGTTCTCTTTTTTTCTCATCGTACCGAAGAGACAAGAGACGATTGCGTAGTTTAAATACGAGTATTACGTGCAGTTTCACTGCGCTGCGATGCTATGTACTTGTACCTCGTACTCGTACAAATATAAACACCTACGTGTATTTAACATTTTCACCCAACAATCAGCGGACAAATTGGTACAATCGAGTCGATTTCTACGTTTATGTGTCATTAAAGATTAATTCATTAATTACACGAGTATACACCATACTCTTACGAGAACGTAAGTATATTGTAATTAATGAACCAGTTTTCAAAGAAGGTTCGTTTCAATTTGAAAATGGGCCTGGGTTCGACTTCGACTTCGACAATACTCGTATACATATGTAGATATAATAAGTACATGCGAGGTGGCGTCTCGTCGTCGAATCGCATTCTCAATAAGAAAATTGTATACGAGACAAGACCACAGATTGGAGACCGGAGGAGGTATACGTTTGGCCAATCCCAATGTCAACAAATGGCTATACAGTCATTAGATCCGGTGTAGTGATTAAATTGCAATTGCATAAAGAATTTATTCCGCTGTTGCCCAAGTCGAAGCTGGAAAAGAATGGTCGTGAACGGTGAAGTTGTAAGGCGATAATATCAGTGGTCATGAGTCAGTAGAGTATAATTTTAATGCGATTTTTGTCCTCATGTTGCCTGCACAGAGGCAAGAGTAACATTGTAAGAATGTACTTTTACATAAAATTAGCCAAACTGGTAGGAACGAGTAAGTTTAGAAAAAGGAATGAGAGGAGGGTGAATGTTGTATTTGTTTATTTGTAGTAGATTTTCGATACACTGAAAAAAATGAATTTTCAAAAACCGTAATGAGTCTGGGTAAAACACAGTAATTTTAGGACACGTCGCCAATTTTGGAGTCATTCCGGTGAAAAACAGGAAAGATTCAGTTCTATTCCAGAATGATTACGGAGACTCCGTAATCATTCTGGAATAGAACTGAATCTTTTCTGTTTTTCAACGGAGTGATTCTGGAGTTGGCGACGTGTCCTAAAATTACTGTGTTTTGCCCAGAATCATTACAATCCATTTTTTTCAGTGTAGAATCTATCAAAATTCATGGATTTTTTTTAATGAAAATTGTCTGAAGAAAATAGAAAATGAAAAAAATTGAACTTATAGGTACAAATCAAAAATGATACTAAGTACTTAACAAAATTAAAACTCTAAAAAAGGGAAAATATTGAATAAAAAAATAAAAAATTATAAGTAAAGAAATTAAAATTTTGAAAAAATTAGAAACTTAAAAAAAATATGATAAAATTATACAAATTGAAAAAAAATTGAAATAAAATTTTTAAAATAGAGAAAAATTGCTTTCCAATTTCCAAAAATGAAATACTGATTTTTGGGTTTTTTAAAAATTCTGGCGATGGGTTCTTTTTCTGAAAAATTCTAGAAATTCCAATCACTGAATAATTTTGATAACCACTTTCTAAAAAAAACTTTTGATCGTCTTTTTTTCATGAATTCTACTGTTCAAAATTTTTTGAAAAATTTTCATGATCACATTTTTCTTAAAATGCTAGCAATGATTTTTTGATTATCAACTCACCATAATTTTAGCATTATTGGCATTTTAAAAAATAAAAAATAAAAATAGGTAGGTAATGATCAAGTTTTGATTCTAACCCGAGCGGCACACTCGATCGATAATATCGGAACATGTAACGTATCGATAAAAAATCGTTTGAAAATCTATAGATGTTCTCACGATATTATAAAGATTTATCGGTACAACTTCATAGGCAAAAAATCTAAAAACTATCGAATTCGATATTATTAAGATTTGATGACGACATTCGTCAACGATACTATCGACAAAGAATATTAAATTTATCGAATCCGATTTTCCACCGATTTTGTGCAGATATTAGAAACTACATTATCGACAAAGAATATTAAATTTATCGAATTCGATTTTTTAACGATTTTGTAAAGATATTTGAAACTATATTATCGACAAATAATCTGAAATTTCTCGAATTCGATTTTTTAACGATTTTGTGAAGATATTTAAAACTTTATTATCGACACGTAGTCTGAAATTTCTCGAATTCGATTTTTCAACGTTTTTATGACGACATTTGAAACTATATTATCGACACGTAATATGAAATTCCTCGAATTTGATTTTTCAACGATTTTGTGGCGATATTTGAAACTACATTATCGACAAATAATCTGAAATTTGTCGAAAGATTTTTCAACGATTTTGTGACGATATTTGAAATTATTTCCAAATTGGTGAAAAATTTTCTAAGTCCAACACGTCTGGAAGTATTAAACTGCCTATTATAAGCGTTTTATTGCTAGTTACTCAATGAGCAGGTATGGCATAGTGGTTAAGGAAGAGGATTACCATGCAGGAGGTAGATGGTTCAAGCCCCACGGGTGGCAGATTTTTTATAATTTTTTTTTACTTTTTCTGAAATGATCCTCTAACCGTAACATGAATAATGTGTTTAGGCATAGTTTAATGTATTAATTAGGCTAATTAATGATTTTTAATTATAGAAAAAAGCTAGTAAAAGACGAAAAATCGGAATAAAAAATCGATAAAAAATCGACAGAATATCGAATTTGATAAAGTGTCGCAAAAATTCCGCCTAAATCGTGAAATTATCTTTCGATATTATAGATATATTATCGATAAAATATCTTACTATAATCTCGAAATTTTTGCTAACTATAATTCGTCGATAATCTATCTATATATCGAAAGATAATTTCACGGGCGGAACTACCGCGACACTTTATCGAATTCGATATTCTGTCGATTTTTTATTTCGATAATTTGTCGATTGTGCTGCTCGGGAATTAACAAATAATTTTAGAAAAAATTTTCATAACATTTCATATTGTTTCGAAAATTCAAATGACAAAACCTGTTAAAAAATTCCAATTGCCACTGTTCTTTAAATTCTGGTGACCAAATTTTTTGAAAAGTTTTGATTAGGAACCTATCACTTTAAAAAAACATGATCAAATCTTTTGAAGAATTTTGGTAATTCTTCTTTTAAAATTCTCCTGATTATTATTATTTTTTTAAATTTCTGATGATCATTTTTTTCTTTTTTTGAAAAACTCTGATGATTAAATTTTTTTTTTTTTTTCTTATTTTTTTTTACAAAAAATTATACTTACTTAATGATCAAATTGTTAGAATCTAATTTCTATTGTCTTTTTCTTAAAATTCATGAGATAACTTTTTTAAATTATTCCAATTTTTTTTTTTTTTTTTTGAAAAATTACACCTACCACTTACCTAATGATTTTTAAAAAAATGCCTATGATCAATTTTTTAAATTTAGATGATTAGGCCTATTATCAGTTTTTCTTCTTGAAAAAATCTGACTTGGCCAAATTTAGGATTTTTTTTTTTTTTTTTTTTTTTTTTTAACGAACGGATTTTTGAGCCGCCCACTGCCATTGTCTACCTAGAATTTGAAAAATCGTATCATTATTGACAAAAAATAAACTTTTTTGAGTATTTTTATGTAACGAATTTGGTGAAGGGCCCGCCTCCTGAATCTGGCCCTAATTGATTTTGCCAAAACTGAATAATTTCGGAAAATATTATTTCTGTCTCCCTAGTAGGTATAGACCTATAGACCTACCTATGCATTTTGAGAAATAATTTTTTCCCTAAAAAATTAGTAAGCTAGCTCAGAATTCATTGAAATTAGTCAATTCCAAAAATTAACGTCTAGTGTTAATCAAATTTTTTTTCGAAAATTTATTTTTTGAAATTTTTTCAAAAATTAGATTTCTTTTATTATTTCAAAAATTTGCTTTTTGAATTTTTGTCAAAAATTGGTAGATACCTATTTTGATATATTTTTGAAATTTTTGAAGAAATTTGTTTTATGAAATTTTTTTAAGAATTTGGCGCTTTTAACGAAATTTTGAAATTGATTTTCGAAATACGTAGTTATATTTTTCAAAATTGAAATTTTTTGAAAATTTAATACTTTTACTCAAAAAAAAATCAAAATTGATTTTTCAAAGAAAGAAAAAAAAAACATACAATCTGGGTAACAATTAAAATTATTTCAATCGAAAGATAATACGTTTGTGTACTTGTACTTTATTTTAGCAATTGAATATGAATACATTTGTTCAAAAACCACTTTTTCGAGTTTTCATTCTATTTTTATTTTTTAAAAATCTCCATACTCGAAGCCAATGAAAATTGATCAATTTCGATTTAAAATCCTATTTAGACTCGAAATTTCACTCAATCGAATTTCAATCATTTTCCAAGTTCCAACTTAGACAATAAGACACATAATACTGTAAACGAACGATGTACATCTTCATGTTCATACGTAATCACGTAGATAACTTCTTTGATTTACGATCTATACCACGTAAATAATCTTTTATAAAGTAAGTATCACTGCGTGTTACAAGGAAATATATTAAATTTTAGGTTTTTATAGCGTAATTTAGTTAAATTCAACATTTTAAATGTACTAAAGCATGCGAACCACAAGTTGGTATAAAGGTGGTAAGAAATGGGAGGATGTCTGTACACGATAATTTCTCGGTTATTAGTCATTTTACTCGTATTTATGCAACAGGCTCTTGGCTCGTATATCCGCAGATCCGCACTGAACGTTTTAAAAAACCACGTCTCTCATCGTGTTAAAAATTTAAAAGTTGAAATAATATTCGAATGAGACTGGAAACCAACATTAATGACAACGATTAAATTTCCTCGTAATAATAATTAATTTAAAAGATTCGAGTAGTTTCACGCTTATGTACTCGTACGAAGAGTACCAGAGTACATAAGTACGAGTATTTAAAAGAGGAAATTTTTCTTTTTTTTTCTTTTTTTTTTAGAAAGTTCTACATTATGGGAACCCATATTCGGATTTACGATCAGTCAGATATAATCTGTTGATTAATTTGTATACGGAGGATAGAAGAAGTGTGGGTAAAGGAAATCCCTGTACACGAAAATCTACGCGACAAACTATTTGTAGGTACTTTGGTAGTGTGTGTTTGTGTCTGTGTCTGTGTACGCTGCTTAATGATCGAAAAATCGATTTTTATTTACTACCGGTTATAAAATCGCAACTAGGTTTCCTTTTCGGTTGACCATTAATAAACAATATTACTAAATCGGTACACAATAATGGATCGATAGGTGCGCGCAATTATTGGTGGCGTGCTCGACTCAGCTCGGGCTCGTATAAAGATTTATGTACGCGAAGGGGTATACGACGATGGCGCGAACGTGTAGGATTCGCGATCTAAGTATGTGCTCCGTTATATGGGCGTATGGTGGTGTCTGAGGTACAGTTGAATATGAATAGGTAGATATAAGGTACTGCTTAGCCTTGCACGGTTTAAACGGGCGAGGTCGATTATCCAAATCGAAGGAGTTGTTGCATATGTACTGCCTACGACAACGACAGCTTCGTTCCAAGTCCACACGGACCGAGAAGCCGAACTAGAATTAACATTGTTATTGAAATTTATCCCACTGATGGTGTCGTCGCGTAATTTTCATCAACTGACCAGGTGAATTATCGTATCGGTGAAATTTTCTACTCATCTTCGAACCGAGAAGAATTTTGCCACGGACATCCAGAATGTGGTTGGCGGATGTTGGTATTTCTGTGATGTAATTTGTAGTAAACATCGAGAAAAATAAACCGAGATGGGTTGAAGTATACGAGTAATCTGTTCGTATTGTCGAGAAGATCAAATTTCTCAGTGCTTAGATCATTTATGGCTGGCCTGTGCGGTGATTCGTCAAGTGACAGAATCTGGTTTTATGTGAGATGGGATTGTTATCGATTGGTTTTCCTTCTTCCTGCTGAGTTGAAAGTGAAGATTGTTATAAGAGTGAGATGAAAATAACGTATTTTTGCTTGAAATCTGATCGATTTCGTTAATCATTTTAATGTTTGGAAAGTGTCGTGTTTTTTTTGAAGAGAAAACCTACTAAAAAAAAAGACACGTCATTCAAATTTTTGAAAGTTGAATTATCCACCAGTACAAAAATCGACCAATTATTAATTCTCAAAGTCATAAAATCAACAAAATTCAGCATAGAATTTTTGATAAAAATTGCAAGTTATGAAAATAATAGGTATAAAAATTCAAGTTGAATAAAAAAATTACAAAAAAAATAACTAAGTACAAAAAATTACGGAATAAAAACCTTGAAATTTGAAGAAAAAAAAAATCGAAAAATGCGATAGGTGACATTAAAACTGAAAAAAAATCGAACAGAAAAATTTTTTGAATAAAAATTTCCACACGCTTAAATCAAAATGCATAAAATTTAAAAAAAAAAACCATAAATATTTGAATAAAATTTTTGAAACTGAAATTAAATTAAAATTACAATGATTTCAGCAAAGAAAAAATTTTAAAAATTGAAAAAGCAAGTAAGAAATCAAGAAAATGAAAACAAAATTGAAAATAACAGTAGAAATACAAAAATTAAAAATCAGAACTGGTTAAAAATTTTAAAAATTAGAAGTAGGTGGCTAGCGTTGGTATCGGTGTGTCAAAATTAGTTAATACTATGATGATAAATTCCCTGCGGAGAATTCCTAGGGTTTGAACCTCCCGTTGGTGAGGTCACCCAAGTGAGTTACCGCTGGGTCTGAGTATTAAAAAAAAAAAAAAAAAAAAAAAAAAAAAAAAAGGTGCTTATAGCCCTACACATCACATTATTCAAAACTGAGAAAATTATTTAAAAAAAAAAAAAAATTGGAATCGAATTGAAATTGAATAAAAATTATGATAATTTGAACTGAGCGAAAATTTTAAAAATGAAAAAATTGAAAAGTAATTATAAAATTAAAAAAGATATCTAATTTGAAATTAATGAAGCTTCGAACAAAATTCGAATTGAAAAAAATTTCAAAAATTAAACATTTACCTACAAAGGACATATGATGCAAAATTGAGAAAAAAAAAATAAGTCGAAAATAAAAACAAATTGAATGGTAAAACTGAAAATATTTACAAAAACTCAAGATAATGAATTTTTTTTTTTTAAATTGAAAAAATTATAATCTTTGGAAAATTTCCTTAAAAGGTAAATATTCTCAAAATTGAGAAAATTTGAAAAAATTAAAACAATGGAAAAACTATCAACATCGAAAAACAAAATTAATTTAAAATTAAAATTAAATTAAAATTGAGAAAAAAATAGGTATTACCACATAATTCAAAATTGAGTTTTTAAAAAAAATCAGAAATCCTAAACAATTGAAATTAAATTAAAATTGAAATTAAATTAAAAATTACCTATAATAAAATTCTTGAAAAATTAAAAACCAAAAACAAATTGGAATAAAATTTTAATTTAAAATCCTGAAAACTGAAAAAAAATTTTAAAAATCGAATGCAATTAGAAAATTTCTCACCAAATTGAGGAAATGAAAAGTTCAAGACACCCCCCTCCCTCCCGACTGGAACTCACAGACCGCTTTATTTTTTGTCACGTAAATTTTGGGACCTCCCCCCCCCCCATACATCAAAACTCCTAAAATATATACACGTAAAAAATTAAAATAAAAATTAGATAAAAAATCAAGTTACATTCAAATTGAGAATAAAAATAAAGAATTACAAAGTACTCGTAGGTATGTGCTTTGAAAATAAGAAAAGTCTTGAAAATTGAAAGAAACCAACAAGAAAAAAAATACAAAAAAAAAATATATATACCTACCATCCAACTAAAAATTTAACAAAATCGATAGTCAATAAGAATCAAATTCAAAATTGAGTTTAGTTAAAAAATTGCAATAGGTACACAGTTTTACTTAATTGAGAAAAACTTTCAAAAATAAAAAAAATAAAAAATTACGTGATTACAGAGTACAATATTGGACATGAAAATTAATTTAAAAGTATGAAAATAAAAAGCAAAGAAATGTTGAAAATTAGAAATAAATGAAAAAATTCAAAATTATCTTACCTACTCAAAATCGAGAAAAAATTTTAAAAAGTCGAAAATCAAAAGCGAATTTGAATCGAGAATTTAACATGCCAAGAAGTTAATAGATGAAAAAAATTGAAAAATAAAGAAAATTCAAAAGATTAAAAATAAAATAGAAATTGAGAAAATTTTTTATGAAACTGTAAACTGAAAAGGATTAAAATTAAACTAAAAATTGAAAAATCTAAAAATCGGCAATAGAAAAATTTTGGTGATTACAAAAAAGAGTCATACCTACTGCAGAAGAAATCACGATTAAAGATTAAGAAAATTAAAAAAAATTAAAATTTAAAATCATTGAATAATATAAATAAAATTCAAAATTAGATAATTTTCAAAAAGTCAAGAAAGGAAAATTTAAAAAAAATATACGATTCAAAATTGAAGAAATTCAAAAAAACCAATCGAAATAAAAATTTAATATAAATTAAATTCAGCAAAAATCAATAAAAATTTAAACTGAGAAGAAATGTTGAAAATTAAAAAAATAAAACAGATTAATTCTAGAAATTGCAGGTAAACGAAAAAAAATCATCTTAAACCAAAATTGAATTTTTTTATGAAATCAAAAATGATTGAAATAAAATTTAAATTCAGAAAAAAATTTCAAAAATTTGAAATGTAGAAATGAGAGAAATTGAAGACTAATTAAAAAATACCATTAACTCAAAATCATTTTTTTTTAAAAAGACGATCCTGCATTTTTCAAAAATAAAAAAATAATACCTAGGTATAATAAAGATATTATTGAAAAAATTATTTTATTATAAAGAAAATGTTCATATTTTTCCAAATATATCCACGAACTAATAAAAAAAATGTCAGATTTTCACAATTCACGTCACTTTCGAAGCTGACAAAAAATTTCACTGTTCCAAACTCAATAGCTTTTAATTTAAAGCTGATTTTTGCGAGAAAAAAAATGTAAAAATATCCCATTCCTCCATGAATATTTACTCCTCAGCCAAGTCATCGATCCAGCACCGAATCACCTCCCGCTGACCTCATCTCAACCAAACAAATTACTCGCATCCGCGACATTATGGACTTGTAAAAAAAAATCCTGCCGAGTTTATCATCGTATCGTTCTCTCCAAATCGAGCCAAGAATTTTAATCAATTTCGTACCACAAATTTATCGAAACTTCATCGGAACCGTTTCATCGCCCACATTTTTATTCATTTTTTTTTTTTTTTTTTTTAAATACGTACACTAAAACAAACATCGTTATTTTGGCGAAAGAAGAGAAAAACCCGAGTCGTAAATCTTTTTTTAAGGCACAGTTCGCTCGTAATATGTAATCAATAAGTCGTCAAGTGATTGGTTAGCGCAATTTCTTTATTTACAATTCGATAACGCGTACAAGGCATCGTATTTCTTTGTATCGATGTTACAAAATATAGGCACGATTTGGGAAAATTTCTCCCGATTATGAGAAATTAATCATACAGTAGAACATACTTCAAGTTGAGTGTAAATATAGTCGAAAATATAGCCATATAGATTTATAAAATCTCGACAATAACTAAATAATTTAATTTAATATAGTGTTTGAAAAACGTTCTAGCCAATTCATACACACAATGATGAAAAATACAGAAGAAGTCTTCAATCACTTATACATCATCATTTTGTATCGTCTGTATTTAAATTTCCAATAAATTAAACCTCACTGATATGGCATAAAATAATATATAAGAAAGAATTCGTATTATTATTTTCCTCATATAGGCTCTTACAGCTCGTACACGGCTTACTCAGGTACGTACATAATAAGAAGACTACTGTTCTACAGGTACGCCATGTACTTGTCACGCTTCTCAGATAAATAATAGCTCGAGGGCTTTTAAAAAAATTTCATCGAACCGGCTATTAATTTACACAAGAGTATTTTCGATCGAGCCAAATGGGTTTACTAATTTTCAAAATATCACGAACGAGGCGATGTGCATGTATATAAATACATTTACACAGGTATCCATCTTTCTTTATAATATATTTACATATTGTTTCGTTTATAGCCACCTCAGCACGTATTACAATGTACCACTGAACAGACTAATATGGCCCTAGGGGTATAAATAGGAAAACAGACAGAGAGCCTGATACAGTGGTTCTTATTTTTTATTCGTACGATAGATTTCTCTTCGCCAGTCGTAAGTTTTTATTAGAAACGTAACTCGAGAGTATTGTTTGCAGTATAAACAATGCGAATAGAACGATCCACAAGGTGTATAAATAGGAATAGGTAGACTTTCTGAAAGGTTTCTATTTTTTTCTTTTTTTTCTACTTCAAAATATCAACGAAATAAAAAATGGCTTCGTACTTGAAAGCGTATACGAGTTTGAAAACAAACAGAGAGGTCGGCGTATGTACGTAGCTCGAGATGATTACTTTATTCTTTGATAACAGGTTGAAATCGCCTATGTCTTTGCGTTGGTAAATTTACGAGTGATCTTTTGCGCTACCTTGCCTTCGATCAGGTAATTACGCGTTTCGTAATAGGGTCGAGATGATGGTAAGAGTTTGTATGGGCGATGAGATATAGGATTATTTATTTCTACGCTTCTCCAGTTACTATATTGATATTTCCATCGAGTTTACGAGTCGGTGGCGAATTACGTAGGTATATTTAATCGTTATTCAAAAATTTACTTGGATTTGAATAAAAATGTACAAAATTCCACTCCGGAGCATATTTCATTTGTAAACAAAAAAATAATCAATTGTATCAACAGCTATAAAGAACAACAATTTCAACTTTTCGAGAAATTAAAGTAGACGATTCTTTTCTCAGCCAAGAATTTTTCGAATGAATTTTAGTCATGGACAACTATAAGAATTTGACAAAATTCGTAATTTTAACGTAATTTCTTACAAAACTATAATTCTCCCCCTCCCCCTCCTCATTCGCCATTCAAGTTTTTCAGGACGAGTCATACAATTGAAAAAATAAATCAAAAAGTTGTTAAAATATCAAATTTTTATTCAAAATGCTCTAAAAAAAAATTTAAAAAATTGAAAATACACATTTCGAAATTACTTGAAGAAAATTTCTAAAATTTATTAAAATATCGAATATTTATTCAAAATGTAATTATTATTAAAATTCAAATATTCAATTATTTGAAAAAAAAGATACACATTTTGAAATCGTCCGAAGTAAATTAAAAACAAAAATAAGGTACCTTTTGAAATTACTAGAAGGAAATTTCCGAAAAAATTTAAAATATTCAAAATGCAATTTTAGGTAATTTGTTCCAATAATAATTATTGCCAATTTTTTAGATTTCTTTCAACCACATTTTTATTTCTGATAGTTCCTAATTTGTGTCAATTTCATTCTGAATCTAATCTCTTTTAAAACGGGTTTGCCCATTTTTAATTCAATTGATTCCAATTTTTTACAATTGCGTTTATTTTTAATTTCAAAGTTTTTTAGATTTCATTTTTTCCTAATTTCTAATTTGTTCGATTGGCAATTTTTTACACATTTCAAGTTCTTAGAATTCTATAAATTTAAATAATATTTCTTTTAATATTGTCAATTTATCCTATAAAAAAAAAAAAATTATGGCCATTTTTCTATCAAAATATGTTTTAAAACGCCTAATTTTTCAATCATTTTCTTCGCAATTTCCATTTTTTCAAATCGTTTAATTTCCCTACTTTTCAAATTTTAAAATTCTTTCAAATTGAAAAATTTTAACTTTTTTTTAAAATTCTCAATTTGTTGACTATTTTATTCAAAAACCCAATTTCAATATTCGATAGCAACTTTTCTCAATTGCATTTTTTTTTTCTTATTTGAAAGTATTTTTAGGTTCAATTCAATCTTTTTAAAATTTAAATTTTTTTGGATTGAGAACTTTTTATAATAATTAAATTTCTATATTTCTTTCCAAATCTTATATGTGATCCAATTTTTTTTTTTTTTTTCAAATGCAACTTTTTTAATTTGAATTTTTTTTAATTTCGTTTTTTCGGCAATTTTTAATTTGGCTCAGTCAATTTTTTTCGAAAATTTTGATTATTTTTGATTCAAATAATTTCAACATTTTTCAATTATTAGTGGGTACTAATATTTTTAATTGAAAAAAATAATTTCTTGAATTTTGAATTTCTTTGAATTAATTATTCAATTTTTAATTTTAAATGCGTTCTAACTCCTAATTTTGTTCGATTTTTCAACTTCTTCCAATTTTTCAAGTTTTTATTTTTTATAGTTTTCAATTGATATTTTTAAAAATTTTTTTTTTGTTAAATTGCAGGTCGTTTTTAATTCCAACCATTTCAATCATTTTAAAAATTATTTTCAAATTTTAATTATTTTTAAATCATTGTCTTTTTTCAATTTCTAATTTTTTTCAATGTTGAAATTTTTTAATTTCGTTTAGTTGCCAATTTCTATTTTTATTTTATTTTAATGACCATTTTTAATTCAAAAGTTTTTTGTTTTTTTTCAAATTAAGAATTGTTTTGTTTGTCATATTAATTATATACTTTCCAATTTTTGATTTTGTTTAGTTGTTATTTTTTCTCAATTTTTGAAATTTTTCAAATATTTCTTTTTAGTTCACAATTATTTTTGATGATTTTAAATTTAGATCATTTTACGTACTTTTTTTAATTTAAAAGTTTTTTAGATCGTAGATTTTTTCCAATTTATCAAGTACATAGTTTTCTTTTCTAATTTCTAATTTTGTACAATTTTCAATTTTTTGAATTTGTAACCCATTTGAATCAAGTTGGCAAAAATAATTGCCAACAGTTTCTAATTTTGTAAATTCTCAATTGCATTCCAAATGATTTTCATTTTAAATTTTAACATGGTGTCTACCTTACTTTTTCCCCCTAAAATCACTACTTTTTCACTACCTTTTTTTCTACCACCTCCAAAATTTTCAGCCCCCCCTTTGAGAAAATTAATTTCTAATCAAGAAAAAATTGGCTATTTTGTTAATAGACAAAATTGATTTTTCGATTTTCGTTTTTGATTTTTTCACTACTTTTACTCCAAAATCACTACTTTTTCACTACTTTCATGACCTATTTTTCAAATCACTACTTTTTCACTACGTTCACTACTTTCACTATTGGTAGACACCATGTTTAAACACTTTAAATTTTTAAATGATTTCAACAATCTTCAAATTTTATTTTTTTATTTTAAATTTCTTTCAAGTAATTAAGTAGGTATATAATAATTTTTCAAATTAGGTATTTTCAAATTTTAATTCACTTTTAGTTGTCAATTTAAAAAAATAATAATAATTTAACCATGCATTTTTTAATTCGAACGATTTCAAAATATTCCTTATCACATTTTCTGTCCCGAATTCTATTTTTTTTTTAATTTGTGATTTTCAATTTCATTGTTTGATTTTTTTAATGTCAAATTTTTCAAATGTATTTTATTCAATTTTTTCAATGATTATCAATTTCCAATTTTTTCCAATAAAATTGTCAAATTTCATCTATACAAAAGTTTTTAAAATTTAGTAATTTGTTTTGCTATTGTCAATTTATAAAAATAATTTCTCACGATTTTCAACTTTTTCTTCTGTCACTTCAATTTCAATAAGGGATTATAATTTTATTCAACTGAACATTTTTTTTTAAATTCAAAATCTTTTTCCAATATTATTGTCAACCTTTCAAATTTTTAGTTTCTTTTTATTGCCAATTTTATTTTTTTCTAAACTTGAACTACTCGTATCAATTTTTTCCAAATTTTGTTTCTTTTTTAAAATCTTCAGTCATTGCTCATTTCTGATTCAACCGATTTAAATAGTCAATTTTTCCCAATTTTTAAAATTCGATTAATATTCAAGTAAGGTGCCGAAAAAAAAAATTAGCAAAATTTTTAAGGTCAATTTGAACACTCAATATCTTCGACTTTTCACGTTTCTATTAAACCTTCGTTCTATACCACTTTAATAATAATAATCATCACATCCAATTGGAACCGCTAATCCGTTCGATTAGACACTACTTAAAAATTCATCGAAAGGAACACACATAACGATAATCGAAGTTCGAAGATAACGATCGAGGCGACCTTGCCAAATAAAAGAGTACATAGGATTGTTTACACGAGTTTTTTCAAACTGGTACGTGTTGGAAAATATGGTACCTCGCACTTGTTGAATATAAATGTTTGAAAAAAAGCTCTTCGTGCAATCTTACCTCGTTAAATGGTTTCACATCCTTATGCACTTTGGCGTAACTCCAATTACTAGCACGATCCCGGTTAATAACCATGTTCACAAACACATTTTGTAACTCGCGATGAAAAAAATTCGTATATGCGCGCAAATTGGAAAATTTTCCGACAAAATACGACTAATTGAACGCTTTAGAACGCGACAATATAGCACCGCACAGATCAGTCGTAACTACGCGTTTAAAATACGCCGAGTGTACTTGAAAGATTAATGAAAAATAAGCAACGTTGGCGTATCTCTGCGAACAAACGTTGGTACTTGGTACGTGTGTGCGGCGGCGTATCCTTAAAAATTTGTTTATTTTCAAAGAGCGTTTTTCTCTTTACCGCACGAAACGCGAATGCTTTCTGGAAAACGAAATAATAATAATAAAGGTTCTTAGAAAGTAAACGTGGTCGCGAAACCGGTTCGTCTAAATCACCTTTGGTGTAGAGAAAAATTAAAGAAATAATGAAACCCTTTGAGACACGAACAGACACATGCGGAGCGCGTCGCGTCGTCGTTACGTAAATGGAGAATTTTTCCAATCGATCGAGGAAAAATGCACTTCTTTAGAGAGTGAACGAACGAGTTATGCAATTTCCAGATTGACCCATCAAATATTCCAGCTCGTGCACGGTGCAGCGTTGAGCCGAGCCGAGCCCAAGTAAGCACAGTTACCACACAAAAACGAGAATAAAAATCACCTTCCATAATTGGCGACACAATATGACCAATCCTTCGGCGTAATTTCTTCACACGTTTAAGTACCTAAACCCGAAGAGTACGTATTTGAGTGAAAATCAATTAAGCACTTTACGACCGACCTATCCGAATAGTTTAGACGCCTCTGCAAAAATATCATATTTGGTGGACAACAACAAAACTCATTCTTTGGAATATGAAAATATTACGACGCGACGTATTCAAATTGGCTTTGATGGCCTTCCTAAATATATCGTATTGTTTTCTCGATGCGATTGGGTAAGAATTACGAATAGAAATGTGTCGTTTGAATGATCGGATTCGGTTTGGAGATCTTTAGAAAAAATAAAGAAGAGACACGAGAGTATTCGACCTGACAACTTGGAATTTTCTAGGGTGTAGCTCAAGTTTTTACGAAAGGATGTCGAGTTGAAAATTTATGTTTACCTAATGTAAAAAAATTTTTCCAACAAATTTGAAAAAATTTGAAAAAAAAATTGAAAAAATTGAAAGATTTTTCAAAAAAAGAAAAATCGAAATACAAAACAGGAATTTTTTCTTGAAAAGTGGAAAAAAAATTTCCCAAAAAATCATCAAATTTTTCATTTTAAAATAATTTGAAATACTTTTTTTTTCTTAAAAATTGAAACATTTTCCTATTTTAAGAAGTAGATATTGAAACTTTTTTTTTATTTCAAAAAAATTGAGAAATTGTGAGATTTAAAAAAATAATAATGAGACAAAAAATTGAATTTTTTCCTCAAAAAGATGAAAAAAAATTGCATCAATTTTTTTCAATTTTCGTCTAAAAAATAAAAAAAAAATTTTTTAAAAATAAATAGAAAAACTTTTCCATTCTAAAAAAAAATAAAACATTTTACAGCTAGGTATGCCAAAAAAATGTTGTAAGATTTTTTCACAAAAAAAAAGACAAAAAACTTACAAGTTTGTTCTTTTTAAAAAATTGAAAGTTTATGCCAAAAAATTTGAAAAATTGTTAAGTAAGTACATAAAAAAGTACAATAACATTTTTTATTCCAATATAATTATGAAGAATTTTTTAATATTAAAAAAATTCCAAAAAAAATGAAAACTAATAAAAAATGTTCTTAGAAAGCTGAAAAAACTACCTCAAAAATTAAACATTTTATTTAGGACTAAAAAAATTTTTAAACAATTTTGTCCAAAAAGTAGAGAATTTTTCAATTTTAGACAAATAAAAAAAGAAAATAATAAATAAAATGAGCCAACTATATTAGTTTTTTTTCTAAAAATGTAAGAAAATTCACCTACTAAAACAGTAAAAAATTTTACCCCAAAACAATTCAGAAATTTTTTGATACACAAAAAATTTACCTCTTTTTTCACTTCAAAAAACTGAAAGATTTTTCGAAAAAAAAAAAAAAAAAATAGGATAGTTCATTTTTCAAAAAGTTGAAAAAAATGTTCCCAAAAAATTTAGAAATTTTTCTATTCTACAAAATTGAAACATTTTTGTTTTAAAAAAAAATATAGAAACAGGATTTTTTCTCGATAAATTGAAAAAAATACCTACCCTAAAAAATGAATTATTCTCATTGAAAAAAAAAAGTCGAAAATCAAAAAATTGAATGTTTTATTCTAAAGAAGTGAAAAATTGGAAGATTGTTCTCAAAAAGAAAAAAAAAGGAAAAACGAGATAAAAAATTGGAGTTTTTTCTCAACAAATTGAAAGATTTTCTTCCAAGTATATAAATGAGGTTTTTTTTTCTGAAAAAATTTTACTTTAAAAAAAGTTGGATAAAAAAATAGATAAGATTGTTTTTGAAGAAATTGATATTTTTTCAATAGGTACCTAAAATTTTTCATTCTTAAAAAAAATTCTGCAGTTACCTCTATGTGAAGAGAGCTCCTATATTGAACGTTCGAAAGATGTTGTAATAAGTAGAAATCTAGTGTATTAGGTTATTGACCTCAAATTTCGAAAATTTCAAAAATACTGATTTTTTTTTCAATTGAAAAAGATATTTATATTGTTTTAAACAGAATATCTCAATATAAAAAAAAATCAATCACAACTTTTTATACTTCATTTTTTGAAAATCTTCTCAAAAAAAATCAAAAAATAATTTTTATAGAATTTTATTTAGTTTTAAAAAAAAATTTCTTTGAATTTGCAAGTTTCTTTAATAATTTAAAATTTTTTCAGAATTCCTAACCCTCTCTACCCCTGAAAAAACTCACAAAACAAACTCTTGACACAAAACTCGAAACAAAACGACTCGTCAAAAATAGGCTCATACTCGTACTTTTACGATCTCGTAATTTACGAACGCGTTGGCGTCATCGAACGTCCTTCGCGGTTTGTTTTATCCACCAAATTTTTGAGTAGGACCACTTCCTCAATCAGTGTTTAATTAAATTTACCATGTTGGAAATGTTGACAGGTGGAGGTGATAATTTACGTTCGTAATCACAATGTACTTTACTTACATACTTAGGCGAGCCATTACTTAGCGATCGAAGTTTTTTTTTTACAAATAATAAATCCTCTCGGATATACTTTCTAGCCCAAATGGATCTACTCTCTCGTCTGTAATTAAATCGAGGCAGTGGCGGTGACTGACGCAGCAGAGATGAAATACAAATTTACCTAACAATATTATACTCCTACATAATTTATTCAATAAACGAGAGAGCCATTAAATTACACGTCGATAATAGACTTTAGAAAAATCATTCAACTTATGTCGAAATACAAATGTACAGTGTACACTTCGGTACAATGTCGAGTATACTATTTATTCTGTTTAAAAAATTGATTAATAGCAGGTGCGAATTTTTATTTTCTTCTCCCTGTACTAGAGAGGATAGAGGTGCACTCGAATATGTGTACTTCGATATAAGCGAGAGGGAGTGACATATTATATTTCGAGTTTGAAGAATTATAATGAAACACGACAAGGCCGAACGAACGTACAGGTTTAGCCTACAGGGAATTTATTTGTTCGAATAAGTTCTTCTATGGATGGTTTCTGCATCAGAATTTATAATTTCAGATTCGAATGGAGAAGTTTTTGAAAAAGAGACACCTCTTCTTCGACTTCTTCATAAAGAATAATAAATTTTGATTAATTTTTTTTTAAATTTCCCTTGCTAAAAAATTGGGCAATTTTTCCCAATGCTTAAAATATATATTTTTAAAGATTTTTTCCCCTCTAAAAAAATGATTCATCGATTTTTTTGAAGCGATCTTATTTTGAAAAATTGAAAAAAATTTGAAGTTGTAAAATATTATTTTTTTGAGAAAATTTTACTTCCTAACTTTTTTCACAACAGTATTTTTCTTCATTTTTTTGCCACATTGTTTAATTTTTTTTTTTTTTTTTTTGAGAAAATTTACTAGCTTAGTCTTGGTGGAAAAAATCTCTTTAAAGAATTTTTTTGTAAAAATTAATCCTTGAAAAAATTTTACAGAAAATTTTCAGTCCAAAAATCATTAAAATAAAAATCTGCAATTACTCATCCCCACCAATTAATTTTTAGAAGAAAGGAAAAACATCGAGGACATTTTAAATTGTAAAAAAATAACATAATATCTCGAAACTGGGACGAAAGTGATTAAAACTCGATCCAGATCTTATCTTCCAACCAATTTATCCCATCCTATCTCTTTTTATACTTTCGTTATAATCACACACCTCATGCATCTCACAGAATCATCGAACTCGTGCAGGCCTTAATCTCACTTGAACATCAGAATTTCTCACGACCAAATAAACTTTTGCCAAAATTCACTCTCGTCGTTGGAAATTAATTCACGAAAAAATCTGATCATCGCGATTGCGAACTAATTCGATTGGAAAATTTACGACCAGCACACGCTAAAGTATAACAGCTGACCTCTGGATAGAGGAGGCAACCGGTTCTTTCCATTCATTTGGTATTATAGAAATAACACGTTTAATTTATACCTTGTTTTTAAGTGGCATTAAACATTGAATTAGAATATACATACACACCTTGTTGATGTTTACGAGAATATAGTATTACAAATGTAAGTATACGTATAGTTAAAATATAAATGCCATGCCAACCACTGAAGAGGTGTAACTAGGTACCTGCAGTCTACACGAATGAAAATTCAAGCATAAAGAATTTAATTAAGAGCCAGGTCGGGCCCCAGGACAAAAAATTTTCGGGCCCCTTTTTTTTCTAAAAAAAAAAAACACTCAAGTATTTTTTATTTTATTGAATAAACAAAAAAGTGCTTCTTCACTTAATTAAAAAATTTCAAAAAAAAAATGGTTCTCAAAGGAATGTCAAAAATTTTTAAATGTAAACAGGAATTGACTAAATTTCAACAAAAAAAAAAACAACAACAACAACAACAAAACTTCCAAGAAATTATATTCCCTGGACAAAATTTTCAACTCAAGAAAAGTAAAAAAAAATTAACCAAAATTTGAAAAATGAATTTTCAATGAATTTTGAACAAATCGTTCTCAAAGAAATAGAAAAATTTTTCAATAAAAAGGAATTGAATAAAATAAAAAAAAACTTCAATAAAACTTGTTCCTGTACAAAACTTGAATAAATTAAAAGAAATTAGAAACATTTTCAATTTAAAAAAAAGGAAAAAAGAGATTTGAAAAAATTTTAAATGCAAAGAAAAATTGCCTAAATTTCAAAAAAACAACTGCTTTTCAAAAAAAAATAAAAATTTTTTCAAGAAAAGAAATTTTTAAAATTGAAGGAAAATTTGAGAACTCTTCAAAAAAATCTTTGCTGAATTTCCAAAAAAAAAGTTCTCAAAGGAATTTGAAAATTTTCTGAATAAAAGGATGATGCAAAAAATAAATTTTCAATAAACGTTTTTTGACAAAATTTGAAAAAAAAAAACTCTCGCAAAAATTTTTAAAAATCAAAAATTAAAGAAAGGTTGAAAAAAACGTTGAAAAATTAATACCTTCAATTATCAGATTACATAATTGTTTGGCTACAGCCTTAACATGTGATTTTTTTTAAATCTCTACTACAATTTGAAAGATTTAAATTTGTCTAGGTACCTCAATGTAAAAATTTACGAGAACAAAATTTTCGCAATTTTACACAACAAAACAATGACAGAGCTCGCGAAACAATCGAGATTATGATTAATTTTCTTTCTACGTTGATTTCCCAAAGATAAAGAAACCCTACTCTGGTAAATAGTAATCCACGGGCCACTCGCAGACAGCCGAGCTTATTGATAAATTATTCAACGAAACGTACTCGAGCTAGCTCGAAGTAAATTAAAATACAAAGCCGCGCACATGTTGCTAATTGAGTTACGACTTTTTCAAAATCGTGAAAGAGTTATTTACGACACTCGAGCCAGCTCGGTGGCGGCCGGAAAACTCCAAAGAGCTTCCCACGCGATCGAATACGAACAGGAATAAAGTACGAGGGAAATTATCGGCCTTCTTTATAGCTCATTCTCAACACACAGATGTATAAAATTATCCTTTATTAGTCCATCTTCGTATGTACAAAAAAATATGTACGATGGCCAAGCCAAGCCAAGCCACAGCAACAGTAACACACAATTCAACGGTACTATGACCGCAGCAGTTGATGTGTTCTCTTTATTGACAGCATCTCAGTTATCGGACTTTATAACATTTTACGCGAAATTACACCTGATTTACGACCTATAAGTACAAAAAGTATTACATCTTTGTCGAAGTATAAGAGAGCTAATTTATCATCGAATTTTATTGGCACACTCGCGATGCAAAAAAACCATGATCGAAATTGGAGCACAAAATTTGTATCGAAAACCGAAGAAAAGGGTACAAAAAATTTAAAAAAATAGATCACTCTTCAAAAAAAAAAAAAAAAAAAAAATATTCACATATTTGCAATGAAAAAAAACAACAAAAATTTGGAAAAAAATTTAAGGAAACGCCGCTGCACCAACACCAAAAAATCATAGATATACCTTTGAAAAAAAATACCCATACACATTAAACCGCGAATACGATACGACGAAATCCCAAGCCGGTTCAACACGTAAACTGCCACAACAGAAAGAAATAAGAAAGATGAAACTCATACTACACATACCTACTATTGGATCGTTTGGAACCCGATGCCAGTAGTGAAGGTGTCAGAAAAAGTAGATCGTTAATGAACCAAGGAAAGGAGGTGCATTTGATAGGTACACTGGATACAATACACGCATACTTATTGACTTCTTTCACACACTAATACGACGACATCTTCGATAAACCCGCAGCGTCACATCGATCGTCTGCTTTTATCATTTCATTCTTCTCTTACAAATATATTACATTTTAACGAGATGAAAGATGTTCATTTTTTAACGAGTCATAAAATCGCTTTGATACGAATTCATCGTCGAAAAAAATTTGTATCATTTGGAGGATGATGGATTTTTTTCGATATTCGGTTCAATTTAGATTGTAACCGAATGAACCAGATTAAAAAAATTATTAAAAATAAATTTTTTCTTCAATTTGAGCAATTTCACACGGTTTTATAGATGCGAGTATACTTTAGAAACTGGTTCAGTAGTTCCTAAACAGTATGTAAGTTCTCGATTTGGTGGTAGATGAGGGAGGTCTGGAGGGTACTTCAATTTCTGTTCATTTTTAGACGAAAAATAAAAATATTCAAGCATCTGCAACGAATACTTGAATTTTTTGGCATAATAATCTAAAAAATATATATTTTGCAACCGATAGATTGAGAACCATTGAACCGGTTTCTAAAAATTTTGCGAACAAAAAAACTTCAAGTAGTACCTATCTAGATATTATATGTAGTATGATATTCGAAAATTTTGGTTTGAGATTTGAAATTTTTGGAAAAATAAACTAAATGAAAACTGGTTTGAAACACAAAAAATGGTCTATTTACAACATTCTATAAGAATATTATTTAAAAAATAATTTTAATTTCTAAATTTTGGAAAAATTTCAGTCAACTGGTTTGTAAAAGTTGAAACCAATAAACTGGTTCAAAACGTGTCGGAAAGACTTAAAAATCAAATTTTTATTCTCTAAAATTCTATGTCCACGATCCTCTTTTTGTCCTATCAGATTTTGAGAAGATTCTAAGCAACTGGTTTGAAAGTTGACCTATCAAAAAATTACCAATTTTTCATATTTTAGAATTTTTGTTCTGAATATAAGTAATTTCATTGTATACTTTTGAAATATCTCTAAACAACTGGTTCAAAAGCCAGAACCAGCAAACAAGCTTCAAAATTTTCAAACATTCAATACTCAACTTTTTAGTATTCTGTAGTTTTTACTCGTATTCGAAACATTTTTTCAAATTCAATTTTTGGAAGAATAACATCAACCGGTTTGGGAATTGAAACAATCAAACTGGTTTTTAAAATTATATGCGTTAAAAAAATGATCTGTTTATGCTATTACCTATATTATATATTCTACAATTTTGTTACAGAATTTCTCACAGCGCCAATTTTTGAAAAATTCTAGACAATCAGTTTGAAAGCTAGAACCACTGAACAGGTTTTTAAAAAATTCAAACATCAAACGTTCAATATTATTTATACCTAACAATTTTTCTACTAAGTTTTCTGAATTCTGACTAATTATAATTTTTGAAAAAATCGTAGCAACCGGTTTGGAAATTGCTAGTTGAGATCATCAAACCAGTTATCAAAATCCACAAATAAAAAATCAAACTGGTTTAAAGAAATGTTCGAGTATTGAAAAGTTGACCCTCAATTTTGGTATGATTTTTTGGGCTATTTCAATTTCTGAAAGATACACCTTGACAACCTATTTGAAAATTGGAATTATGAAACCGGTTTCAGAAAAGAAATGTCCAATTTTTCATATTCTACAAAAAATATTATTCGAAACAAACAATTTTAATAATTCATTAATTTTCAACAAAATACTAGTCAACCGGTTCGCGTGAAAACCACGAAACTAGTTTCAAAAATGTCCGAATACTGAAAATTCGATGCTTTTATTCTCCAAAATTCGATATTCGAAAATTCTTCATGTCTTCTTCAAGTCTGCCAGATTTTGAGAAAATTATGAGCAATTTGTTTGAAAATTGATATTATCAAACCGGTTTCAAAACTACAGAAATACAAAACGCTTCCTTTATTATGCTAACGCAATTTTTGTGTTTTTTCACGTTTTAAATGTTTAAAAACAATTTCAAACAACCGGTTCAACAGCTGGAATCATAAAACCAGTCGTTTTTCTTCAATTTTGAATAATCAACGTTCAATTTCATTAAAATTTACTCGTTTGGCCATAATTTTCAATTTGACGCTTTCATTTTTGTACTGATGATAGCAACCGGTTTGAAAGTTGAAATCATCGAACTGGTTTCAAAATTAATATACGAACAAAAATGGTCAATTTTCAAATTTGGTTTTGCAAAATATATTATTTGAAGCATTCTTATCCATTATATTTCGGAAAACTCCTACTCAGCTGGTCCAGGTTCATGAAAGTTCATATCAAACCGGTTTGAAAATTCGGAATTATTAAATAGTATATTAATTTTCTAATAGTCTTAAATTTCTTTTTCAAACCCTTTCTTTTTTCTTACAAGAGTTCAAAGCAACTGGTTTGGAGATTGATACGATAAAACCAGTTTCCAAAATCTGGTTTGAAAGCTGAAACTATCAAAATTATTATTAAAAATTTCAAAAATTGAACGTTCTATTTTCAATTTTTATGATTCTTATTCAAAATTTTTTGGAAAAACCTTCGCAACCAGTTTGAAAGCTGGAATTATTAAACTAATTTTTTAAAAATAATGTATACAAAATGGTTATTTTTTCGTTCAAAATTTTTGTCCAAATTTCAATTTTTTTCAACAATTCTAAACAACCGGTTCATGACTCAACATCATTGAACCAGTTTCTAAACATCGGTTCAAAAGTTGGAAATGTCGAATTGATTTCAAAGAATTTCGAAAATCATTGAACATTTAACTTTCTCATACTTGAAATTGTTATTCCAATTTTTGGAAAATCATAGCAACCGGTTCGTAAGTTGAAAAATTGAATTGGCTTCTTTTAAAAATGATGTAAGTATGTATACAAAACAGCAAATTTTTTCGACCTAAACTCATGTCCAAGTTTTCAAGCTTTTTGAAACAATTTTAAAGAACCGGTTCAAATTTGACATTGATAAGGTTGAACCAGTTTCAAAAATTCTGTTCAAAAGTTAGAATCATCAAACTGATTTTTTAAAATTTAGAAAATTGAATGTTCAAATTTTTCACACGCGACAGATTTTTTTTTGAAATTTTTTGGATAAATCACATCAACCGGTTTGGAAATTAGAATTATCAAACCGGTTCTAAAAATGTATGAACAAAAACTGATCAATTTTTAGGACTTTATAATCATTTTTTTAAAACGATTTTCTCATCCCTGACCAGCTCCGACATTTTCTGTTAAGATGTGTAAAATTAGGAACCCCTGCACTCCGCATTTGGAATATTTCGCTGAAAATCGAAATATACCTACTTCCAACGATTGCGAAAAGACCTCAACGCGAGTGGGCATTCTACGCCAGTAGCAGCGTGTATAATTAAAATGCGATAAAATATTTTCAAAAAAATACTCTCAAGTCAGGTAGCAATACAAGAAAATGACAATGTTAATCGTCACCTACTTATTATATCTGCATAGGTACAGGTAGGGTCGTAAAAGTAATAAGTATGCCGCGGCAATATCTGCATATCCTTTATGCGTACACTGGGTACACTCTGTATATAGAGAATTGCTTCCTGCCATTCGTCGTCGATATGCTAATAAGTGATGTTTATTGTCGAGTATGTTCACGTATGTAGGTACTCGTACTTTTGAAATTTATCTATTTTTCCTCTAGTGTTTTTCTGCGTGCGTCTGTCTAACTTTGGTCCGTTCATCCGGTTCATGGTATTACGAGGAGCGTGTGCGCTATCCGAAGTGACCCCACCGCAGCCTCATCATGCTGAGGTGAATTTACGACCAACAGTCCTTTGACTGATGCTTATCCAAACGACTGACTGGTGCGGAGCAACGCTGTGTTTTTTAGCTGCGATGCTAATAACGAAACGTAATCTCGTAGCTGTACTTCGTAGTTCGTAGATAGGAGATTTTTCGTATATAAATGGAAAGTGAGTATCTGGATAGGCGAATAGCCGCCAGTGTACTTTTACTTTTACCAATTTGGGTATGTCATTCGATCTGCTGCACGTCCACGTATGTATAGGCCTAGTATACCAGAGAGGTACACGATTTTTAGCCTTGTTGTATACATATGGAGCTTAACACGCCAATGAGGCGCAGAGATTTCTTTCTCGCCAACTCGAAAGCTCCTGTGGACACGGTTCTTCGAAGCTCGAATATATCTCGAGTGTCTAACTGGCTATTACGATTGGTATTCGGCGTTGTACGAGTATTATGTCTGAGCTATTATTGAAATCATGCATCAGGCGTGAATAACCTTTTTGATACGCTGATCTAGTTTTTTTCTCATCATACCGTGAACTACGTATCTTCAACAGCTTGTTATGTGCAATCTTGGCGTAGGAGGAGTTTCAATACACATCAAAAGTGATGTAAAAAAATTTACTCGTTAAAATCGACGATGCTAAATGCATCATGTAGTACAATAGTAGCATGAGAACGGACTGGAACCGATATATCGAAGGTGGTACTACTCGTATCGCAGATTGCACTCATCGTTCGGGTTTTTAAATTACTCGTACAACTTCCATAAGACGACGAGCTGTTAAAAATCTCCTTCCATTATCGTGATAGATCTCTGTACTCGACTGTTATCCGAATTTAAATATTTTATATATCAAATTAATACCTTAATGTGTATGAAGAGGAGGTGCTCCTTATGGAAATGGTCCCAGACATGTTACCGTGTCTCATCGCGAACTCGTAAATTATCAAATTTTTAAACTATACTGTCTGCGATAGTGGGATATCCGTGTAATTTTCTTCCATACATTTATTTTTATTTCCCACAATGAAAATTTTTTACGCAGGATTGGTCGAGTTGAGAAATGAGAACGTGCTATCGATTTGCATATTATTGTAGGCTTCCAAGGGTGATTGGAAGAAAAAAATCTTATCTTTAAATTGATCTAAATTTTTACTCCTACTGGTGAATTTCTTTTGGTACGCGAATAAATGACCTAGCCCTTTGGCGGTATATGCGAATCTGTATTTGATTAATAAATCTGGCACCTTGGAGCTAAAATTATTTTCAATTTTTTTAGGCGAATTTTCTAACAATATAAATGAAGAAAATCGAACTATTGAGGTAGGTCTCATGAAAAAATTTCATCACATTACAATAGCTCAATGTGGGGTGGGGGGGGGGGGGGGCTAAAAACACACAAAACATACATAAAATTTCAAAGCACGTAATTCGACAAACAACATCAAAAGCCAAATTCTCGAATATTACAAAATTAATAAAAATTATTCCAGGATTACCTGGCGTGGATTGCGAATGCAGGTGTAAGCTTGTACATACGTAGTACGTACATTACAGACGAAAATAGTACATATTATCATGGAATGAATAACAAAATATTCCATGTGTCATTTATTCATATTTTTTTTTTTTTTTTGCTAGTACCATTACTTACTCTAGTAATAAATTCTAGGCACTTGTAGCGAGTAAATTACCCGCATTTGGAATATCAACACAATGAAATTTCACTATCTTCGGACATGTGCATAAATGCATACTAATGGATAGTGTTTTGTTTACTCACAGTTCACAGTTATTCTTAGTTTTCATTTAATTGGTGTCTTTTTTTTTCAACTGAGCATATCTATGCGGTGGACAATGGCTCGATAATCGTTCGAAATTGCTGGATTTTGATTTCAAGTATTTGATTATAACATCGTTATTTCGATGTGATCCAAAAAAAAAAATTACTTCGTTAGTAACATTGAGAGGAGGGAACAATGGAACGTCATGTCATGAAGTCTTGGTGTTTCAGATAAATTAAAAAATTAAGAAATACGACTTGAAAATCTCCAATCTCCAAACTTATATTTTCAGTCGCAGAAGAATTTTTTTTTTTTTTTTGGAAATTCGAAAAAAATCTTACTGAAAAGCATTTAGTCGTAGAGTTTCAATAAAGGAATCCAACTTCAAATCGAAAAATTTTCCAATTTTTTTGAAGTTCAAGAACTAAGAATTGAAAATGAAAACTTGAACTGTGAAGTAACTCTTAAAGTATCAAAAAGTAAAAAAGTTTCAATATTCGAGTTTTAAAAATTTTTCCTATTTATATCAATTAACTTTTTCAGAATTGAAAATTCGTCAAAATTTAATTTTCGAAAATTTTTGACATTTCCAAACCATTTACTTACCTAATTGAAATTTTCAAATTTTCAAATCGCATAAAAATTGAAAATTCTAGTCTATAAACTAACATGGCATCGCCAGTATTTACGTATAAATTTTTGAAAATTTAAATCAATGAAAACGAAAATTACAATTTATTTCGGAATTGTCTTTTTTTGGAGCTGTAAGGAATTTTCGAAAAAAAAATTCCTTCAAAAATTATTACCTACCACTGAAAACAAAAAATTGAATTTCGATTTTTTTTTTTTGCAGCATTGATTAATTTATAATTTTCCTCCCAACTATAAATAATTAAAAATAACGTTTTTAAATGTTTTTTAAATTTTCGAAACTAGATTTTTGATTTTTTCTGTAGGTAAATCATTAGCAATAAAAAATATGTAAATTTTGAATAATTAAATTTTTTTGAGTCAATTTTTGAAAAATTTGACACTTTTGAATCATCATAAAATAATCAAAATAAAATTTCCTTAAAAATTTTCAAAATATTATGTTCTTATTTTTTTGTTTTTTTAAATCATTAAAAATCAAAAATTCAATTTTTCTCCTCTAAAAATCACTCAATATGAAAAATTAGACTTTGAAATAACCTTTCCATCATTATTAAATTTTAATTGTTTTTCCTAAATTAGGTATTGAAATTTTTAAACCATCAGAAATCAGAACTAGATTTTCTGAAAAATTTCCGAATTCGAAATTCAAAAATTTTTTGTTCTCTAAATCATGATCATTGAAAATAAAAAATAAAAATAAAAAATAATCTTCACAACATTGATCAATTTTAAAGTTCTCCTTTTTAAATACTGAAAACGAAAAGTGACCTTTGAAAAATTTTAAAAAATTCCACACGCAACTTGAGAAAATTTTTGACAATTTTGAACCATTAGAAATCGGAATTGATTTTTTTTCAAATTTCAAAATTCGATACTCGTAAATGTTTTGTTTTTAGAAAAATTCAACTTCAATAGGTATGATTTTCACAGCATTAATAAATTTTTGAAATTTTGAACATTGAGATAACCTAAAAATCATTATTTTTAATTTTTAATTTTTGAAAAATCTTTTTCAAAAATTTTAAAATGAGCTTTTTTGCAGAAATAATAAATGCTTAATTTTATTTACCTTTCTAATACCTAATTCAAAATAAAAAATTAAACTTAGAAACTTTTAAATCTTTTATAAATTACAAAAAAAAAATCAAAACTCGATTTCCATTTTTTTTTTTTTTGAATCATCACAAAGCATAAAAAATCAAAATTCCTGCAATGGCAATAAAAATGTTTCAAAATTCTATTTTCGACGAACTTGAGGAATTTTTCTACATTTTTCTAAGTCATCAGAAGTGAAAAAAATGAGCTTCGAAACGACTTATACCACACTGAAAAAAATCCAAGAATCGATTTGCTATAAATTTGTGAATTTTTTTCACAAACTCCTTTGGAAGACCTATGTTTGTTCCACTAGACAGTTTTATGACTGCTGATCTGGTACTAGGCAGACGTAAAAAAAATTAATTCGCGATATTTCGGTTTAAAAAGGACACCTTGACTCAAACTCTCCACAATAAAACTTTTTTTGCCACTACTAACGATACCGGATCCAAAAGGGTGAATAAAAACCTCACGCACAAACAATTCTTTTTCTAATCCAATTCAGTACCATTCTGCACAGGTACGAAATTAGTGAAAAACATTGCTGGTTTTAAAAGCTCCCATTCGTCATGTTATAAATTTCGCAACTTATGAAATCACTGCGGTACGATACCAAAATATAACTACCCCATTTAAACCTCTGACTTCGTACACATAATAGATAATCCAACCAGCACACAAGTCGAAAAAACCTACCCAAATCACACATACGTACATATTGTTAACGTTATCTTCGTACAATTCCGACAGAAAAAAAAACAACCTTATAGGAGTGTAATCACATCTCATAAATTTCGATATTCGCACGCAAGCACTATCGAATAAGATAAAAGAAAAAAAATGGTAATGGTAGTACCATACTAACAAGGTTACTGACAATCCTCGTAATAGATAATTTTTCTATATCAATATCAAACAAACAGAACATAAAAAGTTCATCCCTCAATGGGGGAGCGAAAAAAAATCGTCATTTAACTTGCGGTAAACGATTCGATGACATGCACGTAATGGTTTTTTTTTTTTATAATATGCGAGACTAAAGTAAATTTAGCAGTAAAATATATTTTTTTTTTTTTTCTTCAAACTTCGCACATCAACTAGGCGTATATTACCAGCATATACCGTTCTACAGAAATTATTTATCGTGGAAAAATTTCATTTCTGGTATGGTAAGATGAGAGATGAAGTGAAAAACTACTATAAACGTCTACTCGTTAACCGCGCAATTTTTTTTTTATTTGTTTTGTAATGGACCGTTGAATTGAAATGACGAATAAAAACCTAGGTATACTCTATGAACGAGTATGTAGGTACATCATACACATACCTACATATTCTTATCCGACAAAATAATAGCTTTTTAGCGCTCGTTTCAAATTATTAAACTAAAAATGTTATTAAGAGTTGTATATTCGTGACATTGAAGAATTTCGAAAATATACTTTATCAAATATATAGAAAATTTAATGGGCTACGTTTACCTAATGAGATGTAATTTTTGCAATAACGAGCTGAATTGTATAGGTTAATGTTCCAACTTCTTCGTATACCAATTTAATTTATGTCGAGTGGTTTATAAAATTAGAAAATTTAACGCCCGGAAATGTATACGTAAGAAGAAAAATAAATAGATCGTTTAGAACGTACTGAAATTTTTTTGGAGCTTCGGAGCAGAAAATTTTCAAATTTTGCCCCCCACCCCCTAAATATTCCTCGCATAATGAAACATATATTTGAAATTTCATAAAAAAAATTTTTAAAATGTTCAAAAATATTTATTCAATGAAAAAACAGAAAAATTAATTTAAAAAAATATACTTAGTTACTTAGGTACCTAGGTACTTATAATTTTTTTTTCAATTTTTCAACAATTAATTTTCAATTGAAAAATATTTTTTTGAAATAGTCGGTTTGTTTAGCGGGTTCCAAATAAACTTGAAAAATTTTAATGTTTGAAGACCTTCGCCCTTATCATCCTTCTTAGAAAAAAACAATAAATAAATAAGAGAAAATGTAGAAAAATCCAAAAAAATGATTCTAAAGAAAAATTTCAAATTTAATTTCTTTTTAAATTTAATTTCAAAACAAAAAAATATGTTTACAGAAAAATTAATTTAAAAAATGAAATTATCGTCTTGAAGAAATAGATTTTATTTATTATGTATTTTTGAAAACAACTGAAAATTGTTTTCAAGATATTTCTTAAAAAAATTTTGAAAACAAAGAAAAGAACTTAATTTTTAAAACGCATTTTCTATTGAGTTCAGAAAAAAATAAATTCTAAAATTTTCAATGTTCAAAGACCACTTCCGGTCGGTCGTCTCTCTTCTATCTTCCTCAGAATAAAACTAAAAAATTGAAAAAATTCAAAATTTAATTTTGGAAAAATTGAAAATTCAAAGAGCAAAAATGTGAAAAAATTAATTTGAAAAAAATAAAAAAAATAAGCAGGTACTCTAATGTAAAAAAAATTAAAATTTGAGTATTTTTTTTTGAAAAAAATAGTTTTTGAAAATTCTGAAAATTACATGTATTTTAAGAAATTTAAAAAATTTATTTTCCATTTTCTTTGAAAAAACATCCCAGTTTGGTAGTCAAACAGTAAATTTGAAAATCTTTACTGTTTGAAGACCTTCTCCGCTTTGTCACTTTCGGATTAAAATATTAAGTATGCGTATTTTTTTTAATCTAGAATTGACGTAGGTACTTTGTTTTATTAGTGTGCGTAAGCACACTATTGGTTTCAGTCTTGAAATATAAAATTTTGAAATAGGTTTATCGAGGTTAACTCATTAATGATGGGATGGATTTGGTTCAAATTTTCAAGGAATGTAGAGTTCATGAAGGCGGAGGGCCAATGAGATTTGTGTGTGAATCTAATGAGTAATTATCGAGATAATTGCAATTTTCACTGGAATAAAAAAAGGGAAAAGGGGACTTTTCTATTATTCATATCTTATCTTATCTTGGGGCAATAAATTTAAAGTGTTCAAAATCGAACAATGGTCACGTCACAACGTCCTCTTTGTGCTCTGCGGTTTTATCTTTTTTGGGGCAATAAAAATTTAAAATGTTCAAAATCAAACTTTATCAGCACAGCAGGCGGTAAACATTTTTTCAGCACAGCAGGTGGTAAAAAAAATCAGAAATCACGTCTCAGGCTCAGGGCAATAAATTCAAATTTTCAAAATCAAACAATGGTTCGTGTCTAGTTCTTATCTTATCTTTGCTTAGGGCAATAAATTTTAAATGTTCAAAATCGAACAATGATTCCGACTTGTGGTCTGCAGTCTTATCTTATTTTGGGGCAATAAATTTTAAATGTTCAAAATCGAACAATGGGTCGATCTAGTTTTCAGTTTGAGTGAATGGGGAGGTGGTGTGACTATGCGATGTTGGTGGGGGGCATGGCAAATTGAAATACCAAAGTAAGTATGCTTATGTTAGGTTAGGCTACTTACTGATAACTTCTCATAAAAGTTATTTCAGTAATACTACTCAGTAATTTTAGAATTCAAGCTACGCGCACTGTTAGAGCTGCGCTTGTTTTTTTTTTTTCAATTTTAAAAATTTTAATTCATTTTTGAAAAAGTTGCCTACCCAATTGGGGAGGTATTCGAATAAACTCAAAATTTTTCAATGTTTGAACACCCCTCCCCCCCACCATCCACCTCAAAATCAAAGAGGAAAAATGTGAAAAAACTCAAAAATGTATGTACCTAATTTCAATTTTTTTTTAAATTGGAATCCATTCAAAAAACAAAAATTCATCTCAAAGCAAATTAAAACCTATAAAACTTCTAAAAAATATTTTTTTAAATTTCAAGATTTTTTTAAATTGGGAAAAAACTTTGATTTGAGTAAGTACATTTTTTAAAAAGTGGCTTATTTTCGAAGATTTGAAAATTTTAACACCCCTTTCGCCATCCATTTTTAATAAATAAAAAAAAACAAAAAAAAAAAACAAACAAACAAACAAAGAGGAAAAAATGAGAAAAAATTTAATTTTTAATTTTTTTAAACTGTAAATTTATTGAAAAATTAAAAATCTATTTTTAATACCTAAAATTAAAAATTCTAGAACTTCTTTAAAAAAATATAATTATACATTTTTAAAAATTTTAAGATTTTTTTTTTAAATTGGAAAAAAAGGTTCATTGAAGCACATTTTTAAGAAGTCACTCATTTCCAAAGTTTCAGAACAAATTCTGAAATTTTTAATACTTGAAAAAGCCTTCCACCCTCCACCCATCGCAGAATAAAACAATTATGCAGATATTTAGTGATGATAAAAAATCAAAAGAAAAAAAATATTTAAATTGAAAATTCATTTTTTTTAATTTTAATGTTGAATCATTTCCCTTTTCTATTTTTTTTTTTTTTTTGAATTCGTTTGCAATTTTTTTTGAAGGTCACTTGGATATCTCACCTGAAAATACCACTACTCAAGTATAAGAAGAAAAATTTAATAATTTAATTTTTGAATCATGAATTTCATGATATTTTTTTTTAATTCAAAAATTTAATTTGAATTTTTGAAGAAATCTAAAAAAAATTAAAATTCTAAAATCCATTTTTTAAAAATTTTAAAAACCAGTCGTGTATTTTTTGTTGAATTGGAAACGTTTTCAGGACTTTCTCAACGTCCACATACTCTTGAGCCCAAATATTGATAAACCAGATACCAAACTCTTCCAAGACAAAATTAAAATTAGAAATAAAAGGACAATGAATTCATCAAAATACAAATTTTTGCTCCTAATTTGGTCTGACTATTCACCAGTCGGAAATTTCACTCAAATTAGCTCGGTAAATTCGCCCCTGAATTAAAAAAAACCTCTCACTCAAAACAAACCTCTCCACAATACGACGTAAAAATTGAAATAGAAAAAAAAAAAAAAATAGAATTCAATCGCATCCTAGTCAAAACTCGCCTTGGCCATCAATCGAAATGACATACGAAACGATGCACCACGTATCGATAAATCAAAGCTACGATTCGATATTACATAGTAATTCAAACAATAAACAAACGAGTGACTCGAGCAATTTAACGCTTTAAGGTAAACGCGGTAGTTGCGCTATAAGACCGGTTAATTCGTTTCCAGTTATGGATACAGTAACGTTACAAAATACCAATGTCGAATTTTCAATGTCATATAACGAGCTGTTTCCGGTTTTCATGGGAAAATGAAACGTTTCGAATATATATATAAGATTTAATTCCAAAGGTGTAATTAAAGAATTTGCATACACCTTATTTTCTTGTCAGCGCAAACGTACTATGGACAATGACTAGCTTCGGTTCTTTTTCGACAAGTTCATTGTTAAACGTTAATCGAGATTACGTCAACAATTAGCACAAGTCTATTTACCCCATTTATCACCATGTACAGTGAAAATCAACTGCAAAGGAAACGTATTATCAATAACACGAAAAAAATGATATTTTCTAACACCAGCGTGGTTTCCATTTGATAAGACACGTGAAATTTCACTGTCTCAGGTGCTGAGCGAGGAGAAGGGTGAGGAGAGTAGAGAACGTCTTGCGACAACACGTACACGAAAACATCATATACTCGAATATGCCATTTACGAAAAAGAAAACCAGGCAAATGATCCGTTTTGTTTTAATTTCCGTTCATTTTGAACGAGTTTTACGAATATTTATACAGGATGTTGTCGAATAATTGGCACAATTAATTGTTCACATTGGATCGGACCCCCCTTGACAATATGTAAATAACTCCTGTTGATATGATCCCTTGGCAACAAGCTCGAATTTACCTCGGTTCGATGATTTTTTCCAAAGGGAGGAAGTACATACAAGCACACTCTTTTTTAAAAAAGCAGGCTATGTAAACGTCGTAAACTAGTTTACGTAGATATTTTGTATGTACGTAAATTTCTCTTCTCTGTGGTCTGGAATGAGGTATATATTTTTCTTTTACGATTGTGAGTGAAGATTTTGGGTCGCGACCTCAACATCGGAACAACTCAAACGTTTCATTAAAATGGGGAAAACACGTTCAAAATCTATATCTATTTAATGATTAGTTTACCTGCAACGACTGTGAAAAATAAGAATGATTTCGAAAAAATACCCATACGCGTGTGATGGCCGCAAGGTTAGGCATTATTTTTTACAGATAATTAGGTATTCGACTGGCATCCTCGAGATGCGAATCTCGAGTTTGGACTTGCGATACCTCAGGTGTGAGCGACGTACGTGTATTTTTTTATTTTACTAGATAAGGTGAATTTTTGAATCGGTACTAACCTTAACTTTATTTTGATTTTTGTCGTCCCATTTGCTTTGTTTTCGTTTCGGGCAAACAATGAGACGTTCTTGTTTGGAAGACATCGAATTCCGTGAATCGTTGGTATCCATTTTGGTGACATTCGCAAAGTATCTTAATTCTGAAACCAATGGATTGTATTTTAGTTGAATTTTCTACGAAAGGAATAATACCATAACTAATTTGAGGAAAAAGAGAGTTAAAGAAATTAGAATGAGAGTGCCTTATTTCCAAATTTTGGAAATAGAATGAGTTTTTACTCCCTCCTATTTTCAGTATTCTGCTCCAAGAAATAGAATTTTCAGTCTCAAGCATATTACGAGAGAGTGCACTTTTCCAAAATTTTGGAAATAGAACAGAAATAAATTTTTCACCCGCTCCTTTCTTTAGAATTTTGCCTCAAAAAATATAATTTTCAGTTTATCAAAAGAATTACTGGGTATAAATATTACAGATGTTCTTATTTGAACTTGATTTTTTTTGGTCTTAACCCTAAGTTGTTCCTTTTTTTGAAAAAATACCATTTTTTTATTTTTGTTTTAATGAATTTTCCAATTTCAGTGGTGCCCTTCCCAAACTAAAAAAAAAATAAAAAATAACAAACTTCCATAGTTTTGCCTTTTTTAGTTCTAAACCATTTCAGTCGTACCATTTCAAGAGAAGTGATTCCCAATCTTTCATTTTCCTCCTGACTCAATTTTAGCTGGTACCTTAGAACTCGATCCCGTGCTTCTTAAAAAATGCAAAATTAAAAAAAAGAGCAATCAAATTTAGAATTCAAGAAAGTTGTTTTTTTAAAGAAAAAACGTGCATTATATCAACTTTTAATTTTTTTAGTTGATAACTTTAGTAACTTTTGGATGTCAAAAAACTAACCAAAATCAACAAAAAATTTTAAATAGATTTTTTTTTCAATAAAAATTGAATAATTGCTTTATTTTTCAAGATAGTGGCCTGAAACCACTTCCATTCATTCCTGGAGAAATCAAACTCTACCTATCCAAAAAAAAAATCAAAAATCGAAAATTTCAACGAGGGGTCTCTTTTCCCAAGCGCTCTCATATACACTAATTTATTATTAAAAATATTATTGAAGTTGAAAAATTTCGATTAAAAAATTGCATATTTCATTACAAATTTTTTTTGCAAAATATTTGTGAAAATGATCTAAATTCTTTGAAAATCTTCGTTTAAAAAATTCTAAAATTCATTGATTTTTTTTGCAATATTGTGCATAAAATTCTCTATAAAAATTTAGTAATTTTTTCAAAATTTCGAAAAAATTGCTCTCAATTTTTGTGATTTGGTGAAAAACTTTCCTGAAAATTTTGTGAAAGATTACTGTAATTTTGTAAGAAATCCTAAAATTTCTTTGAAAATTTTTTAAAGTTCAATTCGATGAATTCTGAAAAACTTCTCTTAAAATTTTGTGATTTTTTTTTGAGTTCTGAAAAATAAACCCTAAAATTTATTGAAAATTGTTCTGACAATAAAGAATAAAAAACTGTGATTTTGTGTAAAATCCTATGAAAATTTAACAACTTTATCAAAATTTTGGGAGAATTCTCAAAAATTTTTGAAAATTTTCTGACGTTTGTGTTTTTTTTTCAATTCTCAATACCTACCTATCTAATTCAACAAATTTTGAAAAAAAATTCCAAAATTCTGTAAAATGTTCTAAGTTCTGTAAAAAAATTTGTGAAAATTTTTTGATTATTTTTTCAAAATTTTCAAAATAGGCACTCTAAAATTTATTGAAAATTTCATGACAATTTTATGAAATTTTTCACAATAATTCTGTATAAAATTCTATGAAAATTTAGCAACTTTTCTAAAATTTTGAAGTAATTCTGTAAAATGTGTAAACATTTTTCATTGATGAAAAATTATCTAATTTTAAATTTTCTGAAATTTCGTAACCACTTTTTGAAGTTTGATAAAACATTTCGGTACCTGTAGAAATTTAAAAAAAAATTTTATGACGAATTTCCCAAAATGGTAACAAATCCTGAAATTTATTGAAAAATTTCAGACGTTCTGTAAGAATTTTTTCTGAAATTTTTAAGGTGATTCTCTCCATTTTGTGAAAAATTGTCTACGATTCTATAAAATATAAGGACAACTACTGACGTTCTGTAAAATATTATTTAATTTTTTTTTTTTTTTAATTTCTAAAATTTTGACAAAGTTTCAAAATTGAATAAAAATTTTCTCATCATCTACGAACTTTTTTTCTATAATTTTGTGTAAAATATTAAAATTTTGGATTAATTTTTTTTAATTTTGTGAAAATTTTTCCATAATTTGCTAAAGAATTCTCTGAAACTTGGTAAGAATTTTTCGAAATAATTTTGTGAACCCCCTCCCTCCCAAATGCTCTGAAATTTTGTGGAAAATTTTCTATGATTTCATGAGAACTCTAAAGTTTTACGCGAATTTTTTTGTAAAAAAAATACATTTCACAATAAATTTGAAAATTTGCTTTTTACAAAAAATTTGTAAATTTTCATGGATAGAAAAATGCTAAGTGTTCTGGAAAATATTCGTAATTTTCCAACGAATACCCAATCCTTGAAGAAAGTAAAATTAATTCTCGCTTTGAGCAAATTGTATTGACCTTCCTTTCTTTTCAAAATTGAGAAAATTTTAAACTTTTTCAATTTTTTTTTTTTTTTTTTGTTCAAACCCATCACAATTTTTCTTTTTTTAAAGAAATGATTCCCAATTTTCCATTTTTCCCTCAACTGAAATTAATGGAAATTTTTGAAAATGGAGGCCAATAGACACCAAATTTGAAATTGGTCAATTCTGAGTTTAAAATTTGAAAATTTTGTCAATTTTATTTTTTATTCAGATGAGGATGTAACTAGGCACTATTGTAACTTCAATTATAGGGGAAAATTTTAAAAAAATATATTATTTTCCCAGAAAAAGAAACAAGTTTTGGAGATGAGACCAAAAATATGATTTCAGACAATTTCAAATTTTTACACTTGAAAATGACACAACATCAATAGCTGATCACAAATGACAATTTTTATTTCATTCGTAACAAAATCAATTGAAAAATTTCCTCCGATACTACGACAGCCATAGAAAAAATTTAAAATATGTAATGCAACGCGGAATTTGCAATCTTACAGTCTATGGTTCTATTACACAGATAAAAGCTTCTCGTATTTTTCCGCAAACGCAACAGTACAATGCAATAATAATTACGTTACACTTGATTTTCGTTCAAATTAAACTTGTTACGCGTCCGAAGACGAGGTTATTTCTTGCATTACTAAATACCTCTGAGAACTTGCAACTATTGTGGTACAATGAGAACACGAACGATTGATAAGTCGCCATAGAAAGTGGGTAATTTTTTTCAATCCCATTACATAGATCCCTCGATATTACGAGTACATATTAAGATAAAACGAAAGATTTATTGAAAGGGACATAGGTATAGGCGAGGTTTTCTATAATATTTCGGTAGTACGTTCTTTGGTGAAAGGTTAGAATCATTAATCATCGTAAAAGAGTCTCGATTTACTTCACTTAAATTCGTAATTTCGTCTTCTTCAATCGTTCGCAAAACAGATTATCAATTCAAATCACGATTTCGCAATTTTACGTATACCAGACGAATGATAGTAATTGAAATAATTACAACTTATTACAACGTATTTGAGCACCATGCAATTTTACGTCTGTTTAAAATTTTCAATTATATAATTTTCTACGTCTCAATGGCAAAAATTTATCCTTGATTGTTAAAATTTGAATACATCGAAATTTTAATACTTTTTCATATGCCTTCAGAAAGGTACAAAATAATTAAAAAATTTCTCAACGTCTTAAAAATTTTGTCAGCATCATCACCAGCATCTCTATCTATGCGACGATCAACACCTATGATTGAATCGAGATACTATAACGAGAATAAAATTAGTTTTATTGTCATCGTAAAACGGTTTTTTCGAATGGGGCCATCAACCTTGGTTCCAGGCGATATGTATCCGATGTTATTATTATTACACATAATAATAATAGTATTAATCACGGACATAGTTCGTCGTGGTAATCTAACAAATTACACGCACGCCAGTTGCTTCTATTTGTTATGTCTTTTTTTTGTTGTGATTCTTTCATAATACACGCTGAAAATTGACCATCAAGTTTTCTTTGGCTGCAGTATTTTTCTATGAAGTTTTTTTTCTTCCTTTTTCTTTTTAAAATTAAAAGCCAACGAAATAATGGATTTTTGGTTACAATGACCATAACGTATCAGTGGTACCCAAATGAGTACATACGAGGTGTAGGTGATAATAAAATACGTGCTCGTAGATGGCACATGAATGAAGAAGATTGAATGGTATTTTTTGAGGAAGATATTAAATGAGTCATGGATTTATTGGGCTAATTTTTACCTGAATCAGATGTGCCGTTAGGACATAAAAATTTCCAAACGTTGAATCATAGTTGGTTAACTTCAAAATGATGACATTTTCATACGCAACTATTGAGCGAAAAACTCGAAAAAAAGCGAAATACGTACAACATTTACACGCGAAAACACAATCACAATAACAAAAGAAAAAATTTAAGATGATTTACGAAAACTCGAATTGACTCGAATACTCGTATCTAACACATCACTTTTGTTTTCTAAATAAAAATTAATAACTACGGGGAAAATTATACTACATTTACACAACAGATTAGCTGATCTTTGAAAATAATAAAATAAACTCAACCGTAAAATCTCGCACGAAAATAATAATTTTTTCCGTCAAAGCAAATATCAAATCGGTTGAAAACTCAAAATCAAATTTTCAACAATTTTTTTCCACGATTTGTTGATAAAAGATAAAACTCGATCAGGGGGGGAAAATAAAATATCGGACCGCCAATAACGCCATCGTTTGTTTGAGAAACATCACTACGAAAATACGATCAGCTAAAATACTTCTGACGATGTGAGCATTTACATGACACCATAAGGTATTATTTACTTGACGTTTTTCCAGGTGAAAAAAAGGACTAGGCCGAAAACGTGATTTAGGGAGCTTTTGTGGTAAATTATCAAAGTACAAAATTTACCAGTAATTTCTCAACTTGTACTGCACAAAGTTGAAATTGCTTTAAATTTTGAAAATTTGCGTTAAAATTTTCCAACTTTGACTGAATTTCAGAATTTGAGGGGAAATTTGACGAAAAACGAGAAAAACTGTCGAAAATTTTCAAACTTTACTCCAACAAACGGATTTTCTTTCATTTTCGTTTCATTTTCTTGCAACGTAATTTTGCTATGTGGAAATTACGCAGGTAATTTGAAATTTCTGTCGAGCTTATCAATCAATGTCAAAGAAAGTTAGCCAAATTTACAATTCCAAAATTGGCAACATTAAAATTGAAGCCATAAATTTTGCTATTGGTGCGTGCGCATTGTACGGTGCAGACCAGTAGACCACATTGTGAAGTGACTACCGATTGTTTTACGAGTAGTTTAAAATTACGAAAATATTCATTATCAAATCTTTTAATTTAAGTGAGTGCAATTTCGCAAGCGGAATTTAATTCTGTACTTGTTTTTTTGCGCGATACGTTGTCTAATTTACCAATTTACGCGAAGTATCGTTGGTATAGTTGTGTGTTTATTAGGCGCCATTTTATTGTGCATAAAATGATAATCATGTGGAAATCCATTTGTATTTAAGTTTCCGCCGATTAAATTACCCTTTTTCAATTCAATTGTGCTACATTGGGTTTTGATCGAGTCAAATAATCAACTACCAACATGGAAAACCAATACTGTGTCGGAATAGGTAACAGGTACGCGTTATTCTTGGAGGAAGGAGAGAATTCTTTAACAGCTATCAAAAAGAAGTTGAACAAAGAAACTAGGATAAAGGATAAACAAAGTAAGAAAGAAAACGCCGAAACTAAAAAACCCGAACCGGTGAAAACTCCAGAGAAACCTAAAAAACCAGCTGAGAGTAAGCCTGCTACCAACGAAGTCACACCTAAGAAAGGTATGGTTTTTAGATTTTTTCGAATTATAATACTTATTATAGTTATTTTACTCGTTATTTTGCTACTTGCATGTCAAATTTTACTACAACTATGTTTTCTGTGTAATTTACGTCGTATACATTGTCTTATGAGTATCATGTGTTGTATAGCATGTAAATTTGCCCTTTCGTTTTATGTCGAACAGAAGTCAAAGAGAAGAAAAATGATTCTGCCAAAGGAAAAGAGAAGAAAGTTAACGATAACGTCAAAAGGTAAAGTTATTCTTCGTACGTCATTCTAGACCTTACTTAATTTCCTAACGAATGCCTATAATTGTACAGAAAAGAAAAAGATCCTCAAGACAGAAGTCGTAACAACAAAAGTATCGAAAGCTCTCCGGTAGAAAACGACGTTAAAGAGAAGGATACTAGTAAACCTAACGAATCGAGTGGTAATGCTCGTAAAAGTAATTACGAAAATCGAAAACCCCCTCGTGATAGAAAATTCGATAATAACGATCAATATCAAACGAAAACATCGCCTCCTTCGAATAAAAAATTCATCAAGGACGACTGGAATGATAAAGATGGAAGCTCTGATAACACCGCCGAACGTTACCAAAACGATGATAATCGAAATATTAAAGAAAACGGTCACGGGCCTTATAGTGATGTGAAACCACGTGGTGGTGGACGTTTCAATAAAGGAAATCGTGGTGGCAGAAATACATTCGGTGGAGGTGACCGTAGAAAAGAATTCGACTCTTTGGAAAAGTAAGTTATCATTTTAATAAATTATTCTAATCGGAGTGCACATTTTTACGACTTTTTTAGCATAATGAACGTTTTAAAGTACCTAAAAACTTTACCGTAGTCGTTGTAATCATTTTATTACCGAAGAATGAAATTTTTTATCAGAATTTTTTTCCCGTCCTTGGATCATTTGCATATTTGAATCGTCGAAAGAAAATACAAAACATAGCTACTTCGTCATAATGTATTTTCTTATCAATTATTTACAATTGTATCGATTTCGAATCGGATACGAAATACATTAATATTGTAAACTGTGAAGTCATCTTATCGCTTTGGCAATACACTCACATTCGAAAAAAAAATCTTATCGAACAAAATACTACAAAATTTTATTTATTTTATACCAAAAACGAAATTACCAAGTCGTCTTATCGTTTTGACAGTACAGATATTTGTGAAAAAAATCTTCTATCGAATATTTACTAATTTTTAATTTATTTTACAGCAAAGAAGAGTTTGATACCAATAAAAATGAATCTAATGGAGAAGAAAAGGCTGAAGATGAAACTGATAACGCGTAAGTTTCGTTTCACTGGACAATTAGCTGATTCCTCGACCATGCCTAATCATAATTTACCTCGTGTCTGTTTAGGGATAACCAAAAAGACGACGAAAACAAAGCTGCCGACGGCGAAGGCGACGGATCAAACGAACAAAAAGAAGTCAAGGAGTTCCTCACCCTGGACGAATGGAAGAAACTTAAAGGTCAGCGACAAAAACCGCAGTACAACTTGCGTAAGGCTGGCGAAGGCGAAGATTTGACTCAATGGAAGAACATGCGAGAATTACAAAGGAAAAAAGACGAGGAATTTTTGAAAAATGGTGGCGGCGCTGGCAGCGTAACTGGTAACGAAACCGAAGAGGTATGAATATCAAAGTGGACGTAAATCACGTATGTATTCGTATTTTAACGATTTTCCATTCGTAGTCGCAAGAAGCAGCCAATGAAAACGTCCAACGAGTCGCTCGTCAGAAGCATATTGATATCAATGTCCATTTCCGCGATGCGCCGGTACGTGGTCGTGGAGGCAGAGTGATTCGTAGTAATCGTTTCGGATACAAAGGAGCCAATTTCGATCAGAATGAAAATTTCGGCGGCGAGAGCCGTCCTCCTTTCGTAAGTAGTCTGGAAATGACCGAAACATTTGCGATGAACTGGAAGTAAAATTGTGATTTCATGTTTTAGCGGAGGAATCGTGACGGTCCACGCGAAGGGGGACATCGTGATGGTGATCGTGATCATCGAGAGCCCCGAGAAGGTGGCTATCGCGATCGCGAAGGTGGTCATCGAGAAGGTGGCTACCGCGAAGGTGGTCATCGAGAAGGTGGCTACCGCGAGGGTGGTCATCGAGAAGGTGGCTATCGTGAAGGTGGTCATCGTGGCGGTCCGGCTAGAGGAAATCGTCAACACGCGCCTAAAATGGATGACGAGAAGACCTTCCCTTCTTTAGGTTAAAAAGTAATTTTTCAACTGTCGCCGATTACATTTCTCTAGTTTCTACCAGCACTACCCCTGGCGCTAGTCCTGAACGTTCCTCAAAATGTATATATGTACGCGGTGCGGATTACTTTTGAGTAGTGTTGACCCTTATATATCTTCATGTAACGAGTATTTCGTAAATTACAATTTTTTTTCTTCTCTCTGTCTGAATATTGAAAACACAAAAAAACAGTGTCCATTTCTCTTACTAGTGGTAGTGCATTCATTTCGCATAATATGGTCGAAAATTCAAATTCGAATGGTGTTGCTCTTTATTGTTTTGTCAAAAATAATTTCAGTTTTGTACGCGTATTAATTTCTAAGTTTAAAATGATTTGTTTTAACAAATAATTTTGTTTGTTTATTTAACTAAAAAAAAAAACATCATTTTATAAAAAGTTACAAAATCTTAATATTGTTAAGTTTTCGAGTTTTGCAAACCTCTACTTTTTTTTTCTCTTAAATTCTGTTCAGATTTAAGAATTTGTTATTTAAATTGTATTTAATAATTATTTAAGTCAGATTACCAGATATGATAAGTTAAAAATTTAAGTTATTTGTAAAAAAAAACTTTTTTTTTCGGGGTAATTGACTTTAATGTAAAAAAAAAAAAAAAAAAAAAAAAAAACCTGTTGTTCGATTATATAGATACATTATTAATGTATATTTAAACCTATGTAGGCTAATTTGTAATTAGTCGTGTAAATCACTGAGTGCATTTTTTCTATAGCAATTCTTTTCGTTGGGGGTGATTACCTCTTTTTACAGGACAAACGAGTTGTTCTTTAAACTTAAGATATAGTCGAGACAATTTTATTTTGATTTTGTAACCAACCTTTTTAATAAATTATAACTGTAAAAAAGTAATATTTTTTAAAAAATTGTGTGCTCAGTCGATAATACCTAACGTTATATTTACGAAGGTAAAAAAATAGCATAAAAAATAACTTTGAAATCGCGGTCGAGCTTCGTATTTAAATCGAGAAAAAAAACTAACCTCAAAAACGTATTTCATCTTGATACGAAGGAGAGTTGATGTGTTCATTATGAAGTAATCGTCTCGTCTTGATTTATTTTATAACGAACGAATTATTTAATGTTTACAGTTAGCTGTGATTTTTCAATTTTATTAGACGACGATGGTAGCTCGGCTGGTTTTATTGTTCTTTAAAATTTAGGTAATCATTTTTTTTTAGCTAGCTACGCTATGAATTTACCTATAAATATCCTGTTCTGTTCCTATGTGTAAAAGTTGTATAGCAATGGCTGGATATTTTTTGCTATATTGGATTGTATTTTGTATTTAAAAGAACTCGGCGTTCGTGCTGCAAATTTTAAAATCCTAATTATAAATATGTTCGATTAACTTGTTATTTTTATTTCAATTGGATCGCACGTGGTGTGGAAGTTATTCGGAGTTGTCTACGTTGAATTACGTTGTACGTATATTTTAAAGTGTAGTGGTGGTTCTCGACAATACCTTTTTTTTCTCGCAATATTTCAAAAGCAAATTTTTTAAGTTATGGAAAAAATATTTACATTAGTGCCACGTTTTATTTATTAACGTTTGAATAATCGGATGTGTTTGTTTAAAAAATTGTATATAATAGATTTTTCTTGCTTTTGTAAATTGCACAAAATAATCTTACAATGTTAACAATAAATGTGTTAGTTCACGTGGTGGTGATTTTTATTTCAGATATTGAAGTAATAATGTGCCCAAAAAATAGAGTCAGCATTTTGAATAGGTAAAGATTTTTTTATTCCGAACGTTTCTTTCGATGTCCTATTAACCACCAAAAAAATCCCCGAACCTCACCCCTCTCTTCGTCAAGTTCAATAAAAATGTCGATTCAAAAAGATCTCTTCGTTTTTCGCTATTATAACTCTTTGAATATGCGTTTAAACAAAAATATGAATATAAATGAAATTAAAGTACTTTATAAACTTTTTCGAAAAGTTGACAGGTGGCGCAAAAAACACGTGTCAAAATATACAGGGTGAAAAATATGAATATTGCCCCCCCCCCCAATCAAGGCCACGAATTAAAAATTTTTTTTTGAAGGGATCGTATTTAAATAAATGATGAAACACCGTATACTCCAAAAAAATCACCACCCCTCTTACCGAAATGTATCATTTATGGACACCATGTGAATTATGAACCCCCTTTTGTAAAAAAAGTGAATAAGTCTGCAATAGTGTCCCATCAAAAAAAAGTTCAAATAAAAGTTGAAGTACATAAGATTTTATACTAATACGATTTATTAATTTTTTTCTACAAATCAACGGGTGGCGCAAAAATACCCATCACTATGTACACAATGTTCAAAAAATAAGAATTTTTACAAATACTTACTTTGTGGTGAAAATCTCGACTGAAATGGGTTTTAACAAAAAAATGCTCATAACTAAAATTAAATATCATAAAATTTACAACAAAAAAGATCATATTCATTTTTTTCGAAAAATGAACGGGTGGCGCAAAAATCAGTGCCCAAAATATACGTGGTTAAAAACATGAAAAATTTTCCTCATTTCTTTAAATAAAATAAAATGTAGTTGTTGGATCAAAATGCAACTTGATTTCTTCATTTCACTGAGTTGCAAAGGTCATGCATCTGATACCTGTGATAACCAATTTAGGAATTTTTATTGTTGACTTGATTTATAAAGAAGTTTACTCAATATAGGTATTCAAATAAGAATACGAAATCTTGGCTATTGAAGTGAAAATTGGAATGGATGCTGGATAAATCTTGAATCCTCTTAATTTCCTTAGTTGTTGCAATTCGTTGAGAAACATTTTTACACTCACTTTGGGGGTTTGTAAGTACCATGAGATGTCGTACAGTTCATCTATTACTTCTTCTTCCTGATGGAAATGAAAATAATGATGGATCAGGAGGCTTTTCTGAACTTCTGATATGTCGAATTGTTTATTACTCACCATGGTGAAAATACCCCCCCCCCCCCAGCACACTGGTAACAAAGCTGTCTACCGAAAAGACCTAACAAACATACGTATTTTCTCAATCTTTAATTTGAAACCTAATTAAGGTCGTAGTGTGGTATTAATTAGGTCACTGACTTCGATCAAAACAAAGCTCAATAATCCGTAGGTCAATTCGCAGGAAAATAATAAATTGAACCATTCCCTAAAGTAAATCATGTTGAGTAGGTATTAGAATTCACCAAAAATTTATTAAATTGAAAATTTGAAAAAAAATCTTTTAAAATAGTAAAACATTAAATTGTTGATAAAAATATTTTGAAACATTCACAATTTATTCAATAAATCAAAAATTTCAAATACTTAGCAAACAGGTGAACCAAAAATATCCTCATTAGGTAAGTATTTAAATTTGTAAAAAAAATAATAAATTGAATAATCCCCCAAAAAATAATGAATTATACAAAAAAATAAAAATTATTAGAATGATTCCATGTTTAAGAAATCAAAATTTTTAGAATTTGAAAACATTCACAGATATTCGATTGGATTGGCTAAATCAGGAAATCTGTCGAAGTTGAATTGAGCAATCTAATGAATCGAAAACTCACAAAAATTGAATAAGATAAATATATTTTCAAAAAGTAAATAATTTCAATTTGTAAAAAATTCTATAAATTAAGATTCTTCAAAATATATCAAATCAGAAAAATCTCCCAAAACTTGATGGATTGAAAATTTCTAAAAATTTAATGAGCTGAAAAATCAAAAACAATAAGGCGTACATAAATTTTTATTGAAAAATATGAAATTGAATTTAATATCTATGTTTTGTTCAAAAATTTGAAAAAGAATTCTTCAAAAAAATAAACTGATTTTCCCCAAAAAATGAGGCGGTTCAAAAATAATTTTTTAATTCTAAAAAAAAAAAAAAAAAAAAAATAGGCAGATTTCTGTAAAGATTTTTGTTTAAAAATATTGAAAAAAAATTTTCAACCACTCAAAGAAGATTGAAATGTTTTTTCATTTCGAAAAAATTCAAAAAAAAATCTTTAAAAATTGAAATAAGTATTTCACTAAAAACACAAGAAAAGTTTGTACTCTAAAAAAAATTAAAAATAATAAAATTGAAATACATTTTCTCTAAATATTTTTAAAATATTTTTATTTTAGAAATTTTTTCAAGTGTTTTTTTTACTTGAAAAAAATGGATAAATAAATATTTTTATCATTATTTTCCCCCCAAAATAAATGAGAAAATATTTTTGGTGCAAATAAAATTTCTCAGAAAAAATTTAAATATTTTTTCAAAAAAATAAAATGAAAATTTTCTAAAATAATGTTAAATAAATTTTTCGCAATAAATTGAATTGAATTGAAAATAATTATCATTTTCACAAAAATAATTTGCAGAAAATGAAAAATTCCGAGGAAGTTTTTTAAAAAATGGTCTGAAAAATATTTTTTGAACAAAAATAGAAATTTGTAAACGCAAGAAGTTTAAAAAAATTGGTTTTTTCAAAAATTTTCAACGAAATGGTCACTGCATTCTTTACATTGGTACTTCTACCCAACAAGATCATTTTCAGTGATTTTATTCAACTTTCCCATGTTTTAATGAAAAAAAAAAATTGAAAAACTCAGAATTTTTTCATCAGAACCCCTCAGAATGGACCCAAATTTAATCGAGCAATTTTTTCAAAGAAATGAATTTAAGGAAAATTTGAAATTCACATTACATGGCAAGAATCAATTTTTTTTTCTAAAATGGGAATAATTGAAAAATTCAGAATTTTTTTATCAGATCCTTTCAGAATGGACCCAAAAAATAAGAAAAAAATTTATTTGAACAATTTTTCCAAAGAAATTGAATTTAAATAAAATTTGAAATTCACCATGTAATAGGTACCACTGGTACTCCTATTATACATGGCAAGCATGAATTTTTTTTCAAAAATCGGAATAATTGAAAAATTACAAGAACTGGAGTTTAAGGAAAATTTGAAATTCATTAAAATGAAAAAAAAAATTTGAATCAAAATGGTCTTAAAACATACATATTAATAGCCCCCTTCCCCCCCCCCCCAAAAAAAAAACATTTATCGCGATTTTTCAAATTTATACCTCATTTTCAGGAACTTTACTTTCTGGAAAAATATCGCAGTTTATGCAGTTCCTAAAAATTTGAGGTGAAGTTGAAAAATCGTCATAAATGGTTTTTTCGGGTAAAAATAAGTTTGTACGTTAAATTTTTCTCTTCAAAAAATGTAAAAAATGGAGTTTTTACACCATGTTCCCTCAAAAACAGAGGTAAAGATGAAAAATCACCAAAAATGATCTTTTTGGGTAAAAGTAACCTATGCATTTTGAAAAAAATTCAATTCCAATTTTTTGATTGATTTTTTTTCGTTTTTTCAATAAAAGAGCTCTGCGCCCTACTCAAAATAATATTTTTTTTGAAGAAAAATTTTTAGGGAGTTGATTTTACATAAAAAAAAATCATTTTTAAAGGGCCAATCCTATCTTTGACATTTCGAAAAAAATAAAACAATGAACCACCCTATCGAACATTATTCTATCTATGACAAAAACAGAAATGATTCTTTTCATATTATCAAATAGGTATGTCTTAAAATTCACCAAAAATACTTACCAAGTTACCATTACTTTTCGTGTATAGGTTAAAATAACACATTACACTATCGTCTCCAAATATAAATGTGGGTATGGATAATTCTAGATAGAAACCAAAGCCTTAAAATTAATAAGCCATCGAATCAACGAATTTTCCTAAAAGATAAACAACATTGGCAAATAAACGCAGCTTGAGTAAATAAAAGTGCCTACCTATGTGTAATTACCAGCATAAAATTTCGTAACGGAAATACCACAATTTTGAATTATTCACGTCCTTATTACGATTCACATTGAACAATTGGTATATTACACAATCGCAAGTTCATTAGCTTCGAAAATACCCCAATATCGTTCCATTACTCGCCACCATCTCGTACTGGCTACATCTTCGCGAACTTGGAAATGTGATCATTTTATCAGCACCTCGTACCTACCTAGTATTTTAAATCACCAAAAATGGCAAACCCATCGACCGATGCTTTGGAAGGTCTCGTGATCGCCAAAGTAGATAAGATTCAAAACGAGAAGGAAACAATAGTGGAAAGATTTTTGAAATTTTTCGTCAGCAGCGTAGGCATTCCTCAGGAGTATCAGAGCAAATTCATACGTCAATTTTGGTTCAAAATCTTGGTAACGTTTTTCATTTCGTCCGTTTCTAGTCAATTTTTGCACTGTTTTTTTCTCAACACGGTAGGAGATATTATACAAGCTTTGGTATTCATTCTTCACTCGGTGTTTTTGAATTTCGCCACGTTTTTCATTTTCGTACGTCAAAAGTATGTCGTCGAGATGGTTAAAATCAAAGACGATTATTTTTCCGGATTTTACGAGAAAAGTTTAGTGATGAGGAATTACATGACGGCTGATGATAAATTAAAGAAATTTTTAATCAAGTTTGGTACGACTACGTGCTTGGTGCATTTTTCCAGTACAGTGTTGTCGCCTCTGCTGCATTTCATATTTTCAGGTAATTTATTCGTCTATTCACAAAATCAATTTTGCAAATTTTTTCAATCAGGCCTTATAATTTTTCAATTGTATCCAACGATTACCAAGCTATATTAGCTGATTTCGTTTTTATTTTATAGATGCCACAGCTGGTAGCGACGAAACACTTATCTTACCTAGCTGGTATCCGTGGGAAATAACCAACGTTTTTACCTATTCGTTGACTTTCGGTTTACAATTCATTCAAGTCACCTCGTTAATGGTTCCGATTTTGGGAAATTTCTTATTCGTTGTATACTTCGTGATAGAAATTCGTATACAGAAAGATAATCTGCGTACGTCTCTGAGTAACATAGTCGTCTATGCCTACTGGGAAAGTATGAGCAACGAGTCGCCTATATTTCAAATGTTATCAGCCAACAATGGAGGGAACAAGACTTACGATGAGTTGCTCATCGAGTATTTGCAAGATTGCATCAAACATCATATTTTAATCAACTTGTAAGATGGGGTTTTCACCACGTTACCTGGTTTGAATTTTCTTACATTAATATTATGAAATCTTACTTCTACCTAATAGGTTTATAAGAAACTTCATCAAATGCTACAATATTGTATTTATTGGATGTCTGGCGTACAGCGTTAGTAATTTATCACTGATTGCGTACTCGGCGGTGTTACTTCAGGTAAAATATGAGCTTCATTTTTGCACACCTACTCAGTAGGTCTTGGTATATTGGAGCATAATATCGTATGTCTAGAAAAAGAGAAGATGAACGACATTTTAAAATTTTTCAAAAAATTATTTTGTACCAAAAATAAAATACTTTTCAAACTATTATTTTGAAAATTTTTTCTTTTTTTTTCAGAAAAAAATTTTTATTAGCTATTTTGGGAATTTTTTGAGAAATACTTTCAAATTTTTCTCAAAAAATGTTGAGATAATTTTTTACAAAAAAATATATTATTTTCGTAGCTTTTTTAAAGAATTTTTGATTTTGTCATTTGAAAATGTTTAAAATATTTCCTACCTGTGATTTTTTCCCCAGAAGAGTTTTTTTTTTTTTTTTAATTTAATTTTTTATTTTTATTAAAGTAGGTAATTTTATACCTAATTATTTTTTCAAGAAAATTTTAAAAATACATATTTAGGTATTTCATTGTTAGTAAAATTCTTCCCAAATTTTTTCTTTTTATATTCAAGTTACCAAAAATATTTTTCAAACATTTTTAGATGGAATTTTTGAGTATAGGTATTTCCGAAAAAAATTTCAAAAGCACCCTACTTCAAAAGAAATAGTTTTCTGTGAAACGATTTTCGAGTTTTCTTTAAAACACAAATTTAATGTAATTTTTGACAAGTAGTCTAGATAGATATTTTTCATACTTACTTATTTTACTAATAAGGTTTTTTATTTTTTCCCTCGAAAATTTCTAAAATATTTTCTATCATTAAATTTCATTTTAGAAATTTTGAAAAAATAGGTACACCTAAAAATATTTTTTAAAAGAATTTTTTTTTTCAGAAAAATTATTTCATGAGAACCAATCCGTTGTAATTTTTTAAAAGTATTATCAAATTTTTTTTCAAAAATAATTTCGAGAATATTTTTTTGGCCAAAAATGTTTTCAATGCCTAGAATCTATTTTGGAATTTTCTACCGTAAATGACTTTTAAATTTTTTTTTTTTTTGGGGGGGGGGGTGTTTATAATTACAGGATTATTACACCCATCGGAGGAATTTTTTAAATTTTATTGGTGAGGTTGAGTTTTTTTTATTAAGTTTATGAATTTCTGAAGGAATATCTGGTATAACTGGGGGGATTTGATTTATTAGCAGGGTTTGTCTCTCTTGTTTTAATTTGGGGCATTCGAACAGAATATGTTCGGTAAAATTTTCAAAATAGTTCCATTCTGTAATTTTTTTCCAAAATATTTTTTGTACTTGCCAAAAAATATTTTTTAGGCATTTTTGATGGAATTTTTGAATTTTTTTCAGACAAAATTTTTCAATTTTCGTGAGTAGATATCTGTATAGCTTTTGGAAAGGATTTTTTGAATTTTTTTGCAAAAATTTTTTCAACACATATTTCTTTTCAAGAAAGTTTTAGTAGGTAATATTTTAAAGCACTTTTTGGGAGGATTTTAGTTTTATTGGAATTCTTCCAAAAGAGATAAGTGTTTTTATCGTTTTTTTGTCGCTTGAATTTTGATTAGGCATTTTTTTTACAAAAATTTCCAAAATATACCTACTCTAACATATTTTTAAAAAATTTTTTGGGAAAAATTTTTCAGAACATTATGTAAAACATTTTTTGTTCTGTTTTAAATTTTAGAAATGATGTTTGACCCCCCACCCCTCCCAAAAAAAAGTTTTTTACAGAAAAATATCAGTGGTTTTGATTTTTTTCTATGAAAATTGTTTTTCTACCCGCTAATTCATTTTCAATAGAATTGTTTGGAACTGAAATTTTTTTCTGCATTTTAAATGCAATATGCACTTCGTGTTCACGATTTATATTTTGTCAAGAGAATTTTTCGAATCGAATATAATTTATCAAACACTTTTTCAACATTTTTATCAGAAACTTCTTTTTTAAGTGAATTTTTAAGCATTCACAAAAAAAAATTCAAGTTCAAGAACACTTTGTAAAAAATTATTTTTTGCAAACTTAGGAAAAAAATTTCAAATTTTTTCAAAAAAAAATAAATAACTTTTAATTTTTAAGATCGATTTTTCAATTTTTTACGAAAATTTCTAAATATTTCTATGCAGTTTTAAAAAATGATACCTATTTCAAACTTCCTTGACGAGATTTTGGAATTTCATTTTTTTATTTTAAAGCGAATTTCACGTTGAAGCATTATTTTTTTGTAATTTTTAAAAAAGTCTATTCGAATTTTTCTCAAATAAAAATTTCAGAGATTTTTTCGCTATAGAATATTTTTATATTTTACATTTTTACATGTTTTTGATTTTTTTTTCGATGAAAATTTTCAAAATATACGACCACTTCTTTTTTGCGAATTTTTTTCTAACTGTTGCGTTTTCGTAAATAAGTTGAACGAATATAATTATAAACGTATACGTACATTTTATTTTAGGTAATGAATAAAATCGAACATCTCGCTTATCGAATCATAATGAGAATGACGTATACAAAAAATAGAAAACCTACGTGTACATTAAAAAATTAAATAACCGCGTATTATTTAATTCGAATAATTTTGATAATTTGCTAGTCAAAAATCGCAACACGGCCCCTCAAATTTACAAAATTAGGAACCAAAATATAAAAATAATTTATCGATAACATAAACAGATAATAAACGTATACAAACGACGATAATCGTACGAAATTAAAGTTCGAATATAATCTTAAAAAATACGTCGTAGATTTTGAAAAAATAACTGCGATATTATTCGCACTAGCTACGTTTAAGGTAAATAAGCAAATTTAGCTGAAGAGCTTAAAGCTACATACTCTGATTCAGCGCTGGGCGTGGCAACAAACGATTGTTTTTTCACGTACCAGGCCACTACGTTACCATAAAGATATACTATATAACCTGACGTCGACTTACGATCGAGTATATTGCCGGCGTGATCGGCATCAACATAAGTACGGACAGAGTAAGACTTAAAATCGGGATTTTCACGACGTTTGTACTTAAACGAATAATTTCTCGTGAATTTCAGATAACCTAAGATACGAATAACGTAGATAAAAATTTGATGATTTGCTACATGTTGGTAACGCGAAAGACAATTAACCGGAAAAGCTACATCAAGTCGCGTACCTCGAGAAATATAGTTCAACGAACCAAGAATCGCACGAACTTTGGTCTCGTAGTTTTTATCGAATACCGGATTAAGAATTTTTAACCGAGGTTCCATTTGCAATTTAATCGTATTGGTGTCGTGAAGATCATAAGTATCAACTAACTCATCGATGTATCCACGTTGATGGAGATGAATCTCATCACCAACGTATTCAAGTTCGATACCTACAAATCTTTCGAACTTTTCAGACTCGCGTACACCGAATTCACGGTTAAGATTATCGACAAATATTACAAAAATACAACGAGAAGGATCCGAAGCATCGACGTAAACACAAGGATCAACAGGAAAACGCTTAAATCCAAGTTTGATTAAAAAATCGTGCAATTTCACATTCCAATTACGAGGACTAGTTTTCAGACCGTATAACGATTTATTTAATACATAATAATAATTACCGTTTTCGTCAGATCCCTTCGGCGGGCGAAATGCGATTATACGAGTAGCATCTCCTTTTAAAAATGCTGTTGAGACATCGATTTGTCTCAACTTCCAACGATTAACGACTGATAAATTTATTAGCGAGCGAATAGACGTATTATCCGAAGTAGGCGCGTAGATCTCATCGATATCATAGTTATGAATATCTTTGAAACCGCGAAGAACGAGTCGAGCTTTATACCGAATACTACCGTTGACCGTTATTTTCTTTTTTAGGACCCACTTGGAGTCTTCATTCGAATGTTTGAATTTGCTGAGTTCCCCTTTCCTATCGGCATACTTCCTAAAATTTCCCCCAACAAATTCAGCTGCATTTTCGCACTGCAACTGTTTAATCGAATTATTCCATAAACTTGACGCGACGGTTTCGTAACTTTCGAGTTTATTACCTACCTCACTACGAGATCGAGTTTGATTATACACGTGAGACGGTTGTTTCGCTATACAGCACGTACTGCAATCGCTCATTGACGGATAAGTATGAGGATTTACGTTAATATTCTCGTTATCGATTTTAAAAAGTACTTTATTTGAATCATGGCCAAAACGACGATGCCATATATTAAGCGCGAATTCGGAATTTCGACTTTCGACGAGTTTAAAATTAATTGAAAAAAGACCGTTATTCAGGACATTGACCTCCGCGATTCTTTCGCCTGTATCGCGCACGATAAATTCAACGTTTTCGCCAATTAACAAATCGCATCCTTTTTCACGTAAAATATTTACAGATAGTAGATTTTGTGCAAGTTCAGGAATGAAACTCACGTTTGAGAGCTTGTACGTAACTCCGCGCTCATTTTGAACGAATATATCACCAACTCCTTCACATCGTATAATGACGTCCCTTTTTGCGACGTGAACATCGCGTTCGTTCGTCAACGTAACTTGGAAATTCGAAAAAAAGGAAACGTCATTGCACATGTGATGTGAGGCTCCGCTGTCTAATACGAATTCGATAGAATCACTATCGCGATTAAAATCCGACGTAGCTGAAATTAAAGCTCGAGAATAATTACACGAATTATTATTACTCGAGGTTACGTTTGCGAAAGCCGGACGAGGTCTTTCGTTATTCGCGGTCGAATTATTATTATTGGTCGTAGAATTATTAGTATTCGAAATAGAATTAATGCGAGAACGATTTGCTTCGTCCCCATACCTCGGGCAATTTCGACCAATATGCCCCTGAGCCCCGCACCGGTAACATTTATACGACGAAGACCGATTACTACCGTTATTACTATTCTCGTTATCAAAATTATTCGTAAAATTACGCGTACGACAATTTCTCGCTACGTGTCCCGTTTTTTTACATTTATTACAGGTTACCTTTTTATTTTGATTGTTACCGTCGTTTTTTTCTTCTGCAACGTATGCTGTTCCTTTACTCGATTGACCACTCGTAGACTGACTGCTCGTAGTATCACCTTTATTTAGGTCATCATTGTCACATAATAACCCACGAATAATTTTCGGATCTGCGCTGGTAACGTGTAACAATCCCTCGGCAGTCTTCTTCGCATGCTGATATTTTTCGTAATTTTTTAGGCCCGCTAGTAGGTATGAATATTCTTCGGACGGCGATACGACTACTTTACAGCGGCTCAGTTCATTAACGAGGAGGGTAACGGTGTCGACGTATTCTCGCGTAGTTTTAAACTTTCCGATATCGATGGTGGCTAACTGAGTCCGCAATGAAACAATTTTAGAATCACTCACTTTAGTGTATCGATCATCGAGTTCAGCTAGAAGCTTAAACGGATTAGCTTCTTCACGAACGAGTTTGAAAACGTTATTATCCATATGATTTACAAGGATTTCGTATGCCTGGATACTTATATCCACTGCATCTCCGCCTGTAGAGGATTTTATCGTGTCTGACAGTTTTTTCGATTTCAGGAGAAGAACCATTCGCTTTCTCCAATTTTCGTAATCTTCCCCCTTGAAAATCAAGTGAGGCGCAACGTTCGTGGACATATCGTCTTCGATTTCGGATGATTCAACGGATGAATTATCGTAAGATGACGAAGACAGTGATGATTCAGCACGAAGAACTGATTGGATTACGACGGATGTAATTTTCGACGGGTCTACGGCGGACAAACTATCGCCGGACGCACTTATCGACGAATTCGGATCGAGATCAACAACGGAATCAAGAAACTCGGACGTAGACGATGACTCTGACGACGACTCCAACGAAGTGAACGAATCAGTTGAAGCTTGTGGATTTTCGGAATTTTCTCGCAATGAATTTAACGCTTCTATCGATTTGCGTTTACGGATACGTCGTAACTGCGAGCGTGAGGAACGAATCTCAGACTCGGTAAAACCGAAAAACGGATTTTCGGATTTTTTCATTCACGAAAACGACAGAAAAATACTGTTGAACGGATCGACAACCACGCTCTGCTACCATGTTGCGTTTTCGTAAATAAGTTGAACGAATATAATTATAAACGTATACGTACATTTTATTTTAGGTAATGAATAAAATCGAACATCTCGCTTATCGAATCATAATGAGAATGACGTATACAAAAAATAGAAAACCTACGTGTACATTAAAAAATTAAATAACCGCGTATTATTTAATTCGAATAATTTTGATAATTTGCTAGTCAAAAATCGCAACACTAACCGAATTTATTGTTCTTAACGTATTTTTCAAATATTTATGGTGTTGTTGTTTTTTTTAAATTTTTTGGGATTTTATTTTTCAAGAGAATATTTTGTAAAAAGTATTTTTTATATTCACTGTTTTTTTGAATATCATCCACGAAAAATTTTTTCAAGACCATTTCGTGTCAAAAAATTGTAGTTTTTTCATTTTTTTCAAATCTTGGAAAAAAATTTCAAAAATTTCAAATAAATTTTTTACTGGATTTTTGTATTTTTTCTACAAAAATTTCTATAGTGACTATTTCTTATTTGAAAACTTCTTTCCAGAAATATTTTTTAATCAATTTTCGAAATAATCTATATTTTTTTTTCAAGGAAAACTTTAAAGATAACTTTTTTTTTGCGAAATTGTTGTTAAAAGTACTTCCCAAAAAAATTCAATCAATTTTTGATGAAAGAAATTTTTTCCTGAAATTTTTTTTCAAGGGCGTTTTATGTGAAAAATGTGCTCATTTTTTATTTTTCGGAAGGAGTTTAGAATTTTTCAGAAAAATGTTTGAAATACTCTTTTTAGGGTAATTTTTTGTGGCTACCAAAAAATAGAACTTTTGAATTTTTCACGATTTTTTTTTGTAAAAATACCTATAGATAATATTTTTTTTAATTTGTTGAGAGAATTTTTTTGAATTCATTTCATGAGCATTTTTAAAATACCTACTCCTTTTTTTTTGAAAAACGTTTACCAAGATTCACAAATTACTTTTCAAATTTATCTCAGGAAGTTTTTTAAGAAACCTATACCTATTTTACCTACATACTTACCTATCTATTTTTTGCGATTTTTTCTCAAGTTTTATATATTTGTATCAACCCTTGAATTTCAGAAAGAAAACGCAAGCTGGACCAGTTACATAACAGTGTTGGAAGGAGCTGCTGTAGTCATAGCTTTCATTTTACTATATTGTTACCTCGGAGAAGTGATTACTTCAATTGTAAGTAATTCATTAGTAATTTCAAGAACCTATGTTAGACACAAGTCAGTTGATAAATTTGGTAATTTTACTAATCTTTTTGTCATTTTTTTTTTGTCAATTTCAGAATATTTCGGTAAGAAATGAATTATACGATATAAAATGGTACGAGCAATCTGCTAAATATCGAAGCACCATGCTGACATTTATGTGCTTGACGCAGAGAGACATCGTTATGAAGGCAGGAGTGCAGCATATTGCATCTTATCAATTATTCGCTTCTGTCTTACGTATGTCTTATTCGTTTTTCAACATTTTGTACACGTCCGTTTAAAAAGTTACAAAAAAAAATAATAATAATAAAAAAATAGGTACCTATACCTACCTATGTAATTATTAGATTTATGATGAAATGTTTGAACAAAACGTAGACGAAATAAATAATTTATACAAATAATTAATCGATTATAAGAATTCTTCATCAAAGAAATTAGTTTTCGATTTGAAAATGCCAATGGAAAATTTTGGAATAAAAAATAAAGAAGCAAAAAATTGCGAAGTTTTTCATCACCAATTTTTTAAATAGTCTATACAAATAATTTTATGTGACTTGAAAATGAATAAAATTAAATATTATGAATGATGAAGTTTTCTTTATGCCTTTTTTTAATCATTTAATACCCAGGTGCTTGCAGAATTCCCTTTTGTAGGTAATAAACTTGCTGGATAAAATTTTCCTATAATTAATATCTACCTATCTCAACGTTATTATTTGAATGCCTTACACAAATGGTTTCATTTCTTTGGGTTTTTTCCTCTTTATGAGAAGCTCACGTATTTTTAAAATTAAAACTTGATAAATTTTCGTAATTGTATGTCTGCCACAGTGAATTTGTATTTCAACGGTTCCACTGGCCAGTCAGCACATTACTATCAACATTCATTAATAGGTAATAAACGATATCACAATAAAAGTTCATTTTAATCTTTGAAGTTATTTAATCGACAACTTGAATACAGACTACCTGCAACTTTTCGCCGGCGAGCGAAGAATTGATAACTACTAATTATAGTTATCAAAAATTGATTAGATTTTTACAAAAATGGTTTCATTTGTTCATATTTGTCATTAGGTAGGTAGTTCACGTCGAAATGAATTCAAAATCTAAAAAACCTCGCAAAATATTATTGTTCATTGTTAAGATTTTGTTAAATTCTATGACTGTTTTGGAAATAGATGAAAAAATATCTTATTTGCATAAATATTGGTATCTCTTGTTCACTCTCGTCACATCAGTATCGGTTGTATCGAGTGAAGTGGCTGTTTTTCTATATGCCAATAGTACATAGGTATGAAAGATTTTTAGCTGTTCAAAGTACAGGTGGAATATTTAGTTCGAATTCTATCTTTTTAGCTTCTCAGTATTATAGAAAAAATTTGACTAGTCTTTATTTTTATGGTTAAAAATGGTACGTATCTATATCTACTTAAATTTTTGAAAGTTCAGGTACCTAGGCCTACAGTTTACATGAGTGCAGTTTGTGTTGCATAAGACTGCGCCGTTGACGTTGAGTAGGTAATTATCTAATTAAAATTAAAATTTAATTAAGTTAATATTTTTTGGTCAGCAATTAAGTCAAAAACACAACGGAATCGTTTAGAAATAACCAACGAAGACGTGTTCAAACGGTGCATTTGGCAGAGTCATCGATTCGGTCGATTAATTATTGTATTTTTCCTCAACACAGTCCTATCTACGACATTTTTCGCAATTTCAACAAAAAAGTATGAATCTCAAGATGGCACCACTCTAATCTACGCTTCGAGATATCCCTGGAATTATGATACAGGACTTGCATACAGTCTTACTTATATTTTACAAGTTTTTTCAGCGTTACCTGTGTTTGTATTATTCTGGGGTAGGTCAATCAAAGATACTTACCAATATTTAAAATGAATATATTCCATTTGAAGAGAAGAGAGATTTTGATACCTAAACACGAATTTCAGGAAATATGACATTTATTACAATTATGCTAATGCTGTTTCAATACTATACCGACGAATTGGATAATTTGATTCGAAATCCTGATTTTTCTGAGCTTAATAAAAAATCAAATCCGTGGAGATGGCTTCAGATTTACGAAGAGCACTTGAAAGAATGCATTCGGCTGCGTCAAGAAATAAGGAAGTAAGTTGAGGTAACTCGTGATAGAAATGTCTTTTTCTTCTTCTTCGAAAATTCTTTCCAAAAATTGAATAATAAAAATACCCCAAGAAACTGAGAAATTTTTATACTTCAAGGAATTCAGAGACTTTCTTATCCAAAAATTTCAGAAATATTTTTACTCCAAAAAATTGAAATTCCTCTGAAAAAAAATTATTTCTTCAAAAAAATTGAGGAATATTTTTATTCCAAAAAAAAGAGATTTCCCCAAAAATTGGAAAAAAATTCATTAAAAAAATCTCCGAAAAATTAAAAGATTTTTTTAACCCAAGATAAATGAAAAAATGTTTTCTTTCGAATATTTTTTCTTTAAAAAAATAAAGTAGGTACACAAATTTTTTAATGCAAAAAGTTGAGAATTTTTTATTTTAAAAATGCTACGAAATCATTTTACATTAGTTTCAAAAAGTTGAAAAAAATTTACTCTAAACAATTTAAAGATTTTTACATTATATTCAAAAAATTGAAAAAATTTTAATTCTATAAAAAAATGAAGTAATACTTTTTTTCATACCTAGGTATATTTATTTTTTTAATAAAATTGAGAAATTTTAGTAAAATGGCATTTAAAAAATGGATTTTTTTGTGTTTTTTTTTCCTCAAAAATATGAGAAATATTTTAATTTCAATTCTTTCTTCAGAAAAACTGAAATATAATATTACCTATATTATTATTTACTTACCCGGGTATATCGAGTTTTTTTTTTTTTTTTAATTAGGTATAAAAAATTTTCATTTCATTAACTTTTATTTCAGAAGTATGAGAATATTAACCAAAAAAATATATTTTTTCAACTGCAAAAAAAGGTTTAAAAAATTTCCTCCAAAAAATTGAGTTTTTTTTTTCAAAAGTTGTATTGTAGAAATATTTTTGATTTTTGGATAATTTTTTTCCCCTAATAAAATTCATAAAATTTTTTTCTCCAATAAATGAATTATTGTTTTTTCCCAAAAAGTTTGAGTGAGGTATACCGACTTCAATTTCAAAAAATTGAGAATTTTTTTTACAAAAAAACTTGAGCGAAAATTCAAGTTTTTTTAAAATTAATTTTTAAAATACCTAGGTAATTAAAATAAAATCAACTATACAAAAGTGAGAGGTTTTCTTCTCTAAAATTTTTTAAAAACAAATTTCCAAAATATTAAGTTTTTTAATTTCAAAAAAATCTTGGTAGGTAAGTATTTGTATTTTTTTCTTTAAAAAAATTGAGACAAAAAAATCAAAAGTTTTTTTTTCAAAAATAGAATTTTTTTTCATTTTAAAAATTAGATTTTTTTTGAAATAAATGAAAATATTTTTAATTAAAAAAAAAGTTATAAATATGATTGTTGGTAGATATTTTTTGCTTCAAGAGAATTTAGGAAATTCTTTCTTAAAAGAGCTATTTTTCTTTAAAAAATTAAGAAATATTTGTACCCCAAAAAAGTACCTAAGAGTTTTCAAAACAAAATTAATAAAAAATTGAAAGTTTTTTCCTCAAAAAAATTTAGACCAAAAATCAATTTTTTGTTACAAAAAACTAAGAATTTTTTTTACTTATTTACAAAAAAAAAAAAAAAAAAAAAAAAATTAAAAATTATTTGTTAGGTAGGTAATAAAAAAGTAGAAATTTTGTAAATTAGAAAAAAAAATATGAAAATAAGAACAGATATCATTTTTTTACTTTAAGAAATTCAGAAAATTTTTCTTTCAAATATTATTCCTCCAATAAAATAAAAAACAAAACTTCTTTAAAAAATTGAAGCTAGAAAAATTAAGATTTTTTTTTTGTTTTAAAAAAATAAGAAATTTTTTACTCTTTTTAAAAGAAAAAATGAATTCATTTAAAAAATGAGCATTTTATTTATTTAAAAAAAGAAGAAGATATTTTCTACTCCATGAGAATTCTGAAAATTCTTCTTTCGAAAAAAGTTTTGAGAAATATTTCTACCCTAAAACGGTAACAATTTTTTTAGAGAAAAAAATTGAGAACAAAAAATCGAGAAACTTTGTATCTGTATGCTTTTTCAAAGAAAAAAGTGCAGCTCATATCAATTTTGAAATTTTAGATATAGCTTCGAACACCCCAGCTGCACTGCTTAGTGACCAACTATGACTTTCAATATTTTAAGTAATACTTCTTTTATTTTCTGGTGACAGAAACTTCACACAATTCAAATTGTGGTTCAATGTGATATTCAGCGCAGAAATAGGTTACGTGACCATTCAAGTAGGGGTGCTATCATTTATAGTTCTGAAAGTAAGACCATTTAAAAATTATACGTACTAGATACACAGCTTAGGTAGCTTGAATTCAAAATAACATTTGAAACAATTTTTTCAAAAAGGAAAAACAAACTTGTGGGATCGCAATAAAACTATTTTTCTTCATGGCTGTTATTCTGGTACAATTTTATTTCCATTGTAACGTTGGTCAGAAATTTTATGAAATGGTAAATACATATCACTATCAGCTTTATAATTTATAAACGTTAAAACCATACTATAGATTCAATCACTGTGCTTATTTTACAGAACGATACTCTTACGCATACACTTCACGATATTATTTTTGAAACGAACAATCACAAGATGCAGAAACTCATAATGATGTTTATTCAACAAACGCAAATCCCATGCACACTGAGGGGTTTCAATACATTCGTACATCGTACGGTTTCTTAAACGTGTTGCGTGCTTCTGTCAAATAGACCATAAAAAATTCAACATGATATATTTAACTATAATACATTACACTTACAGCAAAATAAAACAATCACTGCGAGTCTGCGACTATTTCGATCTGGTAGATGGTTGAGGTTGTCTATACTTCAACATTTCCATTTCTGCATCAAAGTAGGACTCTTTATGATACGAAAAGTATTCCGGATTTTTATATTTTGAACTTTTTGAAGCTCCTGGACCGACTTCTAAAATATAATGATAAAATATAACAGATGATGAATTAAATCTTGGGAAATTATTTGTGGATTAATTTTCACAAAAATGTAAGCTTACCTCCTGAAGGAACATTCAATACTTTAGAACTCAAGCCAGCTACATCAGCATTTACTGTATTAGATGACGATGGCGAATCAGCTTTGGAGCTGAAGAAACGATATGCCTGGGCTGATAACTGCAAAACATTAGAAAACTTGTCATTGTTGAAAATTTCAAAGACATTCAATAAGACGAAATGAACCCCAAATTAAAATTGTTCTTTACCTGGCATCTTGGAACACGGAACATTGGGTTTATTATCGACATAGCAGAAACACTATTTACAAGAAATTTTCTATATTTCTTTCAAAAAACTTGAAATTAAATTAAAATTGATGTCTGATTCTGATTGCATAGAAAAATTATCAATTTTTCTGCTTTGTTATCAATTGCAACAATGTTGCCACTTTTGAAAACTTAATAGTCATCCGTTCCTTTTGAACGCTGAAGGTGCCCAACACTGTATAATAAATTAATAATCTACCAATCATAAATCAGGATTCAAGTTGCTAAATTTGAATTTAAAAAAAAAATTCAAAATTTCAAGAAAAATTAAAATTATAAATTAATTTTTACAAATTTCATTAATAAAAATCTGATTTTAAAAATGGGTAGTTACTTTCTTTTCTTTAAAATTTTTTTACAAATATTTTGTATTCCAAATTCCAATTCCAAAAATTTTTCAACATAGGTAGGTAAAAAGAAAAAAAAAATCAAAGATTAGAATTTATTAGAATGAAATGAGATTTTTTTTTGAGAATTTGATATTGTTAGCCCAAAAAAATTGAGAAATTTTTTCATCAAAATTCAAAAATAATTTGATAGGTAATTATTCTTCTTCCAAAAAATTGCGAATTCTTTTCTTCCAAATACAAATCATGGCAATTTTTTTTCAACATTTTTTTTGAGAAAAATTGCAATTGTTTTATCTAAAATTAAACAGGAAATTTTTTTTCCAAAAAAATGTGAATTATTTTTACTCGAAAAAAATTGAAGATTTTTAATTTCTTATCGAAAATAATTTGTAGAGTATATTTTTTAATAGGTAATAGTGTATATTGAAAATTTTTCACTCAGAAAAAATTACAAATCATTTTTAAAAGTTAGAAATTGAGAAAATTTTTGACATTTTTTTATTTTTAAAAATTGGATTTTTCAAATCAAAAAAGTGAAGATCCCCCCTAATATTCAAATTTTGTACATATTATACTTAATATAGGTACTTGAAATTTTTTATAAAAAAATTGCAAATCCTTGAATAGTTTCTCTATTATAAAAAAATTGAAATCTGTTTTATTATTGATAAAAATCTTTCATTCATTTTGCAGAAAACCTTTCCCAATAATTATCTTAAAGAAAACTATTCTCATTTTTTCAACAAAAAGAAAATCTCAATTTTTTTGAGGAAAGAAATTTGTCAGTTATTTGGAGAAAACAAATTACTTAGTCAATTTTTTGAGGAAAAATCTCAATTTTTTGAGGAAAAATCTCAATTTTTAAGAGAAAAAAAATCTCAATTTTTAAGAGAAAAAAAATCTCATTTTTTTCAAGAAAAATGGATTTTGCAATTTTTTGATGGAAGAAATTTGTTAATTTTTGGACAAATTGGGAATTTTTTTATCGAAAATGATTAAGATTTTTTTTAATAAGTAGGTAGGTACATAAATAAATTGAAAATTTTTCAGCCAAAAAAAATACGAATTATATTTTTGAAAGGTGGAAATTGAGAATTTTTTAGTCCAAAAAATTTTGACCTTTTCATGTAAAATTTTTTTTTAATCCAAAAAGAGAAGATTTTCCCTAAAAATTCAGATTTTTTTTCTTACTTGAATTGAAAATTTTTCATTTAAATAGTTTCGAATTCTTGAATTACTCTATTTAAAAAAAAAATCTGTTTATTGAGAAAAATTTTGCGATTTTTTTTATTCGAACTTAAACTGGGAATTTTTTATTGAAAATGATTTGGATTTTTTTTTTAAATTGAAAATTTTACATCCAAAAAAATTAAGAAGTTTTTTTGAGAGTTGAAGATTAGGAAATGTATAATCCAAAAAATTTAGATTTTTTCATCTAAAATAATTCATTTTTTTTATAAATTAAAAATTTTTCATCCAAAAAATTGTGATTCTTTTTTATAAATTGAAAATTTTTCATCCAAATAATTGTGAATTCTTTTTTCCAAAAATTCTCTATTCAAAAAAATAATGAAATTTTTTTATTGAGAAAAAGTATTACGATTTTTTTAATGCAAAATTAAATAAGGTTTTTGTACCCAAAAAAATTTTGAATTACTTCCAAGAGTTGAAAACAGAGAATTTTTCGTCCAAACAAATTGCATTTTTTTAAAAATATATATGGTACTGAGAATTTTTTATCCATAAAAATTACCTACAAATTATTTTTCAGAGTTGAAATTTGTTTTAATTTTTTAGTCCAAAAAATTAAACTTTTTAATTAAAAAAATGAATTGTTTTATGAATTAAACATTTTTCATAAAAACAAATTGCAAATTATTTGTTCCTAGAATTTTTTGAAAAATAAAGCCTCCTTCTTTTCTTCAAAAATTTTTCGCTTCAATTCGTAGTCAAACAAATTTAAAATTTCTTCAAAAGAACTAAAGACATATTTTTAAATACAGAAACTTTCTTGAGATAAATAATTTTATTTTAAATCATCTGGAGAACAGTTTTGCCTATCTCTGAAAATTGAAAAATTATCACAAATTATTTTATAAAAATATATAACTCTCTAGTCTCTAGGGATAATAAATTCCATAAACTGAAACGATGACATAAGCGCTTTTATATTCCTTTTTCACGACTGTATATCGATCACGTTCAGAGTCGCACAAAAATCTGGCTACAGAATTGATGCTTTGATTTTTTCTCTCAAAAATTTGAACCAAACAAATCAATTTATACCTGAAAGAGAAAATAAATACTTTACTCCTTAAATCATTTAAACTTTTGAATAAGTACCAAAGTCCAATAAAAATAATATTGAACACGTCAAATGACTGGAAGTTTTTCGGGACCACTCGTTAGCTGGTGACACACACCTACCTATGGAGAAAATAATTCCATAGGTACATATTTTTCATTTTTTCCATAACGGAATTTTGAGCCCATAGCCTTGGGCGCCCAATTCAAAAAAAAAATTGAAAATTCTAAAAATTTTAAGCAAAATGTTATTTTTGCCAGCAAAGTCATTTTAGATGATTTTTCATCAATTTTTGATAGTTTTTTTTCATTTTTTTTTTCAAAAAAATGTAAAAAATTACTTACATTTTTTAATTTCTGTGAAAAAGAGTGGAAAGCTGAAAAATCATCAAAAATGGTCTTGTTATTCAAAAATATCAATTTTATGACCATTTTGCCTGGGGTTTTAATTCAGTTAGGTGGAAAATAAAAAATAGGGAATTATTCTCTCCAAATGTGCCACCCATTGACGGGTGGCCCAGAAAAAATTTCCAAAATAAGGGCCACCCTAATGACCAATTGGCCACCATGCGATCGGATTATCAAAATAATTAACTCACCGTTTAAATTCAAAATGCTTCACAGCTTTTCTAACTTCTTCGGATAAAGTAATGCACAGCTGCGGACATTCATCTGCCTTGTACACGAATGACTCTTCCAAATGAGAATCTAAAATTTCATTCACCACGTCCTCAACTTGACCAGAGTTGAAGAGCTTGTCAGGCTCAACTGGGAATATATCTGAAAGGTTTCGAGCCATGTTTGGCTTTGGAAATTTATATCGATCATGTTTTTGAAATAACTGTAATAATTTATCAGACATAATAAAAAAATGTAATTTATGTACATTCGATTGTACTTAATGTTCCAATTTATAATACAATCAAATTTTATTGAATACTATCATGGTACAGGGTGGTACCCAAAACTATGTCTTTACCGTAACCAGGTGATTCTATAATTTTATGCGGTTGTGATTCGGAAACTATTCTAAAACTGTAGCAGAAATAATGTCACGTATTACGCTTTTGATGTATTATAAAAATATAATCATTCATGAAATTACAATTGTTGTTAGCTTATTTGTTTCAAAGCGCAGTCTTAATATCATTTCCATTTTATTCTATAGTTTATAGTATGTAGGAAAGTGAACAGAGAATGTGTCGTGTATTTATACCATACGCAGTAAAATGAAAGTATGTACATTGTTTAGAATTTATATATTTCGCGGAAGTTAACGTATAGTCGATAGTAAAAAAATATAATCAAATTACGTATAGTCGGCTCACATACAAAAATAGCGGAATTTAAAAAAAAAAATCGAAAGAAAAATCCACACGAAGAAGTAACAAACTAGTAACTAGGTACACATAATCTTTCTGAATTTCGAAACTTTCCATAATGCGATAAGTAATAAAAGAAGATAATTTTGATAAAAAGTAGCTACCAACAGAGATTTACAAAAAATTTTAATAAAATTGAATGAGATCATTACAAAAATATGTACATTATGAAACGTAATTGCAAACAAAATCTTCCAGTTCGTCATTTTATTTTAATACTGCGTATTGGAATGATACGACATCTCGGAAGTTCAAGACGATTTACTTGAAATTTAAAAATGTAAATGAGGTAAAACTGTCAACAAATAATTTATCTACTTTCGCGAGAAGAATTGGATTTCGAATGTTTGGTTTTCCTATAACGCGGGCTGCTCGAAGATGATCGTCGTTGAGCAGGAGAACCAGACGAACTCCTACGCTCTGATTTCCTCTTATTTCCAGAACCGGGTCGTTGTTGAACTGGCGAAGTCGACGGACTCCTGCGAGTTGGTTTCTTCTTATCTTTAGAACGTGATCGTCGTTGAACCGGAGAATTAGAGGTACTCTTACGATTCGATGTTTTCTTATCCTTGGAGCTAGATCGACGTTGAACTGGGGAAGCTGACGGACTTCTACGAGTTGATTTCTTCTTATCTTTAGAATGTGATCGTCGTTGAAGAGGAGAATGTGACGAATCCCTGCGATCTGGTTTCTTCTTATCTTTAGAATTTGATCGTCGTTGAGCAGGAGAATGGGACGAATCCCTGCGATCTGGTTTTTTCTTTTCTTTTGAGTATGATCTTCGTTGTACTGGAGAATTTGAAGAGCCTCTAGGATCTGGCATCTTTCTATCTCTGGAGTGTGATCGTCGTTGACCGGGAGAATTGGACGAGCTTCTACGATTTGGCTTCTTTCTGTCTCTAGACAATGATCGTCGTAGAGTCGGAGAATTGGACGAACTTCTACGACGTGTTCTCTTTCTGTCTCTGGAACCGTTGGAATCGGTGCTTTTACTTCTGCTACGTACTCGATCACCGTTTCCATCGTGGCGCCGGTAACTTGGACTAGGGCTGCGTCTCGTACGTGAACGAGATCGATCTCTCGGATTGGATCTAATTTCAATTTAAAAAAAAATCAAATCAAAATATTTGACAATGAGTAAGTAATGTTTCAAAATTTACCTTCGAAAATTTTGACGACTTCTACAATCCTTTGAAAAATGACCTCTTCCATCACAAGTGTAGCATCGACTATTGGAAGACGATCTCCTACCACCTCTATACGTTCGGTTTGACAATTCTATTCTCACATGTTGGCCGCATACTTTCCTTCGACAGTATTGCCTTCTAGAAACCAAAACCGATGACAAAGATTTCTCAAGGATCATTCAACGAATAAAATTCCAAATACGGATGATTTGGTTACCTTCCTTCGGTATCTTTAACCGCATCTTCAGCATCTCTAGGGTCTTCAAACTCGATAAAAGCGAACCCCGGAGGGTTTCTGGCTATCCATGCGCTACGTATTGGCCCATAGTATGAAAACGTATCGTCCAAATCTTGTTTCGTAACGTTGGGACCTGGCATCGAAATATGAATTAAATAACGCATTACGATATGCTAAAAATGAAAATAAACCATACTCAAATCTCCAACGTATATTTTAGCTTCATCATTGCCATGTATACGATCGCGATCTCCTGAGCTTACTGATCTTCCAGAGCTATACCTCGACATGACTACGCCGGCGAGACTGGAAGAAAATGTGACATTTGAGTTCAAGTTAGTCACGTTTAAAGGTTTGCAAATGTAAGTAAGATTAAGATATCAAGACTTACCTCTCCAAATTCGTTACGTTCTATTAATTCAACGAGTATTAAAAAAATCCAAGCTTTAATTTTACCGACAACGATGATAAGAATGAAGCAAAATTGGAATGTTTCTCGCGTTCAAACTTTCAACTTCGATTTCCAAATTCCAAATCAAATGATAAAGCAAAATAGTTCGTTTTTATTTTTCAAGATTCATTCATTCATTTGATTTGAGCGAATGATTCACACAAAATAAACGATTCGTTCGTTGTAAGTCCAATTTTTCACAAAAATGTTGTAAAAAAAAACCAACCAACGCTTTTTATTTTGTAAACAAGAGGAAGAATTTTTGATAAAATTTCGAAAATTTGAATTTTTGATCGGTAGTTTAGTGGAAAATAAATTTGTTAAAATGAATAAAAACAGGAGAAAGTTTAATAAAAACGCCCCCAAACAAGATTCTCAAAAAGCTGCTGCTACTTCGATTTATAACGCTTCCAATTCTCAAGTCATTCAATGGTTTAAACAATATTCTCACGAATTGGATGAAAAGCACGATAGACACGAAAGGATTTTCAAAATCAGCAGAGATATTACCATTGAAAGCAAAAGACTGATATTTTTTCTTCATACGTATCAAAAGTGAGTGGTTTATTTGTCGATTTATACGTATATTGTAGAATAAATTATTCATCTAAATGTTACAATGTTCACAGGGAAAGTACTGACGGTGAGAAAATATTGAAAGAAGCAGAACACAGGCTCGTCAATTTAGTAAAATGTAATTTTTCTGCCATTATAAAGGAGCTAAATAATCTCGATTATCATCAATTTCTCAGGGCTTACACTTTCGGTATGTGCTTACTTGAATTTTCGATTTAATATTCCGAGAGTTTGGAAATTTCACTTGGTGTAATGATTGTTTCAGGTGTTCAAGAATTCATCGAAGCCTTTTCTTTTTACCATTATTTAAAATACCAAAAGCTGATTACTTTTAAAGAAGCCATGGATTTCATAGTTTGCCATTTCAATGGCAGTTCACCATCGAAAGATATCTCAACACTGGATCGTAACACAGGGCAAGAACACGAAAGTATTAAGGAATCTGAAACTCAATCGTCGGAAAAAATGATAACAGATGATGAGAATTCCACCGTAGATGAAAATCTCATAGCTGATAACCAGAATGCCAATTCAGTCGACGTTTATAATCATAATATAATCACAATAGTCGATTACGTGCTGGGTTTGAACGATTTGAGCGGAGAATTGATGCGTTATTGTATTAATAAGATTTCAAGCGGATGTTTGGACACAGCTTTCGATATCTGTCGTTTTTTGAGCAATTTGTACGTAGGAATGCTGAGTGTTGGATTCGTTAGTCGTGAATACAACAGGAAGATGGTCACTGTGAAACAATGCTTGAGTAAAGTGGAACTGGCGTGTTATACGGTTCGTGTTAGAGGTTCGGAAATTCCAAAGCATATGATCGTTAGTGTTTTGGAGAATGTAAACGATGACACTGAAGATGATATAAATTTTTGATTAAATGATAAATGATAATGCGTTTCTCGAAGATTGTTTTGTTGTATTAATTTTATATTTTTGCGTGTTTTTTTTTCAATAAAGTTCGTTTTAATTTGGTAATTTCAATTTTTCTTTCTCTTGAGAAAGCTAACAACTTGGAATTTTTTAGGGTGTTTTTGTTTACGAAAAAATTCAGAGATTTTTTCTCCCTAAAACTGAGAGATTTTTTTCTCCAATAAGTATGTAAAAAAAATCTCTAAAAAAATTGAAGATTTTTTGTTTTTAATGATACAGAAAATCGGAATTTTTCTCTCCTGAAAAATAAAATTTTTTCAGGGTAAACGTTGCATGGTACGAAGGGAAAATCAAGACGTTTTTATAGAAATTTTTCAATCAGGGATTTTTCCCCTGAAAATTAATTAAAAATATTTTAAACCCAAAAAAATCAAATCATATTCATTCCAAAAAATCTTATCAAATTTTTCATGCCTTGGAAAATTGTTTACTAATAAAAAACGTAAAAATATCAATCGATGATACCTAAAAAGAATAACAAAAAAATACCTCTTTTTGAAGAGAAAAACGAACTAAACAACTGAATAATCATTTTGCATTATTTATCATCCCAAAAATTGATCCAAATTGGATTCAAAGGGGAAAAACGTAACAAACTTAATTTTATTACACCCTCAAACTTAATTTACAAAAAAAATTGACCGATAAAAAAAATCGAAAAAAGGAAACAATAAACAATGTAACAAAATCATGATATAACATATCAATTTGTACATCATGAAATTCGTAATCATTATAAGTAATTAAGTCTATATACAATAAACTTGATAGAGAACAACAGGGTAAAAAATACACAGTATTTTAAGCAAACCCACACTCCTCGTCAGATTCTTCATCAGAACAATCGTCCCAGGACTCTTCATCATTGTCAGCGAACACGTCGGAATTTTCTACTTCATTTTTCTCAACTACTTCAGGACGTTTTACTTCATTGACTTTCTTTGGTTGACTGGTTTTTATTTCAACACTTTTGGTTCTCTTAGATGAATTATAAGTACTCGTTTTAGGAGGTTCTCTAACCAGGGTAATATCCTCATTTCTTATGGTCCTGATAATTTTAACATCTTGAGGTGTAGTTATGTTGTGGACGATATCTCCGAAATCTATTTTACTCGGTGTGGCAGAAAATTGGAAAACGGCCGGTGACATGAAGTTAGTAAAGGATTCTTGTTTACTATTATCGACGATTTCGGTAAACCAATTTGACTTAGAATTCGCATCATTAGGAAGATAATTGCTATCGCCGATTTTCGAATTAGAAAACATCTGAGTAGCGATGGAAGTTGGCGATGAGAAATTTTTCGAAAATGTAGGAGTTATTTTTTGTTTCAAATCCGAACGTTCAAAAGTCATGCTACCGTAACCAGATGAATTTTTAGCATCAATATCTCGACTAGTATTTAAATTAACAGCGAATTTCGGAACATTAGAATCGATTTTTGAATCACCGAACATTTTAACTTCTCGTTTACTATTCGTTATTCCAAGATTTCCCACTTGTACGACAATATTCTTCAAGTCCTTTGGAATTATCACGTTGGTTTCGGAGTCAGCTTTTTCGGCATTCACGTAGTTATTTTCAAGCGATTTGGTCATGGACGAATTCGCATTCGGCGATTTATTGGGTCGTGCGAGGCGACTATTGAAACCGCATGCAGGTTTCATTCTGCCGCGAGCCACTAACGGTCGGTTTCTTTCTTGAAGTTTGGCCTGAGGTTTGGCATCGCCACCGAGTAAGAATTCGTTTGGTTTTGGTTGAACAAGTTGTATTATTCCGGCAGGTTTTATATCCAAATTTTCTTCCTTGCGTCGGTTACTGATCGTGGTAAAAGGTGCAACGTGTGTTATTCCGGCACGTTTTATATCCCAGTTATCTTCCTTGGGTCGATTACCGGTTACAGTGAAAGGTGCAACGTGAGTACCACTTTGCAAGTTGCTTTTCGAATGCAGTTTCGTCGCGATATTATCATGAGTAAACTGGGCGTCCCAATTTTCTTCATCGAACGGATCATTTTTCGTTGTATCTAGATCGAACTGATCATTTTTCGTAGTAAACGGTGTATTTTGAATACTACTTCTCATGTTATTTCTCGAGTATAGTCTCATTGCGTTATTATTATATTTATCAGTATCTGAAGTACTGGTTTTTCTAACGTCAGTTCGGATTATAGCTGGTTTTCGAGTATCACTCTCAGAATCATTTGTGCTTCGACGCTCAGGATAAGTTTTTCGAAACGAATTATCAGTTTTCCAACGACTTTGAGAGTTATCTTCTTCGTTAGTATTGTAATGATTGGAGCTTCCTTTTGACTCGTTGGAATTATAAGCACCTAAATATTAAAAAAAAAAAAAACATTATTTTTCATGGTAAATTACTACTGATAAAAAGTATTAATAAATAAAATCAATTTACGATTTTCCGATCGTTCATTCATTGAACTGTTTCGATCAAATCTATTTCCAGCATCTTTAGGTGTTCTGTTGTCGCGATCGTTACTAAAAAAAATGATACAAACAAAGATAAAGGGACTGATACGAAAACTGAAATGATCGATTAAGCAGCATTTACCTCGATGCAGTTTTATCTGCATCCCATTCTCTTTTCCAACCAGAATTTGCCTTCTGTCTTCGAATCCGATCTTCATCGATGCGTTTCCTTTCTTCGCGCCAAGCGTCATCTGTTTTACTAGGCTGAGCCTGAGCAACTGATTTTCTTGGCCTGGGTTTCACATTCTAAAACAACACATTTATTAATATTCTTCGAAAGTATTGATTAATTAACAGCTTGAAATACACTCAATACCCAAATATCTTCCTCGAAAGATTTAACCACTTTTTTCTCAGGACTCAGTTGATCGGAGTAGAGAGTAGCTCCAAATTGTTCATCTTCTTCTGTTTCCACAGCTTGATTCTTCAAGTTAACGATAGCACCTTTTCTTTCGGCGTCTTTTATTTCTTCATCTATCATCTATTAAAAAAAACTTCTTTGGAATCAATGATCAAAATAAATTGGACGGTTTAGAAACATTACCTTCTTCCTTCGCTCGATGGCTTCATTTTGTTTGCGGATACGGGCAATTTTTTCGTCCAAAGTTTCTTCTTTTCGACTCTGTAAATCATTATGATCAGAAATTTTCATATTGAAAGTATATTCGCGTGAAAGTTTAGGATTAAGAAAGCCATCTTACCATGACGAATGCCGGGCTAGGATTACTGTTTGTAGGGTTCGAACTTACGGTCTATCAAAAAATCAGATATTTTACATAACACCGGCGTTTAAATCTTTATAGTTGGACTAAAGTTGGACAACATAATACACGCTTATGACAAAAAATTCTTGGAAATTATACAGTCGAGTCGGTTTCTTTCACTTTCATTTTGTTGATTGTGTTATCAAAAAATTGTTTATGGTGAAGTGTTGTCTATTTTATGGTTCTTCAACGAATTAACAGAATCTCCAAACGTTTCAAAGAAAACTTCAGAATTTTCACGAACGCTTCTATTTTTTCACATCACTTTCCTTTTTCTATTTTCAAAATCAAATTCTCCCAAACAAAGCGCAAAATTGGCAAATTTTTATTATTCAGCAAAAAAAATTTTAAAAATGAAGACGTTGATTAGATTCAACAAAATGGTAACACTGATTCATGAAATTTGAAAAAAAATTGAGCTTTTAAGGGTCCAGAAGTGTAATTCAACTAACAACGATAGCATAACTCCTAAATGTAAAATTCAACAATTTTTCCGCCACGGTTTCAAATATTCAAAATTTTATCAGTATCACCGAAAAATTCAAATCTACAGTTTTATACGAAAGTAATCGAAGTGAAACTTCAGCTCAGTGCTAAGTAATCGGCTCCATTATGAGAAAGAGTGTTTGGAAAAATAGAAGAAACAATTAGAACGTAGAAATTAAAAGAATCAGCTAAAATTTTTGTTAATTAAAAAATTTTAATTATTTTGTTGACATTTTTCGTGTTTACATGAATAAATCGATAATCGAATTGGAACTGATGTATTTCGATTTCGATAATCGATGAAAAATAAAAATCTCTGCCAAAAAAATTCATTGTTGTTTTTAATTTTTTAGTCCGTCAGAATCTCACCAACTGTTGTACCTAATGTGTGCTCACGGGTGAGTGGTTGGCGCGACCTCACGTTTTGCGTTTGGTATCGGAACGGTGTGTGGATAGACAGTATTTCCGCATTATTGAATACGCGCGAATAAACTGTTTTAATTTATTAAACTTTATGCTTAGTTATTATTTATTCATTACTAAAAGCCTGAAATGATATTAATGAAATGTTTTTGAAGTATAATAAATTTATTTATTATTTTTTAAACGACATAGTAGCATTTTCAGGCTGATTTATAAGTCTTCTTTTTATACCTAGAATTTTTGAAGTTGTTTAGCAAAAAATTCATCGCGACACCATAGTATTTTTTTTTTCACAGTCTTATAGAAAATTTTGTGCTCTTTTTAATGATATAAAAATCATTTTTATCCGCCGAGAAATTTCAAAGTTACGAAGCTAAAGCTCAGCTGAGAAGTAGATTTTTCCATACATATTGAATATTTAACGCGATAACTTTGAAATAATCGCGACGACCCCCATTTTTTTTTTCAACCATACTATAGAATTTTTCATCTCCTTTGCAATGAGATAAAAATCATTCCGATCCTCAAACTTTGTGAAAAGTTATGAACTTTTCAAAGCGTCGATGCTCGAGAAAAATGTACCTACTAATGTGTTCGCAGTCGCGTGACCTCACTTTTGGGTACACATTTATACGTTACTTGCCGATAACTTTTTATTCACCTCGACGACCTATAAATATTTTGTAAAATTCTTATTGGAAATCACGAGCTCTTTCCAATGGTGCAAATAATTTTTCCCTAGCTTTTTTATTTTTCTCGCAAATGAGCTTTTTCTGTTTTGAAAGGTCGCGCGAAGGGTTGGTTTGGTCGCCACGAGCCGTACTCGAGCGAGTACTTTCGACGCTCGGGCATCAGAAATTAGTAAAAAACATCAATCTTGCGGAATATCTAACACCCTAACTCGGAAATTATCGCCACGATACTTTATTATATGCTATTAAAAATAAAAATTGGTGGAGGGAAGTTTCCAATTAAAAAAACTTTTCAAACAAAAGTTGTTGCTTCAAGTCGTAGGAATAATTTTGGTCATCACAATAATTCAGATAGGACACGTCCTTCATCTCTAATTTTGAATATCAAGTACCTACCTATGTAGTATTGTACTGTTTAATACGGATATAGATGTACAAATTAATCATATTTAATGAGTTTTCTGCTGTAAATGCTAGTATACATTGCATTAAAAATATATTTGAAGAAAAAAAAATCTCAAAAAAAAATTAAACCCCTAAGAAATGAAAAATTCGATGGTCGGGAACCATTTAACGTTAACTCCATTTCACCTTTAGCATTGTTTACATTTTTTCGCTGGTGTAAAACTGCCCGTGTGTGAACACGAACGATTCGTTCAACATCACAATAGTGTCATTACGTCATGTCACACTCACCGTGATGTTTGAACAAATCGTTCGTTACACACAGGCAGTTTTACACCTGCGAAAAAATGTAAACAATGCTAAAGGTGAAATGGAGTTAACGTTAAATGGTTCCCGACCATCGAATTACGTGTTTTTCAAATCCTTCCCCATATAAACGCGTATAAAGCGCATGAAGTATCCGGCAGTGATGCCGGAACGTAACGATAACGGTAACGAAAAACGAAAAATAACGGAATTTTTTTCGTTACAAGTAATGGAACTGTAACGGAACTTTATTTTTGAACAGAAATTGTGTAACGAAATAATAACGTTACAATAAAATGTTCTTTATGTTACGTAACAAATAACGAAAAAATTTCGTTACGTTCCGTTACTTTTTTTCGTTATTTTTTTCAGTTTTTTTGCATTGCCTGCACTGCCAACCGCAGAAAATGTTCTTTTGGTTCATTGTAACTTTTGAAAAATCTTAATTTCACTTACACTTATGTGTAGGTACTATGGTACTGCCAGGTAGGGCTGTTCGGATACCCGGTCCGAATCGGGGATTCAAAATCGGATTCGGCGTTTAAATGGAACCGGGTACTCGATTCCTACCCGGTTCTTGAAAATTTTCTGTGGTATGCTTGATTTTCGAATTAAAATTTATTGTTTTACACACAATTTGGTCTCGACTTCATCAATCGAAGCGTTTTTATAGTTTTTTGAGTTTTTGACGAATTTTAGACGAAAAAAAATTGTTATGAAAAAATAAAAAATTAGCCACATTTTATGCAATTCGACAATTTGTCACGATTTTTTATGAATAAGATCGATTAAGATAAGGAACCGGTCCGGATTCGGGTACCTGGTTCCATAGCTAAAAATATCCGAATCCACGTACCCGGGTACTCGATGAGCCCTACTGCCAGGCCCTTAACGTTATTTTTTCAATTAACGTTATTTTATTTTTTCGTTCCGTTCCGGGTTTTTTTTTGTTACAGCGTAATTTTTTCAGAAAGTAGGTAGCAACACCACCAAGCTTGTATTATTTTCTTCTTAGTTCTTGATGTTTATTTTGTTCTATTGGACTTGATAGTTATTAATTTACAATGAAAAATGAAGATAGCAATTTTTTTATGATTTCTGGATATTTCTGAAAAAATTACGTTGTAACGAAAAAACCGGAACGGAATGGAAAAAAATAACGTTACTTTAAAAATAACGTTACAAGGCCCTGTGGTACCATTTTCGTTCCAAGTAACGTAACAAATAACGAAATTCAGGATTTTTAGTTACAGTAACGGAACGAATACCGTAACGGAAAAAAAATTTCGTTACTGACATCACTGGTATCCGGGGGACCCTGGACAACCGTAGAAATTATTTGATCAAATATGCATGTGGCAACGTCGCATTGGCGTTATCACAACCAAGGAAGCGACTGGAAATCAGTTGCAGCAACCCTATGCATGGAAGAAAAAGTGTTCCTGCGGGGAAAAATGTCAGTGCGTGTATATTATGAATGTGAAATCTCTCTACCGTGTACTGTAGAGGCGTAGCGATGACGCGGTGAGTGTGGAAATATCTGGTTTTGCTCCTCGTCTAATTTACGTATGGTGATATCTTAACAAGTTAGAGATTTTGCTGTTAGCTCATATGAAAGGAGAGATTTCATACAATCATTCAAGCTTTAGTTAGTGAACTGAGAAGCACAATTTTGAATTTTTGATGCATTTAAATTTAATTCGTTGAATAATAGAATGAATGAATAAAGAAAAAATTGATTTAATTATATTAAATTAATGAATTTAATTATTTAGTAAAAAAGCTAAGATATTTTTAAAAGACAAAATGACCCTAAAAATTTTATATAGGTAATCTTCTATTTATATTTATTTGGGGTAAAAAATTGCAGAAAATTGATTTACGTTGCGTAAAATGCGAAAAAAGTCGGGTTTATATTTAGAACTATTTGTGTATTTATATATTCAAGGTATGAATTTTGAATACACCCCCCTCTAACAACACCCCTAATTCAAACAACTACTTCTACTATAGCTAGATAGTTGTTTTTTTTTTATTGAAAGTTTTTGATGAGTACATTACAAAATTGGTATAAAATAGGGCAACTGTGGTATGGGGATCCCAAATTTAGGTAGGGGGTGCACAAAATTTTCAAAAAGTATTTTTTTTAAAATCGTATTCTTACTACATATTATACAGCCTGTGAATTTCTTTATTCCCATACAGTGATGGGCAGATCCGGACCTAAAAAAGATCATTGGATCTTTAGATCCAAGATCCGAATCTATGATCTAGATCTTTTGAAATTTTTGGATCTGATCTATGATCTATAGATCCTTTTTTTTCCAAAAAAAAAGATCCAAAAAAGATCCTATAATTTTTTTTATTACATTTTTTACCATAGTGTGTAAATGGATAAAATGATTCGTATACTTCAATATTTCAATTCCTCAATCACGAAAATATAAATAAAATGACACTTCGTATTGGTCACACTAAAATTACTCACAGCCATCTTTTTTTTTTTTTTTTTTTTTTTAAAGGGACCCCAATCCCAAAATCAAAACGGGTGGGGCGAGTTTATTCACGCGTTTAAAGGACATTCTTAATTAAATGTACAACTTAGCCCCCAAACCTCTGGTGCCTAGTGGCTTATTCAGAGGAGTGGTGGAACTAACGCGTAAATTAACGAAATTATACTATTGCCTATTAATAAGAGGAATCGACCTTGGCGAAAACCTCCCCCGCGGAAGGGAGGGAAAACCTGAAAGAATACGAAAAATTATCAAAAAATTGATAGGATAATCGTATTTAAAAATTTTTATGAAATTACAGAATCCAAAAAAAAAATCCAAAAATTGATAATACAAAAAATCGTTTAAAATTTACTTATTTAACAGAAACGAAAAAAAAATTACAAAAATTAGATTTTTATAGAAATCAAAAAATTTAATGAATCAAAATAATACGAAAAATGATCAAAAAATTGGTAGAATAATCGTAGTTTAAAATTTTATGTAATTACAAAAACCAAAAAAAAAAATACAAAAATTAACTTTTAATCAAAATAGAAAAATTTATTAAATCAAAACAATACGAAAAATTAAAAATTTATAAAATAATCGTACTTGAAAATTTTATGGAATTACTGAATCAATAAGAAAAACAAAAATTGCTCGATTTATCGAAATTAGAAATTAAACTTTACATAATATTTTAAACAAATATCGAGTTTTTTTTTCAAGTGAGAGGTCTCCCTCAAAAAATTTAAAAAATTTAAAATTAGAATTTTGTTCAGCAATTTTTTTACTTGAAAAAATAAAATAAGATAAAAATTGAGATTTTATTCTCAAAACAAAAAAAAATTATTTCCCAAAAAATAGTTTTTAGGTTTTTTTTACTTCAAAAAGTAAAAAAGAATTATTCAAAAAGCGAAAAAAAATTTTAATCTAAGAAGATTAATAGATTCTTTTTTCAGGAATTCAAAAAATTTGTATTTTTTTCCCGTTGAAATTAAGTGATTTTTTTACTCCAAAAAATGAGACTTTTGTCAAAGAAATTAGTTAACCCCCTCCCCAATCAGATTTTTTCTTTGAAAAAAATTCGTAAGATTCGTTTCTCAAAAAAATCAATTTATATTCATTTACAGAAAACTAAGAGATTTTTTCGCTACAATAAGAGACTTTTCCTTTAAAAATTGAGATTTTTTCTCAAAAAAATTACTTGGAGGTCTTTTCTTCTGCAAAAATTTCAAAGATTTTTCTTAAATTGAGAATTTTTTTATCAATTGTTTCAATTTCAAAAAAACTAAGAAATTGTTTACGCTAATTCCAAAATGTTGAGATATTTTAAATTTCAAAAAAATACAAAATGGGCAATTTCCCCCCAAAAATATATTCAGAAATGTGAGATGTGTGGCACAAAAAAAAATTGAAGGGTGTCTACCTTCTTTGCTTCAATTTTACAAAGAAATAAATCTCACGACTTTTTTGCAGAAAGAAATCACTCAATTTTTTTTCATTCCCTTGGGATAAACATATTCCCACATTCTTGAAGAAAAATAAAATAATTCTCACAATCAACATTGCAAAATTTTCAATTCGCCTCCCCTTGGAGATAATACCAAGATACCAAAGCAAGTTTTTTAAGTTTCCGGCCATGGTTAAATCAAAACTGCAGTTACCTTTTGCATACCGCCCCTGCTCTCCCCATCATTGCTACAAAATTAGATACTTGTATTTTGGGAATGTAAGGAATTTCACAAGTGAAACGAAAATAATTATCAATCATTTTTTCAACTTGCTATTTAAACTTTCAGAAGTGCTCGAAACTATTTTAAAAAATGGGAAAATAAATTTATCACAATTTTTGATTTCTTCGTGAAAGTGTTAACCCATACCAGGTTGCGTCATAAATTTTAGGAAATATCCAAAAATCGAATCATTGTAGGCTTAAAACTCTAAAAATGTTCAAAAAAAAAAATTATTTCGTTTTTTCATTTTTTCGTTAAATAATTAATTTTGACATGTTACCGGATATTTTTTTGAAAATGTTCAAAAATCGACTAGATGTCATGCTCAAAAACTTCAAAAAATGCTCAAAGAAATTTTCATTTCAATTTTTGATTTTCTTGTGAAATTTTAACCCATTTTAATGATCGCATGATATTTTTATGAAAATATTCAAAAATCAACTCAATTTTACGCTTAAAATTTTCAAAAAATGCTCAATAATTTTCTTCACTACAATTTTTGAATTTTTATTGGCCGCAAGGTCACTTTTGAAAAATTATACGAAAATTCATTTTTCGTAAAATTAGAGGGGTGAGGGGTCTAACTTTAAAATTCGACTGCGGTTCATTGTGCCTAACGTATATGTTATGTACGTATAATGCAAAATTGGAGGGGGGGTAGTGGTCCTATCAAAATTTTTGTGATAACCAAAATTGTTCTAAAGATGTTATTAAACAACTTTTGATTTAAAAATTTTTCAATTGGGGGCTTAGGTACAGAGGTAGAGAGATTTTTGGAAAGGAAGGTGGGCCCACTCTATCCAAAAATCTCTTCAGCTCTGTACCTAAGTCCCCAATTGAAAATTTTTCCCAACAAAAGTTATAATTTTGATTATTACAAAAATTTTGATTGGACCACTCCTTCCCCTCCAATTTCGCATTTCACCTATGAAAATCGCATACGTATAATGGAAAATTATTCTACATGCATATGTATAATGCAAAATTGGAGAAGAGGGAGTGGTCCAATCAAAATTTTTGTAATAATCAAAATTATAACTTTTGTTGGAAAAAATTTTCAATTGAAGCCTTAAAAAAGTTTTTATAAAATTTTTATTTTTCAAAAATTTTTAATTTCTCAATGGATTTTTGACATTTTTTCAAAAAAAAACACGTAGCCCATCATCAAAAAATTCCATTTTTTGTTCAAAACTCAAGAGATATTTTCCGTCATTCAATAATTGAATTTTTGAATTAGCCCACTAATTTGTTCTTTTTTCCATTTTCTATGTTTTTGATAGGATATTTCTCATACCTACCTTTTGGGAATCAAATTTTCTTTTAATTATCATCATTTTTGAATCGGATACACTTCTCGGTCGCCCTGTATCAACACTCACACATAGACACACATGTCGAACGTCTTTGGAAAACGAAAAGTTAAATTTGGTAATTTTGCTAAGCATTTTTGAATCGGATACACTTCTCGGTTAACTTGTATTAATACTCACACATAGACACACATGCAAAACAACTTTGCAGCTTTATTACAGCTTAACTAACGAATTTTTTTTAAATGTCTTTCGCCATAAACCTACCCGGGAACAGGGCCTTTCATTTGAGACATTTCGCAAAAAAATCCATGTATTGGTTCGAGCGTGATGAAGCCTACTTCACTCATTTATAAAGTAAGATAGGCCAGATGTCGAATCATAGCGCCTAAACTGCTGGGCCAATTTCAGTGAGGAAGGTGTCATTGGAAAGGGTTAGACCTCTAGATGTGCCATCAAAAAATACATTTTCAAAAATGTTGAACCTGAGCTCAAAAATTCAAAAAAAATTTAATGCAACATTCGAGCACAGAGTTGAGCAAAACCACTGCATTACATGGCATATGTTTTGAAAGCGAAGTGGGGTTCTTGCATCGTTGCATTGTTTGAATTTCTTCCGACCACGGCGAAGGCTTTCGTCCTGTATGTTGAATAGTATAATAGCTTTTTTGTGTGTGAAGAGAAGAGAGAATGATACCCCACCCCATGTTACCATGTTATTTTCATGTTTTAGGTGAAACTCTTTTTTTTTTTGAATGAGGTGCAATAAAATGTGTAAGGTTACGGAGAGAGCGGGGAAAGCAAAGCACTAATTTCTGGAAAAAGACAGCGTATGGATGAGAGGGAGTCGGAGGTACATGACCGGACACAATAGGATTGTGGTTTCTAAGAATATGTAAAAAAAGGCGAGTGAGAGAATAGCGGCCACGCCGCATATCTAACAGTAAAATTGTGAACCTTGAGAAGTAGTTCTAAAAAATATCATGTTAATTTTTTGAGTATGGGGTGCAACGGGATAATTTTGCCGAATGAAAAAAATGTCATATAGAAAATTTTAGATCATGAATACAAATTTATTTTATTCGCTACATTGAACGTTATAATGCTAAAAGAAGTTGAAATTTCAAAAAATTCGTTTACTTATTTTTTCCCGAATAAAGAATTGAAATTATGCGGAAAAAATTAAGGTGACGAAGCCTCTCATCATTAAGCTTTTCCGTCATATTTTTTATTCGCAAGAGATTGATTTCTATAAATTTTTCTAGTCCAAAATTTAAAAAATTAATAATATTATACATTTTTTATTTCTACTTCCACACTTTTTTTTCGATTTGTAAATAATTCGAAAATAAAAAAAATGTTGATTTTTTTTTGAATAATCACAAAAAAATGATTGAAAGTACAAAAATAGAAAATGTAAGTACCTATAATAAGTAATTTTTTTCTAATTTTTATTTTGAAAAATTTATACAAATCGGTCTTCCACGAATAAAAAAAGTGGAAAAGCTCGATGATATGAGGCTTCGAGGCTTCGTTTAACCATTAAAAAAAACTAAAATCTGAACAGTTCGATTACCTTTTTATGACTTCTTTTTTCTGATCTCATCTTTTTATACTATAGACCTACGTCGTCATTACCGATTTATGATACTTTTTTAAAAATGAAATCCCAATATTCTTCAAGTTTCCATGAGAATCACGATTACTTGCCTAATTCCTGCTTCGCTTTAAAATGAGAGCGAACGGAGCGAACGAAATGGGGGTTTGGAGGCGAAGCTCCCAAGGCGAAGTTCTGAGAGCAAAGCTCCAAGAACGAGCCGGGGGTTGAGCCGCGAAGCGGCCATGGGGCGTAGCCCCTTAGTAAGTAATAAATGCTTGTACAACATGCATTCCGGTAGAATTAAAAAAGCTGAGTATGTTTTTATCGTATGTGTACTCAGAGTGTCAGTGTATTGAATGTTTGGAAAGTTTTCAAAACATTTTTCACTATTAATCATGTATAGCGTTCATTTTTGGGATTTTGAAAATTCTTTTCAGTTTTTTTAGAGAAAATTTGAACTTTGAAGCAAGCTGAATCAAACATTTATAGTAACAAACGTCATTCTTGGTAGGTATCAAATTGACTTAGGGTGAACGGCTGATTGCTGACTACGAATTTTCGCATAGTGGGTGTTGAAAACGTACACCAATGTAAGTAGAAAAAGTATAGAATAGAAAATAATTCGAAATCAACATTTTCAAACCATCTAGTCTTATAGAACTACGTATGCGAAGTTATTCTAGTCATCACATTTTTTTGCAAAAAACGCTTCATCTACTCAATAATTGGCATTATTGAATTTTTGGGATAGGTACGAGGTATAAGATAGAAAAAACTTTGGAATCAGCATTTTAAAACCATTTAGTCTTATAGGATTCAATACGAGGAGTAATTTCAGTTATTATAAATTTTTTCATTCAACGTTATTTTAGGCTTTTAATTAACATTAACAAATTTTTGAAAATTTAAAATCCATAGGCGAACTGCTAAATAAAATTGATTATTGGTAAGAATGGCGTGTTTCTCCTAATTTGAGGTAGTAGAACTTGAATTTTGGATCTGTTTACTCGCAGAATGTAACCCGGTGTTTTTGCACAAAGAAATAGTCCCATCTCCCCTAAAAAAAAATTGAGTGTTAAAAATTCACCAACAGCATTCATCAAGAGTTTATACATCATAATATAAAATTTGAACTCCGTAAGTGGGATAGATTTTCAAAAAATTGATTTTATTCATTCATTTTCAATCGAGCTGTGTTAGAATGAGTTGCTTGAAGTACATATAGTAAGTATGCCTGCATTTTTCAACAAAATCAGACCAACATGCGGGAAATCTAAATTTTTTGATTTTTTTGAATTCTATGATGCTTAAAGCGTTAACATTTTGTGTGATGGTGTATTCACTCTTGACAAATGTTGTCAGTGGATTTTTAACCCGCAATTTTTTTTAGTGGTGATGGGGCTATTTTTTCTGCAAAAACACCAGGTTACATTCTGGGAAGAAACAGACCTAAAATTTGAATTTTACGACCTCAAATTAGAGGAACTCGTCATTCTTACCAATAACCAATTTTATTTAGCAGTTCGTCTATGGACTTGAAATTTTCAAAAATTCGTTAATGTTGATTAGAGGGCTAAAATAACGTTAAGTGAAAAAATTTATAATAGCTAAAATTACTCCTCGTATCGAATTCTATAAGACTATGGTTTTAAAATGTCGATTATAAAGCTTTTTCTATCCTATATCACGTACCTATCTCAAAAATTAATTAATTCTGATTATTGAGTTGATAAAGCGTTTGTTGCAAAAAAATGTGATAACTAAAATTACTTATTGTATGTTGTTCTATAAGACTAGAGGGTTTGAAAATATTGATTTCGATTTTTTTTTTCCTATACTTCTACCTATTTACATTGGTGTACATTTTCAACACTCACTTTGGGAAAATTTGTAATCTGCAATCAGTCGTTCACCCTATGACAATTTGATATCTATCAAGAATGATCTTCGTTACTATACATTTTTTATTCAGCCTGTTTCAAAGTTCCAGAAAAAAAATCAAAAGAAATTTTAAAATTTCAATAAATGAAGGCTATACATGATTAATCGTGAACAATGTTTTGAAAACGTTCCAAACTTCTTTAACATTTCTAATTTTTTGATTAGCATCAGTATTTGGGTGTCCCTTATTTCAACATGGGATTTACCTACTTAGGGATTTTACGGTGAACACTTTAATTCAGAAAAACGGTATTAGGGATTTTACGGTGAACACTTTAATTCAAAAAAACGGTATTCTAAAATAATTCACAGTTCAGGAATTGAAATATATATTTTGAAAGAAGATGAAATCACAAACATAAACGTTTTTACACACACACACACACACACACAAATAATAATAAAAAAACTGATTTAAAAATGAATTTTTGTCAGGGGTTTGAAAAATACGGAATTTCGAAGTTGATGTGCTTTATTTTTTCCAATGGTGGAATATCATTTTCTTCCAAAAATTTTTGTTTCATTTTTTAATTTTTTTCCCCCAAACATTATCTTAAACAAAACAGTTTTTGAAATCAAAAATTGAATTTTTGGCGGGGGATTGAAAAACGCGGAATGTTTAAAACTAACACATTTACCAAAATTTGATCGGCTTCAATGTTTAAATTTTTTCTCAACTTTTTCCAGTTGAGAATTTAATCTTTGACCCGAACGTTCAGACGCAGCAATGAAGACAGTGTGACTTTGACTATACTTTAGGAAACAGGGACAAATAATTGTTGAGCAACAAACCAAAATCTGATTTTGTATGTGGTTTTATTTGTGAAAACTTCATTGAAAATGATTATAGAGGTACAACTTAAAGTAGTGCAATTAAAAGTACTGGGTTGTATATGTATAAGTTGCATATTTCTGCATTTAAGGAGAAGACCATTTTCATTTTATCGTTCTTTCATCCGTCAATGGTATCGTTGAACGCAGGAAAAAATATACTATCTAGTCTTTATGCTGTGTCTACACCATTGCCCCTTTTTAAAATTAAAGGCGCTTCAGTGACACGCTGCGAAGTTCCTAGTCCCTACATTGAAACAAAATATAAAGATAAACGCATAACGCAACAATTGAATGACGTACTTGCCTACACTGAGTAGTGCTTACTACGCGTCGTAGAAAAATAATAATAAAAAAGGTATATTTTGTATATGAACGCACGCACTGATTTTCTTAATGCGAGAAAGAAGTTTCGTGTTCATTAATTCGATATGTTGGCACTCCATAGCAACATTTCGAGATTCACAGGTTAGGTAATATGAAAACGTTAAATCAGTAAAAATAGTTTCTACGGTTGTCCGTAGAGCCGTATCCGGGAGAGTTTGCAAAGCAGCGCGCTCTATATGGACGGGACAACTTTGGGTACGGATTTGCTAGCACGAAGATTTCCGTCTTCCTCTTGACTGTCTATAGAATGTGGTCAATATTTTTTGTTATTGATAAGTGATAACGATAAACAGAAACCATACATTCCTTAAAATTTCATAAATAACTAAGGGAATTCTATTCTCACCTGTCGCGAATTCCATTTTATTTTTACTTTTCTACTACCCTTGATCGATGAAGCCATACCGCACGATGTTTGCCGTCAAATTGCATTCGAACTGTTAACGAAATATACGTTCGCATCAACAGAACAGATGATCAAAAAAGGAGAAACTGTGTTATCGGAAAAACCATTCGTTTTTGTTTTAAAATCATCTTTATTGAAGCAAAGATGCAACTTTTGTTTCACCTCGTAAGTATCGTTCATGTTAATTACCCGTAGAGCTATTTTCATGCAGCAAATCCTAGTGTAATCTCGATGATTTCTTAATACTTCTACAGGACAGAAGTGAAGAAATGTTCTCAGTGTCAGTACGTTTATTATTGTGGAAAAAACTGTCAAAGATCTGCGTGGTCTTTGCATAAGCTAGAATGCTCCAATTTGGCCAAAACTCTTCCCAATATTCTACCAGATTCCGCTCATTTATTGATAAGATTAATTTTGAAGTTGAAAGTTGGTATATTTGAATTACTTGTATTCACGTATGTATTTGGTTGCTTCTAAAAGTCATCTTATTTTTCTAGTTTACCTCGACTCAAGAAAACATTTGCCAAAATAATTATAATGCGAAGAATCGCTCGTTTACGGATCTCATGTCTCGTAAGTTTGTTTTCTTTTGAAAATATTATTGGAATTCGAATGTTGAGTCAAATTTCGAACTGCACTATTCTTCCAGATTGTGACGAAATAAAAGAAGATCAAAGAAGAATGGAACATTTCGAAACCTTACTCATGCTGCTACGAATATTTTTCGGAGACCATGAAAATATCCACGAAGAACTAATATTGCAGTTATTCGGAAAAGTAATCAATTTTCGTTCATCGAGTACATATTCCAGTTATCGAAAATTCACTCGCTAATGAACAATTTTTGTTTTAGATGTGTATAAGCAGTTTTAATATTTTGGATAATGATATGAACAGCATTGGTACTGGAATGTATTTGGCTGCTTCCATTCTCGATCATTCTTGCGAACCGAATGCGGTGGCTATTTTCGAAGGGACGACAATTTTTATAAGGACAATAAAAAATATGAAGCAATTTCATTGGGATAACGTAAGTTGACCAGTCTGAATACGAATGCTTTGTAAATTTTAATTAACCTATTTGTTTTTTTTCAATTTCAGATTCGAATATCGTACGTTGGCGTTCTAAATTTTACAAACCACCGAAGGAAAGAATTACTATCGATGTATTACTTTCTTTGCGACTGCGAACGCTGTCGCAACCAAGAAGAGGAGAATTTAATGAATTCGATTTCTTGCCTCAGTAAAACCTGTAATCTGAAGTAATTTCATCTCCTGTTTTATTTAATTTTTTTAAAACCGTAACACGAACGTTTTTATCCTTTTTTTTTTTTTTTTTTTTTCAACAGAACATTTCCGATAAATTAAGTTGTGTTCTGTGTCGAAGTATTGTGTCCAAAGCTCGTATTGATAAATTTCAAGAAATAACCTAATTTTCTGATTACCATTTACAGAATATGAAAAGCAAAGATATGGCTTGTATCCTTTATAATTTTGTAACATTTCATTTTGAATCGTAATTCCAATTTTGTTTGTTTATCCTGACGAAATTGAGTAGATATCGATGTGTGCAGATTGACGTTGAAAAAACAAGTCGGTGTTCTGCATGAATACAATATACGTAGGGTGAAAACTTTGGATTTAGCCTTCGAAGCGTGTATAAATTTGGAACGTTGGGAAGACGCGCTTGAATACGGTCGACAGTTATTACCAAGTTTTCGGTAAATATTTTCCCCCTACCAAGTGTAAATGTGTTGAAGCGAGTTCATTACTTTTTGAAATAAACTTGCTTCTCGCTTAATGACGAGATTCTATTTTTATTTTTTTTTATGTTTCAGAAAATATTACCGAAAACAGCATCCCTTAGTTGAACTACTAAACATGAAACTATTGAAACTAACTCTCCTGCAAGACGATTTACACGCAGCGAAAACTTACTACAACGAAGCGAAAGATATTCTTTTAGTTAGTCACGGCAGTCATCATTCGCTTTATAGATCGTTGCAAGAAATATTCTGCTCGTAATTCGGCGTTTTAATATTTTATTTTAAAAATCAAACAACGCGTATTAAGTTTCTAAAATCAGCGCGAATTGTAAATGTAACCCTCTCTAAATGAATAAATGTTTTAGACTAGTAAAGAATTCAACGAATAGGATTAAAACCGTGTTAAAATGAAAGCATACTTGGTAGCTTGTGTATTTTCGTTCTCTGTCAATGTAATCTTGACAAATGACTCGTATTTATTTTATCCTCCAGATCGTTATAGCGAATATTGTTCAAAAAATCTCGAATATGTTGAACGATCAGGTCTATGGCAACTGGAACAATACACGACTAAATTAAGTTTGACGAAAAATCAGACTAATATGAAAATTGCCCCTCTGCACTTACCAGCATTATCAGCTCCTCTCGGAATGATATCGGCGAATTTTTTCGTCTATAAAAAAGTCGTTACGTTTATATGGGTAAAATGCAGACGAAACTTTGCAATAATGATTTACTTACAGGTAAACAAAATTCTTCAAACGCTGGTTTCACGAACGTCATATATTGATTTAAAACTTGATCCAAATCACGTCCCCTTTCCATGATATCTTTAGTAACTTGAATTAGGAGAAAGAACTACGTTAATTACGAAATCATGATTACAATGGATGAAAAAATTCATTATTTATACACACCTCTATCAGCTAATCTCATGTCTGAATCCATAACCACGAATAATTTCATATGAAACAATTCCCTAACCGATGGGAAATAGAACACCAAAATTCCTTCAAACAAGACTACGTCAGCCGGGTAAATTACGATTTGTTGATCTTTACTGCTGAAAAAATTCAATTTCAACAGATGAAAGTATCCGTCAATATGAACAAACTAATAAAACTAATGCAGTCGTCTTACAAAGTATTAGCTTTATAATCGTAAACTGGAATCGTGCATATTTCTCCATCTAATATCTTTTTCAACGTTTCATACATCAGGTCTTCGTTGAAAACGTCTGTTTTAACAAAAGAACAGATTTTAATACTTGAAAACTAAGTATAAATGTAAAATCACTGCTACTAACCCAGATGATCGAAATTGAACTGTCCTTTCAGCGCTTTACTTCGTTCTGCTGCGTTCAATTCTCTGTAGAAGCTGTCTTGGCTGATGCATACGACTTGTCTTTCTTTATGATCCATGACAGCTTGACCCAATCTTTCCATGATTCTTTTACATACTGTGGACTGTAGGTGATTTGTAACAATAAGTATATTGCGATGTGATGCAATTAAAATGACATATTGGAGACTTACTTTGCCACTAGCCGTTCCACCAGCGACACCGATTAGAAACGGAACTTTTCCGCCTGGAGATAAAAACTCATTGATGTTTTCTTAGCTGACATTGCTACTGGAGACGAATATAGCGCATGATTTGATTAAAATTACTCAACTTTTAAAAATTAAAAGTTCTACTACTTGATAATAATAAAAGATGAATCGAAATTCGAATGAATGAAACTGAAAAATGAAGTGATAACAAACGAGGATAATAGAGAAATAAAAGTACTGTATTATACAAAATAATGGATTATAATCATCAAACTTTCAGAGATACCAAGTACATCACAAGCACTAATCACATTTTCACTACAACCGAACATAAAATATTTAAATTTCTAAATTGCCACGATTAACTAGGGTCATTTCTCATTTGAAGGCTCTCTGGAGGTAAGCCGAAAAACCGGCTCCATTACACGCATCTGCTTGGCACTAGGCAGATGCGGATTTTCTTCTCCGAAAGATTTACGTTTATTAGATGATCCGGGATTTTCCGTTTCGTCGGATTTTGATTCGAAAAATTCTATATCTTTACAGATTTCTTTATATCCCTTCAGACTGTTAGAAATTTTGTCAGAATTAGTGACGGGACTGATTATCTTCATGCGTAACTATGTTGCCCGCCGATTTTAGGCTTTCAAAATGATGATCGATATAATCTGATCTAGTCAATTTTACCAGGGATGATTTCGTTGACGTAGAGCATTGCGGAGATTTTTTATTCGGCGATTTCTTATTTTTTCCATAATACTCCGATGCGATTTTCTTCTACTCGGTTACAGCATCATCGATTTTCGTTTGATGAAGGTTGGGAAACGCTTCTTTCAACTTCTGCATAGGTAGTGCAATATCCTTCATCACTTTAGCTTTTTCGTCTTCTCCCTCTCTTCTTTTGTATTTAGAAATTTCATCGAGTGGAGTACGGATTTTAACCAGATTCGTGTTTAATCTATTCGATCTCATAATTTCCTAATGAATCAAACAAATGATATCACATAATTATTAAATTAAAATTCACGTCTCAAATATATTTCCATTGGCGTATTAATTTTATACGCTCGAGGTTATATTATTTAAAACTCGTCAACGCGGTTTAGTATTTTACATACTTCGAGGACATTGAATCTTTCTTCAAATGTGACATTGAATCTTTCTTCAAATGTATTGAATCGTTCGGCGAAACTAATACTTTTGAATTCATCCAATAGTTCATCGAATTTCTCTTCTTTAATTTTTGCTTCGCTCTTAATCTTTTTGTCAATCTATATTATATCAATTTAGTAAAAAAATGATTAATTTCATGCTTAACTATAAAAAGAAGTTAGAAAAATCTTTTCCTTACCCAAACCAATATCAGGATCCTATCCCCTTTTACAGTCACTCCCATACTTTCTAAATCTGTCTCCTTCAAATAAACAACACATTCTTTTCTAATTTTATCTCTGTAAAATATGGCTGCAATTCTCTTGGCGTCTGTGTACGAAAAACGGACTTCTTTTTTAAAAAACTGCACCCACTCATCTATAATCAAATAATCATAATGATTTAATTAAGTTCCATACTAGCCTGTAAGCTTATTTTGCACATAAAATTAATAATCTAAATACCTTCGGAGAGCACTTTTGCCTCATCCATCGAGAGAAGTTTCTGTTAAAATTATGGTACAGAACAAAGTAGTGATGTAAAGTAATAATAAAAAGTCAAACTCGTAGCACAATTTAAATTTTAAACCATTCAATAATTTCAATTAATTATTATCACTGTTTTAATTTCAAACTTAGCAAAATACCATAGGAAATAACATAGAAGATAGTAAATTTCAGAATTCGATTGCAAATGGCGAGATTATAGGAAGGTTGCATTTTACACTGTAACCAAATACTTTACATATATAATACTGGAAACTCAATGCTTTTGATTTGACTCCCAAGAAGAGCGCTCTCTAAGCGGCTCGGCATGAAACTAATTCCAGGTTTTCGACTAATCGTCGCGTGATTCGCTCTCTGATTGGTCGAAGACATGACGATCGGTCGAAAGTCTGAGAATAGTTTCATGCCGAGCCGCTAAAACTGCAAAAAGAGCGCTTTTGTCGGGGTCACTTGTCCCCAGAAGTTTCCAGTATTATATAAATGTAAAGTATTTGCTGTAACACAATCATCCTAGCGCGTTTTACCGAATTATAAGGGCAAATCAACTCTTTTGCTCGCCATAGTCCCACGTCCGTAAAATGGGTAATGCAGTGTATTTTACCAATTCCCATTATCGCATATATCTGTCCCAAAGTTGCTACGATTCGTTGAGTCAGGGTCAGCAATTCGAAGTTCTCTAGGGTGTAGCTCATTTCAATTTTGAAATTTTTGGGTGTAGTTCGAGCACCTTTTGCGCTACTGCCAAGTTGGCTAGCATTCTGGAGGTTGCTGAGAATGCTTACTTGAACAGCTGACATTGGCTGCCGATTCTTCGACCAAAATCTGTTCAGCTTTTTGCCAAGCTGAGGCTGCTAATGAAACACTATCTATTGATTTGGCGTAGTAATATAAATCCATGAATAAATCGTGCTCGTTCAAGTATACGGCGATGTTGAATGCTAAATCACTCATGTCTTGCCTGTTCAGAATATAAATTATTCATTAGACAGGAAAATACGTCACTCGTCATATGATTTTTTCGTTTCATAGCTGGATTGAAATTCTCATCTCACCTGAGTAAATAATTGAACAATCTTCTCGATATATTCCTCACTGGTTTGTAAAATTCAACTTCTATCGAATGATTTATAGGTCGAACTGGAAAATAAAAGCTTCCCAGGGCCATCTGCAATTGAGCATATTTTTCGGACGGATTCGATGAAGACGACGTGAAAATATAATTCGACAGTTTCTTCAGCAAAGACAAACACGTATTCGGATTTGTATCCCAATCCATCGCCAATAATAAGTTAACCGCCTTATCGTCTTGATTGGCGTTCAAATACTGAGTCATCTATCGAAAAAAAAATCATTCAAATACATCACTTCGAAAACTACAATTTTTAATCGATCAAAAACCCTTACCAAAGTAATAGGTGTAATTGTAGAGGCACCCAGGACTCTTATCATGACTAATGGACCACCACTGAAAGTCATCAGTAGAAAACCATCATCGGTACAAGCGTCACCATCTTTGCTCTTGGTATTCCATTCCATTTGGACTAATAACGGAGGATTCTGAGATTGTACCATTTGAGTAAAATACACGGATAAATCTATCACGTTACTGGGAGTCACGTCTTCGCTTATTGATTGCATTTTAATGCAGCTTAAGGCAAAATCGAAACATTGCAATCGACCTCGATCACTGGACACAGCTGCGAGATATCCATCCGAGTGCCATCTCACTATCGAAGGCACGAACGCTGTTCTGACGATATGAGTCAAAGCTCTGGTTTGATTGTACAATACAACAGATCCATCGACACAGCCTAACAATAGGTTACTGCGGTCTGGGCTGAATTCAACGCAACAGGCGCTTTTTTGCAGGGAAATCGATACCAAGCTGACTCTTTGCAATCGAGAGCATTTTATTATCTCGTAAGTGCCACTTTCTACGCTTATGTTACCCTGTAAATGAAACGAAATAGAATTAATTCGAATATGGAATCGTAATTTGGAAAGGTTTCAACAAACACCAACCTCGCGAGATACTTTTTGCTCGACGATAAACAAAATATTCGACTCTACTGAACTAAAAGCAACGCAAAGCAGATCAAATTCTGTACGATGGTAACATAACACTTCCATTTTACAACTACAACACGAGAAGCAAAAACCCAAAACAGGTTATTTAGCCGATGAAAACAATATTTTGGCTTTTAAATAGAAAATAGAACTCTACACACCCAGATACTGAGTAAACGTGGACATTAGCTCGATCAATGTCTTTCACCAGAGGACTCCATGGAAATACATCGTTTTCTGAGTACTTCCACCAAACAGCGATCTAGAAATAGGTATCGAATGTATAATACGTTCGGTTACTTGAATATCATCGAATAAATTAAAATTATACCACATCTCCTGTTTTATTAGCACATAATTTTCTAGGCAATCTTCGACCATTCGGACCTGGTAAATTGACTGATGTAAATTTAGGCTCTAAATCGTTCAATTTTTTGTATAATTTCTTAAACTGAGGTTTCGTATAATAGATTAGAGTCATTTGTGGATCATTGTAGCAGCAAATGGAGAAAACATTGGTCATAAGAACTGAAATTCACACAAAACAGATACTCGCGTGATCAAAAATTCTTGAAAGAAAAAAATACTACTTACTACTTTAATAAAACTTACTATCAGAAATGTGTACAGAAAGTAGTTTGTCTTTTGAAAACTTATCGAAGCTTAAACTGAGAATATCACCGCTACGAACGTCGATACCAATATAGGTTACAATTCCGGAATTAAAAAATAAAACCACAGTATCTTCGCGTAGCCATTTGACACGTACGATTCTCTGAGATTCTACATGATCCTAAAATTAATACGAAATTAGTTCGGCTCGAGTAATCCTTTAATCGAATGTGTTTCAAGTCACCTCCAATTCTCTAAGATATTGTTTCAACTTGGATGGCCTTTTATTGGAGATCGTCCACTGGTAGTTTCTTGCTCGGGCGAAACACTTTTTTTTCTCATACGACAACGATTTGGTGGTTTCTTTCTTTTCGTGGTATCTGTAAAATATAAAATCGATAGAAAACACTAAATGTAGCCAAGTTAACAGTAAAATTAGATCGTCTTCGGACTCACTTGAATGCGCCGAAATCATTATTGCTGATGTAGATTTCATCGTTAAGAACTTCGTCTCAGCTCTCCTACAGAGTTTTTTGAGACTGTTATAATTTGCGGTGTTTTTTTCCCATTTTGTTCTGAAATCTTGTGATATGTTATGTGTGATTGCTAGTTTATTTTTAGAATTAACGAATTAACTATTAAGGAACGAATTTTTCGCGACATTACTAATTTTACGATAATTATTTTATTCCTTTCAAGTAAAAAATGAGATACATAATTATTATACAGTGGAGTCGATTTCTTTCATTTTCGTTTTGTTAACAGAATCTCCGAACCTCCGAACATTTCAAAGAAAACTTCAGAATTTTCACGACGCTTCCATTTTACATATTTTTTCCATCACTTTCCTTTTTCTATTTAGTACTTTCGAAATCAATTCTCCAAAATTATTTCTGATCATTGTGATACCAAGTGATATGCAAAATTTTATTCAGATTGTTCAGATCAAAAAAATAAAGACGTCGATTAGATTCAACAAAACTGGTAACACTGATTTATCAAATTTGAAAAAAACAAGAAAAAAAGAATTTTTGAGCTTTTATTTTACTCATTCTGAAGCAACAGTGTTGACTCGTAAACAACTCAAATTGCTTTGTGAATTTTGGAAATTAAATTTTCAATTTTTTTCTAATTATCGGAAAATTAAATAAAAATAAGTAATTTTATGGATTTCTGAATTAATTTTTCGTCATAAAAATTTTTAGTAAATGAAATCAATGGCGAATAAACGAAAAAAAATGAAATTAAACAAATCAATCAACTATTTTCATATTCTAATTTATCATGTTGGTAACGTCAGATGACATCGATTGAGAAATTTTCCTTGAAAAATCCAAAAACTTTGAAAAAGTTGCTTTGCGTTTTTGTCGGCATCGTTTTTTGACTGATCGTGCGATAATTTTTGATAAATCACCGAAAAAATCGAATAAATTAGAAAAATAGTTAGTTAAAATGATATATGTGATTCACTAATATAATCTTTGTTCTACTGTTACAAGTTTTTGTACAATTTTGTTGCTTACTCATAATGGGCAATGTCCATGCATCAGCTCCAAAATTGGAGCCTGATCTCCCACCTAGTCCTCCTATGGGTTTAAATTTACCACCTTTACAAACGGATATTTCATCGAGTGAACCTAGCAGCTCAAAAAACATCGAAAACCCCGGAACGATCGAAGAATTACATAAAAAATGCAAAGGTAAATATTGACATGCATTTGACATTTACGTAAACTTCACATCATAATTCACCTGTTTTTTTTCAGATGTGTTTCCAACTGCGTACGAAGGTGCTCGTCTTATGGTAAATAAAGGATTAAGTAATCATTTTCAAATTTCGCATTCTTTGCATCTATCGTCTGGTCCAACATCGGGGTACAGATTTGGTGCTACTTATGTGGGTACTAATCAAATATCGCCAACTGAAGCCTATCCTGTACTTCTTGGTGATGTCGATCCTAGTGGCAATTTGAACGCAAATGCCATACTTCAACTAACCGACAATAGTCGATTTAAATTTCAAGCCCAGGTAAAGACATTTACGTTTTTTAATCGTTGAAATTATTGCGTCACCCTAATTTCATTTTATTTTTCAATTAGTCGAAGAACAGTAATTTTCAACTAACACAGTATGCCTTAGATTACAAAGGTAAAGATTATACTAGTACGTTGATGTGTGCAAATCCTAATCTTCTAACTGGAACCGGTAAGCAAACATTTATACTTTATTTTATATTCTATCTGTACCTATTTTGTAATTTTAAATACTGATGTCGAAATTTTACTCGTTTCAGGTGTCATAGTGGCCCATTACTTGCAGTCTGTGACAAAAGATTTAGCACTGGGAGCTGAGCTCGTGTATCAACGTATGGGACCTCAACATGGTGGTCAATCAGCATTTACCTCTCTGGCTGCAAGATATACAGGTTAATTAACTTTCATTTATCATTGTTTCATCGATTTCTACAATAATAACTAACGAAATAACGATTCACAGGAGGAGATTACAGTTGTAGTGGTACTTTGGGAATGACAGGAGTACATTTATGTTATTATCAAAAAGCTAGTGAACAATTACAGCTTGGTGTTGAATTCGAGACGAGTTTACGATTAATGGAAGCTCAAGCCTCCATTGGTTACCAAGTTGATATTCCAAAGGCTGATCTAGTTTTCAGAGGTGAGCTTTATTTCTCATCTAACAAAAACCGGTATCTGACTTTATTACTATCGAATTGAATTTACAGGTAGTGTAGATACCAACTGGACAGTATCAGCCGTACTAGAAAAGAAATTGAATCCGATGCCGTTCACTTTGGGTATTGGAGCAATGCTGAACCATAAGAAAAATGATTTTAGAATGGGTCTTAGTTTCATTATCGGTTAAGGAAGTTTCAGTGCGACAAAAAATGCTTCGAGTGGTCGAACGCGTTGAACATAACATTTCGTAGTCCGTTTAATATCGCTATTAATTTACTAAAGATTAATAGTTTCTTTTTTTTTATGTTTTTATTTTGTTTCTGTTTTATCTTTTTGTTATTCCCGTGTACACTTGATGTAACAAGCAGGCCTTATTTCTTTTATCGGAATTAGCAGTGATATATCAGAGGCTTTTTAAACTTGACAACGTTATGACCCCGTTGCGAATACCAAACGTTGGTGCATCCTATTAAAGAACACTTGTACAAATGCTTTTTGTACCGATGTGCATCGCCGTATGTATAGTAGAATTTTCCATCGTATTAAGAAAAAACAAGAAGTTTTTAAATTGTAATTTGATTTTCAAATGGAAGTTATATAATAAAGATGTCGTGATTTTTATCATTTTGTTTTATTCGTATTCGGTTTATGATTTTGAAAACCAGGACCGAAAACTCAAAATTTTCTGAGATATAGCTCAATTTTTTTTCTCGAAGGTTGACTGGTTAAACGTATTCTAATAATGATTGAGAAAATTACTCCCACCCTAAAAAGTTGATTTAAAAAAAAACTTCATGGAAAACATTCATCCCCCCCAAAAAAAATATAAAAAACTGCATGATTTTTTTCTAAAAAAAAAATTAAAGATTCCTCAGAAAGAAACCAAAAAATTTTTTTGCATAAGAATTGAAAGATTTTTAAGAATTGAGAACATTTTTTACCTCAAAAAATTGAAAACTTTGATCACCTATATTTGAAATAAAAAAAAATTGACTAAAAAATATTCCAAAAAACTGAGAAAATGTTTCATTTTTGTTCAAACAAATTTTAGATCTAAGCCATAGGTAGGTATTCAAAAAATGAAAGATTTTCTCAAGGGAAAGTTATAATATTTTTTACTACAAAAAAGATGAAAAAATTCTGTTTTTTTAGTAAAAAAAAATCGAGATTTTTTTCTTGAAAACAACTTTTTTTAAATGTTCTCCCAAAAAAGTATATATTATTTTCCATTTTTGTTCCAAAAAAAATCGATAGCCTTTTTTTCAAAAATATTTAGGTTTTTTATTTGACAAAAAAGCAAGAATTTGTTCATGTGCTAATTTTTTTTTAATTAATCAAAAATAATTAAAAACTGATGAACGAATTTAAAAAAAAAAAATTGTAAACTAAGCATTCAGAAAAATTTAAAAGATATTTTCTAAAAAAAGAAAGTTGGAATTTAAAAAGGTACCTAGCTACCTACTTACTAAAAAAAAAAAAATCGAGACAGAAAACGAGATCTATTTTTTCTGTACAAAAATTATAAGATCCTTTTACCCCAAAATTTTACAAACATTATTACTTCAAAAACTTGAAACGAAATTATTTCAAAAAATTATGAAAATTTCTCATTTGTGTTCCCTAAGAAATGAGTGAATTGCGTCTTCCATAAAATTGAAAACTGTTTTCTAGAAGAGAATTTTGAAAAAAGTTTACTCCAAAACAATAAAGACAAAAAATGAGAGATCTTATTCTAATTCTCAAGAAAAATCTGCAGGTATCCATTTTTTAAAAGAATCCCCCCCCCCCCCCCCCCACAAATAAAAAAAATTGAAGCAAATTCCATGTTATAATTTATTTTATTTCAGAACAATCAATGTCTCCAAAAATTGACTGATACTTTACACTTGAAAAATTTGGAAAAATTTTTCACAGCCTTGAAAAAAATAAAAAGTTTCCATGGTACAAAATTTTCATAATTTTTTCTACAAAATATATTTTTTTAATTTTTACCTGGTACAATTTTTTTTTTTTAATTTTGTTATAAATTTTTTTTAAAGATTAAATGAAAATTAAAAAATTTTACCACAAAATTGAAAAAAAAAGATAGGTACTAAATTTTTTTTCTAAATTTCACTGTAAAAAAAATTTCCTCAAAAAGTTGAAAAAATTGACAAAAAACGTTTGAAAAATTTACTATAAAATTTTTTAAAAAGATTTCAGTTTAAAAATAAAAATTTTCACCTCAAAATTCGAAAAAAACTACTACCTGCAAATAATTTTTGAAAATTTCATTGCAAAAAAAAATCCTCAAAAAGTTGAAAGAATTGGCAGGAAAAAAATTAAAAATTTCCATTATAAAAAATTTTAAAACACTTCCTACAAAAAAAGTTTAAAAATTTTTTACTACAAAATGAATTTTTTAAAAGTACATATATTATGCTACAAAAAGTTTTCAAAAGTTTTACTTCAAGAAATTGAAAATTCTACTTACTACAATTTTTTTTTTAAACCCACAACAAAAGTTTAAAAAACGCTGGAAAAAAATTCTTCAAAACCGGTGAACATTTTTTTGCATCTGAAAAATGAGAAAATTTTATATGGCTGTTTTAAAAAAATTTAAAAATTCTTCCAATTCCAAAAAATTATGAGATTTTTTTTTCTTCAAATAAACTGCGAACTGCGATTTTTTTATTTGAAAGAAGTGAAAGGTATTATCTTGAAAAATTGTGATTTTTTTCACAATATCACATTTCTTTCTCAAAAAAAAAAAAATCTGCATAAAATAATGTTGAAGATGGAGAACTTATAACTTAAGTACCACTCTAAACAATTGAAAAATTATTTTTCTTTTCTATTGCTTTTTCCATTTTCAAAAAATTTAGATTTTTTTTTTCGCCAAACGAAATTAAAAAATTTTTATTCGATAGAAAATACTAACGCCTTTTTATTTACTGCTATGCAATATGAAGATGAACTGTTGATTAGAGTTGCCTACGTCTTCGTTTCAAGGCAGTAGAAAAATGAAAAACTATTAAAAGTGCGATGAACAATTTAAATGTAACTGAACATTGAACAAGTTTTGAAGTTTAGTAATCGGAGATGTTTTAATTTATTTTATTACTTTATTCAAATGCCACTAATTACAACGCAGTTTTGAAAATAAAAAAATTTTCCTTCGCACATTTGTTTTTATACTGGAAATGATTAAAAAGGAAAAATATACCTACCTATTCAACAATTGTCAATTTATTTACCCCGAAGTATAATTTTGTATTTCACTTGAACGAAGACTTTTTTATTATATCTAATGGTACGATCGCACTTGATAAGAAATTTTCATTTCAAGTTGAATTTTAATACTTGATTTTCCTTGAATGAATACATTAAAACCGGAAAAATGAGTTTTTTTTTCTTATTATAAAAGATAGTAACCGCGATTTTATGAATAAAATATCATTGGATGAGAAAAATTACGGTAAATGAAAAAAATGCTCGACTCGAATTTCTCGAATAATATTTCATCCAGTGTCCAATGGCGTAAATTTTTTCACCAATTTCATATCAATGAATTGATCGAAACGATCCTAATAAAATTGATTTTTTACCTCAGTTTTGCTTACCTATTTTTTCTCCTCAATTGCACAATAATTGCGTTCAAAAGAAATTCAAACGTGAAGAAAAAAAACAACTTAATACGATAATTTTTAGACTCATCGTATAAATTACTAGTTTTGAGGTCTTGGTATATTACCCTGGTATACTACTTCCCGTGTCATAGTGTCATTAGTGAGGTATTTAATCCGTTGTAAATTTTCGATGAGACTGCTTGTCGCCAGTATAATCTTTTCGATACTTGTTCTGTTGGCGTTCGGTTGCATTACGTACCTATTAGATTTACTCGGAATATACAATTAGCTTATGACGTTATCTTTCATTTATGTGTATAGTATTACTCGACTAGAACAATGTCGAATATGAAATGGGCAGATACATACGTGAACATTTTTAATTAGGTGGCAATAAATGGACAACACTTTTGCAAAAATTTAACAAAAGCGAGAGAGTCAATACAGATCTTGATGGAAAATGTTTTTAAAATTCATCTAGCTGCTTACATAATAATTTCGTAAATTTTCCACTGTTACATTATCGATTCAGCGTATTTAGCCCAATAAAATTAGATAAAAAAATGAAGTAAATAGAATTTTGAGTTACTTGAAATTTTTTCATATTAAAATATTCCTTTCGGTGTCCCGATTAAACAAAAAAAATCATACAATTATTCTCGTCCTTGGGGAAGTCTTCCAAAAATACAGACTCGTTGTTTTTCGCCTATAACTCTTCAAATATGCGTTTAAATAGAAAAATGTTTATGACTAAAATTAAAGTATTTAAAATTTGCAATAAAAAAGGTTATATTAGTTTTTTCCAAAAAGTGAACGGGTGGCTCAAAAACACGCGTCAAAATAAACAAGATGGAAAAAAATGAAGACTCCTCCTCCCCATTTACACAAATAACATACAATTTCGAAAAGAGTCGAATAATATGCAAATGAGGACACACCACGAACTCTGAAAAATCTCCACCCCCCCCCCCCCCTCGAAAGTGTCTAAAATGTGAACACCTGTGAACTTCCCTTTTTAAAAATGTCGATAATACTTCAGCAGTGTTTTAACTCAAAAAAATCTATTTATTTTTTTAATATTGAATTTTTAATAATTTTTTTTAAAAACATTCAAAAAATGAAATTTTTGGATTTCTAAAAAACAAATTCTTGAGATTTCTCGGATTTTTTTTCATAAATTTTATAAAATTGAAATTTCTTTTGTTTTGGTTTTTAGACACATAATTTTTTATTTAAAAAAAAGTAACAAACAAAAATTTGAAATTTTTTGAAAACAAAATATTAATTGTTTAAGGTTTTCATGATTTTTTTTCAATTTTTTAAAAGAATTTTTATTTATTATCTAACATGGAATTTTTAAATTTAAAAAAAAATAGATTTTTAGAAAACACAAATTTTTTGATCAATTTTTCCAAATTTTTTCAAACTGAATTTTCTTTTGAATTTTTTTAAAAACACAAAAAAATGAAATCTTTAATTTTCGAGATGTTTTTTAAACAGAAGTTTTTATTCGTTTTGTAAACATCGAATTTAAAAAAAAAAATTAAAAACATTGAAACAACGAAATTTTTAGCTTTCTAAAAAACAAATTTTTGAGATTTTTTTGTGTTGATTTTATAAAATTGAATTTTTCTTTGAGTTTTTTTTACATGCTAATTTTAGGATTTCTGGAGAACAAATTTTATATGTTTTTATGAATTTTTTATGAATTTTGAGATTTTTAAAGAGAATAATATTGTTTAAGTATGTTTCTTTTAAACAATTTTCCCCTATTTTTTTAAACTAAGTAAACTTGAGGGGAGGGGGGGGTGGGGGGGGTGGAATTTCTTTAAAAAATTTTAAAAACATATAATTTATAATTTTCGAGATTTTTTTAATCAATTTTTTTTAATTGGAATTGAATCTTTTTTTCATTTTTTTTTAAACATCCCAGAAATGAAATTTTCCACTTTCCAAAAAACAAATTTTTGAGATTTACTTGTTAATTTTTTTTAAACCATTTTTTTTAAAACATTGAAACAATGAAATTTTTATCTTTCTAAAAAACGAATTATTGAGATTTTTTTATGTTAATTTTATAAAATTGAATTTTTCTTTGATTTTTTTACAGGCAAATTTTTGGAATTTATAGAGAACAATTTTTTTATGTTTTTATCAATTTTCGCTCAATTTTTTAAAATTGAATTTAAAATTTATTTTTAAATGGGATTTTTAAAGAGAACAATTTGTTTACGTTTTCAACATTTTTTTCTACCCAACTAAATTTTTGGGGAAATTTTTTAAAAACATTTTAAAAATAAAGTTTTCAATTTTCGAGATGTTTTTATGAATTTTTTTAATAGGTTGGTATTAAATCGTTTTTTCATGAATTTTTTAAAAACATTCAAGAAATGAAATTTTAAACTTCCCAAAAAACAAATTCCTGAGATTTTGTTGTTAATATTTTTCTAAATATGTAATTTTTAATTCAAAAAAATAAATATACGAAATTGTAGACTGTATAATAAAATTATTATTCGTGGAAATGAGGGGCAATCTTCATTTTTTCCTTTTCCATCCTGTATATTTTAACTCGTGTTTTTGCGCCACCCGTTCACTTTTTGGAAAAAATGAATATGAATTTTTTTGTTGGAAATTTTATTTACTTCAATTTTAGTCATTACAATTTTTCTGTTTAAACCCATATTTGAAGAGTTATGAGCGAAAAACAAAGAGGGGATCACTTTGTGTCTACATTTTGGGGACTACCCGATTTTGTGAAGTTCGCGTACTTCTTTTTGATTAATCAGGGCACCGAAAGGAACTTTTTAAGATCAAAAAATTCCATGTAACCAAAAATGCAATTTCACTGGGCTAATTCTTGTAAGTATTGTATCGAAATCGTAACGTGTGCCTGTACTTATTGCCTGTGTGTAACTTCACAATCCACCATTTTGCTGTTATTCGCCTTTGGCGGATTCTCTCGAATCAAATATTTAGTTTATATCAATATTATATTCCGGTATTCCACACCGTGTTGTAGTCCATTCGTTTAATATACCTTAAAAAACCAGTTTTGACCTTTACGAAACCTTTCGTAACTCACAAACATGTTTATTTGTCGTCGAGTTGATATTTTTATTATTGATAGATTATAATGTAATAATCTATTGGATGGAAATCATCACGTATTATGTGTCATTGTCTATGCCATTGAAATATTCTATCGAAAAAAATATACCTAGGTATATTATAAAAAAAATCTCCATTAAGATGATTTCATTTTTCTTTCATAGAATTTGAAAATTTCTTGTCACGAAATCGATTATAACACAAAATGCCAATATAAATGATTGAACATTTAGATTGATGAGTTTTCATTTCAGTACAAGATTTTGATATTTGGTGTGTATTCGAGTGTTACAAGGTATATTTTAAAATACTAAAATTAATATACCCTATAATCTGTTTCGTTCTCGCTAAGTACCCATTTGAAACTAAAATTTTTTTAAAAAAGTTGATAAACTGAAACATAGGAGAGAATCTTAACCAGTTTTTTATACTTTTATAAGCATGAACTATTGCAAAGTTGGATTAATGTGAATCATTTGGATGGTATAGGAGAAAAATAGTCGCTAGAGCGGATATTTTATTTCCATTATTTAGGCTTTTTCTTATAGAAATATAGACGCCGAGTGATTTGAATATTTTAAAGGATTTAAATGTTTTTCAAATTTCTTTCTAAAAATATCAAATTTAAATGCTATAAAATATTTACAAAGTTATTTAGCACTGTGAATTTCCTGTATACGTTTGAAAAATAGGAAAAAGAATGGTGTCGGTATTCGTACAAAGTTTTTTTTCCTTCTCAGTTACATATAAGCGAGCAATTAATCAAACATACTTTGATATTTTACCGCTTTTCAAGCATATAATGTACAAAATTTTTCGGCAAATTAACAGTTACTTATTAAAAATCTTACTGGAATGGAAGGAGTTCTATCTTGTAGTTGAAATTCTTGCGAACGTTTTTGTCATCTCAATTCAGTTGGACCATAAAAACAGAAAAAATCCTCATCTGAGATTAAAGTACGCAAAATTTCCAATAAGAAAAGTCATACTCATTTTTTTCAACTTAATTTCTTCAAAAATTAAAAAAAAAATTTACATGAAAAAATTGAAAAAAAAATTTTTCAAAAAAATTGAGACAAAACAATAAGATTTTTCACAAAAAATTAAGATTTTTTCCTTTAAAAATAAGAGATTTCTGTCTTGAAAAATCAAACATTTTTTTCTCCAAAGGAATTAAAAAATTTCTTTATCAAATTTTTATGCTGGCTCCGAGGAAATGGAGATTTTAATTTTTTTTTAAATCGAGATTTTTCCTCAAAAATTTGAAAAATAGTTTAACTCCAAAAAGTAAGAGATTTTTTTCTCAAAAAAAAAAAAATCTGAAGAACTTTTTTGAAAAAGTTGACAGAAATTCTTTTTAAAAAATAAATGATTCTTTTCTACAAAAAAAAAAAAAAAAAAAAAAAAAAAAAACAGATAGGTAGGTATTTTTTTGCGAAAAATTATATTTTTATTTTAAAAAAAATTAAAATTCTTTTTATTTTTCTAATTTGTGATTTTATTTTTATTAAAAATTTTTTAAATTCAAAATCGATAATTTTTTCAATAATTTGAAAATATTTTTATCCCAGAAAGAGAATTTTCTCGAGTAATTTAGGTATTGTTAATAAAATTTTTCGAAAAAACTTGGCCCACTTCAAGAAAAATGAGAGATTTTCTTCTCTAAAAAAAGTAAATGCTTTCATTTAGAAAAAAAGTGATCAACTTTTTTCTTTAAAAAATCGAGAAATATTTTTAGGTAGGTATCTATGGTATATCATTTTTTTATTTGATATTTTTTCCTTAAAAAATTTAAGAAATATTTTGATTTCAGAAAATAATATAGAAATGTTCTCTTTCCATAAAGTCAAGTAATTTATTTTTCAATGAAATTGGGACAACGATTTTTGCTCTATTTTTTTCTCCCAAATAAGTGGGGTTTCCTTCAAAAAAGTTTAGAAATCTTTTGTATTTCAAAAGAATTGAAATGTTTTCTCTCTAGAAACTTTGAAAATATTTAACTCGTATTTCAGAAAAAAATGAAAAATGAATTAGTGATTAATTTCTCCAAAAAAATTGAGAAATATTTCCATTTTTTTAAAAAATGGAAAAGTTTTCTATTCGAAAAAAATTGAATAAATTTTTATTCCAAATTTTTAAATACCCCACCAATTTATTTTTTTATACCAATTAAAAAAAATGTTTTTTTTTTCTGCGAAAATCTGAGAAATATTTTGATCTTAGAAAAACAGAATTTTTTCCTTCCCAAAAAGTTAAGCGATGACCGAGGAACGATTTCTTCTCCAAATTTTCCCCTCTCAGAAAAGTGGACTTTTTTTCAAAAAAGTTGCGAAACATTTTATAGGTACTTCAAAAGAATTAGGTAATTGAACATTTTTTCTCCAGTAATTTGGAAAATATTTCAGTCGTATTTTAGAAAAAATTAGGATTTTTTCTCTAAAAGATTAAGTGATTCATTTTTCAAAAAGTTGAGAGATTTTTTTAACTCAAAAAATTAAAAGACTGTTATTTCAAAAAAAAAAAAAAAAAAGGAAAAAAAAGAAACAATACCTAATTTGACTTAAGAAATAAAAGTTTTTTCTTTTCAAAAAAATTGCATAATTTTTAATGTCAAAAATATATTGAAATTTTCAATCTTTAAAGTTTAAAATCTGATTTATTCCAAAAAAAAATTTCATTGCTAGGTACAAAGAATTGAATAGGTAACTTACCTATTTTAAAAATCTATATCGCTTAAGTATACTGCATTTTTTTTCAATTTCAAAAAATTGAAAAATTGTTTTTCCCAAAAAAAATTGTTAACAATTTTTTCCTCCAAAAAATTAAGAAGTTAAATATATGTATGTACTTACCTATCTCAAAAAATGAGATTTTTTTTCTGAAATTATTCAACGATTTTTTTTCAAAAAAATTGATACTGAAATTTTGGTTCCAAGAAAGATAAAAGATTTTTTTATACCAAGAGAAAGCATGTTTTTTACCTTTGTTTTTGCTTCAAAAAAATAGAGAAATTTTTCAATGCTGTTTCCAAAAAAATTGAGAGATTTTTTATAATATAATTTTTCTGCAAGAAAATTTACTTTTTTTCAAAAAAATTTAGTGATTTTTTTCAGCATTTTTACTTTGGAAAAATTGAGACTTCTTTATTCTAAGAAAATTCTGCATTTTTACTCTACAGAATAATTGCTCCCCCCCCCCCCCAAAAAAAAAAATCAAAAGATTTTATTGCAAGTGTTATTAAAGAATATCAATTTTCGTTCATTCGACCATAATTTTTCGTACACTAAAATAAAGATCCATTTTAGAAATAAAATTCCAAAGTAATTTATTCGTATAGGGAGGTCTTTGATACTTATTACGTCTACTGGCGGTCGTTAAAAGAAGCTCATTCTCCGTACATATCTTTGTTAAAGCTCATATATCAACGTATAATAAATTGAGATGTAATATGATTCATTTGAGGAAGAAGAAAAAAAAGTAAATAAAATAATTTCTTTTCGAGTGTCACATTTTCTCCTTATAATTTTCAAAAGGTACATAATAAAGTCGGTAACTAAAAACAAAAGAAGCCGTGCCAGACTTGATAAAAGAGGAAAAGGTTTTCGGGAAGTGGAGAAGCGGAATGGTGCAGGGACGAAGATGGCACAGTAGGTTTTCTGATGGCAGTTGGGAATGTCTTATTAGCGCGGCATGGGAACGTAAAAGCACACCTGTGCTTCGGTTTACCTGCACTTATGAAGGCCTCGCGTACCCTTAGGCATTTCACATAACTTCTTCAACAATCTGCCCATTTATGTTGGCCTATGATGAGTGATTACTTTTTTGATGCTGGATTTTCTCAACGTACTTCTATCGAGTAATTGCGAGCAACCACGTTACAATGGTTTATTTTTACTCGGAAACGTATCTTTATAAATATAGATATAATTTTATTTGTTTTGTTTAATTTATAATGTCAATTTACTATGGTATTGCAGAAGCTCATGTTGGTGTTGAATTGCGCGTTCGTTTATATGATCGTTTTTTAATGGTGTATTAAAAAGTGTTTCAATGGGTTGTTGTTGTTTTTTTGTTTTTTTTTCAGTGCACATTTTGAGCTTATTTTTAAATTCAAATTTATAGGTATTATGAAGTTAACTTTTTTATGTTGGATTTTTTTCGTTCGATATTTTTATGGCATTCAGTTCAATTTTTTTTCCAATCATCTAGTATAGGTACTTATAGTCTTATCGTTAGGTACATAACTTACTTTTAATTACAATTGAGTGTTTACTATAAATGACAACACTTTGAAGAAAAGTTGACTCAAGACGAAAAAAATAAAATTGATACATTCTCCTGAAAAAGTGGTATTCCAACTTTATAAAAAACCATACCACTGAATTTTTGCAAATTTCTTAAAATTTCTAGAATTTTTTTTCTGAATGTGTGATAAGATAAGTTTCGAAGACAAATTGCGAAAATGAGTGTGACAAGAATTTGTACCTATCACAACGTTCACGATGAAGGTAGTCCGGATCCGTTTTATGCGTTTTTTATCAATTTTATAAAAAAAAAAAGATTCACCAAACATACCTACTTACATTTTTTTTTTGTTGGAAATTTAATATTATTTTTTAAATTTTAATTTCTCAAAACAATTTTTTTTTACTATATTATTTTCTATAATTTGGTTGAAAAATTCCAAATTTTGGCTGAAACGTCACAGCTTTAAAAATTTATTGAAATGCATACCTAAGTACTCCTTATTATTTCTAAAAAAAAAAAATTGTTTAAAACAACACTTTCTAATGTTTGTCTCAAACGCTAATTATTAGGAAACTTGTAAAAAAAAAAAAAAAAAAAACTGTAGATGAACATTTTTTTATCAGAAAAGTTTTTTCGATGGAAAATCTGAATTTTTGTTAAGAATTATAATATTATTTTTAAATACTTACATTTTTTGAATTTTTGTCAAAAATTAATTTTTTTCAAGTTTTTTTTTCAATTAATTTTTTTTTAATTTCTGTTTTAAAACAATTTTTTTTTTTGAATTGTGTTCAAAGAGAATTTCTTTTGGGCATTTTTTTCTAATTTTTATTATAGGTACCTACCTAAAAACAGAATTTCTGAATTGCCAAAAACTAAATTTTTTGAATTTTTAGCGAGGAAAATTTAGGGGAAAAAATGAAATTTATAAATTTGAGTTTTAGAATAGGTACCTACCCAGTTGAATAGAATTCTTGGATTTTTCTAAAAAAAAACTTCAAGTTTTGTTAATTTTTTTCATTTCCTTAAAACTATGATTTCAGAATTTTTACTGGAAAACAACATTTTTGAACTTTAATTGAGAAAAGAGAAAATTCTTGAATTTTTCTTTAAAAAGACTGAAGTCTTGTTTAAATTGTTGACAAAATTTGTCCTAAAAACCAAAACTATTTTTAGCTGATTTTTCATTTATGAAAAAATCAGCTATTAAATTTGACCCGTTGGTAAGAGTGGGGGGTGTGAGTGATATTTCTCGACGTTTTATGACGAAATATGACGATTGACACCAATTTCGCGATTTGGTATTTCTTTATAATTATTATGTATAACTATGTATGTATGTACTAAAATTTGTCACTGCGATAACTGGAGTTATGATTGATGGAATTAGTTGAAATTTATATCAGTGGTAGAGGGTCATTGAAAATAGAAGCCTATTGAATTTGAGCGAAATCGGTTCGCGGGTTAGCGAGATATCTGCGATTAAAATTTTCAAAACTCTATAACTCAGCAAATAAGCTAGATACGTGATTTTTGCACTTGACCTTTTTTATAGTTTTCTTCACGATCTATCAGAGTACTAAATTTGAGCGGAATCGGTTTGCGGGTTCGCGAGATATTTGCGATCGAAATTTTCAAAACTGTTGAATCCGCGAATAAGGTAGATATGCGATTTTTGCACATCACTTGTTTTATGTAACGTTACGATAACGGTATTTTAACGTTTCAAATCAAATGAATAAGTCGTTCGCGAAAGATTCGTTTGAATGAATCAGTCGTTCGCAAACGATTTGTTCAAATGAATTAGTCGTTCGCGAACGATTCGTTCAAATAAAACAAATTGTTTGTGAATGATTCGTTTGAATGAATCAGTCGTTCGCGAACGATTCGTTCGAATGAATCAGTCGTTCGCGAACGATTTGTTTGAATGAATCAGTCGTTTGCGAACGATTCGTTCAAATGAATCAGTCGTTCACGAACGATTCGTTCAAATGAATTAGTCGTTGCAAACGATTCGTTCAAATGAATCGGTCGTTCGTGAAACAAAAGAAAAATCTGCGGTAGAGTTTTTTTTTTATTTTTGTCGAAAACTGAAAAACATTAAAAAATTAAATTTTTTGAAATTTCAGTTTAAAAGCAGGATTTTAAAATTTTTATTAAAAACAAAAAAATCTTTACTTTTTGTAAAAAAAAAAAAAAAAAAAAAAAACTGTAGTTTTTCTAAAAAAAATTTTATTGAAAAACAAAATTTTTGAGTTTTTGTTAGGAAACAGAATTTTTAAACTTTTGTCAAAAACTGAATTTTTGAATTTTTAGTGAGGAAAATTGAAAAAAAATGATGAGTTTTAGAATAAAAAGAATTCCTGCAAATTTTCTAAAAATATTGAAGTTTTGTTTTGAAAAATAATATCCTCAAGAACTTGATTTTTGAATTTTTTCATAAAAACAAAATTTTTGAACATGAGTTTGAAAAAAAAAATCTTTAATTTTTCTAAAAAAGATTGAAAGTTTTGTTCTGTTATGACACAGAATTCATGAATTTTTAATTCTTTCGGCGAAAAATAAATTCTTGAAGTTCTGTTGAGAAACATTTTTTAATTTCTGTTAAAAACCAGAATTCTCATTTTATTGTAAAAAGACTAAACATTTTTTTTAAATAAAAAAAAATTGTTCTAAGAAATGAAAATTTTGAATTTTCTTATGAAAAGAATTTTTGATGAGAATTAATAATTATACATTTTTTTAAATTCAATTTTTGACATTTAAGTTTAAAAACAAGATTTTTGAATTTTTACTAAAAAAAAAATCTTGTCTTTTTGTAAAAAAAACTAGGTACCTAGGTACCTAGTTTTGCTGAAATTTTTTTCCTTAAAAAACAAAATTTTTGGGGTTTTATTAGGAAACAGAGTTCTTTAATTTTTGTTGAGAATAGGTATTAATTTTTTTTGAAAAAATAAAAAACTGGAGTCTTGAATTTTTGTAAAAAAAAATAAATAATCGAAATTTTGCTTATTTTTTCCATGAAAAACGAAATGTTAAAATTTTTCATGATTTTTAAAATTGAATTTTTTGCATTTTTCTTGAAGAACAGAATATTTGAATTTTTGTTGAGAACATTATTTTTTTAAATTTTTGTTAGGATTTAGGAAACATAATTCTTTATTATTTTTTTTTTCAAAAACTCAATTTTTAAATTTCTGTTAGAAACCGAATTCTTGAATTGTTCTTAAAAAACTGAATTTTTAATAAAATCACATTTTCAAATTTTTGCTGCAAGAAAGTTTCTTCTCAAATAATAAAAAAATGAAAAATGGAATTTTTGTTGAAAAGTTTTATTTTTAAATTTAGGTTTCAGTTTTAAAGAAAAAGTTCTTATTTCTAAAAAAAAATTCCTATCACAATTTTTTCCAATTTTTTTCTGTCGAAAACAAAATTTTTAAATTCATTTTGGTGAAGTAATTTTTTTATTTTTGTTCGAATAAATTTTACAAAATTTTGTAAAAAATAAACAACAACAAAACAGTTTTTTACGAATTTAGAATATATTTTTTCAAATTTTGCTGAGAATTTTAATTTATTTATAGTGGTGATTTTTTTTCCAAATATTATTATGTGCTTGCATTTTTTCCTTTTTTTCTACCCCCCCACTAACGAAAAGTAGGCGAAGCATCTTCGTCACCTGAGAACGCAGTAATATACGTCTCTCATTGTATCTGTTAATGAATTAATGGCAGTACATAATTTTTTTTTTTTTTTTTTTTTCAACGGTCTAGCATCTTTTATTGAACGATCAATGGGTTAAAATTGGACCCATTGCTTTCAGTAAAATACCTAATTTTTAGTACCTAACCTATGAAAATGATCTTAGTGTACAGATCACTCTTGTTTTATAACTTGTCTCCATTATCAAGTTCAACATCCTTAAATTATCGTTTCTTTAAAAATGAGATACCTACGTTACGTTATTTTTACGACTTTTTCGTAATATGTGTGTGTATTTGTTAAATTAGTGTAAACGAGTGGAAACACGAGTACCTACCTTTTTGATTTAATGCGTTGTCCGTTTATACTTGGTCGGTTGGTTAAATTCAAAGCATGCCCAGATGTATAATTTTTCTCAGCCTAAATGTAAGCATTTCGAGCGATCTACTAAAACGTTATGAGATTTGTTAATTTTTACCCTGCAACGGCATGACTAATATAATAAGATTTAAAAATTTAGTTTCGATAAAAAAAATTACGATGTGGAAAATCAGCATAAAAGTACTTATAATAATATAGCGAACTAGTAAGTACAATTTGATGTAAATTTGAAAAATAAATCTGCATACATTAACACTTTAACATTTAACATGACAAATCCGACTTAATTTGTCACGTTTAACAGTGGAAATAGCATTGCATAATGATTAATATAATTTCAACGATTAGATTATCTAATTTGTGAAAATTCTTACAATTTTTACAAAACTACCCGACAAGCGACTATAAAACCAGCCATACAGAGTCAAATTTTTTCTCATAATCCGATAATTATTCAAATTTGAGAAGTAGTTTACGTGTAATTACACATTTTACAGCACCATCTCTCTCACGTACCCAGTTACCTACTCATGAAGCCAATGCCAATTGCCAAGATTGAAAATTTTCTTCCATAGAGAAAAAATTTTCAAGTAAAAGTTTTTCGAGATTTGACATTTTGAGAAAAAATTAATATCTCTTTTTTTAATTTTCATCGGAATTACTTTCATCGAAATAGTAAAAAAAAAATGACGGGGTAACCAGGTGTATTGAATGTCACGTGTTGGAACATCTTACAACTATGAAAGAGAGGAGATACAACTGTTGACAAAATACACGTTGACAAGTTGTAATGTTTATTGTGTGTCGCTTTACTCTTGGCTTCCTACATTTTACTTAACGTTTATACTTAATGAATTATTCATGATACATTTACCTGTTCACCTCATTTGTTATTCAAAATTGATGTAAGCGTTTAAATATACGCTGTTTTTTTTATGGTTCTAGATCTACAGAGGTACTTGCAGTTTCTATGGGAGATTTTTTATGAAATCAGCCCTCTAATAATCCATTGTATTTAGAATTTTTTTCAAACAAAATGTCAATTTTGAAATATTACCAGGTGACCTCGCGAGAAGAAATTATTCGCTGGATGTAGTAATTACTCATTTAACAGAAATTTCTTCAGCCTTGAAAATGAGATTTTTTTCTCTGGATGACTCTTTCGTCTCTGCAGCTCTAAAACTCGATAGGTATAGTTTTTCTTTTCGTATTTGACGAGTTGTTGCAAAGTTTACTCGAGTAATTTAAATTTTTTATGCAATGGTCACATTTATGAAAATCGTACGATCGCCTTGTCAGCGCCTAGGTCAATATTTCGTGATGAAAAATGAAAATGGATCTATCATCGGTGAGCTTGAATAATTTTCATCGCTGATAAAAAATTAACCATATTGCTAAATTATCATTTCACTTTAAAACGCAATAACTTTTTTTTATGCTTAGGTTAGGTACAAATATTTCATCGAATAAATAAGCACATAAGTTATTTTTGGGCACAGTCGGAAGGGTTATTTAGAAAAAAATGATAATAACAGGTGTGATAGCATTGAAACTATAAAATAAAATGTAGCGTGTGCTAAAATAGACACTTTTTTGCATCAATAGGTAAATAATAATAGTTAGAGGTAGGTACCTTAATAAAAAAGACCGCAACTAACCACATCAATAGAATAGATCAATGAGATTGCAAGGGTGCAACTGGTTTATAAACGTGATAGATTAAAATCTGATACCAATTATGATTGTATTATAATAACACCGTTGTACTTCATAATGAACCGTTTTATTACTTATTATATTTAACCTCCATTTTTTTTTATTTTGCAAATAACAACAAACAGACCAGGATGAAAAAAAATTTAATCACTCACAAAATTTATTTCTAATTTTATTTTTAAACTACGATTAAAAATATAAAGGACGCAAATGACGCACGCTTTGCTATTTTTCTTTGCAGTTTTTTATCCAAAGCATAACATTCGAGTCGCATAGGTTGCCTATTTTCAACAAAAATAATCATACCACGTCGTAATAGGAATGGTCAAGAAGTAATGTCGTAGAGAAATGAAATTGCATTTTGATCCAGCAAAGATTTTTTGATTCTACATAAAACGTTCCTTTTGGTGGTGTCCTGATTAACCACCCAAAATTCCCCGAACCTCGTCCCTTGGCAAGTACTTTAAATGTGGATGTAGCCCGTCAAGGTTGATTTTTTTTCATGTGAATTAATTCTGAATTTTCTACCCCCCCCCCCCCCCCCCCCCCCCCAAATAATAATTTCCAAAGGTACCACGAAACATCCCAGTTTTTTGAAAAGATGAATAAAAAAATTGAACAAAATTATTTATCTAGCATTTAATGCTGTTGCTTTTCATTAGAAGATAATTCAGTATTTTTATTTTTCCTCAAGGTAAGAAATTTTATGTGATGTCACTCTACTAGTTTCCCATTTAAAAAAATTAAAAATCCTAAATTTTCGAATTTTTGAGTTTTTTTTGGTCCCAATCTATTAAAATAATTGTTCCTTTTGTTCCTTTTCATTTTAAAATTTTTTCCCTCACTGAATTTTAAGCAAACCCCAGTCACCTCATCATTTAAAAAAAAAATGATAAAATTGACCAATTTTCAAGTTGTTTTTGTTTTTTTGATTACAACCCATTAAGGCGGTACTCTACGCTACACAGGGTAGCCTATCCTGCCGTCAGGTGCAAATTTTTCAATTTCGTTTTTTTCGTGTTTTATTGCAGATTTTTTTGAAAAAACGAAAAAATTAGCAGCATTTTTGACCTGGTATTTAATATTGTTGTTTTTTTATTAAAAAATGATTTCATGGTCTCTAATTTTACAAAAAAAAAAAAAAAAAAAAAACACGAAAAATTATCAATTTTGTGGCACTGTTTAAAAATTGAAATTCCTTGGAGGAAAAATGAAAAAATCTAGAATAGGGACTTCCAATCACGTGATTTTTTTTTGTTTGTTTACTTTTCGCTGGTAGGAATTTTTCATCGATTTTCCCAAAACGTCGATGTTCTATTGGAAGCTCTAGTATAATATCGTCGAAATTTTGATAACCAATTTCATGCCAATTTCCTACCATCGAGAAATTTGACGTCACTTTCGGAAGTCCCTAAGAACCAAAAATAAATAATGCAAAAGATTGACGATTTGATGATTATTTAAAAAATTATTGGGGAACGAGTGGGTGGCATCACTTAAAATTCCGTTAGAGAAAAGTAAAAAGTAGAGAATTATTTTCTAATAAGAGAAAAAAAAATTAAATGTAAAATTTAAAAAAAATCCCATATTTTTCGTTTTTTTTTTTTTTTTTTTTTGAAAATTTGAGGTTTTTGACTAAAATTACATAGGTTGAGAAAATTAAAAATTGAGAATAAATTCTCATGCAAAGGAACAACTTTGATGAGCTAAGTATAACCAAAAAAAGCAAGATTTTGAAAATCTGGTTTATTTTTCTAAAAAAAAAAAAAAAAAAAAAAAAAGTTGCCAGGGACCATTTGAAATTCAGTTATAGGGGAAAATAAAAAATAGGGAATTATTTGCTCATAAAAAGAAAAAACTTTAAGGGTAAGACAAATAAAAACCAAATTTCCAAACCTAGAGTCCAAACAATCCAAACATATGTCTTTTTGGTGAGAGGGGAGATGGGGAGTTTTTTTGAAATTAATGGAAAATTTTAAAATAAAAAAATTTTACACCTAAAAATGTAGTTTTTGCTCTATTTTATGGTCTAATTTAACTGGGTCAGCAAAATTATTATGTTTTAGGGGATTCGGGGATGAGGGGGCGGGGGATCCTTATAAAATAAAAATTTTATCTACTCGTTCGAGTGAACGAAATTAACACGTCGATAAACCTGCAAGATCGACAGGTTTGGAAGGAATGGATCTATTCTCTCGATCGAGTGGCGAGGAGAGAGACAGATAGTTGACTACTAATTTTAAAAAGTAATGATTCCGCAGGTGGTGGACATCAGCTGAAATACCAACTGAGAAAGAAGGAATAGTCAGCACGTATTTAGGTGTAAACTTCTTCAGAGGTCAAAGTACATAATATTTAGAGTTAGGATTGTTTTCATTTCAATACCTACTTGATGTTTCGAATTTTTCTTCGAATTAGGTAAATATAAAATGTACGTACTACCATCAATTTTATGGAGTACATATCTAATCTACTGCCTTCAGATTCAAATCAAATATTTTTTACTAGATTTTTTCTCGAAGTAAATTGCTTATGTTCAAGTTCACTACCATTATTTATGACATAATAGATGCAATGCTAAAGTGCAAAATAAGTGGAATTAAGAAAAAAAAAAAACTAAACTAGTATACCTAGTTCAGTGTTTTTGCTCGTTTATTGTCCATCATCGAGTCTTGTAATATTAAAATGAACACATTTGGAACATTTTTTAATTCTACGTAATCATTTACATTGTCGATAGTAGTTGATGTTGATACCGTAACACAGATAAACGTGAATTTGATTAAGTTATGATTTGACATTCTGAATGAAATTTAGGTCGCAAATAATTGCATATGAAGGGGGCAATTTATCAACATTGTCCAATAGAAATAGATATGATTCAGCATTCAGTTCATGGTGCAATTGATTTGATTACGACTGATTATAAATTTACTTCACAATAAAATTCAAAAATCATTAAGTTATCTATAATATTTTATTTCTTTATTTGAGGGTTCATTTGTAAGAACCACCATAGTCAAAATTTTTGAATTTCTTATTATTTTATTTTTTGAAAGTAAATTTTACAAGAAAAATTATGGTGATATTCATTTTTCAAAAAAATAAGTCCATTACTTTTTGAGGTGGTCCCAAAAAGAGTACCTTTGTAAAAACAACCATATAGTCAGAATATAGTTCTTTTAACACATAGACTCAGAGCCGAATTTCAAATTTTGTTTTGATTTTCGATTTTTGGTGGTAAAAGATGATTTTAGAGCGTATCGGCGATCTTCGACCTCATCCTTGGGGGCTGATGCCTCGAAATACCTGATTTTAACCTTAAAAATTCCAGCTTTGTGAGTTTTTCATCGATTTTTATCAAACTTGGCATGTAGGTACAAGTACTCAAGGGCGTTGTTGGGAAATTTTTTCAGATTTTTCCGACCGCTGAAATGACCTTGAAAATGTCAAATCGTCCTGGGAGGCTCATTTTGGGAGCTAACAAACTGGAAATTTTTTCTTATTGTTTTCCAAACAATTTTACAATACTCAGAATTTTTTCAGATTTTTGTCCGGGTGGGAGGGATTCATATTTAAAAATAAAAAAAAAACAATAAAATGACAGATATTATTGGTTTTTTGGATTTTTAGATATGAATCTCCCCCCCACCCCGGAAAAAATCTGAAAAAATTCTGAGTAGTGTAAAATTGTTTGGAAAACAAGGGAAAAAATTTCCAGCTTGTTAGCTCGCAAACTGTGCCTCCCAGGACGATTTGACTTTTTCAAAGTCATTTTCAAGGTCATTTCAGCGGTCGGAAAAATCTGAAAAAATTTCCCAACATTTCCCTTGGCTATTTGTACTTACATACCAAGTTTAGTGAAAATCGATGAAAAACTCGCGAAGCTTGCATTTTTAAGATTAAAATCATGTATTTCGAGGCACCAGCCCCCCGGGATAAGGTCGAAGATCACCGATACGCTCTAAAATCATCTTTTACCACCACAAATTGAAAATAAAAATAAAATTGTTTCTACAACAAAACCCTGACATATTACTTTTTCTGAGACAATTTTTTTTTTGTTAAAAACAACATAGTCAAGTTGTTGATTATTTTGATCTCAATTTATTGGATTAAGAGGGGGTATAAAAATGAGATGAATGTTGTATCCTCAGTTAGTAGATATTTTGTAGAATGTTCATAAGTAATTTACTAAAATTTTAGTTCCTCAAAATTTGCTGAGTAAGTATGTTTTTTTGATCTCCTATAAAGTTTGATTTATTGACTATGGTTGTTTTTACAAAGAACCCCTCAATTTGAATGTATACCTACAAATTACAATAGCTATAATTAATAACTAAATTAAAATTAAACTATACTATAAACTGATCAAAAAATAAAAAATAAAAAAATAAAAAATTGTCGTTTCCTGATCTGCCAATCCAAAACTTTTATATTATCAAACTGAGTGCTCATTGGTTGGTGGCTTTTTTTAAGACAGTTACGTCATACGTCACATGACCGTTGAAAATGGAAAAAATTATCAGGAATTTTTAGAATTTTTTGTAGTTTTCTAGTGACACATGTCGGTTATGCAGTTGAATTATTGTAAATTCGAGATACTTGTTCGATTATTTCGTGGTTCGTGCATTCGTGTTTAAATTTAGAAATGAATCGCTAACTATTTCCACACAATTGAGAGTCATTTGAAGTAAAGAGAAAGAAGTACGTTGTCGGAACAGTTGGTAGTAAGTACATACAATGCAATTAATGCACCATTCTAGTAAAATTTCATCCCTAAAACTAGGTATTTTTGTATTCCTTACAGAAGATCATCGAACACTATACTTCGAACGTAGATCTTCGACCTTATAAGTAAGACACCATCACAAGCATTGGCATTGGCAAACACCACCAAATCGCCAAAAGTCGACCGGACGGTGAAAAATTTCGCACTGCCATTTTCCGCTGATTTGTGTTGCACTTTAGTACACGACTTTCGCATCATCGCCGACTGACTGATATTGGTAAGTGTCTATAATTTACCGGTAATTTATTAGGGTCCAAATTTCGTAACTGAAGTGACATAAGTTACGAAGGTTATTATACTTTCATTAAGTGAACTAATAATAAATAATAAGAACTAGATGGAGTTGGTTATTATTGTTTGTTGGAAGCCGCGATAGATTCGATGCTGGTTATCGTTTACCAGTGTGTAGACCATTTTTACAATTGTGTGGCCGAAGCTCTCACCGCGGTATTCCATGAGCGGTTCGACCACCCAGTTTACATTAAAACAAACACACCTGATTGAAATCGACCACACACGTTCTTCAGAAACGCCTACCGATTCTTTTTTTCCTCTATATCGTTCAAAGTTGCTAGAACTTTTTCTTCAGTCGTTCATATTTCCTATATACAAATGTAAAATTTCATAACTGGTTCGGGTTGTAAAAATTAGCTCGTTGGGGTTTTGGACAAGCTCGCGTGTACTTCTCCAATCTTCATCAACCACGGTACCGAAGAGTGAAGATACTTAGTTTGTTAACGTTTTTCATTCGTTGCAGATTTGGAAATAGCTTCGTAGTCTTTTCGAAAGGGTTCCTTTTTCCGATCGCAGAAAATAGTTCATTGTACTTCACCAAGTGGTGGAAATTTCGCTGTTCGTAGATCGTTGTTTTCCACCTGATGAGAAATTTCCACTTGGAATTTAGAAACCACTTCTTTGGGCTTATTTGAAATAAGATCTAATCATGAGCATAAGTTACCGAATAGACATAATGAAATGTGCTCGAACTGGAGAAAGACCACCTCTTTAATGCAACTTGGATCACGAATCAGATGATAGTTTTTCTTTTTTATTCGATAGTCTGATTTTTAATTTATAAAACAATCCATCCCAAAAACTCAAAGGCTTCGTTTGCCAATAAAAGGACCAAATTTAGCTAATTCATTCTTCAACATCTTCCACAATTTACTTTCAATTAGCAAATCGCCTTGTGAAAATGTTATGACTAACGGTAATACTTGAATTAGTCAGTTGACTAAATTGACTTTATACAAATGCTTAATAATTTTTCCATTTTATATTCCGAATTATTAATTGATGATTCACTGACAAAAGTCATATTTATATGATTTATGGCATTATTAGCGCGCTTTGAATTGTAAATTATTATTCGTATAGTTAACGGCGTAGCGTATACTTCATTTGTATGGAGGATACTCGAGGATTTATGTCTTTGCGAATTAAAAGAGCACTCCCCCTCGGGCAATAGATTCTTGCCTAAACGATGCTTGCATATGCATATTATACGTACTTGCATTCTTATGAAGTTGAAGGTGTACCGGGCATCGTAGAGTTTATCTTACCTTTAAATTAATATTCAAATAGTAGAAACCATTGGCAAAATATTTGTAAAACTTTACATACAATTTAAATGGCGTTGGTAGAAACTCGTTGTTATTGTGACGTCAATGGATTATGTTTTCACCCACTCGGAAATAAACCCCTGATCTCGAGAATTTCCGCTGATTGACAATTTTTTTAATTGAGTATTCAATTGAACTTGCTTTTAGATTGTGAACTTTTTAACAAATTACCGGCGTTATCAGTTGATTAAGAGTAGCCCATTCAATCAAGTACCAACAAAGAATAATGCACAGTTGAGAAAATTATTTTTCGACGAAAAATTAACGCGCTTTCTTTTCGCAGTAAACAATAAACAACATTAACCGTTCAACTAGTTACTAGACCGACGATCATTTTGATGTATTAATGAAAGAGATGATAAAACAGTAGCTGAATATTGCTTCGTAATCTATAATTATATGATTTAAACATGATCATTCGTAACACCAGGAGCTGAAAAAGTCAGAATAAAAAATAGTCTTTAGAGTATAACGTATTATAATTAAACAAAGATTTTTAGAAGGTGTGTAATTAAGTGTTTAGCTGTGGTCAGATGGACTGGCTATAATTCAAGTTTTTACGTTATACGTATTTATTAATTATAACATTTAAATGAGCTCGTTCAATGGGGAGAAAAACGTAAACAACGATGACCCGTTTTTTCATTTTCCATTATTCATTTGAAATCGTTTAAAAATAGAGCTTTCGACTGATTAATTGCACGTTGCGAAAATATGTAGTAGTATTTGCATAGTGAATGAATCGAAGGGATTCTTCAAAAGAAAAAGTTGGATAGGATTAGGAGATCTCAGTTCTTTGGTGAAGCGAATTGGTAACAGGATACGTTCAGATTGTTTTGCAGGAACGTACCAACTTATAGGTAATCTGCCTCTTTGAGTTATTATTTGCTTGCTAATCGTAAGTTGTAACAAGTCGTTTTGGTAAAGTTTACCTGTTATGAGAGTTTACGTAGATATTTTGCGATAAGAATGAATAAAGATGCCAATGAAGACGTGGTGAGTGTCGATGAACGATGAATGGAAAACGTGTTTGTGAATGGACGTTACCATGAAACGAATTTTCTACTTGAGAAAAGTTGATTTATTAAAGTTCTTTGGCATTTCATTTCGTTTACTTTTTTCAGAATGGTAAAGTAAATTTTAATCATGGTGTTTTTTTTTTTTAATTTCAATTTCTTCATTTTTTTTTTTTGAAATAAAATTTATAATATTATATTTTTCCAAAAAATTCATTAGCTTGCCTTCCTAGTTTTTTTGTATGTAAGTAGGTAAATTTTTTAAAATTGAAAATTGACTTTATAGGTAAATGTATATTTGCAAAATGTCAAAATCTGATCTAATTGAGATAGAAAGTTAAAACTTGGTTTATACCTTATTTTCTAGCTCCTGAATCGAATGGAAGCTGTCTCGAGTGGTTCTAAAACATACAGTAAATTTTAAGATCTACCTAACACTTCTAAAAAATGAAATAAATAAATTTAAAAAAAACGAAAAACATCCTAGTAAATCTTGGCATCTTCGAGTATGGATGACTTAGTATATTGATGACACCTTTGATCGATTTAGGAAAAATTTACCTAAATCCGCCTGTAATTCTTCTCCAGGAAAAATAGAAAAATTCTATCTTTTTCAACTTTTTAAAAAAAAATCCCTATTTTTTTAAAAATATGGTCATCCATTTTTTAAACATTTAATGAATTTTTCCCTGTTTTTAAAAATTAATTTTTTACGTTTTGGTAATTTAGTCTACTTTTCATCATTTTTTTTTTTTTTTTTTTAATTCAATGTACCTACCTAAATTAAACTTTTTCAAAAATGAACTCATCCTTTTTTAGTGCCTCTGCCTCGGTAATGATTTAAATTTTTTTGTGATGATTTTTTTAATTTTCTAAAAAGTATTATCTTTTTAAATTAACTTTTCTTGAAATGGATTTTTTCAACTTTTCAAAAATACTAGTTATCTTATTTTTTCCCTCTAAAAGTGAGGTTATCGTTTTTCAGTAAATATTTGTACCTACCTAATTCATTTCTTCATTGCTTTGAATAATATATATTTTTTACAAAGAACAAAATAATCCAAAACCTGCTAAGTCCGAAAATTGAAAAATCGATTTTGATTCATCAATTTATCCACTTTCCATGCAATTAAATGTGAATTAAACCGGTTCAACTTTTCTTAGAAAACTGTCAAATCCAACAACCACTAATATTTAAAAATTTTCGAGACTTGGCAGGTTTTTCACCCGAAGAGGATTAAATCACGACCATCTATTTTTACAAGGTTTCCCTTTTCGTTCCTATAGATCAGTTTTTGGAATTGGCAGGTTTTGGACTTGGCCCAACTACTTTATAAATTATTATAACTTAAAAAAAAAATCATATATATATTTTTTTTAAATGTGTCGTTCCTTTTTAAGCATTTGATGATTTTTTCAATGTTTTAAAAATTAATTTTTCCAACATTCTTAAAATATTTCTCATTTTTTGTTCATCGTGAGTTTATAATTTTTTTACTAGGTATCTTGAGTGAATTTTTTCAATAATACTATTTTCGATTTTTAAAAAGCATTTTTTCATTTCTTTGAATTCAATTTTTTTTTAAAATATTTTTTAATTTTGAAAATGAAATCATGATTTTTCAGCACTTTGATGATTTTCCAATGTTGTAATGAAATGATAATTGATAACTCATTCTGAATTTTCGAGAAGGAATTCTTTAATTTTTTCGAAGAAAAAAACTCTAATTTTTTTTGTTGAGAAATATAGATGCATCCATTTTTTTTAAAAGAAAAAATTTATATTTTGTAGAAAAAGTCGTTAAAAAATCTCAATTTTTTTTGGTCAAAAATCTTACAATTTTTCCAGAGATAATTTTTTTTCCTGACAAAAAATCTCTTAATTTTTTTAGTAGGAAATCTCATTTTTGGTGAAAAACAAATTTAAATTTTCTTGAAGTAAACAATTTTCCTAATTTTTTGTCTTCTTTTTTTGGAAGTAAATCTATACACTTTTTCGAGTAGAAAAAGTTCTCAGTTTTTGAAGAAGAAAAAAAATACCTCTTTTTGTCATTTTTAATTTTTTTTTAATGGGTGAAATCTTTCAAATTTTTTGAAAGACTAAAAATCTTGCAGAAAAAAAACTCACTTTTCTTTTTATAGAAAGAAATCGTTTACTTTAGAGAAAAAATCCCTCAATTTTTGGTCTGAATTATTTTGATACCTACATAAGTTAATAAGAATTTCTTATAGTTTTTTTCGGAGTAAAAAAAATTCACTATTTTTTGAAGGAAACACTATTAGATACTTTTCTTGGAGTAAAAAACTCGTAATTTTTGTACAGATTTTTCCCCCTTTTTTTTCTTTTTTAAAAGAAATATTTTACTTCTGGAGGAAAAAAATCTCAATTTCGTTGAAAAAAATCGTTTCATTTTTTTGGAGAAACTTTTTTTTTTTAAATTTTTGTTGCAGGTAAAAATCTTAGAACTTTGATGCTGAAAAATCCGTTTTTTTTTTCTCGACAAGATGAGTGAATACGTGTTGTTAGGGAGTAAAGAGGTGAAATAGGGGATTTGTCATTCATTTACTGACTTGTCAGTTGTTCTAGTTGAAATTTTGATTCAAAATTCTCAATTTGCTAACTCAGACTTCAACATTATTAAATTTTTCGATTTGTTTTCAATTATACCTCTCCCTCTTCTCTGATTTAGCATAAAACTATTCCAAATTAAAGAATGAGAAGGGGGGGGGGGGTCAATTGAAACAATTTTCATTAATCTTCAATTTACCAACTTGGAACGAAAAATTACCAACTTGAAATTCAAATTTTGGATTTTTTTAACATACGAGGGGGCCTTCCCTCCTTTCTGACCCTGCTGTTTGGCCCCTGCTCCTGCACTCATTTCAAAATTTTTGCAAATCTGCAAAATCTTCAGCATACATACCTAGGTACGAGTAAGTTCTATAACAAAAATACAGATTATTTCAAATTCAATGATTTTTCAATTTAAATGTTCCTTGATTTCTACCTCCCCTCAAAATACCACCTCAATTCGGCATTCACTCCTTGTAAAAGACACCTCTATAGAAAAATAGTATCGCGATTCGCATCGCTCGGCCATAGGCACAGGTTCAATCCTCCTGAACCTAAAATCATTTACCAAGCTAGAGCGCGGCTTCGCAGACGTCTGGGCAAAATAATTCGATGCGTGATATCGGTCACCACCCACCATCCTACACAAACCTTACACGCGTTTATAAAATAAAAGCCGATCGCGGTATTAGCGGTTTAAAGATGAAGAGCAAAATTATAGAAAGAGAGATCACAGATCACACCGATCAATCGCCTAGCCTCGCAGCCTCGCACGCACACAAACGTGCCTAGTCCTAGGTAAATCAAAATCTCTCATATGGTAGTCGATGATTAGCTTACCTGGCTGTGTTTTTTTTCTCTCGCTCGTACTCTTACCTATAGTATAGTATCTATGGTACCTTGAATTAGAATTGATAAAAGAGAGGACAAAGTATTTCGATTAGGATGGCCACAATGGTTCGGTTTCGTGCAAAAGCACTCAATCTTTTAGACCGTGTCATTGCTGCGACCAGAGGGAGCTCCAATTTTCTTTTATAATGTGGTTAATTGCAGGGTTACCTTACTACCTTTTTCTTCACCTTGCCTGGTGTTTTTGTAATTTTGCTGAAAATGCATCCGAATCTGCTGGTGGAGCTGCTTCTTCGGTCGTTGTGGTATTTTTTTGGGTAATTAGGAAGGAAGGCTGTAATGGCTCTGCAGGCTTAGCCGGTTGTATTCGATTCGGTATCTCTTGCCTCGCATATCTAGCTCTGGCTCTGGCTTTAATTACACGTTTTATTTCGATCTTTCTTTTTCTTTCTATCTCGGTGTAGTCTGGTTGCAGTTTGTGTTTTTCTTCTTTTATCTCTATGGTCGTGTAATGCGTAAGAATACAAGATGAATAGAATGTTAATCATGACAATTACAATATACACGTTCGGTGTACTATTTTAGATTTGAACGTATGGTATTATGCGGCCGGTAAACGCGTTTATCGAGTATTTTCGTAATTTTTTTTTCTTCTTAGGCCTTCGCTCCGTGGTATAGGTATAAGGCAGTACGATAGGATAGGATGGTTGGAATATACATAAGAGATAACCTCGGGCGGCCCAGAGAGCTCGTTTCTAAATGCAACATAGGGATAGGTTTTTTCTTCTCTTTCTCGATTTAATTGTAATATACTGGACGCTTTGTGCTGTGCTGTAGCACTGTAGGTACTATCTTTTTGCAATTATTCAACTTGGGCTTGAAATTTACCTTGATCTGAAGGATCGTTGAAAAAAAAATCCTAACCGGAAAGAAAGGCTGCGGTAAAAAGTCGTCCGGTATAATTGTTCTCTCCTCCGCACAGACCTATGCATACTCACTCGGATAATTCGTTCGTTTCGTTCATTGTGCAAAGTAAACATACATACGTCGAGGAGTATTTTTATACAACAGGTATATCTATATACCTATATTCTCTCACTCTCCGCACATAAACAGGTCAACAAAAATGACTTGCGTTCAATTTATAACGTCGTAGCGAGAAAATGAAATATTACAGCGTCGCGTTGCTGTTATCAGTTCGCCAGCACGAGTTGTTTTTCCTGCAGACTCCCCTTCGCCCCTTCCCCCGCTTTCCACTGGGCGAAAAGCAGCAACCGAAAGACGTCTTCGAATTTACTCTCTTCTACATAGACGATGATAATTTTTCAAATGATTTTTTTTTCCTTCTTCTTCTCCATCTTTAGCCATGTATACTGGTACTGGCAGTGATGGCAGTGGCAGGTGTATATGTATATTATATGTAGTAGGCGATTGTAGTAATTCGAATACGCGATTTCGATTTGTTCGACCCATTATCCGAGCATTAGATGATGTCGTTATCGCGTTTGTATCGGTGTATTATAATTTGATAGTTGATATTCGCAAAAGCGGTCCTGAACACTGATGGTGCTGTCGCTTCGCCTTCGTCGGTTGTGGCTGTACAAGTGTACAGTAGCTATCCAGCTCGAGCAGGACGATTCGACGAATAATTAACGACAGCATAGCTTAGGAAGTAGTTGATATGCGGGCATAAGTGGTTAGCTGGGTACTAAGGCCTTTATCCTCTCGCGAAGAAATTAATTCGTTGGAAAAGATGTAGTAATTTTTACTTCTTTAGCAGATACATACCTAGTATTCACAGTTTTTCGTCGAAAGCGTGAACGTAAAATAATAAAATATTGCTGGAATGTTGGTTCACTTATCTACCTACGAATTTTTAACGCTTCACAAATGGGTTTAAACAAATTTAGGTATAAATTTTCCGTCCTAGCAGGCTGCTGATTTATTTTTGGAAATTACCTAAATACTCGCTCGTGCATCTGTCGTGGAGATGAATTTTACGATGAATTCGAGTTGTAAATTTGGCTGCTTTTGAAAGCAGGCAGCTGAGGGATTTTTTCTGCGAGAGAGGTGGGGAGAGGACCAAGTTTTTGTAAAAAAATCTGTGTCAGATGGTTGTAATTTTCTCAACTCGATTGTTCAAGAGGATCACCAACTTTTTGATTTCTCGAAATTTTTTCAACTCGTTTGTAGCATTTTTTAATCCCAAAAATATCATCATTGTTGCAGAGGTCCTTTGAAAAAAATTCAACTGGCGCTTCACCAAAATTGTAAAATTCAACTTTTATAAGATTTTAGAAAAAATAAAAAAATAAAATTAAAAATTTTACTTGAAACTTTACCTAATTTTGAGAAATTGTTTTCAGAAATTTTTTTAACCAAAAAAAAAAAAACAATTTTAGGAGAAACACGAAAAAATTTTTTTGAAGGAATTTAAAAAATCTTGAAAAAAATTGTTTCCGAACAAAATTTATAAAATTTGTTTTTTCACCATTCGAAACGACAATTCAAAAAATGTAAAAAAATAGTTCATTTGGAAGAAAAAATTATTTTAAAAATGTTCAAAAAAATAATTTTTGATTAAAATATAGAAAATTCTACTTTTTTAAACGAAATTTGGAAAAATTTATAAAAATTCATTTTACAAGCCATGAAACATATTATGAAAGTTTCCAAACAAAATTTGAATATTTTGCTAGAAGCAATAATAATTTGAAAAAAATTTCAGAGTGAGAAAATTGTTGATGAAAATGAAAAAGTAGGCAATGAAATGTTTATTTTGGAAGAAAATTTTTAAAGAAGAGTTGTTTGAAAAAACTTTTCCACAAAGAAAAAATTTGAAATATTTTTGGTTCTTCAAATAAAATTTAAAATTGTGTGCTCGAAATAACAATAGGTTTTTACCAATCGAAGTATCTGAAATAAAATTTTATAATATTAAAAAAGTAAGTACGCCACTAGCCTTAGTTGCTGTACATGGCGTTTAAAAAAAAAAAAGTAAGCAAAATAATATTCATTTTGGAAGAATTTTTTTCAAATGTTTGTTTTTAGAGTGTTTTAAAAATAATTGTCTCTAAACAGAAACGCAAAACAATTTACAAAATTTCTAGAAAAAATTGTAAAAGACTAAAAAAATGTAAGGAAAACAATGCTTATTTTGCAACAAATCTTGTAAAAGATTTTTCGTTCGCTTGATTATTCAAAATTTATCTTTTAAAATTTTGTTTATAATAAAATTTCTTTTTTATTTTAATAACAAAAAATTTTAATTTAATAAAATATGTGCTTAAAATTTTTTTTTAGATTCATTATTTTTTATTTATGAGTATTGCTAAATATAATTGAGTTGAATCGAACTCTTTTTGATTTTTTATAACTAGGGAATCAGAGTAAAAATCTATTGGAACAAAATTTTTAAAAGAATTTATTTTTCAGCAAAATTTGAAAAATTTGATTTTAGCTAAATCTGTTTTTTTAATTTTTTTTTCGGAACCTACTCAAATTAACAATTTGAAAAATTTTAAGAAAATTTCTTATTAAGTACATTTTAAAGAAATTCAAAATTAATTTTACATTTTTATTGAACAAAATTGAAAACATTTCTTCTTTAAGCTTTCGAAACATTTAATTTGTCAAACAAAGTTCAAGATATTTCGCTCAAAACAGCAATCTACAAAAATAAATTAAATCAGAGAAGTGTGAAGAAAAGGAATTGTTAGTTGTAGAGAAATTTTGAAAAAATTGGAAAAATTGGTTTTTGAATCGTATTTGAAAAATTATTTTGGAACAAAAAAATTTTTTTAGTCAAATATACCTATAAAAATAATTTTGAAACAAATTTTGAAGAATTAGTTTTTGAACAACTAAAAAGCAACAATTTGAAAATTTTTCACAAGATTAAAAAGTTGATTAGGTATGTAAGAAAATTTGAAAAAAACTGGTTTTAAAATGTTTAAAAAATTATTTCTAAACAAAATTGAGAGAAAATTCTTCTTTTTAGCTAAATTTAAAATACTTATCTAGTTTTTCAAAAAAAAAATTTAAAGATAAAAAATTGTAATGAAAAGCAATGTTTATTTTGGAAAAATCTTGCTAGAATGAAACAAAATTTCACAAATTGCTTTGGAACAAATTTTAAAAAATTATGCAATTTAGGGTTTTGCTGAAAGGATCTAAATTTTTCAATTCATTCAAAAATTCGTGTAGTTATCACTTTTTGCTCTGAAAATATGTTTCCTGATAAATCTCAATTTTTCAATGGTCAAACTTATTACTTAGACCTATGTATTTCTTTTTATGCTTGAAAATACAATTCCGCATCTGATTTCAAATAAAATTTTAGGAGATTCTTTAAATCACTTATGAGACGTCTCATTTTTCTTCTGGGTTTCTTTAAAGTATCTTATTCTCGAAATTTTTTTTCAAAATCCTTGAAATCTTTCGATAAGATTCCTTAAAATTTTATTTTCTATCAATTTTTTCAACAAAAAAAAAAAATCTTCAAAAAAAATTTCCATAAGAACTGAAATTTTTCAATTCTTATTCTCGAAAAATTTTCTACATGAAAAATCTCAAAAATAATTTTTTTTTTTAATTTTTTTTTTATTTTAAACCTCCGTCTTAAAAAATCTTTCAGCACTTTTCCAACAAAAAAAAACTGCGTTTGAGAAAAATTAATTTCATTTATGACAAAAAATGATAGTTAAGTAACTAGGTATACCTGATCATCCTACCCTCTGTATAAATCAAATCTGAGATTCATGTTTGGCTCTCACCCCTTTCACGGATGAAACACCGGTGACCTTTTTGTCAGAACGAAGGCTCTACACAAGTAGTGAATGTCGAAATCTTGATCAGCGACCTTGAATTAGTCGACACAGGGTCGGTCAATGACCTCAGAGTATCTGTATATGATCTGTAGTATTTTTCCTTTAGTCATATTTTTTCTACTGCTACTGAGCTAATCGAAATTGCGTATTTCAACTGCTGATGATTAATTGATCAAATGATCGATCGATTAATATTAATAGGTAATCGATAATTATCGGATTTTAAAATTTTACTACTCGTTCAATCATGTACCTAGCAACATTTCCTGATATATCTAGTTAAAAATTATAGCAATGAATTTTTCGCTGTGCATTTTTTTTTTTTTTTTTCAATTGAAAGGCTCATGCATTTTTTTTTAATTTTCAGAAAATGATTCTACTCAAAAATGTCATCATTTCTAATTTTAAATAAAATGTCACCAATTCTTCGAATTATTTTTTCCCAATCTGCGAACGTTCGAAAAAAAATTGCCAACAACTCGTCTAAAAAAAAATCATGTTTCAGAACGATTCGAGACGAAAAAATTAACGATTTTTCTTCTTTTTTTCCTTTTTTTTTTTTTTGGTTAAAAGGTACAAAATATTTAAATTACTTTATAGTATGCAGATCAGCAGATGTACATCCATTCTCTCATAAATAAAATCAGTCTTACCAGATGTTTATGACTGTAATAAATGACAAAATGTATGATAATACAACTGCACGATTTTCACGTGCAAAAAATTGGATATGTAGTAAGAGAATCCTCTGTCTTGCCCCCTTTCACTATAAATAACCTTCAAAATGATACAATATCTTGGCTATGTAATCGGAATCGCGGCACTTATTACGTGAAAGAGAGAAAGGAAAGTGTGTAAATGAAATTCACATCTATAAATTGCTCAGCTCCAGGTGCTCTGCCCTCGAATCGATCTTTTTTCAGAAAAGAAGATTTCAACGAGTAGTGGAAAAAAAAGCATCATGTGAAAATACTCGAACATGCGTACCTGTACATCTCATCGAACGTATAAATAAAAACGAGTTTTTTTTTTATAAGAAATTTAAACAAGTCTTTATTGAAAATGATTATATAACACGAGTATACAACATTAATTACACATAATTTTTTACACTTGAACTTAGAAAGAGAGAGAAAAAAAGGGAACAATTTTTATGTACAATTTTTTACGCGTATGGCGATGATATTCACTAATAGACGAGACGAAAGAGGGGTTTTAAATAATTTAATAGGCAACGTGGTAATTGACTCGACACTTGTTACATATAATCCAGCTCCAGATTTGATATAATTTGCTCGACGAATAAATATAATTTTGGTATATAAGTCTGTCAATTATATAGTATTTTCTCTCGTAAAAAAAATAAATATTTTCTTTTTCCTTTTTTTTTTTTTTTTTTTTTTTTTAAATACAACAAATGAAAAATAAATAAAACAATAACAAAACAAAAAACAACGTCAGCGTAATGCTGATTAGGCGAGTTTTCCATTTTTTTGCATTGAATAATCGTACGTATACAGTTTGGAAAAACTCGCCTTTTAAAATGCTGCTGGTGTTTGATTAAAATTTATATTATACAAATATACACGGCCAAAATTTTGGTAAAGAAAATTACTAAAATAAAACAAACGTATAAAAATGTACATTATGATACATTGAAGAGACGCTTAATTATAGAGGTTTTTTAATTTAAAAATAACGACTAGAGGCATTAATAATTAAATGGTTTAAATTTTTTCTTTCTGTGTAGATTTCAATTTACGTACTCAATGAAAATTGTCTATAGAGAGAGGTTAATACGGGTACACGGTTTGATTGGTATAATGTTTTTTTAATTCTTCTTTTTTCGCTGCTCTGTATAGTAAGATATTCGGAACAGAGATTACGTAATTCGTATCGCATAAAAATTATTATTAAATCATTGGTCAATGTGCTTAATTTTCTTTTTTTTGAACGTGGAATGCGCAACAAATGCAACTTTCGTTCATATTGCTGCCTTTAACGCTTCAAATAAAGCATTTTTTGAGAATTTTCTTTGAGATATTAATGAAAAATTTTCATTAGAAAAAAGGTAAAACAAATCCAAGAATTTTTTCAAAAATTAAGAATGAGACAGAAATTTTTTTTGGGGAATTTTTTGATAATACCTACATTTTTTCGTGAATGAGAATTTTTTAATGGAAAAGAGAAAAGAAAATACATTTTTTTCTTCCACTGAAGACAAGATGAGAATTTTTTTAAAGATACCTATTGAAGGGAAATTTTCATCAAAAAAAAAATCTGAGGTGAAATTTAAAAAAAATTGTGACAATTTTTTTCAGTAAAAAAATCCAAGAATTTTTGTAAAAACATAATTTGGAGTTGAATTTTCTTCAAGATTTTATTTATTTTGTAGAATAGGGCACTATTCTTTTAAGGAAAGAGATTTAAAATAAAAAAAACTTTTTTGAGATTTTTTGAAAGAATTTCATTTTTTTGCGAATGGGAATTGAAAAATTTCAGTTCTCTTGTGGAAATTTTTTTAGAGATTTTTTTTTTTTTTAAATTGATAGAAATTGAATTTATTTTCAAAAAATTTCAAGGATTTTGAAAAAAAAATCGAGAAGGAAATTCTTGAAAGAAAATCAGAAAAGAACTGAGACGTCTCGTGAGTTTTTTCCCAATTAATTTTATTTTCAATGAGGTTTTTAGGGTACTTTTTTTATTAGGAAATTTCAATTATGATCTGGAATTTTCATACCTAATGAATTTTTAAGAGAAAATTTTTTCCTTTTTTTTAAAGACAATTTTATGGAAGAATTTCTAAAGACAGCATTTAGATATTGAGAATATTTCCCAAGAATTCAATTTTTTTAATTTGAAAAAGAAATAGGAATTTTATAAAAAATCATACGATAATTTTTTTTTTTTTCAAAAATAATCTATCAAAAGATTTTTCCAAGAAAATTTTTTTCATCTAAATTTTTTGAACAATAAAGGAAATTGAAGGAACCTTTCCTAAAAAAAATTTCCAAGATTTTTGAAACATTTTCAAAACGTTTCTAGAAGGAAAATTTTTCTAGGAAAATTCGAAGAAAATTGAGAAATTTGCACAAATAACCTATTATAACAAATTTCTGATTGCGTAAGGTATAATTTGTTTTGAAAAAATTTCAAAGAAAAATGGGATTTTTTTAGATTTTTCAAAAGAATTTTATGTGAGAAATTTTTGATGAAAATCTTTTTTTGTACGTATTTTTCCAAAATAATTTTTTTTCTGCAAAATGAGATTTCGTCTAAGAGATATTTTTTTAATGAGAATTTTCAATTTGATCTGTAATTTTTGTATAGAATTTTTTCCACGATTTCAAAAAAATTGTTTGATGTAAAACTTTTTTCAACTGATTTTTTTATTTTTATTTTTTAAGAAGAAACTTTTCCAAAAGGAAAATTTCTTGATTTTTGAAAATTTTCCAAGTCATTTTGAAGAAAAAGTCCGAGAAAATGCGAGATTTACACAAAAAATTGTACCAAAATTTTGCTTTGAAAAAAAAAAAAAAAAAAAAACTTCGAAAAATGGAATTTTTGAGATTGAAAAAAATAATTTCATAATTATAAAGAAATTTTGTATGCGTAGATTTTTTTTTGCGGTTCTTCATCCAAAATTACAATTTTATTCTGTAATAATCTTTTTTAGGTGAATTTTCCACTGAGAAAATTTCAATTTTCATCTGGAATTTTAATGGAAAATTTTTTGTGAATTTTTTAAAATAATTTTTTCAGTGAAATTTTTATGAGGGAATTTTCATAAAATAAACTTTTCAAGATATTTGAGAATTTTTTTAATGGATGAAAAAAAAATTGAAAAATCTAAAAAATTTGAGATTTGTAACAAAAAAAATTTCTCTGATTTTTGTAGGATTTTTTCAAAAAAAAATTCAATGGAAAAATTGTAATTCTTATATGGAAATTTTGTTGAGAATTTTTAAACAATTCTCAAAATGAAAATTTGAAGAAAAAAAATTGTAATGAATATTCCTAAAAATTAAAAAAAAATATTTTGTACTAAAAAAAAAAAAAAAAAAAATCTTTGAAACATACAAGTAAGAAAACGTAGATGATAATTACAGTAGTGCGTTTAAGGAATCAATTTGACCATACTCGAGTCGATTTGTTACGCATTCCTCGTCCAATAAAAAATTAAGCTGTCAGCTTAGTCCGGCATTTTGGCAAATACAAAAAGGTCAAGTAAACAATAGGGCAAATAATATAAAAAAAGGAGAATTCGATACTAAATATAAATAATTGGTAACATTAGCATCGTTGATGGCCAAAAATAATATTGTACAAGAATATAGAAAGCTATTAGGTATACATAGTACATATTATAAGAGTAGCACAGAGGGAATTTCGCCTTCTTAGATCGATGGGATAATAAGTCGAGTAAATAGTGTAATAACTCGAAGGTCTCACCCATACTCTAAGGTGTAATAAGAAACTCCAATAGTGAATTTCTTGAAACGAACTCGAGTTCGGTTACAACAGTTAACAGTTATAATAAGTGTATTTCGCTTGGAAATAATTGATAAAAAAATTTCTAAAAAAAAAAATATTAAAAAATCGATAACTCTCAGTATTTATAAAAATACGCTTAGATAGAACGATTTGTATAAAAAATGGGTAAAAAAAGAACTTAAAATACGTACGTATTTTTATAAAAATAGCTAAAACAGTTTTCGATTTTCGACGATCAAAGTAATAAAAAATAAAAAACAAGTAGAACAGGCAGAGGAGTTCAGGGGGATAAAATTGAGAGGATTTTTTTCGCTTGTAAAGAATTCGGGGTCATTGGGATAGATAAGTTTAGTAAAAGCGCTACCAACCGTAAAATTCATTCGAGTTATAAAGTTGATCGATCATGCAGGAAGGATGATGGGAAACGTGTACAGAGAGAGACGAAGAAGAGAAGGAGATTTAAAATAAGAGAAATACGAGAATATAATAGTAGGCGAAGAAGGAAACTAAAATCAGTATTAAAAACTAGGAAAAGTAAAAACAAACTATATAAAGTATGGTTTTATATACATCGTAAAATTTTTTTGTTGACGGGATCACAGCGTTTAAATTGATAATCACGATGCAAAGACTAGCTGAATAAGAAAACTTTTTTTTTGTTTTTTTTTCTCGAAGAAAGCCATGGTCTATCGACATCCGCAACCTTCGACCACCATATCCTGATAAACTTTCAATACGGTTTTGCTGTTATCGTCTAAATACAGCATAGATATGGGTGTCAGGGATGTAGGTACGCAGCATGGCTTTGGTATGGTGTTCGGATGAACGGTATGGACCAAAGTCTGCACGATGGCGTGATTGGTGGTATTCATGTGGTCGGCGAATTGCGAAGGGCATTCGCCGGCGCAGAAGTACGCGTCGTATCCGGGAGGCGCTACGATCCAATCGTTCCATCCGACTTTTTCGAATTCCACCCATAACTGATGTCTTTTACATTCGTCTCGACCTCTTCTCTTCTTCGTCTGCGAATTACTCCGTTTCTTCCTTCGGCTCTCCATCCAGTTGGTTGGTTTTCTGGGTTTTGCGTCGTCCGAGTACACGAACAGCAAAGGTTGTACGGTTTGCCAACTCTCTTCTTCTTCGGCGTGTCGTTTTAACCGTACGTGCGAGGCGACTTTATCGCAGCGCGGTGATTTTACGTCGACCAGTAGGCCGTAATTGGTGCGGTGATTTGATAACCATCGGTCGACTATTGGTAACACGTCTAAGCTTACGGTTGGTTGGTCCGGCGACGATGTATTTACAATTCGAGTATCGACTATTCGCAATATCGGTGCAGTTTTACCTTTGATACCGGGTTGTACTATATCGTAAATAGATATACGTTGTAGGATGCAGTCTGTTGGATGATTTTCTTTAGGAACTATGGTTAACTTCAGTTCGGACGAAGTAACGATTTCGTTGGCCGGAAAGACTTTCAGATCGAAGTGCAATCGAAATCGGTGGTCGTGGACGAACCTTTCGTCTATCGAGCTTTCTGTAAATCAAAAAATCATACAAGAGTATATTAATGATTGGCTTGAGAATGGTTTCAAAAGCTTTATCTTTACAATTTAAAAGTATACAGAGGGTGAGGAGGCAGTCAGAGATGAAATAGAACTTTTTCAAAATGAAAAATGTTCCAAATTTCAAATTACCTAATTACTAAACTGGAAAAAATTACACAAATTTTCAAAATCGTAAAAATTTATCAAATAAGTATTAAAAATGGATCCAATTTTGAAGAGTTGGCAAAAGTTTAAAAATGAGATAATTTCGGTTTTTTTTTTACAAAATTTTGAAAAATTCCAAATTTTTTAATAAAATTTGGGAAATAATTGCTTAAATTTTGAATTTTAACCAAATTTTCTAATTTTTATAATAACTTAAACATTACAAATTGACCTTTGAAATTTTTCGAAAATTGAGCTAAATTTTCAAAATTGATCAACATTGAAAATTTATTAAAATTTAAATATTAACCCCATACCAATTTTTTTGAATTTTCGTAATTAGAAATTGACCTAAGTAATTTCAAACATTTATGAAAATTTAAAATTACCTAATTTGAAATTTTTATCTATCAAACTTTGAAAATTGGCTCAACCTAAAAAAAAATTGTCAGATTTTTAAAACTGTAAAAAATTATCGAAATTTTCGAAGTTGATTTTTGAAAATTTTGGAGAAGTTGGCTGAAGTTTGAAAACTGTTCAAATTGAATAATTCATCCAACATTTCAACAAAAAAAAAAGATGAAATTTTATCAAATTAAAAATTTTTGAAATTCATTATTCGGCATTAAAATTACTTGTGGGTTTTTATTTTTATTTTCGAAAGTTTAGCTGAATTTTTCAAATTTATTAAAATTTAAAAATGACCCTATAATTTTTGAAATTTTATCAAAATATCGAATTTTTATTTTGAATATTAGATAAAAATTAAATTCACCCACAATTTTTAAAACTGAAAAATTACTGAATATTTGAAAATGACCAAAATTTTAGAAAGTGATCCTATTTTTAAAATTCATGGAAATTCAAATATTGAAAATTTTTATCAAATCTTGAATTTTTTTCAATTTTAAAAAATGTTTAAACCTTAAAAAAATTGATTTAATTTAAAAAATTGTCAAATTTTCAAGTTTACTTCATTTTTTTTTGGAGAACTTGAATGAATTTTATAAGCTGCGTTTAATAACTCATCCAACTTTTTGAAAATTGAAAAAAAAAAATTATCGAATTTTGAAGTTTTATTCAATTTAGTGAATTTGTAAAAAAAAATCATTATTAAACTTTCAAAACAAACTTTTGAAATTTTTGTTGAAAATTAAGGTTGAATTTTTAAAAATTTGAGTACTTACTAAACTTTTAAAACGGGCAAATTTTAATTTTTTGCAAATTTTTAAAATTTTGTCAAATTTTGAATTTTTACAAATTTTCAAGTATTTTCCAAACGTTAACGATTTACTCAACCTAAAAAATTTACAAAACTTTTTAAATTGCTAAACAAGATTAAAATTCAAAATGACCAAAATTTCAAATTTTATAAAATTTTGACATTTTTTTAAATTCTCAATTTGTACCATAAAAATGGACACAATTTCAACAAAAAAAATTATATAAATTAAAAAATTTTATCATATGACTTTTTATGTATCTTTAAAAATTTTCAAATTTTAAAAACCACTTCAAACTGGGAAATCTTCAATTCTCCAAATAACCAAAAGTTTCAAATTCATCTTTAGAAAATTTTGGAGCACAAAAAAATGACCAGAAATTGAATGCCATTGATACAACTTTTGAAAACATTTTAATTTAGAATCTAACAAATTTTTAATTTTTATCGTAAATTGATAATTGCAAGAAATAGTGAAAATTTTAAAACTCAATTTTTCATTTTTTTCAAGTTCAGCTAAATTTTGAAAATTTAATAAAATCCAAAAATAAATGAATTCTTATTATTTTATAAATTTGATAAATATGTCCAATAGGTACATAATATTAAATTTTTATCAATTTCTAAAACTTTTTCAAAAATGTTAAAAAAAAATACCAAATTTTTGAAACTGCAAAAATAATTAAAATTTAAAAATTGACCTGTATAGTTGAATTGTTTGATCCAACTGATGAAAACCTTTAAAAATAAAAGGTTCCAAATTTTGAATTTCCATCAAATTCATTAAAATTTAAAAAAAACAAAAAATTTGGATTTTTTTTAAGGTCTTGTACAAAATGATAAAAATTCTAACAGAATATAAAGTTTTGTCTCATTGTTTGCCTCCAGTATTAAAGAAAAGTGTTTTTTTGTTAAAATGGATCTGGCTTCTTGTTTTCAGAAAAATTGGATTTTCTCCCCCCCCCCTTCCCGTTTTCCCTTACATTTTTATTTTTTATGTTGTTGTATTTTTAATTATTTTTTCAAAGTATGTGTATTGAAAGGTCAATGAGCTTTCATATAATTCCTCTGTATTTTTTAACGTTTAATTTTTCAAATTTTATTTTATATCAATGGAAAATTTCAATTCAGTGGACTAAAAAAATTCCTAAATAATTTTTTCTTCAAATTTTTCTAAATTGAACAAAATACGATTCTCAATCCAGCTCGATGCGGGTCTTAAATTTACATAGAAGATGTAAACCTCGAGAATTTTCCCCTCTTCTTTCTCCTTACATCAAGCTTACCCATAGGTAGGAACATATTACGTAAAAAAAATTGCATATATTGCTATACAAAGTCACGATAAAATACCGTTAGACTGATTTCACGATACATAGGGTGTTTCAAAATACCCGTGTGATTGCTGCCTAGAGCCTATGTACAGTATGTTTCATCTGTATGCGATTTAATGAGTACAAGTATACCGAACCAGAATGACGAATAATATTTGTCACATTTTTATTTCAAGCCATCATGGTTATCAATACTCTATCTCGGATGGAGAAATGTTTATTAAATAGATGATTATAGATGAAGAGGTGCAATAGAGAGAATGACTCATGTGAAATATTCGCGTAATGATGAAATTCTCGAAAAATTGATACAGCATTTTAGTCAATTAGCCTGAGTGAATCATTTTTCTCATTTGTTTTGATTCGGATGGTGATATTGGTACACGCATATAAAGAAGGAGCTAATTTAATAAGAATTTTATAATTTCGTATCGAGATACAATACAGATTATTGTACGATGGCTAAGTATAGGTTTCAGATGAAAATGTCGACGTCGACCTTTCGGATTGGGCTTTGTGTCGGATGGATTGAATATTTTTTTACCTTAGATATTGGTAATTTCATTTCAATTCGTGGAGAGGGTTGATGGTCTAGATCTTCGGTATTTGATGTGATTTAAACATGTTCGAGAAGGCGTTCGTACCTCTGAGGAGATTTCGAAGCATTTGGGTACGGTTTTTAGTTGGATTGGGTTTGTGTTCTGTGAAGGATCTGGTATATACTACGAATTATTTGGATTCTTGGAGAAATGGAATTTATTTGTAACTGCATGTGTGGCATGATTGAATTCTTTCAAAAAAAAAGTAACTTCCTTAGAAACATTTCTCATAAAAAAAGTAGAGATATCTAACCAATTGATTTTTTAGGATTTTTGATAAAATATAAATTTAATTGAAACAAAAAAATAATTTCTAAATTTTCTTCTAGCACTAGTTTTGAGAATTTTGTTGAATGGCAATTTTTTAAAATTCTCCTGGAACACAAGTTCTCAAAATTTTTGTTTAAAATCAAATTTTTCAAAACTTTTTTCATTTCAATTTTTGTTAATAATTTATTATGTTCCTGTACAAATCATATTTTTGAATACTGTTTTAAAACATTTTTTTCGCATTTTATTTATACTGATTTTTTTTTTTAACTCAAGCTCAAATGTTTTCAAATTCAGAGCCTTTTTCCAAAATTCCATTCAAATATATTTTTTTAAATTTTGTAGAAAAATTTATTTTTTTAAATTTTACCCAAAGTCAATCTTTAAATTTTTTTGAGAAATTAAAAAAAAAATCATGTTCACAAGGGAATCTTGGTGACCGGTCAACTCTGATTGAGCTGAAATTCAGCTAACTGTAAGAGCATGTTAACCCAACCTCTAGACCAAATTTTGAGCTACTGAAGTAGATTTTTCGATTTTTGATGGATTTTTGAAAAAATGGCAAAAATAGCCTATTGGAAAATCATTTTTTTACAAAAATTGTAAGTTATTCTGAAAATTGGTTAATATACTAAATTCGACCCTCTGAGTCGATTACAACCATTTTTGAAGCGATCTGGAGCCTCCAGCAAAAGTTTACTTTTCTTCAGATCATTGAAATCGCTCTAGATGACTCTGTAATCAACTTCGGCAGATAAAAATTTAATCGTACCGTGAGTATGATATCATCTTTTCAAAATTCATCTCGAAATTTACATTTATTTTATGTAAAACATTGATTTTCCAATGCGTTATTTTCACCATTTCAAAAATTCACAAATGAACTTCAGCAGCTCAAAATTTGGTTATGAGGTCTGGGTGACATCCTCTTTCAATGAATCAAATTTTAGCTCAATCGAAGTCGACGAATTTCCAAGGTGCACTTATCAATCATAAATCATTTTGATTTTTTTTTTAAATCTTCAGATTTCTTTATTGCGCTAAAAAATTTTAAACAATAAATTCTCTATTGAATTTTCGAACTTCTGAAAAATGTATTGAATCACGAAATTTGGATTTTTTATTCCTAATTTTTGAATTTTTCTGAAACACCTTGTTGAAGTTTTCTGGCTCATTTCGAGAAAGAATTTTTCTTTCAATAAATTGAAAGTCTTAACATGATTTTAAAAAAAATCCAATTAAGTTATTTTATCCAAAAAAAAAAAAAAAAAAAAAGTTTCAAAAATTCTCATAATTCTACCCAATTTGAGTTCAAATTCCTTATTGACCTTTAAAAATTCCGAAACATTACTGACTTGATATTGAAATATCCATCATTAAAGATGTCAAATGGTATAATTGGTTCCCAATAGATATGTGTGACCTTGACCTTAACACCCAATCACCTTGCTTTCTCTTTTCTCTAACCATCCTTTGAGAATTATTCAAAATTTGAACCTTATTCTAGAGATATTTAAAAATTGATCGGAATAGGTATGTTCATTCATCTGCGAAAAGTTACTTTTTCCAATTTCAACTGTGGATGTGGCATTGATCTTGAATTAATTTGGAATTTCATTGGTGAATTCGCTGCAGCTCTTACGTAGACCTTGAATTTCACGCGAATTAAAATTCAAGGTCATGTTGAGCGTGAAATACTAAAATTTATTATGTTACTTTGACCTCAGTGTTGACCCCAAAATAGTTGAAAAAACGCCTCATCATTATATTTTTAGAGTTATTCGTGAAATACATTTTAAATTGCAAGAAATTAATTTTGAACTTGATTTCAATTATAAAAGTACTGATAAAAAATTGAATTTTGGAAATGGTGTAATATTTTATTGTGAGATGGGAAGGGTAACTTTAAAAATGGCAAAAAAAAAAATTCCAATTAAATTGCAACTAGGTGCTTTCAAAAAATTGAATTATATGAATAGGATAAATTATGAGAGGGGTGGTAGGGGGTTAGAGAATTATACATGGTGATTCTTAGCTGATGTAGTTCCTCCCATCAGATGAATAGGCAACCCATAAGGAACCAAAAATGTTATATTAACATGGCGACTATCTTGAAAATTGAAGGGGCAAGGCAAAATTGGAATTTTTATTGGGTACATAGACAATTAGTTTGAAAAAAATTTGTTCTTTACATTTTTTGCCTATCTTTGAAAATGAAGGCACAAGAGAGCTTTGAACTATGAAAAAATCAGGGTTTTTTGATTTTCAGAACTCTGTAGCTCTTTCATTTTTGAAAATGATCAATGGGCATAGAAACGAGATGTAAAAATTGCGAAAATTTTTTATGACAATGTATGGGATGAGTGTTATTTTTTGAGAAAAGCAAAAAAAGTTAGGTGATGGATTTGCCTATTTTCGAAAATGAATGCAAACAGAGCTTTTGAAAATCAAAAAACCGATTTTTTTTTCTTCAAAATTTAAAGCTCTCTTGCGCCTCCATTTTCAGAGGTAGTCAAAAAATGCTCAGAAGAAAAAAACGTTTATATTTTTGTACTTTGTACTATCCATATACCCAACCAAAACTTGTTTTTTCCTTCGCTCCTTCAATTTTAAAGATAGGCACCGTGTTAATATAACATTTTTGGTTCCTTATGGGTTGCCTATTCATCTGGCTGAAGGAACAACATCAGCCACGAAACACCCTATAAGAATACTCGAGAACACCTTCGCGATCCTCGAATATGTTTACTGTTTATAAAATAAATTACGCTTTGTATCGACTAAATACAACCCAAGTACCTGAATTGTATAGCAATGCAACGCGATGCAAAATAAAATTATCGAAAATAAAATACTCGAAAAGCGACGACTTACCTTGATGAGTATAGCTTCGCACAACGTTCGCAGACCTTGTTAAACTACCAGGAAGCGGGAAAGATGTAGTATCATATTCATGATTTGCTTTTTGTTTATAAAGATCTATCATGGCTTGCGGTATATGAGCTTTTTTTCTATCCACGATAGGTCTTCTTTTTAATCCTAAGACAGACAGTAAACTTTTTTCTACTTTTTGTATATCAGTAGAGCTGGTCGTATCCATTTGTAATGAAGCGCGTACAAATATCATAGCAAACACCACCAATAACTTTTTTGTTCTAGTGATCTTTAATTCCATCATACTCCTGTAAACAGACAAAACGTCGTCTCATTAGTATACTTCAGAGTAATCCTTACAGAGAGCTTGGTTATTCTCATTTATATTGACTAATTCGTTATAGATGGATGGGAAGTGGAAGAGGGGAAAAAAGCGCGAAGAAATCAATTCGAACGTGGAATTGAAAGAGAAACAAAATGATAATAGAGAACGAATGAGTTAATGGAACTGGTATATAAAGAGCGAACGAATATAGAGGGTATAATTATTTGCGTATTTTGAAATCTGTATCGAGATGAGCAGCCAAATTGTTTGCATATCTGAATATACAATGCCGCAAAATAAACTATGCAGTAAAACTGGTTTGTTTGGTCGTATACACGATGCAGTTGAACGATCAGCCGCGCGCCATTCTCTCCTATGTACGATTTAGAAGTGCTACAACTTATAACAAATAAATTTTTTACTATTGTAAATTGGTCTACGGTACGATTACGATTCGTATTCCTCTACACTCGAGCATTGTATCAGCCTGATGCCCTTTTCCCTGCGGCCAACTTTATCGAAACCGAATACCTGGACCGAGGGAGAGAAGGGAGACAACTTTGAGCAAGAGATTTCCGTATCGTACGCAAGATGATTTTGAATCAGTTACTGAATTCGATACGTACTACGAGATGATTTCTCGACTTGTACGCGTGCAACGTTTCACTCAAACGTTAAATCTTTTCATTAGACTACACATTGATTCGATTCGACGTGTATTATCGTGTTTGGTCTTTATATTTTAATGAAAAAGTTCATCGCGATAATGCGAAAGATTTTCATACGTGTAACTTGTAAGTTACTCCATAGCCTACACCAATAGCAACACACGCGTCCTCTGCAGTGGTTGGTAAAATTTCAAATAACCTGAACCACATCATTCCACTGCTCTTGCTCTATGCCTATTGATTGCCTAGGTAATTTTTATCGACAATTTTCGCATCGTATTTATGCGCGAAAGCCTTTCTAGACTTGTACAACGAGTACGTGCCAGCGTGCTTTGGCTTCGGCTTATCAGTAACATGTGTTAAGTGGGTGTTTGTTTACTGGTTTTTTTCTTACCGCGATACGATAGGCCCGAGTACGAAGCTAAACAAGCAGCAGAGATTTCTATGAAAAACGCTGCTGCTCGGCCACGATTAATTAAAAATTTACAACCGTGCAATTAAAAAGCGAACAATGAATCGAGATATTTCTACCTCGGTGTCGATGTCGCCTCGTCGTTTACTCGTAGATCTTGGCAAATGTTGCACGGCCAATCGATGTATCGAAAGGTATTCCAAGTCTAACTGCCGATTGAGTAATGTGAGGCTCTCTCTGGCTCTACCGTGGCTATCTTATTATCGCGTAAACAATTGACATGAACCGTGGGTACCTAGGTTGAGATGCTGATTAAGGCGAGGAAAGGGTAAAAAGGGCATGGAAAATGTTTTATATTGGTTTGGAATTCGAATACCTACCAGAGTTTTGGTTGGTTTTGAGACATTGAGGGAGCAGAGGAGTGGAGAAAGTTGCAAAAGGGGGTAAAATTGAAACGAAATTTAAACTGCATATAATTTTTTGAAAATATTATACGAATTGTGTTTGAAATTTATGAAAAGGAAGGGGGAAACTAGTCGGGAAAATGGTGAAAAAATGATATTTATTGTCTAAAAAAAAAAAATTGCTGATCAACTTTTATAGAAATTGTTGGAGATTTATGTTGACTAAACAAAATTTCAAAATATAATTTTTAATCTAAAAATTGTAACGAAATTAAAATTATTTTATTTAAAAATAATTAGTTGATAGTTGATTGATTTACGTTCTGAATTTTTCTCGATAGGAAGGTCCAATTGAATAGTTTATGGTTTTGATCTTTTGAAAATGAAAAGATGAATAAATAATCATTTACACAAATTGTCTTTTTGGACGAACTAAAGGTCCTAGGTTTATTAAACGAAAATACTAGGAATCAAAATTGTTAGTGCAAAATTTTCTTCCTGCTGTGAATGATTAGATTTTTTTCTCTGGCTTACTTTTCGTGAATTTTACTGTTGAAATAATTATACTAAATTTTTAAAAATCACGAAAACTAAGTCATCTAGAAAAAAACATAGTTGTATGTTACAGAAAAAAAATTTTATACTCTACAATTTTGGTTCTTAGCATTTTTTCGTTGTACTCTTATTTCGGTGAGAAAAACACTCTGTAGGTAAATAATCTTTTTTTTAATCTTTTTCTTTTTTCAATATGAATTTTTTACATTGAGAACTTCGACTACAGAAATCATGAAAACCAAGCCTCTTGGAAGGACTAATTAAAAGCTGCGAAAAAATTTACCCTGCATCTGATTCTTGGCATTTTTTCCTTGAACCCTTTAATTCGGCCAAGGAAACACTCTTGTACTGAGTAAAAAATTGTATTTTATTCATTTGCCATCACTTTATTGTTCCACCCTCAATACTAGGTGAGGTTGGGGGGGGGGGGGTAACCAGTAATTTTTTTTATATTTTAGTTCAAAAATATTTTTAGTGATCAATTTTCATTTTCTAAAAAGTATAGAGCAAATAGAATTCAAAAATTCAGTGGGTAATAATTTTCCTCGTTTTTATTTTAAATTTTGAAGGAATAAAACGAAATGAAATTTCAAAATATTTTGAGATATTTAATTTTGAAAAATCTGGAAACTAAAGTAAGATTGAAAGGATTATCATTATCAAAAAATATTTTGCTGGTCTATATTTTTATATTATTCTGATTTTTTTTTTTTTTTTTTTTGAAAATTTTTTATGAAAATTTTTTGAAAAATTATGTGTGTGAGGGCAGTAAACAAGTCAAAAAAATAGCAAAAAAACACATTATTCAACAAAATTTCACTAGATTTTTATTTCCTTGAAATTGTAGGAAAAGAATTCCACAATTTGGTCGGTAATAATTTCAACTCAAAATATGTCAAGGGGGGAGGGGGTTGTAAAGAAGTCGAAACAATATAATAAAAAAATTTAATCTGAATTCTGAAAAAAATTTACTGGTCAATTTTTATTTCCTAAAAATTGTAGAAAAAATTCAGTAAGAGTAATTTAATTAATAATATTTCTAATTTTTATGTTTTCTTAATATTTCAGTTGGGAGGGGAGGGGAGAGGAGAGGAGAGGAGAGGACATTGGAAAAAATACATATTGGAAAAAATTTTACTGCTCGATTTTTATTTTAGAAAAATTGTAGGAAAATACTGCAATAATTTAGTTGGAAATAAATATTTTGATTTGAAATATTTTTACGAGGGGATGGGGTGTCAACAAATTGGAGGAATTAAAGAAATATTTCTCTGAAAAATTTTACTGGTCGACTTTTATTTCTTAAAAGTTGTAGGAAAAAATCAATAATTTAATCAGTTATAATTTTTCTATTTTTACTTTTTTTAAATATTTCAATTACATAGGTGTGGGGGTGAGGTGAAGGGGAAGCTGGAAAAACTGTAAAAAATACTCATTGCTCGATTTTATTTTCTAAAAATTTTAGAAAAATAATTAAATTATTTAGTCGTCAATAATTACTTTAATTTGAATATTTTAATGAGTGGAGGGGGTGTCAAAAAATCGGAAGAATTGTGAAAAAATTTTGATGGCTGAAAAAATTTCTACTATGATCAATTTTTACTTTCGAAAAATTGCAGGAAAATATTTCAATAATTTTTTAAAAAATCAAAACATTTTGAGACATTGAATTTTGAAAAAATTGTAAAAATCACAATAACTTTTGAATCTCTATAATTTTTTACCCAAACCCATTTCTTAAATATTTCAGAAAAAAAAAATGAAAAAAATATGAGATGCATTATGAATTGAAAAAAGATCGTAAGAAAACTTCGAAATAATTTTTTTCTTCCCTGAAAATCCAATCTTTTTTCGAGTATTCGATTGTTTAAAATTGAAAAGTTCACAAATTAACTTCTCTTAATGTGGCACCATTGAAGAATTTGATTTCACTTGTTGATCAAATTCTTCCTTTTTAAAACAGAAATTAAATCAAAAATACGAGGAAAACAGATAAAACTAAAATAAAAAATTGAAACCGGTTTCAAGGCAAATTTTATTAAATATTTCCACAATCTCATTTTTTTGATATTTTTTTGTCTACCAGAAAAATAATATTATAAAAATTAAACCAAGGAGGTTCGATAATTATTGTAAAAAACTGTTCGAGTCTCCTCAAAGATTACTTAATATATTCTGAAAATATTAATTTCTGTTTAATGGAAAAACATTTTCAACAAATTCTACGAGATGGTTGTTTCCACCACCGCGAACACATTTCCAAACTAGACGAAAACGGTGCTTACGCTGTTGATTGATTTCAGAAGGGAAACAATCGATTAACTAATTATAGTTGGATACCTTCCTTTTTGCCAAGAATTAATTAAACCAAGACCACGTTGAAATTAGTCGAAATGTTAACGTGCATTTCGCACGAATTTTATCAAGTTCCTGCTACGTGAACTATGTTTGTATAATATTTTACACCAATCACAACGCGAATTGCGTTCGAGATTCTGAGTCGAATGAATTGTTCAAATGTTCAGTTCACTTCGCAGATACACAATTTAATTACTTTCTCGAATCGTCGAATGGGCTAATAAAACATCGGAGGTTCGTGAAAATTCATCAAAAACCGGATCGGAAGGGGTTATCAACGACCTATCTGATGGATTTTTCTACAAACGATGAGATATTTTCAAACTGGTCATAGAACGACCAGAGGTAAACAAACGATAGATGGGCGCGAATAAAAAATGAAAAAAATGGAAACAAAATAAGATGTAGAAAAAGTTACATACCTTGGAAATTTAATCTAGTTATCATGATTGTTTTCACAACACAAATATCGAATTTAAAACATCAATGTAACGCACTGTAAATCGTTATTTGAAAAAAAAAAAAGAGAAGACGGAAAGCAAAATCAGGCGAATTCCACACTACGCCATAGGTGAAAAAAACCGATATCGATGCCCGAAAAAGTATTAACAAAGTGAACACGCAACACGGGCAGAAAATACAGAGACACGAGTAGATATATAAAATGAAAAGCAATACTCGAAAAAAGATTTAGAGAGTTGAAAAATTTACACCGTACACATACGCGAACGATTTTTTCGGAGTACGTACTCTTGTTTTACTTATTTTTCTCGATGAAACAAAATCAACTTAAAACCGGTTGAGCGAATCCGAACAGGACGACGGTTCTGGCATATAATGATCCCAGATGCGTAAGGCTAGACAGTATGGCAACTAAAGACACGTGCTGTAGCATGTTGTTACCGTGTGCGTTGCCATAGGTGGGGAGTCGAACTGAACCATCCTCGTAGAACCAATCACGAAAAGGTCAAATTACTTCTTTTTTTTTCCTATTTTTCTGACTTTTATTGTTCATAGAATAGAATATTCGCTCCTTTATACCTGCGCTCGTGATACCAGCCAACGTATCTATATTCTATATTGAACAACGAATAGCGAATCTTAAACAGCGTTCTAACATCTGGTTCAAGAGCGTGTGTGCCTAGTGTTGGTGCAGAACTGCCGTAGATACGTGTATTATACCACCAGCACTATTATAGGTACGAGATTTTGTATGTTTTTAAATGTCATGTACGTGTCTTCTACTCTCAAGAGTCGAGAGCGTTTCAAAAATCATTTTTCGAGTGCCCTGTGGCCCACCATCGCATCGTTTTGTTCGCGGTCGTCGATTATGTAGCGGAGATGGCACGTTGGAATTTCGGCAGGTGAACTCAAATTAACTGGAAGATTTTTCTTTTATTCTATTCTCCTACCTTATGTTAAGGTCGCCCATGCCCACTATCGTCCATCGTAGATACGAGTATATGAAAAAATGCTTAGTAGGTTTTGGGTTCGTACTCAAGAGGAGTTAGTTTTAAAAGAGCGAATAATTTTTATTCCATTGTCAGCGTCATAATTCCAATATTTTTAGAAAAAATATACCCGACGAGGGTAACATGATACGTGCGATTGTGAAGATGATCTGAAGTTTACGAAAAATGGTCGAATTTGTAGGATTATTTTTTAAATTTTTTTGGTCGTGAATTTCAAGTCATTATTCTTCGAAATTTTCAAGGTTTTGGATCGATTTAATTTTATTTCAAAAATAAAAGGGATTAAAGAAGATCCCGAGCGGCACACTCGATCGATAATATCGGAAGATGTAACGTATCGATAAAAAATCGTTTGAAAATCTATAGATGTTCTCACGATATTATAAAGATTTATCGGTACAACTTCATAGGCAAAAAATCTAAAAACTATCGAATTCGATATTATTAAGATTTTATGACGATATTCGTCAACGATACTATCGACAAAGAATATTAAATTTATCGATTCCGATTTTCTACCGATTTTGTGCAGATATTTGAAACTACATTATCGACAAAGAATATTAAATTTATCGAATTCGATTTTTTAACGATTTTGTAAAGATATTTAAAACTATATTATCGACAGATTATATGAAATTTCTCGAATTCGATTTTTTAACGATTTTGTGAAGATATTTAAAACTTTATTATCGACACGTAATCTGAAATTTCTCGAATTCGATTTTTCAACGATTTTATGACGATATTTGAAACTATATTATCGACACGTAATATGAAATTCCTCGAATTAGATTTTTCAACGATTTTGTGTCGATATTTGAAACTACATTATCGACAAATAATCTGAAATTTGTCGAACAATTTTTCAACGATTTTTGAAATTATTTTCAAATTGGTGAAAATTTTTCTAAGTCCAACACGTCTGGAAGTACTAAACTGCCTATTATAAGCGTTTTATTGCTAATTCCTCAACGATAAGGTATGGCATAGTGGTAAAGGAAGAGGATTACCATGCAGGAGGTAGATGGTTCAAGCTCTACGAGTGGCAGATTTTTTATAATTTTTTTTGACTTTTTCTGAAATGATCCTCTTACCGTAACATGAATAATGTGTTTAGGCATAGTTTAATGTATTAATTATGCTAATTAATGATTTTTAATTATAGAAAAAAGTTAGTAAAAGACGAAAAATCGGAATAAAAAATCGATAAAAAATCGACAGAATATCGAATTTGATAAAGTGTCGCAAAAGTTCCGCCTAAATCGTGAAATTATCTTTCGATATTATAGATATATTATCGATAAAATATCTTACTATAATCTCGAAATTTTTGCTAACTATAATTCGTCGATAAATTTGTCGATTGTGCTGCTCGGGATAATTCAAATAATTGTTCAGATTTCCATCAATTTTTATATACTCAGCGAATAACTCAAGCTACATGTAGATCACATTTGTAACTCATTTTACAAGGTGTTTTGATTGTTTATGTTAAATTGATTTCAGCAAGCCAATAACTAAAGTCCATTTTTTTCTGTTTTCACTCAACTCAGTAGTAAAAATTATTTTATAGGGAAGGCTGTCTAGATGCCATGAGAGACTCGAGAATATTTGTAATTTTCAAGATTGGGATAAAAATGGGTGAGAAAAAGCTCGATTTTGGGCAAAGCTAATTCCTGAGCAGTTGAAATTTGATATAATTGACGAAAATTTTCAAGAAATGTCCAGTTAGGAGAGGCTTGATCCAACACTGGAAAGTAGAAGGCACCCCCTCCCGCATCCGGTGACTACGTTAATTGTACCTACGTCCTACACTGTTGAAACATTTAAAAACTGTAAAAAAATGGGCATTTTGTTTCTAGGCGTCTTGAAACCAATAGGAAATTACGTTGAAATACTGATTTCTGTTTTATTTACCAAAAAATGAAGAGAAAGCATTGATATGTGTTCCTCGAGCCAAACATTTCTCTATTCTGCATGGTATTCTTTGTCAGATTGCCAAAATTTTTGCAAAATTAAACCTACCTAATCACTAATCAGTTTTGCCAACCAAAAATAAATTTACAGACAAATTCTCTACTTCTAACCCCCCCCCCCCCCTCGAACTCGAAAAACTGAATCCCATCTAATCAAAAAATGTGGAGTCGTAGTCAACTTACAATTAGGATAGTCCCTATTTTCACCTGGTGATTTTTTTGGGGTGGGGGGAGGGTTGCCTCTAAACTTGTATATTTTTATAGGATAATGATTTCTTATTTTTCATTTGTCTCTTAAGTGATTTTTAAGTGGAGCTTAATCGGCTCAGTTAAAAAAAAAGGTCATATACTGCCTTTTTTTTTTTTTTTTTTTGGTTTTAGCTCCTTCAAAGTTGATCCTTTTCATGAAAAGTACTGGTGAATTTTTTATTTTTCTCCAATCTAAATTTCAAGTGTCTTTGAGCTTCCTCAATGTCTCAAAAAATGCAAAGTTATAGAAAAATGAGCAAAATTCATTTTTACATTTACTGAGTTAGAAGTATTGTCTAATTGTGCTTCGCCATTTTTAAAATTGAAAATATATTTCAAAATTTTCCCTTTTTTTCTTGTCTCAATTCATTAAAGTTGTTCTTTTTCATGAGGATTAATTTTCCATTTTATATTTTTCCTCCATCTGAATTTCAAGTGATGGATATCACCTCCCTCCCATTTTTGGAATTGACAAAATTTCAAACTTTTTCGTTTTGTTTTTTTTTAAATTCTAAATTATTGAAGTAGTCTCTTTTTATGAGAATTAATTTTTCAGTTTTCTATTTCCTCATAATTTAATTTTAATTGGTGTCTATAGTCTTATCCTCTCAATTTTATTTTTATTTTTCATTTATTTTTATTTTTTTGTTACAAACAATCAAAGTTATTTCTTTTATGAGAATTAATTCTCAATTTTTCATTTTTTCTATCCACTGAATTAGAATGGTGCTCAAACCTCCCAATTATTCGAATTTTTTTAATTCACAAATTTTCAAAATTTTATCTTTTTTCTGTCCTACCCCAACGAAGTAGGTGACGTGTGCCTTTTCATGAGAATTACTTCCCAATTATTAAAAATGCTCAATTTTTCATTTGTTCATCGGCCGAATTAGAAATGGTGCCTACAGTCCTCCTTATTTTAATTTTTTAATTTTTTCTTTTCTTTTTTTTTGGTTTTGTCCTCACTCAACAAAGTTGTCCTTTTCTCATAGGAATCAATTCTCTTTTTTTCACTTGACTGAATTAACGAATTCCATGTGGTGCCTTAATCAAATCTTAAACTTTGACATTTTTTTGGTTCTAAGCCAACAATAAGTAGTTCTTTTTTATGAGAATTCATTATCAATTTGTTATTTTTCTCTCAACTGAATTAGCAAGAAAATAGGAAGTAGGGGATTAATTTCTCATGAAAAGAAATAACTTGAGAAGCTGGGGGAGGGGGGGGGGGAGGACCATAAAAAAATCAAAATCCAATACCTAATGATTACTTGATTAGAATGATATAATATCTACTTATTTTACCAGTTTACTCGCGAAGTGGATTAAAAATTCTAATATGAATAAAACTTTTTGGCGACTAATTATTCAAACAAAAATGATAATTTTCGGGATCACTGATCACTGGATTCGCGATATTCTGGGTCAAGAACGACATCGATAGGCATACATTTCATAAGCCGATTTATTAATTTATTTGTAGATTTTTATTCGAAATTCTATGGCTTTTGCCCGACCTTTGCCGGAGGAGAAGTTTCTTTCGAAGGGAATAAAATTCAAAACACTAAAAACAAACCGGTTCGTAGAGGTTTTTTTCCTCCAGAAAATCATCGAACGAAACTTCGATGATCCCAAAGTATAAGGAAGTAAATAAACTACTCGAAACGCTATCGACGAATTATGCAATCAAAATCCTTACCTTTTACTATAATAAAGTTCGAAAACGATCGTATAAAATATAAATAATGTACCAAAATAACTGGTATTTACAATTGAATATAAAAAAAAACACTATTTACCCGAAAACGAAAACGAGCACACGTTGGAAATGTAAAAATACAAGACAAACTTCTAAAACGGTTGTCATACACGTAGTAATCTCCGGTGTGTGTAAGACGAGACAGCTTGGCGACTGCAGACACGTGCTGTGGCATATTGTTTTGATATCGTAGGGTAGAGTGGGATGCGCGGGGAGCACCCGAGCCGAGCCAATCACAAAAAACAGGTTACTTTTTTCAATACTGGTAGCCAAAGAATAAAGACTAACAAAGGCACACGGGCACAAGTCTTTCTGCTTTCGAATGACTGATGATGTTGAAGTTGGAACGCTACACTTTGTACGAATTCGAAATGAAACGAAACGAAGCGAAGGTGAAAAAAAAATGAAAGTCGTAGGTGAAACTATAAACTTTGGAATTTTTCTTCCTTCGGTAAGGAATTCAGTTTTATGAAATAATTATACCAGATGAGGTCATAATTTCAAATTGTATTATTGTTTGAAAATTACGTATGTACCGTTCTTGTGCCATTGAAACCAACCCAACCATCGCTGTTGAACGAGTAGAAATAGAGAACCCATTCGAAGAAATTTTTATCCTGGGGTAAGACCGAAGACGGAAGTACGAACGGTGGTGATGAAAAACGAGCCTGTGAAAAGATTTAGATTTCGTAGAAACTAGATAAAATTTTTAAAGGGAACTGGAAACTGAAAGCAAGTAGTTTGAAAACAATATGACCTTAATACAGGTTATTAGGACTTGAGGTATGTTTTTTTCTCCTCCATCTTTTTCTATGCTAGTCAAAACGCTCGTTAGACAGCTTGACGCCTAATGGTTTAATACTATGGGCACACAGGCAGAATATTGTCAAACACGTTAACTTGCCACTGTGACTGTATAGTGATTTCTTAGCTACCTGTTAGTCTGCGTTATGGTAACGCACCTCGTTATATTATTACTCGTCTACGTTCTATACCTTGGGTTAGTGAAGTATTAAGTTGTTACATTGACAGCTCAAATGATCCGTTTCGTCGTTCGCCGTTTAACTACTTCCTACACGTCATAATTTCGCTCACGATTACTCGCGTTTTCCTATATTATAATGTCGTATTCGTAATACATACAAATGTGGTGTGATTTTCGAAAAACCATAATAAATCTAAGGTGAGTCACCAAGTTGGAATTTTAAAATGCCACCTGCTGTAATGCTAATCATTTTCAAATATCCTAGTTCCTGGCAACTGGCAAGCTGTAAACTTTTCGTAACGTCAGGTGTGAAAGTCGAGCTGTTTGGTTTGGTACACGAAAGTAAATTTCGTTCGGACCATTGTCACCATCGAAAATACTATTCTCATTGTATTGGAATTTTTTTCAAGTCGAATTTTTTATGCAAGAATGTGGATGAACGGCCGCGTCCACCGGATTCGTATATCATATCGTATTGGCATCTTAGAAATGGGACAATGGGTCACTAGATTGTGTTCGTGTGTTCAATTCAGGGTTATCAACCGGTGAGATATGTATTGGTCAAATGTTCACCAAATTGTAAATTTTAAACTGCAACAGTGTTACCAATTGAAGGCGAATGTAAATTTTTCAATTTAAAATTTTTAAAGGGTGGAGGGCTGGAGTGGTTTTGTAAACTTTTTGAGTTTTTATAATAATATTTTTTTAATTAACATTTTGGTTAAGGTATCGAACTTAACTACCTCGTTTTTTTTGCTTGTTACCTGTAATTTGACGTGAATTAACGAAATATTATCGAATTTTTACGATTCGTAGTGTTTAAAGTGAAAATTTTCAGGTAGTTAAGTTTGTACGAAATTCTCATGGCTTTGGGCAACGAACTTAACTACCTAAAATTTTTCACTGAAAACGTTTGAAGTTGATTTTTTTTTTTTTATTACTTCGTGATGTTTCGCCCCCCCCCCCCGGACCCCCCCAATTTCTAGATCCTCTGTTTGAGATTGGGGGGTCCGGGGGGAGGCGAAACATTACGAAGTAATAAAAAAAAAAAAAAATCAACTTCAAACGTTTTCAGTGAAAAATTTTAGGTAGTTAAGTTGGAACGTTGGGACTTGTACTATTGCCAATCTCAAACAGAGTATCTAGAAATTGGGGGTCTGGGGGGTGGCGAAGCCCCCCCGGAACATCACGAAGTAATAAAAAAAAATCAACTTTAAACGTTTTCAGTGAAAAATTTTAGGTACTTAAGTTCGTCGCCCAAAGTCATGAGAATTTCGTGCAAACTTAACTACTCAAAATTTTCCAATTGGAACACTCCAAATCGACAAGTTTCGATAATATTTCATAATTCGCGTAAAATTACAGCTGACAAACTAAAAAAATCGAGGTAGTTAAGTTCGTCTCCCAAAACCAATGGAAATTTCGTACAAACTTACTACCTGAAATTTTTCAGCAAATTGAAGTACCTGAAATTTGCTATTTGGAACACTCTAATATGACTAAATCGATAAGATTTGATTAATTCGTGAAAACTTACAGGTAACAAGCAAAAAAAAAAACGAGGTAGTTAAGTTCGATACCTTAACCAAAATTTTTCAAGATGGGATCTTTAAACAATTTCTCCAACTGAAGCTCGAGACAGTTTCGTTATAATTTCCATTGTTTTCAAAATTGTGATTTTCTAAGAATTTTTTGAATTTCAATAATATTATTGAAAAATGAATTTTTTGCTCAAGGAATTTTTCCTATCAGTTTTGCCAACCTACGGCTAATGTAATTTTTTCTGATTTTTCATTTTTTCAAATTGTGCTTTTCGAAAGATTATTTATTTATTTGAGAATGAAAAAAATCAATTTTTTATTAGGGAATTTTCATCAGTTTTGCCAACTGAAAGCTAATGTGATTTTATAACGATTTTTATTTTTTTTAATTTAATTTTTTTTTAAATGTAAAACTGAAAATTTTTCAATATTGAAATTTTCAACAGTTTTGCCAACTGCAGATAATGTATTTTTTTCTATTTTCAATTTTTTCAAATCGTGCATTCCGAAAATTTTTTCAAGTTTTAAATTTTTTAATAACGAAAACATGAAACTTTTTTGATTGGAGAATTTTTATCATTTTTTCACATTGAAGGATATCATGTAATACTTTCCTATTTTTTAATTTTTTCAAAATGATCTTTTCTGAGAATTTTTCAAGCTTATAATTACTATTTTTTTTAATAAAAAAAAAAAAAAAAAAAAATTAAAAAGCTCTTGTTAAGGAAATTTTCAACAGTTTTGCCAAATGAGAGCCGAAGTATTTTTTCCATTTTTTTTTTCAAATCGTGTTTTTCGAAAAAATTTTCAACTTCAGACCTATAATTTTTTTTTTAAATAAAAATTTCAATTCCAACTGATATCTAAAATATGTATTTTTTTTAAATTTTCAATTAATTTTGTAAATTGAATTTCTCGGCAAGTCGAGTTTTCCATACTTACAACTGTTCAAAAATGAAAACTTTTTGATATGAAAATTTTCTACAGTTTCGTTGGCTGAAGCCGCTGAAGGATATTTTCTTTGATTATTTATTTTTCTAAAACTTTCAAGTTTTTAATAAATATTTTTGAATTTCTTTGAAAAAATGAAAATTTTTGGATATCAAACGTTTTAAAGTTTTACCAATCAAGTGCTGAGCTATTTTCCCATTTTTTTCAATGCTTCAAATTGTACTTTTAGAATTAATTTTCAAGATATTTTTCAACAGTTTAACGGTTACCAATACAACTGAAGACTATGTACCTAATTCTACTCAGATTTTCAATTTTTTCGAATTGTTTTTTGAATTTTAATCAATAAAAAATTTAAAAATTTTGATATAGGAATTTTCATCAGTTTTACTAATGGAGAGCTAAAGTTATTATTTTCAATTTCATAATTTTTTCAAATTGTGCTTTTCGGGCATTTTTTTGTGTTTTATAAAATATTTTCAATAAATGAAAAATGAAAAAAATTAATGTAGGTATAAGAATTTCAACAGTTTTGCCTAATACGAGCTGAGATTTTTGTTTGATTTTCAGCCTTTTCAAATTGTGTTTTTCAAAGTAGGTAGATACTATTTTTAAAATTTTTATGGAATGAAAAATGAACATTTTTTTATATGAGGATTTTAAAACAGTTTTGCTAAATGAGAGATGAAGTTTTTCTCCTAATTTTCAATTTTTTCAAGCTGTATTTTTCAAAGAATTTTTCAGTTTTAATAATAAAATTAAAAAATACCTAAAGAAGTTTTGAAATTAGATTTTTCAACAGTTTCGCCAATTGAGAGCTAAAGTATTTTTCTTTCCAATTTTATAATTTTTTAAAATTTTAATAATATTATTTGGTAAAAAGTGAAGAAATTTTGAAATGGGAATTTTCAAAAAAATGAAGCATTTTTGTTTCAGTTTTCAAATTTTTTCAAATTATCGTTTTTAGGCATTAAGTACAATTTTTTGAATTTTTAGAAGTAGGTATTTCCAAGAAATGAAAAATGAAAAAATTTAATATTGGAATTTTTAACAATTATTCTACTGAGGGCTGTAGCAATTACCTAATGCTTTTTAGGAACTGTTTACCTGAGTATGACTTAAAAAAAAAACATTCTGGAATAATGAAAAAAAAAAAAAAAAAAAAAAATTGACATCGGAATTTCAACAGTTTTGCCAACTGACAGCTTTTTAAAGTATTTTTTCCTCTAATTTTCAACTTTTTCAATTGTGATTTTTGGAAATCTTTTTTGATTTTCTATGAAATATTTTTAAGCATGGAAAGAATTGAACAAATTTTATTAAAATTTCAACAATTTGGCAATCTGCGAACTTGAGTATATCTCAATAATTTTAATTCTTTTTCACTGTAATTTTTAAAAAAAATTTCGAGTTTCCTAAAAAAAAAGTTTTGCCAGGTGAGAGATTGAGTAATTTCTCTCGGATTTTTAATTTTTTCAGATCCTTTATTTTTAGAGAATTATTTTTGCTATTTTCCAAAAATATTTCTAATTTTTTTTTCTGCAAAGATCTTATATATTAGGGTAATTCTCAGAAAATCGGTAAATTTGAGTAACCAACTGATTTCTCAACTCCTGTACTATGCACAACTTTCATTTTTTGGTTATTTGTACATTATAACGTCCTTAATCCACCATGCCCAATTTAGTGAATACCACCCCCCTCCCCTTGAGTACAAGTTAGTGTAAACCTCAAAATGTCCTTCGTCGTGGCCTGTAGCCCAACATGTTTTTGAAAACAGATTTCAAAAATTATGGAAATCACCATGTTTTTCTGAAAAAAAAGTAAGTACACGTCATTAGGAAGTTCAGGGTATAGGCTAGTGTGAATGATGATCACAAAAAGTGTTTAGTACAACTACACCTGATCATTGAAAACTGTAGCAAAGATTTATGTCCATCGTCGTGGCTAATTTTTAAAAATTTGTCTCAGCTCGCTGAGTGAATATTTTTTTCTGCTGAATGGCTACACTGATTTGTTACTTTTATAATAATACTATCCGCATTTGAAATTTCGAATGGCAATGCACAGAGCGATTTTTTACGTAATCATCTGTAAAAATTTCAATTTTTACAAAAATAGTGTCCATCGTCGTGGCTTATCATTCCTCCGGTATAAAATGTCCCATCTTCCTGAAAACTGAGAAAATTTATTCTAATTAGTAAGTATCCTATTATAGCTTATTAATAATTAATAAAATATCAGTATTATAGCTTATAGAATAACTAATTGTCGAATTGTCCATCGTCGTGGATCACAAGTGTTTGTCTTTCGTCGTGGCAATGATGAATTTTTACAGCCACGACGATGGACAATTCGACAATTAGTTATTCTATAAGCTATAATACTGATATTTTATTAATAAGCTATAATAAGATACTCACTAATTAGAATAAATTTTCTCAGTTTTCAGGAAGGTGGGACATTTTATACCGGAGGAATGATAAGCCACGACGATGTGAGCAAAAAAATCAAATTTTCTCAATTTCATGAAAATTTCTGTTTATGACAAATATCGGTTTGAAACATGTCCAAACATGAATTTTAGGCTCTCCAGACACCTCGAGGGACACTGAGTGTTCCCAAAATGGCGTCACTCAGTTAATTTAAATGAAAATTTTAAAAAATAGAAAAAATCAACGAATTTCATCCAAACTCGGGTTGATGGTGTATAACTACGTATTTAGTGATATACTACGACGACAATTTTTTTCGACCAAAAATGACTGTTTTTTGCACGAAAAATGATTAAAAAATCAGTTTTTTGCATTTTTGAAGGCCTTCCACCTATATAAAAAATTCTGAAAAAAATATATGTTGTACATCCAGACTAGGTGTATAATATATATTTTTTCCATTATTGCGCCTCTGAAAGAACTTGTCGAAATAGCCGTTAGAAAACTTAAAACGCGCATTTCACAATGAAGATAGGTTTGAAAATTTTTTTAAAAATTTCCATGGATGACCCTTGAGTATACCTAACATCTACCCGAGTTTGAAAAAATTTGGTTAAAAACTGTCAAAATCAAAAATTATAATCGAAAAATCACATTTTTTGCTCTAGGAGGGGGTGGGGGTGAGGTAGCGACCTAAAAATTTGGTCACGGGGGTTTTAGACCATAAGGACCAACTTCCACTAGTTGGTTTAAAAATTCGCTCTGGGGGCCAAATCACCCTATTTTACCCGGCTATACCCCTTTTTGAATCGTCCTCCCCCTCCCTTTTGGGAAATGAATTGACCCCAACACCATAAAAGTACTCGGGGGCATATATATTTTCAATTACCTTAAGAAATTTTTTTTAAAAACCTGTCAAATTTTTGAACTTTTACAGTAGTGAAATTTGCCGATTTTCTGAGTATTACCCATTAATCAATCTTACAATTTTTTTTAGGCCTCAAAATTTCCTTAATATTAATTTATATTATTTTTGATTTTTTCATAGGGGGCGGGGTAGGAGGAGTTGTAAAAATAATTATTAACCTCTGCTTTTGTTTCTTTTAATTTAAAAAAAAATTGTTTCAACTTTTAGGTAGGTAGTGATATGTATTCTCAGTCTAAATTCTGATCAAATTACCTACAAATAATAGGTATAACCTACTTGAATTTTCCCTGACTCTTGAAATTTGATTTTGAATAATATTCAGTGTTTCGTATTTTTTTGAAAAAACAACAAAAAAAATTCTAGATTGGAGAATTTAAATGTTCAACGTCGATTGAATCAAATTATTTTGAAATTTTTCAGGGGGTTGGGGGTAGAATTTAAATAGACGCGTTCATTTCCAGGAACAAAGCATCGATTCAAGCTAGTATAAAAATTAAATCAGGCATCTGAGACATCTGAGATCCGAGAACCAATAAATAATACGATTTCACACCATGCACAGGGGACAGGCACACGGTCATCAAGCCATGGAAAAAATTAAGCCTCTTTGCAGTGAGCTCTGTCAGAGGCAGGGGCACATATAACGCAGAAGACACAAGAAGATCAAGACAGAAGGCTGCAGCTTCGGTGGCTGCCACTGCCACTGCCACTGCCACAACCAGTGGAAGAAACGGCGAACGCAAGGCAATACACACACACAACCATACTCGATCTGTGGTGTGGTGTGGTTGTTCATCTTCAGCATGAGCTCAGCAGCAAGGAGCTAGGAGCACTCTAGCACTAGCACGGACACACAGAGAGTACGGACGAAGCATGGAAAATGAAACAAACATTTAGCGATGGTAGAGAGATGATAATCGTGGTGGAAGATTGTCTCATCTCTTGATCGGTGACAAATGGCCGGTGGGCAAAACGTCAGATTAGATTTTAAATGTTGTGTTGGTTTGGCTTCGTTTCAAGGCCTGTACTGGTACTGCGCTGGCTTTTTCTATCTTGTTAGATTGAACACCTGGCATTAAAAATACAGCGGACAACGATATACAACTCCAAGTAGCCTACTGGCAACTTGTTGAAAATATCAGAGGTCACACCCGATTATTATACCGTATGTTTAAAGAGCGTTTTATACTGTTTGGTGTTACCTAGTCTTTATTTGATTATCACCGGATTACACTCTTGGTTATTCTATGAGTAGAAATTTTCAATCTCTGCAGACCGGACGCACGTTTACCTACCCCTAGGTTGTAAATTTGCAGCCAACTTTGGTATTTCCGTTTAACAAAATTGCACGTTTTAGACACGACCATGGCGCGGCCGTTTTTATTATATTTGTGAAAAAAAAAATCGTGAAAAGAATGGCCTTTTTTTCCATTCCTTCTCTCATTTCAACAGGTTACTAACCTCGTTTTACTAAACGGTTAGGTTTTTTCTCCTCTAAAGTCTTCCAAATCGTACGTGACTTTTTTACTAGCAGATGTTTATTGGTGTAGCAGGTAAATACTTGCTGGTCATTTTGCCATCTCGTTCGCAAATAAAAGTGACAACTTTGATGAATTTACGATTTCTTTAATTATTTCAATGAATTTGTAGTAACTACGTTGTTTACCAATTCGGATAATTTAAATTTTTGCCAACGTAGTATATATTTTATTTTGCCTTTTTGAAAAGTGATAACGTATGCTTTAATTATATCGCAATTGGAGTAATAATTTATGCAGTGGGCTATGTATGTACATATATTCGCCCTATTGCGTGAAATCGAAACCAAACAAACGTGCGGTATCGAATTCATATTTACCCAAATCGTATATTCGAGTCGATGTAACCTTGACATACAATCGTATGAATTTTTTTTCGACAAAGTAATCACGGAAACGACGTAATTTTTGAATGTAACTATTCAATCTCGAGTTACAATGGAGAGGAAATTTCTAACCCTTTTAATTTTTCTATAAGTCGTTTTTACCCGTTGCAGTGTTACCCGAGTGGAAAATATTTCACCAGAGAAGAACCACCGTTTATCTGTCAAATGTTTACTATGATAGTGTAACCGGTTTACAACTTGTGACGTCATAGAATCAATAAAATTCGTATCGACCCGATTGTAATCGAAAATTCATCCTCTTTTTTCTGACACCGCATTAATTTAATTTTTTTTGTTCGAGTGTAATTTGCATTTTTGTAGTATTTGTATTCGTATAGAAATGCATTTCACGTATGAACACTTTGGTCATTGGTCGTCCAAAATGCAATGCAGCTTCATCAAACGGGTTACTACCATGAAGACTTTCTTGTTGTCTGAATTGAAGCGATTAGTGTTGTAATTTTATATGTTGTTTTGTTTGCGCAGGATTGAGTGTTGTGTCCAGTGACCGGGCTTAACGATGGACCGAAATGGTTGATGATTGATTCGATTAGGGTGAGTTTTTAATTTATTTTTTGATTGTAGAATGTATAAGAAAAAAGATTGATTTTCTTATTTATTTTTTATTTGGAATGTGGATTTTGGTATTTTGCTTGACACTTTGCAGGCGAAATACATGAAAGTGTGGGAGGGGAGGGAGGGAATAAAACCGAGTCTCTGCTGTTTCAATTAGATTAAAATTTTAAAGAATCTTTGGAAAAATCTCTAAAAAAAAGTTTTAAAAAAACCATTAAACAATTTTTTTATAAATTTTTTTTTTTTGAAAATTAACTCAAAAAGTTTATGTAATTACTTATTTACCTACTTCTCAATTTTTTTTTTTAATAGCTAAGGTTCAGGTAAAAAAATGATTCAACTTTTTAAAAAATATAAAAATTCAATTTTTTAACTGAAGTTTTTTTTTTTAAATTCAAATTTTCTACTTTTAAACATTTCATTTTTTTGTTGAAATTTTTAATAAAATGTAAAAATTGACTAATTTTTAATTCAATACCAAGTTTATCGTAATTTTACGAATTTTTAATGATTTTATAGTAGCTTGATTTTGAATTTTTACACCCAACCTGAAAAATTGAAATTCTCTACAATCCTCTGAAAATAATTCATTCGAAAAATATAATGAAACTTTTTTTTGAGAATATTTTTGAAAATGTCCTCTAACTTTCAACACAATTGACTGAATAAACATTTTGAAAAAAATTCTCAAAAAATTGCACAAAAAATCAATAAAAACTTTTAGGTACCTACTGAATTTTAGGTTTGGTTGAAAAAAATCAACTCTTCTGGAAAACATCAAAATTTTGTACTTTTATAAACTAGGTATACAATTTTTTAATTTCGAAGTAAAATGTAGAAATTGACGAATTTCAATTTTTTAGTTCAGGTTTAAGTTCATCGTAATCTTACAAATTTTTCATAATTTTTGTAGGTAGCTTATAATTATTTTAAATTGAGTACCTATTGTAAATTTTAGTTTTTATGAAATTTATCACTATTCTCAAGTTTGAAAATTCTCTATAATCAATTTTTTAAAACATACTGAACAAAATCCTGCTTTTAAAAATACATTAAAAATTTTTTATCAAAAAGAATTTTTGAAAAATTTCTAAAAATTGCTGAAAGATTAGGAATTTTAGGTTTAATTTTTAAAAAAATCAAACTATTCTACAAAAAATATAAGAATTAAATTTTTCTAAGTAAATATTTCACTAATTTTACAAATTTTTACAATTTTTTTTTCTATTCTTCGATTTAAAAATTTTCGAATCATCAAATTGAAAAATAGAAATTCTTGCTCTCTTTCTTAAAAAAATCTTTCAAAAAATATCATCAAATAAATATTTTTTGATACCATTTTTGAAAAAAAAAACTTTCAAAACTTATAAAATGAATTGCTTAAAAAAAAAAAAAGGTTCTAGAATTGAGGATTTAAAACTGAAAAAAAAATTCAAAAAAGGTTAAAATTCAATCATTGAAAAGCAAAAATTTTGGAATAAAAATAAAATTTGAACTTAATTTTTTATTTACTTTAGTTTTACGAATTTTTGACCATCTTATGTAACTTAAGTTACAAACTTTGGTATTTTTACAAAATTTTTCGTATTTCATTCAGTATTTCACAGATTGGAAATTTTCACTTAGAAAATTGAAAATTCTCTTTAAAATTTTTTAAAAATTTCTTTCAAAACAACATATTGTCATGTATTCTAAAATGAAAAAAAATTTGAGAACATTTTTGAAAAAATTCTCTCATAGCTTGAAAAATTGTTTGAATAAGGATGCATTTCGAAAAAACCTTCAAAAAAATTGAAGAAGAAAATTAGAGGAAATATTCAAGTATGGAATTATGCTTTTATTGAAAAAATTCCACTCCTCTAAAAATATAAAAATTTCTTGAAAAAAAAACAACAGAGTTTTGAATTTTGAATGGATTTAAATTTCTTTTAGTTTTGTGGAAATTGCAAGAATGATTATTGATCTACTACCCTCTTTTATCATTTTTCTATCATTTCCGAAACATCAGCTTGAGAAAAAAAAATTAATTTGAATTCTTATAAAATGTTCACTTTTTCAAATTTTGAATCTATTTTATCAAGAAAATGAAAAAAATAATAATAATAAAATCTACCATTTTGAGAAAAATAAAAATGAGTGAATGATTAATAAAATCGATCATAACAGTCTTTTTCCTATTTATGTAAATTTAAAATTTTTAAAATATTGCAATTGTTGCTTTTAAATTTTCGTTTAAAAAAATATTTTATGCAAAATGTCGATTACAAAAAAAGCTCTGGTCTTTCAAAAAAACAAGATCTCGAATTTGATTTTTTTTTAAATCATCAAATCGTCGCCTAATTTCAATATATTTTTTTGGAAAATCCAAAATTCTCCATCACAATCATAATCTCACTAATGAAGATTTAGTTACTTCGAGATCTTCGGAAATAATTTTAATTTTTTCCCTCAAAAAACTGGAAATCCATAGATAGGTTCATGAGGTGAATTGTCGTGCTCGTTGAGAACTTGAGATACTCGCGTTATAATTTATCGTCCACTCTGGTCACCGTTAAAATTCTAGGTTGATTTTCCAATTTTTGAATTTGGAATTTAAATGTGTAGTATAATGTTGATGTAACTCGAATCGACTACTACGAAAGTTGAACAAACTGGTTCATTATATTATCGAGTGAAAAAAAATTACGTCATCGAAAGATTCTTGAAATTCTATTCGTCGTTTAATATGCCTGGACGGAATACATATTTAACGTACTATATTTCAAACGTTCATAAAGTCAATAATTTACCAGTTATAATCTTTGTATTAATGACAGCGAAAATTCTTTCACTACTTAAGGTATAAGGCTTCGCGTATAGTTTCATATACGCACTTCTCCATCTTTCTTTTCATATTATTCGAATCTTTCTTAAAAAAAAAAAATGTTTTTTTCTTTCCTTTTTCTAAACTATTCATTTTTAAAATAATTCACAGAATAGGTACCTAAAACACACCACCTTTTGGTTACAGTATTATTGTATCGTGTATTGTTCTTGTTGCGGGAGACTTTTGTAGAAAAAAACAACCTCGAACTTGATTTTTAAAGGTTATCGCACTTGCATCATGCTATTCTACCTAAAAGAGAGATCTTTTCAAGTTGACATTCGCGAAATTGAAACATCCTACAGGAGAATGGTACCTATCTAAATGTTTGGCTAATGTATAAACCTTGTCAGTGATTTATTGTGTTGTAAATTTTTGCCAAAACGTTGAACTTTACTTTTTCTTAAGACCGCCTCGTACGATGCACATTTGCGGTATTGTTTGCTTTTGGTGATTTTTTTTATTGCTCCTATTTCGCCGTTTTAGTAGCTTCGCTGTGTAAAGTTTCGATTCCTGGAAAGGTCGATGTAGGTTGCGCGTGCTGCGTCGAGATCCGATGGGTATTATAAAAGACGTTTGCAGGTTTTTTTCATTTTGTTTATTCTTTGGATTGTTTTCTAGCGTTTGAATACACCTCTCACATTGATATTATTCTTCTAATAAATGAACATTTTTTTTTTTACAACTCGAGCATGTTTTGCGAGAGGTTACACAGTTCGGTTGTCACTGGGACCTTTTTTGGGAAGTACGAGTAATTAGCGATGAATATAATTCCGCGAAAATTCATTTCAAAGCAGAAGTAAAAGAGAGTTTGGAGGGATGAGACCTGCTAGGTATTTTTTAGAAATCTTCGCGTACCTATCGGTACTCGCATTTTGTTAAGATAAGTGAATGCCTAGATATAGCACATTTTTGGATTTATTTTATCGCCTAGTACGGTTATAAGAATTTCAAATATTTTTTCCAGCTAAAACGCTTCATTCATTTCAGGAAGGATTTTGTTGAAAGGAAAAGTAATATTAATGTATAGAATTAGTGAAATGGAAATAGAGAAGGAGTTTCCGGTATGAAATGACTCTTGATTTTATCCTTTCATACGATTTGATTTTTTTCAAAATCATTCCGTTATTCTGCGAAATTTTCCTGTTTATTGATGTGTCTTCCTGGTCCAAGCAAATGTATCTGTATACAGAATGGTCCATTTACAAAGTCGTTGTTTAAAATAATGTGTGATTTTCCCCCATTTTTCAAAACATTGACTTTGTGAATGAGCCACCCTGTATATCAAATACATTGAATGATGAATTGATGAGGAAAGAGAAAAAATAGTGAAAAGGATATTTTAAAAAAACAATTTGTGTTTGGAACATTTTTTTTATTGATTTCGGCAAGAATAACTTTTTTCAAATTTTTCTTTATTTTTTTTTCTTCTTTTCTTTTCGATAATTTTTCGAATTAAAGTATTTTTTTTAAACAATAATTTTTAAAATTTTATTCTAAATTTTTTTTTTCAAAATATTCTGCTAATTTTCAAATATACCTACAAATTTTTTCTTAAAAACTTCATTTTTTGATTAAAATAATTTTTAAAAATTTTCCCGGTTTTTCCTAATTATGGTTAGAATACTTATTTTTTATTTTTTGATAAAACAATTAATTTTACTTGATAGATTTTTTTTTTGGTAGAGTTTTTTCCAATTTTTCTGCGTAAGAGTTTTTTTTTCAATTTCAAAATTTTGTCTGAAAAGTATTTCTCTGTTTGGGTAAAAAATGAATTTCACTGAAAACATGAATTTTTAAAAATTTTTCTAAATGATTTTATTTTTTTTAATTCTTGATTTATTTCCTAATGAAAAATTGTTTAAAAATTTTTCTCAAACGACTTTTCCAAATTTTGGTTGAATTCATTTTTTGAAATTTTTTTCCTAAATAAAAACTTTTTTTAATTTTAATATTTTGCCTGAAAACAATTTTCCTTAATTTGAGTTTAAAAAAAATATTTTACGTGATTTTTTTTTTCAAATCTGTTTGCTTGCAGATAGTTGATAATTTTTTTTTCATTTTCAAATTTTGTCAAGGAAATAATTTTACTAAATTTTTGAGTACCTACAACTTTCATTGTTTTCAAAATTCCTATTTAAATAAATTATTTTCAACTTTTGGTCCATAAAATTAATTCAAAAAAAATTCAACTCAAGTATTTTTTTGAAAGAAATCCAACTGTTTTGGAGAAAAATGTATCAATTTTTTTGGAGAACAATTCTTAATTTTTTTGATTTAAAATAATTAAAAAAATTAAACTTTTTTTTTTGAAGTAGGTATGTAGAAAAACTTCTTATTTTTTCAGAGCAAACAAATCTTCCTATTCAAGTAAAAATTGATTTTTTTCAAAAGCAATGTTTCCAAAATGTGTCTCGATCGCAATTTTTCCGAAAACAACTTTCTAAAAAAATACACGAAAAAAATGAATCGCAGTTAGATTTCAAAGAAACTGGATGTCGTTGACCTATCAATGTTGATTTAAAAAATTACGTTTGTTTACTATAATTGCAATATTTTTCTCGATAACGGGTTTTCCTGTTTAAAAAACAGTAAATTTACAACTTTTTATAATTTTCGACCTATGTGTGTTTGAAATAAATGTTTATTTCGAAAAAAAATCACCCGTTGAAACGTTCTGTACGTAAATCAATTGAGGAAAAAAATACCTACACGGATGAATAAAAACGCGATGAAAATTATGCAAAATTTTTCTTATAGATTTCGTAACATCGAATGGGGCTATGTCGATGTTCTTGGCGTAATTGCAATTCTGGGAAAATCTGTGCCGAAGGCAGGGTCGCGTTTAGTTTCGCCTTTCATACTTTCGTAGACTAATTTTCTTACACAAATGTTGAACATTTTGTCGTTGTTGGAAAACAAGGTCGTGTACTTTGTGGCGAGGTAATTTGTATTTTTTCGACTGAAATGAACGTGATCATTTCTTTCAGGGTGGCAGGGAGGGAGGGGGTGGTATTGTTGAATTTATTTGGTCGCTTAGAATTCAATCTCGGGTGTTGGACTGATTATTTTTTGAGTAATAGTTTCTAATGTGTTGTTTTCGATTTTTTTTTTTTAATTTTATGAATTTTTAAAAATACTTAGTGCATGCTATTCAATTTTCAGTGTTGCCAAATATTAATTTAAACAAAATTAATTACCAATATTTTGTGATAATTTTTTTTAGAGGAACTAGAAATTTTATTTTTGATGTTATTGGATAATTTAAAATTACTCAATCTTGGGTACTGAATTGATCATTTTTCAGTCTAATTATTTCGATTTTTTTTACATTTTTAATTTTTTTTTTTTTCAAACTTAAAATAATTATTACCTACTTATTTTTTTAAATTGTGAGTCAATCATTATGCAATCAGTTGCCTTTTTAGTGTTGCCAAAAATTAATTTAAAAAAAATTGATAACCGACATTTTCAACCGACGAAAATAATCCAATACCCAAAATGCAACATTTCATACACCAGCTTAGACTCTTCACTAATCGACCTTTTCATCTTCGAATCCATTTTAAAAACGAATTTCACGCTGTTTTAGCATCTCAACGATTTAGGTGGAAAAAATCGCGCCTCTGAGCACACATAGCTCCGGAGTGTTTTTCAAATCAAGATAGCTTTGTTTACATTTCCGCAAACTACTGTATGGAGATGAGTGGTCCACAGTAGAAAGTGCCTCAGAAGACCGATCTGATGCGTTTGCGCACGCGTGAGAATGATAATTTGTTTTTTACTTCTTTTTTTCCTTTTTTATTTGTTTCAATACTGTTGAAAGAAGGTTTGCACTTGAAAACCACAATGAGCTCTCAACGACATAACGTCGCCAAGTCAGATAAAAAACTTTTGTTGGATTCAAATTGAATGTCACTTTGGTCCGGGCCGCATACTCGAATCTTTTGTCTGACCTATACGTAAATTCCTCTTTTCTACGGTTATACTGATTGAAAAACAGGTAGAAATGCGTCTTGGGTGTAATTTCTAATAGTTTTTTCCGTCCGAAGGTACAAATATATAGTTCTGTTTGGTTTTGTTGTACGTACGAGCGGTTTCGGTTTATTGCTGGTGTAAAGATGAAGAAGATTTAGAGTCGATAAAAAAACGTCGAAAAAAAGAGCTACAGGTTTCTTGGGCTGATCTGGATGGTACATGGTGGAACTCCTTTTATAAAATAAATTTATGAAGCAGGAACAATTTTTATAAAATTTTTGAAGAAAAAAAAATTATTTTAATTTTTTGTTTTTTGAATCTTGTGAATGTGTAATTTCATTGGAGAAAAATTAATTTTTAAAAATTCTCCAAAAAATCGAAAAATCAACTCCAGCTGCTCAACATTTTGTTCTGAGGTCTGCGTGACATCCTCTTTCAATGAGCCAAATTTCAGCTCAATCGGAGTTGACAAATTGCCAAGGTTCACTTGTCAGTCATAAATGATTTTTTTTTTTAAAGTTTTCATATTTTATTATTGCTGTTTTTTATTTTTATTATTTTTTTTCAAACAGAAATTTTCAAAAAAATTGTTCAGAATCGAATTTTTGATCGAATTTCAGAACTTCAGTTCGAGAACATTTAAATTTTTTTTTATCGTGTTCGGTGCTCTTTTACTTAATTTTTTTAAATTGATAGAATTCTCCATTGAATTTTCGAAATTCTAAAAAATTCTTGAAATGAATCTTTGAAAAAAATTTGGCAAGATTTTTGAAAAATTTCAATTTTATATATATTTTTGAGTAATAGAAAAATTGAAAATTCAAAGAAAAAACACAAAAATTATTTCAAAAATTGACTGATTTTCATATCTTCTTCCTTTTTGCACCTTAAAGTTTTGTAGAAGATGATCCAGTGCCAGGAATTTTTTGAAGTAGGAACAATAATAAAAACTGTTTTAGTCATTTTCAAAAATTATAAGTCAAAAATCGAAAAATCAATTTTGGCAGCTCAAAATTTGGTTTTGAGGTGGGGTTGATAGTATGTTCTTTCGGTGAGCCAAATATGTGAAAATCACTCTTGAATTTTAATTGCACTACCAAGAGTCTCCTCGATGCAACTTTGCCTTGCAGAAGGTTCTTTGAGCAGTCAATTCGATTGCAATTTGACCAAAAAAATCGATAAAACAATTAGGGAGCAGATTGCCATTTTTCCAGGATTTTTTTGAGGGTCCATCTCATTCACATGAAAGTTCCTCATAGTTCCTAAGGCTCCAATTGACAAAAAAAATTTCGATTGAAAATTTTCCTCCCCTCCAGTTTAATTATTAACACGAATGGAGATCATTCGGGAATTTTCATAAATATTATGCAAGGTGTGAGGGGAGGGGTCCAATCGAAAAATTGCTGATAACTAATTATTCCAATGATTTCAGTCTACAACTTTTTATCGAGATTACTTACAAAGGTAGAGAGATTTTTGGAGAGGAGGCAGGCCCTTCTAAAAAAGGGGGATCGTAAAAAATGTAACCGCAGCTCATTCAAAAAAAAAAAAAAAATACACGATACAATTTTATAACTCTCCCTTCCCTCAGATTTAATACGGAGTATCATGCGATGATTTTCATACGTATAATGCAAAATTGGAGGGAAATGAGTGGTCCAATCAAAATTTTTGTAATAATTAAAATTATTCTTGAGACTTTGATATTCAACTTTTGTTTGAAAAATTTTCAAGTCAGGGCTTAGGTACAGAAATGAGGACATTTTTTTGAGAGGAAGGTGCGCTTTCCTTTCGAAAAAATCTCTCTATATCTGTAGCTGAAGCCTCAATTGAAAAAATTTTCAAACAAAAATTGTTTATCAAAGTTTTTGAGAAAATTTTGGTTATTACAAAAAATTTGATTGGACCATTCATTTCACTTCAATTTTGCAAAATTGAAGGGGAGGGAGGGGTCCAATCGAAAAATTGGTGATAATCAAAATCATTCCAAGGATTTCAATCTACAACTTTTTTTTGAAAAACTCTTCAATTGGGGCCTTGGGTACAAACGTAGAGAGATTTTTTGGAGAGGAGATGGACCCTCAAAAAAGGGCATCTTGAAAAAACGTAATCCCACCTTATTTTTTTCAAAAATAATTCCTAGATTACGAAATACTTAATCACAAAATCGTTTTCAACCTTTCAACATCAACATGTGCATATGAATGTTTTGAAAATTTAATATGCACGAATAATTTCAGAATAAAAATGCCTAATTTTTATTTGTTTCTCTTTGAATTTCGTAAATAAGTAATTTTATCAAAAAATGCTATATTCGTGCATATTTTATAAAAATTCACCCCTCCCTTCCTTCCTTCCTTCCTTCCTTCCGAATCGTGCCATTACCATCTGCAGGAAATTTTCAACTTCGAAGGCAGCTGTATCCGAAACTGAAACGAATAAAATCGAACTAATTGGGCCATTTATATTATTATTTGTCAACTTTCTCGTATGCTGTCAATACTCTCACTGCGGAAATTTCATATGCGACCTTTTGATAACTTTCTCGCGAAACGAAACGAAACGAATTTGATAGGACAAAAAAAAAGGTGACTTTCGTGTTAGACACGACAGGTGCATAAAAATTGTGAAAACTTTAATGATTCATCGAGTGTTTAAAGATGGCATCGCCTTTGGGCGCGAATTTCAGCATATTAGGTCGATTTTGTAATTTAACGAATAAAAGCCGGGGAAAAAGTCGTACTCCTAGGTATATTCTTTTAATAATTTGGTAGTAGAAGAGAAAAACCGCTTTGGAGCGTTGTTTATTGTTACATCTGAATGCTGTATATAGCTTTGGGTTAAGAAATTCCGATAGTATGTGAACATGTCTCGGTACCCGCTCGGGTTTGTAATTGAAAATTAAAAAGTTGACGTATAATATATTCATATTTGAAGAGCCATTGTCTAATTTAGTATATTCGAATCTGAAGGCAATTCTTCAATAGCATTGTTTGCATTCGAAAACAAATGACTCGGTAACAGTAGTATTGTTGAGGGATATCAGAAACAAAAGCATCATCTGAACTGGTTCTCATAATAATCGGTCATTTTACCATTGAAAAAAAAAGAAGCGTAGAAAATGCACGGTATAAATTAATAAGCTTCGATTGATCCCTTTTCTATATAACTATGAATTTGAAAGGCGAAAAAATTCTTCGATAAATTACCAAATAGTCATTTTTTTTCTCTCTCTCGTATACTGTACAAATGCACGCCGCGTTCTAATCAAGTTTCAAAGAATTCATTCGGATTCTCTGATATGAATGATGGTTCGGCTTCGGCGCGTTGTTTGATGATGACTATGTCCTGTACCATAAGAATGAACATCGAAGGCCGTTCCAGCATCCGAAGTGTATGGGAATTTTCGGCAAAAGATGGTGCCTTGCCTCGAGACACCGGCGAAGATCTCCAAGTAATAAGTATCAAGATCGATCGAAGCCATGAAAACTGTTATTGTCATGGTCTCGTACAAAAGATACATTGGATAAATTCTTGGATGGAAAATAACACAGAATCAGCCCTTAGAGATTCCGATTGATTGACGATTATACAAGTATTTCACTTGCGTAATGCATATGTATTCAGACCAGCTTTGCCAACCCTTTTTTCAGGAAATCTCTCAATTTGTGATTTTGAAGAAATGAAAAATCCCTCCAATATCCTCATTTCAAAACAGCTGAAAAATCCCTCCTGGTTTGCAGCCCTGATGCAGACTAATTTCTTTACCAAATCTGCAAAAACATTTCGGACTTCTTCGGCTATGTTCGACTGGACTTGAGTTTTTCTGTATTATCAGTATTTTTTAACCACGTCCAGTGCTATATAAATACTTATATCCAAAATTGGAGGGGAGGGAGGGATCCAATCGAAATTTTTGTCATAACCAAAAGTATTCGTAGAGTTTCAAGCTACAACTTTTGTTTGAAAATTTTTTCAATCGGGCCCCTTACCTCCCCCCAGTTTTTAATAATGTATTTTGAATAAGTATGAATAAGTTATATTACTCAAAATTGGTGGGGAAGGAGGGGTTCGATTGAAATGTTTATTATGACCAAAACTATTCCTAGTATTTCAAGCTACAACTTTTGTTTGAAAATTTTTTCAATCGGGCCCCTTACCTCATCCCTGTTTTTAATAATGTGTTTTGAATAAGTTGGATTATTCAATATTGGAGTGGAGGGAGGGGTCCAATCGAAATTTTTGTCATAACCAAAATTATTCCTGGAGCTTCAAGCTACAACTTTGGTTTTAAAAGTTTTTCAATTGAGCCCCTCTCTCTCCACTGATTTCGCATGTCACTCTAAAAATACTAATCAAAAATTATAGGGGGAGGCGGAAGGGTCCAATTGAAAAATGTTTGCAACCAAGTTGTAGCTTGAAGTTCTAAGAATAATTTTGGTTATGACAAAAATTTCGATTGGATTCCTCCCTCCCCTCCAATTTTGGATATAAGTATTCATGTAGCACTGGACTTGGTAAAAAAAAAGGTAGTGATGATACTGAAAAACTCAAGTCCAGCCGAACAGGGCCGTCGAGAGGGGGGGCAGAGGGGGAATTTTGCCCCGGGCCCGGAGTTTTGCTAAGGGGCCCGAATTGAATTTTTTCAGCTTGAGTTGGAAAAATCACTCAATTTTTGGTTAAAAATGCTGTTGAGAGAGGGCTTGAAATAATTTTTGCCCCTGGCCCACTTTGACTCAAGACGGGCCTGCCGAAGAAGTCCGAAGTGTATTTGCAGATTTGGTAAAGAAATCAGTCTGCACACATATGCAAGTAAAATTTCAACATTCATTCCTTTCTGGAGCATATTGATGACGTCGAAGGTGAAAAATTCTCACACACGAGCTAACCGAAATGCAGACAGTACCTCCCAACACTGTTGTACGACTCCATTACGGTACAAGTGCTCGTAAATAATCTCTTATAACGGAACAGCATGCGAAGGCTGCGAGATGAACGGGGCAAAAAAGAAAAAAACCAAGAAGAAAAAAAAACATACAAAAGGCTCTCGCTCACACACGAGTCGTCTGCAAAGTAGCGTGTCGCGACAGGTAAAAGGACAATCGTGATGACGCATAGATTTTATATATGGCATCTGTGCTCTGTGGCTCTAGCTCTAGCTGTGGTTCTGGCTCTGGATGTAGCTCTGGTTTAAGGGTGCGCCTGCAGTCAATCCACTAGACACGATAACCGACAAAATATTACCGGAATGTGGACGCGGTATGCTTATTATCGCACATGCGAACGCATAAATCGATCTTGGAACCATTAATTTTTCACGGCTTTCATTATTTAATCATTTTACCGTATACACGCGATTAATAACCAACCAGGCGGTTCCGAGGAGGTTCTCTTTTTTCCACTCCTCGTTCGCATTATTTTAAACGATCGTCGGCTAATTTGATGAAATTTTTCAATGACTTGGAAGAACCACGACCACGAGTAGGTACGTAAAGGTGATAAAAATATACTCTATTGGTTATTATTAAATTACTATGCGCCCGGGCTATGACACTGAGGTGGTATTTTACTCGTTAAATGTGCACACCACGATTCGGGTTCGATAGTTTAGTTACATATTTACCTTATACCTACGTAATGTACCATCTGACTTACGATGCCTTCCAGCATGTGCTAAAAATTTAGCAGTCTGTACAGGAAGGAGGTAATTTCTTCGATGAAAACGAAATTTTTATGGCAAATTTTTCATAATTTGTTGAATATGGTGGTTTTTTTTGGCAATTATTGCCGGTGTGATCCGGTTTTCGGTATAATTTCATGAAGCAAGGCCGGACATGGAGATGTGATTCAAATTTAAGAATTTCCTTTTCTAAAGCAATTGTTTTGTCGTGTCCATTTCTAATTCTTTTATGCTTCGACGAGATGCTCAGTTTTCAATTAGTGAATGCTTCTTTTATCGCATGGGAATGAAAAAATTGGTAGTAGATTTCCTAATGCTCTGAATTCTCGTTTTATTTCTAAAATTACAATTTTTTCGATCTATATGGATTAAGTATTTCGGTTTCAATTGATAATATTTTTCGAATTATTGATCTGATCGAAAAAACCATGGATATATTTGACAGGAAATGTTTAATTGAGCAGTTTCAGTTATCACAAATTTTTCGATAAAATCGTATTTTTCACGAGATTAGTGATCGAGGAAATCTGAAAATATGTCAAGATTTTGCAATATTTCTTTGAGTTATGATTTATTTCATCTACGTGTATTTTTTCAGGGGAAAAAAATCAATAGGATCAAGTTGAAAAGAAATTTATTCATTTTCAGTAATGAATTTTTAATTTTTTTAAAAAGTGCATTTTTGACGAAAAAGCTGAAAAAATAGAAAATTTGCCAAAATTTTTCAATAATCTTCAACTAGGTACTTACCTAAAATGGAGTCAAAATTGTTGTAAATTAGATTGGTTTTTGAATTCAATCGACAATCGTAGAATTAAAGTTCTAATGCTTGATTCGAATTAGCCATATTTTTTAAAATATTAATTTTATCAAAAAAATCCAAGATTAATTTGACAATAAAATCCTATTTCAGTTTTGAAAACTTTTTTGAAAAAATTTATACTATTTGTAATGAAAAAAATTCAATAATTTTTTGCAATATTTCTCAAACTAAACTAATTTGAATTTCGAATCATTCATTTTTCAAAATTTTCATCTCACGAAGAAAACAAATCCGACAATCAAGGGCAAAATCGATTTCACTTTTAAAGAAGATCTTGATTATACATGATAAATTGAAAATTTTTGCAATATTTTTTTGATCAATTCAAAATAATCTATTTTCCAAAATATTAATTTTATAAAAAAATCCCAGGATAAAATGGAGGAAACTTTTTGCTTTTAATTTTTAGTTTTGACGAATTTCTTGAAGAAAAATCCATTTTTGAAGAGAAAAATGAAAAAATGGTAATTTTTTGCAATATTTCTTGCCTTATTTAAAGTTAATATTTTCCAAAAAAATACTAGTTTTTTCAAAAAAAAAAAAAAAAAAAAAAAAAAAAACAGGTTCAATTGCAGAGAAATTTTTTAAAATTAATTTCAGTTTTGAAGAATTTTTTGAAGAATTGCATTTTTGAATTTTTGATGAGAAAAATAAAAAAATTGAAAACTCGCATGTTTGGAATTTTTGACTTAGGTACCTATTTTTAAAAATATTAATCTTGTCTAGAAAAATCCACAATAAAGTTGACAAAAAATTTAATCAATTTCAGTTTTGAATACTTTTTTGAAAAAAAATCATTTTTTATAACAATAAAATCAAATTTTTTTGATTAGGTATTTCTGAATTATCTATTTTTCTAAATACCTACTTAGGTATTTATTCTATCAAAAAAATTCTCACGATTACCTAAGTAAGTAGCAAAAGAAAAATTTACCAGTCAATTTTAGTTTTGATTAATTTTTTGAAGAAATGCATTTTTGATGAGAGAGAAAAAAAAATGGAAAAATTGACTATTTTTACAATATATTTTTTTTCCAAAATAAAAATTTTGGAATCAAGGTGGTAGGAAATTCAGTCAATTTCAGTTTTGAATACCTATTTTTTTTTTTTTTTTTTTTTTTTTTGAAAGAGGATTGCATTTTTATTTTTTACCTGGAAAATACAGAAAAATCGAAAATTCGTCGAACTGGACTTTGGTTTAAAATACCTAATCATTTAATTTCTAAAATATTTATTACTTACCTACTTGGAGAAAAAATTTCAGGATCAAGTTGGCAGGAAATTTAACTTAATTTTAGTTTAGACTACGTTTTTGAAAAAATACATTTCTGATAAAAAATGAAGAAAAAAAACTGTAAATTTCCTAACTTTGAGTCGAATTTTAGAATTTGAATAATTTATTTTCCATTAATTTTTTCAAAAAATGTTCCAGGATCAATCGACAAAAAATTTAATCAATTTCAGTTTCGAAATTTTTTTTGAAGAATTGCATTTATGATAACTAAATTGAAAAAAATTGGAAATTCGTCAAAAACTTTTATTTAAATAATTTATTTTTCAATTTCATCAAGAAAAAAAAAATTTTTTTTGGGGAATTGAATTTTTAAGGAGAAAATGAAAAAAAAGAATTTGAATGGAATTACCCATTTTCCAAAATATTAATTTTATTTTTTAGAAAATTCCAGGTTCAAGTTGGTAAAAAATTCAATCAATTTCAGTTTAGAATAACTTTTTTGAAGAACTGCATTTTTGATTAATTAAAAAAAAATAATAGGTAATTGGAAGTTCGACAAATTGGACTTTGATTTGAATAATTTATTTTTGAAAAATTAATTTCATCAGAAAAAAATTCCAGCATCAAGTTGATAAGAAATTTAATCAATTTTAGTTTAGAATATATTTTGTAAAGAATTCCGTTTTTGATGAGAAAATTGAAAAAAAAACTTTGAAATTCGCCAAATCGCTCTCTAATTTAAATATCTAATTCATTTCACAAAATCTTAATTTTATGAAAAAATCAAAATCCAGGATCAAGTTGGCAGGAAATGTAATAAATTTCAGGTTTGATTAATTTTTTACAAAGAAGTGCACTTTGTATGAAGATAAACACGATGAAAAGATTATGCAGCATCGGAAATTAAATTTGTCTCTATTCCAAAATACTTATTGATTTCATAAAAAAATTCTTGATTCAGTTGACAAGATATTTAACTAGTTTTAATATTGATCAATTTTTTGAATAATTAGGTGCATTTTTATGAGGGGAACAATGAAAAAAGGTCCAAGATCACTTTGGCAAAACATTTATTACCTAATTATTACAAATAAAAGCTTCGATTTTCATTAATTTTCTGAAAAAATGTGTTTTGAAGAGAGATTTTTTTTGTGAAAAAAATACAGTCAAAATTAAGAAGTTTGAAAATAATTGGCTCGTATTTAGGTTGTACTTTTCATAGGCTTCCTGGAAAAAAATTCTGATCTATTGCTCATATGAGTCATATCAGTAGCACAACTAATGAAATGAATAATTGTACTATTCGTTGATTAAGCTCAAATTTTGATCATTTCCAGGTAAAATTTATTTCGGATCAAAAAAATAAAATTGGGATATTTTGAGATTTTATGCAATCCTGAATCCTGATATAGTTGGACATCATTTTTTCACCTCAGAATATCTTCCAAAAATATCGATCTTATCAAAATGTATCAAAGAACAAAATCAACCATAATTAAACTCATTAGATTTTTTTCATCGATTCTATTTTGTAACAAGAAAATACAAAGGAAATAGCAAAACTAATTTTGGGTAATTTCGGGAAATCTCCATTTCAATCTCATCACGTGTTTCAAAAATTTCCCTACATCACTCAAATTAACACAATGTTTCACATTTTATCTGCAATCTAGCCTATCAAGGAACTGATATCGCGAGACTATCAATGGCTTGCAGCATGCATAGGCTTCAATTGATCGATATTCTCTCTCGTTCATACATATTCTTATCACCTCGTTGAATAATTATCGCATACGACTCGGGCACTTTTTTTTATCAGCGATTGAGCAAATCTTTCTTTTGGCCAATTGATGACGAAGTTTTCAAATTCGGATGGTAAACAGATTTAAATAGGTCAATCGTTCTTGTGCTATAGGCATTCAAGAACGAATAGAAGTTAGAACTTGTTTTTACGTTTCGTATTAAATGCGATTTGCACTTATGACGCGGCAAAATCGAGAATTTTCGATTTATAAATTTTTTATTTACTCGCGAGTTCAAGACGAGTACGATTGTTGATGAAGGAAAAAAACTAGAAATGTATTTCGTAGAATTCACCCGCCAGTCTGGTGAATTTATTACGTACACAGATGTATGTATTAAAAGTATTTTGAACTTACTGCGTTCTGCTTGCTGTCTTTCCTTTGGCTAAATTTTTTCCTTTCTTTCTTCATTTAAGCTAGATTTTCGCTTTACATGTTCGTTGAAAGTGTATGTTGTATGACGTCCGGTTTGCACTTTGCACATAAATAATAACAAATTCAATAACGTCATAATCAACCATTAAACGACATTTTTATCGAGATAAATAAATCGCGATTGAAGAAAAAAAAACCACTCGGATGACGCGCGCGTACTCGCGTAAAGAGAGGAAAAAAACACGCATGCAATACTCGAAACAATTTACACGTTGAAATTACATATGCGTTTTGAAACGTTACACGAATAATGACGAAATAAGTAACTAATCGACGTTCCAAAATAATGAAATGTTTTGGACCAGCACACAACAGTAACACAAGTCGCGAAATAATTTCTTTTTTTACCTGCGAATGATAAACGAGGAGAAAGAAGACTAAAAGAATGATCCAGCACACGGTAGACTCTCAGGAGACTAGTTTCGGTTGATTTGATACACGAATTAGAGAGGGGATGTTTGGAATGTCATCTATTTTAAAATATCAACCTGAAAAATATCCATTTGTTTTTCTTTCTTTTTTTCCCTTTGGTCCAAATGGGTTAACGCACGTTATGCATTTTTGGTTTAATTTTTCATTTTTATATTTTCCCTCCCCTCTCTTCGTGCAGGTGAAAAGAAAGTGGAGGGAAAGTGCGCCTAAAGGTGCCGTAATTTACATTTAAGCGCCATGCTACGGTATTTAGCGTTGAAAGGCTCTTTTTCTTATTGTTGATTTTTTTCACGTGCTCGCAGGGTAGCATTGTTGCAGTGTTTTTTCAACTAGGGCTCGTACCGATACCTGTAGCATGGGGGCGAATGAATGAAACAGGTAGATCAATTCTCGGAAATAACGTTTTTTTTCTCATTCGCTCCACAAAGCCTGACAGAGATACGGTTTTACGATAAAATTTCCAGTTTTAGGGGAATTTTTGTCTCCTCAATGTGCTACAGTTGAATTAGTTTTTGGGAAATTTTCAGTTTTGGCAGGATTGAGAAAAAAATATTAGACGAAGAATTCATTTTTTTGGCATTTTTTAAATTTTATGAAATTAGTAGTATTTTACTGACTTAACTCAGCCATCGAAGTTCAAATATTTGGAACAATTATCAAATTAATACATAAATATCAGTACAATACTTTTTTTTTTTTCTTTTTATAAATTAATTAAATTTCAGGTAAACTATTTTTTTTTTCAATTTCAAAAAGTTTTTACTTACTGTTGTTATATTTTTTATTTTTTCAAAAAATATTGTGATGATTTTCTATAATTTTATGATTTTTTTAAAATTTTGTAAAAAATTCTGTTTCGTGAAATATTTTCTGATTTTTTTATTTTTCTTTCTTTTAATTTCAAACAGAATAATTTATTTTCGTGTTGAAAAGTAAATGAGGCCTGAATCATTACCTACCGATCTTTGAAAAAATTGAATTTTTATGGATTTTTTTTGACAAAATAAGAAAATTTCTATTTGAAAGTCATGTGAAAAAAATCGCCACCTGCATTCGTTCAATTAGGCAACTGGCTTTAAATTTATTAGGCATTATTTATTAAATAGGTAACTTCTTGAAAAAATAAGATTTTTTTCAATAAATTCATTTTGGTTCTAAAAAAAAAAAAAAAAAAAAAAAAATGATAAAAATAAAATTATATGAAAATTATTCTTTAATTACCTATCATATTTTTGGATGAGACCCAATTTACCTATCCAGGTTTGGAATTTTTTTTTGAGAATTGAAATCATTTTTATTATTAATATAAATTTTAATGATAAATATTAGTTTTAAAAGTTTTGTAAATTTTTTATACAATTACATAATTCAATTTTGAGCACGCCTGCGCCTCGTCTTCTCAACTTGAATTTGAATAATATAATTCATCAATAATGCTTTCAAGTTTTAACTGCAACTTCAAAATATTGATAATAGTCAATTATTTTGCATTCTTTTCAATCATCATTCTATAGTTGAAAATTTATGGCAGTTTACAGAAGTATTTTTGATTTCGATTAATCGATTTATTTGTCAATTTTGAGGTTAAATTGATCAATAATTTTAGATTTCGATAATTTCTTAATTTTTTCAATATTTTCAAAATTTGTTTCTGATTTGATAAGTTTCTCAGCATCGATTAATCAATCGATGTTTTCCATTCACGGCTCAAACTTGATGAATTTATTAGGATTTCCATGTTGATCATCAATCAGTTCCATGCTCGATTTATGTAGGTAGGAAATTTTTTTTCTTCAATTTTTAATATTCATAGATTTTTTGTTTTTGACAAATTGATCAATTTTTTGCGAGTTTTCAGATTTTGTAAAAGTAATAAATTTTTTGGAAATCAGTTAATCGAATATTTTTTTTGTTAAGCTCAGTTCTTGTAAAGTAAAAATCTCCGAATTCGATTAGTGCTTCAAATTTTTGAATCGATGAGAAATTTCTTAAATTTGATAATTTTTTTGAATAGCTATCCAAGTTAGTAAATTTAAAATAAATACCAAAATTTCGATGGCTCAAATTGATTGATTGACAATCGCATGTTCAATAATTTATGTATTATTCGGTTTAGGTATCTCACTGATACAATTTTTATCTAATTTTCATACTTATGAATTTTAATAAATCGATCAGTTTTTGAACAATTTTTTGATTTTGTAAATTTAATAAATTTTTAGACATCGATTAATCGATCGATTTTTTGAATGGTGTCTCAAATTTTTAAAATTATTATGTTTTATAAATTTTTCAATTTTGATAAATAATTAATAATTCATTTTAGATTTCGGTGAATTGATCGGTTTTTTGATTTCGATAAATCGATTCATTCTCGATTTCAATTTCAATAATTCGACTTATTCTAGATTTCGATCGGTCGACCAATTTTTCAGTTTTGATTATAATCGATTTATTTTCAGTTTCGATAATTTCATGAATTTCTTAATTTTGAAGATAAAATTGAACAATTTTTAATTTCGATAAATTTTTCAATTGGTTTTCAATTTTGTTGATTTAGTCCAAGTCTGAAAAGGAAGTTTTAAATTTTTATTATCTTTTGAAAAATTCTGAAAAATTCTGATTCTTAAATTTTTAATTAGGTAGGTAAGTACGAGTATAATCATTTTTGTTGAAAAATTTTAGAAATCATTTTTTCCATTTTTTGATGATTCATTTTTTTGAAAAATCATTAGGTACAATCAAAATCTTTTAAAATTTCTAATAATATTTTTTTTTGAATATTAAAAGCACAATGTTTTGAAAAATCCCGATACCTAATAAAATGTTCAATGGATGGGTAGGGCGTTATAATTTGGTATATAATTTTTTTTTTGATTTATTAAATCAAACAATTTTTTTAACTGTTTTGCAGTTTTTGAATTTAAATATTTGAAATTTATCAATCGATCCACTTTTCAATGCTGATCAATCGATCAATCACTTATTAAATATCCACACTCTGTTTTTATTATGTTGGATATTTTTTCAATTTTCGATATTCATAAATTTTTCGAATCCACTTTTTGATATTGATTGATTAATCCATCAATTTATCAGCTCTAATTTACTGAATTGGGTAACTTTCGCATGTTATTCAATCAATCAATCAATTGTTTTCAATAATTTGGAGCCTATTTTTATTCGATTTAGTATTTCATGATAGGTAGTTTTTTTTTCAAAATTATTTTTTGTTGTTTAAATTTTTGTTGAATGTTCATGGAAAAAGAACTATTCGAGTTTCAGTAAATTTAAAATTATGGATAATCGATTTCTAGTAAATGGAAGAATCGATAATCGAATTCTTGAAAAATGAAAAATCATAGACTTTTGATTTCGACGAGTTGATCACTATTTCAATTTCGAGGATAAATTGATCAATTTTCGATTTCGATAATGATTTTTTTTTTCAAACTGTTTTCCAATTTTGTTGAATTACTTGGTATTTTTTGATTTTGATCACTCGATCGACTTTTCGACTGCTACTCAAATGTATTGAATCGAACTTTCCATGGTGATCAATCGATCAACCGCACATTTAGGTATCTACAGCTTGTCTCTATTTATTTATGTCGCTGGGGCAATTTAAAAATTTTCAAATTCAAAGATATTTTTTCATCTGTCCCATTTTTCGGTTTTCTATTATTTTATTCCAAGCCTTTGTATTAACATCAGCAAGTAGTTTGTATTCTAAAAGATCCATTATGTTTCAGTTAATTTCGAGAGTTTTTCCAACTTTTATGACGAAATTATCGTAGCGACGAGTGATTACTAAATAAATACCCAAATACGAGCTTCGTACCCGATAAATCACTTCATCGTAAAACAAACAATCGAGAAAATTTACCTAATTTACGTGACAAGTCGAAACGGTCGATGGTGAAAAAAATTCTCCGGTACAAAGTATACGTAACCAAACAGAAACACACGCAGACGAAGAGTAAGAAAAAAGAGCTGAAAATTAGATTTCGTTGGTTGGTTGCTTTGTCGGTGTGTTTTTTTTTTCTCTCTTTTATATTTTACTTTTATTTTTTAAGTGATTGTTGGTTTGTCATTATCTTGGAAACCGACTCGAATCTGTATAATTACCTGAATGGTCACATCCTCATCTCTTAGTTTTTATAGCGTACGGAATACGCTCTCCGACAATATACCGATCGCAGCTCGGTGAAGTTAAGATGGAAGGTTCTCTTAAAGAGCAAGAATGTGGGTAAACACTCCTTCGGGCAATTTTATCATCGGGATGTCATTTACAAAAAAGCCGTTCACCGACTATTGGATAAAAACAGAGGATGTGGGCGTGTCCTTTTATGACTGTTCGCCGATGGAAATACGAGGATTCTTTTTCAATCAAACCACCGTCATCCGATGAGAGCAAGGTCACTTCGAATAAAGAACCGAACTTAGAGACGAAATGGTTTTTTTTTTCTCCAGCATCCAGCATCGATAGATTATTAGAAATATGTGATCGAATGAGGGGATTGGAAGAATCCATAATGGTGGAAAGTTTATTGGCGCGAGTTACGTGTGTATTTGTTCGGTTGGGATCTTTTAGACGTATTAACGGAATAAGTTATGCAATTTTATTGACGTGAAATAACATCGATGGGAGAGTGAGGGTGGTCGTCGAGTAAAAAATGTATAGTTACTTACTTATCTTTTTTCTCGGAAATTTTAATTTTTTGAGGTGATCTAATCTTGCTAAAAAATTTATTTCCAACTTTGAAAGAATGTTTTACAAATTCTTGGTCATATTCACTCAAATCCGAAGTTGATTCTCGATACGTTGGAACATTCTACGATGTATAAAGCGTTCTAATACATATTTATAATTTATAACTCGTTCTCTTTAATTTGATCCAAGTGGAGATTTATTATTAGTACGATTCATGAAATCATTATAGGATATATTTTTTTTTCTCTTCCATATAGATAATGTTCTATATAAACGTTATTATTACGAACAATACGCGTCCACTAATGATACTAATGTAGCGAAGAATTTCAATACGACGTTAAATTCTAAAATACCTTTTCCAGTTTTACTTTGCGGTAGGTTTTTTCCCTCTCAAACACATTTTATTAAAAATAAAAATATCTTCGAAAGAGGAAAAAAAAATGAATTATTATGAAACCGGTTCTAAAATTTACTAGTTTCATAAAATACTAAGGTTACAAAAGTACAGAGAGTTAATGGGTAGCTTTTCAATATATTTCGAAAATTGTTATAGGATCCCGATAGTTAAACAAAAAACTGCCGAATGGGTGACCGCCACTTATCGTGAAATATTGTCCATGTCGACTCCACCTCCTCATCATCGTACCTCTTTATTACATTGTTGGCTTTTCAATTTTCAATTTTACTTTCTACAGGTACTTTACGACGGGTATTTGCAAAGTAAAACGTTGTTTGATCGCTAACCGCGTTGAGATTTTTTTTTGAGTTAACCGATGGCTCGGCATTTAGCACGTTTTAGCGTTCAAGAGTGTCTTTTTATTTGGCCGAAGATTTATTAATGGGTTGCCAGGTGGTTTTATGGGTGAGATGGTGTTATTTGTTGAGTAACGGAGGAATGAGGTTGGTACTGAAAATTTGCACCTAGATAGGTGCTAAGACTTTGTAGAAGATGGGAATTGGCGAGTAACTATAAAAATTACCAATGATGCAAAAATAAAAGTTTTTCCTATTTTTTTTCAATGTTTATAAATTATTAATTTTAAATAATTTGATAGGTACTTTTTCAACTTTCGCATTTTCTTGATTTCTCAATTTTTTCGAACATTTAAATTTTTTTTGATTTTTGAGTATTTCATAATTTTTCAATTCATTTTTTAATAAGCAAGTATCTAAATTTTCCCTATTTTTATATGATTTTCCAATATTTTTAATTTTTAAAAAGTGTTTTTTAAAAATTGACCATTTTTTTTTAGTTTGCAGTTTTTTTGAATCTTTCTATTTTCTTACTTTTTCGTGATTTTTATAGTTAGTACCTATGTTTAATTTTTCAATTTTTTTGGTACTTACATCATTGGTCATCAATTTTTACTTGAAATTTTAATTTTTCAATTTTCAGATTTTTTTGTTATCGTCCTACTTACTTAAAATTTTCTGATTTTTTTCATGATCTCTTAATTTTATTAAATTTTTGTTGTTTCCTAAACTGATAGTTTGAAACATGAAACTATTTGAAGAACCTATTGAGATTTTTCAAAAATTCGTTTTATTGAATTTTCAAAAATAAATGCCCTACTTGATTCAGTTTTGAAGGAAAAAATCACAGAATTTTCATAGATTTCTTTTTACAAAAACTTAAATTATTGATCAAAAATTCATAAGATTAAAGATTCTATGTAATACCTACTTAATTAAAAAAAAAAAAAAAAAAAAATACAAAACGAAAAACTGAAAAATATTTAGCAAACTTTTATTTAGAAGAATCCTTCGTATAGTTTTCAGAGAATTTTAAACATTTGCAGTTGCACTCAAAAAATGTAGAAATTTTTTCACAAAATACCAGAAACTGTTTTCCAAATTATTTTTAAAAAATTTTCACTGAGCTTTGATTGAGTTTTTCATTCAAAATTCCAAAAAATTTCGACTGAATTAAAAAAAAAAAAAAATAATGTAGTTTACAACATTTTATCTACCTAATGAATTTTCAAAAAATTTTAGGAAAACCACAAGATTGGGGATTTTTTGCAAAATTGTTTTAAATTTTTAAAAAATATTGGAGAATGTTTTGCAAATTAATAAAAAAAAATATTTTACTACCAATTTGAAGAGGATTTCCCCCCACAAAATTAGGTAATTAATGGAAAATATTTGGCAAAATTTTTACAAAACTTCAGAAATATCCTTTACACTCACAAAATTCTAGATATAAGATTTTCTACAGATTTCTCAGGGAAATTCTTTTCTACAAAATACCATAGAGGATTTTTTACAGAATTGAAAAAAAGTAAAAATAGAAAATATTTTGTAAAATTTTAATGAAAATTTTAGAAGAACCTATCACATATTTTTCAGATTTGAAAAAGTTGAATTCTGCAGGATTTTTCGCAGATTTTTTGGGGAATTTTTTATGCGAAATTGCAATGAATTTTGACTCAGTTTTGGAAAATGTTTTGCAAATTATTTTTTAAAAGTGGTTCACAGAATTTCAAGGAAGAATTTTTTCTACAAAATTTCAGAGGATTTTCTTACAGAAATAATTTTAAAAATTAAAAAAAAAGAATTAGGAAAATATTTGAAAAAACTTTGAAAAAGTTCAAACAAAATTTTGGAAAAATCCTGAACATAATATTTTCAGGGATTTAAAAAAATACAATAATTATTGTTTACCAAGGAAGGAAACTTTGTAAAACATTTACAAAATTTTAGTAAATTTTCACAAAATTTTAGAAAAATCTTTCCCGGATAGGTATACTAATTATTACAAGTTTTTTTTTCTTCTTTTTTTTTTCTTTCTTCGAATTCCTTACAATATTCTTGAGAATATTTCATAGGGTTTTGTGGGGGGGGGGGGGGGTTGTTTGTAAAATTTCTATTTGACAAAATGTTTGAGAATATTTTGCAAATTATTTTAGAAACATTTTCATAGAATCATTTTTTTTCTACAATATTCCAAAAGATTCTTTTACAGAATTGAAAAAAAGAACAGATACTCAAGCCAAGAAAATGTTTTACAAAATTTCGAACTTTTGATGAATTTTCATAAGAAAAGTTTTCAATGAATTAGCAAGAATTTTTTTTTTAATTCACACTAGATATGTAGAAAAATTTTGACCATTTTTCGAGCATTCTTTTAAAAATAAAATTAGGAAATGTGTGGGAAATTATTTTATAAATATTTTTCACAGAATATTCATAGATTTTTTTTTAGAAAATTTCGGATTTTGAGCATACCTAGTTAATTTAGAACAAAAAAAAAGGTAGATATGTTGGAAAATGTTTAGCAAAATTAAAAAAAAAAAATTTAGTGAATTCTTAGACAACCAAATTTACACTTCTACAAAATTCTAAAGGATTTTTTATTTTTTTTTTTAACTTGAAAACTGTTGTAAAAAACTAAAATAAATTTTCACAAAATATTAGAAAACGTTTTTAAAATTATTTCGGAAAAATTTTACATACCTAATTCAAACGATTTTTAACAGAATTATAAAATGAACACTAAAGAAAATTTCTTACAAAACTTTGGAAAAAATAATCACACTTGTACAAAATTCTAGACAATTTTTTTAATTAAAAAAAAATAGAAAATTTTCTTGCAAATCATTTTATGAACATTTTTTATGATTTTTTTTTTTTACAAAATATACATTTTAAGAAATCTGGATTTTGCCCATATTTTTTTAAACTATGGAAAATGTTTTGTTAAATTTTAATAAATTTTCAAAACATGTAAAAATTTTCCACTGAAGTTTTAGTGAATTCTTTAAGAAATGTACACTTTGTGCAAATTTTCAAAGATTTTTCAGACTTTTTAAAAATTATCTAATTAGGGAATGTTTTGCAAAATGGCAATGAATTTTCACAAAAAAATGTTTTGCAAAGGTTAGAAAAATCGTTCACAGAATTTTTAGAGGTTTTTTAAAAACTAAAATTCCAGGAAATTTTTCGCAAAATTGAAAAAAAAAAATTGAAAATATTTTGAAAATTTTTTATGAATGATCATAAAATTTTTGAAAAAAATTTCAGACAACTTTTTTCAAATTTACACCTTTACAAAATTCTGAAGAACTTTTCACTTTTTTTTTAAAGAAATGTTCTGCACACTTCCATGAAATTTTCTAAAGTATTTTCATAATGTTTTTAGAAATATTTTTTCCAATTCAGAGAATCATTTATACGTAAAATTCTTATCCTTCGAATTCTTCTAAAATTCTGTGAATTTATATGAATAACTGTAAATTACTTAAATGCCTATACGAATTCTTCTGAATGTCTGCAAATTCAGCTCGCGGTTTTGCAAGATTTTAGAGCAATTCCGTCGATTTTATGAAATTTTAGTACATTTAAATCTGGAATTTAAAAATTTTTATACTTCCAAGATAAGATGGCAAAAAAAAAAATACATATCAAGGCATCGAAAAATTGTATACCTATCAATTTGAAATAAAGCTTCACACTGTTTTCTCATCATCCATGTGATTTATAGGATATAGGGTAGAGTACCCGTTTATGGCCACCTTAAGACATTTTTCATTTTCTCATTCTCATGGCGAGTTGTAAAATGAAGTTATTTGAACTTTGATGATGTTTTCTGTATAATTGAACATTCTATTTTCGATCTGAACAGTTAGTATATTCATAAAGTCATCATAATAATTATTTATTTAAATTCAAAAAAAAAAAAGTCAAAAATCCCCTAAAGTAGCCACCATGCTTCCAGCAATGGCCACGGCTGTTACCATTTTTGGCCATCCATTGAAATTGTGAATGCTTTTGTAAAATAACTCTATTCAAGTAATTTTTGATATATTAATACTCTTTTTAATAAAATAAAAAAATAATAATAATAAAACAGTTTTTTGCAAATTTTAACACTTATTCAATTCAAAAATCTCCCTCAAGTTTTTAAACCATACCTAGTGGCAAAAAGGACACTATTTCAAAAAGGAATAATCGCATTTAAAGAACCTTTTGTTTTCACTGTGCCATTGTTTCTGGGTCCATTTTCCACCAACAATGCATTTATCTTTCTCAGAATGTAGTTTTGATTTTTTATTTCCAGATGGAGTAGGCCTATTTTCAGTGGTTTTAGATGCTTTAGGAGTCTTGGTAGAACTTGCAGAATTGCAGATACTACATTAGCTTTAATAGATGGCGCTTCTTTAGCGCTAGACAACTTTTTAAAATCTAAAACAGTTTGTTTTTGAACTACCCATTGCTTCATCGTGAATGATAACCGATGGCAAAGGAATCTTCTTCCTTTTTCAAGTAGTTGTTGAATTTTGTGAACCATTGCATAATTCACGTAAGGCAAGCGAAATTCGTTTTTTAGGTTTCACAAGAACTCGTGACTTTTTTTTCTTTGCTGGGGTATTTTTGTTTTCAAATTAAAGTTGTAGATCAAGATCCTAAATAAAATTTTGTTATTATAAAAATTTCTATAGGATCCCTCCCTCTCCTCTAATTTCACATAGCATATAGGTAAATATTTATATTATTTCAAAATTGAGGGAGATGTCCAATTAAAAAAAATTTCAAACAAAATTTGTGGATTGAGGTCCTAGAAATAATTTTGGTTATAACAAAAATTGCGATTTGACCCATCCCTGAATAAAAACTATCAAAATATTGATGGAATTATGAATAGAATAACAAATAATTAAGATGACCAAAAATGGAAAATTGCAATTTTCAGAGTTCCTAACTCGGCCATTTATATAAATGCAAGACAAAATCATTTATTTACCAATTTTATATTCATTTCTGATAGATAAATCACTAATCTTTAAAAAATTACTTACTTGCCTCTACTTTATGATTATTAGGACTGCTATTCCATCATTACACAGACCCCATCAAACGATCTTTTTTGCAAGCAAACTTTAACTTCATTCATTTTTGGCACAAGAAATTAGAGTTAAAAATACTCAACCACATATTTTCTTTCCAAATTATATAATATTGGTTGAAGAAGTGCATTCACTTTCAATTTAAAAAAACCCCACCTGATTTCATCCATTTTTTCTTTTCAAATATAAGTTTAATGCTAAAGGTGGCCAAAGATGGACAGGTGGCCATAAACGGGTACTCTACCCTATAGTAGTATTATATTCTCAGAACTAATACAATCATACTTACAAGAAATATACATATATCGAGGAAAGTAAACGAATAATTATAAAAAAGCGTTTAAACTTATCTCATACCTACGTAAGCTTCTGAGAAACTTTAGGTCAAACGGTAGGAAAAAAAATTCATAAATATGTCACTTTATCATTACAATTACGCAGCACTTCCTAAATTACCGCCGCTTGGTCACATAACTATAAGCGTTTCTTCCGGCCGAAGACATAAATCCGTAGAAAAACCACACACGAGTGTAAATGACATCTCGCTTTTAAAATATTTTTCTTCAAATTTCAATACAGTTAATACACCATTTCTAGGTAAATTCAAATTCTGCGAAGACATATAAATACAGGTGTTGGAAGGATAAATATTAATTTTTTCCGCGGACTCTACCCCATCCCCGGTATAACTGCCATCACAAGTCGATTCAAATCGAACCTACCTATGGAGGGACTCGGTACTCGGTTGCAAATTTGACCGGCCGACGAAAGGGGAAAAAATCCCACGCGGTAGATTAAAAATTTTTACTTTCGTCGACAATAAATCTGCTGGTCAGGCGCTAAATTAATGAAATCTTCTCGAGGTAAGGTTATGACCAGTGGAGGAATTTGTAAAAAAAAGTCATGAAATTAATGCCGGATGGTGCAATTTACACAATTAAACGAATACAAGAGCCATATTTGAATATTCACCGCAAATTAACGCCGCTTTGGATGTACGTGGGTTGTGGAAATAATAATAGAAGACTGCATGACGCTATCTAAAAACCAATTGATTAGCAGCAACACTGCATAGCTCGTAATTAGGGTACATTTTCAAAGAATGCCATCGAGTTTTCGTCGTTTAGACTCGTGTACCTACACATAGAGTATACATCGCACTACCCGGAAACATTATTTAAACCTATAAGCCTCCGGTATTGCCCTTCGCGGCCGTATACATATGATGAGTATATCTAGATGCAGAGAACAGCGGAGGAGAAAGAAAAAGCGCAATCTCGAAGCATCTATATGATTCCAATTTGCAATAAGATTTACCGAGCAACTAATCGGTCGGTTGAATGATGAGACACAGAACGTGGTATAATTATGAATGAAGTTGAAATTTACGAAGGAAAGATCAATTGAACGCGTGACAAGAATTAAATACCGACGTCGACATGTACACGAAGCTCGAGTCGAGTCGGCACACGCCAAACGCCTACCATACGATACTCGCTCCGGGCTACAAATGCATGCGAAAAAAACATTCCACGAATTCGATCATTTCCATGTAAAAACCGGTAATTCTCAAAATCCCTTACTTATAGATTTCAGATATTCGTGCAATTCGTTAAGGACGAGCAAAAAAAAAGCCAAACGTCGAGGTTTCGATAAATCATAAAAATAATCTACGCGTTCCGTTCGTCGAATCGAATCAGCATTTGCAAAAAATTTCAATCACCGAATTTTTTACAGTATTTCGAGTCGAAGGTATGGAAGAAATTCCTCGTCTTTGATGTACTCGTACGAGTAATACGCTTCTCGACACGTTCGAATACTTGCAAGTGCATGCTGACTTTGTATGGCAATCATACAATGAGACGCCGACTGCATGGATGCATTACAATCATCCGCCGAGCGTGGATTAATAAAGTGGCTGCATTACTGCATGTCTAACGTCCCCCCTTCGCAATTCTGTAGTTTGCTTTTGACATATCAATTGGCTACGTAACGTGAGGCCAATTAACGCTTATGTGCTCGTGTGAGCGACTTTTTGCAGCTTTTTTAACTTCCTTCTCTTTTATGGTTGAAGTTTGAAGGAAAAGCCAAAAAATTTCCAAGTATGGTTAATTTCATCTTCCCCAGGACTTGTCTGCTCTAATCTAAAGTATTCTTTGGCACTTCGCCTGTCGCTGTCAAAACTCAGATTTTTGTACATCCCTGGAAGAAAAAAAATAACAATTACAGGGTCTCTACTAGGATGGAATGATTTTGACTTTCTTTCGAAAATCGAAACAGCCTACGGCACAAAAGTTGTGTTTTGGTGTCAAAATAACGTGGTAAAAATTTGAGCCCCCCCAGGAAAAAATCTCATGGATCAAGTCATATCTATTTGGATAAAATCTGATCAGATTTGATCAAGTTTGATCCAAATGTTGATCTGATTGGATAAAATTTAGTCAAATTGGATCTAGTTATATCAGAGAAAATCCACTGATATCTAAAATGATTATATCAAAATAGATCAAAACATATCAACTAGATCAAGTCATATCAGTGAAAATCCAGTTATATAGAAATGCTTATATCCGAATGGATCAAATTGGATCAAATTAAGATTCTCTCATATATAATTTGATATTATTGGATCAAGTTGAATCTGTAAAACTCCAGTTTTATCCAAAATGGTTGTATCAAAATAGATCAAATCATATCAACCAGATCTCCTCATATCTACTTTGATATAATTAGATCAAGTCATATCAGTGAAAATACAGTTATATAGAAATGGTTAGATCCGAATGGATCAAATTGGATCAAATTAGATTCTCTCATATATAATTTGATATTATTGGATCAAGTTGTATCAGTGAAATCAAAATGAGTCAACCCAGATTCATTTCAAAATTTTAGGGGCTACGAGCAGTGTCAGAATAGGGTTCCATCAAAAAAGTAAGGCAAAATTCGGAGTAGGCACTATTAAAAATGTAACAAACGACATGCTACATGCTTTTTTACATTTTTTTTTGGATTTGGTCAAAAATTTTGGGGCGCAGTGCCCCCATGGGGTCCTGAAGGTATCACGACAAAAATCATTTCTGAATTTAAGTTGAAATTATCTACTCACAGGAATTTTTCCTGGTACTTTTAGTTATACAACCTTGAGTAATTGTTATCTTTGATTGTGTGTCACATAAATACAATTAAACTGTCTTATTATATATGAAATGGTTCGTACCAAGTTGAGTGCACCATCATTGATCTGATTGGAAAAGTTAAGCAGCTTCGGGTTTGGTTACTACTTGGATGGGTGACCGTTGAGAAAAATTTGGGATGGGTACGGTCAGATCTAACCATAATAAATGGGAAATGTACCTATCAAATATGATCCAATCATATTTAATTTTATCTCATCATACATTATTGGATCAAATTGTGTATAGTTTGATCAAATTATATATGATTTGATCAAATTTGATAGGTATAAAATTCATATATGGTTAGATCTGACCACTTCATATATGGTTAGATCCAACAGATTTTTTCCCGGGCCCTCGGTCAATATTAACCCATGCTTCAGGGGGTCCAAAGTTTTCAAATTTCAGTAAAATTTCTCATATAATAATTTTTTTTTTTTTTTAAATTAACAATTTTTCAGAGGTCTAGTCGATGGTAGGGGTCCTCTTGGTGACCCAGAACCCGGTCATCCATCAAAAAATTACATAAACGTATAAACAGGGGTTTCCAAAATATCCACTTTTTGCATAATTACACCAAAATCAAGAAATGCGCGAATATTTTTATTTTATGAGATATGTTGCATATTTTGAGGTTTACATATTTGAAAATATCTTCAAAATGAAAGGGAAGCCCATCCCCACCACCCCTCCATAGAACATGAGACATTTTGCCATGAAAACTTTGTTTTTCCAAAACTGACCCCACTTTGAGGATCCCTAACGCCCTGCGCCTTTGAGGAAGGAGTCTAATATTTTGATGGGATGTTTTCAACACAAAATGAACCGCTCTCGTGCATATAGTAATTAGAGTGATCATTTTTTCACTTTGCCCTAATACAAAGTAGGTAAAATAAGTAATTTCATTAAAAAACACAGGACAAAGTTTTCATAGCAAAATGTCCCATTTTCTATGGAGGGGTGGTGGTGATGGGACTTCCCTTTCATTTTGAAGATATTTTCAAATATGTAAACCTCAAAATATGCAACATATCTCATAACATAAAAATATTCGTGCATTTCTTGATTTTGGTGTAATTATGCAAAAATGTGGATATTTTGGAAACCCCTGTTTATACTTTTATGCAATTTTTTGATGGATGACCGGGTTCTGGGTCACCAAGAGGACCCCTACCATCGACTAGACCTATGAAAAATTGTTAATTTAAAAAAAAAAAAATTTATTATATGAGAAATTTTACTGAAATTTGAAAACTTTGGACCCCCTGAAGCATAGGTTAATATTGACCGAGGGGGCTCAAATTTTTACCACGTTATTTTGACACCAAAACACAACTTTTGTGCCGTAGGCTGTTTCGATTTTCGAAAAAAAGTCAAAATCATTCCACCCTAGTCTCTACAGGTCATGAAAATCATGAAAAGTCATGAAATTTGAAAATGGGTCATGAAAGTCATGAAAAAGTCATGAATTTTTCAAAAAAATCACTAGGTCATGAAAAGTCATGAATTTTGCTGCTGGAAGTCATGAAATTTTTATTTATTAGGTAAAATTTGCACATTTTTTCTTTCATAATTGAATTTCTTCAAAAAAAAAATTTCGCTCTCGCTACGCTCGAGCAGTATTCCGTTTTCTATTTGATAACAGAGTTGGAAACTTTCAGTAGTTCAAATTTACATTTTCAGTGATTTTTACACTCCCCTTCCCCCCGAAAAGCATCACTTCTCTTTATTTTTACACTTATTTTGTACCAAATACCTTCGAATATTTTGTTCGTATCATTTTTTTCTTTGGATAGCAGAAGTATTCATATGCATTCATTAAACTTTTTTTTTTAAATTGTAGATTTTTTGGTTACAAAAAACGGGGTCTGGGAGGGCATAGGTATATTTAGGGGGCTCAAGGGGTATTCGACCACTCCCTCAATATTTTTTAAAATAACTATCCATCACAAAATAATATAGGAAAAAAAAAAAAATTTTTGCCCCATATTCATTCCAAGTTACACTTATGCTGGAAGGGGGCCCCCTGAAAATGTTGAAATATTGTTCATGAAAAAGTCATGAATTTTCAAAAAAAAAATTAATGTAGACACCCTGAATTAGTAATTTATATGAAAATCTCGTGATTTTTTTTCTTCAAAAATTTTGCGAAACATTGATTTCATAAATTTAAATAATCTCTGAAAAATCAAGGTGTCTACAGATCTTAGAAGTCATGGAAAAGTCATCGATTTCGAAAAAGGTTCATGGATTTTGCAAAAAAAATTTTCAAGTCATGGAAAGTCTTGAATTTTACTGTTTAGAGTAATGGATTTTGACTTTTTATTGCGCAAAATTAGCATTTGAAAAAATTCAAAATAGCAATTTTTGAAAAAAAAATTGCCCTCGCCCCTCGCTCCGCTCCAGAAGTACCATTTTAGATTTGGCAACAGTGTTGGAAATTTTCAGTACTTCAAGTTGGCATTCAGTGATTTTACCCCCTCCCCACCTAAAAAGCCTTTTGGTATTTTTTACTAAATACTTTCGAACATTTAGTACCTGTCATTTTTCCCCTTGAGTATAGCAGAAGAATTCATTAAATGAAGTATTATTTGTTTGTGGCAAAATAGTTTTTTTTTTTTTTTTTTTTTTGCTGATTCTATAAGGAAGGATTTATCCAAAGTTTTTCATTTTTATGTATTTTTACAAATTATTTTCGAATTCTATATTTTCTCATTACTGATAAGAATGCCACTCTGAACAAGAACAAAAAAAAAAGAAATGATGAAGGGGTCATTCAACATTTGGACAAAATGTAAAAAAATGGTCATGGAAAAAGCCATGGAAAAGTCATGAAAAGTCTTGGATTTCCAAAAAAAAACAATTTTTAGATAGATACCATGAAAATCCTTACGTATTTTCTAAACAAAAAAAATCTCTTGAAATTCGGTGTTTTTGTTGTTTTTTTTTCAAATTTAAAAATATGCCCTGAAGATTTCCAAACATATTTGTAAAAATTCTGCGAAAAAATTCTCCGAAATTTTTTGAAGAATTCTTTGTCAATTGGCCATTGGGTAAAGAAAACTCTCTAAAATTTCACAAAACACTTTCTAGAATGTTGTAAATTTTTTTTTTTAAATTTTACCATAAATTTTTCCAACATTTGAAAAACAATTTATAAAATTTTGTAGAAAAATTCTCCAGTTTTCCAAAGAAATTTTGTAAAAATTCTGCGAAAAAATTTGCTAAAATCTTGTGTAAAATATAATTCTATAATATAGTGGAGAGAGTGGATGATGTGGTCAGGTGCACGATGTAGACAGTGGATTTTTTGTATAATTTGCTTTTGAAAAATTTTCTGAAGTAGTATGTGGTAACTAACACATACAATGATTTTTTTTTTAATAAGCTACGGTTACAATTTTTAACATCCTCTTTTTTTCTGAGAGCCCTTCGCCTTCATAAAAATCTCCTTATCAACTGTGGAAAAAATATTAAATTGGTGAAAAGGATTCAACCATGCTTACCCATTATTGGGTATAGGGGGACCGTTATATTATTATATTATGAGCTTGTGATATTAAAAATACTTCAATTGGAAAAAAATATTTTACCTGTGAAAATGCTTCAATCAGAAAAAATGTTGCGACAGGTGAAAAAATTTCACCTGAAAAAAATCTTAATTTGTAAAAATGCTTCAACTGAAAAAAATGAGTATATTCAAAAAATATGGATTCACTTGTGATAATGCTTCAACTGGCAAAAAATATTCAACTTGGGAAAATGCTTTAATCAGAAAAATGTTTCGACAAGTGAAAATACTTCACCTGAAAAAAATATTCAATTTTTGAAAATTATTTCTTCAAGTAGAAAAAATATTCAACTTGTAAAAATGCTCCAAGTGGAAAAAAAATATTCAATTTGTGAAAATTCTTCAACTGGAAAAAAATCGATTTGTAAAAATGCTTCAAACAGAAAAATTATTCAAAATATTCAACTTGTGAAATTGCTTCAACTTAAAAAATATTCAACTTGTGAAAATACTTCAACTGGAAAAAATATTCAACCTGTGAAAATTCTTTAAGTGGAAAAAATTCGATTTGTGAAAATGCTTCAAAACCAGAAAAAATTATTCAACCTGAAAGTAGGTATTCAACTTATGAAATTGTTTCAACTTGAAAAATATTAACTAATAAAAATGATTGTTTTCTTGTTTTTCTTTTTTTTTTCTTTTTTTTCTGGAATAAATCTTCTATTTTTGGAGGAAAAAATTTGATAATCTGAGGCATTATTTTATGCATTTTTTGAGTCATTCTAAACCATCTACGAGTTCATATATTTTATGAACACTGCACATATTAACTCGCTAAAAAATTTCCTTTATTTGCATTTTGTATAGCTTAGTTTTGTAATATTCCAAAATAAGAGACTTCCAAAATTCTCTCTGCTAATAATTGGGTTAAAAAAAGATTAGTTAATTTTGTGAAAACTCTCTAAAAATTTTTTATAAGATCCTCCAGAAATTTGTAAAAAAAATCGAATTTTCGCAATACATTTTCTACCCATTTTAACCATTTTTGAAAAAATTTCTAAAAATTCTGTTACCTAGAAAATTTCCTAAAAAATTTTAAATGTATGTTTGAATTTCAGCAAACAAATCTCGAAATTCTCTAAAAAATTTTGAAGAATTCTGTGAAGTGGTCCTCTGAAATGTTTTGAATTTATTTGGTACTTTTTTTTTCTAAAATTGTGTGAAAATTCCTTCAAATTTTGCAAAATATTTTTAGAAATTTTGTGGAAAATGTTTTTGCCTTAAAAATTTCAGAAGAGTCAAAACAAATTGAAAGACTTTTATAGTTCGTAAATTCTTTTATTGCAATCTTTTGAAAATCCCAGTTTAGAATCTCATGGAAATTTTATAAAAATTTGTTGTGCTTCGAATTTTTTTGAACAATTTTCTAAACTCGTTTAAAGAGTTATTTCAGAGTAAAATTTTAAATAAGAATTAGATGCATTTTCATTCTGAAGGAATTCGAAAAATTTACTAAAATTTTGCACATTTCTAATCAAAATCATCAGAAGTATATACAGAATAATAGTATCACCTACATATACAGGGTGTCCCGTCACCAGTTGACACCCCTTCACCAGCGATATAGTCAACTCAAACTAAGCTCATGTATGCATGTTTGCCGACCCTGTGAATTGAAGGGGCAAAGATATGCTCAACTGAAAATTTTCATTTTTTAGTTTCGTTTCAGATTTTTAACCATGCGCTACTCGACAACCGAGATAGGTAGAAAGTTGCACTTTGCGGCGTTGGAAAGGAAATTTTGTGTAGAATTTTTTAGTGGGGTTGATCATTGAACTAGGTAATCAGGGGGGTCTGTGCTGCACTAATTATCTTGAAAAACGTGTTCAAAATTGGCGATTTTTTTGCAATTTTTGGGGAAATCTGAAAAAAGTTTCATCATTTGGTATTATTATTATGGCTTCCCTTGGATGAAAAAAGTTTGACCTTTTGAATGTCGCAAACCAGACCCTTCTATCTCACTTCGTTAAAAAGTTATAGCAATTTCAATTTCAAAATCAGGTCTAAAAAAAAGAAATGAAAAAATTCAAAAAATTTTTTTTTCTAAAATGTTGTTTACTTTATTTTAAACATCGAGTTTCACTCATAATCATTAGTTATGTTAGGTTTCAAGTTTCAAAAATAACATAAAAAGGAATTTTAAAATTTTTTCAAAAAATTAATTTTTTTTCTGCTAAGATTTTGAAATTGAAATTGCTATAACTTTTTAACCAAGAGAGATAGAAGAGTCCGGTTTGCGGCATTCAAAAGGTCAAACTTTTTTCATCCAAGGGAAACCATAATAATAATACCAAATGATGAAACTTTTTTGAGATTTCCTCAAAAATTGCAAAACAATCGCAATTTTTGAACACGTTTTTTAAGATAATTAGTGCAGTACAGACCCCCCTGATTACCTAGTACAAATATCAACCCCACTAAAAAATTCTACACAAAATTTCCTTTCCAACGCCGCAAAGTGCAACTTTCTACCTATCTCGGCTGTCGAGTAGCGCATGGTTAAAAATCTGAAACGAAACTGGAAAATGAAAATTTTCAGTTGAGCATATCTTTGCCCCTTCAATTCACAGGGTCGGCAAACATGCATACATGAGCTTAGTTTGAGTTGACTATGTCGCTGGTGAAGGGGTGTCAACTGGTGACGGGACACCCTGTATATATAAAAAAATTATAATCCAATAGCGAGCAAAACTCGTCTTCAAATTACCATCTCGTCATAGAGTCGGTGTCGCACCGCACACTATTGAGAAATTCTACACCTTAGAACGTGATCACGACAATAGATCAGCTTTCTTGTCGAGCTTAATGATTTCATTTGAATATCGCAATTTGTGGTAATGTGGTTCGGTGGCTTTATCGTTTTATGTAATTTTTTTTCCTTCTAATTATGTAGATTCGGTTAGGTACACACGATTAATGTTAAGGTCACAGGTGAATTGAAAATAAATGCGGTTTTACACGGTGGTATACGTGGTACACTGTAGGCACCTGTTGAGTACGTGTGGCACAGATTACACTTTGTACCTACTTGATACTCGTAACATATTTAATATGGATTTCGTACGAGTTGGCGATTTGATAAGGTTCCTTAGTCTTCTGGAGGTGGCCTCAGATGGTCAATTGGTCGTTCTCTTTATGAAAGAACAGTTCTCGTGTAGGTATTGTTTCAAAGGACATTTGGGAGGTAGGAAAAAACAAACGGAAGAAAGTCACACGTGGAGTGAAATGCGAAGCAGCAAAAAAGCGGTTAGATTTGTGAATCGATAATGACACCATTTAACATAGGTTTTAGCACATACGAGTGGCTCACACTCGCACTACCTTTTGTACGGCGCTGAGTACATTACAAGTCCCCAACTGTTGTGTAAATTTCCATGTAAAAACCCACTCGTGTGCGCTTTTAAAAAGAATACACCTGAACTGAGGTCTGTAGGTCTGTACTAGAAAAAAAATCCTTTTCGATGACTGAGTAGAAACCTATATGCCCCTCGTAGAAAAAAGCTGGCCGCTTTTTAAATACACAGCGTTCAATACCCACCGTCGTGCGCGATATTAAAGAAAAAATAATGGATATTTGGCTATTTTTTCGTCTCGCATCGTACTCCTAAGTAGTTTTATCTGTTCGAGAGGTTGTAAAAATGTAATTGAAAATACCAAGGGACCGGATATGCGCCTTACCTCATGAATGAACTGATCTTTATCAACGAATTCCACAGCCACAGGTCCGGTAAAAAGGCCGACTTGTGCGTGAATAAAGGCATTTTTTTCGCCAGGTAACCTGCGTGATGTTCGTATTTGTGAATGAAAAAAGAGGCGGGAATGAGTTAGCGCCACTCGGATATACGTATAAGGTGTGATTCTGTAACCGTGCACTGTGCAGGGCTTGAGATGTTTTCCAAGATCAGCGTGAAACTTGTTTCTTCTGCGTCCCGCCATCGTATCGCGGTTTATTGTTCGCTCGGATGGAAATCCGCACCGATGTCGAAGAAAAATCGTCATCTCGGTATGTTTACGTAAGAAAGGCGAGCACAAGCGTATGAGCAAAATACCGGTTCCTCGAGCTATCCTAATTTTCACTGTGGTATAATTTATCAAATTTAATGAGAACTTTGGTAGTTAGATAATTATAGGGTTTATTTTTGTGTTTTTTCTCTCTCCTCAAATGCTATATCGAGAAAAGGGTGTAAAAGAGATGCGTTTTTCGACCATAGAGTTTAATAGCCTTGCATCGCTTACGTGTGATCGATGCCGATGCCCGGTGCACATTGTGAGCCTTGGTACGTGCGTATTTTTTTTTTTTTTTTTTTTTTTTTGGAACGATAGATTCGTACAAACACGACTTCGCAGTTCATTTCGTTAACAAAGCCATCTCAATTCTCAAGTGAAGAAATTTCGATTTTAAACAAATTCACTGTGAAGAGAAGGGAGGAAATTTTCTCTCATGAAAAGCAACGGGAGAATAGGATATTTCCAATAAAAAAATCTGAAAAGAAGTAAGATTTTATTTTCTTTAAAATTCGATAAAAATGACTTTGGTAGTTTTTAAATTAAAATTTTTTTTGAAGTTGAATCAAATTTCAAAATAATATCATTATGATAAATCTTCGATAATTGGAAAATTTATTATTAAGTTGAAAATTAAAAATGAAATTGGATCAATTTGTGAAATTCAATTGGATGTATTTGTTATTAAATGTTATTTTGTTCAAAACATCTTTCAAAAGAAGAAAGGGGGAAGAGGGGGGATCCAATCAAAATTTTTATAAGAACCAAAATTGTTGTTAGGCTCAAATCTACAACTTTTATTTTAAACTTTTTTCAATTAGATCCCTCCTTCTCATCCAATCTCACATAACATCAGCTACAGTGCCTTGCACATTAATAATTGGAGGAGAGGAAAGGATATTATGCGAGATTGGAGGAGAGGGAGGGATCTAATTGAAAAAAAATTTCAAATAAAAGTTTTAGAGTTGAGTCTAACAAAAATTTTGGTTCTTACAAAAATTTTGATTGGGTCCCCCTCTCTCCCCCCCCCCCATTTTACATAACATCACTTGGATATTTTTGCAAAATTTGGGTGAGGGGTCAGATTGAAAAATTTTTCAAACAAAAGTTGTAAGTAGAGGTCCTAGAAATAATTTTTATTATTAGAAAATGTTTGATTAGGTCCTCCCCTCCCCTGCAATTATTAATTTGCAAGGCACTGTAGCTTCCAATAATATGACAAGTTTACGAAGTTAAAATGACTTTTTTGAAAAAAAAATGATAAGAACCTTTCTGATAGAAAATTATATAAAAAACATTTTTTATAATAACTATTTTTTCAAAAAATGGGTTATTTAGCGAGATAATTGCAAAAAACGCCACGGCGTGACACATGTCACGCTGTCACACGTGACGCAAGCGCGCTACAGCATGAGACTTTTAGTATGTTAGTTAGGACCCCTTTCACTAAAGAAAACCGCAAAAAATTTCACATACCATTTAGTCCGAATAAAAAAATTATCGTTCCCTGACTATATTGTTTAAATATGAATCTATTTTTAAATTTTCTAAAATTTAATAAATCTCTCGATGTCTATAAAATTTTAAAATTTCCACAAAAATTCAAAATTGAGAAAAACTATCTAATAAAAATTATGTAGTAATTTTGAAATTTTGAAAATTGAAAAAAAATATATGAAAATTTCATTTGTTAAAAAGGAATCAGTCAATCATTTATTTTTGAGTTTTTATAAAGTAATTTTTAAATTCTATAAATATTTCAAAAAAATTTATGTTTGATGAATTTTTACAATTTTTAAAATTTTATCAATTCAATAAAATGTAAAATTTGATGATTTTAAAATTTTAATGAATTTTTGAAGTTCGTTTAGTAATTGATAAAAATAAGAATGTCATTTTAAAATTTTTGTTGAAATTTCGTCAATTTTTGACATTTGAAAAATTTTAAAGATTTGTCAAAAATTCATACGTAAAGGTAATGAAAATTAGAATTTTTAAAATACCTATTTAATATTGAATTATTGACTTTTGGAAAAATTTCAATAGACTACATGATAAAAATTGAAATTTTCGTAATTTTTAAGATTTTAATGAATTTTCTAAATTGGATGAATTTTTCAAGCTTGACAAATTTTTGTAATTTTCAAAATTTTGGTATATCTTCAAAACTCAGCGAAAATCCAAAATTTGGTTGGTAATTTTTCAATTTTCATCAGTTTTTGAAGGGTGTTGTTATTTCCACCCGCCTGGGTGAGTAGTTCATAGAAATGAATCAACTGAATCTTTGGATTTGGACTTGGAATATTTCTTTCAAGTTTCGATGGACATTTATTTTATTCAAAATTGGAGGGGAAGGAAGGGTTAAATCAATTTTTTTGTAATATTCAAAATTATTCTCAAGTCTTCAAGCTATAACTTTTGTTTGAAGTTTTTTTAAATTGGACCCCCCTCCCCACTGATTTAGCACAACACTTCGAAGATATTAATTAAAAATCTCAGATAAATAAGCGAGGAAGGTACCGATTAAAAAAAATTTCAAATAAAAGTTGTAGAGCAAGATCCTAAAAATAATTTTGGTCATTATAAAAATTTCGATTGGATCTCTCCCTTTCCTCAAATTTCACATAATATCAGGTAGATACTTTTTCAAAATTTGTCGAAGGGGTCCAATTGAAAAATTTTTCAAACAGAAGTTGTAGATTGAGGTCCAAGAAATAATTTTTGTTATTATAAAATTTTGGATTAGACCCCTCCCTCCTCTCCAATTTCGCATAATGGCTTGGACACTTATATTATTAAAAAATTGCGAAGGTAGAGTTCCAATTGAAAAAATTTTCAAACAAAACTTGTAGCTTGACGTCTTGGAAATAATTTTAGTTATTACAAAAATTTCGATTGGAGCCATCCCTCCCCTTCAATTTCGAATAAATTACATGTTAATTGAAATAAATTTACCAAGTCCAGAATCTAAACTGATGGAAGTAGGAAGTGTGAGCAATTTCGTTCATGTTCACTACAAATCCGAGCAACTACTCACCCAGGCGGGTGGAAATAAGAACACCCGTTTTTGAAATTGAATCATAAAATTTAATGAATCTTGACATTAAGAAAATTTAAAAAATTCGATAAAAATTCATTTATAAACTTTCGTTGAAATACAGCCAAGTGGTGAAATTTGTTGCCAAAAATTCAAAATTTGATAAAAATTGAAACTTTGAAAATTTTAAACTTCAATTTATTTTTTGAAATGATGAATCTTCGACATTTGGACGACTTTTAAAATTCAATTACACTTAATTAGATCATTTTTTCTAGGGATTAGCCTAGGTAATCATTTTTCAAACATTTTTAAAATTAAATAATTTTTAATTTTTAAAGTGAAGGGTTTAAAAATTTTTTGGAGTAAAAATCTTCTAATTTTAATGCAAAAAAAAAAAATTAAGGAAGAATTATTTTATTTTTAAAGAAAAAAGACTCAAGCATTTAATCTGGTACATTATTTAAATTTTGCACCATTTTAAATTACCTATATGATTTTCATACATCATCGTGAAAATTGGGCATTTCAACTTGCTCAAAAAAATTACTTTCATTAGCATTTTGTGTGTTTCAGTTTTGGGGCCTCCAAAATCAGGGCCTCTGAAATTCTCAGAGTGCAATATGCAGTCGCACGTCCTAGTTTGTTTGAAAATCAATTTTTTTTTGCAATTTTCGATCTCAATTACCGAACGTTTTAATGATTTTAAATCGGTCGAGCTGAAATCGCCAAATCGAAAATGATCCTTGAAGAATTTTCTTGTGGTAAAAATGTAAAATCCTTTTAGGGAGCTAGGTACTAAAACATTTTTTTTTAATTCAAGCTTACTGTTTAAACGAAGCTTGAAAAAATATATTACAGTCGTGTTTCAAAATTGCAAAGATTTCAATGATAAAATTTCAAAAATATTTTATGAAAAAAGTTCAAAAATTGAAAAAAAATTATCTTTTCAATTTAAAATTTTTCCAAAATTGTATTTCAGTTGTTATTTCATGAAAAAAAAAATGTTTTTCAAAAAAAAATATTGAAATCTTTCCTTTAAATTTTTGAAGTCAAATCTTTAAAAATGAAAAAATTCTTTCCAGTTCAACATATTATAGTAGAGATGAGGAGATTACACCTTGGTCCGATTCTGTCACTCCACACCTCCAGGGGGTTGTGTATCTATAGGTATGGTAATCCCGCACTCGACCCCTCCTGTTAGAAATTTGACTCAAAACACTCGATGTAATAAAGCTACCGCTGGTATCTTCTCGATACGGTATTGGTAAAAGTATTTCAAATACACGTACGTGTATAGGTAAGTAGGTATACGCGGTGGTGAAAAATCCTTACGCGGTTAGAAGCAGATATCTCGCAGAGAATTAAATGGATGGCGCTAACACGACATGTTTTTAAAAAGGAAGGAATTCAAAGAATCTCTTTTGTGACATATTACCGTCTTCTAGTTAGAAAAAAAAGAAGAAAAAACAATTCCATTCAAACGATTCCAGAAACAATGGAATACCTTCTCTGTGGTCAACCGTCTTGGTCTTTTCAAATTGCCGTCTTGGTTTTTAGTATATTAAGACCCGGTCCCAAAAATGCGGTGAAATATGAAGGAAAAAAATCAATTTTTCAGAAATTCATAAAAACTCGGTTTTCTCGAACGGAGATGACTTTTTTTTAAATGCAAAATTAATTACTCGTGGTGAGGTCTGGCCAGATAGAGAGATATTTGAGAGAGGTTTGTAATTTGGCCGAGAGAGATTTTCATCGGTTAAGAAATGTTCTGTGTGGTAGATGATTTATCTATTTGTAAGTATGTTAGAAATATATTATGAATGTTGAAAAGAGGAAAGATTGGAGAAGAATTTCGAAGTCGGTGATGTGATAATGATAAATCAGAAAATTGGAAAATTTTGAATCTGATTTAAGAATTATTAGTTATCACTTGTGAATCAAATGTTCTAAAAAAAAATTCAAAATGTTGATTACTCAATTTTTGGGAAAATTCTTGGATATTTCATTTTTGAAAATAAGGCGTACCTACTTAGCAGAGATGAGCAGATCCATTTGTGAAAGGATCTAGATCCAGATCCAGATCTTTTGCCTCATTGGATCTGCAAAAGATCCAGATCCAGATCAGATCCTAAATTGATTAATACAGCTCGGATCTTTAAAATTTAATTCGAATTCAATTTTATACAAGTCGGACAATTTGGAATTTTTAGCTCTGAAAAAGTTTCATCTAAGTTCTCAATTTTGCAACATTTAATCTGAGAAATTAATGAAAATAAACCCCCAAAAAAACCCAAAATTATAAATTTTAGGTGTTTTTTTGGTTCTTTTTCATTTATTTCATTGATTATTGGAGAAATTGTTGAAAACACCAGTGAAAAATTCATTTCATAGAGAAAAAACGATGAAATTAAGAAAAAAAAAAATTTTGCATCTGGATCTGAATTTTTTGAAAATTTGAGGATCTAAAGATCCAGATCAGATCCTTTCCACAATTAAAGGTACTGATCTAGATCAGATCCAAAATTTTGGATTTTTGGATCTATAGATCCAGTTTCCAAATTTTAGGATCCGGATCTGCCCAACTCTGATACCTAGGTACCAAGGTATCTAAGTAGTTTTTTTAACATGAAAAAACGAAAAATTATAATAGTATTTTTGAACTTTGAAGATGTCATTTAAAAAAAATTAATTTTCCATAATTTTTTAATGATTTTTTTACTCTTGCGCATGAAGATTTTAAAACGATATACCTTACTTTGATTTTTTTTTTTTTTTTTGAAAAATAGAAGCTCAATTAGGTAATTTATAATTATTTTATTTTAATTATGAAAAATCAAGTTTTAGTTTTTTCTTTCAAAAAATAAGAGGTGCCTCTTTCAAAAAAAAAAGTTGGAATGTTTAGAATTTTTTTTTTCTACACATACAAAAAAAACGACCTTTTCCTCGTTATTTTTGAAATTTAAAGTATCGTTTCGTTCTTCGTTTTTTAAATTTCATTTTTTCGTTTTCAGTTTCGTTTTTTTCCCGTTATGTTTCACAACCCTCCCACCAAATAAAATTACCCATAAAAAACTGAGAATTTCCTTACGTTCACCCATACTAAAAAAGAAAAAGGTATTTCTTAACCCGAGAAAATTTCGAAATTTTTTCTTTAAAAAAAATCGATATTCTACCTCCTAAGAATTTTAGAAATATTTTTCAAAAATTAACTACTCCGAAAAAATTGAAAGAATTTTGGAAAATAAGAAATTTTTAAAGTACCTATTTTTTGGGATATTGTTATTTCAAAAACATATGAAATATTTTTATTACCTAGGTTTTTTCTTTACCAAAAAATTGAGATTTCTCTTTTTCAAAAAAAGTTTAGATTTTTTTTTTCTTCTAAAAATGACAAAATCTTTTTTCAGAAGGAACATAAATTTTTTTCCCCCAAAAAGCACCAGATTTTCCCCAAAAACTGAAAAAATAATATTTACCCTCCTTCAAAAAATGAGAAAAAAATTAGAAATTGAAACAATTTTTCATATAGAACAACAGGGTAATGTAAAGCCTGTAGCAGAGGTGTACTAATTTTTTTTCTCAAAAAAAATAAGAATTTTTTCTTTTAAAAAAATGAAAGAAATTGTAAAATTTTCTTCTCCTGATTTTTTTTAAAATTGAGATTATGTAACTAAAAAAAAATCCCCAAAAATGAGATATTTAAGTTTAAACAGAAAAAAGTGCTTTTTTTTAAATAAAATATTTGACAATACCTAATCATGATTATTTTCTCAAAAAAATTATTCTTGAAAATGACAGCTTCTTTCTGCATGAAACAGTGACTTGAAAAAAAAAAATCTTTAAAAATGAGAATGATTTTCAAATTACCTATCTACTTCAGAAGAACTGAAAAATCCCCTTCGTGACCCGTTGTATTTCAGATTTCAATTTCTAAAAAAATAAGTATAGGTACAAATAGACAGCCAAAGTACACCTACAAATACAAACCTGTCTTCTTCCAAATCCAGTTGAAAAGAACGATATGTATGTTATCAGTTCGAATCGTACAACCTTTTCATTGACACAAAGTTCAGAATTCTAGCCGAAAGCTTCTGCGGCGGCGCACCGCATATTTCAAAAATAACGGTTACTAGAAAAAATTCCATTATCGTAGTAATTAGGTTGACTGGTGCAATTCTAATCAAGCGGAATTGTTTCATTGATATAGACAATAGCGCGAAATATACTCGATACGCAAAATAGATCGAAATTGCAATCCGATGTCGAGGAAGTACTCATACCTGTCGATGCGTTCTCCGGCGCGCATTGCTATTTAAAATTCCATTAAAAAAGAATCGCTTCGAGTATTCCGTAATAACTAAAATTAAAAAGCTCTTCGCACTAACACGTATCTATCTGTATCGTATCGCATCGCTTCCAATTATTTCATACTTAATTCAATGTTTATAAGGAAGAAGAAGAGAAAAAAAATCATTAACTGAAAATTATTATTCTCACGATTCATTGAGATGAGGTATTCAGTTCTTCTCGGCGCGCATATAGGTACGATTTCTTATACGTTTAGGGCGGTATGTACCTACAACGATGAAGGCAGGAGGGGGCTACGGGGGTGAGAACGTTGCACAATGAGAAAAAAATATATAAGCCTTTTCTTGTTATAAAACCGTAATATCAGAAGTGTATTAATAATCATGACAAACTCGACCACGTTCATCGGTTGATAGATGGTCTCTCAATAAAATCATTTAGTACGGATATGATTGATTACCGGTATACTTAGCGGATAAATAATGTCTTGAGGCGGACTAACTTTAAGACAGTATGTCTGCTGGTATATCACAGTAGAGTATATGCTGCAATGCAACATCCATTCGACTCGAGACCGGATTTTTTTTACTCCAGCGCCGATTTTTCAACTGGTCAGTGCAGGGACGATGCACTGCTCCGCACCAACGAACCGAGTTTAGAATGGTCAAATTGACTCCTAATAAAAGCATTAATCTAATTATCTTCTCGAGACTTGCAATTGCATGCTTCAAGAATTTCAAATTGGCTAAAAAAATCTAAATTTTGTGAACACTATCTAAAATTTCTTCAAAAGATCTTCCAGTTTGTGAAAAAATTTCGAATTTTCGCAATACATTTTCTAATAGTTTTTGAAAAATTTTCTAAAAATTCTGATACCTAAAAAAATTCCTAAATTTTTCTAAATGTAAGCTTGAGTTCTGTAATAGGTACAGTAAACAAATCTCGAAATTCTCTAAAAATTTCTGAAGAATTTTGTGCAATATTCCTTTGAAATGTTTTGAATTTAATTGGTATTTTTTTTTAAATGGTGTGAAAATTCTTTCATATTTTGCAAAATGTTTTTTAAATCTCTGGAGTTTTTTTTTCTTCAAAAATTTTAGAAGAATTTTAAAAAATTGAAAGTATTTTCAAAGGTCAGTTCTCATGAAAGTCACGAAATTTGAAAATGGGTCATGAAAGTCATGGAAAAGTCATGAATTTTTCAAAAAATCACTAGGTCAAGAAAAGTCATGAATTTTTGATAATATTACCCAGACAAATTTACAAATTCGCTTAAAAGTGAAATTTTTTCAAACTATTGCATCTTCTCAAAACCAAAAATAAAAATTTAAAAAAAATGCATAAAATATTGTGATTTCTCTGAAGAAGATAATTGAAGATTTTTTTTCAAAGGGGAGGGAAACCTCTATTTTTTGGGAAAAAATACCCATTTCTTGGAATGAAGAAAAAAAATTTTCTGGAATGAAAAAAAAAATGATTTTTTTTGGTAAAAACAATTTTAAAAATTGTTTTGGAATAAAAAATAAATTTTTTAAAAATTTGATGACTTTAAGATTATTTTGTTTTACATATTTTATTTTTATTTCAAATTTTCAACATTTCGTTCGACATTTCATGCTGTACAAGGCGTAAAAAAATTCTCAATTTTTTTTAAGCAGGTAAAAAAATTTCTTAAACTTTTGCGAAAAAACTTTCATTTATTTAAGGGGGGGGGGCTGTGAAAGAAAAATTTATTGAATGCATAGCGTTGACAAGCGGAATTTTCTAAGACCTATGCATGACGTCATTTTGATTTTTCATCTATGAAGTTTTGAAGAAAAATTGAAAACTAATTTCATCTTGCTTTTTTTTACAAAAAAAATTTAATTTTGATTTTTGAAAAATAAAATGCATTGAGTTTTAAAAAAAAGAAAATTACTTATAATATTCATTTTGCATTTTGATAATGCCATTTTATAGAAACTATTGAAAGATTTTTTGGAAAATGAAAAATTTTTAGTGTCAAAATTCAAGAAAAACATGAGTTTTGCTTAATGCCCCGTTTCCAGAAAAATTATGCAACCCACCAAACTTTTTCTCAGAATGTTTTTTATTCAGTAGAGTCTGGTCTGTAGTCGGACGAGAGGGTTTTGGAAAATTCCTACTTTCCCTCCGATTTTATCAAACTTTCTCTTAATTTTCATCGAAGTATTCCGGTCAAATCGAAAGAAATCGTCAGCAAATTACAATTTTGCAAAACCCTCTTGTCAGACTACAGGGAAGACCATAGATATAGATATTAATAAACTGGATCGGCAACTCGTGAAGCAAAAACAAATTTGATAAGCCACTCCCCTTTAGTTTTTCAAATTCACATTTTTAGAGGAGAAAATTCATGAAAAACTTCAAATTTTTTGAATTTTTACTCGTATTTCTGTATATTAATTGTTACAAGATGGGAAAAAAATATTTCAACCCCGTTAATTTGACACTACAAAAGAAAAACTAATTTTCCTTCAACTTCACCCTCACGACTCTGATTGGCTACATTTTTCACCCTCACGCATCTGATTGGCTGATTTTCTGCTTCAGTTTTTCCTGTACATTTTAGATGTAAGGTGCCGATCCAGTTTATTATCTATATCTATGGGCAAGACTCTACTGAATAAAAAACATTCCAAGAAAAAGTTTTGTGGGTTGCATAGTTTTTCTGATAACGGGGCATTAAGCCAAAATCGTGTTTTTCTTCAATTTTGGCACTTGAAATTTTTCATTTTCCAAAAAATCTACCAATAATGTCTACAAAATAAAATCATCAACGTGCAAAATGTTTTTTTTTTTTTTTTTTTTTTTTTTTTTTTTTGAAAACTCGATGCATTTTATTTCTCAAAAACCAAAACTTATTTTTTTTTCTAAAAAAACAACAATAAGATGAAATTAGTTTCCAATTTTTCTTCAAAACTTCGTAGATGAAAAATCAAAATGACGTCATGCATAGGCCTTAAAAAATTCCTCTTGTCAACGCAATGCATTCAACAAAAAAAAATTTCGCAGCCCCCCCCCTCACCCCTTAAAGTCAAAAATCTGAATTTCATCGTTTTGGAATTGAATTATTTTGAAGTAAAGATACTTTTCGAACTCTAGAATATAAAATCTCTTTTTTTTTCTTCAATTTTATGACAAATAATTTTTTTGAATAAAAAAAAAAAATTTTAAAATTTTTTTGGTTCAAAAATTTTTAAAAATTGTTTTGGAATAAAAGTAATTACTCAATATTGTTCTTGAAAAAATAAAGAAATCTCAACTCAACTTTTTGGGGATCATTTTTTTATTCTTTGATAGTAAAATAAATAAATAAAATATTTTTTAAAGTTTGAGACGAAAAAAAGCATAAAATAATGGTTTTTTGTTGAAAAAGTTGTTAAAAATTTATTTAGGAGAATTTTTTGTTTGAAAATTTTTCGTTTCATTTCTAGGAAAAATTACGACATGAAAACAATTTCAAGCATCCACCTTTTAGAAAAGAAATTATTTTGAATTACACCCTTGAAAATTCTAAGTATATTCATTCAACTTTTTTTGTTGAAATTGTGTATTTTTTTTATAAAAAAAGAGGGCCTCGGAGGGCATTCAAGGGGCATTTGCCCCCTCCCTCAATAATTTTTCTAAATATAGTGAAAAAATGAGGGAAAATTCCCCCAAATATTTCTTACAAGTTACGCGTATGCCCATGCCGGAGGGAGCCCCTGGAAATATAGAAATATTGTTTATGAAAAAGGTCATGAAAAAGTCATGAATTTTCAAAAAAAAAAAAAACTTTAGACACCCTGTTATTTTAATTTTTTTGGACAAAGAAATGTTTCTAAAGAAGGCAAAAATTGCCAAATAATATTTCAATATTATAGTGTTTTCAGTATTTTTATTATTTTTCACTTCTCAGACTAATTTTAGAGAATATTCGAATAGTTTTTCAAATTATAATTTCGTTTGACCAATAATAAACTGAATTCCGGTCACCTGATTGGCTTATGGTATTTTATTCAAATTTTCCATAGAATATATTTCGTAACTAAAAATGTCAAAATACTTATTGGAGTACATTTTTGTATATCTAATGATGGTCATTTTCATTTCCTTTCCCTCCTCAATTTTTTATGCGATTCAAGTTCACTTCACTTTCAACAACTAAAACTCCAAAATTAATTTTCAACGTACGAACACCCCCTAGTCTAATCCCATCCTTATAATCCACAGTGAAAAAGAAACTCTCAGTTACATTGATACAGCTCGAGGCGAGATTTCCTCCAGATAAGAATCCATTGTTAGAATAGTATTCTGGTATAGGATACAAAAGTTGTAAATTTATTACTTCCTATTATCTTGGAAAGGATACGATTGACATGAAAGTGAACGCGCAGTGATTGGCCCGAAGGTATTTTTCCAGTCGAGAGCTCGATTTGGAAAATTACAAGCGCTATAAAATAATCAGTCACAATAGTGGTATTTACCAAACTTCCAGGCGCACCTTTTGGCACACCTACTGTTAGAACAGTAGAAAGATTGACACTAGTGATAAGAAGATTTCGTTTTTGGTATTCAGTAGTACCTAAAAAGGAAGGCTCGCGAGTTTAAATAATGAATTCTTTTTTTTTTTGATTTTTAACATTTTTTTTCCAAAATTGAAAATGATAATATTTTTGCCAAAAAAAATAAAAATATGACGTGATTTTTTTTTAGATATTTGATTTTTTGGAGTAGGTATCTAGGAGATTAGGTGATAAATTGATATCAAAGTGGTGGAAATTCCTTGACGATATTTTGGGAACCTTGGCATATATGTAGTACGAGTATATCTATTTCCTAAGCATATACACCGGAGCATTGATAGCTTCTCTAATACATTATCGGTATATTAATACCGCTACGGTGGTCCGCATCAAAAACTCGAAGACCTTTCCAAAATCTTGTCTTTTTTTTCCTCCGCTTCGTCCAAAGATAGCATCCGAAAGTATATTATAAAAGGTTGTGAGAAATCAATTTGCCCTATTAGTACCTGCTCTTATTAGAGAGAGACATCTTTTTTTACGAGCCCGTCGTCGATAAATAAACATTAAAATGTCGTACAGCGCTATTAAATACGGGTGAGAATATTTTAAAACAACGTAATAAGTGAGCCATTAGATGTTGATACCTGGTTAAGGCATTCTTCAAATATATTCAGCATCAGCATGTTAACAAACTCATGTTTTATCGATTCGCCTGCGATGTGTTCTTTCATGAAAAACTATAGCCCACTGCGTGTGTTTTCGATCCTCTCTTGGCCACCTCGCAACTCAGCCCAGCCAGGTAGAGTCTCGGTCTGGAACTAATTATTATCGCGTTCCGAGTGATTTTTGTTACTCCATTATAATTAGCTGATTAGTACGAGAGCTCGATGTTAGATAAGGCTTGACAGCGACACATCGACAGTGACTGGGCCAGCAACCAGCATTGGTTTGATGTTTGTCGCGTGTAATGATCGATCCAAATACCTCCGGAATGGTTCCTTTTTGGAAAAAATTTCCAGCATGAGTCATGCCATGTCATAACTCTTACCTACCACAATACATAGAAGAGTCCAGAGAATTGGTACGAGTCGTCTGGACTCTGGGGTGGCTGGCGCATGGCTCAGGCGGCGTTTAGCCAAACGATAAATCTCACTGGGGAATGGCGCTGCTCGGCGGCGGCTTCGGTTCTATATCGGCAGCCAGTACATGATTAATCAGACCACCTTTGTGATCGGTATGTTTAATTATACAAAATCTCCGGCGAGAAATTATACTGCAAGGTACTTATGGTCTCGAATTCGTAGAATACTCAGCGGACACAGACGCGTCCAAGTGATCGCCTAAATTTTTCATCAACGTAATGCGATTTTGTTGTTAAGGTGAGAATGGAACCGATGTGACGGAGACTGTCCAGTCAGATAGATCAAGAGTCATATCTCCCTGGAGATAGAGAAATATCCTTAGATGGGAGAGACAGGCAGAGGAGAGATTTTTAGCCGGTTTAGTGCCACGTGTTGCATAGCTACAAATATGGTGGGAAAATTCAGCTTCGATACAAGTTTTCCTCCAATTGTGACCGTGAGATGGATTTTCGTGGAAAAATAAATGTAACTCGTATTTATAAATATGGGGGCGATAAGTACTTTAAGATGTTTTTCTCTTGTGTGATTTATGGTTTTGAAGTATTTTTACTTTTCGACATTTTCGATAGTCTGGATTTTTAGTACTGGTTTAGTTGAGTGATTTGTCGTAATTTTGTTAAAATTTGTTTTTATTTCGATTTCGACAGAGATGGTCTATTTTTTTTTTTTTTTTTTTTTTTTGTCAAATGTCGAAGATTTAAGAATCGAGTTTATTTTTAGTGTTTTTGAGTGCTTTATTATGGGTTTTGTGAGTTTAAAAAGACATCTTGACAAATTGATGGAAAGTTAGAATCGAGTAAAAAACATTATCTCGTTTTGTTACAATTCCTAGAAACAAAAATTTTCTCAATAAAATGACGGGAAAAAAATATTAAAAAACCTATTTTTTCAACTAAGTAAAAGCAAGTCTTACATATTGAGTAAGAAAAATAGATTAAATTGAAATTCGATTTTTGGTATGTGTAGGAGGGGGAAAGGGTCAAAAAGTTGAAGAATACGAAACATTTCTCAGATAGATAAGATTTTTTAAAACGCTTCTGTGTGAATTTTGTGAATCCTGCAAATGCTCTGTTTTTGGCTCAAAGCGTTTTTTCGGTGGTTTTCAAACTTCAATTTTTTTCGAACTGAAAATGTTTTTTTCAATTTGAGGTTTTTTCAACTATTTTAATTTCAATTTTTTTTGCAAATACCTTCCTAATAAAAAATGACTTCCAATTTTTTTATTTTTTATTTTACTCAATTTTCAGATATTTTAAATTCAATAAAAAAGTTGATAACTGATTTTTTCATTTTAAAAAAAATACCGACTTGAACATTTTTAAAATTAATACTACTTAAAAAATTTTAAACACATTAAAAATTATTATCGGATAGATAAAATAAAGGGGGAAAAGCTGGTATTTTGAATGAAGTCTCTCAAAAGACCTGTTTAGCCCCAAAACTTCACGTTTTCGGTGTTTTCAAACTTCAATTTTTTTCAACTTAATAGTTTTTCTTCTTACTAGAGATTGTTTCCAGTCATTTATACCTATGGAATTTAAATTTTTTTTTCAAAAAATGAAAAATCATTTTCCACTATTTAAAATTTTATTTTTCTTTATTTTTTAAAAATTTTATTCAATTTTTAGTCATTTTCAATTCAGTTTTTGAAAATAAAAATTTCAAGAAGCAATAAACAAAGTTTTATATAGGTAATTTTATTTTTTGAGACTGTTTCTTACTCAAAGTATTTTTTTGGAGCCTTAATTATTCTTTTTTTAAACTAAAATTTTGCTTCCTCTGCCCAACCTTAAAATTTTTTTTTATCCTTTTTAATTTATGTGAAATTTTCCATACCTAGTAATTTTTATTTGACAAATTATTTTAGTCAAAATTTTTATCTCATTTTTTTTTTCAATTATGACAATCAAATTTATGATGATTTCACAAAAAAAAATAATAATAATTCCAAATTTAAAATTTTTCTAATAAAAGGTATACTTGAATGAAATTTTTATTCAAAATTGATCAGGTATTTTTTTATCAAAAATTGATAGTTTTTCAAAACAAATTGATGTTTTCATCCAATGTTGGCACTTGAAAAAAAAAAAAATTTGACAGATTTTCGTTCACTTTTTTCAAGTAAAATATTATTATTTTTTCATTTTTTTTAATCCAGAAATTTATACTTACCTACCTACTGAAAAAATTTATCATTAATTATTTCACTTTTTTAAAAGCTAATTATGATTTTACAGATATCTAAAAAAAACAACAACTAATTTTTACTATTTTTATGAAAAACTGACTAATCTTCAAACTTTTGGAAAAATTGTATTGAAACGAAATTTAAAAAAAAGTTTTTAAAAATCTAGTATCAAAACTGTAAAATGAATAGGAAAGATCATTCAAGAAAATTCTTTTAATATATAATATATATAATTATATATATATTAGCTGATTTTCTCTAAAGAGAAAAGTCAGCTATTAAATTTGACCTGATAATGGAAGTTAGGGGTGAGGGGTCGACGTTTTGAGTCAAAATAAAACGATTGCATGATTTTCGCATTTTGGTATTTCTTTATATATACAGGGTGGCCCGCATGTCACATGACAAAAAAAACCACGTATATGAATACAAGTTGAAAAGTTATGTACAAAAAAGTTCGTAAGTCCTTAGTTGAGGAGATATGGTCATTTAAAGAGTGTAGAAAAGTGGCAACGTCGCGCGTCGGCGCTCGCAAAATTAACGTTGCATTTTGGAACGTTGAACAGTGACTAACGTACAAGTCCCTTACAGCGTTGCCGCTTATAAAATGATGCTGTAGTGCATCTTTAAATTTTCGGTTCACAAAAATAATTTTGCTCAAACACGTTTTCTAAAATGATAAGTGATCAAAGGAAATTATTAGAAAAAATTAATTTTCCAAACAAACGCCAAGTTAGGGAAATTAAGGTGAGAAAAACTTCACTTTGAGGAGCGAATATCTCCTCAGCTAAGGACTTGACAAATTTTTTTTACATAACTTTTCAACTTGTATTCATGTGTAGAATACGTGTTTTTTTTTTGTCAGGTGACATGCGGGCCACCCTGTATATTGCTTATACCTTCTGGGCATATCAGACGATAACTCGAGTAGGAATTAACCGATTGAGTTGAAATTTTTGTGAGAGATTTGTTACTACTGGGAATATAACCCCATTGTTTTTGAGAAAAATCGGTGAACCGGTTCTCGAGTTATTAGCAATTGAAATTTTCAAATGCCTCTAGCGCCTCGAATTATGCAATTACGCCAAATTAGTAAATAACCTTTTTAATAGTACTTAAAAAGACGCACAAAAAAGGTTCTATACATTTTTCTATTTTAAGAACCGGTTCTCGAGAAATTCGACCTGGAAAATTTCAAAACAAACAGCTGTTCGTCATTTCCCATTTTTGAAAAATAAATGGCTAGCAAAGTTTTAAAAATTAAAAACTTTTGCAATGCCTATCTAACTTCCTACTTTTCACCATAATGTAGTTTTTTATTGGTTCAAAAGTTCTTATTTATCAAAAATCATTGGCTGTAAATTGTATAATTCTTAAAATGATTCAAAATTTTGAAAAATAAAAATAAAAATATAGAAAATCCTGCTTTTCTAACGCATTAACTGCGTTAGAGTTTTTTTTTTAATTTCGTAAAATTGTGCAAAATTTAAAGCAAAAAAAAAAAAAAAAACGAAACGTTGTTTTGTTTTGAAATAAAAATGTGGAAAAACATCAAAGAAATTTGCAAAAAGTTCTTCTAATCAAAATTTGAAGAAATTCAGGAAAACTGCGTAAAATTCCTGTATTAAAAAGTTTAGGATAAAAATTGTACCTTTTAAAAAAAATTTAAATTCTATTTCGAATTTAATTTTTTTTTAAATTTTAATTTGAAAAAAATTCGAGAAATTGCTCCCAAGAAAAATTCCAAAAAAAAACAACTAAAAAATAGAGTTGCTTTTCAAAAATTGAATTTAAAAAAATACTTTCAATTTAAATTTTTGAAATGTGTATTTAAACAAATGTTTGAAAAAATTGCTTTAATTAAAAGTTGAAACATGATTTCAAAATGTTACCTACTCAAATCCAAAAAAAAATTATTTCCATTTTGAAGTTGTCCGTATTCAAATACGTAATTCATCATAATTACCTATTTGAAATAATTAAGTAGACAATTTTCCAAAAAGTTGAAAAAATTGTTATTTGGTTTTAAAATGAAATTTGAAAAAAATATCAAACCATATCTTGAAAATAATCTGCAAAACTACAAAAAATTGAAGAAAAATGTTTTTTAAAATATGATTATTATAAAAAACTTCTGCCTTCTTTTAAAATATAAAATCCAAGTGTTTTCGAACTGAGTTTAATTTTTTTGAGCTTGATGATTACTTTTTGGGTTAATACAATTTTTAAACTTACTATGATTTTTCAAATATCGCATCAACTCAACGTTTGACAGCTAAAATGCTGATTACTGGATTGAATTTCAAAAAATAAATAGTTTTGAACAAAAATGATTTCTTTCAAGAAAAAGTAGCAGACTTTTTGATTCTGAAAAATCAGATTGAAAATTTTTAAATTCAAAAACCTACATTGAATTTTTGAAAATTCAAATTCTCAAGTTTTTTTCATTTTTCAGATCCATTACAAGCGAATCATTTCCTAAGATTATAAAATACTGAAGAAATTGATCAATTTTTTTGCCTAAATAAATCAACTTATGCAACATAATCGACTTGAACAAAAAATGTTAAAATAATAGAATGCCATACCCCTTACGTTAGAACTGGTTCATCGTGTTAATTAATTTGCCTACTTTTATTTCGAAGGCGTCTGAAAGTAATCTCAATGTCTCTTCCGTTCTTTACGTAATTAAAATATACACGTTCGGCAGGTTTTATAATTTCAAAATTCGTACGTATAAAATGATGCATGTATTTTCTCCACACATGTGCAGTTCTGAAATACGTATGCTATGCATACTAAATATTTTCTTTTTCTTAATGAATGAATCATCGCTCGATAAAAATTTTATCAAAGAGTTTTGGTATTTTCTTGAAGTAAGTGTCATACAGGAAACTGAAATCATCAATTAAAATTGTATGACTGTTTTCTCAACGTTTATCATATTGAGAAAATATTTGATGATTAATTCGCCTTTAATGTTCATTGAAGTGCTTGGAAAACAGAGATGAGTTATTTTCTACCTACATAGACATTAGACTGTGTATTTGTATACGTTAATATACGTACGTAAGTACTACTCGGTCATCTTCGAGGGGGTTTCTTCTTTTTTTTCTGTATTTATTTTGCAAAATTTCCAAACGTTCAAATATTTGAACAAATCTGAAATCTCATCTACTCATTTCCGGATAACTCCCCTAATAAAAAATTACGCATCCATCGACGGAAAAATTCTTATCTATAAAAAAACTCTGGAAAAGAATTCCTTTCGTTCATTAACAATCACTGCGTTTTGTTTCATGCTTCATAAACATTTTGAATTTTTATTTTTCTCACGATTGCTCAGCAGATGTTTGTGATAGAAATAACTTGCATGAAATTAACTTCGACGAATTGTCGAGTGTAAAAAAAATGCACGTCTGGCGAATTCGTTATCATTTATGAACTATGTGGTCGCTTGTTTAATTGAATGGTCGAGCCGAGGCAGCAATAATGATATTATCAGGCTTCAAGTTCGCAGTAATAATTGGCAAAAGTATTCGTTCGTTTTTGATCTTACATAAATTATTAATTTTTTTAAGAAGTTTTCTACAAAGCGAGCATCTGTTTAGTGTAATTCCTGTTTGAAATCGAACAAAAATAATGAGAGAGTAAAAACAATACGATTTTTATTATTAAAAAATAAACATACGTGAAATCTTATATGGATAGATAATCGGTTACTATAGACAGTGATGATGATATGTCAATATTTGAAAATTTTCCAAAGCATTTAGGTAATTAAAAAGCTGAAAAAGAACTCGTATGTAAATTGTATTATGCGAATTGGTTCACAGATGAGCATTCGTTTGTATAAATATATTTATATGTACAAAAGTCTTGGACGAATGTCACCTGCATTATCACATATTGCATTTTTATAGAAGACGCTTAATAATCTTATCGAATATTTAAAATCTTACTCGAAAATATATAAATTAGAAAAAAATAATAATAAAGCGAAACAAAACGAAACGTAGGTATAAAACGAAAAAAAAAAGAAAAAAAAATGGGGAAAAAAGACAATTAACTTATAACTCATTGGCTGGACGTTCGGTATTGGGTAACACCGATAGTAAAGTTTGCATAGAAAAATACCTAGCTTTATCGTTTAAATCGACGCTAGTAACATGTTGAAAGCAGCAAGGCTGCGAAATGGTGGATTTTTCGGGTAATCTAGGATAGGAAATTTTTTTAACTTTTTTAGTCTTCCCTGGTACTGAGAGACTAATATTTTCCGGATTCGAAGTCAGTCTTTCGATATGTAACCATAGTTCGTGGGCAGCTTCGGGACAGTCGAAGCTAAGCCCGATGATTTTTCGGTGGTCGGATGATAAGAACATGGTGTGAAATGCGTGTCCGGCTACTTTGTACGCCGATAGATTATCGATGGTGTCTTGCCATAATGTAAAACAGGTGCCCCGTTCGGCTAGAAGAATTTTTATTCGACGCTTATTTCTGGAACGTGTTTCTCCGGAGTCTAATAGTACTACTGGTATTCCAGTGTAACGTAATTCCCAGGAACCTTCGTTTGACGTCTCGCTGTTGTAGAGGTTGGCCAATGAATTGCAGACGAATACCTGAAAAAATTTCAAGTTTGTTAGTTCGGCTGAAAATGGTTTAAATTTTGGTAGATATATCTTGGAAGAGTTAAAAAATAATACATTTAAACAAATTTAAAATAATTTTATGAAGTCAACATTTTTTTTTTTTTTGGTTTGAAGTTGGTAGAAAATATCTTCCCCAAAAAATTAAAATCATCTCGGTGTTTTTCGTTTTTCAATTTCATCTTAATCTTTATCTTCTATTCATTCTCATGTATATGTGTTTATATTTTTTTCATTTTTTTTCAGGGGTTCCTCTTGAGGAGGAAAAATAACTCTGCGAAGTGCTAATTTTCCAAAATGTAGCCATGGAACAAATTGAACCAGAAACCGACCGCGACCCACCAAAGGATAGGTAAGTTGACAAAGAGATTAAATTTATTAGCTACCTATTTAGAGAGTAAGCTGTCACTTTCTACATAGGTATCTCAATTGCCATGGAATGCTTTGGTCAAAGCAAAAACGATAAAAGAGTTGTAGGCCTGAGCACTTGATTTATTAGAAGTTCGTTCAAATATTTTTCAATTTAGCTCTTATTGTAAGTATAGACACTTAGGCAGTAGGCAACTAGGCACTAAGCAGGAACGAATTTTTAATTTTCATTTAAAACCCTCTTTTCGTACTGATTGGCTGAGACATGATCATTTTTTTAATAATAATTGTTATTTCACCGAAAAATTTCTAAGAAGAGTGGAAAATTTACTCCCAAATCACGCTAGGAAAAAGATTAAAAACAAATTATTTAAAAAAAATCTACATAAATATTTTTTTTTAAATTTCTCATGAAGTATTTTTTTTATTTTTTCAAAAAAAAAACGTAATAATCAGTTTACTGACAATAAGTTGAAAGAACTATCTAAAAATTAAAAAAAAATGATATCCAATACTTTGTACCTATAACAAGTAAAAAAATATAACAAAAAATTATTGTTTAAAAAAAAAAAAAAAATTACCGAGAAAGTTGATTAGAAAATGAATTTAAAAAAATCGTATGAAGAAAAAATTGTGCCAAACAAATTACTAAAAATAATTAGTCAAATTCTCAGAAAAAAATCCTCTGAAAAAGAAATTAAAAAATTTTCTTATACAAAAAAAGTTTGTGAAAATAATTCTCGAAAAATTTATCAAAACAATATTTTTACAAAAGTTCTTTAAAAAAATAGAAAAAATTCTAAAAAAATCTCATTACAAAGATTAAAAAAAAAGATTTAGGTATTCTATAAAAAGCAACATTACAAAAAATTTGTAGGTAATTTTTTCTTTCTTAATTCTCTGTAAAAATATAATTGTATTTAAAAATTATCAGTATTTTTTTATGTATTGAAGAGTAGGTTTAATAGTTGAATATTTTGAAACAATTCTAGAAATTTTTTTCTGAAAAATATCTGCGTAATGATTTAAAAAAAAATTGTATCCTTTTGGTAATTGAAAAATTGGTGAAAATTCTTTATAAAAATTTTCTTTAAAATATTTCTTCAAAAAGTATTTATTTGAGTATAATTTTGAAAAAATCTTTTAAAAAAAGATAGATATGAGGTAAGTAGGTCAGATACGTACGTATTTGTATAAAATTTTCCAAAGTACCTTCTGAAAATGTCTTTATAAAACCGTTCAGAAAATTCTTCAAAATTTTCAAAATGAACTTATTTTGTGAAAATTTTTCAAAAAGTGTTTTAAAAAATCTTTTCATAGATGTTTTAAAATATATTCTGAGAAATAATACAGTTGAATTTTTTTTTGTTGTAAATATCTACTTTTTAGGTAAATATTCATCAAAAACTAAAAAATTACAATTTTTTTTTTTTTTTTAAAAATCTTCCATTTTTAATTTTGTTTTTCTGAAAGAAGTGGGAAAGTCGTATTTACAAAAAAATTCTCGGAAATTTCTTCTAATTTCCCCCAATTTTTATATGTACTTACTTACATTAGGTATTATTTTAAATATCCCATTTCTCCGGACTTCTTCGAATTTATACATACTTACATCTACATTTTTGGTCAAAGTTTCGAATTTTCAATGTTTTAGCATAGCATAATATGCTTTTACGATGACCAGAATGGAAATTTTATTAGTTATTAATTTTTTGCAGTTCTTATAAAAATAAATAAAGTTTTAATTTTTCTAAACTTTTCATCAATTTTGAATTTTTAAATCTTAAAATTTTCTGATTTCTTATGATTTTCTAACTACTTGAATATTTCCGAAATTGTACTATTTTTTCAGTTTTCAATTCATTTTTCCGAATCATTTAACTGTCTTACCCCCTTTAAATGTCTCACTTCTTCGCAGTTTCCTAATTTTGTGTTCTTCAAATTTTTACATTTTATGGCATTTTAATTTGCGTAATTTTTTCTAAATTCTTATACTTATCATTTACAATTTTTCAGTTTTTCACTGATGATATCAAAGATGATGCTCAAACTTTTATGGTGGCTCGTGAGCACCTTCACTGTAGTCACCCATGGCGAAAATTGCAACAAAAAAAAAATGATTTTGAAAATTATCTGAGAAATATTTACTTATTAAAAAATTAAATATTTTTGAAAAAAATCATTTGAAAAAAAAAAAAATTATTTTTAAAAAACAGGTAAAATTCCTAGGCACTTGAGGAATTAAAATTTTTTTTTCAAAAAATTTCACCAAAATGTTTTAATGGATTTTTTTTAAGTCAACAAAATGTATTTTGAAGAATTCAGAAAAAAAATCAATTTTTTTGAGAAATGAATATTCCCAAAAAATTGGATTTTATGAGGAAAAATTTTTCAAAAAAAAAGAATAGGTACACAGGTATGTTGACTTTTAGGAGGGGAGGGGAGGGGAAAGATTTTCAAAAATATTGAGGGGTTTCCATTCGTAAGTCATTCTCAGTTTACTCGTGATACTGATAAGAAACCGCTATCAATAAGTCGCTGTCACATTCGTCCATAACTCACTGATCAGTACAAATGCAAAATTGATGTAGGCTATTCTTATGTCAATCAATGACACATTACCGCGTACCTACATCGTTGGCGAGATCTGGTGACTAATGACGAAGAACTTGTGTACCTCGATCTGTACACGGTCGTATCGCCATTTTTAATTCGCGTCAAACTAGGAGTAAATTTTCGATATTAAATCGCTTCGGGAGTGACTAAATCCACAACAAATAATCACCAAAATGAACGAACGAGAATTCATCTCATATTCTTGTTTGAAAACTTGTTTTCGTGGTCGTGTTTGTCATTGCAAAGTGGACTGGGTCCAAATTGATTTTTAATCCAATTTTAATTTTCCATAAACGATTTTCTCAAATTTTTCATCGAGATTTTTCGCCAAGTTCAATAAAATTTAATAAAATATTTAAAAATTTTCCAAGTTTTCTATTCTTCAAATTTTTCATTTTTTTGTTTAAAATTTTATTGTATTTTTGAAAAAAATTTCTTTATTTCTTGAAGAAATTATTCATCACTCATCAATAATTTATTCTTATTTTTTCCTCAAATTAAATTTTTAATTAAATTTTTTCTGTTTGTCGTTTTAAAATTAAAACTCATTTTTAAAAAAAATATATGTATTGTGTATTTTTCAATTTTTTCATTCAAACTTGCCAATAATTTTTTCATCAAAATGCAACCTTCATCATATTTTTTCAAATTCATTTTTTGAAATTTTTCAATTATATTGTTAATTAAATTTAAATTAAATTTCCATTTAGATTTTTTAACATTTTTCATAGAATTTTCTCATCAAAAAATGCTTCTAAATCTCTACCATACTTTTTCAAATTTTTCTTTTGAAATTTCTTTCAAGTAAATTTTTTATCAAGTTTATTTTTCCGAAATTTTTTCCGACTTTTTTAATTTAATTTTTTCAAGAAAATTGTTCATACCCCCCCCCCCCCCCCATTTTCCAATAAAATTGTCAATTGATTTAATTCTCCAATTGGTCATCAAAATGTTTCTATTTCATCTCCCAACTGACAACCTGACTTCTCATTCGAATTTCTCTAACAATTTTCATCACCATTTGTCTTGTCTTCTAGTTCTAATTGAGGAATTTCTAAATTTTTTCAAGTAAGTAAATTTCAATATTCAAAATTGAGTAAGTAGCTAACGCTAAGGTACTTAACTACTAACTTACTGACTTGTTGAAAAAAAAAAATTGAAAAATTAAATAAAACATAAAAAATACCCAGAATGGGTTTAAATATTTTGAGTGTTTTGTGAAAGAATAAATTTGTTTTAAATAAAACATCAAAGTTTTCAGAGAAAAAATTTGAAAAAATTTGTTTGAAAAAAAAAATTTGTACGAAAAAAAAACTCGTACAAAAATAAAGAAGATGAATAAAAAAGAACGACATCGCCCTTACAATGTGATTACTTATTGTGGATTTAGCCACTCCCAATCGGTTCTAACTGGCTAACCTCTAAATATGGATGTTTACTCGACGTCTGTGGAAAAATCAGGCGAATATAAACCCCGAGGGGGTCAACCACGACACGCACACTAACCGCTGGTCGATTATGACTCATCGTAGACGTAAAAAGACGAAGAAGTTACTGACGCTGACGTACGCAACAGGTACATCGCGAGGAGATGTACTCAAGACGTATGTAGGCATTTCGCTATCGTACAATTTTTATAAAAAACAGACAAAGTGGACTGGCGATCTCTCATCTCTCGTTTATTTTTATATGTATGTCATATACCTACTCGCGTATAATACGAGTAACAGAATGCATTTTGTGATATGGTACCGTGACTAACAAGCGATGGAACGTTCGTAATGGTCAAAATATCAGCGATGATAATTTTTTCACAGATTCCGCTGCGTATATAGATCACCGTAAGATTGTGTGCGAGAAGGTACCTAGCTAAATCTGTGTGCTGTGCTGGACTAACAAATGGGACGTTCTGGTTTCAAAGTCGATAGATACCCGAGATGAATGCCGAATTGTCACCGAGCACGTTGCGATATCTGGCTCGAAAAATAATTGAGAACCTGTTTACTTAGGTGCCTATAGATATAGAAGCCGGCGAGCAGTGGTTTTTTGGTGTGTGGCTAGTCGATAAGTTATACTAGAATAACATTAGTCAAACGTTTTATGACAAGTTGCCTGCTCGAAAACTTTCGAAAAGTAACATTTTAGCCATCTGTAGGTAGGTATAGGTGGAGGTACCTAATACATAGTGTATAATGTCTACGTCTATATACACGATACAGATGGGATAAGGCTACTATAAGGCAAAGCGAAACTAGTATTATGGTAGCAATATAGACATAGACGATATTAACTCGCGATGATTTCGTTTTTATCCAGTTAATAGCTCGAAGCGTTGTTGTGTTACAATTAAGTACTCGCACAAGCAGTTATGCGGGACCACATGAAAAATTTTACTTTCGATTTGTTATAGGTATTCTTCTTTTTTTTTCTACATACTTTTCGCGTGCCTATGCCTATGGCCTTTCATAAGGGTACTGTATAGAAACCTAGTTCGTAGAATTCGAATCGATAGTGATAATTTAGCGGGTAATTTTTACGCTAATTTACGACTCATTTATTGAATTATTTATCGCGCCGGAATACTATTTTATGGGGAATTTTAAGAGAGGTGAAAGATTCACCCGAGAAGGGTAATTTTCGCGGCTAATTTATGAGCGAACGAATGCCAATGATTTATGATCTATTGGTAAGGCACACCTTTGTTCTTAACTGGACATGTGGTTCCTCATTAATAAAACTAATAATATCTACTCGTGATTGGTGATTCTGCTTCCCACTTTGCAACTTCTAGATACTCATAAAAAAATTCATCGTATGACCTATTCTCGTCGTCGTGTAAAAGTTGCATCTTTTGTGTGGTTTGGGTGGGATTCTCTCTGTTCTCTAATGCTGGATGTTTCTATGGTCGATGGATTGATTGACTTTCTCCCTCTATTCTTTTTTCGTATTGGAAAATTGATGCTTTTATGAGAATAGTATTGTAGAATATGTATTTACTACCTATTTTAATCATTTTTTCCCCTTCAAAATGTCCAAAGTTATGAGATATTATTTTTTCACTTTTCAATTCAATTTTACAGTATTTTTGTAATTGAAAAAAAATTATACAATAATTTTTTATAAACTGCAATTATATCATTTTTATATCATTTTTGATAGACTTTTTTTTGCCCAAAACGTTTAAAAGTCACTAGTTACTAAAAACCTTTGAAGTTCAAATATTAAAAATTCAAAAAAAATTAGTTGTTCATCATTTTTTGGAAAATTAAAAAAATTAGTGCGTTTAATTTTTTTTCGCTTTTTTATTCCAAAACTTTTGAAAAAAAAAAAATTCATACAAAAATTATTTTGAAAATCTAAAAAAAATATTTCAAAATTCATTTTAAAAATTCAACATAAATATCAAATTCTCTCTATGATTTTTAAAATTTGATTACTTTCTTATCATCAGAGATCCAAAGTTGTTGATAAAAAAATCATCAAAAATTAGCTGCTTAATAGTGTACCTGCTACTTCCTTATTTTTCAAAAAATTCAACTTTTTAAAAAAAAATTATCTATTGGTTTTGATTTTTTTTTCCTTTTTTATCTCAAAGTGAAAAAAAAAAATCACAAAATAGGTCATTTTCAAAAATTGATAGTTTTCAGTTTTTTAAATGTTTGTTTTTTGGTTTTTTTTTTTCACTTGTGCCATAATATTGAAATTATTGAAAAAATTTCAAAAAAATCATAAAAAAATTGAAAACAATCAAAAAGAATCATAAAAAATTTACTAGCCCGAGCAGCACAATCGACAAATTATCAAAATAAAAAATCGACAGAATATCGAATTCGATAAAGTGTCGCGTTAGTTCCGCCTAAATCGTGAAATTATCTTTCGATATATAGATAGATTATCGACGAATTATAGTTAGCAAAAATTTCGAGATTATAGTAAGATATTTTATCGATAATATATCTATAATATCGAAAGATAATTTCACGATTTAGGCGGAACTTTTGCGACACTTTATCAAATTCGATATTCTGTCGATTTTTTATCGATTTTTTTATTCCGATTTTTCGTCTTTTACTAGCTTTTTTCTATAATTAAAAATCATTAATTAGCATAATTAATACATTAAACTATGCCTAAACACATTATTCATGTTGCGGTAAGAGGATCATTTCAGAAAAAGTCAAAAAAAATTATAAAAAATCTGCCACCCGTGGGGCTTGAACCATCTACCTCCTGCATGGTAATCCTCTTCCTTAACCACTATGCCATACCTTATCGTTGAGGAATTAGCAATAAAACGCTTATAATAGGCAGTTTAGTACTTCCAGACGAGTTGGACTTGGAAAAATTTTCACCAATTTTTAAAATTTGGAAATAATTTCAAATATCGCCACAAAATCGTTGAAAAATCGAATTCGAGGAATTTCATATTACGTGTCGATAATATAGTTTCAAATATCGTCATAAAATCGTTGAAAAATCGAATTCGAGAAATTTCAGATTACGTGTCGATAATAAAGTTTTAAATATCTTCACAAAATCGTTAAAAAATCGAATTCGAGAAATTTCATATTATTTGTCGATAATATAGTTTCAAATATCGTCACAAAATCGTAAAAAATCGAAATCGAGAAATTTCATATTACGTGTCGATAATATAGTTTCAAATATCTTCACGCAATCGTTAGAAAATCGAATTCGAGAAATTGCATATTATGTGTCGATAATATAGTTTTAAATATCTTTACAAAATCGGTAAAAAATCGGATTCGATAAATTTAATATAATCTGTCGATAATATAGTTTCAAATATCGTCAAAAAATCGGTAAAATATCGGAGTCGAGAAATTTCATATAATTTGTCGATAATATAGTTTTAAATATCTTTACAAAATCGTTAAAAAATTGATAGCCTTAAATTTTTTGAAAAAAAATCGTCAAATTTTGAGCAATAAATTTTTGGGAATTCGAAAAACTTTAAAACTTAGTTTAAAAAATTATTTTAAAAAAAATTAGAAAAACATAATTGAATCCCACCCATGGAATTTAAAAAAAAAATTTCAAATTCATCAATAGTTAGGTAATTTTTAGGTACCATTTTCAAAAAAAAAAAAAATCAGTTTTTCCACGTAATAAAGACCATAAATTTTTTGGAAAAAAAAATTTGAGGCCAAAGATTTCACTTTTTCTATTTTTATAAATTTTTTGGAGTTAGAGAAGTTCAAAAAGTTGAAAAAATTTGAATTTTTTTTGAAATGGGAAAAAATCTTGAAAAAATACTTCGTTGAATCTTGCTCACGAATTTCTGAAAAATGTTATTTTTCAAATCACCAATTTACCTATTTTAACGATTTTCAAAAATTTATTTCTTTGCTTTTTCTTTTCAAAAAAATCAAAATTTTGGACGAAAAAACTAAGGTCAAGTTGAGTGTTTTTTTTTCATTTGGATTAGTATTCACAGTATACACGTTTTTTATTTTTATTAAATTCTTTAAAAGCATTTGTTGTTGAATTCTTCTTTTTATTTCAATTTTAATTTTTATATCAAGGCTGAAAACATTTTTTATCAAATCGATTTTTAAATAAATTTTTTAGACTTTTTTTAGCAGTTTTTCAAGTATAATTTTATTTGAGATTTATTTTCCAGTTTTTGTTTTCAAAATAATCCAGCTATTTATGTATTTACTTTTTTTTCAATAACTGAAAAATATGTATTTTTCTGAAATAATTGCAGTAGTGTTTTGAATAACTTTATATATATTTTTTTTGAGATGTGTATAATTTTGTTATTTTAATTTCAACTTTTTTTTGAAATTAATTTTTTTAAAGGATTTTTTTTTTCGATACCTACTTTTCTGAGTAATATTATTATTTTTTTTCTTCAAGTTTGTGTTTTTCCTTAAAAAATTGGGATAATTCAGTTATTTTAATTTTTTGTAAATGACTGAAAAACATCTTTCGTATTTTTTATTTTTCAGCAGTTTTCTGCGTTATTCTTTTTTTTTTTAATTTTCTGAGACGATTTTTTTAAATGGATCATAATTTTTTTTTAAATCTACCATTTTTTTGGAAGGTTATTTTCTAATCCAAGAGATTTTTTCTCACAGAATTGTTTTCAAAAAAATATTATCGTTTATTCAAGAGGTACCTAATGGTCCATTTTTTGTACAATTTTTTGTAATTTTTGACTTCTGTCAAACTCCCTCATCGACTCCTTCTGCCCTTCTTGAGAAAACTCTCATCACATAACTGTCTGTTTTGAATAAGTGTACCTACCTATATCCTAAATTATCAAAAGGTATATAATTAACCACGAATAATTTTAATCCATGGGTGAAGAAAGACAACAAAACATTCAGGAGTCTGCCATAATGAAAAAACTACCGAATCAAAGAAGCGAATATTAACATCGAAAATCCCATCTAAAGCGAGCACCGTTGCCAAGCATCGCATCACTAATGTTGAATAGGGTTGGGATAGAAAAAATAAAAGAAAAAAGAACGGAACATACTATAAGTATAAAACCATAGTGGAACTCGAGGAAAAATAACAAACGCAAATTAATCGAACTAGAGGAGAAAAAAGACGACGTCAAATGGCAAATCAGAAGCGAAACGACACTTGGCAAATTCGTACCTAGGATGCGAACTACACGGAGCATGGACTCAATGCGGATACTAATTTTCTACTTGATTTGATGTCACCTCTATATTGATCGTGAAAAGGGAAGAAAAACACGCTAAGGTCGATTCGGCTGATTAGCGATGATGATTACCTAAGTAGGTGGAAAATGGAAATGACGTAGTGTCGTTTGCTTTGACTTTGAAGTTTGAGACTTACTTGCGTTTTAAGGCCTCTAAAACAAATATCAATTTTAAGTCTTTCTTCTTCTGTGATTTCGGACGTGTCGACGCTACTGCAACCAGACATGGAATCCGAACCAGTTATCGAGCCGCTGTTGTATCTGTAATTATCATATTTATCATTGATTCGCCTAACAGCTTCATCGGACCAGTTTCGATTTGTGTTCTTTGGTTTGACGATTTCGCAAGACGCGTAAGGCTTTTCTTCCAGATTACCGGGAGGCATTTTCAGATATCTGTAATACATAAGAGCGTGCATAAGTATATTAGATTGTCAGTTCTCGGAACAGGAGAAATGGTAGCACATTGTTATATCTCTAGTGTATGTACTTCTACTTGCGGACGTACGTATACGGTATATGCGCAATTACTGCAGGATGAGCGAAGAACGTGGAATGTGGAAGTGTATTTTTATTATTGTATGTGGGAATTTCTATACGTCTTCCTGACCGACCCAGCTGCGTGGTTTATAAAATGCTCTTTTTTTCACGAATACAAATCGCGACGTGGTATGAGAAACTTGCCTCAAACGTGTCTACACCTTTTACTCCGCGAGTACCTGTTACAATTGCAGTGTTTTCCAAAATTCACTTCAATGCTCGTTGCAAAATATTATACATATAGTATGTACCTAGACCGGAAAGTACGCAGGCAAATCATTTGTGGGAAATGTAACCATACGAATGCAATGAATATTGCATTATTTGGCCTATACTTCAGTAGCTATAATGTTTTGTTTATTGGGTTTACTGATCTCTTATCAAGATTGAACTATACCTATCGAGCTATTGCTTCGCGTACCTGGAGCTTATCGCAACTAAATTAAATATGCAAATATCCTCTGAGCGATTTGCCTCGGAAAATAACACAATGACTTGAACTAACTACTAACTAGACTGATTACAGAAGTTACTACCGTAGGTAAATATACGATTGTGTAATAAATGTGCTAAAATTTAACCTGCAACTGTGAATCGAGCTAATTAAACTAATTACGCGGATTGAGAAGTTGGCAACAGAAAATCGTATTTTTTAAAAGGTTTAATTAGGTGAAAATTATTTCTATCGGTGGAGTGTTAGTAAACATGGCTCAAATTTCAACATTATTCGAGATGTTGATTTGGTTTCATTCAGTCTTATTATTTTTTTTACAGCAGGTGAATGAAGGAGGAATGAAGAAAATAGGTTGAGGGAAATTAGGTCAAAGATGGTGGGAATTTTTTTTTTAATTTTTGGAAGTAGGAAATATATTTCGTAAAATTTTCTAGTTGAATTTGTTCATACACTTCAGAGATCAGGTCCAACCACCCAAATCAGGGAATGGAAAAAATTACAAGTTTAAAAAAATTCCACAAAAAAATCCCCCCCCCCCCCAGAAAAAAAATCTGAATAAAAATAAAAATTGAAAAAAGACTTTGTTCAAAAACCAAACATTAAAAAAAAATCAAGAAAATCTACTTAATTAGTAGGTAATTATTTACCTATTTTGATTTTTTTTTTATATATAGCAAGTTTTTAAAATTTTATTCAGATGAAGCAAATTTACGAAATTTTGTTCAGTGTCTGTAAAATTTTTAAATTTTGTTTGATTTTTGTTTTAAACACGAATTTTTCAAATTTAGTTGATTAAATTTCTTGAACTTTAAAATTTATGTTTTAAAATTGATTTTCAAAAATTTTGTTTAAAAGATTAAATTTTTGAATTTTTATTCAAGCACAAAATTAAAAAAAAAAAAATCAAAATTTATTTTTAAAAACTTCAGAATTTTGGTTTTATTTTTTTTTATTGTACCTAAATAAAATTTTTAAATATTTTGTTATAACTGATTTTTTAATTTTGGTTTTTAAAAAATTCATTTTTTTTTTTTGTGAAAATGGAATTCTAGTATTTTTTCTTCAGTTATGTAAAAATCCATTTTTTTAAATAATAATTTTTCTTTATTTTTGCTTTATATCGAATTTTTATAAACTTTTATTCTGAGTCAAGTTTTAAATTTTTATTTAAAAGCAAACTTTATAAAAAATTTCCTGTTAATAATATTTTCAAGCAATGTTTTAAACACGAATTTCTCAAAATGTTGCCTGAAAGAATTTTTTAATTTATGTGAGTTGAAGAATTTTGTTTTAAAACATTTTTTAAAGTTATATTTTTTATCATATTTTTTTCAATTAGAGGTCCGAATTCATTTTTCAATATTGAATATCTAATAATTTTTCTTAACTTCTGTTCAAAAGCAATTCTAAAAAAAATTGTTGTCAATAGAATTTTCAATGGTGGTTTTTGAACACAAACTTTTCAAGATTTAATTGGAAATAATTTTTATTTTGAAAAAAAAAAAAAAATTTTGTTTAAAAATATTTTTTTATGGAAGTAGAATTTTCAGGAATTGGCTCGATTATAATTTTTTTTTCAATTGAATAATAATAATTTTCTCAATTTTTTTGTTTAAAACATCCCTTTTCAGGCTTCTATTTTACTGGAGCAAAATTTTCAAATTTTTCCAAAAAACAAACTTTTTAATCTTTACTTTGAATTAAATTTTCAAATTCAAGTTTGAACCTAAATTCTAAGTTGTGTTACGCCTTTTTTCAAATTTTATTTTCAAAATCTTCAAAATTTGTATTAGAAGCATATTTTCGCCTTTTTCTGGAAGTAAAATTCACAATTTTTTTCAATTAGGTACAAGTTCACTTTTCTATATTTAATAATAACTTTTTTCAATGGCAAATTTTAAAAAAAATTTCCCCAATAAAATTTTTAATGATATAAAATTTTCAAATTTTGGTTCGATCAAAGCCCTCTTCCGCGGAGTGTAAAAATCTTGAAATTAAAAACACCCCGCCTCCAAAAAAAAAACAATTTTGTTCATTTTTTCCAAATTTTATTTTCGAGAATTTCAGAATTTTGTTTGGATTTTTTTTTAAATTTTGGTTTTATTATAAGTAAATTTACTTTTCGAATCCTAATATTAATTCTCTCAATTTTTCAATTAAGTATAGCAGCACTTGAATTTTTTCTCAAATTTTATCCCTTTTTTTAAATTTTACTGAAAAGCAAATTTTCAATTTTTTCAAGTTAAAAAAAAAGTTACCTAATGAAAATGAAATCCTTTTTTTTATTTTAAACATAAATTTTTCAAAAAAAATTATACTTATTTTTATTTTTACTTTTTTTTTAAAATTAAGAATTTTCATTGGAAACTTTTTTTTGGAAAATGAGATTCTCAAATTTCTGTTCAATTGGGTATAAATTAATTGTTCAATGTGAAACCATAATTTTTCTTAATTTTTTTCTCGTTTCTTTTTAAGCATTGGAAAAAATGTATTACTTAATAGGTAGAATTCTTAAATTTTGTAGAAAAACTTTCAAAATTAGTGAAATTCTCAAATTTTGAACAATTTTCCTCAACTTTTGCTCAATGAATTTTTTTTCTGACTACCTGTTAAAAAGTGAATTTTTATTTAAAACAAAAAAAAATTATCTCAAAACACATTAATTTTAAACAGATTTTTTTCCAAAATGTCATCTGATTCAAATTCAACTCAAATTTAAGAAATTTTGTAATTTTCATTTTTCGCAGAGATTTTAATCATCTCTGTTGAATTTCTAAACTGAGAAATGGCTTTCTACGTAACCTCTCCCCTCACACTCCAACATTCCCGACCCAAGACTTCGTAACATGATAACGTAACACAAAACATCCTAGAAAATTTGCAATTGAAATCCAAATCAAAAATATTGTATCATTTTCTCCAGGCTACCACAATCACCTGATCAAATAAACATTACATCTCCACGAAATACATTTTTTTTTAGCTGCTCAAGTACTCATGCATGCTTAAAAATTCCACACCGTAAACTCGTTCTGGTTTACGATGATCGGATAAATCTTGTTTATATAAAAAGTAAAAGTCTCGTCTGAGTTGTGATCTATAAAGATGAAAATCTATCGCCAAATAATGCGCATTAGAAAATCTCCATTACAAATTCCATTCCATGCCATCCCAATCATCATACACAAGATAGAGAAGAATATACATACTCGTACTTCACCTTGAACGCTGAGTTTTTTTTACGACGTGTGCAAAATTACTAATTAAAATAACCCTATTCACCTGCGCGAGAATGGCGAACTGGCCGGTCAAAATGCGAAATGTTGTTATAAATCATGAGCACGAATTGAAACTCGAATTAGGAATTATCATACATCACCGAAATGGCGGTCTGGCGATTCCTATTCATCAGGTTGTTGTGGTCTTGAAAAGAAGGCTTACGCCTGAAGATATAATATCTTTTTGAGCAAGTTCTCATGTTATAGCAGAATGAAATTCGCGTCTGATTTATTCTCGTTGAACGTATTATGCAAAGTGTCCTAATGACTTGATGGACTGGGCTGCGTCTGTATCATTAGCTGATCTATGTGTGGTTTAGTGAAAATGAAATACCTACGTACTGATTTTACAAGAGTACGTTTTTTATTTATGCGAGATACTCGTACTTCTACATCTACATTCGTAGGTAAACTTGATCGTAATTTTCAGGAGCGTGCTCGAGAGCCTACGACAGACACGAGTACAACAGCTTTTTTAGGAATGAACGTTTTGAAAAATGTTCTTTTTTATCCAACCTGCTTGGAAATTTCCCTCGTCCTCTTACTCCACCATTCGTTTTAAGATTGAAGATTTTTTTTTGATTTTTTTTCTAGCTTGTCGGAGAAACTTCTTCGAGGGCCTCCTGCCGGCAACCTTGGTATTTCAGCCTGCAGCTACATTCGTACGTTCAAAGGTAATCTATAAGTTACATTTCTCATCTAAAAACTGTATGATTTAGTGGAATCAACGTTGAGAAAATTATCCGCCGAAAGTAGCCCACGTAGTTGTTTTTTGGCTAATTTTACCGCGACGAGAAAATCATAAAGAGGACTATTACGGTTAGAAAAAAACACCATTAGTGTAAACAAAGTACTTATCAATTCGCTACATCGTATAAAAGAGTCAAATTGGTAACCCAATATGAGTTTGTCACCAAAACCCAGGAGTATAGAAGGGTTTAAAATAGGCCACATGGACTTATCTGCACATTGACCAGTGGACAATGGTCTGGAAATTGTTCCAGATACTCGTGTATTTGGTGTACTTGTATAAGCAATATAATATAAGGCTTATTGTACGATTTGTCGTAGCGTCGAGTCGGATACTTTGAGATGTCGCGTCTTTTATCACCTATGTATACCTTTTTTACTCCAAAGAAGTATGTCAAGTACCAGTCTACCGAACAATTATGGCTCATGTTTTTTTTTAAAGAGGAAAATTAAAGCAGGAGTAACGGTAGAATTGACGTGAGATGGTAGATGTTGATGATTTAATAAAGTAATTCGATTTATACCTACTAAAGGTCCGAAGAGTTGTATTTTATGTACCGAAGGTTTAATTACGAGATTTGTAATGATAGGCAATGTAATGTAATGTAATGCCGAAGATACGAGGTACATAAAATTGAAATTTACCCTGAAGACTTATTTGGTATTGAGAAGGAAAGGGACTCGATGGCAGGGTCACAAGTGCCAGGGGTACCGACATTTTTAAGATGCATAGATACACGTAGGTATTAGAATTTAAATCGTTGTAGTGCCTCGAGCCTTCGAGCATTATCAGGAGAGTAAATTTTTAATTCGAGCTACGTATTTTTGGGTGCTAACTAATTTGAAATAATATGGAAAAAGTAAAAAATTTGTGCAGCTTCAAAGTAACAAAAAATTGCGATGGATATTTGAAAATACTTGAAACAACAATGTGCGATTTTTGGAACCCCTGAAACGAGGGTTTTTATTTTTTTTCAAGTTCAAATTTTGATTTTTTTTTTTAGAAAACATGTTTTTTATTTATTTTTAAATAAATTAGCTAATTTTTTGAAGTAGTTACCATGCATTTTGCATTTTGCATTTTTTTTGGTTTTAAACAAATTTTTCTATTTCATTTAGAACAGTTTCTTCAATAACATAAATGTAAAAAATGTTAAGGGGTTCTAGTTAGATGATTTTTAAAACATTTTTTTCCAACAAATTTTTCAAAAAATGATTTTTTTACAAAATGTATTTTTTATGCAATTTTAATTTTTTCAGAGAATTTTAAAAATATTTTCAAAAAAAAAAAAAACTTTTTTTCTTGAAAATATCATTTTAAACTTTAATTTGTTTTAACCCCCTCCCCTCCCAAAAAAATAGAAACGATTTTCTGGAACGAATTATCAATTTTTCAACATTTTTTCTATTAGGTAGGTAGCTAGGTACTTATTTTTTACAAATTGAATTTACCAACATTTTTTCAGAATTTTTCTTGAAATAACATAGTTTTTTTTTACAATAATTCAATACCTACTCGTATCATGTTTCGAAATAGTTGTTTTCAATTTTTTTATAGTTAAATTCATGTTTTTCTCAAACATTTTCTTTCAATTTTTTCAAAATTAATTCAGTTTTTATTTATTTATTTTTTTTATTTTTATTTTTTTATTTTGTTTTAAATTCATTTATTGTGCCATATACAAGTGCTATGCTTAGAGGCACATTCTTAAGATTAGGATAGTATGTAAGTATTAAGTGTATATATTAGAAGTTAATTTAGTTACATGCTTAAAAATTAAGGTAAAGGTAATTATAGAAGTTTGTTTAGATGGGTGATTTTTATGAATTGGAGAAGTTTTTCGATGTTGTTTTGATTATCTGAGAGGATGTTTTGTAGATTTCCGTCGAGGTAGGTGTTTCGGGCTTGGTGATATTTAGGACAATAGATAAGAATATGGGGAATGTTAATAGGAACGTTGCAATTAGTACATATCGGAGGAGGTTGTTTTAGAAAAAGGTGTTGGTGTTCTACATAAACGATTTTCATTTTTTAAAACAACTTTCTTTAACTAATTTTTCATAATTTTTCAAAAAGAAATTTGCATAAAATATTACTCAATTAGGTAGGCTACCTAGTAATTTTTTTTATTCAATTTCAATTTTTTTTTTTTTTGTGAGGGAATGGGTGAGAAAGGCAATTTTCTGGAACGAATTCCTCAATTTTTTAACTATTTAATTTTTTTAAAATTATTTTTCAAAGGATTACATCTTTTATAATTTTTTTAATTTTTAGATCCACGTTCTTAGGTACCTTTTTTCCAAAAAATTTTATTAGGTAAAATATATTTTTTTCAAAAATAATTTTTTCTTTCAAATTAACCATTCTTTTTTTGTAGTTCAGATCATTCAACTTAAAAAAATATATTGAATACTTGAAAAAAAAATCGAAGGAAATAGCTGAATTACTCGTACTTTTTTTACATAATTTTTTTCGATATAATTTTCCCAAATTTTTCGAATCTCTTTAAAAAAATTTTTTCGATTTTCCAACAAAAATGTACGATTAAATTTTTTTTCTCAAAACAATGTTTTCATTTCTTAAATAAAATTCATATATATATGGTATATTTTTTCGTAGGTAAGCATTTCTAATCGATTTTTTTTTCTTTTCAAAAGCAATTTTTTTTCTAATCAACGATTTTATTACGATTTGTTAAAATTCATTTTTACCTACATACAGTCCTACAGATATTTCAATTTTTGGAAGAAATTTTAGAAAAATATCTAATAACGTTTCCAAGGAGGCACTTAACTGCATTATTATTCACGATTTAAAAAAAAATCTAAAATCTAAAATTATATTTTATTTCTTTTTGTCCAAATTTCTGTACCTAATACTGGATTTTTTTCAAAATAAATTGTTAAATTTTTAAACCATTTTTTATTTGAAAGTTTTTTAAAAAATTTTTGTGCAACAAGAATTTTTAATGAATTTCTGAAACTTGTTCGAAACAATTTTTTGGAAGATATTTAATGGGAATTTTTTTATGTTCTAGGGAAGTACCTTACCCCTACTTGAATTAATTTTTTAAACAAATTTTTCATCTTGAAAAAAATTACAGGTACCTACCTAATTGTTTTCAAAATTAGTACTGTTAGGAAGTGTTTCCATAGCTTTTGATGACAAAATTTCAATTCTGTATTTTTTCCAAAATAAATTTTTCATTTTTTTTCAATCGATTTAAAAAAAATAAGTGTCGATTTTTTAAACGAATTTTTTCAACTTATTCGTAAAAATTTTTTCAATGTTTTGGTAAATTTCTTTTTGGATCTTCCAATGAGGAACTGGAATTATTTTTGAAACAATTTTCCAACAAAATTTGAATGATTTTTTATTTGAATGATTTTTTCAAAGAATTCTTTCAATTTTTTGAACCTGTTTTCAATCAGTTTTTTTTTTTCAAGATTGAAATTTGTTTTTCATAGACCAATGGTTTTTTTATAGTTGCCTATTTTTAACTTTGAAGGGGCAACTATTTGAAACATTTTCATATAAATAATGAGTTATAATACTTACTTGGTTTTTTACGAAGAATACTTTAAAATTTTTGATGAAATTGCACATCACCAGAAATTAAACCAATCCACGTTCATTTTTATGAATTCCCATTTTTCATGGGTTTTTCTACGAGAAACTGATTGAAAAATCGTGTCTTGAAATTTAATACAATTCAATAATAAAAAAAGAAAAAAAAAAGAAAACACGCATGTACTTAATTGTTTGAATTTAAAAATACTCGACAATTAAGCTCCCTTCTGTCATAAACTCTAAACGTGATTCTTCACCATACAATTAAGTATGTATTAATATCTTCAAAAAAAAAAAACTCCAAATCGTTTTCATACCAATAAAATCAAACACCACTCTAAAATTATCCACAGAAAATACCGCAACCACAAACATCTTACCCTATAATATCCCCTCGCGTCGGACTTCTCCATAATTAGCCCACCGAATCCCCACTTTACATATGCGGTTGCCGCGTCGAAAAACAACAAAACCTCATAAACCAAATTAATCACACACGGCGTAGCAATAACGGCAATGAATAAAAAATCATCGTTCATGACTAACCGCGAGTACATATTATATGAAGTGACGTCATACACCCACAATCCCACATGGTATTTACTCGCGTCGTACCCTACGATTTGTACGTCTACGACTCTACGTACAGTACACCAAAAATACACATATCGCAAACGAGAAAAAAAAATTAAGAATCCGTCACGTTTTGTGATTTAAATCGCATGTATTTTGTTCGATTCGTACAACCAGCTTTTCTGAGATTGTTTGTAAATATAAAAGCCGGATCGAGCTCTTTGCAATCTTTTTACTTTTTTTTTTGCAGCATAATTACCAGCTTGCAGAGTTGGGAACCAGTTTCTAATGAAATTTTTTCTAATTCGGCAATTTTCACTATTTAAGAACCGTAGGTATCTGGTTGTTGCAAAATTCATGATCTCGATGAAGCGTTCAATTAATTTAATTATCACCATTGGCGATAAGTAGAGGTTTTCGGAAAGCAAAAGTACCGGTGTAGAACCACGTTCACGCGTGGGCGGTTATTTATGACGAAGATGAAGATTGTGGTATCGATCGTGTGCTTCTACTCGTAAGGCTCGTATAGGTTACCTGTAGATCATGCGTGCGAGTTTGAGTCAATTTTAACAGGCAGAAGAGTGAAGATGGATTCGATTTTTTATTTTTTTCAAGAGTTTATTGGGCGAATCCTTTTAATGAAATAATCTGAAATTACGAATAGTAAAAATGAGTGTGACTGAGTACCCAAAAAATGACATTTTTTTGATATTTTTGACGTTTCGATGGTCAGTCAATTTTTAAAAAAATTTTAATATATTTTTTGAGAAATTCAAAAATTCCTTAAACCTTATATATATTTCGTAATAATTGGTCTCTAAAATGTTTTCATAACCCTTTCAGCCAATATTACAAATTAAAAAAATAATCAACCCCTTCCAACCCCTTCATCCACCAATTTCCATCCAGAGAAAGTAACAACAATAAGGAAAAGCCAATTATTGCAATAAACAGCTCACACACGAGGCCACGATACAAAATTATATCAATTACAAATTCCATAATCGCATTATCAGAGTGTAACCGCGATGTTAATTAATTTATCGGCACGTTCGGCGCGAATAAAAATAATTTTCATTAACGTGATTTTTTTAATTGCTTAACTTCGCGTCCATCAACAGAGTCCGCGTATTTTATTATAATTTTTCTGAAAAATTTGCATAAACCGTTAATAAATAAATTAATTATAATAAATCTCTTTCACCGGTCACACTGCTCCGGTCATTCCTAAACGATAACGACCCCTTGAATGAAAGAAAAATATGGGTTTGGGTAGGTAGTTGAAATAACGCTCTGGATCGTTTTAAAAAACGTCTCTCGAGTCTTAATTCGTTGTACGATCTTTATAATATTAAAGAAGAAATCCAACCGTGTTTTATACATGTTAAATATTTAATCGAACCTATTAATCGATTCCATAAAGTCGTAAAATATCTACTCAAGCTCGAGAGAAAGTGAAAAATGTCTTCATGGTTAACAACTTGAGAATATGTATAGTTAGAGGTGCCTCTGGATGTACCTTGTACCCGTATTGGTTACTTCTTTTTGATGTTCCATTTTTTTAAAATGATTTTTTCCAAGTTTCGGTGCTCTTGTACAATTATAAATTATCCCCTCCCAGTCAAGATACTACGATACTACTGCCAATGAATTCAGAACATCTAAAATAAGAGCTTAAAAATGGACCTTTTTTAGTTGCTTTTTGATTCTAGAAAAATCAGTTTTGTATACTTCAAATTTGACACGACGATGTAAATTGGAGTAAGGGTGATATTTTCTTCACGTACCTAAATGAAAATTATGCATACAGTACAATTCACCAAATTTTGATACTTTTATTGGGCCCATAAAATTTTCAAAATCTACGAGAATTTAAAAATTTTAAAAATTCATCACTCCTAAAAATTAACTTTTTGAAAAAAAATCCTAGTTAAATTACCGATCTAATTTTTCTTAGATATAGGTACATTAATTAAATTAAAAAATTACAAAACTTTGAAGACATATTACCCGTGTAGCAATTGTCGACATCGACATTTATGTCGACAAAATTCAGACACATTTTTTTCTCGGTTAACGATGAATTAAAAATGATATTTGAGATTTAAAGTAATGTTCTATGTTAAACATAACTGTTCAATCAAAATTTTTGAATTTTTCTCAGTATTTTCCTATAATTTAGAAAACGTTGTTTTTCTACATAGACAAGTCGATGTAAAAATCGATACTCGATAAACGCATCGACATTTATGTCGACAATTTCTGCCAATTAAATTTACAAATTTTATATCTAAAAAGAACTAAAAACAATTAATAAGAACATTTTAAGCTCAGGAATAAATAATTTTTGAAAGAATCACAAAATTTTCTTATTTTTCAAAGTTTTGAATAATACAACGACTTGTCGAGTTATTGTCGACATAATTGTCGATGGTCGAATAATGCATCGACTTCACTGTCGACAGTGTCGACCAGAGGAATTTTAAGTCGAGATAGTGTCGATGTGATTGTCGAGGGTCGAATAATGCATCGACTTAACTGTCGACAGTGTTGACCAGAGGAATTTTAAGTCGAGTTAATGTCGATCTAATTGTCGAGGGTCGAATAATGCATCGACTTGACTGTCGACGTCTTGAGGGTGATTGTGATACTCGCAGATAAAGTGTGTTGTGAATTAGTACATAAGGTCTAAGAATCATCTCTATGTTAGTTGGACACTCGCATGTGTCCAGCTACAAAGGTGGCCTCAATGCCGCATATTTGACAAAAAATGTCGAAATGTTGGCTTGAACACTATTTTTGGTGTAATTTTAATATATACATATATTGAATATTTGAACTTAGCATATTTTTCAAAATCTCACCATTGCAAATGTCGATGTGGGTGTCGATATAAATGTCGACACATCGAAATCGGTCACTTTTCGATCGTACATGTCGACACGATTGTGGATGGTTTGTCGAGCTTATTATCGACATGTTTGTCGACCGTCCAAATATGGCTCGACATGTCGAGCCATATTTGGACGGTCGACAAACATGTCGATAATAAGCTCGACAAACCATCCACAATCGTGTCGACATGTACGATCGAAAAGTGACCGATTTCGATGTGTCGACATTTATATCGAAATTAGCATCGACGTTGCTACACGGGTACGTGCATTTTGATTTTTTTAAATTGCAAAAATAAGTGAGTACCTGTATCAAACTTGCGAAATTTACTTTTTGCATTTTTTTTAAATTTCAAAAAGTAAGTACCTAGTACCTACTTAATTATTGAAATTCAAAAATTGTCAAATTTTATTTTTTCGCCAAATTTTGAAAATTTAAAAAATTTACCATATTGGCTAAATTTTACATTTTTTTTTCAAAATCAAAATTTTAAAAATTGTAAAAAAAATATCAAACTTCAAAAATTTATACTTATTGTAACTATTTTAATGTTTCAAAAAAAAATTAGCTGAATTTTAAAAATTAATCCAATTCTTAAAAGAGTGTAAAAAAAAATCAGCTAAAAACCTTAAAAATATGATCAAATTTCTACGAGTAGTTTTATATTTAAAAAAAATGACTTTATATTTTTTAAAATACAAAAATCACCAAATTATGAAAATTTTTGCTAAATTTTACAAATTCATTAAATTTTAAAGAATCGTCCCATTTGAAAAATTTAATAAATTCTCAACATTATGAGAGTTGGCTGAATTTTAAAAATTGACATTTTACATTTTCCCATTAAAATTAAAAAAAAAATAATGATCAAATTTTGAAGATTTTTCCAATTTTTAGAGATTTATCAAACTTTGCAAATTGATCTTTTACGTACCTATTTTATTTTAAAAAAAATTAAGTTATTTAATTTTAAAATTGATTTTATTTCAAAAATTTATTAGAATTTGAAAATCAGCTCCAATTTTTAGTCATAAACGAAAAATTACAAAATTTTGAAGATTTACTAAATTTCAGAAATCAACCAAATTGTTCCTATTATTTTTTTTTAAATATGTACCTACATAAAAAACTTCGATGAATTTTAAAAATTGATTGAATGAAAAAAAAAAAAAAAAAAAAAAAAATAGATCATAAAATTTTGAAAATTTAGGGCCAAAACCACCTTTTTAACGCTATGCATTTGAAAAATTCACTAATTATTCAAGTTGTAAAAATTTTTAAACTCTTGAAAATCAATTAAGTATGTATTTTTTTAATTCATATAAATTTTAAAAATTGATCGAATTTTAAAAATCGGAATTCAAAAATTAATCAATTTTGAGTTTAACCAAACTTTGAAAATTTCAAAAATTCACTGCATTTAAAAATGTTTAGAATTCTCTTCATTTGAAAAATTTATCAAAATTAAAAACTAACTGACCATTGAAATTGAAAAAAAAATTAAAGATAGATTTTTCAAAAATTATTTATTATTTAAAATAAAAATAAGTAAGTTACGTTCCTAATTTTGAATTTTTATCAACTTTAGAAAGTTTAATAAACTTTGAAAATTCACCAAATTTTAAAGGTTATCTAGGTACCTACATTATTTTAAAAAATTCATTGAATTATCAAAATTGTAAAATTTGTCTACTCCTAAAATTGACCTTATTTTAAAAATTATTCAAATTTTAAACAATGATCTAATTTTAAAAATTTATTAATAAGTTTAAATGTTTAATATAATGTTGAAAAATAGTAAAAATTGATTAAACTTTTAAAATGACCTAAATAATTAATGCTAAATTTTGGAATTTAGGCATCAAATTTTGATTTTTTTTTTTAGGGGTGCCTGTAACTGCAAGGATAATTGCTCCCATCGGATAGTAGATTTATAGATTAGGAAGTAAGGATGAGATTTTTTAAGGAAGGTATTTAATGTAGATATTAAGTGGTACTACGTAATGTGACCTTATAGGGTAGAGAAGGAAGGGCAGGAAAATAGAAGGTGTTTTATTGTCATACTATCTTGAGAGCAGTAGGTGCAGATTCCCTTCATATAAACATTTCCTCTAACGCCTGAAAATGTTCATATCTTTTTTTTTTCGTTCCTAAAAGTTTGAGAAAATTATCCTCTTCTATCCTCCGATCGATAGTTTATTTATTTGCGAACAAATTACGATCGCATCGTGAAATTCAATCTGTTCACGATACACGAGCCTTATGCGGAAGTCAACACCATAGATACGTCTAATGTGCAAATTTACATCCTGTATTCATTATGATAATTCCACGAATTACTCGAATATGCAGCTGGAGATCACCTTGTAATTATAAACGTGCTTCGGTGTACCATGACATTGATTCATAGACCATAGAATCGACATGGAACAATGAAAAAATTCGGCAGAGTGATGTTGTTCCGTTATACATGGTACAATGTACTCGTATTATGTATCCATTGCAAAGGGGCCCATACTCCATGCTCGTCTTCATTTACCAGAAAACACTCTCTCGTACACGTTTGTATATTTTTCATCTCCGAAAAAAAATAAAATAAAAACACCGAAGAATGAAGAAATATGCATATTCGTGCATGAACTTGAATTTTCCCACTATTCTATAATTACTCTGGTTTTTTAAAGTCGAGATTGAAACGAAGTTTGAAAAATTTTATGCATTGAGACTCGTCGTTTCCATTTCCATTTTCTATTATTAATTACACGTTTTAAATTTAAAATATACCAGTACGAAGAGTTTGGTGTGTACCTATGTGTTCGGTTTAGAAGTGTAGAAGAGTTTGAAGTCGATAGTGCCTATGAGAGAAAGTTACAACGTCGAAAATTGTATCATGATCGCATGTCTGAATATTGGCTACGTTTACGTTGGCCGAAGTAATTGGTATATCTGGACTAATACTTGCATTAATTATTAGTTAATCGTTAATGCTTTAGAAATACTAGAAGGCGAGTACCTATAATTCAATTTACATAATATTCAATTCTTAGGGTATTACTTGGTAGTTGGTAGTTGGTACCTTATCACGAAACATTCTTCGATGGTGGTGATACGTTTGAGGTGTGTTTTTTTTTTTTTTTTTTTTTTTTTGAGGTATTTCATTTTATCGAATTTGATTAAAATTATTACCTAGGTGGAATTCTACCGGTTGGATTTATAGCTCTATTGTTAAACTTTATTACAGAATCTGGTGGCTGGTGCGTGCTTTAACGAGATTCAATGCCGAGGAACTACTTTAACAGGTAGTTAGGTATAGGTAAAGGTACTAGGTAGTCTTTTTACCCATGCATCTTTCTCACAAACTAACCAAAACAAGATTACGAGAAATTATTATCATTTGATCATCGCGCATGGAGTATTATAACCTGCATAAGACTATTTTTACATGACTGTTTTAAACCCATCGCATCGATATTATAGTAGATAATTTATATACGAACCCTTTTGCGACGTTGCCATGTACGACTAGCTTCAATACTATATTAGTCATCGTGACTAGCTAATGCTGTGACAAATCTAAGGAATTTCCTAGTAATTTATATATCGAGTGATTGAAGTGTCGAGTAAATAAGATGTTAACGTACGAAGACCTGATTGAAATGAAGTCGTGTAAATGTTTACTGTAACGATACGATACAGGGTGTCTGTTCGAGTTATAAAAGGAGGCATCCCACCTGTAGAATTTCCATATTATATTAAGAAGGAAGTCGTAGGTGTGAATTTTTTACGAGAATGGTTCTCGCTGTGATCACTTAAATTTGACTTCGAAATACTATCTCTATTTTTCGAATTTTAGCTCGTTTTAAAAAGGGGTTTCCTCAGTAAATTTTTGAGAAAATTTCTAATTTTTTTTTCTTTGTTGAGAAAACTCAGCTTCAGTAATAGCATCTAGCATCTTTTTCAGAAAAATTTCAGCATAATTTTTTTTCTAATAAAAGTTTTTTTCAACACAGTTTTTTAAATATTTTTTCTCTTTTTAATTTTATAAGAACATCTATTTTTTTACCCCACCCCCCTCAAAAAAAAAATTTTTCCAGAGATATTTTTAAACTGTGCTCTTTAAAATAAAATCATGGCATGTTTCTCAGAAAATATCTCAAGACTTCAGAGAAAACAATTTTTTGAGAAATCATATTGGAAATTTTTCATCGACAGATTTTTCAGGTGATGTTGAAAAATGAAAAAATTTTATAATATTTTTTTTTGAGAAAAATTTTTAAAAAATTTCTCAAGATTTTTTAAAAATTATTTTTTAAAAGAAATACTCGTAGGTATAAAATTTTTAGCAATTAAAAAAATCTGAGAAACCGAACTGATTTTTTTGGCAATTTTTTTCTTGTAAGTAAAAACTTTTTTCACTCTGAAATATACCTATAGTATTTCTCTCAACAAATTTTGTACCTTTTTTTTTTGATTGTTTTTTTTTCTATTTTGAAAGCTATTTTTTTTAAAGACAAATTTCTATTAATTTTTTAATAATTTTTTTTAAATACTGACAATTATTTTCTAAAAAAAATTCCATCTTTTTTTTTGTAGAAACCAATTTTTCAATAAGAGAATTATAAGTTACTTTTTTCTCAACAATGATGATTTTAGATGTTTTATCGTTTTTCAAACGTTTTTTCAAAAAGTTTTCATTTTATTATTTTTATTACCTATTTTTTTTTCAAGAAACCTTATTTTATTCTAGAGAATTTTTAACATACGTATGTACTTGGTTTTTCAAACAATTATTTTTGATTAAGAAATTTTTTTCCAACAGAGATTTATCCAAATTGATTTTATTATTTTATTTTTTTGGGAAGATTTTTCTAAAATAAAATTAGTTTTTTGAGAGTGATGGAGCTAATTTTATCCGGGCAATTTCAAGTATTTTTTTTTTCTTCTTTTCAACATTAATTTTAAGGATTTTTCTCAGATATTTTCCCCTGAGGACACCTACTCTATTCTAGAGAATTTTTCATCTTCAGAAAACTTCTTTCAACAGAGATTTTTTGGAAATTATTTTTTCTAAAGACTATTCTCAAATAGACAATTCAATTTTAGGCTATTTTTTTTCAAGATACCTATGTTTTTAGAAATTTCTTGAAAAAAAAAGTATTACAATTTTTTCTTGAGGAAATCATATTTTTAAGATAATTTTTAAAATAGTGTTTTCTTTAAAAAAATCAATAGAGACTTTTTCAGATACTTATATTTTTTTAAATTTTGCATTGAAAGATTTTCCTCAAAAATATATTTTTTTTAGAGAAATGAACTGTTTAAACTTCATGATAATTTCAGTTAAGTTTCTTAAAAATGAAAATACCTTTTTTTAAATACATAATGTACCTACACCATACCTGTAGGTACATAGGTATATTTTTTGAAGGTCTTAAGATTTTTTTTTTTGAGAAAACTCAAGTAGGTAGCTAAGTATTTTATTCCGTAGAATTCTTTTTATTTAAAATTCGTTTTTAAAATTTCTAAAGAAAACTTTTTTAGGAATTTATTTTAGAAATCACTTTTTCAAAAAACCTCATTATTTTCATTTTTTTTTTTTTTTTTGAACAAACTTTAGAAATCTTTTTTTTAATGTTTAAGATGATTTTTTTTTGAAGAATTTTTTCTCCATGCGGAAATTTGATTTTTTTTTTAGTAAAAAATTTTTTCAATAGTATTTTGTCAATAGGAAACTTTTTACCTTGCAGTATGTTTTCTTTTTAATTTTAAAAGGATTTCTAAAAAAAAAAAAAAAAAAAAATTAAAAGAAAACATTGTTTAATTGACTTTAAAAAACATCTTCTAAAAAAGATCCCTTGAAAGTCCTTTGAAAATGTACTGTTTCTTATGACCTATTGCATGCAGTTGGCATATAACACTAGTCAACAATTTTTGAACTTTTTTCTTTGTTCGGGTCCAAAATAGGCTTAATCGATAGTTTAGGCCTAGAAACAAAAAGATATTTCTCATTTTTCGTTTTTTTTTGCTTTTGCGGGTACGGGAGGGGTTCAAAGTGGCGAAAATCGGGGTTTTTGCACCTTTTCAACTGCTCATAGCGCCATAAATATTGCTCTACGAAAAAAACCAATGGCAGATTCGGAATCTACATTAAATTTTGAGAAAACATCTCTGTCCGTTTTTCCAATTTCAAATTTTAAAGTACCTTAGTAGCGTTTTAATTTTATTATCGAGATCGCCGCCGTTCCGCGCGGAGACAGTCCGATAATTATAGAATCGTTTCCACGCGGAACGTCGGCGGTCTTGGTAAAAAAATTGAAACGTTACTAAGGTACTTTAAAATTGGAAATTAGAAAAACGGACAGAGATGTTTTCTCAAAATTTAACGCAGATTCCGAATCTGCCACTGGTTTTGTTCGTAGAGCAATATTTATGGCGCTATGAGCAGTTGAAAAGGTGCAAAAACTCCGATTTTCGCTACTTTGAACCCCCCCCCCCTTGTACCCGCAAAAGCAAATAAAATTAAAAAATGAGAAATTGCTTTTTGTTTCTAGGTCTATACTATCGATTAAGCCTATTTTGGACCCATTCTCAAAATGGCTGTTGACCTGTGTAATCAACGAGGTAAATATTTTCTTTCGTTTTTACATGAAAAAAAAAAAAAAAAATGTATCATAAATTCGTTGGCAAGCAATTTAAAAATGTCACAAGTTTGAAAATCGATCGAACACCCTGTGCAAGGCACTGTACCTAGACCTACCTTGTAATCTTTCCGATGCAAATTTCCTATAGTAGGCGAATGTTTACTTAGTAGTTACTTGTAGTTTATAGCAACATACAATATCACGCGAGGTGACAAATTACACAGGTAAATTCTTGTAAACGCGCGTGTTTTTATACGAATGCCGTTTGAATTTAAATTAATGAGTCATACTACGTTTATATAGGCGATATTAGTAAGTTTTGTAGTAATATGAAAACAACAAGGTAGTCATCTTGCCCTTCGCCGCACATGCTATGCTACCATTGTTCTTTATCCTTTTATGTTGAGGTAAAAAAATCTACATAAATAGAAGAATAGGTAAAAAAAAGGTGTTAACAGAATATTTCCAGTGTTACTAATACGATTAATGGTTATCTGTTGGCGTGATAAGCGTGGTTTTTGTGGTGAATGCTGAACCCTTCACCTAGACCCTGGCGAGTGGCTACCGGTACCTGGCGAATGACCGTCTGAGTGAGAAGTACCCATCGTCGTTGTGTCGACTCTCGATCTCGAGATGATCACAAAATCAAATGACCTAGTGGCCGATGTTCTGTCTGATTAATTACCTATGTACGTAGACGTACTACATGGACATAATTCGCATCAGTTGATATCCTTTGTATGAGTACATAGTCTATATACCTTGTGGTACAGAATAATGAACTAATTGATCTCGAATTAGGAAAAAAAAATTTCACCTATAAGATGCGAAACCTCAAAAACCATAATAATTAATAGTTGCGTATCGAGCCCGATCTATAGAAGAGAATACTTCTGAAAAAAAATCGGATCTAGAAACCTAGGTTACCTGCAGAGATGTGTACAAATATACCGCATACCGTTTTATTAAAAATGTTGCGGTTACTTAAATTAATGAGGTTAGAGAGCACTTGACTTTCAAATGATCGGTCACTTGTATCATGTGGCTTCACTCGAGCGAAAAATTCGACCATGATTTCAATCGTGTTTTCATTTTTATAGTTTATATTTGCAAAAGGAAAAGAAAAGTCGTAAGATCAGGTAGTTTGAAGTGCCTTTTAATTATTTTTAATCACCTTTTTTTTAAAATAACTTTTCATTTTTTTTTTGTAATACATATTATTGAGAAATTTTGATGCAAATTGTTTTTGGAAAATTTTCGCTTGAAATTTTCTCAGAAATTTTTTTCTGATTTTTTTTTTTTTTTTTTACTTTTTAAAACTATGTTTTATTTGGAATTTTTTAGATATTTTCTAAGAAAATTTGGGAGATTTTTTTAAAAATCCTAAATTTTCAACGATTTGAATATTTTTTAAAGATATTTTCTTCGGTATTTTTCTTCTACAAAAATTTAATATTTAATTATTTATTCATTTGCTTTTTCGGCGAGACATTGTTTCTGAAAAAATAATGTATTTTTAGGCAATATTTTTTTGAAATAACGGGTTTTGTCGAAGAGCCAAATTGAAAACATTTTTAAAAATTTAAAAGAAATTACTAGGTAACTAAGAAATATTTTAAGTAAAAATATCAAAATTTCAATTGAAAAAATTTAAATAAGGAGTGCACAAAATTCTTAATGAAATTTGCAATTTTTTTGAAGTTTAATTGATAAACTTGTGAGAAAATCCTCAGTAAAAATTTATAAAAAACTTAGAATAAAAATATTTTTAAAAAGTGAGCAAACATCTCAAAAGTTTTGGGAAAAATTCCCAGGAAAAAATTCCGTGAATATAACTTTAAAAACAAATTTTAAGTGAAAATATCCATGAAAAAATTGCTCAGAATTTTTTTCAAATATTTTGAGTAAAATATAATACTTTATGGGTAACTATTAAAAAAAAAATGGATAAAAATTGAAAAATGACTAACATTTAGTCAAAGTATTTAGGGTTATTTAAATAAAAAATGAAAGTGCACTACACTACACTCAAGATGGCGTAGTGCACTACACTCAAGATGGTGTATTGCACTATACTCAAGATGGTGTACTGCACTACACTCAAAATCAAGATGGTGCACTGCACTACACTCAAGATAGTGTAGTGTACTACACTCAAGATAGTGTAGTGTACTACACTCAAGATAGTGTAGTGTACTACACTCAAGATGGTGTACTGCACTACACTCAAAATCAAGATGTGCACTGCACTACACTCAAGATAGTGTAGTGTACTACACTCAAGATAGTGTAGTGTACTACACTCAAGATGGTGCACTACACTACACTCAAAATGGTGTACTGCACTATACTCACGATGGTGTACTGCACTACACTCAAGATAGTGTAGTGCATTACACTAAAAAAATGGTGTACCTAGTACCTACTGCACTACACTCAAGATGGCGTAGTGCACTACACTCAAGATAGTGTACTGCACTACACAGTTTGAGATAGTGAGTGCACTACAAAGTTTGGGATAGTGTACTTGAGAAAGTGTTGTGCACTACATTGTTCGCGATAGTGTAGTTCCCAATTGAAAAAAATTTCAAACAAAAGTTTGTTGTAGATTGAAATTTTTGGAATAATTTTGTTTATTACAAGAATTTCGATTGTACCCCTTCCTCTCATCCTATTTTGCATAATAAGTACAAAAACAAAAATTCAGTAGTTTCTATACGTTTTATGCAAAATTACATGGGAAGGAGGGGTCCAATCGACTTTTTAATATAAACAAAATTATTCCAATTATCTCAATCCACAACTTTTGTTTGAAAATTTTTTCAATTGAAGCCTTAGGTACAAAAATAGAGAGATTTTTAGGGAAGTGGAGCTGTGGAAAAATGGAATACCAGCTGATAGATAAAGAAGGACAAAAAAAACAACAAAAAAAAACTATAGGCCTTAAGAATTACGAATCGATCTCATGAATTTGTTTGTAACCTTTCGATCGTACTAAACTTCCATTTACAACAAAACTACTATACCCCTCTACTCATTTTTTCAGCAAACACACCTTGAAAGAGAAAATAATGAAACTGAAGGGATGGTTCTATCATCGGTATGGATTGTTTATAAACATAATAGCCTAGTTTTTAATTTACTATGTTACGAACATTACGATAATTAAAAACGTGTTACGGGTATTACGCAAAGTTCGATATGGTCGTTAATTTCTTCAGGAAGAAGAGCATGACCATAAAGAAGACAGGTAATTGTGCGATAAATGCGAGATGGCAATTATAAAAATTTTTGATAACGGAGGTAGATATTACCTCGTAAGTGTGAAATTGTGTGATATATCGTAATTACTCGTATATATTAAGTTACTTGCCAGTGATAAGAATTGTCCAAATTCTAGATTAGGTATTTAGAAAAATAACGTTACGTTTTGGTTATGTTATTACGAAGCATTACCTAGATTAATCTGGTTTTGAATAAATTTAAAATTAACACGGTATACGGTGATCCTATTTTAATACTTTAATTGTGTCGAATCGAATGTAGAACTATCATCTCAATTACGACTTTTTTTCTTCTTGAATTTTCAGGAATGCGGTAGTCACCGAAGACCATCTTAATTCTTATGGTAATAAAACGAAGAACTCTGGCCGGACAAGAAACCGCTGTCGAATAAATTTCAAAAACTGAGCCACACTGTAAGTACCTAGTTTATTCAATAAATACGTAATTTAGTGACGAGCACCTCGACCGCGTCAAGATACAGTTACAGTAACCTTTTCTTTTCCAACATCATCTCATAGAGGAGAAGCTAGTCCTATACAAGATTATTTCTTAGTTCCTCTGCCCCTTCCCCTCTTGTATACGAACGAATCTACATTATGGAAGCTACATACGTAACATAGGTGCGTTTCTTTTTAGTATGCATAGGTAGTCGTCGGATTATTTTAGGGGGTTAAGGTAGTGTCAGGTACTGGTACTACATTAACGATCGAATAATAAGTACGAACCCTAAAGGTAATAACGTCTTCTTAGAATACATTCCACATCAACTCGCCAGTTCACCGAACTCGTCTCTCTCGGTGCTCCTTATGTGTCGGAGTCTTGAAGCACACGCGTCACCTCCGGCACATCTGCATATGCCGCGAGTACTTACGACTTACGAGTACGAGTTACAGAATCTCCAACATTCTTCTCGAAAAATAACCGTTTTACTTTAAATAACAAAACCATATCGTTTAACTCTCAATTCAACAGGTAAGCACTGAGTACTGCGGTTTTTTTTTTTTTTTTTTTTTTTTTTTTGTTATTTAAAACAACAGTGTGGTATTCGCGAGTGTATAAGTCTTCATTTATTATGTCCAATTGAAGGCGACATTGTCTCTGTAAAAAATTCAGTTTATGTGTTTAATGTTTCAAATGGACCGTTATTTTGGTGTTTAATCGTCGAACTGGCCTGGCCGTTACAGACAAGTACAGAAGATTTTCGCGGAGAAGAGACGATACGACACACTGGTACGGTTAATTATTCAACTTGGGAGTAATTTCATAATGGATGTCAATAGCATAGCTCGAGTCCTCGAGCTACTCCCAAATTTTCAAAAATGAAATGAGTTCCCATCAGTAAACACTCCGAAAATGGAAAAATTGAAAACATATAAATAGCTACCTGGTCAAAAAAAAATTTAGAGAAAAAAACATTTTTTTAGAATAGAAGCCTCATTTTTTGGAGTAAAAAAAAATTCTCAATTAAATTTTGAGTAGAAGCGGTTGCTCTATTTGGGGGAGGGGATTTGAATTTTCTTGGAATAAAGAATACTTAAACTTTTTTGGAGCTGGTGTAAAAGAATTTCTCAATTTTTTCAGAAAAAAATCTCAATTTTCTAAAAAAAAATTCTTCAATTTTTTGAAGAAATGTTTTGATTTTTTTTGAGAAAAAAAAATTTGTTGAAATTAAGAAATGTCTGTTTGAATCCTAAAGAATTAACTAAGAAATTGTCTGATAGAATCCTATCTACATAAGAAATAAAAAATTGTCTATTTGAATCCAAGAAAATTAAAAAAATATCAAAATACATAACAAAATATCAGATTGAATACCAAAGAATTAAAAAATTGTCTGTTTGAATCCAAACTACATAAGAAATAAAAATTGTCTGTCTCAACTTTATTGGAGTTGGTTTAAAACAAATTGGTTCTCAATTTTTTTTTGAAAAATATAAATCATTCAATTTTTGATAGAAATAAAGCTTAGGTACTCTTTTCGGAGAAAAATCTCAATTTTTAAAAGAAAAGTATTTTTTGTCTTATTACCTATTCTTTTAGAATTTTTTTTTCACTTTTTTGAGAAAAAAAAATTATTTACGTAGGTATTCCAAAAAAATATATTTTTTTATTCTTCGTCAATTTTTTTGTAAAAAATTTTCCGTTATTTGTGTACCTACTTATCTCAATTTTTGCAACAAAAATAAAATTATTTTTTTGTAGAAAAAATTTATATTTTTATTTGAGAAAACCCCTGATTACCTAGACCAAGTTTTTTTGAAGATTAAAATCTCATCTCTTAACTTTTGGAGAAAAAAATCACCAAAATCACCAATTTAAAAAAAAAATAGAAAGGTATTAATTTTTTTGAAAATGAAAATAAGCTTTTTTTGTGGTAGGTAAAAATGTTTTCAACTCGAAGAAGAAAAAAAAAATTTCAGAATGAAAATAATTTTTTTGGAATGTGTGTAAAACCTGTCTTAATTTTTTTTTAAGGAAAACAGAATTCATTAAATCTCTCAATTTCTTTGAAAAACAAATTTTTCAATTTTTCAAAAATCTTTCAAATTTTTTTGGAGAAAATTTTTTTTTAATTTCTCTGGAGTGAAAATAGGTATTTTTTGAATTATTGATGGAAAATATCTAACGTTAAAATTCACTCAGGAAAAAACATTCTCTCAAAAACTCAAATCGAAAGATATTCTTTTGACAAAAGAAAACTCATTAGAATCAGCAAAATTATTCTAAAAAATATATTTTTGGTGAGATATTTTTATGAACAAAAAAATTCGTGGAAATAACCAAAGTTATTGGTACCTACTTGCCTACCAGGAAAAGAAGTGTTGCCAGAAAAAAAACCTTGGCAAAACTGAAAGAAAACTGGAAAAATTTCTTCGAAAAATAAATTTGTTTTGAAGAAGAAATCCGCAATTCTTCTCGAGATAAAATATTTATAATTTATTTCAATTTTTTTGGAGTGGATAGTTTTTTGAGATGAAAAAAAAACTTTTTTTTTTTTACTTTTTTCAGAGAAATAATCTCAATTTTTCTGGACGAGGAAAAATTTCCATATTTTTGAAGAAAAAAAAAATTTCTTGATTTGTTTGAAGGGAAAAGCTTGGGAAAGCACTATTGATTCAATTTATACATATTTGGTTAGACTTTTGAAAACTTGTATGAATTGAAAAAAAATCTTCAATTCTACTTTGGCAACATGTACGAATATTGTATGCCCGCTGAAAGAGTGGTTCTGTTTCAAATTTTCAAAGTGGGTTCAACCTCCTTTTTGTCATGTTTTTGGTATTCAGCTTTTCAATACATTTTTTTTTTCACAGTGCGACCTTATATTGGTTTAATTTGTAAAATAACTTACATTTTCTGAGAATTTTCCAATTAAAATGCTGGAAATGGATCATTTCATGATTTTTGAGACGTAATAACCGACTCGATATAAAACAATTGAATTTTTCGTACTCACCTAAAACAAAAATAAAAACATAAAATTAGTATTTTTAGCATTCAATTTTTAATGAAGTATATTTCTCAAGTTTTTGTAAGAAAGAAATCACTCGATTAAAAAAAAAAAAATCTCCCTATAGATATTTTACAGAACAAATTTTCTCATTTTTTCTGGTGTACTCGAATATTATTGAAGGAAGGGGGCATTTTTTGGTGAAAAAATCCCTGAATTTTTCAAAGACAAATTTTTGCAATAATTTTTTGAAGGGAAAAATCACTTAATCTTTTGAAGAAAAAAATTTCTCTGTTTTCTTGGAGTGAAAATATTTCTCAAATTACTGAAAAAAGAACCATCTCAATTTTTTGAGAAAAAATAATTTTAACCTTTTTGGAGAAAAAAATTGTTCAATTATTTTTTTATAGAAGGAAATATCTCAATTTTTGCTAGTATTTTGTAAGGAAAAAAAACTCAATTTTTTTTTCGGAGCTGGAAAAATTATTCACACATTTGCTTATTCAACATTCCAAATATTTCAACCTGTCGCCCCTTCGCGAAAAATTCGAGCTACATCCTATAAGAATTTCTAATTTGCCAGATCTAAATTTTATTACAATTTGATATGGTAATTATCCTGCACACTCGATTTAACGATCGCTGTTTACGTTTTTTCAAGGTTGTAAAAAATGATAATCAGCTGGTCATTGTTGATTCCATACCGGATCGAATCCCGAATACAGAATCAGCCAAGTAATCGTCGGCAAAACTGAAACACTTGTTGTCTAACACGATTTTCCAGCTTCGACGTATTAACACTTGGAAAACATTTACTTGCAAGAATTAACATATTTCTTCATCTCGAAATATACCCAAGAATGTAATAGGTAGGTAAAAACATGCCAAGCTGGGCGAGACTTGCTCGTAAAAATTTCAAACCTCATCGTCAAACAATTTATTCATAAAATTTTTACGTCATTTGTTTGTGTAGTGGAAAATTGCCCTGTGTTCGCGATCGCCATTAGAGGTACACACTTTCCATGAATCCAACAGAAGATAATTGCGAGAAGTACTATCGAATGATACGTCGAACCATAAAAACGTTCGTTTCAAGGTATAATACAGCTAAATAACTCTGATAAAAATATATCACATCACTTGGGTAAACACGTCCGAATTGTGTTGGTAAGTATGATAAATCATCACGCACTTCACGCAGTGATAGCAATTTTATTTTTTATGAACTACAAAAAGATTGAGAGAAGATGGTACTTATCAAATCGTAGGTAATCTATTTAAGAGAATGCCAATTATCGGTACAGATACTCAGATAGATCTAAACGTTTTGATCTGGCTCTCGATAGATGCATTTATACGGAATTAGTTCCGAATAATTATTACACCATTACAAAAAATAAGCGAGCGATGAAAAAAAAAACATGTGCAGAATAATTCCAACTATCTATTAGTATACCGGAACCAATTCCTCGACATAGAAGAACCTTCGACAAACAGAATCGAAAGACGTGTACGATGCACAAGGTTTATTTTCATTTTATTCATGGGCAACGTGCGAAGGCCGCATTTCTTATTAAAAACGAATGTTAAAAGGTGAATCCTTCTTTAGAAAATTTCCTCGCATATTGTGACCAAGCTGCAGACGGAAATGGGTGTGAGATGTAGAATAATTTGTCGTATATAGTTTACTAATTCCGTAGTCTAAACTTTTAAAGGTTACAATTAACCAACGATGATGAAATGGATGACCTCTATTTGGATGTTTTTGTTTTTCAGCGATACCCATAATATTATGTATTTGTAGGTATTTGCATAGGTAAATAAATACCTATACCTATAGTTTTATTGAAGGGAAAAATTCGTCGTCCGAGACCACTTTTACTAGCCAAGATGAATTTGCAATTAGACGGTGTCTGTAATTTGAATCGCATTACGAGCTCTATAAGATAGCCTTAACTTTGATTTCTAAAGTTCATTTTTCAATCTCTCTACATGACTATATTAATTAACTCGTTACATTCTACCTTCTCTCTTTCCAATCGCTTAGAATTTCGATCGCGGCGATGTACATAATTGCACACGATTCGTCCTGTAGTATGAGCGAAAATACGCCCGAAGAGTGGATTAAAGAATGTAACTACCTATCTAACTAATTGAGCAGAGAAAAGTAAAATGAATTTCTATTGTTAGCCCGAATAATCGAGTTACATATAATAAGTATCTATGGATAAGTCATTCAGAACGAATATTTATATTACCTACCTATTATGGGAGTTATAAAGTTTGAGATTTCTTTCATCCCTTTCTAAGCCTTCATGCCCGACAATTTCGCAGTAGATCGGGTACTCGAGCTATTCGTAAAATCTCAGAAATTTGGTTCACCTATTAAACCCTCTGCTTTTTGGAGAAAAATCTTAATTTTTTGAAGAAAGAAATTTTGCGATTTTGCGATAAAATTGAGAATTATTTTTACTCCAAAAAAGGGATTTTTTTTTATTTTTCTTTAAAAATTTGAGAAATTTTTACTCTGAAAAACTGAAATTAAAACATTTTTTTTTTTTCAAAAAAAAACTAAAAAAAAAAAAAAAAACTTAAATAAATAAATAAAAATAAAATTTATTCAATTTCATTGAAGATACTATTGTTGTACTCGTATGTTTGAAATTCTTAAATTTTTGGAGGAGAAAAGTTTTGAAGTTTGAAGAATGAAAATCTTAATTTTTTGCCTCAACCCTTTCGAAAAAATCAATATTTTGAAGCAAAAAACTTTTATTTTCATCTCAATATTTTGAGGAAAAATCCTTCGTTTTTCATATTTATTCGAATAAAAATAAATTTTTCGAATAATGTTTAAAGAGAAAAATATTTGAATTTTTTTGTACGTCTTAATAAAATTTTCTGATAACAAAATGTATAAATCTTTCAATCTCAGTTTTTCTTGAGTGAAAATATTATTCAAATTTTTGAAAAGAAAAATATCTAATTTTTTAAAATTTTCTTGATTTTTTTTCAAGATGTAAATTACCTATTTGGCTTAATTTTTTTTTCCAAAAGGAATATTTCAGAATTTTTGAAAGAAAAATAGGTATAAAATTTTTGTTGAAAAAAATATCAATTTTTTATTTTCATTTTTTTGTGAAAAAGAATCATTAAATTTTTTTGGTGGAAGAAAATTTTCAAATTTTTTTAGAGTGAAAAAATTCAATTTTTTTGGAGTGAAAATATTCAATTTTTTGTTGATAAAAAATGTTCTTGATTTTTGGAGTAAAAATACATTATTTTTCTAATGTCTCAATTTTTTTTTTTTTTTTTTGAATTTTCTTAAAATAGGAAATATCAACGCATTTCAATTTTTTAAATAAAAAATTATTTAATTACTTACTCAATTATTTTGAAAAAAAAATCTTAATTTTTGAAAGCCTTTTATTTTTTTGTGAAGGGGTTTATTTTTGGGAGAAAGAAGTCTCTTATTTTAATAGGAAAAAAGTCTACCTAATGTTTTGGTAAAAAAAGTCTCCATTTTTCAGCGTTGTTGTTGTTGTTGTTTTTTTTTTTAAATACCTACCTTAATTTTTTCTAAGTAAAACATTACTCAATTATTACCTACTAGAAAAAAGCTCTTAATTTTTTTTTGGAAAAAATAATTCAAGTTTTTTGTGGTGAAAAAATTCACATTTTTTCGAATTCAATTTGTATAATGAAAAATGTTTTTAGTTTTTTCGAGTAAAAAAAACATTTATTTGGTGGGGGGGGGGGGGGTATCGATCTCAATTTTCGCAGATAGGAATACATTCTAAAATTTTTGAAAAAAATTCTTCGATTTTTGGAGAAAAAATTTTCTGAATTTTCTTGGAATAAAAAATATCTCTTTTTTGGAGTTCACTTTTTATTTATTTATTTATTTATTTTGGCATAGGGGGTCCGTTATTTCATCTTGTGTTAAAATTGATGTTATATATTCTTGAAATAAATTCAAATTTATTTATTCATTTATTTATTTTTGAAAAAAATCTCCTAATTTGTTGGAGTAAAAAAGTTTTTCTTATTTTTTCCAATTTTTTGAGCAAAACATTCTCAATTTTTTCGAAGAATGAAATCTTTGATCTCAGTTTTCTTTGAGAAAGAATATTTACCAAATTTTTGGAAAGAAAAATGTTTCAATTTTTGAGAGAACTTTAAAAAAAAATTGAATAGTAGAAAATATTTCAACCTGTTTGAAGTAATAAATTACTCAATGTGTTTTCGAATCAATTTTTTCGGAAGAGAAAAACTTGCTTTACGAGAAGGAGATGTCTACGTTTATGGAGAAAAACATCTTTCAACCTCAATTTTTCTGTAATAGAAATATTAATTCCCCAATATTGGTATATTTTCTGTATTTTTTTGGATTAAAAAATCTCTCAATTTTTTAGAGAAAAAATTTCTGTTTTTTTTCTTGAAATTTTTGGAATAAAAAATCTAAATCTACTAAAATCATTTCCATATTCAACTTTAATTAATTTTCCACCCGCCGCCTCTTTCGGGAAAAAAATCGAGTTACACCCTCGAAAACTATAATCTAGATAATCCTGTCAGCTTTTTTTGAGTATTATCTTCAAATTGGAAATGCAGGGAGCAAGGGCGATTAATTAGCATTAGCAGTACATACTTCATCGTGTTAAAAAAATTGACCTATAATATTTTCGCAAGATTAGCGATTACCTACACGACAAGCGGAAATACCGCCCACATGTCGAACAATTGCAATTATCAATTAAAACAGAAAGTATTTTTATCAAATGTGAGAAATATCTCGCGAAGGCGGCGGCACAATAATAATATGTGCTAAAATTCCATTGTATGTACCAACGAATAATATTAGTAGGCTATTATTTTGAAAAACCGGTGCATTTTGTGTTTTAATAGATATGCAGGTAGACAGACCTAAAGTTGAGAAACAATGCTAAGTGAATGGTATTTAGTAGACTTTTTAACGCAATTATATCGTTTAAATTATACGTACCATTATACCGCTGTGATACTGACATTTTTCAAAATTAAAGCTTATGCAATCTTCATATTATACCTATAGTTCATACCTATTCTAACGTTTTTATTTTTTCTTTCAAGTGCTTGTAACTTGTATAGATCAGTAAAGATTATTATTGATAATTTTTCGAGTAGTACCTAAGTAATGTTCTAATTTCTAATCTAATGTACCGGCGATGGATTGTTGTAATTAATAATTATATACTTTCGTTTAGGTAAGTCTTTCAATGGCATCCTCGTGGCATTTAAAAGGAAAAATGATTTGTAATGGTGATATAATGCACTCAAGAGTCAAGAGTAAATAATCAAATTACCAAACTACTGAAGTAATTGTTGTACAACCAAATTGGGTATGTTTTTTCATTAAGTTAAACGATAGCTTTAGCTTTTAATTTTTAAATGACATGATAATGCAAAATAATTGCAAAAATTAATGCTTTGCATCTGTGTCCAACTGCGCATGCGTCAATGTAAAGCATCGAAAGTGAAATTTGTTTATAGAGGGCGTTTGTGTTTCCTAACTCAAAATCAAAACACTACTATGGTAGGGTACTAGAAATGGGGGGTATAATCGACGGTCACCATGTTCGTTTGGCGATGTATTGTTTACTAGTGTAACGCTTGATTCTTCGTTTGTGTGGGTGATTTGTGTTCTCATAAACACACACGCACACTACTTCACTAAACAAACATGGCGGCCGTCAATCTTACCCCCCATTTCTAGTACCCTAACACTACAAAACACTTTTGAATTTTTGACTTTTGGTAAGATAATTTTCAATTTTCATGATTTCGTTGTAAAAAATGTAGTTTAATTAATTATTCGAGAATACGTAACTTATTATTAATTCAGTGAATTCGTTTTCGACTATTTTTCAATCCAAGTTACTTTGTAAACACATGTTGCAGATCGTAATCAACCCATCCAGACACTCAGTTCAATATTCAAATCAAGCCTTGTAACACGCCATGTCGGTTTAGAATTGGTTTTCTTATTCTAATCCCAAATCGAGCGTCTTATTAATTATACGAAACCGCAAAAATACACACGTAAGTATAAGCAATGAATACGAATCGAAGCTAAAACTTTCATCCATCACTCAACGTTAGGAAAATAACAATCATACAGTTTTTCGTCGAGTGCTCAGAACTAGCCGCATCGTGTCAAAAATTGCTATATCAACTCGTATACAAAGTGTATAAGTATAATGGCTGTTAAATAAATAGATATGGTAAACATATGCATCCATCTGCGATCACACACTTCGGACACGTTTTACTTCTATGTATTTGTGAACACCATTAAAGGATAGTGATTTCAAATGATACTAGAATTAGAAGAAACGTATTGTACTTTACGAAAAGAAAAACGTGCTTCTAATTTCGTTTTCCTTTGAATGACAATACAACGATGAATCATGATTGGGCTCGTTTTTGGCATCGCTGTCATAAGTTTAGTAGTATTTTTCACCTTGGAACTTAATTTACGTGTGCTGTGCTGCAATGTATTAGTGAAATTTATCACTTGCTATTAGTAAATTCGCTTTTATAGTAAAGATGTATATTTTATATGTTCTAGATGGTCTCATACCGCAAGTTGTTAATGGAATGGTGTAAATTTTCTTCAGTTGGTTACGTAGGAATTACGATTTAGTATTTAGGAAACCTGTGGCGAAGCAGGTAATTACTTTTAACGCCGAAGCATTTGTATTGTGTTATTTGTATTTCGTTTTGGAAAACACTTGCGCTATGCGTTGCACCTTCTTGGTCTCATATACAAGTTGACAATCGGATAAAACACATTTTTTATGTTAGAGATTTACCAACGTACGCGTTAAAACAACAGTGATGTCAGACGATTACGACATACCACTTAGTGACATATTTATAAATATCATTTCTTAGCATATTTTTCAACTACGAACAATTGTTCGAGTTTTTCCATTTCAAGTATATACTATACCGCCATAAATGGCACCGTTAATGAGTACAAGTACAAACTAACTAATCCTTTTCTTCGGTTTAGGTATTACGAGAGTTGCGAATTTGTCAAATATTTACGTACCACCGTCGACGATAGTAAATTACTGTTGGTTATTCTGCGTGAGTCTGAGCCATCTTCAAGGGTATCTTCATTTCATTGTCCGCTGCCATCGTCGGTGGGTATTTTAGGTTACAATTTGAGGTACTTTTTTATTACGCAGTTTTACTTTTTTCTCACGATTTGCTGCAGTTTCGTCAAATTTTAATTACTTCCTTCTATTTGTCGAGGTCATTAAGGTGGGGATATGTGGGTATTGTTTTTCAGCTACGTCGATATTATTATGGTAATTCGCTGCCGACCATTTATCATACCGGAGGAGTAGGAGCCATCGTCGGTCGTAGCGTATACGAAAGTGAAATTGAAAATGAATTTTCAATAAATTTTTTCCACCATGGTCGAGCGAGCCAGAATACTACATAGGTTGATTACAATATGCTTACATTGCTAGGTGACTCTGCAGCGTGTATTTACCTAATACGTTTCGTGTATGTGTACACGACGCTATAGATTATACCTAGTGAAAGTTCAATAGTCAATACATTCGGTTTCGATGACATCGTCCATAAACCATAAACGCATCGTTTATGACCCTGACGCTGTGCTTAAGCTTTTGTACGTGTCTCTTTGTATATGTGTACTATCTATACTTACTCTTATACTTTCTATAGATACGTACGAAAAAAGTACTCGGAATATCAATTTCGTACGTTAATTTATTTTGTAGACGTTTTCTTCGGAGGATTTCAAAGTTTGCAGCTTCCAACGACCCTGAAGAAGCTAGCGCCGATCAAAGGTTGGAATTTGGGAAATAATCGCCGGAGTATTTGTATGTTCTACTTCGAGTCTTCGACGTATGTACGAGTCGCGAGAAGATCTACCTACTTGATGCAAATACGACGCTTTGATTCGCTGATAATAATTGGACGAGACTGCGCGGCCAATTTTATGCTCCGATATAGCCTCTTCTGGGTAAGTACACTATACGGACGAAGAAATCGCGTATTATGGTCATGGTACAATTCGTTAATGACCGTGTACAAATGATAAATTACCCGGTGCCGGTGTACGACGGTGCAAAAATTAGGTAATGGGATACGAACCGGGCTGGACACGCTTCGCACCTTGTGCCTGCTTGGTTTTTACTCGGCGTTATACGATTAAAGAAGATCGCCTAACCCAAAATTATCACTTTCACTGGTGACAATGGCCTTTTGGTCTGGTTCGTATTAGCAACGTATGCAGTCATTTGTTCGGCTCGATGGACGGAGTTGCTTGTAATTTTTCAAGGTGTAACGAGATTTTTTCCTGAAAGGGTTTCGGGTTGAAATTTTGTTGAGTGCGAGAATGATTCAAGATTTTTCTTTTTTTCTTCATAAAATTTGACATTTTTTTCTCCAAAGAGAAATGTTTTTGCTCCAGGAAAATTTATATTGAAAGATTTCATTTCTTCGAGAAAATTAGGTGATTATTTTATTCAAAGAAATTTTTGAAAAAGTTATACCTACCTACTTAGCAAAAAATTGAGTAATTTTTGAAAAAATTTTCTCCAAAAAAATAATCAAAATTTTCTCCTTTAAATCATTGATTTTTTCCCTAATAAAAAATTGAGAGATTTTGTTTTATAAAAACAGAAGAAAAACGTTGAGATTTTTTCTCTCAATATGAGAGATTTTTCTTTCAAAAAATTTAAAGATTTGAAAGATTCTAAAAAAATGAGACCCCCCTTCCCAAAAAATTAAGTGATTTTTTTTTCTTTTAAAGAAAATGGAAAAAAAATCGAAAATATAAGCGAACAAATTTTTTCTTTGAATAATAATTGATATTTTTTTCATTGAACATTTTTTCTCTCAATATAAATTTTTTTTTTTTTATAATTTTATTAGATAAGTTTTTTTCTTTAAAAATTTATTTTTTATTCTAAAATGATAAATGAGTTTTTTTACTCCAAAAAATATAATTTTTTTTTTTTTTTTTTGAAAAAATTGAGGTTTTTTATTTGGAAACGTTCTAAGAAAAAAAAATTTCCCCAATAAAATTGAAAAATTTATTCGTTGTAAAATGAGTGAATTTTTTATCCAAAAAATAGGTAGTTTTTTACTCATTTCTTTACTGCAAAAACAATGAGAAATTTTTTACTTCAAGAAAGTACAGAAATTTTTTTCTCTAAAAATTTGAGAAATATTTCACTCCAAAAAATTGAAATAAAAAAACTTTTTTTCTGGAAAAGTTCTCCATTTTAAACAAACAAAAAAAAATTAAATAGGTATGAATAAATAATTTTTTTTTAGAAAATTCAGATGAGTAGGTATAGTTTTCTGTGAACTTTTGAAAAATAAAGTTTTTTTTGGCAAAATATTAAGACATTTTTTTCTTTAAAGATTTTTTAAACATATTTTTTTCCACAAAAAATTAAACTTTTGTTCCAAGAAAATTCAGATTACCCTCCTTCCTTCTCTCACTCCCTCCCTCCATTCCTCACAATAATATTTTCTTCCTAGGAGTGTCTATCTCCAAAAAATTGAAAAAAAAAATGGAGATTCATTTCTTGTAATTTTTTTCTCCAGGAAATTGAAATATTTTGTATTCCAATAAAATTCAGAATTTTTTTTGTTCAAAAAAGATTGAAAGATTTTTTTCGAAAATTTCTGTATTATTTTCAAAAAAAGATAAAAAAATAAGGATTTTTTTCATTCCAAGAAAATTCAGATAAGTATTGCTGTCTTCAAACGGTTTGAAAAAAATTTCGAAAAATAAAAATGAAATGAAAGATTTTTATCAAAAGAATGAAAACAACTCTCAAAAAATTAAAGGTTTTTCTCCCAAAGTATTGAATTTTTTTCTCGAAATAATTTAACAATTAAAAATTTTGTATACGAAAATTGAAACATTTTTTCTTGAATTTTTGTTCAAGGAAAATTCAGACCCCCCCCCCCCCCCCCCTCCTCATATAGATTTTAAACACAAAATCAAGAGATGCTTTTCTATGAAAATTGATAGTTCAGTTTATCTTTAAAAAATGAAGTTATTTTTTTCGAAGAAGAAAAAAATGTATAATTTTTTACTCAAAAAAATGTTTTGAAAAAATTCAGAAATTTTTTTTCCTCAAAAATCGTAAGATTTTTTCATGAATTTGGAAAATATTCTTACCCATCTATTAAATCAATTTGAAAGATAAGAAATTTTTTTTTTTTTTTCAATAATTCGAAAAATATTTTTTTCCCTGAAAAATAGAGATTAAAAGTTTGAGATTTTTTTTAAAGAAAAAAATAAAACAATTTTTCTTTCAAAAATTTTTTTAAAAATTCATGAAGCATTTTTTTTAACGTAGCTCATTTCACTTGAAAAACTTTGAGTGTAGCTCGAGCACCCTATCTTTTGCGAAGTTTTCTGCCATGTTAATAAACTTTACGAAGATGAAATTTATGCTCAACTGTAATCGATTACATTGTACATACAAATGAGTCGTTTTATGTGTATTTTGCAACATCAGCTCGACTCGTTCATGTACGCGGTTTGGTTTTTTTAGATCTCGTACGACGTACGAAGGTATTGCGATTTTACGAGATGTGTACACGTTATTTATACGGTTCATCTGTTTCGTAAGCTTTATACCTTACGTTTCTTTATGAATATGTACGCCTCTTGTCGAACTACCAGTCTGCAATATGCGTGATAATTTATTCGAAAATTTGCCTACATCGATGCGTATTGAATTGGAAGAAAGCGTCCCGTCGAGTAGTTGTATCCTTTGTAGACGATTTGTAAACAATCCTCTTTAGGGCATTACCCTTTTATTTCTCTATGCTTTGATCATTTTCATCACGTTGAGGGGAAAAAACTCATTTTCTACAGTGCACGATATCCATCTATGAGATGTGCTATATAGGTATTTTGCTCTATATAAATTATCTATCTTTTATTTGGTAGATAATCTCGTAATTTTTTTCCTTTTTTGTTTTACTGTGGCCATTTATCTTCACCGACTTATCTGATATGCGGGTTATCTTGAGAGAGGTCTAATTTACTAAATTGAACCGAATACCAGATCGTTGTATTGGTTTTTGGTGCCTTGCTTATATTTATACATGCAATATAGTGCTCGATTCGTTTCATATGTATGTCGAATAATGACGTAATGACGCGTCTTGTTCAGCCACGTGGAAATTAGGCATATGGCACGCGAACGTACGAGTATCAATTTATTTTGTTTTCAAATTAACTCGTCGCATCGTACTCATAAGTATACGCGTTACAGGAAAATCTACCTATTTCGTAATTTTTTTGCTGCCAAGCTGCCATACCATGCAAATGAACGTGTGAAGTTAGGGCAGAGAACCCACGAGTAGTTGAAGCGTTGATTTACGATGCGAAATAATCCTCAATTAAAGAACACGATAATTGACATAGGTGTATCGATTTCTGTCTAATGTAGCCTTCGATCGAGGTACATACCTATTAAGGGGGGGGGGGCTACTTTTAAATCGACTTTTTTTTTATTACATAGAGTACAAATGTATTGACAGTATAGTTGAATACGCCAAGACCGGACCATCCCCGGCTCCACTGACTCCAAAAAAAAAATAGGAAATTAAAAATTTCAAAAATTCCAGTTGAATATTTTTGAAATTGTGATTTCCTAGATTTCGTAGTAAAAAATGCATAGAGTTTTTGAGACTTCAAAATAATTCTGTTTCATTATACTTTGGTCAACAAAATAACAAAAACATATAAATGTATTATTGGAAAATCAAAAAACTCTAATTACCCTTTTTCTGTCCTACCCATTTCACATGAATGCCCCATTATCTCAATAACTAATGGAGGTATCGAGCTCATCTTTTTTTGGGGTTGTAGAAGAAGTTCTCCCCCATACTTTAACGAGAGGATTTTGCAAAATTTTAATTTGTCGACGATTTCTTTCGAGTTGACTGGAATACTTCGATGAGAAACTATGAGAGGGTTTGATAAAATCGGGTAGAAAGTAGGAATTTTGCAAAATCCTCTCGTTAAATTACAGACCAAACTGTACTGAATACAAAACATTCTGAGGAAGAACCTCGTGGGTTGCATAGTTTTTCTGGAAACGGGGCATTAAAAAAAGTCGCATTGTTTTCCAATTTTGACGCTTAAAATTTTTCATTTTCCAAAAAATCTATCAATATTTTTTGCAAAACGACATCATCAAAATGCAATATGAATATAACTTTTCTTTTTTGAAAACTCCATGCATTTTATTTTTCAAAAATCAAAAATTATTTTTTTTTGTAAAAAAATGCAAAATGATTTTTGTTTCCAATTTTTCCTCGATACTTCAGATAAAAAAAATCAAAAATGCATCATATAAAAAAGTCTTAAAAAATTCCGCTTGTCAACGCTATGCATTAAAATTTTTTTTTTTAAAGTAGCCCCCCTCCCCACCCCCCCTTAAATCATATGTGAGAAAGGAAGGAAAGGTGGAGGAGATGCTGAGTTGCTGACGCTGACGAAATTGATAGACTTGACATACGATCATGTACGAGGTGTTTTTTCAACTGACCCTTGAGATGTGTTTGAACTTTAGGGTCGTTTGGATTGGATTTGATTACTTCATCGGTTGTGAAAATAGGTTGAATTAATTTTCGTGGTTCAAGTTGGTCGAAATTTTGCCAAATCCTAGTCTGAAATAAAATGTCACTTGGACTAGTTTTTTGAATTTTTAGCTGTTTTGAGTTCATTATTGTTCGATATTTTGTAGAATTTTAAAGTAAGAAATTCATAAAAATGAAGAAGTGTTTTGGTCAATTTTTTGAAAAGGAGTGAGGGGTGTAGAATGGTGGTGATTAACTCTTTCCTTTCCCTTTCAACTTCTTCATCGGTCTTTTTCGAAATAACTATTTGTTGTGATTTCTTTATGGTAGAAATTTCACAAATTCCACCATTCGTTGGTATTTTTCTTTTTCATTTTTCGATTTTTTTTTCTTTTTTTTTTATTTCAAGATGAGAGATATTATGTCAACGATGGTGAATTAAGGTGGAGGAATTTATAGAGAGTAATTTTTTTTCAATACCAAGTTTTCAAATTTTGGTACTTTTTAGATTTGAATAAAATTTTACAATTGAGGCGTGTTTTTCCAAAACGGCTTAAGTCCACTTTTTTCGAAATCGATTTTATGACGCCATTTGATGAAGGAGGCCTATACACATAATCCTACATCATCAACCTACCAAAATATCGCGTTTAACTTGCTCAAAAAGCTAATATTTAAAAAAGTAAAAAACAAAGGATGGTGCGAAACAGCCTTCAAATTTGCCTATAAATTCTTCCAAAATGGCCTCTGTCCATGTACTTGAGTTCACAGCTAAAATATTCGAGGATTATCTGCTCTAAGATTGAACCATTACCTCCAAAATAGCTTTTTAATATACGATTTTATTACGTTTTTTGCTTCTCCTGTAAAATTTTAAAAAGTGGACTTAAGCCGTTTTGGAAAAACACGCCTCGAATTGAAGCAATTCACATAGAAGGGTTTAATAAATTGTAAAATTTGTAAATTTGGGCAAATTCAGAAAAAATTTTAAATTATGTAAAAATTCAAAATTTGTATAAATTTTAAAATTCCATATAAATTAAGATTTTGGTCATTTTAAAATTTGAATAAATTTAAGAAATTGGATTAATTTTCAAAGTTGAATAAATTTTTACAATTTTAAATTTTTTTTAATTGGTAGGTGTATTAATAAAATTTGAAAAAATCAAAATTTGACGATTCTCAAATTTTAATAAATTTTTGAAGTTGAATTCTCTTATAAATCTAAAATATTTAGCATTTTATCAAAATTTGAATTCAAGTCATTTGTTAATTTAGAAAATCTTCAATATTTGTAACTTTCAACATTTGGGAAATTTTAAAAAAATTAGGAAAATCTAGTTCAAAATTGGAAGTTTGTTCTTTTTGATTTTTTTTTTTATGAATAGATCATTATTTCAAAGTTGAATAAATAGGTATTTGAAGTTTGAAGTATTTTTAAGATTTGGCGATAATTCAAAATTTTTAAAAATGTAATAAAAATTCAAATTTTGGTAATTTTTAAAGTTTAACAAATTTCTGGCAATTTTTAGAATTTAGCGAATCTTTGAAATTTGAAATAATTTAAAGATTTGTCGGAAATTATAAATTTTTAAAAATTTAAAAAATGTCTAGAAAATTTAATTTTGATGATTTTAAAATTTGAATAAATTTTTGAAATGAGATCAAGTTTATTTTGATAATTTTTACAATTTTCAATTTATTATGTTTAATTATTTTAAAATAATTAGGTAAAAATTTGAAAATTACCAAATTAAAAATTTTTACTCAATTTTGAAATTTATTTTGATAGGTACCTTTTGAAATTTGATCAAAATTCATTTAGAAAATTTTCGAAATTTTTAAAATTTAGTAGGCCTTACATCCTCGTGATTCGAAAAATTTTCAAAATGATATAAAAATTCAAAATTGAGAAAAACTTGTTAAAACTAATATTTTAGTAATTTTTCAATTTTTATAAATTTTTCGAAATCAGATCATTTTTTAAAGAAGGTATTTTCTGTTGTTTTGTTTTTTTTGGTCAACAAGAAAGTAAAGTTCTAAATTTTTTTGCTCAATTCTGGAAAAAAATTATTTTTAATTTTTCTAAAAAAAAAAAATTAATTTGCTAAAAATCACGAATTCAACTTTACATACTAAAATAATTCGATTTAGATTTTAATGGGACGAGGGCGTGAGAAATAATAATCTAGAACTTGAAAAATGTGCAATTATGAATTTTTGAATAGAGAATGGAATAAAAATCGGAGCAAAAACTACATTCATGGAATACGTGTACAACTTAGATTCCTAGAAAGTTCCTTCTAAACGTAGAAGGTCTAATATTATTATCAGATCGAAATAGCTTTTTATTGAACTTGAAAAGTCCACAGTCTCTTTTATTTCAAACATTTGAAATTTTCTTTGTATTATTAAAAACCAAGCATCCAAGTCATCCGAATTGCTTCTTTCGAGTGGAAAAGTTGTATGTACTTTGACGAGGGAAAAAAATCGAATCAAAAAACGTACCTAATGGCAGCATTTTCCTGCACCTAATCGATGTAAAAATTGAGCCTACGATCTGAATGAATGTATTTTCCTCGGTCAGACTTGTACCGAGAGTTTCTTTATTACGCAAAGTGAACTTATACACGATGAATTTCATAATGACGCGATCCGTTGTTTCAACTATTAGCTATACGAGTCTGAAGAATAACACAATGAACCATCGATGATTAGGTGCTTTGACACGTAATTTCAAAACAAAGCGCACGTCTATAGAGTACGAATGGAGAGAAAGAAAAACGAAAAACTAAAAAGACTTGAAAATACCATTTTTGTTCTTCTTCAAAGAGAGAAACAGAGAAACGCAGGGACAAAGAACTGAACTCTACACATTTGTATAATCCTTAAGTCGTAAACGTACTCGTATAATATTCATATACATATTTGTTCATTTTATACGGATTATACTCGTTGGTATTTGAATAATGAAAATAACTCCGAACTATGAGCTTATTCATACGAACCATAGATAATCTGCAATTCGAAACCAGTTTCTTAACCCCTTCGAAAACCTCAATCGGTAGGATAAATTTTCATAATCGAAGTCTGGAGTCGTTTACTTACTCCAAAGTACCATTCGATTCGTTGAACAACAACAACAACAACAACAACAACAAAAAACTCACACGTCGAGTGAAAGTTTCTCCTCATACAGAACAAACGCGCGATTAACATAATTAAAAATGTATTTTTTTTTATTAAAAATGCGCGCATTTAGCAATTAAATTACGTTCACGAGTTGGCAGCAGGCTGACTGAGTGAACCTGGCACAGGCAAAAAAATTGACCATTGTAATTTGTCGCGTATAATTTCTCCGCTACGGCGGCGGCATACGAGCATCTTTGAGGTATCTGACACATGTCTCGTCGTGTGTTTCCTGTATGTATGTATGTACCTACACAGATGTACTCGTATTTGTACGTCTCACTCTCTATATGTAGACCAGAATGGTTGTTTTTCCATCGTGTATCGTGAAATAATGATAAAACGTCCACTTTCGCAAATTGCTCTAATTTTATTGGTCATTTGGAATAACAATCACCCCGTACATGGCGAAATAGGTTTGTAATATGACAAGTACCTATCTATATGCGGCCATAGTGTGTAATTTCATTTTAAATTTCATTTCCGTTTTTTATAGATTAGTACTGCTGTGAGAGATGTGCTGTTATCCGGATTGAATTAAGTGTAGAAATCGTGATCGATATGGATGACCATAGAATTGGATTGTTTCCTATTGTCGATTACACAATGCTATGTAGATCGGTGTTGAGAAAGGAAGTAGTGCTTTGGGTCTGAGGTATGGAGTTTTTGAGAAAATTGGTTAGCTTCGAGGGTTCAAAAATTGGTTGTTTGAACTAGAGCCTAGAATTTCATCAGAGGGATGAACAATATTTTTATGGAATTTTTTTGAGGGACTTTAATCTGGAAATGAGGTGATAAAAGATCACCCCCCCCCCCCCACCATTCGTCAAAAAAATTACCTGTTCTATTGCACAATGTCTAACAGTTCTTTTCAATATTTGATGAAAATTTGGAATCCACTTCATTTTTAAATCATAATATTTTAAAAATTGAACCAATTTCTTAGATTTTTAAATTTTTTTAAAATTTTGTAGATAGAAAAAGGGTCTTCCAAGTTTAGTAAAAATTTCAAACTTATAGTTATTTTTAAATTTTGGTAAATTTTTGAAGTTGATCAGTTTTTAGAATTTTTAAAATTGGATAAAATTTTTAAAATATTGAACAATTGAAAAAATTGATATTTCATGAAAATTTGAAATTTAGTCGTTCTTAAATTTTTAAAATTTTATATTATAAGGTAAAAATTCAAAATTGGGTAATTTCTAAATTTTAATATTGATTTTTGGAAAATTTTTGAATTTTAAAAAATTGGGTAAAACTTAAAAATATTCACAATTTAAAAATTTGTCGATGTTTGATGAAAATTTGAAATTTAGAAATTTTAAAACTATGCACTAAATTACTTACCTACGAGTATAATAAATTTTGAAAATTTAATTAAATTTTACAATTTTGTATTGGCCATTGGGAAAAAAATTAAAATTAAGATAATTTTTAAATTTTGAAAATTTGGGAGTTCTTGAAATATTGTAAATATTATTTTAAAATTTGGTAGAAACTCAGAACTAGGAAAACTTCCAACTTTTTTCGAAAATTATAAATTTCCTAATTTTTAAATTTTAATCAATTTTTGAAGTTGCATCAAATTTTCAAAATATTTAAAAACTAGGCAATTTCAGATCATTCCATGTCAATACCCAGAGTCTTCTGATTTTTCTCAACAAATTTTTACTAGTCTTTTTAATCCCAAAAGTGAGAAAACCACCATTTCCCCCTTGACTCCTCCCCTGAAGAACCCTTTTGTTTTTTAATTTATGAGATTTTTTTGCCATAATACCCAAATTTGGTGAGCCGTACATCGAGATTGGTACTAGGAATCGAAAATCAGTAAATGGGGTTGCAAAGAGCATCAAAAGGAGATCCAAAATCACCTATAATAATTTTAAAATTTGAAAGTTGAGATTTTTTGAGAAAAGACAAACTTGAAAAAATTGAAAAATTAGCGACATATCGTTTGTGACATTTTTGATAATTCTGAGTTCGAATATCACGTTTAATTTTTGATAGGACCCTCCCAATGCCCCCCATAACCCCCTCAAATTTTTAAAAAGGTTTACGAAGAGAACAGAATGGTGTGGCATATTGTTTGTTATGTTTTTGATAGTGCTGAATTCTAATATTTACTTACTTTGTTAAATTGAGATCTCCCAAAGCCTTTTACTGGGCTAATTTTATGACTTGGGAGCTAGATGGAAGCTCGTAGGTGCAAATTAGAATAGTACGATTTTTTTAAATCTAAAAATTACGATTTTTCAATCCTGATTTTTTTTCCTAAAAAAATTACCATAATTATATGTTTTTCTGTAAAAAATTGATTTTTTTTTAATAGTTGAGATTTTAAAAAAATAATCCAAGATTTTGTCTTCAAAATATAAGTAGGTATATTTTTTTCCAAAAAATGAAGATTTTTTTTTAATGAGAAATTTACTCGCCCCTCCGACCCCAAAAATTGAGATGTTTTTCACTTATATAATTATAATTATTCAAAAAATAAGATTTTTTTGCTCTATATCTTTCTTTAAAAAATATTGTACCTAGTTTTTGAAGAAAAATTGAATATTTTTTATAGCAAAAAAAAAAAAAATAGATTTTTAAAAATCTTTTATTTTTTAAAACAATTGAGGGGGATTTTAAAAAAAATTGAGTGATTTTTTTTCTTCTAATAAACACAAAAAGGTTTTTTTTTCAAGTAGAACAAAAAATTGAGAGGTTTTAAATAAATCATTTTTTATAAAAAAAATATGTTTTTTTAATCAATATTTTTTACGAAGACTCCAAAAAAATTGAGTTATTTTTTATTTAAAGAAAGTTCTTATTTTTTTCTTTAAATGAATTAGAGGATTTATTTCCCTTTTTCCAAAAAAATTAAAACGTTTTCCTCTAAAAAAAACCAAAAAAAAAACAGATAATTTACTTTATTTTTTACCTATTTTTGATGAAATTTTGGGTGCAGTTCGAGCACACAATAATGGTATGCGAAGTTTCGGCCATGACTTTTTCGCTACAGTTCATCAAATACAATTCGACAACAAATCTCAGGTACTTATCGAGTCCAGGACAACATGACCTTTCTACTATTCCGAACATCATCGTCGTGTCATCGTAACAATTAAAACCACAAAAAAAAAAAAAAAAAAAAAAAACGTTCCAAAGGACATTCCCAAGCAATTACTACGCCTTAAGGTGTATTTAATCGAATTGCATAACGAACAAGGTAGGCACCGAGGAAAGCGGTAAAAAAATAATGCTCGCGCGTCGCTTTTAATCCGTCCAAGCGGAATAATTGCGAATTTATTATTATTTTCACGGGAAATGCTTACAAGTAAGGTACCACCGATAACGGTATCGTCAAAACGGAAATTACCATTTTTAATTATTTTCCAATCACGAAATGAATCGGTGAAAAAAGTGCCATCAGGTTGGGGAATTTTTCGTGGAAAATTTCATTTTTCGTGGAAAATTTCATTTTTCTAGGCTGTAAATTTTTTCCAGAATATTGTGTCACGAGGAAAACTGCATGATCGACTTAGTCAAATAAATCGGTATCGATCGATGCAGTCGAGTCGGTTGTTTACAGATTAATCACACGCACGCCATCGTAAGAGATTTTTTCTCTTTATTAATTACCTACTCTGTACGAAAAAATCCTAATTAAACGAAACGGTGGCGCGTGTTTAATTAGTTAATCTCGATGGTAATTTTCAATTCGTGCATGTAACGTTATTTGGTCGTGTCTAAGGATCCAATATGAATGAACGAGTGGAAAAAAAATGTTATACTGGGATCTCTGGGACCATTAAAAATAGCTGTTTAAGTCGCATAAATTATGTTATTTTGCATGAGAGATTTTTTGCATGTTTTATGAGATGAGCAGATGACTTTCGATGTGATTTTTTTTTTTTTTTTAGAAATTGATGATCTTTTTTTTGCAGGGTCAATGGATGTGATTGGGAGAAAAATTCGTAAATTTTTGGAGCCATTTTTGAAGAGATTTTAAGACCAATTTTGGCAGGAGAATTCGCTCTGAATCGTTGAATTTTTCAAGGAATGAATTGAAACATTTTTACGTTCGAATTTTGAATTAAGCTTATCTTTCATTTTGAATGATTTCTCAATTCGAAGAAAAATAATTCAAATGAAATATTTATTAATTTTTTTCATACCAGTTGATTGGATATTTTTTGCAAAAAATAAAATATTCATCAAGAATTCAAGATCTTGAAAATTATTTTATTTTTTATTTATTTTTATTATTTTTTTGCAGAGTCTCTGGATGTGCTAGGCAGAAAAAAGTCTCAAGTTTTGAAGGCGTTTTTGAGAAAGAAGATGTAACCCTCCAATTCGAGGATTTCTTCAAGACCAATTTCACCAGAAGAATCCTCCTTGAATCATGAAAATTTTGAAGGTAAATTAAAACAAATTCCTGTGTGAATTCTAAACTAAGAATTTTTTCTCACTTGAAATAATTTTTCACCGCAAAGAGAAACATTCTAAATTAAACATTGCGAAATTTTTCGTTACTAATTGATTAAATATTTCTTTTGCAGAAAATTAAATACCCACTCAAGGCCAACAATACCTCGCAGAAATTCATCCAAAAACAATGGTAAATATTTCCAATCAACCATTTACTTACTTATTAGCCAGCTCGCTCGAACACCTTTTAAAAAAATCGCTAGATAACGTACAATTGAAACAATCAAATGGTCACCGATTTTGACCCCAACGTCGGTTGGAATTTCATAACATAAATACTCAGAGACGGTAAAACATTGGCAAATTAAACAATACTACGAATCGTAAGTGGTATTCGAACCCCAAGACCAAGTCCGCGAGTTCAATCCAATTATAAATATCGCCATTAGCCAATTGTTTCTGTGAGGCTACCGGTCGCCTTAGCCGAATAATACAATTATTAATCCGCTTCTAGATATCATGAAAATCGTGCCCACTTGGAAATTTTATTTCAGAGATAAAATCCACCCACGACTTGTTAAAAATTAAAGGCGTTATCTCCCCAAACTTGCAAATACTTTTGGTACTTCGTGTGACGTAAATATTTTGGAAATAGAGGCAGTTTGTCGAAGGCGAGGTGTAAACGACCTAGTAGGAGGAAATTTACGAGGAGAATGAACCGGGTAGATACTGGAGAAGAAAATCGATACGCAGAAAAAGGCCTGGAAAAGCACAGTTTCCGGTGCGTAAGATGCCCAAAATAGGGATGAAAGGTGGTCGCATTTAACCTCGTTTCTGACATTTGTACATGTCGAAAACTTTCGATTACTTTTTATATCTTTGTCGAGAGTAGATTTTTCGAGCAAATTGGTAAGAGTGGGGTTGAGGGAGTTTCTGAGGAGGGGTTTGCTTGAAAATGGAAGAAAAATGAGATATTGGATAAGTTTGTCGTAAAATATGTTCCTTGGTTTAAAAGTTCCTTTTTTTTTTTTTTTTTTTTTTTTAATATTGGTGAAATTTACGAAAAATACCGGCTTCGTTGTACCTTGGGATTCGTTTTCTAAATCGATTCGTTATTTCGATGGGTCTTTTTTTCATGCACCAATTAATTTCTAATCTACCACTATTACATTTATCGAATGAAAATTCAAATAAAAACTCACTTTAATTAAACGTCGCAAAAATTTGAGAAAATTAAAATCACCCACACACAATCACAACACCAACATAATAATAATAATTCGTTGTTCGAGAGTTCGACACAAAACACCGCCTTTTTAATGTACTCCTTGTATAAAATACGATTGAAAAAAATTACCAAAAATCGCGAAAATAATCAACGAAAATGATTTAAAACCGAGTAAAAAAAATTAAAATGAATTCACCGCTGTGTACACTGTACACCGATACTTATGGCGCGAAAATGACGTATCCACGCGAGTTCAACATCGAAAAGAAACTGTTATCATCGTTTGTATAATCTGACTCACCGCGATATTGTACTAGCACGTACTTGCAAGTAATGACAGTAGAGAGCGTGCATTCCGTACCCGCGAAGCCGGCAAAAACCTGCGTAATCAAGTTCATCGGAGACAAATTGCAATGGAACAGCTGATGGCTGCGTGAGAAAAATGGAAAGTGCTCGAGTGGCTGGAGGCTTTCGAAGTAACGTTTTCTGTTTCCTTCGGGCTGTTGCAGTTGCAGGTTTTGCGGGAGGGTGGTGTGAGGGGCGGTTGTTTGGAAATTTTATTTTGTTTGGGGGTTTTGTTTTAATTTTTCAAATCGTTTTTTTTAAAATTGGTTTGTCTTGAATTTAAATTTCTTCAGTTTTTAAATTTTTTATGGGGATTTTTCTCTTTTTTTCGATGTTTAATTTTTTTAAATTTTTGTATCTTGTGTTTTGTACTTTTTTTATTCTTAATCATTTTTAGTTTTTTGAGAGTTTTATTTTTCAAATTTTCTTTATTATATTTTACTTAAATCAACTCAATGAATTTCGAGTTCTTTGATTTCTTATTTTATATAAGTTTTTTTTCTTTTGTGGTTACTCGTTTGCATTTTTTTCAAAATTTGATTTTCGAAAGTTTAGATTTATTTTATTTTTATTTTTTTCAATTAGGTATCAACTATTTTACTAGATTTTTTGATTTCCAATTTTGTAATCTTTCAATTTTTATTTTTACTTATTTTCTCAGATTTTTAATTTGGATACCTGTTCTAAATTTCAATTTTGAACCTTTTTAATTTTCAAATTTCAAATTTTTTGAATATATCTTGATTTTTAAAAATTTTCTCAATTATTAACTATTTTTTTCAATTAGGTACTTTTTTTGGTACCTAATTTACATTTTATTCAATTTTTAATTTTTTCGGTTTCCACTTTATAGAAATTTTTGATTTTTTTAAAAAAATTTATCAATAGATGGTTAATTTTTTTTTTTTAAATTAGGGATATCAACTATTTTTAACACAATCTTTTTAATTTCTTTTTTTTCAGTTTTTCAATTCCAATTTTGGCTAAACTTTTCAAAACTTTATTTTTTTGCGTCTTACTTTTTCCAACTTTTTAAATTCTTGAATTATTTTATCGAATTTTTTAATCTTTCAAATTCTTATATTTTGGTTACTTGCGTTAAGTTGGCATTTTCTTTATTTTTATTTTTTCCAGCTTTCATTTTTAATTTTTTTTTCAATTTAAAACGTTTTATTTATCTTAATTTTTAATTTTTCTAATTTTCTGACTGTATCAAATGTACATTACCTGCTTAATTTCTTAAATTTAAAATTTTTGGATTTTCAATTTATTCGACTTTCATTTTTTATTTTACTCATTTTATTTCATTTTTGCATTTAAATTTCTTCAACTTTCTGAATTAATAATTAATGTTATCTGATTCCTTCAATTTCGAAATTTTGATTTTTCAAATTCTTATAATTATTTTGGTAATTGGCCAATTTCTGTAATAGGAATTTATTTTTATTTTTAATTTGTCCAGGTTTGAGTTTTTTTGATTCAATATTTTTCAATTTCAATTTTTTTTTAAATTATCGTGACTATTTTTTTTTTGTTTAAATTTTTTTTCTGAATTTTTTTATTTTTTTTAATTTAATTTTTCAACTGTTTATTTATATACTTATGTAGGTAATTTTACTAAATTTTTTAAATTGTCTTTTACCCAATTTTTTTGTTTCCAAATTTTTAAATTTTCTTTTTAATTCCTTCAATTTTTCCTTCAGTTCTTCAATTGAAATTTTGTCATTTGCCTTTCTATGTGGTTGGCATTTTTTAAATTTTTTATTTGTCAAACCTTCAGTTTTTTGAATCAATATTTTTCAATTTCCAATATCCATTTTTAAAATTATCAACTATTTTTTTGAATTTTTTTATTTCTTATTTTTTTAATTTAGCTTTTAAATTTTCAACATCTTATTTATAATTTCTCTTATTTTTTAAATCATCAAAAATTTTACTCTATTTTTTTTATGTATTACCAAATTTTCTTTTTCATTTTTTCAATTTTTTCTTCGTTCTTCATTATTGAAATTTTTCAGTTCAAATTTTATTCAAATAAGTACTTTTTTTTTTAATTTATAGCTTCAATTTTTTGGGTGTACGCTGCGCCAATTTAGGCTATTTTAATTCTTTTAAATTTAGAATTTTTTGGATTTCTCAAAAAAAAATTATTTGAGTATAATTATGTAATTTAGCTTTTAAAAAATTTTATTTTCAATTTTTTTAAATTGATTTTTTTTCAATTTCAATTTTTTTCTATTTTCTTGATTATTAACTATTTATTTTTAAATTTTTCAAATCTTATTTTTTTGATTTTTCATTTTTTCATAATTTTTTTTTTAATTTTTCAGCTTTCAATTTTTTAATTTTCTGAATCAAATTTTTTAATTTTCCATTTTTGTAGAAAAAATTGTTTCAATGCGAAATTTTTTGGTTTCTCGATTTTAGTTGTTGTTTTCATTTTTTTAAACTTTCAATTTTCATTTTTATTATTTGTTCAGTTTGTTTTTTAATTTTAATTTTTTATTATACCTATTTTAATTTTTTTTCAATTCCTTAATTTTTTTCATTGTATTTTTTTCAATTCTAAATTATTTTATATAAAATAATTTGTAACTTTTAATTTTTTTTTTTTGTTATGTAGAGATTTGCCAATTTTTCTCAAAACTGTACATATTTTCCAAATACCTCCCTCTCTTCGTCCACTCTTCCCTCTAAAATTTTTTATCAATCTAATTTTGAAGAAGAAAATCTTCTTTCATTAAAATCTTCAAATCAATTCAACTTGACGATGAAATGAGTAAAAACCACATCTCGTATCTAATTGAAAATTTTAACGAATTTTTCTCCCACACTAAATTCTAATACATCGGAACTCTCGCGCGCGCTAATGATGGGCCAGTTTAAAGACCAGTGGACGAAAGATGCAATATACTGAGAATAATGGGAAATTTCAACCTACTTCATCGATGTAAAAGTTAATTCAATTTACTTTTACATGCCGATGACCTACTTATTAAATTTTATTTGTTATAAACTAAGTAAACGATGTATACATATGTGGATGGATACTAAAGGTAATTTATATTCGTATAAATGATTACCATACATAACGGATGGTGCTTTCGAAGAAGAAAAACATTTGTGCGAATACACAAAAGACACGTTTATATACAAGATTTTCTGCAGGTGCCACTTGCCACACACAATGCTCATTCCTTCAAATTGATCTGTCGCAGAAGCGAATAAATGAGCCAAAGGTATACGTAGGAGTTCGTCGTTTGATTGATTTAATTCGCGAAATTTTTCTCTTCTCGATCGTAATCTCATAAGCTTGTCTCATTATTTGTGATTAAATACTATGTCGAAACGTCGCTAATCGCAGCACCGATATTTTCAATTTGAGAGACTTACCGCCCTCTCGAGAGACATTTATCGGAAAATTATATCTACACCTTTATAGGAATAGGTGCGATAAAGAGCTTAATGCGTAAAGAGGTCATTTTCACGCTCGAAAACATACGACGTGGCGATTTTATTTTTTCTCAACATTTTTCTTTTATTCTTTTTATTGATATTTGACATATTTAACTTTCTCCGTGGTATTCTGTTTTAGCAATATAAGAATTCACTCGGTGCGTTTAACTGTCGCATGACGAGATTATACCTACCGATTGACCAGATTCGCCGATGCATCGGTTGATGGAATTCTTAATGTCGTCTTGATTGCCTCTCTGCCTTCGGCGTCGCATTCACGTATGTGTAGCAGGAAAGGTAGGCGTGCATGAAGCCGTCTACGTCTTGTTTGATGGATTTGCAAGTAGGTGAGTAGTTTTGTTACCTTGGTTAACGTACGAGACTTGTCAGATGGATAATTGAAGCGATATATTTTGTCGTATATGTTACAGAAGATGAAAAAAAAATCACATTTTGTCCAAAGTCGATCTAGTACAAACAGTGGGAACTTTTTTTTGGCGTTGGAGACTCGTTAAGTGAAAAGAACCAAAGGTAGGTGAAAATTTCGCAAACGATTATAACTGCCTAAAATATGCCCCCCCCCCCCCTCTGCTCGAAATCTCGTCTCAATCTACTCGAGTATGTACTCGAGAAATGTAAATCTTTTTTTCTACGAAAACCACTCTATTTCCTCGTCTTCATCCATTGTTTACTAATTTAACCATTATACTAATGGTACCTAGTGATAATCTAAATGAACGACAGAAGACAGAAGGAGTAACGAGACGTATCTCGTAGTATTAAAAATGGCAACTGGTATTTTCCAATGATAATCTTTTACAATTGGACAAAAACATGCTCTTTGGTCAAATAAAGAAGGCCAACGATGGTGTAAAAACCTTGGCAAATGATGGATGGTGAATGACCCGTAGGTTAATGAATGAATGAATGATGGGAACGTAGTAGATATACAGAAATGAGAAACTATCGTGATAATGTTTCGTTGATGATGCGAAGACACTTGGATTCCGTTTTGGTTTATTTTTCACCGACAAAGTACACATCTGCGCGTCTACGTGTAAATTTTTAAGTAAAATTAGGTATATTTTTTCGTTGCTGATGGGATGACGGGAAATGAAAAATTACTTTGAGAAAATAAGATGGTTTTGAAAAAATGGGTATTTTTGTTTTTATTTTCGTCGTATAATTATACGAGAATTTAGGTTTTTCTTGTACGTACGATTGAGAGATAAAAGAGGGGATTGTAGTCAGTGTCTGGATGGAGTCATTATCTTCATTATTACTTACTCATTATTTTCGAGCTTGTCATTTTTTTGCCAATTTTTTTTACTTATTTTGTCATTCTCATTATTATTATTATTATTGTTTTCGTCCTTGGTTTTTTATCTAAATTTTTGGATCAAATAAAAGAAAAAAAATGTCCATTCGTTTCAAAGAAATTTGTAAAATACCTACTCGTAAATCCTGTAGAAAGCACCTGCTTTTAGCTCAGATCTCCCGTTTCTTTCTGCATTTTTAAACTGAAATTGTTGATTTTTCTCCAACTTATTATTTTAATTTTTGTACCAGTTCTTAATTTTTCTGATTTTAAATTCAGTAGGTATGTAACTTTTTTATTTTTTATTTCATTTTTTAAAAATTAGCTTATAAATTTCCCATTTTTCAGTATTCGTTCATTTTTAATTTAAAATAGTAAATTTTTTCCAATCTTTGACATTTTAATTTTTGTTTGTACAGTAGATTTTTATTATTTTTTAATTTGGTCGAAATTTTTTCCATTTTGTAATATAATTTTAATATTTTCAATCTTCAATCTTTTTCTTTATGGATTTTTTCCAATTGTGCAAATTTTCAAAATTTGTAGGTTTTTTTTTAATTTGTTCAATCTTAAAAATTTTTAATCGTGCATTTATTTAAATGTAGGTGAGTTTTTCATTTTAAAAAACGTTTTTAGAAATTATCGACTAGGTAATATAATAATTCAGTTTCATTTTTCTGATTTTTTATCAAATATTTAATTTTTAAATTTTTGATCTTTTTACACTATTTTTGATTTTTTTCCTACTGTAAGTACAATATTTTATTATTTTTTCATTTAGATAAGTAGAAAAATGTAATTTTTAAATTCTTGATGTGTTTACAGCTTTTGAAAAAAATTTCTACTTTTAGTATAGGTAATTTTTTCCTTTTTACCTTCCAGTAGATATTTATTATTTTTTCATTTAAGTATACACCTCAATCACCTAATCAATAATTTTTCAATTTTTAATTCAATTTTGAAATATTTGAATTTTTTACAAATTTTTAAAATTTTTAAATTGTATACCTATATGCATCAAGTTTTCCTTCAATTTTATTTTTTCACATTTTTGGAATTTTTGTAATTAAAATGGGTTTAACACGCACAGTTTCGTCCAAAAAGACAAATGACGACGATTTTCCATGTTTATCTTCATTTTCAGGAACCATCATTTTACTCATTTTTTTCAATTTTTCGTAATTTTTGAAAAATTCTCAACGGTACGAAAAAGATGAAAAGTCGCTGTAAATTGTCTTTTTGGGGAAAACTGTGTATGTTAAACCCATTTTAATTCCAAATTTTTTTTCCAATTTTTTTTTTCAATTTAAAAAAAAACCGTAAAATATGACATTTTTTTAATATCTCATAAATGCGATGATCTGATGAATTCTGGACTTGTTTCAAAAAATATTAATAACAATGATAATACTTGCCAACCAAAGGCATAAAACCCATTCCGTAACATTTGGGATTTTTTAAAAATTTTCAAAAATTTGTGGGCTCTTGCGCGATTGGAAAATATTATTTGATTTGAAATTTTTTTGTTTTCTATTTCATGTATGCCCAAGACGCAACTTTTCCGCCGTATTACATTTTGAAAATCGAAAATTTTGGATTTTGTGTATAACATAAGCGTACGTATTATCAAAACTTTTCGAGATTTTAATCGCTAAATAAATTGTTTGACAATCGCTGATTTGTAAAATTGATTAATTCAAGTAGGTCTGGTATCGCGTTTTTGTATTATTTCGAAATAATCATTTTTTCATAACTCACTTCCATATTAGCTTTGTTTTTTTATCGCGGATTGTGCAGAATCTGGATTATGGATTCTCACATTTACTTCTTAAAAAAAGGTTTAGAAATATTCTGATCAATTATTCTGAAAGGTTTATCAAAAACAAAACAAAAGAACACAGTAAAATCCATAATCCACTTTCATAATCTACTCATCGAGCAGATTATTAAATGGATTCGCCCAAACCCTCACAATCCAAAATCCAGATTGTGCATAATCCGCGATAAAAAAACAAAGCTATTATGTACTTCGAGTGTAGATATCAGTGCTGTCGATTAGAAAAAAAATAATCCATTATTCGATTACTTCAATTTCAATCGATTGCGTTTTTTCAATCGATTGCATTTTCGGTAGTTCCTTATTTTGAACATTTCAAAATTTTTCCATCCCCTCCTGTCAATTGGTACAGATATAAAGAAAATAATTACCGTACCTATTTTTCATTTCTTTTTCTTACTGAATTTTAGTGTTGTGAATGTGACAGAACCTCCCCTTGGAAAAAGGTATTCGAAAAATGCATCTTTTTTACATTTTTTGAACAACAACCAAAAAAAGACATTCCTTATGTCGCCTAATAAAAAAAGAGGTAAAGATTTGAAAATCACTGAAAATGATCTGGTTGGGTAAAAATATCTTAAGAAGTGAATCAATTGTGTTCAAAACTTACTGAAAAATTTTCAAGTTGAATTAATTTTTTTTAATGGAAGGTTTTTCAAAAATCGATTTTAGTTTTTTTCAAAATTGAGAAAAAATTCAACAAGTTAACAACTACTTCGAAATTTCAGTTTTTGAATTTATTCAATTACAGTTTTCGAACCAATAATACTGTATTTAAGTAAAATAATACATATGTAGAAATCAGTCGAAAACGTAAATCTGTGTAAAAATTAAAGGCTTAGTTTCGGGATACAGTGGGGTATAATTATAAATAAGAGCTTCTCTTTCCTCCTTTTCATTTCTGAACTTATTACTATTCAATTTGGAAAGTTTGACGAGCACATCGTAGAAATACCGATTCCCTTGAATAGCTAATCTGTGATGCACTATGTTTAACGTATCGTCCCATTCGAACATGGCTTTTTCTGGATGAAACTGAATCGCTATAAAAGGATATGATCTGTGTTCCACAGTGGCTATAAATTTCAGTCCTCTTGAACTAACACTGGTTGAGGTGATTTTCCAATTTTTATCCAAATGTGCCTTGGTGAAATTTTTTTCAGTCGTACACCAACTGTGAAGGCGATGTAATTTAGAAAAATATCAAGTACAGGTGTATGTGTGGTCGAGTAGGAATACGGTATCAGGGAATTTACTTACTAGTGGGCGTTCACTGTCGTCGGGAAATACTTCAAATTAACGTACGTCTGATGGTCAATTTGAGAGAATAATAAGCTTTCGGTGAATTTTTGTTCAAATTTGAGCGGATAATTTTCACGTATTACATTGCAGCGTGTTTGTAAATCTCGATGGTGGTTGTAGAAGATGAGCATTGCTTCGAATCCCCAGCATACTGCCAGTATTGGAAAATATATTCCTTTTTTGTTCATCTAGAGTAATAAGGTGGCTAATTATTATATTTCGTTGTCGTAGAATTATGTAAAATTTACTGACCTGTTCTGATATTTTGACGATGGTCGTAAGAGCGTTGTAGAATGGATGTCCTAACTTGATTTTTGTTGCTCCTCCTGGAATCACTACTCCATTTATCGAGTTCAGTAACCGTCTAAGTATTTTCAAAAGTGAAGAAAAATTTGCTCAAGTCGCCTAAAAAAATTATATTGCGAGGAAAGGAAAAGGATGGTTTGCTTACTCGTAGTATTGCTGCGAGCGATTGACAAATATCGGAACTACTCTGGCTCCTGAGCTTTCAACAGCTTTTACATAACTTGCTGCTAAATACGTGCTTCCCCTGTCTGTGAGGAAACTTCCACCGTTGAATTCTCCGAATTCTTGAGCCAGTATACCTAAAAGAGAAGTTGATGTTGAATTTTGTCGAAATTGAAAGGATTCACCCCCAAAAGATCAATTTTTTTGGTTCAATTATAATCGCTCAAAAGAAAAATTTTACTTACCAATAATTGGTCTGCTAGTACCAGATACTAAAATACACTTGAAAAATATCAAAAATATTATTTTTAAAACCATCTTTTTCGTATTTAGTCGATGTAGGTAGGTATTCACTCGAGTAACGTTGCGCAATAAACTAACTGCTGAAAGTGAATACTCGTGTGTTTTCATAGTTTTTATACCTTATCACAAATTATGTCTCGTGGTTTGAAATCAATGAAAATCATTGGTAAAGAACAATCGGTGCGATTGTTCTCTTATACGAGTAAGTGGCATATTAATACCTACATAAAATTTTATCGTGTCACATGATATTTTCGAGCAAATACACAGTCATAAATTGCTGTCCGTCCCTATAGATACCTATAATATTTGCACGTAATACATATATATGTATTAGTGTGAGTGAATAAAAGTATTTCTGTCATCAAATCAAGTACCTACATACCTTTCGTATGTTCAACACTTGAAAACAAACATAGTTTTAGGGTCGTATTCATAGTCGTCACTTAGATAAGTAATACTTATCCAAGTATTGAAAAACACCGTAATTTTGCCAAAGGGCATGAAACTTAAATGGATTTTTTTTTATAGACTTGAACAATTAGCTCGCATGAAGTATTGATTTCATGTTTTAAAAATGCAATAAAAAGTAAAGTCTTTTACGATCCAGATTTGTTTATTTAAAGAAACAGATTGTTATTAGTATCACTTCATAGTACTTCATTCACAACATTTTCACGAGTTTCAAAATTTTTTAATTTTTAAAAAATTTAAAAAAAGTACTGACAACTTTTCAAAATACACAAAAAGTTGGTAACATTCAATTTTTACACATTTTTTAAGTTGAATTTTAAAAGTCGATTTTTGTTGTTTGCAGATTTTCTAAAATTATTAAGAGGGCAGTTTTGAAAATGTGATACCTTTCTGATCAGTGATTAGTGACTTTGGAAATTACTTCTGAGTATTTTTTTTTTTTTAAATTTTTTATGCGAAAAAAAAATCACTACCTACTGAAAAGTTTTATTATTGAATGAAAAAGTAATCTTTAAAAACATGATCTATTTTTAATGAAATAAATAAATACCTAATTTAAAAAAAAAAAAAAATCTCAATAAAAAAATAAAAATTTCAAAAAATTGAGTACAAGTTATTGAAGCTAAAAAAAACGCGTAGCAGTCAAGATGCTCCGCGACAGCCGAATTTTTTTTTTCAAGTTAGTGTACCACTTTGAAAACGTTTTCATCCATAGTATTTCAGTTTCAATATCAGTTTTAACTTCAAATTCAGTTTAAAAATGTCAGGTTTTTATCTTCAGTTTTGGTTCCTCTCTGCATTGAAGATTTCATCTTCAGATGGGGGCTCCGCCCCCATACCCCTGTTGAGGCTCCTACCCAACCTCCTCATCACTTTCAGCTCTTAGGATGGGGGCTCCGCCCCCATACCCCTATTGGGAGAGCTTCACCCTCAATAGGGACATGGCAGGAGAGGATTGAGGGCTTCGCTCTCAATCCCCTTCACACTTTCAGCTCTTCAGACCCAAAAAAGAGGTTAAAACGTGAAAATTTCTGATTTTTGACCCTGTACGGGGGTCAAATGGTGCTCAAAAGTCGAAACCCCCAAAAGGCACATCAGTGACCTCTACTGACCCTACATCCCAAATTTCGATTGTTTAGGTCTTTTAATTTGGGCTGTAGGCTGTTCAACGCGTCAGAAAAGACAGGTTAAAACTTGAAAAATATTGATTTTTGACCCTGTATCGAGGTCAAAAGGGGTTTAAAGGTCAAAACCTACAAAAGGCACATCAGGGGCATGAACTCGATCTATGATAAAAATTTAGGCCACCCACCTCCATTTGGGGGGTCTGTAGCCTGATCAACGTGAAAAAATGACCTCAAAATTCACTTTTTGGACCCTAAAATATGGTGGGGATGACTTGAGAAGCTGAAATTTGGATACAGTGGAGACAATCAGAGTCACTGTTGTTGGTAAAAATTTCAAATGATTTTGTCAAATTGGGGCCTCTTTAGAGCCCCCTTCAAAAAGAGGCCACCCCCAATTTTGAGGTTCAAGGGTCAAAAACCCCAAAAGGCACCTCAGTGACCCTTACCTATCCTGAATATCAAATCTTAGCATCCAAGGTCATTTGGTTTGGGCTGCAGGCTGATCAACGTGCTGGGAAGCGAGAAAAAACATGAAAAATTGTGAAAAATCTTGATTTTTGACCCTTGACAGGGGTCAAAGGAGGCCCAAAAGTTGAAACCTACAAAAGGCACATCAGGGGCACAAACTTGATCCATGATGAAAATTTTGGCCTCCCAGCCCCATTTGGGGGAGTCTGTAGCCTGATCAACGTGAAAAAAATGACCGCAAAATCCACTTTTTGGGCCCTAAAATGGGGTGCGGATGACTTAGGGGGCTGAAATTTGACTATGGTGTAGGTAATTAGGGTTCTCATCCCTGGGGCAAGTTTCAAAAAATTTCATGATATTGGGGCTCCCCCGCACCCCCCTCAAAAAGGGGTCATATCCCCAATTTTGAGTTAGGGCCCCAAAAAATTTTTTGCATCATTCCTACACCGAGGGGACCCTACATATCAAGTTTGACCTCATTTGACCTGTTAGGCTCGGCCCAGAGTTCCAAAAGTAGCGGTAAAATTATAAATATATATATATATATATGTGACATGTGACAGATCGTCATCTTTTGGTCCCAAACGTCCACAAATGGGGTCAGAACTCTTCTACCCCCCCCCCCCCTTCTAAATTAGGGTCGGACACAATAGCCTAAATTAAAAAAAAAAAATTCGGCTAAAAAAGGTAAAAAGTTCGAGGAAGTGAAGTTATGCAACTTATTGCAAAGAGTCATTTGAAATTAATTTTAATTTTCAACTCAATAATATGTGATTCGTTCAATTTGGGACTAAACCGAGTCAATAATAGGTATATTGCTTAAGTTTTTTGAATGTTAATTCTGATACTGGAAAGTATTAGTTTGGCCGTCTCTTACAGATATTAAATGCTATCATGGTATTTAAACTTTAAGAAAAAAAACAACACATACTTGGCATAGTTAAAAAAAAAATCGTTGTAAAAAAATTGAAAATTTCACATTCGAAGTTGTAAATTAATCCGATTCTGAATCTGATAAGTGATGCAAATCGACGTAGGTAATTATTCTTTTTCGTATGAGATTATTCGTACGTTATGTATCAAAAAGAATACCTAATAAAAAGGGTTGATAATTTGTCTTTTATATTTCGCATTTTCCATTCGTTTATCGTGTCTTCCACTACGTGATTCCCCTTATCCATTTCGGGAAAAGGGGCAAAGTCACAACTCACATTTTGAAAGTGCCTAAATTTTGAAAATTGAACCAGGCACTTTTTTTTTAATAGGTAACCTAAATTCAAAACATTTAAAAATTATAACAATCAATTTTAAAAATTTCAAAGATTTACCGATTTTAAAATTTTTATTAAATATTACAAAAAAATAAATGTAATTTTCGAAAATGTATCAAAATTAAAAAATTACTATGTATTTAGAATTGACTAATATCAAAAAATTTACAAATTTATTATACCTATACCTACATTGAAAAAATGTAAAAAAATAAATAAAATATATAAACTTCTCAAATTTTTTTAGAAATTATTTAAATCAGCTAAATTTTGATTTTTTTTAAATTCATGCGAGTTTTAAAAAATTGGCCAAATTTTGAAAATTGGAGTTATTTTCAAAAATTTGGTTATCAAAATTATACTTATTTAAAAATTATGTTATTTTGAATATTTAGAAATGATCGTCTGAAATTTTTTTGTTAGAACAATTTTCAAAATGATGCCAATTCTAAAGATTTTTGTTAAGCCGAAGTGTTATCGAAATATGAATTTTGCACTATTAAGATTAATAAAACTTGAAATATAACCATTTGGACCTGAATAAGAAGAGTTTGGAGATTCCATTTCTTCATTAAAATAAAAAATATTGCCAAAATTCTATCAAATATGGCGGTGACTATCTACTGGAAGGAAAAAATGGTGTTTAGCCAGTAGTTGATCATTTTGATCAAGTACTAGACTTACGAAATTTTTGTAAAGTTCTAGTGGTTGATCATGCAAAAAATTGGTAAATATTCACGAAAAATGATAGTTTCTCTTTCTCATGGCTAATGAGTGACAATTTTACCGAATACTTATTGATTTTTAAAAAAATTAAATGGTTGAGAGCCGTTGTCATAATCTGATTGACCAACTACTGGGTGATCAACTACTAGCGCGTGACCAACTACTGGGTGGTCAACTACTAGATTATCTTGACCAACCACTGGACTTTTCTATTTTTTCACTTAAAATGGTCGTAATTTTCAAAGAAATGAAGTAAAATTAAAAAATTATAGCGCATTTTGTAGTAGAATACACAAGGAATCGTTTGGTATATTCACCATTTCGCCAACGTTATTAGTTTTTAAACCAGAATGTTTTTTATAAGACACTTCCACTATAAGGGTCCACCACTGGTGCAACTACCTTATTTTCAAAAATTTATCAAGTTTTAAGCATTAAAGTAATTTTTAAAAATGTATTAAAAATTACCTATTTTCAGAAGATTTTCTATAATAATAATAATTCATTTTTTTTTGAAATTTTAGGATTTGCCCAAATATCAAAAATTGATGAATTTTTAGAAAAAATTCAAACATTTTCTAGATTTGAAATTTTTTTTAAATTTACCTACATTAAAATATGGATAACTTTTCAAGTTCTTTAAAAAAATTCAACTGAAATTTACAAATTTTGAAGATTTATTAATTTTCAGTAATTTACCCAATTCAAATATTGATAACATTCAAATATGTAACAACTAACAACTGTAAAAATTTATCAAACTACAAAAATGAAATTTTTTCCATTTTTTTAAGAAAATTTGGCTGAATTTGAAAAATAGCTAAAAATTTTAATTGATTTATTTCAAAATCACCTAATTTTAAAATTTTGAAGTATTTACAGCCCTTATTTATTTTTAAAGATTTATTTGCATGTAATTTTGATTTTTTTTTTTTACATTTAAAAATTAGCTTATATTTTCAAATCTCTACCAAAGGTCTGGCCGGATAAGGGGTCCCAAAATGGCCCCAAGCGATTTTTGGCTGTTTTTCACCTCAAATGGTGTGCCTTGACTAGAAAAAATTTTTCACAAAATTTTGGACCCTACCCCCCTCCGTTCGAGCGCTACACCCATTTATTTGCCGTTTTTTCACGAATTTTTAATTTCGATCAGGGTGATCGAAAATTTTCGTTCTTTTGCACATGGTTAGGTATCGTAGAGGTGTATCTAGGATAATTTTTGTAGATGTTTCGGTTCGCTCCTTCATAGGGTTTTGGCTATTTGAAATTTTCAACTGTAAAATGGGTGCCTATAGCGAAGAGACACCACTTTTTGAAAATATCCTAAAAACGTGTTTTTTCATGTAGATTCACGCTACGTATTCAGTTTTGGCGATTTTGGGGCAAGGGCCGATAATATCGCAAAAAACCTACAATATAATCGAATTTTTGCACTTTTTAACGCTTAAAAACACCACATTTTATAAGAAATGATGAAAATGCCCGTTATCTTTGCGCATACCAACATGCACCCCCCCCCCCCCCTCTATACCATTCGTCCTCACACTAACAACAAAGTACTTACTCTAAAAACAACCAATTTTTACCCAAAAAAATTAGAAATTTTCATGTTTTATAAAAATCAAAATTCAAAAGTTGGCAACCCTGCTTTGAAAATTTTTCATTTTTTTTTTTCTATCGAAAATTTTTTTTGCATCAATAGGATCCATTTGAGTTCAGTTTTGGTACCAGGCAGATGGTATTTCAATTTTTTGTGATTCAAAAGTCTCGATTTTTTAGCATTATGAAACTTTTCATGGTTTTCTCTTTTTTTTTTTGAAAATTGAATTTCCAAAATTTCTTCTAAAAACCAAATGAACTTTATTTAAAATTTTGACTTTCGACGTAAAAAAAAAAAGAAACTATTTTGAAAAAGTAATAAAAAATTCAAGTTTTATTGTATTTTGGAATTTCGACGATTGAAAAAATTTCAAATACTTACTGAGTGTTGATTTAAAAGAATAAAAAAACATCAATTTGTGAAGTTCTCCAAAACGTAAAACTTTCAATTTTTTCAACAATTCGACATTCAGTTTTTTTGGGAATTCAAACTGCATATTTTTTTCGCTATTCCACTTTCAAGATAAAAACTTTAATTTGGACGAGGGTATCTCAGTTTCTTTTTAAATTTCTAAGAACTTTATTTTCTATTTTTTGAAAATTTACATTTTAGAATTTTCTATTTGAAATTTTTGGAAATCGCACTTCAAAATAAAAACAAAAAATTATACCTATTCACAACAAATTGAAAGTTGACTGAGATTTTTTTTCAATTTTTTGGTAATTCTTTTTTTTAAATATCTGAAAACTAGCTGCACTTTTTTGAAAATTATTTTAAAATCTTTGGGTACATAATTATGTAGGCCTATCTATCCTAGTACCCAACCTCGTACCATCTGTCTTAGTGTCCATACTGTCTACTGTCTACTCGTGATTTCATGATTTGAAAAAACGAGACTTTGCGATTTATGCTAGTGTATTAAATTAGGAGATATTGGTGAAATAAAATTCTTCCATATTTCGGTATACCTACTCAGATGTGAAAAACTTACTTCATTCAATTTTAATTTAATGCTCAAAGTCTTCCAAAAAATCGAGATTTTTGAATTACCAAAAAATTGAAAAAAAATCTCAGTCAACTTTCAATTTGTTGTGAATAGGTATAATTTTTTGTTTTTATTTTGAAGTGCGATTTCCAAAAATTTCAAATAGAAAATTCTAAAATGTAAATTTTCAAAAAATAGAAAATAAAGTTCTTAGAAATTTAAAAAGAAACTGAGATACCCTCGTCCAAATTAAAGTTTTTATCTTGAAAGTGGAATAGCGAAAAAAATATGCAGTTTGAATTCCCAAAAAAACTGAATGTCGAATTGTTGAAAAAATTGAAAGTTTTACGTTTTGGAGAACTTCACAAATTGATGTTTTTTTATTCTTTTAAATCAACACTCAGTAAGTATTTGAAATTTTTTCAATCGTCGAAATTCCAAAATACAATAAAACTTGAATTTTTTATTACTTTTTCAAAATAGTTTCTTTTTTTTTTTACGTCGAAAGTCAAAATTTTAAATAAAGTTCATTTGGTTTTTAGAAGAAATTTTGGAAATTCAATTTTCAAAAAAAAAAAGAGAAAACCATGAAAAGTTTCATAATGCTAAAAAATCGAGACTTTTGAATCACAAAAAATTGAAATACCATCTGCCTGGTACCAAAACTGAACTCAAATGGATCCTATTGATGCAAAAAAAATTTTCGATAGAAAAAAAAAAATGAAAAATTTTCAAAGCAGGGTTGCCAACTTTCGAATTTTGATTTTTATAAAACATGAAAATTTCTAATTTTTTTGGGTAAAAATTGGTTGTTTTTAGAGTAAGTACTTTGTTGTTAGTGTGAGGACGAATGGTATAGAGGGGGGGGGGGGGTGCATGTTGGTATGCGCAAAGATAACGGGCATTTTCATCATTTCTTATAAAATGTGGTGTTTTTAAGCGTTAAAAAGTGCAAAAATTCGATTATATTGTAGGTTTTTTGCGATATTATCGGCCCTTGCCCCAAAATCGCCAAAACTGAATACGTAGCGTGAATCTACATGAAAAAACACGTTTTTAGGATATTTTCAAAAAGTGGTGTCTCTTCGCTATAGGCACCCATTTTACAGTTGAAAATTTCAAATAGCCAAAACCCTATGAAGGAGCGAACCGAAACATCTACAAAAATTATCCTAGATACACCTCTACGATACCTAACCATGTGCAAAAGAACGAAAATTTTCGATCACCCTGATCGAAATTAAAAATTCGTGAAAAAACGGCAAATAAATGGGTGTAGCGCTCGAACGGAGGGGGGTAGGGTCCAAAATTTTGTGAAAATTTTTTTCTAGTCAAGGCACACCATTTGAGGTGAAAAACAGCCAAAAATCGCTTGGGGCCATTTTGGGACCCCTTATCCGGCCAGACCTTTGGTAGAGATTTGAAAATATAAGCTAATTTTTAAATGTAAAAAAAAAAAATCAAAATTACATGCAAATAAATCTTTAAAAATAAATAAGGGCTGTAAATACTTCAAAATTTTAAAATTAGGTGATTTTGAAATAAATCAATTAAAATTTTTAGCTATTTTTCAAATTCAGCCAAATTTTCTTAAAAAAATGGAAAAAATTTCATTTTTGTAGTTTGATAAATTTTTACAGTTGTTAGTTGTTACATATTTGAATGTTATCAATATTTGAATTGGGTAAATTACTGAAAATTAATAAATCTTCAAAATTTGTAAATTTCAGTTGAATTTTTTTAAAGAACTTGAAAAGTTATCCATATTTTAATGTAGGTAAATTTAAAAAAAATTTCAAATCTAGAAAATGTTTGAATTTTTTCTAAAAATTCATCAATTTTTGATATTTGGGCAAATCCTAAAATTTCAAAAAAAAATGAATTATTATTATTATAGAAAATCTTCTGAAAATAGGTAATTTTTAATACATTTTTAAAAATTACTTTAATGCTTAAAACTTGATAAATTTTTGAAAATAAGGTAGTTGCACCAGTGGTGGACCCTTATAGTGGAAGTGTCTTATAAAAAACATTCTGGTTTAAAAACTAATAACGTTGGCGAAATGGTGAATATACCAAACGATTCCTTGTGTATTCTACTACAAAATGCGCTATAATTTTTTAATTTTACTTCATTTCTTTGAAAATTACGACCATTTTAAGTGAAAAAATAGAAAAGTCCAGTGGTTGGTCAAGATAATCTAGTAGTTGACCACCCAGTAGTTGGTCACGCGCTAGTAGTTGATCACCCAGTAGTTGGTCAATCAGATTATGACAACGGCTCTCAACCATTTAATTTTTTTAAAAATCAATAAGTATTCGGTAAAATTGTCACTCATTAGCCATGAGAAAGAGAAACTATCATTTTTCGTGAATATTTACCAATTTTTTGCATGATCAACCACTAGAACTTTACAAAAATTTCGTAAGTCTAGTACTTGATCAAAATGATCAACTACTGGCTAAACACCATTTTTTCCTTCCAGTAGATAGTCACCGCCATATTTGATAGAATTTTGGCAATATTTTTTATTTTAATGAAGAAATGGAATCTCCAAACTCTTCTTATTCAGGTCCAAATGGTTATATTTCAAGTTTTATTAATCTTAATAGTGCAAAATTCATATTTCGATAACACTTCGGCTTAACAAAAATCTTTAGAATTGGCATCATTTTGAAAATTGTTCTAACAAAAAAATTTCAGACGATCATTATTAATTACTTGAACAGAATTGATTAAAAACTTTTATGTGGTTCTATGCAGAAATGTTCCAGGTTTGCTCTAAAAAAAATTTCTGAAGTTATTTTAAAAATACGCTTAATTATAAACATTTTTCTTCTCAAGTGACCCACCACTGGGTCGTGGCCAACGACTGGTGCAACTACCTTAGGTCAGGTTTAAAAATTTAGTAAAATTTAAAGTAGTGTATTTTGTAAAATTAAATACCAATGATTTTCGAAATTGAATTTAATTTTTTTTAATTATTTTTTTTAATCATTTATTGTGCCATATACAAAGTACTATGCTCTAAGCATAGTACTTTGTATTCTTAAGATTATGATAGTATATAAGTATTAAGTGTATATATTAGAAGTTAATTTAGTTACATGCTTAAAAATTAAGGTTAAGGTAATTATAAAAGTTTGTTTAGATGGGTGATTTTTATGAATTGGAGAAGTTTTTCGATGTTGTTTTGATTATCTGAGAGGATGTTTTGTAGATTTCCGTCGAGGTAGGTATTTCGGGCTTGGTGATATTTAGGACAATCGATAAGAATATGGGGAATGTTAATAGGAACAAAGCAGCTTGAAAAGACAATTTTTGAAGTTTGGTAGGTATTATGCATTACGAAAATTTTGCTGAATGATGCGGATTTTTGAAATTCAGTAAATAAATTAGTTTTAGAAATTTGTTCACTTTGAAATTAGATCAATTCAATTTTGTTTTTAAGAAATTTAAAAAGTAAATTTTGTTTGGCAAAAATTTGATATTATCTTGATAATTTTTAAATTTTTGCAATGGTTTAGAAGTTCAAAATTTTTGAAAAATAGTACCTAATTAGGTATCTAAATATTCAAAATAACATAATTTTTAAATAAGTATAATTTTGATAACCAAATTTTTGAAAATAACTCCAATTTTCAAAATTTGGCCAATTTTTTAAAACTCGCATGAATTTAAAAAAAATCAAAATTTAGCTGATTTAAATAATTTCTAAAAAAATTTGAGAAGTTTATATATTTTATTTATTTTTTTACATTTTTTCAATGTAGGTATAGGTATAATAAATTTGTAAATTTTTTGAAATTAGTCAATTCTAAATACATAGTAATTTTTTAATTTTGATACATTTTCGAAAATTACATTTATTTTTTTGTAATATTTAATAAAAATTTTAAAATCGGTAAATCTTTGAAATTTTTAAAATTGATTGTTATAATTTTTAAATGTTTTGAATTTAGGTTACCTATTAAAAAAAAAGTGCCTGGTTCAATTTTCAAAATTTAGGCACTTTCAAAATGTGAGTTGTGACTTTGCCCCTTTTCCCGAAATGGATAAGGGGAATCACGTAGTGGAAGACACGATAAACGAATGGAAAATGCGAAATATAAAAGACAAATTATCAACCCTTTTTATTAGGTATTCTTTTTGATACATAACGTACGAATAATCTCATACGAAAAAGAATAATTACCTACGTCGATTTGCATCACTTATCAGATTCAGAATCGGATTAATTTACAACTTCGAATGTGAAATTTTCAATTTTTTTACAACGATTTTTTTTTTAACTATGCCAAGTATGTGTTGTTTTTTTTCTTAAAGTTTAAATACCATGATAGCATTTAATATCTGTAAGAGACGGCCAAACTAATACTTTCCAGTATCAGAATTAACATTCAAAAAACTTAAGCAATATACCTATTATTGACTCGGTTTAGTCCCAAATTGAACGAATCACATATTATTGAGTTGAAAATTAAAATTAATTTCAAATGACTCTTTGCAATAAGTTGCATAACTTCACTTCCTCGAACTTTTTACCTTTTTTTTCTCTTGTAACACTGCGTGTGTTCCATTTTTTTTTTTCTAAATTAAGCTTTATTATTTTTTTTAATGTATAAGATGTGTATCTTATGGTTTTTTTTATGTTATTTTTATTATTCGTGTTTTGTAGTAATAATTTATTCAAAACAATTTTTGAAGTAATATTGGGAGGGTTAACTAGTCATGAATTAGGCTTTCAACTTTATCGTGAATTTTGTATGTTTTGAGTTAGCCTAATTTGATGTGTTTCTTCTTTATTTGAGATGAAAAAAAGTTCCTTTTTATACTTGAAATCAGCATTTTGAAATATTTCTTAATTTTTTTTTCGTCTTGTTCATCCGCTATTACTGCCGAAGTCTAGTTACTTGTTGGAGACAATTTATTCTTTCTTTGAATGGTTAACGAGATGTGTTGTGGCGATCTAGTCTTTAGCTCGAATTTATTAATTTTAGTTTCGCTGGAAAGGGTTGATTTGAGAGTAGAAAACGGTGGCTGGTTATAAAATGGTGCTAAGCATCGTGATCGGGTTTTAATGGTGCCAAAGGCACGGATTAAGTATTCGGAGCAAGCTAGACTTGTTTCATTTTTTGAAATTTATAAAAGTTGACGATTTTATTGACGTGATTATAATGGAATTTATTCTGATGATTTTGTGATTGAATAATATTCTTATGGGAGTTTTGATGAACATATTTAAAGATGAAGTAACTTATTGATTTTTGAGATGAAAATTTAAATTATCAATATCGATTTGAATAAGAAATTAACGAATTTTCTATTTTTTTCCACTGAGGGTAACCGTGGGAGGGAGGGGTGTGATGAGTTGTATCGAGTTTGAAGTTGTATCTAGTTTTAGAATGAAAACGCAATTTACCTACCTGTTTTTTTGTTCTTTTTTAAATTTTAGTTCTTAACTTTTTTTTAATTTCCAGTTTAAAAAATTTTTTTAGCACTGTTTTTTTAATTTTTTTTCAATTTTCTCTCGATTTAAAAAAAATAAATATTGAGAGATTTTTTAAAATGAAAGAATTCGTTGAAAACAGTTTTAATTTTTTAGACAAATAAAATTTCTAGTTTTTATGGTTATTTTTAAAATTTTTACAAAATTGTTTTCAATTTGAAAAAATTCTCATTTTGAGAGAGGAAAAAATCACTCAATAAAAAGTAGGTTTTTAAATTGAAAAAAAAAAGAATTAAAAAAACTAAATTGATTTCTATTTAAAAAAAAAAAAAAAAACATTGAAAAATAAATGTTATACTTTTTTTATTTACGGAGTTTTCAATTTTCATTTTTGAAAAAAAAAAAAATTGTTGAATGAACAAATTTACTACCTATTGTGTTAAAATTGATTTCTCCAACTCTCAATTTCGAGAAAAAATTTTAAATTTGTGAAAATAATTTTTTTAAAGTGAACAGTCAAGTAAATCTTGTTTGAATTTTCAATTTCGTGTTTTTTCATTGTTTTTAATTTGAAGTTTTGAGGAAAACCCTAGGTACTTCCAGTCACATGATTTTGTTTGTTTGTTTACACTCTCGCTGGTAAGAATTTTCATCAATGTTTTCAAAACATCGATGTTTCATTAGAAGCTTTAGTATAATATCGTCGAAATCTTGATAACCAATTTCCCAATTTCATGCCAATTTAGTACTATCGAGATGTAAACAAAAAATGTGACGTCACTTCTGGAAATCCCTATTAAAAAAGGATTTCAAATCGTAAAAGATCGATTTCCAAACAACAGACTGTTTTTTCTCAAATTATTCTATATTTTATAATTTTCGACAAAAAAATGATAATTTCAGGAATAAAACAATTTTAATTTATTAAAAAATTTTAAATTTAAAAGAATCATTTAATTTTTTTTATAGTCTAGAAGTTAAAAATAAATTGCATTTGGTTTCTAATAATTTTCAATTTTTTAAGGAAAAAAATTTATTTTCATAAAAATGGTTTTGAAATTTCAAAAATTCAAATTAAAAAATAATTATTTGAGGAAAAGTGTTTTTTCTGATTACTTATTAAACATGATTTTTAAATTGAAAAAAAAAAATTTAAAACGAATTTGATTTTCAATTGTTTTTTTTTTCAATTTTTCCAAACTTACAATTTTGACTAGAAAAAAATTGAAGTATTGATGAAAGAGACTACTTGAAAAAAAAGTTTCAACTTTTTCTTGAATAATAAAAAAAATTGTTTTCAAATTCAAAAAGTCAATTTCTGAAAAAGTTCAATGTTTGTATAAATTCATGTTTCGAAAAAAATCAATATCTTTGGTTTTAGAAAAAATTATTTTTAATTCTTTGAAAAAAAAACTTTTTTATGGTAAAACTGTTTCAAAATTTTTTAAGAGAAATAATTTTTGTGTTTGAAACTTTTGATGAAAAAAAAAAAGAAATATCAGTACATATCGATTCAACTGAAAATTACGATTTTATGACATTTTGTTTATTTTTTTGACCTATCTTAATCCTTGAAGTTTTTCAGAATGATTCCAATTTAGGAGGGGGAAAAATAATCAAAAATTTTCAAACGTGATTCTAAATAATTGTTTATAATATTTATACTTATTTTCTTGTAAGAAAATCTCGTTTTAGTGAAGTGTTGGCATTTATATGGAAAACATACGTGCCTCTATTAAATATTTTATGTAAACATTGGTACATCTCATTAACACTCACAAAGCTTATGCGTATTATTTTAACGAAAGCATTTGCCAGTTTACTTTACATTTTAGCTCGTAATTGTTCACTTATCAAAAAAAAAATTGAAGTCTCTCACGACACGTATCAAAATGTCTTACCCTCTTCTCCCCACTCAACGTACATAGAAGATGGTCTATTTTAAAATGTCAATTCGCGATTGGATTACCACGTTTGAGAATATCGGGCAATTTTTTTTAAATTACGATGTATATAATTTTTTTGGATTTTTTGGGAGCTCACGGACTGATGTTCGAGTACGATGTGAGGCGATTTATAAAAAAATACCCATGTGCTGTAGCAAAAACGCTGAACCATGTCCGTTCAAGGGGTACGATCCCTTCAAGACTGATATGGTGCTTATTAATAATTATGCTGATCTTTGAAAAATATCGCCTTCTGTGGAATACTAAAATTAATATTGGCAATTTTTCTACAAATTGTAAAAATCTTGGATGTTTTAATTTCTCCTGTATTTTTTTTTGTATCTAATTTTGTACGTGGCCATTTTTTTTGCTACTTTTGTTTACGTAGACGTTTTTACGCACAATGCTCGATTTTGGCTATTTAAAATTTATATCTGTGGTTTTTTTGAATTTTTTTTATACTGTGGTAGCGGTTCAATAGGCCTGAGCCTTGTTGCCAAGTTGGAAATGAAGATTTAAAAAAATTTTAACCCTGAAATGTGCCTTATAAATGAGAAACTGATCGGTGTTTTTGTACGTAGTCGTATTTTTGCAATTTTTGTACGAATACGAACCGCTATTACAATCAACGCACATTTCAATTTTGGTTGTGTTAATTTTAACGAAATTTTTTTAATTAGTTTAAGTAAAGTGCCGAGTGGTATTAGAAACTAAGAAGGAAAGTGGTTTAATGCTTTATCTTTACATCGTAAATCGATATCTAAATCAATACAAGTCGAGTACTCGAGTTATCAGTTATCAAAAGTGTCAACCACTCTAGCAAAAAATGATGAAATTGATCAAATTCATTACTTCGACGACATCTATCTATTTTTTAAAATTGTATACTGATTTTTTTTTCTATTACCGTAAATTTTCTCACGCTTTTTTATTTTTTATAAAATTTTTCTAACACGTAAATTACATACAAATATTGAGTGGATTTGTGTAAGCTGCAGACGATCGATGTATATAGCTACGCTAATAAATATGTGCCTGATTGTAAATAAAATACGAATCGTGAACGTTCTTTATTTTTTTATTTTTCTTCTTTTTTATTTTGACCAGTGAAATATAAATAATGCTTATTGTAGTATATACTAGTTACCTACTCTATCGATGGGTTTGTTTATACCGTACATATTATACTATATTTTTTAATTCCATGTAATCTCAGATTCATATACATAAATGTAATGCGTATACCAATAATTTGAAATCAAAATTTGTAAGCTAACTTGTAATTAATTTTGTCTATCTTTTTCCTTTTTTTTTCAGTAGGTAAATTTAAAGCAGACAGTTTTTTTATATTTTTGTAATGATTTTTTAAATTTTGCTATTCATTCGTATGATGATAAGACTATGAATATTCTGTTATATCGTTCTATTTATATGTACCTATTCTAATAATATAATAATTTTTATGAAATTCATTCCTTGTCGAGTGAATTATTACGCGAGGGGTGGCAAATCTCGGTTCTTTAGCTGATTCGATTTTTTTGAATCGAGTCTTTCGCGAAAAAATGAATTGATTTTGAAGTGAAATTTTCAAAAATTGATCTCAATTTTTTTAATTTTGAAGAATTCACCGACTGAAGAAGTGAAAATTATGAAAATTGTAAATATTCATCTTCAAGTATTCCTTTAAAAAGTGATAGTTAAATACAAGTTTTATAAAATTTTACAAATTTGAAAATTTTGAATTTTTTTCAATTTTTTTAAGCGAGATAAATTTTCAATTTTTCCTTAATTTTAAAAATTTGGCAACGTCAAAATTTTTATCAAACTTTGATTACCTACTTTACTTTTGAATCTTGAACGAATTTTTGAAATTTATACCTAATTTTAAATTTTTGCCAAATTCTGAAATTTTACTAATTCAAGGTTTTGAGAAAATCAAGATTTTCAATGTTTCGAAAAATTGATCCAACAACAACACCCCCCCCCCCCAATTTTGAACATTTAATAAATGTTTTAATCCATCAACGCAAGATCATAAAAAAAGTAAAAATTCAAAAATTAATATACCTACCTACTTATTTACAAGTTTTATCAAAGGGCCTTCCATGGTAAGATGGTGAAATCGGCCCTTGATCGAAATTGGGTCCAAAGTGGGTCAAAATGTTACTTATGATGTAAAAACACGCCACAAACATTTTTGACCCCCTACCCCCTCCCCTTTCCGAAAAATCGCGTTATAACGGTCGAAAAGTCAAAAAATTCCAACTTTGAAGGAGGTGTATGAAAATTTTTGATTTTTTCACAGATTATAGGTGTCATGTAGGGGTATATGTGGTAAAATTTTTAAAAATATCGGTTCACAATTTCTTTGTTTTTTGGGGGGTTGAAATTTTCAAAAAAAAAATTAAAAATTTTTTGGGGGGTGCCATTGCTGGAATTTTTTTTAAAATCTTCGTAATATGGATAAGTATCACATATATTTTTTTGAGGGTGCCAAAGGGGGGTGCAACATGGTCAAAAAAAATAAAAACTTTGAAAAAACACGCATTTTCAGGGTTTTTTCGTATTTCTCGAGGGTGTTTGAGGCGGGGACTTGAAATGTAAGCAATTACAATCGTAATACATAATATCTGGATAGAGTGGGGTTGATGTGGGAGATTTGTGGTCACACAAGTATGGGACGAATGACAGGGTTTGATAAAAATAAGGAAAAACGTGTGATGTGAGCGCTAGGGTGGCTCTTTTGGAATTCGGATATTTTTAATGTCTTAGCCACCAAATTTTTTTATTTCATGAGAAAATAACTTTTTATTTATCATTTTTGCCCTATCTGAATTTTAAGTGGCAACTAGTCACCCCCCCCCCTTTTTCAGAAAAATAATAAAAATTAACTGATTTTCAAAATCTCACTTTTTGCTGGTTATAACCCATCAAAGAGTCGGCATTCTATAAAAAGGTATCTAAAAATATTTCCTCTACCTAAAATTGAAATTTTTTCACCTTTTCTATGTACGCGGCACCACTTGAAATTCAGTTAGGGAACAATTTTAAAAAGGAAATTATTTTCTAATAAAATACATGAAGCTTTTCATACCATAGGTGAAATTTTTTTACCAGTTTTCTTTATTTTTGCTTTTTTTGATGGTACCACTTGAAATGTGGTTGAGGGAGGAAATAAAAAATTGGAAATTCATTCTCATGACCAAAAAAGGTGAAATTTTGAAAATCGGTCAATTTTTTTAAATTTTTTTGAAAAAAAGGAATGACTAGAGTCCACTTAAAATTCATTTAGGGTAAAAATAAGAAATGGGAATCAGTTTCGTATTTAAAAAAAAAAAAAAAAACTTAACCAAAATGGGTAATAAACAAAAACAAAAAAAAATGAAAATTCAAAAATTAGTTATTTTTTTATTATTTTTCGGGATGGAGGGCCTGGTGATATAACTTCAAATTCTATTGGGGAAAAAAAATGAAAAATGGTGAAATATTTTCCGATACCTAAAATAGGTACAACAACAATTTTATAGAATTCCGACTAAAAAAAGTTTGCTCATTTTTTTCAATTTTGAAAAATTGAGGGCGCCCCAAGGAACCGCTTAAAAATGAGTTGGGCAAAGTGAAACATTGGGAATTCATTCTCATGAAGAACAATTTTGATGGGTTATAACCAGCAAAAAGTGAGATTTTGAAAATCAGTCAATTTTTATTATTTTTCTGAAAGGGGGGGGGGGGGGGTGACTAGTTGCCACTTAAAATTCAGATAGGGCAAAAATGATAAATAAAAAGTTATTTTCTCATGAAATAAAAAAATTTGGTGGCTAAGACATTAAAAATATCCGAATTCCAAAAGAGCCACCCTAGCGCTCACATCACTCGTTTTTCCTTATTTTTATCAAACCCTGTCATTCGTCCCATACTTGTGTGACCACAAATCTCCCACATCAACCCCACTCTATCCAGATATTATGTATTACGATTGTAATTGCTTACATTTCAAGTACCCGCCTCAAACACCCTCGAGAAATACGAAAAAACCCTGAAAATGCGTGTTTTTTCAAAGTTTTTATTTTTTTTGACCATGTTGCACCCCCCTTTGGCACCTTCAAAAAAATATATGTGATACTTATCCATATTACGAAGATTTTAAAAAAAATTCCAGCAATGGCACCCCCCAAAAAATTTTAAATTTTTTTTTTGAAAATTTCAACCCCCAAAAAACAAAGAAATTGTGAACCGATATTTTTAAAAATTTTACCACATATACCCCTACATGACACCTATAATCTGTGAAAAAATCAAAAATTTTCATACACCTCCCGCGATTTTTCGGAAAGGGGAGGGGGTAGGGGGTCAAAAATTTTTGTGGTGTGTTTTTACATCATAAGTAACATTTTGACCCACTTTGGACCCAATTTCGATCAAGGGCCGATTTCACCATCTTACCATGGAAGGCCCTTTTTAAAATTTTAAAATTTTTAATTTTCACTAATTTTGTTGAACGTGAACGCGATCAATTTTTAATTTTTCCTCAATTTTAAAAATGTTTGAAATTCGATAATTTTAAATTTTCACCAAATTTTGAATTTTCACAAAACTATGAATACTGATGATAAAATTCAAATTTCCCCCAATTTTAAAACTTTGACAAATTTGAAATTTTTACAAAATTTTAAAAATTTGACTTTTGATTCTTTAACGGATTTTTAAAATTTCGAGATGAAAATTTGTCATTTTGCATTTTGGTAAAATTGTAAAAATTGACAAAATACTTTTACAATTTACAGAAAATTTTTCAATTTTCCATCTTTTACTTTCTGTTGACTTTTCGTGCAGCTTTTATTTTTTCAATTAAGTGTATCGATTTTTGAACGTGGATTAGTAAACATTGATAATAGTATAAAGAGGAAGTCGATTATGAGCCAATTTATTTTTTATTCGTTGATAAAACCGCAATTTTTCGACCAACTTCGTACTTTTTAACAAGTTTTATCGCCCAGATTATGAAATCAATACGTGTGTTGGTAATTTTTAAAAAATTCAAGTGGGCAATTACGTATGGTACTAGATGTTTTCGGCTGTCGATAATTAGGGAATCACCACAAATGTGATTTTTCGATTATAATTTTTGATTTTGGCTGTTTTCAACCGATTTTTTTCAAACTCAGTTAGATGCTAGGTATCATCAAGGGTAATTCATGGAAATTTTTTCAAAATTTTTCGAACCTATTTTCACTGTGAAATGTGCATTTTAAGTTTTATAACGGCCATTTCGACAAGTTCTTTCAGAGGTGCAATAATTGAAAAAATATATGTTGTACACCTAGTCTGGATGTACAACATATATTTTTTTTAGAATTTTTTATAATAGGTGAAAGACCTTCAAAAATGCATAAAACTGATTTCTTTCATCATTTTTCGCGCCAAAAATTGTCATTTTTGGTCGAAAATTTTTTTCGTCGTAGTATATCACAAAATACACCTAAATACACCATCAACCCGAATTTGGATGAAATTCGTTGATTTTTTCTATTTTTTCTAATTTTTATTTAAATTGACCAAGTGACGCCATTTTGGTAACCCCCGGTGTCCCACGAGGTGTCTGGAGGGCTCAAAATTCATGTTTGGACATGTTTCAAGCCAATATTTGTCATATATTGCAATTTTAGTGAAATCGAGAAAATTTGATTTTTTTGCCCACATTCATAAAATTACACATCTTTGATTTCAAAAATTATTCTCACAATCTCATCTTACCTGATTGTTGAAAAAAATGAAATTTTTTCAATTTCACGAAAAATTCTGTTTATGAAAAATAATGACTCGAAACATGTCCAAACATGAATTTTGAGCCCTCCAGACACCTCGTGGGACACTGGGGGGTTCCCAAAATGGCGTCACTCAGTTAATTTTATTGAAAATTTAAAAAATAGAAAAAATCAACGAATTTCATCCAAATTTGGGTTGATGGTGTATTTAGGTGTATTTTGTGATATACTACGACGAAAAAAATTTTCGACCAAAAATGACAATTTTGGCGCGAAAAATGATGAAAGAAATCAGTTTTTTGCATTTTTGAAGGTCTTTCACCTATATAAAAAATTCTAAAAAAATATATGTTGTACATCCAGACTAGGTGTACAACATATATTTTTTCAATTATTGCACCTCTGAAAGAACTTGTCGAAATGGCCGTTAGAAAACTTAAAACGCGCATTTAATGAACAACAAAGGTGTTAAGTGCAATGAAAGGTGTATCAACTCCATTGCATGCATTGCGTATTTTTTCGCAGAGTTTATGCGATGTTGTGACTTTTTGAGATGAGTAATAGTTGAAGGTTGAAGTGCGTTTTTTTACTTTTTAGAAATGAATTTTTGCACAATATATCGCACAGAAATAAATACGCAGAAATGTTTGAATGGCTGATTAATCTAACTTCTATAAGGAATGTTGTACCTACCATTTTATCTAGTCAATCGAATCTCTCAAAACCAAAAAGAAATGAAGTTTTTCCCCTTAGATAAAAGTAAATTGGATGATGAAAATTTCGTTATTGATTTGCAATAAAATATTTCAGTTGATGCGATGATAATTTACCCAACGATTTTTCGAATCTACTGATAGATACTAATGGAAACTTTTCATCGATATTAATTTTTTTGTAGGTACTTCCCTATGTAACTAACATATTAAAATTATATCTCTATAAAAACAATTTGCTCCTTCAAAGGTCACAATGCCAATGAAGCTGAAACTATTCGCAATGAAGAAATTTAAATTAATAGCAATATAAAACTAATTACATCTTTTTATTTCGACTCTCGTAAGTCATATTAAAATTTCTTATGTACCTAAGTACATATTTTGAAAGTAATTTTTTTCCTTCTATAAAAAAATTGGGAAGAAATCAAAAAATTAAGAAATTTTTTAATCTGCCTCCAAACATTTATACTGATTGTTTTATTGCAAAGAAGATTCAGATACCATAAATCCATAATGTCGTTTAATATGCAAAATTTGAGGGGAGGGAGGCGTTCAATCAAAATTTTTGTAATAACCAGGCAAAAATATTCCTATGCTTTCAATCTACAACTTTTATTTGAAAATATTTTCAATTATATCCCTCTCTCCTCATCAATTTTTTATAATATTCAGGAGTGAAAATAATTTACTAAACATACATATAATTTGAAAATTAGAGGAGCGAGGAACGGAGGAAGTAACAGAAAGAGTTGAATTGAAAAAATTTTCAAACGAAAGTTGTGCATTGGAGTTTTAAAAAGAATTTAGGTCATTACAAAAAATTCGATTAGACCTCCCCCCCTCCCCAATTACTTGTAATATCTAAATACTTCGTAGATATTAGATACGTACAAATTATTGAAATTTCGGGTGGAGAGAGGGATATAATTGAAAATATTTTCAAATAAAAGTTGTAGATTGAAAGCATAGAAATATTTTTGGTTATAACAAACATTTTGATTGAACGCCTTCCTACCCTCAAATTTTGCATATTAAACGAAATTATGGTACTGGACTTATAAAAATTCAACTTCCACTGATTCAGACTTTCAGTAAAGGGTTAACCCTGTACTTGTAAATTACGCCTCAGCAAACAGTACGGCGATCTAACACGTTCCTAGATACGTAATTTGATAAACTTTTATTGAATTCCTATCCCTTATCTCAGTGTGTGGGTACCCGATGATTTTTAAAAAAATGTTATCATCATGGAACATCGCATGCGAAGCAAGAGTTTAATATATAACTCATCTACTGATAAGTCTGCAGATTTATGAATTATTTAATCCCATTTTCGATATAGTGAGATTCTTAATACCCCCTATCTATCGATAAGTAGGTATAAAACTTCTATAAAAGAAATGAGTTTCTTCACTTGCTACGAGGTTTCGATCCAGTAGATATCCGTTGATATGATTTCGTAGATACGTGGAAGCTACGTATTATAAAATAAGTGAGCAACCACTCTGTGTCGGCCTGTTGTTCAGTGAACTGAACAGAAATGAATACTATTCTTTTCTGGTGAGTACAAAATTTATGTACCTAATGGAATTATATGTACATACCTATAGAACTTTTAAATTATTAATCTACCAATTTATTAGAATTAGATTCATTTATTTAACATTGCTTTCCATTACACATAACGTGTCCTAACGATGCAAAAATAATACACTGACCCAAATCAAAACAAAACATTTTTTCAAAACTAAATAAATCCTAATACCAGTAGTAGTACACGTGATAATCTAGGTACAAACGATAGTATGAGTATAATACCTAGTATGAGCAATAGTACGAGTAACGAACATTTCAGGTATGAGTGAGAAGTAACTAGTAAGTACGATCAATTCCAATTCCACGTAAAATCAGGATGATTTCCAAAATATTGGAGTCTTTTAAAATTTTAGCCCCTTTGACAAATTGGACACTAGTTTATTGCAAGATTTTTGGCAATGAAAAAGAACTCTAGGAAAAAAAAATTCTCGTTTTCGATGTGTAGTTTTCAAAATTTTGTTGATTTGTATGAAAACTCAGCTGGTTGACAAAATGAAAACTGGTTTGTTGAAAGATATTTTGCAATGAGGAAAAAAACTGTAGGGTTAAAAAATTCTTGTTTTAGATGTGTGGTTTTTAAAATTTTGTTGATTTGTATGAAAACTCAGCTGGTTGACAAAATGAAAAATGGTTTGTTGAAAGATATTTTGCAATGAAGAAAAAAACTGAAAGATTAAAAAATTCTTGTTTTCAATGTTTGCTTTTAAATTTTTTTGGAGTCATTTGAAAATGCAGCACTTTGACAAATTGGAAACTGGTTTGTTGAAAGATATTTTGCAGTGAAGAAAAAAACTGAAGGATTAAAAAAATTCTTGTTTTAGATGTGTGGTTTTCAAAATTTTGTTGATTTGTATGAAAACTCAGCTGGTTGACAAAATGAAAACTGGTTTGTTGAAAGATATTTTGCATTGAAGAAAAAAACTGAAGGATTAAAAAAAAAATTCTTGTTTTAGATGTGGAGTTTTCAAAGTTTTGTTGATTTGTATGAAAACTCAGCTGGTTGACAAAATGAATACTGGTTTGTTGAAAGATATTTTGCAATGAAGAAAAAAACTGAAGGATTAAATAATTCTTGTTTTCGATGTGTGGTTTTCAAAATTTTGTTGATTTGTATTAAAAGTCAGCTGGTTGACAAAATGAATACTGGTTTGTTGAAAGATATTTTGCAATGAAGAAAAAAACTAAAGGATTAAAAAAAATTCTTGTTTTCAATGTGTGCTTTTCAAAATTTTGTGGAGTCTTTTGAAAATTCAGCACTTTGACAAATTGAAAACTGGTTTATTGACAGATTTTTTGCAAATGAAAAGAACCTACTTTATATTGATTAAGAAGTTTGAAATAGTAGATGAATCATAAAGATTTATGAATCTCCTATGGATGATATGGCAGGATTTCAGTTTTTAAAAGAATGGTCTTTTTCATTATGTATAGAGAACATTGTATTTTGGTATGAGGGTTTGATTGACAGAGGAAACAAATTGGTCATTATTTAAAGCCTAGATTTTTTAAAATATATTATTTTGGTAATCGAAAAGTAGTTGATCATATCATTGTTCAAATCTTCTAAACGTGTTCAACCTAGGCTTCTATCATTAGTACTTTAGGTACCTACCTAAGTATGTATACGTACTTTTTCTCAGATGATGTACGTAACTGATTTTTCTCGTTATTTTTCACACAGGTCCCTTGCATTATTAGCCTGCTGGAATATATTCGTGAATCATGCTAGCATTGCTGTTGTTGGACAAAAAACACAGTTAATTTCTCTTCATCACTTCGACGCATTTCCTGGAGATTCACCGATTCGTACGACACCGAGCAGTTATCATGACTTCGTGATGAACAGTAAATACTTCGTAGACAATTCTCTTCTTATTGAATACATCCTGTATAATTCAATGACTGTGATTACGTTGCCTAGGCGTTTCGGCAAAACGTTAAATTTGGAAATGATAAGAACCTTCCTTGAAATACCATATAACGCCAGTACTTCAGAACCGGTTTTCAAGTGTCGAACGGAGGCTCATCAACTCTTCGTGGAAGGGATTTTACGAAACAGTAAAGGCCGAAATGTTAGCTCATTAAAGCAACCTTTTCTAATAAAAAGTAAAAACAAAACTATGGCTGAAATTAATTCCGTCCCTGTGATATACTTGGATCTAGCAAATCCTACCGGATGTCCAGACTTAGATACAATTCACAAGGTCAAGCGATATCTGGTGGATAAAATAGTCCAGAGTTATGAATTTCACCGGTACTTATCAAAATCTTCGACAAATGGACCATGTTTTGACAATTATTTTGCTGGTATGAGAAATGTGATGAATTCAGGGCATACAACAGAATCATTAGCCCCTGGTACATTAATGCGTTTTCTGTCCGTCGCCCTCTACGACTTCTTTCAGCAACCAGTAGTGATACTGATAGATGAATACGATGCAGTGTTGAATACAGTTCACTTTGAATGCGCGAATTTCAATGATTCTTACAAAAACGAAGTATTGTCGTTTTTCTCAGGGTTCTATGGAACGTTCTTAAAATCGAATCGATACCTGAGAACCGCTGCATTGACCGGAATAATTTCTTGGAAGCATGCTGGGATCTTTTCCCAATTTGGAACTGTGCGCGTTCATTCTGTAACTGATGACAACCCCATGGATTTCTATGGAATTGATCAAGAACATGTAAAAGAAATGATGAAGAAGGAAGGTATTTCTGAAAACGATTATAATGGTGTCGAGAAAATGTACAATGGATATCTCTTTGGAGATAAACGCGCTATCCGAAAATTCAATCCTTTATCGATCGCCATGTACATCAGCACAAAATCGTTGAAGCCATACTGGGTAGAATCTGGCGATATTTCCTCTACTCTAACAATAATGATCAGATATTCTAACTTCCACCGAGCATTCCTGAGGTTACTACTTGGGAATGAACTTAAAGTTGGATGTTATAAGGGAACCACGGCTTTAACATCGTTTGATGTACGAGAGCTATCAACCATGATACGATCAGGGCAAAATTTCAAAGAAGAAGACTGGAACAGGTGGGAATGCCGAAATGTTCGCCCAGGATTATATTTATTACTTGTTACCGGTTACTTAACAAAACACGATAATAATACGGAGGGATTCATTTGGCTAAGGATTCCAAACGATGAAATTAAGATACAGTTATGGTCTTCTTACGCAGAATTACTTGGGGTTTCCGATCCCGATAATGAACCAAATTTTGTACTTCGTTTCGAATCTGATATGAAGAAGTGTTCGTTGGAGTGTTGGAAGTTTTTATCAACCAACAATACGGATGGTTCTGATCTTGCCAATAGTTTAAGTTCTTTGTTAAGCAGACTATCGCTCAGCAAAAAAGTAAGCCATCAATATGGAATAGGCTATTTGAACGAAAAGTTTGTTGAAACACTCCTCGTGGCAGCCCATTTCCAACATTTCGACAACATATCGTATGAAGAACAGCACTACTTCAAAGCTGTTGATGGCAGTCCCTACAAAACTGGCATCCCGGATTTCATGGTTATGTACAATGGTTTGATCACCGTATTCGAGCTGAAGTGCGCTAATCCGTCAGCACCAATCGTTGAAAAAGCAAATGAAGAATTGCAACGCTATAAAGAAATATATAAACATCACCCAGGATATGCACATGCCCACACCATAAAACTAGTTAGGTTGATTGTTAGTCTAGACGGGGTAACTGTACATATCAACGCAACGATCGATTCTTTACGTAATATCAACGCAACGATCGATTCTTTAAGTACCTAGCCTATTTTTTCTGTAAATTTTAAAAGTATTTTGTCAATTTTTACAATTTTACGAAAATGCAAAATGACAAATTTTCATCTGAAAATTTTAAAAATCCGTTAAAAAATCAAAAGTCAAATTTTTAAAATTTTGTAAAAATTTCAAATTTGTCAAAGTTTTAAAATTGGGGGAAATTTGAATTTTATCATCAGTATTCATAGTTTTGTGAAAATTCAAAATTTGGTGAAAATTTAAAATTATCGAATTTCAAACATTTTTAAAATTGAGGAAAAATTAAAAATTGATCGCGTTCACGTTCAACAAAATTAGTGAAAATTAAAAATTTTAAAATTTTAAAGATTTGATAAAACTTGTAAATAAGTAGGTAGGTATGATGGATTAAAACATTTATTAAATGTTCAAAATTGGGGGGGGGGGGGTTGTTGTTGTTGGATCAATTTTTCGAAACATTGAAAATTTTGATTTTCTCAAAACCTTGAATTGGTAAAATTTCAGAATTTGGCAAAAATTTAAAATTAGGTATAAATTTCAAAAATTCGTTCAAGATTCAAAAGTAAAGTAGGTAATCAAAGTTTGGTAAAAATTTTGACGTTGCTAAATTTTTAAAATTAAGGAAAAATTGAAAATTTATCTCGCTTAAAAAAATTGAAAAAAATTCAAAATTTTCAAATTTGTAAAATTTTATAAAACTTGTATTTAACTATCACTTTTTAAAGGAATACTTGAAGATGCATATTTACAATTTTCATAATTTTCACTTCTTCAGTCGGTGAATTCTTCAAAATTAAAAAAATTGAGATCAATTTTTGAAAATTTCACTTCAAAATCGATTCATTTTTTCGCGAAAGACTCGATTCAAAAAAATCGAATCAGCTAAAGAACCAAGATTTGCCACCCCTCGCGTAATAATTCACTCGACAAGGAATGAATTTCATAAAAATTATTATATTATTAGAATAGGTACATATAAATAGAACGATATAACAGAATATTCATAGTCTTATCATCATACGAATGAATAGCAAAATTTAAAAAATCATTACAAAAATATAAAAAAACTGTCTGCTTTAAATTTACCTACTGAAAAAAAAAAGGAAAAAGATAGACAAAATTAATTACAAGTTAGCTTACAAATTTTGATTTCAAATTATTGGTATACGCATTACATTTATGTATATGAATCTGAGATTACATGGAATTAAAAAATATAGTATAATATGTACGGTATAAACAAACCCATCGATAGAGTAGGTAACTAGTATATACTACAATAAGCATTATTTATGTTTCACTGGTCAAAATAAAAAAGAAGAAAAATAAAAAAATAAAGAACGTTTACGATTCGTATTTTATTTACAATCAGGCACATATTTATTAGCGTAGCTATATACATCGATCGTCTGCCGCTTACACAAATCCACTCAATATTTGTATGTAATTTACGTGTTAGAAAAATTTTATAAAAAATAAAAAAGCGTGAGAAAATTTACGGTAATAGAAAAAAAAATCAGTATACAATTTTAAAAAATAGATAGATGTCGTCGAAGTAATGAATTTGATCAATTTTATCATTTTTTGCTAGAGTGGTTGACACTTTTGATAACTGATAACTCGAGTACTCGACTTGTATTGATTTAGATATCGATTTACGATGTAAAGATAAAGCATTAAACCACTTTCCTTCTTAGTTTCTAATACCACTCGGCACTTTACTTAAACTAATTAAAAAAATTTCGTTAAAATTAACACAACCAAAATTGAAATGTGCGTTGATTGTAATAGCGGTTCGTATTCGTACAAAAATTGCAAAAATACGACTACGTACAAAAACACCGATCAGTTTCTCATTTATAAGGCACATTTCAGGGTTAAAATTTTTTTAAATCTTCATTTCCAACTTGGCAACAAGGCTCAGGCCTATTGAACCGCTACCACAGTATAAAAAAATTTCAAAAAAACCACAGATATAAATTTTAAATAGCCAAAATCGAGCATTGTGCGTAAAAACGTCTACGTAAACAAAAGTAGCAAAAAAATGGCCACGTACAAAATTAGATACAAAAAAAAATACAGGAGAAATTAAAACATCCAAGATTTTTACAATTTGTAGAAAAATTGCCAATATTAATTTTAGTATTCCACAGAAGGCGATATTTTTCAAAGATCAGCATAATTATTAATAAGCACCATATCAGTCTTGAAGGGATCGTACCCCTTGAACGGACATGGTTCAGCGTTTTTGCTACAGCACATGGGTATTTTTTTATAAATCGCCTCACATCGTACTCGAACATCAGTCCGTGAGCTCCCAAAAAATCCAAAAAAATTATATACATCGTAATTTAAAAAAAATTGCCCGATATTCTCAAACGTGGTAATCCAATCGCGAATTGACATTTTAAAATAGACCATCTTCTATGTACAATTTATGGCTACATAGCTTAACTTCGCAAAGTAAAAAATTCGACTAAATTAAAAAGAAAGAAAAAAAAATCTTCAAGAAACAATAAAAGAAAAAATAAATGCAAGGTAATGTTCCCATTATACAATTGTAGAAAGCTTAATTACTTAATATTATAAGTACTTACAAATGTATTACAATTCGTACAATTTGGCTGATTAAGCCCATAATACCTCTCTTTCGATTGGTGGCATTAGAGGGGCAAAGCCGCGAAAAAATTCCTAAATTAGGGCCCTAAGATGGCAGAATTTTTATCATCATTTTTCGGGAATAATACCTGCATGCAAATTTATTTATAAATGACTAGTAAAAAAAGTAACTTTTACGCTTATTCGTTGATAACGCGAATAAGATTAAATTTTCGCGGGGTTTTCAACTTTTTAATTTATTTCAGCGTATTCTTAAAATTTACGACTTAGAAAATGATGGTCGTTGGTATGTTAAGTGGGGGAAGGGGGTAAGATATTTTGATACGTGTCGTGAGTGAATTCAATTTTTTTTTTTTTGATAAGTGAATAAAATATTACGAGCTAAAATGTAAAGTAAACTGGCAAATGCTTTCGTTAAAATAATACGCATAAGCTTTGTGAGTGGTAACGAGATGTACCAATTTTTACATATAATATTAAATGGAAGCACGTATGTTTTCCATATAAATGCCAACACTTAACTAAAACGAGATTTTCTTACTAGAGAAATATAAATATACCTAATTAATTTTTTCAGAATCACGTTTGAAACTTTTTTATTATTTTTTCCCCTCCTAAATTGGGAGAAATCTGAAAAACTTCAAGGATTAAGATAGGTCAAAAAAATAAACAAAACGTCATAAAGTCGTCATTTTCAGTTGAATCGATATGTACTCGTATTTCTTTTTTTTTTAATCAAAAGTTTCAAACACAAAAATTATTTCTCTTAAAAAATTTTAAAACAGTTTTATCATAGAAATTAGAAAAGTGTTTTTTTCAAAGAATTGAAAAAAAAATTTCTAAAACCAAAGATATTGATTTTTTTTGAAACATAAATTTATACAACACTGAACTTTTTCAGAAATTGATTTTTTTCTGAATTTGAAAACTATTTTTGATTTGGTTCTTTCTTTCCTCAAAATTGAAAGCATTTTTTATTATTCAAGAAAAAGTTAAAACTTTTTTTTCAGATATCTTTCATCAATACTTCAATTTTTTTCCTAGTCAAAATTGTAAGTTGAAGAAAAAACAATTTAAAATCAAATTCGTTTTAAATTTATTTTCAATTTGAAAATCGTGTTTAATAAATAATTTAAAAAACCACTTATCCTAAATAATTATTTTTTAATTTTTAATTTTTGAAATTTCAAAACCATTTTAAGAAATTTTTTCCCTTAAAAAATTGAAAATTATTAGAAACCAAATGCAATTTATTTTTTAAAAATGATTTTTTCAAACTTGAAGATTATAAAAAAATTAAACGATTCTTTTAAATTTAAAATTTTTTAATAAATTAAATTGTTCTATTCTCGAAACTATCATTTTTGTTGTCGAAAATTATTTAAAAAAATATAGAATAGGTACAATTTGAGAAAAAACAGTCCGTTGTTTGGAAACCGATCTTTCACGATTTGAAATCCTTTTTTAATAGGGATTTCCAGAAGTGACGTCACATTTTTTGTTTACATCTCGATGGTAGTAAATTGGCATAAAATCGGTTATCAAAATTTCGACGATATTATACTAAAGCTTCTAATGAAACATCGATGTTTTGAAAACATTGATGAAAATTCCTACCAGCGAGAATGTAAACAAACAAAAAAATCATGTGACTGGAAGTCCCTATATAGTTTTTTCCTCAAAACTTCAACTTCAAATTAAAAACAATGAAAAAACACATAAAAACACGAAATTAAAAATTCAAACAAGATTTACTTGACTGATCACTTTAAAAAAATTATTTTTACAAATTTCAAATTTTTTCTCAAAATTGAGAGTTGGAGATATCAATTTTATCACAATAGGTAGTGAATTTCTTCATCCAACAAATTTTTTTTTTTCAAAAATGGAAATTAAAAATTGCGGAAATTTAAAAAAAAAATGTATAACATTTATTTTTCAATGGTTTTTTAAATAGAAATCAATTTAGTTTTTTCAATTCTTTTTTTTCTCAAATTTAAAAACCTACTTTTTATTGAGTGCTTTTTTTCCTTTCTCAAAATGAGAATTTTTTCAAATTAAAAACAATTTTGTAAAAACACCAGGCTCTCGAAATGGCTTGTAAAACTCTGTGGAGACCGCAATTTTTGCTTTGTTTGAGGTAAAACTGTCATTGGAAGTAAAAAGAAACATGGTGGAAACCTTGATGAATGCCAAAAAGATGACGTAGACAAAGAGGGTGATGACAAAAGAGGTGTAGAGGAAAAATTAAATTTGAAATATGTGTAGATTTCCACTTTTTTTTAGAAAAAATTTTCTTAGCATCCTCCTTGGGGCAAATTCTTGGAAATTCTTCTTGATAACTGCGTTTATGAAAATACATAGAGCGAAGTTTGGGCATAATAACCTAGACCACTGCTCAAAAAAAATATGAGTAGCAAAATAATAGATATAAGAGTAGTCAATAATACAGCAGAAATATCAATTGAGCCAATGGAGTAGTTCAACAACAAATTAACAAAGCATGAGAAGACTCAATTCATTTTACAGGTCAATATTACCAATGAGCATTATAATAATTTACGATGTCTAAAATGAAAAAGAAAAAAAACATTACCGTGAAGACTTTTGGGTATTTTGTAAAACATTTTAAAAAACTTGGAGAATTTATTTTTAAAAATTTGGATGACTTTTAAACATTTCATCAGGCATTCTGAAACTTTTTCTCTTCATTTTCTGATAAATAATTAAATACTGAACATTACATTGACTGAAAAATATTTCCACCTTGCAGGGTAATCAATTCAGCAATTCCAAAAAAATAAACCAAAGCACGAGGAAAGTTTTACGAACCATGTTTTGAGAGCCTGGTGTTTATCTTAATGAAAATCATTCTAATTTTTATCAACTATTTTATTATTTTTTCCGTGCTTGCTTACACAATTTTGAAAAAGTATGAATGTTAATGTAACATAATTTTCTGCTGTACTGGGCTTATGTTAGAACCGGAAGCATGAAGCGCGCGATGGCGCGACTTCCCGAGGAAAGACTGCGGACTCGTACCCGGCTGGTAGGTCGGGTGCGCCAGCATTTACCGCGTACGGTTCGTGGAGATGTACTTGCGTTACGGACTAGTGGCATGCTTTGAGCGTACACTCAACTTTGAGAGCTCTGAGGCACGGGTAAATATTAACGTATTGAGATGAAATTTTGGGAATCTTTTTTATATACCCAAATGAACGTTTTTGGGGGGAACTGGATTTCACCACGAAAAAAAAAATTTTCATTGTCACCCTAATATATAAAATTATACAATATATATATAAATATGTGACATGTGACAGATCGTCATCTTTTGGTCCCAAACGTCCACAAATGGGGTCAGAACTCTTCTACCCCCCTCCTTCTAAATTAGGGTCGGACACAATAGCCTAAATTTTTAAAACAAAATTCGGCTAAAAAAAAAAAATTTAAAAAATGGGAAAAAAATTGATTAAAAAAAATAGATAGGTAGGTATTTATTTAAAAACTTGAGAATTTTATTTATTCTAGAAGGAAATATTTTTTTTATTATTATTTAAAAAATAGGATTTATCAAAAAAATAATAGAATATATTCCATTTTTAAAAAAAGGTCCAAAATCACGAGAAAAAGAAATCAAAAATTTTATTTTGAAGAATTTGGAAATTTTTTTATTTCAAAAAATTAAGATTTTTTTAAATTTTAAAATAATTTATTAAAAAATTTTCTCATTTCAAAAAATTTGAGAATTTTTCTCATTTCAAAAAATTGAGAATTTTTTCAAATATATTTAAGATGAATAAAATGGAGAATTTCATAGTAGGTAATACATGATACTGATTATTAAAAATTGGGGAGAGGTAGGGGTTGAATTGAACAAAATTTCAAACCAAAGACGTAGATGAAGATCTTAAAAATAATTTTGATTATTATAAGAATTTCGATTGGGCCCCCTCCCTCCACTCCAAATTTCGTATATTAGGCGTCAATGTAGTTTTGTATTTGGAAAAATTCAGCGAAATTCCGATCTTGACAGTGCAAACTAGAAGCTAGTGCTTTCGACAGCTTTTACATTACGTACGATGCAGCGATAAATCCAGTACAGCTGCATCTTCATATAGTTACTCCACCTTGTAAAAATTATTGAGCTAGTATTCCTGTATAATTTTTTAATGCATATTTTGCGGTTTCACACGTTGTGGGTATATAATACTTTGATCTAATTTTATGCACCAAGTAACCAATATTATCAGTCGACTCATATAACTGAATTCAAGTTTATTAACCACAAAAGTAGCACACTTGGGATAACCATTATAGTCTTCATATAATGCTCTGAAATTTACTTTGATCATCCGAACTAATAATATTACCATCAGGTTTTCAAAATCGTATTACCTATTTATAGGTGTTTAGGTCTGTGGGAAATAGTCGTGGATTCGAGTAATTGATTCCTTCTTCCTATCTGTGCATGAGTTTAGGTCTTTCATATGTACCTAGATGCATGATCGTGAAATCATGCCATAAAAACTGATAAACTTCTCTATGCTGGGATAGTGTTGTGCACACAAAGTACATATCGATAAAAAAAATCGAGAAGCAGTAAGATAAAAAGTATCTAATAATGGTAAAAAATTCTATTCGTGAAAAACGTACTTTTGCAAATAACATTTAAGAGTTTGGTCGAAAAAATATGTCGGATTATAATTATAAATTAGGGTATTTCTCTCTTCGTCCGAATTTTCGAATTTATTATCGTTCGACCTCGATAAATCGACCAATACGTCGTAAAAGAAACGATTAGTCAGGATTGTTCTTCGATCATGCGGTATATTGAGCTCACCCCAGTTAAACGCTACCACCTCTGGATGGAATTGAATCCCAACAAATGGATACTTTTCATGTTCGACGCTGGAAATGAATTTTACTCCTTTGGAGGTCGTACTGAGGGACGTTATTCTCCATTCTTTGGATAAATTTGATTCTTCGTAATCGTGCGGAAGTACGCAATTGCTGTAAAAAATATAGGTAGGGGGTGATTTTAGTGTAAGGTGAATATTCAAAAAAATATTCACTGTTTAGATTGTAATCATATTCATGATTCGTACATGGTGATTAATTCCTTACTAATGATTGTTGAGTGTCACAGGAAAAGATTTCAAATTGTCAATGATGCCTCGATCTAGTTTAGAAAATAGCAAACTTTCGGTGTAGTTTGCTTGAAATTCGAGCGGATAGCTCTCGAAGATCGAGTCGCATTGCAATAATAAGTCCTTATCGTCGTTGAAAATTATCATCATTGCTTGAAATCCTAAACAGACGCCAAATACCGGGAAAAATATTCCTTTATGGAATAACTGAAAAATAAATTATTGTCAAGTTGAAATTTGCGACTTTTTCCAGAGTCGCAGAAGAACTTACTTTTTGGGCAATTTTTAAAATTTTCTTTGATGCGTCGTAGTACCAATTTCCTGGTTGTAAATCAGCCATTCCTCCTGGTAGTAGGATGCCATTGATTGATTTCATAATCCATCTATGATTAATATTTATTTGTCAGCATGTAACTGATAAACTTTAGTATTGGTATGTTTATCCAACTTACTCGTAGTAGGAATCATTTTTCTGGTTGAAAATTGGCACTACTCTAGCTCCGGAACTTTCGATCGCTTTCACATAAGTAGCTGAGATGAACCCTGTGACATTTTTATCTCCGAAATATGTCTCGTTTGGCACGAACTCTTGAAGCAATACACCTGATTAAATTTTATATATGATTTGAAACCCTTTGAAATGGATATTAAAGCGATTAAGTTTATAGTTTACTTGCCAATTATCGGTCGATCTGTACAAATGATCGAATCACAATTCAGTAACAGGAAAAAAAGTGACACTTCTGAGACAAATACGATCATTTTAGAAACAAACACTGAAGTTCACGAAAATAAGAAATCTTAAAAAATGCAAGTTATGAAATTACGTGTGCGAGTGCTGAAGTAAATCATTTTTTTCAGATTGAGTTTTTGCTGTAGAAATGGTTCCTTTTGATGGTTAAAAAAAAATTATTAAATTTTTACGATAGGATAGATTAAAAGTATCTAATTTGATTGAATTTGGTCTGGTCATGAATTTTAATCACCTTATCAACAAAATATCGTTAATTTGTTCACGAGGTCATTGTCAATTAGAGTAGACTTCCGGTTATCTGAACTCTTTACTGAACCAAAAAAAATTCTTTCTGTTATCAGAATTTTCAATTATTCGAATTAAAACAAAGGTACATTCTCAGTCTCACCCAAATCTACTCTTGAAAATTTTCAATTGGTTCATTTTAAGAAAAAAAGATATAGGTGAAAATTCTTTAAAATATATTTTTTCTCTTGAGATGATCTTACTGCAGTTGATTCACTGATACGCCCCCCCCCCCCCCCCAAAAAGGGATAATACTTTTTTCATTGCAAGGTTTTAATTTCAAAAATATTTTCCTCTTGAAATTTCATTTCTGAGAGAATTTTGTCTTTGTGTTTTATTGATAAAAATGAGCGAATTTTTTAGGTAATTGTGCAAAATAAGTACAAATAAAATGATTTTTCCCCAAAAATATTTAAAAAATTAATGTTTCACTTTTTTTCTCTCAATATAGGTACAAATTCTTTTATAAAAAAAAAATGAAATAAAATAAAATTAAAATAAGCAATGACAACAGAATTTTTCAAGATTTGTCTCCGAAAGGAATTTTTTTTAGATAATTTTTGCAGGAATAGGATTTTTTTTTCTTCGATTTCTTTTTTCTTTTTTTCTTGAAACGTTTCTTTGCCAACTTTTTCCACTAAAGGCAATTCGTCGACATGAAAGTTTTCTCAAGAATGTGATTTTTAATAGTAGTTTTTCAAAGATTATTTTCACTCAGAAATTTTTTTGCTATAATTTGAAAAAAAAATGTAGAAAAATTATTATGAATTTCTTGGATAATTTTTTGCTGCGCCTTCTTTTTTTGAAAACTTTTTTGTTTGAAAAACATGTTTATTGTTGAGAGAATTTTTTTGGAAAAAGTAGATTTTTGCTGAGATATAATCATCTTTTTTGTTTGAGAAATCTTTTGTAGATTCTTTTTTTAAAAGATTTCTCCCCATTTTTTTAAGAGATTTTTTTAAGAGGATTTTTATTTAGAAAGATTTTTTGCTAAAAACATTTTTTCCTGGAAGAAAAATTTTATGAGAAAAATTTTTTGTGAAAAATTTTTAGTTGGGATAATTTTTTGCTGAGAATTTAAAAAATATACCTACCTAACATATTTTCTAGGAGAATTTTTACTAAAATGTTTTGTCAGCATTTTCACTGAAATGATTTTTTGCTCAAAATAACTATTTATTCTTTCCAAGAGAATTTTTTTAAGATTTTTTCTAAGAAGATTTTGTTGTTCAAAAGATGGTTTTTAAATATCTCTTCAAGGTAATTTCTCCAGGATTTTTTAAAAACATTTCTAAAGATTTTTTTCCTTTGCCTAATTTTCTTTATCAAGAAAATTTCTGCTTGGAAGATAATTGTGTTAGAGTGTTTTTTTTTCAAGATTTATTTTTTATTTTTTGTAAGAGTATTTTTTTTTTGCGCTTGAAAGATATTTTTGAGAAGATTTTTTTCAAGAGAATTTTTTAATGATTTTTTTCTTTGATTTGCTGTTTTTTACGAAGTTTTTTTTTTTTGCTTGAAAGATAGGTATGTCTTTTTTTCGTAGAAATTTTTCGAGTTTTTTTCAGTTTTTTTTTTTTTTTTTTTTTTCCAAAAAATTTCTTGCTTAGAAGATTCTGTTTTAGGAAGTTTTTTTTAATACCTACCAGAATTTTTCAAAAAGACTTTGTTTTTTGTAAGACTGAGTATTTTTAACTTGAAGGATATTTTAAGAAGATTTTTTCCTAGAGAATTTCTCTCTTGAAAAATAATTTTTTTGCGAAGATTATTTTTTTCTTGGGGAATTTTTCTAGGATTTTCTTCCAAGATTTATTTATCGAGGAAATACGTATCTTGCTTAAAAAATGATTTAATAATAAAATTCGCTTTCCCGCAAAAATTTTTTTCAAACGTTTTTCCCTATTTTTTTCAAAGATAATTTTTGAAGATTTTATCATAGATTTTTTTTTTAGGATTCTTTCCTAAAGTTCTTTTTTATCAAAAAAATTTGTTGCTTGAAAATGAAGATTTTTTCAATTTTTTTTTCTTCTATTTTAAAAGAGTGGTTTATACTTGAAAAATATTTTTCAATACCAAAAATTTTCGAGAATACTTTCTGATTGGTTTTTATCGAGAAAACTTATTGCTTAAAAGCTAATTTGGGTAATAATGTTTTTTTTTCTGCTGAAAGGAGATTTTTTCAATTTTTTTTTAAAAGAATTTTTTTTGCTAAGATGTTTTCCCCAACATATTTTTTTCAATTAGAAATTATATACCACTTATTTCGCTCAAATTTTTCAAATATAAATGGACGACCCTCCCCCCCCCCCCCCCTCTTATCAAAACAATGCTTATTTTTCCATTCAAAAACTTGTTAACAATAATGATTATTTATCGTCCAAATATGAAGTGCAAATGGCACACGACTGTTTACATTATAAACACACAATATTTACTTAATTAAGGTATGCGGCGCGGCGCGAATCAAGAATTAAATAATATTTATACCTTGGCGCGAGTCAAATCCATCAATTAATGAACGATTGATTTGCGGCGGAAAAATAATCGACCTGGAAAAAGACTCACTTAATAAGAGTACATACCTATAAAAACCATTAACCTACTAAAATAACGAAAGAAATATAAATCGTTGGAGGAAAAAAAAAATGAAATAACTTTTAGTACGTATAAATAAGGAAGTTTATAAAAAAGAATTTCCATCTCAAAATTGCAAGTCTAATCCCAGGTCTCATATAACTTTCACATGTACGCGGAAAAAGCTCTCCTGCTGTTCATGCATCTTCTTCACTGGGAGATACATATAAAGTCTCATATGTAAGAAGAGTGTTTTTATACAGTTATATGGGTAATGGGTATTGAAATATTATGAAAAAATGTACGCGTTTAAATTGATTTATTTTATTTACAAATATATATTTACATCGTAAATCGTCGAAAAGATTTTTTCAATGTATTCTCGTAATAAGACGAGCGACGTGTCAAGAGCATGAGGCTCGATAATTGGCCTCAGATTGAAGATTCAATTGTACGTTAGGGCAATTTTGTGTTTCTTATCAGGATTATTTCAACTTTTTTAAGTTCGTAATCTAAATTACTATGTATATGTACGATTGAGGTATAGATTAACTCGAAACTTATTACGTGATATTACAACCTTTGAAGAGATTATAGCTAGTTGAAGATTGAAAATTGTATTTTAAATCTTCGCTCTAATTAGACAGATCGAACGTGTAATGAAATGAGTATTGATTCTCGTGTCAATGTATATTTTAATTTTGTTACGTATTTTTGCCACAATACATCCGATAATTACAGTCTCCTTCGAGTAATAGGATGCAAATTTTCGCTTCAGCTCGACTGTAAAACAATATACGAAAGATTACGAAACGCAATGGTCAAAATATACCACCTTCGGCTCCGGTCTTCGGTAATTAACGGTATTTCGTATGCGTCGGCACACACACAGTCGATGGAAAAAAAAATTAATGCACAATTTTTATAATAAGTACGAGATGGGATCATCGATACGAATCACACATGACGGAGGAAATATTGTCCTATAATTTTATACAAGCATGATTAACAAATCGTCGACGGTCGACGCGAGCATATATATGAACCGTAAATTTTTTTCAAACCGTTGCATTGCCTCCCGGTCCTAACCTAACTTACGCTTACGCAGGCGATGTAATTTTTATATGTAACCTGCGAATGCGATGCTGTGATGTCACGTATATGTATATATTTTCGTTAATTATCTCCTCTCTCGAGTCTCGGACTCGTACGTGTTTATACGATTTGATACTCATCAGCGAATTTGCTGCGAGGAATTTACCATACCGCGGTGCGACTCGCAGACGCAGGTACAGAAAGAGGTCGTTTTTTTTTACGATTGGCGAATGTTGGTTCCCTTGAGTGATGTGGCCGAATCGTAGAGTAAAATTTAATATAGAATGAGATGGCAAGATGGCCTTCGAAATAGAATCTTATGATATGGGCTGAGGATAGGTATGAGATTTTACATTTTACTCGAATGTGACAAGTTTTTTATCAATGGAGATTATTATCTATCGTGATGGCATGATAGAGATGGTTTGCAGAGTTTAGATTATAAATATTATTTTTATCTGCGTTTATTTTGTAATTTTATTTGAAATACCTAGGTTTGAGGATTATGTCATTATCATTGAGAGATTTTTTCCTCCAGGTTTTTTATTCATTGATCATTTTTCATTTTTACTCGAGTTTGTGTACAGAGATGAGAATTGCATTGTGAAAATGTTGCATATTGTTTTTTTGTGAAATTGAGAAAAGGAGTCATTGGAAAAAATGATTACCTACTTAGTAGGTGTAATAATTAGCTTTCAAAAATATTTTTTTGAAAAAAAAAAAAAAAATTAAAAAAAATGTTGTGCTTAATTTTGAAAGGTTTTTTTTTTGTTGCAAACAAATAATCTGTAGATTTCCTTGTATAATTTTTTTTCTATTTGATTGTTTTGCCTTGTTTTTTTTCTTGAAATGTTTTGAATATCTTTTTTAGTTTTTGGTTTTCTTTTTTTTCCAATTTCATTGTATTTTTTCGAATATACTCGTAGATGAATAGATACCTTCTCGTACTTATAATATTTACCTTTTTCATTTTTTTTTGGTTTTTTTTCTTAACCTGTTAAGTATTATATTTTTCAGGTTTTTTAAAAATTTAATTTTTTTTAATTGATATTTTTTCAATTTTTTTTTTTTGATCCGATAAGTATTTTTGTGAATATTTTGCCTCAAAACATTTTTCATTCTAGTTATTGATTTTTTTTTTGGAAATTTTTTGGATCATAATTTTTTCAATTCGTATAAATCATAGTTCTTTATTTTAATTTACCTAAATTTTATTCAATAAATATGAATTTTTTTCAGTCTTCTTCATTTCTCATTTAAATGTAAAAGATTGCCAACTTTTTAAAATTTTATGAAAATTAATTTTTAAAAGTTCCAAATTTTTTCATTCATTGGAAATAAGTCATCAAACCGTTTTAAAAAATTTTACTCAGAGTTTCCCATTTTTTTTTTACCCAAAATTGATTTTTTTTAAAATTTTTATTTCAATTTTTTGTAGATAAATGTTTTCTTTTTTTTATGATTACATTGAAAGAATTATGAAATTTCTGTTTTTTTTTTTGGTTTTTTAAAAATTTTATTGCATGAAAATTTTCAACTTTTCGATTAAAATATTTTCCATGATTCTTTTATTCATCCTTTTTTCAAACACACAGCTCAACGCTGCGCTTTTGTCATTGTTTGAATTTTTCTAAATTTTGTCTTTGAGAATTTTTTTTTTTTCATTTTTGCAATATCTTTTTTTTTAATTTGAAATAAATTAAAATTGATCATTTTTGAAAATTTTATATAAGTAGGTAGGTATATATTTTTTTCAAAGATCCCAGTTTCCTCAAAAAAAAAATCCAATCTCCAATCAAAATGTTTTTCATACTTTTGGTTCTCGAAATATTATTTAAACTTTACCTTATAAATTATATTTTTTGAAAAGTTTTGTTCACAATTTGATGCGAAACTATGTACTTTGTCTCAATTTTCCTAAATTATTTCTTTCATTTTTGCTGCCCTTTTTCTCAATTTGAAAGAAATTAAAATTGATCTTTTTTAATAATTTTATGTACTTACATGGGTAGGTAACTATGTATACTATTCATTTTCAAAAACACCCAATTTCTTTACTCATTTTTCAAAAAATTTTCAATAAAAATGTTTTCCTGATTTTTTTTATTTTTCTTCGTTCAAAATTCAACTTTTTTTCAATTTTTGTCTCAATTTTTTTCACTTTTGCAATATAATTGTTTCAAAAGAAATTAAAATTGTATATTTTTGAAGATTTTATAAAATTTCCTATTCGATAAGTCTATCAGACCTTTGTAAATGTCGGTCATAATTTAATGTCTCGAATTTTTTTTACAAGTTAAAAAAAAAATGTTCTGAATTTTTCGTCAATAGTTTTTATAACCCGCAAAACACTTACATTGCTTTGTCTTAATTTTTCTAGATTATTTCGTTCAATTTTTTTTTTTTTAGCATGAATTGTTAATTTTATTTTTCCTTTTTGTAATTTAGAAGGCATTAAAAATTGATATTTTTTGAAGATTTAAAGTTTTTTTTTTGAAAACTATAATTTCTTTCATTTATTTTTCAAAAATTCTTCAATGATTTTGTTTTTTAGAATTTTTTTACTTATTTCAAATTTTCCTTATTGTCTTGGATATAAAAACCCTATTTTAAAATTTTGATTCGTTTTTTTTTATTCATTTTTATTTTTTATTTTTCTAATAGAATTTTTTTTGGTTACTTATTTTGAAAAAATATTAAATTACTGATTTTGAACATTTTATAAAAATTTGTATTTGAAAATTCAAGACTTTTGCAATCAAAATGACTTTCAAGTCCAATTCTCAGAAAAATGTTGAAAATTTCAATCATGAAAAAAAGTAAAAACAAAATATTAATGAATATACGAGTAATAGGTATACATTAAAAAAAAAAAAAATTAAAGTATTTGAGCCCAATTTTTTTTTGTTGAAACTAATGCTTTTTGAAATTTAAAAAAAATTCAGAATAGTAATTTAATGATACTGGTACACAAAAAAAAATTGAAAAAGGTCTGAAGAAAACTAGAATAATTTTGAGAAATTCTTTTTTTATATACCTACTTAAATGGAAATTTTTCAAATTCAACAATGATGTAAAATTCTTTGAATTTTGGAATTTTCTTTTAAAAAAATTTCTAATTTCCTAAAAATTAACCAAAAACGACAAAGTTGGCATTTCTGAGTTAAAAAAAAAAAAATTTAACCGATTTAGCTCTAGAATTCAAAGAAATGATCGATGCTTGAGTCATTCCGTACATAAAATTTCAACTAGAAAATTGGTATTTTCATCTTTACTCAGCATATTTCGTAATTTTCCTCAACTAACGGAATATTTTTCAAGAAATTTTTACAATTCGGCGTGAAATTCGTGTATAAGTCTGTGAAGCAGAGCGAGCTCAAGTACCTAATGATCCGAGAAAATGACGAAAAGTGAAATTTAATTTTTTCAATTTTCGATTATCCTCCAACGCGTATAATCCTCTCATCGCAATCACAATCGCTGTAAACGAGCAAGTCAACTTCCTCGGAACCGGTTGCAAGTAACTACTCATATTTGATTTGAAAATCAACCCAAACCATACGACGAAGATGAAGTTATTCAGAGTATGCTCGAAATGAACGTATTTTTTTCCTAAAATAGCAATTACCTATAATATACTTGTACACTTGTAAAATTACGCAATCGTCATTGATTCAACGCTGTGAGAACCGGTTATGATGTATTTTTTTGAAATTCGCTCTATCAACCTATTTTTTTCTCTTTATCTTTCGGATCATCGGACGACCGATTGATGGTATCGCGAAAACTTTTGGAAAATATCCAATGTCGGTCGGAGGTTACCTCTAAATAGGTATAGGGTGGTTGCATAATGAAATGAAAAATATGACAATAATTTCGTAGTGATTTTTAGACCATGTACGAAGCTTGGTCATATAATCTCATGACCGATTGAGTAATAAATCGTCATAAGTATCTAACGAATTCATTGACACTTGCGCCGTGACTTCCTGAAAACTTATATTAAGAGGTCGCGACCTATAGGTATGATTTACGATTCGAACTGTACGAATATTATCGCATAAGAATATCTCGTATCGAAGATAGGTACACCTAAGTATAAAACAATGGAGAAAATTTTCATCGCGAATTTTCACTCGACTTCGAAAATAGTTTATGAGTCAGAATGGAAATTCATTCAAACGGTATACAGAAGGTTTACATTCGAGAATTACGATATGAAAATTTTTTATATGGGCTTTTAATTACTTCTGTGACGTCATCGTTATGACTCCGAGTCGGTAATTGATGTATTGACGTTGCTCCTTGCTCGAACAAATACTTACTTTTATAACATCGCCCTAAGAGTTTTCACTCAATATGACGAGGGTCTGCTCTCTACGTAGGTGCTCTTCTGTGTAGTTTTTCAATTGACTGTGCGATGATTAATGAAGATGGCCGGAATTTCTTATTAATATCGGCTGCGAGTGTCTAATCTACGTATTGTGCGTGTGAGAAATTATTTCATGTACTCGAAGTTGGCAATCTTGAGCAAATCCCCCGTCTCCCATGTAACTATATGGAAAGAAAATATCCTAGGTACGTAATACACTTGTTGTTTTGAATTGGTGGAAATTTTTTCTATTTCTCGTAGATACGACAAGGTGCAAAAAAAATTAGCAATGAATCGCTAATGTGTTTTGAAACGATTTTTCATTACTACGACGAGTTCTGTTCAAAACAACACAAAAACGTGCGATAAATTATAAAATTTTCTTCTCATATGACCCCTTCCAGCCTTCGGCCAATCTAATTAGCGTTATGATTGAAAAATCGTGAAGTCTTTTTTAAACGAATATGTAAAGTAGGATAGCTATAACGTCATCGTGAATGTCAAGACCATTTTAAGTATGATATTTTTTTCTCTTTAATTATGAAAAATATGAATTTTTTTCCAAATTAGCCGAGGATGGGTTGGGTGGTGATGAGTGGTTGTTTAGGTGGGTGTCGGATGATTTCGTTGAGTGAGTGGATTATTTTGAAAGGTTTTTTTTTGTTGTTTCTTCGGGAGTTTGTCTTTGCTGTAAAAAATTTCCATCAAACATTTTTCTATGCTGATACCTACATAAATTTGTTTTGTTTTATTTTTATTTTTTAAAATTATACTTATTGAACATTTTTTTGTGTTTATGTTTATAGAAATAATTTTTTTCTCCTCTTTTTATTTAGGTATTCATTTTTTGAAAAATTTTCATTCTAAAAGTACAAAATATTTTTTGCAAGCGTTTTTCTAGATTTTTCATTCTTATTTTTTTGCCCTGTCGAGTTTTTTAATTCAAATTGAAATTTTAAAAAAAATGTTTGCTTTTATAAGTACTCTATTCTTTTAAATTTTTTCCTTTATAAAAATTTCTTCTTTGAAAAAATAAATTGTAAGAATTTCTTCTAGAAAATTTTCGATTTTTGCCAATCCGAATATTTTCAGATGATCTTGCGTACTTGAACGTTTTTCTTCTTTCTAGAATTTTCAAGGTATATTTTTTTCAAGAATATTCAAAAATAGGTAATTTATTTTTTTCCCATAACCTATAGTTTTTGTCTAAAAATTTTATATATTTGTCTGAATTTTTGTTATTAGGTAATTTCTCACTTTTTTCAATTATAGGTACGTACGTATATATTTTTTTTTCTTAAATGATTATTCATCCTTTTTGAAAATTTTGTGAAACTTCTTTTTGGTATGTCCTATAATTTATCCAATCTTACGTTTTTTTGTTCCAGCATATTTTTTTTAATTTTTTTTTTTTTTTTTTTTTTTAATTACTCTATTTTTGGAAATTTTTTGCTCATAATTTTTTACAAATTTTAAATTTTAATTTTTTTTGGACCGAGTTTAAAATTGAATTCTTTCTGATTTTTTTTGTTATTTTGATTTTATTTGAAACAAAAATAAAATTCCTTATGTCTAAAAATTTTTGTTGATTAATGTTCTTGAAAATTTCCTATTTTTTCAATCAGAATGTTTTTCAGAATTTTTTATTTCAAAGAACTTTTTACACTTTTTTCCCTAAAATTACTTTTTTTGAAAAAATTTTACCGTATATTTGGGTAAAGTTATTTGGTCAAAAATTCTTTTTTTTTTTAAGAACGTTTTATTTTTCTAGTTTTTTTTTCGTGGTCTTGTTTTTGAAATTTTAGTAAGAATTTCTCCTCAATTTTTTGGAGTGGGGGAGGGGTTGTTTATAATTTCAAGATTATGACACCCGTCAAAAATAGTTTTAGATGAAGTTGGTGAGGCTGAGTTTTTTAATTAGAGTAATAGATAAATCAATATATTTTTTTTGAAATATTCATTGTTATAAACCTATTTTTCTTCAGAATTTGTTCAAAATGCATAGGTAATATTACATATTTACCTATGTACTTACAGAGAAAAAAATTGAAATCTTTTGTTTCATATTCTTTTTTAACGAATATTTTTATCAATTTAAAACAAAAATTTAAATGATTTTTTAAAAGTAAAATTGAAATTCTTAGTTTTGGATGATTTTGTTCTGGAGAGTCAGTAATAATTAAAGTTTCAAAACTGATTTTTTTCTGAATATTTTTGGATTGATTTCAACAAAAAATGAATTCTTTTGTTTGTGAAAATTTCTTGTAAATTCCTCATTTTTTCAATCAGAATGTTTTCCAGAGTTTTTTGTCTCAAAACTTGATTTTTTGAATTTTGAATTTTTTTCTTAATTTTCTGTATTGATTTTTTCTATGTAGGTACAGATACAGACATTCTATAAAACTTGGAATTAAAAAAAAAAATGATGATATTTCAGACATTTTTTAAAATCACTTTTCTTCTCAATTTTAGGCATTTTTATGATTTTCTAGACATTTTACTCATTAATAATTTTTCAATTTCGAAACAAAATCTTTTTGGGTTTGTCAGACATTGTGAAACTTAAAAAAAAATTCAAAAATTTATCTATGTAGTTTTGTCATTTTGTTATACATTCTAAAACTTACACTACGGGTACTGTTTGCCCACCCTTGTCAGGCTGTTACCGTTTTGATTTTTGCTCGTTATTTTTTGTTTGGTTATTCTTCAAATTATTTCACTTTTTTTCGATTGTTCTGTTTTCGCTCCATATAGTACAAGTACCTAGGTTGATTTTATTTACGTATTTTTTTTCTCTTCCGAATTTATTTATTCTTTTATTTTTTTTTACATTAATAAATACCTAATAATTTGAAATTTGAAATTTATTTTGCATGAGTAATAAGAATCAACGATTCCATACAAACATATTAACCACCCCCTTTCCAAAAAAAATAATAAATAAATAATGCCTTATGCCATAGAGGGACCGTTATTACAAATATCTGTGCACAACTGTGTCACCTTATACTTATTTAGCAGAATTTTTGATATTCTTCAAACACATTCATTCATTCTATCCATTCTTTCTTTATTGAATTTAAATTAAGTTGATGGTAGACAAAACTAATCTTCGTTTAGTTTGTATATCTTTGATTCTGAAATATACTGTTTCCAAATCGGACTATCCATTATAATATCTGCGGTTTTCGGATGCTTCAAAATTGTGTAATGGTTGGCTTCTATTTGATGAACTTGCACGGTGTTTTTGAAATACTGCGCAAATACGGTGGAAAAAATTTAATATAAGCAGTATTTTGTCATCGTCTACCTATTTTTCAATATCATTTATCAATAATTTTATAACTTATTGAAAGCAATACTGTGGTAAAAGTATGAAAAACAGATAGAAGTAAGTTGGTTCTTATCAACGAGAATTCTTACCTCATTCAAACCATAAGACTCATCTAGACGTAAATTGCATTTTTTTTGGCCTCTTTCGCGAATAAAAAGTAACAAACTTTATTTGCATCATACAGTGTATTTTCTTAATTACTACCAACCTCTTAAATTATTATAATTTAATACTTATGTCTTACATGCCCTTAATAAACATCTAATTACTGGGGTAACCGAACCAATTTTTTTATAACTTTTTTTGCCAGATACTTAGCTCGGAAGTGTCAATATTTCTCGACGAATCACATCACCTTGATCAACATATCAAAAAATATTAGCACATATTTCTACATATTTTAACATTTTCTCATTTATACACCTGGGTTAATTTTGCCATTTCCACCCCTTTTTTCAGCTAAAATATGCAGAAAATGCATATTTTTTCATTAAAAACCGTAATTTTTGAAAAAATTGTGATTTTGGGATGAAAACTACGTTTTTTAGTCATTAAAAAAAAATGGAAAATGGATTAAAATTCGAAAAATACTAAATATTTCCTAAAAATCCCTCAAAATTAAGAAAAAATCCTTCATGATTGAAAAATCTCTCTCAAGATCCCTCTGCATTTCAAAGTGATTGAAAAATCCCTTCTGGTAGTCCTGGTTGGCAACCCTTCTTTGGATAAAATTAAAGATGATTAGGGATAGTGAAAGAAATTGACTTTATTTTGCTGTTCTGATTTTGATTTTTCTATTTCTTTCATTATTTGCTTTTTTCGGATTTCTGCGTTCAATAGGTATGTTTATGTTTTCACATGATTATTAGGGAAAGTAAAAAAATGACCATAAGTACATTTTACTTTTCTGGTTTTGATTTTTGATTTTTTTTTTTTTTTTTTTTTTGAAAAAATTGGGGGGCCAATTTTTTTTGGATGGGCCTGGCCCTCCCAGGCCCACCCTTAGTTCCGCGCCTGATTAATTGATTCGTCAGGGGTCCAAGCAACATTTATATTAGGTAACCAAAATTATTTCTATGATGCCAATTTACAACTTTCACTTGAAATTTTAAAAAATTTTACCTTTACCTTCTCATAAATTTTTAATTATTTATCTTATTAATAAATTGATTAATACAGCTCGGAATTTTGAAATTTTATTTTATTCGAATTTCATTTTATGCAAGTCGGACAATTTGAAATTTTTAGCCTCGAAAAAGTTTCATTTAAGTTCTCAATTTTGCTACATTCAATCTGAGAAATTAATGAAAATAAACCAAAAAGAGGGTTTTTGTTTTGGTTTTTTTCTAGGTATACTGAAAATTTCATAAAAATAATTCATGTTTGAAAAAATGAAATAATTCATGTTTGAAAAAATGAAATAATTCAAACGGCGTTTAGATTAAATCAAACAATTATTAAAAATTAATAATTTTTTTAATGAAAAGGAAAGGGGGGATGGAAAAATAAAAAATCAATAAATTTCAATTCAAGCCATGACTGAAATTTTTCTAAATGGCAATAAAATTCTCAAAAAACATTTTTTTTTTTAATTTAAAAATTGTAAAATTTGGAGAAAAAAATTAAAGCGAAATTTTTATTTCAAAAAATAAAAATACTTATATATTTTCAAGTTTACCAACTTATTAATCAAAAACTTGCACAAGTTTATAAAAATCACTTAAAAAGTAAAATCCACCCAATTTTTAAAAAGTCTAAACCCGTTTACCGTTTCATTTTCTTTTCATCTATTAAACCAAATCAGTCATATGACGAAAAAGATGAAAAACTCGACAAAAAAAAAGTGAAACTTTAGACTCAAACTATCTATTAACTCTGGGCATGATAAAAACTGACACTTGAATAGACATGCAGATTCGTCGAAAAAACTCATAAACTCACGTAGCGTTCAAAAAGAATACAATTTACTTATATTTTCTACACAGTACACATCGCTTATCAAATTCGCCGAAAAAATACGTCGGCCTGGCTACGTTCTCGTAAAATAAACATGGCATTGATGAGTCGCGGGATTTGAAAAAAAGAAGCATTTAACATTGGCTTTCACCTGTCGATGTCGGAGCTTGACAATTGGCATGTTAAATGAAGCGTAATACTCGTATTAATTGATCTACATTTACTCGAACGAATAAATTATTTTACGCGAAGATGATGTTTTTTAATCGTTTTCGACGCGAATGAGTAATTAATTTATTGACAATGAATGTTTTCCTTTTACATTTTTGTATAATATCGAATAACTCCTCGATGATGTCGATGTTACATTAACCGAATTCACGTTGTTTTTGTCTTCCTGCAATGGCGAGGCGATTGCCCTGACATTGGTGGTGCTGTTGGTGGCTTCTGGGTTACACTTAATAATACTCGATTTATAAAAAATGTAATTTCATGTCTTTTTATTTTTATTTTTATAGGTCCCATGTGTGTGACTGCAGATTGTAGAATGTAGATGTGGCATGATTCGAGCGAAACTCTCTTCAAAATTGTCGGTAAGTTTTTTCACACTTTCTGACTCGTTTCTAGTTGTATTACGTATTTTTGTTAGAAAAGTTCCGCATGCCGTTACTTCGCTCCCTTTTTTTAATAATGAAAAAGTGAAGGCACTTTCTCAATTCAGCTTCCACGCTGTAACAATGTTTAGATGGGTATTTTAAGTAGGTATAGGGCGTCCCGGAAGTGAATTTCCATACTTGAAATAGTTGCTACCAAAAATAAAAATTAACAATTTTCTAAAAAAATCAAAGATTGGAAATTTTAAAACCAAAATTTTCAATTTATAAAAAACTGGCACTTTTTTTTTAAATTTGAAGATTGAAAATGAAAATTTTGAACTAAAATTTTTCATTTATAAAGAAAATAGCAATTCGAAATCAATTTTTTTCTTTAATTTTCAAACAGAGAAATGAAACTAATTTCAATCAAATTCAGAGATATCTACAAAAATTCCAATAAAAAAATACAAGAATCGATACATATTTTAAAAATTTCAACAAGCGTTATAAAAAATGAAAAAATTTACAATTTAAATTTTGACGAATTAAAAATTGAATAATTCCACAAAAAAACTTGACCAAGTATTTGAAATTTACAATTTTTGATTCAAAAAAGTTATATTTTTCCAAAAGAAAAAAAAGTTCAAAAGTACGTAAAACCAACAAAATTGAAAAATTGTCAATTTAAAGGAAAGTGGATATTCAGATGAAAATAATTCTAACAAAATTGAAAAATTAATACCTACCTACTTTTCAAAAAAAAAAAAAGAATTAAAAAGAAAAATGATGATTAATTTTTTTATACATTTGAAAAATAATTTATAATTAGGTACCTAAGTAGGTTTTTTTAATTTTCATAAAAAAATATTAGAAATATAAATTTTTGACCAAAGTGAAAATTTTAAGATTAAAAAAGTAAAAAACGCAAAAATTCCAACAAAAAAATTGACAGTTAAAAATTTTAAAACACAAATTGAAACTTTTTTGGAGGAAAATTTTTAAATAATTTTATAGAGAAAAATAAATATTTCAATTTTAGTGAAGAAAAAAATCCTTTATTTTTTGGTGTAAAAATATTATTTAAAATTTTTGGAATTTTTCGGGGTAAAAAATTTTTCAATGTTTTTGGAATAGGGTAAACTGGGGTTAAGTGGAACGATTTTTTTGAAAACCCGATTGTGGACACTCTATCAAACTTTATGGATTCCTAGTGGTCTCATTGGAAAGAGTGATCCTTTAGCTTTCATTTCCCTCTCATTTTATAAATATTGGCCAATAATTTTCCGAGAAAAAAAAATTTTAATCAAGAGGGAAAAATCGGTCCACTTAATCTGATATAAGGTTAAGTGGACCGAGGGTCCAGGTTAAGTGGAACATGGTGTTTAGGCACCTGTAACTGTGTAATATACCAAACAGGTGGTCAGAAGTTTGTGTATTTATACGTTTGCAAGTACTGATAAGGGCTCAAGTTTGAATTCACGAAGTATAGGTACCTACTAAAAAAATACAAAAAAGGTGAGACATTTCTAAAAAATTTTGAATTGAATTTCTATAGACCTAACCGTGATCTAATTAAAAACTTAATAGCAGATGTAATCATTGGAAGTGGTCTGTAGTTAATATTCTGGTGTTTGGCATCCTATAATAAAATTAATATGATGTCATAATATTATATGAAAAATACAAGTACCACTTAACCCCACGACCCTAGGCCCACTTAACCTGTTTTCCACGTTTTTAGAAAAAAATTAATATCTCTGGCGTCGTTGATTATTTCTTAAAACCAATTATTGCAAATGAAACCAGAAGACTTGCTTGAAATAACTTCATATTTTTGAAAATTATCTGATGAAAAAAAATGTTTTTTTAACCCCTCAAAATTTCACGACGTGTTTTTTTTGGGTGTAAAATTTTTTAATCACATTTCATAGAAAAATAAACATCGTTGCAGTTTTACCAACTAACTTTATTGAAGCAAATATTAGTTAGGCATATCCTGACCAGACTCCGCAGTATAACCAACCATTATTTTTCGAGTTATTGCCATCGTTATTGCAATCGGTCCACTTAACCCCAGTTTACCCTACCTAAGGAAATGTTTTTTTTTTTTTTTGGATGTGAAAAAAAATTATTAATTATTTTTGAAATAATAAAATTCCTTACCTAATTTCTTTGGGATTGAAGAAATTTCTCAATTTTTGGGGTATACTTTCTCAATTTTTTGGAATCAAAAATATGTTTACTTCTGAAATTAAATGACTCTTTCAAATTTTTAGGAGCAACAAAATTTCTCAAGTATTTTTTGTGTTTGAATTGAAAAATTTCTGATTTTTTTAAGAATAATTTTTTTTAAATGTTTTTGAAGTACTTACTTTCTGAAAATTTTTTGTGGAAAAAATTATCTCCCTCTCTTTGGAGTAAAAATATTTCAAATTTTTAAAGAAAAAAAAATCGCTGTTTTTTGCGAAAGAAAGTCTCTCATTTTTTTTTTTAGGAAAAAACAATATCCATTTTTTGGAGTAAAACTGTTTCTCAAACTTTTTGATTTTTTTCAACTTTTTAGGAGCAACAAAATTTCTTGGATTTTTTAAAATGAAAAAATTTCTGAATTTTTTGGTATATGTAATTAGATTACTTAGTATAAAAAATTTAAGCATAAAATTTTTCAATTTTTTTGGTCTATTTTTTGGAATAAAAAGATCTCTGAATTTTTTGTGAGGATTCTTTTTTTTTTTGGCGAGAAATCACTCAATTTTTTTGGGAAAACAATATCAATTGTAAGTAAATATCTCTTTCTCTTTTTAGAAATTTTTTCAAATTTTTAGGAGAAATAAAAAAAGTAACTAATACTAAAAAAAAAAACGTTTTAGAATATAATACCTACCTACCTAGTTTTTTAGTTTTTAGGGATATAAAATGATTTCTTAATATTTTATAGTGGAAAGTTTTTCAATTTTTCGGAATAAAAAAAATCGCTGAAAATTGTTGTTGTAAAAAAAATCTGAAATAGAAAGTTTTTTTATTAATTAATTAATTTTTGTTGGTAAAAAAATCCTTGAACTTTTTGGAGTAAAAAAGTGGAAAAAAATCGTTCTTACATATTTTTTAAAATTTAAATACGTCACACCCCTTCCAGAAATGATCGAGGTCTACTTTAGATAATTTTAAGCTGTCTATTCAGAACCCATGCAGTATTGCCAATGAATTTGACTTGGAAAATACCAATTTTCAAAACTTTGTAGCTCCTTCATTTAAAAAGATAGGCACTCGATGTTCATAAAGTTTTTTGTTGGCAGCACTCTCTCATATCTAAAAATCTCAAGTTAAAACATTCACTTCCGGAACACCCTGTATATCCTAATTTCGAGTCTAGATATGCCAGAAACGCGGACCACTCGTGTAAAATTTTATTAACCTCGCGTAATCACATTTTATTTGTATCGTCGGCATTATAACGAACGCACGATATGACCCAAAGAGGTGATCTTTCTAAGGAAGTAGACGTTTGTTTGGTTTTAAAGTACCTATTTCTCAAGCCTATACTTGCGAGTGAAGTGAACAACGGAATTAATTCATTTTAAATCACATCGATGCGCTAATTGTTATACTCGAGATAATTGTTCATATATTTATACGTACGAGCAAGTAAACAATGAGTCTAATGTCATTGCTGCGATGATGAGAATAATACTCGTACTTGGGGTGTGAATTTCTTACAACGGTTTCCGAATTGAAAGAGGAAATAAACATTACATGCGAGAAGTAACAATATAATATTTTAACAAAGTTACATAATAATCTAACTTAACTTTTTCAACTAGGTATGTAATGGACGAGATTAAAGGAAGGGATGGGGGGGGGAATGAACACTGACGCTCATCAACGACCATAAAGGTATTTAAATATTTTGATTTGAACGACGTTTTAATGGAAAATTTTGCTTACAAGGGAACCTCGCCAACTCGTCACCTCCGATTGAGCTGAAATTTGGCTCACTGAAAGAGCATGCCGCCCAGACCTCATAACCAAATTTTTAGCTACCGAAGTTGATTTTTCGATTTTTGGCGAATTTTTGAAAATGACTAAAACCGCCTCCAAAAAAACATTTTTTGAAGAAAAAAAAATTGTAAATTTCAAGATAGAATCCTGAAAATCGGTTTGTACACTAAAATCGACCTCCCGAGTCGATTGGCACCATTTTCGAAGCGATCTGGAGCCTCCAGGAGAAGTTGACTTTTCTCCAGCGCACTGGAATAGCTCCAGACACTTCAGCAGCTGAAAATTTAATCCTAGCGTTAGTATGATGCCATCTATCGATTGACGTATATAGTTGAATCCAAAATCCGAAGTGGCGAGTTCGCACGTGTTTTTTTTTGACAACTTGAAAATTCTGCATTTTTAAAAAATTTCCAAAAAATCAATTTCTCCAGCATATCACGCGAAACTTCGTCTACCCCCTAAAGTCGACCCCCCCGAGTCGATTGGCACCATTTTCGAAGTGATCTGGAGCCTCCAGAAAATGTTGACTTTTGCCGTTTGGAGAGATTCCAATGTGCTGGAGAAAAGTCAACTTTTTCTGGAGGCTCCAGATCGCTTCGAAAAGGGTGCCAATCGACTTGGGAGGTCGACTTTAGTGTACAAACCGATTTTCAGGATTCTATCTTGAAATTTACAATTTTTTTTCAAAAAATTGTTTTTTGGAGGCGGTTTTAGTCATTTTCAAAAATTCGCCAAAAATCGAAAAATCAACTTCGGCAGCTAAAAATTTGGTTGTGAGGTCTGGGTGGCATGCTCTTTCAGTGAGCCAAATTTCAGCTCAATCGGAGGTGACGAGTTGGCGAGGTTCCCTTGTTTGTCTAGGCTGGTTGGTCTTATAGATTTTTCGTAGGTCTTTTATTGGATGCGGCGTTGATGCTGGCGTCGACGTCGTCCAAAAGAGCATCGTAATATTTGGAATCGTAGCTAAGATACCGATTACCAATGGAATGAGAATGGTCTAGTGTACCGTATCGAGGACTGATCGATCCGGTGATTGGTAAAGGATCGTCGTACCTTTTGGTAACTAAGGTGTATTCTCGATGAGCGTTGATTAATTTCGATAGCTTGGAGACTATTTCATAATCCGGGCAGGTACTATCGAGTCCTAATAAGCTCACTATGGATCTGCGTAAATCTGAAAGCTATAGGAAATAATACGAATTAATGTATGTACTTAAGAGGAAGGAGTCTACGTAATTATTTGTTTCAAGTTCTACTTAAGACGTACGTAGTGTGAAATAAATAGTTATACGAGCGTCGCGTATGCTATTAAATTAATGACTTTTTATTTTTTATTTCCTTCGTGCGAGCTTTATATAAGTTTACGATTTTTATGCACGCGAAATAAGCTTTAATTCTTGGCCGATGCGATATCGAGGTTCGTAAATTTCGCAAAGATGATAAATATAGGCAATAGCGATAGACAATCGTACCATGTGCTCGGATCTTTGACATTCGGCTAAATTTTGTTTTACGTTGATTAGGTCTTCTTTCAGCATTTTTATCGTGTGCTCGTTCATCGTCCTGTCTTGGTCGCTCGTCTCCGAAGTGATTCGTAGCTGTAAATTAGGTATTTCGTATTAGACATGGGTTGTGCTCGGAAGTTAAACCCTACAAATGTAGGTTATAATTGTGATAAATTCGAGAAAAATCTCTTCAATTTTGAAACAAATATTTTTCATTTAAATTTTTACCTACAAACTTTTTTGAAGATCAATTTTTTCCAATTTTACTGGAATGGACATTTTTTTTTACAACATTCAATTTCACAGATGTAGGTTGGGAACTGTCTATACGTATGAACAAGAGGGAGGGATATTTCATGATGACGACGGTGATGGTGGTACGAGGAGGAAATCCAACAAGAATTGATTGTAAATTTTTTTAGAAATTTTGACTTTTTGCAAATTTATGACACGAAAATAAAAGAAAAATACAAAAAGTAATTCTCCATTCTTTTCTCAGAAAAATTTCTAAAAAAATTATGTAAATTTTAAAAGTTCTACAAGTCTTTTGAAATAAATTCAAAGAACGGATTTTCAAAAAGAAAATTTTTAAATCCCAACACTTTTTATTTCAGAGGTAGAAAATTCCAAATTTTTTTAACTCTTAAGATTTGCAGATTTTTGCTTTAATCAAAGTTGATGGACGAGGTAAATTCAAAATTATGATAATTTCTGCAGATTTTTTATTCAAAATAATATTTGGATTTACGAAATAAGAAGATTTTTAAATTGTCAATGTTGAGAATTTTAGACATCTGAATTTTTTTTGACTTTTATGAGGTTTTTGATCGCTGGAAGTCCTAGATATTTAATTTTCAACTTTTTTAAAAATTCTATGTTTTGAGATTTGCTAATTTTAAAATTTCAGATTTTTTAAATCAAAATAGGTATTCGCATGTTGAAGAATCTGAGGTTTAAAATTTTTGAATTTCAAAATTTTTTACCAATTTAATTTTTTAGAGTTTCCAAAATTGTGAAAATTTAAGGTTTTAGAACGTTTACAATTTTACGAAAAGATTTTTAAATTTTTAGAAGTTCAAAATTTTCACATTTAGTACCTAAAGTCAATTTTTTTTTCAATTTTTGGAATTTTGTAAACTTCCGAAATTTTAGTTTTCGATTTTAGAAATGCAAGATTTTAAAATTTGTTGATGTTCTGAATTCCTGAATTTTTGAATTTTTATCATTTGAAAATTTTGGATTAGGATAAGTTAGAATTGCTTAATTTTTGAGAAAGTTTGAAAAAAATATGTAAACTTCTGAAGCTCGAGATATTTCATAAAAAATATTTGGATTTTTAAATGCAAGATTTTTAAATTTTGAGTATTTCGAATTCCTGAATTATTGAATTTCATCAGTTCAAAAAGTTTGGATTTCAGACATTTTTTTCATAAATTTAAAGTCTAAAAATCTAGGTGTTTTAATCAAAATATTTGGTTATTGTGAAACTTAAATTCTTTCAAATTTCAGAATTTTTTAAAAAATTTAATATTTTTTAGCTTTCAAAATTTTAGATTTAAAACCTTTATTTGGATTTTAAGAAGAACAGTTGGGATTTTTAATTTTTGAGAATTCAAAGTATTTAAAAGTCAAAATTTTCAATGAGAAATATTTTTATTTTGAAAGTGCAAGAGGTTTTTAATTTTGAAAATTCATAACTTTCAAATTACTGAATTTTTGGGAGTTCTAAACGGTTTAATGTCTGAAATACCAGATTTTTTAATCAAAGTGTTTGGCTTCTGAAAAATCTAAATTCAGTAGATTTATATGACCAGTCAAAATTTGAGATTGATAAAGTATTGTAATTTTAAAAATTCGAGGTTTTTGAATGTTTGTACCTGAATATTCTAGAATTTTGAAAAATTTAAAAATCTAAAATTCAGAAAAGTCGTGATTTTTTTATTGTGAATTCGAGATTTGGAAATTTCAGATTTTCTATCAAAAATATTTCGATTTTGAAAAACAAAAATTTTTAAATTATAAAAACGTTAATCACCTCCCAAATTATTACATTTAAAAAGTTTAAAATTTTAGAAATTTTGTAGAAATTTCTCAAACGTTTCATCTTTTATTATTTTTGAAATGAAAATATTCAGATTTTGAAAGGTCTAAATTTCAACATTTTATTTGAGTTTCCAATAATATGGGATGAAAATTTTTTGAATTTTAAAAATTCCGAGGTTTTTGAACGTGTAGATAATATACCTATTTTTTAGGAATTCAAAATTTTTAATTTTATAAAAATGATTAGGTATTTTTTAAGTTTTTGAGAATTCGAAATTTGCAAACTTCTCTTTCATAAAATATTTTGATTTGAAGGATGCAAAAATTTTTATTTTGGGGAATTTCAAATTTCCAAATTTTTGAATTTCCTATGTTCAAAATTTTTTAGAAATTTTTTAGGAATTCGTCGTGTTTCAACTTCCAAATTTTCGAACCATAATATTTGAATTCTGGACAAAACTAAACTATTGCATTTTTGAAATTTTTTACAAATATAATATTTCTGAGCATTTAAAATTTCATACTTACTTATTCCTTTAATAAATATTTTAGAATTTTAAAAAATTTTAATAAAATTTTTACATGGGTTTTTTCAAGGACCTCTGAGAGGCGCCACAGTGGCTAGGTAGTAAATGTTGAATATGCAAATGAAAATATTACTCTTCATCTACTTCGTTAGAGGATTTTGGCGGGAAAAAAATCATCCCTTCTTCTCCTCAACAGGGATTGAAAAAAGGTCCAAAAAACCATGATTTTTCCCCCGGTACCAATACTTGGTCACCCCCTCGATTAAGACATGAAGGAAAAATTTTCAAATTCAAATTATGAAGAAAATCATAAATATAGACTGTCTACATCATATTAAACAAAAAATATACCCAAAATAACTATATAATCACTCAATCTCGATTTTTTCAAATTTCAGTTTTTGATGTAAAAAAAAATTCACGTATTTTTGTACCTATTTTGAAACAAATTTTTTAATCACTGATAAAAAGCACTCAATACAACTTTTTTACCGGCCGAGTGTTTTAACTTGAAGAGCAAGGTATAAACAACAAGTTTTGATAGGCGGCAGCACCTGCCGACTGTTCGGTGTGACGTCAGAGCGTCAGAAAAAAGTGACCAACATTTGGCACTTTACCTTATTTAAAAATAAAAAAAAATAAAAATAAAAAAAATCGAAAATTCATACTTTTTGGTTTTGAAAACGAGATATTTAATTCGAATTCTTTTGTACGAATTTTTGACTGCTCTGTACATGAATTGTTTTTTTTTTGCAGAAACTGAGTTCTAGGTGGGAGTGGAGGATAGGGGAGGGGTGCAAATGAATAACACTTCGAATTGATCTGAAATTTTCTTTGTCGATTTCTTGAAATTGAAAAAACAACAATAATCATGAATTCTCTCACTTCAGCGTTGCCATAGTTGAAAATTGTGTTTCCCGCGATACGAATAAATAATTCACGAAAAAAAATGAAAATAATAATTTATAAAAGATATTATGTACCTGTTCCTTCAAAGTGGTCAATTTTTCCAAATACCTTATCCTGAGCGTTTCAGATTCGGTTAAACGTTTCTGTAACTCTTCGATTTTCTGTCCTCGTTCTAACGACTTGGTCTGAAAAATTACACAAAGTTGTGACATCTTTATATACCAACTTAACCTTCGTAAATTTACTCTTCATTAAACGAATATTCCTAATCGTTTCGCATACCTTAAACTCATCAGCTTCGTTTAACTGGTTCCTCAAATCACGTGCTACAGCTCGAGCCTCGGTCAGTTGCAATTGTAACTTGTCAGCTTGTTTTTGTAATTTTTTCACCCTATCGTCGAAATAGGTAATTAAAGAAAATGAATTCCAACGTCAAACTGACGAATCGACACGAGTAAATTTTTACTCGTCGTACAAATTACCTAAGATTCGCTTCCTCTTTTTCAGCTTCCAGAAGCGAACGTACTCGCGTATTTTCCTCTTGCAAATTAATCTTTTTACGTAATAAATCTAAATGCAAATCTCTCCTTTGTAATTGTTCCCTTAACGTTCTGATTCTTTTTTGAAGTTGATAAACAACCGCTGACTTACATAAAACATACACACAACCGAGTACGTTAATTAGTTATAGGCTTGACTAGGGTCGAGGTGCGTCGAAGGAGGAAAGAGTGAGGTAATAATTTTTCGCATATATCAATGACTCGAGAATGCTATATACGTTTACTTATGTACTATGTACGGTGTAAAATATGTAACTATGTGTACCTATGTTAAGTAGGTACTTTCATTTATAATACGAGTAGTACCTACGTCGAAGTTATGTATGCTGAGAAGTACCTACCTAATATCAAGTATATTAATTAGTACGACGATATAATAGAATGAATAGTATAAAGTGGATTGAGTTGTGTCAGCTAAAAAAGTACTCATAAGTTTAATCGAGTAGGCGAGTGGATGGCTACGTGAGCAAGAATGTATACAATTTCCTGTTCGAATATAAAAAAGAATTCCTCTACAGTAGATTTTCCACCAACGTCAACAAATTAGTGGAAGAGTTATCTGAGAGTGCCGAGTAATAAGATGGGCACTTGGAATGATACGTTGGGTGTTTTTTTAAGGAGGAGGGGCATGCATTTTTTTTTTGTTGAATGCATAGCGTTGACAAGCCGAATTTTCTAAGACTTATGTATGACGCCACTTTGATTTTTCATCTAAGTATGCAGTTTTGAAAAAAAAAATTAGAAAATAAATTCATCTTGCTTTTTTTTACAAAAAAAAATAATTGATTTTTGAAAAATAAAATGCATGGAGTTTTCAAAAAAAGAAAATTATTTTCATTTTGGATTTTGATGGTGTCATTTTGCAGAAAATATTGATAGATTATCAGGGTGTCTACAGGTCATGAAAATCATGAAAGTCATGAAAAAGCCATGAAATTTGAAAATGGGTCATGAAAGTAATGAAAAAGTCATGAATTTTTCAAAAAAATTACTAGGTCAATTTTATTGAAGTAGAAATATTTTTCAACCCTTCACGAAAAAATTCGTATTTAAAAAAAATCAAAAATCTGAATTTTATCGTTTTGTAATATTGAATTGTTTTGAAGTGAAAATATTTTTCGAACCCTAGAGTAGGAGTATAAAATCTCAATTTTTTTGATTTTTTTTTCAATTTTCTAAAAAATAGAATATTTATACCTACCTATATATTTTTTGGGAGAAGGGTCTCTGTTTTTTGGAGATAAAATTCTCATTTTTGGAATAAAAAAAAATTAAAATGAATGTTTTGATTTGAAAATTTTTAAAAATTGTTTTGGAATTAAAAAAATTAGAAATCAAAATTTTTTCAAAAGAAGAAATTTCAGAATTTTTTGGAATAAAAAATATCCCCAAAAAAATTTTTCTCCTTTTTTTTGATAAAAAAATGTTATAGAATTTTCTTATGACGTGAAGATATTTTTTTTAATTTCTTTGGAAAGGTTTCTTAATTTTTTCTTTGTAAAGAAAAAAATTCGTTTCATTTTCGAAAAAAAAACTGAAATTTTTTTCGAACAATAATTTTAAAAATTCTTCTGAAATGAAAAAATCTTGATGTTTTTTTTTTGATGGTAAAGAAAATAAATAATATATTTTTTAAACTTTGGGAGAAAAAAAAGAAAAAAGAAAAAAAAATCAGTTGAAAAAATTGTTAAAAATTTTTGAGGAGTATTTTTGGCGTCGAAGTTTTTCGTTTCATTTTCAAGATAAAATCATTCACAAATTACAACATGGAAACAATTTCAAGAATTCACCTTTTATTAGGGAATAAATCGAATTACAACCTTGAAAATTCCAAGTATTCATTCAACTTTTTTAAAAAAATTGTATAGTTTTTTTTTTTATAAAAAAGAGTGTCTTGGAGGGCATAGGTATGTTCAAGGGGCATTCGTCGCCTCCATCAATTTTTTTAATAGCCATTCACCACAAAATATAGGGAAAAAATGTGGATAATTTTTTTTGCCCCTCCCCCCATATTAATTTCAAGTTACATATATTCTGGAAGGGGGCCCCCTGAAAACGTTGAAATATTGTTCATGAAAAAGGCATGAATTTTCAAAAAAAAATAAGGGGACACCCTGTAGATTTTTTTGGAAAATGAAAAATTTCAAGTGTCAAAATAGAAGAAAAACACGATTTTTGCTTAATGCTCCGTTTCCAGATAAACTATGCAACCCACAAGATTTTTCCGGGAATATTTTTTATTCGGTAGAGTCTGGTCTGTAGTCTGATGAGAGGGTTTTGCAAAATTTCAATTTGCTGACGATTTCTTTCGAGTTGACTGGATTACTACGATGAAAATTATGAGAAAGTTTGATAAAATCGGAGGGAAAGTAGAAATTTTCCAAAACCCTCTAGTCAGACTACAGACCAGACTCTACTGAATAAAAAACATTCTTAGAAAAATCTTGTGGGTTGCATAGTTTCTCTGCTAATGGGACATTAAGCAAACATCGTGTTTTTCTTCAATTTTGACACTTGAAATTTTTCATTTTCCAAAAAATCTATCAATATTTTCTGCAAAATGACACCATCAAAATGCAAAATGAAAATAATTTTCTTTTTTTGAAAAAAACTTCATGCATTTTATTTGTCAAAAATCAAAAATTATTTTTTTTTTTTTGTAAAAAAGAAGCAAGATGAATTTATTTTCTAACTTTTTTTTCAAATCTGCATAGATGAAAAATCAAAATGGCGTCATACATAGGTCTTAGAAAAATCCGCTTGTCAACGCTATGCATTCAACAAAAACAATTTTCATGGCTCCCCCTTAAATTCTCAACAGGGTAGGGTGGAAAATTGTATTGAAAATTACGAAGGTATCCTTACGTCGCAGCAATGAGGGTCGAGCGTTGTTTTTTCTCTTCTAAATCTGGTACACGGTATGTACGAGTACGGGTAATAGTTTAATAGCTGCGATTACAGGCACATAAAATCATACATGGCAATTGTAATTCACTCAGAATGCAATAAATTTGACAAAACTCGAGTTAAAATCATGTTAACACGAGTTTCGAATTTATTTTCCCATTTATGTCATGTCTATGTCCCGGCGACGAATTATGTTCAGACCTTAAGTGGTTGAAAAAAATTATTCCAAGATGGGAAAAGAGGTATTTACCTTATCGATGGTTTTTCCACTTTCGAGCTTGGCCAATTGTTCGGTACGTAAGAGTATGGATTCGGTGTGAAGTTCGATACCGACTTCTTTCGAGATCTCGTCCATGTTTAAAATTCGTGATAAACGATCGAGAAATGTGACAAACTGCGAATACATAGAAGATAAAGTAAGGTGTAAATTCTCGCATAAGGGACTCGTCGTACGACACTTGGTTCGAGATTATATTATTTATCATGCGAGTTGGAGCAAAATAGAATAGGAATAATTTAAAATAAAATGTTAGTATTTTATATACGACTACGTACTATGACTTTATCACGTTTTAAATTTTCTTTGGTAATTTCGCAAGATGTCAACTCGGATTCGGTTTTATGCAATCGTGTCTCGAGTAACGATTTTTCTTCTTCTAATGATTTCAAACGTGCTTTTTCTTGCATTCGAAGTTCGCTGTCGTAAGTACTCTGCTGCGATAAAGATGTGTATTTGGTTTTCAAATCTTCCAATTCCTGAAAAATGGTCAAATTCGTCGTAAGACGTGATTAGCTGATTAACCGGAATGCACTTAGGAAAGGGTTAATTTGGTATCTGGTGCGATTATAAGCTTACTATTGTTTTTTCTTTAACGTCGTGCACGATTTGTTTAATACGCTCTTTTATGGTGTGGATTTGCGGTTCGACGAAATGCGTCGGTGTGCTGGTAATTATGGCGAGGGTTTCGAGTAAATGTGTCAGCTCGTTTTGTACTTCTTGGATTTTCTCTTCTTTTTTCTTAACGTCGTCTGCAAAGGTAAAGACAATAATTAGTAAGGGCGATGGGATTTTTTTTTTTTTTAAGTAGAGGGAGATGATTTGACAGGGAAGTGGTAAATGAAGCGGATTGGTGAATTTTCAAAATTAGATCAATTTCAAAGGGTAGATCTAAATATTTACTTTTTGAAAACTGAGAACACTTTTCAAATTCAGTAAAATAATACTTGAAATTTGAAAACATTTTGTGATGGGGTAAAAACCAAAATTTGATAAGGATTGAAATTTTGGAAAGTTTTATATTTTCGTAAACTAAACTTTTAAAATCAAGAATTTTGGTCGTTTTCAAATTTTAGTTGGTAAATTTGAATTTTGAATTTTGATTAATAATTTATCAAAAATTCTGAATTTGGAGACATAGTGGAAAGTTTCAAAATTTTCAAAATTTTATAAAAGTAAGATTTTAGGCATTATTTGTAAAAATTTCATTGAATTTAAAAAAAATTTATAATCTAGGCGGTAAGTTTTTGAAGTTTAAAGAAAAATTGATAAAAATTGCAAATTTTGGTTTCTGGAATCGGATCAAATTATTAAATAGATAAAAATTCAAAAAATAATAATAAAATTTGAAAAGTTTGGTAAAAATTCAAATTTTGGAAAATTTAAAAAGTTGAAAAAATTATCAAAAGTTGAAAAAAATTCAAAATTTCAGAAACTGTTTAAAATAAAGTTCTAAAGTTAGATAATTTTTTGAAATTTAAAAAATTTAGTAAGAATTCAAAATTTAGAAAAACTTTAATATTTGGATAAAAAACGAAATTCTTCTAATAAATTTTGATTTTTGGAGTTGAATAGTTAAATCAATAATTCAGTAAAAATTCAAAACTTGATGAAAAGTGGAATTTAATCATTTTTATATTTTAATAAAAAAAATCAATAATTTGGTAAACATTCATAATTATTTTAGAGAATTTACAAAATTTGAATTTCAAAAATTTTCTTTCAAATTTGGTCATTATTGAAATTTTAATCAATTTCAATTTTTGAAGTTGGATTAATAATTCAGTAAAAATTCAAAATTTTGAGAATTCGATAGAAAAAATTTCCAAATAATTATGATAATATTTAAATAATTTGGTAATTTTTAAATTTTAGTAGATAAATTTTAATTTTCAAAATTGCGTCAAATTTGGTAAACATTTACAGTTTGGAAAGTTTGAACAAATTACAAAAGTAAAAAAAATTTCCAAAGTTAAATTTTTTTTTAAATTGATGAAAAATAGAATTTGACAATTTTTATTTTTGAAGTTTAATCAATTTTTAAAAATTTAATGAGTCTTTGAAATTCACGCAAATAGATACGAGTAGATAAAAATTTAGGATTTAGAAAAACTTGAAAATTTCAAAAATTGTAATTTTAAAATTTTTATCAATTTTAATTTTGGTAATTTCAACATTTTAATTAAATGTAGTCGATTTTGGAGAATTTGAGAAGTTGAAAAATCACAAAATTAGATGAAAATCGGAATTTGGACCTTTTATAAATTTTTGAACTTGAATCCGTTTCAAAGTTTGACGAATTTTTGCAATTTTTTTTTTTGAAAATTGTTGTTTATCAATTTATTAGCAATAGGAAAATCAAAATTAGTTAATTTTTAAACTTTACTTACTAGTAAAAGTTTGAAGTTGGATTTAAAATTCCTCTGAATTTTCAAAAAAAAAAAAAAAAAATCATAATTTGTTCGAGTTTGATATACTTTTAAAATTTGGAAAAAATTTAAATGGTTTCAAAATTGTATCCATTTTAATGTTCAAAGCAAATGAAGTTTTACTATTTTAAAATTTCTAAGCTGATACAGCGACATTAAATAAACCATCTAAAAAAAAATAATAATTGAGAAATTTTCTTCTCTAAAAAATTGATTTTTTTTTTTGAAAAAAAAATCAAATGAAAGGTTGAGATTTTTCCCCAAAAAAAACAATTGAGCGGTAAATAAGAAAAAATTTTCATTTAAAAAAATCATCAATATCATTAGTAATTGAGGTTTTGAAAAAAGTTGAAACTTTTTCACGCTGATCCCAAAAGGAAAAATATTTATTCCACGAAAATTCGATTTTTTTTCTCCAAAGAAAGCGAAAGATTTTTTTCAAGTGTGACAAAAAATTTGAGAAAATATGCTGCAAAAGAATCAATTAATGATCATTTTTTTCAAAAATTTGAAAAATTTTATGTACATATTTTGTTTTTTAAAGTGGGTACATTAAGAAACTTTTTTCGTCAAATTAATAAGTGATTTAGATATTTCCTCAAAAAAAGAAAAAAAAACTGTGATTTTTATCAAATGAGATTTTTTTTACCCTATGACTATGACTATCAAAGATAATATAAATATAAACTACGTTTATAACAGATAGCCAACTCTGGGTAAAATTTCTAAATGGTATTTTTAATTCCAGGAGAAGTCACTGCATTCGAAAGCGCTGCTTCGTGTTGTGTTCTTTCTCTTTGGAAACTTAAAATAATTGTGATTATTGTAAGTCTTGATCAAAACCACCTAGACACTACAAGCCATGAAGTTAAATTTGGCAACCTTGCCGAAGACGGCCGACTTGAGCAATTGAAAATACGTTTTCTGGGCAAACGAAGTGTTTTTCGAAAAAATTGATGGGAACCAAAATTGTAGAGGGAAAAATTAACTTTCGTTTAGTGTATTCGGAATTTTGATTCGACTAATATTTCTCGAGTTACAGTCAAAAAACTGATTTGAAAATGGGCCGTCTACCAGATTTTCCCTATTTTCCCGGTCAAAGAAGCGATTTTCGTAAAAATTGATAAGAACAAAAATTGTAGAGCAAAAAATATCCTTTCATCCTAAAATCATTGAAGTTTTGATTCGACGAAAATACCTCGATTCATTAGCAAAAACTGTTTTCTCAGATATGCAAATTTTCATATTTTCCTATTTCGCGGATAAACAAAGCGTTTTTCATGAAAATTGTTAAGAACTAAAATTGTAGAGCAGAAAAAATCCTTCAGTTTTAGTGCTTTTAAAATTTTTGATTCGACCAATTTTTTGAGTTATCGTCAAAAAACTATTTATTTTTTCATTTTCGAGGTCAACGACCCCTTTTTTGTGAAAATTGATAAAAACCACAATTGTAGATCAAAAAATTTACTTTTGTTTGGTGCAGTCGGAATTTCGATTTGACGAATATTTATTGAGTTATCGTCGAAAAACTGATTTTGAAAGTTGGCCGTCTACCAAATTTTCTCATTTTCCCGGTCAACGAAGCGATTTTCGTGAAAATTGATACGAACCAAAATTGTAGAGCGAAAAAAATCCTTTCACCCTAAAATTATTGAAATTTCGATTTGACGAAAATACCTCGATTTCTCAGCGTAAAATGTTTTCTTGGATATGCAAATTTTCACATATTCATTTTCAGAGCGAACGAAGCATTTTTCGTGAAAATTGAGCTGAACCAAAATTGTAGAGCAGAAAATTTCCTTTCGTTAGAGTGTTGTCAGAATTTCGATTCGATGAATATTTCCCGAGTTATCGTCAAAAAACAGATTGGAAAATCGGCCGTCTACTACTCGAAAATGCGACGTTGCCTTTCTACGTTCATGGCTTGTATCTCTAGGTGGTTTTGTCTTGATCCAAGCAACTCAAAACACGACAAAAGTAGATAGCCAACAATAATTGAACGAAAATTTTTTGTTTTGAAGTACAGCGCTTCTTGTGACTTCTCCGAGTACTGAAAGCTCAGTTCAAAATTTTATCCTATAAGATAACACCCCATGATGACTATAAAAAAAATCATGTTAATTTTTATTCCAGGAAAAATTAACCCCCCCCCCCCCCCTCCCCAAATAAAACAGAGATTTCAATATTTGATTTTTTTCATTTTCGAAGTTTCGTTTGTGTAGCTCACTTTTTGGAAATTTTTGCTGTAACTTGAACACCCGAGCTGGGTCAACCCATTCTGCATTTTTGGCCCTTCTCTCGGATTTTATACTTCCAATTATTTTATTTCATACAATTATTTTTTGGTAATATTTGTAATTTTTCTATGGTATTTTCAATTTTTTTTCTTCAAAGCTCAATTTTTGTAAATTTCGTCAATTTCACCATTTTGAAAATAATTTCCAACGTTCAAAACCTTCAAAAGGTAGGTAGATACTCGTACTTTCAATTTTAAATATCATCAAGACGGCCTCTTCAACGAAGACACATGCCACCTCGACCCCTCTCTGGGACGAGATTTATTGCGAAACTAATTCGAATTAACTCATGTTACGAATGTTAATGACTTATGCATAAACACTTTTCTCGAATATTACTGTATGATTGAAGTACCTACGAGTAATTCCTGTCTTTTCGATCGTCATCACACACATACGAGGTAGAGGAGACACTACGGTTCCTTGGTTGGGTCTTTGATATAACGAAATTCATACAGAGAAGAATTCGCTGTACATAGGTAAAGGTACCTCTACCTACATAAGTGTGTCATCGCATCGACGTGAAAACTGGTTCAAAACGTTAAAATTTACGCGACATTTATGACGCAATGAAATTACACCGTTTTTTTTTTTCTGTTTCTCTCTGTCTCTTTGAAGTATTGTTAACCGAATGTGCGTATTTTTGTGATAAACGAGCATTCGGTTGAATTTACTTTTCAACGAATCGATTGTTGTTTCTTGAGATGAAATATCTGTGCTGGCATTGTTCAGAGTTCTGGTCATTATCTGTAGTTTATCTTTCATGTCGGATAGTTCTCTTTCAATTACTCTGTGTTTGGTTTCCAATGCTTCTTTATCCTGCGACATAAACGCGTATGTAAGTGAGAACTGAGAACGCCAGTGCCATAGATATGGTCAATTGGTCAATTTGAGGAGACAACATGGTGGGTAAAATGAAGCTAGCGGATGGAGAGAGGTGCGATGTGAATCAAATTATACCTGTTTTAATCTATCGATTTCCAAGATATAAGATGTCGTTTGCCTCTTCAAGCTTTCCCGTTCGGAGATAGTTTTTTCCAATTGTTCCCTACAATTGCGAAGTTCCGAATCGACGCTGCTGAGGGTATCGGTCAAAGTGAAGGTTTTCGTTCGCATCATCGAAACGTCCTGAAAGCAATTTCTAGCGTTGGCCGAGTAGGAATAAAATAATTAAAAATTAATGGGAAAGCGCGGCGCGAATACTTGTATTAAATCGGAAGCCTTATGAGAGACGGTCTCGACGCTGGTAAAATCGGTTGGTTCGGAGCCCAAAGCGGTAGCCAAACGTTTAACAACATCAATCATATTCCTCTGCGTGTATTTCTTATTCTGTTCCTCGGAGTTGCGCTCCATATCGAGGTGATTAATTTTCATCTCCATTTCTTTGATTTTCTCACTTTGGTAACGATTCTCTCGGCTTAGCGTCTCCACCGACATTTCCGTACGGGTCAGGGCATTGTTTAAGGTACGTTCCCGTTCTTCCAATTCCTACGGCATGGCGAGGCGAGCGATGTCGCGAAATAAGACAAATGGTTTTAACTTTTAACCAGTGCAGAATGCGAGGTGGTGATAAAATACTCGTATTTACAGGCAGTGCTTACTTGAACTCGGTTACGTAAACTGGTGATGATGGAATTTTGCCGGGCTGATTGCTCCTTCAATTGCTCCGTTTCGGTTTGCAACTCGAGCAAACGTTGTTCGCGCGATTTCAGCTGGGCTTGCACGTCTGAGAGCTGCGTATAAATAAGGGTTAGGTGATTAGAGGGGGTAAACAGCGAGATATGCATTTGTCAAAGTTGGAAATTTAGCTCTCTCGCAAGGAAATAATTTATAACTCGATAAAATTGAACTGCCCTCAAGTAATTTAATCAACTCGAGAAAATACAGGGTCTGGCAGAAAAGATCATCACATTTTTATAAATTCATTACTCTACAACTACGAAACCGATCCAGCTCAAATTAAAATGTATAGAAAATAGAAACTTGAATTTTTTTTGCAGATAAGTTCTGATTTCCAAACACATTATGATATTATCCAGACTTACCCATTTTTGAAGTCAATATGATTTTGAACACAAAAAAAAAAAACAATTTTTTTCAAATGCAATCTTAAAATTCGTCTTTCTGGCCAAACCAAGGGTCTTGCAATTAATTTTTTTCTAGGGGGCTTAGTTTTCGTGATTTCTACAATCGAAGCTCAAAATTTTGAACTTCAACTGCAAAAATCACAAAAACTAAGCCCCCTAGAAAAAAACAGTCGCTGTAAGCAGAAAGAGAATTTAATGCTCTACAATTTTGATTTTTATGTAGGATCCTTAGTTCAGCCAAAAAAAACTCTATGCAAAAAAAAACCGAAAAATTTTGAGTACGATAAAGAACGTCGCGTCGTTTGCAAATTAGAACCTATCCTAAAAAAATTCCAATTTTATGCTTTCTATACATTTTAATTTGAACTGGATAAAAAAAAAAACAATTAAAAATTATATGGCCCCCACTAAACGGTGGAAATGTTTTGGAAGTTGCCATAATACTTTTTTGGAGGCACACAAATTCTTTCGTTGTGTTATTTTGGTTGCATACAGCACAGAATAAAGGAAGAAAATGAGTGTGATATATATTTTCATTCTTTTCATTATCACTTTTTAGGTTTTTTCATTCGCTTTTCCTTCCATTTTTTCAGAGGTGATTTGAAAGAGTAATAATCACAAGTAGTTCTGTTTCCAAAAAAATTAAATTAAATTAAATTAAATAGGCACCCCTTGGAAAAATTATGTTGTGGAAAAAATTATTGCAAACATTTTTCTAAACAAAATTAATTCAAAATTTTGAAAAAAATTATACTTACATACATTTCTTTTTAAACATCCAAGTGTAAATATAGGTATTTTTTTGAAAAATTTGAACCAATTTTTTTTATCTTAGGTGGGTACCTATTTAATAAGATAAATTTTCCCAAAAAATTAGTGAACGAAATTTTGAAGATTTTTTTGAGGGGGGGGGGGGGGGATCAGTAAATTGAAAATAATCTTGATAAGTTCTTTTGGAATAAAATTCTGCCAAATTTTTTAATCATTTTTTTTAAAAGGCCATTCATCGAAAAAAATGTTACATGCAAAAAAGTTTATAATGTATTTATGTTGGTATTTTTAAAATTTTCGTAAAAAGTAGTGCAAAAAATTGTTGAAAATTATGTAGGAAAAAATCTTTAATAAATAAATTTAAAACTAGGTAAGTAAGTACCTTAATCAAAAATAATGGTATATAAAAATATTTCAATACCTACCTATTAGGTACTTAATTAAGAAAAAATCAAAAATCAAAAATTATCAAAATACGAAATTTTTGAGAATTTTTTTTAGATCATTCTTTTTGTGTGGGGGGGGGGGGTATTTAGGTACCTATTCCTATATCTCAACAAAAATTTCAAAGGAACATCCAAAAAAATTTCAATACTCATTTTCATAATATTTTTTTGAAAAAAAGTTGTGCAAAAATTTAAAAAAAATTATTGAATTGGTTTTCTCCGAATAAAATTTTTTGTAAATCAAAAATTATCTTAAAAAAATTTTGTGCACAAAAATCAAAATCATCTCAAAAAAATTCATTATTTTTTTTCTTAAATCTTGCAATTAATTTTAGATACCTCCGTACACCATCGCTCAAAAAAATTTATTGGAAAAAATTATTTTAAAAAAATATTGAAATCATCTGAAAAAGTTGCTTTTAGTTATCACGCAAAAAAATTTCAATATTTTTCAAAAATTTCCTCGGGAAATAATTGATGTATAGTTATTTTTCATATTTTTGAACATATTATAATGAATTTTCTACGAAAAAATTTGATAAATCAGACGCAATCTCAATAAAATTCAGTCAAAAGAAAAAAACTTGAAAAGTAGATAACATCTTGAAAAAAAAAGGTTGTAAACAAAAGATTTCTGAAAAAAAAATGAATAAAAAAAATCAGTCCCCTTTTCCAAGTTTTTTGGGGAAAAGTGAGTAAATAAATCGAAAATACGTAATACCAAAAAATCCTTAACAGAAAAAAATATTTAAATAATCTCTGCAGAAAAATTTTATGCATCAAAAAAATTTTGAAGAACATTTATGCAAATAAAATTTTAAGTCATTTTTAAAAAATTCAAAAAAATTTGTGACGTGAATACTTATAGGTACAAATTGATTGGAATGAATCTTGATAATTTATTTGTTGAAATAAAATTTGGTAAAAAAAAAATTGGGTACTTATTGAAAAATTCCTACATAATTTTTAAAAAATTGTGGATAACTCTTCAGTATCAAGACAAAGAAGGAAAGGTCAAGATCATTCTGAAAAGTTGCAGTCTCGAAAATGAAAAATTTTGTGCAAGAAAAATCTAGAAATTTTTTAATAATTGAGTTTTATTGAAAAAAAAAAAAAAAAAAAAAAAAAAAGAGGTAGGTAAAGTATCGCAAAAAATTTCTGTAAAAAAAAATGATTTGTGTAGGACGCAGTCAATAGGTAAAAACTTGAGTAAAATTTATGCAAATCTGTTTTCTTTTTTTTATTTACTATTAAAAATATTCTAAACTTGTACAAAAGAAATAAAAATAATTTTTTACGTGATCAAGTTAGTAAATATAGCAAAAATAATCTCATAAAGTTAGTTGAAAAAAATCAATCAAAAAAATTTTGTTCAAAATTAATTATAGAATTTATACCTACCTAATCATTTCTTAAAAATAAGTTCTTTTTGGAAAAAATTCAATTGAAACGGGAAAACTTAAAAACCATTTTATTATAAAAATTTTGAGAATGAAAAAAAAAGAAAGAAAAACATTCGAGAAGTGATTAGGTACCTATTAAAGAAAAAAACACGTATAGATATTGATTCTCTTTGAAAATCTTCAAGTCGACTAATTCCGAATAAAAAACTCATTTACCGCAACTATTCGCCTCATACACCTTTTTAATAACTAAATTGGCCCTGGAAACAATGAGCATTTATGTACAAATACGTTTAAAGTCAGAATATTACAACAAACTATTGGATGTGTTCGTAGTTTCGACTGACAAAACAATTACACTTACAGATAACAAATGGAGACGACAATTGTAATTTGTGAAATTAAACAACCTCATTTGATAACTTATGTATTCATTTTACACACACGTGATACAATAAAAATATTTACAATTCGCGAATTTTTTTTTTATTTCCAATAATGCTTCCCCAATTGGCCTATTTTTTTTTCAAATTTTCAACTAAGTATTTTTTTTTTGACAGATTAAAAATTTTTTTTAAATATTTTTGAAATTCGAACATGACTTTTTCCAAAAAAAATTCTAGATCATTTTTTGAGATTATTTTTCTAGTACCTAATTTTTATGATTTGCCGAATCAAATATATTCAATTAAAGTACTTTAAAAATTTTCATCGATCGGAATACCTTTCCAAATAAAGATTCATAATTTTCAACAATTTTCTCAATAATTGAAAAAAGGGTCATTTTTGAAGGAATGCTTTCTCTTTTGACATTTTTAGGAATTGTATACTGATATATGTTGTGGAAATTGAAAAAATGTTTAAATAATTTTTTGTGTTTTTTCAGTTTTTTTATTTGAGTTTTTTTCGGGGAGAACTATTTAGAATTTTTTGAAGTAACTTACTTTCATAATTGTTTTTTAGGAAAGGAAAAAATTGTGTATGATTTTTCTAAATTGAATTTTTTAGCATTACATTAAAAAAATAATTTTCAAAATGATCTCTGTTGAAATTTTTCCAAGCTGATTTTTTTTTCAAGGAAGTGGTGTTTTCTCAAAAAAACAGTTTCATTTTTGAAAATTATCATGTACTTACTTATAGAATAGATAATTCCTCAAAAACGAAATATAAAAAAATTGTTTCAACTCGTGAACTCGAAAGTCTTCAAAAATTGAATTTTTTAAATAAAAAGAAAACGTTTCGAAATTTAAAAATTTTTAAAAATTGGAAATTTTACAAATTTGAAAATTGATTTTTTTTTTGGAAAATGGAGACTTTCAAAAATGAATTATTTTGCAAACCCCACAAAAATTGATTTTTCAGGCATTTGCATTGTAATTTTTATCTATAAATTTTAAATTTTTTATTTGAATACACATATTTTTAGAAACAACTATTTTTCATAAAATAAAAAGTTTTCAAAAACCAAAATGTTTGAAAATCTGAAAATTGATAACTTTGGAAATTTAATTTCTCTTAATCCAGAACTTTCCAGATATCAAAATTTAAAAAAATTAAAAATTGTTTGGAAAATAAAACCTTTGAAAAGACAAAAAAAAAAAAAATCAAAAATTGAAAATTAAAAAGTTTTAAAAAATGAACAATTGTTTGCAATTGAAATTTTTTCAAAAATTGACGTTTTTTGCAATCAAAAATAATTATTTGAAACAAGTAATTTTTCAACGTTTAAAACTTGGGAAACTGGACATTTTTTCATTGAAAATTTCAACTTTTTCAAAATTTTGACCCTCGATTTTAGGAGTTGCAAAACGTCGAAATCAGCAAAAATATAGGGGAAAAAAGGGAAGTGAGTGGGTGAGGGGGGGGGGTTATGAGTCATTGTTTGAGTGGCAATGGAGAAATTTCAATTTTTTGAAATTTCTGGTTACTTGAGTTACTATTTTTTTTTCAAATTTTGCTCCGATGCTGTATGTAGTTATCTTGTATTTTTATGAATTAATTTTATTTTTCAATTCCCTTCGAAATAGCCATATGCAACCATTACTACACTTCTCCCTACGTTACGCCTTCTCCAACAAGACACTGATGGCCATCTCAAGTCGAAACACTCTTGTGACTTACACTCTTACTCATTTACGAATGTGTATTTATTTTTACCTCATTAAGCAAACGATCTCTTTTATACTGCAATGCTGCTAATTCGCTTCGGAGACTCGTGGTGACGTCGTGGATTCTCAAATCTTCGTTCGACATCTTGAAATTGGTGTAAAATGAATTTATTAAATAATTCGAAAAATAATACATTATCTATGTACTAAGTACCTATAGATGTGAACGTGTGAGTGGAGAAGAGGTATAATTAATAATAAAAATTGACTCAAAAATATTTCAAATCGGATTAATTTTTATTTAAATACGTGAGTACGAGTAATTCGTTTTTTTGTGTTTTTTTTTTTTGCTCGAAATCGATATCATTTTCTTTATACGAATTAACGTATCGATTCGTATAAATATCAGTTGAAATTAAGTATCAACGTCTAATAAAAAAAGAAAAAGAAAAAGGGAAAAAAAACACGAAATAATATATAACCTATAATCGGTCATATCTTACCTCTATGAATGTGAATTATCGTATTATGTATTTATTCTAATACGTCACGGAGAAAATACCTCTACATTCATAACCAGGCTCTCTTTGGTATCCGTATTAACACCTTGGACTTGGACCAAGCAAAAACCCCGAAAGAACGCGACTAATAACGATTACGTAACAAACAAAATAACTGCATTTACCTTTGTCGACGACGTATTAGTACAAAGTATTTTAAAAATTCTCCAATCGTTTTCGGTATCGGTATGAGTGGAAATCATTTCGCATCTATGCGACACACATACGGTGCGGTGGACGTTTTTAGCGCGTAAAATATTCCCATTGTTGTTGATTCAGATAGGTTGCTAAGTTATTCGATGTGTGGCCCGTGGCAATTTGTGTATACTTTTTCCCTCATCGATTACCGCAGCCCTGTATACAGTTTACAGAGCGCAGTAAACATGCAACTTGGCGATACACACGCTTTTGGCCTAATTTCCTCGACGCTGAACTTGATTGCAAAATTATTCTTACTCGAATTTGCCTACTTTTAAGGAGATTTTTACACGGAAGTTTGAAAAAGAAAAATAGTAGAAGGAGGGATGAACAAGCTTTTATAATCGATTTGGAACAAAAGAGCCATAAACGGGGCACGAGTGACCTTTTCATGATAAATGCTCGTATCGACCTTGGAGATGATTTTGAAAAAGTATATTATAATCGGATCGTATTAAATAGATTACATAGGAGTATTTTTAACTCGAATAGGATACGTATTTACCTATAAATTCTAGACGAAGGGGGTGGCGTTGTAATTGTCTGAGGTCTCATGGTCGTCGTTCGTGTTGGAGTGATCCATTGACCAGAAGATATCGAAGACCTCGACTTTGAAGCAGCTTTTAAACCAACAGGTGAACTTCAACTCCCCCATCCTCCATTCGATGTTACCATCTCAATGGAGTCATCTTCATCACTGGAACCAGTTGACACAGTCGACGTTGGAGACGTTTGAGATGTTTTCAAACCACCTTCAGATTGATCTTTAGGAATCAGCAAGTCGTTCTCGCATTCGATATAATCTTTTTCCAAGACGGCGAGATTTTCTCGAGCTTCGATAAACTCCTGCTCGTCCATACCTTCTCCGAGATACCAATGCACGTAGGCTCGTTTCGAGAACAATAAATCGAACTTGTAATTAACTCGAGCCCACGTCTCGCCTATCGAAGTCGTATTCGCGATGGAAACCACGGCCGAAGAGTCCACACTGAAGTCACTCCCTGGTACGGTGACAGGTGGTTGATAATTTATACCTACTTTGAATCCGGTAGGGCACCAATTGACGAAAGGTACGCTGGTGTTTTTTATTTCCTGCACAGTTTCGGCGATTTGTTTTGGTTCCAAGAGACCTCTGTACATCATACAAATGGCCATGTACTTTCCTTTGGACGGATCACATTTCAACATTTGGTGAGATTTTTGAAAGCATTGGCGAGTCATTTGGACCATGCTGACGTTACGGTGGAGTATCTTGTACATGGAGTGGAGTGGTGCGTAGGTCAAAAGAGGGAAATGGATACGATGGTAGGGTACGAGATTGGTACGAAATTCCGATATGTTTATGTTGATCGAGCCGCGAAATCGTAACGAAGCTGTGACTGAAGAGATGACCTGGGCTATGATTTGATTCAAGTGCAGGTATGTTGGGCCTTCGATGTCGAGCTGGTTGGTGCTGATGTCGTAGAGGGCTTCGTTGTCCATCATGAAGGAGCAGTCGGTCGATTCCAGGGTACCGTGAGTGGACAGAACTGTGTTGTATGGGTCGACTACCGATGTGGAAAGCTGTAAGAGGAAGTGGTATTGGATTAGAAGGATGTTTTTCGATGGAGAGGGGCGAGGCAGGGAGGGGGATTGTGGGGAGGTTAGAAAAGTTGGATTTTGTAGAATTTTGAAGACCATCGAATTTTGAGATTTTTTTTTTCAAGAAAAAAATTGTGGGAAATTTTGATCTTGAAATCGTATTTTTGCCCAACATTCTTCATTTTTTTGATTTAAAAAAATATATACTTACCTAATACCTAAAAAATAAAAATAAAAAACCCAGGAATTTTTATAACAGTGATTTTCGAGAAAACGGCGATTTACTTAATTTATTTTGCAGATAAAAATTTCAGATTTTTTTTACACATGTTAACAAGGAAATGTATTTTTGGAGGAAACATTATCATTCTCATGATAATGATGTTTTTTTTTCAAAAGTTTTTCTGAACTATATTGAAAACAATTTTTTTTAAAGGAGAATTTTTCAATTTCTAAATGGAACTTGAAATTTTGAAAGAGATTTATTATGCAAGAATTTAAAAAAATGTAAAAAAATGTTTTAAAAAAATCAACGAATAAATCTTCAGAAAATGAATAAGTAGGTATGTATGTACTCAAAAAGTTCTGTTTATAAAAAAGTTGATTTTTGGAAAAGATTCCAAAAAATTGTAAAAAAATATTTTGAGAAATTCTATATAAAAATTTAAAATAATGATTCAAAATAAAAAAAAAATCCAAAATTAGAGCGAATACAGATTTTGTCTGATAAAAATTCTAGGGAAAATTTTTGAAAATACTTCATAAAACCGAACAAAAAATAGTTTAAAAATATTTTGAGATCACTTTTTAATGAAAAACAGACGTGAAAATTATAATTAATTTTTCAAGAAAAATTGAAAAAAAAAAAAAAGATTTAAAGATCTTTTTGGGATTATATTTTTAAAAATTCCAACTTCAAAAAATTCGTTAAAAAATAAAATAACCTAAAATATACATAAAATGAAATTTAAAAAATCAAAAATTGGTGCAGATTTTGTCAAATAATTTATTCAATAAAAATTGAATAATTTATTTTTTATTTTTTGGTAAAAAACAGTAAGTAATTCTTTCAATAAAAATTCAAAAAAAGTTTTAACAAAATAATTTGAAGAAAAATTAAAAATTGGTTTAAAATAATTTGAGAAACAATAATATTATTAATTCAATAAATAAATTTTTTCGAGAAATGAAAATTGCAGTTTTGTTTTAGTTCATTTTTCAAGTAAAAAAAAAGAAAAGAAAGTTTCAATGAAAATTTTCAAAGAAAAAATTCAGAGAAGTGAATGAAAAATATTTTGAAGAAAAAAAATTCAAAGAAAAGTGGTAAAAGTGTTTTGAGAAAAAATAACACTGATGTGCGACAATTGTGAACTTTTTTTATACCCGAGACAAAAACATGATTTTGTATCTTGAAAAATAAAAAAAATAAAGTTCTAATGAAAAAATACTATTGAAAAAAATTGAAAAATTATTATTTTTTAAATTGAAAATTTCAGATTAAGTGGTTAAAAAATATTTTGTGAAACAACCATATCAATCAATAGGTAAATTTGAAAGAAATCAAAAAATATTTATTGATCTTGTAAAAAATGAAAAATAAAATTTAGAAAACCTAAAATGAAAATTTTCAAAGAAAAAAAATCAAAAAAGTTGAGAAAAAAAATACTTTTAAAATATAATCCATAAATTTTTTTAAATTAAAAATTTCAAATTTTATCTAAAAAATTTTCGAGAAAAATTCCAAAAAAAATTATGAAATTTTTTTTTGAGAAGAAAGTACCTAATTATCCAATTAATTAATTTTTAAAAATCAAATTCAAAAATGAAAAATTTTAAAATTGATAAAAAAATATTTTTGAAAAAAATAATGAATAACCTACCTAAGTAAAGTAATTAATGAATTTACAAAAATCTAAAAATAAACGAAAAATAGCAATGGAAATTTTTAGAGAAAAGATTGAAAAGATTTACAACAAAAACCATCCCTTTACCTAGTTTGGGGGGAGGAGTGTGGGGGAAGTAGGTAAAACATAAATTCCCTCATGGGAACGCTGATAAAGCGAGCTCATCTCAGAATTGTTTTCCAAGCTGTTCTAATTTTTTTATTTAAAAAAAAATAATTTTTTTCATCAAAAAACAGAGATTTATTATCCAAAGAGTTGGAAAAATTGAAACACATTTTTTTCTTCTCTAAAAATACCAGACTGTTTCTCCAAATTGAGATTTTTTTATTTCAAAAAAATTGAAAATATTATTTTTATGTGAAACAAAAAATTGAGCTATTTTTTCCAAAATTAAAAATATTTTTTTCTTTGGAAATTCGAGAAAATTTTTAAGGTTCTCCATAAAAATCAATTTGCATGATTTTTTTCTTCAAAAGTTTGAAAAATATTATGTACCTACTACCTAGGTACTTCAAGGAAGTTGAGAAATTTCTTCTCCGAAATTTTTTCATTTCTTTTCTTAAAAACAGTGATTTTTTAATCCAAAAAATGGGAAAAGAAAAGAAATTGTTTTTTTTTTCAAGTGATTCGAGGCAAAAAAAAATTCTCCATAATAATGAGTCTCCAAAAAAAGTAATTAAGATTTAAAAATTCTTACAAAAAACTAAATAATTTTTTTTCTTCAAAAAATTTAGTTATTTTTCTAAAAAAAAAAAATCGTGATCTTTTTAATTACAAGAAAATTAAGAATTAGGTATTTTTCTCCAAAAGAATTCAGTTTTTTTCTCCAAAAATCAATCAAGAAATATTTTTATTCCAAAAAACAGAGATTTTAAGATAGATACGATTTTTGCATTTTCTGAGTTTTCTAGGGTGTAGCTCATTTTACATTAATTGAAATTTCGGATGTAGCTGGAGCTCCAGACTAAGTTAACCCCCTTGCGTACTTTGCCCTTTTGTGCCCATCCTCAAAATGAAATCTAGCTACACTAGGTACTGCTAAAGTGAAAAACTACACCTTTAATAAAATTGATACTAACCCTGGGACAAGGATATATAACCACTTCTTGCTTATGCTGACGAGGATACTCGTGAGACAATTCTTGTATTAATAAGGTAGCCAATCCGGAACCGGTACCTCCGGCCATCGAGCGATAGATAAAAAATCCTCCAGGGTTATTGCACAACTCGACCTGTTTACGAATAACGTTCAAAATTTTGGTGGAAAATTCGCGACCAATGGTGTACATCCCTCGACCGAAATTATTAGCAGCGTCCTCTTTACCGGATATCATACAATCTGATCTGAACAACTCTTTCAGGCTGTTGTTTCGAATTCCATCTACGTATGCAAAGATTATCCAAGTAGATATTAAGAAAAGACAGTTACCTACTGAGAAAAAATGTAGAAAATCAATTTCCAGCTAACCTATCACAGCTGGTTCTAGATCGATTAAAATAGCCCTAGGGATGTATTTATTGGACAGATTGTATTCGAAAAACGTCGACCAGGCGAAGTCCTCCAGTGGTGGACATTGTTGATCGAAATCGGCGACCGGGTCTGTGGCGCCATCAGGGCATAAGCCCTGCTCCAAAGTTAACAACTCCCAGCAAGCGCTACCGACTTGGATTCCTGCTTGACCAATGTGAAGTGATATAATTTGACTCTATAACGAATAAACGAATAAATCAATTAGTGAAAAATTTATTTAAAATCAATTTAAATCGTAACTCGAAATAAATTCTCAAAATAAACAAACTCACCATGCAACGGTAGAATGACTTTGTAAACTGATCAAAGTTACGACGACGTTAGCATTTTTATCGCATTTTTGTTTTCGTTTCAACAATCAACAGCCAAGTATTGTTTTTTTCGTTTGATTTTTCTCTTTTTTTTTTTTTTTTTTTTTTGCAAATTTACATTAATGGAAAATAGAAACAGAAATACGAGTGCAAAAATATTCTATAAATAGAATACTCGACGATGGAATTACTTTTATGAATATCTTTTTTCGAGGAAGATAGGTATAAAATTAACATAAATGAAAATATACCTCCTTACCCGAATTGTTTCCCTAATTTATTTTGCGAACGTCGCGACGTCATTCGAATTATAATTTTTTTCCCCTTCAAAATATTCGAAATAATGTGAAGTGTATTTAAAGAAGACGTAGTCTTATTCCGGACTAGTTTAGTGTAATATTTGAGTTCATTTGAAGCAATGTTGACACTATTGATTGCTCTGATTTGCCTTGTGGCTTTCACCTGTGCCGACGTCGATCCGGAATCCACCTTATCCTGTCATAAAAGAATCTATGAACAGAATGTAACCAAGAAGGATGCATTCGGCAGAGGATGCTGGGATATAGTACCTATTCTGTCTTGCTGGGGTAGATGTGATTCCAACGAGGTAAGTGTGTGGAAATTTACTCGATTTACCTAGTTTTTTATTTTTATTCTTATTTTTATATTCTTCGTTTTAGATACCGGATTGGAAATTCCCGTATAAAAAATCACACCATCCTGTTTGCTTACACGATGTAACGGAGCAGAGTAAAGCCATTTTGAAAAATTGCCACGACGATGTCGAACCTGGTACCGAGATTTACGAATTTATTCAAGCTGTTAGATGTAAATGCTCGACGTGTAAATCGTCCTTAGCCAGTTGCGAAAGTGTTCTTTATCGCGATCATAAATTTCATCCTAGCTTGGTGACTGACTAATTGAGTTATTGATTGGTTAATTGAGATGAAATGATATTGCGAAATATTGAAATATATTTTTATTCTGCGAAAGCGTTGTTTCTTTTTTGATTTATTTTTGACAATGTACCCGTATAAAAAAAAAACTAATGGTTTTTTCGCCACCATTAGTAGTGGTAATTTTAGTTGTAAATGTTACCACTACTATTACCTTATAATAATTACCATTAGAGATTAATAGTGGCGAAAAAACCATTGGTTTTTTTTTTAATGGTAAAACTATTAGTTATTAGTAGTTGGCTATTTACACCATGTTTGATTCAAAAATTGGAGGTCTTTATGCACAATGCACATCCTGGCAAGCTCATTAAAACCCTGTCTAGTTGTGGACATCCCTCTCAAAGCTTGACGCACACGTCTAGCCAAATGTATTATGTTTTCCATGGACTATATGTACTTATTTACAACACATCTTATCTGCGAGTATCAAAAGATGCTAGTTACTATTAATTACCAATAGTAACCATATGATGTTTCATGGTTACTATTAATCACTATTGGTAACTATTAATCACCCAAGGACTTGTAATGGTTACCATTAGTTACCACTAAAATTTAAATAGTTACTTATATTGATTTAATCATTATTTAAAGTATTCTCTGGCAGTATGAGTTTTTTCTGCTCGTCATCTTTGTTAAATATCGAGTTAATACAGTTAATCACAGACAAGTGATTGCGTTTTTCTAGTTACTTTCTTTGATGTGTACTTATCTATTCTTTTCTGTTAATAATAGTAATCCGGCCTCCACTCGCCATTTTTTGGCATAGGGGGTCAGTTAAACATTGTATGTAACTAAAAATTGTCATTACATTTTGCCAATAAATTTCAATTTCAATTTCAATTATATAGTAACTATTAGTTTTTTTGTATACGGGTATAACTAGGTATTTGGGAAAAGTAATTAATTACAAATAGAAGTAATTTAACCTTTATCAATTATCACACAGCGGTTGGACTAAATAAGTAGAGAGGGATTCTCAGAAAGTAATTAGTGTTAAAAAATCTTCCCCCTCACGGTTTTTTTTTTCTTCAAATTATTGTCCAGGAAGCTTGATTCGATGTAGTCATCATTTTCACTTGAATCTATGTAACGAACAATAATCTAAATTTTTCAAACAAAATTCAAAAAAAAATTGATGTTGAACAAAATTTAACAAATTGGTTTAAAACTGAAATTTGAAAAAATTTCTTTCCAAACATACCTTACCTACCTAATTTAAAAACAAAAATGTGTTTTTCGACAAAATTTTAGAAAAAATTCGTATTTTTTGACAACATTTTAAAAAATGTAAAAAAAAATTGTTTTTGAATTGAATTTTTTAAAAGATTTTTTTTTTTTTTTTTTGGTGTGTTTAATTAGTAGATTATTACACCCAACGACAAGAGAGTTAGATTAGGTGGGTAAGTTTACAGTTTTTGATCAGAGTAATGAATTTGTGTATTTCGTTAGGGTTATCTGGAATGATCAAAGAGTTTTCCTCTGTTTAGAGAAGTTGTCGTTTTTGTTTCAATTGTGTACATTGGAATAATAGGTGATTGATAGTTAGAGGTTGGTATGAACAGAACTGGCAGGAGGGTGGTGGAGCTTTTTAATAAAGGTATTATGGGTGATTTTAGTGTGGCCGATTCGGAGCCGGGTTACAAAGATTTCTTCTCGTCTGTTTAGATGAGAAAGGTTTTTCCAGGGATGAATTGTTTTTTTATGTTGGAAGAGTTTGTTTGTTGTTTGTTGAGACCAATAATTTTGCCAGGTATTTAAAATATTCTGAGTTAGGTAGGATTTGATATCGTCTGAGGTAAATTTAATTAGGGGTGAGTGGTCAGCCGCTGCTTTGGCATGAATGTCAACTATTTCGTTACCATGTATTCCGATATGGCTGGGTACATACATAAATTTAATTATGTAGTTGGATTGATTTAGATGAATTATGATGTTGTGCGTATATTCTGTACGATAGGGTGATCGGAAAATATATTTTGAATAGAAAGTAGGGATGATAGGGAATCGCTTTGTATCAGAAAATGTTTATTTACTGTTTCAACTTTAGGAATGTGTTGGAGGCAGTGGAATATGGCTGTAAGTTCAGCTGTATAAATAGAACATACAGCAATTGTGAATTTTGTAATTAATGATTTGATCATTTATAGAAGCATAACCGGTGTGAAGAGTTATAATTTTAGAGCCATCAGTAAAGCATGGGTTAAAATTGGAGTAATTTGAAATGAGTTCTAAATAATGATTTTTTAATTTGTTTTCGAATTTTATTTAATAAAATAAATTTTCAGAAAAATTAAAAAAAATTGTAATTGGTTTTCAAAAAAACTTTACAAAAAAAAACTTCAGAACCAGTTTTAAACAAAATTGGACATTTTATTAATTCTTTTATTGTTGTTTTTTTTTTTTTTTTTTTTTTTTTTGCAGAAATAGACCCCTATTATTTTTGTCTCTCACAAAATAATTTCTGTTTTTTTTTTTGAGTGATAACACTGACTATACAAAAGAAATTCAAACCCAGTTTAGTACGAGGGGCGGCTGATAAGTAATGCACAGTGACGCATAACTCGCGTAAAAATGGAGCTACAATTATTATTAAAAAAATTTCATGTAGCTACATGTCTCCTCTACACCTCACAAAAATTTGGTCAAGTTACGTTGAGCCGTTCTTGAGTTATAGGCCTTCAACTGAGGCATGGTCGCGCCGTTTGGTCACTGAAGGTTAATGAAAAACTCGAATTCTACCGAAATTTCTGCATATGTTTATCGGACGTGTACTACATCTTCATGGATGATAAAATTTTGAGGCGTGGAGCTGAGGAAAATCTCAATTTCGAATATAGTCAAACCACCTTTATGAATCAAATTTCACTCGTACGGGTGTTTAGTCGACTACGTCTGGTTTTATTCGCAATTGAGGCGTCCCTCAGTCCCACTCTGACGAAATTTTTTTGTTTATGGAATCACATGTACAAGTTCAATAAACCTGTAGATGCTTCAGTTGGATATTCACGTTTTTTCACGACAAAAAGTTCATCACAGAGCTTACGTCAATCTTGAATGTCAAGTGAAGCGAAGATGCCTCAGTTAAAGGCGAATAACTCAAGAGCGGTTCAACTCAAGTTGACAAAATTTTTGTGGGATATAAAGGAGACATGTCCTTATCTAAAAATTGTTCAACCACTACTATAGCTTCATTTTTACGTGAGATAAGCCCATTTCTTATCGCAAAAAAAAAAAGTTCCATAGTACGTTGATCAACCTTCAGTGACAAAACGCGCGATCATGCCTCAGTTGAAGGCCTATAACTCAAGAACGGCTCAACGTAACTTGACCAAATTTTTGTGAGGTGTAGAGGAGACATGTAGCTACATGAAATTTTTTTAATAATAATTGTAGCTCCATTTTTACGCGAGTTATGCGTCACTGTGCATTACTTATCAGCCGCCCCTCGTAGTATGAATGGAAGAAATTAACAAAATACAATCAAAATGGTTTCACAGAGAAACACTATTTTGAAAATTTTTGAATAAAAAAAAAATCATCAGGCCAGAAATCTCTAAAAAAAAAGTTTTAGAAAATTCACAGAGAAGAGAAAACATTTCCAATTTTTATTTAGCACTTTGGCAGAAAGATACACCAATAATTATTGATGTCTTATGTAACAAAAATTGTATTTTTTTTTTTTTTATTTTCAAAGTGAAAGAAATTTATGACAACATAAAATTTTCATTTCAAAGAAAAATAAGAATAGAATGTAAAAAAAAATTCTAAAGAATATTTACTTTATTGAATACTTAATTTCTTTCTGAATTATTGGAGAAAATCTTTTTGACAAAAATATTTTTCAAATTTATTTTTAGGTAAAAAAAGTACTTTAATCATTTCAAATTTTTTAAGAAAAAAAATCCATCGAATTTGTGTAGGAATAATTTAAAATTAAGCATGCTTTTTTTACAAAAAAATTTTTTTTTAAAATAAAAAGTAAAGGAAAAAGGAGTAAAAAAATATTCTAATTCATCAAAAGGCAAAAAAAAAGGTTCTTCAAACTGCTTTAGATTTCAGTAAAATACAAATATTTATTTTAATTTTGAAACTAAAATTTTCAAAAATTGAGCAAACAGTTTTTTAAAACAAAAAAAAAAAAAAAAAAAAAAACGTGAAAAAAATACAACTCCGAAAATATACTCTTTAGTTCAAAAAAACAGAGACTCGTGCGTTTCGTAAAGTCGAATAAATTTTCCCCTCTCCTCTTCTGTACGAAAATGATGATAACCCTGGATTCTTTTTTTCCAAATTTTATTCTTATTAGGTTCGTTCGAGCGCTTTTTGTTTATCTTGTTTTTGTAAATTTTAAGAAATTCTTAAATTTTTACTTTTAGAAATGGTTGGCTAGGTTTTAATGACTCTACTTTTAGTAAAATACGGTAAAATATCTTGATTTTTCCCAATTTTCACCAATTTTTTTCTATTTTGAAAAAAAAATTAACAATTTTGCTCATAATAGAGTCATAACAACATAGCCATCTATTTCTTAAAAGTGAAAATTTAAGAATTTCTTAAATTTTTAAACAAAAACAAGAAAAGCAAAAGCGCTCGAACGAACCTATTGTTAGAAATTCAATAGAAAATACCTAGATTTTTTTTAATATTTGAAGTTATACATGAAGTTTTTATGCATTAGAAGATTATAGGTCTTATAGATGTACCTATACTTGATACAGCGATTTTTTTAATTTTTCAAGGGTTCCAAAAATGAGTTTAATCTGCCCTACTTTAAATTCAAATTGTCTGTTTTTTTTTTGTTTTTTTTTGTAAATATTCAAAAATTTAATTCAAAGTGTAAAAAAAATTCCAAACCTCCCCCCTCTCCTCTTCCTAACCAAACTTTCAAAATTATTGCGATAGTTTGGTTGGTATTTCCAGTTCTTTTTATTATAAAGTCAATAAAATAGCAGATGATTTACGATGAATAAAATTTATTTATATTTTTCAATTAGTTATTTGAATAGTTGTTATATCTTTACAAATGATAATTCTTTCGAAATGATTAACCAATTTAGTGTTTTTTACAGTGAAAACACGCACAGCTGACCGCAGACTTAAAAGTTAATTGCCGGATGCCGTCTAAACACATCACATGAACTGTTACCTGAAAAAAATGCACAATTTAATTCTGCGATGCGATGAATTTCCTAGATTCCATAGGCTTGGAAAAATTAGCATCTTTAACATTACGTGAGTGAGTACCTAAACCTACGAAATTTATTTCTCGACGTAAGCTAATTTTTTAACTATCGGTTTTACGGTGATAAACGATCATCTATCGTTGCTAAAAATGAACAAATAGTAGGTACCTACTATAAAACACTCATCAATTAAATTAAGTGTCTGCATAGGGAACCGATTAATAAAAAGAAATGCTTTTCTATCACGCGAGAGTGGCAATGAATCATCTAATTTCGGAAGGTGATTCGATAGTTGAAATTCTCGCATATTCGTGCCACGTTCGAATAAATTTCACCAAATATAAAATCAAACCATTAAAAATTTGGTCACTTATATTATGTACTTACATCTTCCGTATCGATTATATTGCAACATTGACCAATACTCGTGATACTTTGACCAGTATTCATCGTTAGGAGTTCATCTATCGACGATATAGCCCAAGATTCGCAAAACCCTCGGCAAGCATTGGTCGTCACACGAAATTCGACGCAGTCTGGTATGCTGATTTTTCTCGTATGGCCTGATATTTGAATTTTGAACAAAAAAAAAATTAACCAATATTTCATGATTGATTTTGAATCTAGAAGATGTTTTTGAAAAAATGAACTGGAGTTGAATTTTTTTAAAGCTCAATTTTTTCGAGGGTCGTCCCTATTTTTCAAAAAATCTTTCTATCTCTGTACCTAAGGCGCCAATTGAAAAAATTTTCAAACAAAAATTATAGATAAAAGTCTAAGGAATAATTTAGGTCATTACCGAAATTTCGATTGGACCCCTCCCTCCCCTGCAATTTTGCATAATATGTATTAAAACCATCGAATGATTTTCTTAAGTAAGTATTATGCGAAATTGAAGGGAAAACAGGGGTTTAATCGAAAATTTTCTAATAACTTAAATTATTCCAGAGATTTCAGTCTACAACTTTTGTTTGAAAATTTTTTCCATTGAAGCCTTTGGTAAAGATATAGGGGAGTTTTTGAAAGGGGTGGACCCTGCGAAAATTGTGGCCTTAAAAAATGTAAATCCAGCTCATTAAAAAAAAAAAAAAGTCCAAAATTCATGTAGAGATGATAATGAATATTTACCTATTTTATGACATCCTGGTTTCTCCCAAGTTTCTGCTTGATGAGTCTGCATAATGGATACGATGGTTAAAAGGCCTATTACCTTGGGTAATTTCCTAGCCATTTTAATGGCTGAATTTTACTTCAATTTCTAGAAATTATTATAAGTAAATTTTCGAAACGATTGCGAAAATCGAAATCATAAAGAATACTTACTCGAAATAATGACGAAGTAGATCTCCCGAGTATAAAAATAGTCTATCAAAGACATTCGACGGTTTCAACTCGACTTTTATGACATTTCTAAAATACTCACGAATCGAGTGACAAAAATGAAAATGAAAACCCCCTAAACGTTGTATCTTCTCACAATGACGTACTTGAATGAAAAAACTTCACCCACGTTGAGTTTCTGCAAAGTCCCATGCGCAATTTTTTTCATCGGATAATTATACCAGGAATTTTATTACAATCTCGAGACGATTTAATGCTTAATTAATGCGTCAGCTTGGATCGATCGTAGAATAATTTTGTTTTATCTGTTTACCAAATGAACTTGTCCGGCGTTTAGTTATGCAATATATTTATGAATGACCATAACTAGGGTTATTTTTGGGAGGGAAAAATCAAAATATCAAAACAATATTGGACCGAACTATAATAAAATAATTATAAATATCAACTCGTGACAGGCATTTCAGAATTAAATTTTCTTCGCTTAAAAAAATAATATTGAAATTGGTTCAAGTGGTGAAAATCCCCTTTACATAGTGACGAGTGAGCTCAATTGTTGTTGTTGTTGTTGTTGATAGCTGGAGTATTCTTGTTGCTCTTGATAGGCGTATTCTTGTTGTTGCTGGATGTACTCTTGTTGCATTTCTTGCTGGATAATACTTTCGTCAGTCGTGTAAAGTCCATTAACGTTGTTTAACACATCCAAAGAGTCTCCCTCGTATTCGTAACTCTCTTGAGATGATGAGCTCGAGCTAGAATCCGAGGCAACATACTCTGGTCCGTATGCGGTGTCTATAACATCGGCATACGGACGTCCGTTTGAGATGGCTAATAAAGCCTGAAAATATGGTAACTTGATTTTAGGCGATTTGATTGGTCGATTTCTTATTAAATCTTTGAGTTTTACTGAGTCACTGTCAGAGACTGGACAAGTATTCAGCGAGTTGACGATAAAATTCAATTGAAATGGTATTGATCGGACTATTAAAAATTCAATACAATCTCAAATGGTAGATTATATTTCTATTTTTTTTCAGAATTTGTTCCTTTTTCAAAATTTTCATTATTATTATTTTTTTTAATCTTACACATACGTATAAAAAACTAGTTTTTCTGAATTCGCCTGTTTTCCAAAATTTCCGTCAATTTTTTAAAGATCAAATTTTATGATTTTTTATTTATTTTTTCAATTAACTATGCAAGTTTGAAAAATTTTCAAAAACAAGTTATTTTTACTTTTACCAATTTTTGCAATTTTTTAGTTTTTCAGAATTTGAAAACTTCAAGTTGAAAAAAAAAGTTGTTCAAATTTTCTCAATTTTTATGATTTTCCGATTTTTTGTAAAATTTGTCAGTCTCTCCGGGATTTAAAATATTTTTCAATTCAATTCAAAAAAAATTAACCTTGCTAGTTTTTCTAAGCATCAGGCGTGTTTTTTATACGTTTCAAAATTTTCCACTTTTTTCTACTTACTTAGATATTTGAATTTTTTTGAATTTTTTACTTTTTGAAATCCTTGTTTTCCAATTTTGAAGATTCAAATTTTTCTTTCAAATTTGTCAATTTTTCGAAGTTTTTCAATATGATTTCAAAATTTGCCATGTCTGATTTTTTTTCTTTAATTCGTAACTTTTTTAAAAATTAGTTTTTCCAATTTGGCAAAATTTCGAAATTGGCTGTAGATACTATCTCGAGCTCTGTTTTTTTTTAATTTTCTTGTTTTTCAAAAATTTTTTAATTTTTTGACCATTTTTTTATTTTTTTTTGCCAATTTACCAAAATTTTTACTTCTTTATTTTTTTCATGATTTTCCTTTTTTTTAAAGATTTGTAATGCTAGATTTATCAATTCTCCAAAGCTTCTTTATTTTGTACCTATGATTCTTGAATTTTCCTAAATTTTCCAAGTTTGAATTTTTTTTTAAGTTGTAACTTTTTCGAGAACATGTTTTTCTAATGATGGCAGTTTTCAAAATTGACTTCCAGTTGCTTAGAATTTGAAAATTTATTTAATTTTCACTAGATTTTTAATTCTTCAAATTCTGAGAAATTTTCAGTTTTTAAAAATTGGTCAATAAGTTTGAAATTTTTTTCAAATTTGCAAACTTTTTCAAGGACAAGTTTTTCTGATTTTTTTAAGTTTTCAAAATTTACTCATTTTTTTATTTTTGAACATTTCTTACTTCATTGAAAATTTTACTGTTTCGAAAAATTTGTCAAGCTCAAGGTTAAAATGTTTAAAATTTCAACTTTTCCAAAACCCCATTTTTCAAACTTTAAAATTTTTTTAAATCAAGTGGTTTCAATAAGAATTTGATTTAAAACTTTTTGTTTACAAATGTCACTGTTTTATGAACATTTTTAACTTTCAATTTGTTGGTTTTTCAAGATTTGCGTTTGTTTCAAATTTATAGGTGAAAATTTTAAAAAATTTTCAGTATTTTTCAACTAGGTAGTTAAAATTCTTCATAAATTGCAAATTTTTTTTTTCAAAATTCTTCTATAGTTAATTGAAATTTAATTTCAAAAATTCACCAATTTTTCAATATTTGATGATTTTTGATGATTTTCTATTTTATTTTTTTATTTTCCAAATGTGAATTTTTTTTATCATTTTAAACTGGGGTTTTCTAATTTTGTCAATTTTATTAACTGATCAGTTTCTCAAAATTTGAAAAAATCTCATTTTGAAAATTTTTAATTTCTTAGACCTAATTTGTTATTTCTGTTTTTTGATGTTTAAAGTTTATCAAATTTTTACAATTTTCCTGTACCTTTATATTTTCTTTTTTTTTCAACTCAATTTTTGATAATTTCAAATTTTTCTCAGCGTTTTTTTCTCAAATTTTTTCAAGTTTGAAAGTTATTTTGTCACTTACCTAGGTATTCAAAAACCAATCTTTCAAAGTTAGTTACCTGTTTTTCAAAATTCGGAAATTTTGTCGATTGTTGAAATTTTTTCAGTGGAAAAAAAACTGTTTTTCAGTTTTGCCAATTTTTTTATATTTTTATTTTATTTTATCTTGAGGCGGTTTTCGAAAAAAGTTATCGTTTTTTAAAAATGTTAACAAAACAAAATTTTCATTTTTTCGTTTCTTGAGGTGAAGGGGACTTTAGATCTACACAAATCACAGTTGTTTGACGAAATTGGAGAAATTTTAAATTTTTATTGAAAATCTGTATTTTAACTTATAAAAAAAGTACCAAAAATTTTCTCACTATTTGGCTGACACCAATTGAGCCAAAAAAAAACCAAAAAAAACAGTGCTTATAAAACTAATGCACCAAGTAAGTGGAATATTAAATCATAAGTAGAGGTAACATACCAAAGCACAAGCTGTCAACAAAGTTAAAGACGCGGAAGCCATTTTATTAATCAATGAAACAATTTAACTGCACTGTACAATCAGACTTTTCCAAAAAACGAATTACAATTAACGGTCTGGCCAAATTGTTTTTATATAATATCCACGTTTACTTAATCAGTTCATAGGACAGCTCATCCGACGCTACAATGTGTATAGATACTAGTACCCATTTGACATAGGTAAATATGTAGTTATAAAACTTTGAAATGGAATTTTTTGTTCTCTCTACTAAAGTTGCCCTGGCACATAAACTTGTCATGATATTTGACACCAAACCAAAATCATCGCTTCGGTATGTGCCTACAAGTATATATAGTCACACTTTGTTATTTTGAACAATACCATTGTAGTGTCAAATTGCAAACCTTAATTATGCAAATATTTTTGAACTAATTTTGCGAGATAAGTGGTGAATTATTTTTATTTTCACTTTATACTCGTACCTATCTGCCTTTATCGAAGGACTTTTTTCATTTTGTTTGCAATGCAATTACGTAATACACTTGTTTACAATAAACGCCTATGACCGTATAGTCAAATTAGGCTCATGAAAATCCCATCTGTGTTGATTGTGTAGTTCTGTAGGTAGGTTAGGTCTTAGGTATTTCCAAAATATTAAAGACATAATTACATTAATAATATTCAATTTGTAAAAAAATTCTTTCGAGGCTCCAAACCTCTCCACACTCATGTATTGATTTCAAAAATCAGTGAAAACTACATTATGAGATCGAAACAGAATTGAAGAAATTGATGAATAATTGAGGCGCCAACCCCTCAACTCTTTTTAAATATCCAAGAGATGTACGTAGTAATAAAGAGCTGATTTGAAATCACAGATGTGATGATAATTTGCAAATTCAACTTGATAAAGTTCAATTTGCATAATTCGAAATTAGAGAATTAAAGTTGTGCTAAATTTCCATCTGCTCAAAAACCTTATTTTTAGAATAATTTAGTAAATTTTTTTCCAAAAAATATTAGGTAGGTATTTTTTTCAAGAAAAATTCAAAATTCTATTTTTCAACAAAAAGTTGAAAATTTTGATTGTTAAAAATTGTAAATTTAATTTTTCAACAAAAATTTTAAAATGTTTAATGATTTTGATTAAAAATAATAATTTTTAGGATAAAAGAAGGTAAAAATTAAAAAAAAAATTGTTTTCGGCAAAAGTTTAAAAATATGTTTTTCAGCAAAAAATGAAAAGCTATGTTTTTGAAAAGAATGAAGAAGATGAAAAGTGTTTTTTTGGGAAAAAAGGAAAAATGCTGTTCAGCAACAAAAATTGAAGAAAAAAATTACTGCAAAACTTGATACTTGAGTCAAGAATTTTGTTTCAAGCTCGGTTTCAAAAAAAAAAAAAGTTTTTTAACTTGAGAAAAATTTGGTATTTCAACGAGATTGATTTTTTTTAAAGCTAAAATTAATTAAGAATATTGGCTTATTCAAAAAAAAGGTTGATAAAAATTTTGTTGAAAAATTAAAAAAAATTTCAACAAGAATTATTGAAAATTTGAGTGTTATCGAAAATTGTGTAATTTTGTTTTTTAATAACTATAATAAAAAAATATATTTTTTGTTAAAAATAAAAAATTCAAAAAATTGTAGGTTTCAAAAAAAAAATAAGTATAATTTCGTTTTGCAACAGAAATTGAATAATTTTGTTGAAAATTGAAAATTAAAAATTTTAACAAGAACTGAAAAACTGAGTGTTATCATTATCAAAAATTGTAAAATTTTGTTTTTCAACTAAAATGAAAAAATATATTTTTTGTTGAAAATAAAAAAATCCAAAAAATTATCGTTTTTCAAAAAAAAAATGAAGTTTTATTTTGCAACAGAAGTTATTAATTTTGTTGAAAATTGAAAATTAAAAATTTTGTCAAAAAATTGAGAAAATTATGTTGAAAAAAAAAAACTAAAAACCTTTCACCCCCAAAATTTAAAAAAAAAATTGGGTTCAAAAATTAGGAAATCTTTCTAAAATAAAAAAAGATTTTTTTTCTCCAAAAAAATGTTTTTTTATGCAGAATCAAAAAAAAATTGATAGGTGTTCTATTTTTAATTCTCAGAAAATTTACACTCTCTCCTCCCAAAGATCAAGAGATTTTTAATCAAAAAAATTGATGAGAAATATTTTTATTTCAAAACAAATTCCTACCCAAAAAATTTCTGGCATTATCTTACATAGGTACTTATTTGAAAAGTTATAAATTGAAAACAGTGAAACGAGACGACTTTTTATTAAGAAATAATATAATAAAATCACAAAATAAAAGAATACAAAAAAGCGATGATTTGAAAATAATTCTACGAACATTGACAATTTTCCGTCGATTTCGAAATTAACATATTTACGTCGCTTTTCGACGAAGATTCTGCGTAAGATCTCAATCGGAGATCTCCGGCGATTTGTATTTCTTCGTTGCTAAGACATCGCAACACCTGGTAGTGTTTTACCCTCGGTGTCATATTATTATGAAAATTCGAGCCGCAATTGCAATATGAAGAGGCCATTCTGTAAGTAGCCTTCCATTTCCAATAATATTGTCCATCCAGGAATATTCTGGAGAAATCGATTCGAACTAAATTTGTTAAAGACGTTTCCGTCTCACGTCGTGCTTGCCTTGGTATTGGTTTATCGTAGCCTAGAGCTTCATTCCGATTTCTTAGTAAAAGGATCCAGCGACATGGGTGCTTCTTCGAGTACTTCCCAATCGCGTACTCTTGAATTATGCTCGAAATTACGTATCGATTTAATGGTGAATTTCTATTATCAAAGGTCAACGCGAACAAATATTGAACAAGACCAGAATAATCTATGTTGAAATTTGGACAGGGTACTGTGAAATCAATGACATGGCGTAGCACGTGTCGCTCTACAGCCGTGCAATTGTCGAAATTGACAGGATTTTGCGAATCTGTGGTCGTTAAAATAAAATTAAGATAGAAGTAAAAAGCAGCGTACAAACAATTATGGAAATGATGTTTGAATATAATACTCACTTTTACTCACAATATCGATGACATTTTGAAGACTTATGGTTTCGTTGATGTCTTCTTTCGGTCCTAGTTTTGGTTGAAGAGTTGGGTTTGCCATTTAATATCCGTATACTTGATTAATAAACGATTTACAAGACCAAAAACATAAATGATTCAAGACTTACGAGACATTTAAAGATTTAAACCATAAAATTATGCATTAAAGAAATAAAATTTTTTTTTTTTAAAAATCAAAAAAAAATTGATAAGCGAATCGTCACGAACTAATATAGGAAACGTGCAATTCGATTCTTTTCTGTTTGAAAATAGAAATTGAATTTTCATTTTTTTTCATTCAAAAGTAGTTCGTGGCAGAAATGATGAATATTGTTTGAAATAAATTTTTTAAATACATAAATAAATATATAAAAATAATAGAACACTTGCGAAATACATCAGAAAAATATGCGAAATTGGATCAGTGCAAAAATTGGTGCTTCGATAATCGCAAGCTCGTAGTTAGCTCCTATTTTGCACTGCAGCGGTTGGGCTTGAGCTGACAGCTGAGAGCTGAATTTTTCCCAAGTCCAAAACCATGCCAAAACGCCTAATATGCGAAATTCTAGGGGAGGGAAGGGCCCAATCGAAATTTTTATAACGACCAAAATTATTTTTTGGAACTTAATCTACAACTTTTGTTTGAAAAATTTTCCAATTCAACCCCTCCCTCCCCCCATTTTTTAATATTGAGTGTCTTCGTACAAATATGCGAAATTATGGGGAAGGAAGAGTACAATTGGAATTTTTATAATAACCAAACTCATTTCTAAGATCTTGATCTACAACTTTTGTTTGAGATTTTTTGAAATTCAACCCCTCTTTCCCTCCCAATTTTCAATAATGAGCATCCATGTATTAATATAAAAAACTGGAGGGGAGGGAGGATTTCAATTGAAAAAATTTTCAAACAAAAGTTGTAGATTAGGTTTTTAGAAATAATTTTGGTTCTATAAGAATTTCAATTGAACCCTCCCCTCCCCTTGAATTTCGCATATTTGTACGAAGAGACTCAATATTGAAAAATGTGGGCAGGGAGGGGTTAAATCGAAAAAATTTTCAAACAAAAGTTGTAGATTAAGATCTTAAAAATAAGTTTGATTATTATAAAACTTTCGATTGGACCCTCCCCTCCCCTCGAATTCCGCATATTAGGCGTTTTGGACTTTGAAAAAGTTTTGCTCAATCTCAACTGCCGCAGTGCGAACTAGGAGCTAATCTAGAGTCTGATGTCAGCAGCAATAGCAAAGTTTTTTTTATGTTATCAAAATCAAAAATTTATCTAAATCCTCATAGTTTACGATGCATAATAATATTCATCAAATAAAGGCATAATTTTTAAACACTTAAATGGATGTTGATGGTACGAAGAAAGAATGGTGCCAGAATTGCCGCATATGCCTTGATCCGTTCAACTCGCCTGAAGAATTCGCCGAGTAAGTTATACTTGTACCATTTGTATTGTAATCTCGACGACATACGTTTCGCTATTGTTTCATTGCTCTTACGATTACAGCCACCTGAGGAATAATCACTGCTCCCAAGAAGGTGGTTCTTTCGTTTGCTTGTATGGAGAAAATCGAGTGTGCCCATCGTTACCAGTCGAAGGTGTTAGTGACGCGGATTATGAAAGGCACATTTACAAACATCACATATTCATTCGTAGCAAATACCAACGTCATAAAAGACAAGCCAGCATTATGTCGACAAGCTCGGATCAATCATTAGATGATAAATGGAATGTTTATTCCGCCTCGCAGAATTTAGCTGCAGTTTTAAATAATCCTAATAAAATAAAACAAGTAAGCTTCGAATATGATTGTCGATTAAGTTCGTGTTGTTTATGTTATTCACCTTATTTTTGAATTGCAGAAAGACTTCTTTACCAAACAGTGGGGTGAAGGATTTTGCGAAGTTAATCATGTTCCTGATCCACCTTATTTACCAACTATTACGAAACAACATTTCGATCCGTATTTGAAAAAGTTATTAAAAGTATGGAACAATATCTTCTCAATTAGAACACGTTGCCAATAATTCTGGAGTTAATTATTCTCATTTATTCATTTGCAGAGATATCGCAGACGATCAAAGTTACAAAAAAATCGATCAAATGATCCATCACAAGTTGAAATATCACCAAGTTCGTCATCTTCGAAGTTACAATCTCTCGGTAATTTTTCATCGTTGATTTAATCTGCGGTTTGATTCGTAATTTTAAACGTTTTCTCGGTTCTGTTTTACAGAAAAAGTAACCTTCGAAGTACCTGATATATTTTTAAAAAGTAAATTCGACCTAAGCTGCGTCGATACGTTCAACTTCGTATTTCCACACATCACCGAATACATAAGACCGGAGCAGTCGTCTACGGAAATAGTTCCTGGTAAAACTAGCAGTCCTTCGAATAGGCCGAAATTATTACAAGAAAGAGTAACTAATTTTTTACGTATTTAATTTCGCACCCGGTATTTTTTTAAATTGGAGAATTGTATTTTTAGCTAAGTCATTACCTAGACATGGTAGAAGTTCAAATTGCCAAACAAGTGTCATCCAAATCAGATGCTTTTTTTCATACAATGACTTCTCACGATGCTCTGATGGAGAATTTGAGCCAGACAATTACTAAAGTGCGGACCTTGAGGTGAATATTTAAAATACTCGGCGATGCATGAGTTATTTTATCGATTTTGTAATAATTGTGTAATTTTTATAGAGGTAAAATTCAAAGTATCGATAACAGTCTAGTCACAAATTCGTTGAAAATTTTGAAAGGAATTAGATCTCGTAATAATTATTGTCTAGTCTTACGCAAGGTACGTTGTAATCTTTCGAGAACGTCTTATCGGTTTATTTATTTTGCTAATACGTATTTTATTCTCGTTCGCAGCTGAAAATAATGGCTACCGTTTACCAGACTCAACCTACGGTTAAATTATTGTTATCAACTCCGGATTACGTGGCTGCTTTGGATTTAATCTACACTACGAAACATTTACTAAATAACGAATTAGCGGGAATACATTGTTTTAGGTACATTCAACATTATTTTTAGTAGAAGTTTGACCTAAACCGTTTGTTCATCTTTTCGTTGCTCTTTTTAGACATTTATCGTCGGAATTGAACGAAGTAATCAAAATGATCGACGCTTTGATGACCGGTGAAATGGAACGTTACGCGACGACAGATTTAAATAGGCCTCTGGTTGAATCAGAAATTCAAACAATTGAAAAAGTAACCCAATCGACCTCAGATTGAGCCTATGTCAAGGCAAACCTAATAACCTCGCGTTAAAAATATTTCCAGGATAAATTATTATGCATAATCATGGGCATGCTAAGAAGACAATGCTTCTCATTCGTCGATTTCTACTGGCGAGAGTCCTACGCCGCCATCAAAGCTACAATTAAACAAGCAGTCATCGAAATCGTAGCCAAGAGCGATTCGCCGAATTTTAGAAACGGAAACGAGCACCTGAATGATGTTCTGACTTTGGAAGAACAATTGAAATTGCTGACTGTGGAAGAATGGGTGGCACTTTTACGAAGCATTGCGACTTCTTTGATTGTGTTGCTGAAAAGGATCAAAGTAATCGAGCTTTGGTTTAATACCAAATTGAAGTATTTTTCGAAGTACTCAAATTTTTTCCTTTTTTTTTTTGCAGAGTGCTCACGATATAATGGTGAAAGCTGTACGTATTTGCAGCGACAGTAGCGGAAACTCGTCCGACGATGGTTCTCAGACTTCTCAAAAAGAAGCCATGTAAGTTAATGAAATTGCCATCTGTGGAATAATTCCGAAATTAATTTATTTTGGTATTTTGCAGCTTGTCTCACGAGTCTGACTACTTCTTGGATGAAGAAAATCTGAAAATAATTAATAATAAGTTATCACACCTGATTACCTCAGCTTGCCAATACGTTTCCGAACGATATGCTCATGTTTTGTCCAAAAGGTCTTTAACTGATAACGTGTAAGTACTCTGGTCGAATTTTCAAACACTTCTCAACTTCTCGAAATAATAATTTATAATTTTTTCTTCAGCGATAAACTAAACGGAAAGCAAAGTAACGCGTCCAAAATGACCCCAGCTACCAATTGGTTCGCAGAACAGGCTACCCTGAGTCAACTGAACCAAGTTAGGACCTATGTAGATGAATTATACGACACGTGCCAATCGTTAAATCCAAATGATACCGTTCCTATGGCGTTGAAATCAGCTTTCAAGACAGAAGCTACTAAGTTTATGAAGAAATTCCACGAAGATCGATTGAAAAAGATAGATATGATTTTAGATACCGAGAGCTGGAGAGAAGCTCAAGTTCCTGTACAGTTTCAATCTTTAGTTAACCAAATAATTGAATTAGGTACGTATCAAAATACGATAAAGTGATGAATTTTTTTCTCTGAAATAATTGAGAGATTCTGTCAAAAATTTAAAAAAAAGTTGAAATATTTCTTATTAGGCATGCAAAATAATGCATTTTTTTAATGTTCGAAAATGAGAGATTGCTTTCCAAAGCAAAAATACTGAATTTTTTCACAAATTTGAAAAATGTTTTACACCCAAAAATTAGAATTTTTTCTTCAAAGAATTCAGAGATGAAAGATTTTTTAAAAATAATTATGCTAAAATTAAAATTTAAAAAAATGAATTCTAAAAAGTCTGAATGATTTTATGAAATTTTTTCTATTTAAATGTTGAAAAATCCCCCCCCCCCCCCCCCAAAAAAAAAGGAGTAAGAAAAATGATATAATATTTTTTATACCTACATAGGTATCCCATTTCTTTTTTTTCAAAAAGTTCAAGTATATTTTTTCTCTACAAAATATTCAACAACAAAAAATCTTTAAAAATACTCCAAAAAATTAAGAATTAATAATTCAGTTATTCTAAAAAAAAAATAGATAATTTTCCCTTCAAAAAATTCACGAGACTTTTCTTCAAAAATTTGAGAATTATTTTTATTTCAAAGAAACTAGAAATTTTTTGTTAACATTTTAATAAATTGAGGATGAAGAGGAGGGGGAGGAAGCTTTATTCCAAAAGAATTGTTCAACATTTTTCATTTTCAAAATTTTAATTTAGAAAATTTTTGTTCTAAAAAATGGATTAATTTTTGCTTCAAAATTTTGAAAATATTTATATTTATATGTACATCAAACAAAGTTTTTTTCCAAAAAAATTGAGATTTTTTTTTCTTCGAAAATATGAAAAATACGCTCTTAAAAATTCGCATTTTTTTACCTACTTCAAAAATATTGAAAGATTTTTTTCTCCTAAAAATGCTAAAAAATATTTCATTTCAAAAAATGAGAAATTTCTTGTTCTGAAATAATAAATTATTTTATTTTCTGGTTCAAAAATTCTTTCTCCAAAAATTGAAAAAAAATTTACTACAAAAACTAGATTTTCTTAAAAAAATAAAAATAAAAAATAATAATAAAAATAAAATAGACAAGAAAAATTGTAATTCCAAAACAATTGAAAAAATTTATTGTTTCAGAAAAATCTGAAAGAAAAAAGTGAAAATTTTTCATTAGAAGGGAAATTGAGAAATTTTCTCTTATACATTTTTAAAAAAATTTATGCCTATTCAAAAAAAGTAGAATAATTTTTTGCTCAAAAAAAAAGTACTTTTAATAAAAATTATGAGATCTTTTAGCCAAAAAATTTAGAAATACTTTTATACTTCAAAAAATTGACAATTTTCTTATTTTTTCAAAAAGTTTGAAAATCTTCTTCATACGAGTACAAAAAATTCCGAGAATTATGATATGGAAAACCATTTTTTTTTACAAAAATCAAATAATTTTTGATTCTAAAAAAAAAATGATGACATTTTTCTCTCCAAAAATCTAAAAGCCATTTTCTTCTTTAAAAACAGATTTTTTATACAAAAATAAAATTCCGTCTTAATTTTTTTTTTTTAATGGAAAATACTTCATTCCAAAAAATTAAGAAATTTGCAGTTATTCTGAAAAAATTAGATAAATAATTTTTTGCTTCAAGAAAGATCACGAGAATTTTCCCACCCAAAATTTTAAAAACATTTTTTTCAAAAAAAAAAAATAAAAATAAAAAGTTTGAAAAATATTTGCTCCAAAGAAAATTTTTTCTTCGAAGAAAAAATTAATATTTTAAAATAAGATGCGTTTTTCTACGAAAAAATGAGATTTTTTTTCAATTTTAATTTCTAATTTCTCCTTAAAAAGTAATGATTTTTCTCAAAAAAAAAAAAATTGAAAAAAAATTTATGACTTTTTTTTACTTATTTTAAATTGCCGACCATTTTTTAAATTTTTTTTTTTTTGAACGAAGCATACTGTAAATATGTCAACTAATTGATTTTTTTTTTTTGTAGGAAAATTCACAACTTATAAAGGCGATACTAACTCTATTGCTACTGATAAACCTGCTGATACTTTATACATAGGCAAAGAGAAATTCGTAGTGATTGGGTAAACCTTTAATTTATTTATTTTACGTTTATCAATCTCGACTCTTATTGTTTTAACCGCTGTGTTTATTTCAGGACGGTTTTGATGCTAATCAACGTAATATCGGAATACTGCGTCAGAGCCGAAGACGACACCCTCTCTGCTCAATGCATATTACGTTATTTAGCCGAATTATTGCAACTATTCAATCGTAAAAGTTGTAAATTGGTTCTGGGGGGCGAAGCATTATCGGAGAGAACCGGCTTGAAGAAAATCACCAGCTCGAACTTAGCCTTACTCATGAGAGCGTTGCAATTACTGTTGAAACTGCTACCTCATATTAAAAGCCATTTTCAAAGTATGATCTCAAGTATTTCAATTTACTCTTAGTCTGATAAATTTTCCTACTGATTTATTTCGATCAATTTTTCGATAGATTTGTTACCGTCAGATGCGCAGCAAACAATCAGCTGTTTGGATCGAGTCTCCGATGAACTTTATTTACACGTCAAAGATATTAGTGTGAAAATGCTATCAATTCCGTCACAAATTATCGCTACCGAGTTGAAGAACTGGGAAGCCAAGCCTCCTGTACCGTCCAAAGCGTTCCAGAATTTATCAAAGTACTACTATAAATTATAAAAAAAAAAGCTACGATACGAGTGGAATTCTTATCAATCGGTGTTATTTTCAGAACGTTGAAAAAAATGCACGAGGTCATTTCCGGTATATTGACCGATAACGACGTTCACGATTTATATAGAAAAATTAACATAAAGTTTAGAGACGTTTTGAGGGAACGAATCGTCAAAATGAACATAGTAAATGATGGTGGACCTCAACATGGGTACGTAGCATAATTTTTTTCGGTGGCTTCTCTGTCCAAATATCTAACTTGAGTTGTATATTTCAGCGTCGTAACAACCGAATTATTCTTTTATCTTCAAGACTTGAAAAAAATCGGCGCTTTACCGGAAAACGAATTGAACGAATCGATGATGAATGATCTGTGGTCATAAAAAAACTACGCCCATAGTCTCGTTAATTATTTTTAATTTAGTTTTTATTATTTTTTTAAGACTGCATCGTGCATCTATACGAAATGATGAGTCTATATTTCGTTACGTTAGGTAGTTTTTTCTGGCCGTAAAGAAAAAAAAAATTTATGTGATACGCTATATTATTTATCATTGTTGTTGTTGTTTTCGTTTTTCGTTTTGTTTTTTCTCCATTTTCCCATTATTTATTTATTATTTTTCAAAAGCATCTGTGATTTATGAATCGGTTTTAATTGAATATTGTAGTTTTATTTATTTTCGCGTGCGATTGTGTTCTCGTACTCGTACAGTAATTAGGTACGTATGTTCTAGTTTAAAATTAGGTCACGTATTTTAATTGGAAAATTGAAAACTGAAAAACTCGTTCTGCGTGATTAGATGAGATAGAATTTACACAGTTGTAACACGTTGCGAAAGTTAAGTTGTGTAATTTTATACATTTCTATGTTTCTATTCAATTGGTGAATTTATTTTGATAATTTGATAAAAAATTTCAGTTTTATGTAAGACAACGACCTTATAATATCTCTTTTTTCGCTTATAGACTTTTAAGAGAGTTTGTTGTATTACGTACTAAACATACGCAGTATTACATCGGAAACTAACGTTGTGAGCGTATACCAAATACATTCATATTTTTTTTTCAATTTTGTTTTTTATTATGATTTTAGGAATACCTATATACGTTGTTGTATAGTTGTTGTGATGGTTTCATTACGACGATTTGTTTACGTGTGCTTATTATTTCCGAGGAAATTCTGAAATTCGGTTTAAAATAGGAATTACGTGATGTACTTACGAAGAAGCTCGAGAATTATTTTACGCTTAGCTAGGTATTTTTTTAGATTCTATTCAATTTAATCATTTTCTTAATCTAGGTTGGTAAGTTGATTTGTTTTATTTATTTTGTTTTTTCAATTTTCCAGTTTGTTTATTCGTGTTACGACTTTGGTTGCTGTTATCGATACTAGTGATGAATGCGATTTCAACGAAAATGTAGAATGCAGTTAAATTTTGCTTAGGTATGGGAAATTTAATGAGTCGATTATTATCAGAGCTGGAAACTTTGGAATGTAGGTGTAGCTCATTTTTTCACGAAGGGGTGGCTGGTTAAAAGTTTCTAAATATTCTTCGTAACAGTGGAAATTTTTTACTCCAGAAAAAGTGATATCAAAATTCATTTTTTTTTAAATTCACTTTATCATTTTTTTTTATTTTTAGCTAAATTTATTGAAAAATTGAATAAAACTCTTAAACTCTTTTGGAAAAACTTCAAAAAAATTATAAATAGTTTTGTAATAAATAACTAAAAAAAAAAAATCAGTAAAATTAAATTACAATATAATTGAGAAATTTTTTACTTGAAAAAAATGGTAAATATTTTACTCCTAAAAATTGAGACCAAAAAATTAAAAAAAAAACAACTATTTACTTACCACCACAATTTGAGCAATTTTCTACTCTAAAACAGAACTGAAGAAAAAAAATGATTTTTCCCTCAAAAAATTGATCTGTCAATTTTCTCAAAAAATTCAAAAGTTTTTTTATTTCAACAAAACAACTAGTTCAAAAAATTGAGAAATATTTTTTTTACCTATAAAAAAATAGGAACTTTGTATTCCAAAAAAATTGAAAATTTTTAAAAAAGTCAGCTAAAAATTGAGAAATTTTTAGATATACTCACTCCAAAAAAATTAAAGAAAAAAACTAAAATTTTTAAAAATATTGCTCAAGTGCTGATCCAAAAAAAGTCGGAAATTATTTTATTCCAAAACAAAATTGAGAAATTTTTCAAAAATTATTTTATTCCAAGAAAAATTGAGAATTTTTTTTCTGATCCCAAAACATTGAACAAATAGAAAAATAACTGAAAAAATTTCTCTTCAAATAATTTTTACTCCCAAAAAAGTTTTAAATAATTTCTCCAATGAAATTGAAACATAATTAATAATATCGAATCAGATTCTAAAAAATGATTGAAAGAAATTGAGATTTATTTTATTTTTCATAAGATAGGTAGTTTGGTTCAAAAAATTGAAAAAAAATCTGCACAGAAATGAACTAAATTTTTCACTCCCAAAAAAATTGACAATTTTTCTTTCTCAAAGGAATTGAGACAAAATATTGAAAATTTTACGCTTTTTCCAAGAAAATGTATTGTTTCCAAAAAAAAAAAAAAAAAAAAAAAATGAAAAAAATTCTGCCCAAAGAAGTTGAATTTTCTCCAAAAAAAATAAGACCAGAATTTGTGAATTTGATCTGAAAAAACTTGCATTTTCAATTTCCTAAAAAGTAGACTTTTTTCCATAAAAAATCGAGTCAAAAAAATTAATAAATACCTACTACTCCAAAAACTGAGAATTTTTTATTCAAAAAGAAGTGAAAGAAGTTTTTTTTTTAAATCTAAAAATTAAAAACAAACTCCCCCCAAAAAATGAAAAAAAATCTTCTTTAAAAAATTTAACTTTCGCAATCCGAAAAATTGCAATAATTTCTCAAAAAGGTTAAAAGGAACAAAAAATCCATTTTATCGAAAAAAAAAAATTATCTGAAGGCCTTTTTCTCAGAAAAATTCAAAGAAAATAATTATTTAGATTTTTTTCTCTCAAAATTGAGATTTTATTTTTCCCAAGATGCAGATTTTTCATAACCGTAATACGTCTGAAATTTGCGTTAAAAAATTGATTTTTTTCAAGAAATAAAAAAGTTTATTTAAAAAAAAAAATTGGAAATTTTCTTACTACCAAAAAATTGAAAGATTTTTTCTCCATAAAAACTTTGAATTTGATTTTCTTTTTTAGAAAAAATGAGAAATATTTTTTCATGTCAAAAAATGTAAATTTTTTCTTTTCCAAAAGAATTATGACAAAAATGGGAAATTTTCCTACTCCAATAAAATTATGAAATTTTTTCTCCTGTAATTTAAAATTTTTTTTCCCAAAAATTTGAGAAACATTTTTTTGCAAGAAAAGGGTAAATTTTTATTTTCTACTTTAAAAAATGGGATTTTTTGCCGAAATTTAATTTTTTCATTTGAAGAAAACAAAGAATCTGGGGCAGGAAGTAAGTATCTAGCTATCTACGAGTACGTCTTGATATTTTTTCTTTTCCTCAAAAAAAAATTTCATCTCCTAGAGTCTTAGCCTTTGAGGATTTATTCTCGAATCCCATAGCAGAAAAGTTGAAGATTTTTCAGTCCAAAAAAATTGACAAAATTTTTCAATTTTCATTTCAATTTCCAAAAGAATAAAACTAAAAATAATTGATTTGATTTTTCATTCCAAAAAAAAAAAAAAATGGAAATTTTTATTTATTTTTTTGTTCCGAAAAGTTGTGAAATTTTCTACCTGGAGTTGACGACTCAACTTCTTCTTTTTGATTTTGACGATCGAAATTATTTCAAAAACGTTTCTTTTCCCTGAAAATTGGAAAAATTTATTGAAACCATTTATTTTTATTCAACGCGGCAACAGTGGATTCCCAGGTGAACTGATTTTCGCAACTCAACTTTGGTAACATTGTTTGTTTACATCGAGTGTTTGAGTTTGATAAAAACTTTTCAGTTTTGGGTTTTTTCGTATTTTCTGCAATAATTTGTAAAATTTTGTGATTTTTATAGCTTATTTATTGTTTAGGAATCGACCATCGTTTATAAGAATGTAAGTAACCCGATTTATCGTATTTTCGTAGGGATATCTTGGTTCCAAACTGATGCTACTATCAACTTCAGCCGATACTTTCGATCACTCTGCTTGGTTCTTCGGTATCATCTTTCTTTAAAAATATGCCATTGCCGCTAAATTATGCATATTTTTCGCATTTTATGCAGTCTAAAGTACACCCAAGACTAGATTCTATCAATATCTTGGCGTTGGTTTGCTTATTATATCAAATCTGTAGCTTACGATTCGAGTATAATGTACCTAACTTATGCTGCCAGCAGCTACGTTTTTGCTCATAGTATGTTTTCGTAAATTTGTCAAGAACTGGGTTAAATTCATGAATTTAAATTTACGAGACTGTTGATATGATTAGGAAGTGAACTAGTAACTTGATAGTACTCGAAACGAATTAAGATTTTATGTATTCCATCTTGAATCTGATAAATAGCTTGGGGTGTTTTGGGTGGACGATAACAGACCATGGTTTAAACCCCATATTACTCCTTTCAACACCCAATCCATCCAATAAATTAATATATTTTGTTAACAGCTCCCTTTAATTGATAAAAATTCGATCGAAAATATCCTTCAATTACGCTACATCCTTATCAGCATTAAACTTATTAAGCATGACTGTTAGGTCTACATTTTTCTCCCACTACATGTTCCCACTCGTTGATTGCGATTCATTCGAAACTCGTGTTCAGATTTAGGCATAATACGGTTCAAACATTGATAAATTCACTCGTATCGGAAGTGTTCAAAGTTAACAAATGGTTACCTGCTGCGATGTTCTCGAATTATTTTATTTCGGTACAATTTACATACGTGCTAAACTAGGATCGTATTATTTTGTAATATTTTTACGTTGAATTTCGGTGCACTTTGAAACTCGCAAAGCTCACTCGAGATGTGATTTTTTATCGACTTATCGCGTCGTTCGTTTCGAGATGTGAAATTTTTGCAATTTATTCACGTTCGAATTCGCTGGTTGATTTTTTTTCCACCATGAAAAATGAAGAAGTATCGGTGGTCAAATGGTACAAAACTGATCGACGCCAGGTGGCTCGAAAACGATGGGCTTTGCTAGCCGAAGCTTTATTTTCAAAATACAGACAGCCCGGAGGAGCTGGCGAGACTGAGAATAACTTTTTCGATATTTTCAAAATCATTCCATTAGCCGATCTTTCATCTCGAGACGACCATTGGTCCGAGTACTCTGTGATAATAGACGACGATCCGGTCACTGTGAAAATTCGCCATCTCGTCAGAACCTTCACCATCGAAGAACTGATCGGATTCAATAACACTGGTAACGTCAAAGTGTGGCCTTCCGAAGAAATCCTGGCGTACGTTTGCCTCAAACAGAAGCACTTTTTTCGAGATAAATCCGTCCTCGAGGTAGGAGGCGGTATGAGCTGCATGGCTGGAATTCTACTCAGTCGATCAGTCCAGTGTGCTTCGATCCACGTGACCGATGGCAACATCGTATCTGTGGAAAATGTACGTGAAATAGTCAAACAAAATCTACCCACAAAGTGCCCATTAACTTGCGACGTACTCGTATGGAACGAGCATGGTAAACATTGCCGAACCTACGATGTGATTTTAGCAGCTGATTGTTTATTCTTCGAAGACAGCCGAGCCCATTTAATCGAGCTCATATTCTCGTTGCTGAAAAATGAAGGAGTCGCTTTGATCGTGGCGCCCAAACGAGGCGACTCTTTGAGTAAATTCGTCGAACAAGCTCGACTCAAAGGGTTCGTCTGCAATTTGCATCAAGAGTACGACGATATTGTATGGTCTCAGCACGTGAAATTATCCAAGGAACGAAGAGATTACGACCAAGATGTACATTTCCCTTTATTTTTAGTCCTCGAGAAACGTAAACCATCTGTACCGTCGATACTCGAGAATACATCTTTATGGTCCAGTTGATACCGAAATACGATTCCAAAGAGATGTTAATTTCCGTTCATAAGGCGATGGAGTGTGCCAAAGTCAACCCCCCTTTACTTTCCATTTACTAGTCTGTAGATATTTACTCGGTTTACGATTTTTTTCTTTTTCATATCCAGGGCCGGCAACTTGAAATTTTTTAGGATTTAGATCGAGTTTTTTCGCGAAGGTTTCCGATTTTTTTGCGAAAAATTGTAAAATTTTTAAATTCCAAAAACAGTTGAAGATTTTCTTCTACAAAAATTTGGAAAATATTTTTCTGCATAAAACTGATACTTTTCTTTCCAAAAAATTGTGTTTTTTTTTTGGATTTTCTCGCATTATAATTTTTCCAAAGAGTTGGAAATTTTTTGAAAAATTGAGAATTTTTTACCCAAAAAATTGTGTTTTTTTTAGAAAATTGTGAATTTTTCTCCGAAAAAAATTGGTAATTTTTTTCAAGAAATTGGTAACTTTTTTCAAGAATTTTTCTGCAAAGAATTAGGACCATAAAGGCGAGGTGAGCCAGAATAAATTATGACCTAACATCGTCATAATTCAATAGAAATGCATAAGAAATGAATAAGTAGTACCTATTATAGAGATTTCTTTCCACTCCAAAGGTTCAAAAAAAAAAATCTCTGAAAAAGTGAGATATTTGTTCGTTCTAAAAAAATGAAGTTAAAAAAATGAAGTTTTTTTCTTCAAAAATTCAGTTGACCTTATTTTTCTTCGAAAAAAAAAATCCCTAAAAAAGTGATAGTTATAATTTTATTTGTTTTTCGAAAAAAAAAAAAAAAAAAAAAAAAAAAACTGAACAAAAATTACCTCCCTAGGTACCTACTTATTTTTTTTTACTTCAATAAAATTATGAAATTTCTCTATTCCAACAAAATAGTTTTTTCTCCGAGAATATTATAATTTTTTACTCCGAGAAAATTAAGAAATTTTTTACTCGAAATAAAAATTTAAAAGATTTTTTTCCCCAAAAAATATTTTTCCTTGGAAAAAAATTCAGTTTTTTAACTTCAGAGTCACCTTCTTTCCGCTCTTCAAATATGATTAAATTTTTTTTCGAAACAAGCAGAAGGTTTCTTCTAAGAATTTGAAAGAAATTTTTTTCACTCTAAACAATAAATTCATATTTTCTTTCAAAATAATTAACTAAGTAGGTACATTTTTTTTTCTTTAAAAAATTTAGAAATTTTCATATTATGTATGAAAAAAATTGTTGTTGTTGTTTTGTAAATATTTTTTATTCCAAGAAGATTTCAAGATTTTTTTCCCTATAAAAATTTGAAAAATATTTTACTCCGAAAAAATGAGATATTTTCTTTTTAATTAGTAGACGCTTTTTTTCAACAGATTTTTTTCTCAAAAATATTGTAACGCAGTTCACCTTCTTTTTTTAAATTGAGAAATGTTTTATGATGACACAAAAAAAAATGGAAATACCGATCTGCTCGCAAGAGAATTCGAAATTTTTCTACAATGTTCCAAAAAATATTGTAGGTAAATAAAAAAAATCAATATTTTTTTTCTCAAAAAAAAAAAAAAAAAAAAAATGTACCTATCTTATAAAAATTTGAAGATTTGATTGAAAATTTGTTTTACAAAAATAATTCATTATCGATTTTTTTTTGTCCAAAAATACAGCAATTTGTTATTTCAAAATTTGAAAAAATCTGTTTTCCAAAAATCAAGAAAAACTTATTTATTTTTGTAACAATAAAATTGAGAAATTTTTCAAATTCTGAAACATTGAGAATTTTTTTTAAAAATTCAAATATTTTCAAAAATTGAAAAAAAATCAAGAGACTATTTAATGAAAAAATTTAAAAAATAATTTGCTTTAAAATACAGAGATGAATCTTCTTATTCAAAAAACGGAGATTTTTTTCTCCCAAAAAGTCAATAGACCATTTTCTACAAAAAGCTTGAATTTTTTAAAGCTTAGGTGCCCCTTTTTTGGCTTTTAATAAATTTAGAAAATCATTTGTGATGACTCAAAAAATACTTAAGTATGCTTCCCCTAAAAATTCCGAATTTTGCCCCAAAATCAAATTTTTCATTCGAAAAAATTGAATACTAATTTCACATTCTAAAAAAAATTGGAAAAATTTTTGATTTAAATTGGAATTCCAAAAAGTTGAGAATTTTTTTTTATTCAATAGGTAAAAGAAAAAGAAATAAAAATTTTTTATTTTCACCTATTCAAAAAAAAAAAAACTGACGCATTTAATGCGTCAGAAAAGCTGATTTTTTATTTTAATCATTTATTAAATTAATAAAATAATATTTTATCATTATAAATTTTTCTTTTTGATTTAAAAACAAAATAATTTTTACCAAAATATTTTATAATCAAATTCTTATTTATCAAAATTTTACATTATTTAAAATAATTTACCTACCAAAATTTACAAATTTATTAATAAAAATTTTAAAAACTATAATTTTTATTACGTTTTTTTAAAGTAGGCAATAATTTTATATATTTTTTTTTCAATTTCAAAAAAATCATTTTAAAAAATTCTAAGTTATCAAAATTTTAATTTAGCTAGGTACTTCGAAGTATACCTAATATTTAAAAATTATTATTCAACAAAATTCTTTTTAGTGTTTTTTTCCTCAACTTTTAGAAGAAAAAATTTAAAATTAATAGAAATGTAAAAAAAAAATTAAAATCAATTAATAAATTTTTAATCATTTTTCTGATAATAAATAATAGAAAAAAAATTTCATCTCTACGTTTTCGATTACCTTTGTTTCTTTCAAACACGCTGAGTTGTAGTCACCTTAGCTAAAAGGACGTGAATTATTTCTGTATGGGCAACACTGATCAGCATTTAGATCGACTAAATCGATCTTATAAAATTTGATGCATTTTGTTTTATAATGCCTAGCATATTTCAATAAATGATACGACGCGACGTCGACGCGGTGCTCGTCGACGTCTTCGTCGATACAAATAAAGAGGGTAGAAAAGTTTAATTTTCTTCGACCTGAAATAATGAAATGCTAGGCAAAATATTTTTTCGAAATAATGGGTTAAATTGGTCTAATTTAATTCTGACCATTTCTTCCCAAATAATGCGTAGTAATGGTCCAAAATTGCCCAAAAACAATAGGGTTCTATTCTACATGGTCCCCAACCTCCCATTAAAATTTGAATTAAATCGGTCCATTAGAACGAGAGTTATCGCGCGGACAAAATTCAGTACATAAATCAATACATACATACATAAAATCGGAAATCAAAACTAATAGCTGATTTTGAAAAAAATCAGCTAAAAATAGCAAAACTGAGGATTTTATATATTTTTTTAAATCAGATTTTTCTTATTCCAGAAAAATCGAGAAATTTTTTCTCCTAAAAAATTGAAAAATTCAACTGCTGAAAATTTATCTTCAAAAACATTTGGATGACTTTGTTTCTTCCAAAACTTGAGTGATTTTGTTATTCCAAAAAAATTGAAAAATAGATTTTTAATAAAAATATTAACTAGTCTTTATTCAAAAAGGATTAAATTGTTAATTAATTTTTTTGGTACATGATAATTCAAAATATTTCATTGTTGTTGAAATAAATTGTGAATTTTTTCATTCCTGTACAAAAAAAAAGTAAAAACTAAAAAGTCAAAAAATAAAAAAAAATTAATTTCAGCAGTTGAATTTTTCAATTATTTCAGATTAAAAATTTTAAAAAACTATCGCGGAGTTTTTAGAAAAAAAAAGGATTTTATAATTTTTTTTAAATAAAAAAATCGAAAAATTTTGGATTCCAAAAAATCGAATAACCTGCTTCTCCAAACGATTTTTTTGTTCCAAAAAATTGAAAAATAATATATTCCAGAAAAACTCGACAAAATTGAAAATGATTTTTAAAATTTTTATTCCAAAAAGCTGAGAATTCCTTTATTTCAAAAAATTGAAAAAATTGAAAATAATTGTATCCTAATAAACTCCGCGAGAATTGTTCCCAAAAAATGTGGAGATATTTCAAAAAATCTGAAAAATTTCATCTTTCAAAAATAAGCAACAAAAATTTTGTATCAGAAAAAAATTTTAATGTGAATTTTCTTCATTTTTATCTAAGAATTTTTTTTATTTTGATTTATTTTCAAAAAAATTTTAAAAAATTTCCTTGAAAACTTTTTTCTTCCAAAAAATTAAGAAGTTTTTTTTCTTAAAAAAAAAAAAAAAATGAGAAAAATTCCAAGTTTTTTTTTCTCCAATAAAGAACTGGGGTTTTAATACGGTATGTGTGTATTTAATTTGTGTCTTTTTGAAGTTTTTATGGAGTATCTCATTTTATTTTTGAAATTTTTGGTTCATCTCGAGCACTCAATCTAAGACTAAGTTGCCGGTCATTTATGCTCGTATCGAAAACTTGTAGATATTTTTTGTAAATAATTTTATACGTTATTTATTAGTAAAAACTCGTCCTTTATTGAGTGTTAACGTGTGTTTTTTTTCTTTGAAATGTGTAATACATACGTTTATCTATGTAAAGTGGAAACACCGCAAACCTGCGAACATATGTGATAATAAAGATAAAAACGCAAGTGTTTCATAAAACGTTACCGAATATTGATTTTAAAAACCGATGCCTATGTTCTCTCTGTTTATTTTCGCGGTATATTCATTTACCTGAATTAATGGTGTTACGAATTTTCTTTCGAACGAGAACTAAAAGCATTAGGTTTTTGTGATTTATCATTTTATTTCTTTAACGTCTCTATCGAGAGATACGCCAAAGGTTACGATAATCGTCTTACATTATCGATACGTTTACGTAGGTAGTAGGTACCTAGAGCAGAAATACAAGCGGTGCGAACTTGGAATCGAATGTCCGAGTGCATGATGTCAAAATTAGATTTATCTAAGCTCTAATTTATCGTTTGAGAAAAAACTTTCTAGACAATCGAAAACCTTAAATTGAATCGCAATTTAACCCTGTACGTGGCCCATATATCGAACGTATCGCTGTAGGGTTCTTGGTTTTATATTTTTTTCCCAAATACCGACGATTTTATCGTTTTCGGTATTTTATTGGAGTGGCGTTTTATCAAGTGTTATCAAATTTACGAGATGTGGTGGTCTGATACATATTTTTTGTATTCGTCAAAAGAATACAGAAAAATGAAATTATAGAAGATGTTGGAAATTTGGATTACTGAATGAGAGAAGGAAAGAAAAATGTGGGAGGGGTTAATCTTAATGTAAATCGATCACGAAATTAATCGTAAAAATTGACTTCCTATCTCATGTTGGTATCGAGTTATGATAAAACAAAATTTTCTATGCCACGGTTGTGTAATTTTCCCGCCAAAATCAAAAATGGCATGTAAAATGGTCAAATCGGTATTCAAAATAAAGACATTTCAATGGAATTTGATGCACACCCAAAATCTGTCAGATTGCCAAAGTCAGAATTGATATTTTGAGAATTTTCTATGGTGTACCTCGATTTTTTCCCAAAAGGGTGATGGATGGCAATGTTGAATTATTTCCTGTAGAAATTCAAAAAATTGAAAAAATTTTCTACAATAAATTGAGAGATTTTCTCCTCCAAAAAAATTGAATCAAAAATTCGAAAAATATTTTTACTATAAAGTAATTAAAAATAATTTTTAACTTCAAAAAAACGAAATTTTTTTCTTCAAAATTTTATTTAAAAAAAATCAAACTTCTTTCTCCAAAAATTAGAAAAACATTTTCAACCCAAAAGAATTGAGAAATTTTTTCCTCTAAAAAATTAGGAGATTTTTTTCAAAAATTTGAAAAATATTTCTATTTTAAAGAAAATTTACTCCAAAAAATTAGATTTGTTCTGTAAAAATTGGATTTTTTTTTATACCTATTCAAAAAAAAACCGAAAACTCTTTTCTCAAAAAATTTGAGAGATTGAGTATTTTCTTCAAAAATTTGGAAAAATGTTTTACTACAACAAAATGAGATATTTTTTCCAAAAAATAAAGGAATTTTTTATTTAAAAAAATCAAAGCTTCCTTTTCCAAAATTTATTTTAAAAAACTGAGAAATTAATTATCTTTTCCAAAAAATTTGAGATTTCATTTTCAAAAAAAAATACAGGTTTGTTTCTCCAAAAATTCAAAAATAAACCTATTATTTTCACTGTAGAATTGAGAAATTTTTCCTCGAAAAAACTGAGCTGTATTTTCTTTTAAAGGAATAAAAGAAATTTTTGATCTAAAAGAATGAGATTTTTTTTCAAACCAATTAAAAAATTCAAAAAAAAATTTCTTCGAGAATTTTTCACTTCTAAAAAATTTTATTCAAAAATTTGAATACCTTCTTAGATATTTTCACTCTGAAAAGTTTGGAATTTTTTTTTGCCTCAAAAAATGAGAGATTTTTTTATTCCAAAAAAATTTACATTTTTACTTCGAAAAAATTAGAGATTTTTCTCCTAAAAATTAATAATATTTTTTTGGTTCTCAAAAAAAGAAAGCCAGAAATATAGAGTTTTCTGACTCCGAAAAAAATGAATTTAGAAATCTTATTTTTTAGAGTCAGTGTAAAAGAAAAAAACCTCTCAATTTTTCGTTCCAAGAAAAAATTGGATAAAATTTCTTTAGCCGTGATGAGAAATTTTTTTCGTAAAAAAAAATTCACTAATTTTTAAATTACAAAAGAAATAGGTAATTTTAACGTTGACTTTGGAATTTTTTATTACTTACCTGTTCCCAACAAAATTCAGATTTTTTTCGTCAAAATAATGAGATTTTTTTTCAAAAATTAATTAAGTTACACTTTTCGTCAAAAAACTTGAGATTTCTTAAATGCAAAATTTGATTGAAAAATATTTCTTCTGCCAAAAAATCAAGAGTTTTTTGTACGAAAAATTAGTAGGTAAATAACTCTATTCAATGATTTTTTTCTCAAAAAATTGGCACTTTTTCTCCACAGAAATCATCGAGAAATTTTTTTTCGTTGATTCCAAAAAAATCGAGATAATTTTCAATTTCAAAACGTCCGTTCCTGAAAAAATTGAGAAATTTTCTTAATCCAGAAAAATTGAAAGCTATATTTTCTTCAAAGAATTGAGGTTTTTTAAATTTGGATTTGAAAATTTTTTTTCAAAAAATTGAGTAATTTTTTAAACCGCGCCCAGTTTGAAAAAATGAAAATATTTTTTACTCGCTAAAAGTTTATAATTGAGAATTTTTTCCCAAAAATGAATTAAAAATACACTCCAAAAAAAATGAACTTTTCCCTCCAAAAACAGAGATTTTGTAAAAATTTTCATTTTTATATCCTGAGCTCATGAAATTGATCCATTTATTGTACGTTGAGATGAAAATACCTGAAATGATTTATTAGAACTCAAAACTGAAATTAACCTCGACGTACGCAATGAATTTTGTCGATATTTTCTAACAATCGTCAAATTCCTATTTTTTGTAAAAATTTCCATTTTTATTAAAAGTTTTAGGTCTTCACTTTTTTATTAAAAATGTGTCGTCTTCAATTTTTCAACTTTTGTTATAATGAGGTAGGTATTTAAAAAATTACAATTTTTTTCAAGGAATTGATAAAAATAATTTTCTTGAGAAAAAATTCAAATTTCTTGGCATTAATTTTTTTTGAGAAAAAGGAGCTCTGTTCTTTTAGTGAAAAAATCTCTTCATTTTGAATAGACCATTTTTTCAATCTTTTGTAGTAAAAATATTTCGGATAAGAAAATCTCTCATCATTTTTCGAGAAAAAAATCCAGAATTTGTGGAGTAAAAAAACTTCAATTTTTCTGTAAAATCTCATTTTTTTAAAAGTAAAAATATTTTACCAATTTTTTTTGGACGGGGACTCTCAATTTTTAGAGAAGAAATTTTTTTGAATTTTCTAACTACTCGTAATTCGAATGAAAAATACCTACCTATCTCAATTTTTTTAAAACTAGCTTGAAACATTTTCATTTTTTTCAAGGAATTGATAAAAATAATTTTCTTGAGAAAAAATTCAAATTTCTTGGCATTAATTTTTTTTGAGAAAAAGGAGCTCTGTTCTTTTAGAGAAAAAATCTCCTCATTTTGAATAGACCATTTTTTCAATCTTTTGTAGTAAAAATATTTCGGATAAGAAAATCTCTCATCATTTTTCGAGAAAAAAATCCTGAGTTTGTGGAATAAAAAAACTTCAATTTTTCTGTACCTATTAAAAAATTTCTCAAATTTTTGGATAGGTAAAAAAAAATTCAAAGTTTTTTTTTTGAGAAATAAAATATTTTTCTAAAATATTCAATTCTTATCCAATCATAATCATGTTGGTATTCAAAATGAAGGAAATTTCGAGCCGAATTTGACTCTATGGTCCATATTTCCACCTAAAACGTTCCATTCTAAGTTCACCCAAAATACATCCTTTCGATGTCTCAAATTCCAAATCGAGAACACATTTTACTCTCTAATTTTGCAAACTTACATACGCGTTCTAAACATAATCGATGAAAAATTCCTTTGATAATTTCTTGTCTCTTGAATCCTTTGAATGGTTTCTGATGCGAATAAAATTCACAGCATTTCTCTTATCTTTTATAGAAGATAACAAAAGGTCTTTTATTCCGGGAGATAATTTTTCCAGCCCATCGTACGTATATTCTGTACGGAGCGAGGCGGTATGTATTCCTGTCAGCAAATTTAAAAAGCTACTGCGACACGTGTATGTATTCTTATCTATTCGCAATCGTATGTACGTACAGTACAGTCAGTACACACATCGTCATCTCGTATGTGCCATAAAATTTAACGACTTTTCGAAGAAGCGCGAATTGCGATCTGCGATCGGAATAGGAAACGTCCTATATTTAGTAAGGAATCGAACATTAATGAGAATAAGGTCTCTTTGTATGTCGTTTATGTATTTGTAGTATGTACGCCGTTTTATAATACACGCTAAATAATAATGATAATAAATAATACACGAGATAATGTTTATGGCAGATTAAACCGTCCGGAACAGCGATTTCGTACTAAAATTTAGTGCCAACGGAATTGTTCAATTTTTTCTGCTCTTTTTTTTGGCAATAAGCCTCGTATTTTCCATGCGGTTAATCGATAAAATGCTTCATTCGCGGTGTATGCTTTTTAGCATTCGAGATAGCGAATTACCCGGTTAATTTTGTTCTTGGGGTTTTTTTCAAAGTTTCGGGACGTGTTTGTTAATTTGAAATATTGCTGTCTTAATTTCTCTCGTTGATCCTTTCATTTTTTTGAGGTGTTTTTTTTTGGACGAACGAGGGTGAAAATGTAATTACAAGTTGATAACGAAGGTACGTCCTGGTACTATCGGCTAAGTTTATGGAAACCCGCTGCTGCTCATTTGCTCACCTTCAATTTTACGTTGATTTTATCAAGTCCAGTATACTTGATATTTAAAAATGGAGGGGAGGAAGGGATCCAATCAAAATTTTTGTTACACCAAAATTATTCCTTGAACTTCAAGCTACAACTTTTGTTTGAAAGTTTTTTCAATTGGGCCCCTCAACTCACCCCTGTTTTTAATGATGTATTTTGAGTAAGTTGTATTTTTCAAAGTTGGCGGGGGAGGAGGGGGTCCAATCAAAATTTTTGTCAAACCAAAATTATTCTTTGAACTTCAGTCTTCAAGCTACAACTTTTGTTCGAACATTTTTTCAATTGGGCCCCTTAATTCACCCCTGTTTTTAATCATGCATTTTGAAAAGTTGTATTTTTCAAAATTGGCAGGGAAGGAGGGGTCCAATCAAAATGTTTGTTATATTCGAAATTATTTCTAAAAGTTCAAGCTACAACTTTTGTTTGAACATTTTTTTAATTAGGCCCCTTACCTCCCTCTGTTTTTAATGTATTTTGAATAAGTTGTACTATCCAAAATTGGTGGGGAGGGAGGGGTTAAATCAAAATCTTTTTTGTATCCAAAATTATTCCTTGAACTAGGCTACAATTTTTGTTTAAAATTTTTTTCAATTGAGCCCCTTACCTTCTCCCTGTTTTTGATAATCTATTTTGAATAAGTTATATCCAAAATTGGTGGGGAGGGAAGGGATCCAATCGAAATTTTCGTTATAACCAAAATTATTTCTGAAACTTATTGGACCCTTCCCCCACATCCTCTAATTTTTAAATTACTATCTTCGGAGTATTATGCGAAATCAGTGGAGAGAAAGAGGTCCAATCGAAAACATTTTCAAACAAAAGTTGTAGCTTGCAGTTCTAAGAATAATTTTGGTTCTAATAAACATTTCGATTGGACCTCTCTCTTCCCTAGAATTTCGAATATCAAGTATTTATGTAGTACTGGACTTGAAGGTGAGCAAAATGAGCAGCAGTGGGTTTCCGTGTAAAATTAGCCGATCGTCAGGCCATACCTGGTCTGGCGTGAAAATTTCGCAACTTTTTTGAAACTTTGTTGCTGGCTGGGTAAGAAGGTGTGGTTTTTTGGTTCATTAAAATGCGTCAGGGCGTGTTAATTTAACTTGTTGGCGGATGCTTGGATTCATCAGGCAGGACTCAGGAGCATGCTTCGACTTGGGAAAGAAGTTTAGATGAAGTTGAAGTTGAAGTGCTAGTAGTATTGATGTGTCTGTCGTATACCTTTGGGTTCGAATCGAGGTATAAATAATTTTTATATAAAGATTTTCTCATTTGATTGGCATATTCGGTGTTCAGGAATGAACACGAGTCGACTGTGTAGGTTATCTGGATGTGTAGATAGATAGGTGGTTAGTGAGAGAGAGATGTGTATATTGTTGTTTTCAATCTAACGATATAATATCGACGTTGAACGCACATTTAACCAGATTCATCATTGATTGAAGTCTTTGTTAGTAGGAAATTACAGTGCACCTTGTCTTATATGAGGTGTAGAGGACGGGGACGAGTTTGTATGTAGGATCTCTTGCCAACCGAGTGCTTTTAAAATTTGATTATATCGTTCGCATGTATATACGTACGTAACGTATATGCAGAAATATATCGTATAGATGAGTATGTTCTCTTTATTGAGCATGTGTTTATAAAAGCAGTCAGGCTTTGAGCAAATATACGTAGAAGCCCGATTGTTGATAATAATTTTCACTCGTAATGTTGCCTCGTAAAAAACAGCTGTGCTTGGGATGGGGTTTTTTCACCGTGACCTGGTCTTCGTATGCTTGGTTTCGGTTGCGAAGTTGGCAGAGTACAGTTGGTGTTTGAGGATTTTATGTGGCGATTGGTGAAAAAATTGAGGGATTTGGGGTGCATGAAGTTTGAATTTAGGGCAAGGTGGTAGGAGGGGTTGGGTATTGTATGTTTACTGATCTGACGCGAATGAAGAATTATGTATGGTGATCGGTTTCAGATTTTGGGGATCCGATCTTCAACTTGGAGTTGAGTTTATTCCGAATGATTTTTTATTTCGTCTGTTTTCAATTTTATTTGCATTTTTTCATGTGTTTCCCATTTTCTTTCTAATTCCATTTTTTAAATTGTTATTTTTAATTTTATAATTTTCTTTCAATTTTTTTAGAATTCATTTTTTTCAATTAAGATTTTTCAGAAACTATTTTTTCAATTACGTTACAATTTTTCATGTGAAGCTCAATTTTTTTTTTAAATTCCAGTTTTTATTTTCATTTTGTAATTTTTTCTCAATTTCTTTGGAAAATAAAAATTTTTTTTTTCATTTTTTCAAATACGAATCTTTAGAACACATTTTCGAAATTCATTTTAATATTTTTCTGATTCCATTTTTATTATTTTTAATTTTATAATTTTCTTTCAATTTTTTTAAAAATTCACATATAAGTACTTAATTCATTTTTTTTAATTCCGATTTTTCAAAACATTTTTTTTTCAGTTTTGATTTTTTTAAAATTTTATTTCAATTTTTCATGTGAATCTTAATTTTTTTTTCTTATTCGAGTTTTTTTTTTAATTTTGTGATTTTTTGCAAAATATGTAAAAAAATTTATTTTTAGTAAATTTCAAAAAAAGACAATTTTTATTTAATCAATGACTAAGGCTATCATTTTGATATTAAAAATTGAAAAATTTCGAGAGAACTATGAAAAATATTCTACAAAAAATTTAAAAATTTTACGAGAAATTGAAAAATTTTGTGAAAAATATGAGAAATTTAAAGAAAAATTGGAAAATTATTCAAAATTTTACGTATAACATGAAAAAATATAAGAAATTTAATGAAAAATTGAACATTTTTCGAAAAATATGAAAAATTCTACGAAAAATCAGAAAAAAATTGTGAAAAATATGAAAAATTCAACGAAAAATAAAAAAATTTCGTGAAAAATATGGAAAATTTCACGCCAAATATGAAAAATTTTGTGAAAAATATGAGAACATTGATAAAAAATTGGAACATTTTGCAAAAAATATGAAAAATTCTATGAAAAATTGAAAAAATTTGTGAAAAATATGAGAAATTTTTTGAAAAATTGGGAAATTTTAAAAAAAATATAAAAAATTCTGTGCAAAATATAAGAAATTTGATGAAAAATTAAAAAATTTCGCGAAAAATATAAAAAATTCTACGTGAAATTGAAAAATTTCGTGAAAAATATGAAAAATTCTACGAGAAATTGAAAAGTTTCGCGAAAAATATGAATAGTTCTACGAAAAATTGAAAAAATTTGTGAAAAATATGAAAAATTTCATGAAATTACATAAAATATGAAAAAATTGAATAATTTTACAAAAAATAAAATTATGAAAACTTAAAAAAAAAAAATTCATTTCTGCAATGTAATGAGGACCGATTGGTACTGGAATTTTCTATTTTCTTAAATTCAATTTCTTTGGAAAATTAAGCATTTTTTTTTTTCATTATTTGGGCCCATTCTGGGACATTTATTCAATAAAAATAAAAGCTACCCTAAAATCCTTCGCGAAATCCACCTCTGGCTGGATTTGTAAATTTTTATTTTCAGTAAATTTCAAATAATGACATTAATTTTCATTTAATCAATGACAAAGGCTACCATTTGATCCCATGCAAAATCCTACCCTAACCGAATTTGTAAAAAAATTTATTTTTAGTAATTTTCAAAAAACGAGAAATTGCATTTAATCAATAGAAAAAGCTACCCTAAGATCCAATGCAAAATCCTTCTTAGCTAAATTTGTAAAAAGTTTTATTTCCAGTAAATTTCAAAAAATGAGGAATTGCATTTAATTAATGAAAATAGCTACCCTAAGATCCAATACAATATCCTCCTCTGCCTGGATTTTGAGAAAATTTTGATTTTCAGTAGTTTTTGAATAATGAAAAATTGGATGGAATCAGTGAAAAAAGCCACCCTAAGATCTGATGCAAAATCCTCCTCTGGCTGAATTTGAGAAAATTTTTATTTTCAGAAAATTTCAAAAAATGTGAGTTTTTGCAAAATTGCATTCAATCAATGAAGAAAGCTACCCCAAGGTTCAACGTAAAATTCTTCTCTAGCTAAATTTGTGAAAATTTTTATTTTCATTTTTTTTAAATTCTCAATTCATTTTTTTCCAATTTCCAATTTTCTCTTCTCGTTTCAGTTTTATTACAATTTTTCATATTTTTCAATTTTAAACTGGATTTAATTTTTATTTTTTTCTAATTTTGAAATAATTTCAGTTTCATAAAGTTCCCCCATTTTTGAAATAAATTTTCAGTACATAAACTATCTACATAAATAGCTATTCCAATTTTTGAAAAGTTAAAAATTTATATAATTTCTGCAAATTTTTCAAATTTCTTTTAATTTTTCTTTTTTTTCTACAGTTCAAATAATCACTTTATAATTCCATTTTTTCGTGATCCTTCATTTTAAACTACTTATATGAATTATACACTATTTTATTTTTTTCCAATTTTCAAATTGGTTGAACTTTTTTCAAATTTTGGTTTTCAAAATTTTTTCAACTTTATGGATTTTTCTTATGTTTTTAATGAATTTTTAAATTCTTATTTTCCTTCAAATTTCATTTCTAACAATGCACAAAACTATACGGATCATTAAGTCGATTCGATATTACCAGTACGTTAAATTGGATTACAAAAGTTGTAAATGAAGGAATAAAGGAGAATGTGGCAGAACAAACTGTGTAGAAGAAGAAGTCGAGAGGGTGTGTTTAAAATATGGAGGCGATTGTTACTAAACAGATCGTATTATAATTTACGAGCCAATGTATGGTTTCAAAATTAGATGTTTCACTTTTACGACGTCGAAAATATCGGCCAAAGCGATCGCGAATTTGATCGGTAAAATCGGGGCCAATTGAATGTATTCCAAAATTTTTACCATTGTTACGACGAAGAATTTATACACTTCGGTTTGGTATCTCAATCGAAGCTTTTTCTTCGACGATTTTGAGAAATTAGGTCGTAATTAATGTAGACAGCGTGATTCATTTTATCGACTCTGAAAAAATATATACTTAACAAAATAGGTAAGGTACAGGTACCTAAAGTTCGCCTGAGAGAGGTTGAGAAAAAGGCGTCTATCTACTTAATTAACCTAGACAAGAAGGAAAGTAGTACGTCTTAGTGTTGAATTCAATTTAAAGTATTCGTGTCGACCTTTTTTTATTTTTCTCCGAATTCTAAAACAAATATTATTTTTTCTGTTTTCAGGGCTGATTATTGGAAATCTCAAGCTAGAAAATATTGCGATTTTTGTAAATGTTGGATATCGGATAATAAACCAGTAAGTGGCGTTAGTGCTTTCGAGTATTGCCCCCCTTCCTGATGGAAGACTGTTTACTGTTTACTCATAGAATTCGTAGACGTACTGAAAGGTGTATTGAACTCATTGATACACTCGTTTGATTATAATATGCTTGACTGGTGATCAATGAGCTGCAATGACAGATTGTACGAATTTATTGTGTTGTTTGTTGTGTGGTGGAGTATGTACTGGATGGTCCGTAAGTTAGGATTACTTACCTGAACCACGAAATTTCAAGTTTCAAAAACAATTCTTCCAAATTTTGTTGAAAAATATATTTTTAAAATTTTCATATTTTAGTTGAATGGAATTTTTGAAGTTTTGACAATGATTTTTGTTGTCGTTAATTCTCTAATTTCAGTTCAGAAATTTTTTTGAAGTTTCAACAAAAAATTGAGAAAATTTCTACATTATTTTCACCTACTTTTAAAAATTCAACAAGTTCTTTGTAAGGGGCATTTTGTGTTCTGAACAACAATTGAAATTTTCCGAGGAAAAAATTAATAAATAAAATTTTTTATTGTCTTAGAAATAGTGATAAAGTAATTAAAAAATAAATTTTATTCGAAAAACCAAAAAAATTTTCATTCTAAAAAATAACCGGTAATTTTTTTCAAAAATATTGAAAAATTTTGTATTTAAAAAAAGGGGGAACTCTTTGACTTGGAATTGATAAAAAAAATTTATTCCGAAACATGAAGAATTTTTTCATTCCCAAAAAATCGATTAATTATCTATTTCAAAAAATTAGAAAAATATTTCTACTCGTATTGTACTAGTTCAAAAAAAATTTTTAAATGTTTTCCTCGAAAAATCAATAAAATTTTTCAATACTTACCTACAAAAAATTGAGAAAATTTCTACTCAGAAAAAAAGTTCTCATCTCCAAAATATTGAAAAAAAATATTTCAAAAGATTGTAAATTCGAAGAAAGTATTTATTCCAAAAAATTTAGAACATTTTTTACTCCTAAATAAAAATGAGAATATTTTTACTTTTGAGTCGTCAAGAAAATGAGAAAATTTCTACCTTTGAAATATTGAGAAAATTTTTTACCTCAAAAAATCCAAAATTTCTTATTCCAAAAAAAATTTTCATTTCATTTTTTTTAAATTTTAGTTTCAAAAAATTTGAAAATTTTCACTCCGAGAAATCAAAAAAATTTTCATTTCAAAAAAAATTGTTGTTTTTTTTACAAAAAATTGAGGAAATTGTAAGTACCTATTCTTCAAAAAATAAAGAAATATTCAAGTAGGTAGATGAGTAATCCAAAAAAATTTAGAACTTTTTAGCTCTAAAAAATAAGTAAAATCTTTAGGTAGGTACCTAGCTACATCAAGTCATTTTCTCAAATAGGTAAATTGTTGTTTTTTTTGTTGTTTTTTTTTGTATTATTTAGAATCATATTTTTTAAAATTCTGTTGAAAATTTTTTTTCATATGAACATGAATTGAAATTTTTTTACCACATTAATAATTATTAAAATTTTAATAATAAAATATTTATAAATATTCAGATTAAAAACCATTTTCTTCTAAATCCTGCTGAAGAACAATTTTTTTTTAGATATAATCAAAAAATATGTTTTTTGATCTTGTATGAAAACAATGGGTTTCAATTTTCAATCAAAAACAATTTTTCAAAAAATTGGTTAGATTTTTTAAAATATTTTCTTCAGAAAGAGTTTTTAAAATTTATTCAGGTATATAATTTCAATTACAGACATTTTTTTCGAAATTCGTCTGAGACATTTCTTTTTCAATTTTCTTAAAATTCGATCAAAAATTTACGACATATTTTTAATTTTTAATTTTTTTTCCTAAATTCCTGGTTTTTTATTTCAATTCTGAACCAAAACCCTTTACAAAATTCTATTTTGAAAATCGTTTTTAAAATTCTGTTCACAAACATCAATTTTTTGTTTAAAAATTTTTGTTTAATTTCTTGTTGAAAAACAATTTTTTAAACTCTAGTTAGAAGCAATTTTTCAATCTGAGCTTCGTAATTTCAAAAATAATTTTTAGATACTTTACTCAATGATTTGAAAAAAATAGTAGTTTATTCAACCAGGGAGATAAAGTGATGTTCGACGATTTTGAGTGTTTATTGCCCGAGGGAAGCGAGGGAAATAAATCAAAATCGTCGAAAATCACTTTATTTTCCTATTTTGATAAATTATTTTACGTTACGAGGGAGAAAAAGGCTTCTTTATACTACCGAAAGATCAGCGAACGTAAAAAATAGATCATGGAGTAAATTTTAAAATTAGTCGGAATTTTTAAAATAGGTATATTTCTTATTCTTTTTGCAGAGCGTTCAATTTCATGAAAATGGCAAAAGACACAAGGCTAACGTGGCCACCCGGCTCAAACAAATTGGTAAAAAAAGTATCGCTGATCAGAAGGCTAAACAGCACATGGACGACGAAATCAAAAAAATGGAAGAAGTAAGTATTTTTTTCAAACACTTCATAGGCATTATGGTGTCCCTCATTATTTTGAACTTGGGGATTTTTTCGTCTCACCCCCAAGCTCTATTTTATTAAAAAATAATTCGCCGTCTCCATTTTGAAAAATGATGAAAAATGATGTACCTAGTTACTACATTTTCAAACTTCATTTTTTTTATTCTTCCCCTAACTGAATTTCGAGTCGCCCCTGGTCAGTCATTTTTTTTAGAAAATAAAAAAAAAATTGGCTGCAGAATGAGGTCCTAGAAATAATTTTGGGAATTATGAAATTTTCGATTATACCCCTCTTTTCCCTCCAATTGCGCATAAAAATCGTGAATTTTGTAAAAATTAAAAATTTTGATAATTTTTGAGAAATAAAAATTTTAGTCTAATTGCATTTGATTGATGAAAAAAGCTACTGTACTTTCAAAGCAAAATCCTATACTCTGGTGGAATTTTTGATTAATCCTCAAAACATGAATTTTGTAAAAATTTAAAATTCTGATAATGTTAGATAAATGAAAATTTTAGAATAATTTTATTGCATTTATTTAATGAAAAAAGTTACCGTACTTTCAAGGCAAAATCCTACTCTGAGGGATTTTTTGATCATTTAATTCCCAAATTTTGAATATAAAGTATCTAGGTATGTACTATGTAGTATTGGATTTTGTAAATTTTCGATGGTGCCAGAAAAACAGTACTGTGGCAATCCACTCGTATTTTAAGTGAGGCCGCAAGCCCTCTTTTTCACAAATTATGAAAAAATACAAAATTTTCAAATTTTTGTATTTTTTTGGTTCAAACCGATCAAAGTTATTCCTTTTGGTGAGAAATGATTCCTAAATTCTATTTTTCATTTTCCCCTGACTGAATTTTAAGAGAAACCTCGTTGCTCCCGCCTTTTTTTGGAAAACTGAAAAAATCACCGATTCTCAAACTCTTGCTTTTTTTAGTCCATCAAAGTTGTGGCACTTCAATTTAAAAAAAAAAAAAAAAAAAAACAGAAACGAAAAGAAAATCAAAAAACTTATAAATTTTTTGTATCGAGTTTTTTCTTAAAAAAAAAAAAAAAAGAACTAATGAATTTTATTTCAAAAAATTTATTTGGTATGTGTTAATTTATTATTCAAAATTTGAGTATATGGACGCTTCGTTTGGTCGGTGCTTGACTGCTCGTGCCTGCTCTTAGCTCCTCGTGCATCCTCGTAGCTCCTCGTGCATTCTCTTACGTGCTCGTAGCTACTCTTACATGCACCGATCAAGTACGAGTAGCTACGTGCCAAGTACGAGAATGTACGAGGAGTTACGAGCAGCTACGAGCATGCCCGAGGAGCTACGTGCATGTACGAGGAGCTACGAGTAGCTACGAGCTTGTATGAGCAGCTACAGTACGACTTGGATACTTATATTATCGAAAACTTGAGAACTCAGGGGTTCAATTGAAAATTTTTTCGAACAAATGTTGTAGCTTGAAGTCCTAGGAATAATTTTAGTTATTACTAAAGTTTCGATTGGACCCCTCCCTCCCCTCCAATTTCGAATATTTAGTATGTAAGTATATTATTGGACATAATAAAAATAAGAAATAATTTTTTCATAGAAAGAAACAACTTTCGAGGGAGGATGAAATAGGAAAAAAATCCCAAATTCCAAATTTCGTGCCACCCAAACCTCTCTCATATGTTTCATTCTACTCGTAATTACTTCATAATATACAACGTTGCACGTAGTATCGTTAATTATTTTTTAATTAGGCTGCGATGAAAGCATACGCCAGAGACGCCGAGCAAAATTTAGATTATTCCGCTAAATTAGCGAAAGGTATCGATGACAGTCAACCTTTACCCACCACTTATATTCCTCCTAGTGATACTCAAAGCAAATGGCACGAGGCGAAGTCGGACAAAGGAGACATATATTATTGGAATACGAGCACCGGAGGTACGTTTAGAGGAAAGAAAAAATTAATTTAATTGTTTCATTCATTGCATTGTACTCAGCACGTATGTAATAATTTTCGAGTAGTTTTTTATTCCAAAAGAAAAAACTACCCTTTTAAAAACAGCCTCCTTGTACGTTTAGTGGTTTCTAACATTTGCTATTTTTTTTTTTGCTCTTAGAATCACAATGGGAAAAACCATCGGAAAGATACGTACCTTTAGACAAGTCTCAAAAGAAAGCTCCAAAACCGCCTAAATCGAAAAAAAATTCCAAAAATGGTAAAAGAAAACACGGTCCAGATGGTAAATTCGATAAAAATAAGAAAAAGCCCAAAGATAAAGAAGAAGAGATAATTGTACCAGTATTCGAACCAATTATAACCGGACCAGCGTACGGCAGATGGGAAAAAGTCGAAACCAGGTAACGGTGAAGAAATTCGGCTTCGGCTTCGACTTCTTCTTATTCGTCTCGCATCGTTTATTTAAAGTCACCGTCGCGTCGCGACGCTAAATTTTAATTACCAATCTGCCAAGATATACTAATTATTATCGAAATCGTCGTCGGCGTCGCGCCGCTTCATTTTAACCAATTTCTTTGATCTTCGATCGCGACGCGGTTTTCTCCATTCGACCTTGGCTTTTGCGAAATCATTATTACGAGAAAAATTGTCTACAAAGGGAACACGTTGAATAGGTGCTCGAGTTTTTCCATTACGAGTACCTAACCTAGCTACTGACGGTTCTTGCTTCACTGAGGTGAAAAAATATACTATACGAGTATCGCCATTGTAATGATTATTTTCAAATTACAGCTCGAGTGCACCGCCGCCCACGCCTGTGGAGTTTCTAGAGGAAAAACCCGAACTCGAGTTTAAAGAGAAAACCTTACCGGAAACGAGCCAAAGCTCGCAGAGCTCATCGTCGTGTAGTTTCTCATTCAAGAAGACCAAGTTTAGAGGAAATATGAGACAGAGGAATAATTTATTATGAAATATGTTCTATTATATTCGACTGTGTTGTTTTTTGTGACCGCAATGAAGTGGTATTCGAATAGGAGATTTTTTTATACCTAAGATGTCCTTTGATATAAAATAGTATTTTTTTTTAAATATTTTTTTGCAATTGTATGTAGAAATAAGAGATTTATTCAGAGAGATGTGAGTTAAATTAGGGTTGAAATAATGCAAAACCAAGTATTTTAATTTTTTTTTTTTTTTTTTTTTTTGAATTTATAGAGTAATTAAAAAGTTATGTGGCTCCTTCGAGAATCAATTAGGCGCTCATTAAGAGTCTCTTATCAACACCTAATTATCACGAGAAATTTTGTAAAATTATTCTAAGGGGAAAAATCGAAATCGATGAAAATTGTATCCGAATGAAATTTTTTCTTAAATTTATTATTGTAATAATTTTTTAAAGTGAAGTCAAATTATGGAAAAATTGAAATTCGAAAAATCGATAAAATCTTTATTAGATAACTACTTAACAATTATATATATTTTTTTTTTTTTGTAAGTAGGCAAATTCATTTTTATTCAAAATTAAATTTTTCATAATTTGATGAGAACTTTTTTTCAATTTTTGAAAAAATTCATGTTTTTAATTCGTATTTAGAATCAAAATTTTTATTCAAACACAATAATTTATAAAAATTCAGTCCTAGTAAAACATGTGTATTTTAATAAAATTTTATAGAAAATTTTTAATTTTTTTTTCAAATTTACATTAAATTAATTTTTCTTTTTAATTTTTTGAAAAAAATTTGTATCCAAAACATTTAAAAAAAATTAATTGAAAGTTTTCAATTTTGTTGAGAACACTTTTAGATTTTTTTTTTGGAATTTGATTCAAAGTCAACTTTTTGAAATTTTGTTCATGCATAATTTTTGAAAATTTTGTTTAAACACAATTTTATTTTTATTTTTTTTGAAACAATTGGCATATTTTTGAACTTCATAGAAGATTACAAGAATTTTTTTTAAATTAGATTCCAACGCAGTTTTTTAAAATTTGGTCCTTCCAGTTTTGTTAGAAATGATTTTTCAAAATTTTGTTCAAAAATAATTTTGTAACATTTTATTTTAATTTCATTCAAACACAATTTTTGAAAGTTTGGTAAATTTATATCCAATCTTGAGAATAATTTTTGAAATTTCGCTCATTTTTTTAAAAGTTGTTTTTTTATTTTATTCGAAGTCAACTTTTTAGCACATTTTTTAACAGGTGCAAATTTTTTTTAAATTTGGTTTGAAAACTTAAAAATTATTTTGGAAATTCCGTTTTTCAAATATTGTTGAAGAATTAACTTTTTTAAAGAATATATATATTTTTTTAATTTAATTGTAACTCATTATAAATTTTGAAATTTAATCCAAACAAAATTTTGGAAAAATTTGCTAAAAAACAATTTTTTCAAATTTGGTTGAAAAAGAAATTTCAAAAAATATTTTCTTAAATTCTTGTTCCTACACAACTTTCAAAAAGTTTGTCATAATGTAAACTTTTTTTTAAAAGTTTGATTCAAACAATTTTTTTTTAAATTCTGCCTAAATTAATATTTTTTCAATTTTGTTAGAAACGATTTTAAAAATTTAGTTCAATGATTTCTTTTGAGATATTTTCATTTCAACACCATTTTTTGAAAATTATACTAGAAAACATTTTTTTTTTCAAATTTTATTGATGTTTACCGTTTTGAAAGTTTTCAAAAATTTTATTCGAAAGTTTTAAAAAAATTATTGAAGATTAATTTTTTTAAATTGTAATTCAAATCTAAATTTTAAAATATTTTTGTAACTTCGCTGGGAATAATTTTTCTCCATTTTATTCGAAATTCTTGTTTTGAAATTTTATTTTACCCCAGTCTTTGAAAATCCCATAAAACTGCCTTTTTGAAATTTTGTTTTAAAACTTCGTTTTTAAAAAATATTTTTTCAAAAATTCAAATTTTAAAGTTTTGTTGAAGTATTTCTTTTTTCTTTTTTTTTTGAAGAATTAAAAAAATATGTTTTATTCAAAATCTCAAATAACTATTATTTGTGCTTTGGGAACTTGAGCAATGTATTTTAAAACAAATATCTGCAATAGAACATGAACATTATTGGACAAATTTTCAGTATACGTGTTGTGAATGCCTGCAAAAGTACACGATAGACAACTCAAGCAACACCTGAGCTGAAAATAAATAGATCTCAAAAAATTCTCAAAAACTATCTACTAACGCTATCTATTGGTAAAGACTCAAAACTTCGCTCTGTTCTTTCTGTTTTCAAAAAATTTCGAAGTTGACGAATAAGTTGCATATGCTGTTATTGGTAGGAATAATTTTCTGTACCTAATAAATAGGAAACTTTTCGGTAAGTTTCGTACTTTTGAATTATTAATAAGATCGTGTATGCAACCCAACTTTTGACTTTTTTACAAAATTTGAAAAAAATTGTCGAAAATGGGTGTACGATGGGTCGATTTCGATAGAGTCGAACCCGACGATTGCAAATCTGCAATCAAATTCGAAATCGGAGCAATATTCGCGGAGATATTAGGGGTCAAAGTTTAGACCAATCAGAAGTCGTCCCTTCCTCGCAGCTCATTGTTTGACAATTTTTGTAATATTACAGCCCCCAGAAGTCTTACGAAGTCGGTTAAAAAGTCAAAATGGACTATATCGTGGCCGTAGAATACGAATTTATAATTTTTACGAATCAGGATTGCCAACTTTGCGAAATAAAAATTTTATCTCGCGAGGTTGGTATCACTGCTCAAAACAAATTTCAAATTTGAATTATACGATATCGATTATATAATACTGGACATCAAAACCAATTTTCTAGATATTCTGGAAGCTGCAATAATGCTAAAGGTACCAAACAAAGGACGTCTATGTTATGGAGAGCTCTGATTGGTAGTTAGCTGACCACAACTTTGAGGTCTTATATCTCCGCAAATAATGGTCCGATTTTCAATCTGATTACAGATTTGCAATCGTCGGGTTCGACTCTATCGGAATAGACTCAACGTACACCCATTTTCGACAATTTTTTTCAAATTTTGAAAAAAAATCAATTTGAAGGGGTAAAAATTCAAAAATTTACCAAGCTCTTGTTTACGATCCGATTGAGCTGAAATTTGGTGTACAGCTCAATTCGAGGTCGTAGAATTCGAATTTATCATCTATACCTTCCAGGATTGCCAACTTCAGGAAATAAATTTTTTCTTTCGCAATGTTGGCAACATTGTTCGAAACAATTTTCAAATTTGAATTCTGCGACCTCGCATTAGTAATAAATGACTCTTCAACCTCTTTCGAAGACTTCCTAAAAGCTTTAAAACTCATTTAAAATTTTTTAGTATTGAGTGTTAATTGAGTTGCATACTCGATGCATTTGCAGGCAGATTCGAGGTGTATTTTCAAAATGCGACCCTTTTTTTCAAAAATTATCATATTTCTGTATTTTCAATGCGGTTTATTACTATTTCGAAGTCGCTGATCACGAATATGACCTTTATTTTCAATTCAACATTCTCATTATACCCCTAATGTCGATTTTTTGAAAAAAATTACTCGTTTAAAGGCGAAGGAAGGCTCGAAATTTAAAAGTATCGGCAAATTCGGAGTCAACGAGATCATATTAGTCAATAATAACATTAATTTGAATTTTTTTGAAAATTTAGAAAATTTCAAAGTCCGCATACTCGGCGAGAAAGCATCGTACAGCAAAATGGATAGCATATTCGGAATCAGCGTCGTCGATTTAGTCGAAAACCACTCTTATCTCGATTTTTTTGGAGATCAAAAAAATCGAAATAATCGACGATGGTTAACCTTCCTTTTTTTTTCGAAAAAAACCTTTTTGTTCCAGATCGACGTGTGCGGTGTCTAGGAGGGGGTAATCGGACCAGGCGAATCCATCCCAGCGATCAGTTTCCCAATCGGAGACGAATTCGCAGAGATATGGACCATTTTTTGTAACTCAAGAACTATACATCGGATTTGAAAACCGATGGCATATTCGGGTTAAGCGACCTCAATTTAGCGCATAAACCGAATTTTAGCTTGATCGGGCCATAAACATCGTTTAAAAAAATTCCTAAAAATTTAAGCAAAAAAGATGGCGGATTTGCAATATTTTGCAAAATTTGAAAAAAATTGTCGAAAATTGGGCATTTTGGAGTCTAGATCGATAGAGTCGAACCCGACGATTGCAAATCTGCTTTCATTTTCAAAATCGGACCATTATTCGCGGAGATATAAGCGTTCAAATTTTTTGACCGGATAATTCGGGTATAATTGTCTGATATCCGACAATTATGACTGAATTATCCGGTCAAAAACTTTAAAAGCTTATATCTCCGCGAATAATGGTCCGATTTTGAAAATGAAGGCAGATTTGCAATCGTCGAGTTCGACTCTATCGGTCTAGACCCCTAAATCGCCCATTTTCGACAATTTTTTTCAAATTTTGCAAAAAATCGCAAATCCGCCATTTTCTTTGCTTCAACTTTAATGCCAAAATTCAAAAATTCACCACGCTCGTGTTTATGATCCGATCGAGCTGAAATTTGGTTTATAGACTATTTTAAGGTCGTAGAATTTAAATTCGTTATTTATTTCGATCAGTATTGCCAACCTCGAGAAATGAAATTTTTAGTTCGCAAGGTTGGCAGTAGTGATTCAAAAAAATTGCAAATTTGAATTCTACGACTTCGGTATGGTCGATATAGACTCTTCATTCAGCTCTATAGGGCTTCTGGAAGGTGAAATATGGTCGAGAAGTGTTTTTTCTGCCTTAATTTCGCCTTACTAGGCAACCGCAATAACTCATCAAAAAATGCTAGTATGTATCCCTTATTAAGTGAATATTTCAACAAAATTTAGGCCTTTGGAGGTGGTTCAAAAGTCCAGGATGCATAATTCGAGTACGGGAATCTGAATTTGTAATTTGTTTAAATCACTGTTGCCAACCTTGCAAAATAAAATTTTTATCTCTCAAGGTTGGTAATACTGATCGAAATAAATAACGAATTTGAATTTTACGACCTTAAAATAGTCTACAAACCAAATTTCAGCTCAATCGGATCATAAACACGAGCGTGGTGAGTTTTTGAATTTTGGCATTAAATTTGAAGCAAAGAAAATGGCGGATTTGCGATTTTTTGCAAAATTTGAAAAAAATTGTCGAAAATGGGCGATTTAGGGGTCTAGACCGATGGAGTCGAACCCGACGATTGCAAATCTGCCTTCATTTTCAAAATCGGACCATTATTCGCGGAGATATAAGCGTTCAAAGTTTTTGACCGGATAATTCAGTCGTAATTGTCGGATATCCGACCATCCTTGGTATTTTTCGGGATTATTGCAGCTTCCAGAGTACGTAGAAAATTGTTTTTGGTGTCTAATAGTACTATTTCGAGGTCGTAGAATTCAAATTTGAAAATTGTTTCGAGCAGGGTTGCCAACCTGACGAGATAAAAATTTTATTTCGTGAGGTTGGCAACCCTGCTCGAAACAATTTTCAAAATTAAATTCTACGACCTCGAAATAGTACTATTAGACACCAAAAACAGTTTTCTACGTACTCTGGAAGCTGCAATAATTCCATTAAATAACAAGGATGGTCGGATATTCCCATGACTTTCTGAAATTATCCGGTCAAAAACTTTGAACACTTATATCTCCGCGAATAATGGTCCGATTTTGAAAATGAAAGCAGATTTGCAATCGTCGGGTTCGACTCTATCGATCTAGACCTCTAGATGCCCAATTTTCGACAATTTTTTTCAAATTTTGCAAAAAATTGCAAGTCCTTCATCTTTTTTGCTTCAATTTTAATGAATTTTTTTAAAATGTTATTTACGGTCCGATCGGGCTATAATTCGGTTTACGGGCTAAATTGAGGTCGGTAAACCCAAATATGCTATCATTTTTCACATACGATACTTAGTTCAAAAGTTTTGAAAAGATACATTGTAATTTTACCAACAAATTTCAAACTTTTCTTCCAAGTTCCAAATTTTTTGATCCCTTTTCAAATTCAATCCGACGATCCTTCCGCAGAAGTGAAAAATTAACACTTTAGTCATCAAGCCAATACGTCTTTTTATTAGCGCATGCAAAATAAATCCACAATCGAGTACACAGAACACTGATTTGGCAAAAAAATACTGACAATTTATAAAAGAAAAATAAATACCAATAAAAATGATAAAATAAAATCCAAAAACACCAGTACACACAAGAGAGAAACCAGCTGAATTGAATTCTTCAGCGATACATTCAGCTCGAGAACAAAAATTCCACGATTAAAAAAAAACTAATAAAAAGATAAAATGAAAAAGTAAGTATTTAAAAAATTACAGCTTTAAAAATCTTATTTAAAAAAAAATGTATCGTTACGTGAATTCTACGCTTAACGATACATTACGAGATATGATTTCCTCTATCAAGTAATCATAGGTTTTTTTTTTACAATAAATTTAAATCTTTTGAAATTTTTACATAAATTAAATTTGAATTTAACCCGCGTATAAATTATTACACGATTTTCGATATTTTTTTTTTAACATTTGCACGATAACAACAAACTATTCGTTGAAAATAATTCGAAACTTTATCGCTAACGATGAAATGTTTACAATACAAATAGGTATACAATATTACGAACTAACAATTGAAAAAAAAAAACGTAAAAAATTTCAAACAGATTTAAATTAATTCCAAAAGTGAAAAATACCGGAGTATAAAAACTTGAAAGAGTTAATCATCATCACTTTATCTAGTGCAGTCTTCAAGTTTTATATTTTTTATAAAATATACGAGAAAAAAAAATTGTAAATTGTAAATTATCGAAACTTAAATAAAACGACGTATAAAAATAAACCATAAATTACTACGGATTCGCCAATTTCTGTAGTTTGCCGAGGACACGTGTCATATCGGCGTCCTTCGATAGCCGAATGTACGAAACGTTACGTACAATACAGAAATTCATCCAGCCAGGAACGTGCTGCGATATTAGTTTCAAATGATCCATGAGATCGTCTGAAAAATTACGAGAAAAAAATTCAAGATAAAATAGGTAAGTACTTTAACTTGTTCAAACCAGGGCGTAGTACACTCGCAAATAGAAGTTCTGTACTATTGAAAGGTTAAAAGCCATTTCACGGACGTAAGTATGCTTCTTTTTTTTAATGAGCAGGGGTTCCACCTTAAATTTTAAGAGCTCTTTTTTTTCTGAGGGTCTACTCCCCTTTTGAAAAAGCTTCTCATCTAAGGCTCAAATTGAAAAATTGTTAAACAAAAGTTGTAGATTGAAATCTTTGGAATAATTTTGGTCATTACCAAAATTTCGATTGCACTTCTCATTCCTATTCAATTTCCCATAATACGAGTACGTATGTATTTTTGAAACAAAACAAAATAATAATTAATTTGGAAAAAAATCTTGAATTTTTTTGTAGGCAGCTTGAATAAGAAGAAATAGATCTCAATTTCCAAAAAAAAGAAAACTCCAATTTTTTAGAAAAAAAAAACTTTCAATTATTTAGAGAAACATCCGATTTTTGGAGAAAAAATTTGTTGTCCCAATTTTTTCTAAAGGGAGAGCTTGTAGAAAAAACTGCGTTTTTTTAAAGAGAAAAACAGCTTTTTGAGAAAAGCAAATCTCTGAATTTCTTTGGAGATACCTACTAATTTTTTAGAGGATAAATCTTTTTGTTAATTTTTTTGGGGTTAAAAGATTCCAATTTTTTGGTCTTAATTTCTAATAAAATAATATCAATTTTTACAAATTTTTGGAAAACCCCTTAAATTTTTTTCTAAGAAAATTTTTTTTGTTCTTTCTAGAGAAAAAATCTTCTAGTTAGTAAATTAATTTTTTTGGACAAAAAAATTACAAAACTTAACTGATGATAAAAATCTTTTAATATCTTCAAACAAAGAAATTTTTAGAAAATTTTCAAATTATTGCACGAGGAGAAAAAAATCATTACTTTGAAAGCGAAAATTTTCTTTTTAATATTTTGGAATAATGAAATTTCTCAATTCATTGTGCTATAAAAATATAGGAATAGAAAATATATTCTTCCACTTCGTCACTTTTTTTTTTGTTGAGAAAATACAACAAATTTTACATAAATGTTGGAGGGGAGGGGGATAAATCATTCTTTTTTTTTTAAAGGAAGAAATCCTTCTGGAAATTTTTTTTAACATTTTACTGGAGAAAACAAATTTTGAATTCCGGCGAAGAAATAAATGACCATTTTTTGGGAGAAAAAAATCTTTCAATTTCTGCAAACAAGAAAACATATTTCTCAATTCTCAAATTATCGCATTAAAAAATCCTGAAGTTTTTTTGGAAGCAAAAAATTGTTGTCAATTTTGTAAATTGAAAAAAAAAACAATTTCGCAATCTTAATTTTTTAATTAAAATTTTAAGAAAAAAATCTCACTTTTTTAAAAGAAAAAATGCACTAATTGTTTTTTAAAGATTTTTTTTTTCAAATTTTCTGCATAAAAAAATCTAATTTCAAAATTTTATTCACAGTTTTTGGGAAGTGAAACATTTTTTTAGGAGTATAAAAATTTCCTAATGTTTTGGAATAGAAATATTTTTTCAAATTTCTTCGTAAAAAATATCTTTAATTTTTTTAGGAAAAACTTCTCAATTTTTTGGGGAAATAGGGCCAAAGTTTTCTTGAAAAAAATCATTCAATTTTTTCCGAATAAAAATATTTTTACCAAATTCTTGGGTTAAAAACTCTCAATTTTTTCAGAGAAAAAAACTTTAAACTTATTTTCTTTCGTAGGTATTATTCAAAAATATTATATTATAGATTTTTCTGATAGTGAAATTTTTTATAATATTTTGCGTTTAAAAATAATTCTTATTTTCTCAGAGCATAAAAATTTCCTGATATTTTGTAATGGATTTTTTTTCTTCAAATTTTTGGAAGAAATCTCTAAAAGTCTGTCGCCTTCTTTGGATAAAAAATTTCTTTCTCAAGGGGGGGGGGCGTCTCCAACGGTTTTTTGAGAAAAATCTCAAAACTTAATTAAAGAAAATAAATCTAGGAATTTATTTCTTCGCAAAATTTTCAAATTGATTTAAAGTAAGGAAAAATTAATTCTTTTTGAAGAAAAAAAAATTTGGAGTGAAAAATCCAATTTTTTATTTTTTGAAAAAATATCAATTTTTATGAAATTTTTTTTTTAAAAAATGGCCGACCCTGGCAATCGAATCCACTGTTTACAGAACCCATTTCTTTTTTCATGTTTCACAGCAATTGGAAATTTACAAATTATACAATTAAAATCAAAGAGCGAATTTTTTGTAAAAACCAGAATTATTACAGGTGCCTCAATCAACAACTTCGATTTGAAATTTTTTTAAATTGAGGTCTTGATTTTTTGGGAAGGGTGTACCTACTCTCAAAAAACGGAATCTTTATAAAAAGGGAACCTTACTTCATTTTTTTTTTTTTTTTGAAAATATCTTCCAAATTACGAATCGATTATAAAAAATTTTCAAAACCTTTCAATTTCAAGGATTTTGTTTCCATTTGCGATTTTATCAACACTCGAACATCACTTACTGTGAGCTATTTTTTCACGATAACTGTGGCCTATCTTCATCATGACAATCTCCGCAGGTAAAATACCCTTCTTCTCGTTGACGAAAACATTCCGCATAATACGCGCCAATTCGGGTAAACGGGACAGCATAATGACTTCTTTAGCTTCAGTCGGTGTCTGCGTCATTGTCTCTGCCATCTTCGCCGCTTGCTTAGCTCGTACCTTTTCTAGCAACGATTTCGGTATATTCTTCAAGGCTTTTTGTAACGCTGGGCGAAGCGCAGCTGGGCTAGGAGAAGGACTAGAGCAAACGGTAGTGCTGGAGGGTTTACCAGATGCCGCTTCTTCTTCGGCTTTCTTTCTTTCGGCCGCTGATTCTAAAGCTTTACCCATGCGTTTGGTTACGATCATATTGTGAGCTTTTTCTGTAAAAGATGAGCGATTTTGAATGGTAATTGAATACGTGACTAATGTGGGATCGCTAGTGTGATGTGATTTTTGTGTACCTAGAACGGTTTTAGCTGTCATCTTTTCACTTTGCCCGGGAATCGGAGGCAGAGGTTCTGGAATTACATCGGGAACGTTATCGAGATCGAACTCTGGATGCCATTGTTTTAATTGATCTGATTCTATAACAATCGGTGGGTCTAGTTTGGAAAGGAATTCCTGTAAGTAAATCATCATTAGTGAAATGAGCTTCGAAATGATTTCCAGGAAGAGGGAGAACCTCCTACGTACTTCGTGATAGGTTTTAGTTTTATTTACTAAACGTTCTTGGAATATTTTCAATCTTTCGGAATTCGTCAATTCTATTGGCTCAGAGTCGTCGTCTTTTTTAACTGAAAAAAATAAAAAAACGAAAATTTGAACAATTTCGTAGTTTAAAAGGTATCATTACAGTCGAAAATAAAAAATTACCAGTATGAGATAATCTGTTAATAATTAGTTGAAATTTTTCTTCGTTCGAAAACGTCATTTTAACGCATTCTCTGGAATAATCGTACGATTCAGGATACACAGCTTTAATCTGACCCAAATGCGTTTCATGGAAATCTCTACAGGACACAGCAAACCGTTAAAAAAATAAAACTCGATCACCAAGAGGCAGAAAAATGATCGATTCAAACCTGCTCAACATCTTTTGAACGTCTTTCTTCAATCTATCGAAAGTAATCATCTCATTTCGATCTGTTTTAATTTTAGTGATGATATCGACCGAACGGAATATAGCTCTGAGAACTTTATACTTGTTGGGTAACACTAAAGCGTCTTTTCCGGTAGCTATTAAATGACTATATCGTTCGTACGCGGCTGGTTTGACCGGAGTTAGTTGTTTAGGACCTTCGTTGAGTAATTTCTTAGGCGACACGTAGGGCAAATTTTTAGCCGGAGATCGAACAGGACTGCTCCAAAATAACCTTTTTGGTTTAAGTGTTCCACATTTGACAGGACTGTAACAAGACGAGTGTTACAAACGATAGAAACCAAAGCCAAAGGAAACGTCGATATTTACCTAGATGGCACTTCGACTTCGACGCTATCGAATTTCTTCAACTCAGCTGTCCCCGGCCCGTTCAAACAGTCTTCGATTTGTTTCAATCTGGACGCTGTTGCGTTGTATTTTTCTAATTTCTTCTTTAAAGTTGTGTACTTCTTGTGTTGATGAATTACTTTCTTGAACTCGCCCAGATTCAGTTGCTGGAAAATAGTACGAGGTCAGATGATATCGTGAGGCTGATGGGATTGCTTACGTGGATACTTACTCGTCGTAATGATTCTTGAGTGCTGGGCGATTGAACCGGAGTAGTTGGTCTTTGCACTGGAGTAGATGGTCTGTCAGACTGAAAAAATACAATATTTGAAAAACTCAGACTTCGAAATTTGCATATGATGGAACTTGATACTTACTACGTCATTAGATGATGTTTCGGACGTAGTTTGTGACTCGTCATTTTTCTGTTTAATCTGTAAAATAAACGCAACGAATTATCAGAATGAAATACGCTCTTCTACTTTGTGTTCGTGTATTTCGCACTTACTTCTTTTGGGCGCGCATTATTAGCTGCAATGTCACCCTGAAACACAAAAGCATAACGGTTTAAATTTACTATTATGCAACGAACTAAATTTACCCAGAATGAAAACACTAAAAGAGCAGTAATACGAACAGAGAACGAATACTTGGAATAATTTGAGTAAAACGTGAAGTTCATTTCGACTACAGAGAGTCCTCGGAAATTATTCCGTTACACAATACAATAGCCGGATTCATTTTTATCATCGACTATCGCCGAGTGTTTATTTGGATAATAAATTATAATATTTAGTGACCAGTGATTTATCTCTTACCTCGAATAATTTTCTGGCTACCAATTTCGACGAATGCCCAGGAAGTTCATCGGTTGCCGGACGTTTGCGAGCTTTGAAATAAGTGTCTATATTTGTCTGCATGGTACGATTCGTAATGACTAGTGAATAATAAAAGCACAATCGATTTCAGCATACAAGTTAATTTGGTGTAACGGTGAATTTAATGGTGATTTAATTAGATACAACGCAGCACAATTTAACAAAAGGTTGATGTTCCAATTTAGTGAAAAGAGTACACAGAGGCAGACAGCTTGGAAAAAAGGCGCTAATCATATGGTGAAGAAGTGATGCTTTTTCAATATCCAAAAATGGCTGTAGAAAGTGAAAGTTTCGTTTACTTTTACGTTTTATGAATGAAATATTTATAATTTTGCAATTTTTTCGTGTTTTTTAGAAGTTATATATTTTTTAAAAGTAATTAGATACTAATTTATACAACGAATTTCATAATTTTTCGTAAAAATGAATTTAGTTGAAGAGAGATTTTTTTTGTGTTTTTGAAATATCACAACTTGATTTGGTGACACCGTTGTTTGAGAATGCCCAGTTTTTGTTTACCTACTTACTTGACCTGTTTGTTGCTTTACAAGTTTTAATTTTTTTAAATTTTATTTTCTATGCAACAAAAAGAAACAAGAAACAGAAAGATTGAAAAAATCGATGCTCACGTTAAAATATTTCAATAATAATATTTCGACCAAAGGCAACAATAACAACTACAGCTCTTTAATAAGTCTGTTTAACGAGCAGATTTTGCAGATGCTGCGGTGTCCGAGTGGTTAAGGAGTTGGACTCGAAATCCAATGGGCTCTGCCCGCACAGGTTCGAATCCTGTCCGCAGCGAGCAATTAATTTAATTTTTTTTTCAACTTTATACTTACTTTTGATCGTGTATCTCATTTCGGAAACAATTTTGATTTTTTTTTTCTCAACAAAACCGGTTTTATACAGCTGAACGAGTAAAACATATTACGACAAGTTTGATCTCATCTCAAACAACTGAATATAAAGGAGAGTATTGTATTTTACCAATATCAATAATCAATATAAAATTTTATTTATTCCATTTTATAAAATTTACTAATAAATCACAATTTTATTCATCTCTCGTCTCGTCATGAATTGAATCAAAACTTGAATTATTATCTTCGCAACTCTCTCGTTTATTTCGTCATAATTATTTTTAATGATACCATATAGGTAGGTTTTGCAGTTGAATGAACTTTCAAACTCATCATAGGATCAGTCTATCAGACTCAATATACCATGCACTGCACGATATAAATTTTTCATGATAAGTGCGATCAATAGCGACGCGACGGTAAAAATAATCACGTGAAAAACTACGTAAAGAATCGACAAAAAATTATCTTTGTTTTTTTCACTTCTTCTTGGGTAACCATTCATTCAGAGTGCTTTAAAAAAAAATCAAAACAAACAAGCAGGAATTATCATAGGATTTTTTCAGAATGAAAAATGCTTCAAAATTTCAAAGGTTCACACTTCACAATAGTGAATGTTGGAAATTTCTCAAGTTTCAAAGTTCAGGGTATATACATTTTTTTTTTGTTGAAAATTCATGACTTTTTCATGAACAACATTTCAAAGTTTTCAGGGGGCCCCCTTATAAATGTAACTTGGAATGAATATTGGCGGGGGCGAATTTTTCTTCTTCTAATTTTCCTTCCATATTTTGTGGTAAATAGCTATTAAAAATATTATTGAGGGAGAGAGCGAATGCCCCTTGAACCCCCTAAGTTATGCCTATGCCCTCCAAGACCCCATTTTTTGTAACCAAAAAAATCTAAACAATTTTTTTTTTAAATTTAAATTAATACAATTTTCAAGGGTGTAATTCGATTTCTTCCAATTGTTTTCATGTTGTATGAGTAATATAAGAATGACTTTTTCTTGGAAATATAACGAAAAATTTTCACGCAAAAATAATTTAAAGAAAAAAAATTGAGATTTTTTGATTTCGGAAGAATTTTAAAAATTATTGTTGGAAATAAATCTCAGTTTTTTTTTCAAAATGATACGAATTTTCTTCTTCAAAAATAAATAATTGAGAAACTTTTCCACAGAAATTTTAAAAAATATCTTCACATAAGAAAATTTTACAACATTTTTTTAACCAAAAAGAAAAAAAAAAAAATTTTTGGATATTTTTTATTCCAAAAAATCCTGAAATTTCTTCCTTCGAAAAAATTTCTACTTTAGAATATTTGAGATTTCTATTTTTTTTTATTCCAAACAAGTTTATAAAAATTTTCAAACCAAAAAATTCGTTTTTAATTTTTTTTATTTCAAAAAATGAAAATTCTATCTCCAAAAAACAGAGACCCTCCCAAAAAATAAAAATATTTCATTTTTTTAAAAATTGAAAAAAAATCCCAAAAATTGAGATTTTATACTCTGAGAGTTCGAAAATATTTTTACTTCAAAACAATTCAAATTTCAAAACCACAAAATTTAGATTTTGAAAAATATACTTTTTTTATTTCACAAAAGTCTTTCTTTCATTCCAAGAAATGGGGATATTTCTTCCTCCTCCCAAAAAATACAGATTTCGATCTCCTCGAAAAAAAATTCTTCAAGAAAATTAATTTTTTTCTTCAGAGAAATCACAAATGGTAATTTTGCCCGGGTAATATTAAGTATCAAAAATTCATGACTTTGAAGAGTAAACTTCATGATTTTTCATGATCTAGTAATTTTTTTGAAAAGTTCATGACTTTTTCATGACCTGTAGACACCATAAAGTTTCAATTTATCAATCTTTAAAATTGGATCAAATTTTTAAAATTCACCTTAATAGTTTGAAATTTACCAAATTTTGAATTTTTGACGATTTTTAAAACATTTTTCAAATCTATAATTTATTGAGTAAGAACAAAAATTACAAAATTTCTAATTTTTATCAAATTGATGTTAAAATCTTTTCTGTTTTCGAATTTTTAAATAGTCATCAAATTTTAAAAATTCAATCAACTTAAATTGACTTCTCATTTTTATTTTTTGAAGAGTTGCAGTTAGGCTCAATTTTGAAAATTTTACATTTAAGTAAACATTTATTCAATTCTAAAAATTAAGTCACTTCCAAACTTGATTTTTAAGAATAACAAGATTCTGAGAAAAACAGGACTTTTGAAAATGTACAAATTACTAAAAATTTCAGTTTTCATGAAAATTTTAAATTTTTATTCATATCATCTGATATAAGCTGATCTTACCCTAACAGTTTATTTCCTTCTACCCAAATGGATGTACACGACGAGAAGTAAATAAATGAAAAAATAATAATACGTACTTACCTACTAATAAAATGAAAATTTTAAAATGTCAAAAATTTAGCAATTAGCAATTTTTTAAAAATTGGCAAAGTTCAAAAATTTTAAATTTCAAAAATCACCAAAATTCCAATTATCATTGAATTTTTCGAAATTTTAAATTCCAAAATTGTATCAAATTTTGAGAATCCACGTCACTTCAAAATTTGTTAAAAACCAAAAATTGATCGAACCAGTTTTTGAAAATTATCAAAGTGTGAAAAGTACGTACGCATTCCAAATTTTCTTCAAATTTAGAAAACTTTTCCAGTTAGAAGAAATTTTTTGAAGACTACCAAGTTTGAAAAAAATCTTAGAACTGTAAACGAGGATTGTCTACTAGTCGCAAATAATTTTTCCGAAATTAATTTCTCATTTTTGGTGTTTAAAAATTTTTCCATCGTTCAATTTCTGCTGGAATGACACGGTATCAGTTTCAAATTTGAAAATTAGCACAACTTTCGCAGGATTTTTTGAGAAGGCAGTATACCTTCAAGCAAAACAAGTGCTTCTGTAGGACCAGCAAGACTTTTGACACTATGATCATATTGTTGAAGTTGAATGCATTATTTCTCGTACTTAGCTTCACTTACCTGTTGGGGAAATATATTCATGACATCATGACTAATTTTGTAAGTGGAATACAAAATGAGAAGCCACTACACCAATTTCATCACATTTGTTTTCTTTCGATAATGCCTAAATAAATCAACGTTAAACAATGTCCCATAAATCAACAACAATTTATTTCATATTATGAAAAAACAGATTTACAAAAAAAAAAAAAGGCAATTACAATACGTACACAAAATATCACGGGGGTTAGTTCATTCATTTTATAAATATCACAGGAATCAATCACAATCACAATTTGTATAACATATGTACTCAAATATATTAATTCAAGTGCTAAGTATATAGGTAAGTCTAAGTACCAACTAAATTAAAAGTGCAACACGCGAAAGATTTCGTCATAATTAAAACAGATTTGTTTGTATCCAGTGTAGTAGTACTTTTTTTCGCGGTTTTCCTGCTATATTATTTTAAATTAGTATTGGGGCTTTGGTGAGCCGCTTTTTTCAAAAAATGTAATGAAAATGATAGTATCACTCCTTACATGTATATGTATTGTATATTGATACGACATTTATGCTGAAAAATTGATATATTTTTTTTTGCTGAAAAATAAGCGTATTTGCGTCCACAGATACAAAAAATGTAATTTTACCAAGTCCAGCATTACATAGATAGATACTGGATATTCAAAATTGGAGAAGAGGGAAGGGTCCAATCAAAATTATTCATAGAACTTTAAGCTACAACTTTTGTTTGGAAATTTTTTCAGATGGACTCCCCTCTCTTCTGATTTTGCATATTAATGTTATAAATGCAAAATAAGAAAGGAGAGGGGGTCCGATTGAAAAAAATTTCAAACATAAAATGTAGACTGAAATATTAGAATTAAATTATGTTTTGTCATTACAAAAATTTCGATTGTGCCTTTCTCTCCACTCAATTCAATTTTTATGTATTGTCACTGTCTACACGCTTCTACATTGTACAGGGTGTCTCACTTAACGTGCAACCCTAGGTTTAAACGCTCGTAAATACTATATGACGTCACAGTCAGCGGAACTACCGCTCTGACACGATGCCTTGACACTCTAGAACCGACCTACGCATATCCGACCTTGATATCTGTCGATCATACCGCTTATCAACAGTTAATGTGAAGCGAGATCATTAACAACTTTTGTGCAAATTTTAAGCTCTCACGATGGTGTTCACAAATTTACAGAAAGCTTTTATTATCGAGCATTATTTTTCAACTAAATCGTATAAAAAGGTTCAAAACAAGTTTGTTGATGCATATCCGGGCTCATCTCCGCCGAATAAGTCGACAATTTTGCGAATTATTGAGCATTTTCGTGGTTCTGGATCTCTGGATGTGAAGAAACGTAAACGTAAGAGAAAAACTTTAACTCCTGAAAAGTTATCCGATATTCGCCATAAATTTCGATTACATCCGAGCACTTCAATCCGAAGAGCTTCAAGACAACTTGGAATTTCTCGATCATCTATCCATCGCGGTATAAAGTCACTCAATCTTCGTCCATATAAAGTTAGTGTAGTGCAAGAATTAAAACCAAGCGATTGTCCAAAACGCGTCACATTTTCCGAATATCTTCTCACAAAAGTAAGAAATATGGAATTTTTTGATAACTGCTTCTTCAGTGATGAGGCGTGGTTTATGTTGGACGGTTACGTGAATTCTCAAAACTTCCGAGTGTGGTCTTCTGAGAATCCGAGAGCATTCGTGGATAAAGGGCTGCATCCACCAAAAATTGGAGTTTGGTGCGCTGTATCCCGAAGACGAGTGGTTGGACCAATTTTTTTCGACACTACCATCGACAGTAATGTGTATTGCAACATCATAATGCAATTTATTTCGCTGTTGGAAAGAGATGAACGATATTGCACTTTTCAACAAGACGGCGCACGTCCACATGTATCCAATCAAACTATGGACTTTCTCCAGCCGTTTTTTGGAGACAGACTGATCTCTAAAGGATTGTGGCCACCTCGCAGCCCAGATATGACCCCCTTAGACTTTTTCTTTTGGGGATACTTAAAAGATAAAGTCTATACCCGATCGTTGGGCAGTATTGAAGAGCTGAAGACTGCAATTACTGAAGAAATTCAAGGAATTACGCCTTTAATGCTACGAAAAGTCTTCAGAAGTTTGCTCAGACGGGCCAGAATTTGTAAAACTCACCTCGGTGTGCATTTTCAACACCTTTTGTAACTTTTTTAAATAAAAATTTCCAATTTGTATACGTTTTTCATAAATTTTAATTTTCAGGGTTGCATTTTAAGTGAGACACCCTGTAGTATTATGCAAAATAAAAGGTGAGGGAGGTGTCCAATCGAAATTTTTGTAATAGCATAAAATATACGTTATATTTTAGTCTACGACTTGTAACAATCATTTACTTAGGCAGTACTTTTAGCATAGTATATGCTTTTACGGAGACCAAAATGGGAAAAAAACGACACCAAAATCCGAGACCAAAATCAGGCATGTTGGGTGGTTGGATTCCTCTACAGCTGAGAGTTGTTGAGCGCTCAATTCTTTGGTTACACCAAAAAGGGTATCAAGCCTCTCCAGATAATCTATTCCATTTTAACAAATTATTTGATCCTACTATCAGTCTCAAAGAGAATAAACTAGTTTTTCGTGAGGCCACTCTTACCAAATGGCAAATGAGATGGGCCGCTGACAAGTCAGCAAACTGGACTCACCAGATGATTCCCGATATTGTCCAATATTTAAATTATTTACCCAATCATGACTTCTTTCTCTCCCAGGCTCTCTCGGGGCATGGCTGCTTTGCCTCCTATCTTCACTTAAGAAAACGCAGACCTGACTTTCTCTGCTCATGTGGTGCCAGGCAAACCCCTGAGCACATATTTTACCATTGTCCTAGATTTGCCACTAATAGACCAAATAATATAGCTCATCTCTCCTGAATCATTGGTAGTCAGTCAATTAACAAATATATTTCTCAAACCAATAGGTACGCAGTCCTTCCAATCCTCCTGAACCATACGGTACTCAGTCGATTAATAAATATATTTCTCGAACCATAAGGTACTCGGTCCTTCCTATCTTCCTGAACCATACGGTACTCAGTCGTCACACTTTCCTCCCGAACCAGTAAGATTATCTGAAAGGGTACTTTTAACTGTAAATTATGTATTAACTCCATAAAATGTTGTTTTGTTGTGATATTAGTACTTTAAGCATTATAAACCTATAGGTATCAGATGTAATTATTGTACTTCATAGCAATAAACTTCCTTTATCCCCATGTGGGAATTAAAGGCCAAATTAAAAAAAAAAAAAAAAAAAAAAAAAGGTTACATTAGGTTAGGTTTGGATGACATAAAAAAACTAGAAAATTTTCAATAAATTCGATTTTTTAGACATTATGTTAGACTGTGATGGGCACTTATGGCGCTCCTCCCTGGTACAACACTGTGCCGGTGGGGGAAACCACGGTCGACTATAGTGTTACCAGGCCGGAATGTGGCTGAAGGCTGATTTTTTAATAACGCCAATAACTCGGAAAATATTGACTTTACAAAAAAAGTGCAAGAGTTCTTTTTTGAAGGAAATTAAAAATGCTTTCCACTGATATAAATGACTTTTAGACATTTTGTCAAACATTCTGAAACTTGGAAATTTTCAAACTAAATTTTTTTTTTGGACATTTTGTCAGACATTCTGAAACTCGAAACATTTTTCAAAAAATTCATTACTTTCAGACATTTTGTTACAAATTTCAAAATTTGGAACTTCCATACTTTTAAAAAAAATGTATGACTTTTAGGCTTTTTGTCAGACATTCTGAAAGTTTAAAAAAAAATTATTAATTTATTAGACGTTTTAGATTTCTAAAAACCACCGGCATCATAAAAAGGTTGGAGTATCGAAATCTAATATTTTCCCCTAATCAGACCCACGCCTATGATTTCCATATTGTAAAATTAAAACATGGGGTAGTTCCAAACAATTCATCAAACATCCCATAAGGTTGGAAGACGACCAAAACCATTTGCTATGTCATTTATGGTACATACGAAGATACTACTTTAGAGCAATGTGAATGGGGCCTTCCCTCACCCTCAAAAACAATAATTTGACCTAACTTTGCTTTACAATTGGTGCAGAAAAAAGAGTGTAAGGCAGGACTAGAGGAAAAAACCAGTATGGCTATTATTGTAGGTGAGTACTGAGATTTTCTTTGAGATAAAATTAGTCTTCTTTCTATGTACTAATTTTTTTATATTTCAGACTACGTATTCAATAGCTGTCCAGGGAGTACATTAGAGATGGACGTTATAAAACCGAGTCGCTTATGCTTAAACTGTCTACGACCTGGGCACAACGCGAACGTGTGTAATTCGTCAAAATGTCGCCAATATATTTCAAGTATTCATTCATTTTACTATCAAAGAAAGCAAAATTGATCCCTAAAAAATCTTTTTTTTTTTTTGTTATTTCAGAAGAACTAGATGAAACCCGTCACGAGATTCGCGACGGCTAGAAAAACAGAAGAGAAATTCTAAAATTTGATAATGATTGTTTTGGAAGCAGTAACTTCGGCTTTACAAGTATTTAGTAAGACTATGCAGGGCAGACTCCCTACTGTCCTGTAGAAATGCTGAGTAATTTACTTACTGAAGGAATGGAACTGCCCAAAATTGCGAAATGGTGCCTCAACGTTACTAAAGTAGATATGGATATATATATTACTAACGAAAAATTTATAAATATTTTAAAAGAAAATTATGCTAAATTTTTGAATGACGATAACATAGAATTCATTTTAAAAGATTACGATGAGGAACTGCTTTGTAATAATAATGATGTATCGTCCCAAATTCACGACAAAAATACGAAAACATTTGCACAAAAATCTCAGCAGAGCCTTATACTGTGCCATTATAAAATCGAAGCTCAAGGATTTTCCTTTCATTACCATCGATGGAAATAAATGTCTAGAGTTTGTATATTTCATTTCTTTTGATAATCCAGCAATTGAAAAATCACTGTTTTGAATGGAGATGCAGTGTTGGCTCTATCTTACTTTGTTGGGGAAATCCCTCATTTTTATAGGAAAAAGTTTTTTTTGTGTTTTTTTTAGAATTTTTGCTACATTGAACTTCGTTTTTGCAGATGTCATCAGAACACATTCACATCCAATAGATTTGTCGAAAAAAAATGAAGAGATTGAAGACAAGCCATTGGACTTGACGACAAAAATAATTAATTTTTTATTTTTATTAGGGCGGCTCTTTTTTTCTATTTGAATAAAAATTCCAATGATTTGATTAGAATGATAAGAATGGAGACAACGTACTTAGTATACTTACACAACGGTAGATAAGGCCCCAACTCTTATAAATAAAGCAACCATAATAAATATGATCAAGCCAAATGACACGATTGATGCGATAATGTAAAGAGTATCAATCGAAATGGTCATCGTTTGTAACATGGAGTAATTTTACTTTTAATATGGGATAGGTAGTGGGCAAGTTTAGGTCATGTGTTAGGGAATGTGTATGGTTATATGCTAATAAAGGTATCATCGGGTCCTCATGTTTTGCTATATATGTTTAACCAATATCTAAATTCTCTCTCTTGGTTACTGGTCCCTAGGTAGTTTGAATCTTCCGGCTGACTCCTATCCGGAGTAGTGAGAAAATTGTGAATTTTGGGAATATTTCCAAATGCAGCAATTTGAGGAAAAAAGGTTAAATTAATTGATAAAAATAAATTAATAAAATTAATTTTTAATCAGTTATTATTTAAGGAAATATTTAATAATAAAGGTGATCAAAAAATAAATCTAGAAAAAATAGAAAAAATTTGCCCTCATAAATTTGGAGTTTGATTCAAACGATGTTCAATGGCAAGTAAATATTTCAACCAGGTTGTTTGCTTATCAGAAGCGAAGATACGAATAACATCACCAATAACGCTCATAACCCTTTCGGCTGGGTTAGACTGTGGTGTGTAGTAGCTGGTAAATCGAAGTGTTACACCTTTATCTTTCCAATAATTTTTCCACAAGTTCGAGCTGAATTGTGGTCCATTATCCGATAAGATGGTACGGACTGGACCATGTTCATGAATATATTTTTCCATAGCGGAGATAGTATTTTTTGCAGTACAATTGCGAATTGGAAAAAGTTTAGCAAACTTGGTAAAATGATCAGTAACAACGAAAATCTGCTTTCATAACTTTTTCACTTTCAGTATCTAGTTATTTTCATAGTATTTTTCATTACCATCCTGTTACAGAAACCAGGCAAAGAAAACGATGTACTTTCTAATTTCAAACGAGACCATCGGTTAGGAGCTAAACGTAGCCGTAGAATTTTAGGAGATATCACTGGAATTATTCAAAATCAGGTATGTTTGTTCTATAATTATTTGTGACTCTTCAATTATTGAAACCTTGGAAGGCTGTTGATTATTTTGATTATGATGATTTTAGAATGATGGTGTCTGTGTTGAGGCAAATGAAAATGATAATTTGAAACGAAACCCTAGATTCTGAGCTAAACGTAGCTGTACATTCTTAGGAGATAACACTGAAATTATTCAAAATCAGGTATGTTTGCTCCATAATATTATTTGTGATTTTTCAATTATTGAAACCTTGGAAGGCTGTTGATTATTTTGAATTTGATAATTTTAGAATCCTGGCGTTTGTGTTGAGGCAAATGAAAATGACGAAAATAGCCAGAATAATTCACATAGTACTGATCCTGAATATCCACTACGGAAAAAAAATCAAAACTCAGTTACAAAATGAAGTAAGTTTATCTGCTGAATTTTGTTTATTTATAGTATGTGAAAATTCATGTAATTCATGATGCGGATTTTGTTCTGTTTTAGAACGTTGCAGTTGGCCAAGTTGAATGCTACCAACTACTAATGCAATCAGTCCAAAAGTGGTCATCATTAACGACTTCATTGTACACTCAATTAGCTGTAGTCACGGAAAAAATGAAGAAGCAAAAAGAAGAAAATGATAGATTGAAGTTCGAGTTCTCTACAAAGCTGGAATTTGCAAATACGACTTATGAAAACGAAAAGTCACATTGGAAACGGAAATCTGACAACGATAAAAGGGAAATTGACGAATTGAAAGAAAAACTGGAGAAGTGTGACCGTGTGCTTGGGAAGTTGTTCTCAGAAGAGCAGATTGGATACCTCTTTAATGAAAAAAAGAAGTGGAAATGGGCTGACTCTGAAATAATCAACGGTATGACTTGGCGTTATGACCTTGGAGTACACAGTTACAACCGATTACATGACAGTGGATACCCAATCCCTACCTACAGCACCATAACGAATAGAACGAGAAACTTTAAACTGGACTTTGGAATTTTCACCAATTTAGGAGAACAATTGAAGCAGAGAGCAAACAGTATGCCAGAACACCAAAGGTAAATCATGAAAACAAAAAAAAAAGCATTGCCCAGGTATCAAAATTCAGGTACTGATCAATTTCTTTTGCATTATTGTTTCAGATACTGTTTTTTATCATTGGATGAAATGGCTATTAACGAACAGACAGACTTTGACAAAAATTCCAAACAGTATTATGGTAGAATTACGATTGAAGGGTCAAATAAAACCGATGGCATGGGCACACATTTACTTCTAGCTCTCGTCAGAGGTGTAAACAGTGACTATAAGCAAATCGTGGGTGCCCACATTACAGGAACAAAAATTGAAGGCACCTCAATAAAAAATTTTGTTGAAAAAGCCATCGTATTTATGGAGAATGCTGGATTCCATATTGTTGCTGTAGGCTCAGACATGGGACCAAATAATAGGTAATAATCAACAATTCACTTCATTGTATTATCTGTAATAGAAATTTTTAATAATATTTGGCATTTTTCAACAGATTAATGTGGAAGGAGTTCAATTGTGCTGTGAGGAAAACTGGACTACGCTCAATATCATTCAATTTGAACCAACACGAGATATTCTTCATGCCAGATCCCGTTCATCTCCTCAAGAACCTAAAAAACGCCCTGTTGAGCCATAATTTCATTCTGCCTAAGTGGTTTGCAGAAGATAACAACGTATTGTCATGTGAAATTAGTGGTCAATATGTAAAAGACCTGTGGACCAAACAAGTAGCAGAAAGCAGAGAAATAAGGTCACTCTATCATTTACATCATGAAGACTTGTATCCCGATAATTGGTCCAAAATGAGGGCTGGTGGAGCGGTTCGCTTTTTTTCACTGGAGACAGCAGTGGCAATAGAGTTAGCAATCGAAAAAGAAGAGCTCCCACGATCTGCATCAGCTACTTCCACGTTTATCCGCTTTATATATCTCTGGTTTACATGTATAACTTCAAAACTTAGAAAATCGTCCATCACCAGACGAAATTGGAAAATTAAGTTCACTTTGATGACGTATATAAGCTCGCTGTTTGAAGATATTGTCGTAAATGCTGATCATTCCGGATGGAAGCCGTTAAATTCTGGCATGGTAATGGCTTCTACAGCATTCATGAAGATTTCGAGTACCTTGTTGCAAAAAGATGGAATTCTTTTTATACTCGGACATCGTTTTACGCAGGACGCATTGGAAAATACGTTTAGCAGAATAAGACGAAAGTTTGGCAAAAGTCCAAGTGCTAAGAATTGCCTAAAAGCAATTAGAACTATCCTACTTTGCAATTATATAACAGACTTAAAAAGAACGAACTACTTGGAGGATAATGACCATAATTTATTGGATTTAATTTCAATTAAGAAAGTTGACTGCAGCAATCCATATTGGAGCAATCAACTGTTGGACACTGAAGCTAAGTTGGATTTCTTTATGCAGAACAGATACGACTTGCCGATGTATTGGCATCTTGCTGGGTGTTGCTTTCGCCATCTAGTAAAAACTACAAAATGTCCATTATGTATTGCTGCTTTTCGAAAAGAAGAAAACAACGACATTGAAAATACTCCTCATATAAGAAGCTACCAATCGTTGAAAAGCATGGGAGGATTTTTAAATCCCCCTATGGAAATTTTTTTATTAGTTTTAAACATAGAACGTATTTTTAGAATGTTTAGGAATGTGTTGTTGGATAATAATCATTATGGTTCTCTTATTGATAAGATTGAAGAAGAAATTATGTTATGTAACAGTTATAGGTTGTGTACTAAGTGTAAGTGTAATCCTAAGAAAAAAATTATTGACCATTTCTTCACTATAAGATCTTATTCTATAGCTAATTTCGTTAAATGTAAGCCAAAAAAAGTAATGTACGGTTCAAGTACAAAAAAATAATCAAAAATTTTGTTAAATGTAAATTAAGTCATGTATGATTCAAGTACAAAAAAATAAACGGTGTTGGAATCTCTTCTTTAGTTTCAGGATGAGTTACGGTGATAGTATCGTTGGATGAATCAGTGATAACGCCAAAGTATTTACAAAAATGACGACCTAACAAGACACCTATATTTAATCCTTTGACTACGACAGCTGGAACGTAAAAGACTCCTTTAAGTAAGCAATTATCGAATTCTATGGGTAAAGCTAAACTACGAGACGACTTGACACTTTTTTTACCCATAGCATTGTGATAGTTAATAGTTCCTTTGCTTGATAATTCACCTTTAGCGAGATCTGGAAAACCGGCTTTCAAACGATCGTAGAAATCAGCTGATAAGAGAACGTGTGGGGCTCCTTCGTCAACTTGCGCTTTCACTTTCATTCCACCGATTTTCAATGGAATATATGCTGGAATATCAGGTTTGAATTGAAGAGATTTCTCAGGCGAGTCGTCGAGAATATCGTGGGATGAAACGTTAACTTGTTTTGATTTTTTCTGCGCAGGTAATGACGGTGGTGTTTTCGGTGCGATCTTTAATGAAGGGCGTAACAGATCTTTCGATTTCAATATTTCTCCAATGGTAGGAATACGTGTATAGGAAGAAGGATCGATATATTTGCGGAGGACAGTATCTAATACGTTATTACCCCATTTAATTCTAATTGTAAACTAACACCTTTCGGAGAAATAATTTTGTAGAGTAACGAGTTCGGTTGAAATTTGATACAATTCATATTATCAACGTAGCGGTACGATTGGTTATCACTAATACTAGGTATAGCGATAGTAAATTTCGAAAATAGATCAATAACGTAAGTCTTATTAAAGGTAGCAGCGGTGAAAAATATAGCTGCATTAACACTAGATAAGTTATGATAATATTTAAGACTATTTTCGTGTCCTAGCGAAGGAATTAATTTACATAAGATAACGCGTTCGACTTTCATTTCGAATAATAATTGAATTAAATCTGAATAGCTACGTTTAAATTGAGATAAGCAGAAATCTTTACTCTCGAGATCACTTTGACTGATGTACACGACAACCCTACTTCCAAAACTATCTTGTTTTTTTTTCGATATATCGCGGCGTAATTTATCGATAGTATAAGCTTCGTTACAAGCAATAAAATGTCTATGATTATGTTCTAAGCTACTAGCAAATTGATATATTATTCGCTCACCTAGTAATGTCGCGCCATTTCGAGTTGCTAACGTAGGTTTGATTTCAGGTTCACTGGAGATGGTCGTCGCTAGTACTGGAGCGGACGGAGAACTCGATATGGTACTGATTAATTCGGCAGCAGTAGAATTTGGGCTGGAAGAAGATTCATCGGGAATGGTTTGCCCTTCACCATCCCGACTAACTAGTTTTCCGACGACGATTCTTCTTCGGAAGCGTTTAATACTTCCTCAGCTTCGGAACCGGATTCAGTAAGATCTTCTTCATCTTCGATACGATGAACTAGTTCTTCTTCGTAGCTGCTGACGATTTTTTTTTATCGATTATGGTTTTAGGTTTGTGACTCGAAGTAGAATTATTCATATTCGGCTTCTTCGAGATAAACTTTTTCTTCGAACCACCAGTGGACTTTTCAGTGGCAGTTTTATCAGTAGTACATTTAGGAATGGTACTAGTCAGTCGAGGAATTAGTTCATCGAGTTGTTCTTTGCTTTCACCGATACGATGAACTTTCTTCTTCGTAGCTGCTGACGATTTCTTTTTATCGATTATGGTTTTAGGTTTGTGACTCGAAGAAGAATTATTCATATTCGGCTTCTTCGAGATAAACTTTTTCTTCGAACCACCAGCGGACTTTTCAGTGGCAGTTTTATCAGTAGTACGTTTAGGAATGGTACTAGTCAGTCGAGGAATTAGTTCATCGAGTTGTTCTTCGCTTTCACGTTCAACAGCTTCACGTATGATAATGTTAATATCATTTCGACGTTTAGCTTCTTCGGCGATGGAACGATACTCGGCCGGAATAGGTCTACGAAGATGATCTATTTGTCGGGTGATTGTCATCGTATTATTAAATGTGAAAAATCTATCATAATAATTGTGCATCGTGTTATTACTTGAAATTATTAATAAAGAACATTACTATGCTAAAAACCAGTTGCAGTTGTTTAGTTACTATATTTTTGAAGAATAACAAAATTTTAGCTTATGACAAATTCTTTGAGTAGGTACTTGGAGTGATTTTTGCATTTCATTTTTTTTTCTTTTTTTACTTTCATTTTTATTGTGTTCCAAAAATGGGTGAAGACAATATTTACAGTAAGTAAACATTATGTATTTGAGTTTTATTTTAGAAATTTTCATATTATTTTTAGATATTTGTATTGTGTCGTGTTCTTGAACGTGTTTGTGTATGTTTGTATTTTCAAAAAAAATGTTTGTGTTTTCAAAAAAAATGTTTGTGTTTCTAGAAATCTTGTATATATTTTGTTTTTGAGGAAAGAAAAGAAATTCATAACGGGAAAATTATCATTTTTGGAGAATTTTATATATAAATTTATGGTTTCACTATAATAATTTTCATGTGTTTTTCTAGATTCTTGGTTGGGGGATTTAAGCGATTCCTTAGATTATCAAAGCGTGGACACCGGAGATTTGCCAACGCCGCCAACTTGAGAGAGATAGATATGGCCCACCGGTCTCGGGCAACACTGCGTTTCCACTTCTCCGCAGGTAGGTAATGTGGATAGGGGGAGGGGTATCAGCAACGCGATGCGGAGCTGGTACTCCAACCTAGAAGTCTAAAGTCAGTATATGTTTTGTGGTTAACAAGCAAACTCTGTTGCAATTCAATCTCACAAGCGAGCCAGCCAGCTTCAATGGAGTGCGCATCCGGAGGGGTACGGTCTGTTATTTGGTATAATATGTTATTAATGTCAATTCGGTTAAAGTGTCAAATATACGCGATTTGATTTACGAATCTAGAGTTATTTCGTTCGTTAAACAGTGTCAATTATGGTAGTCGGAAAGTATGAAACCATAGCTCAGTGGTGTACATAACAATCTTACCATCTCTATCAAACTTTAGAGCAGGTAATAATTCAAAATTTTCTAAAGGGAATCTGTATTTTTTTTTTTTTTGTTTTTGATAATATATTTTTTTCATTATTTTCAGATTCATGCAGAATTCCTGCAGATCCATACCCAACATCAGGGTGGATCTGTAAAATGGATGAGACTGTCTCATCTTGTTCGGAAGAATTAGGGGATGTTATCTCGCAATCTTTAAACTTGTTGGAACGTTCCATCGGCTGTTCCTATGTCAGCGGAGGAACCTGACTTGATCGATTTTGGGACCTTCGACTTTGGGATACTTCTCGAGCCAATCGTCAACGAGGATGCTCAGATTATTCCATCACCTATCGTCGAATCTACTCCGACTCTGATTTCCAACGACGTGGCCGAGATACCTATTTCAATTCCTGTGTCAGCTGTACTGAGTACCAGTAAAGCCGATGTGACGATAACTCAGGAGACAAGTACTATTAACCGTCCTAAACGAGCTCGTTTTGCCAAGCCAGAGGTATTATTCTAAAAAAAATTGTATTTTTTCACTTTTTTTTTTTTTTCCGTTAGTTAATTTTTGTTTTGTATTATTTTTTGTTACAGAAAGTTCCAAAGAGAGTGAAGATAAATAAATGTAAAAGCGACCACCGAGTTTCTCCCGCTGTGAGCCCGCTCATTTATCGTAATACAACATGGCATGTTTGTCCCATCAATCACCAAGGAGCAGGTGTCAGACCTGGACTCTTTGCTCATAGGGCAGCATTGTCAATTACGTGGATGCCTGCTCCGAAGGAGATGAGATGTCTGTCATACTCCTGCACCTCAGAACTGTTCATGTGCCACCTGTGTCCGTGATACAAAACACGGTGGTGCTCCAAAGGAGATGAGATGTCTGTCATACTCCTGCACCTCGGAACAGTTCATGTGCCACCTGTGTCCGTGATACAAAACACTGTGGAACCTAACGTTAAAAAACCTAGTTGTTATGCATTAACTATACCTTCTAAAAGTGATAGAAGTAATACAGCAAAATCTTTATTTTACAATTGTGTTAATTCTCTATTTGACATTGAACAATACTGCATCGCGGCAGAAAAATATAAATCATATTAACACCAAGCTCAGAAAAAGATCCTAAATACCACATACACGCATTTTTACAATTAGAGAAGATACAATTCCCAATAGTCCAAAATCCTGGTTAATTTACATAACCAAAGAAGACAGTCAACCACTTACAAACATCAGCGTAAGTAAATTATCATTCAGATGTAAAGCAGTACACTGGGCTAAAACAAATCCAATATTCAGAGTAAGCGACACTTTCGTTACTGAACATAAACAATATTACAGATACCTTAATGAATTTCACACTGACTACCACACTAACATCATCATTGACAAACCACAAACAATAAACAGAACATATGGCAAATGCAAATGGGTGAAGACATTGTAGACTGGTGGAACGATAGGATACAAACAAATGATAACAAATACTGCCACTCATACCTATTCAAACAGCCAGGTTTATACCTATACGGTGAACCTAATAAAGGTAAAAGTAGTTTAATATGAGACATATTACATCTCAGTAACGTTAAAAATCCATTTTATCCCAGCTACGGAGAATTCGCATTTCAAGGTTTTAACACATTAATACACAAAGTAGTTCTATTCGAAGAATTCAAATACGAAAGATTCATTTTAAATCATCTTAACATATTAACAGAAGGGGGACAACTTGTAATAAACAACAAGTGTAAACCGAGCACAGTACAAAATTGCCAAGGTACTATAGTAATTTGCATATCTAACGATCTACCACACGAGTAAGCAGCAAGTTTTCAAACACTTATAAAATAATAGAAGCAGATAACGAATACTGGTTACAAGGCGAAATTGAAGATGCCGTGGAACAGACAACGTCGTCGCCGAATCACCAGAACGAGGTCAATGAGATTCAACAGGTACCGGATCTGGGTATGTGTTTTTTGTTTTTGTTTTTTGTCAATTTCAAAAATTGGTTTTAATTATGATTATTTTTTTTTTTTAATCGTAGACTTATTTGAACAAACTTTATGCTGCGTCAAGAGTTGGGGGAAGCATACCGACGTGCTCCGAGATCCCGTCCGATTTTGAGGCGGTTTTTCCTGCTTTCAACTTTGTTTCGCAGCCTGGAAGAAGCGATTGTGAAGTATCCTACCCAGGAGCACTGCCAGATTTTTTCTTGGTTTCCAAAAAGGGAACTACTCCATAATAATGAGATCAAGTTGGAAAAGGGGCTGCAGAACCTTCCGTGGGTTGATAGAACGAACGAGATTTTGAGATCGTCAGGTTTGGAATGAATTGATTTGTATGTAAATAAATTTTCGTGTGATAATTTTGTGATGACATGTATCTTTTCTTAAAAGAAAATAAATTTCGTACATGAAATGCATTGTTATTTTAATGCCTATTTGTACTGTATCATATCATAACTGAATAAACAGCTCAGGTAATGTGTTCATGTTCCTAATCTCACGCGCTCAGCCGGCTGTGATACCAACGAACAGACCAAGTCATGCTAGACTATGTGACTAGTATTTCCAGTGGTGGAACCATTTGTATGTTCCGGCGCTGTAGTAATGTGTTGCGTCACGATGGACTTTTCACCAGAAGAGGCGTGTTTCATCATCCAACATTATTTTTCGTCTAATTCTTTCGTGGTTGTTCGTCAATAGTTTCACGGGAATTTCGGTAACGCTCGTGCATTACACAACACCTCCATCAAGCGTGTTGTGGATCAGTTTCGAACAGAACACACCGTTGACAGAAAAAAAGGGAGTGGGTGAAAGAGAAGCGCTCTCACGCCGGATAGCAAAGAAGAGGTGAAAACCAGAATAGCGGCGAACTCTCGTCTCTCTGTTTGAAAGCTGGCGGCTGTTCCTAACCTCTCTAAAACGAGTACACATCGTCTGCTACGGGAATTGAAACTGTATCCATACCATTTCTCTGTAAGGCACCAACTGAAGATCACAGACTATGATAAGCGAGTACACTTTTGCCAATTGTTTAATCGCTTTATTCGCCCGAGCATTAACGTTTTGGACGTTTTTTTTTTTCTGATGAGGCGTGGATACATTTGGATGGATACATAAATTCTCAGAATTACCGTCTTTGGGCCAGCGAAAATCCAGACGCCTTTGTGGAAAAGGGATTACACCCCCCCAAAAAGTTGGTATTTGGTGCGCCATCTCCCGGAAGCGTATTGTAGGCCCATTCTTTTTTCACGAAACCATCACAGCTGAGCACTATCAAACCATAATTGGTGATTTCATCGCAAGCTTGGAGTTAGACGAGCGTCATTGCTGGTTGCCTCTATCGTTGAACGACTCATCTTACAACGCAGTGTTTATCATTTTAGAAAACAACTTCTGAGCGAGGTGACGAAATCTCCATCTCGTACTCCTGCCAATTTACATGACGAAGAAAAAACCGGTGATTTCTTCGATAGTGGCGACGGTTCTAGCAATCCCGCAGCAAGAAGGAGCGACGGCTCATACGGCGGGATCCACAATTGCATTTTTGAAAGATTTCTTTGATGAACGCTTAATTTCTGCACCATTATGGCCACCCTGCAGTCCCGATCTGACGCCCCCCAATTTTTTCCTGTGGGGGTCTACATAAAGGATCGCGTGTTTGCACGTGGTCCTGAATCAATCCCGCAGCTCAGGGAGTACATTACAGCGGTGATCGCTGAGATAACGCCCTTGATGCTGCGGAAGGTATTCCGGAACATGCAAAGATGCATCTCAACGTGCATTGCCCTGCAGGGGGGCATATTGAACATATGTTGTAAATTTTTGTCATGTTGTAATATAGTATTTCATTTCACATCGATATTAAGTGTTTTTCTTTGAATATGAACCTTTTTTCATGGTAAACACGAAAGTTGAAAATTCAGTATCTATTTTATTGGGACACCCTGTATTTCTAATTCTATACAGAACAATGACACGATAGAAGAAGAAAACGAACAGTCTAATGTATCTATGATGACAGGTATAGCATAATTATCTACTTAATGTATACACTGTCAAAGATAGGATTTTAAGAATCTAACCATTTAAGTGAAGCCAAAGTCTTTTCTACAATTGACTTAGCTAGTGGTTTTCACCAAATAAACATAAAACCTGATGACAGGGAAAAACAGCTTTCTCCTCCACTCATCAAGGACATCTCCGAGTTTCTTTGCATGCCTTTCAGTCTAAAAAATTCCCCGGTCCTGCTCCATTCCAAAGAATGATGAATCAAATATTTGAGAACTTGATTTACAATTTCGTTTCAGTTTATTTAGATGATAATATAATTTTTTTGAAAAACGAACAGTTGAAATACTTGAAAATTGTTTTTGACATTACTAAAGATCATAATCTACAAATTTAACCAGACAAAGTGTGAGTTTTTTAAATCTGAAATTACCTATCTTGGTCATATTATCGCATATTTGGATTCTCTACTGCTAAAGTGTTCAACCCCAAAATTCACACTGTAAAGCATGCCCGAGCAGCCAGACAGTGCGCGCTTATCACGAATGCCCCTTATCAATGTTTTCTATCCGCCCAGCGCGCCAAAAATCCGACTCGCATTTGATGAATGATCGTTCGTGCATCCTGGCAGCGATGGCTTATCATACAAAGTGATAAAAGCTCTTAATATCACGCATCCAGACGTGTTGCACACACTATTCAACTGCTGCCCAGCTGCCAGACGTTTTTCAAAACCTTGGAAACGCGGCAAGGTCGTTTTCAACCCGGCAACAACCCTCGTACCTTTGCTGGATACAGGCCGATCACACTACTTTCCACGCTTGGTAAGCTGTTCGAGAAGCTCATCAAGTCACAGCTCGACAATTTCATCGAATCACACAGTCCACTTCACCCGAGGCAGTATGGATTTCGGCACGCCAAAAGCTGTGAAAATGTCTATATTGTAGAATTATGCAAAATAAGATAGGAGGGGAGGGTATAATCTCTCTTATTTTGAATTTATAACAGTAATATGCAAAATCAGAAGGGAAGAAGGGGTCAAATTGAAAAAATTTCACATTAAAATTGTAGAGTAATATTCTACGAATAATTTTGATTATAAAAATTTCGATTAGACCCTTCCTTCCCATGTAATTTCGAAATCAAGTGTCTTAAAATAATTTTGGACTTGTAAAAAATTCAACTATCAACACAACATGCGAGCGCAACCCTGTTGATAACTAGTGTGTACGAGGACTGACAAGAAAGTTCATAGAATAATTTTTTTTTCACCTTGTGGCAACACTGCATAGCTGCCAACCAGTCAGCTGTGTAGATACACTCTTCCCCAACACACAGTAGCCGGCTGAACGCGGTGCGAGTCGTAGTTTTTTTTCATGATTTTTTTTGTAAACGAAGTTTTTTACCTGCGTCGAGATTTTTTTTGTTTTAAAAAAATGAATTTTGAAGAACAACGAACTGTGGTGAAATTTTTGTGTAAAGGCCAAAATCACGGAAATGTTGAAGTCTACATTAGGTGAGTCTGCCATGGCCCAGGCAACAGTTTATAAGTGGATTAAGAGGTTCAAAGAGGGGAGAGAGTCTACCGAAGACAATCACAGAGAAGGGAGACCTGCTACGGCTCGCACTGAGAAAAACATCAAGCGTGCTGTCGAATTGTTGGCGGGAGATCGTCGAGCATCTGTCAGACTAATATCCGACAACCTTGGAATTAACTGAGAAGCCGTTCGACTCATGATTACCGAAGATTTGAGGATGCGCAAACTGTGCGCTCGATTGGCTCCCAAACTGCTCACCTGTGAACAGAAGCTGTGTCGCATTCGCTGTTGTGAAGACTGGCGCGAGGCTTACAAAGATAATTCTTTTTTGGACCGTGTAATAACTGGAGACGAGTCCTGGTTCTTCGAGTACGATCCGGAGAACAAAAAAGCCAGCATGACGTGGGTCAAAGCAGGTGAACCTCGAGTGAAGAAAGCGCGCAATTCCAAATCAAAAATCAAGTCCATGCTGCTCGTTTTTTTCGATCGAAAAGGCATTGTGCATAAAGAATTCCTTCCTCAAGGTCAGACAGTGAATGGAAAATTTCATCTTGAAGTTTCGAAGCGGCTAAACGCGCGAGTGAAGCGCGTGCGACTGGAACTCGGCGGCCCCACGCCGAAGGCTAAGCGGTTAGGCCTAAGCCAAAAGTTGTTTACCGCCACTTCAGCTCGCTCCGCCACAGCATGCTGCTGTAGCTGCGGCATCAGTAGAGGTTTACCGTCGGGATCGAGTTTATCAAGCACTTGAGACAGTAATATAACCGTCGTTGGCAGTAGTGATTATTTCATACAGTGCTTCTTTTTCTTATCGAGTAGTGGTATGTTTTATTTGTAAACTTATTAAACAATGTCGGAATCATGTCAACTACCAGTGGTGAATTCTCCGATAATGACGACCGAGAACGAAAATTCTACAGAAATACTACAGCCGGGAACAGCGGGATCAGTAATTCCGGAAAGCGAGCGACGACAAATCTCCAATGATGAATGGAGATTTTGCGGTGAAATTAGAAATCTTTCCTATGGCGGAAGTAATGAACAAGGGTTATTTCCGCGTACGAATACACAGTTGAGCGGTGGAGGAATTTGCTCATCTATCTCCAAAATAATGGAAGGTTCACTTTGTACCGCAAAATCTCCAATGATGATGGAGATTTTGCGGTGAAATTGGAAATCTTTCCTATGGCGGAGGTAATGAACAAGGAGAAGTGCAACTGGTGGAAAAGTGCGAATTGGAGGGGTTGTGTGGCGGTAGAGCAGAATTCCGAGATATACAAACAAATTCAACAAGTAACGTCGAACCTAGAGAGGTACTTTTTGCAGAGAAACCAAAACACAATAACAAGAGATCGAAGGGACTTGCCATCTTACGCTTCTTCCAACAATTCACGATTTCCCCGCTAGCAAATATATTTCTGTTAGAGAATTATACGAAATGTTTTTAAAACTTGATCTGTCGAATATATATTTTGCTGCAACCGATATAACCGTTCACGAGTATTACTATTCCATTGACACTTCTTTTCAAATCGCGTTAAATTTGTTAAATTATCAGTTTGGAACTTTCGAAAAGTGCAGAAAATTTATGACAGATTTGTATTGTGTTTTAGATAAGGTAAATCCAAAGAAAAATTGTTTTATCGTTATAGGTCCGCCAAATAGCGGTAAAACATATTTCTTTGATCTCGTAATTCATTACTTTTTAAATTTTGGTCAAATTGGTAATTTCAATAAATTTCAAAGTTTCCCTTTGCAAGAAGCCGTTAACAAAAGAATATTATTAAGGAACGAACCGAATTGTGAAATAAATAAATTTGATGATCTAAAAATGTTGTTCGGTGGGGATAATATCAATGCGAAAGTTAAGTTTGCTCACGACGCGGTAATCTCTCGCACACCTGTAATAATTACTACGAATGAAGATCCGTTTCCGAATGATGTAGCTTTTTGCAGTTGAATGTATAAATATAGATGGAAAGAGTGCATAAATTGGAAAACTGTATCATCTAACCAGCTTCTCAGAGTTGTTCCACCGAAAAACGTCAGCTATGTAAATCCAGAGCAAGTTGCTACTGTAAGTGATGTGAATACAGATAACGTACAAGCTCATCTTAATCGTAATCAAAATTCAGAAGAAAATAGCGCGAAAACTGGCAGTACTTCTTCACCACCAGATGTACCTAAAAGAAAAAGTACCATCGAAGTATTTAATCCCAAAGATTCCTCTACAAACGCGGAATTGATTTGGTCTCTGAAATGTGTTTCTAGCAATTACTCTGCAAACTCATGCGAAGGTGTAGCGAATGTATTCCAAGCAATGTGTCCAGAATTTCCACCGTTGTTCAGTTTGGGACGTATGAAATTCTACTATTTTTTAACTGAAGCTTTAGGGCCTTATTTTCACAAAAAAATGACTGACGACATCCACAAATCGAACCATTTCTACACGTTAATGTTTGATGAGACACGTTAATGTTTGATGAGACAACTAATGCTAGTGCGAGGACGCACTTTAACCCAGGGGGGGTGGGAAGCTGTCTCGAGTGAAAAAGTACGTACAAATACGTACGTAAAAAAATAGGAAAGTTACCATTAGAATAAAAATAGCAAAATCGGTGAATTTCTTCCAACACGAGCTCGGCGAAATTCACCGTTATCTGAACACGGAAAAAACCAGAGGGAAGTAATTAGAATGACCAAATATGGTCATAAAAATGAATTTCGTCACCTACGATTAGCGAAGCCACAAATTAAAAATCAGTCGCTCGCTAACCGTCATCCCGGCCTTTAAAAAGATCTAGTGTAAAAAGAGTTGATTTCATAAAAATAATCTGAAACATTTTTTCGTTGAACTGTTCTCTGTCGTTCTTATTTTTCGAAAGAAAAAGAATCGTGTTCTTATAATTATTTACGCGTTATATTATTTTTCCTCTCGCGAATTCATTACGAGAAAACGGATGAATTCTCTCACACGGGTTTTTCTGAGAAAAAATAAATTCGTCGAAAATTAGAAAAATCAGTGAGAAGCCTTTACCACAAATGTAAGAAAGGAAATAACTCTGGTCAGGCTTCTACTAATGTAAATGTTACGTTGTCTAGCTTACCAGAATATAGGCCAGTTAGGGAAAACAGGCTTATACCTGTTCGTCTGTCATAATCTCCATTTACCTCTATTTAATTATTAAGGAATGTTTTAATATATTATTAAATATTTGTTTTTATTTTTCATTGTCAGATATTCAACTAGAATATTTCTAAAAATTATTTTTATTTTCTAATATTTGTAAAGAGAGAGAACAATTAATTATTTTTTTAATTTTTTATTTTTCTTCTTTTTTGAAAAAAGAAGTATATTTTTCAAAAAAATTCTTCAAAAAAGAATTAGTCCCCGCCCTCTACCAACCTTTCTAATTTCTACGCAGTCCTAGGCATGCCAAAAGTAGTCGATGTAGCACTAAAACAACATTGTTCGATATATGTGCGCTTAGATGAAAACCTGTTCGTAAGTGCCGTAGAAGCTTTGACCGTGATAATAAATGCAGCATTACATATAGATGTAGGAATTCCGTTCGTTGTGAAACACGATGAGAAGTATTACGAAGTGAATATAAGCCGGATATTAATTGTTCCATTCTATATTCTTCGAGCGATATCGGAAAAGCAATCCGAAGACTACATCTTTAACTATGTAGTGCTCGGTTTCCAATCACGTCTATATACGTAGTACTTTGCTACTCGCAACAACCTCTCCCGAAAAGGCAACTACGTTTAAAAGCAAAAAGTGTACCACGTCGGGTCAAAGCGAAAAGGAGCTAAATCCATTTTTTTTCGAAAATGAGTTTTTGGTATCCATGGAAAGGGAATTTTAAGCTGAATCTAATGAAACACTGTATTCGACGATATTCTCAATATTTTTTATTTTATTTTAAATAAACTGAAAGTGCCATATCTAGCATCTGCCTTATGTTGAGAGCGAAAAGGTGATATATCCAAAGTTTCGAATGTTTACTGCACATTTTTTTAAAAACTCCTTAACAACGACGTGATTTTAAAAGTTTATGAAAGTTGTTGGTAATAATTATTATTTAATAATATTATGTGTTGTTCTTGAAAATGGAAACTCCGACATCAAACGTATCTGCTGTAATGGAAATTGATCCAAGTATGTACTATTGCACTATGAACATTGACAACAAAGCTGATATCGAGTTGGTTACTTATCCACTAGGATACACTTCTCAACTCAAAGTTTAATGTGTATTAATTTGTTCATTTCAATTATTACAGTTGATGATACTCTTTGTGGCGAATATCTGGTTGTTGAGGAGGATACAGAAATCCAAACTGCATATGATATAGCAGAGTATGTTGAAATTGAAACCACTTCCGAAAATGTTTCATTCGCCGAAGATGGTATTTCTAATTCTATACAGAACAATGACACGATAAAAGAAGAAGAAAACGAACAGTCTAATGTATCTATGATGACAGGTATAGCATAATTATCTATCTTGATTGATAAGCACTGTATGTACTCGAATTCCTTCCACAGTGTTGAAGATATTTGCAATTATCATGTTTTATTTTCTATTTTAGACGCGACGGATGATGGTGTAACAGAAAACGGCAAGTATAACTTTTGAAAGAAGCGTAGTCCAGAGAATTGGAAGAAAAATATATTGGAACGCGATGTGGTCCGCGGTACTGAGCATTTTAGTAAGAAAGGAAACGTAGTTCCAGCCAAGACTAACATTCGCAATAATACAGAAACTAAATGAGTAGAAAAAATAATCGAACAGAAAAATACAATGTAAAATGACAATATATCCGCTATCTTTTGGAATTTCTGCATAAGCGATTCCAGTTCACAAATAGAGACTGGCAGCGAATGCGATGCCTCTTTTCAGCGCAACGATCGCTTCGTTGAATTTCTTTTCTAATTCGCTATTACCAATACTCCTGGTGGCCTGTACCAATTGCCTGAGAGCTTCTTCCATACGCCTAAATGATCGAATGATACTTCCTACGTAATCATAACACAAACAAGCAAACACATCCATATTGAAGCCAACTCTTCGAAAAAACATACGCGGGCACTTTGATTTGAACCCAACTCAGAAACACAAATAATACGAACCTTCGAAAATATCGGTTTTACGACAAACCTCTAAAAAGGAGCTACCGTTGCACCACGCGTAACACACATCCATCAAGAAAGGTTTGAATTTATCCACGTACGTATCCTCGTCTATTTCCATGTGGCACTCTTTACTAACCCTGGCGATCATTCTGGCCAATTCCTATTATGCACGAAAACGAAACAAGTTCAGCACCTTTCCCTAAGAAGCCGAATAGGTAAGAGAAAAGCAAAACAATGAGATAGAAGTCAACTGACCTGCATTCGCCTTAACGAGCCAGATAATTCGTCCGTCATTTGAATCTGAGTGTGACTTTTCTCATCGCACATGAAACAACTCAAAAGAGCTACGCATTGGGCCGGATTTAGTTCAGAAAAGATACCGTTGAAAATCAATTCCGTCATTAGTAACTCTTCGCCACTGAAATCACAAATGACTTGGGTCAGTTCCAGAATCGAAAATTGGGGTTCTATACGAAATGGTAAGTTGGGAAGGGAGGCAAAGGCAGAGAGCAACAGCGAAGTGGAGATTTTTAACCAACAAACGTAGGTATGTAATCACATGATTTTTAATTTATTTTCAGATTTCAATATTCAAAAAAAAAAAAAAAAAAAAAAGTTCACTAATTAAAATGACTTTTAAAAACCACAAATAGTTCGATAATTTATTCTCCTTTTTTGGTTAATTTTTGAAAAAAAAAAATCAAAATCAAATTTGATGAAAAAAGTTGGAGAAAATTACAAGAACGATTAAACCATTAAAAATAAATTCAAAAATATTCACATCAATTGGAATGATTTTTTAAAAAACGAATTGAAATTTCGGGGTCGTTTTTTCCATTTTGGTCTCCGTAAAAGCATAAATACTACGCCAATTTTTAAAAAAGTCTCTGAAAAAATGAGAAAAAGATCCCAAATTAATTTTGTATTTTTTTGCTAATACTAATAAATATCTAAAAAAAAAATTCTAGTTTCAATTCTAAAAAAAACGGACCAATTTTCTCAAATTTCAATTTAAAAAACTTCCTCCACTACGCAGTCCACCACTGCCTCATCTTTTTAAGCGAAACACGAAGCACACATGATCGGACAAGGAGGTGGACAATTGAATTCCAAACCTAACCGTACCTGCTCAATTCGCACGCGATTTTACCCTTCGTTTCTATAACTTCGTCAGCCGAGCAATAATTCAACTTCTTCAACACCTTTTTATGGCGTTTCAGTTCAACCAGTTGATCGACCTTATTGAGTCTTTTAAACTCTGCTATGGTGTTCTCGATTTCTTCGGATATCTATAAAAATAAAACCACCCTCCATAACTAACACGTTCTAGTTCTTAGGTACTCCTCTTTTCCGATCACCCTCACACTCTGATCCATTACCTTGAACTTCTCGTCGTATTGTTTACAAAGCTCTTCGATTTCGGCGGATTCATGAATCGGCATTGACTTCAATTTACTCTCTAACGCTTTTAAATGCTCGATTGATGATTTCAAACCAACTGCTTGGATATTCATGTCGGTGACTGGGTCCAGCAATGGGATTTCGGCGAATCGTTTTTTCGTCTCCTGTTCACAGTACAAGACGAGCATTTTGTTGAGATGGTGTAGGTATTGAAAAGGGGAATAAAATACTACATATAATTATGCAATATCTGCCGAATGTTCAATTCTAATAATGAAAAAGCATGTTCCTTTCATATTGAACTATCAAAGGTAGTAGAACAATGAAAGGCGTAATTTCTGTATGTATGTCAAAAATGTTCATAAAAATCTTAAAATCTCCCTGGCGAAAAAAACTAGTTATTCTTATGCACTGTTCAAGGATGAGAGGCTAGATCTCGTGAAAAATTTGAAAATCTGCGAAAGAAACCTCACGAAAGCATGGAACATCATCATATCGTATTATAACGATCACGCTAACATAAGCAATGGGCGGACTGATAATAACCAGATGTTATCGAAAAATTACATCGGAAATTTCCAACAAAACTACGCGGTGTTATCAACTATCATCAAAGAAAATTCAGACAAGATTCGCCACTTCATTTTTGATGGATCGTTTTTCAACTTGAACTTCACTTCGTGTCCTTTCCAGCATCCAACTTCATCTCGGAAGACTTCAGCGAATTCGGAGATTTTTTCGATAGCCAGTTCTTTTTCAGACCAGCATTGATTTTTTAGTGTGCGTAAGCACACTATTGGTTTCAGTCTTGAAATATAAAATTTTGAAATAGGTTTATCGAGGTTAACTCATTAATGATAGGATCAAATTTTCAAGGAATGTAGAGTTCATGAAGGCGGAGGGCCAATGAGATTTGTGTGTGAATCTAATGAGTAATTATCGAGATAATTGCAATTTTCACTTGAATAAAAAAAGGGAAAAGGAGACTTTTCTATTATTCATATCTTATCTTATCTTGGGGCAATAAATTTAAAGTGTTCAAAATCGAACAATGGTCACGTCACAACGTCCTCTTTGTGCTCTGCGGTTTTCTTTTTTGGGGCAATAAAAATTTAAAATGTTCAAAATCAAACTTTATCAGCACAGCAGGCGGTAAACATTTTTTCAGCACAGCAGGTGGTAAAAAATCAGAAATCACGTCTCAGGCTCAGGGCAATAAATTCAAATTTTCAAAATCGAAACAATGGTTTGTGTCTAGTTCTTATCTTATCTTTGCTTAGGGCAATAAATTTTAAATGTTCAAAATCGAACAATGATTCCGACTTGTGGTCTGCAGTCTTATCTTATTTTGGGGCAATAAATTTTAAATGTTCAAAATCGAACAATGGGTCGATCCAGTTTTCAGTTTGAGTGAATGGGGGAGGTGGTGTGACTATGCGATGTTGGTGGGGGGCATGGCAAATTGAAATACCAAAGTAAGTATGCTTATGTTAGGTTAGGCTACTTACTGATAATTTCTCATAAAAGTTATTTCAGTAATACTACTCAGTAATTTTAGAATTCAAGCTACGCACACTGTTAGAGCTGCGCTTGCGCAGGTGTCTAGTTTTATTTGTTCGATGATTATGTTGAAATTGAGATATTTTGTGTTGTATTTCATTTCACGCTGATTTTAATGTCCATCTTTTTGGAAAAAATTTTGGTTCTTCTACTAATGATGCGTTTATTGTATAGAGGATCAAGTATATTTTTTTTTACAGTAAGGCAGTTTTTTTTCTAAGCCGATACCAAACACGAGCCAACGAAGAAATTTATGTTCAGGCTAAACGAGTCCTGGGATACCTAAAGGGATCCAAGGATATAAAACTCCGCTACGACTAAGGTATTACATTTGAAAAATTAACAGAAAAAAAAATCTACGTGCAAAGTGAGGACATTTCAAAATCCAATAGTTACCTAGGTACATTTGAATATACCTAACTGAAATTTCGTTCAAATCATTGATATAGAATTCCCTCAAAAACAAGACACCCTCGAATCTAAGACCTACCCTAAAGAGAGTTAATTTTCGATAAAGTAGAATTTACTTATTGAAAACACTTTCGACAAAGGTAAGCAATAAATATTTTTAATTAAACCGGAATTAATTTCTGCTCCTTTATCATGAATGAGTTTATTTTTTAAAGAAATAATCTTCTAATTTTTTTCTTTTTCTGAGTTTGCTTTTTGTGCAATAAAATATTCAATTTTTCAAACCAAAAGGGTGAATGTAAACCCAAAACATATTTTTATTCTTATAGGTCATAGTCGTGAACGAGTTTTTACCAATTATCATGTTAAAGGTAACGTTGCATGACAGAAATTTTTTCAATTTGTCTTTGAAATTGGTGAAAAAATATTGAAATAATGTTAAAAAGCATTTTGTCGCGAATGGGCCCTTTTTCAAGTTTTCTTGAAATTCCTGCACTGCGGAGAAAAAACTCGACCGAGGCTTTCTGCTGAGTTGGAGTGATAGACCAGTGTTACCTACACCCACAAATCCAAAAAAACGAAAATCACACTTTTTGACCTAACTTCATAAAACTCGCTGTATCTCGAAAACGGTGATCGACGGAATGGGCCCTTTTGTTATGGACGTACACATATTAGGGTGGAGCAAAAAAAAAACATACCTCGGATTTCGACCAAACTCGCTGAGGTGGTTTACTTTGAGTTGAGAACCTCTCAAAAAAAATTTGAGCCCCCTACCTCTCAGGGGAGCGGAGCTAGGGGCTCTCAAAGTAGGGTCTTTTTTGAAAAAAACGCGGTTTTTCGCTATTTTCAGGTAGTTCTAATCGAGTTACCCCCACCGCACCCCTCTGAAAAAGTGCAGTGTGAGTTTCTACACATCCCTGGACCATCGATTTTGAAATTCGATACCACTTACGTCTCCCAACCAGGTCTTGAAAAGTTGCAAATCGTCCATTTTTTGCTTGTTTTTTATGAAATTCGGACTTTTTAACTTTGTTACTTCGCGGTTCGACAAAAAACTGGTTGTCTTCACCTAGAATTAAAATTTTGATGAAATTTTTAGAAAAATTTCATGATGATTATTACTCACAATTGAAAATACGCTTGTCCGTGTCGTCTCACGTCGCATCGTATCGGTATCGACGTACACACATCTCAAATGCGTGGTTAATACAGTTTTTTTCTTTTCTTTTTTGGTGTTTTTTTTTATACTTTTAATTTTAATTTAAATGTCTATGATGACACAATAACCAGGTAGGAGTGGAGTGAGCTACAAGTGATGTGGATGAGGTAGACGCAATATTTTTATAATTATGTAGTGACCACAAGGTCAAGTAGGGATACGAGGAAATTTTGAGAATAGGTATAAATTAGAATAGGTACTTATAAAATTTGTAAATTTGAATTTAAAAAAAAAAAAATGTTCCTCTTAAGCGAAATGCAGCCTCTCCTGAGGTTTGTCTCTTCTCTCAAAAAAAACTGAGTCTAGTCTAGCCGGAGTATGTAGTTTTTTTTCTGATCTGTGCTAGACACCTCATAATTTAAAATATGCCTTAATTTACTACATAAATATTCAGTGCGTTCGCGTTTTATTTTCCTAGTAACATAAATTGGCGCAGTCGGTGCGGACATTGTGTCAGTATGAGTTCGTTCGTAATTTCGTAAATCGCGACTTCGATTTTTGGAGAATTCGTTTCCAGTACCTGTACTGTAAAATCGGAGAAGATTTTATTTGCTGTTCATTCCTGGACTGACAGACTTAATTATGGCAGTCTTCAATTTAAAATTAGGAATTCAACGAGTAACCAAAAAATTAGCCGGAACTCGTCCAAGAACGAATCCAAAAGCGAATTACAAAAAGAGAAAAACAATTTTTATCATTCATACTCGACCATTTTGAAGGACAACTACCGCAAGAAGATAAAACTAAAATTGAAAATTTTTCCACGGAAGTAGCTAAAATTGAAGAATTAAATGACGAACAAGATAAATATAATTTACTTCGAAATAACGACTGGCAAGTTGCTGAACTTATCTACAAAGCCATTAAAAAGGACAAATTTACTCAACCTTTAGACGCAATAACAACCTGCCTTATCTGCCTATATCGACCGATAAGCAGCGTATTCCTTCCATGTGGACATGCCAAGTGCTGTATAGGCTGTGCCTGTAATTTGACCGAAAATTGCCCTTTTTGTCGGACACCCATAGAAGAAGCTAAGAAAATTTATCTATAACCTTTGATCATCTCCCTAGACTTTGATTAATTAATTATTATGTCATTTCCTTCTAAAATTGTATAAAAACTTGAAATTTTATCACACTATTCTCATTGTAAATCTGTGTTCAGTTTAAACTATTGTTTTCATTGTGTTCTAAAATTTTAATCTCACTTTCATTACACTGTTAAAATTACGCGAAATTTTCACCTCTTAAAATTACGTATAAAATTTTTGTATTTTTCTTTACCTTGTTTGTGCATCCATTGAAAAGAAAAATGGACCAATACATCCAACAACTTCGAATCAACCAATTGGAAACCAAATACCACGAAATCAACCAGAGCCTCCAATGTGTACACCACACCGCTTTCACTAACAACAACACCACTTCTCGAATTCTTGATGATACCAACATATTACGCGAAACAATCAATAAACATGCTCACCACACCAACGCGAATAATCAAGTAATTTCCAATATGATCAAAAACACCAACCAAAAAATAGACGAACTTTCGCAAAAACTTAATGAACTCTCGATAACCGAAGACGTAAGACACGATCATCAACAGACGCAACTAAATAATATCGTCACTAATATTTCCAAGATACTCAAAAAGGAGATAATTTCCGAAAGAATCCGGTCTCAAACGCAAATCAACGAACTGAAACGAAGATTAACTGTTATTGAAAATCAGCCTACAAACGATTCATGGAAAATAATAGCGAATAACAACACCAGAAATAAAAGGAAGTTAACTTTGACCCTGCATCGTGATGATACCCAGCCCGAACAAAAGCGACAGCCCGAACAAAAGCGACTTTGCCTATTGCCAACATTTAAAGGCTTTCCTATACAATAAACCTACTTGTTTTTACCTACCTAAAAATACCTATCTACTCATTCCTTTCCTTATTTACTTAATCTTTACACTTTTTACCTTTGTACCTTCCTTCATTTTTACCACTACCAAAACTCTACGCTGAAAACTTGGAATCATTCGTCTCTGAATTCTGTTCATGTATTATACCTTGCCAAAAAATTTTTTTGCTACATTTCGCTACTCGCTGTTCGTATTCAAAATCTTTACCGTTTTCATCGTGCATCGATAATTCACGTCGAAATTCTATTGCAATCTTTTACTCAAGAAATATTTTTGTGTCAATCATCTACCACATTTTTCACCATATTTCCTACCTCTTCGACAAATATTTTCAAAATGAGTTACTCGTGCAAGATGATCTTGGAAAAACAACTCGCTGAAAATTCAAGAAAAACCGAATTTCTACAACAAAGACTCCAATTTGCTACCAATCGATTCGCTAAACGAAGAATCCAGAAGAAGCTCAATGAACAAACAAAAAGATAATCTCATCTTCATCCTCAAAGGTCAAACAGATTTCATGATGGAAAGAATCCAAAAACTGGAGGAATTTCAAAAAATGATCCCAAAAAACATTTCGGAGAAATACTTGGATATCCAACAAAAGGCTCATCGCCAAAAATTCATCGAGAAAATGAAAAAGCGAGAAGAAGAAAGAAGATCCACCTATCATCTCGATGAAAATAGCGACGACGATTTCTCGTTTTAAATTTGGTATCGTACGAAAAATTTATATATTATAATCTCTTATCGTTTTATTCTATTTTTTTTTATTACGATTTTATGATATTTTCTCTATTTTTTAAATTTTTGGTTTATTATTATTTTTTTTTCTCCTTTTGTCATTTTGTCACTTTTTTTTTCTCTCTCGTTATTTAAAAATTTTTCATACCTCAAAATTATTTTCTACTAACCATAACTATATTTTCCTTACGTCATCTTTACGTCATGTTATTTTTAAACCTTCTGTCATAATTACGTCATGTTATTTTTAAACCTTTTGTCATATTCGCACTATATAAACCAATTCTATGTTAGTTTTAAATCAGTTCATCTTCAGTTCTTAACTAGTTCTTAACCAGCTCTCAATCGAGACAGTTTTTAATCTAGTTCATTTGTTAATTGTGAATTATTGAATAAATGTTCTTTAAACTCGACTCTGTGCGTTCGCGTCTTATTTCCTTAACAAGTTACACGATTGACGAATGTGAGAATGGCGTTAGCGATAGCCAATAAGTACAATATGAATATCATGCAGATAGATGTGACAACTGCATTTTTATACGGAGAAATTGATGGTGATATATACATGGAAATACCAGAGGCGTGCGAAGTTTCAGAAAAAGAAAGAGAATCTTCAGTATGTAAATTAATTAAAGCGATGTACGGATTGAGACAAAGTTCTAATCGATGGTATAAAAAGATTGATGAAATTTTGAGAAAATTGGGATTTGTGTCAGAAATTAATAATCCTTGTTTATTTGTATCAAATAATGAAAAATGTCGAATTTTTATAATTTTATATGTTGATGACATTTTATTAATTGGAGATAATTATGAGGAAATGGAAAGGATTTTAATGAATTGAAAATGGATTTAGAAGTGAAAAATCTTGGTGAACCAAAAAGATACTTGGGAATGGAAATAGAAAGAGATCGTAAAATAGGAGAAATGAAACTGAGCCAAAAGACGTATTGTGAAAATATTCTGAAGAAATTTAGGATGGATGAGGCGTTTCCAAAGGCTACTCCAATGGAAAAGAAAGGAAATTCAGGTGGAAGTAAAGAAAGTTGTAATAAAACGTGTCCATATCGCGAGGCGGTTGGTAGCTTGTTATATTTGGCGAATGGAACACGACCTGATATTTCATATGCGGTTAATATGTTGAGTAGGAAACAGAATAATCCATCAGAAGAAGATTGGATGGATGTAAAAAGAGTATTGCGCTATTTGAGAGGTACTGTTAAGTACGGATTAAAATATAAAGGAAAAACAAGGTATTCGGTATATTGGAGCAGCAAACGACAAAGTACGGTTGCTGGCTCAACATGTGAGGCCGAATACGTGGCAATGAATAGCGCTACGATCGAGTCGATAGCATTAAATGCAATGATTGAAAGAGCGATGGGAATTTCGTTAGTCCCAATCAAAATTTGTTGCGATAATCGAGCGGCTATTGAGAGCGCATATAAGCCAGGCTCTGTTAAAATAAAGCATTTAACAGACATAAAATTACATTATATTTTGGAAAACAATTTGAAAGGCGTTGTAAATATTGAGTGGGTCCCCTCTGAACTGCAAGAGGCGGACATTTTTACAAAACCGCTCAATAAAATAAGGTTTAATGATCTCAGAAATAAAATATTAGAGATAGTATAATTTGTGTAATTAAATTTCAGATTTGTACGGTCATGTGAGACGAATGGCCACGGAGATGGCGGAAAACTACATGGAGTTTGAAAATAATGATGAACACGACTAAAAATTTTTGTTTTAAAAAGTAAAAATGTAATATATTTTTGTGTACATTTTGTATTATGTATGTATGATATTTTTTGCATTGTTTTTTGTTTTTGTACATTTTTGTAGTAAAAACAATCTCAAAAATTAAAATTAAGTTTGTATAATATTATAACAAGATAAAATAATGCATTTATCAACAATTGTTTTTATTGTCATAAACACATGCCTTGTTGACGCTATAAATAACAAGATATGCGACACAAAGAAATGTAGCAGCCCAATCAATCTCCATTCTGATAAAGCACCCCTAAACAAAATTTTAAGCAAAACAGGAATTGTTCATTTAAGGGAGACTTCTACAAAAATTGATTACGTGTACACACAAATACGTAGATACTCTGCATACTGTTACAAGGGAGGGCCTCTTTCTTCTACAAATGGGTGTAAAACTTCTAAAAACTTTATTGAACTCCAAAACTCCGAACTCAGCGAAACGTATGAAAACAATTACTGCAAGATAGGGAGCATATGCAACACAAACAGCCAATGTTGGGGTGACGGGTCTGGTGTATGTTTGTCTAACGATTGAGACATAAAAACCCCTCCACGTACAATGCAATATGAGGGCGGAGAATATCTTATCTTGTTCAGATACACATGTGTTCAAGACTGGGAATGCACTAGAATCGTTGGACATGCAGATCTTAAAATCGAAATGACCAATAACATGCCAATTGTCACTGCAACAGGAGGGATGCTAGGTAAGACTGTAGAGTTGAGCCTACATGAAAGAACTTACATGGGTGATGCAGTATCAGGGTACTATATCTTCCCAAAAGTAGAGGTAAGGGAAAGGAGTGTAAATGTCTCCTGTTTGTCAGACCACAAGGAAATCATATGTGCAGTTATCAATTCTGATGGAAGCCCCAGTGACAGAGTCTTGTCAGGATTACTATCGGGGACATTAATGTCTGGACTAAATTTTGTGGCTGAAATCCCAAATGAAATGATGGAGCATTTAAACAAAGTTGATAATGAGGAATCACAATTTCTAATGAACTTGGACTCTGCCTCGGACATCAGGGACGTAATTAAATTGTTGCAGTACATACATGTGAACAATAAGCAAGAAATCTACAATAATGGTATTTTGGCTTTAAATCTCTGGAGATTAGAGGAAAAAATAATTAAACTAGTACTTCATATTTCAAGAATAATGCCTGAAGTAATTGAAGTTTTAGGTATTAATGACTTGCAACCGATCTGGTTGACACATAATTTAATGCAATTGTGTCCATGCAAAGAGTTATCATCTATCGACAGAGAAGTAAAAGGCAGTGACAGTACGTGTTATGGTGGCTTGAACTTCATAGACAATAAATGGCAAACACTAGTGTTGTACATTTTTGTATATTTTTGTTATTATGTGTTATCTTGTTGTATATTTTGTATAGATAATCTATTTTTTAGGAGGGAGTGAAAAGATATGTAAAAAATAGATTGAGTGCTGACCAGCTCCAGTAGGAGACAAGGTTTTTTAGCCCAGTCTCCTACGAAGATTGCAAGGTCAGATAGCCTTAAGTCAGAGCTACTAATGTATGGACGAATACACGCGTTAATTTGGTGTCCGAAATCGTGTTTCTTATTCCAATTTATTTGAGGTGATTTATGGATTTCTTCACAGATTCCGATATCAATCGCTAAGAAAACTGACTCGCAGAAATTGATGAAGAAAGGTATATTATTCCAGAACAACTCTGTTTTTTGAAAGCTGTAACCGGTGGTTTTGGCAATACTTGTGTTTTAAAATTTTATTCAATTTAAATTAACGTAATAATTTTAGCTTTAAAGTAAAGATTTTTCAAATTTTTTCAATTTTCTTTTTGCTTAATAACTTTTTGGAAAATGGTTGTTTTTTATATTTTTTCAGAATTATCATTCGTGATTATTCTGCTTCAGTTTTTATCCTTTTAACGTAAATTTTATTCAAAGATTTTTCTTAATTTTTCGTTTTTCAATACTAAAATGGTTGAATGAGGAGCTTTTGAGTCCAAACTTTTCTATTTTATTTTCTTTTTATAATTCTTTCTATTTTTTATATTTTAATAATTCTTTTTATTTTTCAATTTTGTAGTTAACGTAATGATGAAAGTTTTTTAATGTTTTTTAAAATTATTTTATAATTTTATTTTGCTAATAACGAAAATGTACTGATTTTTACTTTTTTGATATTTTTTCTTACTTAATTTCTTATAATATTCAAGTTATTTAACCCTTAAATGCATAGCGTGCCATATATGGAACATCAACTTTATAAAATTCTACAAGTGTTGTAAAATATTCAGTGTTGTAAAATATTCTTTTACATTGTCCGCATAATGTACCACATCTGGCACGCTTCGCCATCACTCAAAAAAAGTTTAATCGAATTCCAACCATATGATCAAAACATATAATCATTCACAGTCTGGATAGTAAGAATTAGAAAAACAGTTGATTTTTGTAATTTTCAAAAATTAGTAGATTGGCTTCTGACTGGTTGATTTCGACAAAAATTTTTTTTTAAGGTAGTTGATGCTCTCTAGTGGCCATTTTATGAGTTACATTTCAACTTTCATTTTTATCCTGGCAGCTGGTGTCGAAAAATCCACTCTCGTTCCCGAATGATTCAAATGAACCTCGGAAACAATAGTGAGATTTTTCGACTTTAATTCTGTTGCTTCGCGCCCAGAATTAAAATGCTTTCTCAATATACCTTACATTTCTGTTTAGCCTTGACGATACCTAGATATTTTTGCCTACCCTTCGAGGATGTTAACCTCAGCTACGCTGATCCAACCAGTTTCGTCACAAGACGTAATTTCTCTCTGTGAAACGAGGGTGGAATTCACTCTCCTCACTGTCTCTACTTTCGTCGTCGAGTATGTAGCAAGCTAGTGGTGCATTTTGAATTCGCATTCGTGCTCGTGTTCGCGATTACATTGGAATTGCCTTTTCTCGTGGATTTTCTAATTCCAATTCTTTGTCAGATAATTTCTGAAGTCGCCTTTTATTTTTCTCGATATTCGTCGGTACGAATATTTACGTGTTGAAAGACCAGAACCAATTCTGGTGCTCGTGCCTCGATAGGGACGGGAGCTGTTTTGTTGGTGCAATAAGATGCTGGAGCATCTTCCATCGATATGTCAATCTCAAGTGAGTGCTCGAATCTTTGTATTATTAATATTTCATATCTTGTTGTTGGTACTCGCCTCGCCACCCGCCCGCCTGCTTGTATTTATGTTTCGTGAAGTCTTTTCGTTTGTCTGTATGTAGGTACCTACTCGAGATGGGTAGCGTACCTAAAGTTCGCTAGAATTTGTGTGTGAAGGTTTGGCTCTCAGTCTGCGCATTTGGTCGTCGTCGCTCTCTTTCTGGGTCCTTTGGGCACTCACTTAGTTTCGTGATGAAACTAATGAGCGCCTATTATTTTTACAGGTGGTCAAGGAAAACCGGACAGATCGGAACTTGCCGCCAAGAAGGAAAGAAGAGGAGGATGAGGGGTGTGTAGGATTTAGTGAGAATAGGCGCGTGTAGATAGTTAGCTTTAGTTTGTATATTTTGATTCGATGTTATTGTGCCTTTGTGTATATATTAAACCTTATTTTTCGAATGCTTTCGTTTTTAACTTATAAAATCTTCCACAATCTTCCACTGCGTAAGTCTTTAGGTGCCCGTCAAACTGCCCCCGTCTTGTCGTAATCAACCGCCCCGTAGGTTTCTGTAGATATAGGGAATTCGATTCTTTTGTTTCGACTCTGCTTATTTTGATACAAATTACGACAGCTGGATTGAAAAAAAAGAACGTTCCATATTTGGGACATCATGAACTCAAAGTACTCAAAGTAGGGATATTTCCTCCAGGTGATAGATAACATCAGTTAACACATGTTTATTTTCTCTTTCAAATAAATTTAGATTTTTTCAAATTATGAATTTTTATGGTGAAATTAAATTTAATTAAAAACTCAAGATGAGTAATAATCGTAATTTTATGAAAACACTCGATAAACTGTTCAGTCAATATGATGGTGACCCAGACGAAGTATTTCGGGCACTTGAATTCGACGGTGGTAGTGACGAAGATGTTGATTTATCAGATGACGAAAATGATCTTTTTGATTTGGATACTGCGTTACAAACTGTTGGTGAGTTACTTCCAGCAATGCTTTGTTCATAATAAACCACATTCATTCTATTCTCGTACGTTTGCCTGTAGAAAATGACTTCATAGCTGACGAAGATGAACATGTAAACAATGATGAAAGTGAAACACCTATGCAGTCAGTTGTTCTCGATCCCCTGGATGATACAATGAATCCAAATCCTGATACCGCCAGTACTTTGAAAACTCCAATCGCTCAAGAAAGTTCAAGTGCTCGAAAAAGTCCACGTAATTTGACTAAAAAAAATAATTTCATCAGGCGTCGAGATGCGGTCGGTGCCACTCAACTTCCACCTGAGTATTTGTCTAAAAAAGAGCTTCAAAAAATGAAATGGCGACAAAGGCAATTTTGTGACAATAATACATCGTTCAAAGGTGATACTACTTTGCCAGAAGATTTACGAAACTTGGAAACACCGTGGCAATTTTTCGATTATTTTTTCCCTCGTACCTTATTTGAAAAAATTTTAGAAGAAACAATCAAGTACGCCGCCCAACTCGATGTTACTAAGCCATTGGTACTCGAGTTGGATGAGCTGTACAGATTCATTGGAATTTGTCTTCTAATGAGCATCATTCACTTACCCAATACGAGAAGCTACTGGTCACCAAATATTGGTGTAGATCTTATAAAAAATGCGATGTCCATCAACAGATTTGAGACGATAAAAAGGTATCTACATTTCAACGATAATAACATCCTGTCGAATGAGGATCCATCTTTTCAAAAAGAACAATCAGATCGCTTATTTAAATTGCGGCTTATAATTGATACTTTGCTGACTAGATTTCAAACAGTACCTGCTGCAGAAAAATTATCTCTAGATGAGCAGGTGTGTGCAACTAAAAATAGAACATACCTCAAAAATTATCTACCAAATAAACCCCACAAATGGGGATATAAGTTGTATGTGCTCAGTGACACGAGCGGATTTGTTCACAACTTTGAAATTTATACCGGGGCAGCTGAAGAATTTCGTCCAAACGAACCCAATTTGGGCGCAGCGGGCAACGTAGTTATGAGACTGTGCCGATTTTTAAATGATGGTAAAAATTATAGGTTATACTACGATAACTACTATTCCAGTATTCCATTAGCAGTCTACTTGTATCACCTTGGTATTCTAGTATTAGGCACCATAATTCGGAACAGAATACCTCTACCTATCTCCGAGAAAAATACGAAAAAAGAAATATCACCCTTGCCAGATGTGGAAAAAATGGAAAAAAGTCCTCGCGGAACGATTGCAGAACGACTCGGTGTTATCAAGGATACACCTTGCGTATTTTTATCATGGAAAGACAACAGAGTAGTATCTTTCTTATCCACATTTGTAGGCAGTTCCCCTGTTTCTAGCATTAAGAGATATGATAGAAAATTAAAAACGAAGTTGGACATTGACTGCCCCGATATTGTCAAGGCATATAATAAGCACATGGGCGGTGTGGACCTCCTAGATGCCCATGTATCCCGGTGCAAAAACCAGATAAAATCTCGTAAGTGGTACCTCCGGCTGTTTTACCATCTAATTGATATCTCAGTAATAAACTCGTGGATTGTGCGCAAAAAAATTCATAAGAACAAGGACTCCCTGGCAACCTTCAAGGAGGAGTTGGGTATAATGCTGAGCCGAAAGGGCTATATAACAACTCCTAGTCGTGGGAGGAAAGCGAGTAGTTTGCAATCAAAAATAAACAAAAAAAAATATATGCCCAAAACGGTTTTACCTCCAAAAGAAACACGGTTAGATCGAGTAAACCACTGGCCAGAGTTTCGAAAAGCCGCAATCGATGTAAATACCCGGAATGCAAGCAAAAAAGGTTCAATAAGATGTTCTAAATGTAACATTTTTTTGTGTTTAAATGCGAGTAAAAGTTGTTTTGTGGAGTATCATACAAATTAGATATTGTTTTATGTGTTTTTGTAAAATATAAGTACCTATTCTACCATTTGACGTGTATTTTTTTTAAATATCTATTCATTGTCTGCATAATGTCCCACATTTGAGACATATCACTTTTTCACTGTGTGCATGATGTGCCAAATATGGGACATACCCCTTTTTCGCCATAATAAGGGTTGTTTTTACGAATAGATTTTTTTCACCATTTTTCCTAGCTTATGAGAGGTCCAAATAACCCAAAAATATTTTTTTCATCAAAATCGGTTAAATCATGCATTTAAGGGTTAAATTGTTTTTATGGTGTTAACTAATATCTTGTGGACAAGTCGATTTATGGTTTTATATAGTTTTTTATACAGTTTGCTGCTAATTTTTTTTATTGATTTGTCTGATATTGGAGTATATTTTTGAGATATTTTTAGAGCTTTTTATAGTCATTTTAATTAGTATCGAGTTTAAAGGATTTTTGAGGTCATATTGTAAGAGAGGAGGTTGTGATGAAGATTTGGTGTGTAACTGCTGATGTACTGATATTCCCATATCCCATTTTATTTATAAGGATATGGCGATCGCATAGGAGTGAAGCATACAATCATTGTGTCTTGTGAAGATCGTTCTGATAACAAGTTGTTCGACTGACGGTTTACTTAATTTCTTATAATATTCAATTTATTTAAATTGTTTTTATGGTTTTAACTAATATCTTGTGGACAAGTCGATTTATGGTTTTATATAGTTTTTTATACAGTTTGCTGCTGCTTTTTAAATTTTTTTTTATTGATTTGTCTGATATTGGAGTACTTAAAATGTTCCCTGGGATGTCCTCTTCAAGAAAAAACATGTTCCAGAGGATCCGCAGGGGGGGTGCAGTTCCCCATCTATACCATATGCCGGACTAATATGTTTTATCCTATTATATATTTTTTTTCGTTTTTTTTTTTTTCAGATTGAAGCGTTTCTATTGTACAAAAAACCAGCGGCTTATACATTCAAACCTCGCAGCATTGGGTGTGGACGAATTCTACCATTGACGTACGATTATGAATTAAATGCGACTATTACATTTGGGAAAATGAACCCCAATACAAATGAGACCGACTTAGAAGAAAAAGAATTTTTCTTGCCGAACTATGACATTTGCATAATTTTTAAGGGGGCATTTGAAAACGCGAAGTTTAACACTTGTGAATATTCAAATGAACTCATAACAACGAAGAAACTTGGTGCACATGCACATGGGGCGATTACGCGAGCATTCCAAGGCATACTCGATTACATTCAATTAACAAAAAACCAAACAAATAGGATGAGAAAAGAGATGCAAGAACTGGAAAATTACAATTAGATTTCGGAGAACCGGTTACATTTCCGCGTCTTAAAATATCAACATCAGAGTTGCAGTATTCATAAAGTTCTTTTTTCAAATCAAAAACATAGCCTTCTGCAACTTTCGCATCATGCCATTTAATGAACTTTTTTCGTTCATCTTCTTTCATACGGTCATACGGTTTTATAGTATTTTTAACACAGTACTACATTATAAAATGACTGTCATAGCCACGAGCATAGTGGGCAATAGCAGTGTAATTTTTATGCTTCCTACTAATAAGCCACTCGCAAAACTCATCGTTATTTTATATTACCTTTGATTTTAAAAGAATACAACGAAAAAAACGTTCACAGAACGATAGGTACGCAACCTGCTCGTGTGACTCGAAAAAATGAGAAGAAAATATACGAGCGGATGTACTCGTTAAAAGACTTCAAATTACCAAAATCTTTGTTAAAAGTAGGTGACCGAGTACGAATTACTCGAAAAAAATATATTTTTAGTAGTAAATATGATCGCAAATGGACTGAGGAAATATTTTTAATTTCCAAACTTCATTACACAGTACCTCCAACCTACGAAATTGAAGCATTGAATGGTGAGGAAATTTCTGGGAAATTTTATAAGAACGAATTACAAAAAACCAAGTTTCAAGTTTACCCCCACTCTTTTTTTTTATTATCCCCACCACTTTCAAAAATTATATAAGGACTTCCACTCCGGGCATATCTTCAATTGAATGCATGATGTCGTCGATATTCAATCCTCGATCTTTAGTGCAGTTGAGTGGTAAGATAGTTGTTAAAAATGTTTCAAAGATTGAGGATATTGAATTGTTAGAGATCCCTCGTACACTTTTCCCGAAATTGCTTGAGATCCGACGAAGTGTAGATAAAATACGCAACATGTTGGCTGAGACTGCTGAGAGACAAAAATTTCTTTTTCTTCTAAAAAAATATGTAAGTACCTACAATTATTTGAGGGTTTTTTAAAAAAAACGTTTCCCCACCTTCGCACAAGCTTTCTTGGAGATTAACGTGTTTTTCATTTCTTTTCTTACATTGATTCTTTATCCCACTGCAGAAATTTACATATCTTATCTCTGCAAACTTTGACATTCCGCTCTCCATTAAAACGGCAAACTGTATATGTCTGTATACGCACTGTTCGTTGATTCTGTTTACACGCGAATCTTTGATACATATTCTTTTTAACACGTTATCGTTTTTATTCGTACCAAATTGAAGTTTTAAATCTTTTTGTGCTTTACCTAGTTTTAAACAGAAATTTTGAAAATGATATCAAAAACTCTTATGTTGTGGTTTGCAGTATTCCTGTATTTCAAAGATGCATATACCGGAGAGATACGGATAATTAACGATTGTGACCAAGTACATCCGTTCAAAGTAGTAGCCACTATTCAAATACAAGCCGTTGGAGAAAATAAAGGAGAAGCGTATACGGAAACGATAACAACAGGGATAATTAAAAGGTTAGAAAATAGAAAATTAGAATTCTCCTTCAATAGAACCAACACGTATGACTTCCAAATTCTAAAAATACCCCGTAAGGTTAGGAGAAGACGATTACAAATGCTATGTCATTGGTGGAACGTATGAAAATAGTAGTATAGAAGAATGCAAATGGGGCCTTCCCTCACCCTCAAAAACTAAAATTCGACCTACCCCAACATTCCAAGCACCCTTGTATTTAACCGATTGGACTATACGAGCAAATTATACATACTACTAGACCGAGTTTTTTATTGATTATTTCTTATTTTTAAATACCTTTATATTAACGCTGTAATAGGTAACTTTAAAAAAATATATGTACGTATATAATATGAAACTTTTTCATAATTTGTGTTGTTGTGTGCATTGAGTAACGTACGGATAGGATTAGGTTTCACTCATTTCAGTGGTAGGTAAGTTTAAACCAACTGTACTTTAGGTAATGTATGTCTATATTAGCTGGACTCGGCTGGGCTTTTGATATAAAAAAATTGAAAATCGATTAAAGGCCGTTAACCATCGACATATGTAAGTACCTAATATTTTGTAAGTTTGAAAAAAAAGTTTGAAAATATTTTGTGAGTTTTAAAAAAAAGTTTTTAAAAAAATATATTTTGTAAGTTAGAAAAAAAAGTTTTAAAAATATTTCTAAGTTTTTCTAAAAAAAAAAAGTTTGAAAATATTTCCAAGTAAAAAAAAAGAAAAAAAAAGTTAAAAAAATATTTCTAAGTATAAAAAAAAAAGGTGAAAAATATTTTTAAGTAAAAAAAAAAAAGTTTTAAAAATATTTCTAAGTTAAAAAAAGTTGAAAAAAAAAAAAAAAAAAGTTTGAAAAAATATTTCTAAGTAAAAAAAAAATAAAAAATTGTTGTAGGTATAAGTTAGATAGTTGTAAATATTTTACAAGTCAGTTGTACATATTTTTCGTATATGGACACCAGTTCGCCCGAGAGGTAACGAATTCCCACCAGCTACCGCGGGAAAGTCACTAGGCACACGGGCAAGTGTCGGCTAGTGACCCATATACTACTGAGACTTATTCAAATACCTAATGCCCGAAGAACAAGAAAACTTCTGAGATATTTTGTTGTTGGTAAAAAAAAACAACTTCTACTTAATATTTCTTACAAAATATCACATTTTTACCCTCTGATTTTGTATTTTTTTTTTAAATATTCTTAACCTCCAAAATGAGATTTTATACTTTTTTGACATAAATAAAATATATTTTCAATAAATTTTACTTTTTACATCATCAGAAAGTAGGGATGGGTAAAAAGGGCATTAGATACTTTTTTTTGAACTGTAATAGCGCGTCATCTATCGGACGGATTTTAATGAAATTTTCATGGAAGGTAGTAGTTGAATGATGGGGCTAAGATGGCATAAAGATATTGGAGATATAGGCGTCTACATTTTTTTTTTCAGTTTCAAGCATAGTATAGTAGTGCACGCCCTTTACGCTTCACTGCTTTACAACGACTATCTATTATCATTTCAAGTACTCTCAAAGTACAAATCTTAACAGACCTCCAGTCACGTTACAATTGTTTAAATATTCACGTATTGTTATCCTTGTTGATACACACGTCAATATTTACAATGTCTACCAAAAGGACAAGCAGCAGCTTTGTCTGTGATCTTGCCCCAAGAGCTAACCCGTTGACCGAACAAGAAATTCTGGACATCAAAGGAACCATTCAAGGATACTTTGAAGTCACTCCAACTAACCAGGTCGCACATTACATCATTACCATCATTAAGGACTACGACACTTTTTCGTTAGTCGTTCGTACAGTGTCTTCATCACTCGGAAAGCTAGAGGCCAAGAGAAGAAGTATCAAGCCATGGTGTGACATGTTACTTCAACACTTAGACTTGGCCATGACCTCTGGACACCTTGTGGGTATAGCTCCTGATAACGAACTCAGACAGATGTTGGTAAGCTGCCAGAGCTTGAATATTTCATCTTCTGATGAATATGACACATCTCAAAGCCGACCTGTTGACGAAACAGATGACATGGAAATAACCGCAAGTTACGCAGAAAAACCAGGAGCGTCGAACGAAGCTAGAGGATCTGGAAGTGGAGGATCTGCTAGAGGTTGTGGTAGAACAGCCAGCCAGGAAATCGGTATAAGGTTAATTGAGCAAAGAAGAGCTCAAACTCTACGCAATCAATTTTTTTTTGAAAATTCATGACTTTTTCATGAACAATATTTCAATGTTTTCAGAGGGCCACTTTCCAGCATAAATGTAACTTGGAATGAATATTTGAGGGGGGGTCAAAAAAAATTTCCACATTTTTCCCCTATATTTTGTGATAAATAGCTATTTCGAGGGAGGGGGCGAATGCCCCTTGAACCCATCAAGTTAAGCCTATGCTCTCCAAGACTCTTTTTTTTGTAACCAAAAAATCTAGACACAATTTGTTTTTAAATTAGGTAAATGAATAATACTTGAAATTTTCAGAGGGTGTAATTCGATTTCTTCCCCTAAAAGGTGAATTTCTGAAATTGTTCTCATGTTGTAATGTGAAAATGATTTTTTTCCTGGAAATAAAACAAAAAATTTTCACGCAAAAAATACTTCTAAAAAATTTTTAACAACTTTTTTAACAGAAACCCCTATTTTTTTTTGTACCAAAGTTTTAAAAAAAAAATCATTTATTTACTTTACTATCAAAGAAAAAAAATTTATCCTCAAAAAATTGAGATTTTTTAGAAAAAATTAAGAAACTTTTCTACAGAAATTAAAAAATATATCTTCACATAAGAAAATTTTATTTTTTTAGCCAAAAAAAAAAGAAAAGAAAAGATTTTTCGATATTTTTTATTCCAAAAAATCCAGAAATTTCTTTCTTCGAAAAATTTCTACTCCAGAATATTTGAGATTTCTAATTTTTTTTATTCCAAAACAATTTCTAAAAATTTTTAAACCAAAGAAAACTCGTTTGTAATTGTTTCTAATTCAAAAAATGAGAATTTTTTCTACAAAAAACAATGACCCTCCTCCCAAAAAATAAAAATATTTTTTAGATAATTGAAAAAAAAAAAAAAAAAATCATGATTTTTTTACTCTTAGAGTTCGAAAAATATTTCCACTTCAAAACAATTCAATTCCAAAACGAAAAAATTCAAATTTTTGTTTGATTTTTCAAGAATAAGAATTTTTTTGTGAAAGTTTTAAAAACATTTTTACTTTAATAACATTTTTTTTAACGCCTTGTACAGCAACTACCAAAGGCTAATGGCGTGAAATTTTTTATTCCAAAACAATTTTTAAAAAAAATTTTATTAAAAAATTCATTTTTTTATTTTTTTTATTACAAGAAATAGAAATTTTCCCCGAAAATAAAGATTTCCATCCCCTTGAAAAAAAATTCTTCAAGAAAGTTAATCTTCTTCTTCAGAGAAAACACAATATTTTATGCGTTTTTTTTTTTTTTTTGAATAGATGCAACAGTTTGAAAAAATTCACTTTTAAATGATTTTTTAGAAAAAAAAATTCGTAACTTCTCCATGAGTTTCATAAGTTTCATAACATATTTTCAAATTTCATGACATTTTTTACGACTTTCACGATTTTTATAACCTGTAGACACCCTGTTATTCTTTAGAGCGCATATCATTCGTGCATATTTCGGCAAAAACAAACAATTCGTTTTCGCGTATTTGGCTCAACCCCCATTGTGTAACGTTGGATCAAAACAAAAATCTTTTTTCAAACAGTAATTCGCAAAGATCATAAGCACATTTTTTCACCCGATTCTGGTGATTAAAATACCCAACACACCTAAAACGTATATGCGTTATTCAAATCAACTGATTTAAAAAGTCGAAATGAAAAATTAAGTAAAAAATCTAAAACGCAGAAGCGAGATGATAAATTCAAAACAATAATTAACGAACGAATATCACGAGTGATACGTTCAGAGAACCACTCTAATGGTGAATCTAATCGTTATTTCCGACACTGGATATCATTTCCCGAAATCGGTACCCGATATTTTCTCTCTAAAAACACCCTTCGCGTGTTGCATCACAAATTCGATAAAACCATTATAGTCTAAAGTCTAAACCGAATACGAAAACTATCACGAAACTCCGGGTGAACGTAAACGTCTTACCTGGAGCGACTTAGAAACAGCCTTTTGATTATCCGATGTTCTGAGATCCTTCGGGCAGGTCAGTCTGACAGCTCCGATTTCCACAATTTGATTATGTTTTATCGAGATCACCTCCATTTCGTAAGCTTGAGTGTGCTCGCTTTTACACATTGGAACCATTACGTCGACGGTGAGGTTGACGGCGTCTCGATCAGTGGGGTTTTTATGGCGAGAGTCCTGTTTGCGGAAATTCAATATGATGCCCCAGTTGTATTCTCTTTGGTCGTCTTTAATCTGTAATGTAAAACAAGGCTTAGGTATAACATCGTTTACAGAATGGTGCATTTTCACGAAAGATAGTTATTTACTTTGACCATTCTGCCGACTTGTAGAAATGGTATTAAATAAATTGGCGAGACTATGTATTCGCGTATTTTTTCTTTCACGACGCCGCATTGATTTCTCAACGTGTAGTATAGGGCGACTTTGTCTTCTTGGTCGATCTTCATAGCGTCGTATTGAGATTGTAATTTTTGTAATTCTGTGAACCGAAATAAAAATTAGTAAATACGAAACGATCGATGAAATTACCATAGTATCACTACATAGGGAAAAACACTCACTGGTACAAACGTTAGGAATTGCGGCTTGATTTTGAAACTGGGCGAAACTTCTTTCTAACATGTACTCTGGATTGATGTCTTCGACTCGCATTAAATTCAAAATCATATTATAGGTCAAATGGAAAGCGGAGTTCAAAGGATCGGCTTGACCTTGGACGATACATTTGGCCACGTCTGGACTGACTTTTTCATCGATCATCAACAAAACAATACCTTTTTCGTCTAAACCACGTCTACCAGCTCTACCGGACATTTGGATGTATTCGCCAGAGGTAACCTAGAAACAGTAACGATAAATTTAGACAATCTGATCGATCAAATACAGCCACTGAGCATTTTTGAGACTGTGACTCAATAGTTTCCTGAGGGAGTGGAGGGCTTGGAATTTTTCAATGTTGAATAAAAAAATTAGTTAGTCTAGTTTACTCAATTTGTTCACATGGATGTGGATCGTTGTCGAATTTTACCAAGACCAATGCTGCATAGATACTTGATACTTGATATTCAAAGTTGGAGTGGAGGGAGGGGTCCAATCAAAATTTTTGTAATAACCAAAATTACTTAGACTTCAAGCTACAATTTTTGTTTGAAATTTTTTTCAATTGGACCTCTCCCTCCACCAATTCTTAATATAAGGATCTTACGTTAGTCATATTATGTGAAATTGGAGGGGAGGGAGGGAAAGGAAGGGTCCAAACGAAAATTTAATAATAACAGTAATTATTTCTAGTACCTCAGTTAGACCTCTCCACCAATTTTGAAAAAGTATCGTGCCTGATGTTATGTGAAATCAGAGGAGAGGGAGGGATCCAATCGAAATTCTCAAAATAACCAAAATTATTTTTAGCATCTTAGTCTACAACTTTCATTTGAAAAATTTTCAATTGGTTCCTTCCTTCCTTCCTCCCTCCCTCATCCTTCTTTTTTTTAAATTAGTACCTTCAAAGTATTATGTAAAATTGGTGAGGAGGGAGGGGTCGAATTGAAAAATTTTTCAAACAAAAGTTGTAATTTGAAGTCTTAGAAACAATTTTGGTTATTACAAAAATTTCGATTGACTCCCTCCCTCCGCTCCAATTTTGACTTTTAAGTATTTATGCGGTATTGAACTTGATAAAATTCGACAACGCGATCCACATCCATGTAAACCAATTCAGTAAACTAAACAGTAGTTAAAAACAGTTTTTTCCAAAAAATTGAGAATCTTTTTTTTCAGAATTTTTTTTAACCTCAACTTCAAAAAAATTCGTATGTTTAACCCTTCCCTCCTCCTCCGCCTCTAACTCTAAAAAAATGATCTTGGAAAAAGAGAAAAATCACTTGATTTTTTTAAAATTTCTACTCCATGAAAATTAAAAAAATTTGCGTATCGCCTCCAAAATCATAATTTTTTTCAACTGCAAAAAAATAGTTTTTTTTTTTAGAAAAAAATGGAAATCTAAAAAATATTCTTTACTAAGAAAAAATCTAAAGATTACTTTTTTTCAAATTTAAATAAAAATTCCAAGATTCCTTTTTATGAAAAAAAAAATTGAAATTCTTTTTACTTAGCCCATCGACCGCCCAAAAAACAGAAAATTTTCAATATCCAAGTTGATAGATTTTTGTCTCAAAAAAATGTTATCATCTTTTACGTAGTAATAAAAAAATTACAACTCACAAATCGATTCTGCTTTCCGTCAAATTTTCGACAGCTTGTAAACAATACGGTACGAGCAGGCATGTTTAACCCCATAGCAAAGGTTTCGGTGGCGAATAGAATTTTCAATAAATTCTCGGCGAATAATATTTCAACGGTTTCTTTGAGAATAGGAAGCAAGCCTCCATGATGGACGCCTATTCCTCTTAGTAAAAGAGGCCGGATACTTTCAACTTGAGGTAACTTTCTATCATCTTCTGATAACACGTCCAACGCGTTCGTTAAAATTTCTTCGATCAATACTTTTTCTTCTTCTGCGGGTAAAATAAATATAATATTATTTGATAAGATAAAATCGTAAAACGAACTAATTAACTGGTAAGGTAAAATGATAAAAATAAATTTGTTAATTAACTGGAAAAAAACATAAAAATGGATAGTTTCATTACTTGTACTAAAATCCAATTTGGCCATTTGAATAGCATAAACTTCGCATTCCTTTTTACTAAACGAGAAAGCGATAATTGGTGCCATGTGTCGTTCCATTAACATCTTGACGATATTGAAGCAATTGACACCGGCAGCTTGCATTTTTTGTTTCCATTTATTACGATTTTCTTCTTTAACCGGATTCGAGTCCGAGAGTATAGACATAGCCAAGTTGAAATTATCTTCTCTAAAATTTCCCTGAAAGAATAAGAACAAAAAATTAAAAATCTCATCAATACACCTACTTTTTTTTAGATACCTACTAAATATCATCTAAATGTTTTTTTGGGTGGATTATTTCTGAGATTTTTTTGAAAGAATTTCTTTAAAAATGGGGGTAATACAATAGGCATGTTTCAAAATTTAAGGGTTCATGAATGTTTCAAAAAAAATTCACGAATAAATGAATTTCAAAAAAAAAATACACGAATAAATTAATAATCAATAAAACTTACATGTTCGTCGACGATTAAATGAATGCCTTGTCCGCCGGCAGGAAACAGATAATGTTGTAAAGGCACTGGTCGATATTCGGTATACACGACGTGACATGGTTGATTATGGATATAAGCTACCCACTCAGCGAACTGACGAGCATTGGGAATTGTCGCCGATAAGAATACAAATCGAACGTTATCTGGCAAAAGGATCAAAGTTTCTTCCCAAACCACTCCTCTCTCTTTATCTCGCATATAATGGATTTCGTCGAATATTACCCATTTAACTTCACGCATTATTTGTGATCCTCGATACAACATGTTTCTTAAAATCTAAACACCAAAACAGAGAAATAATAATAATTATACCTGTGCAACAGATAATTTCAACAAAAAAAATATAACAAACTACGTACTTCGGTAGTCATAATTAAACAGCTAGCTTCATAATTAATCGTTACGTCACCGGTAACTAAACCAACGTCTTTGAATTCGTCACTAAACTCGCGATATTTCTGATTACTCAGGGCTTTAATCGGCGTCGTGTAGATTACCCTTTGATTGTCACGCAAAGCCATTGCAATACTGTACCTGTAATGACAATAACATCGTATTACTAATAAACTAAAAAAGAAAAAATTATTCACCTAAAAACAAACACTACTTACTCAGCAGCGACTGTTTTACCAGCCGAAGTATGCGCAGAAATCAAGACGGACTGATTATTATCGATACATAAAATAGCTTCCTTTTGGAACGGATCCAAAGTAAAAGGGTATTCTTTAGCTGGACTGTGTGTTGATTTTTCCAACGGTACATATTCTACTTCCGGTGGCACTGCTACCTCGTGAACACACGCTTCGAGTGTTTCAACAGTAAATACGCGACTCTTATCCGCTTTTTTATATTCACTAAAACATACGTTATGGTAAATATTAACCTCGAAGGTCGAACCGAAAAGAAGAGGAATAAAACATGTAACTCGAATTACTTTAGATAATGTTTCATTTCACCTTTCCAGCTTGGTTCGGACGATTTCTTATTTTTAGAACGTCTACAAAACAAAATACCATAATTTTAGTCCATCGAAGACATTGAATAACAAAATAAGATTCAAGTGTTTCATACTTGGTATAAACATCTTCAAACGGTTCCGTTTTAGTCTTCTTAGACTCGCTGCCATCATCTTCAGGTTCTTCTTCGACACTACGTTTTCTAAACAAACAATGTAGCAAGTGGTGTTTTTAAAACGTCGATACTTAAAACCGAAACGAATGAATATAAAATGCAAAATTGACAGCGAGATCGACACAAGTGAGCGAGATTTAATTAAGTCAGCTCGTATAACGATAAATGCGAAGTACAGTGGTACAACTTGTCTGTCTGCTAAGAGATAAAAATACCAGGCGATGAGGCCAAGGGGGAAGGAAAGTGTGATAGCTGTGTTATTTTTTTTATTTATTCTGATAATTCTCGCTCTCGCGGCGGACAGATATCACTTCAAAGTGAGTGTGGTTAGTTTCACTGGGAGGAAAAACACTTCCAATCTTCCAAAACCGCCATAAAAAATTGAAGTTGGGCATTTTTGATAGAAGAGCGACAAGTTGAAAATTGTCTACTATTTACTCACTTGTTTTCTTCCTCAGTTTTAGCTTCGGCAGCATTCAAATACAAATTGACCGTATCGGCATTTTCTTCTTCTTCAAACACATCAAATATGTCGTCTAAATCATCCATTATGTTAATTAACGACTTAATTTATTACAAAATCGATTTACATTTCAATTTTACCGGCACATGTTGGACGCCATAATAAAATTACAATGAACAATGATGCAATGCAAGAGAAATAAAAAACAACGAGTTGATGCAATTTGCAGTGTTGTCAAACAGTCCACAGAAAAATTACGCTAGAATTCGATACCTATTCATTTCTGATTGATTCATTTCAACCTACTTATTTTCGAAACGAATTTTGATTGGATGATTTCTGATTGGAGGGGATTACTATTTTTTATTTTTTTTTACAAAAAGTACCATCTATTTTTTTCTCATCTGTGATAACCACAACAAATTTTTATCATTTTTTCCGGAAATTATTGATAAAAGATTTCGAAGCTGATTTCCGTTGAATTTTTCCTTTTTGAAAAACTTGAACCGATTTCTCGCACGTTGTTTTAATTAAAAATTCACGAAAGATACAATATTATTTGCTCTCTTATGCATTTCTTCCGAACTATTCTTCACTGTTGAGTAATTTTTTCTAAATTCAGTCAAAAGCGAAACAGAGGTAAACAACCAATTTCTTCTGCTTTAAATCCTCGCTTCAAACGATATTCGTATCAATACTTGGAATTCATCCATCATCGTATAACTTTCAGGTTTCAAAGATACTCCTCCCGGGCTCGAAATTTATTTATTCCACGCCATGGCAACGGTACACAGAGAAGCAATCCAGAAACAAATCCAACAAGACTGGGCTAATCGCGAATACATCGAAGTGATCACCGGAAGCATTAAGAAAATGACCGACTTCTTAAATTCGTTCGGTAATTAATCATGCCAGTTACTTTTTGTACAGATTTAGATAAATCAGTCTTGGTGACAAATTTCGAAAAACGCGGCTGGCTTCACGTCGGCCCCGAAGATGACTGGAACTTCTACTGGGCCGGTATTCAAACGTGTCGTAATCTATTCAGCATCGATAGCGGGTATCGTATGAACGATAATCAAATCATCAATCACTTTCCCAACCACTACGAACTCACTCGTAAAGATCTACTGGTCAAGAATATAAAACGATATCGTAAAGAATTGGAACGCGAAGGAAACCCTTTGGCTGAACGAGAATGTCCTGGTCGATACTTATATCTGGATTTCATGCCGGTCACTTTCGTCCTGCCTTCAGACTATAGTATGTTTGTCGAAGAATATCGTAAAAATCCTCACAGCACTTGGATCATGAAACCGTGCGGTAAATCGCAAGGAGCTGGTATATTCTTGATAAATAAACTATCTAAATTGAAACGATGGTCTCGCGAAAGTAAAACACCCTTTAATCCGTCCGTCGTGAAAGAATCTTACGTCATATCTCGATACATCGATAACCCTTTATTAATCGGTGGTAAAAAATTCGATCTCAGGTTGTACATTCTGGTTACTTCGTTTCGTCCTTTGAAAGCTTACCTCTTCAAATTGGGCTTCTGTCGTTTCTGTACCGTCAAATACGAAGCCAACGTACAAGAACTGGACAACATGTACGCTCACCTGACCAACGTTTCGGTGCAGAAACACGGAGTCGAATATAATAGCATGCATGGAGGCAAATTGAACATTCAGAATTTGAAATTATACTTGGAATGTACTCATGGTAAAACGGTCACCGAGAATTTATTCAAAGATATAAAATGGTTAATAGTTCATTCGTTGAAATCAGTTTCCTATATTATGGCCAACGACAGACACTGCTTCGAATGCTACGGTTACGACATAATTATCGATAATCAACTCAAGCCTTGGTTAATCGAAGTAAACGCTTCGCCATCTTTAACCTCGACTACCGTCAATGATCGTATACTAAAGTACAAATTAATCGATAATATAATTTCCACCGTCCTACCTCCCGACGGTATCCCAGATATTCGTTGGAATAAATGCCCTCCTACTGAAACGCTAGGAAATTTTGAATTATTAATCGACGAAGAAATAGCATCGAAAAATAACGAAACCACTTCTAAATCGCAAGACTCTCGTAATTCGTATCATGCACGAAAATAATCTATTATTTTATTTTTTCACTCTAGATATGTCATGCAGATCACGAATAGCAGCACTGAATGAAAAACTGACCATATTGGAGAGAAAAATCGAGTATTTAGAAGCTTGGGTAACGAAAGGTGAAACGTTAAATTGAACGAGTCGAGTTGTGTTGAAATTTTTTACTTTAGTAATGTTTGTATATATTTATATTATTCGTTTATACGCTTTGTATTTATTCTAATCATGAATTAAATAGTACTCTCGATATATTTGTGATTTATCTCGAGAATGATTGCAGTAATAAATTCATATAGGTGTAACATGCCTTCAAGACACCGTAGAATAACTCGTAAGAAGCTACGAAAGACATGCATGTTTTCAGCTTTCGATAGTTGTCGATGTTACATAAAAAAGTCACCAGTGTTTTACGATAATCTTTGTTCAGAGTGTACCAATCTGTGTCGTATAGAGCTTCCCTGATGTTTCCATTCTGTAAATAAAATTTCAGTTTATTTTTCGTGAGGAAAAAACTCATTGAAAGGGAAGGCATTCGTAGTGAAATACTCACGCAAACGTTAATCACTTCTCCGATGTGACAGTATAATAAAAGATAGAGTAATCCAATCGCTACCAATGCTAAATATTGCATGTACCATGAAGGATGTACCATTCCCTGGTAATTCAAAACACCAATACGTATCGTGTAAAATATACATTAAAATTTACAAATAGGTCGCATCGTATTTGAATTATAACTTTTTAATTATTATTCTGATGGCAAAAGAAAACCTAGAACTGTCACCAGTGCCATAAATTTATTCGAAACAAAAAGAAAAATACCCCATTATTTTGAAATTTGAAATAAAATTCAAAAATAATAAATAAATTGATGACTCAAACGAACGAATATTTTTCTACAGGTAAATCGTCTATCGATGTTTCAATTTTATTTAGAAAGTTGGTACCAAAAGTTCGATCATGTTGAAGTTCATTCTTTTAATGTTCGTGATAAGTCAACAGGTAACATTTTTAGATTTTATTGAATATTGATGATAGTATAATTTCAGGAGAAATCACTCAGGTGTTTTTAAACGTCTTTACGACAGGTTCTGAGTGCAGATCAAAATACTGCAGATCCAGCTCAACAAGCTGAAGATATTGGTCAAAAAACTGCAGATACTGCTAAACAAGGTGCATCAGATACTGCTCAACAAGCTGAAAATACTGCTCAAAAAGCTGCAGATACTGCTCAACAAACTGCAGATACTGCTAAACAAGCTGTATCAGATACTGCTCAACAAGCAGAAGATACCGCTCAACAAGCTGCAGATACCGCTCAAAAAGCTGCAGATCCTAATCAACAAGGTTCTGATTCGGATGCAGATATGGATAGCGAGATGTATCGGAAGTTCGTTTCAATTTATGGTAAATGTAAAATTGTGTTAAAACAGGTATCTGAAATATCTACCACCGAAATTGGAGATGATCAAGTTGAAATATTCAAAAATATTCGTCAAATTTGCAAGAATTTTAACGAATTTTACACGTATTATGATGATTAAAATAAAGATCAGAGATCTACATTTATGTACCTACGTAAATTCTCCTTTCCCTAATAAAATTGAGTGATTTTTTTAATTTAATTTTTCTTTCAAAATTTCATTTAGGTATTTAAAAAAAAAAAATAGAGATTCTTTTCTCCAAAAATTACTCTAAAAAAAAATTAAAAAAAAATTATTTCGAAATTGATTTTTTTTTTTAAAAAGAAAAAAATTATAGAACCTTATTTCAAGTTCCAAAAAACATGATAAAAATAAATTTAAAAAAAAATACAAACAACTTGAGAAATTAAAAAAAAAGAATTTGAAATCGGAGTTCTGTTACATCTAAATAATTGAGAAACCCCCCCCCCCCCACAACCAAAAATATATTTTAAAAAATTTCATGACCCTAAAAAAAAAATGAAAAAATGTTTTATTCCAAAAAAAATAAGAAATTGAATTTAAGGACAATTTGAAATTCATCATGTTTTTTTCAAAAATGGGAATAATTGAAAAATTGAAAAAATTTTCATCCTAACGTCTTAGAATGGATCTGAATAATGAGAAAAAAATTTATTTGAGCACTTTTTTCAAAGAAATTGAATTTAAGGAAAATTTGAAATTCGCCATGTAGTAAGTACCACTTGGTACTTATTACATGGCAAAAACGATTTTTTTCAAAAATGGGAATAATTGAAAAATTTAAATTTTTTTCGTCATAACTTCTCAGAATGAACCTGAATAATGAGAAAAAAAATTATTTGAGCAATATTTTAAAAGAAAATTGAATTTAAGGAAAATTTAAAATTCACCCTGTTTCTTTCAAAAATTGGAATAATTGAGAAATTCAAAAATTTTTCATCATAACCTCTCAGAATGGATCCGAATAATGAGAAAAAAATTTATTTGAGCAATTTTTTCAAAGAAATTGAATTGAAGGAAAATTTAAAATTCACCATGTAATAAGTACCACTTGGTACTTTTACATGGCAAAAATGATTTTTTTCAAAAATGGAAATAATAGAAAAATTCAAAAAATTTTCGTCATAACTTCTCAGAATGAACCTGAATAATGAGAAAAAAATTTATTTGAGCAATATTTTAAAAGAAATTGAATTTAAGGAAAATTTGAAATTCCAAAAAATTGAAGATTTCGTACATTCCGAAAAATTGAGAATTTTGATTATTTATAAAAAAAAATTACTTTTTTTCTATTCAACAAAAATTGAGGATTTTGATTATTCCAAAAAATTGAGATTTTTACCTATCCTCCGAAAAATTGGAATTTTTTATTTATTTTTTATTTCAAAAAAATATAATTTTTTTATTTCAAAAAATTAAAATATTTTAATTTCAAAAAATTGGAATTTTTTCATTTCAAAAAACTGGATTTTTTCATTTCTAAAAATTGGAATTTTTTCATTTCAAAAAATTGGAATTTTTCATTTCGAAAAATGTGCGTTTTTTCATTTCAAAAATTGGAATATTTTTATTTTAAAAAAAAAGATTTTTTCATTTTGGAAAATTAAAATTTTTGTAATTTCAAAAAATTGAAATTTTTTTTTCAATTGAAATTTTTTTTTCAATTGAAATTTTTATGAATTTTCAAAAAATTGGAATTTTTCATTTAAAAAAAATTGGAATATTTTTATTTTCAACAAAGGAGATTTTTTCATTTTGGAAAATTAAAAATTAAATTTTTTTTAATCCATAGGCAATATTGAAATTTTTTCAATTTAAAAAATTGAAATTTTTTTCAATCCAAAAGATTGAAATTTTTTCAATCCAAAAAATTAAAAAATTTTCAATTCTAAAAATTGAAATTTTTCAATCCATAAAATTGTAATTTTTTACTTAGGTATTCCGAAAATTGATAATTTTTATTAAGTATACCTAACAAAAAAATTGTAAATGTTTTCATTCATTCAACAAAAAAAAAAAAAAAAAAAATTTGCTTTATAAAAAAAAGAAATTTATCTACTTATTTCAATTTTCATTTCAAAATATTGGAGAATTTTTTTCACAAAAAACTTGATTTCTTCTTAATCAAAAAAATTGAGAAATTTTTTAATTCAAAAAAATATGATTTTTTTCATTGCAACTTATAAATAAAAATTCCTATACTTACTCCAACCAACGTATATCCAATAAACGTGATCGTACCAATACTATAAAGTAAATCACCAAGAAACATAGCTCCAACGCACAAAACAAAATTATCAATAAACCTGCCACATTAGTAAAAAAAAAATCAAAATCAATTTTAATTAACGATTTTTGCCTCCAGTAATGAATAATATTAGTGATTATTGAAATCTTACCTGATAATTTTTTGGTGATGTTTCAAACAATGAATCAACTTCTCCAGTGACAATCTGTTATATTCTTGATTCAAAAGCCTTGCTAAATGAGGATTCTTCGAGTACCAATGCTTATCGAATGTTGTCGTCGACACTGAAAACTTACGAGAGACCGAAGCCAGAGCTTCGAATTGACTTTTCAATTTGATATCTCGAATTGCCAAACATATTCGTTCACTTTGAGCTTTCATTTCGAGCATAAAATACACGGTAAAGAATACCATACCGAAGACCGGAAACGATATAGGAGCGATACAATTCAACTGGAGCAAATACGTCAATAGGTAACTGACAGGAGTATTAGCTTTCCATGGAAATCTTTAAAAAAAAAAAAGAATAAAAGGATCTTTTAAGTAGGTACCTACCAACTCGTATAAAATGTTACCTAGGGTAAAATATGAATAGGACTTACTTGCAAGGTATCATCAACGTCTCAGGACTACCCAATTCGTAATCGGAAAACGGTGTAACGATTAAAGGTACAGTTTCAACGACACTATACACGGAGGCCCAAATTTTACCGTATTTTTGAACAATACCTCGAAACTCCTCATCGACTTGGAATCCGTGCCGATCATAAACGATATCCGAATACGTGTAGAAATTATCGCTCTTCAATTTGATAATTTCTGCGAACTGTTTTTTTCTGAGATGAACATGCAAGGTGCAATAATTCAAATAAAATGCGCTGAATACGAATACTGTAGTTTTGGCGAATTCTGAAAAACCATCCACGTTCTCGTAATTCATCAACTGGCCATAAGTCAAGATTGAGAAACAAATTAGTAGGTAGTACTTGTAGAGAGCGAAAAGCTTGGATTTTTTCTCGTAAAATGTCGATACGCCGCACGAGTTTAAGTATAATTTGATGTATCGTAAACCGTAAAATTTATCTTGGTGGAATTCGACAGACATTTTTGAATTGGAAGTACGTACACAGTCGTACATACAAGTTGGCTGGGTAAGGTGTAAATAATCACTGGCCATTATGATGTTTTTCGTTTTGTACTTGAATTCTATAGGTAGCTTTACCAACGTAAATTAGATTTGAATATTTCATTTGATTTATTTTCGCATTTGAGGAAAGTACACATTGGCAGCCCATATATCCCTCGAAAATTTTTTAATTTTTTTTTTAAAAAGTTGGAAAAAATTATTACGATGATTCAAAAATCCAATTATTGACTGACGGGGAATGTTTTTCGAGTTTTGAATAAAAAATGAAATTGTGTGATGGTCCAAGTAGTTTTTTTTTCTAGAAAAATAAAAAAAAATAATGCCGAAAATCCATTAAAAATTTTTTCCAAATTTTTGAAAAAAAATTCAACTTGAATTGAAAAATGTTTCAAACAAAAGTCGTGTATTTAGATCTGAGAAATAATTTTGGATATTACAAAAATTTTGATTTGATCACTCCTTCCCCTCCAATTTTGCATTATATACGTATTAAAATCGCAAAATGTATAAAGCAAAATTATTATAGTACATATTGTGTACGTATAATAAAACTGGAGGGGAAAGAGTGGTCCAAGAACATTTTTTGTAATAACCAAAATTATTCCAAAGTCTTCAATGTACAACTTTTGTTTGAACATTTTTTCAATTAGGGCCTTACATGGTCAAGAAAAAGAATAGATTTAAATTATAGCTTCGACCAAATACCTATTTGTACTTGACGAAAAAAAAATAATAATTTTTTCTAAATTAAACTAGATAAACAAACTACTACCTACTAATTGCATATTCTTAAAGACTACTTAAATTTTATTTAAATAAATAATTTGGACAAACTCATTTCTGAGAATGGTTTGAAAATTAGTCTATTGATTTTTCAAACACAGGATGGACCGATAATATTGTGCAGTCGAATCTTCACAATAATTGTAATTTTTGCTCACTTTAGAAGGCATCGTCCACTTAGCAGTATGCCCAAAATGTCGAAAGTGAAATGAGTTACACTCCAAAAAACTGCGAAAATACAATGAGTAATTAAATTTCTATTTTTTGGGGGGAGGACGAGGGGGATTCTGTATTTTCTTTGAATAAAAAAGTCTCAGCCACTAGCCTTAGTTGCTGTACAAGGCGTTAAAAAAAAGTCTCAATTTATTGAGAAAAAAATTCAAGTTTTTTGTTTAAAAAAATATAATTTTTTCGGAGAAAATATCTCTCATTTATTTGTTTAATTATACCTAATTATTTATTTTTATTTTTTATTTTCGAATAAAAAACAAATTTATATTTTTTGCTAGAAAATTTTTTAAATTTTTTTGAAGGAAAAACGAACAAAAAGAACTATTATGAAATGAAAATATTTCTATACGAATTTTTATTTTATTAATTTTTGAAAAAAAAATATTTACTCAATTTCTTGAGAATTTTTTTTTTTTGGGAATACCTACCTAAAAATACTCTTTTTCTTTGGCATATTTTTCAGAGTAAAAATTTTTCTCATTTGACTTTTGGAGAAAAGATCTCTTACTTTCGGAGAATGAATTTCTCCATTTTTCAGAATAAAAAACATATCAGGGAGGAAAATCTTCTCGTTATTCGAAGGAAAACTTCTTTCAATTTTTTTTTTTGGGGGGGGGAGGGTGAATGCAACTTTTTAATTTTTTTAGAATGGAACAAAATTTTTCTAAATTTATTGGAATAAAAATTATGTCAATTTTTGTATACTTAATTAAAAAATTTTATTGGAGCAAATTTTTGAAAAAATTTTCTCTGAATTTTTTTAAATAAAAAAATTCCTTAATTTTCTTGAAAAGAAAATCTCTGGTAAAATTTTCAGAACTTTTTTGAGAGTAAAATAATGACTATTTTTTTCAATAGGAAGATAAAATTTTCTAAATTATTGGAATAAAAATGTTTTCAGTTTTCGCATAGGTTGAAAATTTTTGAATTTTTAGGAATATATATATATTTTTTAATTTTCCAAGAAACTTATTTTTTGTAATAGAAAAAATTCTCAGTTTTATAGAATAAAAATAATTCTCAATTTTTTCAAGTAAACCTCTCTTGTTATGCGGAGAAACAAACTCATTTCTTGGACAGAAAAAAATTCAAATTTTTTTGAATTTGGTAAAATTTTTTAAAAGTATTTGAAACAATTTTTTTCTATTCAAAATTTTTTGTAATAAAAAATTAAGAATAAAATTAGGTATCTAATTCCTCATATTTTATATTTTGAAAAATTTTCAATTTTTTTGGACTGAAAAAATCTGAATTTTTAGAACATATTTTTTTTCAAAATTAGAGAGTAGGTACGACTTTTTAAACTTTTTTTTGAATTGAGGAAAGTCTCATTTTTTCAGAATAAAAAAAATTATAATAATGATCCCCCCCCCCCCCCCAGAAATAGACACATTTTTATTGAAAGTTTTTCCCCAAAAAATAGAAAAATTTCTAGAAATAAAAAAAAATAGAGGTTTTTTCAAAATATTAAAAAAGAATTACCTATAGTTGAAAAATTACTTAAAATTCTTGCTTCAAACAATTGGAAAATTTATTATGTCAAAAAAATTTATACCTGAAATTTAAAAAAAAAAATATACCTATATTGCACAAAAGTTTAGATTGTTTTTAATAAAAATAAAATTAAAAATAATTCTGAATTTTTGTGCATTATATATTTTTGAAAAATTTTTCAGGATTAAATTTTTTTGGTATACCTAATAAATTTCTTAATTGTCTGAAGCAAAAATGTCAAGTAGTTTTTCAACTAGGTAACACTCAAAAAAAAAAAAAAAAAAAAATAGGTAATTAGGTATAGGTATTTTTTTTTAAATTTTAAATAAAAAAATCGATTTTTTTAAATTTCTAGAAATTTTTTTATTTTTGGGAAAAAACTTTGAATTTATTTTTTGAAGGGAAAATGACAATGTGTCCAAGTGTCTATTGCTTGGAAAAAAATCATTATCACATACAACATTTTTCTTTTAATTTTGAACCCTTCACCCCTTCGGGAAATAGTCGCGGTTTATTTTCGACCCTTTTGTAAATCACCTATCTAAAATGATCAAAACATCATTCAAATATACTAAAAACACTACAGCCAACTCAGGCTCACCCCCTACACGCAAACAGCGAATAAAAACGACCACATTTCGAAGCAATCTGTATAATTCATAATAAAATAACACAGAATCCACTAAAATCGTTCCGCGGTACAGATGAAAGTAACTTAATAACAAACTACGAGATAATGCGGTAAAATAAATAAAGATTTAACAATGTAGCAACGAAACGCAAATCTTAACCACACCATTTGAAAAAAAAATAGAGAGAGAAAAACAAAAAAAAATATTAAACAAAGTAATAGAAAAAATAATAATAAAGAAGAAAAACAAGTAAGCTATAATGCTTAATATTATACGATGATTTTTATAGATCTCACATATTTTTTTTACACTACAACATAAATGCATTTCGGTTTTATCACTGACATCACAAAGTTTAACAAACTAATCGCTACTGGTAAACTACAAAAGCTTAAGTAATACATCGATCTATTGATAAAAATCTCTTGTAAGAACACTATGCCAAATTACACAGCCAAAAAGATCATAATAAAAGTCAAAATTACATATTTTATAGCGCTTATATTGATTATACATAACGATGCTTTAGAAATGGTGGCAGTCGGGCACCATCTTGGCTTATACCATATCTTCCGATACTAATGTCAATAGGGTTGCAAAATACAGGATGGGAGGGGTAAATTAGGCCGATTAATTTCAGAAGATCTCATACAGGTACGACATTGGTATTTTTTCTTTATGGTAACTTCTCCATGCTGCCACATGAATAAACCTGCGCGATGAATTCCATAAGCTTGACATGAAGAAAAAAATCTTAAAAATAATAAAATAAAAAAAACAATAAACGGTAAGTAGTAACTTATATAAAAGAAAATGTATTTAAAATGCATAATGGAAATCTTTCAATTTTATTTACTTTGAATTTTTTATTTTTAAAAGACGTAGGTAATTTGTGCAACAATGCTCAGTTCGAGGGTTTCGTTCTCCAACTACATCTTAATCGAAACAAAAATACGGTAAATGCTTCAAATGGTTGCAATTTTTTAGTTTTTAGTGGATACTTTTTTTTTTTAGAATTCTGAATGATTTCTCAAATTTCTAAATTTGTAGTTTGGTAGTTAGGTACATAAATCTACCTAATTAATTCATATCTTATGTGAAGTTTCAAGTTTGATACATCTATTTTGAACAGCATGGAAGAAATGGTGAATCGGTTCTTGGGTGGAATTTTCAAACAAAAATTTTAGCCCTCTAAATCTTCTTTTGAAAACTTTCCTAGATGACGACGTACTTTTGAATCAATAAATAAGTAAGTAAATGATGAATAAAAAAAAATAAAAAATGAGAAAAAATTACCAATTATTCGGAAGTAAAAAACTAGAAATATCGTTTTTCATTTGTTGAAATTTTTTTTTTTAATAGGAATTTTTTCAACTTTTTAAATTGAAGAATATTTTCCTTCAAATAAAAAAATTGATTTTTTTCTTTAAAAAAAAAGGGTTGATAATGTCAATTTTTCTAAAAAGGCATGAGCGACAATTTAAAAAAAAATTAAATTCTGTTAAGTATAAAAAAAATATAATTATGGTATTTGGAATTTAATTCAAATTTTTTTAATGTCATTTTTAACAACTTCAAAAAAATCAACCTTTTTTAAAAGTAATTTTTGAAAAAAAAGTTAATCATCGTTCTGAAGAGATCATTAAAACTGATCTTTTTTACAATTTCAAAAAAACTAATTCTGACGATTTTTTATCAATACGAAAAAAATCATTCAATTTTTTTTTCAATCGTAGTAATAATTTTGAAAATAAAAGACATCAATTTTTTATGTGACATTTAACAATTTAAAAAAATGAATTTTGCCAAATCTAATAACCAGATAATTATTATTATTCAACTCTTAAAAAATCTTGACATTTCAAAAAAAATTTTTTTTTTTGAAAACGCTGTTTTTAAAAATGAAAAAAAAAATTCTGCCCATTTTTTCAAATGTGATTTTCGACAACTTGAAAAAAAATCAGTCATGCCAATCTTTTTGTTATCTTTGATAAGTAAAAGTAATTTCAAAAAAAAAAAAAAAATTAATTTTAAAAAGTATCAACTCTTTTTGAAAAGATCATTTTTGAAAATTTAAAAAAAAAACTCAACTCCATAAATTATTTTTTTAAATGTGACAATTTAAAAAAAATTGTAAATTTTATTCAAATTATCATTTTAGTTGACTTTTAAAAAACCAAGTCAATTTTTTAAATGTAATTTTTGACAGATTTAAAAAAAATTAATTCCATCAATGTTTTTTGAAAAAGTTGTTTTTAAAAATTAAAAAAACAACAACAACAAATCGATCAATATTGAGGAATTGATTTGTCGTTTTTTTTTCAATGGTAATTTTCAAAAATTATATGTTAACTCTTTTCAATAAAAAGCCAATTTTGAAATTTGAAAAAATCGATTCTGTCATTTAAAAAAAATAAAATATGATTTTTAACAGTAAGAGAAATTAATTCTTTCGATTTATTTTTGAATCGACAATTTAGATAATTTGAAAAACTTATACATGTCACTTTATTACTTTCATTTTTGACAATTTTCAAGAAAAAAAATTGTCATTTTTTTTGAAAAAATAATTTTCAAACATCACAAAAAAATTGTTTTGATTTTTTTAAAAATTGGAGTGATTGATTTGTTCAAATTATGTAAACCAATCAATTATTCTAATTTTTTAAATAATATTTTTTTGGGAATTTCAAAAAAAAAGAATCAAAAAAATTAATCATGTCAATTTTTCCATGAATGTCATAAAAAATATCTCTTTTCATTTTTTTTTTGTTGAAAAGATTAGATACTTTGAAAATTAAAAAAAATACTTCCAATGAAAAAAGGTGGTTTCAGACAAAGTAAAAAAAATCAATTTTTTCAATTTCTTTCAAAAAGAAAATTCTTAAAATTAAAAAAAATCTGCTTCAATCTTTTTTTTAAAGACCTACGTATTTTTTGATATCTTCAAAAAAATTATTCGTGTCAATTTTATCAAGTCACAATTATTGAAATCGTCGAACCGAAAATGAGTCAGACTTAAGTACGAACCAAAAAAAAATCCAGGGGTAGGGTCAACATTTTTACCAGCGAATTTTCAAACTATGTGAACCAGCTTCTGCCACAAAGTTCGAAAATCTCAACCAATACTCATTCACCATTCTCACCCTGTTCTTTTCAATTTTTTTTTAAACATGGTGGAAAAATTCATTTTCATTTTTTCTTCAAATTCTCATTCCGTTCAAAATTATTCTATTTTTTTTATTTATTATTTTTTTTCAGAAAAAATATTACCTAAAAAATAAAAATCAACTCATTTTTATTTTTTAATTTCCAAAGCTTGGTAAAAATTTTTTCGGTGAGGTGAAAAATTCACCATTAGCACCACCTCCCGAAATTCCACCAACCCCAAAATAGAAAACCAAAAAATTGCACTCACCCGTGAAATAAATACTGATTGTCAAATTTCAACAATTACAAAGAAGAAAAAAAACGAAAGAAAAAAAAAAACGAAAGAAAAAAAGAGAAAACAAAAGAGAAAAAAGTAAGTAGTAGTTATACACAATAAAATAAATGCAATAAAAAGTTAAAGTAAAATTTTGAACTCGATGAATTGTTCTGGTAACCTGATTAAGAAGTTTTGCACACACGCGGTAACTAACACGCTCTTGTATAAGCTTTTAAGCAACCTCGTTCAATCGTACATCTCGAACTTGACTTAAAAAAAATGAAACTTTTCATGGCACAAATGTGGGGTTTTCGGGAACATTGAAAATCATAAAAGCACAATTACAGATAGAGATTTGATGGGTTCGCTGACGAGGCGATTACAAATAGGTACAATCAATCATTTTCCATGGAACGAAAAATGAGGGAGGGGGAATACAGCGCTACATGAAATTAATTAAACGATAACGAGAAGAACAAATATAACATTATAGCTAGAAAAAAAAAGAAAAAATCTTAATACTAACGTGATTGTAAACGTATTAATCCTTAATCCATATTAAAAACCATTTATAGAAAAAAGCCTCTTCAAACCAATTTCTACTCTGTAAACTAATCCTTACCTATATAAACAAACAATTCGAAAAAAACAAAGATACAATAAGGAAACGGGGAGAAGAGGGAGGAATGAAAACATCATTGTCAAAAATACTGATCATATTATTGTTCCGTAATGAAAACGAAAAAAAAAAAAAAAAAAATGAACCGTCATATTCTACAAACTAGAATAACAATCACGTTCGGTATCTCTGCGTTCTACGTAAAATCTACGAATAAAAATAGCACTATCGTAAATTAATCAATGTACTTTTTTTGTTTTCTTTTCGTTAAAGCGTAAATTTTTCATTATCCGAATTTTTTATGTACATTTTAATAGTAATATTGCTCAATTCGTATGCATTTTTTGCTGTACGAAACGAAACAAACACACGAGTAACGATTCCGGTTGATTTTCCAATGTCAAGCTGAATAACGTGAGACTGGGCGAAGCCTCGACCAAAAATTAAGTACCGAACCAGGGCTGACGTGAATCACTGCCCTTCATCGGGTAGTTTATTCTAAAAATTATCGAAAAACCTGCAAAGGAAACGTGAAATATAGGATCCGTTCTGCGGAATGTTATGTTAGGTGCCTAAATTACGTGCAATATGGAGCGAAACGTACCGAGATTGGTTTAGTCGAAATGTGTAAACCTAATGATCCGGAATATGTTTGCGATATTTTTCTAAGCTGCTTCTTTCGCGCCTCCGTCGTCTTCTAGAATTATTTTATATTTTTCTTCGAGATTGCGCAATTTTTCTTCGTATTCGTGTTGAATGGCAGCTTTCGCCTGGATAACACCAACAATATGGTAGGTTGGTTTGAATTAAATAATACGTGAGAAATAGGAAATGGGTTTGTAATGTCGTAATAATGGATTAAGAGTCGGGAAAAAAATGTAACTTTGGAATTGAAAGGCGTAGCGTCTTGAAATATTGCGAACGTTTATAAAAATCGATTTTCAATATTTTACTTTTTAAAAAAATACTTAATAACCTTACAGTAGAATTTTGGGGTAAAAATGTTTCCAATAAAATCGATAAAAATAAAAAAATAAATAAAAAATCGAATACCGACAAAAATTATAGTTTTAACGAAATTGTTATAAAATTCGAGAAATTTTTTTTCAGAAATTAAACAAAGAAATTAAAAAAAAAAAATGTTGAATAAATTAAAAAAATTTTCAATCAAATTTCGCAAAACATGGAAAAACTAATTGTTCCAAAAAAAATAAAATAAAATTTAAAGAATTAAAAAAAAAAAAAAAAATTAGAAAAAATTACTCTTTTTATCAAAATTAAAAAAATATATATTTCTGAACATAATTTTTGAAAAATTTAATGGAGAAAATTGTTCTAGAATATTTCAAAAAAAATTTTACCTCATAAAATTTCAAAATACCTAATGAAAAATAAAAATTGTGTGATCAAAATCTCACAAAACTAACTTTTAATTTTTTTTTACAAAAAACGTGTTTCAATAAAATTAAAAAATATATACTTTAAGAATTTGAAAAAAATGCGTAAAAACTCGATTTAAAAAAATTAAGAATTGAAGATTCATAATTGGTAAAAAAAATTTAAAAAAATTAAAAATAATTTTTAAGAAAACTTTTAAAAAAATTGACGAAAATTCTACATAAAAAATTGAAAATAGAACAAAGAAATTCTTCAATAAATTTCTCAACTTCTTTTCAAGTAAATTTTTACAAAAAAGTTACTTGATCAAATTGCACAAAAGCGTTTTCTGAAAAATTTCACAAAAATTGTACTACGACCAATTTTTAAAACCCTGAAATTCTAGTTAATTTAAATATTTCAATTTTTTCACCAAGATTTTAACCAGAAAATTTCATAAAAATTGTACTTCATAAAACTTTTAAAAATCCTAGATTCCCATCATATTCATTCGTTAAAAAAATTGATTTTTCAAAAAAGTTTACAAAAATTGAACGGTACAGGGAAAAAACCAGGTAACTAACATTTTTTTCGAAAATGAGTGAGTGGCATGGTTTGTCTCGTTTTGAGGAGTGGAATAACATGGATTGTTTAGATCATTCGAAAATTCAATTTTTTCCCACAAAAACGGTGTGGAAAGTATTAGAGAGAAGGGAAAAAGCAAGTCTAGACAAAATCTAAAATTCTGTAAAGAAAGCACCACTATCGACATCCATTTCTGTGCAAAATTTTTAAAATTATTTTAATGATACCATTCAATATTCTTCAATTTCAATTCATAAAAACACGTCAATTCATCCATTTTTTCAAGGTTTTTTCTAGACACAGATAACATTTTTGTTCATAATACATACAATACTTGATGTTTTTTCAACTCATGCCTCAAATGTGAATGAGGATAATAGTGCTAAACATTTTCAGTCATTACTTCCATAAAAATAAGGTTCACCACAGAGTTAAATTGTTTCGATGTTTAAAAACCCCATTACTCAAAACTAAGAAAATGTTAGTTACCTACCTGGTTTTTTCCTTGTACCCTTCAATTGTACTTCAATGAAATATTAAAAAGCTCTCGATTCTCATTTTCAATAATATTTTTGAAAAAATCGTCAAAAATTCGAAAAAAAAGTCTTTTAACAAAATAAAACTACTTTCAACAAGTAGAATTAGACTACCTACGAAAAATATAAATCTTATAGACACCAGTTTTTAAAAATTAATTTTCTTCAATGAAATATTTGGAGAATAGATAGAGAAATGTTTGAACAAAAAAAGTTGATTAATGGATAAATCTTAAAACATTTCCTTTATTCGACTAAATTTCAAAAAATGGTTCTTCAAAAAAAAAAAAAAAAAGTAGAAAATTGTACCTAACAAAATTTCAAAAAAACTGAATACCTAATACAATTTTTAACCGAAGAAACTTATGAATAAATTTTAAAACCTTCTTTCTAATTACCAGAATTTCAACAAAAAAAAATATTAATTTTTTTTTCAAAATTGAATTTTCAAAAAAAAATTTTTTTTTATAAAATTTGAAAAAATTACAATTTTTTCAAAATTTTTACCAAAAAAGAAATGACACTGAAATTCGAAAACAATGATTTAAAAAAATCTTTCACAAAATTCGACAAAATCAGAAAATTTCAAACATCATTTTCAAAAAAAAAAAATAATAATAATAAAAATAAAATAAGTTTGTCTCTGACATTTTAAAAACTTGATTTTAAAAAAATCAAAAAAAAATTACTTGATAAAATTTGGAAAAAAAATCTCGAACAAAATTTGAAAGTTCAAGGATTCAAAATAATTCATAATTTTCAAAAAATTGGTTACTACAACAAAAAAAATCATTTTTATGATATCTAAGAGCAATAATCTACAAATTCCTTTTTAACAAAATTTTAGTCAAAGTAAGTAGATAATGAAATAGTAATTACTTACAAACGAATTTTTGAAGAATTGTATTTGAATAAATTTCGATTTTTTTCTTTGTCAGCATTTTTAAAAAATTGTTTTTTTTTTTACAAAATTGAAGTAATAATTTTTGAATAAAATTTTTAACAATTTGATTTACAAGAAAATTTAAATAGGTAATTAAAAAAAAATTGAATTACATAAAATAGTCACAGAGAATTACAAGTTTGTTTGTCAGCAAATTCAAATAATTAGATTTTTAACAAAATTTTGTAGAAAATATTTTTGATGAATTTTTGAAAAATTAATTTTAAAAATTGACAAAAAATATGTTATCCTAAAAATGTTAAAAAACTTGTTTTTAGTAGATACTTAATTATAGTACGTTCGGCGAAAGATTGGTGCTGGCAAAAAAAAAAGTGGGGGATAAAGTGAAGAAGCTACCAAATTGAACGCGTGACTTCGCGAACCTCGTATTTTCTCGCATTCGCATACTCATTAATTCATTATAATGATTACTTTAGTATGATTTCGCAATACTCGCAAATTAATTTCTTCTTTTTTCTTTTGTTTTTATTATCAAGTTTTTTATGATTTCTTTCCCAATTTTACGTATTCCATTTTGTAAACATTTCACTAAATAAATCGAATAAAAAATCAAGAGCGTAACAGGCATCGCAACTCGCCTCGCGCGTGAGTTTAAATTTTAAATCGGTGATAACTTGAGACTGAGGCAAGTTAGAGATTTCGTTGTTAGCTCATTCGAAAGAGGATAAAATTTCGCGTATTCACCTCGCTTACACTACCTATCTACGATCAATATTTTTTTTGATATTTTAATTTGAAGAAAAATAACGTTTACATTAAAATATTGGAAAAACTAAAAGTCATAGATACGTGGTGTAAGCGAGGCGAATGTGTGAAATTTTATCCTCTTACGAATGAGCTAGCAACGAAAGCTCTAACTTGCCTCAGTCTCAAGTTATTGCCGATTTAAAATTTAAAATCACGCGCGAGGCGAGTTGCGATGACGGTTGCGATCACAACAAGTCGCATTGTCCATTAACTCCGTACGTAAGGGAAAATGTTGAAAAATGATAAAAGGTTACGATATTATTTTATCTAGGTACACCTTGTTCATTAATTCGTTTGAGGATAACTCATTATGTAATGAAGGAAGAAGGAAGAATACAACGTGATGAAATGCAGTTCATCAAATTTGAACGCACCTTCAGTTACGGCGCGTTCATTGGTCTTTTAGTTTCGCATGCTCCGCCCAAAAATTTGCCAGCACCAAACTTTCGCCGAACGTACTATACCTATATTAATTTTTTTAAATTAGGCTTCATTAAAATTTGAAAAAAATGTAGTTAACGAAGTTTCAAATAATTTTTCAAAATTTGTTTACGACGATTAAAAAAAAAAAAAAAAAATCGACGGAATAGAAAATTCACAATTTTTTTTCTAAATACCAAGATCAAAAGCAATAACTTCATATGTAACTTTTTCACATTAAAAAATTTACAGGGAATTTTTAAAAACTATAAAATTTTAAACTTTTGAAAAACTTGATATTTCAAAATAAAAATTTCAACTCACCCTACTCTTTTCTTCTTCGATTTGCTGGCGCACTTCTTGATGTTGTTTTTCCAACTCTTCTTTTCTCTTTTCGTATATTTGCGTGAGTCGCATCCGTTCATGGACTCCTTTCTCAACCATCGAGCTGGACACTTCTCTTTTTATTCTGGAAAATAAGAAGAAAAAAAAAAAATTCGATAAAAATTTCATAACAAGATACAAAATGGCACAGGTGGAAAAATCATCTATACCTCGTCATTTCATCTTTATCTTTATGCTTTTTCGAAAGAGTCTTCACTTCTTCACGTCGACTGGCTTCTAAACGTCGCATCACAGCATCTGTTTCTTTTTCCAGCAGCACTCTTAATGTCTTCATTTGGTTCGATTGTGACGTACGCATAAGTTTGTCGATACAGTTGAAAATCTATGAAGGGAAATATACATGAGTATCTGTAGTTGTTGTAGGTGGTAAAAGAATGGAAAATTATGAACTTACGAGATCGTGATATTTCTCTTTCAGATCTTTCTCTTGTTGGATAAAATCTCGATTAGCTGTGAGTAATTTTTCCGATTGAGATCGTGAAAATTTATAAGTTGGAGCACCCGAAGGATCTGCTTCGGTTTCGCCTGTTTCGGGCACGTCTTGAGTTATATGAGCTAGACTGGAGGCGATGTTGTCTCTAAAAATTGAATAAATTGTCTCGTAAGATACATTTTTCGGGTCAAATTACGAATTATGTATTATTTACTTACATGCTCTTTATACTAAGTCTTTTCACTAATCTATTGCTGACGGAGAATTTTGATTTAGATCTATCACTTTCGGTGCCAGATTTCGTACCTTGCATACGATTCTTTTCCTATTTAATTAAAAAGAAAAAATTGTTACAAAAATCCCAAGATGAAATTAGAAAAACGTGCCACTTACTTTTTCAAATTTCTTCTTTAACATTTCCAACTTCTTCTCTAATTCTGCTCTTTTCTCTTTGACAGCCTTATTTTCCATTAGTTTTTCCAAAGTTTCAGCTTCCAATTCGTCATTCACTAAAAATATTTTTAAAAGTGCAAAAATAAATTACACCAACGAATCTCATAATAACTTCTCAAAGCTGGACGTTTGAAATACTCACACGACGGAGACGAAGGTGGTATAATCTTGGGCGACGTTTTGCAACCAGACCCTTCGACGGATGGAGAAGACGTGGACAGTTTGGATGTGGTTTCGGTATCGTCTGAAGCATCGGAAGAGCTTGGAAACAGGCTGGGCGTGATGGGTATACGAGGCACCGGTACCAACGTATTGGTGACCGTCAAATCGGGAAAACTAGGCTGATGCTTTTTGGCCGATTTGGCGGTCTCGTCGCCGGTGGTTAGCTGGCTGGTGTCGGCGGACGGTGCGTCGTCATCCATCAGTACAGCCAACTGGGTAGATCTTCTTTCAAGGTCTGATTGAAATTTAATCGGATTCGCTAGCGCTTCGGCGAAATCTGAAAGACCATCGGGAACGTAATCTTTGACGACGACGTTGAGAAACAGCGTCGCGAGTGATAAGGGTTGCCCGGATTCGTTACGTAGGCCGACGTGACGGTATCCGGGGCATAGACCGACGACCGTTAGAACGCGGTGTCCGATTAGTTTGCCGGATTCTTCGTAAGCTGCTATTCTTATGGATGCTAGGTCCGGCAGTACAACCTGCGGAGATGAAAAATATCGGAATGTTAATAAATCGTCAAAATATCCTAAAGAAAATTTGAAAAATAACATTTCTAAAAAAATTTTAAAATAAATATTTAGAAAAACTTTGTTTAAAAAAAAATGCTCACAAATTTTGTCAAAATTTTTTTTTGAAAATTGCTAACAACGAGATTTTCAGCAATTAAAATGTTAGGTACCTAATTATAAATATGTATTTTTCAACAAAAAAAAAACTGCTTTTTAAAAACATGTACAAAATCTCAAAAACAGATTTTCAAAAAAAAAAAATGTAAAAAATTGAATTAGGTATAAGAAAAATTTAAACATTACACATCATAAATTTTGATGGGATTGAAAAAAATGAGCAAAAAAATTGTGATAGTGTTGAGTTTTTAACAAAATTTAAAAAAATTGGTTTCAAACAAGAAAAAAATCCAAAATCTTAAAAAAAAAAAGATTTTTCAATTAAATTGCAAAAAATTAAATTCTTGACAAAATATTTTTAAAAATTAATAGCATTAAAAATACTTCTTATAATTGCTCTTTAGAAAATTTTTAAAAAATGATCATAAATTTTGAAAGATTGCAAAAAACTGATTTTTTGTAAAATTCAAGAATAGACTAAGAAGTAAGAATTAATAAAATTATCAACGAAATCCAAATATGATTGATTATGAAACAAATTAAAACAAATGATGAGGTGGAAAACAAAATTCTCCATTGAATTAAAAAAGTGATTTTAAAAAAAAATAAAATCAAAAAAAAGGTTTTAAAAAATAATTTGAAAAAAAAATGAAAAATAAACTGATAAAATATCTAAAGTGTTCACGAGCAAATAAATTTTCATTAAAATTTAATTTTTAAAATATAATAAAAAATCTGTCTTTAAAAATGTCAAGGAAATTATTTTTCAACAAAACTTGCAAGAAATCATTTTTAAAGAAAAAAATAAGGGTTCAACAAAATTTTGAAAAAATGGGTCTTTAAGAAATAAAATTTCAGCTCTTTATCAAAATCTTTAAAAAATTCTCAAAAATCGATTTTTCTAGGAAAAAAAAATTTAAAACAAATTTTAAAAAAAATAAATTGTACAATGTACCTACTACCCACTTATTTTTTTTTAAATGTTTGTAATTGATTAAGTTTTGAAAAAACATAAGAAAATTGTATTGATAAAACTTTTAAAAAACTTCTAATTAAATTTTGAAAATATTCTAAAAAATTAATTTTAAAAAAATCCAAAAGACCATTTTCAACTAATAAAAATCATTTTTAGTAAAATTCAAAACTTAATTACCGTTTTGCAAAAAGAAAAAAGAATAAAACCAAGTTTTCAGACAGGTACTAAAAATTTTGTTTTTCAACAAAATTTGAAAAAAAGAAACTTGAATAATTTTTTTTTCAATAGGTAGATATTAGGTATAAATGATTAAATAATTTTTTTAAAACTGTTTTTTCAGAAAATTTTAAAAAATTGATTTTTTAACAAAACTAAAAAAACAAAATAAAATAAGGGCTGAAAAAATTGTTTTCAAAAAAAAGGGGAAAAATGGGGTTTAACAAAATAAGAAAAAGGTCTTCAAGAAAGTTTGAAAAATATATTTAATGAAATTAATTCAATGACTGTTCTTGAGAAAGACTTTTTAAAACACCTTGGAAAAATTTTCGAACAAAACGGATTTTCAACAAACTTTAAGAATGTTTTACTGAATGAAAAAAAAACGAAATAGAATTTGCCTATAGATAAAAAAATTTTAAATGTCCTATTTGAAAATACAAGAAAAATTTTGAAAAAATGATTTCTTATTCAAAAAAAGAAAAAATTATTTATTCCGTAAAAGTAAAAAAAAATTATTTCAGAGAAATCATAAATAAACGAGAAATTTTTTCATTTCAAAAAAAACTGAGAAATTTTTCAGTTCTCCAAAAAATTGTTCACAATTATATTCCAAAAAATAAAAGAAACTTTTTACACAAAAAAATTGAAATAAAATTTATTCCAAAATTTTTCTTGAAAATTATTATTAAAAAACTTTTGAATTCCCTATTTCAAAAAAGATGGTTTAATTTTTGTCATTTTTATGAAATTTTTGCTCTATTGAGTTCATTTGTAGCGTTTTTTTTTGTTTTTTTTTTCAAAAAAGAAAGAAAATGGGTTATCCGAATTTATTCGATATCCGATTCCGTCCTCCCAATTAACTCGGATAATCGAGGTTCTACTGCATAATTTTTTAACAAAGTTCAAAAATAACTATTTTCAAAAAAATTATTTTTTAATAAAACCAAAAAAACTATTTTCAATAAAATTTGAAGAAAACTAATTTGCAACAAAATTTTAAAAGCAAATATTATCAAAATAAATAAAAAATTGAATAAAATTCAAAAATAAGACCTCAACAGAAATGAAAAATAATTTTCAAAAAATAACTGTTTTTTAAGAAAATTCACAAAAAGTAAATTTAAAAAAATGTCCACACCAAATTCTAATAATAATTTTTTTTTAAATGTTTCAGAAAAAAGTTTATCAATGAAATTGAAAAAAATATGATGTAACTTTGAAAAAAAAAAATTAAAATATCTAATATAATAAAAAAATAACGCAGTCTAATTTTTTTTTAAAATTAGATTTTCAAAATCATTTTAAAAATTTTTTAAGAAAAAGCTGGATTCAAATGAAATTTGAAAGCCTTTTAAAAAATAGGAAAAAATGGTTTTAAAATAAATTTCTCAAGATTTGATTGTCAAAAAAATTTAAGAACCGCACTTCCATCAATTTTGAAGCGAGAATCGTTTAAAATAAAACTTTTTGAAAAAAAATCAGCACCACTCACCTTCTTAAAAACAAACGGTTCGTCTTCGTATACAGGATTGATGCCATTATTGGGCACAATCTTGGTGCGAAACTTCTTCCTGACAGTATCGGCGGGTAAACCGAACATATCCACTTCGACATAAGTTCCGACCCGTTTATCACTTAAAAACTGCCCAGAGAGGACATGGATGGTCACACTTCCGGCGATAATTCCGTCCACGGTGGATTCGGCGAACGGATCCAGGCAACGGTCGCGCCTCCTTAAGAACTCCGGTTTAAGAAGATATCCGCATCGGGCATTATATTCGAAAATACCGAGATTCAATTGCATGGCGAGATCTATAAAAGTTGGAAGATCAAACACGTACGTAAGTTTAGATAAATACACCGAAGCGGGAGTGGTGGCTTACGAGGGGATTATTAATTAATAAAATGTTCGCCAACGCGTTTAGCGGTGACTTAGGGGTACACCTACCTAAAGTTTGGTAATTTATAGCAACAAGTTGACATCCGGCGTTCCAGAACACTTGCGGCATAAAATTCGACGAATCAAACCTGGTGCCGGCCGGATAAACTCGACTCAGTTGACTTTTATTATAATTCACAAACTCGATAGGCCTTTCTTTCAGCAACGTCGTTGCTTGCTTTTCGTCAAACGATGACATTTCGTAACACCGACCTTTTTCTGTAAAATACCGACACACGAGCAAAAGTTAATTAATTATTAATAACAATAAAGGCGAACGAACGTAGAACCAGGTGGGGAAGAAAAAGAAGGAAAAAACGCCAAGCTATACGTAATTACTTCGCAGCGAGAGCGTGTACGAGTAATAATTTACACCCAAAAGTCTCCTCTTTTCAACCCCCTGCGATGCCCTTACAATCTTGTTTTTTAAAAAACTATTTATATAGCTTTACATTTGAGCAAGTAAAGAGATTCGTCCAGTGAAATAAGGAAATAAAATTGCATTTTGGGTTACATGGAATTTTTTTCTTCAAAATGTTTCTTTCGGTGTTCTAATTAACCAAAAAAAAGTTCCCGAACCTCACCCCTTCGGGAAGTTCCCCAACTGTGGGCCCAGTGTGATTTCCTCGTCATTTTTCGCTTATATGTAACTCTTTAAATATGCGATTAAACAGAAAAGTGGTTATCACCAAAATAAAAGCAAATGAAATTTGCAACAAAAAAGGTTATATGTGACCGGGCATAGGGAAAGGGTATTAGTGTCCATTCGAGAATTCCAAATCGCAGACATTGCAAGAAATCAATTTTAATTATAATTAAATCGATTTCCAATGTGAATTATAATTGAAGTTACGTTTAATGAAATAAAGTAATGAACAAATCAATATAATTTTATTACTTTGATTCGGAAACCATTTAAATCAAAGAAAACCAAGTTGTTTTTGCGTAAAAATCAGTTTGGACACTAATACCCTTTCCCTATGCCCGGTCACATATTCATTTTCTCTAAAAATTGAACGGGTGGTGCAAAAACGAGCGTCAAAATATACAGAGGAGAAAAAAATGAAGACTGTCCCCCATTTCCACGAATAACGGACGATTTTGGAAGGATTCGAATATATTCGAATAAGGACACCACAGAGACTCCAAAAAAGCGCACATCCTCCCTCCCCCCCCCCCCCAGTGTCTAAAATGTGGATATGTGGTGAAAAGCTTTTTTTGAAGTAGGTAATCCGTTCATATTTTTTTTTAATTCTGCAAAATAGAAAAAAATTTCTAAAAAATTATCGTTAAAAATTTTCATGAAAAAATCTCCTCACAAAATAAAATGATTTTGAAGAAAAAATGACCTGAAAAATTTTCTTGCATAAAATTCTTATTAAAATCTCCCAAAAAAGCACTTTTTGAAATCTACTTTTTGATCGAAAAATTTTTTCAATCAAAATAATATTTTTATGAGAAATTTTTTTCACAAAAACATGAATTTTCATCTAAACAAAAAAAACTTGTGAAATTAAAAAAAAAAAAAAAAAAAATTCCTTTTAAAAACACAAGAAATTGCATTCTGCAGAAAATTGAAAAGAAAATGAAAAATTGTTTTATTACCCTCAAAAAAATTCAGAATTTTTTTCACGCGATCAAAGAAATTAAAATATTGCTTTTTTATTAGGAAAAAAAATGAAATAAAACAAAACAGGTAATGAAAAACTGTTTTCCAAGGTATTTCAAAAAAACGAGATTTAAAAAATAAATAAATGAGAATTTCTTTTTTTCACAAAAAAATTGAAAATTTTTCTATTCAAAAAAGCAAAATAATTAAAATACTTTTTATTAAAAAAAAAGAAAAACAAAAGGAAATTGCTCTATCTGATGGATATGTATTTTTTTTCAAGTATTCCAAAAAATTGAAAAATTTCTCATTCCAAAAAAAATAAGGAATATACCTATACTTACTTACTTAAAAAAATTTGAAAATATTCTCTATTCCAAAAAATTGAAAAATGTGTTATTATAAAAATCGGGAGAAGAAAATATAAGTGGATATCTACGTTTTTCAAAAAAAAATTTAAAAATGTCAACACTCGAAAAATTAAAAAAAAATTCTATAAAATAATTATGGGAAAATTTTTCAAAATTCAAATATTTTTACTCCAAAAAAATAAAATATTTTCTTCTGCAAAAAAGTAGATTTTTTATTCCAAAAATTGCTTCGAATGGAAACTTTAGTCTATTAATTTTCATTTAAGCAAAATTGAAATTATAGAATTTGGGGCCCCAATATCAAGAGGAGGAGGACCTATCCACATTTTAGACTTTTCGAGGGGAGAGGAAGGGTGGAGGCTTTTTTAGAGTCTATAGCGTGTCCTTATTCGAATATATTCGGCTCCTTCCTAAATTGTGGGTTATTCCTGGAAATGGGGTACAATCTTCATTTCTTCTCCGCTGTATATTTTGACGTGAGTTTTTGCGCCACCAGTTCACTTTGTTGAAAAAAATGAATATAACTTTTTTTGTTGTAAATTTTATGTACTTCAATTTTAGTAATAACCATTTTTCGGTTTAAACGCATATTTAAAGAGTTATAAGCGAAAAACGACGAGGGAATCACTTTGGGTCCCAGTATGGAGGCATTCTCAAAGGATAAAGTTCGTGGACTTTTTTTTCGATATTTTAAATTAAAAAATTTCCATGTAACCCAAAATGCAATTTGGACCAATTTTTTTGGTCTTATTTCACTGGGCTAGGTAGATTTTTACCTCCATACCATGGTAGATTTGTAATTGCCTCAGCTGTGTAATCTTCATTATAAACTATACCTATTCTTCGAAAAAACTTTTTATTTTCTCTGTTCTATTTTACTTTCCTCTCTCTCGCTCTCTGTTTCTATACGTGTTTGTTTACTCGAAACGTTAAATTTAATACCTTATACGAATGTCGACGTAGTTGTCGTTGACAAGCGTTTTATAAGCTTTTAGTTGTATACCTTTGTATACAAATACGCAGACTCGCACACGATAAAGTATCTTCTGCAAATACTGTCAGCGTTTTTCTCTCCTTCTTTGATGTTTATTTCCAACTTTTTAGCCGACGCGATGCCGAGAGATGCGATTTTATACCAAAGTTTTATCTCTTTCACTCCGCACTCGTAAGTATGTCACTGGGAGAGACCCCTGCTCGCCCTGAACTGCCCTCCTGCTACACAACAGTCGTAGAAAATAACGTCATAATCGAATTATTCGTTCCTTTTCTCACTCATTCGACAACTTTCTTACTCCTGCTTCCTTTCTCCTACTCATTCACCAAGTCTAAAGTATCATTCAGCTCGAAGCACGATAACATTCTTTATACAAATACGTTTACTTTGTTACGAAATGAAAATCGTGCAGAAAAAGGGTGTCGCAAAGGGTAAAAAAATTTATAAACTGTTTTTGTTCTTGTATTTCTGTATTTCTCGTTTGAAATTTACGTGAATCGATATACTGGACGAGTGAGCAGGGTTTTTACAGCGAAAAGAACAGCGCAGTCTGAAGATGGGTCGGTGAGGGAGGCGATTGAAAAATGATAACGTATATTTTTCGCCAAGATTACTATGTAAGTTGTAATTGAAATATTTTAAAGTTTGGAGGGAGAAGTGTCAGAAAGATTTTCCATTTTCTTCATTTTAATGTTGAAATTTTTGCTCCTATCTGCTCATTTTTATTGTAGAACTTTTTTTTTTTTTTTTTTTTTTTTTTTTTTTTTTTAAATACGAATAGAAATAAATTACAATTTTTCCAAACCAAATGTCAATAAAATTAAGAAACCCGACAAAAAAATTGTTAATTTTTAAAAATTAAGAGTGCCTCTAAGCTGCGTTCTTGGTATATGGCACAATAAATGAATTAGAAAAAAAATTAGGAGGGAACAACTTTTCAAAATTGTTTTTTTTTTTTCAAAATCAGGATATCAGGAAAATTTTTTTTTTATTAAAAATGAAAAAAAAATCATTGAAAAAGCATCTACTTAATGACTTTTTTTTCAAAATTAAGATTTAATTTTTTTATAAAACTGTATAGGTAAAAAATTTGAATTTAAAAAAAAAAATTATTTTGCAAAACTACAAAAATAATAAATTGCCTAACAATAAAAAAACTGAACAATTAAATTCTTTAAAACTGAATTGAAACATAGGTACCTATCTACCTAATACTTGAATTTTACAAAATCATTTTTTAAAAATAAAAAATGTAGATTATCAAAACGAAAAAAATATAAATTATTTTATAGCAAAAAGTTGTTAGTTTTCCAAAGTTGACAAAAATTGTCAATTTTTAAAAATTAAAAAAGAGAATAGGTAGGTACATTTTAATTTTTCAAAATCAAAAAAAAAATTACGTTTCCACAATTATTTACGAAAAAAAATTAATTTTGTAAAACAAGAACATCGCCAATTTTAATTTATAATTATCAAAATTACAATGTGAATGAATAAGAGCCATTTTCTTAAAATGAAAAATTTACTTAAATTTTTCGAAATTGAAAAAATGAAATTTTTTTGTTAGTAGAATAGGTCAAGTCAATTTTTCTACAATTGAGGGCCAAATGAGACACCCCCGAAATTCCTACTTCATCGGTCCATAAACTTAATTTTAAATTTTCCGAAATTAAAAAAGAGAAAATTTCTAAAAATTTCAATTTTTGAAAATCAAAAACATCAATTTTCCACTATTTAAAAAAACTTTCAATTTTGATTTTTTAGATTAAAATAAAGGATTCAAAAAAAATGTTAAATGTAAATTTTGCAAAATTGAAAGAAATAAAACTTTTTTTGTTAGCTGAAAAATCGGCAATTTTTCAATTATGACGAATAAGTTTCCATTATTATGAAAAAAAAACGTAACTTTTATAAAAAGAAAGGAGAAAACATGGAAAAAATATTGAATCAATTTTTGAAAACTAAAAGAGTGAATTTTTTATAAAGTAAAGAAAAAAATACTTATAATTTATATTTTTTTAGAAACTTGAAAAAAAAATTGAAAAATGTAATTATTTTGAAATAACTACCTACAAAAAAAATGTCAATTATTTTATCAAAGTCCAAAATTCATTTTTTCATTTTAAAAATTAAATTTTAAAAAATTATAAAAATTTTCAAAATGAAAAAAATGACTCTTGAAAATTTCAATCCTTTAATATCTAAAAAAAAATACGTTTATCAAAACTGAAAAAATTCCAGGATTGAAAAAAAAATACGTAGGTAGGTAAACTTTTCGGCAATAAAAAATTGTCAATTTTTTAAATTTGAAAAAAATGTGAATTTTTCAAAACTAAAAGTGTAAATTTTTTAAAAGTTAAAATTACTTTTTGAAACTGGAAAAAATGTTAGTGTACCTACATATTAATTTTTTTGACAAAACAAAAAAATCAGTTTTTCAAATTCTAAAAAAATTACGTTTTTTAAGATTTATAAGAAAAAAAAATATGAATTTTTCAAAATTGAAATATAAAGTAGGTATCAATTTTTTGGTAGCGAAATATTAGCAATTTTTCAAAATATGAAAGTAAACAATTTTTAAAAAGTTTCAATTCTTTAAAACTGAGTAAAAAATTAATATCAAAACCGAAAAAACCAATAATTTCAGGGTTTTTTTCCTTCAAAATTTGTCAAAATCAAAAAACAGTAAATTTTGAAGAAAAAAAAATTTCGAAGTGAAAAAAAAAATGTAAATTTTTCAATACCTAATAGAAACGTAAATTTTTAAAAATCAAAAAAGTAATTTTTCAAAGTTAAATAAAATTGTAATATTTTCAAAAACAGAAAAATTAAATTTTTGATTTTTTTTTTTTAAATTGAAAAAAATGTATTTTAAAAGTAAAACAAACTTCCAATTTTTCAATAATAAAAACGCAAATTTTTCAAAATTAAAAAAAGAATAATTTTTTAAAATTGAATAAGATTGTAAGATTTTCAAAATAATAAAAAAATTTGCACATGAAAAAAATTTTAAAATTTTTTTAAATTGAAAAAAGGTATTTTTTTACAATTATTGAAACAAATGTTCTTTTTTAATATCAAAAAAATTGTCAATTTAAAATTCGAATTTCTTAAAGTAAATAAACTGAAAAAAGTGATTCACTTGGAATGAAAAAATGACTACCTAATTTTAATTTTGCAAAATTAAATAAAAAGTAAAATTTTCAGAAAATGTTTTTTTCACTCTCATTTTTTTTACTAATAAATTATTTTCGCAGCTATAAACACAGCCATAATCACGCTGACAACAAATCACGCAAAACCTTTGCACATGTACGAATACCACAACATGTCACACAAAGTTTATAATGAAGCAGCAAACAACAGCTCATCCTTTTAACCCAGCTCCCTCCTGGTCTCCCAGCACCTTCCGTCTAATCTAAAACCCGCAGTCGCTTCATCTAGGGTGTGAGTAAAGGGATAGGGAAGGTGCAGAATGAAACCTCGCAATAGTCAGACTGGTGCGAAAGCAAGCAAGCAGGCAGGCAGGCAAATGGAAAAAAGCAACCAGAACATGGAACATTCGCAACGGCAGTGGCGGTGCGATAAGTACGCAAACATTCGACTTACTCTCGGCGTTCTCGAAAGATATAAAGTGAATAGGCTGAACGTAATTAACCAAAGCTGAAATTTCAGCCCCCGCTTCGGTTTCCTTCCTGGAGGAAACTTTATCGGCGGCAGGTTTCCCTTGCATTTGTAATTTGATTTCTTCCGCTCCGGTACTTTCGTCGTCTTCGTCCTCCAATCCGGTGCTGCTTTCATCGTCGTCGTCTGCAAAGAATAAAAGAATTCAAAAGACGTGAGCAAACTTGGCCCGTATATACGACCAGGTCCAAAGACGAGGAGGTTAGGTTACGTACCATCGTCGTCTTCGTTATCTTGCGAGCTATCTTTACTGCCTTGACGTATAGGCGATGGATGCTGCTTGACTTCGCCGTTACCGATGGAATTTGGACTTCCGTTGCTGACAGGACCTGCCGGGGCTGCCGGTGCTGACGCTGTCGACGCTGGCGTCTCTACTTCGGTGGATGCGCTCGGCGTGGTGGTTTTTTTGTGAGTATTTCTATGGTGATGATGGTGATGGTGATGGTGGTGTTTCTTCTTATTCTTAATTATTATTTTATATTTAAGTAGAGAAGGCGGAGGTAGCGCAACACCCGGTTCTAGCTGTAAATAATCAAATACGAGAGTACGTTAGAGTATCAATATTGCATATTGCAATCGTTGACGAAGTTCCATGCCATCGAAAGGTTGAAATCGAATTTATGATTGATTCGTAATCTAAGACATATTCTCAGAGAAGTGAACTGAGGTTCCATCGTTGAAGCCCCCTCCCCCTCGAAAGTACAACCACTTCCCCAGAAATCTCTTTATTTGTTGAACTAAAGCTTCAATAGAAAAAGTTTTCTGACAAAAGTTGTAGATTAGGATCCTTGGAGTAATTTTGGTAAAGTCTAAAACCTTCGTGACAAAAAAGGGGAGTTGAATGTGGATTTTCATTAAAAATTTTCATTTTTGGCAGTTGGCAGTTTTTAAACGAATTTTTTCAAACTTGCAAGGGTAGTAGATAGTACCAGGGGTAGTTTATGGATTTTTTTCACAAAAATTTAAAGCACTATTCAAGGTCCAAAGGTCATTTTCTTTCACAATTTTCCCATTATTAGAACGGTCATTCCTCATTTTTAAATAGGTATCCGAATAATGACGCCATTTTGAGAACTCACGACTTCCTTCCAGATCATCTAGGGGTATAAAATTCATGTCTAGACTTTTAGAAATTTCAAAAAAATCAAGTTTAAATTTTTTTTAAAACCAATCTCGAGTACAAATTTTCTCAAGTCAAAAATGTCAAATTTGTGAAAAAGGAAAAAAATTCAAGTTTTCCATTTTTGTTGAAATTTTGACATGTGACGTACCTTACCTATATCGAAGAAAAGCACAACTCGACAAGAATTTTTGACCCTAAGATAATCTGAATAGAGGTCGTAGGTTCCCAAAATGACATCATAACTTCAAGGTACACGTCGCCCTATTTCCAAAACTGTCTAACTCCATGTGAATTGGTACGAGGAAACTTGGGTAAGCGGCAAAAATAAATTTCGTCAGAAAACGCGTTTGAAGTTGAAAAATATATTTTTTTCAACTTCAAACGCGTTTTCAGACGAAATTTATTTTTGCCGCTTACCCAAGTTTCCTCGTACCAATTCAAATGGAGTTAGACAGTTTTGGAAATAGGGCGACGTACAACTTTTGTCTAAAATTTTTTTAAATTGGACCCCTACATCCATTAATTTTTAATAATAGAAGTATTCTAAGTAATATTATGCGAAATTGAAGGGGGAGGAAAGAATCTAATCAAAAATATCATAGTAACAAAAATTATTTCTAGGACTACAATCAACAACTTTTGTTTGAAAATTTTTTCAATTGAACCCTCCCCTAATTTTGAAAAAGTATCTACCTGATGTTATGTGGAATCGGAGAAGAGAGAGGGATACAATCGACATTTTTATAATAACCAAAATTATTTTTAGGATCTTAATCTACAATTTTTATTTCAAAAATGTTTCAATTGGACCCCTCCTACCTCCCACTTCTACTTTTTGATTAGTATCTACGGAGTGTTATGCAAAATCGGCGGGGAGGGAGGGGTCAATTGAAAAAAATTTTAAACAAAAGTTGTAGCTTTTGGTTATTTTACAAAAATGTCGATTGGACCCCTCCGAGAGCCGGCGAGAGCCAGGTCGGGCCCCAGGACAAAAATTTCGGGTTTCTTTTTTTTTCTAAAAAAAACACGTAGGTATTTTTTATTTTATTAAACAAACAAAAAAAATACTTTTTCACTTGAATAATTTTTAAAGGAATTTGAAAAATTTTTAAATGTAAAGGAATCGCCTAAATTTCAAAAAATAAATAAATAAATAACAAAACTTCCGAAAAAATTATTCACTCCATAAAATTTCCAACCTAAGAAAAGTGAAAAAATAGCCAAAATTTGAAAAACGGATTTTTTTACTGAATTAAAAAAAATCGTTCTCAAAGGAATTAGAAAATTTTTTTAATAATAAAGGAATCATTGAATATTTTTTTTTTAAATCTTCATATGAAACTTGTTCCTGAACAACACTGGAACAAATTAAAAGAAATTTGAAAATTTTTCAATTTAAAAAAAGTGAAAAAATTCTTTCGTTCAAAAAATACAAAAAAAAAAGTTTTTTCATTGAATTTCAAAAAAATGGTTTTCAAAGAAATTTGGAAAAATTTCAAACGCATAGGAATTGCCTGAACTAAAAAAAAAACTGTTTTTCAAAGAAAATTGAAAAAAATTTTAAGAAAATTTTTTTTTAAAAATTGAAGAGAAATTTGAGAACTTTTCAAAAGAAAAAAATCTTTGCAGAAAAAAAAAGGTTCTCAAAGGAATTTGAAATTTTTCTGAATAAACATGCAAAAAATAAATCTTCAAAAAAAAATTTTTTTGACGAAATTTGAAAAAAAAACATTTTTAAAAATCGGAAATTGAAGAGAAGAAAGGTTGAAAAAAAAAACGTTTAGCAGAAATTCAATTTCTTCCTTGTTTTTTTTTTTCAATTTTGTTATGAAGAAAATTTTTAAATTCACTTTAAAATATATTTTTTTAATTATGTGGTTCTGTGGTCGCGTTGTTTACATTAAGAGTTCACTACTCGAATGATATAAAATTTAGAATTTTTCATTTGAATTGTTCATTTTTTTATGTTATGAAATACTTGAGCCCCAAAGAAATTTCGCCATTTTACTTTGAGAGCCCTATGAGGAGAGGGGAGAAAATCCGGAGTCTCGGAGAAAAATCCTGGCCCAAGACTTGTGTCCCATTTGTCCCGTCCTCTCGCCGGGCCATTATCGCCATTATTGTAAAATTGAAAGGAAGGTAGGGGTCAAATCGAAATTTTTGTAATAACTGAAATTGTTCCTAGAAACTTAATCTACAATTTTTATTTGAAAATGTTTTCAATTAGGGCCTCAAGAACCAATATAAGAGACTTACAAGGAGAAGAGGTGGATTCTTGAAGAAGATAAGCTTTAAGGAATGGAATAATTCCCTTTTGGCTATACTGCAACTTGCAAGCCTAAATTACATCGAGGTGGCTGCAAATCGCACATCAAGTATAAAGTACAGGGGTGATTTTCATTCGTAATGAAAAGTTGAAGGGGGAAGGACAAGTCCAATCAAAATTTTTGTAATGACCAAGATTATTCCAAAGATCTCAATCTAAAACTTTTCTTTGCAATATTTTTCAACTGGAGTTTTAGATATACAGAGGCAGAATTTGTTTTGGAAAGGTGGACCCACAAGGAAAAGTAGCTTGATAAAAATGAAAACTAACGTTGAGTTGCAAAACTGGAGAGGAGGGAGAGGTCCAATCGAAATTTTTCTAATAACCGAAATTATTCCAAACATCTCAATCTACAACTTTTGTTTGGAAATTTTTTCAACTGGGGCCTTGATACAGAGGTAGGAATTTTTTTGAAAAGCGAGTACCCTCTAAAAAACCTTGTCTCATTTTTTTTTCAAAACAATTCCCAGATAAAAAATTAATCATAAAACCGTCTTCAACTTTTCAGTCGCAAAAATTTTTTTCTAGATGCGATTATACTGAAAAGAGAGTGGGTGCTTACTTTATGCGATTCTAGCGGAGCTTCGAGTAACATTTCGCCAAAAAACTCCCGACAGTACTGAGCAATTTTCGCTTGTTGTCTCGGATTGCAGTGATTTTCAAAAGACAATATGACCGGATACTCGGACGTCTTGAAAGCGGATTCGGCGATTGCTTCGATGACATCACGGGCCGGTATCTCAGGCACGAATGTATAACCATGAACGATGACCGGCTCATCGGTTTTACCATTCCAGAAGTCCAATTCGACGCAACGACATCCGGCCAGTAAACATTGTCGATACATTTCCACAGACGATTTGCCCGTAAGTTGATGACCTGTTCAAAGAGGAGGAATGAAATAAATTTGGGTTCGAATGGCGACGAGATTTATGTATGCTCTGGCAGACTCACCGGACAAATAAGTATTATGAGAAGAATTAATGAAATAATGAGCCAATGGTTGATCCATATCTTCGCTTAAATCTAATTTTGAGCTAGTCATAATTGGATTGTCTTCGCTCATGAGGTATCTGAGGAAACCGTCGAAGCTCAAATGGCCCCGTTCCGCGTTCTTCTTGTCCATCTCGTGTTCTTCGATCAAATCCTTCGCTCGAGACGCGTTCGCGTACGGATATAAAATTTCATTCAGTCTTGGATCTCGTTGAACCTTATTAATAAAATTAACGAACTGATTGATCGACATAAATTTACCATTCTGTTCGCCACAGCTTGCGCATCTGCAAAAAAAAATTGAGAGTAAATAAATTTACCTATTCGAAAAAGTGTTGAAATTTTATATCCACTCCACTTTATATTTATACTTAATAAACATCACCGACGACTATAATTTCAATTCTATGTTTTTCTCTTTTTTTCAGCATCCTTAGGTTTATAATCGCACGCTAACGGCGCTTTAATAATTGTTTCGGTCGCGCTAATTAAAAGCCTGCCGGATTAAAAACTTTTCCCACCGTGTTAGGTACGGGCAATTTTCTCGTGTTCGTTATTTCGGTCGTGTGAAAAATTAAATACCGGCCCGACGGCGGGGCTGGGCTGGGCTGGGCTGCAGCGCCAAACACGCCGGACTAGTGTACCATAAATTAAAGACCAGCGGGCAAAAAACACCCGCCAGGTAAACGGAATGGAATAGGACCTTGTCCTGGATACTTACAAATTCTCGAATATTTTCTCCACTTCTGTTCGCAGCACTAAATTTTGGTAAAAGGTTAGAAAATGTTCGAATGTGAAATTCGCCGGGTTCAGCACGTCAGTCTGAAATCAAACAAAAGCACGTAGACAAAATTGGAATTTTTTCGATTCGTTATTGAATGGAATAAAAAAATTTTAAATTATGGTAAGTTATTGTCAATTTTTGTAGAAGAAAAATTGAGCAATTTCATTTGAAATCAACATACACACGTCATATTATACTTAATTTTTACTGAAAATTTATTCCACTTCGTAAAACGTTCGCATAAGTATACTATATAAAGATTTATTTTTCAAAATACGTATCTATCTATTCTATAAGGGTAATTTTTTGCAAAATTGGGAAAAAAATTCAAAAATTTATTTCTACTTGAAATTAATTTTTTTGAGGTAAGAAAAAGTTTTTGGGAATTTCCTCAACATTATTTTTTTTTTTTGGATTTCCCCCTAAATGTGCTCAATTTTCATTAAAGATGTCCTTGATTTTTTTGTTTAATTGTTTTCTCATTTTTTTCCAAAATTTTCTTCTACTTTTTTGAAAATGTTTTTCAATCTTTCTCAAAATTTACTCAATTTTTAATTAAAGTTTTCTTCAATTTTTCCTCGAAAACTGCTTTGATTTGAATTCAACCAAGTAGGTATTTTTTCTCAAAATTAACAAAACATAATTTTTTCAATTTTTTTTCAACATATTTTCTACTTTTTTTCAAAATTATTTCTCCAATTCTACCAAAATTATCACTTGAATTCTTCCGAAATTTTCTACACATTTCAATTTTTATTCAAAGATATTTCTCTTCAAAAAGAAAATTGTCAACAAATTTCCTTCATTGTTTTTTTTAAAGCTAGAATGTGTACAAGGTTTTTGAAACAAAAATCTCAAAAACAACAAATTTTTATTTTAAATTTTTTTCAATATCACCTAAAATTCAATTAGCGAATTTTAAATTTTTTTTTTTTGTTTGGAATAGTTACTTTCCAATTTTGCATGGAATTTTTTTAGGATTCTCTCATTTTTTCAGTTTTTTATAACTCCTAAGTTTGATTTCGAAAATTTCTAAAGTCAAAAAGCAACAATAAATTTTTTTTCAAACATTCCTCGAGAATCCCTCAATTTTTGATTGAAATTTCATTCATTTTTCTTTTATATTTCTTTTCAATTTATCTAAAAAAATTCTTTGGCTTGAATCCATCATCTTTGAAACTTTCTTTATCGAAGTTAACAGGAATCAAATTACTTTTCTAACTAATTTTCTCGAATTTCACCAAATTTCTATTCCGTCTTTACACAACGTTACATTGATTCAATTTACTTTCTGAAAAATTTCTTAACCTTTTTTCTCGAAATTTTTTGCTCAGAATTTACAGTAAGTATTCGCATTCAAATTTTACTCAAATTCCGTTCACTAATTTAAAAAAAAAATTGTATACTTATAGGTCCTCAATTCTTTACAAATAATTTCTCAAAGTCAAACAGAAATTTGATTTATTTAAGTTTTTATTAACAATTTTCTAAAACGTTTTTCAACGTTTCTCAAAATCCGGTTAATTAATTTTTAATTTGAGGTTTTCTTGAATCCTTTCTTTAAATCAAAAAAATAATATTTACCTAAATAATTTTTCCTAAACTGTTTTTTTAATATTTTGAGAAAACCTTTCAAGAATTAGGTATTGAAAACTTTTACTTCAAAATTTTCTGGAATTACTTATATTATTTATACTTTGCTCAAATTATCATTTATGAAATTTTCCTAATTATTTTCCCATGATTTTAAATTTTTTCTCGGTTGTTTTAAAACGATTCAGTTTTTTTTTCAATTCGAAGAAATCTGGAGAAACGTACAATTTTTTTTACACAATTTCCCAAGATGTCTTCCTTTTTCTTGAATTTTTTTTAAAGATGTAAAAAACATGAAAACATTAATTTTTCGACATATTTTTCGAAATTGACCATTTTTTAATTAATAATTATGAAAATTTTTCAACATTTCTCCAAAAAAATTTCTCAAAATTTTCTTCCATTTTTCTCTATTTTTTTTACCTTGATGTGTATGAATAAATTTCTGAAATTTTTTTAAAAAATCAACAAAAATTTGAAAAATTTTCAAACTTTTTACAAATTGAGATGTTTTTTAATTTTCTTCCAAGTTCGATTAATTTTCAACTCAAGTTTTCTTTTTTTTCTTTTGTTTTTCAAATTCAAAAAATTTAGCTTTTGATTTTTTTTTTACATTTTTTTCTATTTTTTTCTTTTGTTTTAGTTGAATAAAAATACATTTCGATAATTATCTCAAAATTTTTTTCTTCGAAATTTTCTTAAATTGTTTTTTCTATTTTAGGTACCTACCTACCTATTTATTTATTTATTCTTGGGCACTTTTTTTTTTTTTTTTTTTTTTGTTAATTTTGAATTCAAACATTGTGAAAAATTTTCCTTGATGTTTTTCCACATTTTTTTAATACAATTATTTTTTTCACTTCCCTCTCCAATTTTTTTTTCAAGAGCAACAAAAATTTGATTTTTCTTAATTTTCTGTAAAAATTTTTCTACTTTTTCTCAAAATTTCCTCAATTTTTAATTAAAGATTTCTTCAACTTTTTTTTTTGAATCTCCGAATATTTTTTTTTTTTTTTTTTTTTTTTTTTAACTGAACCAAACAACTTTTTCTTCAATTCTCAAAGAATTTACGACTTGTATTCAAACTTTCTCGAAAAGTTTTTCTTAAAATCAACAAAAATCTAAAAATTATTTTCTCGACCATTCTTTCCAATTTTTTTTCTCGAAATTTTTTGATTTTTTTTTCAAAATTTGCTCAATACTCATTAAACATTTTTCGACTTATTACATTCTTAATTTTTCAATTTTTTTTACATTAATTTGTACTCAGAGTCTCAGAGCTTTTAAAACAAAAACCTAAAATTTTCTCTAAAACTTTTTCTCATTGCTCAAGGCGGGGGGCTACCTTTGAATCGACTTTTTTTTTTATTACATAAGAGTATAAATGTATTGACAGTATAGTTGAATACGCCAAGACCGAACCATCCCCGGCTCCACTGACTCCAAAAAAAATAGGAAATTAAAAATTTCAAAAATCCCAGTTGAATATTTTTGGAATTGTGATTTCTTAGATTTCGTAGTAAAAAATGCATAGAGTTTTTGAGACGTCAAAATAATTCTGTTTCGTTATACTTTGGTCAACAAAGTAAGAAAAACATATGAATGTATTATTGGAAAATCAAAAAACTCTAATTACCCTTTTTCTGTCCTACCCATTTCCCATGAATGACCCATTATCTCAATAACTAATGGAGGTATCGAGCTCATATTTTTTTGGGGTTGTAGAAGAAGGTCTCCCCCATACTTTAACGAGAGGATTTTGCAAAATTTTAATTTGTGGATGATTTCTTTCGAGTTGACTGGAATACTTCGATGAGAAACTATGAGAGAGTCAGATAAAGTCGGGTAGAAAGTAGGAATTTTGCAAAATCCTCTCGTTAAATTACAGACCAGACTGTACTGAATAAAAAACATTCTGAGGAAAAACCTCGTGGGTTGCATAGTTTTTCTAGAAACGGGGCATTAAAAAAAGTCTTCTATTTTTCCAATTTTGACGCTTAAAATTTTTCATTTTCCAAAAAATTTATCAATATTTTTTGCAAAACGACATCATCAAAATGCAATATGAATATAACTTTTCTTTTTTGAAAACTCCATGCATTTTATTTTTCAAAAATCAAAAATTAATTTTTTTTGAAAAAAAAGCAAAATGATTTTTGTTTCCAATTTTTCCTCAATACTTTGGATAAAAAAAATTTAAAAAACGCGTAGCAGTCAAGATGCTCCGCGACAGCCGAATTTTTTTTTTCAAGTTAGTGTACCACTTTGAAAACGTTTTCATCCATGGTATTTCAGTTTCAATATCAGTTTTAACTTCAAATTCAGTTTAAAAATGTCAGGTTTTTGTCTTCAGTTTTAGTTCCTCTCTGCATTGAAGATTTCAACTTCAGATGGGGGCTCCGCCCCCATACCCCTGTTGAGAGTCCTACCCAACCTCCTCATCACTTTCAGCTCTTCGGATGGGGGCTCCGCCCCATACCCCCGCGTTGGGGGCTTCGCCCTCAACTACCTCGTCACTTCCAGCTCTTCAAATCCCCATGCCCCAGGGGCATGGCAGGATTTGCCCCCAACCCCTTCCTTACTTTCGGCTTTGCAGACGGGGGTCAACACACCAGAAAAAGGGGTTCAAACGTGAAAATTTCTGATTTTGGACTCTGTAGGAGGGTCAAATGAGGCTCTAAAGCCCGGTCCACACCTTCAAATAATTTGATCAAATCACGTTTGATCAAATATATTTGAAGGTGTCGACAATAGGATAACAATAGGTGGTGTTGAATTAACGCGTCCACACCTACAAATATATTTGATCAAATTATTTGAAGGTGTGAACCGGGCTTAAACTCGAAAATCCCCAAAAGGCACATCAGTGACCCCAACCAACGCTAATTACCCCATTTAGGCCTTCAAAATCATTTAGTTTGAACAAAACCCTATTCGATGCACTATAAAAAAAATAATAAAAAATTCGGCTAAAAAGCAAATTGAAACCTGTCCAATGTGCAAATATCAAGCTGATTTCCACTTTTTGGGATCTACAAAGGGGCGGGGATGACCTGGGAAGCTGAAATTTGTATATATTGTAGGTGATGTTGGTGTGCTTCGTTGGAGCTAATTCCGAGAAATTTCCTCATTTAGAGGCCCCCTCACAACTCGTCCCAAAAAAGTGATAATCTCAAAATTTAGGCTTCAGAAGTCAATAACCCCAAAAGGCACATCTGTGGCCTATACCGACTCCGCATAAAATTTTTTAACCTTCTAGGTCGTTTGGTTTGGGCTATAGGCTGATCAACACACCTAAAAAAGAGGTTAAAATGTGAAAATTTCTGATTTTTGACCCTGTATGGGGGTCAAATAGTACTCAAAAGTCGAAACCCCCAAAAGGCACATCAGTGACCTCTACTGACCCTACATCCCAAATTTCGATTGTTTAGGTCTTTTAGTTTGGGCTGTAGGCTGTTCAACGCGTCAGAAAAGACAGGTTAAAACTTGAAAAATATTGATTTTTGACCCTGAATCGAGGTCAAAAGGGGTTTAAAGGTCAAAACCTACAAAAGGCACATCAGGGGCATGAACTCGATCTATGATAAAAATGTAGGCCCCCCAGCTCCATTTGGGGGGGGGGGGGTCTGCAGCCTGATCAACGTGAAAAAATGACCTCAAAATCTACTTTTTGGGCCTTAAAATGGGGTGGAGATGACTTGGGAAGCTGAAATTTGGATACAGTGGAGACAATCAGAGTCACTGTTGTTGGTAAAAATTTCAAATCATTTTGCCAAATTGGGGCCTCTTTAGAGCCCCCCTCAAAAAGGGGCCACCCCCAATTTTGGGGCTCAAGGGTCAAAAAACCCAAAAGGCACCTCAGTGACCCTTACCTATCCTAAATATCAAATCTTAGCATCCAAGGTCATTTGGTTTGGGCTGCAGGCTGATCAACGTACCGGGAAGCGAAAAAAAACATGAAAAATTGTGAAAAATCTTGATTTTTGACCCTTGACAGGGGTCAAAGGGGGCCCAAAAGTTGAAACCTACAAAAAGCACATCAGGGGCACAAACTTGATCCATGATGAAAATTTTGGCCCCAGCCCCATTTGGGGGGTCTGTAGCCTGATCAACGTGAAAAAAATGACCCCAAAATCCACTTTTTGGGCCCTAAAATGGTGTGGGGATGACTTAGGGGGCTGAAATTTGACTACGGTGTAGGTAATTAGGATTCTCATCCCTGGGGCAAGTTTCAAAAAATTTCATGATATTGGGGCTCCCCCGCACCCCCCTCAAAAAGGGGTCATATCCTCAATTTTGAGTTAGGGCCCAAAAAATTTTTTGCATCATTCCTACACCGAGGGGACCCTACATATCAAGTTTGACCTCATTTGACTTGTTAGGCTCGGCCCCAGAGTTCCAAAAGTGAGTGTAAAATTATAAATATATATATATATATATAAATATGTGACATGTGACAGATCGTCATCTTTTGGTCCCAAACGTCGAGAAATGAGGTCAGAACTCTTCTACCCCCCCCCCCCCCTCCTTCTAAATTAGGGTCGGACACAATAGCCTAAATTTTTAAAAAAAAATTCGGCTAAAAATGCATCATATAAAAAAGTCTTAGAAAATTCCGCTTGTTAACTCTATGCATTCAACAAAAAAAAATTTAAAGGTAGCCCCCCGCCTCAAGTTTTATTTGAAATTTTCAAAAAAATTCTAAAATTCGTCTAACGACTAAACGAAAGGAAAAACTCACTTTTCCGCAGCTATGTCCGGATAACTCCAAAGCTTTCTCGATCTTCTTCCTTTCTTCTTTATTCTGAGTGAACATTTTAAAAACGCTGAAAAAAGAGGGGAAAAAGTCAAAACGATTAATTTCAACGGATAAATCGGAAAAATAATAATAAAAATCACGAAAACGAGCGATTGCGAATTTGCGAAGGCGAGGGTATAAAAAGATACATAAATCTTGAACCATTTCATTACCTGGTATAACGAGCGGTTAATGAAATGGTTCGACACATCGTTAATATAATCGCGTATCAGATATATTCGTCTGGCACGCGATAGACAAATTAATTTTTTAATTAACGCCTACACAGCGGTGTGAACATGCCGCCTATAAAACATTCCAGTCCGGCAACGACGCTGCCCATGCCCGGCCGACCATTCTTCCTTCGTGTTGGTGCCCTGCTCAGTGCTCACACAACTATACGAGTACGATTACTCTAAAAAAGCTCACAGGCACTCGCACACAACCGGAGGCGCGGTAAAAGATCTCGTGTATAAAAGTAATTTGCCGATACACGCGTCTAAAATCGTTTAAACCATTCAATTATCACGGTAACTTTTTCTCGGTACTTGTAAGTTTGTAATCATAATAACGCCTTTGCCGCAATTGCTTTACAACTTATAACCAGGCCAGCGGAAAAAAAAGTTAGATACCCCGGAGTCGAATGCAAAAAATTCACACCACGAAACTTTCCAACAACGTTTCGCCCAATAAATGAGATTCCCGAGTACTTGGCTTTCGCGCCAGGCGAGATCCCAATAACGCTGAAATTTTTTCAAAGTGCGAAGTGCGAGGTCGAGGTACGAAACGAACCACTCCTCTGGTTCGTCCACCAAAGTGCGACTATATTACAAGGTTCGAAGTAATTTTAAGCTTTTCCATCAAATGTACAAGACAAGCGTTTTTTTCGTAATGCTTTTCACCATTTACCCTTCTGATGCCTCCTACGTACTCATCTTCAAAAGTTTTTTCGTTTTTTTTTTTTGTTTTTTTTTTCATCAACTATCGTCAATTTGATTCTTCTTCGATATAAGATGGTATAAAAAAAGCTAACGCGTCAAACACGCTTTTCATTATTTCGTACAAACGTCGTCGTCCCCAAATCGTCCAATTACAACGTTATTTTAATTCTCCTTAATATAACACGAGTTCGTTTTTTTTTCGCATTCTTCGTGTAATTGTTATCGTGTGTCGTGAGAATCGTGCCCCCATCCCCTTTTCCAGACTAAAAGCTTTTTAACGTGAAAATTTCAAGAGGCGTGACCTTGTGAGATAACCTCAACGTGTGGACTGAAAGAAACCCGAAATTATGTAAAAAAGACGAGACGAGAAAAAATTTGAATTTTTCACAACTTTCCAATTCTTTCATAATGAAAAAACTTTCCGAAAATTCGAGAAAAAAAATAATGGATGAAAACATTTTAAAAAGAAATTCTTGAAGAATATCATAATAAAAAATGTTATAAATTTTTTTGATAAAAATATTTTATTAAAAAGTTAGGATACCTGAAGATAAAATTGGGATACATTTACTTTTTGCAAAAAAAATTAATTTAAACAAAAAAATCATAAAAATTTTGATAAAAAATTCTTTTAAAAATACTTCGAAAAAAACAACATTTGAATGAGAAATTTCTCCAGGAATTAACTAGTTTGATAAAGAAATTCTGTTTTGTTTGGATAAAACGATTTCGAAAATAAACATGATGAAAAAAATTGGATCAAGAATTAATATTTTGATGAAACATTTTAAAAAGAAGTTCGTTAGAAAAATTTCAAGCAAAATTTCTATCAATAATATTTTGATGAAAAATTTACAAGAAATTTGAGGGGAAAACATATTAAAAAAATAAAAAACATCTAGGCACGTAAAAATATTAGAATAAAAAAATTAATTTTGAAAAATAAAAATTGTAAGGAAATCTTCAAAAATATTGCTATCATAATGAGTTTATTCACCAATAATCACCACTAACCCATTTTCAAACTTATTGGTGAAAAAAATGAAACAAAACAATTATAGACAAAAAAAATCCATATTCAATTTGATAAAAAAATTTCAATTTCAAAACAATTGAAAATTTAAAAAAATATATACTTATAAAGTAATTTGATGGAAAAATCATTATAAATCTTTCCTAAAAATCGGATGAAAAAACACGAAGGAAAAAATCATCACTCATATGAAATTGTGTTTGCTAATTTATCTTGAACTGGACCTCAAAATGTAAAGCTACGTAAAGGCGACATGCAAAAACAATCAGATCTTTCAATTCCATCCCATTTTTAAAAAAAAATTTCCAATAACTTTGTTGTATTTTTTCCTAAGTCGGGTGCATTTAGATGTAGTTCTGTAGAATGTCTAAAGGTGCTGATAGCGCCTGGGTGTTATTCTGCAGAGCGTCATATCATCAAGTAACTAGTTTATACTATAGACAGTCAAGAGGAAGACGGAAATCTTATATGGGAGAAATAACTGATTTCCGTACCCAAAGTTGTCTCGTCCATGTAGAACGCGCTGCTTGCAAACTCTCCCGGGTACTTCATGCGTTTTATACGCGTTTATACACGGAGAAAAATTCCTTGTAAAATTTCCAGTACAGTTTAGCAATATTTCTCAAATGTACGGTACATTCAACTGGAAATTCAGTAGAAATTACCAAAATTAGGGGTATAATACACCAGATAGTCGCTGTAAATAAAATTCTTACAATTTCTAATGAAATAAACAGCAACTTCTATTAAATTTTGTAGAAAAATTCCATATTTTCCACTACAAAAAATGACAGACTACCCACTAATAAAATTTATCATATTTTGGTAAACTCCTTTTACTAATACAGTTATGGAGAAATTACTTGTAAGCTGTGTGATAAATTACAAGACGGTTCAGTAAATATTCCACAAATGAGAAGTGATAATTTTGTGCATCTTCGGTGTAGAAAAAATTAGGGGTGAAATCTAATAGAAATCACCAGACTGTACAACACATTTTGATAACAGTCATATAAAAGTTATCTGTTTGTATGACAGATAGTGTTTAGAAAGAAGGCACTATTTGAGAATTTTTCTTATGGTGAAATTTTAATGTCTCTTTGAAATTTGAATATTTCAGTACGTTAAATGTTTGGTTGAATATTGGTTTTCTCGACTGTTTTGTTTTCCATTGTACTGTGTGAATATTAAGTTCGTAATCGCGTAATTGAATTTATTACACTAAATGAGACAGCCAAAAGTATTAATCATCATTGTATCATACACGATTGAAATGTTTTCCAGACTTTCAAATGGGTTGAAATATGTCCTTTTTTTTCATCTGCTGTTCTCTTCAATATTGTAACCACATTATTTTGATTAGGTTTTGATAAATTCGGTTTGAGCAAAATTGAAAAAATGATTTTGTGAAAATTTTCAAAAATTTGTGTTTTTAGTAAACTTTTATAAAATTTAAAAATATGTATATAAATTTTGGAATCGAATTTGGAAATATGTATCTAGTGTTTTAAATGAAGATTTGACTACTTTTTTATTGCAAAATTTTAATCCCGTTTTGAAATTTTCTACAAGTATGATACTGATTATGATTTTCCTGAATTGGCTTTCTCATCGATTTGTTTGTTTTTAGTTTTACTATTTTATGTTTGAAATAATAAATTTGCTTGTGTTTAAAAATAATAATTTAGATTTTAAACAACCTCATCAGTGCAGTTAGTTTTTGTATGTCCAAGTTTTTTTGTTTTTTTTTGGTGTGTGTGTGCGTTTATAATTACAAGATGATCACATCCGTTGGAATGGGTTTCAGATAGATAGTGCAAAGGAGGTTTTGAAGTTTTTTGATAGAGAGGTAGCTGTGGGTGATTTTTGTGTGACCAATTCTCAGTGTTGTTATACTACTCGTAATTTTATCTTGTCTATTTAGGTGTAAGAGATTTTTCCAAAAGTATTATGATTTTTTTTTTTATGTTGAAAGAGTTTATTGGGTGTTTGTTGAGACCAGAGGTGTTGCCAGCTTGTGTATATTTTTTGGGTAAGAAAGGGTGATAGAAGTTGCATTTTACTGAATGTACAAATTTCATAGATTCAGAAAATGTGAAGAGTTCAAAATGAAAAAAGCTGCATTATATTTTATTTCAAAATTCTTGTGACAAATACAGCATTTGCAAGCACACAAATTCGTCACCTGTCAGGTAAAACCCACCAAGTCTATCTAACCTGGTTTTTGGAAATGTGTCTAGGGGTGAAAAGCCATTTTTCGGATTTTAGATGTTGTTCTTTTTTTTGTAAAAGACATCGAAAACATCTAAAATCTGAAAAATAACTTTTCATCCCTTACGATACATTTCCAAAAACCAGGTTAGATAGACTTGGCGGGTTTTACCTAACAGGTGACGAATTTGTGTGCTTGCAAATGCTGTATTTCTCACAAGAATTTTGAAATAAAATGTAATGCAGCAGTTGGCAATTTTTACCAGACTGTTTAGTAGTTTATTGGTAATTAAGTACATGATAAAATGCTATCGAATTGAATGACGAAATGTTCTTCATTATTCCACCAATAATTACTAGACATAGTCTGGTAAATATTGGTGGAATAATAAAGAACATTTTGCCGTTCAATTCGATAGCATTTTATCATGTGACAAATTACCTATAATTACTAAACAGTCTGGTAAAAAATGCTATACTTTCGAGTTAGAAGTTGCAAATCTGTAGTATTATATTTTAATTACAAAATCCTTGTAATTTCTGCTCGATTTCCAATCTTGCTAACGTTTTACACAGAATAATCTATGTAGTTTTTACAGAACTTTTCTCTCCGTGTATGGGGAAGGATTTGAAAAACACGTAATTTTTCATTTTTTAGGAGTTTAATTTTTTTTTGAGATTTTTTTTCTTCAAATATATTATTTTTAATGCAATGTATACTAGCATTTACAGCAGAAAACTCATTAAATATGATTAATTTGTTCATCTATATCCGTATTAAACAGTACAATACTACATAGGTAGGTACTTGATATTCAAAATTAGAGATGAAGGACGTATCCTATCGGAATTATTGTGATGACCAAAATTATTTCTACGACTTCAAGCAATAACTTTTGTTTGAAAAGTTATTTAATTGGACCCTTCCCTCCACCAATTTTTATTTTTAAGAGCATATAATAAAGTATCCAAGTCATGTCTATTATCAAAATTGGAGAGGAAAGAAGGGTCTAATCTAAAATTTTATAATAACCAAAATTATTCCTAGGACTTCAAGCAACAACTTTTGTTTGAAAAGTTTTTTAATTGGACCCTTTCCTTCGCCTATTTTTTTTTTTAAATAGCATATAAAGTATCCAAGGACATGTCTATTATCAAAATTGGAGGGGAAGGAAGGGTCTAATCGAAAATTTTATATTGACCAAAATTATTCCTAGGACTTCAACGTATAAACTTTGGTTGAAAATATTTTCAATTGCACCTCTCCCGCTCCCCCTCCCCACTGATTTTGCACAACACACCGAAGATACAAATTAAAAATTGGTGGTGGGAGACAGGGTGGGTCCAATTGAAATTTTTTCAAAGCGAAAGTTGTAGATTAAGGTCTTGAAAATAATTTTTGTTATTATAAAATTTTCGATTAGACCCTTCCTTCCCCTCCAATTTTAATAATATCAAATATGACATGATTATGCATACTAATTATCTATAATATTATGCTATTAAAAATAAAAATTGGCGGAGGGAAGGGTCCAATTAAAAAACTTTTCAAACAAAAGTTGTTGCTTGAAGTCCTAGGAATAATTTTGGTTATTATAAAATTTTGGATTAGACCCTTCCTTCCCCTCCAATTTTGATAATAGACATGACTTGGATACTTTATTATATGCAGGGTTCGGATTTTCATGCTCGAGCATGTTTTTTTGTTTAATACTAGATCGAGAATTTTCAAGTTATCTTTACGTTTCAGAAAATTCTAAGTAAAATTGACCCAACTTGTTTTTGCATGTTTGAGCATATTTCACCTTTCAGCGAATATAAACGCATATTTTGGGTATTTTTAGGGAATATTTTAGGTTTTTCGAGAATATTTCAAGATTTTCGAGTTTTTTCGAGCATATTTTGACAAATTTGCAATTTCTCACCTAAAAATTTAGCAAAACTGATACCGCTATTTTTTTTTCACCCGAATGTGCAACACTGGTGGTACTTTTTTGCATATGCCGGCTTGGCGAGTCGATTTAATTTTCAAACTTACCTACTTATTTTGATAAAATACAATTTCGTTATTTTCTCTGATTTAATTAGAATCAGTAGAATTACCAAATTAGAATTAGAATTAGAACGTTTTTTGCTTTTGAGTAAAAATAAAATTCATTTTTCGTTCTTTTTTGTGTAATTTCTCAATATGTGTTCTAAATACGTCCAATTATGAATCAAAATCATGTAGCTGGCGTTTTCCTCTTTAAATTGACACCCATATCGTTCGAGAATATTTTTAGGTTTTTCGCGCATATTTCGTGTTTTTTAAGGGAATTTTTATGCGCATATTTCCCGTTTTTTCGAGAAAGAATGTCCGAACCCTGATTATATGCTATTAAAAATAAAAATTGGTGGAGGGAAGGGTCCAATTAAAAAACTTTTCAAACAAAAGTTGTTGCTTGAAGTCGTAGGAATAATTTTGGTCATCACAATAATTCAGATAGGACATGTCCTTCATCTCTAATTTTGAATATCAAGTACCTACCTATGTAGTATTGTACTATGTTTAATACGGATATAGATGTACAAATTAATCATATTTAATGAGTTTTCTGCTGTAAATGCTAGTATACGAGGGGCGGCTGATAAGTAATGCACAGTGACGCATAACTCGCGTAAAAATGGAGCTACAATTATTATTAAAAAAATATCATGTAGCTACATGTCTCCTCTACACCTCACAAAAATTTGGTCAAGTTACGTTGAGCCGTTCGTGAGTTATAGGCCTTCAACTGAGGCATGGTCGCGCCGTTTTGTCACTGAAGGTTAATGAACCTTATGTAATAAAGTTTATGTCGTGAAAAACTCGAATTCTACCGAAATTTCTGCATATGTTTATCGGACGTGTACTACATCTTCATGGATGATAAAATTTTGAGGCGTGGAGCTGAGGAAAACCTCAATTTCGAATATAGTCAAACCACCTTTATGAATCAAATTTCACTCGTACGGGTGTTTAGTCGACTACGTCTGGTTTTATTCGCAATTGAGGCGTCCCTCAGTCCCACTCTGACGAAATTTTTTTGTTTATGGAATCACATGTACAAGTTCAATAAACCTGTAGATGCTTCAGTTGGATATTCACGTTTTTTCACGACAAAAAGTTCATCACAGAGCTTACGTCAATCTTGAATGTCAAGTGAAGCGAAGATGCCTCAGTTAAAGGCGAATAACTCAAGAGCGGTTCAACTCAACAAACTTTTTGTGGGATATAAAGGAGACATGTCCTTATCTAAAAATTGTTCAACCACTACTATAGCTTCATTTTTACGTGAGATAAGCCCATTTCTTATCGCAAAAAAAAAAAGTTCCATAGTACGTTGATCAACCTTCAGTGACAAAACGCGCGATCATGCCTCAGTTGAAGGCCTATAACTCACGAACGGCTCAACGTAACTTGACCAAATTTTTGTGAGGTGTAGAGGAGACATAATGTATTTGAAGGAGTTGGATTATCCAAAATTGGTGGGGAGGGAGGGATGCGATTGAAATTTTTGTTATCACCAAAATTATTCCTAGTACTTCAAGCTACAACTTTTGTTTGAAAATTTTTTCAATCGGGCCCCTTACCCTCCCCCTGTTTTCAATAATGTATTTGAATGAGTTGGATTATCCAAAATTGGAGGGAAGGGAGAGGTCCAATCGCAATTTTTGTCTTGGCCAAAATTTTTCCTAAAACTTTGAGCAACAAGTTTGTTGCAAATTTTTTTCAATTGGACCCATTTCCCCTTCCCCCTTCAATTTTTAATTAGTATTTTGGGAGTGTTATGCAAAATAAGTGGAGAGAGAGGGGCTCAATTGAAAAAGTTTTCAAAAAAAAGTTGTAGCTTGAAGTTTCGCTAATACTTTTGGTTATCACAAAAATTGCGATTGGACCCCTCCCTCCCCTCCAATTTTGGATAATCCAACTCATTCAAATACATTATTGAAAACAGGGGGAGGGTAAGGGGCCCGATTGAAAAAATTTTCAAACAAAAGTTGTAGCTTGAAGTACTAGGAATAATTTTGGTGATAACAAAAATTTCAATCGGATCCCTCCCTCCCCACCAATTTTGGATAATCCAACTCCTTCAAATACATTTTTAAAAACAGGGGGGAGGTAAGGGGCCCGATTGAAAAAATTTTCAAACAAAAGTTGTAGCTTGAAGTTGTACAAATACTTTTAGTTATTACAAAAATTTCGATTAGACCCCTTCCTCCCTTCCAATTTTTGTGAAGTAATGAAACTTTGAAAAATCTTACCTTTGGAACATAGAATAAGTGTAGCTTTTCCCCATTTTTATCTCGCTTGCTGCTGTTTTTATACCCAGTCTTACAATTAGGAACACAACAATAGGCCATTTTATCAATAACTAAATATTTAAATCATTATAAATGTTTCAATTCACATTAAAAAATTTCACATGCAACAGTTGATCATGGTTAATCACTTCACATTTCATATGATGATTTGATAAGAGTGTATCACCCGTCGTATCAAGCGCGCTCTATAGTGAGCGATTTGCCCGCCGTAAGAGTGGCAGAAAAGAATTGCATTATTCATATGGGGAGTGTGGTAACTATCTTGTTCTATATAACTTTGGTTTATACATAACGGACAAAGTGGCAGCCGTATATCGGCTGGCACTTTGCCTCGGCTGCCACCTTTACCGCGATTTTAGACTGGGTGGCTGCCACTTTGTACCAAACAAGAATATATATATATATATATATATTTGCCCGTTTCCGTACATCTCGGCCACTTTTCATATATATATTTGTCCAATTTACGAAAAATGTCAAAATTGAAAAAAATTTCTTGACTCTGTTCTAATTAATTTATAAAAATTTCAATCACAGATTCGATCTAATATACAAGAAATACGCATTGGAAAAAATAATGAGACTCTTAGGATGAAGTTTGCGGAAAAAAATTAAAAAATTGGCCTACCTAATTCAAATTTTAAATAGGTTTTCAGATTAAGTATAAGCCTGCAGTGTACTAAAATTTTTGGTATCAATAACTTTTCTGTGCGTCGATAAAATACTGAAAAATTATGAGTCAAAGTTGAGGTCGTGTATATCTAGTTTCGGCATATTTCCGTACATCTCGGTCAGTGCTTGTGATTCTACACACTGTGCATTAATTGTAGAGCCCGCGTTCATCCCTGTGACTTGATTTCTAAGGGTTGCGCGGAGTTTGTGAAACCCTGCAGTCGAGGTGGCTGAGAATGGCTGACTTGTAATGTAGAAATAACCCGTATGCGCCAAACCATGGCCGACTTGTAATGTAAGAATAACCCGCAAGGTGGCCGACATGTCCGGAAGCCTATACCTATATATATGTATGTATACCTTATGATGTACCTTGATGAAAAAAATTTTGATTAAAAATGAGCAAAAAATTCTCATAGCTGTTGCCAATTTGCTCTCACCTTCACCTTTCCTTTTTGACGTGAAAAAACGGTAAATTCGTCGTACTCGTGACGGTACATCACATCCAACTGAATTTTAATTACAAATTGGAGGATGATACGAGTAGTGGTGTTAGGTGCATCTGTCTGGCTGCCTCTGGTATTACTATCTATGACTTGTGCATGAGTTAAATTAGCCATAGGTGTGCAGAGAAACGCGAATCGTGGGTTAATTATTAATTTACTAATTGATAACTGGGTACATAAATATACCTACTGAAGGGACTGCGAAAGGGATAATGTATAAGAGAGATGGCATATGGTGGTAGTCTGGTAGGTAATGATACGAACACTCAGGTTGGTAATATTTTATAAGCTTTTGCGATGCTGCGAGGGGGTTGAAGGGGTCTGAGAGAGGTGTTCAATGTTCGTACGCGATTGTGTGCGCGTATAATTACCTATATTGTATAGAAAATTATACTCGTGTATAAGGTACGTGTGTTATAATAGTCCAGAGCTTATTTGGTATACAAAGCACCTTCATGCGTAGATAGGTACAAATATATGGTTACACGTTTGACGTTACTTTATACCGAATTAGAGGAAGTAAAGAGGAAACGAGAGGGTCGCTGTATGCGGCACATAACGCTGGATACACTTTCGATAAATGATTTTAATGGTTTTCCCTGTGCGCGATGTGTTAAATAACGAATGGCTCGAATGAATAACACGATGTCGTGGCCTAATAAACGCCTGCTCCTCCGGTTCGCAGCACAATGTACAAACTTAGGCGTCCTTTAGATACAGCATGGGTGAGAGATAGGACCCGAACCAAGTTAGATACCACTGGAACGATAAAGAAGAAATTTTAAATCGCTGTAAATTCGCCTCAAGGGTATGGTTTATACTTTATTCAATCACCATTACTACGTACCATATACGAAGCAAAAGCGACAAAGCTTAAAGTTTATTTTACAACTGCTTTGGCTATTAGAGACGCTATACGTTTTACCGGTCGTTCAAATTTCTCGATAACATATTTTTCGTCGCGCGAAAAAAGCCCAAGGAGGATTTTTTTACACCCCGAATCTTCCTCGATCGACTTTACTACGCAATGATATTAAAAAGTTTTCTCGCGATTAATTATTTTAAGTAGGATTTTATTCGATGTTTACCGGCCTCGGCGAGTCCTTTGCTCGTATAAGGCGAACGAAATGAAATGCTAAAACTAGGGTCAGAAATGTAATTCGCTATTCCAAAGTATCAAATGTTTACTCGGATGTATTAAGAGTTTAATCGTCTTACGACTACGTTGGTCTCTTTTTTCCCCTCGTTTTAGTTCTTCGTCGAAGGTCTTTTTTCAAAAAATGCGGTTTTAGAGCGACGGACGCGCATTGAGAAGCGTTTCCAGGTATTTTACGATTTAATTTTTAACTACATTGACGTCTTGAGTTTGTCTTGAGTTTGTCATGTGTGTGGTTTGTAAATTTGTAAGGGATGAACAGGGTGTCTCGAAAGGGTTTATGGGGATATTAAGGGTGGGTAATTGGATGGCCAGGGAGAGAAGGATTTGAAAAATGGGCTTAAATTAATGTAGGTATAAAAAAAGTTGTAGAAAATTGATTTTTTTCATTTCTCAAGACGATCTCTTCACACTAATTTTTTTGAGAAATTTTTGAAGAAATTGCATCAAAATAATTATTTTGTTGAAATTCATTGTTTTGGACAAAATTTGAACCGTAGAAGTGTGATATACTTAGCTACTTTTTTCAAGTCGGAAAATCGTTCATAACAAAATTTTAGGGGAAAAAATTGATAATTTTTTTTTGGACCACACAAATTTACCGAATTTAGTTTTAAACTTAAAAAAAAAATTGTTTTGAAACAAAATTTTGAAAAAAAGGTAAACTGAAAATTTATTTTCGAAAAAAATGTTTTTAAGCATACCTAATGAACTGGTAACAATTGTTTTGGACAAGATCGTTTAAAGATTGAGTTTGTAAAAAAAATAAAGCAAAACTTAAAAAATAAAAAATAAAAAATATTTGAGCATGAAAAAACTACTTATGTTAAAAAAATATATCATTACATATGAAAAAAAAATTTAGAAATTGTTTTGGGGAAAAATTTTCAAAAATTTGATTTTGAACAAAATTGAACAAAATAATTAAGTTAGGTACCTAATGAAAATGTTTTGGACAAAATTTTGAAAAATTCGATTTCAAGTTTTGGAAAACAAATTTAAAATGTTTTTTATTGAAAATTTTGGCGAAAGTATAGAAAAAAATAAGCAAAAATTATATTTGCAACAAAATTATTATTTTGAATTTGATTTTGTATAACATTTGGAAATAACTGTAAATTTGTTCACAATTTTTTTTCTTTTTTTTAAATGCAAAAATGAATGTCTATATAAGTACGTAAATTTTTGGAGAAAAATTGTTTTGGAAAAAAACTTGAAGAAGTAATTCAAAATGAAGGCATCCAATTCGAGTTCACATTTTTTTTCCGTGTTCACCCTTTCCCCTTGTATTGATGAAAAAATCTGAAAATTACACGAAATTAAAACGAAATACGAATTCAGTTAAGTTTAAATTTTCCAGTTGCTGGAGTTGACATTTTTAGTGATTACCCCCCCCCCCCCCCTTCTCACAACCCTTCATTTCGTCTCCTATGTTTTTGGATTCTTTTTGTGATTTTGTGGGAATAACTATCTCTTTATTTTCAGAGGGGCACGTTTTGCATTTTTAAAAAGTCCTGCTCCTGCTTTTTGGTCTTGAGATTTGTTAGACAACCTGATTAGGAGAAAAAGTGTTTTATTGCATACCTATACATTGAAAAATAAAAATAAAAAAATTTAAATCTGAAAAAAATTATCTATTTCTAACAAAGTTTACTAAACTTGTTTTGGAATAAAATTTTGAAAATTCTGAAAAATTATTTTGAAAAAAACCAAAGTGAATATAAGAATTTTTATTTCATTTAAAAGATAATAATAATAGAAGGAAATAGTATTTGAAAAATTTTGTAAAGTTATTTTCAATAAAATCAGGTGCACTTTTCGAAAATATTTTATTTTATTTCATTTTAATTAAAGTTAGAGAAAAATGTACGTATATTTGTTCACAAGTCAATTTTTTTTTTGAATTTAGGAATATTTTCTTCGTAAATTTTGAGAGAAAAAAGACCATTTAAAAAAATGCTTTATAATAAAATAACTATTCATTAAATATTTTCTGAACAAAAATTGGATACTGAACAAACTTGTTAAAGTTGTTTTGAACTAGACCATTATTTGATTTTAAATAAAATTAGATACCTGCAAAAATTTGGAAAATGTATTTTTCAAAACTCGATAAATTTGAAGAAATTCTGTTTTGGGAAAATTGACAAAATTACCTCTCAAGAAATTTTTTGGATTTAATAAAAAAGTTGATTCTAAAATACCTAAAAATTACATACTTATACTTATTATATATTATTGTGATTTAATCTTTTTTTAAAACTAGGTAGGTATTTTTAAATTTTGGAGGAAAAAAAATTGAAAAAATGAAAAAAAAGTTTTAAAATACGACTTGAAACTTTTTTTGGACAAAAAATAATAGATTTTGAATAAAATTTCAAATAATTAAATTTTGTATGAAAATTTGAGATTTTTCTGGATGAAAAATTGAAAAAATTGAATAAAGAAAAAACATTTACTTATACCAGGAAACCTTGGCAACTCGTCAACTTCGATTGAGCTGAAATTTAATTCACTGCGAAAATAATATTGGAAAAATCAGAGAAAATATTCAGAACCAAAACTAGAACAAATATAACTTTTTTTTAAAGAAGTGTTTCCTATCGAAATTTCGTCTTGAGCAAAATTTGAACAAGGCAAAGAGAATGATTTTCAAGACACACTATGCGAAAAACCCTGGGTTTTTCTCGCAGATGTATATTTTTAGTTTCCTCGTAGGTCTTATACCTTTGAATCAATTTAGCAGTTTGTTTCTTTCATTTCCCTTCGTGTATTTGTAATTGGAAATTTTTTATCGTTTACAATTTGTCGAAAAAAGTTAAAAGTGAATTCTTCAGAATTGGGAACCTATGTACCTCTTTTTTTTTACAAACGACTTTTTTTTTTTTTTTTTTTAATACATTATTGGGTTTTTGACAAACTGTACTTGTACCAGGAAACTTTTAGCTGGATCGGTACATATAGAAAAGAATTAATGTGTAAAACTCGTATATTACTACAAATTGGCGTTGGTAAAAAAAAAAAAAAAACGAACTGGTATAATTTAAATATAAAAAAATGGTACACCAGGGTAATTCTTGATCTCATATGGAAATTCATTTCGCCCTCTGTGAAAGCTACTACGTATAATAAAAGTTTTTCAGTATTTTTCATTTGTTTTCTAAATTATAAAATATTTTACGATGTTAGTCATCTCCATTCTGCCCCTGTCTGAGTTGCCTTATGAGTATATATCGGATTTGGCTCGGCCACATGTATAGAGTTTTGAAATGGGCAAAGTTTTGTAAAATGCTCATGACGTTAGGTGGCTCGTGTAATGGGTACATGGCAATGGTACGTACACGTAATTTTACTCCACGGTTAAACTATTATGAGAGATGCGAAATGGCCAGATGTGGAATGTGGATGCTGTGGCCGTATATATGAGTATGCGATATATGTGCAGAGATGAACGAAATATGGGCGTTTTGCAAATACGTTTATCGTGCATCGTTCCATACCCATCTCGCTTATACCATGCACAAAAACTAGGACTAAAATCGATAATTTGTAATTAGCTATTTTAATTCACTTATATTTCACGTATATGAACGAGAAAAGGTTACAAATTACAACATTACCAAGATATACGAACAAACCCAGTTTCGATTTTATCGACGTAGAGATGAGGGGTTGATCACGAGTATTTCAAGTAAGTACATATTTGACGAGACAGGAAAACAAATTTTCCCTGTTATTAAATTAATACAAATTTTCTTCCTCGAGTTCCTCTCGTCTGCGAGAAGAAACAAAAATAGGATAGAGAATTCATTAACGTCTCGAATTTCTGACGTGATAATGAAATTTTTCGCTGAAAAATTCATATCTCGTAGTTAGAAAATTTTCAACTCGGATGACGGTTCGGATTATGGTATGAAATATCAAGTAGGCCCAGTCCACTGCGAAGGGAAAATTTTTTGTAACAGTTGGGGAATTTTTATTCGACAATTGCTGCGAATTTATTATTTTTATTTTACCTCTTTTCGTATTGCGCCATTATTTCGTACTCTTTGCTTACTTCGAGAGCGATAAAAAAAATAAAAATAACTTTCTAGTGTTGAAAGGCCAACAACGCGGTGTAAAAATTTTAAAAAGGTGGTTCGAAAAAAGTTTCGTATTCGCGAATTGTTTTGAAATTATCGGCGAAAAGTTTCCAAGAAGGGTGCGCGAGAATTTACCAGTGGTTTTAGACTGGCTAAAATGTGGCTCGTTTGATGAAATCACCTGATTTCAATTTGAGATTTTCACTGGGGTTTTTTGGTACAATTTTTTTTTAAATTTGGGACATTTTTGGAATGATTTTTTATAGCAAAAAAATTTAATTACAAAAATTTTTCATCAAAAATTCGTCATAATGCAAAATTATCATTCGTGTGCGCGTACAATGCTGAATTGGAGGGGAAGGAGTGGACCAATCGAAATTTTTGTAATAACCGAAATTGTTCCAAAGATCTTGATATAGAACTTTTGTTTGAAAATGTTTTCAGTTGGGGCCTAGGTACAGAGATAGAGAGATTTTTGTAAAGGGAGGTTAGTCCTCTTTTCCAAAAAAAAAAATTATATCTGTACCTAAGGCCACAATTAAAAAATGTTTCAAATTAAAGTTGTGAATTAAAGTCTTCAGACCAATTTTGGTTATTACAAAAATTATTCCAGGGATCTAAATACACAACTTTTGTTTAAAAAAATGTTCGATTGGGGCGTTGGAAAAGTGTTGTCTTTTTTTCTTCATTTTTTCATGTTTTTGGTAGGATGTTTTTTATGCCTATTTATTAAGAATCAAATTTTCTTGAAGTTATCTTCATTTAAAAAATAAGAAATTTTTAAAAGTTTTTTATCACAATTTTTTTAATTTATTAATTTTTTGCTTTTTTTGCTGACGTTTTTCTTGAAAAAATATGTTTAAACATACCTAAATCAATTTGAATTTTAATTTTTAAAAATAACATTTTTTCAGATTCAATCATCATTTTATCGCAGATTTAAAAAAAAAATCAAACAAAAATTTTCAAAAAATCATAATATTTTAAAACTCAAGGTTTTTCTTTACTTGATAAAAATTTTTGAATTCGCAAAAGTCGTAAAGATCAACAAAATTTGGTTTCGAAAAATTACTGCGAGATTCTTGAAAAATTAAAATTTGGAACTACATATTATTATGCTTTTAAAAAATGAAAAAAAAAAAATGAAAATTCAAGAAGATAAAAAAAACTAATTATTTCAAAAATTGTTCAAATTTTCCAAAAATTAGCTTGGAGTTTTTTTTTCAACTCAAAAATAATGAAAAAATAACCACTTATAAATTTTAATGCTTGACAGAAAAACAACAAATGAAACACACCTAAAAATTACCAATCTATTTTTTTTAAAGGGGCAATTGAACAAATTTTTATGCTTCATCGTCGTATGTATCACTATTCTCGAAATTATCATCGTTGAACTTTTTCCATTTTTTAAAAACTGTTCATGTGCCTAGTAGTAAAATATTTCTTCTTCTTCTTCTTCCTTTTTTTTTTTTTTTTTTTTTTTTTTTGAATGTAAGCAATCGAATAATGTTTTGAAAACTGTTCAAATCTCTTCCTGCCTTGCCTCAACCTCTTTTTTGAACACATTCTCCAACCAACCAACAAACAAACATATACACTTTTGTGAAAAAATAAACGTCATTAATTTGGAAAAAAAAATGAGAAAAAAACGATTTTTTATAAAAGGCTCAATATACGTACAAAAGGCACATTGTAACGTAAACGAAGATAACAATATGAAAAATAAGCAACGACCAAAATATCGTTTAATTTTGTAGGTTCATGTAGTTATTATAGAATAAACAGGAATAAAAAAAATGATTGAAGAATGAAGACATTCTGGTAAAACTGGAAGATTAAACCAAAATAAGGAAATTATAATATTCAATAATTTGAAGAGGAAAAAAAAACAACACATAACACGAAAAAAAGTTGTAAGGAAAAAATGAGAGAAATGATTGAAGTGGTGAAAAATTTCAAATTAAAATTTCACAGTAAAATTTTCCACTTCAAAACATCCAACAGGAATAAAATCCGGCAAACATTTTACGAATTATTAAAAAAAAATTTAAATCCTCAGACAGTTTGAAATTTTACAATATGATAATTTCGCTAAAAATAAAACGTGGGTATTGGCGAAAAATACTAAAAATTTAACGCAGACGAAAATAAAGCGTGAAATTCTTTTCAAAACGTATAAAATTTCATCTCGAGTTCCAACATTTAATCGAATAAAAAAATATATATATCTTTACAGCCGATAAGAAAATTTTATGATGGACCACTCTGGAGAGGAAATTCGGTAATACTGTCTTATTTATTCGTCACGAAAACATTTTTCATTTGATAATTTTATTTTCAAATTTCGATCCTAGTGGAGCCTTTATTTTTGGATTTTTTGTCACATAAATACTCGTAGATGAGCTACTTGCGATAGCTCCTTTGCTGAAAAATTGAATTTAGAAAATTGGTGGAGTGGACTTACATACTAAATTAGCATTTAAAACAAAATTGAAAAACAAAAGCGAAACAGCGAAAAAACACAATAAAAGCTTACTTTTTAACTGGTATTTTTCCACTTCTGTCAGGAAGGAGCGTAAGTTTTGTGTACGCTTTCAACAAGAAGGTCAGTGCTGAAGCATTTGCCTGAACCCGGTTACATATTAATTTCATCAACGCGTCAGTCCATAACTACACGAAAACAACAATACAGAAAAAAAAACTAAGTACGGTGCTAAAACATTGCAATGGGGTTAAAGCGTGTCAATGTTTAAATAGCTTAAAGGCTGTAAAGAGACGTCATCATTGCGAACAGGTTGATCAACAGGCAAATAGGTTATACTTACTTCGCGGTTTGGGCAACATATCGTACTTATTACATGATTAACACAAATACATACAGTTTATTTCACGATTCAGACAAACATTTAAATTCACAATGCGTCATCAATTCATCACGGTTTGTCCACGTTGAGGCAACTGCTAAAGACTCAAATTTGTCAAATTCATTGCTTGTCAGAATTACTGTTTGTCAGAGTTATCATTTGTGAAATTGACCAATTGATTGGAATGATTAGTTGTCAGATTTACTCATTGTCAAGTTTGTTTTTGTCAGAATTTTCATTTGTCAGAGATATTTTTGTCATAGTTTTCATTTTTCGGAGTTATTACGTATTTGTCAGAGTGATCGTTAGTCAGATTTGCCATTTGTCAGAATTCAGTTTCTGTTATTTGTCTTTGCTATTTGTCAGGACTAATTTTTTTCAGGTCAATCATTAGATTCGTCACTCTTAAAAATGATAACTTCTTCTGACTAAGCCATTTGTCAGAATAACTACACAATGCTTTGTCTTTTTTCTCAGAGTTATCATTTTTCAGAATCACCAACTTGATGTTTGTCCAGACTAATTTTTCTTATAGTAATCGACATGATGATTTGTCTGATTTATCATTTGTCAAAATAATAATTTCCCAGATGTACTGTTGGTCGGTGATAACTTTTTCACGCCAATTGTGAGATTTATCACTTGTCAGATGACTTTATTTGTGAGATTTATCAATTGCCAGAATGATTATTTTGACAAAATGATAATTTTTCTGTGTTTCTATGTACTTCAGTTATCGTTAGTCAAAATTATTAATTTTCAGATTTTCTACTCGTCCGGATCAATTTTTGTCAGAGCAATTGTCTGATTATATTTGTCAAAGTCATCATTTTTCAGAACTATCATTTATCAGAATATTATTAATTATCAGAACTGAGTATTATTTGCCTAATTTATTGTTTGTTGAGGTTAGTTTTTTCAGGTCAGTTATCAGATTAATTGTCACTCTTTGGAATGATTATTTTTTCAGACTTACAATTTATCAGAATAATCAATTTCCGGTTTGTCCACCCTAATTTTTCTCAGAATAACTGACATGATTAAAGAATCATCATTTGCCAAGAATAATAAAATTATCATTTGTCAGCTCCTTCTCTTCAGGGTTATCATTTATTGTACAATTATGAGAATTACTATTTGTCAGAATATATTTAGTATTTACTTGTTCTTCAACTTATCATTTGTCAGAATGATGAGATATTATCTTGTCAGTTGTTTTTTTTCTCAGACGTCTCAAAGCTGATGGATTTATCATTTGTCAGGGATAATAAGTTATTTAATCAATTGTCAGAGTTAATTTTTGTCAAGGTCATCACTTGTCAGGATATGATTGTTATTTTGTCAGTTTGTTTTTCTTCTTCAAAGTTATCATTTATTTGTTATTGTTAAAATTATAATTTTGTTAAAATTACGATTTTCCATCTGTTAGAAGGACTATTTGTCAGAGTCATCATTTTATCAGATTCAAGTATCACTTTTAGATGAATTTGTCAGTTATTTTATTAATTGCCAAAATCATGGACTTGTAAGAAATGTTATTTGCTTAATTTACTTTTTGTCATTGTCAGATTCATCATTTGTCAGAATAAACATATTTTGTCACAGGATTTTCTTTCACAGATATAATTTGCTGAATTAAACGATGGTTCTGACAAATGATAAATTTGGTAAATTTATAGCTTAACTAGCAGATTCATCTCATATTCTTGTTTGAGAACTCGTGGTTATGCTTGTCATTGCAAAATGAACTCATCAGAATTGATTTTTAATCCAATTTTTCCAGTATGTTTAATTTAATTATCTGGGTTTTTTTTAATTTTCAAGTTTTCTATTCTTCAATTTTTTTTCAATTTTCATTAAATTTTTGAAAAAAAAATTCTTATGAAAATTTTAATACTTGAACCCTATAGATGCAAAATCCGCCAAGTCCATTTTTTTTTTTTCGAAATTCACTTTTTTCGCGATTCGTAAACTAGGTACCATCCTCCATCGACCCTTAACAAGAAAATCCGCCAAGTCCAGTTTTTACACAAGTAATCGGCCATCAAAGATCGCTCTTCCATTCAAAAACAGCCAGTTTTGGAAGGTTTCTGATTCAGTTACGAAACGTTTCTGTGACCAGACATCTTACCCGGCACTACTGCCTACAACATATACTCAATTCGTAAATAACAACCCATTTATATGAAGTCAAATTTCCAAAAATTAAAATCTCAAATTTACGTTTTTCGCCTCCCATCAAAAATTTCAAAAAGTGGACTTGGCGGATTTTGCATCTATAGGGTTCACTTAATGAAATTATTTATTACTCATCAAATAATTCATTTCCATTTTTCTTCAAATTTTTCTCCACTTCTTTTTCTAGTTGAAACTTATTTTTTTTTAAATTCCCAACTTTTTTCATTCAAAATTATGCCAATAACTTTTCATTGAAATGCAACTAAATCTTCATCATAATTATTTTTTCAAATTCATCTTTTGAAATTTTTTAGCTGAATATTGTTCATTATATTCATTTTTTAAATTTTCATTTAGATTATCAAACATTTTCCATAAAATTTTCTCATCAAAATTCTTCTAAATCTCCTCCACATTTTTCAAATTTTTCGTTTTGAAATTTTTTCATGTACATTTTTAATCAGGTTCATTTTTCAGTTTCCCACAGAAATTTTTTTCGACCTTTTTATTATTATTTTTTTTTTCAAGAAAATTGTTTATCACACCCCCCCCCCTTCCCCGGGCAATCAATTTTCCAATAAAACTGTCAATTGGTTCTATTTCCAAAAAAAATATGTTCCTATTTCATCACCAAACTTGATTTTTTTTTAATTTATTTTATTCTCATTCGAATTTCTCCAATAATTGCCATCAAAATTTGTCTTCTAGTTAATATTTTTTTTTCAATTGAATTTCAATTTTTCTTCTAAAATTTCTTTCATTTTTTTCTTTTTTAAATTATTCACTAAAATTCTGATTTTCTCAAAGACCTAGATTGAGTGCTTATTATTGTTATAAATGAATGAATAAATAAATAAAACATAAAAAATGATAAATACAGCATCCTACCTAAAAAATTGAGCATTTTGTGAAAAAATTAATTTGTTTTGGATAAAAAATCAAAGTGTTCAGAGGAAAACTTTGAAAAAAAAATTGTACAGTGGTATTCACCAAAAAGGGGATGAATAAAAAAAACAATTGCTGTGGATTTATCCAGTCGCTTTGAGCTTTTACTGCACTTTTTTTTGCAAATTTTTTCACTGAAAAATCTACTCCTCATGCACTAGGCCCATGGCTGAATGAAAAAATGCTGCATTTTTCCTTCATTATGCCAAAGTGAAAAAAAAATTCCCTCGACGAATATAGGTTTAGGTCGTTTATTAAACGGAATTTTTCCGATGAAAAAACATACTGCGAGTACACTACAAATCTACGAACTCGTACGTGTTTTAGTTTCAACGTGATTTTTCATTGGAAAAGCAGCATATTAAACATATACTCGGTAAACGTAGAGAGAAGTCTCGAAGCGATATGTATAAAGTGGGCTATTTGAATTGTAAAGGATCGTTCCACATTACAGAATGCTCGTCGGTATAAAATTTCGTACATCTTCATGTACGGAATATAAAAACGTTGGAATAGGCAGAGGGGCTGCAGGGGGGAAGGAAAGGCGGTACAGCAGAGCCATGGCGCAGCGTGCTCGTCGTAATTGAAAATTTTCATTTTTCTTTCGTGAGGAGAGTCGGTTGTATAGTAATGTAGTAAAAGAAGTGTACAACCGTGTATAAAGCTAAAAACACACACACATATTTTCGGGCCAATTTTCGACGTAGACGAGCACGATAAGTTGCCTAACCGGCGCCCTTGAAAACACTCGAGTACAAATGGCCTGTTCGAGGGATATACTTTAAAAAAGGTTCGTACGACAGTTTGTTCGTTTTTCCAAACTTGTGTTTTGCTCGTTGCCGTAGAGTTAGAGGTGTTTTTTCGTCAAATTTTCGTGTTCTTTTGACGTTTTGAGTACGCCAGATAAAAGCAAACGCGTGTAGGTATTTTAAGAGGACACGAGTATATGGCGATTCAAATACAGCATAAGTATAGGTGGAATAATCCCTAATGTCGATTAATTACATCGATCTATCTTTCTTCGGCCAGACTGCGGCGGTATTCTAATCCTCGAGTATTACAAAAAGGGTGGCCAAGCTGGGCTCAGTTGGTCCAGGTATTAAGTCCATACCTATACACTTGCATGCTATACCAACTTCAACGATCAATAGTTCATTATCGTCAAATGACACGAATACAAAAGCCATTATCTGTCTTGCCAAATTCGGCGACGAATTTCATACGTGCGTAGGATTTTCAACTTCGTCGCTGGTATGTTTACCTCTCGGTATACATACACTCGTATATTTATACGGGTCTCTGCAGACGAATACGTTGATAAAACACGTAACAAGACAGCTTTATCAAACGAAACACACAGCCGAGCGTAGCATCTCCGGCGTCTCTCGACGTCGTCGTCAAAGCAATACCTACGCATATCCTTTTTTGCGCCATTGCGATCGCTGTGCCCGCATCCTTATCACGGTAATAACCAAAACAGGCGAAAGTTTTTCACCTAGAACTGAATTCTTTCAGGTGGTAATGAGATAAAAGGGGGTTTCGAGATATCTACCATGTATTTTATTGTGTTTTAGATTGATAATTTGTAATTTTTCATCAGAAGGTGGCTCATGAGAAAGAAATTTAAATTGAATCATTTTTCATTTTGTGGTAGTATAGATAATAAATGTTTCTAGAAATATTCGAAAAATACAAAATCAACGATATTGTAAGAAGCTGTGAGAGGAGGGGTGACTGCTGGGCCCAGGGTGTCTGTGTTTTTTTTTTGGAAAATTCTCAATTCATGACTTTTTCATGAACAATATTTCTATATTTCCAGGGCCCCCCTCCGATCCGGCATAAACGTACCTTGGAAGAAATATTTGGAAGGGGGCAAAAAATTAAATTTCCTCAATTTTTTCCTTATATTATTTTACCTGTTAAATTTTTTTATTTATTTTGAATTAAAAAATTCGTTTTCAATTTTTTTTCAATTCCAAAAAAATGAGAATTTTATCTTCAAAAAAAAAACAAAAAAAAAACAAAAACCCTCCTCCCAAAAAAATGAAAATATTTTTATTTTTCAGAAAATTGAAAAAAAAAATCCAAAAAATTGAGACTTTACACTCTAGAGTTCGGTAAGTATTTTTACTTCAAAACAATTCAATTCTAAAACGATACCTAAAAATTCAGATTTTTGATTTTTTTTTAAATGAGAATTTTTTCGCGAAAGTTTAAAAATATTTTATGTATTTCAAAAAAATTCTTCATTTTTTTTTACGCCGTGTACTTACAGCAACTACCTAAGGCTAGTGGTGTGAAAATCTTTTTTATTTCAAAACAATTTTTAAAAAATTTGTACCAAAAAAATCATTTTTTTTCAATCCAGAAAATTTTTTTTTTTTCATTCCAGGAAATTCTTTTTTTTTTCATTCCAATAATGGAGATTTTTTCCAAAAAAAAAACCAGAGAAATCACAATATTTTATGCATTTATTTTGTTTGAAAAAATTTCATTTTTAAGCAAATTTATTTTGTAATTTTTCTCAAGTAATACTTACATAGGTACATATTATCAAAAATTCATGACTTCAAAGAGTAAAATTCATGACTATTCTTGACCTATAGTGATTTTATTGAAAAATTCATGACTTTTCCATGACTTTCATGACCCATTTTCAAATTTCATGAACTTTTCATGACTTTCATGACTCTTATGCTTCTTAGACATAGACACCTTGTAGGTCTCATAGAGAAATGGTTCCTAAGTTTATTATATTATTGTCAAGAATTAATTTTCATCAGAGTTAGGTATTGTAAAATTCAACATTTGTCAATTATTATTAATTTATTATAGTCAGAATGAAGAAGGGACCTATAATGTTTGTCATCTTATCTCCTTAAACCTATCGAAAATAGGTAACAGATATTATTGGTTTCTTGGATTTTTAGATATGACCCCCCCCCCCCCCTCTCTTAACAAAAATCTGGAAAATTTCGAGTTGTGTAAAATAGTTTGGAAAACAATGGGAACATTTTTCCAGCTTATCAGTATCCAAACTGTGACTCCCAGGACGATTTGAAACCAGTCATTTTCAAGACCATTTCAGGGGTCGAAAAAATCTGAAAAAACTTTAACGTTGTCCTTAGGTACTTGAACCTACTACTTATTAAATTTGGTGAAAACTGATAAAAAAAACTCGCGAAGCTGGCATTTTTAAGGTTAAAATCAGTTATTACGAGGCACCAGCCCCCGAGGGAGAGGTCAAGAATCGTCGGTACGCTCTAAAATCATCTTTTACCACCATAAATCGAAAAAAAAAATGAAATACAGCTATGGGGCCGATTGACCTCCTTATCACACCGTAGCCTTTGAGTCAAAATTATTTTTTTTCAAAACAGGAGCTATGTACACACTAGAAATTTTTGAAAAAAAATCCCCTTCTTTAAAAAAAAATCAATCCTCCTTCTCCATCTTCAATAGTTTTGCCCATTCTATAAAATTCACTCCATGTCGATTCTCGAGACGTGATAGACCAAATTGAAAAAAAAACACCCAATAATAGCTGTCTAAGTGTCTATGCTATCTCCCCAGTTCCCAATCCTTCCCACGTTCGCATTTATCGTTGTTATTTTGATGTGGAATTGTGGAATCGGTGAAAATCAAAAAGAATAATAAGAAATAAACTGCACCAACTCGTCATAACTTTTTTAACAAAATAGAATAAAATGGTCAGTTCTTTGCCAATTTTAGTTTTCGCGTCGAAAATGGCGCACGGCGCCTGACAAATTTTCTTCTCGACGTTATACGAAGTACGAACTCCAGTCTGGAAATACGTAATTCTGGCAACGTTATTGTATCCGATAAATTTCCAGTCGACGCGACGAGACGCGACGTATAAAATATCCACTCATTGGTTCTGAAATATGTTTCAAGGAGCGCGGTTATGATATTGTATCTCCACCGTCTTCTTCTCCTGCAACTCTATACTTTATATTTTCATTACGATAAAGATCGATATTTGATTTCTTACGTTTTTTGAAAATTTTAAAAATGCCAACGAGTTCGAAACTTTATTTTGATTTAGATTTTGGTGGGAAAATATCGTTTCTAGTGAATTTCAACTTGAAAATTGATTGAAAATGTTTTCCAGTCTTTGTGGAGTCTGCGGTCGAATTTAATATTTTTTAAAGTGATCTAAGTGGCTTCAAAAGTCCCGTTTCGAAAATTTGTAAAAATTTCAAAATTATCAAAATTCTAATTTTCATCATACTTATCTTACTTAGGTATTTTTAAAAATTAAAATCAATTTTTCATCATTTTCAAAATTAATCCAATTTCAAATTTTTTTAAATTCATAAACCATCAAATTTTGAAGAAGTTTCAAAAAAAACATACAAAATTTATCTGTAATAATTGATCCATTCTAAAAATTTAATAAAATATAAGAATTATACAAATTTCAACTTTCAAGTATGGAGGTTAGGAAGGTACTTAAAATTTTTAATTTTTTCAACATTAATTTTTACCTACTCGGATTTTTAAAAAATCCAAATTTTGAAGAATTCCTGAACTTTAAAAATTGATCAATAAATATCAAAAATTTACTAAGTAAAAATTAAGAATTATTAAAATTTGCAGTTCATCAAAATTTCAATTTTTATCAAATTTTGAAATTTTTTACAAAATTTTGAATTTTTTGTTGAATTGGAGATTTCAAAAATTTAAAAATTTTAATCGAACTCAAAAGAATATTACTGAAATTTTAATCTTCATCTTCTGAAATTCTGCTGAATTGAAAAAATTCCAATTTTAATCAAATTTTGAATTTTTTCTAATTTGAAAAAAAAAATCCATTTGAAGATTAATTAAATTTTAAGAATTAATCTAAATTTATTAAGTACAATTTCGTAAGTCCAACTTGACCATTTCATTAGGCATGCCTACTTACTTGCTTATGCCAGTGCCAGTTTCAGGGGAACTAACTTAGAATTTTCTATCGTGTTTTTTGAATGTTAAATGTGATTTTTTTTCTCCGAAAAATGGAGAGACTTACAAAAAATGAAAGTCTCCTTTATTCAAAAATTGAAACATTTCATTCATGAAAACATTGAGACAAAAAATTGAAAGAAATCTCTACAAAAATTATAAATGTTTTTTCTCCAAAAAATTGAGAGAAATTTTTTCTGAAAAAGTTCAAGAAAAATTTACTTCTCAAGAAATTGAGAAAGTTTTTTCCTCTAAAAATTTGACAAATAGATATTTTTGCCCTCGAAAAATTGATAGTTTTTTCTAAGAAAAATTTAGATGAAATATGATTGTTTCTCAAAAAAAAAAAAAAATGAGATCTTTCCTCTATTGAGATTTTTTTTATTCCATGAATTTTTAGAATTTCTTTTCTGAAAAAAGTAGATTGTGCCAAAGTGTACTTAGCAGAAGAACCTGCATGTTACGCCTGTATACAATTTAAAAATTACCACAATTTGAAATTAAACAAAATTCCACATTTATATGTATTTTGAAATGTTTCTAGATTTTAAAATTTAAAAATTCCAAATTTTGAAGATTTACTAAAAATTTTAAAAATTTATCCAACTTCAAAAAAATGTATATGAATTAAAAATTTACCAAATTTCAATATTGATCACATTTCAAATTTTTTAAATTTTTGCTAAATTGAAAAAATTTCAAATTTTGAAGAATTATTACATTTCAAAAATTGATCAGACTTGAAAAAATAATTAAAATTTAAAATTTTCCAAACTTTTAATTTAGATCATACCTACTTTCAAATTTTTGCCAAATTTCAAAATTTCACCAATTTTTGGTTGAACATGAATTTATTTCGGATTTTGTAAAAACTTATCAAACTTCAGAAATTGATAACTACAATTTCAAAAATTTATTAAAATTCAAACCAAAATTTCAATAAAATTGGCCAAAGGCCCAATTGTTTTTAAATTTTAAAAGTTTTCCTAATTTAGATTTTTTCAAAATTTTGAAAATGTAATAGGGTAAATTAATTTTATTTAAAAAAAAAACTGACCTACCTTCAAAAATGTATTGAAATTTAAAAAAAAATTCTTGCTCGGGCGGGGGGGGGGGAATAAATTCTCAAAAATGTTTAAAAATCAAAAGCTCAACTTTGGTAGCATGAATTCAAATCCTTCAAACCTCTAAATTCCTAGCTCAAACTGTCTGACTGAGGGGGCTCAAGTAGTTCTCCAGCATTTAATCTTCGCCTTCGTTAAGCTTCAATATGCACAAAATCGCCACTAAATCTAAAGCAACCATCGATAAACAATCCTCGAAAGGCTCTAATATCTCGCCATTCTCACGCCCTTCACCCTTCGTCCGTTGCCACAGCTAGAAAATCAACTGAAGATGGAAAAATTTCCTTTATACGCGAGCAAAAGCATACGGTAATAAAAATGCGAGACTGCGCTTAATCTCGATGTGGGAATTTTCCATCAGTGTGGTAACTCGGCCGGGGGGTACCTCGTACTCGTAAATTTCGTCAACGAATTCCCAGCCTAGACCTACCGAGGGCGTCATTTTTCAGCTGAAAAATTTTCACGTTGTAAAATCAAACTCGAGAGTGCAGAAAATTCGCACGTCTATAAATCAGAGGCAGTCGCACTGCGTCGCAACGTTACGCGTTCCGGTTGGCGAACGTGCAAATAGCAAATAGTACATATAAAATCGTGTATTTTTGGTATCTCTATCGTCAAAAAGACGCATCGGTGGTTGAATTTTCTCAATAAAATAAAATGCGTCAAGTTCACCACCTGCGGTAATGTATTTTGGAAATTAACCTGCAAAGGCTGCAATCGTACGAGGGAGACAATTACGAGAACAGGTAGCTCTTCCTTATTTCGTACATTGAGGGGGTTATTCGAATGTACGTACAAGTTTCGCGACTGAGAAGACGTCACAATCTATCAATGTCTAAATACGAGAAAGTACGTATAGCTTATTACGTCGGCATTGCTGTTGTCTTTTGACTTTTTTATCGAGATTTTGGCATGGCGTTGGTGGCGTTGATAAAAAAAAAACATATAAGAAAATCGAGGCTGTATAAAAAATAACGACACTCGGTACGATTATCGCGTGTCACAGAACAACATCGCGCAAAACTTGGTCCCGCGAGAGTGATAAGAAACTCATCGCGTCAAATTTAGCCCTATATAAGAAGGAGAAAAACAACACGAGGCTTTTCGCTGTTTTAAATTACTATATGCCGCACACGAAAGGGGAGAGGAGACCGGAGGAAATTTTCAAATTACCTAAACGAAAATTTCACCACGGTCAAAATTTGCGCAGCGTCGTTCTCGTCGCTAAAATCACAACAAAGCAGTCATCAGCTTAATAAAATTTTCGCTCGTAATTTTTTTTTCTTCTTTTTTCTGACGTAAATTGCCGAACACGACGTAAACCCGAGCTCTCTCGAGCGCCTCGTCCTGCAGCCGCTGTCCTTTTTATATAATTTCTATGCGAATCTCGTATTAACGAATCGCAGTAATTTGATTTAATTTCCACGGCTTTCGACGTTTTATTTATTTTACGGTGTATTTGTTAGGGATTTTTTTTTTTTTTTTCAAAACGTAGAGTCGATTCTATCGCCATTTTTTCACCTCCCCCGCACCTCACAACCTACCTAGGCTTTTTCACTCGATACGTTGTGGTCGATGTAAAAATTATATCGTAGGTTGCCACTGGTTTTAGTTATGCCCCTCTTTTGGGAATCTATTGTATATGAACGTATGGTTCGTTTGTCGATTAATATGCGACCTGAGGTGAGGAGGATTCGTATAAAAGCTAAATATACGAGAATATAAGGTATAAATATCGAGTGCTCGGCCTTATCAAATAGCAAATACGTATACACTCAAACTAAATGGTACTCGTATTTTTTAGAATTTATGACTAATACTTGAACGATTCTACGAGAAGGTATACATATAATGTATACGACGTATCCTATTACGTATAATTCGAATACTATACCTATAATATACCTATCATTGATAAATATTTAACTACAATTATGTTCTCAATTATTCCAAGGTAAATTCATACATAGTACAAACATACGTGATTTTTTCATTCTCTTTTAAAGAAAATCCATTTATTATTGTGAAAGTAGTTCAAATTGGTAAAGCTCATCGCTTGTTAAAGAGTGATTTTATTGGTGGCGTTGGGAAGTGAGGAAAAATTCTTCAGTTTGTATTTTTACTGCTATTACGTACAAAAAAAACTGAATCATTTTTTTCCTTCAAAAATTGTAATAAAATTGACAAATTTTGATGAGGAAAATTATTTTTTCAAGGTTAAGAATATGAGTCAGTCGTGACTTGTGACTTCTTCCGAATGAGGAGAAAAAAAATTTTGAGCAATTTTTTCAAAGAAATTAAATTTTTGAAATTTCCCATGTAAAAAGCTCCACGAAAAAACCGGATCTTTTTACATGGCAAAAATGATTTTCCAAAAATGCGAATAATTGAAAAATTCAGAATTTTTCCATCATAAACTCTCAGAATGGACCCGAATATTGAGAAAAAAAAATTTTGGGCAATTTTTTCAAAGAAATTCAATTAGTGAAGTTTCCCATGTAAAAAGCTCCGAGAAAAACCCGGATCTTTTTACATGGAAAAAATGAATTTTTACCAAAAGAGGGAATGATTGAAAAATTCTGAATTTTTCCATCATAACCTCTCAGAATGGACTCGAGTATTGAGAAAAAATTCTTTTGGACAATTTTTTCAAAAAAATTCAATTACCTAGTGAAATTTTGCATGTAAAAAGTTCCGAGAAAAACCCGGATCTTTTTACATGCCAAAAATGATTTTTTACCAAAAGTGGGAATAATTAAAAACTTCAGAATTTTTCCATCATAACCTCTCAGAATGGACCTAATTGCCATTAACCTGCGGGACACTTCAAATTAGATTCTAAACAACATGATACAATTTTATTCTGAAAAATATTCGTAAACACAGCCTTGAATTTTAAGCTAAGGTAGAAATTCCAAAATAATTTTTTTTAGCAAATCGTCAAAAAATCTCAAAAATGAAGAAAATGTCGTAAATGAATGTGATGCATTAAATTAAATTATGAAGAACACGAACAATTATTTTCAAAGAAATACTGATAAATGTAGCCTTGAATTTTGAGCGAAATTCAAAATGCTAAAATCAAAATTCGAGGAAATACCATTCAAAAACATCTCAAAAATGGACGAATCTGCTGCAAAAATTCTAAAATAAAAATTTGAGCTGTTGTAAAAGGTTGAAAACATGAAAATTGAATTGAATAAAAAAACACTCTTTTCAACATTTTTGTTTTAGAGCAATTTTTTAGGTTTTTTCCACATCCAAATTTTTAAAAATTCAGTGTGAAAAAAATTGGATTTCATTTTAAAACAATTTTTTTTTTTTAATTTCAAGAGCTTCTTTCATCAATTTTTTATATTATTTCAGAATTAGAGCAAAATGTCAAAAAATTTCAAAATATAGTACAAGCATCAGAATAAAATTTAAAAAAAAACACTCTTCTCAACATTTTTGTTTCCAGGAAATTTTTCAAGTTTTGTCATGGATTTGTCCAAAACCAAATTTTAAAAAATTTACTTTGAAAAAGTTTGGATTTCATTTTTTTTTTAAATCTTAATATTTTATGAGAATTTTTTTCTATTTTTTGTTTTTGCAATGTTGCAAAATTGTTTTCAATTTTGTTTAAAAACAATTTTTTACAACTTCGTTTAAGCACAATCCATTCAAAACTAGGTTCGAAATTTTTCAAAATTTCAATTTGAAACAAAATGGCAATTTTTCAAAAAATTATATTTCAGGTTTTTTTTAACTTTGTTCAAGCAGATACAAAATATTTTTAAATGTCTAGTTCGAAAGTAAATTTTTCTAAAAATTTCATTTTAAAAAAGCAAATTATTTTTTATTTTTTACAATTCACCAGTTTTTTTGAAATTTTTTGATAAGCATTTTTTTTCAAATTTCATTGAAATACTTATAATTATAATTTAAAATGAATGAAAAAAAAAAAATTAAAAGGTTAGATTCAAAATTTTTTTTTACGAATATGATCCAAATTTGAAATACCAACACATTTTTTTTGCGCTTCTCTTGATTTTTTTAGAATTTTTTTAGAAGTAAATTTTTCCAACTGTCTTTCATTTCTTTTCAATTTTCGTTTAAAAACAGGATGGCAATTTTTTTAAATTTTAGGAAATTTTACTGATTTAAAAAAAATCAAACATAGGTACCTTTATGAAATTTTGTTTGAATGTGAATTTTTTAAATTTTGAGTTTCTAAGAAAATTTTCTAATATTTATTTTTTTTACAACCGATATAAATCAATTCTTAGCATTTTTACCAATTTTTCCTTTTAATTTTGCTTCAAAGTAAATTTTTTATTGGATTCAATTATTTTTTATCAAGTTACAATTTATTAATTGATTTTTTTTTTCAATTCTGAATTTTTCTGAAAGCAATGTTTTAAAAGTTATGCCTTTAAAAAAAATCGTACAAACTAAATTTCCAATGAATTTAATTTTTTTTTTAAATTTTTTATTCGTTTCTGAAAAATTTTGCAATAACTTTGGAATTTTGAGCAAAATTAAAAATACCTACCAAAATTAGGGCGAATATTCAAAAAGTCTCAAAAAATGGCAGTATTTCGGAATACACTACTTAAATTAAAGCTCAAACAACATGAAACAATTTTTTTTACAAAAAACATTAGTAGACACAGTCAGATTGGATTCTGTGCAAATGTGAAAATTTCAGGTTCAAAATTTGAACAATTTTTTTTTAAATCTTAAAAATGAACAAATATGTCAAAAACATATGATTTAAATTAAATGGACTCCAAATAAAAGCAAATTTCTTTTCAGCCATTTTAGAAAAATACGTGCAGAGCCGGTGCGAGGGGGGGTGTGGGGGGGTGGAACACCCCCCCGGTGATTCCATTCGGCAAATTTTCGAAAAATTTTCGACAAATTCGGCAAACTTCCGACAAATTAAATTAGGTATGTTTACAAAATATGGTAAAGTTTTGAATTTCAAATATGTAAATTTTTTAGAAATTCTAAATCACAAATTCGGCAAATTTTTGAGAAATTCCGAATCATAAATTCGATAAATTTGAGAGAAATTCCAACTCACAAATTCGGTAAATTTATGAAAAAAAATTTCGCCCTCGCTTCGCTCGCGCAATGTACTTCTACTACTTCATCTTTCTCTCAGAATCAGAATAGGAATCAAAAATCAGCGCATTTCAATTGTTATAACTTATAACGTTAAAAAATGAACATGATCTTTTTGAAAATATTAAAAATTATGGTTAAAGTGCATTATTTTTAATTAAAAATTCCAATTTTTTCAAAATTTTCGCCCTCGCTTCGATCGGGCAACATATCACTTTTTCATCTTTTAAAAAACCAGAAATTATTGTACGTTTTCAAAATTTCTGCAAAAAAAGCCCATCTTTTCTTTTAGAAGTGCAATTTTTTCAAAAATTTTCGTCCTCGCTTCGCTCGGGCAGCAACAGTCGTTTTGATTCAAATCATAATGCTACCATAAGTTCTTCAACATTTTTCTATGAGGATAGTGAGAAGTTCTTTCGAAAACTCACTTTTTTCAAAAAATTCAGCGCAGGGGTTTACTTCCCACTGTTGTACCTATTAATTATCATTCGGCATTTTGAAAATTTTCATTCGGCATTTTCGATCTACACCCCCCCAAAAAAATTTTCTCAAACCGTCTCTGAATACGTGTGCCAAAATTTGGGTAAATTTCCAAAAATTCTCAAATGTGGATCAATTTGTTATAAAGGAGAGGAATACGTTTTGAAAGACATGAAACCATTTTTTTTAAATTCATATTTGTAAAAACAGCTTTGAATTTTGAGCAAATATAAAAATTCCATGGGTTAAAATTTGAAAACATTTCAAAAATTAGCTAAAAGCGTATATTATGGAATTATATTTCAAATAACACTAAACGATTTTTCCCCAATTAAATCAAAATGAACTTGGATCAGTTTAAGAAAATATTGAGTTGCTCACAAACTCTAAAAAATAGTTGAATCTGGCGAGAGCAAATGTTAATTATCAAATGGTCTCCAAAAAGCAAAGAAAATTCGTATTTTTAAAAAATACTTGACGTACGAAATTTTGAAAAAATATTCGGACAAAAAAATCTAAAATAGACCTGGCGCATGGCTTGCCTAATTTTATTCCAGGTAATTGAAAAATTTACATACCTAGGTACTTAGGTAGGTACAAAGAAAAATTACCAGTACCTAATTGCAAATTCTAACATCAAGAAATTTCTAAATTGAAACAAAATAATAATAAAAACTTGACGTAACGTTTTGAAAATTTTCGCATAGTTTTTATGAAGTTAAAAAGTTTACCAAAGAATATTTTCTTTAAATTTGCAACATCATTGTCTTCTAAATTTCACGTGCTTGACAATTTCAAAAAAATTTCCATTAAACAACCACGACATTCTTCTTTTATTTTTTTTTAATAAAAAAGAAAGTAGGAAAATCGTTTAGGAACCGACGAGTAATCTGAAAACGACTGAGTAGGATTTTCGCACCCTTAGCGGTGTATTGCTTTCGCCCATTTTCCACTTTAAACCTCATTTAACACATTCGAGGTAATTTTTCTATTGAGTGGAGAATTGCCTTAAAATGGCAGAACAAAGCGAGGAGGAAAAAAAAGCAGAAAAATAACTCGATTGTTTTTGTTTTTCTCGTCTTGGTCGTAAAAACCATACTGGGTATATTGGAGCAGGTGTCCGAGAATGAAATTCAATTGAATTTTATCCTATTAACCTAATGCTTGGCAACGAGTGTGTAAGAATGCGTGTTATTTCAGTCGACTTTTTCCCCCAGTTTTTTCTATTCGTTATTTACGTTTGCGGATTGTTTGTTTTATGGCCATTTATTGTTTTATGTTTGGGTAATTTTTTTCTTGGTCGGCATCCTCGCGTGATACATTTTTGCGCGAATTGATTTGTCTAATTCCATAGAATTATTACGATGCTTCGAATAGCTCGGGTTTTTTCCTCGGAAATATTTCAAAGGTTTACTTTTCATTTCGGTTTCCGGTTCAGGAGCGTTTGCCGCAGAATTAGCATCATTTTGTAAGATTTTTCGCGCTTGAAAAGCACATAGGAAGGGAGCGAAGGGGTAACAGAAAACTTATTTCCTTCGCAATGAGGTAGAGAAAAGAAAAAAACACAAACACCAAGAGTATAAACACCTCTTGTTGAGATGTAAAGGGGAAAAGTACGTATAAATTTTAGCTCGTTAAATCGATGCGAAATTTCCCAGTATATTAGGTCGAGTCAACGATAGCACAAATGCAGCATCAGAAGCAGGGTCAAATGCTCCTCGGAATTGAGGAAAGAAAGAGGAGAAAAAAGAAAAACTTTATAACGCGTCTCGTTACCGAGATTTTTAATTTTTACCGTCGTCGTCGTCGTCGTCGAATAGGTTAGCACAAACGAGAGAAAAAAGTTTGCGGATACGAATTCGGGTTGGGAGCTGGCGAGAAAGAAGGTCGACCTCGACTCGAAGCTGGGCGAAAAGGCTCGGCTGGAAATGGTAACGCGACAAATTAAAAAGCCCACCGTGTGTCCTTTTCTAAGTCGAATGAAAGAGACCGAAATAGTATAAGGCAAGATGGTTTAAGCGGATGGTTCATTTATTGAGTATAATTAAATCAAAACGTATTGATGCACGACGCTCCCCCCCCCCCGCTTTTCGCCACACCCAGCGTCGATCCAGTCGAGTCCCTATCGCTGGGTTTCGATATCTTTACAAGCTTTCTCGCTTACTCTTCGTGGGGTTCTTTTGCCAATGCCTTTAAATGTAAGTACATATTATAAAGCTTATATATATTATAGAGTCTCGAACTCGATCTCTCGACAAAACTTTTTCGCCATTTTCTTCTCTCGAAATTATTCTGCGAACAATTTTTCAACGATTTTAACTTCTTTTATGCGATTGTTAGCCAAGTTATAGCGAATTACGTCAGTATATTTTTCGATTTTTGTCGTCTCGTATTCCGCGTATATTTTTTCCACCCCTTCGCTTCGTCGCTCGCTCCAAACTAGCGCGAGCTTTACTTAGTTAGAAAAGTTATGTACTCGGTACAATTGAGATCATGTAATGATCGTCGCGTCGTGTTTTCGACGTCGTCGTTGTCGTTGCTCTCGTTGTTTCCCTCTGACTTTTCTTCCTCGTTCTAATGGATTTTAATGCCAAGTACACGAAGCCAAAGGCACAAGGGGGTCTAAACGAGAACTACGTTTTCCCATTTTTATCAGAAAATTAAGATTGCTGGGTACGTCGTTATAATTAATTTTCCTTTTCGAATTAAAGAATCCTGCAAGTGATATAATTAAACGTACAAGAACAATTTTTATAGTCACGAGCTAACCAGGGCTGGCTGCTTCAGTGAAACTAACCAATGTTCGAGTTCGTAAATTTTGAGAAAAAATTGTGAAAAAAGAAAGAAACGCTTCGCTTTGGTTCTACGAAAATTTGGAAGTCCAGAAATTTCAAAAGAAAAAAAAACAGAAAAACGAGAAAATTCGAGGAAACATCGTGAAAACTGCAGTGAGAAAGCTGAAAGAAATGTGTTGTTAAAATTTGAAAATTTATTGAAACTGTGAATCCTTGAAATCGACAGTGTTGTATAGAAATCAGTAAATCATTCGATGTCTAACAATTTCAGTCGAGCTTAATTTCAAAACTTCTCTGATAATGAGGAGAGGGTCGAGGGGTTGGCAAATTGAAAATGTCTATTAAAGAAAAAACTAACGACTTGTGAATTTGATCCCAATGATGGAGCTGGGTAATTTTGAATTTGAATTCGTACCTTCGAGTGGAAATTTTATCCAAATTTGACAATCTTGTAAACATCTCTTCAAAATAAAAAATATTTTTCAGAAAATTCTCAGTAGAAAATTCTACGAGAGAAAAATTCTCTTATAACGAAATCTTCCCACAATTTTTATAGCAAAAAAATCTGTCAATTTTTTTTTTTTGTTAAAAATGTACCTAGGTATATACTTCTTATTTATAGTACTAAAATACTATCACTACCATAAATAAAATCTTTAGTGCAGAAAACAATTTTATTAAATGTTTAAATTATTCACTTAGAAAAAAAAATTGTGGCTAAAATTCTTTTCAATGAAAATCTTTTGGGTAAAATGATTTTGATGATGAAAGATATTTTTTTATAAAATGTTTCGTCGTCATGGTCAAATAAAATTTTTTTGCAACAAAAAGAAAATAAAACGAAAAGAAAAAAAACATATAAAATAAAATTGTTCGAAGAAATAAATTCCAAAATGAAGTACCGGAGAGGGGATGGTTTGGGCAAGAACATAGTTTTGTTCTTTTCAAACCCGAAAGCACGTCTTTTGCAAAACCTTCAATAGGACACTTAAAATTCTTTCTAAATTTTTAAAAGTAATTAAATGTCGAAAATTTATTAAAAATTATTGATCGCAAATTTAAAATTTTTATTAAAGAATATTAAAATTAAATAAAAATAAAATCCATTTATTCATTCACATTCTAAATTTTGAATTTTTACCAAATTAAATCATAACCTTTTAAAACTTCGTAGAAAAATTTGAGTTAATCTAATTTGAACTTTTTTTCAAATTAAGTATAAAAATTCATATTTGTTTTGAATTTCATTGAATTTTTATTTTTTAATTTAAAAAAGATGTGAGATTAGGATTTTGAAAAATGAAAAATTTTCTATATTCATAAAATTTTGGACTTTGAATGAACTTATTCATTGATTATCTTTTTATTTTCAAAAATTGACGTATTAATTAATAACTAAGGTACCTAGTCTTTCGATTTTTTTTTTTTTTTTTTAAATTTTAGAAATGTTAATCTAATTTTGAAAATTAATCCAGCTTCGAAAAAATTAATTCGCACTTCAAAAAATCCAGTTATATTTTTTTATATCAAAAATTTATTAAAATTTAAAAACAATGAAAATTCCAATTTTTTATTAAATCATTATCAATTTTGTTTTTTCAATTTTAAAGATTTGTAATATTTTGTACCTAAGAAATTACTTAACTCTTTCAATTTTTTTGATTAAACTTAGCTAAAGTAAAAAAATATACCTATTACAACTTTAAAAAAAAAAAATTGAAATTGATCAAAATTCAAATTTTTAAGAAATACTGAAATTTTACCATTTTTTAAAATTTTACTAAATACATTATTTATTTAGTAAAAAAATTTCTAAAAATAAATTATAAAAAATTTACTCATATCATTTTTTTAAAAGAAGAACTTGGCTAAATTTCGGAAAATCCATCTTACAATTTTTTCTAGATTTTGAAGTTTTACTAAAAATGTGAAAAATATGAAAATTTCAATTTTCACGAAATTTAGTAGGTATGTCAAACAAATTATCTTCTTTTTTAAAATTTTGGAAATTTACTTATTTAATCTACCTACTCAATTTTAAAAATTGTTAAAACAGGACTTTTCTATTTTTTGGAAAGTTGCCCTAAATTTTCAAAATTTATACAACTTCAAAAATTTATCAACATTTAAGTACCTATGATAAAAATTCCAATTTTTATCAAATTTTTGAATTTTTTCCAGATTTAAAAATTTTTATTCTGTACTATCAACTAGTGAAAATTTATAAACCCAATTTTTATTGAATTTACCAGCTCATTTTAAGAATTTTCCAAATTTCAAAAAATTATTAACATTTAAAAATCTTCAAAATTCTTTTTATTGAATTTTTATCATTTTTTTTCTCGCAATTTTCGAAGATTTACTAAATACTCATTGAAAATTTTGAAAATTGTGAAAATGTGATGCCATTAACGATTTTTTAAAAATTAATTTCCTATAGGTAAGTATTCCGCTTTTAAAATTTTTTCAAAAAATAATTAAGTAAATATATATTTTATTCTTTTTAATTTTAATAGCTTGTGAATTACATAATTTCAAATTCGAAAAATGTAAGAACTTCAACATAAGAGCAGAATTTTTACAAGCCTTTCTGAAAAATCAACTGTTGAAGAACCAGCAAAAGAATTTGACGTTTTAAGCAAAAAAAAGTTTTTTAGTCTGAAACAAGCCTGAAAATATTTTTTTAAATATCTGAAAAGAAAATATCTCTCTTTATCTTCTCCTAGCTTTTGAATGTTGGGGAAAAAACCAAAAAATTTTTTTGAAAATATTTATATAAAGCCCAAAATATTCAAAATTCCTTTTACAACAAAATGATGAAAATTTAACCTTCGGTCAACTACACGAAAAAAAGGTACCTTACAAGTGTACGTATAAAATCACAACAAGGGAAAAATCGCGAACTCAGGTAGAAAACCCAAGTATTTAGCAGCTTTCCCAGCATACTGATCAAACAAACGAAAGAAAAAAGGTAGAAATTGGTTGAAATTGGCCGGGTAAACTGTGCAGTGGTTTGTTTGCTTATTACAGAGTAGGCGTGAGAATAGAAGGTCCGAACGAGGCAGGAGAGTAATCTGAGTAAGTTACCATCGACGGGTTATACTTACATATTACAGCGAGATAAGGGGTACTCGAATAGTGAAATATTTTCATTTCATTCAAAAACTATATACCCAGTTCTCGGGTATACTTGGCAGAATAATAAGAGCAGCCGGGATACCTATCGTATTATTTGGAAGATCGATTCGACGTGAAATGGTTGTTTTTCTAACCTCATTGTACGTATACTCGTATACTCGGAATGGCGCTTCTTCGCTTTTCCCCATCCTTTGTTAATTTTATTCCCGAACCAAGCTGATTATTTGATAGCCAAGGATGGCAGCAGGCAGGCCTGCAAATAAGGTAATACCGGTAGAAAGATACGAGAGGGATTTGTTTCTATTTTAAATGACCAGCGATAGATGAAAAGCAAGATGATGAATAGCGTAGGAGTTTACCCGAGCTTTAGAAATCTCGGTCGAGAAAATATAAGAATAAGATAAAATCGTAAATTGACGCGGCGTGTTTACCAAAGAAATAGCTAGCTAACCCAATCTGTACCAAAGTTGCCTTCATTTTACCCTACAGAATTTTTTTTCAAGGCGGAAAAAATTCGCAGCGTCGAAAAAAGGCTTCGTGACATTTCCGGCCAACTAATGACGCGGTTGTTTCCTCGAAAAGAGTACAATACGCGGAGAAATTTTCGTCTTGGTCGAGTTTAAAATCATCGCTCGCTGTGGACCTTTGGAGAGAGATAATCGAAGGAAGTCATTTTTGCGGAACGATAGTGGAAAAATTTCCTCTATAATGACAAAAGTGATTTAAAAAGAATTCGTGTCTGGGTCGCTCGTTTTCCACGCCATAAAGATAGCAATTTTTTTGACGTCTGTAGTTTATTAAAACACAATCGTACGGTTTTCCTGGCCTGGAAAATTTTTTGGCTGAGAAATTTTTTCTCATTTTCCTCGGTATCGTTTGCGTCGGTTAAATTAAACTTGGAAGTTTGATAATTTGAAAAAAATAAAAAAGGCCAAAAAACGTGTTGGCACTTGAAGTAATACTTCTGTTCTTTTCTTCACTTTTTTTTCACCTCTCTGGTTATATGGCCCTGAAATACGCCAGCGTCGCGTATATTTACAAAGTCGTCCAAATGTGAAATTATATCGCCTTTAATGTCGTATCTAGGCAGCCTTATATATACTCGTATACAAAAATGGCTACGTGCGAGAAAACCATTTAGCACGAATTATTAACCGTTCGCTAAACAGCGACAATTAAGAACTGTTGTATCCTTATGCGAGCTACGACTCGACTCGGCTCATTCATCGCTTGGTCGTCTCTCTCTCTCTCTTCTCTTGTTTTACAATGAAACTAAATATCAACTTATAATTAATGAAAAAAGGGAGAAAAAGAGGAAAAAAGAGACGCAGAGTTGTTTTCTTGGCGCGACACATTATTAACGTGCCAAACATCGAGGGACGCTTTAGAATACGCGAAATCGTCTAAACCTAAATGGAAATTAGGTTTCGAGACGAGTACCTTGAGAAAATTGCATTTTGATATTTGATACATGGTATCGTAGTATCTCGAATACGTGAGATTTACGTTTATACGCGGTAGGGTTCGGAATAGGGAGCGAGGAGCACGGTGACGGGGGGGGGGGGTAACAGATTCCAGGGAATTTGAGATTGAGAGATGAGAAGAGAGCTGGATTTAAATTGCCATGTCGTCGTATTTGATAAGATGCGCGAAAAAAGTCATTTATTGGAGGTGCCTCAGGTCGATATCGAAGGGACTGCGGAATTTTCAACGCGTCTAGCTCCCTAGCTCAATCAATAAGCGAAATAGACTCGCGTTGTTATGTTCTATCTGTCTCTCTCTCTCTCTCTCTCTCTCTCTCTCTCTCTCTCTCTCTCTGTCGACTCGTCTATTGTATTGTTGTTCTAGTTTCAAATGATGAAGGTATTTTGGGCGAGATTTTGTATGGAAATTATTCAGGAATGGGAAATTAATTCGAAGATGGGTTTTGGATTTTTCTGCAGGGTAGTATTCAACCCACTCTCACAAACCTCCATGTTTCATTTTACTTAATCTTGCAAATCTAAGTTCAATTTTATTAATTGAAAAATTCGAATATCTTTAAATTATAACACAAGTAATTTTTAAGCATTGGACTATAAATTTTTCAAAAGATTACCATTATTGTAAAAAAAAATTCAGAACATTTCGCGATTTCAAGAAGAGAATTTGGAAAATTTGAGCGTATTTTACAATCAGGCAATCGACGGGATTGAGAGCATAGAGAGGGTGTCAACTTTTAAATTAGGCTTCTTATTAATTTTATAATGAAATCGTATTTTAATTTATTTTCAAAATGTCGAATTTTTATCTGGTTCTCAAAATTTGGATTTTATAATCAATTTTAGAAAAATTCGATTTTTTTTCGATTCTCAAAAATATAGAATTATTGATCAATTTTTTAAAATTCGATTTAAAATCGATTTTCAAAAAATCAAATTTTTGTTCGTTACTGAAAATCTTAAATTTCAATCGATTTTCAAACAATTGGATTTTATAGTCGATTTTCAAATTGTCAAAAAATTGAATTATCAATATTGAACTACGCAGGATACACGAAATATATTGCTGCTTTTTTGCAAAGCAATTTTGTACCTTGAAGTGTTTCTTAAAGTGGTAACAACAACTAAAAAAAAAAAATAATAAATAAATAAAAAGTAAATTCAAAAACACAATTCAGGAGTAGGTATAAACGAACGAAATTAACAAAATAAGTACAATCAAAATAATTTCCCAGAAAAACACTTCTTTGTAAAATTTTTAATAAAAAAAAATCAGGATAGAAATCCAAGAAAAGGGTGTTTTTGAGAATTCACAGAGAAGAGAAAAAATCCACCAAACACACTTCCAAAATTGAGCTAAACAGAATTTTCAGAAAGTAGGAAACAAAATATTCTTCCTTAAATACTTCGAAAATTGAAAATTTTCAAAATTTTTATTCAGAATTTTTGCAGAAAGGAGCTCCAAACATTACTGTTTCTTCACAGAGCAAAATTTTGTACCATGTAACGTTTTTGACGTGATAACACCGTCTACAAAAGAAGGAACTTCAAAAACAGTTTAGTAGTGTAAATTAAGGTAATTCCAAATTTAATCAAATCCAAACCTTTTCCCAGTTTACACATTTTACCCAGAAAAACACTTTTTGAAAATTTTCAAATTAAAAAAAAATAAGCCCAAAAATCTAGGGTTTTTACTAAGAATTTTCAGGAAAAAAAAAACAGAATTTTTTTTAAGGATACTTTCAAAATTGAAAACTTCTTAATTTTTACTCAGAACATTTGCAAAAGGCGACACCAATTTGTACTTGGACGATATTTAAGAGGGGGAAGGGTGGTGCTAGCGTAATCATGATTCTAAAAAAATGATGCATAATTCTAAGAATTCAAAAAAATTGTTTAAAAACATTAAAAAAACTGAAAAAAGTTTTGTAGAATAATTAAACCAAGTTGAAGAAATTTTTTCAAAACTTGGAAATTTTTATTCGAAAAAAAATTGAAAAATTCAATTTAAACAATGTTGTAATCCCAAATCAGATGTAATGAAAAAATTGTTGACACAAGCTTCAAAAAAATCGAGCCAGCTTTTCAAAAGTTTACCATCAAAAAACTTTTTACTTATTTCCAAATAAATCTGAAAAAAATTCTGACAACCCTAAAAAATTGAAATTAAAACAATTTTGAAAAAAGTTATGTAAAATTCAGATTTTTCAAAAACCAATCATAGATAAAAATTCATAATAAAAGATATATTTTAATGAGAAAAAATTTGAAATTAAACAAAGATTTAAAACATTGTTTTCTTTAAAAAAAAAAAAAATGAGTCAAAATTTGCCTTTGAAAAAAGCATTCAAACAAAATACTTACTCATGAACAGTGTTGTAATTGCTCGAATAAAAAAAAAAACGAAAAAAGTTCTGTTGAGAGATGCGTCCAAAAAATACTTCAAATTAATTTTTTTTAAATTTTACATTCAAGAAATTATGAAATTCAAAATTATTTAATTTCCTTAAACCCATCAAAATTTTTAAAAATTTGAAAAAATGTTACCTACAGTCAAGTTTAAACGCAGAGAAAATTGTTCCTCTACAAATTTTTCAAACACTCATTAATTATTATTAGGTACCTATATATATTGTACTTGAGATTTTCTTTTTTTTTTTTGAAAAATTTTCTTGAAAAAGTTCAAAAAAATATATCAATCAAATTTTTCATAATTTTGTTATCAAAAACGAAGTTTTAATTTTGTACCTAAAAAATAAAAATTCCAAAAATTTTGTTAGAGTGAAAATGGTAAGTATTAAAAAAATATATTACATTTAAATAAAATTGGAATTTGAACAAAAAAAATTTTTAAAAACTGACGTTGAGATATGAGTTGAAAAAAAGAATTTTAAACATTTTTTCAAAAATTCACTACCTATTAAAAAATTTCAAAAGATTTGTAGGTAATACTTATTTTAAGAAATTTGAATTTGCTTGTAGATTACTCATTCAAAAAAAATCAACCAAAAATTGAAAAACCTTACCTACCTACTTACTAAAAATTCAAAAAAAATTTTCAACAAAATTTAAAAATCCTCATCATTAAATATATTTTTTAAATGGAATTGTAAAATTATGTAATAAGAGAAATGTTCTAAAGTAAAACTATTTTCTTATTTTTTTTTATTTTTAAATAGGTAATGTTTGAAAATTCGAGTAAGTAAGTATACCTATTTTTATACATAAGTTTAAAAAAAAAAAAAAATGTTGCTAAAGAATTTTTAAAACACACGATTGAAATTTGTATTTCCAACGAAATGGAAAAATATTTTCTTTTTTTTCAAAACATTGGGGAAATAGTTCCTAACGAACCACAAAAAGGCTTTGTATGTTATCTAACAGCTAAAATGCTGCGTCACAAGGAAATACTGCGTCATCAGCACCCTGTCGTCATTTCAATGTGAACCCAATTTACAGACACCCTGTATCATCGTGGATATAGATGAATATATACGCTTTCGTATACCTCGTGTGAATCTTCTAATGTTACTTATACACGCCACGAAAGAAAAAAAACGGAGATCATATTTCAATATCGCCGCAAGCAACGAATTTCCATGTCTTATAACGCCTTCATTATTTAAACTAGGTAGGCAAAATTTTCGAGTAATCTTTTTTTATTCGTCGGTATGCGAAAAACGAGTACCTACATTAAAACTCGACGTTTGAAATTTTTTCAAATAACCTACACACGCAATGTGAAAAATTTTCTCATAAAGTGTATACGTACGAGACTCACTCTCGTGCTTTTATATTCCATTTCCCCATCTCCCTGACATAATTTCCGAGCACCCTATACCCTTGGTATAAATTTTTCTAAACCGTATAGGAAAGTGTTTTAAGAGCGTATGAAAAAAAAAAAAAAAAAAAAAAGGGGTAAAAAATAGAACATCGGAAACGTGTACAGTGTATACTCCGTTGTTGGTAAACGTATCGCGTTTTATGCTATTTTTTTTTTCTCAACTTTTCTGCAACGTATAAAATGCATTTGTACGTGCCCTTAAGGTTCAGACTTGGGTTTCGTGTTAATGTCACGCCGTCGATGATAAAGTTGCATTTATAGAATGGCCACCGGATGTTTCGTGTTCGAAATGTATATTTTAGTGTGACCGATATGGATGGAAAAAGGGTTTAGGGGGTAACAGAACAGACACACCATATTATAGAGAAAGAGAGAGAAAGAAAGAAAGCACCAAGAGGCGATGCAATGCAGTAAAACACCTAAAAGCGCGCATTTTGTCGAAAAATCTACTTCAGCAGTGCTTCGGATGATGAAAATTTTCTCTATCGGAAGTTCTTCGCCAGGCTGGGAAGGCGAAAAAGGTCGAACGATGAGGGGGGAGGAAAAAAGGAGGCAGGTGGCGTACACAACGACCAAACATTATTAGTTATTTTCGAAAAGCCGCCGTCACGCCGCCAGCCTTCGACGTACGACCAAAGTTTTTAAATTATAATGAAATTTTCCAACCACCTTTTATACTCTTCGGCCCTGTGCATTTTTCGAGTCGTCGTAAATTACTTGTGTATGTAAGAGTTTTGTTATGTAAGTGTATAAACAGGGTGTCCCAAGTACGTTTATCGAGCTCGAACCAGAGAAAACGCGAGGGTTGGTTTAAAATATAACAAGGTTACATTTACAGGCATCATAAATCAATTATTTCAACAAAAAAAAACTTCAACAAACATTTCTCTTCAAAAATGTAGCCACCCAACTAACAATTTTCAAAATTATTTTAAAGATATTAATTTTGTTGAAAAGCAACATTTTTCTAGATTTTCTTCTAGCACAAATTTAGAAAATTTTGTAGAAAACCTATTATTTTTTTTTCAATTTTGCTCAAACACAAATTTTTCAAAACTATATTCTTCGAGCAATTTTTTTTTTAAAATCAAATTTTAACAAAGAGAATTTTGGACACTGTTTTAATTTTTTTTCAAATTTTATGAACATATAACTAGGTATGTTTAAAAAATTTTGAGGTAAGCTCAAAAATGTTCAAAATCCTATTCAAATCTTTTTTTTGGAATTTTCTTGAAAGATTTCTTTATAGCAAATATTTGCGAAATTTTGTTCAAACATAAATTTTTAAGAATTTTGTTTAAAATAAAATTTTCAAGAATTTTGTTTGAAATAAATTTGTTCAAAATAAAATTTTTCAAAATTTTTCTTCGAGCACAAATTTTTGAAATTGTACTCTGACATAGGTCATTTTGAATGCTTATCGAAAAAGTTCGTAGTTTTCAAAATTTCATTAGGCTAATACAGGAATATTTAAAAAAAAAATTTAACACAAAATTTTTCAAATCTTCCATTTCAGACTAATTTTTTGAGATTTAAAAAAAAAAAATGTTCAAACATGGATCAATATGAGTTCTATTTTTTTAAAACACATTTCTTTTAAAATTATGTTTTTAAACATAAAACGTTTTAAATTCTAATTTTTCAACAATTTTTATTTTTATTTTTATTTTTATTTTTTAGATTTTGTTATCAGCGAGCTTTTTGAAATTTTTTGCAAACAAAAATTCTCAAAAATTTTGTTTAAAATCAAATTTTTACAATATTGTTTTATGTTGTACCTACACAAATTTTCGTTTGAATTTTATAACTTTTTTGATTGCGAACTTTTTTTTAAATACCTAGATTTTTCATCAAAAAACTAAAAACTAAAAAAAAAACAAAAAAAAACACATAATTATTCAATTGTTTTTTTTTTAAATCATTATTTTATTTTTTATTCAATTTACGTAAAATTCTGGAAAGTTTTCAATAACATTAGACTATAAAAAAAAATACAGCGAAATTTTTGAAAAATTCGACAGGTTTTAAGTAAGCTTTGAGGTGTGAAAAAAAAATGGAAGCTCAGAGAAAGGGAAAAACAAATTACATATTTCAAAAGTTCCTTATAATTTTAAAATGATATAGAATGTAATGCTGCAATGCAATATGGATGGTTACTTTTTGAAGAAAATTCCCCTAAAAATCGAAAATACACCATTTTTGAACGTATTTTCAATCCTTCTTGAAAAACTATCATTGTCAGAAACAATTCTTCAAATAAAAATTTTTTCTCGTTAAAAATCATCTATCAAAATACTTCAATGTACTTTTTTGTAATTTTTCCAATAATCATTAATTTTTTTTCTACTATCCGCAACACTTACATAACCCCCTCGAAAAATTACAGAAAATTGAAAATTGAGGACCCTCTAAAAAGGCAACCCCCTTAAAAAAATATGACCCTACCTACTGAAAAACGTTCAAATAGCCAGAAAAATCTCAATGTTACCGATACGAAGAAAAAAATAGCTATTTTGTTTATAAACTAAGTAAATTGATTTTTCAATTTTCATTTTTTTCACAACTTTTACACTTCAAAATCACTGTTTCACACATACTTTCATGACCCAAATATTCAATTTTAGCTAATTTATTAATCACTGAGCTCGATAGAAAATCTTCCAGTAACGGGATTTTTTTTTTTGAAAATGCAGTTAGATAATTTTGGATTTGAACTTTTTCCATACAAAATTTGTTCTTAATTTAATTTTTCACAAAAAAGTATACACAATACGTATACTTTTCTTTCAGAGACATTGTTAATAAGAATTTTCGTTTCAAACTTCCCATAATTAAGTAAACTTCTTATAATTATAGAAACGCTCATCTATCCTCTTGAGATCTTTTGTTTCGGGATCGGTATACACCGCTGGGACACCCTGTATACGTATAAGTTAATTTCAGCCATACCGAATTACTCGAACTAACGCACACACCCTCGTACTGTATTCCAATAATTATCTACCCCATCTTTTATATACGATAAAATACGTCTTGCACATAGGAATTTTTAGGTTAAATTTTCGCGAGGGTACATTTTTCAGCCACTTTACTCCAAACAAAGAGAGATACACACTTTTGAAGTATCGAAAAGGAATTTTCTTCCTAAGTCCGTATTTTTATCACATCTCCCCTCCGGCCGAATCCGCATCGAGCGTTTATTTCTTTCGAGAATTGAGCTTGTGAGCGACGAGTTGCTGGCTATAGCAGTCATGAAAATGCAAATAAACTAATAAATATTCATTAGTTACAAAAAGGTCGTGTGCGATTTGTTTGAGAAACGTGCATTTTCAAGTTTGCATGCTTTGAAGAAAAACTCCACAGTCGTCTCTGGCCCGCTGCCCCCTCCCCCTTCATCTAACACATAGATGTGACATTCAGTCAGCGCTTGAAAGATAAATCATCGTAAAAAGGTAGAAAATTGCGAGGTTTTTTTTGCACTGTCCTGAACCGCACCTCGTCTTTCCATTTTCTCGGCTATTTTACGTTCAATCGTGATTTGAAACTAGCAGTTCAATTCGCGTAGTATGACCGTATCACACAGTTCGTATATTATGGTAATTTGCTGCGAAGAAAATTCGCTGTATAAGGGGCCCGACCGACCACAGAATGTTTTCTTTGTGTATTTAACCCCTGATGGCCTGGCAATCTCGATGCAAAGATGGGGCTGTTTGATGATACTAAACCGTGCCAATTTACACAGAAGTGTAGTTTTTCGAATATTAGGTATACAAAGCAGAGCTGCCCGGGGCAGTCATCCGATGAGATTGTAAAAAGGTAATGTTATGCTGAAAGGATGAAAGAAAACAAAGGCCTGTTCCAAAATTTCTTTCGGTTGATGATGAAACTCTCAAAGAGTTGACAATTTTTTTGTTTTTTTTTGGAAACCAACAACGGTATCGATTTTGCGGTTTACTTGCTTGTAGGCAAAGGCACGAGGCACGATGAGATTAGAAGCAGTTGGTAGAAGTGTAGTTAAGTGAACTTTGAAAATTAGAGAGCATTTTACGATCAGGTATTCGAAGGGATCGAGAGCACAAAGAGGGAAGGAAGGGCTTCATAGATTGCAGATTTCTATTCTGAAAACTTTTCAGATAGGTACGTGACGAAATTTACCTTCAAAATATCTAATTTTTATTCGATTCTCAAAACATAGAATCGTTCCAAAATTTAAAATTTCTCAATTTTTAATCAGAACTTTTCCCATAAATCAATTTTGATGCTTTGCAGTTAGTTTTTTTTTTTTTTGAATCGATAACATAAACTATAAAAGAATTTCTAAAACAGTTTAGGAGTGAATATAGAGAAAATTAACCAAATTCCATCAAATCGTACATTTTTGCCTGAAAAACAATTTTTTGAAAATTTTCAAATTAAAAAAAACGGACCAGAAATTTCTAGAAAAAGTATTTTTGAGAACTCACAGACAAGAGAAAACAAAACCTCCAAAGATACTTCCAAAATTGACCTTCATAGAATTTTTAGAAATGAGGGGGGAAATTATTTTTAAGATACTTCCAAAATTTAAAATGGGGTAACATTTCCCAATTTTTATTCAGAATGTTTACAGAAAAGAAAGGCATATAATTTGAAAACCTGCGATATATGGGGGAGGGGGTATCATATTTCTAAAAAAATAATAAAATTATAAAAATCGCAAAAAAAGTTTAAAAATTGAAGAAATTTTTTTAAAACTAATTAAACCAAGTTTGGGAACATCAGTTTTTTAAATTTTTGTAAAATTTCGTTGAAAAAAGAAATGTTGAGAAATTTTATTTAAACATTAGTTCCCAGAAAAGCACCTTTTGAAAAAAAAAATTATAAAAAAAAATCAGGTCAGAAATCTCTGAAAAAATAACAACTTTGTTAATTCACAGAAAAGACCTTTTGAAAATTTTCAGAAATGAGAAAACAAAAGGTCTTCCCATTATATTTGAAAAATTGAAAAATTTTCCATTTTTATCAGAACTTTTGCAGAAAGCGACGCCAATTGTTTCTGTCTCTTCACAAAGCAGTTTTATGCCTCTGTAGTTTTCTGAAGTGATAACACAAAACACAAAACAACTTTTAAAACAGTTTAGGACAAAATTGATTTTTATTCAGAACTTATTTTGTGCTTCATAGTTTTTTTCAAGTGATAAAAGTTAAAAAATAAACTACAAAACAGTCAAAGACAAAGCTGAAAAAATCAAAAAAATAAAATTTTTACCTAATAAATTTTTTAAAAATCAAATTGTTGGTTTCATTTCTAAAAAAAAATAAAATCGATCACCGATTTTTTTATAAATACTGAATTTTTATTGGATTCTTAAGAAGAATTTTTTGATCGCAGAATTTTCGTTGGTTTTGAATCATTCATTATACGTAAATAATTTTTAATACCCTCCCTACCCATTTCATATTGAATCAAAACATTGAATTTTCAATTAATTTCTTTAAAAAAACGAAATTCTTCATCTATTTAAAAAAATAAAAATTAATTTCTTTAAAAAAACGAAATTCTTCATCTATTTAAAAAAATAAAAATTAATTTCTTATTGATTTTCTAATTATAATCCATTTTCAAAAAATCAATTTTCCTCGATTTCAAAACTACAGAATTTTTGTTGATTTTCAAAAATTTAGTCATCAATCGATTTTTACTTTATGTGCATCGAATTTCTATTCGATTCACAACGTATTTTCAAATAATTAAAAAAATGATCGATTCTCAAAACATTAAATTTTAAATCAATTTTTGTTCGATTGTAAATACAGTGAATTTTTGATCAATTCATAAAAAATCAAGTTTTGAATCGGTTTTCAAGAAATCGAATTTTCACCATTTTTCAAAATACAAAATTTTTCATCTACCTATTTTTAATAGATCAAATTTTTACTCAATTCTTTAAAAATAGAATTTTTACTGATTAATCGACATTTTATTTTCAGTATCTCAAATCTTTATTCGATTTCTTTTATAAACACTGAATTTTTAGTTGAAAAAGAAATAACAAAAAATTATACCTAATAAATTTTCAACAAAAAAAAGTTCATTTTCAGAAAATTGAATTATTAATCGATTTTTTATGCATCCTATTTTATTCGATATTTAAAATTCAAAATTTTAATCATTTTTATGTCAAATTGAATTTTTATTAATTTCGGAAAACAATTTTTTTGAATTTTCAATAAATCCAATTTTCCGTAAAATTTGCCTAAAATTTGAACGATTTTTAACACAGCTACTTTTTAACAATTATAAAAAATATTATTTTAAATTAATTTTCTCAATTTTCCAAGTCCTCAACTCGGAGCTCAAAGTGCGTGAAAAAATTGAGAAAAAATTTCGCGTAAATGCTTCGAAGAATTAACACGAAAAGTTTAAAATTTGCCCCATTACTCATTTCAAAAAAGCACTCAGAGGTCAAAAGAGCTATTTATTCGAAAAGGCTTTTGGGATCTTTAATTAGCTATAAGAGGTAGTTGCAATCTGAGCCGGGTCTGGTCCTGCTGCTAATTTAGCCCACACTTTATCGTTTTAAACTTTATGCTATAAGGGCAAGTTCAACAATATTTCATCGGTTATAGAAAAGTCTAGGAACCTACCCAATTATCGAACTATAGCCTTTCATTGATTGAAACCTGCTCGAAGAACTTGCTCAAAATTTTAATGAACTTTACCTGCGAATGGTACCCTTGAAAACGTAATTTTTTTACGAAAGATAGAGGCGTAGAAGAGGCAAAGGAATAAGGATTAGGAATGCTTCTACTCGGTTAGATAATTTTTCAAGTGCAATTATACTCGAAACACTCGTCGTTGCATGAAATGTCAGTTTGAATGAACTCGTAGATGTTAATCTCTCAACCTCAACAATCGTCGTGTTTCCTTTGTAATTTACGAGAGTAAGTTTCATCAGAATGGCTGGTGTTAATACACGAGAAATGTACGTACTTTAACGTACGGCGCTTAATTCACAATACGAGAAATATTTACCGCTAAGCCATAAATCGTAGACATGATTATTAAAACTTGCCATATACCGCGTATAAATACTTTTCCAACTACTAAACTATCCGTTTCCGTGCTCCGTGGTAGGTACCTTTCGAATTCCCCGCTAATCCTAATAAATTACCAGACAGCGTGGTAAAATGACTAACACGTGGTAATTTGGTTGGGATTTCGCTAATGATGACGCCCTTTACAAGTGTAAAAAAAAAAGAAGAGTAAAGTTAGAAAAGTTCAGCTAAGCTTACCTTGGCTACTTCTTTCTTGGTGCAGCAGAAATTAATAAAGGTCAAATTCACGAAATCCGTGCCAAAGACCAAAGTGACCGTTTTCTCTTCCAAGCTATCGGCGGACGAGCCGATATTGACGAGTTGTCGCAATTTCGGATCCTGAAACAAACCAAAAATCACCCAATGAGATTAGCTTTTGTTAATTAAATACGCTTTGCTCTCTTTTTTTGTTATTTACCACGACGTATGACGTATCCAAATCGTATTTCCCAACGCTATACAAACCAAGTAAAGTCGAAAACGAAGGAAATGAAAAGAAAATACATCGTGTATTAGGTTTCGAGCACCCTTGTGCTTTTGAACTTTTCGAGATGCCAATTTTCACGCTTAATTTAATTCACGCAGGCGAAGGAGGAGATCGTCGATCGCGAAATAGAGTGTAAATAAGAAGCTAACGTACGTAAGAGCCACTGCGTTCTCGAAAAAACGCCCCAATCAAAAGCGAAAAAAGCTGAGAAAAAATGCGCGAGCTCACACGCACACACAGAAATACGAGCAAACAAAACGCGATAGCAAGAAAATTAAAATCCAATCAATTTTAACGCTGTTTCAAAATCGCTCCAATTGATAGAAAAAAAAAAAAGCAGAAAAAACAAATTGTCCTTTAAATCGTTAGTAAAGCCACAAAAGAAAACGCGAACGTACCAATTTCTCATTTATTACGCCCTCTCTTGTTCCATTTTTAACTCGCAGATTTTTCATTCGTTCAAATAACAATTAACTTTAAGTTGGGAAAATTTTTTTCGCTGAAAAAATTGTCTTTTTGTTTGAATCGCCGTGTAGCTTTCTACGAATCGATTACGAGTAGAAATTGCACAAATGAGGTTTTTGATCTTTGAATTTATAGCGAATCAGGTTACGTATTCGAAGGATGAGATGGGGAAGGGGGACTAGGCCTTTTTTCGGGTTATGGTTGCAAGTTCACCCCCTCGTTTCTTGCTGCGTTTCAATGTCACCGCCGCCGGTTTTTTCAGAACATTAAAATCTTTCGGAGTTGAATTAAGAGGAAAGTTTTTCTGTATAAAATTTTATATAGCTTTGAAATTATCAGATAAACTCAATAGCTAGCAAAAAATCATTTTGCGAACGAATTGTTCAAATGTATAATCAATTCTCGCGATGATTTGCAAGAAAAAAAAAATTGTTATTCACCAAAAAAAGAAGCATTATCGTTCACGACCAATTCAAAGAAAAATTACTCAATAGTTCACAAACGACTTTGAGAGAAAGGAAAATGATTTATACAAAAAATAGATTTTCAAAAAATCCTGTTGAAAAGAAATGGTTCGTTTACGAACGATTCACTAAAAAATTGTCTCCTTTATTCGCGAACGATTTTTGCGAAATTGATACGTTAGTGTGGTTAAACTGACTCCTTGCTTGCATTAATCTTGCTTCCAATTTATTCTAATATTTTGTTTTTCAACTCTCGAATCACAAAATATTCAAAATTTTAGAAATTCCCTCCAAAAATTTTGTTAAAAAAAACAATTTTGGAAAAAATTTTCTCAAAAAATCCTTTATAAAGTTTCTTGAAAAATTTTGAGAAAACCAGTTGGAAAACTCCTAAATTAAAAAAAAAATATATCTTGACCATTTATTTTTATCTCACACTTCACGTTGTGGTACATCAAACTCTCCTGTCTAATTGCAAAGTAGATCTTCCTCAAAAAAAAAAAAAAAAAAATGAGCTCAATTTCTATCTCAGTTTTTGAGATAATAGGGCAAAAAAGAGTTTCTCTTTGAAATCTTGGGACTCATTCTTGAATACCTAAAAAGTCTACTTTTGAAAATGCTTTCATAAAAAATTTTACTTCTTGAAATTTATTATGAAAATTGAAATTTTCTCATTTTCTCATATAAAATTCTTCTAGGAAAAATATCACAAAAAAATCATTTCAGAAAAAAGTACCTATATTAGATAGAAATTTTTTTATGAAAGATTGTTTTGCATAAGATTTTTTTTTTGAATCTCATAAAAATAATTTTGAAAACATCCTCTCCTCTCTCTTTCTGTAAAAGACTTATTTTCATAAACAAAATACTTAACAGAAAATAGAAAATTGTTGAAATATTTTTTTTTTTTGGAAATTAGCATTTCTACAGTATTCGGAAAATTTCTCGTAATTTTCAAGAAAATCATCTCGGAAAAATTATTTCTATTTTTTTTTCAATTTTTCAAATCATTTAGTTTTGGAAAAATTCAAGAAGAAAATTACATAAATTTTTTTTCTAAAAAATTGAAAAAATATCTTCTTTTGATAGAACGACGAAATAAAGATCACAAGAAACTTTGATTTTTGAAAAAATAATTCTTACAATTTAAAAAAAATCTTCAAATTTTTTCGGTTCAATATTTCGCAAAAAAATCCTACAAAAAAAATATACCCATTCTTTTTTCTAGGCATAAAAGTTGTTTAAATCAAAATTTATCAAATTGTGAATCTATTAAAACTTATAATTACTTCACGTAAAGCATTGAAAGGAGCTATGAGAACGAAATGAATGGCAAAGTTGAGATGATATGAATTGATTATTGGTCGTTATTGTTCACTGAAGAATCGTCCAAAAAATTGTTTTCTATGGAAATGATTGACAAAGAAGAATGGATTCTTAAAATTTTGTTTTAAAAAAATTTTCCGTTCCAGAACGATTTGCAAAGAAAATGAATCGTTCATTCGTAAACGATTCACTCAAAATTAGAACTCATGACAATTTTTCTGATCCCCTCCCTTAGTTTTTCTAAATTTTTAGGCCATTCAATTTTTTATTTTTTTACGATTTCAAAATTTTCTTGATTTTTTTACCTACGGTAGATTGCAATTTTCCATATTCTTCCTGTTTTCTATATTCCTTCGTAAATAGGTATTCATTTTTTCAATGCTTTTACTTTTCATAAAAAATTAAAAAAAATAAATTCTTATAAAATTTAATTTTTTTAGAGATTTTTCAAATTTTTATTTTTCTACAATTTTCCAAATTTTTACGTTTTTATACCTAATTTTATCATGTTTTTTTTTGCATTACCTAAATTGCTCATTTTTTTCTAGTTTGTAATTTTTTCTTAGTTTGTAATCTTTCTTTTCAATTTTGAAATATTTAAAATTTCAAAATACTTTTTTGTGGTTTCTCAATTTTTAAATTTTTTTTTGATCTCTCAACATTTTAATTAGGTATTGGTAGGTATTATTAATTTTTTTATACACTTTGATATAAGGTAGTTGCACCAGTGGTGGACCCTTATAGTGGAAGTGTCTTATAAAAAACATTCTGGTTTAAAAACTAATAACGTTGGCGAAATGGTGAATATACTAAACGATTCCTTGTGTATTCTACTACAAAATGCGCTATAATTTTTTAATTTTACTTCATTTCTCTGAAAATTACGACCATTTTAAGTGAAAAAATAGAAAAGTCCAGTAGTTGGTCAAGATAATCTAGTAGTTGACCACCCAGTTGTTGGTCACGCGCTAGTAGTTGATCACCCAGTAGTTGGTCAATCAGATTATGACAACGGCTCTCAACCATTTAATTTTTAAAAAAATCAATAAGTATTCGGTAAAATTGTCACTCATTAGCCATGAGAAAGAGAAACTATCATTTTTCGTAAATATTTACAAATTTTTTGCATGATCAACCACAAGAACTTTACAAAAATTTCGTAAGTCTAGTACTTGATCAAAATGATCAACTACTGGCTAAACACCATTTTTTCCTTCCAGTAGATAGTCACCGCCATATTTGATAGAATTTTGGCAATATTTTTTATTTTAATGAAGAAATGGAATCTCCAAACTCTTCTGATTCAGGTCCAAATGGTTATATTTCAAGTTTTATTAATCTTAATAGTGTAAAATTCATATTTCGACAACACTTCGGCTTAACAAAAATCTTTAGAATTGGCATCATTTTGAAAATTGTTCTAACAAAAAAATTTCAGACGATCATTATTAATTACTTGAACAGAATTGATTCAAAACTTTTATGTGGTTCTATGCAGAAATGTTCCAGGTTTGCTCTAAAAAAATTTTCTGAAGCTATTTTAAAAATACGCTTAATTATAAACATTTTTCTTCTCAAGTGACCCATCACTGGGTCGTGGCCAACGACTGGTGCAACTACCTTACCATAATTTTTTCATTTTTCCAAAATTTTCAATTTTCATGGATTTTAGATCATTTTTTCAGTTTTTCTGAATTTTTCAATCACTAAAAACTTCAACTTTTGATATTTCGTATTGCTAATAAGTAAAAAAAAAGAAAAAAAAGATTCAAAAATCTACAGATAAGTGTATAAAGAGGGTATCTAAGTACCCTATTTAAAGAAGGGTTTATGCGTGGGCGTCTATTCTACGTACTTATTTACCATTGAAATAAGCTGAGGTACATATTCATCCCATCCTTGCGAACGATCTGCTTAAAAATCCGAACGTTTGCAAAACGTTCGAACCATAAAAAACTCCATTATTTGTAAAAGATTCATTAAGTGATCAGCCCCAACGAGAACATTTCAGTTCAAATTGCACAAAAATTACATTTCTGTCTCTTAATTGCTAATTCGTTTAAAATTTAGAATTCCAATTCGAAACAAGAAAATAAAAATAATCTTTACGGGGCGAATAATTCCTTAAAAAACGAGCTCTTTTTGCCAATTCAATTCTTTTTTATTAAGTACATTGTAGGATTGTACTGCTAAAAAAAAATCATAAAAAAAAAATCCGATAAATCGTCAGTTGAAAAATAAGTACATAATTTATTAAAGCACGTAAATCACACACATACGACCTCCCACAGGATATACGAGGTAATAGGGTATCACAAAACCGAGGCTAATTTGCCACTCTCACGCTATGTCTTTGGTTAAACCACTTTATTAAAAGGTACTATTCGTACAGTCGAATAATAATCGAAACGTTGGTAAGAAAAATATCTTTATTCGAGCCTCATTCGTCCAGACCGATTTAATTCTCGCATCGAGAAATTACCAATCGAGAAATCGTCCCTGTGGAAACTGCATTCTGCACTGTGCTGAGAAAAGCTCCGGATTTATCGGCTTATGCACCAAAATGCGACTACGGGCATGGGCATTCGGCCAATCAGCTGTTTATAGCTGCTGCACCAGCATCGGAACAAATTACAAGCTCGCGTATAACGATTACCCGCATATAATTGCTACTTGGTACTTGATAGCTTTACCATGGTCGGACATGTTGAACTAGGAGTATATATTGCGGCAAACGAGAAACTCAAATGGCTAGTAAATTAATAATAAAACACGCTAAGCTTATTAGTTCAATTTAGTGTAACAAAACGGCGCACGGGAGCGAGCAAGGCACAAGGCATAGAGCTGAATTACCTGCTGTAAAACTGTGTGGCGTTTTTAACGTTGATTTTAATCGAACCGAGAGCTAAATTATTTCCTCATCGGGTGTCGTTCTTCTTTTTACAATAAGTACCTCTCCGCTTCCTGCCTGCTCAACTCTTTATCTTTCCACCTCGTTGCGTTTTTTTCCTCCTGCCTACACTAGTCGGTGGTTCTTTTTTTCTATATCCCACGCAAATATATATGGCAAGGTACTCGCAGGGCTGGGCAAACTCTTGCGGGAGTTGGAGTTGAAGTGCACCCTTTTTTCAGCTCTTTTTCAACCCCAATAGAGTGCGTTTCTATGATTCTCAAATTTTTGTTCTCACTCTACTCTTTTTGAGAAAAAATCTCATTTCACAAATTTTTGAAAAGAAGGGCTCAAAATTATTTTTTTGTGGGGGGGGGGGGGATTTTCATAGTCTCAATTTTTTAGATTTTTTTTCTTCAATTTTTTTAGTGAAAAACTATTTTAATTTTTTAGAGAAAAAATATTTCAATTTTTTACAGAAAAAGTGTACCTATTTTCAAATTTTTGCAGGAAAAAAATATTTGAATTTTTTTGGAATCAAAATTTTTTATTTTCTCAAAACGATATTTCTCAATTTTTCAGATTTTTTTTTCAATTTAAAAAAAATGTTTTTAAATTTTTTTGGAAGAAAAAATTATGATTTTTGGTGTTAAATTTTTTCATTTTTTTTCTTTTTGCATCCAATCAAGTAGGTACCTAATTTTTAGAAGAAAAATCTTTTCGGAATGAAAACCCAAACTTTTTCAAAGTAAAAATATTTTCCAAATTTTTGAAAAGAATGGCTCTCAATTTTTGGGGGAAAAAATTTAATCGTCTCAATTTTTTTCAATTTTTTTTTTCAATTTTTTAGTGAAAAACTATTTCAATTTTTAAAAGAAAAAATATTTCAATTTAAAAAAAAAAAAAAAAACTATATTCTCAAATTTTTGCAGGAAAAAAAATATTTGAATTTTTATGGAATCAAAATTTTTTCATTTTCTCAAAACAATATTTCTCAATTTTTCAGATTTTTTTTTCAATTAAAAAAAAAGTTTTTGGAATAAAAAATTATAATTTTTGGGGTTAAATTTTTTCATTTTTTTTTGCAGCCAATCAAGTACCTATGGTACCTAATTTTTAGAAGAAAAACCTTTTCGGAGAAAAAACATTCTGAATTTTCATTGGAATCAAGTTAAAAAAATAATTATGTAGGCAAGTGCATTATATGTATCTCAATTTTTCCGAAAAAAATTCATTAATTTTGAGGAAATTTGAATATACGAGTTGGGCATTTTTTTTGCAAAGGCTATAGCAGGATAAGCATAGGTGAATCGGCCTCAGACGCCATTTTCGATTTTTTTTTCAAAAAATCTTTTTGTAGTGGTAAAATATGATTTTAGAACGTATCGTGAAATTCCCATCCCCCTCGAGGGGGCTGGTACCTCGAAAAACATAGTTTTCACTTTTTCGGCGTTATCTCAGCCGTTTTTCGGCCGATTGAAGTGAAACTTGGTGGATGGTAGAAGGTTACGAGTACCAATATGCACAATTTTTTTCAGATTTTTCTGACCTTGAAAATGACCTTGAAATGCGTTTTGAAAACTTTGACAGCCGTTTAAAAAAAAAAAAAATACACGCATACCGCGATAAAATTACCATATGTTTTTAGGTGTATTTTGAACGTCTGTGAATTTTTTTGGATTTTTCCGAGTGGTGAAAATTGCCTAAAATGGCGAAAAACCGCGTTTTTTCAACATTTTACGCATGTACGCAGGGTGAAATTGAGTTTTGGTTGTACGCTCGCATTATGCAGTATCATGTATTAACAACCATTTCAAGACGTATTTTGAAATTTTGCCCCTTTTTAGGGAGGTGGTGCCTCAAAAACCACGATTTTCATTGTTTTCGAATATTTTTCAACCGATTGAAAGGTGTGAAAAAAATCATTAATTTTGAATTTATGATTCAAAAATTTTTTTTGGAATAAATTTTTTCCAAGTCCCAGCAGATTTGGATTTTTTTTGGTACAATTTTAACCCTATAACTTTAGGACTTCTGGCGTAATATTTCGAGTATTAATTTTGCAGAAATTATAACTCATTTTTTGAACCAACTTTTTCAACTTTCTTCAGATTTGACCATTTTTTCGTATACTTAATTCAACTCTATAATTGTAGGGCTTCTAGAGTAATAATTTCGAGGAAAAATTCATTACTTTTGAAGAAAATTTGAATTTATGATTGATTTTTTTTCAACTCCCAGAAGATTTGGAAATTTTTTCGTACGATTCATTCCTACAACTGCATGACTTTTGGAGTAATTAGATATTTCTCAAATTTTTGCATGAATTTTTTTCCATCTTTTCATTTTTTTGAAACAATAAAATTTCTCAATGTTTTTTAGAATAATTTTTTGTTTCAATTTTTTTTTTGGGGGGGGGGTAATTTTTTCAATTTTTCCGAGTAAAAAAAAACGTTCCAATTTTTTTTCATTTAAAAAAAATATATCTTTTTGAGTGTAAAAGCCTCGATTTTTTGAAATTTGTGAGTTTCTCTTTTTCAGAATTTTTTCTCCTTTTTTTTTCTTAAAAGAAATACTAAATTTTTTCGAAATAAAAAAAAATCTTTTTCTCATTCAACCTCTTCTGAAAAAATCCAGCTCCATCCCGAAAATTGACACAATTTGATAGAATTACTGACCATCAGTTCTTGCTTTTTTCGTGCAAATTTTTGTTTTGCACTTAAAATTGAAAAAAAATCAGAGTTGAAAAAAAGTTGGTGTTGGAACGTATTCTTCTTTTGCCGGAGTTTGGCCAGCCTTGAGTACTCGCGTAGTTCAATTTGACTTTCATAAAGGGCTGATTGCGAGAGCTTTTTTGTGCCCTAACACATGCATACGAGAGCTTAATGATTTAGCTCGGTCTCGGTGCCAGGATGAGCTATATTCAACACGTTGAAATACCATTTCGCCCGTTTGAATTATAGTATAGAATGTACTTGTGCGCTTGTGTTGTTTTTAATTGAAAATAATAAACAACGCGCAGAGGAGATAACAAACAACAGAGGGTGATACTCGAATCGTTGTCGTTTTATCTCTCTTCCTTCGTACACGCCATAAACACAACTACAACACTAATGTCATATACGAGTAATATCTCCCAATCATACCCTGCCCTGCCCTGATACTTCGTCACCATTTACACAATAATTTCTCGTTCCAATACAGCATTACACCTGCAAAGCTTTTTCCCATTTTTTTCATTTCCCCGAACGAAGCAGCAAACTGATATAGGTACTAGCTAGGTACAGTAGGTGTAGTACCTCTACGTACTATACACTTTATGCAGATATTTATCGATCTTTTTCAAGTTATGATAACGCGCATATGCAACGTTCGGTTTTCAACAGGTACGTTCGTGTTGAACCGCATCCGTACATCACTATTTGTCCTATTTACTCGATTACGACCAAGAAGCTTTTCTAAATTAACTGTGTAAAGTGTCGAAGTCGAATCCGCTAACGTTACGCTGCTACTTTGGTAGACTGTGCTTGTAGGTTCTTTGCACACTGTACCAATTTATACCAACAACTTTCTCCCAAAACTTGCAATGAGCGGGTTTTACCCTTGCTCGTTTCGTACAAAGTATATACTCTGCTGCGTCCCTAGACTTCGGCTAATACCTTAAATACACATTGTTAATGTACACCGTGTTTTCCAACAAATTTTACTACTTTAATGCGTTAAATACGTTATATAGCTCTTTGCAGCACTATGACGTTAAGTACTCCAGTATATACGTACTATACATATATCGTGCTGCAGATTCTGGCCTAATATATTAAATCTAAGGTCGAATTTTCGTACCGGCTATTTTTTTTGTTGCATAAAGTGCGTCGCTCGAATCTCGTCGTCGACGTAACTGAGAAAAAGCTCCACTTAGGAGTGAGCGAATGACAAAGATAAGTTTCCCACTTTACGGGCAGCTAATTACGAGCGAGCTGTTAATGAATGTACGAGGTATAGGAGTAAAAAGTGTGCGGGGGTATTTATAATTTTGGATGAGTCTGTGAAATATGTACGTACGAGTAGAAGATCTTACCTACATAGATCACGATTACCACGGTAAAAGCAGGCAGAGAAAATAATTTTGAATTATTGTATCATTTTTTTTGGACAGATTATAATTTCCTCCTTTTTCTTAAAATTTTTTGAATTTTTTCAGGCTTATTTTGAAGAACGGTTTAAAAAAATTATACATTTCCAGAAAAAAAAATGTAAGAAACTTCTAAGTAGGAAAATAAATTTCCTCATCAACAAACAATGTCTCCAAATAAAAAATCTATCCTCGCAAAGAAATTGTTCAAAAAGAAACCTTCGAGAAAATTGTATTGAAAAAAAAAAATCTTTCTAGAAAAAAAAAATTCCACGGGGAAAAATATCTCTAAAGAAAAAAATTCTCTATTAAAAAAATGTACCTAAAAATGATCTCAGGAGTAATGATTTGTGAATTATATGACATGACATGATCGACATGACAGAAAAAAAATTAAAAACATATTAAGAGCGCTCAGAAAAAAAAAATTAAATAAGAATTATTTTACGCGTAAAAACATCAATTTTTTGACAGAAAAATACTCTTTAAAAAAGTGCTTTGGCAAGAAGATCAATTGAAAAAGTTAAAAAATACAAAGTAATATTCTCAAAAATTAGAAACGAGGAAACGACTACGGTTTGAAGAAAAAAAAACAATCTTCAGCAAAAAAATCTTCCCGGAGTAAAAATTCGATTCTTAAAGAAAACATTGTAGGTACGCAGAAAAATCGTAGAAAAATTATTCCAATTCCGCACAATTTTTACAGAAAAATTCTCTTCAAAAAAAAAATCATAACAAAGAATTTTACTAAAAATTTGAGAAAATTAATTCAAAATGAATTCCTTTTTAGATTAAAAAATACACGAAAAAGCGGAGAAAATTGAAAAGCAATATTCAAAAAAAAGTAAAAAAATAAATTTAAAAAATGAAAGAGATATAAAATACATTAAAAAATAGGAAATGAAAAAACAAAAAAATCGAAAAAAGAATTTAAAAAAGACTAAAAGCTGCAAAAAAAAACCATAATAAAAAAAGATCCTCCTTGAACAAGAAAAGAAAAATAATTTAAAACAGTTTTTATAGATAAAGACAAGAACTCTCAGCAAAACAACCGCACAAAAATGATTCCAATTTTAGACACTTTTCACGAAAAAATCCTCTTGAAAAAAAAAAAAAAAAAACAAACATAAGGTTAATTTTTTTTTTAAGTGACCAAATATTTGAGAAAATGAATTTAAATTAAGAAATGCGGTGAAAAATGGAGAAAATGGCGAATTTAAAAAGTTGAAAAAATTGTGGGAAGTTGTCAAAAAAAAATGAAAAATCTTGAAAATGGAAGAAATTTGTAGGTAAATATTTAAAAATTGGCAATAAAAGTGAAAAAACAATGCAAATTTCAAAAAATAAAAATCGAGAGAAATGGAAATTTCCAAAAAAAAAAAAAAAATGAATAAATAATTAGAACTGTAAGAAATTCCTAAACAAAAAAAAATGGAAAAATAATCTTGACAGTTTGACCAAAAATAAAGTTCTTGAAGAAAAGAGCTCTTTGGCAGAAATAAAAAAAAATCTCAAAAAAACTACTCTAAATTTTCCACGAACTTTAGGACAGAAACTTTGCTAGAAAAAAGAACTATTGTCAAAAAAATTCCATTGAAAAATTATTTTATTTCTATTTTTTTTAATCCAGAAAAATGATACGTTCAGCAAAACTGATTCTCTCAAACACAAAATTCTGGAAAAAAATTTTTTACTCAAAAATTTTCAAAAGAAACGGAAAGATTAAATTAGCCAAAAAATTGGCAGAGAAGAAGTGCTTTCACATTCGCCAAACAAAATTCAACAGGAAAATATTTTTTCAAGTTGAAAAGTACATCATTTTTTTTTTTGGGGGTGGGGGGGGGGGGACTTCCAATGAATAAATTTTTTGATAAAAAATAAGCCTAATTTTTTCCGAAATTGAATTATTTTTGAAATCAAGAGTTTGATTTTTGATTAAGTAATTTTTTTAAAATTCCTCTGAGAAAGCCAATTCTTATCAAGGAAAAAGTTCTTGATAAAAAAATATTTTTATACCAGAAAAACTTGTCTGGCAATAAAAAAATGTTTGGACAGCTCCTAAGTTTCAAGTCAAAAGTCATCCTTCCAAAAATCATCTCAGAAAAAATTATTTTGGCAAAAAAATACTACCTATGAAAAATAATCCTAAATGTTCTTCAAAATATTGAATGCTGTACTTGATAAATTTTTAAAAATGTTTTTTTTTAAATCGGATTTTTGATTAATTTTCAAAAAATTTCTCTTGAAAAAAATACCCTTACGAGGGAACCTTGACAACTCGTCAACTGAGATTGTGCTGAAATTTGGCTTATTAAAGGAGAATGTCACCCAGATCTCAGAACCAAATTTTGAGCTACCGAAGTTGATTTTTCGATTTTTGGCGAATTTTTGAAAATTAAGAAAATAGCAGGATGATTTTCTGGAGAAATTGACTGTTCTGAAAATTTTTTCATAGGTACACAAAATTTTCGAGTGGTGAAAAAAGTTACACGTGTCAACTGCATGGTCATCTCAAAATTTGGGTTCAATTATGCTAATCGACTGATGACATCACACCAAAGCTATAGGATTAAATTTTTAGCTGCTGAAGTTAATTATAGCGTCATCTGGAGCGATTCCAGTGCGCTGGAGAAAAGTCAACTTCGTAAATAGTTGCATCGACTTGGGAGGTCGACTTAAGTATATGAAATGATTTTCAGAATTTTATCTGGAAACTTACAATTTTAGTAAATAATTCATTTATAATAATTAAGTATATTGATTTACCAATGGGCTATTTTTGCCATTTTAAAAAATTCTCCAAAAATCGAAAAATCAACTTCGGCAGTTCAGAATTTGGTTACAAAGTCTGGGTGACATGCTCTTTCAGTGAGCTAAATTTCAGCTCAATCGAAGTTGAGATTCGACGCAAATGACTAAATAGTCGAGCGTCGTAAAATAAAATTATTATGATGATGAAGTTGAGAGTTTTCAAGGCTCTCTCGTTAGTATTAATTTTCATCAACTAAAAGTTTTTTGGCAAGCAAATCTTTTTGGAGTAGAAAAATTTTCCTTTGACCAAAAAAAATAAAAATAAAAATAATCAAGTATAATATTGTTCAAAAACTCTAACACGAAAAATGTGTTTTAATAATCACTACAAAAAACTCTCTCAAAAAATATTTTTCAGCGGATATTTTTTGGGAAAATATGCCTTCTAAAGAAAAAAAAATCTCCGAGCAAAAAGTCCGTTTTGAAAAACAATAATATTCTATTTTATTGACTAAAAAAATTAATTACAAAAAAAAAAAAAAAACATTGAAAATGGTGCTCTTAATTTCTCAAGTCTCAACATGAAAAAATATTTAGAAAAAGCTTTTCTTAAGAAACCTACTGGTGAGAAAACAACTTTTCAAAAAAAAAATCTCAAGTCAAAAATGAGACAATTTTTTTTTGAAAAAAAAAAATCATCAAAAAAAATTCTCTCAGCTATAAAGTTCTTAATCTTTTTTTTTTAAATCTAAAATACGCCTACATAAACTTATGAATGATCTTGGAAAAATTTCAAACAAAGATAAAACTACTAACCAAATTAAAGAAGAAAGAAAGAAAATCAAAACCCTCTTATAATCCTCATCCCAAAATCCATCTTCATATCAGACGAACAGCTCAGCCACACTCAAACCGCACACCGCATCGCCGTACAGAGTACATTCGAAAATCAAAATCTCGCATTAAAGCCTTCATTAGCATAATTTTTTCATAATTCCCCCCCCCCCAATGAACCGCCGACCCTGCAACTTCTAACCGTATAACGCCGTCGGCCACATGCGAAGAGATTCATTCGGCTTCGAGTTGGAGAGAAGAAACCACCGCCAAAGACAATTTTGCGATACGAGATTAAATTTTAATTTACTCGGTCCGTTGTACTATGGCGAAATTGATCGAAGACTTATTAAAAAGGCTTATACACACAGCAGCGAGCGGGCAGACTGAGAAAACGAGATACCAGCTACAGATAAAAACAGACACACGCGCTCGTACGGGGTTCCAGCGAGACTAGAGGTGGTGTATTTTGGGAAACCGCGGTTAATAAATCTTAATATCGTCTTAAACTGTACCCCAAACAGTTTACCGCATGCCGGCAGACCGCGGATACATTTTAGCGCCGCGGACAAGATTAATTAAGTATCAAAAAAACACAAAAAAAAAACCACAGGGGAAAAAGTACTTTCGTCGTGAGAGACTGCGACTTGTCGCGGTTTAAATTTTGGCCACGAAATTACACCAGTAGTAAAATATTTTATATTATGTGTACGTATCTAGGTCTTAAAAATTTTCCAAGCTTTTAGAATCGATAAAGCCCAAAGACGTTTGTAAAATTTATTATTTTATCGCCAAAAATATAGTAAGTATACGATACAAGTTTCCCCTGCAGCCCGTATCAGCTCGACGGTCCTGTATTTCATATTAAATACAGCTACAACAACAATACCACACATATAGTGCCAGAGAACGTCATAAACACGACATACAACAGTGATTTTTTTCTCTATTTTATATACCTTGTATAGGTACAGGGTGTTCTGGAAGTTTACGCTCAAACTTGAGATTTAGATGTAATCGAGAACCGGGTACAATAAGACACTTCATATGCACCAAGTGCCTATCTCGATTTTAAAGGGGTAGTGGTAGACAAAAATATCAAAATTATATCAAAGCAATACATGAAACAGAGTTAAACATTCGAGAGGAATAAAAAAAGTTATGTGGAAAATTTGCTCATCTTTGAAATTGAAGGAGCTACAACACTTTCAACAATGAAAAATACAATGAAGCTCCAGAAAAACATCGATTTCTAAAAGTTTTGTGCAGCGCCTTAGTTTTCAAAATTAGGGCAAATTTCTAGAACTTTTTTTTTGTTCTCAAGAAGTTATATCTACATCTGTTTTATATATTTTCTAATTGTAGATATTGATGGCATTTTGAAATTTTTGTAACCTGCTTCCCTTTAATATTGCAAAATTTATTAAAAATAGGAAATGACCAAATTTTTAAAATTGTAAAAATTTATTTCACATTTAGATGAATTTAGAAATTTGATCAATTTGGCTGAAATTTAGAAAGGATATTTTTTCCTACTGAATATTAAAAAAATTGTGAACATTTATCAAAAACTTGAATCATCCATTCAAAATTTTTGAAAATTTGGTTGAATTTTCAAAGTTGATCAAGTTTTAAAAATGTATTCAATTTTGAAAATTATTTGAGAACTTGACTAGATTTTAAAAATTGATTCAATTTCAGAAATTTATTGAAAATTAAAAAAGACCAAAATTATTTAAAATTTAGAAATGATAATTTTTTTTAAATTGAATTTTTAAACATTTATCAAACTTCAAGTAACCATTCAATTTTAAATTCAGATGAGTTTTCAAAATTCATCCAACTTCAAAAATTTATTATAATTTGACGTTTAGAAATGACCAATTTGGAAACTAGTAGAAATTTGCCACCCTTTAAAAATTGACCCTATCAAATTTTTGAAAATGAATTTTAAAAGTGATTTAAAAAATTATTAAAATTCAGAAATGACTAATTTTTGACTTCTTAGTCTTACTGAGTTAGGAAAATTGTACAAAATTATAAAACTTTAAAAATTGTCTATTAAACTTTTTTTTTGAAAATTAAGCTGAATTTTCAACGATATGATCTAATTTCAAAAAATTATCCAATTTTGAAAATTTAACCTTTTTTAAATTTCTTGATTTAGCTGAATTTTAGAATTGATCAAATTTAAAAAATTCATGAAAATTAAGGAATGACCCTTTTTTGAGGTTTTTTTTACAGGATTTGGAGAATTGTAAAAAATTATCAATTATCAAATTTTAAAAATTTACCATTTAAATTTTTTTTTAAATTTAGCTGAGTTTTTGAATTTGATGTAATTTTAAAAATTTATTAAACTATGGAAATTAATCAAATTCGAAAAACTGAATTTAAAAATGTGATATAATTTAATCAAATTCATTGAAATTAAAAAAATGCCTAATTTTTTATTTTTGCAGAATTATTACACTTCGAAAATCGACCATTTGAATTTTTTGAAAATTCGCCTGAGTTTTCAAATAAGATCTACCTAATTTCAAAAATTTGTCGTACTTCAAAAAGTAACGTAGGTATCAGAATTTTTTTAAAGTACCTACCTATCTAAAGTTTCAATTTTTTTTTTTTTTTTTTTTTTTTGAAAATTCAAGTTGATTAGATTTTAAAAATTTGTTAACTTTTAGAAATGATTAATTTTTAATTTTTTACGGAATTTGGAAAATTGTAGCAATTTAATACGATTCGAAAAAATATCAGTTTTTAAAATTTTTGAAGAGGCTATAAATTTAAAAAATTGATTCAATTATATTTTTATTTAAACAATTTTTCAGATTTTTTCCGAATTTGGAGAATTGTAAAAATTCATCACACTTCAAAAATCGACCATTTCAAATATTTTGAAAATTGGTCGAAGTTTTTAAATTTGACTTTTTTTTAATGATCAAATTTCAAATATTTGTACCTATTGTATTCAAAAAAATTAATAAATTCTCTAAAAATTTATCAAAAATTTAACTTCATGCATATTTTAAAAAAAATAGGTTTGATTTTTTTTTAGTTTGAAAATTTAAAAAAAAAATAACTGATTCATTTTCAATTTATTAAAAATATTTAGAAAAGATCAAACTTTAAAAAATCGTAAACCACTCAATTTTTTTGAAAGCTTATCAGAATTTTCTAAAAGTAGATCTAATTTTAAAAATGATTCAATTTTAAATTGACATCAATTAACAAACTTTCTGAACTGACTTTTCTCAATTCAAAAAATTGAATAAAATTTTAAAAATAGATTTAATTTCAAAAGTTTATCAAAATTTAGAAATGATCGAATTTTGGGAAAATTGATTATGAAGAAATCGGTTTTTCTTATGTAGTATGTAATTGTTGCGTTAGTTCTTCATTTATCATTTTTTGTGGATGCTCTCTGCCTTTTCCTAAATTTGATACTGCCTAGTGTACATAATATTTTTCAAAGTTCATAGTAGGTACTCGGTTGTATCGAAATCTCAAATTTGGATATTTACTTCTGAAACACCATGTACAACTATTATTTTTTCACATCTGTTTGACATTTTTTTGCAGAAGAAAACCGCCTGGTTTGTAATAAAACAACCTCCTTAAACTTGCGTTTTTGATCTCAGTGCTGGGAAAAAAGAAAAAGAAAAAAGGGGAAAAAAGAATTGATTTGTAAACAAGGCCTAGAGGGCAAAGAATAAAGACCTGCTATATTAAACGCATAGAAAAAGGAATGTTTACGTCATTGTTCAAAGAGCTTATTACACTTTTTCTTTTGGGGAATTTTATTTTATTTTTTATCGTTCCACTTTTGAAAAGTGCCTACACCTAAATGCGAACCGAGCTCCTAAACTTGTTTGAGAAAATTGGCAAATGTTGTAAACGTAGACTCGAAATGAGAGAAAATATTGTCGAATATCGTGCACCTTGAATCCTTGATAGTTCAAAAGATGAAACGACCACCAATTGCCACCTCCGCTTCTGTCGTCGACTGTGACTTCGATCAAAAAACAAGTTCGCGCTTATTTCACTTCACTTTCGCCGCCATGGCGCTCGCTAGCACCTCTTTCGTGTTTTTCTGCTTCTTATTTTGTTTCTCTCTTGGACGCGTTTAGCGGCATACGCACATTCGAAAGAAAGTAGACAGTACGAGGACCAGAATTCGCAGCAGATTATCTAATTTGCATCCGAAATTTTTATCGTACCGTGTATTAAAAAATTTCTTCTTTTATGTAACACTACTTCTTTTTTTTCCTTGCATTAATGGCCGGACAAAATTATAATTCAGCGTTGATAACTGCGTCAGAGAGGCGCGATTTTACTGTACAGTATATTATAGCGATAATGTTGCGTATACATAACTTCTCGTCGTCAGCTATTAGTCGACCGGTCTCCAGCAGTTTTCGTAGAATACCGTCTACGCAATATACTCGTAGTTTCGCAAATTACATTTACATTTATCGTAAATTTTTTTCATGCAGTTGGGAAATGTTTCCGATGTTATTTTTTGTAGCTATAAATAAGTCGAATTATCGGTCGCATGAACTGATGAAGGATTCTGCTATAAAAATAAAGTTTCGATAATTTTTTTTGTTTTGAAAATTGAATTTGATTTTGTAGACAGAAAGAATATTGGTTGAGAACTTACGATTTTTTTTAGAGTTGAGTTGGTTACACAAGGTGTTCAAAAAAATTTCACAAGTAGAAAGGAACAGGAATAAAAAATGCAAGATTTATGAATTATGAGAAATGCCTTCATATATATATAGAAGGAAAGACAGTTTTACCTACCTAAAAATTTACCCTTACCTATCCATCGAGACCAGGACAAAAATATACTTATTTTACCGATGCAAACACTTTCGAGATAATTGAAAATAAAAAATTAAAGAAATTCAAAATTTAAAAATAAGACAAAAATTCTAATTAAAAAATGATTTCACAGATTATTTAAAAACTCAATAAAAATACAATTCATTTTTAAATGTATTTTTTCAAAAAATGGAAAAGTCGAAAATAAAATGAAACCAGAAAACAGGGGAAAATAAAATTGAAAATAATTAATACTGATTTTTTCTTAAAAAAAAAAAAAAAAAAAAAAAACATAATAAAGTAGAAAGAAATTGAAAACTGAAAAATGATTACACATTTCTAAAAATACAATAAAAAATGATCTGCTATAATTTTTTAAATGGGCAAAAATGACGATAAAAAGAATTCAAAATCTAAAAATTTAAGGAAAAAAAAATAAAAAATGACCAAAAAAACTGAAACCAAAAAAATTTGATAATAAAGCACCTATTTTGAAAATTTTAATTTAAAAAAAATAGGTAAGTACAACAAAGAAAAACAAAATCAAAAATAAATTCAAAATTTGAAAATGATTTTTTCAAAACTTGAAACACGAAAAAAATCAATTTGAAAAAAATCAAAAATTGAAGAATTAGGTAGGTATGAATAAGTAAAAAATTGGAAAAAACAAAACTAGAAATATTTACCAATAATTATCAAAATCACTTAATTCATCGTTTAAAAAAATTTGTAAAAACTTATTTTAAAAATATAATAACATAACATACTTAGTTAAAAATTAAAATGGCAACAAAAAATCAAAATTAAGAATTTTTATTTAAATTTAAAAATGTGTAAAAAGTTCTAAAAATTCAAAATCCAATTTTCAAAAAATGAAAAAGTGATTTAAAAAATTAATCTAAAAATAAATGGCCAAAAGTATAGGTAATTGACAAAATAAATAGGCTAATAATATTTTTGAAAACGAAAAAAAAATTAAAAATTCAGAAATGTTAAAAATAAAACATACTTATTGGAAACATTTTTTAATACAAATATTTACGATTTAAAAATTAGAAAAAAAATTTAAAAATCAATTTGAGAAAATTGAAAAAATACGAATTACTAAAAATTGGATATAATACCTACATAATATTAATAAAAAATCTAATTGACCAGTAGGTATAGAGTAACTCAAAATGTCAAAAAATAGGAAATGATTGAAAATAAAAATGGTAACTATAAAATTAAAATATGAAATTAAAAATAAGCAGGTACATATTGTTCTCAATAATTTATAGGTAAATTTTGGAAAAAGTTTTAAAAGTTTTAAGTCTCAAGTTCAAAAATGTAAAAAGGGGAATATTAATTCAACTTCAAAACTTAAAAAAAGGGAAAAGTGAAAGAAGAAAGCTGATCAGAAAATTTAGAAACGTTATAATTATTTGACAAGATAAAAAATATATTTACCTATTTGAAAATTGAAAAAAAATTATGTACATGAAAAAAATGAAAAGTTATTAAATTTTGAAAATAAATATTGAAAGAAATTGAAGAATTTTTCAGGAACTGAAAAGGAAAAAGGAAATAGGAAGAATGCAAAATTTAAATAAAAATTGGAAAAAATTTCAGTTCCAAATGGTTAAGAATTTTTAAAGAACTCAAAACATGAAAAAAAAATTAAAAATTAAATAATTAAAAAAAAAATTAATTAAAAAAAAAAATTTAAAGAATAATTTGAATTTAGAATAATTAAAATTAAATGAATGAGTGAAAAATAGGAAAAAACGAAAATTACAATAAGTACCGTAGAGTGGGGCTACTTTGAACAAAAATTTCCACTTTTAGCTGATTTTTTTCTTCGAAAAAATCAGCTATTAAATTTGACCCGTTGGTAGCAGTGGGGGGTGGGAGTGATATTTCTCGACGTTTTATGACAAAATATGACGATTGACACCAATTTTGGTATTTCTTTATATATAACTATATATATTATGTATGTATGTATGTATGTATAGACTAAAATTTGTTGGTGCGATAACTCGAGTTATAATTGATGGAATTACTTGAAATTTATGTCAATGGTAGAGGGTCATTGGGAATAGAAGCCTATTGAATTTGAGCAAAATCGGTTCGCGGGTTCGCGAGATATCCGCGATCAAAATTTTCAAAGCTCATTAGCTCCTTAAATATGGCAGATGGGTGAAATTTGTTCATAACATTTTCTGTAGTAGAGATCAAAATTGATTCAAAAATGCAATCGTTCAAATGAATCAGTCGTTCGCGAACGATTAGTTCGAATGAATCAGTCGTTTGCAAATGTTTCATTCAAATGAATCAGTCGTTCGCGAACGTTTTGTTCAAATGAATCAGTCGTTTGCGAACGATTTGTTCAAATGAATCAGTCGTTCGCGAATGATTCGTTCAAATGAATCAGTCGTTTGCGAACGATTAGTTCGAATGAATCAGTTGTTTGCGAACGATTAGTTCGAATGAATCAGTCGTTTGCAAACGTTTCATTCAAATGAATCAGTCGTTCGCGAACGTTTCATTCAAATGAATCAGTCGTTTGCGAATGATTCGTTCAAATGGATCAGTCGTTCGCAAACGTTTCGTTCAAATGAATCAGTCGTTCGCGAACGACTTCAATTGAACTGATCGATCAAGTTTCAAATGAATCAGCAATCAGTTGTTTGTGGACGATTAGTACAATTGAATCAGTAGTTCGCGAACGAATATTTTTAAAAGATTTTTCAATTATTTTTAGCTTTTTTGTTGTGTTTGGTTTTATTCATTCTTCACAATTTTCCAATAAACAGTTTATTAAGAAAATTGAATCCAGTAACATTATCAATTTGTTAGAGTAGGTATAGTTATTGGAAAGAAAATGAGTTCCATCATAATTTAGCTAAATTTTAAAAATTTGATTAGAGTTACAATGATATGAGTAGAAGGATAAGACAACAATAATTGATGGAGCATTCATAAGAATAAGAAAAACCAGAAAAAAAATCAGCTTTTCTGACGCAGAGGCTGCGTCAGTTTTTTTCGTATGTTTTTGCTCGTAACTTTTTTTTGCGTAAAGTTACAAAAAAAAACTTTTTACAGAAAGTTTCGTCATCGAATGCTCTATCTTTTGGTCGTTGTCCCATTTCGTTGAACTTTGTTGTATTGCCTATGCAATTTTTCAAAATTTTGTTCGAAGTAGTCCCACGAGTGGGGCTACTTTGAACAAAGCCCTTCTGTTGCAGATGGAGTGATCGCGGGTAGGGGGATCGATGAGGGGTATCCTAAGTATGAACCTTACGAAGTTTTGTTGAAATCGGTTCCCAAGAACGGGATCTAGAGACCTCAAAACAAAATTTCTTTAAAAAATCGTTATTTCATTAAAATTTTAAGAAAAAAATTGATTTTTTGTGAAAATACGGACTTTTTATCATCGAAATGCCTAAAAACTACATTTAAGAAGATTACAAACAAAATTAATGCGCGATTACGTTACTTACACTCGTACTTGGCCACCATATCGAACAGTTTTTAAGAAAGAAATCACAGTGTTCAAAGTAGCCCCACGACATAAATGTATTTTTTATACGCAGTATTCAAAAGCTAAAAATTTTTTAATGGGTGATTTGTACTCTTCGAACACCATAGAAAGGAATAAAAATGTTACCTAGTGCAATTTCAACCAAATTATATTTTTTCTAGACGCTCCTTTCTAGCGTTTTTTTATTTTCGATTTTTTTTGAAGAAAATTTTTTTCTTTCGAGCTCGTGGGAAATACAAACTAAAGCTGATAACGATACAAAACACCACGAAATATAAACTGAGTAGTCTACTAGTCCACCTTGCACAGTTGAAATAAAAACATTTCAATTACAGGCCGCTGGAGCCCTACTTTTAACAACTCAAACGTGTTTTGTTCAAAGTAGCCCCACCATTTCAAAGTAGTCCCATCTTACGGTAATTGAAAATTACTGAATTCATAACTTGAAAAAAATATTAATAAAAAAAACAGAATGAAAATACTTAATTCAAAATAAAAATAGCAAATAAAATTTAAATTAAAAAAAAAAACTCAAAACATGGAAAAAATTGAAAAATAAAAATGATAAACATTTTTTCAAAAACTTCCAACTTAATGCAAAATTTTTAAAAAATTGAAAAAATATATGGATGGATGAAAATTAAAAAATATATAATTATAAATGACTCGCACATAATAAAAATAATAAATAAAAAAAATTATTCAAAAAATTCTTATTTTTTTCAAATGAATGACAAGAAAAAAATCTACTCAAAATATCTTTTTTAAATTGCTAAAAATGAGGGGAAAATACGAATATTCAAAAGTTTCAAAATTGCAAGTTGGTAAAAATTTTAAATAGCGTAATGAAGAAATGTAATTTTTTTCAATGGTCAAAAAATGACTCTAAATTGAAAAATTTGGTTTAAAATGTTTAGAAAACTGAAAATCCAGATTTAAAAAATAGAAAATTAATTTAAAAAATCACTTCATACCTATTTGAAGCGGTTTGAAAAATGACAAAAAGCTGTAAACGATAAAAAATTAAGAAACTAACAAAATACGCATTTAAAAAATTTTTAAAAACAAAAAAAATGGGAAAAAATGAAAATTTGAAAAAAAAAGTGGAGAAGAGTTTGAAAAGAAATAAAAGCATGAGCCCCCCTCACCCCGAGTTTCGAGCTAAAAGCAGGTGAGAAGTTTTTTGTAAATTCTAAATCGATGGAAACTTATAATTTAAGGTCATAATTTTTTATTTTTAGCGATTTAAAATTCAAATCAATTAAATTTTGTTTTATTGTTTTTTCCAACATTGTTTTCTTTTTTTTTTTGTAAATTTAATTTTACCTACCTCAGAATATTGTAAATTTTGAGAATATTATATTAAAATTTCAATAAAAAAGGTTGACATTAACTAAAAAAAGCTTCAACTTTATCGCATGAATTTTTCTCTCTCTAAATTTTTCCATTATTTCACAATCATACGACGTATGACGTAAAATAGGTCATTATTATTATCAAAATTCGTACAATTTTTTTTACAACAATTTTCGTTCAAAATGCACCAATTCTCAGTCCATTATTCTCTTTCACTTTCCTCGATTTCAACTCGCTCGAATGACATGTACGTAAACATCAGAAAGTATTTCACTTTCAATATCGAGTATCGAACACACCAAGGGAGGAATGGGGCAGGGAAAACGCAAGAACGAAAGAAAAGTTCGTACATCATTTATTCATTTACTTTCTTATTTTCTATTTTTTTTTTTTTTGCCAAGACGAAGAAAGTATTCTTATGTGGCAGAAGTTGTTTTGTGAAAATTTCGACAACATTGGAGAAGAAAAAAAATATTTATCAGTAGAAAATAGACCGAAAATGAAAATATCGTTCAAAATAAACACTTTACTACATCAAACTATAAAGTGTTTTCAAGTAGATAATCAACGACGATTAAAGTAAATGTTGTAATTATAAATTTACGTTCAGCTAGTTCAAGTCTGACAACAAATCGAATTCGTAGGTAATTATACGAGATGATCACGAATTTAATGACCGTATCAGAATGATAACTATATAAACTACGCATACTTTATTACTTTTATGTGTTAGAATTAGATGTACGTAAAATAAAACTCGTTTTTTTTTTACGGGTAAATGGTTCGTATACTGAACTGAAAGACTCTCGAAGTATTTTAGATTTAGAAATTCCCTTTGGAAATTCGATTTGTTTCAGATTTGGTATTTTTCCACCAAATGAGATTCTAATTGGAAACAATTATGTAATTTTTCGTCTACACGGACGAGCAATGGTCTAAATGACTCAACGAGGAATACTTTTAACAATTATCACAACAATTAGGTGGTCCGAACCGGTCAGGTAATTTGGTCGAAATGTACTTTAGAGTCGACAGCTTTAAAAACGCTAACGACGTTTCAAGTAGGTAAATAAAATTACCCAGCGACGTATCCTTAACACGAGGTGGGAAAAGTAACTTGGCAGGAGAAAAAAAAAACTGATTAATGACTCTATTTCAACTTTCAGTACAGTACCTTTGTGTTAAATGTACCTGTTACTTGTACCTAACGTGAGCTATAAGCTGTTGCTATAGAAGTTGGAAAAAAATAATGAAAATAAAAAGGAGTAACAATCGACTTGGTGACTCGATAGTTTATCTTCAAGAGCAGGAAATGGGTTATATTTATCGCCCAACGAATTACAAATTACATATCAATCCGGAACGGTTATAATTAGACGGTGAATTCAGTACATAAATGCTTATTCATTAGCACAACAATTGGTACAACTCGTACGTAAATAAGACCGAGAGTGGAATATAGAGTTGAAAATACGCGTAGCTGAAGACCTAATTATTATACATTAGAAAAAGCGTGTACCATTTTGTCCTTGAGTGATGAGAAAAATATTAAAAATTCGCTCATTTTGATGGAAAATTAACACGCCGAACGAATTGTAATTTGTAATACATAATAAATTATACGAGCTCGAATCGCAGCTCGAATTAGTCAGAAAAAAAAACCTGACGACGATTGTATTCGTGTTGGTAAGAAAAAATAATACGAATTATCATGTTGATACAGTCAAGTTCAAAGGATAACCGGTGAAATAGATGAGAAAAAATCCACGATAAGACGATTATCAACTAGAATAGAGAACATAATACCTTACCTTGGGTATTTTAGCATATTTTCCGGTTCTCGTATCACGTAATAGAGCCAAATCTAGAAGATCCGATTCCTAAAAATTGAAATTATGCATTATATATGTATCTGTATCTCGTTATATTTGAGAAAAAATTAGGAATAATCCTCGTAATTGATTACGAACCGAGTTCTGATCTGCCCAGTGGAGATAAAATCCATATCTGTCGATTTTCAGAGTAACTGGTGTACCAACCATACCGTCCTGTAAATAAACAAATAAATTTAAATAAAAATACTGAAATGAAAATCACATTCGATTTAATGGCAACAGATGAATAAAGTATAAGTACAGACAGCTTGTTAATACCTGTTTGCACGTCGTAATATTTTTCCAATCACAGGTAGTAATTTTTTACGTGCATAATTACAAGACTTATCAGAGTGTAAAAAATCTACGTAAAATACTCGTATCAACTTGCCCAGATAAAACATGTATACAAACAGTGAACTTACCTCGTCCCATTTTACAAATTTTTCTCCATCTATCATACATTTTGGAAAGTCTAGCTTGTGAATTTTTGGATTTGTCATAATCGAGTACGATATTGATAATTTCGGCCGCGGGTATTATGTATAATTACAATACTTCATATTCGTCGTAGTTTCGTCTCCGGGCAAAATGCATTTACGCGAGAAGCGAGATGAAAAAACACGTACTTATGCGAAAAGTGCAACTACAACGTAGACTACGAAAGTTAACTCGAATTTTCGATTCACGCGATTAATAAATATCGAACCATGTCAAACTTGTAAACACTTTTATCGAAAAATCCACTCGATTACATAGCTAACAAAATAACAAATTACGATTCACGATAAAATTCGTACAACCGAACGACAAGAAGAGTGCGAAAAAGTAACCTGTGAAGCTGCAACTGTACATATGAGAAAATATAAAATGCAAAATACGTTAACAAAGTGGAAGCTTTGAGTAGGAATCCGAAAGTTCAACTTTTACAAGGTTGCCAAGTCTATCAAACACCGTTACCTACTTGTTTTGATGACGTCAGAACGTAGTGTGGCGTGTGGCAACACTGTTGGTCGATTTTGTTGCGAAAAAACGTCGATTTTTTTTATTCGAAAATATTTTTTCCCCCATTTTTTTTAGTAATTATTATAATTTATACATTTCGTTTATCGTTTTAATGAATTATTTAGTAGATGAAGATGAAATGATAATCGTAGCTTTGCACTTTGAAGCAGTTCTAACTATTCACTAACTACTACAAGTACAAGATCAAGATTGTTGCTGAATGAAACTGCTGAAAGATTTTTTTTTTTTAAAAACTATCATCTCGAATTCTCGACTTTTTTTCTCGTTGATTGAGTTTTTGTTTTGTTTTGTAAAATACGAAAAAAATTAATGAATTTTCATGTAATACTATTTATTCATTTCATACAAACTTGTTGTAGCCGATTCTGCGACTAGTCACGGCTTTTTAAATTAGCCATTCTTTCCTACCTACAACATTAATCAATTTCAAATAATTATTATTTCCACCAGGTAAAGATAGTCGACATATTCTGACTCTTTGGGGATTTGGACTTTTCATATTTGGGAAAATACTGTACGATTAAAAAGGTGAATAATTGACAATTGTCACAGGGTAACCCACACCTCATTACTCTATACTCGTATTCAATTAACGTTTCGAGTCACATCTAACGGAAATATTACTGTAGGTGTAGCGGTAGATAAAACGTCATTCACACAATGTGTTTCATTTTCTAAACTTGGAATGGAAACTCTCATTGTGCACCATTTGGAATTCGGAAACTTTACAAATAACTTTGTGAAAAAAAAGAGATACCGTAGTTATGACTCACGAGTCACGAAGTCATTTTACTCGTACAACTTTGAATTGATTAGCAAAGATAATACGTACAATAGGCTTATTTTTATCATCAAGTTATCACAGTTAAATTATTAATTAAGGAATACCGTACACAAACACACGAACAAGTACAAGAATAAAAGGAAAATCTAAACAATATACAGATTCGATATTTGGAAAAAAAAAGTAAGTACGTAGGTCTAGAGCTTATCGACGGTAATTATAGGTACTGATACCGTTAATAGGTTTTCATTGAAATTGACAGGTTTTTGTTGAATACGGATCATTACATAGTTACTACGTTTACTGAAGAAAAAAATTCGTATGACGTAGGTACCTACAATAAAGTGTTTGTTTTGTTTTGTATACAAGTTCTTAGGAGAACTTACTCGTTTTAGTTAAGTTGATGAGGAAGGTTCTGTCTTAAGTAAACTTAAATGCATAAATAAATAAATAAAATTCGATAATAACTTAAATGCAATGATTTCATACGAATTAAATTGCAAAAAAAATTAAAGCCAAAATGATATGATAATACAAAATAACGATGAACTCAATGCATAAATAAAGTCTTATCAAAAATCGGTAAAAAAAAAAATTAAAATAACAGTAAAAAAATTCACAAAAGTGGTAACGTCCTATGATACGTATACACCAATGACAATCACTTCATTATAGGAATGAATAAATTATGTAGTAATAAACGTATTAAAAAAACGAATGGTTCCAGGATATCACGATTTTCTCCAATCAAGCCTCTTCAATTTGATTACAAATTTACCTTTGAAATTCATCGGGGCTTGGTTTTTGTATCATAATTATATCTTCGGACGAGTCGCTTTCGTAGCTGATATCACTATCGTCGTAATACGGTTGCACCACAGCAGGGCGAACTGCAATAAATAATATTTTAAATGTTGGATCGATAAAAAGGTAAAACAAAGGTATTTTCTTAAAACACCGTACCTTCCTTTCCGAATAATTGATCTTTATCTTCGTCGTCCAGCAATAATACGTTGTCTTTTTGCGAAAGCGGTTTGAATCTAATTTTATCGCCGAATCCTTCTTTGGCACAGTAACTCGTATACACGTATAAAACAAAGCCGACGAAAATAATACCAAAAACGCCTGTAAAATGAATCGAGTAAAAACATCTGGATTTTCTACGAATAAAACAATCGTTGATGTAATTTACCTGAAGCTAGTAAAAACAATGGTCTTGGAAGTTGCATTATGTGAGTATTCTTGGTTAATTGGAACATTAATTTTTGTGCTCCGGGTTGTACGTTGACATTTTTCAGAATACTAGAATATCCATCTCGAGCTGCCTGTATCTCGTATACACCTAAACAAAATTTCGTTAAATCATTGAGTAAATTTTTAAAAATAATTATCAACCAGCAAAGTAATATACCTGGTGGTATGCTCATACTGTACGATCCATCGTCGCCAGATTTCGTTCGCCCGATTCCATTTACAATAATGTCGGCATTTTTAATACCGAGATTATTCATGTCGAATATATACCCTATAGAAATATTTCAAAGAGTCATTAATGATGGAAAATATACCAATTTTAATTACAATCGTGGCTCTTACCTGAAATTTGCGTTCTATTAGGTAGTGTCACATTAACTGAGACGAGAGAAATCGTGAGGTTTGTTATTTCATGAGGTTTCACCGTGACGTTGACATATTGATCGTAGTATAAGAAGTTGGTAACCTGTACCAGGATAGAAATTATTTCACAGTGATAATGAATTAATTCTTTGTTTAAAAGAATCGCTTACTTTTAACTCATACGTTCCAGGAGGGAGGATAATTTTAAATACGGCGTCGTTACCGGATACTTTGATCAAATCGTCGAAGCCTTTGATGAAAATCTGAGCGTTTCGTAGAGGTAAATTGATATGGTTTTGAACTTTTCCAAGGATACCTGACGTTGAATCAAATTTAAATAAATGATTACAAAAACAATGAGTAAGTCTAAGTACACATGAATGATATAATTTCTAATAACCTTGCACCGACGAAGCGATCAATTCCTTGAATGCGTTCAATGCTGCGTGAGTTTCTTGTCCAAAGTTCGATGGCTTGACATAATTACAACAAGAGATTCCAAAACTGATCTGATAACGAAAAAAAAGAAGTCAATTTTAAAACAAAATTCAACAAAAATGGAATAATTTCATCATAAGTACACGGATAAATAATGTACTTACAGTATTAGTAAATAGTTTATTCTGAAAGACATCCAAAACTTTCTCTTTCAAATCAGTGATTCTTTCGTGTTGAGTTTGTGGACAGTTGTTCGATGTAAAATTCGCAATTGTAGGGTTGTGGATTAATGACGAATAAAATGCAGAAGAGATATAATGTTTCTTTGAATTTGACTTAGGTGTTCTGAAAATAGTAAGCATTTTTGAAATAAATTAGAATAGTCGAAGAATTAGGTAGGTAATTATTAAATTTCATATTATGGCCGACAACTTAGCAAGGCCTTCAAAATTTAAAAAATGAAATTAGTTAGACCCTAGAAAAGTCCCCAAATGAAAAATTCAATAGAAAATTATTACAATTTTTTGGTAGAAAATCCTTTCAATTCTTTTAAAGAAAAAATATTTTTCAAATTTTTGGGAAACCCTAAATCTTAATCCTTGAAAGTTTTACAGGAGAAAAATTAGGTGTATTGGAGTAAAAATATTCCTTAAATGTTCGGTAAAAACCTTCCAACCTTTTTCAGAGAAAAAAAATCAAAAAAATTCTCAATCTTTTTGAAATAAAACTTTTAATACTTACCTATTTTCTCAAAATAAAATATTTTCCAATTTTTTTGAAATGAAAAATTTTTTCAATTTTTTAGGAAATGAAAAAATTGATTTTTGGAGAGAAAATTTCTCATTTCTACTGAAGAAAAAATATTCGTCAATTTTTTGAAGAAATCTTTTTAAAAAAATTCTCTAGGTATCTTAAAAAAAAAATCTACCCATGTACTTTTTTAGAAATGAATTTTTATTTTTTGGAAATAAAAAAAATCTCAATTTTTATAAAATTGAAAACTTTTTTAAAATTTTGGAGAAAAAAATTTCTAATTTTTCTTGAAAAAAAAAACTTTTTTACACATTTTTGGAAAAAAACCTCACTCTTTTTGAAATAAATTAAAAATTAACTTATTTTAATTTTTTTTTTCAATTTCATTGAAATAAAGCACTCAATTTTCTAAGATAAAAAATTCTCAATTTTTATAAAAAAAGAGAAATTTTCTAATTTTTTTTGAAATGTTTGTGGAAAAAGAATAATTCTTAAAACTTCTTTTTTTGAGAAAAAAATAGGTCAATATTTTTTTGAAAAATAGATTTCTCAATTATTCTTACGGAGAAAAAATATTCGTCAAATTTTTGAATGGAATCTCTCAGAAAAAAATTTTCTTTCACACTTAAAAAAAAATTTACTATTTTGAAATAAAATCTAAATGTTTTTGAAATTAAAAATTACTTATTTTCAATTTTTTTCATTTCTTTGAAATGAAAAATGCTCAACTTTTATAAAATAGACAATTTTTAATAATTTCTTAGTCTTTTTGAAACATGCAAATCTCACATTTTTAAATGTTTTTTTGAATTAATTATTTTTATGGAGAAAAAATGTTTCATAATTCTTGAAGAAACAAATCACTCATTTTTTTTTTTTTTGAAAAAAAAAAATATTCTTCAATATTTGGAGTTAAACTAATTTTCGATCCTTCAAAAAAATTTAATTTTTTTAAATTAAATTTCTTGATTTGAAAAAAAAATTAAAACCGGTTTTATTTTTTTGAAATAAAAATTTTTCTCAAAATATGTTTTTAAAATGGAAAATTAAAAAAAAGGACATAAGAATCTTGTTTTTTGGTAAAAAATAATATTCCTCAAATTTTTAGAAAAAAAATCTCATTTTTTTTGAGAAAAAAGTTTGTTGATGTTTTTAAAATTTAAAAAAATCTTTTTTGTTCGGGAAAAATTGTTTTTTAAAATAGGTAATTATTGTGGGAAAAATCTCTTGTTTTTACTCAAAAAATAAAGTTTTTTTCGGGGTCAAGGTTTCTTAATTTTTTGGTAAATTTTTTCTTATTTTTTGAAATTAAAAAATTTAATTTTTCTTTGGAATAAGAAACTAAAAAAACTAATTTTTATAAAAAGAATTTTTTTAAAGAAGAAATCTTTTAATTTTTTTTGGAAAAAAATTAATTTTCCAAAGTTTTGGAGAAAACACCAGTAAATTTTGAAAATCATTCATTTGCAACATTCAATTCTCCACCCCTCGAGACCAAATCCACCCCTACGCCCTAGAAAATTCTGAGTTACCGGTCTTGTTTCATCTTACCTCAACAAGTATCCTCCACCTTCCAAAATCACAATCAAATCGTAACGTTTGTCCAGAACAATTTTCCATATCATTTTTGCAACAATATTCTCGTTGTGTCGTTCAGTAGCGAGTAAAACAGGAGCTGGAAACTCTCCGGGTTCGGTTGTATAGCAATCAAACTGCATTTTGGTCGGATCGCGTTTATGATCAAATATAGGAATGAGTTCTATCACTGATGACGACAGTAACTCTTGAATTTCTTTATTCTTATGCTGGACTATGTATTCCTGTTCTAAATCATTAATGATATCGTGCAAGAACTCTCTGGTTTGAGGTTCGGTAGCGTATAAACCGCCTATAACACCGATACGAAATTTTGACTCTTCTGGTTCGCCAGCCTACAAATAATTGATATAATTATGTACGTTTTAAATCATATTTTTAAGTAATTAGATTTGGATGGTAAGCCATAAATAAGTATACACTTACGAGTTTTGATACTTTCAAAGTATTTATATCATCGTATTGAGACCCAGTATCAGCATTATAGGTGACTTTTTCCATGGCGGCAGATAATCCTCTTTCTTTATTTTCAAATATCTCGTTAAATCTTACTTTGGAAGTATAACTCGGTAACTTTTCATTTGACGTCGTGTGCATGTATTCGCCTTCATTTAATTCCATGTAGGTCGGAGCCTGGTTTGATGGTGGTATTACAGGGTAATGGGGTACATCATCTTCCGATATTTTAGGCGGTCCAACGTGACCACTGGCAACTTGTTGCGCGGTGTGCAGTGAATTGGCAACGACCAAAGTGACATTTACAATAACTGGCACTATTTCATTGCTGACGGTCACGATTTTCGTTTCGGTTTCGAATCTGTAAAGATGAATATTGCTTAAAAGGTATGTCTGAAGTGAACAGGACTGGCAACTTAGAATCTTCTAGGATGGAGAGCACGATTTTTTACAGGAGGGTACTATTGGTGGTAGATTGAAATTTATTCAATGTTAAACGTAAGAATGACTTTTTGCTCCAAAAAAAAAAAAAAAATACATTTTTGTTTCAAAAATTGAAAATTGAGAATTTTTTATTCTAAAAAATTGGAATTATTCTTAAATCCAAAACGATCTCTTCAAATCAAGAAAAAAATGAAAAATTTTCATTCTAAAAAAATGAGAAATGTGTTCGTTTCGAAAACATTTTTTAAAACTTCAAAAATTTTTGAAGTTTTAACAATTTTTTTATTGCAAAAAATTGAGACAATTTTTCATCTACCTATTCCAAAAGAAAGAAAGAAAGAAAGAAAAACATTCTTTTTCAAAAAATGAAAAAAATTACTCTTGAATCTTTTTCACCTACCTTATGAAATTTTTTATTCCAAAAATGAATAAATTTTTTGATCTTAAAGATTTTTTTTCCTAAGGAATTCAGTTTTTTTAGAATAAAAAAAATGAAAATTCCTCAGTCTAAAAATTGAAGAAAATTATTTCTTCAAAGCAAAATGAAATTTTTTTTCAATTCTGAAAATATCTACCTAAAAAGATTTTCAATTCCAAAAAATAAAAAAATACATAACAAAATTTTTTCAGCTGCCAACTTTTCTATCTTGAAAAATTTTTCAATCCCAAAAACATTTTAGATATAATATAAGAATAATTTTTGTATGTAATTTAAAAAAATATATCTATTCAGTTTTTTATTTTAAAAAAGAGAATCTATTTTCTTTCTAAGAGAATTTAGATTTTTCCTCCTCTAAAAATAATCTTTTTTCTCTTCTCAACAGAAATCTTTTCTCTTCAAAAAATTGAAAAAAAAAATTTTAATTCCAAAAATCTCTAAAAGAATTTCCAATCCAATTCAAAAGAGAAAAATGTTCAGGATGAATGGATAATAATTTTTTTAAATTCAAAAAATATTTCAATATTCCAAAAACATTTAAACAAATCAGTAATTTCAACAAAATTCACTAATTTTTTTGTTTCAAAAAATTGAGATAAGTAAGCATGTAATATTTTTTCTGCGTTTCCTTTCGAGAAAATATAAAAAAAAAATCTCTGAAACAATTGCGATTTTTCCCCCTCAACAAATAAAAAATTTTCTTCCCCAAAAATTGAGGCGTTTCTTATTTACCCTAAAACTTTTTTATTACAAAAACATTTTTCCAAAATTTTTTACACCGAGCAATTTTTTTAAAAAATGTTCCAAAAAAATGAATTTTCCAATTTTAAAAAATTGATTTTTTCATTTGAAAAAAATTAATTCAAAAAATACCTGAAAGGATTTTCAATTCCAAAAACCAAGATTGAAAAAAATTTAGTTCACAATTTTTTCATTTCGATTACTTTTTAAAAAATTTGTAATTTCAAAAAAAAATTGAAAAAAATCCTTCAATTATTTATTTTAAAAAATAAGCAATTTTTTACCAAAAAATTGAGATATTTTTCATTCCAAGAAAACTCAAAATTTCTTTTTCATTAAAAAATTAAGATTTTTATATTTTTTTCAAAAAAAAAAAAAAAAAAAAAAAAAATAGAACTCATTTCCCTGAAAAAATAATTGGAAATGATTTCTCACTAAAAATTTGAAAAACATTTCTGTTCTAAAAAAGTTACATAGTTCATCTTTTTCTCTTAAGAAATTGATTTTTTTTCTCTCAATATTTTTCGATTTTTAAAAAAAAAATTAATTGAGAATTGATACTCGAATTATTAATTGAGAACCCCCCCCCCCCCTCGTCAAATGAGATTTTTTGGAGGAAAAATTGAAATTTTTTCATTCCAAGAGAATTAAGAAATTTTTTCTCTCTAAAAATTTGAAAATATTTTTATTCAAAAAAGCTAAATAATATTTTTCTCCTAAAAATGGAGTTTTTTTTTCTCTAAAATCAAAATTGAGAATTTTTTCTCTAAAAAAAATGCAACGAAAAAACTAAGGAAATTTTCAATAGAATTTTTTTTAAACGGAGATTCTACTTTTGAAGTTTTGGGTATAACTCGAGCACTCGTGCTACTTCCAAGCTGCCGGCCATGGAAATGAAAATTTATCAAAAAATGAAAATAATTACCCTTCTTTGGTGAACGATATGTAGTATTTGCCTGGCATCAAAATTCTCCAGTAGTCTCCATCTTCGGCTGTTTTCACAACGTGAACGTTATCCTTAACTTTGACATTAACGTTAGAAATAGGATCGCCCAAGTTGTTAAATACGAATCCTGATACTCCTCGATGGACCTATTTATTAATTAGTTACGATATCATTAGTTTACTTGGTAGGTTTAATCTTACAAAATCGTTCTTTTATTTACTTGTTCCATGTAGCTCAACAAAGATTCACGATTTTCTCTCCAGAACTTAGGTAGCATTGTCCTATTTGGGTATTTACAACAACTGACTTCCAAAGTAATCTCCATACAATTGGTATACACGTAATTATAATCTTGCATACCGCCTTCTACCGAATACCACTTGGCTCCGTTTACTGTTCCGTTTTCGAATACTGTTTTGTCCATATCAGAACACAATACTTTACTCATCCAAGGATGATTCTAAATAGTTTTTTAAAAAAATAGGTAAATTGGTAATTCGTGAAAACGAAATTAAAATTAAATTACGCGAATTACATACGTCAGCATATGAATGGGAGAGCATTTTGAAAACTTCGTTATCGGGAGTATAATTCGGTACAAATCTTTTTTGTCCTGGTGGATCTTCGTCGTATGGGTAATTAGCCACCAAAGCTCCGCCATGGATGTTGGCGCTTAAAACGAATGGGTACTTTTTAAGCCAATCGATAACAGCTTTGGTTTCTGGTTCGAGTTTTTCCTGTAATATTTTTTCCGGATTAATGTACTAGAAATTCTTTCGTTTAATTAGAAGGATGAGGGTGTACCTGAGTTGTTCTGTACTGATCAGGGAAGTTCCTATTGATATCGACACCGTGGGCGTTGGTCCTGGTATTTTTTCCTTTTCCTTCACAATCGCCTATTAATTTCAAAAAAAAAAAAATTAATAACTTTCAATACCTAAAATTTAAATATATTTTCATACGAATCATTTTTACCTTCGGTACTTTTCTCAAATCCATCCGGATTTAAAGATGGCATAATATGAATCCTGGTGGTATCGACAAGCTTAGTGACTCTACCATCGGTATCATAATTTTGGCATAGATATTCGGCTAAATAAAGAAGTAGTTCTCGTCCAACCGACTCATCACCGTGCATATTAGCAATATATTTGAATTCAGGTTCACCTACAAAATTTACAAATTTATAAAATACCTTTACTCGAAAATTTATTCAAATAGGTAACAAACAGACAAGATACCTTTCTCATGATGTCCAGGACGATTCGAGATTTCCAAAACCAGAAGTTCTCTGCCTTCGACACTTTTACCAATTGAATACAAACGAGTGATATTTTTGTAACTTTCTTCCAAGACTCGTAACTTGAGTTTCATTTCTTTATAGTTATGGTAGGTGAAATCGATTGGCACAACGAAACCATATTGGTCAACAGGCGATAGTTCGGTGTTCACTTCAGCCCCTGTTTCATAAATAAGAATTAATAATAAAATCGTTTGAAAATACATATTTTTACAGTTTTTAAAATATTTAAAAATGATGGAAATTTTTTAAAAGTCCGATCGCGTAAGCCAATTTTATGTAAAAACCAAATAAGAGCGAAGTGATAATGCATTATCGTTGTTTTCTCTTTTCTTATCATCGTTTACGTGAATCAACAATTTTTTTTTATTTGTATTTAAGCATGAAGATAAGAGATTCTCGCTGCATTCGAAGAAAATATCGATTAATTTCAACTCAATCGAAGTACAATTTTATGCGAAGAATTATGATAAAATTAACACCTCGTTTCCCCATTTCAAAAGCACCATGCACGTTTAAAAAATGTGCTCGTAAATAATAAAAATAATGCTTATTCGAAGAAACTGATTTTATCCAAGTCTGGTATTTAGAAAAATACTCGATTAAGTGAATTATTTATTTTCCCAATAAAATCACTTCATTTGTACGTTTACATCTAAACGTACGTTTTTTTATGCAAATTTAAGTAGGTTTGGAATTTACAGTGAAAAAACACGTTTTTCAAACCAGGTCGTGTACGACATTCATGAGATCAAATTATCATCACGTATCGACGATAAGAAGATGCATAAAAACTTGGAAATCATAACCCATCAAAGAGCTAGAATAATATTGAAAAATAGTAAACAGACGATGACATAGATTAAAAAAAAATCGCACAACCTACTCCGTCCTTGACCAAACCTTGAACATAATTTATTTGCATAAACCCAACAGCGATAATTAAAATTTCCAAGGCTCGATTTCCCCCGAAGCAAATACGAAAAAAAAAAAAATTGATAAATTTCAATCGACGAAAGCGAAGCTCACCCAATCGATACATTTCTGAATAAATTCAACAACACGAAAATCACATATTTATTAAGAGAAAAATTTGTTCAATGCAACAAAAACAATGTCTTAGCGCGATAAAAAAAAAAGAAAAAAATGCCTGAAGCAAAATTGAGCAAAATTGATATCATTGATTTGATCGTAAGAATAAAAATTTTGTTCTAAAATAGAAAGCAGTGTACGTATAACAGTCGGCTTTACAGATGTGCCAAAAAAAACGTCACAATTCCTTAATACAAATTACCTGAAGTACTCTCGAGGATTTTCGTCAAGGTGAAGTTGACCACTTTAGCTGACAATTTTCGATTATCAACGGTGATGTTACGTTTCGGTGTGGGATGATAACTGGAAATGAACTCGAGTTATGGTATTTTTCCGATATAAAAAAATAAAATATAAATAGTATCAAAATTACCCAGGAGCTACTGCGTAAACGGTGTATGTGCCATTGACTAAAAGACGCCAATATTCGCCCCTCTCGTTCGTGGTCACATTATGGCTTATACCTTCCACAACTATGGTCGCTTTTGGAATATAATAACCGGTTTTATCAGCAACGAAACCTACAGAAAATGATTTATTAGACGTGTTTTTTTCTTCCGAAAGCGAAATTCGTCACCAGAATTTACCTTTAATTCCCATATGAGATGCTTCTATGTACGCTAAAAGAGATTCTTTATTGTTTTTCCAAAATTCGGGCAATTCTTCGTGAGAAGGATACTTGCAGCAACTCAACTCCAACGTGATTTCAAAACAATTTGAATGGAAGTAATTGAAATCTTGCATACCTCCTGAAATACGAATATCGGTTACAAAATGGTCATGTCGAAATGATCGAAGATTTACCCAAGACGTACAAATATTACGTACCAGTTAATTCGTACCATGCGGCGCCATTAGTGATACCGTAAGGAAATTCAGAATCATCGGGTTTGCACTTTTTCCCACTCCTCATTTCTGGGTGATTTTGAGCGTACGTCAGTGCCAGAGTTTTGAATACGTCTTCATCTGGAGAGGTACTACTCGCTGGCGGTGGTTGATGGATAGAGGTGCTGAATGAGAAAACGATCGATTTTATTAGTACATGACGATAAAAGTGAAATTTTATTAGCTGTAAATAGGGTAATAAAATAGCGTCGATATAGGCCTCATACTCACATTATCCCACAAGCTGCTATAAACATAAATACGTGATAATACGCGATGGTATTTTATTGTTTTTTTAGATAGCAAATTCAAAAGAACGCTTACTTTGAACGATCGTAAGGATAACTGGCAACAATAGCTCCACCGTGAAGATTACCAGATAATACGAAAGGGTTAGAAACAATCCACTGCATCACATGTTGTGTTTCAGGTTGACGACTTGAGAAACTGGAGGAACGATGAGGGGCAAGTTGGTCTGGGAAGTCTCTATTTAAGTCTTTATGTTGAGCATTTCCTCTTCCCACGTTATTATAAGTATCGCATAACCCTTCCTGAAAATATACAAAAATAAATTAGCGGAAATGAGACGAAACGTGAAGTTGTACAAACGAGGTAAATGATACTCACATGAGCTTCGTTTAAGCCGTCAGGATTCATAGATGGCATGAGATAAATATCGGTGGAATTTACCAATTTTGTAACTCGATCGACGATTCCAAAATTGTTTACTAAATACTGAGCCAAGTAAATCAATAACTGATATCCTACTACTTCGTCGCCGTGCATATTGGCTACATATTTGAACATGGGTTTCAACGGTGATCGGTTTTCAACACCATTGGTTATTTCTACTGCTATGAGATCCCTTTGGCGGCTTGATTTTCCGATCGTGTGTATCTTCACTAAATCCGGATGTGATTGTTGCAGATCATTCATTAACGAGATCATGTCTGAGAACTTTGTGTAGTGTGGATCTGCGAGGAAATCTTCTTTCTCGCGCACCGTAGCCGAGAGAAGTGTGCCAACGAAACATGATAAAATGATTACCGAAGTCTTCATTACGAATAATTTTAAAACTACAAAACTACTAACTACTTTGAAAAAAGCTTATCGAATATTATGGAAAAGTTAACGACGTATGTAGTCAACCTCTCTCATGGCGAAAGTGATTGCCAATTAACATCAATGGGATGTGAAAAATTTTTATGAATCAAAGAAATTGAAACGCGTTATCTTTTTATTGTCATTTTGATTACAAAGTTGCCTTCTTATGAAATAATAAAGTGCTGGTGCATTTTGGTGAAAAATTCCATTTTCATAAGATTACCGTAAAAAATGAAATTTTTGCTTAAAAATTGATAAATTATCGTATTTAGTTTTGAAAAAAATTATAATTTTCGCTCAATTTCATTTGAAATTAATTTTAAAATAATTTATTCGTAAACTTTTCAATCTGACACATTAATTATTTTAAATCTAGTAACACTGACTTTCCTTTCACCTGCTCTGAAATTTCATTGGTTAAGAAAAAATTCAATGATTAAATTACACCAATGAAATTGCATTTTTTAATGTGTTTTGAATCAAGCCAAAAGGGAGTGGCTAAATCCACAACAAGTAATCACCAAAATGAACGAACGAGAATTCATATCATATTCTTGTTTGAAAACTCGTTGTCGTGGATAATGGACATCGAGATTTTTCCACCAAGCTTAATAAAATTTAATAAAATATTTAAAAATTTTCCAAGTTTTATATTCTTCAAATTTTTCATTTTTTTTCGTTTTCAATTTTCATTCCATTTTTGAAAAAAAAAATTCTTGAAGAAATTATTCATCACTCATCGAATAATTATTTATTCTTATTTTTTCCTCAAATTAAATTTTTCATTGAATATAAATTTTTTCTGTTTGTCGTTTAAAACAACTTAAAACTCATTTTAAAAAAAATAATTATATATTTTTTCTATTTTTTCATTCAAACTTGCCAATAATAATTTTTTCATCAAAATGCAACCAATCTTCATTATATTTTTTCAAATTCATTTTATGCAATTTTTAATGAATATTGTCAATTAAATTTAGATTTTTAAACATTTTTCATAAAAATTTTTCATCAAAAATACTTTTAAGTTCTAATTCTACCATACTTTTCAAATTTTTCTTTTGAAATTTCTTTCAAGTAAATTTTTTATCAAGTTTATTTTTCCGAAATTTTTTCCGACTTTTTTAATTTTATTTTTTCAAGAAAATTGTTCATACTCCCCTCATTTTCCAATAAAATTTTCAATTGATTTCATTCTCAAATTGGTCATCAGAATGTTCCTATTTCTTCTCCGAACTGGCAACTTGACTTCTCATTCGAATTTTTCCAATAATTTTCATCATTATTTTTTTGTCTTCTAATTCTTATCGAGTAATTTCTAATCGAGTAATTTCTAAATTTCTTCAAGTAGATATAAATTCCAATTTTTCTTCAAATTTACTAAAATTTTAATATTCAAAATTGAGTAAGTGCCTAAGTAGCTAAGTACTTAACTACTTACTGAGGCTACTGACAGTACAGACTTGTTGAAAAAAAATTGAAAAATCAAAACATAAAAAATACCTAGGTAGAATGAAAAATATTTTGAGTATTTTGTGAAAGAATAAATTTGTTTTAAATAAAACATCAAAGTTTTCAGAAAAAAAACTTGAAAAAAATTTGTTTGAAAAAAAAAACTTGTACGAAAAAAAAATCATACAAATAAATAATAAAGAAGAATGAAGATGAATAAAAAAGAACGAGATCGCCCTTACAATGTGATTACTTATTGTGGATTTAGCCACTCCCAAGCCAAAAACATTCCAAATTTTATTGTTTACGTTTGATAAGATTTGAAGCTCGAAAGTTCAGAAATTAGAACTTTTATTTCTTTAAACCGCTAACTTAGTTTAAAATTCGCCATTATTTTATATAATCTTCCAAGGTTCTGCAGCACCCTGAGCTCGCTTCCATTCATCTAAGATGTAAGTATATGTAGTAGCGTAACTTATTCGTTGTCAAAATCTAATCATTAAGCCGGACGTAGCCGGACACTGATAAAATTAATCAAACACGTAAATATTACAGCTCATACCTAAATAAAAAATGTCTGAAAAAGAAGAAGTACGTAGTGCCAGTCCACCGAAGAAAGTTCAAACAGATTTACGTGCCATACCAACTCGTCAATATCTCGACCAAACAGTAGTTCCTTTGCTTTTATCTGCTTTATCAGAACTTGTTAAAGAAAGGTAAAATTCTTCCAAGAATATCACAATATCTGTAATTAACGTTCTTAAACCACTTCTACGTTGAAGTGGAAACCATATCAGGTGTAATTTTGGTATTCACTAACCATTATTTCAATTATCTATTGTTCTAGGCCTCCAGATCCAGTGGGCTTCTTAGCTGATTATTTATTAAAAAATAAAGAATCCAACAGTACGTCATCTCCAACAGCGAGTGAACCTAGTCAATAATGTGCTTTAAAAAAATGCCTTCAACTTTATCTCTACTTGGTTTGTGATTTATGTACGTGATTTTCTATGTTCCTTATAGAAGATTCATTGATAATCAGGAATTGTAACGTAACATTGCATAACTCTGAATATTTCCAAGTTTAATTGCTTGATTTTTTGAAACTTGTATAATTTTGATAATTTTGTTTTTTTGGTAAAGGATGTCATCGTTTTATTTTTTTTTTTATATGCCGAATCAGTTGTTTCATTCCAGCAGTTGCCTTTGTTAAATGAGGATTGATATCTTATTTATGAAATTTCATCAACGAATAAATTATTTCTCGTAATATTGTTTCATTAACTGAAACTCTTCAGTTCTCGTATCTAAAAATTTTCATCACACAGATCAGAGGTGTTAGGCCTAACAAGAAAAATTATCTATTGGTTTTGGTGCATTGTTTTTATTCAAACTACAGCTTCTCGATTCTTTATTTTATAATGAAATAAAAACACAGGAATTAATTAAAAAATCTAACAATTTATTGATTTAATATTTTTTGTACATTCTTTTCTTCCAGCAACAACAAATAAAACACCATACAATAGAATACGAATACAGCGATTTACCTTTCATTTTCAATCACCAACTTCTCAGTCTTATACAAATTACCAATCACAACCTAGAAATCAAAACAACATCCTTCGGTAAAAATCGTAAGTTTAAAATTAGTTTAAAAATACATAGATTGATGAGATAAAGCTTACTTGTCTTCGAATGATTTCTAAATTTTTTATACCATCTTTGTACCACGATTCAATTGCTGCAGAATTAGTGAGAGATTGATTTTCTCTAAATCTGCTTTTTATCCTCCTTAAAGCGTACATCCTGAAATGTCAAACACAGCGGAATTAATTTCAAATAAACACTCTGAAAGAGTGAAAGTTGAACTTGCGATTTCAAAAGCAAAATTCACTCACCTGAAGTTATAATTGGAGAACTTGCTGCTTTCTTTCAACAAATCTCGATAGAGTTTGAGGACCTCTGTTTTAGCAACTGACATCGTTTCCTTTCGTATTTTCTTTCACATTATAAATTAAAAATTTAAGAAAGGAGTAAAATTCGCTGAAAATTGAGCTTTTTTCATCAGAGATAGATAACGAAAAACACATTTTTTTTTTGGAGATTTTCGCCAAAGTTCGAAAAGATTTGGAAAATGAATTGAAGAACCAAAGATGAAAATACGATTCATCGTTAATGGAAAAAATATACAGAAAGAATCAAATTAACCTTCCTTTTTAATATTATCGTCATAAACGCCACCAAAAAATAAAAGAAGAACTAAAAAAATTTTACAAAAAGAGTTGAAAGTCAGGCCCGAAATTTTTATCATAAAGAGCTTTTGAGTTTTTTGAGTGAAAAACAAAATTTTGAGGTTGATTGTGAAAATTTTATCGGTGTGTTAATTCGATTTAAATTTGTTCCAATAATTTAGCATTGTAAAATAAAATAACCAAGTAAGCATTGTTACGCTATTGCCTATTATATTTACTTAATTCTTCGCCTGTTGTAAATTTTTGAATATAATTCAATTTTGTAAAGGTCAAATTTGACTCATTTTGATAAGACGGTTTTACGATTATAACCCCAAGTGATTTTTCTAATTATTATGAACTTTACAGCTCCTTTTATTCAGTGAGAACATTCGAACGTTGCTTTTCATACTTTATTATCCTGAACGTTTGAAATTCTAGTCTGTTATCATTTCAAAATCCGTTCGCATCTCTGTACCTAGCATTTTGATTAATTTATCTTCGCTTATTCTGTTGCAGACATGTCGGCTGTTGCCAAAATTGCTAAACCTAATATGAGTTTCAATCAATCTAAACGATTGTACAAACATATTTATATCGCATTCGGCCTCTCGGGACTCGCTGGATTAGCTCTTCAAAAATTGGTTTACGAACCATTTGATCAAAAACACGACGAATTTTATAAGTAGGTTCATCTGTTTCTTTGTATTGAAAGCAAATTTGAACGATGCAATTGAACTGATCTCGTTTGTTTTTCGTAGGACGTACAACCCTTGGGAAGATTTCGAAAGAATGCGTCAACTAGGTTTATTCCAATCTTGCCCACCGGATGAAGTCTTAAAAGAAAGAGAAGCTAAGAAAAAACAGAAAAAGTAATTACTCTATACCACGATCGTAAAATTTTCCTGTAGCTGTCGTCATTTTGTATAAAAAATAAAATTCAAATATAATTTGTTATGTTTATAATAGGATAATATGATTTTAATTAAGTATGCTGAATTGTGTGACTTGAAATACAGTCGTCGGAACGAGTGATCGAATTAAATAAAAGTGTACGTTAATATTTCGTCTTATTTTGATACCCATCATAGATAATTTTTCCATTTTTCGGTCATATCTAAATGAAACACTTATCAAAATAGAATAAAATTTATTCGATAAAATTAAATTGCAAAAGTCGATAATATATGAATTACAAATTACAAGTTCACATCGAACTCGTCGAATTGTACACCAAACAATATTATAACAATATTTGGTAACAATAAAAAAAAACTCAACATCGTCTCACATTACAGAAAAGAATAAATAAATATCGATTAAGCGCGAGAAGGTAATTACGAACATGATTCAAAGTATTAGTTATATTTAAATTACCACAATATCAATATCACTACATAGAATTTGTTAATACAACTAAACGTTCAGTCAAAAGCGTACCGACGTCTACGAACCAATACAGCTGCACATAATGGACACCTTTTTTTGCGAAAATCGACGCCATATTTTCGCAGTTTATCACATACGAATAAAAAGCACATATTACATTATAGATGATGTAGTCTCTTCGATATAATCCTTATTCAATAATCCACGACATAGGAAGCTAAATTCACGTGTGGTATCTTGTAGCCGTCGTTTGTTTGCTTTCTCCCTGCGAACACACAGTAAGTTTAAAAAATTGCACATTACGAAGACTTAAAGTGCTTGTATTTTTCTATACTTACTTTAATACTGATTTAATGAAACGCTTTTTCGCGCTATTTGTAGCTTTAGGCGTTGGGAAATCTTCCTGAGCTAAGATTTCATTCAACCATCGACTCAACCAGTCGCAATACTTCTTGCTCAATGCGACCAATACATCGGCTACGTGCTCCAGACAATTCCGAGGAGATACTTTACCTACGTACGAAGTTTTTCATTAGAAAATTTCAAACTAACATGAAATTATGAACCGAGATAAACGTACCTATAGCTATTAGAATGTGATATACTAATTCAAATCCGTGATCTTGAACGATCATCCGTAAAGCTTCTTGTTCACGACTAATTGTGATGACGTTGGTTAAAAATATCGATACTGATTTTACAGTCTGTAATTCCTGGGCACATAAAGCGAAGCCAGCTGGAACAAGAAGAGAAATACGATAAAGAAAGTCCTACATAAATAATCGTTATATTCTACACATTTGGTAAATGTATTACCATATCTGAATAACGAAACCCAATTGATACCGTCGGTGTGTAGTAATAATTTACTATTCTTCTTCAGCACATTGGTACAAAATGAATAGAAATGATCGAATAGAGACGTATGCTCGGATACGTTCTCTGGCGTGGTGTTCTCAAAAGTAGCCAAAGTCATCGTACATAATTCTTTCAGCAAACTACTAATTGCAATGCTGCAGTTTGGTGTGTTACCGAATAGCAATAGTAACTGAAAAATAAGAAAAATATTACAATTATTCGGGTACATATTTCAATGAATCTTACATTTGAAGAAATTCAGATTCGTTACCTGTTTAGCTAGGTCGAGAATACCGTGATGTGGATTATTCGAATACGTAGTCAGAATTATCTCGATAATTATTGGAAGCAATGGAGAACAATCGTCGCTAACGTCGCTTAAAGTAGTCACAGCGCATTTGACCGCGATACAAATCGACTGAAAAAATAAAAAATATCGATCAACTCGACCATTGCAAACCTGGAAGGACTTTTGAGGCATAGCGCACTCGAATACCTACCGAGACGACTTTCTGTTCTTTATATTTAATGGAAATTTCTTTCAATATGGGCAACACATTCTCGAGCAAACGGCCCACAGCTTGTTTATTTTCCAATCCCAAGAACAATTGAGTAAATACACCGATGCAATCGGTTATCTCGTGCAGGGTTTTCTTCCTATCCTCCTGCAAAATGATAAAAATGAACCAAATTGAACGATGCCGATTAAGCAAACCATTGATGAAAAATGTCTTCAACGAACCGGTGGTTTGGCTAAAATAGTTTGCAGCTTTTCAACATAAGGCGATACTACGGCGTTCAAGTATACGTAAATGGTTTCCATAGGTAATAAAGATATCACTTTGCCGAGAGAAAATATTAGACGCATTTCTTCACTGGCTTTTAAATGCTTCCTCAACAAAATATCCTGTAAAAAGAATACATCATCTCAGAATAATGAAAAATCAAATGATCGTTCAGTTCGTTAGAAAATTTCATATTTACAGCAGTTTTCCGAGCTATTTGTTCTGCGTATGGGGTAATGGCAGTTTTACATTCTCTGGTGATATCTTTTAAAGCTATAGTAGCCGGAGCGGCCAAATGAGGGTTTTCAGCTCCGGTGAATATCAAAGAAAGTACAGGTTCGAGAAGTTGGGGATTTGAAGAGAACCATTCAGCGTATGAACCTAGCAAACAAGCGGAGATTAAAAATAATCCAACGAGGTAAGCATTCGACGACACAGGACGATATATTTACCCAATAATTCCATCGTGGTTTGGGATACATGTACGTTCATATTGGAAAGAGGTAAATTCTGCAGGAGTAAAATGCAATTCAGGACCCCTGGATGATCGCTGTACATGACATTTTCAGCAATGGCATAAAAAGCATACAGATACGATTCTATTTCTCGCCATTTACCAACTACGTCTGGATCGGAAATGGATACTTGGAGGTGTTGATAAATAATATCAAGTAATTCATGAGACAGCATTGCGTAACAATACATCTACGAAAATAATTTCAAGGTTAATCGAGATTCGATGGCTTATTCTAAAGAATTTGGAAGACGAATATTACGTAAGTATCGGCGATATCTTGTCTATAACAACGGAAGGTGTCTCTTTCATCACTATTCCATTCGTTTATGTTCAAAGGCAGCATTGACTTTTGCATTAGAATGGTTATTAATTTTTTATAAAATGGTTTCACTATGTTTACAACTTGGCTTTTTTGTTTATCTGATCCGATTACTTCATCCTGAAAATTAAGAACGAACGTTAGGAAACTCATCAATGACTCAAATTCGTAGGTAGATTTTAGGAAACTTTCCTTCACGAATCCAACTTACTTGAAGCGAATACCAAAATGTGAACGTTTGTACGCTGTAAACTTCATCCTTGGGATAATAACCCGGAGCATTGCTGGCTTGTAAAATGATATAGAGTAGTTTTAAAAATGGGTCACGTTTTTCTGCAGTGAACAACGTGTCAACAAAAATTTTTATGTGGTATTCTCCTAAGTGTATAAATAACGTGTACAGGCAAGGTATGACATCCTGTAAAATATTTCAAACGGTTAATATTTGTAATTAAACGAGTACTCTCAAAGTCTCGTATTACTTACACTGTTAACTATTTCTTGACTAGAATTCAAAATTTCCGAAAGTAATAGCAGCTTTTCCAAAAATTCGACCACTTTTTTAGGCAATTTGTCGGTATTAGGATGATTACACAAGATGGATATTCCTTCTATGGCGTTAATGGTGCACCTAAATAATAGAGTCGTCAGAAAGAGGTACATTTTTCGACGGAAATTGAACCGAAATGAACTTACTGGGAAAAATCAGGGTTCTTGTATGTGATTAAAACCGTGTCTATTAAATTATTCAATAAAACGTCGCAGTTTTCCGGAGGTAGTCCAAATTCTAACCATGATTTGGCGCATTTCACAACCTGATGTCTGAGATCTAAATTGGAACTAGCGAATGCAGCTTCTAACAACGATACCACTGCAAAACGAAAATAAACTCGTAATAAAACGAAATAAACTGCAAGAGAAATGTGTGAAAAAAATCATACCCGAAGCACTATCGTTTTCTAAGGAGCTTTTGACAAATATACGTTCATTTGTGGATAATATAATTGTCTGGAACTATATAAAAGAGAAACGAGTTACAAATGAATATCAAATTGAATACTTCGCAGTAATAAGAACACTCATACCTCTTCAGGAATTACGATGAGAATTTCGAGCAATAAAAATGCCAACGTATCCGGAGATACATTGCCAACGGCACTTTGAAACAAAGAAATCAATTCGGCGACTGCTTGCGGCCAAAAAGGTGCGGTACGAATTACGTATACTGCCAGCTGTAAAAATCCATCATTGATAAGGTTTCTGTCAAAGGAATCGAGTTAGATAAGGGCGCTTACCGTAATACATAAACGATTGAGAACCACTTTAGGACCATCTTTAAAATATATCACAGATTCGAGTAATTTTTGTTTCAACGGTTCGTATTCAGAAGCAGGAACATCAGACCAATCTTTCAGCAGTTTCGAATGCAATATTGTAGCTCCGTAAAATTGTAATTCTGTTCTCTGTAGGAGATCAATCTGAAGTTAGAATCTATACGATGGTATCGAGATATTAACACGTTATTGACTTACTTTACTAGGTAACAAATCTTCCCATATCACTTTCCATATTTGTGGAGAATTCTGCAGCTCCGTTAACCATTTTTGAGCTTCGGCTTGTAATGGATTATTCGATTGATAAAAACACAAAACTGCTTCTTCGAGGTTGTTAAACGAAGCTTCGTTCATTATGCTGTAATATTATGTCAGGTAATTAGGTACTTCATATGGTTACGATACAACGATACGAGTCACGAAAGGTACGTTTTTACAGATAAGTCGATATCGGTACGACAGACTTGAAGTCTCGAACGAAAAGAAATTATTTGGAACTTGGGAAATCGAGTAACACAATTGAGTAGAAATTTTTTTACGAAAACTTTTGCTGCGAATTCTCAGCGCAGTAGCATTTTACACATGATCAGGTACGAAATGTTAGCATGTTTGTTGCGTTTCAGTTTCAGTGATTCAAATTCACTTGATTGATTGGATCCGTTCTAATTTTGGTCAATGACGGAAATCACGGAAATGGCAGCCGCCGGAATGGCCGGCAGGCAGGGTTGCAAACTGTTTCGAACCACCACCAATAAAATTGTTTTGGTGGTGGTTTTCAAATGGTTTTCACCACCACCACAACCAATTGGAAAATTTGTAAAACCATAACCAAATCAAAACCGTTTGCAAGCAGAAAAAATGGAAAAACCATTTGATAAAAGTTCACCACAACCATTTAGATTTGAAAAACCACCAAATCAATTGAATCGGTTTCTTTGTTTTATGACTTTTATTCGAGCCAATTTCGATTATAATGCCAAAATGCCTAAATAAATGAGAAAACAATTTTAAAATAAAATAAATTAATAAAATCACAGAAATCTCGGTATTTTACGATATAATAATTAAAAACCAATTCATTTGGTTTTACCAATTGAAATGGTTTTGGTTTTTGAGAACCACCACCAAAACCAATTGAAATGGTTTTGGTTTTTGAGAACCACCACCACCACCACCAAAATAATCAAAAGTTGAAATAACCGAAACCAAAACCAAAACCATTTCAAAAAAAAAACCAAAACCAAAACCAAAAACCATTTATTCGAAAATTTTCAAAACCACCACCACCACCACCAATTAATTCTCAAACGGTTCGCAACCCTGCCGGCAGGTCGGCAGACGGCGGCTGGATCTGGACTGGATCAGGCTCATCAGGCTGGAACGAAGTGGACACAGAAGATATTTTTCTACGTGAGTAATTTAATTATTTAATTTCGTTTGATTTTTCATTAATACATAAAAATGGAAAATGGATTGATAGAAGCCATGATCCATTATGCTCTATTTCTAATTTCTATTTCAAACCTTTAAATTTGGTGTTCGATACGTCTTTCAGATTCAGAGTGAAATTCTTCGACCAGTCAGTGAAATTTGAAATGTTCGTCGCATTCGCATCGCACCTCCTTTGATGATGTACCTTGAACTTTTGTCAAGCAACTCTCGAATGTTTTTTATATTATTTTATTTCTTCGTCGTTGAAGTAAGTGAATCTAAAATTTTTTGAAATTTTACTTCCTATTCAATTTTTACTCATTTTTTTTCAAGATCATTTTTGTAATCGTGAGGTATTTATTAATTATTATTCATTTTTCGTGTAGTGCGTTCGACTGTTCGTATGCCATCAGCCATCATAATGTACGTAAGCACTCAATTCATACAATTTTTTTGGACCAGTACCAGATACCATGTGCCTAATTCAATTTTGAAGCCAATGCTGATGAAAACGAATTTTTCTTTTTGCAACAAGTAACTATGCAGGTACGAATATTATATTTCCGTTACTCAAGTATGATTTATGATGAAAGAACAAAAAGCCTGAAATACCTAGGTATATTTAATTATTATTCTGCGCGCCGACTTCAATAAGAATTCCAGTTTATATTTAAATTGCAATTTGCAACAACTGCTATTTTTTTATTTTCTATCGTTCTGTTTTGATGGAATCGAGTAACGTAAGAAGAAATTAGGCCAAGCTTAATTTTTTATGTGCAAGTGAGGAGTTGAATTTATTTGTGTTGATTAGATGCATGTAATATTTCATTGTTTCGTGCTTAAACTTTGAAAAATGACGTATTGGAAAATGAACTACATACGTAAATTATGTACGTATTTGGAAGGTATTACTTTTATAATATTGTCAAGTCATTTCGAAAATTCGTAGGTCGTAGCCTAAAATGTCGCACTGACAAAATTAGTGACGATGCAAAAGTTCAAAATAGATTTTGAGAACCCCTATAAATAGTAACAATAGTAACATTAAGCCATTCTGTTCCTTTCTGCCTTTGTGTGGGTTTTTGGTGGTTTTCGGTTTTGCAGAGTTTAGCTTGTACCTAGGTTCATAATCATAATGTATCAGTGCGCTAGTGAGCAAATGAGAACAATAGTGTTATAATAATTATGTTGTCTACGACAAGTACGACATAGTGGATTCAGCTCAAATTAAAACTAAAATTATCATGAAGTCAAGTTTTCTTCGTTTTAAAGGTAATTCATTTTAAATTTAACACGATTAATTTCAATTAATACAGTTTTGAAGTATTTAAAATGGAACTACTTTTTTTGTAATAACATGATCAAACTCGCATCGCATTGTTGTTTGTGCCCTCCCTTCGCTTCGGCTACATTACGTAGTTACATAAGTCAGTTCGTTTTTCGTTTGTGTGTGTGTGGTTCTCTATTGTGTTTAGTGACTTGAATGCATGCAAGTCTTCATTGCCTCGATCAACGTATTCAATCTTTTGTCAATCTTTTGCCATGTTTTATAAAATGAGTCATATTGCCTAAAGTATTCGTCATTCGTGTATTTTCTTTTCTATCGTGCAGTTCTATTCTCGTTTCTCGTTGAATTTTGTTTGCAATTTATTTCGGCCATGTTGAATTTCATCGCGAATCATTAGTATAATGGTTTCGAGTTTCTCTGCATTTCTTAAACTGTTTTAAAGGTTTTTTGTTTCGTTTTGTAACTTTAACTTTAGTGTTATAACTAAGTATTTCTCGTTTCCATCTCGTCGACCATTTTCGTTTATTTCATTGTGATGTGTGATGTTTCAAAGGGCGCGTGTTTTGCTGAGTGCCTTTTGTTTCATTTCGAAACATAGTTTATACCAGGTATGTGCTTGTATCACACCTTCATTTATTTTACGATTATTATGATCGCGTAACGTATTAACCCGGAGCTATAGTGATCACATTTTTCAAGTTTTTTCCTCCCTTTGTGGTTCTGTGCCTCTGTAGAACTCGTGTAACGATAATATGAATACTGACGAATACGATGAAGTCAAATTGTTCACGTAATTGCAAATTTCAATTTTTAGAATTGATCGTTTTTTCCTTTCGAAATAAAGCAAAAGTCTCGATATTCAAATTCAAGTTACAACCAGAAAAAATCTTCATTAAAATCACCTAGAGGTTTTTAATTTCAATCGATCAAGATTTAAAAGTTTGATTTAAACCATTGATTTATTAAATCGAGTAGTTTAATGTCATCGAACGTAATTTTTTACGATATCGTTACCTACAGCCATATTTCAGTCTGTAAAACATGCTAAGTGTACCTACTTACATTTTACGCTGAAACTGCAGCGAACAAAATTTGTACATTTCGGAATTGAAACGTATGTAAAATATGTAGATTTTTATTACATGATTTTTTTTTTTCATTTGATTATTTTTAGATTCTGTGCCAACGTGTTTTAAATTTTGTTTCAAGATTTTCTGGTTCTTTAAATAGGTTTTTTATTCCTTAATGGATATTTCATCTTGTTTTTTATAGTTGGCTATTTTTTAAAAATCCTATTTTTTAATTTGCTGATTTTTCAACTTATTGAAGTCTTACAAGTACTTTCAAAAATTTTGAAAATTGTCAAGTTTTCGAGATAATATTATTCCTTTTTTAAATTGTTCCCACTTTTTTTCATTTTTTCAAAATTTTGTATTCTTGAAAAATTTAGCAATTTTACAAAATGATCAATAGGTATTTCAAACTTTATCCAACATTCAATATTTTCTAGTTTTCTAAATATTTCAAATTTTTTAAACTCATACCTAGTTTGTTGATTTTTGATTTTTTTAAAAACTTTATCAAAATTTCAAATTTTTTTAGTTTTATGAACATTTTTAATTTTTCAAAAAATAGGTAGGTAGTATACCTAACTTATTTTTCATTCTTCGATATTTTTACCATTTTCTTGGTTTTTCAAAATTTTGCAATTTTGTTTTCAGAATGTAGCAGTTTTTCTAATTTTTTTTTTCAAATTTGAAAGTGATTTTTCAAATTTTTTTATTTTTATAAGTATTTTTCATTTTACAATATTCATATATTTTTATAATTTCATGATTTGACGATTTTTTTAAAGTTTTCGGATTTCTAAAAATGTCACATTTTTTTCAAATTTAAATTTTTACAAAATTGATTTTTTTTTTAAATATAATTACTCGAGAAACCTTACAGTTGTAGGGTTGAAAAAATTGTAAAAGTTGCCAAAACTTCTGGAATTAAAAAAAAAATGCCCAAATTTGGTTGAATTGAATGAAGAATGATTGTAAAAAATTTATTTCGGTTAATAAATTCAAATTTTCATTAAATTGAAAAAAAAAATCGAAGTAATTACTCGAGAAACCCTATACAGTTGTAGGGTTGAAAAAATTGTAAAAATTGCCAAAACTTATGGAATCGAAAAAAATTGTCCAAATTTGGTTGAATTGAATGAAGATTGATTGGAAAAAATTTATTTCGGTCAAAAAATTCAAATTATCATAAAATTGAAAAAAAAAATACGAAATAATTACTCGAAAAACCCTACAGTTTTAGGGTTGAAAAAAACCCGGTAAAATTGCCAAAACTTCTGGAATTGAAAAAAATTGTCCAAATTTGGTGGAATTGAATAAAAATTTATTGAAAAAAATTTATTTCGGTCAATTAATTCAAATTTTCACAAAATTGATAATTTTTTTTCGAAATAATTACTCGAGAAACCCTATAGTTGTAGGGTTGAAAAACTGTAAAAATTGCCAAAGCTTCTGGAATTGAAAAAATTGCCCTAATTTGGTTGAACTGAATGAAGATTGAATGGAAAAAATTTATTTCGGCAAAAAATTTGATGGTTTTTTAAATCTTACTAATTTCTTGAACCTTTCGAAGTGTACCAATTTTGCTTCCAAGATTTTTTTGAAAGGTACCTAGTACCTACATTATACGTATGTGAGTTCGTTATATTTTTATTTTTATTTGAAAATAGCTTAGTTATTATTCTACTACAGGTACTTACGTGTAATTAATTTCATAAAAAATTTGGGAGGTGAAAGTGATGATTCCTTTATTTCACTCTGCTACTAAAATTGGTGAATCATCTTTTCACAAAGGTAGTATGTGACCTGGATTCAAAAAATGTCTTTATCCATGATTGAAATTTTCACCACAGAAAATTGGAATGTTTATATTAAGAAATATTTGTATCTACTTGCCGATGTTTTTATTTTTTCCTAATTAATTTTGTTTCATTTCACAATTTTTAAAATTTGATCAATTTTTTTAGTTCGGGAAATTTTAAAAATTAGGTTGAAAAATTTGAATTTTTATCATTTTAAAATTTTGATAGGTAAATTTTTAAAAATTTTAGAGAATTCAAAATTTTAGGCATCATTTTTAAATTTTATTAGATTTCTGAAATTTGTAAAAATGGGAAGCATTAGAACATGGGTAATTTTACAACTCAATTTTAGATGTTTAGTTAAATTAAAATTGCCATTTTTTGAAATTTACTGAAAAAAAAAAAAAAATTCAAATTCACAAAGGTAGGATTTTGCCTTGAAAGAAATGGTAGCCTTTGTCACTAATTAAATAAAAATTTCCATTTTTTTGAAATTGACTGGAAACAAAAATTGTTTGAAATTCACTAAGGGTTGGATTTTGCATTGGACGAAATGGTAGCCTTTGCCACCGATTAAATTATGATTGCCATTTTTTGAAATTTACAGAAAATAAAAATTTTCTCAAATTCAGTAAGGGTAGGACTTTGCCTTGAAAGAAATGGTAGCCTTTGTCACTAATTAAATAAAAATTGTCATTTTTTGAAATTTACTGAAAATAAAAAATTGTCTTGAATTCAGGGTAGAATTTCACATTGGATCAAAAGTAGCCTTTGCCACTGAATAACTGATTTTAAAATTTTTTGAAATTTGATAAAAAGTTGAAAAATATCTAAAATTTTGTTCAAGTTTGAATTTTTTTGTTTCCAAGTTTTGATAAAAATTGTACCAATTTTTAATGCGCAATAAATTTTTTAATTTAGACCGTTTTTTATAATTTGGAAAATTATAAATAAAAATTAGGTTAAATTCTATAATGTTTAAAAATTAGAATTTTCATCATTTTTAAAATTTGATGAATGACATTTTTGAAAAATTCAAAATTTGGTTATTTTTTGATTTTGATGGATTATTGAAATTTGTAAAAATTGTAAAAGATGGAGTCCTTGTTTCTTTTTCAACTTTAATTAATTTTTGAAATTGAAACAATTTTTAGAATGTGATATTTTTTGAAAATTTGTGAAATTTTTAAAATGAGGAAAAATTCAGAATTGGTGAATAATTTCTAATTTTTATAATTTCTTGAATTTTGGGAAACTTTGAAATTTGGCGATTTTTAAAATTTTATTAACGTTTTGAAATCTGTCAAAGGTGCAAAAAATTGGAATTTTGCTAATTTTGATACTTGAATGAATTTTTGAAATTTGATAAGAATTCAAAATTGACAGAAATTCCAAAATTTGGTTCAAGTGGTAGCCTTTGCCACTAATTACATTGAAATTGCCATTTTTTAAAATTTACTTAAAATAAAAAATTGTCTCAAATGCACTAAGGGTAGGATTTAACATGCGATCAAAGGTAGCATTTTGACACTAAATAATTGATTTTAAAAATTTTTGAAATTTGATAAAAAATTGAAAAATGTCTAAAATTTTATTAAAGTTTGAATTTTTTTATTTCCAAGTTATGATAAAAATTGCTCCAATTTTTAATGCGCAATAAATTTTTTAATTTTGACTGCTTTTTGGAGTTTGGAAAATTATAAATAAAAATTAGGTCAAATTATGTGGGTAATGTTAAAAATTAGAATTTTCATCATTTTTAAAATTTGATGAATGACATTCTTGAAAAATTCAAAATTTGTCATTTTTTTGATTTTTGATGGATTATTGAAATTTGTAAAAATGATAAAAGATGGAATTTTTGTCTTTTTTCAACTTTTAATGAATTTTTGAAATTGAAACAATTTTTAGAATGTGATATTTCTTTGAAAACTTGACCCAATTTTTGGAAATTTTTAAAATGAGGAAAAATTCAGAATTGTTGAATAATTTTTAATTTTTATAATTTCTTGAATTTTGGGAAACATCAAAATTTGGCGATTTTTAAAAATTTTATTAAATTTTTAAAATCTGTCAATATTCCAAAAAATTGGAATTTTGCTAATTATCAAACTTGAATGAATTTTTGAAATTTGATAAGAATTCAAAATTGACTGAAATTCCAAAATTTGGTTCAAGTTTGGATTTTCTTATTTGAAATGTACCTCTCCCCTTGATTACTATTTAGCCTCGGCTTACGGCCATACTTGATATAAGAATTTATCTAAAATGAATTCGTACTTAATTGTTAATGTTTTTGTTTTCTTTTTTCCAGGATTCTCGTATTTTACCAAAAATGAAAAAATTGAACGACATGAAAGTTCCAACATCGCTGGTTGATTTGAACTTGAAGAAACAACAACGTGAGTTTAATTTATCCTTTCAATGGTGTTTTTGTTTCGATTTTACTGTTTTTCTGTGTAAGGATTTGTGATTTTGAAATATTTTTTTATCATTTTTTTATCGATCGATTTTTCAACTTTTAAATTCAATCTTCTTTCTTTTTTGGCGTTGACGATCGTTTCATTACAATTTGTTGGAAAAAAAAAATCATTTTTTATCCCGTCGTCCGGTTAGTGTTTTCACATTTTCCAATTTTTTATTGGGTATGGGTACCATCGGTACCATCAATTTTTTAATTTTATTTTTTGTTGTTTTTTTTGTTGATTTTTTCCACTCTCAAATATTGCGATTTTTTCATCTAAATTTATTCTTAATTTGTTTCATTCGTAAAAGAACGTTTCTAAATTTCTTTTATTCGGAAAAACTTGTCCATCAATTCGTTTTCCCCCCATGTTGTGTTTAAAAATACTTACATCGATCAAAGAATAACAACCGTTGAAAAACACCAAAAAAGATGAGGGTTTGATTTCAACCTGAGCAGTATTCATTGTTGTATTTTTCAAATCATTTCGAAGATAAAATTTTGACAGGAGTTATTTTTTTAGTCGAAATTGTACCTTTTATGTTCCAATTTTTACGAAATTTGTATCTTTTGTTGTATAGTTAAAATATTTGTAGGTATCACTGATTGCTTATTTATTTATTTTTTATTTTTTTGGCAGGTCCAGGTGTATTCGACGAACGTGATTGTATACGAGACCATTATCAATACCTGAAGAGCTTCATCATCCTCACACTGGCTTAATATTTTAGATCAACGTTGAATGTATTCGAAGAACTATGTTTTGATTCCGGCGTATGATGAGAGTACGAACACCTACCTGTTGCTGCCTACCTTCATTGTACCTGCGGCACAATGAGATCATGGTCGTATCTGTTTTCGGGGGATGCTGTGGTATGTCGACGTGATACAGTGATCTTTTTTTATTGATTAAGAATCAATGCGGTATTTCGCTCTACGAAACCAACCATCTACGTGTATATTTTTTCACTGGTTAGCGAGCTTCGATTATATTTTTAAGTACTCGCGATGGCAAACCAGCTGCCCACTCCGTGATGTTTTTATAGATCATTCACAGACTCCTCTCTCCTCGATTATTTCACAAATTTATTAAGAACTCGCGAGCATACCCATATTACACCAGTGTTGAATAATTTTCAAGATTGTGCCCTGGATAAGTATGTTCCCTCGTGATTATTTTTTTCAAGGCTTACGTTATCTTCGCTGGAAGCAATTTTTTAAATTGCCAAATTGACGAGCAATATTACATTGGCGACAGAACCCAGATCGATATTTCTAATTTGCAGATTAGCATCACGTCGATTATTGTTTGAAATCTGGCATTTGATTATGGTGAATATACTTATAAGATTGATGTGAAATTGATATACCTACCCCTTGGATATTTTTTCATTGCCAGAAGTCGATATTATATATACATTACATTGGCGAATCAATAGGTACCTTTTTTATGCAAATGACGACCCCAGGTGATGTTTTTTTTATGTAAATGACGACCCTTTAATTGTTTTTTGAAAATTGGTGTTTGATTTGAAAATTGATTATCGTTCGCAGTTTCGATCGCGTTCGTATATTTTCGTTGTCTTCGATTCGGTATGTTTCGCGGTTAGGTGCCTGAATTGGAATCGTCGAACGTTGGTGGGGCGAGGTGGTTTTTTTTCAATTCTTTTGTGCGGGCGTCCGCGCTTGGTTTTGTTACGGGGTCGTGTTGGTGAGCTCGATTATCAATATCGGTGCCGTCCACCGTTGATAGTTGGAGCTATTTCACGATAACTCTTCTTCGGCAGACGAGGGCTGATGAGGGGATCCTGTAATGAAATCGGGCTCAAAATTGATTCGTTTATCGCATATGATTCTCAATTCGTCGGTTTTAGGTGTCCGATGTTTTGGTATTCCGGGGTTGTGCACACTGTGCTCGATTACCAACGGTGCCGTACCACCTTGGTTGGTAATCGTACGGGCCAGTTGGCAGCTTTATTCTTCTTCGGCTGAACGAGGGCTGATGGAAGAATTCTGGGACCAAACGTTCGGACGGTCTCGCGTTCGAGGATCTTTGGAGGTGTTGTTTTTGACGAATGGTGTGGACAATCGCGAGCTCACGCCATGTCTGCGAAACGCATCTCTGACTAGGATTAGCCATCGATGTCGGTATCTGTGTCTGGAGACCTCACAACATCGAGAAAGACCTGTAGTTTCTTACGACACTGACACGGTCTTCCCCGGGATATCGTTTGGCTGGCGACCTGGAACCGGAGGGCAGTCAGGGTTAGTATCAAACTAAAGGTATTTAGGATTGTCTCTTAGCATGCTTTCAATGGATTACATGAACTATCGCGAGTTCACGCAATGTCTGCGGAAGCCACGCCTGTTAGGTTATCCATCGATCTCGCACGGCATCGAAACAGCCATCGATGTCGCACGACATCGAGAAAGACCCGGAGTATTCTACGGCACTGGCGCGAACTTCCCCGGGAATGCGTCGGCCGGCCGGCGACCTGGATCAGGAGGACATTCCAGAGCCGTATTAAACGAAGGGTATGGAGGGTGCGAATGATTCGCATACGCCCGAGTAGAACGTAGCGTTGTTTGGATCGCGGATCAAAACAGTACGAGTTGGGTATCAAAATTTCTCTTATGCGAAGTATCAGTCCCGGACCATAGGAGTAGGTGATTATCCGGGGCTGGCCAGGACAACGGGATTTGCGTCTTGGGTACTGCGAGCTCGGAGGGCCCTACGGCACCCTGCACCACCATCATTTGATGGGGAACTGGTACATTGCCTAAGAGGGGTCCTGAGATGACCGCGGTAACGGCTTTGCAAACGGGAACGGTTTCCTAGTGTTATCGTTTCTGTAGGCCACGAGCTCCATCAAAGAGGTTGGAGGCTGGTCGGCTGTTTTGGCTCGACCGATTTCGGTCTATATTATTCGTCGGGCTGCGTACCACCAGTACAATGTCCGAAGAATAATCTAAATTTAAAACGGTCGCCGAATAGGCGTACCGTAAGTTCCTTTGCCTCGACAATGGATGACTCATTTGGTTTTGCCCGCGATGTTCGCGCCTTGTCTACTGGTTACGGTCTAGCGAACATTGCCCGTGGTGAGTGATCTCCCTGGGTCAAGGTACTGCCTCGCTCGATGAGGCAGTTGAAGAGTGTGTGAAGTGAGAATGTTGATCCGGATTGTTTCGCAATGCTACGTTGTACTCGGAGAGTATGGGTTTTGTTTGCTTCTTTTAGTGGATATTTTTTCAAAATTGAATTAGTTTGGAATCGAGTTATTATTTAATAATCATTTTTTTTAATTTTTGCGAAATTATTGAAAAAATAGGTAATCAGTACCTTTTGGCCTCAGGATAATAATTTTGTTTGCGGAGATTTAATTTATTTGTCGTCGTTGCTTCTTTGATTGGGTATTTTTTCAATAAAAATTTGTTTTTGATTTGATTTTTTCTCCAAATTTAATAGTTTGTGGGGTGTCTCTCTGGCTCTGGGTGAAGATGAAAATTGTAATTATTCCGTTTCCTTTCGAAATTGTCAGTTTTAATAATATGTCAAATCAAGCCCTCACCCCCCTTGAAAAAGCATCCCTCTCAATCGCGTATTATTGTCAGCTCTTTTTTCAGTATTATTCTATTTTTCTCATGTTCGCGAATTATGTCGTTATTTATTCATGTTGTTATCATTGTTCTCTTTTTAATTAAATATTTTATTGCAAATTATTGTGATAACCGATCACGGTTTTTCACTGCTTTGCGGCGGGCAGTGTTTTTTAACCCAGATCGGTTAATTTAGATTTAATATTGTAATTCATTCTCGTCTTAAAACGCCGCACAGTTTAAATAAAACAGAAATTCGTTTGGTTTTTCATTTTTCATCAACTTTTCAGGTTTAATTGCATTATTAATGATTGCACAATAATATTATTCTGGGAAGATGAAGAAGAAACACGAAAAGTTGAAATAATGTCTCAAAGTTGAGTTCGGAAAATAACAATAAAAATTATTCAATATTACGAAGGGAAGTGCAATTTCATCAATATGGCCAGAAATGTTTCAAGTAAATTGTAGTTTTGGTCAAAACTAGTCAATATTTTTGGTTTAGGTGTTTTTTGATAAATAGGGAAAACATATCTAAGCTCTGGACTTCTTACTAATCACATATTTTCAATGAAAAAATGGCTTATATCGTTAGATACATTCCAGAGGCAAAGTGTGCCCATAAAACGAGGTGAGTAAATTCATAAAACTGTTGATATCGCTTGGAAATTGAAACTAAAAATGAACACTGAGAAATATTGGCCAACTCGAAAATCATTTTTATTGAAATTTGCAAGAACCGGAGCTCATTACCCCTTTAAACAAATCGAAAAACGATGAGAAAATATGAAATCGACAACGAAGGTATCATTACCCCTTGAAATGATCAAAAAACCATGGGAAAATGCTTGTGAAATTATTCCTGCAAAACACGCAGTTAGGCAGCCGCAATACCACACTGCCAATTCGCCATTATATCGTTGATATCTCCGCAAATTTTGATGCGATTTTGAAACGGATTGCGAATTTGCAATCGTCGAGTTCGACTCTATCAGACTATACCCCCAGATGCCCAATTTTCGATATTTTTTTTTCAAATTTTGAAAAAAATTCAAACCCAAAAGGTCGAAATTCAGAAATTTGCCAGGTTCTTGTTTATGGTTCGATCGAGCTGAAATTTGATTTGTATGCTCATTTCAGGCCATGGATTTCAAAAATGTCTGTATAAACATTGCGTACTAAAGAACTTGCAAATTGAAATTTTTATTTTTCGAAGTTGGCAACAATGCGTCTGGATGTTCTCAAATTTCTATTCTGCGACCTCATATTGTTGGGAAATACACTTTGAATCTATATTTTATGCGCATTTCAAAGGAAATACGTCAAATTTGAAATTGCATGTCAAATGGGTTGCATAAGCAGTACATTTGAAGGAGCAAACTTTCACAAATTAATATGGAAATGCGACTCTTTAAAACATCGATTTTTGAGTTATTTCTTCGGTTTATTACTAATTCGAGGTCGCTGATCACGATTATGGTGTTGGTTTTAAGTTCGCGTACCTGCTTGCCCACCAAATGTGGATTTTCGTAAAAAAATTGCGGGTTTCAAGAGGAAGGAGGGGTGCGTGAAGAAAATTAATATCATATTCGTGATCAGCGACCTTCAATTAGTCGATAACGAATCTAATCTCGATTTTTTTGAAAATTGCTGAATTTTCAAAGTGCTCGTATTCGCGAACTAGGCTTCGTAGAGCAAAACTGATAGCATTTTCGTAATCAGCGTGGCCGACTTAGTCGAAAAGCACTCTTATCTAGATTTTTTTGTAGATCAAAAAAATCGAAAAAATCAACGATGGTTAACCTTCCTTTTTTTTTCGAAAAAAAACTTTTTGTTTCAGATCGACGTGTGAGGTGTCTAGAAAGGGGTAATCGGACCAGGCGAATCGATCCCAGCGATCAGTTTCCCGATCGGAGGCGAATTTGCGGAGATATGGACCATTTTTCGTAACTCAGAAACTAACCATCAGATTTGAAAACCGATGGCATATTTGGGTTCAGCGATCTCAGATTAGCCCATAAACCGAATTTCAGCTTGATCGGGCCATACATAACATTTTTAAAAATTTATTAAAATTGAAGCAAAGAAATGGCTCACTTCTGATTTTTTTGCAAAATTTGAAAAAAATTGTCGAAAATTGGTGTACGATGGGTCGGTTCCGATAGAGTCGAACCCGACGATTGCAAATCTGCTTTAATTTTGAAAATCGGACCATTATTCGCGGAGATATAAGGCCTCAAAGTTGTGGTAACCTAACTACCAATCAGAGCTCTTCATTCATCGCAGTCCTTTGTTTGGTACTTTTTGTAATATTGCAGCTTCCAGAATACGTAGAAAATTGTTTAAATCGAAGCCGTAGAATTCAAATTTGAGATTTATTTCGAGCAGTGATGCCAACCTCGCGAGATCAAATTTTTATTTCGCAAAGTTGGCAACATTGCTTGGGTTTAGAGGTGTAGGATAACAGAGTCGATCACGACGATTACAAATATGCTTTCGTTTTCAAAATTAGACCATTTTTGACGGAGATATCAAGAATCAAAGATTTGGTAATGAATGGACCAATCAGAGTACACTTCTCCTAAAGTCTTTTGTTATTCGTTACCAAAACTTTGACGTCCAATATCTCCGGGAATATTGATCCGATTTTGAATCTGATTGCAGATTTGCAATCGTCGGATTCGACTCTATCAAAATCGACCCTTCGTACGCCCATTTTCGTCAATTTTTTTCAAATTTTTCAAAAAAATCCAAACTTACCTAATTTTTTGCTTCAATTTTTAGGAATTTTTTAAAACGTCATTTATGGTCCGATCGAGCTCAAATTCGGTTTATGAGCTAATCTGAGGTCGCAGGCCACGAATCCGATATTATTTTTCAGTACCCTGCCCTCCTTCCCTCTCGTACAGGCAATTTTATCTAAAAATTTCTCATTTCTGGGCCAAGGGATTATGAATGTTAAAATTCACCTTCATTTTCGTAATCAGCGACCTCGAATTAACTAATTAACCTTCAACCAATGAAAAAGCTCGAAAATGTGATAATTGTGGTAAAAAAGAGGTCGCGTTTTAATATCAATTTGTGCGAATAAATACTCCTTCAAACGAACTGCTTATGCAACTCATTCGACACGTGATTTGAAATTTGACATATTTCCACTAATATTGCTCGTAAAATGTAAATATTTTAATTAGAATGTGCTTCTGATTAATTTTGAGGTCGTAGAATCGAAATTTTCAATCAGTAAAATTACATTGTTGCCAACTTGAAAGGATAAAAATTTAAATTTTCGAGCCTTGCTATTCTTCAAGTAGGTAATAATAATTTAATCACATTTTTATTTATCTTTTACGCCCCTGGAAAAATCTGTTCTTAAATCTCCATTCTTTCACTTTTGTGGACAAAAAATAACAACAAATTTACGCATCGCTGAACATATTTTTATTTTTAGAAACAAAGTTTTAAAACACAACCAGCGGAACGGCATCAGAATCGAACTACGAGTAGGTAAATACAATAATACACACACAAAAAAATTTAATATTCAGATCATCGTGAGTAATTTTTACATTTAAATAAATCTACACTTTGAAGAATTTACGGAATACTTGAAATATTATTAAGCTCAATACAATATCATTAATTTTTCAACTGTAAACGAGCAAAAATATCGTACATAGTTCAGCATACTTATTTACGCAAAAACATTCAACTTCTACATAATTATCATACTAGCATAACGAAAACAAATCGAATGAAAAAGTTGAATAAATAAGGCGTTAAAGGTAGGGCAAAAAAGGGTGACCTTTTTTTGACCACAAAAGGGAAACCGCATAGGAAATAAATCAAGTGTAGTATTGATGTGCATAAATTAGTTTATACAATTTTTCACCTTTTTTTAAATTTTTTTTTTTTTTTTATTAATTCGTCAAACATTCTATAACAAATTTTCTGCCACAATGTGGATATAGGGTAGGTAAATGGTATAAATATACATGAGATTCGTTTATTAATCTAAACATAGGTACTACAATTTCGAATTTCATCTGTATCTCATTATAAATATACGCAATATAGTGGTATCTCACCGTATGGTGGGAGAAGGGCGGAATCAATACGGTGAAATGGAAATGATAATTTACACAAAGCACAGCATTTTATAAATCAACACGTCTGTCTTTTTTAAAAAGTAGATAATAAATATTCGTGGGCAGCGAGATTCGATCACGCGAACACGATAAAACAAAAAAAAAATGTATTCAAACTACAATGTATACAGGTGTTCTTATTTTTGTTTTTAATTTTTAGTCGTCTTAGTAGTTGTTTCTTTTTATGAGAAATAATTTTCAGACTTAAAAAAAAAGTAATTTTAAAAATAGGTAAAAAATTAAGAAAAATTAAAATTTGAAAAAAAATTTAAAAATTTGTTCATTTTCTTAATTTTTGAATTTTTAAAAAAAATGAAGTAAGTACTTCCTTCAAAGCACCACTTGAAAAATTCAGATTGGAAAAAATTGAAAATTTTCAATTACTTCTCATAAATGGAGATAAATTCGATGGAAGATGGAAACTGAAAAGGACAAAAATTTAAAAATCAGTCAATTTTTTCATTTTTTTTCAATAACCTAGGGGGGTGACCAGGCTTCCCTTCAAATTCAGATGAGAAGGGAAAAATAAAAAATAAGGATTATTTTCTCATAAAAGAAACTACTTTGAGTGATAGTGAGAGTAGAAAAAAAATCACAAGTCAAAAATAAGAATCACCCTGGTAGACAGGCAGGTAGGCACAGGTATGGTCCTTATTTTCAACTTAATTCTTTTTGAAGTTACTCCCCCAGCCACAGGTTAATTTTTAATAAACAAAAAATTCCCAATTTTATCTTTTTTTTCTTTCTTGCCTAACTGAATTTTAAGTGGAGCCTATAGTCATGCTTTTTCAAAAAAAAAAAAATTGACAGATTTTCAAATTTACATTTTAGTTTTTTTTTTGGTTCCAATTCATCAAGTCACTCCATTTTATGAGCAGTGATTCCAAACTTCTTATGATTGTCCTATTTGAATTTCAAGTAGTGCCTTAGGGATTAATCCAATTTCTTAAAAAAAAAAATGCAAAAATTAGCAAAATTTTCAAATTTAGAATTCAAAGTTGTTTCTTTTTATGAAAAAATAATTTCTCATTTTACCTTTTCTACCAGACTGAATTGAAAGTGGTTTGTATTTGCATCTAGATCCTCCAGGAGGGGGTTGGAAGTGGGAAAGTTCTACCAAACCAGAATTTTTTCTCAGGGAATCGATTTTTAAAGAGAAGATGTTTATTTTAAATTATTGAAAAATCATGAAAATTATTTCAAATGATCTAAAATTTATTTTGATTATTTTGAAGCTGATAAAATGGAAAAAATCAATTTATAAAAAACTGCAGAAAATCCATTTGAAATTTTTTTGAAAGTAAGTTTTAAAAAATTTGAAATTTCGAGTCTTCATAAACTCTATTTCAATTTAGATTTTTTTGGTAGGGGTGGGGGAGTATCAACAATTCTTTTTTTTTAATTTTTTTAAAAACATTTTATGGTGAAATATTTGGAATTTGGTCCTTGAAAAATACTTCGAAATAAAATTATTATCTACCATAAAATATTCTTGGAAATATTTTTTCAAAAAATTGCAAAAATTATGACTTTTTTTGATGAAAATGTGAAATTATTTAATTACAGTTTTACTCTTTCAAATTAAAAAAAAAACATTTGTAGAGAATAAAAGGGGAAATATTCCAGCAAAATATTGGCAATTTTGAATTTTAAAATTTTTTTACGAGTAGTTTGTGCATTATAATTTATAAAATTTTTGAAAAATATTTTCAAAATGATGTAGGTACCTATTTGCAAATGATTTTAGAAATCATCATTAATTAAAAAATAGTACTTGCAATTCTTGTCTCGAAAATTTTTTAAAAATATTTCTCCCTCAGAATATTTGCAATTTAGTTTCTTAGAAAGCTTTTGAAATTTATAATCTTTTGCAAAATATTGAAGATTGGAAATATAACTGAGTTTTTCCAGCAGATCCATTTTTTTTTCGAGCCTCTCCCTATATTTTTCAAATATAAATTTTCATCTAAAATTCAGTTGGGAAAAAATGAAAAATGAAGAATTATTTTCTCACGAAATGGAACAACTTTGATGAGTTGGAGCAAAAAAAAAAATAATAATAATAAGAAGAGTTCGAAATTTTGTTAGTTGGTAAAGAAAGAAGGGAGCTAAAAAATTCAGTCAGTTGATAAATTAAAAATTGGAAAAAAATATTTTCTCACAAAAAAACCTCAATTTTGAATTCTAAATTTGAGAATTTTGGTATTCCAGTATTTTTTTGAAATTTGGGGGCTTGAAGATACCACACAAAATTTAAATGTTTGAGAAATAAAAAATTCTTCTAATGAAAAGGAACAACTTTGATTGAATACGTAAAACCAAAAAAAAAAAAAAAAAAAAATTGAAAAAATATAAAAATAAATACAAATACTCATTTTTTAAGAGACGACTCAATAAGTTCCACTTAAAATTCATTTGGGGAGGGGATGAAAAAAAAAGGAAATTTTTTTGTCATAAAAATTAAAACAATTTGAAGGGGGGATTTTTACGAAAAAAATGCATCAAGTATAAATAAGAACCACCTTAAAGTACACACAATAAATAAAATAATAACGTAGAACAAAAAACAGGATTTTCATCGTACATTGTCGATGAATGACGATGATGAAAATATTACACGGATTCTAATAAATAAAACCTAAGTTTAAGTAACAAATAACACTTTTAATAAAACGGTAGGTATTATTTCTTATTATAAAATTCTTCGGTTGCGATGGAGTCTTTCATTACATGGGCAATATATTGAAATAGTTTCGTCCACGCTTCGTCTAATTCCGCATTCCACTGATTTTCCAAAGACGGCTGTATTGCTTGAATAAATTGGGGACCAATGAGCTGCGAATAAAAACAAAAATACCGAATTATTGAATTTCCACGTTTTAATATAACGTCGAATTCGCGAGTTACGACGATGATGGTTGGTACGAAAACATCGTATTTTTTTTCTTACTCTTCGCAGAGCAATTCTGGGCAGGGGGAGTGGGAGAGGTGCTTTTTCTCCTTTCAAACGCATACCACCGAACGACGAGCGCCTTTCCGATGAGTTTGCTTTCTTATCAAAAATTATATTTAGTAAACTTTTCGCGCTCCAATTTAATTCTATTCGAGTTAATTTGCTCGACGATGCGATGGTGGGAATTTTTCATCGTGCCGAAATCTATTTACCTATTTTTGTTTTCTTTATATTTTCAAAAATTGTGTACTAAATAAATTATCAAAGCTGAGCGTGGCTTTTCGGATAAGAAAAATAAAAACCACAGATGGTCTGTAAAATAGATAAACAAAGTCGATTTTCCAAAGTAACGATTTCGAAGGTCGAACTCGAAGGTGTTTCTTCGCGTCTCCTAAGGTCGAAAGGGTATGCAAACTTATTAACGTGGATTAGGTTAATACTGCGTAGTCTGCAAATCAGGCGTGATATTTTTTTTGGGCAATTTGGAGGAATTATATTTATAATGATCAGAAGTTTAAAAATTTTAGTAAAAAATTTGCAATTTTCTCTTTTCCAACGTTTTTTAAAGTTTTTGACGCTTAAGCAATTTATTTTTGTAAAATTATTTTTCAGTGTGAGAAAAATTCTTTGAAAATGTTGTAAAAATTTCTGCAAATTTTGAGAAAAATTTTCTATAAAAATTTTTTGAAAAGCTTTCTGAAATCTATAAAGAACTTTCTCAAGTTTTGTACGAAAATTTTGTGAAAAATGCGCCGAAGATTGAACAGAAATTTCTCGAAGATGGTAAATTTTTAAATAGGAAATTAAAATATACAAATTCGTGAGTGTAAATTCATGAATTATTTCAAGTAAAAATCTCGACGTTTCGACTTTCAACATAAATTAATTCGTGTTTATTTGAATTTTATAAAATATTATTCATGAATTTACACGCACAAATTTGTATATTTTTCCTATTTGAAAATTTGCCATAGGTAGGTAGGTATTCGAAAATTTTTTCAAAAATTTCTGTTCAATCTTCGGCGCATTTTTTCACGAAATTTTTGTACAAAACTTGAGAAAATTCTTTATAGATTTCGGAAAGCTTTCCAAAAAATTTTTATAAAACATTTTTCTCAAAACATCGAGAAGTTTTTATAAAATTTTTAAAGAATTTTTCTCACGCTGAAAAAGAATAATATTACGAAAATAAATTTCTCCAGCGCCAATAAATTAAAATTTATATTCTGTTACTTGATTTTTATAAAAATATCATTCATGGTAATTTTTTTCGAAATTTAGGGGTAAACTCACACTTAATTTTGTAACTTTTCATGAAATTTGTGAATTAAATGAAATTTTTATCAAATTCTCGGACATTTCGTATAAAATTTTCCCAGGCTTCTAGTACCTACGGAATTTCCAGAAAACTTTTAAAAAATTTCATTGAAAAATTTCTGACGTTTTTGGAAAGTTTTTCTAAAACTATGTGAAAAACTCTGAAGAAAATTTTAATAGGCATATGATTATTCCAAAGTAAAAAATTCTTCAACATTTTTGTGAAAATTTTTTATTTATTTTATTTTTTGGAAGCTGTATTTAAGAAATTTTCATCGATTTAGTGAAAATTCGGTGAAACTTGGTAAAGTACTGTGAACAATATTTTAAGAAATAGAGAAATATTCATTGAACTTTTGGAAAACTAGATTATTATTTTTTTTTATGTTCTTAAATATTTAAAAAAAATTTAGAGCTAACTATATTGCACGTAATTTTGTGATTTTTTTTTTCAAAATAAAAATTCTGATGCAAACCTATTATTATTGAATAATTATTTCGGGTTTTCATTAAATTCTTTCTTTAAATTTTTTAAACCTGTGAAAAATTAAAAAAAAAAAAATCTATCTACTGTGGAAATTCTTGACAAACATTTTCGAAAAATGTTCTGAAAATGTGTACTTTGTAAGAAAGATTCTCAAAAAGTTGTTTTAAAAAAATTCTGAAATTTTGTAAATAGTTCACTGAAATTTTGAGAATAATGCATTGCATTTTTTTTAATTTGAGAGAAAAAACGCTTTCCTTGACTTTTGTAACTACATTTAAAAAAAATGAAATTGAATTTTTCCGAAATTTGGTGAAATTATACTCGTTAGGAAAGTAGGTACGTAAAATTTTCTTGATTTTCTTAAAACAAGTTTTTTCAAGTTTTTTTTGAAAATTTTTCTAAAGTTTTGTGAATGAAGATATTTTGAAATTTTCTGAAATTTTTTTTGATTTCTAGTGAAAATTTTTCCAATTTTTCTAAAGCTGTGAAAATATTTTCCAATTTTTTTCAAAATTAATTCTGAGATTTTTTGAAATTTTGAAGTAATTCTTTGAAATTTTGGGATTTTTTTCAAAAGTATAAAAAATTCTCTTATTTTTTTCCTTATCGTGAAAGTTTTGTGATTTTTCTGAAAATTAGTACCGATTTTCCGAAATTTGTAAGAATTACCTAATATCAGTAGAAAATCATCTATTATTTAAAAAAATTTCCTCAAGTAATATGAAAATTTATTTGAAGTTTCAATTTTAAATAATTTCATGACTTTTTGTGAAAAATTTCCCCGTTTTTTTCTTTCATTTATTTTAAATTTCCCAAGTTCCTGAAAAAAGTTTTATAAACAATTACAAAAATGCGGAGGTTTTCAGAGTATTCTCTGAAATATTTTTAAAAAGTTTTGTTGAAATTTTCTATGTGGAAAATTCAATGATACATATTCCAAGAGAATTCACACAATTATTATAACTGATTAATGCAGAAAATAAATTCTAAAAAAATGAGTAAGTAATTCTTTGGAATTTCGTGTTTTTTTTTTCAAATTGTGAAAAATTGACTTAAAAACTTTTTTTTCCATGGAAGTTGTGTAAAACATTCTTTGAAAGTTTCGTGATTTTGAGATGACGTTCGTAAATTTCATAGTACTATATTTTTAATAAAAAACTTCTGAAATTAAGTAAGTAATTCTTTGGAATTTCGTGTTTTTTTTTCAAATTGTGAAAAATTGACTTAACTTTTTTTTCAATGGAAGTTGTGTGAAACATTCATTGAAAGTTTCGGGATTTTTTAAAAATGATGTGACGACTTTCGTAAATTTCATAAAACTATACTTATTTTTTATTTTCAAATTGATTTTGAAAATATTTATGTATCCCTTTTTGTAAAAAAATCTGTAATCAAAAAAAAATTATTATTAGGTACCTACTTACCTACCTACCAAGGCAGGTATTTTTTTCTAGTAAAAACTTGATGAAATTATTTTTAAAAATCATTTTTTTTCATATAATTTATTTTTATTTTTTTGAAACAAGTTTTTAAAATGTTTTATAAAAAAGATAGTTACTGCATTTTCTGACTTGTAGTTTAATAAACAATTTCTGATAAAAAGAGACAAATTTTGATGAGAATTATCGGGAAAATTTGATTTAAAAAAAAAATCACAAACCCGATGGAAAAAAATAAAAAAAATATAGAAACGAGTTTATTCACCAGAAATTCTGAAAATTTTGAAATGAAATTAACAAGAATTTTGAGAGAAGAACACTCCTCGCTCCTCAGGGTTCTTCAAAGTTCAACACTGAAATTAAAATGCTTTCGCTTTGGAACCATGTAAAACCCTTTTACACTGAAACAATGCCTCCATCCAAAAGTGGAAATTTTCACAGTGGAACCGTCTAATATTATGAATACGTAAAATGGAACCCTCATTGTGACCGACCTCCCAGGATGGAACCTATTTATAAAAATGGGAACATTTAAATATGGAACCATTGAAAATTTGAACGTTGAAGTGTGGAACCATAAAATTGAAACATTTCAGCGTGGAACTGTCTGAAATTGTAATTTTTCAATGCGGAACCATCTAAAATTGCCTTGGAATGTTCAAGGGTGAAACCATCAAAAATTGGAACAACATTATTTTTCAGTGTGGAACCGGTTAAAAGTGGAACCTGACATCATCGGAAAATGAAAACTGCAAAATTTTTCAAGATGTTACAAGAAACAGGTGTAAGTAACTCTTTGAGATAAGCAAAAAAAGTTATGTGATGAATTTGCCTGTCTTCGAAAATGAAGGAGCTACACAACTATACAAATTGAAAAACCTGTTTTTTTTTTCAAAGTTTAAAGCTCTCTTGCGCCTTCATTTTCAAAGATAGGCAAAAAATGTCAAGAACAAAAAAAGTTCATTTTTTTAGTACTCTTCATTGGCCCAATTAGAAATTAATTTTTCTCAATTTAATTTTCCCCTGTCCTTTCAATTTTCAAGATAGGCAACATGTTTATATGTATAACATTTTTCGTTCCTTATGGGTTGCCTATTCACCCGATGGAAGGAACTCAGTCAGCTATGAAACACCCTGTCTGTATATGATTAGAACTTTTCCAAATGGAACCCTGTACCTTGAAACCCTCTGCTTTGCAATCTCATAGTGGGGATTTGAGTGGGAAACCTGAAACCTCCGAGGTGAAGTTCTGAGGGCGAAGCTTGAAGAACGAGCACCAAGGTTGGGCAGGAGAGCGTCCAAAGGGCGGAGCCCTTAGCATTGTTATAAATTCTTAAAAAAAATATGTAATTTCACTAATCACTTCGAGCTGGCAGTAAAAAAAAATAACCAAAACGTGAAATAGTAATCCCAAAGTAGAGGTCTGCGCCGAGGCAAAATTATGCGGCGGCGGCTGGTTGATCAAATGTGTCGGCGGCCGGCGGCGCGCCGATTCCAGCCGACGTTTTCGGCGGCTGAAAATTTTTTTAGCGGCGGCGGCTCAGCCGGCTGCGAAACGCCAAAACAACGCTAATTTAATGTAACTCGTATTATTTGGTCAATTTTTTTCAAAAACTGCAATTTTCAAGAGATCTCTTAATTTTTTCAACTAATTAGCCTTTTTCACTTGACGTCACACGCGTGTATTGCGGAATAGTGGTCTCGGTTTGCCGTACGCGCGGTAAGAAAACATTGAAAACAAACGTTTTCGAAATATGAGTTTTTAGCAAAATTTAATGATTATGTTATTTAAATAAATTTTAAAGGTTAAATTTGCGTTTATACTAAATTTATAAGACCTTTTAAAGCTTAAAAAGTGAAGAAAAATTGAGTTCCATAAAAATGTCTAACTGATAACGAGTGATACGTTTTGTTTTCCTACGTTAAGTAAGGCGAAAAAACGCAACACGCATCAAAGTGAAAAAGGCTAATACCACACAAGAAAATTAGAAAAAAGTGATACTGAATTATTGATCACAATTATTCAAAATCTCCCAGCGAGGCAAAGCTTTGCAGTTGACGAGGGAGAAATCTTCACGTTTTCCAAAATATTCCATAAAATCTATCCAATTTGGGGGAAGGGAGGGGGGGTTCTAAAATTTCAGAAAACCAATATATTCGGGTTTTTTCTCCATTTTTTTCTTATTATCCTTGGCTTTGCCTTAAACGATGAATCAAGCTATACAAAATTTGCCCCAAGGAAATAAATACTGAAAAAAAAATGTTGATTTTTTTTTAGTGTGAAAAAACATATTACTTACATATTTTTCATTTTCTCTTAAAAAAAAAAAATTAAAAAAAGAAGAAAAAATCATTTTAAAAAAATTAAAAAATTTCATACAAAAAAATTGAAAATTTTTCAATCTTTTATTTTTCTCACTTCAAAAAATTCTAAAAAAAAATTCATTATTTTTTTTCATTTTGAAAAAATGAAGAATTTTTTCAGATAATAATTTATAATAATTTCTCTTTTTATGAAAAATAAAGATTTTTTTTGTGTACCCCAAGAAACAGAAAATCTATTTTTTCCCGCTCCAATAGAAAAAAACAATTTTTTTTCTTATCTCTCTAAAACATTTTAAAAAATTTGAAGTTATCCCAAGGAAATTGAAAATTTTCTTGTTTTATGGAAAACTTGAACTTTTTTTGCAAAAAAAAATTGCCAACAAATTCAGATTCCTTAAAAAAAAAAAAAAAAAAAAAAAAAATAGAGAGATGAAGATTTTATTTAATCCAAAAAAAATATTAATCCCTTTCAATGATTACTAGCCCAAAATTTAAGAATTTCTCATTTCTAATGTTGTTTGCTTTTTTAATTTTTCAAAAAGAAATATAAAAATTCAAAATTCTGAACAAAGTGGAACAGTTTGGAGTACGAGAGAAAAAAAATTTCGCCTCGTCAGCTCCAAAACTGTCATCAGGGCGATTTAAGAAATGAAGAACCTGAAAATTTGTGAAATTTAGTTATTTAGCACACTTTCAGTGACATTTTTGGCCGACTACAGCACTAAAACCTGTGAAATTTTCCCATTTTTAATGATTTTTAACGTCAGTCAGCCGGCTCAGCCGACAAAAATCATCGGCGGCGGCGGCTGAGCAATCATTTTATTCGGCGGCGGCGGCGTGAAAAATTCTAAAAAAATCGGCGGCGGCGGCGGCTGCGCGGCTCGGCAGCGCAGACCTCTACCCCAAAGTTACTGTAGAATTTTATGCCAGCCAAATGGAATTCAGAAGGGGGGGGGGCTAAGTCCGACGATGATTCGATTACACTCAAGCATATCTACTTACTTTCGCGCGGCGTTAATTACTAAAGAAAATTCGTCTAAAACGAGTAAAATTCTATACTACATAAAGCAACTCGTTGAGAAGTGAGTGGAATGGAACTTACATCGACGTAATTTTGTTTCGCACCGTAGCCGTAATGCTTCTTGCCGAGGTCTCGTAACAAAGCGTCTAATTTATCAGGCTCATATAATCTAGCCACTGCTTTCTGTACAAAAGCCATAACTCTGGAATCATTTATTAACACCATTATTAAGATGAATAATTTCGCATAATTAATTACCTCTCGGTTATTCGCTTTTCATAGTATTGTTTCAATTTACAAACGATACGAGTTATAGTAGGTATAGTTAATAATCTTCGTTCTTTGAACACTCGTCTGAGTCTCTCTTTTCATCCTCTTAGAAATTTTTTCTCCTCTATTAGTTATTTTTTTCCTCTTTCGACTTAGGTACAAAATTTCCCTAATTAAAAAGAAAAATTAAACGGCATCTAGGTAGCTGCCTCCGCCCTTGATTCTCTTTCTCTCTATCTATCGACCAACAACCAACCAACCAACCAAACCGACGTAAATGAAAGATAAAAAGACGCCGTTTTGAAAATATAATGAACCAACTTTGCCAACGATAATTCTCGTGGATGAAATCTCTTTTCCTCGTATACCTATAGGGTAGAGTACCCGTTTATGGCCACCTTAAGACATTTTTCATTTTCTCATTCTCATGGCGAGTTGTAAAATGAAGTTATTTGAACTTTGATGATGTTTTCTGTATAATTGAACATTCTATTTTCGATCTGAATAGTTGGTATATTCATAAAGTCATCATAATAATTATTTATTTAAATTAAAAAAAAAAGAAGTCGAAAATCCTCTAAAGTAGCCACCATGCTTCCAGCAATGGCCACGGCTGTTACCATTTTTGGCCATCCATTGAAATTGTGAATGTTTTTGTAAAATAACTCTATTCAACTGATTTTTAATATATTAATACTCTTTTTAATAAAATAAAAAAATAGTTTTTTGCAAATTTTAACACTTATTCAATTCAAAAATCTCCCTCAAGTTTTTAACCATACCTAGTGGCAAAAAGGACACTATTTCAAAAAGGAATAATCGCATTTAAAGAACCTTTTGTTTTCACTGTGCCATTGTTTCTGGGTCCATTTTCCACCAACAATGCATTTATCACATTTTTATCTTCGAAAAAAAAAAGCTACCACAATGTAGACAAGGTTCTTGTAAACGAAAAATGCTGCAAGTTTATGTACTTACAGTGGGTACTCAAAATAACATGTAGGCAAATACTTTACATATATAATACTGGAAACTCTGTGCTTTTGATTTGACTACCAAGAAGAGCGCTCTCTAAGCGGCTCGGCATGAAACTAATTCCAGGTTTTCGACTAATCGTCGCGTGATTCGCCCTCTGATTGGTCGAAGACATGACGATCGGTCGAAAGTCTGAGAATAGTTTCACGCCGAGCCGCTAAGAGAGCGCTTTTGTTGGGAGTCACTTGTCCCCATTGGAGTTTCCAGTATTATATATGTAAAGTATTTGATGCAGAGCTGGGGCGACTCAACCCTTCTGAGAGTCCGATTCTTTGATAAAAAAAGTTACGACTCAGTAAATTGCGATTCTCAAGCTATGTTGATCGGATTCTGAGTCGGATTCTTTTGGCTTACGACTCTTTTACGACTCTTTTTTGCGACTCTCGTGCGACTCTTTTTGCGACTCTCTTGCGACTCCTTTTTATGGTTCCTTACAACTCTATTCCATTTTAACGACTCTCTTACGACTCCTTTTTACGGATCATTACGACTTTTTCCCCCAAACCTATTTAAAATTGTTTTTGATAATTTTGTAATTTTCTTAAAAGTTAAAAGTAATCAAGTTACAATTTTTTTTGAAAATTTTTCGATTTGGTCCCTCCCTGGCTCCCTCTCCTCCAATTTTTGATAACACTGTCTAGACAGCTTGTAAGTTGTAAATGGTTATTATTCAAAATTGAAGGGGAGGGAAGGGTCCAAGCATTATTTTTATAATAACTAAAATTATTTCTAAGATCTCAATCTACAAATTTTGTTTGAAATGAAAATTTTTTCAAATTTTGAGTCCCCTCACGTAATTTCTACTTACCACAGTGTCATTACAGTATGTTAATGAGCAGCTAATTTTTGTTCTTTTTCTCATCACAATAATTAAAAAAATTATTTGAAATAAGATGAATTAAACAACGTAAGAATTATTGATAATGAACATGACCATCTACATTTAACAGGCCAGGAAGGCTCACTTGACAACGCTGTAATATCTCGACGGCGTAGGCTGACTTTTTGGATTCTCCATAAGACACAATGCTAATTCATAATGCAATAACTCGAAAACTATCAATTTTACAAAAAAAGTCAGAGACCTTTTTTAAAGAGAATTAAAAGAGCTTTCCATTCATATATAAATTTTTTGAATTTGAGTGAAATTGACGAAATTGGCATTTTTCACTTTTCACTAAAAATTTCACCAAATCCAAAAAAATTCTATATCAATAGAAAGCTTATTCAATTTTCTTTAAAAAAGGTCTCTTGGACTTTTTTCGTAAAATTGATATTTTTCGATTTATTGCAATTTGAATTAGCATTACATCTTATGGAAAAACCAAAAAGTCAGCCTACGTTTTGACGTTGCCAAATTTAGCCTTCCTGGCCTGTTAAATGTAGACGGTCATGTAATGAACCAAAAAAACGAGGGAAGGAGTCGCGATCTTGCAAAGGAGTCGCAAGGAGTCGCGAAATAAGAGTCGCACGTGTTTGAAGTGAACGACTCTCAAAGAAGAGTCGGATTTTTGCGATTCATTTGCGATTCATTGAAGTGAAGAGTCGGACTCGTGAATCGAACTCTGAGTCATTCATTGCGACTCTTACGACTCACACCATCGATTCTGAGTCGCCCCAGCTCTGATTTGATGTAGGCTACATTTTATGTCTAGTTTTTCACCATCTTTCTCAGAATGTTGTTTTAATTTTTTATTTCCAGATGGAGTAGGCCTATTTTCAGTGATTTTAGATGCTTTAGGAGTCTTGGTAGAACTTGCAGAATTACAGATACTACATTAGCTTTAATAGATGGCGCTTTTTTAGCGCTATACAACTTTTTAAAATCTAAAACAGTTTGTTTTTGAACTACCCATTGGTGATCGTGAAAGATAACCGATGGCAAAGGAATCTTCTTCCTTTTTCAAGTAGTTGTTGAATTTTGTGAACCATTGCATAATTCACGTAAGGCAAGCGAAATTCGTTTTTTAGGTTTCACAAGAACTCGTGACTTTTTTTTCTTTGCTGGGGTATTTTTGTTTTCAAATTAAAGTTGTAGATCAAGATCCTAAATAAAATTTTGTTATTATAAAAATTTCTATAGGATCCCTCCCTCTCCTCTAATTTCACATAGCATATAGGTAAATATTTATATTATTTCAAAATTGAGGGAGATGTCCAATTAAAAAAAATTTCAAACAAAATTTGTGGATTGAGGTCCTAGAAATAATTTTGGTTATAACAAAAATTGCGATTTGACCCATCCCAGAATAAAATCTATCAAAATATTGATGGGATTATGAATAGAATAACAAATAATTAAGGTGACCAAAAATGGAAGCGGCTCGTTCCATTTTTGGCCATGATGTGGCCAAAAATGGAAAATTGCAATTTTCAGAGTTCCTAACTCGGCCATTTAAATAAATGCAAGAAAAAATCATTTATTTACCAATTTTATATTCATTTCTGATAGATAAATCACTGATCTTTAAGAAAATTACTTACTTGCCTCTACTTTTTGATTATTAGGACTGCTATTCCATCATTACACAGACCCCATCAAACGATCTTTTTTGCAAGCAAACTTTAACTTCATTCATTTTTGGCACAAGAAATTAGAGTTAAAAATACTTAACCACATATTTTCTTTTCAAATTATATAATATTGGTTGAAGAAGTGCATTCACTTTCAATTTAAAAAAACCCCCAACTGATTTCATCCATTTTTTCTTTTCAAATATAAGTTTAATGCTAAAGGTGGCCAAAGATGGACAGGTGACCATAAACGGGTACTCTACCCTAATTTAAAACAACCGCATTGTGGTTAAAAATGTGCTCATTGTTTCGTCAATTGGGACAAAACAAAAGCCAGCTCAGCCATCTGGTAGCTTATAGGCCTTCCTCAGAGGCAACGTAAAATGTGTTTCGGCCACATTAACGAGCTCGAATTAGTCATGTTGCTGGTGCTGAAAGAAAACACCAGCTCTGGTAATATTTCGTATAATAATATCAAATTTCACTATAGTCTCTGTTTGATTAGCTAATGTTTTAACATAGCTAGGTACATTTATCGGGCCTATATACTTTGGGAGGTATAATATGCACGCGAAAACATTTTCTATTAAATTACAAAAGAAGCATTTTCGTGTTACCTTTATCGTCGGTATCTGTGGTACCTAATACCAAACTACGTAGTAATACGTCGAGCAAAATGCGAATATTTTGCAAAATTATGGCGGATACAACGGACACAGAATTAAAGACCGCCGAGTGATTTTGTAATTTAAACTGAAATTTATTTCTATTACACGCTTCCAAAACGTTATGTACGAGTATAACGAAACGAATAAATGCGTCGAGCGTGAAATACGAGTATCTTTAAAATCAAATTTAATATTCTTCCATATTCGCCACCTAAGTCCCTGCGGTGGTGCCTTAACGTACGACGTACATACGGTCTTCTCCATATACCTACATATATTCGTAGGTACGTATCCGTGTACCTTACCTACCTACTTCTTCGCTCTCTCTCTCTCTCTCGTGCCTCTAACTTTCTCAGATTATTAGGCATTATTTAATGGTAATTTACGAGCGACGTATGTACCTAGGACCTACGCATGAATTTTACCAAAAATATTACGTTCGAGGGACGAAAAATGATTCATTTGAAACGTTTTTCTCTTATTGGCCGGATTTACCGTCTGTTTTTTGGTACCTTATCTATTGTCGCTTTTCGAGAGGGAAAAATGGAAACTAATTTTTTAGCATAAAAATTAAGAGATTTCTACTCCAAAATAATTTTTAAAATTACCTACCTATTTATTCTCCAAAAAATTGTGGATTTTATTCCAAAAAAATTAGGAGATTTTTTACTCAAAAAAAAACACATCTAAAAGATTCTTTTATGGAAAAATTAAGAGATAAAAAACGGATTTTTCGCATAAAAACAAAGAGATTTTTATTTAAAAAAAAAATTAATAATTATTTAGGTACCTATTCTTTAAGAACCCGAGCAGCACACTCGATCGATAATATCGAAAGTTGAAACGTATCGATAAAAAATCGTTTAAAAATCTAAAGATGTTCTCACGATATGATACAGATTTAGCTGTACGATTTTATAGGCAAAAAATCTAAAAACTATCGAATTCGATAGTATTACGATTTTAGGACGATATTCGTCAACGATAATATCGACAAAGAATATTAAATTTATAGAATCCGATTTTCCACCGATTTTGTGCAGATATTTGAAACTATATTATCGACAAATAATCTGAAATTTCTCGAATTCGATTTTTTAACGATTTTGTGAAGATATTTGAAACTATATTATCGACACGTAATCTGAAATTTCTCGAATTCGATTTTTCAACGATTTTGTGCAGATATTTGAAACTATATTATCGACACGTAATCTGAAATTTCTCGAATTCGATTTTTCAACGATTTTGTGACGATATTTAGAACTATATTATCGACAAATAATCTGAAATTTCTCGAATTCGATTTTTTAACGATTTTGTGAAGATATTTGAAACTATATTATCGACACGTAATCTGAAATTTCTCGAATTCGATTTTTCAACGATTTTGTGACGATATTTACAACTATATTATCGACAAATAATCTGAAATTTCTCGAATTCGATTTTTTAACGATTTTGTGAAGATATTTACAACTATATTATCGACAAATAATCTGAAATTTCTCGAATCCGATTTTCCACCGATTTTGTGCAGATATTTACAACTATATTATCGACAAATAATCTGAAATTTCTCGAATTCGATTTGTTAACGATTTTGTGACGATATTTGAAACTATATTATCGACAAATAATCTGAAATTTCTCGAATTCGATTTTTTAACGATTTTGTGAAGATATTTAAAACTTTATTATCGACACGTAATCTGAAATTTCTCGAATTCGATTTTTCAACGATTTTATGACGATATTTGAAACTATATTATCGACACGTGATATGAAATTCCTCGAATTCGATTTTTCAACGATTTTGTGGCGATATTTGAAACTACATTATCGACAAATAATCTGAAATTTGTCGAACGATTTTTCAACGATTTTGTGACAATATTTGAAATTATTTCCAAATTGGTGAAAATTTTTCTAAGTCCAACACGTCTGGAAGTACTAAACTGCCTATTATAAGCGTTTTATTGCTAATTCCTCAACGATAAGGTATGGCATAGTGGTTAAGGAAGAGGATTACCATGCAGGAGGTAGAAGGTTCAACCCCACGGGTGGCAGATTTTTTATAATTTTTTTTGACTTTTTCTGAAATGATCCTTTTACCGTAACATGAATAATGTGTTTAGGCATAGTTTCATGTATTAATTATGCTAATTAATGAGTTTTAATTATAGAAAAAAGCTAGTAAAATACGAAAAATCGGAATAAGTATAGCTCCCTTATCTCCTCAAGGTAGGCAACTATATACACTCTATGAAGTACTAACATGCCAAAATTGAAAAATTCACATTTTCTCAAACTTGATAATTTGAGTAATAGAATTTGTAGAGAAAAATTTTCTCTACAAAGTGGTAAAAAATTTTTTAGTCTAGCTTCATTTTTGATGGAGTTAAAAAAGTTTTAATTTTTCAAAAAAACTTTGAAAATTCTAAAAGAAACTCAAAAATTGAAACTTTAATAACTCCTTCAAAAATGAAGCTAGACTAAACTTTTTCTTTGTTTTGTAGAGAAAATTTTTCTCTACAAGGTCCTTGTCGAATTTTATAACAAAACTCAAAAGAGAAAAAAATTGTGTATGCTGTCACTCACAATTGTCACGTCGGGGACAAGATTTTCAAATTCAATTTCACAGCGTAGCTATTTTTTGAATTGATTTTTTTTCCTTTATTTTGGAATACAGAATTTCTCTTTTTTTTTTTTGAAAAACAAGCCTCAATCTTTTGAGAAAGAAAATACCAAATTTCTTTGGAACAGAATTTTTTTGAAAAAAAAACCTAATTTTTAGTGGGAAATCTGTTATTTTTTGACTTAAAAAAAATATATATCAATTTTTTGGATTGGAACGATTTTACATTTTTTTTTCCAATAAAAAAAATCTTGAAAAATCCATCAATTTTTTGAAAGAAATATGACTGAATTTCCTTGAAGAAGAAAATCTATCCTTCTTGCTTTCTTTGAAAAAAAAATCACATTTATGAATCCCTTCGAGTTTTTTTTTGAGGGGATCCTAATTTTTAGAAAAAAATCACGTTTGGAAGAATGTCAATCTTTTGGAAGAAGAAAAAATCTTTAAGTTTAAATTTTATTGAGACTGAAAATTTTTCAAAATCATTTTTACATACATTCAACATTTTAAAATTTTTTAACTTTGCACTCCTAAAAAAATTGAGAGTCGTGTGTAATTCAAACTTGGGGCACAAAATCGTTTGTGGCGCCAGAATACAGACAAATTTGGCGCACCGGGAAACGTCCCTGTATCCCGGTAAGCCAGTCCGTGAGTGGGAAGGAGGAGGCAGGCCCGTCGAGAGCCAAAATGGGCCAGGGCAAAAAATGAACAGAATATTCGAGCCTTTTAATGGTTTCGAATTCTCATCAGGTGACTATAGTTCCCAGCTTGAAAACAGCAAAAGTGAAACACTCTTATAAAAAAAAAACTCTCTCAAAAGCAAATACAACTCGTATCTTCTCACGTACGTAAATCCAACTGCATCACCACAAAATACATTACAAATGTGCCCGTCATCGAAACACGATACCGCGAGTAATTTTTCACGCTGAACACCCCCCCCCCCCCCCATCTTCACCTCAAACATATTCTAGGTTGCAATCACATTTAGAATAATTTTTCTCGCGTACTGTCATAGTCATAGGTTTACGACAGAACTCAATGTATACTAGAGATACGAGAGAGTATTGTTTAAATTGTATAAAAACTCGACTCGACTCGACATTTGTATTTTTCTCTTTTTCTTTCATTTATATATATACTCTGCGCGACGACGAGACACGAGACAAGAGACAAGAGACACGAGGTTGTTTATCTCGTGGGAAACGAAAGAAATACCATTTACGTTAAATTCCAACAACATACTCGTAAAAAGGGATACTTTCGTTTTCGAGTAATAGCACTTAAGCCCGTTGTCACAATCTCACATTAAGGTTTACTTACGATAAGCGTTCTCGGATTTGGCGAGTCTTTTTACTACGACCATATAAGAAAAAGCAGAAGAAAAGAAAAACCACCTCGAGGTAGCTCTAGCTGCGTCGTACGTACTCGTATTCTTTCGGTTGGCCGTCCCAATCTTAAAGGGTAAGAAAAAGAACAATAAAAAAAAAACCGAGTCATCTCCCCAGTAAAAAAAAAAACTCGTTTACATTCCACTCTTTATGTGGAATGAGAGCGAATAAACGAACACAATCCGAGATTTAATTAAATTTCAAAATTACACGTACTTATTTCGCCCCCCCCCCCACGTTGCACTTTGCCACGAACAATAACAACTTTTAATCAAAAACTAAACGAGTAAATTCTCGACATTGGTCATAAATCAAGCCTAAAAATTTATATTAACGCCGAGTATAATACACCAGACTTGAGATAGTTTTTTGCACACCTACCAAGAAAAGCGACAATTTATTGAATAACTCGTCTGCTAACATTTTTGTTGATGGTGTCGTCCTTTCCATCCCAAATAGGGAGAAAAAGCAAGCAACAGGTTATACCAACGTAATAAATACACTCGCCATTTTATCGTCGTCAAGTATCTACGAAAATGGCGGCGAGGTTGATAATAAAAGGGCAAATATTTTCGAGTGTTTTTTCCCTCCTTCATCCCTTGACGATAATATTGGATGGTTTTTCAGTGCTTTATGGATGGATCATTTACAGAGGAGTGGATAGGAGTGGAAAAGATGATCTATCAGGAGGAAATTGTCTATTATTAGAGAAGATGTAAATTCTCACACTTCACTTCCTATAATGTACTTACTTGTCTATCAGATTCTGGAGATCTGGACTTGGAATATTTCTTTCCATTATAACATTTATTTTATTCAAAATGAAGGGAGTGAGGGGTCCGATCGAAAATTTTGTAATAAGCAAAATTATCTCTAAGAACTCAAGCTACAACTTTTGTTTGAAAATTTTTTCAATTGGACTGAGCCCCCACCAACCCCCACCAGTTTTTAATACATATAATATTTTATAAAGTATCTAAGTCATATTATGCAAAATTGGAGAGAATGAAGGGTCTAATCAAAAATTTTATAATGACAAAAATTATTTATAGGACCTCGACCTACAACTTTGGTTTGAAAAAATTTTCAATTAGACCCCTCCCCCAATTTTTAAAACTATCAATTTGATATTAAGTGAAATTAGAGAAGAGGGAGAGATCCAATCGAAACTTTTATAATGACAAAAATTATTTTTGGAATATTGAACTACACTTTTTTCTAAAATTGAAGGGGAGGGAGGAGTCCAATCGAAAGTTGTGTAATAATCAAAATTATTTCCAATACCACAACCACAAGCTTCAATTTTGTTTGACATTTTTTTAAATTGGACCCCTGCCTACCTCCACCACTTTTCAATGTAATATTTATAAAGTAACTAAGTCGTATTATGCAAAATTGGAGGGGATGGAAGGGTCTAATCGAAAATTTTATAATGACAAAATTTATTTATAGGACCTCAATCTACAATTTTAGTTTGAAAAAATTTTCAATTGGATCCTTCCTCCAATTTTGAAAAGTATCTACCTGGTATTATGTGAAATCAAAGACAAGGGAGAGATCCAATCGAAATTTTTATAACGACCAAAATTATTTTTGGAATCTCAAACTAAATTTTTTATTTGAAAAAAAAATTAATTGGTTCCTTCCTTTCTCACTCCTCTAATTTTAAATTAATATCTACGGAGTGGTATGCGAAATCGGTGGGGAGGGGGCCAATTAAAAAAAAAATCAAACAAAAGTTATAGCTTGAAGACCTAGGAATAATTTTGGATATTACAAAAATTTCGATTGGACCCCTCTCTCCCCTCCAATTTTGAATAAAATAAATGTTAGGTAACTGAAAGAAATATTTCAAGTCCAGATAAAATACACATGAGACATGACTAAGAAAAAAAAGTTCTTTGCTGGTAACAAGTTTGGCAATCTTGTAGATTAATTAATTCATTTCAATGAACTACTCACCCCGACTGCTGGAAATTTTATTTCGAAAGATTCAGTTTTCTTTTTCATTTTTTTTTCAATAATTTTTTTCAAGTACTTGAACTTTTTTTCTGTTAATTTTTTCCTAAATTCAAAGAAATATTTTTTATTTGAATCAAGTATAAAATTCCAAGAATTTTTCTTCTCAACCAAAAAAATTGCTAAAAAATATTTTATTGAGGATTAAGTAGGTAACTTAGGTAAGCAATTCTATCAGACTTTTTTTTCAAAAAAAAATATGAGAAACTAGAAAAAATCTCTTTTTGTAAAAATTTCCTTTAAAAAATCCTGCAGGTAGGTATCATCTTTTAAAAATTCACCAAATTTTTTTGAAAAACATTTTGGAAAAAATGAAAAAAAAAAAATCGATTATATGCCGTTTGGTTTTTCTAAAATGAGCCTAATTTAGAAAACGAAATCGAGCAATTATTTTTAAAAACAATTGACAATTATGTTAGTAAACATAAATTCAATCGTAACTTTTCGAAGCAAATAAGTTTTTTTATAGAATGGTCAGCTCTAAAATTGAAGCAGTCGTAAACAATCGAATTCCAAACATGTTTTTGGTAAATGTTTAGAAGTGTGAAATTATCCTGACTTTTGACACCACAAACTCCAGTCTGACTTCTGAAAAAAAAGTCCTTCAGTGATATTTTTTCAATTGACCAGTATCTACATAATTACGTATCTTAGTTCAACAAAATTTTTAATTCAGTAAGCATTTTAAATTCCGCCTTTGATTTTGGTAAAACATTTTATTTCGGATTATCTCAATTTTCGCGGTTTCGTGCTAAAATTTAACATCATAGGTACTGATAAAATGAACTCATATTCTAGCTGCGATGGGGGTGTGTTTGAAAGAGTTGTTACAAAATTGTAGGTATTCGTAGTGAAAACTTCGCGGATGAATTCTAGCTCTAGCTCATTCACCTCCATCAGATCCGCAAGATATTCATTTTTGATTCATAGTATAGTAAGTAAATTTTTATCTCTTGATGCAACTGTATATTTACTTGAAAAAAGTCTTAAAATTCCCATACAAAAATTACGTAATACGACCTATCGAAAGATAGACAAAAAGTGTTAAAATATACTCCAGCCTATAACAAAGGAAATTCATCTCACGTATTTTGGTAAATTTTTATTTATTTATTTATTTATTTACTTTGATTTTTGATTTTTATAAAAAATTTAAAATCTGCTAAATATTTGTTTTTTGCATTTTAAGTACTTTGAACACAGCCGTTTCTTGCTAAATTTTCAATTCTACAAAATACAAAAGTTTGAAAGATTTTCATTTTTAAAAATGTCTGTACATGGCGTTATTAAACGAAAAAAATAATAAGTAATGAGTAATAATTTCCAAAATTTCCAATTCTTGAAAAATTCTCTATTTTGAAAAAATTTTCAAATGGAATTTTTTGACTTATAAAATTTTTTTTTTTTTTTAGGAAAGTGTTAATCCATTTTTCGTACTTTTATCACTGTAACACAAACGTAGGTAATTTGTAATTGTAGCAGAATTTTTAATTAGGTCAAAACTTTAAATATTTAAAAAATTTCCACATTTTCAAAAAAAATTCAAGTTGATTAAAAATTATTGGGTAAACTTGGCAAAGTTTTCAATTTTTTAAAAGATATTAGGTGATTTCAGCAGAATTTTAATTTTTAATTTTTTGAAAATCATTATTTTTAGCAATTAGCAAAATTTTTAATTTTTCATGGTGTTTATTCATGATTTTTTTTCAAGAATTACTGCTTTTTCACTACCTTTTTCACTACTTCTTACAAAATTTTCAAAATAATATTTCCTCCAAAATTACAGAAAATTTTTAAATAACAGAAAAACTCATATTTAAAATTTTGTTCAATATTAACTTAGCTAAGAGATTTTCCTATATCAATGTTTTGATTTATTTTCTTTATTTTTGCCTAAATTGAAATTTAGACAGAATTCACTACTTTTTTACTATTTTTATTATGTTTAGCCACCTTGCAATTAGTTAAATAATTAATCCTGCAAAATCTTTTATGTAGTAAAATCATTTTTAGTTTTAATAAAATTTTCAACTCGTGAAAAATTTCTAATTTTTATAAAAATTTGATTCATACAGAATTTTTCATTTATGACTCAGCTTCAATTTTTGAAAATTTCTCAATTCTTTCAAAATTTCTATTTTTTGGGAAAAGTTTCGATTTGTCTAAAAGTTTTAATTTCGACAAAACTTTTAATTTTCAATACTTCCATTTTTTGAAATAGTTTTACTCTATTTTAAATTTTTGATTTTTTCCTGTCGACTTCTAAAATACTCTCATCTATTTCTGCAAAATTTTGATTTCTATGAAGTTTGTTAAATTTTCATTTTTCACAAAATTCTCTATTTCAACAAATTGTCCATTTTGCAAAGCCACTGATTAATTTTTTTTTTAATTTTTATAAATCTTCCTACTTTTGCAAAAATTTCATTTTTGAAACCCTTGTTCTTTCAGCACAATTTCATTCTTGACAAATTTTTTTCAAAATTATATCGATGTTTTTCCAGGAATCTAACTTGACTACAATTTTTTTGAACGAAATAAAGTTTTACACGTGTGATTGTGAAGCATTCTACGATTTTTAAAATTTCTTTAATTAATTTTATTTTTGATTGAAGAGTTAGAGTTTAATAACTATGTTTGCGGATGAAAGACTGGTGCTGGAGGTGCTCGAATATCAAATATATGATATAACCAGTGTTGATATTCTCCAAACGAGAGGTCAACCGGAAAACTACTGGGCAATAGGTATGATGCATCAAAAAGTTCACCTCAACCTACGTATCTTTCATTTTACAATAAATCTTCCTAATCTCACAGCTTCATTCGACCAATACATATACATTTAATAAAAAAAATTCGTCGAGAGATAGAAAAAAAATCGAACTAGTGAAATTACTTCATAGCACGCGAGACGAAGGGAGGAGAGAAAAAACATGGTTATTCTAATCGAAAATTTCGTATGCTAAAATCGTTTCCGAATAAAGCTTCCGAGACGAACAAAAACCTACAGCTCAAAGTTGTATTGCAAATTAATTCTTTTTCAATATTCCTAAAGCCGAATATAAGTGCCACTTAAATTCTTTTAATGCCCAATATAAATGAGAAAACGTCCTGGAGTTTTTTTTCTAAGTACTAAATTTATCGAATTTTTCCTTCGACGAAATAATCTAACTCAACAAATCACGTATTTTTTTCTCGAATTAAGTATTTTGAGTGAAAATTTAATTAAAAATTCTTCTTCGAGTGGAGTCGAGTTTTTTGGGTTAATTTTCTTCTTCTTCTTCTTCTTCTTCTTTTTTTAATGCGAAATTAAAATGCGAGAAAATAAATACCTACCTATGGTGTTTTTTTTAAAATTGTGATCTTTGAAAAATTCATTTTCGAACATTTTTTTTCAATTTTTTCTTCAAACATATTTTTTTAAATGAATTCTGTTTCAAAAAAAAACTTTTTTCTAATGATTATTTTTTTCTAATTTTTCCGATTTTTTTTTCTCAAATTCAGTACAACTCTTTAGAAATTTTCTAATTTTCTTTCTAAAATACTCTTCAATAAATTCTTTTCACATATCTATTTTTAAGAAATAATCCATTTCACCAAAAACGATTCAAGAAAAGGACCACGATGCCAGACTCGCATCCGGGCAGCATTTTGAACTGCCATCGAGGTCATGTATTTACGACGTTATCGTTAATAAACGCATTCTCATTTTTTTCATTTTTTTTTCAGGAAAAACACACACACTAACACTCATCGTCTCGTTGATAAAGAATTCATCCACGAAACTACAAAATTTAAATATTTATCATCTTGAGAACTCGTAAGCGTCGTGTAAAAGAATAGCGTGACTTTTGTATTCGCTATGATATAATCAGAAATTCACATATATTCAAGAGTTTTACGCTGGAGAAGCGCACTTGTACGCGAGACTTTTGTAAACATTAATGACTATTTTTGTTGAAAGCAATTTTAAATTTCAAATAAAACGTTTGTTTGTTAAAATTTACCTAACTATACAAGTTCGTGTTTATTACACGGAGTATCCTTATTCTTGTGAATGTATACACGTGTAGTGTAGCTGTAGGCACTAGGCAGAGGCACACGAGTTCGTCGAAAATATATTCTTGATCAAAAATTTACCTAACCTAGCTCTCAATTTTTCTCAAACTACGTAAGCGTATTTCTCCTGTACAATGGCTTTTTCTAGTATTCCTCTTTTTTAATTTTAATTTTTTTTCTTTTTGTATAAATATGAACATTTACATTGCTACGTAACAGAACAGGCCTATTTCATTTACTCGTATTTTTTTAATTAATTTTTTTATTTTTATAGGAGATCCATTTCACCTAGAAATTGACATATGTTTGCATTTATTATAATTATCGTGAAATTTCCACTCATTTCGATACCAAAAAATTTCAACGTACTTAAATGAAATTTCTAAACACAAAATTTTAAAAGAATAAATTCACGATTATTATTTTTTTTTTGTAATAAGACGTAGGACAGAAAATTTTTCAAAATTAGGTGGGTATAAAAACCCTTAAAAATTCAAAATGATTTGCGTACAAAAAATTTAAAAAAAATCGTGTTCATATATACCTACTTACTTACCTACCTATGTTTAAAAAATTCACTCTTCACAAAAATCTGACAAAAAATTTTACTCAAATAAAAATTTAGAAATTACTTAGAATTCAAACAAAAATTTAAAAAAGATTGATTCCACATAAAGTTTATGAAAAGTTTTGTCCTAAAAGAATAAAATTTTAAAACGTCGAATTTTGAATTAAATTTCAAATAATCTATTTTCTGGTCAAATAAATGATGAAAAAAGTTGGGAATAGAATTTTGAATCGAATGTTTAAAAATTTACGTTTAAACAAAATTATATAAAAAAAAATAATAATGCCAGAAAAATTATTTAAGAAAGTTTTATTTTTCAACAAAGCTTGAAATGATTATATATTTATATTTTTTTTTTTCAGAAAATAAAATAAAATTTTATTTTGGAAAAGATAATTATAGATTTCAATAAAATAGAAAAAAATTATTTTTTTGAAAATGAGGCACAGCCATATTTACCTACCGACAAACTTACTATATTTTAAAAATTACAATAGAAATGAAAATAAAATAAAACCACATGGCTTAGAAGAGACGAAACGTACCGCGTGTGTTTTTATTTTAATTTTCATTTGTATTGTACATACTTAATTTTTAAAATAATAAATTTGTCGGAAAATATAGCTGTGCCTCCTTTTTAAATTAAATATCTATTTACGGCAAATGACCGAATACAATTCAGAAAAAAAGTATGTCTTTCAACAAAATTTGAGAAAGATTGAATTTCTAAGAAACGTTCCTGTAAGAACAAAATTTTTTTTTGTTATAGGTAAGCCGATTTTTAAAATAATTTTCAAATGCAGGGAAAGCTTCTTTTTGGCAAAAATTTAAAAAAAATATGGAATTTTAAACCTATTTTGAAAAGAATTATAACTGAATAGAATATGAAAAAATTAACAAAATTTTTAAAAGTTGTATTTTTTGAACTAAGTTTGAATAAAAAAAAAAAATTTATGTAGGTAGTACGTACCTAAAATTATTATTCCTCAAAAAATTGGAAAAAAATTAGAACAAATTCATTACCACCAAACGAAAATTTCAAAATGTAGATTTTCATGTTTTTTTATGTACCTATCAAAAAAATTCTTAAAAAAATTGTTTCCAATTTTTTTTTCTTCAAATTCTTCTCATGATCAAAGTGGAGTTCCTTACCAAAACTTGAAAACAAAATCGACAAAATTTTCAAAAATTGGATTTTTAAAAATGCTTTATTAAACTAAATCTAAAAATTCACTTTCAATTTTTACTTAAGTAAATTTTACTGAGTAAAATTCATAACATTCTCAATTTTTTTTTAAAAATTCATTTGAAAAAATTTGATTACAAAATATATTTTTTTTTACAAAATTTCTAAAATTTTGGATTTAACTATTAGGTAACTAATAAATAATTGAAATAGACTGCAGTTTTTCAACGAAGCATAAAAAATGAGAATTTTGAATTGAATTTGAAAAAATATACGCTTGGATTACAGTTTTATTAAAAAATTGAGTGAATTCTTCTTCAACTATTTAAAAAAAAAAAACTTTGGATTTCAAAAAATTAAAAAAATTCCCCACAACAAAATTTGGAATAAGTTGTTCTTTTTTAACAAAGCCTATTAATGACATTTAAATTTCGAGCGTAATTAAAAAACATAATTTACGATTTAAAAAAAAAAAAAAAAAAAAATTCTAATAAAACTCATGTTTTACCTATAACAAAATTTTTCAAGATGTAGGCACTTTAAAAAACTCAGTGGGATTTTGAACAGAATTTCCAAAAATCACGTTTAAGAAAAATGAAAAATTATTTCTACAAATTTTATTCAAAATTAGATTTTTGAAGTGAATTTTAAAAGATTTGTTTGTCAACAAAATCTAGAAAATTTATTTTTATTTCAGTTTTAATAAAATTTAAAATACCTAATTGTTTGTCCAAAAAAAGTTTGAAAAATTTTTATTTTGAATAATTTAGTTCTGGACGAAATTATTATTCTTCGATGAAATTTAAAAAATTTCGATTTTTATATTAAATTTAAAATACCTAAATTATTTTCAAAAAAAAAAAATACATATAAACTGTGTCATTTTGAAAAATTAAAAAATTCTTTGATCTGAATATATTTTCGTCTGAAAAATTAAAAAATTGAAGTGAACAATAAAATCAATCATTGAAAAAAAATTGGCTTCAGTAAATTAAAAAAAAAATAAGTGAACAATGAAATCAATCATGAAAAAAAATGGCTTCAGTAAAATCATTTTTAAAAAAATGTCTCTCCATACAAAATTCGAAATGAGTTTAAAAAGTTCAATTTCAAGTAATCCTACCCCTCGCATCCACTTCTTATTCCATCCTGTTCAACATCCCACAAGCTCCATTCATCACAAACCTTCACCTTCTATCCATCCATCTACCATCTAAATAGGTATATAAATAATTAAATCAAAAAGAAAAAAATTACTACCTTAATGCATGCGCTCGAAGCGCTTTACTTTGTTTCAGTTCCTCTAGTTCGATACCGCTAAATGGCATAAATACTTGTTGAACATCTGGATGCGTTTCGAATAAGCTGAAACAAAGAATTATCAACGTAAGTACTTCTACCCGAACATCAAAAAGCCATAAATTATTTCAACGAAACCTCTCGTTCGGTTTTTCTACTCATTCTTCCTCCTTCCCTCCCTCCCACTCCACGTCACCATAGCAAGTTCAACTTCGCCTAACTCTTTTTGAAAACTTTTACAAAGTGTGTACTGTGTATACCTCTATCAGATTCCTATAGGTACCTACCAATACAATAGGTACATAAGAGCATATCTAGGAATAAGTACAAGCATACGTAACGTACCCACTCCCCTACCATATCGTCGGTGAATATTTTGCATTAGGTACCAGATTAAAAGCTTTCGAACACGATGTTCAAACTAGTTAATTAATATCGAGAGCATTTTAAACAAGCCACCAGTAACGTAACTTACAGGCATGATACAGAGTTACTTTTTTAGTTGATTTGTCACTTTTTTTCACTTTGGTCACTTTTTGTCACCTTTTTCGCAAAATGGTCACTAAAGTCACTTTTTTCAGTTTTTTTGGCCATACCTTCCTCGAAAAAGAAGAAAAATTGAAAATTTTCCAAATAACTAGAAAATTATCAAAAAAAAAAAAAAAAAAAAAAAAATGCCTGTTTAACGTTTTAACATGACAACTTGTAATAAAAAGTAGTGTTACGTGTTGTTTTTTCCTACGTACCTAAAAAATTAAAAAACCAAAAATTTCTCTCATTTTATTGAAAATAAAGCCCAGAGCGCAGTATCCAACCAAAATTTGCTCATTACTTGGGGAAAAAATTGGAAAAATTGTTCTGGTCTGCCCTAATAGGCTTAATTTTTCATCACTTTATCGAAAATGTTGGTCACTTTTTCGAAAATGTTGGTCACTTTTTGACCAATTTTTGGTCACTAAAGTCACTAAAAAAAAAAAATAGTTGGTATCATGCCTGAATTTAACGTACGAGAATATACCTACACTCGTTACTATTTACTGCTATCTTCATTTTCCTTTTTTTTTTTTTTTTTTTTATCAACTTTTTAAATAGCATACTAGACTAAAAATTAAAAAGGGCACAATAATGTAACTTCAAAGTACCTATTTTTTTACCAAAGGTAATTTTTTCTTTGAAAAAAAACACACTTCAAAGATCTTCTCTAATACAAGTATATATGGTTCATTTAACTATACGCCACTTTTAAATGGTGAGTATCAGGATTAAATGTAGGCATTTTTATTCGTACAGAACTACTAAGCACGTAACGAGGAGGAAGACGAAAATCGTCAAAAAAATAAACTCGTAATAGCCTATTTATTCGTTTCGGATATTACACTCGTCAATAAAAATGGCGCCACTGTTAGGTCTACGAATGAAAGCATACTTAGTATTTCGAGTCCTGTCGAGATTTTCCTTTCAGTGCGGGTCATTTAGCCAGAAAAATATAATAAGCGAATTGGATGCTGTTAAAATTATGCCAATTACTCATGCGATATTAGCTCAAATTACAATAACGACGAATGTTTGAAAATTAAAATTAAAACAACTGGGGTTGTCCTTTTTTTATATTAGGTCGGTATTTTTTAGTTTGTTCCCGCCCAAGTTTTTACTTTTCAAAAAAAAAAAAAAATTCCTTATTTTTTCATTTTTCCCTAAATGAATTTCAAATAGTTCCTGGTCACTTCTCAATTTAAAAAAAAAAGAAATTAAAAAAATAGCACATTTCAAAGTGTTGCCCTTTTTTGATTCTAACACCATTCGAACCCAGCAAATTTGTTCCTTTTCATGAGAAATAATATTTGATGTAGAAACGATATTTTAGAAGGAGGCTAGTCAACGACGAGTTAGAATTGGTATTAAGAGCAGTACCTACTTAATAGCGGACTAACATTCTATATAGGGAATAAAAGTGGTGACGTCACAGTCACGTGATAAACGCATTGATAACGTTGCAAAGGGGATACTAATGAAAATTAACATGGGAAAAAGTGGTTTTTTCAATTTTGTAATAAAACAGTGACATTTAGAGAAAAGTTTATAGAAAAGTTTTTGTTGTGGAGAAAATTTCCTATCAGAAGAGAGTTATTGTGAATGTGACGCGTGTTTAGTTTCCAAAATTCTTATCAATTGTTATGTGTACGTTTTCATTATTTTCATTGTTTTCACTTAATAACTCGAAAACTAGGAGTTTTACAGAAAATTCATAAGAAACATTTTTTGTAGGTAAGTGAAAGAACTTTCAATTCAAATAAAAACATTTTAATTTCGTGTTGTGCAAACGAAGATATCGCTAAAACAAAATTATACTCCCTTCACATACTCGTCAATCTTTAAGTACTTTATTAAATAAATCGATAGTAGTTCATCTTAGCGAAAAATTTATTATATCATTCGAAAGAGGACAAGATTCTCTATATTTCGTTTCCTTAAAACTTTATTCTGGCTATTTTAGTTTTTTGGATATTTCAATTTGAAATGTAAAAAGTGTTGAAAAGAATGCGAAATCCGTTTACTAAACATCATCGCTTATTTCAAATTAAAATAACTGAAAAACTAAAACAGCTGGAAAAAATTTTTAAGGAAACGAAATATAGAGAATTTTGTCCTCTTTCGAATGATGTATCAACTTTTATCATACAGTTAATTACACAAGAGTTATTTGTTCAAAATGGTCCAGAAGTACACTTGAAGAAGTACCGTTTTGTTTTCTCAATATCTCCATTTGTACTACACTAAATCAAAATGTTTTTAAACGAATGAAAAGCTTGTTCAATTGTCTACAAAAAGTGTCTCGAGTAAATTTTTTATAAACGCTCTACTTTTCGAGTAATAACGTAATAAGTGTAAATATGGTAACTCTTGTGATAAGCAAAAATATCGTGATCCCCTTTTCAACTAATGATTGTGAAAATAGCCGATTGTGACGTCACACTTTTATTCCCTATTGAATATTGATTCTAAAATTTCATGTGAATTTAGGAAGTGAATCAGAAGGAAAAATACGTTCACTACCTTATACGGTCGGCGATTAATATACAGGGTGTCCCAGTTAAGAATAACATCCTTTAATCTGGTAAGAGGGCAACTCAATTCAACAACATGTAGGGTGTTTGCATCCCTTTACTATTGAAGGGGCTGAGATACTGCATGGTGAAAAAATTATTTTTTATTTTTTCATTTGAAATAAAAAATTAATTTTCTTCGATTGGAGACAGATAGAAAGATGAAACTTGTGGGAAACAAAGTAGGATAGTTGCAGTAATATCTGAAAAAATTTTCATCAAAATCAATGCAATAGGGTTGTTCAAAAAATTATTTTTACCAAAAAAAATGAGTGAAAAAATTCGAAATTTTGTAACTTAAAAAAAAATTTACATTATTAACCTAGTTATTTTTTGTCAGCAGATGATTCCCCTCAACTTCCTCTACAAAATGTTACCTAGTATCATCTTCCTATCTCTTTTCGTTTATGAGTTAGAATTTTTTCAATAAATATACAAATTCATAAAAATTTGACTTTGAAAATTTGAAAAAATTTTAACCCAAATGTCGGCTCATAAATAAATTTTTCACTCAAAAGCTAAAAGAGATAGGAAGATGATGGCGATGAACATTTTGAAGAGGAAGTAGAGGCGAATCATCTGCTGACAAAAAATAACCAGATTATAAATGCAAATTCTTTTTTGAATTGCAAAATTTCGAATTTTTTCATCCAATTTTTTTGGTAAAAATTATTTTTTGAACACCCTATTGCATCGATTTTGATGAAAATTTTTTCAGACATTACTGCAACTTTCCTAATTCATTTCCCATAAATTTCATCTTTCTGTCTCCAATCAGAAGAAATAAATTTTTAAGTTCAAGTGAAAAAAAGAAAAATAATTTTTTTCACCATGCAGTATCTCAGCCCCTTCAATAGTAAGGGTATGCAAACATACATTCACGTTGTTGAAATGAGTTTCCTGCTTACCAGGTTGAAGGATGTTATTCTTAACCGGGACATCCTATAGAGTACCGTAAATGGGGGCTACTTTGAACACTCGTGTTTTAACACTTTCACGCCCTTTGAGGGTGAAACTACGAACTGTTACCCTGCGTTTTGTTAACACTCGACTTCTAGAAACCTGAATGAACACTTCTATTCAGTAATCTGCGATTTCTATCTACTGTTGGTGGAAATGTGAATTATTTGATTTTGTCGTGGAAATTTCGTTAAAATTAACAGCTGCGCGAACTTTATTCTATAAAATTCAATTTAAATTTTTCGAGGAAAATTATTTTTTCAATACACTTGGGTATCTCTCCAGCTTCCAATTTCATAGGTTTCGATTTTTTAGGATGCGTTTATCATCCTATAAAAAGTGAAATTTGTAATAGGGCTACTTTTAACACGTTGAACAAAAAACCATAATTTCAGTAATTTAAATCGTACAAGTTGTTTTTATGTAATATTTTGTTTTCAGTTCTACACTGGTACGAAAGTACAAAAAAAAATTTTTTACTCGAACTTATTGCAAGTATATTAACATAAAGTCCTCAAAAAGCCTAAATTTCTTATTTTATTGAAAAAGTGGCTCCAAAGCGAGTAAAAATGTAGCTATTTCGATGAAATATGATATTTAGGGTCCTTGAGCACCCTTTAATCGATTTATAAAGATTTCAAATTTCTAACCTTGAAAAAAGAGCAATGTTCAAAGTAGCCCCAAAACCAGGGTTACTTTGAACACCCCCTTTAAGTTGAGCTATATACTTTCAGAGGAGAGTTGGAAAATTTTTAGCCGAATTTTTTTTTTAAAATTTAGGCTATTGTGTCCGACCCTGATTTAGAAGGAGGGGGGGTAGAAGAGTTCTGACCCCATTTGTCGACGTTTGGGACCAAAAGATGACGATCTGTCACATGTCACATATTTATATATATATATATATATATATATATAATTTTTCCCTACTTTTGGAACTCTAGGGCCGAGCCTAACAGGTCAAATGAGGTCAAACTTGATATGTAGGGTTCCCTCGGTGGCGGAAAGATGCAAAAAAAATTTTGGGGCCCTAACTCAAAATTGGGGATATGACCCTTTTTTGAGGAGGGTGCGGGGGAGCCCCAATATCATGAAATTTTTTGAAACTTGCCCCAGGGATGAAAGCCCTAATTACCTACACCATAGTCAAATTTCAGCCCCCTAAGTCATCCCCACCCATTTTAGGGCCCAATGGGGTCATTTTTTCACGTTGATCAGGCTACAGACCCCCCAAATAGGGCAGGGGGGCCAACATTTTCATCATGGATCAAATTTGTGCCCCTGATGTGCCTTTTGTAGGTTTCAACTTTTGGGCCCCCTTTGACCCCTGTCAAGGGTCAAAAATCAAGATTTTTCACTATTTTTAAAATTTTACCGCTACTTTTGGAACTCTGGGGCCGAGCCTAACAGGTCAAATGAGGTCAAACTTGATAGGTAGGGTCCCCTAGGTGTAGGAATGATGCAAAAAATTTTTTGGGGCCCTAACTCAAAATTGGGTATTTTACCCCTTTTTGAGGGGGTGCGGGGGAGCCCCAATATCATGAAATTTTTTGAAACTTGCCCCAGGGATGAGAACCCAAATTACCTACACCATAGTCAAATTTCAGTCCCCTAAGTCATCCCCACCCCATTTTAGGGCCCAAAAAGTGGATTTTGGGGTCATTTTTTTCACGTTGATCAGGCTACAGACCCCCCAAATAGGGCTGGGGGGCCAACATTTTCATCATGGATCAAGTTTGTGCCCCTGATGTGCCTTTTGTAGGTTTCAACTTTTGGGCCCCCTTTGACCCCTCTCAAGGGTCAAAAATCAAGATTTTTCACAATTTTTCATGTTTTTTCTCGCTTTTCGGTACGTTGATCAGCCTGCAGCCCAAACCAAATGACCTTGGATGCTAAAATTTGGTATTTAGGATAGGTAAGGGTCACTGAGGTGCCTTTTGGGGTTTTTGACCCTCGAGCCCCAAAATTGGGGGTGGCCCTTTTTTGAGGGGGGCTCTAAAGAAGCCCCAATTTGACAAAATGATTTGAAATTTTTACCAACAATAGTGACTCTGATTGTCTCCACTGTATCCAAATTTCAGCTTCTCAAGTCATCCCCACCCCATTTTAGGGCTCAAAAAGTGGATTTTGAGGTCATTTTTTCACGTTGATCAAGCTACAGACCCCCCAAATGGAGCTGGGAGGCCTAAATTTTTATAATAGATCGAGTTTATGCCCCTGATGTGCCTTTTGTAGGTTTTGACCTTTAAACTCCTTTTGACCTCGATACAGGGTCAAAAATCAATATTTTTCAAGTTTTAACCTGTCTTTTCTGACGCGTTGAACAGCCTACAGCCCAAACTAAAAGACCTAAACAATCGAAATTTGGGATGTAGGGTCAGTAGAGGTCACTGATGTGCCTTTTGGGGGTTTCGACTTTTGAGCACCAGTTGACCCCCGTACAGGGTCAAAAATCAGAAATTTTCACATTTTAACCTATTTTTTAGGTGTGTTGATCAGCCTATAGCCCAAACCAACAGACCTAAAAGGTCGAAATTTGGGATGTGATGTCAGTAAAGGTCACTGATGTACCTTTTGGGGATTTTCGAGTTTAAGCCCGGTCCACACCTTCAAATAATTTGATCAAATCACGTTTGATCAAATATATTTGAAGGTGTGGACCGGGCTTTAGAGCCTCATTTGACCCTCCTACAGAGTCAAAAATCAGAAATTTTTACGTTTCAACCCCTTTTTCTGGTGTGTTGGCCCCCGTCTGCAAAGCCGAAAGGCCATGCCCCTGGGGCATGGGGATTAGAAGAGCTGGAAGTGACGAGGTGGTTGGGGGCGAAGCCCCCAACGCGGGGGTATGGGGGCGGAGCTCCCATCCTAAGAGCTGAAAGTGGCAAGGAGGTTGGGGGCGAAGCCCCCAACGCGGGGGTATGGGGGCGGAGCCCCCATCCTAAGAGCTGAAAGTGATAAGGAGGTTGGGGGCGAAGCCCCCAACGCGGGGGTATGGGGGCGGAGCCCCCATCCTAAGAGCTGAAAGTGATAAGGAGGTTGGGTAGGAGCCTCAACGGGGGTATGGGGGCGGAGCCCCCATCTGAAGTTGAAATCTTCAATGCAGACAGGAACTAAAACTGAAGACAAAAACCTGACATTTTTAAACTGAATTTGAAGTTAAAACTGATATTGAAACTGAAATACCATGGATAAAAACGTTTTCAAAGTGGTACACTAACTTGAAAAAAAAAATTCGGCTGTCGCGGAGCATCTTGACTGCTACGCGTTTTTTTTTTAAAATGAAGTTGATACGAGAAGCTAGACCCAAAACAATGGCGTGAAAACCGTTTTTCTATGATCAGTGTAGCCACAGCAACAAAGGAAAATATACCCCAAAGTGTTCAAAGTAGCCCCCATTTACAGTAGATGTTTACACCTTGTAAATCCCAAATGAGGAAATGGCGCAGACTAGTGAGTAAATTGATCATTTATGGAAATAGTTGAACAATTCCAATATTATTACCATATTACCTACCTCAAATTTATGCAAAATGTATATTTTTTCATTCAAAATTCCTAAAATTTCGCCCTCGCTTCGCTCGGGCAGTATTTTTTATGCAATTTTTTAGCAAAGTTGAAAATTTTTGATACTTGAATCTGACATTACCTGCGATTTTATCTCCTTCCTCCGAATTTTTTTTTCAATTCGTTATTTTTTGGGGCAAAATTTTTTTTCGCCTAAGGCTCAAATTGTCCATATCCAATCAATAAATTTTGAACACAACAACAATAACAATACAGAAGTCATATCTTCAGAATTCAATTCTTGTAAATTTTTGTTTGAAAAATCGGGTATTTTTTCATTCGCTATGACCCCCTCCCCAACCATGGGACTGTTCTTCAATTGAATTTTAAACTCAACACTTGAGAAAAAATCGGACCGTCGCTCGGCTCTACCGCCATCACCGCAATAACCGCAATCACTGAAAGAACTAACATCTACTGAGTGTGTCTAGTAAGTAGTATTTTAATTTTACACCCCATGCATACAAGAAAATGCCAAAAATCAAAGAAATGGACTTAAATTTCCTGACAGATACCTACCAGTCATAATCCATACCGTACAGTCCAAGCAATTCGTGATATCGTGATTCGTAGTAACTGCAAATAAGTAGGTAACTGAAGTAAGCAAATTTTCATTTTTTCTCTCTTTCGACTTTTTGTGATTTCTTAATTTCATAAATTTTTCAACACTTCCGAAATCGCTCATTTTTTCAGTTTAATTTTTTCTCAAAAATCAATAAATAAATGAAAGATGAAAAAATAACAATAAAAATTTTCCAACTATAAAAAAATTGATATATTTTTTATTACAAAAAAAAAAAATCAGAAAATTTTTCCTCGAAAATAGAAGAATTTTTTTCAAAAATTTGATAAATATTTCTACTCCAGGAAAATTGAGATTGATAGATCCCCCCCCCCCCAATCAGATGTTTTTTACTCGAAAAAATAATAACATTTTTTCACCTCAAAAAACTTTGATATTACTTTCCGAAAAAAATTTAGACAAGAAATTGAGATTTTTTCTAGTAGGTAAAATGAGAGACTTCTTTCTCCAAATATCCAAAAATAATAAACTTCCTCCTCCCCAAAAAATTGATATGCTTACTTACTTCGCACACCGGACGCAATTCGTATGTAGCGCGGGACGCAATTGATACGTATAGGTTAATTTTATGTGGGACGCAATTCACCTGTACCCACAAGTTGAACTGAAAATGATGCTAAAATTTTCGGGACGCAATTAGTACGTGTTTTGGATTTTAGGACGCAACTCACTTACACCGATTTCCAGGTCTCGTTTATACCCACTGATCTTTTGAGCTTCAAAAATCTAGGGACAGCAGCAGTGGGACAAAAAATTGCAAAATTTTGTCAAGAGGAAGTGAAAAATACGTTGTCAGGTTTCGATATTTCGTTACGTTTTGTTTTACAAAGGATTATTCAGAAAACGAAATTAGGGGTTTCTCAATAAGTGAAAGTAACACTCTTAGTAGATCATGGTAAGTTCTTCTTTCTCATTTATTCGAAATGACATTTCTTTCTATTTTTCATACTTATTATCATAAATCAAAATAATTAAAAGAATGATGGTTTTGCATAAAAAAATTTGAATTTTTTTCTCTTCGTAATTTTTATCTTTACTGCAATTTCGAATTCATCAAGAGACTGTATTTCCTGTTGGCGTGCCACAACGTTTCAAGTCTAAAACCATCTGGAGTAGTATCAGGAGATCTCCAGCAGGCTATAGGCAAATTTTTGTACTGGTGCCACAACGACCTTTGTTTGGATTTTTAAAAGAGCTGAAAAGTTACTAGCATTGTAAAAAAAAAAGGGGTTCAAGAAGGTCCACATATGAGACGCTTCGAGGAGGAGGAAAAGTAGCGGATTTTTCAGAATCCATAGTGGGTCCACAATCGCACATATGTGGTTCCATCCGAAATTGTACCTCATTCGTGGAATTGGGGGGGGGCAATCTTACTTTTTTTCACCCTGTATACCTATTTCAACACGATTTTTTGCGCCACCTGTTCACTTTTAGAAAAATATGAAAATGAAATTTTTTATTACAAATTGTATGTACTTTAATTTTAGTTATGATTGTTTTTTCGTTTAAACGCATATTTGCAGAGTTCTAAGCGAAAAACTAGGAGGGGTTAATTTGGGTCCAAATTGGGGAGAGTTCCCGAAGGGGGAATTTAGGGGACTTTTTGGTGAATAATCAGGACACCGAAAGCGACATTTAAAATCAAAAAATCTTTGATGACCCAAAATGAAATTTCATCTCCTTATTGCACTGGGCTAATTATAATAATTAATTGTGGCTAAATGACTGTTGTAATTTAAAGAAGTAACTAAATACAAAAAAAAAACACACATTACAAATTACGAGTTAAAGATTTTTCATATTGAGCATGTAAAGCAAGCAAGTTCATTTTTTTTCACCAGCTCGATGTTTGAAGTAAAAGGCTCGAGTACAGCTATTCCCAATTTGATTTTAGACAGAGAAGCTCGAGTGAAATGAGCGATGTGCGATGATATTATGTTAGACAAAGGATTATTCAGAAAACGAAATAGGGGCTTCATCGTAAAGAAAAGTGACACTCTTTGTAGATCATGGTAAGGTATTTTTTCTCATTTATTCGAAATAAAGAGCTTCTCCCCAGCCCCCAAAATTTGCATTCAACACTTCCAATCTTTACAATATTTATAAATTACATAATAACTGGTTATCGATTTGTTTTCGAGTTGTCGTGAAACAAAATATTACGAGTAGATTTGTAAAAATCACAAATATCAAGAAGAGATTGCAGAGGTAAAAGGTACCTAGGTAAGTTTGGAAATACCTGGCGAATAATTCCTATGGATATTAAATAACTAAATAAAGTCCGGACAATTAAAACTGAATATTAGTTTTTTTGTGTAAAAAAAATAAGCCCAGCTGCGAAAAACATGACTCGACTGTAGCTAAATCGCATTTACACAATTAAGTATTCTTAAGTGAAAACTGAGGCTGAGATTGGAGTAGTTGCGAAAGAAGTATGCCTTTCTTCGACGTAATATTACCTAAAACGAACGAAATTGAAGTTTAATTAGTTTTTTCGTTGTTTCTTTCTCAAAAATCAGATTAATAATTTTAAAGTAAAAATGCTGACTTTACAGTCATTTTTGTATAAGATTACGTAAAAAAAACCCTCAAATTATTCCTTATCGTAGATACAGGTCTGTTTTCAGTGAAAAAAATTGAATGCCAGGAACCAATTGAAATGAAAACTTGTTTAAATTGTTGTATTACTCGAGTAAGTTACAAAACCAAAATTATAGGTGCCCGTTTCCGTTGGAAATTTTTTTATGAATTTTTGAAACTTAAAATTTTGAGGAAATCAAAAAATTTCAAAAAATCAAAAATTCAAAAAATCATTTTAAAAACTTTTTAAATTGTTGTAATACTCGAGTAAGTTACAAAACCAAAATTATAGGTGCCCGTTTCCGTTGGAAATTTTTTTATGAATTTTTGAAACTTAAAATTTTGAAGAAATCAAAAAATTTCAAAAAATCATTTTAAAAACTGTTTAAATTGTTGTAATACTCGAGTAAGTTACAAAACTATAATTATAAGTGCCCGTTTCCATTAGAAATTTTTTAATGAATTTTTGAAACTCAAGATCTTGAAATGGAAAATTATCAAAAAATCGAAAATTAAAAAAACATCATTTAAATTTTTTTTTTGCACACCACCGGATAGAACTTGAAAAAATAAACAAAATTGATTATTACATATTTTTGCTTACCTCTGAAATTGAATGGGCTAGAGAGAAAATTTTTATTTTAATTTATTCAAAAAAAATCGAAAAATTATTAAAAATTATTTCCTTGAATTTATGGTAATCGCACAGCGCCTACGAAAGGATAGTACCTATGCAATTTTTCGAACACATAAATAAACTCGTGCCAACAGAAAGGATAAGTACACATTATTATAAAATCAAGAAAATATTTTTAATATTTTTTTTTGAATTTTTTTGAGTGAATTAAAATAAAATTTTCCCCTCCAACACCTTCAATTTCAGAGATAGGCAAAAACATGTAATAATGAAATTTGTTTGTTTTTTATGTTCTATCCGGTGGTGTGCAAAGAAAATTTTTTAGATGAATTTTTTAAAGTTTTTTGATTTCCTCAAAATTTCAAGTTTCAAAAATTCATAAAAAAAATTCCAATGGAAACGGGCACCTATAATTTTGGTTTTGTAACTTACTCGAGTAGTACAACAATTTAAACACGTTTTCATTTCAATCGGTTCCTGGCACTTCTGACATGTCCCATGAAGCAACTTTTCCGCGGTATTACATTTTGAAAATCGAAAATTTTTGATTTTCGGTCCACCCTATTAGACACCCTGAAGATGGTTCGAATAAACCACAAAAAAAACCCAGAGAAACCGCTAAAGACAAACCAGGCATGCACGCATCATTGGCCATTTTAGAACGCCAAACAAAAGCCAAAAATAGGTACCTACTCGACTCGGTACCTATCTAATTCCAGGGGGTGAAACCCCATTGATTTTTACAAATGGGACTGGGGAAAAGTCCCGGGACAAGAAAAAATTTAAACGGGATGGGTACTGGGTCCGGGATGGGGATTTTTAAAAATCGGGTTTGGGTCGGGGCCAGGGTCCGGGTCTGTCCCGGGGTTTGATCTGGGTCAGAATTCTGTTATCTATCAGCTATTCATCTGTGTGTGACTATTGGAAAATAAAATAGCAATTATTTAAACAGAAATATGCATTCAAAAAGCCAAAAATTTTTTTTTAAATCCCAGGACCCGTTTCAAATCGAAGCGGGTTTTGGGTCGGGACTGGGGATGGGATTTCATGCGGGCCCGTGCCTGGGACGGGGGGACTGGGGACATGATTTTTATCCGGGCCGGGTCTGGGACTGGGATTGGGCGGGATTTTTTTAGGGGATTCCCCGTATTTCGGGCCGGGTCAGGACCGGGGTTTCACCCCCTGTCTAATTCGTAAGCAGACCCACGCTACATCACATCGAAGCCAATAGGTTTCCAAAAAATTACCCAATACCTCGGTAAAGGCGAATTTTCCACACATCTGGCTCATCATAATGGGAAGATGTTAAACAAAAGCGAGGCGAGCGCCGCCGCCGCCACTCAACACTGTACCTTTTTTCCCCATACAATGGTATCAATGGTAAATAAAACTTTCACGTAATCGAGGCCCAATTATCAGAAAATAAGCCTTTTCGATGCTTTATTTGTATTCCGGCAACGTGAAATAATATCAACTGCGAAAGCAGGCCGTCGCCGGGCCGTGCCTACCGCATGCGGCCGCGTGCCGTATACACTTCGGTATGCGCTTTATTTTCTCTGCATTACACAGGTACGCCATTAAATTTCAAAACCGATTTGAGCTAATTTTGAAGATTAAATTTTCAGAGACGGATTATTCCACAGAGATTTGTGTTCCGAGCTGAAAATTCTTTAAACGCTACAAAAGCTCGTCCTTTACAAAGGCTCCGCTATCTGCCTGGCTGTTGCTTCAGCTCAGCCTAGGCTAGATTTATTAAATTAATATTTCGACTAATTACTTAATTAAATTTTGCCTTTCGTTAACCTCGGCGAACAATCGGCCGTCGTGTAATTGCGGTTCGTCTCCGAATCCCAGAATGCGATTTAAAAAGCTTACTTATGTTTGTAATTTAGGACGACGAGAAAAGACGAGACGAAAAACGACGATGTTGTTTTGTTGCAAGACGTCGTCGTGGGTTCGTTCCTTTTCTCTTTCTCTTTGACATGATCTTGAGCGAGCAACACGCAACAAAGGCGGTTTTCTTTGTAAATGGTTTACTCTTTTCTGCGTCATAACATCGGCTTGTTTCCAGTGCGGCGGTTTGGTTTTTAATGGGAATATAATCAATGCGGATGAATTGATTGAATTAAAACCTCTGCGTATAATAAAATATACGGGGGCTTGATTTTTTTTCCATCTGGAACTTAGTTTACTGCGAGCATTGCACAAAATCTAGGTAATTTAGGGCAATACTTCGCAATAACCGAATATAAATTTTAGTCTCAGTATTTTGAAATGATTTGTGATTTCGTTTTTTTTTTTTTTTTTTTTTTTTTTAAACGCCATATACAGCAACTAAGGCTAGAGGCGTATCGTGAAGGAGGTTTAGTTATGGAAGGGATCGTAAATTATATAAGGGAAGAAGGGATTTTAATTTTATAGAAGGGATCGTAAACCAGTTTTGGAGAGAAAGGATAGTAAATTTTGAATTTTAATGGGGTCATCTGTTAGGATTTCTTTTGGATTATTGGAGGTCAGGTATAGAGATCTTTCATTTTGATATTTGGGGCACTGAAAAAGTAAATGCGTTATTGAAATTTGGGTGTTACATATTGAACAAATGGGGGGAAGTAGTTTGTTGAGCAAGTAAGAATGGGTCATAAGAGAGTGTCCTGTTCGTAAACGTGTGAGTAAAACGTCTTCTCGGCGAGAGATATCAAAGCAAGTTCTTGGAAGTATATCGTTTTTGATATTTTTCAGTTTATTAGTAGAGGGAATTTGGTTCCAGAAGTTTTGAAAAATGATTTGAGTTTTCGTTTTGATGAATGTTTTAAGGTCATAGAGTGGAATTGGAATATTTTGGATGGGAGTTACGTTTAGTGCAAGTTTTGCAGCTTTGTCGGCTAATTCATTGCCTGGGATGTTCTTGTGTGAAGGTAGCCAACATAAAATCGTATTTTTCAATGAGGAAGAAAGCATATGGGATATTTCCTGGGCTATTGGATGTTGTTTTTTCTTATTGAAATTTTGTATACATAGCAAGGCTGAGAGGGAGTCTGAAAAAATGATTGTGTTGATGAAAGAAGAGTTATTTATGTAAGTAAGTGCCTGTTTAATGGCATACAGTTCAGCTGACATAATTGAGAATTGAGGAGGTAGAGGATATAAAAATTCTTCGTCATTATATACGAAAGCACAAGCAGTAAGGTTTGATGTTTTTGATCTATCAGTAAACATAAAGTCGTGATTTGGGTATTTATTTGTGAGTTCATTGAAGTGTGATGAGGCGATGAGGGAGTTTGTATCTGATTTTATTAGTTCAGTCAGAGAAGTATTTATGTCTGGTTTGAAGTTAGACCAAGGTGGGAAAATATTTATCACATAATGATGAATTTTTGTTTCATTTGTAATTATAGATTAAAGTAGATGGGAAGTGTCAGGTTCTAAATCATTGAATGGAAAAGTAAATTCTGATTTAGGGTGAAAGTTTGGGGTAGAAAGTATGTTGAGAGTCGAGATAGCTATTGTTTGTTGTCTTCTTATGCTCAAGGGAGGTTCTGAAGCTTCAGAAAGTATGCTAGCAGTAGGAGTTGTGCGGAATGCACCAAGAGCTATTCTAATACTGGAGTTGAGGATAGTGTCAAGTTTGTTGAGTGTAGATGGACTTGCGAAAGCATAAATAGAGGATCCATAATCGAGAGTGGAGCGAATAAGTGCTCTATATAGGTTAAGTAAGGTAGTTCTATTAGATCCGTATGTAGTGTGTGCTAGCTTTTTTAAAAGGTTAATTTTTGAAAAACAGTTTTGTTTTAATTGAAGAATATGTTGGTTCCATGAGAGTTTGTAATCAAGTGTCATACCAAGGTTGAAGGAATCATATTTGTATTTAGTAAGATATCAAGAGTTTTAGGACATTTGTATTTTCTACAGAAATGAATGGCTGTTGATTTTGAAGATGACATTTTTAGACCATTTTGTAAAGACCAATTTTGGATGCTGTCTGCAGCTTCTTGAAGAATTTGTTCTCCAATAGAGGGGTCGTTGCATTCAATGAATGTGCCAAGATCATCAGCGAATATAACTTCAAATACAAGAGCAGGAAGTATGGAGGGGAGATCATTTATTGCTATAATGAATAGCGTTGGGCTGAGAACAGCTCCTTGTGGGACTCCATTTATAAGTGGATAGAATTGAGAGAGGATGTCGGAAATTCGAACGGTGAATTCTCTGTTGTTTAGGAAATTTTTTATAAAATAGAGGATATTTCCTTTAATGTCCCAAGAATGGAGTATTGAAGTTATTTTATATTTGATTTCGTTTTTACTTTTTAGAAAACTCTTTGAAATTTTTAAAATTGGTTAAAACTGTAGGAAGTTTTATGCTCAAAATTTTCCCACAATTTTTAGGAATAAGTTTTTTCCTGGTATAAGTGTCTATAATTTCATCTAAGGATCATATGGGTATTGAAAATTTCTGAAATTTTTGATGGTGTAAGAATAGAAGAAAAGAAGCCACAGCAATCCACCCTTTTTTCCTACGTACATTTAAAAAAACACATCACTCAAGAAGTAAATAAACTATCATTTTACATAAAACTATTGTTAGTACAGGAAAATTAGCCTGAAATGTGATGTTGTTGGAACTAATTGGGAGAAAAGATTTTATTTCACGAAGTTACTCAGAAATGTGACTTTTATAATATATGCCAAAATCGGACCGATGCTTCACCCCCAAAATCCACATCCCCCAAAATGTTTTTTTTTTTCATGTTCATCTTTTTGGTTACTAATTCAGCTACAGGAAAAAAAGTAAATCAAAAAATGTGTAGCATTGTATTTCGAATAAAAAAGATTACTAGTAATTTTTTGATATGAGTGATAGAAACCCCACAAAGAATTTTCAAAGTGTAAAGGGCACTTAGGGGTACAAAGAGGGAGTTACATAGTTTCCCTAGGAAACTGCTGTTTTCGATCACTTAGGTATATGCCAAAAGATCAACCGTGATGAGGCAAAACTTTGACAAAAATTTCAGACCCAGGGCAAATGTTGGGGGGGGAGGGCTATTATTTTTTAATTTACCAACTTCATTTGTATATTTTTTGTTCACATGAAGATACAGAATTTCCGTTTTTTCCACGGATCCTGAATTTCTAAGGAGTCAGAGGAACCCCCAAATTTTTTTTCAAAATTTTTGGTCAATTTTTGGCAGTAATGCCCAAATCCTTTCATTTTTGATTCGATTCACGAATCACGAATCACGAGGGCGAGAAAATGATTCGAATCATTTTGGTTCGAATCATTTGAGAAAGGATTCGTGATTCGAATCGCGAATCATTTAAATTAATTATGATTCGAATCATATGATTTCGAATCACTTTTCGAATCGCTTCAAAACAGGATTCGAATCATTTTGAAGATGAAAGTTTGTTAAAACATTGTTTTCCTCCTAATTTTTTGTTTTTCAAAGAAGGGTCAAGACATATTCTACCTAAAATTGCAAAAAATAGACACTTTTCTGTTTTCTTCATTACTTATCATCATCATCAATATCAATATCAATATCATCAATTCAATCAATATATATTATAAGAGAGAAGCCGGATTTTTTCTAACGCATGTTCTCGAAAACCGCTGAATACGCGTCGAATCCGCGAATAGCGTCGTGTAGAGCTCGACGAGGACTAGGTTTTAGGCGCAAAAAGTTTGAAAAAAGTTGCCCGTAAAGTTGAGAAAAACCCGTTCAAAGTTTATTAATTTCAACCAATCAGAATCGAGTATTTTGAAATTCGACTTGGATTTCAAAACACGGGTAGTAGACGAATGGTTAGGAGACCCGATCCTCATCTAGAGTACCCCGGTTCGAGCCCCGACGAAGCCAATTTTTTTTTTGAATTCGTTTGTTTTAAATTATTTTGAATTGACATTTTTTTGAACTTATGACAATTCATTAATTTTTTGGTTGAATTTTTTAATTATTTTAGAATTTTTTAATTTTTCAAGTGACGAAATTTTTTATCCTCAATCAATTTTTTTGCATTTTTTTTTTTCGTTTTAAATTATTCTAAAAAGCGAAATAATTTTTTGATTCCTTTTTATCTTTCTTTTTTTTGCATTGTTTTTGTTTTAAACAATTTTGAATTTTGTAAGTTGCAATTTTTTTTAAAACATTAGAATTTTTTTAAATTTTTTAATTTGTTTTGAATAGTTTTGAATTTTAAAAGTTGCAAAATTTTTTTAATGCATTTTTTAATTATTTTAGAATTTTTTTAAAAATTTTTAAATTTGTTTTGAATAGTTTTGAATTTTTCAAGTAGCGAAATATTTTATCCTCACAATATCAAATTATCAATATATTATATTATTATAAGAGAGAAGGTGGATTTTTTTTTTTGAATTCATTTGTTTTAAATTATTTTGATTTTACATTTTTTTGAACTTATGACAATTTATTTTTGGTTGAATTTTTGAATTATTTTAGAATTTTTGAATTTTTCAAGTAGCGAATTTTTTATCCTCTCAATCAATTTTTTTTGCATTTTTTTTTTCGTTTTAAATTATTCTAAAAAGCGAAATAATTTTTTGATTCCATTTTATCTTCTTTTTTTTGCATTATTTTTGTTTTAAACAATTTTGAATTTTGTGAATTGCAATTTTTTTTAGGACATTAGAATTTTTTAAAATTTTTTAATTTGTTTTGAATAGTTTTGAATTTTAAAAGTTGCAAAATTTTTTTAATGCATTTTTTAATTATTTTAGAATTTTTTTAAAAAATTTTAAATTTGTTTTGAATAGTTTTGAATTTTTCAAGTAGCGAAATATTTTATCCTCACAATATCAAATTATCAATATATTATATTATTATAAGAGAGAAGCTGGATTTTTTTTTGAATTCATTTGTTTTAAATTATTTTGATTTGACATTTTTTTGAACTTATGACAATTTATTTTTGGTTGAATTTTTGAATTATTTTAGAATTTTTGAATTTTTCAAGTAGCGAATTTTTTATCGTCAATCAATTTTTTTTGCATTTTTTTTGTATTAAATTATTCTAAAAAGCGAAATAATTTTTTGATTCCATTTCATCTTTTTTAAATTAATTATTTTCGGATTATCCGATGGTTGTTTAGAGCTAAAAGTTGTAAAATTTTTATGTTATTGTGAGGTCAGGGCGAGATAATATGTCACGATATGTCACGGCAAGGCAAACCTCAAAAAACGTGCCCATGAGCTGGGAAATTTTTTTCAACTATTTCCCGAATGATTATTGAATTTTTGTCAAAAAAGTTTAAAATTTCCAATGCCAAGTCACGGGTTGAAACTTGACGTGATGGCATGACGTGTGAATTTTGTTGTCTGGACTATCCGAAGATTCTTATGTAATAACGTTACTTGATATGTCGAGATGAAAACTTTGAATGGGATAACTTTTTCATCGAATTTATTTGGAACTTTCATTCAATCATTTTTATTGTATTTATTCGCTAATTTTTTTCAAATTTTACTAAGGTTTTCTCGAAATTTTCACTCCGGAAGCCCTACAGTTGTAAGGTTGGGTATAAAAGTAATAGAAATTTAAAATAATTAAATATTGCAAACAAAAACAAATATTCAAATAAAATTATCAATTTCATAAAATCAAACATCCACAAGATTAATAATTTTATAAAAATTAATTATTCTATAGTATTGTTGACGTGGGTTGAATCACACCAAGAAGATACTGTTAAATATGCTGAAAATTGAATAATTATTGGTTCAAAATAATTATTCAGCTCAAAAATTTAAATTTACACGAAATTGATGAATTTTTTTCAGGGTTTTAAGGAATCTCAAGAGTTGTAGGGTTGAATTCAGCAAAAAAAAAAAGTTTTAATTTGATGAAAGTTGATAAAAATGCTTCAAAAGTATGGTTTTTTATAATTCTGTCTACAGGATCTTAGCCCATACAGGCATATTTGACGTAAGATGTTCGACTGATAGATTTCAATTCTCATAAAATGAATGAATGATCAATTTCAATAATTTATAATTGTGCCAAAAATTGGAAAAATTTGTTCGAAAAAATAATTCAATTCATAATTTTGAATTTTCCACAAAATTAAGGAAGCTCCTATTACTCCAGAAGTCCTGCAGTTAGGTTGAAATCCTACGAAAGAATTGCCTAATAATTATGATGAAAATTGGAAATTGGCTGATCAATTAAAAAAAATCAACAGAAGCATTCGTTTTATAATTTTCATCAACAGATCAACAACCAATGAAAAACATCAACACTCGTCAACAGAGAATTAACACACCGTTGACGACTGTTGAACTGTTGATCATTTCTGAACGCACCCCCGAAGTTGTTGTTGTTATGAATGACTTATGATTTTTTGTGTATCTGAATATTTCGTTAATTAAAGACAGTTTATTATACGTGATCAAATACCTTTTTATATCGGATTGAATCTAGTGCTTTAGGCATGTTTGGAATGCATTTGAGTTTAATAATTAGCGTTATCATTAAGACTGCAACTGCTTTTGGAGTAATGCATGTTATTGTAGATAGAATTGTTGAGCCTTATTACTATCCACGTGGACAGATAAGTGTCTCTAGAAAAACCAAGCTATATACATATGGCTTACTGATTTTTGGTATTCTAGTCGGCATTGATGAATTGCAAACAGATAATGGTAGGTACCTTTAGTAAAGCTCAAGCACCTACCTATAGAATTTTTGCATGTCACCTTATCAGTTTGTTATCACCATCCATCAAATTATGTAAATCATAAAATTTATTACAGAAATCATAAAACTGAGGTCAGAGGTAGCTGAGGTAAAGTTTAAAATATCGGGTATGGAAGTCAGAAATGAAATACTGACTGATAACGTGGCGAATTTGAATGGAAAAATGGAGACTATGAATGGAAAAGTGGAGAATATCAATGGAAAAATGGATTTAATGTTACAAATGATGCAGAAAACCGATCAAGATAACGCATGGATGAAGATTGAATTATGTAGGGTAGATATTTCTATGCTATGACGTCTACTTTTCTTTCTGATATTAATGTATTTTTATGTTTACAGCTAAAACGCGTAAGAAAGTAAAAGCTCAAGAGGATACTTCACTTTATTTGGGTAAGAAACGCTTTATTGATAATGAAAACGATGTATACAGTAATTTTTACTCAAACTATTCCCATTTCGTAGAGAAGTGTTGGATTATAAAAATTTCGATTGGGCCCTCTCTCCTCCCAATTTTTATGTATAAGTGTCTACATTGTATTATTATGCAAGATAAGAGGGGAGGGAGGTGTTCAATCGAAATTTTTATAATAACATAAAATATACATTATATTTTATCCTACAATTTGTTTTAAAAAATTTTCAGTGGGACCCCTCTTTCCCCTCCTATTTCACATTTATAATAGTAATATGCCAAATTAGAAGGGGAGGGAGGATCAAATTGAAAAAAATTTCAAACCCAGTTATAGAGTAATACTCGAGAAATAAGTTTTGTTATTATAAAAATTTCGATTAGACCCTTCCTTTCCATACAATTTTGAAACTGAACATTCAGATCAGCTGTTTATGAGACTGAAATACGAATTTTCAACTTTCAAGTAAGGCTGGTAGCATATCTGACAGTTTCTTCTTCGTGTGAAAGTTGAGAAAAATCCGTTCAAAGTTTATTAATTTCGACCAATCAGAATCGAGTATTTTAAAATTCGACTCAATTTCAAAACATGGGTAGTAGACGAAGTAAATAAGCTAACATTTTACATAAACCTATTGTGATCTTTGAATGAATATTAATCGATTTTATATTTGTTCTGAAATTGAATCACCAAAACTTTGGTTTCTTGAATGCTGATGATTTTTTGTCTTATCTTCTCAAGAAAGAGAGCTACAAGTAACTTTTTTTTTTATACTTACTTCAGAGTTCGAAAAGTATTTTTATTTCAAAACAATTCAATTCCAAAACGATAAAATTCAGATTTTTGATTTTTTTTTTTTTAAATAATGAGAATTTTTTCCGCGACAGTTAAAAAAAATATTTTATTCATTTATTCTACTATCAAAAAAAAAAATTGAAATTTCCCAGTTTTTTCAAAAATGAAACGATTTTTTTTTCACAAAGAAAAAATTAAAAAACTTTTCCACAGAAATTTAAAAAAATATCTTCACATAATTTTATAGGTAACATTTTTTTTCTCAAAAAAGAGGAAAAAGAAGAAGAAGAAGAAGGAAAAAAGATTTTTGGATATTTTTTTAATTACAAAAAATCCTGAAATTTCATCCTTAGAAAAAAATTTTATCCCAGAAAATTTGAGATTTCTCTATTTCAAAAAAATGAGTACTTTCCAAAACAATTTTTAATCAATATTATTTTTATTTTTCAGAAAATTGAAAAAAAAAAGTTTTATCAAATTTCTGACAAAATGTCCAAAAGCCATAAAATTTATGTAAAAAAAATTAAAAAGTCTAAAAGTCGTAAAATTTCTAAAATAATATCAAAAAGTCATTAAATTTATAAAAAAATTCCAAGTTTCAAAATGTCTGAAAGTCATCTTTCTAAAAAAATTTCCAAGTTTCAGAATGTCTGACAAAATGTCTAGAAAATATCTATAAGTCATTAAATTTCAAAAAAATTTACAAGTTTCAAAATGTCTGACATGTCTAAAAAATTGAATTTATTAAAAAATTTATTTTATAAATTTCATCCAAACCTAACCTAATGTAACGTAAACCTAATCCAACTGTCGGATTTTGGTCTCGTTTTTCGGGGTTGGATTTTGGGGTCGTTTTTCTCTATTTTGGTCTCCTTAAAAGCAGATACTATGCTAAAATCCAAAAAATTGAGATTTTATACTCTAGAGTTCGAATATTATTTTTGCTTCATAACAATTCAATTCCAAAACTATAAAATTCAGATCTTTGATTTTAAGAAAATGAGAATATTTTCGCGAAAGTTTAAAAATACTTTTACTCTAAAAAAATAGATATTTTTATGTACATACAGAAACTGTCTAAAGGCTATTGGCGTGAAAATGTTTTTTATTCCAAAATAACGACTTTTAAAATTTTTTGTACCAACAAAATTCATGAACCATATTTCTCGACAATAAACGCCACATTGCGTTACCTTATTAATACATATCTCTATTCTAATCTACCTACTTCGATTCTTCTCGCACCTCACCCTGCATCTCGTGAAATGTTTAACCAATAAAAACCAACTCGAGCGTAAAATTGGTTAAAATCATTCGTTTAAAAGATACAGAGGTCGTAGCTGCATGTTTATGAATAATTTAAAAGTGTACTACTCGCAATGACAATTTGATCGCGGAAATTATGGTTTTAGCACAATTTAGTGGTTTTCATCTATCGACAGGCAACATCCCCAACCTTGTGCTTCGGCTTCGCTCTATATTGCAACGTGTTTTCGGAAACCACCAAAATTATTAAAGGAATTGCGGGTTACGCCTCGTACCGCAAATAGAAATGAAATTCTCTCCCTTTACGTCTCGTCTCGTATCCGAGCTTTTGGAGAAATTTTCACTTATATCTACGTATAAGTTGTTAAATGGAAGCAGCCAACTATATGAACGATGGGAGGTTGATGCACGACCTTCTACACTTAACAGGCCCAAGTACGAAATCTGGCAACATTGCATTTGTAGGCTGGTTTTTTGAATTCTCCATAAGATGTAATGTTAATTCATGTCGCAATAACTTGAAAAATATGAACTTGACCAAAAAAGTGTAAGAGACCTTTTTTGTAGAGAATTAAAAGAGCTTTCCATTCATATAAGAATTTTTGAATTTTATGGAAAATTTGGAAATTTTTTAAAAAATTCGAAAATTCGTACATCTTTATAAAATCCAAAAATTCTTATATGAATCGAAAGCTCTTTTAATTCTCTACAAAAAAGGTCTCCTACACTTTTTTTGTCAAGTTCATATTTTTCAAGTTATTGCGACATGAATTAACATTATGTCTTATGGAGAATCCGGAAAACCAGCCTTCAATGATAAAAGAATGCGGCGATGCCAGGTTTCGTACTTGGGCCTGTTAAGTGTAGAAGGTCGTGGTTGATGAGATGCTAACTAGATCATCCGGTACGGGAGTGGCTAAATCCACAATAAGTAATCACATTGTAAGGGCAGGCATGATACCAACCTTTTTTTTTTGTTTAGTGACTTTAGTGACCAAAAATTGGTCAAAAAGTGACCAACATTTTCGATAAAGTGATGAAAAATTAAGCCTATTAGGGCAGACCAGAACAATTTTTCCAATTTTTTTCCCAAGAAATGAGCAAATTTTGGTTGGATACTGCGCTCTCACTGGTCTTTATTTTCAATAAAATGAGAGAAATTTTTGGTTTTTTAATTTTTTAGGTATGTAGGGAAAAAACAACACGCAACACTACTTTTTATTACAAGTTGTCATGTTAAAACGTTAAACAGGCAATTTTTTTTGATAATTTTCTAGTTATTTGGAAAATTTTCAATTTTTCTTCTTTTTCGAGGAAGGTATGGCCAAAAAAAACTGAAAAAAGTGACTTTAGTGACCATTTTGCGAAAAAAGTGACAAAAAGTGACCAAAGTGAAAAAAAGTGACAAATCAACTAAAAAAGTAACTCTGTATCATGCCTGTAAGGGCGATGTCGTTCTTTTTCGGCCATCTTCTTTATTTTTGCACAAGTTTTTTTTTTCAAAGTTCAAACAAATTTTTTGCAAGCTGTTTTTCTCTGAAAACTTTGATGTTTTATTTAAAACAAAATAAATCTACATTCTTTCACAAAATTGTGTACTTAAAATGTTTTTCATTTTAGGTAAAACGCAGTATTTATCATTTTTTATGTTTTAATTGTTTAATTTTTTTTTCAACAAGTCAATGAGTAATTAAGTACTTACTCAATTTTGAATTTAGGTACTTGAAAAAATTAATTTAAAATTTCAGTAAATTTGAAGAAAAAAAATTGAAAAAATTTTTTTGAAGAAAAATTGGAATTTACTTGAAAAAAAAATATAGAAATTACTTAATTAGAAGACAAATGTTGATAAAAATTATTAGAAAAATTCGAATGAGAAGTTAAGTTACCAGTTGGGAGATGAAATAAGAACATTTTGATGGCCGATTTGAGAATGAAATCAATTGACAGTTTTATTGGAAAATGAGGAGGGGATGATAAACAACTATTTTCCTGAAAAAAAAAATAATAATAGTAAAAAAGGTTGGAAAAAATTTAGATAAAAAACTCAGAAATAAACTTGATAAAAAATTTACTTGAGAAAAAAATTAAAAAGAAAAATTTGAAAAAATATGGTAGAGATTTAGAAGCATTATAATGAGAAAATTTTATGAAAAATCTTTAAAAATTCAAATAAAAATTTAAAAAATAAATTTAATTACAAAATTCATTTTAAAAATTTCAAAAAATGAATTTGAAAAAATATGATGATTAGTTGCATTTTGATGTAAAAATTATTGGAAAGTTTGAGTTTGAATGAAAAAATTGAAAAATTTAAAAAAAAGTTTCAACTTTTAAACGGCAAACAGAAAAAAATTAATGAAAAATTTGAGGAAAAATAGGAATAAAATATTTGATGAATGATAAATAATTTTTTCAAGAATTTTTTTTCTTCAAAAATTGAATGAAAATTGAAAATGGGAAAAAAATTAAAAATTAAAAAAAATAAAAAACCTGGAAAATTTTTAATATTTTTATTAAATTAAACTTGGTGGAAAAATCTCGATGAAAAATTTGAGAAAATCTTTTATGTAAAATTAGTAAAAATTTGGATTAAAAATCAATTTCGACAAAGTCTACTTTGCAAATGACAAATCAAATACAACCACGACAACGAGTTTTCAAAGAAACAAGAATATGAGATGAATTCTCGTTCGTTCATTTTCGTGATTACTTGTTGTGGATTTAGCCACTCCCATCCGGTACTTCTGTACTTCAATTCGTATAGCGTATTATTATTATTAAACCGTATTGAAAATTCATGATAATTATTCCTTTCATTTATTAATTCACCCCTCTCTTCATCACCGCTCAGCTCAGCAAAAAAAACACCCTGGCGCAATACAGAGAAGAAATCCTGATGCAAAATTATTATAGAAAATACTTTGATGCCAAAAAGATCCGCTATTATACGTATTTCGACTTTCGAGGGGCAAGACGAAGACGACGTAGCCGGATCAGCCTGATGAAGAAATGGATGATGTAGAAAGTAATAGTAGCGGTAACGGTGATAGCGATGGTAGTGAAAACAGTACGCGATGATTGATACATATGATTGTATATTTCGAATTGCCTTGCGTATGAGTAAAATGTATTTTTATCAAATCTCTAGCTACCTATTCGAGTAAATTAATTTTACCCAACATCGATGCAAATTGGTTCGGTATAGCTCGGTTCCCGTCAAATTAGCTCGAATTTATAAAGACAAGCCGTCCGAAAATCCCGGCAAAAAATATATCAACAGCAGAGTCCCACCAGCGAGGCCAAAGAAACCCGGTTAAGGGTGAAAAAACTGCGAAGTTGACGCTCGTTTTCACGCACCGTTCGCGTTCCATAATATTACTTTTCGGTTGATTTGCTCCGGGTAAATACTCGTATTTCTTCTTATATATTTCACGAAGAGTATTCAACTTTTAAATTAAATTAGACGAGCATCGATTCGTCCGAATAGACGAGTCAAACAAGCTTCAGGTTACACTACGTATGGGTATTGGGTACCTAATCTTATACATACGTGTACGTTTGATTTCGTTGGTCTATTGGATGCTTAGGCCACGGTTTATAACGAGGAGGAAAAACGAACACAGCCGAAAGGCAAAGGAGAGATTTCATTCAAATTAGGTAGTAAATTTCTTCTTCCGGTTTGTATTTATTTAGTGAAATTACCTTTTTTTTTTTTATTTGTTTATACAACATGAAAGCATAGACTGGGAGTGGGTGGATTTGGCGGCATTGGCGGCATACCACAGAGAAATGTATACTTACAGGGGGTGCTGCGGAAGTGGAAGTCAAAAATTGAGATTTCCATACAACCGAGACCAGTATAAGAAAAACGTTATGAACACTTGTGGCCTATCTTGGTAAAGTAAGGCGCTACAGTGCTTTGAAAACTTCCTAGTATTTTCTTAGCAAATTAGCCATGATACAAAGTGGTCCCCTTTGCGTACAAAAAATTCTGGGTCCAATTCATTCGAAACCGTGCTTTTCAAGAAAAAGTGTAAGTAATGTGATGTGTTTTGTATTTTGAGTTTAGTACAAAGTGGTCTGTAATGATACAAAGAGGTCCTTCCTTTTTTCAAAAGTACAGTCGCAAAAGGAAAATGTCGGCTTTCGTGCGATTACTCTGTTAAAAGTGATTTTCTGACTGAATTTTAATCCAGAGTCTATAAGGAAAAAAATGAGCCGGTATGCCATTTTTTTAAGGCTCCCTTTTTTTCGAGGGTCCAGCCCACTTTCCTCAAAAGTCCTTTATCTACGTTCCTAAGGCACCAATCGAAAAATTTTTTGAACAAAAGTTGTATATTGAGATCTTTGAAATAATTTAATCATCACAAAAATTTAAATAGGACCCCTCCCTCCTCTCTAATTTCGTATGATACGTATGGAAATAAATTACCGATTTCGATAAGTATTAAAAATTGAATGGGAGGGATGGGTCCTATCGAAATTTTTGTTATGATCAAAATGATTCCAAGGATCTCAATCTACAACTTTTGTTTGAAAATTTTTTCAATTGGGGTCTTAGGAACGGAGATAGAGGACTTTCGGCGAAAAGGGGCTGGACCCTCGAAAAAGGGAGCCTTTAAAAAATGGCATACCGGCTTATTTCTTTTCTTAATAGAATCTAGATTGAAATTCATCCATAAAATTGTTTTTAACAATGTAATCGCACGGAAGTTACTTTTGTATTGCACTATTTTGTATACAAAAATGGGCCTTTCTAAACAATGTATGAAATGGTGCTTTTCCATTTAGATTAGACTCTATTACAAAGTTGTCCTATTTTCAACTGTATGAAGTGGCCCATATTATTTTTGTGCAAAAAGGTCCCTTGTGGTACACAGCGGACCTCCCATTACTTTTGTACAAAATGGTTCCCCTTTTTTCTGTTTTAGGTTTTCGAGGTCGCTGAATTCGATTTTCGAACTTGAATTTACCTCGGACCCCCAAAATTTGGACCTCTATGGGGGCAAATTTTAAAATTTTAAAATTTACAAAAAAATTAAAAAAATTGTTAAGCGATGACTTTTGATCAGTTTTTTTTTAATTGTTTTATAGATGAAATAATATTTCAGACGCATCGTCGGAGTTGGAATTTTGAAAGCTTTAATTTTTGACATTTTCGAGCTTTTGACCGTATAAAATTTTCATTCTAGAAATACGAAAACTTTTACCAAGCAATGAATTGTCTTAGAAATGAAATAATATTTCAGACGTAGGTATCGTCGGAGTTAGAATTTTTAATAATCGAAAGCTTCAAATTTTCACATTTTTGAGTTATTGTACTATTATAAAATTTTCATTCTCGAAATACAAAAACTTTTACCAAGGAATGAATTTTGATCAAAAAATTCTTTAATAAATTGTTTTGGAAATGAAATAATATTTCAAAATAATCGAAAGCTTAAAATTTTGACAATTGTACTTATAAAATTTTCATTCTCAAGATGGAAAAACTTTTACCAAGCGATGAATTTTGCTCATTTTTTTTTTAAATTGGTTTTAGAGATGAAATAATATTTCAGACGTAGGTATCGTCGGAGTTAGAATTTTTAATAATCGAAAGCTTCAAATTTTCACATTTTTGAGTTATTGTACTATTATAAAATTTTCATTCTCGAAATACAAAAACTTTTACCAAGGAATGAGTTTTGATCAAAAAATTCTTTAATAAATTGTTTTGGAAATGAAATAATATTTCAAAATAATCGAAAGCTTAAAATTTTGACAATTGTACTTATAAAATTTTCATTCTCAAGATGGAAAAACTTTTACCAAGCGATGAATTTTGCTCAATTTTTTTTTTTTAAATTGGTTTTAGAGATGAAATAATATTTCAGACGTAGGTATCGTCGGAGTTAAAATTTTGATTAATCAAAAACTTCAAATTTCCACATTTTTGAGCTTTTGTACTTATAAAATTTTCATTCTGGAAATACAAAAACTTTTTCCTAGCGATGAATTTTGATCGAGAAAGAGGAGTCCAAACTTTAAAAAATCGAAAGATTTTTTCAATTTTTAAATTTCTATGGAAATTAATTATTTTATCATTTTTTGATGACTTTTAGACATTTCACCAGACATTACAAACAGAAAATAAATCAAATCTGTTTGTAATGTTATTCACACGAATTTTTATTCTCTTCTTTATTTTACCAGACATTCTGACTTTTTTCTCTTTTATTATTTTTAACTTGATTTTAATAGAATTTATTCATTTTTAAATTTACATGGAAATTAATTTTTTTATTGAAAATAAAAACGAAAGAAATGAAGAACATGAAACATCGAACAGCCATAATATAAGAACACATCAATTAACTTTCAAAATAATGAGTGTGTATGGAGATGGACCAATTTGAATTCAAAATAAAATCGTACCCCATCCTTATAAAAAATGCCAAAAAGTATGTATTTTTTGAAATTTTTTTGATTTTTGAATGAAAAATACTAATTTATAGCTAAATAGCGGGGTTTACTGTTAAAAACGCTAGAGTTTCCGCTAGATGAATGTCAAACCGCTATAGGATTCCCGCTAAGGCGCTCAATGGTAAAATTTCATTTTTTTTTCGTTGAAATCGCTAGATAAAGCAGGAAAATTGCAAAGTTGACAACACTTGTTACTAGTGTATTGCCAACCTGTAACCTATATGCAAATTATGCTGAATTGACATGGTAGAAGAGTAAGTAAGTAAATTTTCATTTTTTTTTTGCTCTATTTTTCTCCACTTTTATGTAACAATACTCAGTAATAAAGAACTGAAAACCTATAGACACCAAAATTTTGCCAATCCCAACTAAGTTAAGTGACCCGAATAACGCCCACCTTAATTAAATCGCAATTTTCAGTACTTAAAATTAAAAATTGGTGGAAAACTATGGCATGGGGAGAGAGAGGGGATGTTCTAGTTTGTTTAGCACCGCATAGTTTTTTATTAGTACCGTCACGAACAAGTAGAGAATTGAATGAAAAAAATTGTATAATGGGCGTAATTACCAACCCCTGTTCGTAATAACGTCCACCCGTGGTTTTAAATACACCCCCATCTCCAAAAAAATCACATTTATTTGGAATTTTTTTCCTCTCATAAAAATTAAAAACTGATGCGGCACCACTTAAACCCAACAGAAGCACTTGAAACTTCGCACAGCATTGTATTTCAACATAAATTTTATAACACGGCCATACTAGGGTGGAATGATTTTGACTTTTTTTCGAAAATCGAAACAGCCTACGGCACAAAAGTTGTGTTTTGGTTTCAAAATAACATGGTAAAAATTTGAGCCCCCTCGGTCAATATTAACCCATGCTTCAGGGGGTCCAATTTTTCAAATTTCAGTAAAATTTCTCATATAATAAATTTTTTTTTAAAATTAACAATTTTTCAGAGGTCTAGTCGATGGTAGGAGTCCTCTTGGTGACCCAGAACCCGGTCATCCATCAAAAAATTGCATAAAAGTATAAACAGGGTTTCCAAAATATCCACATTTTTGCATAATTACACCAAAATCAAGAAATGCGCGAATATTTTTATTTTTTGAGATATGTTGCATATTTTGAGGTTTACATATTTGAAAATATCTTCAAAATGAAAGGGAAGTCCCATCACCACCCCCCCCCCCCCTCCATAGAAAATGGGACATTTTGCTATGAAAACTTTGTCCTGTGTTTTTTAATGAAATTACTCATTTTACCTACTTTGTATTAGGGCCAGGGCCGGATTTAGGAAAAAAATGCCCCAGGACCATATAATTACTGAAGGCCCTCTTGCCTCTTTAATCCCCTCCCCCCCATCGCAGTAATTGAAGTACACGTTTTCATTTTATTTCTTAGGTAAATACTAATAAAATCAAACTTAATAATTAATTCTAAATTAAAGACACGCGTCGAGATTTTTTAATAGCGAAACTTTCAATTAGATCGTCAAAGTTTAATTCGCGAAGTATGTCGTTTTCGGAACTCAACATCACCAAATTTTGTATTCCCTCCCCAGAATATTAATCCATACGCCATGTTGGACTGGAATAATCCGTAATATGCTAGCATCAGTGTTTGTAAATTTACCAAATTTTTTAGTTGCCATAAGAGGAAATTTATTGAAGAAAGTTTTCCAGAAAGTTGGTCCACATGAGTGTTCTAGCCTAATTGAGACTCTATGTGAACCCCTAAAAATTTCAAGCAATTTACTTTTTTGACTGGTACTTGTATATCTAAATTTTGCACCCCTGATCCAAAACACATCATATTTGTTTTACTTACGTTAAGTGTCATTCTATTTGGGAAAGTGTTCATCAACCATTTTTTTAGAAAAAATTTCAATGAAAAGTTTTGAAAAAATTTGGGAGAAAATCAAGATGAACGATTTGAAAAAAATCTAATCCGCGATTCACTTGGAAAATCTAGGCATAGAATTGAAATCGATGAAAATTATTAGGAAAGTTTAAATAAAAAATTGAAAAAAAAATCAGAACAATTTCGATGAAAAATCTGAAAATTAATTCAATTAGGTAGAATTTCACAATTTACATGGAAAACTTTTTATACAAGTTTGAAAAAATTGAAAATAGGGATTCATACTGATTTTGAATTTTTTTCGTTTTTTCAACCCGATATAAGGTTTCTAGAGTCATAATTTTGAGAAAAATGTCGTCAATTTGTTGAAATCAAAATTTTATCAGTGGAAAAATTTTATTCAATTAATTTTTGTTCATTTCAAGCTAATTTTGCAATTTTTTTCAATTCTTGCTGACTTTGCATTTTTTTAAAACCCTGCAACTCTAAGGTTTCTCGAGTATTAATTTTGTGAAAAATAGCAATTTTGTGGAAATTTGAATTTATGAGTGAAAACATTTTATTTTATCAATTTTCGTCCAATTCGAGCTAATTTTGCACTTTTTTTTTAATTTTTGCGGAATTTGCATTTTTTTGTTTTTTTTACCTGTACAACTTTAGGGTTTCTTGAGTGATAATTTTGAGTTGTGTTAAAAATCACCTAACTTATGCGACGAAAAGTGCGCATGGGTAGATATTCGTATACACGTCTGGCGCCACTCCGATAAAACCGGCGAAAACAGCTGACTGCGTTTGATGCGTGTCGTTTAATTTGAACGAGAGTTATGAAAATCAGTATGAAATATCTTTTCACCATCTGAGCGTCCGTACTTTGCATACCCGCGTAATAACTGTAATTTTCAATTTTTAAGTGATCTGTCGGTAGCCCCTTTTCAGTGAAGGGCCCCTTTTGATGATGGGCCCCAGGGCCATGGCCCCGCTGCCCCCCCCCCCTAAATCTGGGCCTGATTAGGGCAAAGTGAAAAAATTATCACTCTAATTACTATACGCATGAGAGCGGTTCATTTTGTATTGAAAACATCCCATCAGAATATTAGACTCCTACCTCAAAGGCGCAGGGCGTTAGGGGTCCTCAAAGTGGGGTCAGTTTTGGAAAAACAAAGTTTTCATGGCAAAATGTCTCATGTTCTATGGAGGGGTGGTGGTGATGAGACTTCCCTTTCATTTTGAAGATATTTTCAAATATGTAAACCTCAAAATATGCAACATATCTCAAAAAATAAAAATATTCGCGCATTTCTTGATTTTGGTGTAATTATGCAAAAATGTGGATATTTTGAAAACCCCTGTTTATACTTTTATGCATTTTTTTGATGGATGACCGGGTTCTGGGTCACCAAGAGGACCCCTACCATCGACTAGACCTCTGAAAACTTGTTAATTTAAAAAAAAAAAATTTATTATATGAGAAATTTTACTGAAATTTGAAAACTTTGGACCCCCTGAAGCATGGGTTAATATTGACCGAGGGGGCTCAAATTTTTACCACGTCATTTTGACACCAAAACACAACTTTTGTGCCGTAGGCTGTTTCGATTTTCGAAAAAAAGTCAAATTCCACCCTAGGCCATACCCATCTGAATTTTCCATTTTCTTACATGATTTTTTGGGGGTGGGCATTATTATGACCCGAGCGTTACTCGGGTCACTTACCTTATGTGACGTCAAGCGACCACGGTTACAAAAAAAAAAAAAAAAAAAAAAAAAATCAGCTCCACGTAGAAGCACATCCCACATAAACCTAAGCAACAAACCGCCATCCGGAGATTACTCCCCAATTACATTAAAATACACAAATTCGATTCAACCTAAACCAAAAATTACCCACCGTCTTTAAAAGGACAAAGACGCAACAAACCCTCCAATCACACTTCAACAGACGCGGTAACAGAATGGAAAACTTGCAAGAAGCCGCAAAGGACTTGCGCTAAAAGTGTATAGTTCGTCTAATTAAATCACGGCACAACTAACAGTGCCTAAGAAAGGTAACCATTAAATGAATGAGCACAATTTTAGTGTCCCTTGAGAGTAGGATACACGCTATCCCAAATACATTCATCTATCACGCAAAATACTCGAGAATTTAATTCCCATTTCGACGGAGCCAAGGTTTATTAGTTCAAGTTTGCTAAGGCCGAAGGTAAAAGTAAGTAGTTTGGATTTCAAGATGGATCATAATGATGATGCTATACTCTCATAGAAAGTAAATAGAAAATCTAAGACAAGAACGTAGAAACGCCCATTTCAATAAAGGTAAGTTATTATCATGAGTTTCATTTGGGATTATTTTTACGACAAAAATAAAGCATAAATTTGGAAAAATCTGAAGAGTGACGAGATGATGACAGTTGCGTGGGAAGTGTGTAGCACTGTAGCTGCACCAAGTCCGAAGTATTTAAGCCATTAGGCTTGAAGAATTTCAAACTAATATAAAATTGAACATTTTTAAACCCTCTGACTATGTCAATTCACCCTTTCCAAAATATCTACAAAATTTATTTTGAAAAACACGCCAATTAGCAGTGAAAACATCCACGTAGAATTCTGCGCCAGGAGGACCAAAAATCATTACAAACATCTAGGGATGATTGAACAAAATATGTTTTATTCTGTTCTGTTCATAAACAAATCATTCTTCGAATAAATGAATACGTAGTTCTTGTATTTTGTTCAAGGAAAAATGAATCTTTTTGTTCTAGGATCTGATTTTGTTCAAGTTGAGTTTGTTATTTTGGTTTAAATTGTTTTATTTCCATTTCATTTTGCTCATTTCGTTTATTTTTTTTGAAAAAATTATTGTCTGCTTGCGATAACTATTAAAGCAGAAAAATCGAACCAAAGCTTTTTTGAACGAAGCGATTTTTGAAGGGGAAAATTATTGCGCGTCTTAGGCCAAAAATAGAGTGAACGCTAGATCGAAAACGAGACGAGAAAGATTGTCATTACTTGCGTTAGGCCAAAAACATTACGCTTTCTCGTCTCGGTCGCGGAGTTCACTCTGTTTTTAACCTTAGCTATATTAAGTACAAAAAAATGGCACGAAATTGACAATGCTTGCTTTTGCTGAAGGTAAAACAATAGTTAAGTCATTTTTTCAAATTTCAGGATTTGAACTTGAATTGTTGTTGTTGTTGTTGTTTTTTTTCCACCGATTTTTACGTCACTCGAGATTAAACCAGAGTATATTTTATGCAATTTTTACTAGGCGGCACTAATAATAATTATTATTTTGAGTGACAATTTTTTCTTGTGTCATATTTTTCTAGATACATTCGTACATAAAGCTTCATTTCCTAAAATACCTTTACTAATTTTACATACCCCTTCTTCCTAGTGCACAAATTGAGCCTTAGTTCCGGTTAGTGAAAAATAAGTATGTTTCATTGTACCAAAATTTGAAAAAAATCATTGATTTTATTTTTGTTCTTCTGAAGTTAGGTAGGTAAGTATAGATAAGTGACAATATTATTCTCAAATTTTTAAAGAAGGTTTTTTCAATAAAAAAAAATCTTATATTTTTTTGAGAGAAACTCTTTTTTTATGTAGAAAGAAAGCTCTCGTTTTTTAAGAAAAAACCTTCAAGTAATTATTCCCAAACCCGTGTAGCAACGTCGATGCTAATTTCGATATAAATGTCGACACATCGAAATCGGTCACTTTTCGATCGTACATGTCGACACGATTGTGGATGGTTTGTCGAGCTTATTATCGACATGTTTGTCGAACGTCCAAATATGGCTCTACATGTCGAGCCATATTTGGACGGTCGACAAACATGTCGATAATAAGCTCGACAAACCATCCACAATCGTGTCGACTTTTACGATCGAAAAGTGACCGATTTCGATGTGTCGACATTTATATCGATATCCACATCGACATTTGCAATGATGAGATTTTGAAAAATATGCTAAGTTCAAATATTCAATATAAGTATATATTAAAATTACACCAAAAATAGTGTTCAAGCCAACATTTCGACATTTTTTGTCAAATATGCGGCATTGAGGCCACATTTGTAGCTGGACACATGCGAGTGTCCAACTAACATAGAGATGATTCTTAGACCTTATGTACTAATTCACAACACACTTTATCTGCGAGTATCACAATCACCCTCAAGACGTCGACAGTCAAGTCGATGCATTATTCGACCCTCGACAATTAGATCGACATTAACTCGACTTAAAATTCCTCTGGTCAACACTGTCGACAGTTAAGTCGATGCATTATTCGACCCTCGACAATCACATCGACACTATCTCGACTTAAAATTCCTCTGGTCGACACTGTCGACAGTGAAGTCGATGCATTATTCGACCATCGACAATTATGTCGACAATAACTCGACAAGTGGTTGTATTATTCAAAACTTTAAAAAATAAGAAAATTTTGTGATTTTTTTCAAAAATTATTTATTCCTGAGCTTAAAATGTTCCTATTAATTGTTTTTAGTTCTTTTTAGATATAAAATTTGTAAATTTAATTGGCAGAAATTGTCGACATAAATGTCGATGCGTTTATCGAGTATCGATTTTTACATCGACTTGTCTACGCAGAAAAACAACGTTTTCTAAATTATAGGAAAATACTGAGAAAAATTCAAAAATTTTGATTGAACAGTTATTTTTAACATAGAACATTACTTTAAATCTGAAATATCATTTTTAATTCATCGTTAACCGAGAAAAAAATGTGTCTGAATTTTGTCGACATAAATGTCGATGTCGACAATTGCTACACGGGAATGTTTTGAAGAAAAGAATCTTTTAATTTTTGAAAAAAATCACTTTTTTGGAGAGAAAAAATTTTGTTTTTCTGAAATATCGAATTGAAAACTTTCAATTTTTTTTGAAGAAAAAGATTAGGTACCTAGCTACCTACCCATAGTTTTTTTTTTTGTTGGAAAAATGAATCTCTCAAATCTCTATTTCTGTTCAAAATGAAATCTATAATTTTTAGAGAATAAAAATTGTCATTTTCAATTTATTTAATGTTGATTATTGTCAAATTTTTTTGTTGAAAATAATCTCTTTTTCCGTTAAGAATGAAATCTCTCAACTGATAATTTCAATTAATTAAAGAAAAAAAGGCTACCATTTGATCCAATGAAAAATCTTACCCTCTAACTGAATTTGTAAAAAAAATTATTTTCTGTAAATTTCAAAAAAATGACAATTTGCATTTAATCAATAACAAAGAGTACCATTTGATCCAATGCACAAGTCAATACTATAATTTTTTTTATAAATTCAGTTACGGTAGGATTTGTAAAAAAAATATTTTCAGTAAATTTCAAAAAATGACAAATTGGCGTTTAATCAATAACAAAGGCTACCATATCATCCAATGGGAAATCCTACCTCTAACTGAATTTGTAAAAAATGTTATTTTCAGTACTTAAACTTCAAAAAATGACAATTTACATTTAATCAATAACAAAGGCTACCATTTGATCCGATGCAAAATCCTACCCTAACGGAATTTGAAAAAAAAATTATTTTCATTAAGTTTCATAAAATGACAAATCTCTCATTTTTGGAGAAAATTTTTAAAATTAAATAAATAGTCTAAATTTTTCGAGAAAAAAAATTCGAGTGAAGAAAATTTTCCAAAGTAAACGTAATTTCTCTAATTTTTAGAGAAAAAAATGATGAAAAAAATCTTCAATTTTTTGAAAGAAAAATGATGAAATTTCTCATTTTTAGATAAAAAAATTCTCTGTTTTTTGAGAAATAAAAAACTCACATTTTTTTTTTGTATTGAAAAGAAAGTCTAACTTTACCCAATTCTAGAACTGCTTCCTTCAATTAAACCAATTTTTTCTATTTATAAAAATATTGTAATTGAGGACGCCAGAATTTCACAGAATCAAAAATGGTTTTATCAAATCATGAAAGAAATTAACCCACATGAACCATAGATCTTTTATACTATATAGATACGCCCTGGCATTGTTCGTAGTGAGGCAAAGATAAATCCTGCTATGACGTCACGTTAGGGAAAAACGCATGGCGGCAGGGGAAAGACAAAAGCGTTCGTATTCCCCTGCCGCCGCGCGTTTTCCCCTAACCTAACGTCATAGCAAGATTTATCTTTGCCTCACCATGAACAATGCCAGGGGGTATCTATAGTATAAAAGATCTATGGCATGAACAGAACTCAGAAGTTCAGAACTGTTCTAATCAGAACGAATAAGTGATTTCTTGAATGTTCTGTTCTGTTCTGGTTCATTTGTTCAGAGCATTATTTATTAGTTTTGTTTTATTCAGTTATTGTTCAATTTGAAGTTGAACTGAGACTTTGTTGTTTGCTGCTGCTCTGTTTTGTTCTATTCAACCAACCCTGCAAAAATCCAACTGATAAAATACCTCTTCCGATACACAATATCTAATTTACACACCTTCGAAAAAATTTCCATAAAATTGATCTGATGCGAAAATACAAACGCAGCGCAATTTTTACCAAGTTTCCAATAATCTATAAACTGTTTAAGGGCCTAGGGAAATAAAAAATCTGAAAAAAATGCAATTTTTTGTTTTTTGCATATTATTCCTTCCTACACACCCCACTTTTAGTATAAGTACGGATTTCGCTCCCACAGTAATTTTAAGTTTCAAATTTGAGCACTAAAAGATTGATGACATATTAAAAAAATTTGAAATTCAACCAAAATCAAAAAAATTCAAAATTCTATTAGAAAATGATGAAAAAAAATAAAATAAAAATGGTAATTACAAGTAAATACCAGTGAAAAATTAAAAATTGTATGCAGCGCCGCCAAGCGGACACGTTATGAAGCACCGAATGCACCATTAATGAGCAGCATCCAGTTACTGTTTGCAAAACATGTGCGAAACTTCAAAAGTGATTTCCCGAAACTTTGATTTTTTGGCAATCATGTTCCTCTTTCTCAAGATTGGTCAGACCGAATTTGATTTTTTTTGTTTTGTTGAGTTTATTGAAGTGTATTCTACAATTTAAAGCAAGTTTTTTTTTGTATGTCCATTTTGAAATTTTTTATGAGTGATCATGTGAGCAAAAATCGGAGTAAAAAAAGGTGCTTTATGAAAAAATCTGCAAATTGGGTTGTAGTGGCTTCAAAAAAAAAATCTTGCGTTAAAGTGAAGCCAGAAGTTCAATAAACTACTTATCAAAATTGTAGCCAGATAGGCCAAACCATTTTGTAGAAAAAGGAACATGAAAATGGGTCATTTTACCCCCATTTCCCTAGGCCCTTGTACGAGCATATCTCAATTTTGCACAAAAGGCACCTCTCATCCAAAAACCAAAGTATTTGTTGAAAGTACCCGCCATTGACTCAACCAATAGATTGATCCCATTTTTCGACGGACACAGGTAGAAGGCAACAAAAGCTAAATTAATTTCTTCCAACGAATGCCACGACCGCCAGCTTATATTTATACGCGAGAAAAATGCATCTCTATTTCGCTCAATTTCGCACTTCAATTCGTAATATAAGCTTTTTCTTCTTGTATCGACTACACATTGAAATAGGTACCCACATTTGGCGAAATTCACTCCTTTTCTTATTGAACTTTTCTATAGCCGAGAATAGAATCTCATTTGTAATTTACCAAACTATCCCGAGCATGACGTCTAACTTACCGAGACTAGTTTTACTCCACTCTGCTCCTCTAGCTCTTTGTCTACTTCTTGCAGGGAAAAAATATATATTTTCTTCTCTCTTCAATACGTCATCCAGACGCAGTTCGATATTTGAATTTCGTATTCGATGGTAACCCAATCCAAGAAACGAGCGACCTCACAGATAAGAAACTTATTTAGTTACATTACAGTCGTGCATGTTATTTATCAAACTCGGCGAAAAGTTTAATTATACCGAAACCAACTGTTCGCGGTCGTATCCTCTAGAAAATATTATAGCTACAATGCTCTTCGGGGTGAAATTCTTTTTAGGTAGTATGTAATTGTAACTCGAAGCGAATATGAAATTGCGATTTCATTTCTCGTTCTGATGAATTTACCGAAGAAAACTAAATTTGAAAAAAATTAACAACAAGTGACCTATTTCCCAAAATCCTATTCCCATGCAATAGTTACAAAATAAAAAAATTGATTCTAATGTGTACGAGTAAGTAAGTAATTTTAAATGAACGAACGCTCGTTTTCATAAATTACATTAAAAATTCAGGGTAGGGTGTCTAGATATTTTTTTTGTTGAAAATTCATGACTTTTTCATGACCTTTTTCATGAAAAATATTTCAACGTTTTCAGGGGGCCCTCTTCCAGCATAAATGTAACTTGAGGGGGCAAAACTTTTTTCCACATTTCCCCCCTATATTTTGTGGTAAATAGCTATTAAAAAAATTATCGAGGGAGGGGGCGAATGCCCAATCTATACAATTTTTTTTAAAAAGTTAAATGAATACTTGGAATTTTCAAGGGTGTAATTCGATTTCTTCCCTAAAAGGTGGATTCTTGAAATTTGGATTTGAGAAAAACTTTGGCCGCGACGTCGACGTATTCCGATGAAAGAGATATGGAAGCCAGAAAGAGATGTTTGTGACGGAGGTTTCGTCTCTTTAGTACTAAATTCATTCATTTTATTCTGTTGCAGGACCACCCCGAAATAAAGGAAATTTTGGGCGAAACCTTTGATCGTTTAGACGCACGGTTAAGAGCCATGGAAATAGGGTTCCTCAATCGGTTCAATGCAGCTGCGGCACATGACAACAACGGTCGTGCTCAAGCTCAAAATTGTTTTCATGTTATAATGTGAGAATGATTTTTTTTCTTGAAAATGAAATGAAACATTTTCACGCAAAAATACCCCGAAAAAATTTTAAACAACTTTTTGAACAGAAAACCCTGTTTTATTTTTTATTTTTTTTGTCTCAAAGTTTAAAAAATATGGTATTTATTTACTTTACTATCAAAAGAAAAAAAATTGAAATTTTTTTATTTCAGAAGAATTTTTAAAATTATTGCTCGAAAAAAATCTCAGTTTTTTTCGAAAATGAAACGAATAATTTTTTTCTTCACAAAGAAAAAAATTTAAAAAATTTCTTCACATAAGAAAATTTTATAACATTTTTTTAACCAAAAAAAAAAAAAAAAAAAAGATTTTGGATATTTTATGTTCCAAAAAATCCTGAAATTTCTTCCCTTGAAAAAATTTCTACTCCCGAATATTTGAGATTTCTAATTTTTTTTTATTCCAAAATAATTTTTAAAATTTTCAAATCAAAGACTTCGTTTTAAATTTTTTTATTCCAAAAAATGAGAATTTTACCTATCTCCGAAAAACAGAGACCCCCCCCCCCAAAAAAAAATATACAGGGTGTCTACATTAATTTTTTTTTGAAAATTCATGACTTTTTCATGAACAATATTATAACATTTTCAGGGGGCCCCCTTCCAGCATAAGTGTAACTTGGAATGAATATGAGCAAAAATTTCTTTATTTTTTCCTATATCATTTTGTGATGGATAGTTATTTTAAAAAATATTGAGGGAGTGGTCGAATACCCCTTGAGCCTCCTAAATATACCTATGCTCTCCCAGACCCCTTTTTTTGTAACCAAAAAATCTACAATTTCAAAAAAAAAGTTTAATGAAAGCATATGAATACTTCTGCTATCCAAAGAAAAAAATGATACGAACAAAATATTCGAAGGTATTTGGTACAAAATAAGTATAAAAATAAAGAGAAGTGATGCTTTTCGGGGGGGAAGGGGAGTGTAAAAATCACTGAAAATGTAAATTTGAAGTACTGAAAGTTTCCAACTCTGTTATCAAATAGAAAACGGAATACTGCTCGAGCATAGCGAGAGCGAAATTTTTTTTGAAGAAATTCAATTATGAAAGAAAAAAGGTGCAAATTTTACCTAATAAATAAAAATTTCATGACTTCCAGCAGCAAAATTCATGACTTTTCATGACCTAGTGATTTTTTTGAAAAATTCATGACTTTTTCATGACTTTCATGACCCATTTTCAAATTTCATGACTTTTCATGATTTTCATGACCTGTAGACACCCTGATATATTATACATAGGTATATTTTTCATGAAATTGAAAAAAAAAAAAAAATCAAACAAATGAGATTTTATACTCTTCGAGTTCGAAAAATATTTTTACTTCAAAACAATTCAATTCCAAAACGATAAAATTCAGATTTTAATTTTTTTTTAAATACGATTTTTTTGTGAAAGTTTGAAAAATATTTTCTTCTTCAGAAAAATCACAATATTTTTTGCGCTTTTTTTTTTTTTTTTTTTTTTAGTTTGAAAATTTTTTATTTTTAGTGAATTTGTAATTTTTCCCGGATAATATTATCAAAAATTCATGACTTCGAAGAGTAAAATTCATGACTTTTCATGACCTAGTAATTTTTTTTTAAATTTATGACTTTTTCATGACTTTCATGACCCATTTTCAAATTTCATGACTTTTTCATTACTTTCATGATTTTCATGACCTGTAGACACCCTGAAATTGATTAAGGTCAACCAGCGATTAGCCGAGCTGTATGAACCTTTCAACTTCAATACTCATTTATTATCACAATAACTATACGGGGTGTCCGGTGAGTGGTGCTTCAAACTTAAAATTTGGATATAACCAAGTCCGACTAACAAAAAAGTTTATGTATACACATATTGCCTAAGTTTGAAAATCGGTATTTTACCTAGCAAACTAGATTGGCAACACTGCTTTCAAAAAAAAATAGACACCAGCAGTGGGTAAATCATCGAAGAAGCAATAAAAATTGTGATCATATTGGATTGCATAGCTTTGAAATTGAAGGAGTTACAGCAACGCAAAATCCCAGTCAAAAATATTGGTTACCTCAATTTATTACGGTGCAGTGGTGATACATGAAAATTGCGAAATTCAGTCAAAAACTACATGAAACATGTGTAACTTTTTGAAATGAACAAAAACTCCATTTGAAAATTTTGCCTATCTATGGAAATTAAGGAGCTACGGAGCCTTGAATTTCGAAAATACCAATTTTTAAAGCTTTATAGCGCCTTCATTTTCAAAGAAAGGCAAATTTTTGACAACTGTTTCTGTTCCTATTAAAAAGTTAACCATATTTTGTGCATTGTTTTCACATAATTTTGAAATTTTTGTACATCATTGCCCCTTCAAAATCGATATAGGCACCATGTGTACATGAAGATTTGTTTTTAATGGTACTCAGTTATATCCAAATTTCAAGTTTGGCCAACCACTCGCCGGACACCTTTTTTTTCCTGCAATATCGATGATTTCAATGCTGCTATAAAAATCAGAACTACGTAAAATATGATTCAAATTTCAACTTAATCAAGTTCACACTTTGCAAATGTTGTCCGAAAAAGTAAGCTCATATTTTACATACCCAGAGTTATTCTTCCTCACAGCATTTATAGCATAACTATACTTCTCACAAATACATTTGTACCTAAAAGTTCTTCAAGTTCACAGGGTCGCAGGCTGCGAGAATCAACATTTTCCCATACAACTTCGAAACCACATCCGAACGTTTAAACGCAAATTTCCCACAATTTTATCACGTTTAAGCGACACTTAGAGCAAATGAATTCTCACTTATGAGATACCAGTGTCACATAACGCTCGCAAACGTTACAAAAATGCATCGGAAAGAACATCAAAACCACTCGATCCTTCATTAATTGTGAAAAAATATCAATTGATTTTCAGCTATGCCACTCACACAAAAATATGCACCGAAAGGGAAGATAAAAAAATAAGAAAAAAACGCTGAGTCGACAGTCTGATGCTGCAACCTCCCAAATCACAGATTATAGCTTTGAAAAGCCCAGATGAAAGAATTAATTCTTCGAATTACTATTTGAGAAAGGTATGGAGAAAATTATCACCATGTTCGAGCATTAGGTATAAGTATCTCAGAAGCCGAAATTTCTATTTTTCTTCTAAAATTTTGCAGTAAGCAATTCTTTGGAATTTGTGATTTTTTTCTTCTTCAATATTTGCGAACAATTCTCTAGATTCTCCGAAATTTTTTTTTCATCAGTTTTTGAAAATTTTGTTAAAGTTCTTCGTAGATGTGATATTAAATTCTTCGAAGTTTAGCGAGCTTATTCTTCATGCAAATAATTTTCTATCCATTCGATTCCTTTCCGTACGTTCTAAGAAAATTTCTTCGAAAATTTTTAGAAAATTTTCTGAAATTTTATGAAAAAATTCTTTGACGTTTGATGAGAAATTCTCAGAAAACTTCGTTCAAATTCTCTAATGTTCGATGAAAATTTTCTATAATTTTATGGAATATTATCTTAAAACTCTATGATGATTCTTTGAAACCATTTTTCAATTTCGGAAAGATTTTTCTGTTGGTTTAGTATTCAATTTCTTCGAATTATCTTTACATAAAATTTTTATAAAATTAGATACGTAAAGAAAAAAAAAACTTGAAACTAGCAGAAATTTTCATGATTACAAACGATATCAACAAAGATGATTTCGAAAAAATCATGTTTGATCCCGAATTCAACGACACTGTTATGCCTTTCTTTTTTCAGAAAAATAAAAGAAATGTACCGATATTCGAAATCTTGCCTTTTTTGATTATAACTTATCAAAAATGTTCCTTTTCACATGAATGAATTCCCAATTTTTTATTTTCCTGACAGCTCAATTTCAGGTGGTTCCACATTATACTTGTAGCATATCTTCCTTTTTTCAAGATTTTTGATATTCGGTAATATGTTTCAATTTTTTATTATCAATTTTTAGCATAGTATTATGCTTTTACGGAGACCAAAATAGAAAAAAACGACCCCAAAATTAAGTAATAAGATTACTTTACATCTCGAGTGTATGGCCAACACATACATAGGACCAAGAAGCCGTTTCCCTCCCCATATGTGGGCATCAAGTCCTGGATCTTTCCCCCGAACAACCAACGGAGCGGAACCTTTCCACCGCCAGCTGAAAGATCAGTTAATTTGTCGAAAATTTGCCAAATTTCCGAAAAAAAAAACTGACTGGAGATGTTCCACCCCAAATCCCCTCTCGCACCGGCTCTGCAAGTTTTACATACTTGCGTTCTCACTTTCTAAGGTAAAACTTTGGTTTGGAGCACTGGCGCAATCGTCAGTGCCCAGTCTATTGTTCTTTGAAATTTGTTGGCGCAATTGAACATGAGCATTGGCGCAAACGTAAGGGCACCACTGGCGCAAATAATTTGAAAAAAATAGAAATCGGCGCAAATGCAAATGGATGGCACCGTTACGATTTGTAGATAAACCAGAAATGGTATTACTATTGTGATATTGTGTGTAATAAACTTCACCACTGGCAAGTCCGGAACAGGAACCCTTCAAAAAAAAAAAAAAAGTTAGGTAAGGTTAGGTTAGGTTAGGTAAAAAACAAAAAAAGGTTTGAATAACATAAAAAAAATTGAAAAAATTCGATTTTTTAGACATTATGTCAGACATTTTAAAACTCGTAAATTTTTTTGAAATTTTATTACTTTTAGACATTTTTTAGACATTTTGTCAGACATTCTGAAACTGGTAAATTTTTTTAGAAAGATGACTTTCAGACATTTTTAAACTTGAAGTTTTTTTTAGAAAGATGACCTTCAGACATTTTGTCAGATGTTTTGAAACTTGGAATTTTTTTTATAATTTAATGACTTTTTGATATTATTTTAGAACTTTTAGACTTTTTAATTTAAAAAAAAGAAAAATAAATAAATAGGTAAATTTTATGACTTTTATTATTTCAAATTTTCGAAATTTTAATAGACTTTTTTGATTTTTAAATTTCTATTGAAATTAATATTCGTGACTTTTAGACATTTTGTTAAGTAGTGAATGTTGTTTTAATTTTAGATTTTCTAGAAAATGAATTCTTATGGCTTTTAGACATTTTGTCACAGAGTAAAAGCATATACTATGTTTCATAATTTCAAACGTAAGTAGTGTGGAAATAGCGCCAACCAGGGAGGTCCGGTGGTGGAGGGCTTCGCCCCCTGGCGAGGCGCCGAGTTTCCTTGACCAGTTGTAAGTATCCATTATGTAAAAAATGTCAACCTCACTTCCAATCCCTTCTAATCTTAGCTAATGAAAACTTTACGACGTTACATTATTTTTCAGAAACGAATTCTCTTCAATTCACCACTATCCAACACCTACAATAGAGCATTTTCTCATAACGGAACCCGACCACGCGTAATTTAATCCGCACATTTACGAAGGCCCGCGACTTCAAAACTTCGTTAACTGGACTAAGGAAGAAAAAAAAAATTGAGAACGTCAAAAAGAACATCAAAACCTCTGAAAACCTACAACAATTACACGACCAAAACCACCTAGACAATACAAGCCATGAACGTAGAAAGGCAACGTCGCATTTTCGTGTAGTAGACGGCCGACTTTCCAATCCGTTTTTTGACGATAACTCGAGAAATATTCATCGAATCGAAATTTCTGACAGCACATTAACGAAAGGAAATTTTCTGCTCTACAACTTTGGTTCAGATCAATTTTCACGAAAAACGCTTCGTTCGCACTGAAAATGAGAATATGTGAAAATTTGCATATCCAAGAAAACAATTTACGCTGAGAAATCTAGGTATTTTCGTCAAATCGAAATTTCAATGATTTTAGGATGAAAGAACATTTTTCGCTCTACAATTTTGGTTCTTATCAATTTTTACGAAAATTGCTTCGTTGACCGGGAAAATGGGAAACTTTGATAGACGGCCAATTTTCATAATCAGTTTTTCGATGATAACTCAAGAAATATTCGTCAAATCGAAATTCCGACTGCAGCAAACGAGAGTAAATTTTTCAATCTACAATTTTGGTTTTCATCAATTTTCACAAAAAACGGGTCGTTGACCTCGAAAATGAGAAAATAAAGAGTTTTTTGATGATAACTCAGGAAATTAGTCGAATCAAAAATTTTAAAAGCACTAAAACTGAAGGATTTTTTATGCTCTACAATTTTAGTTCTTATCAATTTTCATGAAAAACGTTTTGCTTGCCCGCGAAATAGGAAAATATGAAAATTTGCATATCTGAGAAAACAGTTTTTGCTAATGAATCGAGGTATTTTCGTCGAATCGAAATTTCAACGATTTTAGGTTGAAAGTATATTTTTTGTTCTACAATTTTTGTTCTTATCAATTTTTACGAAAATCGCTTCTTTGATCGAGAAAATAGGGAAAATCTGGTAGACGGCCCAATTTTCAAATCAGTTTTTCGACCGTAACTCGAGAAATATTCGTCGAATCGAAATTCCGAGTACACTAAACGAAAGTTAATTTTTCGCTCTACAATTTAGGTTCCCATCAATTTTTGCGAAAAACACTTCGTTTGCCCGGAAAATGCATATTCAAGTTGCTCAAGTCGGCCGTCTACCACAAGGTTGCCAAATTTAACTTCATGGCTTGTAGTGTCTAGGTGGTTTTGACACGACCGATTAGGGAACCCTAATTCGATTGAGTTTGATCGTAACTACGCGAACGACTTTCTCAGTATAATTCGATGCCCGAATCACACCCTCGTACCCAATGCAACATTTCTCACCAAAGAGATATCCTCGGTTATACGATAAATATTTTTATATTGCGACAAAATGAAATTTCCGTTTGGTAAATACGACTGGGTAACGACGACGACGAAGCGCCATGAAACGAATTCTCGGTCCTTTAATGTTCTCGAACGAGTGCGTTATTAAATTTTCATTTTTTCTATTACCTACTTGGTTGATTTGCTTCTAATCAACAATTTCTCGCTCTTCTTTCGCATCCATCCCTTTCTTTCATTTCGTACCCGGTATATCGTATATAGTAGCAGACAAATACGAAGATAGGTTTATGGCTTTTCCTTCGCTTTTTCTTTGCACTTTTCACAATCTTTACGAGGGCGCCGCGACGTTTGTTGACTTGGTACAATTTCTGTACGACGCCGACGTTTATTTTCGAGTAGAAATCAAATAAAATTTACTTCGACTAGAGTATCTCCCTGCTGCGCCTGTTTGCCTTTTGCTAATGTTTCATTTTCTTTCCCACGTTTAAAAAAATATATTTTAAAGTCGTCGGAGCGTAAATTAGCTTTTCGTTTCAACTGTTTTACGACGAAGACGATGCCGACGTTAGGTGACGTGTATCTAGGTAGTTAAGTACATACGAGTTTGATTTTTTTTTTAAAACCTAAATGCTGCGAAATTATTTTGACTGAATTTCTTTAATTTAGGTAATCGAATTACCTACCTACAAGTTCAAAGCACTCAAATATGAAAACGTGATGTGTACTGTGCGAATGATCTGCTTGAACCCCTGAAAAGCGAAATTCTTTTTTTTATTCTAGAGCGACATAGATGCTCACATTTAAGACGCCCTGTCTTAGTGGGCAAAAGATAGCCCCTCGGATTCCGATACAACCTTGCGAGAAATAATTTAAGAAGGTTTGTCAATTACTTTTAACTTCAAAGACGAGGGCAATTCGGATAAGAAAGTTAATTCGCAACAAAAGTCTACTCATGGCATCAATTATAAACCATTATTTCAATATTGATTTTTATACCTACGAGTATATCTATAAATTATCAGAAAAAAAAATTAAAACGTAGGTAGTATGCCCAAAAGAACTGCAACAAATTACCACTAGTGTCAGTTTTACTCAAAGTGGATCGTTGTTTTGTTGTTGAATAATTTTAAAGTAATTTTATTTATTTAAATAAAATGAATTAATATACCTATTATTATTGCGCGTCAATTTTATTTTAAAATAAAATAAGTCGCAACAAAGTAAATATAATATTAAACCAAGTCCGATACTACATAGATACTCTATATTCAAAAATGGAAGGGGAGAAAGAGGCCAAATCGAAATTTTTGTAATAACCAAAATTATTACCAATACTTCAAGCTACAATTAGTTTTGTTTGAAAATTTTTTCAATTTGATTTTTACCTCCGTCAGTTTTTAATAATATAATTAGTATCTAAGTCATATTATGCAATATTGGAGGGAAGGGAAGCGTCTAATCGAAAATTTTATAATAACAAGAATTATTTCTAGATCCTCAATGTACAACTTTTGTTTGAAAAATTTTTCAATTCGATTCCTCATCTAATTTTGAAAAAGTATCTACCTTATTTTATGTGAAACCGGAGAAGAGGGAGAGATCCAATCGAAATTTTTATAATGACCGAAACCATTTTCAAGATCTTAATCTACAACTTTTATTTGAAATTTTTTTGATTGCCCTTCCTTCCTCATTCCTGTAATTTTTAATTAGTATCTTCGGAGTGCTATGCGAAATTGGTGAGGAGGGAAGGGTCCAATTGAAAACATTTTCAAATAAAAGTTGTAGCTTGAAGTCTTAAAAATAATTTTGAATATTGCAAAAATTTCGATTGGTCCCCTCCCTCCCCTCCAATTTTGAATATCAAGTATCTGTGTAGTATTGGAGACAGCATATGTACATAAAGGGTACGTGCATGGTGGCGATGAAGATGAGTTACATCTTCATTTTAATTGGTTGGTGATAAAAAATTATTAACCAATCAGATTGAAGATGTGAAGATGAAGATTTATTTTCTGGGGTGAAATGGGGGAAAAAATGAAGGAACTTTTTCAAATTAAGAGAAATTTCTTAAAACTTTCAAGTGGAAGGGGGGGGGGGGACTTCAATAGGAGATCCAAAGTTGAGATGAATGAGAGATTTATACAAAAAAAAATTTCAACAATTTTTTTTAAAATTTTTTTTAATTTTAATAAATAGGTACAAGTAATATTATTTTGTTCAGAAAAAAATCTTTAAAAGAAAGAGAGAATCAAAAGAATTTCAAACAAAAATTTTTTTACAATTATTTTTCTCTCTAATTTCTTTTCCAAAGTAATTTTATCCTGCCTTGAAATTTACCCCGGGAAAAATTCTTCTTTGAAAAAATTTTTGAAAATTTTTTAAAAAGGAGCATTAAAATATTTTAGAAATTTGTTCAAGATTTCAAAGGAAAATTTAAAAGAAAAACCTGAAAAAATGTGATTTAAAAAAAAACTGAGAATTGTCGTGCATTTGTTGTACAGTCTTCTCAAAATAATTTTTTCAAACAAAATTCTTGGAATGATCATCTTGCAAGAAATTTTTCTTAAAATTTTTTCTTGAAGATTTTATTTTGCAATGAGACTTTTTCCAGAAGAATTTTTTAATGCGAAAACTTCAGTTCTCATCAGGAATTTTTACATTTTTTCAACAAAAATTCCAAAGAATTCATTTAGGAGAAACATTCCAAGACAATGACATATGACAACTTTTTACCAAATTTTCAAAAAGAAATTAAAAAAATAAATAAATAATGTTGATGCAACTCTAGCCTACTTATTTTACGTACATATACCTGAACTGTACTTTGTTGTAACGTACGAGTATGGAGATATGTAGTCGTTTATATTACCTCATGATGTTCGTTACTATTCAATATGTAGCCGTTTGTAATTATCACGAATAAAGTTTTATACAAAATTGTGGTGCCGAAACCCAGGAAATGAAAAATGTAAGCTTAATTGAAACAAATCTCCGATAACTACACTATGATCCATCTTTTTAAACCTAAATATTAACAAATCGACAGAAAATTAGGTAATTTTTTTTTTTTTGAAATTTAAAATTTATTATCTACTAACTTGGACGTCCATATCATAACCTTTCTATATTTAAAAAGCGTGGTAAAAATAAGGCCCATGCCCACATCGAAAACTAGGTAAGCTTTTTTTTTCTAATTTAAAATTTACTATCTACATACTAACTTGGAGCTCCTACATCATAGCCTTGTTAAATTTACGAAGGCCATGCCTACATCGAACTAACACTCATAAATTTACAGCGTCGAAGAAATTTAAAATCCACCATTTCATTCTTATTACATTTTTTTGTTGTTGAAAATTGGTAGCATTGTTAAAACAAAATATAATGCATCAATGCAACCAACTTACGAAACGAGTGCAATGAGATGTGTCACAATTTATAGAACCAAAACCACCTAGAGATACAAGCCATGAACGTAGAAAGGCAACGTCGCATTTTCGAGTTGTAGACGGCCGACTTTCCAATCCGTTTTTTGACGATAACTCGAGAAATATTCATCGAATCGAAATTCTGACAGCACCTTAACGAAAGGAAATTTTCTGCTCTACAACTTTGGTTCAGATCAATTTTCACGAAAAACGCTTCGTTCGCACTGAAAATGAGAATATGTGAAAATTTGCATATCCAAGAAAACATTTTACGCTGAGAAATCGAGGTATTTTCGTCAAACCGAAATTTCAATAATTTTAGGGTGAAAGGATTTTTTTCGCTCTACAATTTTGGTTCGTATCAATTTTCACGAAAATCGCTACGTTGACCGGAAAAATGGGAAAATTTGGTAGACGGCCAATTTTCAAAATCAGTTTTTCGACGATAACTCAAGAAATATTCGTCAAATCGAAATTCCGACTACACCAAACAAAAGTAAATTTTTTGATCTACAATTGTGGTTTCTATCAATTTTCACAAAAAAGGGGTCGTTGACCTCGAAAATGAAAAAATAAATAGTTTTTTGACGATAACTCAAAAAATTGGTCGAATCAAAAATTTTAAAAGCACTAAAACTGAAGGATTTTTTCTGCTCTACAATTTTAGTTCCTATCCATTTTCATGAAAAACGCTTTGTTTATCCGCGAAATAGGAAAATATGAAAATTTGCATATCTGAGAAAACAGTTTTTGCTAATGAATCGAGGTATTTTTGTCGAATCAAAACTTCAATGATTTTAGGATGAAAGGATATTTTTTGCTCTACAATTTTTGTTCTTATCAATTTTTTCGAAAATCGCTTCTTTGACCGGGAAAATAGGGAAAATCTGGTAGACGGCCCATCTTCAAATCAGTTTTTTGATCGTAACTCGAGAAATATTAGTCAAATCAAAATTCCGAATACACTAAACGAAAGTTAATTTTTCCCTCTACAATTTTGGTTCCTATCAATTTTTTCGAAAAACACTTCGTTTGCCCAGAAAACGTATTTTCAATTGCTCAAGTCGGCCGTCTTCGGCAAGGTTGCCAAATTTAACTTCATGGCTTGTAGTGTCTAGGTGGTTTTGATAGGACACATGTAAACAATTAAGTATAATTATTACCAGGGTTCGGATTTTCATGCTCGAGCATGTTTTTTTGTTTAATACTAGATCGAGAATTTTCAAGTTATCTTTACGTTTCAGAAAATTCTAAGTAAAATTGACCCAACTTGTTTTTGCATGTTTGAGCATATTTCACCTTTCAGCGCATATAAACGCATATTTTGGGTATTTTTAAGGAATATTTTAGGTTTTTCGAGAATATTTCAAGATTTTCGAGTTTCTTCGAGCATATTTTGACAAATTTGCAATTTCTCACCTAAAAATTTAGCAAAACTGATACCGCTATTTTTTTTTCACCCGAATGTGCAACACTGGTGGTACTTTTTTGCATATGCCGGCTTGGCGAGTCGATTTAATTTTCAAACTTACCTACTTATTTTGATAAAATACAATTTCGTTATTTTCTCTGATTTAATTAGAATCAGTAGAATTACCAAATTAGAATTAGAATTAGAACGTTTTTTGCTTTTGAGTAAAAATAAAATTCATTTTTCGTTCTTTTTTGTGTAATTTCTCAATATGTGTTCTAAATACGTCCAATTATGAATCAAAATCATGTAGCTGGCGTTTTCCTCTTTAAATTGACACCCATATCGTTCGAGAATATTTTTAGGTTTTTCGCGCATATTTCGTGTTTTTTAAGGGAATTTTTATGCGCATATTTCCCGTTTTTTCGAGAAAGAATGTCCGAACCCTGATTATTACATTTTTTATTTTCAGATAATACACTTTTTTTAGTTTTTGAAATTTTGAACCTTAATGCAAGAAGTTAAGTAAAAAATGAATTTTCAACGTTGTCGTTATTGGTATGTTTTTTTCATTTTTTTTTTTTTTTTTTTTTTTTTTGTTTGAAGAATTGGAACAATTTTTTTACAAAACATCTTTAATAATTATTTTTGCTGCAAAAATTTATTTGCAAAAAGTTTACAAGGACAAAATATAATTAAATTCTTTTCACAAAATATTTTTTTGAATTTAAAAGGAAACGCACTAAATTTTAAATACATTTTCAATGCTGTTGTTGTCATTGATCTTTCTTTTACACAAAGTAAATTCTTTAATTTTTTTAAAACCCTAAACAAAACGAAAAAAAATTCTCTTCATTTTCAAAATTTAATGGTTTTTTTTTTATTTTATTTTTTTGTTTTCAGTTTTGTTTTGTTTTTTGCTCATTTCAGATTTCCTCATTTCGTTTTTGCTTTTCGATTTTTTTTGTTATTTCGTGTTTTCGCTTCGTTAAGTTTCACAACCCTGAATTTCTCCTCCTAAGAGTCCTAAGAATTACCTTCATCCTCCTCTCGCCAATATCAAGGTGCGAACGAAGAATAAAAAACAGACTCCGACGAAACAAAACGAAATTCTACCTCTGAATTCTCACCAAGTCGCTAGTCTTTCTCGTCGCCTCTCTCTGGGTTTTAAATCAGCTGGCGCAATTGAAAGAAAATTAAATCCAACCGAGATTAAATTAAACGCGAACGTAGATTACAGCATCATTAAAGTATAATTTGCACCGAGTGCACGCACATTCCAGATTACATTTCTCTACTTCGCCGTCTAATATAAGGCTATTTCTTTTTAATATAAAAATATTTATATATAAACGACGCGCGACGCGAATGCGGACGCCGCTTGTAAAATCCTCGCAGAATCGAATTAATCGTCGGTTCGTCGTGTACCACCGTTTTTTACGTTTTATTTTCATTTTTTTTTTTTTTTTTCGCTAAATTACTTTCGAGCCAGACCTACACATCGAGACTTTTCTACGCAGCAACGAAACGGACTCGGTAGCTAAAAGTTCTGTACATCGACAAAAGATAGGAAAAAAATAACTCAATTTTTACTTGCATTTGTGAAATTCGACCATGAACTAATCTCTCGGTTTGCACAAGAGATGCATCATTGCCTGGCTCTCCACCCCCTCACAATCTTCCAGATCTAAGACGAGGATACGACCAAGAAAAAAGGCCACAGTCATCAAAAACTTCCGACTAATTTCGCACCAGCAGTACGTGTAATAAAAACATTCAATTAATGTACTCGCTCATTGTTCGAGAGCCATTAAGTACCATCGAATAAAATCTTTTTTATGCAATTGCGCAAATAACGCCAATGGAAACGCGATTACGCCACGCTACGCCCAAAGACGTTATAAAAATTAAACAGATAACTATCGCTTTTTATGGCTTTGCTCGATAGCGAAAAAATTAAAATTTCAACGATTGTACCTTCTTAGAAAACTTCTGTAATCGGATTTGTTTCGCAATCACGCCTTTGCAGAAACAGAGAGGTTAACTTTTTTTCGCTGTTTTATTATTTTTACAATCCCTCTCGGTGCTGGTAAGAAAATAAGGGGGATAATTTTAATCGCTTTTAAAATTAATTTTACCAGTTCGCTTTGATCTTGAGATAACAATAAAGAGGCAGGATGGGAAATCGATTGGGGCGAGATTTTAAAATAGTAAGTAAGTAAGTGAATGAAATTTCGATTGGACCCCTCCTTCCCCTCCAATTTTGGATAAAATAAATGTCAATCGAAACTGGAAAGAAATATTTCAAGTCCAGATAAAATTGTAAATTCAATTTTGAATTCATTTCAGTGAACTACTCTACCAGGCTGGTGGAAATAACAACACATTCGCAGTCTTATTTCTTTGGATGAAAAAACAAAGTGAATTAGTCGAGAACAATTACGAATATTGCGAGAGTTTTCGAGAATATTATACATGGCGATAGAGAAGCGTGTGCTGATGGGTTTCCTCTGCTTTGCGAGTATCACTTTTTTTCACTCGAAGACTCGATTTCGCCTGCAGTTTTGGAAATAAACGAAATTTCCAATAATTTTTGTAATTATCGCTGATATTTTTCAACTTTGTACTCAAAATTCTCAATAAGAAACTCGAAATTGACAACTTTTTAATTTTTTAGTATCTCAGGGGGGGACGTCCCCTTGGCACCCTTGGTCGCTTTGCCCCTGTCCGTTACCCGTGTAGCAATTGTCGACATCGACATTTATGTCGACAAAATTCAGACACATTTTTTTCTCGGTTAACGATGAATTAAAAATGATATTTGAGATTTAAAGTAATGTTCTATGTTAAACATAACTGTTCAATCAAAATTTTTGAATTTTTCTCAGTATTTTCCTATAATTTAGAAAACGTTGTTTTTCTACATAGACAAGTCGATGTAAAAATCGATACTCGATAAACGCATCGACATTTATGTCGACAATTTCTGCCAATTAAATTTACAAATTTTATATCTAAAAAGAACTAAAAACAATTAATAAGAACATTTTAAGCTCAGGAATAAATAATTTTTGAAAGAATCACAAAATTTTCTTATTTTTCAAAGTTTTGAATAATACAACGACTTGTCGAGTTATTGTCGACATAATTGTCGATGGTCGAATAATGCATCGACCTCACTGTCGACAGTGTCGACCAGAGGAATTTTAAGTCGAGTTAATATCGATCTAATTGTCGAGGGTCGAATAATGCATCGACTTGACTGTCGACGTCTTGAGGGTGATTGTGATACTCGCAGATAAAGTGTGTTGTGAATTAGTACATAAGGTCTAAGAATCATCTCTATGTTAGTTGGACACTCGCATGTGTCCAGCTACAAAGGTGGACTCAATGCCGCATATTTGACAAAAAATGTCAAAATGTTGGCTTGAACACTATTTTTGGTGTAATTTTAATATATACTTATATTGAATATTTGAACTTAGCATATTTTTCAAAATTTCACCATTGCAAATGTCGATGTGGATGTCGATATAAATGTCGACACATCGAAATCGGTCACTTTTCGATCGTACATGTCGACACGATTGTGGATGGTTTGTCGAGCTTATTATCGACATATTTGTCGACCGTCCAAATATGGCTCGACATGTCGAGCCATATTTGGATGGTCGACAAACATGTCGATAATAAGCTCGACAAACCATCCACAATCGTGTCGACATGTACGATCGAAAAGTGACCGATTTCGATGTGTCGACATTTATATCGAAATTAGCATCGACGTTGCTACACGGGTTAGTAGTGATATTTCGTCGTTTGCGACTTTTTTGTGATTTCTTCGCATAAAGAAGGTCACATCAGAGGCCTGGATATTTCGTCAGAAATTATAAATATTTTGGGAATTTTTATTTCAATTTGATGACTTATTTTTCAATTTCCATTTATTTTTTTTCCAAAATTGGATGACTTTTAGACATTATGCCAAACAATCCGAAAATTACAAAATTAAATTTTCAATTTTTTTTTTTCTTCAATTTATTAAGTAAGTAAGCTTATTTTTTAAATTTTCTATCAATTTTACAATAGGTAACTTTCAATATCTAGTTAGACTTTTAAAAAGATATACAATTTAGGTTTTTTCAAATTAAACGCAAAAGACAAATTCCTTTTCATAAAAGTATCAATTCTCAATTTTTTATTTTTCCACAACTTAGTGTTAAATCGGTGATATCTTGATGCACCTTTCACGTCTTCTTCATTTTTCTTCAAAAAAATAAAAAAAATTACGAAGAATTTAAAAGTTGCTGTTGTTTATGTTGTTTTTTTTATTATAAGAAAATAATTTCATATTTTTTATTTTTCCCTCGACTAAATTTAAAGCGATAATGCCATTTGACTGGCCTCTTATTTTGATTTATTTTTAAATGAAAAATTGGGAATTAATTCTCAAGAAAATATTACTCTTGGAAAATTGGGATACGCGCAACGACAAGGCCCATACCAAGGCTAAAGATAACATCAAAGATTGACAACGTATTTATGCTAACAACATCGAAATTTTCGTTGTTGTAGATAATATGGTTCGAATTAAGAACGATGTAATTTATTTGTATGTAGTACGTGAATTTCTTATATTGTTCGACAGATAAGTTGCTAGTCTTCCTTTGATGTTTCACTTCAGTTCTATTAATTATATCCTTATTCTATTTTTAAATTTTAAATATTTCATCTGAATTATCGTACAATGCCTATTTCTTGTGTCATTATCTAATTATGAATGTAATATTATTTTAAATTATATATGTAGCTTGTAGTGAAGATAGATGAAGTTTATTTTGTGGAATCTCGACTTGATAAATATTGATATTGAATTCAAAATGAAAAAAAAAAAAAAACTTAGCCCCCTGGACCTCCACAAATTTTTTGATAAAATTGCAATTGTAAGAAAATAAGTAGGTAATCTTTAGTTTGAAAATTCACATCATATTTGTACGCCAAGAGAAAAATCCTAATTTCAAAATGAACGGTCAAGAATTTCTATTTAAGATTTATACCTCCGTGATTTTAAAAGTCCATACTTTATCTGAAGCAATTTTTTATTTTCAAACATTCAATTTCAGACAAAGACAAAACTAACGAACGACGAAATCCTTCACTAACGAAATACGTACAATAGTAAGTAACTTCTTAGTTTTTAAATTCACAGCATATTTGTACTTATACCAAGACAGAAACCGAGGATGAAGGAGCCCAAAAAATTTCCAATAGTTGAGCAGGAAAAAATCTCGGGAATCCAATCAATAATTAACCTCACACAAACGCTCAGTTGTATGTACAATGCTAGTCTAAACCAAGTGCAAAAGTTGAACTTCATGTAGAGGTTTTTGTGAGTTGTACGATCCTTGTTTCTACGATTTAAACCTCAGTTAGACCAAGAAATTCTCAATCGTTCGATTTTACAGTTGACGAAGTCGAGCTCGTACTCAGACTAACTTCAAGAGGTAATGTTTTCAAAAGGTCAGATATTCGTAACTGGAATCTTGAATAAACCGAGAATAATACATTTTGGCACCACTGATCACTAAAAAAAAAAAAAAAAAAAAAAACTTTCAAGGAGTTACTTTGGAGTTAAGAGCCAATGTATAAACTTCAAGTTCTCTCAGCTCCCTTCGTGAAACTCAACTCTTGAATCAGTAAGGAACAAAAATTATCATATAAACATGTTGCCTATCTTGAAAATTGAAGGGGTAAAATAAAATTGAATTGAGAAAAAAATAATTTCTAATTGGGCCAATAACTGGTACTAAAAAAATCAACCTTTTTTGTTAAAGAAATTTTTTGCCTATCTTTGAAAATGAAGGCGCAAGACAGCTTTACACTTTGAAAAAACAGGTTTTTCAATTTTCAAGGCTCTGTAGCTCCTTCATTTTCGAAGATAGGCAAATACATCACATTACTTTTTTTGCTTATCTCAAAGAGTTGAACTTCTTTTATGTATCATCTTGACGACATTTTGTAATTTCTATGTCCCATTCGTACCTACTGATCATTTGAGCTTCAAATCATCAGTGGACATAATTGGAAAATGAAAACTGCAAAATTTGTCAAGATGTTACATGAAACAGGTGTAACTTTTTGAGATAAGCAAAAAAAGTTATCTGGTGAATTTGCCTATCTTTGAAAACAAAGGAGCTATAAAGCTTGGAAAATTGAAAAATTCTTTTTTTTTTTCAAAGTTCAAACTTCAAAGCTCTTCTGAGCCTTTATTTTCACAGATAGTCAAAAAATGGCAAGAAAAAAACTTTTTTTTTAAAAAGTACTATTCATTGCCTGATTTTTTTTCTCAATTCAATATTTCCCCTTACCCCTTAAATTTTCAAGATAGGCAACATATTTATAACATTTTTTTGTTCCTTATGGGTTGCCTATTCACCTGGTGGAAGGAACTCAGCCAGCTATGAAACACCCTGTATATTAACTTCCGTTCGCGTCGACCTGCGCTGTGAGCTGTTCTCTTTCTTTTTTTGGAGTCGATCCAGGATGAGACTTTTTCGAATTTTTTCTTGCTTGGTTTTCAATTGATTTGTTGGTTTGCCAATAAAGGTAGGCTATGTGTCGAAGTCACTGTTTTGCTTTTGTCTAGACATTGTCCAGTGCCCCTTTGGCCTTTGTGTACTTCTCAACATTATATCCACCCTCAGGCATTCACTGAAGAGCAGACGATGCACCTTCGAAGAAAACATAGGAAGGCAACTGCCTTTTCTGCTTTCCCTAATCATCGATCCCCATCGCATACATTACAAACCTCAATCTAACATCTTAATAAATTCCAATCATCCTGGTACTAATAATCTACCCCTAATATGATTTTCCTTCGACATATAAATCACTGTCATCGATAATCTGACAATCATTACAAATTGGAATTCGCATTATGTGACATACGAGTCTAATAATAAGAAAATAGAGCGAACTCAAAAGGCAATCGTGCCCTTGGAAATATAAATTATACTCTCCAACGAGGTAATAACTCGCTGTCAAATTTTTTTCTCCAAGATGAATCGTTTGCTTAATATTTTCGAAACAATCTAAAACCATGTATTATTCTTTTCAATTCACCTCCATTGACCATTCACTAGCGAGCCATTTGTTACGTCATCTCGGAAAGGAGGAAAAAATGACGTACGAGTCCCTTTCTAGTATAACTATAATACCGTGCAAAGACGGCCAAAGAATGAGAAGAAAAAAACCTTGACGCTCGTTGAACTCGCATGATTTAGCCAATTGGTCCATTTTTATAGCATTCTATTCCACGCAGACTTGCTTTTTATTTTTTACCGTTCGCGAAATATGTGCGGAATTAACCAGGTGCCGAATTGGTCGTGTCTCCCCCCCCCCCCCCCCCCCGAAACAATGGGAAAAAATACGAATATTCGACGGTCTTAAAATCCCATATTGAAAGCAAATGTACCACATGGTATATGAAAATTCCACGCTCGCTTTTTCATTCCCTCCAAACTATTTAATAACAGACTCGAAAGGAATGTATTTTTTTAGCCGGCTAGAGTCGTTAGTCGTCGTCGATGGTCGAATTTTTTTCTGCGAAAAAGTTTACCAAAACGTAAACTTCGACGAGAGGTTATTTTTTTATTTGTTAGATTAGTAAACTTTGTCGCTGAATTATTTCACGTCGCCGATGTCATTCGCTCGTCCCTGCTTTTTGTACGACTCGGTGCGAAATCTCGATGTTTTGTTGTCGCATGTTCATAATTGAATTCTTAATGCGAGAACATCAACGTTCTGGCGAGATTTGAGTCGCATGTTCATAATTGAATTCTTAATGCGAGAACATCAACGTTCTGGCGAGATTTCATTTCGTCTGCTTCGTATATATCTATAGAGTATAGACATACGTTACAACTGTGCTTTCACTGCCTGTTGAGTAGATTTTTAGGTAGGTACGAGAAGCAGTCCTATTAAGTGTTATAGTTTTATTAAAATCATCATTATTTTCACGTAGTCCGTTTTTTAAAGAACAAAATTAATTACCAAAAGGTAGCAAGTCATTATTTTTTCTTTTTTTTTTCTTTTTTTATACTTTTTTTGATGATCCTTTCACTATCTTATCATTTTTGTCGTTTTAGCTTAGGTAGGTACGAATTGAAGATTATTTCGCTGCATTTTTATTCGACAATTTTCACAGTAATTCGATGTAGGGAATTGATTGGTCGTCAAATTGATTGAGCTTTATTCGGTCTGGTGCCCAACTGCACGGATAACTCGTTAATTCTATTTTGAACCTGTCATGGCATGGCATAGGTAGCCAAAAAAAAACCTAAAAACACCCCGCTATCAGAAGAAGGCTTTATGCCATGCCATAGATGGGCAGATCAAAAAAAAAAAGATCAGATCTGGAAAAAACAGATCAAAGATCAGATCAAGATCACGATCTTTGATCTGATCTGCTAAAAAATATTTTGATCTGATCTGGTTAAAAATTCTGTGATCTGATCTGGTTTTTTTAGTAAAAAGATCACAAAAAAAATCAATTTATCATTAAAAAAAAAAAAAAAAAATGAAAAAAATGAAAAATAAATGAAAAAAGTTGTTTATAAGTGACAAACTTCTATTAATCAACAAAACAGAGTTCTTAGGTATCGTAAGTTGCCAATTGCCATTTTCCATTTCCAACTTCAAGTTCAAACTTCAACGTATGGTTTTTTATCTTAGTAATTTAAACGAATTATCAGAATTTTGATGTTCAGCACTTCAGCTCATGCTCAGTACCTCACTCAGTTGTTCGGTTGTTTGCTGTCCCAAATTTGAAAATCAAAATACAGATGATTCAAAAATAAATTAAATACCATTATATAACTACGTGTATCAATATCAATGAATTTCAATATTAAATAAATCAAAGTGAAATTTTAATATCTAGAAAAAAAAAATCAGTTCAAAATTCAAAACATCAAATTTTTGATTTTTCAACATGATTTTCATTTTTTATTTTTGAAGAAAAATTTCGATTTTTCAGAAATTTTTTATTTTTTATAGAGAAAATTTGATTGATTTCAATATTCAGCACTAAATTTTACAGAAGATAAGATTAAGAATCATCTATTTCAAATTTTAAAATTACATTTGAAATTATAGCTATTGTTACATTTATTAAATAATTTGATTTTTAAAAATTTTATTGATCTTTTTTGAGAAAGATCATGATCTGATTTTTTTAGTGATCTGATCTGGAAATTTTTTTAATGATCTGATCTTTGATCTGATCTGCTTAAAAATTCCATGATCTGATCTGTGATCTGATCTGATCTTTTTTTTGATGATCTGCCCATCTATGCTTTATGCTTAATTGCAATGATGGTAATTCATTTTTTCAATTTTGTTTTTCCTAAATTTTATAGTTTTATAGTTCAAAAAATAGGAAGATATTTTTATTGGATTATTATTTTGTTTTTATTCATGTTTTACGTGATTAAAATATAGGTCCGATGACCTATTGCTAAATTTACTTGTGTCAAACTCTCGTCTTTTTTTCTTTATTCAGTACAACAGAGGTACTCATAAATTTCATGTAAAATTTAATGATGACATTTATTTTGCAAAAAACACGAATCTTTCATCACCTTTTGAGGTAGGTAATAGGTAAGCAATCTGATTCAAAAAAATCAATTGCCAGAAGTGGCTGGGTTTTTAAACAAATAAACTTCAAACGCGATTTTATCAAAAATCCTTTTCAAATTCATTTATCTAGAATTTATGTTCAATTTTGGTTACTGTATTTTGAAATTTTGTATTTTCTCAAAATGAAAATTTTCAAATTTTGCTCTATAAAATTGTTAAAAGATTCAGAATTGCATATCGTCGGAGAAGGACTAAATCCGAAACCTGTTAATTCCAAAAATCGATGATTTACAAGAACAAGGAAAAATCATTTCAGTTTCAGCACTCAGTAAGTAGGTAGTTAGGTACCATTACTGTCATTTTGCATGAAATACAATATGATGGAATGAGGACTTTTTGGTCGATTTGCCGACTTTTTTTGGGGGTGACGCACCCCACGCACTCCCATTTTTTTGAAGAAGGTTTTATACTTGATTGCAATGATGGTAAGTCATTTTTTCAATTTTGTTTTTCCTAAATTTTATAGTTTTATAGTTCAAAAAATAGGAAGATATTTTTATTGGATTATTATTTTGTTTTTATTCATGTTTTACGTGATTAAAATATAGGTCCGATGACCTATTGCTAAATTTACTTGTGTCAAACTCTCGTCTTTTTTTCTTTATTCAGTACAACAGAGGTACTCATAAATCTCATGTAAAATTTAATGATGACATTTATTTTGCAAAAAACACGAATCTTTCATCACCTTTTGAGGTAGGTAATAGGTAAGCAATCTGATTCAAAAAAATCAATAGCCAGAAGTGGCTGGGTTTTCAAACAAATAAACTTCAAACGCGATTTTATCAAAAATCCTTTTCAAATTCATTTCTCTAGAATTCATGTTCAATTTTGGTAACTGTATTTTGAAATTTTGTATTTTCTCAAAAATGAAAATTTTCAAATTTTGCTCCGAAAAACCCGATGATTACAAGAACAAGGGAAAACCATTTCAGTTTCAGTACTCAGTAAGTACCATTAATGTTATTTTGAATGGAATAAGTAGGTATGGTGAAATGAATTATTTATTGACCTTGAAAAAGTACAGTTATGATTTTTTTTCCTCATCTTCTTTGAGTCGAAAACCTGCCAAATTCTAAAAATTTAAAAATATTAGTCGTTTTTGGACTTGACACTTTTATTTAAAAAAAAATTATTATATATAATTTTAAGGGTTGAATTCACATTTCATGGCATGAAAAGTGATTCACCAAGGTCTTCCAACACCAAATTGAAAAAAAAAAAATCTTCAAATTTTAGGATTTTGTTTACAGGTTTTGAACTTAGTCTGATGATATCCAAGCCATCTGACTGTTTTCCCTTTCTCAAGACACTCGCGAGATCAATTTTCAAAAAAACATCACTTGACGATGAAAACAGTATTATAGAATTCTGCGCCAGGAGGCCAGGAAATTATCACAACATCCAACTTTAGCCTCGTGATTGCACTAATTTAGGCCTATAATTAACCCTGAAAAAACTTCAAAAGTTGATAGTGATTTGAAAATGCAAAAAAAAGTCCCAAGTACAATGAGGATTATTATACTAATCGGTGAAATTTTTCATAATTTTCAAAATTTATTCCGAATAATTTTCTTAGCAAATATTCATCAATGTTGGCTTAGTAATAAATTTACATGTAAGTAAGTGCAAATCAAGAAAAGAACGACTTTTCAAAATTTTGGATTTAGTAGGTCTCAAAATTAAGTCAAGAGCCGCAAAATGAAAATTTTCAAATTTGCCCCAATAAAAATTATTCATAAATTTTGTACCCTCCAATTTTTTAGGAAATGATTTTTAAACTTTTATTCATACACAATTTTTTCAAACACAAATTTTCAAAAACTTATCAAAACACAAAATTTTTGAATTCTTGTTCGAAATTGAATATTTTGAAATTTGTCGAGAAGAAAATGATCAAAATTTCGTCAAGGAATTGATTTTTTCCGAGTTCGAAATGGTATATCAAAAGAAAGAACTCAAATTTCACACCAATAAAATTTTTACCAAATTTTATAGGTAAAAAATCAATTCTTTTCCAAGTTGTTTGTTTGAAACCATTTTAAATAAAGAAAAAAATTTCATTAAAACCCAAATATTTCAAAATTTTGTTCAGAATGTTCAATATTTTGAACGGGTCAAAAAATTAATTCAAACTCGTAGCAGAAATTTTTTAAAAAGCAAAGAAAAACAATACTGACTGTCTTACTAGAATTTCGAAGTTTCATATTTTTTTTTTTTCAGAGTGAAATTTTTCCAATAGATATTCGCCTATTTTAAATTATATCTAAAATTTTTTGTTTAAATTCGATATTTATCATAAACTGCTTTTTTTGACAAAATTGATAGTTTAAATTTTCTTTTTACCCACTTTCGCGAATTAGGTATTTTTTGGCTTTGGAAAATTACGAGTAGGCCTAAGGTGAGTTTGAAAAATACAATTATGAAAAGACTCAATTTTGCTAAAATCGCAATATACATATAACAAATATTGAGTTGAAACATGCCCAGACATGAATTTTATGTCCTCAGGACATCTGGGAAGAGATTTTAAGATGCCAAAATGACCCCATTCAAAACCACCTAGAGATACAAGCCATGAACGTAGAAAGGCAACGTCGAAATTCTGAGTAGTAGACGGCCGACTTTCCAATCCGTTTTTTGACGATAACTCGGGAAATATTCATCGAATCGAAATTCTGACAACACATTAACGAAAGGAAATTTTCTGCTCTACAATTTTGGTTCAGATTAATTTTCACGAAAAATGCTTCGTTCGCTCTAAAAATGAGAATATGTGAAAATTTGCATATCCAAGAAAACATTTTACGCTGAGAAATCGAGGTATTTTCATCAAATCGAAATTTCAATAATTTTAGGGTGAAAGGATTTTTTTTGCTCTACAATTTTGGTTCATATCAATTTTCACAAAAATCGCTTCGTTGACCGGGAAAATGGGAAAATTTGGTAGACGGCCAATTTTCAAAATCAGTTTTTCGACGATAACTCAAGAAATATTCGTCAAATCGAAATTCCGACTACACCAAACAAAAGTAAATTTTTTGATCTACAATTGTGGTTTTTATCAATTTTCACAAAAAAAGGGGTCGTTGACCTCGAAAATGAAAAAATAAATAGTTTTTTGACGATAACTCAAAAAATTGGTCGAATCAAAAATTTTAAAAGCACTAAAACTGAAGGATTTTTTATGCTCTACAATTTTAGTTCTTATAAATTTTCATGAAAAACACTTTGTTTATCCGCGAAATAGGAAAATATGAAAATTTGCATATCTGAGAAAACAGTTTTTGCTAATGAATCGAGGTATTTTCGTTGAATCAAAACTTCCATGATTTTAGGATGAAAGGATATTTTTTGCTCTACAATTTTTGTTCTTATCAAGTTTTACGAAAATCGCTTCTTTGACCGGGAAAATAAGGAAAATCTGGTAGACGGCCCATCTTCAAATCAGTTTTTTGACCGTAACTCGAGAAATATTAGTCGAATCAAAATTCCGAATACACTAAACGAAAGTTAATTTTTCCCTCTACAATTTTGGTTCCTATCAATTTTTTCGAAAAACACTTCGTTTCCCAGAAAACGTATTTTCAATTGCTCAAGTCGGCCGTCTTCGGCAAGGTTGCCAAATTTAACTTCATGGCTTGTAGTGTCTAGGTGGTTTTGCCCCATTCCGTTATTTTGGTAAAAACTATGATAAAGTGTAAAAATGGACGAATTTCGCCCTAATGCAGGTTAACGATGTTTTTTTGGTAGGTGATATCTTTGATGCAAGATTGGGAGTGAAAATTTTCTCGACCGAAAATGATTATTTCAAGGAACGTGTAAAAACAATAAATGGTTTTTAGAGGCTGTACGGGGGGGGGGGGGGTCAAAAAATCTAAAAAATATATATATGATGTAAAATACTTTAAATAACATCCCATAAGATTTTTTTTTTCTATGAAAATTTGAGAAATATAGTTTTTTTTTGTTTTTTTTTCAAAAAAATGTTGAAAAATTGGGAAAAATTATTTCAAAAGAATTAAAAATTATTTGTTTTAAAAAAATTAGCTACCTACTTAAAAAATTTTCAGTTCCAGAAGTTTGAAAAAAAATATTCCAGAAAATTGAAAAAAATTTTATTCTAAAAAATAGAAAAATTCAATTTTAGATACTCTAAAAAATTGGGAAAATTTTTAGTTAAAAAAAATTATGTAGGTACTAGGTAGGTACACTCTATTTTTATTATTTTTTTTTTTTTTTTCAAATGTCGCAAATCGCAAAAAAAAATATTCCAATTTTTTTTTCAATTCCAAAAACAATGAGGTAAGAAATTTTTTTTATTCCAAAAAACTGAAAATAAAATTCAGCTAAAATATTCCATTTTTTTTCAAAGGCCTCAAAAAATTCCGAATTTTTTCATCACCTACCTATTTTTTATTAATTTTAGATTAATCTGAAGAGTGAAGATTTAGTGTATTTTTTTTGTTTTTTTCAGGCTGATCCGTCATTTTTATAAACATTTTTCAATACGATTTTTTTTTTGAATTTTTTGAAAAAAGAAACGAATACTTGATTATCCGACTTTTCATGACATCTGATCTTTTTCACCCCAATAAACTAGTAAGTATAATCGAGGTTCTATACTGTAGTTCTAAAATCTCATTTTCTCAGCTATCTTCAACTTTTCAACTCCCTGGTTAAGGACTAAAAGTCTACTTTCAGGGCCCTAGCTCCGCTCTTTGATCTGAAGGTCTTGATATTTTCTATGATGGAGTTCCAACTCAAAATGAACCATCTCTTTGAACTGGAAAAAAATCGAGATTTTTTTTGATCCACCATAATGTTCAAGTTTAGATTGTTGCTCAAAGAGCTTTTTTGAAAAAGAGGTTTTTGAAGGAGCTTTGAGATATTTTATGAATAGCTCTAGCTATTGGGCCAAACTCCCAAATTCATGGGACTTCTGTACCGTGTCAAAAAACCGTAGGCGAAAAAACACTTTACAACAAAAAGTAAAAAGCAACCAACATCGATGAAAACACTTCCCATAATAAATAACCAAATCGCAACGACGAATATACAAATCCACGTTTCATCCTTATATACCCGACAACAAATCGTTTTCTTGCTGCAAAAGGCCAAACACCGAGACCTTTGTACACGTTTAACTGCGCGAAAACAAGCTAATTTGCTATCCTGGCGCAGTAACGCAATGTTATCTCGGTGGGTGATTTATTCTTCATTATTTTAAAGTACCTTTAAACATGTTTATTTGCGGCATTTACGTGAGCCAATTTATTAAAACATTTCCTCGTACAATTAGGACAAGGGACGAGTGGCGTATAAAACATGCATTTGCACGAGCAAACGAGAACGACCAAGGATGGGTGGGCTGATCTACGTACAGAGGTTCTGTTATATTCCCACAAAAGCTATATTTTTTCCGTAATGAGCCATGCTGCGGCCCCCAGCTATGTCCTTCGACGGCAGTAAAAATTTCATCGGATCATGGTTTCGCCATTAATTCATCCCAGTGTCAGTTCAGCCAAGTCAAAAGTCACGCTACCACGACGTCTAACCCGAGATTTTTTCAGTGTCTCCGGAATGTGTTGAAAATTTCCACCAGTGCGAGAAAAAAGAAAAATCTCTTCTGTTGTGTAACCATAAAGTAAATCTTACATTCTCGAATGCGTCACTTATACAAAAGGATACGAAAGGGCAGGGGAATTTGAAAAGCGATGAAATTAAAATCGTGGCCTTTGCAAAGGTTCAGCCATCTTGATGATGTTAAAACGCGGTCACATCGTCGAAAGCAACGCCCAAGCCCGAGCCCAAGCCCCCGAAGCTAAACTTAATAGTTACATTAACCAGTACATTAAAATAAACCGAACCAAAGTAAATGATCCGTAAAGCGTAAGAGAAACTACTCCATCAGGTAGGTAAAAGTTGCTCTCAAATTACGACCGGAGAGCGAAGAGAAATTCGAGCTTAAATCGAACTATCTCGCCGGCTGCGGCCTAGGCTAGCACTCTTTTTTTTGGAAAAAGCTTAAAGCGCCAATCCTAGCGGTAAATTGAGACAAAAAGCTTCATCCGAGGAGCAGCCTGCTGCAAAAAATTCCCTTATATTGGAACATTTCGTCGTAATAAATCAGCTAACGCGTGGTTAGCTTTCGTAAAAGGCTCGATTGCAGAGAAAGCGAGAAAGAGAGAGAGAGACGTTTATTGCTTTTAGTAGCTTTATAATAATTTTATCACTGCGAGAAATTTTTCTATTCGACTCCCCTCCCGTTGCCAACATCCACATTTACCACACCAAGAGCCCAACTACGTATTTGATAATTTTCGCAGCCAACAAACGAGAAGCAATCGTCTTGCTGCTTCGTACGTGTAAATCCAATTAATTCAAACATTTTTCAGCTTTTGACAAGCTTACGTCATTCTTTTATTACGATGACACATTAAGCCAGGCTTTGTTTCTTTGATATGGATTAGGTGCGTTTCTCTCTGCTACATCTACCACTAAAAGTGGTACTAGCGCTTCTATTAGTATCGTCATTTTTTTTTCTCATCTTGTGATCTTATCAATCCTTCGAGCTCCTCGAATGCCGAGTCAACGTGATGAGAAATTTCCTACCATAAGCGGAGCCATCTTAGTAGGAATTTTAGAAATTTCCCTTCGCTCCTTCGTGGCCTATAGTATTACTCGCCGAGTTGAATACGAGAAACATATTACATCGAGAGAAGGATTTACAGGTTGGAAATTTTCAAATTATAGTTTACCGTTCGCCAGTTTTGAAATTCGAACGAATAGGTATTTTCCCCTTTAGTGAAATTTCGTTTCGTCGTCTCGCGCGTTTCGTTATTCTTCTCGCTTTTTATTCGTTTTACTTTTGACAATGGCATAACAAATGAAAATGTCGACATAATTTTTCTCTTTCTTGCAGAATTCGCGATGATGTGGATTTTTTCTACTCGTTGCGAATTACATAAATGTTTCGGTAGGTTGTGTTTTTAGCCTTGTTTTTTCTCAATTTGTCAAAAAAAAAACAAGGCTATTACGCTGTATCATGATGTGGGAGTTGAGGGGGGGGGGGAGAGTAAGTACAAAATCCGTTTCATGACTCCAGAAGTCCATTTTGACCATTTTCATCAATGTCTGTTTATATATATATGTTTCCCGCAGGTTTTCAGCCCTTCGCTCAGCCCCTTTTTCACCAAATAAGTTCAAATTCGGGCAATAGGGTTTATTCAAAAACTATATTTTGTGGTTGGAGTGGGGATGACCTTGAATTGAAATTCAGATATGTCAATTTCTTTATAGAGGGGGTGGGGGAGCAGAAAATCTCAAAAAATGCCAAATCAAAAACCAGTCGATAGGAAATGAAAAGTTGTACAACATATTCAAAAATCAGCTTCCTAGAACAATTAGGAGGGGAGAAACCGGTTATTTTGTCACTTTTTTGACCTTGAAAAATTTTGTGTCACGGCTACAGATTACCCAAATTGACCTAGGAGGCTGTTCTTTGACATGTAGGTTTGGTAGGGGTCCTAGATGTGCCTTTTGGGGGTTTCGACCTTTCAACCCTTTCCCACCCCAAAAAAAGTCGATTTTGAGGTCATTTTACGCTGTTTTCAATTTTGTGTCACGGCTACAGGTCACGAAAAAAATAGAAAAACTCGATCTCAGTCCTTCGTATTTCACCGATCCTTCGAAAATTCTTGTCGAATAAAATATTCTCGTTTTGGACTCGAAATTGGTGTATATTTGGCATATTTTGATTTATTCTTATCTTATTATTTTTATTGTTTTATTGTTTAGGCAGCCATCCAAAGTAGTGTTCCGGGGGGCGAAGCCTCCCGGAACACTACGAAGCAGTAAAATATTTTTTAATGTGTAATGTTTTTTTATATTTTCATAAAAAATATTGATAAATTCTGAGGGCGCGAGGCTATTTGGTAGATGATTTTTTTTTGCAAATAAAACTTGACCATCATTTTTTTTAAATCAAAATCGCGTTCAATTCGATCTAAATAATGAACATTCAGCCTTCTCAAAGTGCCAAGATGTCGGGTATATCAATTTCAAGCGTTTTCAGTGAAAATTTTCAGGTAGTCAAGTTCGTCGCCCAGAACCATGAGAATTTCGTACAAACTCAACTACCTGAAAATTTTCTCTTCAAACACTACGAATCGTAAAAATTTGATAATATTTAGTTAATTCACGTCAAATTACAGGTAACTAGCAAAAAAACCGAGGTAATTAAGTTCGACCCCTTAACCAAACTTTTTCCTAATACAGGTTTCTTTCAAATTATTATTAAGTATTTTTTCAATTTAAATTTTCCACATTTTTAAAGACCAATATTATTTCAAGATTCAATTTTTATAGATTTTTTTCCACTTATGTATTCGTTCCGGTAGAATTTTTTCTTTCAACAACGTTTATTGAGAAAATTTCTTGAAAATTTTTTTCAATGTAGTTATCAATTAGTTCTACAACTATAGTAATAGAGAAAAAACGAACCCATTCAACAAACTTCTTGGAATATATGTTGGCTCACTCACCTGTAAAAAACAAAACAAAAAAAATTTAAAAATTGCCATACCTAGTATATACCTAAACAAAAACAAAAAAAAAAAAAAAAGGAAAGTACAAAAATGAAACTTATTTTTAGATGTATTTTGAACAAAAGTAGACACAAGTAGCACAGAAAAATGCGAAATGCAAAATTTAACAACAAAGTACGAGCGGATCGGGAGCACAACGGAGCCCTACCATTTTCGTAAGTTTACGCTATGTATATGACGTCACAAATCTCTGAACTTGTAATTTTTTTTCAATCAACATTCATTTGATTCATTTTATTGAAATTAGAGGGGAGTGAGGGGTCCAATCGAAATTTTTATAATAACCAAAATTATTCCTAGAGTATTACTCTACAACTTTTGTTTGAAATGTTTTTCAATTTGATCCCCCCTTCCCTTCGGATTTTGCATATTACTGTTATAAATGGGAAATAAGAGAGGAGAGAGGGATCCAATTGAAAAATGTTTCAAACAAAAGTTGTAGACTAAAATATAAGGACTGTTTTATGTTATTATAAAAATTTCGATTGGACCCCTCCTTCCCCTCTAATTTAAATAAAATGAATCGAATGAATGTTGATTGAACGTCATATACATAGCGTAAACGTACGAAAATGGTAGGGCTCCGTTGTGCTCCCGATCCGCTCGTAACAAAGTTGAGTATTGGAGGCGGACGTTGACGTTTTCATCGTGGACGATCAAGCCTGATGCCACTGTTGCACAGGAGGAAAGTACAATTAGGTAAAGACTATGGATGGACACTGTTATGTTTTTATTTTTTACTAGACTTGGCAACACTGCATTCGTATATTAGTATTATATCAAACCATGCTCTGTACTTTTTACGTATCTGTCGAATTTAAATTTCAAATATCAATTGAAAAATCATTTGCTTTTTAGTTAAACGTAACAGACACTTTGAAAGAAATAAAATCGAATACAGAGAATGTTCTAATGGATCTTTATGAAAAGATTCCAAAAACATTTTTATATTCCTAGAAGTGCTACTGAATACTCAACTAGATACTAAACCACAGTACACTGATAGTCAGTATACTGTGACTAAACTACTACTGAACTTACGAATAAAAGAGAGCTTCGTAGCAGTGTTGGAAAAACTGAAATATTTCAGTTTTAGGTTTTCAGTTTTTACATTTTAGTTTCAGTTTTGTCATTTCAGTTTTGGTTTCAGTTTTTCCATAACAGTTTCAGTTTTTTTCGGTTTTTTTAAGTTTAAGTTTCAGTTTGAGACCCTGAGCACCACTTTTTTAGTCTTTTTCTAAAACTGATCCATGGTAAATGAGTTGTTTTGAGTTAAAACAACCAAAAAATTGAAATTATTTGACATTTTGGTCTTTTTTTCCAAGGTGATATCACGTAAAAAAAACGTTTTAAAATGGTTACCTGAAACTGAAATAATTTCAGTTTTAGTTTCGGTTTTTCGGTTTTCAGTTTTTATATTTCAGTTTCAGTTTCGGTTTCAATTTCGGTTTTTCCCATTTCAGTTTCAGTTTTTTTCGGTTTCAGTTTCAGTTTTTCCAACACTGCTTCGTAGAGAAGCTAGGCAGAGCCGATGCAAGTCGGATTTTCAGATCGAAACCTGCACACAAAGGTCCGAAGGAAGTACGAAAGTAACCGAATGAAGAGAAGAAAGCCATCACGACAATAACGAGCGAGATTAGAACTCGCATTTGCCCGTTTAAGCACCGTAGAATAAAGTTGCATCAGAGAAGAGTGTACACAAGTTACCTGGTAGTACACATACGGCTGTCTGAAAAATCGCTGTTTTTTATTCATGATAAAAACACATCAAGGTGAGATGGTGTTGGTGAGATAGCTGGGTAAGATGGAAACGGTGGCTATGAAAGGTAACGCCTCGTAGGCTCGATACGTTACAGTTTAGGTTCCGTCCCGTTCGAACAAATTTGACAATCATCCAGTTTTGATATCGCTGGCTGATTTTTGCAAGACGAGACAACAAACAAAGAATCACATGTGAAGGTTTGAAGTTGAACACGGAATCCGACTTATTCAAAAAGATAAAAACTCTAAACGCAATCATTAGGAAAAAAGTTCAGGGGTAATTCTGAACCCAAGGTTCTTCCCTAGCTCCACCTATCATGAAAAATATCTGAAAGATAGTCTGATATTTGCCAATCCATTATTTAATTTTGTTGAGAACATATTGGTAATGGTAAGTTACAACCAAAAATTGAATTTTCTTGTTTTTCTTATACAAAATTGATATTAGGTAAGCAGAAGCACACACTATACTCAAAAATTGAACTGATACAAGTGATACACGACTACTCTTGCATAATTTCTAAAAATATTTTAGCTGATGGCACAAAAATTCATTTGTTGGTAATCTGTAACTTCAAACTATTTTTTGATGCAAAGCTGAAAAATGATCAGTTGTTGATGATTCAACGTGAAATGTTGAAAAAACTACTCAAACAAAATATTATAGACTTTTGGTATTGAAAATTTGAAGAAGCAGCAAGAGCTTATTGCTACGAACATTGCAAAGTAAGAAAATGACTGAAGTCGACAACAATTTTCAAATATGTGAATTTTGTGACTAAATTAAGTAAAAAATATTCATAAATTAATAAAATTCTCATTTCTACCTGTTTTTGTTATTTTACTAGAAAAAAAAAATTGGTTTTCTGGATTACCAATATTTTTTGAGAAGGCAGGGGAAAAAGTTGAGTACTTTACTAAAAAATTCAGGTAAAATACAATTTTCAATCTTTCGTATGGTCTAAAATTTTTTATGATTATACTACATAGATAGATGCCCGAATCCATTCATATATTAGGGAAACGAAAAACCAGAGTAATAAATGGCAATATAGGCAATCTTGTTAAGGGTTCCAAGATCTTGGACAAAAAATTAGTTTCATCGATTATTTTTGTGCCGTAACCGTCATTGTATTAGCATTTCGTACAACCTATCACAACACAACGAAAACGAGCCTGAAGATACCACAATTCTATAAAATGACGAAACACTGTAAGTAAGTAGATTTGTCTCAAAATCAGACACCACCGCAGTTCACCAAATTATTCGTATAAGTGCAGTAATTGGAGTATGTTTTGCCCATAGAGAAGTTCAGCTCTAGAAATTTATAGGTTTTAACGATCAGAGCGATAGGGTAAACAAAGCCGATATCTATGTATAAATTTATCCACGAATCGAAGTACCTAAAAGGCAGGTAGGTCTAGGTACACACGAGACCAAGTCTGTAAAAATAGTATCTTCAGAAGAAAATACCAAGATAAGATATCCCCTCGAGTAGGTCGTGCTCGCGTATTTAACACCGTAGCGAAAATTTCGCGTGATTAATGAGAATGACTTAACTCTCGCTTTAATTCAAGTCGTCGTAATCACGCCACTCATTAAATTCTAACCTCGGGACTTTCTTAGCAACACTTTCTAATAAAATATTAACTTAGTTCAGCCAAGTTTAACATAAAACGATAGTGTAATGGGTGACTTTTACTCTAGTTGCATGTGCTATTTGGTACCTTCGTATAAAAGATTTACTGGCACGTATATACCAGTATTCATAGTTATACCTATCTATACTATACCATAAAATATATTCCTGTATAGATAGCGAAATTTTGAATTTGTATACGCGAGAGAAATAAAGGGCTGAGGGGGCAGGGTGAACAGTTGTAGGTGTTTCTTTGGACTCGTACACGAGTTTATAAGAGTTTCGTTTTCAATGATCGAATTTTCAAGGTGTGAAATTGTTAATGAATATCGCACGTGTGTCGATATTGATATAGTTAGTAAGTCTAAGTACACAGTGTATGATTTATATGAAGGTGGAAACTTTATTCCAATAGTAATAACTCTAGTTTGTATCAAACATGGAAGAATTCTCACTATTCATTTTCAAAATGAAAATTCGTTTGGAAGCATTCGTTATAACGAATTTTTATACCAACGCATAGGATGCTTCGTAAGAGGAGTATAGTACAGTCCCATGATTTATTCCTCAAATTCAGACTACAAGACGTGATGAACTGGTTCATTTTACAATGGTTCGCGTCTTCGTAGACTCGTAGAGAAAATTTAAAAAGAATCTACGTGGGTCATCCTTTCCTTATACAGGGTGTCCCGTCACCAGTTGACACCCCTTCACCAGCGACATAGTCAACTCAAACTAAGCTCAATTTCCTTTCAGACGCCGCAAAGTGCAACTTTCTACCTATCTCGGTTGTCGAGTAGCGCATGGTTAAAAATCTGAAACGAAACTAAAAAATGAAAATTTTCAGTTGAGCATATCTTTGCCCCTTCAATTCACAGGGTCGGCAAACATGCATACATGAGCTTAGTTTGAGTTGACTATATCGCTGGTGAAGGGGTGTCAACTGGTGACGGGACACCCTGTATATTAAAAAAATCTTAGTGTAAACCTGTCAGACTCCGCCAGCCTCTCCTAATGGACCGATTTTGACCATTTTTTTTTTCATAATGTTTCTTTCAACGCGTAGGCGTGTCATCAAAAATCAAAATCCAAAAATTTTCAAATTTAGGGCCCTAAAAATCAAAATTTCACCGTTTTTGTGCAAAAAAACACCTTCAGACAGTTCGCCAGCCTCGCCTATCGAGCCGATTTTTTCCATTTTTGCTTTCAAGTGTTCCTTTTGACCTGTACATATGTCATCAAGAAAAAAAAAATCCAAAAATTTAACTTCTAAGGGCCCAAAAATCAAATTTTACATTCCAAAAATGTGTAAACCTGTGTGGATATTTCGGTTGTTGCGGGTGTCAGGGGGAGGAACTGCGTTTAGATTGCGAGCCGGTTCGCGTTGGCGTTACGAAGTGGACAGTGTTGCCAATGTAGTAAATCTAAAAAAATTTTACTCAATGTTTTGGCCTTTGTTCCGGTATTTTAGCATTTTTTATTTATTTATTTTATTCATTCATTAATTTTCAAGTTTAACGTAATACTTGATTTTTACAGGTTTTTTTTAAAATTATTTTTTACTCAAAATGCCTGCATTGTGTGTGGGCCGATTTCGATAATTTTTTCTTTAGCAAAAATAAATTAAAGTTCAACATGAAATACGAAAAAAAAATTCTAATTTCAAAAAAGTGCGAACTATGGAGGGCGATTAGGCTGTAACGAGCAAGGATTGCATTTGGAGCAGGCGAATTTGTATTAAAGTATTTTTATTTGGTCAAAACTTTAATAATTTTATTTTTTCAAAACATAGCATGAATTTTGAACAAAATTTTAAACGGATATCTTCAAAAAGTTCATAAAAATTGGTAAGGTGGAAGTAAATTTATTGTTTTAATAATCAGTACAAAGTGGAAAAAAATTGAAAGTAATTTTTCATTTTATAATTTGTATTTTTATGTATTAAAAATCGTAATCAAGTCAGATTGTAAAAATCATGGAAATGAACTTCTTTCATAAAAACTGCTCTATTTGAAATGAAGTGTCAAAGAAGATTTGAAGCCCTTGATTATGAATTCAAGTTTTGGAGCTATGCACCCAAGAAGAGAAGTTCTAAGAGCCAAACGCGAGGAATGAGGTGGCGAGTGATTTAATTTTTTCAAAACAGTTATTTTAATTTTTTTTCCATCATTCAGATTTTTTTTGAGTACTTTGGTGAAAAATTCACAATGTCAAGACTTCCATAAAAGTATAATATTTTCACGAAACAAATTTTCCCACAAAACGGTATTCCCTTAGTAGGCGAAGTTCCGAGGGCGAAGCCCGAGGAACGAGCAATTCAATATGAATTAATGAATTCGACCAAAAAAAATGCATTTTCGTATAGGGAAATAATTGTTTTTTTGCTTTCCAGACTACCGATTCACGTACATGGAAGTACTACTACATTCATGAAGTAAAACAAAACCCTGAATTGGAGAAAGAAAACAGCAGATTGAGAAGAAATAATTACGACCTGAGGTCTAAATTGTACCTGTTCGTATGGGTGGAGACATTCAGAAAAATCCCGTGGTTGAACAATTGTGTAAAAATGAGTAAAAACCCAAATCTTTCAGAAAAATTGGAACAGCGTAATGAAAACGCACATGAACGAGCGGAACAATTGGAAAACAGTGTCACCTGAGAACTAATAATTTATATCTATCACGAATATACAGTATTACTCGATGAACATATTGTTCAGAAAGTCGAGTAAAACTTTTCGGCCCATCAAACAACTCAGAAAAACGCCATTGGTTTGCCCTCAACCAACTCGGGGGGAGGGTGAGGGGAGGGACTTTGTTTCTGCAATATGTTATAGTGCTCAACTTCAGTGGCATATAACTCTACCCATAGGCATATACTTGGCTCAAAACTGATTTCACAGTTTGAAAGTGCATTGAATTTTGATTCAGAAACTTTCATAAAAGTTTTCAAAAGTGTAAAGTTGAACTTTCGAATTGAAAGCTCAATTTTCCAAATTGTGCTGTGAGATTATAACTATAATCAAAAATTATGTAAAAATTACCATAGACGTAACTTTAAATGGCATTTTGAACAGAAGCATTTTTAAGATGGCCACTCTTTGGGGAAAGGGGATAGCTCCTCCCAAATTTGAGCAGAGAGCTCAAAAAAATAATTTAGATGTGTGATATATCGAATGTTATGTTTTTTGAAGTGCTGAATACTAATATGACCTTAGTTTTTTGGTTAGACCTTGCCCAAGGGCAAAAGCACCCCCTAAAATGTGCCCAAAATTCAAAAAAATAATCTCAGTAATGCGACACATGAAATGATAAGTTTTCGAAGGTGCTAAACATGAATATGACCTCATTTTGTTGACTGGACCCTACTGAAGTCCCCTGCACCCAATTAATACTTTTTGAAAAAAAATCCAGAATTCATCAGATCATCAAATTTATAAAAAAATTTAATTTTTACTTTTTTTTTTAATTGAAAAAAAAATACTTAGATTAAAAATTGAAAAACAAATGGAATTGAAATGGGTTTAACATACACAGTTTTGCCATGGTTTTGCCCAAAAGGACAATTTACAGCGATTTTTCATCTTTTTCGTACCCTTGAGAATTTTTCAAAAAATACAAAAAATAGAAAAAATGAGGGAAATGAGGGGTTCCTGAAAATGAAGGTAAAGATGGAAAATCGTCGTAAATTGTCTTTTTGGGCGAAACCGTGTAGGTATGTTGAACCCATTTTAATTCCAAAATTTTTTAAAATTTCTAATCTATTTTTTACAATTAAAAAAAAAAACTAAAATATGACATTTTTTATTGTCTCATAAATGCGATGATCTGATGAATTCTGTTTTTTTTTTCCAAAAAATATTAATAACGATGATTATATTTACCAACCAAAAGCATATTCTGTAACATTTTGAATTTTTTTTTTCAAATTTTGATTTTTTGCAAATTTTCAAAAACTTGAGGGCTCTTGCGCGGTTGGAAGATATTATTCGATTTGAATTTTTTTTTTTTGGTTTTTATGTATCATCTAGACGCAACATTTCCGCGGTATTGAATTTTGAAAATGGAAAATTTTTGATTTTCGTTCCACCCCAGTAAGAAGGGATGTTCCGTAAACTTACTTACTACAGTTTCTTTACTGTAAAAGCTGGATTTACTAGGTTTCAAGAGTCGAATGATAGAACATATAAAGCTATTTGCGGTACCTAAGTGTCAAAATACACTAGCTAATATATCGAGAAGCAGATTCGTCCTCTTCTCAACGGATCTTTAGAAAATTCTGACTCCGACTTAGAAGACACACCTAGGGATAAAGACGATCGCTTATGTTCCTGATGGTGTAGAATTAGAAGTGACATTTGACCACAGATCATCCTAGTAATATTATTGGCGGCAGTGACGGGGAACTGAATAGAGCGAATACAGATCAGCGCCGTATTATCAGTAACATTCCGATTTTATCTTCGTCTTCTTTGCCTTCACCTTCTAGATCAAGCCTGAGTAGCATTCTTCATCCAATCCCACCGCGTCTTCTTTAATTTTTCAGAAGTCAGCATCCATAATTATTTTTGATTTTCTCAAATAACTCCTGAAATATTGAAGATAGGCAAAAGGTGAAGAGAACTTTTTTTTGATTGATGCTCAATTTTCTACCACGTAATAGTCTTGGTTTTTTGACTTGCTTGAAATTTGAGCCAATTTTTAGGATAAAACATAAAAAAGAGTTGAATTATTCACTTTTTGCTTATAAAAAATCTCATAAAATTGTCACAAACTGCTCACTGCTCAGAACTGACCCCATCAGGCTGTGAATTTTTATGTAGACAACTAGACATCATGACCTTCAAGAAAAATGGAGAATAATTTTCAGAACAGAATTAAGTAATGATTTTTCTTTGAATTTTTTACACATCTGTATGTAGAATCGTTTGAGAACGTTTCCACTATGATCTGTGAAACCATCGCCAAAAGTGCCACTCGCCACTAATATCAATCAAAAATGAAAAACAACAGAATTTTTTTTGGACCATAAACTGGTTTTCTTATAACACGTCAACATTTCAGAAAGAATTTTCACCAAACTTTGAAAGTTTATTTGTACACTGAAAGAATTTTTTTTTTTTTAGGTATAACAGTTTTCCAACATTGTAGGATCATTACTCTATGTAGCAGTAAAATTTATTTTCACCCAACCTAGAGTAATGATTTCTAAAAATTAAATATTAATTCATCAAGTTTTGAGCAATAATTACACAACGCTTGGTTTTAGTAAGAGTGAATAACCAATACACAAAAATTTAGAAGTGTTCAAATACAGGCCCAGATTTAGGGGGGGCCAGCGGGGCCATGGCCTTGGGGCCCATCATCAAAAGGGGCCTTTCACTGAAAAGGGGCTACCGGCAGATCACTTAAAAATTGAAAATTACAGTTATTACGCGGGTATGCAAAGTACGGACGCTCAGATGGTGAAAAGATATTTCATACTGATTTTCATAACTCTCGTTCAAATTAAACGACACGCATCAAACACAGTCAGCTGTTTTCGCCGGTTTTATCGGAGTGGCGCCAGACGTGTATACGAATATCTACCCATGCGCACTTTTCGTCGCATAAGTTACGTGATTTTTAACACTCAGTTCGTCAATAAATTAATATGTCAATAGGTACACACTGAGAACAATTGTCTTATAGTTTTCGCAGTTTTTATCCAACTATCTTTGAAGCAATTTTCTTTCTGTTAGTTTTTTCTCGAGATTACAAATTACCTTAGGTATTTTTGGTTTTAATGAATTAGATTTTTTTTTTGAAGTGTATCTGATACCCGAACCATCATTCAGTAAGTACAATACGCACAGAGAATTTTTTCAATTCTAAAACAAAAATTTCGACTTTTCAAGATTATTATATTTTTTTTCAAATAGATACCTAGTTGTAAATTCGTAATGTCTAAACAGGCAAGTGGAGCTCAAAAGAGGAAGATTGCCGCGGAAAAAAAAGAAAAATTGGAGAAGGTTCTTTCCAAAACTGCTAAAATTAGTGATTTCTATGCTCCCAAGACTTTTCAGAAGCCCGAATCGATACAAAATGACGAATTTTTACCATCAACGACATCGGAGTGTGTGTCAGATGATTTTATTCAACGACCTACGGAATCTTCCACAAAAATTGATGAATATTCATTATCGACCTGTGAGCAAGATAAAGATAATGTTATTCAAACTATCGAATCAAGGAAAGTTGATGAAAATTCACCATCAGATTCTCAACTGGTCAATACACCTGTAAATCTCAATGATGCTGAAATTGAACAGAAGTTACCAAAAAACTGCAATTTTGAAAATGACGTCGGTCTTTGGAGAGCACCCTTTTCGAAAGAAGTTATAGATTTCTGGGTAAAAGAAGGATCGAAAAAATTACAAAACTGTGATAAAAATCTTTTCATGAAATCCGTATTTCAAACACGAAACGATACAGTTCAAAGCAGTAGTAGAAAATGTTCAAAAAAAAATTTTTTATCGGCAGAAGCGTAATAAAGAAGTCGTGAATCGTTTTTGGTTGTGTTTTTCGCCGTCTACTGGAAAACTATATTGCTACTTATGCAAACTATTAGAAATTAAATCAGAAAGTAGTTTATGTCACGATGGTTTTTGCAATTGGAAACATGCATCCGAACGTCTCTCACAGCATGAAACATCGAAAAATCATACAGAATCGGTGATAGAATTTGCACAACGCTTGCGTGAAGTAAATTGCATAGATCGTCTTCTACAACAACAGGTAATTTTCATTTCCTAACAGGTAATAGGTACCTATTTATATTTTATATAAATTCTAAACCAAAATATGTGCTCAAAATGTGTTTGAATAGGCAAATGAGGTAGCTGGTTACTGGCGAGAAGTCCTTAAACGAGTTGTAAGTACGCTTAAATTACTGGCTGAACGAGGATTGTCATTTCGAGGCGATGATGAAACAATTGGTTCCCCACACAACGGTAATTTTTTGGGTATAATGGAACTTCGAGCTGAAAATGATAATTTTCTTAGTAATCATATGCGAGAACACGGTAATAAAGGAAGCGGTCATGTAAACTATCTTTCATCGACGATTTATGAAGAAATTCTTTCACTCATGGCCGAAAAAGTTCGTAATGAAATAACTAAACGTATCAACGATGCAAAAGACTATTCGATCTCTGTCGACTCTACTCCTGATGAAAGCAACATTGATCAGCTTACTGTAGTTGTAAGATATATGGAAAGCTTCAACCCGACTGAACGATTTTTAACTTTTATTCCTAATTGCGGTCATACTGGCCAAAATATGTCAGAAGCTTTGCTTGATTTTTTAAATAAGCAAAATATAGATATACGCAACTGTCGTGGTCAGTCCTATGACAATGCCGCCAATATGAGCGGGAAGTACAATGGAATGCAGGCTATTATACAGAATGAAAATCGTTTCGCTACTTTTATTCCTTGTTGTGCGCATTCCCTCAATTTGGTAGGAAAAGCAGCTGCTAATACGAATTTAAAAGCAATTCTTTTTTTCAACTTTGTGCAAGAACTTTATGTATTTTTCACCGGTACTCCGACTCGACATCAAATCTTAATTGATAAAATATCCCATATGGAAGTGAAACGATATTACACACTTGAAAAGTTGAACGATATCCGGTGGTCTTGCCGTGCTGATGCCATAAAAGCTCTAAAAAATGGCTATACCGGTATCAAGGACGCTTTAACGACGATAATTGATAATTCAGAACAAAAAGATATCGTTCGAAATCAAGCTGAAGGTCTTTTACAAAAAATGTCTAGTCTTGAAATTGCTATTTATACCGAATTTTGGCACGATATTTTGGAAAGATTCAATTCAACGAATGAGTATTTGCAAAGTTCTGAAATGACATTAAGTTCAGCAGTCAATCTTCTCAATTCTTTGAAAATATTTGTAGAATCCAAAAGAGAAGAGTTTGACACTTACGAAACTGCAGGAAAAAAATTATCTGAAACTGAAGACTATGAAATTACACGAACTTGAAAAATAAAAGAACGTGCTATTAACAAAGGATCATCTGCTGTTCTACTTACACCAAGAGAGAAGTTTCGAATTGAAGCATTTATTGAAGTAATTGATCAAATCGTCAACTCGTTAATGGAAAGAATATCAGCTTACGAAATGATTTACAATCGTTTTGGATTTTTAGCTTCACTCACGGTCACGGATAGCGCCAATAAGAAGAACGACGATGGAAAGAAAAACGGCCATGAAAAGAAGGATGAAGATGAAAACGAAAGTGACGAGGAAAGGAAAAATTTAGAAGAAAAGGAGAAGAACGATCTAAAAAAAAAATACAAAGATTTACGCATTAAAGCCAAACTTCTCGTAGATACATATCCAGATGACTTAGATGAAGACCTTGGAAACGAATTATGCAATCTCTTTGCATTCACAAAATGTTACAAGAAATCTCCAAAGGAAAGTACAGAAAAATTCTTATACCGATTAATTGTTGAGAATAATTTACAATGCACATTTTCGACCACAGAAATTGCTTTACGACCCCCATATCTGGATTCCGTAGGTCCATATTGGTTTTATGACTGTTTGGTAGATGATTCTCTTGTTTTCAAGTTTCATCTTTGAATGCCGTCCAATCAACCAGTACATTTGGCGCATCTTCAAGTTGATTTGTGCCTTTTTCTGGTCGATGTGGTGCCTCCAGGTAAGGCCTGCATCAAGGTGCATTCCTAAATATTTTGCGAAATTAGCCACTGGAACTTTGTTTTGTTTGATGTAGACTATGTGGTGCGGGTCACATTTTCTTTTTGCGAATGTGACTTGAGCAGATTTTCGCTCATTGAGCTTCGATTTTCCACTTGTCAGCCCAGTCTACAATTTTGTTGAGAGCATTTTGGAGGTTTTCAGTTGCTTTGGCTTGAGATTCATGTACTGCCATGATTGCTGTATCATCAGCAAACGTTGCAGTTACAGTTTGGTTGGTTGTTGGAATGTCCGCTGTGTATATGAGGTACAGAAGTGGTCCAAGCACACTACCTTGTGGTACCCCCGCTTTAATCGGATACAGTTCTGATTTCACATCTTCATGGTAGACTGAATGTTTTTTCCATGATGTATGACATTATTAGGTGAGCATAGTTTCCTGGAAGTAGCTTCCCTAATTTTGATTGTAGTCCTTCATGCCATACTCGGTCAAATGCCTGCTCTACATCAAGAAACGCTGTCGAGCAGTACTTTTTTTCCTCAAAGGCTTTTTCTATAACATCAGTTACCCTGTGGACCTGGTCAACAGTTGAGTGTTTATTACGAAACCCAAACTGGTGATCTTAGTGAAAAAAAAATGTTTTTATTAGTAATTTGCATTTAAAAAAATTGAATTTGAATCATAATTATGTTGAAAAAAATTTTCTGTGGGAATGGGAGATACATATTATTACAAAAAGAAAATTTTCAATCTATTGAAGAAAAAAATTTTTGGGAAGAAATGAGAAGTAATGATTTTTTTTTATGTTTTTTTCTTGACATACGTATTTAACGTTTAAACTGAGTATTTTTATAAAAATGCATTCATTTCACAACCTTATATTATTTTAAACATGCTAAATATGGTAGAGCCCCGGTGGTCTAGTGGTTAAGTTAGGATAGTTAGGAACGTAGGGTCATAGGTTCGAATCCCAGTTAGGTATAGGAATTTTCGTAGGTCAATTTGAAAAAGAGTGATATAATCAGATTCCTCATGAAAATGTGAGGCCAGTGATGGTAGAATTTCAAAAGTCACCCAGTTTCTCAATTTTTAAAAAATATTTTTAAAAATTCTGTTTTGCATGTCACTGAAAGAAAAAATGCAGTAACTGTTCTATTATACAATTTAGCAGGAATCGTTCCTCAATATATTGAGTAACGTCGGGATATTGGGAAAATTGAGGAACAACTTCTAAAAAAAATGGAATTATTCCATACGTTGAGTAATTAATACCCCTAAATTTTTGTAATCGTTCTTCAAATATTTAGGAGTGATTTCTCAACGTTAGTGAACTGTTCTTAAATGTTGTATATTCATTACACAACTTGAAAGTGGAACAATTGAATTTTTTTGAGAAGCCATTACTCAATTCCCCAATGTCTTCACGTCACTCAACATTGAGGAATGATTCCTACTAAATTTTAAAACAGTTACTGCATTTTTTTTTTCAGTGTAGGTAGGTAAGTATAAATTTATATAACTAAAATTTTGAAAAATTAAAAAATTTATCCACTGAATTCAAGACCTTATGAAGAAGGCTTGAAAAATCAAATTTTCAACATTGTAAAAAGTTTTCAACTTTTTAATTAACCTTTTAAATTTCTTAAGAATTTTGAATTTTTGTCATTTCAAAGATTTACTAAATATTTACAAAATTGTGAACATTTTTTGAAAAAGTATTACGAAGTTGATAATAAAAATAAGATTTTCTGACGAAATTAGGAGCATATTACTTACAAAAATTTTCGTCGTAATTTTTTTTATTTTGTTAACTCGACTCTTTTTCAGCTCATTTCCAATTAACTCTACCAGCTCGTTACCTAGAAACCTCTTACATCAAGTTGGAATTAAAACAAGTAGCAAAAAAATATTTATATAGAATATTCCTATATGTAAGCTCGTTGTTGAATTATGATGAATTACTATACTCGTCGACCATACTACCGTCTATCGGTGGCGGCAACGCGTTTATTCCAACTCAATTAAAAACTTTTTCATTCTTATAATTCTAATTAATGGTAAAGTTCCTCGTGCCGGAACTGTTCTCGACGAAAAATTTATCTTACAACGTTGAACCTCCACGCATCCATCCTTCCCCGCCGAGGGGTTTATGATGAAAAAAGAAGCACTGTACGAGTGTAGATTTCATTGTTTACAAATGTTAAAAATTAAAAGGCCAAAGCGGACGCGAGGTGATTTATCATTTTACGAATTAAATATTCATAGAGCTTGATTTTTCATTAATTAGCTATTTCCCGCCTTCTGTCATGGTATTCTGTCCCTTTGTGTTGAAGGGATGAGGATTAATACTCATTCGTATAACGACGAAAACCATCAAATTTCAACAATTATTGATTTAATTTCGAATGCTTTGTTAATAGTAGTATGATTAATAAATTTATTTTTATTTCTTTGATTGTTTTCAATACCAACTTGTGATGGTTTAGTCAATCTGTTTCGGAGTTAGTCCATATTAGGTGTGAACAAGACTAATTGATTCGGTAAGGTGAATTTTCAATTTTGAGCAAGTATTCCCGTAGAAAATTTGTAGTACCTACCACACAATTTTTCCTTATTTCAATTACTCGTAGGTGGGGGTAGATAATTTATTCTATAAAATGTACGACTCGTGTGAGTGAAAATTTTTCAAATTAACATCAATATGTCCTATCATCGGTCAGTAATATACTTAGATATGTTTTGGTTTTCAGCTAACATCGAAGAAATTGGTATCGAAGAAGCTGAAATCAGAGAAATTGGCATAGTAGTAGAAAATGATAACATGGAAGAAATTGTGAATTTGATATTTATGGTAGAATGCAAATCAGACTATTGCTCGCCACAACGAAGCTAATGATGGAACTGGAGCCGACGCTTGAGTGAGGAGTGCCAAATCAGACAAATACAAGGACTAATAATACACTAACACACCAGAAAATGAAGAAAGTATGTTCATTTTAAATTTGAAGTAATTTGAAAAACTTTTCAAAATATACTGATAGAATTGAAAATTTTTCTATAGGCGACGATGAATGTTTTTTGAATGAAGTTTTTCAAACAATGAAAAATCATCATTCTAAACTTGGAAATGAAAAATCAAATCTAAGAAAATTCTTCTCAAGATTGAGAAAAATATGCAATGGAAACGAATGGAAGAGTTCCTTGAATTGCTCGAAACCAGGACCTATCTACGTATGATAGGGTAGCATAATTTGGGAATACATAAATGCCTTGAAACGAGGCCAAACAATTATTTTGGTAGTAGAGAATTTTTGATAATTTTTTTTTTTTTTTTTCAAGATGAATATTTTATTCTTAGTGACCGAAAAAAAAAAATTGGCTCAACTTTAAGGCATCATCAAGAGTCAAGAGTGAGCGATTCGCATCCGAACTAAATCTTTAGCTGCCGAAGTTAATTTTTCAATTTTTGGCGAATTTTTGAAAATGGCGAAAATTGCCTATTGGTAGGTAGGTAAATCAATTTTTTACAAAAATTGTAAATTCTGATATAAAATTCTGAAAATTAGTTCATGTTCTGAAGTCGACCTCCTTAGGCGATTCCGACCATTTTTGAAGTGATCTGGAGCCTCCAGAAAAAGCTGACTTTTCTCCAGCACACTGGAATCTCTCCCAACCGTGCTATCAACCTCAACAGCTAAAAATTTTCATCCTAGCGTCAGTATGATATCAATGAGTCGATTAAGACAGTTGAGCTCAAAATCCAACGTGGCGAATTGACATGTGTGTATTTTCACTACAAGTTGAGAATTTTTTTAGATGCAAAATTTTCATGTTGTCATAAAAAAACACATGCCAACTCGTCACCTCGGATTTTAGGTTCAACTGTGCTAATCGACTGATCATACTGAAGGTGGAATTAAAGTTTTAGCTTCCGAAGTTGATTACAGCGCTAGCTGTCTGGAACGATTCCAGCGTGCTGGAGAAAAGTCAACTTTGTCTGGAGGTTCCAGATCGCTTTGAAAGTGGTCGGATTCGATTTGGAGGGTCAACTTTAGTACATAAGCCGATTTTCAAAATTTTATCACAAAATTTGCAATTTTACCTATTAAGAAATTGATTTACCTACGGCTATTTTCACCATTTGTGATGCGTTTTGCGATTAGGGCCCTTGTGGTGAAATCGATTATTTTTTTTTTTATTGTCGATATCGACTCACATTTTCACGAGGAATCGAATGGCGTAAACAGATTTCACCTAACTTCATTAGTCTTTTCTCTACGTCTACCGAAAGTTCAGTAATAGCCAAAGTCATGTTTTGAGAAAAACGCAAAAAAAGATTCTTACAAAATAATGATGACACTCGCTCATTTATTAATTTTTTAAAGTGATTTTCGAAAAATCTGTTCGACAACGTCTTTGCAGCGACGAGAACACAAAAATTCACTGGAGTACCTCAATTTCATATTCTAGCCTGGCTGTTGTACCCATTCACCACAAGGTCCCTTTTTTAAATCTTCGCCATCAATCTCACGAATAAATAAACGGTTTTGGCCAAAACAATTTTTTCAGATGATGCAGTAGAGTTCGATCTGAAGGGGAAGGGAAGTGCCTAGTGATGACCTATCTCAAACGGAGCATGCGCGAGTCCGGAACCACACGAAACGCGACGACGGCAGTCGACTGATTTCTTTCCCCTCGCGTCTCAGGCGACTTTATACGGAGAAGCGTACCTGTACCAGTTACCAGGTCATCAGCCAAGGTGGGCTCGCGCCGAATACACCTCTCATTGTCTCTCACGTTTTTACTTAGCTCAAACGGAGCAAATAAACCATTGTAAAAACGCGATAACCAAATAAATACCACGAACGAAAGCGACTTAGCGCAACGAACGCGTCAAATGCAATCGCGATATCCGCCCAAGTCCGCAACGTAACCCAAAACCTATCACCCAATCTGTTACGTACGTGTCATCTTCAGGTCACCATCGAGAGAAGAGCCCCAGCTCAAACGAGACGTCGGAATTATATTATTTATTTAATCTTAAGTACCTTATTAGTAATTAATCGCATTGTTAATCGTTAATTATAAGCTTTGAATTACATTGGTCAATAAATCAATTATTTCTACAAATTATCTGTGGTTATTTACCAAGGTAATTACGAAAAGCCTAATTTCTACTCTCCGACGAAAACTTCCGTGGTAAGAGGGAGGAACCTTCTTCTTCAGATCTACCAAAATATCGAAAAAAATGATTATCGATTATTTCGATTACAATTCGATGTTTTTGCTCTCCTGAAAACATCGAATTCGCACCACAAGGGCCCTTATCGAAAAACGCATCACATTTTCAAAAATTCGCCAAAAATCTAAATTAAACTTCGGCAGCTAAAAATTTGGTTAAGAAGTCTGAGTGAAATGATCTTTCAGTGAGTCAAATCGGAGGTGACGATTGGCAAGGTTCTCTAGTGAGAAAATTCAGAATTGTTTTTCTACGTACAAAGCGATAGGAGGCACAGCTTTTTGATCATCCTGTGTAAGAAACAATTGTTTTGATATTGTTTGGTTTTGTCATTAGAAAGGAAGTGGTAAGCCTAAGCGGAATTGCCGTTACCGGATTTCGACCTACTTATCAGCAAAAACTATCTTTTAAAAAATTCAAATGATTCTTCGTGAAGTAAGTAGTTTTTTCCCAACGATGAATCCGCCTTCAAACATCAACCAAACTATTTGTACGTTGGAAAAAATTTCAACAAAACTCAAACTAACCTCCTCGAGAAAATTTCCACATGCAAAAGTAGGTACTCTTCAAACACCATCATTAACTTCCTTCCCAAAAGTTGAAATACTCGCAGCATCCAATCCCGTACATGGCAAAGGGAAGAGAAAGGTGGTTATGAGAGAGAGAGAGAGAGAGAGAGAGAGAGAGAGAGAGAGAGTGAGGATACGTTCGCGAAATAAATATCATAACAACAAACTGTTACGATATTTCATACAACACGATATTTCATACAACGAGTTAAAATTTATACTGTGAACAAAGCTTAACAGCAACAACGCAGCAACACGATATACGTATACCTTCGACTTCTTGATAAATGGTATATTTATAACGCTGCAAAAAAAAAAGAAGAAAAGAAACAGGAAGATGAAACAAGGCAAGACCGTACTGTACTCCTACTGTATTATACCGCGTTGTAAAGAAAATGAAAGATCGCACTAAGATAAAGGAGGTAAAATCTCCTCAATCCTCACTACTAATACGCATGGGAACGAGGAGGTTGCTATACGCGAGTACAACGTCGAATTCTTCGTATGCTCGAAAGAATCGCAGTTTTACTTTTTCTATTCACGTCGAAAGAATTATTGAATTCATATTTTCAGTTTGGTTGTAAGGCGTGTATTACAAATCCAAAATAGGTATAGCCAGGAAAGAATCGTAGGGGTGTTGTTATTTCCACCAGCCTGGATGAGTAGTTCACTGAAATGAATCGAGTGAATCTACAATTTTATCTCGACTTGGAATACTTATTTCTTTCAAGTTTCCATTGACATTTATTTTAATCAAAATTGGAGGAGAGGGAGGGCTTCAATCGAAATTTTTGTAATATCCAAAATTATTCCTAGGTCTTCAAGCTATAACTTTTGTCTCAATTTTTTTTAATTGGACCCCCACTGATTTTTCATAACACTTCAAAGATATTACTAAAAAAATTAGAGAAGTGAGCGAGGAAGGAACCGATTAAAAAATTTTTTAAATAAAAGTTGTTGATTAAGATCCTAAAAATAATTTTGATCATTATAAAAATTTCGATTGGACTCTCCCTTTCCTCCAATTTTGGCAATTTCACATAGTATCAGGTAAATACTTTTTCAAAATTTGCCGGAGGGCTCCAGTTGAAAAATTTTTCAAACAAAAGTTGTAAATGTAGGTCCAAGAAATAATTTTTGTTATTATAAAATTTTCGATTAGACCCTTCCCTCCCCTCCAATTTTGCATAATATGGCTTAGATACTTATACCTATTATTAGAAACTAGTAGAGGTAAAGGTCCAATTGAAAAAAAATTTCAAACAAAAGTTGTAGCTTGAAGTCTTGGAAATAATTTTAGTTATTACAAAAATTTCGATTCGACCCATCCTTTCTCTTCAATTTCGAATAAAACACGTTAATTGAAAGAAAATATTCCAAATCCAGAATCTGAATTATAATGGAAGTAAGAAGTTTGAGCAATTTCGTTCATGTTCACTACAAATCCGAGCAACTACTCACCCAGGCGGGTGGAAATAACAACACCCAAATGTAGGAGAAGGAAGTACCTACGTGTATGAAAATCAGACAACTTAAGCGTACCTAAATCGTGTATTATACGAGGCGAATTAAGTACATCTACGTGAGTCTGCTCGCGTGCAGGATTCATATAATACCAACGAGGATTATTACAACTCGAGAGCTACAGGGTCATAAACGTAAGAACGTCTGATACCTACAAAGGTACCAAAATGACGTCGTATTTTTTTTCTCCGTTCAAGATCATCCAAGGGTTACTTTCCGTAATTAAATATTGATTAAATCTTGCTTTCTGTTGCGAAGAAATTGAAAAATCGCGTTATTATACAAAGTATATTAATGGAAATACGATACAGAAGCCAGAAGGGCAAAAAGTTTGGTAGTTTTATTTTATAATGTTAGTGGGGAAATTATAAGACTCGCACGCAGAATACTGATGAAGTGATGATGTTGGAACTTTCGAGGTTTCTTAAAAAATTTCACTTTTCCAGCTTCTGGCAGCGAGGTCATATTTTTATACTAAAATTAAAAGAAAGAAAAAGTTCAAAAAAGCAAATGGGTGCTCGGTTAGTTGAACTGCTATTTTTTCAAGGACCCATTGAAGAAGATGATGAAATCAACGAAAAATGAAAATGGAGTGCACTAGAAATGAAAAATTTCAAATTTCAGGAAGGTGACACTGATTGATTCAATCATTTCCAAAAAAGTAGTTATCTTAACTACTAAGCAAAAATTTACTTTGAAAGAGTCTAGCCGGGTTTTAGGGGTGATTTGACCCTGAAAACTGAATTTCAAATTATCTAGTGAAAGTTGATCCTTATTGTCTAAAACCTCCGTGACAAAATTTTCAACTCGATATCTTACCCCTTACCCCTTCTGAAGGGTTGAAAGTGAATTTTTGTTCTATGGAGAATAAGTACCTACATTTTTGTCTTGGCTCCTAAAAAAAAAAAATTTTAAATAAATAAATAAAAATTGTGGTAGGTAAGAATAATAAATATGGACTGAAACTTCATTCTTGGTAGGTAAGTGTTATCTCATCACTTGACCAAAACCTTCAAACATAAAAAATTAATCATTCCGCACTTTTAGGCATTTGCAGGAGAAACAAGATGTTGCAAAAAAACTAGTAGGTAAACTTCAAAGGATTCGGCGACGAGCGACGAGGTTGAAATTTTACATAATACAATAAATTATGCCTCGGGTTTCCTTTTCTCTTACGTAAAATAATACGATTCTGCGAAGGTAAAAACCTGGAACTAAACCAACGCGTAAAATCTTGGCTAAGAATGCAACAAAAGTAAAAAAGCCTTCTGTGCTACGCAAACCGAATGAAATTATTAAATTCGCAACTCGTCGTATATTTTAAAAGCGTCGAGAAACTCGACACTCGTTATTTTCGTCTGCACAAAAAACGAATCCCAGTTTGCAAATACAAGATTGTTCATTTGGAAAATAATGTCCTGAGAATGAATTCTAGGTGAAAATAGTACAATTGATCGTAGGTTTTATCGCGATTAATTTTTCAAAGCCAGAAATAAAGACAACGCGGATTTAGAATTGATTTTAATGAATTTATTCATCATGTAGGTAAGTAAGATGGAATTTTAATTTTTTATTCTTCCTCAATGATGCAAGTAACAAGGAGCGCTTGAGGGAGACAGTTTACCTCGGAATTGGAAAGTAATCGTTAATTGGTTCTTTATACACCAGGATTTTTTTCCAGAGTTGCTAGACTGTTTATTTTTATTATTATAAAAAATTGATGGACCTTATTATACGACTATTAGGTTAGGCTGAAAAAACAAAATTTTTCGATTTTCAAAATCCAATACCGCGGAAAAGTTGCGTCTTACATGGAAACATAACAATAGGTAAAACAATAAATTAACCAAATCAAGTATGCAAAAAATCAAAATTTGAAAAAAATTCAAATATAAGTATTACAGCATGAGTTTTATGACTTTGGTTGGCAAGTATTATCATTGTTATTAATACCTATACTTTCTTAAAAGAAAAAAATTCCAGGATTTTATCAAATCATCACATTTATAAGAAATTAAAAAATTAAATTTTTTACAATTTTTGAAAAAATAAAAAAGATATGCGGAAAAAGTTGTTGTAATTAAAATGGTTTTAATAAACTTTTTCATCTAAAAGGACATTCGTGACGAGATTTTTCATAACGAAAAAGTAATGTCAAAAATTTTCTAACACTATAAAAAATTGAAGAAAATATGAAAAATTATGGTTCTCAAAAATGAAGGTAAAGAGAAAAATCGCTGTAAACTGTCTTTTTGGATGAAAATGTGTATATTTTAAAAGCTTATCAATTACACAAACTTTTTTTTCCAATTTTTAATCAATTATTTTCAAAAATCGTAAAAAGTCTCATAAATGTGATGATCTGACGAATTTAGGATTTTTTTTTTCTTTCAAAAAATATTTTAATACCTAACGATGATAATACCTACCAACCAAAGTCATAAAATCAACGCTATAACATATTTGGATTTTTTAAAAATTTAATTTTTTGCATATTTGCAAAAATTTGAGGGGTTTGTGCGCGATCCGAAGATGTTATTCGAATTGATCAATTTTATTTCAATTTTTCATGACTCTCCAAGACGCAACTTTTCTGATTTATTGGATTTTAAAAATCGAAAATTTTGGTTTTTCGACCCACCCTAAATTTCCTGCGTCACTTAATAAGCCCCAAAGGGCTTTTAAAAAAAATGCAAAAAAAATTTTCTGGTGTATGAAGGACTAAATTAATGGATTTATTTCGAGGTAAACTTGCTCCACTGACTCATTCAGGCGCTTCTTTCTGTTACTGGGCATTATTACCCAATGGGATCTTAAATGAGAATTGGTGTTTGCAAAAAAAAAAAAAAAAAAAAAAGTAACGAACAGAGGATTGACGAAGATAGACCAAAAATAGAGTGTACTAATTTAGTAAGTTACAAATTTTCTTGCGACGAATGTGTTTCTTCACGATAGCAAGATAGGTAATATTTACTAGGGTCAAGTTTCGCATCGACTTTGACGTCGTATAATTTATTGAAATATGCTAGGCATTATAAAAAAAATGCATTAAATTTTATATCCTCGATTTACTCGATACTCGACTTAAACGCTGATCAGTGTTGCCCATAAAGAAATAATTCATGCGTTTTTACAATATCTCAGACAATTACAACTTGGGCCATTTGAAAGATATCCACGAAAAAGTAATTTTATAAAAATTGTCAATTGATAAAAGAATTTATTACTGTATAATTTATTTTAAATTGGTAAAAAAAAAAAACAGTTTTTCTGACGCAATTGCTGCGTCAGAGTTTTTTTAAAATTGAAAATGATAATTTATTTGAAAATTTTCGCCTTTGCTTGGGCAGCAATAACTTTTCAGTTTTCCGTTTAATTCAATTTTTTTTCTCAAGATGAAAAATCTTTCATTTTTTTTTCTTTTTTTGAATGAAAAATATTTCAATTTTCTTGAAGGACAAATTTTCTAATTTTTCAGGATTAAACTATTACGTACTTTTGTTCTGAGAAAAAAATTTCTGAAAATTTCTGGAGTAAAAATATTTTAAAATTTATTTCAAAGAAATGCTTTTCAATTATTCAATTTTTTTCTTTTTTTTAAAAAAATCTTCCAATTACATATTTTTCTGGCAATTTTTTCAATTTTTTTTGTGGGATAGAATTTTTTATTTCTTGGGAGTAGAAATATTTTTTCATTAAATTCATTTTTTTTTTTCAATGAGACGGGGTAGATTTTTCAATTTTTCCGAAGTGAAATATATAAAATAATGAATTCATTTTTTGAGAAAAAATTTCTCGATTTTTTTGAAATAAAACGATTTTTCATTTTTTTTTTGAATGAAGAATCTTTTGAAAAAAATCTCCTAATTTTTTGAATGAAAAGTCTTTTAATTATTGGAGAGAAAATATTTCATTTTTTTTTTTTTTTTGGAGAAAAAAATTTCCCAACTTTTTCTGAAGAGAAATGAATGAATGATAGAATCTACTTACCTATCTCTTATTTATTTTTTTTTTTCAATAAAAAAATTAAATTTTTTGGATGAAAAAAATTTCTTAATTTTTCAAGTGATACGAAACTTATGTATTTTTCATAAAAAGGATTTTCAACTGGGTTCTTTTGAATTTGTAAAAGAATTTCATGCAAAAATGTAATTTTTTTATCTTAAATACATCAAGTCTGAGAGATTTTTTTCATATGGTGATTTTTAATGAGAAAGAAAATTTTATGCAGAATTGCCTATTATTTTAAAAAAAAGAATTTTCTTCCTGCAAGTAATTTTTTTTAAAATTTTGTAAAGTAATTTTTTCAAAAAAAACTGTAAAAGTTGTTACCTCATTAAAAAAAGTGCGGGCGCCCATGCTCATTAATATGGCCCACTCACTAATTCATTTTTTGAGGGGAGCGAGTACGCACAATTTTTTTTCAAAAAAGGGTACAAATGAGCAAAACCAATTGAGAACCACTGATGTACATGTAGGTAATAGGTATAGTATACATAACTATCGTCAAACGTATCGCGTCGCGTTTACAAACAATATTCTTTTTATTTTTTAGTAGGATTGAAAAAATACAGTCAAAACCGTTATAGCGGATTTAACCCTTCCTTACCTTCCCAATCATACAATATAGTTTCTCTTTCAAATCGTTCATGATAACGGTTATCCCCTTCCTTTCCTCCAACGCCCCTAACAACATCAAAAAAAATATACGATACGCGTATTTTCTTTTCAAAGAGAGTTTTTTTTTAGTTTATTAAATTTTCAATTGCGAGAGAGTAAATTGACTTCGTCGAAAATAAAGCTTCGATTAATCGGCGAGTAACTTTAGCACAACGATGGGATGTAATTTCCAATTTACTTTTTACCGTTGATTTATTAATACCTTTCAATTTATCAAATGACTGCGTTTATTTTTAATGTACGTAAAAAAAAATCACTCATAATAGTCGCGACTCGAGTTACAAAACATTTGAATTGGAAATTTCAGGGGTTGTTTTTTTTCCTTTCCTAGATACCTACGTATTTCTAAACGTAAAGCTTCGCGAATCACGCGTCGATTGTCGTATATAGTTGAAGAAATCGTCAACAATGTGATTACAATTTCGATTCGACGTTTCTCATTCTTCGTGTCTTTTGAATAAAAATCGTCACCTTTAACACAATTATTATTGTCGCAATTGTAGGTGAAAATACGTTGCTCGTATTTATATAAATTGCTCGACATGTGCTTGGCAATTTCAAAGGTAACAATGGTATACGAAAAGGTTGACGTATTGAAAGACTTCGATTACTAGTAATTTAAAAACGTCGAATGGAGAGAAAAAAGGTGAATTGGACTTGGAAAAAAATTCCAATTCTAACCGCATACGCAGGGCAAAGTGTCCGAGTCTTCTAAGTAATTAAAAAAAAAAAAAAAAGGAATTTAAATAAAACTGCTCGTTTTTTCTTCAACGTGTATGACTGTATGTGTATGTACTCGTATATAACAAAAAATACGAGAATTTTCATCCCATGGAAGCCGAATAAAGGTAAATGAAGCGAGGAGCAAAGTTAACGAGTATTTTTTCTCGCAACACTAACACTAATACGTTATTATTTCACTGTAATGGTTGCGACGAAAAAATGATTAAAAAAGTAAAAATCAATTTCAACTCGTTTGGAAATACCCCCTGCTTGGATTTTTTGCCAGTAAGCTCAGGTAATACAAGTCGTTCCGCATAAAGTACGATTAAAAGCGCTTTATGAGACCGATGCGCTGGTTTATATAATTTATACGCGAGTATTTCGCCAAAAACAAATTATATAGTGCGCGATTTACACATCGCGAAACGTTGAATTTTTCCAACGTGTTTTTCATATTTTTATCTTGCATATTTTTTTTATTTTTTTTATTTTGCTTTATTTGTTTAGCATCCTATTCGCGTCGCTCGTACGTATAGGGAAATATACACACCTTGACGCCAACTGGCTCTCGGGGTAGCTTATTTATAAACACAACAAACATAAAATTCGCCTATTCTTCCGCGGACGTGCGCTGAATAATATATTTTTTCACTTCAACTTTGCTAATTTCGTTTTAAGAAAGCCATTAAATCCGAAGTGATTTTTTTTCTTTCCTTGAGCCAGAATAAAAGCGTACGTGGTTTTTCAGTTCAAAAATTAGAAAATGAATGTAAATAATAGTTTTTCAAAATTTGAAAATATATTATAATAAATAAATTACCTGGGTTTAATTTTTTTTTTTTTAGAAATAATCAGTTTTCGAAGGCGATGATTGTTTTAAATGCTCATTTTCCAAAAACAGTGGTATTTTTCGAATTTTCAATCAAACAAGAATTAGAGTGATTCAACGTACCTGGACCTACCTATGCAAAAAGTGACCAATTAAAAATACTCATATCGGAAATTGAAATGTTTACCGATTTTTCAAAAACTGGTCAGTTTTTAAGTAAGTTTTTTTATATATATATATTTTTTAATTCATCACGTACAAAACCAACTTTTCGAAAAATTGTTCTACACACCTATGAGTAATTTCCCTTTTGAAAAATAAGTTTTTAAAAAAAAAATAAATCGAGGTTAAAAATTTATTTGTTCAAAAATCAAAAATCGGCCACCTTCAAATTCTGACCAATTTTTTCAAAGATGAAAATTTTAAAAATTCATAATTTTCTAAAAACATACAATTTTTTGAAAATTAGTAAAATAACTTGATTAAGGTGGAAAATTATTCTTCAAGATTTTTTTTTAGAAATAATCAGCTTTTGAAAGTGATAATTTTTTAAAACGCTCACTTAAAAAAATATTCGTTGAATAAATTTCCCATTCAAAAGGAAAAAATTGAAATAAGTTTTTGCCAGTAATAAAAAAGTTCCAAACCTCTCCCTAAAAGTTGAGAATTAGGTATTCCCCCCCCAAAAATTGTAAAATTCTTTCACAAAAAACGTGATTTTTTTACTCAAAAAAAAATTCTCCTTAAAAAAGGAATAAGAAATTAATTTTCCAAAAAAATAATTATGGTATTTTTTCTCCTCAAAAGATTTCTATTTTATTTCAAAAATAGTGAAAAGTTCTTCTCACCCCCCCCCCCCCCCCAAGACTTAAAGAATTTAAAGAAAATAAATATTCTGCTTTAAAAAATCCTTCATTTGAAAAAAGTAGATATAACTTTTTTTTTCAAAAAAAGAAAGTAGGTTAAAAGCTCTTTTCCAAAAATTAAAAAAATTATTCTACAAGAAAAAAAAACTTGAAAATTTCTCCCCACTCCTCCCCAAATGAAATTTTTCAAGTTATCGTTTGAGAAATCTTGCAAAAATCTTGCATCTATTTTCAATTTTTTCTTCAACTTCCCTACTTTCAAATTTTTTTAATTCAGTTCTCTCCTTATTCTCCAACTGGGCCATTCCATACAAATTCGGCCAATTTTTTCGGTTGGGTCTTCAGATTTCGTTCAAAATTTTTTTATGGGTTCTCCTAATCCCAAAAGTGGGAGAACAGCCATTTTTTTATCCTCAACCCCTTGGTTTTTTTTGGGGGGGCTCTTTTGTTTTTCAATTTCGGCGATTTCGTGTTACGATACCCAACTTTGGTGAAGCATAAGTCAAGATCTATAATAGATAGCGAAAATCTGTAGGGGGGGGGGGGTTGAAGAGCATTGAAATGAGATTCAGAATCATTTAAAAAAGTTTCAAAAATCGAAAGTTGAGCTTTTTTGAGCAAAGCTCAACTTTCAAAAGTATACCGAATTCGGGAGCTATAATTAAAAAATTTCAAAAAATTCCTGTGATCGGGTATTTTCATATTACATTAACTGAAATGATTTTCGTCGTGGGATCTCAAGACCCCTGGGGGGCATGGCACCCCAAAATTTTGACTCAAATTCAAATTTTTTTTGAAAAATGAGTGACATATTGTTTGTTACGTTTTTGATAGCGCTGAACTCGAATATCACCTTGATTTTTTGATAGGACCCATACCAAGCATTCTACAGCCCCCCAAATTTGGGGAAAAATTGACCCAAATGAAAAAAATCGTATGACATATCGTTTCTTATGTTTTTGATAGTGCTGAGTTCGAATTTCGACTTTATTTTTTGATTAAACCACCTCAAGCCCCCTCACGGCCCTTCAAATTTTGAAAAATGTGTGGTAGGAGGATGGTGGGGTGCGGCATATCGTTTGTTATGTTTTCGAGGGTGCTGAATTCGAATATTCACTTAATTTTGTGATTGGGGTCTCTCGAAGCCCCTCCCAGCCCTCCGGACTTGCAATAGTGCGAATTACAGGTGTCCGGAGGGCTGAGAAGGGCTTCGGGAGACCCCAATCACAAAATTAAGTGAATATTCGAATTCAGCACCCTCGAAAACATAACAAACGATATGCCGCACCCCACCATCCTCCTACCACACATTTTTCAAAATTTGAGGGGCCTTGAGGGGGCTTGAGGGGGTTTAATCAAAAAATAAAGTCGAAATTCGAACTCAGCACTATCAAAAACATAAGAAACGATATGTCATACGATTTTTTTCATTTGGGTCAATTTTTCCCCAAATTTGGGGGGCTGTAGAATGCTTGGTATGAGTCCTATCAAGAAATCAAGGTAATATTCGAATTCAGCGCTATCAAAAACGTAACAAACAATATGTCACTCATTTTTCAAAAAAAATTTGAATTTGAGTCAAAATTTTGGGGCGCTATGCCCCCCAGTGGTCTTGAGATCCCACGACGAAAATCATTTCAGTTAATGTAATATGAAAATACCCGCTCACAGGAATTTTTTGAAATTTTTTAATTATAGCTCCCGAATTCGGTATACTTTTGAAAGTTGAGCTTTGCTCAAAAAAGCTCAACTTTCGATTTTTGAAACTTTTTTAAATGATTCTGAATCTCATTTCAATGCTCTTCAACCCCCCCCCCCCTTACAGATTTTCGCTATCTATTATAGATCTTGATATATGCTTCACCAAAGTTGGGTATCATAACACGAAATCGCCGAAGTTGAAAAACAAAAGAGCCCCCCCCCCCAAAAAAAACCCAAGGGGTTGAGGAGGAAAAAAAACTGTTCTCCCACTTTTGGGATTAGGAGAACTCATAAAAAAATTTTGAACGAAATCTGAAGACCCAACCGAAAAAATTGGCCGAATTAGTATGGAATGACCAATTTTGATTTTTTTTTTCAATTTCAATTACTACCTTCAATTTTGTTAGTTTTAATTTGATTGTAGGTAAATAGATAAAAAAGTGGGTATTCCTTTAAAATTTCACGAAAAACACTCATTTCCCTATTTTTTGAGTACCTATTCAATTCTTCTTAACTTTTAATTGATTTTTTTTTCAGTTATCACTCATTTTTGAAACGGTAACATATTTTTGAAGTGATGATTTTTATTTTTTTTTTGAATTTTTAGCCATTTTTATCCCAATTTTAATTTAATTTAGCAACGTTTTGCACATTAACAAAAATAATTCTTCAATTACTCAAATTTTAAACTTTTGCCATTTTAATTTCTTACTTCAAATTTTTGTAATCTTTAGTTTGACTTCTTTTTAATTCACTAAAACTACTCCCCTATTTTAAATTTTTCCCTACCTAATGAAATTCGATCAAAATTTTTATTCAATTTAATTTTTCGATTTTCACTTTTAGCCTGATTTTAATTTTTTTATCGACAATTTTTTTTCTAATTTTCATTTTAGAATTTTTTTATGAAATTTTCCATTTTTATTTTTCCAATTTTCATAAATTACTTCTTCTGGCATGTCAACTTCAGAAATGAATGCCACGAAATTACATAAATGTGATTATTTTAGAAAGGTAAGTTTTTCCCATCAGTCTGCCTAAAAACATAAATTGAAGTGGTTGATAGTACCTATCTACCTACTACCTACATCTACATGCAGCAAAAATCACCCAAAATGAACTTAGGATTCTTCTCTAACCTCGAACTTCATCTCACACCACTAAAAATTTCGCTACTTATCAAAACTTCTCAATCATTCCATCGATACCTCAGTCAGCGTTCCAAAACAGTCATCACTCCTTCGTCGGCATCACTATTCCACGCAAGTATTTCATTACAAATCCGCAAACAATATAAGAAAAGGGCAATCCAGAAATCGGATGATGCGGTAGCAAGCTCCCCAGTATTCCAAAAAGTTTCGCCATTTTCAACATGCTTTCTTTTTATTTCGCCAACATATGGAGTAAAAATAAATTACAACCGTTTATACGTTCACCTCGAGTCGAGTTCTCCCCCATAAAGCTCGCGACTGCGGTTGGTAAAGCTCAGGGCTTCATGCGTGCGTGCTCGCAGCATTCGCTTATATCGCTAATAATTTTGACCTCGCGGCTTTGGCTCGTCCATGTACAATTGTACACGCGCGCGATTGTTAAACTTGTCAAATTTCTTCTGCCTTTTATTTCTCGACTCGAGTGTTTATAATTTTCTATCGCCTTTCAACAAATAACCTTTTATTGTTTAGGTTTTTGACGTTGTGCAAAGCCTTTAGGCGTTTTGTTGTAAATTACGAGGGCCTGGAACGGTATTTACGTACGTTATTAGTAGGTAGGTTCCTGCTGAGCTGCGTTTTTTCGACGCCTGAGAAAAATTTCTTATTTTTTACCTTCGCGTGCTGTAGCTACGTAAATGGCGATTTTCGTATTTGGAGTTTTTTTGCCTATTTATAGAATACTGGTGGAATGTTTTCGTCGAAGACACGTTGCAGATTTTATCCATATTTATGAAGTTTGGAGTAGAGAACGAAAAAATTTGAGACTAGGGGCGAAATAAGACCATAAATGAGAATTTTAGATTTCGTACCAGACCTCAATATCTTACGAGACGTCAGTTTTACGAAATCCGAACGATTTTTCTTCGAGTGAAATAATAATTTATGATTGTGTTACGAACGAAGTTTATGAAGCCCAGTTTTTCATTTTTTTTCAAAGTTCAATTTGTTTTTTTTTCTTCAAATTTTCATTTTTTTTTCAACAAAATTTCGAACATTTTTTAAACACCTCCAATGCTGACTTTATACTACAACTTTTAATAATTTTTTGATAGGAATGAGAAATTTTTAGCTCTGAAAAAATAATTGAAAATTTTTCAGGAAAATTGATATCGACATTGTTCTTTCGAGAACAAACAACGCGTTAGGACAATACAGTCGTATTTTAGCCTGATGATGCGCCACGTCGTGGTGCGAAACGTTGCTGTGTATCATAATTTTCATTTGTGTTCGTGTCATAAATTGTCCTTTTTTCAATATACAGGGTGTTCCTCGAGTGATGTAGGAAAATCCACAGGGTGATTAGGCAACCTATAAGGAACAAAAAATTGCATATACACATGGTGCCTATCTCGAAAATTGAAGGGGCAGAGGAATTGAAAATTGAGGGAAAAATTTTTTTGATCAAGTATCTGGGTAGTACTCAAAAAAATAAACATTTTTTATTCTTGACATTTTTTGCCTAAGTTTGAAAATGAAGGCGCTACGGTCCGCTCCAGAACTTGGAAAATTGAAATCTCCGAAGTTCGAGGCTCCGTGGCTCCTTCATTTTCTAAGATAGGCAAATTTGTCACATTACAATTTTTGTTGCTCTCAAAACGTTATACTTGATACATGCATTGTCATAATGGAATTTTGCTATTTTGCGTACTCATTTTATTGAAGGATCAAGAGATAACCTTTTTGATCCTTCAATAAAATGAGTAGGCAAAATGGCAAAATTCCATTATGACAATGCATGTATCAAGTATAACTTTTCGAGAACAACAAAAATTGTTATGTGACAAATTTGCCTATCTTAGAAAATGAAGGAGCTACGGAGCCTCGAACTTCGAAGATTTCAATTTTCCAAGTTCTGTAGCGGACCGGAGCGCCTTCATTTTCAAACTTAGGCAAAAAATGTCAAGAATAAAAAATGTTTATTTTTTTGAGTACTATCCAGATTAGGGTGGCCCTTATTTTTCGAATTTTGGAAATGTTGTCGGGACGGGGGGTCAATTGGTGACATATTGGTAAAAAATAATTCCCTATTTTTTATTTTTCCTCTAACCGAATTTTAAGCCGTTTCTCAGGGGCCCCCAAATTTGAAAAAATCAAAAAAATAGAAAAAATAGAACATTTTGAAAATTTTTGAAAATTTTTAGCAAAATGGTCATAGGGATGGTATTTCTATAAGACAAGACCATTTTCGATGATTTCTTATCTTTACCCCCCTTTTCATGAGACATGAAAAAACGTCATTTTTTACGTTTTTTAAAAAATTTGAAAAAAATGGTTAAAAATTAAAAAAAAAAAAAAAAAATTGAATAAAATGGTTTCAACATACATGTTATCACCCAAAAAGGTCATTTACGGTGATTTTTCACCACTGCCGTATCAGTGAGAATTTTTCAAAAACTATCAAAAATTGAAAAAAATGAGGTTCCCAAAAATGAAGGTAAGGATGAAAAATCGCCGTAAATGACCTTTTTGGGTGATAACATGTATGCTAAAAACATTTTATTCAAAAAAAAAATTTTCTTTAATTTACAGTCATTTTTTTCAATTTTTTTTAAAAAACGTAAAAAATCACGTTTTTTTTATGTCCCATGAAAAGGGGGGTAAAGATAAGAAATCGTCGAAAATGGTCTTGTCTTATAGAAATACCATCCCTATGACCATTTTGCTAAAAATTTTCAAAATGTTCTATTTTTTCTTTTTTTTTTGATTTTTTCAAATTTGGGGGCCCCTGAGAAACGGCTTAAAATTCAGTTAGAGGAAAAATAAAAAATAGGGAATTATTTTCTACCAATATGTCACCAATTGACCCCCCCCCCTCCCGACAACATTTCCAAAATTCGAAAAATAAGGGCCACCCTAACCCAGATACTTGATCAAAAAAAAATTTCCTTCAATTTTTAATTCCTCTGCCCCTTCAATTTTCGAGATAGGCACCATGTGTATATGAATTTTTTGTTGATCCTAGCTATGAAAACCATTGTACATGGTGAATTAGTCTACATGTTGAGAAGAAAAGTTGAAGATTTTGCCAAAAATTGAAAAATTAAGGGTGTAGTTTAGTAGGTAAATGAGTAGGTAAAGTTGACCAATTTTTGCCAACAAACTTCATCAAGATGAGTGAACCAAATAATTTCATTTTTGGATATGTTGTTCAGAAAGGTTGAACTTAGACGGCTTTGGGACCATTTTTTCGAATTTCTATTTTCTTAATTTATTTTATTACATTAGATTGAACATTGATGATTTTGGCCATTTTCACTTGAACGTTATGCACTTGTAAAACAGTATTTCAAAAAAGTGGTCCCAAAGCCGCCTCAACAACATGCATCGGAGCGAAATTTGAAAATATAAAAGTAACTTAAGTAACCTAAAATTTCAAAAATCAAACAATCGAATTAAAAAAATAAAAAATAAAATACGAAATTCAATGTTGCATTTACAAAGATTTCGAATTTTTTGATTTTTTTTTTAAACGTGACCAAGAAAGTTTTGAAGAATAATTTTTAAATAATCAAATTTCCAAGTTTTGAAAATTTTTTCGAAAATCATGACATTTTTTCAACTCTTTATTCCTGAAGATTTGGTGGAACAGTTCTTTTTTTTAAATTTGAAAATTGAGCAATTCGACTTGAAAAAATAGATAAATTTTCTATTTCTAAAAATTTGATTTAAGATGCTAAATATTTCTGACAACTTTTCGAGAGTTGAGTCAAATTCTTCATTTCTGAAGATTTAGAGGCAGATTCACAAAATTTTCATTGAAACTCTGAACGCATCAAAGATTACTGCAAGGTGTAATTTTTCAGTTCTGAAGATTGAGAAATACGAAATTTTATTTCAAAATACAACAGGCGAACTTCAGAAAATTTTTTAAAAATTTCAAAGATGAAATGGTCCATTTTCAAGTTGAATTTTACATTTCTAAAGATTCATAGGTTCAAAACATTTTCAAAAATGAAACCTTCAAAAATCGTCAATTTTTCATTTCAGACGATTTATTTTTTGAAAATCGAACAATTGAAGTTGAAAAAATTGGGGGAAAACTCGGACGAGATAATAATGATCATTTTTGAAGTTTAATGTTTTAATTTCTAAAGATTTCGTTAAAGTAGCTAAATATTTTTTACAATTTTTTTTTCAAAGTAGAAAACTCCATTCATAACTCCAATTTTTCATTGCTAAAAATTCAGAGGGATAAATTTTTTTTTGAAAGTTGTACAGTCAAACTTCAGATTACAAAAAAATTTCAAAAATGACAAAAGATAATTTGAAGTTCAATTTTACATTTTTTTATGAAGATTTAAAGATGCAGACAATGTTTGAAAAAAGAAGATTTCGAAAATCGTTAAATATTTTCAACATTGCAAAACGATTATTTTTAAGTAAAAGTTTTCTTTTTTGAAGATGAAATCGATGAGATCGGAACATATTTTTTTAAAGAATCGATTATTCAAACTTCAGAAGATTTCAAAAAATTTCATCCTTGACAAAAATCATTTTGAATTTAGGTAGGTAGGTATTTTTACATTTCTGAAAATTTATAATTTTTTTTTTTTTTTTCCTAATAATCAAGCAATGGAACTTCAAGAGATTGCAATCAAAATTTAAAGTATTTTTAGTGTGCGTAAGCACACTATTGTTTTTTTTTTAAAGTCAGATTTGTTGACGAAATAGTAATCAAAATGGGTGAAAAAGTAACCAAAGTAACCAAAATGAGTCAAAAAGTAACTTAAGTAACCTTGTTGTAAAAAAAGTAACCAAGTTACTAAAAAGTAACTGCGCTTCGATGCATGCCATCATTGTCCCAAAATGAAAACATCGATCACTGATTTTTTTTAGTTCGAGTGCTTCCAAAAAATAAATTTGAGGGGCAATCGCCGACCCAACCAGGCCAGACTGACGCTGGCCCAAATGATTTCTAAAAACAACTTTTTAAAAAATAACAAGATTGATAATGTTCATTTCAAAATTTTAAATTTGATATTTCTTCATTTTTAATTATATCCGAGTTCATTTAGGAAGTAGCTTCAAGCTTGGGTATGAAAATGTTCAATAATATTAATGATTTGACTTCAAATTTCAAGAACTTCAATTTTTAATCAAATTGCAACAATGAACATGACCTTTAGCTGTAAAAGCAGTTAACAAGCAATGAATTTTTTTTCAAGAATTTAGGAAAACAAACGATTCTAATTTTGCAATGGAAAAAAAATGTGAACCAGACCAAAGGTAAAAAGTAAATCATAACACTTGAGGAATAAGAGAGGTAAGTCTATTTTTTCCATTTTAAAACAAAATGAATCATTACATCTTTCAAATTATACGTTTTTAGACAGACTTTTTAAAATTCGAATCCTTTTTAGGTTGAAAGATTCAAATCACGAATCAAAATCAAATAGAAATTTTGTCCAAAATTTGATTCGAATCACGAATCATTTTTGAAAATTAATTTTGATTCGAATCACTTTTCAATTGAATCACGCCCACCCCTGTTAGAAATAATATTCGTGATACCACAAAAGTCGTAGAAGGATAAGTACTGAAATAATAATTGTAATGTGGTAAGTTTTGTTTCTCGAGATTTGTGTATTTCTATCTTTCAATTTAAAAAAAAAAAATTTCTGGTCGAACTTCAAAAATATAATCTTTGATTTTTTTTCTCATACTGTTTTGCACCATACGTAGGTCTATTAAAATTATACATTTGTACAGGAGACCATGCAACTAGTTTTCAAATTCGCTGAAAACGGAATCTCATCTAAAACCCAGAAGTCGAAAGGTGGATTTTTCATAAATTCTGTTTTTTTCTCACCTTCATTGCCCTTCACCAGAGAGAGCATTTAAAAAAAGATGGGTCGATTACCTGGGCGACTCGTATGGTATTCATCACAAAGTTTTATATTTTAATGCGAATTTACCATTAGAAAGACGCTATCTTAGGTAGTAATTTTTACACCGGAATTCCATTAAAAATAGCACAACCGGGAAATTAGAATATATTTCTCGAGCTCGAGCCTTTTAAGTACATCCCAACACTGCGTATTGCGGTGTAAAATTTGTTGCTGTGATTTTGGTACAAGTATCTGTGTCTACGCTGAGGAGTAGATAGAACATAGTAAATCTAAACGTTTTACTGGAATATGAAGTGAAATACTACAGGGGAGTGTAGACGATTCTGGTAAATACAATGCCTAAGCCGGAATTTCTTAGGTACATATTTTTCAATTTTCCTCATCTCGTCGGCACCTATAAAAATTTTAATTCCACGGTATATTTTTTCGAGTAGGTACCTAGCCAAATTTACAGCTTTGCGATAAAGGTTAATTTTACGTCTTGCAATTTACATATTTTTGAAAGAATACGCTTTCTCTCGGAGGCCTCGATATGAAGCTTTTCTTTTCTTTTTTTTTCTATTTCACAATATAATGGATTACACTTAGCACGACGTGAAAATCTCGTTGGTAAATAGAAGCCGGGCGTGAAAAAAGTTACATTTCTCGTATCTCTTTTTCTTAACTTCTTTCTCTCCGTCTCTTGACATCAATTTGGTTTAATTTCAATTTCTGTGTCAGCGTTTACGTAGAAGACTGACTTGGGGAAAAAAGCTTGCATATTGTACTTAGGTACCTAGGTAAGAGAATGCACGTACAAGAGACGATGGAGTGTTTTTTTTAAAGTGCGCTTGGCCATGTAGGTAAGTTTTCTTCACCGCGCGTATCCAGATTGAGGTTTTAATCAAACTCCGCTCTGCAGCAGCAATTTGCGGTGCGAGATTGAGACCGACGTTGTCGAACGCATTAGACGAGACGATTTTCTCTAGTAAAGTGTGGTTTTTAGCTCATTCTCTCTCACTCTGCCAATGTGTTCGACAAGTAGTACCGGGTGTGACGTCAGTATTATTGAAAGTACTCGACGTAATTTCTTCTATAGATTGGTGGAGAACTGGAGATTCGCAATTGAAAGATTTTGAGTGAAGTAAGACTGATGCGCAGCTGATCCCTTAATTGCTCATAAGGATAAATTTCGATGTAGCAGTAATTGGAGGTTTCAAGTCGTTCAGTAAGTAAGTAAGTAAGTAAGTAAGTATTAATTTTAACATTAATTTATACGTATATTTATTAGGATGGATCGATTAAAAAAGTAAGTAAAATAAGTATAGGTAGTCGGATAAAATGGAATGAAATGAAATGATTACTTGAAATTCAATTCCAGAGACAAACATCATAAAGGATTCCATTGATAAAAAAGTGTTAGCAATGTAAGCTTGTTTCCTTGCACACCACACCACACCTTTTTCCATCGAAATTTTTTTTGAAAAAATTAGTCTCTGGAAATGCAATTTTGATTAATCATTTTAAAAATTTACTTGTGCAGGTTAGTTTCGTGCTGTAACCTACTTCTTTAGAACAGAAGAGAAGCATGAAACCTGTATAATGTGTAACTAAAATAATCATTTATGTTTTTTAGGGACAGCTGAATGAATACGAGTCCGTTGTGCTATGCCGAATACATCAACAAATAAAACTAAAGCTAAAGATTTAATCAAGAAGTGGATTACAGAAGGGGGGGGGGCAGAAATTTTTTTTGTTGAATGCATAGCGTTGACAATCGTAATTTTTGAAGACTCAATCGGTCACTAATTCTGATAAAATTTCAAGAAGTCAGCAGGAATACGAAGAAATTGCTAAAAATATTGAGTTTCTCGAATCGAAACATGAATCCGACGAAAGGGAAATTTCCAGTTCATCCAATAAACGTAAATCATTCGGAGAAGAAAAAATTTTTTAATCATAAATTGATCGTAGAGCTTTTGTAAAGTTCACAAGTGCAATACTACATTTATACTTGATATTCAATATTGGAGGGGAGAGAGGGGTCTAATCTAAATTTTTGTAGTAACCAATTCAATTAGATCCATAACTCCAGTCATAGATAGTATGACGTCATTTTGATTTTTCATCTATGCAGTTTTGAAGAAAAATTGAAAACTAATTTCATCTTGCTTTTTTTTTATAAAAAAAATTTTTGATTTTTGAAAAATAAAATACAAATAGTTTTCAAAAAAAGAAAATTATTTTAATTTTGCATTTTAATGGTGTCATTTTGCAGAAAATATTGATAGATTTTTTGGAAAACGAAAAATTTCAAGTGTCAGAATTGAAGAAAAATACGATTTTTGCTCAATGCCCCGTTTCCAGTGAAACTATGCAACCCACAAGATTTTTCTAAGAATATTTTTTATTCAGTAGAGTCTGGTCTGTAGTCTGACTAGAGGGTTCTTGAAAATTCCTACTTTCCCTCTGATTTTATCAAACTTTCTCATAATTTTCATCGTAGCATTCCAGTAAACTCTAAAGAAATCGTCAGAAAATAAAACAAAACCCTTTCTTCACACTACAGACCAGACTCTACCGAATAAAAAATATCCTTGGAAAAATCTTGTGAGTTGCATAGTTTCTCTGGAAACGGGGCATTAAACAAAAATCGTGTTTTTCTTCAATTTTGACACTTGAAATTTTTTATTTTCCAAAAATTCTATCAATATTTTCTACAAAATGACACCATCAAGATGCAAAATGAAAATAATTTTCTTTTTTTTGAAAACATCTATGCATTTTATTTTTCAAAAATCAAAAATTAATTTTTTTTTTGTAAAAAAAGCAAGATGAATTTAGTTTCCAATTTTTCTTCAAAACTTCATAGATGAAAAATCAAAATGACGTCATACATAGGTCTTAAAAAATAACGCTTGTCCACGCTATGCATTCAACAAAAAAAATTTTATGACCTTTGCTTAACGTATTCAAAAAAGTTAGGAGATGACGTGAAACCAGTTTGCCCAAAACTGGTATTAAATATTTACATCGAGGCGGAAATACCACAAAAGGTTAACAGTAACTACTACTACATACTTATATCATTACAAGCACTTTCTATTATAATCATATTAAATATAATTATTATTTTTAGGTTATTGAGTGTCTGATTGATAGTGAAAAGATTTACGAAATCGACTTTTACGCTAAATCAATAGGGTTTGAAACCAGATTACATGCAATTACCCACTTCGATCCGTAATTGTTTCAAATCGCAAGCTAAGTGGCCAGTTCAACACAAACGTAATTTACAGATGAAAATGCGGAATGAAAATTCGAAAAATACCCAATAACACTTTTTATGGTTTATATAACGAATATAAAATTACAACAAAAACATGAACTTGAATTTGAAAATTTTCAAGTTGTTTTTTAAAATATTTCGAAAATTAACGAACTTTAAAAATTAATCAATTTTCAAAAATACTGATAGAAAACGCTTTAGTAAGTATCAATGAGGTAAGTAGGTATATTTTTTATTGAATTTACTTTATTCATCTACAATTTCAACTCTCAAATGGCTACATAATTATGTCATTTTCGACATCGCCATGTTGAAATTCAATGGCAATGTAATGTCAAAAATTCAATACATTTTTATTTAACTAAGTAAATTTTATTTTCGGTTTTTCTAGACATACTCAATAAGGTGGAGTGAAAAAAACCCATAAATAATAGATCACTAAAAATAGAGAATTTTGAATTGAAAAAAACGTAAATAACATCTGCTTCGTGTACCAAAAATGGACTCAAATAGGTCCTATTGATGCAAAAAAATTATTTCGATACAAAAATTTGAAAAATTTTCATAGCAGGGTTGCCAAATTCCAATTTTTATGAAACATCAAAATTTCACATTTTTTTCTGGTAAAAATATTGATATTTTATAAAAAAATCGAAAGTTGGCAACCCTGATATGAAAATTATACAACTTTTTCTATCGAAATAATTTTTTTTTGCATCAATAGGAGCATTTGAGTCCAGTTTTGGTCTTACCAAGCCGATGTCATTTCCTTTTTAATTTTTCTATTCGAAATTCTCGATTTTTTAGTAATCTGCAACTTTTTAACCCCCTGCTTAGATGTAGGTGGCACTACCCAAAAGTAGCAAACTCCACCCTGTTAGTACTCAATTTTAAATTATGTAAAGCCTCGGTTAAAAAATTATTATTTTTTATTTTTATTTTTTTGTTTAATAACGCCGTGTACAGCCATTGCCTAGAGACGTAGAAAATTATTTCTTATTTAGCCCTACTTCCATGATTTATCATTGATAGCGGTATTCCGTCAAAAATCAACAATTTGCGACTCTACACTATGTAGGTAGCCAATATTGAGTGATTCAACAAGTTTTTAGGCATCTTCATTTTTCGGGAAAAATATGAAATTTCAGAAATCTAAAAAAAAAAACATATTATGAACAAGTTGAAAATTTTCATGTAAACCCGAACACAAATGAACTGGTTAGTAATAATTAGTGAATGTGCTTTAGTGCAGCTTTTTTACGTTGTTTGTAGCGAATTTTTAAACTTTTTTGTATGGAAGTTGTTGTTTGAAACTATGGAACAGCAGCCATTTTAAGTGCTATGAATAAAGTATTTGATCAAAACGAAGCCCTAATGGAAGAAGTCTCAGAAAAGAAAGTGTAAGTACCTACTACCTAATACCTACCTTTTATTTCGCGAATTATCTCTTTTACTATTCAACTTGCATGTTCCTCGGAAACGGTTTAGTAATCGCAAATATCGTAGGTCTATCTATCTATTAAGGTTAGAAATGTTTTTTTTTTTTCACTTTGACCCACCTGGATGAAAAATTTGAAAAAAAATATCATTTTTAGTGACAAGTTGGAACTACTTTTAGATGAAAATTGAAAACTATTTTTATGTATGCGTCAATGTGACCTAGTTTTAAAATTATAGCAGATAGAAAATTTCTAACTAGGTTTTGGGCTGGAATGCATTGCAAAAAAAAATTGAAAAATTCTCATAAATACACCCTCACTCCCCCCATCAACCATAATTATAAGTTTCGAAATTTTTGCTATGAAAAATTTTCTATTTCTTCGACTGAAATATTTTTTGCATCAATAGGAGTAATCTAAGTCCAGTTTTGGTACTTTCATTGGTCTAATTGTAATACTTCCATTGTTCTTTTTTTTTAGACGAATCAACTTTCGATATTAGATTTATTTACTGACAATGAGATGAACGATATAGATTTCTTCTTTGGTGGCGAGGAGAACGAAGTGAAAACAGTAAAAATAAAGTGAACGATTACAGTATTATGGTTCTTGATTTTTCTCTTTCAGTTAACGGTTAATGGAAAATGGGCCGTTATTTACGGTTAAGGTTTTAGGCTGATCAACTGTACTGGACATTCATGCGTATTTTTTCATTTTATATTAAATGAGACTTTTGATCGGGATTCTTGTATCTAGTGCTTACCAGTAATTTCAACTATAGGGTTCGTGAAAAGAAATAATTTTCACGTTTTAACGATAAAAACCTAAGCTTACTCGAAAAGAGAGTGATTCAAAAAAATGAAGGAGAAAAATCACTGAAAAGAAATTGTAAACAGAGGTGTGTTATTAGTGAACACAAGTGTCGTAAATTATACAAGGTGTCTCATTTGGTGAAATTCGAACGAGATTGAACGAACGATTAAGCAACATACATTCGACATGCTGTAGAGGTACGTACTCAAGTGCACAAAAACTACACTTTGTTCTGTTCAGTAATAAAATAATCGTTCTATTCTATAATAAAATAATCATCATTTTTGTTTTAGATGGAAATTAGAGATGGATTTGTTATTCAAAGTAAGTGCGACTGCCTTATCGGCCAGACACCTTGTGGCCATATGGCTGCAGTTTTAATGCATTTCAAATGTAATGTATCTTGTACGGATGTTTCCTGCTCGTGGATCTCAAGGGGAGCACCAAAAAGATGTACCACTAAATGTAATATCTGTAAAAAATATTCTTAGTAGTGGTAGTTTACTCCGAGGTAGTAATGTTGAATGTTTTTTTTTGTAGCTATGGACGAGCTGTTTCCAAATACTTTGAATTGTGTGATAATTGAAGAACCAGATGGTGCTTCCCTAAAGTCGCGGGCAGAGGTGCACCTTGTTCTGTGAGTATAGACACACCAGAATATACTGTCAGTACTGTTCCTGCGTCATCTCCGGTCGTCAGTACTGTTCCGGCGTCGTCTCTGGTCATCGATACTGTTCCGGTGTCATCTCCGGTCATCGATACTGCTTCGGCGTCGTTCATTTTGTTAAAAATTACTGTCAGATAATACGGGAATTGTCGGATAATGGAGTAGTCGGATAATACGGTAATGATTTTTATGGGTCGGATAATCGGGAGTCGGATAATCGGGAATCTACTGTATTCTCGAAATAATGCATATTTTTGTGCATTTTTTCGTAAAAATAAAATTTTCTCCAAAAATTTGTCACAAAAAGCGAGAAAAAAGTTTTTCTCGCGTTCGTTACCTGCCTTACTAATTACGTACCTATGTATTACTATCTTTACTTTAGATAACAGGTGTAACTCCGACCGTGATTCGTTTGGAATATTATCCGGAGAATGAAGATGAAGCCGCAGATCGCCCCACTGGGATCGCATACCTTCGCGAAATACGGCCCTTCGGGGGTTATAACGCACTCTTACCCACGAATACGAGAAATGTTTACAGTATGACCATGGCGCGGGAGGAGGCCGGCCCTTCATCTACCGTCCTTAGTGAACGATTCGTAAGTAATTTTTTTTCTTACCTGGTCCTTCCGAGCCAGGATGGCCAACGAATTGAATATCAATGAACTAGATATAAATGACGGCGGCAATGAAAACCGATTCTCGACGACGATCGACTCGACGAAGAAGAAAATATGATGGACCTCGAGGAGGAGGAAGAGTCCTCCGAGTCCTATGCCTCGTCTGGTACGCATGACCATCGAGCAATCCTAAAAATACTCAAGAAAGATCTGGAGAAGCTCGACGAGGAGTATCAAAACATTCCAAACGTGATCGAGATAATAGATGCCGAGTTAAAGGATCTACGAGATCTCAAGATGAAATTTGATGATACGGCGAGATCCATACTTGCGAAAACTGACGACGAAGAAGTAGAAAATACGAGACGCACCTTCGAAAAAACGCACAGAAAGATTCGGAATTTCCTGATTGGAAAAAATAGTCATCTCGTCGAAGAAGACAACATGAAATTGCCAAAATTGAATATTCCAGAGTTTAACGGAAGAAGCAGTGATTGGTTGAATTTCCGTAACATCTATTTGAAAAACGTCCACGCGAATACAAAAATCTCAAACGAAAAGAAGCATAGTTATCTCTTTACATTACTGAAAGATGAAGCGCTGGACTTGGTGAAGAACCTGAAGATTTCGGAAGGTAACTACATCAAGGCATGGAATATCATCCTTTCTCATTACGACGATCCGACCAACCAGCTGACTGCTCACCTGAAAGCGATAAATAACCATCCAGTCGTGGATAGCAAGAGAATCTTTCTAAAGAACGCGATCTGCAGCTTCCAACAAAATTATGCGGTTTTGTCTACAATCATCGAGGAGAATTCGAATCGCCCGAATTTCGATGCTGTCTCTCAGATCCTAATATCCATCTTCTTGGAGAAAATTCCATATATGGTCAGAAACGAATGGCAAAAAGAGGTCTCGAAAACGAAACGATTTTATACTTTCACCGAGTTCCTCCAATTCATGAACGAACAAGTGAACGCCTCTGATCGAGCAGCAAATTCGGATGTTGAGAAGCCAGTTCCTCGACGCGGAGTAAGTCTTGCAGCTGCTATCGCAGCTACGGAGACGAAGTACTGCCAGTATTGTAAGAAACAAACCGATCATTTCATGCACGCGTGTCAAGAATTTTTGAAACTGACGCCATCGGCAAGGAACACCTATTTCAGAAAGCGGGAGGAGGCCGGCCCTTCATCTACCGTCCTTAGTGAACGATTTGTAAGTAATTTTTTTTCTTACCTACCTACGCGTCCTTTTCATTAATTCTTATTCATTCCTTAGGTGGTAGACTTCGATGCGGCCGATGATTGGGGCGCTCCGGCGGCTTAGCGTAATTCTGAGGAACCAACGGGCGGACGCAAGACGAAGGTTAAGAGCACTACTAATGAATTTACGAGAGCTCGGCAGTGGACGAATAATGGCGATGTGAGATTCGGTTGAGAGGGTACAAGAACTGGTGGAGTGTGAGATCATCGTTGTTGACAAACTGAGAATCCCGCCTGTAAGTATAAACTACACTTACCTTTACCTATACTTTACGTTGATACTAACAAACACTTTGTGTAAGAATTAGTTACCGAACGCGACGAGCCTCAAACCGGAATTCAAGCGTAAGTTAATGTGCTTTTGAAAGTTTTAAACTGTAGAATTTATTAATAGGTATTTTCTTATTTTCCAGCGAACAGCCGTCCGTTGCGCCCATTGCGCCAGCGCTGGTTGCGACTGCGCCCGTTGCGACGGCGCCAGTTGCGCCGCTTGAGGACCCGGAAATTCAAGCGTAAGTTAATGTGTTTTTGAAAATTTCAAACCGTAGAATTTATTAATAGGTATTTTCTTATTTTTCAGCGAACACGATGCGACTGAGGTGGGATTTTTTTCTGGAAGGGATTAGCCATTTCCACTGCTAAAAATCACATAAAAAGAAATTTTTATTTTCAACATTTTTTCTAAACATTTTCAATTGTTGATTTTTTTAAATTAATTTTTTTCGTTATAAACCTTTTTTCTTCATCATTATTTTATATTGGAATATTTTTCCAAATTTGAGATCAGATGAGACTTTTTCAACTACGTATTTTGAACAAATAACACAATCATTATGAATTCTCATTCTCCCTTCCCCCACTTCGGAAACAAAAAATTGCTATTGCTTGTAATTTAACTTCAGCATAAACGCCTAAACGAAAGTAAGTAATTTTTATATTTATGTAGCCTGATGTAAAGTTCATCTAAATGCCAAAGTTCTTCATGATTTTGTTGAGATTCGATTTAATGACAGCGAACAGCCAGGAAAAGTTGAAACAGTAAAGTCTAAAGGGATTACGTCAGGGAAGAAAACCAATTGAGACCCAATTGGTTATGGTGATGGTGGTTTTGAGAAAATTTTGAAATTACTGGTGGTTCCAATTGGTTTTTGGTTTTTAAAAATTTTCAAAAGGTTTTGGTGCTAAAGTGGATCCATTTAATATTTATTTTTTTTGATTGGTTCTGGTTCTGGGTTTTTGGTTTTGCTTGATTAATTGGTTGTGATGGTGGTTCTCAAATTAAAAACCATTTCAAATGGTTGTGGTGGTGGTTCTCAAATTAAAAACCATTTCAAATGGTTGTGGTGGTGGTGGTTTCGTTTTGGTTTTTCAATTGGTTTTCATCGAATTGCTTCCATTTCGTAGTATGAAAAATATTTCCCAACATTTAAACCATTTATCTATGGCATTAACCATCAGAACCAGATGGAACCATTTTCGTGCTTCCTATTATATTACAAAAGAACTAAAAAAAGATCAGATCTTTGAAATTTGAATAAAAAATTAATTTGCCTACAAGTTACAAACGCAATATTGCAATAAATTTAAATTAAATAATATACATTCAAATAAAAAACAAAAAATAATAATGTTTCCACTTTCCAGAGCGCTGAAAAATCAGAAAAATGAAGAAACCAGGCCACAGGGGGTAGGTAAGGGGCCAATTAAAAAAAATTTCAAATCAAAGTTGTTGCTTGAAGTTCTAGGAATAAATTTGGTCATAACAAAAATTTTGATTGGACCCCTCCTTCCCTTTCAAATCCACTATTTCTCTTTTTAGAACCAAAAAGAACCAATTCCATTAATTGGTGGTGGTTCTGGTTTTCATTGTAAAGGAAATTGAAAATGGTGGTGGTGGTGATGGTGGTTTTTTATTTTCAAACCACTTTCTTGTGGTTGTGGTTGTGGTTATTTCAGCAAATGATTTTTCGTTGTGGTTCCAAACGGTTCTCTTCCCTGCCTTTTCGAAAGGAATTGGTTCTTTTTGGTGGTGGTTCTTGAATGAATTTTTGAAGTTCATTGTAATGGTTCCAAATGGTTTTGAAAACCAATTGAAATATCTGGTGGTGGTGGTTTTACCCGGTTTTGGTTTCAAATTGGTTTTCTTCCCTGGATTACGTAACAGTTACCTGCATGACAACAGAATATAACATACCTAATTGATTCATTTCAAAGAATTTTAAATTCTGTTGCATAGGTTTAGTTTCAATTCTGAACTCTCGATATAGTCATTGTTGTTTTATTACTTCAAATTTAGGATCTATTTTTTTAAATTAATTTTTTTCGTTGGAAACCTTTTTTCCCCATCATTTTTTATTGGAATATTTTTCCAAATTTGAGATCAGAAATTAGTCTTTTTCAATTACGCATTTCGAACAAATAACACAATGACATTATAAATTTCTCATTCTCCCTTCACCCACTTCCGCAGAAAATAACTTTCTATTGTTATTTAACTTGAGCATAAACGCCTAAACGAGAGTAAGTAGTTTTTATATTTAGTTTATTTCAAATCAGTCACGTACGCTTGCACGAAAAATTTTGAACACCCTGTTAGAGTGGATTTTGGTAATTTTTTCGGAAATTACCGCAATCGTCTTTATTTATTACCTACATATTTCATCTTCCCATCAGCTGGACCGTTTCTAGCGAAGAAACCTTTTCTCATCAAAAATTGGAAATTTTTTATACCCTCGCTGCATTTTGGCTGGCCCTTCAACAATATGATTAGGCATACACGTCTACACATTGTTAGATAAATTGCCGGCTCGTCTGGTTAAAGAGGAGATATTCTCATCTGCGACACGCTTTATAGCTGAGGAAAAATTACTTATTTTTATCATAATTATCGTAATTTCCTCGTCGAAACCCTCGATACAATAAAACATGCTACCTGCAAAATCGCGAAGAAATTTCATTCTAATCAGAAGATTAAAAATTAAGGAGTATTACGTGTAACAAAGATATCCGCATTAAAATAAATACCGCTCAGTTTGGTTGATAAATGCGTACGAAATGAAAATGAAAAGGCAGTTAATTTAATTCTTTTAATGGAGCCCTTTTTCTTTTTTTTTTGCGTATGCTGTTGTAAATGGTACGCACGTTTGCGATTCATTTTCCGCGTGTTTTTTTTTCTTTTTTCTCGGTGAAAGGTATCTTCAAGGGTAGTTTATATAAAGGGAGGTATTGTTGATACTCTGGTGTTCATTTACTTGAGAAATTCATCGCAAAGTTGAATGAGAAAAGGTACGATGGGTGAATATTTTTTTCCCAAATCGGATTAGACTCGTGTGTAAACAACGGCAGTGTCGATACTAATTATTGAAGGTGTACCTGAAACGCGATCTCGTTTCCATCGATGGGCTAAAAACGAATTAAGTATTAATTTAGCGTATAAAAAAAGTGCAAAATGAAGCTGGCTTTTATAATATTCGATACCCTGAGTAGGTGTACCTACTGTATAAAAGAGGTAAAATTGGAATTTTTTTTTTCGAGTGACTCTTGGAGACAATTTTCTATCTTGGAACGATGACTTTTTTCCTCGTGTTACAAAACACTGGGCGATTCGCGTCTTGTTATTTGATAAGGTTTTCTGGAAATAGTACCTAGCAATTTTAATATTCGCGTTGGTAAAATAAAAGGCTCGATGATGTAATTTTTGCATCAATAGTTTCTTGGCCGGGAAAATTGCCAACGATGGTGCCCGTTTATACAGGTATTTTAGTACCTACCTACCGAATCTAGCGAGGGGGCAAAAACTTATTCATCTAACTCGAGTACAATAAAGATGGGATTCAATAAAAAAAATAGATCAGATATTCTCCCTTTTGGAGAATCAGAATCATATTTGACAGTACCAACTAAAAAAAAACAACAATACCAAGCCAATTTCAGAGTGGACAAATACACCTACTCGTAGCTGCATCATGGACATGAATTACGACCTATTCCATGTCAAAGCTGCTAAATGACTAATGATATTGAACAAACACAATCACATATTAATTGGTATAGATAAATCATCGAACTCGATCTTCAAGCGTTCCTGCTTACCCTTTAAAGATTTTCAAGCCACACCGCAACGCCATTGATACTCTAAATCAGTCTCCAAATAGGAAAACGAATGTGTATATAAGTCTTTTTTCGATAAGTTTACAGTAAAATAATAATTGTATGATTAGCAGTAACCATCCAATCCGGTAGGTTCATTAATTGGACAAAAAATGACATTTAGTAGTTTGAAAAGTGTTTGAGGAACAGCCTTCATTTCATAGTTAGCTCCTTTAACTTTCGAAACACCGCACTTGTGAAATATTCCATCTACTAAAACCCTTCGACCATTAAAAAAATAAATAAATAAAATAATGCAGATCAATTTTTCTTTTAAGATATCGCGAATATCATCCTGAATTTGTGTATGTTTCGAATTCTCCTCGTATGACAAATTTGCAAACAAATATAAATATTTAATATTTATGCAGCTTGTGATACTTCATTCATCTTAAGACTTGAAAACAAATAAAATTTCTAATACGGAGTGTCCGGAGAGAACCAATGAAACATCAGATTCGAATGTAACCGACACCGAGTACCTGTCACAAAAGATGTTCTATACAAATAGTGCCTATCTTAAAAATTGTAGGGACAAAGTAGAATAAAATTTGAAAATTTTTTGAATATACATTTTAATGATTTAGGTAGCACTAAAAAAATGAACATTTACTCTTGAGAATTTTTATCCAAGTTTGAAAATGAATGCGCTACAAAGCTTTCTAAGCAAAATCGATGGCAACACTGCATTCAAAAATTTTTCTGATCCCATCAGTGACATGTTATGTTCATTAATCATTAATCTATTATTTCAACTAATCGATTAGGCATTGAAAGCTGCTGATGTGAAAATCAGCGAGCTAGAAGAAAAAATTGAAAAACAGAAGAAGGTTAAGGTAAAAACAGTAACTTCATTATTGACCGAAAACAAAGAGCTAAAATCGCGATACGAGGATCGCATCAAATTTTACACAATCCTAAAAGGTAACCTCGACATTGCTGAAGGAAAAACCAAGCTGTGTGAGAGTGAGCTGAAACGAGTGAAACTCGATCTGTGGATGTTATGTTGATTAATTTATTATTTCAACTAATCGATTTTTCGATTATTGCAAAATTTAATAATCGATTTATCAATTATTTTGAAATATTTTATTAATGATTGTTTTATTTTTCATATTTTTATCACAAGACATTATTACCTACATTTATTATTTTAGACATGTTTGCCAAGCTCTCATGGAAACGACACTCGAAATTTAGTCTTCTTTTTACAATTTTGTGATCTGCAGCTGAAATTTCTCACTCACCAACCAGTTTTGGTCTACATTACCATTTTTGATTCAAAAATCTGAAATTTAACATTTTAAAGAGAGCAAATTCAAGATTTCTTGATAAATCGATTATTCAGAAAAATAATTGATTAATCGGCTGGTTGGAAAATAATCGATTATATGTGCATGTAAAATGGATCAATCCCACATCACTAGTGGATGTTATTTCAAAACAGAGAAAAAAGTTTCAATTACACTGGGATGCATTAGGGAGAGAGACGTAAAAATATAAATAATTTCATTATGACAATGCATGTAATGAGAGAGATAAAAAGAGTGATGCAAAAATTTTAACCACCTTCATTTTCTAACATAGGTAAATAGACAAAAAATGTCAAGAATAGGTAAGCTTCTTTGGAATAAAAAATTATACCTATTTCCCAAATTTTTTGTGGGAAAAAATCTATTACAATTTTTTGCTCGGATAATCGATATAGCCGGGTACCATTGTCATAAAATGTTATACACATATACACGTGTTGCCAATCTCAAAAATTGAAGGGATATGGAAAAATTGAATTGATTTTTTTTTTTTTTTGGAAATATGAGTAGAGCTTACCTATTCTTGACATTTTTTGCCTATCTACCTATGTTAGAAAATGAAGGTTTGAAGGTGGTTAAAATTTTTGCATCACTCTTTTCATCTGCGCAGTGATAATGACGCGAACGAAAAGATTCGCCCGGCCCGAATCGAGTTAGCACTAATCGACCAAAAAAAAACTCATCTCTCAGACAAAACTTCAAAAACATCCGCACTGTTTGTGTCCTACCTTAGACCACCGATTACACCTTAAAACTATAGTCAGCTTGATACAAAAGCCATAAGTAGCTACAACTCGCTTCTCGACTTCGCTCGGGTACACCTACATAATAAGTGTGCTTATACGTATCAAGCCATACGATAAAATCGAGAAACTTTTTTCATTCAAATTGCAAACCAAAGACATTAGAACTTTAAACATTACCGAATAATGTAATAAGCCATATGACACCGTTGGGAGCTTTTATAAAACAATATTTTCACCTTTTTTTTTTTTTACAACACGTCAAAAATGGCAATTTGGCGCAAATGAGCTCGCCCCAAAGATGCACACGATTTTTATGAGCAATAGACCACATAAGGAAGAAAATTCATTCGGAATGTGATCATATTTTATTGAACCATATGTTCTACTCTCGTAATACGTACACAAAGGTAAGTATACACAATACGCATTACGGTGGAACGAAAATCAAAAATTTTCGATTTTCAAAATTTAATACCGTGGAAAAATTGCGTCTAGGTGATGCATAAAAAACAAAATAAAAAAAAGTCAAATCGAATAATATCTTCCAATCGCGCAAGAGCCCTTAAATTTTTGAAAATTTGAAAAAAAATTCCAAAATGTTACAGAATGGGTTTTATGTCTTTGGTTGGCAAGTATAATTATCGTTATTATAATTTTTTAAAGAAAAAAAAATCCAGAATTCATCAGATCATCGCATTTATAACACATTAAAAAATGTCATATTTTACATGTTTTTTTTTTTAATTGAAAAAAATAGATTAAAAATTGGAAAAAAATGTTGAAATTAAGAAGGGTTTAACAAACACAGTTTCGCCAAATACTTTACATAATAATACTGGAAACTCCAATGGGGACATGTGACTCCCAACAAAAGCGTTCTCTTAGCGGCTCGGCATGAAACTATTCTCAGACTTTCGACCGATCGTCGTGTCTTCGACCAATCAGAGGGCGAATCACGCGACGATTAGACCGTTAAAATTTTTTTTCTGGTTTTGGTTTGGTTCTGGTTTTAAAAAGGTATTGGTCTGGTTTTGGTAGTGGTTTTGGTTTTCAAAATGTATCGGTTTTGGTTTCGGTTACGTTTTAAAAAAAAATTTCTATCATAAATACTTTAAAAACAAAACAAAATAAGTAATAAAAACAATGAAATTCAAAATTACTCTTTTGAGTTTTGAAATATGAATATGAAATACGAAAATATATAACAAATTATACGATTAAATTAAATTAAAATCGTCTTGAAATACCAATTACGATGTAAATCTGTCACTTTTTTGGCAGTCTTATCACTTTCCAACTTTTCCATCAAGTTTATTGCTTTTTATAAGGTGATTTCCGCTAGCTGCTCCTTTTTCGTGTTGTTCGCATTCGCACTCGCACTATTGCAAAGCCTCAGCCTCAAGGGAAGGGAATGGGGGGGGGATGAAAAAACCAAAACCGCTTTCAATTTTTACTGGTTTTGGGATTTGGTTCTGGTTTTTATGATTTTGAGCGGTTTTTTTTTCGGTTCCGGTTTTGGTTCCGGTTTGGTTAACATCCCTGCTTGGGAGTCAAATCAAAAGCACAGAGTTTCCAGTATTATTATGTAAAGTATTTGGTTTCGCCCAAAAAGACAATCTACGACGATTTTCCATCTTTACCTTCATTTTCAGGAACTATCATTTTCCTCATTTTTTTCAATTTTTCGTAGTTTTTGAAAAATTCTCAAGGGTACAAAAAAGATGAAAAATCGCTGTAAATTGTCTTTTTTAGGCAAAACTGTGTATGTTAAAACCAATTTTAATTCCAACCCCCCCCCCCCCCCCCCCCCCCAATGCAGAATGTCAACGTTGAGGTCTTCAACAAAATAAAATCTCAGAAAGAAAAACATAAACTCTTGATAAAATAAAATCTATGCATCAGATAGGGGAGGGGGTGAAAAGATATTTCCCGGCGATTTTACGTTATTTGTTGCCCGAACGAAGTGTGGGCAAAAATTTTCGAAAAAATTGAGGTTTCGAAAGAAAAACTTCTCATTGCCACTATTTTAAAAACCTATGATAGCATTTGGATCTGAAATGGACGGTAATTTTTGAGGAAACTGCATTTTTAAAAGAAAAAACAAACATTTTTTTGCGAAAATGTTGAAAATAAACGTTATTACTTTTGGAATAAAAATAAACAAAAAAGCAACATAATGCCCGAGCGCAGCGAGGGCGGCGAAAATTTTCAGAAAATTTGAATTTTTAAGGAAGAAATAATCCATTTTTAGTATAAATTTGAATTCTCTCTCTTTAATTTTTTTTCTCTAGTTATTCCCAAAAATTTTCATTTTTTTTGTTGTTTTTCAATAAGGTATCGACGAAAGAACTGGAAAAAGTAACTTTAGTGGCCATTTTGGGCGAAAAGTGACAAAAAGTAACAAAGTTACTTAAAAATTGACTGAATTTCATGCCTGCAGATACGATCCTGCTATGTAAAACATTTCTTCATTCTTTTTTCTCATACACTAGTATGAAACCAGGGTGAGATGAGTCGTACTCCATTAAACGTTTTCATTCTTTCATAGTTCGAGTGGAAATGAGTTTATTAGCGATTATTTCGAAATAGTTCCTTCGAACGTTTCCACATCGAATAAAACTTTCTGCAAAACGTTCAACGTGCAGACACTTCATCGTTCTCTTCCCTTCCCTTCTCCACCTCGTCATCGTCTTCGTATTACAATTAAGAGAATTTCCCCGCCGTCATTTGTATATAATGGCAATGACGATAAAAATTCGTTTCTCTTTTCATACGCTCGTGTACATCTCCATCGTCGACAGTGAACTTTTTCCTCGCTCGAGTAATATTCCGCGGGGCTGTCTCTTTCGATTCGTTGCATGTTTTCTTTAATTTAAAAATTACAAAAAAAAAAAAAAAAGAACAACGCTACAAAAGACGATGCGATGGAAATTAGAAGAAATCAGAAATACCAATTTTTCTCTTACGAAGATGGATCGAATAAATACGCGTTATTTTTATTTCTTTTTCTCACGACCCCGACCCCGAATTCTTGTGCGAATAAGTTATACGCGAATTTTCGTTTCGTAAAGGATTTTTTTCACACGCTCTATTCGCCAATTGAATGGGCCATGGGGTTTGTCTAGGAGAGGGGGTAGGATGGGGTGAAAGAATCGACGCAAGAGAACGATATCGAACCTATACATACAACTTTTCGGCACATATCATTTTACCTTCTCGCATTTATATTTTACTCTTCAAAAACTATTGATCCCTCGAGGGCTCATTCGTACTGTTTTTATCACATCGGACTGGACTTTACCTATACTTACTACAGAAAATAAGTATGCGTATAGTTTTGTCATTATTGATTTCAAATTCTATCCGGTATAACACGTAGATATCTTTTTTCCTTATTTTTTATCCCCTCTTTTCGATATCTTATTACACCAGTCGTGAATCTCGATATTAAATAAGGATACGGTGATAAAATTTAATCATAGAAAAGCTATAATAATACTACGCGCAGGATATACGACGGACTCCGAAGAAAACGATGGATAAAAAGTATATATACAAGTGGTGGTATATCTTCGGATAACTAACAAGCAATGTCGTATTTTCCGCACCTTATTAACTATAGAAGCGATATAAATCTTCGTTAATGGAAAATGTGGAGAAGTATCGAGTCGAACGTCAACGCAAGAGTTGCGATATCGGGCACTAATGAAGAGATGGAATCCATATCGTGGTTTTTTCCTTTTCAAATGTGTAGTTTTGAATTTTTTTGTTCATTTTTGAATGCCACACTAAGGAGACAGAATGCGCACTCGAAAAATTAAAATAAATTAGTATACGCACGCGAAGTAAGTAAACTTTCACTTTTTCAATTCTCAATCGAACGAAAAATCACAGTGATTTTAATTTCAATTCTAAATAATGTCCTAAAACTGACCTCGAGAACAATGAACTTTGGCCAGACAACATTAAATATAGTGTATAAGAGCAGCTAAGAATGCTTAGTATTGTTTTTATTTTGGTGAAAAAGTGGACGAATATGGGTCCCAGAGGCAACCTCATCGACTGGTGAGTGGTAATGTTTGATTCAGCCGAAAATGATAAAGTATTTCATTTTTGTAGAAAAGATCAATTTTTTCATAATTCAAATTATTCATAAATGTTCGATCAACTCCGATTTTCAGTGTTGAAAGTTACAGAAATCAGCGAATGGCGCCATATTTGTCTTAAAAAATGAATCAGCTTGAGCAGAAACAAGTCACATTCAATTTTTCTTGCATAATCTTCGTGTAAGTGAACCGGTTGATTATACTCATGTACAACATATCCAAAAATCATCAAATTCCATCAAAATATTCCCTGAGAAATTTGGCTAAAACGATCACGAAATCTCAGGTTTCCGACTTGTACTGAAAATGATGAAAATCGCTCATACCGTAAATGTTTTCATTGCTTTCAACTATTTTATTCGATTAATTAGATACACTAATTACAAATCTCATCATACTTTATTCCTGTACAGCACATATGAACGCAAAAAAATAATCAAAATTCGATAATTCAGCTAACAGCCCCTTCAATTATGTGAATACCTCACTCATCGCACAAAAAACCACGCTGATAAAATCAACAATTAACTTATTTCTCCATAAGTAAATGTACAAGTAAGAAAGTTTATTTCTTTTTCAATGTGATGCATAAAAATTAATTACAAATACCAATGAAGAACGTATTTGGCACAAGGAACTGATTTTGTTCAATTTGTATTCAATAGAAAATTATTATTTTTCACGTTGGAAATCCCATATCTTAATTTTCAATTATGAAAGTTCACCGAAAAAGGATAGGTACTTCTAAGAATTGAAAAAATACATACCTTAAGTACCTATATTTGAAATTTTCTTAAATTTTCAATTCTTCGTTGTGTAGGAAATTTATGTACACTTTTGTAAAATTTCAATAATTTTGAAAATTCCTTGTAAAAAATGTTTAATAGATTCTTGAAAAATTTCTAAATCAATTATTTGGGAAAAAGTGCCTCTTAGATTAAAATTTTACGACTTTTTCCACCATTGAGAGTTTTTGAAACTCTTTCATTGTCCAAAAACTTGAGGAAGTAAGAAAAGAGATTTCCAGAGGATCCAGATTTTGTTCTTTCTCGTTTTGAAAGTTGAGCAATGCTTTTTACAATTTTATTCAAAGAATTATTACAAATACCAAAAGAAAGCACTTACAGTAAGGTGAGGCTATTAAGGAATTCACGAAATCAGGTCAAAATATAGTACTACATTATTCCACTCAGGAATGAGTTTCCGAGATACATAATTGGCTAGGATTGAAAGTAGACCGTCCATAGATGCTCTCTAGGGTGGGTAAACTCTTCGAAAAACTGATCAAGGCCCAGTTAGAAGGCAATTCGGGTTCCGCAAGGGAAGATCTTGCGAGGATGCAATCCATGTGTGACCATTCGTATTATCATCTTGCTTTCCTTGGATATCAAAGGCGCTTTCGATCACGCGCGCTGGTCAGATATCCTCAGGAAGCTGAAGGAGCTTGGAGTTCCAGATTACATTCTGGCCCTGCTGGCTTCTTATTTCACCGATCGAGTCATTCTTTTCCGTGACATCATCCGTGTCATCAATCTTGGCTGTCCCCAGGGGTCGGTGTTGGGCCCTCTGCTGTGAGACTTGGTCTTTGATGACATTCTGCGTATCGTGATGGAAATGTGGGCAGACACCTTCTGTTATGCCGACGATACTCTGCTTCTGGTCTCTGCGCAGTCTCCTGAGGAGCTTCAGCGGTGCATTGGCCTTGTTTTCCAGTAAATTCAAGACTTTTTGAACTCCCGTCACTTGGAGCTAAGTGTCAGCAAAACGGAGTGCATCATTATTGACCGGGGCTCTAGAGCTGTCAAAAGAGCTTCCCCCATCGGTGCCCTGTTTCTGGATGGGGCGCAGATCAAATTCGATCCCGCACCTCTCAGTCTCAGGGGAGCAGAGCTAGGGCTCTCCAAGTAGAATCACTTTTGAAAAAAACGCGGTTTTTTTGCTATTTCCGGGTAGTAGCATTTGAGTGGCACCATATGGAACATATCGTAGAATTATTTTATTCAAGTATAATTTCCATTTCTTACCTATAAGCTACCTTGTATCATTTTTACAAAGTTAATTTCAAGTTGAACAAATAAATCATGATATCTTTGTCACACAAAATTTTCAAATTAATTTGATAATTTAAAGTGCAGTTTGAGTTTCTACACTTCCCTGGAGGCCTAGACCACTGATTTTGAAATTTGAACGACTTTTAGTTACCAACGGGGGGTTGAAAAGTTGCAGTTTGCTGGAAAATCGAAATTTTCAAATTACAAAAAAAAAACACCTGCTTGACACCAAAATTGTGCCTAAATGGCTCCTATTAATGCAAAACCAGATAGAAAAAATTGAAAATTCTTCATTTCAGGGTTGACAACTCATGATTTCCCTAAAAAAAAATCAAAATTTCCGAATTTTTTAATTGACAGCCGTATTTTCAAACAATCACTTAAAAAAGCGTGACGCGCGTGACAGTCTTGTTGGGTAAAAGTACACATCCGTAGTGATCATTTTGGTTTTAAAAAAAATTGTTGATAGCTATTTCATTAAGTGGTTGATGAGAATAAAGTACTTTCCACGAACTTTTTTGACACACCTTGTATAACATTTTTTTTTTAGTGGTGCCCTGTTGTATCCAAATCTGAAGTTTCGTACGCCACCGTCATTAGTTGTTTCCTAGAAAATTTGGTAATAATAATTGCATCAAGTGGTAAGAAGTTGCCTTGAGATTTTTTTTATGATTCTTCTCCACAGTTACCAACCATACAAGCTGTCGAGCAACCCCCAGGAAAAAGAAAAGCCAACAATGCGCGAAGGGTGGGGAAAAAACACGACGATAATCCGCGTATTTAACCTTAGCTCTGGCACATTTCCATCTTATTTCAGCTAATATCCTATTGTTTATTATCTCCGCTATCTGCGCGAGTCGTAAATAACGTTTGTGGAATACGTTTTCGGGCACGTATGCGCTACCTGCACATACGATCCGAGAAGACGATATATGAAAATCTGCTGCCGATGGTATATTACATCTCGCTGGAATGAAGTTATACGTAGGTACCAATAATATCGAAAGAGGGAGCGAGAGTCCTGCGAACACGACTAGTATACTATTTTTTATAAAAAAATTCCAGCTCTCGTGTCGTTTGGTTATTGTTCAAAGACTTGAGAAGAAAAATAGGAGGAAGGAAATACGAGCAAAACGACGACAGCGATGAGACGAGAAAAAAAAAGAAATAAGGCGAGAAAGTGATATAGATTACGAATGATGCTGCCAGACGGTAAAACACAGCTGCAAAGCCTTATGCATATTCGAACGTCATGAAAAATTTATGAAGGTTTTTCATCGAGGCAGGGTTCAACACGCTGGCAAGGGCAGGAGGGTGGGTACGGGAACACGAAGTATATTATAGCATGTTCCACGTATATAGTCGAAATTTCAACTCGGGCTGGATTGGATGAGATTTTTATATTTATATTTGGAATGTCTGCGATAAAATTTAACGAGTCGACATTTTATTTATAAGCAAAAAGATATGTTTAGGTATGAACAAAAAATAAATAAATTACGCCTGTATGGAGTGTGTAAAGAGGTAACCGAGCAACACAAAAGCGGAGAGACTGCGGAATAAAAATCATTAACCCCATTTATATGTGTGGCAACACGAAACATAGCTTTTAATGAAATGAACTTTTGAAACAGGATGCGGCAAATTCGACTGTGATATAATTATAATACGTACGCGAGCTCTAAGCGTATAAAATTAAGTGAAACACGAAGTCGTCTCGGGGAAATCGCAGCAAAGCAGCAACGAGAAGCAAGATCAGAACGAATGTAAAACGTAAGAGATGCGTAAGTAAGCAAAAGTACCACCCTCCGGTATGGTTTGAAATATCTGAGTATTTTACGCATATGGTAATGAACGAAAGTTGATTTTATTATTCATAGAAACGAACCGACGCAGCAGTCAAAAGAGAGAAGAAACAATCGAACAACTGGGAATTTTCAGAATAAGAAATGACGGTTAAAAGGCAGCGCTCGATTCGAGCTTCGGCAATGGCAGCGTCGCGAATATAAAAGGCACAGTGCAGACAGAGTAGATGTTTTAACGAAAACACGAGGGCATGAAGTGGAAATTACATAAACTGTTTAATTTATAGATGAATACTATTATCGTAGTATATACTCGTACCTACGCGTATATAAAACATCTAATGAGGATGATTTCTGAATCGAAATCTACATTAATGAACGCAAGCAAGCAACATCGCTATAAGAAAGTGGTACCAGCGCATAAACTCGAAAATACTAAATTCCATTCCAGCCAACAAACCAGCTCTGGGGTGCTCAGAGTTCGACACGTTGAAAAAAAATTCAAACGTCGTCGATGTGGAAGTGTATATTTTGAAGGTGGTGTAGTGAAATTTCCAACTCAGCGAAAGCTTCTCTCGTTTCGATCAGTAAAAATAATTCAACGCCCTCGGCCACACTCCACTCTGCGAGCTGGAATTCAAGCTATACGAAGAGTGGATATTGTGTGTGTGTGAGCAAACCCGCTAAAGTTACCGTGTAACATTAACAATTCGCTGATTTTATTTCATTCATTTAAATTTTAGATTTTATCATTGTTTTACCGGTGTTCTATTTCAACGCCCGAGTGTGCCTAGAGTTTCATTCGACGAATGAGATGGAGAAATAACTAAATTGATTATTTTTGAAAAAGTTTTCAAGATTTAAACTCGTGTTTTACAAGTTAAATAAGTATTTCGCCGAGGTAACGCTATTTTTCTTCAGATTCACGTCGGAATTGCATTTAACGTGAAAAATTTGACTTAAAATTTAAATCTATAATGCTCGAATACGAAACAAAACCAGAAATTTCATAAATCTGACAAAAATGCTCGTCTAAAAATGCAAAATATCTTTCATCCAAGCTCTAATACAGTTTTGCATGTTTATTTAGTTCACGGGCGGAGCGAACCTCTTGAGATAGTGAATAAAACTATAAAGTTGGTAATTTTGTGTTCAAAGTTGGAAAAATTGAACAATAATTGCAAAAATTGCGAAAATATGGCAATTTTGAATTTGGAATCTGGCAAATTAGACCATAGGTACAAAAGGGTGCAAATTTTAAGTATTTCGGATTAGGTATGCAATTAATTAATGACGAAGGCCGTCATTTGGTCCAATGCGAGATCCTATCCTTACTGAAATTGAGAACATTTTTATTTGTAGGTAATTTCAAAAAATGACCATTGGCATTTAATTAATGTCAAATGCTACCATTTGGCCCAAGGCAAAATCCTACCCTTACTGAATTTGAGAAAATTTTCATCTTCAGTAATTTTCAAAAAATGAGATGTGGCGGGAGGTATGTGCGCCGACTACCGGCTGATACCCACAGCGCATGCTCGGGTGTTTGGGCTATGTCAGTGTGAAGTACCGGTTGTATAAGTTAGTTGGTTTTGTACATATTTAGAGAGCAGAGGCATGCTCTATGGCTCCAAAATTACCATAAACAGATTGAAGGAAAATCTGCGAAAATGACCAGGCCTGCCAAAAAAGGTAATGCTGGCCTGCGGAGATATCGATACGTCGGGGAAATACGCCAACCAGAACAAAATCACATTCCTGTTGGGTACCCTGTTTCAAACCATGTATGATAAGGGAGCAAGGGACATCCTTGTTGCTCCGGCCATCACTTTCGGCCATCACTTTCAACAAAATGTCGTCAGCAAGAAAACAGTTAAATCGAGATCTTGAAGAGCATATGGCGAAGCGGCTAAATTGGAACTACAGATTTTGGGCGAGAGGTTTAGAAGTCATGAACGAGGATCCAGCTAGGGAATTATACCGTGACCAGGTATTCCTGAAAAACTCCACGGTTAAAAAACTATGCAAGGATCTTGAACAGTTAAGGTGGTGATGCGTCAGGCCAGATTGATGCAGCTGGTACATCAAGATTTCGTTGGGTTGTGGAGCAGTTACGATATTCAAATATCCATGTTGGTTTAGCTGTTACTGTCGAAGTGTCTTTTAAATTAGCTGTTACATTCGAGGATTATTTAAGTACATAATGTAGAAGATGTTGTTTTTGTTTTTTGTATTGCATTGCGTAAAATTTCGTGGGGCAGAGTGTGTCGGCCGCACCTCGGTCGCGTGTTTTTTTCTCTCGAAATTTTCCTCTGGAAAGTTTCGTGGGGCACATATGGCGGGAGGTGTGTGCGCCGACTACCGGCTTATACCCACAGCGCATGCTCGGGTGCTTGGGCTATGTCAGTGTGGAGTACCGGTTGTATAAGTTAGTTGGTTTTGTACATATTTAGAGAGCAGAGGCATGCTCGTAGTCTTTGTAGAAATAATGTAAAATTGAAGTGTACTTTTTTATTTAATTACAGTCTATCATTAATTTTGTGTCTCGTCTCTGAATATATATTTCATCACCAACCCACACCATTTCAGAGATATTGCATTTGATTAATGACAAAGGCTACCATTTGGTCCAATGCAATATCATACCCTTAGTGAATTTGAGAAAATTTATATTTTCAGTAAATTTCAAAAAATGGCAGTTTTAATTTAATCAGTGGCAAAGGCTACCATTTGATCCAATGCTAAATCCTACCCTGGGTGAATTTCAGAAAATGTTTATTTTCAGTAAATTTCAAAAATGGCAATTTTAATTTTAATCCTTGGCAAAGGCTACCATATCGTCCAAGGCAAAATCCTACGCTTACTGATCAGTAAGTGGTGTGGTTTTCATCGCAGTATACGCTCCGCCCAAAGGCGACCTCAGCCATACACTGGAGGCATGTTCGTCAGCGGTAGTGGCTCTTTCCAAGCCAGTGGTCATTGCAGGTGACCTGAATGGGCATTCCACTCGTAACGGCTCTTCGTCTGTCACCCCTCGCGGTAGACTCATCGAGGAATTCATTGATGACCACTCCCTACAATTCTCTTTTGCCTCAACCAGGCGATGGACCTGTTCAGGGACTACATTCGCCAGCTCCCCAGATTTAACCTTCTGCACAGACCTAAGGGTGTCTGACTGGCAGGTCCAACCTGACAATCAGATTGTTTCTGACCATCTGCTGATCTCATTCTCCGTCTCCACTGTCTCTGCTCTGCCTCCAGCACCAACAAAATACAAGATTAACCACCAGGATCTTCTTACGTAATGCCATCGCTGCTACTGAATGGCCATCAATGAGTACATAGGGCAACTTTCTGCCTTGCTTCAGCAGGTCACAATGTCAGTATCGTGTCTGAAGGGAGTGAATAGGTACGAGGTAATGAGGATTTATCAAGTCATCGATGGTGGTGGTAAAAGATAAGACTCTCGAGCCCTCTCTGTCGGTGGTTTATGATAAATCCTCATTCGGTTCCAATTGTAGACCAAATCGGGTGTTTTTGTTACAGCTCGATTGTAACGTTCTTCGGCTATCATTGCGGCTTTTGATTTTAATTCTTTTTCATATTGTTAATGATTTTTGAAGTTTAAATATATTTAGTTTTCGGCCACCGCAATGGCAGTATAGTGTTTTTGTGACGTGGGGAAGGAAGGGAAAGGTTTGTGATGGTGTTTTATAACACCAATGTATACTTCGTATCATTTTATTATCTCAGGTATTCGTAAATGTGTTACCTATCAAGGTAGGTTTTGATAGTAGGTACCTATTTGGTACTACACGTCCTGCTGGCAAGCCAAATCTTGTTCCATGGTGGTCGCAGGATTTACAGCTGCTTCGGTTAAATTTTGTTCGGTTAGAACGTAAGATGCACAAGGCTCGCTCTCCAAGAGCTAGGAGCACACTCAAGGAGCTGACCAACACCGCCAGAGCTGTCTACCGCTCTGCCATACGCTCAGCCAAAAAGGCAAAATCCTACCCTTAGTGAATTTGAGAAAATGTTTCGCACATTTCATACAATCATCTCTATCACATAGTGCATCAGGAAAAATTGACTTCAATGAGAGTTTCTATGATCCTAGAAAATGTATGACACACGAGAATGAAAACAAAACAGACGACGTTTTCAGGCTTTCATCCCTTAGTGTATCACACCTCATAATCCATTCAAACTTATATTATTGACAATTGATCGAAGCATAAAATCTTCTCTTCCCAAAAAATGGAATCAAAATTGCTCTGACCAAATGTAGGACAAAAGACCAAACCTCATCACATCACAAATCATATGTACATTCCATCTCGTTCCTTAAAATCACTCATACCCTACATCTACAATCTTGCCCTTCCCAAAAACTTTTCCGCCTCATTCGAGCTTCCAAAGTGAATTCAAAATTCATTGAAAACGGGAAGCCCGAGTCGGTAATATTATCGCCATCGACGCACACCGTTGTTAATTCGTCGAATATCGTATACCCTTTAAAAGCTATTTAATAAACGTACAGCACTTAGAATACCCCGCTTCCGCCTCACCATCCTATCATAAATTTACTCCGGTCGGTCGTGCTTCAACTCTTCTGTGCTCTGCGCTCGCTGGTGCGCCTGTTTCAAAGCGCCTAATAAAATCAACAGGCTTTAAAGAGGGTACACCATCCTCCACCTCTTGCCACAGCCATCGGCGTCGCGGCGCGTACTACGAACCCATATTAACTGGCACATCGGAGCCACCGACTCGATTAATCACGCTCGTAAAATTCTCCTGATTTTTCGAGTACACAAAAATTTACCCCGTCCTCGCCTTTCTGATTTTTTTTTCGCTCCAGGCAAAAAAACACCACACACAGTGCATATTTCGCACAGCGCGATAAAGATAGACACGAATGATGGGAAGGGGCGCCGGAGCTGGGTAGCGAGTAAATTAAACAAACTGCGCGCAGCTTTCGCGTGTACCGATACAAACAAAAGGAAAGTTAATCAAGCCAAAATGTAAACAGGAAAGTCGATTCTTTCTTCTTTTTTTTTTTTTCGTTCACTCTAGAGAACTTTCCACGCTATACAATATATTTTTTTCAAAACAATTTCGTTTAATTGGCGCTTTTCATCACTTTCAACGAGTGCACTACTCGAGAGTCGTCGTTCGTGTAGATTTAAAAACTCGTCGACTCGAAGTGTTCGCCACGTTGTATTCAATTGTTCGCAAAGTCAATCGTTTACCCAGGTTGCCCTCCTCCTGACTGCTTTGATTCAATTACGAGGAGGGCTGGTACATTACTATATTCGTGTACTGACTCATCCTCTAATTCGATATCTCGAGGTAAAAAAAATGATCCTATAGGGTGTCTATCTGGATTTTTTTTTTGGAAAATTCATGACTTTTGCATGACCTTTTTTTCATGAACACAGAAAAAGCATTCACTACTTGTTTAAATATATTTTTCCTTTTCATTTATTCCTAATTTTTTCTGTTCGCTTTTTTTTTTTGTTGAAAATTCACGACTTTTTCATGTACATTTTTAGGGAGGCCCCTCCAACATAAGCGTGACTTGTAAGAAATATGGGGGATTTTCCCCTCATTTTCCCCTACGTCTTGTGGTAGATAGCTATTAAAAAAATAGGGGGCGAATGCCTCTTGAACCCCCTAAGTTATGTCTACTCGTATGCCCTCCGAGACACCATTTTTTTTGTAACCAAAATATTTACAATTTAAAAAAAAATTAATGAATACTTGGAATTTTCAAGGGTGTAATTCGATTTCTTCATTTTCTTCCCTAAAAAGTGGATACTTGAAATTGTTTTCATGTTGTAATGTAAGAACGATATTTTTCCTGAAAATGAAACAAAAAACTTTCACGTGAAAAATTCTCCTAAAGAAATTTTTAGCAACTTTCTCTACAGAAAAACATTTTTTCTATGTTGTTTTTTTTTTCGTCCCAATATGTTGAAAAAAAAACATTTTATTTATTTTACTATCAAACAAAAAAAATTGACCATAAAAAATTGAGATTTTTTTTATTTTAGAAGAATTTTTAAAATTAGGTACTATATTGTTTGAAAAAAAACAGTTTTTTTCGAAAATGAAACGAATTTTTTTTTAACTAAGAAAAAATTCAAGAAACTTTTCTACAGAAATTTATAAAAATATTTTCACACAAGAACAGTTTATAACATTTTTTCTAAAAAAAAAAAAAAAAAAAAATTGATAGGTAGGTAATTATTTTTTTATCCGAAAAATCTTGTAACTTCTTCCTCCGGAAAATTTGAGATTTCACTATTTTAAAACCATAGACCGTGTAATAAGAAAGGTCAGCTTCGATCAAAACTGCATTTAAGTGCAGACGAAGAAACGGACTTCACCAATGAATTTAAAAACTTCAAGATCATATATGAAGACGTCATTCAGAAACCACGAAACACCGAAGTGCATGAAGTGGGAATTTTACCAGACCTGAACCGTGCGTATGTACAATAGGGTGGCCCTTATTTTTCGAATTTTGGAAATGTTGTCGGGCCCGGGGTCAATTGGTGACATATTGGTAGAAAATAATTCCCTATTATTTATTTTTCCTCTAACTGAATTTTAAGCCGTTTCTCAGGGGCCCCAAATTTGAAAAAATAAAAAAAAAATAAAAAATAGAACATTTTGAAAATTTTTGAAAATTGTTAGCAAAATGGTCATAGGGATGGTATTTCTATAAGACAAGACCATTTTCGATGATTTCTTATCTTTACCCCCCTTTTCATGGGACATAAAAAAAACGTAATTTTTTACGTTTTTTTAAAAATTTGAAAAAAATGACTAAAAATTAAAGAAACATTTTTTTTTGAATAAAATGTTTTTAGCATACATGTTATCACCCAGAAAGGTCATTTACGGCGATTTTTCATCCTTACCTTCATTTTTGGGAACCTTATTTTTTTCAATTTTTGATAGTTTTTGAAAAATTCTCACTGATACGGCAGTGGTGAAAAATCACCGTAAATGACCTTTTTGGGTAATAACATGTATGTTGAAACCATTTTATTAAATTTTTTTTTTTTTTAATTTGTAGCCATTTTTTTCAAATTTTTTAAAAAACGTAAAAAATGACGTTTTTTCATGTCCCATGAAAAGGGGGGTAAAGATAAGAAATCATCGAAAATGGTCTTGTCTTATAGAAATACCATCCCTATGACCATTTTGCTAAAAAATTTCAAAAATTTTCAAAATGTTCTATTTTTTCTATTTTTTTGATTTTTTCAAATTTGGGGGCCCCTGAGAAACGGCTTAAAATTCAGTTAGAGGAAAAATAAAAAATAGGGAATTATTTTCTACCAATATGTCACCAATTGACCCCCCGTCCCGACAACATTTCCAAAATTCGAAAAATAAGGGCCACCCTAATGTACAAAGTATAATTATTGTAATAGTTCCCACGTCCTCAATCACAAATCTGAAAAAAAAATTCCCATTCAATTTTTATTTTCTGAAAATAAAATGTTTACGTTCATGACTTTGGTAAAGTAACTACATGGTAGAAGCTTGGAAGCGTTTCGATTAACACTCGCCGACTCGACAAATTCGCGAAGACGCAGGGAAGACGACGATGTCGAGAAAATTATGCAAATACCCGACATTTACGTGAAAATTTCATCGTATTCGGGTTAAAATATTAATTACCGAGGTGTTTATCGCTAAAACGCAGCGAAGGGATAAGGTTTAATTTTACAAATGTTAGTATTTTATTTATCGGGTCTGTATCACGAGCGAAAACTCCAATACCTAGATTCATAAATTTATGTATTGGGGGATTTATACACGATGCGAATTGATTCTGTATAATGATATTTGACGTGTGGCCGTTGAATTATAGAATCGTCGGACGAAATTGACACGAAGCTGTTTGATATTCTGTTTATTTCGGCCACACTGGCCATGTACAGCCTAGCCTTCGTTTCGCTTCGACAAAAGTATGTAATTAATTAAACACATTTCCTATATTTAGTGTGGTATTGAAACCACTTCGTGTCAATGTTAAACATTAATAGGTATGACCAATATTTCGCCGGTACTCGAATTTGTTCCTACAGTAGAATAAAATTACCACTCGAGAGTCGACTTGTGATCGAGTTTCTCAATAAATTAGAATTTTTTTAATTTCTTATAATTTTTTATACCACGAAATATTTCTCTTTGATGGCGAATTTGATCAAATAAGTTTTTTTTATAACTGATGCATGTAAAGCGCATCATTTGTTTACTATTTTTAGGGTGTAAAATAGGTAATTTGCGACGAGTTTTATTTCAGGAAGTAAAGTTTCTACAGGGAGTAAAGCACTGTTTGTTTATCCCCTCTACCTGATTACATGGTCAATACGGCACGTTAGAATATAAACAAACCCAATGATCGCGCTAAAAGACAACATTGAAAACGATTACTGTCTTATTCTGTTAATTACGATAAAATATTATTCAGATTCAGTCGATTATTACGAAAGTGTTATGAAGTTTTAACGTGGTTATTTGTTTTAATATTATTTTATTTCATTCGTGAACTACGCGATGCTCCGCTCGCTATAGTTCGATTCTGGTACGTACAATTTGTTTACTTTTTGATAATGGCCGCGTTCGATCAAATTTGTAATAATTTGTTTCTTTGTAGTGCCAGACGGTACCTAGCCAACTGAGCTACATAACGTTGCGACTTTTGTGAGTTTGGAGAGTATTTGACAGCAAATCTACAAAAATCATCGAAGTTGTTCATCACAATTCGCACTACATTATTTGCAAGCTACATATTTTGTTGAGTATCTATTTACACTCGCTTACTTCTTCGTAATATAAATGGTTCATATCTGGTGCTTCTTCTTCTTCTTCTCCTTAAGCTTATACTCATTATTTTTCATTATTAAAAATACCAATAATTTCGAAAATTTCTTCATTTGTCGATTTCGTGATATAACTTGATCATATGACATAACGTTGAATAAGTACGAAACCAACGCACCGGAGATTCTACTATACACTACATACTTGTTTGAAATACATCAACATTTCAATTTTTGTTATATTCAATCTGTCATTTTTAATTTGCCATGCTCTGAAATTTTTGTAAATATCTTCATCATATTTTTTCGACTTGTTAGAAGGTGCAAAACATAAAGAACACATTTTCTTATCAAGTAAATTTAAATGCGAATTTTTCAATTAATTAATACCTAATTCACTCTCTTTCGTCTTATCAATTTCCAATACCAAGTACAGAACACGATGGCTTTACATGCATCAGTTATAAAAAATAGCTTATACTATTTTTTTCTCCATTTACCTAATGTTTCTTTATAAAAGCAACTCAAGTGTTCTCTAGTTAAAGAGAACTCACAAAGGATGGGTAGTCGAGGAAGAAGGAAAAGAGCACAGTAATTCGAAACGAAAGATTAAAGTTATTTAGAGATTTGTATTTTTTACACGATTTAACGTTTTTCAAAGGCGCCGTAGAAAAGCGAAAAGAAAACTTTTACATCGTTTGTACAACAGCGAGAAAAGGAAAATTTTTAATATATGGTAGAAAAATATTACTGCTCGAGAAGTAAGTAAACGAGTCTAGCTCAAGAGCCATTTAATCATTAAGATTCGACAAAGAATATACCAATATCCCGATCAGTTTACTCAGGGTTACTGCATAATAACGCTCTAGTTACTTAATTACACTAACTAGTTAATTCACTCGAAAAATATCGGAAGATATTTAAACTATGGGAAATTTGTACTATTTTTCATAATTTATCCGTATTCGGAAAACGGACAAATGTGGAAAAAATCGTAATTTGAGATCTCCGTTTTGAATGTTTCAAGCAGTATTAAACTATGAAAAATTTAGTATCAGCCATCAATTTAAGTATACCATATGGCTATCATTACAGGAGTGCATAATATTGGAGGTAAGTAACTTTGGCTCCTGGCGCAGAACAACCGAATGATACAGTCATTATTACATAAATGTATAAGTCGATTTGCGAATTCTGCATTTCTCATCCAGCCTTGAACCCCAACAAAACATTAAATATTCAACATGATCTTTTTTCCTTGCACAATGCTTAGAATAGATGTAGGTAAACATTACTTTGCGTCGCAAATAACCGAAATGGCTGAGCGACGAAAAATAAACATAATTATTTAAAAAAAAAAAAAAAAAACTAGACACCTGCGCAAGCGCAGCTCTAACCGTGTGCGTAGCTTGAATTCTAAAATTACTGAGTAGTATTACTGAAATAACTTTTATGAGAAGTTATCAGTAAGTAGCCTAACCTAACATAAGCATACTTACTTTGGTATTTCAATTTGCCATGCCCCCCACCAACATCGCATAGTCACACCACCTCCCCATTCACTCAAACTGAAAACTAGATCGACCCATTGTTCGATTTTGAACATTTAAAATTTATTGCCCCAAAATAAGATAAGACTGCAGACCACAAATCGGAATCATTGTTCGATTTTGAACATTTAAAATTTATTGCCCTAAGCAAAGATAAGATAAGAACTAGACACGAACCATTGTTTGATTTTGAAAATTTGAATTTATTGCCCTGAGCCTGAGACGTGATTTCTGATTTTTTACCACCTGCTGTGCTGAAAAAATGTTTACCGCCTGCTGTGCTGATAAAGTTTGATTTTGAACATTTTAAATTTTTATTGCCCTAAAAAAGATAAAACCGCAGAGCACAAAGAGGACGTTGTGGCGTGACCATTGTTCGATTTTGAACACTTTAAATTTATTGCCCCAAGATAAGATAAGATATGAATAATAGAAAAGTGCCCTTTTCCCTTTTTTTATTCAAGTGAAAATTGCAATTATCTCGATAATTACTCATTAGATTCACACACAAATCTCATTGGCCCTCCGCCTTCATGAACTCTACATTCCTTGAAAATTTGACCCAAATCCATCCCATCATTAATGAGTTAACCTCGATAAACCTATTTCAAAATTTTATATTTCAAGACTGAAACCAATAGTGTGCTTACACACACTAAAAATTCCATCATTAAGTACCAATTGTACCACCGTGGTTTAAACCCAGTTTAACGATAATCTGCAGTTTAAGAACTTCTTTGCAAGTTTCTGCGCAAACGAAGCGTTTTTCGAGAAAATTTATAAGGATCCAAATTGTAGAGCAGAAAATTTCCTTTCGCCTATGTGTCGTCAGATTTTCGATTAGGCAAAATTTTCCGGGTTATTGTCCAGAAAAAGTAAAAACGGTTTTTCGACAATAACTCGAGGAATTTAGTCCAGTCGAAAATCTGACGACACGTATCCGAAAGAAAATTTTCTGCTCTACAATTTCGATTCTTATAAATTTTCTCGAAAAACGCTTCGTTTGCGCAGAAACTTAGAAAGAAATTCTCAAACTGCAGATTATCGTTAAACTGGGTTTAAACCACGGTGGTACAACTGGCCCTAAGGAGGATCCATATTTTAAACATTCCATTTTTTTTTGTCTAACTTCTCAAAGTTGTTTCTTTTTATGAGAAAAAAATTTCTCATTTTTTTAAATTTTCTTCTAATTGAATTTCAAATAATCTCTATAGTCTCACCCTCTTTTAGAAAAATGAAAAAAAAAACCTGACCTATCTTCAAATTTTTGCCTTATTTTGGTTATAACACAATCCATCAAAGTTGTTCCTTTTCATGAGAACGAATTCCAAGATTTCTATTTTGTGCTACTTAATTTAAAATTGTATACTTTGAGGCAACCCCATTTTTTCAAAAAAAAAGTGAAGTGTTTTTGATTTACTTAGTACCTAGGTATTTTATTTATCAGGAATTAATTTTCTATGTAGTTTTTATTTTTCCCCAAACTGAATTTTATACAACGTGGTGCCACTAGCCTCAATTTCACAAAAAAAAAAAATGAAAAAATGAAAAATGATCTATTTTTGAGATGACAAACAAGTGCATGACAACACTTAAAATCCAATTAAGGAGACAAATAAAAAATAGAAAATTACGAGTATTTTCTCGTAAAAAAGAACAAATTTAGATGCTGGGTAAAAAAGTTTGCCCATTCTTTTTTTTGGTCACTTTTTTGAAAAATTTGATCTCCTTAAAGTACCACTTGAAAATGAAGTTGAAAGAAAATAAAAAATTGCAAATTAATTCTCATGAAAAGGAGAAACTGATGACTTATAACTTAAAAAAGGCAATTTTTCAAAAATCTGTAGCTGATTTTTTCAATTTTTCTACAAAAAATGGTTAACTAGGGACCCCTTAAAATCCAGTTGGGTAGAAATAAAAAAAATAAGGAATTGTTTACACATAAAAATAAATAATTTGAAGGGAGAGCAAGACAAAAAAAAAAAATCCAAAAGTTCGTAAATTTAACGCTCCGTCCGAGCCATGACACAAGCTGTCCCAGAAAAACACTAACTGAAATTAAAAAGCTATTAAAAACATCGAAGCATTGGGGTCAACAAGAGACCAAGATAATCTACAAAGTCAAATCCAGAGCAAATTTTCACGAGACACCATTAGATGGACTTTATGGCAGCTTCTCGATGGGTTCTCGCTGGATAAACCATACGATATTGTCCAACTTACAAATGCCCTATCCAACTCAGTCTCTCTGGAAGAGCTTTTCATTACTTTTTGGAATTGGGAGGAGAGATGTAGTGAGATGAAATCATCTATAATTCAGTTAGGGGAGAAATGAATATGGTTCAGCTTAGTATTGTATATGCTGGAGTTTAAATGTTTACGGAACACGGAGGAAGCTCCTATACTCGAAAATAAAGTCCAATCAAAAATTTAAAAACTGCAGAAAATCGCCTTAGCGGCACTGACAAGTTCGTTAAGCAGGTAAAACATTTTTTTGTATAGAGATTTGATGATTTACTCATAATTATGAATGCTTATGCTTTTATGTTCATATCTTTGTCTTTCTTGATTATTTGTACCAATTGCTCTAATTATTTTAGCATCGTGTAGATCGCTTAATTTAGATGTTTTTTGATATGCAACTTATAGTATTTATATTTTTATTGCTTTAGCAAAATTATTTTCATCTAAACATCGCGAATTCATAATAGTCTCCTATTCAACCTGTCGTAGTGTGTAGGTAACTGGTATTTAAAATACCTAATAATCTTCATAGTAATATTGCCTATATTGTAAAAGACACATTGTGTTCCAAAGAACTCAAATACCAAAATTTGACATCTTTGATCACACTAACAAAGAAGTCCTTCCAAATTTTCCCCATCTCTCTCCAGTCTTCTATACTACGTTCAACTACATCGAAGAAGATAACACTCAAAAAAAGGACCGATCAGGCAGGAAAAAATTCCCAAACGAAGAACATCTGTCGCAAAATTATATATTTCCGTAACGCGTTAGCAAAACACTGATACATCGCTTGATAAATATTTTCTTACACCGGCAGCAACACACTAGACTCTCGTCGTATTTCAATCGAACATCGGGGAACGAAAGAAAACCGTGTAGGAATAGTCGAATCGAACACGTCTTTCACAGGGCCAAGCTGATGCGACGTTTACGATTGAAATTAATGCTTTTTAGTAGCATCGAGAATGGAATACGTGAATTTTTTAGGCGAATTTCTCAAAAGAAAGGGAAATCGGAATCATCGAAGGGAATTTTAGGAACAGGTAAAAACAGACGGCAATAAAGCAACCCATGAAACTGTTTCTTGCACCGAGAAAACAAAATCGTTAGTCTTACTGATTTCTTTCCCAATTAAGGATTCGCATAATATAATATATTCTAAATTTCTCAGATTCGAAGGAACGAAATCAACAAGTCGAACTCAACCAAGAACTTTGGGAATAGGTCCAAGGAGCCACTTCAATGTTGATCATCGTAACGAATTTGCATCGTAAATATATCATCAATTTGACAGATTTCAACACATTGCTAAAAACATTTTTTACAAAAATGGTGAATTTTGAAATAAAATTCAGAAAATTGGTTCAGATACTATAACTGACCCTAAGACTCGATCACGACCATTTTCGAAGCGATCTGAATCCTTCAGCAAAAGTTGAGTTTTCAATGTTTTCCGAGTTCTAAAAAAAAAATACATTTATCACTTCGTCACTTCGGATTTTGGGTCCCACTGTGCTAATCGACATCACATCAACATCAGGATTGAATTCTAAGTTGTTTACAGCGCGATCTGGAGCGATTCCAGTGCGTTGGAGAAAAACCAACTTTTGCTGGAGGTTCTAGATCGCTTCGAAAATGGTTGCAATCGACTCGGGAGGTCAACTTTTGTATATACTTGAACCAATTTTCAGAATTTTATCTCAAAATTCACAATTTTAGTAAAAAAAAAAAAACTGATTTACCAGTGGGCTATTTTTCAATTTCAAAAATTCGTCAAAAATCGAAAAATCAATTTCAGCGACTCGAAATTTGGTTCTGAGGTCTGAGTGAAATGCCCTACCAGTGAGCCAAATTTCAGCTCAATTGGAATTCAACCAATTTTCAGAATTTTATCTCAAAATTTACAATTTTTGTAAAAAAAAAAACTGATTTACCAACGGACTATTTTCGCCAATTTCAAAAATTTGCCAAAAATCGAAAAATCAATTTCAGCAACTCTAAATTCGGTCATGGTGTCTGAGTGACATGTACTATCAGTGAGCCAAAATTCAGCTTAATTGGAGTTGACAAGCTGCCAATGTTCCTTATTTGTGAGGAAAATGATTTCACAACATCGTTAGAACTTTTTACCTTTGCCCTTTTCTGTTACTTTCAGCACAACTAAGGTCATAATGAGTTTTCAGTTTCTTTCAAATAATTAATGAAACCCATCAAAGCAAAAAATAAAAGTAAAAGGTTTGCAAAAAGTAGCCATACATAAAACGTTGAGACAATCTCGCAAATATAAATAATTCTACGCCATTGCAACCCGCTACGATGATTTAATGCCTCCGCATTATCCTTTTAAATAGAGAAATTATACGGCTTAATTTTTTCCTTTCAAAACATACACTTCGTACATTTGAATGCGGCAAAAAGAACCCCGTTCGTCATCACGGAACTCTCGAGTGCAAATAAAGAAACCACAAGTATTCTCTCTTAAAACACCGCGTAATATTCTCATATAATCAATCTAATTAACCGATATCGCGATCAAATAAATGTTTGACAAACACGAGCCAGACCATATCTGCGTCACAAGACCTAGAAACCCTTTCTATGTATTTCGCAAATTAGGCCCATATATCACTCAATTTGATCCATTTCTTCCACACGCTCTACCCATCAAATCACTCGTGTTTACACGAAAATCAAACCGAATTTATATCTTTTTTTCTCGAATCGAGAATTCACTAAACAGATAAGAGAGAAAACACTCTCCGAGTAAGAGAGGATAAAGCGCAGCAGCCTGACAGTCTCCATTAGGAATAAACATTTAAACAACATCGCTTTATATCAGCTAATAAAGTATCTGGCTTGATTTTCGTTTTTATTTCGCTAACTCGAACTGTCATCTGTATAAAATGACCCTGATGCTGCCGCTTGTCGCTTGTGTCGGTCGACGAGACATTCATTTAGAGAAATAGCCCCGTTAACGCGACGCTTTAAAAATTTCTCAAATAAAACCTCCCACTCTTGGTGAGTACTATTTTTTCATCGCCGAGTTGGTGAATTTTTTTCCACTTCGAGGGAAATAATTCTTTTAAAAATTCCATTCGACCGAGCAATTTCAAAACGCTTTTATGTGTCTAGTAATAGGAAAAAGAGTGGAAAAATGGCGTTTAAATTTTAACAACGGCCAGACAATTTCGAATTAAATACTTTCATTGACCAATAAACCATACACACCAGTCATAAATCCGGCATCATTACATTATCCAGCCCACACACCTCCTTTCTCGGCCCCCTTCACCCTGAGGACTATTTTGAAATCACCTTATATAAACGTAGCGTGCGAAGAAATCGTATCTACTCGTACGCATCGTGAAAAACCACATCAGTGAAAATCACCGCAAAATTAGCTACCAACAGTTTGTCGCAAGTGCCGGATACTATGCGGCTTTACAAATGAAAGAAACTTTAGTCACTTGAAATATCACGGTTTCACAACGAGCGATAAAAGGTATTAAAATACCCCCTCGTCTCTCGTCCTCGCTTCGTCGCCGTACCATTCTTCCTCATCCTGGAAAGTTAAACCCTTCGTATCCTTCTGCCTGGCATACGGCGCGGACTAGCTCTTACCAACGCAATGACGCCTCGTATATCTCCCTTTTTTCTCAAACAAGTGCTCAACTTTTGTGGCATTTGCGAAATGGCAAACGCATTATTGTATTCGCGATTATAACACGTGGCATGTGATACGTCGCATACGTGACTACGGTTTGACAGCCTTGGTTCGTACCGTAACGCACGCCCAAGCACACGATTCGTGATGAATAAAAATTTAATCCGGGTTCAATTTGCAGAATGAAAAATTAAGTGCTGGACACAAGAGTCGAGAACTAGTTTCGGCAGGGAACATGTGGATTGTGGAAGAGGAATTTTTAAATAAATTTCAAAACATGAACCAAAAAAAACAACAATAACAAAGTGTCTAACAAGATCTCAAAACCAAAAAAAAAAAGACTAAACACCTGCGCAAGCGCAGCTCTAACAGTGTGCGTAGCTTGAATTCTAAAATTACTGAGTAGTATTACTGAAATAACTTTTATGAGAAGTTATCAGTAAGTAGCCTAACCTAACATAAGCATACTTACTTTGGTATTTCAATTTGTCATGCCCCCACCAACATCGCATAGTCACACCACCTCCCCATTCACTCAAACTGAAAACTAGATCAACCCATTGTTCGATTTTGAACATTCAAAATTTATTGCCCCAAAATAAGATAAGACTGCAGACCACAAGTCGGAATCATTGTTCGATTTTGAACATTTAAAATTTATTGCCCTAAGCAAAGATAAGATAAGAACTAGACACGAACCATTGTTTGATTTTGAAAATTTGAATTTATTGCCCTGAGCCTGAGACGTGATTTCTGATTTTTTTACCACCTGCTGTGCTGAAAAAATGTTTACCGCCTGCTCTGCTGATAAAGTTTGATTTTGAACATTTTAAATTTTTATTGCCCTAAAAAAGATAAAACCGCAGAGCACAAAGAGCACGTTGTGACGTGACCATTGTTCGATTTTGAACACTTTAAATTTATTGCCCCAAGATAAGATAAGATATGAATAATAGAAAAGTCCCCTTTTCCCTTTTTTTATTCAAGTGAAAATTATTATCTCGATAATTACTCATTAGATTCACACACAAATTTCATTGGCCCTCCGCCTTCATGAACTCTACATTCCTTGAAAATTTGAACCAAATCCATCCCATCATTAATGAGTTAACCTCGATAAACCTATTTCAAAATTCTATATTTCAAAACTGAAACCAATAGTGTGCTTACGCACACTAACTAGCAGTGCTTTGGATATAAATTTTTCAAAATTTAAAATTTAAAAAATAGACATTCGTTTAGACCATTTTAACCATTTTCCTGAGCACTTGGAAGACCGACGCACGTGTAGAATGCCCTCTTCTTCGAAGAAAACTTCCGTATATTGTCAGAAATGTAAAATTTATGCATGTTTTACAAATAATTCTAACTGTTTTAAATTATTTCATACAAAATGAAACCATTTACTCGTGTTTTAGTAGGTAATAAGTTTCAATTGTTTCGAGTTATTTCAGTCAAAATAAAGCCATTTTTACCATGCTTTTATATACTTGGTATGTATGTATGTATGTCTATGTATGTCTCATGGAACCAAGAGTATGTTTTCAACCAATCCTCTCTCATTTAATATTTTACTGGAATTGAAAGAACATAGTGCTCACATTAGGGGTTTTCGAGGTCGCTGAATTCGATTTTCGAACTCAAATTTACCCCCGACCCCAAATTGAGCCCCTATGAGGGGGTTCAATTTTGAAAATTTCAGAAAATCACAACATTGGTATCGAAATGTAGGTTTTCGAGGTCGCTGAATTCGATTTTCGGACTTAAATTTACCCCCGACCCCAAATTGAGCCCCTATGAGTAGGTTCAATTTTGAAAATTTCAGAAAATCACAACATTGGTATCGAAATGTAGGTTTTCGAGCTCGCTGAATTCGATTTTCGAACTCAAATTTACCCCGACCCCAAATTGAGCCCCTATGAGGGGGTTAAATTTTGAAAATTTCAAACTTCACAACATTGATATCAAAATGTTTGTTTTCGAGGTAGCTGAATTCGATTTTCGAACTCAAATTTACCCCTGACCCCAAATTGAGCCCCTATGAGGGGGTTCAATTTTGAAAATTTTCAAATAAAATATTTTCAACGACAAAAAGAGTTAAATAAAAATGTAAAAAATTTTTTAAAAACCACGCTTTTATTTAAAGTTGGTCACTTTGTAAAATGTTATTCATAGGGAAAGAGTAATGCCTTAAAAAACAAAAAATAAAATTTACTTGAATACAAAAATGTGTCATGAAAATTTTTTTTTCAAAAATTTTGATGATGAAAATCGTGGTGGGGCGTTAATTGAAAAGGTATTCGTTTGCTCCTCGCACACCCCACCACGCTTTTCATCATTAAAATTTTTGAAAAAAAAATTTTCATGACACATTTTTGTATTCAAGTAAATTTTATTTTTTGTTTTTTAAGGCATTACTCTTTCCCTATGAATAACATTTTACAAAGTGACCAACTTTAAATAAAAGCGTGGTTTTTTAAAAATTTTTTATTAAATTTTGTTCATCAATTTTTTTATGGATGTTTTATGAATGAGTATGGTCGTATATGACCACTGATAATTTTGGGCTCTCTGAGCCCTCTTGGGGAGGGGGGGGGGTCCATGATCCAAAAAAACACAACTTTAGTGGATTAATTGATTGTTCTTGTAAATATTTGAAAAAATCCAAACTTTAATAACTCAACTTTATACAGAAAATGCGTATTTTCTCACTCAAAATTGCAAGTTTTTTCAAAAATTTTTGCTCGAGCGAAGCGAATACAGTATTTTTTTCATCGCATTTCGTAAAATTCAAAACTTTGGGTACTTAGATTTGGTATATTGTCACATTTTCCTCAGAAAAATTCTTTCAGTTCGTTAAGGTTTGAGGACAATGTTTTCTCTGCTTAGGGGCGCAAAAAAAAATAAAGCTCTCACCATAATCGATCAATTGTTATTTGCAATTTTGTATTTTTTCTTTGTTTTCGAAGAAAAAACGAAAATTTTTATTTCTAAATGACCACCTCGGAAAGTTGGACGAATTGAGAAATATAGAATGGTTCCTATTACGAGAAGGGTAACTCGTCCACTCCATAGTTTCACAGTACCATGTTCACTACACGTTGGGGTTAATTAACAGGGGGGGGGGGAAGAATACCATATTTACTATATCGATTTAACGACGTATTTACCAAGTTGACCAATTGCCTAAATAATCCAACACAGTTCTCACTACTGGCTAAATCATTTATTGGCGAAATAAATAAACTACCTGAATCTCAGATTCTAGGCATACCAAATTAACTATTATATCAAATAACGAGCCAGATTAGACTACGTACCACATTGACTACAGTGACTACGGATGCCAAGCAGAGTAACGTCTGACCAGTACGTATCCTCCGAAGGCGATCCAAATAGTGAAGAAAGTTCAGAACGTTCAGTCTCATTACCCAAGCGTTATGAGACTGAGGCAGGGATACCAACCACCTTACCTACTAGTGTTGCACAGGGAGAGTGGCCATAAGTTACCTAACAGAATTAAATTTTAAAAATTTATTATAATGTAAGTATGTGTATTGTATTTGTATACTCAGTTTGAAAATTACCCGATTTGATCAGTTAAAAATTAAAATTTACCTTACCAAATTTCGAAGATTCAATTAAATTTAAAAATGACTAATTTCAAATTTTCATCAAATGAAAATTTTTCAGATTTTGAATTTTTTACCAGTTTGAAAATTTATTGGATAAAATTATTAAAAACCACAAAAATTCTCAGTTTTATCAAATTTTGAAATATTTTCAATTTTTATTTTTTATCGAATTCTAAAATAATTTCAAAATTTAATACTAACCCATTGAGTGAACCTGGTAAACAGGATAAAAAAATGAGGTGGAGTATTCCTCATTTTTGAATTTGACGACTACTCAAAAATTCTCGAAGTGATTTTTTTCTATTTCCAAAATAAAAATATGCTAAAAAAAACAAAAAAATGCATGAAACTGTTGTGACCAAAAACAAAACTATAATGATGTGAAAATTTTTTGTGTATCCCACGCCAAAGAATTCTCAACTCTGAAAATTTTTTTGTGGAATTGAAAAAGCTACAACTGTGGTAGTTCCATTTTTTCGATAACTACAAATGCCCATTTCAGAAAATTTTCAGACTTCAATACCATCGGAAGCTGAATGAAGAGTGAGACGGCCCTAAAATTTCATTAAAAATAATAAAATCTCATTTTTAGAATTTCAAATTCAAGGTAATTAAAGTTTATAATAAATATAACATCAACAAATTCGAAAAAAAAATTCTCCTAAATTTAAAAAAAGAATCAAGCTGAAAATTCAAATTTGTGCACAAAAAAAATTACATCTATAATTCATTTGAACAGTTTTAAGAAAAAAAAATCTTCAAAACAGTATCCAAGAAATTTTGAAAAAAATTTGAACGTCAACTTTGCAGTAAATAAATTAGAGCAAAAGCAACATACCTATACTTTAATCACACGCTCTATACACACCATTCAAAATCTCAATAAACTAACTTTTCTATCGCGACATAGTAAAATAACATAAATTATAATGAAATAAACAACACACGCCATTCCATAAACACTTTGAGTTAAAATTCCCTCAAAATGTTATTTTTATGATCTACATCGAACATACCGTATGGGTAGGTAGGTACTTCATAATGATGATGATGAGGTGAAGTATCGGGGTGGTGAATACTTTACAAGGGGAACATTCTCGTACATCTACGAGTCCTGGGTTCGATAAGTATTCCGAGTGCTCTGCCAACACGTATAAAATAATTCCGCGCGCCAATATTTCGCGAAAACTACGAGAGGTGGATTTCAACCCGCTTACTTTGCAGTACCTTCGATAGATATCAAATGTACGTATATAAATTTGCGTCTTATCGAGAAAATGTGATTATAACTGCGTTTGAGCGAAATTTTATCGAATCGTTATTTTAATTCTGAATCGCAAATCATTCAATTTTGTTTTGGAAATCATTCTCTTTTGGATGGAGTGAAGCCCCCTCAAAATTGCCCCGAGGCGGTAAAAGAGGAAAAAAAGTATTTTTTTTACTTTTGGAATTAGGAAAATTCATAAAAAAAAACTTTGAAAGAAATCCGAAGATTCAAGTGAAAAACGTGGGTCTTCTTCTCTTCTGATATGGAATGACCCAAAAAGGATTTTTTTAAATAATTAAAAATGAAAAAATACTTCATTAAAAAGAATAAAAACTTTGCAATTTTGATACGAAGGTGAAAGAAAAGAATTCATTACCGAATGATCTGAATTGTAACTCCAAATACACAATTGGTACATATAAGAAAACCGAGAGTTTTTCTCTGCGTAATATTTTCATATCTTCTTAAGATGTTACATCGTCCGAATGTTTGACTGCAGCTGACTCTAAATAAATTTTTGATGTTTCTCAAAAAGCAGTTTTAAAGTTTTTCTTATAGTGGGAGTGGAATAGCGTACGTTTAGACAAAGTCTGGACATTTTGGCGAGAAATTTACGAAAATTCAATTTTATTCTGTAAAATGTTTTTTTTCCCTAGAATTTTTTCATTCCAAAAAAAATTAAAAACAATTGAGACTTTCGTATAATATTGAATTTAGATTTTTTTCCAAACATTTGAAAAATCACCTTTATGCCATTCGAATATTACTTTCTTTTCTTCAAATACGAAAATTTGAATCTTCAATTTCACCAACACTAATTTCATCTGGTTTTTCATCACAGCCAGATTAGATAAAAAATGTTCGTATAAATTATGAACATAGAACGTTATTTAATAATTATAGAAAGTGGTACTGTTTGTTGAACCTGCAAGTAATACTTATGGATTCAACTTCCGATTAAGCTAAGTATATTTTTACTGAAAAAGTTGAGAATAATATTCTTTTTCAAAAAAATGTATTTTTTTTTTTTCAATTCCAAAACAATTGCCGAATTTTTTAATTTAAATTTTTTTTGAGATTGGTAATATACCTTTGCTGCCATCATAGACCTTATACCAGATCTCAAGGACCCTTCGGTAAATTGGAGACTGTTTTCGATAGTCACGTCGAAAACCGGCAAATTACGAAAGTATTTCATCGCCTGGCTTCCTTGCAACCTACTGAGCGACTCGTGAGAGGTTCAGAACGTCATGCTAATATCCGGTACACTCCGGTGCAGCTTCAACTTCGACTTCTATGACTGCGTCTTTACCGACGTTGCGTTGATTTGTTGTTTTTCAGAACTCAGCGATGGTCCTGGGGCGATTTCAATCTCTTCTCCGGTATCGTTTGACGTAATATTTGCGTTCTTTGTCACCTTCTTCAAGTCTAGCTACAGTGGAACAAAACTTCGTCTGCGGTCATCACCTTGTAAATTTCCCAAACCAGAATTACATGCACGATTATTTCTTTGAGCGGAGGGAGTTTGCACTGATCCCGAACTACTGCTGCCGTGGATAATTCTTAATTTCCCATCGATTTCAAATTTTTCTCGTCTTAATTTAACAACTTCTTTTAAATGAGCCAAGTGATATTCCAAAAGTACTCTAGCATTCGATAAACTTACTAATGGTGTAGGTATTTTTCAAAAAGGTGTAAGTAATTTTGTTTAATTATCGCGCAATTTGTACAGATCAGTTCGATACCTACCTACATTATCGCATTTAGTTTACGAACTTCTCTAACCTCAAAGTCAACCACCAAATTACCGAACTACCAGCATCTGACATCAAACGAGTAACAATTTATTCTGTTCGTGCCTCATCCCACACGTTAGCATTCGACCCCATAGTAACGTAAATTCGAATAAAGAAAATAAAAATACGCCAAAGTAAAAGCACCGAGGTAAATGTAGGTATATGGAAGTGATTAAACATTATGTAAACGATTTATGGTAAAACATGAAGCAATAAATTGCCATGTTTCGAAGTTACTATAACGAATAAATCACGATTTTTACAAAATAAATAAATAAATAAATAAATAAAAGGTCCTACTACGAACGTGTTATAGCGCATCCATTAGATAAAACTTTTTCCCCTTTATTAAACTGGGTCCATATTGTTGAACGAGTAATATTTATAGTTCCCTATATTACCTAGCTAGAGAATGAAAGGCGAAAAAGAATGTAAATTAGGACCCCGAGCTTATTGAGGACGTAGACGATGCGATGAGAATCTGTTCCAATAATTTTCTCGTCGTAGGGGCATTCTTACGGAAAATTTATGTAGGTACCTTTTTCAACGGACTGCTAATTAAAATTCATATCGTACTACAATACGATTATTAGTTAGCTCTATGTGCATTTTTGTGAAAGAATCCACGAGCAACATTTTTTCTTTTCAACTGACGAGGAAGTGCCAAGGTTTTTCGGATACATGATAAATTTTCGACCATAACAACTGAAGAAAAAACGCGAACGTGAGGTTTCAACTTAGGTAAAGCATTATAGTGGTTTCTTAAATTCGCAATGTAGTATCAATTAACCCCAAAAGCGATTTCACGTTCAGAAATTTCTGCAAAGGGTTAAATTAGGCAAAAATTTGGCAAATTCAGAACAATAAATTTGTTACATTCGGAAAAATTATGATTTTTTTTCGTGTAATACACTTTGGAATTTAGTCCGCAGTTTTTTTTACTCCTTTACACTGTCGTTTTTACAACCACAGTTCTACATGTATATTTTTTATTGTCTATTTTCTCAAAATTATATTTGTGGCTTAAATGCGATTATTATTCATTTTGAAGTGAATTCGTCAATAAATAAAATTGTGAAAATAATGACGAAAATCCATTTTCAAGGACCACTTTTTTTCAAGAGTCCACCAACTTTTCATTTGTAGGTCAGCCTCCATTTGAAAAAATTTTCAAACTAAAGTTGTAGTTTGAGATTCTTGAGATAATTGCGTTCATGACAAAAATTTTGATTGCACTCCTCTCACCTGTTCAATTTTGAATAATACTTACGAAAATCATGCATTTCGCAAAATCGGAGCAGTGGGAAGGATCCAATCGATATTTTTATCGTAACCAAAATTATTCCAATCATCTCAATCTACAACTTTTGTTGGAATTTTTTTTTAATTGGAGCTTTACGTACAGATATAGAGAATTTTTTTGATAAGAGTACAGATATAGACCCAATTACAGCAGAAAACAACAACTAAAAATAAGTTCGTAAGTTTTGTTTGAAGTTCGAGTTTTCTCCATCACTTCAACAGTAACCAATAATCAAGTAGAGTAAAGCACTCAAGTTTGAATGAAGATTGCTCCCTCAAAAATTGTGATTCGAGTAAAAGTATTTAGATGGCATTCTGAAGTGTGACCATTTCACGCTATGAAATGCTTAAATAACACTTTAAAATTAATTTCAAACATCAATTTTCAACCTTTTTGAAAAATTCGTCATTTTGCACTTCAGCACCTCAAAAAAAAAGTTGTGAGGTAAGATGCGATGAAATTGGAACTTATAAGTTCATATTTATATAATTTTTTTAACGAGCAGTTCAAACTCTTTCAAGCATTCTTGTTTTTTTTTTTTTTTTTTTTTTTTTTTTTTTTTTTTAATAAATAAAATCTCTCATATATTGGATTAAAAAAATTTCTTGAAACTTTGGAGAAAATAATATTTGGATTTTTGGAACGAAAACTTCATATGTGGCCGTCCATGGAAAAAGGGACCTAGTGTCACATTTTGGGTGAAATGACTTATGAGCGGATTCGGTATCTCTGAAGTCTTATCTATCGATCAAATCTTCTCCCAGGTGTCTAACTTCAAAAATGACCCCACAAAACCCCTTTTTGTACTCAAAATCTTCATTTTTATTCAATTTTCAAAATCCATGAAAAAAATGTCCTAGTGTCTCGAATTCACACTTTTAGCGATATACAGTCACGAAACTCGCTCACAACATCCTAATAAGTTGGACCTAGTTGAGGATGAAGTTTAATATCATTACCATACGTCAGATTAAATTAAAATTGCACTCAAGTTGAAAATTTAGATTTTTTTACACTAAGTCCCTTTTTTCATGGATTACCGAATTTCGGAAAAAACCTGATATAGCCCCACTACATGTCATCGAATTCAAACTAAATATTGATATAACGTCACAAAACTTTCTCAGAGTATCCTAATATGTTGAATCTAGTCGAGAATAAAGTTTCATCAGGATTGGTGGCGATTAAAACCAATTCGCGCATAAGTTAAAACTTTAAACGCGTTTATCTCGAAATGGGATTTTCATACACTAGGTCCCTTCTTTCGTGGACGGTCACATATATTTTTATGCAAATAAATTTCTTTATGATACCTAAAACAAAATTTTATACTGTAAGTACTCTTCATCATATTATGAACTTGATTTGAAATATTTAATTTTTTAACAATTCATTAAATTTTAAGAACTCGCCCGTGATGCGAGTATTGAAAAAATACTCCTTGAAAAATTCAAAAATTTGAGTATATTCGTAAGATAGGTACTTCAAAATTTCATCAATTCTATTTTAATAAAAATCGAAATTTAAAAAATCGTTAGATTTTGAAGTTGGATTTTTTTAAAGTGATGTTCAGCAAAATTCTAAAACTTGATCGATTTTAAAATTTAAATCGTATACAAATGCTATTCTCACGTTTATTTTCGGAAGAAGTATCAACAATCGAAAGCATGTATTGTAATAAAAATCTGGAGAGCATGGAGCTGAAAAAAACTGTTAATAGCTACTAAAGCTAACACATGGTAAAATGAATTTGTACTTGCAGGCTTCCAACACACACGACTTTGCTAATCAAAGATCAAACCAATCGTCGTCGAAAATCACATTCAACTTTCTAAAAAAGAATCCGAATCCCCGTATTACAACACTTATCACTCCTTCTCAACCCCCTCTCCCCACACACTCAACCAAATCCATCAACCACAACCGTTCAAACTCAAGTGCTAGAATTTCCACAGTAATAAGCTTCAATTGCATAGTATGTACTTATCTCTCGACGTCTCGAGATGGTAAATATTGTTAATTGCAAATTTCCCTCGTCAAAGTATTCCGCATACGGGATACGCTATCTTTTCAAAACAACTTCTCTCCATACCTCAACCTTACCCAAGTAAACAACATATCAACTTTCTTAACACATCACACACGTACATATATTATGTACCTTAAAAACACACGTCATCGTCATGTTACTTCGCGAAAAAGCTTCTCATAACATTTCAACGTTATTCAAATTTTCCAAGCCTATGGTACAGGCAGATGGAGGTTTTCTATCGTACACTAATGTCGCAGCACCGAGACGCCATATTCAAATTTAATCGACACTCGTTCCGATGTAATATCCCCGTTCCAGGGGGCCTAAACTTATGCCCTGCCATACAGACGATCGGTAACTAGTGATTACGTACGTATAAAATCGCTAAATTCTACCAGTATGACATATTTTCCACATCTATCATCGGCTGCACGCCTTTTATCAATGGTTTTTTCTCTCAAATGACAGCTCAAATGGTGAAATAATTTTACTCTTCAACTCTATACGAACCAAAACACATCTACGTACCCATCGCAATTTCGATTCGGCGTGCTTTTTAATTATTTCATTAATCAAATAAATCCCCAGTTAATGTATCGTTTGCATTCTTTGCAACGGTCCATCGATAGTTTTTATCTGTTTTTCACATACAGGGCTCGGAAGTTATTACTTCAATTTCAAAATCACAACGAGGACTAATTCAATCATTTGAAAAAATGACAAATTTTGACCAAAATGACTAATTTCAGCAAAATAAGGATAATTTTTTGACGATCTGATATTTTGTATAGAATAAAAATTCTAGAAAAAATGTCAATATACCTATGATACGTATTTTTTTAAAAACAGACTAGGTAGGTACGATTTTTTTTTACTTTTTGAGGGATTTTTGTCGATGACTCATTTTCACAACGAGTAAGTAGGTAGAAACATTTTCTATTTTTTTAATACCTATTTCATTTTTTTTTTTTTTTTTGAAAAAACTTTTCTTGAATTTTTTTTTTGAAAAAACTTTTCTTGAATTTTTTTTTTGAGATTATTTTTTTCAGTAATTTTTTTTAGACTTTTCAGAATAATTATTTCTTAATCATCTTTTTCACACTATTTTTTAAGGGGCTATTTTCACTAAATATTTTTTTAATCCATGCAAAACCATCTTCATTTTTTTCTAACAATTTGAACTTCGTTAAATTCGAATATGGACTACTAGCTTTGCGGTATTCATTTTATAATAAATTAACGGTCTAGTAAGTATTTTTTGATTTTCAACCTCACAACATCCAACAGGACAAAATCGAAGATATTAACATAATTTTTTCATTACGCTGAGAAAAATCCCAGTAATTCAACCAACTCATTCTGGGTCAGGAGATCGTCAAACAAAAGAACGAGTACAGAAGTTGAAATTTTTCTTCATCTGGAAGACCTTCAAAAACTGACAACTCTGTCGAGCTCATACTCGAGGCTCATCTCTCGACATTTTCAATGCTGAGAAATTCTAAATTCGAATTTCAACTCATAAATAACACACTTTGGGACCTCTGGTCACCAAAAAATTATCTTTCGAGAGTCAATATGGAACAAATCAAGCTATAAACTTGAAAGTTCCCTCTCAGCTCTCTTGATGAAAAAATCTTCATAGTCAATACTGATCAAGTAACAACACTTGTGATCAACGTCATAACATTACAATGTACTTTATTACTACTCGTAGCTCAAGCATCAAACTCAGTTACCGGTACACCATTAAATAATCAAAGCGGTCGTAAAACCACACCCCATGAATTCTACGTATCCATTCACTGAATACCATTATATTATGTCGAATTACCTTTGAAGATCTCCATTGAAGAAAAATTTCAACTCCATTTTCACTAAAGTCGAAAATTGGAAACAAAATTTTTTCAATAATTTTTCAAACGTTTATTCATACGTTCGAAGAGGGGGGAGGGGGGGGAGAGGTTGAAGATCATTTTTTCACTCTTCTCTGCAAAGTTTTTACTTAAAATGGCATTTGCTGTTTTTTTTTTTTTTTTAAATTATTAAAACTTTGAATAAGAATACCAACAAAAAAAAAAGATAATAAAAGTCAAAAAATGTGATTTTTTTTAATAAGTTGGATTGAGGGTAATTCCAGCAATAATTATCAATAACATTTTTACGTGAAAGGATATTTGTTTTTTTTTTCTTGTTTTTTTTCAGCAAAAACTTTGAATGCAAAAGCCAAAAAGGTAGGTATAACTTTTTCATAGGAGTGCGGTTTGAGGGTAATTCCTTCACTCAACTGTGACGTTTCTACATGAAATAGTATTCACCGTTTTTTCTCTTTTTTTTCTTATTTTTTCAACAGAAACCTTGCATGTAAAAGCTAAAGAATAAATGAAAGGAAAATATGGTCCAAAACGGATTCATTTCTTCATAGAATGGTTTAAGGGCAATTCCTTAACTCATCTGTGACATTATTACTTGAAATTGTATTCACTTTTTATTATCATTTTTTCAACAAAAACTTTCAAATAAAACTCCAAAAGAATAAATTAATGGCAATATAAACCAAAATGGGCCAAATCTTCATACATGGTTTGAGAGTCAATTTTCCATTCATCTGTGACGTTTTAATGTAAATAATATTATTCAGATATTGCTTCTCTTTTTTCTCAGTAAAAACTGTAATTAAAAAACCAAAACTCCAAAAAATGAAATGGCACAAAATTTTAAGAAATGAAAAAAATTGTACATTCTCAGAAAAGAGACAAAAAATGAACACTTCCGAGCCCTGTGCACATGCAAAAAGTCCCAATCGAATCTCCTCATCCCAAGCTTGGTGTACGTAGGTATTCATTTACAGACAGACATATACCACAATTATTTTTGAAGAAAAGGCTTCACTAGTTCTTTGAAAAAAAATCCCAATCATTTTTCGAGAAAATTTTAATATTTATTATGAAGAAAAAGTGGACTATCTGTGGAGAAAATTATCTCTAAATTTCTTGTCTCAATTTTTTCGAAAAAATAACTTTTTTATTAGGTATTTTTTCAAAAAAAAAAAAAATCAGGAAAGAAATCTCTTATTTTTTAGAGAATAACAAATTTTAATTCTTTGAGAAAAAATCTCAAACTTAATTGTCTCAATTGAAAAAAAAACTTCCATTTTTTTGAAGCAAAAATTTTTTAAGTAAAATATTTTTTCAACTCCATGCAAGTTTAAAATACTCATTTTTTTTCTTTTTAATGAAATCATTTAAAATTTTTGAAAAGAAAATCTTTACATTTACTTTGAAGTAAAAATATTTTATTTTTGTGTGGACCAATTTTTTTTTTTTTGAAAAATGCCTAAATCTCAAATTTTTGGAGTCAATATCATATTTTATTTTAATGCAGATTTTTTTTACCTACTTTTTTTTGAATAAATAGTAGGTATATTTTTTTGGAATAAAAGGTTTTTTCAACTTTTTTGAAAGAAAAAGACTAATCATTTTTTTGAATTTCCCCCTTTTTTTAAAGAATAAACCTATGTACTTTTAGAGATGAAAATCTATTTCTATAAAGAAAAATTTCTGAATTTTTTGGAATAACAATTTTTTTCAACTTTTTGCAGTATAAAGACTTCTACTTTTTGAAAAAAAGGTCATTGTTTGTTTGTTATTGTTTTTGTTTTTTTCAAGAGAAAAAAATCTCAATTTTTTGAAGTAAAATTTTTTTAAATAGGAGTAAATTTTGGAGAAGAGCGATTTCTCAATTTTTTGAAACAAAAAATCTCCAAAAATATTTGAAGTACCTTGAGTAAAAATTGTTTGATCGGGCCCTTGAGGAAAATCCAGGCTCGGTGCAAGTGCACTTTTTGCCCCCCCCCCCTCTCGCCATCGCTGCTCCTTGGCACGTATTACCATCCCCATATTTTCCCACCACGCCGTTTATATTAATTAAATCCACACCACGGTGGAAAAAAAAACTGGCAATAGCGTTCCCAAAGGGATTAAGTTGATCTGCCGCCGACACGACCTCGGTGAGATCCGGCGGCAGGGTGCGAAACTAACACACGTTGGTTGAGCTTTATTGAGTGCCCACACAGACACAACATACAACACGGTAGAAGTATTTTTTTTAAAAAGGCAAAATGAAAATTCACCTCATTTGTAACAATACGTTATACTCGTCTATTTCAGCGAGGTCGCCGCCACCACCGCGGACACAGTCCAAGTTACAAACCCAATTTACTATACGAATAGTCCAGCATGATTCGTCTCTCCTGCGCTCGTTTCACACCCTGTCATACCACGTCGTATCACTGGTACGAAATATTTTAACGTAAATTACGCATCGCGCGTATTACTTCGCTATTTATCAAAATTGACATTTTGCAACACGCCCCCGACCACCCAGCTCTGCTCTCAAAGCTCGCTTAACCGACCATATAGAACATATAAGACGAGTATGGAGTAAGTACGCGGCGGCGGGTTCATAAGGTATACATTGAAAATGACACGTCATGATTGTTAAAATACTGTATACGCAACACGCGCGTCTGACAACGATGTTGATAAATTGAAAACTACAACGAACGCGCGTCATCTCCGCCCAAACTCCCTCAGCACCGCCAAAGGCTTCGCACGTAACGTTATTTTTCTCGTATAAAAATTACAGAGTATATCGCGTCGAGGTGCAGATTTTTCTACGAAGTACAAAATTCACGGAGGAGTATATTATCAACTCACGTACATAATATACCGGTCATGTAAGTTTTTTTTTTCTCCCCAACATTTTCCCATCATAATTTGCACATTTTCCAGAATAGTTGCTGAGTAGCCAAAATACGCCTCATTTGCGAAGTCGACACTAGAATTAATCGTGTCCGCTCGTCAAACTAATAGCTCGAGGCTCGATACCATATTTTGCATAAAGTTATCATCCTATCGTATTTTTTTTTTTTTTTTGCAAGATAGGCAAGTCCTAGGTACATGTGATATTTACGACATGACATCGAGCAAATAAATTTTCCAATTGGGACGAACTGTCTTGTCACACAATAAATATTAGGTATATTTTGGTCGGAAAAAAAATAAAGCTCAACTCACGACAGGTCCCTCTTCAACACCTCTTTCTATCTATCAATCGATTCCCCCAAACGTCGATTCGCTTACGTCAAACACCACCATGTCAAGATAGATACTCTTCCAGCAAAATACACGTCTCACCGGTAGAGGTTCGGGGGGCGGGGTGTCAAAGAAAAACATCGTACAACACAGCGGAAAAAATTATACGTAACAGGTGCACGAGAAAAACCGAAGCCACCGACCACGGTTGTAGAGAAGGTGGCCAGATAGACAGGCAGAGTGGGTGCACCGACCTAAAACTATACAGGGTGTCCGGGGAGCACTGTACAAAACTTCAGAATATGGATATAACCAGGTACCACTAACAAACGCGTAGTGTCTAACTCAAAAATTGAAGGGGCAAGGGAAAATAAAATTGAGAACTAATGACTCATAACCGCCCCCCTCTCTGCGTCTCTGCTATTTTTTCAATACTTTTGCAGGCAGCTCCTAAAATCAGGCCAAAATTTTGAAAACTTGAAATTGTTGATAAAAAAATAAACATTTTCTGTGTAATCATGATGAATTATAATTTACCTAATCGTTGACTTAATTGGTTTCCAATTTTTTAAATCAAAATTTTTACTTTATATGCAACTTTCAATTCTTGAAAACTGCCAATTTTCAATTACCAAATTTGTAGAAAAAAGTCAATTTTGAATTTTCAAATTAATGACCAGTTTCTCAAGTTTTTAAACTTTAAAAAGTTATTTGTTTTGAAACAGTTTTCAGTTTGGTATTTTTGATTTCAAAAAAACGTCATTGTTTGAAAATTATTGTTTTTTCAACTCTTCAATTTTCAATTTTTGAAAATTGTTTGCCTTTTCGAAGTTTTATTTCCCAAACAATTTTCAATATAAATTTCAATTTATGAACAATATTCAATTTTTAAAAATTCTGATATCTAAAAACCTCTGGATTAAAAGAAATAAAAATTTTGAAGTTATCAATCTTCAAATGTTCTTATTTTCAAAATATAAAAAAATTTCAATTTTTGAAAACCTTTCGATTTTTTTAAAAATAGGTAGATAGTTGTTTCTAAAAATATGTTTGTTGAAAAAAAAAAATTATAATGCCTAAAAAAATCATAGTTCGAAAAAAATCAATTTTGTGTGGTTTGCAAAAATATCAATTTTTAAGTTATTAAAATTTCCTATTTTTCAAAATTTTTAAATTTTAAAGCTTTTTTCTCATTTAAAAAAAAAATCCAATTTTTGGAGACTTTCAAGTTCACGAGTTTGAAACAATTTTTTATATTTCGTTTTTGAGGAGTTCTTTATTCTACATAATTATAATTTATAAGTAATGGTGAGAAGAAATGTTTTTTTGGACAAAAAGTCGTTCATTTGTAGAAAATAGAATCTCTCAATTTTTCAAAAAATCTCACCTCTTACCTACTTTTTCTTAGTAAAAATATGTTTTTTTTTCTTCTTTTCTTTTCTTTTTAAAAAAATGTCTCTTATTTTTAGAGAAAAATAAATCTTAATTCTTTGAGAAAAAAACTCAATTTTTCATCCTAATGACGATAGGGTTTCGCGAAATTATAATTTGCCGACGACTTCTTTCGAGTTGAATGGAATACTAAGATGAAATTCATAAGAAAGTTAGATAAAATCAGGGGAAAAAGTAGGAATTTCGCAAAACCCTCTCGTCAGACTACAGACCAGGCTGTACTGAATAAAAAACATTCTGAGGAAAAACCTCGTGGGTTGCATAGTTTTTCTGGAAACGGGGCATTAAGAAAAAGTCGTGTTTTTCTCCAATTTTGACGCTTAAAATTTTTGATTTTCCAAAAAATTTATCAATAATTTCTAAAAAATGACATCATTAAAATGCAAAATGAATATAATTTTTTTTTTTTGAAAACTCCATGCATTTTATTTTTAAAAAATCAAAAATGAATTTTTTTTTGTAAAAAAAAGCGAGATGAAATTATAAATGAAAAATCAAATTGACGTCATGCAAAGGTCTTAGAAAATTCCGCTTGTCAACTCTATGCATTCAACAAAAAAAAAATGTATAGCCCCCCCCCCCCTTAGGTTATGAATACCTCAAACGCGGTAAATTTAGGATAAGAGCGAAAAATGGGGATCACTTCATTGAAACAAGGTAATCACTCCATTGAAACAAGGTAACACTCCACTGAAATGAGTAAATGTTACTGTTTCGAAGTAATCATTCCATTATTCTGAGTACTGAGGACATATTTTCACTCTTATCCTAAATTTGCCTCGTTTCAAGGTAATCAGTACCGAACAGTTTTCTCTGTGTAGGCGTGTCGAAAGTAGTTCGAATGATACATTTAATTCATGTGTAGAAAATATTCGTACGACGAGTAGTCTTTCTCTTTCTCATATGCCCAATTAAAGAAAGTGTTCTTCGGACACCCTGTATGTATATACTACGTAAACCTAATTTGAATTTCTTTTTCTAATAGTTGTGAGCACACGCCAGCGTGTTTTTAAATTCATTTCAACGTCTATTGTAAACGTTTGTTTGATTTTATTATGTTTTTCGTTTACAAAAGAATAACACCCTAGCAGCTTTCATGTGTTTTGTACTTTTGCCAATATCACACACGAACGCGGAAAAAAGGCAAAGGCAGATTCTATACACGGCCAAGATGAAGTAGCGATAAAAAGAGCATCACCCAAAACCGATGGGTTTACATTGTTCGACGTTCCTCTGCTCTCTCTCGGACGTAGTAAATACAGTTGAATTAATCAACCAAAATCTATACTCTCGCAGAACTCGATCAACCTGTCACGTATTTGCGATAAAATCCTATTCCTGTATATTTTAATTAAACTACCTTTTTTCTTTTTTTTTCAAAGAGGGTAAGTACGAGTAAAGGTAATTATCAGACCTGGTCAAATGGTGTGCCATGCCATTCTTTGGTAGTAGCGCACAGTCGATTATGTACGTGTGCGATAAAAAAGCGTTGCTGCCTCGAATAATGTTCATTGAACTGAGAACAGATGAAAAAAGGCAAAAAGAGAACAGGCTAAGGTATTGTTAATGAAACGAAAATACTTTTCATTTCGTCCCCTCCCTCTTGGTTTCATTTTCTTTCAACGATACAACTCGCGTACTTCAAAACTTCGGACACGAAGAGATGAAGGGTAAAGCTAAACGTACCACCAAAGATGAAAGAGATTGGCTAACTCTTTTCCGAAATGACGATCGCTTTAATGTTCATTTCCACGTTTACATGCCTCGATCATGCATCTGGAAAGTTTGCTAACCGCAATTGGAATGATTTAAATTCGCCCGTTGACCGTTCCCTCCGCTGTTCTGGTATGGACAGGTAGCATGAGAGATGCTTCTAAAGGCTTCATTACGATAAAAGAAAGAATTCCAAATGAAGTTCTCGCTTTTGTGTACCTACGTAATTTTCACCATACACGTAGATAGACGTAGCTTATACACGTAAATGAGGAAGCTCATTCAAAATTAAACAAATATCTATGTACGCCTCGATATACATACGATTTTTTTACACCCTGTAGCGCTGGTACCTACAGTGGATAGGTTTGTGTGGATATGGGTGGAGACTGTGAAGAGGTACTTATAGAGCGACGTTCGGTCTTTCGTATATTCCTCCCCCCTCCCCCACATGCTCCTGTATAAATTTTCCTTTGGCAGAAGCAGATGCTGCAAACGGATTTTTCCTTATTCGTGTTCGCGAGCTTTATTGCTTTGTGGTATTTATCATACGAGTATTTCGAAGTCGAATATACCTGCGACAGATGCGAGTGTGAGAAATTAATTACGATGTACGTATTTTTTGATGACATTGTTGCTATCTGTTTTGCGTTTGGTAGCTGAAATTCGACAGTATTCATTTTCAAAGTTTTGCACAATTCTTTTGTATTGCAATTGCTTTGTCTGCTTCAAAATTTAGGTTTCATCTCATTCAGTAAAATGAATACGAAGTTACGATTTCAGAATTATTCATTATCATCAAAAGAATGTTGATTTTCGATTGTTTTTTCTCAAGATGTTGAAAAAATCCTTTCCTTTCTGATTTCTTCGTATATTTTTATCAATTCTCTTTTTCCTTAAACAGGGAGAAAAATTGTAGGAATGGTAGATTATATCCTAAATGATTCATAACAGGTAAAATAGGAAAATTTTTAAAACAATTCCAAGTGAACATTAAAAAGTGCTTTAAATTTCAACCAAAAGCAAAATAATTCCATTCCAAACGAAATCTTTAAAAATTATAAGAAAATTATGTGCATTAAAATTTCAAATGACTTGCTGCTAAACAACGTTGAAAAAAAGTTTCCAGTAAAATTAGACATTTAATGTTTTTCCTATTGAATCTAATAAATGTCCAATTATTATAAAATTTACAATTTTCTCAAAATTCCTCATTTCATTTAACAAAATTTTCAAAGTTCTCAAAACTCCTTTTTTTTTTCTAAATTCAAGTTTATTTTCAAAATTTTCCAATCCGAAATATTTCAATTTTTCTGAAGGTACCAACCTATTTGTATAATTTTCATCAGATTTTCAATTTTCTCAAAATTTTCCAATTTTTTGTAAAGTTTTTTCAAACTTTCAAATACTAGATTCACTATCAACTTTTTAAGTAGTGTGGAATTTTTCTTATTTTCACTTTATGAAATTTTTTCAAAATTCTGATATTTCATAATTTTCAATTTTCCCAAAATTACAACTTTATTGAATTGACAAATATCATTCACTTTGAAAATTTTCAATGTTCTCAAAATTTTCAAATTTTTTACTCAAGTTTCTTGAAATTTAAAATTCTAAATTCTTCATAAAGTTTTTACAATGATGTATTTCACTCATTTCAATGTTTTAATTACAAGCATTTGAAAATCCATTTTTTTTTTTTTTTTTTTTTTTTTTCTAAATGGGTAAGTACAAGTAGTTAACTTTATTTTCAAAATTTGTTTCTTTTCTTTTATATACCTAATCATTTAATAAATTCAAATTGTATACTAATTAAAATAATTCTATCCATAATAATTATTTCAATTTTTCAGTAAGTTGATTTTTATCAGATTTTCAATTCCCTCAAAATTGTCTATACTTATGTTCTCAATTCATCTTCAACTTTGAATAGTATGGAACTTTATCCATTCCTATTTTTTTAAAATTACAAACCTTTTTCTACTCTTATTAGTAGGGCAAGTATTCAAATTTTTTTGTAATGTTTGTTTTTAAAATTACCTAATTTTTCAAATTTTTACGATTTTTTTTCAAAAATTTTCATTTTTTTCAAATCGGTATTTTCAATAATTTTTGGTGTCACCATTTTTTTTTTAGAAAATTTGACATTTTCTTCAATATTGAATATCATCTTATCGAAAATTTACCGATTTTTTCAATCGTCCAAAATTTTCAACTCATCAACTTACTTACATTTTCCAGTTCTTCAAAATTAGATTTTTTCAAATTTTATCATTATTAGAGTTGGTTTGTTCTCTTAATTTTTTCGTTATCGTTTATTTTTTAAAATTTATCATTATTCTTCTTTTTTTCAAAAATTTACATCTTTTACCATTTTTTTTTTTTTTTTTAGAAAATTTGACATTTTTTTTTTTCAATATTGAATATCATCTTTTCGAAAATTTACCGATTTTTTCAATCTTCCAAAATTTTCAAATTTTACCAAAATTCGTTATCTTTTTAAAATTTCCCGATTTTTTAATAATTTTTTGAAACTCATTTACCTACCTAAATTATCCGATTTTTCAAAATTAGATTTTTCATTTTTTCGAGTTAGTTTGATATATTATAAATTTTTTCGTTATCGTTTGTTTTTTTGGAACTCTTCGCGATTCTTTTTTTTTCAAAAATTTATAGCTTTGTAATATTTGCCCTTTTGTTCAATTTTACCTTAAAAATTTGAAATTTTTTAATGAGTTTGTTCGTTTATTAACTTTTTTTTTACATTTGTGTCACTTTCTCAATTAATCGTTTATTAATTTTTTTTTACATTCGTGTAAACTTCTCAAATATTTTGATAATTCTTTTGTTTTTTGAAAATCTGTATTTTTATAATTATTACGTCATAGTCGGTACATAGGTACATACCTACCTACCTATAATTTGGAGATATTATATTTTAAACTTTTCAAAATCACACGTTTTTCAAAAAATATTTGTATGTATTTCTTAAATCGTTCAAATTTTCAATTAGTTTCAATTTTTTTTAATTTTGACAAGTTGATCAGTTTATCGTCGATCGCCATTTTTTTCAGTTCGATGTTTTCGATTTCAGTGTAGGTATCGACTGGGTATTTTTTTATTCCTTTAACTCTGGAGTACTGATTTTTGTTCCAGTATCTTCTTTTTTCTTTCGTGTTATTTTATAAAATTTTCAATTTGAAGAAATCGATTAATTTTTCATCCATCTTGGTTTTTTAAAATAAATGAAAATTTCAATTTCAATGAATCGGCTCGTTCCCCAATTTTTTTTTATTTTTTTTTTTTTTAACGCCATATACAGCAACTAAGGCTAGAGGCGTGTCACGGAGATAAAAATTTTTGATTCGATATGTCGATTAGTTTGACATCTATCTGTATATTTCTTTTTTCGTTTTTTTATATTTTCATTTAATGGTAATTTTTAATTTTAATAAAAATCGATCAAGTTTTCCACTACAAACGCTCAATTTTTAAAATCGATACAATTTTCAATTTCGATAAATCGTTCTTTTTCTCTGTTCATTTCCAATTTTTTCAACTCGGTAAATTTTTTGATTTCGATGTATTGACTATTTTTTCATTTTCAATAAAACAGTGATCTTAAAATTGTCAATTTTAATGTAGGTAGGTATCTAGGTATACATATTTTTTTAAAATTTTGCTTAAATTTATTAATCGCCTGATTTTTCCATTATTATTTTTTTGAAATCCCATAATACTGATCTTAAATTTCGGTAAATCGTTCGATAAATTTGTTGATTTCGATATGAACCATTTTTTCATTTTCAATAAATCATCTGAGTAAGTATTTAAAATTTCCAATTTCGATTTAGCTATCTATCCATTTCTATACAAATTTTTTTAGACTTTGGTAAATTGATTAATTTTATATAAACTTCCAATTTCTAATACCTCTTGTATCTGTATTTGGTTTTGATAAATCGACTGATTTTTCCTTTTTTTAAATCCCACATTTATTTTCGATTTCACTGAAATGATAAGCTGCTTCTCAATTTTTTTTAAACAGATAAGGTTTCCCTCAATTTTTTTTTTCAAAATTGATATTTTTCCAACTTATTATAGTTGAATATCATTCCAATTTTTTTTTAAATATTGTACTTTCAGGATGTTTTCCATTTTTACCACGTTTCTATTATGTCACTTGGTTCTTTAAGGGCAGATTCCGCATACTTTTTGCCTATCCTGCCCCGTCTTAACTTCCATAAGAGCAATGTTAATCTTAAATCGTTCAGATCTAGAGATCTACCGAACGAAAATTCATGAAATTTCAAATGGCCAATTTATTGAAGTGACTTCTTCTCCACTCTCGCACACTTGATACAGTTCTGGTAAAATAATTTTTTATTTTCTGGAGAATTTGCTAATTTTATTCAAAAAATTCAAGAAAATACATCAATTCAACATTATATACGTAGTTAACTCACTAAAGAATCAGTAACTTATCTTTGTTTTATGAAAAATAATCCGTCACCAAATTTCAAACGAGGAATCGTTTTTTATCACCTATACGAGTATAAGCCTGGCGGGCTCTGTATTTTTACATAGTAAAAAAAATCCTATAAACTGAGCGATGTGATCAGTAAGGATTCATGTACTAGTAATCCGTTGTCTCAGTTGCCTAAAATACGCACTCCTATACCAAAAAATTCAAAGAAAAAAAGGAACTTCCTCATCTGATGGCTCAATTACTAGCAATGCACAAAACGAAGAAGAAAGCTACCAACAATAGACTTCAAGAGAAACAAACTTGAGCAAGCACTAGTTGAGAATTTCACTACTTCTTCGTTACTTTTTTGCAATTTTATATCGTTTATATACTTTTTTGTAATTTTATATCGTTTATAATGTCGAGTACGTCTGCAATGGATGGTGGTTCATTAAATTCGGTATGTATGACTTTTTCTTTCACGTGGTATTTCGCGCCGCAAGGCTTCCAAAATGTAATATTTCGCTTGTTTTGCAGATGATTAACCAGATTAACCAGCTGGACGAGGCCACCCGTTTCAGTATCATGAATCTGTTAAATAACGTGCGGCCAGGGCCGCAGGAAGAAGTCGGAGCCGTGGCTCAGCCCAGGATCCAGCCTGGTGTCCAGATGTCTGCCCCTAATAACGTTCAATCTCCGAACCAACCAGAAAACAAAGACAAAATTAAATGATGCAAGAAATAAAAAAACAAAAACTGCTAAAAATGAAGAACTTGATACTCCATTTTCTATCAAAGAACTACTCATACCTATTGAAGTAACTTCGATACAAATAAAGAAAAGTACGCATCCCATTTCTTTTTCAAACATTGGAGTAGGTATTAATGGAAATGGTGAAAAGTCAAGCATCCCCAGTTTAAACTGTCATTGATAAATCTTATGGTTGTAAAGAAAGTATGTTGGTAACATTCATATTATTTACTATGTGAATAGGCCCGTAGAGAGGGGACAGAGGGGGAATTTTGCCCCGGGCCCGAACCTTCGCCGAGGGGTCCCGAGCTGGGACCGAGGGGGCCCAAGCCGCTCGGACTCCCCCCTAATAACTTGTTATGCAATAAAAATGTTGTTTTTTTTAACCAATCATATTTCATTCGATTCGTTTGCAAAAAAAATTATTAAAAAAATTCCCGAGAGAGCCAGGAAAAAATATTTGCTCCGGGCTCAATTTGGCTCTCGACGGGTCTGTATGTGAAATGTGTCCAACTACTTTCTTCACGATTATAAATAAGCTATGAGGGTGCCAAGATTAATCGATCATTCGGTACTAACAAATGAAACGCTGTGATATTTTACTTAACCAACATCAGACCTTCAGGACAATTTTAAAATCAATAAATTTTGTGAGAAGAACGCAGCAGATTTTGAGTGAGTTTACATAGTCTTTGTTTTTGTTCATCTCTGGTAAGATGAAGTTTTCTTTAATGTGATGCGTTTTGCGATAAGGGCCCTTGTGGTGCGAATTCGATGTTTTCAGGAGAGCAAAAACATCGAATTGTAATCGAAATAATCGATAATCATTTTTTTCGATATTTTGGTAGATCGAACTCTTCTGCATCATCTGAAAAAATTGTTTTGGCCAAAACCGTTTATTCGTGAGATTGATGACGAAGATTTAAAAAAGGGACCTTGTGGTGAATGGGTACAACAGCCAGGCTAGAATATGGAATTAAGGTACTCCAGTGAATTTTTGTGTTCTCGTCGCTGCAAAGACGTTGTCGAACAGATTTTTCGAAAATCACTTTAAAAAATTAATAAATGAGCGAGTGTCATCATTATTTTGTAAGAATCTTTTTTTGCGTTTTTCTCAAAACATGACTTTGGCTATTACTGAACTTTCGGTAGACGTAGAGAAAAGACTAATGAAGTTAGGTGAAATCTGTTTGCGCCATTCGATTCCTCGTGAAAATGTGAGTCGATATCGACAATAAAAAAAAATAATCGATTTCACCACAAGGGCCCTAATCGCAAAACGCATCACTTATTGAGAATTGCCAATATTAAGGAAAAAATTTCAACACAATAAAAATTGTTATCAGTCAAGTGAGTAATATGGTTTCCATTTTTATAAGTACCCATGGTACTTCGTAGGTAAGTATACCTACAATTTGAAAGAGATACCAAAACAAAATTGGACATACTCGTGATTCGACGATCTTCAGCAACTTTCCATTCGAAAAAATTCAGCTTAGAAAATCCAAATTTATCCTCAACGGCTCCACTACTCTCCATCTTTCACCAGACGAACATCTCTCGATGAAAAAATTATTATAGTTACCCAGCTGAAAATATCTTCCAACAAATTTCCATCACTCCAACCAACAACTCTACCCCCTTTCCATATTTTCTCACTCTGCAAACACATCAAAAACTCGGACACCTCTCTAAATATCGAAATTTTCCCATAAAATAATCCCCAAGTATCGAAACATTTACCCACAAAACCTTGCCAATCCATCTTTTCAAATTATACTTGACCGGAACTTACAACATATAATCACGTTCGAAAACTTTTTTTCCCGCTAAATTCGCCGCCTAAACTCGTCTAACACTTGAAAATATTCGCCTGATACGTCGGACGGGACGCAGCCGCGACCGCAGGCCATCGCCATGGCATGGCGCCGGAACCGCATCCATCGTATTCTTCGTTAAGTACATTCGAGCCGATAAAACCGCCAGTAAATGCGGGAAATAGTGCGCCACGTGGTTGCGAACAATTAATTTATTCCAACGAGTTTTCCATAATTATCAGATACACCGGCGAAGTTATTACTGCGAATGCTTTCATAAAACAGCAGCTCATATCGCCGCAGCTCGCATCGCACAGCACAGGCGGGCTTGGGCTGCGTCAGGCCGCATCTACGATACCATTTTGGTATAGTTGGATGAAAAATAGCTCAGAAGAGCACTAGACACGAATTAGCTGAAATTCGCAGTTATATTCAATATCGCTGCCGAAGCGTATAATCGAAAAAGTTGCCTCTCTCTCTCTTTCATTCTACAGTACGCCCAAAGTTGATTATTATTTTTTTCACCCCGAGTAGCTAGGTACGTACGTGGCGGAGAAATAAAATTCGCGGCGAATATTTAATAAACGCGGAATGAGAAAATAGGTAAAATTAACTGCGTGAAAAAAAACACCATCGCGTCGTCCTACAAAATTGATATAAAATGATTACATAACTTTTACCACCGCAATTTCGCTTAGCAATTTCCTCCTACGTAAGGAACACCAGCCACAGCCGAGCATTTCTTCCCTCCTTCAACCACTCACCCCGGTCTAATGAAATAGATCCTTTGGAAATAGTTTAACGACGTGTGTAAACGATACATCATTCATTTGACCCACGCACCCCCACAACAGGAGTTCATTCCAACCGATTTAAATTTGATTTTTCTATTAATGACGTTTTATTAATTTACATGTTCGATAATTTGAAATTTATATGTTTTCCGCTGGTATAATTTCTCTTCGCCTCGTCGTATTTTCCAATTTTATCATTACAACCACTCGTGTTCCGTGTTCACGTGATAATGTTGATTAAAAATAAGGTTTCTATATTCGTAAGCCTATATCATACCCCTCCCTCTTATGGCAGAAAATTATCAACCAACAAATATCTAAACAGAATTATGAACAACCTGTCTCATCCAATAACTGAACGAATTAAGCGATTTATTTTCTACTCTGCCAATGCCAGTTCATAACCCGATCTCAGCTTTCACAGAAATATTATAAAATAACCAAATCCTTCCATTACTTTAACAGCAAACTACCCTAATTTATCCTCCATGGCTCATACCTACACCACCAATAAACACAATTTTGGCAACCTACCCAAAATTAGATTACTCACCACTCTTAATAAAAAATACTACTCCGAACAATTGTCACAGTATAGAAACTGTTATGTATACCTACATTGTTTCACAGATGGATCAAAAACTCAAAATTCTTTAAGCTCTTTAATTTCCTTCCAAAACACATCAAATCAAAAATCTCCACTTCAAAACATACTGTGTACTCAACTTATACTACTTCTTACACCTAATCCATAAAAATAAATCGAAAATAGATATCAAAAATTGTAGGCCAATTTCATTACTCCCTGTGCTCTCAAAATAATTTGAAAAAGTAATCAAAGAAAGACTTTTGGGCTACCTAACATCAGTTGATTATTTTGCAAAAAATCAGTTTGGATTGTTACCCGGAAAAAGTACGACTGACGCTTTATTTGCACATATTAATGAATTGGTTGGAAAGCTAGATAGGGGAGATTATGTCGTGTCGGTGTACCTTGACCTTTGTAAAGCGTTCGATACAATGAATTTCAGGATATTAGTTCAAACACTGAGGAATTGTGGGATAAGGGGTACACTCTATGATTGGTTCAAATCCTATTTGGTAGGGAGGGAACAAGCAGTAAAAATTGAGGGCAAAATTGGTAACTTCTCACCCTTGGAGTGTGGTGTTCCTCAGGGTAGCACTCTTGGACCTATCTTGTTTCTAATATATACTATAAATGACCTATTTCAATTAAAATTAAAGGGAACACTGTACGCTTTTGCAGACGACATTGCTCTGGTCTGTTCCGCTGACACAGTTAAGAAACTTATACATTATGTTAATAGTGATCTAAATATTTTGGCGGGGTGGTTCTGGGAACATAGGCTTAGTCCTAACCCTAAAAAATCTCAAATGGTCAGCTTTGGTTATAGAGAAGCAGCAGATCTCGAAGGAAAGTCCTATCTACATTAGGGTGGAGTAAAAATAAAAACATATCTCGGATTTCGACCAAACTCGCAAAGGTGGTCCTACCTCTCAGGGGAGTGGAGCTAGGGGCCCTCAAAGTAGGGTCACTTTTGAAAAAACCGCAGCTTTTTGCCACTTTTGGGTAGTGTCACCTACATGGTACCTCGAAAACACCCCTAGAAAGTTGCAATTTGAGTTTCTACACCTCCCCATACCATTGGCCTTGAAATTTGATATCGAATTTTTTACCCTACCAGGGGGTTGAAAAGTTGCAGATCGCTAAAAAATCGAGAATTTCGAATTACAAAAAACGAAAATAACATCTGCTTGGTACCAAAACTGGTCTCAAATGGCTCCTATTGATGCAAAAAAATTATTTCGATAGAAAAAGTTGAAAAATTTTCATAGCAGGGATGCCAACTTTCGATTTTCGTTAAACATCAAAATTTCTAATTTCTTTTTGGTAAAAATTGATGTTTTATAAAAATTGAAAGTTGGCATCCCTGCTATAAAAATTTTCAAACTTTTTGTATCGAAATAATTTTTTTGCATCAATAGGAGCCATTTGAGACCAGTTTTGGTACCAAGCAGATATTATTTTCGTTTTTTGTAATTCGAAATTCTCGATTTTTTAGCGATCTGCAACTTTTCGACCCCCTGGTAGGGTGAAAAATTCCATATCAAATTTCAAGGCCAATGGTATGGGGAGGTGTAGAAACTCAAATTGCAACTTTCTAGGGGTGTTTTCGAGGTACCATGTAGGTGACACTACCCAAAAGTGGCAAAAAGCTGAGTTTTTTTCAAAAGTGACCCTACTTTGAGGGCCCCTAGCTCCACTCCCCTGAGAGGTAGGAGGCTCAAATTTTTTTTGGGAGGTTCTCAACTCAAAGTAAACCACCTCTTCAAGTTTGGTCGAAATCCGAGATATGTTTTTATTTTCACTCCACCCTAATCTACATGTAAGGTTGAACTGTGATGATTCTTGCAACTGTGACCCCCTGGACCAGGTTGAATCTATCCGGTACTTGGGCATTATCATAGATTCTAAGTTGATTTGGAAAGGACAAAGCTTGTTTCTACAATATAAATTAAGAAAAATTAACTATCTTATGCATTTTCTGGCTCAGCACTTTGGTGCTCATCATATGATAAAAATTTACTATGCTCTATATCAATCGGTATTGCAGTTTGGACTGGTAATCTGGGGGGGGGGGGTGGAAAATTTTATGTGAAGCACTGATGTGAACGTCTGCCGGAGGGCGGTCCTTGTCCATTTTCAGTGGTAGGAGAGCTTGCGGAAGATGCAGAACAGGATCCCTTAGATGAGGGTGAGTATATCGTATAGGTATCATTAAGTGTAGGTACCTAGCTACTAAAATTTAAAAATTTCTTATTCCCAACAGAGAATCCCTTTCACTCAGACGACCTGATAGATAAAAAAATTGATAACAGAATTACTAGGGCTTAGCTGCTCAATTAGTGCTAATAAGTGGCAATGTCATCACCATCGCAGTACTCCTCATCGTCCATGGTATCGTCTCCACCATTGAAGAGACTGAAAGAAAATGAAAAAGAAATAGAGGTATGACTTTGTTTATCGAATAGTAGAAATGTGATTCATTCTCTTTTCTAATCAAAGGTATATTTTTACAGCAACCTGTGGAATACACATCCGATGACTTCAACGAAATTAGCCAGTTGGATTACTTTATCGACAAGAGTTTACTGTTGAAAGCAGTTTTAAAAGGGCCGAAATATTCCCTTATCTGTTGCCCTCGTCGATTTGGCAAATCGACCAATTTGAAAATGATTCACGATTTCCTAACCGGGCAAGTACCAAAGACTGTTTTTGAGAGTTTGAAAATCGGTGAGCACCAAGATATAATGGACCAATACGGGAAAACTGTCGTCATTTTTGTTAATTTCGCTTGGTGTACGAAATCAGTAATTACCGACTTAATTTCCGCAATAGCGGCTTGTCGCGAAGTAATGCATCGCACCTTCGAAAGGCACCGTTATCTTGAAGAAAGTTGTGCATTAAGCTCCAAAGAAAAACTTATTTGTTCGAGGTGGCTTTCCATAGACGATTACAAAACAATAACGACAGCTCGCGTGACGAGGAGTTTACTTGATCTCAGTGAATTTCTATTTAAACATCATGGAAAGGAATCAGCATTGCTAGTCGACGAATTCGACTGCATCTGTAACTCAGTAATATTCCAAGTAGACGGAGTCACTTTGGGAAAGATTATACGCTTTTATTGCGATATTATAGGACAAGCCACTCGCTATTGCGAGAAAAAATATATTCACCTAGGAATATTAACCGGTATTACATCCATTACGTGTGATAACTTATCTCCGATCAGCCATTTCAAACCCTTTCATTTTTTGAACAATGACAAATTGTTTGAATATTATGGAGTATTGGAAAATGAATTAGTAGATTTGATGCAGCGACCTTGCTCTAAATTCATCAAGGAAAACACCAAAACAGAAGCGCTATCTTATTATAACGGGTACTCATATAAAACTGGCAAAGAAATCGTAAAAGTTTACAGCACCTGGTCAATTACACGATTCATTTGCAATGGAAGAATTAAACCATACTGGAAGAATTCGGGCCTGGTGACAGGTCTCGATGGCGCTTTCAAATCTAACGACGTAAAAAACGTAATAGAAGAACTGCTTACAATCGGATATCGTGACATCAGTGATGTCGTAGACTTGACCGCATCGGACTTCGCTCGAATAACAACTTCAACAATTGTGAAAATATTTCCCAAGAAGAAGGGGTTATCAGCTGGACTGTCATATTTTTTTGGATAAACAACAACCAAAAGACAAGAGAACAAGTAGTATTCAGGAGGTTTCGTTGACGGTTGTTACCTGCATACAATAAACCAACTAATGGAGAAATCTGGAAAATACAACGTTGAGATCCACTTGGCCTTTGTAGGCCATAAAAAGGCTTTCGATTCGTAGTGCATAAATATTTGTTCCATGCCATGGGAAATCAAGACCTTCCACTTTTCTATATAAAACTGACGAAGAAAACGACAGAAATTTAAAAGCAAGAGTAATAAGAATAAAATGATAAAATAGGAAAATATTTCAAATTTGAAAAAGGAGTAAGGGGGCACTATCAGCAATAATTTTCAATGCAGTTCCCGAGGAAGTAGGTAATGTATTTCGTAAAATGAAGTGGGAAAATTGTGGAATCAAGATTGATGGGAAATTTTTTAATAATTTAAGGTTTGCTGATGATACGGTTTTGATCGCCAAAAATATAAAAGTTTCGATTTTTCAATATTTTAATCATTGGTTATTGATTTTTGCGATTCTCATGAAATTTCAATTTTTCCAAATTTTCGTTTCTCCTGAACATTTACAACTAGGAATCTCTTGATTTCTTATAATATTTTATAATATCAAATTCCTATAATATTTCATAAACTGCTCATTTTTTTACCACATTTCTTTGTAATTAATTCATTTTCCTGAATCATTGGGCGTACAATGGACGGCGGTTAAATATTTCAAAAGATTTGTTTTGAAGTGGTTCGTAGGGTTCGGAATGGAAATGCTTTGTCCGAATAATAACCAATTCTACGCCAGAGTCCCAATGGCGACGAGAGAATTTTAAGAGTTGTTACGTTGTTACTATAATTTGATTTTTTTTTGTTCTGTTAATTTTTTTTCTGTTTGGTTAGTTGATTACTTGGGAGAGGACGTTTTACTATGAAAAATCGAGAATAGAATATTCACGCTGAAAATTTCGAGGGAAACGGTCCACGCGCGACGATAGTAATGACTTCTTGGACGTGTCTTACACCGAAGTCAAAATCAGCGTGAGTGAATTTTTACCCACAAATGAGTAAATAATTCACGTTCGTTCTTTTTTATCCCAATTGTAAGATATAGGTAGTTAGGTACCTAAGTAAATTGTTAAAAAAAAAAAAATTAGAAGAAAAATACTTTGATTTTTCAATCTACTTTAATTTTTGAACTTCTGTGGGAATTGATAAGCATTTATAAAACATTGGCTTTCAAATTTTTCAATATTTATTTTCATGTCATTACTCGTATAGGTATTTTGTTAAATTTTTTTAAAATGTTTGTATCAGTTTATTCAAAATTTTCCAGTCTTTCGGTAATTTTTCAGGATGGTGCTGGCGTCTGTGAAGTGTGAAAGCCTTCATATTCGCACATCCATGTGCTAAAAAGGTAATTTTCTAGAGGAAATACCTGCTAGATAATTGTCTGTCCGCAAGAAATCATTTTGGTCAATAATGCAGTGTTACAAAATTATTTTAAATTTTGAAATCTCGAACACGGAATTCAAGTTCGTCTAAAATGAGGAAATTCTCTAAGAAAAGGATGGCATGGCGACGACGTTGGCCAATAATTTTCACGACGACTACGTTTCCGTCGCGACGTCGTCATAATATTATGTACTTACAATTAACTGCGTTGGCTTTCTTAAACGGTTTAATAAGATAACAAAATTAACTACAAGAAGTTTAATCGCAGCTTTTGATAGGGTTCATTTTGGATCGTATAATCTAAAATGCTTCAATGAAGCCGATTTCACGCTTTAGAATAATCAACACCTGATCATAGGCGTAGAGTTGTATAGGGATTGGCTTTTTATCCCTAGACAGACAGTTTTGTCCAGGAAATTTCCCTAGACAAAAAAAAAATCTGCAAAATTATAATACACTACGGAATGATTTCAGAGCATATTTTAAGCATGGAGAAATTGTGTCACGAAAGTGCCAACAGGCACATTCAACATTTTTTTAAGAACCTTCAAATGTATGCAGAAATTGCATATTTATCCATTCAAAATCAGTTTTTTCAAAAAATTTTGCCCTCACTCCGCTCGGGCATTTAGTGCCTATCTTTACTCGCCTGTACCTATTCAAACGACCTAATACAAACGCAGTAATTAGGGCCCCAGAAAAATATGCTAAAGAATATGGTTATCCTAGGAAAATTCTGAGTATTAACGGCGCGCAATTTTCGGCCTATGCATGCGACGTTGTCACTGGAAGAAGAAGGATGCCAAAGTGGTAAATACTGCATATTTTTCTACAACCACAGATAATCTAAATTTATAAAGGCAGTTTAGATTGAAATGGTAAAACATTACAAATGTTTGTATATATCTTCCAAGAAGTAAAATTTCAAAATTACGATAAAAAATATTATTTTACTCGTAGATATTATCAATTATTATTATTATGGTATCAGCTGATTTTTTTTTTTTTTTTTTTTTTTTGTAATCCATGACTTTCCATGAGATTGTACTAGATATTCTTGTATGACAGTAATAAAAAGCAGGGAAGAAAACCAATTGAAACCACAACCAGGTAAAACCACCACCACCAGATATTTCAATTGGTTCTCAAAACCATTTGAAACCATTACAATGAACTTCAAAAATTCATTCAAAAACCACCACCAAAAAGAACCAATCCTTTTCGAAAAGGCAGGGAAGAGAACCGTTTGAAACCACAACGAAAAATCATTTGCTGAAATAACCACAACCACAACCACAAGAAAGTGGATCGAAAATAAATAACCACAACCACAACCACAAGAAAGTGGATCGAAAATAAATAACCACAACCACAACCACAAGAAAGTGGTTTGAAAATAAAAAACCACCATCACCACCACCACCATTTTCAATTTCCTTTACAATGAAAACCAGAACCACCACCAATTAATGGAATTGGTTCTTTTTGGTTCTAAAAAGAGAAATAGTGGATTTGAAAGGGAAGGAGGGGTCCAATCAAAATTTTTGTTATGACCAAATTTATTCCTAGAACTTCAAGCAACAACTTTGATTTGAAATTTTTTTTAATTGGGCCCCTTACCTACCCCCTGTGGCCTGTTTTCTTCATTTTTCTGATTTTTCAGCGCTCTGGAAAGTGGAAACATTATTATTTTTTGTTTTTTATTTGAATGTATATTATTTAATTTAAATTTATTGCAATATTGCGTTTGTAACTTGTAGGCAAATTAATTTTTTATTCAAATTTCAAAGATCTGATCTTTTTTTAGTTCTTTTGTGGTATAATAGGAAGCACGAAAATGGTTCCATCTGGTTCTGATGGTTAATGCCATAGATAAATGGTTTAAATGTTGGGAAATATTTTCCATACTACGAAATGGAAGCAATTCGATGAAAACCAATTGAAAAACCAAAACGGAACCACCACCACCACCACCACAACCATTTGAAATGGTTTTTAATTTGAGAACCACCACCACAACCATTTGAAATGGTTTTTAATTTGAGAACCACCACCACAACCATTTGAAATGGTTTTTTAATTCGAGAACCACCACCACAACCATTTGAAATGGTTTTTTAATTTGAGAACCACCATCACAACCAATTAATCAAGCAAAACCAAAAACCCAGAACCAGAACCAATCAAAAAAAAAAAAAATTAAATGGAACTACTTTAGCACCACAACCTTTTGAAAATTTTTAAAAACCAAAAACCAATTGGAACCACCAGTAATTTCAAAATTTTCTCAAAACCACCATCACCATAACCAATTGGGTCTCAATTGGTTTTCTTCCCTGATAAAAAGAATGCTGAGGCACCTATGGTTGTGATAATTTTTCTGAAGTCTTTATAAAGAAGTTGCAATAAATGAGAAAAACAGTCATCTTTTTTTATTTTCATTTTTTCATTTTTTTGGAATGAAATCTCTTACTTACTAAACAAACAAATAATCTCCATTTTACAGGAGGAAAAATCCCAATTTTCTTTTTTTTCTTTTTGAAAAAAACTTTTCTCAATTTTTTTAGGTAAACTTTTTTTTAATGTTTTAAATTATAATAAAAAAAATCATTCTCGTACCTATTCGTCCTTCAAAAAATCTTCAATTAAACACTTCATGCAAAATATGAAATGTTTGACGAACCAAATTGACAATTTTATACCCCTGGGGTAGGTTTTTTCTAACAGAAAATAATTTACTCGTTGTCAAGCAGATTCAAATTGTAATATTTCATGCCACTCAAACTACGAATTAGATAAATTATTAAATTTTGACATCGACGATTTTTCAAGTGAAATTTATAATTAACTTTCACGAATTATTATAATAGGTAATTAAATAAATCATCTTGGACTTGGAGTAGCGAGCTGAACTGCTTTGAAATCACGAGATAGGCTAACTATACGCAGATGAAAATCATACTTCAGAACTTGAAGCGAGGAAAGCCCCGCAATAGCAATATTTTCCATCTAACTCGTTAAATTTTACACAAAAATTTTTTATTCTATCGAAAACTACATGTAAAATATAACGCGTAAAAAATATACAACCCTTTCTCACCCCATACCGTTTCCGTTTCTCTCAAAAAGAAACAATACACAGCGCCTCGTGAGGAAAAACTTTACGTACAAAAGAAAAACTCGCAACGAAGTTTTTTTCTCCTTTGAAATATGTTCGTCCAAGACGGCAGGATATCGTGAAGTATTGTCTTTGATAAAGCCATCCAACTTGTCCGAATTGCGAAGTTTTGGTCTACAGAATTCACGTCGTCTTGGTACTACGTACAAATAAAGAGTACGACGCAGCGAAGACGAAGGAGGCGGCGGCGAACAAAAATTTAATATTATACCGAAATCGCAGCGCAACTTGTAATTATTTTTTTCCACCGCAGTATTGAAAAAATTAATTTCGTTGGCGCTGAGCCGAGGTTTCTGAGCTTTTACTCGTAGAAGGCATGGCAGTTTTGTAAGTAAAGTGCCAAGCGGGCGTATTTTTTAAAACGACCGAAACAATGGGAGGTCGTGCTGCGGTCTCGACGCTCTTACAACGTTCCTTCTTTCTTCGCCCGCTGCTTGTGTTTACTTTTCTTATTAAAACTCGGAATTTGTAATCGCGATATTCTATAGTCGAATTATGTCTAGTCTTTCGTCCAATTTTTTCCTCAATTTTTCTCGTATACGAAGGGAAAAGATGAAGGACGAGCTAATGGTGTATGTAAGATAGATAGGACGAGACTAGGTGACGCATTTATGTAAAGCATCGTATACCCCTCTGCTTATGATTATATTGATGGAATTTATCGTCATAAAAAACATTGTCTTCGATGTCTGCCTATCTGCTGCGTACGTTTATAAGTATACGAGTAAACTTACACTTTCGACGTATCAACTCGAACTTTTCAATGTCGTGTAAAAATCGATTTTATTCCAAAGTTTACCCATAATTCAAAAATGTAATCTTGGAATCGTTGTAATTATGCATAGACTATGAAATATATACCTATGTACAGGTCTAGTAAAAATTTCATTTTACCAATATTTCACGAATAGAACACCGATAGAGTTTGAAGATATGGCAAAGAGTGCGGTGGAGGGGTAATACAAAGTGTCAATGTGACTTTGGCAGAGCGAAAGGTCGAGCGAAATCTTGAGGTATTTTGGTTGACGCGAAAAATAAACCTAGAAAAAAAATTATAATTTGTGAGGGGAAAAAATCATTGTGCAACGAATTGGATCATTTCACAATTTCATTCGATTATTTTAAATCAATTGACAATATTGGCATTATTGTTATGTTAAACCCCTAAGAAAAAATTCAAAATTTTTATATAAATTAGGTAAATTAATTTCAAAAATTTGCAATTGAAAAAAATTAAAATCTATAAACAAATCAAAAATTCAAAAAATTGTGAATTATCAGAAAATAAATTGAATTAAAAATCATTAAGTAAAAGAATTTATCCCTGCAGGGAAATCATTCTATATTCCAATTTTAATAATAATAATGACTAGGTAAATCAATAAAAAGCATAACAAATAATGACAAGTTCTGACCAAAAATTACATTTTTCCACATTTTTTATTCAAACAATTTTTTTAAATCAATGTTTATCAAAATTTCACGATTTTTTCCATTTTGAAAGAAGTAATTCTTCTTAACCAATTTTCGATCAATTTTTTCATTTTGAAAAAATTTAATCAATTTCCACGATTTTCTAATTTTTTTTTTTTTAAATACTCACTATATTTATACCACTTTTACCATCAATTTTCAATATTTTCAATTAATTGTTACATTTTCTTCAATTTTTGAAGAAAAAATAATAATTTCAAGTCATTTCTTTTACCAATTTTATTTTTTTCTTAAATTAAAAAAATAATAATTCAATCAAATTTTTTAGCAACTTTTATAATTGTTTCTACAGGGTGGTCGGGGGGTAGTAGATAATTTTTCAGATGTAGATAGAACGGACTCCAAAGTAAAATCTATTGGAAATATTTACCAGAAATTTTTTCATTTTATAAAAAATCATTTTAATCCAACTTTTCTATCGTTTTTTATTAATTTTGAAAAAATTATATCTACTTTTAGAATTTTTTTTATTTCGAAGAAAATAATTTTAATTCAATTTTTCTATACTATTGATATATTTTTTTAAATTGATTTTTTTCTGATTCCTCCAGTTAATTAAACTAAATATTTTATCAAGTTTTTCATTTTTTTTTTCGTTCCGGAAAAAGCATTTTTAATCTAATTCCTCTAATAAACAATTCATATTCCATTTTTAAAAATAATTTGAACCCTTTTTTCACCAATTTTTGCAAATTGTTACCACTTTTTTCAACTTTAAAAAAGGAGGAGTTTCTATATTTTTACACGTGGTTCAAGTCATTAAAATTATCAATAACGGAAACATTCTTTACGGGATTGAGGAAGGAAAAAAGAAGAACCTATATATTTTTCAAAAATTACGGTTTTGAATGAAAAAATTTGCGTTTTCTGCATTTAACTACACGCTGAATAAATTTTGAATAAATTGAAAATTTGCAGCAATCTGTGTTGCTGAAGCCGGCTATGATGGAGAATTGCCAGCAAGGAGATAGATTATGACCAATTTAATAAAAAAAGACAATTTTTGATAGATCTCATATTTTGTGAAGGTACAATTTTTATTTTCTTTCAATTTTCTTTAGAAAAATGATTTTTTTTTTAATTTGAAATTTTTTCAACACTTAATATGAACAAAGCGAGAAGAGTATAGGTACACACGTATTACGCTACAGGTGAGCAAAAGTTTGCCAATCAAACGAGTGCGAAACTTGCAGATATTTGACTCACACACATTGGTGACGAGTTGCATAAGTAATTTGGGTAATTTTTCATAAGTTTTTTTTTTAATTTTATAATCGCACCTTTAAAATTTTTCTTTTCAAGTTTACGGGTAAATTTCCGAATTCTACAAGCGATTTTATCGAAATTAAATACCACTTTTTCAACCAAACTAAATTTTCTGTCATTTTTTTGGACAATTTTTTCTGGATAGCTAATCATTTTGTTAGCGTTTTTGGCGTAACTATTTTTATTCTGATTCGTGTACTTTTATTTCTTTTTGTAATTTTTTATTTTCGACTGGAGGCATTTATAGATATGTACTTGAGTAGGTATATGTTTTATTGTTCAAAAATTATCTCACTTATCGATGGCTCGAATCGAAGCCGTCTCTAACATGTTAGGGCACTGTAAGCTCATTTCTCTCTCTCTTTCTTGCCTCCGTCCTATCTTTTTCTCCAAGTTTCCTGATTTTTCTCACAAGTTCTTTCACATTCCTTTTAGTTCTCAAATATTCCTTATCTTCCTTTCTTTTCCTTTTTTCTCCAGAAAAAATCAATCCTAAACTACCATTTGAATTCGATTCGAGCCTGAGTTTTCATTCGTTTCATGATCTTCTAAGAAGACACATCAATTCTAGTTTACGATTTATTTCGGTCGACGATTTTTTCCAATTTTACTTTGACGTATACATTTAATGTTCTTCGCGATTTTGTGTTACATTTAAAAATAAAGTAAAGAACATAAATTTTTGATTTTCATTGTGGCGACCGTGAAAAATCAATTTCATTTTCACATTTTTAGTTTTCTTTTAGCTTGATATGCTGTAATGAATTCGAAATTTCGAAATGTTTTCTTTTTTCATTCAATACTGGTAGCTATAGTTTTATGAATGAAGAAAATTTCGATGAAAAAATTAGTTCATGTTTCCAAATACTATCGAACTCTATGAAATCAGGCTTTGTAATACGATCGCACTCCGCACCAATACAAATGAAGATAGGATTTTCTTCAAAAAAAGAAAAAAAGGTAAAACATTTTCTTAATTTTTTTTTTTCGCTTCTAAAATGAGACGAGTTCTCCCTTCTACAATGTTATCGTAGTTTGAGAAACCTCGAGAGAATAATTTTTTAATTTATTTTACAAGCAAAGTTGTACATTGTAAGATTACTACAAAACATCGAGCAAAGTTGATTGTTATAAGACGAGTGTACGTCTTAAGTCTACTTCTAAGTTTTCAACAGCCGGGTCGTCATCACAATTACGTACATGGTTGAGCTTGACCCGAGCAATTTGCTAAAAATCGTGTACGTATCAGAATACACCTTCGGACAATTTTTAGAAATTTCAAATCGACGTATAATTTCCAATACGAAATAAAAACACCGCACGTAAATAGCAGTAGTTCTGGCAGTACGTTAAAAATAATCGTATTTATTCAATTTCCAACATTAACGCTTCGTGTTTTCTCAGCGATAATTTCGTGTAGCTTTAAATAACGTTGGCGCCTTGCGAAAAGGAAAGAATGGCGAAAAAAGACCTCGAAAATGAGCGCGAACTGGGTAAGTTTTTTAAGAAAAACATTTCATTAAATTGTAAAATATAGAGGTGTTGGGTAGAGTATACGAAATCTGTCAAATATTTTCCAACCGGCGCATAATTTGCGCGATAAATTGTGGCGAAATACGATTAAAATATTTAACGCCCATTAAACGTCGACGCAAAAGGAATAATTTATTAACAAAATAGCATATTTTTTTAGCTCTCTTCCGCAACGGGTTTTCGCTTCTTTTTCACCTTTTTCTCTCTTAATTTTCCCAGGCAAAAAAATAAATATGGAAATTCGCCGAAAGAAATGATTTTCCCAGCAGATAGCTAAACAAGACTGGTTCGACATGTGTCTACATGCTGGAAAATTTCCACTGCTTTTGATGTCGTGTTTTCCAATTGTAAATATTCACTTTTGATTCCCTCGACGGTATTTATTGATTGGAGAAAACGAGTACCACACTTCTTCACCTTTATCGTTTTGCTCACATCGTAACATCGCATCGATGCTATTTTCACGTTCGCCCTCGTACATATATAGTTTGCAACTTTTCAACCAATTGCTGACTTCAATTCAATCAGAGTATTCTTATAAGTTTATGCCCTTGACCAGTAATTTATCTTTCTTTGAATCGAAACATCAATTGCATACATTTGAATAGCATCAAAAGAGGAAAAACACAACGTATCGAGGCAATTGAAAACCAAAACCTTTATGGAAAGTTTTTTTTCCCACGACGCGATTGTAATCGTTTTCGCTCGATTTATTTATAAATTACCGTTTTTATCGCGGAAGATTTTTCAAAACCGAGTCTTTTATTTTCTCTAAAGCAACTTTTATTAGGAAAATTTCCTCTAAAACGGTTGATATACGATTCGAGGGAAAAAATTTGCCAAAAGTAGATTAACGTGGGTGTGTTGTTTAACGCGGTAATGCGAAAAGTTTTACTCCTGACCTGATTAATGTGCAGATATTACGTAGGCAATTTATGTTACACTTGTGCAATGTGCATGTGGGTAGGGTAATTCTCAGAAAATCGGTAAATTTGAGTAACCAACTGATTTCTCAACTCCTGTACTATGCACAACTTTCATTTATTGGTTATTTGTACATTATAACGTCCTTAATCAACCATGCCCAATTTAATGAATACCACCCCCCTCCCCTTGAGTACAAGTTAGTGTAAACCTCAAAATGTCCTTCGTCGTGGCCTGTAGCCCAACATGTTTTTGAAAACAGATTTCAAAAATTATGGAAATCAACATGTTTTTCTGAAAAAAAAGTAAGTACACGTCACACAGTGGGCCACAGACCCCCTTAAAACGCCTGAAATTCAATATTTTGCCATAAATTGACATCACATTTTTAAAATTGATGTACCCTTATGTTTTCGGGGTCGTAGAACACAAATCTAACATTATTTTTTTGATAGCAGCTAGGGGGGTGAGGCTAGAGGGGCGAAAAATCAAAAGTTTGCCTAGATTGATGTGTAAAACATCTATATGCATGTTTTCGAGGTCGTAGAACACGAATTTGACATTGTTTTTTTGGTAGGATGAAGGGGGTGGGGATGAGGGGGAGAAAATGAAATTTGGCTCGTATCGATATGTGAAAATATCAGTATAGGCATGTTTTTGAGATCATAGAACACGAATTTGTCTTCTTTTTTCTTGGAAGAATAGGGGTAGTGAGCTTAGAAGGGGAAAAAAATAAAACTATGCTTATACTGATGCATTATACAAGGTGGTAATATATCATGGTTGATAATTTTGAAAATTGAAAAAAAAACAGGCAATTTTTTATTTAGTATAAAGTGTTTTTCTGGCTAAACTAAGAGTCCTACGAAAAAAATGGTAAGAACCAAAAGTGTAGAGCATAAAATTTCCTATCTGCTTAAAGCGATTAGTTTTTTTCTAGGAGGCTTAGTTTTCGTGATTTTTGCAGTGAAAGTTTGTAAAATGAATAAATCTCTGTTTATGACAAATATCGGTTTGAAACATGTCCAAACATGAATTTTAGGCTCTCCAGACACCTCGAGGGACACTGAGTGTTCCCAAAATGGCGTCACTCAGTTAATTTAAATGTAAATTTTAAAAAATAGAAAAAACAACGAATTTCATCCAAACTCAAGTTGATGGTGTATAACTACGTATTTAGTGATATACTACGACGACAATTTTTTTCGACCAAAAATGACTGTTTTTTGCGCGAAAAATGATGAAAAAATCAGTTTTTTGCATTTTTGAAGGCCTTCCACCTATATAAAAAATTCTGAAAAAAATATATGTTGTACATCCAGACTAGGTGTATAATATATATTTTTTCCATTATTGCACCTCTGAAAGAACTTGTCGAAATAGCCGTTAGAAAACTTAAAACGCGCATTTCACAATGAAGATATGTTTGAAATTTTTTTTTTAAATTTCCATGGATGACCCTTGAGTACACCTAACATCTACCCAAGTTTGAAAAAATTTGGTTAAAAACTGTCAAAATCAAAAATTATAATCGAAAAATCACATTTTTCTCTCTAGGAGGGGGTGGGGGTGAGGTAGCGATCTAAAAATTTGGTCACGGGGGTTTTAGACTATAAGGACCAACTTCCACTAGTTGGTTTAAAAATTCGCTCTGGGGCCAAATCACCCTATTTTACCCGGCTATACCCCTTTTTGAATCGTCCTCCCCCCTTCCTTTTGGGAAATGAATTGACCCCAACACCATAAAAGTACTCGGGGGCATATATATTTTCAATTACCTTAAAAAAAAAATTTTAAAAACCTGTCAAATTTCTGAACTTTTACAGTAGTGAAATTTGCCGATTTTCTGAGAATTACCCATGTATGGTTTCGACTGGTCGATTTCTTGGTTTTTTTTTTTTTTTTTTTTTTTTCAATTTTAGGTGTTATTTGGGCGAATAAATGCATCAACACTTTGGATAGTAAAAAATATCTAATCTAAGTGAACTGTGACGTAAGCGTAAGTAGATTTGTAACAAGCAAAGTAATACAATCTACGCAAGTAAATTTTTAAATCAATTCTTTAATTAATGTGGTAATTTTAATTTCGATGTAACCAGTTTCAAATTGTTGTGAACCAGATTAAAAAGAGCTTCGTTTACTCCATAAAACCTGGAGATGGAGACTCAAATGCAAACCAGTGCGAAAGGGGCGTATGACCCCCAGTCATTTCTCCTTCGGAAATTTCGGTTTTTTTTTCTCGAAAATTAAGGAAAAATTTGGGTAATTTTCGAAGAAGTTGTCAAGATTTTCAGAATTTGTTTAATTTTCAGAATTGTTAGCATTATATATGCACACTGATGAAAACAAAACAGAAAACTGGTATTTTCATAATTTTTGATAACTTCATTCGGTATTTTCATACCCCCCCCCCCCCCCCCACAAAAAAAATTCTCAAAGCGCAATGATGGTAATTTTTCCAACTCAAATACTCATACATGGCATCGTTAATTTCATAAAACAAATCATCATACCTATTACTTGCGAGAAAACACATTACGACGACGTATCTATAGGTGCTCTCATCGTAAAATACGTAGGTACTAGGTACGACTTGGCAAAATTCAAAATTGTATTTCGCATCCGTATTCAACGCATACCCAAACCCAACTCACACCATTTCAACGTACATGGCTTTTTCCACATCGGTTTTCCCGCAGCCTGATGTGACATGTATCGTTGCAAATGGAAAATATGACATTAATGTTTTCGAACAGATGGTAAACATCGGTGCCTATACAAAGTACGTAATCCTTTTATAAGGTAGATGAAGTTGAAGTATCAGTTACTTTGGCTTTGGCTATAGTATACGCCCGAGAAGCATAAAGACTCGCGATCCAGCTCAACCCCCCCGGACCTCTCCTTTTGTACCACTGTCTGTTACTTCGAGCGATATTGCGAAAACGTTTGTAGTATGTACTTGTCAAGCGTACTCTGTCTGTGTCTATCTCTCGTTCTACGAATGGAATAACATAAGCGGTGTGTCGTGGTGCAAATGAAATGAAAATGAAATGAAACTGATGGATAATTGTCTCGACGATACAACCCTATAGCTACATAATTATATAATGCAAAAGAGTTGGATTTGTGGAGAGAAAATCAATGGTACAACCAAGAGAGAAATGCGAGGCTAAAAGAATATACAGCATGACCAAAGTGCATGTACTTGAAATAAAAAAATGACTCATTTCAGACCCTATAATTATGGAGCGAGGCGATAGTTCAAATTTTTTCAACTTCAATTCCTAAATTTCTCCAAAAAAACGAAAAAATCGTTCAACCTAGATGATTAGAAGCTGAAATTCCGCGTCATTCATTGTGACAATCAAATCTTTCGACATCGACTGAGGAACAACAACGTAGTTACATATTTTCCCCAGGGCTCGACCAAGAGATTTTTATATTACTTTTTCTGAGAAAAAAAAATCATCTCCATAAAAATGATTTTTCTACAATACAAATTGAAACCAAAACTGGATATTTTTTGCTCTAAAAGTAAAAAAAAAATATATTAAAAAAAAAAACAACAGAAATCAAAACAGATTTTTTCGCATAAAAACTGAGAAATTTTTATTCCAAAAAATCAAGAGGTTTCTATTCCAAAGAAATTTACTCCTAGGTGCTCCAAAAAATAAAATAAAATAGGTATTTTTTTTTAGAAAAGATTATGGGATTTTGGCTGATTTTTTTTATAAAAATAAATAATTTTTAAAAAATACAGATTTTTTTCTGAAAAACTGAAAGATTTCATTTTGATTTAAATGAAGAAAAAAAAATTGAAAAGTTTTTTTAATCGATAAAATTTAGGAATTTTTTCTTCAAAAAAATTAGGAGATTTTTTCAATCAATCAATCAATCAAAAAAAAAAAAAAAGGGTTCTTAGCAGGTACAATACGTAATGAAACAAAAAAATAAAAATTAAGCACATGTCACATGTCTAATAAAAATTGAAAATTGATTTGAAATGATGAAATGAAATAAAATGAAAAAAAAAGGAAATAAAATCAATTTTTTTTTTTTTTTTTAAGTCACCTTTTTCACCTATTATCACTTCATTTTCATTTATTTAATTTCAGCGAAATCGAGAACCTAACATATCCAATAAAAACAAAAAAAGCTATAGCCGCGGGGTAAGATAGGTGAATTTTGAAACCAACTAGTGGAAGTCCGAAGTTGGTGCTTATGGTGTAACCAGTGTAAACAAATTTTTAGGTCGCTACCTCACTACGCCCCTCCTGGGACGAAAAAAGTAATTTTCCGATTATAATTATTTCTGATACACTTTCATTTTCTCCAAGTCGAAAAATTTTAAATGATTTTCATTTTTCTCGAGTAACGCCTAAAATATTTTATATTTTATCAGTTTATCCCCTCAGAATATTAATTTATACTTAATGATCCAATGATTTGCTCTTTTAGATATTTGGTGATGTTTGTAACAATAAGTAATAAACTTGGAAATAACCATCTAACTAGTTTTTGAGGATATAATGTATTAAACGAAACTTTTCCAACAGTAATAAAATCTATACGGAGTACATTTTTCTTCGCGGGGTAGTAAACTAACCTCAAAACGATCGTAGGAGGAGTCGCACTAAGAGTGCAACGCCTTGACACGAAGGAAACTTAACTCTAAATTTACAACTATCATAGAACTAAAATACGAGACAATTTGCAGCATGAGAAACCGACGAACTAGCTAATTAGCCCTTAACATTTCCCGCCGCCGTCGACGGCTGCTGAGTCGTCGAAATAGCAATCGTATCTTCAGCGATGAGTGGCACAAGTTTTGTAACTGGACGGCGAAAAATGGAGCCGTCACGGCAGCGAACGTCCACTACTCGTACAATGGAATCCTTCCCAGGATAAACTTGAGTAATTAACCCCAAAGGCCAATTTAACGGAGGTTGTAGTTCATCCTTTAGCAATACGACATCACCAACCTTGAAATTGTATCCCTGAGTGGTCCAGCGCACTCGCTTTTGTAAAAGCTGCAAATACTCAGTCGACCATCGACGCCAGAACCCTTGTAGCAGCTGGTTAACAAGAGTCCACCGAGCCGTCAGTGAAAGCGGCGCACAGCTGTCCTCCGGTAAGGATACTAACGGCCGTCCGATTAAAAAATGGCCGGGAGTAAGAGCGTCAGGAATCCCAGGCGATAAAGGTGCGAGGGGCCTAGAATTCATGATCGCTTCAATTTGACATAAAACTGTGGTAAATTCGTCAGCGGTAAGTAGTGTAGTACCAATCGTACGAGATAAGTGCGATTTCATAGTCTTTACAGCCGCTTCCCAGAGTCCGCCCATGTGGGGTGCCGCAGGTGGATTAAATTTCCAAACAATCTGCTGAGCAATAGCAAAATTCTGAACAGGCGTAGTCTGAACTAAAGCATTGAAACTTTCATGTAATTTTCTCGAAGCACCAACAAAATTCGTCCCATTGTCTGAATAAATCGTATGTGGCAAGCCTCGGCGAGAAACAAATCTTCTCAAGGCGGCCAAAAAAGCGTCAGTAGTAAGATCGTTTACGGGCTCCAAGTGAACAGCTTTGACGACAAAACAAACAAATACTGCTACATAAGTTTTAAGTTTAGTCGCGCTTCGAGTACGAATTTCTGGTTTACGAATGAAAGGTCCGGCATAATCGACTCCAACTTGAGAAAATGGAGCTGCTGGACGTACTCGAGATTCTGGTAAGTCGGCCATGGAAGGAGGGATTGGAGGATTTCTCCGGAATCTTGCACAACGAGCGCACGTATTTACGCATTTTCGTATCAATGTAGTCAGATTGCCAATTGGCCAAAATCGACGTCAAATAAAATCTTCGAGAAACTGGGAACCAGCATGATAATATTGGTAGTGATAATGTCGAGTCCATAGTAACGTAAAACGATGATTTACTGGTAGGATGATAGGGTGGCGCGAATGAAATGGTAAGTCAGCTCGAGCGATTCGTCCGCCGACATGTAGTAGGCCATTATGTAGAAAGGGCTTCAGACCTTTGAGTTTGCTCTTCCGAGGTAGTTGCTTATTGGCCAAAATACAGTTGAATTCTTGCTCAAAGGTAGTTTGTTGTACTTCTTGTAGAATAATTCGTTCAGCACGCTGAAATTCGGCTACCGAAAATTCACCGACTGGAGGGGGAACCTTTTGTACCTTGGCAAGTAAAAAATCTTTGATTCGAAGTAATCCAACGACTAGCCTTTGAACTCGAGTATACTCGGAAAACCGTGCGAGTAGATGAGTGACGATATTATTGGAAATACGAGTAGGAGACAGAGTTGATTCAGTGACTAAGTTGACCGTTACTCTAGCGCTGGATAAGGCTTCATTGTCAAATTCGGCGAATTTTTCTAAATTATCTGTCGACTTCAAAAAATCGGGACCATTTAGCCACAAATCTTGACGAGATTGGAAGGTGGTGAATGATCCGCTACGGGTAGCTAAATCTGCGGGATTTTGCAAACCAGCCACGTGTCGCCACTGAGACCGTGGAAAGATGGCCAAAATGTCACGTACACGATTTGCGACGAATACTTTCCAAGTATGTGGTTCTTTGGATAAATACGAGAGCACAATCGTCGAATCGGAGTACAACGTACATCGGCTCAAATCGCATTGAAGATGATCGGCGACTGGTTTCAGGAGTTGAACTAATAAACTGGCAGCGCAGAGCTCCAACTCGGGTACTGTCCTAGGAGTACGGACTGGAGCTAAACGAGTTTTTGAGCAAACTAAGCGAGTAATAATGTCACCACTCGATGAGACAACTCGCGTATAAATGCACGCCGCGTAGGCTTGTTCGCTGGCATCGGCGAAGCCATGTAATTCGACAGTATAAGGCGGAGCAGTGTAGATATGTCGAGGAATGCGCAAATCGGTGGCCATGGGTAAGTCGTTGGTGAACTGTTTGAAACGAAATTTGATTTCTGGAGGTAATGGGGTATCCCAATCGACGTCCAACGCCCAAATGGATTGGAGAATGAGTTTGCCGGTCACAGTAATGGGCGAAAGAAATCCCAGCGGATCGAAAATACTGGCTAGCTGCGAAGAAACGCTACGTTTGGTACATTTGGTTACGATTTCAGGCTGTCGTACGCCTAAGTCGTCTCGGGTTGTGTGCCAAACCAGTCCCAGTGTGTTAGTTGACTCGTCGATTTCGTCGGAGGATTTAGGACGAGGAAGTAGACGAACATCGTTTGCCTGCCACTTATCGAGTTTCATACCCGCACTGGCCAGTAGCTCGACGAGTTCGTTGCGGTGACTAATAGCAGCTTCGATATCATCGGCTCCGTCCTCCAAATCGTCCATGTAAGATCCATTTTGAATAGCCGCCGCCGCTACCGGATGAGACTTAGCACCATCAATCGCTAATTGCAGCATACAACGAAGTGCTAAGAAAGCTGAAGGACGAAATCCGTACGTTAACGTGTTTAGCATAAATTCAATAATGCGACCGGCTACTTTCCAAAGAATATGTTGCCAAGCTCGATCGTGCAAGTAGACCCAAATCTGTCTGTACATTTTGACAACGTCGGTAGTAAATACGAAAAGATGAGTACGAAACCGGAGCAAAACAAAAAATACTTTGGCCTGCAGTATTGGACCGGGAGGGGCAGCGTCATTTAAGGACGCTCCGTTGGAGGTGGGAGACGAGGCATTAAACACGACGCGAATTTTGCCGTTTTTGTAGATCGCATGATGTGGGATATAGTATTTGGCTTTACCCATCTCTTCGTCTGGTATGCGTGTCATATGGCCCAATTCTTCGTACTCTTCCATAAACTTGCGATATTCGTCGGTAATTTTAGTCTTGGCAATACGTTGGCGAGCAATATTGTACGATTCGCCTAGGTGTGGGTTAAAGATGGGTAGACGTACACAAAATCGGCCGTCAATACGAGTATAAGTATCTTGAAATAATTGCTCACACATCTCATCTTGGACCGAAAGCTCTTTATTGGTAATTGAAGGGGGGTCTTCTAGTTCCCAAAATTTAGTAAGGTCACTCGGTGAGGTCGAGATTGATGTAATAATATGGCAACGAGCTTGATTCTCCGACGACCAAGTAGAATAAGGGCCAGATAAGACCCAACCAAAACGTGTGGCTTGTAACGTAGGAGCGTTTGTCTGGCGATGGAATTCGGGTAATAAAATCTCGTAAAGTAAATCCGCCCCAAGCAGTATATCGATCTCCTTGGGTTCGTGGAACTGAGGATCCGCCAGCTGGTATTTGGACAAGAACGTCCAATTCAAATTCACGTTGAAACGAACCGGCGGTAATGGTTCGGTGATTCGTTGTACGACGAATGGATCAGCTTTCAATACAAATTTCGAATCAAGTGAAGTAAGCTGGAGCGATGTTCGCGCTAATGCGGTCGAAGGAAGACCACCCACGCCGCTGATTGTAATAGTCGATGATTCGAGAGGTAGGTTCAATCGTTGAGCTAACTGGGTAGTAATTAAACTGACATGGGATCCGCCATCTAGTAGTACAGTCGCCTGCTGGACTTGTCCATTAATACCAGCATTAACCAACGCAGTAGCAAGTAAAACTCCTGTGGTAGGCTGACGAGCGATGGTAGTAGTAACGATCGTTGTCGCAGGAGCAGACGAGGGACTCGCAGTAGACACTGTAGCTGGGGTAGGTGGCGTGGTAGAGGGCACTTTCGACAGCGCTGATGCGTATGGTGGGTGTAGTAAGGTATGATGCGAGTGCCCACATTCTTTGCACTTGATCGAATTGCACCTGTTCGACCAGTGTCCACGAGCAAAACAGTTGACACACAGCTTCTGGGCTCGTACATGCTCGTATCGGTCCGCAACGCTAAGTTTCTTGAATTCGGCACACACATACAAAGCGTGAGGCTTCTCGCACAACGTACAAGGTCGGGAAATTTGAGTGGAACTTTGAGCACTGCTACCGCCGCCGGAAGTTATATGCGCAGTATTATTCGGTGTATTATTCGACGTAGTAAGAGAGGCGGAAGTAACGAGTGATTGCGGCTTGTGCGGAGCGGAAGGAGCTTTCAATTTCGACGATTTGGTAGAAGACGATTGAGATTTAGCTTCGTTGGTAAAAACAGCAGAAACTACGTGTAAGCGAGACTCGAGAAACTCGATGAGAAAATTGAAAGTATCTTCGGTATCAGAATCAGTAGTACTATCCGTCGTAGAATCGTCGCTATCTTGTAGTTTCTTGGCTAACGTGGTCTCGTAGAGTTCTTTTGTACGGATGTCGAGTTTGGTGGTTACCAAAATGGACAGTAATTCATTCGATAGCTTATCTCTCGAATGACCTTGATTTTCGATTGCTCGAATATTTGAAGTAGTCCGATCGATAAGTAGTCTCAAGGACTCCGGGTTATTTTCGAGAGCGACAGGTAATTGGAACAATTCATGCAGATAGCGTCGTAAATTCAGCATTTTGTTATCAAAACGTCGTCTGAGTTTTTGGAGCGCGACTTCGTAATTTTCTTCTAATACTGGTAGGTGTTTTATACCTGCATCGGAACCGTTTTTTAAGCAAGGTAAAAGGTATTCGAACTGAGTCAACGGATGGAGACCCTTCACCATCAAATTGAATCGTTGAAAAAAGCTAGGCCAGTCTTCTGGGTTACCGTGGAATTCCGGCATACCTAGTTTCGGGTATTTTACATCACGATAATTATTTCTTCCATCGCAGCTGTGATATTCGGATCCACCCTCTTTCTTCTCATATACCTGTGGTTCTAGCTGATCGAGTAAAGTTTCTAGTTGGGCGATGAGGGTAAGATATGTCTCTTCTACTGCTATAGCATCGTCGCATGATGCAGCACTGTCGAGCGATTGCAATTCTTGATCGAGGGCGACGTATTCCTGGTATTTATCTTCTAAAAAGGCTATTCGTCGCCTCAAATCACGACTGGATTTAGCTGCACCGCTCGACACCCATGCCTGTTGAGCTTGCATCGATGCGGAGATGTTGTTGCGAAGTTTCTTGACGGATTCGGCTGTTCGAGGAGCCATTTTCGAAAAAAGTAAGGTACGAAAGCGAGTAGAACTAATAGTAAAAATACGAGTACGACGCGAGTAAAATTCGAGAAAGTAACATTCGAGCAAGTAAAATTCGACGAAATAAACGAGTACGAGTGAAGTGTAAATAGTACGAGATTACATCGCGAACTCACTTCCTCACGTCGGGGTCACCAAAAAATGTTTGTAACAATAAGTAATAAACTTGGAAATAACCATCTAACTAGTTTTTGAGGATATAATGTATTAAACGAAACTTTTCCAACAGTAATAAAATCTATACGGAGTACATTTTTCTTCGCGGGGTAGTAAACTAACCTCAAAACGATCGTAGGAGGAGTCGCACTAAGAGTGCAACGCCTTGACACGAAGGAAACTTAACTCTAAATTTACAACTATCATAGAACTAAAATACGAGACAATTTGCAGCATGAGAAACCGACGAACTAGCTAATTAGCCCTTAACAGGTGATAACCTACCACTACAAAGATGATCCAGATTCAGTAATGTGATGGCTGTTCACGAATGAAAAAACATGCTACCGTTGTCGAATTGCATAATGTGTTGTCTTCTCGAATGAATACTATCGAAAATTCCGTACTCGCTTTGTCGAATCGACTGGACGGTATAAGCTGGAGATTGGAGCAAAAGATAGATAGACTGCAAGACGCTGTAACCATGCTGCAGCATACATCTAATTATAATTCTCGTCAGTGGCGTATTTAAGGGAGGGGTCGAGGGACGAAGAAAAATTTGAAAAAAATGACAAAATTTCAGCTTTTTAATGGTCTTTTTTACAAAAATTTCCTATTTTTTGGGCCAACCCCCCCCCCCCCCCCCACCTTACATGCCTGTCTGGCTACGCTACTGATTCTCGTGGTGCAGTAAGTCACTTCTTTTTTTTTCTTTTTTTTATCTCCGAGCGAGCCAAAATAGTATACCTCCATTCTTATGTGCCGTGATAAACGAAAAACAAAACGATGAGAAAATTTATGTATTGTATTTCTCTCTCCGCAGTACTGGTAATAATATCATTTGCTAATTCCTCTGGTGAGTACGTGATTAATACTTTTTAAACGTAAGCAATTGTAATGATAACAAGTTGAATGTGTAATTGGGATTGCAGATTATGGTGTAACTTTATCCGAAGTGTGGAAGAAGGTTCTCTCGAAGGCAGATTCTAAAACTCAGATTTTAATCAAGCGAGAAGTTGGAAATATGATAAGAAAACTTGAACTAATTGAAAAATGGAAAGTAAGTTTTGAGTATGAAAATGAAATCATTTTAGTTTTTTGATTTTGCACTGAAAACTTCACTATGATTCTACAGAAATATATCCCATTTTGGTGTGCTATGGACTATATTAAAACTGATACGAAATACGAATAAAATCTATCCAGTCCTTCCTACCAATGTCTGCGATGCTTTCTTTGAAAATTACAAAACGGAATTCAAAGTTACAAAGGATGTTGAGCATTACATTTCCCTCTTCACGTGTCCAGAAGGGAAGTATTTCATTCCAAAAGATCATCTTGCTTATAAAATGATGCCGCTGTTTTTCTCTCGAATGTATACGTTTCTGCTTAGAAGCACTCAGCCCAAGTTCAGAGATTTACTTCCCAAAGAATTTCGAGAACGGGCAGATTCCATTAAAAATCAACTATGTAGTCTACGCAAATTTGATGAAAAAAACGAAACCACACTACGGTTGATTTTCAGAAACTTTTCCGCCTCGTATGCTCGAACGCGTCATTTTGCAGATGGACTTCATCGTAGATTCAAACATGAAATATGTCGTGAAGTTGATCATTTGCGGTTCCTGACCAAACGAGAGGCAGATTTGGTTGAAGTTTTTGATGCAATGGGCTTACGACAAGCATGGAATTTCAATGTTGAAGATGTGAAAGCCATCTTATAGGTTACATGTAGTTTGTTACTCGGTGGGGTTGAGCAAAAAAATCGATGGTTTTGGATTTTGCCCATTTTTTAATACATTGTTCATTTTCAGTTGAAAACTTTCCATACCAATTTTTAGACCCTTAGGTCACTCAGGAAGGAGATTACGGTGCCTCGAAGAGCGGTCATTTTTGAAAAAATGTTTTTTTGTGTTTTCGACCCCCTCCCCCTCCCTTTCTTAAGTTACCCGAGAAGAAAATTTCTTCGCCGTATACTTGAGCTTGAAACATTAGCGGAAAAAACACGCAAAGCTGACGGCAAAGGTGCGAAGCTGAAAAAAAGGGCAAAGCAGAAGCACTAATTTAAACTGTTATCTCGAAGATAAAAGTTACCGGCTCGGTTTTCCTAGCTATGTAACTCGAGATATTTAAATATTAAGATGACGATTATCTTTGCGCCAAAAAGGTGTTCGATCGTTTAAAGGTAAACTTCCACTTCCGCCGTCTCCGATACTCGGCTCGACTTTCGAAACTCCGCTTACTCTACATGAAAGTTTTCTTTACACGAAGGTGGAAAATTTTCACCAAAATTCGTACACTTTTATTCCCTTTACGCGTTTATACTAAAATTCCAGATCGTCTTACATAGTTCGGCTTGCTCTTTTGAGCTACGCTCCCTTTTCAAATCTTTCGCCATCGTACTTTTTCCTCGACTTGGTAGCTAGCTAAAAGAAAGTCTTTGGGTTTCATGTGTACATTCATATTCCCCCTCCCCATTTTTGGTAAATTTAAATCGTTTTTATGGCTGTGTGTTCAATATTTCATGGTCTTTTGAAAACATAAAATTTAAAAAATTGATCCAATTTATCAATTTATTTGCACTTATGAAAACAATTTTTTATAAATTAATCAATTGATAAATATTATTCAAGACTTTAGATAGAAAACAAAATAAATCAATTTAATTCATCCAATATCCTTTTTTGCCAATAAGACATGAGAATTTTTTAAAGGGTTGTCCTTAAAAATAGGGGTATTTTTTATTCCAAGAAAATTGTTTTTTTTTTGTTTTTTAATTGTCCTTCTTCTTTGAGAATGTGATGATTTTCATCTTGAGAGTTTCTTTCTTCTCCAAAAATTTGAAAAATATTTTTCATTCAAAAAATTGAGATTCTGTAAGTTTTTTTTTTTAAACTGAGAACTTTTTCTTGAAAAATGAGAGATTTCATTTTAAAAAGAATTTTTTTTTTTGGCTCTAAAATATTTGACATAAATCAACAATTATCTCTAAAAATGAGATTTAATTTCAAACAAAACTACCCTAGAGGTTTTTTTTTCTCCAAAAAAGAGATTTTTTAATTTCAAACAAAACTACCCTAGAGAGTTTTTTTTCTCCAAAAAAAGAGATTTTTTTCTTCTTCAGCTTTGTTTGTTTATCTATCAAACATTTCAAATTTTACATCTTTGGCTGGTCAAATTTTAGAATTATTTTAGAATTTGGAATTAGCTGTGGCTAACCAACAAATTTGAAAAGTTTGAAAAATTTGATACATAAATGAACAAAGCTTTTATTTCTTTTTTCCAAAAAATTGAACGATTTTTATCTGAAATTTTGAGAAAAATATTATTTCAGAAAAAATGTAAATTTTCTTCTTCAAAAAAATTGTAAGTATTTTTTTTTCAAAAATTTATAGGTTTTTTTTCAAATATTTGAGAATGATTAAAATTTTATTCTTAAAAAATGAGAGGTTCTTTCTGTCTATAAAAGTGATTTTTTCTCAAAAAATTGAAGATTTTTTAAAATATAAATTGAAAAAAAATCTGAAGAATTTTTTTCAAATTTTACGAACCGGAACGAAGATTTTTCATTTCTTACAAATCGTTACGCAACCGTAATCACCCAAATGGTTTTTTATATTTTCAATTTTAATTCATTTTCAGGGTAAGACAATATTCCTAATTTTTTCTGTTCGTCAAAATAATAATTATGCGAGGCTGTGTCGGAAAAATTATTGAATGCAGTGTTCCAATCGATTTTGCTTAGAAAGTTCTGTAGTGCCTTCATTTTCAAAAATAGGCACAAAATCACAAGAATAAAAAATGTTTACTTTTTCAAATACTACCCATGCAAATGACCAATCAAATGAAAATTTTCTTCAGTTTTACTAATACTTTGCCTTGTCTCTTCAATTTTGGAGATAGGCACCATGTGTACATAGAATTTTTAATTAGTGAACCCGGTTGTATCCAAATCTGAAGTTTCGTAAAGTATTTCAAATCATTTCTTTTAAATTACGAACCTAACCTAGATTCCTTTTTTAGTCCACTGTTTGAAATAATATTCCACGTAAACGTCGCCAATTCCAACTCTCGCAGAATATAAAAATCTCCCAATGAAAATCCTCCTTTAATCTATGTACATTTCGTTTTCCTTCCTAATCTGATCCGATCGTTTGAGAAAGAAATATTGTAAAACCTCTCTGTAATAAGGAAGGGAAATACTATCTAGCAATTTTATCCCAATCCCAATTCTCGGAGTCGTCTATTACAGAGATATAAGAAAACCCTCATAATATATAGGTATATACCTAATAAACGTTAAAAACTTACAATTTCCCCGACATTATTACAAAAAAATACTTTAGTAATACTAAAAACCATTTAAGCAGCTCATGGCCATTCGGCTTTGTACACACAGAAAAGAAAAAAAAATCATTCTCAGCGCAGTCAATTCGCCAAATATTGATACAACTAGTATACCTCTCTCCGGTATTAACTAAAAAAGCTTTTATCAAAAGATGAAGAAGAGAAGAAAATTGAATGACTTTTTTCCCTTTTTCGTTGGCTTTTTTCCTCTTCAACTATCTCGTCGGAATTAATCTTTAATAGAAATACCATTTCTATTCGACCCGTGTTGTATGGATAATTTACTTCGAGTAATTCTAATTAGCTTCTTTTTTGTTTTTCACGCTTTTATGTAGTGGCATGGTCGAGAGGCAGGGGTAATTCTTTACACACGGGTTTAATTCTAATGAACCTTCGGGAAAAATGTTGTTCTTTAGTGACCAGTGGCTTTCGATGTTAGCCAAATAGTGCCTCGATCTAAGCAGATCGAGTTGGATGGAAAGGCTAGCACCAAGCTAGCACGTCAGATTCTGAATTGATAGATTTAAATGGCATTTGCATTACACTGATCAAAAAAGCATATCTATACTACGACATCGACATCCAAACAATGAAAACGATATAATAAACACTCTGATGAACCTATACAGTAAATCGCTATTTTACTGATTTCGTTTCCAAATGTTTCAAAAAAAGAACTACACCTTCTGCATAAACGAACGAAATTCGATAATAAATAAAAATACTTTCTCACTACATCATTCCTAAAAACGAACGGAAATTTCTAAAAATTCTAGTCGAATTATCATCGTTCATTTTATTCTTCTTCCGACACTTTCCCAACACGTCATCACCCACTCCCCCCATAGCTTCGTTAAAATTATTCTCCTTTAATTAACAAAATACCTATCAAGAATACCTACAGCAACGAAGAACAAAATCCCTTCTCCACCGCACCCCTTTCCCTACGCTAATTAAAAACAAAAAGAGAACCCTTCGGTTCACTTCAGTCAAAGCTACGAAAATGGAAACCTTACGACACCTATCACACCAAACCAAAGGCAATCTCTTTCCTTCGGATACGGAAACATCGCGAATGAACGAACGAATTCTTCGTTCCACCGAAAAAAAACACATACGAATTGTTCGTTTTGATAGGACGACAATAAAAAAGACGATGAACCTTATATGCGGACATCGTGTCGCGTCTGCTGTCACCGACAGACAGCAACACATTTTGCAGGTGTGATTAATTTCACAGCGCGAAATTCCAAACTAAATTCGGTATTTAATAAAAAAGAGCTAAAAATTCATCTGACAAATTTTAAGCTCTGCCTTCAAAAAATAAGTGTATTCGAACAATTTCCATATTTTTCGGATAATACGTTCGTTGGTAAGTTATTGAGTAAATCTTTACACAGGCTCGACTTACACTCGAAGAAGTTTCAAATCATACGATGGGGTCATTTACATCTGAGACAGTTGAACGGATGGTGGCTGGTGGTAGTGCAAAGTAAACACTTCCTTAACTTCCTTATTGGAATTCATACGGTATTTAAAAAAAAACCTCTTGACGCAGCAATTGCGTCAGAAAAGCTGATTATACATATATACATAAAGAAATACCAAAAAAACATAAATCAAATTTAATAGCTGCTTTCGTCAAAGTTAGTTGTGATGGTAGGTTATTTGGGCAAGAGATTACCAAAGATTTTCCATCGACTTTCTTCTTTTACTTGCACCATTTTTTTTCTTACTCAGTTTCTTAAAAATTGTCAAGGATTTTTTTTTTTTTTTGAAAATTAAGAGAATTTTTCAAAGAAAAAAAAAAATTTTAGAAATTTTTTCAAGCATTTTTTTTCGACTAGAAGAATTCTTCCAATCTTTTTGACACTTTTGTTTTCATAAGGTGGTGGCTTGAGAGACATTTCTCCCCCCTTATGAAAAGTTTTCAACTAAAGCATTATAGGTCCCGGGAAAAAATCTCGCGGATCAAATTTCATCAATCTAGATCAGATTTGATCAATTTTGATCAAATATCATTAAATTTCGTCAAAAAGGTTAATCCGATTGGATCAAATCGTATCCAGTTATATCAGAGATAATCCACTCTCTTACAAAATGTTTTGATCAAAATGGATATAATCATACACCAGTAGATTTCTCATATTCAATTTGATATGATCAGATCAAGTTATATCAGTGAGAATCCGATTGTATACAAATAGATCATATCAAAATGAATAAAATTAGATCCAACTTGATTCTTTCATATATAATTGATCAAACTGTATCAAGTTATATCAAGAAGAATCCAGTTGTATGAAAGATATTTATATCAAAGTAGATCAAGTTCGGTTAAACTAGATCTCTACAGATATACTTTGATCCGATTGTATTGAGTTATATCAAAGAACAGTCAAATTACATCAAAACATTTATATCACAGTAGATCAAATCAGATCCAACTGGATCTTCAAGTGTACAAACTGATCAAACTGTAATAATTTATATCAATGAGAATCTACTTATATCCAAAATACTTATATCAAACTGTATCAAAACACATCCAATTATAGATTTTCTCATATACCATTCCCGGGAAAAAATCTCATGGATAATCTGATCAGATTTGATCAAGTTTGATCCAAATGTTGATCTGATTGGATAAAATTTAGTCAAATTGGATCTAGTTATATCAGAGAAAATCCACTGATATCTAAAATGATTATATCAAAATAGATCAAAACATATCAACTAGATCAAGTCATATCAGTGAAAATCCAGTTATATGTATAGAAATGCTTATATCCGAATGGATCAAATTGGATCAAATTAGATTCTCTCATATATAATTTGATATTATTGGATCAAGTTATATCTGTGAAATCAAAATGAGTCAACCCAGATTCATTTCAAAATTTTAGGGGCTACGAGCAGTGTCAGAATAGGGTTCCATCAAAAAAGTAAGGCAAAATTCGGAGTAGGCACTATTAAAAATGTAACAAACGACATGCTACATGCTTTTTTACATTTTTTTTTTGATTTGGTCGAAAATTTTGGGGCGCAGTGCCCCCATGGGGTCCTGAAGGTATCACGACAAAAATCATTTCTGAATTTAAGTTGAAATTATCTACTCACAGGAATTTTTCCTGATACTTTTAGTTATACAACCTTGAGTAATTGTTATCTTTGATTGTGTGTCACATAAATACAATTAAACTGTCTTATCATATATGAAATGGTTCGTACCAAGTTGAGTGCACCATCATTGATCTGATTGGAAAAGTTAAGCAGCTTCGGGTTTGGTTACTACTTGGATGGGTGACCGTTGAGAAAAATTTGGGATGGGTATGGTCAGATCTAACCATAATAAATGGGAAATGTACCTATCAAATATGATCCAATCATATTTAATTTTATCTCATCATACATCATTGGATCAAATTGTGTATAGTTTGATCAAATTATATATGATTTGATCAAATTAAATATGATTAGATCAAATTTGATAGGTATAAAATTCATATATGGTTAGATCTGACCACTTCATATATGGTTAGATCCAACAGATTTTTTCCCGGGGTGCCATTTATGTAGTATGTACCTATGCTTTCCGAACAAAAAATTTGAATTAAAAGAGCCAAAATGTCAAAAAATAGCAATACTGGCAAAAATCACAAAAAGTGACTACTTGCAAGCCCAGCAAATACCTAAATCGAGAATTTTGTTTAATTGATGGAATGACATCGCCTCCCAATAATTTTCATAAATCAATCGAATATGAATTTTGATTAAAAATTGCAGTAGAACTTTCAAGTTTAGGCCACTGCAGGAAATTATAAAAATGTTCGAAAATCTAAGTAGTTATTCACATTTGTATAATATATCTAAGTGTATTCATTGATCCAAGCACTCGGAAGAATTATCTACATAGACTACTTTCGATAGGTACCACTCCCCTGGCGAACTATCGTGCCAGATTTTCGAAGGAAATAAGGCGGATAAATTTATTACATTACTTTGGAATTATTATTATTATTATTATTATGCGGAGAAATGGTGCGGATTATAGAACAGAAGGAAGCGCGACGTAAGCGGGCTCTAGAATCCTGGAATAAGTTGAAAGTCTAGGCGGGAAATTAATTGGCAATATTATCGAGTTAAAATGAGAGAGATAATGTTTCGATTTAAGAATGCAGGGTGTGTCCCTGTTGGAGACACTTCTTTACCAAAAATTATGGTTTTCGTAAGAGGTGTTCGAAAGCCAACTATTTATAGTGTTATCCGGTGTAATTAATTTTCGTCGCCAAACTTGCGAGCATCTCGCTTGGGTAAACTTGCAGTGGGAAAGAGAATTCTTTACTCGTGAAGAACTGACAAAAACATGACATCAATTATACGGAGTTAATAAATACCTAATAAAAAATTTGTGAGGGTAAGACAGTATTCCTAATTTTTTTTTGTTTGAGTGGTAGTAGTGTTAATACGTAAAATACATTGGAATTTTCAATAAGTCTCGAAAATTACCTTTAAATATTTATAAATAAGTATTTGATAATCGACCTTCTAAATTTTGTTGACAATCAACTAAATTTTAAAAATTGATCAAAGTTAAAAATTTAATAAAATTCAAAAATGAATCGGGAATATTTATCAAATTTTGGATTTTTATCAAACCGACTTTTAAAAATTTCGATAAATCAACTGAATTCTAAAAAACTGATCCAAACACAAATCATTATTAAAATTAATTTGAAGAAGTCAGATTTGAAACTTCTAAAAAAATTGCATCTTTTTTTAATTTTTTAGATTTCAATCAAATTTTTATCGTAGGCAAAAATTTATTTAAATTCTAAAATCTGAATTTTCAAAAGTTACGAAAACTCGGTATTTTAAAAATTGATCCAAATTGAAAAAAAAAAATTCATTGAAAAATAAAAAGACTTGATTTTAATCTAACGAGGAAATTTTTCCCTATTTGTGAGTGTGGATGGGAAAAGGGACCTAAGCAGGAAAAACGTTTTTTTTTTTTTGGTTATGAATGTTTTAAACTTTGCAAGTCTGTATCTCAGTAATGCAGTAACTGAAAACTTTGAAACTTTGCACAATCATTGAGGGGTCCTAGTGGAATATTAATTCCCTCATAATTTTTACCCCTCATGTTTATAGCCTATTTCACAAAAGGGGGCGATTTTGAGCGAAATCAGGGTTACAAAAAATTCCAAAAAATATTTTCAACCATGCTGATTACGATTATCATACTCATAATGTCAATTTTTGTGTGTTTCATGACGTTCTCGACCATTTTTAACAAAAAAATAATGATAAAAAATAAAACATAAAAATTTTTTAATTAAAAAAAAAAAAAATTCAAGAAATTGAAATTTTTTTTTTAAATTTTGGGTTAGTCTTACCCTTTGGGAGGCTGAATATTGTTCCTACGACCATAAAATCATTTTACCTAAATCGATTTTTTTTTTAATTAAAAAAAATTGATTTTTGATTTTTAATTTGTTACAATAAGCGTTATTATTATCAAAAACAAACATTTTTATGTAAGGGTAAGACAGTATTCCACGTTTGTTTTCTGTTCGTCTGAGTAAGTGGCAACACACAAAATATGTGCATTGGAATTTTTAACAAGTTTTTAAAATTACCTTTAAACGTTTTATAAATATTCGAAAATCGAATCAAACTTCGAAAATTTAATATTTTTTTTTTAATATTTTCAGAAATTTTTACCAAACTTTGTATTATTGCCAAATCGACTTTTAAAAATGATAATTTAACATGAACTCTGAAAAATTGATCCAAACACAAATGTTGGTAAACCTAAAATTATTTTGAAAAGGTCAAATTTGAAACTCTTAACTTTTGACAATATTACATTTTTTTTTGATAATTATGTTCGTAATAGGTATATTAAAACCTAAGCCAAGGAAAAAGAAAACGTAATTTTAATGATCTTTTTTCTGTAATACATATAATGCATAACGCAATGTTGCAATTGTTTTAATAAATTATTGTTTATTTTGTAATATTACGCTATTGTAACTTTATTCAAAACAATTTGTATATTCGTCCAGTTTTAAATTTTAACCAAATTTTTATTGTAAAAATTTGTTAAAATTCGAAAATCTACATTTCAAAATTTTATGAATACTCTGAATTTTAAAAATTGACCAAAACTCAAAAATTCATTAAAATTTTTAAATGACCAAATTTTTATAGAATTTGAAATAATTTATCTATCCAGGTATCCACTTAATTATTTTGAATTTTCTATTATAGCTATAAAAATTTAATTTGAAACTCTTAGCTTTTGCCAATCCAAAAAAATTTCTTGACAATAAAATTATGTTCGACATACGAGTAATTATATTAAAACTCAAGTTTGATACTCGTGCAATAATTATACCTGCGAAAGAAAAAAAGAAGAAATAATTTTAAATGATCGTTTTTCTGTAGGTAATATAATGCAATGTTGATTGTTTAAATAAATTGATATTTTTTTTTTTGAAATATTACGCAATTGTAACTTTACTCACAAAAATTTGTACATTCGCCAAGTATTAAATTTTAACCAAATTTTTATTGTAAAAATAAAATTTGTTCAAATTCGAAAATCGACATTTCAAAATTTTATGAAAACTCTGAATTTTAAAACTTGGCCCAAATTCGTGAATTCATTGAAATTTCAAAATGACCAAATTTTTATAGACTTTGAAATAATAGAGTTTTAAAAATGGAAACAGGCCATAATATTTTTTTCAATTTACACAAAATTAGGAATTTTCTCAAGGGTTGGACTCATTATTGAAGTCACTTTTCATATTTTGTAAACAACCAGCAGTGCATAGAAGGAAGGTTCTGTCAGGGCTAGGCCTTTTCGAAAAATATTAAGGTCTAATGAAAATCATTTTCATTCATAAAAAGTAAACAAATGACGTGGATTTTGTACGAATACGCCAAAGTTTTCTTACGCTGACTATGAAGTAAGTAATTCAATTTCTTTATTCATTTTCCGAGTTTTTAAAACTCAAACCTAAATTTTTCCTTTTATTCAATTTTTCATGGATCGTTTCAATTTTTTTTACCCACTGCAAACCACGCATCGGAGGAAAATTTCACACAAAAATTCTGCTCTTCGCCCTTCCATCATTCAATAACAACAAGCACGAGATCGCCTTCAAACACAGCAGGCGTTTTCTCACCCAAGTAATATGACCCAGTGGGTTAATTTCAGTCAATCTGCCACCATCGGCAATATGTTCTAATTCCTTTCGAGTATTTCGGAAGCTGAGACGCGCCATCTTACTTATACGAAAACGAAATTTAATTTCCGATACCGGAGCTTATTTTACGTGACATGACGAAGTAGTCGACAAGACGCGGGTGGAAGGGAGTGGTAAAATGCTCGGGTAAAAGATATGGTTCACTGTAGAGGTTGTCGGTGGTACGAAGACGAAAATCTTTCTGTTGACGAAATATCAGCGCGCGACCGGGCCGGGTTTCCATGTCGATGGGAAGTTGATATTCTACTCGGCGAAAGTTAACAAAAGCTAAAATAATAAGAGAAAGTTACCACCGCACCGTCGACTTTGCGCCACGCCAAATCATTAACTTAGGGGAGGCTGTAAGGGAGGACGTCGAAGGGAGAAAAACGTTTCGCCATATTTCGCCGGTAAACGGTACTTTCAAAAAGTCACTTTAAACTTTCAAGTTTACTCCGGTGTGATCTACTGAGACCACATAAATAAAGAAAATTAAAAAAAAACACTCAGAAGAAATACGAGACGCGAAGGTGAAAAAAACAGCCTTGCAAATAGTAAATAAGTTTTTTTTTTCTTTTTACCTGATGAAAGTAATTACTCCAACTTTGGCTATATCTTCTTCGAGGAATTTCCAAGTGTCGATTAACAGCTGCTTCTGACGATCGGTGAGTGGTTCGAGGAACGGGGCGCTTTTCTTCACCGTCGTCACTTCTTCTTCTAACAATGTGTTTTGGCGGCTGGAGACAGTCATTCGTCGTTCGCCTTGAGAATCTTGCTTGATGAATAGGGAATTTCTTCGGCTTAATCCCGTATTACCCATAACTCCGTTGTGCGATTAATCACTGCAATTAACACGATTTTATACGATTAGACGACATCAGATGGTGCTAACGCCGCGAGAATTTCGTAAAATTAGTATAACGATGTAATGAGTGCCCCAACAGAATAAATTATGTTTCGAGGAAAATACAACGCGAAGTACTCACGATGTTGAAGTGCAACAAAATTCAAAACACAATGAATGTAATTCGTATACTCTGATTCAAATAAGAGTAAAAAAAAAGTAAAAAAACTCTTGATCATCCACACTCTTGTTTACAAGGAAATTTAGAATAAAATAAAGTAATAATAAGTATAGCCAAACTATTATTTGGAATTGTTTTGCTGTTCGAATTCTCAGCTTTTCTCTCCTCCCCCCCCCCCAACAAGCTGCTTGATGTGGTGTTTTTACTCTTATTTGGAATAGAAACAGAGTATACTTACGTTAGTACAATGTTATTCGTAAATAAAAGAAAATTTTTCAACATTTGGATAATACGAACGCATAAAAACTATTTGAACTAAATCAAATTAAATGCAACATTTCTTGAGACTAAACATTCGCAAACGAGCAAGGAAATTCTGGCGAATACTGTACGACGAACGTATTTGTTTGGTACCCCCCCCCCCTCAACACTCCATACGCTTGGCCATCATTCACATACAAACGACGAACGTACATAATATACCAACTCTATAAAGACGAAACTTACATCAACTCCCTCCTCCCCACATCACCTATCATGATCATTTTAACGTACATCTACGATAGAACCTGCTACATTTTATCATGTAATCATTGTATGTTATTTTAGGCTACGTATGTTCACACACCCTCGGACAGGAGAAAAACTTTCTTGCTTTTACAATAAATGTAATGCATGTATGATAATATATACCTTCCACAGACATTTCAAACGTAATGTTAACTGCATTGTGTAAGTCGTTAAGAGAAGTTAACGAGAATATCAGCAGACAAGTCTCAACAAATACCAGGAAAGTAAGACGAAAAAATAGAGAAAATTGTATTACGAGCTAACAAAGATTTTAAAATGTTCGACCATGGACTCCAAAAAGCCTCACCTTCTCCCTCCTCATAAGTGGACACCTATGAACCCTTGGTGGTAATTTTTTTGGAATTTTGGATTAGTTCAATGTCTTACCTCCAGGGATTTTTCATTTCACGAAAAAATAATTTTTTTAATTCAATTTTTACCTTGACTGAATTTTTAGTGCAACCTAATCACATTTTTTTTCAGAAAAATGAAAAAAAAACAACCAAAAAACCCCTCTTTTTTATTATAATCCATCGAAGTTGTTCCTTGCAATGAGAACGAATTTGCCAATTTTTTATTTTCCCCAACTCTATTTTCAAGTGGTACCTTCCGTACCCTCAAATTTTTCAAAAAAACATAAAACGAAAAAAATTAGCAAAATTTTTTCACTCAGCATTAGGTAATTTATGTTGTTGTACTTCATCAGAAAATAATTCTCTATTTTTGATTTTTCCCCTAATCGAATTTTAGGAAGTTCCATCCGCCTCCTTTTCCAAAACAAGAAATGAAAAAATTCCAATTTTCGAAATGGGAGTTTAGTGGCATAACTTGAAATTCAGATAGGGGAAAAATCAAAAAGTGGGAATTATCAGGGGTTGGTAAAATCCAGGAAAAATGAATTTAACATAAAAATCCAAAATTATTGTGATATTTGTGTTTAAAATTCAAGATCCAAAATCCTTAAAATCTAAAATCCTTCCCATAATTGAATTTTAAAATCCAAACATTTTTTTTCTTTTATTTTGACTTCTGGTCCAGTGGTCCAGGTTAATTTTCGAGTAGATAATCCCTTACTCATCTCTTTTTTTCAGAAATCTCAATTTTTTGTCCTATCTTACTAAAATTGGAAATAAAAATCTTTCAATTTATTTTCGAAAATGAAATTTAATTAATTTTTCTTTTTGGAGTCAGCGTTATAAAATTTATTCATTTATTCATTTTGAAAAAAAAAAGTTTTTTAATTTTTTTGAATTACAAAATTTTTACAAATTTTCAAAGGGAATTTTATTATTTTTTTTAAATTTCAAATTTCCAAAAAAAACAACAATTTTTTGAGAAAAAAACACTAAATTTTTGGATTGTGTCAGTTTTAGAAAAAAAAATCTGAATTTCCTCGAAATAAAAAAATTCGATTCTCGAGCCAAAAGCTAAAAAACTACTCAATTTTTTTGAAAAGATTTTTATGAAGTATTAGTAAAAAAAAAAAAAAAAATTAGAGAAAAACTCCTTATCCTTGTCTTAATTTGTTTGAAAAATAGCAACTTTGGGTTTTTTTTCATTCAAAATTTTTTGTTATAGAAAATCTTTAATTTTTTTCTGAACCTGAGTGATTTCTGTATTTTTTGCAATAGAAATTTTTCTCGTTCAATTTTTGGAGGAAAAAAACTAAAATTATTTTTCAAAAAAATCTGATTTTTTGTACATAATAAGAAAAGTCTTGATAATTTTTGAAATTTATTCATACCTATTTTTTTGAAGTCAGCATAGTAAACTTTTCAATTTTTTCAAAATAAAAAAAATGAGTAAAACTTTATCAGAGAAAAAAATCTGTTTTTTATAGGTACCTAAGAAAAAAATTCCAAACAATTTCCCAATCCTTATATTATCTAAAGCCCCAAGTTATGCCCATTTTTTTACCCCCATGTCAACACATTGTAGATAAATGTAATTCACTCTACACACTATTCTAGTGGTGGCGTGTACAGGGGAGGGCCTGCCGTGGCTAGACCTATCTAAAAATAGTTGAACCAAGGCAATGAAAAATATTTTTTACTCTAGAAAATGAGAGATTTTCTTCTTGAAAAAAATGGAATTCAAAAAATAAATACCATGTACCTAAAATAAAATAAGGTAAAAATTGAAAATTTTATTATTCTCCAACAAAATTGTTGAATAAAATAGGTGAGACATTTTCTACTCAGAAAAAAGTTTTTTCTAAAAAATTGAAAAGTTTATTTTGCACGGATTCCAAAAATGACATAAAATGATCATTTTCTTCAAATATTTTAAAAATATGTTTGTGATTCGAAGAAACTGAGAAAGTTTTCAATTAAAAAAATAAGGAATATGTTTTTTACAGACTCCAAAAAATATGTGTAGTTTTTTTATCCCAAGAAAAATATGAATTTTTTCTGCAAATTTAAAAAAAAAAATTTTAATGGCAAATATTTTACATAAATTCGAAAAATTGAAACACGCCTTCTTCTGCAAAAAATTTAAGGGATTTTTTCCTCCAAAAAACAAGGGTTTTAATATTTGATTTTTGTATTTTCCAAGTTTTCTAGTGTGTATAATTCAAACACTTAAGGTAGGTACTGACAAGTTGACTCCCCCGTATAATTCGTCCATTTGTGCCCAGCTAAAAAAATTCTCACTAGGTATTCGCAAAAATAATTTTTTTTGAGACACTTGATGTACGTTTCTGGTCATTTGTCAACCTGTGAGGAAAAATGAAGTAAATGGTTTGGCAGGTTTTTGTGCAACCCGTTCATTTTCCGAAAAAAAAAAAAATAATGAGCTTTTCTGTTGAAAATTTTACGTGCTTCAATTTTAAATATTGCCATTTTTTTGTTTACAAGCAAATTTGAAGAGTTGTATGCGAATTACGAAGATAGGATCTCTTTGGGCCAATACTTAGGGGACAGGCAGGGGTTTAGATTCAAGAATTTCCTGGTACTTAATCAGTACACCGAGTGGAACTCAAGAAATCTTCTTTGGCTCAAAATGCAATTTAATTTCCTCATTTCACAAATGTTGACGAGTAAAAAGTCAAAACTGTTAAACAGAGTGGATTTTAGTTTCGACCATTTTAGCATTCGCCTTCATCGCGTCGGTATAAAACACTCGAGAAGGCAAAAGGTATGAAAGTAAAGTTGACGTGAAATCTTTCGCAAACAACACACAGGTCGAGAGTAGGTAACTATTATACACAGATACAATATCGTACATTTTCTCATATAAAACAATACAACTTTTCGAATGTACCAACACTAAACTTGGTATACTATTTTTTCGTTCTCTTTCAACATTAATCATTTGTGTGACAAGGCAAAAACAAGATAAAACCTATTGCTTGCTTTTCTCACTAAAGGATTACCGTCGTATAATACAAAAATATTACTCATCGCTATGCTAAAAACTACACCGTCGAAAGCCGAAAGCCGAGAGATGAGGCCAACAGTGAGGGAAAAAAACCTCCCTAGGTTCGCTATTTTGCTATTCTCGCCTCGGTTTTGGATTTGGTTAATGATAGCAAAATGCAAAACAACCTTGTTGTGGAGTGGTTTTTTTTTTCATGCAACTTTCGCATCGTAAAATATAGGTACTAGGTAGAGGTTCATAATGTAAAAGTATCGTACGTGTGCTTCGTCGTTTAATTACGTGATGAAGTGAAAAGCATGTTGCGACGATATCATTTACAAAATGGACTCGAACATTTCGAGCACAATGTTCGTATGCATTTTCAATCAGATAAGCACGATAGGGATAGGGATAGAGATAAGACGACGACTAGGATGACATATGGGAATATTTTTAGCTCACAATTCGAACAGTGCATCGATGGGTTTTGAAATACACTTGAAATATCTTTCAATCTTCGAACGTTTAATTTTCAACATAAATGTACACGACAGTGCGCAACTTGTTTAAGGGGGGGGGGGGGGCATAAATTTTTTTTTTGTTGAATGCATAGAGTTGACAAGCGGAATTTTCTAAGACCTTTGCATGACGTCATTTTGATTTTTCATTTATGAAATTTTGAAGAAAAATTGGAAACTAATTTCATCTTGATTTTTTTTTACGAAAAAATTAATTTTTGATTTTTGAAAAATAAAATGCATGGAGTTTTCAAAAAAAGAAAATTAAATTCATTTTGCATTTTGATGACGTCATTTTGTAGAAATTATTGATAAATTTTTTGGAAAATGAAAATTTTTTACAATTTTTTTTGTCAAAATTTGAAGAAAAACGCGACCTTTGCTTAATGCCCTGTTTCCAGGGAAACTATGCAACCCACCAAACTTTTTCTTAGAATGTTTTTTATTCAGTAGAGTCTGGTCTGTAATCTGACGAGAAGGTTTTGGAAAATTCCCCGATTTTATCAAACTTTCTCATAATTTTCTTTCGATTGTAAAAAATTTTCATTTTCCAAAAAATTTATCAATAATTTCTACAAAATGACATGATCAAAAGGCAAAATGAATATAATTTTCTTTTTTTGAAAACTCCATGCATTTTATTTTTCAAAAATCAAAAATTAATTTTTTTCGTAAAAAAAAAAGCAAGATGAAATTAGTTTCCAACTTTTCTTCAAAATTTCATAAATGAAAAATCAAAATGACGTCATGCAAAGGTCTTAGAAAATTCCGCTTGTCAACTCTATGCATTCAACAAAAAAAAAATTTATGCCCCCCCCCCCTTAATGCTAGCAAAAGAAGAGATAACACCAACTGTACCTAAACCTATCGATTCTTTTCACTCATTATTTTATGTTCTATTATGAATATGCCCATATCTGCAAGTTCTTCAAGAACTGTATAATGTGAATGATTTTCAAGTAAAAACAGGACCCTACCTTCATTCCATCAGACCAATGTCTTCTAATTTCAATTCAAAACACGTATGTAAAAATTTTAAAATCACCAAATGAGAGGGAGGGAAATGGCTAAGAAGTGCGTAGATTACTCGAGAAATTTTCATAATTTTCTCAAAACCAAATAGGTACATAGGTTTAATCATTTTCAATAGGTACAAAAAATTTTTTGCAATTAACCCAAAAGCCAAAATTATGGAAAAACTGATTCTGTAAAATATTGAATAGCTTATTACGATTCGATTCGATTTTAAACCGATATTTTCCTAAGTAAAGGGGAATACTTTACAGGAAAAATTTGCATACGATTTTCGTTCCAATAATAAAATTCAATGCATCGGTGATTTCCTAAATGAAGCGTTGAATTTGCAGATTATGCAAAACTTGTAAACTTGGAAATATTGATGTCATCGTAATTCCGAACTGCATTATCCTCCTACAAAATAAGTTCTACGTCTCATCTAACAAGAAATTACTTTTTAGAGATTGAGAGAGCAGCTGGGAAAGAATGGTGAATCAGACCTTGGCTGGAATTTCGAACCATCTGAGGAGAAGTTGGTCCCTAAGGTCAAAAAATACGTTGGTAAAAATTTTGGCCCCTCACCTCATCCCTAGCCAGTGATGTGTATAGTTCGGGAATTCGAGCTACACCCAAAATTTCAAAAGTAAAATGAGCAACACCATAGAAAACCTCAAAAAGGCAAAAAATGAAATGAATATTAAAATATCTGTTTTAAGAGAAAAAAATTTCCAACATTTTTTTCCACAGAAGAAAATATTTCAATTTTTCGTATAAAACAAACACAATTCATTTGCAGAAACAAAAAAATCTAGGAATAAAAAATACCTCGATTTTTTGGAGTCGTCGTTGAAAAATGCTCAATTTTTTCGAAGAAGAAATTTTTTGGGAGGGGGTTTGAAGAAAGGAGCCATTTTTTAGACAAAAGAAAAAAATTACGTTCAAATTTTTTTGGAGATTTCTTTTCGAATTTTTGAGGAATATTTTTTTTTTTTGGATTCAGCATGAAATACTTCTCAATTTTTTAGAGAGACAAAATCTTCAATTTTTTTTGGAGTGCGCAAAAAAAGTAAAAACTCAATTCTTTTGTAGAAAAATATCGATTTTTTTTCATTTTTTTTTTGAAATCAACGTAAGAAAATCCTAAATTTTTTCTGAAAAATTTTTGCTTTTTTAACGAAAAAAAAAAATCGCTTATTTTTTGGAAGAAAACTGTTTCTCCATTCCTTTGAAGTACGAGTAGGTAGGTAGGTATTGCAAAATAAGTATTTTTCAAATTTTTGAAAAAAAATAATCGATCGATTTAAATTTTTGTCTCACTTGAAGAAAAATTTTTTCAATTTAATGGAGAATTTTTGGGATTTTTGTGAAATGAAAAAAATTGGAATCAGTGTAGAAAAAACTTAACAATTTTTTGGGAAAAGAACTCAATTCTTTGTCAGAAAATTCTTGAAATAAAATATATTTTAATTGTTTTGGAGTCGAAAAAATCTCTTCATTTCGAGAAAAAATCATTTATTTTTTCTCAATTTCTTTAAAGAACCCAATAAATATTTTGAAATTTTTTAAAGAAAATATTAGTTAAATTTTATCAAATCTTTTTTTTTTAAATTATGGAGTAAAAACAAACATTTTTTAGGGGCCAGAATAAAAATATCTCAATAATTATTGGAGAAAGTTGTTTTTTTTTTACAGTCTTTCTAGAAAAAAAAATTCATTGTTTGTCTGGTTTTTTTTGTTGAAAAAATTCAAACCTTTCAAGGAAAAAAATTTCTTAATTTTTGGAAATAAAAAATTCATTCAAAAGGGCGTAGTACTGTCAACCCCTCTCTTGTACACTCCACTCTCTCTGCCCCACACCCAAATATAATTAAAATTCTGGTTTCGTTATAACCTTTTTCTTCGAATTTTTTCAAAAAAGCAGGGATGAATCGATGAACCATATCAAGAGACCTTTGGACATTTTTCCATTTCAGAGTTGCAAAATTCAAACATTTATAACAATAAACCACATTTTTGGCTCATTTAGGGAGCTGGGGGGGGGGGGGGCGATGTAGGAGGCCAACAACTATCACATGATTACCCTCTTTCATATTAAACTAACTGGTTCGTCATGAGAAAGATGGATGGATAAAAATGAGTCTTATTAGTTATTTATAAACCATCATATTGACACGAAGGTAGCTCGACTTGCTCGAAAATAAGAAATACGAAATAAATCAAATTATGGACAAATTTCCTTCAAACAATATGACACATACATAATATTATAATCTTCGTAAAATAAGGGCAAGGGGTATAAATATACTTTTAAATGCATACCAATATTTAATATTTCGCTATTCGAAGTGAGTGTGATTTCGAAAATACAGCAGGAAACTTTCGATCATCTAATGACAACTTATCGCATCTTCGCTACACAATAACACCACAATGACATGTCAAAAAAGTGATTTTTCTTATTTCAGGTTCAAAATGTAAATTCGAACAAACACGACGTTTCAACTTTCAAGGGAAACGATTTTTTATTTTTTTTTATTTGTGGCGTTATCGTACTCACGGTGTGTTGTTATTTTTCACCACGTTACGAAAAAATCCACCTTTGCGATCTGAACCACACAGGGATGAAGTCGAGAAAAATCGAAAAATAATACGACTCGAATGAAAAAATTTCGAACGATCTCGCGTCGGAACAAGACCAAACTAAAAAACATTCACGTGGTAACTAAATAGTCAAAACGTAAACTTCGCCGATGAAAACACAACGAAAATGGCAAGCAAGGTGGTACGCGTCTGTGCAGTTGAAATTACTAGTTGACATCGCATCATTCACTATTGCACCATTTTCACGTCTTACGAGAATATTTGGATACATTTTTCAGCCTCTTTTCAGAGCCAAAGACTTTAATTTTACTCTACGACTTACGAATAGCGAAACAAGTTTACAAACGTCCGCGATTTTTTACAAATCAGTACAAATGTGATGCACCGAAGCTGCGAGTGCGAAGCACCGATCAAGAACAAACACAGACAGACGTAAAAAGCACGTTACAATGTGTAACGGCTCAAAAACAAAAGGTAGAGGCAGATAAAACACGAATATCATTATTCAAAAACTTTAGCGTAATATTTAACAATAAAAATGTAAAACAACTCACCGTTTGATGAATATCATCATTCAAAGGATCACACGAATGGATGGAAAGTTGAAAACGACGAAAACGTGGTCGACGCGAAAGATAATCTCACGGTTAACCCGAAGTCATATTTTTAGTACAGAATAAACACATTCCAACTTGAAAATCCGAATCAAAATGGTATAAAAACGAATCACTTGAAGTGTATGAAGTTTCAAAAGATTTCAAACCCGAACCATTAATCATATTCGCGAAACAAGTAACAAGTATACAAGTAATTAAATAACTAGAAAGTAAGTAGAAAATTTCTAAGCACTAACTAACCCGAACCTACGCGACACTGCTCAAGTGCTCAAGTCATTCCCCGAGCCGTTTATAGGAATTTTCACTTTTGAAGCACGAAATGACGAGAATGATTTATCTGACGTGAGTGATGCGAATTGTTAGGTGTTGGGAGTAGTGGGGATAGTCACAGTTCGCATCAAAATCATTTTTGGATGGTCAATTAAACTCTCTCTGTCACCTTCCTATCAAATCGAATTAAAATTATTTATACTTTTTTTTTTTTACAGGATTTTCGATTTTACCTATTATCATTATCTTGTTTGTATGTTGTATGTTGTATGTATATTGTTGTACGTGAAACTGAAATTGTGACCTGTCATAAAGAAACCACGAAACCAGGTTCTGATCCGATAGACAAATTTTACAGGAGAGCAGTACAAATTTTTAAATTCTCACTGACTCACTCAGTCCATTCCGTTCATCTGATCCAGCTGATTTTTGGGGCATCATTTAGCCACTCCAAGTGAACCAAAATTAACTGCTTAGGGTGATTTGAAAAAAAATTTACAGGCAGTGTTGCTATTCTTAAAACAAAAAACTCCAAATTTTGAATGAAATTTCAAATTTTCAAGTCATGATATCGGCTCAAATTTTGAGCAAATCAAAAAACCAAGACTAATACATGGTAAGAAATCAAATTTCCAACAAAAAAGGTTCTCTTCACTTTTTGCCTATCTTCAATATTTCAGAAGTTTACATCTACAATTATTTTTGATTTTCTCAAATAACTCCTGAAATATTGAAGATAGGCAAAAAGTGAAGAGAACCTTTTTTGTTGGAAATTTGATTTCTTACCATGTATTAGTCTTGGTTTTTTGATTTGCTCAAAATTTGAGCCAGTATACAAGATGAAAAGTGAAAAGAGTTGAATTTTCCACTTTTTGCTAATAAAAAATTTCATAAAATTGTCACAGACCATTCAAAATTGACGCGATCAGGCTGAAAATTTGTACGTAGACCCCATGTGAACTACCCTCCAAGAAAAATTGAAAATAATTTTCTGAATAGGTAGAAATATTAATTTTTCTCTGGATTTTTTACTTTACTGTGTGCTCGAACAGAATCGTTTGAGAACGTTTTCTCCATGACCAGTGAAATCATCGCCAAAAGTACCACTAATATCAACAAAAAAAACAAAAAAAGATTTTTCGGATCAGAACCTGGTTTCTTTATGACAGGTCACAATTACATAACTACACAGTACGTACTATTGTCGTGAATGGAAATCAAACTAGGTACTCGCATTAGGGGTGTATCAAATTCAAATCGAAAGTCAATTATTCCGATTTCCGACAAATTAATGCTAAAATATATCTAATAATTAATTCAACAATTCAATGTTAACATTAATCATGGTCTGCGAATTAGCAGTAGCTCAGGTGTAATTTTGCTCGAGTTACACCCAAAATTACACACTTTATGTAGATGCCATTACCTTGTTGTTCTTTTTTTGATACTTACAGAATAAATTTCGCAATTTTAGACGTTTTTTAGAAAAGACCATCTTAATTCTTTTGAAGAAAAATTCTCTTGGAATAAAAAACTGAGTTTTTTTTTCAATTGGTAAAAAAATGAATAAAAAATTTCTCAAATGAAAAAAGTATTTTAATTTTTCAATTGGGGGGGGGGGGGGGGAGAGAGAGAGGATACTTACTAATTTTTTATCGTAAAAACATTATAATTATTTATTTTTGAAGAAAAAAAAATCTCAATTTTTTTGGGGTATTAAGCGTAAAACTTTAGATTAAAAATTTCCAGTTCTTCTCCAGTACCTGTCAAAATATTTTTAAAATTTTTAATTGAAAAATCGCAATTTCTTAATTTTTTTAGAATAAAAAATAAGAGTATCTCATCAATTTTTCTAGAATTGGCGTAAAATAATTTTTCATTTCTTTTAGATTTGAAAATTTTCTGAATTTTTTTGAATTTTTTCTATGTTGAAATTTTTTGAGAGAATCCTTTTTTTTTAGATGAAAAATTCGTATTTCTATATTGAAAATACTTTTCAAATTTTTAAAATAAAAAAATCTCAATTTAAATCATTTTTACAAATTGAAAATTTTTTAATTTTTAGTGGGAAACTTCTCAATTTCTTGAAGCAAAACCTCAAAGTGCACATTTCTTTAATATTTCTTTTAAAATGAAAAATTTGTCCAATTTCTTGGAGTATGAATAAAAATATAGATGAAAAATTTCTTAATTTTTTGTTTTATTTTTTATTTTTTTTAATCTTTCAATTTCTTTGGAGAAAAAATCTAAAAAATAATAATATTCCTGACTGAAAAAAAATTCTGTTCAATTTTTTTGGAAAAAAATATTTTCCAACTACCTACCGATGAAAAAAATCATAATAAAGGTAAAAAATTTTCTTAAATTCTAGTTGAAAAAATACTCTCTGCTCTCATTTTTTTTAAAGAAATAAAGACGTAAAAAATAATACAATTTTTTTAGAAGTTTTGAAGAAGGAAAAAATATTTAATCGTTTTGGAGTAAAAAAGTTATATACCTATACTAGGAAAATTTCTCAATTTTCTGGAATAAAAAATTAATTAAAGGAAATCTCAATTTTTTGGTGTGAACCCCTCTCAAATGTTTGAAAAAAAAAATGTAATTGTTTGGAGCAAAAATAGTTTTCAAATTTTTCCAGAAAACATTCTTAATTAATTTTTTTTTAAGAAAACATTTTTCCCTTTGAAAAACAGACAATTAAATTTTTTGGATAATTAAGACGTAAAAAAAATCAATTAAGTAATTTTTGTGGAGAAAAAACTTTCAATTTTTGGAACTTGAAAAAGTATGTAAGTAGGTATTAAAAAAAAAAAAATCTCAATTTTTAGGAACACAAAAATTTGTTTTAGAAAATATCAATTTTTTAAAAGTAAAAAATTTATTTCTCAAATAATGGAGGATAAAATAAATCTATACTAACTTAACTTTTTTAAGAAAATAAAGAAAAAAATGATGGAACTTTAAACAAAAAGAAAAAAAATATTTTAATTATTTTTAGACAAAAAAGTTATAGGAAAATTTCTCCATTTTCAGAAATAGAAAAATTATTCAACTGTTTCCACTCCAAAAATTGAGATTATTTACCGAAAAATTTGAGAATTATTGGTACTTTAAAAAATTGAAATTTCCTTCAAATAAATAAAAACTGCTCAATTTTCAAAAATTAAAAAATTTTCCATCTTTTTGGTGTAAAAATACCTACTTATACAATTTCTAAAATTTTTGGAGAAAATGGTCTCAATTTTTTTTTAGTAAAAATAATTCACAAATTAAAGAAATTTTCGACATTCTTTTGAAAATAGCATTTGAAAAATTATCTATTTTTCAATTTTGTTAGGAGCGCAGGTACTTTGAGTGAAAATGAAATCTCAATTTTTTGGAGTGAAAAAATTCCTTACAACAACGTAAAAATATATTTTTTTAATTTCTGCAGAAAAAAATCAATTTTTTCAGAAAAATTAATTTTTAATTTTTTTGGAACTGCGACGTTTCCTCAATTTTTTGCAAAAAAAAATAGGCAATTTCTCAATCTTTTTGAAATTGAAAACTTTGTTCAATTAATCAATTTTATTAGAGAAAAAAATAATTACTTATCCTAATTTTTTGGAAAAATCTCAATTTAAAAAATAAAATTCATTATTCGAAGATTTTTTTTAAATAAAAAATAAAAATTATTCTTAAATTTTTGGGGACAAAAAAAAATAGCTACCTATTTATTTTATTAACATTTTTTTTTTAATTTTTTAAAGAAATTAATCTTATTTTTTTGATGAAAAAATTCTCATCATTGAAAAAATTTCAATCCCATTCCTCAGGGTAGAAAATTGAACTATCCTCTGGAAAGTATCAAGTTGCTGGCCCTGACGTAAATATTTTAATTTAACAACTGAATCCCATCGAATGAATTACATCACGAACCTCGATATTTGTAAAATAAAACAGCAACTCTCAACCAGTAAGAACTAGTGAAAACTATTCAACAACAGAATGATCTTTGCCATAATCTACATAACGTATGCATAAACTGTCGTGACGTATTTTAACAATAACGAAACAAAATGTACTTCCTCGATTTAAAACGTTTTTAATTATTCAACACTTTCAATAAGGTAAAAAAAAAAGAAAAAATATTACAAAATTATTTGAACACATTCAACAAAACATTTGTACAATACCTTTACAGATAGATACACTATGTTAACTTATTTCAAAACGAACCGAGATTTACCTATCTCTTACACGACGCGAGTCTCACTTTCAAGTCAATCTATCCCAACCTCAACCTATGAATTCAAGGATCTGAAATAAATTATCAAAAGGTTAAAATTAATCAACACGCAGATTTATTGCATCGATTATCTTTTCTCCGGCGATTCAATCGAAAACAATAATTAAAATTTGAAATAATAGTACGAATAACGGTGAACATGAATGAACAAGATCTTAGAAAACATATTTTAAAATGTTACTATTATACTGTAAACGTAATCCAGTTTTTAAAAACTTTTCAGAGGCGTAGCGCTGTACAAAAGACAACAAAACAAGCATTCATTACGTACCACTACCTTTGATTAAAATTTCGTTACGTAACCAAAACCAAAAACAAAAGCATTAGTTCTTGTGTAATGTAAACGTTCAACATTCAAGCATATTCACGAATCACAACAAAACATTTTTCACTTCCTTTATCGCGAGTTTGAGTTTGTTTTGAAAATCAGCTCTAACGCTACACCGCTGATTACAAATTAGGTACAAAAAAAATATTCTTTCGCTTAAATTATTTCGTTAAAAGAGGTACAAGTTTGATACTTCATAATTCTTAAGCTCTTGCCATGGCGAAATACAACACGTCGCGTCGATGATATTTGAGCATCCCAATCATACTTTAACGTTTTAAAAATCTTCACACTGATGAGAAAAGTAAAACCGTTATAAAAACAGGAGAAAAAAAAGGACAGGTAGGTACACGAAAAAAAGAGAAAAACTATACAAAATTATAAAAATAAGAGGAAAAAAAATTGCACATTGCACGGAGAGACGAAGAAATAACAACAAAGTAATAAAATGAAAGTACACTAGGAAAATTGTATGCTTAAATTGTTAGTCGTAAGTAAACGATCGGAGAAGGCTAAGACAGTGGCTTTTATGTTGTCGAGTAAGCGCACGATAGAGAAGAGTGAAAAAAACACAATTAGACGGAGCCCTTTATACCCCTTCCTAAAATAATGGCACTTCGGTTTTAATATAGGAAGAAATTCTATCACAATTGGATATTATCAAAGCGTAAAGTGTCGCCATAATGGAAGGCATACGCGTATAAACGGCGCTTATTAATCGTCATAACTGAGGCGTACCGTAAGTAGATTGTCGCGGACCGATTTGCTTTATTTGACCAGATTCTTCTTCCGCTTCGACCGTGTATTTAATATGATCTCTTCGGCAGCGCCATTGCACTCTCATGTCTTGAAACGATATATCGACCTCTTTAAACGAATTCAATAACATGATCGCTATCACTATAACCGTGAAACCGCATATGTTTCCTAATATATCCTGTAGACAGATACAAGAGCAAATGTTTAGTACATAATACGTACGAGTTCACTTGGAATATAATGTACGTACAAAGGCAACATATGAAAGAGCCAAGTTCGTGCATTAATTAACCGCTTCGGTGCGGGTAAGTTGAATTAATCATCTCTAGTCTAGTGTAACAGTGCTCTAGAGTCTAAACGTAGAGACGTGTGTAATGTGTGAGGGTATACTTACGGTGGCGTTCAAATTCTGCCATTCTTTGAACAATATCGCCGACGCGATCAACACCAAAGTGGTAAACATTACATAATACACCGGCGTAACAATACCGGTATTGAACGAATCTAAGGCCTTATTTAAATAAGTCATTTGTACAACGACGCACACTATCACCATTACGAGAAAGATCCATGTCAGCATATTCGTCATATCATTTTGACCTGTAACAAAATTCGTCAAAGATTAGTATACTCGAAATAAGTACATTTTTAAAAATTGGTACTCGTATCATCAATATTAGCCTACTAAAATTAGTACATTATATTTGTAAATGCAGAGAAAATTGCATTTTGGGGACTCAAAAATTTGTTATCCCCCGAATGGGAGCCCAAAAAGACTTTCTCGTTTCTTTTTACTTGTAACTCTTCAAATATTCGATCAAACGAAGAAATGGCCTACCCCGATTTAGACCCTTTGCGCGAAAATTTTGCCCAAAATTTAAAAAATTGCATTTTTAGTTGAAAATATATTTTTTTTCTCTTCATGTTCGATTCTTTAAAAATGCAATTTTTTCAATAAAATTTTGGGCAAAATTTTCGCGCAAAGGGTCTAAATCGGGGTAGTTTGACACGCAGAAACCGAATTCGCGATAAGTTTTTTGATTTGATCATTTCTTGTGATTATTGCAATTTCATGCATGCAAAAGAAGTGATAAAACCGAATTCGCGAAAAATGAACGAATTGAGCTGAAATTCGGGCTAAAGGTGTACGAGGGAGTGCTTAGTGATGTACTATGAGGAAAAAATTTTTTGGCCAAATTTCATTCTGCGTACACGCGAAAAACGTTGAAAAAACATGGTTTTTTGCCATTTTAGACAATTTCCACCACTTGGAAAAATCTGAAAAAATTCATGATGATTCAGAATACACCTAAAAACATATGGTAATTTTTTCGAGATGTACGTATATCTTAGTTTTTTTTTAAACGGCTGTCAAAGTTTTCAAACCACGTTTTGAGGTCATTTTCAAGGTCAAAAAAATCTGAAAAAATTTGGGGTTGTTTCCACTCAGAACCCTCCCCTGTACACCAAATTTCACTTCAATCGGTTGAAAAATATTCGAAAACGATGAAAATCGTGGTTTTTGAGGCACCACCTCCCTAAAAAGGGGCGAAATTTCAAAATACGTCTTGAAATGGTTGTTAATACATGAATTGTACTGCATAATGCGAGCGTACAACCAAAACTAAATTTTACCCTGCGTACATGCGTAAAATGTTGAAAAAACGCGGTTTTTCGCCATTTTAGGCAATTTCCACCACTCGGAAAAATCCAAAAAAATTCACAGAGGTTCAAAATACACCTAAAAACATATGGTAATTTTATCGCGGCATGCGTGTATTTTTGTTTTTTTTAAACGGCTGTCAAAGTTTTCAAAACGCATTTCAAGGTCATTTTCAAGGTCAGAAAAATCTGAAAAAATTGTGCATATTGATACTCGTAACCTTCTACCATCCACCAAGTTTCACTTCAATCGGCCGAAAAAATGCCGAAAAAGTGAAAACCATGTTTTTCGAGGTACCAGCACCCTCGAGGGGGATGGGAATTTCACGATACGTTCTAAAATCATCTTTTACCACTACAAAAAGATTTTTTGAAAAAAATTCGAAAATGGCGTCTGAGGCCGATTCACCTATGCTTTCCTGCTATAGCCTTTAATAAATAATTTTATAGTTTTTTTAAATCATAAAAAATTTTTCAAAAATTATCTATTTCAAAATTTTTCTTCAAAAAATCCAACGTCTTGACAGATTTATTTGAAAGGAAGTACCAATTTAAAATTTTCCTAAAATATCTGAAAATTCATAACTTTTTTTTTAAATCAAAAAACATTCATAAAAAAATTATTTTTGTAAAGGAAATATTCAACTAAAAAATCTCATCATTTTTTTAAATTCTAAAAAAATCTACTAAAACATAATCACCTACCTATTTCAAAAAAACATTTATTTTTAAATTTTTAATAAAAATTCGAAAAATGAAGCTGTATTTCAAAACTTTTTTCTTTTATTGAAAATAGGTAATCAAATTTTCGTTTGAAGAAAAAAATTTCTAAATTTTCTTGAAAAATTCTAAAAAATTGAATATTTTTTTTCAATCCATAAAAAACTTTTTAACATTTTTTTTACATCAAAATTTTTCTAAAAAGATTCGAAAAATTATTTTAAAAAATTTCACAATAAATCATTTGAATGTTTTGAAACAAATTATTTTCTTTTGAAACCAATAAATTTTTTTTATAATTTTCTATCAAAAAAAACTTTTTTAGGGGAAATATTTCCAAATTTTCCTGGAAACTGTAAAAATTCCTTAAAATTTGAAAAAAAAATCACAAAACATATCCAAAGGAAACCTTTAATTTTCAAATAACTCAAAAATCCTATCATTTCTTCAATCACAAGAAAAAAAAACAATAAACTTTCTCTTCAAAGAAATACTCATTTCTAAATTTTTATGAAAAAAATCTGAAAATCGAGCTACTTTTTAAAAATTATTTTTGACAAAAATTCATAAGTTTCTCCAAAAAATTTCTTCAAAAATAAGTATTTTTGAAATGATGAAATATTTTAAAATTTTACTTATAAAAAATCGACAATCTTATCATTTTTTTTAGCTGGAAAAACATCGCTTTTAAAATATTTTTTTGAGAGGACATCTTTAAAAAATTTTTTGAGAAAAATTTCATCATAAATTCTGAAAAGTAGACATAGAAAATTTTTGTAAAGAAATATTTTAAAATTTTTCTAAAAAAATTATCAAAATACCTTTACATTAAAAAAAATGAAAGAAATACCTAGGTATTTCAAATTTTTCGTCATAATTCAAAATCCTATCAGTTATTTTTAATTAACAAAAAAAATCACCTAAAAATTTTTTCGAGAAGAACGAACTATGTAATTACCTAATTCAAAACTTTTCTTAAAAGAAATTCACGGTCTAAATATGTATACTTTTTTTAATTCAAGAAAATGTTACAAAATTTCTCTTTTAAAAAATCATAAAAAATTGCAATAAATTTTTTCAAAAGAATTTTTTTTTTATTTCTGAAACAATTTAAAAATCCTTTAAAAAATGTATTCAAAGACTTTCACAAAAAATCCACAATAAAATTTTGTTGAAATGAAATATTTCAAAATTATTTTGAAAAAATTACAAGATCTTAATCTTATCAAAAATTTTCAACAAAAAAAAAATAATAAAGTCCATGGTTGAACACATCAATAAGTATTCATTATAGGTACAATTCGAATATTTGGTCCAGCCAGCCTCACTACTTACGTATAAAATATTCAGCAGATCCCTAATTCTTAAAAAAAAGATTCGAATAGACATTAAAGCACGGGAAAATTTACCGCAAAACCTCTTTAGGAATCTTCATTGTTGACTTTTCGAAAAAAAATTGTTGAAAATTTACTACTTTTAATTTTAGCTATAGTCATTCTTTTGTTCAATCACATATTTGGTGAGTCAAACGTAAAAAACAAAGAGTGAGTTCTCATTGGGTTTATATTCTGAAAGACTTCGGGGGGGGGGGGGGAGGCTTAGGGATTTTCTGACAATTAATAAGGATATCGAATGGAGTACTTTAAAATCAAAAAAAAATTGCTTACCCAAAATGAAATTTTTATTGAGATATTTCATTTTATGTATGTAGTATTGTGAAAAACGTTAATGTGAATACACAATTTTATACGTGTTTTTAATGTGTTTTGTTTTTATTTTTTAAGGACATTGCGACATTTTCGAGAGTTCATCACCGAATAAAAATTTCAGAACAGATGAAAAATACTACCTAAGTAAAATCGAGTTTCCAAGAATTATCTCTGAATTACTAGGTTTTTTGAAAAAAAAAAAATATATATATTATTTACTTAATTTGTGGGGAATTTTACAAAAAATTATCTCGTTGATAACGTTTTTCCCATTTAAACTCGTATTTAACCAGATAAAAAGTGAAAAACGAAGTAAATACGTGAACATATCATAACGAGCCGTAAGCTACTTGAGCCTCAAAAGACGGAAAAAGAAAAAAATTCTCCAAAAATAATAACACATGTCGATCTAATTACCTTTGATTGTTTCTCGTATACTAAGACCTAGACCTTTACAAGCCATCACAGTCAGGGATCCGACGGAAGAGCAGACGGTAACATAAACCAGAACATTGACGCTGCCATATCGAGGGCCCAAACAAACAGCCACGAATAACGATATGCTCGTTATTAACGCCACGTAAATGATAAACCCTGCGATAGGAAAAAGAAAAATTGTCGATTAGATGAAAAATTTTCTCCACTGTTAACCTCGCCCGTGTCGAGGTCAATTAAGCGTCTAGAAAAATTCGCACAATCAGGCGTTTAATCATTCATTTATAACACATCGTAGGAAGAACCAACCTGATTCTTGCAATTTAGATACTAAATCGTCTAAATGTTCGACTTCTTCTTCTTTCGGAGCATGTATAACGATTATCGTTGATCCTAGTATACAAAGAAAACATCCGACCTGTAATAAACAAATACACCTTTAGTTATTACCAACTAAATAAATTCCAATACAACCAGTAAGTTCAATAATTTGCGCCAACTTTACCTTTCCTAGCAAATTAAGTCTTTCATGTAAAAATTTCGTAGCCAATACAGCTGCCACCAATACACTCAGTGCACCTAAGGGAGTTACGACTGAGGCCGGAGCGAAAGCATACGCAGCGAAATTTGCAGCTTCTCCGATACCCACTGCACAGAAAAAAAAGAAAAAAACATGATTCGTTGACTCCATAGTTTGAGCAAGGCCAACATTAATAACAAATACAATACTCGAGTGGTTTGATAGCTCGTAAAAAAGCTAATAAAAAGAATTACCAATACCAATCGTAATGTAAATAATTATACTTCGCAGAAAGTAAATTCTTTTTATTTAAAACGTAAATACAAAGTGCATTTTTTATCACTTTCAAGTTCCAACACACAAGACTGGTTTAGTAGTGAATACTATAAACAGACTCGTAATAAAGGAAATTGCATACCGAATAAAATAAACAAACCAGACTTTTTCGTCTCTGCTATAAAAAAATTCCTCAAACCTCGACGTGATTTTTTTTTCTCACAATGTAAACAAAACGTAAAGCATTAAAGAAACCGCCAACGAAGGAATTAGGATGGGAGAAAAAAAATACGTTGAAATAAGGTGTTGATATGTTTGGTTTATTTATAGAACTTTCGATATTTTGTCAAGATACACGAACTCGAGAGTTTTAAATCGGTCAACTTTAACTCAACTTCGCTTTGCTTTTTATTCTTTCTCGTATAGGCTATTTTTTGGCGAGTTTCTTAAATTTTTTAAACAGAAAAAAATATACTAAAAATAGTCTCTAGGAAGTAAGTACGTATTAAAAATGAAAGAAAGTTTTAAAAAAATATTTTCACCATCGAATGGAAGTTTTAATGGTGTTCAAGTTAATCTCCATTCCTCCTTTTTGTTCGTAATATAAAATTTGGTATAAAAAATAGCATTACAAAAAAAACACATTTTTCAACTTGAGATGTGTTTTTAAATTATTTATGCCATCAATGCCATCAATGAAATTATAAAAATTGATGGAAATACAATTAATTCTACTCATTGATTTTTATTTTTTAATTGAAAACGAAATCGAAACAATAAAAATTAGAAAAACTTGAATTATACAAATTAAAAAAACAGAAAAATAGATAGAATAGAAAAAAAATTGAAAAATTAAAATTGAACGAATAAAAATTTGGGAAAAATTGTAAATCGAAATAAAATAGCAAATTGAAGCAATATAAAAATTGAAGAAGAATGGAAAAACTGAAAAATGAAAATTGGATGAATAAAAATGTAAAAAAAATTAGAAATTGAAATAAAATTACTCAAGCATAAAAAATAAAAAATAAATAAAAATTCGAGAAAAGTAAAAATTGAAATAGAACAGGGATTTTAGAAATTAAAATAAAACTCCGAATAGTAAAAAAAGAAAATTATATGAAACAAAAGTGAAAATTGAAATAAATTTTTAAAATCCAAAAATCGGGAAAACGAAAAATTGAAAAAAGAAAGAATTGAAAAATGTGAAATTGTGAAAAAATTTAATTTTAAATATTTTTGAAAATTGCAATGGAAATGAGAAAAATGCGAATTAATAAAACATTTTAATTTAAGAAATAAAAAAATTGTAGAAAAGCAAAACATAAAATAACGAATTTTAAAAAAAAATGAAAAATGAAAAATAAGGAAAAAGTGAAAGTTGAAATGCAATAAATTTTTTTTAAAAATCTTTTAGTCAAGAAATTGCAGGAAAATTGGAATGAAATCAACCATTTGAATTTTTCAAAATTGAAGAAGTGACTTTATTTCGAAAAATCAGAAAAAAAAACTTGAAATCACCATAAAATTGTAAATTTAAGTATCTAAATAAAAGTAAATCCATCTATCTAAAAATAAAAACCAGAGGAAAGCAAAAATTAGAAAAAAATTTAAAATCGGAAAAGTTATACAATAATTTTTAAAAATTAAAATCAAAACAGCAAATTATAAAAATTGAAAAAAAATTGAAATTTTAAATAAAGCCAATAAATTTTTTTTTAAATTGTGAAAATTGAAAAAAAAATGAAAAATTGTGATATAATAATAAAAATATGTATAAAAAATTGAAATGAATGGAAATTTTGAAAGTAAGGAAAAGTAAAAATTGAAAAAATTTTAAAAAACGTAAAAAATAAAATTGAAAAATCTATCGAAATATTGTAAATTGAATTTTCCAAATTGAAGGAGAAAATGAAAACAAGAAGAAATGAATATACTATGCTAAAAAAAATTGAAACACCAAAGAATCGAAAAAACTGAAAAAAATAGTACAATAAATTTTGAAAAGGTGGGGCCGATTTGCCCCTTTATCCGGCTAGACCCGTTGGTTTCAATTTCTGATTTTTAGAGCGAAAACTCTACATCGCAAAAAATAAGTTATCTAAACTTATCTTTAAAAAAATAATATGTAAATTCACTGCCTGATAGTTAGTGCCAGTGTAAAGTTTAAAATTTTCGATTTTCATATTCAGCACAATAACACCACCATTTTAAAAACCACCCGAGGGAATTTTTTAATCATAGGCCTACATTAAAATACATCGAAACGACCTTCTAGATAAATTTTTTCATCCCACTTTTTCAATACCAAACCTAAGAAACAAATATTGGTACCTCACGTTCACACCAATTCTGGTTCCAATTCACCACGCTGAAAAATTTCAACACGCAATTCGTCACTGATATTTGTCCATTTAGTACACCTCAATATTCCAAAACTAAGTATAAAAACTCGTCTCGAGTCACAAAACACCAGATGAGCACTTACTGGTAATAAGTCCGGCCCACCACATCCATTCTTTGAGATAACTAAATCCACCGGCACTGGCTCTGACACTCCCATTTCTGGACGAATTAAGTAAAGCTTTTTTCTTAATGATAAAACTGGCACCTGTAACAAGATCAAAACAAATACGTAAATATTCGATTATATGCTACAAGTAATACATATCTCTTCGGGTGATATCACATTACGTGAACATATATTTCACATATTATATGCAGATCGTAACAGTATACGACGCAAAAAAGGAAACCTTACATTATTAAGAGCGATTCTAAACCATCGTTGCTTTTTATAGTTACGAGTAGGCCTATATTACTTCTACAGTGAGTATATAAGGTCGTAATGGAGATAACTACGAGGTACCAGGGGTGCACCTTTACACGTATTGTAGGTAAATTTCATCTATAATTTCTTTTCGCTCTACCTGTACGGAAGTTTGAACGATAAAATTGAAAAAAAAAACTCGCTCATCTGTACTTCCGTTCCATCTTTCAAGGTTATCAACGTATAAACTCCGAAGCAGTTGGTAGGGCAGCTCAAGTCATGGGGAATTTCATCGCATTGAGGCACACCATAAGTTGATCTTTTCGTTTTCGTTAAGTGTTACTGTGTTAGTTTATATTTATATCATGACGAGGAAGACTATTCAATTTATGCATCGTATCGCCTCGTTGACTTTTTATCACTCTTAAAAAGTGAAAATTTTACCGTTCTGAATAATAGGTCACGTGATAAGGAAAAACGAACACCTAGGTAACGATAGTACATATTTTTCCCATAATTCGCTGCCGGCATCACCTAAATTTTACAGAGTTCAACACCACACCACATAGATTCCTAATTTTCAAAATTGGAGGGGAGGGAGGGGCCCAATCAAAATTTTGGTTATAACCAAAATTATTCTTAGAACTTCAAGCTACAACAGCTTTAGCTTTTGTTTGAAATTTTTTTTAATTGGACTCGTCCCTCCCCTCCGACTTTCCATAACACTATAAAAAATCATTCAAAATTGGAGGAGTGAAGAAGGAAGGGGCAAATTGAAAAATTTTCCAAACAAAAGTTGAAGAGTAAGATCCTAGAAATAATTTTCGTTATTATAAAAATTTCGATTGGACCCTTCGTTCTCCTCCAATTACACATCAACATTATGGAAGTACTTATTCAAAATTGGGAGAAGGGTTCAATTGAAAAATTTTTCGAATAAAAGTTGAAGATTGAGGTCCTAAAAATAATTTTGGTTATTATAAAATTGTCGATTAGACCCCTCCTTCTCCACTAATTTCGGATAATACGACTTTAATATTCATCCTATTAAAATGGGAGAAGGAAAAGGATTCAATTGAAAAAATTTTCAAACAAAAGTTGTCGCTTGAAGTTCTAGGAATAATTTGGGTTATTACAAAAATTTCGATTGGACCACTTCTTCTCCCCCAATTACACATGGCATCATGCAAATACTTATTCAAAATTGAGGGAATGGTCCAATTGAAAAAATTTTCAAACAAAAGTTGAAGATTGTAGTTCTAAAAATAATTTTGGTTATTATAAAATTTTCGATTAGACCCTTCCCTGCGCACCAATTTCGAATAATACGACTCAGATACTCATATTATTAAAAAGTAAGGGGTCCAATTGAAAAAATTTTCAAACAAAAGTTGTACCTTGAGGTTATAGGAATAATTTTGGTTATGACAAAAATTTCGATTGGACCCCTCCCTCCCCTCCAATTCTGAATATTCAAGTATTTACGTATTATTGAGCTTGGTAAAATTTAAGGAAGAGTGCCATGCCGCCTGCGAGTTGTTGGAAAAATAGGCGATCGTCTTAAATACGTCATATCTTTGCAGATACTACCCATTCCATGCCCATCAAAATAACCAATATTTTTCTCCATAATCTTCGTTCAGATAGCATACAACACTCGGTCATCGTGTTTCCCATACCCATTCCTAATCCCACTTCAAATTCCAACAACCAACGAGCGATTTAAAATTTACCTTGGTGTTTGAAAACAAATCGCCAACTCGTTACCTGACGATAAACTTGCATTTCCATCAAACGACAATGGGTTAATTTTATCCTATTTCAGACCTAACGCCAGAGTGCCAGACTCTTTCAAATCTCAATTTGAATACCGACATCGTCGTCGTGTAGGTATTGCGTTTCGTAACCTAAGGTAATCGAGATAAGAAAGGTAAATACGTATAAAATGTATTCTTCCCAGTGGTGTAATTACGTCGTCGTCTCGTCTTGGCAATTTTTTATACCCAAACGACCTCTTCAATTTACTCGACAACGCCTTCGTTTTACTCGTACCATTATCGTCGTTGTAATGCGGATTAAACAGGTGTTAAAATAAAGCCTCGAGCAATAACCGCACGTCATCGATGTACGAAAAAAGAACGAATTCCATCCATATCCATAGGTATTTTGAGAACGCAGCATCGATAACAGTACCAATAGATGTACGCTTAAACGCGCGTACATCGATTCAACATTACCGCGCCTTATATCATTATACACTTAATATATACCGCCTTAATTAGGTAATTTTATCAAAACGAGTCATCGTCTTGTTTCATCACACAAATTCACACTCACGTGCAAACCTACGAGAGTAACATGGACTCGTACACGCTGCACAGTGCACCGATGTTCGGCGTGAATAATTTCTCATCGTTTTATCGTTCTTTTATAATATGTTGTACCTACGAAAATTAATTAATCCAGATCCGAATAATTACTCGTGATTGAGTATACAAACTGAATCGTGTAGATAAATTGGGAGGAAAACCAGAAGGAAGGAAATGATGATGATGGATTTTATACCAGGAAATACGTATGAATATACGTACCATACCTATTCGAAATACGTGCTGCAATGTGCCATAAATTCATTCGAGTTTCCAAGAAAAAATAACGACGAACTGAAAAATCAACCAGTCGACGTAATTTTCATTCTTAAATCAAATAAAACGAAATACTTCGAAGGAATTCTTTATGAAAAATTGAAAAACACAAACAAGAATTGAAAATAAGAAAAAAAAAATGAGGAAAATTTTAAAATTAAAAAAGAAATAGACGAAGCGAAGTAGAAATTGCAAATTGAAAATAATATATTTTTCAATAGAAGTAAATAAAAAAAAAATACGAATAGAAACTAAAAAAATGAAATTGAAGAAAAACCAACAATTTGAAACACTACAAAAATCAACTGACGAAAAATTAAAAATTACAACAAAAAAAATGAAAAGTGAAACCGAAGTAAATTTAATAATTTGAGAAGAAAATTAAAAAAAAAAATTTAAAAATAGGGTCTAACAATCGAAAAAAAAAATGAAAAAAAAATGCAAACAAATCAAGTTGAAACAAAAACATTTGAAAATTGAATTGATTGAAAAGTTGATTAAATACGTTTGAATATTGAAAGAATTTTTTTTTGTTTTAAAATTTAAAAAAAGAAAGAATGAAACCCCAGAATCAAAAAATAAAAAATAAATAAAGAACGTTCAACAATTCTAAAAAATACTCACAATAAAAGCACAACTCACAAAAAATTAAAAATTACAAATAAATTAAATCAATGTATTAGGTAAATTTGACGTTATTGAGAAAATGAAATTTTAAAATTAACTCGAGAAAAACAAAAATAATTTTAAAAAAAATTGAAAATTAGAAAAAAAAGAGAAAAATACTAGAAATCACTACCCGTGTAGCAATTGTCGACATCGACATTTATGTCGACAAAATTCAAACACATTTTTTTCTCGGTTAACGATGAATTAAAAATGATATTTGAGATTTAAAGTAATGTTCTATGTTAAACATAACTGTTCAATCAAAATTTTTGAATTTTTCTCAGTATTTTCCTATAATTTAGAAAACGTTGTTTTTCTACATAGACAAGTCGATGTAAAAATCGATACTCGATAAACGCATCGACATTTATGTCGACAATTTCTGCCAATTAAATTTACAAATTTTATATCTAAAAAGAACTAAAAACAATTAATAAGAACATTTTAAGCTCAGGAATAAATAATTTTTGAAAGAATCACAAAATTTTCTTATTTTTTAAAGTTTTGAATAATACAACAACTTGTCGAGTTATTGTCGACATAATTGTCGATGGTCGAATAATGCATCGACTTCACTGTCGACAGTGTCGACCAGAGGAATTGTAAGTCGAGATAGTGTCGATGTGATTGTCGAGGGTCGAATAATGCATCGACTTAACTGTCGACAGTGTTGACCAGAGGAATTTTAAGTCGAGTTAATGTCGATCTAATTGTCGATGGTCGAATAATGCATCGACTTGACTGTCGACGTCTTGAGGGTGATTGTGATACTCGCAGATAAAGTGTGTTGTGAATTAGTACATAAGGTCTAAGAATCATCTCTATGTTAGTTGGACACTCGCATGTGTCCAGCTACAAAGGTGGCCTCAATGCTGCATATTTGACAAAAAATGTCGAAATGTTGGCTTGAACACTATTTTTGGTGTAATTTTAATATATACTTATATTGAATATTTGAACTTAGCATATTTTTCAAAATCTCACCATTGCAAATGTCGATGTGGATGTCGATATAAATGTCGACACATCGAAATCGGTCACTTTTCGATCGTACATGTCGACACGATTGTGGATGGTTTGTCGAGCTTATTATCGACATGTACGATCGAAAAGTGACCGATTTCGATGTGTCGACATTTATATCGAAATTAGCATCGACGTTGCTACACGGGTAGGAATGAAAAAAAGAAAATTCAGGAAAACACAAAAATTAAAAAAAAATCGAATTGAAAAACTGAAAATTGCGAAAAAATTAGAAACGTTCGAAATTTTAAAAATACATGAAATACATTATTTATTACTTATGGGCCCAAATATAAAAAATTTTGAAAATGGAACTGAAGTAGACATGTCAATTGGGAGAAAAAAAAAATAATAACTTTTTTTTTAATTTTAGTGATAATTTTTTTAAATGGAAAAATTGGAAATAAAAATAAACCATCAAGTAAGAAAAAGTGTTGAAAATTTGTATTAAAAAAGTGAAATTGACAAAAAATGAAAAATCACAAAAAATTTTGAACACCAGGAAATTTTAAAAATTAAGAATAATCAAAATGAAAATAATATAAAATTTTAATTTAAAAAATAAAATTGAAGTAAATTTGTCAATTTTGAAAAAAAAACTTGACAATGTTTAAACAAAAAAAAAAAAAAAAAAAAAACACATTCAACACAATTTTTTTTATTGAAAAATTACAAATACAACAAAAATAACTAAATAAAATGAATTATTGTTAACAAATCAATAATTTGATAAACAATACCAAAAGAATTCAACTCAAGAAAAAAATGAAAATTGAAAAAACGAAAACTTGACAGTTCGAAAAATAAGTTGATCGTTGATCCTCTTATTTAATGGGAACTTAATTTTTTTTTCAATTTCTACTTCTTTTTCAAACTACTCATGAATTTATTACAATATATATTTTTTCAATCTCAAGTTTATATTTGATTTTGACTAGGTATTTTAAATTTTTCAATAATTTAAATTTTCAACTTTCCAATTTTTGTTCTTTTTCTTCATTTCTCAATTCCATTTTTCTTATTTTCATGTTTTCCTTAAAATTTCTATATTGTATATTCTATGTACTTATACCTAAAAAATGATTTATATATTTCAATTTATACTTTTTTTAAATTGAAAATTTTTTAAAAATAAAATAAAATACGAATTTCAAATTTAAAAAAAAAGAATTCAGGAATGAAAAAATTTAAAACTTTAGAAAAAATTAAATGATTGAATAAATCAAAAACAATTGAAATTAGTCGATATAAACTTGAATTGAAAAAAAATGAAGTAAACTTAACAATTCGAAAAAAACTGAAATTGAAATAAGCCATTTAAAATAACTTTTCTTTAAAATTTAAGAATTGAAAATAGGAAAAATGAATTGAAGAAAACGCGAAAAGAAATATTTGAAAAAATTGAATTTTTAAAACTGGGGAAATTTTAAATGAAAAAAATCACATCAAATTAAGAATTGAAAATTTAAAAAGACTGAGTAGAGAAAAATTTTAGAATATGAAATACAAATATTTCAATTTTTAATTCAACTATAGAAAGAACTAAAATATTGAAAAATTCGACAATTTAAAAAAATTAAAAATTAAACAAAAAAATCGTAGGAGAGGAAATGAAGGAGGAAGTATTCGTATATAGACGACTATACCTCGTACATAGACACACCACAAATAAGCGCCGAAATGCTACAATTTAATTCTCCGAACCACACAATCACCTTGATAATTCGCGTACTTATACCTACACCTTAGTTCAGATTACTCCAAGGATACGTAATATCTACTTAATAATAAATTACAATTTATAGTAACTATACTCATTTTTGTGGTTGTGAGATTGGCATGCACTGATAATAATCTTCGATAAAATGCTAACAAAAAGAATTACCGTCCATTCTATCAAATATTTAATTTTCAACGATTTTTATTTTTTTTAGAAAATATTGTCAACGAACAATTTAAATAAGATGACTCATATCCGTACTATTAATTTTGCTTCAATGACGTAAATTTCAAAATACGTAAAACATGATTCGAGAGCGTGAAGAAAATGATAAGTTTAACACCCGGTTCATGAGATTAAAATTTAACAATTTTTTCCTGTTGATTTAAAAACACTACTCATCATTACATATTGATTTTTTTGAAGGGGGGGGGGGGAGAGGCCTGCATAATATGGACTACTTTTACATAAGTATCAATGCTTTTTTGTAAGTATTTTCCCCTTCTAAAGATAATAAATCAACATTAACTTACAAATTGAAAGCGATCAATTTTTTCGTGGTCAATTATATTTAAATTAATAGAAAATTGGTACACGCACCGTGATGAGGGTATAGTATAATTATGTACTTTGTCTGCAGTCTACACTACTCGTACAATTCTCTCGAGTCGACGTAAACAAACCAAACGATTAAATGCTTTTCTGTAATTGATACCGGCGTAAGTACATCGCACGAGTGCATCGAGACGAAATATCAATTAGCAGTAATTACGCAGCGAGCTTTTTTTTTCAACTTTCGGTCTTCGTAAACGTACCAGTATTTTTAGAGGTCGAAATATATGTATTAGAACCGACGCCGACGTCGAATGGAAATAAAATAGTTTATTAGTTTGGCTGAATTTCGACAATATGGCTCGAAGCCAGCCAAAAAATTGAGCTTTAATGATTAAACCAGCGAAATAATTAATTATTGTAGAAAAAAATAAAATAAGGCTGTCTCGCGTCACAGCTACAGTGTCTGTGCTTGTGCGTACTTACAAATATAGTTACTATTTTCGTTTGTTTACTGTCTAGACCGAGTGAAAAAATCAAATCAAAATACTATCACGTATGGATCGAATGGTAGGAGAAACTGACATTTCAAAATGTCCCAAGTCGATGGCAAATTGGGCTTAGTAAGATGCATTTGAGGAATCAATGAACCTAATTACACGTACCTTGACGATATATGTGTATTCATCGATGAATACCGTCGTAAATAATCAGATGTAGAAAAGCGAACGTGCGAAGAATAATAAATCTAACCAAATACTTCATGGTTGTTATTTTTTTTGTCGATGCTCGCTATGTACATCTTTATAATGTGTGCCTAATTGTAGCATGGCCGCGTACTTCAATTGCATTATCTTATCTCTTCTGGTTCGACTTGGAATAATAAAGTATCGATTATAGGTTTTTTTTGCGGCAATCGTTTCGCCAAGTATGTCACGAAATAATAAAGTAATAATCAGCTGATATTTGTAATCCGCAAGGATCACTAAATACTCAAAAAGGAGAAGAATTCGTGACTAGCAAAGTAAAAAAAGAAGATATCAGAAAGGTCCTTCAATAGAAACTGTCCGGTGAATAAAATTAGCACCCACAAAACACGTTTAAAATTTGGTAAAAATTTTTTAAACGATTTTTGAATTAAAATCCAAATTTATACTCATAACTTTACCAAAGTCATTTAAATCATGACAATAAAGAGGACATCGAGAGTACACACGTCTTGTGAGTTATATATCTATTTAAAAGATTATTATATCGTAAAAAATTTCCTTGACGAAAATTTTTAATTAGTCCACTTGGTAGGACAATAAAAATTGCACCAAATTGCGTTTCTCACTCAAGGATGTATAGTGGAACTGAACTTGAAAAAATAAAAACATCTTTGCTTCCACGTGGAGAAAAGTACAGTGATACCTAAAACGCATTGAAAAATAATTCAATCTTTATCGACTATTTTATCAACGAACTCGATAGAAAATAAATAACACTTGACTTTCAAGACTGATTTGTAATCTAGGATGTATTTTCATTTATTTTTTTTTTTTTAATAATGTGGAGTTACATTTTTTCAGGGCCTTATTCTCCAAAAATCTTCCTAGCCAAGGTTCCAAATGAAAACATTTCCAAAAAAAATTATAGATAGAATCCTAGCAAGGGTTTTGTTTGTCCAATTTCAATTGGATCCTTTCCCTCGTATCCAATTTTACATAATAAGTACGTATATAAATTATTCGGTGATTTCCATTCGTATCATGCAAAATTGAAGGGGAAGGAGACGTACAATCGAAATTTCATTAATGACAAAAATTTTCCCAATGACCTCAAACTACAACTTTTGTTTGAAAATTTTTTCAATTTGGGCCTTAGATATAGAGATGGAGAGATTTTTTGAAAACAAGAGGGGTATGAAAATCATATGGTGTGTTCCATACATATTACACACGAAAAATCGGATGGGAAGGAGGGGTCCAACCGGAATTTTTGTGATAACCAAAATTACTCCAAACATCTCAATCCACAACTTTTGTTCGAATAATTTTTCAATTAAGGCCTTGAGTACAGAGATATAAAGAGTTTTTGAAAACAGAGGGAAGTTTAAAAATCAATCTGTGATTTCTTTCATTTTCATACATATTATGCAAAATTGGATGGGAAGGAGAGGTTCAATTGAAATTTTCGTAATTTCCAAAATTATTTTAAATATTTCAATCTACAACTTTTGTTTGAAAATTTTTTCAATTGAGGCCTTAGGTACAGAGATAGAAAGATTTTTTGGAAACAGGAGAAATTTGAAAATCAATAGGTAATTCTCAATGATTTCCATACGTACTATGCAAAACTGAAGGGGAGGGAGAGGCCCAATCAAATTTTTTGCAATGACCAAAATTATTCCAAGGGTCTCAGTCAACAATTTTTGTTTGAAAATTTTTTCAATTGAGGACTTCGGTACAGAGATGTTCAGATTTTTTGGAAACGATAGTAGTATGAAAATCGTCCGGTGATTTTGACACCTATTACGCAAAACTGAAGGGGAGGGAGAGGTCCAATCAAAATTTTTGTAATGACCAAAATTATTCCAAGGAGCTCGGTTTACAATTTTTGTTTGAAAAATTTTTCAATTGAGGACTTCGATGCAGAGATATGGAAATTTTTTGGAAAAAGGAGGAGTATGAAAATCACCCGATAACTCTGATACGTATTATGCAAAATTGGATGAAAGGGAGGGGGTGTAATCTAAATTTTTGCAATGACCAAAATTATTCCAAGGATTTTGAAACAAAATTTTTGTTCAATAAATTTTTCAATTGGGACCTTAGGAACGGATATATAAGGCACTTCAAATGAAAAGAGATACACCCTCGATAAAAAAGGAGCTTTTAAAAATTGCATACCTGTTCATTATTTTATCAAATTGTCTGGTCAAATTACAATCAAATCAACTATTTCAAGTTCAAGGGTGATTTTCTTACCAATTATGCAAAATTAGAGTAGAAGGAGGGGTCCAATCGACATTTTTGTAATAATCAAAATTATTACAAGGATCCCAATCTACAACATTTGTTTGAAAAATTTTTCACTTAGGGTCTTAGGTACGGAGATGGAGAGCTAAAAAAGGGACCTTATGAAACTCCAACTCATTCAAAAAAATATATATTCTAGAAAATGGGTTTTAACCGACCGATTGAAAGAACCAATTTATAAGTTATACAGTGATACCCAAAACGAATTGTAAAATAATTCCCATCGTCATCTTTTATCAAAGAACTCGTAGAAATATTTTTCAAAAATTTTCCACGTATTTATCGACGCACTGAAATATATTTAGAATCCATAACATAAGATGAAATATATACCAATCAATAAATTGGCAATATACCACAATCCTTAAATACCTTTTGCATCATGGTTTAAATTAAAAGATTTGTACGGAGGAGACAGGAGGGTAATTGTACGATTAAGCGATTATAGAATGATCGATCATCAAGACGAGAGCTCATACGTGATAATTTTTTAGCCAATACGACCTTTCCTCATTACCGTTTTGTTCATGGTTTTTTGCCTCTGCCTTTTACGATGAATTGAAAACGAACAAAAGCATTCCAATAATTTAATCTCTATTCTTGCGTGAGAATAACTTTAGGTACCATGGCGATGCATCCCATATCGAAGGTGATTTTTGAAAAGAATCGAATGTTGGATAAAAATTATTAGCGAAATTCACGAATTCGTGTTTCCTTCTAGAAATAAATTATAGAATTGGTAATCAAGTTGATTAATCCTTCAGTCCTTCGTTTATGTGGAAAGTAATTAAAAATTTTGTGTACTATTTGCAAATATTCGCCGTGAAATACATAAACCATCGTCGATCTTTGATTAATTGGCTCAATTTCGGACACGTAACGAAATATGTGGAATTTTAGAAATTTTTGCATGATTTCACTACATGCACATACAAAGTATTGGACGAGAAGCACGTACGTACTTCTACTTACGTTACGTAGTAGATTATTTTGTCATCTGCAAAAGGGGCGTTTATCTGAAGATACATAAATGAAATAGTAAACAAAATTTGTAAATTGAACATCTATAGATTTTTCATTCGGTAAATAAAATATTTCCGAACACTCTGTACTCTTCGTAATGTACACAGTACGTGCAATTCTACCAGGTAAATATTTAGAAATCAGTTTTAGTAAAAAGTGCGAAGTTCGAATTATTTTCAAGCGCTCGGTATGACTAATCTGTAATCCTTTTTTCGTTGCTTCATTATCTAATCACGTAGAAAGTCGTTTCTATAATACCGAGTGGAATTAAACGGAGGCTGAAATATCGCCCAACTTATCAACGAATTATCAATTTACCTACACGCGCTTTCTAGAAATCGTCACTTTTTTCCCATGAACAACTCTTACGCAGTGTTCTTGGCATATTTGATTTGCCAATTTGAAATTAGAAAAGATGTTCTTTCGAGTCGATAATAGTGATAAAACGTTGGTAAAAACGTGATTGTTTACATTACACGATTATGATAAAACACACCCTTGAAAATCATTTCAAAAAGAAAAATCAACTCACCGATGAAAATTGTGGACCCGACAGCTAATCCAACACCAATTGAAAAATCAACTGCATCATATAATCTTGCATTCACACTATTATTTGACATTATGCGATACTGGAAGATTTTTACAGCTTGGTCAAACGAAATGGATACACAAACGAGATGAATAGATTGTTAAAAACAGATACATTGATAAATGCAAATTTAACCGGCAAACACTAAAATCACCATTTTAGAGGAATAACAAGGAACTTAGAACTAAGCGAGTAATAAATTAATTTTTTTACAAATAATTTAAAACATTTCTAATCAGCACATTGATAAATCACGCCATCACTAAACTCAACTGACTTGTTTTCATCAGTGGTGTCGTTCATTTTCGTGGAATCAAAAAAACATCCGATGCTAATGTTGGGTAAACAAAGAAATAGAAAAGTAATGTTTGTTTTTGTTTTAAATTCTATATTGACTTCTTTCTTGCTTCGTTTGTATTTTGAATTATTTTAGTAAGTTCATGTTATTTTGCAATGAAATATTATAACAATCACAAATTTTTTTTCGATAAAAAGCGATAAATTAAATAATAAAAATATTAAAAGTAGAGAAAAATGCGTTCGAAGAGTAATCAACTTGTATCAAAATCATTGCGTCCAAAATCGAAAACTATTAAAAATGACAGAAAATAAATCTTTTTGAATCCTTTTCTGCGAGATAAATCAATTTTAATTTAATTTAAATTATTAAAAACAGAACAAAAAAATTATAAATTCAATTAAAATAAAATAGCGATGAAATAGAAACAGATCAAGAATAATTTTTCATCAACGTCGCGACATTTTCATTTTCTTTCTCTAGCTGACATGTTTCGGCAAGATAAAAAATTGATAAGAAAATTTGAAAAAAATATAAAATCAAAATCTGAAAAATTTGAACTTGAAAGTTGTATATTTCTTTAAAGTTTAAAGTTTGAATGAAATTCAAAACTCAAGATGAGTTCTTTTCCGGACTCAGATCCCTGCTCAGATTTACCTGAGCCATTGTTCGTTATGAAAGCAGATAAGACCTCAGTTCACTGCATATTCTTTGCAGATTTTTCCGGCGAAGAACACCTGTATGCAGGAACTATCGACGGTACCGTCCACATATGGAATTTACAGGTTCGAATTTCATTGCATATCTTTGATTACTTATTGTAAACTAACCCAACGTTCTGATCCACAGACAAGAAGAAGAGTAAAAACACTACAACCGAGTGACAGCCCTTGTTTATCACTTCATGTAATCGATAACCATCTAATAACTCATGATAAATCTGGTCTAGTCCAGTTCTGGCGACGTACTGATGAAGACTTCAAATGTACATACCGTAAAAATTTTGATAATTTTTCATTCTGCAAGATAAGTGTCTTGAAAGGAGATACATCTTACCTAGCTGTACCCCAGTCAGGTACAAAAATTGATATTTACAGTCTGAAAGAAAATACGCCAGTCAAATATGAAACTTTACAATACTGCGAACTAAATGGCAAAAAACTGGGTGATGTTATGGTACTAAAAATCATCTCAATACAAAACATCTGCTATATCGCTGCCATGTACGAAAGTGGTATATTTATATTGTGGAATATTTCGAGTAAAAATGTTACCGTTGAAGATCAACTTACCAAAGACACACCAATGTGTTTTGATTTTGACTCTGATAGTATGCAAGGAGTTTGTGGCTCCAGTGGAGATAGCTTAGTTGTATTTAAAATGAACGCCGAAAGCAAAATAGTCAGAAGAAAATCCATTGGGATAAAGAATCCGGGAATTGGAAGTTTATGTATTAGAACAGATAAAAAAATATTAGCAGCTGGTTGTTGGGACGGTAGAATAAGAATTTTTTCGTGGAAAAATTTGAAATTATTGGTAGTTTTAGAATGTCATCAGGAAACCGTTTTAGATGTGTGCTTTTCTGGTAATCTTTCTCAGGATTCTCGATGTAAATATTTACTGGCGGCAGGTTCCAGTGATCAGAAAATTTCTTTATGGAATATTTATAATTGATTGTATTTCTACTGCTGTTTTTTTTTTGTTTTTTTTTTGTTATTTTTATACCTGATATATTTTTTAAATTGAAAGAAAATGATGAAAATTTTTAATTAAAAGAAAAAAAGCTTAATTGCGATTTATTTCGAATAAATTACAACTATTCTAACCATAACAAAACAAAACACATCGAAACAAGAAACAAGCTAGCTAACATCCATATAAGAATAACTCTTTACCGAATAAAAAACTGAAAAAATAATCACACCAATTTAAAAATCAAAATTTACAATTCAGTATGTTCTTCGCTCTCTGATTGTTCAACATTTCTGGCACTTCTACCGTTTGTAATTTCATTATTATCGTAATCGACTTCGGGACCATTTTCATCATCTTCTTCTTCTTCAATTACGTATTCAATTTCTTCCTCCTCTTCTTCTCCTCCCTCGACCTCTTCTTCCTCAACCTCTACTTCCTCTTCTACTTCTTCTTCTTCTTCTTCTACCTCTTCGACTTCGATTTCTTCCTCTTCCTCCTCCTCCTCCTCTTCTTCTTCTTCAGGGGATGAATGCCGTCCATGTCCATTATGGTCTCCAGTGCCATTTTGAGTCAATTTTTCACTATTAATGTGACTTGTTTCGCGATTTATATTCGTTTTTTCTTTATCCTGTGGAAATTTTCAAATTTAATTGCGAGCTTTTCACAAATTCAAATCGAAAAAACTCGTATAAGTACTTACAATATCGGGCGAAATCACATTCAGCGTAACTTTGCTCTCTAAAATGACTGAAGACTCGGTGGCGACATTTTCAGTGTGAGCGTCGCTGACTAGAATTTCAGAATTCATCGGGACATTTCCAGATAGCAAGATTTCTTGAGGTGTTTCGGGAACTGGAACTGGTTTAGGCGATGGGGGCGAGGGTGGGTGTGTCCATGGCTGACCATTTTCGCAACTTTCGTTCAATTCCATTCCGACAACTTTAATGACACCGTTTAATTTGTCGGATTGATCTTCATGGATAATTTTTTTCGTCACGATAGGTTCTTCTTTAATTTCTTTTATCACATCTTGAGTATCAGTTGAGGAAACAGAACTCTGAAATTAATCGTTTGAGTTAGTATGAAAAATGGAAATTCGATGAGGGTTTTTTTTTTGAACAAAAAACACGTCTATAGAATTCAAATTTTCTTGAAAAAAAAAATAGATGCAAAATAGCCCAGTAAAATAAGACCATAAAAAAAGCAAATTGATTTTGGGTCTCGTCGTTTCTTTTTTTTTTTTTTTTTTTTTGAGACTCAAAATGCAATCCTGCTTCCTTATATTATTTTACTGAGCCAAAGACGTATTTTTATTCTTCAAAAATACCACATCATACCTAGTATTTTTTCAGGTAAACTATTGAAACAAAGCATTGCTGCAGCTGTAAAGCTTTGCAGATTTAAAAAAGCGAAATAATTTGCGAGAAGCGTCTAATTATCACGCAGCAATATTCATAGGGTTAACTACACTCTAATTTACATAAAAGTAAACGAGTTCAAGTGGGTACGAAATTCCACTTATTTTCATCCATTCAGAGGAAATGAAAGAAGCTGTATTCAGTGGAAGGGATCGATAAAATAAAAATGAAAGAGTTTCTAACGGAACTGTCGCTAAATAAAAGTACATAACCTACTTTAATTTTTTTTTTCGATGCTGCTACGTTTAGTAAGCATTATTTTAAACACGATTCGATGAAATGTTAAATTTAAAAAAAAATTGTTGCCATTTGTGAACAACAATTTTGAAAATTTTTAGGTCATTCTAATTCGAGAAAAACTAGCTATTTTTAGTATTTCGAAGTAAATTACCTATTTAAAGACTACATTCGACCTACTCTCCGATTTTCAACAACTTTCGAATTGAAACAACCAGAATTATTTGACAGAGAAAAAAAAAGAAATACAAACGAGCAAATGAATTTTAAAATTAGAAGCTCTATTTGGAAAAAAATTATTTGAAAACGACAAAGCGCAAATTAGAAAGAAGGCAAGCTAAACCACTTCAAATTGAATACCTCAATCGGCTGCTTTAGATCAGCCTCATCTTTACAATCGTTCTTCTCTCTTTCTATGATGTCTCGATTAACTTCTTGCAGAAGACTCGACAGGGCTGTCACTACTGAACCCGAATAACACAAGTTCACGTATCAATTTATACAAAAAGCTTAATAAAAATACAACTAGGTAAAAATAACGTTAAACCTTCAATTTAGACGCCAAAATATACCCCTAATAGACACCTTTTTTCCTAATTTTTCGCAGCTTTATCCGAGACTATGAGGGAAAAAAATCAATACAATAAAGGAAAAAGAACGACAAACAGGATTGCAAAATGTATCACAAAAATACATGAAAAGCGTAAAAAAAAAATTCAAAAAATTTTCAAAGGCATGCACAGTGCGCGTGTACGAGGTCAAAAAATTACAGCGAAAAAAACATTACTCTTTGCTCCCTCTCACCTCATTTAGAGGCTTCGCTAATGACATAGAAACCAAATTCATTTGTTTAACTATGCGATCCATAGTAGCCTCGGTTTCTGCCAGCCTTCTACGTAAATGATCTATTTCAATATCTCCTAAAATTACGATAATTTTAAATTGGTACATTTGTGCAGTATTATTTTCTATCCTTGGTTATTTTTCGTTACGATTTTTTCCCTTTTAAAATTATTTAAAAGCTCGGGTGTTTCGTAATTCCGAAAATAAATCTTGTACTGGTGCACAGATGTGTTATTATTATTCTAGGTTGAAAAATCAATTAAACGTAAAAATGAATACCATTTTATCTATAGAGTTCACTTACTCATGTCTTTTTCTTGCCATCCTAACGAGAGCGTTAAAAAATATTCGACAATTAGTAGGTACATAGAGGGACACAGATTGAAAAGTGAATAACCTCAAACTTATTTTTCTTTTTAAAGAAATATAATATAAACAGGCCCGACGAGAGGGAGGGACAAGGGGGACACAAGTCTTGGGCCCAGAGTTTTTCTTGAGGCCTGGATTTTTCTCCGAGACTCCAGATTTCCCCCCTCACCTCAGGGGCTCTCAAGGTAAAATAGAAAAATAACATTAAAAAAATATGAACAATTCAAATGAAAAATTCTAATAAATTTTATATCATTCGAGCAGTGAACGTGGTCTCAAATCAATGTACTCGTAAGCAACGCGACTACAGAACCACATAACTATTAAAGAAAATTATTTTAAAGTGAATTTAAAAATTTTCTCCTCAACAAAATTGGTAAAAAATCAAGAAAGAAATTGAATTTCGGCAAAAAATTTCTTCAACCTTTCTTTAATTTTCGATTTTTAAAAATTTCTGTGTGAGTTTTTTTTTTTCAAATTTCATCAAAAAACATTTTTTTGAAGATTTCTTTTTTACATCATTTTTTTATTCAGAAAATTTTCAAATTCCTTTGAGAACCATTTCAATATTTTTTTGAAAAGCAGTTGTTTTTTTGAAATTCATGCAATTTCTTTTCATTTAGAATTTTTCAAATTTCTCTGAGAACGATTTTTTTGAAATTCGGTGATTTTTTTTAAAATTTTTAATTTTGAATGAAAGAATTTTTTTATTTTTTTTAAATTGAAAATTTTTCTAATTTCTTTTAATTGTTCAAGATTTGTACAAGAACAAGTTTTATTAAAAGTTTTTTTTTTGAAAAAAAATTATGCAATTCTTTTAGGTAAGTATATTAAAAAAATTTCTAATTCCTTTGAAAACGATTTTTTCCAATTCAGTATAAAGAAATAATTTTTTCAAATTTTGGTAAACTTTTTTTTCACATTTCTCAAGTTGAAAATTTTGTCCAGTGATTAATTTCATGAAAATTTTGTTGGTTTTTAGTCAATTCCTTTGCATTTAAAAAAATTTCAAATTCCTTTGAAAACCATTTTTTTTTTTTTTTTTGGAAATTATTTAAGTAGGTAAAGAAGCATTTTTTTGTTTGTTCAATAAAATAAAATAAAATTGCTGTTTTTTTTAAGGGGGCGCGAAAATTTTTTGTACTGGGGCCAGACCTGGCTCTCGCCGGCCTTGAATATAAATCGCTGGAGAATGGACATGACATAAGAACGTCATCTTACTGCACGAAGGACTTGAAATAATTTCTACAAAAATGAAAGTGATGTGATTTAAAAGAAAAGGAGGGGCCCAATTGAAAAATGTTTGAAACGAAAGTTGTAAATTGAGATCTGAAGAATAATTTTAGTTATTATAAAAATTTTGATTGGACGCCTCCCTCTTGTCTAATTTTGTATAATACTACATAAATACTCAGATTATTCAAAATTGAAGAAGAGGGAAAGGGTCAATTGAAAATTTTTTCAAACAAAAGTTGTAGATTAAGATTCTGAGAATAATTTTGATCATTAGAAAAATTTTGAATGCACCCCTCACACCCCCGCAATTTTCAATAATAAGAATTTATGTGGTATTGTGATTGTGAAAAATAAAATTCCGAAGAGGGAGGGGTCTGATCGAAATTTTTAAAATGACCAATTATTTCCCAAGATCTTATTCTACAACTTTTGTTTGAAAAATTTTTCAATTGACCCTCTCCCCCTTCTTCAATATTGAAAAATATGAGTATTTATGTAGTATTATAAAAAATTAGAGGAGGGGGAGGGGTCCAATCAAAATTTTTATAATGACTAAAATTATTCTTGAGATCTCAATCTACAAATTTTGTTTCAAACATTTTTCAATTGGGTCCCTACCCTTCCTTTAAATCACATCACTTTCATTTTTGTAGAAAATTATTTCAAGTTCTTCATGCAGTGAGATGACGCCATGTTGATAAAGCCGTCTGCATTTAGCACGATCCAAATTGATGTAGGATTTTTTACTATCCTGATTCCTGGAAAAGTCTTCTCTTTCTCATACCTACCTAATTTTGAAGCCGGTTCGGCGACGCTATTCGTGCTTGTTTTTTCAGGATAATCTTTATTGCTGAAAACATTTTTGCAGAAGTCTGGATCGTGTGGTAAATGATTATGGTTGTCTGTTTTTTTACTCAGCAGCTGTAAACAATTAAAATATGATATTAATAAACCTACAAATGCATCGGTTACATTATCGCACATGGCGTTTATGAAAAAGTCTCCGAGTGCCAAAAAATGAACAAATTATGGCTCAATTTTATGGAATACAATTAACTTGGAGATTTTTATTTACCCTTAGAATAGTGTAAGTGAAAAAGGCGACAATTGCTATGGTATACATTGGCATTAATATTCCCATCGTTCCACTTCCTTTTTGCTGAGCAACGAAGCCACTTCCTCCAACGGTTGGTCGCATCCCTGGTGTTGGTGGCTGAAAATAAACGCAGTTATAATGAAATACCTGCTACATGACCGAATTATTTATTTTTATACTTCGTAGACGATTTTTTATTTTTTTTCATTTCCTATTTTGAATTAATTTTTTTCGCCATTTCTCCAGCATATTTTTCTGAGATGAGAGAGTAGGTGAAAGGTATAGGAAAAGTGCAATTTTCCCATCAAATAACGTAATAATAATAAACATTCGGCATCTTGTTTGTGAACATGAACGGGACAAGGTCGCACAAATGCAAATATGTTGGAAATACTTCGCGATATAAAATTTTTGGAAAAATTCCAATATGCAAAATTTTGCCAAATAAAATAAAATAAGCTACTCTATTTCGGTCTAATTTTAAATAAAAATTGTACGTTCAATCGAACAATACTTCGCACCTTGTTTTTTTCAATTCAAGATACCAACAAAGTGCTTACTTTTTTGCCAGGCAGGACTTCGTGCTGAATGGGGGTAATCGGCGGTGAAATATCATCGTCTTGATAAATAACCGCATCTTCGATTCGTTCTTTTCTGATAGGAGGAGTACTTTTTCTAAAAGCTGGATGTAGAGCTTCTGGTTTAACCTTTGGTTTGCGGTCTTGTCGGTAGTAGTCTTTAAAAAATAAAAATAATGTTAGTAATGTTAGGTAGGTAGGTTACAAAAAAAAACTCAACACTTTTGTTAGTAGTAAAACACAACACACGAATGAAAAAAATCATTAGAGCACTTCAAACTCAACCCTGAAAACCATTTCTTACTTGTAGGGGTTGTAATATTGTACTTCTTCACTCTATGGGGTGTACCCAAAAGATCCAAAGTAACGTCGAAATGGTATTTCAGACAGAGTGATTTATTAAAGGTACGCATATCGACCAAGACGTTCTTATATTTCACATCTAATTCTATGGTGTCCTTCAATAATACGTTAATATCAATATCACAGGTTTCCAGTACGACGCTACGGCAGTATTTAACAGCATCCTTATTGAGTCGATTAGTAGAAAAGTAGAAATTACTACTGTACTTATCGGATAATTTCAGAACTGTTGTGCATAACTCATTCACTAATTTAACGCCATTTACATCTTTATCTTGTATAACATCGCAACAGCCTAAGTAATGTGAAAGTGATCATAGGTTTAAATTACAGAATAATAATATCCGAGGAAAAACCAAGAGGAAAACTTACCATCTGAGCCGACTGATACCGAGCCTTTGAGCATCGGATAAAATATATTGGGCCACAGTACAGCGAAACAGGCAATCACTGTGCCTAAAATACAGATAGATTTTCCAGTACTTATTTCGTGAGCCATGACTGGAGTACACTTTATGAAATTGCCATTACAAATGACATTTTACAATATTGAGCTGCAGCTATAAATAACTTTAAACCGAAAATAAATCGCGATTCAAGACATTTTTTAAATTATTCTCACTATTACGGTCACACTTCGCGAAAACGAAAGTCAACGTAATGAAAATTTAATTCGAAAATATCGATCGATTCAGCAGTAAAAGTTCATCCCAGTTTGTAACTTTGACCCAACTTTTCGCTTTTGCCTCGGTTTCAAATCAAATTCTCGCTCGTTTGTAAGCTTTTCAAACAGTGCGGGAGTGGCTAAATCCACAATAAGTAATCACATTGTAAGGGCGATGTCGTTCTTTTTTATTCATCTTCTTTATTTTTGTACAAGTTTTTTTTTTCAAAGTTCAACCAAATTTTTTGCAAGTTTTCCTCTGAAAACTTTGGTGTTTTATTTAAAACGAATCTATTCTTTCACAAAATACTCAAAAATATGTTTTTCATTTTGGGTAGGATGCAAGGATGCTGTATTTATATTTTTTTTATGTTTTAACTTTTAATTTTTTATTAATTTTTTTTTTTCAACAAGTCAATGAGTATTGAGTAGTTAATGTATTGTAGTTGAGTACTTACTCAATTTTGAAATTTGAAAAAATTAAAATTTTAGTGAATTTGAAGGGAAAAAAATTGAAAATATTTTTTGAAGGACCAAGGACATGAAGGAAAATTGGAATTTACTGGAAAAAATTTAAAAATTACTCAATTAGAAGAAAAATTTTGATGAAAATTATTGGAAAAATTCGAATGAGAAGTTAAGTTGCCAGTTGGGAAATGAAATAGGAATATTTTGATGACAAATTTCATTTGAAATCAAATTCCAAATTGACAATTTTATTGGAAAATTGGGAGGGGTGATGAACAAGAACAATTATTTTCTTGAAAAAAAAAAATTAAAAAGATCGGGAAAAATGTAGATAGAAACCTCAAAAATAAACTTGATAAAAAATTTACTTGAAAAAAATTTCAAAAGAAAAATTTGAAAGTATGGTAGAGATTTCGAAGCATTTCGATGAGAAAACTTGATGAAAAATCTTTAAAAATCTAGATGAAAATTTAAAAATTAATTTAATTAGGTAACAATATTCATTTAAAATTTTTTTAAACATAAATTGTAAAAATTATTGGCAAGTTTGAATGAAGAAATTGGAAAGTTAAAAATAAAGTTTCAACTTTTAAACGACAAATAGAAAAAAATTGATGAAAAATTTGAGGAAAAATATGAATAAATAATTAAGTATTTGATGAATGATGATTAATTTCTTCAAGAATTTCTTTTCAAAAATCGAATGAAAATTGAAAATGAAAAAAAAATGAAAAATTTGAAGAATAGAAAACTTGGAAAATTTTTAAATATTTTATTAAATTAAACTTAGGTAGTGGAAAAATCTCGATGAAAATTTTGTGAAAATCAATTTCGATGAAATGACGACAAACGCGACCACGACAACGATTATTCAAAAATTTCAAACAAGAATATGAGATGAATCACGATGAATTCTCGTTCGTTCATTTTCGTGATTACTTGTTGTGGATTTAGTCACTCCCAAACAGTGCAGCCATTTTAGCAATTTACCAATCAGTGATCACTGATAAAGAATTTGGTAGCTCTTACGAAAACTTCAACGAATGTATTTTCATGATGAGGTAAACAAACTTTGGTTTTGGTTTTGTTTCAAAGTTCTATTTTGAGTACAAAACGAATTAATACGATTTTATAATTATTTTAATAGCGAATACAAACTAATAATTATGAGAGGAAGTTGCTAAATAATGCCAGTAATTTTTGTTATATGAAATTACGAACATAATACCCGACGAATTTTCACCACCCCATTGTCGCCATCTTATAAATCGTTCAAAATAACGCCCTGTGTCGGCAAAAAGTTCGCGTTTGTTTGTTTACGTTTAAAACAATTTTACCCCAAAACGTTCGTTTTTTTGAAATTTACTCGAATTTGTGCCGTGAATTAAGTGTATGGTGTAATTTTATGTCGAAACATGTATAAAAGAAGTTACAAGAGGAAATCAAAAGCAAGCGAAAGCGCCGACGAAGGAGTGAAGACGCCTAAACCTGATAGTAAGATACAATTATCACAGTTTACGTTTCACCTTATAAAGTTATCAATGATATTGAGATTATGAGTTGAATTGTCGGATAATTTGTATCCGAATCAATAAGCACTTCTATTGTATTACAACCTATGGTCTATGACGATATTATTCTTGGTAAATGTCCAATTCTTGCGTTGATATTCATTTCCACGTAAACGTGAATTGCACGTATTTGATTGGTGTACATAGCGATTGAAAGTAAAAACACAGTGATACAAAAATAGATTTTATTTTACAAAATTTCACTATAATTTCTCATCTTCCACAACCCAGCCGTCGTCGTCGGACAAAAATCGTCGTTTAACTGTGGTATTCATGTAAGGCCTAAGCGCCCATTCCGTATCAGATGCATCTGCGATGTCAATCGTGCCTAGCTTTATTTCATATAATCTCATTTGAAAACGAGGACCTACTTCGTTTAATTCAATATTTTTGCCATCCATCTGAAAACAAATTGTATATGTTTAATAGGAAATCTATACATCGAAACAATGTACTTATTCTAGATAATTTTCAATACCTTTTTATACACATGATGTCGAAAAGAAATATAGTCGTCGTGGTTAGCGAATGTGATAACACGTTTGCTATCTTCTTTCGGAACTGGATACAAGTATTTCAAAATATTCATAACGCGTTCTCCCAATGGTGACTTGAAATTGTGAAATATCAAATGAGGATACTGTTCTGACATTGTCCCGATGTTTTCGATATCGTGTCTCATTACAACATCGCTCAAAGTAAAATACGCTGTGGGTCCGTAAGGTAAATGAGATATAACTAGACTATCGGGAACTCCTCGATGTTCATGAACAATAATAAAATCTGTAACGTCGTTGGCTCGACAAGCATTTACCAGTTGTTTCATTTCATAGTTACCGCGATTCATTCGCTGTGAATTTGGAATTATAAGTCGTATTTCTTTCACGAACATCTTCAACCTAAGAATGTAATGCCATTAGAATGAGTTATTTTGGCTAAAAATGTCATCAAATGATTGGGTTTTACCTGGAAGAAGGATCTCTCGAAGTGGTTATCATAACTTTGGGATCTTCGACACCTGCCCATCGATATTCGTCATCTTCGTGTGATTTACTTGCACCTCCTTCTTCTGCCAATTCCGGTCCAAGATCTTGCCATTTTAATCTTTTCTGCAAGTTTAGGGCATCTTTTCGTAATTCTGTAGGAATACGAGTGTTTTCTTCCAAACTTTTTTTCAATCTGTCTTTTTTACTCTGGATGGCTTTGTCCTTTATTTCCTGGGATTTTTTGTACAGGTACTCCCGTCTTAATCTGGCCTGCCGACGGAACATGATGAAAATATAGCTCGAAAATTACTTTTTATATTAAAAATTACATATTTTTATCCCAAATTTTATCAAATTTATCAGTAAAAATTCGCACATTGGAAAGAAACGTGTTTGTGTTTTTTTTACAAGATTTAAAGTGCCTTCGCAATTTTTTCATTGCTTTGTATTTTTTACAAAAAGGAAACTTCGAAGATAGGTTAGGAAATAGGCATTGAATTTCGCGAAAATCATGTAATTAACAGGTATTTACCACGTTTCTCAGAGAAGTTTCAATTTTGAAATAATTTAATTTAAAATTTCTGAATAAAAAAATATGTTTCAGGAATAATTTTAGAAAATTTGTAATTAAATTATTGTAATTATGCTTGATAGTTGATATTGAATTAATCAGGGAAGAAAACCAATTGAGACCCAATTGGTTATGGTGATGGTGGTTTTGAGAAAATTTTGAAATTACTGGTGGTTCCAATTGGTTTTTGGTTTTTAAAAATTTTCAAAAGGTTGTGGTGCTAAAGTGGTTCCATTTAATTTTTTTTTTTTTTGATTGGTTCTGGTTCTGGGTTTTTGGTTTTGCTTGATTAATTGGTTGTGATGGTGGTTCTCAAATTAAAAAACCATTTCAAATGGTTGTGGTGGTGGTTCTCGAATTAAAAAACCATTTCAAATGGTTGTGGTGGTGGTTCTCAAATTAAAAACCATTTCAAATGGTTGTGGTGGTGGTTTTCAAATTAAAAACCATTTCAAATGGTTGTGGTGGTGGTGGTGGTGGTTCCGTTTTGGTTTTTCAATTGGTTTTCATCGAATTGCTTCCATTTCGTAGTATGGAAAATATTTCCCAACATTTAAACCATTTATCTATGGCATTAACCATCAGAACCAGATGGAACCATTTTCGTGCTTCCTATTATACCACAAAAGAACTAAAAAAAGATCAGATCTTTGAAATTTGAATAAAAAATTAATTTGCCTACAAGTTACAAACGCAATATTGCAATAAATTTAAATTAAATAATATACATTCAAATAAAAAACAAAAAATAATAATGTTTCCACTTTCCAGAGCGCTGAAAAATCAGAAAAATGAAGAAAACAGGCCACAGGGGGTAGGTAAGGGGCCCAATTAAAAAAAATTTCAAATCAAAGTTGTTGCTTGAAGTTCTAGGAATAAATTTGGTCATAACAAAAATTTTGATTGGACCCCTCCTTCCCTTTCAAATCCACTATTTCTCTTTTTAGAACCAAAAAGAACCAATTCCATTAATTGGTGGTGGTTCTGGTTTTCATTGTAAAGGAAATTGAAAATGGTGGTGGTGGTGATGGTGGTTTTTTATTTTCAAACCACTTTCTTGTGGTTGTGGTTGTGGTTATTTATTTTCGATCCACTTTCTTGTGGTTGTGGTTGTGGTTATTTCAGCAAATGATTTTTCGTTGTGGTTTCAAACGGTTCTCTTCCCTGCCTTTTCGAAAAGAATTGGTTCTTTTTGGTGGTGGTTTTTGAATGAATTTTTGAAGTTCATTGTAATGGTTTCAAATGGTTTTGAGAACCAATTGAAATATCTGGTGGTGGTGGTTTTACCTGGTTGTGGTTTCAATTGGTTTTCTTCCCTGGAATTAATATTAAAATATTATTTTCTCTTTTACCCAATTATTCTATCTTCTATCCAAAATATTTTTGTTTTTGACGAATTAGCGGTCACCGGAGTGAGCAGATCGGGAAGAGTTCGAAAGAAATCATCAAAGCTTCTCGATTATGAATCTGGGGCTGAAGAAGATCGACCTAAGAAAAAGACTGAACCGAGTAATAATTCATTCATTACCAGAATAATTGTCATTTGGACAAAGAAAAATACGAATTACGTAATTTTGTTTCTTTTTTTAGGTAGCACCACTACCAGCACCCAACAACGCACACCCAACTTTAAAAAGCAATACGAACAAAAACAGGATTCAGGTTTAGATTACGACGATAACGAGGTAATTTTTATCAACTTTTCAAAATTGGTAAATAATTTATATATTTTTTAACGTTTCAATTTTTTCATTTCGTAGACTAGCAATGATAACCAAAATTTATCTGAATCTGAAAACGAAGCACATTTTTACCCTACCGCAGAAACGTACGATGATTTGACTGCTGAGTCCTCTGGTGAGAAATAGAATAGACGCTTAATACGATATCATAATCATTATTGTTATGATTTTACCAAATTACTTATATTTTTTCATCTTGTTAATCTATAGGGAGTGAATTGGATGACGACATGATAGATGATAAGATGACTCTCAACACAGGACCATCTAATTCATCATCAGAGATTGCATATTCGCGTACGGTTCCATCGGGAACTCCAAATGCACCGCAAGTGAACGTAAATTAATCTATTATTTTATCGTTCAAAAAAAAGCATTAGAAATAAATTTTACCAATCATTTTTTCAGAAATCACTTTACATGTTGGAAAAATTTGCTAAGAAAAGAAAAAATGGAGGACGTACCAAAGCTGGACGTAAAGACAAAGGGGTAATTGATATATTATTTGTACTTATTACGGAAAAGTTCATCCCAGATTGATAATTTTTGCCTACATATGTTTTAGAAAGCTCGATTTTCCGCATACATGTTATGGGCTAGGGAAGTAAGACCCGACCTGATGAAAGCTAATCCAAATATAGGTTCGTGTGCTCAATTTTTTGCAACAGTAATTTAATTTGAGTGCTAATATAATCTTATCCTATTCCAGATTTCTCGCAACTCAGCACGAGATTGAGTGATCTTTGGGCTACAGTACCTTACACTGAAAAATACGTAAGTCGACTTTTGTTACTTCGCTCAATTTTGAATTTCTTGAGTATTTCAATTGAGAAAACGTTTTGATTTTTTTGGGCTCCAGATGTGGAAGCAAAAAGCCAAACGAATGGCTATGTTGGCAAAGGAATCTGATAACAAAGAGGATATGAATGCTCAAAAATTACAACTGAAGAGCACCTTGCGTAAAAAATTCATAAATAAAAAATCCCCCCCATCTACGGGTAAAATATCTGTTCAAGATAACAAATCACATTCATCTTTGATCGAAGTAAACGCTGGACCAACTCGCAGCACGATGTCTCCAATTGAATCCAAGTAATTATTACACTCTTCTCGTTAAAAATAAATTTCTAATTTTCAAAATCTTTCATTTTTTACGTTGTTTTTTTTAGACCTGCTCATCAGAATGAGCTTCCAGTGGCAGTTACAAAAAATGTTAGCACTCAGCCTCTCGACGTTGCTGCTCATTTAAAATTACTCGGCGAATCGTTAAGCATTATTGGTCAACGACTGAAGGAACATGAGGTGAATTTGCATTTTATTTTAGGCATTATTTTCAATTTTGAGAAAGTACATGATTTTTGTTTTAATTTCTAGGGTCAAATTGCTGTTTCCGGTAGCCTATCAGTTCTTTTAGATACATTATTATGCTCATTGGGGCCTTTACTATGTCTTACTCAGCAAGTAGAAGAAATGAATGGATGTTCAAAAGAAATATTGAGCAGTATTTTAGATAATATCGCTTATATTATGCCTGGTTTATAGAATATCGAACCTGATGAAACTACTTGTTTTTTATTACTTTCTGTTTGTATGTAAAATTTGTGTATAAAGATTTTTAATTAGTAAAGTTTTGAGTTTTTACTTTTTTTTTTTTTTTTTTTTTAATGGACATTTACCTATCAATAATATTTGGTTGGTAATCGAATGTTTCACATTTTCAAAAAAATGTCAACTTGAAATTTCCTAATCAAAAATGTAAAAAATACAATTTTTTTAATTACTTAAAATTAATAATGTAAGTAAATATTACGTGTTTAATTTTTGAAAGACTCAAACGCGTGAAAATATTCAACTTTTTAACCTACAGTTTCTTTTGTTTTCAGAGTACCGGAAGTTAGAGAACATAGGTATGTGATTTCATTGTTTGGTATTCATCGTGGCGTAATGTGATGAATCGACATAACGATGAGCAAGACGCTTTAAACAATATAAGCAATATTCGACGAGAAATATTAAAGCTATGCAATGCTCCAGGCACAGAAACGACTGATTTCCATAAGCTCGGATTTAATTGCCTTTTAAAAAAATTACATGAAATCGAGAGAATTTTAACGGGTCTTAAAGATATGCCAATAAATGCTCACGTAATTATTTCACTTTATGTAGAGGTTTCCGCTGTGGAATACAAAGCATTGTTTTATTCCGAATTTTTGAATTCTTACGATTTTATTTTACAGAGTACTCCTCATGCAAGTCGGTGTCAACCAGTTGTAACGGAATTAGGTAAATTTTAAAAAAATGTAAATTTATCGTTAGTTTTACCTAAGTAATTGACTTGCTGTAATATTCCAGAACAACCTATCGATCGAAGTTATCAAGAATTGCGAGCTAATCCGGCAAGCTTATCTTTACCTGATGATTTGACACCCCACACAAAAAGAGTATTACTCGAAATCTATAATAAAATTGAAAGAAGCTTCGATGATTTCTACGAAAATACGAAATTGAAGCTAAAACAATCATTGGAAGACAACTATCGTAGATTGGAATATTTCATGAGTTCGTTACGAGAGAAGCAAAAAGCCGAAATACGTACGTTTATAGAGAACGTACTCGACGACAACTCAAACGAAACACCTCCGGATACATTTTTCGGTGATATATCTCACGTACCTATACCACAATCAACTCAAGCGTCTCAAAGAGCTCAAATGCCTCCTCCTGATACACCCATGATCAATATGGAAGCTGTTAGGCAAACGTTAGAATGCCCTGGTATAGATCCGCAATTAAAACGTCAATTTTTTGCCAATCTTAATGGGTTAAATGATATATTAAGTGAAATTATGGAGCAAGTAGATCGCAGATGTCCTCAGCCACCTAGAACAGTACCAACTAAGCCTCCATCTGTTCCCGACTTGCCACCTCAGTGTGAACAGGACGAAACTCAATTTCAGCCTTTGACGTGCCCAAGATAAAAAAAACTGTGTTTGTTAGATTTTGTCCTTTTGCTTGTTAAAATCATTTTGTTTAAGACGATAAATTAAAGTAGGTATTATAATTTTTCGAATAAACTTGTTCCAACTTTGAAAACTTGATATTGCACTATTTTAATTTTTAAATACGTGGATTTTAGGGACCAATTTTGAATTATTTTTCAAACAAAAGTTGTCTGAGATCCTATAAAAAATTTTAGATACAATAAAAAATTCGATTGTATCCCTTCTTCCTACCAATTTTGCATTGCTACATAGATAATATTTATTATTATAAATTTTTGGAGGAAGACGGGCCATGCAATTTTTTATAACAACTAAAATTATTTCTAGGATCCCAGTCTACAACTTTTGCTTGAAAAATTTTTCAATTGGATCCTCCTTTTTAATATTTATTATAATTTTATTTTTTTTTTAAATTTTTGATTAAATTATTTTAATTATTAATTTTTTTTTAAAAGAAATATATTAATTAAATTTAAATAATTAAAATAATCAAAAAATTAAAAAAAAAATTATAATAAATTATTAAAAAGATATAATTTAAAGGTATATTTATATATATATATGGCCCTGGCTCCCTGCCACAATTTTGAATAATAAATTAAAAGTGGAAGTAGGTATTCTATATAGTGCAGTGTTAGTAGAATTGGAGGGAAAGGAAGGGCCCAAGCAAACATTTTATAATAACAAAAATTATTTCTAGGTTCTCAATTTACAACTTTTGTTTAAAAAAATTTTCAATTGGACCCTTCCCACCCTTCTAATTTTGAAAATTGAGTGTCTACTCTAATGTACATAGTATTTTATAGGCATAGTTGGTGGGAAGAGAGGAGACGAATGACCAATCGAAATTTTTATAATGACCAAAATTATTTTTAGGAACTCGTTCTTTAATAATAATATGTTTGAAACTTTTTTGCAAAAATACAGATTTTCCAGTTTTGAAATTTGAATAAAAAACCCAAGTTGGAGAAATTTTACTCCTCTAGCGAAATCCCTAGCCGCACAAACTAGTTGCACATTTTCGTAAATAATTTCGCATTTTGGACACCCCTATGAAAATTTTATCATAATTATCAACATGTGAAAAAAATTTTCCCAGTTTTGAAGTTTTGAAGTTTGTGTTTCAAATTCTCTAATTTATCGTTGAAGTTCTGCAAATATAGCTTCAGAAAAATGTCTGATGATCCAAGTGATAAAGAAGAAACCGCCGCAGATCCTGCAACTTCGTCCGAAGAAGAAGACGAAAATGCCCAGGTAACAAAAAATCATCTTATTTACGTCTTTACCTCATTATCTTAGTATTATTTACTTATTCGTACGCATGTCGATTGTAGGAATGGACAGATGAAATAGAAAAGACCTTTTTAAAGACGTTGTCTTCGTTGAAAAAGAAAGATCCCAAAATATACGACGAGAACGTCAAATTTTTCAAAGACGAAATAATCTCCTCCAGACATCCTCCAGCTCCAAAAGAAGAGCGCATGTATTTGAAAGATTACGAAAGAAAAATTATTCTCGAGAAAAATGGAATTCTGACGGATGAAGATAGCGGTTAGTAATTTGATATTTAATTAATACGTAGAAGAAGAGTAACACCTACATTATTCATTACGATTAATTTGTTTATTGCAGATGAAGAAAAGGCAGCTGAAGTGGCCAACGAAAGAGCTAAATCTCCTACATACGTTGAAGAGCAACGTATTTTAAAAGAAAATTTCAAGAAGTTGCTGAACGACGACGATGCCAATGTTAGTGAAGAAGATACTGCTGGATTTTTAAAAGTCAAAGTGAAAACTTCACAGGAAAAAGTATGAATATTTTTTGTTATCCTTTTATGTTGCCATAATTAATTACATAATATTTCGAAATTTAGGCGAAAGAAGAAGCTGATTATATCGAATGGCTGAAAGGTCAAAAAACTGAATTAGACGACAAGCAAACCGAAGGTGAATTGAAATTTTTACGCGATTACTGGACTGATCCGAATTTAAATAAAGGAGAGCAGTTTTTAAGAGATTATATTTTGAATAAAAGGTTTGTGTTGTGTCTTGTGACAAATTTTAACAAGATGAAAGATTTTATATTCGATTTTTTAATTCATAGATACTTGGACCCAGATCAGAGTTCAGAGGCTGAATCAGAACTTTCGTTTTCTGAAGAAGAAAAACAATTGGAAGAGTGTGATGAATATGAGCAGAAATATAATTTCAGATTTGAAGAACCAGATCAAAATTTTGTAAGTATTATTTTTTTTTTTTTTTTCATTCTAATTGAAGAATCGCTTTATTCATTTTTGTCCTATTTTGCAGATTAAAACATACCCAAGAGTGATAGAAAATTCATTAAGAAGAAAAGACGAAAAACGAAAGAAAAAAAGAGAAGAATTGAAAAAACGAAAAGAAGAAGAATTGGCGAAGAAAGGATTAGAAGTTAAAAAACTGAAAAAACAAAAAAAGCAAGAATTATTAGATAAAATTAAAAATCTGAAAAAAATCACAGGAAATGAAGAATTAGGTTTTAACGTTAGTTCTTCTATTCAATTATTATTATTTTTCAAAGCATTCTCTATTAAAAATTAACGTTTTAGGATGAAGAATTAGAAAAAGATTTCAGTCCGGATGAGTACGACAAAAGAATGGGTGAATTATTCAACGAAGAGTTTTACGAATTGGACGATGCGAATGACACCAAACCTCAATTTTCCGATTCTGACGCCTATGATTACGAAGAAGGTGAATAGATATCCATATTTCACTCAATTGCATTATTTATTTTGAATTTTTCAAACCGTCATTCGTTTTCAGATGATGAAGGTGCAGAAGAAAATTACAATAATGATGAAGAAATCTCAGAAAAATATGAACCTAATGAAGAAGAAAATGAATATCAGAACGATGATTCGGAAATAATCGTAATATAACATGCTTACATGATATTCAGCATCATTTTTGAACGCAACTAATTAACTGATTTTTCAGATGGACTGTGATTACGATCCTTCAAAAGTTGAAGAATCTAAATTCAAAAAACAAACTCGATCATCTCGTAGAAAAGGTCACAAAACTTCCAAGTTGATGGAAGTTGTTCGTAAAGAAAAGACTGTATTTGACGCATCAGAAAAATCATTCGAGCAATATTTAGACGAATATTATGGTTTAGATTTCGAAGACATTATTGGAGACATGCCTTGTAGATACAAGTATCGTAAAGTTCCTGCCAATAGTTTCGGTTTATCCGTAGAAGAGGTACTCGCATCGTTATTATTTTAATTTTCAACACGCTGTCGTGGTAAATTGAAAATTAATTTGTATTCATTGCAGATTCTAGCTGCTGATGATAAGGAATTGAATAAATGGGTTCCCATGCAAAAAGTAGATACCATACGACCAGAGAATATCGAAAAATTTGAACAGAAAGTTTATGCTAAGAAAGCTAATAATGTGAATCTTAAACGAAAACTGCTTCCTAGCATCTTCACCGAGTAAGATCTCCTAACCTCAACTGTATCTGAAAAAAATAACCTGATTTATTGTAGAAGTGTTCTTACTTCTCTTTTTATTTTTTGTAGGGAACCAGAAGAAACGCAGCAAGCAAATGCTAGTACTGAAGGTGGTTTAAAAAAGAAGAAAAAGAGAAGAAGGCCGAAAAAAGTTAAAAAAGAACTCAATACTGATGGTGTCGTTCAGTCAACACAACTTGAGAAGTCGAAAAAGGTTAAAAAAGAACCTAAAACCGAAGATGTTCAGTCAACACAACTTGACCAGTCGAAAAATATTAAAAAAGAACCCAGTAGCGATGTCGTTCAGTCAACACAACCTCAAGTTACCGAAACGAATAAAAAGAACGATAGAAAACGTAAAGCGAATGATAACGATAGCAATATTCCAGCAAAAAAATCTTTCAAAGAAGACAATTCGAAATTGAAAAATGAAACCAACGAGAAAAATAAATCTAAAAATCAGAAGCAGCATGACGATAAAAAATTCAGTCGAGTGACCAATAATGATAGGAGTACTTCTGCAAAAAAACCTACCAAGCAGGATGATTCCAAGATGGGTAATAAAAACAAGAAAAACAAATTTAAAAAACAGAATTTCAAGAAAGATAATGATACTTGTGAATTTACTGACGAACGATTAAAAGCTTACGGAATCAATCCGAAAAAGTATAAAAATAAATTGAAGTATGCTCCTAAATAAATTTTCTGATTTGTACAATTCGGTAGTTGTCATTTATTTATTTACGAACTATAGCAAACTGTTGAGAATCCTTTCTTAATTTCACTCTACTGATAAATACAGTCTAATCTCTTTAATGAAATAAAGGAGAGGTTTTATGTTTTATGAAAAATATTCGCATTTCGCAATACTAATTGAGTAATTTTGAAGTAGGTAGGCGTAATCGAGGACTGTTTAATGTGTTCATTGAGAATGCGAATGCGTAATCTCGAGCTCCCGAGTCTTGAGCATGATGTATGAATGTGATAAATTATCAGTAATTAGATTAATAGATTCATTACCACGAAAAAATTCTCAATATGAGTTTTAATTTAAATAGAATCCCAACTCCTGCGAACTTGCTCAAAATTTGAGTTTTTGACAGATGAGATCACCACAGAGAATTTTTTGAAAAAAATAAAAAAATTGACATTATTTTAGAAAACTTTGTAAAGGTTCTCAAAGTGTGGTGGTGGCGTTTATTAATTTTATTGTTTTTCATAATTAATATTCAACTGATCATAATTTCGTGATAAGCATCGACTGTCGACAGTTTAATTCTACCCAACAGGATAAATTTAATTTCATAACTTTGCAAAACTAAATAAAAAATCAATTGTAAAAAATACATCCTTCTCCAACACAAGAAAAAACTCCTTCGAAGTTCTAAAATTAGTCCAAACTCCAAAGTAAAATTTATATTTTGTCTACTGGCTGCACTGCGCGAAAATATTCAAACAACAAACAAACGGTTGGACTAAATGTGATAGCTTGGGTTTTACGTTATATTTTCGGTGTTTAATAATTAAGTAATTAATAATTTAATGCGTGTATTGTGTTTTATAAACTAATAACGAGTTTACGCCATGTCGACGAAAAGCAGTAGCCGAAAGTCTACACCTGTTCCGTCTACGCCGACGAGCAGCGCTTCTAAATCTTCCAGGACCAGAGACCGAAGCCGGAGCCCGCCGCTGAGTCCCACACGTATTTCCCGTCTTCAAGAAAAGAAACAACTGCAATCTCTAAACGACCGATTAGCTCAATATATCGAGCGAGTACGTCATCTTGAAATCGAAAACAGTAAGTTGGAGGTAACACTTACGACCTATCATGAAACGAAATCGAAAGAAGTTACAAATCTCCGAGATCTATACGATGCCGAAGTTGGCCAGCTACGTAAAGCTTTGGATACCGAAGCCAAAGAAAGAGCCAGGATCGATTTAGATAATAAGAGATTACAACAACACAATCAAGAATTAACCACCAAGTGAGTTAATTTCGTTTATTTTTATTGCCATAAAATACTAATACTCGCTGATTTCGTCTCGAGATACCGGCTTCTGAGGAAATTATAACTCCAGTACTAATATTTTATTCGGTTCGTGTTCATGTTTGGAATAATTATTCACGTGGTTATGGTCGAGTAAATTTTAAATGTCGTAAAATGCTGTTTAAAAATGTCGTATCGACACGCTACGTTGCTTAGCTAAGTTACAGCTGTATAATAAGGCATAGCTGTAATATCGGTTTATAGGTTTTTATAGGTGTGAGTCACTCTCACTTATTGATCAGGTTAAGACGGTTAGCTAAAATAAAGCTAACATGGATTTTTCATTTATCATTCGTACATGCCGGATATGAATAATGTCGTCGTGTCATAAGCACGCATCGTGATTAAATACCTATTCACCCACTAATCCATATGCTTACTATGGAATTTGTTTTTCTCAAAAATTTCTTTCCTCGCGCCATTTTTTATCTCTCCCACTAAAGAAAAAAACCTATTAACATTCACGTACTCGTTGTATGCCCGTCTGGCGTCTCTCTCATTCTCCGAATTCAAAGGAACCGAGTCGTGTTCATTGCTATTCTATGTACGAGCGATGACGTAACAGTATTCAACTGACATACATAGTTGTACAGTACCAAGTGGAATATACGAGGCAGCTTTTACAAGTTGTTATTTCGAACAATATGAAATTTTTTTGCCATAAATTGCCATAAACGAAATTTTACACTCCCAATACGATGCTAAATTTTCTAAATTTTACTCTTGATTTTTTTTTAGAATTTTTTCAAGTCCATCGATTGAAAAAATTTGCACTTGAAAAGCTCGTAATATCAGAGCACTTAATTAAGCACCCAGCAGAATTCGTCATCGTCCATTTATACGACCAAGAATTACGATGCTGGTAGTCAAACGTGCATCTAATTACTGGCGAACGTAAAAGGGTCCGCGTCGGTTGTTAATAACTTAGCAGGAGGCAATATTGAAATCTTCCTTTCGGAGATAGTTTAGTTACACAGACACACCTACGGAAACTAGTTCCGCACCGTCACTACTCACCAGTGCAGGCACATTGCCCGTTGAAAAAGTTGCTTCGACCAATTTCAAGTACAAATTCCAACGGTGATCGATAAATTTTCGAGACCTTGAAAGCCTTCGTGTGAAATTTCACTATCACTGACGTCATCTCGCAGCCAAATTGAATTGAACCCGAAAAAAAGCACCCAATTGTTTTTTAATTTGGATTACGTTGGTCTCTATAGTCGGTGCCGGTGCCGGTGCCGGTAGATTAAGGTTACAAAGATACGATGGACAATGGCCCCAAAGTGTGTTTCCTATTAATTACACGTATCAACTTTACAGCCTAAAACCATTTGGAAAAATTTCTACTGTACAAGAGATGAAATTCAACTCGAATCTGTCGAATTGTGTGGGCGAACTCGACTTTCTAAATCGACTGCAACGCCTTTGTTCCGTCAATCATCGAATCATCGTGTGTAAAATTATACACACTGCTACTCTTTCTATTTCTCCAAACCATATGGCTGAAAAGTTTTACCACAACCACAGCCTTATTTATAATTTCTGATCGATAAACAAACGTCTACCTCGGCTCGTTTCCATTACACGCAATCTCCCTATTTCCATTTTATTAGATGTCTAAAATTGAAAAAAAAAATTCTCGGATCTTCCCAGTTATGTAATTTTTGGTAACCTCTTGGGTTTCGTGTTCAACGTTGGATTTTGTCGTTGAAATTTCAAGGACGACATCAATTAGTCGTTTGAATGGAGCTCGACTTATGGCTTATGGCTCATTATTTTCTAAGACTGTTGTTTCCCGAAATTCTGATGTATGTTTTAAAATTAGAATTTTACGATTTGATTGAATACCCGATTGGAACGTGACATTTTATGGATTTACAACGTCCATGTCCATATAGACAGATACTCGTACGTACGATATATTCATACTGTACAAGATTATGGATTATGGGAGGATTTGTTACAAATTATGACGTGTCAACACGTTTCGAGAGATTTAGGAATTCATGATGCTCGTGGTCATTAACATAAATATCGACGGTGAGGATTCGAGGAGGGGGAGGTGAATGAATTTAAATTAATGAAGGTATATTCTATTTTGATTAATATGGCGTGACGCGAATGGCCTATCCGAGAGAGTAATTTTCGACTGGATTATAATGATTTTTTTTTTTTTGGTTCATATCAGTTCATATGTAGTTACAGGGAGCCCATAAAATTACAAAAATGCCAATGGGAAGAAGTTTAGGTATTATTGTTTTATTTTGTAAATACAAAAGTTCAAAATTGTTCAAAATATTTTTGGAATTGGTTAAGTGGTTCTCAGCTAGTATTTCCCACTTTTTTCCTATTGAAGATACTAACATCTTTCTACCAAAAAATGTGCGCAACTAAGAAAAACGTGATTTTCTGTTCCTACGTTTTTAAACCGGTTTCAGTGGTTTCCAAATTGTTATCAATACTTTTACTCAATGTAGTTGTGGCACCATTTTACATACTTGTAAGTTCAGGCACCAAAATTTTCGTTGTGGCACCACGAAATGGTGCCACAACGTTTCAAGTCTAAAACCATGTGGGGTGGTATTGTCAGGTCACCAGGAGTCGATAGGCAAATTTTTGTACTGGTGCCACAACGACACTTATTATATATTTTTATACGATTATATAAAAATAAAAAAATATATACTGAAAACACGTTGAGGCACCATTTCAAGTCTCATGTCTTCCAAGTGGAATATTATTTTTTTAAATTCGTTAAAATTTTTATAAACAGAGAGAGCTGTAGGTAATAGGTGCGATTCTCACTTCATACTTATATAACTTAGTGGCACCAGTCGTTCTTCTCCTAACAATAACTGGTCAAGGGAAAAATTGTTGTGAAAAAATGATGTAATTCTTCTCACATGGTACTGGTGCCACAAGAACATTCAACTAGGTGGTGCCTCAACGTTACTAAAGTAGATATGGATAGTTATTCCGAAAATGGGAATCGATGGTTTGGGAATCACCGAACGTGTTTTAAAGACATTTTTTTAGGTATCGACTTGGAATTTCTATTTGAATCTTTGCATCGTATTTTCAAGTTTTTAAGAATTTATTCTTCACTGTTTCAAAAGCTCAAAAATTGATCAATTTAAATTTTCTCAGAAGCATTGAATTATGACCTATTGATTAAGATATTTGAATGTTTTTGAAAATTATCGTAGAAATGTTTCCAAATTATTGAAAACTGCACTTAATTAAATCCATGTCAATAAAATATCGATTTAAAGAAAATACATTTAAAAAATTTCCATACTAGGTACTGAATTATTTTTAAAAAAATGAATTACTCTTCTCAAAAAATGATGTGTTTTAAAAATTTGATTACCTTCGAAAATTTAAATTCTTTTTAGAAAAAATACTTCACTTTCAAAGAATTAAAATTTTTCTTTTATTAAAAAAATGCAATATTTTCAACAAATTAGAATAAGTATTGATTTTTCCAAAAAAAATTGTTTTATATATTTTTTAAATTGATTTGTTCTAGCAGAACTTGATTCTCCTCGAAACATCAACTGTTCTCATAGAATTTAGCCCCCTCCCCTCAACCCCAAAAAAACCTATTTTTAAGATTATTCTGTATTTTTAAAAAATGAAAATATTTCAAAAACATTAGGTAAATTTTTCTTTTTGAATAACTTCCAAAAAATCATTTTTTACCTCAGAATTTTTACTATGCCATATGAACATTTAAAAATACCTAAATTGAATTAGGTATTCTAGCAGAGCAGAATTTCCTCAAAAAAGTTGACTCCTCAAAATCAAAATCCGCCCTCCAAAAAAAGAAAAAAATTACTATGGAAGTAAAATTATTTGTGTTTCAAAAAATAAAATCATTCTAAAAACATCGAAGTATTCCTACAAATTGTAGTTTTTCAACCCCTTTAATTAAAACAAAGAAAGTAAAACAAAAATTCGCGTGAAACATTAAATGGATATTGTAATAAGTCAAATTTAACGCGAACAGGTGTCGATCATTTTTAAAAAAATTATTTAAATAATTCTCAAAAAAAAATTGATTCGTTCTAGCAATTTTTTTTCAAAAACATTCCACTAGTTTTTGGTAATGAAATTATTTTCTGAAAATTGAATTTTTTTCAACCAAAAAAATCCATAAATTTTCAAAAAATTTAGGTCCTCTAAAAATTCTATAATACCTAAGTACCCCATACATTTTTTTTTGAAATTTGAAATTTTTTTGTTTATTTTTGTTTTATTTTTCAAAATCATCGACTTGTTTTAGGTAATGAAATTATTTTCTCAAAATTCGATTTTTCAACCCCAAAGAAGTGCATACATATTTTCAAAAAAATTAAGGAAACCGTTGAATCATTTTTACAAAATCACCCCCTCCCCTCGCAAGTACCTATAATTTTCAAAAAATGGAGTAGTTACGAAAACATTGTAATATTTTTATAAAAAATGCAAAACTGATTTTTTTCCCCAAAAAACATTGATGTTTCAAATAATAAAAATAATTCATCAAAAATGAATTTAAAAAAAAAATTATCTCCTTAAAAAATTTACGCGTCTTTAAACAATTAAATTACCCTCATAAAATTGTCTCTCCGCCTTACAAAATATGCATAATTTTCAAAAAATGAAGTTATTACAGAAAAACGTCGAATTATTTTCAAAAAAATTTGTTTTTTATTCTACCCAAGCATTTTATTAAATCCATCAACATTTTTTTAAATTCCGTCATTTCGTCAAGAAAATTAACCACAAAATTGACTTCTCAAAAATTTATTAATTTTCAAAAGCTTATAATTTTTCGAGCATAAAAAATATATTAAATTGTCTGTTTATTTCGATAATTCTCATTTCCTACGAAAATAATGCTGAAATGGTTCTCAAATTATTGAATAATTTTTAAGGAATGGGAAACTATTTTTCTATATTAGATATTATTTTTTAGAGGAAGGGGAAGGAGGGCTTGTTTAAAAAACAATTTTATAATGTTTACAATACTGTAACCTTGTGAACGTATACTATTCGTGTACCAAATACAATCGTATCCTCCTTGAATGAATTTCTTGAGGAAGAAAAACAGCCTATGAATTTTTGCTTAAAATTTTGGTACCCTGAAAAAAAAAGGCAAAATGAATCGAAATTTTACGAATTATTCATTCGATATATTTTTTGGAAAAAAAATCGACTAAAAAAATGTAAAACTTTTCATGCCAATCTTACGAAATCTGAAAAAGAGAAAGAGAAGTACTCGTAATAAAGTAATCGCGTATAATTACCAGACTACCTAATTTACTGGAGAAGGGAAGAGGGTACTAAATAATTCAGAAAATTCTAAAATATGTATCATTTTCTCTCAAATACGCACCTATTAACATTAAAATAAAAGGACAAAAAAAAGGGTAGTGAAAAAAGTACATAAAAGATCGTAATTTATAAAATAAATTTTGCACGAAAATAATACGTACAAAAAGGGGAAAAAGCTCTAAAAAATTCACGACTCTTGCTCTTCGAGCAGATACGTAATTTACATAATAACGTGACGTTGGTACGTTTGCTTTACTTTATACTCGACAAACTAAGCAGTAAATTTTTAAAGCAATTGTCCCATTTTTTTTAAAAACAGGGTTAAGAATGTGCAGTGCGGGTAAAAAATGGCGAAAAGTAGAACGAGTGGTTAAATATTAAATGTATTAATAATAACGCATTATGTTTATACATTGGTTCCCAAAATAATGTACCGCTCTGTAACTGGTATTTGTTTAAGCGATGACGTACACTTATTGTATGAAGGCTTATTCAATTTTTTTCCTTCCCTTTTTATCGAATTGATATCTTGAGAATATTTTATCGTATCGATTAATTTTATTTGTATTTTTTCTTTTCTTTCCCAGACTGAATAAAGCCACTGCCGACTTTAATTCTGCCGAAAAGGATTTGAAATTGTATCAGAATCGATTCAGTGATGTCCAAAATAAATATAATCAAGCGGCAGCCGATTTGAAAAAAGCCCTTAATGAAAATAAGGTAATTATGCCACCCTCGCCCGTATCATTTTGACTATTTGGTCGAGTTATTGCGGACTGCTGCTCAATGGCCAATCATGTTTCAGATTAATTATGAAATATGGTGGTTATTTGTGCTGAGTGTTGCATCTCGGTTGTTTCGCAAGTAAGATTGAATATCTTGCTCATTTTATCTTGGCTCAATTTTTTTTTAACGAAATGTTTAGCCTAGTGATGGAAGGAAATAGTCTCATCCTGAGCCAAAAAATTATTTCAATTTTAAAATGTTCATTTTGGTGTCTTGATTAAGGGTGTGCTCTGGAGGGCAAAATCAGGAAAAAATTTAGTTACGTGATTTCTCGGCGAATACTGAACGAAATGTCATGAAGTTTTGATATTATGCTTCTTCATAACAATATCCAGGTGAGCTATTTTCAATATTTTGGAAAATGTATCTATTTATGGAAAAAATTGCGTTTAAGCGATAAATTTTGGGACCTTCATCGTGACCTTGACTTGTCCAAAAAAAAAAAACAACTGGATTCAATTTTTTTCCATAAATAGACAAATTTTCCAAAATATTGAAAATAACTCACCTGGATATTGTTATAAAGAAGCATAATATCAAAACTTCATGACATTTCGTTCAGTATTCGCCGAGAAATCACGTAACTAAATTTTTTACCGATTTTTCCCTTCAGAGCACACTCTTAATCACCCAGAAGTACCCACAGACCTCACCCCTCGAAACTTCCCAAATGTGGGCCCCAATAAAAAATTTTCCTCGTGATTCGCTTGTAACTCATCAAATATGCGTTTGAATGAAAAAATGATTATAACTAAAATTGAAGTTCGTGAAATTTGCAACAAAAAAGATTCTATTCATTTTTTCGAGAAGTCAATGGGTGGTGCAAAAACACGAGTCAAAATATACAGGGTGAGAAAAATTAAGAATTCTCCATTTTTCCATGAATAAGATTCAATGTTGATGTTGTTTGTAGTAAAAAATGAATAACGCGATTTTTTTAGGAAGTTTCACGTACTTCAACGTTTATGATTGAGAGCCTCGTTGAAGAGTAACTGACATTTAAAAAAAAGAGCTCACGCGTGTCCAATGTCCATGTATGAGACACTTTGTTAGGGGAGGATGAGAGCTTTTTTGGAGTCAATGATGTGTCATAATTCGGATGTATAAGATGCCTTTCAAAATTATATCATATTCGCGGAAATAGGAGGGAAATTTTTATTTTTCTTTCACAATTATATGTTGACGTGTGTTCGTTTTTCGAAAAAAAAAATAATAAAAAATAATAATATAACTTTTTTTGTAGGAAATTCTATGTACTTTCATTTTAGTTATAATAATTTTTTTATTTAAACGCATATTTAAGGAGTTAAAAGTGGAAAACAGAAAAAGAGTTTCTTTGGATTCACATTTGATGGATTTTTCTAGGGTTGGGTTAGGGGAATTTTTGGTGGAAAAATCTTCGTTGGCTCAAAATATATTTTATTCCAATTTTTTTTTTTTTTTTTTTGCTAATTTCGCTGTGTCAGTTTCCTGTTGTTATTTTTTTTGTTTTTAGTTTTTTTTGAAGGCTTGATTTTTACCTCTAATTTTATATATTTTTCCAGGCACTAAGCAAAGATGTCACTCGTTTACAAAATGAATTGGAAAGTAAAACAAAAGAACTCGACAATGAGACCATCCTACGTATCGATTTGGAAAATAAACTGCAAAGTATGAAGGAATCAATCAATTTCAAAGAACAGGTAATACAGCAAGAGATACGACATAGTCATAAATCTTTCTAAGTTCAAAATGATGGATGATTGTAGCTTCATTTTTTCATTCTTTTTTTTCGTAGATGTTCGAGCAACTATCCGAAAGCAGAATTATCAAACAAGTCGAAGTTTCTGATATCGATGGAGCTATTGAACAGAAAGTCGAGCAGAAATATTACGAAAACTTACAAGCTTTACGTCAAGAATACGAGGATGATTTGAAGCGCAACAAAGATGATATTAAGAAGCTTTTCGAAGATAAGGTAACATCGTTGCAATAAGTTTAAAATCAAAGTTGACTTTTATTACGTGAAATTATCGTAAATGAATAAACCACTTGAAATTATACGATTTTTTAAACACCTATTTAACTACCTACTTTGAAAGATTTTACGAATAATGACTTGTAATAATTATTTACTATTCATTTTACGAATCTTTTCATCTTGCTAATTTTGTATTTTATTTACAGATGAAAACATTGGAAGCCGATTTACTCCGCAAGAATAATTTAGCCACGAACACCTACGACCAAGTTCGCAAATTACAGCAGGATCTAGAAGAAGCTCGTAAGACTACTAAATCTTTGGAAGCCAGAAACAACAACTTAGAAGTAAGAAATGAAACATCACGACTGAAATTTTATCTCTGAGAGTCGATAAGATTTCACGTGTTACAAGGCCACCGTGATTTTTTCCCGCTGAAATCGTTTTACGCTCGATTATGAGGGTGATTGAGGCGATAGGTTCAATCAGGAAGATTTTCTCATTTTCGTCTCGCTTCTGAAGGATTTATCTTATCTACGTATAATTTCCCTTATCGTATCGAAGTACCATGATTAATTTGTGAACTTTTTCATAAAAAAAAAAAAAAAAAAAAAAAAAAATGAGCCCTAACACGAAGTGGGTAATTAGTCGAGTCAACATGACACAAATTCGAACTTTAATGATACTCTGGACAGTAATAAAAAATTAAATTCATTTTTCTCTACTCTATGATCGTTTAAAATTGTACATTAAAACGACGATGAATTATAAATACGAGTACGATCAGTTTTTAGTCGATTATCAACTTTTTTCACCGTATTCGCGTGACGAACATTATAAAAAGTTTGTCATTTACGTGTGATGATCGAATTAAGTTTTACAATAATGACGGTTTAAATAGATTCTCAAAAGTAGACAATTATTATCGGTATCGTGTAAGATGACAATTTAAATATTTAAGAAACGAAGCGGTCGACTTTTTAATAATTATCACCCCTCTTTTTACCGATACTTTTACGTACTCGTGGAAGGAAAAATGATTACTCGATTGTTTTCGCAGGACAAAGTCAGCTCTTTAGAGAATATTTTACAAGAAGAGAGACTGAATAGCGCTACGCAGCTGAGCGAGTTACAAGAATCGATGAATAATCATCTACAAGAGTATCAAGATTTGATGGATATCAAAATCGCCTTGGATTTGGAAATCGCCGCGTACAGGAAGTTATTAGAAGGCGAAGAACAAAGGTAAATGGAAGATTAGGAAGAAGAGACCAATCTGGATGGGTTAATTTACTCTTCTGTCGTTTTGTTTCAGATTGAGATATACTCCAACGCCGACTCGTCGAGAACGAGAAGAAGCCGCCAATGGTTATGATGACGATGACGAGACACCTTTACGTAAACGAAGACGAGTTCTTTATGATGAAGAGGAATACGAAGATTATAACATTCGATCTACATCAAAAGGTGACATCTCCGTCAGTGAAGTTTGTCCCCATGGATCGTTCATCAAAATACATAACAAGAGCAAAGAAGTACGAATTGTCGGGAATTTCTTATAAATTAATTTTCCTCTTGCACTAATTCACCTGCTGAATTTGTTTCTTAGGAGATTCCAGTCGGAGGTTGGGTAGTATTGAGAAAAGCCGGTGACGTCGATTACGCATTTAAATTCGCCAAAAGCGTTAAAATTCCACCCAACGAAACGATCACCGTTTGGTCTTCCGGCGAAAACAAGAAACACGAGCCACCTTTGAATATCGTCATGAAGAATCAAAAATGGGCTACCGGAGACGTAATGGAAACCGTTTTACAAAACAAGGAAGGAGAGGTATTTTAAAACCAGTACGATTACGAACCCTATTCCAAAACGTGGTACTAAAATTAGCCTTTCTTTTTCTAGGATGTCGCTTCCATGGTCCATAAAAAGGAAAGACGCATTAGGACGCGATCTTACGGACGTCAAGCATTCGGTTCGGCTTATGCGCGGGTATGTTGGTGGCACCGATGGGGTAAACCGATTATTTATAGAAATTTATGTTCATTTTTCACGTTTATTTGCAGGCTGGAGATACAGATGGCAATTGCGTTGTTATGTAAAGACATCGGATCCCATCGTGTTGAACTGTATGGTGCAACGTTGAAATTTTCTTTTTCTACTACAATTTAATTTTGATATAATAACTAAAAGATCACTGTTTTCTGTATTTTTCATATTATTTAAAACATAACTTCTTCTATTTATAGCTGTTTAATGTTTATTGAGTAAATTTTAAGAAAAAATTGACTTAGTTTTTTTTTTATTCGAATAAAATTACAGTTATAATGATTTCGTCATTTTAATGTATTATTTTATTTATCGATATTTGATTCGTAGTTTACGAGGTCTTTGTCGTTGAATTTTCTTCTGTTGCCTTTTTTGCTATCTTTACCGATAAGATAGTTTCCGGTGAAGTGTAAAAACTCATTCACAACTTCACAAGAGGCAGGAAATAAGAGATAAACGGATTTATTTCGCTTATCCCTTGTTTAGCCTTTCTAGTGGCACTTGGAGGTTCTTTTATTCCTTCTTTATCTTTTTTAATGTGCAAAGAAGAGTTAATAAAAATGTTTAATTATTAATTTATTAATAATTTAATCGCAATTTCCTAAAAAAAAAAAAAAAAGAATATGAGAAAAATTCATTCATCCTGCTTTTTAATAAGTAGGTCTATAGATAGGCAAAAAATCACCTGGCATTAGTTTATCTGGGAGTCACAACGTTGTGGCGTTTACAAGCGCTAACGATCGCGAATGATGGAGCGGATTGAGTACCTTGTCTGAAAAAAGTAATTAAGAAATAACGTTCTTGATCGATGATTGCCTCCATTTTGTAAGGTTTACTCTACAATAATCAAGAAAGCCGGTATATTACTATTTGAAGAAAATTTCGACCTAATCAGCCTTCAATTTGGGTGAGTACTACAATAATTTAATTAATCTTTCGGTATCACCGATGTGCATTCTTATAGCGGTTTCTGTAGCGTTCCTACGAACGCTATAAACCATTAATGATTCATCGACTCGAGCTAAATGTTATTTCATTTATTTCTAATAATTGAATCGAAGCAATATCTATCTGAAAGAATGCACATTTCGCTACCATTCTATCTCGCTTGATACGAGTAATCTTTGTATGTTCGTCTTCCCTCGTAATATTGTGTTTATCATGTTGTTATGATCCTTTGTTTATTAGTGATTTACTCCTCGATTGCGGCGATAATCAGTTAATTTGAGAGATAATTTCTTCACGGTTGTTTCAAATCCCCATAGCGGCGATAAAAGTAACACCTTACACTTACGTATCATTTCATTAAAAATTCTAATCCCTGATAATAAAACGGTTTGTAATCTTGAAGTACATTCGGAGCAAGTAGCTGTACGAGCTCTAGAATCGTTTCAAATGACATTTTTCTCGAGTAATCGTTCGTCATTCGATTTGATCGTCGATAGAGTTCTAATTAGTGCTGCTGCGATGTTTGTACTTAGATTGGTACGAGCTTAGTTCATGAATAAGGTTTCTTCGTATTTAAAGAAACCCTAGAAGAGTGTCTAGTTTCATGTACCGGTATTGGCTCGAGTCGAGGATAAGACGAATAAAACGATGTATTTAAGTGTAATACTAAATCAATACGACCGTTTGATGCTAGCTCTCATGTTGACATTTCCTTTGACGATATATCGCCGTATATAAAATAAATAGCTTTTCAATATTATGTTCACGGTGATATTGATAGAAGAATTTAGTAATATTTGTTTCACTTTTATGCCATATGAATATTGCAATATGTTTACGACTTATCGTTGCCATGGTTGTGTTTGACATTCGTCCTGTAATTGATTGGTATTTGTTCTCCGTACTATACATATTTATAATCATGTCGTTTTTGTAATAATAAAATCAGCTCGAAATAATAGCCATGTAAAGTTACGCTATGGGTAGCGTTAATGATTCATTTACCCGCTCGAGTCGAATGAACTCCACTTCCACTTCGGAGAGCTTTTGAATTTTAATTTGTTTCCGATGAATTTTTGGTAAACCATTTTTTTTTATGTTATCATTTGATACTAGGGTTACCTTTAATTAATGTACCCCAACTTGGGGCATGAATTCATACAGTGGCAAAAGTTTGAAAATAATTTTCATCTTGGGTGTTATTTTTAATCGAAATATTAACCTCGAGCTTCGCGAGCCAAACTTGGTGACTAATGATGGTCATTTAACAGGCGTTTGAACTTTTCTGCTTATAAATTAACCATATCGAGATATAATTTGCGACAAGCGTACGTTATTTGTTTTGGCAGGAAATTACGTAGGTAGGTATAGGATAGGTACTTGTATTAATCTTGTCGCATGTTCCCCTCTCTCCTCCACCGACTGCATGCCATTTATCAAATTTTTTGTCGTTCTATGGTGCTTCTGGTCACCGCAGTGTACTGATCTCGTGTAGGATTGTACTTAAAATTTAAAAATATGATGAGGATTTTTTAAACTCCCAACGAAATTAATTATTCTTCTTTAATCGAATATCTGTCAAAATAACGATATTTAATTAAATTTTTTTCTATCTTTGGATTTTTAAAAAAATTATCGAATTTCAAAATTAATAATAAACGTACACCTGATTTAACCTAATCGTTCTTAGTTCACAAGCGTCGATTGATAATTCAATCGTTTCGTTTGCCAGTCTATTTATAACCCTTTGATTCTCATATTTTTTTGTTCCAAGTTGAATACAGTTCAATTTTCTTTCATCGAATAAAAATTTCAAAGTATAATAAGGTTTATTTTTAGATGAGCGATTTTGGAAACGATTAAATTTTTTTTGTTTAGTTGAAAGAAAACTCTAAATTGCATTTTAGGAGAGCAAGAGCAAAGAAGTCGTGACCTTCCTTTTAACCACGTGAGAACCAGAACTGATGCAATATTTGATACCATTTCAGGTACCCTTCTCCCCTCTCGCCTCTTTTAGCCTAACAACTAACAAGCTCCATTAATCGAATACTGATTGACAATTTTTGTGACTAGGTAATTAGGTATATTGATTTTGGAGATGTTTTGTAAATCGCTGAAATGAAACAATACCTAAATTGGGGGGGGGGGGTGCTCTGTCCCTTTTGCCTTCAGTATCTTCCATTAGCAGCATTTAAAAAAAATTTGTAATCAAAAAATGCATCAAGTAGCGAAGAGCTTATCAACACGAAGCCACGAAATTTCATCTAAATTATTTGAATATTTTTTTTGAGTGGGGGGGAGAAGGGGGATTCCCAAGTATCTTAATTAAATTTCATAATTATTATTCACAGCGTATCCAAATGATTTTATTTAGTTTTTTCACAATTTTTGATTTAATACCGAGTTTTTTAATTTTTTTTTCAATTTTCCAAATTTATTTGAAATCAATTATTTTCTATACAATTCTTCAACTTGAAATTTTTTTTCTAATTATTGATTCAATTCGATTTTTCAATTTTTTCATTTTTCGACATATTTAAATTGCAATCGATTTTGAATTCTCCGTTTCTCGAATATTTTCAGTGTTTAAAATTTTTTTAATATGTTTTTTTTAAATTTTTAATTTTTTTCAATTATATTATTTTTACTGTTATTAATTAATTTTCAAGTTTTTCTCACAGTTTTAATCCATTTGAGTAACTCCATTTATTCAATTTTTCCTCATTAAGTACATATTACATAATTTTATTAAATTTTTTAATTTATTTGAATTGCTTTTTTAGAGTTTCAAAAATTTTTCCTAATTTAATTTTTTTTAAATTGATTCTGTTTCATTTTTCTGTCACAATTTTTTCAAATGTTTTTTTTTTTTAGATTTGGTTTGATTTTTAGTTTTATATTTTTGAAAATTTTTTCTCAGTTTTACTTGTTTTAATTTTTAGTTTTAATTTTCAAATTATCTCTTTTTCGATATCTTCTTTATTTTTTTATAGGTATTTCTTTTTCTTTTTTTACAATTTTCAATTGTTTTAATTTTTAATTCAATTTTTCAATTTTTTTTATAATTTTATTTAAATTCCATTTGCTATTCAATTTTTCATTTTTTAAAATTTTTTATGTATTTTTTCAATCGTATTTTATTTTTTAGTTTACACATTTTCCCACTTTGATTTAATATAAATTCTCAAAAATGTTCTGAGTTTTGAATGTTACCCCAATTTTTAATTTTTTTTTTTTTTTTTTTTAAATTTTTGAAAATTGATTTTTTTATACTTCTGTCAACATTTTCCATAATTTTTTTTGCCTTTTTTATTTATTATTTTTACAAACTTATTGATATTTTGATATCTAAGTTTTACGCTTTTCTGTCAAATTTTCCATAAATTATTTGCATTTTTTATTTTTATTTTATTTTTTTACAAACTTATTGGTTTGATTTCTCAATTTTAAACATTTTAATTTTAATTTTTTAATTTCTTTCCAGTGGAATTTTTCAATTTTCTGAATTCGAATATTTTTTAAAAAGTTTCGAAAATTTCATTTATATTCTAATTATTTTCTCAATTAGTATAATTTTAAAAAAATACACGATTTTTCAGTTTGTAATTTAATACCTATCATTTTCTTAATGATTTTTCTACAAATTACAATTTTTTTTTTTAATTTCTAGTCAATTCATTTGATTTTTTTAATATGTACTTTTTTTTAGAGTTTTAAAAATTTCTTCATGTAATTCTTTTTTCCTTCCCATTTTTTAAAACTTGTTTTGTTTTCATTTTTTTTATCAAAATTTTCAGTGACTTTCAAAATTATTTTTTACAAACATTGCAAACTTGAGTGGAATTTTCCTGAGAGTAGAATAATTGATTTTGAGATACAGTGTGATTTTAAATCTTTTTGAATAGGTGCAGAAATTATTAGATTTTTCTGACGAAAGTGAAGAAATCTTAAACCCCCACCCCACCTTCCCGCAAAATGGTAAATTATGCAGCTAAATTGACTTTTGGTAATGTTTGAAAATTTTTATTTCAATTTTTATCAATTTTTTATCATTTTTAAACCCTTATTATTATTGTTTTGGATCAAGATGAAATAGAAACGAGCATTAATCCATTATTTTATTTACCATCAAACTAAAGAGACTACGGCCCATATTCTGAAACATACCTTAACTTTAAGGGTTCCTTCTGAACTAGTGAAGGACGAATCTGACGATTGTGATTCGTTAAGGAGTTCCTTAAGGTACCTCGCGAGGTACCTTAAGGAATAGTCGACGTTAAGGTACGTTTCAGAATATGGGCTTACTTGTGCTGTACGAATTTATTATTTGATAGGCACACGTATGTACATTTTGTGAGCAAAGCTAGCAAGATGGTTACCTTGAGGGTGTTTATTTATTTTTGGTAGGGAGAAGAACGGAGTGTGTGTATAGTATACACTTGTTAATATTCGGTATATTCGCCCAAGTGCAGTTTATACGTTAAGTGAAACTTTTGGCCGGTAAAATCACAACAAAACCGTTACCATGACATCAGAACAGAAAATTACAGTGGACATGGTCGACACGTTTTTTTTTTCGCCACCGCCGTACGTTTAAATAATACCTGCTTTTTAGCCATTTTTACTCGACACACAGACGTATGTTTGAAAAACGTGACCTAAACGTATCGAACTCGAGTGATACTGCTTATTTCCACGAAACTTATTAATATTACGTACCCTCGTCGTGTTAACCCTTTATTTGTGTATGCGTGTCCCTTGGACGATGACGCCTGCGGTCGAGAGAGAGAGATGTGTATTTGAAATTGCATACTGTTTGAGCAAAAGGTAAAATATAATGGGTAGGGTTTACTTTTGTTGGTCTTATTATACCGGCGAAGAATCCTTTTACATTATGGTTTCAAAAAATATGACAAAGATGAGTAGAATTATGGTGGACGACACGCGATCCATTTTAAAGCACTTTATTCTATAGATACGATTGTCCAAGACACGACAGAATGACTCCTAAATTACCATGCCACCGATATTGTTGTCGTATTTTTAATAATTAAAAATTCACCCTTCGCTTCTCCCCATGCCTTGGGTGGTTATTACTTTAACCATAGACTTTTGCCCTTTTTTGGTTAATTATTTAAAAAGTATCGGGAAAAGTTAGTCGGTTTTCCAAGTTTTAATATACGAACGAAGATGTACGAGACTACGAGTGTAGTGGGTTTGGTTGGTTTTCGGGAATACGAAAGAAAAGCAAAAGAAAGACTTTGAGCGGGATGGGGAGAGAGGGGAGCATACGTAAAAGACGACAAAATTAGATACAATTTCGACTTTATTAGCCAGCGAAAATTCTCAATTTAATAATTTAGTAGTATATCGAAGAATGTACAAAAGTGGAACGTCGTCGTTTAATGTCGTGCAAAGTTTATAATATTTATACGACTTTTGTACAACTTTTCCAGTTACACGAATGACCAACTCCTCGATGACAAGAATTATTTATTAATTATTACCCTCGTTTCGTTCGTTCGGTCTATTAGTATAGGTTGGCCTGGTTGTTTTTTCTACTTTTTTTTTTTGTTTTACCGAAGAAAATAAATTTATTACGAGCAAAGTTTTAAAATCGAACGGGTATGCGGAGTACATTAAACGAATTTTAAACCACTAGAATGTCACGAAAAATTGTCATTTTGTAGATTATCTAGATTCCATTTTGGTTTCAAGGACGAATCGGATTTTCCAAACAGAGTTGCGGAGTAAGGGATTTGAGGCTGAAATAGAGCGTATGCAGTAGAAATATTTTCTAGAGGTATTTTAAAAAAAATTTACGTCATTATGTGGAATTTTAGTAGTTCGAAGTTTATTTTGTGGTTACTAAGGATGGAATTTCTGATGATTCACGAATGAACTATTTTTTTATGCTCGGTTTCGATTTTGTGGTGATTTAATTTCCATTTACATAATAATCAAACCTGTGATTATTCCATTTTCTCGATAAAAAATATAAAATGCGACATTTACCTATATCAAAATTTGTTTTGAAAATTGCCTTCTAATTTATTTCCATCAATTTTTTGTTATTTTTCAACCTTTCTGTGATTATTGTCATTTTAAAAGCTGAGAATACTTTGAAAAAAAAAAATCAGAAAAAATGTTATAAAAATTATTTTGAAATGAAAAATAATATAGAAACAGAGAATTCATATACGATTTAAAAAAAATAAAATAAAAAATGAATATTGAAAAAAAAAATCGAAAAAAGTTTTAGATACAAAATTTGATTTTTTTAGAAATAGTTATTTGGAAAATAAGTTTCTTGAAAAAAATTGCCAAAAAATATTGTAAGGAACGGTCTATTCTTGAAATAACAAATACAATGGTCTTAGCTACAAAAAGTACCAGTATTTTTCCATTCTGAACAATTTTTATTCGTAGGAAGTTTTTTGAAAATTGATCCTAAATAAAATTTTCTGAGGAAGAAGTAAAATTGAATCAAAAAAAAAAAAAAAAATCAAAAATGATGAAAAAAAATTTTTTTGAATTTTTTTTTGTGGGGGATTCTGGAGTGTAAGAAAAAAGTTGAGAGAAAAATATAAAATACTTGATACATTTTTTTTTTTTTTTTTTTTGAAAAAATTATCAAACACAAATTCTGTAGGTACACTAAAGCACCGAAGATGAAAGTCCAATTTTATTTTTTTCGACTTTCTAGATAAAACTCAAAGTTAAAAAAATGTGACTTCCATCTTCGTTGCTTTAGTGTACAGAATTATAGAAAAATTATTTTGAAAAAATCGGAAAAATATTTTTGTTTGAAAAATTCTCTCTAAAAAATTTGCCAGTTCCCTTTTAAAAACATTGCAAAAAAATGTTGACAAATTATTTGAAATGAAAAAATTACGAAGAATGGTCCTTTACATAAAAAAAAGGTATACTTACCTAATTTTTTTATTTTGAAGTCAAGTTTTTTGAATTGAAGAAAAAATTGATTAAAAAACGTTTCTTAACGAAACAATGAAAAAAACTATTTAAAAAATTGTACAAAATTCTTTCATTTAAAAAAATTATTACCATTCTCATTAATTTTTTTATAGGTACCTATAATAATATACCTAATATTATACGTAGATGTATAAAAATTAAAAACTCTCAATCTGTAAGTAATTTTTTTCAGATTTAATTTTTTTTTGTTCAAAAATTCAAAATTATTATTCGAAAAATTTTCTCAATCAATTGTCGGTTCCCTTTGGAAAAAAAATTGTATGAGCAGAAAAAAAATTGCTGAAAAAATTATCTTGACGAATGATATCCTTTGGAAAAAAAATTGTTGGTAACAGTATTACACTTATTAAAAAATGATAACTCGAAAAAATTCTTTTGAAAAAAAAAAAAAAAAATAGTTCTTTACGCTTAATTTGTTGCAAAAATATCATGTTAAGAAATGTCTGAAAAAATATTTTGAGAAAAATTCTCGGATATCAACTTTGAAAATTCATCAAAAAATGGTCATTTGAATTTTTTTGGAAAAAATTTGTCTTGAATTAAAGAAAGAAACTAGGAACATTTGAATTTCAAAAAAGATCGTATTCATTAAAAAAATTTGTATCCTTTTTCGAAAAAAATTAACCATTATTGGTCCTTATTTTTTGCCAAATGTAGTCATTGTGATTATTTCGTTTGATTTAAGTTTTCATTATTTGTTATTAAACTTTTCTCAGACCTTCTAAAAAAATTCTGTGGAAAAAATTTGAATTAGAAAAAATTGTTGGTCAACGAAAGCATAATTATTGTAGTGCATTTATAATAAAACCTCAACATGATCGAATTTTTAGACTCGAACCAGTTTAACATTTTAATACGTGGGTTTTTTGTTCATTCATCAAGTTTCAAGGTTTCGTTGAAAAGTCCCAAGTTTCGTATTTCGAATGTGATGTGGTTTCCTCTCGTTTAAGTGAATCTATTGTAAACAAAGTTGAAGGTTACTATGTAAAGATATTTGTTCGCTAGCTCATTTAATAACATTTGGCGTACGTATGTGACGTGACCCCCTTCCGTCCACCGCGTTCATTTCGTAATTGTTTAGGACTCATTTTTATGTAGAATTTTTTCAATCTCGAGTGAAACTGAAATACGGTTTCTTTTTCTCTCAACTCGATCATTATATTTGGTTAAAGTCAAGATATTGAAAAAAAATTTCACTTCTTAAGTTTCACTGAATATGACAAAAGAAACGATTCTCCTCCACGAAGTCGAGCTTCAATTTTAAATTAGAGTGAAAATTTCTTATCTGTCACGTGACTCAAGTGCCAATAATACGTTCATTTCTTTATTGTATAATTTTTCGAGAAAATTTATTTATATTCTAGTCATAAACACGCGAGTGATAATTGCCAAAGGTTCGTAAGAGACTTGCCAAATCATGACTTGACAGCGTTCGAGGTATTTGTATGTAATTTCGTATAGCTCGTAATGAGCTTTGGCATATAAGGCGGTGAAAGGTGGGGAGGGATCAAATTGAACGCGTATGAATGAAAGCTCTCGAACACGTGTACCTCTGCATAGATTTATCTGTAGTATTCTCTGAGAGAAGAAAAAAAAATACTAGAAAATGGTGTAGGAGTTCTAGTTTCCTTTGTAGTTGTCTTTTTAAGAGAAATAAACGAGTGTACATTTATTATTTGCGAAGTTTTACAAGTTGCCATCATTTCTGGCGTAATATTTCTCGTATACGATGTTTGAGCAGAGAAGATACGCTGTGGCATAAATTCCGGTACATTGTTCGCGTATAAATATTCCACAGCTTATATGTAAATTGATTAAAGTTTAAGTCGAGATTGGATCGTTTTGCTGCGGAGAAGAAAACTAGAGCGGGGAATCGTTCGAAATGAAGAGATCTGCGTGTAGATTGAGACGTATACGAATGGGGCAGCATCTGAATTTTGAAAGACGATGGAATAAAGTAATTCTTACGTTGGTTCGAGAGCGTCTATATTGATACAAACGACCGGCGGATAGGCTGGAATCGATATTAAAAATATGAAAATGAATGCCTCGAGCCGCCAAGCCATACTACGTGTTCAATGTGCATTGTACTTGTGTACATAAAGTATTAGATGAAATATACATAGATATATGTTTTATAGGTGTACTACACTACATGCAAAGGGCTTTTTCCATCTTCGCTTAGTTTTCGGAACAAAGAAATCTATGTATGTGCGTTGGAGCGATAAATGGTGTAATCTTTTGGAAAATCAGTCCTCTGCTGCGAAAATGTTGCAAAATTTCAGCTTCAGCGTGAGCCAGGCTCGGATGAGTCGGGTCGGCGGGGGGCCTAAATATGTACCATGGCTTTTTAATTTTCTAAACGACCGGGTTAGCGGATCTGCCGCTGCCGATGCCGGAGTCTGAAGTCGTGTTGCGAAAGGAAATCGACGTCGATTCCATCCTTCCTCTCTGTGATGTTTTATTTTGAAGTTTCTAATTTTTTTTAAGGGTGATGAATTTTTCGTCGTAATGTCATCAACGAGGTAGTTTCTTGATTATGTTCTTTGTTTTTCCTCTCTCACTCCACACAATCGAATATTCCCATGGAATTAAATTTGTCAAAAAAATACGTTGCCAAAGTTTGAGATGTTTGATTTTAAAATTCGATATTTGAGTGTTTTTCACTTTTTTTTTTCATTTCATAACCATTTTTTTAAACCCATTTGTCATTAATGTCGTCTTTTTTCTTTTTTAATTGAAATTTTTTGTTCCAAACAAGGAATATTAATTTCCATTTCTCGAAGAAATTTTACTGAAGTGTAGAGGAATGACTCTTGAACCACTGATGCTAAAAATTAAAAAATGAATATTCAATAAAATCACCCAAAAATTCTCCTGGTCCAAAAAATGTATTTTTCTTAAATTTTCAGTTCTCTTGAAAAAAAATAATCGTACCTAATAAATTTCCTGAGGACATCGTGAAAAAACTTGATTTAAAAACTGCTGATTTTTTTTTTTGGAAAGCTAATTTCTTTGAGTGAGAAAAAGGTCGACAGAAATACTAGAAATTCTCTGAAGAAGACATTTTTTCAACAAAAAATAAATAAAAATCTACAATAAATTTTTATGCAAAATTCTATGAAAAAAAAATGTTGAAAAAATTATTCTCTTAAAAAATTGTCAAAAAATGTTTAGTTTTTTTTCAATCAATTTGAAAAAAATTGTTTGTATTTTTTTTTCAAATTTCAAAAATATTTTTAAAATAGATTTCTTAGAAAAATGGTCTGTTTAATTTCTTAAAAATTCAATAAAGAAAAATAGTTTTGAAATTAAAAAAAAAAAAAAAATTATCTTCATAACTTTTTTAGGAAAATCAGTTCTTTGAGTAAGAAGAACGTTGATAAAAAAATTATCAAAAAATAATTACTTTTGAAAAAATAATTTTAAAACTATAAAATTTTTCTAGAAAAAAATTGTATTTTTTTGTCAATTTTCTTCATTTTCTATTTTATTTTATTTTTTAAATCCTTCCAAAAAAAACTAAAAAAATCTAAAAAAAAACACACAAAAAAACAAACAGTTGGTTGCTTATAAAAAAGAGCCAAATTATCCACATAAAAATTTAACAACAAAGAAGCGAAATCCAGATGAAATTTTATGAAGGAAAAAGTGACGATTTCAAGAAATTGACAAAATAATGATCTTTTAGAAGAAAAAAAATTGAAAAATATTTTTTGGTCAGAAAAGTAAAATGTCGAAAAAAGAATGTTAACTTTTTTTGGGGGGGGGTAAAATCAATTTTTTCTTTATTTCATGCAGTACTAGAGGATTCGATTTACAGCTGAATAAGAAGTGCCCCTGCCACCACAGACCCTGCTCAGCCCCCAAAAAAAGGGAATTTGAAAATTTCGAAAACCGTCTGAATTTTTTAAAATTGCTATTATTTAATTTTCATATTTAAAAAAAATGTCTACAATTTTTTAAAAGCCAAAATAAGTCTATCTCATTACACTTCGGTGAATTGATAAAAAAATCATCGCTTTGTATTATTAGGAAATAAGAAAAACCTAATGTCTCGTACTTTTTTCCATCTTTTTGATTTCCTCTTCCAGCCCAATTATTTCAAAAACTATGATAGATATTAAACTCAACTTTTTTTTTAGAATGCTGAAAAACTCTATTCTGCGTTTCCACTGGAGGGTTTTGTGAAATTGACTGAAATTTCCACTTTGTCTCAACAGTTGTTCGGCTTTCTCAAAATTTTCAACAAAAAAAATGCACATTTTGAAAAAGCTGAAATTAAGTGGAAATTTCTCAAAACTTTTTCTTCAAGGCGCGGAATACGATCTTCCTCGATAAAAAAAATGACTTCTCAAAAATTGTATACAAAAATTGAATAATAATCATTTCAATAAAAACAACAACAACAACATTAGAAGAGGTTTAGAAATTTCTAAATTTTCAATTTTTTTAGCATTCGACATGGGGTGGGATGTCTTGGACACTTCCTATTAAACAGTAAAGTGAGTCCTTTTGTACTGTATGAAATTGAAAAAAAGAAAAATTTTATCCCTCCCCCTTCAGGAGAACAAAGTTAAAAAAAAATCAGAAACAAATTTGTTCAAAAGTTATAAATTTTTTGGGAAACGAAATTCTTTCAATAAGAGGAAAAAGTTGAATTAATCTTGATAAAATCTTCTGAAGAAAAAATTGTCTTTGTCAAAACAAAAAGATAAATAAATAAAAATAAAAATATGACCACTCTGACAAAATTCTCCTAGAACTATATCCTCTTGAAAAAAATGAGAAAATTGTTCAGAAGTATATTTTGACAAAAGTTGTTTGAAAAAGAATTTTTTTTTCCAAATTCAATCATTCTTTCAAAATCATTTTTTCACTAGATTTTTTTCAATTTTTTTTTTTTTTTTTTTTTGTTTTGAGGTGTTGAAATTTTTGAATAAAATAGTCATCACAGCTTCATTTAGAAAACAATCTAATTTTTATCAGCTGTTGACGATCGATTTTCGATGAACGATTTTCATATTCTGCAATTTAGCTCGATCTTTTCGAAAAACTAGACGCTAACATTGGACATCAGGCCATTTAAAAAAGAAAAATGAGATAGAAATCTAGTTATAAAAAGAAGTACGTTTTATAGGGCTTCGTTGTAATAGTAAAATCAGACCTATGAGCACCTGGTAAGTAGGTAAATGAAACATGGGGGAGTGGGATCAGGTTAGGGAGAGAGAGACACATATAGTCGTATGCTCGAACGACAATCATCACTTTCAGGGTTGAATGGTGTACTCTGAGGTACGATTGTCGTTCGTGAAAATGGGGAAAACTACCCGACGTACGTTTGCACCACCTTGGGAGGAAGGAGAAGCGAGCAAAAATTCCACCCCCAACCCCGAGTACACATAATACGTGTACGTTAGTCGAAGAAAAATACCGGTTGATTCTTAAATCGCGTGATCGCGTGCATCCAGACTGGTGTCGGTTTGTTTTCCCGTGCGCTGTTTCCACGGTTACCCCGGCTGAGGTAATATTGAATTCCGCCCTTTTTGGAGCCGCGACTGCGGCCGAACGAGGCGCCCCCTTCGGCCGGAACGGTGGCGGATGTAATAATATGGGGGACAAAAAACGATGCGATGGCGATTCGGAAGGCGGAACGATTTTGAATATTTCACGAAGCGGTTGCCGATGTAATTTTTGTACATTTTTTATTTTTTTTTATTTTTTTTAACGATATTTTTAATATTGAAGACCCCGGCTAAGTATATATAATCATCGAATCGAGCAAATGATATTCGAAGTTGGCTTTGTTAGACAATCGCTAATGGACGAGTGAATCGTGTTAACGTCATTTTACGTATACGTACCGTTTGTTTCATCATCGAAGTCCGTGTATATAACGTTGTATATTTCCTACGTACACGTTTCCTTTTTACTTTTTTTCCATCTTTTATTTTTCTATTTTTTTTTTTTTTTTTTTTCTGCTAAACGATACCTACACGGAATTTTTTCGCTAAAATAAAAAAAGCAAATACGCCAAGTTTTTTTTTTTCGTACACGTAGTTGACAGTGTTTGAAGAGGTTAAAAGTTCTTCTGTCTGTTTTTTTTTTTTTTGCTTGTTTTTTCTCTTCTCTGTCTCCATCTTCATCCTCGTGTCTGTGTTAACTCTTCTTCTTGGTCGTATAAGTTGCAAACTTAGCGAGTTGATGATACTTAACCGTTGATTGACGAGGGTACTTCTAACCACGGTGCACCAACAATTGGAAGAACGACGAGGTGAGTTGCGTAGCTTTTGTTTTTATTCAAAAGGTTAGGAATTTCGAAGGTTTTTACGTGTTTTTTTTTTTCTTTCACGTACCTTTATTTCTATGCATATTCGGTGATTATGAGCGAAGTGGAGGTTTTTTCACGTGGGGATTGCTTCTTTATCGTGTTTTTGTAGCGTGTACCGTCGTCGTTATATATGAGGTATCGATTTTTTGTTTGCTAGGTTTTATTTTTTCCATTTTTAATTTTAAAAATAGTGTGTGGTAATTTAATTAGGTATGCAAGACGAGGACGAGTGGATAGCCAAAGTACTGTTTTTTTGGTACAGTCGTAAAAATTTACGAAGTCCAATACTACATAGATACTTTATACTCAAAATTGGACGAGAGGAAGGTGTTCAATCGAAATTTTTGTAATAATCAAAATTATTTCCAAGACTTCAAGCTACAATTTTTGTTTGAAAATTTTTTCAATTCGACCCCTACTACCACCAGTAGGTATTTAATAATATAAGTATCTATGCTATATTATGCAAAATTGGAGGGGTGGGAGGGATCAATCGAAATTTTTGTAATAACCAAAATCATATTCAAGAGTTCTAGCTACAACTTTTATTTGAAATTTTTTTCAATTGGACCCCTACCTCCGCCGGTTTTTAATAAGTATCTAAGTAATATTATGCGAAATTGGAGGGGAGGGAAAGGTTTGATCGAAATTTTGTAATTTCAAAAATTATTTATAGGGCCTCAATCCGCAACTTTTGTTTGAAAAATTTTTCTACTGGACCCCTCCTCAATTTTGAAAAAATATCTACCTGATGTTATGTGAAATGGGAGGAGAGAAAGGGATCCAATCGAAATTTTTATAATAACCAAAATTATTTTTAGAATCCTGATCTACAACTTTTATTTGAAATTTTTTTTCGATTGACCCCTTCCTCCCTCCTACAACTAATTTTTAATTCGTTTTCTTCGGGGTTTTATGCGAAATCAGTGAGAGGGGGAGGGGGGGGGTACAATTGAAAAAAATTTCAAACAAAAAATGTAGCTTGAAGTCCTAAGAATAATTTTGGTTATTACAAAAATTTCAATTAGACCCCTCCCTCCCCACCAATTTTGCATAATATTACATAGATACTTATATTATTAAAAACTGGTGGGTATGGGGGTCCAAATGAAAAAACTTTCAAGTAAAAGTTGTAGTTTGAAATCCTAGGAATAATTTTGGTTATTACAAAAATTTCGATTATACCCCTCCCTTCCCTCCAATTTTGCATAATATGGCATAGATACTTGAATTAATGTGAGAAATGGTTGAAATTTGATCTATTTATATATTAAGGTTGGGGGAGGGGGTGTCCTAAGGATACCTACAATTTTATCACCACTTCAGTATTTTCAAACAGAAACACAAAAATTGGAATAGGAGAAACCATTACCATACTTGCATCTTTTCTAACTCTTTCTTGATTAGATGAAAATTTCAAGCAAAAGGAGTAAGCTTGGTCAGTGGAAGAAGTACGAGGGAGGGTTGATAATGGAGGAAAGTGAAAATTTTCAAATTAAATCGTACTTCGTCGAGTTTTTCTTTGTTCTCTCTACAAGAATACTTTCTTATCAGTGTCTATTTTACTTTCATTTACGCGTAATCATACTTACGTAGGGATTTAAGTTCGTATTGGACTTATTATACTTGTAAGTTCAGTGGTAGGCTACAATAAAAGCTATTTTTTTTCTCGTCTGTGGTAGTGGGTCCAAAAGTGCAACATACAAACACACCCATTCGAGCTGGTGTTTATTTTAAAAGCATCGAAATGAGCAACGTGTTAAGGCTAAAGCCAAGTTGGTTGCGGAACCGAGATATTGTAAAAGAGGGTGGGAGAAGGGAGGCAGCGTTATGCCATACCACGAAGATGGCTAAAACTCTGTGTACAGTACGATATGGAAAGTTTTTTCATTCGGTGTATAAGGTCGAAACGCTATTTCCCTGGGGCTTTTTGTTCTGTATGGCAATGCTAGAGTATTTCTGTGTATTTTCGTGTACCATTCGGTACGTATAGCGGAAAATTCATAGGCTGAGGGGAAAATTTGCTCAAGTTGGTTGTTGCCGATTTTTTTTTTTTTTCATTTTTGCTAAAATATGTTTATAGGTATTTGCTCCATAATGTGTGTTTGATCGATTTTAGTATAACTGTATTTTTCATGTAGTGTGTACCTGGTTTTCTTGACGAAAGGGTGCTTGAAAATCACGTAGAAAATTATTTGAAATATTGCCGAAATTGGTTAAATTGGTTCGAGTCTGTGTCAATCGTGAAAAAATAAAAAATTTGTTGAATTTGGCTGAAATATTGTGGTAATGAATTTTTATATCGTATTTTGAGTAATTTTTTCTGCGAAATTTTGGATGTATAATTCTCATGATTTTGGTTATACAAGGTTTCCAGAGACGGTAGCGAATATTCGAGATTTCTGTCTCAATTTTGAAGGGATAGGAAAAATTTGAAATTTGTTCAACGCTGATGAGAGCAGTTTTAAAGTTTTTTTTGCCAGTTTTACTTGTAAAAAATGTATTTATTTTTTGTTCTCATCAAGTTGATAATTTTTATAATTCGTAAAAAAAGTAGAGCTCGGTTAAGGGGGAGGGGGGCTACTTTTAAATATTTTTTTTTAATGCATAGCGTTGACAAACGGAATTTTTTAAGACTTTTATATGATGCATTTTTGATTTTTTTTTATCTGAAGTATCGAGGAAAAATTGGAAACAAAAATCATTTTGCATTTTTATTAATTTTTGATTTTTGAAAAATAAAATGCATGGAGTTTTCAAAAAAGAAAAGTTATATTCATATTGCATTTTGATGATGTCGTTTTGCAAAAAATATTTATAGATTTTTTGGAAAATGAAAAATTTTAAGCGTCAAAATTGGAAAACAATGCGACTTTTTTTAATGCTTCGTTTCCAGAAAAACTATGCAACCCACGAGGTTCTTCCTCAGAATGTTTTGTATTCAGTACAGTTTGGTCTGTAATTTAACGAGAGGATTTTGCAAAATTCCTACTTTCTACCCGATTTTATCTAACCCTCTCATAGTTTCTCATCGAAGTATTCCAGTCAACTCGAAAGAAATCGTCGACAAATTAAAATTTTGCAAAATCCTCTCGTTAAAGTATGGGGGAGACCTTCTTCTACAACCCCAAAAAAAGATGAGCTCGATACCTCCATTAGTTATTGAGATAATGTGAAAAGGGTATAGGACAGAAAAAGGGTAATTAGAGTTTTTTGATTTTCCAATAATACATTCATATGTTTTTGTTATTTTGTTGACCAAAGTATAATGAAACAGAATTATTTTGAAGTCTCAAAAACTCTATGCATTTTTTACTACGAAATCTAGGAAATCACAATTTCAAAAATATTCAACTGGAATTTTTGAAATTTTTAATTTCCTATTTTTTTTGGAGTCAGTGGAGCCGGGGATGGTCCGGTCTTGGCGTATTCAACTATACTGTCAATACATTTGTACTCTATGTAATAAAAAAAAAGTCGATTTAAAAGTAGCCCCCCCCCCCATAAATTTTGTAAAATTAGGTACGTCGAAATGAATTTCTCAGCACTTTTTAGGATTTTTTACAAAATCATCGAATTTTTAATTTGTAGGTACGATTTTCGTGATAGGTATTCAAATTTTAGAAATGGTTTTGACAATTTTTTCGAACATTTGATAATTTTCCAAATTTTTCTTCAATTTTCTATGTAATTCAAAATTTTATGGAATTCGCTCAAATTATGTCGAAATTAATTTTTTTTTAAATTTCTTAAGAGTAATTTTTATCACGTGTTTTTTTTCGTATATTTTGATTACTTATTCATTTTTGGCAATTTTTACAAAATTCGTTTTTTTTTTCAATTAGGTAGGTAATAATAATACCTAATCTGAAGTATTTTGAATTTTTTTTTTTTTTTTTTTTTTTGTAAGGTTTGTTGAAATCAAGTTGTGTAGGTATTAATGTCAAAATGAATTTTCAATTTTTTTTAGGAATTTGTACGAAATCTTGAGAATTTTTCATTTGTATTTCGTTAATTATTCTTCTAATTTTTCGATTTTTGGAGTGATTTCTACAATTTTTTTTTTCAAATTTACAACGGTAAAAATATTTTTGAAATTTTAGTAATTTTTGAAAAAATGTCATCCCTTCCCCCATTTTATAGTTTTGAAGAAAAAAATTACACAATTTTATTACAATTGAAGGGTTGAATACATTTAATGCCTACTCCAACCGTCACTTCAGTATTCATAAATCGTACTAGGCGTACTTCCTACTTACATACCATATTTATGCAATTACTCCAGATGCAAAGAACCGATAAAAATCCAAGGGGTAGGTCTAGATGTGTTTTTAGGTCTGGATATAGATTATAGGTGCAAAAAATACAGTAAAAAATGGAAAAACGAAGTAGGAGGAAAAAACGCAGCCAACAATTAGAATTGAAAATTACCGGCATTTCTAATTGTTTTTTCGCAATCGTGGTTGTTTATATCGGTTGTTATGGTAACACGTGGTGTGTTATACGAAGCGTTGAAGGGCTGGTGGGTGGGGGCGCGTACGCGAAGGGTGGTCGTGGTCGGTTAAGGCGCTAGAGCTTTTTCGAGCGTACACCACGTAACTGCATTCTTACTATTACGTAACGAACCGTGCAGATACGTACGTCGACGTTTGCAGTTTTCGCTTGGATTGCGTTTGCGAGTCGGTCGCAGCGAATCGCGTATTGTGGGATTTTACCTTTTCTTTTTTTTTGCTTTTCGTTTCTTTAGTTTTTGTTTCGTTTCGTGGTGTCGAAAAAGTTTAAGTTCGGATTTCGTGAAATAAGAAAGGAAAAAAAACGTGTGGTGTTTTGTAAAATAAAAGTAAAAGTTGGTTGGAAAAACATCGTAGGAAAAGAAGGTGCGATGGTCGTATTTAGTGACCAGTCTTATGGCACCGTTGGGTACTTTTTATTACCTTCGAATGTACTCGCAGCTTCAGCATGGTTTGGCCCAGAAATGGTGAGTCGTTCGTATAGTATTTTTTTGATCCTATGGATCCTCCTGAAGGGAAGCAGGAAACGTGGATTTGATGGCAGGATGCATTCCATCGCCGGGTATAATGACTTTGTAAAGTTACTATGTGGGATATGGGGCCGAATACCCCGAACGAGAGAAGACGAAGAAGGAGGAAAGCGGAGCTAGGCTTAATGATGTCGTCGTTGTGTCGCAGCCTATCTCACGAACAACGTTGAATATTTTAATTAATTTTTATACCCTATAATCGTTGGAGACGTAAAACGATGCTTTGGTTAAACGCCTATGTACCCGTCCCCAGCACGATGGCGCGCTATTAAATTAGACAAAGAAGCGAAAATATCGACGAAGCTCGAATGCGTGAAATTAAACGTCAACGTCGAGCCCAATGAGCGAATTAGCTCAGAAATTAATGTACCCGGTGAAGTAATGTGGTGTGGTGTCGTTTCGACAAGCGAGGAGTTGGAATTTGGACTGATAAGGAGGTGCTAGGTGGTGGTTGTTGAAGAATTTGGGACTTGGGTGTGTGTGTTTTTCTTGTACGAATCACTTGGAAGAGTTGAGGTACTGGAGTGATAAGTTGTGGGAGAATTTTCAAAATTTTGTCAAAAATTGAGCCAGGTGAGAAAAAAGTTATAAATTTGCCAACTTGGAAATTCAAAATTTCCAACTTTTCGTAATTTTTTTAATTATTGCTCATTTTTTCAACTTTGAACTCAAAATTGCCAAATTAATTTTTAATTTTTATTTTTTTGAGAAATTACTGCAACTGTGTACTTGCAAGTTTTACCTTCTCAACTGTTTTCATCAAAGAATTGAGGGGAAAAAATAGAAATTTTTTTCATAGGCTGTACCTCAGTCCCTTCAACGAAAGGATTAGGCAAACATACGTACACCTTGTTGAAACAAGTTGCCTACTTGAAAGTTGGAGGAGGTATTCTCAACTGTGACACCCTGTATATTTTCAAATTCTTTCGATGTAGATTTTGCGATAATTTAAATATCATGTTTGTCGGGAGCAATGACCGACCCTTCGTGATAGAATTTTCTCGACAGTGATATTTCATCTCAGCTTATTAGTTTTTTGTGATCGAAAAGTCTCGTGAGGGATTAATTATTTTAATGGAAAATCATGGATGAAAAAAACAGATTGAATTACGTTCAGCTTATTTATGAAATTGGTGTCAGTTCTGATGCGAAATATCTATATTTGAGTAGTTTTTTTCATGATTTGATGAGAATTTGTGGAGGAGAGGGATGCAGGGAAATAATTGATGTTAGTCGAGTGTAATTTTTACGAATTCCAAATAACCAGATAAATACATATAACTCAGAAATAAGTACTTACTCATATTTTTGTCCCTCTTCACCCCTTCCTATGCCAATCCATCTCCTGCGATATCAAACCTAATATTATTACAAAATGATTCCACCTTTCCCCCCCCTTTTTTTTTAATTCGATAAGCCAATATTCTCCAGACCATTTTACACATATTTTATGCTCACTCAGTACATGATTGAGATACTTTCAAAGGAACTATCCTGTTAGTGATTTTGTAAATTGAGAAAATACTTCTTCGACGTGTTACACGGTTCTATACGAGTATTTCCTTTCCCCCTTGACCTTTAAATTTGGCTGGTTGTGAGTTTCACTTTTCGCTTGTAGCGCGAGAGATTGCTTTTTCTGTAGTTTATTTGGGCCCACACATTACACACGGCAGTTTTTCGCATTCGCAACGACTCTGTACGTTCGTTTCGAACCTTTTTAAAAATTGATGGCTTAACATTTCGAGTGAATTTTTCTATTTGTATTGTATACACCTAGCTACCCATGGTTGTGCTGTAATTGGACTATCGAGTTCGGGTCAAACTGATACCTTGACCTGGGATTGAATTTGGCAGAGATGAATGTGGAAGGTGGCAGAGTGTGGAAAACTGATGTGATTTGATGGACCATTTTGAATCATTATTGCTAATTTGAGGGCGGAGGCTTCGAGTGATTTTTTTTTTTTTTAATAATATGAAAATTTAAATAGATTATCTGAGACGATTTTCAACAAAAAAAAAAAGAACCAAACCCTTTTCTCTTTGATTTCTCTACCGTGAAGAAATTCACTCGCGTCCTTGAAAAATCGATACAGCTACCTAACCTACCTACCTACGCGATTTAATTACTTACTTCATATAACTCGTAGGAAATCTGCATTGCGGTATTTTGAACATATATCGCGTACAATACGGTCTACTCTCTGGTACTTTATCCATACGCACCTCTTTTCACGCGTGTAAGCGAGGTGGGCGAGTGAGGAATCCGGAGCATGAACATTGAAACATTTCGCAATAAACCTCAATTTTACCTACCATCGCTTGTATTCTGTACCTGTGTACAAGCAGAAGCCGAAGTAATCTGCGGTGCTGGTGTAACCGCGTATACGCTAATTTCACGCCGAAATTACTACGTACTGGTTGAAAACGCTGCCTTCTTTGCAAGCCCTTATACAGTTTTATACACTTGAATGTCGGACGTAATAACCAGTAGATATTATATCCGCGGTCGAGCCATATTTATCTCGTCTATAGGAGTACCATATACGAGTAATCGTATATACTGCCTAAAATCGTTCAAATATCTATACAAATGAGGACAATTTTACCAAGGATTTCCTTCGTGGTAAATTTAAAAAAAAAATTTATGTTCGTGGAAAATTGATTGCAATTGAAAAAATTGGAAAAGGTTGAAATAACTGAAAATTAAATTGAATAAAAAATCACTAAAAATTGAATGATGTTTTAAAAATTCAATAAACCGAGAACAATTGAAATAATCAAAAAAACGAACTGCACCTAAAAAAAATCAAAAATCACTGAAAATTAGATTTTGAAAATCCAAAACCACTGAACATTAAAAACAAACCAAAATCAAATTGAATAATTGAATCAAAAATATTACTAAAAATTGCAGAAAATTTAAAAATGCTGAAAATTGAAGAAAATCTGAGGAATTAAATTAGTAAATGAAAATTCGAAGAAAGAAAAACAGAAAAGATCAAAAATTCTAAGAGTCGAAATCGAGTCAAAAAACACTAACAATTCGGGAAAATATTCAAATGAAATTTAAATTGTCATTACTTACTAAAAATTGAATAAAATCAAAAATAACTGAAAATCTAAAGAAAATCTACAAAATTACCTAGATACTCAAGCTGAGAAAATTGAAAAAAAAAACGAAATTAAATCAGAATCGACTAAAAATCGAATGGAATCAAAAATCAGAAAAACGTTTGAATAAATAAAAAAAAAAAAAAACTGAAAAAAATCAAAAATTCCAAAAGATTGACATTTAATCCAAAATAAGTACTAAAAACCGGAAGAAACATTGTATAGGTACTTGAAAATAACTGATAAAATTCTCAAAATACTAAAATTGAATCAAAAATAATTAAAAATCACTAAAAATTGAATAGTATTGAAAAAATTTCAAAAATTATCAAGCATTCCATAAAATTTGAGAAATTGATTAATCTGTAAAATCTTTTAATAAAAAACTGGAAAAATCAAAAATGAAAAAAATGAAATAAAATTACCTAAAACAAAAATATTTTCAAAAATGAGTAAAAATCTGAAGAAAAAAATTGAAAATTCTAAAATAAGGTCAAAATCTCCTATTCATGTTTCTATTAAGATTATTTTTATTGAGCCTGGAAATTCTCGAAACAGACTTTTTTTTCTATGCTTGAAATCGAGCCAAAAAAAGCTGTCAACTATAGATGGGGATCCAGGAGTGTCTTGTAAAAACATTTAGAAAAATATCTCCATTGGTCTGGGGACATGTGTCCGATGTCTCCTTTCGCAATAGATGGAATTTAGTCGAAGTCAAGGTTACATCGAAACATAGCTATAAATACGTCTACGTAGAATAGGTACCTGTTGATGGTGAAATTTTTCTTCCATTTATAGGGATATTTTTTGGTACGGTTAGACGTTTAAGAAAAATATGACGTCGAATATGAGCGAGGACAAGATGCAAGGGAGGTATTGATCTACGATACTTGTGTATGTATTTTTGGTCTAGAAAAATAAACCTTTAAAGGGTTGAAATTCGAAACTATATATTCGCGGAATTGGAATTTCATGCAACAATCTATAGATTCGCGAAAGAGTTTTCCTTCTCTTTTTCCTATTCGATTGGGACCAGAGAGCAAAAGGAATAGAAGAGGCAGGGAAAGAATGGAAAATATTTCATTTTGTTGATAATATATGGCACTAGCAGTGGCAGTGGCGGTGTAGAGGCGTACGAGGAGCATAATCTATACCAGCGGGGCCCACAGAATGAGACATAACAACGACTTGGCCAAGATGTATGGATGCGAATTCCTCTCGTAAAAAGGGCAAATATTTATTCGACGACCATACTCGGCATTCTTTTGGGATTATTAGCGAAACCTCGAGTCGAGAGCTCGAAACGTGCGGCCCTCGACGAAACGAAGGGGTTAAGAAAAAGGCTGGTAAATTCACGATGGTTTTTTTCCATCGTGTGTACGACTCGACTGAGAAGAGGATTTCCAAAATACGCCTCAGTACGTAAAGAACATAAGTAAGGAAGGATCTGTACAAGGGAGACGGGTAGGGGACTTCTTACTCGTTTATCGGGTGTAATGTACGCGCAGTATGATCAATAAAATTATACAATATAAAAGGGCTGCCGCCGCCGCCGGTTCGAAAATGCCTTTTGCACGCATCGTATTGTAACTACCGACGCGGCGGGCGACATATTTCTTGGCGCCGATGCGTCCTCGTTACCGGCATCGTGGCGGCGCTCGAGCCCAATTCGTTGGCTCGGCCTCGGCGCGTCCTTTGTAGGCGATGCGGTGTATTCTACAAGAGGTAACGTTCGCAGATCGCATCCCCCTAAAAGGGGGTTTTGGGTTCATCTAGGGAGCGAGGGGATTGTCTACTCCTACGCTGTATGCAGCAACCTGCTACGAGTGGATCGTCGCAATACTGTTTTTTTTGGCACCGTCATGAAATTTACCAAGTGCAATACTACTTAGATATTTGATATTCTAAATCGGAGGCGAAGGCGGGGTCTACACGAAATTTTTATAATAACCAAAATTATTTCTAAGACTTCAAGCTACAACTTTTGTTTGAACACTTTTTCAATTTGACCCCTCCTTCCCCCTCAATTTCGCATAACATTCCGAAGATACTAATTAAAAGTTAGATGAGGGAAGAAGGAAGGAGCCAATTGCAAAAATTTTCAAATAAAAGTTGATGATTGGGATCCTAAAAATAATTTTGGTTATTATAAAAATTTCGATTGGACCCCTCCCTCTCCTCCGATTTCACATATCACGCGAGTAGATACTTTTTCATAATTAAAGAGGGGTCCAATTGAAAAAATTTTCAAATAAAAGTTGTAGATTAAGGTCCTAGAAATAATTTTTGTTATTATAAAATTTTCGATTAGACCCTCCCCTTTCCTCCAATTTCGTATAATATGACTTGAATACTTATATTATTGAAAACTAATGGAGGTATGGTCCATTTGAAAAAATTTTCAAACAAAAGTTGTTGTTTCAAGTCTGGGAAATAATTTTGGTTATTACAAAAATATTGAACCCCCCCCCCCCCCTCCCCTACAGTTTTGAATTTAAAGTATACTTGTAGAAATGGACTTGGTAAATTTCACTATAATGGTGCCAAAAAAAACAGTACTGTGGCGATCCACTTGTCAAACCTGCTAGTCTATTGCTTATGTTTTTTTTCCTACTCGATGAGTGGGTGTTTTTGAGAAGAAAAAATCCAAGCTGATTCAGCATTCGAGGGTGGGCGACGATTAGCCGTCGCGTCTTGTATCGATTGTCATTGTCGCCGCTCCAGATTCCACTTCCACTCGCACTTCCTATCCTAGGTACAATCGTAGGATCATTTTTTTATGCCATTTTTCAAGCGAACCGTTGACTGAAAAGACCAACCAAGGGAAAGGTTCGGTTACGTGTAAAAAATACTAAACGAAGGTGCAATACGATCGAGCTAAGAAACGAAGGGCGAGTACAGGAAAGAACGGATCATTTATCAGATGTTAGAAAACGTGTTTCCACCAAGCACCGAGCTAACCTTTGACGCACTTTTTCATCCTCCCTCGTTCGGCGTTTAGCCTCAGCCAATCTTGTACTCTGCCCGTTTGACAGGGTGAACACTGAACAGAGCGAGAGGCAGATACACAGCTGAGTGAAGTTCAGCCTTGTTAAGCTTTTAAGTACCTTGGAATCGATATTTTTCTAATTATTGTACGCCTATGTTCCGCGTACCGTTGGACAAAGTCAGCACGGGGCGAGAAAATCTCATTGTTAAGGAAAGTTGGCGAAATCGCGCTGCTTTTTATTAACTCCGTCGTCCGAATTAATTGGCCATGGTGGACTGGAACGTGTAAAGGTTGCTGTAATCGGCGCCGCTTGTAAATGCGATTATACCTTGTCCTACAGCGAGACCTAATTGAAAGCTGGGAATTGGCGAGATAATTCTTTCGATTCTTTCTGTTTTATTGCTACATTTTTGGAAGCGTTTATTACAATTACGAGGGGTTTAAGTGTATCGGAGAGAAGTTTCCATTGAAGAAAAGTAGGTAGTTCTTGTGATTGAGAAATTAGAAAAGAAGAATATTATGAATTTTCCTAGAATATTTTACTTTTTAGAAGTGAAAAGCAACAGGTGTGAATTTGGTTTTAATCTTGGATGGATAAAATGGAAGAATAAATGGCAATGGTTTCTATTTCGATGATGGCGATTTGTAATCGGTGGGGCTCGGATTTTTATGCGAAGATATCTTATATCATCAATGTAGCATTTGACAAAATAATTGATATTTGCATTAATTAAAAATTGTTGAAAAATTAGCCAAAATAAGTACTTACATGTTTTCATCAAATTTTGAAAGTGCTGAAAATGTCCTCCAATTTATAAAAAAAGACTCAAAATCGAAAAAATGATAATTTTTGCTCTAAGGTCTTTCTTTTTTCGTTAATATTCATTGAAAATTCGTTTTCTATAAATTTTTTTGCCAATTTACCTACGTTTTTCTATCAATTTTTGAAGTATTTTGAACTTTTTTTTTTTTTTTTTTCAAACATTGATCATCTCACTAATTGTCAATCGATATAATATATTTTAAAAATTGTAGAAGTTGGCCAAACTTTGAAAATTTACCTGTTAATATTTTCCAAAAATCTTGCTGAATTTTGAAAATTTACTTGACTTTAAATTATTAAAATTTAAAAATCATTACCTAAACTTAAAATAATTCTCAAGTTTTTTAAATTCGCCAGATTAATTTTAAAAAATTTGGCACGTAGACAGACACTTCAAAAAATTAAAATTTAGCTGAACTTGGAAATTTATCAATTTTACACTTTCATCAAACTTAATGAGTAATGACTATTGGTTAAATTTTGAAAATTTACCTTTCAAATTTTTTAAAAACTTGAGCTTAATTTTGAAATTGGTCTAATTTTAAATGGAAATGAATTTTAAAATTTGGACGAATTTCAAAGAAAGAGCTTATTATTTAAGTTTGAAAATTATACCCCATTTTGAATATTTCAACATTTTTTCAACTTCATAAATTGATCTTTTAATTTTTTTTCATGTTAACTTCTTATTACTAAGTTTTTAAAATTGTAAAAATTAATAAAACTTAAGAAATTGATTTAATTTCAAACTTTCATCAGTGTTGTATAAAATTTGGTCAAATGGTCAAATTTTATAATATTAACTTAGATAATTGATCTTTTCATTTTTTTTTTTCATTTTTGAAGATTTGAATAAGTTTCAAGAAATTGATCTATTTTTTTTTTCAATTCTACTGAATTTTTTCTAATTACAAAAATTTATTCAATTTTGAAAAATTACTAAATTTTCAAAATTATAAAAATTGATGAAAATTAAAAAATTAATCTAATAAGTATCAAATTTTCATCAGATTTTAAAAGTTGTAAAATTTAATCAAATTTTGTAAATTGATCTTTGTATGTAATTATTATTGTTGTTGTTGGTGTTGTGGTTTTTTTTTTAAATTCTGGATGAATTTTAAGATTTGATCTATTTCTTTTTTTAAATTTGACTGATTTTTTAAAGTTCTTCCAATTCCAAAAATTTATTAAAATTTTAAAAATTGTAAAAATTGATATGAAAATTTAGAAATTGACTTTTTCAATTTTCTAATTATCTGGCTAGATTTTAAGCCAAGATATAAAATTGTAAATCACTTGATACTCGTAAGTCGTATTATTCCATTTGGCAAATTCGTTGCAGACTTGGAAATTTGTGTTGATAAATTGAAGAAAAAAAATCTCTAATTTTTCACTCATTGAACAAAAATAAATTATTTTTTATTAAATTTAAATAAATTTTTATATTATAAATTAAACTAAAAAAAAAAAAAAAAAAAAAAAAAAAATTATATCTATGTGGGAAAAAATGGAATCAAGTCGAATTATATTGTAAATCTAAAGCTCTTTTCTGGCTTATGATTTGGCAAGGAGAGGTGTTGTCCTCTCCATCAGAAGTATTGATCCATTTTTTAATGGTTCATTTTCGAAAAATTTCCTCGCATTTTAAAATTGTCGATACGAAAGAAAAAAAAATTGCAAATTTTTTGTCAACTTTGCTAATGCATCTGCGTCTTTTTTTTCCAACAGCTGAGCATACATATCGAACTGCTAAAGAGGGTTCGTGCCATGTTAGGTGGGTAATAGGTATTAGAGGCGTATTCGTTTATACAGCCAAACACGCAATTCCCCGAGTAGTACTTTTTAGCGAAGGGTAACCATGTAGGATGGCTTTAGGTGGTTGACAGGAGGGGTAGAGGAGTTTGCACTGCTATTAGTAAAAAAGCTGAACCTGTGAAATATATACACCTACGACTATATAAGGTGAAAAAAATACAGACGACTACTTTGTGTAGTGAGGCCTCCATAGTGCTCTTTTAGATAGATGTGTGTTAAAAAAAAAGGCAAGAGAGATGAAGAAAATCTACTAATACGAAGCCTATAGGTATCGACTGAACTGAAGTATACGATTGCATTTTTATAAGCCATATAAAAAGTAAAGGAAACAAAAGTATACGATATAGGTGCCGGCTGGCAAAGATGGGAGTAGGATAGGAGCACGGGGCTCAAAAAGCAGGGAGTAAATTGACGCATATTCGGAGGTGGCATTTACACCTTAACGCACGAGAACAGGAACCACCTCCACCGCTGGTGCGGGTGGTTGGTAGTTGGTATTCATGCAAATTTGGTAATCACTTAGGTTATACTGGTACAGTATAGCTAAGGTACATAACGTTTACGATATTCAGTCACGTTTTCCCTCTCGTCCCTCCCTCCTCCCTCAGCACGGTTTTCTTTTTTCTTTCGCTTACACGGACGCTTTTCTTTATTTTTGTATGTTTTTCCATTTTGGGAGGGAGCGAAGCGGGTGGCCTACTCGCCCTTGTATTTAATATGTCTCCGGAGACGCGATAGACAGTGTGCTGTGTGCCAGCGGCGGCTCTGGTATCTATGAGGCCGGAGCGGAGCAGTGTCTGGTGTGTCTTTTTTTCTTATATATACATTTTTACGACGGCAATAGGGAAAATCGTTTTATTTGGGAGTCTCGCACCAGTACTTAAAATATTTAATTCGCGGATTCAACATTAAAGAAAATAAAAGCGTTCCGTTCGTGCGCTTTTTCCGGCTACACTATATAATAAGCGAACTCCTCGAATGAGGTAGGAAGTGCGGGGGAATGTTGTGGAATTTAAAAGAACTTAGTTAATTGGTGGAATGCGAGAGACGAGATGTAATTAAATCGTTGCAGAGGAGATTTGCCCTGGTCTTGGCTGATCTATGAGGCTGCCTCGATCTCGCTGGAACGAGAATAATGATAATGTTGGTGAGATTTAGGGTATGAAAGGGAGGGTGACTTGAGTGATGTGCTTTGTGCATTTTCTGTTTAAGATCGTCTTAATTCGGGTGTTTTGTTGGGAGGTGCGACATGCGAGTTGAGAAAATTCTCAGGGATTGGATTTCGTATTTTGGAGATTGCGTTAGTGTTATTACGAGTGCAAGGTTCAATATGAGTTGATTAATCAGGAATATGAGAGTAGAGGGGATTATGCGATAGAAATATTGAATTTTTTTCAATCTCTCTGTGGTATTTTTTGATGAAGTGAAAAATAAAAGGAAAAAAGCATGAAACAATCTTGAAAATTTTTTGGAAAATTTCGGTGGGGGAGGGGTGATTTTTGGTAAAAAAAAATCAATAAATAAATCGATTTTTAAATATCGAAAATTTGATTTTTGAAAAAATATCGATAAGTAAATCTGTGGTTTAGAAAAATATTAAAAATACTTCTCCGAAGTAATTACAGTAATATCTCAAAAATAAATTTTTGTTTGTTGGAAATTTTCGCCCAGAATTCAATTCTGTAATTTGTACTTATTATTTCAATTTTCGTACTGGAATAAGTCTGTATAATTTTCACATGGGTGATTAATTTTTTAAGTTTTTGAAATTTAGAGCGAGTTTTTTTTTTTTTTTTTTTTTGAATTTCCAACCCAAAATTCTGGAGAAACGCTTCTCGAAAAATTCAAAAAATGATTATTTTGCAAAAGCGTTTTTTTAATGAGCAATGCAGTAAATTAGGTATAAATAAATTTTCAACATTGTTCTTTTTGTCATGAATACTTTTTTTTTTATTATTATTTATTTATTATTATTGAAATAATTTTTTTTCGAAATATCAAATTAGGTATTTCAAAAAAAAAATCTACACCCTGATCATATAACCAAAATTTCTTTGAAAATTTTTTTCAAATAATTTTTTTGCTGTAAAAATTTTAATATTTGCAAAAAGATTGAAAGGACAAAAGAAAATTGAATTCTTTTCACAAAATATTTTCTTGAATTTCGAACAAAAAGTTTTGAAGGAATTATCTATTTTTCATTTTTTTAATGTGGTAAATTTTAAATAAATTTTCAATGCTGTTGTTGTCATTGTTTCATTGTTCTTTTTTTTTACTCAAAGTCGCAGTTCTTTAATTTTTTTAAAATTTTATTTTTTCGTCTCGAGTTTCCTTTCGTTTTTGCTCATTTTAGTTCTCCTTATCTCGTTTTTTTGAAATTTTTTCGTTTCGTTTAGTTACGTTTCACAAACCTGTCCCAATTTAAAAATTGTCTACGTTTCAAGTTAGGTATCAGAATTTTTTCTCCCCCCCCCCCCACGAGACCATTTTATGGATTGTTTTGAATCTAGTCTTGGTCAAAAATATGATTCATTGAGGTGGGGTGAAATAGTAGAAACCACATTCGAACTTCTTCAACGTCATGTCATCGCAATTGAGGTATCAAAATGTATGGATTTTCAACCCCCTCCCCTCGAACTATTGATTTTGGGATGCAAAGTTCCCCACCCCAAAGGAACATATTTCTGGCCAACAGTCAAAAAACGATACACTTTGACATCTCACTTTATAGAGTTGAAAATTTTTCAATTTGTGACACCCCCCCCCCCCCCCCATCAATCAAATTTTTGGCCAAGAGTCAAAACAACCTCAAAAGTGGAATCAGGGATTTCAAAAACCTGAATCAAGTCGAACTGTTCGAGGACAAAAAATGAAAATAGGAAGTGATAACGAGTTGATGTCAATGTCTCAACTCAAAAACCCAAGAAAATTTTCAGAAATAAAAGTGTAGATGATAACTCGAAACATATTTTTCAAAATTGAAAATTGATTGAACAGAATTTTTATTGAATGAAAACATTCAATTATTTTTGGAAAGTAGAAACTTTGAGATTTTTCAAAATGTGTTTGATCGTCTGAAATCATCAATTAACTTTATTCAAAAAGACGTGTGAAATAAGTAATAAGGATTTTTTCAATTTGCCATTTCCTGAAAATTTGTGTTTTTTGAGATATTAATGTACTACTCCAGAGGTGCAAAAAATTTCGAAAAATGTTTTATGAAGAATATCGTCAAATGGCAATTCATTTTTGATTCTTTTTTTTAATTCGATGATTTAAAAACATTGATGAATCGATTGTTAAGATAAAATATTTAAAAATTGATTGATTTTTTGAGAAAATTTTTATAAAATTGATTATTGAATTTTCAGAAAAAACTATCAATCAATTCTGCAAAATTTATATCAGTGGTTTGTATAATGATTGAAATTAGTTCACATTCATCTGCCTCGCCACGTTACTCACCGATCGATTATTTTTCTGCCTTGAACAACAATTTTTATTCAAATTAGTCGAATGATTTCGACACTTCATCAATCTATACGCGACACCTGTAACTACACTTCGCTCGTATAGGCCAATTACACTCGTCAAAATCGGCACACTCGACTCGCGGATTCGCTGCCAGCTCAATGCACAGACGTACTGACCACCTGAATCAATTATAATAAATACCTTAATTGACACATACGTTCGTACGCGACTAAGCTAGTCGTCATTCGTCGCATTCTGTGGCAAAAACATTGCTACTATCGAAGCTGAAAAAAAATCTACACCCGCTCAATTCCCACGAACAACGTATAAATCGTACGTAAACATCGACCACACGTCGTCTCGCATCGAGCTCACGTCGCGAAACGATTTCCTCCCCAGTAAAGGGCGAGAAAAAGTGAAAATTTTCCAAATCGATAAAATGGCAAATCTCACGACCCGTTTGTATTGCCAAAAAAATTAAAATAAAATACCCTCATCGACCAGTAATTAACCACAGTAAACGATTATTTTTCTTCTTTCCGAAATAAGAAAAAAAAGTTTCAGATATCTACATTTATTTTCGAGGAAATCGTACCGAAAAAAAGTCCACATATTCGCGCCTATAATTAAACTTTTCCATATTTTCTTTTTTCATGTACTTCGTATGGTATAAGATGAGCTAAGTTTGGTCGTCTTGTGCGGCGCAGCACGTTAAAAGTTCTCCCAACAAGCGAGAAACAACTTACTTATACGCTGCCTGGTAATTTCTTTTGTTCGAAATTAAATTTCTTCTCGGGCCAAGAGAAAAAAATCTTTCGATAAAATCGCGCATCCGGTGTCTCGCCTCGGCCCCTCGTCCGCACCACGCCCTAATTGAGCCAATACAAAGAGAAAAATTTAGCACGTGGTCTGAGAGAGAATTTTAACCAGCGTAAAGTATTGTAGTACATATATGTACAGAATGGAGTAAAATAAAATATTAAATTGTATTACAAACCCGAAGAAAAACCCCATTTTTACCCCCCCCCCCTCCCCAACACTCCCGACTCGTGCCGTTTTACTGGTTCGTTGGGGCAGTGGCGCACCCACGTTTCCTTTTACACTCGCGACAGACGCCAAGCAACCTGTAAATTTATTTTTTCCTGTTTTTTTTTTTTTTTTTGTAAGTGCGATTCACCCCCTTTCCATTCTCGTAATCACGTTAAAGTTTCGTGTGGAGGTATTCGTTTCCCGGCTATTTTACCACCAAGGGAGGGGTGGCGACGACGGAAACTTGGGCGAGAATTTTCTCAGTCGTTTATCATCCGATTCTCGCTGAAATAATGCTGCTGTTGCCTCCTTACGGTGACATCTCGTACATGTTTTCACGGCTATAAAATGCAATCCTCTTAGCACGAATTTTATTTCTTATCGTCATGTCCGCTAATAACGCTCCTGGAGTTGTTTCCTTTGGGTTGATTTATTCGCAGTGTAAATCTTGGCAATATGTTAGCTAAATTCGTTGGTAGGTTTTATTGCGTCATCGATGTTTATTATTTTCGCCGAAATTATTTATTTAAAAATTGCATTTTAGTTGATTACGTGGAATTGGCCCTGATTTAAATGGCAGACTGGCGAAATGAGCTTTTAGATTATTTCTAGGGGTTCCTAAAGTTGTACACTTCATAATTGATTCTCTCCTCACTTGATTTTTTTTTTAATTCTTCTAAAGTAGAAAAAATTATTATTCTCAAATTTAAAAAAATATTTCAATTTTTTTTTAAATAAAGTCTATTTTTTATGCCGAAAGAAATATCTCTCATTTTTTAAGAATCAAATAATTTTACTTAATTATTCCCAAATATTTTGAAGAAAAAAATCTTTCAATTAAAAAAAAAATTAAAAAAAAATTGGAAACAGTACCCAATATTTTCTCAAATTTTTGGATGAAAAATCTTTCATTCAATTTTTTGCAGAAAAAACAATAAAGAAGATTGAAGAACAAATCTCACATCTTTTTTTTTGGGGGGGGGGGATCTCTTATTTTTAGAGAAAAAAGTTGTCAATTTTTTTGAGAAAATTTTTTGATTATTGTCAAATACCTATTTTGAAGCAAAAAAGATTTGGTTTTCTGTTTAGAATGAAATTTCTCATTTTTGGAGGAAATTTTTTCAATTATGCAAACTACATTTTTTTTTTGGTGGGGGGGTCTGCAGACAAAAATTCTTCAAATTTTTGGAGAAAAAATAATGCAAAAAATCTTCGATATTATTCAAAAAAAAAATCTTCTTTGTTTAGGATGAAATCTCTGATTTTTATAAAAGAAATAAGTCTTTTTTTTTGAGAAAAAAGTCTTAGGCCCGTATTTTAAAAATTTGCTTAAGCAAACATTGACCTTAAGGCGAGGCGATTTCACACGTATCGTGTCAATTTACATCGAGCAGCCATTTATTTGTATGGAAAAAATAAACAAAACTACTTGGCCTGTGTAAGAACGCTTCGCCTTAAGTATAAGGAAATTTTTAAAATACGGGCCTTAGTAAATTCAACTTTTTGGAGAAGAAAAAATCTCGCATTCTATAATATAAAAATAAAAACAAATCAAATATCTTTCAATTTTCTTTGAATAAAAAAATACCTGTGTTTTTTAGAGCAACCTTTAAAAAATGCTCATGCCTCATTTTCAAAAAAGGGTTTAAATTGGATGAATCAATTTTTTTCTACTTGAAGTCTAAAATAATAGTTTATTAATTGGATTATTTTTTATTAAAACGTTTTTTTCATAAGTCCAACTATTACAATGATAATTGGATCATAAAAAAAATACCTATAAATATATTTTCAAACGCCAATAAAATATCGATTACCCAGCCAAAAAAAAAATATAATTATATAATATATCTAAAATCACCAAAAATAAAAGGGAATTTACAAAATATTAATAACGTATATTGAAACTATTTTCAATGGGTGGTTTTGACATAATTTGGCCAAAATTTTGGATCAAAATGCGTTCCATTTTGTTATTTTTGCTTAATTTGAATGCTGCCTAGAAGCGCCAAAATACCTTTTTTCAAATTTTTACAGTGGTTCTCAAAATTTAAATTTTTTAAAAAATTGACGAATTTATTGAAAATTGCATTTTGGCTAGTTATATGAAACCATAGCCCAGTTCAGCTTCCAGAATTGTGAAAATAAAATTTTCAGATTTTTTCTAGGGGTTCGTAAAATTGACCGAATTGAAAAGACTCACCTCACGAGTTCTAAAATGTCAATAATCGAAGAAATTGATACCATAATCATCATAAATGCGAGCGATAGAATATATGTATCATTTAAAAAAAATTTTAACTGGTTCTCCAAATTTTATCATTTTTTGGGGGGGGGGGGGGGGTGCTAAATAAGCATTTCACAAATGACGTGACTCCGACGATTTGATTGAAGAAAAAAAACACGATAAATTTGGTAATATGCTCTATCGTCACACACAGTAAAATATTTAAAAAAAATTTCACTGCGGTTCTCAAAATTTTTAAAATTTTGCTTTCAAGTTGCTGGTTATTTTTTTTTAGAAAAATTGTTAATTTTTCGACTTCCTGGGCTAATTAGTCACCCCAAAAATGCTGAAACTTGTATTATTATTATAATTTCATTGGAATTATGACCTTTTAGTATACGACAGAAAAACTACCCCAGTCGAATCCTAATCGGCCAAGAACCCTTCATCCGGCACATATTTCTTCTTCGAAACCCCTACTACCGAAGCTCGAGTAAATCCTACGCATAATATTTCTTCCCTCTCTATAAAAAGGAAAAAAGTTCAACCCGCACCGAACCGTTAAACTAGCCACACGAGGTCAAGACACGACACCTAAACCGCACCATCTTTGGAGTCGGGTCCTCCAGTCGGCGACAGTCTTGGAACGAAATGCCATAGCTCACAATCATCGATAAAGAATTATCGTCCAAACATATCGTCGGTATAAAAGTTAGCCATTTATAATACGAGCGATGACCAACACCAGCGAAGAAATGGCAAGTTTTATGACCACCAGAAGTACATACGTTAAGTGCTTATGATTAAAGTTGGTTCTACTTCTGTACTATCTGTTATACCCCGCGATCCCCACCTCCGGCGTCGATTCCGCTTTCGTAGCGCGCTTATGTGTATTTTACTGGTTTTATACGGCTTTGCTGGTTCGCCTTTCACAGTCTCAACCACCGCAACGATACTCCAAATTCCCCGTTTAAACAACCACATTGCATATATGTAATTCCCGGCGATAAACGATCGTGCTCGAAACTACTGTGCGTATGAAATACGAAACGAATACGCATATGATTTTATTCTAGAGCTTTTGCCCCTTTTCTTCTCCTCCCGGTCTGTGTTTTTTCGCACTTGGTTTTCGATTCTTTACGATTCTTTTATACTTGCCATGAATTCGGTGACACGTTTTGTATACGTTGAGGTCTTCTTCGAGAGGTGCTTCTGTAGTAGTAGGGTTTTCTCGTTCTTTAGCATACTTATCCGGTATGATTGATTATTCAATTTTTACCGAATAAAGGTAACGAAGTGATTGAAACGGTGGTGTTTTTCTTACTAGGGGTAAAAAAATTTAGGTATGTCAACAGGGTGTTCAAAAAATCACAAGATAGGTTCTTTTCGCAAAAAATTCAAATGATAAGGAAATATTTCATTCACCAAGTCCAATACTATACATTAGGGTGGAGCAAAAAAAAAAAAAAACATACCTCGGATTTCCACTAAACTCGCTGAGGCGGTTCACTTTGAGTTGGGAACCTTCCAAAAAAAATTTGAGCCCCCTAAATCGAGATTTCTAAATTTCAAAAAATGGAAATATCACCTTCTGGGCGCCAAAACTGGGATCAAACGGCTCAGTCATATTGATGCAAGAAAAATAATTCGATAGAAAAAGTTGAAAATTTTTCATTGCATGTGTGCCAACTTTTGATTTTCTGAAAAAATTCAAATATCCCAGTTTTTAATGGCAAAAATCCATACTTTAAGAAAATAAGAAGTTGGCACACCTGCAATGAAAAATTTTCAACTTTTTCTATCGAATTATTTTTCTTGCATCAATATGAGCCGTTTGATCCCAGTTTTGGCGTCCAGAAGGTGATATTTACATTTTTTGAAATTTAAAAATCTCGATTTTTCAGCAATCTGCAACTTTTCAACCCCCTGGTTGAGGGCAATAAGTGGTATCGAATTTCAAAATCGATGGTCCAGGGATGTGTAGAAACTCAAACCGCACTTTTTCAGAGGGGTGCGGTGGGGGGGTAACTCGATTGGAACTACCCGAAAATAGCGAAAAACCGCGTTTTTTTCAAAAGTGACCCTACTTTGAGAGCCCCTAGCTCCGCTCCCCTGAGAGGTAGGGGGCTCAAATTTTTTTTTGGGATGTTCTCAACTCAAAGTAAACCACCTCAGCGAGTTTGGTCGAAATCCGAGGTATGTTTTTTTTTCACTCCACCCTACTATACATACTAGATACTTGATATTCAAAATTGGAGGAGAGGGAGGGGTCCTATCGACATTTTTGTAATAACCAAAATTATTTTCAAGACTTCAAGCTACAACTTTTGTTTGAAACTTTTTTTAATTGGACCCCTCCCCCAATTTTCAAAAAGTATCTACCTATGAAATTATGCGACTCCAATCGAAATTTTTATGATGACCAAAATTATTTTTGGACCTTGACCTACAACTTTTTTTTGAAAATTTTTCAACTGGTCCATTCCTCCCTCCCACCTCCAATTTTTAATTAGTATACTCGGAGTGTTATGCGAAACTGGTAGAGAGAGAGGGGTTCAATTGAAAAAATTTTCAAACAAAAATTGTAGATTAAAATCCTAGGAATAATTTTGGTTATTACAAAAATTTCGATAGAACCTCTCCTCCAATTTTGAATATCAAGTATCTATGTAGTATTGGACTTGGTAAAATTCAAAAAAAAAAGGATCCGCCACCGTTTTCAGTACTTAATAATTATTCTCAAATGACTTCCTTTAAAAAATTCCAAAAATTTTCTAAAAGTGGTGGTACAAAAAATTTATCAAATGGAAACTGGAGAGTATCAAAAAATTATTTTTTTTACATTGATTTTTTTTACTCTAGCAGTGAGATGATTCTATGGTTTGAGGGAGTTTGCATCTTTCTGAAGTCTGAGCTGTTGCCTTCTACTGATAGATGAGTACCTAAACAATTTTGAAACAAGAAAATGAATGACCTTTTAAAATGTTGACTTTGTTTAATTTGTTAGATGGCATGTTTAAAAAAATTGAGATGTAATTTTTTAAAAACGAATATATTTTTGGTTACTCGTGGCGTTTGAATACTAAACAGTAGTATACTTTTTACATTATATACGTACTAATAACTTATGCAAGTATTGCTTCTGCATTTAAGATTATTGCAGCAATCACCGGATAAATGACAAAATAGGCCCTGGGCTTGACATCCTTCGGACGACTTTATTAGTAGGAAGAACGCGACAGAGAAACAAATTAAGAAAATTATTCGAAGTAATTCCATTTTACAAACGATTACGAAATATACGTAGCACGATTTTTCAATCAAAAATATATACTGGGTTCTTTGAAGTCGAAGTCTTCGGAAAGAACTTTTATTTCTGTTCGAGTAGATTGAAAAAGAATGCATTTTATAGTGAAAATTCAGTCGCTGCGTACTCGAAATGACATATTCCCGAAAAAATTTTTTGAAAACATTAGCTGAAGGCGGCCATATAATCATACAACATTATGATTTATATTCAAATCGACGTCATTTTGAACATAATAGGTCTTAATTTTAAATGGTTAAGTAGTTTTTGTAATAATTATAAATGTTACTGTTTTTTACAATTTATATAATCGTACCTAGGCGAAATATTCACACGTGGTATTCAAAAATAGTTCTATTTGAAATGGTTTTTCGATTGAGAAATTCCGGAAAAATATTTTATAGGTAACCAACATTAGCTCTGTTCGAGCGACCATATTTTGCAACACATTTGTGCTTAACTTAAGCCCTGTTCATAATGGTGAATTCAATTTTTTTTCTTTATGGATGAAAAATCTTTTTTTTTTCTTTTTCTTGAAAGGAAATTTTTAAAAATTTTTCCGGATTAAAAGTATAATTTTTTTTTTTTTTTTTTTTTTGAAAAAAAAAAAACAAGTTTCTGGAGTCAAGATATTTTAGAATTATCTTTTTTTCAGAAAAATGTTTCGATTTTTTTTTAGCAAAACAAAAAATTCAAATAGGTAGATATTAAGGGTATATTTTTTGTAGGATAAAATTTCTCAATTTTTTGTGTTGAAATATTTTTTACTAAAAAATAATTATTTTGAGGGTGGGGGATATTTCTCAATTTCTCTGGAGAAAATCTATGTTTGTATTTTCCATTTTTTGAGAAAACATTTCTCGATTTTTTTGGAATAAAACGATTTTTTATTATTTTTTTAAAATGAAAAATCTTTCAATTATTGAAGAGAAATTTTTCATAGAGTTGACAAGCGGAATTTTCTAAGACCTTTGCATGACGTTAATTTGATTTTTCATCTATGAAGTTTTGAAGAAAAATTGGAAACTAATTTCATCTCGCTTTTTTTTACAAAAAAAAATTAATTTTTGATTTTTAAAAAATGAAATGCATGGAGTTTTCAAAAAAAAAAATTATATTCATTTTGCATTTTAATGATGTCATTTTGTAGAAATTATTGATAAATTTTTTGGAAAATCAAAAATTTTAAAGCGTCAAAATTGGAGAAAAAAACGACGTTTTCTTAATGCCCCGTTTCCAAAAAAACTATGCAACCCACGAGGTTTTTCTTCAGAATGTTTTTTATTCAGTACAGTCTGGCCTGTAGTCTGACGAGAGGGTTTCGCGAAATTATAATTTGCCGACGACTTCTTTCGAGTTGAATGGAATACTAAGATGAAATTCATAAGAAAGTTAGATAAAATCAGGGGAAAAAGTAGGAATTTCGCAAAACCCTCTCGTCAGACTACAGGCCAGACTGTACTGAATAAAAAACATTCTGAAGAAAAACCTCGTGGGTTGCATAGTTTTTTTGGAAACGGGGCATTAAGAAAACGTCGTTTTTTTCTCCAATTTTGACGCTTTAAAATTTTTGATTTTCCAAAAAATTTATCAATAATTTCTACAAAATGACATCATTAAAATGCAAAATGAATATAATTTTTTTTTTTGAAAACTCCATGCATTTTATTTTTCAAAAATCAAAAATTATTTTTTTGGTAAACAAAAGCGAGATGAAATTAGTTTCCAATTTTTCTTCAAAACTTCATAGATGAAAAATCAAATTAACGTCATGCAAAGGTCTTAGAAAATTCCGCTTGTCAACTCTATGCATTCAACAAAAAAAAATTTATAGCCCCCCCCCCTCCTTAAGTCGTAATAATTAAAAATGATAAATAAAAAAAAACACGCAGGTAAACAAAAAGTTTTCAACAAATGAACAAAAGGTGAAAAATTCATTGAGGGGAAATATTATCTCTTCAAAAAAAAAAGTTAGAGAAATATGTTTATTTACTACGAGTATATTCTAAAAAAAAAAAAAAAAAAAAAGTTTAAAATGAAAATTTAAACTGTATTTTCAGTACTTACCCCTTGCCCTTGTTTTGGACGAGAATTCATAAAGTTGAAAATTTCCAGATGCTGGAATTGGCATTTTCAGTGATTACCCTCCCCCCTTTCACCCTGTAGAATCTGTTCTTTGTTTAAATGCTTTTTTTTCTTTTTTGTGATTTTGTGAAAATAAATCTATCTGGTTTTTTAAGGGAGTACCTACATTTTTAAAATTTTTATGAAGACCTGCTATGCGTCCTGCTGAACTATTTCTTTTTGGTTTTGCGATTTTGTTAGGTACTGTGGCTCTAGATTTTTTGGTCAGCAGATGATTTCCTAGTGTTTCTCCTGCAAAATTTCCCTCACATCATATTTTCTTCCTTTTATTTTGTCGAGGGATTTTTTTAAATGGACATAATTCTCTTTACCTTTTGTATATTTTGAGAAACTCTTCATTTACGTATTTTTGTTTATTTTCGTATTCTTTTCGATTCCATTTTAACAGATTGAATTTGCGATTAATCTATTTTAATTTCTGGATTTGCACCACTCTTGAGACTTTGAGATTTGAAAAATCGAATATTTAGGATTCAAAAGTACGTACTTCCCAACCATTCCATAATTTTTCGAAATTCTGAGTTCGAAAATACGTCCAAATACCTCGATCTTATTTTTCAAATCTATTTCATTATCGCGAAACTTACACCAATATCAAACATTACGATGCTAGTAAAGTTTGAACTATCTAAAAGTTGAAAATACCTTTGACCTGGTTGTGTTTACTTCTTACGAGTGTATTATAATGAGAAATCTTTGAGAGAAAAATTAATTAAATTTATTCACGTATTTGATTGATAATAAATGATAATGAATCATACTCGTATTTTGTAAAATCCGGATTACTAATTTTTTCTTTTTTTCTTGATTTTGTTTTATAGAAGTCATGAAGAGATTCAACGATGGATTCAGTGGTGGGCCACCAAAACGGTCAAAAATAGGCCCCGATGACGTGGAAATTCGAATTCTTATCCCTAGCAAGGTACGTATTTAAGTTGGAATTTTTTCAGAATTTTTTAATGATAAAATTTCAAGTGAAAATGAGTATTTTACATCCAATGCTCCTTCTGGCGATGTTTTCAAACGTAAATAATTTTCCCTCGGTCTCGAGTCGTCTGCGTCTGCGGATTATGTATTTAAAGTCATCTCAAAAGCTCGTATATCCGACGGATTTTAAACTGAAAATGAATTTCAGCTCGAGCAGGAGGAAACCTCAAAGGGTGCGAGCTATTCGCAGTTCGGTTTATTTTGTCATCGTTCGGCTATACTATGCGTATAAATAGTACGACATTTTATGTCGCTTTAGACGATACGATGACGTGATATAATTCGACGACAGTTTTATTAAATTGGGGATATGCGAATGGGAATTGAAACGTGCATCGCGAGACCTACCCGGAAAGATGATATGGTCGTCGCGTCGTCTAAAAACCGCAGAGATTTATTTCTCTGTCTTGTTTTTATTACGAGTATTTCGAAGGTGCTGGTAAATCACAAATTGAGCACGGAATTCGTAAAATTCCCAATTCAAATCGACCGATAAATTTTTTCTAATGGTATTTCAACTGTAAGTGAACAATTGTTGGGGACAGCTCGAAGCAGGAGCGGTTGTTTACTTACGCTAGATTGAACCAATACAAAAGCGAATACGGTTACAAATGTTTCAATTGGATGGATCGATGGGCAAGGTGTAATCAACAGGAGTTAATGTAACTTAATTCACTCGGAATAATTTCCATAATGCTGTTTAAAATATTTCCTTCGTTCGGTTATATTTCCCCTCTTTTGTTATTTTTTCTTCAGTTCTACTTGTACTTCTAGTTTGTCTCGAGTTGATTATTTTAAATTCGCATAGTTTTCGGCTTGATCAGGCAAAAGAGTGAAGCGAGCTGGATTTAATTGAAGAAAAATGTGTCAGAAAAATATCATTGTCGAAGGTTTCTAGTGGTTGAACATTCGATGGTTTATGAATGAAAGAAGGTCAATGTTCGAGAAAATAGCAGGTTAACGTAGTTTTGATGGAATTTAGTCGAAAATTTTCCCCATTTTACTCGAATTATCTGAATGGCTCAGAAATGATGCAGTTTCAGAGCTTGGTGATATTTTTTTTTTCACTCTTTTGTTTCTTTTATTCAAAATTTTGACTCAAATAGTAGGTAAATGTCATTTTAAAGAAAAGTTTAAAAAATGATTTAAGATATTTTAGCTTATTTTTATATTTTTTTTTTCTAAAAAACATCTCTCAAAAAATTGACAGTTTACTCATAAAAAAAAACCAAGGCATTCCCTTTCTAAAAAAAAAAATTAAAAATTTGTACTATAAGAGCCAAAAAACTTTTTTACAATAAATTTTTCAAATTTGGTGGAAATTATTTCAAATTGACCGAATCTGATTTTTAAAAAGTCAATTTTTCGTGGTTAATAAAGTTTTCAAAATCAGTAAAATGAACATTTAAAAATTAAAAAAATTTGGTAATATTCAAAATAATTAAATTTGACGAATCTTAAAAATTTGAGAAAATTTTGAAATTCAGTAATTTTCTAATTCTTATCAATATTTTGAATTGTAAGTATAAATTTTCAAAATAATTGTCAATTTTTCAAAATTTTATAAATAATTAGGCAGTGAGATGAAATATTTTTACCCTTTACAAGTTTGGCAAATTTTGAAAAATATACCTATTAGGTAAATCTTGAACAAATTAGTAACTTAGTGAAAAAATCTTTAAAATTTGGTACATTGATTTAATAAGTATGTACCTTTTCAATAAATTTTTGAATTGATCCATTTTTTAAATTTAGCCAATTTAAAAAAAAATTGATATCAAATTTGAAGGTTTGCCAATTTGCAATTTTTTAAATTTGGTGAAAATTAAATAACAACTTAAACTCCTCTGTTTACTTATACACATCAATTTTTAAAATTCAACCAAATTTTGATTGATTTTTTCAAGTTTCCTTAGTTTTTAATGTCAACAATAAAATATGCTGAAAATTAAAAAAAAACTTGTACCTAAAAATTGATCATCTGCAAAATTTGATTAAAGTTTGAGATTAGTAAACATTCAACCTTCAATAAAATTGTCGAAGTTGAAAAAAAATTGAAATTTTGCTAAACCTTTAAAAATTTAAATTGTGAATTTTGAATGTTTGAATACTTTCACAATTTTTTCAGTTAGGAGAAAATTCAATAAATTGGTTTATTTTTAATTTCAACGAAGTTTTTAAGATTTTAGATGCATTTTTTAACATTTAGCCACATTTTAATAATTTTTTCAGGGCCGGCAACTGGGAATTTTTTAGGGTACAGCTCGGTTTTTTTTTTTTTTTTTTTTTTTTTTTTTTTTTCAAAACATTTTCAACCACATAACGAAAGTAGAGGATGAGGTTAGAACGAAAAATTTCGATTTCCTTCCTTTGTTTCATGGTTCATAATTCGTTATTATTTTGAAAAATGGAAAACTGAATAAAAAAAAAATTGAAATTTTTTTTGGCTCGGAATTTCGAATTGAATAAAAAAATGCATTTTATGCGAAAGATCTAAGTTTGGGCAGTTTTGGAAATTTCTCAGGGTACAGCTCATTTCACTTTTTCAAATTCACGGTTCAGCTCGAGCATCAGAGCTGTTGCCGGCCATGAATTTTTTCATATTTTTTTCTAAATTCTTTGGAATTTAAAAAATTTATAATTTGAAAAAAATTCAAAAATTTTCAGATTTCCAAAATTTAATTGAAGTTGAAAATTTCCAACTTCGATAAATTTTTTGGAATGGGTAAAACCGACTTGGATCAACTGGGATTTGACTGCTCAAATAATACAATTGTTCTCTTATTTTTCACTCAGAAATTTTTTTTGAAAAAAATATAGAATATCAGAAATTTGATAATTTTGACCTCAAGGTTTCCTCATAAATTTACTCGCAATTTACATGAAAATTTTCTTCAAAAAATAAACGTAATTAGAACTGAAAAAGAATTCACGAAATGGGCTGAAAAATACACGCTTAGTAATGTTAGCGATTTTATCGTGCTCAGTCTGCGTAGAATTCTCGTAATTTTCTTTTGTTTCTTTGGCGTAATAAAAATATCTATTTCTCGGTTCCCTCCATCCACTCTCTTCTTCTCTACAAAGCTTCCTCGCCTACTTTTGCTTACCCATTCGTGTTTGACTTCGGTAAAAATTATCTCTCAAATTTCACGACGGATGTGTATACTTTCATTTTATGTGAGCTGCAAAAAAAAAATACAGAATAAAAACGAAGGCGGTTCTTGGCGAAGCTTTTGTAAAAATTGTTAATTTTTTTGGTTTTTGACATATTTTTTTTTGTCTTTTTCGAAACACGAGGTTTAAAAGAAGTTGTATCAGATATAAGTATACCTATCTAACGATGTTCTTGAGCTACGTACAACTTTGAAACGAGTATCGTATTACACTCCACGGGGTACGAAAAGCCCGTCTTCTAAAAGCCTGTTCGAAACGTATGTCTCATTTATTTAGGAAGTAAACGTCGAAGTGGAAAAGAAAAAAACATGGTAGAGGGAGGGTAAAGGAGAACGTTACCGCGATGCCTATTTCTTTAATGGTGTAAATTTAACGTCAAAACGTATCAAGCTGTAGCAGATGAACACTTTGAAAATGAATTGTACCTACGTTTAGTATACTTACTTATCGATCCTACACGTGTGTTTCAGGTTGCCGGATCAATTATTGGCAAAGGAGGCGGAAACATTGCAAGATTGAGATCAGACGTGAGTATTGTGGAATATTTTATTAGTCTGGTGGAGTGCGAAGGTGATGTTTTTTTTTTTACGAATTTAAACCTTTGAAAAAAACATCGTAATCCTCTCAACTTCGTATCGAGTTGGGACCGAAGTGAGATTAGTATAGGAACATAGGATAAGATAGAGATAATAATTTGCAATTACGACGCGTAGAACAATTCATGAATTTTTTTTTTTTTTATTATTTTTTTGAAAAACTAATTAGCTTATTCGAGGTTTTTTTTTAGTTGTCAAATTGTACGATTGTTTAATTGCGTCGTATTTCCCAATTTTTTTTTATTGATAAGTAGCGATGATTAATGGACTTTTTCTAGGATTAAAATTTTTTTCGTCAATCATGCGATTGAAATTAATGCCATATGGTAAACTTTTGTTCTCTCTCCCATATACATGTATTGCTCTGTGTCTGCGTCCGTTGCCCTGTCACTGTCGTAACCCTTCGATATACGAATACCACCAACCACCACCACCACCGAATACGACGCACACCACGAATATGACCTGTGAACGATGTGGCCACCATATCCCCGTCCAACGCCCGACCCGGCCCCCGAACCGGATGTTCTACTGTGCCGTGAATACGCACGAAAAACTACCTCACCACCACTCGTTGGCAACCCTTTGCCCGCCCGTTTTAAATAAACCGTACTCAAGCAGTTTGTGGCGAAAGTCACTGTCCCCGATTGCCCTGGGCCAGAACGGTAATAGCTTATTTCAATTTTTTTTATTTATAGACTACTCTTAACCTACATTCTGTTCCATATCATACGATTTTTTTTTGATTTTTTTTTTATTACGTATTATTTCTTATTTCTTGTGTACGTTAGAGTTCTTTTCTTTTTGTTTTTGTTGTTGTTGATGATGAGTTGATGACGATATAAGATGACGTTATTTTTAGGTAGCTTTTTTTTACTTTGGTTTATCGATTTTTTTTTTTTTTTAATTTTTGGTTGCGTTATTAAGATGCAAGTTTATAAGAGAAAAAAGGGTCGTTATGAGCCTATGAGGAGTATCATATATTTATACGAAGTCGTCAAAAGAAATAACTTGCATCGAGTTTGAAAATTTATTTTTTAAAATTTTTTTTTTAAGCACGAATGATTTTTTCTTTCTTTTCTTTTGTTGGATGTTTAATGATTACTTTAGTGATATTGCTGCACTGTTGTTTGTGATACATTTGTATAAGTACGTTATGTACTTTGATTTTTTTTAGGATTTTTTTGTATATAATAAGGTGTCCTACAAAGTTTGGATACGCTAGGATGATACGAGAAGGTGTTGAAGAGGAAGGTTAATGTGAAGATTGATCAGAGGTGTAATGAGCATTTTAGTAGTATACAGAGTGATTCAGATATGATATGGTTCCTTCGGAAATTCTAGTTAGGCAACTTATTTTGCATGTGGTGGAAGTATGAAAAATTTCAACTATTCGTAACTCTGGTTCTAATTGACCTAGAGGGTTGGAATTTTTTTTGGCAAAGTAAGGAGTAGATTATGGGTATTTTTTTATTGAACGTGGAATGTGTAACAAACAATCGAGTTTAGTGTGGTCAGATTGACTCCTTACATTTATTAATCTAATCATAACATTCACTTTTACGTCTTGGTACTTGAATGCTAAAAAAAAATTATGGTTTTTAATACAAAATTCTCAAACAAAATCATTGAAATTTTTTTTAGAATTAAAAAAAAAGAAGTTTCTATAAAGAATTTTTTATAAAAAAAATTGAAAAATTTTCTTGGGAAAAATTTCGAAAAATCTGTAGAAAAATTCTTAGATTTTTTTACCATTTCACTTTTCATTTAGCAAAAAAAATCAAATATTTTGGAAAATTCATTTTGAAAGAATTTCTGTACAAAATGTAAAAATATTTACAAAGAAAAATATTGTTCTTTAAAACCTCCAAAAAATTCCTAATGAGATATGAACTTCTTCATTCAAATAAATCTATCAGAAGAAACCTCTTTGATGAATAAAATTATTATTTCCAATTAAAAAGATATATAAAATAATTATTTATTTAATAAAAATTTTATTTACCTACAATAATTATTTTAATTAAATATATTATTTTTTTAATTAATAAATTAAATTTAAATTCAAATAAATTTTTTTTTTAAATTCTATTGAATGTGGATTTAATCAAATACCTAAATAACAAACATTTACCATTATTTAATAATTTTTTTATTATTATAATTATTTTTTAAATTTTTGATTGGGGGAAAGTTTACAATTTTTTTAAAATTATTTTGAAGAATTCTTGCATAAATTTCTTTACAAAATCGAAAAAAAAATCTTCACTTTCCCTAAAATATAGGTATCTATTTTTTTTATCTTTGTAAAATAAATATCATTTTCTTCGGATTTTTTTTTGAATAATTTTGATCCATTTTTTTCACTGTTTCAAAAAATTATTTTCTTCAAAAAATTCTTCACCAAAATTATTTATTGATGAAAGTTGAAATTTTCTCATTAGAAATTCTGCCGAAAAAATTCATCGCAGAATAAAATTATTTTGAAAAAAAATCTCAAATAACACGTGAAAATTATTTTCAACGAAATTATTTTTAATAAAAATTTGTTAGAATAATTTTTTGTAGAAATTTCTCATTTTTCTTTAGATTTCCAATTTTCCTCTAGAAAATTTTAGAAAATTTCTCAGAAGCCTCGAAAAATTTATTTTGAAAAAATTCTTTCAACATTTTAGTTTCTTCAAAAAATCAGTTTCAAAAAAATTTTCATACAAATTATAGAAACCGAAATTTCTTTCAAGTCTCAGAAAAATCTTTTGACACATAATTTCATAATTTTTTTTTTAAATTTTTGATCCCACATTCTATCTCTAATTTTTATTCTTTCGAAAATTTTCATCTTGAAAATTCTTGGAAAATTTCTCAAAATACAGTGAAAATTTTATTTTTTATTTTTTTCATTTTCTTCAAAAAATTTACTTCGAAAAAATCGCTTTGGAAAAATTTTTCTGTACAAATTGTAGGAACTGAAATTTTTTGTTCCCCAGAAAACCTGTTGATTTTGTAATTTTAAATTTTTTTTAATTGTTCTATTGTTCTTTTTTGTAATGTTCATTTCAAATCATATGAAAAAATTCCTCTGTAAAACATTTTGTTTCTGTCAAAAAAATTATTTTAAAAAAAATTTCTGAAAGAAATAAATTACTTGGTTTGATCCCAATTTCTTCAATAACTGCTTGAAACAAATAATCTTATAAATTCTCTTGGAAAAAAATCTCATCCACAATAAAAGTTACATGAAATTCTTTCAAAGAACCCAAGAAAACGTTTTTAATTTATTTTAAGATTTTTTTTAAGTAAAATTTTATTTTGAAAATTCAAGTAATTCTTGTTTTTTTTTTAAATTGAAAAAAACGATTGAGATTTTTTTAAATCGCATGTTTTTTTTTAGAATTTTTTCTGTTGAAAATTTCATTTTAGAAATTTTTGAGAAAATTTATTGAAAAATAATGCATATTTTTCACAAAAACTAGTTTAACCAAAGTTGACCATGATCAATAATTATTATGAATTGATTTGAACCTGTGAACGAAATGAAGGGCAAATTCGTGGTTGTTACGCATCCTGCGTTCGAAAAAAAAAGTTGCGATTATGATGTGATGAGTGAATTGTTGCTAATTTCTACGATCAGGAAAATCGATTTGAAAAGTTGAAATTCGAAAATAAAGGAAGGAAATTACCGTCGTAAATTATTTCAAGAATTCTGTTTCTAGGTATTTTTGGAAATATTAGACGAAAAATCTCTCCCCCTCCCCTCAAAGAAATCCAAAATCGATTTCAATTCTACAAAAAAATTGAAACATTCGTTTCGAATGATGATCCTCCACTTCATCTCCGTCCCTTTGAACCACAATTGAACTCGATCCACGCCGATAATTTTCTAATCTAATCACCAATTCACCATGCTCTTTAATACCTTACCAACCAATTTCCACATCACATTCACAACGAAATTCCATTGTAAAAACAATGCGAATATATCACCCACTTCATTTATCTCTCTCTGCTCGTAATTCCCTGGAATTTTTTTCTCTCAGAACCCAATCTGCATTTTCGTTTTGTGTTTTGAAATAAGTATCTGTCTACTTTGACGTTATTATGCGTTGTTACGACGAACGACGAAGGAGGGAAAGGTACAGAAATAGGAATGAAAGACTCGAAAGCACCTCGTACAATTCACGCGAGTGTATTTCATTGATGAATAGGTACCAGGTACCTTATTTTATCAGCTCTCTTGCTCGTTTACCCCGCCTCTGGTACAAGTTTCTCTCGGGTTCTTTGTTGTGTGCTGACTGCTGAGTTGTGTTGTTTAGGTGGAAAATCAATGGCGCTATCTTTACCCTTCCTTTATCCGAGATGGTCGTATTTGTAGTACATAGTGTACCCTCCTCGTGGTGGTTTTGTTTTTGTTGATTACCTACCATAGTGCTATGTTAGCCTACGTGAGTACGATTTAACAACATCAGCAGAGCCACCTCGAATCTAGTTGTTAACGAAGGGCTTCGTCGTACGTTGCAGAAACACCACCTCAAAAACCTACCTGCAAATGTCCACTATCTCCACTCTCATTGACGCTCAAACACACGTACACAACTCGCATTACACACGATAACTCGACCGAAAAGCCAAAAAGCTATAGAGGAAATAAGGGCACACCTTGTTGGTGCGATGCAAATTAACGACGAAACCGACTCCAGGGGTTGAAGGATTTCCCCCTTTTTTATTTTTCGTTTTGTTGACAGGGAAACGAAAGAAGCTAAAATGTATTTAAATGGTATCTTTATGGCTGGCTCGAAAATTATGGTTTTCGTTACATTTGCATGGCATTGTTTGTTGCCACTTGCCAGATGGATGGGGTGGGCAGAGATGCATTATGCGAGGTGTCGCTGTCGGCGCACGAGGTTGTGCCCTTTGAAGTATGATCGTCTCGTGATAACGCACGATCAAATACTCGCTGCGTTTTTCTTTTCCATTTCTAGATAATAAGAGAGGGTTTTACCACACGCGCGTTAATTAAGAATAGTGTAAGTAGGTAGTGAATGAAAATTGCAGAATTGCAGTCTTTTTCCAATGTAGGTATATTTTTAGTATGTAAGGCATGCCCTTTTCCTTTCCTTTACGATACAACCCTGTATTTTCTTCGTATCGTAATCTTTCTCTATCAGGGGTCCCGTCTATCAAGGTGGTTACGGTTTGCAAAATTTTTTCCATCATGTAGCTCGTATGTAAATTTAATAACGATATTAATTTATGTTTTTTTATTTTTACCGCAGTATTTTGACTGTAATTTCTACGTATGAAAATGCTGTCAACGTTATTAACGAAGTGTTGCCGAATTTGGAAAATTCATCGGTGAGTAATCGTATCGTATAAGACGTGTGTTTATTGTTCTTGTGTTATTAATTGTCTTTGTGTGCTTATACTGACTGTAAATAGGTACGATGAACTTGGTGCTTTGTTGTTTTTATCACTACAGGGTGTCCTGATGTAAGTTCACTTAGCAACGTAGCAACTTATCATGCATTTGTGTAAATAGGTTTGTCGAATCTGAGATTTAGTTGAAAATCAAGCAGCTTCGTAACTCCTTCATTTTTGATTTTAGGTAGATTTTGAACATTTTTTAATGCTAAAAAATTGAAAGAATTTTTGCTCCAAAAATTTTAAAAATATTTCAACTCTGGCACTCTTAAAGAAATTATATTTTTTTCAATTTCTACACACCAAAAAAATTTAGGCAATTTTTCTCCAAAAATTTACGGAATATTTTTACTTCAAAATATACATCTCAAACAATTGAGAAAAATTAAGGGAATTTTTTCTGCAAAAATTTGAAAAATTCAAGAAATTGAAAAGTCTTTTAAAAAATTACTCTAAAATATTGAACAGTTTCCAAAAATTAGAAATAAACTCTAGAAAAATTGAGAAATGTTTCCACCACCAAAAAATGATCGATTTTTCTTCTTTAAAAAAATTGAGAAAATATTACACCAAAAAATTGGGAATTTTATTCTATACAAATTCACGTAACTTTTTTACTTTAAATTTTTTGAAAAAATTTTATTTAAAAAAAAGTCAGTATTTTTTCTACAAAAATTTGAAAAAAAATTATTCCAATAAGAATTGAATTTCTTTTACTCCCAAAAAATTGAATGCTTTTCTCAAAAAAAAAAAAAAAAAATCAAATTGTTTTTACATCAAAAAATTGAGTGAATTTTTTCTCCGAATTATGATTTTTTTTGGGGGGGGGGGGGGGGGGGTGTTTATAATTTCAAGATTATTACACTAGTCCAAAAGTGTAATGCATCAATTCTACATAGAAAAATTGAGAAAAAAATTTACCTCCAAAATAATTATATCCTATCGATTTTTCTCCTTTAAAAAAAGTCGAGAAAATGTTTTTAGACACTTACGCGCCACACCAAAAAAAATTTCGGAATATTTTTACTTCAAATAATTGATAAAAAAAATCTTCCTAAAAATTGAAAAAATCCGAGAATTTTTTTGCTCTAAAAAACTGAAAAACATTAATTACAATAAAATTGCGACTTCTTGTACTCCCCAAAAATTGCCTAATTGATAAAATAATGAAAAATAATAAAAATGTTTTTTACGTATTCCAAAAATGTTTTTACACCCGAAACAATTCAAAAATTTGAGAAAATCAAATAAATCTTCTATTGAAACATTTGAATAATTTTTTCTCCAAAAAATTGAAAAAAAATTTCTCCAAAAATTTGAAGGATTTTTTCCTCTAAAATGAATCCAAAAAAGTTGAGAGAATTTTTTCTCAAAATTTGAAAAATATTTTTATTCCAAAAAATAAAAATTTTTCTTTCAAAAATAAGTAATTTTCTAAAAAAATGAAAAAATTGAAAAAACTTAATAAGAAATTTTTAACCTGTTTTTTCAATTGCCTGAGTAGGTAGTAAAAATTGTTTACTGTGAACTAATAAAAAAAATATATATTCTAAGGAAACGTAGAATTTTTTGCTCCAAAGCAAATCGAGAACTTTTTCATCTTTTTATATTTCTTTTTTTTTTTTTTTTTTTTTTTTATTTCTTTTTTTTTAATATTTTTATTTAACGTCGCTCAACCGTTTGGTTATTTGCGACGCAAGTAGTGTACATCTTAAACTATATTTATTATTTTACAATCTGACAAATAACTAAAAATATTATCTACATCGACGTTTTCTCCCATTATTTCTGCAATCTGCGCTGAGCCAAAATATCTACGTCTTTGGTCTAAGTATTTTGAACATTCTAGTAATATGTGATTTATTGTAAGTTGTGCCCCGCATTGTTCGCAAGTTGATTCTAAAATTTTATTAAAATTTAATTTCCAAAAAATTGAAAAAATTCAAATCATATTTTAAAAAATAATTTTCCAAAAAAATTTAAACAGAAAAATTGTAAGTTTTTTTTTGCAAAACACTTACCTACTCTAAAAAAAAGAACTCCTTCAATTTTCAGCTGAACCAAAATGTGTAGCAATTAGTTCAAATTTGAGCAGAATGTCAAGAAGAGTTTGATTAATTGAGCATTGATTCACTTGTTCGTTACTCTTTTAATTTGTCCACCAGTCAGTTTTCAGAAATGTTTTTTTAATGTCTTTTGAGAAATTATTTGTACCAGAAGTATAAGTAGATTGAAATTTGGATTTTGGAATTTTTATTCCCCCCCCCCCCTCCCCCAGAAAAAAATGACAAAATCGTCTCCAAGTTGGTATAATTTTTCATGTCACAAGTTCGACGAGACACCTTGTATAAAGTTTGAAGAGGCATTAACGTGAAGGATTACCAAAGTTTTAAAAAAAGGTGACGATTTTTACGAAGCTGTGTCATGCTACGCTACACAAGTGCCAGCTGACATGTCGTGTACGTACGTGTCAGATGGATATCGTGACGGAGTTGGCGAGTCATCATTTATAGTATACGTAGGTTTAGGTGCCCCTTACCTAGCGCACCATGTAGGGTCTGCTATGTGACTCTTTTTGCCAGAAACGAGCTCGAAGGAGGATTAGAACAAGGTGCGAGTGTTTTAATAGGGTAAAGGCTGCGTTTGGAATTTTTTCCCAAACGAATGTCGTACCTGTAAGAGTTGAGAAGTTGTCGAAAAATATAAATTTACCGAAACTACGATACTCGAGAAATTTCACGTGGGCTGGTTTGTGTTATCTTTGTTAAAATGAAATGTAGTACACGTGGATGTAGAATGTGTTTGAAGAGGATTAGGCTTAATTTTTCGGATGTGGGTTTGATCAAAGGTGGATTTTTTCAAATTTTGAAATAGGTAATTTGATTTGTGGAGAAAACATACCTATTTATATAAAACCTTCATCGGTCTTCAAAGGTATTCTAGAAAAATTTTCACTTCTATTTTATTGGAAAATTGAGATGAATCTTCGTTAAAAATAAATAAGGTACATCCACCGAAGTGCAAATCAGCAGGGTAAGGTCAAAAGAAAAGATCAATATAGCTGGTTATCTGGCATCAGAGTCGAATAAATTTTCAATTCTCGAGTAAAACTTGACGTTTTAGACGAATTAACGTTTTCGAAATTAGTCGCAGCAAAAAGGCTCGCACAGAAACTAGTCACTGCAGAATTATGACAGAGAGTAAAGGGATAAAAAAAATTGATCCTCGAAAACACGCCTTGGTATAGCTTTTTATACCTTAAAATACTATTGTGAACACGTTATTAGTTCGGTTCGAGTGAAACGTTCAACTTTCCAGTTTCCAACCAACTTTACTTTTTACGTGTATGAGTATGTTGATAGAAGGCAGACAGAGTAGGGGGGAAAATCTCATTATCGATCGACATCTCCGTCGTGGACAGGTCCTTGGTCCAACGTACATGTAGAATTTGGAGAAAGGGTATCGAAAAAAATCCTCCAGGCTACCGTCGTACTAGAAAACACGAGTAGTAAATTTTTTAACAAAAGGATGAGAGTTCCAAAAGTAAACAAAATGCTGCCTTTGGAGAAATAGAAAAGCTAGAATATTTACGTACGTGATAAAAATGGTAAAACTCGATACGTACGTATGCACGTATGCTTATTGATAAATAGTATATCGAGTGACTTTATTTTTGGTAGAAATTCGAGAGAGCCTATAGAATTGAATTTCGAATCGAGAAAATAAAATTTATTTCGAGAGAAATTAAAAAGGCTCAGTGGTCTCTGTGGATATAATCTTCTCTTAGGCTTCTGCAAAGTTCCAAATAATTATGTTTTTTTTTTCAATTTTAATGAACTCTGAATTCAAAAAAAAAAAAAAAAAAAAAAAAACATGAAGAAATTCGTACTTACAAAAATTCAGGTGAATAAAATTTGGAAATTTGATAAATTAAAAAAAAATTACAAACTGTAAAAATTGATAAAAATTTTGAAGTTTGGTAAATTTGCAAAATTTAAGGCCTGATTTGGAAAATTTGATATTGAAGAAATGGTGAAATTTTCAGTTTAGTAATCTAACTTTAAAATTAAAAAAAAATTGAGCAAATTGAAAGATTTTATAATAAGAATGGAAATTCAAAAAAGTTTTTGAAGTTTTAAACTGAACGAAATTCGTACAAAAATGGATGTGAATAAAACTAAAAATTTAAAATTGTACATAAAAAGAAAAATCAATAAATTTAAATTCAAAAAATACCTGGATAATACATTTTCTAAAATGAAATTATCTGTACAAGATCGCAAAGAAAATACAACTTTTAAAGATTGAAAAAATTAATTAAAATTTCACCAATTGAAGAAAAACTGAAAAATTTGTATAATTTTGAAGCTTTATAAATTTTACTTTAGCGCTTGTAAAAAATTCGAAAAAATTGATAAATTAAAATTCAAAAAAACAGATGATATTGAAAAAAATAAAAAATTGAAAATTTTGGGCGAATTAATGTTTTATAAAATTTAAATGTGTACAAAAAAATTCGTAAACTATATAAAAATTTTAAAAAAAAACTTGAAAAATTCGAAACATATGTGAAAATTTTGAAGAAAAAAAATGAATAAAATAATTTTACAAATTTGAAAAAAAAAATAAAAACTGAAGAAATTGAAAAATTCTGAAATCTAAAAATTCGAAAAATTCTATAAGTAAATTGAAAATTTTTAAAAAGTGAAATTTCAGAGGTAGATAATTTGAACAAGATTTAAAATGTTTGTGGCTATAATTTGAAAATTTTGAAAAAAATTATTTAAAAAAAATTACTTATAAGATTGAAATTTAAAATTTTGTATTTTTTTACCTACTTACTTGTTTGAAATTGAAAAAAAAAAATCAACCTTGAAATTCCTACAAAATTATATTATGTAGAATATAAAAAATGATAAGATTGAATTTTTCAAGTTCGAATAAATAATTTTTGAAATTCATACAAATTTTAAATATTTCTATTCTTTGTTACCTGAAATGATTTGTTCAAAATTGAAGAAAAAATAAATGAAAAAATACCTACAAAATTTTGAAAATTTGTGCAAAATTCATTAAAAATTGTAAAATGAAAAGAACTAACAGCATTGGATTTTCAAACCTCAAACAAATTTGAAAAATTCAAATTAAAAAAAAAACAAATTGAAATGATTTGTGCAAATTGATACAAAATTTATACGAAATTGTAAAATACAAAAATTCATAAATTCTAAATTTTAAAGTTTTAAATGTTGGTAATACTTTTAAGTTGTAGAAATTCTAATTTGAAAATCGTAAAATTGTGCAATGAAATGATCTCTAAAATAGGAAAAATTGTAAAATTGTAAAAATCTCATTCCTTAAATTGTAACTAAAAAATGAAAAATTCACTGATTTGACACATGGATAAAAAAAATTATAAATTGAAAAAATTATTAATTTAAAAAAAGAAAAAACGTGAAAATACAAGTTTTCAAAATTATTTACAATTGAAATTTAAACATTTGAAAACATCTTGTAAAAAACATTGGAAAATTTTTCTAAATTTTTGAAATTCGTGGCAAATTTTGAAATGTTGTGAATAAAAAGAAAATTTGAAAAAAATCATTCAATTTTTAAAATTTCAACAAAACTAAAAAAAAAATTGAAAAAATTCAAAATTTTCCGAATAAAAGTTTGGAAAAAGCGTTCAATTTATAAAATTTCAACAAAACTAAAAAAATTGAAAAAATTCAAAATTTTCCGAATAAAAGTTTGGAAAAAGCGTTCAATTTATAAAATTTCAACAAAACTAAAAAAATTGAAAAAATTCAAAATTTTCCGAATAAAAGTTTGGAAAAAATCGTTCAATTTATAAAATTTCAAAATTTGTACTACAACAAAACTAAACTAAAATCAAAAAACGCCTAGCAGTCAAGATACTCCGCGACAGCCGAATTTTTTTTCTTCAAGTTAGTGTACCACTTTGAAAACGTTTTCATCCATGGTATTTCAGTTTCAATATCAGTTTTAACTTCAAATTCAGTTTAAAAATGTCTGGTTTTTGTCTTCAGTTTTAGTTCCTCTCTGCATTGAAGATTTCATCTTCAGATGGAAGCTCCGCCCCCATACCCCTGTTGAGGCTCCTACCCAACCTCCTCATCACTTTCAGCTCTTAGGATGGGGGCTCCGTCCCCATACCCCCGCGTTGGGAACTTCGCCCCCCAACCACCTCGTCACTTCCAACTCTTCAGATGGGGGCTCCGCCCCCATGCCCCTATTGGGGGCTTCACCCTCAATAGGGACATGGCAGGAGAGGATTGAGGGCTTCGCTCTCAATCCCCTTCACACTTTCAGCTCTTCAGACGAGGGCCAACACACCAAAAAAGAGGTTAAAACGTGAAAATGTCTGATTTTTGACCCTGTACGGGGGTCAAATGGTGCTCAAAAGTCGAAACTCCCAAAAGACACATCAGTGACCTCTACTGACCCTACATCCCAAATTTTGATTGTTTAGGTCTTTTAGTTTGGGCTGTAGGCTGTTCAACGCGTCAGAAAAGACAGGTTAAAACTTGAAAAATATTGATTTTTGACCCTGTTTAAAGGTCAAAACCTACAAAAGGCACAGGGTCAAGAACTCGATCTATGATAAAAATTTAGGCCTCCCAGCTCCATTTGGGGGGTCTGTAGCCTGATCAACGTGAAAAAATGACCTCAAAATCCACTTTTTGGGCCCTAAAATGGGGTGTGGATGACTTGGGAAGCTGAAATTTGGATACAGTGGAGACAATCAGAGTCACTATTGTTGGTAAAAATTTCAAATCATTTTGTCAAATTGGGGCCTCTTTAGAGCCCCTTCAAAAAGGCCCCCCCCCCCAATTTTGGGGCTCAAGGGTTAAAAACTCCAAAAGGCACCTCAGTGACCCTTACCTATCCTAAATACCGAATTTTAGCATCCAAGGTCATTTGGTTTGGGCTGCAGGCTGATCAACGTACCGGGAAGCGAGAAAAAACATGAAAAATTGTGAAAAATCTTGATTTTTGACCCTTGACAGGGGTCAAAGGGGGCCCAAAAGTTGAAACCTACAAAAGGCACATCAGGGGCACAAACTTTATCCATGATGAAAATTTTGGATTCCCAGCCTCATTTGGGGGGTCTGTAGCCTGATCAACGTGAAAAAAATGACCTCAAAATCCACTTTTTGGGCCCTAAAATGGGGTGGGGATGACTTAGGGGGCTGAAATTTGACTATGGTGTAGGTAATTAGGGTTCTCATCCCTGGGGCAAGTTTCAAAAAATTTCATGATATTGGGGCTCCCCCGCACCCCCCTCAAAAAGGGGTCATAACCCCAATTTTGAGTTAGGGTCCCAAAAATTTGTTTGCATCATTCCTACCCCGAGGGGACCCTACATATCAAGTTTGACCTCATTTGACATGTTAGGCTCGGCCCCAGAGTTCCAAAAGTAGGGGTAAAATTATAAATAAATATATATATATATAAATATGTGACATGTGACAGATCGTCATCTTTTGGTCCCAAACGTCAACAAATGGGGTCAGAACTCTTTTACCCCCCCCCCCCCCCCCTCCTTCTAAATCAGGGTCGGACACAATAGCCTAAATTTAAAAAAAAATGAAAAATTCAATTTTTTGTAAATTAATTTAGATAGGTATTAGGTATACATATATGAATTTTAAATCTGGCGGACACTTCTTTTCGAGACACCCTGTATAACATCCTTTCCTCGTATCTCATCGTGCATCGTAAAAGTCGAGTAATCGTACCACGTAGGTAAATCTTGTCCAGACTCGATTTATCTCGGAATTATTTGTTATCGTGTATTATGTGTGACGTCTCAACTCTCATTCGAATAATTTAAGTATGCCACACCTCGCTCGCAGAGTGTACCCAAGACGAACAAGTTGCAAAAGTTCATCATGTCAGGGAACTTGTTACAGGAGTATGTACTCGTACTCGTCGTCACGAAGTGCCTCTCTTCTCGTTCGTCTCGTTAGAACGGTACGTACAACTCATCGTACGTATTTATTTCCACCGATACTCTGCGACGACACACAGGTACCTCGTAATTCGCGCCTGAAAAAACCCCTCGCAAGCTAAAAAACCAGCTTCGGGCTTCGCCTTCGTTATAAACAACGAAACGCGAGTAACTGAGTAAGTACGTATTCGACGTAGTTACATAAATACGCCATTAGCGAAAAAGCAAAAAAAAAAAAAAAACACGAAAATTCCACCTTATGAATGAGATAGCGAAGTTCATCGTACCGAGGAGCGTGCGAGAGAGCAGGGGAGGCAAAGAGAGGAACGTAACGAGAGTGAAAAAAATACGATACGAGCTACGAGGAAGAAGGATAATTTTATCGGCTAATTCGCCCGTTGAGGATTTACTAAAGCTGTCATTTAGTTTATAAAATGAAAATTGACGTAATGAATTAGGTAAATTAAACGACGAAAGGAAAACTTTGCAATGTTTTACAAAAGAACGAACGAACGTGAGCGTGGCTCGGCTCGACTCGAGCAGCAGGGACCTGCGAGTACCTATTTTTACGAAAGTTCTCCTCCCACCGTCCCCTGTCATCGATCTCATCGCCGAGGTTTAAAGGTTGTGAAAAATTACGTACGAGTCTTCGTCCATACTCGGTCTTTCCCACTCAGTTTATACGGTTAAAGGAGCAAATAACTTGTAACGAGGGTGGCTTTTGAAGTTTTTATACGCTTTGATTAAAATATCAATCACCGTGGGCTGTAAGGACGACTTCAGAATGGACGATCGTGCATCGATGAGCATTACAGACGACGTGCTACCTAAAATTACACCTATCTATAAAATTTACGACTGGTTTGCCTGCAAAAGCTGCCAATGTCGAAGGACTCATATATTATAAGGCAGTATTTATATGGGGTACTGGGTACTCTCGTGTAGTAAAAACAACAGAGCACCTTGTTCATCCTTTAGATATTTATATATTTTCAATCTGATCTAAATATATACGAATACCTACCTACTATTAATATCAAATAAATTAATCATCCCTTATTTTTTTCCCAACAGGCCGGAGGCAGAGGAAATAAAAACCGAGGCGCAGTTAAAGACGAAAATAATGCGGTAGACGATGTCGACTTAAGAGTACTTGTTCATCAAAGCCAAGCAGGATGTATAATTGGAAAAGGAGGCGGAAAAGTCAAAGAATTACGAGAGGTAAAGAATAATACCGAAAAAAAGAATTTTTGAAGTGATCTGATCCCTTCCCATCTCCCTTGCCTTTCTTCAGCCTATTTCTCTTCTGTGCGTATTTACCACGCGTTTGTTATACAAATAGGAAGAGGATAAAGATAATGGTAGCGCGTGGCATCCATTTTTTTTTTGCTACCTTTTTTGGCGCCCTTGACATCGCCTCCTGGCGTCTTATTTTACTGCTTTTTTATGCGTGTCAACGTATACTAAAGCTTAGAGGCATTGTGTAGGATTGTTATCGAAGTAAATTCAACATTTTTATACGATCTGAACCGATTTTGGAAGTCGATGACTTGGTTCGAAGGAGGCTGAAGGGAGCGGGATCTTGAACTCGTGAATATTTGAAATATGAATAATTTGGTTTACTATTTTGATGGGGTTGAATATTCGAGAATGGTGAAATATAAAAAAACTATAAAAAAATTATTCGAGGCGATTCGATGACTTGTGGAGAGGTAAAGGATGAAATCTTCGAAATGTGTCGTTGAATTAATCGTACAGAAAAATGGGGTTGCTATGGTGGATGTGGTAAGGCAAAGGGAGGGGGTAGTTTACGATATTTCGGATTTTAATTTTTATTCGTTTTGTGAAATTTGATTCAAAGACTAATGTGGATTTAAAACTAAAACGAAATGGGTCATTTAATTATATGTACTTTGAAAGTTTTATTGTTTTGTAGATTTGTTTTTGAGAAAAAACGAAACTGGGTCCTTTTAGAATATTAATATTGAATCGAATAGTATACGATTAATTAGTAATTTTTGGATTATAATGAACGACAGTCGTTGAATGTATTAAAAATCGAAGTGATTATAAACGTAAATTAATTTGAAGATGATTTTTTTTTCCTGAAGAATTCCTTTTGAAAATTTTACTCTGGAAAATTCTCAGTCAGAAAATTGGCAATGTCAATTCTTTAAAAATCCAATGAATTGATATGTTTTCAATTTTTTCTGCTTTAGAAAAAAAAACAAGAAATTTTTATTTTTTTTGAAAATTAGCGAAATTAAGTTTCTTTCTCAATATAAAATCGAATTCTTGAAAATTGATCACTCAAAAATTGATTTGACAAAAAATCAATAAATCGAAAATCGAATTACTTATCAATAGTCGAGTTTTAAACATAGAAAAAATATTGCTTTTTTTTTGTTCAAAATAGGTAATTATAAAGTTTATGAACATTCTAAGAAGTTTTTTAAATTTTTTTTTTAAATATGAATTTTAAAAAAATGATATCATTATATAATAGAAAATCTAATCGATGGAAAATTTTTGGTTCTAAAATCGAATTTAGAATATTATTGAAAAAATATTGATTTTTTTGAGATTATCAAGTTTTTTTTTCTACAAAAATTGCAATTTTTTTTCTCCAAAATGAATTTTTAAAACTAATACTCATTGTCCCAAAATTTGTAGTTTTTAAATATATTTTTAGTAAAATTTCATCAAAAATTTTCCTCGATGATATTAATTTTTTTTTTTTTTACTATTCTTTACGACGTTTAGATGGATAAAAAATCCAAAATCAGTTATGAAAAAAATAATCACAAAAATTGAAAAATCGAATTAATCATTTTTTTTTTAAATTAAGAATTTTTCAAAACTGTTTGGTTTTTTTTTGTTATTCGAGAGGGGGGGGGGGTAGGTCGAAATTTTTTTTTCGAATAATAAATTTTTGAAAACGACGTTAAGTACTCCAAAAATGGATTAGTCCATAATTCGATATTTGGACATTTTTAGAAAGAAAAAATTGTTGAAATTTTTTAGCAGGGATTTTCTTGAAAACTTTGCAACAAAATTTTTAAAAAAATACCTAATGAATGAACAGAAATATTTATTTTAAAAATTAGAAATTCCTTTCACAAATTTTTAAAATGTAATACTCATATTAGATTCAGAAAAAAAAATTAAAATTGATAATAATCGAACATTCAATGGTTGGATTAAAAATTGATTAATCAGTGGATAATACGTAGAAATTGAAAAAATACTGACAATTTTTCTTCAAAATAGGTTTTCCAACTTCATAAATGAAATTTTGTTGAAATTCTTCACGAAGAATCGTTTTTTGGTCTTGGTAAAAAATTGAAAAAAAATCGAAATCGTTTTTTTTTACTTAATCCTAAAAATTTGAAAACATGGGTAGGTACAAATTTTTTAAAATTGAAAAAAAAAATTTAAATATTGAAAATCCAGAATTTTTAAAAGGCAATCCAATTTTGAAAAAATAAAATGAAAAAGTCCAACAAAATACTTATTAAAACGTTGGAAAAAATAAATTTACATGGAAATGGCATTAACAGAAAAAATTTTAAAAATAAGAAAAATATGTCTGACAAAATGCCCAAAAGTCTTTCCTGACGTAATTTCTTATAGTTTTATCGTCGTAAATACATAGGTACTTAGCTACTTACTATGCCAAAAAAAAAAATGAAAAGATTGATTGATTGATGAAAAAATGGATTTCTATCCAATTAAAATACGAATTGTTTAGAAATTGGTTGATGAAAAGCCGAATGATTTGAATCGAAAAAATATCAATTTTTTCTTCAAGACGAATTTTTATATTTTATTCAGAGAATTTTTTCAACTAAATTTTTTCAAAATCTCTTATATGTGACCCGGCACGTTAAAAGGGACCTAGTAGGTAAAAAATCGATTTTCACTTTTTTGGTGTTCTGAGGTCCATTCACCAAAGTCTATCACCTGAATCACTAAAAACTTCGAAAAAGTCAATATTTTCAATCGGCATGACAAAAGGGACATAGTAAATCTGTAATCTCTGTGGTTTTCGATGTATTTTTCATCTTATGATCACCTATCACACGAAATCTTCATAATTTAACCTAAAATCAATGTTACATTTGTTATCAGTAAACTTCAAAAATTTACTTATCACAATTTTTTTCCCCTTTTTTGGCAACACTGAGTTTGGTCAAATTTCCCTTGCGCCATTATACAAAAATGTTCGCTCATAATTATTTTTTTAATATTGGAAAATATTTCACTTATACCCAGTAACAATTCCCCAAAGTTTTAGAAAAATAGGTCCATTCGTTCCAGAGATATTCATTTCCAAAGTTTGTTTTTACTCTCCTGAAAAATTTGTAAAATACCTACTATGTCCCTTTTAACGTGCCGGGTCACATTATTATGATGCACAAATTTTTAAAAATCGGAATAAATTTGTAACTAAAAAAATCTAAATTTTTATGATTTTACCTAATCTTTAAAACAATTTTCTGTGATGATTTTAAAAAATGTCGTCCTAAACATTTGAAAATTTCATGAAATTTATTTCGAAATGTAATCGATAAAAAATTGATGGATCAAAAGTCGAGTAGGCACTATAAATTAAAAGAACGTAACATTTTTTCAAATTGAATTTTTGAAATTTTTTTACGAGCTATTTTTCTGAATTTCACTTGAAAGTTTGAAAGAATTTTTTTTTTTTTTAATTTTAAGAGAAATTTAAAATCGAACATTTTGAAATCGATTAATCAAAAAAATCAACCATCCAAATCAACAAAATCTAAACACCCTCATTTTTTAACAAAAATTTTCGTATCCAAATTAGAGGTGATCGTCAAGCTTCTATAAACTGACGAAGGCCAGAACTCGAGCCAGGGTCGTAGTGCCATCGCCTTTAATATCTTAAATAGACAACATTTCGACGAGGCTTTTTTATAGCTCGCTGAAGTGTCCTTTAAAATGCCTGTCTGCTTCTTTTCTCAACCAATTGTACATAAATTGGCAACGTTTTATAGGCACTTGGCGAGTAAATTTTTTTCTGCCATTTTGGAGTATTTTATTATCGCCTTGTATTGTGTATTGTATTTTTTCGCCTTATATTTACATTTTATTTGTCCAACGCAACGGTGTGAATTTAATGGATAATGTTGTTGTTTGCAGAAAACCGGAGCTAGAATTAAAATCTATTCGAATTGTTGCCCAGACAGTACGGATCGCGTTGTACAACTGACTGGCGCCAGCAGCACGGCCATCGAATGTTTGAAAGAAATTTTAGAATTAATCAGAACAGTGAGTATGAATTTTTCTCGTCTAATGCTTCCTCCCCCTCGGTCCATCTTATCTAATGTACATGGTTGGAAAAATTTATTACGTCTCGTCTGCGAATATGCGAGAAGTTCGAGCCGAGTTAGGATGTTTTATGACGGTTGGGTTTCATCTTTGCCTTGAATTCAACGTTAATTTTTTTACAAAATTGACGAAATGGGGGTAGGTGTTTGGCTTGGGTTTCAATTTTACTAAAATGGTTGCTGGGATTTCTTTTTTCTCGTTATTTATGAAATTTTTTCGAACTTGAAATTGGATTGGATTGAATTGAAAATCAATCTAGGTGAATGATGGTATCGAGAACAAAATTCAAATACGAAATTTAGTTCTGTTCGAGTAACGAATTTTTTAAATTTTACAGCAAGCGCCGATCAAAGGACCAGACAACCCATACGACCCGAATAACTACGACGACTACTTCGCCGACGAATACGGTGGCTATGGCAGCGGAGGCAGCGGTCCAGCATTCGACGCTGGTCGAGGACCAATGCGTGGAGGTCCCGTAGGTAGAGGCCCACCAGCTGGACGATTCGGTGGTGGACCACCACCGCGAGGAGCTCCTCTTGGAGGGTGAGTGATCCCAAAATTCTAAAATATTCTACAACCTCCTATTGAAATACTCCAGGTCCAGACGTATTTCAATTTCGAATTTCTCAAATTAATTCTATCATTCAAATTGACTCATCCTGAGATTTTTTTTTCTTATTTCAGACCGCCTGCTCGTGGCGGCTACAGAGGTGGCTACGGCGTCGAGGATTGCGATTATAACAGCGCCGGTGGCGGAGTCGGCGTCGGCGGTGCTTCGGGAATCGGTGGTGCTCGCCCGGATTTGATGGAAGGTTGCTCGCCGATGGTGTTGTTTGCGGGTGAAGAAGAACTAGATTACAATATGCCTCCGGCTCCAAGAGGTATGACCGGTATAGGCAACGGCGCCGGTCCCGGTACTCGAAGTTCTACTCAAGTGACTATTCCTAAAGATGTAAGTGTTCGAAATTCGTACATTGGAGTTTCTCGTGTGATCGAAAGGTTGAAAAACGAATTTATGATTGATTTGTAATCTGGAACCTGAAAGAAAATTTGATTCCCAATAAGTGAGTATGAAAAATGGAAAAATGGACTAACCAGTGAATCAATTCAAAAATCCAATTTTTGAATGACAAAAAATGTCTTTCAAGTTTTGAACACAAACTGGAATTGTCTGGCGGGTTACGTGGGGTTTTGGAAAAAAGAAAAAATTATGTCAAAAATTCAATAAAAAATTGAAATTTTTAAACTTTTTCAAGGTCCCAATCGAAAAATTTTCAAACAAAAGTTGTGTATTTAGATCTCTGAAGTAATTTTGGTTATTAAAAAAATTTTGAGTACACCATTCCTTTCCCTCTATTTTTGAATTATACGTATGAAAATCATGTAGTAGGTATAAAAAAAATTATTACGCATGTATACGTTTAATGCAAAATTTGAGAGGGAGGAGTGGTCCAATCAAAATTTTTGTAATAATCAAAATTATTCTAAAGACTTCAATTTACAACTTTTGTTTGAAATTTTTTTCAGTTGGGACCTTAAGTACAGAGATATAGGCCCGTATTTTAAAAATTTCCTTATACTTAAGGCGAAGCGTTCTTACACAGGCCAAGTAGTTTTGTTTATTTTTTCCATACAAATAAATGGCTGCTCGATGTAAATTGACACGATACGTGTGAAATCGCCTCGCCTTAAGGTCAATGTTTGCTTAAGCAAATTTTTAAAATACGGGCCATAGATTTTTTGTAAAAAAGGGCTAATTTTCCTTTACAAAAACCTCCATATCTTTGTACCTAAGCCCCCAATTGAAAAGATTTTCAAACAAAAGTTGCATATCAAGGTCTTTGGAACAATTTTGGTTATTACCAAAATTTCGATTGGACCATTCCTTCTCTTGAAATTCTGCATTATACGTACGCTTGGGTGATAATTATGTATCATACATGTGATTTTCATACGTAAATTGCAAAATTGGAGGGGAAGGAGGGGTCCAATCAACATTTTTGTAATAACTAAAATTATTCCTGAGATCAAAGTACACAACTTTTGTTTGAAATTTTTTTCAATTGGAGCCATTTTTTTTTAAACATCAAAATTTTTAAATGGATTTTCGACGAATTTTTTTTTAATTTTCTGTTTTTGATAGGATATATTTTCTCTACCTACTTTATGGAAATCAAATTCTATCAGTTTTCCAAAAAATCTCTACCTCTTCACTTAAAGTGCCAATCAAAAAAATTTTCAAACAAAAGTTGTACATCAAGAGCCCAGAATTAATTTGGTTATTACAAAAATTTCGATAGGACCCCTCCCTGCCTCCCGTCCAATTTCGCATATTACATATGAAAATGGAAAATCGCTATTGGTGGAGAGAGAATAGTCCAGTCGAAATTTTTATAATAAACAAAATTACTCCAAAGATTTCAATCTACAATCTTTGTTTGAAGAATTTTTATATTCATGCTCTAGGTGCAGAAATAGTTTTTTTTTTTTTTTGGAAAAAGTATGTACTCTTGAAAAAAGGGAACCTTAGCTCATTAAAAAAAAAAAAAAAAAAAAAAAACTTTCTAGATTACAAATCGATTATGGCATCTTTTCAATCCCACGAACAACTTTTTTCATTGGCTGCACTATTAATGAGAGAATATCGGAGAATTAATATAACTTTTGATTTCAGTTGGCTGGTGCTATCATCGGTAAAGGTGGCACTAGAATACGTAAAGTACGTATCGAGTCCGGAGCCGATATCACGATCGATGAACCTCTGCCCGGTTCTAACGACAGAATTATCACAATTACCGGTTTATCGAACCAAATACAAATGGCGCAGTATCTCTTACAACAATGGTATGTTTTTATAGTTCATCTGCTATGGGATCATGTTTCATGTACAAGGATACGGAATATTAATTATTAATCGAGATCGAGACGCGATAGAGGTGCAAATAACGAATACTGAGGCTTTTCGATGGGAAAGCGTGAGGGTATCTGGCAATTTTTGAAGGTGCATGACTGGAAAATAAATTCAACTAAATGAGAAGGTAAACGTGATAATGGTTCTCGCAAATTTGCACCTCGACTCGTCTCGATCTATCCAACTAACCAAGCTCGACTCTTACACTACGTGGCCTAAATATTAACAACTCCTAACAACAGCATGTTTGTGTACGCTAAGGTTGTATGGAAGACTAGTGATTTTGTTGTTGTGATTGATTTTTGCTAACAAGAAATCTCTAGTCCTCTTACAAAATGGCTGTAAATTACTATACGGTGGCGATACGTGCGGCAGCTGGCGGTGTTTTTTTCATTTGTTCGAATGTTTTCATTTCTCTCATACTCTTTCGTTTCTATACGAATGCCTGGTGTGCATGATTATTGCTTTAACTTTTTTCTTAACGCTTTGAAATAATTATGTTAATTGACGAAGCTATCGATGCCAAGGGGCAGATTGATTTTTGGGTGCTTGAATGTGGAAAATTTTCGCTTTATTTGGGAAGTTATTTTTTTTTTCTATCTCAGATGACATCTCTCTGCATGCGAGATTTGATGCAAATTCTGTGACATTTTGAAGCAATCGAGATCTCAAAATGAATTTTGTCCTAAATTTGATGATTTTTTTTTTTAAATTAACGAAGTCATTTGAACTGAATTTTTTGCTTATGGTGGGGGAGGGTGTTGAAAGGGAAATGTAACGATAGCTTCGTTATTTTTTTACTGGCATTGTGGTTCTGAACTAATATATTTTTTATGAAATTTATGGTCTGGCTTTGATAACCGCTTTATTACATTTTATTGTATAATGTTTTGTTATGAAAAAATTTTGTGTAATTTTTTATTGGTATTTTCATTTAATCCTCATTTGAAAGGTCTTTAATTTTTGTATTTTTTTCTAGTTTTATGGTTAAGACTGTTTTGTATTTTTAATTTTTAGTTCTACGAATTCATCCTATAATAATCAAGTATTGGATGTTTTTCCCCAAAAAATTTCACCATTTTATTTTTCTATTTTTTATTTGAAAATATTTAACTGGGGAAGCAGAAATTTGCCTTTTGATAGATTCTTCTCTCGTATGGAGACCTCTTATTATGGCATTAGTCTTATAAATTTTTTTTGATCATTTTGCTGCCATCGAGCTTAAAATTCTCCTGATTTAGATAAATTTTAATTTTTTTTTTTCATTCATTGAATCGTACATATTGTTTTTTTTTTAACTTTGATGAATTCTTAATTCTTAGGTCTATTAAATGACTTTTTCCCCTAAAATTTCAGACTTTTTCATTTTTTTTTAAATTTTGTAGAAAAGGAAAATTTAAAAAAATGTATTTCATGTATTCTATGTTTTTTTTTTTTTTTTTTTAAATATTGAAATTGTATTTTATTTATTTACCTATTTATATTTTATTTCGAAATTTATTTCCAAAAAATCAGATGTTGAGTGATTTTTCTCAAAAATTTCAAATTTTAAATTTTTTTTATATCTGTATGTATTTTTTTTATTTTTCTATTGATTTGCTTTGAACATTTTTTCTTGAATAATTAGGTATTCATTGAACCCCTCCTTTCCACTCAGTATTTTTTTTTTGGTCAATTGTTCGTCCTCTAATAATGAGGTATTGAGTTATTTTTTTGAAAACTCAATCTTAAATAATTAAATATCGATTAATTTTTTCCCTATAAATTTCACTTTTTCATTTAATTTTATTATTTTTCATCAATTTTTCATTTGAAAATTTTATTTGGAAAAATATTGTTTTGGTTTCATATTGATCTGTTGTTGTTGTTTTTTGCAAATTCATAAAATAATCAGATATTAGGTGATTTTTTTTTTCTCAAAAATTTCACACTTCAATTTGTTTTATTTGGAAATTTTAGGTAGAAAGGGGAAAATCCAAAAAATATATTTTCATTGTTTTTCATTTTTTTTTTTTTTTTTAATAAATCAGATTCAATTTTTTATTACTTTTTGATATCATTTATATCTAATCTACCTATATTTATTTATTTTTTTCTTGTTCACTTTTCTTGAAAAATATTTTATTTATTTGTAAGATGGTAAAGGTAAAATTCTATTGTACTTAATATTATAAGATGCATTTTGAGCTAATTGTTAACCACGCTTTTAACTTGAATTCTAATGTTATGTACCTATTAAAATTTCATGTATAGGTTTAGGTATCATTCATTCATAGTAATATCCATTATTTTATCACGTGATTACCTCAGATTCGTGCATATTTCGAACTCCGACTAATAATTCGTTTTGTTTTTATTTTTGCAGTGTACATCAGAACGCCAAAGGAGGCGGAGGAGGAGGTGGTGGCGCACGTCGTTATTAAATTATTTTATTAAAGTAGAATGAAAAAAAAAAGAATGTTTCCTGTCGTGTGTTTTTTATACGTTTATTTTCATGATACGTGCTGCTTCTTCTTGTTAGACTTAAATACGTAGAATAGGTATAAGAAATGAAAAAGAGAGATTCTATTTTATATCGTATCCTTATATATTATCATTTTAAGTGCTTCCGTATTATATTTTAAATTATCTAAGAAAGGAAATGAGCACTTTCTTTAGCATAATTTTAGTATTATAATTTAAGAAGTAAATTATTTCTCATACGTCGAGTCAAATTCAACCGATCGTACGTAATTTTAAAGAAGTCGTATTTACGTCTGTGTATTTCCCCCCTCTTTTTTTACACAAGTTCTTTAATAAAGAAATGACTTGAAAGGTGTTTTGAATTTTTGCAATGGATGAATTATGTGTTTTTGAGGTCTCCAGCTACGAAGAGAGTATTAATATGTGGTTTAATCGTCTCTAAATTAGACATTCTGTATCGTTACACTCAAAATAGTGCTGTTTCTCTCAAGGTAGCTCTTAATTGCTCATATTTGACTCAAAAGGATGGTTTTAAGACTGATTTGAGGCCAGAAATGGATTCCTCGTGTCGAAAAACGTAACTATAGGCTTCCTTAACGATCATATTACAAAGATTTCCTCTTTAAATTGGATATTTTGTATCATTGAGGCGAATTTTTACCCTCAAAATGGTGGTTTTTCTCTCGAGGTAGCTCTTAATTGCTCATATTTGACTCACACAATGATTTTAGGGCTGATTTGATGCCAGAAATGGATTTCTCGGGTCCAAAAACATAAATGTAGGCTTCCGTTCCGATCATAAAAGGATTATGTCAAAATTTTCAATCAGGAATATGAGACCTCTTAGTATGTTATACTCGCCTAATGAAATGGTGCCATTTTGCATCGGATTTTGAACCGTTTCGCTTGCTCACGATCATGTCGTATGGGTTGCATATCTGCTCGAATAAGGCAAAACTCACTGGTACCAGGAGTAGAACAGAAGACCTCTTGGTGTTTTATATTCTCCTAATGAATGTGGACCTTTTTCTGGTCAAAATGAAACCTTGGTTATATCGTGTCGTTTTGGTTGCATACCTGTCTTGAAACAAGGCATAAAAGGGGATGTCGAAATTCAGCCTAAATGAAAGGAATTTTTAGGATTGACAGTGGATTTTTTTTTAATATAAATAAATTGTAAATAAGAAAGACGTTATTTAAATACGAATTTAATTGCAAATCATTTCTTAACATTACGTAAAAATTTATTAACCGTAGACATTACATTGGTTGGCACAATTTCCGTGAGTGTTTCAAACGTTCGTTTATCTTCGGTCAACATTAACAAAATATTTTTACCGTGGGTTCTGCGAACAGGTAAATTACATTAAAATAATTTTTCAAATGACCTAACGACTGAAAAAAATCGAAAGTACCTCGTTTGCGAATTGCCATCCATTAAAAATCGAACAGCTGTCGTTAAAATGGCCTCTTTTCGTTCTTTGGGCAAAGCTAGGATCTTGGCTGGTCCATATAGCTCGACCATTTTACACATAAGTCTGGCTGTCGTTGCTCTGACCAAAGCGTTCGGGTGGCTGGAAAAAATTGAACTGAGTACTCGAAGAAAAATAATACATTTTTCAAAGGTGACGACATTTACCTGCTTATTTTTTGAGTTAAAATTACAGTACATTTGGAAAATTTGATATTTTCGATCATGGCGTCTAATGCTCGATTACTATCTTCTCTCAGGAACTTATTCGTATCGGCTGTTCTTAAAAATAAAACTTGAGATAATTCTTCGATATCCTGAAACATTCGAACGGTTTAGAAAAATATTATAGAATGAGTTAAGTAGGTATTTTTCAAACCTACCTGATTAGAAATTTTATCAAAACATTTGAAAATATTTTCAGCAGATAGGCAAGCTGCCCTGGCGACTTGAGATCTCAAATTTCGTATCTCCTTAGCGACTGCTATCACAAACGTATGCAAACAAGGAGCTAAATATTTACTATGGTGCCTGGTCAGTCGAACTACTCCTTGCAAAGCGTCTATCACAGTTTCCCTGAAAACAGAATCGATATTTAGAGATGATTCAAAGTTGAATCTCTGAACAGGGCCTACTCTAACGTGCAGTTTCGCCCATTTTGTGGAGCTTCAAAACAAAAGGTGTGCAGTTTAAAATTACTTTATGCAGCTAAAAATTAATTTTTGACAAAAACATCTAGAAAAAATATTTTTTAAACAAAAAAATCTCCAAAAAATTTTTTTTCGACAAAAAGTCTTGTAGGTATGAATTCTTTTTTGACAAAATAAATATTCAAAAACTCGTCAAAAAAAAATTTGACAAGAAATTGAAAAAAAATTGACCAAAACAAATTTATGATGAAAAAATCGTTGAAAAATATTTTTTTGACAAAAAATCGTCAAAGAAAATTTTTCGACAAAAAAATTATAAAAAATTGACCAAAAAAATTTCTGATGAAAAAATCTTTAAAAAATATTTTTTTGACAAAGAAATATCTATTTGACAAAAAATCTTCAAAAAATCGTCAAAAAATTTTTGACAAGAAATTGAAAAAAAAATTGACCAAAAAAAATTTCTGATGAAAAAATCGTTGAAAAATATTTTTTTGACAAAAAATCTTCGAATAATATTTTTTTGACAAAAAATCTTCGAATAATATTTTTTTGACAAAAATCTTCGAATAATATTTTTTTGACAAAAAATCGTCAAAGAAAATTTTTTGACAAAATAATTGAAAAAAATTGACCAAAAAAATTTCTGATGAAAAAATCTTTAAAAAATATTTTTTTGACAAAAAATCTTCAAAAAATATTTTTTTGACAAAGAAATATCTATTTGACAAAAAATCTTCAAAAAATCGTCAAAAAAATTTTTGACAAGAAATTGAAAAAAAAAATTGATCAGAAAAAATTTCTGGTGAAAAAAATCGTTGAAAAATATTTTTTTGACAAAAAATCTTCGAATAATATTTTTTTGACAAAAAATCGTCAAAGAAAATTGTTTAACAAAAAAATTTAAAAAAATTGACCAAAAAAATTTCTGATGAAAAAATCTTTAAAAAATATTATTTTGACAAAAAATCTTCAAAAAATCGTCAAAAAATTTTTGACAAGAAATTGAAAAAAAAATTGACCAAAAAAAATTTCTGATGAAAAAATCGTTGAAAAATATTTTTTTGACAAAAAATCTTCGAATAATATTTTTTTGACAAAAATCTTCGAATAATATTTTTTTGACAAAAATCTTCGAATAATATTTTTTTGACAAAAAATCGTCAAAGAAAATTTTTTGACAAAATAATTGAAAAAAATTGACCAAAAAAATTTCTGATGAAAAAATCTTTAAAAAATATTTTTTTGACAAAAAATCTTCAAAAAATATTTTTTTGACAAAGAAATATCTATTTGACAAAAAATCTTCAAAAAATCGTCAAAAAAATTTTTGACAAGAAATTGAAAAAAAAATTGATCAGAAAAAATTTCTGGTGAAAAAAATCGTTGAAAAATATTTTTTTGACAAAAAATCTTCGAATAATATTTTTTTGACAAAAAATCGTCAAAGAAAATTGTTTAACAAAAAAATTTAAAAAAATTGACCAAAAAAATTTCTGATGAAAAAATCTTTAAAAAATATTATTTTGACAAAAAATCTTTGAAAAATCTTCAAAAAATATTTTTTTGTCAAAGAAATATCTTTTTGACAAAAAATCTTCAAAAAATCGTCAAAAAAAATTAGACAAGAAATTGAAAAAAAAAATTTGACCAAAAAAAATCTGATGAAAAAAATTGTTGAAAAATATTTTTTTGACAAAAAATCTTTGGAAAATCTTCAGAAAATTTTTTGACAAGAAATTGAAAAAAAATTGGCCAAAAAAAATTTTTGATGAAAAAATCTTTGAAAAATCTTCAAACAAAATTTTCTTGACAAAAAGTCCAATCATAAATTTATTTTCCAAAGAAATCTGAATTTTTTTTCTAAAAAGTACCTTTGTCTGTGATCAGTATAATTTTTCAGAAAAAATTCACTTGTCAAAAATCTAATAAGAATCTATTGGCAAACATTTTTTCATGAAAATTTATTCTTACAACATAATCATAAGTAAGTACACTCAAATACTTTTGTGGTTCTGTGTTCGATAGTTTGGGATTGAGGAATTTGTAACTCGCAAAGAAAAAATTTTAAATAGCCGAAAAAAAAACGGAAAAAGTAATTTTTTTTTAATTTAGGAAAAAGCAAAAACCATTTGTACCTTAACTTAAACTAAACACACGCAAAATTTTCATTTTGAAAAATAATTTTTACTTTTTTCCGTCGAGGAATTTTTTTGGGATAATTTTAACGTGTTTGTCAGAATTTTCACAAGTGATGGTTTCATCCCACCCCAACCTCACACCCATACTACCTACATGAAATATGACTCTGGTGATGGAGCTAAACGTGCAGCTCCAAATTTTCCTTAGAATAGGCCCTGTCTTTGAAGTTAAAATTTCATTACCATTCGTTGCTTTGGAATTGATCCAAAATTTTGCTAATTGCTTCCTTGGGATTCTCAAACGGCGGCAATTGCTCCGGATTTACATTAAATGTACTCTGAGGCATTTTTATCTCCTTGGTCAACGAACGTTTTAATTTCACGCCTACTTTTCTGTTCAAAAAAAAGATCAGTTTGAGAATGCACGAGTCGATATTGGAATCGTTGAAATTGAACTGTTGAAATACCTTTCTAAATACTTTTTTGGTTTCTCTTTAGACGTATCACCGGAACCGTTCTTATTTTTCGGTTCTTCGGGTATGTTTTTATTTTGATCTTCACTCAACAGATTCGATAACTTGAAGAATTGAAAAAAAAATTACCCAAAAATCAATGAAATGAGATCGTAATAATCGAATAGGTACCTTGTCTTCCGGATCTTCTTTTGCTTCTTCTTTCGGCGTAGTTTGATCACCGTCTGTGTCCACTTTTTTGTCAGATTTTTCTTCGGTTTTATTTGGCTTCTCTGGTAACTTGGGTTTTCTCTTTTTTGGTTTAGATTTATCAATAATATTCTGTTGTTTAGAATCGACTAAAAAATACCAAATCAAGATCACAATTAAGAAAATCACCATGATTAACTGTTAAAATCGGCACAAGAAACGTTGTAGTGTTAAGAAAACATCCGACGTATGGTTTGTAGAAAATTAATATCTCACTCGTGTTAAGAATGTTATTGTTTTCCAGAGGCTGACCGTTAAATTTGGTTTTTATTTGATTGGCGTTCGCATTGCTATCATTATGAGATTTTGATCTGCAACAATGAACAATAAATTACTATTTTACAACATTTCTTGAATTTTTTAATTACCTATGTGATTACTGATTTGAGCAAAAGGGAATAAAAATCGAATAATTTTATGGAATTGATTCGTGTCCAGTCGTTGGGTTTGTCTAGGTTCGAAAATAAAACTTGGAATTGAATTCTTTTTGATCTGTGATTGAAAAAAAATTCAACATAGCAAAATTTTTTGTTATTCAAATTTAAATTAGGTTCAAATTTAAATACGTGTTTCTATGGTAACCACGTCGAAGTCAATATTAGTTTTTGTTTCAATTTGGAGCATAAAAATAGCAATTTTGTGAATCCTCGCGCAAAAAAGAATTAATTATTTGATGGGTTTGGCGAATTCATAAAATGTAGACTCAATTTCCAACATGATTCTATTTTTAACGATATTATTGATTTTGTTTAAAAAATTCAGCAAAGTTGATTATGTTTTTGTAAGGAAAAGAAATATCATTACATTACTTTGAAATGGAATGAAAGAATACGTCACAGGTCCCATGTACATAAATTCATGTAAATTTATTTTCCTGGTACGAAAACGAAGCCATTAACGGTCATGCAAAATTGTAATTTGCAAACTTGTCAAAAATTTTATTTAAAAAAAAATTGAACGAAAAAATTAAGTAGGTTATTTACCTATCGAACCAATTCCCTGCTCAAAACGGAACGATGTCAAAGCCAATAAAAAAATTATTTTTCTGATAAGGAAAATTTTTCTTATCAAAACAAAAATTTTGAAAATTTCCTACGAAATTTTTTTTCATTTTCACCGAAATTGAGTCGTTAAACGTAATTTTATTCGTATAAATATATTAAATATGTATCTAATCATCTTGTACTGCGCGTTGATCGTATTCATACTATTACTAGTGCGATGTATTTACCTAATCCTCGGTCAGAAAAATCGAAGTTTTGCATCTCACAGTAGAATAAGTAAATATAAAACCCTAATCGTAATCGGTTCCGGTGGTCATACGACTGAAATTTTACGAATAGTGAAGCACCTAGATCCTACCGAATTCACACCTCGAGTTTACGTCGTAGCTGAATCGGACGATAAGAGTAAAACCAAAATCCACGAAACCGAAGAGAGCTTCTCCGGAAGTGGAGAATATCGCATTGTAAGGATTCCTCGCAGTAGGAAAATCCACCAGTCATATTTTTCGTCGGTTTTTACTACATTGTACGCTACACTATATTCGATACCAGTGGTGCTTCTAAATAGACCTCACCTAGTCTTATGTAATGGTCCTGGGACTTGCGTACCGATTTGTTTGATCGCTTTTCTCACCAGAGTATTGTACATATCGGACAACGTTATTATATTTTTCGAAAGCGTATGTCGAGTGAAAACTCTATCATTGACGGGTAAAATATTACAATATTTCGCCGATCGAGTTATAGTGCAATGGCCTGAACTGAAGGAGGTTTGTAAACAGGCCATTTTCATTGGCGATTTAGAATTATGACTTTTTTTTTTTAATGCACTACCTTTTAATTTAACTAAATGTGATACTAATTTGTAAAATATTGCGTGGATCTCGTCTATATCATTTTTATACTTACTGTTTGTATTTATTTTCTCTATTTCTAGACCATCTATTTTTACTATCGCTGTCCGAAGATAATTGAGTATCCTGTAAAATAAACTTATTTACAGTTCGCTGAACATCATTTCTTGCTTCGTCGAGATTACCTTACCGGTTTCTGTCGATTTTGATAGAAGCTACTGAAGAAGGTAGTTTTCTCCTTTTTATCGTTCAATATTGGAAGAGAACCGCCAGCATTGTAACTGTAGTGTATTGGTACTGAACGAATAGTTGGCTCTAGTCTGAAAAAAATTCAATTCGATTTGAATTGTAATTCTTACTCGTTTTAGATGATTTCGTTACACTTACCTAATGGGAAGTTTTGATGATTTTTTGTAAACCGATATCCTATCTAGTTTATCTTCTGAAACTGGTCTACCAATTGACACTAGATTTGACTCGTAAGCAGGGTCTAATCTTGGAAAATCTGTACAAGGTGCATTGAGTATGAGGTATAATTTCTAAAGAAATGATTTTGTAGAGTTATTGTGATTGTTTACTTTCATTTGATGCGTAAGATGATGCATAGCTTGACGTATCGGAAAGATTCGATGGGTATCTGTGTTGTAGGTTTTCTGAAAATTCAGTATGGAAAATAGTGTAAAAGTAGTGAATACGAATTGTAAAAATGATGAAAATGAGAGCTTTCAGTTCAAGTATTTAGTTCTATCGTATCCTCTGTGTAAGTATAAAATTGTAAAATACAAATTACCAAAGAAATTCGACGAGAATCTGGTATCTGTCCAATCAGCACTGTACCTTTCAAAGCTGTGATTTCTATCCTGCAAATAAAAATGAAAATTAGTTTGGTAAATTTAAATTAGGTACCTATAAATTTGAGGTTTTTTCTGAAAATATGGATAAATTTATGGAATAGAAAAAAAAGGTAGTTTAGCCTTTGACCTTTGTTTTTCTATAGAAAAGAGTACTTCGTCTCCAGACGATCGGCTATTTTTACGGAGAGCGCTTACTGCTTCATTTGCTCACCTTGAATTTTTTACCAAGTTTCAAGTCCAGGGCTACATAAATACATTATATTCAAAATTGGAAGGAAGGGAGGGAGAGGTCCAATCGAAATTTTTGTAATAACTGAAAGTATTTGTAAAACTTCAAGCCACAACTTTTGTTTGAAAATTTTTCAATTGGGCCCCTTACCTCCCCACATTTTTTAATAATGTATTTTGAATAAGTGTGAATAAGTTATATTACTCAAAATTGGTGAGGAAGGAGGGGCCCGATTGAAATTTTTGTTACAACCAAAATTATTCCTAGTGCCTCAAGCTACAACTTTTATTTGAAAATTTTTTCAATCGGGCCCCTCACCTTCCCCCTGTTTTTAATAATGTATCTGAATGAGTTGGATTATCCAAAATTGGAGGGGAGGGGAGGAGGGGTCCAATCGAAATTTTGTCATGGCCAAAATTTTTCCTAAAATTTTGAGCTACAACTTTGTTGCACAAATTTTTCAATTGGACCCTTTCCCCTTTCCCCTTCAATTTTTAATCAGTATTTTGGGAGTGTTATGCAAAATAAGTGGAGAGAGAGGGGCTCAATTGAAAAAGTTTTCAAACAAACGTTGTTGCTTGAAGTTCCACTAATACTTTTGGTTATGACAAAAATTACGATTGGACCCCTCCCTCCCCTCCAATTTTGGATAATCCAACTCATTCAAATACATTATTAAAAACAGGGGGAAGGTACGGGGCCCGATTGAAAAACTTTTCAAACAAAAGTTGTAGCTTGAAGAACTAGGAATAATTTTGGTTATAACAAAAATTTCAATCGGACCCTTCCTTCCCCACCAATTTTGAGTAATATAACTTATTCGCACTTATTCGAAATACATTATTAAAAACTGTGGGGAGGTAAGGGGCCCAATTAAAAAAAATTTCAAACAAAAGTTGTAGCTTGAAGTTTTACAAATATTTTTAGTTATTACAAAAATTTCGATCGGACCTTTCCCACCCTTCCAATAGCCGATCGTATTCTCCAGTGACAAAATTTCAAACTGGAAAATTGGAAATAATTTGACAAAATGATGAGTAAACTATGATGCTTGGCTCAAATGGAGTTACTTTTTCTTACCATAAATATTTTTCGGTATCCTTATTCCTTGGTATCCTAAATTTCTAATAAATCATGAGAAGAAAATTGCAGAAATTTAAAAAAAGACCGTTACAAAGAATAAAAATTCAAAACAAAAAAATTTGTTTTTGTTTTGTTTTGTTTACATTTTCCCTCTTCCCCTCCATCGTACCATCGTTTGGTTCAGTTTTAAAGATGGCAGCAGCCATGATTATTTTAAGTAAACTCCAGAGTCCCAGACGTGTTTGTTTTTCTCGAAAGTTAACTTTTTTTTAGTTTTAATTCCGGTGAATAATTACGGTGAAATTATAGAAATTGTGATGGTGAATTAGTTTCAGGTGTTAATTCGTGTGATTCCATTTTTGTTCAAGAAAATTGGTCGAGAGAATGGAATGAAATCATAATTTTCAAGATGAAATATCAACAGCTCGTCAAAACTCCAGTCAAATAAGTAAGTTCTGAGTGAACACTTACGAAATCATATAATTTAGAATTTGTATACAATGCTTCTTCGGAATTCCCTCGATTAATTGAATTTTGCGAATAATACGAATTATATTCTGATGGTTGACAGCGTTCTTGAGCCGATTCTGCTTTTCCACAGCCTGGGTTCCAACTGCAATGTAAAAGTAACAGATTATCGAATCGTTTTACTTCACGTGACGTTACATTCATTAAATAATCATAAACTGCAAGTTGCACGAGTATTTTTCAATCGGTGCATTCAACTAGTGTGTGGCCTGTTTCCTCTATGCCTCGTGCTCGGTGGAAAAAAACGTCACTGTAATTGTCCCTAGTGCTCGTATCGATTACGATTAAATATTTAATATTATATTTCGGTACCTTTGCTGTGTTTCAATCGGAGAAATATCGTCTCCATGTGCGTAATTGAATTTAGCTTTGGATTTATTATAGTTATCAGATAACGATCCACGTCCGGCTAAAATCCATTCGATATCGGTACCTTGAATCATAAAACCACCTTAATAACATTCACCTTCGTAAATATGTAATTCTCATCCTTCCAGGAACCTACCGAAAGCTGTTTTTGATGAAATTTGGAACGCGTACAATAATAATCCACTCGAAGATATGCTTGGTAATTGACGTCTCGTTAATCTAGCTCGTAAGGCTTTTTTGAACGCTAATGTTTCTTCGTCGGCGTTATCAATTCTGAACTGGGATCTTGGGATGAATTGGCCCAAGATCGACAGAGCATCCAGTAAGGCTTGCCTGACTCTTCTTTTTGGCTCATTGATACCTTGTTTGATTATAGTTTCAGCTAATTCGTTTACGTTGAATTCGGTGCTGGGAAAGGTCAACAAGGCGTACATGAGACAAAGTAGAGAATTCTCTCTCATCTGTAAAAGAAGACGAACGTGTTATTACATGATACAGATTCTCTCGACAGCCTCGACGAATATTCAACTTACCCTGGAACTCTTCGAGAAGAAGCATTGATCGGTGAAAAGAAAATCGACAACGGTTTGCGGCGAAAACTTCCTCATGAGCATCTTCAACGTCTCAACGGCTTCCAGCTGAACAGCAGTGTCGTATTCGCAATTCAAATACGAGCAAAATATCGGTATAATTGCGGCCAAATTTAAAGTCAAAACGGATGCTTGGATGGCCTGGCATAGTACTCGTAATGTTCTCAGCGAGCTAGTTATCACACGACTATTATTAGTCTCGGTCAAGCCGTTGAAGATGTAGCAGAGTAATGAAATTCCGCTCGTTTCTGGATTCGTCGATGATAACATTTGATCGAGTTGAGTCTGATTGATGAGAATTTGCGCCAGTCTTTCCAACCCACTGACGTAGAGTCTCCAATCATCCTAGCACGCGAAAAAGTTATATTCGATCAGTGGAAAATGGAAAATTCCATTCGTATTCGACAGAATAAGCAGAAAATCATAGCTAAATGATGCAAAAATATACATTCGCGTGACTAAATAATATTCAGGTCAGTCGTTAAATCTGTGTATACAACGCAGCATATAGACTGATACGATAAATTTACAGTTTCGGCACCACATATACCTACCCAAGGTACGAGCCGGGTGCCGCCATCGAGTTCGTGTACGAGAAACTTTCATAATATTCAAATTACCCGGTATATAAAAAGTTTGGCCTGGGTCTTAGCGTGCGTTATATTAAAAAGCTCTCCCCCCACTCGTTCCATCCTTTACGAATTTGGAATATTTTACAAATAATTAACCTTTTAAGCTGAAATGGTTACCTACTCTCGATATGTGTGAATTTTTTTTTCGGCTCGAATTAGGTGATAATTGCTATAACATGCGATTCCTACTGTTTCCTCGTTATCAGAACTTTGAAAAAAAAGAGGTAATTCCATTAACCCGACTAAATATGTGAATTTGTTTCCTCGTCTCTCTGTCACGTGTACTTTACCGATTTCGTGTGAGCTTTGGTTTCGGGGTTACGATTTAATGTAGTCTAGTTTTTCACTCGATAAGTTTAGCTTTTCATATTTATGGGGTGAATGTTCTACATGTGGTATTTGGTTCAAGCGTTAATACTTCATAAATGACCCATTTGACGACGCAGTCAGTCGTCGGTTTTCATTAAAAATTTCGCATCGTTTCCTCCTACTCTTATATTAACGTCGTTTTGTTTGTCCAGCATTTCCCTTTCTAGGTCGATCACACCTGTACGTATTATGTATTACTGACCCAAAGACTATATAAAATACATCGAATGATTGGCAATTGTTAATTTTAATTGATGCATCGTCGTATATGAAATGCCATCATCGAACGACGAAAATATGAATGGTATGAAAAGTCTTCATTTTTTTAACTTATTGAATAAGTAACGAGTACCTAGTCGATGACATTCAAGTGTCCCTAACTGTGTGGATGGGATTTCGATGCGACGACCGACGGTGAAATGCAACCAGTCACGAAGCTTCGACAATTTTGCCATAAAGTATTGGGCGTAACGAGTATTTTGTTTGCGTATATTTTTATACCTTCGTTGCAAAACGATATTAATAATCTTGACGAGTAATGGATTTGAAAAATGTCGTTTTTTCACGGTAATGGACAGTGTCAGGCTTTTAGCATACGCTGACACTTCAGGACACGTTGATGACGTAATTTCGCAATTCACGTGTTTTTCTTCGTTTAATGGCATAATTTGTTTGTTGAATGAATGACTGCAGTACATGTGATTTCTTTAATGAAATTCGTTGGCAACCTACGTTGTTATAAAATGGGAGGGGGGGGGGGGGGTTCAAAAGAAAGAATGTACTGTCCAACTAAAAGTGAATATTTTTCTCTCACAAAATTAGGAGATCTCTTTATTCCAAAAAATTCTGAACAAATAAAAAAAAATTATTTTTGTACCTATCTGAGAAAATTAAGAGATTTTTTTCTTCAAAAAATAGAAAAATATGTACCCAAAATTTTCCAATTTTAAAAAGTTGGAAAAACTTTTCATACCAAAAAATTAAAAAATCTTTGTGAAAAAAAATCGAAAAATTTGCATCATTTATCAGAAAAAATGAGAGATGTTTTCCTCTAGAAATTAGAGAAAAAATCTTGTTTTTTTTCTCGAAAGAACAATTTAAATTTTTTTTTGCCTATTCCTTCATTTCGAAAAAGAGGAACTACGTATTTTTCCGCCAACTCCCAAAAATTTAAAATAAAAAGAGATTTTTCTCCAAAAACTTGAAAAATATTTGGTACCTAGTTAGTAGTTACTCTAAAAAAGTAATTATTGAAATTTTTCTCTCCAAAAAAAAAAGTTATAATTTTTTTTCTTTTCAAATTCAATCTTTTCTTTGTTGAAAAATAAGTAAATTTTTTTCTCTCAAAAAATTAAAAAATCTTTCACAATTTTTTAACTTACTTTAAAAAGAAGTGAGAAATATTTCCTGTTTTTCTAAGAAAATTTGGAAATTTTTTCTCGAAAAATTTGAAGATCTTTGAAAAAAATGTTACCCTAAAAAAATTGAGATATTTTTGATTCCAAAAAACAAAAAGGTTGAGACACATTTGACATAGCCTGCATTTTACGTCTGTAATTTCTAGTGCGAACTTCTCACTTCCTTGAAAAGTCGGATTCAGCTTGAAATTTCCTTTTCAAGTTTTTTATTTCATTATCCTAAAAGTAATATTTTTTTGTATACATATTTTTTTTAATTTTTCTCTCATTTCTCACTCACTTCTGATTCAATTTTATTTTATTTTTTTGAAGTTTCAAGTTTTGTAAAAATTTTAGTAGGTAATTTTTGATTTACCAGATTTCATTTTTTTATGGTGCTCTTTTTTCAATCTTTCAAGTTTCAGATTATTTTTTATTCAGAATTTTTTTCAACAATTGTTTCAACAGGTATCTCATTTTATTGGTTTTTAGTAGATAATCTTTGACTCAATATGTATTAATTCATTTCAAGAATCCTATTTTTTATTTTTTAAATTCGTCATTATTGATTTTTTTAGAAATTTTTTAGAAGTTTGAAACTTCATTCTTAGCATTTTTATGTTTTTTGTTTCTCAATTACTTCTGATTAAATTTCATTTTTTCTCCAATGATTTATTCGAATTTAAAATTTTGTAAAACTTGTTTAATTCATTTTTTTTCAAGATTTTATTTCATTTCAAGTATTCCATTTTTCAAGTTTTTGCCAGCGTTAATTTTTTTTGAATTGTTCTTTTTTCTGTATTTTCAATTCTGTATCAATTTTTTCCATTCCCCGATTTTTAGACATTTTTTATTTAATATCAAATCTTCATTTTTTTTTTAATTATACATTTTTCCATTTTTTAAATTTCAAATGTTTCAACTTCTTTTTTAAATTGTAACTTACGTTTAGTTAGGTAGACTAGGTACTTGAATTATTTAAAATTTACAAACAATTTAATTTTTTGGTTTGATATTATTCACTTTTTCAATTCTGAATTTTTTCCAATACATATTTTAAATTTTGCATTTTTTCCCCTTTTTTTTCAGTTCTATTCTTGGTAATTTTTAATTAAATTTCAAATTTTGTAAAAATTGATTTTTTTTAATTTCAAATTTTTACATTATTTTTGAAAAATTTTCGATTTTTTCAGTCAATTTTTTGATTTAATATCAATTTTTTTCAAGAATCTTGAGTTCTTAATTTTTTTTTATCGACTTTTAAAAAAAATATTGACCACTTTTTCCATTTATAGAAATTTTGTATTTTTTCAGTCGAACATTTTTTTCACTTTTCTTCAATTTGTCAATTTTGATCTGATTTCCAAATTAAGAACTAATTTTTTGATTTTTTAAATTTTTGATTTTATTTTCATTTTTTATTAATTTTTAATTTTTTTAATTCAACAATTTTACCCATTTTTTGAAATTTTAATATTTTTGATGTTTAGTGATTTTTGGTTTTAATACCTACCAATTTGTTTCCAGAATTTAGTTTTTAAAATTTCAATTAATTTTTTGTCACTTTTTTTTTTTTTTTTTTTGAATCATTATGTAATACCTATTTTCATTTTTTACAATTTTGGATCTTTCATTAAACATTTTCCCCATTTTTCTCAATTTTCTTTATTCAGTAATTTTTCGAATTTTTGAAATGTCCTATTTTCTTGAAATGTGTAATTTTTTTTTCAAGAGCCTCATTTCTTACCTAGGTACTTATTTTTATATTTTTTTTGATTCATCAGTCAATGTCGGCCTAATTTATATTTTTCCCACAATTTTTGTATTGAATTTCTTTCATAATTTTTGTAATTGTTTTTCATCAAATTTTCAACTATGTACTTAGAGTGTGTTGATGTGAAACACTAGTTTCTGTTCTTTTCGAATGGAAAGAAATGGTGGTAGAGTTGGTGAACTGTTTGCAAAAAAACTTCCACATTTCTAAATTTTCCATAAAATTTTGTAAAGGTAAAAGTTGTGCTATTTTCTTGGAAAATTTTGTTATGCGGGTTAAAAAAGTAAATTGTGGAATCGCATGAGCAAAGGTGTAGGGCATTTACGACGCAGATTTATTCATTATTTCAACGTTCAAGATTACAGAAGTATTCAAAGTGGACCATATTCGATACCTTGATAAGGAAACTGTGTGGATCACTCGGTGGTTTCAATAGGTCAGCAGAGCGGAAAGGTGAAATACCGGTGCCACGTGTCAATGTCACTCCTGGCGCAGCAATCGATAAGCTATCTACTTCCTAAGTCAATCAAAAAAGTGCCAAATTTACCTATGGAGAAGAAACCACGTGCTCGGTTCAAGTTCACCAACGAACCATGTCTCTCTTTTCACTCTCAGATTTTTATTTAATTTTTCTAGGTGACGAATAAAGCTATATTGTGAAAAGCCTATAAGGAAACGAAACCCTTCTATCGTGCTGGAACTTACCTTATTGAACAAATTCTCCAACACGATGCGATCAGAAATCTTCAACTTGTGCAGTTCACTCAGCGTATTATTTTTCAAAGTGACGTATTTTTGTTCATCGTTCATGGAAAGCGAAGCATTCGTAACAAAGACAGTCCTGCCTCTATCGCTCCCATCAGAACTGCTGGTCAACGATTCTCCTTCGTAATTTGGAATCTCGTTCAAGATCTCGTAATCGGACTTCTGCTTCATGGATCCGTTCAAAAGACTGATCGATGGTTGCCGGAAAACCACCTGAGGCGGTTTCGGTCTATGCAACGCTGGTCGAATTGGCAAAGGGATGTGGCTCGATCGAGGCCTGGATTTATCACATTTGGCTTCGTCGATCGCTGAAGCGGTTATACTTTCGTTACCACTGTCCAGACTTTCGTCGCTGGATAACTGAATAAGGATATTGGCGGTAATATCGAGCTTATCTTTGACATTGCAGTTGATCACTGTGGCATCGCTGTCCGGTGTACGTATTTTGACGATTTCTCCTCCGAAAGTCACTCTTCGAGATGAGGTGCGTTTTATTTCGTTACCGTCTTCGTCGTATACCTTCATAATGACGTCGTCGTCCGAGTTACCGTCGCAGTCTTCGTATTCCAAGGCGAGCTGGTCCTCAGCCGGATGATCGGATGATTCGGAGAAGATGTCTGTGTCGTAGACACTGCATAAAACGTCGAAGTCGCGTTTAACTTGCGGATAGTACGTTTCTAGAAAATGGTCGAACATCGAAGCACCTATCAAGCCTTTGATTCGTAATAAACTGACGACCACGTGTTTCTGATGAGTGATCTGGACCATTCGTTTGGACAAAGTGGTCACCATTTGGACGAGCAACTGATGCGAGACGTTTTTCGAGCCGGTACGTTGCTGCAGGCATCCCAAAATTACCGGAATATCGTGAATCGTATTCAGAGACAGATTGGCATCCGGTGTAGACGCATCGACCCCATAAGTGATCACATTTCTCAGCACTGTTTCCGCATCAGAAGAATTGGAATACGCGACGAAGGCTAAAATAACTTCTAAAGCATTCTGATGAACGTAAGGAACGACGTTGGATAAATTCAGCGTCACCAGACGTAACACTTCTTTGGTGATTTTGCATTTTAAATCGATTTTTGTCTGCGGTACGAGTTTCTGAAGCTCGACCAAAGTCTGGTTACGAGTTTCCCAGCTCTTATCCGTCAATCCGGCTATTACACTGGAGAAGGCTTCATTTACGTTGGATTCTGATACTGGATTTTTCGAGTATGGTGAACTTGGATGATTGGAGATGACTTCTGTATTCGTTTCTGGACCAAAATCGGTGATTGGATTGGGTCGAAGTGATGCTGAGTCAGATTTTATGACCTCCATCGCGATCCTCTAACCGGCAGATGGTGTGTCAAGAGATGTAAATGGAGAATCCTATAATTTAGCACGAAAAAGACACATTTCAACGATCAAAAATTGAAAAGAAAAAATTCAAAGCATCAAGCACATTCGTATAGAAACTTACCCATTTAAATATTTTCCAATAATATCACACCATCGGTGGCTAAATCGAATTATCTATCACATTTCACTTCGAACAAATAAAATCAATAAACCAATTTTCATTTTGAATCGCGCATAAATCGCTTCGGAAAAAATTAATTAGACGACACTAATCGAATATTTATACGCGTTGATAGCCACGTTCGTGCTCGATTCTGTCCCTCTTCGGTCGGCTGGAAAAAAAGTAAACCGTACCGAAACACGTACAAGAAAAACACTGTAACTAAGGAACAATTCCGTCAAACTCGCAAGTACCTATACCTAACCGTAATAGTAATTCTCACATCTAAATATATAAGGCACTTTATGGCCAGGTATGAACATTTCGAAGCAGGTAGAAACCCACTGCCATGAGGCTTTCTGCACACACTGTATCGACCACCCTGCAGCTTTCCACCGCTTCAAATGTAAATGGCCTCAATTCAACGGTATGGTGATGTTTCCCCGTAGATTTTTCCTTTATTTTTTACCTATACCTTGGTAGGCGCAGGTAGCTAATATTTTCGTGCTTTCTTGTTCTTCATTATACCGGAAAATCGACGAATAGCTTTTGTTATTGTTATAGCAGTGTCATTGGTTAGCAACGATGTCTCATTGAGGTAATTTGAGTGTTACGGTCGAGTTATTGAACTCGCCATGGTGGAGGGGGGGGGGGGGTCGAGGCATTTATCTTTGTCGAATTATGTAAGGACTTGGAGAAGGAATATTGATGTACATTGTACAAAGTTGGCAGGAAAACAGATGTATTCGTACCCTAGGCATCAAGAGTAAATTCCCTACTTCCTTTAGTCTGAGAAAAATTGTAAGGATGAAAAATATTTTTAATAAAATCAACCAAATAAGTTGATTAATTTTTTTCTAGGTATTAGTAATTTTTTTTTTAGTTCAAAAATAATTTTAAACAAATTTAAATCTAAAAAATATTAGTTGAACAATTACTTAGGTAGGTATTTGAAAAAAAAAATTATGAATTATAAAAATCATTTTTTTTAATTTTTTGCTCTTAAAAATTACCTAATGAAAAAATGCTGAAGAATTACCTATTTTTGAAGAAAATTACAAATTGATTTTAATCAAATAGGTATATTGACAAAAAGCAGATATTTTTTTTAATTGGGAAACATTCTTGTTTTCGAAAAAAAAAAAACATGGAAAGAAATATTGAAATACTTAGTTACCTATTTTTTGAATTTTTGAAAACACCAGCAATTAGATTTTTTGGTTCTAAATAAAGAATTCAAAATATTGGTGGAAATATTTTTTGAAAAAGCATACCTACCTATTGTTAAAATTTAAAAAAAAGGAAAAAAGTAATAAAAAAGTATTGAGATTGGATTTTTGAGAAAAAAAAAACAGAAATTTATTATTTGAAAGAAATTAAATTTTTTAACTATAGGTAGAATATTTTTTTTTAAATTTTCGTTCCTGAAAAAATTTAAAATAAAATATATTTTATCTGTTTGAGAGAATTTACAAACTGAAAAAACATTTTGAAAAAAGCTCAAGAATCAATTTTTAAAAATATTAAGGAAAGTGATTTCTTGAAAGTTATTTTAAAAATATCCAAATAATTTTTATAACTTCGAAAATTTTTAATTTCATGTTCCTAAAAAATTATAATGAATTTTTGTTTTTTAAAAAAAGGAAGTAAACCGATTATTTACCTGCTTGAAAAACTTTTTGAATAATTTTCTGTGCTTGAAAGAAGCTTAAAAATTGATTTTAAAAATACCAGAAAAATCAACTTGTGAAAAAATCCCAAAATTTGGTATTTAAAAAAATATTAAAATATGTATTATCTTTTGCATTTTTTTGAAATTGTACGTAAAAAAAAAAAAAAAAAAAAAAAACTGTTCTTGATGTTTCTTTTTAAAGTTATGAAAAAAATTACCTATATAGGTATTATAAATAATTCCAACTCGAAAAAAAGTTTAAGAAAATTTAATTTCAAAAATTAAGCTTAAAAATTGATGGACAATGCCAAAAAATTTAACGTTTGAAAAAAGACTGAAAAATTATTTTCTATATTTCCTGTTTTTGGAAAAAGTTTTAAAAAATCGATATTAAAGAAAGAAAAATTGAATTTTTTTCGCTTTAAAAATAAATGTTGATTATAATTAATTATCTTACAAAACCAATAATTTCAATTTTTTTGAATAGGAATTTTTGAATATTTCTTATGCATAGACTTTCTATATATAAAAGTTTAATTATTACCTACCCAAAAGACTTGAAAGTTGGAGTTTTGGAGGCGTATATCAACTTTTTTTTGGAAAATCTTGAAAGTTGTTTTCTTAAAAAATTTCAAATTTCAAATTTTTGAGATAAAAAAATTCTTGAATATCTCTTGTTTTATGAAAGAATAATTATTTACGTAAAGCTCGAATGTTGAAGCTTTTGTGGGGTATTCTACTTATTTTTTTTAGGAAATTTAGAACGTTCTTACCATCTAAAACACAAAATGTCAATTTTTTGAGATTTTCCAAAAAAATGATTCGAGTACGCCTCCAAAGCTTCAACATTCAAAGTTTTTGGTAATAATTAAACTTTTTTAGACATTCTATGCATGAAAAATATGAAAACATTCCTATCTCAAAAAATTGAAATTTTTCATTATGTCATTGTAATATTGTACTTTCAAGATTTTCTATTAAAAAAAAAATAAATTAAAAAAGTTTGAAGAAAATTCCCTTGAAAAATTCTAAAGAATTATTCTTCTAAACAGAAAAAGTCGTTTTGGGCTATTTTTGATCAAATTCCTCATGGAGTAAGTATTTTTTTAAATGCTCATGAATTAGCAGTCCGCCTAAAAAATTTCACGACCAATTTTTTGAAATAAAAAATTATAAAATGTTTGTACCTAGATCTGAGTAAATTGGAAAAAAATTTTTTGAGTGAATTAAAAATTCGATTAGAAATAATTTCCATGAAAACACTACTTGTGTAGATAGAAAATTTAAAAATGAAATTCTTGAAAAGATGATCTAAAAAATTTTTATCCAATAGAATCTGTTAACAAAATATTCAATTATTCAAGATACTGCTTTTAAAAAAATTTAAAAAATTCTTCTATAGTTGGGAAAAAAATGGTTTTTGGCAAAAAGCTCTCAAGGAATATTTTTTCTCAATTTTCAAAAATTTACCAGTCCATTAATTATGTTACCTACCTATTAATAAATATGAATATAATTATCAACTTCGAAAGGGGAAAAAAATGGTGGAAAATGTTGTTTTTGTAAAACCTGGTAAAAAATTCCAAAGTTGAAAAAATCATTTTTTAGCAAAATCTCTTGCAGGGATTTTTAAAATTTTTTTTTTTTAGTTTCCAAAAAATTATCAGTCTGTTTTAAAAATTTCTTATCAGAAATTATAAAAAATATTTGTATAATTTTTTTTAAAATATTACTATCCCTCATAGGTAGGTAATTTTTTTCGGAATTTTTATTAAGTATAATTTTGAAAAGTCGAGATGAAAAAATTCTCTAAAAAAAATTGTGTCGACAAAAAATTAAAAAATTATTTCTTGGAATTTTTCAAAGAATTATTATTTTATGATAGGTATGAATAATTTTTTCTTGAATCATACTGGTTTTTTAAACATTTGTGTGATTACTCATTTTCAGATCTAATTGTATTTTTTAACTGATTTTTTTCTTTACTATTCTGCAATTTTTCCTACTTTTTATTAAACATTAAGCCCCAATCTTGAAGTCGAAATTTCAAAAATCTTCTATACGGTGTTTATGTGACCAAATTTTTTTATTAATTTTCAATTAAATTTATTTTCCAATTTTGGGTAGATAATAACATATTATCAAATTTTTTAAAGTAAGTAGGTGCAATTTTGTCCTCGTTCAATTTTTAAAATAATTTTTGGATTTTTTTTTTTTTTAATTTCAAGTAGGTAAGTTTTCAAAATTTAATTTGACTGACCAAAGAAACTCCAGGTGTTTGAATTTTTAATTCAATTGAATTTCTGAATTATTGTCTTTAGAATTCAGCTTTTATTTTAAATTTTTTACTTTTCTGGAGTGAAAAAATTGTTTTTTTTTCTTATGGAAAATCTTACTGCTTCTGTTCTTCAGTAATAAGGGAATAAAATCTATCTTATTCTTCAGTGATAAATCATTCAAGTCTGAATTCAAATTGCACAAAGTGTGAGGTGAAGCATTTTCAAATGCATCGTTTATCTATCTTCTTCAATACTGAAACGTTTAACACGCAGATTAGCCGAGTGGTCTAAGGTGGTATCTTTACAGAAACCAGTTCACGCGAGCGGTCCCGAGTTCGATTCCCAGCAGCAGCAAGTTCTAATAGACCACCACAGATTTCGCTGATTCCCCTACATCCACCCTTCTTCCTTGCACTTCTCTCTTACTTTGGCAACCAGATTTTTTTTTATTGCGTCGCGAATTTCAGTTTTCAAAATTTGGTAGACACCTTGATAAAACAGCGTAAGTCCTTTTTTTTCGTTTTCTTCTTTTAAAATGATGAGGCAGAAATTTTTTTTCGTTATTTTTAAAATGTCCATAATCGATGCTTACAATGCATAAAGTACATATTTTCAATTTTTTTTGTAAAAAATATAGGTCTTTGTGTGAGAAACGTGACCATTTTTTATAAAACAGCATAAGTCCAAAAACTTTGGTGCCCCCTGGAAGGGAAGATTTTCACCTCAGGAAAAAAACCGCGATGCCACGTTATACATGTTAGATAGGTTCATATTGTAATCCGGTCATATTTTGTATCAAATCATTATTTCATCATGCTGTTAGTTTTTCTCATTTCCTGAAAAAAATGTACAGTGTGACTTATGCTGTTATTAAAAAAAACGATTCATTTGTTTTAAAGAAAATTCGAAAGATTGATGCAAAAAATTATAAAAATTATTTTATAAAAAATTAAGTACTTACCTACCTACTTAGTTTCAAAAAATGTTCTGCTTTTGAAAAATATTCAAAAATCAATCTTTCTAAAAAAATTGAACCTAGATATTTACTTGAAATTTTTTTTCAATCTAAAGAAAAAATGCATTTCGAGAAAAGCTCAAGAATCAATTTTAAAAAGTAGTTCCGAAGAAGAAATTTCTTGAAAAGAAATAATGAGGTAAAAATTTTCGTTGGTAGAAGATTAAAAAAGTCTCGTTGAAATTTTTTCGATTAAAAAAAATTACCAAAAATTTTTATTTTGAAAGCTCAAGATTACATTTTTTTTTTTAAAAAGTACCAAAAAAATTTAATTTTTAAAAAAAATTCTAAAAAAATTGAAACGTTTTTTTAACAGTTTTTTTGTTCAAAATTGAAAAATAACTTTTAAAAATAATTTTCAAAACGACTTCAGTTTCAAATAAAAATTTGAAAATTTGTTTATAAAAAATTATAAGGAATTTTGTTGTTGCCAAGACTTGAAAAAAATGTTCTAAAAATTAGTGAAAAAGAAAAATCATTTTGAAAGTTTTAAAAATATTTTTTTAAATTTGAAAATTGTTCTTGGGAAAACTTTTAAAAAGTTTGGTAATGTTTTTGAATTTTCATAAACTTTTGCAGTACTAGGTATTTTAATGGCGTTATTTACCCAACAGCAGAAGCTTTTAGATTTCAAAAGCATACTTATTCCAAATTATTTATGGAAATACGAGTACCATCACCACGAATCATTTCAGCCTAAATGGTCACTACTCGACCTTGAAAGTATCAACCACCTTTTTACCTCGAGTATATTCCATTCGATGTGGTGTGTATTGAATTCTAGACAGGTCGCATCTATCGTATTATGACTTCAGTACAAACAGGTTTTCGTTATCACGTCTTCTCATTCAGTAACCTGTTACTTCATCGAATAGTAAACATCGACTTGAAAATTGAAAATTGTTTCTCCTATATGGTTCGATTTGTTTGAAATGTCAGTAAATGGTGTTTCGATCTCGAATAAGAATTTTAAGATGTTTCGCATTAGTTTTGACGGTTTTTATTGTATATCAAATAATTACTTATTTGCAACGTGAATCAGAAACAGAAGTCTTAGTAAGTTGACATAACAATCTGCTTAAATAGTATATCTAGATTGAGTACCTATTCAAAATTGTTTATTATTTTTCCTATTGTATCATTCAGATTAGAGCTCGAAGAAGAAATAATCTGCGATTATTACATCTGGAAAATGTATGCAAACGGTATAACCTGGGGAGGTATAAAAATTCCTCCCAACCGGCAGCTTTCAAAGAACCTCCAGCTCCTCAATATGAAATTTTCTTTTACGATTTGTGAGTCTTGACGTAACTCGTATTTTTATACCACCTTGTATGCTCGATCATTATGGATTAATACTTTGGTATGTTGAGCAGAAAGCATAAATTATCGTGGTGTCCGATCTATAAAGCAGGCACATCGACGTGGCTTTATAATTTAGCTCTATTAGGTGGTATCACCGAAAACCAGATATCCAAATCTAAGAAACAAATCAACGATGTAGTTAGAGATATTTTACCATCGTTGGAAAGCGACGAAGCTAAACAAGTAAAAATAATTCAATATATTCGAATAAATCACCTTCGCACAGGTTAATAACTCATCTGATTCATACTTAAGGCTCTAGATCACTCGTTGAAATTCCTCGTAGTTCGACACCCATTCGAAAGAATCCTATCAGCGTATCGTGATAAACTCGAAAACGTAGCTGTTCGAGGCATCGATGGCACTCATCATTTTTACCAATCGTTCGGGTCGAAAATCGTTGCCAAATATAGAGCTGGTGGAAATAGCACGAATACTAGACACATTTTGAAGCCTGGCCAGTACATTTGGAATGAAGAAAAAGAACCTTTGGGTGTAGAACCGACATTCAACGAATTCGTAAAGTGAGCTTTCTAAATCATTATGAAAATATCTCGAAACTGTGCCATAAAATTCTAATGACTTATTCGATCCCGTAGACATTTAATCGATACCGATTTACGAACCAGAGCAGATGATCACTGGATCCCCTATTATTTATTTTGCACTCCTTGCATGATCAAATACGATATCCTTGGTAAGCTGGAAACAATGATGGAAGATCAACTGTTCATAATTCACGAGGCCAATTTACAAGATATAATTAAACCGAGATGGCGTCATAAAACTAATCCATTTTCCAAAGATAAAAATACCGGAGTCAGTGATATAGCTAAAGTGTATTTTTCTCAACTGAATCGATCAGATATTGAGAAGTTGTACGAGAAATATCGACTGGATTTCGAATTATTTGGTTACGATGAGAAACAGTATTTTAATTATGTTTCAAATTGAACAAGAAGCAATGATCTCTATGACCATACCTATTAAAAAATAAACGCTAATACCACCATAATTAAGATTATAATTAATACTGAGAATAATAAATTTATAACCAGTATACAATTATGTCAAATAAGAATGTGAAACAAAAATAAAAATAAAAACGAACCCTAAAAAGAAGCATATTTGGCATTAGAAAAATCACACCGCACATAAAACTTGAGTTAAAAAAAATTAAGAACTAAATACATATTAAACACAATTACGATCACAGCATTACAAATAATTTTTCTACGCCTCATTATATGTATTACATTATACTCCACATAAGTACATAACAGATAGTGGCCGGCAACTTAGCAGTAGGTAGGGTGCTGGAGGTACATACAAAATTTCAAATGTAAAATAAATTACACCACAGAGAAGTAAAAAAAAATGTCAGAATCAAATGAACCTACGCTGTCTATAGAAATCTGAGTTTTTTTCTTTTTGATCCCACGAAATGACGACTTTTTTATATTTAAAAAAGTAAAAAAATTCAGAGGTTTTTTTAAAATTTTCAATTTTTGTGGGAAAAGCTCTTTATTAGTGGGGGGCAGGGGTATGTACTTCTTTGGAATAAATAATATCTTGGCATTTTCAGAGTCAGCATAACAAAATTTCAAAAAAATTTTGAAGAAAAACACTCGAAATTTTTTGAAAAAATAGGTGGGCCTATTTGAATTTTTTGGAATAAAAAAAATCCTAATTTTTTATTCAGCTTAAAATGCTAAAAAAATAGATTAGGTATAAAAATATCAGTGGTTTTTTTGGAATGAAAAATTTGGAAAAAAATTACGTAAAAAAAATTAAATTTTTTAAAGATAAAAATTCTGAATTTTCGTTGAAAAAAATTTTTTTTGAGTAAAAAATAAGTGAATTACCTCTTTTTTTTAGAGAAAAAAAGGTCTTATTTTTATTTAATCATTCAATAATAATTTTTGTACGAAAACCCCCTATTTTTGGAGTAAGAAATTTATCAACTTCTTAATGTAGAGAAAAAAAGGTAATTTTTGGCAGTTTTAAAACTTTTTTGAAAAGAAAAATTTTGTTTTTTGTAGTAAAGAAATCTCAAAATATTTTTGGAGAAAAAAATGTTTCCATTATTTTTCTTGGAATATTTCTCAACTTTTTTGGAGTGAAAAATTACTAATTTTTTGGAGAAAAAATTCTGCGTTATCGTAGGTTGAAAAAATATTTTTGAGTAAAAAACCAGAAATCAATTCTAATCGCTGATTTTTTAAAAATCAGCTAAAAATAAGAAACTAAGTATTTTTTTTAAAATGGCTAAATCTTTTTCAAATTTTTCGGGAATATCGAGTAAAGGAATTTGTTGTGAAAAATTACTAAATTTTTTTGAGGAAAAATTCGCTGTCATCGTGGATTAAAAAATTATTTTGGAATAAAAAAATGAAGAAGTAAAAAAAATTCTTGGAAAAATTTTTTTATTTGAAAATAAATTTTTTTAATGCAAAAATTTCTACATTTTTTTATGCAAAAATTTCTAAATTTTTTGGAGAAAAAAATTCTGTATTTTTATGTATTAAAAATTCTGTATTTTTATGTATTAAAAATTATTTTGTAGGTACCTAGTAAAAAATTTCTCTGAAAAAAAGTTTTAATTTTTAATGTTACCAATTTTTTGAAGAAGAAAATTCCGTATTTTTGTGGAATAAAAAATGCTTAATTTTTTGGAGAAAAAAGAGTCCTATAATTTTTTTGAAGACGAAAATTTCTCAAATTTTCTAGAGTGAAAGCCTCGTCTTAAAAAAAGAAGAAGAAAACAATTTCCTTGAAATTGAAAATATTTTTCCGAATTTCTCTAGATCAATTACTTTTGAATGATAATTCGAGTATTCCAAAGGTATTCTACAGTGTCGATAACAAACTTGTTACGTTACATACACGTGATTGTCGGTTTAAAAAAACAGTCATTACAAAACGGGAATTCCCCATTTGTGAAGTCGCTCGGGAGCAAATCTGTGAATTTTTTCCGTTCCCGGTGAACGGGAATTCTCGCGGCACAACACTGCTTTTTGGAGTCGACGTGAATTTTTTTCAATTCTTTTGAGTGTAAAAAAAGTCCCAATTTTTTTGTGTAAAAAATTACCCAATTTTTTCAAAGCAAAAAATTTGAACTTTCTGAAATAAAAAATATTTCAATTATTTTGGAGTTTGCATAATTTTTTTCAATTATTGAAAAAATCAATTCAAAAAAAATTAGTTTATAAAATAATTCCATGGAACGACATTTTTTTCATTTCTTTGGTGTAAAAAAATCAATAAAATTTTTGGTGAAGAAAATTCTGAATTTTCGAGAGTAAAAATATTTTTTGGATTAAAAAAAAATGGAAAAAACTTCTGAAAATTTTTTTTTTAGAAAAAATTTCTTTAAAAAAAAAAAAAGTTCAATAATTTTCAAGTTGTAAAAAAAATCTGAATGAAGAAATTTATCACTTTTTTAAGGAGTGAAAAAAAATTTTCAGTTGAAGAACTTTGAATTTTTTGAAATGAAAAAGTACTGTAAATGAACAGAAAATCTGATTTTTGAGAATATCAAATTTCTAAATTATTTTTGGTAGACAAGTTTTTTTTTTTTTTTTTTTTTTAAACAATTAATTCTTGCATTTAACATTAAACTTTTCATCCCTCCACCTTTTTAGAAAAAAATCGACTTGCACCCAGAAAAATCCCAAGTTGTCGGCCTTGTAACCTTATACTTAAAAAAATAAGACTATTTTGGTCAAGATTATCAAGTTCATGACTAGTACTTGGAGTTCTCCTCATCAACTCAACGTAATATTCATCTTTGTCCTAAATGGTAACGAAATTGATTGAACACAAATTTTAATCCTTATGCATCGATGAATATCTCCTTCTCTTTATGTTTTAACAAATCGCTCGGTGCAGGATTCTGGACTGGATTCTTCGAGTATAAAATAATCGCTAGGATTATTATGATTATCGATAACGCTGCGTTGTTTTTGATCGGTACGTCGAAAATGATCCACGTTAGAATGGCTATGAATACTAATTCTAGTGTCGAGGCTACCGTTTTCAGTATCGAGTTGAGGTATTTTAAGAAGAGACTTGCTACGATTCCAACTGCGGCGTTGTTCAAAATCACGAGTAATACCTGAAAAATAGTAGTTGGATAAATTATTTTACGTTACGAGGGAGAAAAAGGCTTCTTTATACTACCGAAAGATCAGCGAGAGGGAGATAAAGTAGCACTTTATCTCCCTAGTAACGTAAAAGAAGATTATTCGTAATTAGGTAACACGTGTAAGAGGTGAGAGGTGTTTTAAATAATCAGAAAGATGATATAATCTATAATAGTTGTAATAAACGATAAAATATAATTATCGGTACTTAGATATGTTTTACGTAATATGTAGGATGTCGTCACTGATAAAAGAATAATTTTGTAAAAAAAGTACCCTTCTCGGTTTAATTGAAATGATCAACAAACGACAAACATATCAATAACGGAACTAACCAATGATGCATTATTTTAATGTGCCATTAAAAAGATAACGATTCCATTATTTGAATACTGTGTACAGTGTACATAATATTATTTCTTATCGTTAAAACACCACTCGAAGTGTACTTGAATATTGAATGAGTCGGCTATTTTTACGGAGAACGCTTGCTGTTTCATTTGCTCACCTTGAATTTTTTACCAAGTTCAGTGCTACATAAATACTTTATATTCAAAATTGGAAGGAAGGAAGGAAGGGAGGGAGGGTTCCAATCGAAATTTTTGTAGTAACTAAAAGTATTCGTAAAACTTCAAGCTACAACTTTTGTTTGAAAATTTTTTTTATTGGACCCCTTACCACCCCACAGTTTTTAATAATGTATTTTGAATAAGTGTGAATAAGTTATATTACTCAAAATTGGTGTGGAAGGAGGGGTCCGATTTAAATTTTTGTTATAACCAAAATTATTCCTAGTGCTTCAAGGTACAACTTTTGTTTGAAAATTTTTTCAATCGGGCCCCTTACCTCCGCCTGTTTTTAATAATGTATTTGAATGAGTTGGATTATCCAAAATTGGAGGGGAGGGAGGGATCCAATCAAAATTTTTGTCATGGCCAAAATTATTCTTAAAATTTTGAGCTACAACTTTGTTGCACCAATTTTTCAATTGGACCCTTCCCCTTCAATTTTTAATTAGTATTTTGAGAGTGTTATGCAAAATAAGTGGAGAGAGAGGGGCTCAATTGAAAAAGTTGTCAAACAAAAGTTGTTGCTTGACGTTCCACTAATATTTTTGGTTATGACAAAAATTGCGATTGGACCCCTCCCTCCCCTCCAATTTTGGATAATCCAACTCATTCAAATACATTATTAAAAACAGGGGGGAGGTAAGAGGCACGATAGAAAAAATTTTCAAACAAAAGTTGTAGCTTGAAGTTTTACAAATACTTTTAGTTATTACAAAAATTTCGATTGGACCCCTCCCTCCATTCCTTCCTTTCAATTTTTAATATAAAATATTTATGTAGCACTGGACTTGGTAAAAAATTCAAGGTGAGTAAATGAAACAGCAAGGGCTCTCCGTAAAAATAGCCGATCGTCACTTGGGCTAATATTGATAGAACGATAACGTTAGCTACTAACTTTGAAATTGGAAATATGTTGAAAGGACTGCTGAGAAAATACCGTCACATCCCACTGCCACAATAACACCAATAAATTGCAAATAATCGAGTCGACGTAGAGAAATGCATTTTGAACGAAAATATCTACATGTAAGCCATCCCTTTTGAGTAAAAATTCAGTATAAACGCCGGCCAAGCATGAACAAAGTACCTAGATACCAAAATGAATTAGTAAAAAAGGTTATTTCCGAGGATTACCAAATTCGAACTAAATTTAATTACTTGTATTAGTATAAAAATGGTTCCAGAATTGAACCCCATTCCATCTTTTTTACCAAGCATTGATAGATCACCAGCTGTAGGCGAAGGAAGTGTGATATTGTCTTTGAAATCCAGATCTACGTTTTTCATCATGCAGCCAAAAGTCAACAGTATGAGAGAGAGCCATTGGGTTTTGGTGAGAATTTTTTTAAAAAGCATCTATGGAAAATATTACCGGATGAGTTGATTCAGTTATTTAAATTTGATTAAGTGAGAAATATTTACTTGAAATAGAATTCCAGTGATGACCACTCGTAATTGAAGCAGTATCGAGTACGTAGATGGATCGTAATTCAGTAAATTAACGAACGACAGATTGTTATAGAAGCAGTACAAAAGCGATGGAATAAAGTACAACCATAATACTGGAATTTTATCGTAAATATTCGATTAATGATTTACAAAATATGTACTTTTTATCAGAGCATTGTTTGAAGTACTTACATTTGATATGTATTATTGCTTGTTTGAAAATAGAAAATGATCCACTTCTGAAAAATAAATTAATCGTTGAATTAAAATAAACCAAGGAAATATTTGACTATCGAAATTCACTCGATTTACCTTAAGGTGTAAATGACCAGTGAGATCATCAGCTTCACCATTTCCGTTAGTAACACAACTACCACAGTATTATAATGATAACTGTTGTTCGATTCTTGAGACGAGGTTACGAGTAATCCTATAAAAGGACACAAAGTTTAGTACAAATGATCAGATTTTAATATACCTAATGTAGAATAAACTGAAGAGAGTACGTACCTTGGCAGATGAATAGGAACATGTACATCAAAAAAATTATACCGCTCCATTTCGATGGAAACAAATCGTGTGAAATTGTCTTATACATAGTTACCGATTGAGCTGCTTTGTAGCACTGGAACCATCGACTCGAGTATCGCCGGATCACTAAATTGTGAATAATTCATCCCATGGCCGGATACATCACGATTGTAATGAGATAATGACCACAATAGACGATTAAGTCATCTCAGTGGTTGTGACTTGTGAAATATTATTTCTACCGAAGACCGAAAGGAGAGATTCTAATTTCTATTCGAATTTTTTATCAATATCTTGAATGTGTTTCGGTGGGGTTATCAGTGCTGCCAGGTGAATGACTTTTCAAGTTCAGCAGCTTGGAGAATTATGGAAAATGGGAAAATCCTTATGGTTTAGCAATAAGTAATTGAACAATATTTCTAATTTCAATTTTTTTTAATTCTACAAATTTGGTAAATCTTCAAAAAAATCTTTAAAAAAAAAAAAAATTAATTTAAAATTGAAATCTTGGTGATTTTAAAAATTAGATGAGGTCTTAAAATTAGATTTATTTTTTAAAGCTTAATAAATTTTTTAAATAATTTTTTTAATTTCATAAGGTATAAAAATATCAAGAAACATAATGAGTACCTAGCTAAATCATTAAAATTTGAAAAATGAATCAAATTAAGTGAATTTAAAAATTCAAAATTTGTGAAAATGCTAATTTGAAAAGAATTTTAGTTTTTCGTAATGAATTTTGGAAACCAAAATTTTTTAAAAAGCTGTACCTAAGTATTTGGAAAACGAATTTTTTTGTTAAAATTTTGGTAATTTTGAAATTTTAATGATTTTTTTTTTTTTTTTTTGAAATTGGATCAGTTTTTTAAAGTTTATAGTGAATTTTACAATTTATACAGTTTTGAAGAACTTTTAATTTACTTCAAAATACGGTTTAAAAAAAATTAAAAATTTTATTGACATTGGATTAATTTTCAAAATTTTCAATTATCAAAATAAATTTGAATTTGAACATTTTGAAAATCTATTGAAAATTCATGGAATTTTGGTAATTTGTGAATTTTGATAGAAGTCGTGAAATTGGTTTTATTGACGTTAGATTAATTTTTGAAATTTTTGATCATCATAATTTGAAAGATTGAAAAAATTTTGGTAGGAATTTTGAATTTTATTTATTTATTTTATTTATTTATTAGCAAAAAAATACAAAATAAAAATACCTTTGAATTTTGGTAATTATAATAAGGTCGTAAAATTGGTTTTATTGACATTGGATTATTTTTTTAAATTTTTAATCATTAAAATTTCAAAATTATAATAAAAATTCATAAAATTTTGGTGATTTTTGAATTTTGATAGGTAAAATCTTGGAATTATTGGAACAATTTTTCAAAAAATTTAAATGTAAAAAATCATTAGAATTTGACAAATTAATCAAATTCATAATTTGAAAAAAGAATAATAAAATTTAGAATTTTAAAATTTTTGAAAAAAATTAATTTAGGTGCTTACTTAATATACTTACCTCTACATTTTTGAAATTTGGTTATTTTGAAATTTTATTGAAATTGAATCAATTTTTAAAATAAAATTGTTAATATTTGGTACAACTTCAAAATTCGGATTTTAAATTATTGAATAAAAAAATTAAAATTTTGAATTTTTAGGTTTCCAATTTGTAATAGTAAAAGATGATTTTAGAGCTTATCAGCGATTTTCCAGTGATTTTCCATTCGCAAATTTTCGAAAAATTTTCGACAAATTCGGCAAACTTTCGACAAATTAAATTAGGTATGTTTACAAAATTTGGTAAAGTTTTGAATTTCAAATATGTAAATTTTTTAGAAATTCTAAATCACAAATTCGGCAAATTTTTGAGAAATTCCGAATCATAAATTCGATAAATTTTAGAGAAATTCCGACTCACAAATTCGGTAAATTTCTGAAAAAAATTTTCGCCCTCGCTTCGCTCGGGCAATGTACTTTTACTACTTCATCTTTCTCTCAGAATCAGAATAGGAATCAAAAATCAGCGCATTTGAATTGTTATAACTTATAACGTAAAAAAATGAACATGATCTTTTTGAAAATATTAAAAATTATGCTTAAAGTGCATTATTTTTAATTAAAAATTCCAATTTTTTCAAAATTTTCGCTACGTTTTCAAAATTTTTGCAAAAAAAAACCCATCTTTTCTTTTAGAAGTGCAATTTTTTCAAAAATTTTCGCCCTCGCTTCGCTCGGGCAGCAAGAGTCGTTTTAATTCAATTCCTAATGCTACCATAAGTTCTTGAAATTTTTTCTATGAGGATAGTGAGAAGTTCTTCTTTCGAAAACTCACTTTTTTCAAAAAATTCAGCGCAGGGGTCTACTTCCCACTGTTGTACCTATTAATTATCATTCGGCATTTTGAAAATTTTCATTCGGCATTTTCGATCTACACCCCCAAAAAAAATTTGCTCAAACCGTCTCTGATTATATCAGAAGAATTCAATACATTTTCTGCATCACATACAGTCTCCAAAAACTTTCGATCAATAGGTAACCCTAAATTTTCACAACAGGTATTATGCAATTGTAAAATTTCGTCAATCTTTTGCAAAGCTTTCTGTACAGATGTTTGATGGTCGTTTTTTCTCTGAAAATCTTCTGATAATGCATCACAGAACGTATTCCAAAGCATGCATGCATTGCTTTCAATACAAAACACACAGATATAGCAAAATGCTTTTTCTCAGCTCTGCAGGCATTTCAAATTCACTCATTTCTTTTAATGCTTGAATGTAGGCATCATTATTTTTTATTAATCCCTTAGCTAAAGCTGCTTTTTCAAACGTTTCATAACATACGCCATTCACAGTTCGAAAATCCTCATAGCATGTAACACCTGTGCAATGTAGCAGTAATAATCTTAAATAAAATAAGTCAACATTTTTTGCATTAACTGCATACATACGAGATACAACGTTGAAATCTGAGTTTTCAAAAAATTTGTCGAGAATTGAGGAAAAAATTAAATAACCACTTTCTATCACACTATTGAAATATTTTTTTGACAATTTTTCCAGAGAAAATAATTTTTTCAACTTTTTTTCTTCAAAACATTTTGTAGGTGCGAGAAATTTTTACACATTTTTTTCGAGAAGAATTCATTATGATTTCAAAAAAAAAAAATTGCCACAATCCGCATAATTTTTTGGCACCATTTTATTGTTTGATTTTATTAGAATGATTTGTTAAACTCGAGGATTTTCTTTTTTCAAAAAAAATGTTTTTGAGAATAATTTTTTCATCATTGAAAAAAAAATTCTAGAACGATTTCTCGTTTCTAAATAACTTTTCAATTTAAACAAAAAAGTAAATTTTTTCAATTTTTCCCCCTCTCAAATATCTTGTTAAGTTTCAAGACTTCATCAGAATTATCTGTTGACTCAAGAATTTTTTTTTTAAATGTACCACAAAAACAAAATAGAATGGTCAAAGTGTCAAGTTCTACGGTAATGAAATTTATAAAAGAGCATGAACACATAACGTAGTTATAAAATAGTAATGATTATGCAAACTCAAGTTTAGTATCACAAATTCTTAAAAAAAATTTGAAAATAAATTTCAAGTTGACGTAAAACAATTTTTTTCCTAGGCATAAATCTTATAACATTATCTACGTGTAGCTGAACGTAAGCAGGTACCAAAATAATGATACGCATTTTACTGACGTTTTGAATGTATAATGTGTACTCACTTTCCATTTTACGTAAAATATGTAAATTATAAAATAGTAATGATTATGCAAACTCAAGTTTAGTATCACAAATTATTAAAAAAAAATTGAAAATAAATTTCAAGTTGACGTAAAACAATTTTTTTCCTAGGCATAAATCTTATAACATTACGTGTAGCTGAACGTAAGCAGGTACCAAAATAATGATACGCATTTTACTGACGTTTTGAATGTATAATGTGTACTCACTTTCCATTTTACGTAAAATATGTAAAATAAAATCATTTTTTCAAATTGCCCTAAAAAAAATTGAAAATTTTTGTTCCAATCGACGACAGCAAAAAAAAAAAAAAAAAAAAAAAAAGGGATTCCTACCAATTTGTCCTACTCTCTTCCAATCTGCAACAACGCCGCGACTCTTTTCATATAATTAGAATTAGAATAATTAGATTTTATGCTAGATTAGAATTTTTTAGGATTTTTTTCAAGGGGGCATATTTAAAATTTTGTAAAACATAATTATATACTTATCTATTCGTGGATTTTTCCACCATTGAACGCTCATTCTTTTATCAAACAGTTTTTGCATAGAGGTATTCTACATAGATACTCATTTATACGTTTCTTACCTAAATTTCACCATTTTATCCAAAATTATATACGAGTTTAAAAAAACACATTTTTACTTTTTTTTTCTAAGTTGAATTTTTAGTTAAAATGTTGATAAATTTAAAAATTAAAATTTTGATCATTTTAAAATTTTAATAAGTTTTTGAAATTTAATCAATTTTTTAAGTTGAATAAATGTTAACAATTTATGAAATTAAAAAAAAAAATTACTGCCAATACTTACTTTTAAAATTTAGAAAATTAAAAAATTCACCACCTAGAAATTGAAATTTTGGTAATTTTTGAATTTTTTATCTAATGAATTTTCAAGTGATCAATTTTAAAGTTTAATTTTTTACAATTTTTCAAATTTACGATACTATAATATTCTTAAAATTTGGAAAAAAGGTAATATAAGAAAAGAAAATTTTCAAATTGTAATAAATTTCTGAAGTTGGATCATTTTGTAAAGTTTGATAGGTTTCTAAAATTGAATGAAAATTCAAAACTTGGTCGTTTTAATAATAAATTTCCGATGTTGAATTTTTAAAATTTGGTAAAAAGGGACTGTCCGGGTAAAATGGTGAAAAGTGCCTCGTCACCGATTGGGACGAAACTCACCCCAAATGTTGGTATTGATGTAAAACTACCCCAAATTTTTTTTTAGATCCCTACCCCCACCTCTACCCGAGAAAAATGGCCGTATATGACGAAAATTCAATATTTTCTGTACGGGGAGGGGGTAATCCAAATTTTTTGAAATTTTCACAGAAAATAGTGTCTGTGCAGGTGTATGCGTGAGAATTTTTTCAAACAAATTTTCTCGGATTTTCCAGGGGGTTGAAATTTTCAAAAATTCATAATAAAAAAATGGGGAGGGGGGGTCATGGCTGGAATTTTTTTAAAAACTGTGTTATACTCTTAAGTATAACATATATTTTACTCGGGTCCCAAAAATTGGTGCAACATGGTCAAAAAAAGGAAAAACATGTAAATACCGCGTTTTTCTTCATTTTTTCGCCATATTTTAGATGTTCAAGGTCAAAATTTTGGAAAAAATCAGAATTTTGTGTAATGTACTCGTAAAAGATACCAAAACGAGGTACTAAGCTAACAATATCTAAATACTAGCCGTAGGGCCCGTGGAACATGGACCCTGCTTGTTTTGAGCACTTATAGGGTGGTCTTTTTTTATACTTATTTGTGAAAAAAAAAATTTGAAATTTTGAGCGGACCCCCCCCCCCCCCTAGATTGGTTCCATTCCATGAGAAAATAACCCACAAAAAATTTTAGCTTGATCGGTCCACCCCCTCCCCTCCCCCACCTATCGCAGGGGCATTATTTGAAGAATGGTGGTCGAGCGCGCGAGCCAAGAACTTTTCCACGGCAGTTCGCCGTAACGCGTCATGTAATCTCTCGGGCTCGAATTGACTTCTAATTCACATTTTTGTTTCTCTCCTGAAAGTGATTTAAATATCGAAATTTGCAAGATCCGTATGTAGATATAGGTTATCGAGGGCGCTGAATTCGATTGTGGAACTAAAATTTACTTTTGACCCCAAAATGCGCCGCTGAGGGGGGTTCAATTTTTACAATTTCGACATTTACAATATTGGTATCAAAATATAGGTTTTCGGAGGCGCTGAATTCGATTTTAAAACTCAAATACACTTTTGGCCCCTTAATAAATCCCCAGGGTGGTTCAATTTTTATAAGTTTAAAATTGAAGTACAGGTATAAGATTGCAGTGCAAATTTTAAAATTATCGAAATCGAACTCCCTCTCAAGAGCTCCATTCGAAGGTCAAATGTGAATTTGAGTTTTAAAATCGAATTCAGCGCCCTCAAAAACTTATATTTTGATACCAATATTGTAAATTTCGACTTTATCAAAATTGAACCTCCCCTCAGGGGCGCATTTTGGGGTCAAAAGTGAATATAAGTTCGAAAATTGAATTCAGCGCCCCCGAAAACCTATATTTTGATACCAATTTTGTAAATGTCGAAATTATAAAAATTGAACCCCCTCAGCGGCGCATTTTGGGGTCAAAAGTGAATTTTAGTTCCAAAATCGAATTCAGCGCCCTCGATATCTTTTACGAGTACATTACACAAAATTCTGATTTTTTCCAAAATTTTGACCTTGAACATCTAAAATATGGCGAAAAAATGAAGAAAAACGCGGTATTTACATGTTTTTCCTTTTTTTGACCATGTTGCACCAATTTTTGGGACCCGAGTAAAATATATGTTATACTTAAGAGTATAACACAGTTTTAAAAAAAATTCCAGCCATGACCCCCCTCCCCATTTTTTTTATATGAATTTTTAAAAATTTCAACCCCCTGGAAAATCCGGAAAATTCGAGAAAATTTGTTTGAAAAAATTCTCACGCATACACCTGCACAGACACTATTTTCTGTGAAAATTTCAAAAAATTTGGATTACCCCCTCCCCGTACAGAAAATATTGAATTTTCGTCATATACGGCCATTTTTCTCGGGTAGAGGTGGGGGTAGGGATCTAAAAAAAAATTTGGGGTAGTTTTACATCAATACCAACATTTGGGGTGAGTTTCGTCCCAATCGGTGACGAGGCACTTTTCACCATTTTACCCGTACAGTCCCTTTGTAACTTGGTATTTCTTAAATTTATGAGATCTTCATTTTTTTTAATTAAGTGAATTTTTCAAATTTGGCGGAATTTCGAAATGTGATAAGTTCAATAAATTTCTACAAAAAATCTATGTACCTATTTAGGGAAATTTTTTCGCTCAAATCCCATCAAGTATATAAGAGCAATACTCTTAATTGACGGATAATTCTATGCATGTAAAAGAACTACTGCATATCGTATAAAAATCATTATATTACAAGAAATGTACAATATTAATTTTTTATTCGCTTACCAAGTGACCTGCGAAGAAGCTTAAAAATTTGAACCGGTTTGGGAATTATTTTCTTACTCTAATTGTAGTACCTATTTCAAACAGCTTCCAGTACACCGGATAGCCATCCATGAAGTATTTCCAACTGGCCAGGATTCAATTTTCCTATAATATTTGGTTGCTCGAAAAATTGTCCGGGGACTCCTAATTCCATCAGGTCATCAAATAAATCTTTGGCATATTGGAATGATACATCGCATGTACCGTGTGTCCATAACAACATTGGTAATTTCGGGGGAGGACTCTCTCTCAATTCCTACAAAATGAAACGAGGTAGCGTAATTAGATAGATGGAATTTTACATGACAGGATACGATTTTGAGATATTTTTTGTAATTTACTCTTAAAACAACGGAATTCCTGTGTAGATACGAAGTTAGAGCGAATACACCGGCTAATTCTGATACTACTCTGAAAGCCATATGTAACGCCATCGTTCCCCCTTCCATGTATCCTCCTATCAGATATGGAAAATAAAAATGTAAAAATTTATCAAAAATGATTTTTCCAAAAGGAATTTACCTACCTATGATTATTTTATTTAGTGGAATTCCAGCTTCGACTTCTTTAAAGATGATGTCTTTTAAATCTTCGTAAGCGTGCTCGAAAGAAGTAAGGAGTTCTTTACTTCTGTAACTTTCTTCGGTTACGTCGAACCAGGTATATCTCATCTAAGACACGTGAAATTTATCAAGTCCTAGAATCAATATTATAAATTCGTTATCGTTGTAATGATTTTTTTTGTTATTACATCCCCTCCGAGAGGAGTATATGGCAGGCAAGGAGCTGTAGGAAATAGTATTTTAATATTGGTGAATTGGAAATCTTCTTTTTCGTATTTTAACAGGTCCATCATCGTGGTACCTACCTCTCCTGTTCAAAATTCATAAAAAATTTATTATAATTTCATGTGGATTAAAATTTTTTTCATTTTTTTTTTTTTTTTGTTTCAGGATTACCTAATGAATGTAAAAAAATCACAGTCGCTGTATGATTTTCTTTGGGATATATGATCGAATCTGGATCCATGAACACTCTAGTTAATGGAGGAGTCGACGATTCAGGTATATTGCATTGACAAAATGACATTAAGAAGGGTAATAAATTTCTACACCTGTGGAAAAATATTCGCCGAAGTGATTTACCCCAAAATGGACAAAAATAATACTTACAACTATCGATAGATACTTACAATATTTGTAATCTTAATTCCATAATGTGACATCGAGTGGCAAAATTATCGCAAAATTTTATAAATGAGAATTCTACTTATGTTACATTTAAAAAAGGCTAATGAACCGTTTAATCTACATTGGTAGACATTCTTAGCTTAAAATTATTCTGAACTGTACAATTTCTGCCTTTTTTCCCTATTCCTCGTTAAAATTGAATTTATCAAAATGCAAATCAAATTATGATTTTGATATGATAATTTTATCAAATCTTTGATGAGGTCATCCCCTTTATGATTTTAGTAGAGCACGTATAATACCTTTGGTTACAACATTGTTTCGAATATTCAATATTTTGAGATATTTATTTCTACTCATTGTTGTTTCGCAGAATGTTCGTCAAGAAAAAAGATTAAGACCTTGGTTTTCGGATGTACCTGCCTACACCTGTCTACCTACCTGCAGTCTTGTACTGTAATGCTGTGATGAACTGATGATGGTTGAATATTTCATCAAATCGAATTGATATCAATTACCTATAGCACGTTTGTAAGTAATTATCGAGTAGGAAGTCACGTTTTTTCTAATTTTGTGTAGAATATTATTATTTTTTTCAATTTTATAGCTAACTATTATAATTAGGTATTTTTTTGAAATTAGATTATTTTTTTAATTTAGCTAAATCTTTAGAATTTTAATAAATTTTTGAAAATACCTAGATTCAATTTAAAATTAGCTGAATTTAAAAAAATCTTTCTACAATATTTAAAGTTTGAAAAAAATTTGAAATTTTGCAATTTACAAACTTTAAAAAATTAAATTAGCAAAATTCAAAATAATTTTCAAAATTGAAGGAAAAAATTTAAAAAACAAAAAACTTTCAAAGTTTGGTAAAATTTATCAAATTGATAATTATGGTAAATCTTGAAAATTTGGTAAATTCAAAATTTTTGTGCTTAGTATGTACCTAAATTTTATTTTATTTGTATTTTTTGAAATTAGATCAAATTTAAAAAATTTGGCTAAATTTGCAAAAAAAAAGAGATCAATTTTTAAAGTGTAAAAAATGATTTTTAAAAATTTTCTGATTCAAAAAAATCAAAAGTTGGTTATTTCTGAATTTTAATAAATTTCTAAAATTAAAAAACGTCACTTTTCAATATTTGATTAATTTTAACAATATTCTAAATTTAGTAAAAATTGAAAACTTTTTAATTTTGATAAATTTTTGAAATGAGATCAACTTTTAAACTTCAGCTGAATTTCAAAATAAATAAATAAATTGGTAATCTTTATGTGTGATGAATTTTCACAATTTTCAAGACTTGGTAAAAAATCAAAAATTAGTATTTCTAAATTTTAATAAGTTTTTGAAGCGAAATCACTTTTTAAAATTCAACTAAATTTTCAAAAAATTTCAAAGTGTTAATTTTCTCACAATTTTTTAATTTAAGTAAAATCTGAAAATTTTGAGTTTTGTTAAATTTTTAAAATGAGATCAATTTTTTAAAATTTGGTTAAATTAAAAAAAAAAAAATAAATAAATAATTGGTCATCTCAAATTGTAATTAATTTTTACAATTTTCAAAATTTATTAAAATCGAAAATTGATCATTTCTAAATTTTGAGGAAGTTTTGAAGTTGAATCATTTTAAAATTCCGCTAAATTTAAAAAGTTTAATTTTCAATGTTTAGGTAATTGATTTTCTAAATTTACTAGGTAATTGTACGACGCAGTATAAATTGAAAATTTTAAAATTTATTAAAAGTTTTGAAATTAGGTAGATCAACTTTTAAAATTTATTTTAGCTAAATTTTGGGTGTGGCTAAATCCACAATAAGTGATCACATTGTAAGGGCGATGTCGTTCTTTTTCGTTCATCTTCTTTATTTTTGCACAAGTTTTTTTTTTTCAAAGTTCAAACAAATTTTTTACAAGCTGTTTTTCTCTGAAAACTTTGATTTTTTATTTAAAACAAAATAAATCTATATTCTTTCACAAAATTGTATACTTAAAATGTTTTTCATTTTAGGTAAAATGCAGTATTTATCATTTTTTATGTTTTAATTGTTTAATTTTTTTTCAACAAGTCAATGAGTAATTAAGTAGTTACTCAATTTTGAATTTAGGTACTTGAAAAAATTAATTTAAAATTTCAGTAAATTTGAAGAAAAAAAATTGAAAAAATTTTTTTGAAGAAAAATTGGAATTTACTTGAAAAAAAAAAGAAATTACTTAATTAGAAGACAAATGTTGATAAAAATTATTAGAAAAATTCGAATGAGAAGTTAAGTTACCTGCAGTTGGGAGATGAAATAAGAACATTTTGATGGCCAATTTGAGAATGAAATCAATTGACAGTTTTATTGGAAAATGAGGGGGGATGATAAACAATTATTTTCCTGAAAAAAAAAATAGTAAAAAAGGTTGGAAAAAATTTAGATAAAAAACTCAGAAATAAACTTGATAAAAAATTTACTTGAGAAAAAAATTCAAAAGAAAAATTTGAAAAAATATGGTAGAGATTTAGAAGCATTATGATGAGAAAATTTTATGAAAATTTAAAAAATAAATTTAATTACAAAATTCATTTTAAAAATTTCAAAAAATGAATTTGAAAAAATATGATGATTAGTTGCATTTTGATGTAAAAATTATTGGAAAGTTTTGAGTTTGAATGAAAAAATTGAAAAATTAAAAAAAAAGTTCAACTTTTAAACGACAAACAGAAAAAAATTAATGAAAAATTTGAGGAAAAATAGGAATAAATTATTCGATGAATGATAAATAATTTTTTCAAGATTTTTTTTTTCAAAAATTGAATGAAAATTGAAAATGGGAAAAAAATTTAAAATTAAAAAAAATAAAAAACCTGGAAAATTTTTAATATTTTTACTAAATTAAACTTGGTGGAAAAATCTCGATGAAAAATTTGAGAAAATCTTTTATGTAAAATTAGTAAAAATTTGGATTAAAAATCAATTTCGACAAAGTCTACATTGCAAATGACAAATCAAATACAACCACGACACGAGTTTTCAAAGAAACAAGAATATGAGATGAATTCTCGTTCGTTCATTTTCGTGATTACTTGTTGTGGATTTAGCCACTCCCCTAAATTTTCAACAAAAAAAAAATGAATGATTGATTCTTCTGGTGTGATAAAGTAACTAAATTTTCATAATTTTGGAAATTTTATTTATTTTTTAAATCAAAAATTGGTCATTTTGGAATTTTAATAAATTTTTGTGATTTTATTCAATTTCAAAATTCAGCTTGATTCTCAAAAAAATTTAAAAAGTCAATTTTCAATGTTTGATAAATTTTTAAAATTTAATAAATTTAGCAAAAATGTGAATTTTTTTTATTTTTTTATTTTTATAGTTTTAGGAAGCCGTGTTTTGAAAAGTTCTCAAAAAAAAATAATGAAATAAAAAAATTACAATTTTTCAAAAATTTTACAATTTGAAAAATTAAAAAAGAATTGAAATTTTGAAATTTCAGAAAATTTTTAATTTAGTTAGTAATTTTCAAACTTGAAAAAAATTAAATTCTGTTTTAATGTTTGATAAATTTTTCAATTTTCAAAATTTAGCATATTATTTCAAAAATATATCCCTATAATTTCAAATGATGAACAATTGAACATGTTTGTACATTTTCAGATGTTGGCTCTTTTTCAACATCGAATTCTCCTTCAACACGACCACTATACGTTTCATGGTACGTTACCACTTGATCAGCTGCTTCTTCAAAAACGATCAGGAGCTCTGCTAAATAATTTTATTCGTACCTAGGTACGTATCTCTCGCTATCCACAGGTGTTCCTCGTAGCATTGATGGCAGCTAATCAACTTCCTACCAGTTTTTATTCTTCATCACGTGTTCTTGTATGTACCTTTGGCCAGTGGTCATTGCGCCTCGACAACCACATCAAGCTCAAGGTGTCAGTGAAATACAATGTTAACCCATAGTAAAACTTAAGTAGCTCTCCTACGAGAAATTAGTCAAGTTGGCAACATTGCGGCTCCAGGTATGTAAATTTACATTTACCTGAGTTACCTGTACCTGGCGCAGGTTAACAATCTGTTGTCTAGTGCATTGTTTAATTTCGACCGAGTGCGTTGGAGATTGCGCGTATCGAAGAATGTTTTTTTGTTTGAAATAGTGAATTTGTGCTGTGAAGTGGTGCTCGGATGTGAATTTTTTATATGAGGTGAGTTTTCATAGTGTAATTAATTCGACTCTGTGTTTCGAACTAATCGCAAATGGTTTGTTTTGGTGGAAAAATTGTATTGCTTTTGTTAGGTGTTTTTTTTACCACAAAAACTCGTCAGATCGTCGTATTCTGGAGAGAGAAAAATTTAAGAAAAAACCAGTGATAAAAAACGTTTTATACCTACACTTACTAAAAAATTCCTTTGTAGTTCTAATTGACTCGAATTGAATCCGATATTTATTTTTTAATTTATAAAAAACCGAATCCATGTTCCAAATCGGTTCGTCGCTAAAACAACTATTTCCGGTGATGTGCGTTTTATAATTCTCCAAACAGTTATGTAGTCTCGCTCGCCGGGCGTTCAGGTGGCCAAATCTTGTACCGCTACAATTATAGCAGACGAATCTCTATCCAATTTTGAAACATCTAGAATTACCTACGTACAAATTGAAACAAGTGTCGCGCATTCATTTGAAATGATAAAAATACTGGAATTGTTTCGCCATGTGGTTGATTAGTATTATGCAATGGATATGGAATGAGTTCCATAGAAAGTCCACTCTGAGCTTTGTTCTTCGTTATGTAATTTTCTTAATGACTATTACTTTTTTTATTGTTCGTTAATTGAAATTATTAGATTGTTTGAAACGTTTACGATGTTTCTAGTTCGTGTTTTGATACGTAATGCTGAGTTTTGTGTTTGTGTCGTTTGAATGGTTCACTTTAGGAGAAGACTGAATTGATAAAGTTGGGAAAAAAGGTTTTGTGTGTTTTCTATTTAGACGATTTTTTTTTGTAGACGTTTGAGATTGGGATGATTTTTGATCATATTTTTGAACTTCTGGACCAAAAACATGAAGATTTGGCCCATGTCAAAATGAAATTCAAAATGAAGCCCTTTTTGGTGGGAAATCCAGCACAGGTCCAAAGTGAGGAAATTTTTCAAATTTTGCAACAGCGATGGGGATCCACATTATCTTCAACATAAAAAATATCAACTTCCTAGGTCATCCCTACCACTTTGTTAGGCTCCAAAAAGTGAATTTTGTAAATAACGAACAATTTATAATCTAGGACATATTTTCTAAAAGATGAGCTGAAGTTTTATTTTTTTAAATCTTCGTTTTCCGAGAGTTCATCCCCAATTTTTCCAAAAACCCTGCATCTCTGTACTTAAGGCCTCAATTGAAAAAAAATTCAAACAAAAGTTGTAGATTAAGATTTTTGAAATAATTTTGGTTATTGAAAAAATTTTGATTGGACCTCTCCTTCTCTCCAATTTCAATAAAATAATGAGTGAGTTTACATTTTTAGAGCATTTTTTTGAGGATCCACTCCCTTTCCTTGAAAGTTCATCATCCGTTCCTAAGGTCTTGATTGAATAATTTTTCCAACAAAAGTTGTAGCTGTTTGAGATCCTTCGAATAGTTTTAGTTATTACAATAATTTTCATCGAACCCCTCCCTCCCCTCTTATTTGAAAAATGGGATGAGAGGGAAGGTTTCAATCGAAGTTTTTGTTATAACCAAAATTATTTCAAGAACTTCAGTTCAAAACTTTTGTTTGAGAAAATTTCTCAATTTGGGCCTTTAGTTTAGAAGTAGAGAAGCTTTTCAAAGGAAAAAGGGACAGGGTCTCGAGTTTACGAAGCCAGCCTTGTTAATTTTTTATTGAATAAAATTTTTGAAAAATCAGCTGCAATTCTAAAAAAATTTAAATAATATTGCGTTCAGAAAAAATTGAAAAATGTACGAAATCCAAAAAATCTCTTTTGATAAAATTTTTAAAAAATGAATAAAATAAAAAATTAAAAGAAACGAATCGAAGTTTTGAAAATTTGCTTGGCAGAATTCTTAAAAATATTCAAACAAAGACACAGATTTTTTTCAATTCTAAAAAAAAAAATTAAAATTTTTCATTTTTTATTTTTTTACTCGTATAAAATTGATTAGGTATTGTATTATTTTTGAGTAAAATTTTCGAAAATTTCCCACTTTACACGAAGTAATAAAAAAATTAAACTGAATTTATTTCAATAAGATTTCAGTTACAAAAGCCAAAATTTTTTATTATTACTCGAAATAAGTAAAAATATGAGTTTTCACGTTTCATCAGTTTCATCAGGGTGATACGATTCGCCAAAAAATGTAATTTCTCCCTAGGGAGTCTTGGAAACTCGTCTACCGATTGAGCTGAAATTCAGCTCACTGAAAGAACATGCCACTCTGACTACAGAACCAATAATTTTGATTTGCTGAAGTTGATTGTTTGATTTTTGTTGAATTTTTGAAAATAGCGAAAATATCCCATATGTTAAATCAATTTTTTGCAAAATTGTAAATTTTGGGCTCCAAATCATTTCGAAAATGGTCACAATCGACTCGGATGCTCGACTTTGGCATATAAACCGATTTTCATAATTTTATCTCAAATTTTACAATTTTTGTAAAGAAATTGATCTAACAATGGGGGCTATTTTCATCATTTTCAAAAATTCGCCAAAAATCGAAAAATCAACTTCAGCATCTTAAAATTTGGTTCTGGAGTCTGGATGATATGGTCTTTCAGTTAGCCAAATTTCAACTCAATGGGAGTTGACGAGTTGCCAAGGTTCCTTAAACAGATCATTGATCAATTAAAATCACAGTTGAAAATTAAGATATTTCGAAGAAGTAGGTCTATCAAATCAAACTGTCATTAATTAAGTAATTATAGTACGTACCTACGTACATTTTTATTCTAATTGCATTCATTAAACCAAATATTTTTGTTTTTTATAGCTTATCCTAACCAATTGGTGTTTTCGTTGGGGAGAACAAATCGAAGAATAATTTCAATGAGGTCTGAAAATGAGAGAAGAAGATTTGGAAATAGCGATAAAAGTAAGTATTCCGTGTACCACTGCAGAGACCAATATCTCAAAAGTCAAAACATACCTATTAGGTACCTTACCTATACACGTACGAGTATGTTTTGGTCAATTTATGAAATAAAAAAATATACTACGAATATATAATGATATGAACACGTACAAAGAGACCTAACACATCATTCGGTTCCCGTCTGAATTTTTATTTTATTATTCCACATTCCGCGAATATAATACAGATGAATAGTAGATATATGTACATTCGCCGTTATATGTATCAGTTCTCGAACAAGTTCTTTTTGCAATATCGAGTTTATCAGTTTAAATATTGGACCGTATCGTATTCGTATAGACAGTGCATTTGTTTATTAAATTATAGCATGGGTTTAGTTTAACAAACAGAAACACCTACTCTTGTATTGTTCGTACTATAAGAGTACATATGTGTACTTACTTATTACAGGAAGAACACACTCGAATAATGCCATTCTTCTCTTCATCGCATTCAGTAAATCGTTTTGGTACCCATATTTTCTACAGGGTGTCCGGAGAGCTGTTTATGAAATTTCAGATTTGGATACAACCGGGTACCGTTAACAAAAAAATGTTGAATACCTACCTACAGATGGTACATATCTCAAAAATTGGAGGGACTAAGCAAAATAAAATTTGTATTTTTTTTTTTGATTGAGCATAAATGGGTACTAATTTACTAAATAAGGTACTTAAAAAAGTAAACATTTTTTTCTTCTTGAGATTTTTAGCCCATCTTAAAAAATGAAGGCACTACACAGCTTTCTGAGCAAAATCAACTGGCAACATTGCATTTCAAATATTATTCTGATCACCGACAAGGAATGGTACTACAAAAAAGAAAAAAAAAACAGTCAGAAAAAGTTTTCTTCATAACATTTTTTAGAAAAATCTCGTAAAAGAGAATGATACAATTACAAATTTTTCCAACATTGCCTAATTTCCACGAAAAAATTATTTTAAAAAATTACACAAAAAATCTTTAGGTAAATGTTTTTTAAAAAGAATTTTCTGAACAATTTCCAAAGAAAAAATTATCTTATAAAAATTGTGGGAAGAAATGTTTTAAAAAAACTTTTTTTTTGGAATTTTGTTAAAAAATCATGATTTAAATCGTGATTTTGAATTTTTTTTGAAAACACTTTTTTTTTTTTTTGAAAATGTGGGTGTCAATTTTTTTTATATTTTGTAAAAAAAATCCTTTCTTATAATTTTATTTCGACTAAAAAAGTTGTCCATGAATTTTGTTTAAAATATGATCGTTTTTTAAAATTCTGTTTAAAAACATTCTTTTTGAAATTTTGTTGAACTTTTTTTTGTTAGGTACTAGTATTTGTAAAAAAATCTCATTTGTCTAAAAACGTATTTTTTCTGATTGTTTCAAAATGATCATTTTTTTTAAAATTCCGTTTAAAACATTTTTTTTTTAATTTTGATTGTCATTTTTTTTTTGATATTTTGTAAAAAAAATCTTAATTGTGACTAAATTCATAAATTTTGTTTGAAAAATTATCATTTTTTTAAAATTCTGTTTGAAAACAATTACTTTTTTTTTTGAAATTTTGTTGAATTTTTTTTTGATATTTTATTTATTTTTTAAATCTAAATATTTTGTCTAAAAACGTATTTTTTCTGATTGTTTAAAAATTATCATTTTTTAAAAATTTTGTTTAATACATTTTCTTTTCAAAATTTTGATCATTTTTTTTTGTTTGGCAAAACAAATCTCGAGTGTGACTAAAAAAGTTTTTCGCAAATTTTGTTTAAAATATGATCATTTTTTGAAATTTTGTTTAAAAACATTCTTTTTGAAATTTTGTTGAACTTTTTTTTGTTAGGTACTCGTATTTGTAAAAAAAATCTCATTTGTCTAAAAACGTATTTTTTCTGATTGTTTAAAAATGATCATTTTTTTTTAAATTCTGTTTAAAAACATTTTTTTTTTTAAATTTTGATTGTCATTTTTTTTTGATATTTTGTAAAAAAAATCTTAATTGTGACTAAATTCATAAATTTTGTTTGAAAAATTATCATTTTTTTAAAATTCTGTTTGAAAACAATTACTTTTTTTTGAAATTTTGTTGAATTTTTTTTTGATATTTTATTTATTTTTTAAATCTCAATATTTTGTCTAAAAACGTATTTTTTCTGAAATTTTGTTTTAAAATTATCATTTTTTTAAAATTTTGTTTAAAACATTTTCTTTTCAAAATTTTGATTATTTTTTTTTTGTTTTGCAAAAAAAATCTCGAGTGTGACTAAAAAAGTTTTTCACAAATTTTGTTTAAAATATGATCATTTTTTGAAATTTTGTTTAAAAACATTCTTTTTGAAATTTTGTTGATTTTTTTTTTTTTTTTTGATAGGTATTTTGTAAAAAAATCTTAATACATTTTGTCTAAAAACGTATTTTTTCTAATTGTTTAAAAATTGTCATTTTTTTTAAATTCTGTTTAAAAACATTTTTTTTTGATATTTTGTAAAAAAAAAACTCAATGTTTTGTCTGAAAACGTATTTTTTCAGATTGTTTAGAAATGATCATTTTTTTAAAAATTTGATTGTCATTTTTTTTTTTTTTTTTTTATATTTTGAAAAAAAAAGCTTAATTGTGACTGAAAAAGTTTTTCATAAATAAAAATTATCATTTTTTTTAAATTCTGTTTAAAAAGATTTTTTTTGGTAGTTTTTTAAAAAAAAAATTTCAATATTTTGTCCAAAAACGTATTTTTCTAAAATTTTGTTTTAAAACTTGAAATGATCATTTAAAAAAAAAAAATTTAATTGTCTTTTTTTGATATTTTGTAAAAAAAATCTTAATTGTGACTAAAAAATGTTTTCATAAATTTTGTTTTAAAAATTATCGTTTTTTAAAAAATTCTGTTCAAAAACATTTTTTTTGAGATGTTCACTTTTTTTGATATTTTGTAAAAAAAAACAACAAAAAAAACCAATATTTTGACTAAAAACAGTTTTGTAAAAAATTTGCCCATCTTTGAAAATGAAGGAGCTATGGTGCATCCAAATTTGAAATCCAGATTCCGAACCCTTGTAACGCCTTCATTTTCGAACATATGCAAAAAATCTCAAGCTTGAGAAATGTTTACTTTTTCAAGTGCTATCCATATGCCCAATCAAAAAAAAATTCTCAATTATTGTATTATCTCTTACCCCTTCAATTTTTGAGATTGGCACCATGTGTATTAACATTTTTTTGTACAAGTGCTTCCCGGACACCCTGTATATATCCAGCACGTCCGATTGATAGTCGATTCCCACCTGCGGCTTATAATTATCCTTTTGAATATAACTGAGACTTTGAAACAATAAAACTAAGAAAAATTGGTACTACATTGTGTACGAGACTACGAGTACAGTAAACAGTTGTTATTTAAATTATGTTTTATGGTCATGGTTGATGCGTCGCTTATACATTTCTCGGCTGATTATGTTGATACGTGCGGTATCTTCGGAGCATTACAAGTGCATGCATTTTTTTCGACGTCAGTGAGATGAATTAAAGCATATGATGAATGTTTACTTTATTATACGTACTATACTAACGGCCTAGGGTTTAACCTTTCTAAATATAAGAACGTGTTAGATGTAAAATTGGCAATTGGCTTTTGAATTACCTATGTTAGGTAATTTAAAACTTGAAGTTTTCGGATAATCTCAACTCCCTAAGGCGATCAGTTCGTAATTTTCAGAACGTTTAAACAAAAGCGTATTTCTTATGTACACAAATTATCGTTCGTTGATAGATTTAGGTTTTTTTACCTCTAATAAGAAAGTATTCCTCTGGTAATTTTATTTGAAATCAGATATTTGTCAACTCATCGATACGACGATGGAATTCTTCGATCATTTCGCAGGCTAAAATCCGTTAGATGTTTGAAATTTTTCATATTTCTCGATACTCGTACGACATATTTGAAATTCAGATTTTTTCCACTCGTCTCTCTGCGGTGTATGGTACTTTAGCTTATGATTCATAAAATTATGAATTTCATTTGTCGGCTGCCAAGTAGCCACTTTGGTTTTCGCATGGTTAACCGGTCGACGAACTTATTGAAAATAGTAATTATAAAGCTGGTCAAACTACTTGACGCGGTATATTTTTCATCACTTTTCATTTATCTATTTTTCTAACGTGCGATTACGATTAGTATGTCTAGTTTATTGACGTGTGGAATCGTAAAAATAACTAGATACGGTTAAAAGTTTACATGGCGGTGACATTTATATAGACCCAGAAATGGATGAAATATGTAGCTAGTTTTCGGCCATGGTCATTATCAAAAGAGGGCTTTTACGTTTCGTGAATTTATATCGGATTAATTATGTAATTTAATACCTTACTCGGTGAATTTTTTTTTTCGAGAATATTTACGTTTTTTTATATTAAATTATCTACCTACGTAGGTTTGAAAAAAAATATGATATGCTCCGAATATGTATAAGTAAGCAACGCTATGAACTTGATAATACATAATTGAGACTTTCCAATCAGCTTCCCACGTACCTCCTTTCTATTTCAATGAACGACCATGATTGATTGCATCGATCGTAAATAATCAATCGGCGAATACCAACTGTAACTACCTTATATTCCAATTCCAGTTAAATTAACTTTCATTGGCCAGCTAAGCTAACGTTTGATTATCTTTGTATTTTTGCCTTTCCTTTCGCGTGATTCTGATTAAATAGAAGTTCGATTCGTTGTTTTTAAAACGTATAGCTAATTAAAGTATTTGGATTTATCACGATGGATGTAAATACATCTACGTACTCTACGTAGCCATCTTCTTGTTTCATTGTGAATGTGATACTCTTCCGTATGCTCCTTAGGCTTCTACTTGTTGTTACAACGAGTTTATAGTACCATTGGCGACTTCTTTTTAAGCACGAGTCGAGTACCTACAAATAAGAATATTTTATCGTTTATAAGGTGATACAATCTTGCGAAAATATATTCGACGTCGAGCTCCAAGCACGAGATTTTGATTTGTTTTCATGTTACATTATTGTACCTATAGGTAAGGTACAGGTAGTCTGTATAAGTTTTCCATTCACTAGTTTCCTTAATAGGTAATAGGTATTCGCGAACATGGACTGTAATTTAATGTCATCGGTGTTATTGTCTGGTGTGTAAATTTAGGTCATTAGGTAGTTTTCATCGTTGGCTATAGGTCTTCAACCTCAACTTTTCGCTTATGAGGAGGGTTGGCAGAGATTAAACGGGGGGGGGGGGGGGGGGTGAAAAAATTTGAAAATTTCTGAAAATTCGGCAGTTTATTAAAAAATTGAGAAATTCGAAGAAATCTGAAAAAATTCTCAAATAATTTTTAAAAAAAAATAAATAACTGAAAAGAATGTTTTCTTTGAATAGGTTTTATAGGTAGAAAATATTAGGTTATCAAAATTTTTGTATAAAAAAAAAAATCAAAAATTCTTCAAAAAAATTACAAAAAAAATATCTAAAAAAATCAAAAAATTTCAAAAAACAATAAATTTTGCTTAGGTAATTTTTTTTTATTTTGCAAAAAAAATCTATCAAAACTTTTTTTTTGTTGAATTAAATAGAAAATTTTCAAATAACTTTTGCGAAAAAAACTGCGTGAAATTTTTCTATAAAAATTCTAAATAATTATATTTCTTCAATTGTAGGTAGAAAATATTACAAAAACTGTCGTAAAAATATTAAAATTCTGCTAAAAAATGAAAAAATAAATAAAAATAATGAAAATATTTTTTAAAAATTACGAAAAAATGATGCTACAATTTTTTCCGTACAAAATTTAAAAAAAAAATGAAAAAATGAAAAATGAAAATCATTACAAAACAGTTTTTTCCCAATGAGGATTTTTTCTAAAAAAGTGTTGTAGAAAGAACATTGCAAAAATTTTCCTTTTAAAATTCTAAATACTTTCAAAAATTTTTAAATTCAATTCTGAAAAGAATTTCATAGACAGAAAATATTTGAGAACTTTTTGCCAAAATCAAAACATTCATTAAATCAAGAAATAAATTTTGTGAATTATTCGAAAATCGAGAAGTAGGTACCTACAAAAAATTATCTTAAAAAAGATTTCTCGAAATTTTTTTATAATATTATTAATAAATTGAAAAAAAAATTCTGGATAGAAATTCTCAATTAGAAAATATTTTAGAAGTTTTTGTGGGAGAAAATTCAAAAATCCTGCAAAAAGCAAACAAAAAAAAATAAAATTTAGCCAATTTTATTTATGGGTAATATGTAATTTAAACATTTCTTGCTTGGAAAAATTCAAATTTCTTTTTGAAAAATTATAGAAAATATGATTCAACAATAAAAATGCTCCTATAAAATTTTTCTTATAAATTCTCAATTTTTTTTTCAATTTTTGACAAATACTTTTTCAAAAAATTTAAATTTTTTTATTGCAAGAACTTTGAAAAATCAATTTTTCTAAAAAAATTAAATTCTTCAAAAAAATCTAAATTTTTCTACATAATTCACAGTGAGAAAACATTTTACTTACTTTGAAATTTCTGTTGAAAAAAAAATCAATAATTCTGTCAAAAACAAAATAATGAAAAAAAATTGAAAATTGCAAACCCTTTCAAAAAACTACAAAAAAAAATGATGTAGAATTTTTTTTAAAGAAAAAGAATCAGAAAAAATATTGGAAAATATTTTTTCCTATAAATATTTTTAGAAGTTTTCTTTGGAAAAAAACAAAAATTCTTCAAAAAATTATAAAGAAACGTAAAAAAATCAAAAAATGTTAGGAAAAGACTAAAAAAGTTTGTACTCATATATCTACAATTAAGTACTAAAAATTCCCGTGCGATGGAATTCGCATAAAAAATATTTTAGTAATTTTACTGAAAACTATTCGTAATCAAAATTTTAAAAAAAGATCTTGGAAATGAAATTCGTAGATTGAAAATCACTACCTAGGTAGTAGGTACTAAAAAATCCTGCAAAAAATTATAGAATTTTTTTTTTCCAAAAAATATTTATATTATTCATCTATTCGGACCACGAGCGCGGAGTGGCTGAATTCTATCGGCAAAAATGAAAAGGTCTGAAAAGGTGCACCATAAACAAAAATTTGCTTATCACTGAAATTTTTCAAATGTTATCACGACCAAATCATGACAAAATCAACACAAAATGCACCTTATTAGCGAAATCATCACAACACAGCCATCTGTTTTTAAGAAAAAATAAACAAAGGTGCACCTTTTCAATACCTACTTGATCGTAATGTACACTAGCGCGCCATACCTATCCTTGGTCCCAATTGTTTATTGTTTTCTTTTTAAGAAAATTTTAAAAAATTTCAAAAACAAAAAATAAAAATACTCAATAAGATAATTTCAACAAAAACGCCATCAAGAATTTAAAAAAAAAAATCAAAAATTTTGACGAATTCTAATAAAAAGAATTTTCAAAAAGAAAAAATCAAATTCTTTCAAAAAATTTTGGAAAAAAATTTAAAACTTGTATTTAAAATGTCGTATTTGTATGCTCATTTCCAATAAATGCTTGAAAAAAATTCATGTATATTTCGTATGTACGAGATCCATACTACACCAAAAAATGTATGTTTACAAACGCATAGGAAACCCCTACCCTGCTCATGTGACCATCCAAAAATTAAAAAGGACCAAAGAGGATAAACTTAGCTCATCAGTTGGCTCTCTCTTGCACCCTTATTTCGTACTCCTATCGTCTTAAAATACCATCTATCACGAAAGAAATATTAAAATTTACCTAAACTGCTCAAAGATAGCGCTTGCATGCAAATCGAGAAAATTTTAAAAGTAACAGCTTTGCAAAAGGAAGGTGAATCATGCAGCAGTAGCTTAAAATTGATTTTTGGACTGTTGATATTTTATACAAACGTATCGACACTTCGGAAACTTGAATTAAAACACGGATTGGTGTTTTGGAATTGTCGGTGGTAAATTGCTCTTGACCTTGGGCGTTGGGTTGGTATTTTAATCAATGAAATAGTAAAGTTGAACTTGACTTTTGAATGACCGATACGACGCAGCGTCGCATTAAGTTCATGTTGCGATGACGCACTTCTCGTATTTCGTGCTATACGTATGGCCAAGATGAGGCGCGATTTTACGACTAAACTAGGATTAATTTTACGATGGATAAAGGCCCATTTTTAGCTAGAAGAATACGTAAATAAATATTCGTTTTCAAAATAATTCTTCTCATCTTTGAAAATTTCGTTGATACAAGTTTAATTTGCAGGTGGTGATTGTGGGTAACGGAGCAGTTGGAAAATCAAGCATGATACAGCGTTACTGTCGAGGAACGTTTACTCGAGAATATAAAAAAACCATAGGAGTCGATTTTCTGGAACGTCAAATACAGTACGTGATGATTGAAATGTGTACAAATTCGTACGATATAAATGTCTTCGTACTCGTAGGCTAGATATATAATTACGAGTATACGTTAATTTTCCATTTACTTGTGACAGATACGAAGGCGAAGATGTCAGATTAATGTTATGGGATACCGCTGGTCAAGAAGAATTTGACGCTATTACCAAAGCCTATTATCGTGGTGCTCAAGCTTGCGTGTTGGCTTTCTCATCCACAGATAGAGGATCTTTCGAAGCGATACATTCGTGGAAAGTCAAGGTATGAATTATGACAAGGCCGTGATTATGATCGGTGAAATCATTAGGGGTGTTTACCCAGTTACGAATTTCCCCCCGTTTTTAATTTTTTAATTCTGCTTGATTTTATTGACTGGAATAATATAACGAGGTCATATTGCCCCGAGTCACTATTTTCTAAAATTTTACAAAATAAATTCAACTAAACGTTTAAATAAAATTGATACAATTTAAAAAAATGAATATTGTCATAAAAAATGATGAACAATTTTTTTTAAACAAAATTGAAAAAAATAAGTATAAGTACTTAATTCCGACAAATTTTTTGGAAAACATTTTTTTTTTTTAATTTACAAAAAATAAATTCAACAAAATTGGTAAAAAAAATCGCCATAAAAAGTGAATGAAAAATAAGAAAATTGTCTTTGAGTTTTCAATAAATAGAATTTGAAAACAATGAGCAGAATTTTCAATAAAATTGTTTTTTAATCGAAGATCAAAGTAAAAAAAAACTTTTGAAATAAGGTAGTTGCACCAGTGGTGGACCCTTATAGTGGAAGTGTCTTATAAAAAACATTCTGGTTTAAAAACTAATAACGTTGGCGAAATGGTGAATATACCAAACGATTCCTTGTGTATTTTTCTACAAAATGCGCTATAATTTTTTAATTTTACTTCATTTCTTTGAAAATTACGACCATTTTAAGTGAAAAAATAGAAAAGTCCAGTGGTTGGTCAAGATAATCTAGTAGTTGACCACCCAGTAGTTGGTCACGCGCTAGTAGTTGATCACCCAGTAGTTGGTCAATCAGATTATGACAACGGCTCTCAACCATTTAATTTTTTTAAAAATCAATAAGTATTCGGTAAAATTGTCACTCATTAGCCATGAGAAAGAGAAACTATCATTTTTCGTAAATATTTACCAATTTTTTGCATGATCAACCACTAGAACTTTACAAAAATTTCGTAAGTCTAGTACTTGATCAAAATGATCAACTACCGGCTAAACACCATTTTTTCCTTCCAGTAGGTAGTCACCGCCATATTTGATAGAATTTTGGCAATATTTTTTATTTTAATGAAGAAATGGAATCTCCAAACTCTTCTTATTCAGGTCCAAATGGTTATATTTCAAGTTTTATTAATCTTAATAGTGCAAAATTCATATTTCGATAACACTTCGGCTTAACAAAAATCTTTAGAATTGGCATCATTTTGAAAATTGTTCTAACAAAAAAATTTCAGACGATCATTATTAATTACTTGAACAGAATTGATTAAAAACTTTTATGTGGTTCTATGCAGAAATGTTCCAGGTTTGCTCTAAAAAAAATTTCTGAAGCTATTTTAAAAATACGCTTAATTATAAACATTTTTCTTCTCAAGTGACCCACCACTGGGTCGTGGCCAACGACTGGTGCAACTACCTTAATTGGATGAAAAATTTTGTTAATACCTATCAAAACTTTAAATAGTTCAATTCTGACAAAATTGGTAGAAATTATTTTTCACATCAAAATATCAAAAAATTACAAAAGTGGTTTTTATCAGTAAGATGTTTTTGAATAAAAATTGGAAAAATTGTTTTCTGATGTAATTTGAAAAACAAAATACCTACTACGTACCTACTTGGATTTAAATGAATCCAACTTTTTTACAATTTGTAAAAAAATTGATGAAAATTGAAAAAAAAATGTAATTTCAATATAATTTTATTTTAAAAAAGTTTGAAAAAATCATTTTCAATTGGTAGGAATAAAAAAAGAAAGGAAATAGGCACGATAAAAACGTTTTTGAATGTTTCAGATTTTTTTTTTTTTAATTTTCAAAGAATGAAATTCTGACAAAATTTTGAAGCAAAATGTGACGGTCCATATGAAAAGGGACAACTTTGTCAGAAAAGTGAAACGCCAGAAAACGCGATAACGTAAATTAAAGTCGAAAATTACGTTTTTCGTTTTTGACGGAATCGGATAGAGAATTTAACGCTCTTTCCAATGGTACCACTGGCAATGCGTTTAGGAGTTTTTTTGTGTATTTTTCTTCCACAAAATCTTCAGTTTTACCTAAAAAAAATGGGGGGGGGGGAATAGAAAAAAATTGATTTGGGCCAATGGGTTCACTCTGAACATTTTTCATTCTATACATTTTTTTCGTAGAATGCTTAGTTTCATCATAAAAATCGAAAAATATACCAAAAACGAACATTACTCAAACTTTAAACACCATTTTCTCAAAACTGAGCTTTTAGAAAGTTCAATTTCAAAAATTCATAACTCAGCGAATTTTTAACCAATCGCTACCAACTTTGGACCATTTTTTTCGAAATTTTATCTAGTTTGCACCGGTATAGCTAACTCGATTTTTTCGTTTCTGACAAAGTTGCCCCTTTTCATATGGACCGTCACAAATATGCTTTGAATAGAATTTGCAAAAATTCAATCGGGCAATATTGATGAAAAATTGTTTTCGATTATAATTTAGTTAAATTTTTTTTAAACCTAAATTTGAAAAAATGGAAGATTTGAAGAAAATTAATATTGAAGAAATTGGTCGAAAATTTATTTTCAGAAAAAATAAAACCAAAGTATGTGAAAAAAATGTCTGAAAAAAGTTGAAAAAAATAACGACCAATGAGGTTATATAATTTGAAAAAAAAAATCCAACAGAGGTGGTACAAGGTACAGGGTGTCTACGAAGTAGTGAAACTAGTGGAAAAGTAGTGAAAAAATCAAAATGAAAATTGAAAATTCGCCTATAAACAAAGTAGCTAATTTTTTTTCTTCGTATTGGTAGCTTTGAAATTTTTCTTGCGTTCTGAAAATTTTCCTAATAAATTTTTCATTTTTGGACCCTGTATAATTCTTATGAAGGATCCTCAATTATATTTTTCTGATTTTTTTTCATGAAGGAAGGGGGGGGGGGGGGAGGTCTGAAAATTTTGCGAGTGTTGTTTAAAAAAGTAATGACTTTTGGAAGAAAAAAAATTATAAGCACTATGCGGAAAATTAAATGTTTAAAAAAAAATTGAAGAAAACATTTTTTTTTTTTGTAAATTGAAAGAATTAACATGCAGGAAAAAATCAAATTAGATTTGAAAACATTGTCTTTAACAAAATTTTCAAAAAAGAAGGTTCTGAACAGAATTTAAAAAAAAAATCAAAAAAATTCAATCTGCTGAAATTGATGAAAATTTTTTTTGATAAAAATTCAGCTAATAATTTATTTTTTGAATAAACAGGATAATTATTGAAAAATTGAATTAGGTACCTCTACCTACGTTGAATTTAATAAGTCATTTTTAAACAGAAAAAATGGAAATAAACTGTGTCAATAAAAATTTTTAGAAAATTGAAAAAAATGTTTTCATCAAAATAATTTTTTGAAAATAATAGATAAATATTTTTTTCATTAAAAAATATTATACATTTTTAGAAAAATTTTCAAACAATATTTTTCACCAGAATTTGAAAAAAAATAAGTAAGTAGTTAGGTACCTACTGAAAAATTGTTTTTGATCAAAATTTAAAAATTTTTTAGTTTGGTTAAAAAAAAGTAATTTTCAACAAAATTTGAGAAAAAAATCATTTCTTAACAGAATTAAAAAAAAAACTATTCAGACAAAATTGGCAAAAAGTTGTTTTTGAAAAAAATTGAAGTTACAATGGAAATTATTTCAATTCAGATTTTAATAAAAATTTTAAAAAGTTACGATTTTAGGGATTACCACCTATGAAAGACTGCGATATGTAATTTTATTTTTTAATATTTTTTTTTAAATACTTACCTACTTACGTAATGATTTTTTGTTAAATGATCTTGATTAATGATTAATCTTCTTCCCATTCTCCTACCCAAAATTTAAATATATCCATTTCAAACCATCTTTTGGAGGACGTTACCAAAAACTACGAGGAGGTAGCATCCCATATGATGGTCAATCCGCCTTCTAAACTATACTAGCATGCATGTTAAGTTAATAGCGAATACCTACGCGTTTGAAATTTATGTCAAAATGTATACACTCGTATTTCTCATTTCGAGGTTAAAAATGAACACTTGATAGATAGTAATTATCCGTCATTATCATATTTTCAAATCCGAGAAATTATTCACACTGATCCACATGCGAAACAACTTTCGTTCTTGACCGTGTACAGGCTACGAGTACGGAGACTCCTCTTGGCACTTCATTGTAGGTACGTACAGTCGTACACATGCTGGAAAAAATATCGAGAAAAAAAAAGATGAAAAAATAACGCGATTTATCAGAAGCCAGCATCTTATTGGGGAACGACGATGGTGTGGCGGTATTAATAAAATGCCATATACAACAAAATTCGGAGGTTGCGTTGCCCTGCAACGTATAATTTATTATTTCAAATACGGAATGCGCGAAATAAGTAGTTATTTTGACACTAAAGATACTAATTTGATGGCCTACCCAGACCCACGTCGAAAGAGAAATAAATCAACGCGTCCAGTGTGGTTTCATTTCTTCATTAAGAAGACCATGGAGACCCCATTCGAACGATTTTTTTCTATCACATTGGTCCGTGAAAGTTACATAGATGGAAAACACTCGCTAGATACCTTTTATTGGATAACCTCGGTATTTAAAATTAAAGTCCAAGGATTGACCTCTTATATCACCGCCGACATTTTAAATATTTGCTACCTCGCGTCGAGAAGTAAAGTAACTGGAATTGTGTATACTTTGCATGATGAACGTTTGAAAAAAATCGAGAAAAACCTCGTTCCAAGTCGAATAAGCTAACGAGTAAAACAATACGTGTACGTGGGAAAGATACGAACGTACGAGCCTTCAACCCAGTTCGCATTTCGTAGGAGAAAAAAACAAAAGCAAACAATGGATTTTCTGTTAACTACCACGGCAATCTTCTTCTGACCATAATAATTACCATTAACGGTTTAGTAATTCGTCAATTTCAAATATACGAGTATTACCCAGAGCCAGAGGTTGTTGAATATTTCATCGTATGATTTATTATTTCGATTTGTACCTACTCTATACGAATAGGAGGAGTATTTCTAATGAAGTATTTGTACGTTTGTGGAAACTTCTATTCGATTGTCTCCCGAGTATGATTTTTCGAGATGTGAATTGTGGATTTCTTCCACTGTTGAATCATTTGTGTGATTTTTTTCTAGTTGGAGGCTAGAAATACTCGCCGAGAGAGATTTTTCTGTGTAACCCTACATTTGAAGAAAGATGGTTACCGAAATTATTATTTTGAGAGAAAGGAGAATTTTTTGGAATCCCTGGATGGAGTGAAAAAAACGCTACTGATCTGGTTTGAAATAACTATTGACCTGCCAATTCAAATTGAAATCTTTTCGATAGTAATTTTTTTTCCTTTCCGAATGAACGTATTGAAATTAATTTTCTTTAACTCCTCCCTCACTTTCTTAAGAAATTTTCTTTCAAGATAATTTTTTATGCTTTTCTCCAAGTTCTTCATTTAATTTGTTTCCACTTTTTCCATAATTGAAAATTTTATTTTAGATCTTTTTTTGCTATAATTTATTAATTATTACGAAAATTTTTTCAACATATTTCAATTTTTTAAAATGAAAATTTAGGTATCTTTATGTGGAATTTGTGAGGCGTTCTGTGAAAAGGTACCTAAACTCGGAAAAGAAAATTTTTCAGGAGAGCAAAAAAATCGAAAAAATCGATTTTTCACTTTTTGAATGGATTCTCAAAAAAAAAAATTACTTTTGGCGCAATTTCGGAGCGTTTTTCTCCAATCATCCGTTTTCCATGTGAGAACTTCAAAGTCGTATATCTCGGTCAATTTTCAAGCAATTTTCGATTTTTTTTTGTTTTATATTACGCAGGAAGAAATTCTCTTTCAGATAAGCTAATAAAAATCGATTTCGATTTTTCCGAGTTTAAGTACCTTTTCACAGAGCGCCTCACATTTATTTAAGAAAAAGTTTTGAAGTTTTAAAAACTTTATAGATCCCCTTCCTCCTAAAAAATGTCCATCGTTGACTATTTCGTTTTTTCTTACATTTCTTCAAAAAATATTTTCGATTTTATTTGTTGTACCAACCTACCTATAATTTTATTCTTTTAAGATTTTTTACAATTGTAAAAAAATAGTGAAATTTTCAAAATAATGTTTTTTGAAGATGTATGAAAATTTTCAAGAAATTTTCGAAAGTTTTTTGTTTTTGGTCAGATTTTTTCAGGAAGATTTTTTTTGTAAGTAAAAAGGTTTCCTGTTTTTTTGTTTTTTTTTTCTAATATTGATTTAAGATTAATTATTGTAGGTATTTTGTGTTCGAAAAATTTTGATTCTTTTGGTGAAAATCTGTTTTTATGCTGAATTGATTTGTAAAAAACTTTTAAAGTTTTCCAAAATTTAGAAATCTCACTGCTGCTACTTCCAACATTCTTAAAAAAATATTTCTTACTTTGAAGATTCTTTTGAAAAAAAGTTTTCTTCCGCTTTTATTTTTTCAAAATCAATTTAAAAACATTTTGTATTTTTTCAAAAAAAAAAAAAATACAAAAAAAAGATTTTAACATAATAATGTTGAATGAAATGAAATGGTTGACGAAGAACATTATGTAGAAACAGTGGAATCTCTAAATTAAAAAAAAAAAAAAAAATTATTGCAAAAAAGTTAGATGATATAAAATTTTAAGTTAGGCCCCATAGAGAAGAATAAAATTATTAGGAAAATGATTTCCCTAAATTTTTTTTCAGAACTAGGTAAATGGCAATAATAATAATAATAATAATAATATCTAAACAAAAAAATGTAGGTATATTTTTTCAAAACCACAGTAAAACATTTTTTAGAAAAATTCCTTTTGACGAAATTTTTTCAAAATAATCTCAGAAGAAAGCATTTTTACAAAAAAAAGAATAAAAACTGTAAAAAATTCTGATTAAATACGAAGAAACTCTTGTTATAATTTTTTTTTAAATTGTTTTTGGGAAAAATTTTTTAGCAAAGTATTTTTGTACTAAATTTTTTCCCACGTGGAATTGTTTGAAGGATAACTATTCTTTCTAAAAGATTTTTTAGGAAAAATTTTTCTTTCTCAACTTTAATTTTTTCAATATTTAGTATAAGTTTTTTCACGTGGAATTAATTTGAAAACATTTTCCAAACGAATTCTTAATCTTGAGGTCTTTTCTCCCAACATTTTAGAAAAAATTCAATTTCTTCAATTTGTAGTTCCTAGTAAGAAGTTCTAAAGTGATTATTTTCTTTTCACATGTAAATTTTTTTTTGTTTTAGATCTGGAATTTTTTGTTGAGTACAATTTTTTTATTTTTTTAAAAAATAATTGTTTAAGATTTTTTAAAATTTTAACAGGTAAAATTTTTAAAGATTTTTTTGTAAAAAAATTTTTTTGCTAAATTTTTTTTCCACAATTTCTTTTTTATGTGAATTTAATTTCAAAAAAATTCCTTTCGCAAAGGTCCATTCTCTATCTTCAAAATCTTCTCCTCAACTATTTAATTCTCTTAATAACATTTTAGAAAAATAAAATCCATTTTTTAAAAAGAGTTTTCATAGGACTTGTAACGAAAAATTTTCAATAATTTTTTCAAAAAAAATTTTTGGTCGTTTTTTGTAGTAGGTAAGATTTTTTTTTCAAAAAACTTATATTTCACATTTTTTTCATGTGAATTTGTATTGAAAATTTTTTTGAAGCCGATTTTCACTAAAATGATAGGTATGATATATTTTTTAAAGAAAATTTATTTTCACCATTTTTTTTTCCTAGAGGGGGTTTTTCTGCTTCAAAATGTTCTTCCTCAAATATGAAATTTTTTCAACATAAAAAATTGGAGTACTGTCTATTCAAATTTTTTTTTTTTTTTTTTTTTTTTGCAATATTTCTTTTGGTAGATTTTTTTACCAAGTTTGTTTCAAGCTAGAATTTTTTTGCATTGATGAAAGGTTTTTTCACCTTTTTTTTTCGCGTCGAAATTTTAAGAAATCCCCGAAAGAATTTTTTTCCGATAGGTCCTTTCTTTCCATTAAAAATCTTCACCTTTTTGTTAAATTTTTTATCAACATAAGGAAAACATTTTTCGATTTTTAAGAATATTTTTTGTAATTTAAAAAAAAAAATTTATGTACGAGTAATTTGTGAAGAAAATTTTTCAGGGGATTAATTTTTTTTCTCTCTGAACAGTTTTCCTTCTCCCTTCAAAATTTTCCTGAATATTATTTTTTTTTTGAATTTTTTTTGAAGTATAATAACTCCTGTTTTTATAAGTTCAATTCACAAGTTGAACTTACACTGGTAGACGTCACATTATCGTAAATTATCCTAAATTTGTTCATTTTATCGATTTTCATTGGCAAAACATCTGAACCATTTCGAGGCACCTGTCCCAATAGATAACAAACTACAAACACGCGATGCTAAAATAAACAAACTACTCCATAAAAGGTGAAAATTTCACTACTTTGAGTCACCCGGTACCACTTTACATGTTAACAATTCACTATTCACTGCTCAAATCTATAAGTACTTTCCCCATTCTTTTTTTAACACGAGTACGCTGTAAAAAAGTCGTTCAATTTTAGACACGATCGAGTAGGTATCTTGATTTTAATGCATGTTTTACTTTTCTGCGTAGGTGGAAGACGAATGTGGCGATATTCCAACAGTTCTAGTACAAAATAAAATCGATCTAGTGGATCAATGTGTTATTGATTCGTAAGTACCAAATACAGACAAAATCTCCACGACGGTCCTAACTTACTCGAACATAATTTTAGAAGATTACCAAATAAGGTAACGTGTTTTCATAATCGGCCTCGGTGTGTTTCAGAAAAGAAGCCGAATTATTATCACGAGCACTGGGTGCTAAACTGATAAAAACATCGGTTAAAGAAGATATTAACGTGAATGCGGTATTTTGGTACCTAGCAGCTCAATGCATAGCTGAGCTCAGACAAGAGGAAGAAGAGGAATATACCATTTCCGGCAATGGATTACATCCTTTAACTATAAGTAAGCGTTTCGTCTTCATTGTAGCGCTCTCCGTTGGGAAATTTAATTCAACTGGAATATATTTGTTTGTACAGACACATTTTGTAAGAAATATGTATCATTTTTAGGTGCATTCGGACCCTCTCCTATACATCATAGGTATAATAACAGCACCATTGTGTTGCAGCCGGCTAAATCGAGACATCGAAAGAAGAAAAATATATTACGTAATATTTGTAGGACATGATGTAAAAAAATTTGTATTTTTTTTTCAAATTGTGTTGGTAAACACTTCCTTTTTTATTGTAAATTTTTTAAAATAAATTCTATCAAATAACGCGTGCCTCAGAATTATTTATTCGTTATCAACGTAGATCGTACTTTTTTTTAAATCAAGGGGGTTTAATTTTTCGAAGCTTTCCCTTCCCAAAAATCTTCGTATCTCTGTACCCAAGGCCCAATTGAAAAGTTTTCAAATAGAAGTTGTAGATTAAGGTACTTAAAATAATTTCGGTTATGACAGAAATTTTCATTGGACCTCTCCCTTCCCTCGTATCATGCATAATAAATATTCATATGTACGTATTATGCGAAATTGGAGGGGAAGGAGGGACCCAAACGAAATTTTTTGCAAGTCAAAACTATTCCAAGGATACCTATCTACAGTAAGTTGGAGAGGTACAGAGATAGATTGTTTGGAAAGGGGATTGAATATTCGAAAAAAATGAACCTAACTCATTAGAAAAAAATAAAATAAAAATATGAATGTACGTCTTAGATTATAGAAGTCTACTGAAATATGGACGAGAAATGTGGTATGGTCGTGGTGATTAAGAATCATTTTTCATTAATTTGAAGTATGATTTTGTCTTTCTCACTTGCTGGGACGAAGAATAAACATCAAACAAACAAATCTTAGTTTAATTAACTAGAATACTATTTTACAAAATGTGAAATAAGAAACCAATATCGAGTGAGAATCCTAATTACCAATTAATAACAAGAAATGAAAATTATTCTCATTTCTGGAAATATTTATAATAAAATTTTTTTTAAATGTATGTTTTTTCACTGGTAACCTACTAAAAAAATGTGATTTGAAATGAAAAAATTGAAAATAATACGTTTGCTCGTTTCTATTCTTACTCGAGAAAAAAAGGTTACACGAATCGGTTCCTTGAATACCACAATCATACAATAATACGTTAGGAAATAATAATAAAAAAATGTACCTAATCAATAAATAAAGAAAGGAAAAGAAACCTCTGCATCTAATAAACAATGAATAATATAACATAACTGCCATACCACGTCTTAAAATAACTGTGAAATGTACAAGAACAGCCGAAAACGAATAAAATAATTTAAAATAGAAATGGAATAGATAATCACGATAGAATAAAAAAATGTTCGTTCGATTAATATGCCATCATTTTAAACCACTGTAGTCGTTTAAAAGTAACTTAGGAACGAACTGGAATAATCTTTAAATCGTATTCAGCTTGAAAATAACTTTTATCAACGAAAGAACGAATAAAATAATCAACGCAGTTTGGAGATTTATCAATAACCCTGTAACTGGTGATCAACTTCGTACGTTCCACGCGATATTTAAATACTATCGTCTATATCACTGATTTTTTTAGAATAGTCGATATAATTAAGTAAACCTTGTAATCGTCTGCGGATACGTTTTTGATCATCTAAGGAGCATCCGAGTACAGCTACTTCGAAGCTTTTATCGACATTTTCATCTGACTTCGAACCACAAGCTGCCATAAACGATAGGCAACGTTCCTTGACGACGAAAGGATCGTTGGGTAAATCTATGACTAAATTGTTGATATACGAGTTGACCTGGTGTAAGCTTTCCTCTTGCATATCGTTGCGAACTGTACGAACGCTGATTTCTACTGTACCACATCTGGATGCGATTCTTTCGGTGTAATGCGTAATTTCATCTCTGTCGCCTGCAAAAATTAACATTAGAGTTTGTGTCACGTTTAGTGTGATAATGAAAACGTGATTTCTCACCTTCTAAGAGTTCATTCATCATGTCTGAAGTCCTAATAGAGTCCAAGCTGGAAAACAAGATATCTTTCTCCTCTTCCATTATGAGAGCTCCGCGACGGAAACGTTCGACTCGGTTTTCGATGTCGTCCAGCAAACGTAGCAATTTGTTTTTCGGCGATTCTCCATCACTAGATGATTCTTCTATTTGAGGTATCAACGATTCCTTTCTGTATGAAAATATTTCTTCGACACTCATGATGAAACAAACAACGATCGATTTTCTCACCAAAGTTAGACCCCGAACATACGATGTTACCGAAATATCAAGCTTTATCCACACAGATACGAAATCCTCCCACGATACCGGAAAAAATTCACTAAAATTGGAATAAACGTGAGTTTAACGGATATCTTTTTCCAAGAATGGAACCGAAAATTCTAGTCGACACTCGATTTCGGACTTTTTTGTAAATAAACGAGAGAGAAGCGTAAATCTGAAAATGGAACAAATTTCAAACCACTTTTCATTTTCGGTTGATTTTTGACGAAAATGAAAAAAAAATTGGGATTGTTTATAGCGACTCTAGTGTCGATAATTCGAAGCTTCTAAAAAATGTTATCGTGTTTGCAAAAATGTAAACAAACAACAAAATTTTGATTGGTTTCGAGCTAAAATTTGAAATAACACGAGATCGTTGAAGTTTTTTAATTAAAAGTTTTTCATTAATAATTTTTCCTGTAGCTTGTTTCTATCGCCGAAATTGTGCATCAGAATTACAGGTATGTCACCTTATCATATTCAACTTCGATGAAAACAAAAGTCCAAAGTTATCGTACCGAATTCCTCTTTCGACATTGTTATCAGAACTTCGACTATTCTCATTACACCACTGAAATCTATTTCTTGTAATTTTACAGGACCACGACGTTCGCTACGTTTAGAATCTTATTCTTTTAAATACTCCACCGGTCAGTTCAAATAATCACCATGAATGGTATCACGTTCAAACGAAAAGGACGAAAGAGTATGTTGGGCACCCGGCAACTGAAACTTCTACCGATTGAACCTATAACCGAAAAATCACCCTCTGAAGAAAACGCATCGTTATTTCAACAACCTGAACCGGTAGTAATCGAAGAACCAGTCAAAGAAGTAGTACGTGAAGAACCATTACACGAGTCATTAGTCGAAAACCCTGTAAAAGAAGAAGTATACGAAGAACCAGAACTGGCGCAAGACGAACTGGTTATTAAAGCTGTACGAAAAAATCTCATTTGTTCGCTTTTCCCAGACGATAGTTTTGAAGCGAATGAGACCATGTTGGCCAATACGAGTTTCAACGATACTGCATTAGCTACTACGCTGTTAATGTCTGCCAAGAAGAAAGAAGATACCGTACTTACCGAAAAGAATAACGAAGCGATGCCAATTAAGAAGAAAGACGAGATGTTGGAACAAGTACTCGATACTATTACGTTGCTATTGAAGAAAAACGCAGAAACTATAGAAAATAGTAAACAAGAAAGGACCATTTTGACCGAAATGAAGAAACGTGTACTGGAAAAAATTCAAAAGTAGCGTTTACTTTTCGTTTGCAGTTATGTTGTATAGTCTTCCTATTTTAATATTTTATTGTTTTTGTGATTATCATTCCATGAATGCGAATATTTAATTTTTTTTTTGTAATTTCTCTAAGAATATCGACGGAAAACTGCTCAATTTTTATTCATATAATAACGGTGAACAAAAAAGTTGTATTTAGAATACTTTGCTATTTTATTTTTGAATACCTAATGTAAGGAAATCGTGTATAAAATATATTGTGATAATTTTCCTAATTTGATTATGAATTCTCAATTTCTCATATTGTAGTGTAATTTATTTGTTAACGAGTACAAAGTTTCAATTTGAAGCGGTTTTATTTTTGCACGATTTTTTTTTTTTTTTTTTCGTTTAAAAAACTTTTGATTTGTTGAAAAAAACATCTTATTGGCTACAAAGTCGTATTTTCATCGACCTCAATAACCTATTTAATTTTGTAAAATTCTAAAATGTTGTTTTGATAATTTTTGAATGTGATTATAATTTCCATCATGAATATTTTCAGGTTTGAAAAAATGGTACTCCCCATTTAATACATTGTGCGATTTTTGATTAACGTTTAGTAAACTTGGAAAGGTAACGGTTTTAATATGCTTATTGAGAATATCCTTTTTATGCCTTTTACGTGGATAAATGTGGTGTAAATTCCTATAAAACACTGGAAAATCATCAACTCGATTTTACTAACTGTATTCTACAGAATGTCTGAAGAGCTGCCTGAACACTCAGATGTTAGCACACGTTCTCAAAGGTTTAAATTGCTTCTATGGAAAAGTTACCTTTGGCATCGACATTATTGGTGGTGGAGCATTATAGAAATTTTAGTTCGTGTTTCAATTCCTGTATATTTGATATTCAGCATGCCGAATAATATTAGATTGAAAACTGTAGAAATGAGAAACGTATCAGTGCACTCAAGACTAGAATTGTTGAATACGTCTTCAAAATTCTCATATTTAGCTTACACGCCATCGGTTTCTTTCACCGATAAATTGATGGAAAATGTCGTTGCAACGTTGAGTAAGTGAAAATAATTGCCATCTTAAGCACTTGTATAGTACCTAAATTTTAATTATCTGTAGAGTGTAAGTTATATATTATCCTCATGAATTTTCCTCATTACGTTTACAGAACATGAATTGGGAGATTCTTCGGAAATTGAACTGGTGAAAATGGGAAACGAAAGGGAATTAGAAGTGTATGCTGTGAATAATAGTTTTGAATTTGAAGAAGATCCTTTGGGAGTGGTTTTTCTTGAACTCATCTCCGACGATGCGGTACCAAATAAGTTGAAGTATAAGATAAGACAAAGCGAAGCTCAGCATACGAATTGGGTATTGCTTCCTGGTGGTGAATCAAGATTTGCAGGTATGCAAAAAAGAAAAATTGGCCTACAAATTAAAATAATTAGTTGCCAAGTCAACGTCTCAACGTACTTATTTTGGTCTACGAGTTTACCCTTGAAATTGAAAATGAACAAGGGTGAATAAACTTTTGCCCTTGACCGTGACCACATGAAGGCCTTACGCCGTCATTGGCCAATTGGTCATCGTAAATTCGTAGATTAGATCATTAGATAATGGTCAGTTTGTGTTGTGTTTGTCACTGGCAATTTATATTTTAATCCTTCTTAATTTGGTTGTAAAAGCTTTTGCATAACTGCATAATAATTATACAATATGTAGAATTAATGAAAATACGAAAGTGCATTTTGTGAATTATCACTGATTATTGAGTAATGATTGATTTTTGTCAGTAAGTATGGTTATGGAGTATGAATTCGAGATTTTTACTAGTAGTATCACTTCATTATTAATCAACTTGATAGCTCAGTTGGTAGATAGTTTAATCACTGCTTTACATTTCGTTTGTTTCATAATAGAATCTCCATATTGGACAGATGGGTTTTCAGCCATTCAATTAGTGTTGAACGAAGAATTTACAAAAATGAAGTTGAATAGCTCATCTTGGTCGGCGCCAGAGGTAAGTACATACATACACGTGCCCACATTTACTTGATTATACCATTCTGTTGCTTTACTCATGATTTTGTTATTTTCTCTAGTCCATATTCCAACAATTTCCTTACCCAGAATACGAAATTAGTGAAGTTGAACGAGATTCTCTTTTGTACTTCGTTTGTGCTTCATTCATTTGCATCGAAATCGCATTTAGTGTTTCCTTCATTGCATCGGTTATTCGTGAAAAAAGAAGCGGTGCCGAGGTTAGCCATGTTTACGAGTTAACCGAGTAAATAGATAAACAGTAGAAATTCAAAACAATAATTTTGATCGGTATTTGCAGGAATTAATGAAAGTATACGGCGTGGAAAAATCCTTGATATGGATGAGCTGGTTCATGATCGAGTTCGTCATCATTTTCGTATGGGTGACTGTTTCGACGATAATTCTGAAAATACCTTTCAAAGGAAATGCTTCGGAAGCGGTTCGTTATATAAAATTCTCAGTATTGTGGACTTTACTAATGCTGTTCTGTATTTCGAACGTATCATTGTCGCTTTTCATTTGTACAGTTTTCGATCGAGGTTGGTTCAACAATACGCGAAATCCTAGAAAGTAATCTTGACCATTTCTAGAACTAATCTGGTCTCTTTGAAATCATTTTCAGCCACAGTAGCTTCTGTGATTTACGTATTCTTGAATTTCATTTCTGTAATATTAACGTACGTGACGCAAGGGTTAAATATGAGACGTACTTCGTTATTCAGTTGTGTAATTCCGGCGGCGAATGTGTTGAAATCGATGCGTTTCCTACTCGATTCGGAAGTTTTTGGTTCGAATACCTATTTTATTAATTCAATTTATCGCGTTATCTAATGTTCACTTGGTATAAAATTGATCGTATTTGATAATTTTGTACAGCCTTCGAGTTGGATTGGGCGATGGTGAAAAACTCCAGAGATACGGAATCCACAATAACTTTTATCGTCCATTATGCATTCTTCGTATTGGACTTCGTTATTTATTCTCTTCTTGCGCTCAAAATCGGCTTGGATCGAGATGAATTCGATGAACCGATCCATTCACCTATGATGATCTTTCAGGTAAGTTTGATAATTTTTGTTATACGATTAGATTCATTTTCGAACTTTAACTTGAATTCGTGCTATGGCTTATTTCAAAAAATAGTCATTTTATCGTCGCTTTAGAAAAGAACCTGTGGCCGAATCTGTACAAAAAGTCAATACTACCGGATCCTTATCAATGGTTTACGACTCTTCCAAAGATGAAGATGATATGGGAGATTTCGCACCAATAAATCCTGAACTAACTATTCAGGTGGAGAATTTATATAAAGAATATGGATCAGTTCGCGTATTAAATGGAATCGATGTACAATTCTACGATCACGAGATAGGTGTTGTTTTAGGCCATAAAGGAGCCGGAAAAACTACCCTATTGTCTATTTTATCTGGTAGGTAGATTAATCAGTGTTCTAATCGTATCATGGTGAAGTAACTAATGGAATATTTTACTCGTAGGACGTATTCCGTATAATCGTGGAACCATACATTACAAAGGCATGGATATTAACGACGATAACAACTTTATGAGAAATAATATGGGAATTTGTTTCGAAGAAAATAGATTATTTAATTACGTTTCTGTACTAAATCATTTAGTATTTTATGGAATGGTAGGTTTATGTACATCTTGTGTAAGTTATTCTTTCCATTATGCATTTCAAATTACTCAATTATTGATTTACAGTTGAAAGGACTCTCTAGAAGTAGTGCTACCGATGAAGCTGAACATTATTTGATGAAAATGGAAATGCAAGATGACGAGAAATCGAAAATAAGCTCTTTGTCTGAGAGCACCAAGAGGAAATTGAGTATTGCTATTTCGTTTATGGGAGATCGTCAGGTATAATGGATTCAATTTGATTTTTTTCAATTTCTCATGGTATCAATTTATATGCTTCTCAAAAAATGTTCAAGTAACCATTTTATTTGATTTTTTTATTTTCCTGTTTGATGCACAGATATTGCTGTTGGACAAACCAATGATTGGTCTGGATTTAGAAGCTAAAATAGTAGTTTGGAATTTTTTGATGGCAAGTATTTTTTATTTTATTTTATTTATTTTTTAATTCGTAAAGATTTTAATTTTATAATTTTTTTTCATTATTTACCTACTTCGTAAATTTTCAAGATGGAAAATTTCGAATATTTCAAATTTTCAATTTTTTCCAGGGCATGCGAATTGATCATACCATCGTATTAACATCGAACTACGAAAAAGAAGCTGAAAGAATGGCAGATCGTATTACCATTTTGGAAAATGGCTCAATTATTGCCCACGGAACCCCCAAATCGTTGAAGAAAAACATCGGTAAAGCTTCCAAAATTTGTTTCAAAAGCTTTATTTTCCGATAACGTCATATCCATTATAATATACAATACAGTTTACCTTAGGTATGCATTATGAAATAGCAGTTGCTGGAAGGGAAGCCAACTTCGGTGCCATTACTGAAACTGTTCATCGACATGTGGAAGCATCGGTCCAGCATGAAACCGAAATTGAAACCATTTACCATGTACCTATAACCGAATCTTCTAAATTTTCGAAGTTGTTCGAAAATCTTGAAAATAACGATTTTGGAATATCTGAAATAAATGTGGTGTCAAATTCGATAGAACATAATTTGATAAAGTGAGTAAACTGTTCGTGTGAAGAATGTACGAAGTCGAAGTAGGTACCTATTAATACGTCGATTTATTTATTTAATAGGTCGGGGAGTGTATTAGCAGATGATTCGGCCCTGCCACCGAATACTCACGAAGTTCTTGAATCTGACGATTTATGTGAGTATTAACTTATTTACAAGTTTCGTTGTTTTCGAATTCGTACTTATTTGAATTATTTCCTATGTCGATTGTAGTGCATAAAGATTCTACAAATGGATTTCGAGTAAGACTACGTCAAACGAAGATTTTATTTTTGAAGAAATTATCCTACGTTATCAGAGATTACAAGAATACATTTGGTAGAGTAAGGAAATAGTGCATTATTCGAGATTCTAATCGAAAGTTGATATTAATCGGTATCTTACGAATTTATAGATCATTCTACCTACACTGGTTGCATTAATTATCACGGTGGTTATAGAACGTCTCAACTTTGATCCGTTCTTTGCGATTAAAATATCTCCTACTACTTCTATTATTTACCCTTCCATTATGATCCAAACTACAAATTCGAGTGAGCGAGTGAATAAATCACTAACAACTTCTATCGATCCGGAACAAGTTCCCATTATCACCATCAACAGTTCAGCAAATATTCACGAAAGTAAGCTGGTACCTATTACCTACTTCTTATTCCACTGTACCTATTTTTAATCACTGCTTTTACCTAGGTTTGCTTAATTTGGGAAGAAAAGACCTAATGCATTATCGAAGAGAATTAATCGCATCGTTTAAATTCGAAACGGACAATCGACATCTTATTTTGTACAACCCTGTGCCAATTCACACCTTACCAGTGGCTATTTCAATTTATTCTAATACCTTACTTAAAAATGTAACCAAGGACGATTCGTTGGAAATTATAACCTATAATCATCCGGTTCCTTTCTGGCCTACAGAAGTGAGTAATTTTTTTTATAATTTATTCAAATGTGACATTGAGTGGCATTTCATACCCTATGATGAATTCTGTTCCAGGATTCATGTTTCCAAAATGAATTATGGATTCAAGTATTCATCGTGATGATTGTGTTATTCGTCATGTTTGGATATTACACCGTGGAAATCGTGCTATATTTATTCGAATTATCGAATATTGAAATGTCCAACAGTTTGATGCATTTGCAAATCATGTCCGGTGTGCCTGTGTGGATTTACTGGTTCACCACCATCGTATTCGATTTGATATTTTTCATCTTGGTCGTGGCCATCAGAATTTTATTATTTAGGTTTCTCGATAATTATCACGAATTTTTCAAATTCGAATTCAATTTTGGTTGGTTTTAATTTTTATTCCATTGTAATCTCGAGGAGCATTATGATTTGTAATAATTTACATAATTTTATTTTTGCAGGAGTATTTATATCTCTAATAATAATTTCGGGAATCACTGGATTATTTTACGCTTACGTAGTCAGTTTTCTGTACAACCCAGAAGAGCGAAATTACGCACCTTTGTTTGTATTTAACTTCACTTGTGAGTACAATATCGATCTATTTCAAATAGGAGTGAACTTTGGTGATACTATTTTTATTTATGTAATTCCTTCAATTCGACCTATAGGCAATCTGATAGTAGCGATGGCATTCACGTTGATTCCTTTCCCCTGGTCTACTGTAAAGAATACATTCAAGAGATATTCCTGGCTCACGTATACATTCTTGTTTTTTCCATTTTTGAATTTTCCATGGGCCCTGACCCAGTATTCTTTTCATTGGTACAACAACAACGAATGTTCGCTGACTTGTTCACGTCAATTGAAACCATACTGCGAAATGTTAGAAGGTAAATTTTCTTCGAATACGCGATTTCGTAATAATAAAAATCATAGGTGATTAGCATGATTTTTTTTTTTCAGAGCAAGTCGGAAATAAATCCGTCTTGGAATTTTCAAAATCCGAGAATGAATACGCCATACTGCTAGAGATGATATTCCTCGTAATCAATTTGGTCATGAGCATTTTGATATTTCTTCTGATGAATTTCGGGCTCGTCGATTTCGTGCATAATTTTTTCAGAAGTGAAAAACGGTCCCAAAATTACGACGAGGATGTGAAACACGAACGTTCGGAAATTTTTCATGTCAAAGAAGACTCGAGTAAATGGGATTGATTTATTTTGAAGCTTTACTTTTCCTAAGTAGATATAATAATTTATTTTAAATTTGTAAAAAAATTTCAAAAATTGAATTTTTGAAAAATTTGAAATTTTTTGATACGTCCGAGGTCATTTTGAAGATCAGTTTCTCGTTTTTAATGATTTTAATTTGTAAACATTTTCAAAAATTAAAGTTCTAAATTTTAAAAATTGGACAAATGTCATTTGAGGTTCGATTTTTCATTTCTCATTATCTAAAAGGGCTAAAAGTTTTCGAAAGTTGAATTTATAAAATTATGAAATTTTTATAGAATTTAAAAACCAAAAAAAAAAAAAAAAAAAAAAATAGAAAATTTTGTTGAAAATTTTGAAATTAATTCTGGATCAAAGGCAATTTCTCCATTTTTTTAGTAAATAATGATGATAAGTAAAATTTTTGAAAATTCAGTTTCAAATTTTCTATGGGTAATAAAACAAAAGCAATTTCAAGTTTCAGATTTTTTCTTCGCTATATTTTAAAACACAAAAAATTTTCAACTGAATTTGAAATTTTTAAAAATTGGGAGAAATTAATTTTCACCATGTTTTTTTTTCTTTCTTCTTGAAAATTTCTTAATTTTTTCAAGAAAAAAAATTCTTTCAATTTCTGAGAGAAGAAGGACTTTAGTATTTTCTGAGAAAAAAAAAACTCAATTTTCTGGAGAAATAAATTGATCAATTTTAATAAATTTATTCAGAAAAAAAAATTTTAAAGGAGAAAAAAAAATCATTTTTTGAACAAAATTAAATTTTTTCCAAGAAAAAAATCACAATTTTTTGGAATTTGAATTTTTTTGATTTTTGTTTTAAATGACTAAAAAAATTCTAAATAAAAAAATTTCTCGATTTTTCATCAAAAAATCTCCATTTTTTAAAATTTTGAATTTAGAAAAAAAAATTTGAAAGAAAAAACTCGATTTCTTTGAAGTTGAAAAAAAACAATTTTTTTCGGTATGGATAGGTAAGTACAAAAATTTCTTGATGTTTTTGGGTGAAGAAATCTGTTGAATTTTTTTGAAGAAAATAATAGTATCATTATGGCTTGAAAAAATTTTCAAACCCTCCCCCTTGGAAAAAAATTGAGCTACATCCTACAAAATTCTAAAATGATGTAAAAAAATTGTAAATTCAATTTCCAAAATAAGGCAAAAATTATATTTTTAAAGTTCAATTTTTAATCAACTTTTTAGCAAGTTTTTGCCATTTAGAAGGCTGTTCGTAGTCATTTATTCAAAAAATTTTAACTTATTTTCCTTTTCGAATTTTCAGGACTTAATCAAGTCCCACTGCTGGTAGACGGATTGAGCAAAAATTACATCCAACGATTGAAACCAGTAACAGCTGTCGAAGATGTGAGCTTCATGGCAGACCATGGAACCTGTTTTGGTATCCTGAAAGGACACCAAGCCGGTAAAAGCACCGTATTCGATATGATGACTGCGAAGACAATTCCAACCAAAGGAGACGTGTCTGTCGAAGGGGTCGAAATGAGATCCAACAAAAAACAAGTAAGTGTCATTTCGTTATTTACGAAAAATTCGCCCATTCGGAATTTAACGTCGAGAAATGTATTTTTGTAGTATTTCTCCGTGGTTGGATATTGCCCCCAAACGTCCCCCTTGCTCGATAAATTCACCGGTAGAGAAATGCTAACGCTGATTGCTGCGTTGAGCGGTGATAAAAATGGAAACGAAAATTTAGTTAGCGAATGGATTTCTGCTTCTGGTAAGTTCTGCCACATCTCTTTCAATTATTACTGATTTTTTAAAAAAATTTTTTTAATGAAATTATTAATGCAGGATTGAACGATTTGCAAAACGTAAAATGCGAATATTACACCGACGGAAATAAACGTTTATTGAGTACAATTCTGGCGCTGATAGGATATCCCAAAGTTGTTTACTTGGATGAGCCCGCAAGTGACGTAGATTTTACTTCGAGGCGTCATTTGTACGACATTATCGAGCAGGTCAAAAATTCGAATAGGACTGTCGTCCTAGGGTCGCCAAGGTAGGTATTGTTTATCATTGAAATACCTGCATTCTTGGGTTTTATTCTATTCCTAATTAATTTTTGTTTCCAGTGCCATCGAATGTTATATATTATGCGACAGATTAACCATATTGAAAAATGGTATAATGAATTGCCTGGGACACCCTCACGATTTAAGGAAGCATTACGACCTAGGATACTTCATAGTGATCAAAGTTCAATCTGATGTTATATCCATGAGAGAAGTAGGCCTCCTCGAAGAATACATGATCCACGAGTTCGGTTCCAAACCCAGTTATCTCATAGAAAAATACAGAGTATTATTAAAAATTTTCAATTTTACTGCACCTATTCGGTGTTATATGCGAATATTTCTAGTTAAAAGGCATATTTTCATTTTACAGGGCTTGTTACAGTACCAAATCACCGATCCTTCGTTACGATTATCGGTCTTATTCAAGAAAATGGAAAGTATCAAGGAGAATAATTCAATTGTCGAAGAATATACAGTGAGGACTACAACTTTGGAAGATATCTTTGAGTATTTTTCACATTGAAAATGATTTTCGGTGGTATTTATGACGGAATATCGATGGAAAAGGATTTAGTTGCGCAGAAACTACGATATAGGCATTAGTACCTATTTGTAGAAGTAACAGGAGTAGTAAAAAATATTGATGCAGAAATAATAATTTACTAATTCACGAGTAAAATATTTTCAATTTTTTTTCTCTATTTTCTTGAGCAACTTAGCTTTTAAAAATTCAAAAACAAAATAATGTTCGATTTTTTTACAGCAACAATTACATTTTGGAGTGAAAAGTTGATAAATTTGTAAATTTTCAACTTTTTGGAGTAAAAATTTCTCATATTTTTTTCACAAAGAACTTTTTCTCAAATTTTTGAGAATGACATTTTTACATTACCTTGGTTGTTACAGAAAAAAAAAATGGGAGAAAGAAATTATTGGTTGCCAAAGTTACTCGTAGGTACTCAACAAACTTTGAAAATCCATCATTAAAATTTTCTGCTTTGATACGAGTATTTTTTGAATCAAAGTTCATAAAAAATGATAATGATTTTCTGAATTTTGCAAATTTATTCCTTTTCTTTCTGCAGTGATAGGTACCTAACTATATTTATATGTAAGTATTTTTACGTAATTGTCAATTTTTTCCTAGATTTAGCTAAGTAGGTATGAATTTATCCGGAGCAAACACTCGAAAACGATAATTTTTGTTTTCAGAATTGCCATAATTTTTGAACACAATGTCTGAAGAAATTCAACATTCGCCAACCAGTTCACATTTTCGAAGATTTAGATTACTTCTATGGAAAAGTTACCTCTGGCATCGGTATTACTGGTGGTGGACGATTGTCGAAATTCTTGCACGTTGTTTCGCACCTTTATTCTTCGGACTAACAGTGAGCAGTAATATTAATCTGTCCAATAAATTGCCTTCATATCCTCCAGTTCATTCCAGAAGTGATTTGCTGGATACTATCAAAAGTCGCAAATATTTGGCTTATGCGCCATCGAACAAGTTTACTGATCGATTGATGGAAAACGTTATTGCCGCATTAAGTAAATACCTATACTTATAATACATTGTATTAAAATTATTTTTGATTTTTTTACACCATGGTATCATTTCAGCGAGAGAAAAAGAACTCAATCATACAATCGAACTCGTTCCTTGTCCCACCGAAAGCAAAATGGTAGAATATGCTGTAAATCGTAGTATTTATATGAATCAGCCACCGATGGGAATTTTTTTCGAACTAGATGATCCCAAAGCATACAATATGGACAACTTTGCCGTACCGAATGAATTCACTTACGAAGTGAGGCAAAGCATAGCGCAAGATACGCGATGGTTAGTCGAAGGGGATACTACCCCCGGACCTAATAAAAAAGGTAACTATGTTTTTAAAAAGATTTTTCTTTTGTCTCGTGTGTTTCTTAATATTTTGCTTTAGAGAGTGAATATTGGGTCAGTGGTTTCGCCGCTGTGCAGTTATTGATAAACGAAGAATTCACTAGAATGAAATTGAAGAATTCGTCTTGGTCCGCCCCGTTTAACGTATGCGAAAAAAGTCCACTTGACTTTGGCTGATCTGTTGATGAGTCACAAGATGATTAGGTTTCACTTCTTTCAGGTTACTTTTCAAGGATTTCCATATCCGGAATATGAAACGAGTACAATTGAACGCGAATCTCTATTGAGTGTCGTTGTGATTATCCTTATCGCTGCAGAAGTGGCGTTATCAGTGCCATTCATCGCTTCTATTATTGTTGAAAAACAAAACGGCGTCAAGGTTAATAATTTAAATTTTGTAAATAAAATATGTTAATTAAACTCATCAGGTTGCATTGCAGTTTGAGCTAGTGCCAGCAATTTTCTAATCAGAAACAATTTCAAAATTTTTTTTTACTTGAAAAAAATTCCAAAATTTTTTTACTTGAAAATTTTTTTTTAAATTTTCAAAAAAGCATTGAAACATTTTTTACATTTAAAACAGAGATTTTTTTTTCATACAACTAGATCAATATTTTCCAAAAAATTTAAAGACTCCCGCCCCCATAAACTCATTTTCTCCAAAATTAATTGAAAATGGTAACTATTTTTTTGATTTAAAAAATGGAGAATTAAACATGAAATACTTTTTATTCTGAGGAATATTTTTATTTTGGAGTGAAAAATTGAAAAAAATTGATTTCAAAAGTAAGAATTTTTTTTAATTCAGAGAAATCTTTCAATTTAAAAAAAAAATAAAATTTGGGAAAATTTTTATTCCAGAAAAATTAAGAAAATGGGTTTTTTTCTATTAAGAAAAATTGAGGGATTCGTCCTGCCCTTTTCAAAAGAAAAGGTCAATTTTCTAAATTTTGAAAAATGAAAAAAAATCAAATAAATTAATAACTTTTTTATGTGAGAATAAAATTTTCTATTTCAAATTTTTTTCCAATTTCAAATAAATTGAGAATTCTTTCATTCCAAAAATTGAGAATTTCTTCAATTATTTAGAAAAATAAAAAGATTTTTTTTAATATGAAAAAATCGTTTTTTTTTTCATTTCAAAACAAATTAAATTATTTTTTGAATTTCAATAAAATTGTAAAATTTTCTTATTTTAAAAAAAGTGAAAGATATAATACTTATTTATGAAAACTTGAGAAATGTTTAAAAATATAGACACCCCCCCCCCTCATTCAAAATAACAAGTTGATATAATTTTTGAGAAATGAAAAAAAATATATTTCAAATAAATAAATTGTCAAGTTTTTTATGAGTTTTTTCTTTCATTTCAAAAAAATTAACTTTTTTTCTGATTTCAATTGAATTTAAAATTTTTTATTCCAAAATTGACAAAATTCTTATTTTGAGAAAATTTTTTCATTTAGAATTTTTTTTCCAATTTCATTTTTTTTTTTTTTTGAATTCAATAAAATTCTAAACTTCTCTAATTTTAAAAAATTTAAAGATTGTTACTTTCTATTAAAAAAAAATTGAGAAATCTTACCCCATCCCTTCTTTTCCAAAAAACAGGTCGAGATAATTTTTAAGAATAAACAAAAACATATTATTCCAAAAAATAAATATTTTTTTATTCAAGAAAAAATTGAGAAATTTTCGTAGGTACATTTTAAAAATTTATTCCAGTAAAATTGAAAATTATTTTTCTCTAAAAAGAGAAATTTACCCCCCCCCCCCCTCCAAAAAATAGGCAAATTTTCAACAAAAAAAAAAAAACGCGAAGCAGTTAAGTAATAAAAGTTTAAAAATATTCATTTAAATTTGATTGATAATTTTTCTATTTGAGGAAGAATTTAGTTTTTCTATTCTATTATTTCATAATTTAAAAAAAAATTCATTTCAAAAAAATTGAAAGATATTTTGCCTAAAAATATGAAGAGTACCTAGTTTTTATTCTTGAATTTTAGAAAATTTGAGAAAGTTTTTCTCTAAAAAAAAAAAATCAAGTGATTTATTTCTTTTGAAAAAGACCTTCATTCCAAAAATAAAAAATAAAAATTCTCAATGAGTTTCTTTCTTTAAAAAATCTAGAAATTTTCTCCCTCAAAGAAATAACAGATTTTTTATTCAAAAAAAAAATTAAAGATTTTTTTCCATACAATCTCCAAAAGAATTAAGAAGGAAAATTCAGTATTTTTTCTTTCTTAAAGAATTGAAAGAGTTTATTTCATTTTTGAAATTTTGGGCGCAACTCGGATCCGAACTACTGCTATGTTGCTGGCATTGGTTTGGGCATAGTACATATTTTTAAAATTTATAAGCATAAGCTGAGTTTTTAATTATGTTTTTATGAAGTTATCATAAATTATGCTTCATTATCAAATTATTAACATTAGAATTTGATGAGGATCCACAATATGGAAGAAACATTGGTTTGGCTTAGCTGGTTCTTAAAAGAGTTCGTTGTGATTTTTATTTCGGTTACTCTAATGACGATAATCCTGAAATTTCCATTCAAAGGGTATGCCACCGAATCTGTACGCTATACCAACTTCTCGGTGCTGTGGACATTTCTTTTACTGTTTGGTACCGCAAACCTATGTCTTGTTTTGTTCTTGAGTTCGATGTTTAATAAAGGTTTGTACGTAATTTTGATAATCAGCATTAGTATAAATATAATTTGTGTCATTTTTTTTTTTTTTTTTTTTTTGTAGCCACGATAGCTTCGCTTGTCCACATGTTCGTGCATTACTTCTCCTTGGTGTTGTTGTTCATCTCGATCGGGTTAAACTTGAAACATACTATTCATTTTTTTTGGCCATCAACTACTATTGCTGTTACCAAAGGCGTACGTTTCATGCTTACAGCCGAAGCTCATGGTAAGAATTTGGTGTGATTTTTCGAGATATTATGAATGTACTGGTTAATTATCGTGAGGTTTTTTTTTGTTTTCAACAGGTGTACCTTTTAATTGGACAACAGCTAGAAAACTTCATGCGAATGAATCTGCCTTGATATTTATCCCTTATCTTTTAGTTTTCGTTGTCGAAATAATATTTTATTTATTACTCGCGTTCTTCTTCGGTTTTATCAATCCTGGAGAGTATGGCACACAAAAGTCTTTATTTTTTGTATTTTCGGTAAGTAGGCAACTCTTCTAACCAATTAGTCATCAAAGTTACCATCTTGGTTCATTTTTTCGTAGTATTTGGTTTCTGGAAATAAACACAAACACGCCTTCCCATCAACCCACCATCGCGTAACCGTCAAGGAATCCATACGCCAATCCAATAAAACATCGTCGAAACTCGAAGGATCGGTAGGAATGGAAATTAGAGAACCTTTAATGCCAAATCACGAACCATCTTTACGAATTGAAGGCCTGCATAAGGGATTTGACGCCTTACACTCGTTAGATAAAATCGATTTGGAATTTTACGAAAACGAGATAAGCGTTCTCTTGGGTCCAAAGAATGCTGGCAAAACTACCCTATTTTCCATCCTAGCTGGTGAGTTGGACAATTGGACATGGTATGCGGTCTAACAACTCAGCCTAAAAATTACAACATAACGGATTTTTGTTCTGGTTTCAGGATCGATTGCTTTCGACGACGGATATATATTTTATAAAGGATCCGACGTTAGTGACGATTTAGAAATGCTGAAAAATGATCTCGGAATTTGCTTCAAGGAGGACAGGTTGTTTCATTATATGTCCATTGTTGAACATTTGATATTTTTTGGAATGGTAAGTTATCGTTTAGATCTCTCTCGTTCGCCAATTTTTTCCTCACGCATATTCATTATTTGCAAAATGATTTTTAAAATAAAAAATTTAAAAAATGAAGAAAATTTATAAATTTTTTCACCATAAGAAAATTGCAAAAAAAATTTGTTCAAAAAAATTACTAAAATTCAAAATTTTTCACAACTAAAAAACTACAAAAAATTGAAATTTTCTCACTAAAAAAAAAATAAATAAAAAAAAATAGAGAAAAATTAGTAATGTCTTTATTACCTATGTACTTGGAAAATGGATATTCTTTTATTGCAAAAAAATATGGAAATTTTTCATTATGTTTGTAGGTACACAAAAAAGGTCAAAAAAAATTTTGCTAAAAAAAACTGATAAATTGTAATTTTTTTACCACCAAAAAACTAGGTATTAAAAAATGTTGAAGTACCTAAGTAAATTTTTGCTTTTGAAAAAAAAGACAAAAATCTTTTTATTCCAAAGAAACTCCAAAAAATTGGAAAAACTTTTTACTAGGTACCAAATAAACTACTTACAAGAAATTTGTACATTTTTTTTCCTTAAAAAAAAAAAAATCAGATAAATTTTGCTAAAAAAACTGCAATAAATTAAAAAATTTTCATTTATCAAAAAAACTATTATTAAACGTTAATTTTTTTTTACCACAATAACATTCAAAAAATTATTTTTCACTATAAAAAAATTGGAAAAATCTTTTTTATTCCAAAGAAACTCAAAAAAAATTGGAAAAACTGTTTACTACAAAAAAAACTACGTACAATAAATTTGTACATTTTTTTCCTAAAAAAAAAAAAAAAAAAAAATTGAGAAAAATTTTGCTAACAAAAACAGTGCAATAAATTGAAAATTTTTCATATCAAAAAACTAGATGTTAAAAAACGTTGAAATTTTTTTACCACAATAAAATTCAAAAAAATTGGAAGTTTTTCACTATAAAAAAATGGCGAAATATTCTTATTCCAAATAAACTCCAAAAAATTGGAAAGTACATGATTCATGAAATTGGAAATATTTTACTACAAAAAAATTATTTGAAAAAAGGGACAATAGGTAAATTAAAACTTTTTAAATAAAAAATAGCAAAAAAAAATTGGTAATTTTTTTCTCTGCAAGAAAACTACAAAAATTTCTTTGCTCTAAAAAAACTAAAAATAATCAAAAGTTTTGCTCAACTAGAAAACTAAAAAAAAAATACAAAAAAAATGTATTTTTATTTAAAAAATACATAATTATGTACTACAAAAAACTGAAATTTTCTCACAGCAGAAAAAAATTAAAAAATTAAAATTACAAAAGAAGTACAGAAGAGTTTAGTAATTTCTTCATTAGATACTTGGAAAATTAAATTTCTTTTTATCACAAAAAAAAAATCTTCAAAATTTTTTTTGTCACCTACCTACCTACAAAAAAAAGAAAAGAAAAACTACAATATTCTGGAAATACGTATTTCACTATAAAAAAAAAAATTAAAAAGCTGGAATTTTTTTACCATACCAAACTACAAAAAATTAGAAAATTTTCACTACCTACAAAAAAAAAACGACGAACAATCCTTTTATTTTAGGAAAGTATAAAAAATTGAAATGTTTTCACTACAAAATAACAAAAAAAGTGGGAATTTTTTCACCATTAAAAAACTACAATTTTGTTTATTCCAAATAACGACAGATTTAAAAAATAGTTGTTGCAGCATAAAAACAAAAATTAAAACCAAAAGACATTGAACACATTCTACTGCAAAAATGGACCACACAAAATTAATAATATACGAGTAATATTATGTATTTTATTTTACTACAAAAAAAACAAACAAACAAGGCATTCGAAATTTTTTATCATGAAAAAATGAAATAAAAGAGGAAATTTTCAAAACATCGGATTAACGTTTTAAACAATTCAAAAAACTACATACTCTTTGTACATTTTTTTTCTTGAAAAAAACGACAAAAAACTAGAAAAAGTTTCACTACAAATTTTTTTTTATTGCTTGCCAAATGGAATGTGAATTCTTTTGTACTGCAAAAATTACGAAAAATTAAAAAAAAAATTTACAGCAAAAAAAGAATTTTTAAAAAATGAAAAATTTTCTGTTACCTACCTACACATTTGAAAATTGAGATTTTTTACTTCAAAATTTTTTACTCGTACTTGGTACATAAAATTTGAGGTCGCCTCTCTCTCGTGTTACGTATATCAGTAAATTAATTAATCTTTGATGTTGTAATCAGTTGAAAGGACTTTCACATAGTGACGCTGCGGAAGAAGCCGAGCAATTTTTAGTAAAAATGGAAATGCACCAAGAGCAACACTACACCATAAAACATTTATCCAAAGTGGCAAAAAGAAAACTATGTATTGCTATTTGTTTAATCGGCGAACGCAAAGTAAATAATACACGTATCTATGTGGTTAAAATATTCACCCATTTTAATCACTCGAATTAATCTCGTTTTTCAAATATTACAGGTGTTATTACTAGATGAACCATTGGACGGTCTCGATTACAAATCGAAAACGAAAATATGGAATTTATTATCGGTAATTTGATTCATTTGTAATATTGTATTTTGCATAGTGATTAAGTACAGACTCTCGTCTAGGATATGCGTTCAGATCGTACGATAATAATGAGCACAAGTAACGTCAAAGAAGCAGAAAGCTTAGCAGATCGAATTACCATAATGGAAAATGGATCGGTGATTGCCCAAGGGACGCCAAAATTTCTCAAAAATACCATAGGTAAAGTTTACATTTTAGTAATCCATTGTTAAAGCTACTAAAATTGTGTGTTATATGGTGTAGTTTTACATAGGTATTCATTACGAAATTATCGTCTCCACGACCAAAGAACATTTCTCAAGTGTTACCGAAGAAGTGAAAAACGTCGTGAGTGCCACCGTACAACGTCAAATGGAAAATGAAATCGTGTATAGGGTTCCATCCACCGATTTACCTAAATTTTCAACTTTGTTCGAAAGTCTTGAAAAAAATGTCCACGAATTCGAAATATCGAATATCAATGTAGCGGTTGATACCATAGAACACGTATTGATGAAGTAAGTGTGATATTTATTACGTGCCTACATTAATTATACGTAGGGTGGCGAGTTATACATTTACGTTAATTACGTAGTTGTGTATCTGTTATTTTTTTGCTATAGAACTGGAGGTTTAACAGGTCATTCTTCGGTCAAGCCTGGGCATACTGCTAGAATTTTAGGAAGTGAATATGATTCGGGTAAGATTAATTTACAGAATCAGTTCTCTTTGAATTTTCTAAGAAATCATAATTTATTCGTTCGGTTTTACTTTTAGACTTAGCAGTAACTCGGGTGCCTGAGTTATACCCAAACCATATAAATAAGTGAAATTAGCTGAAACTTATAAAATTCTGAAAACGATACTCGCCATCATCTCTTGATTTTTTCGAATATAAAAATCAATTCAATTATCTTGCAAAAATCTTCCTATTTTTTTTTAAAGTGAAAATAATTCCAAATAAATTTTTGGAGAAAAATCTTTCAATTCCTCTCAAGAAAAAAAAACTCTGAATTTTCTTCGATTCATTTTTTTTCAATTTTTTCGATGTTAGCAAAAAAAATCTTATCTTTTGTTTCATTTTTTTAAAATTCATTTTTTCAAAGAAAAAAAATGTTCTTTGGAGACAATTTCTTCAAAATTTGTTTTAGAGAACACGATCTTTCAATTTTTTGGAAGTAAAAGGTTTTTTTGTAATTTTTGGAAATCACTAATAAGTAAGTATAATAAAAAATAAAAATAAAAAAAATTGAAAATTCTTTATTGAAATTTTCTTTTTATGAAATTGATACCTATTTATTTTTTTCTCCATAAATTTATCACCGTGATTTCTCAAGATAAAAAATATAAAAAATTTTGCTCCAAAAAAATATGAAATTTTTACATCAAATAATAATTTACAAAAACTTAGAAAATGAAAGAACCCCCCCCCCCCCTAAAGGCTCTATTTCCACACTACGTTTGAAAGTATGAAACATAGTATATGCTTTTACTCTGTGACAAAATGTCTAAAAATCACGAATATTAATTTCCATAGTTTAAAAATCCAGAAAGTATAGGTAATCAGGATGTCTGACAAAATGTCTCAAGTTTTAAGAATGTCTGATAAAAAGCCTAAAAGTCATAAAAATTTTAAAATTTTAAAATTTCTTTCAAATAAAATTAAAAAATGTCTAAAAGTCACGAATATCAATTTCAATGGACATTTAAAAATTTTAAATAATAAAAAAAAATTCCAAGTACGAGAATGTCTGACAAAATGTCAGAAAGTCATCTTTCTAAAAAAAATTTCCAAGTTTCAGAATGTCTGACAAAATGTCTAGAAAATGTCTAAAAGTTATAAAATTTCAAAAAATTTACGTTTCAAAATGTCTGACATAATGTCTAAAAAGTCGAATTTATTGAAAATTTTCTGTTTTTTTTATGTCATCCAAACTTAATCTAAAACCTAACCTAACCCAATGGGGTCGGATTTTGGTCTCGGATTTTCCTGTCGTTTTTTTCCATTTTGGTCTCCGTAAAAGCATATACTATGCTAAAAATTTCTTCAAGAAAAGTTGAGAATTTTTTATTGAAAAAATTTTCTTCAACAAAATCAGCACTTTTTTCTTCTTCGAAAAATTGAATCCCCTCCCCAAAAAATCGATTTTTTCCCCAAAGAATTAAAAATTTTATTTTGTCCAAAAAATTAAAACTTTTTTCTCCGAAAGGAAGTGACAATTTTTTATCGAAAATTCATTAAAAAATGAGCAATTTTGTTCTCCTAGTAAAATTAAAAATTTCCGAAGATGAAATTTTCTGCATAAAAATGAAAATGTTTTCCTACAAAATTTGAGATTTTTCACTATAAAAAGTGCAGAGAAGTTATTAAAAAATTGATTTCACCAAGAAAAAATCAGAGTTTTTATTTGAAACATTTTTCTTCAAAAAAATAAAGAGATTTTTTTGAAACTTCGATCTTTTCAACGTTTTTATAAATTCATATTTACGGCAAACTGAGTAGGCAAATTTGTGTACATCATTTTATCATATTTACGGCAAACCAATTAGGCAAATTGTCATACATTCGTATTTTTTTGGTTGTTCAGGTTTGCAGTGTCGATTATAATAATTTTTGCTTTTAAAAAATTTGGATTGAATTTTTTTTTTAAATTTGGAATGATCATTTTTAAAACTTTTTTTAGAGTAAAAATTTTCTTGATTTTTTTTTCTTTAGAGTATTCTAGTGTAAAAAAATGTAATCTCAATTTTTGTCTCAATTCAATTTTTTATTTTTTTTTGAAAAAAACATTTATTTTCCTGGGAAAAGCTATCCCAATTCATTTGAAAAAAAACATTCTATACCCACTTTTGTCTCGATTGTTGTGAAAAAAGAAAAATAAATCTTTTAATTTTTTTAGACCAAAAATCTCTTGAAAACTTTTAGTCGTCATTTTTTTGAATTGCTTCTGGAGAAAGATACCATTCAATTTTTGGAGTGTAAAAAAATAGAGAAAGAAATCTCAATTTTTCGTCTCAATTGATCTTTTTTTTAGAAACAAAATCTTAATTTTTTTGGGGGGGGGGGGGAGAGAAAATATGATTTTAAACTTTCATAGTGTTTTCAGAATGAAAATATTTAAACTTTTGTGAAGTAGATATTTTTTTATTTTCTTTGGAAGTGAAAAAATGATTAAGAAAATGTCTATTTTTCATTTTTTAAATGTTTTTTTTTTGAATAAACATTTTAAAAACTTTTTTTGGGGGAAAAAATTTCCTCAGTATTTTTAGAACCAGTGTAAAAAAAAACTTCATTTGTTTGAAGTGAAAAAATTTCTCAATAATCTCACTTTTTCGTCTACATTAAAAAAAAAAATTGAATTTTCATGAAATGAAGAGTACCTAATATTTTTTGATTTCTTGGAACTTCAATTTTTTTGGAATAAGAAAATTCAATCTACAAATACCTACATTGGAATAAAAAATTCTCAATTATTTGGAGTAAAAATATATTTTCTCAAATTTTTGGAGAGAAAATTTTGATTTTCAAATTTTTTATAATTGTTTTTGATGAAAAAATGCCTAAATTTTTTTGTACTTAGTAGAAAATGTTTCAATTTTTTTTTAAATATTTTTTTGAAGTGAAAAAACAGTTTTTTTTCTCAATCTCTCTCGAAGTTTGGAAGAGAATTTTTTTTTTGTTGGAACGAAATTTTTCAAGTAGCTTATTCTTGGTAAAAAAATCTCAATTTTTGTTCTCATATTTTTTTTTCCAAAACTTCAATTTTTTCGCAGTAATGCTCTCAATTTTTCTGAAGTGCGAATTTTATTTTCAACTTTTTTATTTGAGAAAGAAATTTTTTCAATTTTTGGGAATAAAAAAAAGTATTTAACAACACATCTGAATTTTTTCAAAAAGAAATCTTTCAATTTAAAAAAATCTCAACTTTTCGTCTAAAAAAAAAAACAAGCATAGTTATTAAATCGTATTTTTATTTCATTTTCTAGAATTTGCAGATTCACCTAAAGGTGTTCGTTTAAGATTTCGTCAATTGATGATACTGTTCCGAAAGAAATTCTTATACACGGTGAAAGATTTCCCCCACATATTCAAAAGGGTGAGTTAGCTTTTAAAAAAAAAATCATTGCACGAAATCAAACTATTCATCTATCTCGTATGTTTATTTCTAGATCATAATACCTTCAATAATTGCTATACTGCTGACACGATTGATAGAAGTAACCAATTTTGAGCCATATGTAACCAGAAAACTGTTACCAAGTATGTATATACTACAGGAAAACGGGCTTTCCCCAGTGATGCCTCGATTGATGTTACACAGACAAGGGGTAAATAAAACTGATGATTTATTCAAGTCGTATTCAACTTTTATTCAAAATCGTGGCGGTATCGTTGTGGATTCCTCTCATACCAGTCAAATTGAAGGTTGGTCTCGTTTTCATTCGTAGATAGACTATCTCCTTGTAATATTGTTGATAATGAAATCTCTGTGCATTTGCTATAGGTTTACTTTTTTATGCGAGAAATGATATAATGCAATATCGAAGAGAACTGCTGGCGTCGTTTGTGCTGCGAGATACCGAAACTATAAAAATAGTGTATAATTTATGGACAATTCATTCTTTGCCCATTGCTATCTCTATTTATTCTAACGTATTGCTCCGAAGCACCCTGATCGATGAAACGACAGAAATAATTACCCGAAATCATCCAATGCCCAGTGTAGAAGTAAGAACATACTCATTCTAAATTCACAATATATGAACGTGGTATTGAATTGAATATTTTTTAGCAAGGTTGCGATTCGAACGAATTACTTATTAAAGCGTTATTAGTCCTGGCCATATTGTACTTTACATTCGCATTTCTGACCATGGATTTGGTTTTTTATTTATTCGAGTTGTCTAACAAAGAAGTGGTCAGTGGGTTGATGTATTTGCAAATTATGTCCGGTGTGCCTGTTTGGATTTATTGGTTGGCGACGTTCGTATTCGATTTTTTATTTTTCACCATCGTCATCGTTTTTCGATTGGCTTTGTTTGCCTTCGTGGACAATTATTATTCGTTCTTCAGACCTACGAGTAATTTCGGTGAGTAGGTATGGTTTCAATTACACCTTTTGATTGTTTTTTCTCGAAAATAATTCTAATATGTACGACGTTGATTTTTCTAGCATATTTCATCTTGGTGATATTTCTTTTCGGAATGTCCGGCTTGATCTACGTTTACATTTTCAGTTTCTTTTACAAACCAAGCAGTACTTCGTATTACGCCCATGTATTCGTGTTCAATTTCGCTTGTAAGTATCTAAATTGATTATCCGAAATATTTGAAAATAGGTTCAAAAGAAGAATTTTTTAAGAAAAAATTATTTCCTATAATTTTATTTTAAAAAATGTTTCTAGATTTTCCTGGAAAAATCTCAGAGAAAGTGTTGAAAAAATTGTCAACACTTTTTTGTTCTTTAAAATCTTAAAAAAATTCTAAAATGAGTGTTTGGAAATTTTGAAAATTTTCTTTGGAAAAAAATGATTATCAACAATTTTTAGAGGTTTTGATATATTATATATTTTTTAATTTCAGGCAACGTCGGTGTGGTCATGTGCTACTCATTCAGCGTAATTCCTAATTTCGCACAAAACCCTTACGGCATGCATAGATTGCTGAGTATGTTATTTTTATGGGTGCCTTTCTTGAATTTCCCATGGACTCTGCTGCAGTACATTTCGCAATGGTGGTATAACAATCAATGCTTCATCCTTTGTTCGCGTCTCTTATTAAAGTGGTGTATCGGTGAATATTTTCGTACAATTACCTCGAACGAATTGGAGAATATTACTAATGTGTGAACTTTCGCGTAGAAACTAAGAAACCGAAACAGTACATGGAGTATTCCACCGCCACCAATATGTACGCCATTTTACTCGAAGTTGAGTTTTTATGCATTACTTTCGTCTTCGGAGTTATTTTGTTCGTCATGATGAATTCCGGATTAGCTGATTATGTGCATAATTATTTCAAAAGCGAAAAGTTTAGCCAAGAGACGATTCCAGAAGATGAAGAAATGATGCGAGAAAAAGAAGAAATCGATCAAATAAAAGAAAACGAGTCTAGTGAGTAAATAGTACAGTGGCAAAGTGTATTTTTTTTCAAAAAAAACACCAGAACGAGATAAAGTTTTGAAATTTGGTCATTTTTTCTCAATTTTAACTATTTTAATAATTGAAAAATTTCCCAATTTTTCTGGAGTAGTTTTTTTTGCAGAAAATCCCTGTAAAAATTCAATTTTCCAACTTTTCTCGGGATTTTTTTCAATTTTTTCTTTGAAATGGAAAATTTTTCTATTTTTTGGAGTTTGAAATACAGGGTGGCCGGTATGTCACCCAAAATAAAAAAAACACGTATTCTACACATGAATACAAGTTGAAAAGTTATGTACAAAAAAGTTCGTAAGTCCTTAGTTGAGGAGATATTCGCTCCTCAAGATGGGGTTTTTCCCACCTTAATTTCCCTATCTTGACGTCTGTTTGGAAAATTAATTTTTTTTATTCGTTTTCCTTGATCACTTATCATTTTAGTAAACATGTTTGTGCAAACTTATTTTTGTAAACCCAAAATTTGAAGATGCACTACAACATCATTTTATAAGCGGCAACGCTGTAAGGGACTTGTGCGTTAGTCACCGTTCAACGTTCCAAAATGCAACGGTAATTTTGCGAGCGCCGACGCGCGACGTTGCCGCTTTTATATACTCCTTGAATGCCCGTATCTCCTTAACTAAAAACTTACAAACTTTTTTGTACATAACTTTTCAACTTGTATTTATATGTAGAATACGTGTTTTTTTTATTTTGGGTGACATACGGGCCACCCTGTATGCTAAATTCTTTTGACATATAAAAAATATAAATGGAGAAATTTCCCCTTTTTTTTGTCTCCATTTTTTCACACACAAAAAACATCCAATTTTTGGAGAAAAAAATCTTTCTTTTTTTTTTTGCATAAATCTTAATTATTCAAAGTGAAAAAAATTCTAAATCTTTTGAAAGTAAAAAACTATCCATTCGTTCAAAACAAAATCACTAAAATTTTTGGAGAGGAAAAAATTTTTCAGTTTTTTTCTTTGCTGAAAAAATCTTTTATTTGTTCGGGGATATAAATTTTTCTAAGTGAAAATAATTCTCAATTTTTTCAGAATGTAAAATATTCACAATGCTTTTAAAGAAAAAAAGCAGAAATTTTTTTTTTTTTTTTTTTTTTTGAAATTACAGAATTTTTCATTTTTTGGGAGGGTGAAAAAATCTTTTGACTTTTTTTGGAGAAAAGAAAATAATTCCCCAATTTTTAGGTAGGTATTTGAAATGGAAAATGTTTTCATTTTTTAAAGTGAAAAATTTTCTCGATTCTTTGACATAAAAAAAATAACCTCTCAATTTTTTTGAAGGAAAAAATCAAGTTTTTGGATGAAGTAATTTTTTTTTTCTATAATTTTCTTGAGGTAAAAATGTTTTACATTTTTGGAGAAAAAAAAATCAGAACTGTGGGGGAGAAAATCTTTTGTTTTTTGAAAATCATTTTTTCAGTTTTTTTTGGTGGAAATAATCTTTTATTTTTTCGGCGAAATAAATTTTTTGAAGTGAAAATAATTCTCAATTTTTTCAGAGTGGAAAATATTCACAATTTTTTTGAAGAAAGAAACAGAAAAAAATTCAATTTTTTTGGAATGACAAAATTTTTCATATTTTTTCTTTTCACATAAAAGAAATCGATGAAAAAATTCTCCATTTTTTTGGGACATGGGAATCTTAATTTTTGTCTAATTTTTTCAAAAAGAATTACCTTCCCAACTTTTTTGACGAAAAAATCCCAATTTTTCGGATAAAAATAGGTTTTTAATTTTCTTGTAGTTATACCTACTATAAAAATGTTTTTACATTTTTTGTGAAAAAAAAACACTAAAATTTTTGGAGAAGAAAATCCTTTGTTTTTTGAAAAATTCTCATTTTTTTCTTTGTTTTTGTATTTGTTTTTGTTTTTTTTTTAGAGAGAGAGAAAATTCCCTATTTTTTTTTTGAAATGGGAAATTTTTATATTTTTTGGAGTAAAAAATTTTCTCAATTCTTTTGACATAAAAAAAATCGATGAAAAATTCTCCATATTTTGAGGAGAGGAGCGATCTTAATTTAAATTTTTTCAAAAAAAATTACTTGCCTTGCAAATTTTTTTGAAGAAAAAATCCCAATTTTTCGAATAAAATGGGGTTTTAATTTTCTTGGGTAAAAATGTTTTCACATTTTTGAAAAAAAAAAAACTCCAAATTCTTTTTAAAATAAAAATAAATTCTTACCTTCTTTGGTAAAAAATTTTTTCTCAACATTTTGGAAAAAAAATCACTAGATTTTTCGAAGAATTCGAAAATCTTTTGTTTTTTTTTTGAGGAAAAAAAATTGCAATTTTTTGGTGTAGAAATAGTTCTTGAATAATCCTTATTTTTTATTTATTATTATTTATTATTTTTTTTTTTTTGAAGAAAAAACTTCGATTTTTTGGAAGTAACCAAGTTTTTCAATTTTACGAATAAAAATTTTTCTGAATATTTTGTATTATAAAAATATTATTTTTTTTGTGACCAAAATTTCTTCATTTTTGTTGTCTAAAAAAATGCCATTTTTTTAGAAAACAAAATCATTCTCATATTCAACGTTAAAAATTTCCAACTCGTCATTTCCTTTCGAAGAAATCGAGGTTCACCCTATAGAAAAGCCCAAATTGCCGACCAGCCCTGTCATCTATCTAATAATCGTTTTAAAAATGCAGGATATCATCAAACACCACTCCTAGCAGACGGATTGGGTAAAAGCTATGTGAAGATTTTCTCATTATCGTCTGTCGTGGCTGTTGAAGATGCGAGTTTCGTGGCTGAACGCGGATCTAATTTCGGTATTCTTGGAGAACACGGCGCAGGTAAAACGACTACGTTTAATATGATGGCTGGCAAAACTATACCAACGATGGGAGATGTTTCGGTCAAAGGAGTTAAATCGAGTGACAAGAAGCTGGTACCTTTACCTATTTATTTCACTTGTACACAGAAATTCAAGAACATTTTTCTATTCAATTATCCGGTATAATTATTTTCATATTTAGTACCGTTCTATGATTGGGTATTGCCCTCAAACTTCCCCTTTGCTGGATAAATTCACCGGTAGGCAAATGTTACAATTGATTGTTTCGTTGAGAGGAGTTAAGCACGTTGAAACGATTGTCGACGAGTGGATTTCTATTACAGGTAGATAAGGTTAATTAATTTGAAATTTACCTATTTAAGTTGGAAAATGATTTTTAATTTGGGTCTTTTTTTTCAAGGTTTTGATGAGCTTCAGCATGTAAAATGTAACTTGTACTCGAATAGCGATAAACGTATTTTGAGTACTGCATTAGCACTGATTGGAAATCCCGATGTGATTCTGCTGGATGAACCCACTACAGATGTTGATTCGATGACCAGACGTCACTTGTACGATATCATGGAACATACTAAACATTCCGGTAAAACTGTAATATTGGCATCGTCAAGGTAACTGAAATTAAGCCTCCGATTTATTTATTACCTATCATTTATTATTTTATTACCAGTCGATTAATATTTAAAAATATTTAGTTCGAACGAATGCGAATTATTATGCGATCGATTGACCATCGTAATTGACGGTGTAATGTACTGTATTGGAAACCCTTACGATTTAAAGAAACGTCACAGTCTGGGGTATTTCTTAATGATCAAAGTCCACCCAGATATTACATCTTTTCGAGAAGTCGTTCGATTAGAAAAAAGCATACTAGCCACGTTTTTGCCCAAAAATTGTCGACTTTTGGAAGAATACAGAGTAAGGTTTTGAATCCGTTCTTCTTTATTCCTATTTTATCCTTATCTTAAAGTGGTTCTCTGTTTCGCGTGTGTGCATATTTTAGAGCATGCTACATTATCAAATCATGGACGATGATTTGCCTTTATCGACTTTATTTCGAAAAATGGAAGAAATCAAAAGTCATAATCCGGTAATTGAAGAGTACACGGTGACCACTACCACCATTCAAGATATCCTCGAATCGTTCTCCCATCCCGCTGATTTCTTCTCCAGTAGAAATAGAACCGGTTCCGTTCAAACCTCTGAGCAGGAGTATGTGAAACATAAAAGCGCCTAATGGATGAATTCGTGATGAGAAATACCTAGCTCTGATTTTTGAAATTTTCTCGAAAGTGGCCAACGAAGATGGATTAAATTACAATAAGCTCATTCTTCGCAAATTTGATGCGAAAAAGTTGGAATACTTATTTGAGGAGGTGATGGCAAATTAAACATCGAATGGTTAACGAGAATGCAACCGCGGTTACTTCTTTTGATCTTTGGTTTTTTTAAGTCTTGTAATGCGTAGTTTATCGCATTGTTTTAAATACACTTCTTAAAATTATTTTTATTTTTGATTAAAATTTAGAGTGAAATTTTCTCAAGCCTCAAAAAATCGAGATTTTTTCCCTCTAAAAATATACTTACTTACCTAGGGAAAATTCTGTTTTTCAACAAAAATTAAAAATTCTATTTTTCAACAAAAATGGAAAATTCTGTTTCTCAACAAAAATTGAAAATTTTGTTTTTCAATAAAGATTGTTTTTTATCAAAAATTGAAAACGTCCATTTTTTGATAAGAATTGAAAATTCTTCTGTTTTTCAACACAAATTAAAAATCTTATTTTTCAAAAGAAATTGAAAATTTTATTTTTCATCAAAAATTGGAAATCCTGTTTTTCAACGAAAATTAAAAATTCTGTTTTTCAACAAAAATTGAAAAATTGTTTTGCAAAATTTTTTCATAGATTTCTAACAGAAATGAAAATTGGTGTTTTTTTTTAAACAGAATTTGGGTTTTCAAGAAAAATTTAAAATTCTATTTTTCAACAAAAATGGAAAATTCTGTTTCTCACCAAAACATGAAAATTTTGTTTTTCAACAAAAATTGAAAAGTCCATTTTTTGGCAAGAATTAAAAATTCTGTTTTTTATAAAAAATTGAAATTTTGTTTTTCAACAAAAATTGAAAAGCCCATTTTTCGATAAGAATTGAAAATTCTGTTTTTCAACAAAAATTAAAAATCTTATTTTTCAACAAAAATTGTAAATTCTATTTTTTTTTTTTATCAAAAATTGAATATCCATTTTTCTACGAAAACTAAAAATTCTGTTTTCAACAAAAATTGAAAATCTTATGTCTCAACAAAAATAAATAGAAAATCTTATTTTTCAACAAAAATTGAAAAATTGTTTTGCAAAATTTTTTCATAGACTTCTAACAGAAATGAAAATTGGTGTTTTTATTTTAAACAAAATTGAGAATTTGGTTTTTCAACAAAAATTTAAATTTCTGTTTTTCAACAAAAATTGAAAATTTTGTTTTTGAAAAAATAATGTTTTTTATCAAAAATTAAAAAGTCCATTTTTCGACAAGAAATAAGAATTGAAAATTCTGTTTTTCATAAAAAATTGAGAATTCTTTTTTTCAACAAAAATTGGAGAATTTTGTTTCTCATCAAAAATTTAAAAATCTTCTGTTTTTTGACACAAATTGAAAATTGAAAAACTTATTTTTCAACAAAAATTTAAAAAAAAATTTCAACAAAAATTTAGAATTTTGTTTTTTATCAAAAATTGAGAATTCTGTTCTATTGTTCAACAAAAGTTGAAAATTCTAATTTTTCATCGAAAATTAAAAATCTTATTTTTCAACAAAAACTGAAAATTTTGTTTCTTATCAAAAATCAAGAATTCTGTTTTTCAACAAAAATTGAGAATTTTTTTTCATCAAAACTTGAAAATTTTGTTTTTTAATAAAAAGTCCACAGTGGAAGCTCAATTATACAAAAAATACGTACATTCAAATCAAAAATGTATCAAAAAATTGAACGAATTGAAATTGATATCACAATATAAGTAAATGAAACTATTTCACTCTGACTGCACGAATAGCTTCAAAACTGCTTTTTGAGACAATTATTTAAAAAAATTAAGGAAAGGAGTCCAGTTTTAGGGGAGCTTTAGCCCGCTAGTTCTCCCCTTGGATGCAACAATTTTTTTTTTTTTTTTTTTTTTTTACAGATTTCCTATTTAAAAATCGAGATTTTTTCTCTGAAAGGTGGCGGTTCTTTTTCCAAAAAAAAATACTAAATTTTTTCTCCTAAAAATAATAATAATAATAAAAAAAAAACAAGTTGGGTATCTCAAAAAAAGCGACAATTTTGTTCTCCATTCCCAAAAAAATCGAGAAAAAATATTGAGAATTTTTTTTGAAAAAAAAATATTAAGGAAATTGATCATTTTTTCTTACCAGGTAATTAAGATTTCCTATCATCATTTAAAAAATAGAGATTTTTTTTAAAAATCTTGAAGGAAGGTAAGCATAAGATTTCTTCATGAGCCAGGGGAACATGAAAATCGTTGATATTGGATATCAAATGATCACATGTGAAAATATTTTTCAATTAACGTGCATTCGTAGGTTCCTTCTTATCTCTTCATTATTTTTTTTTGAATTTTCCAAACAAAATTTTTTTCATCTTATTTCAAACGTTTTCTTTCATTCGTGATTTTTTCCAATCGAATTTTTTCGTCCATTTGTTTCGATCCTCGTTGAAATATTATCTATTTCTATAGTAATTCCCACCTCAACGTTGCGAATCGCCCCACCCTTCTTTCTTCAGTTTCTCAATTAAACAGCTAAATGCCAGAACATAATCGTGCTACCCTATTTACCAATTCTTTCTTCCGTTTCTCCATGAGAATCCTCGTCGGCGTAAAAAATTGTCAAAAATGTCGCAAAAAACCGCCGAGAAGGCGCCTGCAATCATCATGCCGTCGATGTCACCTTTCATAGGCGCCGGTGGTCGAAAACCAACAACGCAGAGTACAACCCCAGCGCCAACTTTGCCCACTGAAGACCCGTGCAGAACGACCACCCCCAAAGGTCCTATAACCAATCACGACCTGGAGATTTTAAAAGATCATATTCGTCAACTAAACGGCATGCCGGTGTCTATGCCGGTCACAAGAAGACGTATCTCGTCGCCTTGCAAAGCGCCTCGAAAACCACCGCGTCAAAATGAAACCTCGAGGATACGAAGCGAGATGAGGAAATACAGATTAATTCAACGAAGTGGCCAATTCATCAAGTACCATACCGGCCAGCACAGCGAGCTGTTCTCCGGCGACAAGCCGCTGACCGCCGAACAAGAAAGGAAATTGCTGAACGAGGCTAAACATCTCACCGCCGAGGAGATTTTAGTGGAGAAACAACGCGCCGAAGCTGATTATCTCAAGTACTTAGCTAGTAAAGTTCGCACGAGTAAAGATTTTAGGCAAAATCGAGCCAGCGAATTTCGTTTCAAGCATACACGAGGTGAACCCATATTAACATCTAATTACGAAACTAATTACGACTACCATGAAAAACCACCCTTCTTCTTTGCTCGTCGTTATATGCCAATGCCTCGTTGGAAACTGCCACCTATTGATAAAGAAAAAGAAATGTGGTTTTTGCCTCAAGAAGACGGAGACGTTTCCCTTCATTTAATATCCAAAGAACCGGAGCCGAAAAAGAAAGTAAAACGAAAAGAGCTCAAGAAGGGAAAGAGAACTAGGCGTGTATTGAATCTTGATCCAACTTCAAAAGCAGATCGAATATCGAAAGAACGGCCGAAACATCACAGGCAGGGCACTGCCATAGCTTAGGGTGGGTTCTGCGCTGCTTGGGCTCTTGCCAATTTCTGTAAAATTTAAGAGTTGAAAGGGTTGTACATTTATAACGATTGTGGTAAAAGTGCACTCATGCACGAAATAAATAATCATTTTTTTTGGTGAATAAGTTTCAAGTTTATTGAGTTGGACAAATTATGTCTATATTAATTAAGAAAACTGTATCCCTCCTATTTCCTTACAAGCCCTTATCCGGTTCTACAGCCTCAGTCACAAAATATTTCAAACAAAAATTGTAGGTTGAGATCTTTAGAAAAATTTTAGTTTTTACAAAAATTTTGATTCAACCACTCCTCCTATATTTAATTTTGCATGCAATGCAAATGTATCGGTTTTGATAGCTTCAATTGAAAAAATTTTCAAACAAAACTTGTAGATTGAGGTCTATACAATAATTTTAGTTATTACAAAAATTTTGATTAAACCTCTCCTTCCAATATAATTTTGCATTAGGTCAAAATATGGTGGTTTTTTTCATTGATTAAAATCAAATTTTGGAAAAACACTTTTTTTGTAATTTTGAGAAAATAATTTTTTTTTTAAATACCAAGAGGGTAGAATTTTGCATTGGATTTTTTCGGAGCTTTTTTCATTGATTAAAAATGCAATTTTGCAAAATCTTTCACTTTTTTGAAATTTTTTGAAAATAAAAATTTTCTCAAATTCAGTCGGAGAAGGATTTTCCGATTTTGCATTGGATTTTGAGGTAGCTTTTTTCATTGATTGAATGCAATTTCTCATTTTTTTGAAAATTACTGGAAATAAAAATTTTCATAAATTTAGCCAGAGTAGAGTTTTGCTTTGCATAGGATCTTAGGGTTGATTTTTTTCATTGATTAAATGCAATTTTGCAAAAACTCCCATTTTAAAAATTTTTTTTACAATGAAAATTTTTTAAAATTCGACTGTACTTATGTGGTACGATTTTGCAGTGAATTTTTCTTCGCTTTTTTGTATTGCTTAAATGCAATTTTGCAAAAACAACCATCTTTTTGAAATTTTCTGAAAATGAAAATTTAAAAAAAAATTTCCAGGGTAAGATTTTGCATTGAAGTATTTCGTCGTTTTTTTTATTACTTAAATGCAATTTTGCAAACAACCATCTTTTTGAAATTTTCTGGAAATGAAAATTAAAAAAAAAATCCAGGATAAGATTTTGCATTGAATTTTTTCAGAGCTTTTTTTATTGCTTAAATGCAATTAATTATTTTTAAAAAAGCTTCCATTTTTTGAAATTTTCTGAAAATATATTTTTTTAAACTTTAGTCAGAGGAGGATTTTTCAGAATCTTAGGGTAGCTTTTTTCATTGATTAGTCGCAATTTTGCAAAAATTCCCATTTTTTGAAATTTTCTGACAGCGAAAATTTTTAAAAATTCGACTTTATGTGGAAGGATTTTGCATTGAATTTTTTCGTCTTCTTTTTATTGCTTAAATGCAATTTTTAATTTTTGGAAAATTTTTGAAAACAAAAATTTTTACCAATTTGGCTAGAGCAGGATTTCCCATTGCATCTTGGGGCGGGCCTGGGGGTAGCTTTTTCAATTGATTGAATAAATGCAATTTCGTATTTCCTAAAAAATTACTGAAAATAAAAATTTGTCACAAAATTCGCCAGAGGAGGATTTTGCATTGGATCTTAGGGTAGCGTTTTTCTATTGATTAAAATCAATTTTGCAAAGACTCCCATTTTTTGAAATTTTCTGAAAATTATCATTTTTAAAAATTCTTCCAGAGTAGGATTTTGCATTGAATTTTTTCAAATCTTTTTTATTGCTTAAATGCAATATTTTAAAAATTTCCATTTTTTGAAATTTTCTCAAACTCAGTCAGAGGAGGATTTTTCATTGGATCTTAGGCTTAGGGTAGCTTTTTTCATTGATTAAATGCAATTTCTCATTTTTTGAAATTTTCTGAAAATGAAAATTTTTAAAAATTTGACCAGGGTAGGATTTTGCATTGAAATTTTTCGGAGCTTTTTTTATTGCTCAAATGCAATTTTGAAAAAAACTTCCATTTTTTGAAATTTTCTCAAACTCAGTCAGGAGAGGATTTTTCATTGGATCTTAAAACTCAAATTTTCAAAATTTTCTGAAAATAAATGTTTTCCAAGATTCTACTATGGTTGTATTTTGCTTTGGATTTTTCCGGAGCTTTTTCACTGATCAAATGCAATTTTTCAAAAACTCACTTTTTAAAATTTTGCAGAATATCTATAATTTTTTATTTTTGTTTCAAATTCCACCACGGTAGGATTTTGCATTGAATTTTTTAGGAGCTTTTTTTATTGCTTAAATCATAAATGTAATTTTGCAGAAACTCTCATTTTTTTAAATTTATTGAAAATATATATTTTTTAAATTTCACTATGGTAGGACTTTGCATTGGATTTTTTGTAACTTTTTTCATTGATAAAATAATGTAATTTTGCAAAAACTCTCATATTTTTTTCGAAAATTTACCAAAATTGAAAATACCAAAAATATATATTTTTTGAAAATTATTACTGAAAATAATTTTTTTTACTAATTCAGTTTTCAGTTAAGGGAGGATTCTGCATAATTTATTAATAGGTATAAGAATTAAATAAAAATTGAAAATTGCGAATAATTTTTGTTTTCATATGTATCATGTATCATGCAAAATTAAAATTAAAGGAAAGTAGGGGTTAAACCGAAATTTTTGTAATAAAATAAAAATAATAACTAAAATTATTCCAAAGATCTCAATCTACAACATCTGTTTGAAAAAATTTTCAATTAGGATCTTTGGTGCAAAAATACTAAAAAATAGAAAGATTTTTTAGAAAATGAAAATGGAGTAATTCACACCCAACACGTCGTGCGCATGCGTGAGAAAAATTCTAAAAACTGGTAACACTGCGAGCCGAGAGTTTTTTGAATGTCCAATTTCGTGGCTTTTAAAATTAGATTGAAACGTGAACTCAAATCAATGCACGTGTATGGTGATAATATTCGTTATTTTCGATTAATTTTCGGTGAATATTTAAAAAAATCTATGCATTTTATAAATTGTTTTGTTCGTTATAAGTGATTGAGTTAAAGTTTTAGTCGATTAATTATTAGATATGGCTCCCATGGCGGAATATGATAAGTTGGAAGTAGTCACCGAAGAAGTTGTGATTTGCAAACTTCTCACATCAAATGACTTGAAAGTTCGAAAACGAGGTTTATCATCGTTGAAGAAATGGTTTAAAAAAATCGGCTCCAAAAAAGGTAACTTTTAATTTCGTTCGCTTCTTACCTAATTTACAATGACTAACCAATGGAATACTTTTAGGTTTACAAGAAGATGACTTTAATCGTATTTGGAGTGGTCTTTTTTACTACTTTTGGATGTCTGATAAACCATTAGTTCAGGTAATTAATTTCGTACTACAAAATTAAACTGTAGAGTGGTACCGGTATAACTTATGATAATTTTGTAGGAAGAAGCTGCCGAATTCATCAGCGGTATGGTGCATGTTATTGATAATTTTCAAGCATCCATGTTCTACGTCAGAGGATTCTTCAATTCAATAGTGAAGCAATGGGATCGTATTAGTCATTACAGAATTGATAAATTTTTAATGTTCGTACGTCGTTTCTTGAGACAAATACTGATATCGTTGATGAATCACGAATGGGATATTGAAAAGCTCGAATTGTTCAGTACGGAATTGTATAACGCTATTCAAATTCTACCGTATAGTTTAGCCTTACATTTGAACGAAATTTTCAACGAAGAAGTCGCTAAAGTAAGCTCGACTCTTGAATTATAATTTATAATTGATATGGTTGTCGTTCGTGTTCGTAACATTGAAAATTTTATCTCCAGATTTCCAAAGGAAAAATACCAACTGATGCGTTGGTAACTCTCTATAAAGGATTCTTCGAATGTATCGTTAATCTTCGACCTTCTATGCAAGTAATCAACAGCATTCAAACGAATATTTTCGGTGGTTTGGCCCGTCAATTGAAATTATACATAAAGCAAAAAGCTCTAGCTGATGACTGTGATAACGAAGTAAGATTAACAATTAGTATCTTGATTTTGATTAATCGTAGAAAATTTCTCACGTAAAATTTATATTTTTAGAAAAATGATGAAAATGCTGGTTCCGGCGATGAGGCAGTGAATACGAGTGCTTTGGATCCGAGACCCGGAGGAGTAGACGTTTTTCTTCCTTTTATAGAATTCGACGAAAAAATATTTGTCAAGTTTATGGAAGAGTATACATCGAAACAAATTCCCACTAAAGCTAGAAATATTTTGAACCAACTTATTGCAATGTTTGCGAGCATTACGGTAATAAATGATTAGAAATGAGATTTTTAATTTTTTTTTTTTTTTGCAATAAAAACACGTTTCATGTGCACATTTTAAAACATAACAAATGAATTTAAATAATAAAAATTTTCATTATCATTCCTGACTGAACCGATTTTTTTTTTCCAGAAATTAAGAACGACGGTTTCCGACACCGATAAACTAATTCGAGAAATGCAAGATAATCCCAAGAAGAGAAAAAGACCGAAACAAACCTTGTCCAAATTGATTAAAAAATCTTGTCGAAAATTGGAAGAAGAAAACGAGGAAAGTGAGGCAGAACACGACGAACGAATACTGAAAAAACTCCGCGGCCTCACCGATCTTATTCAAGTTCCCGCTGGCAAATCTACCTTTACGGTTGTTCAGGCGAAAATCAACAATACGGAACCGAAAAGAACTTCCATTTCGAACGAATGGACAGTTACGGAAACCGTCGATAAGCCTAGCTCTCCCAAGAAGGCTAAACTCAGCGGTAGCAAAAATGATTGGGTTATTGAAGAAACTACTCCAAAAAGTAGCGAAAAATTGACCGATAAGACGAATAAAAAATCAGCTTCGTTCTCTGTTCAAGAAATCACTCCCAAAGGTGGCGAAAAATCGACCGATAAAACGAATAAAAAATCACCATCTTCGTTCTCTGTTCAAGAAATCACTCCGAAATCTGGCGAAAAATCGATCACCAAAACAGATAAAAAATCACCAGCATCGTTCTCTGTTCAGGAAATTACTCCAAAAGGTGGCGATAAATTGACTAATAAATCTCTCAAGAAATCGCATCGTTTGGTCTCCCAAGAGCTGTCTGTGACGAGTAACGAAAATATATTTTCTGACCATGAGAGTGAAATTGCGAACGAGCCGATCGAGAAAATGGACGACGAAGTAATCGACGAGCTTGATATTCGTTTAGAAATTCCTGATTCACCGGTTTCACTTTCAAATCAGCCAGCTGTGATAAATGAAGATGAAAGTAACGACGAAAATGAACCTAGTTGGGTATTTGTGCCAATAACTACAGAAGGGATCGAATTCATAGAAAAATCTGAAGACGTTGCAGCTGTCAAAGTAGACGATGTTAAAAAATCGAATAGCCCGTCTCCTAAAAAACCACTTTCCGTTTCATTTTCCGAAAAACCAGCTGTATCTTATTACGAAGAAGGTAAAAAGGACCAAACTTGTGATACCGAAAGTGAAATCATAGTACCAGCATCGGTTGTAAAATCGCATCCCAAATTAATGAAAGAAAACAGAGACTACGTCGTCGTAGACTTCCAATCCAAACCAGAAGATAAAGAAGAACTGACCCCAGAACCCGAAAAAGAATCAAACGATCAGCCCACCGAATTAGAAACAATAACTAGGGTACTTCGTAGCAGGAAAGTCGAATCTACTCCTGTCCCTTCAACTCCAGATTCAAAAAGAACCAGAAAACCTCGTGAAAAGAAAGCAGAATCTTCTTCTCAAAGTTCACAGAGTCAACAAGCAGAAACTTCCTCTCAAAGTACTCAGAGTCAACGAGCAGAAACTCCCTCTCAAAGTACTCAGAGTCAACGAAAAAGCACCAGAATTGCCGAAAAACAGAAAAAAGTGCTGTTTAAATTGGAAGAAAATACTTATCAAGGTTAACGATTATTTTATACACGATTTTTTTGTCAACGACGTTTTAATAAAGAATTAACCTTGATTTTTCACGCTTTTTTTGTATAAATATACCTCGTCGTTGAAATATACTTATTTTGAATTTATAACTTGCAGATGTTAAGACGTACCAAAAAGTGCTTAAATCGAAGCCAGCATCACCTTTTGATAGCTCGAAATTACCTGCTAGTGGTATACTTAAACCATACGCTGTTACCTCTCCGATCAATCCTTTTTATTTTGCAAATGGCGAAAGAAAACTGAATCGTAAGAGGAGAAAGAACTGAAGACTGCTTATGACTGTAAATTAAAGTTGTGCAATATTTTCGTAGAGTTAGATAAAGTAAGTTTTACGTACGTGTATTACTTCTGACGTATTATTTTTGTTGATTCAAAGAATTTCGTTTTTTTTTTGTTTTTTTTTGTAGCCTTTAAATTATCGACGTAATTATCTTTTGTGATTACTCGCTGGTGTATTCATTGTAAATAGGAAATCATTATTCATGATTTTATGCCATGACTTCCTCAAACTCGTGTTGAAAATTTTCTCCTCGGTACCTTTGTTATTTATAAAATTATTGTTTTAAAATAATTTCGTAGGTCGTATGTAGGTTTAAATTTTTTTATTTAATTTCTATTCAGTTGTTATTAATTGAATTATATTTTTGTATCCTTAATAATGCTCATCTCGAGAAATATCAGAACCGACTCAGTAATTCACATGATTCTCAGCTTCTATAAATCCAATCGTTTTTGTGATGAGAATTGAGAATCATTCTCCAAGTTAATTATATTTTTTTAAAGGTTATGTTATATTCCTCTTCAACAGTTGGAAAGACTTAATAAATGAATATACAATGTTCATAGAAGTACATTTTTTATATTTACAGCTACAAAATCATCTACTAAGTATCAAAATGTGAAAACTGAAAGGTACAATGCGAATGTATCGATAATATTAGTTCCAGTGGAACTGGAAAATGAAGAAAAAACTTCAGTATTTAGAATCTTCAGCTATACACTCACAGCATTAGATGAAAAAAATTCATGAAGTGATAATGTTAATTCAAATTTTATTTCTATTTTGAAAAATCAAAAATCAATTCAAAAGAAAATAAATTTTCACCACACCACAACCAATGACCTACCAAAGCGTTATAAGTAGCGTTTCATTAGGTAAAGAAATTTTAGTGGGGGGTAATAATGGTGATAATGGTCAAAGTGGTAAATGTTTTTGTCATTATTTCGTAAGTTTTAATTTTGTATTTTTAAATTATTAACCTCTTGTTTTAATATTTAGTGTAAATAATTACTCATCGTCGTTCTTCATTGAGTGATGAGTTGAAATATTCCTCATACGGTTGAATTTCGTTCGGCTGGAAAAGAATTATGGAGTCTTCTGGTGACGTCGCGCAGTAAAAACATTCAAAAGTATGTTGATCGTCTGTAGCTAAAAAAGTGAACATTTATAAATAACTCGTACATTTTCACATATTTATTTCATATTTACAGATCTCGAACTTGTATTAAAACGTTATTTTGTACCGATTGGCGGTTGTCTTAGTAACCATGGATCAAATCAAATCTCAAGTAAGTCGATTTCGAAATACCTTCATTTAACGTAAACATCAAACTAATTCGATTTAAATCCTCACTCAGATCATCACAGTCGTCAACACGGTGGATAAATTAAACATCCAAGAACGATTAGAAGCAGTCAGCTACTTACAAAAGATCACCGAAGCATACAAAAGCAAATCGTTGTGCTCAGGTACGATTTTGAAACCGTGCTGTAAATCCGAACACTACCTCATATACTCGTTTATTCTTCCAGATATCAATCTAGATTCATCTGCCAACGCCGAATGCACCAAGAATCTCAACAAGAACTACAAACACAAATGTCGCAATCATTTGTGCTTGACCAATAACGTGAAACATTTGAAAAAAATAGTGTGTTTTAAATGCGACAAACGTCTAGAAAGCGAATTCCAGTTATTCGAGCATTCTCAGACGCATTTAGATTATCCATTATCGTGTTCATTATGTCGATGTATATTTCGTAACGTTGAAGACTACAATAGTCATAAATCGACCGACTGTAACCAAAGCAAAGGTCGATACGTGTGTAAAGTTTGTCACCATTCGTTTCCTACGAAGAAGACGTTTCAGTCGCATTCCTTGGATAATCACGGTATGAAATTGTACGATAATTGGTACGGGTGTAAATTATGTCAGGAGATGTTCGAGCAGAAGAAATTATTGTATCATCATTATAAAGAGGCTCATTCCGAAATGAAATGTCAGTTTGAGAAGAACGGTGCTAAGATCGGTAATACGAAAATGGATTCTCTGGTTGGTTGGAAATTGACGTTGTTTTGATATTCGTGTATAAATTAAATTATCAACATTTTTTTTTTTTTTTTTTTTTTAGAATAAAGAAAAAATGATAAATGGCAACGAATCTAACGAAGAAGATCCCGAAGACGTAGAAAAATTCCAATGTGTTCATTGCAATAAAACTTTCAAAAAGAAATCTATGCTTAGTCGTCACGTTAAACGTCACTTAAGTACGTCATCAGCTCTCTAATTGGCTTAATTCGAAGAAAAATAATTTAAACGATGTTTTTTCGATCGTAGGAAATTCGGAATTCGTTTGTGAAATTTGCAAGAAAACATTCACAGTGTATCGTTACTACAAACGCCATTTACAAAGTGTATCGCACCAGAACAAAGACGGTCAAGATAACCATCCCATTTTCCAATGTGATATTTGCAAGAAAGTATACTCGAATCGCGATTCCCTATCTAGGCATCAAATCAGAGTACATTTTACCTCCGATAAAAGACTGAAGTGTCCTTTATGTGATTTTAAAACTGCTTTAGCGACCAGTCTAAGCAGGCATATTAATTTACACACCGATAATAGAAAATTTATTTGCGATCAGTGCGGTTCGTGTTTCCATACGTTGTCTGCTCTGAAAGATCATACGGTTTATGTGCATTCGAACGAACGCAACTACAGTTGTGAAATATGTGGTCAACGGTTCAAATTGAAGAGCGGACTGAATCGACATTTCAAGACGCATTCCAACGAAAAGGAATTCAAATGCTTTTGCGGACAAGTTTATAAATTTCGAACGAATCTAAGGAGGCATTTGATGTCAGCTCATAAAATAGTTAGTAATTATTTTACTGGTGTTGTTATTTCCGCCAGCCTGGGTGAGTAGTTGCTCGGATTTGTAGTGATCATGAACGAAATTGGTTACACTTCCTACTTCCATCAGTTCAGATTCTAGACTTGGAATATTTATTTCAATTAATATGTATTTCATTTAAAATTGAAGGGAATGGATCGGTCCAATCGAAATTTTTGTAATGATCAAAATTATTTCTAAGCCTTTGAGCTACAAGTTTTGTTTGAAAATTTTTTCAATTGGACCTCTACCTCCACCAGTTTTTAATAAGTATCCAAGCCATATTATACGAAATTGGAGGGGAGGGAAGGGTCCAATCAAAATTTTTGTAATAACTAAAATTATTTCTAAAACTTCAAGCTACAACTTTTGTTTGAAAATTTTTCCAATTGGACTTCCCCCTCCACCAGTTTTTAATATAATAAGTATCCAAGCCTTATTATACAAAATTGAAGGGGAGGGAAAGGTCTAATCGAAAATTTTATAATAGCAAAAATTATTTCTTGGACCTCAATCTACAACTTTTGTTTGAAAAAATTTTCAATTGGACCCCTTCGCAAATTAGAAGAAAGGGAGAGATCCAATCGAAATTTTTATAATGACCAAAATTATTTTTTAAATCTTAATCTACAACTTTTATTTGAAATTTTTTTAAATCGGTTCCTTCCTCGCTCACTCTTCTTGAATTTTTAATTAATATCTTCGGAGTGTTATGCGAAATTGCGAAATCAGTGGGGAGGGGGGGGGGGGATAATTGAAAAAAACTTCAAACAAAAGTTATAGCTAGAAGTCCTAGGAATAATTTTGGATATTACAAAAATTTCGATTGGACCTCTCCTTCCCCTCTAATTTTGAATATAATAAATGTCAATTGAAACTTGAAAGAAAAAGTCCAGATAAAATGGTAGATTCAATTGATTCATTTCAACGAACTACTCACCCAGGCTGGTGGAAATAACAACACCCTTATTGTACCTCTGATTATTTTCTCTTAGAACAAATTTGAAATCTAACTCTTGCTTTCCTTCCTTAGACTGGCAAAAAGAACAACGTAACTCGTGTCACAACCGAAGAAGAAGGCTACGCGTTGAACTCGCCAAGAGTAGTGAAACAAAAAACCAAACAAACGAAAGACATCGAAGACACTACGAATCAACTAGACGAATTCGACATTACCTCGTTGAGCGATCTAACCGACGTAGATCTATTATGCGCCGAAGACGTCCTCTGCGACACGTACAACTTCTCAAAATCCTCCGGTGGAAATACAGAATCGCAAGAAAGCCTCAACTCCATTCTAGCCCCTGCTCAAGTGGTCGATCACGTCTTACAGCAAGCCACCGCATCGGCCCAGCTTCAAAAGACATCGATCATGGATCCGAAACACTACGACATGATGGCTCAATCCACCTCGGCCAGTTTCGCCGATAATAATTTACCTCCTTTGAACTTCCGGCCATTCTCGTGTCGCCAATATCTGCCGCAGAATTTCGGTGGCAATGTAATGGGCATGGAATACACGTCACAAATGACCTCTACGAGTGGTAAATTCGATAATCAGTATATGAATCCTTCGTTCGAAGACGCCACCAGTGGGATCATTGAGAATGCTTGTAATCGTTCGTATTCTTCGAATTATCTGCCCGTACCTGAAATACCAGTCGAAGATGAGAATTCGTTCTCGTACAGTAAATGGTTAAACGAAATTTAAACTACAGAACATCGTAGGAGTAAGTGCTTCATCTACTTATCGTTTTTTTTTCTACGAAGATCAATCCGGATCGATTATTTCACCTTGGACGAATTTTTCCATGACACGGTGACAAGAAAAGCAACCGAAGTGAACGTCGTTTAACTGCGATATCGGTTTTAACGACGTAATTGAAATAATTGCTTGACAAAATGACACAGTTCTATTTTACGATTTAGAACTATGCGTATGTGGTAACAGTTGTTTGAACAAATGGTGCAATTTTGACGATAATTGTTCGCAATTGAGAGTTGCAAATTCACCTTCGCTGAGAAGTAACTCGTATACGAATTTTATTTTTGTGTGTGTGCGAGACCTTGTCTCGTGTTGTAATTATTGAGGATTTTAGTACCTATCTTCATCGAGATTATTATCTAGGTTTTATTTTACGTTTTAAAGAGTTGGTTGTAATAATAATAGCTAATAATAATGCCAAAAAAGGGAAGGAATTGAACGAAACGACGTTTTGTTTTAGCATGATATGATCATGAATCGTTTTTCTTATCAGTGTTTCGTTAGAATTTCTTTTTATATATATTGTTGTGATATTATGTATAATTTTTAGGCGAAGTAAATCTCGTTTGTGTCGAATTTCGTGCATATTTGTCAATTTTTGAAATCCATTCAAGAATTTGAGGTGTTTTGTTTCTAGAAAGGGGCTTCTGAAGAAACGTATTTCATTTTAAATCTCGATCTTTTCATTGGGAGCTAGTTGTCATTTTCCACTTGGAAAACTGAATGATTGTTCATTATTTTCATGCAAATGAACGATTTAGTTACTACTTCCTAACTTCAAAACACGCTTTTCTACCCACGAGACAAAGTTGGATAATATTTTGATTAATTTTTAAAAATGCGTTTAAGTAGCTTCTCTTTATTAACATATTTTTATAAAAACATTGAAGAAAATAGAGGTTTTCAAAAGAGTTTTCCTTTTTTCCTTTTTTTTTTCAATGTTTTCAATGAGTTGTTTTTATTAATTTAAAAAAAATTCTAGGTAGGTATTTTATTAATTTTTTTCATATAATTTTCAATTTTATTTTAGGAATTTTGTGGATATTCAATTTTTCCAATTTTTTCTCTTCATCAACTTCTTCAATTTAGAAGTCCATTTTTTCAAAATTTTTGTTCAAATTAATTATTTTTTTGGAATTTTAATCAAAATCAATTCTTACCGAGTTATGTTCGTTTTTTTTAAATGACTTTATCAAATTAAACTTTTCAATTTTTAAAAAGTTTTTTTTTTTTTTTTTTTTTTTGAAACATTTTCCCTCAAGTTTTTGTTTAAAGTCAATTTTTCAGCGGTTTATTAAAATTCAATTTTCTGTTCTCTGTTCTTGAAATCGTTCTTTTAAATTATATGCAAAATCATTTTTTAATTTTTGAAAATTGATTTTTTTCAAGTTTTGACTTTATAGAATTTTATTAAAATAGAAAATACAATTTAAAGTTATTTTTCAACATTTTGTAAATTTATCATTACTTTTTTTGAGGGGTGTTTTAAATTGAAAAAGAATATTACCTATTCAATTTCATGTATTAATTTTTTCAGGTTTGGCGTAAAATTATCTTCTTAATGTTCCATTTGCTTAAAATTAATTGCTTGGAATTTCATCAATTTTTGCAGAATTTTATTTTATTTTTTTTCCAAAATTTGGTTTAAAATAATATTTTATTTTTTTAAACAATTTTTTTCATTTTTTTTCGAGATCATTTTTTAAAATAATTCTTCAATTTTTTAAAACCAATATTTAATTTTTTGGGGTTTATTTATTTGAATAATTTTTTTAAAAAGCTATCCAAATTTGATTTTTCAATCTTTTTTTTTTTTTTTTTTTGAATACAATGTTTGTAAAATTTTATCAATTTTTTTTGTTGAAATTTTTATCGAAATCAGTGTAGTTCTGTAAATTACTTTTTTTAAATTTTTCTTCCCAACTTTTGTCTATTTTCGTAAAAAATTAACTAAAGTAACTCCTTTTAGGAGAACAAACATCCTATTTTTTGAAATAGGTTGAAAAAAATCTGAATTTTCTTGTGGGAGGGAGGGATCTATAGTTTTTGCCTTTTTGAATCGAGATGTCGAAAATTTTTTAATTTTTATAAAGAAAATAAATCTTCAATTTTTTGAAAGAAAAAAATCTCATTTTTTGGAGAAATGAATTTCTCTATGTTTTTTAAATGAAATAGTAAAAATTAGGTAAGCTTGAAAACATTAAATCATTTCATTTTTAGAGACAGTTAGCCATTCAACTTCTCTGGAGGGAAAAAATATTATTTGGGGAGGGGTCATTCAATTTTTTTTGAAGAAAAAAAATATCTAGTTTTCTTGTATTACCTAGGTATAACAAAAACTTTTTTTTTCTTTTTTTTTTTTTTTTTTAAGAAGAAAAACTCCTAATTTATTGGGGTAAAAATATTTTATCAATAAATTTTGGAGAAAAAAATTCAGAATTTTCTTGGGATAAAAAACATCTTAACTTTTTAAAGTCATTGTAAAAAATTTCTCAATTTTAATTTTTTAAAAAACAATTTTTTTTTTAGAAAACCCCTAATTTTGTGGAATATTTCTGGTTTTAAAAGAAGAAAAGTTCTCATGTTATCCAAATAAAAAAATTGGTAGGTAAACCAAAAAAAAAATCTTCATTTTTTGTGTCAAAAAAGTCTTTCAAATGTGGAAAAAAATGTGTTGTTTTTTTTGGAGAAAAAAATCGTTCAATTTATTGAGCAAGAAAATAATGGACTAAATTTCTTGAACATTCGAATAAAAAATTTCCCTTGTCCTTCTTAAATTTTTAACGTGAAAAAACCGTCATTAAGTTGAAACACCAAGTAAAATGAGTTTCTCGACTGTCACAAATTATCACTCGAACTCCATGGTGACTTTAAGTAAAACACAACAGAAAATTTTCAATTTTGTTTACAAACTCGTTAATATGCCAAGTCATCGTTCCACTGTCCCTCGTATCATGAAATGAAAGTGATTAGTGATTCGAAACGTTTTCAAAATGACGAACAATTTACGCGTTATTTTATTTCCATTTCTAAACTCGCTTCGATTCTTTGGTCTGAACATCTTCCGCAAAAATTCTCTGCAGCGTTCTGATCGATGGCCTTATTACACGATCATTCTGATGATCAATGTTGTAACTCAATACTGCTCCAACGTCTCCGGTTTATTGAAAACAATCAGTAAAAGAAATTCAGAATTTTCCGTGTTGCTCGTCCTATCTACTGGTACATTGATTGAAATGCTGATAGCTTTTTTTTCATTGCTGATCACCCTAAGGAATTACGACGAGAAGAAGGCAGTAATCGAGAAATTGCTTAAAATCGAACATACGTTTTTTTTATTAGAAATTAAAGTAGAATACCCGAAATCGAAATGGTATTCGCGTATTTTTATATTCTACTCTGTTATGGCGTTATTTATCACGAGTGATTTTATTTTTTTCTTCATCTATGATCGGCCAAACGCGTATTGTTTGTGTATTTTAAGATATTCCGGCCGATTAGTATCGTGGTTCGACTTTTTCTACTTTTTAACCATTTTGAAAATTATAGGCTTTTATTTTAAACGTATCAATAAGGAAATAATTTCGATGACAAAAAGATTCAATGTAGATAGGAGTAATGTGCCCAAATTGAGAAAATTGATCAAAATCCATAAATCGTTGCGTAATGTTAGTAAAATTCATACCCAAATTTATAACTTGCAGTTCGTCTTGTTGGTATATTTTTTAATATCTCTTCCGACTTGTTTGATGTATATTTTTATAGTTTCTGCTGTTCTTAATGAGTCTGTTTTTGAGAGTAATATTCCAGTTATTCCCAATTGCGGTTATTGTTGTTCTTGGACAGTGGTGTATTATTTATTAGCATATATTGCGTTGAATGCAACCTCCAGTAAAAGCGAAGAGGTAAATTGATTGTCTTTATTGTTATCGAGATATGGTAGTTATTGAGTTTTGGTTTGTTGAAAGAAGTAGCATTGCTGTAGTTTAGTTTTGAATGAAATAAAAAAAAATGACCGTTTTCAATGTTTCTGGTCTGCTAAAATTTCAAAAATGAAACCAGTTACCTTGAAAATGCGAAAAGTTAAATGGATAACATTTATTCAAATCTCCATCATTATTTTGAAAAAAAAATGATAATATTTTTGGAATTAAATATACGAAAAAAATTATATTTTTTTGATTTTTTTAAAAAAAGTTTTTGAAAAAAAAACTTTTTTTTTGGAGAAAACAGAATCTTAATTTTCATGGATTAACGCGAACGAGTGATTCATTCGAAAGAATTATTTGAGAACAACTGATTCATTTCAACAAATCGTTCGCCGAAGGACTAAACTTTTTTTTTGTAAAAATTTTCAATAGGTTTAATTATCTTCATGAGGTACAAAAAATTTGCAATCAATCCAAAAGTCCAAATTATGAGATAAATTCGATTTTATAAGATATTTTTCTAATGGAAAATACTGTACAAAAAAACATTCGCGAACGACTGATTCATTTGAACGAATCCTTTGCAACGACTAATTCATTTGAACAAATACTCGTATTTCGAGAACAATCAATTTCACTTCATTTGAACAAATCGTTCGCGAACGACCGATCAATTTAAACGAGTCGTCCACAAATGACTGATTCATTTGAATAAAACATTCGCGAACGACTGATTCATTTGAACAAATCGTTCGCGAACGACTGATTCATTTGAACGAATCGATCGCGAACGACTGATTCATTTGAACGTATCATTCGCGAACGACTGATTCATTCTAACGAATCATTCGAAAACGACTGATTCATTAGAACGAATCATTCGCGAACGACTGATTCATTCGAACGAATCATCCTCGAACGCCGATTTATTTGATTTGTAACATTAAAATACCGTTATCGTAACGTTCCATAAAACAGGTGATGTGCAAAAATCGCATATCTACCTTATTCCCGGAGTTACAGAGTTTTGAAAATTTCGATCGCGGATATCTCGCGAACCCGCGAACCGATTTCGCTCAAATTTGGTACTCTGATAGATCTCGAAGAGTACTATAAAAAAGGTTATGTACAAAAATCACATACCTATCTTATTTGCGGAGTTATCGAGTTTCGAAAATTTCAATCGCGGATATCTCGCGAACCCGCGAACCGATTTTGCTCAAATTCAATAGGCTTCGATTCCCAATGATTCTCTACCACTGATATAAATTTCAACTAATTCCATCAATTATAATTTGAGTTATCGCAGTGACAAATTTTAGTACATCATTACTATACATACATACATACACATAGTTATGTTATATATAAAGAAATACCAAATCGCGAAATTGGTGTCAATCGTCATATTTTGTCATAAAACGTCGAGAAATATCACTCCCACCCCCCACTCTTACCAACGGGTCAAATTTAATAGCTGATTTTTTTCATTTATGAAAAAATCAGCTAATACCAACTCGCGAAATTGGTGTCAATCGTCATATTTTGTCATAAAACGTCGAGAAATATCACTCCCACCCCCCACTCTTATCAACGGGTCAAATTTAATAGCTGATTTTTCATTTATGAAAAAATCAGCTAAAAAAAAAACATTTTATCGAGAAAAAAATCATAGGTAATTACTTAATTCTTTTGAAAAAAAAGAAATCATAGGTAGGTACCTAATTTTTTTTTGGAGAAAATCATTTCTTTTTTTTTGAAAAATACTTAATTTTTCATCTCATTAATATTTTAATTTTTCGATGAAAAAATCTCGTGATTTTTTTTCAATTTTTTTTTTCTAAATTTATATCTTTTATTACCTTTCCTTTTTTAAAAATATATCTTAATTTTCAGAGTAAATATATTTTTCACACTGTTTTAGAAAATGAAATCCCCCTTTTTTTCAAAGAAATAAATCTTGAAAAAAAACTATATTTTTGAAGAAAACAAAATTTTTAATTTTTTGAAGAAAAAAAATCCCTCAATTCTTTTGGAGAAAAAAAATCTTAACTTTCTTGGAATAATAAAACTCCAGTCTTTTTTGATATCTGTGTAATTGTTTGAAAAAAATTAAATTTTTTGAGAGAAAAAAATACTTTCATTTTTTCAGAGAACCAATTCCTCGAATCATTCATTTTTATGAAAAAAACATTTTATCAACTTTTCTGTGATATTAGAAGATGTGGTTTTCAAGTTCTAGGTTTTTTTTTTGGTGAAAAAAATATTTCATTGTCTTAGAATACATACCTACTCAGTTTTTTTGAAAAGATAAATCTCTATTTTTTGAAGAAAAAACATTTCTAATTTTTTGGTACCAAACCATTTTTGAGAGGAAATCCCTCAACTGTATTCGAGAGAGAGAAATCTTAATTTTTTGGGAGAGAATTATATAAAAAAAAATTATTGAAGAATTAAAGTTCAATCAATTACTTAATTCAACTTTTTTTCTCCAAAAAAAAAAAAAATTTCTTGAAATTAGCATAAAAAAAATTCTCAGTGTTTTTGAAGTAAGAGCTTTTGGGTAGGAAAAAAAACATTTTTTCAGAAAACATTCCCATTTTTTTAGAAAACAAAATATTTCAATTTTTTTGATGATGAAAATACAATCTCAATTGAAAAATTTCTTCTGCATAAAATAAAAACTCATTTTATTAGATGATTTTTTTTCACGAAAAAATAACTCCTAATTTTTCGGATTACAAATATTTCAAAATTTATTTTTGATAGAAAATCATTTACCTACTTGAGAGAATAATTAGAATTTTCTTGGAATCTGATTTTTTGGAAGAGACTGAAAAAAATTCTCAATTTGTTTTTTAAAAAAAATCAATTATTTATCACTTTTATTGAGGAGGAGGAGGAGGGGTTATGGTGTTCTTTGGTGAAAAACATTTTTAAATTTTTTTTTTGAAACATAAAATTAATTAATAGTCTCAATTTTTTAAAGTTGAAATATTTCTCAAATATTAAAGGAAAAAAAATCTCCATTTTTTATAGTGAAAAATTTCTCATAATTAATAACTTCTTTTTAAATAATTTTTTTAGAGAAGCAAGATCTCCTAAATTTTCGTAGGTTGTAAAAATAATTCTAAATTAATTTCTGGAAAATACCCCTTGATTTTTTTGGAGAATAATTTTATGAATTTTGCTTGGAATAAAAATTCTTGATTTATGTCGACGTTGGGTCATTATAAAAAATTCTCAGTTTGTTTCAAAAAAAAAAGATCAGTTTTACATTTTTTTAGAGAAAAAATTCGAAATTTTTTCGGGGTAAAACTATTGATATTTTACTTTCTTAGGAGAAAATAATTTTTCAATAAGGTAAATCTGGAGTAAAGACCCTTTCAATTTTTTTCAGAGGAAAATGTTATCGCGCAATTAAGGTGGGTTGATCTTTCAATTTTTTTAGTGTTGTTATTTTTGAAAAATTAATTTATCTGTGTGAAAATAGTTTTAAATTTATCGAAGATAAACTTTCAATTTTTTGGAGAAGAAAATGTCTCACTTCTGAAGAGTAGAAATATTTTTCAAATTTTTGAAAGAAAAAAACAAAAACGTTTTTGGAGTCGGCATCAAATTTTTTTTTCGTACAATCTGAAAAAAATACAGTTTTTTTGAAAAGCAAAATTTTTCAATTTTTTTTATGAAGAAATAATTATCTGAATTTTTTGGAGTAGAAATACTTTTCAGAAAAAAAAATCCACACCATTTTAAAATAATTTTTTTTTCTACCTAAATAAGTAACTACCTAATTTTTTCAGGACAAAAATTGTAAAAATATTTCTCAACATTTTTGGCTACTTGGTCCCTCAATTTTTCGCTGCAAAAAATTCTAAATTTTCTTGGAATAAAAAACATCTTGATTCTGTTTTGAGTCGTTTTGAAAAAAATCTATTTTTGTTAAATGGGTATCTCTGGATTTTAGGAGGAAAAATTTCTTAGTGTTTTTGAAGTGAAAGAATAGGCACTTGAGTCTGAAAATATTTCTCAATTTTCCAGTGGGTACAAAAAATTTTTTTAAAAATTTTTGAAGAGGAAAATGATTTGATGTTTTTGGAGTGCGATTTTTCAATATTTTTGTAATAAAATGTCTTTTTTGTCCTTTTTGACATATGTAAAGTAAAAACCCCCTCGTTAAGTGAAAAATATTGAACAAAAAGAGTTTCTCGATTGCTACAAATTGTCACTCGAACTCCATGGTGACGTTAAGTAGAACACAACAATTATAATATTTCTAATGTCCCTCGTATCACAAAATAAAAGTGATTAGTGATTCGAAAGGTATTCAAAATGACGAACAATTTACGCGTTTTATTCTATCCATTTTTAAACTCGTTTCGATACTTTGGCCTGAACATCTTCCGCAAAAATTCTTTGCAGCGTTCTGATCGATGGCCTTATTACACGATCATTTTGATGATCAATGTTGTAGCTCAATACTGCTCCCACATCCCCGGTTTTTTGAAAATAATCAGTAAAAGAAATTCGGAATTTTCCGTCTTTCTCGTCCTATCTACGGGTACATTGATCGAAATGCTGGTAGCTTTTTTTTCATTGCTGACAACTCTAAGGAATTGCGACGAGAAGAAGGCAGTAATCAAGAAATTGCTTAAAATCGAACATAAGTTTTTTTTGTTAGAAATGGACGTAGAATATTCGAAACCGAAATGGTATTCGCGTATTTTTATATTCTGCGCTGCTATGGCGTTACTTATCACGAGTGATTTTATTTTTTTCTTTATCTGTGATCGGCCACACGTGTATTGTTTGTTGATGATAAGATATTCTGTCAGATTAGTATCGTGGGTCAACTTTTTCTACTTTTTAACCATTTTGAAAATTATAGGGTTTTATTTTAAACATATCAATAAAGGAATATTGTCGATGACAAAAAGGTCCAATTTAGATAAGATCAACGTGCCCAAAATTAAAGAACTGATTCGACTTCATAAATCGTTACGCAACGTTTGTAAAATTCATAACGAAATGTACAACTTGCAGTTGCTCATGTTGGTATATTTTTTAATACCTGCTTCGACTGGCACGATCTGTATTATTATAGCTACTGTTCTTAACGGGTACGTTTTTGATAATAATGTTCCGGTTATTTCCATTTGTGTTTATTGTGGTGCTTGGACAGTGATGTATTATTTATTCGCATATATTGCGTTGAATGTAACCTCCAATGAAAGTGAAGAGGTAAATTGGTTGTTTTTTTTTGTTATTGAGGCATGGTAGTTATTGAGCTTTGGTTTGTTGAAAGAAGTAGTATTGCTGTAGTTTAGTTTTGAGCGAAATAAAAAAGAAATACCAGGTTCAATGTTCGTGGTCTGTCAAAATTTCCAAAATGAAATGAGCTACTCTGGAAATACAAAAAATTTAGTACACCCCATTAATTTAAATCTCCATCATTGTTTTGAAGAAAAAAAATCTGATAATTTTTTTGAGTAAATATACAAGTTTCTCAATTATTAGTTTTTGCCTTTTTGGAGAAAAGTCTCTCAATTCTTTTGAAGAAATATTTTATTTTTTTTCAACTCATAATATTTTCAAATTAAAAAATTAAAATACCTATTAATGAGATAAAAAGTTGAGTAATTTACCAAAAAAAAGAAAATAATTTTCTTACAAAAAAAAAAAAAAAAAAATCCGCACAAAAAATTATGTTCTTTTTTGGCAAAGAAATAGCGACTTTTTTTGCTTAGGTAAGTATTTTTTCAAAAAAAGGGAAATGATTTTCTCCAAAAAAATTCCCTACAAAAAAAGATCATAATTTTTTCTTAACGTCAGGTACGATCATAATTTTTGTGGAGATTTTTTTTTTTTGTGAGAAAATTATTTCTTTTTTTTTGGAAAAAAAAATCAACTTTTTATTTTAATTTTTTAATGAAAAAATTTTACGAGTTAAAAAAAATAATTAAATAAAAATCTTTTATCATCTTTAAAAAAAAAAAAACTTTTGCTAATAAATAAATTTTAAAAAACTTATCCATTCTTCTGTGCCGAAAATTGTTTTCAATTTTTCAGAAAAAAAGCTTTTCTGTTTTTTGAAGAGAAAAATACCTACTTAAATTTTTGTAGTTGAAATATTTTTCAAATTTTTGGGAAATGAAATCTCTCATTCATACCTACCAAAATTAATACCCGAGCAGCACAATCGACAAATTATCGAAATAAAAAATCGACAGAATATCGAATTCGATAAAGTGTCGCGTTAGTTCCGCATAAATCGTGAAATTATCTTTCGATATATAGATAGATTATCGACGAATTATAGTTAGCAAAAATTTCGAGATTATAGTAAGACATTTTATCGATAATATATCTATAATATCGAAAGATAATTTCACGATTTAGGCGGAACTAACGCGACACTTTATCGAATTCGATATTCTGTCGATTTTTTATCGATTTTTTATTCCGATTTTTCGTCTTTTACTAGCTTTTTTATATAATTAAAAATCATTAATTAGCATAATTAATACATTAAACTATGCCTAAACACATTATTCATGTTACGGTAAGAGGATCATTTCAGAAAAAGTCAAAAAAAAATTATAAAAAATCTGCCACCCGTGGGGCTTGAACCACCTACCTCCTGCATGGTAATCCTCTTCCTTAACCACTATGCCATACCTTATCGTTGAAGAATTAGAAATAAAACACTTATAATTGGCAGTTTAGTACTTCCAGACGTGTTGGACTTAGAAAAATTTTCACCAATTTGGAAATAATTTCAAATATCGTCACAAAATCGTTGAAAAATCGTTCGACAAATTTCAGATTATTTGTCGATAATGTAGTTTCAAATATCGTCATAAAATCGTTGAAAAATCGAATTCGAGAAATTTCAGATTACGTGTCGATAATATAGTTTCAAATATCGTCACAAAATCGTTGAAAAATCGTTCGACAAATTTCAGATTATTTGTCGATAATGTAGTTTCAAATATCGCCACAAAATCGTTGAAAAATCGAATTCGAGGAATTTCATATTACGTGTCGATAATATAGTTTCAAATATCGTCATAAAATCGTTGAAAAATCGAATTCGAGAAATTTCAGATTACGTGTCGATAATAAAGTTTTAAATATCTTCACAAAATCGTTAAAAAATCGAATTCGAGAAATTTCAGATTATTTGTCGATAATATAGTTTCAAATATCGTCACAAAATCGTTAAAAAATCGAAATCGAGAAATTTCATATTACGTGTCGATAATATAGTTTCAAATATCTTCACGCAATCTTTAGAAAATCGAATTCGAGAAATTGCATATTATGTGTCGATAAAATAGTTTCAAATATCTTTACAAAATCGGTAAAAAATCGGATTCGATAAATTTAATATGATCTGTCGATAATATAGTTTCAAATGTCGTCAAAAAGTCGGCAAAATATCGAAGTCGAGAAATTTCATATAATCTGTCGATAATATAGTTTTAAATATCTTTACAAAATCGTTAAAAAATCGAATTCGATAAATTTAATATTCTTTGTCGATAATGTAGTTTCAAATATCTGCACAAAATCGGTGGAAAATCGGAATCGATAAATTTAATATTCTTTGTCGATAGTATCGTTGACGAATATCGTCATAAAATCTTAATAATATCGAATTCGATAGTTTTTAGATTTTTTTCCTATGAAGTTGTACCGATAAATCTTTATAATATCGTGAGAACATCTATAGATTTTCAAACGATTTTTTATCGATACGTTACATCTTCCGATATTATCGATCGAGTGTGCCGCTCGGGTAGGTAGTTTATTATTTTTTTAAAGAAAAAATATCTCCTAATTTTTCGTAGCTAGGTAATAATATTTCTAAATTAATTTTTTGGAGAAAAACTTCTTAATTTCCTTGAAATAAAAAATATCTTGATTTGTGTGGACGTGACGTCATTGTACAAAATTCTCAATTTGTTTCAAAAAAAGAAAAAAATACGGTTTTAAATTTTTTTTGAGAAAAAATTCTCAATTTTTTCAGGGTAAAATAATTATGTTATTTTTTTCGAAAAAAAATCTCAATTTTTTTGAAACAAAAAGTCAGAAACTTTATTCGACTAGGTAATTGTTCTCTTAATTTTTTGGGAGAAGATAAAATTTTTCAAATAGGTAAATTTTGAAAAAAAAAATCGTGAATTTAGAAATGGAAATGATTTTTATATTATTAGAGAAAAAAAATCAATTTTTTTCGAGGAGAATGGTTTTCAATAAAGGTGGGCAAATATCTTTCATTTTTTTTTTTTTTGGAAAAATTAGTTTATTTGAAATGGAAACAGTTTTCAAAGTATCGAAGAAGAACTTTCAATTTTTTGAAGAAAAAAGTGTTTCACTTCTTCACAGTAAAAATATGTGTATTTTTCAAATTTTTAGTTTTTGGAGTAATAAAAAAAATTCTCGATGTTTCTAAAGTACAATCTGAAAGCAAAATTTTTAATTTTTTTTTAATAAGTAATGAAGAAAATAACTTAATTTTTGGAGTAAAAATATTGTTCAGAAAAAGTCTCCAACTTTTTTGCAATAAAAAATTCCTTCCATTTTCTTATAAAACGCGAACTCATTAATGTTTTTTAGAACGTAAAAATAGATCTCAATTAACCTCAATTCTTCGCTACAAAAAATTCTTAATTTTCTTCTGATTTTGTTTTGAGTCATTTTGAAAAAATTTCTCCATTTTTTTGAACATCTCTGGTTTTTAGGAGAAAAAATTTCACAGTGTTTTTGAAATGAAAAAATAGGCACCTACTCAAAAGTTTAAAAATATTTCTTAATGTTCTCATTCAAAAAATACAAGAAAAAATCTGTCTTTTTGGAGAATTTTTTTTTTTCAATTTTTGAAGAGGAAAATGATTTAATATTGTTGGAGTAAAATTTTTCAATATTTTTGTAATAAAATGTCTCTTTTGTCCTCATTAACATTTATAAAGCGAAATCCTCCTCGTTAAATTAAAAAACGCGAAATTAAATGAGTTACTCGATTACTACAAATTATCACTCGAACTCCATGGTGACATTAAGTAAAACACAATAGAAAATTTTGTTTACCAGCACGTTAATATGCAAAGTCATCATTCCTCTGTCTCTCGTATCATGAAATGAAAGTGATTAGTGATTCGAAACGTTTTCAAAATGACGAAAAATTTACGCGTAATTTTATTTCCATTTTTAAACTCGCTTCGATTCTTCGGCCTGAACATCTTCCGCAAAAATTCTCTACAGCGGTCTGGTCGATTGCCATATTACACGATCATTCTGATGATCAATGTTGTAACTCAATACTGCTTCAACATCCGTATTATGTTCAGTAAAATCAGCAAAAGAGATTCGGAATTTTCCATGTTTATCTCCATAGCCGCTGGTACATTGAGCGAAATGCTAGTAGCATTTTTATCATTGTTGAACACTCTAAGAATGTGCGATGAGAAGAAGACAGTAATCGAAAAGTTGTTTAAAATCGAACATAAGTTCTTTTTGTTAGAAATGAACGTAGAATACTCGAAATCGAAATGGTATTCGCGTATTTTTATATTCTGCGCTGTTATGACGATGTTCGTTATGAGCGATTTGATTTTTTTCCTCTTCTATGAACCAGCCGGTGCTTGTGGTTTTGTAATACTAAGATATTCTGCCAGGTTAGTTTCGTGGTTCGATATTTTCTACTTTTTGAGCATTTTGAAAATTATCCGGTTTTATTTTCAACGTGTTAATAAAGAAATAACGTTCAGGACAAATGGATTCAATTTAGATAAGAATAATGTGCCCAAAATGAGAAAATTGATTAAAATCCATAAATCGTTACGCCATGTTGCTAAAATTCATAACGAAGTGTTTAGCTTGCAGTTGCTCTTGTTGGTATATTTTTTAATATCTGTTTCGACTGGTACGATCTATGTTCTTATAGCTACTGTTCTAAATGGGTCCGTTTTTGTGGGTAACACTCCAGTTATTCCCCATTGTGCTTATTGTGGTTCTTGGGCAGTGCTGTATTATTTATTCGCATATATTGCGTTGAATGCAATCTCCAGTGAAAGCGAAGAGGTAAATTGGTTGTCTTTAAAGTTACTGAGGCATGGTAGAATATTGAGTTTCGGCTTGTTGAAAGAAGTAGTATTTGCTGTAGTTTAGTTTTGAGTGAAATTTAGAAGAATGACCGGGGGAAGGTTTATGGTCTGCCAAAATTTCTAATATGAAACGAGTCACTTTGAAAATTCAGAAAATTAAATACCGACACACCATGTATTTAAATCTCAATCATTATTCTGGATTTTTTTTTTTTAAGCAAATACGTATACGAGTTCATCAATTATTTTTTGGGGAAAAGTCCCTCAGTTCTTATGAAGATAACAAATCTTAATCCTCATGAAATAAATATTTTAATTTTTTGATGAAAAAATCTCATAATTTTTTTCAGAAAAATTTTTCTAAATCAAATCTTTTATCATTCTTTTTTGAAAAAACGTAAAAATTCTTCGGTAGCGAAAATAGTTTTCAAATTTTCATTAAAAAAATCTATTCTTTCTTTTTTTCGAGGAAAGAAAATAGTTTATCGATTTTCAGAGCAAAAATATAAAAAAAAGACTATTTCATCTTAATTTTCTTGAAATAGTAAATATTTCAGTCTTTTTTGATGTCTTTGTTAGAAAATTCCCTAAATGAAGAAAATATCTTTCAATTGTTTTAGTTGAAAAAAGATGTCAATTTGTTTGGAAAAAAAAAAAAAAAAAAATGTAGAGAAAAAAATCCTTCAATTTTTTTAGAGAAAAAATTTCTCGAATCATTCGCTTTTATGGAGAAAACAATTAAGGACCGTTCACAATACACCTTAACTTTTTGCTTTTGCTTTTTGCTTAACACTCACTACTGTCTGCACCAATCTGGTGGCCAGAAATTTGTGTATTTTACACGTTTGTATATGTACTGGTTAAGCAAAAGCAAAAAGTAAAGGTGCATTGTGAACGAGCCTTTAATCAACTTTTTTGTAGTAGGTATTACAAGCCGTGGTTTTAATTTCTTTTTTTTTGGGAGAAGAAAATATTTTATTGCCTTTGAAAACATGCTCAATTTTTTTTTTTTAAATAGGTATTTCTTTATTTTTTGAAGAATAATCATTTCTAATTTCTTGGTACTAAATCATTTTTGAGAGAAAAGTAGGTATTGGAGAGAGAGAAATCTTAATTTTTTGGGAGCGAAATCATTCAATTTTTTTACTGAACAATTATATACCTAGTTCAATCAAGTCATTTATTTTTTTGATGAAGAACATTTTTTTATCAATTTTTTTTTTGAATCAGCATAAAGAAAATCTCGGTGTTTTTGAAGTGAAAAAAGAGAATATGAACCTAAAAAAGTCATTTTTTTGACAATGAGCCACTATATTATTTTTCTGTAGGAAAAAATCCCTATTTTTTTAGAAAACAAAATCATATCTCAACTTTTGCAGTGTAAAATTTATAAAATAAAAACCTTTAGGTACTTAAATTAATTTTTTCACCAAAAATAATATCTCTTAATTTTTTGGATTAAAAATATTTTTCGAAATTGATTTTTGGAAGAAAATGACTTACTTATAAATTCTATTTGAAAGAAAAATTTGGTTTTTTTTTGGAATAAAAAATATCTGATTTTTTTGAAGTGAATGAAAAAAAAAATCAATTTGTCTTTTAAAAAATTAATTACTTGTCACTTTTATTGGGAAGAAGGTGATATGGTTTTCTTTAGAATAAACTTATTTTCTTAATTTTTTTGGAATGTAAAATTAATTAATATATCAATTTTTTAGAGTTGAAAAATTGAAAAAATCTCCATTCTTTGTAGTGAAAAATTTCTCATAAATTAACAACTTATTTATTTTAATAACTTTTTTTTAGAGAAACATAAATCTCCTAAATTTTCGTAGTGAAAATATTTCTAAATTAATTTCTGGAAAAAACCCCTACTTCTTTTGGACGAAAAAATTCTGAATTTTCTTGAAATACCTACATAAAAATTATTTTGATGTATGTCGACTTGGGGACATTGCCATTATAAAAATTCTCAATTTGTTTCGAAAAAAATTAAATCAGTTTTAAATTTTTTTGGAGAAAAAATTTTCAATTAGGTATTTATCTTGAGTGAAAATAGTTTTCAAATTATCAAAGAAAAACTTTCAATTTTTTGGAGAAGAAAATGTCTCATTTCCTTACTGATATGTTACAAATTTTTGGAAGAAAAAATCAAAACTGTTTTTGGAGTTCGCACCAAAAAAAAACCTCAATGTTTCTGAAGTACAATCTGAAAAAATTTAAGTTTATTTGAAAAGCAAAATTTTTCAATTTTTTTCATGAAGAAATTATCTCAATTTTTTGAAGTAGAAATATTTTTAAGAACAAAATCTTCAATTTATTTTTAAAAAAAAATTCTTCTTTTTTTCTTATAAAACGGGAACTCTTTAATTTTTTTAAATAATTTGTTTAGGACAAAAAACATGAATTATTTCTCAATTAATTTTTGGAGACAAGGCCCTCAATTCTTTGCAGCAAAAAATTCTGAATTTTCTTGGAATAAAAAATATCTTGATTTTGTTTTGAGACGTTTTGACTTTTGAGAAACATTCTATTTTTGTTTAATATCTCTGGTTTTTAGGAGGAAACATTTCTCAGTGTTTTTGAAGTGAAAGAAGAGGCACTTGAATCTGAAAATATTTCTCAATTTTCTAATACAAACAATACCAGAAAAAAGTCTTGTCTTTTTGAAGAATTTTTTTTTCAATTTTTTGAAAAAGAAAATGATTTAATGTTTTTGGAGTAAAAATTTTTCAATATTTTTGCAATAAAACTTCTCTTTTGACCTCTTTAACATTTTGTAAAGTGAAAACCCCTCGTTAAATTAAAAACAATAAATACATAAAATTGGTTTCTCGATTTCTACAAATTATCACTCGAACTCCATGGTGACGTTAAGTGAAACACAATTGAAAATTTTCAATTTTGTTTACAAACTCGTAAATATGCCAAGTCATCGTTCCACTGTCCCTCGTATTATAAAATGAAAGTGATTAGTGATTCGAAAGGTTTTCAAAATGACTAACAGTTTACGCGTTATTTTATTTCCATTTCTAAACTCGCTTCGATTCTTTGGTCTGAACATCTTCCGTAAAAATTCTCTGCAGCGTTCTGATCGATGGCCTTATTACACGATCATTCTGATGATCAATGTTGTCCAATTTAGATAAGATCAACGTGCCCAAAATTAAAGAACTGATTCGACTTCATAAATCGTTACGCAATGTTTGTAAAATTCATAACGAAATGTACAACTTGCAGTTGCTCATGTTGATATATTTTTTAATATCTGCTTCGACTGGCACGATCTGCATTATTATAGCTACTGTTCTTAACTTGTCCGTTTTTGATAATAATGTTCCGCTTATTTCCAATTGTGTTTATTGTGGTGCTTGGACAGTGATGTATTATTTATTCGCATATATTGCGTTGAATGCAACCTCCAATGAAAGTGAAGAGGTAAATTGGTTGTTTTTTTTTTGTTATTGAGGCATGGTAGTTATTGAGCTTTGGTTTGTTGAAAGAAGTAGTATTGCTGTAGTTTAGTTTTGAGCGAAATAAAAAAGAAATACCAGGTTCAATGTTCGTGGTCTGTCAAAATTTCCAAAATGAAATGAGCTACTCTGGAAATACAAAAAATTTAGTACACCCCATTAATTTAAATCTCCATCATTGTTTTGAAGAAAAAAAATCTGATAATTTTTTTGAGTAAATATACAAGTTTCTCAATTATTAGTTTTTGCCTTTTTGGAGAAAAGTCTCTCAATTCTTTTGAAGAAATATTTTATTTTTTTTCAACTCATAATATTTTCAAATTAAAAAATTAAAATACCTATTAATGAGATAAAAAGTTGAGTAATTTACCAAAAAAAAGAAAATAATTTTCTTACAAAAAAAAAAAAAAAAATCCGCACAAAAAATTATGTTCTTTTTTGGCAAAGAAATAGCGACCTTTTTGCTTAGGTAAGTATTTTTTCAAAAAAAGGGAAATGATTTTCTCCAAAAAAATTCCCTACAAAAAAAGATCATAATTTTTTCTTAACGTCAGGTACGATCATAATTTTTGTGAGAAAATTATTTCTTTTTTTTTGGAAAAAAAACTCAACTTTTTATTTTAATTTTTTTTGAGAAAAAATTCTCAATTTTTTCAGGGTAAAATAATTATGTTATTTTTTTTCGAAAAAAAATCTCAATTTTTTTGAAACAAAAAGTCAGAAACTTTATTCGACTAGGTAATTGTTCTCTTAATTTTTTGGGAGAAGATAAAATTTTTCAAATAGGTAAATTTTGAAGAAAAAAATCGTGAATTTAGAAATGGAAATGATTTTTATATTATTAGAGAAAAAAAATCAATTTTTTTCGAGGAGAATGGTTTTCAATAAAGGTGGGCAAATATCTTTCATTTTTTTTTTTTTGGAAAAATTAGTTTATTTGAAATGGAAACAGTTTTCAAAGTATCGAAGAAGAACTTTCAATTTTTTGAAGAAAAAAGTGTTTCACTTCTTCACAGTAAAAATATGTGTATTTTTCAAATTTTTAGTTTTTGGAGTAATCAAAAAATATTCTCGACGTTTCTAAAGTACAATCTGAAAGCAAAATTTTTGATTTTTTTTAAAAATAAGTAATGAAGAAAATAACTTAATTTTTGGAGTAAAAATATTGTTCAGAAAAAGTCTCCAATTTTTTGCAATAAAAAATTCCTTCCATTTTCTTATAAAACGCGAACTCATTAATGTTTTTTAGAACGTAAAAATTAGATCTCAATTAACCTCAATTCTTCGCTACAAAATATTCTGAATTTTCTTCTGATTTTGTTTTGAGTCATTTTGAAAAAATTTCTCCATTTTTTTCAACATCTCTGGTTTTTAGGAGAAAAAATTTCACAGTGTTTTTGAAATGAAAAAATAGGCACCTACTCAAAAGTTTAAAAATATTTCTTAATGTTCTCATACAAAAAATACAAGAAAAAAATCTGTCTTTTTGGAGAATTTTTTTTTTCAATTTTTGAAGAGGAAAATGATTTAATATTGTTGCAGTAAAATTTTTCAATATTTTTGTAATAAAATGTCTCTTTTGTCCTCATTAACATTTATATAGCGAAATCCTCCTCGTTAAATTAAAAAACGCGAAATTAAATGAGTTACTCGATTACTACAAATTATCACTCGAACTCCATGGTGACATTAAGTAAAACACAATAGAAAATTTTGTTAACCAGCTCGTTAATATGCAAAGTCATCATTCCTCTGTCTCTCGTATCATGAAATGAAAGTGATTAGTGATTCGAAACGTTTTCAAAATGACGAAAAATTTACGCGTAATTTTATTTCCATTTTTAAACTCGCTTCGATTCTTCGGCCTGAACATCTTCCGCAAAAATTCTCTACAGCGGTCTGGTCGATTGCCATATTACACGATCATTCTGATGATCAATGTTGTAACTCAATACTGCTTCATCATCCGTAGTATGTTCAGTAAAATCAGCAAAAGAGATTCGGAATTTTCCATGTTTATCTCCATAGCCGCTGGTACATTGAGCGAAATGCTGGTAGCATTTTTATCATTGTTGAACACTCTAAGAATGTGCGATGAGAAGAAGACAGTAATCGAAAAGTTGCTTAAAATCGAACATAAGTTCTTTTTGTTAGAAATGAACGTAGAATACTCGAAATCGAAATGGTATTCGCGTATTTTTATATTCTGCGCTGTTATGACGATGTTCGTTATGAGCGATTTGATTTTTTTCCTCTTCTATGAACCAACCGGTGCTTGTGGTTTTGTAATACTAAGATATTCTGCCAGATTAGTTTCGTGGTTCGATATTTTCTACTTTTTGAGCATTTTGAAAATTATCCGGTTTTATTTTCAACGTGTTAATAAAGAAATAACGTTCAGGACAAATGGATTCAATTTAGATAGGAATAATGTGCCCAAAATGAGAAAACTGATTAAAATCCATAAATCGTTACGCCATGTTTCTAAAATTCATAACGAAGTGTTTAGCTTGCAGATGCTCTTGTTGGTATATTTTTTAATATCTGCTTCGACTGGTACGATCTATGTTCTTATAGCTACTGTTCTAAATGGGTCCGTTTTTGTGAATAACACTCGAGTTATTCCCCATTGTGCTTATTGTGGTTCTTGGGCAGTGCTGTATTATTTATTCGCATATATTGCGTTGAATGCAATCTCCAGTGAAAGCGAAGAGGTAAATTGGTTGTCTTTAAAGTTACTGAGGCATGGTAGAATATTGAGTTTTGGCTTGTTGAAAGAAGTAGTATTTGCTGTAGTTTAGTTTTGAGTGAAATTTAGAAGAATGACCGAGGGAAGGTTTATGGTCTGCCAAAATTTCCAATATGAAACGAGTCACTTTGAAAATTCAGAAAATTAAATACCGACACACCATGTATTTAAATCTCAATCATTATTCTGGATTTTTTTTTTTTTTTAAGCAAATACGTATACGAGTTCATCAATTATTTTTTGGGGAAAAGTCCCTCAGTTCTTATGAAGATAACAAATCTTAATCCTCATGAAATAAATCTTTTGATTTTTTTGCAAAAAAAATCTCCATTTTTTTTTATTTTATTTTATTTTTTTTGAAAAAAGATTTTTCACTTTTTTTGAAAAAATATTTAATTTTTCATCTCATTAATATTTTAATTTTTTGATGAAAAAATCTCATAATTTTTTTCAGAAAAATTTTTCTAAATCAAATCTTTTATCATTCTTTTTTGAAAAAACGTAAAAATTCTGCGGTAACGAAAATAGTTTTCAAATTTTCATTAAAATAATCTATTCTTTCTTTTTTTCGAGGAAAGAAAGTAGTTTATCGATTTTCAGAGCAAAAATATAAAAAAAGACTATTTCATCTTAATTTTCTTGAAATAGTAAATATTTCAGTCTTTTTTTATGTCTTTGTTAGAAAATTCCCTAAATGAAGAAAAAATCTTTCAATTGTTTTAGTTGAAAAAAGAAGTCAATTTGTTTGAAAAAAAAAAAAAAAAAAAATGTAGAGAAAAAAATCCTTCAATTTTTTTAGAGAAAAAATTTCTTGAATCATTCGCTTTTATGGAGAAAACAATTCAGGACCGTTCACAATACACCTTAACTTTTTGCTTTTGCTTTTTGCTTAACACTCACTACTGTCTGCACCAATCTAGTGGCCAGAAATTTGTGTATTTTACACGTTTGTATATGTACTGGTTAAGCAAAAGCAAAAAGTAAAGGTGCATTGTGAACGAGCCTTTAATCAACTTTTTTGTAGTAGGTATTACAAGCCGTGGTTTTAATTTTTTTTTTTTGGGAGAAGAAAATATTTTATTGCCTTTGAAAACAGGCTCAATTTTTTTTTTTTTTTAATTTTTTTATCAATTTTTTTTTTGAATCAGCATAAAGAAAATCTCGGTGTTTTTGAAGTGAAAAAAGAGAATATGAACCTAAAAAAGTCATTTTTTTGACAATGAGCCACTATATTATTTTTCTGTAGGAAAAAATCCCTATTTTTTTAGAAAACAAAATCATTATTTCAATTTTTTTGAAGAAAAATATATCTCAACTTTTGCAGTGTAAAATTTATAAAATAAAAACCTTTAGGTACTTAAATGAATTTTTTCACCAAAAATAATATCTCTTAATTTTTTGGATTAAAAATATTTTTCGAAATTGATTTTTGGAAGAAAATGACTTACTTATAAATTTTATTTGAAAGAAAAATTTGGATTTTTTTTGGAATAAAAAATATCTGATTTTTTTGAAGTGAATGAAAAAAAAAATCAATTTGTCTTTTAAAAAATTAATTACTTGTCACTTTTATTGGGGAGAAGGTGATATGGTTTTCTTTAGAATAAACTTATTTTCTTAATTTTTTTGGAATGTAAAATTAATTAATATATCAATTTTTTAGAGTTGAAAAATTGAAAAAATCTCCATTCTTTGTAGTGAAAAATTTCTCATAAATTAATAACTTATTTATTTTAATAACTTTTTTTTAGAGAAACATAAATCTCCTAAATTTTCGTAGTGAAAATATTTCTAAATTAATTTCTGGAAAAAACCCCTACTTCTTTTGGACGAAAAAATTCTGAATTTTTTTGAAATACCTACATAAAAATTATTTTGATGTATGTCGACTTGGGGCCATTGCCCTTATAAAAATTCTCAATTTGTTTCGAAAAAAATTAAATCAGTTTTAAATTTTTTTGGAGAAAAAATTTTCAATTAGGTATTTATCTTGAGTGAAAATAGTTTTCAAATTATCAAAGAAAAACTTTCAATTTTTTGGAGAAGAAAATGTCTCATTTCCTTACTGATATGTTACAAATTTTTGGAAGAAAAAATCAAAACTGTTTTTGGAGTTCGCACCAAAAAAAATCCTCAATGTTTCTGAAGTACAATCTGAAAAAATTTAAGTTTATTTGAAAAGCAAAATTTTTCAATTTTTTTCATGAAGAAATTACCCGAGCAGCACACTCGACAAATTATCGAAATAAAAAATCGACAGAATATCGAATTCGATAAAGTGTCGCGTTAGTTCCGCATAAATCGTGAAATTATCTTTCGATATATAGATAGATTATCGACGAATTATAGTTAGCAAAAATTTCGAGATTATAGTAAGATATTTTATCGATAATATATCTATAATATCGAAAGATAATTTCACGATTTAGGCGGAACTTTATCGAATTCGATATTCTGTCGATTTTTTATCGATTTTTTTTATTCCGATTTTTCGTCTTTTACTAGCTTTTTTCTATAATTAAAACTCATTAATTAGCATAATTAATACATTAAACTATGCCTAAACACATTATTCATGTTACGGTAAGAGGATCATTTCAGAAAAAGTCAAAAAAAATTATAAAAAATCTGCCACCCGTGGGGCTTGAACCTTCTACCTCCTGCATGGTAATCCTCTTCCTTAACCACTATGCCATACCTTATCGTTGAGGAATTAGCAATAAAACGCTTATAATAGGCAGTTTAGTACTTCCAGACGTGTTGGACTTAGAAAAATTTTCACCAATTTGGAAATAATTTCAAATATCGTCACAAAATCGTTGAAAAATCGTTCGACAAATTTCAGATTATTTGTCGATAATGTAGTTTCAAATATCGCCACAAAATCGTTGAAAAATCGAATTCGAGGAATTTCATATCACGTGTCGATAATATAGTTTCAAATATCGTCATAAAATCGTTGAAAAATCGAATTCGAGAAATTTCAGATTACGTGTCAATAATAAATTTTTAAATATCTTCACAAAATCGTTAAAAAATCGAATTCGAGAAATTTCAGATTATTTGTCGATAATATAGTTTCAAATATCGTCACAAAATCGTTAAAAAATCGAAATCGAGAAATTTCATATTACGTGTCGATAATATAGTTTCAAATATCTTTACAAAATCGGTAAAAAATCGGATTCGATAAATTTAATATAATTTGTCGATAATATAGTTTCAAATGTCGTCAAAAAATCGGTAAAATATCGAAGCCGAGAAATTTCATATAATCTGTCGATAATATAGTTTTAAATATCTTTACAAAATCGTTAAAAAATCGAATTCGATAAATTTAATATTCTTTGTCGATAATGTAGTTTCAAATAACTGCACAAAATTTGTGGAAAATCGGAATCGATAAATTTAATATTCTTTGTCGATAGTATCGTTGACGAATATCGTCATAAAATCTTAATAATATCGAATTCGATAGTTTTTAGATTTTTTGCCTATGAAGTTGTACCGATAAATCTTTATAATATCGTGAGAACATCTATAGATTTTCAAACGATTTTTTATCGATACGTTACATCTTCCGATATTATCGATCGAGTGTGCCGCTCGGGTATCTCAATTTTTTGAAGTAGAAATATTTTTAAGAACAAAATCTTCAATTTATTTTTAATAAAAAATTCCTATTTTTTTCTTATAAAACGGGAACTCTTTAAATTTTTTAAATAATTTGTTTAGGACAAAAAACGTGAATTATTTCTCAATTAATTTTTGGAGACAAGGCCCTCAATTCTTTGCAGAAAAAAATTCTGAATTTTCTTCTGATTTTGTTTTGAGTCATTTTGAAAAAATTTCTCCATTTTTTTCAACATCTCTGGTTTTTAGGAGAAAAAATTTCACAGTGTTTTTGAAATGAAAAAATAGGCACCTACTCAAAAGTTTAAAAATATTTCTTAATGTTCTCATACAAAAAATACAAGAAAAAAATCTGTCTTTTTGGAGAATTTTTTTTTTCAATTTTTGAAGAGGAAAATGATTTAATATTGTTGCAGTAAAATTTTTCAATATTTTTGTAATAAAATGTCTCTTTTGTCCTTATTGACATTTATAAAGCGAAATCCTCCTCGTTAAATTAAAAAACGCGAAATTAAATGAGTTACTCGATTACTACAAATTATCACTCGAACTCCATGGTGACATTAAGTAAAACACAATAGAAAATTTTGTTTACCAGCTCGTTAATATGCAAAGTCATCATTCCGCTGTCTCTCGTATCATGAAATGAAAGTGATTAGTGATTCGAAACGTTTTCAAAATGACGAAAAATTTACGCGTAATTTTATTTCCATTTTTAAACTCGCTTCGATTCTTCGGCCTGAACATCTTCCGCAAAAATTCTCTACAGCGGTCTGGTCGATTGCCATATTACACGATCATTCTGATGATCAATGTTGTAACTCAATATTGCTTCAACATCCGTAGTATATTCAGTAAAATCAGCAAAAGAGATTCGGAATTTTCCATGTTTATCTCCATAACCGCTGGTACATTGAGCGAAATGCTAGTAGCATTTTTATCATTGCTGAACACTCTAAGAATGTGCGATGAGAAGAAGACTGTAATCGAAGAGTTGCTTAAAATCGAACATAAGTTCTTTTTGTTAGAAATGAACGTAGAATACTCGAAATCGAAATGGTATTCGCGTATTTTTATATTCTGCGCTGTTATGACGATGTTCGTTATGAGCGATTTGATTTTTTTCCTCTTCTATGAACCAACCGGTGCTTGTGGTTTTGTAATACTAAGATATTCTGCCAGATTAGTTTCGTGGTTCGATATTTTCTACTTTTTGAGCATTTTGAAAATTATCCGGTTTTATTTTCAACGTGTTAATAAAGAAATAACGTTCAGGACAAATGGATTCAATTTAGATAAGAATAATGTGCCCAAAATGAGAAAATTGATTAAAATCCATAAATCGTTACGCCATGTTTCTAAAATTCATAACGAAGTGTTTAGCTTGCAGTTGTTGTTGTTGGTTTATTTTTTTATATTTGTGTCGACCGGAATGACGTATGTTATTTTGGCTTCTGGTCTTATCAAGTCTGTTTTTGATAATAATACGCCGGTTTTTTACACTTGCGCGTATGCTGGTTCTTGGGAAGTGGCGTACTGTTTGTTAGCATATATTTCGTTGAAAGCGACCACCAGTCTTGTTGAAGAGGTAAATTTTTTGTTTTTATTTTGATCGAGGTATTGTAGTATTTGAGTTTTAATATGTCGACTGAGGTTGTGTATTAGGGTGTTTTATAATTTAATTTGTTTTTTTCGAAATGTAAAGATCCTGTCCTCTAAAAATGATTATATTGTAGTAAAATCAACTCCCTAAAAATTCTTCTACAAAAAAAATATTTTGAGTGGTGGCGCAGAGCCCTGTTTATTGCGTAAAAAAAATTCAAAAAATTGGAATTGAATTTTTTCAAAAATTTTAAACAAAATGATCATTACATAGGTACTTTTACTCAACAAGATCATTTTCGGTGATTTTTCATTATTTAATCCTGTTATTAAGGATTATTTTAGGAAATGCATGAACTGTGCCATTTTTACAGAAAGATGCAGTTCTTGAAAACTGAGGTAAAATAAAAAAATCGCCATAAATGTTTTCTGAAGGGGGGGGGGGGGTAAAAAATATATTTTGAAACCACTATTTGATCCAAAAATAGGTTTTTCGTTCTAGCTGATTTTTTTTCTTCAAAAAATGTAGAAAAAGGGGTTTTTATACGTCCCCTTGAAAACAGGAGTAAAGATGAAAAATCACCCAAAGTGCTCTTGTTGAGTAAAAGTGCCTATGTACCTACCCTTATAGAAAAAAACATGATGTTTTTTATCAGCTTGTATTTTTGAACACGTTTTACAAGTAGTAAAACTAGATGTACTACTAGTTGTACAACGAGTAAACGTGTTCGAAAATACAAGTACTAGTTGTACTAGGTAAAATACAACATGTAAACCTGTTCGAAAATACAAGATGTACTACATGATGTACTAGTAGTACATCGAGTTTTTAAAATACGTGAAGTACCTGCTGTTTTATTATTAGTAGCAGGTTCAACACTACAAAGTATCACAAGAGCGATTTTCCTTATATGAAATTTAAGCGAAACATTATCTAAGAGTACGAAAGTATGCCATACATGTAGTAAGTACAACTAGTTTACAAGGTGTAACACAAGATGTAAATTGTAATACTACATGTGAACTGGAAAACATGCAGTATTACAACTAGATGTTTTAGAAACAAGATGTACTACAAGTACAAGGAGTTTACAAGTTGTTTTCATCAAAAAACAACGTGTAAAACTACTTGTAAATCATTTGCACATGTTGTACGTTTTGTTATTGAAAATTACTAGTTGTAGAACTACATGTTTTCCAGTAAACTAGATGTAAACTGGATGTATTTTCAAATAAGGGTAGTGACCATTTTGTTTACAAAATTTTAAAAAATCCAATTCCAATTTTTTGATTTTTTTTTTTTCAATGAAAGGGGCTCTGCGCCACCACTCAAAATGATTTTTTTGAAAAACAAATTTTAGGGAGTTGATTTTACGCTAAAAGAATCATTTTTAGAGGGCAGGATCTTGACATTTCGAAAAAAATGAAATTATTAAACACCCTATTGTGTATGTACCTATTGCTGTAGTTCAGCTTTGAAATACATTGTAAGTGAATAACCATGTTTCACAGCACTTGATCGAGGTCTGTAGCTTGGAATCTTTTTGAATGTTCTATGTTAAATGTGAGAATTATTCCCCTCCCGAAAAAAAAAAAAATCAAAATTTTTTGTACCCCAAATGAATTAAGATAAAAATTGAAATTTCATTTTCTACGAGTGAGAGATATCTTTCTTAAAAACATTTTTTTTCTACTTTGAAAATTAGATTTTTACCTACTACAAAAAAATATCAAATGATTTTTTTTCTCCAAAAAAAAGTGAGATTTTTTTCTCAAAAAGTTCTTGTAAAAATTAAGCTCTCTTCTCAAAAGGAAATTGAAACATTTCCTTACCATAAATATTTAGAGATTCTTTCCCCAGAAAAATTTAGAGATTTTTTCCCTTGAAAAATTTAAAGATTTCTTTCTTCAAAAAATTGAGTTCAAAAATAAAAACCCCAAAGAAATAAAAAAAAATTTTTGCTCCAAAAAAATTAGGAAATTATGAGGAATTATTCCCCGAAAAATTTTTTCTTAAAAAAAAATCTAGAGGTGTTTTCTGCATAAAAAACTATTTTTTCCGCATTTCTAAAAATTTTAAATCCCCCCCCCCCCCCAAAAAAAAAAAAAATTGAGAAATTTTTGCTGGAAAATTTTTCTATGAAAATAAGAGATTAATTAAAAAGATAATTTTCTCCACAAAAATTAAATACCTACCTACCCACGTATTATATTTTCCTGAAAAAATTGAAGGGTTTTTTCCTAAAAATATTGAGAAAAAAATTGAGTTTTTATTTTATTTTTTTTCTGAAAGAAAATGTCAGGTTTTAACACCCAAAGAAAGTGAAAAATCTTTATATATTATGTATCAGTTGTCAATTTGAAAAATTAAAAAAAAAAGTTCAACTCAGGAAAAATTTAAAAAAATTTCAATCCAAAAAATACACCACCCTCCTGTCAGTTCTGTTCATACCAACCACTAACTATTATTCACCTATTATTTCAATATGTCCACAATTAAAACACAAACGACAACTTCTCCAAAATAGATGAAAACTCTTTGATCATTCCAGATAACCCTAACGAAATACACAAATTCATTACCCTAGTCAAAAACTGTAAACTTAACCATCTAATCTAACTCTCTTGTCATTGGGTTGTAATAATGTAGTAATTAAACACACACAAAAATAAAAATAAATTAAATTTTCTTCGAAAAAATTAAGTTTTTTCAAAATATTGATTTTTTTAAAGCATAGGTATCTATTTTTTACAGATTTTTTTCCATTTCAAAAAAGTTTGTAAATTTTTTTCTCCACTTCTAAATATTTGAAAAAAAAATTGGGACAGAACTTTTGCTTTTTTTGTATGAAAATGATAAATTGACTAAAGAGATTTCTTCTTCAAAAAAATTTAATAGGTATAGGTACCTAATACTTGATGCGTTTTCTTGAAAAAATTGAAGAATTTCTTTCTCAAAAAATTGAGACAAAAATTCAGCTTTTTGCTTTTTTCTTCTTTGAAAAGTGGGGATTTTTTTTCTAAAAAAATTTTCTTAAAAAAAATTTCATTTTTTACATTGCAGCATTGAAAAAACCTTTAGGTAGGTACATCAGAAGAATTGAGCAATTTTTCATTCTAAAAAATTGAAAAAAAAACTTCTTACTCCAGAAAAACTGGAGAATTTCTTAATCCAAAAAATAATGCTCACTTTCGTCTTCTAAAAGTTATTCCATAAAATGTGAGAAAATCTATTATTACAGAAAAATTTATTTAGGTAGGTACCTATTTGTTTTTTTTTCTCTAAAAATTTGAATATGTGAGTGTGGATGAGAAAACGTGCCTAGTCAGGAAAAAATAGATTTTGAGGTTTTGGCTGTTTTTGGTTAATTTCGACCTGTACTTTCATTGAAAATTGGTTTCATAAATCTAGGAACAATATTCAGCGCTCCAGGGGGCAAGACTTACCCAAAACCAATAAAAATCAAAAATCAATGTTTTTCAATTTTAATTTTTTTTTTGTTATAAATGGTTTTATGGACCTGGGAACAATATTAATCCTCTCAGGGGGCAAACCTTACCCAAAACCAATAAAAAATCAATTTTTCAAAGTTCTAAAAATTAAAAAAAAATTTCTTTTATAATTTTTTAAATAATTTTTTTACATTTTTTAAGTATTTTTTTTTCTTTTTTGTTAAAAATGGTCAAAAACGTCACGAAACACAAAAAAGTTGACATTATGAGTATTATATTCGTAATCAGCATGGTTGAAAAAATTTTTGACACTTTTTTTAGTTTTAGCAGCCCTGATTTTGCTCAAAATTGCCCCCTTTTGTGAAATAGGCTGTAAACATGAGGGGTCAAAATTGTTAGGGAATGAATATTCCACTAGGACTCCTCAATGACTGTACAAAGTTTCAAAGTTATCAATTATTTCATTACGGTGATATAGACTTGCAAATTTTGAAACGTTCATTACAATGAAAAAACACGTTTTTCCTGACTAGGCACGTTTTCTCATCCACACTCACATATTTTTTTTTCTTTCAAAAAACTGCGAAACTGACAAATTGTTTTGCTTTCTACATTTATCTACACTCGTAAAAAAAATTTAAATCCAGAAAAGCAGAATTTTTTCATTTCCAAAAAAATTGCGTAGGTAATTCATGAATTTTTTACTGCTCTAAAATAAAGTTCTCTTTAGGTACTCAAAATGATCGAGACATTTATCCCTCCCCCCTTCCAAGAAGTATATTTTTGAGAAATTTTTCCTGCATAAAAATTGATAAGTTGATTTTTTTTAGTTAAGATATTAATTTTTTTTTGCTCGGACTTCGAAAAAGTTTGTATGTTTTATTTTTTATTACTAGAAAATTCAAAAAAAAATTTCTCGTCAAATTGATTTTGAAATTTTTCTTTCCTAAAAAGGTGAAATAGGTAGGTGCATATTATTTCTCCGAAATAAACAAGAAATTTTTTTTCTCCAAAAATTGAGATTTTAATAGGCAGTGATTCAATTTTGAAATTTTGGATGTAGATCGAGCCCTCGAGCTACCTGCCATGAATTCACATTCCCAATTCCCATTTACGTCAAATACCTTCCTTCTTAAGTAAAAAAAACGTAGAATTCCAATACTCGAAGACGACTTTGGTAAACAATAAATAATTAAAAACTTATCAATTATGTATACTTATGTAATACGTACCTACCTACAGAAAATACCACTTCAACTTAGCTTCATTAAATTTTCCTTACTATTCTATAGTAGAAGTAATTTAGATCTTTTTACAAAATGACCATAAGTTTACGCGTTATTCTTTTCCCATTTCTAAATTCATTGCGAATCGTCGGTCTGAACATATTTCGTATAAATTCTCTAGAAAAATCCTCTTACTGGCCTTGCTACACCGTACTGCTGATGATCTATTTAGTAATCCAGTATTTCGTAAATATTTGGCCGATATTGAGCGCAATTAATAAAAGGGATTCCGAATTGTCTATGTTCATTAGCGTAATAAACACAACTCTAACCGAAATGTTGGTGGCATTTTCTTCGCTATTCATTTCTCTCAGAAAACACGATGAAAAGAAAAAAGTCATTTTGAAATTGTTTCGCATCGAAGAAAATCTCCTACTGTTTAATTTAAAAGTACATTATTCGAAATTGAAATGGTATTTGCGTATTTTCTCGTTCTGTAGCCTCGTTTGCCTTTTATTAATTATCGATTTCATTTTTCTCATTGTGTACGATCCATCACGCGTCGGATTTGTGTTAATAATAAAATATTCGTCTAAATTGATATCGGGGACGGATATTTTTTACTTTTTGACCATTTTGAAAATTATTCGACTGAATTTTAAACGCATCAATAAAGAAATTGGTACTATTGACAAATCTGGCTATAGGAATTTTCTGAAAATTAAAAAATTAATTAAAATGCATAGATCTATGAGAAGTGTTTGTAAAATTCATAACGATATGCACGCTTTGCAATTCTTATGGTTGGTTTATTTTGTAGTGTCTGCTACAACTGGTTCGATATATATTATCATAACGTTCAGCACTATCGATCGTTTCGCTTTGAAAAGTAATATTCCTACGATGGCTATTTGCTTGTATTGTATTCATTTTGCATTATTTTATACGGTCTTGAAAGTGATCATCAATGCGGCTGAAGAGGTAACGTATGCCTAGTTGATGATTTAATTTTAATTAAAATTACACAAAGCCTTTTTCGAAAAGTAAACAAACGTTGTTGATTCGTCAAGAGTGACATTTTGTTAACAGTAATTAAATCCACCTGTTGTAGTTTGAATAGGTACCTGCCTATAGCTTTTTTTATAGCGAGTAGAAAGTATTTCGCGATTTTTACAAAATGGTTAAACATTTACGCGTTATTTTATTTCCAATTCTAAACCTATTGAGAATGTTCGGTCTGAACACATTTCGTATTAATTCGCTTGAAAAATCAAAGCTTTGGCCATGTTACACAATAGTACTTATGATTTATTTAGTGATTCAGTATCTAGTAAATATCGTTTCGTTAGTTCGGTCAATTGTTCCGAGGGATTCTCAATTCTCCATTTTCATCAGTCTGACGACCAGCAGCCTGACTGAAATGATGGCTGCGTTTTCCTCCTTATACACGACTATTAGAATGAACGAAAAAAAAGAAAAGTAATTTCGAAATTGTTCTAAATCGAAGACGAATTATTTTTATTAAATATGGGCGTCGAATATTCGAAATTTCAATGGAATTCGCGTACCTGGTTGTTTTCCAGCGCCATGATATTTTCCATGATAACTGATTTCTGTTTATTGAAAATGAACGACCCTAAAGTCCTAAACGTGCAACGAGTGTATTCGTGTTGACATATTCGGCTCGATTAATCTCCTGGTTCGATATATTTTATTTTTTATCTATTATGAACATTATTCGAATGCATTTCGAACGTATTAACAAAGAGATGCTAAGTTTAGGCCTTCGAAAAGGTCTAGGAGAACGCGAGCGTTCGAAAATAAAAGTTTTTAAATAAAATACACGAGTCTTTGAAAAATGTTGGTAAGATTCATAACGAAATATATGGGCCACAGATGGTTTGTTTGGTTTACTTTTTCACGAGCGTTACAACTTTTTTGATATATTTCATTATTAATTGCTTTATTTTTCATTTTATTTTGAAAGTGAATATCAACTTTCTCTTTTTGGTGTTGTTTTATACTATTTGGACATTATTGTAGTATTTATTAAGCTGTAATATTATCAGAATTATCGTCGATGTTGCCGAGGAGGTGAGAATTTAATTGGATGCTGGCTAGATAGATTGTAGAGTCACTTTGGTAACTAGATTGTATCATTCTGCAGATCTGCACGCCCGTTTACTTGTGTTTTGTAGTCGTATTCGTGCTCAATTTAGTAAGGGTTCCCCAAAAGGGTGAACCTGGAAAGATATACAATGTTTTTGATATGCCATCAAAAGTGGACATTTCCCCGATCTCAAAACTACCATCACTTTTTTGAGATCGATTTGCAAAACAAATTTAGGGCCCAGGGGTTCTCAGAGTTGTCAAACTTGAGCACCTCTACTCCCATCGGTTTTGGCTTTCAAGTCTCGACCATGGGGGGGAGGAGGTATTGACTAGCGCCTAATTTGTTTACATGGTGGCGGATCGTTGTTGAATTTTACCAAGTCCAATAATACATAATATACACTTGATATTCCAAATTTGGAGGGGAGAGAGGCGTCCTATCGAAATTTTTATAATAACCCAAATTATTTCTAGGACTTCAATCTACAACTTTTGTTTGAAATTTTTTTCAATTGGACCCCTCCCTCCCTACTTATTTTGCATAATACTCCGAAGATATTAATTAAAAATTATAGGAGAGGGGAAGGAAGAGGCTAATTGAAAAATATTTCAAATAAAGTTGAAGATCAAGATCCTAAAAATAATTTTGCTTATTATAAAAATTTCGATTGGATCCCTCCCTCTCCACCAATTTCACTTATATAAGATAGATACTATTTTCCAAATTGGGGAGGGGTTCAATTGAAAAAATTTTCAAACAAAAGTTTTAGATTGAGGTCTTGGAAATACTTTTTGTAATTATAAAATTTTTGTTTAGACCCTTCCGTCACCTCCAATTTCGCATAATATGCATGACTTTGAAAATTGACGCACGCGCACGTAGAGGTCAAATTGAAAACATTTTCAAACAAAAGTTGTAGAGTGAAGTCCTAAGATTAATTTTTATATTACCCAATGAACAACTTTTATTTGAAATTTTTCTAAATGGCCTCTTCCTCCCTCACTACTCTAATTTTTGAATAGTATCTCCCGAGTGTTTTGCAAAATCGGTTGGGAGGGAGGGGTCCAATTGAAAAAATTTTCAAACAAAAGTTCTAACTTGAAGTTCTAGGAATAATTTTGGTTATTACAAAAATTTCGATAAGACCCCTCCATTCCCTCCCTCTGGTCTTTGGACATTAATGTTCTGTTCATTCGGCTGTACTGTCATCAGATCTATCATTGATGTGGCTAATGAGGTGAGAATTAAAGAATAGGTACCATGATTATAGATTATGGGTAAATAATTGTTTTATTCTGCACGTCTGCTTTCTTGTTTTTCGTTGTGCTGTTGTAGTACTAGTTTATTTCGAATATTTTGTAATGGAAAAAAAGGTACAAAATTGTTTCAATCAAAACTAATTCTGTTCGAAAATAAACTAATTCAATAAGTTTTGTTGAAAAAATTTCGCAATCTTAAATGAGAAAAAAAATTCTGAATCTGCCTGGAATAAAAAAAATTTCTCTAAAAAAAAATTGGGGTAGATAATTTTTCGAATTCCGGAGGAAAAAACCTTCAAATTTTTTGGTAAAAATAATCTCTAATTTTTTTGAAGGCAATTTCTCTTCTTTTTTTTGCGAAATAAAAAATTATATCTATCTATCTTCGTTTTTTTTTTTTTTTTTTTTTTTTTAACAAAATTGTTTAATTTTTTGGAATATATATATTTTTTTCAATTTCTGTGGAAAAAATTTCTCAGTTTTTTGGGTTTAACGGAGGATGTATGACGCCATTTTGATTTTTCATCTATGACGAAGTTTAGAAGAAAAATTGGAAACTAAATTCATCTTGATTTTTTTTTACAAAAAAAAAATTATTTTTGATTCTTGAAAAATAAAATGCACGGAGTTTTCAAAAAAAGTATTTTTTTTTTTTTTTTTTTTTAATTCATTTATTGTGCCATATACAAAGTGCTATGCTTAGAGGCACATTCTTAAGATTAGGATAGTATGTAAGTATTAAGTGTATATATTAGAAGTTAATTTAGTTACATGCTTAAAAATTATTAGGCCTATTTTCATTTTGCATTTTGATGGTGTCATTTTGCAAAAAATATTGATAGATTTTTTGGAAAATGAAAAATTTCAAGTGTCAAAATTGAAGAAAAACACGATTTTTGCTTAATGCCCCGTTTCCAAAGAAACTATGCAACCTACAAGATTTTTCTAAGAATATTTTTTATTCAGTAGAGTCTGGTCTGTAGTCTGACGAGAGTCGAGAGGGTTTGGGAAAATTTCCACTTTCCTTCTGATTTTATCAAAGTTTCTCATAAATTTCATCGAAGTATTCCGGTCAACTCGAAAGAAATCGTCAGCAAATTAAAATTTTACAAAACCTTCTCGGTCAGACTACAGATTAGACTCTACCGAATAAAAAATATTCCTGGAAAAATCGTGTGGGTTGCATAGTTTCTCTGTAAACGGGGCATTAAACAAAAATCGTGTTTTTCTTCAATTTTGACACTTGAAATTTTTCATTTTCCAAAAAATCTATCAATATTTTCTGCAAAATGACACCATCAAAATGCAAAATGAAAATAATAATACTTTTTTTGAAAACTCCATACATTTTATTTTTCAAAAATCATTTTTTTTTTGTAAAAAAAAACACGATGAATTTAGTTTCCAATTTTTCTTCAAAACTGCATAGATGAAAAATCAAAATTGCGTCATACAAAGGTCTTGGAAAATTCCGTTTGTCAACGCTATGCATTCGACAAAAAAAATGTCCACCCCCCCCCCCCCACAAATATCTAGATATTTAGGCGAATTCCTAAATTTTTCGGAATAAATGCTTTTTCAATTTTTTAGCGGAAAATTCTTCAATTTTTTTGGAAATTAAAAATTATTCAATTTTTGGAGTAAAAGCATTGGTAAATAAATCTCTGCTCTAAATCTGCTATTAAAAAAAAAAACAAAAAAAAAAACATTTTTTTACCGCCGTTTTTTGAGAAAAACACATATTTCTGAAAGGGGAGGATTCCAATTTTTCTGACTGAACTCCAAATTTTCTTAAGAATTTTTTTTTTCAATTTTTTGTAGAATACCTATACAAATTTCCAATTTCTTTGTGAAAAAAATCATTATGTTTCTGTGGAAAAAAATTCTCAATTTTTTTTTCTCGGAAAAATTTTTCATATTATTGTGGAAAATAAATTTTTATTTTTTGTGTAAAAAGATGAGATCTATTTTTTTGTGGAAAAATTTCGTAAATTAATTTCTAATTAAATTTAAAAAATACAGTTTTTTACTGGAATTCTCATTTTGGGGGCAAGAGACAATTTTTTTGTGTGAAAAATCTCCATTTTTGTGAAAAGGGTAATTTATATTTTTTATTTCTGGGAAAGAAAATATTAACTTTAAAAAACTCAATTTTTTAGTGGGAAAAAAATTTTTCATTTTTTTTGGTGCAAAAAGTTATCAATTTCTTAGCGAAAAAACTCCAATTTTTTTTAGGACAAAAATTTCTTATTTTGTTGTGAATACAAATCTGTATGTTTCTTTAATTCTCTATATTATTGTGAAAAAACCCGCAATTTTGTGTGAAAAGAAATGTTTATGTAGGAAAAGGAAATATATTTTTTTGCACGGAGGGAGGGGAGACAAATTTTAATTTTTTGCGAAAAATAATTCCCAATTTTTTTTTTGGAAAAAAGGCTTAATTTTTTGTGGGAAGGGGACTTTTTTTCCTCCAATTATACAGAATTTCAATGAAAAGCAAACAAACACGCTTTTCACTTCACAATTCAAGTGTGATATTTTGTAAATAGTAATTAAATTCACCTCTTGTAGTTTGTATACCTATCTACATAATTATAGCTTCCATTATCGGCAGTATAAGAAAGTATTCCGCGTGTTTTGCAAAAGGGTTCAACATTTACGCGTTATTTTATGTCCAATTTTAAGCATATTGAGGATCGTCGGTCTGAACGCTTGTCGTATTAATTCTCTGCAAAAATCCAAGATTTGGTCGTCCTATACAATAGTACTAATGATCTATTTAGTGATTCAGTACGTAGTGAATATCATGATATTGATCGAGGCATTATCTACGAGATATTCTCAAATTTCCATGTTTATCAGTATGATAGCTAGCAGCCTAACTGAAATGATGGTGGCATTCTCTTCATTATATATGACCGTCAGGACGAGTGAAAAAAAAAGAAAAGTTCTTTTGAAATTGATTAAAATTGAAGACGAATTATTTTTTTCAAATTTGGGCACCGAAAATTCGAAATGTCAATGGTATTCGGGTATTTGCCTTTTTTCTAGCGCCATTATATTTTTCTTGATTATTGATTTTGGAGTACTAAAAACATTCGACCTTCCAATTTTAAGGAGCTTGATCATAATGAGATATTCGGCTCGATTAATCTTCTGGTTTGATATATTTTATTTTTTATCTATTATGAAAATTATTCGGATGCATTTTGAACTTATTAATAAAGAGATGATAAAATTGGCAAAGCTCCGAAATGGTTTAGAAGTACGTCGATTTTTGAAGATAAAACAATTGAAAAAAATACACAAATCTTTGAGAAGTATTTGTAAAATTCATAACTATATTTATGGGCCACAATTTCTTTGGTTGGTTTTTTTTCTGATGTGCGTTACGACTAGTTTCGTTTATTACATTATTGTTTGTTGCATCGCTCATTTCATTTTGCAAGAAAATATTGGTTTAATTGGTGCATTGTTTTACTCTAGTGTTTGGACATTAATGTTTTGTTCATTTGGCTATACTATCATTAGAACCATCATTGATGTTGCTGATGAGGTGAGAATCAAAGAATATCGCGATTATAGATTATGGGTAAATCATCTTATTCTGCTCGTCTGCTTTCTTGTTTTGTACTTAGTAGTTGTGCTGTCGTAGTGCTAGTTTATTTCGAATATTTCGTAATGAAAAAAAAAAAAAAAAAAAATGAACACAAAATGGTTTTTTGCTCTCGATCCTAGTTGAGAGAAAAAATTCTGAATTTGCCTGGAGCATGCCTGGAATAAAACAAGTTCTCATTTTTTTCAAATAAAAAATATCAATTTTTTCTAAAAAAAAATTTGGAGTAGATAATTTTTCAAATTCCAGGAAGAAAACCCTCCGAATTTTTTTGGTAAAAATAATCTCTAATTTGTTTGTGGGCAATTACTAATTTTTTTTGCAAAATGAAAAGTTATATATATATTTTTTAAACAAAATTTTTTAATTTTTTTTCGAATAGATTTTTTTTTTAAATTTCTGAGGAAAAAATTTCTCAATTTTTTGGGTTTACACAACCTCTAGATATTTAGGGGAATCTCTTAATTTTTTAACGAAAAATGATTCAATTTTTGGATTAAAGGCATAGGTAAAAAATCTCTGTTCGTTTTTTGAGAAAAAATCATACTTATTCCTGAATGGGAAAAATTCTAATTTTTCTAACTGAACTCCAAATTTTCTTAAGGAAAAAAATTTCCATTTTTTGTGGAATATCTACAAATTTCCATTTTTTTGTGAAAAAAATCATTGTGTTTCTTTTGAAAAAAATTCTCAGAATTTTTTTCTCGGAAGCAATTTTCAATATTATTGTGGAAAGGAAATTTTTAACTTTTTTCGTAGGAAAATAAGACCTATTTATTTGTGGAAAAATTTCGTAAATTAATTGTCAATTAAAAAAAAAATTCTCATTTTGGAGGAACACAATTTTATTTGGTGAAAAATCTCCACTTTTGTGGAACGGGTAATTTTTTTTTGTGAAAAATTTCAATTTTTAGTAGGGAAAACATTTTTCTATTTTTTTTGTGGAAAAAGTTATCAATTTTTTAGTGGGAAAAAATACAATTTTTTGTAGGATAAAAATTTCCTATTTTGTTGTGAATACAAATCATCACTATTTATTGTTTCTTCAATTACCTATCTATTCTATTATTGTAAAAAAAAAACATCCCAATCTTTTTAGGAAAATAATTTTTTGTGTAGGAAAAGAAAATCAATTTTTTTTGCGGTAAAAATTCCTAATTAAATTTATAATTTTTTGTGAAAAATACTCAATTCTCAATTTCTTCGGGCGATAATATCGAATTTTCCTGGGAGGGGAGACAATTTTTTTTTTTTTTTTGTGGAAAATAATTCCCAATTTTTTGTGGGAATGGATCTTTTTATTTTTCTTGTAGGTAAAGAAATTTTATGTGGAAATAGAATTCCTAATTTTTTTTTGTGGATTAAAAATTTTTTAGTGAGAAAAGATCCCAATTTTTTGTGGAATAAAAATTTCCTAATTTTTTGTGAATATAATTGTTTATGTTGAAAAAATTTTCTAATTTTTGTGGGAAATAAAATTTTTTGTAGGAAAAGAAAATTAATTTTTTTTTGTCGAAAGAAATTCCCAATTTAATTTCTAATTTTTTGTGAAAAATAATTCTCAATTTTCAGTGAGGGAAAAATTCCCAATTTCTTCTGTGAAAAAATTTAATTTTTCGTGGGGGGAGCCTAATTTTAATTTTTGTTGTGGAAAATAATTCCCTTTTTACTGTGGAAATTAATTCCCAATTTTTTTTGAAAAAGTTCCTAATTTTTTGTGGAAAAATCTCTAATTTTTGTGAGAAGGGAAATTTTTATTTTTCCTGTTGGAAAAGATAATCTCAATTTTGTGTGTAGAAAAAAATTCCTAATTCAATTCCTTTTTTCTGTGTGGGAAAAATTTTCTATTTTTTTTGTGGAATACAATTAGGTATCTATCATAACTTTTATGAGAGAAAAATAAATTTCAATTTTTTTTTTTACGAAAATCTCCTGTTGTTTGGAGATAATCATTTGTTTTGAAAATGGGAATCACTTATTTTTACAGAAGAAAAATGTAAATTTTTTGACGTAAAAATCCTAATGTTTTAGCTCATTGAGTCATTTCTTTTGAAAAATTCGTTTCAGTATTTTCAGTGAAGGAAAGATTTGGTTTCTTGGAAAAAAGGAAATACTCAGGTAGTGTGCTGAAATCAATTTGGATCAGGCCTAGAAATAACCTTATGACTAAAATGTCGTACTCCTTATTAAAAGTCCAGACCTTCGGAACTTTTTGAGAACGTTTTTTCCAATCTCATAAAAATTTAAATTTTTTGACTCTGGCTTTACAAACTTACCCCTTCAATTATACAAAATTCCAATGATAAGTGAACAAACATGCTTTTCACTTCGTGATTCAAGTGTGATATTCTGTAAACAGTAATTAAATTCACCTCTTGTAGTTTGTATACCTATCTACATAATTATAGCTTCCATTATCAGAAGTATTAGAAGGTATTTCGTGTCTTTCACAAAATGGTTCGACATTTACGCGTTATTTTATGTCCAATTTTAAGCATATTGAGGATCGTCGGTCTGAACACTTGTCGTCTTAACTCGCTGCAAAAATCCAAGCTTTGGTCGTACTATACAATAGTACTAATGATCTATTTAGTGATTCAGTATGTAGTCAATACCATGACATTGATCGGGACATTATCTACGAGATATTCTCAAGTTTCCATGTTCATCAGTATGATTGGTTTCACCCTAACTGAAACGATGGTAGCATTCTTTTCATTATATATGACCGTCGGGTCGAGTGAAAAAAAGAGAAAAGTTGTTTTGAAATTGATTAAAATCGAAGACGAATTATTTTTCTCAGATATGGGCATCGAATATTCGAAATGTCAATTGTATTCGCGTATTTGCCTTTTTTCTGGCGTCATTACATTTTTCTTTATTATTGATTTCTCGTTACTACTAAACGATCCTTCATTTTTAAGGAGCATCATCATGTTGAGATATTCGGCTCGATTAATCTTCTGGTTTGATATATTTTATTTTTTATCTATTATGAAAATTATTCGGATGCATTTTGAACTTATTAATAAAGAGATGATAAAATTGGCAAAGCTCCGAAATGGTTTAGAAGTACGTCGATTTTTGAAGATAAAACAATTGAAAAAAATACACAAATCTTTGAGAAGTATTTGTAAAATTCATAACTATACTTATGGGCCACAATTTCTTTGGTTGGTTAATTTTTTTATGTGTTTTACGACTGGTTTCGTTTATTACATTATTGTTTGTTGTATCTCTTATTTTATTTTGGAGAAAAACGGTGATTTATTTAGTGCATTGTTTTACTGTGGTTTTTGGATATTATTGTTTTATTCAGTTAGCCATAATATAATCAGAACTATCATTGATGTTGCTGATGAGGTGAGAATCAAAGGATACTGCGATAGATTATAGTTAATTGTTTTATTCTGCACGTCTGCTTTCTTGTTTTACACTTAGTCGTTGAGCTGTGGTAGTGCAACTCATTTCAAATATTTTGTAATTTAAAAAAAAAACGGGGAAAAAATAACACAAAATTGTTTTAATTTAAACTTTGAATAAAATTCACTAATGTTGTTTGAAAATAAACTAATTCAATATTTTTTGATATTCGATTGCAATTTTTTACATGTCGCAAAACTATTTGAAATTGTTTTTACTTTGAAAATTTCTGTGACGTTACTTGCAAAACTACTCTTACACACAAAATCATTTAAAATCAACCGATTGAGACAGGCACACGAAAATTTTTATGTGTGAACTAATAGGATGTATCTACAATTTACTGCACAGATAGATGCTGCAGTGTTGCTACGTACTGAATAAAAAATTTCTCGTTAATGAATTGTCCTACCTCGTATTAAAATTCCCTAATGTTTGGGGTTTAAAATATTTTTCAGTTACATAATGTAAGTTTTGTTGAAAAAATTTCTCGATCCTTGTTGAGAAAAAAATTCTGAATTTGGCTGGAATATCTCAATTTTTTCAATTGAAAAAATATTACCTAGTTTCTCTAAAAAAAAATTGGAGTATAATAAATAATTATTCAAATTTCGGGTGAAAAAAACTTCAGAATTTTTTGTTCAAAACAATCTCTAATTTTTAGGGACAATTTCTCAATTTTTTGAAAAGTTATCTTTTTTTTTGGAAACAGACTTTTTTATTATTATTATTTCTTTGGAATAGTAATGTTTTTTTAAATTTCGGTGAAATAAATCAATTTTTTGAATGAACACGTTTTCAATTCGTTAACGAAAAATTGATTAATTTTTTATAAATGAAAAATATTCAATTTTTGGAGTAAAAGAATAGGTAAAAAAATCTCCGTTTTAAATCAAATATTTGAAAGGGAAGAAATCTCATTCCTGAAAAGGAAAAATACCAATTTTTCTGAGGAATTGAACTCCAAATTTTCTCAAGGAAAAAAAATTCCAATTTTTTGTGGTATGTACAAATTGTCCATTTTTTGTGAAAGTCATCATGTTCTTTGGTAAAAAATTCGTTATTTAATTCTTTTTTAAAAGTAATTCTCAATTTTTTAGGGGCGAAGAATTTTTTCTATCTTTTTGTGGAAAAATATTACCTATAAATTTTTTAGTGGGGAAAAAATTCCCAATTTTTGTGAAAAGAAAATTTTTAATTTTTTTTTGTGTGGAAAAAATTCGTTATTCAATTATTTTTTAATTTAAAAAAATAATAATAATAATTCTAAATACCTATTTTAATGAGGAAAAAATTCCATTTTTTTTCTGTGAAGAAAATTCTTATTTTTTGGTGGAGGCCGAGACAATTTTTTGCAGGAAAAATACAAATTTTTGTGGAAAGGGAAATTTTTATTTCATTTTTGATTTTTTGTACCTATAGAAAAAAATTCCTAATTTTTTTGTGGAAAAAATCTCAATTTTTTTGTGGAAAAAATCTCAATTTTTTTGTGGAAAAAATCTCAATTTTTTTGTGGAAAAAATCTCAATTTTTTAATGGGAAAATGTATCAATTTTTTTGGAATAATAATTTCCTATTTTTTTTTGTGAACGTGTTTCTTCAATTTTCAATATTAGGTATTGTGGGAAAAAATTCCCAGTTTTTGCAGGAACGAATTTTTTTTGGGGAATTTCTTTTTTAATTTCCAATTTTTTTGTGAAAAATAATTCTTAATTTTTTGTGGGGAAAAATTTCCATTTCTTTGGGGAGGGAAGAGAAATTTCATTTTTTTGTGGAAACTGATTCCTGTTTTTCTGATTTTTTGTGAAAAAAATACCAATTTTTGTGAGAACGGAAATTTTTATTCATTTTTTTTGCATAGAAAAAAATTCCTAATTCAATTCCTATTTTTTTTTTTTTTTTGTGAAAAAAATCTCAATTTTTTAGTGAGGATAAAATAACAATTTTTTGTGGAAAATAAAATTATTTTGTGGGAAAAGAAAATCTTTTTTTGTGGAAAAAATTTCTAATTTAATTTCTAATATTTTGTGAAAAATAATTCTCAATTTTTTGTGGAGAAAAATTTCCATTCATTTTTTTGGGGATTTTTTTTGGAAAAATTCTTGATTTTTTGTGGGAAAGGAAATTTTTCTTGCAGGAAAAGAAAATCTCAATTTTATGTGTAGAAAACAATCAATTTCTTTGAAGGAAAAAATTTTTCTAATTTTTTTGTAGAAAATAATTAGATTTCTATCACCTTTTTTGCTGGAAAAAATTAATTTCCTAACCTCGTTATCAATACTTACCTATTTACAATCATGTTTTTCATTTTTCAAACGTACATCAATTCCATTTAAATTAATGACTCGTATTCAAGTGCTTACTTGTGCATTAATTAATTTACATTCCTTTATCATAGTTTCAAGCACCCAATGAATATTGAGCACGTATTTAGATTTAAAATTAATTGGTACGCATGAGTACACAGATAATTATATATCCATCTCAAGAAGTTAAATTTCATTTTGACATTTTAGAGATATTTTATTTTACCTTGATGACATCAGCAATTTCAAATTATAAAAATGAGCAAACATTTATCAAGTAAACGCCTACACACTCCCACTTATCTGATTGAAAATTCCAATCCTTCAGTTATTAATCGCGATGTCCTTAGAGAAGCACGACTTGCAAATGATCCTCCACCCAGTTTTGTTCCTTTCGCGAATCGCTGGCCTAAACATATTCAATTTGGAAACCAAAGCTATATCCATCTTCTGGAAATGCTACTCTTCATTCATCACATTTTTTTACCTATTTCAATATTCGCTAAATGCCAACTTCATTATTCGCATCTTCGCCGCTGACAAAGATGGATTCTCAAAATGCATAACCTTGGCTACATCGTCGATAACTGAAATGCTCACCACTGTTTCCGCTTTATTGATAAATTTCAAAGACTACGACAAAAAGATGAAAATATTACTTCATTTGCTCGATATTGAAAACGATATGATGAAAATCGACATCAAAGTTAGGTATTCGAAAAGCAAATGGTATTCGGAGATTTTTCTTTCGATCGTGTACTTCGTATGCTGTTTCGTCATGGATTCTACTCAATTGACCGGTGGTCCATCTGTGTTCACCATATCGATTTTAATGTTAAGAAATACCGCTCTACTTATTGGCTGGATAAACGTTGGGTACTTTATAGCTGTGCTGAAAATAGTCCAAGGGTATTATAAAAGTATCAACGATGATTTGATGAACAATGTAAAATTATTACAGAATAGGTTATTTTTTAGAACACGACTCAATTATAGACTTAAAATCATCGTTAGGACTCACGATTCCTTGAAGAAAATTTGCGAAATGCATGGCTCTTTGTATAAATTTCCGATGACGTTTCTTTGTATGTTTCTTACTTCTGTGAGTACCACGATGTGGTACTTTTTTCTAATGAAATATATTTCGAAATTAGAGTTTCCCGATATGGAGTCCACCATTATGGCGCATTACTCGTATTTCGTGTATTGGATTGTTACTTATTATTTGTTTTGTTACGCGTTTTTGAATTCTATCGTTGGTACTGTTCGGGAGGTAAGATTTCGTATTTTTTGTGCACCTTTCACGGGGCTTTAGATTCTTTTGTTTTTAGTGGTATAATTTTTGCTGATTCAGCGTTCAAATTTGAGCTTTCACTTCGAAAAATGCTGTAGATGTTGTAGAATTGAAAATGATTGGGTGTGCCTCTGTCAGCATCGACAACTTGAAATCTCCTTGGGTATAGTCTCATTGCTCGATTTTTTCCAAAGGGCCAATGGGGTGGCAGATTGAAATTTTTTAAATATTGAATACTTATGAGAATGATTTTTCCCTTCAACAGTTTTCAAAGAAATTCAAAATAATTTTCAAATAAGAAATCACCCCCACCCCCCCAAAAAAAAAGTTTTCTCAAAAAGAAATGAATTTTTTTAATCAAAAAATTTGAAAAATATTTCCAATCCCAAAACGTTGAGAATTTTAGCTGATTTTCTCAAAGAGAAAAGTCAGCTATTAAATTTGACCTGATGATGGAAGTTGGGGTTGAGGGGTATTTTTCTCGACGTTTTGGGTCAAAATAAGACGATTGGTATGATTTTCGCATTTTTGTATTTCTTATATATATATATATATATATGTATGTATCCCCAAAATTTGTCCAGACGATAACTCGAGTAAGAATTAACCGATTGAGCTGAAATTTTCATGAAAGGTTTGTTACTACTGGGAATAGAACCCTATTGTTTTTGAGAAAAATCGGTGAACCGGTTCTCGAGTTATTAGCGATTGAAATTTTCAAATGCTTCTAGCGCCTCGAATTGAGCAATTACGCGAAATTAGTAAATAACCTTTTTAATAGTACTTAAAAAGACGCACAAAAAAGGTTCTAAGCATTTTTCATTTTAATGAACCGGTTCTCGAGGAATTCACCATGGAAAATTTCAAAACAAACAGCTGATCATCATTTCCCATTTTTAAAAAATAAATGGCTAGCAAAGTTGTAAAAATTCAAAACTTTTGCAATGCCTATCTAACTGCCTACTTTTCATGATAATGTCGTTTCTTATTGGTTTAAAACTTGTTAAAAGTTTTTATTTATCAAAAATAGCTGGCTGTAAATTGTATAACTTTTTTAATCACTTTAAAATTTTCAATTTGATGTTGTTATCATTAAGTACATAAAAATAATTTAATTTACACATGAATTTACATAAATTTTGAAAAATAAAAATAAAAATAATAGAAAATCAGCTTTTCTAGCGCATTAACTGCGTTAGAGTTTTTTTTTTCTATGGATCTTTTTTCTTGGGAAAACTTGAGTGTTTTTTTCCCAAAAATACGAGATTCCTTTCTTTGAAAATTTTTAAACTTTTATCTCCTAAAATATTTGTTATTTTGAAAGGATTTACCTAACTTAAAAAAAAATTAATTGACAGATTTCTTCATCGAAATACCAAAAATATTGTACCATTTTTTTCTCTCTGAAAAAAATTGTAAGATGTTTTTCTTCAAATGAGCGAGTTTTTTTGCCAATATTTTCATATTTGAAAAGTTGAGATTTTTTACTTATTTGCCTATTTTTGTAGGCCGACACCGAAAATAGGAATAGGTATTTCTTATTTAAAAGAAATTAAGATTTTTTTTTTTCAAAGAATTTTTTAAAATTGAAAACTTTTTGCCCTAAAAAATTGAAATGTCTTTTATTCTTAAAACAAAAAAATACTTACCTATTTTGAAGTATTTTTTTTTCCAAAAAATTTCTGAGTTTTTTTCACCGACTCCAAAAAAGTTCAGATATTTTTTAAAACAAGTAAATCTGTTGTTTTTTTCTGCAAAAGAATTGAGGTTAATTTCTTCCAAAAATTATAGTTGAGAAATATTTTTACTCCAAAAAATTAAATTTTTCCAAAAAAAAATGAAAAACTGTTTGTCTCAAAAAAGATTTTTTTTTTTTTCAACGAGTTGAGAAATTTTTTTTACCTGTTTTGGCTATTTAAATATTCTTTATTCAAAAAAAATTCTTGATTTTTTTTTCTGAATTTTTCTTTTCACTAGAAATATGAAAAATATTTATTTTGAAAAAAAGTTCACGATTTCAAAAAAGATGCGGGTTTCTTTGTGTGGTCGATATTATATATTTGTTGGTTTCCAAAATTGTGAAAAGATGTTTCTATCCATATTTACATAATTATTATTATTAAAATAGATGGGATTTTTCATTATTTTGATTGCTTGTATGGTGACACAAAAAAGGGGACTTTTTAAAATCGAATGCCTGAATTGATTTTTTTAAAATTTAGTTACTTTGAAAAAATTGATTTTTTAAAATTGATTTTATTGTTTTATTCGAAGAAAATAATGGCTATTTTTTCACTCCAAAAAATTGTACTTAATGTTTTGCTGATTTTTTTTATTCTGAAATAATTCAAGAAATTTTTTTCTTTGAAAAAATTTATATTACCTACATATTGATTTTCTTTATTAAACTTAAAAAAAAAATCTAAAAAAAATCAAGAGATTTTTTTAACGAATAAGACCCAAAAAATTGAGCTAAATCTTTCTTATACCGTCCTTTAAGAAAAAATTCTATTTTTTTCAGAAGAATCGAGATTTTTTTTCTACAAAAATTAGTTGAAAAATATTTTTACTAGGTAGGAACAAAAAGTTGATTTTCTAAAAAAAAAAAAAAAAAAAAAAAACTTTCATTAGCCTATCCCGAGCAGCACACTCGACAAATTATCGAAATAAAAAATCGACAGAATATCGAATTCGATAAAGTGTCGCGTTAGTTCCGCATAAATCGTGAAATTATCTTTCGATATATAGATAGATTATCGACGAATTATAGTTAGCAAAAATTTCGAGATTATAGTAAGATATTTTATCGATAATATATCTATAATATCGAAAGATAATTTCACGATTTAGGCGGAACTTTTGCGACACTTTATCGAATTCGATATTCTGTCGATTTTTTATCGATTTTTTTATTCCGATTTTTCGTCTTTTACTAGCTTGTTTCTATAATTAAAAATCATTAATTAGCATAATTAATACATTAAACTATGCCTAAACACATTATTCATGTTACGGTAAGAGGATCATTTCAGAAAAAGTCAAAAAAAATTATAAAAAATCTGCCACCCGTGGGGCTTGAACCTTCTACCTCCTGCATGGTAATCCTCTTCCTTAACCACTATGCCATACCTTATCGTTGAGGAATTAGCAATAAAACGCTTATAATAGGCAGTTTAGTACTTCCAGACGTGTTGGACTTAGAAAAATTTTCACCAATTTGGAAATAATTTCAAATATCGTCACAAAATCGTTGAAAAATCGTTCGACAAATTTCAGATTATTTGTCGATAATGTAGTTTCAAATATCGCCACAAAATCGTTGAAAAATCGAATTCGAGGAATTTCATATCACGTGTCGATAATATAGTTTCAAATATCGTCATAAAATCGTTAAAAAATCGAAATCGAGAAATTTCATATTACGTGTCGATAATATAGTTTCAAATATCTTCACGCAATCGTTAGAAAATCGGATTCGATAAATTTAATATAATCTGTCGATAATATAGTTTCAAATGTCGTCAAAAAATCGGTAAAATATCGAAGTCGAGAAATTTCATATAATCTGTCGATAATATAGTTTTAAATATCTTTACAAAATCGTTAAAAAATCGAATTCGATAAATTTAATATTCTTTGTCGATAATGTAGTTTCAAATATCTGCACAAAATCGGTGGAAAATCGGAATCGATAAATTTAATATTCTTTGTCGATAGTATCGTTGACGAATATCGTCATAAAATCTTAATAATATCGAATTCGATAGTTTTTAGATTTTTTGCCTATGAAGTTGTACCGATAAATCTTTATAATATCGTGAGAACATCTATAGATTTTCAAACGATTTTTTATCGATACGTTACATCTTCCGATATTATCGATCGAGTGTGCCGCTCGGGATATGTACAAAAAAATTAATTCAATGTTTTGAAACAATTTTTTATTTTCAATAATTGAGTAATTTTTTACCTGTTGATTTATTCGAATTAATGAGGATTTTTTTGCGAAAAAAATTGTTATGTTTTTTATTCTACATAATTCAGGATTTTTTTTCTCCGAAAAATTTATACTAGGTACTAATTTTTTTCACCTACCTATATCTTTAAAAAAACTATTTTGCTCAAAAAAAATTGAAAGATTTTTTATTTTCAAAAATTGAGAAATCTCGTAAAGTCGGCCACACGGGCTCAACCTCCAAAAAATAATATTTTTCATGAATAAAAAAAATTTTTCCTTTACAAAAGAATTTCTTTGTCAAAAAATCAAGACCCCCTCCCCAAACGAGTCCGAAAAAGTGAAGAATTTTTTAAACTAAAAAAATTTATGGATTTTTTTCACCAAAAATTTAAAAAATATTTTTGCTTTAAATACATTTTTAAAAATTTTTTTCGAAAAAATTGAAAAAAGTTTCTGTGAAATTTTTTTGCTTTGACTCCAAAAAAATGAGATATTTTATTTTTTTCTACAATAAGAATTGAAAATTTTTTTCTCAAATTTTTCTCTGTCAGAAAATTGAGATTTTGTTTTTCCATGGTAGCTTATTTACCTTTGAAAATTTTTAGTGAAATTCGAGTACTCGAGCTCAAGTTGTCGACCATGGTCTCAGTAATGATTCATTCCTTCGTAATTTGAAAATTATTATTTTCCAATTTTAATGAAATATTCGACGATTATAATTAATTTTTCCTTATTCATGTTGAAAACATGGCATATTGGTCTCATTAAAAACACATCATGTCATAGAACAGGAAAACGACACTTCATAAATTAACAATAACTGAGCCATATTTTCCTCACCTTCGATTAATTCTCTTCTTATTATTTCGTGCTAACTAAACCAACGATGCAGTTCGCGACTTAGGGAATATGCCGCAAACTTTAAGCTTCGTCTTATTGCCAGTTTTGAAAATGTTACGAATCGTCGGTTTAAACACATTTTGCACAAGTTCTCTTCGAAAATCTAAACTATGGCCATGCTATACAGTACTAATAATGATTTATTTGATCGCTCACTATCTCATAAACATTCGCAATTTTTAGGTATTTATTTTTTCTAGAAATAACTTTTATTGAGGAATTTGAAAATATTTTTTATTTTGTATTCCAAAAAATAACTTTTTCCTCAAAAAATTTGAGAAAGATCTTCTGCAACAAAACGGTTTTTTTTTGAGGAATTGAGGGATTTTTTTTTACTCTAACAAAGCAGATTTTTTATCAAGAAAATTGAGATTTTTTTTTTCTTTGAAAAGAGGAGCCTTTTTGTGAGAGAAAAAAAACAAAGACTCCAAAATTAAATAAACCAAAAATATTTTTACAAAAATTTGTGAAATATTTTCACATCAGTAGGTAACATAATTATATTTTTTCTAAAAAAGAACAGTTGAGAATTTCTCTTCTTCAAAAGAAAGACATATTTTTTCTTAATTTGTAAAGAAACAAAGATCTCCCGGCCCAAATTGAGATCCCCCCCAAAATTTGTAAAATATTTCAAATTCGAAACAGAAATTTTTTTCTAAAAAATTTGGAATTTTGTTTTTAAAAGTATAAAGTAAAAATTTTTTATTCCAAGAAATTTAAGATAATATTTATAATTTTTACAAATAATTTCTTTCTATAGAAATGAGAGATATTTTTGCTTCAAAGACATCTAGTCCCCCCCCCCCCCAAAAAAAAAAAAAATTAAGAAACGTTTTTCTCCAAATTGAAAAAAAAATAACAACAAAGACCTCCCTCTAGATAAGAAACATGATTTTTTTCAACAAAAAAAAATCGAGAAATGTTCTCTCCAATTAAATAGAGATATTTCCTCCTAAAAACAACGGTTTTTTTTCTTCGAAAAAAGTTGAAGTTAGGTATTTTTCTTTTAAAAAAATGTGAATTTTTTCTCAAAGCATGAGATATTTTTGGAAAAAAAACGTGATTTTTTTCTTCTCGAAAAATTTGATAAATATTTATTCTTACCTACAGGTACTCCAAAAAAAAATCAGTAAATTTTTTATTTGAATGAATTTGAGAGTAGGTATACTATTTAGTTATCTGTGTATCTGTAATTTAGGGGGGGGGGGGGTGCTTATAATTTCAAGATTATCACACATCTGTAATTCTATATACCAAAGAATTGGAGAGAATTTTTTTCTAATAGATTTTTTTCCTCTATTTTTCTTCTCCAAAAAATAAGATTGTTTTTTTGCCTAGCTTTTAGAAAACAATTGAGCCCTATAGATGCAAAATCCGCCAAGTCCACTTTTTAAAATTTTTGAGGGAAGGCGAAAAACGTAAATTTGAGATTTTGATTTTTGGAAATGTGACTTCATATAAATGGGTTGTTATTTACGCATTGAGTATATGTTGTTGGCAGTAGTGTCGGGTAAGATGTCTGGTCACAGAAACGTTTCGTAACTGAATCAGAAACCTTCTAAAACTAACTGTTTTTGAATGGAAGAGCGATCTTTGATAGCCGATTACTTGTGTAAAAACTGGACTTGGCGGATTTTCTTGTTGTGATTCGATGGAGGATGGTACCAAGTATACGAATCGCGAAAAAAGTGAATTTCGAAAAAATATGGACTTGGCGGATTTTGCATCTATAGGGCTCAATTGTACTCGAAAAAAATTGAAAGATTTTTTTTATTCAAAAGAATTGAGAATTTTTTCAACGTCAACCTCCAAAAAATTAAGATAGGAATTTTTTATGAATAAAGAAAATTTTGATTTTTTTTTTCCTTCAAAAGAATTTTCTCCTCAAAAATCTAGACCTCCCCCACCCACCCAAAAAAAAAGAAGGTACAAGTATTATCAATCCGAAAAAATGAAGAATTTTTTACTCTAAAATAATTTGAATATTTTCAATTTCAAAAAATTGAAGATATTAAAATAATTTGTCCCTTTAAAAAAATTGATATAAGTATTTTTTCTACCCCCCCCCCCCCCCAAAAAAAAGATTTTAAGATCAGTGTTGGTTAGTGTTTTCAGTTTTTACATTTTCGAAATTTTTTCTGTGGTATCTTATTTAACTTTGGAAATTGTTATTAGTGAAATTAAAGCACCAGAGCTCAAGTTGTCGACTATAGCTTCGTAATTTGAAAATAATTATTTTTCAATCTAATGATATTATCGACGATTTTGGATTTCAATTAATTTTTCGTTATTGAGGGTGAAAACATGACGTATGAGTCTCATTAAAAATTCATTACGTCATAGAACTGAAAAACGACACTTCATAAATTAACATTAACTAAGCCATATTTCCCTAACCTTCGATTAATTCTCTTCTTATTATTTCGTGACAACTTAACCAACAATGCAGTTCGCGACTTAGGCATAATGACGCAAACCTTAAGCTTTGTTTTATTGCCAGTTTTGAAAATGTTACGAATCGTCGGTTTAAACACATTTTGCACAAGTTCTCTTCAAAAATCTAGACTATGGCCATGCTACACAGTACTAATAATGATTTATTTGATCGCTCAGTATCTCATAAACATGACCGAAATATTATTATCATTCAAATGGAATGAGTCTGGCTTCTCTTTATTCATCAGCTTACTCACAACTAGCGTGGCCGAAGTAATGGCTGCCTTTTTTTCACTTTTTATCACATTAAGGTCGAGCGAAAAAAGGAAAAAAGTTATATTAAAATTATTCAAAATCGAAGATCAATTTTTTTTCTCATGTATTAACATGAAATATTCGAAATTCCACTGGTACTCGCGTATTTTCATATTTTCCGCCCTCATGATATTTTTCTTCTTGAGCGATTTCATTTTTCACTCCGCATTTGACTCGAAATATTTACGAACACTTATGATGTTGAGGTATTCGGCTCGATTGATAACTTGGCTCGATATTTTCTATTTTTTAACAATTTTGAAAATCATTCGTTTGCATTTCGAACGTATTAATTACGAGATTATAGTTATAGTGAAGAAATTTCGAGAAAACTCGCAGCCCGATGATTACTCGATGATTAGGAAATTGCATAAGATGCACAAGTCTTTGAAAAAGATTTGTAAAATCCACCAAGATTTGTTCAGTTGGCAGCTGCTTTGGTTGACGTATTTTTTAATATGCATGAACACCATTTTGTTGTATATTTTTGTATTATGTAGCGTTTCTGATTTCGGTTCTAATATCGATGATAATCTTGTATTGGTGGGGTACTTATATCACGGGTCTTGGATCGCTTTGTATTATATATTCAGCTATGTTGTGCTGAAAACCATCTGTGGAGTTGCGAAAGAGGTAAGCTATAAGCTTTAGAATGTGACGTTTGTTGTACGTTTGAATGGTTGCCTAGTCGGTTTGCCGTAAATATTCTTGTGCTCGAGGTTAATAAAATTGCATACATGAGCTCTATAGATGCAAAATCCGCCAAGTCCACTTTTTAAAATTTTTGAGGGAAGGCGAAAAACGTAAATTTGAGATTTTGATTTTTGGAAATTTGTCTTCATATAAATGGGTTGTTATTTACGCATTGAGTATATGTTGTAGTCAGTAGTGCCGGGTAAGATGTCTGGTCACAGAATCGTTTCGTAACTGAATCAGAAACCTTCCAAAACTGGCTGTTTTTGAATGAAAGAGCGATGTTTGATGGCCGATTACTTGTGTAAAAACTGGACTTGGCGGATTTTCTTGTTATGGGTCGATGGAGGATTGTACCTAGAATACAAATCGCGAAAAAAGTGAATTTCGAAAAAAGTGGACTTGGCGGATTTTGCATCTATAGGGTTCACTTGGTATTTTTAGGCATTGTTTGGATTGATTTGAATTGCGATGCTTTTTCAGGACAATTTTGATTTTTTTTTCTCCAACACCTTTTGCATAAGTCTACTTTTGGTAGTTGTACATTTTGTTACCATTTTTTAGTGTTGTTTTATTAGTTGATGGATCACAAGTTCGTGAGAAATTTGTTTTACCTGCTCCAACAATATAAATGTATTTCTATTCCAAAAAACCCGAGCAGCACACTCGACAAATTATCGAAATAAAAAATCGACAGAATATCGAATTCGATAAAGTGTCGCGTTAGTTCCGCATAAATCGTGAAATTATCTTTCGATATATCGACAGATTATCGATGAATTATAGTTGGCAAAATCCATCAACAGATAAACTTTCGATAAAATCGAACGATTTTTCTTTTAAAAATCTCAAGATTATAGTTAGATACTTCATCGATAACCTATCTATAAATCGAAAGATAATTACACGATTTATGCGGAACTAACGCGACACTTTATCGAATTCGATATTCTGTCGATTTTTTATTTCGATTTAGTTTCGATATTCTATCGATTTTTTATTTCGATTTAATTTCGATATTCTATCGATTTTGTATTACGATTTTTTGTAGATTATCTAGTTTCGATATTCTATCGATTTTTTGTAGATAATTTAGCATATATGGGTATATGCGCGCGCACATTTTCAAGACCGGCTGGCGAGTTTGAAGTCGTAGTTACGCTTAAGGCTGGCGAATTTCGTTCCAAATACAGCAGTTTCTACCAAAACAAGCGTCTGTTGCGAACATCGGAGTTCGTTCGCATAATACGAATTGGATTATAATATTCAAACGTCTTATGCAAAATTGGAGAAGAGGGAGGGGTCCAATTGAAATTTTTATAATAACTAAAATTATTTCTAGGACCTTAATTTACAACTTTTGTTTGAAAATTTTTTCAAATTGGCCCCTTTTTCCTCCGCTCCTCCAATTTTGAATAAGTATCAACGGAGTATTATGCAAAATTGGAGGAGAAGGAGAGGTCCAATTGAAAAAATTTTCAAACAAAAGTTGTAGCTTAAAGTTCTAAGAATAATTTTGGTCATTACAAAATTGTCGATTGGGCGCCTCCCTCCCGTTCAATTTTAAATACTAAGTATTCACATAGTAATCGTAGTATTGAACTTGGTAAAATTTTATTTAAGAACAACGATCTGGTTTCAAGTAAAATACCTAGTAAACCAAAAAAACTAGATAACTTGTTTGAAAATTTTTTCAATTTTGATTTCGCATATTACTGTTACACGTAAGTAGGTAAACGCAAAAGAATAGAGGCTAGAGATGAGGTCCAATTGAAAAAACATTTCAAACAAAAGTTGTAGAATAATATTCTGGATTTAATTTTGGTTATTATAAAAATTTCGATTTGGCCCTTTCTTCCCATTCAATTTTGAATATAAAGTAGGTATTTTTTGACTAGAAAAAAATCAATATAGTTTCAACAACTATCGTTACAAAATCGTTGAAATATCGAAGTCGATAAATTTCATATAATGTGTCGATAATATAGTTTTAAATATCGTCACAAAATCGTTGAAAAATCGAATTCGAGAAATTTCATATAATCTGTCGATAATACAGTTTTAAATATCTTCACAAAATCTTTAAAAAATCGAATTCGATAAATTTACGTAATATTCTTTTTCGATAGTATAGTTTCAAATATCTTCACAAAATCGTTAACAAATCGAATTCGAGAAATTTCAGATTATTTGTCGATAATATAGTTGTAAATATCGTCACAAAATCGTTGAAAAATCGAATTCGAGAAATTTCAGATTACGTGTCGATAATATAGTTTCAAATATCTTCACAAAATCGTTAAAAAATCGAATTCGAGAAATTTCAGATTATTTGTCGATAATATAGTTCTAAATATCGTCACAAAATCGTTGAAAAATCGAATTCGAGAAATTTCAGATTGCGTGTCGATAATATAGTTTCAAATATCTGCACAAAATCGTTGAAAAATCGAATTCGAGAAATTTCAGATTACGTGTCGATAATATAGTTTCAAATATCTTCACAAAATCGTTAAAAAATCGAATTCGAGAAATTTCAGATTATTTGTCGATAATATAGTTTCAAATATCTGCACAAAATCGGTGGAAAATCGGATTCGATAAATTTAATATTCTTTGTCGATAGTATCGTTGACGAATATCGTCATAAAATCGTAATACTATCGAATTCGATAGTTTTTAGATTTTTTGCCTATAAATCGTACAGCTAAATCTGTATCATATCGTGAGAACATCTTTAGATTTTTAAACGATTTTTTGTCGATACGTTTCAACTTTTGATATTATCGATCGAGTGTGCTGCTCGGGAATATAAATTTTTTATTTTAAAATTTCCAGATAAAGTTAAACGTATACTCCTTCTTGGAAAATACTTTTGCTCCGAAAAAAATATGTCCAAAAAAATATAAGCCTTTAAAAAATTGAAGCAAACAATTTTTACTAAAAAAAAAATTGAAAAATTTCCCTCAATGAAATGTGAGATTTTCTTTTTCAAGGAAACATATATTTTTTTCTTCTAAAAACATTTATTCGCCCAAGAAACTAAAAGTTTTTTTTTTCAAAAAAATTGAGACTTTTTTCATCCTTTTTTTTTACATGAAAGATTGAAGGAAATATAAAGAAGTTGAACTGATAAAAAAAGAATGTCTGATAAAATATCTAAAAGTCATTAAACATTTTTAAAATAAAATAATTCTAATTCATCAAAATTTTTAAAAAATGTTTCAAGTTTTTTGATGTCTGACAAAATATTTAAAAGTCACCAGGTTAAAAAAAAAATTAAGTTTCAAAATGTACCTAATGACAAAAAAATTCAAAATTTTTCATGTTTTAAAATTTCTGACAAAATGTCTAAAAATCATTAAACTTTTAAAAAATTTCCAACTTTTTTTATGTTTTGCCTAAACATTGTACATCCAAACCTAACCCAATATAGCCGAACTTAACCTAACTTAATCCAATTTGGTGTCTGATTTTCGTCTCGAATTTTTGTGAAAATAATAAAAATCAGAATAAAATTTTTATTTAATTTTATTCGAAGAAATGAGGATTGTTTTTACTCTAAAATTGTTCCTTATATTTTTTATTTTGCAACAATTCAGGAATTTTTTTCTCCGAAAAATTTATATTATTGATTTTTTTTCGCCTGGTTTTTAGAAAACAATTTTACTTGAAAAACATTGTAAGATGTTTTTTTATTCAAAAGAATTGAGATTTTTTTTAACGTCAACCTCTAAAAAATTAAGATGATATATTTTTTCTGAATAAAGAAAATTTTGAATTTTTCTCTCTCCAAACGAATGTTCTCCTCCGAAAATTCGAGGCCTCCCTTCCAAAACAAAATTTACAAGTATTATCAATCCGAAAAAATGAAGAATTTTTTACTCTAAAATAATTTGAATATTTTCAATAATTTCAAAAAGTTGATGAATTTTTTCACCAATAATTTGGACAATGTTTTTGCTCTGAAGAAATTAAAACATTTTTTTCAAAAAAATTTATATCAGTTTCTGTACTTTGAAAAAGTGGGAATTTTTTTGCGTTTACTTCAAAAATAGCTAGTACAGTCGCAAAAGTAACTTTCGTGCGATTACATTGTTAAAAAATTTCAATCTAGAGTCTAAGGCCCGTATTTTAAAAATTTGCTTAAGCAAACATTGACCTTAAGGCGAGGCGATTTCACACGTATCATATCAATTTACATCGAGTAGCCATTTATTTGTATGGAAAAAATAAACAAAACTACTTGGTCTGTGTAAGAACGCTTCGCCTTAAGTATAAGGAAATTTTTAAAATACGGGCCTAAGTATAAGGGAAAAAATGAGCGCAGGTATGCCATTTCTTTGAGGTCCCCCTTTTTCGAGGGTCCAGCCTTTTATCTCCGTTCCTAAGACCCCAATTGAAAATTTTTCCAAACAAAAGTTGTAGATTGAGATCCTTGGAATAATTTTGATCCTCACAAAAATTTCGATAGGACCCCTCCCTCCCATTCATTTTGTTATAATACGTATTGAAATCAGCAATTTATTTCCATACGTACGGAATTAGAGGGGAATAAAGAGTCTAATCGAAATCAAAATTATTCCAAGGATCTCAATCTACAACTTTTGTTTGGAAAAATTTTCAATTGGGGTCTTAGGAATGGAGATAAAATGATTCTAAGGACGAGGGATGGACCTTCAAAAGGGGGAGACTTGAAAAATGACATGCCCCTTAATTGCTTTTTCTAGTTGGCTGGTCAGATTGCTCGACTACTTACAGAACCTATTTTTACCTTCTTGACTACACTACAACTCAAAGTTGCATTAAGGCGATTAAAGGCAACAGCAAAATCAACAATTAAAATCTAGGGCAATTTTTATACGTATTATGCAAAATTGAAGCGGAAGAAGACGTCCTATTGAAATTTTTGTAATAACCAAAATTATTCCAAGGATCTCAATTTACAACTTTTGTTTGAAATTTGTTCTATTTGGTGACTTAGAAACGAAGATAGGGGATTTTCGAGGAAAGGGGGCTGAACCCTCGAAAAAGGGGAGCCTTAAAAAATGGAATAGCGATTCATTTTTTCCCTTATAAACACCAGATTAGATTCAGTCATAAAATCACTTTTAACAGAGTAATCGCACGAAAGTTATTTATTTTTCTTTTGTGACTGCACTAAAAATGAGATATTTCTTATATTAAAATTATGTTTCCCTTCAAAAAAATTGATTATTTTTTTTCTCCCCCAAAAAAGAGGTTTTAAGAATAGTGTTGGCTAGTGTTTTCAGTTTTTACATTTTCGAAGTTTTTTCTGTGGTAGCTTATTTAACTTTGGAATTTGTTAGTGAAATTCAAGAACCCGAGCTCAAGCTCTTAGCTTCGTAATTTGGATAATGATTATTTTTCAATTTTAATGAAATAGTCGACTATTTTAATTATTTTTTCGTCATTGTGGGTGAAAATATGACACGAGGGTATCATTAAGAAACACTTAACGTCATAGAACTTGAAATGAAAACGATAGGTACCTACTTCAAAAATTAACATTAACTAAGCCACACTTCCCTCGCCTTCGATTAATTCTCTTATTATTATTTCGTGTTAACTAAAACAAGAATTTAGTTTGCGATTTAGGCAATATGACGCAATCCTTAAGCTTCGCCTTATTACCAGTTTTGAAAATGTTACGAATCGTCGGTTTAAACACATTTTGCACGAGTTCTCTTCAAAAATCCAAACTATGGCCATGCTACACAGTGCTAATAATGATCTATTTGATCGTTCAATATCTCGTAAACATGACCGAAATAGTATTAATAATCAAATGGGATGAGTCTGGCTTCTCTTTATTCATCAGCTTACTCACAACTAGCCTGTCCGAAGTAATGGCTGCTTTTTTTTCACTTTTTATCACATTAAAGTCGAGCGAAAAGAAGAAAAAAGTTATTGTAAAATTACTCAAAATCGAAGATCAATTTTTTTTCTCAAGTATTGACACGAAATATTCAAAATTCCACTGGTACTCGCGTATTTTCATATTTTCCGCCCTCATGATATTTTTCTTCGTGAGCGATTTCTTGTCTCAATCCGTAATTAACTCGAAATATTTACCATTAGTGATTATGTTAAAGTATTCGGCTCGATTGATATCTTGGCTCGATATTTTCTACTTTTTGACAGTTTTGAAAATCATTCGTTTGCATTTCGAACGTATTAATTACGAGATTGTAATAATGATGAAGAAATTTCGAAAAAACTCGCAGCCCGATGATTACTCGAGAATTAGGAAATTGCATAAGATGCACAAGTCTTTGAGAAATATTTGTAAAATCCATCAGGATTTGTTTAGTTTGCAGCTGCTTTCGTTGACGTATTTTTTAATATCCGTGACTACCATTCTGGTGTATATTATTATATTTCGTAGCGTTTCTTATTTCGTTTTAAAAAACGATTTCAATGTATTGGTGTGGTACGTATATTACGGGTCTTGGTTCGCTTCGTATTATATATTATTCGGCTATTTTGTGCTGGATACCATCTGTGCAGTTGCGAAAGAGGTAAGCTATGAGCTTTAGAATGTGACGTTGTAATGGTGATGTGCATTTGAATGGTTGCCTAGTCGGTGTGCCGTAAATATTTTTGTACTCAAGGTTAACAAAATTGCATACTTGGTATTTTACAGGTATTATTTAGGATTGATTTGAATTGACGATGCTTTTATTTAGTACAATTTTGATTTTTTTTTCGCGAGCACCTTTTGCTTAGGTACTTTTGTTAGTTGTAAATTTTGTTACCATTTTTTAGTGTTGTTTTATTAGTTGATGGTTCAAAAGTCCGTGAGAAATTCGTTTTACCTGCTCCAACAATATAAAAATGTTTCTATTCCAAAAAATAATAATTTTTTATTTTAAAATTTCCAGATAAAGTTATAGGCCTATAGGTACAATTTTGCTCCGAAAAAAATATGTCCGAAAAAATAGAAGTTTTTTTCTTCAAAAAAATTGCAACAAAAATTTTTTCTAAAATAAATTGAAAAATTTTCCTTATTGAAATGAGAGATTTTGTTTTTCAAAAAAATAGAGATTTTTTTCTTGGAAAAAATTTATTTGTCCTAAATTCTTTCAAAGAAATTGAGAATTTTTACCGTTTTTTTTACATGAAAGATTAAAAGAAATATTCAGAAGTTGAACTGATGAAAAAAAGATGACGGATTAAATATCTAAAACTCACTAGATAAAGATTTTTCAAGTATAAAAAATCTAAAATTCATCAAATTTTTTAAAAATTTTCAAAGTTTTTTATTGTCTGATAAAATATTTGAAAATCATCAGATTTAAAAAATAACAATTTTCAGAATGTATATTGAAAAAACTCGGCGCCTCGTCAGGGGGGCTTTGCCCCCCTGGACCACCCTAGTTTGCTCTATTTCCACACTACGTTTGAAAGTATGAAACATGGTATAAATGCTTTTACTCTGTGACAAAATATCTAAGGCCCATATTCTGAAACGTACCTTAACGTCGACTTCGTTAAGGAACTCCTTAACGAATCACAATCGTCAGATTCGTTCTTCACTAGTTCAGAAGGAACCCTTAAAGTTAAGATATGTTTCAGAATATGGGCCTGAAAGTCATCAAAATTAATTTCCATGGAAATTTAATATTAAGTCAAAAATAATTTTTAAAATTTTCAAAATGTCTGAAAGACATTTTTCTAAAAAAAAGTCCCAAGTTTCAGAATGTCTGACAAAATGTCTATAAAATGTCTAAAAGTCATAAAATTTCAAAAAAATTTACGTTTCAAAATGTCTGACATAATGTCTAAAAAATCGAATTTATTAAAAATTTTCCAACTTTTTTTATGTCATCCAAACCTAACCTAATGTAACCTAACCTAACCCAATTTGGTGTCGGATTTTGGTCTCGTTTTTTTCTATTTTAGTCTCCGTAAAAGCATATACTATGCTAAAATAATTGAAAGTATGAAACATAGTATATGCTTTTACTCAGTGACAAAATGTCTAAAAGTCACGAATATTATAAAATAAAAATTTCTAAAAAAAAAAAAAATTAAATAGTCTAAAAGTCGTAAAATATCAAAAAGTCATTAAATAAAAAACTCGCCAAAAAAATTTTCAAGTTTCAAAATGTCCATAAGTCATAAAATTTATTTTTAAAATTTCTAAAAAAAAATTTAAAAGTCTAAAAGTTGTAAAATATTAAATAAAATGTCTACCTAATAAAAAAAAAATCAAGTTTAAGAATGTTTGATAAAAAGCCTAAAAGTCATAAAATTAAAAAAAAAATTTCCAAGTTTCAGAATGTCTGACAAAATGTCTGAAAGTCATCTTTCCAAGTTTCAGAATGTCTGTCAAAATGTCTAGAGAATTTGGCTAAAAGTCATAAAATTTCAAAAAAATTTATAAGTTTCAAAATGTCTGACATAATGTCTAAAAAATCGAATTTATTAAAAACTTTCTGTTTTTTTATGTCATCCAAACCTAATTCTATAACCTAACCCAACTGTCGGATTTTTGGGTCGGATTTTCCTGTCGGATTTTGAGGTCGGATTTTGGTCTCAGATTTTCCTTTTTCCATTTTGGTCTCCGTAAAAGCATATACTATGCTAAAATCAAAATTTTTTATGTTTTGAAATTTCTGACAAAATGCCTAAAAAGCATCAAACTTTTAAAAAATTTCCATTTCTTTTATGTCTGACAAAATGCTTAAAAATCTTTCATCCAAACCTAACACAATGTAATCTAACCTTTTTTTTTATTTTTATTTATTCACAAAATTTATTGCTAACCTAACTTAATCTAATTTGGTGTCTGATTTTCGTGTCGAGTTATCATCTCGGAAGGGGAGAAGTCCCCCCCTGGACTACCCACTTGGTTCTATTTCCACTCTACGTTTGGAAGTATGAAACATAGTTTATGTTTTTACTCTATGACAAAATGTGTTAAAGTCAGGAAAATTAATTTCCATGGAAATTTAAAAATAAAAACTCGGAGCCTAGGGCCCCTGGGTTGGCTCTATTTCCACACTACGTTTGAAAGTATGAAACATAGTATATGCCTTTACTCTGACAAATTGTCTAAAAGTCATCACTTTTAAAATAATGAAATATAATTTCCATGGAAATATGAAAATTAAATATTATTTCCATGGAATTTAAAAATGAAAAAATCTGGAAATGTAAAAAAAAAAAGTCATGAATATTAATTTCCATGGAAATTTAAAAATAAAAATGTGTAGAAAATGTCTAAAAGTCATAAAATTTCTTTAAAAAATTCAAGTTTCAGAATGTCTGACAAAATAAAAATTAAAAAAGTCCAACAAAATATTGAAAATTTGAAATAAAAAAAAAAAAATTAAGTTTCAGAATGTCTGATAAAAGTCTGAAAGTAATAAAATTTCTGAAAAAGTTTATAAGTTTAATACCTATAATGTCTGACAAAATGTATACCTAAAAGTCATCAAATTTGAGAAACAAATTCCTAAAAATTAATCTAAGTTTCAGAATGTCTGACAAAATGTAAATTTTCTGTTTTTTATGTCATCCAAACCTAATCTAATGTAACCAAATCTAACCCAATTTGGTGTCGGATTTTTGTCTCGAATTTTGGTGAAAATATCGGACAAAATTTTATGTACTGATTTATTCGAAGAAATGAGGATTTTTATATATATTTTTTTTCTACAATAATTCAGGAATTTTTTTCTCTGACAAATTTATACGTATTGATTTTTTTCGCGTAGCGTAAACAATTTTACTCGAAAAAAAATTGAAAAATGTATTTATTTAAAAGAATTGAGAATTTTTTAAACGTAAGATAGTATTTCTTATGAAAAAAGAAAAGTTTGAATTTTTTCCCAAAAAATTGAGACCTGTCCCCCACCAAAAAAATTTATAACTATTATCAATCTGAAAAAAATTAAGAATTTTTTACTCTTAAATAATTTGAATATTTTCACTTGCAAAAAATTGACGAATTTTTTCACCAAAAATTTGGGCAATATTTTTGCTCTAAAGAAATATTGAAACATTTTTTTCAAAAAAAATTAAATCAGTTTCTGCAGGTACTTCGAAAAAATTGAGAAATTTTTTTACGTTGACTCCAAAAAAATTAGATATTTTTATACCTATTAAAATAATTTTTCCCTTCAAAAAAATTGATTATTCTTTTTTCTTCCCAAAAAAAGCGATTTTATGTTTTAGTGTTGGCTGGTGTTTTCAGTTTTTACATTTTGGTAGCGTAAGTATTTAACTTTAATTCAAGCACTCGAGCTCAAGTTGTCGATTATGGACTCGGTAATGGTTCTCATAGCTTCGTAATTTGGATAATGATTATTTTTCAATTTTAATATTATCGACGATTTTAATTAATTTTTCGTTATTGAAGGTGAAAACATGACGTATGAGCCTCATTATTAAAAACTTATTACGTTGTATGTAGAACTGGAAAACGACTCTTCATAAATTAACATCAACAAAGCCATATTTCCCTCACCTTCGATTAATTCTCTTCTTATTATTTCGTGCTAAATAAAACAAAACCAACAATGTAGTTCGCGACTAAGGCAATATGACGCAAACCTTAAGCTTCGTCTTATTGCCAGTTTTGAAAATGTTACGAATCGTCGGTTTAAACACATTTTGCACAAGTTCTCTTCAAAAATCTAGACTATGGCCATGCTACACAGTACTAATAATGATTTATTTGATCGCTCAGTTTCTCATAAACATGACCGAAATATTATTATCAATCAAATGGAATGAGTTTGGCTTCTCTTTATTCATCAGCTTACTCACAACTAGCCTGGCCGAAGTAATGGCTGCCTTTTTTTCACTTTTTATCACATTAAGGTCGAGCGAAAAAAAGAAAAAAGTTATATTAAAATTATTCAAAATCGAAAATCAATTTTTTTTCTCAAGTATTGAAACGAAATATTCGAAATTCCACTGGAACTCGCGTATTTTCATATTTTCCACCCTCATGATATTTTTCTTCGTGAGCGATGTAATTTTTCAATCACTAATTGACGCGTCATATTTACGAACAGTTATAATGTTAAGGAATTCGGCTCGATTGATATCTTGGCTCGATATTTTCTACTTTTTGACAGTTTTGAAAATTATTCGTTTGCATTTCGAACGTATCAATCACGAGATTGCAATAATAATGGAGAAATTTCGAAAAAACTCGCAGCCCGATGATTACTCGAGAATTAGGAAATTCCATAAGATGCACAAGTCTTTGAGAAATATTTGTAAAATCCACCAAGATTCGTTTAGTTTGCAGCTGCTTTGGTTGACGTATTTTTTAATATCCATGACCACCATTTTGACGTATGTTATAATATTATGTAGCGTTTCTTATTTCGTTTTAAAAATAGATTTCAATGTATTGTCGGCGTACGTATATTACGGGTCTTGGATCGCTTCGTATTATATATTCAGCTATTTCGTGCTGAAAACTGTCTGTGCAGTTGCGAAAGAGGTAAGCTATAAGCTTTAGAATGTGACGTTGTAGTGGTGAAGTACATTTGAATGGTTGCCTAGTCGGTTTGCCGTAAATATGCTTGCGCTCGAGGTTAATAAAATTGCATACCTGATATTTTACAGGCATTATTTTCTGCGAAGCTATTAGGATTGATTTGAATTGACGATGCTTTTTTTTTGTACATTTTTGATTTTTTTTCACGAGCACCTTTTGCTTACTTTTGTTAGTTGTACATTTTGTTACCATTTTTTAGTGTTGTTTGATTAGTTGATGGATCACAAGGTACGTGAGAAATTTGGTTTACCTGCTCCAACAATAGATATAAAAATGTTTCTATTCCAAAAAAATACCTTATTTTTTATTTTAAAATTTCCAGATAAAAATTGTAGAAAATATTTATGTCCGAAAAATTAAAAGCTTTTTTCCTAAAAAAAAAATTGAAGCAAAAATCTTTTTCTAAAAAATTTGATAAATTTTCGTAAAAGAAATGAGAAATTTCATTTTTCAAAGAAACATACCTAGATTTTTTTCATTGAAAAAATTTATTCGCCCAAAAAACTGAAAAAAATTATTCGCCCAAAAAATAGAGAATTTTTTCACCACTTTTTTTATATGAAAAATTGAAAGAAATATTAAAATGTTGAACTGATAAAAAAAAGAATGTCTGATAAAATATCTAAAAGTCATTAAAAATTATTAAAATAAAAAAATTCAAAAATTCATCAAATTTTTTAAAGATTTTCATAGTTTTTTATTGTCTGACAAAATATCTAAAACCCATCAAATCAAAATATATATATATAACTTTCAGAATGTATGACCAAAAAAATCAAATTCTTATGTTTTAACATTTCTAACAAAATGACTACCTAAAAATCATTAAATAAAAAAAAAATTGAAGTTTTTTATGTCATCTAAACCTATCACAATGTAACCGAACCGAACCTAACCTAACCCCATTTGGTGTCGGATTTTGGTCTCGTTTTTTCCATTTTGGTCTTCGTAATAACATACTTATACTATGTTAAAAATTACGATGACTTCAAAAGAATTGAAATATTTTTCATTTCGAGAGAATTTGCAATTTAAGTATTTATTTTTTCCAAAAATAGCTGAGAAGTACTTTTACTGAGGAATTTGAAAATATTTATTATTTTGTAAGTATTCCAAAAAATAACTTTTTCCTCTAAAAATTCGAGAAATGATCTTCTTTTTTAATCTTTTTTAAACGCCATATACAGCAACTAAGGCTAGAGGCGTATCGTGAAGGAGGTTTAGTTAAGGAAGGGATCGTAAATTATATAAGGGAAGAAGGGATTTTAATTTTATAGAAGGGATCGTAAACCAGTTTTGGAGAGAAAGGATAATAAATTTTGGATTTTAATGGGGTCATCTGTTAGGATTTCTTTTGGATTATTGGAGGTCAGGTAAGAGATCTTTCATTTTGATATTTGGGGCACTGAAAAAGTAAATACGTTATTGAAATTTGGGTGTTACATATTGAACAAATGGGGGGAGGTAGTTTGTTGAGCAAGTAAGAATGGGTCATAAGAGAGTGTCCTGTTCGTAAACGTGTGAGTAAAACGTTTTCTCGGCGAGAGATATCAAAGCAAGTTCTTGGAAGTATATCGTTTTTGATATTTTTCAGTTTATTAGTAGAGGGAATTTGGTTCCAGAAGTTTTGAAAAATGATTTGAGTTTTAGTTTTGATGAATGTTTTAAGGTCAGAGAGTGGAATTGGAATATTTTGGATGGGAGTTACGTTTAGTGCAAGTTTTGCAGCTTTGTCGGCTAATTCATTGCCTGGGATGTTCTTGTGTGAAGGTAGCCAACATAAAATCGTATTTTTCAATGAGGAAGAAAGCATATGGGACATTTCCTGGGCTATTGGATGTTGTTTTTTCTTATTGATCTTCTGCAACAAAACGGATTTCATCTTCATTCTCTCTCCTCCCCCCCCCCCCCGCCCAAATCGAGAATTTTCTTTCTTTAAAGAGATAATTTTTTTTCTTTGTAAAATAAATGACCCTCTTAGAAAAAATTGACATTTCTTTCTTTGAGAAAGAGGAGCCTTTTTGTGAGAAAAAAAAGAAGACTCCAAAATTAAATAAATCAAAAATATTTTTACGAAAATTTGTGAAATATTTTCACTTTAGTAGCATATATTTTTTCTAAAAAGAAAAGTTGAGAATTTCTCTTCTTCAAAAGTAAGACATATTTTTTCTTAGTTTGTAAAGAAACTATGATCTCCCGGTCCAAATTGAGATATTTTCCACCAAATTTGTAAAATATTTCAAATTCGACAAAGCAAATTTTTTCTAAAAAATTTGGGATTTTTTTTTTTGAAAGTAAGTGAAAATTTTTATTTCAAATAATTTTTTTAAATTTTTCATTCCAAGAAATTTAAGATAATATTTATTATTTTTACAAATTAATTTCTTTCTATAAAGATGTGAGATATTTTTGCTTCAAAGACATAGTTCTCTCCCCCCCCCCCCAACCAAAAAAAATCATCAAGAAATATTTTTTGGGTATGGTTTTTATTTTTTTTTTAAATTAAGAAAGTTTTTCTCCAACTTGAAAAAAAGCAACAACAAAGACCTCCCTCTAGATAAGAAACATGATTTTTTCCAACAAAAAAAGAGAATTTTTTCTCGAAGCATGAGATATTTTTAGAGAAAAAGCGTGATTTTTTTTTCTTTTCAAAAAATTTGATAAATACCTATTCTTACTCCAAAAAAATCAGTAATTTTTTTATTTGAATGAATTTGAGAGTATACTATTTAGTTATCTGTGTATCTGTAATTTTTTTGCTGGGGAGGGGGGTGTTCATAATTTCAAGATTATCACACATCTGTAATTCTATATATCAAAGAATTGGAGAGATTTTTTTTCTAATAGATTTTTGCTTCTATTTTTCTTCTCCAAAAAATTTTTGCCTAGCATTTAGAAAACAATTTTACTCAACAAAAATTAAAAGATTTTTTTATTCAAAAGAATTGAGAATTTTTTCAACGTCAACCTCCAGAAAATTAAGATAAGCAGGTATTTGTTATGAATAAAGAAAATTTTGAAATTTTTTTCCTTCAAAAGAATTTCCTCCCCAAAAATCTAGATCCCCCCCCCCCAAAAAAAAAAGATGGTACAAGTATTATCAATCCGAAAAAATGAAAAAAAAATTACTCTAAAATAATTTGAATATTTTCAATTCCAAAAAATTGGAAGGTATCAAAATAGCTTTTCCCTTTAAAAAAATTGATATAAGTATTTTTCTACCCCCCCCCCCCCCCTCCTCCACAAAAAAGATTTTAAGATCAGTGTTGCGTGGAGTGTTTTCAGTTTTTACATTTTCGAAGTTTTTTCTGTGGTATCTTATTTAACTTTGAAAATTGTTAGTGAAATTCAAGCACTCGCGCTCATGTTGTAGACTATAGCTTCGTAATTTGAAAATAATTATTTTTCAATCTAATGATATTATCAACGATTTTGGATTTTAATTAATTTTTTGTTATTGAGGGTGAAAACATGACGTATGAGTCTCATTAAAAATTTATTACGTCGTAGAACTTGAAAATGACACTTCAATAAATTGACATTAACTAAGCCATATTTCCCTCACCTTCGACTATTTCTCCTCTTATTATTTCGTGCTAACTAAACCAACAATGTAGTTCGCGACTTAGGAAATATGACGCAAACCTTAAGCTTTGTCTTATTGCCAGTTTTGAAAATGCTACGAATCGTCGGTTTAAACACATTTTGCACAAGTTTTTTTCAAAAATCCAGCCTGTAGCCATGCTACACCGTACTAGTAATGATCTATTTGATCGTTCAATATCTCGTAAACATGACCGAAATATTATTAATAATCAAATGGGATGAGTCTGGCTTCTCTTTACTCATCAGCTTACTCACAACTAGCCTGACCGAAGTAATGGTTGCTTTTTTTCACTTTTTATTACATTGAGGTCGAGCGAAAATAGAAAAAAGTTATATTAAAATTATTCAAAATCGAAGACCAATTTTTTTTCTCAAGTATTGACACGAAATATTCGAAATTCCACTGGTACTCGCGTATTTTTATATTTTCCGCCCTCATGATATTTTTCTTCTTGAGCGATTTCGTTTTTCAATCCGATTTAACTCGAAATATTTACGAACACTTATGATGTTAAGGTATTCGGCTCGATTGATAACTTGGATTGATATTTTCTACTTTTTAACAGTTTTGAAAATCATTCATTTGCATTTCGAACGTATTAATTACAAGATTATAATTGTAGTGAAGAAATTTCGAAAAAACTCGCAACCCGATGATTACTCGAGAATTAGGAAATTGCATAAGATGCACAAGTCTTTGAAAAATATTTGTAAAATCCACCCAGATTTGTTTAGTTTGCAGTTGCTTTGGTTGGCGTATTTTTTTATATCCATGACCACCATTTTGGCGTATATTATTGTATTGTGTTGCGTTTCTGATTTCGTTTCAAATATCGATTATAATCTTGTATTGGTGGGGTACGTTTATAACGGGTCTTGGATCGCTTTGTATTATATATTCAGCTATTTTGTGCTGAAAACCGTCTGTGCAGTTGCGAAAGAGGTAAGCTATAAGCTTTAGAATGTGACGTTTGAGTGGTATTGTACATTTGAATGGTTGCCTAGTTGGTTTGCCTTAAATATGAGTATGCTTGTGCTCGAGGTTAATAAAATCGCATACTTGTTATTTTACAGGGATTGTTTTCTGCAAAGTTGGGGCTAGGATTGATTTGAATTGACGATGCTTTTTCCAGGACAATTTCGATTTTGTTTTATTAGTTGATGGATCACAAGTCCGTGTGAAATTTGTTTTACCTGCTCCAACAATGTAAAAAATTTTCTATTCCAAAATTATTTTAAAATTTCCAGATGAAGTTATATATTTTCTTCGAAAATTCTAGAAAATACTTTTGCTCCGAAAAAAATATTTCCGAAAAAATTTAAGATTTTTTCCTTGAAAAAATTGAAGCAAAATATGTTTTTCAAAAAAAATGAAAAATTTTCCTCAATGAAATGAGAGATTTTCTTTTTCAAAAAAAAACAGATTTTTTCTTCGAAAAAAATTTATTCGCCCAAACACATAAAAGTTTTTCCTTTCAAAAAAAAATGAGAATTTTTTCACCACTTTTTTTACATGAAAGATTGAAAGAAATGTTAAGAAGTTGAACTTATAAAAAAAGGATGTCTGATAAAATATCTAAAAGTCATTAAAAATTTTTAGAATGAAAAAATTCTAAAATTCATCAAAAAAAATTTTCAAAGTTTTTTAATGTCTGACAAAATATTTAAAAGGCATCAGATTGAAAAAAATTAAGTTTCAGAATGTAGTATGACAGAAGAGTTCGAAATTTTTTATGTTTTAAAATTTCTGATAAAATGTTTAAAAGTCATCAAACTTTTAAAAAATTCCCATTTTTTTTTATGCCTGACTAAATGCCTAAAAATCGTGAATCCAAACCTAACCCAATGTAACCTAACCGAACCTAACTTAATTCAGTTGGTTCTATTTCCACGCTATGTTTGGAATAAAACATATAGTATACGAGTATGTTTTTACTCTATGACAAAATGTCTAAAAGTCAAGAAAATTAATTTCCATGGATTAGGAATAAAAAAATTTACCTAATAAAGATGTGTCATGAAAATTAATTTACGCGGAAATCTAAAAATTAATAAAAATGAAAATATCTGAAAAAAGTCTAAAAGTCATCAAATTTCTAAAAAAAATTCCAAGTTTCAGAATGTCTGACAAAATGTCTAAAAATCATGATTAAAAAAATTCTTTTTTTTTATGTCATCCAAATCTAACCAAATGTAGTCTAACCTAACCCAATTTGGTGTTTGATTTTCGTCTCGGATTTTAGCATAGTATATGCTTTTATGGAGACCAAAATGGAAAAAAACTACCCAAAAATCCGACACCAAAATCCCCACTTAAGTACTATACCCCAAACTTTAAGAAATTTTGTAGAGAAATTATGGACTCTCAGTATGAAAAATACAATTTCCCCTAACTGGACAAACTTATCTTTTCAAATAGTCTATAAACATGTATTATTCATAATTTCATTAAAAGAACTAAGTTAAGTTGTACGGACCGCCGCCCCCTACGTTATTCATAAGTTGTCTAATTAAATATTATTTTAGTGCTACCACAGAGTAACCCGAAAAACATTTGGTCAGGGGCTCTGTAGTAGTCATATGTACACCTATTTTTGAAATAAAATTGCCCCACCACGTTAGTGTGGACTGGGGTACCTCGTTAAAAAAAAAAAAAAAAAGGTTTGGATGACATAAAAAAACGTAGAAAATTTTTAATCAATTCGATTTTTTAGACATTATATTAGACATTTTGAAACTTATAAATTTTTTTTAGAAGATGACTTTCTGACATTTTGAAACTTTGTATTTTTTATTTTATAAATCTAATGACTTTTATGACTTTTAGGCTTTTTGTCAGACATTCTGAAAAAATTGAATTTTTTTTATTTTCATTGGGCTTTTTTAAAAATTTTAATTGAAATTAATTTTTACGACTTTTAGTCATTTTGTCACAGAGTAAAAGCAAATATCAGCTTTGTTTTTTTATCGCGGATTGTGCAGAATCTGGATTATGGATTCTAACATTTACTTCTTAAAAAAAGGTTTAGAAATGTTCTGATCAATTATTCTGAAAGGTTTATCAAAAACAAAACAAAAGAACACAGTAAAATCCATAATCCACTTTCATAATCTACTCACCGAGCAGATTATTAAATGGATTCGCACAAACCCTCACAATCCAAAATCCAGATTGTGCATAATCCGCGATAAAAAAACAAAGCTACTATGTTTCATACTTTCAAACGTAGTGTGGAAATAGAGCCAATCAGGTGGTCCAGCCCCCCCCCCCCTGGGGAAGCACGAAGCGCCGAGTTTTTTATTTGTGAAATAAAAATCATATTATCTGACTATCTACCGATTTATTCGAAGAAATGAGTATTTTTTTTACTCCAAAAAATTGTCACCTATATTTTTTATTCTACAATAATTCAGGAATTCTTTTCTCCGAAAAATTTATATTAGGTATTGATTTTTTTTTCGCCTGGCTTTTAGAAAACAATTTTACTCGAAAAAAATTGAAAGATATTTTTATTGAAAAGAATTGAGAATTTTTTTAACCTCAACCTCTAAAAAATTAAGATAGGTACCTAGTATTTCTTATGAATAAAGAAAATTTTGAATGTTTTCCACTCCAAACGAATTTCCCCTCAAAAAATCTAGACCTCCCCTCCAAAAAAATTTACAAATATTAGATCAATCCAAAAAAATGAAAAAAAAATTACTCTAAAATAATTTGAATATTTTCAAAAACTTGGACAATGGTTTTGCTCGAAACATTTGTTTCAAAAAAAATTATATGTATCAGTTTCTGTACTTTGAAAAAAGGTGAGAAATTTTTTTGCGCCGACTACAAAAAATAGTATAGGCACAAAAGTAAGTTTCGTGCGATTACATTGTTAAAAGCAATTTTATGGCTGAATAAGGAAAAAAATTAGCAGGTATGACATTTTTTTGAGCCCCTCCTTTTTCGGGGTCCAGCTCCTTTTCTCCGAAAGTCTCCTATCTCTGTTCCTAAGACCCCAATTGATAATTTTTCCAAACAAAAGTTGTAGATTGAGATCCTTGGAATAATTTTGATCATAACAAAAATTTCGATAGGACCCCTCCCTCTCATTCATTTTGGCATAATACGTATTGAAATCAGCAATTTATTTCCATACGTACGGAATTAGAGGGGAATAAAGAGTCTAATCGAAATCAAAATTATTCCAAGGATCTCAATCTACAACTTTTGTTTGGAAAAATTTTCAATTGGGGTCTTAGGAACGGAGATAAAATGATTCTAAGGACGAGGGGTGGACCTTCAAAAGGGGGAGACTTGAAAAATGACATGCCCCTTAATTGCTTTTTCTAGTTGGCTGGTCAGATTGCTCGACTACTTACAGAACCTATTTTTACCTTCTTGACTACACTACAACTCAAAGTTGCATTAAGGCGATTAAAGGCAACAGCAAAATCAACAATTAAAATCTAGGGCAATTTTTATACGTATTATGCAAAATTGAAGCGGAAGAAGACGTCCTATTGAAATTTTTGTAATAACCAAAATTATTCCAAGGATCTCAATTTACAACTTTTGTTTGAAATTTGTTCTATTTGGTGACTTAGAAACGAAGATAGGGGGTTTTGGAGGAAAGGGGGCTGAACCCTCGAAAAAGGGGAGCCTTAAAAAATGGCATAGCGATTCATTTTTTCCCTTATAAACACCAGATTAGATTCAGTCATAAAATCACTTTTAACAGAGTAATCGCACGAAAGTTATTTATTTTTCTTTTGTGACTGCACTAAAAATGAGATATTTCTTATATTAAAATTATGTTTCCCTTCAAAAAAATTGATTATTTTTTTTCTCCCCCAAAAAAGAGGTTTTAAGAATAGTGTTGGCTAGTGTTTTCAGTTTTTACATTTTCGAAGTTTTTTCTGTGGTAGCTTATTTAACTTTGGAATTTGTTAGTGAAATTCAAGAACCCGAGCTCAAGCTCTTAGCTTCGTAATTTGGATAATGATTATTTTTCAATTTTAATGAAATAGTCGACTATTTTAATTATTTTTTCGTCATTGTGGGTGAAAATATGACACGAGGGTATCATTAAGAAACACTTAACGTCATAGAACTTGAAATGAAAACGATAGGTACCTACTTCATAAATTAACATTAACTAAGCCACACTTTCCTCGCCTTCGATTAATTCTCTTATTATTATTTCGTGTTAACTAAAATAAGAATTTAGTTTGCGATTTAGGCAATATGACGCAATCCTTAAGCTTCGCCTTATTACCAGTTTTGAAAATGTTACGAATCGTCGGTTTAAACACATTTTGCACGAGTTCTCTTCAAAAATCCAAACTATGGCCATGCTACACAGTGCTAATAATGATCTATTTGATCGTTCAATATCTCGTAAACATGACCGAAATATTATTAATAATCAAATGGGATGAGTCTGGCTTCTCTTTACTCATCAGCTTACTCACAACTAGCCTGACCGAAGTAATGGTTGCTTTTTTTTCACTTTTTATCACATTAAGGTCGAGCGAAAAGAAGAAAAAAGTTATATTAAAATTACTCAAAATCGAAGATCAATTTTTTTTCTCAAGTGTTGACACGAAATATTCAAAATTCCACTGGTACTCGCGTATTTTCATATTTTCCACCCTCATGATATTTTTCTTCGTGAGCGATTTCGTTTTTCAATCCTCATTTAACTGGAAATATTTACGATTAGTTGTTATGTTAAAGTATTCGGCTCGATTGATATCTTGGCTCGATATTTTCTACTTTTTGACAGTTTTGAAAATCATTCGTTTGCATTTCGAACGTATTAATTACGAGATTGTAATAATGATGAAGAAATTTCGAAAAAACTCGCAGCCCGATGATTACTCGAGAATTAGGAAATTGCATAAGACGCACAAGTCTTTGAGAAATATTTGTAAAATCCATCAGGATTTGTTTAGTTTGCAGCTGCTTTCGTTGACGTATTTTTTAATGTCCGTGACTACCATTTTGAAGTATGCTATAATATTATGTAGCGTTTCTTATTTGGTTTTAAAAAACGATTTCAATGTATTGGCGATGTACGTATATTACGGGTCTTGGTTCGCTTCGTATTATATATTATTCGGCTATTTTGTGCTGGATACCGTCTGTGCAGTTGCGAAAGAGGTAAGCTATAAGCTTTAGAATGTGACGTTTTAATGGTGATGTGCATTTGAATGGTTGCCTAGTCGGTGTGCCGTAAATATTTTTGTACTCAAGGTTAACAAAATTGCATACTTGGTATTTTACAGGTATTATTTAGGATTGATTTGAATTGACGATGCTTTTATTTAGTACAATTTTGATTTTTTTTTCGCGAGCACCTTTTGCTTAAGTACTTTTGTTAGTTGTAAATTTGGTTACCATTTTTTAGTGTTGTTTTATTAGGTGATGGTTCACAAGTCCGTGAGAAACTCGTTTTACCTGCTCCAACAATATAAAAATGTTTCTATTCCAAAAAATAATAATTTTTTATTTTAAAATTTCCAGATAAAGTTATAGGCCTATAGGTACCTTCTTCGAAAGTTTTAGAAAATAAATTTGCTCCGAAAAAAATATGTCCGAAAAAATAGAAGTTTTTTCTTCAAAAAAATTGCAGCAAAAATTTTTTTCTAAAAGAAATTGAAAAATTTTCTTTATTGAAATGAGAGATTTTCTTTTTCAAAGGAACCGAGATTTTTTTCTTCAAAAAAATTTATTCGTCAAAAATTATATGAATGAAATTGAGAATTTTTTCACCACTATTTTTACATGAAAGATTGAAAGAAATATTCTGAAGTTGAACTGATAGAAAAAGGATGTCTGTTGAAATATCTAAAAGTCATTAGATAAAAATTTTTCAGTAATATAAAAGTTCTAAAATTTTTCAATTTTTTAAAAAATTTCCAAGTTTTTTATTGTCTGGTGAAATACTTATTTGAAAGTCATCAGATATTTTTTTTTTAAATTAAGTTTCAGAATGTATGAGAAAAAAAATTCAAAATTTTTTATGTTCTAAAATTTCTTACAAAATGTCTAAAACTCATCAAACTTTAAAAATTTTTTTTAACCTAACCTAATTTGGCGTCTGATTTTCACGTCGAATTATTATCTTGGATGGGGAGAAGTACTTTTGGAAGTACGAAACATAGTTTAATTATGTTTTTACTCTATGACAAAATGTCCAGAAGGCAGGAAAATTAATTTCCACGGAAATTTAAAAATAAAAAAATTGATAAAAAAAAGTCGTGAGAATTAATTTACACGGAAATGTAAAAATTAATAAAAACCAAAATATCTGATAAAATGTCTAATAGTCGTCAATTTGAAAAAAAAAATTAAAAATTAAAATTTTCATAAAAATAATGTTTAAAAGTCATCAAATTTCTAAATTTTTAAGTTTCAGAATGTCTGACAAAATGTCAAATTTTTAAAAAATTTCCAAGGTGTTATATGATTGTCATCCAAACCTAACCCAATTTGGTGTCGGATTTTCGTCTCTGATTTTTGTGAAATAAAAATAAGAACAAATTTTTATCTACCGCTTTATTCAAAGAAATGAGGATTTTTTCCCCTCGGCATCTACCTAAGTATATTTTTTATTTTACAATAATTATTCTGGAATTTTTTTCTCCGCAAACTTTATAATATTGATTTTTTCGCCTAGCGGTGGGGGGAGGAGGGGGGCGTTAATTTTTTTTTGTCGAATGCATAACGTTGACAAGCGAAAATTTCTATGACCTTTGCATTTCGTCATTTTGATTTTTCACCTATGAAGTTTTGAAGAAAAATTGGAAACTAATTTCAAATTGTTATTTTTTTACAAAAAAATTAGTTTTTGATTTTTGAAAAATAAAATGCACGGAGTTTTCAAAAAAAGAAAATTATTTTCATTTTGCATTTTGATGATGTCATTTTGCAGAAAATATTGATAGATTTTTTAGAAAATGAAAAATTTCAAGTGTCAAAATTGAAGAAAAACACGGTTTTTGGTGAATGCCCCGTTTCCAGAGAAACTATGCAACCCACAAGATTTTTCTGAGAATGCTTTTTATTCAGTGGAGTCTGCCAGACTACAGACCCCAGACTCTACTGAATAAAAAACATTCTCAGAAAAATCGTGTGGGTTGCATAGTTTCTCTGGAAACGGGGCATTCATCAAAAACCGTGTTTTTCTTCAATTTTGACAGTTGAAATTTTTAATTTTCCAAAAAATCTATCCATATTTTCAGAAAAATGACATCATCAAAATGCAAAATGAAAATATATTTAAAAAAAAAAAACTCCATGCATTTTATTTTTTAGCTCATTTTTTCATAAATGAAAAATCAGCTATTAAATTTGACCCGTTGGTAAGAGTGGGGGGTGGGAGTGTTATTTCTCGACGTTTTATGACAAAATATGACGATTGACACCAATTTCGCGATTTGGTATTTCTTTATAATTTGTCGGTGTGATAACTCGAGTTACGATTGATGGAATTAGTTGAAATTTATATCAGTGGTAGAGGATCATTGGGAATCGAAGCCTATTGAATTTGAGCGAAATCGGTTCGCGGGTTCGCGAGATATCCGCGATTGAAATTTTCGAAACTCGATAACTCCGCAAATAAGATAGGTATGTGATTTTTGTACATAACCTTTTTTATAGTACTCTTCGAGATCTATCAGAGTACCAAATTTGAGCGAAATCGGTTCGCGGGTTCGCGAGATATCCGCGATCGAAATTTTCAAAACTCTGTAACTCCGGGAATAAGGTAGATATGCGATTTTTGCACATCACCTGTTTTATGGAACGTTACGATAACGGTATTTTAATGTTACAAATCAAATAAATCGGCGTTCGAGGATGATTCGTTCGAATGAATCAGTCGTTCGCGAATGATTCGTTCAAATGAATCAGTCGTTCGCGAATGTTTCATTCAAATGAATCAGTCAATTGCGGATGACTCGTTTAAATGGATCGGTCGTTCGCAAACGATTTGTTCAAATGAATTGAAATTGATTGTTCTCGAAATATTTTTTCAAATGATTCAGTCGTTGCAAAGGATTCGTTCTAATGAATCAGTCGTTCACGAATGTTTTTTTGTACAGTATTTTCCATTAGAAAAATATCTTATAAAATAGAATTTATTTCATAATTTTGACTTTTGGATCGATTGCAATTTTTTTGTACCACTATTGAAGATAATAATTAAACCTATTGATTTTTGGAAAATTTTGAAAATTTTTACAAAAAAAAGTTTAGTCTTTCGCAAACGATTTGTTGAAATGAATCAGTTGTTCTCAAATGATTCTTTCGAATGAATCACTCGTTCGCGAACGATTCCTTAGAATCAATCAGTTGTTCGTGAATGATTCGTTTGAATTAATCAATCGTTCGCGAACGATTCGTTCAAATGAATCATTCATTTGCGAACGATTCGTTAAAATGAATTGTTTGTTTCCGAACGATTCCCTTGAATGAATTAGTCGTTACAAACGATTCGACCAAATGAATCGGTCATTCTCGAAACGAAAAAATCAGCTTGTCTACCGCAGATGCTGCGGTAGAGTTTTTAAAAATCAAATTAATTTTTTTTGTAAAAAAAAAGCAATGCGAAATTAATATCCAATTTTTCTTCAAAACTTCATAGGTGAAAAATCAAAATGACGTCATGCAAAGGTCTTAGAAAATCCCGCTTGTAAACGCTATGCATTCAACAAAAAAAAAATTGACCCCCCCCCCCCCCCCAACAATATTATCATTACTCGAATAAAATTTAAAAATGTTTTTATTCCAAAGAATTGAGAACTTTTCAAACGTCAACCTCTTAAAAATTAAGATACCTTGTATTTTTTATGAATAAAGGAAAGTTTGAATTTTTTCCCTCCAAAAAAGGAATTTTTCCCCAATAAATCGAGACCTACCTCTCCGCTCCCTAAAAAAAATTTACAACTATTATCAATCTGAAAAAATGAAGGATTTTTTTACTCTAAAATAATTTGAATATTTTCAGTTCCAAAAAATTGACGAATTTTTTCACCAAAAATGTGGACCAATGTTTTTGTTCTAAAGAAATATTGAAACATTTTTTTTCAAAAAAATTTATATCAGTTTCTGTAGGTACTTTGAAAAGTTGAGAAATTTTTTTGCGCCGACTCCAAAAAAAAATTAAATATTTTTTATAAAATTATTTTTCCCATCAAAAAATTGATTATTCTTTTTTCTACTTAAAAAAAGGAGATTTTAAGATTAGTGTTGGCTAGTGCTTTCAGTCTTTGCATTTTCAAAGTTTTTTCTGTGGTAGCTTATTCAACTTTGGAAATTGTTATTGAAATTCAAGCACTCGAGCTTAAGTTGTCGACTATGAACTCGGTAATGATTCGCATAGCTTCGTAATTCGAAAATGATTATTTTTCAATTTTAATGATATAATCGACGATTTTTAATTAACTTTTCGTTATCGAGGGTGGAAACATAGCGTACCAGTCTCATTAGAAACTCATTACGTGGTAGAACTTGAAAACGACACTTCATAAATTAACATTAACTAAGCCTTATTTCCCTCACCTTCGATTAATTCTCTTCTTATTATTTCGTGCTAACTAAACCAACAATGCAGTTCGCGACTTAGACAATATGACGCAAACCTTAAGCTTTGTCTTATTGCCAGTTTTGAAAATGTTACGAATCGTCGGTTTAAACACATTTTGCACAAGTTCTTTTCAAAAATCCAGCCTGTGGCCATGCTACACAGTACTAGTAATGATTTATTTGATCGCTCAGTATCTCGTAAACATAACCGAAATATTATTATTAATCAAATGGAACGAGTTTGGCTTCTCTTTATTCATCAGTTTACTCACAACTACCTTGACGGAAGTAATAGCTGCTTGTTTTTCACTTTTTATCACATTAAAGTCGAGCGACAAAAAGAAAAAAGTGATATTAAAATTATTCAAAATCGAAGATCAATTTTTTTTCTCAAGTATTGAAACGAAATATTCGAAATTCCACTGGTACTCGCGTATTTTCATATTTTCCGCCCTCATGATATTTTTCTTCGTGAGCGATTTCATTTTTCAATCCGCATCTAACCCGAAATATTTACGAACAGTTATGATGTTGAGGTATTCGGCTCGATTGATATCTTGGCTCGATATTTTCTACTTTTTGACTGTTTTGAAAATCATTCGTTTGCATTTCGAACGTATTAATTACGAGATTACAATAATAATGAAGAAATTTCTAAAAAATTCGCAGCCCGATGATTACTCGAGGATTAGGAAATTACACAAAATGCACAAGTCTTTGAGAAATATTTGTAAAATCCACCAAGATTCGTTTAGTTTGCAGCTGCTTTGGTTGACGTATTTTTTAATATCCATGACCACCATTTTGAAGTATATTATAATATTTCGTAGTGTTTCTTATTTCGTTTTAAAAAACGATTTCAATATATTGGCGTGGTACGTATATTACGGGTTTTGGATCGCTTTGTATTATATATTCAGCTATTTTGTGCTGAAAACCGTCTGTGGAGTTGCGGAAGAGGTAAGCTATGAGCTTTAGAATGTGACGTTGTAATGGTGTAGTACATTTGAATGGTTGCCTACTCGGGTTGCCGTAAATATGCCTGCGCTCGAGGTTAATAAAATTGCATACCTGATATTTTATAGGCATTATTTTCTGCTAAGCTATTAGGATTGATTTGAATTGACGATGTTTTTTTTTTAGTACCTACAATTTTGATTATTTTTTTTGTTAGCACATTTTGCTTTCTTTAGTTAGTTGTAAATTTTGTTATCATTTTTTTGTGTTGACTGATTACTTAGTTGATCGATCATAAGTACGTAAATATTAAATCTTAATTAAAGGTAGGTAGATGAATTACCTACGTACAAGGTATTACCTATTTCCAAATTTTTGATAAATGGTATGGGTACTTCGCCAATTACTTCGATTTATTATTTTTACCAATTTTTCGCAGGGAAACAATACGATCGAATTAATTCACAAGTTACAACTGGAAGTCGACCAACAATATTTGAATAAATTTGTGAGTACTCTATTAAACAGAATACTATTATTGTCCAAATTTACTCATTATTTCCCTATTTAGATATAAAAAACTTCAACTTTATTTCATAATGAGAGTGTTTTTATTTTTTATTTATTTTTTCAAGCTGAAAATATTCTCGAGACAAATTTACGATGAGAAAATCGAATTCAGCGCTTGTGGATTTTTTCCTTTGGATTTCACACTCATATATCAAGTAAAAGATTTGTAATTCTTTTTGGGAAAAATAATAAAAGTGATCATTATTGTTTTTTATTGGGATTTATTTTTTTCGTGTTTCAGGTCATCAGTAGTTCTTCCATGTATTTGATCATTCTGCTGCAGTTCCACTTTTCAAAACTTCACGTAAAGATTATAAATAATTAGAATATCGTCAGGCGTCTGTATTTCATTCGTTCTTCGTATTGCTGTGATAAATTATCTGCTCTGTCCAAGATGGTTCGTTGAGATGATGATCGAACTACGAATTTATTAATGTTCGCAACTTTGCCAGTGTTGAATAATGATGGGATTATTCAAATTATTTATATGTTATTTTATTTTTGTGGTTAGGTAATTAATAATTGGTACTCATTTAATTGATCGATTTGATAATTTACGCAATTTATCATAAGTACATACCTAAATGTTGGAAATATAAAACTGTTTGTTTCCATTTTGATTTGTTTTTTATTTTGAAGTAAAAAAAAAAATGTTTTTGAGGTCAAACACAGCAGTATAAAATGTAGGTACCCTTTTTAAAAATTTTAGAAAATATTTTTGTCCTCAAAAAAAATATCTCCAAAAAAATAGAAACTTTTTTCCTTAAAAAAATTGTGACAAAAAATATTTCCTCAAAAAAATTGAAAATTTTCCCACAATGAAATGAGAAATTTTCTTTTTCAAAGAAACAGAGATTCTTTTCTTTTAAAAAATTGAGAATTTTTTCATCACTTTTTTTTAATGAAAAATTGAAAAAAAAAAATTAAGATGGCTTCAAAGAATTGAAATATTTTTCATTTCGAAAGAATTGGTAGTTGCATGTTTTCTTTCTAAAAAATGGCTGAGAAGTACCTTTACTATGGATATTAAAATATTTTTTGTTTTCCAAAAAATAGTTTTTTTCCTCCAAAAATTTGAGAAATATTCTTACTGCAACAAAACTGATTTCTTATTTTCTTCTCCACCACCCCAAAAAAATGTTTTTCTTTCTTTAAAAGTGAGAGATATTTTTTCTTTGTAAAAAAAAAGAAAAGAAACAAATAACCCTCTTAAAAAAATGTTTTTTTCTATGAAAATTCGAGGATTATTTTCACTGTAACAAAACAGAGCTTTTCTCACTAAAAACATTTTTTCTAAAGAAAATTGGAATTTTTTTCTTTGAAAAGAAAAGACCACCAAAATAAAAAATAAGCATTTCTACAAAAATTTGTGAATTATTTTCACTTCAATAAAAGAAATTATTTCTAAAAAAAAGTCAAGATGTTTTCTTCTTTAAAAGTAAGTAAGACATTTTTTTTTCTTGATTTGTAAAGAAGCGAAAACCGCCTGGCTCAAATTGAGATTTTTTCCTCTAAATTTGTGAAACATTTTAAAACCAACAAAGCAAATTTTTTCTTGTAATTTGGAAAAAAAAAGTTTCTTTAAAAACATCTAGGTAAGTGAAAATTTTTTCATTACAAGAAATTTGAGAAATTATTTTTACAAAAAATTTATTTCTCTATAAGCGAGAGATAGTTTTGGTCCAATGACATGTAGTCCCCCCCTCCCCCAAAAAAAAATCAGGAAACATTTTTACTTCGAATAAATTGATGTAGTTTTTATTCAAAAAAATTAATTAATTAATAAACATTTTTCTCCATTGAAAAAAAACAACAACCGAGAGACCTTTCTCTAAATAAGAAACATGATTTCCCCCCACAAAAAATAATAGGTAAAATAAAAAAATAGAGAAATAATGTTCTCTTCAAAAATTGAAAAATTTCCTCCTTCTAAAAACAATGGTTTTTTCTTTGAAAAAATTTCAGATTTTTTTCTTAAAGAAGAATTAAGAATTTTACTCTAAAAATATCTCATTTTTAGAGTAGAGAGAAATATTTTTATTAAAAAAATTTGAGAGTTTATTTATCTGTATACTTAGGTATCTGGTGAGAGAATTTTTTTCCATGAGATTTTTTTTTCTCCAAAAAATAAGAAATACCTACTTATTATTTTTATTCCGAAAAAATTAAGAAATTTTTTTTCTCCAAAAAAAAGATGTTTCTTTAGGGGGGGGGGGGGGAATACCTAGGGTAATAAAAATAAAAAAAAATTATTTAAAAAAATTATACCTAGGATTATTTTTTTTCCTATAAAAATAAAAAAAATATCTTATTTTCTTCTCAAAAACTTGAGGAGATATTTTTACTCCAAAAAATTAGGATTTTTTTTCGGAGAAAAAGAAAGATTTTTGCACCTAAAAATTAGAAGTTTTTTCTTCCTAAAAATTTAAAAATTTTTATTCTGGCTCCAAAAAATTTAGATTTTTTTTTATTTTAAGATGATACTGATTTTATTTTTGTACATAAAATTATTTGGAATGTGATTTTACTTTAAAAAAGTTGAGAAGTTTTTTTTCTCTAGAGAAGTCAGGATCCTCCACTCAAAAATATAGATAAGATACTGATGTATGTTTAATTTTTGCATTTTCGGTATTTTCCAAAATGTAAGTAGGATGAAGCTCATTTCCCTTTTGAGATTTTTAGTGTAGCTGAAGTACCCGAAGTGCTGATATGTTGCTGACCACGCTTGGGGAAACCAGTTCAAGAAAATAAGGAAAAAAGAATAGAACGGTATAATTTAATGAATAAGAAAATTACTACTCTAAATGATTTTTTAATTTATCCAATTTTTTGATTCAATGTGGTTCTACGTTCTAACACTCTCCCCGGTATTTATTCCCTTACAAACTCATACTTTCATAATTTGTTCATTATTGCTGGTGATTGTGTCAATTTCAATAGGTACCTACTTGAAAAACCTTCATTCTGACATGAAAAAATGCCCTCGTTCCAAGGGAGAATTTCATTTTGACATTCCTTCTAATGGATAAATTTTATTAATGAGAATTTGACGTAGTTATTACGACGAGTTCGAATTAATCACAAGTGAAATTTCTTAATTGAAAAAAAAAATCCGTTGAAATTCAGTGTTTACGCGAACATAAATGTAACACGAGTGTTTTCTTCTTATTTATGATATTTTTTCGCCCACGAAATGAAACCTAAAAAAGTTTTTCACGAAATGAACACTGAGAAAATTTTTTTTCACGAAATGATCATTCAAATTTCGAATGTCTTACGTTTCTTCACTTTAAATACTTACGAAATTAGAACGAAAAAACAACGTTATACGTGGATTGGATATTCATGCTTAGTGATATTTTACCTAATAATTCAATTTGTGATGAACACGAGCCGTTTTTTTTTCAGCAATACAATTGCAATGCCGGGAGCTTTCGCCGCTTTCTTCTTATTTTCTGCGGAGATGTTTTGTGCACTGTGTTCAATCTCGATTAGCTTATTTCAGTATGATAAAAAAGTGCAACTTAGTCATAAATTGCTGAAATTGAATTATAAGTGGGATAAAATTCGTGTATGTGAAACAATATCCAAGTTTACGTGGCTTAGGATATTTTCACCGTATTTTTTTTTCTTTATTAGTTGTTTTTTAATTGATGTGGTCAGTCTTTCAATTAATGGGCCGAAAAGAGGCAGTAGTACAATTATTGTGATGCATTATTCGGCTAGGCTGATCGTTTGGACAGATATATATTACTTTTTTTTCATTTTGAAAATAATTCGACGTAATTTTATTTCAATTAATAATGAATTGGCTGTGTTAACAAAAAGTTTATCCAACCATAATTTATTCAATTCTGTTAAAATAATATGTCAAGTACATCGACGCCTCAGGGACATATGCCAGAAACAAAATTTTTTGTATAGAATGCAACTTTGCATTCTGTATTTTTATACCAGTATGGCGATCACAGTGTATATTTTCTTATTTATTTCTAAAAACGCACATTATTTGTCATTACCATCCTTTTACGTTAATAATAGCTGGATTGCGTTTAACGGATATCTCCTGTGGTTGATTTCGGTATATTTCATCGTATGTTACGTCATCTTGAGGGAAATGGTCAACATTAGAGAACAGGTAAGCACTGAGGAAATGAAATGAATATATAATACTTTAATAATATTATTAATGGGTAGGTGCGGTAGTCTGAGGTAGTCTTCTCGGGCTCTTTTGTCTCTTCGTTTGTTTATTGAATAATTATTGTTGATAAAGTACCTCGTTCACTTTTGAAAGTTGATAATTTTTATTTATTAAAAAAAAACCTGTCGATTCAAGTGATTTATCCTACTAAATTTAAATTTTGACAAAGTCTTAGAGTCTGTTAGGCAAAATCGAAATTTAAAAAAAATTATTGTAATTATTCTGTACACTAGACACTAATAAACTAAAGCACCGAAGATGGAAGTCCAATAAATAATAATTTTTTTCAACTTCGAGATTATTTTTTATAGTTTATGAACCTACAAGTGTCAATCAAAAATTCAAAAAACGTAAAAACCCCAAAGTTGAAAAAAAAAATAATAAATAAAAATGTGACTTCCATCGGTTCCATCATTCTTCAAATTCAATGCTTGTGTCAGCGTTGGAAAAACTGAAATATCTCAGTTTCAGTTTTCAGTTTTAGGTTTTCAGTTTTTACATTTCAGTTTCAGTTTTAAGTTTTCGGTTTTCGGTTTTTAATTTCAGCTGATTTCAGTTTCGGTTTTCGGTTTCAGTTTCACTTTTTTTCGGTTTTTTCAGTTTTTTTTCAATTTCATATTCAGTTCCAGACCTTGAGTTTCACTGTTTTCAAAATTGATCATGGTAAATGGGTTGTTTTGAGTAAAAACAACCAAAAAATTAAAATTATTTGACATTTTGGTATTTTTTCCTAAGGTGGCATTAGGTAAAAAAAACCTTGTAAACTGGTTAACTGAAACTGAAATAATTTCGGTTTCAGTTTCGATTTTTCAGTTTTCAGTTTTGTCATTTGTCATTTCAGTTTTGGTTTCAGTTTTAATTTCAGTTTTTTCATTACAGTTTCGGTTTTTTTCGGTTTCAGTTTTAGTTCAAGTTTCGGTTTTTCCATCACTGGCTTGTGTATTGTTAAAAAAAAAAAAAAAATTAAAAAACATTTTTTTTACAAAAGTATAAGCATTGCATTGTTACGAAGGCACTTTTGAGAACTTTATTTTCCAACAAGTTGTGGCATTGATAAACAACATCGTCGATTTCGTTTACAAACACTGATTAAAATTTTTCCGGGGAAAAGAAATTTCAGATAAACGCGAAGAAAATTCGCCGACATAAACGTTTATTCGTGGTTTAATCGAAGTTTTTAACGTTAAATTGGTTATTTTATCAAGTCCAGCATGACAGACTTCTACTTGAGATACTACGTCGGCCACAAAGGTAAATTCGGACACGAATTTCTCGAGTTTGAATTCAGACCTGATGGTAAACTGAGGTACGCCAATAACTCAAATTACAAGAACGATACAATCATTCGTAAAGAAGCTTATGTACACACTATCGTAACGGACGAATTAAAGAGAATCATTCAAGAAAGCGAAATAATGCAAGAAGACGACTCTCTATGGCCAACGCCGGATCGCGTCGGCCGACAGGAATTGGAAATCGTCATCAACGACGAACACATCAGCTTCACTACGTCCAAAATTGGCTCTTTGGTGGATATAAGTCATACAAAGGATCCCGAAGGACTTCGTTGTTTCTATTATTTGGTACAAGATTTGAAATGTTTGGTGTTCTCTTTGATTGGGTTACATTTCAAGATTAAACCCATCTAACGTATTATTTTTGTAATTTTTCATGTACATTTGGTCGAATAAGTAATATATTTTCCATTAAAATATTTTTACCTATATGTCATTAGTGCATCATTTTTGTAACCACTCGATAAAGTTACACTTTTTATAAACACTTCGTTGTCATCTGATAAGTATTCGGTTAATTTGACGCGATATTTTCAGCAATGAGCGGTGTTGAAGTAAACTAGAGTATGAATAATCGACCTAGTGTTTGTATTGTTTCGTTTTCGGTCTCCAAAGTGATGGGGTTTTATGTATCAAATGCCAGTGGACTAAAATATACTGATGTGTTTAATTTGGATATGCTATTCTGTATTTCTGTTGTACATTATCGCAAATTTGTTAGTAATTTTAGAAATATTACCGTTAAAAATATGAAGAATGACAAACGGAACTTGTATACCAATGTTGCAGTATTTTTTACATTCGCAACCGAACGAAACTTTCATCGCTATTTCTGCCATAACAGTTGGCCTATTTCACTATATAGTTCTGAAGCTCTGATTTGCCTAAACTTACTTCATTTTCAACATAATTATCCTACGATTTGAATTTTCAATATTAGCATTTGCTTCTGTATTCGTCTATTCGATACAGCTTTTCTGATACTTGGCTTACCAGAAAAGGAGTTTATGATTAATTAGTATGCTACATTATTTAGCTCGAGTCATGGCCCTTCACACCATATTTATAGTAGCATTCGAATTCGATGTTTATGCATTTTTCTGGGTGTATTTTACTATGCATAGTTTTATTTTGAAGAATATTAGTGGAATAGTGGTATAGATTTTCCAGGTTTGAGACATGAGATGAAGATGATGTAATGCCTAATAATTTTTAGGTTGAATTCAATGAAAATTTCAAAACGAAAATTAAAAACCTGTAGGCGGTTAAAATTCATTCGTAAAGTTTCGGCTACTTTCGGATTTCTTCGTTCAACTTGATATTTTTCGCTTTTCTCACACATTTTTAATAAAAAGGATGAATCAGTTCGTAGAAAAATTCATGGATATGATTGAAATTCATTGTATTTGACGTGTTGTTTTACTTATATTAGAAAAAGAACATGTATATTCCTTCTCCTTTTCGTGAAATTGAATTTCAATTCAAATCAAACGATAGATTTGAGTCGAAACGTAACGAACGTTTCCGAGATTTAGGCAATTATGATGTAGGCATCCATTTTAATTTTCCGGTGAGTAATGTACTGATTGTAATTGTAAGTATTTTTTCTAATTTTAGGGTGAAACTACCACCTTAATGCTGGGGAAATTACGTTTAGAAGTTAATTCCGAACCCGTCAATCAATTCGTGAGTATATTATCATGTCGTTACCTAAATCTAGTCATGATCCTGGACCACCTACAACAGCTCATGAAAAACTCAAACGGAATTATTTTTCAGCTGAAATATTTTTCAAGACAAATGTTCGATGATAAAATTCAATTCACGATTTTCGGTTTCTTTACTTTGGATTACGCGATAATACATCAAGTATAAACAATATTTTAGTGAAGATTTTATTCAAGAAGATAATGAATAAAATTTCACGTTTTATCTATATTTTCCAGATAATCAGTAATTCATCGACGTATTTGGTGATATTGTTACAATTCCTTTTTTCCAAGAGGCAAATTCAAAACCATTAGATCAAGGATTTTAGAAGGCATTGCGAAAGAACAATACTGTCTTATTGTTCTGAAATAGTCACCAAAATGGAATCCTGTTCGGTGTCCAGTGTCATTTCAGTTAGGTTGGTAAATGCAGAACAAATATCGTTAATTTTGGAAAACGAAATTCGAATATAAATAGTTGACTACACTACGTCTGCAGGAAATTAGGAATGCCTGTTTTTCGAACATAATTTGACGATATTTAGTGGTAAATTGGTAATCGTAAATGATGAGAATAGACATCTACTACGATGACTGTACCGTTTTGGGCAAACCTACAGAAGAATTCAATTTCGTTATACTACATGTTCACTTGCATTCAATATGCGTATTACATTCCATTTGAAAAGTGTACTCTTTTTATTACTAACACACTGGTATAGTATTGCAAACGTTGCAGTAGATATTCTTTTCAAAAACGTAATTCATAATCAAGTGACATGGATTTGGAGAGATGATAATTAATGGGTTTTCAGTCGTCACTCTTGTACGTAATCAATAACGTATAAATATTTTCTTAGATCGTAATTGTGCATCATTATGGCTGCGTAATAAGCGACAAGTGTTTTTTGAAATTATTCAATCCAAGTGGTGAACACTCATAAAAATTCAAAATTTCTTAGCAAATATTTGAACGGTATCGTAGCGATTATTTCGTAATGAGCGAACAGTGTCGATTCGTATCTACGAAAAATGAAGTACCTGTTTTACGTTGCAGTTTAATTAATTATTTTTTTTGGAAATTATGTTAGTGCTGTAAATCCAGTAAAATGAATTTCAAACTGATTTATATTTTTGGATTTTTTTTTATCACTGTGAAGGTATGATAAATTAAAAAATGAGGTTTTTTATTCGGTAAACGGTTATTTTACATAAATGAGCGAATTCATTTGTTCAAGTTGAGTATTTTCATTTCACGAGTAAGTTATCTACGTATGTGATTTTTTATTTTTCAGTCGAGGAGTCTTCCGGAGGCAGATCCTGTTCCTGATAACAGTAATTGGTTCAGCAAAGTGGTAAGTAGGTCTATTGAATTTATCTAATTAAGTGATCAATACCATTCGGTGCGTTTTGCCACGTACATAGTTGAATTTCGTTATAATAACGAGTGCTATTGAAATAATTGAATTGATAATTGATTCATTAATCAACTCAATAGAGTATTATTTATTTAATAGTCAACTAATTAATTGTCGTTATCTGTTATTTTACAGGCAACATCGAATCCGTTCGTAAGTAAATTACACCATTCCACAAAGAATTTTTATTAAGCCGGAAATGTGACAAAATATCGTACGTGGTAGAATCTAAATAGAATACATTAGATCCAAAATATCATTCCAACGTTTGAATACATCTTTGATTCTATCGTAAGAAGATTCTGCAAAACGACTCCGACACGGTGAAGCTAAAACTTGCGGACTTAGTATTTTGACCGGTGATGGAGCATGTTGAATACATTGAGTATTCTTACGTACTTCGATCACTCCGAATAAATTTAACACTATGTTATTTTCGTCGATATCGGCTTCTTCTTTCGAGGAGAATACTTTGACGAAAGCTTGTTTTAGTTTGCTGGTCAAAGACCGTACCCGGCTAATGGCTTGCATTACAGTTTTTTTTTTTTTAGAGCTCATGTCGGCGAATTTCATGAATTTTCTTCGAAACGATATGTCACTCTTGAAGTATCTCGTGTTTAATATTAATTCAGCGAATAGGGACGATATATAGGCGTACATTTTCATACAGTTCACGTAACACCGTCGTGATGTACGAGAACGACGTAAATATGGTAAAGAAAATATTATCGAGGCGATTACAATACCGACTATTATCGCGAGAATTAGGATAAACTTGGTAAATTTCCATACTCTTTTTTTAACACTGCTTGGTCCTGTGCGACAAGATGATGGACGGTCCATTGGTGATACTTCATTTTGTCTAAGAAGTATAGGTCTTGCTCGGTGCCTCGAGTCGTCAAAATTCATCGTTTCGAATTCGAATAGGACGTGTTGGAATGATTTTATTTAGTTGTTAATTTCTCGATCGAAGTTATACCCACTTAATTAGTTGGAAAGGTTGATTTTATGTTGCAAACTAAAAAAAAAAAGAAGAAAACTACTAGAAATTTTCACACGTGTAATTTTTCAATGATAATTTCGAATCGATTATTTTGTTTATTCATGTTTATTTTATATATTTTTTTTTATAAAATATGCAACGTAAAAAGTAGGTAGTGTTATGGTTCAGCCAATAAATAATGACAGAATGGGTATGCGTAGTATGTGACGCCATTGTGATTGATCGAGAATAGCCAATTAAAGCTGTTCATTTTTATTCGTTGTTTTTTTTTAGAGTGCTCTTTCCAAGAATGATGATGATGATGATCTTGGTTTAGGAAATTTATATGGTGAAAAGGTGAGTTCATTGTTTGATTTTATCATTTTATATCATTATCAGATTAATTATCTAGGTCTAGGCCTATGCTACTTTGATTGAGACATTTTTTTTTTGTTCAAGGACAACGATAATACAAAGAAAAATCCTTTATTTGGCGGATTGAACGCTGGAGAAAGATTAGGCCAAGCTAAGGATGCATTAAGCGGGTTTAAACCAGGAGACAACTTTCAAAACGCGAAAGATGCACTAAAAGTAAAGATGTAGACGATTATATTTTCAAATTTGTAAATGAACGTGGATTTCTAATACAAATAGGTACTTACATAATGAACCTTTCTAATATCTGAAAATGTAAAGTGGCCATCATGGGGTAAAAAAAATCAAGATTCAGAATCTCCCGATGACGACACAGATCATGACGACGTAATTAAAACACTTTTCAGTAATGTTTTATGCAATTTTCATCCCCCAATCATCATATCTGTTCAATTCATATTTCACAGGGAAACACGAGCTCGGAAAAAAACCCATGGTTTGGTAATTTTAACACTGGAGATAAATTGCAGAAAGCTAAGGATGCATTGAAACCAGGAGACAATTTAAAAAAAACTGCGGATGCTATCAAAGTGATCTTACGATTATTTTTTAAATTTACAAATGAGCGTGATTTTCTAATGTAAAAATATTTAAAAATTCTCCTTATTCTTTTAAGAAAATCACATGGCCATGGGGTGAGAATAATCAAGATTCAGATTCTCCCGATGACGGATCAAATTATGACGTAAAAAAATATTTTTAAATACTAATGCTTTTTGTGATTTTAATCCGAAAATTCATTAAATCTGATCAATATATATTTTGCAGGAGGGTGGAAGTCCGGAAGGAAACCCATTTAGTAATTATTTTAACCCAGGAGATAAACCCCAAAAAGCTAAGGATGCATTGAGTGCTCTTAAACCAGGAGACAAATTTCAACAAGCTAAGGATGCACTGAAACCAGGAGAAAATTTTCAAAAAGCTAAGGATGCTTTGAGTGGTCTTAATCCAGGAGACAAATTTCAACAAGCTAAGGATGCACTGAAACCCGGAGAAAATTTTCAAAAAGCTAAGGATGCTTTGAGTGGTCTTAATCCAGGAGACAAATTTCAACAAGCTAAGGATGCACTGAAACCCGCAGAAAATTTGCAAAAAGCTAAGGATGCAATTAAAGTAAGGTTACCTACTCTTTTTCAAATTTACAAATGAACAAGTTTTTCTAACGGGCAAACAAATAAAAAACACCTTTTATTCTTTTAAGAATATCAACTGGCCGTTAAGGGGTGAGAATAATCAAGATTCAGATTCTCCCGATGACGACACAGATCATGACGACGTAATTAAAACACTTTTCAGTAATGTTTTATGCAATTTTCATCCCCCAATCATCATATCTGTTCAATTCATATTTCACAGGGAAACACGAGCTCGGAGAAAAACCCATGGTTTGGTAATTTTAACACTGGAGATAAATTGCAGAAAGCTAAGGATACATTGAAACCAGGAGACAATTTAAAAAAAACTGCGGATGCTATCAAAGTAATCTTTCGATTATTTTTTAAATTTACAAATGAGCGTGATTTTCTAATGTAAAAAGTATTTTAAAAATCTCCTTATTCTTTTAAGAAAATCACATGGCCATGGGGTGAGAATAATCCAGATTCAGATTCTCCCGATGACGGATCAAATTATGACGTAATAAAATCTTTTTCAGTAATGCCTTTTTTGATTTTAATCCGAAAATTCATTAAATCTGTTCAATTTATATTTTACAGGACGATGGGAGTAATCTTAATCCAGGAGACAAATTTCAACAAGCTAAGGATGCATTGACCCCAGGAGAAAATTTCCAAAAAGCTAAGGATGCATTGAGTAATCTGAAACCAGGAGATAAATTTCAACAAGCTAAGAATGCATTGAAACCCGGAGAAAATTTTCAAAAAGCTAAGGATGCTTTGAGTGGTCTCAATCCAGGAGACAAATTTCAACAAGCTAATCATGCATTGACCCCAGGAGAAAATTTTCAAAAAGCTAAGGATGCATTGAGTAATCTGAAACCAGGAGATAAATTTCAACAAGCTAAGGATGCATTGAAACCAGGAGAAAATTTTCAAAAAGCTAAGGATGCAATTAAAGTAAGGTTACGACTATTTTTCAAATTTAGAAATGAACAAGTTTTTCTAATGTGCAAGCAAATTAATAAAAACCCTTTTTATTCTTTTAAGAATATCAACTGGCCATCATGGGGTGGGGATAATCAAGATTCAGATTCTCCCGATGACGGATCAAATTATGACGTAATAAAATATTTTTCATTAATGCCTTTTGTGATTTTAATCCGAAAATTCATTAAATCTGTTCAATTTATATTTTACAGGATGATGGAAGCCCGGAAGGAAACCCACTTAGTAATTTTTTTAATCCAGAAGATAGACTCCAAAAAGCTAAGGATGCATTGAGTAATCTTAATCCAGGAGACAAATTTCAACAAGCTAAGGATGCACTGAAACCAGGTGAAAATTTTCAAAAAGCTAAGGATGCTTTGAGTGGTCTTAATCCAGGAGATAAATTTCAACAAGCTAAGGATGCATTGAAACCAGGAGAAAATTTTCAAAAAGCTAAGGATGCAATTAAAGTAAGGTTACGACTATTTTTCAAATTTAGAAATGAACAAGTTTTTCTAATGTGCAAGCAAATTAATAAAAACCCTTTTTATTCTTTTAAGAATATCAACTGGCCATCATGGGGTGGGGATAATCAAGATTCAGATTCTCCCGATGCCGGATCAAATTATGACGTAATAAAATATTTTTCATTAATGCCTTTTGTGATTTTAATCCGAAAATTCATTAAATTAGTTCAATTTATATTTTACAGGATGATGGAAGCCCGGAAGGAAACCCACTTAGTAATTTTTTCAATCCAGAAGATAGACTCCAAAAAGCTAAGGATGCATTGAGTAATCTTAATCCAGGAGACAAATTTCAACAAGCTAAGGATGCACTGAAACCAGGTGAAAATTTTCAAAAAGCTAAGGATGCTTTGAGTGGTCTTAATCCAGGAGATAAATTTCAACAAGCTAAGGATGCATTGAAACCAGGAGAAAATTTTCAAAAAGCTAAGGATGCAATTAAAGTAAGGTTACGACTATTTTTCAAATTTAGAAATGAACAAGTTTTTCTAATGTGCAAGCAAATTAATAAAAACCCTTTTTATTCTTTTAAGAATATCAACTGGCCATCATGGGGTGGGGATAATCAAGATTCAGATTCTCCCGATGCCGGATCAAATTATGACGTAATAAAATATTTTTCATTAATGCCTTTTGTGATTTTAATCCGAAAATTCATTAAATTAGTTCAATTTATATTTTACAGGATGATGGAAGCCCGGAAGGAAACCCACTTAGTAATTTTTTCAATCCAGAAGATAGACTCCAAAAAGCTAAGGATGCATTGAGTAATCTTAATCCAGGAGACAAATTTCAACAAGCTAAGGATGCACTGAAACCAGGTGAAAATTTTCAAAAAGCTAAGGATGCTTTGAGTGGTCTTAATCCAGGAGATAAATTTCAACAAGCTAAGGATGCATTGAAACCAGGAGAAAATTTTCAAAAAGCTAAGGATGCAATTAAAGTAAGGTTACAACTCTTTTTCAAATTTACAAAAGGACGAGTTTTTGTAATGTGCAAACAAATAACAACCTTTTTTTATTAATTTAAGAATATCAGTTGGCCATCATGGGGTAATAAAAATCACGATTCGGAGTCACCAGATTCACACCTTGAAGTAAGTCATTCTTTTGATTTGTTGTGATGTTTTTTTTTTTTTTAAATTTATTTGTTGGCTCAACTTATGGTGGTTTGGTTAGTTTAAAATTGTTCTATAAATCTAGATTTTTCGATTATTTTCTTATTTTTAGTAAATTTCTCTCTGGAATGTTGGAAAAAATTCTCAACTATTTTGAAAAAATTTTCCAGTAAAAGTTTTGGGTTGAAGAAAATTGAAATTTTCTTGATAGAAAATTCTCCCTAGAAAAATCTTATTACAGTATAAAATTATCGAGGAATAAGAAATTTGTGAAAAAAATTTTATTTAAAATTTCTCGCTTACCTATGATTCTTTTTAAAAATCTCAAAATACATTTCTTTTACAAAATCACTTTTTTTTACACATATTTAAAAAAAAAATATATATAATAATTTAAAAAATTAGGCATTGTATAATCGTTTGCAAAATATTTCTCTAGGCTATGTTCAGTATAAATGGCACGAAATAAATTTTTAAAAAAAGGAGTTTTTGCGTGGATCAATTTTATCAAGTATTTGAAAAGAAATTTCATTTTCAAATGCGGTTAAAAAAAAGGGTTCCTTCAATTTTTTTCAAAGATTCAGCTGTAGGTAGGTACATAGTTTACATTTATAATTTTACATTTTTTTCTTGATTTCAGGACGGTAGCGAACCAGAAAAGGAAAAAAGTCCATATGTAGGTACCTACCTATATAATCAAACAAATTCCTAATTTTATAACTTGCATCGTTCGAACCTCGCTGCTTGAATACTTACCTCGCAACAGATTAATGAATTTGATTTTTTTTTAATTGAATATTACAGCGTTGGCCGAATTTGGACTTTAAGAATCCATTCAAATCCGGAGCTTCTGGAGACCAACCTGGATCTTCTGTGAGTTATTTTCCTTTACCAAAACCTTTTTAAAATTGAAATTTTCTATCTCATTATAGTATTTGCATATAAAATTATTGTAGGATAAAGAATTCGTAAATTTTTATGAAAAATTTTTTGCATAAAATTCTTTTTAGAAATTTCACAAATACTTTAAAAATTCACTTTCTTTAAAAATGTTTTTTCAACATAAAGGTATTCAAGAAAAAAATTATTGAATAGGTATGAAATTTTTGCATAAATCACATTTCTTTTTGTATGAGAAAAATTCCCCTTTAAAATTTTTAAAAAAGGTTCCTTAAAATGTTTTTTTTTTTCAGTAATTAATCTATACCTGTACCATTCTTTACATTTAAGATTACAAAACATTGAAGATAATCCAATATATTTTGTCCATTAATAGGAAGAAGAATATGAAAGCCCCGAAGAAGATCACAGTTCGCATTCACCGAAAGAAAATAAGAACGTAGGTATTTATAATATCATAGTTGGTCGAAATTTATCTGACCTGATGACGAATTGAGCAATTTAAAAATTTGAACAAATGATTCAATTTTGTATCTCATAAATGACAGATCTATTCATAAATGGAGTCGAGGTCCGGCTTGCCTAGATATAGGTACCTATACTCTTTGATGTGTAGTGTGGTTACCCCTATGACAAAATTTTAAAAGGGAATTTTCTTGCCAAGAGATTAATTTTTACCTAATTATTACTTACAGCTAAATCAGGAAACATTTTACGACGTGAGTAATTAAATCGAACATGTTCGATAATTTTTGTTGATTTAAATTGTAAAAATTCTTCGAGGAATTTTTTCGAGAGCTAAAATTGTACTCGAGCCTTTTTTTTAAAATACCCTACATTTATTATGTTAATTTAGGTTCGTGCTATCGGAGATAATAATCGAAAGGTAAATTAAAACCCCATTGTCACGACAATAACTTGTATTTTTTTTAACAACAGACATTCATCTTATCTACGACTAATTCTTGTAAAATTCAAGACGATTTCAAAAACTTGATTTATTTTATTTAAAATATTTACCCCTAATATTTTATAATGTTTGAAAGTTGGAGCCTGTCAAGAGTTATGCTGATGATGACGACGACGACGACGACGACGATGACGATGACGATGACGACGGAAATAAAACCGATGATTATGATACAGACGATGATAACGATATTAGCAACGAGGTGATTGACCCTTCCTTACAAAATGTAATTATCGTCACCTTAATTATTTTTAATCATAAATATACCATAGAAAGGGAATTCGAGCAACGATGTTGATCCAGATGAAGAAGAAATTCTAAAAGAACTCAACGAAAGGAATAGACCTAAACGCGAGAACAATAATTTTGAAGCCGATGATGACGATTCTGACTCGGACGACGATGACGATGACGATGATGACGACGATGACGATCTCGAAAATAGTTTATTGCTGGACAACGCCGATGCCGATTTCTCTGTTTGGAAACTCGTTCTCCCCATTGTCGCCAAGAACTTACCTAGTATTCCGAATCCGTTCAGTTTAATGGTAAGTTGTATAAAAATTAATTCAGCTTTATATTGTACGTAATTGGGTTCATACGATTACGATTGATATTTATCGATATTGTGAATTTTTTATATCAATGAAGAATAGAATGACCGTTTCTTTTGGATCTATTAACAACCTACAAACGGATCCCGAATACTTGCAGAAATCTTTGATTAAAAAAGTCAATCAAAAATACAAAGAGCAGAATAAAGATAAATTACCCGGAACTACTATTTCGTTTTGGCCCCCGGCTATTATCCGAGTATGTTTTTCCCAAGTATCCTCGATTTGAGAGTATTTCTTTAAATGGGATTTTAACGACCATTTTTTAATAGGACACAAGATAGTTCGTTGACATTTGAAAATACCTCCTACTGCGGAAGGGAAGAGTTGGGTTTGTTGCAAAAGTTTTTGTTTGAAAACGTATCGATAATAAACGTTATACGTGTCGAATTTCATCATTTTTATGAGTTGTTGTCGTTAATATAAAAATTTTCAATTAAAAAAAAAATCTTTGGATTTAACAATAAAAATCCATCATTTTATTAAATTAGGCATAAAAATTGCCATTTTTTTGAATAAAAAAACGTCTGATTTGAAAAAAATACCTACCAAACGAATTGAAATTTTTTTGAAATGAAAAAATTTCCAATTTTTAATTATTTTGAAATGAAAAATTTTTAATTTTTTAAAATAACGAAATAGGAACCTTAGACATATGACTTCTGTGTTTTACTTCAAATATAACTTTATTTCGATTTTTAAATTTTCTTATGGATTTTTTTTTTCAATTTCTTTAAATAAAATAATGGAAACTAGCATTTTTTAAAATTGAAAAATGTTTTGGAATAAAAATTTAAAAAAAAATTTTCAAGTCAAATACCTACTTAGCAAAATACAGTTTATTTTCTTTTTTGATGAAACATTTTTAGATTTTTAAAATTATTTCTTTGAATTTTTCTCAATTTTTTTGGAACTGAATAGGTAGGTAATAGAAATCCATAGAAATCATTTTTTTTTGTTTGAGTAACATTTTTTTTTTTTTTTTTTTTTTTTGGAATTGAAAAATCTTTTTTCTGACAAGCTATAAAAAAATGGAATAGGTAGGTAAAGATGTTTCTATTTTTTGGTAGGTATAGGTATTTGTATTTTTAATTATTTTTTTTTTTAAATGGAACAAATCTTTTTTTCGAATGGTAATAATAAATTATACTTGATTTTTTTAAAAATACCCAACGAATCTCTGAATAATTTATTTTAAAAATACCTAACCATGTCTCTAATTTTTTTTGGAATAACATTTTTTTTAAATTTTTGTTGCAAAAAATGTCTGAATTGTTTTTGAAGAAAAACGGATGCACACTGAATGATTGGAAAATTTTCTTACCCTGTTTCAGATGTTTCATCTTCTTTTTTACTTCTTTATTTTATTTTTTTATTCTCATATTCTTCATCGCTCTCGATGTCAGAATAATCATATATTTCATTTTGTTGCATGCTCTAAGCTCGTTTACAGGTCCTTATTTTATTCCAGAAGTAGGAATATATCGAATACAGTTATCCTTATCATTAATGAATAATTCTTTAGAAGAATTCATTAAAAGAATCCCAATTTTTGAGTAATTTGCAAAAATCACGAAATCATTTTCATAATTAAATTTTTTCTGTGAAATTTTCCTTTGCAAATCAACGCTTGAGCTTTTTAGTGATGGAAGTTAGTAGAGGTACCTACCACTGAAATATTGGCGTATTAATGATTGCAAGTTTTGAACTCTGGTAGTAATTTTAAAGATGATAAATTCATTTCAATGACAATAAACTTTTTATTTATTAATTTTTTTCATCTTTCAAAGTACCTATTATAAAAATCTTAATTGATAAATTTATTATATACTTATCATCACTGTTAGTTCCTAGTTCCTACAGTTTCTTCTTCTTCTTCTTCTTCTTCTTCTTCTTCTGCTTCTTCTTCTTCATCATCATCATCCCCCTGCTCTGCCTCCTCTTCTTCCTCTTCATCATCATCCTTTTCCTCCTCTTCTTCCTCTTCTTCTTTTTCTTCTTCTCCTTCATCATCATCATCATTCTCCTCTTCTTCTTTTTCTTCTTCTCCTTCATCATCATCATCATCATCATCATCATTCTCCTCCTTCTCCTCTTTTTCTTCTTCTTCGTCATCTTCCACATCATCATCATCATAATCATAATCATCTTCTACATCCTCTTCCTCCTCCTCTTCTTCCTCATCACTATTATAATCACTGAAATCTTCAGATTTTGATTCATCTTGATCTTCATCAAATCCAGATACATTAGAGGTAAATACATTGTTGCTGAATATCCTGTTTACAGAGGAACATCCTTTATCATTTGTTTTACTGGTTGAATTAATATTACCAATAGGACGCATGACATTACCTATTATTGTTGTTAGAAACATTTGAAATGGGTGCAATGCGACGGTTGAATTTGCCATTGATTAGCAAAGTATTTGAAGCAATTTCTATGTGGTCTGTTGGCTTGACGTTTTTAATTTCTTCGCCATTTATAAAAAATTTACCATTTGTGCAGAAGGAACAGAAGCTAACGGTGCCTGATATTGCGCTTATGTTCGGGCAGTTGCTGCTGCCAATCCATGAATAGTCGTCCTCGTCATCACTATCATCTGATGAGTCATCATCACTTGAAGAATCAGAATCAGAATCGTAGAAACCAGACGGTAATAATTTGATGAATGAAAAATTACCTCGACTTGCAGGACGAGGTTCAATACCCTGGAACAGTGGAAATTATGGTGAGTAGTTGCATTTACAGAAAAATTAAGTATACCTACAAAGGTTGACCCAAAATGATTGGTGGTAGCCGAACGAGAGTTACTGCTAATAATTTTAAGACAGCCTTAGTAGGTGGTAGAAGTAACCAAATATTTTACTTACTTTGAATAGGATTGCAAGAATTACGAGCGCAATTAAAGTTTTCATTTTTTCAGCCTTGGAATTAAAGCTTTGCGAAGGAATGGCTGATAGAACTTTATACCTACTGTCGTTCATGAAGGAAAACTCGATAGTGATTAACCACTCGACTGAAATTTGTTCGCACACATGTTTCTAATTGCAGTACAAGGTGAGTTGGAACTACATAATTTGTGGGTATGTAAAATTTGGGGAATGTGTATCTATATTTGCTTTGAATGATTTATTACGAAATGGAAAATGTCCAGATGTAGGTAAAATAAGTGGAGAATTTTCCTACATATGTTTTCCTTTTTCCCCCCTGAAAAATCAATCGATCACTAAATTCATCCAGTTGAAAAAAAATTCACCCAAAAAAGAACTTTTTAAAAAACAAAATTTAAAAATTTGCTTGCGAATAAAATTTTTAAGAACTTGAAGTTATTCGAAATTTTAAAGAAAAAAAAAGTCTCAACATAATTTTTGAATGAAATTTTAAAGAAATTGATTTTTTAAATTTCAACAAAATTTTAAAACAATCCTCGCAAAAAATTAAAAAAACATTTATTTAGAAAAATTTTAATGAAATTAAAGTGGGGTAAATTCTTTGAAAAAAGGTACAAAATTGAATTTAATTTTGAATAGAATTTTCCAAAGTTGACTCTTGAATGAATCTAAAATTTTAGGTTCAAGTCAATTAAAAAAAAAAAAAAAAAAAAAAAAAAGAGAAAATAATGAAAAATTGATTGAAAAAAACACGTTAATTTGGCTTAATTACCAGTAATTATTTTTAGTTTGCAAAATCTAAAAAGTTGTTTCAAAAAGAATTAAATAAGATAGTAAGTATTATAGTATAAAGTCTAATTTATGTACAAAATTTGAAAAATTTGCTTTTGATAAAAAGTTCTAGAAAATTCTCAACATTTATTATCACTTCCCTCACGTCCCACTGGGTCAATAATTCTGGTCACCCTGGTGCAAAAATAGAAAATTTTACCCAAAAAATCCATCACGCGTTCATATAACTCACTCAAATTTCTGTATTATTGCGACTTTGCAATTTGTGAAAATCGCGAGTTACAAAATTTTTGACGTAAAAAATGACATTGTTTAGACTCTAATGAACAGATGGTTTAAAAAATTAATGGTGATAGCGCTGCTGACTCAACAGAAATACTACGGGGTATGTTTCATGGATAAAAAATAAGTTAATGAATATTGATGGCCTTCAACAGTCTGTCGAATAGTTTCAAATTTTGTGAATTATACGCAACTCATTCTCTCACTCGTATTAAATTTTGGAAAATGAAAAAACTTTTGAATTTTCATTTTTTTTCACTCATCAGGTTCAGGGATTGTCAAAATTTTCGGATAACCTAGACATTCTGTTATTCCTTTTGAAAAGCTCAAATTTTGCATTTCTCATATTTTTTTCTTGGGAGGAGGGGAGGGTGAAGAAAGAAGGGACCAATTGAAAAATTTTCCAAACAAAAATTGTAGATTATGGTCTTAGCATTTAGAAATAATTTTAGTTATTATAAAAATTTCGATTGGATTCCTCCATCTCCTTCAGCTTCACATAACATTATGCAGATACTTTCAAAAATTAGGGAGGGGTCCAATTGAAAAATTTTTTAATCAAAGTTGTTTGTAGATTGAGGTCCTAGAAATTTTTATTACTACTTGGATTATTAATATTCCAAGTCGTATTATGGAAAATTTGAAATGGAGGGAATGACCGTATGAATGCGCGATTTTGATTAGTGAGTCTTGAAGGGCGGCGATCCTCTCGTAAATCTGCCCTGAAAATGGTATACTTCAAAAAGGACACAATAAATTTTGAAAACAAGCGATAAAAATATTTTATTACCTTTGAATTAGCAATAATCACAGTACATTGTTTATTTTATTTGAGTTAAAATTATGAAAAAAATAAATAATTCATTAGGCACTAGCAGAGCTGGAGCATTCTTTAAGATGAATGTCTCATTCTGGCGGTGAGTTCTTCTCCATGCTCGGTTCTCTAAGCCTAAACTGCGGCCTCTGCATTTCCACCATTCTTTTTCGACTCAGACCGAAATAAAATACTTGGTAACTCGCGTTTATCCATTTCGTGGATTTCATCTCCGAAATTTTGTACCTTATTCTCTTCTTTCGCCTTCTCTTATTCATCATCATCATTTTTCCTACTTACGCCTGACGTATTTTTGTTGTTATAATTATTTAAAAAGGGTGCTATGCGACAGTCAAATTTATCATTGATTAGCAAAATATTTGAAATAATGTCGATGCGATCTGTTGACTTGACGTTTTTAATTTCTTCATCATTTACAAAAAAAAATTTACCATCTGTGCAGGAGATAGAGAAGATAGTGCAGCCTACTATTTGGTTTATGCTTGGGCAGTTGCTGTCACGATCATCTGCTGAGTCATAATCACTATCATCTGATGAGTCGTCGTCACCATCATCTGCGGAGTCATAATCACTATCATCTGATGATTCATCGTCACTATCATCTGCTGAGTCATAATCACTATCATCTGTTGAGTCATCGTCACTATCATCTGCTGAGTCATAATCACTATCATTTGATGAGTCGTCGTCACCATCATCTGCTGAGTCATAATCACTATCATCTGATGATCCATCGTCACTATCATCTGCTGAGTCATAATCACTATCATCTGATGATTCATCGTCACTGTCATCTGCTGAGTCATAATCACTGTCATCTGCTGAGTCATAATCACTATCATTTGATGAGTCATCGTCACCATCATCTGACGAGTCATTATCGCTTAAAAACTCATTATCAGAATCAGAATCGTAATAACCAGACAATGCTTCGATGATTGAAAAATTACCTCGACTTGCAGGACGAGGTTCAATTCCCTGGAACAGTGGAAATTATGGTGAGTAGATGCACTTTCAGAAAAATCAAGTAGTTCTGTTGTTAGCAATCGAATGAGCCCAAGATGAAGAGATTATATCTCTTGTTCCTTCCACCACAATATCATTTTGAAAAGTGTTAGATTTACCCTTGGTGGCTTTTCTGGGTAGAAATTCAATTCACTGTATGAAGCGCGCGCCAAAAAATGGTTTTCAGTTATCACATTAATTTTACGTTTTACTTTTTTCCTGTAAAAACAAACTACTCGTAATAAATCAATTGTATAATGGGGTCTAATTTGTCCCAGTGGATAGCTAAAATGGACTCAACGTAGAGCACATCACAGATGCGCCCACTTATGTCCCCATCCTGTCCTGCTTACAAAAAAAGTAGGTACCATTAGACAGCTAAACGATCACTCTTTCTTTAATTTGATATTGTGAAGAGTAGGGGGAAAATAGAAGCTTCGATTTGGGCTCGTTGGATAGCTAATTGAAGGAGCTTTAAGATGTGCTAAAGGCGAACAAGTTGTGCAGGGTTGCCGAGCCACAAGAGAGTTACTGTTATTAATTTTGAGACAGCCCTGGGATAGGTACTAGATGTGACTAAATATTTTACTTACTTTGAATAGGATTGCAAGAATGACGAGCCCAACCAAATTTTTCATTTTTTCAACTTTGGAATTGAAGCTTCGATCTTTATCCTGGCCTGGTGTTTATGAAGAAAAACTCAATACCTATAGTGATAAACTATTCAACTGAAATTTTTTCGCGCACATGTTCCTATCTGCAATACTAGGTGAGTACTAACATTGAGTTAGCACTGTTAATTTATAGGTATGTTATATATAACTTAAGGTGTGTGTACCGATAATTTATTTGAATGATTCATTAAGAAAATAATTGGAAACATCCAGATGTAGGTAGAATACGTGGAGAATTTTCCTGCACATCATTTCTCCCCTTTTTTTCTTGAAAAATTGGTAAAGAGCAGGCATGGGTTAAGTTTCTGCTTTTTATGGCGATCCACTCGTAAATCTATCCTAAAAATGGTAAACTTCAAGAATGACAAGATAAAATTCGAAAACATCTGATGAAAATATTTCATTACCTTTTAATCAACAATAATCATACCTACATTTATTTTATTTTATTTGAGGTAGAATGATAAAAATCAATAGATTAATTTATTGAGCACTAGCAGCAAGATGAATATTCAATATATTTCATGAACACACATTTTTTACAAAACAATTCTGTCTTCCTCCTCCATGCTCGGTTCTAGCTCAGACTGCGGCCTGCGGCTCCTCCATGTACATCCCCACGTTTCCTATTCGACTCTGAACGAAATAAAATACTTGGGTATTCCTCGCCTATGCCCGAGCTAATCTTCTTGAACGATTCGTCTGCTTGTTTACTCTCCTCAGCTGGCTCGCCTTGGTGATGTGCCTCAGGTGCCTTTACCCCGCTGCCGGTAAAGAAGTGCACTAAATCACTTCCTGATCCTAAAGCGCTTCTGCCATAATTTCCCAAAGTAGTTGACACGCTCCTAAATGTGGCAGCGGCACTGCCTTCCTCGAGTTCCTTTTTCCGGTTTTCTATTTCTTTGAGTGCTTTTTCCGAAGTGTTTGTTATGTAATTGCGTGCATTTTTCATATCATTTGATAGTTGTGTTTTGTCATAAGATGCTATTTTCTGTTGAGCATCTTTGCTGCCTGTCGCCATTTTTTTCCCTGCTGTTTCTAACGTTTCGAACGTTTCCCACATTTTATTTAAGTTTTCTCTTTGATCCCAAAGCATTCGTACGTCCGTCATTGATGGAACGCCTGCGAATCTTCCAGTAGAGGGCGCTTCTCGCTCTGGCGCAGCATCCGCCTAAACGAAGAGAAATATTTCCAGTGCGAGTTTTAAATTTAAATAATAATTTTTATAGTTGATCAATTAATAATAATTGCACGAATAGTACCTGGATTAAAATTGTTATCGATAAAATTGATATGATAAACGGTGCCATAAGTTTCGATTCCATGTCGAAATTTGTTTGACTGGTGGTAGTGGTGGTGTACTCGAATTATTTGATGATTTCTTAGTCGAAAATCGAATCATATACTGATGTGAAAGACATGGCAAAAAAAATTTTGTTGTTCATTACAAAAAAAAAACACACACGGGTGTCAAGGTTAAATCATTCGTTTGCAGATGTTCGTAGTTAAAGGTAACATTGAAATATGTACATTGTACCTTGTACCTACCTGAATGAAAACGAACGGTGATGGATGATTTTTTTTTGCGAAAAAACATACGAAGGTGACTTGAAAAAAAATTGTATGAAAACAATTCCACTAACTTGTTGTTCTAGTTGAGCTTGTCAATAACTCATTAGAAAAATGTCTGCTGAATTGTAATAAGTGAACATCTGTGTGATAGAATCCTAAGCTTGGCATATGACAACTCATATACAGGGTGTCCGCGGATCACTGTACAAAATTTCAGATTTGGATACAGTCGAGAGTCGAGTACCATTGACGAAAAATGATATATACACATGCTGCCTATCTCAAAAATTGAAGGTACAAGACAAAATGAAATTGAGAAAAATTATTTTTCGATAAGGCATAACTATGGGTAAAAAATGAACATTTTTTTTATCTATTTTAAAAAATAAAGTTTTTTTTTTTTTTAAATTATGGGTGTTTATAATTACAGGATTATTACACCAAACGGAAAATTTTTTAGATTATATTGGTGAGGTTGAGTTTTGCTACAAAGCTTTGTAAGTAATTTGGATTTTCAAATTTTGATGCACCGTGGCTCCTTCATTTTCAAATTATGCTAATTTCTCACATAACAATTTTTGTTTCTCTCAAAGAATTACACCCATTACATGCATTGTCATAACGGAATTGTATCAATTTTAATGTCTCGCTAGTTCCCCTTGATAATTTTAAGGAAGGCAATACCTTTGACGTGAGTTTTTTCTTGCAATAACTTCTTCAATTTCAAAGATAGGCATCCTAACGTAATCAAAACTTTTTTCGTTTTTGGAATATTTTCCCCTGGCAAAATCAGAAATTTTTTTGAATGCAGTGTTGCCAATCTATTTTGCTTAGAAAGCTCTGTAGTGCCTTCATTTTCAAAGATGGACAAAAAATGTCAAGAGAAAAAAAGGTTCATTTTTTAAGTACCACCCATATGCCCAATCAAAAAAATTCTCAGTTTTACTTTGCGTTGCCCCTTCAATTTTTGAGATAGGCACCATCTTAACAAAAATTTCGGAAGGTTCGTAAAGTGCTCCCCGGATATCTTGCAAAATGCTCTTGCTGTTGCGATTTTTCTGATTTTCAGAGGCTGAAGAGTGGATTCGGTGCCGTGGAAATATTAAATTGAAATTTTTTTCTCCAATATAATTTTTTAAAAATGATATTTGAAAGGAAAAAACTGCTGAAAAAATCTCTTTCAAAAAATTCTTTCGGAGTGAATTTTTCAAATTTTTTCTTCCTAATCTATAAATTATATTTTTTAAAATCATTTTTAAGAAATTTTCCAGAAATTACTCCTCTTTAAAAAGAAGTCTTAGATGTGGATAAAATTCTTTAAGGGAAAAAACCTGAAAATAGTTCCATGTGAAAAATTAAATAGTATACCTAATTACCTAATTACCTATTACCTACAGTACCTACTTATATTTAAAAAATCTATCAAAGGAAAAAAAATCCATGTGATTTTTTTCAAAATTTCCTTTTAAATTACGACAATATTTTCACTGTTGACAATTCCCTTATCAAAAATCTCAACAATCAAGCATTGAAAAAAAATATGAGTTTTGTGCAAAAAATTATCTTGACAAAAATTGATTTTTTCGAAAATAATTTTTGACATAGGTAATTTGTTTCAAGTTTTAACCTAATTATGAAATTTTTGTAAAAGAATTTTCTGTAAATTTTATTGAAATTCTTTCTTTGAGGAATTCAACCTCGAAAATTTTTTTTAGGTAATTATGCCTGGAGAAAAAACGATTTTTTTTAGAAAGAAGGTTAGATCTTCATTATTTTTTTCAACAAATATTTTTCTGTGGATTTTTGAAAAACTTTCTGGAGTTTTTTTTTCTTCAAAATTTCCTTTTAAATTGTGATTGACGTTTCTCTGAAATACGGCAATATTTTCACTGTTGACAATTCCTTTTTTAAAAATTTTAACAGTTGAGCATTGAAAAAATATGAGTTGTGTGCAAAGAATTGTCTTAACAAAAATTGATTTTTTTTCGAAAATAATATCTGAAATAATTTATTTCAAGTTTTACACCTAATTGTGAAATTTTTGTAAAAGAATTTTCTGTGATTTTTTTAAAATTCTCCGTTTAAGGAATTCATCCCCGAGAAATTTTTTGCATAATTTTTCCTGGAGAATTTTTTTTTATGTAGAAAATTTTCTTACTTACATGAAAGATTGAAGAAAAAAAAACATTTCTTTTTCTGGAAGTATGTTTTTAAAACTTTTTATTGAAAACTGTTTTCAAGGAGGAATGTATTTTTTGGTAAATTGTTTTTCTGTAAATTGAAAACAATTCTGAGATTATTTGTTTCAATTTTTCAAAAATTTTTTGAAGAGAATTTTTTCCCTCTGGTTGAATTTTTTTGTTTTTTAAAAATTTTTAATTTTTTTTCCTGGTAATTAAGTACTTTTTTAAAACGATTTTTTTTGGAAAGAATTTCTCGAGAAAGAAGAGGTTAGGTCCACATTACTATTTTTTTTCAACAAATACTTTCTTGTGGATTTTTGAAAAATTTTCTAGAATTATTTCAATTTTTTTTTCTGATTGCAAGATTATTCAAAATTATTTTTTCTGGTGAGTTTTGATGTGAATCATACTTCAAACAGTTTTTTTTAGAAAGGCTATTCTACTTGCATTTTACTGATTTGAAATTTTTTCACGTTTTTTGCACGTATAGTTTTTTTTGAGGTTTGGGTGAAGATTTTTGATATTTAAAAAAATATTATTATTTTTTTTACCTATTTGAATTTTGTTTGAGTATACCTAACAATTCCATAAAAATTCGTCCTGATTTCTTTCTTTTTTTTTAGTTTTTTAAACCACTTCTTTTTAATTTATCTAAATTTGAAAAACAATTTCTCAAAATTTTGCGTGGTAGATAAATTTTTATTTTCAAATTTTAATGAAAAATAATTTTTTTCCGAATTTTATCTTCGAAAATTACCTAGCTCTTTTCGAAATTTGTTCGAACTCGAAGCTGGAATTCCGTTAAAATTTTTTTTTTCGATTTTATTTTACCATAATGAAGTCAAAAATTTCAAAAGAAATGTTGTTTCGAGGTAAAAGAAGTATGTATTTTTTCAAGACTAGATAATTATTTACAAGTGATACATTTCATTTCTGCAGTCTATAAATAGGTAGGCAATTTAGAGAAAGACGCTTGAGATGGTTTTAAATTAAAGGTCACTTATATGGGATATTTACAAATTGGCTTAAATTTAAAATACATACCTAGGTAATTAAATTAATTTATCAAGAGATCAACTTCTTTCCACTTAGATTAAAAATATACCAAAATACTGCGATAACAATTGATACTAAAAGTGCACCTCCAGCAGCTCCAATAAAGATGGGTTTCTTCATAGGGAAAGATGGAACATAATAGATGTATTTTTGACTGAACGATTCGTAGTCATTGGTCGATAAGGCGAATACCTGAATTTTATAGGTTTTCTGTTCTTCGAGATATTTTACTGTGAATCACAAAATATCAGAAGTTTGGAGGTGTCGAAATTATAGGTAAATAGGGTAAATATTATGTATTTTTCATTTAATTGCAAGATTTCGTCTTACTTATGGCGCTATTCTCGTACGTTTCTATGACACCGACTCGCTCCTCCGATGGCTCCTTGTACCAAATAACTCGATAATATTTGAGCATTTCTCGACCGTGCTTGGGTGGTTTCCAGACAACTTTGTAGCCATCTTCTTCTACTTTGATGAAGATGTCATTTGGAGGACCGATTTGTTGATATAAGCCTTGAATCGAAATAGGGATATATTCATATTTTTAAATTTAATTATTAAATAACGAATTTCATGCTCATATTGGCTGTTATTTTTTTTAAAGCAAAAATCTAAAAAAAAAAAAAAAAATCAAAAAAATGAGTACATTTTTTTCAATTTGAGAAAAATTTGTTTCTGGCAAAATTTTATTTGAAACAATTATTTGTAAAAAAATCTGAAATGAGAAAAAACTCATCAAATGATCAAAGCATCAAAAATTTCTAAAATTTAGATATGGCAACTTTTGTAAACTAATGAATTTGTGGGTACAAAAGGAATTCCGTGAGGTATCTGAAAATTCAGACAGGTATAGAAATTGAACAACAAAAAAAAAATCTCTAAAAATGCAGTAGAAACTGCATTTTGAAATTTTATTTAAAAAATTTCATAGTAGGAAAAATTTATTGGAAAATTGAAAAAATCCAAATAAATTTTGTAAAATAATCTGAAAACTTTTGGAAATTATGTTTTAAAATTTTTTGAAAATTTTGTGAAAAAATTTCAGCGTTTGGAAAAAATTCAGTGAAAATTAATTAATTTTTTTTTGTGATTTAAGTTAAGTAGGTAATCTTTTGAAAAATTCCTTCTGAAAATTTGTTAATTGAACCTTGGTGAACAAATCTGAAATTTTTTCGGAAATTTTGGAAAAAAGTCTGTAAAAGTTCTGCGAACATTCTTTTGATTTTTTAATTTCCGAAAATTTCATGGGAACATTTTGTAGCAAATTCCAGTTAAAATTTTGTTTAAAATTTTCAAGTAGTAGTAAAGAAAAAACGCTTGATAAAAATTCCACAAACATTTTGTAGAAAATCCCTTCTGAAATTTAGTGAAAAATATTGGAAGTTCTTCGAAGATTTCGTAAAAATTTCTGTAAAAAATTTTTGTGAGAATTCATTTAATTTTTTTTTTAATTTTCGAAAATCTTCCATAGATTTTATGGAAAATTCCATGAAAAATTTTGTCATAAATTTTCCAAAAATTCTGGTGATTTTTATAAACAATTTCTATCAACCGATGTTTTGCAGAAAATTTTCAAACATTAGTAAATAATTCTCTGAAATTTTTTTTGGAAATGACAAGAAATTTTCAGAAATTTTTTTTGAAACTTCCACTTGAATTTTTTACAATTTGAAATTTTTTTTGAGGTTTTTGTAAAAAATTCTCTAAAAATTGTAAAATATTTTTTAAATTCATTTTTATTTCTGAAAATTTTGTGGGATTTTGTTTTGACTTCTTCTAAAAAATTTATAGAAAATACCTTTTGAAGTCCGTGAAAAAAATCTGAAATTGATAGAATAAAAATAAATCCCTGAAAATTTTTTGAAAACTACCTAATCTCATTGTAAAAATGTGAACAAATTTCATTTTAAAAACGTAATACGTATTTTTCAAGAGACTTTGTAAAAAATTTTCTAAACAAAAGAAATATATTTTTAAAATTTTGTGAAAATTTTTCTAACGTTCTTTAAGTATATTTTGGGGCATTTTATCCTGAAGTTTTGTAAAAAAAATTCTGGAATGAATAAAATTATTAGCTAGGTATCATTTTTTTTTGTGAAAATTTCTCTGAAATTTTGCAAACAAATCTCAGGACTTTTTAGAAGTTTCGTAAAAAATTCAAGTATTTTTTTTCTCAGTTTTGTGAAAATTTCATCGAAATTGCCTTCTGAGATTTTGTAGAAAACTTTCTGAAACTTTTAAAAATATCCCAGATTTTTTTTTTGAAAATTTTTTAGAAAGTCACTCAAATATTTGTGAAAAAGACAGAAAAGTTTTATGAGATTTTTCAAACAATTTCCTAAAAATTTTGAGGTAGAAAATTTTTTTTTTGTTGAAAATTTCGTGAACAAATTGATTGGTAATAATTTTATTATTTTTTAAAATTTAGGTAGTAGAAAATGGATTCTGAAATTTTGTGAACTTTTTTTTAGAAATTGTTAATTTTTTTTTGAAAATTTGGTGGAAAATTCTCAACCACCGTCCTCTGAATAGAATTTAGGATATTTGTGTTTTTGGGCCAAACCTGCTTAATTATGTACTACTCATACTAAGCACGCAAAAAAGCAAAAAAGTGCTCTCACATAGGTCATGCAACATCCAATAAATACTTTATGCTTAAAATTTGAGAATTTTTATCTATCTTCGTTTTTAATAAATTATAATTCGAGGACTGAAAAACACTTCATTTAGAAAGATTAAGCCTACCAGGATCGACTAGCCAATTTTTTTTCGGCAACTTCAAAATACAAATAACCACAAGAAAATATAAATTTATCAAAATTTATTTGGATCGGGTACTAGGGGTGAATAAACGATACCAAATCACAATAATTTTAAGTATTTCGAGCTAAATAAATAGAAATGGTGACGATTTGAAATTGGAGCCTATGCGGGATGATTGCATTTTCGTGTGCATGCTTCACTTCCTATTAATAGCAATTCCCAGTTGATTATCCGATACATTCGTGGCTAAAATTAAAATGGTTAGTTTTCTATAAAATTTATTGCACATGCAGTTAATTGAGAAAATCATTCAAAAGGTGGGTCTTACCGACAGGACTTCTGAATTCGCGATCTATTTCGGTTTCGACTTCGGATTCGAGCTCTTCCTCTGAAAAATCAGAAATACAAATCATCAGTGGCTGTATTTTTGAAAGAAAAATATATTACGAATTATGATCAGAAAATTAATCAGTTCATGCAGTTACCGTGATTTTTAGTCATAACTTTGACCGTTTTGCTGAACATGCCATCGCCATTTTCATCTTGGCTTAAGACCATCACTTCGTAGGCTTGACCAGGATTTAAGTCGGATATCTCGGTTTCGAACATTTCTTTCGAATCGATTTGAATTGTTCTCCATTCTTGAGCGTTTTCTACTCTGTACCTGGGGGAAAAAAAATCATAATTTGTAATAATAATGCCAAAACCACCTAGACACTACAAGCCAAGAAGTTAAATTTGGCAACCTTGCGGTAGACGGCCGACTTGAGCAACTTGAATATGCATTTTCCGGGCAAACGAAGTGTTTTTCGCTAAAATTGATGACAACCTAAATTGTAGAGCGAAAAATTAAGTTTCGTTTAGTGTACTCGGAATTTCGATTCGACGAATATTTCTCGAGTTACGGTCGAAAAACTGATTTGAAAATTGGGCCGTCTACCAGATTTTCCCTATTTTCTCGATCAAAGAAGCGATTTTCGTAAAAATTGATAAGAACAAAAATTGTAGAGCAAAAAATATACTTTCATCCTAAAATCGTTAAAATTTCGATTCGACGAAAATACCTCGATTCATTAGCAAAAACTGTTTTTTCAGATATGCCAATTTTCATTTTTTCCTATTTCGCGGGCAAGCAAAACGTTTTTCATGAAAATTGATAAGAACTAAAATTGTAGAGCATAAAAAATCCTTCAGTTTTAGTGCTTTTAAAATTTTTGATTCGACTAATTTCCTGAGTTATCGTCAAAAAACTCTTTATTTTCTCATTTTCGAGGTCAACGACCCGTTTTTTGTGAAAATTGATGAAAACCAAAATTGTGGATTGAAAAATTTACTCTCGTTTGCTGCAGTCGGAATTTAGATTCGACGAATATTTCTTGAGTTATCATCGAAAAACTGATTTTGAAAATTGGCCGTCTATCAAAGTTTCCCATTTTCCCGGTCAACGAAGCAATTTTCGTGAAAATTGATAAGAACCAAAATTGTAGAGCGAAAAATGTCCTTTCATCCTAAAATCATTGAAATTTCGATTTGACGAAAATACCTTGATTTCTCAGCGTAAATTGTTTTCTTGGATATGCAAATTTTCACATATTCTCATTTTCAGTGCGAACGAAGCGTTTTTCGTGAAAATTGATCTGAACCAAAGTTGTAGAGCAGAAAATTTCCTTTCGTTAATGTGCTGTCAGAATTTCGATTCGATGAATATTTCTCGAGTTATCGTCAAAAAACGGATTTGAAAGTCGGCCGTCTACTACACGAAAATGCGACGTTGCCTTTCTACGTTCATGGCTTGTATTGTCTAGGTGGTTTTGATAATGCTATTTCCAATCTTCTGCAGTCATTTTTTTTTAAATAAAAAAAAAGAACCAACCAAACACTAAATCTTAACTTTGGCTTGGCGAAAGAAGAGAGCCATTTCACTTTAACCGAATTTTTAGTCACATATGTGGTAACATTGTAAGGTGCATGGTTACGTATGCTCTCCTGTATAATTAACTCAGATTCCGAGCTAACAGTGGCCGCTTCGTTCGTAGCAATACATTGATAATATCCTCGATCACTTTCTTGGATATTTCTTATCGTTAAATTACCAATGGAAATTATTGCTCTGTCTCGAGGTATTTCTGCCCCATTTGTCTGTTAAAAAATTACACTTTCGATTATCACCTTGAATCAATCCATATCATTATCAATTTATCACATATCCCCGAGTGCACAACTTACTCTAATCCAAGCAAGATTAGGTTTATCGGAGCCTTCGCCATCTATGGCATCGCAATGCATCACCACAGTGTCTCCAATTTTCCTCAAGTATAAAATATGAGGGGTTATTGTGAATACCGGTGCTCGTTGAACGATCACAGACATCCTAGGCGAGGGACCATTGGTTCCTAGATCGTTATAAGGTGTGCAAGTGTATTCTCCAGCGTGGGAGTCGTCTACCTGTACCAAAAAAATTCGTTGGTTTTTGAAATCTGTAAACGATTTGATTATTTATCTTATTTTTTGAGGGATCGATACCTTACTAAAGTATAAGGAGCCATTTTTTCTGGCAAATACTCCGGGGACGTTGTAGGCGTCGAAGAGGAAGCCGTCTTTTTCCCATCGGATTTTCGTTATTTCTGGGTTCGCTTTGTAGTAGCATTCTAAATGTCCTGGGCGACCGAATGGTAAATAGACTAGTCTCGGTGCGTAGACAACTTTTGCTTTGACTGCGAAATAAAGGAGAATTTTTTTTTCATAAAATTATAGAAAATTAAAAAAAAATATCCCTCGCTGGTTTGTCTCAAAAAATTGAAAAATATTAATATTTATATTTCTCATAACCTCAGAAAAATTTCTTTAATTTCAAAGATTTTCAAATTACAGATTTCACTTCAAAATATTGTTCATATTTTTTCAAAAATTTTATATAAAATATTCATAAAAATTTTCCCAAAATCCCATAAAATTTTTGAAAAAATTATTTGTTTGGAAAATTCTTCATTTTCTAAAAATTTTCTCAACAATATCGCAGAAAAATATTTCACATAATTTTCAGTTGACTCTTTACAAAATTTCGATATTTCAAATTTTTCTCACATTTTACAAAACTTTTTTACGATTAAGAAAATTTGTCAGAGAATTCAACACAAAATAAAATTCCATAAAAAGTTCACAAAATGTCAGATAATTCGCCAAAAATTACAAAAGTGTTTTCCAAAATTTGAAGTGAATTTCGTAAAATACGACTCTTGAAACTTTTTCAACAAATTTTCAGACAAAAATTTCTTAAAAATAAAAAAAATAAAAATGAAAAATACATAAATTGAAAATTTCAGAAAAACTTTCTCCCAAAAATTTTCCAAAATTTCAAAAAAATCCCTAAAACTTCAGAAAACTTTTTTTCAAATTAAAAACAATTTTTAAAAGTTTTCACAGATTTTTCACAATTAAAAAAATTGTTATCCACAAAATTTCAAAATTCATACCTATGTATTAAAATAAGTCTCAAAATTTCAAAGAATTTCCCAAAAAAAATAGTATTTTTTCACCATCCAGAAATGTTTATCAAAACTATGTCGAATAATTTAGGCTAATTTACAAAATTCTCTGAGAACTTTTCAGAAAATTTCAAGCTTTTCCCTGCATTTTTAAACAATTAGGTACTTTTAAAACATTTCACAAATTTTTTTCACAGTCATGAAAATGTTTTACATTATTTGACCTAATTTTTCATAGAACTCTCTGTGAATTTTTAAACCAAATTTTCAGGAAATTCTTCACAAATTTCAGAAATTTTTAAGAATTTTTCTTCACATTTAAGACGTATTTTTCTCAATGAAAAAAATTATCAAAAATGAAACATTTTAAAATTTTCATTGAATTTTTTCTTATAATATTTTTAGAAAATTCTTCGCAAAATTACGAAACTTTTCTCACAAAGTCGCAGAAAATATTCTCCAGAATTTTGAAGAGACTTGTTCTTCATTTTAGATAGTAATTTTTTTATAAGCCACTAGTCAGAAATATTTTTTCAAATAAAAATTTTCAGAAAATTCTTCATAAAATCAAAGAAACTATTCCAAAATTTTCAAAATCTCTTTTTTACAGATAGGTACAAAATTTTGAAAATTTTTCATAGGTAGGTAATCAATGAAAATTTTTTTTAAATTTAAATTTTTTTTGGAGTTGTAAGATTTTTTTGACAAAATTTCCGGGTAGGTAATTTTTACAAAATTCAATTTTTTAGACAATTTTCCACGAAGTCCTAAAAATTGTTCCTAAAATTAATCAACATTCTAGGGATTAATTTCAAGATCAAGAAATTTATCATAAAATTTATCCCGAGTATTTGTTCACATAATTCGAAGAGAATTTAGAAAAATTTGATTATTAAACATTTCAGAGATTTTCACAATTTTCAAAATTTCATTTTAGAATTTCTTCACAATCATGGATTTTTAACACAATTTTTAGAAAAAATTTTGAAATTTTTTTTACGAAGTTTTCCAAGAATTTTTTCAAAACTATCTCACAAAATTGCAGAAAGTGTTCCTAAAATTTGGAAGAGTTTTTCTTGATTTTTGTACCTACAAGATTTCGGCCCAATTTATCAATATCATACATTTTTTAGAAAATTCTTCACAAAATTCAAAAAAATTTTCCAAGGTACATTTTTTTTTTTTGCAGATTATGGCCTATTTTTCAAAAAATTTTCTTATGAACATTTCAGATATTTTTTCAAATTTATAAAAATTATAAAAATATTTCAAAATTCTTCAATTTTATTTCTAGAATTTTCTGAAAATTTTTTCACAAGCAGCTAAAAGTATTATTTATTTTTTTACAAAATTTCGAGCTATTTTCTCACGAATTTTTTTTTTTGAAATTTCACTTTGAAATTTTCATAGAATTTTCCACAAAATCCTAGAAATTTTTTTTTTCAATTTTTTCAATGGTTAGGTAACTTTTTTACAAAATACCAGATTGTTCGTCGTAAAGTTACAATTTTTTTCCAAAAGTTTTAGCAAAACATCAAAAGGATTGGCGTAAGTAATTTTTTTTTAAAAAATCACAAAATTCCAGAATATTTTCTTTGTAATTTCAAATAATTTTTCTTTACGATTTCAGAAAAGTTTTACCCAATGACCCAATGAAGAATTTTTTTTAATTCCAAAAAATGTTCAATTTTTCATTTTTCAACTATTAAGTATCTATCAATCTCAATTCTTACAGTGTTGCCAAACATAGTAAGCTTACATTGAACATTCAAATAAGCTCCAGCCGATTGCTTTTCGCCTTCTTCGTTGGTAATCTCGCACGAATAATATCCCGAATCTTTCATCTCAGTATTGACTATATTCAAGGACCCTTCTGGACTCAAAGTTATTCGTTCCTTGAGATTTTGGATTTCAGTCACAGGAATATTATCCTTATACCAAACTACCAAAGCTGAGAATGACTTGGACACACATTTCATTTTAACCGGTTCATCTTCCATTACGGTCTGATTGGTCGGTGGAACGGCCAATAAACTGCCACCTGAAAGAATCACATTCGAAAGAGTTTTCCAACAAATGATCTTCAAAATGGATAGAATCCACGTAGGTAGTTATATTTTGGTATTCGGATGAAAATTCACACCTTCGACTTGTAAATGATACCAAGTGCCGTTTAATTTACTGGAAGGTGTCCTGTTTGGAAATATCACTTTGCATTCGTACCATCCTTCGTCGGTTTCTCGAATACTGGTAATGTTTATGGATCCTTTGCCATGTTGCCAGGCGTCTTTGTCGCCTAATAAATGTATCCTGTTGATGAAATTATCGGCTTGGGTGATCTCGCCTTCGGCCCATCTGAATACTATTTCGCCCTTGGGATTAAATTTTCGTCATCGATTCAGCCAGAACTATAGTTTCGTAATTAGGTACTTACAAGGGAACCTCGCCAACTCGTCGCCTCCGATTGAGCTGAAATTTGGCTCACTGAAAGAGCATGCCACCCACACCTCACAACCAAAATTTTAGCTGCCGAAGTTGATTTTTCGATTTTTGGCAAATTTTTTGAAAATGGCTAAAACCACCTCCAAAAAAAACATTTTTTTTTTTTAAATTGTAAATTTCAATATAGAATCCTGAAAATCGGTTTGTACACTAAAGTCGACTTCCCGAGTCGATTGGGACCATTATCGAAGCGACCTGGAGCCTCGAGGAAAAGTTAACTTTTCTCCAGCACACTGGAATCTCTTCAGAGGGCAAAAGTAAACTTTTTCTGGAGGCTCCAGATCGTTTCGAAAATGGTGCCAATCGACTCGGGGGGTCGACTTTAGGGGGTAGACAAAGTTTCGGGTGATATGCTGGAAAAATTGATTTTTTGGAAATTTTTAAAAAATGCAGAATTTTTGAGTTGTCAAAAAAAACACGTGCGAACTCGTCACCTCGGATTTTGGATTCAACTACGTCAATCGATAGATGGCATCATACTAAAGCTAGGATTAAATTTTCAGCTGCCGAAGTTGATTACAGCGCCGTCTGGAGCTATTCCAGTGCGCTGGAGAGAAGTCAACTTTTTCTGAAGGCTCCAGATCGCTTCGTAAATGGTGCCAATCGACTCGAGGGGTCGACTTTAGTGTACAAACCGATTTTCAGGATTCTATCTTGAAATTTACAATTTTTTTTTCAAAAAATGGTTTTTTGGAGGCGGTTTTAGTCATTTTCAAAAATTCGCCAAAAATCGAAAAATCAACTTCGGCAGCTAAAAATTTGGTTGTGAGGTCTGGGTGGCATGCTCTTTCAGTGAGCCAAATTTCAGCTTAATCGGAGGTGACGAGTTGGCGAGGTTCCCTTGTTAGTATTTCAATTTACTTACGTCTTTTCTCCACTCGAGCACGTGAGGTATGATGATCTCGTGTGGAAAATCAATTTCACAATCGAGCACAGCGTGTTCTCCCACTTTGGTTGGTACGACTGCGGCTTCATCTTGAGCCAAGTACTGGGCAGAGACTGAAATATTTCAAAGAAATGGTTACCCCTTTGGATGAGCCAGTGAGTGGAACAGGTTGTCGAGATAAAATCCATACCTTGGCTTCGAAACACCGAAAAGCACAACAGAACCGTACCGAATATCATCTCTTGGCCATTAAAATTCGAGTTTCAAGTCGTACTAAACGGTTACGTGTGGTAAGACATGCGTACGTCTGTATTTTTCTAGCACGAAGTATACTTATAACATATGGACACCGATCTGAGTGTAATTTATCGATTAAAAACCATACACCGGAGTGAGAAACGCAGCGAAGGAAAATTATAACGCATATTTATGCGATAACATTCGAGCCACGAGCATAAGACAATTACTAAATTCATAATGTTCGTCGCCACAGAGAGCTCTTTCAATTAAACCAATTGAGAATTGCTTGGAATTAAAACTGTATCCATCAACAAATTAACCAAAAGATGAGTAGAAATTAAAGGCACCGTAATTCCTCTTCTCGCTGCTCGGATAAAGTGAACGTATTAACCGCATTATACCTTTCATTAACCCGACGTTGATTTTCATAGTTTGTTTTAAATTAAACACGCGAGCTAGATACGATTACAGAGTATGGCTTCTTCGAATCATTCAATGCCACAGTGACTTTCTTTCTTTACTCGATTGTGCTCTTTTTATTAATTCTTTCTTGCGATGAAATGTCCTATAATTATGATAGTAGGTACCTACCTAAGTTGTAGTTTCAAAAATTCGATAAAAATCATCATTTTTATTCGAAACCTCCTATTTCTATATTGTACGTACGAGTACTTACCATTTGAGGGATTATCGAGAAAAAAAAACAACCACAGGCCAGTACTTTCTTTAAGATTTAAATTCAACTGAAATACCTATGTAAATATTTTGTGCGTCTACTATGCAACGTCATACGTAAATAAGGAAGTTGTAAATCAACGGATTAAACGTTGAAATGTATTATTATCATATCCTGCGAATACGACGACTGACTAACTTACATTTAAATTGATAACAGACAGATGAAGCGGTGAAAACGTTTCTTTGAATAATGATTAGGTAGCCCTATGCCCAATGTCCAAGCTCGCTCGATGCCCATGGCCCGATGCATTTCAAATTACAAAAATCAGTCTTTCACGCAGAGTCAATGGCCTCGCAAGTTCCACTTCGACGAGACTTCTGAAGTTATGATTTTGCCCTATAAAAAACTTTAATTTTTTTGATAAAAAATTTTTTTCAAATTTTTTGAAAACAAAAAAATAAAAATGATTTTTGAAAACAAAGAATGTTTCAAATTTTTTGAAGACAAAAATTTTCCAAACTTTTTGAAACCAAAAAATATTTTAAAAAGTTTTGAAAACAAAGAAATAAAAATGTTTTTTAAAAAGAAATATGTTTCAAATTTTTTGAAAACAAAAAATGTTCCTAATTTTTTAAGGAAAAAAATGTTTCAAATTTTTTAAGGAAAAAAGTTTCAAATTTTTTAAAGAAAAAAATGAAAATGTGTTTGAAAACAAAAAAAGTTTCAAATTTTTTGGGAACAAAAAATGTTTCAAATTTTTTAAAAACAATCAATGTTCCAAATTTTTTGAAAACTAAAAATTATGTTTCAAATTTTTTGAAGACAGAAATGTTCCAAACTTTAAAAACAAAAAATGTTTCAAATTTTTTGAAAACGAAAAATGTTTCAAAGTTTTTGACTTGCATCTGGATGCAGTACGATTTTTGCGCAAAAGAGTAAGTTTTCTTCGACTATGTTCGTGTGTCCTCGGAACCGCTCTCTGGCCTCTGCTCTGGACTTATATTTTTTTGCTAGTATATTTTTGTACTTTTCGATTTTCCTACATAATATTTTTAAATTATTATTTTTTTCTTAGTTATCTAGTTTTTTTGCTTTCCTAGGTATTTTACTTGAAACCAGATCGTTGTTCTTAAATAAAATTTTACCAAGTTCAATACTACGATTACTACGTGAATACTTAGTATTTAAAATTGAACGGGAGGGAAGGGCCCAATCGAAAATTTTGTAATAACCAAAATTATTCCTAGAACTTCAAGCTACAACTTTTGTTTGAAAATTTTTTCAATTGGACCTCTCCTTCCCCTCCAATTTTGCATAATTGATAATACTCTGTTGATACTTATTCAAAATTAGAGGAGCGGAGGAAAAAGGGGCCAATTTGAAAAAATTTTCAAACAAAAGTAGTAAATTAAGGTCCTAGATAATTTTGTTTATTATGAAAATTTCAATTGGACCCCTACCTCTTCTTAAATCTCGCATAATACGTTTGAATATTATAATCCAATTCGTATTATGCGAGATTGGAGAAGAGGGAGGGGTCCAATTGAAATTTTTATAATAAACAAAATTATTTCTAGGACCTTAATTCACAACTTTTGTTTGAAAAAATTTTCAAATTGGCCCCTTTTTGCTCCGCTCCTCTAATTTTGAATAAGTATAAACAGAGTATTATCAATTATGCAAAATTGGAGGGGAAAGTATTTGAAGGACTTTTCCATAAAAGGATATCGAAATTTTTTGATGAACACAATCTATTACACAGTTCTCAACATGGCTTCCGTAAAAGAAGGAGTACAACTAGCGCTATATACCACCTAATACATGAAATTTTGGAAAATTTGAATAATAAAATCGACATGGCTGGCGTTTTTTATGATCTATCAAAAGCTTTTGATATGGTAAATCATGAACTGTTGCTAAAAAAATTGGAGAAATATGGTGTAAGAGGGGTGGCTTTGGACTGGATTAGATCATTCCTTGAAGGAAGAACTCAAATTGTGAAAATAGTAGGTGATGATGGTGAAATTTACTTTTCTGAGCTGGGGGATATTTCGCAAGGAGTGCCGCAGGGTTCCTTACTCGGACCATCTTTTTTTGTATACTATATGAATGACCTTCCAAAAATTTTAAGGTGTCTAATAATACTATTTGCTGATGACACAACTGCTCTAATCCCCTTAATATCTAATACATCAGTGCAAGAGGTCCTCGACGCTATGGAAATGTGGTTTACCGCAAATTATATGAGAATAAATGTAAATAAAACAAATTTGATGTATTTTGGCCCACGAGTCCAACACTGCCCTCTTGCAAATTTGTCCATTACAAAAGTGACATGTGTAAAATTCCTAGAAGTTTATATCGAGTCTGAATTGGGATGGAAAACACAAGTTGATCACCTATCGGGAAAACTTTGTGCTCTAAATTATCTTCTTTGGCAACTGAAAAATGTAGTAAACGTGAAAACTCTTGAAATGGCTTATTATGGATTATTTCAATCAAATTTGGCATATGGATTGATATTTTGGGGAGGAAATGCAAAACATATGCAACGTATTTTTATCCTACAAAAAAAGGCTCTTAGAATTATGTACAGAATGCAATCCACAGAATCTTGCAAAAATGCTTTCATCTCGAATAAAATCTTGACCCTGCCTTCCTTATACATACTGATGATTGCTCAGTCTGTTAAAAATGGTACTATTAAACTGAATACACCACAGCACACCTATAACACCAGAAATAGTCAGCTACTCTATAGTAATCAATTTAAAACTAAATTTTATCAATCCAGTGTTGATTTCATGGCCGCAAAAATTTATAACCATATTCCCACCGACATTAAAAATAACCCAACTTTGAAAAGATTTACAAAATTACTGAAAGAATGGCTTTTAACGAAAGATTCTACTCGGTGGATGAATTCAGTATGAACATCGAAAATGAAAATACTCTGTAATTGTTCTAGTTATATTATTTTTATTTTAAATATTATTATACCTTTTTCTGCATTACTGTAATATTATTATATACGTAGACGTTGTAAAGGAAGCAAATACTTCATATTACAATAAAGAGTTATTCAAAAAAGGAGAGGTCCAATTGAAAAAATTTTCAAACAAAAGTTGTAGCTTGAAGTTCTAGGAATAATTTTGGTTATTATAAAATTTTCGATTGGGCCCCTCCCTCCCGTTCAATTTTAAATACTAAGTATTCACGTAGTAATCGTAGTATTGAACTTGGTAAAATTTTATTTAAGAACAACGATCTGGTTTCAAATAAAATACCTAGGAAAGCAAAAAAACTAGATAACTAAGAAAAAAATAATAATTAAAAAATATTATGTAGGAAAATCGAAAAGTACAAAAATATACTAGCAAAAAAATATAAGTCCAGAGCAAAGGCCAGAGAGCGGTTCCGAGGACACACGAACATAGTCGAAGAAAACTTACTCTTTTGCGCAAAAATCGTACTGCACCCAGATGCAAGTATTTTTTGATAACAAAAAAGTTTCAAATTTTTTGAAAACATAAAAATAAGAATGCTTTTTAAAAACAAAGAATGTTTCAAATTTTTTAAGAAATTTTTTTTTTTCGAAATTTGATCAAGATTCAAAATCGATTAATTTTTTAACTTTATAAATTTTCAAAATTAGATTTTTGAGATTTTATTAGTCATTCTGTTGAAATTGACTTCATATCATAATGGTACTCTTTCTCAAGTTAGTTAGCTAGCAAGAGTGCATGGAGATTTAAGATGACATGCCATATTCTTGACAATTTTTTAAATACCTATTAAATTGAACATTGTAGACAACGGTCAATTTGCGTCAATTCATTTTTACTGAGCTGCGTTACGAAATACTTGAATAAATCAGCGACACGTTCTAGTTTTTATCGAAAAATATCGGTCAAAGAAAGGTTTTGCGGTGTGCATTGTAATGCCATTACATTGATATGACTTACCCGCCTACTTTAATTCACCTTACACATTGATCGAGATACAGCTGAGTTTGCAGTTTGGCTTTTCGTTGAAAAATGTAAATTATTAAAGGGTCAAAACAGTAAATTCAATATTCATACGATGATAAATATTGAATAAAAAAGAGAAGATATTATTTAATAATGTTAAATTGTTAATATAAGCAATGCTCACGAATTACGTGTCTATCTTTTTCTGTATTTAATTTTATATTATTTTAATTGTGCCTTTTTTGTACTTGTTTTACAGGTACATATCTTCGAAAATTTCGGATCGAAGACCTCGTGTTGAAGGAAATTCATCTTTATCTCGATGTTAACTTACAAAAACTCGAAAAAAGTTTTCAGTACGTGAGATAATTAGGTTAATAAAAATTTCATTTTGAAATTGATTTATCATTTTTAATTTATTTTTGCTTGTAAAACCGATCATGGATTTTTCAGATCGGTTAACGTAGATTTATTAGTATTGTAATTTGTAACCTTATTTTGATTTTCTGTTTGATGAAGTAACTATGTGGGAGTGGCTAAATCCACAACAAGTAATCACGAAAATGAACGAACGAGAATTCGTCGATACTTCGTCTCGTATTCTTGTTTGAAAACTCGTTGTCGTGGTCGTGTACGTGTAGTCATTGCAAAGTGGACTTGGTCGAAATTGATTTTTAATCCAATTTCTAATCAATTTTTCATAAACGATTTTCTCAAATTTTTCATCGAGATTTTTCCACTACCTAAGTTTAATTTAATAAAATATTAAAAAATTTTCTAAGTTTTCTATTCTTCGAAATTTTCATTTTTTTTTCATTTGATTTTTAGAAAAAAAATTCTTGAAGAAATTATTCATCATTCATCAAATAATTTATTCCTATTTTTCCTCAAATTTTTCATCAATTTTTTTCTGTTTGTCGTTTAAAAGTTCAAACTTTTTTTTCCCAAGTTTTTATTAAAACTTTCCAATCATTTTTACAAATTCATTTCTAAAATTTTTTTCTGATGAATATTGTTAATTAAATTTATTTTTAAATTTTCATTTAGATTTTCAAAGATTTTTCATCAAATTTTCTTATCGAAATGCTTCAAAATCTCTACCATACTTTTCAAAATTTTTTTTTGAAATTTTTTTCAAGTAAATTTTTTATTAAGTTTATTTTTGAGTTTCCTATTTAAATTTTTCCCGACCTTTTTATTTTTTTTTCAAGAAAATAATTGTTCATCACCCTCCCCAATTTTCCAATAAAATTGTCAATTTGATTTCATTCTGAAATTGGCCATCAAAATATTCCTATTTCATCTCCCAACTGGCAGCTTAACTTCTCATTCGAATTTTTCCAATAATTTTCATAAACATTTTGTCTTCTAAGTTCTAATTGAGTAATTTCTAAATTTTTTTTTTCAAGTACCTACCTAAATTCAAAATTGAGTAAGTACAACTTAACTACTCATGGACTTGTTGAAAAAAAAAATTAAAAAATTGAAACATAAAAAAATATAAATACAGCATCCTACCTAAAATGAAAAATATTTTGAGTATTGAGTATTTTGTGAAAGAATAGATTTGTTTTAAATAAAACATCAAAGATTTCAGAGGAAAACTTGCAAAAAATTTGGTTGAACTTTGAAAAAAAAAACTTGTACAAAAATGAAGAAGATGAATAAAAAAGAACGACATCGCCCTTACAATGTGATTACTTATTGTGGATTTAGCCACTCCCTAAATATGTGTAGATATTAACTCTTTACAGGTGCTGAAAGAAAAATAATTAGTATTTTAGGAAAAAATATTTAAATATGTTTATATACTTTGAAAATATCTTCAACGATTACTTGTCTTAATTAGCTAAATTATCGATGGTAAAATCCTCTACCACTTCAACAAAGCAATAAACGTAAAGCTTCGAATAATTTTTAAACATAGCATCGTATAAAATGACTAAAAAATTGAATAAACACGATTAAAAATCAATTACAACCTTAATCACATCGAAAAATTCATTAGATCGCCTTTGGAATCGATCATAGCTCAAAAATGACTCCAAAATCGTGATCAGCGACCTTGAATTAGTCACGATAGACACCTCGCACGTAAAATGGTGAAAAATTGCAAAATTAATCGTAAAAAATAAATCGAGTTCATTCATTACTTACAACGCTATCTGTGGTGATGATCACGAAACTTTGTTCTGCTTTTAAAAATAAGGGTCGAAAAAAATCACGCCGGAATTCTAGATACATACGTGGCGCTATCTCTCGGAACATTGGTTGAACTACGTCGAAAAAAGAGCGAAAAAACAGCTCAGTTTGGACAAAATTGCATTTTAGAAATTACCGCGTAATTACGGTAAAATTACCGTAATAATAACATGTTACTCCACCTGTGACAATCCCAAAGTAGGAAATCTAGAAGGAAAAAAGCGGCGTGCGGCATGTCTAGATTTCCCACTTTGAAATTGTCACAGGTGGAGTAACATGTTATTATTACGGTAATTTTACCGTAATTACGCGGTAATTTCTAAAATGCAATTTTGTCCAAACTGAGCTGTTTTTTCGCTCCTTTTTCGACGCAGTTCAACCAATGTTCCGAGAGATAGCGCCACGTATGTATCTAGAATTCCGGCGTGATTTTTTTCGACCCTTATTTTTAAAAACAGAACAAAGTTTCGTGATCATCACCACAGATAGCGCTGCAATTACCCAATCGACTGGAATTATTTTTTATCACTTTATCGATGATTTTTCTGAGATTTTCACTTTCAACGAAGCCATTTTTTCGAAAATTAACGTAATTAGACGTGCGATATGTCTAATGATAGGTTTTTTGACCCGAGGAATTCGAATTTATGGTTATTTTCAATGTCCGAGTAATATTTACTTTCAGACGAACCATTTTTTTAATGAAAATGACTACAAATCTTCAACTCTCATCACCATTACACAACTGCACGTATAAAAGTACGAATGATTTATTTTCATCAACGGATTTACACATGTAAAATATGTATAAAGAACGCTACAAATAAGTCTATTACTTGATAATGCATTTAATTGTAAATTTAGTCCATACTTATGCATTACGTTATTTCTTAAACTTTAAAATGTCCAATTTTTAAAATATATAAATTAAAAAAAAATTGTAGTATAAACTTAGTAAAAATATCGCGTACGTATATACAAATTGAGTAAATAATTCTCATTTAGAGAGTTAAAAGAGACTTCCATCTAAAATACAAAATATTGTGCAACAAATTTTTGGTGAATACGCTTACAAACGAAGAACTGAAAAAAAATAAATAAATAAAAATTAAAAACAACTACGAAAGATTTTGATACTTATGACAAAAAATTTATACGAAATCGAAAAAGAATGAGAAGGGGGAGAAAGAAAGAATTATAGTGATGGCGAATTCATTATTTATATAGCACATTCGGCACACATCTTGGTATAGATATTCGTCTAAAGCATAATAACGTGAAGCTATATAATAATAACGACAGACATTGGGAGAGAGAAAAATTGCCAAGTATGAAGTATATAAAAAAAATAAAAGATCAAAATGAAACAAAAACAAAGACAAGAAAAAAGAGTAACAATTCTCACATTAACAAAGAAAACATCGAATATCGTTCACAACATAAATTAAAAATAATACTGTATAAAAAAATCCAATCGATGTATTCTCTTTTCGAGACTTATCAATATTCATGGCATTTGGCTCGATTTATTACGAGCACAGTGGCAAATACATCGATTCGACTTCGCCCTTAGAAAACTACAACAACAAAGGAGTCTACTTCGACATCCGATTGATCGGTATTTGGATAAAATTTTCAATGTGATTTTTAAAAAAAATTCTTACATCGCCGAAAGCGTTAAACGCTAAATACAAAGAGATCGATTTCCACTTATGTGAAATAAGTACACTTCAATAAATACACTATTTGTTATACAAAATACAATATTATACAAAAAAAAAAAAAAAAACTAATAACAACAACTACATTTATGTACCATCGAAAGAAAAATCCAGTAAGCTGTTTAAAATAAAAAATGAAAATCAGAAAAATAAAAATCAAGAAGAAATGTTAATTTACTACGCTCTATTATTCTACACAATTTTAATTATACGTATAATTCAACAAACTATATATTTTTTTTCTATCACAATGAATAACAAACTGTTATATTTTTTTTAAAAAAATATTTAAAAAGGTATTATTATAGGTAGAGATAAAAAAAAAAAAAAAAAAAAAAACGAAAAACGATTTAAACGAAGAAAATTTCCACGCCACTTTGGAAATTTCCTCATTCTTATCACGTTTCATTTTTGGTTTTTTGGGCTGTACACAAAAATAAAAATATACAATATTTTCATTTCGCAAAAAACAATAACCCTGATATCGTGTAAAAATCGTACGATAATAATTCGTAATTGTAAAATACCTATAGTGAAATTTAATCGATGATTTTTTGGCAATTTCGATCATTAGAGTCGCCTTGCTAAGCGCAGCAGTGATGAAGAAAATTCGAGAGATCAGAATGTGTACGTACGAATCGTAGCTCGATTCGGCCGAGAAAATAAAAACAAATTCGAATATACAAATCGACGTTAAATTGACTAAAAAATGTAAACCGTAGTACGTACAATTTAAATACATTATACAACGTAGTGCGAATATAAGTAGTATCGTTAATAGTAGATATCGTAATTAAATAAATACAGTACAAATAAAAGCTTAAATAGAATTATTAAATGCTTCGTCAGGAATCACAAAATACGATAAGGTACGACGGTGGCAAGAGGAAAGCAAAGCTTACATATAAGACTAGAGACCGTTTACGTGTGCATTGTTTTTCAGAATTGAGGATATCTTGGTTATATTTTATCGAAAAAATAAATCAAAAAGTTCACTATCGAGTGAAGTTTGTTCGATGAGGGGTACTTGATTAAAAATCGGAACTGGATCGAAGGTTTTTGAAATTAATAGGTGGGCGAGTGAAGACGTTTCGTAAAAAATTGATTCGCATTTTTTTGGCGATCGAGGTCAAGATGACAAGGTGGAGAGAGAGGGAGATTATTTTTCGAGTGTGTACATAAAGAATAAAATTTGAAAGATAGATTTTCTCCAATGAGACCATTTCAGGTATTTTTGAAAAATAAAATTCCAAAAAAATAATAAAAACTTGAAGAAAAAAATTAGTTAAAAAAATACTTCTTCAAAAAATTTTTATAAATTTTTTCTCATTTGAACTAAAATTTGGAAAAATTTTAATACGAACATACGAACACTTGAAACAAAAAAAAAATTAAAACCCTGGTTCTCAAACAATTTTTAAAAAATCAGAATTTGCTTTGAAAAAAAGTTCAAAAAATTTTCAAATTAAAAAAAAAAATAGAGTTTAATCAAAACATGAAATTTCATTCTTTAACCATTTTTAAAAATTTTCAATTGTTGAGAAACATCAGATTATAAAAAAGAATTCCCAAAAAAATTGTTTTTGAAAATTTTTAGCAATTTGTTTTTTAAACAAAATTTTAAAAAGAGTTTCAGAAATTTTTGTACCCCCCACCCCTCCCTCGAAAAACAACAAAATATTTATCCAATAGAACACTTTAAATTTTTGTCCAATACAGAATTTGAAAATTTCATATTTCAACAAAATTTAGAGGAAAATTAGCTAGGTACCTAGTACCTACTAAATTTTTGAGAAATTTAAGAAATTTGTTTAAGAATGAAATTTTTGAAAAAATAGTTTCATGATCTGTTTTGAAAATATTTTGATAAAACTTTTAAAAAATGATTTTACACAAGTTAAAAAGAAAAAAAATTTAAAATTAGTGTTTGAACAAAATTGAAGATTTAGAGATATGAAATAATAACATTAAAAAATAATGTTCCAAATTCCAATGAAAAAAAAAGAACAAAATTAAACATTTCAAGAAAGAAACAATGAAACAAAAAATTTGTTCGAATTAAGAATTTCATCTTTTAACAAAACTTTGAGAAAAACAAATTTTTGGGGAATTAAAAAAATTGTTAGAAAATTTTCTTTACTTCAAATGTTTGAAAAATTTTAAAAATTTTCAAAAAATACCAAAAATTACGTCTCAAAATAAAAAAAAAATATCATTTTTAAATAAATGAAAAAAACAATATCAACTTATTGAAATTTTTTTGAAAATTAATTTTAAAAATATCAAAAACTCGTTCTTGAAACAAAATTTGAAAAAAATATTTTCTCAAAAGTTTTTACTAAAAATCAGTGTTGAAATAAAAATTTGAAAATTTCATTTCCAACAAAATTTAAGAGAAAAAAAAAACTTATTTTCAGGGACTTAAAAAATTTAATTTTGAACAAAAATTGAAAAAATTAGGGATTTTTTTCAAGTGAATGTTACAAAATTCACGTTTAAATTAAAATTTAAAATATTAATCCTGAAAAATTGCCTTTAAAAAAGTATTCAAAAATTATAGTTGAAAAAAAATTTGAAAATTTGTATCTAACTAAAATTTTAAAATTTCCAAAAAAATTGTGGCTCAAAAATTATTTTGAAACAAAGTTTAAAAAAAAAGAAGAGCATTCCAATTGATTTTCTAAAATTCATATTTAGATCAAAATTTTCAAATTATATTTTTAACAAAATTTTGAAGAGAAAATCTCTAGGATTTGAAGAATTTGTTGAAAAAAAATTAATTAAAAAAAAGTTAACAAAACGAGATTTTTTTCAACAATGTTGCAAAATTCAAGTTTGAATGTTTATTGTAAAATATATTGTAAAATTTTCTTGAAGGGGGGGGGGGATTAAACAAATTATAGATATGAAAACTGCAAAGTTAATTTTTGAAGTAACATAATGTACTTACAATTTGAAAAAAAATAATTAAAATTTTTTAAAATATTTTTGCCCAGAAAAAGAACAAAAAACTGATTAATTGGCAGCTGAAAAATTTACATTTAAATCAAAATTTGAAAAAATTTGTTTTACAAAAAATTATAAAAATTCGCGATTTTATTGGGAAGCTGCGCAAATTATTCGAATCGCAGAGCAATTTTTTCTTTATGAGCAGCATAATTCGTTCGCATTGTACACGTTTAAATGTACCCTGATTTCAATTTTTTCTACAATTCAAAAAACACTCGATAGAAAAAATCATTTTTTACGAGTAAATTTTACAAGTTTTTGAGGAGAATGAGGAGATCTTTTACTCGTAAGATTTTTTTCCAATAGAATTTCAATTCGTAATAATTTTTTTTCTCGATAAAAAAATTCTTACGAAGAGAAATCCTCACCAGCAAAGGTGCAACATTGCACCATTCGAGGAGAAGTAAAAGGGGTTGGGGGGGGGGGGGGGGTTCACTTCGTTCTCAAACGAATTTCAAAAAAATTAATTTTTCCAAGTCTCCTGATTCAGCAGCCTTTGTCGAAACGTCTCTCACTGGCCATATTATCGAACGAGAATTTATGCAAACAACGTAATCGATATTTCTGTGAACACAAAAATTCTATACAAGAAATACTCGAGAAGGTGGAATGGGAAGGGGAGGGGAGGGACAGGACAGGAGATGAGAGGAGAAGTATGGGATGGGGATGGGCAGAAAAAAATCTATACAAACTTAATACACAAAAATTACTCGCAAGTAATGAAAGTACAACACGAATTAAAAAATAATAATAAAATAAAATGAAATAAAATAAAAAGATCAGAAATTGCGACAACAGTACGTATGGACTGAAAAAATAGGAAAAAAATTGGTAATCAGCATAATTTGAAAAATGGTATCTCGGATAACATTTTTTTTTTTATATATCGATATGGTAATACATACACAATACCAACGAACACTTTGCAAATCGTCGTCATCGAAGAACCATGGAATGGGGAGAATATGGTAAGCGATGGAAGAGGAGGGGAGGGGAACAGGAGATGAAATAGGATGGGACCGGATCAGCAAATACTTTCGAACTCCTTTAATCGTTTCATCTGCGCTTGTCTGCGTTTATATTCGTGGAATTCCTCCTTCATGGCCTGCACTCTGGCTTCGATTTCATCCTGTTTCATATGAGCGGACGAAGAGGGGAAGGCGGCGGGTTTGATGCGGACAGCCGGAGGAAGCGGTGTGAGCACTAATTCGGTAGGCGTAGGAGATGCTGGGAATATGGGATCGAATTCGTAATGGTCGTCGACGCTCAGAGGCTTATTGCTGGTCACCGATTGGGTGGGAGAGGGTGTGTAGTCGAGCCACGTCCTCAGATAGGGTGGTTTGACCGAAAGCATGCCGGAGGTCGATGGCAGAGGAGGAGGAGGCGGTGGTGGAGGAGGATGTCTATACGGTGGCAGTCGAGACCACTCGCCTGTGCCTGTGCTGCCCGTCTGATGAGACGTGTTCTTGGATCCGAGCCCACTGGAGCTAGATCTGCTCTCTGGGGACGTCTCAGTGATGATATTGACGGCCAAGTCTGGAGCACTCCGGGCATACTTGATGTGTCTGGCTGTTGGTCTAGAGATCCGTGGCTTTAGCACCCTCGATGGACTGTACGAGTTCAAGATCCTCTCGTTTTCTTCTCGAATCGCCTGCAGAGAGGGTAATTCGTGGCCGAAGGTGTCTTGGACTCCGCTACGAACGGTTCGATCGGCCGAGCTAGGCTGGCGGACCGAGCTAAGGTCGCTGAAGTAGGTGGGTGACATCAAGGGCGAAATGACAGTGGAAGCTGGTGAACTGGATAAGAAAGGGGTGTATATGGCTGAGACGGCGGCATGATGGGGAGTTTGGCCTTGAGCAATGTGACGACTATCCATCGAGATCTCCGATCGACGTGAGCTGTGGTGGTCCAGTTGCTGATGGACCAAGGCCACCGTCGAGATGGCCCCGCTACTGGTAGGAGGAGCGGGCCGAAACGAGGCTATGTCTCGGAAGGCAGGATGGGTGAGGAAGCCTCCGTCGTCGATGGAGCTGCTGATGCTGCTGGTACGCGAACTGCTGCTCAGCACGAAGCGTCCGTCCGGAGCTCGGGAGATGGGACGGACGCGCCTGGAGTGGAGTTCGTCGTCGTAGTCGGAGGTCTTGGCGCCGTCTCGGGAGTAAATGCAGGTACGATGAGGGTGCGCGACGCATTTTAAGAGCATGTTGAATACGTTGTTTATACGTGGTATTCCGGCCCTGTCAGACCTGCGAAGTATACATAATAAAAACACACGTGCTAAATACGGTTACGTAAATCGAATCATTCGATTGCCATAAATACGGTACAGCAATGCGTTTTCTAAACCTAGTACGATTACCTAATTAAACTACATACTCTCTAAAGTATCTATCGACTAAATTTTAAACGTGATTGAAAAATAAAGTGTTGATGTATGCGTCTCTAGCATAAAATAATGCGACGTAAAATCATCTCTGTGTTGATAGTATGGCAGTGTGGTCTGATCCAGGGCACTAGCAATTCACTTGTGTTCCTGATCTAGCAGTGTCATTGGTTTCGAAGTGAATTTTATTATAATTTTTCCAATTTTTAATCAACTTTTTTAAAATAAATTTTTCAATGTTTTTCCCAATATATTCAAATTCATCAAAATAAATTCAGTTTTATTACACAAAAAAAAAACATTTCTCCAAAGTTTCAGGTTTTTAATTTGAAAAAAAATAATTTTTTTTTTTTTTTGGTTCAAATGTTCCAAGTTTTAAAAAAATTTTCTTAGTTCAATTTGAAAACATGAAAAATAGAAACTTATCAATTCGATTTTTTCTTCCAATTTTGAATATTAAAATCAATTAATTAACATTAAAACATAAAAATTAAAAATTTGAGAAAAAACGAAATTTAAAAACTAAAATCATTATTAAAATTTTTTAGAAATTGATAAAATTGAATTTAACATGAATGAAAAATTCGAAAAATGAAGTAAAACCTGATAAATAAAAAATCTAAAATAAAAATAATAAAATTTGGAAATATGGAAAAAATTAATAAAATTTGAATTGAAAACTAAAAAGATTGGAAACTTGAAAAATAAAAAAAATAAAAATAAATGTAATTTTTGGAAAATTGATAAAATTGAACTTGATTAAACATGAATGAAAAATACAAAAAATGAAGTAAAACCTGATAAAAAAAAATTTGGCAACTTGGAAAAAATTAAGAAATTTGAATTTTCAATTGAAAATGATTAAAAACTAAAAAGATTGGAAACTTGAATATTAAAAAAAAATCAAAAATACAAAAACTTTGAAAAAATTGTGCTTCTTTCAAAAATATTTTGAAAATTGAAAAAATTCGAAAAAATAGAAAATGCGGAGAAATTTAATTTCAAATAATATTTTTTAAAAAATGGAAATAAAATGAAAATAGGAAAAATTTGAAGAAGAAAAGTCTACAATGTAAAAATGATAAAAATTGTGATTTTTCAATGAAATATGAAAATTGAAAAAACCAAAATTAATACCTACCCAATGTGGAAAAAATTAAAATTTGAGTTTGGAATTATTTAAAAGTAGAAAAAAATCGAGAACAAATAGATAAGCTGAATACAAAATTAGAACAGCTATAAAAATGAAAAAATCTTGAGTGAGTAAAAATTTAAAATTAAAAAATTTAAAATATTGAACTAAACATTTGAAAAGAAATGAAAATTGAAAAATTGAAAAAACTCAAAAATTGAAGAAAAAAATAATGAATGAAAAAGCCCTAACAAATTAAAAATATAAAATTAAAATTAGAAATTTAAAAAAAAATAAAAAATTTGAGATGAATTAAAATAATTTAAAAATTGAAAATAATTAAACTTGAAAAAAAAATTGTGCAAAAATTGAAATTGTATTTGAATTGAAAACTAAGAAAATTGAAAAATTGAAAAAAAAATCAAAATACAAAAACTTTAAAGAAATTGATTTTCTTATAAAAATATTTGAAAAAAAAAAATTGAACACGCGGAGAAATTTAAATTAAAATTTGAAATAAAAATGACTTATTAAAAAAAAACTCGGTAGAATTTTTAAAAAACAAAAAATAATATTCAAAATTGGAAAACGTTGATTTTTTTTTTAAATGTTTGAAAAAAATCCAAAATGAAAAATAATTTGCTATGTAAAAATTATAATAAATTGAGATTTTTTAATGCGTAAATATAGAATTCAAATTAGAAAAATATGAAAATTGAAAAAATCAAAATTATATAAAAATGGGAAAAAATTAAGATTTGAGTCTGGATTAAACATGATTTTTAAAAGGAAAATAATTGAGAAGAAAATGGATAAGCTAAATAAGAAATCGGAATGGTTGGTTAAAAAATAAAATAAAAATGAAAAAAGAAAAAATTGAAAAATTAAAATTTGAAAAAATCGAAAATTTGAATAAATTCAAAAAATTTAAAATTTAAAATCCCTAAAAATGAAAAAACTTGAATTTGAAGTAATACTTCAAAAAAGTGTTGAGAATAGAATAAACCTGGAAAAATTTTAAAATTCAAAATTTAAAAAATTCAGATTTCAACTGAAATGTACCTATAGAATTTGAGTTAAAAACATTTCAAAATCACAATTTAAAAAAAAAATAAAAAAAAAATAGGGAAAATAAAAATTTGAATTTGAATTGAAATTGAAATTATTCAATTGAAAATGAATAAATATAAAAACAAACAAAAACATAAAAACCTGAAGAAATTGAATTTTAGTTTACAGCAGGAATTAAAAAATAAATAAAAAGTCAAAAACAATTTAAAAAAATCAAAAATGAAAAAATTCGATTTTAATTTAAAATAACTAGGTACTTGGGTTGGGTGGTTAAAAAAAATTAAAAATCAAAAGTTTTGAAAATTGGAAAACATTAAATTTAGATTAAAAATAGGTATTTAAAAATTGAAAAATACAAAAAAAAAATTGAAATTTATTTTGAAATGAATAAAAATGAAAAATGAGAAAAACTAAAAATTTAAATATTTTTTATTTTTTGAAAATTTTTTAAAATTGTAAAATTTTTTATTTGTATTTTAGAAAATTGAAAAAAATTAAAATTATTAACCATGTAAAAATTGAAAAAAATTGATAATTGAATTTTCAATTAATTCAAAAGATTTGAAATTAAAAAATTTTAAAACTCAAAATTTGAAAAACAAATTAAAAGCAGGAAAAAAAATAAAAACCCTCTTCAGACCACAGAACAACACAATACATGAATTGCTAGAGACACCACAATGCCCATACTACTTGCATTTCACATCCAACCACCTCTGCTCATGCCATAATTTAGTAAAATTTCCCTCCATGCTTATCTTAAAGCGCTACATCCAAACCATGTTACATACAATCCACCATATTATTATCTCATTTAATTGACAATTAAATTAACACAAACTAACCAAACCGAAAAAAAACATGCTAATAAAAAATAAATACGTGAACACACAAAAGCATTTCAAGTTCAACATATTATGTACCTATGTACTTAATTTATTGTAGTGTATCATTTCATATACCTAATTATTAATTTGGAATGTACAGAGTAACCCCCCCCCCCCCACCACCCTCGAGGCTTCGCCAGAGGGCCAGAGGCCAGACTATACTCAGCTAACTACCCCATTTTATATGAACTAATTTTTTCTACACAATTTCAACTCACAAAGAAAATACACTAAAAAAGAAGCAATATTTTTGCCCCTCTAGCCCAAAAAATTTCCGCAATTTATTTAATTTTTTAAAAATTCATTTTATTTCCCAAATCCAAAGTTTTGCAAGATTTTTTTTCCATACGTTTGTAACGTTTGTACTTAAATGAGAAATGAAATGAAAAATAAAAGCACAGAAAAAAACAATGGTGCAAGTGAACATTATTTATAAATACCAGTGTGTGCTCTTGTGCAATATATTATCAACAGCTTGCTAATTCATCACCTGTAATCCTTCATTATGGCAGCGAAACAAAGAACAAATAATCATTCGTTATGTATTGCAATAAAATAAAAATATTTTTAGGTACGTAAATAGGTAGGAATTATTCTGTAAATGTAGGTAACTATAGAATTTATAGTACTCGTATAGTGAATTAGTGAGTACAATGTATGTATTCGTATTTATTTCGTACTATAAGAACAGAAGTTGAATTTTATTCAACAGACGTTGACCAGCAAAGAGGTAAGTACATATTTGACTATTTGGGCTCACGAAACTTGCAAGACGAAAAGAAAACCAGGTATCCAAACAAAACATACAAATGAAGAATTGATCTAGGTACCTAAAGTGACATCATCACTGATCGATATGATCAGAGAGCTGGGTAAAATAGCTACAATTCATTTAAAAAGTTGGGTACCTATGAAAAATCGAAAAAGTTTAGGAAACGGGCGCAGTGTTTTAAAAAAATTTAATTTTCAGCTGAATTGGTAAATATTTTGAGAAAATCGAAATTTTTTTGAAAATTGACTTTATTTCGAACAATACAGAACGTTTTGAAAATACGTAAGCATACCTAGGTACTAATAATTTTGAAAAATTTAATAAAATTAGGAAGTTGTTGAACTTTGATAAATTTTGAGCTTCGGAAGTATTTCTAAAAACTTGAATAAATTTTTAAAAACATATTTTTTTGAAAATGAGTGTTAAAAAAAATAGAATTTTGAAAATTTTAAAAATTTGGCAAAATGGATATTTTTGAAAAGTTTTAGTTGAAAAAAAATATACGTAGATGAAAAAAAAAGATGAACAAAATTTTAAAAATTGATACTTGAATTTTAAAAAATTTTATCATTTTTTTAAAATTGAGGATGTTTGTTGATAAATTTTTTAAAAAGTCTCTTCAAAAAATTATTGAATTTCAAAAAGATTAAAAGTTTGTTGAAAATCAAAAATTAAAAAAAAATAATACACAAATCTCAAAAATTAACTCATTAAATAAAAATACGAATGCTTCAAATTTACAACTTTCAGAAAAATGACCTTAACAAATTTTAAAATTCAATGAAATGTAGAAATTGAAAAAAAAAATTACAGTCTGCCAATTTTGAAAAAAAATGTAGTCAATTTGATGCAAAACACCTACAAAATAATATAATGAAGACCTGAAACGCGAGGTGAAAAAAAATCCACACGCGACACATGTAAACAAGAAACATTTCCAAATCACCAAACCGTGTTAGTGTGATTATTACATAATCATGCGTAAGTATAGAGGGTAAAAAAGAAGAAGAATACCATTAATAAAGTTATTAGTAGGTACCTAGGTCTGTAAAAAAATTGTTAGACCGAAAATCTCGCCCAAAACCGAACCACCAAAAAAAACAACAATGGTCGTTTGAAACATCAATATCATTCAAAAACGACAAGATTGGATCACCTAAAGGCTAAAACGTTCGATTTTCACCAATTAGTATCTGTCTCCACTCTTCACATTCACATGCTAACGAGATGCCCTTCAATGAGCATATTATTTTGGGCATCTCGTTCATAATGAATTCCATTCGTACTGGAATCAGTTTGCCATAACAACGTAGAATTTCAATATCGGAGTAAAGCAGTGCATTAACAAAACCTTCTCAACTTTTCACTCGAGTCTATAGTTCGATAAATTTGTTCACATGGAAGTGAATCGTAGTTGCATTTAACCAAACAACATTGATATTGATATTCAAAATTGGAGGGGAGGGAGAGGTCCCAACGAAATTTCCGTAATGACCAAAATTATTCCTAGGATTTCAATCTACAAATTTTGTTTGAAAATTTTTTCAATTGGAGTCTTTCCCTCCTATCTGATTTTGCATAAGACTGCGTATGTACTCAAAATTTGCGGAGGGAAGGAGAGAGGGTCCAATTCAAAAAAATTTAAAACAAAAGTTATACATTGACGTCCTTGAAATAATTTTGGTTATTATGAAAATTTCGATTGGACCCCTCCCTCCCCTCCCAATTTTGCATAACATAACGTAGATACTTATTCAGAGTGGGGGGAAGGGGTCAATTGAAAAAATTTTCAAATAAAAGTTGTAGATTGAGATCCCAGAAATACTTTTGGTGATGATAAAAATTTCGATTGTACCTCTACCTCCCCTCCAATTTTGAATAACATTACGTAGATACTTATTCAGAGTGGGGGGAAGGGGTTAATTTAAAAAATTTTCAAATAAAAGTTATAGATTAGGGTCCTAGAAATAATTTTGGTGATGATAAAGATTTCGATTAGACCCCTCCCTCCTCTCCAGTTTTGAATATTAAGTATTATTCTGGTTCTGGAAAAAATACAACTTTTTCTGGAGTTCCCAGATCGCTTCGAAAGTGGTTTCAATTGACTCGGTGTGTCGACTTTAGCATATAAATCAATTTTCAGAATTTTATCTCAAAATTCACAATTTTTGAAAAAAATTGATTTACTAATGTAGCAATGGGATATTTTCGTCATTTTCAAAAATTTGCCAAAAATCGAAAAATCAAATTCTACGGCTAAAAATTTGGTTCTGAGGTCTGGGTGACATGCTCTTTCAGTGAGCCGAATTTCAGCTCAATTGGAGATGACGAGTTGACAATGTGCCCTTGTGTATGTATAATACATCATAGATACTTAATATTCAAAATTGGAGGGGAGGGAGAGGTACAATCGAAATTTTTAGCATCACCAAAAGTATTTCTGGGATCTCAATCTACAACTTTTATTTGAAAATTTTTTCAATTGACCCCTTTCCCCCACTCTGAATAAGTATCTATGTAATTTTATGCAAAATTGGAGGGGAGGGAGAGGTCAAATCGAAATTTTCATAATAACCAAAATTACTTCTAGGACCTCAATCTACAACTTTTGTTTGAAAAATTTTTCAATTGACCCCTTTCCCCACTCTGAATAAGTATCTACGTAATTATATGCAAAATTGGAGGGGAGGGAGAGGTCAAATCGAAATTTTCATAATAACCAAAATTACTTCTAGGACCTCAATCTACAACTTTTGATTGAAATTTTTTTCAATTGGACCCTCTCTACCTCCCACTCCAATTTTTAAGTAAGTACCTAAGTAGTCTTATGCAAAATCAGACAGGAGGGAGGAGTCCAATTGAAAAAATTTTCAGACAAAAGTTATAGATTTAAATGCTAGGAATAATTTTGGTCATCACGAAAATTTCACTGGGACCCTCCCCTCCCCTCCAATTCCTTATACTTGGTAAAATTTAACAAAAACGATTCATTTCCATGTAAAAAAATTGATCAAACTAGACTCGAGTCAATTACTCACCCTAAAAACGACGAATCGATATTTTTTACGTAATATAATTCTCTTTTGAGCGAGAACGAAAATGCGTAGGTATTAGAAATAGGTTACTTGGTAACACATACGAGTATTTATATTGCAAAGACACGAAAAATATTAGACACACACGTAGACGTAAAGCGCACAGCAAACGTGTGCGAATCAGCCGCATATATAAGATAGAAGCGTATGAAAGAGAGAGTGAGAGAGATAAACAACAATAAAAAAATCATCTTACTGTGGATTTTTTTTAGTGACATACGATACTATGGTGCAAGCTCTAAGCTGAAGTCACGGTATGTATGTGATTCGGCATTGGCAAGCCTGTATAAAAACACACAAAAATTAAGGGGGGCACCATCAATTGGCTGGATTGAAACCTGACGTCGAACGATCACCGATCAGGGGAACGTAGGAAGAACATAGAACTATCAATGGGAGATGTTAATGCACAACTTTACATTATTACACGTGTCAGTCTCGAACTCGATGGATGATTCGATGACATTAGATAAAGGGGGCAATGGCAAGAGTACACGAAACAAGTAAAGAACACCATCATGCAGCCTGTTTTTTTCACTTCGATACCCTTTTGGCAATTTGCAATCGCAGTGATGAACAAATAACACACTTACTTGTTTAATGGTACTTGTCTTACGGTTGGAATTTGGCCACCATTACGAGCATCGGTGATCCTGCATGCTACCATGTTGTAAGCTGAAACAAACCCAGGGCGAAGGTTTTTAATCTCGTGTTCGATAATTTGCATACACACGCGCCGCGCAAATACCGTGGAATTTTCCAGTCTAGTATCTACCTACACGCTGCTGTTGGCTCTTTTGTATAGTCCAACTCCAACGCGAGTCCTTTTTTTTTTCATTCGACAAATGAGTAGGTATACATACACTGAATAAAAGGCGTACACGTACCTTTTTCTTGTCTCCTTCGTTTCCGTTTATTGCATATTTTGACCGCGCAAATGGATAAAATTATGGCAACGATGAAAAATAATATTCCGCCGACTACGCCGGCCGTGACTGCTTTTTGTTTAACTCGAGCCGGTACGATGAATTTTACTTCTTCGCTACTTTCGTGGGTATTGTTGCTGTGAGCTATAACTCGTAGGAAATACGTCCGTCCGCCGACCATGTTTTTCACTGCAATGGCATACGAGCGATGAGAAAATTACGAAATGTGGTTACGAAAAAAAAAAACCACAAGTAATATTTAGTACGAAGGTTGAAAAAATTCGCGAAATGAAAATTGATTAATTTGAGCAGTGGGATATTTTCGAGAAAAATTTCAATGACAAAATTTTTTGCAAAATTCTTTACTCAACAAAAACCAAAAAAATTGAATACCTACCTAATTTTGAAAAAATACCTATCTCTACTGCAGAAAATTGAAAATAAAAATTCTCCAAAAAGACAGAAAAATTATTAGGCGACTTTCTTCACCAAAAATTTAAGCCATTTTCCGCGAAAAAATTACAACATTTTTTGCATTTTTTTTACTTTGATAAAATTGATGAATTTTATTTGTCGACTACAAAAAAAAAAAATCATTTTAATAAAATGAGGACAATTTTTATTCCAGAAAAGTCTAAAAATTTTATTATTCTAATAAAATTTCAAAAAGAAAGAAATTACAGCAAAAATTAAGAAAATTTCATTTCCGAAAATTATAAAAAAAATTACTCCAAAAAAATTGAGAAGTTTTTTTTCACAAAAAAAATAGGAGTTTTCTCCCAAACATAAAGTACAATTTTTCTGATGAATTTTTATTCGTTAACTACCTACAAAAAAAAAAATAATAAACAGTGATGCAAGCATCACGAACTTTCCGAATCAAAAAGTATTTTAAAAAATATTAACAAAAAAATATTTGTAAAAAAATCGGTCATCGAATATTATGTAAAAAAAATTGATTATCGAATATTTGTGAAAAAATCGACTATAAAAAATTTTTTATATTTAAAACGTCAGCAATTACACTGAAAAACGTTAAACATGACACAAAAATATTCGGCAAAATCACACTTGCTCCATTATTATTAATCGTGAAAAAATATCATGATGATGTAAACAAAACAACCATTCGAATACCCGTACATCTTATCATGAATAACAAAAATGCAAAGCATTGCTCAATGCGCATGTTAGGGAAAGGAGAGCAAACCGGTACACCCGCGGACATGTCCGGATATAGATAAACACTTGAACCGTTCCCTTTATCGACATCTAAAACGCGACAAATGTGAAACTCGACGATCTTTCGCATAAATCGTTCGTAAATTTTTTTCTATTCAACGTAAAGGCCCCAAATTCTTGCGTAGCCTTCGTTTATATAAACCACTACTCATCGCCGAATTTCAACGAGATATCTCAATTAGGGCGATTAGAATCGTGTTAACAAATTTTTCTGCACACACACACATACACACATACACACACACACACACACACACACACACACACACACACACATACATACATACGGAACATCATCTGGAAATTGTTGAAAACAAATTTGTACGAAGTCGAAATTTGTCTAAGTGCAATATTCGTGAAAACGCATTTCGCACCGAAAACAATACTTTCCTTACAACGCTACGCGCTGTTCGGAAAGTAAAAATGAGAGTCCTCATTTTAATTAAAAATAAAGAAAGAGACAAAAAATTTACTTATTCTAAAAAAATTTAAAAAACAAATTTTACTGCAAGAAATTGAGAAAAATTATTTTACTTCAAACAACAAACAAAAAATTCCAAAAATTGGAACAAAATTTTACTCCAAAAAATTACACATTAATTTCTTTCTTCCAAATAATTATGGTTTTTTCTACCAAAAAATCGATAAAAATTTTCGTTCATTTTTTTCACTTCAATAAAATTGAGAAATTTTTCATTCCAAAAAATTCCAACTTTTTTTTTAAAGTTGTAAAAATGTTATTTCAAAAAATTGAGAAAATTTCAATTCTATTTATTTTATTAAAAAAAAAAAAACTACAAAAGAATTGAATATTTATTTTTTCTTCAAAAAATTGATATTTTCTCTCCCCCCCCCCCTCCGCCTACCAAACAAACAATGATAACATTTTTCATTTTTTGCTCATTCTTTCACTTCAATAATATTGAGGAATTTTTTAATTTCATTCCAAAAAAACTAAGGACTTTTCGAAAAATAAAACAAATTCTTCAAAAAATGTTTTTTGTTTGAATCATTTAAGAGGTTTTTTCCTTTAAAAAACTAGAAAATTTCTACAAAAAATCAAGTCTTCTCTCTGAAAAAATTGACAAAATTTTTGCTCATTTTTTTACTTGTATACAAAAACATTGAGAAAATTTTCATTCCAAAAGATTGAAGATTTTTATGTGAAAAAACTTCCTCTTGAAAAAAATCAATTTTACTTTAATAATGAAAGGTTCAAGAACTTCTAGAATTAAATTTTAAAAATTCTACTTACAAAAAAAAATAAATAAATAAATAAAGGAAAATACACTTTATTAAAAAAAATTATTTACCTACTTATTTCACCAAAGAATTAAATTCAGCTTTCATTAAAAATTTTTAAAAAATGAAGAAAATTTTTTTAAAGTTTGAAATTCAAGACATTTCAAATTATTCTCGACATACCTATTTTTATTCAATTTTTATTAAAAATTGGACGCAATAATTTTCAATGCATTTTTTTGGAAAATAATACTTTCATTTTTTTTTCAACATTTTTAAATGAATTTCCAAAGAGTAAATTTTTTAAAAATTCCTTTACAATTAAAAAAAAAACTTCGATTTTTTTTTTGTTGAAAACATTACTTCTAAACAAAATTATTTTACTTTCGTCAAAACTCTAAATTTTTTTTCAAGAATAAAATTTCAATAGCATTTTGATATCGTATTTTCAAAAAATTTTCAAGCTCATAGTTTTCAAAAAAAAAAACCAGCTTTTTGAAATATTTAAAATTCAATTCATTAGAAAAATTACAATTTAAAAAAAATAAACCTAGATAGGTACTTTTTTTTAGAAAAATGTGGAGTTATTACAACTTTTTTTGGAAAAGTTCCTTTATAATTTCATCAAAATTTTTTAATAATTCTTGAGAAATGAATTTTTGAAAATTCTTGAAAAAATTTAATTCTACTTTGACCAAAACACATTAAAAATTTGAAAAATTAATTATCTTTGGAAAAAGTACACTCTCAATTTTTTTTGTTAATGAATCAACACGTTTGAAAAAATTTTGAAAATGAAATTGAGAAATTAACTTTTTATAAATCTCAGTTTTGAGAAATAAAAAATAATTATACGTAAGGAATCTACAAGAAAAATTAGATGTCTGACGTTTGATTAGGTAGGTACCTACATTTTAACAGTTTCAAAAAATTAAATTTTCGAAACGTTATCGAAAATTCTTCGACAGCTTAAAATTAATAGACATTGATCGATTTTGCAAAATTAAATATGATAGGTACGTTAAAATTTTTCGAAAATTCGACTTTTGACTTTTTTAGAAAATCTATACTCTCAAAATTAATTTAATTTGTTCCTTACGTATCTAATCGTACAAATTTTTTTTACATAATTTCAACCTTGAAAAGGTTTCAAAAATCCACAAAACGTATAAAATTCACAAAATACAGAGTGATTAAAACGCAACTCACCTAAAAACTTAGTATCATCCGACCTAATCTTATTCGACCTGGTCAGATCCTTCCAAACATCGTCGATCCTATACATAATGGTGTAATACTTGACCGTCTCGGGTCTCTCTTGAGGAGCTTCCCACGATATAACGAATCCAGCGTCGACCTCTTGCACGGTAACATTTCTCGGAGCACCCGGCCTCGGACCTACGAAAACACGCCAAAACCACGATATAGAAAATCCATCTAAACTAACTCACTAACACGACAAATCAACACTACATCTAGCGCGAGTCTACACAGGCCTACATACGAGTAACGTAAATTCTCATGCCATAAATAGACCTACGTTTTCTCTTATTTTCATTTCTCCTACGTTTGGTTATTTTTTTCCATTTCAAACGCTTACGCAAATAAAACGAACATAAAAGAGAAAAAACAAAACGACTCGTACTTACCTCTGACCGAATGAATAATAAAAGCTCCGAGGCTAGAGTCTGTAGGGAAAATTATGTTACTACAATCTAAAACATCTGCAAAAAAATATACCAGCCGTTCTAACTACCGTATACAAAGCGAAAATAATAAATAAACAGTACACAGAATGAAAAATATATAAATAAAAACATAACAAAAGCTAAAAATAAATTCCTAATGATTGTCGATTGCCTATCGGTTTATGTATCTGGGCATATCCTTTTTTTTTCTCTTTCTCCTTGGAGAAATGCCAAAGTACTTTGGGTGAGTTCGAAGCATTTTTTATTTTCAATTATTGGCTTATTTTTTCCCTTTCAGAAAAAATCCATCTAGTTATGCTCGTACCAGCAGAAGGTTATCAAAGGACATGCGTTTTAGTCATTATGATAATATGATAGAATATAACAAGAACTGTTCCTAAGAAATTGACTTCTCTGCTCCCTCCAGTATACAGGGTGTCCTAGGAGCGGTAGATTTTTTTCGAGATTTGAATTTAACTGAGGGTAAGTAACAAAAAACTTCATAAGCACATGATGCCTATCTCTGTAAATAAAGGAGTTACAGAGGTTTCAAAATTGCTATTTTTCAAGCAAAACGAACTGGCAACACTGAATTCGAAGAAATTTTCGATCCTGTCATTGGATAGCACTTTAAAAATGCAAAATAACTTCTAATTGCATTGGGATGCCTATCTTTGAAATTGAAGGAGTCATAGCAACGAGAAATGCTTGCATTGCTTTTTTGAATTCATTGAAGGCCACTGAGAAGGCTTGAAAATTGCAAAATTTCTCAACACAATATATGAAACAAGTGTAACTTTTTGAGGGGAACAAAACAAGTTTTATGGAAAATTGGTCTATCCTTGAAAATGAAGGCGCTACAGAGTCTCAAACTACAAAAATACTGATTAAAAAAAATTGTAGTACCCTTCGATTGCAAAAATGAACAAAATGAAGAGGAAGGAGGGGTCCAATCGAAATTTTTGTAATAACTAAAATTATTCCAAAGACCTCAATCTACAACTTTTGTTTGAAAATTTTTTCAATTCAGGCCTTACGTTCGGAGGAGGTGAGATTTTTTTAGAAGGGGTGGATCCTCGAAATTCATGCATTGGACACAGAAGAATTGAAAATTGCAAAATTTCTCAACACAATATATGAAATGAGCGTAACTTTTTGAGAGGAAAAAAACAAGTTTTATGGAAATTTGGTCTATCCTTGAAAATGAAGGCGCTACAGAGTCTCAAACTTTAAAAATACTATTAAAAAAAAAATTTACAGCACCTTTGATTGCAAAGATGGACGAAATGAAGGGGAAGGAGGGGTCCAATCGAAATTTTTGTAATAACCAAAATTATTCCAATGATCTCAATCTACAACTTTTGTTTAAATTTTTTTTTCAATTGAGGCCTTAGGTTCAGAGATAGGGAGATTTTTTTAGAAGGGGTGGATCCTCGAAAAAAGAAAATATTAAAAAAATGGCATATTCGCTCAATTTTTAATCGAATCAGGTCAAATCGCAATCAAATTGTTCTCTTCTTGACTGCATTTCGAGGCAAAGGGGACATCGAGGTGACTACAAGCTGGACATTCAATATTCAAATATGATTTCCATACGTATTTTGTAAAATTGGAGCGAAGGGAGTGGTCCAATCGAAATTTTTGTAATAATAAAAATTATTCAAAACAACTAAATCTACAACTTTTGTTTGAAAATTTTTTCAATTCTAGCTTCGAGTACAAAAATAGGGAGATTTTTTTGAAAAAGAGACGAACATTCACCACTCTTGGTACACCCTGTATAATTCTATAGATTCATAAATAATTCAATCCCAAAACGACGCAACATTGCTAAAAGAATTTCCCTAATAACCAATACAATAGGTTTTTAATTCTCTTCAACGTGCTTCGGACTACGAATACAAAAAATACGCCTTCAAACGGTAGACTAGACGCGTCGCTGCGCATGGTTCGATAGAGAGAAAAAAAATTTCAAAAGAGAAGCATTAAAATTCGACATTATGTGTTTTACAATTGTACGAGTAATCGACGTAAAAAAAAATCGACAAGCGATCTACTCTATTTGAACGAAAGAGTAAAAAAAACACAATGCTCGAGCTCGTGTAACATTTTGAAAAAAGCGTCGCGTCGATTATTCTTAAAAGCAGTCCATTTGACGTATTTTGCTATTTTTTGCCTCGAATACGACGACGATTCCGTGCATCGGTGTGCCATTGTAAAAATGCACAAGCATCGTATAGTACCTACGGTAAAATTTTATATTGTTTTGCAATTCCAATTTCGAGCGACACGACAAATGAGAGAAAAAATAATAAAAAACCAAGCGTATAGGAAACTTTTGCTCAAAGGCGGCCAAAAAAGCAGCTACACGAGTTAACGCTGCGGCCCTTACCATCGGCGGGGGGTGATGTAAAACTACTTATTGGATTGTTAGGCTTAGGCTTTTCGGAGCTCGGTAAAGAGGACTTGTCTTCATCTGTGGTGAAAATTGCAATATTATTAGTTTATAGATGGTTTTTCACATGCCGAAGAAAATTTCGCGTCAAATAGAAAAGAGGTGAGTATAATAAATATATGTATAGAATGATATACGTATTGTGAGCATGCTGATTAGTTTTTTTTTTCAGCACATGCTAAACCTCCTCTTTTCGTAATTATTGATGTTATCAAGATTCCAAAAAATTAGATCGTAATTCGTAATAGAAGATAAAATTATTTTAGAAGTGCCTTTTTGGTATACCTAGTGTTCTAGCGGTAATTATTTTACTGAGCATTCCGTCTCCGAGGGCGTTTTTACCGACTACTTGAAATTCGTACGTAGTCGATGGTTTTAAATTTGATATCGTAGTGAAAGTATTGCCTTGTGGAATCACCGGTATCCTTGACCAATCCGAAACGCCGGCTTCGCGATACCTGTAACATTAAAAAATTTCTAGGCGTTAGAAATTATTACGAAATGAACGACGTTGCAAAAGGTTTGTGGAAGTGTTTCCCACGTTGATCAATATTTTATTTTGCCTTGGTGATGACGATGCAGCAACCAGAATGACAATGATGATGACCCTTTCACCGAAAGTAGAATTTCCAGGTCATTTTTTAAAATCTGGGCAGTTAAGTATTACCTAGGCATTTTCTTTTGAAGAAATTAATTTGTAAAACAAATTAAAATTTAAAAAAAAAATTGAGAAAAATTCACAAAATTATTTGAACAAAACTAAGTAAAAAATAGATAGAATTTTTCAAAGTCGTCTCATAATTATTTTTAAAAAATATTTAAAATTAATTTAAAATTAATTTTTAAAATATAAAAATGAAGTTCATTTTCTGAAATTTCTTTTAAAAATATCATTTAAAAATTTGGACAATACAACCAAGCATAACTTGATGAAAATTAAAATTGTATTTAAAAAAATTCCATAAAACTATTTAAAAAAAGTATTAGGTAGGAATTCAAAAATTCATTTTCATTTAAAAAAAAAACTGTCTTTCAAAAATCAAAAAATTCAAAACTTTTTTTTTGAAAAATTAATTTAAAAAAATTTGATAAAATTAAAAAAATTAACAAGACGTTCAACTTCATGGAAATTAAAATTGAATTTTCAAAATCCAAAATATCTAAATAATAATTATTATTATTACCCAGGTAGGTATTTATATTTATAATCATTTTTTGAAAATGTGTCCCCTTTTACTTTTATTTAAAAAAAAAACTTATCCATCTCAAAAAAGGGAAAAATTGAAAAAAAAAATTATAGGTACGCATTTCTTCAAAAAAAAAAAAAAATTAATTTTGTAAAAAACTCCAAAGAAACTTCCTCTAAAATTTGGAAAAAATTTATGAGAATTAATTTTCATAAATTTGAAAATGAATACCTACCTACCAATTTTTTCAATTTATTAAAGAAAGTTGACAAAAATAATGAAAACCAATTTTTTCCAAATGGAATTTTGTAAAAGAAATGAACAGACCTTTTTTTCTAACTTCAAAGAGTTATCTAATAAAAAAATTAATTTGATAAGTTTCAAAAAATTTGGAAAAATGAAAAAAAAAACATTCAGGGTACCTTAATGAAGATGGAAACTAGAATAATTTCCAAAATACGAACAAAACTTTTGAAAACAGGGATTCAAAAAATTTCTAATTATAAATTGAAAAAAATTATACCTAAAGTCGAAAAAAGTGAAAGAAACTGAGAACATATTTTTTTTCGAAATTTGAAAAAGTAATCAACCAAACAACTTGATTTTATATGAAAAAATTCAAAAACCGACCTCCAAAATTTGGGAAAATAATAATCCAGAATTATTATTCAAACAAAAAAATAATAAATAAAAAATAATGTAAAAAATTTCAAAAACGTTGAAAATATTCAAAAATATTATCAAGTGAGTAGTAAAGTCATATTTTATAAAATTGCAGAAAACTAAAAAAAAAAGTAGGTGTTCAAAATATAATTGAGAGTTTATAAAAAAAACTGGTATAAAAAAGTCAAATACTCGAAGAAATTTGAACAAAACTATGAGCAAGAGTACAACCATAATTTTACTAAAAATTTGAAGAAACTATACCAAATAATAAGTTCTACACAATTACATATATTTTTTGAAAAATCATCTTCTCAAACTCAAGGAAAATTTAATGATAGGTACTTATTTCTTATTTAGGTATAATTTTTAATCGACTGGAAAAAAAAATCAAAAATGAATTTAAAAATTCATTTCAAAAATGCTGCAAAATCAATTCGCAAAAAGTCATAAAATTCATTTTTTTTAAAATCAAAAATGTCACACTTTGTTGAATTGAAAAAAAAAAAAAAAAAAAAAAAAAAAAAATAGAAAACAATTTTAACCTCATACACATTTTAAAAAATTATCTTATCAAAATTATGAATATATTCGTTTCAAAAAAAATCATGCAAGAAAGTTTTGAGAATTCATTTAAAAAAAAAAAAAAATCAAATTCGATAAATTTTCATTTATTTTTTTTTTGCAAAATAGGTAATTATATTAAATTATTAGATTTTTTTTTGTTTTTTTTATGAATTTTAAAATCGAAAACCCGATTTTATTTTTCAAAATTAAAAAACCATTTGATTTTTTTCAAAATTGAAATAAATTTTAAATAAAAAAAAATCGAAAAAATTGATAATTTTTTTCTAATAAAATAAAAAAAAATGATCATAAACATTTTGTAGGTAAATTTATTTGAAAAACATTTACGAAAATAATTTTTTTTGAAAAAATTTGAATTGATCAGAAAAAAATGTTTGACAAATTTTATTGAATAATATTATAAATTTGTAAACTTGTAATTTTCCCAAAAAAAAAAAATTGTATTTATAAAGAATAATAATTAATTTCGGGCTTTTGTGATAACGTGTACCTAATCGGACGTGTGTTGATGCGTTAATTCTACTCGTAAAGAACTAGTTTTGTGAACAGTTAATTTTCTATTTATCAAATACCTTATCATTTTGTGCGTACTTCAAGATACTGTGCCATCTATAACACAGTAAGTACTTCGACCGGTCTCAGCTAGACTGAGCCGGTAATATGAATAATATAAAGACTACACCTCCTAACAACACCACTGATACTGACTACAGATCAAATGGTGTACCTAAACCAAAATCCTTCTCATCCGTCGTACAAACAGAAAATTTTCCAAAGAAAGATCAAGCCATAATCTTTCCACTTCTACCTGGATGCGATGCATCGTACTATGCCGAAAAAATGGCCCTCAAAATTGGTACTGCAAATATTTTACATTGCGGAGTGATTTCAGAAAAACGAGTCAGAATGTATCTTAAAACAAAAGAAATTGCACAAAATTTCCTTGAAACTGATGGCTCGTTAGAAATTGACAGAAAAAAAGTCTTTGCCAGACCTTACGTTACGAATAACAAGAAGATAATAATATCGAACGTTCCTCCTCACGTTCCGCATAACATCGTTCTAAACCTTATCACTTCTCTCGGAGCCGTACCTGCAACCGGGATTAAATTTCTCCATCTTACAATGAAAGAAAACCTGCGTTCAATTTTATCGGAAAGAAGATCGATTTTCATAACCGAACAAACTGCTAATAAACTACCTACCTCGGCAACAATCGAATACGAAGACGACCAATACAGAATATTTTTCAACGACGCAATAGTAAAATGTTTCATATGCCATCAAACAGGGCACAATACAAAACAATGCACATACAACTATGATAACGCCGAACAAACTGAAAATGAAAAATCGGACGATGTATTAGACCTCACAATAAACGAACCCAAAGAAACCATGGAAGAAGATATATTGACGCCTGAAAATGAAGCAGCAGCAACCTCTCAAACTAATGACGAAAATACACAAGTTATTATCACTGATGTTACAGATAACCTCGCATCTGAAAACAAAAAAAGACCTTTGTCCCTCGACGGATCATCTAGCAGTTCCTACCAACCAAGTTTAGACAACATACATGAAAATCTACCTTCGCAACCTGCAAAAAAATTGACTGGACCAGAAAAGAAAAAACCTAAAACTGACGATGATGAAGAAAAAAATATACCCACCTCAATCAAAGAACTTCTCAAATCAATGGAAGATAATTTTAATCAAAATAAAGATAAATATCCAATCTCGTTCGCAAACTTTGGAGTTTTACTTGAAATGGTTAAAAGTCATAAAGAACCCATACCGACTGTCATGGAATTTACCAACGATTTACATGGTATCATAAACATCATCGAAGAAAATTACAAATTTTTAACAACACGGACCATGAAAACAAGATTCACAAAGCTGAAGAATAAAATTAAAAACCACCTCAACCTCAAGAACAATGATGATGGATCAGGTTCCGAGTCTAACTCTGATGAGTTTCAATCTTTGTAATATTTTTTACTCATTTTCATGTTACTCGTAATATGTAGGTAGATACCTATTTTCTTAGATATCCTGTTGTAATGTACCTACTTAACTCGTATTTTTTTTTTTTTTTTTTTTTTTTTTTATAGTTAATTTGCACATAGGTACCTACACACGTTATAAACATTCCCCAAACTGAAAAAAAAAAAAAAAAAAAAAAAAAAATCATGGCTTTGACACTTTTAAATTGGAATTGTAATGGAATTTATTCCAAATATGAAAATTTTCAACTGCTACTCAAAAAATATAATCCCGACATTATTCTTTTACAAGAAACAAACCTTCGTAAAACTCAAAAATTCAATTTGAAAAATTATCAAACTTACAGAAAAGAACTAGACAATATGGAACGTGCTCATGGAGGCGTTATCATATCCATTAAAAATTCCATTATGCATTCTCAAATTCAACTCCAATCTAATTTACAAGCAATCGCAATATCACTAAATTTCAAAAACAAACCAATTATCTTATGCTGTATGTATCTACCTCCTAATCTAAATATTGTCGAACAAGACATACAATCAATTCTTAATCAACTCCCATCTCCTTTTCTTATCACAGGTGATCTAAACTGCCACAGCCCCCTTTGGGGTTGTCAATATACAAACACCAAAGGCAAAATAATTGAAAAAATCCTAGAACAAGACAACATTTCATTATTCAATATTGAAGAGCCAACCCACTTCAGTGCATCTCATAACTCTTGGTCAACTATAGACATGCTCTTAGGATCTTCCTCTTTAGCAGATTCTTTACAAGTTTTTCACAACGATGACTTAGCAGGCAGCGACCATGTTCCTCAAATTGTACAATTTCATGACCCCTCTCTTCCTAATGAACACAATACAACCCCACCTCCTAGATGGAATTTCAAAAAAGCAAACTGGCAAAAGTTCAATGAATTATGCCTAACCTTTCCTGAAATTGATTTCAATCAAAACATTGACAATATTGTCGAAATCTTTTGTAATAAAATCCTAGATTTTGCCGACCAGTCCATTCCTAAAATTCAATATTCAAATCGTAAAACTGTCCCCTGGTGGTCAGAAGACTGCGCTACTGCCATCCGAAATAGAAGAAAAGCCTTAAAAGCATTGAAAAGAAACCCTTCAGAGAATAATCTTCTTAATTACCGCAAACATCGAGCAAAAGCTCAATACACTATAAAACAAGCAAAAAAGAAATCTTGGAATACTTTCATTTCCAGCATTAACCAAAATACTCCTACCACTAAATTATGGTCTAAAATAAGAAAATTAGGTATCAAAAATTTCAATCTCTCTCCAAAATGTATCCAAATCGACAACTCCCCAAACTACAATCCAAATGAAATTGCTGAAGCTTTTGCTCAGTCTTTTACTAAAATTGCAAGTGACGATGTCCAAGACCCTAATTTTATTGTATATAAACAAAATATTGACACATCTCTCCATATTCAAGAAGCTTCCGATGAACGATACAATTCTCCCATAAATATGGAAGAACTATCATCTGCCTTAGCTAGCATTAACAACTCGGCTCCTGGGCCTGATTTGTTTTACTCCCAATTTATCAAACATGCTCCAGAAAATATTACCTTAATACTTTTACAAATCTTCAACAAAATTTGGACAACTCATGAATTTCCTTCATCATGGGGCACTGCAATAATCCTACCATTCTTAAAACCAGGTAAAAATCCATTTGACATCGACAATTATCGCCCTATTTCATTAACATCAAACTTATGTAAACTCTTTGAAAAAATTGTGAACAAACGTTTACTATGGATTCTAGAATCAAAAAACATCCTCTCCCCCGCACAATGCGGTTTTCGCCCCTCCAGATCTACAATCCATCAACTCGCCTACATTAACTCAGAAATCAACAAATCGATAGAAAACAAAACACACTTCCTAGCTATATTCTATGACATCAACAAAGCATTTGACACCATATGGAAATTCAAAATTATCAAATCCCTACTCTCTTGGAATATTCAAGGCAACATGATTCATTTTATTATAAATTTTCTTCAAAACAGACGTTTCCGAGTGAAAATATCCGATACTCTCTCAAGTGAATACACACTTCTAAATGGTGTTCCTCAAGGCACTGTACTAAGTCCCACCCTTTTCATCGTAGGAATTAATGACCTGATTGAAAAAATCCCTCGTCCCATCCTTAAATCACTTTTTGCAGACGATCTATGCATATTTATTTCCTGTTGTAATATTCAATTAGGAGAATCACTTTTACAAGAAGCAACTAATATATTATCCTCCTGGTCTATTAAAAATGGGCTTAAATTCTCACAAACTAAATCTAATACCATACACATCTGTAAACGCTACAAGTGTCCTCGCACATTGAACATTCACCTCAATGATTCTCAAATACCTATCTCGAACTCTACAAAATACCTAGGCATAACTTTTGACAACAATTTATCTTGGACTTCTCATATAGATGAAATACGAAATAAATGCTTTAAAAAACTCAACATAGTAAAGAAACTTTCCCACACCACTTATGGATCTGATCGAAACACATTATTAAAACTTTATCGCTCAATAATTCGTCCTGTTATAGATTACGGCTGTATCACTTATAATAAAGCACCTCCTACTCGTCTTGACAAACTAAACACTATCCAAAACACATCCATAAGAATCGCCACAGGTGCATTTAGAACTACTCCCACAGTCAGCCTTCTTAACGATGCAGCAGAATGCCCTTTAAATATACGTAGATATTTCATCTCAACTCTATCCTTCCTCAACATAAAAGCCAACCCAAATTTTAAATCAAAACTTCATCATATTTTACCTATACAATCATTCCCAGAAAATCTCAGGACATTAATTCAATCTGTAGACTCAAATACCTTATCTATTCACCACAATCCAATAAACCTTATACCCCCATGGCAAACATATAACCCAACAATTGACATATCCTTGACTAAATTTAGTAAAAAAGAAACAAACCAAATAATCTTCAAAAAAAATTTTCAAGAATTATTAAATAAATACCACAATTTTTCTCATCTTTATACAGATGGATCAAAAACTGAACATTCTGTAGGATGTGCAGTAATCCACAATGATACTACCATATCAGTAGCTTTACCCCACACTTTTTCTATATTATCAGCTGAACTGTATGCAATTAAAACCGCTATTATTTACATAAAAGACTTCTCATTACAAAACAGTATCATTTTTACCGACTCTCTTTCTGCTCTTTTATCTATAAATAACTTTAGATCAAAATACGCCCACCCCATATTACAAGAAATTATAAATCTTCTCCTTAATCAAAATAACACTATCATACTTTGCTGGATCCCCTCACACACTCAAATAGAAGGCAACGAAGCAGCCGATTCTTCAGCTAAACATGCTCACCGTACCCTTCCCATAGCAAACATTCCTATTCCTCTATCAGACCTCAAACTATTTGTAAAAAACATGATGAAACATGAATTTCAAAATTTCTGGTCAACTATTCCCATTTCTAACAAATTAAAATTTATAAAAAACACAGTTGACCCATGGTATACTTCCGAACAACCTTCCCGACGCTCAGAAACAATTCTCACTCGTCTAAGAACGGGTCATTCTCTCCTTACTCACCAACACCTTTTTCTAAAACAACCTCCTCCGATATGTACTAATTGCAACGTTCCTATTAACATTCCCCATATTCTTATCGATTGTCCTAAATATCACCAAGCCCGAAACACCTACCTCGACGGAAATCTACAAAACATCCTCTCAGATAATCAAAACAACATCGAAAAACTTCTCCAATTCATAAAAATCACCCATCTAAACAAACTTTTATAATTACCTTTACCTTAATTTTTAAGCATGTAAATAAATTAACTTCTAATATATACACTTAATACTTACATACTATCCTAATCTTAAGAATGTGCCTCTAAGCATAGTACTTGTATATGGCACAATAAATGAAAAAAAAAAAAAAAAAAAAAAAAATAATTAATTTCAAAAATTGATTTTTTTTTAAGTGAAAAAATAGATAGGGTTGTCGAGGAGCCAAACCAGGCACGGAACAAATGTCATTTTGGGCCCTTTTTCAAGAGGCTTGTTGATTTTTTTTTTTAGTGATGGAATTTTGTTAGGCACTGATATCTAAGTACACTAAATTTGAAAAATTGCCCTCATTCTCCCCCTTTTTCGACCAATTTGATTGGAAATAAACTAAGAAATTTTTTAAAAAAATGTGATGAATTGGAACATAGACTAAAAAAAATCATTTCTGTAAAATTTGTATACAATTTAGGTATTTTCAACAATAAAAATGAAAAAATCATTCCCCATAAATTTTTTTTATTGAAAATTTTTTTAAAAAGAATTTGCCATTTTTTGACTTTATACATTTTTCTTGGACACAGCTGCACGTTCGAATAGAATACTAGATCCGAATTCCATATTTTCAAGACCCCCCCCCCCCCTCTAAAAATACTAAAAACTGTAGAAAATTAATAAACGTACGTAATTTCCTTCATCCCTTCTACTACTTAACCGAATACTTCTAATATTTCTCATATTTGATGGACATCACTCACCATATCGTGTAGTCTTGTTTATAATCAGGCCCGCCACTATATCCTGGTAACCAGTACACGGTGGCAGTAAATGCAGTCGTATTTGCGCTTATATTATATGGAGCATGTGGTTGTGTTCCTTCTACAACCAGTTGAGTAGATGCGGTAATAGTGGCGACATCGTTGCTAGCTATACATAAATAACTTCCGAAATCAGTTCGTCTCAGCCCATCGATGGTGATATTTCCGCCGGAAATACGGACTCGGTTTTTAGGCAGTGGTTGGCCGTCTTTCTGCAAAAAAAAAAAATAAGAAGAAGAATTGAGTCTCGTACGAGACTAATTCCAACGAAGAAGCTTCGATATATGACATAGGTAGAGGTAGGTACTTACTCTTTGCCATTCGATTTTGGGTTTTTGAGTGCCTTCGGCCTCTTGAGCATCACAGTACATATCGACAGTTTCGCCTACTTTCCTCAAGTAGTGCTTTTCAGGTTCCAGCGTAAAGTTAGGCGGTTTTCTCACCAATACTTCCATATGACCGGATGAGCCTTGGGTACCTTGCGCGTTGTAAGGTGTGCAAGTGTATCTTCCTTGGTGGTTTTGGTTCACCTAGATTACCAAACATATTCACATTCCATTAAAACCATCAATATTGATTTTTTTTTTTCGTGCCTGGTTATCTCATCATGCAAATAGTTTTATGCACTCACCCTGGTGAAAAGTAACGATCCGTTATTCATCACGATGATATCCTTAGTCTGATACGGTTCCAATAAACGTTTATCTTTCGTCCACGTAACATATTGCAATGGAGGATTAGCCTTAATATGACACTGTACAACGCCGCCTAATCTAAAAGGTAAATACTGAATGGAAGGTGTGTAAGTTACTTTTGCAGGATCTGCGAAACAATACAGAGAGAAAAACTCCAGAAATTATTTTTCCATTCAAATTAATATCTATTAATCCAGCTCTCTCTCGAGTTAATACGTACATTCCACATTTAGATATGCCGATGCAACCTGAGGATCACCGATACCATTGCTGACTTCGCATTTGTACAGGCCAGAATCGTCTCCGCTGACTGGATTTATAACGAGGACGCCGTCTTTTTTCAGGGTTATCCTGGTGTCCAATGAGGCAACTTCTCGAACTGGTACTCCATCTTTGTACCATGTTACCGTCAGATTGCCAGGTAACGCTTTCGCTGCGCAAGGGAATTCCAACCTTTCTCCTTCCAGTTTGGTTTGATTGGTCGGGGGCGTCATAATCACAGCGGCACCTTGAACGAGATAAATTGTACATATGAGATGGAGGGAAAAAATTATACTTTCCAGGGGAAAAAAAATGATAAGTATATTTTTCATGTATATTTTTTATGGGAGGAGATCAAGAATTTTTCGTGAGATTTTTAATATTGGAGATTATTTTAAAGAAAATTATCTTTCAAAATTTTCAGAAAAAATTTTTCTCAGATTTTTTTTTTACGAAACCGAGGACACTATATTTTATTAATTTTATTTTTGGGTGATTTTTTCCTGAAATAATTTTTTTTCAGTTTTTTCTCGGAAGAAATTTTTTTTTTCCAAAGAATTTTGATTAATTCATTCATTCAACAGTCCATGCCATAGATTGGAAATCATTAATTCAACCAAGCTTCACTATATATACCAGGCATAGAGACAGAAGAGCCAGTAAAACACCGATCCAATTTTCAAGAAACCCACCCATCCAATCAGCCAGCACCTCGAGCGTTGATCCGAAATGCACACGCATTATCACATCTGGATCTGGCTTCCGTTTCAGTCTCTATATCTCTATGCAGTTTGACGTCTACTTAATTAAAATATCCGATTTCGTTTCCTCTCTAACCCATGTCCTAGACCACCTCTATGTATAATCTGGACGTTTCACATGCACATTGCTCAAGGGTATTAATCGGGTATCGCGTGGGTAATTATAATGTTCCAATTTATACACGTCATGTGAGCCCTTAGAACTACAGATATAACCTATCAGCCGTCAAATCCACATTACCATAACTACATACATATAGGGTGTCTCAGTTAAGAATATGCTACCTTTCAACCGACAAATAGGCAACCTATTTTGGTAATTTGTATAGAATGCAGATATGTTTGCCTGAGCTTGAGCGTACTACTGAAGGAATTGAAATGCAGCCTATGAAAATTTTTAGTAACTTTTTTTTCAATTGAAAAAATTCAAAATTCAAAAGAATTCAAATGAGAATTTGGAAAACCTAAGATGGTTGAAAATTTTAAAGTTAATTCAAAATTTTGAAAATTTAAAATTTAAAATTGGGAAAAAATTGATGCCTATTGAGAATTGGAAAAATTAAAGTTGGAAATATTCAAAATTTAGATCAAAATTAATGCAGATAAAAAAATCTAAAAAAACATTGAAACAAACTGCAAAGTGAGACAATGGACAATTTAGAAAAATGGAAAAGTTGTTAATTAAAAAAATTCAAAATTAGGTACCACAAAAAAAAAAAAATGGAATAAGTGAAAATTGAAAAGACGTTGAAAATTTGAAAAATTGGAAACTTTACAATTCAAAAAATTATTAATAATTTTCGGAGTTAAAAACTGAGGGAAAATGGACTATTTTTCAAGAATGGAAAAAATGTACAGTTGGAAATAATGTATTCAAAATAAAAAATTGTAAGGAATCGAATAATTGAAAAATAAATAAATAAATAAAAAATAATAGAATTGAAAATTGAGAAAAACCATAGATTAACCTAATCTATGGAAAAACGAATAAAGTTGACAATTAAAAAAGAAATATCAAAATTGATAAAAATTTGAAATATTCATACTTAATTGAAAACAAATTGTAAACAATTCACGGCCAAAAAAGAAAAAGAAAAAAGTAAAATAAAAATAACCAAAAAATGGAAAATTTATTGAAAATGATAAGGAGAGGGGCAGTGAAAACAGACCTTTGAAAAAAAAACAGAATTCAAAACTGACTATCAAAGAAAGTTCTGAAAATTTAAACATTGAGTTAAATTAGATACCTAGCCTATAAATTATCAAAAAAAAAAAAAAAAAATTAAATGAAAAATTTCGAAATTGAAAAAAATAAAAATTGTCGGAATATTTTATAAAATAATAATGAAGTTGGTAAAAATTAAAAAATCGATAATGTGAAAGAAAGACATTAATTCATTTTTTTTAATCATTGAGAATTTCGAAAATAAATAAATAAATAAATGTAAGTTGATCGTCAATTTAAAAGAATATAAAATTATGGAAAAATAGAAAATTGACAATTGAAAAAATTAAAAGACCGATACAATTTTTATAAACATTAATAGCTTTGAAAATTAAAAAAAAAATGAAAATTCAAGAAAGTAGAGAAGCTGATAAATCATTTGATTATAATATAAAGTTTGAAAAATTGATTTGTAAAAAATTTACAATAATTGAAAAAACTTCAAGTGAATAAAATTAAAGTTGTAAAATTAACAAAAATTAAAAAAAAAAAACATGAAAAAAATAAAGAACTGAAGAATTGGAGGAACTGATATTTGATTTGAAAAAATTCAAAAACAGAAAAATCAATCGAATGCAGAATTCAAAATTGGTAAAAATTGACAGTTCAAAAAATCAAAATTTCGGAGAATTAGAAAAATCAGCAGTTATAAAAATAAATATTAAAATTGATGAAATTTTCATTTAAAAAAACCTAAAATTGAAAAAAAAACATCAACATTTAAAGAGAAATAAAATGAAAGTACCTAGGTAAGAGAAAATTTCTAAAAAAAAAAAATTAAAATTAAAATTAAAAACTCAGATCAAAAATTTAGATTTTTTTGAAAAATTGAAAGATTTTTTCCCGAAATTTTCAAACAAAATTTCTCCAAAAATTGAGATTTTCCTCAAATTTTTTTTAAAAAATCGGTAAAAAAAGTAAATAAAAAATAATAATAACAGGTAGATAACTAAATTTTATTACCCTCTAAAAAAAATTAAGATATTTATTTTGAGAAAATAATAGCAATTTTTTTCTGCAAAAGAATTACCTTTTTTTTTCAGAAAAAATTGAGAAACATTTTCATTATGTAAGTGGGTATATAAAAAATCAAAAAAATAATTTTTTACTCCAAAAATTGAGAAATTTTCTTCTCAAAACAAGTTGAATTTTTTTTGAGAAGAAATAATAGACTAAAAATGAAGATTTCCCAAAGAAGTTGAGGGATGAGGATGAGTAAGGGATTTTTCTCAAAAATTGATTTGTTTTTAGAACACTAAATTCAAAGAGATAAAAAAATTATTATTATTTTTTTTTTTAAATGAATAAAACAGATTTTTTCTCTTCAAAAAAATGTTTTTTTTTTCAAAAACTAGTAAAAAATTTTTGTGTTTGAAAATTGGAGAAAAATTTTTACTCCAAAAAAATCGAATTAAATGATCATTTTCTTTAAAATTTAGAAAAGACTGTGTAAGTATCTCTATCTACCTCTAAAAAATCGAGAAACTGCAAGTATTATTTTCTAAAAAAAATGAGATTTTCCCCCTTTTACTTCAAAAATTAAAAAAAAAAAATTGAAATGTTATTGTCCCAAGAAAAATCCGAATCCACCCAAAAAAGTCTAAAAAAGCTTCTTTTGTAAAAAAATGTAAGAATATTTTTTTAAAACGGTGATTTCAATACTTATTTGATTTTTACATTTTCACAGTTTGCTAAGATGCAGCTCGATGCTCGCATTCCCAAAGTTAGTGCTAAGTAACGTAAGTTGATTTCCCCCCCCTCCCCCACGATCAAGGCCAGTTTGATGCCCAATCAAAAAAATAAAATTTTAGTGACATCACTGCTTATTGATATCTTGCAGGTTTTATTTTTTCATTTGCTTTTCCATTCTAATACAAAATGCTAATTCTTTCAATTTTGCAAGCTGCAACCTAGGTTCTTCAATAGGATGGTTAGGCAAATATATCTACTAGGGTGGCCCTTATTTTACCTTTTTCGACTTTTTAAATGTCTTACCCCCCAAAGTGTGTTCATTTTATGAGAAAATAATTCCCTATTTTTTATTTTTTCCCTAACTGAATTTTAACCCGTGCCGGGTCACCCCCCCCCCTTTTTTGGAAAAATGAAAAAAATTCACCGATTTTCAAAATCTTGCACTTTTTTGGAGATAACCCATCAAAGTTGTTCCTTGTCATGAGAATGAACTCCCAATTTTTTATTTTCCCCCCAACTTAATTTTAAGTGGTACCTGGGGGCTCCCCTAATTTTTCAAAAAAATCAAAAACAAGAAAATTGAGCAAAATCGTTCCTTTTAGCATTTCAAGTTGTTGCATTTCGTAAAAGAAAAATTCCCTATTTTTCATTTTCCCCCTGACTCAGTTTTAAGTGGACCCCATTAAAAAATTGGGAGTTCATTCTCATGACAAGGAACAACTTTGATGGGTTATCTCCAAAAAAGTGCAAGATTTTGAAAATCGGTGAATTTTTTTCATTTTTCCAAAAAAGGGGGGAGGGGTGACCCGGCACGGGTTAAAATTCAGTTAGGGAAAAAATAAAAAATAGGGAATTATTTTCTCATAAAATGAACACACTTGGGGGGGGGGGGGTAAGACATTTAAAAAGCCGAAAAAGGTAAAATAAGGGCAACCCTAATATCTACACATCGTAAAAACAAATCTTCTACTTACCTATGTTAAGGTAAAAATACTCACAACTAATCCCAAGACCCCCTGTACGACTCCACATACCCTCCCAATATTAAAAACACCGCCAAACTCACCAGCAATAATAACTCGAGCCGTATGACTAATCTGCCCTTCTCCATTACGAGCGATACACGTATAATCTCCGATATCTTCGTTCCTTATACTCGATATCCTGAGCTCGGTGCCATCGTTGAAAATACCAGTCGTCGTCGAAGGATCAACAGGATGCTCGTTTTTGAACCACACTATCTCCGGAGCCGGTGTACCATCAGCTTGGCAATTCAGTATAATAGCATCGCCTATATTCACATAAATTATCTCCTCCGGCGTGACCACGAATCGAGGCGGGGCTAAGGACACAAAAAAGCACATCGTATAAATTAATTAAATCCCGCATCGAACTTTCTGCATACCTTAAAAACGTACGAGCTATAAAAAGTTGAACGAACAAAAAACAGAAAAAAAAAACATAGAAAAAAAAATGGTAAAAGAAGGCAAATCTGCGAACAGCTCAGCTCGCCTAAATCAAACATAAATCTAAAATACGTACTAAAAACCCGGCCAAGGAAGGAAAAAAAACCTCGTCTATAGTACCTAATAAGCTCTCGAGGGAAATAAAAGTCAGGTGTTTTTGGCGCATTACGTAACTGAAAAATTTTACTATAAGAACACTACTCTGCCGATTCCGACGACTTGGGATCCGCAGCCCTCTCCCTCTCCCCTCCCCCTGAATCCTGCTCTCTTTACACATACGATGCTCTAGAGCAGCGCACTCATTCCATATATCTGTCTTTCTCGCACTGCCCCAATTTTCTCATCGTCGTACACCCAGCAACGTATACTCGTAGTATAGGTAACCTGCGAAGGCAGGGCAGGCACCTCTACCTACCAACGTATCCGCCGCCATCGCCACACACACCGACCGAATTCGTATCTATTACGTAGATATTTTCATTTCGTTTTTATTTTCCGTTACTGCCGTCACTTTTGCACCATATTTTTTAAACGAAACTCATATTTTCGACGCGCCCGTAAACTACTCCTCGCCTATATATCGTCGAGATGCGTTTTTATTTCATTTATATACTCTACCTCGCGCCCAACCACCGCCCCTTCGACCCCTCCCTCATCCTCACGTCATCCCTCGACCGGCTCTCGCAACTCTTTACACGCGCGTTCGCGTTTTTCTTTCTCAACCAACCCCCTCAGGCCTTTTTGATCGGCTTCGCCGCCGTATCTTTCTCCTATATATATATATATATATATATACTACATAAATGTTGTTATTTTTATTTGGTAATATTTTATACGAGTTATTTAACAAATTTACGTCGATAGAGCACGAATATATTTCTTTTACGGCTTCCAATATTATCTATCGTACGTAAGAAAATATTCTCCATTATTGCAGCGAGCGCACGAGAATATGTCGGCGTACTCGATTTTTCCCCCTGCTTCGTTTTTATTTCATTTTAATAAATTGATTTTATCGTCTCGGTTAAGAGAAAAAATATATTAAATGAAATAGAGCTTGGTATTTGAAAAAAATGAACGTCGTAAATGGCGCCCAGCTCAGCATGCCTGCCTCTCCTCGCTCGGTTACTTAATTTAAACCGTTCAATTTTCGCCATTCGCTTCCTTCCCCTCCCTCCCTTCCTTCCACCTATAGCTATCTTTATTCCGAGTATATGAAAAATTAAATTAAATACGTAAATTTCGCGATTAATTTTAGACAAATCGATTTCATAAGAGCGAGTTGAAGTTTTGTCGATGACGAAACGAAAGAGACCGAATGAAAAACAATAATCGTGTCGAGAAAACTGAAAACACTTCGAAGGGAAATTTACCAGTATTTCGAAAGTATTTTTCTAACATTTCGTAACCTTTAATTATTATTTTTTCTCATTTCATATTGTTGATTTCTCGTCGTCAACTACTTTTTTTTTTTTTTTTTTTTTTTTTAGTAGTTTAGTTTTAGAAGAAAAAAAAAGTTTCGTAATTGAGAGTATCTATATAATATTTTTTCGATGGATTTTCATCGTGTTTTCTCTTTTTTTCTTTCAATTTTATTTAGGAATGAAAAATCATATAGTACCGGATCGGTAATTATCAATTAAAAGGTTATTTTTGTGGAAAGTTTTTTCGCCTATTTTTTTTTTTTTTTTTGAATTATTGAGTGATGTTATTATTTGTTTCTATTATTATTATTTTTTGGTTGTTTGTGTAAAAATGCAGAACAGTCCAACCCTTATTCTTATACTCTATCTAAAAAACTTTTAAACTGAAAATAAATGAACAAGTTTGAAAAATGGTGCTTATCAAAGAAGAAAATTAAGCCATAGCCAGGAAGGTGATATTTTGCAACATTTTCCCCGATTTTCTTTAGCTCTCCATAAAATTTTCAATTGAAGGATAAAACTCGTGCCTCCAGTATCAGTTCCATTCCATAATAAAAATTAAAATAACAGACAATCGTGATTTTTTTTTAAATCAATAAGTATACATTATCGACCTTTTTTTGTAGGTAATTTTTTATTAATTCGGGTTTTCTAGAATATCGTGATAAGATTTTTTTTTTCAAAGACAAATCGATTTTTAGAAAAATTGATAGTTGATTTTTTACAAATTTCTTCAGAAAAATTAGAACGAATCGATTTTCAAAAAAATATTAAAAGAATAATTTTTTTGAAATAATATTTCAAAAAAATTAAAAACATAGAACATCCAATATTATTGGATGTTCTATGTTTTTACATTTTTTAGAAAATAACAAAGGGCATATTAAAAAAAATCGAAGGAGTAGTTACATGAAAAAGAAGAAATATGGAAAGATCATTTCTTAAAAAATAATTATGTCGATACCTACGGTAACATGTTTTTTTTAAATGTCGAAAAATCAGTTTATTTTTTAAAAATTTGTCAACAAATCCATTTTCTAAAAAAGATATTGATCGTTGATTTTTTTGGAAAAATAAGGAAAAGCCCAAAAAAACAATTGTTTTCAAATTACTAATCTCAATCTCATGAAGCAATTCCAAAAAATAACTTTGAAAAAGAAATATCAATATAAATCGAGTTTTAGAAAAATTTTCCGAAAAATATGGATAAATAGATTTTTTAGAAAAATGTCGATAAATCAATTTTTTGGAAAAATACTGCTTTTCTTTAAAATAGACTAATCGATAAATTGATTTGTCAGAAAAATGCTGATTTTTCAGGGAAAAATTGACTTCCTTGACTTCTTCAAAATATCGATGAATCAATTTTTTCAACATATCGGTAACCTCGATTTTTCTGAAAACAACGATAAATCAATTTTTCAGGAATATATCAACAAATCAATTTTCAAAAAAATATCAATAAATTGATTCTCCAGAAAAATATTGATTTTCTTCAAAATATCGATGAATCGTTTTTTTTAAATATCAGTAAAATCGATTTTTCTGAAAATCGTCGAAAAATCAATTTTTCAGGAATATTCGTATATCGACAAATTGATTCTTCAGAAAAATATCAGTAAATTGATTTTTGAGAACACGTTAATTTTCTTCATAATATCGATAAATCAATTTTTTTCAAAATATCGAAAAAATCGATTTTTCTGAAAATATTGATAAGTCAATTTTTCAGGAACATTTTTATAAATAAACTGATTTTTAGAAAAAACGTTGATTTTTCTTCAAGTTTATATATATATCGATGAATCAATTTTTTTTCAACATTGCCTGTAAAATCGATTTTTCTGAAAATCGTCGATAAATTGATTTTTCAGGCAAACATTGATTTTTTTCAAAATATCGATGAACCGATTTTTCAGAAAAATATCAACGAATCAATAATATTTCTTCAAAATGTCAATAAATCGATTCTTCTGTAAAAAATGTCAATTAATCAACTTTTTAAAAAAATTCCAAAAAATTAATTTTTCTGAAAAATTCCAATAATTATTCAATTTTTAGAAAAATTCCAATAAATCAGTTTTTTTTTTAAAAATTACATTAAATCAATTTTTCTGAAAAATTCCAATAAATCAATTTTTCTGAAAGACTTCAATAAATTTATTTTCTGAAAAATTCCAATATATTAATTTTTCTGAAAAATTCCAATAAATCAATTCTTCTGAAAAATTCCAATAAATCAATTTTTCTAAAAAAATTCAATAAATCAATTCGTCTGCAAATATCGATAAATCGATTTTTCAGGAACATATCAATAAATTGATTTTTCAGAAAAATGTTGATTTTCTCCAAAATATCGATACATGGATTATCAGAAAATAAATATCGATGAATCGAATTTTCAGAAGAATATAAATGTAGTTGAATCAATTTTTCAAAAAGATATTGTTAACAAATTTTTCAGAAAAATATCGAGGAATGAATTTTTCTGAAAAATATTAATCATTTAATCAATAATTCGGTAATATTTCTGAAAAAAAACCTAAATATCCCAAAACCCTGCTCAATGCAAAAATCGAATTCCAAAATTATTTCCTAAAAAAAAATATTCCCCAAAAGCAGTAGAACAATAAAATCAAGACAAAAAAAATTCAAATAGCCAGGAAATGTACTCACCATGCACATCCAAATGAAACCATGTCCCGTTCTTATTCGAAGAGCTAGGCGGACGATTGAGGAACACGACGTTACATTCGTACCAACCCTGATCCGATTCCTTAATATTAGTTAAATTTAGAGATGCTAATCCATAAGGAGAATCCGGCGTAACTCTGGATACTCGTCCCTCATAGCCTTCTCCGCTATGAGTTGGGTAATTTTCATACCAAATAAATATGGGTATATTTTTATTCTATACATAGAACAAAAAAAATCCAAATTAAAAAAAACACATCCTCGTTTATCAAATCATATATCCGTACGAATTAATTGGAAAACGGTCGATGAACGTATATTTCATCATTTTTCAAAAACTCTTTCAGTATTCGTACGTATATATGTATAATATCGTATACTAGGTAATATAAAAAAATAAAACAAAAATAGAAGCGCGGTATTCGCTCTAGTTTGCTTTATTACTACTTTGAAAATAGGCGAATTAAAAATAGGAAAAATTAATATCAAAAAATAAAATAAACCAATGGTGCACATAGCAAAATAAAAAACGAATCATTTTTATCAGCAAAATAAGCCTGGTAGTAATCCTATCTCTGGAATAAGCCATTTTTATACCAGCCTTTCTTCCAGTATACAACTTTCTAAAAAAAAAAGTAATAAAAAATATTTAAGTAAATACGAATAAACGATAGGAAAATAAATACTAAAGAAAATACATAACCATACGCAACGTAAAACTAAAAAAGCTCTTTGGCTTTTTATCGCGAATCATCACGTTTAGCTCGTTCCACGGAGACATTATTTTTCACACTTAAACCGTTTAGCATTCGTGAAAAAGAGGAAATGAAATAATGAAACCCCAACTTCAAAGTATTCTCCCAGTATAAATTATTTTTCGCAAATTATATTTAGACCTAGGCCGCTTTTCGCGCTCAGAATGAATATTCTCGCGAATTAATTCTAGCTGCTGAGTTCTCTTTTGTTTTTTCCACAAAAAAAAAAAAAAAAAAAAGGAAAGCTTAACTTTTAATCTTATTTTGAATATTTTTTATAAACGGAATAGGTCATTAAATATTTTAAAGCTCCAGTCAAAGATTTGGTATACGATATTAAACTAATACCAGTGTGACCAAAAAATAAAAAAAAAACTTCTCTGAAGAAATTACACATTAAACTTTTTGTGTATGGGAAATGTTCTATCATCGTATTGGACTACCTAGGGTAATTTAGAAGGATTTAAATATTTCGACGGATTTTCCAACTCAAAGCCACGTAATAAACGTTCTGCTCGTAGTAAAACCTGCTAAATTTCGTCTGCGTACGTGCTCGAGAAAATCTCTCAATTAGTGTTTCTCGTTTAGCTCGTTTACCCTTCGTATCAGAAGTCGAATCAAATAGATCAATATCTTCATTTCAAACAGTTAGAACAACCTAGCTTTATTTTTTCCTGATTTTATTCTCGAACAGAACGTTTTTCAAAATGACTTTTGAGTAATAAATGTGGTCATTTTCGAAGTTTGACCACCTCCTCTCCTCCCCTCTCCGAGAAAATAATTATGCGTTTACTTTATGAAAAAACTTGGAAAGTTATTCTACTTCACGACCTCCCATCGAAGAATTCTGGAGGATTTATAAAATAAAGTTTTTAAAAACAGACTTAAGTAAAAGAATTCAATTTTTCCAAATCCCTAAAAAATGGTTTTCAGAAAAATTCAACAAGTGACTTAGGTGCATTGAAAAACTGTTGTAAGTAATTTCCTTTCAGCCCCTCGTGTTACATTCAACCCCCCCCCCCCAAAAAAAGGTAAGAGTGTAGTAAGTAAAATAAAAAAATTCTCAATCTCAACAGTCTACTTTTACAAAAAATGAGATAACATTTTAAAAATAAACTTCAGGTTTGTAAAAATTTGTTTTGAAAAAATTTAACTAAATTTTCCAAAAAATTCAGCACAAATAAATTATTAGGTAAAAAATTTCAAAAAATTTGTTTCAAGAAAAAAAAATCATTATTAAAAAAATGATATCAAACTGAACAAAATCATTCCCTAAAAAATACGATATATCTTTTTAACGAAATAATTCTGTAGTCTAAAGCACCGAAGATGGAAGTCCAATATTTTTTGACTTCCAAATTTTTGTAAGTTTATGAACCTACAAGTTTCAAAAATTCAAAAAACGTAAAAACCTCAACGTTGAAAAAAATGTGACTTCCATCTTCGGTGCTTTAGTGTACAGAATTGGAAAAATCTGTTTTAAAAAAATAGGAAAATCACTCTACACAAATTTTGAAAAATTAAGTGTTTTTTTAAAAAGTTGAGGAAATTTGATTTTGGAAAAGTAAAAAAAAAAATCACTTCCGAAATTTTAAAATCGAGTTTTGAAAAATTTTAAGCAAATAATTCCCTAAAAAGTAGACAACAATCGTCCCAATTTTTTGAAAAAATTTATAGAAATTTATTAGAAAAATTCAAGTAAAAAAACTTTTGAAAATACAAGTTTGAAATAAATATTCATTTTCGACAAAAATTTTGAAATCAGTTTTGAATAATCTGGGGAAAAAATTCTTTAAAACAAAAGGAAATTTCACAATGAATGAAAAAAGGAAAAAAGTTACCTGATGAAAATTTATTACTGAAGAACCTACTCGTAGTAAGTTACTAAACGAAAAATTATTACCTATAATCTTAAAAATTTAGTTTCGAAGAGGATCAGTTTAAAGAAAATTTGTTTTTAAGAACTTGAGAAAATTCATTTTACAAAATTGAAGAAACACTGAAAAAATTCTTCAATTTGAATAAAAAAGTAAGTAGCTACCTAATATAAAAATTAATATCCAAAACAATTTTTTTTAATAGCTTTTGAAAAATTAAAAAAAAAACTGTTTGAATCAATTAAAAATCAAACATTGAAAAAAAAAACAATTTTTAAACAAAATTCTAAAGAGTACTCAAAAATCTGTTTTTGAAAAATTAAAAATAAAAAGTATGCCTTCTTTTGAAAATTGGGTTCCAAAAAGAATAAACGATTTTTCTTTTAAAATGTATAGGAAAATAATTCTTTAATAGGGAAACTGTTTCGTAAACATTGCAAAACTCTTCATTAGGTAAAAAAAAAAATATTTAAAAAATCTGTGTTCGAAAAATCGAAAAAAATTTAAAAATCAATTTTAAATAATTAAAGCACCAAAACATTGAAAGATTTCTCAATTATGAAAAAATTAAATTAAATGAAAAAAATTATAAAAAATTACTCGAGTAGATTTTGATTTTTCAAATAGAATTTGTAGCTTGAAGTCCTAGGAATAAATCTGGTAATCACAACAATTCCGATTGGACCCCCTTCCCCTCTAATTTTGAACATAATAAAATGTAACAACAATCTCCGTTTTATTGTTAACAAATTTATCAAACTAAACTCGTGTTACAAAATTCATCACCTATCAAAAAAATTGAAAAAAATCTGTTTTTGAAAATTAATTGGCTTCTTTTTAAAAATTCAGTAGGTACTGAAAAAAATTAACGAATTTGTTTTTAAACAATAGAAAGTTCATTTCGAAAAAAATTCAAAATTAAATTTTGTGTATTAGGTACTAACCTAATTGAGAAAATAATTCCTTGAAATATTGTTTAAAAATCTTCAATTGAACAACAAAGAAAAAAAGAATTCATTACCTACCAAAAAAATTTATAAGAAAAATCGAAATAAAAAGTTATAATTTGAAGATCCAGTTTAAGAAAGCAATGAAGAAAATTATTTTCAAAAAAGTTGAAAAAATACACCAAATACAGTAATACACTAACTAGACTAATCTGAATTGTTCCGGACGCATATAGCCCGCTTGTGTAGCTGAAAGCGCCGGTTATTTTTTTTAATATTTTTTTTTGTCAATAAATAAATAAATAACAAATATTTTTTCAGTACATAAAGAAATTCAACTCTAATTCAAGTAAGTAAATCTTTTTTTAAATCATTATTTTCACAAAATTTTAAAGTTAGGTTTGAAATCATTTAAAAAGTTACTCTTGAAAAAAGTGTTTTTTTTTTATTTAATAAAAATCATCAAAAACTCTGATTTCAAATTACTTTAGAAAAAAAAATCAATAAAAGACTTCAACATTAAAAAAATCCGCTTTCAAAAAAATTGAAGAAAATGAAAAAAACTACCTCTAACTTATAGAAAAATTCAACACTGGTAACCAAAATAAATAATAGATATGCAAATTAATTTTCGAAAAAAAAAAATTGTAAAAATTTAATTTAAAAAATATTGACTCTCCTTCCTTTATATAAGTATTGAAAAAAACTTTACACAGTTAAAATAGAGGCTAATTCGTTACAAAAAAAAAAAAAAATCTATTTTTTCAAAAAAGAAAAAAAAAACATTCTAAAAATAAATCAGTTTTGGAAAAATATTAAAACTGGCCAATTCTTTGAAAATTCAAAAAAAAAAAAAAACATAGTTCCACTAAAAAAAATATCAAAAAATTTCAAATACAAAGAAAACAAAAATTGGTCAATTTTGACCAGTGTTGAAAGTTTGAAAAAATTTCATTCCAAAAATTGTTAGTTTTCCAGGTGAACGAACCCGATTCTTCACGAAGCTCTGACTCGTCTCAATTCCCTCCTTGAATCAAAATTTTTCCAACTCGCTTATAAATCAAACGAAAAAAAAAAAAACTTTGCAAACCGCAAAAAGAAAAAATGAAAAAAATCCAACATACTGAAAAAAAGCCCTTCTAAGGTAAAAACATCTAAGTACCTAAGTACGTATCAAAGTACTACGAAAGCTTCAGGCTTATATACTTATGATAAAAATGAATCGTGTTGAAAAATTGTTTGTGCATACCGGTTCATTTACCTTCTTCCCCCATTGTAAAACGTACGGTACTGGATGATCTCCGGGGAATTCGACTGGACAGTTGAATACGACCGATTCACCCAAAATGGCGGTAATATGCATAGCATCTTGATAGGAACTATAAGCTATTTCTGTAAAATAAAAAAAAATAAAAAAAAAATTCATTAATTAGCTCCTCAGACTATTTATACATAAATACAAATATACGTCGAGTGGGGAAGATTTTTATACGATGGGTAGGTAAAAAGAGAACTGGTTAATAGAGCCAGGGTGAATGGTTCGGATTACATCGGACCTTTTTCGTGTTTACCAACATATTTACTGTTTTTGCTGAACCTTTCGGATCCGATTTGCCATGCCAGAGAGAAGCTTATCTCTACAGCTTCGCTTCTCTGGACGGTGCGGTGCGGTGCGGCGCTCGAAAGAGAGAACGTAACTGAAAATCCTTAGGAATCCCTGAACTGTAAATAAAATCGCTATTCGTCGACGCCCAGACTATATACGGTTGCTTTACAAAATGAAATTTAACGTACCCCGTACCTCCCCCCGCCCTGAATTCGCCCTCGTAGCCGTAGCCGACACAAAAGACGGTTAGAATTTAGATATCTGCTAAATTGTAAATAAATTCCCTATACTTTTGCAACGGCTTTCATCTACTTGGGCGAGCTTTCTCGTTCGTTTCGTTACTTTGCTGTGTAACTGATAATATGCGCCAATTTGGATCACACCTCTCCCTCTCGCCATCCTTTCGTCGTCACCACCAGTCTGCAGATACACTCTAGACATTTAAACCTTGCACATTGTATTTTAACTTCGATCTTCTTATATTTTCTCTCCCCGAGTATGTGCACTTTTATACACTCGACGTTCTTCTCGAATGACGATAACACACCCTCTCGTATCCCCCTGCACCTCCACAGTACACTTTTACCTCTTCTGTATCAGTTAAATACCTCTTACCAGCGAGTACGCCAGTTTCGACGTATGCTTATACATAAATTCGCCTCTTACGAGTATTTTTACCCCATTCTACCTTTATACTCTTGAACTCGTACATTTCTGCACCATCCACAACGTTCATTTTGTCACTCCGTATACTGCACATTTTTCTAATACAAGTGTCATGTCACCGCAGCTCCACACCAGGTACTTATCTTCGTTGAAAAAATTTTCATTAGTTATACGCGTACTAGAAAAACACACCCAGACAAGACAGTACCTACAGCTACAGGACAGACGTAGAAAAAAATAAAAATGGAAGAAAATTACACTCTGTTGCGACATTTTCAACTTCTCCATAAACCTCGAATACGGAGCAAAAAATATGCGATCAATGACCTCGATAAAGTTCGGTATATTTAAACAATACCGACAGCGGCGACATTCTATACACACAAATGACTCCGACGACGACGACGAGCGAACCAAAGCACCTCGAAAAGAAACCCCCCTGTAGTTATTTTGAAATGTCGACTGTCTCCGCCAACGTGCAATTTTTTTATTATTTTTTATCGTCTAATCAATTTTCGATTCATTCCAGAAAAAAGGAAAATACTTTGTCGTATCGAGCTTATTTTAATTAGCATCAATTTCCCCCTCTCATGAGGATTTTTGTCTTATACCTATAATTGATGTTAGAATAAATAAGCTCGTATGGGATAGTGCTGAATGACGTCATATTACTGCATGAAGGACTTGGAATAATTTTCTAAAAAAATTTAAGTAATGTGATTTAAAGTAAAGGGAGGGACCCAATTGAAAAAATTTTGAAACAAAAGTTGTAGACTGAGACCTGAAGAATAATTTTGGCCAATGGTCATTATAAAAATTTCGATTGGAACCCCCTCCCCCCTCTTTTCTAATTTTGTATAATACTACGTAAATACTTACATTATTCGAAATTGGAGGAGAGGGAAAGAGTCAATTGAAAATTTTTTCAAACGAAATTTGTAGAATGAGATCTTGAGAAATAATTTTGATCATTTTAAAAATTTCGATTGGACCCCCTCCCTCTTCTAATTTTTATTTTTCACAGTCACAAGACTACATAAATACTTATTATTCGAAATTGGAGGAGTGTGAGGGGTGCAAACAAAAATTTTGTGATGATCGAAATTATTCTCAGAATTTTAATCTACAACCTTTTTTTGAAGAAATTTTCATTTCACTCTCTCCCACTCCTCCTATTTCGAATAATATAAGTATCTATGTAGTATTAAGTATACGAAATTAGAAGAGAGGGAGGGTTCAAATCAAAATTTTTATGATGACCAAAATTATTTTTCAGATCTCAATCTACAATTTTTGTTTCATACATTTTTCAATTGGGCTCCTCCTTTTCCTTTAAATCACCTTTCGATAATTCAAGCTTGTTAATTTTTACAAAAATATAAGTAGTTTTCACAAAAAATTGCCAATATGAAAAATTTTAATTTAAATTTTTTTAATGCCATAAAAACGATGACTATCTATTAAAAAAATTGTTAATTTTAAAGGATAGTATAATTTTAAAAATCAACAATTTTTTAAAATAACAATTCTTAAACAATGAGAATTTTCGATTTTCAAAAAATAGGTATTTAAAAACAATTAGTAATGTATTTTTTTTTTCAAATGCGAACGTCTAAAAATTGCCAATTTGAAAAACTGATGCTTTTGAAAAAAATGAAAGATATTTCAAAAAGCAACATTTAATTAACAATTTTTTGATGAACACTACAAATTTTTAATAAATTAATATTTTAAAATGTATATTTTTATAGAAAAATCTGATTTTTTAAAAATTACAAATTTTATAAAGCTATCGATTGAGAAAAAACAGGAAAAAGTTGAATTTATTTCAAATGGTGACTTTTTCTTTCAGTGTAAACCTCAACTTTTTTAGGAAACGCAAACGTTAATTTTCAAAGAATGATAATTTCTTCACAAACAAAAATTTTTTCAATTCCTATTTTTTCAAATCGTCGATTTGAAAAAAATTAATCGATAAAAAACAACGTCAATTTTTATTGAAAACCGATGTTTTTTCAAAAAATGATAAATACATTAGCAATTATTTTATTATTTCAATAAAAAAATTTCTGAAATGAAAATGAAATTTAAAAAAAAACCAATTCATTTTTAAATAAGAAAGATGTAAATAAGATGCTTTTCTTATAAAAAAAAATAGAAAAAAGAAAAAAAGAAAACGATATTTAAAAAATTATAAATTTTATAAATTAAATGAAAAATAATTCGAGTTTTGAATTCTTAAAAATGCCCAATAATTCCTATTTCTTTAAATCGCGAATCTGAAATGTCACAATTTTATTGAAGAATTTCAAGAAAAAGAATCTACAATGGGAAATTCAATTAGTTTTTTTTCTTCAAAAAAAAAAAAAGATTTTTTCTATTTTTTTGAAAGTGAAAGAAATCGATATAAAACGAGTTTTTAAAACCTTAATTTCTACAAAACTGTAAGTAGTTTTTCAAAAAATTGCCAATGTGAAAAAAAACAATTTAAAAAAATGTCGTCATTAGGTAAAGCAAAAAAAACGATTTTTTCAAAAATCAGTACCTATACTTTTTTTTAAATATTAAGCACATTTAAAAAATTGTAATTTCGTTATTTAACAATAATTTTTTCAAATAGGTACATTTGATTTTTTTTTTTTTTTTCAACAAAGAGAATTAAAATGAAAACATTTTCTGAAAAAACACTTCGACTTCAAAACAAATGAATCTAGAAAAAAACAATGATCAAAATAATTCAAAAACCTATTTAAAAAAAATAATAAAACATCAATTTTTAGAAAATGACAAATTTTCAATAAGAACAAAAATTTTATTTTATTATTCAAAATCCTCACTTGAAAAAATCAAAATATTCATGTTCTATGACACTGTACATCTTTACAAAAATATTCGCAATTCTTGGATCAAACCTGAAAGATCCAGATAAAACATTTATACATGTCGATTTTCACAACTCTGAGCTTGAAGTAAGAAGAGAAGCAAAGTTTTCGCATGTTCGTGATTTATAATGAAATGGGAGAAAACCCAGATTTTGAAAAAAAAAACATTATAAACTCAACTACAAGAGTGTGTATCATGATAATTTAGAACAGCAGAACCTCAAATTCGTTTTCAGTGATATGACTATTGCTGCGTTGAAAAGTAACTAACGATCGTATTGAAACAATGGAGGAAGAAAATGGATAAACGGTTGACAGCTTCGATAGAGAGCGAAGGCTGTGTTAGAATGACCACTGATACTCATTTGGCAATGATCAGGACTTGAATTTTCCATCTGTGTAGTAGTATATTCTACTTGGAAAATTTCAAACTTATAACCTTGAGCGTCGTTTTGGAAAATACCGCACTCTCAGTGGATGAAATTTCAAAGTTATTTATTCAGATATCTTTTTTTTCAGGATTTGGTAAGTAAAGTAAGTAAAAGAAAGCATTCGCCTTATTTACATAGGTAAGGTAAGTAAATTAATTTTTTTTAGAAGAGTTTCTTCAAGGTTTGCTAAAAATACCTAACAAAATTTGAAAGTTCTATTTTAGAACAGATTTTTTCAAAAAAAGAGTTGAATTTCAAAAATCTGTGTTTTTTTAAATCAACAATTTTCTGAACAATGAAAAAAACTAGATTCAAATTTTTAAACAATAAAAAAGAAATATTTTAATTTATACTTAGGTAATTACTTATTCCTTCAAAAAATCAGATTTTCAAAAATGTTTACCTAAATTTTTTAAAAAGTGTATCTATATTATTAAAAAAACAAAAACAAAATAAAGTAAAAATGCACCAGGTAATTTTTTTCTAAATTCAATTTTCAAAAACCAGAACTTTTTATAAATCGTCAATCTTCAAAGTATGACTCTTTTTTTTAAATAAAAATTTGAAATGCTCATTTCAAAAAATTGTCAATTTGAAAACATTAAATAAGGTGATTTTTTTCGAAAAACGACGACTTTCCAAAAAATGTAGGTACTTTAATTGTTCTGAAAAGATGAAATTTAAAAAAATTGAAAATTTTCAACTTGGCAAAAAATGTCGATATCTTGAAAAAATTTTAAATACTTGTTTTTAAAAAATTTGAAAATCTTCAAAACAATTATGACAGTTTGAATAAATTATTGACTTGGAAAAAAAATTATGAAAATGATTTTGAAGAAAAGACGTAAAAAAAAAATCGTAGATCGTAGAAATGAAGTTAGAAAAAATGTTTTAAGAAAAACCATATAGGTATTGAAAAAATTCAACTACATACGTTAAATTTCAATTCACCGACCCCTGCCCAAGCCTTTATCTCATGGTACAGCCTTTTCTCGTTTCTTTTTTTCACTCTCCGTGCTCGTATTTATGCATACGAGTTCGCAGAACTACATCACCATAAATCATAATACCCGTAAAATTATTCGAATTACTCTTTACAGCATTTAGGTAAATTATACTTGTTAAATGAGATATCTTCGATCGTTTAAAACGATACGAGCGACGAGTAAAAGGGGCGAGAACCAAGTTACGAGAATAATTCTCGTTCAACGTATACAGCCAGCCCGAGAGAGAAGTGGAAAAGTTATAAAAGTCGAGTCGACTTCTCTCCCTCTTTATCTCGTTCTCTTTCTCTCTTTGCTCTACATGCGTATACTAAATCTCATCGGAATTTAAACGAATTTCTAGCGTAATTATTGGCTTTCATTTCGCCGTATTATCGTTCAAATTAGCATGTTAGAGTAATGTGAACCACACGATGGCGTAATACTAACGTTATTAGCATTCACTTGAAAGTCTCTGGTGCGCAGCTCTCGATGCAATGTGTATAAATTTCGATTTAAATCAATTAGGTAGATAGTTTATCCAATTTATACGTAGATTGTAAATCTACCCATCCACGATGAGCATATAAATAGAATAGACCTTCAGAATATTTGATGAATTTTTGGAAAAATGTAAGTAGATTTTCAATAAATTGCCAATGTGAAAAAAATGAAAATTAAAAAAATATACTGAATAATTTTTTTTTCAACTTCGATTTTCATCAAATGTTTAAAATTTTTCAAATTTCGAACTTTCCCCAAATTTTAAAAACCCATCAAGTACGAATTGGTCTATTTTTTTTTTCAATTTTAAAAATTGATTTAGTTTCAAAAATTTACCAAAATATAAAAACGACCAAATTTTGGAACTGCAGGGTTCTCTTGAAAAACGTTCAATTTTTAAAAAAAAATTGTTTTTTCACAAAAATTGACAATTTTTTGAAATTAACAATTATTTCTTAAAAATCGATAAATTTCTGAAAATTGACAGATATTTGAAAAGTGCCAATGCCAATATTTTCAAAATCTACCAATTTTAAAAACGACCATTTCATCAAAAATTATAAATTTTCTAAAAAATTTTGATTTTTTTTAATCGTCAATTTTTGAGAAAAATGCCTTCTTTTTTAAACAAAAAATCCCATGTTCTTCAATTCCTACAGAATCAACAGATTTTTGAATAGATAGAGAATTTTTGGATTTTTTTTTCATTTTTAATTTGAACATTTAAAAGTGTTATTAATTAAACACTCTCGAATTACATATTAAAATTTTCAATTTACTAAAATTGCAATTTTTATTTCCAAAATTTTGAATTTTCACTTAATTAAATTTTACCTCAAATTTCCAAGATTTACTACCTACATTTGTAAATTTTTAGTTATTGAATTTTGTAAATTGACCCAATTTGAAAAGATTTGAAAATTATAAAAACGGTAAAATTTGTTAAAAATTCATTTAGATGAATGTACTTACACTACATTTTTCAAAAAATTTCGACTTTTTACTAAATTCAATTTTTTTAAATTTTAATGGTTCTAAAATTTTGAATTTTCATCAACACTCAAAAATATACAAAATTTTCAAGAATTTTGAAACTATAAAAATTCAATTCTCAAAATTTATTAAAATGAATAATTTGTCAAAAATCGAATGTTTATCAAAGTTTGAAAAATTTTCAAATTGAAAAAAATCAAACGATCTAAATTTTAAATATTCCCCAACACTCAAAATTATAAAAAATTATCAAAAATTCTTAAAACTCAAGAAATTTTGAGAACTTGAATCAAAATTTCACAATCAAAATTAAAAAATTACAAAAAATTGAATTTTCAATAATTATAACTTTGAAACATCCAAGATTTCAAAAAAATTAAATGATTGTCCTAATTTAATTTTTTTTTTTTCAATTTTCAAGATTCACCAAGTTAGAAAAATCTACTCAACTTGAAAACATTTTAAAAGGTCAAATTTTGAATTTTTACCGACACTCAAAATATTTTCAAGATTTTTCAACTGTGTAAAAATTTTGAAAACTTAAAAAATTGGAAAAAATTCAAAAATAAAACCAAAAATTTGATTTTTATCAAATTTTGAAATATTTTTAAACTTCAAAATTTTTAAAAATTTTTCCAAATTTCTTTGATTTTTAAAGCGATGAAAATTTAATTAACTTCAATTTTGAATCATCATCAACACTCAAAAATATACAATACGAGTATTTTCAAGATTTTTAAAACTGTAAAAATTTTGAAATTTCAAAAATTTATTATACCTAATAATTTTAAAAATCCAATTAAATACTTAGGTATTATCAAATTTCCAAATTTCTCATATTTACAAATTTTCCCAAATTTCCAAATTTTTCCTACTTTTCAAATTTTGAAAATTTTAAAAATATACCAAATTTAAGGATTTTAAAAAAATTATGAAATTTTTCAAACTTGAAACATGTTCTAAAATTTTGAAAGATATCACATTTTAAAACTTTTCAAATTTGTAAAAAAAATTTTCAAAATTTACAAAATTTGAAAAAATAAATAAAATTTTGAAAATGTCAAAAACGACTGAACATTAACAATTTTTCAAATTCCAGTAACGTATTAGACGTTTAAAAAAGTTCTTATGTTTAATTTCGATCGAATGGCAAGATTTAATTTTTTTTTTTCAAGCAAGACTTCAACGTACAGTCCAAAAAGAAAGACCTTTGCAGGACTTTTAAAGAGATCAGACACCAAACTTCGACTTCTTCGATTGAGCCCATTTCACCACAACATTGGGAAGAAAAATCTGCTCGGATATTTTTACAATTTTTACGACCCGCAATATAGCACCACCGGTGGAAAGTTATAGGTGGGGCTTTAGCTGCAGCGAAAACATAATAAACGCTTCGAGTCGGGCGCGGAGGGGCGAAGAAAACTTGGCTCGTACGTTCGGTGAGAATATTCAGAGAGAAGTCGACGCCGACGTTAGCTTTTATTAGACGCGTAATACGTGATGAGTTTCGTTATTACAATAACGAATAAAATACCGAATTTCGTTCACCTTTAAAATGGCTAAAGTTTTAACAACGGTGTGTGAGCAGCTTTTCTAGGTACTTTGGCAACATCATGTACGCCAACAATGAGCCTCCGCGCCGAGAAACTTTTACACAATACAACGTCGTAGTCGTCGTCATCGTGTAAGTCCCCTTCCGCCTACGCGTTCGCGAGACTTACTCGTATTTTGTCTATTTTACAACGACAACGACATCCTTCCCTTTAAAATGTTGAATAACACACGCATCAAAACGTACAGACACGAAGAAAAGAAAATAACTACGGCTTTTAGCATTATTACTACTGTAAGGCCATTCGTATTCCTTCCTAATTTCACAACAATCTACTATGTGTGTCTGTGTATGCCACATTGCCACACAGGCACGTACCATACACCAAAAAAAACTCCTCCTGGCGCAGAACCCGCCTATCCGTAAGGAGCGGTTGTGGCCGTTCGAGGTAACTTACTCTTTTCGAACTCGTCGCTACGTTCAGCTTCGTTCTCTGTTTTGCTCTCTGGTTCACTTTCGCTTAAAGCTCGCACCAGCGTGAGCATTGTTTTAGAATATAACTCAGCCAAATTGAAATACACGACGTTGTTGTTCTTTTAGCAAGAGGATGAGGCATGACGACGGTGAAATATCGTGAAAACCACTTGATAAAACAACATTAACGTGTCATTCTCGCTACGTACGTAGCGTGAAGTTACGTTACACGCGCCAAAACGATTTTCGAACCGAAATTCTACCTTCGAGGGTCCCCCTGCCCCTGCCCGCCAACCCAGTTGCCTTTCTTCAGAGCACTGCGGAGCGTTAATGTTTCGCATTATCAAAATGAACTACGCGGATGAGGTTTTTTTTTTTTTACAACCTCTTTCCATCCTGCGTGGCCCACCCCCGTGCTCCTCGTCCCGTATTCGCAGCCATGCAACGTCGTCGTCGCCGGCTTTTACACGTTTCTCGCCGCGATGATTTATTTCGCACGTACCGCACGCACGTCGAGTTTAATTTGAAAATCAGCGTAATGAAAGAGACACCAGTTCAACTGCGAGCACGTTGCGATAACTCATCGCGAGATGCTTTCGTCGAGCTTCTTTCCAGCCACTTCGATCGAATCGCATTTGTCACTCAGTCGAGACGCGTCAGAATTCGCCATATTTTAATAAATTACGGATGGATGAAATGCGATGGGGCAAAAAATTCGACGAGAGGGCTAAACTATCCTTAATTATAGGTCGATTGTTCTCGATTGTGGAAGGGAGGGGAGGGGAGGGAAGGAGAGGTAGAAGACAGAGGGTAAGACGGCTTCGTGAAAAGAGAAAGAGAGAGCGAATCATAAACTGAAAAGTATCGAAAGACGTCTTGAAGAAAAAATTTTTGCAGAAACTTTAGTCTCTGTATATTATGTGTAACGCCATATTTAATAGAGTAAAGCGAAAATCAAAAATTTTCGATTTTCAAAATTTAATACCGCGGAAAAGTTGCGTCTGGGAGATACATGAAAAACAAAAAAAAAAGTCTGACATAATGTCTAAAAAATCGAATTTATTAAAAATTTTCTGTTTTTTTATGTCAAAGTATAACCTAACCTAACCCTAACCCAACTGTCGGATTTTGGTGTCGTTTTTTTGGGTCGTTTTTTTCTATTTTGGTCTCCGTAAAAGCATATACTATGCTAAAATTTCAAATCAAATAATATCTCCCGATCGCGCAAAAGCCCTCAAATTTTTGACAATTTGCAAAAATCAAAATTTGAAAAAAATTTCAAAATGTTACAGAATGGATTTTATGCCTTTGGTTGGCAAGTATTATCATCGTTATTAATATTTTTTGAAAAAAAATGCAGAATTCATCAGATCATCGCATTTATGAGACATTAAAAAATGTCATATTTTACGTTTTTTTTTTAAATTGAAAAAAAAATAGAATAAAAATTGGGAAAAGTTTTTTTGTAATTAAAATGGGTTTAACATACACAGTTTCGCCCAAAAAGACAATTTACGACGATTTTCTATCTTTACCTTCATTTTCAGGAACCATCATTTTTCTCTTTTTTTTTCTTCAATTTTTCGTGGTTTTTGAAAAATTCTCAAGGGTACGAAAAAGATGAAAAATCGCTGTAAATTGTCATTTTGGGTAAAACTGTGTATGTTAAACCCATTTTAATTACCTACAAAAATATTTTCCCAATTTTTAATCTATTTTTTTCAATTTAAAAAAAAAAACGTAAAATATGACATTTTTTTTATTGTCTCATAAATGCGATGATCTGATGAATCTGGATTTTTTTTTCTTCAAAAATTATATTAATAGCGATGATTTTTTTTCAAATTTTGATTTTATGCAAATTTTCAAAAATTTGAGGGCTCTTGCGCGATCGGAAAGTATTATTCGATTTGAATTTTTTTTTTTCATGTACCCCCAAAATGCAACTTTTCCGCGGTATTAAATTTTGAAAATCGAAAATTTTTGATTTTCGCTGCACCCTAATATTTAAGGTACCTTTATTACACCAAGTCTCTTGTATATTTATTTTGCATAGGTACCTAATTTAGTTTAGTTTCGATTTAGATCTTACCATAAAGTAAGGTAAGGCCTTAACAATTTTCATTTTTAGTGAAGTGGGGGGCTTATGAGCTATTATTTTTAAATCCAGTTCTTATAGGCCTAGGAATTAGGATATATTTATGACTAGATAGTAATTTGATAAAAGTAACTCTATCTATCCGTATCCATGTGAATTATTTCGATCTCTCATTTCCAGTTCTTAGTACCTATCAATTTCCATCCCTACCTTTTGGAATGATTACCTGCCCAGATCGATCTCGATTTCGAATGTATATCCTTAGTTTTGATGATTGTCATTCGTTATTTTTTCGTTAGGTTATAAAGTTTAGATTTCGATTATCGTGGTAACTATAAGTGTGCGAAACGCGAGAATAGGTATTATTTTATGAGCTTGGTGTGATTCAATGTTGTTTTCATATCAAAGCTTTGCTGCCTATGCCAAAATTAAGAATGATTACATTTCGCTTTGTAACCATATTCGATGACTCGAAGTTGTAATTCGATGACTTATTTTCGTTACAACAGAAATGGCATTAATTTCACGAGTCAAAGCTCATAATTTGAGTAAGCAAATTTTTTTCTTAGTACGTATTTAAGTTGATTTCTTCCTTGGAATTTTTAAAATGAAAATGTTTCGAATCGATTTCTTACCAAAATTTTTCAAGTTTTGATTGAAAAAATCGTCATTATGGAGTTATCTAAATTATTGATATTAGTTTTTCACTATTCTAAGTATTTGTATAATTTTTTTGCACAACACAATGTCACTTTTCATTTTGAATTTAAATGCAATACCAAAAGTAGTTGATCATCCAAACTTTCCATCAATTTTTCATAATTTAAGTAAGTAAGTAATTTTTTTCCCTACTCGTACACATATTTTTCTTTGTTGCTTATTACTTTGAATTCGTCATCTAATTAATAATTTGTTCATATTTCTCGTAAGGAGATTTTTATTGACTTTTTGCAAATTTTTCATTAAGTGCTTTTTTCGATACTTTCATTGCTTTTTGCAGTAAATGAGTGTTATTCACTTTTTTTTAAATTTTATGCAATTTTTTTTTAAATTTTTTATAGAATACTTTTTGATTTTAATTTTTACCTTGATGTTTTCTTATACTCATTGAATCTAGGATTTTTTCACTAAAAATGAATTTGGAAATATGTCTCTCTTGCATGAGGCTCAGCGTTAGAATTTTCCCTGGGCTGGTTTAAAATCATTGTGATGTGACAAATGCGAGTAAGAAAATAATTTTTGTAACCTAAGTAAGTAAATTTATTTCTCAATATTTACCATATTATCGTAACTCATTATTTGGAACTTTTCATCAAAATTCTTTGCTTAAATTCATCATTAAAGAATCTGTCAACCGTTTATTTGTTTTATTTTATTTTCTTGACAATTTTTCATTAAAAATCTCAACTTTGAACTTTTTTATCAAAATTATTTGTTAAAATTTTCATCTTCTCCGAAATTAAAAAGCCACTTCGAAAATATATTCTCATCATCAATTTTTGATAATGCAAGTAAGTAATTTTTTTCTGTATTTTTCTTTGGCATTCCTTATTTTAAACTTTTCATAGAAATTTTTTGTCAACATTTCTTTTCGTCGATTCTTCATTTAAACACAGAAATCATGGGTTGTTCTTTCTATTTTTCTTATTTTTTTAAAAACATTATTTTAGTCAATTTTTCATCAAAATTCTTCATATATTCGAACTTTTCGTCAAAGTTCTTCGCTTAAATTATTCATTTAAGAAAATCCATCGAACGTCCAATCAATTTTTATTACTTCTTAATTTTGAGATTTTCATCAAAATTACGAGGTAGTTCAAATTTCTATAATTTTTTTTGAGTCAAATTTGCTCAATTTGAGTAAGCAAATTTTTTTCTTCGTATTTAATTTGATTTCTTCCTTGGAATTTTTGAAATAAAAATGTTTCAAATCGATTTCTTATAAGTACAAAAACTTTTGAGTTTTGATCGGAAAAATCGTCATGGAGTTATCTACCTAAATTATTGATATTAGTTTTTCATTATTCCAAGTACTTGGGTTATTTTTTCTCGCACAACACAATGCCACTTTTTATTTTGAAATTTAAACAAAAATTCATTGCTTTTAAATGCCACACTAAAAAATCGATCCATTGTTTTTTCAATTTATCATCATATTTTAAGCGAAATTATTTTCGTTTTTTTAAAAAAAAAAATCGCGCTTATCATAAACTTTTTATCAATTTATCATAATTTAAGTAAGTGATTTTTTCTCTACTCGTACACATATTTTTCTTTATTGCTCATTACTTTGGATTAGTCATTCAAATAATTTGTTCGTATTTCTCGTGAGTAAATTTTTATTGACTTTTCGCAAATTTTTCATTAAGTACCTACTTTTTTTTGATATTTTCATTGCTTTTTGCAGAAAATGAGTATTATTCATTTTTTTTTAAATTTCATGCAAATTCTTTTTTTTTTTTTAATTTTTTATGGAATTCTTTTTGATTATTTTTTACTTTGATGTTTTCTCATACTCGTAATTCCGAAATCATGTTCAGTCGCGAATGTGAATAAGAAATTAATTTTCATAAACAAAGTAAGTAAATTTATTTCTCAATATTTACCATATCGTAACTCATTATTTCGAACTTTTCATAAAAATTCTTTGCCTAAATTCATCATTAAAGAATCTGTCAACCGTTTATTGAATTTTCCATTTTTTTTTCTAGTCAATTTTTCACTACAATTTTCAACTTTGAACTTTTTCATCAAAATAATTTGTTAAAATTTTCATCTCCTCCAATCACCAATATTAGCAAATCTAAATAATATTCTCATTATTTTTTGATAATGCAAGTAAATAATTTTTTCTGTATTTTTCTTTGGCATTCCTTATTTTGAACTTTTCATTGAAATTTTCTGCTTAAATTTTTCATAGAAATTTTTTTGTCAACATTTCTTTGCTTCGATTCTTCATTTAAACAAAAAAAAATCATCGGTTGTTCTTTCCATTTTTCTTATTTTTTTAAAAACATTGTTTTAGCTAATTTTTCATCAAAAATTTTCATTATTCAAACTTTTCGTCAAAGTTCTTCGCTTAAAAATTATTATTACTTCTTCATTTTGATATTTTAATCAAAATTACTAGGTAGCTCTTTTTATATTTTTTTTGGCAGATTTGATTTTTTTTTCTCGGAATTTTTTAAATTTTGAAGAAAAAAACTTCAGAATGTAATCAAGTAATTTTATTTCTCTGCGCATATTTTTCTCTGTCGTTTTTTGCTTTGAATTTTTCCTCCAAATCATTCGCTTGTATCTAGTCATTCAATGTTTCAAACTTTTCATCAGAATTCTTTACCTAAATCTTGTGTTCCGAATAAAAGTCCATACGAAGTATGGGTTGGTAAAAAAATCAAAAATCAACCACCTACGAATTATCAGTTCAAAATGTTACGTTCATATCCCGATCCGAAAGCGATCACACTGAAGCTGTAATTTTACGAGTCAAATTTGTTCAATTTGAGTAAGCAATTTTTTTTCTTCGTATTTACCTAATAAGGTAAAGTACCAATTGTGAGACAGCTTTTTTGTTTTCGATTTTTTAGGGGGAAGGAAGGGTCGAAAACGATATTTCGTGATCTCACCATGAACTTTGAACTTTTGGCCATCTCATCCCAGCCTTAGTTTTTTTCCAATGCATCGCATGTTCGTAGGGGAATTTTTTTCTGTATTGTGTTTATGTCCCGCAATTGGTCTCAAAACCAATTGTGGGACAAGAAGACTTAAGGTCATTTCGACCAAGTGACATCCTTATGCATCACCTAACGAACATTTAACAATTGAAAAAAACATTCCAACTTAATTCCACTCGGAGATACAAGAATATGAAATTTTTTCAAAAAAAGTAGTAAATTTTGTCCCACAACTGGTTTTTCCTGAAAATGGTCCAATTTTTAAGTTCTAAATTTTGATTTTTTTTCTTAATAAAATATGAATTTATCGACAGTAAAAAATGGAATTTTTCAAATAGGCGAAGTAAATTCGCTCATTTTTCACGATTCTGTATCATTTTGAAGTCGAACCAATTGTGGGACAATTTTTTTTTGACTCGATTGCAAAATCAACCAAATGAATGTGTAGTATGTATGTGCTAGAGTAAATTATTGTTGTGATACACGATCATATGGATGAAATATCAACAGCAGAAATTTATTAATTTCATCTAATTTCGTAAATCGAAAACTTGATCTGTTGGAGGTAACTCTCAACCGATTTTTTCAAAATATCACTCAAATGTCTTCTTTTGTCACATATTTACTAAATCATAGGAAATTTATAGTTTCAGAAGTGTTCAACCCCACGGTAATTTTATTTTTGTTCTTCCAAAAAATTTCAACTGAGATTTAAAAAATTTTCATCAGAACACAAATACTTTAAAAACCCAATTAACTCCAAACATACTTAGTACACATCTCGACAATAAAAAAGACACCGCGAGGGATCATTTTCAACTCTTAGTTTATCCGCTAGGATCGTTTGAAAATTTGGTCTCACAATAGCGCACTGTCCCATAATTGGTACTTTACCTTATAAAAATAATTATTCTCATTATTTTTTGATAATGCAAGTAAATAATTTTTTCTGTATTTTTTTTTGGCATTCCTTATTCTGAACTTTTCATTGAAATTTTCTGCTTAAATTTTTCATAGAAATTTTTTTGTCAACATTTCTTTCTTTGCTTCGATTCTTCATTGAACAAAAAAATCATCGATTGTTCTCTCCATTTTTCTAATTTTTTTTAAAACATTGTTTTAGTCAATTTTTCATCATAATTCTTCATTATTCAAACTTTTCGTCAAAGTTCTTTACTTAAATTCTTCATTTAAGAAAATCCATCGAACGTCCTATCAATTTTTATTACTTCTTAAATTTTTGAGGTTTTCATCAAAATTACTAGTAGCTCAAATTTTTTATAATTTTTTTTTAGCGGATTTGATTTTTTTTTCTCGGAATTTTTTTAATCAAAATTTTTTGAACATTTTTTAGAATGTAATCAAGTAATTTTATTTCTCTGTAAATATTTTTCTCTGCCATTTTGTGATTTGAATTTTTCCTCCAAATCATTCTCATCAGAAAATTTTAAAAAACATTTTTTCAATTTTTCGTCACTTTTTTCTGGAATATTACATAATTTTTTGTAAAAAATATTATTTTGGAGCATAAGTTAATTTTTGTTCATAATAATAATTATGAGCAGGCCTCGGATATATATGCACTAAAAACAGGTGAAATATGCGCATATATATGCGCTAAAAAAAACTCAAAATATGCTCTAACATCAAGAAATACGCAAAAGCCAAAATGGGTATCGTTTTAAAGAGCGCGATGAGCTGTGCTTTATTTCAAGGCAACAACTAAATTAGAATCAGATTATTGTCATTCATTTGACAATGTTGCCGTTTTGAAATGAAAAAATTATTCAAAACAGGATCCAAAAATTGTAAAAAGATCCGTTTTCGTAAATTCTTTAAAATTCTCTATAATTTAATTTTCCTCCCCCAGTTTTTTCACACAGTACAACGTGAGGCGTAAGATAGGCGTAAGGTTAGAATTGAAATAAATTGAATTCCTCGTATTTTTTCGAGATTTCTGTCTCATTTCATCAAAAAAATTAAATAACGAAACACTGCCCGAGCGAAGCGGGGGCGAAAATTTCGAAAAAAGAGATTTTGAACGAAAACTCATACATCTTCTGAATAAATTTGAAATCATTCGAAACAATTTTGTGAAAGTAGCAGATTTTTTTCAAGCACTAGTGAAAAATTGAAAAAAGTGAAATTTTTTGTCTTTTTGGGAAAGAAATATCAAAAATCACATAAATATGCGCTAAAAATCAGAAAATTGAGGAAATATGCGCTAAAAATGGCCAAAATATGCAAAAATATGCGTTTATAGCCAAAATATGCAAAATATGCTCTAACAAATATGGCTCATTTCGCTCAGAAAGATCTGAAACGTAAAAGTAACTTGAATATATCACTTTTCAATCAACACAGAAAAATATGCATTTTCATACATATCCGGGCCCTGATTATGAGTAAGGTTAGGTAAAGTAAGCAAATTTTTTTCGTCGTACTCTCCACTGTAATTCTTCATCGGAATTCTCAGTTTAAATTTTACATACGTAAGTGTTTAGCAGAATTTGGTTCCATTCTTGAATTCACTTTCACATAAACCAACAACCGTTAACTTTACTAAAAGTGTGTTATATGCAGTAGGTAATTTTTTATTTCTTGGAATTTTCCTTGGTTAAAAAAAATCATCATTTTTTTAAATTATTTTTTCCTTGAAATTTAAATAAGAAAAAAAAATATTAAAAAATTCTAATAAATGTAATATTAGATTATTATTTATTATAGGTATTATTAAAAAGTAGTGTAGGAAGCGGTCCAATTGAAAAAAATTTCAAACAAAAGTTGTAGCTGTAAGTGCCAGGAATAATTTTGCTTATTACAAAAATTTCGATTGAACCCCTCCCTCACTCCAATTTCGAATCTCAAGTATCTCTGTAGTATTCTTCACCTCCTTCGACCTCCCGGAATCCGACCTCCACAACCCATCCAAAAGCACGCCTTGCCATTTCAAAAGCAACCTCCTCATAAAACGAAATCTCCAACTCGGTACAAAAAATTCCAACCCTTTCTGCTTCAAAACTACCCCCATAAAAAGGCAACATTTCCAACACAGAGCGTAGAATTCATAAAACGAATTCCATTTGATGGAAGAGCTACGTAAAAACACAACGCAACGAGATCATGTACGAGTAAACTAAAACACACGATGTCGATAATAGTGTCGAGTCTTTAAGCGATGCAAAACTTTCCCACCAAATGGTAACCTTATCCGCCATATAAACGACTTATACGCGGTTAACGATACCATTTCGATGGATATTACCCCTCCATCCACACTCCTCATTACTCAAAGGCGAAAAAAACCCACCGCCGATCCTCATCTTCGAACCGATACTCTTGTGAAAAATATGCAAAGGCTTTGCGAGTCGAGTCGACTCGACTCGAGTACACGTACACAATACACAAAAGCCAGCAAAGGAAAATGTTTTGTTTTAACGTCGTCGTCGGCGTCGCGTATAACGATCAAAACAGCAAAAAAGAACACATCCCTGCCTCCTTCACCCTGCTGGTCGGTATAACTTTACCATACGCGTTTAAAACTTTGTAAAAATATAACAAGTATGGCGTGTTGAAAATGGTATAAGTTTTCAATTACGTAAGGCGGAGGCATCGTTCGGTGACTTGAGACTTTTTGCAACTTATGGAGTAGAAAAAACACCATGCAAGTCGCGTCGTCGTCGATTTTTACTAATTAATTTTTTCTAATTATCGTATACTTTTCGAGCAAACTTTGCCGAGCTTTTTTTTTTTACTTTGCTTTGTGCGAAAAACACTCTATATGTAGATTTTTCTTTCTTATCCTCGCTATATATACGTAGACCGTACAAAATGAAGCCCTCGGCTAAAAAATTTTTTTACGCGGGTTTACCTATAAGGCGAGATAGATACTACGGTGCAAAATGTCACATCAATTTTACACCAGCGTTTTGCCTCGTTTTGCATTCACGTACGGTACAGGATGCCTTATACAGGGTGTCCCAAATAGAGAACCTACCGCAGGACCAAGAAAATGAAAAAGATTTTCCAAGTGTTGTGCAGGTAAATTTTTTTTTGCCGTCTACATACATTGAATTGAAATATGCCCTCAAGATTTCAAGAATGTGTAATGTGACTGATAGAATTTTTTTTTATAGTTTCATATTAAAAAAATAAATAAAATTGGCGAAACTTTACGTAAATTGCTTCAAAATGTCGTAAGAACAGGTTACACGAGTTCATCTTGATTTTTGCAAAATAGGCGTATGCATATTAAAATGGAAATCCTCTTCAACGATGCGTCAGAGAGAAAAATTAAAAGAATACTTTTTTGTGGAAAATTTTAATACGAATAATTTTTGTATCAAATATTTTTTCATACAATCGAAAAATGCAAAGTTATTCACATAATCTTCCAAAAAAGTTGAAAAATACCATATTTTTAAACCAATTATTAATTATAACCTAAGAAAACTAACATTTTGGAATCTTTAATGTTTCGAAATTTAGTTTTGAAAAATTCTTTCAAAGAATTAAAAAAAAAATTCTTTCAAGAATTTATGTAATATTCGATAGGTAGAAAAACTTTCTTAATTTTTTTGGAGTTGACTTACAGGGGAATTTTGACAAGTCATCAACTTTCATTCAGTTGAAAATTGGCTCACTGAAAGGGAATATCACATAGACCTTAGAACCAAATTTTGAGCCGTCGAAATTGATTTTTAGATTTTTGGCGAATTTTTGAAAATCGTAAAAATAGCAAAGTGGTGAACCAATTTTTTACAAACATAGTATTTGAGACAAAATTCGGAAAATTATTTTATACGTACTATATAAAAAAGTCAAACCTATATAGAGTCGATTGAGAATTTGAGACCAACTAAAGTTGACGTTTTTTATACTTGAGATTTTCGAGTTATAAAGGGGTAATTCTCAAAAAAAGTCCAAATATCGATACCCAAATTCTTGAAAAATGAAAACCTTTTTCAACAATTTTCTCAAAAGGGACTTGATTTTAGGTTGATTCCTGGCCCCTTTTATGTCATGGGGTCCAAGGCGTTTCCAACAGGGGAGGGGGTAGAGGGCTTTAAAAAAAAAGCTGCCAGGTCGACGGAATTTCTTTCGACCTGGCGACCAACAAAGTTGGAATTTGGAAAAGAAGGGAGGGTCAAAATGAATTTTTTGTAATAATTAAAATTGTTTTTCAAGTGGAAATCTACCACTTTTGTTGAAAAATTTTTTTGATTAGACCCATTTCACCTCTCAAATTTTGAATTTTTAATAATGGAACATCCGAATTTTTCGATCATGGAAAATCCGAAGTTTTAGGCCAAGTTGGAGGGGAGGGAGCGGTTCAACTGAAATTTTCATAATAACCAAAACTGCTCCAAAGGTCTCAATGCACAACTTTTATTTGAAAGTTTTTTCAATTGGACATTGTTTTGAAATCTGTATATGGACTTGGAATAAAAAAATTATGATCGCCAGGTCGAAAGAAAAAAAGGTTCAGTCCAGGTCGTAAGAAAAAACGAACTATAATTGATTCTAAAGACGATAGAAATGTTCATTTATTAATTTTCAAAATTTAATTCATATTGTACCTCGCATTTGAAGCGTTTTCTTTTTTTACAAATTTTTTTTTCGTAATCAAGCTGAGAAATGACCATCCAGGTCGATGGAACAGCAAAAAGTTAAATACACGAATTTTCACATATTATCATTTACAGATTGGTTCATTACATAGGCATTTGAAATGTGAAATGGGCATATTACTACTCTCAAGCAAACGATTCATTGTAGCCACTTGGCAGCAAAAAATGAGTAATTTTTGAGTCAGGAAAAAATTATGAAAATTAGCCAGGTCGATGGAATACAAAACTGGTTACAGTTTTTATGGCCTTGGTTCGGGGGGATAAGTATCCTTCTGGCAATTGTTAATGTTACTATTATAAATTTTCACCAACTTCCGATAATATGTACTAGTTATTTTTTCAGGAAAATGTTTGATTTTCCCTTTTTTTCAAAAACGAATTTTAAAAACATTCCTGGTTACAGCCAGGTCGATGGAACTTCTGAGGGGTCAAATTGACCTAGACCACAGTGGAGGGGAGTGACATGAATAAAACTCAATTTTACAAGGGTCCGGATATGGTATCTACACAAAACTGCCAAAAAAAAATTAATCACATACATAGCATTTGAGAAATCCACCAGTTACTGAAATTTAGACTTTTTTTGAGAATTACCCAAAGAAGTTCACTTGTCAACTCCTCACTCTAGATTTTGAATTCTACTGTTCTAATCGACTGAATATGTCACAGTAATGCTGGGATTAAGGAAGGTTCCAGATCGCTTCGAAAGTAGTTGAAATTACATAAATCAATATTAAAAATTTCAACACAAAATTTACGATTTTTGCAAAAAATTGAATAACCAATTTACTTCTTTGGCAATTTTTAAAAATTCGCCAAAAATCGTGTAATCCATTTCGATAGCTCAAAACTGTAATAACTATCATCTCACCTTTTAAAAAATTTCAGAAAAATTTATAGAAAATCGTTAATTTTTTCTGAATAAAATTCTCAAGATTTATTTTTAAACACTTAAACTTACTTACCTAACATAATTTTATTCTTTTTTTTGAAAATTTTCCATTAAAATTTTAACACATATTCTCAATTATCTTGAAAAATTCCTTTCAAATTTTCAAAAAAAAAAAAAAAATTAAATATCTACAAAAATTCTTCATGAAATCTTTTTCTTAAAAAACAGGGGAATATTCTTAAAAATTACCTACATTTTTTAGAAAATCAAATTCCTTAAATTATGTTTTTGCGAAAATTCTTAATATTATTATAAGTATCTACAATAATAATATTTATGTATTTTTTTTTGTTGAAAAAATTCTTACAAAATTTTTGAAAATTTCCTTTTAAAATCTTGGAAAAAATTCACCAAAAAGAAAAAAATTATTCCACTTATTTCTGGGGAGAAAATATACTTTTCTCACTTCCAAAAAGTTAAACTCTAAAAAATTTACGATTGATGAATTTTAATTAAACCAACTTTTGCGTTTTTACCTGAAGGGAAGTGCGAGATTTTTTTGAGAATTTTCTGCAAGATTTTAAGGGAATTTCTTTTTAAAAAGTCGTACCTAAGAAAAAATGGGAAATACAAATTTATTATGGAGGCACATTCAAACGCGAAAGTTTTTTTTTTTTTAATCAAAAAATAGATAGTTATTTTTTGTAAAAAATACCAAGAAAGTTGAAAAAAATTTCCATTTTCGAATCTATTATCAATAATTCCAGAAAAAGTATCATTTTCATCAATGAGAAATTTATCAAACAATTGTTCTTAGTTAGATTTTTTATCAAAATAATTCAATTCATTTTTTTTTTTTTTTGTAGAAAGTTATTTATAATTATTCTTTGAGTGCAATTTACAAAAAAAAATTAAGGTGATTTAAAAAAGAAAAACTCGGCGCTTCGCGCCTCGCCAGGGGTGCAAAGCCCCACTGGACCCCCCTGGTTGGCTCTATTTCCACACTACGTTTGAAAGTATGAAACATAGTATATGCTCTTACTCTGTGACAAAATGTCTAAAAGTCACGAATATTAATTTCCATGGAAATTTAAAAATCTAAAAAGTATAATAAACAGAATTTCTGAAAAAATGTCCAAAAAGTCATAAAATTTCTTTTAAAAAAAAAATTAAAAAGTCTAAAAGCTCTAAAATTTCTAAAATAATATCAAAAAGTCATTAAATTTATAAAAAAAATTCCAAGTTTCAAAATGCCTGACAAAATGTCTGAAAGTCATCTTTCTATTTATAAAAAAATTCCAAGTTTCAGAATGTCTGACAAAATGTCTAGAAAATGTCTAAAAGTCATAAAATTTCAAAAAAATTTACAAGTTTCAAAATGTCTGACATAATGTCTAAAAAATCGAATTTATTAAAAATTTTCTGTTTTTTTTTTATGTCATCCAAACCTAACCTAATGCTTTCGAAAATTGTTCGAAGATACTAAAAAGCAACTAGATCAAATGAGAATTTTGATGGAAACATTAAGACAAGAAAACGCCAATCTCCAAGAAATCATTGTAAATCAAAATAAAGAAATCGCCGGTCTAAATAAAGAAATCGCCGGTCTTAGGGAGCGACTAAACGAAACTCCAAAAAAATGATAAATTGTAAATTATAGATAACCAATGAACTTCTTTTTTGAGTTTTTTAATGTAGATGACTTTAATATGTACCTACCTACCTATTTATTTTAAAGAAGACCAAGGTATTTTGCCTGCTACCGATTATGATTGAATTAACTATTAAAATAAATGTAAGTCTCATACTCATAAGTTACATTGTGCGGAGCTGAAAGAGATTTTCTGTTCTTTTCTACGAAGTAAATATATTGTTATGAAATTTTTTATTTCGCTTAGCACATATTTGGTGTCGGATTTTGGGGTCGTTTTTTTCCATTTTGGTCTCCGTAAAAGCATATACTATGCTAAAAAAAAAAAAATCAGTACCGATAGATTCTCATAGAAAATTCAACGAGGAGCAATTTTTGTTTCAAAAATTTTTCTCTGACAATGACACTTTTCCTGGAATAATTGAATAAACATGTTAAAAAATGGTAGGTACAAGGGTCTACATATTAATTTTTTTCATTTTTTCGGAGGTTGGTTGATACCTTTCTATTTTTTGATCTTATGAAAAAATGTTTCATACAAAAGTTGTTCCTGTTCAAATTTCTCACAAAAACTCTTCTAATTTTTCTCTCAAATGCATCTCTGAGGAGAACTTCCATTCCAAAGTACGAACTACCACACATGACGAAATTTTTTAGAAATCTGTGTAACTTGCTCCTGTGACATTTGGCGCATTTACATAATGTACTTGTTCGCTTGGTTCGGTGTCTGGGTACTTGGTTGGGACACCCTGTATGCCATGTACGCGGATACCGGGTCGGGCAAAGGCGGCGTGTTATTTTCTGCCAACATTGGTATTCATTCGGCATCGCACAAGAGCGTGTGACCGTTTCGAATACGTTTTCTCCAAATCATACTCGATGCGGTAAATCACACATATGGTTTGGCTTTTTTTTCCCGACTCTATCCGCCTTCCCATCTTATACGTGTTTTTTACCCCAAACCCAGGGTACGTGTTTCTTTTGTTTTTTTCTCTTCTCACTCTCTCTGTCGTATATAAAGTATCACCTCCCCCATACCCCACCACTCTGGTACTTTTGGCTTTTGTACAGAGCGCAGTGTTCGACTCGACATTTTGCCAAACCTTTTTTTTTCTTCTACGTTTCCATCTTAGAACGAATTCGTTCGCTTTATCGCCCTTTGCACAACTTCTGGCTGCATCGACTTAGCACCAAGAACACGTAGCATAGCGGAAGAAAAACCAATGTTAGATAAATGAAGTACCCCTCTATACGTACTTTGCAATCGCCAATCTATCGATTGATTTGCTCCGCAAGAGTAAATATTTCTGTCGACTTGGAAAAAAAAATAAGAGAAATACACGAGCGAATACTAGGAAAATTCAATTTCACGACTAGGTACCCCCTTTTAGTACATACCTTTCCCCCTGCCACTCTTTGTACATGTGTTTTCCTAAACCCAGTCGTACATGTATGCCCTTCTATAGTGAAATGATTTCGTCGTTGCTTTTTAGCTCCCTCGAGCCGTTTTATTACTCGAATAATGTCAAGTATACTACATACAAGAGTTGGCTTTCGTAAAGGACATTTCGCCTTTAATACCAGACCTCGGTCCGGCCAATCAATCGTCTGGTCTGGCGAAAGCGATCGAAAAAATAATAAAGATAATATAATAGGGTCGCAGCGGTACAAAATAACCTGCTTGCTATACGGTTCGCCTTCGTGGAATCGATTATTTTCGAATTAAATTACTAATTCCATTTTCTCCGAGAAGGCCTCCTTCTCTCTCGCTCCGTTTGTCTCTCTCTCTCTCTCTCTCTCTCTGTTGCTCTTGAATCGGCCAACTTCCTGTCACAGGGATTTAGCATTTGGGGTGCGAAGGCCGAGGAGGAAACATTCCGGTAAAGGTGGGTTCAATGGTAAATAGAAGAGTATTCTTTTTGAGAATGAGACAAAATATTATTTCTGATCATCGCGACTTATAGGTACATTAGCTGCAGCAAAAAAGTACAGGTTCCACAATTTTGAATCGGTGAATACAAGAATGACGTTATCACGAATGGATGGTAGGTTTTATTTATTCATTTATTTTTGAAATAAGTACACTTGTTTATGCAGGGCGTTTCGTAGCTGATGTAGTTCCTTCCACCAGGTTGATAGGCGACCCACAAGAAACAATAAATTTTATACCAACATGCTGCCTATCTCGATAATTGAAGGGGTAAGGGAAAATTAAATTGAGAAAAAAAAGTTTTTATAGGGTAGACGGATAGTAGGTACTAAAAAAAATAAACATTTTTGTTGTTCTCGACATTTTTTGCCTACCTTTGAAAATAAAGGCGCAGGAGAACTTCAAACGTTTAAAAAAACAGGTTTTTCGATTTTCAAAGCTCTGTAGTGCCTTCATTTTCGAAGATAGACAAACTCATCACGTAATGTTTTTCGTTCTTCTCAAAAAGTTACACAGGTTTCATGTATCATCTTGAAGAAATTTTGCAATTTTTTCATCCCACTGCTGTCCCTTGATAATTTAAAGCTCAAATGATCAATGGATAAAAACAAAACTTGGAAATTGCAAACGTACGTATGTTATGAAAATACATGGTATGGATGTAGTTTTTCTCGCTACAATATTTTAAAAATTTCAACTGTTCATTCGACATTTTTATTTTGATTCATGTTATAATTCGAGGTATGTTTAGATAATTATTGGTCCTTTTCTTCCTTTTTTTAAATATTTTTTTTCTAGAAAAATCATCTCTAATCTACCTGGTGACTCGACTCGACGCTCAAATTTGTTCGTTTTCTTGTTTTCGATAAATTCGTTTCTCGAAATTCGTAACTTTAGTATCCTTAATTTCGATAGATTCGTTTCATGATCTTCGAGAAAGATTCATTACTTATATTTTACGATTATTTTTCCACGACGATTTTTTTATAATTTTATTTCAAAGTAACTATTCATTTGATAATCTTTGCGATCTTGTAATTCAGCAAAAAATAAAGTATCAAATTCGACAAATATAAATCATTTTTTCTCGATTGGCAACCGTGACATTTTTTTTTGACGTTCGGTGACAAAATTTAAGCTGCAATGAAAAAACGTAGATATGTATGTATCAACCCAAAAACTAGGAAGTCATCATATCGAGGTAAATGGTAAGTTTCATTTATTTATTTATTCATTATGAAATTTTTTCATTCTTGAAAAAAAAATGAAAATACCCATTTAAAAATTAATACGGAGTGTTATTATTATTATTCAGCTTCTTCAAATTGACAATGCCAGTAGCGTAGCCAGATAGTCATGTGGGGGGGGGGGGGGGGGGTTCTTGACCAAAAAAATTAAAAATTTTGTAAAAAAGAGCATTAAAAATCTGAAATTTCGTCATTTTTTCAACTTTTTCTTCGTCAAGGGGGGGGGGGGGGGTCAGACCTCCCTTAAATACGCCACTGGACAATGTCGCAATCCAAATTATACAAAAATAAGTATATTTGCAGACTCTGGCAATTGAAGGTATAAGTTACCTCAGCAACGATTTTTTTTTTAACATTCAACACCAATGATGTAAACCCCGACACTTTAATGATGTCATAAAACTAAAGGATTTTGATTTTTTTTTTCAATAATTAATGTGTGGTGCTCCGAAGTGATGAATACATTCTTTGATTTGGATATAAACCGAGTCCAAAAGACAAAAACAATGATGTATAAATGGTATCTATTTTGATTTTGAAAAGGCAACAGTTTAAAAAACTAGCAAAATTCCACCAAGACGATAAAGCAGGTGTAACTTCTTGAAAAGGACAATAACAGTAATGTGAAAGATATGCCTACCTTCAAAATGAAGGTGCTATAAAGGTTTAAAAATTTACATTTCTCAAGTTTAAAGTATTCTAGTGCCTTCATTATTTTTAACATAAGCAAATTATTCACATGACTGATTTTGTTACTTTTAAAAAGTTGAACCCGCTTTATGCATTGTCATATGAGAATTTTGAAATTGTTCCTCAATAAATTTTTGAAAGGCAATACTTTTGGTCTGTACTTTTTGTCTCACTTCAGTTTCAAAGATGGCAACCCATTCTAATGTGATTAGAACTTTTTTGAATTCCTGCATGGACAATGTAAGAATATTTTTAAAATGCAGTACTACCAATCGGTTTTGTTAAGAAAATACTAATTTCCAAACCTCTGTAGCCCCTTCATTTAAAGTATAGACCGCATGCGCCATGAAGGGTATGAAGATATACTGATGCATCTAAAATTATTTTTACTTAATAACCATATTTTATTCAAACGTGTCTTGTTGGTTCTCATTATAATCGTGATTAGAAAGTGCAAGCGTTTATATTTTATCTTATGGTAATACAAGGTATGCTGATTATTGTTCCAATCCTTCGATTCAGCAATGCTGCAACCTAAATTACGTCTGAAGAAGTAGGTTTGCAGACTCTGAGAATTAAAGTAGTAAATTCACACTATTCACGAGACAGATTAAGTATTATGACTTGTAATAATTTTTCGCGCTAAAATTTCATTTTAAATTCGAGTACTTCGAATAATAGATTTTCTTCCCGGTAAAAATTGAAAAAAATAAATAGTAAGTACTTAATAAAAATAAAAACTTTCCGAACTCATTGGTAAGCTTTCAATATTCGTCTTTCACATCTCCAAATATAAGTAAGTATTTTTATATTTTGTTCCCCAATTTACAAAACGATTTCACTAAATCATCACAAATTTCGCTTTTAATTTCAGCATTAATATTTAAATATTTTAATACCGAGAAAAATCCGCTAGAGATTTTGAAGTACAAGTAATCCGAGCATCTTGATATTTTTTTAATAAACCCTCGTTAAATATTTTCTCCCCTCTTCGAATTATTCGAAACACTCGGAGAAAAAAAATATTAATTTTAGATGAATTTCACATTTTTGCCTACAGCCATAGTAGTACGTAAAATAGCAGTACAGTTTCCACAGACAACCTACTGAGCTACTAAACTCCCCAATCCACCCCTCGTACCACTACCCAACTTTCGACCAAAAAATCCAGGCACGGCGACTACGACTTCGCGACATGTCCCTCCCCACCGCTGCCTTCATCTTTCCTAACCGTACGCATTATAACGGGCTAATAATTCCATCATTTTTCCCCCATATTTCCGAACAGTTTCATCAATAAATCTAAATTATTATACGATCGAGGGTTTCTCTTCCTATAGTCGGTTGTCCGATTCGACGAACGTAAAAATAATTCAATAACTTAGTAGTGAGTATCGTTCTTTTTGCCTCCGCTGAGCCTGGCGCAGACAACGTCAAGCTCGCTGGTTTTCGAATTTAGCTCGGTACTGGGGTTGTGGAACCGTGAACCTTTGGACGAAAACTTGTATCGTAACCGAGGTAGGGTAATTTTTGCATATTTATGAAGTAGACTGGTGTACAAGCCAGAAGGTTGTCGTTGTGTCAATTAGATCGAACTGGGATTTCATCTTTGGTTCGGTCGCAAACTCTTTTATAGAAAAATACCACAATTCCCTGATTCGGAAAATTAAAAAGCTCGAAATTATAAAATATGGAAAACTATAACGTCTCGAAAGTTTAAAAGTTCAGAGTTTATTTAGAGAATACTTCTGATCCTTGGAAGGAAGAATTGAAATAATGCACTGGAACAAAATTGCTCTTCAACAACAGCTAAAAAAATTTGGGGATGAACAAACTTGAAAAAAAATTCGAGCAAAATATGAAGAAAAAAAATTCCTAATAAATTTTTTGTAAAATTTTGTTAGAACAAACTCTAAATGAAGGTATTTCAACCTAAATAAAATTTGAAAAAAATTTCTGATTTTTTAATTCAACTACCTAGATATTTCTCGTTTGCATTTGAAGAAAATTCAAATCAACTCAAAAAATAAATAACTTATGCATAAAATTCAAAAAAATGTCCTAGGTCATGAGATTAATTTTTAAAATTTTACAGAATTTGTGCCTGGACAGATTTATCAAAACCTTAGTTTTTGAATAAAATTTTTAAAAATTTTCAACCATCAAAATTTTCAGAATTGGAATAAAGTACCTAATATTTTGTAAACGTTTATTTTTAAAATATAAAAATTGAAAAAAAAAATTTAAAAAGATTACCTCAATTAACTGAATTAATTTCTATAAATTTGATTTCACTTCAGAGTACAATTTTGAAAATAGTTTCTACACCAAATTTGAAGAAATTTTACACCAAAGTTGCTAAAATTAAAAAAACGCGACTTCAAAATTTGAAAAAAAATTTAAAAAACACTATTTCAACATTTCTTTTTAAATCACAAAATTTTGGAAAATTTGAAATTGAATAAAATTTGAGAAAATAAATTTTTAAATTCAAGAAAAAAATTAACAATTTTTCCACAAATTTTACAAAATGTGTCGAAACAGTTTTTTTTTTTTAAATTAAGATATTTAAAAAAATATCAAATTGAATAAAAAATTTGAAAAAAAATTAATTAAAAAAATTTCTTAGAATTTATTCATGTTAATTTTTTTAACAAGGATTTTTGAACAAAATTTTAAGAAAAAACACCCTCCAACTAAATTCCACAAAATTTGTATCTTGAGAATTTTTTTTTGAATTCAACTTTTGAAAAACATCATAAAAAATTTAATTAATGAACTGAACTAGGTATCGAAACGAATCGATAAAATTTTAAGAAATTAGCATTTTGGTAAAATTTGAGAAATATGTGCTGTGACACACATCCAAATCCACTTTGCATGTTGCAATTTATAAGAATTGCCCAATCTGCTTGCCAATCACGTTGAAAACTCGACGAACACGACCAAAACACGTCCACCCAGTACCACCTCTAAAACAAGACTGCATCGAGACTCTTTACCGCGCTACCCCCACTCCAGCCATTCAACATCGTACAACGCGTGTTTTACACGTTGCGGCATCGAATAAAAAATAAAATCATTTATGCACGACAAAATGAAGAAGACGAGATGCGACGGGCCAATGACGACGCGACATGGTTGAAAAAAAAAAGAAAAAAGGTACCCTTTTTGAATAAATAAGCTCCACACTGCATCGTGTTTTCTTCGGCACAGCATCGCATCGGCTAATAAATAAATCATGTGTCAACGATAACGTGAAATAAAATTTACCACAGCTCGTTAACTTTTATTCGCCGCGTATAACACTAGAAAAGCGCACTCGTTAAAAACAGCAATAAACCAATTAAATACGCATCAAGTATTAAAAAATAATTTCCTCTTTTCAGACCACGGTACAGCATACACTGCGCCGTATCTTGCCGGCTTCGCCGTATAAAAAATTACCGGAATAAAAATACCACACCGCACACACTAGAGCGCTGAATAAACTTCTAGACGCCATTATACTCTCGTACAAGACGCAAGTGCAGCGAGTGCTTGCTATATTGCGGCACTTTCTTCTCTCATATACACTTATCCTTATTTCCTCTTTGAGAAAAATTATCTCCTATCGAACCATAACCATACACCACTTATCCTGTATCTATAGTACCGTAATTACAACCGTATTTACAATTTCGGCCCGGGCATATGCGCCAAACCGCGACAATATGCTCATTAATTTGGCAATGTCTCTGGACACGATCCAACCGCCGATCACCGTGTTAGCAGCTATTTCGAGCGGCATTTATTTATTCCATAAGGCCGTACCAATCATCCTAAATCGCATAATTATTATCCGAATCGTATCCGAAATTCTTGGCTTACGCTTCGCACCGCTATCGATTTTCTTATTCTTTTTTTCTCCTCGTGTTCCATTCCCTCCCTGCTGCTGCAAGCTCCACGTCGCAGCAGCACGGCTCATATATTAAAACCGGCGAAACTGTACGTTTAGCTGCGGCTTGCTATACGACTACCCTATACTATATTTATATGATACTGCGTGTATGGCCATGGTAAAGGCAACCAAACTTTAGACACGCATTTTTCGCTATTTTATCATTTACTCTTCTTCGGAGACGTTTAAAGCAAAATATATACGTCTTTTCCTCACCCTCGCCTCCATCCTATTTCTTGTAAACTTTTCCTTCTTGTCTGTACTCCGCTGGTCCCGGCCTTTATTCTCGTACTTTTCTATATGTTCGGCTTATATAACTGTTCGCTATAAGCCGATTTTCATTTCAAAAAATGTGTATATATACGGTATAACCTTATACTTCGTATAGTGTACTGTGTGGAATGTGAAAAAGATGATAAATGGAGGCGAGCTTTTGTCGACGCTTTTAATTTATATATTAGATGCGTACCGAATTAAAAACATTCCAGTCAACTGGCCTACGAGCGAGCTGTATTTTGCGACTTTTGGCCACACGAATTTACAGTCCCTTACAACCCTATATCTACATGTCTGTTCAGCACTGGTTTTCTTTGAGGTATTTATCATGAATTTTTCTTATTATTTTAATAGAATTATACAAGAAAGATGATTCATAATCATTGAAGATTTTAAAAATATGGTTTAGTAAGACAGTACAATTGTAAATTGTCAATTTTGGAAACTCAAGCAGAGTAAAGGGGAGCAAGACGACCCACGGAGGTAAGATGACCATGTTCATTTCTAGCCTTTCCAAAAATGAGAGGAGTAACACTGACTCAATATTTAGGTGGAGTTATGTAAATACCATATCGGTCAAAAATCGATAAAAAATGATCGATTTTGAAAAACGAATAATCAGATTAACATCATCTATTTAAAAAATGATAATAATAATTATCGATTTTTTAAATCGATCAAACTGTGAAACACAAATAAAAGTAAATTATTGATTTAAAATTCCGAATTATCAATTTTCAAGATAGATTTATCGGAATTGATTATCAAATAAGGTCGTAGATTTAAAAAAATAAATTCTGATTGTTAATTTATGAAATATTGATTGAAAATTATTTGAAAAATCAACCTAACTATAAAAAAAAAACGCGTAGCAGTCAAGATGCTCCGCGACAGCCGAATTTTTTTTTTCAAGTTAGTGTACCACTTTGAAAACGTTTTCATCCATGGTATTTCAGTTTCAATATCAGTTTTAACTTCAAATTCAGTTTAAAAATGTCAGGTTTTTGTCTTCAGTTTTAGTTCTTTTCTGCATTGAAGATTTCATCTTCAGATGGGGGCTCCGCCCCCATACCCCCGTTGAGGCTCCGACCCAACCCCCTCATCACTTTCGGCTCTTAGGATGGGGGCTCCGCCCCCATACCCCCGCGTTGGGAGCTTCGCCCCCAACCACCTCGTCACTTCCAACTCTTCAGATGGGGGCTCCGCCCCCATGCCCCTCTTGGGGGTCTTTACCCTCAATAGGGACATGGCAGGAGAGGATTGAGGGCTTCGCTCTCAATCCCCTTCACACTTTCAGCTCTTCAGACGAGGGCCAACACACCAAAAAAGAGGTTAAAACGTGAAAATTTATGATTTTTGACCCTGTACGAGGGTCAAATGGTGCTCAAAAGTCGAAACCCCCAAAAAGGCACATCAGTGACCTCTACTGACCCTACATCCCAAATTTCGATTGTTTAGGTCTTTTAGTTTGGGCTGTAGGCTGTTCAACGCGTCAGAAAAGACAGGTTAAAACTTGAAAAATATTGATTTTTGACCCTGTATCGAGGTCAAAAGGGGTTTAAAGGTCAAAACCTACAAAAGGCACATCAGGGGCATGAACTCGATCTATGATAAAAATTTAGGCCTCCCAGCTCCATTTGGGAGGTCTGTAGCCTGATCAACGTGAAAAAAATGACCCCAAAATCCACTTTTTGGGCCCTAAAATGGGGTGGGGATGACTTAGGGGGCTGAAATTTGACTACGGTGTAGGTAATTAGGATTCTCATCCCTGGGGCAAGTTTCAAAAAATTTTATGATATTGGGGCTCCCCCGCACCCCCTTCAAAAAGGGGTCATATCCTCAATTTTGAGTTAGGGCCCCAAAAATTTTTTTGCATCATTCCTACACCGAGGGGACCCTACATATCAAGTTTGACCTCATTTGACTTGTTAGGCTCGGCCCCAGAGTTCCAAAAGTGAGTGTAAAATTATAAATATATATATATATATATATAAATATGTGACATGTGACAGATCGTCATCTTTTGGTCCCAAACGTCGAGAAATGAGGTCAGAACTCTTCTACCCCCCCTCCTTCTAAATTAGGGTCGGACACAATAGCCTAAATTTTTTTTTTAAAATTCGGCTAATGAAAGAATGAATTGATTTGATTTATAGCTTTTAAGATTGATTTTCGGAATGAAATAAGATCATTAATTTTGATTTTCGATTTTTGGAATCGGTTCAAGATTATCGATTAAAAATCGATCAATATAATATAATTTCATTTTCAATTCTAAAAAAGGATGTCTAAGAGGATGGAGTTAACAAAATCTATGGTCTTCGATTTTTCTCATTTTTGAATAATATGTTGTTCATTTTGAGTTGAAAACTCTCTGTCAATTTTAGTCTCTCATGTTACTCAAGAGGGGAGCCGAGGTATCTGCAAGAGGGGTCAGTTTTGAAAGAACGTGTTTTTTTGCATTTTTGACTCCAAAAACCCCCTCAAACTAAAGATGTAACACGTTTGTTTTTTTTCTCTCGAAAATGCCCCTTTTTTGAGAAACCATAGCTCTTCTCTTGAGTGACCCAGAGAGCTAAAAATTGGTGAGAGTTTTCAACTCAAAATGAACAACATATTCAAAAATGAGCAAAATCGAAGACCATCGATTTTGTTCACTCCACCCTATTAGACATGCTTTTCTAGAATTGAAAATGAAATCACATTATATTGGTTTATATTTTTAATCGATAATCTTGAATCGATTCCAAAAATTGAAAATCAAAATTAATGATCTTATTTAATTTCGAAAATCAATCTTTAAAAGCTATATAAATCAAATCAATTCATTTTTTCATTTCATAGTTTGGTTGATTTTTCAAATAATTTTTAATCTGATCAAAAATCAACAATCAGAATTCATCTAGAACACCTGCAACTGGAGTCACCTCAGAACTTCCTGTCTTGGTTCCCGGACAAAACCCCGAATCCGCTTTCCCGAATAGGTGGTTTCCCGAATGGTTTTTTTCCCGAAAGTCGTTTCCCCGAATCACCCTTTTCCCGAATCCCATTTTCCCGAAGCGTTATTATTTCGGGAATTTTTTTTTAATTTTTTGAAAATGATTAGAGAAAGTGTACAGGAAAAAATTCTTTACTTATCGAAAATTATAATTTAGAAGTTACAATAGTGATGTTGTGGGACACCGTTCGGAGGTATTCTACTTCGTTTTCTTCGTTCAGATATTCTTCCCAACGATTGGCGATGCCGGTGATTCTATCCTGCAGAGTAACCCACGCAGTAGCGTAGCCAGCCAGGCATGTAGGGGAGGGGGGGGTGTGTGTGTCTGGCCCAAAAAAATATGAAATTTTTGTAAAAAAGACCATTAAAAAGCTGAAATTTCGTAATTTTTTCAACTTTTTCTTCGTCAAGGGGGGTCTGGACCCCCTCAGCTGTAAGCGCGACATATAAGTCGGGGTGGCTTCTTCCTAGCAGCACATGGAATCTATTATGCCACCCCTTGCTGGCATTATTGGTTTTCGCCATGTTCTGCATCGTGGCTTCGTACTGCATGATTCCACAAATTTGGAGGATAACGGGGAGGTACAGTATGGTGACCAGTATCGTAAATATTGTCAGGCTCACTTTGAAGGTTCCGTCCAAGTACCATGTGGGACTTCGAGAAAAAATTCATTCGGGAAAATGGATTTGGGAAAACGGCTTTTCGGGAAAAAATTATTCGGGAAAGTTGATTCGGGGAATGGGCTTTCGATAAAATGGGATTCGGGAAAACGGGTTCTTCGGGAAAAAAATCATTCGGGAAACCGAATATGTATCGAAATCTCCTGTCGTAGTTAATCAAAAAATATCGATTTTGAAATCGTTACTCAAACTGATTCTCCTATTATCGTTTCCAACAACCTCTATTAAATAAACGATCGGCTAAATTTCACCAAAATATGGCGTTGTGTTGACTTTTGCCATTTATTTCATGTCCTTTTCCAGACCTCAAAACTTGGCTTCAAGAGAGGGTCCAATTGAAAAAAATTTTCAACAAAACTTGTAGATCGAGTTTTTAAGAATAATTTCGGTTATTACAAAAGTTTTGATTGAACCCCCCTCCACCTCTAATTTTGTCCAATACTACGTAGATATTTCATTGTTTCAAATTTAAAGTAAGGGACGAGTCTAGCAAAAATTTTTTTAATGACCAAAATTATTTCCAAGATTTCAATCTACAACTTCCATTTGAAATTTTTTCTTGATTGAACCCCCCCCCCCCCCCTCAAATTTTGAATGATAGGTATATGTATTCTCCAAGGTACAGTTTAATGATAATGAAAAATTTGAGAGAAATGTGGGGTCTAAGTGAAATTTTTGCAACGACCAAAATTATTTCTAAGAACTATCTACAAATTTTGTTTTTGAAAATTTTTTCAATTGGACCCTCTTTTGAAACCAAGTTTTGAAATCTGGATACGGACATGAAAAAAAAGAGGTAAAAATCAAGAAAAACCCAGATAATTATGATGTCAATGTGAATTATGAAAATCACGGGACACAAGGAAGTGGTGAAATTTAGCCCATCGTATAAAAGCAAAGAATACCTAAAAACAAAAAATTTCTCAACACAACCCTACTTTCTCATCCCCCTTCTATTCGCCTCACTCCACACAACCCCACATACCAAACGAACCATAACACGATTCAACGAACCCCTCGCCAAAGGAAAATTTCAATTTGAAATTTACCCAAGTTTCCAAACCAATTAGAAACTCATCCCTCGTGCTGGTGGTAAAATTTCCAAGGTTCCTCCTCATCCTCCTCCTTACATAAACTCGTATTAGCTTCCATTGTGCCGGCGAGGTCATCAATCCGGGTATAGATTCGCTTTCGTTGGCAATTACGTTCGATTTGTTCGAAACGATCAGCACGAAGCTGCGATGCGAGATGCGACTGACACGTAATTTCAAAAGAGGAATGAGATTAGCAGAAATAAAATCTTACTTTAAAATGACTTCCATTCATTCCACTTCACCTTGCATTAAATTTCAGCGTTTGGCGTTGCGTTGGGATGGGAGTGTAGAAAGAAAAACACGACTACCAACTTCGCTTCGCCCTCTTTCCTCTATTTCTCCTTCTTCCCTTTTTCAAAAACGATATAAAAGCTCGCCCCGAGTATAAAAATCTTCATAAAGTTTCCTCGGCGATTCTTTAAACGACTAGGTGAACGATAGGCATTCGAGGGTGCTTCTCATACGACACTGGAACCATTGCCAAGCCTCGTCTTTTCAGACTCGTCTCCTGTCCTTATACACGACAATTAAAGCCCGTTTACGATCTCTATACCAAGCACGACTCGTCTAATGAAACCTCACATTCGGCTCTCTCTTCTGCAAATTTCTCGCGCTCTGAAAAACTCCACTCGCAGCTTCCCCAACTCACAAACTGTACAGCTCGTGCAGAGAGGAGAAAACCGCAACCGTGTAGAAACATAAAGCTGGTCGAATAACCCCTCACCACCCCCAGCTACCTTCTACGTACGTCGTCGTGCTCGTAAATCCATCCCTGAAATCCGGCCGCCACTTACAGGGGTGTGTATGTAAAAAGCCCAAAAACAAAATGACCAAACGGAAAAACTATATTCGCCCTGTCGAGATAATCCATCGTGCTTTCTGCCCCCTTCCCTCGACCGTATCCTCGCCCCTTTCTATACCTTTTTTCACTCTTTCTTTCGCCGATATCGTCAACTCGCCAGGTACGTAGGTAGGTATTAAGACAACAGCACGCGAAATTGAAAGGAAAACAGAGGCCGAAAAAGGGAAAAAGCTCCGGTTCTTAACATCGACACCAATTGCGAGAAAACCTCTCCCGCAACAAATGCAATCACATTTCGCCTTAATTAGTATTTCGTGTTATCCTCTCCCAAAAACAACACACAAATCAACTCGAACGTAAAAATATTCAAACAAGTCGCCGGCTCCCCGCATCCTTACCCCTATTGGCGTATTTATCGCAAGATGTATTCGAAAAACAAATACCTCTATAAATACCGAGCTCGTACACAAGCTCAAATACAACTTTTACACACTCGTACCGAACAAATTAATACTTCGTTACTGAGCCGGAAATTTCACTATACCACATTCTAATCAGGATTTAAACCCTCGCTTTAATAAGTTTTTCACGTGAATACTTTCATTGCTTTCGTTTCAACTATTTCCCCCTTCGCTCTTCGCTGTTCAGCAACATGCTCGACTTTATCCCTTAAAAATCATTCTTTAAGCTCGATTCATTACGAAAAATAATCAACCGACGCTGAAGGGCAAAAAAAAGACATCTTCGTCTTCGAAAAAAAACCAACCTCGTCCCAGTTATATTTTTCTTCTACCCCAACCCCCCTCACAGCTCAAACCGCCATCCGTCGACGTTTAAAAAAAAAAAAAAAAAAACGAAAATTAAAATAAAAGAAAATCAATGTTCGTTAAATTTTTACCCTGTTTCGTCGTCGTCCCAGTCTGGCTGAGAACGCGAAACATTGAGGAAAAAAAAACTTCTTCCATATACTCGAGAGTTCGTCGTAGCTGTTCATTTTATATTTATTTTATTTTTTTACCCTTCGCGAATTATATTCTTTCTCGCGTTCTACTGGCAAACGAGCGAGCAAAAAAAAAAAAAGAAGAAAAACTTTCTTTGTAAAATATTTTCAACGATTTCTAACCACTTCATTTCTTATTTTATCCATTTCGCGTCGTTCAACATGAAAAGATGTTCGTCGCGTCCGCCTGCGACTGCGACTCGGTCTCTTATCCAATCTCGAGTGCACTTACCTAATTCGAACGATATTAATTTTTTTTAAAGGTTCTTTCCAAAGCAAAACACACGACCCCCGGCGGGTTCTTGAGAAAAGAAAACCATTCTAGGCGCTGTACTCGTCTCCCAAAGCCGAAACAACTCGACCTATCCGAACAATGAAATTATTTACTTTAATTTAGTCTCGAGAATTTTCCGCCTCGAGTACACTCTCCAATTTTCGATTCGATTTATTAATGAAAAAATTACTTATAATTGATACAGGAGGAAAGAGGTAGGATGAGAGGGAAATTCGATCCTACTTTCGAACTCCTTAACCGATAATCATCTTCTATTGTTGTTTTATTTTTAATATGTACAGGGTGATTCGTAAGTTCCTGGTTCCTTGAAAAAGACGAGGGTAGGCAATTCAACGAACATTCATGCATAGCGATATTGTTTGGTAGAATAGACCAAGAAAATGGATAGACGAACCACGCACTCCACAGTAGTTTCGCCAACAATTAATGTCGAAAAAAATTCGTCACTGTAACTGAATATATTCTCAAACCTCCTCTTCCCAGCCAATTCTTTAAAATTCCCATCCTTAAAAATGCAACGTAAGCTATTAATCACGTCAGCAGATTTATTCCACAAGATGAATTTTTAAAAAGTAAGATGAATTTTCAATGTTTGGTCAATTTTTTGAATTTAATAAAAAAATAAAAATTTGGTTATTTCGATTTTTAAAATTGAATAGGTAGGTAGGTACACTAGGTACCTAAATTTTAAAGTTCCGATATTTTTTTTTTGAAGAATTAAAGAAGTCAATAACTACTTATTTTAAGTTTGACAAATTTTTTAAATTTGAAAATTTGTGAACTTTTTGAACATGGTAAATCTACAAAATTTGACAATTTTCGAATATAAATAAATTTTTAAAATTAGATTTAACTTTTGAAATTGAGCTAAACTTTTATATTCTTTTAAAAGGTTAATTTTAATTAAATTTTTAAATTTTTAAATTTTAATAGACTGATTTTAAAAAAATAGATCAACTTATAAAATTAAAATTATTTCATTTTCGAAATATTTTTAAAACACTAAACTTGAATATTTTAATATTTTTTGAAAATTGATAAAAATTTAAAACTTGGTGATTTTCAAGTTTCAATCAAGTTTTAAAATTTAATCAAATTTTTAAATTCAGCATGATTTTTAAACAAAGTTCAACATGTTTTATTAAACTAAATTCGCAAGAAAAAAAATTACAAATGAAAAAATCATAAAAATCTACTCGTTTTCAAGTATAAAAATTTTGAGGGCTGTAAAAATTCATAAAACATTCAAAATTATTCAAATTTTGATTTTTACCAAAGTTTAAAAATTAGTCATCACATTTTCAAAATTGATGCAATTTTTCACAATTTTGAGAATTTGATAATTTTAGCATAGTATTTTTAAATACTTCATTTGGTACCGATCAATTATAAAATTTTGTAGGTAATTTCTAAATTTCAATAAATTTTCAAAATTATATCAAGTAGGTATCAAAATCCAGATAATTAAAAAAAAATTCAAATGCGGCGAATTTTTCAAGTTTAGTACAAATTTTTTACAAATTTTGAAAATTTTATGCACAAGAAAATTTTGAAAAATCCATGATGATTTTTTGTCAGTTGAAAAAAATAAGAAATTAAATTTATTAATTTTTAATTTTTTCAAAAAAAATAAATAAAAATAAATAAAAACAGAAATTGAAAACTTCTTGATGAAAACAGAAGAAAAAAAATTGATAGCATGAAGTGTGAACTTTTTAGAAAGATTTTGAAATATTTTTTTTCGCCATTGAAAAAAAAATTGATCGATGATTTTTTGTAATTTAAAAGAAAAGATTTTTTCAAGAAAATTTATAAAAATTCTTTTCAAAAAATAAATTACAGACGATTTTATGCAAATTCTAAAAAACTTTGAAGATTTTGTGACTGTTACTTGGAAAAATTGTTGATTAAATTTTTGAATTTTTTCAGAAAAATTTTAATTTTTTTACAATTTTTTTTTTGAATTTTTTTTTTTTTTGAATTTTTAATATTTTTGATTTTATACAATCTGAAATAGTTTTTGTGGACACAATATGTTTCGTGATGAATGAAGTATAGAAGTTTTCAATAAAGAAAATCACTTCTTCAGAAATTAATTCATTCCTTGTCTGGCATAAAGTAAGAAAAAATTTTAGTTTTTTGAGAAATAGTGACAAAAAGTGACCAAAATGTGAAAGAGAAACCAAGTTACTATAAAAGTTACTCGCAGTCACAATCATGCCTGTGTAAATCATTCCATGTTTTGGTAAAAATTTCAAATTTGAGAAATTTTTGAATTTCAACCAATTTTTAAATTACCTACTTGGATGAATTCTTACTAAAATTTAGTTCATCTCCAAAAAAAAAAAAAGGTATTACATGTTATTTTTTTGAAAGTTGAATTGAATTCAAAAATTTTGCTAAATTCTCAAAGAAAAAAAAACAATACCTAGGTACTTAAAAGATTAATTTTTACAATTTTGTAAAAATTAAAATTTTTATTTTTATTTGAAATATAATGAAAATTGCATCAATTTTAAAATTGTGATAAATTTTTACAATATTAAAAATAGGCTACCAAAAAATTTCAAATTTATAAAATTTGAGAAAAAATTGAATTTTGCAACTTTTAAATTTTATTTACATGAAATAAAAACTGTAATAATTTTTTAAGTATGATAAATCGTTAAAATGTTCAAAATTTAAAGTGTTCTTTCCTTGAGTGTGTGTTTTTAAAAGATTATTCATGAATTTCATATTATACTGTCATATTCGAGACCATAAATGATTTTTTTCAAAGAGCTACACCATTTTAGGGCCCCATTGATTCAACTCGATTACTTTAACGTCAGAAGATAGGTACACCAAAGAGCTCAGAAGAGCATGCAGCAAAAATAAACCCACATCACTTCTCCAAAACCGAGCTAAGAACCTTTCATAAAATATCTGCGAGGACCGCAAGTATCATTTTTCCAATTAACGGAAAATATCTCGCCAAACTTCTCATTCACCTGTCGCCTTCGCCAATTGCATTTTCATCTTGATCCTGATAAAATTACCAGCTTAAGTGATACATCCTGCTCCCTATTTCCAACCGCATCGACATCTTGTGTCCTTTAACGTAACTCGGAAAAAGTATTACCCTTCTGGTAGAATTAAATCAATTGTCAATTCCAAACGTTACTACCGAAGAACCAAGATTTTCTCTTTTTTCAATAAAACAACCACTACCCTCCTCCCCTTCCCACCAACCTTCTAAGGAAAAAAAATCCGCCACGAGACGATAATTTTGGACCATTAGAGAAGGCGAAGCTGCATCCCGACACGATCGCTTTATTTTATCCATTTATATAAACTCGTATTGTAGAAAAAGAAAAAAAGAAAAGAAAAAGGAAACGTAAACACCGAGTAAGTTTTTTCCATAATGCCGACGCCGGAGCGGCCGCAGCGTCCGAGCTATATACCACCAAAAGGTACAAACGTAGGGCGAAATTACCGCTATGGAGGAAAAAATACCTAAGGAAGTACGCCTTTAAAGTTTTAATTTTCAAAAATAATTGCTAAATTTAAGCGTACCAGTTGGAAAAACTTTTAATTTAATCGATTTTTACTTTTTTTCTGCCCCCTCTTCGTCATCATGCGACTACTTTACCCCGGCTTTATTTCTCTTTTTCAGGGCTCGTTTTGTTCCGACGTTCGTTGTTCACTTGGCAATTTCAGCCAATACTGTATGTTCGATGCGGAATACGAGTTATAAGCGAGCGTATTGTTTGCATATGGACTTTATTTTTCCTTATTTTTTTATTTTATTTTTTTCTATTTTATTTTTGTTTTGTTTTGTGAAAGGTTTATAGGAGTAATTTTTGTTGACAGTATATATACTTTTTTTCTCCCCCAACGACGTAGAAATGGAAGTAATTCCATTGATTCGGTTCTACGCCGATTAGGATTTAATTTTTAGCGGATTTCACCGCAGAACGTTCAAGTTTGAATTCCGAACAAGATCGAATTCCGCAAGCATTCGAAGTTTTCATAAAAGGGTAAGTAAGATTGTGAAAATCTAGGAATTTTGAACCACCTATACAATAGCGTACATAAGAGGAGGGATAAGAAACTTCTGTTAAAAGTACCTATTCGAGTTTTTTTCATCACAAAAAGCAAAAATTTTCATAACAAAAAAATTATGAGAGGGCCTTCCATGGTAAGATGGTGAAATCGGCCCTTGATCGAAATTGGGTCCAAAGTAGGTCAAAATGTTAGCTATGATGTAAAAACACACCACAAAATTTTTTGACCCCTTACCCCCTTCCCCTTCCGAAAAATCGCGTTATAACGGTCGAAAAATCAAAAAATTCTAACTTTGGAGGGAGTGTATGAAAATTTTTTATTTTTTCACAGATTATAGGTATCATGTAGGGGTATATGTGGTAAAATTTTGAAAAAGATCGGTTCACAATTTCTTTGTTTTTTGGGGGTTGAAAATAAAATAAAAAAAAATTTAAATTTTGGGGGTGCAATGGCTGGAAATTTTTTTTAAATCTTCGTAATATGGATAAGTATCACATATATTTTTTTGAGGGCGCCAAAACCCTGGCAACATTGTCAAAAAAAATGAAAATTCGAAAAAATACGCATTTTTAGTTTGGTTTTTTTGTATTTCTCGAGGGTGTTTGAGGCAGGCGGGGACTTGAAATGTAAGCAATTACAATCGTAATACATAATATCTGGATAGAGTGGGGTTGATGTGGGAGATTTGTGGTCACACAAGTATGGGACGAATGACAGGGTGTGATAGAAATAAGGGAAAACGAGTGATGTGAGCGCTAGGGTGGCTCTTTTGGAATTCGGATATTTTTAATATCTTACCCTCCAAATTTTTTTATTTCATGAGAAAATAACTTCTTATTTTTCATTTTTGCCCTAACTGAATTTTAAGTGATACCAAGTCACCCCCCCCCCCCCCCTCCCTCAGAAAAATGATAAAAATTGACTGATTTTCAAAATCTCACTTTTTGCTGGTTATAATAACCCATCAAAGAGTAGGCATTCTATAAAATTGTTGTTGTATTTTAGGTATCAAAAAATGTTTCCTCTAACAAAAATTGAAATTTGTTCACCTTTTCTATGTACGTGGCACCACTTGAAATTCAGTTAGGGAAAAATTTTAAAAAGGAAATTATATTCTAATAATAAAAAATTAGAAATTCATTCGCATGACCAAAAAAAGGTTAGATTTTGATAATCGGTCAATTTTTTTATTTTTTTTGAAAAAAAGGAATGACTAGAGTCCACTTAAAATTCATTTAGCGTAAAAATAAGAAATGGGAATCAGTTTCGTATTAAAAAAAAAACTTAACCTAAGTATGAGTAAAAAAAAAAAATAAAAAAATAAAAAAAAACGAAAATTCAAAAATTAGTAATTTTTTCATTATTTTTTGGGATGGAGGACCTGATGATATTAATTCAAATTCTATTGGGAAAAAAATGATGAAATATTTTTCGATACCTAAAATACAACAACAATTTTATAGAATGCCGACTAAAAAAAGTTTGCTCATTTTTTTTTAATTTTGAAAAATTGAGGGCACCCCAAGGAACCGCTTAAAATTGAGTTAGGCAAAAAGTTAAACATTGGGAATTCATTCTCATGAAGAACAACAATTTTGATGGGTTATTATAACCAGCAAAAAGTGAGATTTTGAAAATCAGTCAATTTTTATCATTTTTCTCAAAGGGGTGGGGGGGGTGACTTGGTACCACTTAAAATTCAGTTAGGGCAAAAATGAAAAATAAAAAGTTATTTTCTCATGAAATAAAAAAATTTGGAGGCTAAGATATTAAAAATATCCGAATTCCAAAAGAGCCACCCCAGCGCTCACATCACTCGTTTTCCCTTATTTCTATCACACCCTGTCATTCGTCCCATACTTGTGTGACCACAAATCTCCCACATCAACCACACTCTATCCAGATATTATGTATTACGATTGTAATTGCTTACATTTCAAGTCCCCATAACGCGATTTTTCGGAAGGGGGAAGGGGTAAGGGGTCAAAAATTTTTGTGGCGTGTTTTTACATCATAGGTAACATTTTGACCCACTTTGGACCCAATTTCGATCAAGGGCCGATTTCACGATCTTACCATGGAAGGCCCTTTATTTATAAAACCACGATGAATTATGCATTTAATCAAATTGCAGAAAAAGGGTATGTAACACCGTCCGATAAAAGATCAGCGAAGCACGTTACGATATCTATTGTCTGAAGACAAGAGTAATAAATGTAAGACCTTTTTTTTGTTTTTATTTTGTTAATGATACATTTTTCGATATTTCTCTTATTTATTTTGCTTCGATGTTAATTTACTATTACCTCTCCCCCCCCCTCCCTTTAAAAGGGTACGTAAGATTGTGAAAATCTACGAATTTTGAACTATACAATAGCGTACATTGGAGGAGGGATGTAGATTATCATCGAAAATACACGATGTTCCATGCAACGTCCACAATAATTTAACGATAGATTCAACTCTAGTAGGCATAAACAAAAAACCTTGAAAATAAAAATCACTGTAAAACTTTAAAAATTTGGACTTGGTATTTCAAAGTAAAAGTGGTTGACAACACTGCATTTAAAAAAAAAAATTGACTTCGTCACTGCATACCACTTTGAAAACACGAAAAAAGTTGTAATCACGTTGGAATGTCTATCATGGAAATTGAAGGAGATATGACGACAAGAAACTTCTGTTAAAAGTACCTACCTATTCGAGTTTTTTTCATCACAAAAAGCAAAAATTTTCATAACAAAAAAATTATGAAATTTATTTATAAAACCATAATGAATTATGTGTTTAATCAAATAGTAGAAAAAGGGTAAACACCATCTGACAAAAGATCAGATTATGGAAATCGTTGTTCGTCAATTTCGCGAATTATTTTCTAATGTATTTAAGATATTAAAAGTTTCCTTATAAAAATATTTATGTAAATAGGATAATAAAAAGTTGGCAAATTTGTATTTTCAATTTTTTATTTGACAATTAACAGTTCACTTTTTCAGTCACGTTGAATATAGAGTTATTTCAGATTGAAATGTAATTCCACAGCACTCATTGAACGTGCTGGAAGAGTGGGGGAGATCTAATCGACATTTTTGTTATAACCAATAACTTTGGTTTGAAAAGATTTTCAGTGGGACCCCCTTCCACAGTTTTGAATATCAAGTATCTACGTAATATTAAACAAATTTGGAGGGGGATAGGAGGGTCCAATCGAAATTTTTGTAATAATCGAAGTTATTCCTCGCATCTCGATATAGAAATTTTATTTGGAACTTTTTTTAATTGAACGTCTCCCTCCCCTCCAATTTTGAATATCAATTATCTACATAAATTTCAAATCATCCTGGGAGGCACAGTTTGGGAACTGATGACAAGCTGGTAAAAATTTTTCCTTATTTTTCATACTATTTTACAATACTCAAGAGTTTTTCAAGATTTTTGTCAATTAATCCAAGGAACGAATCATAGGTATCTGTCATTCAACCTTCTTAAAACTATGACGGGATGACCTACCTCAAGCACGATTCAAACATTCTCTCAACCATAATCGACATTCCCGATATCCTCAGACTCAGAGTGATAAATGTAAGACCTTTTTTTTGTTTTTATTTTGTTAATGATACATTTTCCGATATTTCTGTTATTTATTTTGCTTCGATATTAATTAACTATTACTGCATACCTGCATTTTCTACATAAATTAAAAAATTACCTAAAGTAAGGGTAAGGCATGTTAACAAGAAGGTTCCAAATAAGAATTTAAAAAAAACACATCAGCAGATGGGCGAGAGGGGAAAGGAAAAATAAGAATTCGACAAGCAAAACAATCCCAAGTAATAGTTGGCTATGTTAAGTATTGAATTTTCTTTATACAAAAGGGTGTGATCAGTTTTTTAATTTTTTTATTCGTATTTGGAACAGAATATAGCATCTAGTTTACTCAATAAGTTTTCGTGGACGTCGATCGATTTTTTTTCATTTTTTCTTCTCAAGTCATCTGTATGCTATCTGGACTTGGAATATTTCTTTCAATTAACATTTATATTATTCAAAATTTGAGGGGAGGGAGGGGTTCAATCGAAATTTTTATAATAATTAAAATTATTCCTAGGACTTCAAGCTACAACTTTTGTTTACTCCAATTTCGCATGGCAGTCCGTAGATAATTATTCAAAACTGAAGGAGTGAGGGAGGAATGGGCCAATCGAAAAATTCTTCAAACAAAACTTATAGATTAAGATCCTAGAAATAATTTTGGTTATTATAAAAAATTTCGATTGGACCCTCCTCCACTACTTTCACATAACATTATGCATACTTATTTAAAATCGGGGAGGGGTTCAATTGAAAAAATTTCCAATCAAAAGTTATGTTGTAGATCGAGGTCCTAGAAAAAATGTTTGTTATTATAAAATTTTTGATTAGACCCTTCCCTCCCCTCCAATTTCGCATAATAAGACTTAGTACTTATTTATTAATTGAAAACTGGTGGAGGTCTAGAAGTCCAATTGAAAAAATTTTCAATCAAAAGTTGTAGCTTGGAATCTTGGAAATAATTTTGGTATTACCAAAATTTCGACTGGACACCTGCAGCTCCTTCCCACCCCTCCAATTTTGAATAAAATAAATGTTAATTGAAAGAAATATTCCACGTTCAGATAAAAACCCATGACTAAGAGAAAAAAAACGATCCACGTCCTAGACACTAGTATGTTTTTGCCTTTGGCGAGAAGTTGAGTTGAAAGTACTTAAGGAATGAATAAGTAAATAAAAATAATGAGTGAATAAGTAAATAAAAGTAATGAATGAATAAGTAAATTACAATTTTTCTTTCTAGGATATCCCAATCTAGGGCATGAATAATCGAATAATACGAATGATTCATGTAAAAGCCTCTCCTCCAATTTCAAAAAATACAACTTGGACTGTTACAATACAATACTATTATTATCAAAAACTAGGAAAGGGAGCGGTCCAATTAAAAAAATTTTCAAACAAAAGTTGTAGCACAAGGTCCTAGGAATAATTTTGGTCATTACAAAAATTTCGATTGGACCACTTCCCTTCTCTCCAATTTTGAATATTAAGTATCTATGTAGTGTTGGATTTGACAAAATTTCATGATTGATTCAATGTTCAGTTCCAATGTTCAACTGTTCAAGTCGATTTGGGGTAACTTAGTCGCTAGTTTATGGAATGTTCTAAGATGTAATGAGTTCGCTAATAAACTTTCAGGTGAAAAAGCTTCGACACTTTATTTATTCGGTTATTTTATTCGAGGTTATCCGAATCGCGATAGTAGTTCTGTGTCAAAATGTGCCAATTGCTGAAGACTAATATTTAATAAACTGAATTCCAATAAAAGTGTGTTTTCATTTCAATGGTCATAATTCTTGAAGGAACATTCTCTATGATAGTAGAGCAAGGTATGTAGTATCACTTTTTCATCGGTAGAGTTAATAAGTTGGAAATTTCTAAAATAAATACGTTGGCAAAACACGATCTCTTTAAAGTGGACGTGGGCAATTCCTTATTTCAAAAACCAAAATAATCTCCACTATTTCTTATGCGGACGAATGGTGTATTTTTTCAACAATATCAACCGAAGTGGGGCAGATCCGGATCCTAAAATTTGAAAACTGGATCTAAAGATCCAAAGAACCAAAATTTTGGATCTGATCCTTTAATTGTAGAAAGGATCTGATCTGGATTTTTAGATCCTCAAATTTTCAAAAAAAAAAAAAGCCCACAACAGATCCATTGCAGATCCAAGAAAAATTTGTTTCTTCAATACATCATATTTGCTCTGTGAAATGAATTTTTCATTGTTGTTTCCAATTGCCCAATATTTAATCGATGAAATGAATGAAAACAAATCATTAAAAAAAAAAACATCAAATATAAGATTTTGGTTTCCTTTTTAGGTTTATTTTCATTTATTTCTCAGATTAAATATTTCAGAACTGAGAACTTTGATGAAACCTTTTCAGGCTTGAAAATTACCTACAAATTGTCTGATTTGTTTACCATCAATGCCAAAATTGACTGAAATAAAGTGGCATTCGAATGAAATTTCAATGTTCCAAGCTAGTATGTTAATCAATTTATTAATATACCTAATATGTCCAATTGAAATTTGGAGAGAAGGAAAGGGTCAATTTTTTAAAAATTTCAAGTGAAAGTTTAAAATTGACATCATAGAAAGAATTTTGGTTATTATAGAAATATTTCTTGGACCCCTCAAATCTTGAATAATAAGCTTTTACCCATTTTTTACTTTACAGAAAACAAAAAAAAAAAAATACTCAAAAATTAAATCCCTCTCCTCGAAAGAGGATCTAGATCTAAAGATCCAGAACCAGATCCAGCTCCTTTTTTTAGGGGGGGGGGTAATTTTTGAGTAATAAATATTTGATCTGGATCTGAATCTTTTGCAGATTCAATGAGACAAAAGATCTGGATCTGGATCTAGCCCATCCATCCATCTTATTATTTTTTAGTTACAATGCTTTTCAGCCAAAATATCAAACTTACTCGAAGATATGGCCAGTACGAAAGCAACGAAGAAAGATGTATAGGTAGAACAGATGAAAGGAATAATAAACGAAGCTATGGTTAGCGATGATGCGTGATCCAAGTCCAAACGCAAGCCCATTCCTCTTTGCCCATATCTTCGTTAGACTATGGCCTTCGTCTTTTTTACTGTCATCTGTAAGCACACGAAAGACACACAAACAAATAAAATGGAAATTCGTAAACGTAAAAATTAAAACGATACCATCTCTACGATAACACTATTATACGCTGTGTTCGCTCTGATAGTACGACCTGAAAATGTCACGTCGACGAAAAAATTCTATTTTTTCTTTACCATTAAATTCGTTCAACGCGAGAGTGAAAAAAAAAAACAACAAAAAACACCTTTATTCAAACTACCTCGCGAGAGTAGAAAAAAAAATTCCGTCACGTCAATGAGTACTTAGATGTAATCTGTATAACGCGACATAAAACAAACCCATTTTACAGGCGAAAGAGGCGAAATGTGAAATGTGAAATTCCTTCAACTAGAGAGCCGTATTATGTTAGTGTGTTTTTTTCGCTATATTGAATTTCGCTGCTAGCGACATAAAAAACATTTGTGTTCACACACTCGTAAAATAATTAAAGAAGCTTTTTTCCCCATTTTCTTCTTTCGTCTTGTATTGTTCGGACGGGTCCCCTCCCCCTCCCGCCACAATATTCGCCGTATATACGTACGTTCGGCAAACTCTCGACACTCCATAAAAGCCTGCTTTAAAATTACACCAACAAAGTAACAAAAACATACTCGCGTTCTCTTTTGTAAACTACGCTGCTCCGGCGCCCCGCACCAGTCAATCTTTACTTTTAATTAGTTTTGATACGCGACTAAAAATTAATTTTGCTTTACCAACTTCGGTCTTCGGGCCGGCGCCGCCTCACCCCCTCACCCCGGTGTACTGTTCGTATAGCTCGAAGGAGAAGCAGAGCCTTCCCGTCCTCGCTGCGAGAATAAGCTCGTTAAGAATTTTTTTTACGCTATCTCTTCTTTTCTCATCTCTCTCGACGTTTCAACTTTCGATCCTGCTCTCTGTTGTTCTCTCACTGTGTATTCCGAAAGTACCTACTAATTAAATCTCGACGTTGTTCTAGCTTTTATCCTTATCCTCGTGTGCTCCTGCTCGTGCTTTCTATCGAGTCGCTCGCGTCTTTTCTAAAAATGACGTTATACTTCGACCTATTCATTAAAATGTTGGCGAAAACGTGGTTCGAGAAATTCGCGTAGTTTTTTTCCTTTCTCCTTTTTTTTTTTTTTTTTTTTTTTTTTTTTATTATTATTGTTCGCCAACGTCTCATTTACTAGGTTAATTGAAATGTTTCATGACATTGTACACGATGTACTCACGGGAAGGGTAGATCAAGCCGGAGCTGAGTTATATGTAATTATTATACGGTGTGTGCTATTGAATAGTAAAACGCCTGCAAAGTGATCCTTATGCAATTTAATTGACGTCCATGTGTGGATGTTTGACAATATTAAGAGTTGAAGGCGCATTGAATACAGGGTGTGTTCGGGGAGCACTGTACAAGACTTCATATTTGGATACAACTGGACTGGTTACCACTAAGAAAAAACTTCATATACATATGTTGCCTATCTCAAAAATTGAAGGGTCAGGAGAAAATTTGGCAAATAAAATTGAGAGAACATTTTTTTGGTTGGGTATAGGTATGGGTAGTACTAAAAAAATACACATTTTTTTTTTACTTTCAACATTTTTTGCATAAGTTGAAAAATGAAGGCACTAACGAGTTTATTCATTTTAAAAATAAATAAAGTGGTAACCAGGGTTGATTACCGGTATAAATTTCGGTATTTTTCCAGTTTTGGTATCGATACCGGTATCAATTTTGGTAATTTTTTCGGCATTGGTATCGATACCGGTATACATACCGGTATTTTGTCGGTATCGGTACTGGTATTGGTACAAATATCAATAGTTTCGCGGTATCGGTACTGGTATTGGTATCGATTTCGGTATTTTTGCGGTATCGGTATCGGTATTGGTATCGATTTCGGTATTTTTGAGGTATCGGTATTGGTACTGGTATAGCTTTTGTTATTTTTGCGGTATCGGTATCGGTATCGATATTGATTTCGGTATTTTTGCGGTATCGGTATTGGTATCGATTGCGGTATTTTTGCGGTATCGGTATCGGTATTGGTATAAATATCAGAGCAAAAATACCGATACCATACCGGTATTTTTATCGGTATGGTACTCGGTAATCAATACTGGCGAAAACTAAGCTTCCTACGGAAAAAAGTGTAATGACCAATTTTGTAGAGCGTGAAATTTTCCATCTAGTTCATGTCCTAAATTTAAATTTGACCTGAAATTACAAAATTTTAGGCGTCGTAATTATCGTTTATTTTCATTTTATTTTTTAGTCACGTAATATTGAGTCAGCGTAAAATTTAAGACATGTACTGGGTGGCAAATTTTATGCTCTACAAGATTGGTCATTACACTTTTTTCCATAGAAAGCATAGTTTTTGACTTAGACGAAAAAAACGTTATCGCGATTCTATAAAATCGTGGGAGGGGGGAAGGAAGATGGCTTCAAATCGAAAAACCAAATAGAGAGATCGACGCAGAATCTTAAATTGCACCTAGAAACGGACTAACGAGTTTTTTTTGGGGTGGGGGGTTTCGGGGTCAAAATCGCAAAAAACCGACTTTTTTCCAAAATGGCCTCTCTTTGAGACCCCATAGCCCCCTCCAGAGTGACCTAGTGGGCTAAAAATTGGTATGTGGAGGTTTCAACTCAAAAGAAACAACATATTAAAAAAATAGCGAAATCGAAGACTATCGATTTTTTTCGCTCCACCCTAATGCGCATGCGCCAAATGGTTGCTCAATCTAAACGGTATTTAATTGGTATACCACTACCGTACCGGTATTTTTGCGGTATCGGTACCGGTACAAATATTGGTATGTCTGCGGTATTGGTATCGGTATTTTTACCGGTATAAAATCGATCATTTTTTCGGTATTGGTACTGGTACTGGTATAGATTTTGTTATTTTTGCGGTATCGGTATCGGTATCGATATTGATTTCGGTATTTTTGCGGTATCGGTACCGGTATTGGTATCGATTTTAGTATTTTTGCGGTATCGGTATCGGTATTGGCATCGATTTCAGTATTTTTGCGGTATCGGTATCGGTATTGGTATCGATTGCGGTATTTTTGCGGTATCGGTATTGGTATTGGTATCGATTGCGGTATTTTTGCGGTATCGGTATTGGTATAAATATCAGAGCAAAAATACCGATACCATACCAGTATTTGTATCGGTATGGTACTCAGTAATCAACACTGGTGGTAACACTGTATTATAAAAATTTTCTGAAGCCATCAAGGGATAGTACTTTGAAAAAGCAAAAAAGTTCTAATTACAATGAAATATCTATCTTTGAAATTAAATGAGTTACAGCAAAAAGTAATCACATGTCAGAAATTTTGCCTTTAGTCCAGGAGCCGAACCTGGTGAAAATGGTCCGAAGAGGTTGAAATCTGGGACCGGTCCCAAAAGTTAGTATACATAGCCCCTTCTTCGAAAACACCAGTCTGCCGATCCGCCGTTGCTGCTTTCAAGCACAGCGAAAGCTCAAGGTTCACGAAAGTTCACGAATTTTTCCGAACTTTGAGATAAAAAGGTTGATAGCCGAAATTGGTGTCTACTTATTGGATTTTTCACGCTGAATCCAAATATGTCAGTCTGCCAACCCTCAGATGCCGCCAAGGGGATGCCAGACTGGATCAAAGAGGTGGAAATTGCAACAAATCTCATAAATTCTAATATATTCGCCTTAGAGTTTAGTTGAAGAGGTTAATTATTGAATATGGTTTTTTCTCATCTAATCGTTATCACAGAACTCAAATATGATGGTGTGCCAAACCCAAACTGAAAAACCTCCCCGATCCTCCACTCCCAGTCACTTTTTTCGAGGCTCCAGTCTCTCCCAAAATCCGTTTTTTGCATTTATTTCGCCGGGGTTCAACTTTTTTGGGAAAAGGATCTGAAAGTAAATTATTCTACATTCAATTTCCTATAATTTTGTTCCCATACAATTTTTTGTTGGAATCATAGGAGTGGAGCTGGGGAGGGCCGAAGACGCAGGCATTGTGGAGTAACATAAGAGACGTTATTTTCAAAGTGCAATAACTCTACAAAAAGTGATCTGAAAAAATTGAAAAAAATTTCTGCGAGTTCCTCCTATCACATAGAACCCATTAATAAAACGAAAACTTTTCATTTCAATTTGATGAAATACTAAAAAATTGAAACCAAAGACCAACTTTGAAATTTTTTAAAAAATTGTTTCGTTATGATGAAATTTGAAAAAAAAATAGACAAAATTGAAAATGACTTGTGATCAAACACAATTTTAAAAATTATACTATAGAAGAAAATTTTGAAAAAATAATTGTTCAAAAAAGTTGGAGAATTTTGATTCTGAATAAAATCATCAGAATTTAACTTTATTCAACTCCCTCACAGGATTTTCAGTTGGGAATGTTTACTGCTATAACCACATACTTGTATTTCTAGTCCCTTCAATTTCAAAATTAGGCATTAGGCAAAAAGTCATACATACTCGTATTTTTTATTTTTATTTTTCAGAGTACTACGTATCCACTCCCAAGGTCGAAAAAATTCAATTTTTATAAAATGAGCATCTGTTCATTCAATTTTAAAAATGGGCTACATGCTCATCAATTTTTTTCATTTAGCGTTAAACCAAATTTAGATGAGTACAACTCATTATTTGACTCATCAAAAGTGTTTATAAGGCAAAGAAAAAATTCCATAATTGTTTCGAGACACTTTCTACTCGTAGAAATGAAAAATGAATATCTACTGCAAAGTAACAAAATTTCCTCAACTCGAGACGAGCACACACCCACCCACCACATACAAAGTTAGAAACCTGTGCCTTGCGTAGAAAACACACCTTTACACGAGGGGAAAAATGTAAAAAAAAAAATCGACAAAAGAATACTCACGCACAAATAATACACCTTGCAACCGCAAAGCTGCAAAATGTAAAATCCACTTTATCCTGGTCCCCCGCGCCGCCTTGTCAATCACTATCAAATACAGAGAAAAAAACTTGGCGAACAATTTCGCAATCATTATAATCTGACTCGAGCGGTTCGTTTTATCGTCACACTCGAGTCCAAAATACCTCTCAACGAAGCTTTTAAACCCTTCTACGTGTGTACTCGTTTGCTCATTACCATATACCGATCACAACGTGTCGGCGGGGGCGCGACGAGGTGGGCAGGGCAGCTCACACAGCTCGTTTCGCATTTTGCGTATAAATACGAGGTACAATTTCCATACACATGAGGCGAGCTTTTAACACGCCTAAAAGCCAACCACCAATGCCATACATAGGTCTACATACGTAGGGGTATAAAGGGGTTCAAAATTACACACCGATATCGAACCTTCGAAACTCAATCTCTCCCACGTTACCTCGTCGTACGGTTTTTGCATCGCGGTGCGGGGCGGCTCACTCGGCTGTCGCTCGTCGATAACGACAAAATCTCGATATCAAACGACCGACGCGACCTGACGCGGCGAAGGCAAACGCTCGAGTTAATGGATCGGAAAACGAATAAGAATAGGCAGCATCGATTCCAATTATTGCGAAAATTCGCAGTTTCTATAATTTTTCTACGTTTGTATTGTAGCAGGTACTTCACTTACGTGCGACTACGCAGTACCTGGAATGATTCAATTACGTAGATCCCGAGCAGCACAATCGACAAATTATCGAAATAAAAAATCGACAGAATATCGAATTCGATAAAGTGTCGAGTTAGTTCCGCCTAAATCGTGAAATTATCTTTCGATATATAGATAGATTATCGACGAATTATAGTTAGCAAAAATTTCGAGATTATAGTAAGATATTTTATCGATAATATATCTATAATATCGAATGATAATTTCACGATTTAGGCGGAACTTTTGCGACACTTTATCGAATTCGATATTCTGTCGATTTTTTATCGATTTTTTAATTCCGATTTTTCGTCTTTTACTAGCTTTTTTCTATAATTAAAAATCATTAATTAGCATAATTAATACATTAAACTATGCCTAAACACATTATTCATGTTACGGTAAGAGGATCATTTCAGAAAAAGTCAAAAAAAATTATAAAAAATCTGCCACCCGTGGGGCTTGAACCATCTACCTCCTGCATGGTAAGCCTCTTCCTTAACCACTATGCCATACCTTATCGTTGAGGAGTTAGCAATAAAACGCTTATAATAGGCAGTTTAGTACTTCCAGACGTGTTGGACTTAGAAAAATTTTCACCAATTTGGAAATAATTTCAAATATCGTCACAAAATCGTTGAAAAATCGTTGAAAAATTTCAGATTATTTGTCGACAATGTAGTTTCAAATATCGCCACAAAATCGTTGAAAAATCGTTCGACAAATTTCAGATTATTTGTCGATAATGTAGTTTCAAATATCGCCACAAAATCGTTGAAAAATCGAATTCGAGGAATTTCAGATTACGTGTCGATAATAAAGTTTTAAATATCTTCACAAAATCGGTAAAAAATCGGATTCGATAAATTTAATATAATCTGTCGATAATATAGTTTCAAATGTCGTCAAAAAATCGGTAAAATATCGAAGTCGAGAAATTTCATATAATCTGTCGATAATATAGTTTTAAATATCTTTACAAAATCGTTAAAAAATCGAATTCGATAAATTTAGTATTCTTTGTCGATAATGTAGTTTCAAATATCTGCACAAAATCGGTGGAAAATCGGAATCGATAAATTTAATATTCTTTGTCGATAGTATCGTTGACGAATATCGTCATAAAATCTTAATAATATCGAATTCGATAGTTTTTAGATTTTTTGCCTATGAAGTTGTACCGATAAATCTTTATTATATCGTGAGAACATCTATAGATTTTCAAACGATTTTTTATCGATACGTTACATCTTCCGATATTATCGATCGAGTGTGCCGCTCGGGTCATTCAATTTTCATTTGTGATTCAATCTTTATAGGTATTTTCCATTCAATATTTCTTTCATTTATTTATTTTTTCTCTGTTTATAAATTCTCTTCAATTTTCAATTTTTTCCCAATTTCTTAAAAAATTTCTAATTTTATTGAATTTCTTCATTTTTTCATTTTTCCTCAATTTTTGATGCATTCGGTTTTCTTCATTATACTCAGTTTTTATTTTTATAGTCCTAATCATTTTTCAACTTTATTTTTTGGTTTAGCTCTAATTTTCGATGATTCCAATTTTATTGAGTGTTTATTGTTTACTTTTTATTAATTTTTCAATTAAGGGTTTCCATGTAGTAGAAAGGGGTTACCTATAGAATGAAGTGAATCTTTTTTTTCATTCAAAAACGTGCGAACTGGGAGAGGTCTAATTTAAATAAAGAGTGATGAGAGAATTTATATGAATCGGATGTCGCATAAAATGCATCGACATCATTCAATTCGTCATTTCTTCGAATTTTTAATTTCCTCCCCTTTTCACGTCTTCTCAATTTCTATTAATTTTATTTATTCTCTCCTCAGTTTTATTTTTGTGATTTTTTTTTTCTAATTTTGATTATTATTTTTATCTCTTTTTAATTCATTTATTTCAATTTTTAATTTTTGCCAACTAATTTCAACTTCTATGAGATGCAATTTTTAATGTATTGAAAAAAATTAATGGAATCATTCAATTTACTTACATTGGATTTAATTTTTATTCAATGGTCGATGGTCGACTCGAATTGTGAAAAAAAATTTGTTATCAAATCGTCTCGTAAGTAATTCGTATAATTATTTCGTAGATTTTTTTTCAATACTGTGTCGCATTCGATAGTCGATAATCGGATCGGTATACTTAGGTAAGAATTGCATTTTTTTTTTGTTTTTTTTTTCTTCGTGCTTTTTAGAATTTATTTAATTCTTGAAATCGTTCTGAAGCAGTAACATAGGATACCAATGGTAGGTAGTTATACTAGGTACACAACACATACTCTGTCCAACATACCACTTTCAATGGCCCAAAAAAAAATCATTTGAAAGTTATTCCCACACCCCCCTCAAAAAAACACACACAAAAAACGCAGAAAAACTGGAATATCGTATAAATTCAAATTCCATCTTTCACAAAGCACCCAGCAAAGAAGAAAAAAAAATCCTCGCCAAAATCTCGAATTACCCTCCCACTACCTCCCTGTCACCTCCTCGAAACATCCGCATACGTAAATAATGACTCCTCTCGTCGTATCATTCATTAGCATTCAAAATTTCTCCATCGTATCGCATCAACGAAAAGTGAAAAAAAGACGAAAAAAGCATCGGCAACCCCCCCCCCCCCAGCCTAACACATTGTAAAGATGAATACCAACAATTTCCCAAACGCCCTGCTCGAATTTCCTTTCTACGATGAAGCTCGTTCTCATTCTCGTTTTCACCAGCATCGCATTCGCATCGCAGCGGTACCAAATCAAAAAGCAAAGCAAAAGCACAACCTTAAATGTAAACATAAATTAAATCTTAGCGAGCTATTTTTTTCCAAATGATGACACCTTCAAGGCTGATATTTTCCCATTTTTCTACCTCGCGGTTTCTTTGTGCTTCGTAGTTCGTTTCGCTGTGCGCTGTGTTTGCCATTTCGAGTGTTTTTTTCCTTCTCTTCTCTTTGCTTTTTTTTTTATTCCGGAGCTTTTTATATATATTTTCAAAAGAGATGCCGGGCGAATTTCAATATTTTAAGTTCCATCAGAGCTCTGTGTGCTCCCTCTTCTCTTCGTATGGGCTCGTTCATCGAGTACTTACATTTTCCCTCTTCCAGTCCTAATGTTTGGTTGGTGGCTTTGGTGTATGAGAAATATATACGAGTGTAGGACGTTCTTGTGCATTCGCAGGTTTCAACTCTCGCATGATTTATTACAGGAGGAAATTTTTTCTTACACGAGGACACATTTTTCTACCCTTAGACGCGTACAAAACGAATAGATAAAAATTTACCCAGTTCGGAATATACAAGACTATCTATCAAATACTTACTCATGCTGGGAATTTTTTTCTTTTCTTTATAAATGATTATTTTTCCAAAACGCGTACTTATTCGATGTGTACGAAGGGGTATAATTGAAGCGTATAATTTATATAAGCCGTCACGTGACGTCGGCGGCGTCGACGTCGACTTCCACTTCGACTTCTTTCACATACGAAAATTCTCTACCCGTTTATAAATATTTCGTGCATCGATTATCCGCCTAGCCCCCACCCTCGTTCGCGTGTTTTGCTGTGTATTTCGATCCCATCGCATCGCGCCGCGTCGAATTTGTATATTTTTTCGCTCTTTCTCGAACCGAACGATACAAAAAAAAAATACTGCAATCCGAGCCGAAGCCTTTTTTTACGCAGCTGGCGAAAAAAATACCTCGACGGAGGCATCGTTGTCGTGGCCCAATTCGAGTCGAGCTTTTCATTAGTTTACGTACATTAATCGCCTAACCAGGTATTATAAATTTTGATTAAGAAAAATTACAGTATCTCGACACCGACGACGACGACGACGATGTCGACTCGAGCCTGCTCGTATATCGCTTCGGTAATCTCTCTATGGTATAGATTACTCGCAACACCTATAAATAAGCCATCGCCGACACCGAGAGCACCGAAATGTGTCGCAGAATGATAATTTTTTCTCCCATCTTGAGGTGTATTTTTTTCCTTCCTGCCTGCCAAAGCCGAATTAGATATTCGCGTTTTGTTCGCGTTGAGAAAAGAGTGCCCGAGGCGACTGACTGAGGAATTACGTATTTAACTAGCGAAGCGAACCAACGCGGACGACGATTGTGTGGGGTGGTGGTGCTTTTTGTAAGCAGCAATTTCTAGATGAAAAGAAGGGCTGTTTATTCGCCGATGTTATTTTTGATTCGTTTATAAGGCGAATGCAAAGCCTTATTGTGGAAGTGGGATAATTCGCAGGGTATAAGGAAACGCTTGGCGAACGCCAGAAATCGATAAAGAATCGAGGAAAACAAATTGTAGCTTAATGACCTCAATAAAATGTGGTAAAAATACCAGAGTTGAATGAAACGTACCTCGTAAGAGAAAATTCTAGTTTTTAAGTGCCCAGCTTGGTTTATCCTGCCAAGGGTTGTCATGGCAGATTTACAAGAGGGTAGTACCATCGTGTAGCTCGGACTGAGGCCATTCCAAACCAACCACTTGAATAATGAACAAAACAAGCCCCGTTTCTCCTCATCGAAGTAAGTTATCTTATATATACCTCAAAGATTCAGTTTTCATGTTGGAGTATTGGCTCAAATTTTGAGAAATTCAAAAAAGTAAGACTACCAAGTTGTAGGAAATTAAATTTAAAATCAAAAAGGTTTTTTTTATTTTTTGTCCATCTTCAATACTTCAGGAACTATGCCAAAAAACCAAAAAATTTGTCAGTTTTTCCTGAAATAAGTATGAAATTTTTTTAGACATTGAAGGAAATGGAAATGTGTACTTAATTTTGAGTAAACTAGAAAGATAAGATTGATAACATATTATAGAAAATCAAATTTTCTTTCGAAATATTTCTCTTCACTTTTTGCCTATCTTCAAGATTCCAGGCACTATACGAGAAAAAAGAAAAAAAAATCGATTTTCTGACTCGAAAGATTCTTTTTTCTCTCGTAGCGCCTGAAATATTGAAGATTGGCAAAAAGTGAAGAGAAGCTTTTTGAAGGGAAATTTAATTTTCTACAAGTTATCAATCTTACTTTTCTGATTAATTGAAAATTAAATACACTGTATTTCGTCTCAAATCCAAAAAAATAGGTAAATTTCAAGAAAAATTGATAAATTTTTCATTTTTCTGGCATATCGCCTAAAAATAATATTGAAGATAGACAAAAAGTGAAGAGAACTATTTTGAGAAGAAATTACATTTTCTATAAGTTATCAAAATATATACAACCTCACATTTTTTTACGATTTCAAATCATGGTGCATCACCTTCAAATGCAGAAGAAACTGTTTTTTCTATCATTTTTTGCCTTTGAAACGGTTGTTCCGCTTGGAGCGTCAGTTACTATTTTTTTTGATTAGTTATAGTTTATTTTTCTAAAAGCCAAATGTTGGTTTTCTTTTTTCGTAAAATTACTCATATTTTTTATACACATTATCTCGTAGTTTATCCAATAATGAATTTTATAAAATGTAATCGTTTTTCATGTCTTTTTTTTATAATAAAAGGATCCATACGAAACTAAATATTATTTGTGCAAAAATGTGCAATACCGAATTAACAACGGTCATTTTTGGTGATTTTTTTTTTTACTGCAATATATAATTATTGTAAAATCCACCTAAACACTATCAACTTCTATTTACACCAAATTCGTTCATTTTTAAATTTTTTTTTCCAATTTTTTTTTATTTTTTTATATCCTAAATAACGTATTTTGGGAAACCACCACGACCTCCTTCCATATGACCTATAGGGGTCTGAAATTTATTTCTGAACATGCCTCAACTCAATATTTGTCATTTGTAACGATTCTAGCAAAATCGAAAATGTTAGTTTCTTTTTCCAATTAATATTGTGTACAAAATTTCCCAAAGTCAAAAATACGTAATTTGTAAAAATGAACAAAAAATTAAAGTTTTTCGATTTTAATGAAATTTTGACATATGACGTATATCGAGGTAAAGCATGCGACCAAAATAAGAATTTCAACCCCGAAGGTTCAAGACCATAAGGCACAACTTTCATTGGATAATTTCAAATTCAGTGCTCATGGATCAAATCACTCCTATAAACCTAGCAGTAGACTCCTTCAAAACTATGAGTTCTGAAACTTATTTGGCTAGTCATAATGATAACAGAAATAAATGTAATTTATTTCTGTTATCATCCTTCAAAACTTTCAAAAAAAGATCAAAGCATTGGACAAAAAATTCATCATGCAAATGCGAATACGACTGCTTAATCAAAGACAAGCAGTAAGTAAATTTAATTTTTTGAGAAAAGTTGGAAAAGAATAAAAAAAAAATTCAAAATTTCCAAACCACCATTTTTTTCAAAATTTAAAAAAGCGGTTGTAATTGAGGACCTGAATTTTATTATAAAACCGGCTCAGTCCATTTTCATTTCCATTTTTTTTTTCACGATATGCCATCCATTGTAAAGAGCAGGCTTTTTTCGCCAGCAAAAGTTGATAGCAACTGCTTAGTCAAAGGACAACCTTTTGAGTTATGTATAACAGAAAAATTGAATTTTTCCCCTAAAAAAATTGAGAAATCGTTTTTCTTCAAAATTTAATCTGTAACAATTTTAAAAAATTTTTATTCCAAAGAAATAAAATAAAAACAAAATACAAAAAAAAACAATAAAAAACAAAAAGACAGTTTTTTTCAAAAAAATAAAAAATCTTTCAACTGCAAAAAGTTGAAAAGGTTTTTCATTCCGAAAAAAATCTGTGATTTTTCTTCATAAAAATATATCTTCATCTCAAAAAGTAAAAGATTTATTCCTCGAAAATAAGTAAAAGAGAAACTTTATTTTTTGAATAAACTCAACAGTTCAAAGAATTTTTTTAGGTAGGTACAAAAAAAATTGAGAATTTATTCTCAAAACGTTGAAGAATTTTTAAAAATTTGGACAAAAACCATGTTTTTTTAATTTTTTCAAAAAAAAAAAAAATACATAGAAATTTGTCTTTTTTACTTCAAAAAATTTGAAAAAATTTTTGTTTCAAAAAACTTAGGGATTTTTCTAAACAAAAAAAAAATATTGTAAACGGTCTATTTCTGAAATCAAAACAAAAAAAATTTCCATCGAAATAAAGTGATGTTGACTCCAAAAAAGAGATGTTCTTTTTCAAAAATTTGAAATTTTTCACACACTTTAAAAAGTAAAAGACCTCTTTTCAAAAAAGAAATTCAGTCCGCACAAAAATAAAATTCGAAGTAAATATTGTAGAAATTTTATTTTCAAAAATTTTGAAGGATTTCATTTTTAAAAAATTGAGTTTAAAACAAGAGGTCTCTCAAAGTTGGAAAAAATTTTTAGTCTAAAAAATTTCAAGAAATTTTTTTCTTCAAGGATTCAAAGAATATTTTCAAGTATATACAACATACAAAAAAAAATTTTGCTCCAAGAAAATGGAAAGTTTTTTTTATATTATTTTTATTCATTTATTTATTTATTTATTTTAAAATTAAGACATACTTAATTTGAGATTTTTTCTTCAAGATAAAATTTGTTTTTCTCAAAATAAAAAAGTGATTTTTTCGAAAAAATTGAGACAACAAATTTAAAGAATTTCCTCTAAAAAATTGAGATTTTTTTCTTCAAAAAACTCGAGAGACATTTTCTTCAAAAAGTTGCGATTTTTTTAATTTTAAGAACATAAAAAATCTTCAAAAATCGATTGAAAAATTTAATGTGAAAACTTTTTTCCAAGGGCCCAAAAATTACTGCACTGGGGCCCCACGCGCTCGGCTCTCGCCGCGCCTAAAGATAACTTCATTAAAATTTATTAAAAAGTTACATTTCCTGAAAAAATCAAAACATTTGACAATAAATTTCAAATTTCAACTTATTACCCAATTGAAAAAAAAAAAATCAATTTTCGATAGGTACCTACTTGAATTTTTCAAAAAATTAGAAAGGACAATTTTATCATTCGAAAAAAATTGAATTATTTGATGATATCGCTAAAGAACCATAGGCACATGAAGTTAAACCCAATCACATCAATAAAAAATTTAATGAGGTAAATTTTTCATTCATCATCATCATTAATTTATTTATTTGGATCAGTTTTTAATAACTTTTTCACAAAAATTCAAGATATCCAACTCCAAGTAATAACTAAGTTTGAAGTTATTTAACTTAAAATAACTTCAATAAAAATTTAGTAAAAAGTTGCATTTCCTGAAAAAAATTCAAAACATCTGACAAAAAATTTCAAATTTTGACATTTTTCTTACAAAAAAAATCTTTACCCAAATGAAAAAAAAAGGAAAATTCAAATTTTTGATTGTTTCTTTTTTTCAAAAAAAATTAGAGAGGATATTTTGGTGGGGGGGGGGAGGGGGGGTTTATCATTTTAAGATTATTTTAGCTGTTGGAAAGAGTTTCAGGTGGAGTTGGTGAGATTGAGTTTTTTAATTAAGTATTAGACTAATATATATCTTTGAATTTCTTTTATTATTCGAAAAAGTTAATTTTTTGAAACTAATTAGGTAAAAATGATTTCGACAAAATTTTTGAAAAGTAACATTTCCAGTGGAAAGAATCAAAAATTTTGACAATAAATGCAAAGTTAAAAAAAAAAAAGAAGAGATATTGGATACGTAGATGTACCTAATTAATATTTAGAAAAAAGTTCGAATTTAATTAGGTAAAAATAACGTTGACGATTCTTGTAGCATTTCAGACTGACGTCAATCGTCTTCAAGTAATAATTTCTCACAGTAAGCAATTCTCAATTCACTTTTTATCTAAACGAATCCATCTCAAAAGTAAATAAAGTACACCCCCCCCCCTCAAAGAAAAAGCAGATCTACAGTCGCTCAAATCATCAAGATCATTTGAACGAGCACACAAACCACCACAGTTTCGAGCCAACATCTAAAGAACTAACAAAGCCATCTCTTCAATTTCATCTCCACCTTACTCGTAAAAAAAATCAAATTCAAATTTCCACATCCGCCCTAATCTGGCAACTCGGTTGCAATACTAAGGGATTTTTCGTACATGGTATCGATGACGACGATGCGAGTACATTACACCGAGGGATCGTGGTATCCGTACATACGGAGAGTACCACCAAAGCACCAGACCAGACTCTCGTATGCATAACAGATTCGACACGCGTATAAGGAAAAGCTCGTACCGGGCTGGCTTTTCTTTGAATTACGTAACAGCGACGTTGCCTGCTCGTTTGCGTATATTTAAAATTCTATCGAAGTTCTCGACGTGTGCGTGTAAGCCTTAAGCCACCGCTGCCACTGCGCCGCACTGCAGTGCACCAGTGCCGTACCGGAGAGGCGAAAGGGTGGAGAAAAACACCCGTGAAAATAAGAAATAATTAATCGGACGAATCTACGAGCATACGATGAACACAGCAGGCTGAGGGGCTCGCGGGGTACCGTTTATAGCGAGAAAACAACGGCTCTCGTTGTATATTCGTTAGAATACAAGATGAACTTCGACTTCGGTTCGCTTCTGGCGGTTTAAATTGAAAAACGCTACGTGAAATAATCATCAGATGGGGTTGCAATTGGCGTACTTGTACCCGTAGTGTGTATTTTGGGAGGAAAAAACTTATTTACGTGTGATTTTTTCCAACAGACTGGGTGAAATAACGAGGGAGTTACTTGTATTTAAAGTTTAGCTGAAGGTATCATCAAAAAAATACATAAAAACCAACGAACTTGAAATCTTTGGAATCGATGAGAGGAACATAGCCTTTAAAAAAAAATTGAATCGAAATATGATCATATGGAAATGATCGGTGCATTGAAGATTGGACGAGTTTTTGCCTGATTTCAAAATTGAAGGGGCTAAGAGTGGCTTTTGAAGTGGAAATTTTCCAAGAAAAAAATGCTAAAAATAATGGATAGTTTCTACAAGCACAAACTAATTTTAGTTGTATAGTTTTGTTCCTCGTTTTGAAATTGAGGGGGCAAAAATTATTTTCAGAGTAAAAATTTTCCAAAAAACAAATTATTCCCGAGCAGCACACTCGACAAATTATCGAAATAAAAAATCGACAGAATATCGAATTCGATAAAGTGTCGCGTTAGTTCCGCATAAATCGTGAAATTATCTTTCGATATATCGACAGATTATCGATGAATTATAGTTGGAAAAATCCATCAACAGATAAACTTTCGATAAAATCGAACGATTTTTCTTTTAAAAATCTCAAGATTATAGTTAGATACTTCATCGATAACCTATCTATAAATCGAAAGATAATTACACGATTTATGCGGAACTAACGCGACACTTTATCGAATTCGATATTCTGTCGATTTTTTATTTCGATTTAGTTTCGATATTCTATCGATTTTTTATTTCGATTTAATTTCGATATTCTATCGATTTTGTATTACGATTTTTTGTAGATTATCTAGTTTCGATATTCTATCGATTTTTTGTAGATAATTTAGCATATATGGGTATATGCGCGCGCACATTTTCAAGACCGGCTGGCGAGTTTGAAGTCGTAATTACGCTTAAGGCTGGCGAATTTCGTTCCAAATACAGCAGTTTCTACCAAAACAAGCGTCTGTTGCGAACATCGGAGTTCGTTCGCATAATACGAATTGGATTATAATATTCAAACATCTTATGCAAAATTGGAGAAGAGGGAGGGGTCCAATTGAAATTTTTATAATAACTAAAATTATTTCTAGGACCTTAATTTACAACTTTTGTTTGAAAATTTTTTCAAATTGGCCCCTTTTTCCTCCGCTCCTCCAATTTTGAATAAGTATCAACGGAGTATTATGCAAAATTGGAGGAGAAGGAGAGGTCCAATTGAAAAAATTTTCAAACAAAAGTTGTAGCTTAAAGTTCTAAGAATAATTTTGGTCATTACAAAATTTTCGATTGGGCGCCTCCCTCCTGTTCAATTTTAAATACTAAGTATTCACATAGTAATCGTAGTATTGAACTTGGTAAAATTTTATTTAAGAACAACGATCTGGTTTCAAGTAAAATACCTAGTAAACCAAAAAAACTAGATAACTTGTTTGAAAATTTTTTCAATTTTGATTTCGCATATTACTGTTACACGTAAGTAGGTAAATGCAAAATAATAGAGGCTAGAGATGAGGTCCAATTGAAAAAACATTTCAAACAAAAGTTGTAGAATAATATTCTGGATTTAATTTTGGTTATTATAAAAATTTCGATTTGGCCCTTTCTTCCCATCCAATTTTGAATATAAAGTAGGTATTTTTTGACTAGAAAAAAATCAATATAGTTTCAACAACTATCGTTACAAAATCGTTGAAATATCGAAGTCGATAAATTTCATATAATGTGTCGATAATATAGTTTTAAATATCGTCACAAAATCGTTGAAAAGTCGAATTCGAGAAATTTCATATAATCTGTCGATAATACAGTTTTAAATATCTTCACAAAATCTTTAAAAAATCGAATTCGATAAATTTAATATTCTTTTTCGATAGTATAGTTTCAAATATCTTCACAAAATCGTTAACAAATCGAATTCGAGAAATTTCAGATTATTTGTCGATAATATAGTTGTAAATATCGTCACAAAATCGTTGAAAAATCGAATTCGAGAAATTTCAGATTACGTGTCGATAATATAGTTTCAAATATCTTCACAAAATCGTTAAAAAATCGAATTCGAGAAATTTCAGATTATTTGTCGATAATATAGTTCTAAATATCGTCACAAAATCGTTGAAAATCGAATTCGAGAAATTTCAGATTACGTGTCGATAATATAGTTCTAAATATCGTCACAAAATCGTTGAAAAATCGAATTCGAGAAATTTCAGATTACGTGTCGATAATATAGTTTCAAATATCTGCACAAAATCGTTGAAAAATCGAATTCGAGAAATTTCAGATTACGTGTCGATAATATAGTTTCAAATATCTTCACAAAATCGTTAAAAAATCGAATTCGAGAAATTTCAGATTATTTGTCGATAATATAGTTTCAAATATCTGCACAAAATCGGTGGAAAATCGGATTCGATAAATTTAATATTCTTTGTCGATAGTATCGTTGACGAATATCGTCCTAAAATCGTAATACTATCGAATTCGATAGTTTTTAGATTTTTTGCCTATAAAATCGTATAGCTAAATCTGTATCATATCGTGAGAACATCTTTAGATTTTTAAACGATTTTTTATCGATACGTTTCAACTTTCGATATTATTGATCGAGTGTGCTGCTCGGGTTCATGAAAATAGATAGTAGATATTTTGAATATCAAACAAATTTTGATTGCATGACTTTTTCCCTAATTTCAAAATCGAAGGGTCTAGAATCATTTTTGGAATAAAAATTTTTCTAGAAAAAAATTATTCATGAAAATATAAGTACTTTGAATATTGAACTAATTTCGATGCATGACTTTTTCCATAATTTCAGAGGGGCAAGGAATGATTTTTCGTGTAATATATTCATCAAAATGCATAATTAATTTTAAAAATTAAGAAATTTTGATCACACGAATTTTTGCCTAATTTTGAAAATGAAGGGGTACAAATAATTTCTGTAGTAAAAACTTTCAAAAGACACCTAAGTACTCGAAAACTGAAAAAATTTTGATCACATGGACTTTTGCCTGGATATTTTTTTTTGGAAATCCACCACTTGCCATGACTTTTCCATGGCTTTTTCAATGACTACTTTTTTACATTTTGTCCAAAGTTTTGTTTTGTTTCTTCAGAGTAACATTCTCGTCAATGGTTTTTTTGGTTGGGGGGGAAGGGAGTTAAAATTTAAATGACTGAAATGCCGAAAATGTCCTCAATTCAAGTGAAAATTGAAATGAACCTGTTTATGACGAAATTTTTAAAAGATGTTAACCAACAAAAATTTGAAAAAATTGTTTTTAACTATTTTTTTTGAAAATTTCTCAAAAACTTCATAATTTTTGGTCATTTTTTTACATTTTCTGCATCTTTCAAAATTAGATAAAAATATTTTTGTAATTTGATAACTTTTTCCGATTTTAATATACAGAATTTTTTTTTTTTTTTTGAAACCTGATGAAAGGTAAAAACTTTTTAAAACAATGAAATTTCGCGACTTTTTAAATTTTTACTACCTAAAATTTTTATTTTAGATCAATACAATACTTCAAAATTAGTAAATCTTCAAAATTTTCAATGATCAGGTAAAAATTAAAAACCAAAGGGTCATTTTAAAATTTTATAAATTAACGTAGTAAGGTGTTTATTATTTTCAAAATTAGTAAATCTTCAAAACTTTTCAAAGATCACGTGGAAGAATTAGCTAGAGATCCACCACTATTTCCAAATTTTATAATTAAGGTAATAGGTAAGGTGATTATTATTTTTTATTTGTCTATTATTCTATTTTTAAATTTAGTTAATCTTTGAAATTGAAAGAAATTTATAATTTGAATATTTGATTAGAGTTTGAAATTTTCTTCAAAATTTGAAATTTAGCAATTTTCAACTGTAGACACCTTGTGAAAATAATCATTTATCAAAATGCATACCTTTTAATTTAAAAACTGAAAAAATTTTAGCTTACATTATTTTTTTTCTAATTTTGAAATTAAAGAGACTACGAATGATTTTTGTAGTCTTAAAAGTTTTCAAAGCAAGAATAATCCTTTAAAATTCATATCACTTGCTCTGAAAATTGAAAATTTTCGATTAAATGACCTTTGTACCTAATTTTAGAATTCAAGAGGTTAAGAATGATTCTCAAAGTGAAAATTTTCCAAAAAGAAAATTGTTCATCAAAATGGAAAGTTGCCGGTACTACTTTGAAAATATTTTCATTTCATGACTTTTTGCCTAATTTCAAAATTGAAGGGGCTAAAATTGATTTTTGGAATAAATATTTTCCTAGAAAAAATATATATTTACCAGAATGGACTGTACCATGAAAAATGAATAAATTTGGTTCAAACATTTTTTCGTCCACCATCAAAATTGAAAGAATTATTATTAGCCTACAAAGAGGAAAATTCTGCATATCAACCTGCAATTTTCCATTATTTTGAAGTGATAACCCATTCAATTTCAATGCAAGGAGAAAATTCCTAATAATAAAATTGATTCAATTATCAATGTACCAATAATTTCCACAATTAGTTAATTTTTCAATAAAAAAAAAAAAAAAATCCAGAAAAAATCTGTAGCCTCTTCCAATTTTGAAATTGAGCAAAAAATCATTTAAAAAAAATTTGAGTCATTTTTTCATTCACGATTCACTTTGATCATTCAGATGAATTTTTTACAACTAAAAAAAATTATTCGTCCCTGTAGTTTTAAAATTAGGCAACACCTTCATCTCCAGATTTTTTCACATCTTCATCTCAAAACTCCAACTTTCTGTTTTCGTTTCAAGAAAAATCTCATCAAAAAGACATTTCATACCGATGAAAAACCACCTTACCATCGTAATCAATTCATCGTATAAAAATAGACATCCCTCCCACTCTATCGAACTAGGCGCCCTTAAGTATAGGAATAGGATACTTCGAGTCAGCATTTTCACAACACGAATTAACTTTTATATTGTTATGGAACTTTTCATAAGGCTAAAATATTAAATCGTACTTGGAACGGCAAATATTTATTAATGATTTCTCGAGGGTAATTTCCGAAGTATCGCTTTCCACCACGTGCCCCCCCCCCCCCCCGCCATCACCGTCGATATCGCCGTAATCTCTCGAGTAAGCCGCTTCGAACCGACGTTTTTTTTTCATCTTTCTTTTCCCCCATTTTTCAATATTCCTACTTCAAATATTTACAAATTTTTCGATTCGATAAGAAATGCCTGCGAATATATCTGCATATATTTACAGGTTAAGTAATATTGGGTCCGATTTGGGTGCGTTGGGTGTGTTTCGAAACGCATCTCTGAAGTGATATTGGAAGTTTTCGAGATGAAAATTTCCAACAGGAGGGAATGAAATTTTATTCGCAGGTGTTAGGGATATGAGGCACAGGATAGCAATAGATTGAAATTTTATGCGAGATTTTTTATTCTAATATAATACTAAAATTTTTGAAAATCGAATTGATGAGCTGAGAGACCTTAGTGGTCTGAAAAGTGAAAAAATGTCTCTATAGAGTATATTTCTAAATTTCTCATAGTTTTGGAACAAAGATGCAATACTGATTTTGCATTATTCAAAAGTTTCTCATGCCCGTTTCAAAAGAGCAGTAAGTATTTTGCAAATAATTCGTCCTCTCAACAATAATATAAATGAACCATTTGAAATTACCAAACATTAAAAATATCTACAACACCGAAATAGGAATAGCACATACTACGTAATAATTATTATACTAAAATTTTTGAGAATCGACTGATGAGCTGAGAGACCTTAGTAGTCTGTAAAACGAAAAAAACCACTGGTGCAACATTTCTTTATAGAGTATTTCTAAATTTCTCTTAGTTTTGGAACAAAGATGCGAGTCAGTCCCATAATTTCAGTTATTCCTCTGTGTCATGACAGTTTCAAAAGGGCTTTAAGAGCTGTAAGTATTTTGCAAATAATTCGCCCTCTCCTCAGTTCTCACTAATAATATATGAACCATTAGAAATTTCCAAACATTAAAAAGATCTACAACATCCAAAATAGGAATAGCACAAATACTAATTTTATACATTTTAATCTCCTGATTAAAATCAATTATTTGAAAATTTAACCCATCTCACATATCGAAGAAGATACAACCCTTCAAAAATCATTCATGCCCGATTCGACCAAAGCTCACTTTTGACACTCGAAACTAATTCTCTCATCTCCACGTGAAAAAAAAAAAAGCATCCACCCAATACATCGGGCACAGTTAGAGGACCAGGCCTGTACATAATTTAAAGTATTACCTTCGACCGATCCCTCAAACGTGGCTGATTTACCGGTCGAATGACTCAACAAACACCCTATTTGCAGCAGACCATCGCGTCGAATCATTGAAAACTCGGACGAGACGAGACCAGAACCCATTCTAGTGGAAACGGCTCATCACAATGACAACGTTAATTCGAGCCCACCACCGCACACGTCAGATTACCTCTTTGAATCCTTATAGTACATTATCCTGTACCGGAAACACACAAGAGGCAGGCAGCCCTTCATCAATAACGGAACTGAAGGCATCATTGTAGGAAGGTCGCAACTTTTGACCCTTAAGTACGAAGGCGTAAAAAAATCATGCAGTAGGTGAAACCTTAAAATCCTGGATTACATCTCCGAATTTATGGTTTCGAAAAATTTCCATCTTATATGCAATATGTGGTGTGGCTTATGGGCAACAGACCAGCTAAATACGACCTTTGGGTTTTGAGATTCGACCCTTTTTCTTTGTGCAGCCTTGTTCGATTCTTCGAGCGTAATAATAATACCAAATCATGAGGAACGCCTCGGTTCGCCTTTCTAATCCCTAATAAACACCTCGATACTGTTAAGTTTCGAACCAAAAAGCTGGAAGCAAGAGGGAATCAGACCAGCTTCCTCATTAACATTTTCTCCCTGAGTTTCCAAGTAGTTATTAACGAATATACAGGGTGTTCCGAAAGTAAATGCGTAAATTTGAGATTTGAATATAACCCATATGGTATCGCTGGCATAAAACTATGAATACTGGGTGCCCATCTTTGAAAATGAAGGAGCTACTGAGAGCTTTGAAAATTGGTATTTTATTTTTTATGAAAAATCGATTGGCAACACTGCATCCAAAAAATCATTTCCGAACCTGTAATAGTGGTTAGTGGATAACACTTGGCAAACAAAAAAGATCTGATCACATTAAGATGCCTATCTTTGAAAATGAAGTTCTAAGCAAACTCGATTGGTAACACTGCAATAGAAAATTATTTTCAAAGCAAACCGTGGATAACACATTGAAAACGCAAGAAATTCTAATAACAGAAAAATCAATTGGTAACACTGTATTTAGAAAAAAATGTCGACACTTCAGCAATGGAAAGCACTTCAATAATAGCGCTAACCACATACAATTGTCTAAATTTGAAATTGAAGGAGTTACATCGCAGAAACAAGAAATTTTTTGTCAAAAATATTGTCCTCCTCAATATTTAACGAGGAATTGTGAAATTCCATCAAGACAATAAAACATGGGTAATTTTTTGAGAAGAATAAAAACGATAATTATGTAAAAAATTTGCCTTTCTTAAGAAATGAAAGCTCAACTATAGATTAAGCTACCAAACGTGCAGTAGAAAGGTCTAAAACTCAAATGAAGGTAAGAGTATGTATGAATTTAAGGTGAGCTTCTAAATATTTATTTTCTATGCAAAATTGATTGGCAACACTGAATTCTTAAAATTTTCCGACCCTTTCAAGGAACAGCATACTTTGAACCCCTTCACGCCACAAAATTCTAATTACATTGGGATGTCTATCATCGGAATTGAAGGAGTTATAGTTAGTAGGAAACATGAAATTTTAGCCATCGGTATTGCCTTCCTCTATATCAGTCTTTCCAAATAAAGTGATAAAAAAGGCAAAAATTGCAGTTCCGATTTTTTTGGAGCTAAACTGCGTTCTCTTTGATCTTTGATAGTTAACTGCTTAAAATTTATCAAAGGGAACTAGAAATACATGAAAATTGCACAATTCCGTTAAGACATTGGATGACACATTTTTAATTGAACAAAAAAGGTCATATGAAAAATTGTCCATCTTTGAAAATGAAGGTGCTATAAAGCTTTGAATTTTGAAAAATACCAACTATGGTTTTCCAAGCAGCAGTGATTTCTAAACCTCTGTAGCTTCTTAATTTTCAAAATAATAGGCGAATTCTTTACTCAAATTGTTTGTGTTTTGTTCCTCGCAAGTAATTACAACAGTTCGATATTTTTTCTTCACGAAATTTTGAAATTTTTGTGAATCACTGCCCCTTCACGTAACGATAGGCCCCCGGTGTACAAAAAGATTTCCATTAGTGGTACTCACTACTCAGTTACTATGTCCAAATCTCTAGTTTGGACAATCCTTTAGAAACACCCCGTAAAGCTCCTGAAATCAACCACATAATCAACAAAGAGTACTGTAGGGACACACCCTGAGTAGGTAAGTTTTAAAAATTCTTACACATTCTCTTCATTTTTCTGCCCATGTCGCTATAAAATCTTGAAAAAAGTATTGATTCAAACAGTGGGGTTCATCGTAAATCCCAAGTAGGTTTTCAAAATTGGTAAAACATTCTCTTAATTTTTTTCGCCCTGTAAGCCCATGAAATTAAGTGGCTCTCTGGCTCATACTAATATATTATGTATACTGGTGGAAACGAGAAGTAATCGTTATTCTAAAAGAAGAAAGAAGAATATCACACGTTGGTTTCTGAAATCGGTAAGACATTTTTCATGATTTTTCTGCTCCTATACATACAAGCCCATGAAATGAAGTGACACATACTACATATAGCCTGATCACGTTTTTAAAATTTTTAAAACTTTCTCTTAATTTCTTTTTGCTCACGCAGCTACAAACTCTTAAAATGAAACGTAATTACTTGGGCTTAATATGTGATCCTAATGTATAAAAAACTTTAAAACTCTCCTCCTTCATCTAAAATTGGTCTCGCATTTCTATCTTTCTTAATATGTGATCCTAATGTATAAACAACTTTAAAACTCTCCTCCTTCATCTAAAATTGGTCTCGCATTTCTATCTTTAAAATTCAGCGAGATACATAATGGCAGCTGAACAATTAAACATGTGAATATGATGTTTTTTACTTGGTTTTTTAAGAACTTATGCAGTTTTTATCTGCCATAACAGACTAACCACTTAAGCTACAATATTTTAAATGTGATTTTCGAATTTAGTACCTACATCAAAACAACACTCATTTAGTTAATTTCCTCATTTTTTAAATAAAAATTTCATTTTGGTCATTTTTTGCTCTTCGTTTTGGCAACACTGGTGCGACGGTTAAAAATCTCAATCCCATATTTTTATGTTCCACTTAAGGTAAAAATTGTTTATTCATGGGTTCGAAATGACATCGTGGAATGAATCAGAGTAATTCATTTCAATCACTGAAATTAATGCTTCTCAAAAACATGATTGTAGTCTTAAGGCCCCTTCCTTGGAGAAGAGTCACATATTATACAACTTCTAAGTTGGTTTTCAAAATTGGTAAACCAGTCTCTCTTTTTTTGCTCTTTTATAAGCCGATGAAATGAAGTGACTCTGTGACTCGCATATCCTGGGTAGGTTCTCAAAACTTTTGAAACATACCTACTCTAATTTTTATTAAATTTTCAAAATTGCATTCTGACCAGAACGTCCAGAACCAACAATGTTCTAAGTAAGTTTTCAAATTCAAAATTATTGGTAAAACATTCTCTTCATTTCTTTACTAAAGAACACCAGTGACTTGTACTACTCGTATAATCTGAGAAGGTTTTCAAAATTTTTGATAAGTACATTATTTTAATTTTTTTTTCGCTCCTATATCAGCTCTTTAAAATAAATTTTCAAAATTGGTGGAAAAATTTTTTTACGTTTTTTTTTTTTTTGCTTTTTATATAAGCTCATGAAATCAAGTGACTCTTACCTCCTATACCTTGAGTCTAGGTTTTTAAAATTTATGATACATTCTTTTAATTATCTTTGCTCCTGTACACTCCCACAGAAATTCATGCAAACCTCCTATAGGTTTTGTAAGTTTTTGAAATTGGTAAAACATTCTCTCAATTTTTTCTCTACTCCTTCTTCTCGTCGCGACCATTTTGGCCCCAGCATCGAGGAAATTTCGCAATAATAAGCAGTTCGATGGCCTCTCGTTAACGACCTACAACTATGTGAACTTTCCCGGAACACCAAACGCACATCCATTGTTTCGGCCACAGCCTAGAGAATATTTTCTATCGTGTCAAATCCGGCACACTTGAAACCATTTCGGTTTCCTCAGCTATGCAAAGGGAAGACGAAGAAGGGCAGGGCAAACCACTACCATCGGCATCGCCTCAGCTTCGCCTCTCTTTCTCTCTCGGTCATCGTGTAATCACGCAACGTATTTTCTTTTTAAAGTGTCAGCAATCAGTATTATAAGGGTCTTCCCTGTGTTAAATTACCGGTACTTAGGGCTTAATTTACAAGCATATTTAACCGTTACGTTGCTTTGGCTTGGCTTTTTCTTCATCGTTGTTGTAAAATTGGCGCTCGTTTCGAATACACAAGTCGACCGAAGCTCACCCCTTGACCGAAGAACAACTGTCCTGTCCATTGCTCTTTTTTTTCTTCTTCGAAACCAAGTCGTCGTCGAACGAACAACTTTTCCACGAAATGGTCATTTTACTCGAGAATTAATCGATTTGATGCGGAAGAGGAGGAAAAGCCAACGGTGCAGTGGTAGTTCTCTTTGAGTATAGATAAAAATGACACCTTGTAAGTAAACGTGGTGCTTTCTGTGTGATAAGTACGTGTATATATGTATCGTATACGAACGTACCCGCATCATAGGTTCCTCTTCACACACCGTGTAAGCCTTTATAATAGAAATACCCTGCCTTTTGGTGGATACTCAGCAACGTAACGTAATTCAATTACCACCGAAAGAGAATTCCTTAGAATAAGGATTTTTTGCCACCCCCTGGCACAAACTCGGTCATAACCTTTACACGTCTGCCAGTCAGGTCATCCGAAAAGGTAGCTAATACTACGTGAACGTTATCAATGTGAACATGACGTTCACACGAACGCCCTATCAAACGTTACAACGTCTAAACTTGTCAAACTTTTGCCTTCGGTCGGCATACATACAATCATTTCTTCACCACGTATGTCCTATCACGTTCTTTGGTCGAATGCCTTCGTTCCTAACTAGTAACAACTACTTCCCTGGATTGAATTTTCTTCCAAGGGTAGGTTCCTTTTTTTTTTATGGTTCGAATTACGAATACATGTAAAAAGCTCGCGAAAAAGCTGCATTATGGAGAGAAAAGTTAATTTATACAGGCGAAGAATGATGCCAAAAATTCGATCATGCGTGAATATTGGACGATATCAGGCCGCCTGCAGAGGGTACCACGCTGTAAACACCGGTACACTCGAACAGAAGCTTTTTCAGAACCCTACAGAGGGCCTTTGCAGAGCCCTACACCGATGAAATAATAGCAAAGCTCGAAGCACTTACCAAAAAACCGAAATTAAAATCACGCCGGGAGATGTTTTTTCAGATCCGCAATCGGTGCAGATATGCCAACGATGGAGCACGTTTCACTAGTCGATTTGGTAATTTTGATGGTCGAGATAGGCTCGAGACGGCGATTCGATTAGATACATCGATAATGGAGATAATTAGGAAAAATCTACGCTTACGCGAGCATATGAACCGAACACCAGGCCGAAATATGTCGTGTTTTTTTTGGGTGGGGCTAACACACACTGTAGGAATAGCCGTATAGACGGACGGACTCGTTCGAGACGATTTCGAAATTCTGCAGCTTCATACGTCACGGCTGAAAAGCCCACAACTGACAAAATATACTGGAAAGCCGTCCGAGATCCCGGCCAAACACAGGGGCGTCATTTTAAAGAACATGCGTATACTATACACGTCGTGACGACATCGTTCGCGAACGATTCCCCCGGTTTAGTGCCCGAACAGGCGAACACGTTTACCCGAAAAGCTCTCTTCTTTTACACCAAACCACCCAAGCAGCCTCGTTCCATCTCTGTCTCGCCCGAGTGAACCACCTCGCTACGGCATCCGAATGTACAGCTTTTCGCCACCCTCGCCACTGCCCCCACCTTAGACCGCCTTTTCTTTCCATCTTTCTCGCCCTCTCGGTCGCAAGCTCGCTGCTTTTCTTTCTCTCCTGCCGTTTTCTACACACAGCTCACACCGTGTATCCCATTCTGTCTCACTCTGGCGCTTACGTATATACGTGTACAAGCTATACCACGTCCTACTAGAGTATATGAGCAGTACACACGCACACACCCGGAGAAAGTAACGACGGCGGTGCTGGGGCTGCGGTGCACCGCGCGTCGTCAACGAACGATGCCTTCCCTGCCCTGAGTGCGCCGTCCTAGGACGTGGTTGTCAGCCCTCTCGACCCTCGGCTCCGCACGCCCTGCTAGTAGTCATTTCACCACCACGGCAGCTGGCACTGCTCATTAGCTAAAATAACCCGGCTTTATTTTGCTCAATTAATCTATTTAGCAGATCGATATAATCGCCTGAATTTGAATACTTATTACTACACCGTATACATCGAGAACAGGTCGAACGCTCGGTAAGGTAATTAGAGGGCGTCATTTTTAACACGTTTAGGGTAATTATTGAGCGATCCGACTGGAGGATTTTTTGGAGATGCCTATTGCTGAAGATGTGAGTAAGAAGGTCAACATGAGTGATATCAGGTGCTTAGTACTGATCACCAATAAGTGTTTTCCAATTATTTCGTCAGTTCTAAATCACCAGGTACTTGGCTAAATAGTTCAAAACGTGTTTGTTCCTTCAATATGCGAGATATGCAACCTTTTTTCATGAGCAGTTTACAAGAACTTGTTGAAATCTGGGTAATTATTAATTTTTTTTAGACTACCCGGGAAAAAATCTGTTGGATCTAACCATATATGAAGTGGTCAGATCTAACCATATATGAATTTTATACCTATCAAATTTGATCAAATCATATATAATTTGATCAAACTATACACAATTTGATCCAATGATGTATGATGAGATAAAATTAAATATGATTGGATCATATTTGATAGGTACATTTCCCATTTATTATGGTTAGATCTGACCATACCCATCCCAAATTTTTCTCAACGGTCACCCATCCAAGTAGTAACCAAACCCGAAGCTGCTTAACTTTTCCAATCAGATCAATGATGGTGCACTCAACTTGGTACGAACCATTTCATATATAATAAGACAGTTTAATTGTATTTATGTGACACACAATCAAAGATAACAATTACTCAAGGTTGTATAACTAAAAGTATCAGGAAAAATTCCCGTGAGTAGATAATTTCAACTTAAATTCAGAAATGATTTTGTCGTGATACCTTCAGGACCCCATGGGGGCACTGCGCCCCAAAATTTTTGACCAAATCCAAAAAAAAATGTAAAAAAGCATGTAGCATGTCGTTTGTTACATTTTTAATAGTGCCTACTCCGAATTTTGCCTTACTTTTTTGATGGAACCCTATTCTGGCACTGCTCGTCCTAAAATTTTGAAATGAATCTGGGTTGACTCATTTTGATTTCACAGATATAACTTGATCCAATAATATCAAATTATATATGAGAGAATCTAATTTGATCCAATTTGATCCATTCGGATCTAACCATTTCTATATAACTGGATTTTCACTGATATGACTTGATCTAATTATATCAAAGTAGATATGAGGAGATCGGGTTGATATGATTTGATCTATTTTGATACAACCATTTTGGATAAAACTGGAGTTTTACAGATTCAACTTGATCCAATAATATCAAATTATATATGAGAGAATCTAATTTGATCCAATTTGATCCATTCGGATATAAGCATTTCTATATAACTGGATTTTCACTGATATGACTTGATCTAGTTGATATGTTTTGATCTATTTTGATATAATCATTTTAGATATCAGTGGATTTTCTCTGATATAACTAGATCCAATTTGACTAAATTTTATCCAATCAGATCAACATTTGGATCAAACTTGATCAAATCTGATCAGATTTTATCCAAATAGATATGACTTGATCCATGAGATTTTTTCCCGGGTACCTATTTTTTAAGTATGAAATATTGATTAGGTATAAAAAAATTTCAAAACAAAAATTGACGATTTCCTTCAGAAAAAAAACCCTTATCAATAATTTTATTCAAGTTAGAGAATTAAGTATCTAATTATTTCTTTGATCGAGTAATACGCAGATTTTCTTTTTTGAACAATTTTTTATTTCATCTATCAATTATTTTATTTGAATTGAATCGGTCATTTGCTAAACCGACCAAGTCCAATTCTGGACATTTTCAGGTTTTGATTATTAAATACTGATTTGACGACCTTCTATCAATGAAAGTGGAACCACACTTCCTTGAAAGATCTGTCAAAGTGTTGTGTAAGTTCGCGATCATATCTTTCCCAAAACGTAAATGAGTCGCCATGTTTTGTCACACGATTCCAACTCACTTCTGATGACATTTTAGGTTGGAAATATGACCATTAGGGCATCTCATAGGTAATTTCATTTTTTTCGAATTGTCAAGGTTCGATACTCTAAAAATGATTCTTTTGGTGTGAAATCAGCTCCCTAAAAATGTTTCTTCAAAAAAATTATTTTGTGTGGTAGGGCGGTGACGCAGAGCCCCTTTTATAAGGAAACAAAAAAAATCCAAAAATTGGAATTGATTTTTTTTCAAAAATTTTTAACAAAATGGTCAATAAGTACATAGATACTTCAACCAAACAAAGCCATTCTACGTGATTTTTCATCTTTATCCCGGTTAAGTTTTTAAGATGACATACAAAAGCTCATTTTATTTTTACATTTTTTGAAAAATAAAAATAAAAATCAGCTAGAATGAAAAGAAAAATTCGATCAAAATGGTCTTAACATACATACAGGGTGTAGCGGATTGAAGGTAAAGCCTTCCAATTAGTAACTATACAACTCATGATAAGTCGATTTAAGTATGTTTGCCTAACCTCCGGACTGCAGAGACTGAGTTATGCTCACCGATATTTTTAGGGGGGGGGGGGGGGGGGGGGGTTCAAACCTTGTGCTTCTCGACAACTATAATAGTTAGAAAATTGTGTTTTACGGCATCGGATGGTAAATTTTGTCTAGAATTTTTTCATGGGCGTGGTAATTTTTAAAACTGGACGGGGAAGTTTATATCGAGCAAAATATTTGAAAAATCATGTAAAAAAAAGTGACAATTTTTCTAACTTTGCTGTAATATCTCAAAAAGTTGTCCTTTGATCAAGCTGTTATTATCAACTTTTCTATATGAAAAAAGTAAGTTGTTCTTTTCAATGGCGCAACCATCACCCCTCTATCTTACTTCAATCAAAAGTTATGAGCGAACAATTTAATGAAGAATGTTTGAAAAAAATCATAATTTTTTTTTCAAAATTATTTTTCCTAACTATTTTTTTTACTGTACATTAAAAGCTATGAGCAGTTAATTTTTTTTATAAAAACATCAGAAAAAAATTATCCAAGAAAAAAAAATTGAAAAAAATTTAATTACAATTTTTTCAGACATTTTTCAACAAATTATTCGCTCATAACTTTCGTGATTTTTACAGTCAAAATTTCTCAATTGAAAAATTATATCAAATTTTGAACTTATGGAATCTGCAACTTTTTCAAACTCATTCTTGCTACCACATGCCGCAGAAAACATGTGCAACTCCATTTGGCTACTAAATTATCGCCTGAAACATCTAAGATGCTATGTTAAGTACCTGATTACATTACACATCAGTTGCAAAAATAATAAAGTGTTTCTATTATAATTATGTTGGCCACATATCATTATAAAATAATAAATAATGTTTGCAGGCAGGATGAAGCTAAGTCTATGTAGTAGTAGAAACGCATAATGGCATTAGGTTAGGAATTAAAATGGGATACCAAAAAATCCACCAAGGTTTGGATTCTTTTGTAAACGGATTATCTTGAGATGGTCTAAGTCAAAATTTATGAAATTCCAAGCACTTACGAATTTGGAAAACTACTCGTCGGAAGTGCCAAAAAACTAGTTTAGGTATTATGGAAAAGCTCACATTGAAATATCTACGTATTACAATACTAGACTGTTTTTTCAATGAGTCGGTTCTACAAATAGGCGACTAAAAAATATTTTTTAAGCAAGTAGATTTTTGTTCAACCAATTTTCTCATTTTTTTTTTTTTTTTTTTTTTGAAATACTTAATATTGATGGCGAAAAAACGTTTTCAAACAGAAATTCTATATTTCCTGCAAAAAATGTTGTTAAATAAATTTCATGAAAAAAATTTAATTTTTCCACATTTTCAATTTTGGGAAACAATTTTGATTCATGTTTTAATAAATTTAAATTAAAATTGATTAAAATTTCAATTGCAAAGTCGATCTTAAGACTATATGCAAAAAATCTACATAGTAAAAAATAATGAGACTCTTAGAAATGAACAAAAAATTATTTAAACAATTAAACATCGTATTAAACAAAACAAAAAAGAGAAAGCAAAGAGAAACATAAAAAAAACATTCCAAAGAACATCAAAAAAAATCTATTCAAAGTGAGCCCCTCCCAGGTCCTTCCCTCAAAAACTTGACTTGGATCACAAAAAAAAAAAAAAAAAAAAAAAATTGACACCTTCAAAAAATTGTGAATTCTTTTCAAAGAAATTTTTTATGTGGATAATTCTTTATTAAAATGGGCAGAAATTTTATCTCTGAGAATTTTTCCAATTTTTCACACTACAAAAAAAATCATTAGAACCTAATTCAAGTCTATATTTGAAGCTGAAAGAGAGTTGCAAAATCTTAAATTTAGAACAATAATTATTGACATTTCACAAAAAGACCAATTCCCGCCAAATTTTAAATATTTTACAAAAAGACTCAGGTTTAGAAAAATTTGTAATAATATTTCGTAAAATACCATTTTTTTTTGTATTCGTATAACTGGAAACCTTTTTTAAAAAATGTTTTTATTACAGAATTTTCAATACCCTAAAACCAAGAATCGACTTTCCACCTCTGATATTTTTAGTAATTCAACATCTCCAGCTCAAAACTATCAAACTCATCGATCCACGAGCCACGACGAACCCAAACCCACCATACGAAAAAGGTAACAGGTGAACCTCCATCGAAACAATATCACTCATACCACCATAGCCAGACCCGTAGGTCTATATATCTGCGGATACCACGACACGACAATTATCTAAAACCCATCTCGACATCACACAATTTGTAATTCGTACATCTGGCGACAGGATTATAATGTTTCAAACTACCACCATCACCCTCACATCGCCACCGAATAACTGCGCTTTCTCAATCCACCTCTTCGGAGACCCCATTTAATAAATTATTTTTCACTTAAAAATTATTACAATGCTTTTTCTCCAGCCGACAAATACCGAGTGAGAGCGAAACGAAACAGCATAAAACAAACAAAACTAATTATACAATATTGATCATAGAAGCTGAAAAACATAAAACGACCGTAAGAAGGCAGAGGAAAAAAACTTGGCCAAAATTAAAAACTTAATTCGTAACTTTTTATATATATTTTTTTATTCGACTACGAGTGCGACACACCGCCCCGAACCGCTCCCCCGGTGTAAAGCTGGCCAACTTGGCCGTATTGATTTTCCTCTCGCCTCTTCTAAGTACTCGAGAGCTTGGTAAACCTTCAAAAGAATAATTTCCATGCTTTTATTTTAATAAAAAGCCCTCTCTAGATGGATTATCATTTTAGAATAAAAATTCGCGTCGAAGACAAGTAGTAAAAATTACGTCAATTTTGGTGATTCGATAAAGATACCACTTGATACGGTGTTTTTATTTTCTTCCCCTTTCTTTCCACTCTTTCTTCATCTTTTATGTATTTTTCTTACACAGCGTAAGAATATGGAACATTATCGCGAGCGTGGATTTTTTCCTTCATGTGGAGTATTTTTTTTCCCGACTATAGTTTATTGGTTTATAGAGAAAGAGGCTGGTAAGGCGCAATCGTTTCTCTATATAATATTTCTGTTGCTCTCTCTCTGAGTGTGTGTGTGGCACAGTAAGCGAAGGAGGAGAGGAGCCTGATATTATATTGCAACTACCAACTAGCTATTTATCGTCATCGGTTTACCTCCGGGGAGACATTAAATTCTGACAGTTTAATAGCGTTTATAAAGTCGCTCGTTTACCTTTAAAATCAAATTCTAATTCCACAACCATGTTAACCCGAATCGAACACTCCTTTTGTGGAGGTCGCTTCGATATTTGACAAAGTATAGGTATAGGCCTACAGCTGCCTGGTTTGGGCAAATTTACGCCGAAGTGCTTAAAAAGGGGGTTTCGAATCCAAATCTGTATCAAATTGTTATCGTTTCCAGATCCCAGATCGATCGTCGACTTATTCTACAGCGTAGTTAATAAAGTGTTGGTAAGTGGATAAAAACTTTTCAAGAAATATCTCAAAAATGCACAATCATTGCTGATAATATTCCTGACCATTTCAGACCCCAAAATTGTTCCAAAGACTTTGATGTGCCTACAACATTGGTTTGAGAAATTTTTCAGAGATTTTTTGGTAAAGTGGGCTCACTTTCCTCTACAAAAACCTCTCTATCTCTGTATGTAAGCCCTTAATTGAAAAAATTTTCAAACAAAAGTTGTATGTCAAAGTCTCTAGAACAATCTTAGTTATAACAAAAATTTTGATTGAACCACTCGTTCCCCTCCAACTTTGAAATACGTACACATGAATAATAATTTTTGAAATAAGTGCGAGTATGCAATTTTCATACGTAAAATGCAAAATTGGAGGGAAAGGGGTGGTTTAATCAAAATTTTTGTAATAACCAAAACTATTCTAAAGACTTTAAAATACAACTTTTGTTTGAAAATTTTTTCAATTGAGAACATAAGTACAGATATACAGAGACTTTTTTGGAATAAAGAGCCCACCTCCCTTTCCGAAAATTTTCCTGTCACTTGCAAAGGTTCTAAAACCAGAAAAACAGTATTTTTTCAAAGTTCGAAGCTCTTCAGTTTCATAATTTTCAAAGGTTGACAAATTCTTCACAACATATTTTTTGTTCTTCTCACATGGTTATACAACTTTGAACTTTTTGTAAACCATTGGTCTCTCACAATTATTGAGGTAGGCAGTCTGTGTACATTTTTTCAGGTTTTTGTGAGCGTCCTCTACTCAAGATTGAACATTTCTACATTGGGCGGGAGTCGTTAATTTTTAAATTTCTTTGCCTACGAATTCAACGTAGACCATTTTTAAGATGTTCCAAACAATTTTTACTACTACATTTGAAATAACTCGAAAGATGTTCATTGTCCATTGTTCATTGTTCATTCTAATTTCGAAAAAATCTCGAATATTTTCACCAATTGAAAACCACTTTCGAAGTATTTCCTTCGACAACACAAACTGGAGAGTGGAGATCATTTCAATTACCTATCGAAGCCTCGAATCTACAGAAACACTCTTAATTGCGGAAAAAAAACCAATCTGAAACATTTTTCGAACGAATCCAGCTCGAGTTTCTCGTTGAAATTTGAGACTATGGTTCAAGATACTCGAAATACTATCAATACTGCAATATCAGTAAATTAAATTAGATTAATTTTTGTAACTATTTCTTTCTTTTTTTCCCATTCAGCATGCTCAGTTGGAATAATAATGATGAACGTGTATCCTTCCACGGTCGCCGATTTACGTGATGTTTATGTTTAAAATTAAACTTACGTGAAACTAATTGATCATTTCCCATGTCTGCAGATTAATTTCGAGCCTTTAACCAACGATAATTTTTTATTGAGCCTCTATTACATTCAACGAATCACGAGAGATTCTGTGATTGAGTCGTACATAGTGATGTGGAATTAAAAAATTTCCACAATTTTTTATTTCAACATTTCAGGTTCTGTTTTCAGAGCCAAAAATATGTAGGTCTAGGTACCCAAAAAGTGTGTCAAAAAATGTTTTCTAAAATTATTTTTCTCTCACCAAAATAATACATCTTTTATTCATCAGCACGCAAAATTTCAAGTAAAAAGGGACAAGTTTTCAACAGGAATCTAAAAAATATCAGTTATCATTAATAATTTGTTTCTTATGGAGAAAAAACTGATAAAGATTTTCAACAACTTGGACAAATACTTACAGAACTTCATTAGAAAAGATCATTATGATTTTTCCGTGCAAAAACAGAAAAATTGAAACATTTTTATTTTAAAAAAATTGAGAAAGAAAATTAGGGGTTTTCCCCCTAAAAAACAGACATTTTTCCAAAACGATCGAGAAATTTAACCCATTTTTCTGCTTCAAAAAAATTAGATTTATTCTTTTTAAAAAATCCGCACCGAAAAATATAATTTGTTTTCGAAATAATGTAGGTACTTGTACAAAATAGGATTTCTTTCTTGAAAAAAAAAACAAATGATAGTTAGTTACTTACTGTTTTTTTTTTCTTTCAAAAAAAATTCGGAAAAGTAAGTAAGTATTTTTTCCATTTTCAATGCGAAAAAATTGAAAAATTGATTCAATTCACAAAAAAAAACCTCCAAAAAATAGGGATGATTTTCAATTTTTACTCCGACAAACTGAGAAATTTCTTCATGTTGATTTACTTCCAAGGAATTATTTTAAAAATGTTCTCCAAAAAAATTAGAGAGATTCTTTCCTCACATTTAAAAAATATTTTCCCTAAAAAAATAGAGAAAATTTTTTGTTTCAATAATATATGCTTGAAAGATTTTTTTTCCTCGAAAAAAAATCAAATTGAAATAAAAATAAAAATTTCAATCCGAAAAAACTAAGATTTTTTTCCAATTCCAAAATAGTTGGAAAGTAAAGTAAGTTGGGAACTTTTCCCATTTCCCTCCAAAACCACCTTGGCCGAATTTGTTGGTTACATGGTAACACTGACATCGTAAACCTACTACAACAACCGTCATTTGGTTTATACTCTAAAAATATTCAGAGAATTTTTTCTCCGAAAGAACGGAAAATTTTTTTCTCAAACATGGTGTCTAACTTTATTTTTTTTGGAAAATTCATGACTTTTTCATGACGTTTTTCATGAACAATATTTCAACATTTTCAGGGGCTCCCTTCCAGCATGAGTGGAATTTGGAATGAATATTTAGGGGGAGGGGGGCAAAAAATCCTTATTTTTCCCCAGTGGCGTAGCTGAGATGACATCATTGAGGGGGTTCAACTTTCCGGGGTGGTCATTTTGAAATAAAAATGTTCATTTTTTTTTCGAAAACAAAGAGAGCTGTATTTTGGTATTTTGACCCCGAACAACTGAAAGAATATTTCAGGGGAAAAGGGCAGAATTACTGAAAATGCCAAATCACGTACTGAAAATTTGAAACTTTACCAAATGAGATAAAAAAAAAAACAATTATTGCCCGAGCGAAGCGAGGGCAAACATTTTTGAAAAAAAATCAATTTTGAGTAAGAAAAAACATGTTTTCTGCATAAATTTGAATTATTAAAGGTTGGATTTTTGCAGATATTAAAAAAAATAATCAATTTACTTTGCCCATAGGGGGTTCTGACCCGGAACCCCCTTAAATACGCCTCTGTTTTTTCCTATATTTTGTGATGAATAGTTATTTTTTCAAATATTGAAGGAGGGGTCGAATGCCCCTGGGACCCCTAAGTTATGTCTATGCCCTCCGAGACCACTTTATTTGTAATCAAAAAAATCTACAATTAAAAAAAAAAACTTTAATGAATGCATAAATACTTCTGCTATTCAAAGAAAAAAATGATACGAACAAAATGTTCGAAAGTATTTGGTACAAAATATAAAAATAAAGAGAAGCGATGCTTTTCGGAAAAGGGGAGTGTAATAATCACTGAAAATGTAAATTTGAACTGCTGAAAGTTTCCAACTCTGTTATCAAATAGGAAGCAAAATATTGCTCGAGCGTAGCAAGAGCGAAATTTTTTTAAAGAAATATTCAATTATAAAAGAAAAAAAGTGCAAATTTTGCCTAATAAATAAAAAATTCATGACTTCCAGCAGCAAAATTCATGACTTTTCATGACCTAGTGATTTTTTTGAAAAATTCATGACTTTTTCATGACTTTCATGACCCATTTTCAAATTTCATGACTTTTCATGATTTTCATGACCGTTAGACACTTTGTCAAAGAAAAATATAAAAAATCCTCATTCTGAAAAAATTGTTTTCTTTTAAATTGAGATATTTTCCCAAAAAAAAATTTAAAGAATATTTTTACTCCAAAAAAATAAAATTGTTCCTATCTATTTCTTTCGAAAAAAGAGAATTTTTTTATTCTCAATGATCTAGAGATGTGTAGAAACTCAAATAGCACTTTTTAAGAGAACTGACCTAAGTTATCACGTAAGTGGAACTACCTAAAAGTGGCCAAAAAAAACATGTTTTTCAAGCTTTTTTTTTAGCATATTTTCTTTCAAAAACCATCTACCTATTTTAAAAGCCCCTAGCTCTGCTATCCTTTGAGCTAATGGTCTAAAATTTTCTACGATGGACTTGCAGTCTTCCAACATAAAACGAAGCAGCCCCTTGAATTTGGTCGAAATTCCAGGTTTGCTTCTTTTTCGACCCCAACATACATCAAGGTGCGTGCGATTGGGTAATTTCTTCAATAGGTACATTTAAACCATTTCTTTTTCCACCCCTCCCTATCCACCTCTCGTTTCCCACCACTGTGATTTTTTTACGCCACTATTAATTTACCTATCGTGAGTTCTGCCATAGTCGTGTATATTTTAATGACTGGCGAAAAGATTTCAAAGCACGATTATCGCTCATACTAAAAATTTATTTCACTTTTCCATTTACTATAGCGCCAGGAGGCAGGGCGCCGCAGTCATAATGCGATGGAGACTTGAAAAAAAAAATACCCAGTTAAGGGTGCAATTATAACCATATCGTGTGCCTCGTTCCTCGTTCTTATACACTCGAGACACTGTTCGCATTCGTGCGAAAAATTATATTTTTCCGTCGTTTCGTTGCATTGCATCAGCCCCGATCGCCGTCGTTTATAACCTTGACCTTTATTTTATATACATGTATATAAAGAATCGCATTTATATATCGAATTAATTAAATTTACCACCGGCCTAAAACGGTATTGCAGGTCACATTAAGCCGGAATAGCACAGCACGTGGTACCATTTACCTACCAACTACGTACCCCTTCTTTTGGGAAAAATTAATTTTATCGCCGCACAAATCATTCCCCCCCCCCCTTTGACTTCGATACGTTACGTTACGTCCTGTATATACTACAAAGGTACATGTCTGAAAGTATTTTGATTCATACGCCAACGCGAATTTAATTGTGAACGGTAAATCGGTTTCCTTTTTTTTTCAACTCGAATTTTCCCCCCTTTTCTCCATTCATCTGTACTTATATTCCGGGAACAAACATACAACTGCCGTTAAGAAGCACTGTACCACCTACACACATACGAAACCAACACTTCTCTATATATTTTCCCCTTTTTACAAGACCCCCGACCGCATCCCACCTCGATATCCTTTTCCATTCGCAGTACCAATCGTCGCAGTCGTCGTCGTCGTTGCGAAATAACGTGAAAAATGGAACATCGTGAACAATCTACGACGATAAATTACCCGCAAATAGAAAGAAAATAGCGGCTTGGCGCGTACCAAAAAAAGGAAGAAAAAAAACCAAACGAAAAAAATCACTGCACAGGGTGTGGCGAAAAGATAACTGGTTTGGAAAAAAATTACGAGACATGCATTCGTATTTGCGTGAAGTTTAGTAATTAGTTATACGTATTTTTTCATTGAGAAAAATTAATTAAAATCTATTTTAAAATACAAATACTTTTATTAGAAAAGACCCTTAGCGACTGTTTTTCATCTTCATTAACCCTTGAGAATTTTTTAAGAAGTGATACGATGAGAGTGAAACCAAAACAAAAAAATTATTGCACAGGGTGAGGCGAAAAGATAAACTGGTTTGAAAAAAAAACACAAGACAGCGTCATTTCTACTAATAATACCTATCTATCAAATCAGTCTTTAAGTAAGTAATTTCTTGCACTTTCTTTTCAAAAGGAAAAAATTGTTGAAAATGCTCATCAAATTACCTATAAGTAATAGATACAATGATACATGGAAATTATTTTGGACTTATGGATTTTTTAAATGTTGAACCCCAAAGTTCTTTCATTTTATGAGAGAATAATTCCCTATTTTTTATTTTCCCCCAAACTCAATTTTAAGTGGTGCCGAATCACCTCCTTTTATTGGAAAAAAAAGAAAAATCATCAACTTTTAAAATCTTGCCCTTTTTTGATTTTATGAACCATAAAAGTTGTCCCTTGTCATGAAAATGAATTCCCAATTTTTTACTTTCCTCTTAACTTGATTTTGAGTGGAACCTTGGAACGCCTTCATTTTTGAAAAAACAAAAACGAAAAAAATTAGCAAAATTTTTTCACTCAACATTTCAAGTTGTTGCATTTCATCAGAAAATAATTCCCAATTTTGATTTTTCACCTAAATCAAGTTTTAATGATGCAGCTACACCCCCCCCCCTCATTTTGAAAAGTATTAAATATTGCCAAATTTTTCAATTTTTAATTTATTGGTTTTTACCTCTCAAAATTGCTCTTTGATGATAAATGATTCCAAATTTTATATTTTTCCCTAATTGAATATCAAGCGCCACCTGGCCACCCCTTCAAAGTTTTTAGGCGGCAAGGTATCACTTGAAATTCATTTGGGGAACAATACAAAATTGACCATCATTTCTCACCAAGAGAAACAATTTTCATAGGTGAGAACCTAAAAATAAAATAAAATTAATTTGGTATTTTTTCATAGTTTGTAAAAATTGAGGAGCTTGTGAGCCCACTTAAAACTGAGTTGGGGAAAAATAAAAAATATGGAATTATTTTCTAATAAAATTCAACAACTTGAGATGTTAGGTGAAAAAATTTTGCTCATTTTTTTATTTTTTGCTTATTTTCAAAAATTGGAGACACCCGAAGTTACCACTCAAAATTATTGGTTAGGGAAAATAAAAAAATTGGGAATTCATTCTCGTAACAAGGAAGAACGTTGATGGTTTATACCCAAAAAAGGGCAAGATTTTAAAAAGTGGTAATTTTTTTTTTTTTCATTTTTCTTAACAAAAAAGGGAGCGACTCAGCACCACTTAAAATTCAATTGAAGGAAAAATAAAAAAACAGGGAATTATTTTATCATAATATGAAAAAACTTTGAGGGTAAAACATTTTAGAAAATCCCAGTCCAAAATAAGGAAGCGTGTTTTTGAGAGAAGCACTGGAATTTAGAATATTTGCATAATGTACAACGTAAAACGAATTTAAAAGATTCAGTACACAAGTAAGTAAGTTTTTTTTTGTTTTTTTTAGAGAAAAATAATTGTTGAAAATTCCTATCAGAGTAGACTCTAATAGTATAATATAGATTTTTTTGGAATAAATCTTTAGCGACGATTTCCATCATCATCACTTTCTCGAGAAATGTGCAGAAAGTGATGAAAACAGGTAGTTGTAGGATGTAGGTACTCGTAAGTAAAATAAACAGTGATGCAAGCATCACGAACTTTCCGAACCAAAAAGTATTTAAAAAAATATTAACCAAAAAATATTTGTAAAAAAATCGATCATCAAATATTTGTAAAAAAATTGATTATCAAATATTTGTGAAAAAATCGATCATCAAATATTTTTTGTATTTAAAACGTCAGCAATTACACTGAAAAACGTTCGGCAAAATCACACTTGCTCCATTATTATAAATCGCAAAAAAATAATCATGATGATGTGAACAAAAAAAAACATTCGAATACCCGTACATCTTATCATGAATAAGATATAAAAGCAAAGCATTGCGCAATGCGCATGTTAGGGGTAGGAGAGCAAACCGGTACACCCGCGGACGCGGTACAACGACCACCATATGAAAAAAAAAAAAAAAAAAAAAAAAAATGAGGTATTTATTACCGGCGGGAGGGTGAGTTTTTATTACTCGACCGTTGGACTATCACTAACACATAGACACAAATACACACGCATACAGACCAATAAGACGAAAATGCCGAAAAAGATGTCAGGATATAGATAAACACTTGAACCGTTCCCTTTATCGACATCTAAAACGCGACAAATGTGAAACTCGACGATCTTTCGCATAAATCGCTCGTAAAATTTTTTCTACTTAACGTTAAGGCCCCAAATTCTTGCGTAGCCTTCGTTTATATAAACTACTACTCATCGCCGAATTTCAACGAGATATCTCAATTAGGGCGGTTGGAATCGTGTTAACAAATTTTTCTGCACACACACACACACACACATACACACATACACACATACACACTCACATACATACGGAACATCATCTGGAAATTGGTCAAAACAAATTTGTACGAAGTCAAAATTTGTCTAAGTGCAATATTCGTGAAAACGCATTTCGCACCGAAAACAATACTTTCCTTACAACGCTACGCGCTGTTCGGAAAGTAAAAATTACGTTCCTTCAAAATAGTAATAAATAATAATGATGTGAAAAATCGACATTATGATTGTTTCGAGCAAAAATATGCAGATTATGATCGAATTTTACTCCAATTTTCATTTAAAGTTCATTTTGGGTTGGAAATCCGACAAAAATGTTTTTTAGATCCTTAGCTCAAAGGGAGACGAAGCATGGGTGATAAAAGTGGAGTCACTTTTGAAAAAATGAGTATTTGCCATTTTTGGGTAGTGCCATCGCCATCTGCGAAGTATGAAATTTGAGTTGCTACACTTCCCTGAACCACTGAGGTGAAAATGGGATGACACTTTTACCAACCTACCGGGTGGTTAAAAAGTTGTAGATCGGTGAAAAAATCGAGATTTTTCAAATTACGAAATACTATCTGCTTCGTATCAAAATTGGGCTCAAATGACTCCTATTGATGAAAAAAAGATTTCAATAAAATAAATTGAAAATTTTCCATTGAAGGGTTACCAACTTTCGATTTTGATAAAACATAAAAATTTATAAATTTTGTATGTTAAAAATCGATTTTTTTGGAAACTCAAAATTTGGCTACGCATATGAAATTTTTTTTTTCCTTTATTTATTAATTATTTATTTTTTATGTTATTATTAAAGTTATTTTAATTAATGATTTAATTTAATTTATTTTTATAAAAGTTAATACATTAAAATTTAATTTATTTTCAAAATAAATTTGATTAACTTGAATATAATATTAATTAAAAAATAAGAAAATGAAAATTTTTCAATTTTTAAATCATCAAAATTGCCTCTCCCAACTGCATAACAAGAAATCATCATTTTCAAATTTCCTATTTCGTCATCTAAAAGGGGCTTTTTTGAGAGAAAATAAGAGATCATTTCAAATTGAAACTGAAGCCCAGAAATATGAGTCTTCCAGCAAGTAATTTTCATGAAGTGATGAAAAAATCAACACGTAAAAAAATGTCATTTTTTCAGATACGTTTGAAGAACATCTCGAACATATTAGAATAGTTTTAGAAAGGCTTGCAGAAGCTAATATGACATTAAACCTTGCCAAATCTAAATGGTGTCGTACCGAAATTAAGTATTTGGGTTTAATTTTGAACCAAGAAGGTAGTCATATCGATAGGGAACGTGTTCAACCTATTTTAAATTTCGAAAAGCCGATGAGTATTAGGGACATGCAGAAATACCTTGGTTTCTTTTCATATTATCGTGTATATATGCCAAGGGTGTCGATGCTTTGCGATCAGCTGTATGAAATGACCACGTCGAAAGGTGATTTCGTATGGACAGCTGAACGTGAAAAACAATTATCTGATTTGAAAGAAGAATTGGCTAGGGAAACTTTACTCGTCTATCCAAATTTTAATCGTCCGTTTACTGTTTATACCGATGCATCTACGAAAGCCATTGCTGGTGTGGTGATGCAAGAGCATGATCGTGAAGTTGTTAACGAATCTGGTATTAAAGAAATTCAAAAAGTTATGCTACCTGTTGCATTTTCGAGTCGTTCTCTTAAGCCTCACGAGAAGAATTATCAGATTATGGAACTTGAATTATTGGCAATCGTGCATACTTTAGCCAAAACTTTCTACATGCTCGCTAGGCAGCCTATCAAGTTGTATACTGATAATATAGCTGTTACTCATATGAAAAGGAATGATCTGTTGCCGAATCGTGTGATGCGCTGGATGCTCTATCTGGATAATTTCGATCTTCAGATAGAACACATTTCAGGAGCAGACAATTCGTTGGCAGACTTCCTGTCTCGTTATTCTTTCTCAGTGACAGATAGGGAAAAAAATTTATCAATTTTTCTATTCGATTATATTCCGTCACAAGAGATTTTCTCTAATTTTCAAAAGTTATCGTCGTTTCAAGAAAATGACACTCGTTTAATGATGTTTTATAAGCGAGAAGATCCTCCCCGTCAAACATTTGATAGCCCAATTTATAGAAAAAAAGATAGTTTGGCGGCTAAGGGATAGCTAGAATAAGCCGTTTGGCAACTTATTTTACATAAGAATTTAAGCCGCCGCAACCCATTTGGCACGGTTTAAATGGTTGTTTTGTAGCCTTTAGGCAGCTATGAATATTGGTTGCAATACCGCTAATATGCAGCTAACATTAAAGTCCCAAAAAAATACAAAATACAAAAAAAATCGGTTGGTGCAGGGATTCGAACCCGAGACTTCTCGCACGCCGATCCGAGACTCTGACACCACAGCCACGACACCACTTCGATAATTCATCGTTTTTAGTACTATACAAATATTTAAGAGCTGATATTACCAGCTTATGTCTAAAAATTAGCTGCCTTGCAACTAATTTACAACTTGAAACTTGGATATATTTTTGCTTAGTTGCAGCCATAGACGCATATTAGAGACGCTGCAACTAATAATGGGAGATAGCTGCTTTGCAACTAATCTACAGCTTAAAACTTAGAAAATTTTCTGGCATACAAAATTATTAGACGTATATTGGTAATCCAACAACTATTAGTGGAAAACTGGCTGCGTTACAACTAATTTACTGCTTAGAACTTTGACAAATTTCTGACATACAATTGAGGGTAGTAATGTGGTTGCGCACCGCCAGTTTACCTACCAAATGTTGAATAATATCTACACTATGATAGTTCGAAATTGTAGCCGCATTTTAGCCGCCAGACTACGGCCGCACAACCTTTTTTTTGTTTGACGGGTCGTGTTAAGTTCGATGAGAAATTACGATTATTCACGTGGTGTGGTCGCGATTGCGACGATCGTATTTATATTCCAGAATCTTTGCAGGTTCCTTTATTAGAATACTATCACCATGATTATGGTCATACCCCATTGACGAAAAAAAAATTGAGAATGCTAGCATTAGGTTGCTGTTTTTGAACCACTTTGAATGCTAGTGCTAGCATCCTAATAGCATTTTAGTAGCATTTTAGTAGCATTCTAGTAGCATTTCGTTAGCACTTGGTATTGTGCTAGCATGATGCTTGTAACATTGTACCTATGTTACAAAGAGAGCGACGTTGGGGGAAATGCATCGAGCTGATAAGATATTGAACGAGCTCGATGCATTAAAATAGAGCAAAGTCGTAGTCGTTTTGTGTGCTTGGTTTGTGAATGTTATGTGTTTTGAGTGATTGTGGTGTATTACAGGAATAAGTGTTATTTTTATTTATATTTAATTAAGTTAATTACGTTGGGTTAGATGGCAGGCTAAAAGGCCGTATGAGGTTACGGTCGGGGGTAGGGAGATAATAAAGGGGTAGTATTTTATACCATTCAATGGTAGTGTAAGTTTTTATATACACGATGTGATGTCGTGTATAGTGACCTAATGGTCACGATTGTAATGCAATATTACATGCTAGCACTATGCTAGCACTTGATAATGCTAGCATCTAGCATTATTAGGTGGTCCAAAAAAAGTCAACATGGATGCTAGCATTTTCGTAACACGTGCTAGCATAATGCTACTGATGCTAGTAATATGCTAGCATGCCGATGAGATGATAGCAGAATACTAACATAATGCTTTATGAATTGTCGATTGGGTAGTGGTATTACCAAATTGATTTCTATCGTTCGCCGTCACTTTGATTGGCCAGACCTCACCGTTCAAGCTTCTCGATTGGTGAACGAGTGCATGAGTTGTCAATTGGCCGAGCGTACAAGTGTGCAATTGCACGGTCCTTCGCAACCAATTTTCGCTACCGAATTCAATCATATTTTATGTGTTGACTACTATGGTCCGATACCGAATGGTGCCGGAGGAGTCAATACGATTTTCATAATCGAAGACCTCTTTACTAAATTCGTCAAATTATTCGCAATGAAGAAAGTTACTTCTTCGAATTTGATTGCTCGTCTAGAAAAATGGTTTGCTGAATTCGGTAAACCACGTATAATTTTGAGTGACAACGGTCCTCAATTTTCGAGTCATCGTTGGCATACCTACTTGGCTGAACAAAATATTCAAGTTAGGTATACGTCTAGGTACACTGCCAATAGTAATCCTGCGGAAAGGATAATGTCGCTAATTGGTAGTTCGCTTCGAAAATACGTCTCTCATCGTCAAGGTAAATGGCCGAGCCTTTTACCGGATATCGAAAAAAAGATTAATTTGACTGAAAGTTCGGTTACAGGGTGTATCCCTTACGAACTCGTTCATAATTGTCTCGTTCCCGATAAGTTGGTCAATATCGTGAAGCCGAATAGAGTCGTCGATCCGGATTTAGTCGAAAAAGCTCGTATTCGTACCGAGGAACAAGTCAAAAAACGCGTCAATTATTCGAATCGAAAAAAATTGACTTTGCACAATTCCGGTGATCTCGTTTTCGTTCGTAGTCGCATTCTATCGAGTAAGGATAAAGGTATCGCGGCTAAGCTTGCTGACCAATGGAAAGGTCCTTATCGAGTGAGTAGGATGTTGTATCCGAATACCTACGAGTTGGTAAAGGTTGACAATGAGAGTGAGATCATTCGCGAGAATATTAAGCACCTTAAGATTTTTAAAAAATTCAAGAGTAATGCTGCCTCTCCGAAAGCTGTAAACTTGCAGGATAGTAGTACTTTTGAACCGGCCTGATTTATTAGGATTGTTTTTGTAAAAATATTGCCTTGTACTTATCCAATTCTCTTGAGTTGTAGCTGCTCATGTTGCTGATTGGTACGAGATGATCCCAGTTAATTCCGAAGTTCCAGTTAATTCCAGAGTTCGATTGATATCATCGTTGCTGATCTTTGGATTTTCGTTGTGTCGAGTTCAAAAATTCTGCTGAGTCATCGAGTTTCTCAATTTGGAATTTTCATCGTCATCGATTTACTGTCATCGTCGTTGTCGTTATTTCGTTGTTGTAATTTTACATTGCATTATTGCATCGTTGTAATTGTTTTTTACCCTTCTCGATGTAATACCGATTGATGTACCTAATGTACTTGATGTATTTTCAATCCTTGCATTTTATTTTGCCCTGTACATGTACTTGATTTTTGCGTTGCTATGTAATTTTTCTTTTTGTGAAAATTTCCATTTTTTTGTACATGTACATGATCTGTTTCAGGGTTTCAGGTTAAATTATTATTATTTTTTATTCGCGTGGTTGTCGATCATTGCTCTTTGAGCATGTTTTGTTTTTAGTTTATTTTTGTTTTCTTACTCGTTCGTTCGATTAGAAAGTTACTCGAGGTTCGATGCTCGAGTTGACTGCCGAAGGTTTTTGGGTATTTTGTGTCAAAATTTTTCTCTTTGGCGGGGGGAATATGTGGTATATCGACAGAGTACCTACAAAATCCATCTATTTTTACGCGTAATTTTTCCCCAAACTTCCTACGTCGACTCGAGGGTCGGTTTCTTTCTCCTACCTTTGGTTAGAGATAAGAATACCTCGAGGCAACTTTAGAATCGAGCGAGCGAGTAATTATTATTACGTTTTTGGTCCCCGATCAGAGCATAGCACGCCGGCTCTGATCATCTTTTCCCTTGTCTTTTTGTATGTATATTTTGCCCCAATTTTTTTTATTGTTCATGTTTTTTTTATATAATACAGGTACGTTTTATTTTTAATTATTTTGTCGTTTTTTATTTATTTTTTTATGATGTAAAAGGTGGGCCTATGGCTGAGTAGGTTTAGTTAGATTCGTCCGCATGGCGAATCTAACCTAGGTACATATCCCTTTTACCCATTGGGTTATTATAATCAATCTAATGATTTAATCCAATGGGTATTTCCCATGTCCTTCCCTTCTTTATGACCTATTGAAAGGGAGCTCGACCGTGCAGCAAAGCATTTCATGTTCATGTGCCTTAAGATCCTTGATCTATCATTTAAGGAAATGTAAGTTAAGCATGAAGTACTTATGCATCAATATTATTCTATTCATTAGATTAATGCCATGTATGTTTTAGGTACCAATATAACAACGATAACGCACCGCCAGAGCTCCCTCAATTTCCTCACCTCTAACGCGTTTCCCTCGATAAACGTATCAACCCGGTCGACTCATTGAGAACATCATTCCATTATGTAAATTATTATTGCTGTTTGTTCGATACGTAATTTAATCATATTTCCAAAAAATCAGATTCTCCAGAATATCGTTCGAAACTTCGTTTACCCCCTAAAGTTGACCCTCCGAGTCGATTGGAACCATTTCCGAAGCGATCTGGAGCCTCCAGAAAAAGTTGACTTTTACCATATGGAGCAGTTCCAGTGTGCTGGAGAAAAGTCAACTTTTTCTGGAGACTCCAGATCGCTTCGGAAATGGTCCCAATCGACTCGGAAGGTCGACTTTAGTATACAAACCGATTTTCAGGATTCTATCTTGAAATTTGCGATTTTTATTCCAAAAATTGGTTTTTTGGGGTGATTTTTGCCATTTTCAAAAATTCGCCAAAAATCGAAAAATCAACTTCGGCAGCTAAAAATTTGGTTGTGAGGTGTGGGTGGCATGCTCTTTCAGTGAGCCGAATTTCAGCGAAATCGGAGGCGGCGAGTTGGGGAGGTTCCCTTGTCAATCATGTTCTTCTGCTTCTTATTACACCACCAACACACTCCATCGACGAGCCAATATTTGCAGCATATATTTTCGTAATCATTTCAAATATAACGAATCACGTCTGCATCTCGCTCATACCACCGCCATCTCTACTTTTGTAATTTATCCTCCGCTTCACAATAAGTCACAGCGAATTATACTGCCGAAGTCGAAGTCGAGCCTCAACCAGCAAAGCAAAACTTTTCACCGCAAATCCATTTAGGCTTAGTCGTGTTTCATGTTTATATCTTCGATAACAATAATACCCCCGTCCTGGTGTTCTCTCTGCGTCGCCTTTACGCCTTCAGCAGCCTCGATATCTTCTGGTATACGTATAGAGACGTGTACGACCACACTCAGCCTATATTATTATACGATTACATCGTGTTTTCTTTCCACATATTATACAGTCCTTTCGACGTCGCCTTTGCATTTAATCTGGAACTTTTTCCAGTGTTCTTTGTGCTGCATACGAGAACGACTGTGTTGTACTGTTTAATGCAGAAGCTCTAGTTTTCGATGTTTGCTGGAATTTCCAAGCGAAATTCAATTTGTTTGACCAAAAAGTAGGCGAAAAAATTGATGTTTTTTTCTATGATTGGTATTTTGTACAAAATGAATGTTCTTTGAAAAAAGGACATAGGTGGATACGATGGACAAATTTACAAAGAGATATCTCACGTGATGGATATTTGATGGGTAGCTACATTTTTCGTCTATATTGTCGAGATTATTTTTAAAAACATCTTTAAAGGAATTTCATTTTAAAAACTTGGAAAGAAATTTCTCATGTTGGAAACAATCTTGGAAAATTGAAAGAAAATATTCTAGAGAATTTTTTCAATAAAAATTCTATATTTAGTCAGATCCTGAAAAAATAGAAAAAATATATCATTACAATTTGTAAAATTTATCAAACCTTGAACATGAATTAAATTTTGAAAATTAATTTTGAAGAAAAAAATCAAATTTTCACAAGAATTTAGAATAATTTGAATTTTTTCTAAATTATGAAACTATCAAAATTTGCGAATTGAGGTTTCAATTCGATTTTTTTTTCCAAATTTAGCTAGATTTTCAAAATTACTCCATGCAGCTTCAAAAATTTAAAAAAATGAAAATGCTTATTCAATTTCAAAAATTTGATAAAAATCAGCAAATAGGTACCTATAAATTTAAATTTTCATAAAATTTTGAAAATTTTATAATTTTATAATTTTTTTCAAATTAAAAAAATCCAATCCAGTAACTTTTATTAAATTTTAAAAATTGACTCACCTAGAAAAATTTGTAGAAGTTTGAAAATAACCAAATTTTGAAGATAGGTAAGAAATGAGTAGGTACCACTACTTGAAATTTTCTAAATCTTGAAATTTACCAAACTTTAAAAATATGTAAATGCGAAATTTCAAAAATTTAATAAAATCTACGAATAATCAAAACTTCAATTTTTGAATTTCCGATTTTTAAAATGTATTTTTAAAATTTGATAAACCATAACTTTTAAATTTTTACTGAACTTTGAAGATCAATTTGAATCAAAATTTTATAAAAATCCATAAAAATTTGCAAGATCTTTCATTTTTTTCCCTTAAGATTGGCAAAATTTTCAAAGGTACTCTAACCTCAATAATCAAAATAATGATTTAATTTCTGAAGTTTATTAAAATTTGGAAATGACCAAAATTTTGAATCTATTCATAATTTTTAATTTTTATTCACTTGAATTTTTACCCAAAATTAGTTGAATAATTCAATGATTTGACGCAATTCGGTTTCAAAAATTTACAAGTTTTGAAGGTATGCAAAATTTACGAAATTCAGACAACTTCAAAAATTAAGTGATCAAATTTCAAAAAATTATTAAAATTTAGAAATGACCAACATTTTCAATATTTATGAAATTAAGAAATAATTAATTTTGAATTTTAAATAAATTTTAAAAGTCATTTTGAACATAAGTAAACAAAATTTTAAAAATTCATCAACTTCACTATAATAAAATACTAAATTTCAAAATAAGCTAAAATTTTCAATTTTTAGATATAAGTAAGTAAAATTTTGAAATTTTTTCAATTTTGAATTTCTTTTAGGTTTGAATTTTTCCCAAAAGTCAAAGATTACCCAAATTTTAAAATTTTCAGAAATTTATGCAACATCAAAAATTTTTTAAAATTCGAAAATTATCAAATTTTGAAGATGGTACACGAAATTTTAAAAATTCATTTATCAACTCCAATTCACAGAATTTCAAAAATTATCAAAATTTTAACTAACACCAAGTTAGGTATCTATTTATTATTGCATAATTTTGAAAATTTTCCATCTCTACCGAATTTTCTGAATTGTAAAAATACATTAAAACTTTAAAAAATACCAAACTTCTCCGAACTTGGAAAAAAAATTGAAGATCGTAAAAGTAGTTATTTTTTTTTTCAACTTTGCAACATTGAATTATTTTCAAAATTTCGCCAAAAATCAAAAACTCAACTTTTGACAGCTCAAAATTTAATTCTGAGATCTGAGTGGATATTTTGTACTAGTTGAATAAATTTCACCTCAATTAGAATTGACTAGTTGAAAAAGAGTTCCAATGTTAGGTTTTTCAATTTTCAAAATATCATAAATTTTTGAAAATTTTAAAACATTTATCCCCTCGCGGGGTATACAAGGAGGGCTTCCTTTTTTGAGAAATACATATTTCAACGCTGGTAATGAGAATAATTTTTTTTTCTTCCACTCAAGAAAATTGAGAAATTCTTTTCTCCGAAAAATTTGACTTCCCTATTTCAAAAAAAAGACTGATTTAAAAAAAAAATTTCTTTAAAAAATAAATCAAAATAAATAGTGAGAATTTATATATTTCTCAAAAAATAATAACAGTTTTTTCCATTTATAACAGAGATTTTTCAAAAAATTAAGAAGTTACGCTGACTCCAAACAATTTTATTTAGTTTAACGTTTTTTTTTGCCAAAAAAATTGAAGAATTTTTCTCCAAAAAAATTTCAAGTTATTTTCCTAAAAATATTTGGAGAGATTTTTTCTCCAAAAGTTAGAAATTTAACTCTAAAAAAAAATATTGAATTATATTTTTTGTCACTTTTCATTTCAAGAAAAATTGAATTGAAATTTGTTTCAATTCAAATTTTCAGAAATGATTTTTACTTACTCCAAAAAAATAAGAATTTTTTTTCTTTTAAAAAAGGAAAGGTTTTTCTCATATTTTTACACTAAAAAAATTGATTTTTTTCCAAAAAAAAAAAAAAAATTTTTGCTTAAAAACGTTTTTAAAATTTTATATTATTTTTATTTAAGAAAATCTGTTGATTTTTTTTCAACTGAGTGATTCTTTTCCTAAAAATTGAAAGAATTCTCACACAATTTTTTTTTTAATTTAAAAGAATAAAATTAAAATAAAATTATTACTCTGGAAAATATGCTTTAAAAAATCAAATACCTAATCTAAATAATTATTTTCTTCAAAAATTTGAAAAATATTTTGTTCTTCCTTTTAAAAAAAATAAAAAAAAAAAAATAACGTAATTTTTATTGTCAAAGGCTACACCACAAATAAACCTTCTCAATTAAACCTTCCAAAAGTAAAAACATCAGATCACTGTACTGCCTCAGAAAAGAAAACAAAAGTAGCTCATACGGACAGAAGTACCCAAGAATTAGTGTCGATGCATACAAATTGAATCAAAAACACACCGGAAGCTTTTAGCAAAGTGAGCAAATTCAGCATTGAAAAGAATCCACCATCTTTACCCTCGTTTCCTCGGTGGAAGAAGCATTTATTTTACCAGCAAGTATAGAAAAACGATACACCGTGTTTATAGGAAATTAAGCCGTCGGAAAAAGGCTCGTTGTACTGTGAAAAAGGAGGTGTTTATTTTTACGCGGGGCGCCATCGCCGGTGCAGCGGAGGCCGAGGTCGGGTTAAAAGCGACGTCCTGACCATGGAGGGTACGAGAGGAGAGGGCATTCGTAACGGAAATATGATGCTCGGTAAATGTAAGCAGTTCACTTGTTGACGTTGATTTTCGTACGCCTTTGAGTAGGTATTTTTTCCACCCTCGTCCTCTTCACCCCCTGCTCAATCTTTCTCACTCTGTGTGTTCTCTCGGTCTAGCGCGCGATTGTACGTCGATCTCACTAGACATTTTTTTCCTCCGTGTTTCGCGTCGCGGCGGCACGGTGGTGTTTTGCCCTTTTGGTAAAATGCTATACTGTATCAGGCGAGGTGTGTAATGTTTAATTCATATTATTCAAGAAAATCATCCGACCGTGCTAAGGGGGTTCTTTTTATTGGCCATCAGCGTTAACGGAGTAAAACTAAGGAAATACCTTTGTTTTTTTACTCGTTTCGTATTTTACATCGACCAAGTTCACGCTTGGCTAGATTTGTGCATGTTGAACGAGTTTTAGCAAAAAAAGCGAGGAAATGGGGGGAAATTAATTATCGACGATGTGTTTTTCAAAGTGTTCCTACTGTTTATTTCGGGCCTTTCGTTTATTCCTAAGGCGCCACTCGCGAATAAGCGATGGTATCGATATCTTAAATGTAGCTATTTCTTCACGAGGCCTCGACCGTGAAACCCTAATATCAGAAATGGAACAGAAAATCCAAAGCTGCTACCTATCGAGTAAAAAATAAGAATATCTCCACCCCTGAAGAAGTAAGTTTTTTTTTGTTTTTTTTTTTGAATAAATATTCTGGAAAACTATAAAAATTAAGAATGGTGATGATTTTTAAATTACATACTAAATTTGAAGATTTTCTTTATTTAAAAAATGATTTACAAAATTAAAGAAAAAGAAAATAGAAATTTATTAAAATTTGAAAATTGCTATAATTGATCAAGTTTTGAAACCTGACCTCATAACTTTTGAAAAAGAAATTCTTTAAATGTTGACAGCAGCGTATTTACGGGGGAAGGGCTGAGGCGTCCAGACACCCTCGACGACAAAAAAGTTGAAAAATGACGAAATTTCTGTTAATTTCAGTTTTTTAATGCCATTTTAAACAAAACGTTTCACTTTTTTTGATCAAGACCCCCCCCCCCCCCGATAACTGACTGGCTACGCCACTGAATTTTGAAAAATTTTCGATTTTTAAATTCGCATTCAAATTCAAGAAGAACAAAAATTTTATCGTTGGTTAAATTTTCAAGATTAATCAAATTTTTAATATTCACACACTTGAAAATTTAAGCAAATAACCAGGGTTCGGACATTCTTTCTCGAAAAAACGGGAAATATGCGCATAAAAATTCCCTTAAAAAACACGAAATATGCGCGAAAAACCTAAAAATATTCTCGAACGATATGGGTGTCAATTTAAAGAGGAAAACGCCAGCTACATGATTTTGATTCATAATTGGACGTATTTAGAACACATATTGAGAAATTACACAAAAAAGAACGAAAAATGAATTTTATTTTTACTCAAAAGCAAAAAACGTTCTAATTCTAATTCTAATTTGGTAATTCTACTGATTCTAATTAAATCAGAGAAAATAAAGAAATTGTATTTTATCAAAATAAGTAGGTAAGTTTGAAAATTAAATCGACTCGCCAAGCCGGCATATGCAAAAAAGTACCACCAGTGTTGCACATTCGGGTGAAAAAAAAATAGCTGTATCAGTTTTGCTAAATTTTTAGGTGAGAAATTGCAAATTTGTCAAAATATGCTCGAAAAAACTCGAAAATCGTGAAATATTCTCGAAAAACCTAAAATATTCCCTAAAAATACCCAAAATATGCGTTTATATGCGCTGAAAGGTGAAATATGCTCAAACATGCAAAAACAAGTTGGGTCAATTTTACTTAGAATTTTCTGAAACGTAAAGATAACTTGAAAATTCTCGATCTAGTATTAAACAAAAAAACATGCTCGAGCATGAAAATCCGAACCCTGCAAATAACTATTAAAAATTGTAAAAAAATCATCAATGTTGAAAAAACAATTTTTAATATAATTTTCAATTTTTTTTATTTTTTTTTGAAAAAATTGATCAACTAAGTACAATAATTTATTAGTAAGTACGTATTTTTAGACTGTCAAATTTTTATTTATTTACGAAATTTTGATTTATACTTGAAAAATTTTGGAAAATATCAATGGAAAAATTGATCTTTAAAATTTTGCTGAATTAAACTACTTAAATTTTAAAAATTGACTTAATTTTTTTCTAATGTAGGTTCTCAATTTGAAAAATTGGTTCGACTTAAAAAATTTACTCCACTTGAAAAATTTATTTACCAACCTGAAATTCTGAAAATTGACATTCAGATTTAAAAAATATATTTTGCAGAATTTTTAAAACTGCAATAAAAAATATTACAAATTTAAAAAATGATTTAAAAATATTTTGCTGAATTTTCAAAATTGCACTCAAAAATTTAAAAAAATAAAAATACCTCATAATAATTACTTATTGTATAAAACTAGATTCTAAACTTTTCAAAAAAATATAAATATAAAGGATAGGTACCTTTCAAAAATTATGTAGGTACATAAATATTGAAAACTGCATTACTTTTAAAAAAATTTCAAACGCCCAATTACAAAATTGGTCAACCTGAAATTTATCTGATTTCAATTCGAAAATGACTAAATTCCAAATTTTAAAGATATGTTTTTTGAGTTTCTTCAAAAAAATTGGCTAAATTTTAAAAATGCACCCATAAACTAAAAAAATTATTTGAATTTTTATACTTAAACCAGCAAATTCTGAGTTTTTTTAAATCAAATTTTGAAGAGTTATAAACTTTAATATTCACAAAACTTTGAAAATTGTGAAGAATTACAGTATTACGAAGGAAAATTGTAAAACACGAGGAGTTTTACAATTCAATTTTATTCGTCTCGGAATGCTTAAAAGGGTCCGAAAAAACGAAAAATCAAAACAGAACACGTTTTGAAAATCATCACCCAAGTTTGGAATTCGGGGAATGAGGGCTGTAAAACATTAGGTATTATTGTTGTATACCTACCTACTTTTATCTGCAGAGTCAACTCTTGAAAATTGAAAAATCCTCATTTTTCGCAAGAATCGATTCTGCAAAAAGTACTTTTAAGAAACATTCTGAATTTTAAAACCATATTTCACCGCATTGCTTTTCACTAGTTTGATATATGAAATTTTGGGTGAGTTGAGATGAGAACTTTCATCCCCTGAAAAATTGTTTACGTTTGAGAATTCCATGTGTGAACCAGTTCACTTGAAGGAACAATGAAGAAGAATATTACAGAATGATTTGCAATTTGAGGAAGAAAAAACTGTAAGAGATTATTATTGTTGCTATTTTCATTGGTATACTCAAAAACTAAAAGGGATACATTTTCTTTCTTCTCATAAGGATCTGCTCAGCAGATGAAATTTTTAGAACATGATCTGTATCCTTTCCATTTGATTTTTCATTAGTTTCATATGAGATTTTGAGTGAATTGAGATGGGTGCTTTCATCGCTTGAAATATCGTTTACATTCTGAGGGTTTTTTAGGCGGAGGGGGGGGGGGGGTGTCCTAATTTTTTGAGAAAATAAAAATAAAAAAACTGTATTGGTTTAGAAGAATGTCAATTTTTTGAAAAAAGTGTTAATCTCTAAATTTTATTGGGACTAAAAAAAAATGTCAATTTTTTTGGAATACCTACTTGGAAAATTTTTCTCCAATTTCTCAATCTTTTCATAATAAAAAATAAATACCGTAAGATGGGGTTACTTTGGCCCTAGGGGGTAACTGTGTCCCACTCCCGGAAAAAAGATATTTGCCTGTCCAACCACAACTGTATGAAGTGGAGGGAGTTTGTAATGAGTTTCATCGATAGAGGGGCCTTCATACGTCACTTCTATGTGATTGTCACTTTTTTTGTATCGCAAGTTTGGTAAACCTGATTTTTTGTTTATCAGTACGTTGTTCATGTGGTTTTTTCATCTTCAAAACTTTTGTTTAAACGAAGTATAATGAATGGTCCAAAAAAAAAATTTTCTAATGGAAACAGATCGAAAATTTAATGTAGATTTAGAATCTCGCATAGAAAAATCGGTTTTGTAAAGCGGTTGTGAGATAAATTGAAATTACTGGTCAGAGGACCATTTTCGTCGTTTTTGGGGTTACTTTGGCCCACGCATAAATATTATCAAAAAATCGAGAAATTTTTTTTTTCCTATGAAAATCGATTGAAAATTTAACGTAGAGTCAGAATCTATCATGAAAATACCGGTTTGGTGAAGTGGTTGTGAGTATAAACTTGAATTTACCCGTCAGAATACCGTTTTTAGTCGTTTTTGGAGTTATTTAGGCCCAAGCATAAATATCATCAGGAAATCTCTAAAATACCGACGTTTGATCATATGATTTCAACTGAACAAATTTTTTTTTTGAAGTTTCATGCCTTTGGTGAGTTATTATTATGCTTAGAAATCGATTTATTGCGAGAAAAAAAAGAGGTGGGTCAAAGTAACCCCAGAGCCGGGTAACTTTGGCCCATGACTTTGACTAACCATGGAAGCGGGAGGGGGTTTGACGAAAAATTTGAAAAAATGTACAGAGCTTCCTACAAGTGTCCGACACTATTTAGAGTGAAAACCGAGCCCCTTACTTCGATTTTGAAAGAAACAGGATGAATTTTCAAAAAAAAAGTCTCAAAAAGTGGGCAAAAGTAACCCCATGTTACGGTACATAATTATTTTGTATTTTTTGGAAAAAAAATCAATTTTACATTCAATTCAACATTTAAAAAAATTTCAACTGGGCACTCCATCGAAAAAAATTGAGAGTCACGTGTAATTCAAACAGGCTTTTTCCAATTCTCTAGTTATTTCCCAAATTTTAATTTTTTATTTATTTTTTTTGTTTTTCAATAAGGTATCGACGGACGAAAAAACTGGAAAAAGTAACTTTAGTGACCATTTTGGGAAAATAGTGACAAAAAGTGCCCAACTTGAAAAAAAATATACTCTAAGAGTGGCCCAATAATATCACCCCAGCAATTAGCAAGTATATGAACCAGTTAAACAGTAGGTGTACTTTAACGTAACAGGGTTCACTTAGTAACTTTAGTGATTTTTGTTAGAAGTTTGGCAACGCATTTAGACAATTTTTATTTCCAGCTTGGAAAAACTTCTTCAACATCATTTATATAAGAAGACACAAATATTAACTTAGAAAGTATACGATCAAGTTAAATAGTATAAGTTGTGGATGTCGAGATAGTAACGTCATTCTACCCATCTCTGTTTTTCTTCAGAAGTTTGCAAAATGCATAAAAATTTATGAGAAAAATTAAATTAAACATTAATTTCAGACAAAAATGCCTAAAACATGAATTATTTTAAAATCCAAAGTACCTACAGAGAAGATGCTCGCACATGCATAAAAATATGTTTATGAACCATCGATCTGCTATCCTTATCTCAATATAAGCCAAATAATTAGTTACTCTTGATACACTACAAACACCAGCAGCGTACACAGTGCTTAGCGAAAACAGCACACAGTTCTGGCGGAAGATGAGTACTTGGTAAACAATCCATAATATACGTACTTAATACTCAGTACATACCACAACTACGCAGCAGCTCGCACACTTAAAGAGCGAACAAATTAATGGAATATACACAAAGATGCGGTCTTCTCTCTAAAAATACTCCTCTATTAACCTCCATGTACCGCTTATTAATAGACTTTAATTAGGGCAAATTTTTGATATAAATAATGTACGTAAATGGTTCCGCTGTGGCATGGCATGTGGGTGTATAGGACCTCGTCGTCGTCCTTGGCATGTTTTCTAATATTGTGCAAGGGCTGGCTCACAACTCACAAGTCACAGCAACACATTCGTGAAGACCTGCCTAGATGTACCTACAGAGAAGCGCATAAAAAGTAAACAAATTTCCACGTTGGGTTGGCTCAGTCACCCTTTTTTTATCCCCACTTCCCCACTTCTCTCCAATTTATAGGACATTTTTATTGTATGTAGTAGTATATGTTGTTTACACTGGTGTTTTTGTTTATGCGCTGCTATGCCACTCGCCAAAGCCCAAGTTACCAGAGGTATTTCTTTTCTTTTTTTTTACATCACGCCGATCGACGTCGTATAAAGAAAATAATAGCGAAATGGTTTTTCCATTAAAATTAAAAATAAAAGAAGAACCCGTGATCTTTTGGTGTGACTTTAACGTTAGGGGGACTGAACGCGAGAGAGGCATAAAAAAAAAGGTAGTCGAGTACCCTATCGTCTCTGGCACATGGAGTAAAAGATGAAGAGGGTTAAAAAAAAGAAATGTTAACAATCTTTTGATGTGATATTTCTATTTTCATTTGGTTAAAAGGAGTTCACACGGAGATTCGAACCGTGCTTTTTGCCTTTGTTTGGGGTGTGCGAGAGGTAAATATAATATGCTAAGACAGCTAGGTGAGAGGGGCGAGGGTAAGAACGAACGGGTATTTTTGCCTTACATTTTTTATAAAGTATTATTATCATTATCATTATTATTTTCATTTTCATTATTAGTACTGAACAACGTCGCTTTGCAACGTTGTATACTGTTGTTTTAATTATTATAATTATTATTAGGTATTATTATTATTACTAGTAGACCCGTGGAAACAATACTGGATCCTTGAAAAAAGGAGAAAAAATAAATATCAAAAATAACATGAAAAAAATATGTGCATGAGAAAGTTTTTATATAATTTTATTATCTGGAAAAAAAATTTGTTGAAATTTTTTAAAGACGAAATTCAAATCAAAAAGTTCAAAAAAAATAATAATTAAAAAAAAAATGATGAAATATTTCGAAAACCTCATTAAAAAAAAAAAATTTCTAAAAAAATTTCATAAATGTAAAAAAAATGAATTTTGAAAAAAAAAACGTTAAAATTTTTTAATGACAAAATTCAACAGGTTTAAAAATAGAAAAAAAACGATGAAAAATCACGGAAAACTGATGGGAAAAACACGATTAGAAAATGTTCACTGAGCTTTATTTCCGAGTAGCTTGGATTTTAGCTAGAACCCACTGGACCAGTGGATGACCCGACAACCCATGGGGTACAAAATTATATTAAAAAAAATCAAAAAAATTCGCATAAATCTAAACAAAAAAAAATAATGAAATTTGAAGGTTGAAATTATTGCAACGAATTGAACCCGTGAAGTACAAAAATAATTATCAAAATCAAAATGATTTCTTTAAAAAATTCTCATAAATCTAAAAAAAAGCAATGAAATTTGAAAAAAAAACAATGACATGTTAGAATTTTTTAATGACAAAATTAAAAAAATAAAAAATAAAAAAAACGATCAAAAATCACTGAAAACTCAGGGAAGAAATCAAAAAAACCTGAGTAGAAAAACTTCACTGAGCTTCATTTCCAAATAGTTTGGATTTTAGCAATTTAGCTACGACCCTGTGGACCCGTCTCATAATCTAAAATTGAAAATACAAAAAAAAAAAAAAAAAAAAAAAAAAAAACAACAACGTTGAAAACCCACGAAAAACTCATGAAAAAAATGAGTAGAAAAAGTTGGTTGCCCTCCTTTTCTGACGATTTTCTGAGTACGTAGAGTTTTAGCTACAACCCAGTGGGCCCGTGGAAAAAGTACAAAAAATATTCCCCTTCCCCTGGAAAATTCATACTTGAAAAAATTCAAGCCCCGTCGCCCAATGTACTGTACTGGTATGTACGTATGTATGTAGCATGCATGTACCTACTATGAAAAATTGAAAAAACCTTTTCTACTATTAAAAAAAAATTTCCCTTCCCTGTGGAGTAGCCTATCACCCTCTGTCCAGCTTGAAATGAAATCGTGCAAGAATTTGAATGATGGATGATGCAGCCCTCCCCCCCGCCATGAAAAATGGGAAAAGCTGTGAGAAGTAACAGAAAACTCATGGGAAAAAAACGAATGCAAAAACAATTTTCTAAAAAAATTTTCATATAATGTGAAAAAAAATTAATTTTGAAAAAAAGCATGTTAAAATCTTTTAATGACAAAATTCAATGGGTTTTTAAAAAATAAAAATATTCTGAGTAGCTTGGATTTTAGCTAGAACCCACTGGACCAGTAGATGACCCGACTACCCATGGGGTACAAAATTATCAAAAAAAAAAAATTCAAAGAAATTCGCATAAAATAATCTAAACAAAAAAAAAAAAAAAACTAATGAAATTTGAAGGTTTTTTCTACTACGTATTAAAAAAAAATTCTTTTTAGTGATCTGATTAAACTCTCGATTTTACGTAATTAATTTATCATTGTATTTTGAACTTCGTCTATCGGTAAAATTTTAACGCATGCCATCGTGAGACCGAATCTTTATACATTTTTTTAATTTTAAATTTATTTTTTTAAATAAATAAACAGAAATACAGTGTTTTTTTCTTTTTCTTTACAAAGTTTCTACTTCGAAAAAATAATGCAGTGTAAAGTCTAACATGTGTTTCTACCTGTGTTTTAGGTGCGAGTTTTATTAAAATAAAAAATGATTATTGTTGTCCTACTCTTTTGCCCTAAAAAAAATTGAAAAATTCTGTTCCAATCGACGACAGGAAAAAAAAAAAAAAAAAAAAAAAGAAGGAATTCCTACCAATTTGTCCTACTCTTTTACCCCAAAAAAATGTTTTTCTTCCAATCGGCGACAACGAAAAGTCAAAAAAAATAAAACGGTTCCGTTCAAAACGGCGAAAACTAAAAGTCAAAAAAAAAAACTATTTTTCATGGGGAAGAAATCCTTTGATATTCGCCGCGACTCTTTTCATATAATTAGATTATGGACTTATACTATCTGGTCTCACTCTAACTAGGGAACCTCGCCAACTCGTCACCTCCGATTGATCTGAAATTTAGCTCCCTGAAAGAGCATGCTACCCAGACCTCACAACCAAATTTTCAACTGCCGAAGTTGATTTTTCGATTTTTGGCGAATTTTTGAAAATGACTAAAACCGCCTCCAAAAAACCATTTTTTGAAGAAAAAAAAAATGTAGATTTCAAGATAGAATCCTAAAAATTGGTTTGTACACTAAAGTCGACCTTCCGAGTCGATTGGCACCATTTTCGATGCAGTCTGGAGCCTCCAGAAAAAGTTGACTTTTCTCCAGCGCTCTGGAATAGCTCCACACGGCGCTGTAATCAACTTCAGCAGCTGAAAATTTAATCCCAGCCTTAGGATGATGCCATCTATCGATTGACGTAGTTGAATTCAAAATCCAAGGTGACGAGTTCGCAAGTGTTTTTTTTGACAACTTGAAAATTCTGCATTTTTAAAAAATTTCCAAAAAAGAAAAGACTTCACTCAAAGAAAAATTCTGGTGAAAAAATAAATTCCAAGATGCATTAACTAAAAAAAAAATCAAAATAGTTATGATAGTGGACAAAATTTTTCAAAAAAGAAATATATGATCTTCAGAAAAATCACTGAAAAAAAAACAAGACTAGTAGGTATGCTTATTTTTTTTCAAGTTTGAAAAATAAAAATCATTTCAAAAATCAAGAAAAATAAATCCATAAAAATTCGAGAAAATCATTCTGTTTAAATATATTATCTTTTCAGTTTGAAAAATGTACGCAAAGAAATGTTCGTTCAATGTTGAGGTATGATCCTTCAAGATTCAGATGCAAAATTATACGGTTACCTGAATGAATTCAATTGAAAACAAATACACACATTTGAGTTGGAATTGTGGAGGGGGGGGGGGGGGGACTATCACGACGATGATGATTACAACTGATGATAATAATAAAAATAAAAAAATTCACTCGTGATATTGTAGCGGAAAAAGTTAATAATTCAGACATCAAAAGCGAAAGTTAAAAACTGTTCAAAAAACATCACTAAAATTAACAGCCCATTCGAATCTCACGCCTACAGATTCGGCAAAGTATACAAGGTACCGTACACGATCCAAAGCTTCATTTTCCAATTAAATTCTCATTCAGATGTGAAAACGCTCGTCTTAGACTGAAACGAGAAACTTGTCATCCAAATTCGAATCATTCAACATCAAAACAAGAAAACACTCGGTGTCGGTACGACATGCGACATTCCATTAGGCAGGTAAAATTTCCACATTTCACCTCGCCTCTTCACCTCGTAGCCTGCTCGACTCTCATTCGAGAAACTGTTTTCAAATTCGTGTACAACTGATGGATATTTCATACGAATGTTTTAGTTCAGCCTGGTCGTATTCCAAGCTCCGTTCATTGACCTCTCAAGTTCACCTTTGGAGAGCTTACCTTTTCTATACTTTCGCCATCTCTCCGCGTGTGTACAGTACGTAAAAGCACGCAGAGCGTAATCTCAAAACTCAACCGCGTAATCCGTATCCTTTATACACAGAGGGGCGCAGAAAAAGAGAAAGGAAAAAAAGACACGACATAAATCCACCTTCTCAACTTCACTTACACTCTACGCCATTAAAACTCTTTTAAAAAGACCCACATTATGGTCGCAGTTACACGTCGAAGAATTCACGTCATTTGATTTTCTGCACTCTTGTTAATTTGAAATAATAATAAAAATTGCATAAAAAAAGCACCACGTCGCCGAGACCAATCTCATTTTAAAAAATCAACGCTTTGGTTTTTAAACCGTATTTACACGCCACGCGAGATCCGTATTCACTTTTATTTTCCAGCTAAAAATTTACGTTGACAGTTTTGCAACTCGACTTGCTCGAAATTTACATCCTTCCTTTTTCATCCCTCTCACCCTTCCCAGCCCTTTTATTTCCTTCGCGGCATTTTTATCCCCATTTCTGTACGTTAAAATTATACTTCTGCTCGTAACATTTTTTTCCAAAGTGGAAAAAAATTCGCGGTACGCCAAATAACGAGTATACAGGGTGGGCAGGGAAGGAGCAGGAGCAATGTAATCAATCGTAAAATGTTTGTTGTTTTTTCTTTTCTTTTTTTTTAATACGTCGCGTATTTTTTCGATGTTTTTTTTTCTTTTCGAATTATTATGCAAAACAGTAAAAAGTTTATTTTTTGAAATAAACAAATTTACTAACTTATATGCGAGTGAAAATTTCAGTCAAGATTCGTGACTGTCTTTTGCATTTCTTTGACAACTCGCAGACTCATTTCCTTAGAATAAAAGAAATTATACCTATTTCAAAATAAGAAAAATTCCCGAAAAACTGACTTAAAAAAATAACACAATAATTCATCAAAAAGTAAAGTAAAACCCAACAGTAACAATCTTGCTGTTGAAAAAAAAATTATACAACTTCATAGGAATTCTTCACAAAATTTAGTACATCTCAGAAGTTAATCAAAAATAAAAAAATTTGATAAAAATTCCAAAATGAATAATTTTCATATTTTAATAAATGTTCGAAACTCGATAAATTCTTAAAATTTAGTCACTTTTTTTTAATACTTAAAAATTCAATTTTCAATGTTCGAATTTTTTTTACCATTTTCAAAAATTTTTCGAAAACTTGAAAATTTTACGAATTTTACAAATTTTATGAATCTCTAAAATTAGACCACATTTCAAACCTAATACATTTTTAATATTTGAGCAATTTTATAAATTCTGGACATTTTCAAAATTCGTCGAAATTTTCTAAAATTTCAAAAGGTCAGTTTTCGAAGCAATAGTAACATTTTCTTGATCATGGCGTTCGTTTGATTTCTTCACAATGATATCCATCAAAGATTGAAAATTTCGAAAAAATCAAGAAAACCCAGTGTTGATGAGCTAAAAAATAGAAATTTTGAGCGAAAATTTTCATAAAAATTTGAAGAATGTTTTCAAGAATAGAAACAAAATTTTTAAAAAACGTTATTTATTTTTATAAAAAATCTTGAAAATTTCTTAAATGAATGAAGAAAAAAAAATCAGAAAAATCGAGGACATACTATTCTCGATGCATTACAACTCTGCCTCCAACTTCTTTCAACACTTCCATGGATAAGTGAATATTTTTTTTCAAGTTGAAATAAAATAAAAAATAAAAAATATTCGTAAATTTCAGAATGTCTAAAAGTCGTCCAACTTTAAAAAAAAACTCAAGTTTAAAAATTGCTGGGACTTTAAAAAAATGTCTATGAGTGAGTTTCATATCCAACAATCCAACATTTTAAAATAAAGTCTTTTGAAATTCCAAATTTCAGGCACTAATTCGAATTGATTTTTAACCTACACAATATGATCTCCCTATACACAAGTGAAGACATTGCGCATTCTTATTTCACAAATTTCTAATGTTGTTGCTTCTACTTCTCGTTATGTCCCAAAGTGATAGTGATTAATATACCTAGTAAATTATTGATTTATCAAAATCGAAGAAAATGAACGATTTTCCAAAATCAAAAAATTAATTGATTCCATCCGAAAGTTATTTATTCGAATTGATATATATTCATCAAAATCAAAAAATTGGTCGATTTCCTAAAATTAAAAAGAAAATAATTAGTCAAGTTCTAAAAAGTCAAAGAAATCAATCCGATTTCTAAACATCGAAATTATCTATTTACGTATCAGCACTAAAAATACAATTTATCGAAATCAAAAAAATATGTCGATTTCTCAAAATTGAAAAGGTTGTTGATCCCATAAAAGAAATTATGGTTCGTCATTCTTGAAAAAATTATTCCACTTATCCAAATATGGAAACAAAGGTACTACCTATCACACTATCATTACAAAACATTGAAATAATATCTTGAAAACACCACTGAAATCGAGTAAATTATTGATTTATCATCACTAAAAAATTATTCTACCAATCAAGTTCGACGTCTCGAAATCAGAAAATTCGTTCATCCAATCAGAAAATTATCGATTTAACGTCCCTAATAACTTGATCTGTCCATCAAACTCAAAAAAATTAATCCATTTTTCAAAATTGAAAAAAATAGTCGATCGATATACTTACCTATCTAAAGAAAAGTCATAAGGTCAATCGAAAAAGTGAGAAGTTTTTCAATACAAAAAATTGAAAAATTCAGGAATTTTATGTCCAAAATAATTAGGAGATTTTTTTAATAAATAAATTTTAAAAAAAAGATTCTTAAAAAAATTATAATTAAAAATCATGATTTTTTTTCTTCTTTAAAAGTACAAATATTTTTTCTGAAAATAAAAACAAGAAAAAAAACAGATTTTTTTTTTCTGATTGTGAGTAAAAATCAAAATATTTCATACTTTAAAACAATTGAAGATTTTTCCGCAAAATTGAAAGATTTATTTTTTCAAAGAAATAAGAAAAAACTATTTACTTCAAAAAGCTGGAAATCGTTTTACTCTAAAAATTTTTTGGAAATATTTCTCCAAATAGATAGGTATAAGTGAGCGGTTTTTTTCTCAATAAAGTTAAGAATTTTTACTCCCCCCCCCCCCCCCCCCGCTCACCAAAAATTAAAATATCTTGTTTCAAAAAAGAAAAAATTATAATATCTTTCACAAAACAAAACTCTGCATAAATTCCCAGAAAATACAAGTACCTATCTTTATTTTAAAGAAAATTTGGAAAAAATCGTGATTTTTTTTCTCGTCCAAAAGTATACAATATGATATTATTTAGGTATTTCGAAAAGAAAAGTATAAAAGCAAAATCTTTTTTTTTGATAATGATAAAAAAAAAACAACAAACCAAAAAAAAAAGATTTTTTTACTCCAAAAAATTTATACCTATTATAGAGATCCCTTCCCTCAAAAAAAATTGAACGGTCTAATCTCAAAAATAAAATGAAATAATACGAAGAAAAGTATTTTCTCCAAAAAAAAATTGAGTAGTGTTTCTAAGTTGATTTTTTACTCCCAAAATTTAAGTATTTCTTCCTTCAAAAATACGAGATTTTTTTTCTACAAGAACTTGAGTAGCATTTTATTCACAACACAAGAGAAAAATTTTTCACTTCAAAAAAATTTTAATTTCAATTTAAACAAAAAATTGAAGAATGTCTTTCTCTGAAAATAAGGGATATGTTTTTTTTTTTTTTGATTCTTTACTCCAAAAAATTGTACTTGATTAGAATTTTTTTAGAAAAATATAACATTGGTAAATATTCTCTTGAAATTTTTTTTTTTTTTAATTTGAAAAATAAGACTTTTTCAGAAATTGGTGAAATTGAAAAATGGCGGGTTTGAAAATTTTTCAGCAAAGTCACAAAAAATTGAATGACTCTCAACAGAGGAAGTTCCAAACGCAAACTGACAAGGGAATCTCGCAAACTCGTCACCTCCGATTGAGCTGAAATTTGGCTCATTGAAGGATCATGCCACCCAGACCTCACAACCAAATTTTTAGCTGCCGAAGTTGATTTTTCGATTTTTGGCGAATTTTTGAAAATGTCTAAAACCGCCTCCAAAAAAACATTTTTTGAAAAAAAATTGTTAATTTCAAGATCGAATCCTGAAAATCGGTTTGTGCACTAAAGTCGACCCTCCGAGTCGATTGGCACCATTTTCGAAGCGATCTGGAGCCTCCAAAAAAAGTTGACTTTTCTCCAGCACACTGGAATCTCTCAAGACAGCAAAAGTCAACATTTTCTGGAGGCTCTAGATCGCTTCGAAAATGGGGCCAATCGAATCGGGAGGTCGACTTTTGTGTACAAAGTACAAACCAATTTTCAGGATTCTATCTTGAAATCTATAATTTTTTTTTCACAAAACGTTTTTTTTGTAGGCGGTTTAACCATTTTCAAAAATTCGCCAAAAATCGAAAAATCAACTTCGGCAACTAAAAATTTGGTTGTGAGGTCTGGATGGCATGCTCTTTCAGTGAGCCAAATTTCAGCTCAATCGGAGGTGACGAGTTGGCGAGGTTCCCTTGTGAGTAAGTAAAAAAATAGGGCCGAAAAATTATTGCACTGAGATGCCTCACTCGGCTCTCGCAGTCACTGATTCTGCTTTAGTTCTAGGTAGCCCTATAACCATTCATGGTCAGAGTCTTCTTTCGACATGAAATATCGAAAAAAACACTACCCTTAACCCCCTCCCCCCAAGGGAAAAATTTAATACCTGATTTCCATTCTGAAATTCATCCAAACATACAAAAGACAAAAAACACCTCACTCGTAAAGGAAAAGAAAAACAAACAAGAAACACTCGAAACTAATTCGCGTTATTTTTCACAACGAAGACGACAATTTTATCTCGGATGAAATGCAATTAATACGGAAATATTTTCAGTTGCTGTACAACAGCTCCTTCGTCTGTACGTCTTTTAGGTGTGTCTTACAATCTTACATGCACGACGTACTCGTCGTATAATTTTAATCGTCGACTCGACGTAAAAACTGTTGCTGGAAAAAGGAAATTTATATTATCTCGTTCATCGTCATCGCATCGCGTCTTCATCGTGGTATATTTCAAATACCATCATCGTCGTCGTCGTTTAATATCGTATCAAAGAATTCCTTCTCGGTGGCTTCTCTGTTGCTCGTATCGTCTCCGTGCTGTTCACTTCATCTGCGCTATACCGTACTCAAATCTCGCTACACTAAGTTAATTACAATACCAGTCATTCTCATCTGTTGATACAAGCACACCCCTGGCTGGCTCTCGCCCTCTGTCAGCTCCGTGTACTCGTATGTGTCGTAACAACCGCATAAATATGAAGCTCGCTTGCCGCACGATAAAGATGTTAAAATATTCGTACTACGTTGTCGTACGAACAACCGACGCGATAAAAAATACATCTCTCGAGCGATTCGCGAAAGCCTCCGGTTTAATAAATAATTAAAAAAATAACTATTCATACGGTGTATCGAGTCGAATACCATCAACGCGAACGCTGTCAATTATGCAACCTATACGACACCTAACGTCGTACATTCGCCTATGTATTATTCGGTCGGCGAGCGCTGACATGTTGTCTGCTAGGTAAGCGTGTTCGCACACAAGAGACTGTCGCGTCAGCTTCATCGTCGAACCGTCCTACACGTCGATACGTATTACACTTTTAACCGACACGTGAGCTGGTATGATAAGTTGGTCGTGCCCATGCCCGGCCTTGGCAAAGGCATATACGATACGACCCTTAGGTCCGATAATACCTAAAAACACGAGTTGTACGGGTATCCGATGACGTGCACAACCACTCCCCGGAGTAAGCTTAATGTCGTCATCGCCCTCCAGAATCGGTGTGTTTGACGACAATGTCTGAGAAGAGGCGATTCTTTTCTCCGCAATTTTCTGGTGTTTCCTTCCTCGCACGTCGTGCGTTGTGTCCGATGTTGCTGACGCGATTTTTCCCATCGGACCGACTAGAGATGGATTTTCTGTGGTTGGATTCGGGGTTGTTTCCCATTTCTTTACAGGGTTGACCGAGTTGGACTTGGAGTTTAATTCAATTGTGATATTGATATGGTATCGATCGAAGATCGCAATGTGTATAAAAATTTGAACATCAGTTCTTAAAGAAATGAATGGAACATGCTTCACATCAGAAACATAAAACGAAAATTGAGTGAAAAATGCAGTCATCTGAGTCATCTATACAGTAAGTATGCTTGGATTTTCTTCAAGTATACATAGATCAAAAAAATAAAAAATTTTATCAAGCCAAATGAAAATCTGAAAAATCAAAATTCCATGCTTCGAGTTCTGAATTTTCCTATTTTAAAAAATAATCAATTATTGGATTATCAAAATTGTTTTTTAACGATAATATTTTTTTTCCCCCGAGCGGCACACTCGATCGATAATATCGGAAGATGTAACGTATCGATAAAAAATCGTTTGAAAATCTATAGATGTTCTCACGATATTATAAAGATTTATCGGTACAACTTCATAGGCAAAAAATCTAAAAACTATCGAATTCGATATTATTAAGATTTTATGACGATATTCGTCAACGATACTATCGACAAAGAATATTAAATTTATCGATTCCGATTTTCCACCGATTTTGTGCAGATATTTGAAACTACATTATCGACAAAGAATATTAAATTTATCGAATTCGATTTTTTAACGATTTTGTAAAGATATTTAAAACTATATTATCGACAGATTATATGAAATTTCTCGACTTCGATATTTTACCGTTTTTTTGACGACATTTGAAACTATATTATCGACAGATTATATTAAATTTATCGAATCCGATTTTTTACCGATTTTGTAAAGATATTTGAAACTATATTATCGACACATAATATGCAATTTCTCGAATTCGATTTTCTAACGATTGTGTGAAGATATTTGAAACTATATTATCGACACGTAATATGAAATTTCTTGATTTCGATTTTTTAACGATTTTGTGACGATATTTGAAACTATATTATCGACGAATAATCTGAAATTTCTCGAATTTGATTTTTTAATGATGTTGTGAAGATATTTAAAACTTTATTATCGACACGTAATCTGAAATTTCTCTTATTCGATTTTTCAACGATTTTATGACGATATTTGAAACTATATTATCGACACGTAATATGAAATTCCTCGAATTCGATTTTTCAACGATTTTGTGGCGATATTTGAAACTACATTATCGACAAATAATCTGAAATTTGTCGAACGATTTTTCAACGGTTTTGTGACGATATTTGAAATTATTTCCAAATTGGTGAAAATTCTTCTAAATCCAACACGTCTGGAAGTACTAAACTGCCTATTATAAGCGTTTTATTGCTGATTCCTCAACGATAAGGTATGCCATAGTGGTTAAGGAAGAGGATTACCATGCAGAAGGCAGAAGGTTCAAGCCCCACGGGTGGCAGATTTTTTATAATTTTTTTTGACTTTTTCTGAAATGATGCTCTTACCGTAACATGAATAATGTGTTTAGGCATAGTTTAATGTATTAATTTTGCTAATTAATGATTTTTAATTATAGAAAAAAGCTAGTAAAAGACGAAAAATCAGAATAAAAAATCGATAAAAAATCAACAGAATATCGAATTCGATAAAGTGTCAATTTTTTATTTCGATAATTTGTCGATTGTGCTGCTAGGGTTAATTTTTTTAAAAAAAATTTTTAGTTGGGCATGAAACAATTATTACATATACACGGTGTCCTATTGAATAATATTTCCATTCAACTTACCGAATCTGCAACTTGTTTAAACATTATGTCGATTTAGTTGTCTAGCACTAATGTCGAAGGAGCTAAAATGTACCCTATAAAAATGGCTGTAGTCATTTTATGCAAAGTCGTTGATAAATGACTTCAAAATGATAGGCATTTTGCGCAAATGCAATCTTATTTTCGATGTCCGGATCAATTACCAAAAAGTCTTGAAAGGGGAGCTTGTGTTAAAAAAATTTGTTGAATGCATCTGATAGACACGCGGAATTTTCTAGACCTTTTTCATGACACATTTTTTTTTTTTCATCTGACGTATTAAAAAAAATTGGACAGTAAATTTTTTTTTTTTTTTTTTTTTTTAAATAAAAAATATTAATTTTTGATTCTTGAAAAATACAATGCATTTATGAAGTTCTCAAAAACAGAAAGTTATTTTCATATTGAATTTTGATGGTGTCATTTTGCAGGAAATATTGATAGATTTTTTTGGAAAACAAAAAATTTGAAACGTCAAGATTGGAGAAAAACAGGATTTTTGCTTAATGTCCCGTTTTCAGGAAAACTATGCAACCAATGAGGTTTTTCTTTTGAATGTTTTTTATTCAGTGGAGTCTGGTCTGTAATTTAAAGGAAGGATTTTGCAAAATTCTGGAATACTACGATGAAAATTATGAGAAAGTTTGATTAAATCGGAGGGAAATAGGAATTTTTCCAAAACCCTTTCGTTAAATAGTGAAGCACCCCTCCCCACTCCTTCCCCTACAGCCTCAAAAAATCAGTCCGATAGGTATCCAACATTTTTAGATACCATGAGGATGATTAAGGTTTTTGGGTAGGATAAAAAATTGGTAAGTAGGTAATTAAGTTTTTTTGATTTTCCAAATTATACTCTATATTTTTTTGTGTTTTTTTTTCTACCAATGTGCAATTTCCCGCCTTCGACTGCTCCTGTTTTCTCAACGTCTGCGTTGTCTACGTCGCTGCTGCCTTCATCGTCTAATACCATCTCATATAGTACATCTGTATCAGCATCGTCGCCGCCAGATTCCTCTACGGAGATAATTCGCAGGTTGGCATCAATTTCAATCAGCAGCTGCCAAAGTACTACAGTGCCTCGAATTGGGTCAGGTGGACCACCTGGTATTCCTCAGCGACCATCAGGTATTCCCGCAAGCGTGTAGTTTTTATGAAGACCAAAGACTAGAAAAAGGGAGTCGCAAAAACACGGTCCAGCCAAAGCCATGGAGGAGGAAAGGAAATGGAACTTCCTTGCATCAAGATGTCTTCAACTTCCAGAAAGTGTATTTTTTGATAACAATGACGGTTCAGACCCATTTTTCCGCTCGGTTGATATTTCCTTCCGAGCCAAAATTTGGAAAATGAAGAATTATACGGCGATTCCATACATCTGCTATCCTGTGCCCCTGCCGGTGTACTATACGCAAGATGTAATTAGTTTCAAGGTACGAATGGGCAAGAAGAATTTTACGTTAGCCTTCGACTGCCGACTGTCATTTTCAGTTTTTACAAAGGTGCTTTGGCTCGAACTGAATGAAGGAACTGATCTCGAAAAACCAGAACTTGGACATGCACCCTGGAAGGGCTACCCCGGCCCGCCACACAGAAACCTGGAGCCCAATTCTTTTCATCATCGTCATCGGCTGTGGTCGAATTCCAGCTAGTGGCTACAGATCCTGATGACCCTCAGAAACTGTATAGATTTTTTTATGGAAATGAAAAAATGAATTTTCAAAAAAAAATTAGGGCTAAGTCGATGGGGCCTGTGTCAGCACGGACATAGTCCACTCAATTTTTATTACAGAGTGCGTTGACTTGTACTGTATGTGACAAAAAAGACCCTTGAAGGTGACCCCCTTTGAACCTGACCCCTTGGAATATCCAAAAAATATGAACCTAAGACTTGCTGAGGCTGTTTCATTATAATTATATAAGTCTCTGAATACATGAATGGTGTAATTTTAAAAGGCGCTAAGTGCCAAAAACATGTTTTCGAGATAATCGCGTTTAAATGTTTGCATAGCTTGGAGATTTATAGGAAAGGTTGAAATGGTGAAAATGTTGGTACATAGCATACTTTGAACACGTCATCATCATTTTGAGCAAAAATCGAACCAATATCAACATTTCTGAATCATTTTTAGGTTTTTCAAAAAGACGCATTGAGCATTAAATTTAAATATAATAGTGCTTATTCCTGTTTAGTGCCTAAAATATTGAATATAGGCAAAAAGTAAAGAGAACCTTTTTGAAAGGAAATTTAATTTTCTACACGATAGATCTATTTTTTTATTCATTCAAAGTCAAGTACACATTATTTTCTCTAATTTCAAAAAATTGATAAATTTTCAAAAATTGACAGAAATGTTTTATCTTTTTCGCATAGCTCCTGAAATATTGAAGATATGCAAAAAGTGAAAAGGACCTTTTTGATTGGAAATTGAATTTACTATAATGCAAAAGTCTTACTTTTTTGATTTCCTCAAATTTAGCAAATTTTGCTTATTTGCGCCATCTTTAGAACGAATTTTGAACTATTTAGAAATAGATATTGACGTCTTTGATAGGTTCAGATAATGACGGCATGGACATAGTATACCACGATTGCAATAACTCCATTTCGACCAAGATGGCACTCAGCGCCTTTTAAAATTACACCATTCACTTACATTTGAACAAGAAAATGGTGCAAGGCAAAATTGAATAACTCGTAGGTAGGTAGGTAGATAGTAGGTACATTAAATTTTCAACAAAAAACCATGACTTCATTTTTTTTTTTTTTTTTTTTTGAAAAGAGAAAAAGACGCACGAAAAAACACGTTAAAATAATACAGGGTGTTTCGTTGGCCCGTCAGTGGTGGACACTTTTTAAAATATAGATAGATCAGAGCACAATTAAGAGAAAACTTTATATACACATTGTGCCTATCTTTGAAAATGAAGGCGCTACAGATATTCGAAGATTGGTTTTTTCTTGGTAAAGTTGATTGGCAACAATGCTTTAAAAAAATTCTATCTTGCCAAGGGAAAGTACTTCAAAAGTACAACAAAAGTAGTAATCACGTCAAGTTGCACATCTTCGAAATTGAAGGAGTTTGAGCAACAAAAATTTTTTTGTCAATAGTATTGCTAGTATATCTATATACGTATATTTTTAAAGGCCAAAAAAGACATTTAAATGCAAAATTCAATTAAAACAATACATGCAAATAGTATAACTTTTTGAGAGGAACAAAAAAAGTTATTTTAAAAAATTTGCCTATCTTTGAAAATGAAGGCACTATAAGTCTTCAAACATTAGTAATTACTGGAAATTCCCACATACAAAGCTTCGAAGCGCCTTACTTTTCAAAGATAGACAAATTTTCATCATAACTGTTTTTATTCCTCTCAATAAATTAAACCTGCTTCATGTATTGTTTTGTAGGTAAGAATTTTTAAATTTTTGGAAAACACTGTCTTTTCGAAATCGAGATAAGCACCATGTCTATATAAAGTTTTTTGTTTGTTGGACTCTTTTCTATTCAAATCTGAAAAAGTGTCCACCACTAATGAGCCACCATGTATAATCATGGTGCTTATCTTAAAAATGCAAGGGGCAAAGGAAAATTAAATTGAGAAAAGTAATTTTTGCTTGGTTTCGTACATGGATAGTACCATACTAAAGAAAATGAAATTTTTTGTTTTTGTCCTTTTTGCATACCTTTGAAAATGAAGGCGCAGGAGAGCCTTGAAATTTGTCCAAAAAGTGGTTTTATGATTTTCAAAGTTCTGTACCTCCTTCATTTTCGAAAATAGGCAAATTCATCACCCAACTATTTTTGCTTCTCTCAAAAAATAAGCACTCATTCCATGCGTTGCCATAACGTAGTTTTGCAATTTTCATATCTCGTTTTTACCCACTCACTGATCATGTGAGCTCCAAATTATCAAGGAACAGAATACAAAGAGTTGGCAGGGTTTGCTTTGAAAATTCTACGAATACCCCTGCGTCGGCAGAAATTGAGCGAATTTTCTCGTCATAGTCCTACGTAAACAACAAATTCAGAAATCGTTTGACATTTGAACGTTCGAAAAAAATTAATGACGGTGTATCACTGTCTTCGCATCCGTGACCAAAATTCTGACGAGTATTGAGCTATTGACTATTGAGTATTGAAAATTCTATTGTCAACTTCCTAAGTAAGTATTAAATATTAATTCTTAAGTCAAACTCTAAGTCAAAGTGTTCAATTTTTAATAATTTTGCGTATTTTAACGAAAAAACGAAAAAAACCCATAAAAAATCAAGCTTTTTTCACTTATTTTACTTATTTGACATTTTTTAAATCACATTTTACATATTTTGCAAATTTTTGTAAAATATGTAAAATGTTTATTTTACATATTAAAACTATTTTTATTCAAGTCTTTTTTTCTACAACAATATTGAAAAAAATTTGAACAAAATACTTGAGATGTTATAGAGAGTATAATTCTTAAAATTTTGTTTTTTGAAAAAATTCATCAATTATTTTGTTGAAAGATATTCTACCACATTTCACTGTGATGTGACGAGAACGTTTTTATGAATAAATTCTTCTTCTCTCGTCATTCAGTTCATTTCAAACTTTTATTTAATAATTACTTTCAATTCACATTTCACACAAATTTTCTGTCAACGTGCATAATCAATTCGATTCAAAATCTAATTTTAATAATTTCCATATCAACCTCGATGATCAACCTTTTTTGGGTTTCTACGCAGGCGTTCGCTAAACTTCAAAAAGAGGATTTGGAGAAGAAGTACAGTCCGGATCGAAAAATTGAGCGATTCAGCAAGTAGATTTAAAAGATCAACAAAATAACCGATAAAAGGCAAACACACGGAGTTCTAAAGATTTTCAAATGCCAACCAAAATGGTAAAAGTATTATTTGTGTAACTACTGAAATTTTCTAGTTGATAATTAGAATAGCATTTCTGTTCAAATCGAGTGTGTTTGGGCAAAAATATCCCGAAATAAAAAGCTTAAAAATGACCATAAATACCATACATTATTCCTACAGCTGCGAAATTCGGCAAAAAAATCATGCCACAGTCCATCTCTGCCTCTCTAATAACAATAAAAATCTCGATAAAAAAAGAATCTGGCTGAAAATTCAGCGCTCCGGCATCTCATCGTGCTACAAAATGAATTCGCGACCGTTGCAAATAACCCACCCAGCATTTCCGCTCCTTGGACACTCGGACAATCAGCCACACCCCCGTATCAACACCAAAACATCCGTTAAAAAAGTTGGCAACGTCAGATAACCCGGCCAAAATGTGGAAAAAAACCTCGTACAATCGTCGTATATTTAAAAAAAAAAAAAACGAAACGAAAAAACAAAAAGAGGTGAAATTAAATAACGAAAAATGCGTGCCACCATGCAAACGTCATTTGAGGAAATTTCGATTTTTTTTTTTTTATGATTTTATTAAATTTATATAGCTCTCGAGTTTTTATATCTACGCTACTCTTCCTCTTTTCGTCTCCTCATCTAGCTTGTTTCACCTCACACACATACACACGATGACGACACATACTTCAATACTATATCATACCCAGACCGACTCGTTCTCTGTGTAAGCCTGTTTTATAGTATTTCTTTGCCGCGAATCGATTTTACTCCGAAGAGTTTTCCCATAGCTGAGGCTCTCTTCTACTCCCTTCTCGTCGTAAGCCATACAAAACAGCTTTTTAACTAGCGTCCGTTTTCTTTTACTACTTTTCCCCTACTCTTTCCCCCTTTCTCTACTTGATCTTATTTTTCGTCGTCGTCGTCTTTCTATTTTGGCTTTTTCAGCTTTTTTTTCTTCTTACTTTTACTTCTCTTGGTAAAGTGATAAATGAGGATATATTCATTTTGTGAGGCATTAGGGAGGGACTCGAATGTAGTATAGGTAGTTGGATTAGTTTTTTTTCCAACTTGTACCGCAACCAAAGTCTAACGTTTACAAAGTTAAATTAAGATAGAAAGCTGAGAATTTATATTTCTATTGGTTCGAGCGTCTTCAATGGATTCACCTAGACGTAGAGAAACGAAAATGTCGGTTAAATAAGCATTTGTAAAAACATAAAAAAGTGCACTGGAAACATTGCAACCTTCAAATCATACCCACGGTCACCTCCACTCCATTCACCACCAGATTATATATATACGAGTATATCATCTAAACTCGACTCTGGGCTCAACCGCAACCCATCACAATTCTCAATTCGCATCCGCAACACAACGGCTCGAAAATCGGTAAATCGACGAGAAAAGCCGAGCCGTCTCGGTCTCACAAAAGAGCTCATTTTTCAAATTCAACCGCAGCGAACGCAATGCTTTCTCATTCGAAAGAGAAATACTATGCCATAGACAGAGAAAGAACGAAAGAAACGCACCAGAGAAGTGAAAAAGACACACACACCATAGAGACCTGTAAGTATTAGCCGTACCCGTACGTATGAGCTACTCTACCAACACCTCGACACATTCTTGAATGTCATTCGTCTCTTTTTCCTTCACTATTGTGGGGCGAAAACAAAAACACAGAAAAGCTATTTACAAATAAACGAAAATAACTTTTTCATCGTTCAAACCATCTTCCATATTTGATGACGGAGAGTGTAAAACCCTCGCACATTGTTGCAAATTGTCATATTATTAAGGAACTTGCAGGCGAAAAATCGCCAGGTCAATATAGTGGTTTTACCAAAAAAACTTATGATTTTTAAAAATGCATGAGAAATTTTTTTTAAATAAAAAAGATTTTTTGAATACCCTGTGATCCCGTGTCCTTGATTTCAATGGCAGTAATGTCAAAATCATTCAAAAAAAATATAAATTCAGGGTGTCCTGTGAGTGGTAACCTTTTTTTTTTTTTTTTTTTTGAGAAAAACAGAACATTTCATGCAAACATGGTGCCTATCTCGGTAAGACATTCAAAAACTAAAATTTCTTCAGTTTTTCCAGCGGTTCCGTCGACAAAGGAGGTCCAAACCTCCCGTACCTCCCTTAAATATTCGGGGTGATAGAAAAATTTAATGAAAAAAATAAAATACTACTAAAATTTTCAATTTAAAAAAAAATCATTTTGATGAAAGGTTCAAGATTTTTTGAAAGAAATTCTCAGTTTAATGTTGAATAAAACAAAAAATTTACAAGTTTCAAAATGTCTGACATAATGTCTAAAAAGCAGAATTTATTTGAAAATTTTCCAAGTTTTTTTATGTCATCCAAACCTAACCTAATGTAACCTAACCTAACCCAATGGGGTCCGACTGGGGTGCGGACTTGACCGCCTTGAGTGGACCACTGTAAAAGGAGTCCTCATCGAGGCCTTCAAGGACCACCCAATCACAGTGCGGGTGTGCACCAAGGAGGAATAGCTTCCGGCCGCCGTCGACGGTGTTCCCAGCATCCCCATCACCATCATCCCCAACAACATCTGCACCATCATCATCCGCACCAGCCACATCATCATCCCCACCATCACCGCTTCACCGTTCCATCAGCCAGCTTCAAACATCATCATCATTCACCATCAACATGCACCAGCCCAAGCAGCCTCACCCCAGTCAACCCCTCAGGAAAATTGGATAGCCTAAAGTAATATCTAGTTAGGTTACCAATTTTCCCAATTGTCATTATTATATAGCCTCCCCCTTTTGTTTGATCAAGATGCTTATGTTGGCAAGGAGCGGCCCACCGTGGGCCTCTCCCGTAAGTCCGCATTTCAAAAAAGCTCGAAATCCCCAGAAAATACGTGAAGCTTAGGCAGGGAGCGGCCCACTGTGGGCCTCCCCCGTAAGTCCTTTCTCCCTTATAAAAACTCCGCTTACCAAGATGCCTGTGTTGGCAAGGAGCGGCCCACCGTGGGCCTCTCCCGTAAGTCCATCACAGGCACTTGTCTTGAAATCCCCAGCAAAAAGCCAAGCTTAGGCAGGGAGCGGCCCACTGTGGGCCTCCCCCGTAAGTCCTTTCTCCAACCATCAACACCCCCACGTTAATTTTTTCCTCAAGGGGGTACTGCAAAGAAGTCCATGACAAGTTTTGCAGTACCCCCACACCCTAAGTCGTCTCTCGCTGCTAACTGGGAGTTGAGCTTGCTCCTCCCAGTAGCCCCATCTCCACCGGTGAGAGTGTTCCCGGGAACCTGTTCCCGGGTACCATCACACGAGTACCCAGATCTAGTAAACCGAACGCGACTGTGTATATACATATAATATCTAAGCATTATATCATAATCATTAGCAGTTACATCTACTTATCTTATCTTATAATCATAGCCTACTCCTAATTGTAAGTAAATATAGTCTAAACTAATTATACTAACTATAAGCTAAATTCTCGCCCCCTGCTTGCAGGGGACGATGGCCCCCAACCCAAGGTTATACCTAGGTTGGGGGCCTGGGGGTGTGTGAGACACCAGCGGTCTCCCCCACCCCTACTTCTTAGTTTAATTCCCCGTTAAGCAAATAGCCACCTAAAACCTTTTGACTACCCTACTGTGCATGAGTGGAAAGCCCTGGCAAGTACACTCATGCACCAAAACAAAATTCGCTGATTCTAGGCTTTGGGCGGAAGGGACCTTGGGGTTCCCTTCCGCCCCCGAAAAAACACATTCATCTCATGGTTCCCAACCCATGGAAAGTACGAGTGCCTTTCCCCCTCTTCCTCTTCTCCCCTTCTATCCTCCTTCTCTTTCTCTCTCTTTCTTCTCTCCTTTCCTCTCCCACTAACCCTCCTTCTCTCTCCCACTAACCCCTCCTTTCTTTCTCTTCTTTCTTTTCCTTTCTCCCCACTCGTACTTACTCCTTGGGCAACTCCTCAAAATTCAATTTCCCGCGAAAGACGGGTCGGAGGCGGACGCCTGACGGAGGGGGTGTGAGTTTCCGTTCCTTGGGGCGGTCTCTCGCGTGAAAGTGCCGGCATGTGTGAGCATGCTGAGCGTCACACCCCCCCCCCCTGTTGGTTCCCGTTTTGGGTACCCTGCCCAAGGATGAGAACGAGTGGTCCCCGGTAGCGGGTGGTCCGACTCATCTTCATCCTCCCCCTAGTCTTAAGCAAAATTCACCCCTCCCTTTTTCGATTTAATTTTAATCCTTTTTCTTCCTAGTTTTAAGAATGTAATTCTATCTTCATTTTAATTAATAGTTTTAAGATTGTATTTATTTTTAAATTTTTGTAAAAAATATTTCTTGAATAAATACTTTAAAAAAAAAAAAAAAAAAAAAAAAAAAAAACCCAATGGGGTCGGATTTTCGTGTCGTTTTTTTCTATTTTGGTCTCCGTAAATGCATATACTATGCTAAAATGTCTCAAAATCATCACCCAATTTTGAAAAAGTTAAGTTTCAAAAAGTCTGAAAAACTCGGCGCTTCGCGCCTCGCCAGGGGGCAAAGCCCCCCTGCCCCCTCTAGTTGGCTCTATTTTCACACTACTTTGAAAGTATGAAACATAGTATATGCTTTTACTCTGTGACAAAATGTCTAAAAATCACGAATATTAATTTCCAAGTAAATTTAAAATCTAAATAAAAAGTATAATAAATGCAATTTTTTCAGAATGTCTGACAAAAAGCCAAAACAGTCATAAGATTATTAAAAAATTTTCCAAGTTTCAAAATGTCTGACAAAAAGCATAAAAGTCATAAGATTATTAAACAATTTTCCAAGTTTCAAAATGTCCAAAAAGTCATAAAATTTATTTTAAAAAAAATTTCTAAGTTTCAGAATGTCTGACAAAATGTTAGAAAGTCATCTTTCTAAAAAAATTTCGAATTTCAAAATGTCTAACATAATGTCTAAAAAATCAAATTTATTAAAAATTTTCTGTTTTTTTATGTCATCCAAACCTAACCTAATGTAACCTAACCTAACCCAACTGTCGGATTTTCCTGTCGTTTTTTTCAATTTTGGTCATCGTAAAAGCATATACTATGCTAAAATATAAAGGTTTTTTGATTCTGGCGTGTACCTAGTCGGACGTGTTTTGCTGCGTTACTTCTACTCTTTTAAAGTACTAGTTTTTGTGAACAGTGAATCCGTAGTCTTTCTATTTATCAATATCTTATTTTGTGCATATGAACTTCAAGATACTGTGACGACTGTAACACACTAAGTATACGACTGCTGATTGGCATCTGGCCCGAGTGAAGGTGATGCAGAATCGAGCAGTTATAGACGAATTGTGGGAGCAAAACCAAGGGAAAACGTTGGCGATGTTAATAAAAATCTGTAAGATTTGATTTTGGTTGTGTAGTTAGTTGGATGAGATGGACCACCAGGTATTCCAAAGCGAGTGGTCTTTGAGGACCAAAGATTGGAAAGGGAGGCGCACAAAGACGGCCCGGCCAAGGCTAAAGAAATCACGTCCAATGAGACCGCACGTGATCGTATGTTAGAATTAGCAGTAAAGAAGGCAGAACAAGATGGGTTCATATACCTCCGTGATCGCGCAGTCCTAGGTGACGCATTCGCCGGAGCAATCAAGGGGAACGGGTAAGCCTTATTTTTCTAATTTAGAATTTTTGGTCTCCCACTCCCTAAAGATGTTACCTCTTGTCAGAAAATAATTCTTTATTTTTTGATTTTCACCCAATGTGAAAACCCCTCCTTGCGGTGGGCCTCCCATTTCATTTTACATCGATCCCGGAAATATTATGATTTTTTTTTTTTTTTTCAATAAAATTAAGTTTTTGTTGATTGTGAGATTCGTTCTGTGCAAACTAGCAACATAGGTTCGTTCAGTTGAGTTAATCGTTCTTATATTTTGTATCTGTGGTTTCACATTAACGTGTTGACTGAAATAATTTCGTTTGTACTTCGTCCTTTTTAGAATTTGTACGTCATGTTTTATTCGAATTAATACAGTTTATTTCGAGTAGAGAACTTTTATTTTCGACCTACGACCTAGTAACAGTTTTTCCTCTAAAATACGCAGGTAACTTAGTTTTTGTTTTCTTCAAAAACTTTAAAGAGATATTTTTTGATGAATTTAATTTCAAGAAGTCAATCACAGGAGTCCGTAGAAAATTTATAGGTAATAAATTCACAGCATGTATTTATGATACATCCTCCGTGGATCCTTGAAACATTATTCAACCAAATGAAGTTCAACTTCTATTTGTACAAATTGTTCGTAAAGTTCTGTTCCAAGTCTAGGTAATTGATTATTTTGTGTAATGATTTAAAAATATTTAATCTAAGTATTTTTTATTCCAAGAATTTTCACATTTTTTGTAGGTAAATTAAGACTGTAGAAGTAGGTAGGCTTATACTTAATTATACGATTTTTTTCTAAAAAAAAATAAACAAAAAAGATTTTCTTCTAATCTTCTCCAAAAAATTGAGAATTTTTTCCAGCTGATTCAAAAAATACTGATAAGTATTTTTGTATTCCAAGAAAATTCAGATTTCTTCCTCCAAGTATTAATTGAGAAATATTTTTTCCCTTTCGAAAAAAAATCTCCATCCAAAAAAGGTTGCGGAGTTATAGAGAGAGAATCACAGATCTCATTGGTAAGTAATGTGCAGTTAATTTATGCATTTTTGGACTTTCCTTAGGTGAAGCTCATTTTCATCTTTAAAAATTCGTAATGATGGGTTGGCGAAATTACTTCCGAAAAAACGATCAAGTTTTTGGCTGAAATCTTTACCAGACATGGGCTACCGTATTCGCTCACTTCAGATAACGGGAGAGGAGGAAATATGTGTCCAAAAAGTTTGAAAAGTATTGCAAGACAAATGGTATTGGTCACTACACAACCCCTCCGTATTGGCCAATGACGAATGCTGAAGTGCTATATCATATTACAATAAGAATGTATCTCAAAATATGACTTTTAGTTATTATGAGAAAGCTTTTTTTTAGTTGAAAGGGTGGGGGAAGTGGGTAAAATCGTTCTGAGAGTTGCTTTTATACAATAGGGAGTCATACTAAGGCACTGGCACTAGAACTAAAAAAATTTCAATTGTGAAAATTCCGATTAAAACTTGTATTTTTCTTATTTTGGAAAAAGGGCGATCCGCAGCAGGGAGGGGTTTTCACGGAGGGAAAACACAAAAAATAAGGGAATCATTTTCTAACAAGAGGTAATAACTTTGGGAGGGGAGCGAGAAAAATTGCAAAAAAATTTCCATTCACATAAGAACCGTCCTTAGTCTGCATAAAGGTCACCTCAGAGAAATTTTTTACAAAAATTATGTTTGCTTGTTTTTCTGACTTCGATGTAAAATTATATCTTGGGTAGTTTTGTTTTTCCACACTCACTTTGAACTAATAGACTATCGTCAGTGTCATAAGATGGAATATGTTTGGTGTAAGTATAAGTATCGCCCAAGCACAACTAACGCCCTCCACTTCTCTGCGATTCATCCTTCTTGCAAAGCTCGCAATCAAAATCCAAACAAAAATCACGTTATTTTCCATCAGCCCTAAACCTATACAACAGTAAGTATCAACTTTTGCGACACACAAAGCCGTTAACGAGGCAACTTTTGCGAAAATATTGATACGAAAATAAAACCCATTCGATCGTTTCTCCTCCTCTCCGTTTGTGAAAATGAACCCAAGCGAGGAAGAGAAATTCTTTATAAACAACTATGGTATGGTATAAGGGAAGAATACGAGGGAAAACTCGCTTCGTAAATGGAATTGCCAATGGATAGTTAAATTCTTTGTACGACCTATTGCAATTCCAACGTGACACAACGGAAAAATAAATGCTTTCTTTCTTTCCTTTTCTTTCTCAAGAATCAAGTTTTCCCTTTTTCTTCGCTAAACGCTTCTTTGCTCTTTTTATTTCGTACCTTTGCAACGTGATCGTCGGCTTCGTCTCTATCTCTTCTTTCATTTTACGTTTAATATTACTTAAAAACAAGACCTTAAGGGTGTGTTATGACTGCGGAAAAGACAAACAATACTTTTTAGTATTTTATTATAAAGATCAAATTTTAAGCGAAACAAAAAAAAATACAGAATACATTTATTCGTATTCTGTATTTTTTTGTTTCGCTTAAAATTTGATCATTATAATAAAATATTAATGTACATCTTCGCGAAACTTTTTATGTTTTTGTATTTTTTCCTAATACTTTTTAGGTTTCTTTGTGAGTATTATTTTGTTCGTCGTCGTTCAATCTAAGTTCACAGCTCGATTCCTCTCTTTGGCTTATTTTGATATTAATTAAACGAATCGAGCGAAACTTACTCAACTGCGAAAATTCGAAGGAAAAATAAAAATGGATGTAACGAATGCAGAAAGCTTATGAATTCTTGAAGATGGTAAAGAAAAATTGGAAAATTGGTATCATTAGGTACGCAATTTTTTTTTTAATAGTCACAAGACTTATCTTTGTTCAGCATAATTTTTGTACAGGTATAGTTATGTACAGCAAAAAAAAAACATGAAGATAAGATAATTCGAATTAGAGTGAATGAAAGTCTGGTAAGATGAGTGAGTCTTTGTTGGCATGTTAAGAAATTAATTTACAAAACTCATTAAGTAATACTGCTAAAAGATTGTGTATAGCTAAAAGCCCCGGTTATTTTTTTTATATTTCTTTTGTTAATAAATTAATAAATAAATAAATAAATAAGGATGAAAACATTGATCCCCAGTGATTTTTTTTCTTCATTTCAGAAGAATTTTTAAAATTATTGTTCAAAAAAAATCTCAGTTTTTTTTCGAAAATGAATGAAATTTTTTTCTTTACAAAGAAAAAATTATAAAGAAACTTTTCCACAGAAATTTTAAAAAATATCTTCGCGTGAGAAAATTTTATAACACTTGAAAGATTTTTGGATATTTTTCATTCCAAAAAATCAGGAAATTTCTTCCCGCGAAAAAATTTCTACTCCAGAAGATTTGAGATTTTTCTATTTCAAAAAAAATCAAGTAGGTACCTAATTTATTTTATTCCAAAACAATTTTTAAAACTTTCTGAACCAAAAAATTCGTTTTAAATTTTTTTCAATTCCACAAAATAAGAATTTTTCTCCAAAAAAACAGAGATTCTAGATCCTCCTCTATAAAAATATTTTTATTTGTCACAAAATTGAAAAAAAAAAGTTGAGATTTTATACTCTAGAGTTCCTTACTTCAAAACAATTCAGTTCCAAAACGATGACATTCAGATTTTCGATTTTTTAAAATTTTTTCAAACCCCTTGTACAGCAACTTTCTAAGGTTAGTAGCGTGAAAATGTTTTTTATTCCAAAACAATTTTTAATTTTTTTTTTCATTCCAATAAATGGGGTTTTTTCCAAAAAATAGAGATTTCCTTCCCTCTTGAAAAAAATTCTTCAAGAAAGTTGATTTTCTTCTTCAGAGAAATCACAATATTTCATGCATTTTTTTTTGGAAAAGATGCAACAGTTTGAAAAAATTTCACTTTTAAGTGAATTTGTAATTTTTCCCGGGTAGTATTAGGTATCAAAAATTCAAGACTTCAAAGAGTAAAATTCATGACTTTTCTTGACCTAGTGATTTTTTTGAAAGGTTCATTACGTCTTTTCCATGGCTTTCATGACCCATTTTCAAATTTCATGACTTTTAGAATTTTAATGACTCTTAGACACCTCGAGTTATTCTGAACATTTCGTCTAAGGATTTTTTTCTCATATCACATTTCGAGAAACGAAAAGCTGAAAAATTGAAATTGAAATATTCAATTGTTTTCACCATTCAAGTAATTTTTGACTGTGAATAAAACGAAAACTAAGCCTCTCAGAAAAAATTGATCGCTATTGGCAGATAGAAAATTTCATACCCTACAATTTCGATTTCCATCATTTTTTTCATAGAACGCTTAGTTTGCCCAGAAAAATCCATATTATTTATGAAAAAGAGGGAGAGTGAATGAAATCTGTAGATTTTTTCAACTCGTTTTATTTAAGTAATTTTTGACTGCAAATAAAACGAAAACTAAGCCTCTTGGAAAATAATTAACCACTTAATTCAGAAAGAAAATTTCACGCTTTACAATTTTGTTTCTTATAATTTTTTTCGTAGAACACCCAGAAAATCCATGTTTAACTATGAGAAAAAAACATAGAGAATGAATTGTTATGGTAACTTATGGCCATCTCTGTAAAAATATCCGATTGTAGCGCATCCTTGTGGACAAACCACACATCACTAGTTTTAGATTCTCATACTTTAGTCTGTGATCTCGCCGGTTTTGAGTTTTTGCTGTTTAAAAATTTTGTTGTTGAGAATTGTACCTGTACCTCGTATTGAAATAAAGTGAAATTGAAATGGTTTCTGTGTTTAAATTCGTTTTAATCGTTTTTTAGCTAACAATCTCCCTGTGCAACACTAGTAGGTAACGTGATGGTAACCCTGCAGCAGTCTCAAGTACCTGGGAGTGGCTAAATCCACAATAAGTAATCACATTGTAAGGGCGATGTCGTTCTTATTTATTCATCTTCATTATTTTTGTACGAGTTTTTTTTATACAAGTTTTTTTTTTCAAACAAATTTTTTCTCTGAAAACGTTGATGTTTTATTTAAAACAAATTTATTCTTTCACAAAATACTCAAAATATTTTTCATTCTGGGTATTTTTTATGTTTTATTTAATTTTTCAATTTTTTTTTTCAACAAGTCAGTAAGTTAGTAGTTAAGTACTTTAGCGTTAGCTACTTACTCAATTTTGAATATTGAAATTTAGTAAATTTGAAGAAAAATTGGAATTTACTTGGAAAAATTTAGAAATTCCTCAATTAGAAGTAGAAGACAAAACAAATGGTGATGAAAATTATTGGAAAAATTCGAATGAGAAGTCAGGTTGCCAGTTGGGAGATGAAATAGAAACATTTTGATGACCAATTGGAGAATGAAATCAATTGACAATTTTATTGGAAAATGGGGGGGGGGGGCGTATGAACAATTTTCTTGAAAAAATAAAATAAAAAAATTTCGGAAAAATAAACTTGATAAAAAATTTACTTGAAAGAAATTTCTAAAAAAAAAATTTGAAAAAGTATGGTAGAGATTTAGAAGCATTTTTTGATGAGAAAATTCTATGAAAAATGTTTAAAAATCTAAATGGAAATTTAATTTAAATTTAATTAACAATATAATAAAAAAAATTCAAAAAAAAAATTTGAAAAAATATGATGAAGATCAGTTGCATTTTGATGAAAAAATTATTGGCAAGTTTGAATGAAAAAATTGAAAAATACACAATACATATATTTTTTTTTTAAAAATGAGTTTTAATTTTAAAACAAGCAGAAAAAATTTAATGAAAAATTTAATTTGAGGAAAAAATAAGAATAAATTTTTGATGAGTGAAGAATAATTTCTTCAAGAAATTTTTTTCAAAAATACAATTAAAATTTTAAACAAAAAAAATGAAAAATTTGAAGAATAGAAAACTTGGAAAAATTTTAAATATTTTATTAAATTTTATTGAACTTGGCGAAAAAATTTCGATGAAAAATTTGAGAAAATCGTTTATGAAAAATTAAAATTGGATTAAAAATCAATTTGGACCAACTCCACTTTGCAATGACAAACACGACCACGAAAACAAGTTTTCAAACAAGAATATGAGATGGATTCTCGTTCGTTCATTTTGGTGATTACTTGTTGTGGATTTAGTCACTCCCCAAGTACCTGGGTTGCGTTCAGAAACTCGATGTGAAGGAGAAACAGTGTGGCCAGTGTGATAATTTCAATTCAATTTCTTTAATTTACCAATTAGCCATTAATATCTGAATGCATGTACGAGCTTTTTGTTCGTACATGCATTCAGATATTAAAATCAAAGAAATTGAATTGAAATTGTCACACTGGCTACACTGTTTCTCCTTCACATCGAGTTTCTGAACGCAACCCTGGGTACTGAGACTGTACGTTCGAATTTACGAATTATTCGACAGTAGTTTGATCGGATCGCCTTGTGTTTGGTCGTAGGGCCCGCGTACCTCTCGCTCGGTTTTCTCGAATGTGGTAAATTATGTAGTTAATGCGGCACCATTGGGTTTTACCCTTGGTAATTGTTATTCGTTCTGCCAATAAACTATATTGTAGTGAGAACGGTGTAGTTTATTGGCGTAGTAGCTAATTTGGTAAAAGTAATGAATGTGGTAGATATTCTACAAGAAAGTAGATATTGAATATGGTGATGTGTAGAGTGGCCCTTCTCGTATTACAAACCATCCCATATATTTCAGAATGTGTAATCAAAATGAAAGGCAAAGGCAAACTGAATAAGTAAATAATTTTTTTATTTTCAAATCTTAATTCAGCATCTAAAAATTATTTTCTCAATTTAAAAAAAAAAGGAAAAATTAAAGCTGGTGACCGAAAATATCCATATGGATTTTTTCGTCATATTTCGGCTCAATATTTGTGACTAGGCATACGAAAACGAGGTTAGTGTCCATTCGAGAATTCCAAATCGCGGACATTACAAGAAATCAATTTTAATTATAAGTAAATCGATTTTCAATGTGAATTATAATTTAAGTTACGTTTATTGAAATAAAGTAATGAACAAATCAATATAATTTTATTATTTTGATTCGGAAACCATTTAAATCAAAAGAAAATCAAGTTGTTTTTGGGTAAAAATCAGTTTGGACACTAACCTCGTTTTCGTATGCCTAGTCACATTTGATCTTAAAATGGCAACGAATTGGCAAAAAAGTTATATTTTTATCACTTTAGAATTCTCAAGTATACTTGCCTTGCAAAAAAACGCCATAAGTGAGAGATCACATGTACCCACACATTAAATAACAAGGACATGGGAAACCCTCACCGAAAAGAAAGGTACCTACAAAGACCATACACACACAAAAAAAAGTAGAAAAATGTAACCGGGCAAAACTACATGTACATAGAAAAATTTACTTCATTTTCACACCATCTTGTCCTCTTGTCGTTGCTTTTTTTACAGCATTTCGTTGGTCGTAGGTAAAGGTACATTTAGCATGATTTTTTCAAGCGTAACCGAAACACACTATGAAAATAGTGTCGTACGTCCAAAAGCCACCACCTAATTCCTTTTTACGTGAAAAAAATTCAGTTTTATAATTTTTTCACTTCACGTTCTTGTGCAAAAAAACGCGCAAAGATACGAGTAAGTATTTACCACTCGTGTGGCGGAGTGTTCTCTGGTGCCAGCGAAAATCAGATATTCGTCCTTGTATTACAAAAGAGAGTAAAAATAAAAGGTCCCCTGTATACAACGTAGTACGTACGTACGGTGTATTCTGCTATGTTCTCTCAATTAGAATAAACAATTAAAATCCCTCTTCTTGATTACAGATTTAATTTTATGGTCAGCTGATTATCATTGGCCAGTCTCCGTCTACTCCTGCTCCTCGTACCGGTCGATTACATCGAGAAGATAAGTTTGTTTATATAATTACGTTGGGTCTCTTTCTGCTTTCCTTCATTGCTGTCCTTTTTCCTATTTCTGGTTCTACCAGAGTGGTAAGTTAGATAGGCAGTTAGGTACTTAGCAGAAACCGTTTGAAATAACGAAAGTGGTATGGTATGCCCATTACATGAGGTGGTTATTTATGATGAAAATATTTCCTTTCATGAAAGGAAATATTTTCATCATAAATGTCATGTTGGGTTAGGTAGTACTGCACTACTAACCTAACATGGCATTATGAAAAATATGTATTGACGCGAAATGTAAGTTTTATTATGAAATTTACGCGAGCAATTTTTAATACAATTTTCAAATAGAAAATGATTTTTAAAAATTGAAAAAAATTAAAATTGGGGAAGAAAATTTTTACTGATTCATCTCTTTATAGCTTTGGCACTAACATATATCGACATTTCAACAGGAGTAGGCTCTGGAATTTGGCAAAGGCCTCTTCCAGCCCATTTTACAGCAGTTTTGTCGAGTCTATGGCATAACTAGTTCTCTATGCGTTTTTTAAAACCATCCTTCTCTATCAAATTTTGGTTTCTCTTATGAGCATCTTCTGAAGCATCTCTAAAAGATCTCGATGTACCCGAGCGGCACACTCGATCGATAATATCGGAAGATGTAACGTATCGATAAAAAATCGTTTGAAAATCTATAGATGTTCTCACGATATTATAAAGATTTATCGGTACAATTTCATAGGCAAAAAATCTAAAAACTATCGAATTCGATATTATTAAGATTTTATGACGATATTCGTCAACGATACTATCGATTAAGAATATTAAATTTATCGATTCCGATTTTCCACCGATTTTGTACAGATATTTGAAACTACATTATCGACAAAGAATATTAAATTTATCGAATTCGATTTTTTAACGATTTTGTAAAGATATTTAATACTATATTATCGACAGATTATATGAAATTTCTCGACTTCGATATTTTACCGATTTTTTAACGACATTTGAAACTATATTATCGACACATAATATGCAATTTCTCGAATTCGATTTTCTAACGATTGCGTGAAGATATTTGAAACTATATTATCGACACGTAATATGAAATTTCTCGATTTCGATTTTTTAACGATTTTGTGAGGATATTTGAAACTATATTATCGACAAATAATCTGAAATTTCTCGAATTCGATTTTTTAACGATTTTGTGAAGATATTTAAAACTTTATTATCGACACGTAATATGAAATTCCTCGAACTCGATTTTTCAACGATTTTGTGGCGATCTTTGAAACTATATTATCGACAAATAATCTGAAATTTGTCGAACGATTTTTCAACGATTTTGTGACGATATCTGAAATTATTTCCAAATTTTAAAAATTGTTGAAAATTTTTCTAAGTCCAACACGTCTGGAAGTACTAAACTGTCTATTATAAGCGTTTTATTGCTAACTTCTCAACGATAAGGTATGGCATAGTGGCTAAGGTAGAGGAATACTATACAGGAGGTAGATAGTTCAAGCTCCACGGGTGGCAGATTTTTTATAATTTTTTTTGACTTTTTCTGAAATGATCCTCTCACCGTAACATGAATAATGTGTTTAGGCATAGTTTAATGTATTAATTATGCTAATTAATGATTTTTAATTATAGAAAAAAGCTAGTAAAAGACGAAAAATCGGAATAAAAAATCGATAAAAAATCGACAGAATATCGAATTCGATAAAGTGTCGCAAAAGTTTCGCCTAAATCGTGAAATTATCTTTCGATATTATAGATAGATTATCGATAAAATATCTTACTATAATCTCGAAATTTTTACTAACTATAATTCGTCGATAATCTATCTATATATCGAAAGATAATTTCACGATTTAGGCGGAACTAACGCGACACTTTATCGAATTCGATATTCTGTCGATTTTTTATTTCGATAATTTGTCGATTGTGCTGCTCGGGTATGTTCATTTTTTCTCCTATTCTGGTAAGTCTTATAAAGAAATTTACGTGAATAATTTTTTAAGCAATTTTCAAACTATCAAAAAATAATGAATACAAAAAAAATACAACTGAGAAAAAAATGAAAAAGTAAAGATGTGGAAAAATGAACAGATAATTCAAAAAATCGAGAAAATTACAATTCCAAACAAAACAAAAGGTGAGAGAAATTGCATCAATAATATGACGATTATTTTAAAAACATTGAGCCTTGTCAGGGAATTTAAATATTGGGTTGCTCATATTTTTAAAATTAAAGTAAAAGGTGCGCCTCTCATCATAAGCATAAAAAAAAATCGGTGTCCCATCATGAGTAGGTACTAAAAAAAGGAGTTTGGCCACATTAGAGAAGTTAACATACGAGTGGAAGACTCTACGTTGGTTCTTTTCGAACCGACAACAAATTCAACCGCTTCGCCAGGTAAATTGTTTTTCTAAAATTTTTAAATTATTTCAATTTATTTTATTTGTTTTATCCAATTTGATAGGAAATGCAGACGGATTAGGTATGGTTCACCAAAACGCTGCTACATCAGGAATGAGCAAAGTTCGGTATGAACAAGGACTATTTTTCTACGAAAAAAAAAAGGAATTCCCTCCCCAATAAGAGATTTCTCGTTTAAAATTTTTTTTTTCCAAAACTCGCCAAGGGATTTTAAATACAAATAATATGGAGCCTCATCAAGAAGATTTAAACATTGGAAGGACCATAATTTGACGAGTTCAAAGGCGTAACTACAGTTTATGCCAAAAGTGTTTTGGCATAATTCTCTTACTCATTTCAGAAAAAAAAAAAAAAACAGGAAATCTCTTGGACAAAAAAATTCAATTTTTAAAGTAAAAAAATAGAACAGTTGAAAAATTTTGCAATTTTTAGAAGGGAGAAAATCATAATGGATTCCCCCTTCATTTTTGGGGAAGAAATCAACTTTACTTTATAAGGATAAAAATAAAATGTACCTACTTTTTAAATTTATGGAGGAAAAAATTCCGAATTTTCTTGGAATAAAAAAAAAATAATACTCAATTACTAATATAAATTTTTTTGGAATCTATTTGAAAAAAATTCTCATTCTTTGAAGCAAAAAGTATTCAGATAAAATAATCTTTAATTTTTTTAGGAGAAAAACACCTTTTAATTTTTTTTAGAAAAGAAGTCAATAATAATTTATTGAGCAAAAAATCTCTTGTTTTTTTTTTTTGGAATTTGGTGTAGAAAATAATTTTAAATTTCACAAAGAACGAATAAAATCATTTAAAAAAATCTTTCAATTATTTTTGGAGAAAAAAAAGGTTTGAAATTTTTTGGAATAAAAAATTCATTTTCGTATAAATTACTTTTTCATTTTTTGAAGGGGGTAAAATGATTTTCAATTTTTTGTTTAAAGTAAAGAAATCTTAATTCTTTTTGGAATAAAAAATTATTATTTTATAATAAAAATATATCTCAATTTCTTTGAGAAAGAAAAATTATTCTCACATCCTCCGAACAAAAACCGAGAGGTACGCTCCCTTATTGTGAGAATTTTAAAAAAGGTGGGCCTCAGTAGTACCATTTAAAATAAGGTGAATCTCATCCTTATTATAAAAATTAGGAAGATGAAAAAAAATTAAAATCAATCTTGAAAAATAAAAAAATAAAATCATAAGTTGAAAGAAAATGAAAACTGGAAAAAATTTTGACAAGATTAAAATAAAACCAAAATTTAAAAAATGGGAAACACTTACAAGGGAACCTTGCCAACTCGTTACCTTGGCTCGTTGAAAAAGTAAGTCACCTAGACCTTAGAACCAAATTTTTGGCCACGTTGATTTTTCGATTTTTGGCGAATTTTTGAAAATGACAAAAACACCCCTACCAGTAGTATGTAAATATTTTTTTTCTTAAAAAATTGTAAATTTCGAGATACAAATTTGAAAATCAGTTTATATGCTAATGTCGACTCTCCTAGTCGATTGCGACCATTTTTTAAAGTGATCTGGAGCCTCCAAAAGAAGTTGACTTTTCTTGAGTGCACTGGAATCGTTCCAGACCGCGCTGTAATCAACTTCGGCAGCTATTGTAGCGCCAGTCTGATACCATCAATCGACTGAAACCCAAAATTTGAGTTGACACGTGTATTTTCTTGAAAATTCGAAAATTTTGCATGCAAAAAAAAAAACTTAATACATGTATCAACTCGTCACCTTGGATTTTAATTTTATGTGGGTTGAACTGTGTGCTATTGCGATGATATCATACTGACGCTAGGATTAAATTTTAAGCTGTCGAAGTTGACTATAGCATCTTCTGGAGCGATTCCAGTGTGCTGGAGAAACGTCAAATTTTTCTGGAGGCTTCAGATCGCCTCAAAAGTGGCCGTAATCGACTCAGGGGATAGACTTTTGCGTATAAACCAAATTTTAGAATTTTATCTCGAAATTTATAATTTTTGTTAAACGACTTGGGCTATTTTTTCCATTTTCAAAAATTCGCCAAAAATCGAAAAATCAACTTAGGCAGCTAAAAATTTTATTCTGGAGTTTGGGTGACATGCTTTTCCAGTGAGCCAAATTTCCGCTCAATCTGAGGTGACGAAATAGCAGCATTCCCTTTGTGAACAAGATGCAATTAAAAAAGAAAAGTACAAATTGTGAAAAAATTTTCAAAAAATCCTCAACTTTATGCAATACTACGAAAACTCATCTCAGCATCACAAAATCTTTCTACATAATTATACGTTCTCTCTTTCAAAGCATACACAAAGTATCGACTCCTCCTTACCCCACTTCCGTCACAAGTCATATTTTTAGAATAATACAAACGTCACCATGCACAACACTTTCGCCAATCATTACAAGTATACATTCGCATGCATCGGAGCGAAATTTGAAAAAATAAAAGTAACTTTAGTAACCTGAAATTTCAAAAAAAGTAACCAAAATTATGGAAAAAAGTAACCAAAAATTTTTCATTTCCATTTGAATATAATGACTCATAACCCCCTCCCCTCCCCTCGACACCGTTTTTCTCATATTTTCGCTAAATTTGACGTTTCACAACTCTTGAAATCAATGGTAAAAATTTTGAAAAAATCAAAATTTTTAATTCAAATGCATTTTTTCTTTTTCTATAATTATGACGAATTTTAATAGAATAGTTGGCTTAATAGGTGCTCAATTTTTATATCATAGGAAATTTCAATTCTTGAGAAGCTCACAATAAATAATTTTTGAGTTCCTATCAAATCTTAATTTTTTTTGAACTCAACATTGAAAATTCAAAAAAAATTTTTTTTTTTCTTGAAAATACTTGATATCAACTTTTTTAAGTTTTTGAACTCTTATTTGTTTTGAAATAGTTTTCAGTTTTCAAATAATTGTTGATTTCAAAAAACGTGAATTTTAGAAAAATTTTAAATTACAAACAATACTGTCCTTTTTTAATTTAAAAATTTTTTTTTTCGATTTTTTTTTTATTTTTCAAACAATTTTTAATTTTTATAAATTTAAATTTATTAACAATTTGTAATTTCTAAAAAGTTCTGGATTTTAAAAAATTAAACTTAAAATTCTCAATTTTTTGATTTTTAAACAATTTATATTTAATTTAAAAAAAATAGTCGTTCCTAAAATTCATGTTTATTCAAATAAAAAATTTCCAATTTATAAAAATTGTAATGCCTAAGAATTTAAAGTCTAAAAAAATCAATTTTTTGATTGGCTTATTGCAAAATGAGTAGATACAAAAAAAAATTAATTTTTGAAAAGTCTTCATTCTCCACAAAAAAACAATTTTTCAACATGTGAAATTCACAATTTTTCAAAATTTTTAAAAGGAAAGTTTTGCTCATTTGAGAAATATCAAATTTTTGAAACATTTCAAGTTCACGAGTTGAAACGATTTTATGTTTCATTTTTGAGGAGTTCTCTATTTTTCAAACATAATTTTCAAATACTTCGAACACATTTTTTTTTTTAATTGAAAAAATTACTAGGTATTCTCATTTAAAAAAAAAGTTTTTAATGAGGAGAAATCGGTTTTATTCTTCGACGGCCTCTACTTTTTTTGAAAAGAAATTTTGAGAAAAAATCGTTTATTTGTCGAGAAAAGAATTTCTCAATTTTTTCAAAAAAATACGGCTTATCTACTTACATTTTTTTTTTTCAAGAAATGTGGCTCATTTTTAGACAAGAATAAATCTTAATTCTTCAAGAAAAAAAATCACAATTTTTCATACTGACTTGAAAAATGCCTATAAAAGAACTTTCAATTTTTTTAGGAGCAAACATTTTTCTACCTTGAATTTCAATACATAAGTACAAAATAAATACCTATTCCTGAAGTTCGAGCAGAAAAAATCTCAATTTTAAAAAAAGATTCAATAAATTGTTCAATTAAGGTCAGTTGGGGTAACTGGGCCACGTTTTTACAACTCTAAAAAATCTTTATTCAAAAATGCCTCACTAGTGAAGAATAACCTTAAATCTTCAAATGGGACGTGTAGAGGGGTGTCATAGAGGTACGCTCACTTTTTTGATTTTGAGGGTGAAGCACATACCTGAGCTGAGGAACACCTCACTCTACACAAAGAATGGTGGCCCAGTTACCCCGAAAAATGGGGTAACTGGGCCACCAAATTTTTTTTTTATTAAGGAAGATTCAAGATGTGTAATTCACTTACCCCCACTCAAATCTGAGTTTTGGGGTAACTGGGCCACAGTTGTTGGGGGTAACTGGGCCATGTCATGTTACTCAAATTACTGAGGCCTCCTCAAGGGGAGCTAGGAACCGAATGATAATTGTTATGGTGGGCTTACGATGTCAGTGTTACCATGCAACCAACCATTTACGTCAAGACGATTTTGGAGGGGATTAGGAAGAGAATGGCCCAGATACCCCGGTGGCCCAGTTACCCCAACTGACCTTACTTAATTCATTTTTAAATAAAATATTTCAAATTTTTTGGAAGCAAAATCTCTGAAAAAAACTTTCAAAACGTTTTTAAAAATTTTTTAAATTTTAATGGCAGCTGTTCGTCAGATTTTTGACGAAATAGTAACCAAAATGAGTCCAAAAGTAACCATAGTAACCAAAATGAGCCCAAAAGTAACTAAAGTAACCTTGCCTTTAAAAAAGTAACCAAGTTACTGAAAAGTAACCGTGTTCCGATGCATGCATTCGATATGCGCACAGAATCAAAACTTCCCTCCCCCTTCCTCACCCACTTAATCCTTCATTTCCCTGAAAACATAATTTAAAGCAACTTATACACGAGTAAGTTGACGACGACGAAGACAAAACCACAAATATATACACACAGAACGATACTTGGCGACATATTCGCGGATATAAAGGTCCTCTTGGCAACAAAAATGTCACCAACAGTCTCCGTGGTAAAGGTACACTCTTTAGCTATATGGTCTGATGAATCGACTTTTTCTTTCAAATTTTTCCTCGTATCGTATGCATACGTTGGATGGGCGAAGGGTCGAGGTAGGCGGAAGGAAGTACCTTTTATTACCAACTATTCTCATCCGATGTTGTATTTTTTTTTCGCTGCCAAACTAGCTCAGCTCGACGTACAATAGGGCTCATTATTTCATTATTTATACATAATGAGGTATTCATTACGCGAGCTTATATCTCATGCCACTGTATGGTCTCGTCTGACGTTACCTAGGGGAATGATTTTCCACACACCGGTTCCAGGTAATTACCGTCATCGCCGTCACACAGCATCCGATTCGAAAAAAAACCACGAATAAAAAGGCGGAGGAAAAAAGTCTTCCCAGGGGAAGCAGTCGCACCGTCCTGATCCGTCGTGGAAGTGAAAAAATTCAACGCAACGCAGCAGCAACAAAACAAACGGAAAATTAAACTTTCATGAAAATAATGGAAATGAGAACCCACAGCCAGAGTAAACCACCGTCCTGCGTTTAAACTTTGTTAAGGCGCAGTAATTGGAAGTTTAACAAACACGCTACCCCTCCCCGCCTACGACGTCGGCAACATCGGCACAGCCATAGCCAGCCCCAGCTTGGGCCAAAGCAACACACACAATTTCGACGACCGAGCCCGAGAGCAGCTCGAGCTGATGAAAATATTTAATTATTCCGAATTAATCACTGTCGGCGTTCTCTTTTGTAACTGCGAAGCCGAAGCTGCGAGCGCCGCGCATCAGGAAATAAGGTGCCCGAATCGTTTAACGTTTTTTTTTTCTTCTCTTTCTCATCGTTCTCCTCTACCCGTCCGCTGATCCATTCAGGTGTCTGTTTATCCTTTTCTTTGCGTATAGCTATCTTCGTCTGGTTTGCTTTTCGCTGTTTTATAATATATTTTTTCAAAGGTCGGTTCTCTCGCTCGTCGCGGCGTCTGCGATGGGTAATTTTTTTATCTTAATGCGAGCTGGATCGGTCGATGCTCTCGTTAGAGCTTTAGAGCTCGTCTGAGAGGAGATTTCAAAATTTTTGTCTTTTCAGAAGGTTTCGCTGGGGCAGAATTCGCAACACCTGAGAATTTTTCAAAAAATAAGAAAATTGAAGAAAATGAGGAAAATGATGGTTCCTGAAAATGAAGGTAAAGATGGAAAATCGTCGTAAATTGTATTTTTGGTTGAAACTGTGTATGTTAAACCCATTTTAATTACAATTTTTTTTTTCAAATTTTCAGTCTATTTTTTTTAATTTTTTTTTAAAAACGTAAAAAATGGCATTTTTCAATTTTTTATAAATGCGATGATCTGATGAATTCTGGATTTTAGCATAGTAAGTGCTTTTACGGAGACCAAAATCCGACCCAAAAATCCGACACCAAATTGGGTTCGGTTAGGTTACATTAGATTAGGTTTGGATGACATAAAAAAACTTAGAAATTTTTTAATAAATTCGATTTATTACACATTATGTCAGACATTTTGAAACTTGTAAATTTTTTTTGAAATTTCATGACTTTTAGACATTTTCTAGACATTTTGTCAGACATTCTTAAACTTAGAATTTTATTTAGAAAGATGACTTTCAGACATTTTGTCATACATTCTGAAACTTGGAAATTTTTTTAGAAAGATGACTTTCAAACATTTTGTCAGGCATTTTGAAACTTGGAATTTTTAAAGAAATTTTATTTTGAAATTTTATTACTTTTAGACATTTTCTAGACATTTTGTCAGACATTCTGAAGAAAGATGACTTTCAGACATTTTTTCAGACATTCTCAAACTTGTAATTTTTCAATAAAAATTTATGACTTTTAGGCTTTTTATCAGACATTCTTAAACTTTATTTATTTTTATTTTTATTAGAATTTTTATTAATTTTAAATTTCCATAGAAATTATTTTTGATGACTTTTAGACATTTTGTCACAGAGTAAAAGCATATACTATGTTTTTTTCAATAAATAATAATAACGACGATAATACTTGCCAACCAAGGGCATACAACCCATTCTGTAACATTTTGGATTTTTTTTTTCAAATTTTGATTTTTTGCAAATTTTCAAAGATTTGAGGACTCTTGCGCGATTGAAAGATATTATTTGATTTGATTATTTTATTTTTATTTTTCATGTCTCACCAAGACGCAACTTTTCCACGGTATTGGATTTTGAAAATTCAAAAAAATTTGTTTTTCGGGCCACCCTAACATCCATTAACCAAAACAAATTAACCGATCTGCTCGATTTGTGTAAATCGAATTTGAAATCAAGAAAGAAATCAAGAAAGAAGATGAAAATGATCTTGTAATCTAGATGCCTAGATAATAAAAAAAAAACGTCACAGAGCTATCCAATAATGTCATTTAATTTTTTGACATTTTTAAAGAAATTTGAAGAATTAAAATTCAAAAAATTCCAAACAGAAATCTCTACTGAAGAGGTGAGTCAGATCGAAGATTAGAGACAAACATATATACCTAATCGATTTTTTTATTCGCTAGAGGAAGATACCATCATGTGAAAGCGTTCCTGTCTCAAGTCAAGAGAGCTTATTTCCTCATTTTAGGTACCAGAGAGAATCAAAGAGTGTTCAAAGAGTGTTCAAAGGGTGATTTTCTCCATTTTTCAGATTTCAGTCTGTGATTTTTTCAAATTTTTAATTTTATTACATTTTTCTTAATTCTTTGCTCGTAAGTCAATGAAAAAACCTAATCTTGCCTGATTTGGGTACGAGAGTATTTATCTTCGTAGAAATTCATGTTTTTTGATAATCGAAAAATTTATCCTAGTTTGCTGTACGATTATGATGAATTTTTATTTAATGGGATTATTTGTCGAAGAGGTTCATCGTCGTTTTTTTCACTACGGTAGTACCTATCTTTGTATACGATCATTTATCGGAGAATACACTTCGGATCTTCAATACTGCATGTGATCCACATAGGAAGAATAAATTAACCAGAGTATGGTGTAAGGAAACAAAAGTTTTCGTAAACAACTTTTGTTTGAAATTTTTTTCAATTAGACCCCTACTTTCATCAATTTTTAATAATATCAAGCTTCTAAATCATATTATGCGAAATTGGAGGGGAGGGAAGGGTCTAATCGAAAATTTTATAATAACAAAAATTATTTCAAGGGCCCAATCTACAACTTTTGTTTGAAAAAATTTTCAATTAGACCCCTCCCCAATTTTGAAAAAGTATCTTCCCTGATAAATGGTGAAATCGGAGAAGAGGGAGGGATCCAATCAAAATTTTTATAATGACCAAAATTATTTTTAGGATCATAATCTATACAACTTTTATTCGAAAAAACTTTCAATTGGGCTCTTCCTTACTCCCTTCTCTAATTTTTAATTATAGCATCTTCGGAGTGTTTTGCAAAATTATTGGGGAGGGAGGGAACCAATTAAAACATTTTCAAACAAAAGTTGTAGCTTGAAATTCTAGGAATCATTTTGGTTACTACAAAAATTTCGATTGGACCATTCCTCCCTCCCCTTCAATTTTAAATATCAAGTCACGTGATGCTTACATTCTCAATGGTAGAAAAATTGAATCAAAATTTTTAAAAAAAGACAAATTTTTTAAGTAGGTATTAATTTTTTTTCGAGTTCTCACCTTTCAAAGTTGTTTTTTTTTGGGGGGGAGAGAGAGAGAAATGATTGCCAAATTTCAATTTTTCCCCCGACTGAATTTCAAGTGGCACCTAGTCACCCCTCTCCATTTTTTTAGTTTTCTGAAAAATGTGGAGGGGTGACCAGGTGGCACTTGAAATTCAGTAGGAGAAAAAATGAAAAGTTTGATATCATGTTTCATTAAAAAAGCAATTTTGAGAGGTAAAGACCCAAAAATGTAAAATTGCAAAATTAGGTAAATTTTCATATTTTTTCAAAATGAAGGGCTACCGGTATCACTAAAAATTGAGTGAGGGGAGAGAATAGAGAATTATTTCTTAATGAAATGCAACAACTTAAAATGCTAGGTGAAAAAATGTTGCTCATTTTTGTCGTTTTTGTTTTTTTTTTGAAAAATGGAGGGCGCCCAAGGAAGCACTTAAAATTAAGTTGGGGTAAAATAAAAAATTGGGAATTTATTCTCATAATAAAGAACAAATTTGACCTATAACCAAAAAAAAAGGCAAGAATTAAAAAATCTATGATTTTTTTTCATTTTTATAAAAGAAGGGGGTTAAGGGGAAAATAAAATATAAGGAATTATTTTCTCATAAAGTGAAAAAACTTTGGTTGGTAAGACATTCAAAAAATCCAAAAGTCCAAAATAAGAGCCATCTTGGCCCTGTGTCCCACGGAGGCTTCAGTTGATTTTAAGTAATTTATATTGTTTTCCCATATTTTTCATTCTTCATTTTTTCTCAACCTAATTTTAAGTAATTCTGATTTAATTGAATTTTTTTCAGTTTTCCGTTTTTCTTTTTACCAAGATGACTGTAAGTAATTGAGTTTTCATTTTCAAGACTAAAAAATAAGATGAAATTTGAAATGAAAATTAATGCAGAGCATGATTCAAACTGAAGGAATACAACACATGTAACAGTCTCAGAAATCTACTTACTTAGTAGGTAACTACGTAATTTTTTTTGTTGAAAAAAATTTCAAAATGAGTCTAATTATAAAAAATTATTAGGATGATTAGACTTTGATCTCAGAGTCAACTTCACAGACTTCACAAAACATGACTGACCATGCGATTGCGTAGCACCACTCTCGAACTCGATATTATCAATAAGAAGGGAAAACAGCTACACTCGTGCTGTCACGAAAGTCATACGCCGAAATCAATAATGCATCGAATACACGTATAACTCTTGCATGGAGGAGTAAGTAAGTTTTCATTTTCACAGTTCAAATTTTATAAGCACTATTCCTTATTTGAGAGAGTATTTTGTTGATGGAGTCAGAACCAAGAAAAAAACAGCAAAGAATGAATCCATCACTACAAAAAGCAAACCAGAATTGCAAAAATTCTTCAATTATTTTTTTAACCCCAAAAAAGTATAAAAATCCAGTTTAAAATTTTCTGCAATTTTTATTTATATTTTTAGCCATTAGTGGAAACTAGGATGGCCCTTATTTTTCGAATTTTGGAAATGTTGTCGGGACGGGGGGTCAATTGGTGACATATTGGTAGAAAATAATTCCCTATTTTTTATTTTTCCTCTGACTGAATTTTAAGCCGTTCCTCAGGGGCCCCCAAATTTGAAAAAATCAAAAAAATAGAAAAAATAGAACATTTTGAAATTTTTTGAAAATTTTTAGCAAAATGGTCATAGGGATGGGAAGGAAAGTTAATCAAGCCAAAATGTAAACAGGAAAGTAGATGAAAATAAATAGTCGATTCTTTCTTTTTTTTTTTTTCGTTCACTCTAGAGAACTTTCCACGCTATATAATATATTTTTTTCAAAACAATTTCGTTTAATTGGCGCTTTTCATCACTTTCAACGAGTGCACTACTCGAGAGTCGTCGTTCGTGTAGATTTAAAAACTCGTCGACTCGAAATGTTAGCCACGTTGTATTTAATTGTTCGCAAAGTCAATCGTTTACCCAGGTTGCCCTCCTCCTGACTGCTTTGATTCAATTACGAGGAGGGCTGGTACATTACTATATTCGTGTACTGACTCATCCTCTAATTCGATATCTCGAGGTAAAAAAAATGGTCCTATAGGGTGTCTATCTGGATTTTTTTTTGGAAAATTCATGACTTTTGCATGACCTTTTTTTCATGAACACAGAAAAAGCATTCACTACTTGTTTAAATATATTTTTCGTTTTCATTTATTTATTCCTAATTTTTTCTGTTCGCTTTTTTTTGTTGAAAATTCACGACTTTTTCATGCACGTTTTTAGGGAGGCCCCTCCAACATAAGCGTAACTTGTAAGAAATATGGGGGATTTTCACCTCATTTTCCCCTACGTCTTGTGGTAGATAGCTATTAAAACAATAGGGGGCGAATGCCCCTTGAACCCCCTAAGTTATGTCTACTCGTATGCCCTCCGAGACACCATTTTTTTTGTAACCGAAAATATCTACAATTAAAAAAAAAAAATTAATGAATACTTGGAATTTTCAAGGGTGTAATTCGATTTCTTCATTTTCTTCCCTAAAAAGTGGATACTTGAAATTGTTTTCATGTTGTAATGTAAGAACGATATTTTTCCTGAAAATGAAACAAAAAACTTTCACGCGAAAAATTCTCCTAAAGAAATTTTTAGCAACTTTCTCTACAGAAAAACATTTTTTCTATGTTGTTTTTTTTTTCGTCCCAATATGTTGAAAAAAATCATTTTATTTATTTTACTATCAAACAAAAAAAATTGACCATAAAAAATTGAGATTTTTTTTATTTTAGAAGAATTTTTAAAATTAGGTACTATATTGTTTGAAAAAAAAACAGTTTTTTTCGAAAATGAAACGATTTTTTTTCTTTACTAAGAAAAAATTCAAGAAACTTTTCTACAGAAATTTATAAAAATATTTTCACACAAGAACAGTTTATAACATTTTTTCTAAAAAAAAAAAAAAATTTATAGGTAGGTAGGTAATTATTTTTTTCCCGAAAAATCTTGTAACTTCTTCCTCCGGAAAATTTGAAATTTCACTATTTTAAAACCATAGACCGTGTAATAAGAAAAGGTCAGCTTCGATCAAAACTGCATTTAAGTGCAGACGAAGAAACGGACTTCACCAATGAATTTAAAAACTTCAAGATCATATATGAAGACGTCATTCAGAAACCACGAAACACCGAAGTGCATGAAGTGGGAATTTTACCAGACCTGGACCGTGCGTATGTACAATAGGGTGGCCCTTATTTTTCGAATTTTGGAAATGTTGTCGGGACGGGGGGTCAATTGGTGACATATTGGTAGAAAATAATTCCCTATTTTTTATTTTTCCTCTTAACTGAATTTTAAGCCGTTTCTCAGGGTCCCCCAAATTTGAAAAAATCAAAAAAAAAAGAAAAAATAGAACATTTTGAAAATTTTTGAAAATTGTTAGCAAAATGGTCATAGGGATGGTATTTCTATAAGACAAGACCATTTTCGACGATTTCTTATCTTTACCCCCCTTTTCATGGGACATAAAAAAAACGTCATTTTTTACGTTTTTTAAAAAAATTTGAAAAAAATGACTAAAAATTAAAGAAACATTTTTTTTTGAATAAAATGTTTTTAGCATACATGTTATCACCCAAAAAGGTCATTTACGGCGATTTTCATCCTTACCTTCATTTTTGGGAACCTCATTTATTTCAATTTTTGATAGTTTTTGAAAAATTCTCACTGATACGGCAGTGGTGAAAAATCACCGTAAATGACCTTTTTGGGTGATAACATGTATGTTGAAACCATTTTATTCAATTTTTTTTTTTTTTTAATTTTTAGCCATTTTTTTCAAATTTTTTAAAAAACGTAAAAAATGACGTTTTTTTATGTCTCATGAAAAGGGGGGTAAAGATAAGAAATCATCGAAAATGGTCTTGTCTTATAGAAATACCATCCCTATGGCCATTTTGCTAAAAATTTTCAAAAATTTTCAAAATGTTCTATTTTTTCTATTTTTTTGATTTTTTCAAATTTGGGGGCCCCTGAGAAACGGCTTAAAATTCGGTTAGAGGAAAAATAAAAAATAGGGAATTATTTTCTACCAATATGTCACCAATTGACCCCCCCCCCCCCGTCCCGACAACATTTCCAAAATTCGAAAAATAAGGGCCACCCTAGTGGAGACCACCAATCATAACTCATAGATTCATGAATATTGATTTTCATATTTCAGCGTCGATGTGCTCATGCCACGTTGACATCTCTCAAGAAGCATATTCTTTGCAAACATTTCTAAATCCAAACACCCTCCTCACTCACTTTTGCAATTATTACCTCCCTCCAAAACACCCATAACAACAAACAAAATCACCACTTCGCAAAAACCAAAACAAAAAAATCCATCCAACCCTCTCCTCATCTCAACACCCCCTCTCGAATACTTCATTTAAATCAAACAAACGACGAAAATGATAACACAAGTAACCACACCGCCCGACCCGGAAGAAGAAGAACAAGAAACAAATTAGATAACATCGTCGGGTAAAATTGAAGCGATCGCAGGGTCCGGGGCAAGGGACTTATCTAAACTCGAGCACTAAGTAGACCAACCAGCAACCGCAGCAGAAGAGAATTACAACGTTGACGAAGTTTCTACGGCGAAAAAAAAAGGAGAATTTTCAAGGCTGCTTTGAAAAATAAACGACGATGCCATTGTTGCGGTAATTTATGATACGCTGTGTCCCTTCCCCCTACCCCTCGGCACTTTCCTTAGCGAGCGCGGTAAAAGTAAAACTGACGTGAAATTTAGCCCTGCTCGTACACCCTGCTCTGTTCTTGACGGCATCGATGGGGGCTGGGGGCAGTACAACAATCTAGTACGCTTATTCACAGCACAGCGTCGTATACCCTAACAAGTGACACGCGAAAAACACAGCGAACGCGAATGCCATAGTGAGCTTAAATTTCATTACTCGTTAACAACAACAACGACGCAACAATGAAGCTGGGAAAAAAAATCCTGAAGAGAAAAGAAAATCATAATAAAGAAAAAAGAAACACACTTAAGATGTGAATGAACCCACCACCGTCGTGTATCAATAACCAAACTCCAAGTCGGGGGTTCTAATGGGATGAACGAACGAGGGGCTTATGTCATAATGAAGAACTGCTATTTTCATATATTGTTATGTGTACTACTTTTCCCCCTCGAACAAAGAACTGATTGGTTGCGAGTATTTTTAATTACAAATTATAGACTACACAGACGCTGACATATATCAGAGATGGGCAGATCCATTAGTAAAAGGATCTAGATCCAGATCCAGATCTTTTGCCTCATTGGATCTGCAAAAGATCCAGATCCAGATCTTTTCTTGAGGGATGGGGATTTAGTTTTTGATTCATTTCTTTGTTGCCTGTAAAGTATGAAATGCAATTGATAACAGATAAATCAAGTTAAAGAATTTGGTTCAATTAAATTATTGGTTCGAGAGGGATCCAAGCAACATTTTTATAATAACCAACATTATTTCTATGATACCAATTTACAACTTTCACTTGAAATTTTAACAACTTCACTTTTACCTTCTCTCAAATTTTTAATTAATTATCTTATTAATAAATTGATTAGTACAGCTCGAAACTTTTAACAATTTCATTCGAATTTAATTTTATACAAGTCGGGCAATTTGAAATTTTTTGAAAAAGTTTCATTCAAGTTCTCAATTTCAATAAAAATAAACCAAAAAGTAAGCCAAAAATCCTAAATTTGAGTTTGTTTTTTTTTTGTTTTTTTTTGGTTCTTTTTCATTTATTTCATTGATTATTGGAGAATAATTGAAAACACCAATGAAAAATTCATTTCACAGAGAAAAAACAATGAACTGAAGAAAAAAAGTTTTTTTGGATCTGGATCTGTTTTTTTTTTTTTGAGGATCTAAAGATCCAGATCAGATCCTTTCCACAATTAAAGGATCTGATCTAGATCAGATCCAAAATTTTGAATCTTTTGATCTTTAGATCCAGTTTTCAAAATTTAGGATCCTGATCTAGCAGCTCAAATTTCACCTATACAATGTACAAGAGCAGGCCATTTCGTAAGTTTTGTTATTGGATATGCAATTTTATTTGATCAAAGCAAAGCTTAAAATACCCAAGCACTAATAAGTCTGCAATAGTCTTGAGGATGAGCCCAAGGGCAAATAAAATATTATAGTAACAAGGAACCTTTCAAGTTTCACAAACCAACGCTCGTATTATACTAAAATAAATTATGATTTTAAAAAAGAAAAAAAAAAATCAAAACAACGCAAGCTTACCGGACTTTCAGCCAATAACTGTCTTTCAATTTTCTAAACGATTCTGAAAAACACGTAAAAAAATGCCATCAGTAGGTATCATAATTTTATTCAAAGTATCATAATATTATGCAACGTAATTCGGATTTCAATCAAACTTGGGAATTTGTTTCATTTTGAGTTGAAAATATTCCAATTTTTTTTTTGCTGATTACCTTTGAAGGGAGCGGAACTAGGGGCACTCAAATCAGGGTAACTTTTGAAATAAACACGATTTTTTTACCATTTTTGGTAGTTGGTGGCATCATACATCCCCTCAAAAAGTGCAATTTGAGTTTCTTCACTTCCCTGACCTTTGAGTTTGAAATCGGATACCATTTATTTTCCTCTACGAAGGGATTGAAAAGTTGCAGATCGAAAAAAAAACTCTGGATTTTTGAATTCTAAAAAAAAAAAAAAAAAAAAAAAAAAACAAATACCACCTGCTTGGCACCTAATGGGTTGAAATGGCTCTTATTGACTCAAAAAAATTACCTATTTCGATAGAGGAAATTGAAAATTTTCCATTGCAGGGCGCCAACTGTCGATTTTCAAAAAATCAAAATTTCTCAATTTTTGAAGATAACAATTTGATTTTTCAAGAAAACCGAAAGTTGGCAACTTTGCAATGAAAAATTTACAACTTCTATCGAAATAATTTCTTACACCAATAGGAGGCATTTAAGCCCAGTTTCGATGTCAGGCAGGTGGTATTTCCTTTTTTTGTAATTTCTAAAATCTCAATTTTTCAGCGATCTGCAACTTTTCAACCCCCTGGTAGGCAGGGGAAGAAAAATGATCAAATTTCAAGTCCAATGGTCTAGGGAAATGTAGAAACTCAAATTGCACATTTCAAACAGGATGCCCTGGGGTGCCAATTTTTTTGCAGTAAAAGTTTACCTATTTTAAATTTTTGGGAAAAAATCAATGTTATAGAACTCTTGAATTCGTAGAAAAAAATGTAAAATTGAAGAATAGATTTTATTTTATTTTTCAATTTCTCAATTTCTTCGAATTCATAATAAAACTAAATTTTTTTTATTTTCAAGCGGAGATTTCCATTATTTATTTATTTTTTAAATCCCAATTGTTTTTAAAGGAGGCCCACCCGAAATATCAGGTAGGTAGCACTACCAAAAAGTGATAAAAACTGAGTTTTATTTAAAAGTGACCTAACTTCGAGGGTCCTTTGCTTCCCTTCCCTTTGTGGTAGGAGGCTGAAAAATTTTGGGAGTAGTTCTCATTTATGTAATCAATCATGATGAAAATTTTTACTTTGGGAAATTTCAATTCTTGAAAAACTCCCAACTTTTATGTATCTATCTAACCGTCAATTTGTAAAAAATCTAATATTGATCTTTCACAAAAAAAAAAAAAAAAAAAAACATTTTTTGAAATGTCCAGTTTTCCAAGTTTTTAAAATTATTTCTTTTGAAACAGTTATCAGTTTTCAAATATTTTTTGATTTACAAAAAAACAATTTTAAAAAAAAATTTCAACTGCAAACAATTGTTTATTTTTTGAAACTTTCTCATGGTATCCGAGCCGTGCAGGTTATCATCACTGAGTTGAAGAAGTTGGTAAACGGAACCATCAGGGAAGAAAAAATTAAGCCTTTTTTTCTCGTTTTGGGATTCTTTATATTTTTGACACCTTCAATGTTACATGGGGTACACCTCGTCAATAGACTCAATCAAACTAAGCGTCAGGTAAATAAATCTCATTAAATACACTAAAAAAAAAAAATATAGGTAGTAATCAATTTTTTATTTTTGTTCATTTGATTTACCTAATTTTAATTTTCCTACTTTTTTATATTAGGTATGAAAAATTTATTTTCATGTATTTTTAAATTTTATTTAAGTTTTTTCACGCTTTGAAAATTTTTTAGGTTCCATTTATTTTTTTAGCCTTACTAAAATTTTCAAATTTCAACAATTTCGTTTTGTTTTTTTTCATTTTATTGTTTCTGTTTGTTTTTCATTCAATTTTTTTTTCTCAAGATACACCCCCCTGCCTGTCTCATTTCAACTTAAAAATTGGACTAAAACACTAAACAAAAATTATATCCATGGCGACAGCTTTGATACATATTTCAAAAATTGTTACAAAAACTTTTCTTCATTTTTTTTTTTTTTTTTTTGGCAAAAAATTGAAAGAGAAAATTATTTTTCAAACATTTTTTGATACTTACAAAAAGATTTTCTTGGAAAAAATTTAACAAAATCGAGGCGTTTCAAAAATATTTTCCATACTAACTTGCAAATTGTTCCAAAAAAAATTCTCTTTTTCTGAAAAGGAAATATGTACCTACTTGAAGAATTCTAGTTTAAAAATTTAAACATCCCATAATTTTTTCAAATTTCACAGGGGGCTGGTGTTTCAAAATATAGTTTCAAGCTTGAAAATTTAAATCTTTCAAATTATTTGGAAAGAAAATCTCTGAATTTTGATTTTTTGCAAATTTTACAAAATTTGAGGGCTCTTGCGCGATCGGAAGATATTATTCGATATGAAAATATTTATTTTTGTTTTTCATGTATCCCATGACGCAACTTTTCCGCGGTATTAAATTTTGAAAATCGAAAATTTTTGATTTTCGCTCCACCCTAATGTAGATGTAGGTACTTAAATTTTGTTTAATGTTCGTTTGTGATTTTAATTTACTAAAATTTATCTAGTTTCTTATTTGGCATTTTAAAACCAATTTTGAGTTTTATGTACGAGCAGTAGTCGTTCATGTTTCTGTGATTTGGTATTCTGTGATTTTAGTTTTTTATGTCGCGGAAGTACTCTGCTCCAGCAAATTATACAATCTCTGCTGAGGCGCGATTGAGAAAGATTTTTTTAACTCATAAATTCAAATTTTCACAAAATTGATAATTTTTCTCAATTTTCAGTTTCTATGAAGTTTGATTTATGAAAAATTATTCATTGAAAAATGTTATTTCTAAAAAAGTTCTAGATTGTACTGTCTTAATTGTTTATTAATCTTTATTTTTTATTTAGGTTTTTTTTTATCATTATACTTCTTTGAAGATCCGCATTATTAAATTTTTGAAATTTTCAATTTTCAAGCTTTCAAAAATCTTTGTTTTCTAAAAAATTTTCATTTTTGAAAAAATTGTTGTTTCTAAAAATGTGTTTATTCAAATAAAAAATAAAATGCCTAAAAAATCTTAAGTTGAAAAAAAACAATTTTTTTAATTTTGAAATTTCCAACTTTTCAAAAATTTTTAATGATTTCAAGTTCACGAGTTGAAAGAATTTTATATTTCGTCTTTGAGGAATTCTCTATTGCATAAGTATAATAATTTTCAATTTTCGAACATTATTTTTAAATTCTTTGATATATTTTTTTAATTTAGTCATTTTTTAATTTCTAAATAAAAAAATTGCTGACAAATTCTCATTTATAAAAAAAAAGCGAGAAGAAATGTTTTTTATGGAATCATCATACCAACATTTGATATATTCGAAGATGACGAAAGCGGAAACGAGAATTTAATTAAATTTAAACTGGAAATGAAAAAGTACTTGGCCATTTTCGACTTCGTTTGTGATTGTTTAATCGAGTCTTTTTAAGTATACCACTTCAATAAGTACTTAATTTTTTATTCTCATTTTGAGAGTAAGTAACCGCTCATCGCATTCAAAGAGCATGACGTTAATCATTTATGTGATTTAATTATTTGATTTTACAGAACAGTATTTATCTTTTTCTAACCAGAAGATTATTATCGAGGGAATTAATCCCTTCATTTAAAGTAGAAGTCTAATTCTTCTGACAAAATTTCCATTTTTTTTTTTTTTTTTTTTTTTTTTTTTTAGAGAAAATTTCCATTTTAAAAAAAAATTTTTTTTAGAGAAAATTTCCATTTTTTTGAAGAGAAAAGAGATTTCATTTGTAGAGAAAAGAATCTCTTAACTTTTACAAAAAAATCTTAGCTCATATCTACTGTTTTCTAGTAAAAATATGTTTCTTTTTTTCCTTCCTTTTTTCTTTTTAAAGAAATGTCTCTCATTTTCAGAGAAGAATATCTTAATTCTTTGAGAAAAAATTTTGAATTTTTCATTCTATAATTTTGAAAATATTAAAGTACTTTCAATTTTTTTGGAGCAAAAAATTTTTCCTCGCGTTTCATTACATATACGATCATACAGATACACTCGGATTCGTGAAGAAGAAGTATCATCTTCAAAAGAAAATTTAATAGGTAAATTTTTTTATTTTTAAATAAAATCTTTCAAATTTTTTGGAAAGAAAATCTCTGATTTTTTTGCAGCAAATATTTTCAATTTTTTCCAAGTTCACCTAGAAATCCGTAGTAATGGAAAGCGAAGGAACAAAATTTTGAATTTTAATAGCAGTATTATTTTTTTCAAGTCAGATTTTCCGACGAAATAGTAACTAAAATGGGCGAAAAAGTTACTAAAGTAACTTCCTCGTAAGAAAAGTAACTAAAAGTAACCTAACGTGAAAAAAGTAACTTCGCTTCGATACATGCAAAAGTTTAATTACATTATCTACTTACAACTCTAAATGAAAAGCTCCTCATCAGAGCGTCATTAGAAATACCCCAACTAACCAACGACTATATAAAAAGCTCGCTTTTGCGGCCTTTTTATGCCTACACGCGGTACACACGAGTAAGCTACCAGCCTACATGCACATAACCAAGGCCATACTGGTGTGCTGGCACTAATCTCAATAATTCTTTACAACTCGTAAAGTCGACCGTGCTCACTGCTCGTAGTACCTACGTATTCGTGTCGGTGGGTAATTTTGGCAAAAGCAAAAATACCCGAACCGATAACTACGTATACTCCCTGAGACCCATCCTAGGTACCTTTTTACCGGCGAAAACACGTCGATTTAGCTGCGGCCGATATATGATTTAAAGCGTGTACCAAGCGAGCCGAGCCCAGTCGAGTCTGCTCTTTGTAAAACGTTAAAATGCTAAAACGAGCTGAATTGGCGGCCTCGCTCGGCCATACCCGAAAATAATCATTACGCGGATATTCGATTGTATTTTCATTAATAAATTCAAATTTTAAAAGCTACCGGCTTTAATGGTCTCTTTCAAAAGCGTACAAAATGTACACGTCGCCTCTGGCTGTGCCCTCTCTGGGTCTCTCTCACACACACTCCAGCTCCCTGCTCAACCGAACCGTCAAAATTACTATAACATTTTCAACCTATATAAACTGACCTCGTACTACCACCGTAACTATTTAACTCGCTTTTTATTCGCACGCCAGCCAGCCAGCGCCAAAGCTTGGCAAACCGAGCGGATAATGTTCGACGATAAATATTCATTTTAATTCCCTTTATGAGCGTCGTCGTGTCACATTCCTAAATACTCGCGATCAGATTCCGGCCGCGTGTAAAATACCGCTCCACGATGAGCAAAGGGGGCTCACCGGGGGGGGGGAGGGGGGTCACTTTCCAATCCTTTTACCGCAGCTCTTTTACGCAGCGACAAGAAAACCGCATCGAGATTTCTTCTTTTACAGGCTAAAAAAATGCCTACTGTTTTCGCAGGAGAAAGAGGGTGCAAAGAAAAACAAAAAAAACGAAAACGAGTTTCACGTCGGGAAAAAAAATACATCGTGTATACTTTAAAAGAAAGTTTTTTAAAGTTCATTCTCGATAGAGTTATTTTGGAGAAAAAATTTCAATGTTACCAGGTTGGTTGTACCGGTCCCTATTTTCTTCGCCTTTTTTTTCTTTTCTAAATCAATTAACGTCTTTTTTAATGAAGACGAAAGGCCCTTTCTGGTTCCATTTAGGGGTTGAGATTCTTTGAGGCTGACGCAGGTATGCGTAAATATTTAGATATATTGCGTTTTGACTAATTTACTTTATTCTTCTATATCACGAATGAAAGGAAATACAAAATCATCCAAAAATATGTAAGTACTTACTTGGGTACTAAGGTGGTCTTTATTTTCGACTTTTTCGATTTGTGTTTTTTTGAATAAAATTCTTTTCACGCCTGGATTTGAAATCCAAAATCTAAAATCCTTTCCATAATTTGATTTCAAAATCTAATTTTTTTTTACTCTTACATTTGGCCCGTGTTAATTTTCGAGTAGAAAATCTTTCAATTATTTCTTTTCAAAAAAAAAAAAAATTATATACAATTTTGCAGAAAAAATTCCAATTTTTGTGGACATAAAACATTTTTTATCTATTAATTATTAGGTATTTATTTTATATTTTTTGGAGTCAACGTAATAAAATTTATACATTTCTTCATTTTGAAAAACGAAGTTTCTCAACTTTTTTGAATTACAAAATATTTTCCAAAGGCTCTGGTGGGATAAGGGGGTCAATCGGTCCCCGGTCGCACTTTGAAATTTTTTTCACAGATTCCGATTTTGTATCGTAAAAGATGATTTTAGAGCGAATCAGCGATCACTTACCTCACCCCCCCCCCCGGGGGCTGGGGCCTCGAAAATGCGATTTGTAGCTTAAAAATTCCATCTCCGCGAGTTTTGAACCGATTTTCACCAAACTTGGCATGTAGGTAGAGGTACCAAAGAAGGGTGTTGTGAAATTTTTTCAGATTTTTTCGACTGCTCTAACGACCTTGAAAACGACTTTTAACACTTTGAATCACCTTGTAGAGTACAGTTTCAGAGCGCGCTCAGAGGAAAATATTTTTTCAAATTTTTATCGTTGGTGCAACTTCCCCAAAATATTCCTAAAGCCAATTAATCGTGCTTTTTCCCCCCACTGAACGCTCATTTTTCATCAAAAAATTTTTTCCTCGAGGAACATGACTAGATACTCCTTTATACACCTTTTGCCCAAATTTCACTTCAAATCATTCATTTTTCGTGAATTGAGGTTTTTTCTTTATTTTTATGTGATTAAAATTGCGTAATCACACGAAATGATCGGATGAAAAAACTAACCGCGGATTCGTGTTCTGCAGGTCAAACTACCCCAATTTAGACCCTTTCAGCGATTATTTTGCTCAAAATTGAAAAAGTTTACATTTTTACCAATATTTTTTTCATTTCTTCAAAATAGGATTTTTGGTAAAAATGTAAACTTTTTCAATTTTGAGCAAAATAATCGCTGAAAGGGTCTAAATTGGGGTAGTTAGACCTGCAGAACACGAATCCGCGGTTAGTTTTTTCATCCGATCATTTCGTGTGATTACGCATTTTTAATCAAGTAAAATTAATGAAAAAACCTCAATTCACGAAAAATGAATGAATTGAGGTGAAATTTGGGCAAAAGGTGTATAAAGGAGTATCTAGTCATGTTCCTCGAGGAAAAAATTTTTTGATGAAAAATGAGCGTTCAGTGGGGGGAAAAAGCACGATTAATTTAGTTTTTGAATATTTTGGAGAAGTTCGAAGGAAATCTTTTTGAAAACAAAATTAATTTTCGAAAAAAGCTAAATTTTTGGTTTAGTCTCAGTTTTAAAAAATCTTTCAATTTTTTGTTCAAGAAATTGTTGAATTTTTTCGAAATAAAAAAAGATTTTTCGCAAGCCAAGCTAAAAAAAAAAATAATAATAAAAATGCAACCCACACTCCCAAAAATACCTCTTATTAAGACGTATTGGTAGGTAATTTTTTTTTTTTTTTTTTTTTTTTTTTTTAGAAAAAAACAATTTATCAATTTTTCAATTTGTTTCAAAAATAGCAATTTTTGATCTTTTTTTTATTTACAATTATTTGAAGAAGAAAATCACATAATTTTATTTGAATTAAATGATTTCTCCAAGGAACAATAATTTTTTTACAACAATTTAATTTTTGGAGAAAAAAAAACTGAATTATTTTGCAAAAAAATCTGATTTTTTAAAAATAAAAATCTAAAAATCTCTTTATTTTTATTTTATTTCATTTTTTTAGTCAGCATAGAAAATTTTCAATTTTTTCAAAGTAAAAAAATTAGAAACAAATTTTTCAACTTTATCGGAGAAAAAAATATAGGTATGATTTTAGTAAGAAAAAATAATACTTATGTTAATTTTTTGATGAAAAAATTTCTGAGCTTTCTTGGAACAATACGAAATCAATTTTTTTAAGGTCGCACTCACAACAACAAGACAGTAAAAAAAATCTTTTCTATTTCAAGATTTTAAATTCTAAATCCAAATCCTTTTAAGAATTGGATTTAAAATCCAAAAACCAAATTCGAATTTTGAGGATTTTGTGGATTTAAAATCCGAAGTGATTTAAAATTTGCCAAACCTGCCTTAAACTGTTTCTTTTTTATGAGAAAACTACTTATTCCCTAGTTTTTATCTACTATAGCTAAATTTCAAGTGGTACCTAAAACAATTATTATAAGATTTTTCGAGAACGTTTCCCAAGATTCAAGAAAAAATCCTCAACAATTTTTTAAACAATAAAACTCAATAATTTTTGCCAAAAAAATCGTTACTTGAGAAGAAAATTTAAATTCTCATGGAAATGAATTTTTCTGGATTTTTTCATTTTCAAAATGACCACTTTGAGCTGAATTCTTTGAAGAAATTTAAGAAAAAAAAATTAGAGAAAATTTTTCAAAAGAAAATCTGAAGAAAAAAACACGAAGAATTCGATTTCAAGTTGCAAAAAATTCGTCATCTCGTTTGCACGCTTATTTCAGGATATATACTGAAGCCCAGCGAGATGAACATTCAAGGGGTGAGGGTCAGGAGAAGGTGACGTCTTCTAAACAACGAAATGAAAAATTCCAAGAATAATGATAAAAAATGACGCGAGCAAAGGCGTCTATTATTGTTTAATAATCCACGTTCATTTTTCACGTCATGTCGACCATATTCCAAAAACGCTGGCATTTATCAACTCGCGATGTACATATTATACGTACTGTGAGAAGTGTGGTTTTCACAAAATTGCATATCGTCCGAATCGCAATTGATTTATAATTGTAGGTTGATTGCACGTGTGGATATCAATTGCGACCGTGGAAGGTACATACTACAATTTTTTACAGGAAAGAGGAAAGCAGAGCGAAAAATAAGAGTATCATAAGAATCGTCAATAAATACCACACAAATATTTGCAAAAAAAAATACGTAATCACTACATGACGATATTAGATAGAAGTGCAATGCGTTTAAGAAGTTAGTAAGTTGATATTCAAGTAATGTATATTTTTCATATTGTTTTTTATTCAGATAAACTGAAAAGTAGCTTCCTTAAATATGGAAGAAAAAAATCATCTGAAGAACTATGCCACAGCTAGAGAAAATAGAATTATAAAAAATGACAAAATATCGCTAATTCCTCAATCATATTGTACCCATCATGCATCGGAGCGAAATTTGAAAAAATAAAAGTAACTTTAGTAACCTGAAATTTCAAAAAAAGTAACCAAAATTATGGAAAAAGGTAACAAAAAATTTTCCATTTCCACTTGAATATAATGACTCATAACCCCCTCCCCTCCCCTCGTCACCGTTTTTCTCATATTTTCGCTAAATAAATTTTTTTTTTCTTGAAAATACTTGATATCAACTTGTTTAAGTTTTTGAACTCTTATTTGTTTTGAAATAGTTTTCAGTTTTCAAATAATTGTTGATTTCAAAAAACGTGAATTTTAGAAAAATTTTAAATTACAAACAATACTGTCCTTTTTTTAATTTTAAAATTTTTTTTTTCGATTTTTTTTATTTTTCAAACAATTTTTAATTTCTATAAATTTAAATTTATTAACAATTTGTAATTTCTAAAAAGTTCTGGATTTCAAAAAATTAAACTTAAAATTCTCAATTTTTTGATTTTTAAACAATTTATATTTAATTTTTTAAAAATAGCAGTTCCTAAAATTCATGTTTATTCAAATAAAAAATTTCCAATTTATAAAAATTGTAATGCCTAAGAATTTAAAGTCTAAAAAAATCAATTTTTTGATTGGCTTATTGCAAAATGAGTAGATATAAAAAAAAATTTAATTTTTGAAAAGTCTTCATTCTCCACAAAAAAACCATTTTTCAACATGTGAAGTTCACAACTTTTCAAAATTTTTAAAAGGAAAGTTTTGCTCATTTGAGAAATATCAAATTTTTGAAGCATTTTAAGTTCACGAGTTGAAACGATTTTATGTTTCATTTTTGAGGAGTTCTCTATTTTTCAAACATAATTTTCAAATACTTCGAACACATTTTTTTTTTAATTGAAAAAATTACTAGGTATTCTCATTTAAAAAAAAAGTTTTTAATGAGGAGAAATCGGTTTTATTCTTCGACGGCCTCTACTTTTTTTGAAAAGAAATTTTGAGAAGAAATCGTTTATTTGTCGAGAAAAGAATTTCTCAATTTTTTCAAAAAAAATACGACTTATCTACTTACATTTTTTTTTCAAGAAATGTGGCTAATTTTTAGACAAGAATAAATCTTAATTCTTCAAGAAAAAAAAATCACAATTTTTCATACTGACTTGAAAAATGTCTATAAAAGAACTTTCAATTTTTTTAGGAGCAAACATTTTTCTACCTTGAATTTCAATACATAAGTACAAAATAAATACCTATTCCTGAAGTTCGAGCAGAAAAAAATCTCAATTTTAAAAAAAGATTCAATAAATTGTTCAATTAAGGTCAGTTGGGGTAACTGGGCCACGTTTTTACAACTCTAAAAAATCTTTATTCAAAAATGCCTCACTAGTGAAGAATAACCTTAAATCTTCAAATGGGACGTGTAGAGGGGTGTCATAGAGGTACGCTCACTTTTTTGATTTTGAGGGTGAAGCACATACCTGAGCTGAGGAACACCTCACTCTACACAAAGAATGGTGGCCCAGTTACCCCGAAAAATGGGGTAACTGGGCCACCAAATTTTTTTTTTATTAAGGAAGATTCAAGATGTGTAATTCACTTACCCCCACTCAAATCTGAGTTTTGGGGTAACTGGGCCACAGTTGTTGGGGGTAACTGGGCCATGTCATGTTACTCAAATTACTGAGGCCTCCTCAAGGGGAGCTAGGAACCGAATGATAATTGTTATGGTGGGCTTACGATGTCAGTGTTACCATGCAACCAACCATTTACGTCAAGACGATTTTGGAGGGGATTAGGAAGAGAATGGCCCAGATACCCCGGTGGCCCAGTTACCCCAACTGACCTTACTTAATTCATTTTTAAATAAAATATTTCAAATTTTTTGGAAGCAAAATCTCTGAAAAAAACTTTCAAAACGTTTTTAAAGAAATTTTAAATTTTAATGGCAGCTGTTCGTCAGATTTTTGACGAAATAGTAACCAAAATTAGTCCAAAAGTAACCATAGTAACCAAAATGAGCCCAAAAGTAACTAAAGTAACCTTGCCTTTAAAAAAGTAACCAAGTTACTAAAAAGTAACCGTGTTCCGATGCATGAAATTTGCTCATTATTGTCGTTTTTGTTTTTTTTTTGAAAAATTGAGGGCGCCCCAAGGTACTACTTGAAATTAAATTGAGGTAAAATAAAACATTGGGAATTCATTCTCATGGCAATTTTGAGTAATTTTGATTTTATTAAACTTTTTTCAGTTTTCCAGTTGTTTTTTTTCTGCCAAGATGACTGTAAGTAATTGAATTTTCATTTTAAAGACTAAAAAAAATAAGATAGAATTTGAAATGAAAACTTTACAACAACATATGGAACCTATACAGTCTCAGATCTACTTACTAGTAGGTAAGTATTTTTTTTTGTTGGAAAAAATGTCAAAATGAGTATAATTATAAAAAAATTATTAGGATGATCAGACTTTGATCTCAGAGTCAACTCCACACACTTCACAAAACATCACTGGCCATGCGATTACGTGGTACCACTCTCGAACTCGATATCAATAAGAAGGTTTTGAATATAAAGTATCATGTATTGGTAAATTTTACGACAGTGCCAAAAAAAAACAGTAAGTACTGCTGCGATCAACTTGTGTAAAAAAACATTTGAGCTGTCAGGCTTTTCCACAAATTCCTTTGGAGTGAGTCCGTCGTACAGACATAATCCCTTCCTACCTAAATGAATAAAACCTCACAAGGAAACCTCGCCAACTCGTCACCTCCGATTAAGCTGAAATTTGGCTCACTGAAAGAGCATGCCACCCAGACCTCACAACCAAATTTTTAGCTAGCGAAGTTGATTTTTCGATTTTTGGTGAATTTTTGAAAATGGCTAAAACCGCTCCAAAAAAACATTTTTTGAAAAAAAAAATTGTAGATTTCAAGATAGAATCCTGAAAATTGGTTTGTACACTAAAGTCGACCTCCCGAGTTGATTAGCACCATTTTCGAAGCGATTTGGAGCCTCCAGGAAAAGTTGACTTTTCTCCAGCGCACTGGAATAGCTCCAGGCAGCGCTGTAATCAACTTCGGCAGCTCAAAATTTAATCATAGCGTTTAGTAAGATGCCATCTAATGATTGACGTAGTTGAATCCAAAATCCGAGGTGACGAGTTCGCACGTGTTTTTTTTGACAACTAAAAATTTTGCATTTTTTAAAAATTTCCAAGAAATCTATTTCTCAAGAATATCATTCGAAACTTCGTATACCCCCCCCCCCCCCCACCAAGTCGAGCCCCAGAGTCAATTGGCATCATTTTCGAAACGATCTGGAGCCTCCACACTGAAAAAAATGGATTTTCAAAAACCGTAATGATTCTGGGTAAAACACAGTAAATTTAGGATACGTCGCCAATTTTAGAATCATTCCGGTGAAAAACAGAAAAGATTCAGTTGAACTCCGTAATCATTCCGGAGTTCAACAGAACCTTTTCTGTTTTTCACCGGAATGATTCTAAAATTGGCGACGTATCCTAAATTTACTGTGTTTTACCCAGAATCATTACGGTTTTTGAAAATCCATTTTTTTCAGTGCAGGAAATGTTGACTTTGCCGTCTGGAGAGATTCCAGTGTACTGAAGAAAAGTTAACTTTTCTTGGAGGCTCCAAATCGCTTCGAAAATGGTGCCAATCAACTCAAAAGGTCGACTTCAGTGTACAAACCAATTTTCAGGATTCTATCTTGAAATCTACAATTTTTTTTCAAAAAATGTTTTTTTGGAGGGACACAATAATAAACAACCATCAAAAATGACAATAAGTTGTAAGCAAATACTTTAAATTAATAATACTGGAAACTCAATGCTTTTGATTTGACTCCCAAGAAGAGCGCTCTCTAAGCGGCTCGGCATGAAACTAATTCCAGGTTTTCGACTAATCGTCGCGTGATTCGCCCTCTGATTGGTCGAAGACATGACGATCGGTCGAAAGTCTGAGAATAGTTTCATGCCGAGCCGCTAAAACTGCTAAAAGAGCGCTTTTGTCGGGGCCACTTTTCCCCATTGAAGTTTCCAGTATTATTAATTTAAAGTATTTGTTGTAAGGCAGATTTTCGCTTAAACAATCTAAAAATACAACAAAAAGTAAAAAAAGAGTGAAATTCATAACATAAACATTATACATTAGAACAGAAAATGGATTGAATCATGAACTTTGAACACATAATTGAATTTCAAAAACATTAACTGAAAAAATCACCAAAGAAAAAAATTAATTAACAAGCTCCGCAAATTTTACTCTTGGATGGTTCGCTATTTTCTACCTTAACATTGATAACTCCGGTACCGTTCGTGGTTTATTTTTCTTCTAGTCTTTTTTGATCGTTTTGTACTATCTTGGCAACTAAACAATTAGCAGCTTCGTCTATATTAATATTATCTCTGGCTGACGTTTCGAACCAACCAACAAATTGATTGTCTTTACAAAATTTGTCCATTTTATTATGATTATTGACTATTCCTTCTTTTGGTTGATCACATTTATTTGCTAATAACACGCAAGGTATGGTTTCACCATTGGCAAGTTGTACTTTAGCATCGAGATCTTTAAAACCGTAAAACGTGACTACTGTTGCAGTCAAATCAACGTTGTGGTTTGTGTCGTTGATAACGTCGTACGTCGTAAATTTCTAATTCTCGCTGTTGTTATAAAGAATGTCTTTTCGGTAATCATTGATTAATACTCAAAATGGCGAACCTCCCTATTACCTACGACTTCGTGAAAGCTACGTGGGATAGATATAAGCAGAATGTTGCGCAACCGTTCACACGAATGCAACAGACGGTTATTGATCACATCAAAAACAATATTGTCCCATGCCCCAACGATGAGATTGACTACGAGTGGCTTGTTTACTTCATCTTCGAACAGCTTTTCAATAGAGATTTAGAACCGATAAATCATTATCGAATTATCAATCTGTACGCTGTTAATGCGTCGGGTAAGAACTGTTGTAGGTACTTCCTACACCTACAAAATAAAAATCCCGCACAAGGGTACAAGGATATAAAAAGAGCAAAACGAGAAACGAACATCAATCTGATGAATCTTACCCGCATAGACTTCCAACGGTTGCGTAGTCAGGGACAATATTTTTGGAGATGCGAGTTCTTGGTCTCGGATCTCCGCTGTAGTTGTAAATCAAGTTTTAGTTTTATACCGACGCAGTCGCCAAGCGACGTACTGCTACCTGAGAGCAGTGAAGATTTCTCTAGTGGAGTGTGTAAGCCAGCGAATAAGAACAATGGCGTAGAAAATCCAATCATCGTGGATAGTTTGATTGCTAGTCTCAACGAAAAAGCCAGTCTAACTGTTCTTATGACTGCCAATGCAAACGGTGATATTGCACCTCCATTGGTTGTATTTGATGGCGAGCGAATTTCATCAGCGATAAAAACCCATGTTCCAAAACACAGTCCTATTCAGTGGGGTCTTGGCAGATCAAAAAGTGGCTGGATGAACGCAGAATGTTTTTTCGAGTATTTCGCAAACGTATTTTTTCCTTACGTCAAAAAAAGTGGCATCAAATTTCCAATCGCTGTATTTTTGGATGGACATAAATCTCACCTCAGTTTAACCCTGAGCAACTTTTGTAAACAGCATCAAATTTTCCTAGCGTGCCTATTTCCAAATGCTACACATATACTACAACCCTTGGATGTAGCATTTTTCAAGCCATTGAAAAGTAAATGGAAGGCAGAAGCCGAAGACCACAAGAACGATTCAGGGTGTAGCATAGAAAGGCATGAAGTAATACCTAAACTGGATCTTATTTTGAGAGATGATAGCTTTCGATCAACCTTAGCAAATGGTTTTAGAGCATGTGGTTTAGTCCCATTCGATGCAAATGCAGTTCATTACGAGCGATGCTTAGATCTGACAACGAGTTCATCATCTCAGTCTTCTTCCATATCGAGTCCATCATCTGAGCCTTCTTCCATATCAAGTCACGTTTCAGAATCCCTCAATTTTTTGAAAAAAATTCAATCAAAGCTGCCTAACGATGTTTTGGTAGAATTCATTGTGAATTATCGACGAAGTTACTATACTGGCCCAAAAGAATATTCTGAATTATTCAAAATTTGGAAAGATGAAAAGCGATCCACTGAAGCCGAAAATTATTCAGAAACGTATAATGCAGACGAAAGCAGAATCATTGTAGATTTTCCTGAATTGGAATTAAATCCCGAAGAGTCTGTTCCTAATGATGATTATTTTGCTGATCAGAATAACTACCCAGATGAGAGCTACCACGATGTGACTATTAATAATTTTGTCAATTTTTTGCAAAGCACTCCATCTAAAGAAATCTACAAAAACCTGGATTTAGATTTGACAATGAGTCCCATACAGCACTACTTGGCAGGTGAACTGGAAGAAAAGCAAGATTTTGGATCAAATCGAGTGAACTCTGAATCAAATTTCGAGCTTGAAAGTGCTATTCCACAGCGAAAAGTGTGAAGGAAATTTTACACTCTGTAATTCAATATCCTTCAACATTGAAAAAAGGCTGTACAAAAACTCGTACCAAAGTCCACCTTCCATGTGTTCTTACATCAGACAAGTGGATTGAGATAGAAACAGCAAAAGAAAACGAAAGGATAGAGCTAGAAAGAAAAAGAGAAGAAAGAAAAAGTATTAGAGAGAAAAAAGCAAAAGAAAAAGAAAATCTATTGAAAAATAAAAAAGTTAAAAAAATGAAAGAAAAGGTGAATGTTCGTACCGAAAAAAATATAATAAAAAATCAAAAAATGAAAGAAAAACAAATCCAACGGAAAATGAAAACAAAAAAGAAAATCCTTGTGACGTTTCTACGTGGTTCTGCCACATCTGCGAATTAGAAGAAATTGATGATATGCGAAGGTGTATTGAATGTATGGAGTATGTGCACGACAAGTGTGCAGGATTAACTAAAAAGGACACCAAAGACTATATATGTCCGGATTGTGTAGAATAACTTTTAAGTACTTAATCTCCTGCCTTATTACGTACTCGCCAGTTTTATTTTAATTATCAAGTAACTATTACCTATTTTGTTTCTTATTATGTAGTACGTACCTATAAAATAGGTACTTTTAATCATTTTTTAGTACAAAAACCAAAGGTGTATCACCTTCCTATTTTTTTTTACATATTAAGTATACCTATTACCTATAAAATACTTTACTTTTTAGTATCAAAACCAAAAGTGTATTACCTTCCTATTGTTTTACTTAATAAGACTTTTTGTTTCCTATCGTTTCTTTAATATTTTTGAATATTAAAAACCAAAAATGTGTAATTACCTTTTCAATTGATTGAGAAATCTAATATTATGTTTTGATAATAAGGGTAATACCATTTTATTTGTTTTTGTAATTGGTAGCTAAACTTACTTAATAAAGAAGTTGTTTCTTTTTTAATTTTAAAAAATTTTACAAGGGATTACAGAATGTAGTGGTCTTCCTATTCTTAAAACATCGAAAAAAGGTCGGAATGTAGTGCATAAATAACACGGTCACAAACTGGTACACTATGTCGAATTAACTGGTACATTATGACGAATTAACTGGTACACTATGACGAATTAACTGGTGCACGATGTGTCACAAACTGGGTATTTTCAAATTTGGAAAAAAAGTGAATTTCTAAGTACGAACCAGGTGTTATTTCTTTTTATTTTATATCATTTCGAAAAATATACGAAATTTTCCACCAAATAAAACAGTCCCCAGCACTTTTCATTACTTTGAGGCAGAATGAGAACGATTTGAAGTTACAATTTCCTTAGCACTGTCACAAACTGGTACGTTTACCCTATAAAATAAGCGAAGATTTAAGTGGTACGTGGGCCAGCGACCAATGTCGAAGAAAATCCAATTGTCGTGGATAGTTCGATTGCTAGTCTCATAATAAGACCGAATTACAATTACGAAATGTTTGATGAGACTATAGGTCGATGAGATGTGTAAAATTTCGCGGTATATGTTAATTTTGTTCGTTGTATTGGTTTTTTCAATTCTCCAAAAATTGAAAAATCAACTTCGGCAGCTAAAAATTTGGTTGTGAGGTCTTGAGTGGCATGTTCTTTCAGTGAGCCAAATTTCAGCTCAATAGGAGGTGACGAGTTGGCGAGGTTCCCTTGACAGTAGGTCGTTCAACCTTCGAAGACATCTCACTGCAATATTACCCAAGCATAGGTACAACTTTCCCAAGCTTATTATCATCATCAAGGAATCATTTCCACGAATTACCACCTCGTAATATTAAAGTTGAATTAGGTACACCACACGCCAAACAATACCATCTGTTCAACTGACCCTAAATACCCGAAATGTATTTAAAATCAGCCAGCATGCTCTACATCAACATGCGATTGTCAATAATGGATTAATGGAGAATTGCTTCAGAAGGAACCAGAGAAGCGAGGGGACCTCAAATTCGACGACTCCACCAAATATTATCCATCCAATTCGCGTGAGCTTATCCTTCGCACGCTTCACAATTCGTCGAAATACTTACACTACGAACTACAAAAAATAAAAAATAAAAAGGAAAAAAACATGTACCTACGCCAAACGACGACGACTACGACGAACCAAAGCGCACCATTTTGGGAGGTATACTACGCTCATTAAACGCGACACAAAAAATATCGTCGTCGAGTACACACCGTATATTTTTCACAATTTGCGACGCCTAATTAAACATAGTCTCGAGAAAGAAAGTAAAAAAAAAACAAAAAAAAAAAAAAAAAAAACAGAGAAACTGTAGGGAAAAAGCTCGAACCCCGTGTAAAGCTACATCTACAGCACAAACATTCAAAAGCTCCTCTCTCAGTCTCGCAGCGCAGCGGAATCGAGCCAAAATGACCTATTAAGTTTTAGCGTATTACGACAATTTTTGTATGCGAGGGAAAAAACATTACGACCCGTTAAACTCGCACAAAGCTCTCGGTTCGGCTGTTTCGCGTTGTTAAAATAAATAGCGGAATATGAAACGAAAGCTGTGACAACGGAGCAGTATCCTAACTCCTAAGTTGGTCTATGTGCTCGCTAGGTAGTATATACAGCGCCTACTTTAGTTTATCGCGTCATCGTCATCTCGCGACATGCTCTTCTCTTTCATATACGTTCAGACGTGTACTCGTTGTAGGTATTTGTGCCTAGCATAGAGTTTATTCGACAGCTGAAGGCGAAACTACATCGTATATAGAGAGAAACCCTATTACGTGCTTCGTACAATTGCACCACCACGATAAATGGGTTCTGCTTGCAAAAAGCACGTTTTCATTTCGCCTTCTTCTTCATTGTACCTACCTACAACTCTCGTCTTATAATACGAGCTCGAGAAAAAAAAAACCTTGGAATACCGACGACTGACTCGACTACAACAACGATGCTTTTCGTAAAAATGAATAATATTTCGTCGTATACCTCATCCCCCTGTCAACCCTGCTGTCTCCCACAACGGCAACCAAATAACCATAATAAAAAAATAAAAAATACCGCCAAGGAGAAAAGTAAGAAAAAAAGAAGCAACGATGGTAACAAGAAAAACCCCTGCAGAAAACTCTGTCGTACTCTATATATATACTCGTATTTCCGCATTCGAGTATAGATTGTTGCATACCACATAGCTCGATCTGTATAAATGTATATTTTGCTCGTTGAAAAACACCACCCCCTGTCCCTGGCCTGCCCTGCCACAGTCTATTTCTCTTGCAACAATACAAATCAAATCTTGCACGAATAGCCCAAAGAAAAATATGATAATACGGTTTAAAAATACTTTTTTCTCTCTTCAACTATGATAGAAAAAAATAGTACCTTTTTCCTCTTTTCGAGTAACTACGTAGGTAGGTAAGTATCTCGCGAATAGTTTCTTATTTCGGCCCCAGAATAACAATAAAATAGAAGAAAAAAGCTCCAAAAATCTAGGTCGCAAATTGGTTCACGCAGGTTTAAACCAAATTTCACCCACAATCGAGTCTGCATTCATCTTGGCAAGGTAGATCTTGCAGCCTTTACCTAAACACACCATTATCGCGTGGTTATCGACCTAAGTAAATCTTTTCGCTAGTCTAAGGCGTACGTAGTACGTTACGTATATATCGCGAGCTCGACAAATACCACCATAAATAACACCTCCCCTTCGGCTATAATCCAGATACACACGAACGTGTGTACTAGATTTTGCTATTTTCCGAAAACCCTACATCCAAAGCCTTGTATAAAGTATACACAAAAACGCGAGGAGCCTGTGAAAAAAGTGGTAATAATTTTTCGCCCAGACTTGTGGAGGCAAAGTTCGTAAAAATAATACAATTACAATCGGAAATTTATGTAGTTACATAAGTACGTTTGTTGAGCTATCCCCCCCCTTCTGCTTCCCTATTCATCTTCGTTCGTTTCTATACATATAGGTTCATGATACCACGATGCTCGGAATGTGCTACAAATGTTAATGCTTTTCGCTGCTTCTTTCTTTTTTAGTTTTAGGTACTTTTTTTCACTTTGGTAAATTTTTTCGATAGGTACTTTTTTCTTAGTTTGGGTGTGTATTAGGGTGGAATGATTTTGACTTTTTTTCGAAAATCGAAACAGCCTACGGCACAAAAGTTGTGTTTTGGTGTCAAAATGACGTGGTAAAAATTTGAGCCCCCTCGGTCAATATTAACCCATGCTTCAGGGGGTCCAAAGTTTTCAAATTTCAGTAAAATTTCTCATATAATAAAATTTTTTTTTTTTTAAATTAACAATTTTTCAGAGGTCTAGTCGATGGTAGGGGTCCTCTTGGTGACCCAGAACCCGGTCATCCATCAAAAAATTGCATAAAAGTATAAACAGGGGTTTCCAAAATATCCACATTTTTGCATAATTACACCAAAATCAAGAAATGCGCGAATATTTTTATTTTTTGAGATATGTTGCATATTTTGAGGTTTACATATTTGAAAATATCTTCAAAATGAAAGGGAAGTCCCATCACCACCACCCCTCCATAGAACATGAGACATTTTGCCATGAAAACTTTGTTTTTCCAAAACTGACCCCACTTTGAGGATCCCTAACGCCCTGCGCCTTTGAGGAAGGAGTCTAATATTCTGATGGGATGTTTTCAACACAAAATGAACCGCTCTCATGCATATAGTAATTAGGGTGATAATTTTTTCACTTTGCCCTCATACAAAGTAGGTAAAATGAGTAATTTCATTAAAAAACACAGGACAAAGTTTTCATAGCAAAATGTCCCATTTTCTATGGAGGGGTGGTGGTGATGGGACTTCCCTTTCATTTTGAAGATATTTTCAAATATGTAAACCTCAAAATATGCAACATATCTCAAAAAATAAAAATATTCGCGCATTTCTTGATTTTGGTGTAATTATGCAAAAATGTGGATATTTTGGAAACCCCTGTTTATACTTTTATGCAATTTTTTGATGGATGACCGGGTTCTGGGTCACCAAAAGGACCCCTACTATCGACTAGACCTCTGAAAAATTGTTAATTTAAAAAAAAAAAATTTTATTATATGAGAAATTTTACTGAAATTTGAAAACTTTGGACCCCCTGAAGCATGGGTTAGTATTGACCGAGGGGGCTCAAATTTTTACCATGTTATTTTGACACCAAAACACAACTTTTGTGCCGTAGGCTGTTTCGATTTTCGAAAAAAAGTCAAAATCATTCCACCCTAGTGTGTATACGTGATTTCGTATTTTCGGTGCGGACCTAAATGATCATAAGTATTTTTTCTTATAAATTTATATCATACTTTGACTTTGTTATACTTATGCGCAATAATTTACATTATTCAACATTTTTATTTTTTTATGAAATGAATTTATTACCTAATTTCTTCACATTTTTAAATTTTAGATCACATTTTTTTTTTTTTTTTTGTGATTATGGATATGCAATCCGCTAATTTAGAATTTTTTTTTTAAATTGTGAAATTATTTCTAAAAAACATAAAATTTAAAAAATTAGGTAAGTATAGGTAAATGTACCTATTAATAAAAAATATTTAAAAAAAATAGAAATCCTAAACAGAGAGTAACTATGATAACTGAGATTTTCTAGTTGAAGTACTTGGGAATAAACTCCTTTGCGTTGGAACATTGGTAAGGTACTACATTTGTTTTATACTTTATCATTATCATATTAGCATAGAAAATACATAATTACTTAATTAGGTATTTTTCTCAATAACTCGAAAAATAAAAGGTGAGCCAACTTCGTTTCTCAATATCGAAAGTGATCGAACCAGGACCAGGAAATAGCTGAGTATGTTGGTGTTTTACAAGTTCACAAATGTATGATATGTAAATGCGCCAAATCGTCCAAGGCAGAAGTTACATGGGTGTAAAATTTTGGTCTGATAAATACTGAAAATAAAAAATTCTCACAACAATGCGTCTGAGAGAAAAATTGAAAGAATACTTTTTTGTGGTAAATTCAAATTGGAAAAATGTTTGTATGAAACATTTTTTTTGTATCTTCAAAAAATCAAAGATTATTAACAAAACTCTGGTAAAAAAACGCATCAATTTTTAACGTATTTTCAATTTTTTCAAAAAAACTATCATCGTTAGAGAAAATTTTTTCGAACGAAAATTGTTTCCCATTAAATTTTCTATCAAAATGCTTCTACTAATTTTTTTTGTAATTTTTTACTGAAGGAAGTTATGTTTGCTTTAGTATCAATTTTTTTGTTTTTTAGAGAAAAAAAATTTGATACTGAATGAAACATAACTTCCTCCATTGAAGAATTACAAAAAAAAGTATAGAAACATTTCGATAGGAAATTGAACGAGGAACAATTTTTGTTTGAAGAATTTTTTTCTAACAGTGATAGTTTTCTATCAAGCATCAAAATAAATTTTTACACCGTCTTGAGCGGTTTTGGGCACTTACATGATGTATAAACTTTTATTACACGGATACTGAGCTATCTTCTGGTTTAAGGTCGGAAAACGAAGTTGGCTCACCCTGTATATTACCTTTCACTTTAAACCTCTTTCAGAGGATGGTCACGTGACTTGTGACGTCAAACTGTCCCGGCCCATTCAAACAAGGAAACTTCCGTTTTCCCTCTACTGTCTATCATGACAGAAATAACAGAAAATTGATAACGAAATGATTAGATATCAGTTGTATGTAAAAAACGAGTTTTTATTAATTTAATAAAAGAATAGTTCATAAATATGGAGAAAAAGAAAACACTTGTGTACGTTTACTTAAAAAATTGAACTCAATGTTGGAGAAAGACAGTGTTATGGTATTTTTGGGCAATATAATGTAATTTTATCCGTTTGTTTAGTTAGCAATTAATATTTAATTTTTTTTTAGAAAAAAAAATCATTTTTTTAGATTAAAAATAATTTTAAGTAATTAAGTATTGCAATTTAGGTATTTATTTTTTATTCCAGAAATTTCTCGATTTTTATTTGAATGAAGGAAGAACTAAATATTTCTCAATTTTTTAAAGAAAATACCAATTTAGGTAATTCAATTTTTTGAAGCAAAAATTTTTCTTAAATTTTCGAGGAGATCGATTTCAATCTTACGGAGCAAACAAAGCTTTTAACAACAAAAAAACATTAAGTATTTCTTCAGATTAAATCACTGAATGATGTGATTACGAAAGTGAATATTATTATTTTTTTTTTTTTTTTTGAGGTAAAGCATTATTTCAATTTTCAGGATAGGAATCACTTAAATAAATGTTCAGAACTGCTAAAAATCTATGATCAATTTTTTTTTTTTTTCAAATAACACTGAGTTTTTTTTATTTACCTATTCGTTAAATTGATTTCTGGGGTTTGTATTTTATTTTTATTCCAATATGTAGCTTTGCGCACATTCATGAACCCAATGTGTAGCATGAGCATATGAGCAATACGTTTTTCGCCATCCAGTGAGTCCCAATTTTTGAATATGTACTCCAGGGCCTATTTAAGGAGGAGTTTGGGTGGGACAGTTGTGCCAGGGTCCCGTGAATACATGTTTTCACATTTAAAAAAAAAATTCTGTTGCATTTTTAATACATAAATCTACTGCTTTTAGAAATGAACGAAAAAACCGATACCTAATACAAAAAACTAAGAAAGATCGCAAATTAACTCACTAATAGGCGGAGGCAGTCCCGGACAGGAGATTAGTGAACAAAATTGTCAACACCATCAATTTATTAAAAAAAAAAAAAAAAAAAAAAAAAAAAAAGGAGACAACGACTCGAAGCAATATAGCTAATCACCTAGTAATTACATAGGCATTTATTAATTTTTCGCAATTTTTCAGTAAATTCTTCATTATTTTAAATCTGTCAATTTTACTATTCATCGATTTTTAGTCCTGTTTAGTTCAATTTTAATTATTTTTTTTACTAGTTTGTTACCTAATTTTTCAATTCATTTTTGCTTCAATTTCAATTTTTGCAATTTTTGCAATTTTCAATTTTTCTGGATCTGTTGAATTAATTTTTTTCAGTTACTTATTTAAATTTTATTTCGTTAGGCATTGAAAAATGTGAACAAATTTCAAGAAAAAAAATTGTCAAATTTCAGAAAAAATTTTCGTGTACTTACAATATTCTAAAAAAATATCAATTCGACTACAATAATTTTTAGAAAGTGAATACAAACGTGCATGGTCTCCAAAAAATATATGTTCTGAAATTTCTATAATAATTTAAGTTCTGCTTTTTGAAGCTCACACACTTTATTCGTCGCTACTTTCACCACACAGAAAAACTTTTCCTCGACGTTTTTGCATTTTCCACCCCCGCCCCCCCTTCAAACTATACACGCAACCACTTCTTTCCACAATTCGCCACCCTCGTCGTCACTGTTACAGACAGGCCCAGATTTAGGGGGGGCCAGCGGGGCCATGGCCCTGGGGCCCATCATCAAAAGGGGCCCTTCACTGAAAAGGGGCTACCGGCAGATCACTTAAAAATTGAAAATTACAGTTATTACGCGGGTATGCAAAGTACGGATGCTCAGATGGTGAAAAGATATTTCATACTGATTTTCATAACTCTCGTTCAAATTAAACGACACGCATCAAACGCAGTCAGCTGTTTTCGCCGGTTTTATCGGAGTGGCGCCAGACGTGTATACGAATATCTACCCATGCGCACTTTTCGTCGCATAAGTTACGTGATTTTTAACACAACTCAAAATTATCACTCAAGAAACCCTAAAGTTGTACAGGTAAAAAAAACAAAAAAATGCAAATTCCGCAAAAATTAAAAAAAAAGTGCAAAATTAGCTCGAATTGGACGAAAATTGATAAAATAAAATGTTTTCACTCATAAATTCGAATTTCCACAAAATTGCTATTTTTCACAAAATTAATACTCGAGAAACCTTAGAGTTGCAGGGTTTAAAAAAAATGCAAAGTCAGCAAGAATTGAAAAAAATTGCAAAATTAGCTTGAAATGAACAAAAATTAATTGAATAAAATTTTTCCACTGATAAAATTTTGATTTCAACAAATTGACGACATTTTTCTCAAAATTATGACTAGAAACCTTATATCGGGTTGAAAAAACGAAAAAAATTCAAAATCAGTATGAATCCCTATTTTCAATTTTTTCAAACTTGTATAAAAAGTTTTCCATGTAAATTGTGAAATTCTACCTAATTGAATTAATTTTCAGATTTTTCATCGAAATTGTTCTGATTTTTTTTTCAATTTTTTATTTAAACTTTCCTAATAATTTTCATCGATTTCATTTCTATGCCTAGATTTTCCAAGTGAATCGCGGATTAGATTTTTTTCAAATCGTTCATCTTGATTTTCTCCCAAATTTTTTCAAAACTTTTCATTGAAATTTTTTCTAAAAAAATGGTTGATGAACACTTTCCCAAATAGAATGACACTTAACGTAAGTAAAACAAATATGATGTGTTTTGGATCAGGGGTGCAAAATTTAGATATACAAGTACCAGTCAAAAAAGTAAATTGCTTGAAATTTTTAGGGGTTTACATAGAGTCTCAATTAGGCTAGAACACTCATGTGGACCAACTTTCTGGAAAACTTTCTTCAATAAATTTCCTCTTATGGCAACTAAAAAATTTGGTAAATTTACAAACACTGAAGCTAGCATATTACGGATTATTCCAGTCCAACATGGCGTATGGATTAATATTCTGGGGAGGGAATACAAAATTTGGTGATGTTGAGTTCCGAAAACGACATACTTCGCGAATTAAACTTTGACGATCTAATTGAAAGTTTCGCTATTAAAAAATCTCGACGCGTGTCTTTAATTTAGAATTAATTATTAAGTTTGATTTTATTAGTATTTACCTAAGAAATAAAATGAAAACGTGTACTTCAATTACTGCGATGGGGGGGGGGGAGGGGATTAAAGAGGCAAGAGGGCCTTCAGTAATTATATGGTCCTGGGGCATTTTTTTCCTAAATCCGGCCCTGGTTACAGAAAATAGGTCTGCTTCGAACTCTACGTTTATACGACGCGTACTTTTACTCGTAAACTTAGTACAACGTAACGACATGCTAACAACATTTTCATTCTTAATTCCGACATTTCCTTTGCATTGTAAATCGTATGTAAAAATAAAACACAATATAAACAAAGCGGAACCTTCTCCCCAGCGTCCTACTGCTAAACCTCCGGATACGACCGAAGAAAGAAACCATTATCCTTGAAATATTTTCCATGTAGACGTTTCTTTCAATTTCTATTCTTCTCTTTGGCTCTTTTTTTTCGTTCTACGATCTTTCAATTTTTCAATAGTAATCAAATTTTACTCCTCGTTGTTGCCTTATTGCTCTTCTCTTTACGGGTTGAAAAATATAAATCGAAGGAACGAGCGAAAAAAAAAAAATACGTAGCAAAGGTCCACGAGCGACGCCAACGACAACATGGAAAAGGCCACATAGATTATGTAAAAACGCATTAGCGTAATATTTTCATGTTTTTTTCCTACATTTTTACTCCGGTTCTCTCTCGGTCTCTTTTTATCGCTGCCGATGTCGAGCGTCGCGTCGACAATAACGTACAAGTACAACACCATCGGATGGGGCGAGAGTGGTGGCAGAAACCCTTTAAAAAAATGCCGAACTACACGATATACGTACATACCACACTCACACTCGAATTTCGCCGGCAAAGGCAGAGGCAGGTACAATGGTGTACGTTCAAACACCGACGACGACGAGGAGGACGATCGATTAAACATTTATTTTCCCTTGTATTTAACACCTTTAATTAACTATGCCTAACACCTGTTACCAAGGGCTTTATTCGACGACTACGACGACGATGAGGAAGAAACGGCGGCGTCAGTCCTCACCACCACCTCAGTCGTCATTATAACTTCATCGTTGTCGTCGTTACTGTTCATGTAGTTGTCGTTCACGTCGTCATCGTATATTAAAAGGCTAAAACACGCGCACATATGCTGCTACGGTGGCGTGTAGGGAGCAGGGGACGGAGGCGGAGGTTTATATTAGCATTATAAAATATCATTTTTCATGCTTATACGCCGCTATGTGTATACTCTTTCCAATATCATCCTCGCTTGTTCTCTGTTTGAGGTTTATGTACGATGCACACGTAATGATAATAATATTAATAATACCGAAACAACCGAGGATATCGATATTTCATATCGTATTCAACCCCTTCGCCGCAACTGTAACCAAAAAGGTACGATGGCAATATCTATGAAACGATTATTGCCGACTAGCGAGGGTTTTGGAGCAGCGTGATGGGATCGAAAAGTTTACTGCAGAGTTTAATTATCAAAATTTTTGAGAAAATTTTACAATACCATACATTTCTTTTTTGAAAGTACATAATATAACTGATAATTATGAGTTTATAAGAAGCAAATCTCGAAGAAGTTGTTTTTTTACCACGCTTTTATTAGCTTGGTATGTATGTATGTATATGTCTCATGGAACCAAAAGTATGTTTTCAACCAATCCTCTCTCATTTAATATTTTACTGGAATTGAAAGAACATAGTGCTCACGTAAGGGGTTTTCGAGGTCGCTGAATTCGATTTTCGAACTCAAATTTACCCCCGACCCCAAATTGAGCCCCTATGACGGGGTTCAATTTTGAAAATTTCAGAAAATCACAACATTGGTATCGAAATGTAGGTTTTCGAGGTCGCTGAATTCGATTTTCGAACTCAAATTTACCCTTGACCCCAAATTGAGCCCCTATGAGGGGGTTCCATTTTGAAAATTTCAAAATTCACAACATTGATATCAAAATGTTGGTTTTCGAGGTAGCTGAATTCGATTTTCGAACTCAAATTTACCCCCGACCCCAAATTGAGCCCCTATGAGGGGGTTCAGTTTTGAAAATTTCAGAAAATCACAACATTGGTATCGAAATGTAGGTTTTCGAGGCCGCTGAATTCGATTTTCGGACTTAAATTTACCCTTGACCCCAAATTGAGCCCCTATGAGGGGGTTCCATTTTGAAAATTTCAAAACTATGAAATTAAAATATTTTCAACGACAAAAAGAGTTAAATAAAAATGTAAAAAAATTTTAAAAAACCACGCTTTTATTTAAAGTTGGTCACTTTGTAAAATGTTATTCATAGAGAAAGAGTAATGCCTTAAAAAACAAAAAATAAAATTTACTTGAATACAAAAATGTGTCATGAAAATTTTTTTTTCAAAAATTTTAATGATGAAAAGCGTGGTGGGGTGTGCGAGGAGCAAACGAATACCTTTTCGATTAACGCCCCACCACGATTTTCATCATTAAAATTTTTGAAAAAAAAATTTTCATGACACATTTTTGTATTCAAGTAAATTTTATTTTTTGTTTTTTAAGGCATTACTCTTTCCCTATGAATAACATTTTACAAAGTGACCAACTTTAAATAAAAGCGTGGTTTTTTAAAAATTTTTTATTTTTAAATAATAATTATCCGTGCATAATAAAAAAATTATTTTAAAATTTAGCAAGATATGTAAGTAATCAATCAAATTATCTTTTTCAATTCCTAAAAAAATCTCCTCACAGATAATACCTATTATTTTGGAGAAAAAATTACCTGAAACATTTTCTTGCATAAATCAGAAAATCATTATACTCGAAAAATTGAATAGGTACATAAAAAACACTTGGGAAAGTTTTGAAAAAAAAGAATAAGAAATTTTATACTACAAAAAATTGAAAAAAAATCCAAAAAATTGTGGAATTTTTTATCCACCCCCCCCCCCCCCAAAAAAAATCTTGAGTTTTTCTCAAGTAATCCAAAAAATTGAAAAAAGTCGTAGGTACTAAAAAAAAAAAAAAAAAATAATGAAAAAACTTTTTATTCAAAAAACACGACAATTAAAAAAATGAAAACATTCTTTAGGTAAATCGAAATTTTTTTCAACAAAAAAATGAAGAATTTTTTATTCAAAAACATTTGAGATTTTTTTTTTCATTTTTCCGAACAGAATAAGAAATTTGTTCTCAAAAAAAATTGAGAAATGTTCTCTTTAATAATATTGAGATTCTCCCCCCCCCCCCCCCCAATAAAATTGAAAAACTTTTTTATTCAAAAAAATAATAATCAATACAAATGGGTAATGGAAAATTTTAATCAATTTTTTTTTCACCGAAACATTTTTCATTTTAATAAAAATGAGGAATTATCTCTGATTCTCTGCAATAAAATTGAGAAAATATTTTTCTTTCCAATATAATTGAAAGACTTCTTATTCAAAACAAAAAAAAAACAAAAAAAGAAAATGTTGTCCTATCTGAGTACCTATTCCAAAAAAACGAGAATTTTTTTCTCGAAAAAATGAGGAATAGGTACTCTGGAAAAAAGAAAAAATCTTTCCCTACGCAGCTGGCAGTCTATGACTGCATCTCAAAAGAAATGTTCCAAAATGAGATAATCTTTAAGAACCCGCAGTAGCACACACAAAACAAGTATTGATATTTGATATGAATCTTTATTGTAACTAATATTTTCATCAATTAGACCTTCGTTCTCATTAAACCTTCATCACAACTTAGGTGCGAAGACCGTTAAATATTAATTAAAAATTAGAGGAGTGAAGGAGGATAGGGCCAATTAAAAAAATTTCAAATAAAAGTTGTAGATCAAGATCCTCAAAATAGTTTTTGTTATAATAAAAATTTCGATTGCATCTCTCCCTCTCCTCCGGTTTCACGTAATATCAAATAATTACTTTTTCAAAATTGAGAGAGGGGTCTTATTGAAAAAATTGTCAAACAAAAGTTGTAGATTGATGACTTGGAAATAGTTTTTTTTATTGTAAAATTTTCGATTAGACCCTTCCCTCTCCTTCAATTCGCATAATATGACTTAGATACTTGATATTATTGAAATTTGGCGAGAGTAGGGGTTTAAACTAAAAACATTTTCAAACAAAAGTTGTAAGTTGAAGTTTTAGGAATAATTTTGGTCATTACAAAAATTTCGATTGGACCCCTCCCTCCCCTCTAATTTTGAATATTAATTCTCTACACAGTATTGGACTTGGTAAAATTCTAAATAAATGTTTTTATAGGGAGTTCCAGTCACGCAATGTTTATGTTACGCCTAAACTGTGAAATTGCATAATTCATGAAATAGGTAAGAAATTTGCCTATTTCATGAATTAGGCAGAATTTCCCTCCATTTTGCCTGTTTCATGAAATAGGCAAAAAAAGGGAAAAAATACTTGCCTATTTCATGAAATAGGCAAAAAGTTTCCCTTTTTTTCACGATTTAGACAAGTATGATTCTGAACCGGGGGTACGGAGGGAAATTCTGCCCAATTCATGAAATAGGCAAGAAATTTGCCTATTTCATGAATGAGGCAATTTCACAGTTTAGGCGTAACATTTACATTCTCAATAATAGGGAAGTTGAATACAAATTTTTCAACAAAAAAATATATAAATATATATATATTTTTTTGGTTCTCACCTTTCAAAGTTGTTTTGGTGGTGGGGGGGGGGGGTGAGAAATGATTGCCAAATTTTCATTTTTCCTTAACAATGTGGAGAGGCGACCAGGTGACACTAGAAATTCAGTTGAAAAAAAAATAAAAAATTGGTAGGTGTAATGTTGAATTGAATCATCAAAAGAGCAATTTTGAGAGGTATGTAGTTAAGAACCTAAAAATGTAAAAAATTCAAAATTTGGTAATTTTCACTTTTTTTCAAAATGAAAGGGCTATCGGTATCACTAAAAATTGAGTAAAGGGGGGGAGGGGGAGAAGAGAGTTGTTTTCTAATGAGAAATGCAACAACTTTTTGAGGGCGCCCCAAGATACCACTTAAAATTAAATTGGGGTGAAATAAAACATTGGGAATTCATTCTCATGTTTTGACTTAATTAAACTTTTTTCAGTTTTTATGTTTTTTTTTGCCAAGATGACTGTAAGTAATTAAATTTTCATTTTCAATACTAAAAAAATTAATGCGCATGAAGAAATACATTCTCAGATATCTACTTACTTAGTATAGGTAAGTAATTTTTTTTGGAAAAAATGTTAAAATAAGTCTAATTATAAAAAATTATTAGGATGATTAGACTTTGATCTCAGAGTCAACTCCGTAGAATTCACAAAACATCACTGACCATGCGATTACGTAGCACCACTCTCGAACTCGATAACAATAAAAAGGGAAACCAGCTACACTCGTATCATTAAGTAAAATTAATTGGAGTTCATTTTACCATATACACGTAAAACTCTTGCATGGAGGAGTAAGTAAGTTTTCATTGTCAGAGTTCAAATTTGCGTGAGTCCGAACTCGGAAAAGAACAGCAAAAATGAATCCATCACTGACGAAGCAAACCAGAACTGCAAAAATCGCCCTACTTTCATGGTACGTAGAACACCTAAAGAAAAATCTTTCCAAGGCTCAAAATATAAAGGCCCATTTCGAAGAAAAAATTAAAAAGGTCTTCAAGAATTTTCGATAAACTCACACCTCTTAAAAATTAAACACTTACTCGACCATCTGCAGGTCTGGTAAATTGGTATCAGTAGGCAATATCTTATTAAAGGTGTAAGTACATATTTGAAACTCACCTGCAAAAAGCAAATAAAAACAATTTTTAATAATCTAATTCATTGCAAAAATAACTTCTTTAATTTAAAAAAAATCTCATCATAGCTCTAACCTATTTCTCTCGATCGTTATAATATGTACTATGTATAAATCTACAGAAGATTCGTACAGTCGTATGTTTACGTACTTATTGTACGAGGTCGAGAGCACGATGCATCTCAAAAAACCGAGAGGGCTGTTGGATTTACAAAGCACATGCGACAGAATGGCGCTGCGGCTGCGGCTCCATTCGGGTATATGGGTTAATACTATCAATGCTAGAGCTGCGTACACCCAGTAACCCACGTTACACGTCGCGTCGCATCAAACAATACTACACCCCCAAGTACGTATCGTATATGTACAAAATACTCGTAAAACGCGAGCTCTTTTTATAAGTTTGCAACCCTCGTAGTCGTATTTACAACACACACGTATACATAGAATATACGACCAGACCAGATACGATCACTATCGCTTCTCCACTTTGACTTGTCGCGCAAAAATGACTCAGTCAAGATCGCCACTTTGTAGAGCGGAAAATTCCCTGAAACTTGGTTGGCATACTAAAGTCAACCTCCTGAGCCGATTCTGATTATTTTTCAAGCGATCTGGAACCTTCAGCAAAAGTTGATTTTTACAAACCAATTTTTAGAATTTTCTCAAAATTTGTACATGAGTACTTTGTGAAAAATTTATTTTTCCCATGGACTTTTTTCATTATTTTTGAAAATTGGCCAAAAATCGAAAAATCAATATGCAATTCAAAATTTGGTTCTGAGGTCTGGGTCACATTCCTTTTAGTGAGCTAAATTTCAGCCCAATTGAAGCTGACGAATTAGCAAGACTCCCTCGTTAGTAAAAAGGAAGGTTCGCCGAAAAATAGTAATGAAACAAGAAACCTTTAAAGAAATTTTTTTTTAAATCTGTTGGAAATTATGTATTTAAAATTATTTAAAGTATACAACACTGAGTTATAGTTTCGCTGTACTACGAGTACGAACGTAGGTACATAATTAATCATTTATTCGCAAGTGTACCGGTTTAATGTAAAGACGGTAATAAAGTGTCGATAAAGTAAATGTGGTCTCTATTTTATTAAAATCAATTAATTTTTATTTTTTTAAATTTTTAACTCCCCCCCCCCCCAAAAAAAACTAAAAATTTATTTAGAAATTAAATTTTTGTGCTAAAAAATGACACAAAATAATTATAATTAGGTAGGAAAAAAAATTGTAAAATAATTTTAATGCGAAATTCCTTGAGGAAAAATATTTTTAAAAAAAATTAAAAAACTAATTAAACAAACAAAGAAATTGAATTAATATCCTAAAAAAATTTAGAAATTTATTTTGGTAAGTTTTTTTTTTCATTTTCAAAAAATAAAAATAATTTAAAGTGACTTGGAAATTAATTTTGAAAATTTGTTTTTGGGCGGAAAAAAACAAATTTTTGTTTGTCAACTTATTCATTGTTGTTGATGTGTTTTTAGTGAGAGTGCAAGGTCGATGTGACCAAGGTTTGAGGGGCAGGTTGTTTTAAAATTCAAGTAGTTTTGCGAGATGTAGATTATCGTGTCCATTAAGAGACTTCTTATTTTTATTTAAAACTTGATTTTAATTTTTAATAATTCAAAAAAAAATAATCAACCCAAACAAAATTTCAATTTTAAAAAAAAATTTATGCAAACATTTTTTTAGATAAAAATATTTTAGAAAAATATGAAAAAATAATTTTTTTAGAAACCGTCAAAAAAACATATTTTTAAGAAAAGTTTTTATACTTGGGTAAGAAATTTATAGTTTGGTTTTTAACAGAAATCCCTCAAAATAGATATTTTCGTTCACATCAATTTTTTTAAACTCCAAGTAGTTACTTGGAAAAAAATAAAAAATTATTCTCAGAAAATAACTTTTTCCGCATTTATTTCATATGGATTTCTTTTTTCAAAAAATTCTATAAAGGGGGTAGGTAGAGGGACATTTCTCAGATTATTCTTCTATAAGAATTCTCTCTGAGTAAATTTCTAGATCGAAATAAATTTTTAATTTCTTTTTTCAAAATAACTTTCTACAAGAAAAACATAAAATTGTAAATTACATAATTATACGTAATATTCTTATCGAGCATGATACACATCTTTGTAAGTTCCATTTCGTATATTACGTACTCGATTATTAAACCATTCCAGTACCATCATCTTCTCATTCCACCAGAGTTCGAGAACCATCGGAGGCTCCGTACGAAGGACCATACGAGGTGATAAAAAGAACCAAAAAATGGTTTCGTATTCGTCGAAAGGAGAAGGAAGACGACGTTGGAATTGATAGGCTGAAACCAGTTTATTTCTTGGATGATACAACAGACGACGTACAAGTAATAAACGATCAGGTAACTAAATCAGGTAAAAATAATGGTATTCTTAAAAACAAAAGTAGAAAATATGCGTATATAAAATCTCCATTCGATAATTATCCTGAAATCGATCCTAGTAAAGTTCCCTTACCGCCTTCTCCTAGAACTGTCCCTCTTCCACCTTCTCCATCCGATGATACACCGACTAAGAAAGTGGGCTTTGATCTGAGTAAGAAGAGGACGAAAAGTGGCAGAGAAACTAAAATTCCGCTGAGATATCCGCTGTAATTTAGTCTATTGATTTTTTTTTATCGGTTTTCTCGTCGTTGTTTAAATAATATGAGTAATTTCTAGTCGATGTATTTTGAAAAATTTACTATGTAATGTGTATGGTACTTCGATATTTATTTCATGTTGTTTCCTCTCAGTTTTATACTTTAATATTATTTGATTTATGTGTTTGCAAATTTTGGTTCTGATATTTTACCTATTTAACTTGTGTATTTACCTAGTTTGTAATTTTTTGTAAAAAAAAGGGGGGAAACTTGTAGCGGTAGTGTATAATAATATGTAGCGTATGAGATAAGATAACCAGTCAGTCGAAATATAACCGTTGCCTACGTACGAACTTGTGTGCTTTCTCAAGTCATAGTCCAAGAACCGCAGAAGTTTAAAGCAAAATTCGGCGGTATCATCAGACCTTACTCATCACCAGGGTTTGGTAAAATCCATGAAAAAAGTGATTCAAAATCAAAATCCAAAATTATTGTGACATTTGTATTTAAAATCCGAGATCAAAAATCCTTTTCCCGCCTGGATTTGAAATACTCGTACAAGATCCAAAGTCCTTTTCATATTTAGATTTTAACGTCCAAAATCCAAAAATTTGTTTTCTTTTCCTCTAACATCTAGTCTATGTTAATTTTCGAGTAGACAATCCCTTGCTCATCTCTAAATTTTTTCAGAAATCTCAATTTTTGTCCTTCCTTTTCGCGAAAAAAAAACCTAAATTTTGGTTTGGTCTCAGTTTAAAAAAAAAATAATAATTTAATTTATTTGTAATGACCCAATTTTTTTGAAAAGATCTCTAAGTATCAGTAGGTAACTTTTTTTTCTCAATTTGTTGGAAAAATATCAATTTTGTACTTTTTTTTTAAATTAAAAATTTTGTTGGAGAAAAGAAAATCTCTTGATTTTTTCTGAAATTAATGATTTGTCAATTTTTCTGGAATAAATAATTTTTTTTCCACAATAAGAATTTTTCTCACTTAATTTTTGGAGAGAAAAAACTGAAGTCCTTTACAAAAAAAATCTGATTTTTTCACAATAAAAATTGTTTTAAAATTTTTTTTGGAGTCAGTGTACCTGCTTAGTGAAATTTTCAATATTTTTAAATAAAATCTTTGATTTAATTTTTATTCCTGGCAAATGAATACTGCAAAGCATGTGCAATTGTCCTAAACTCCCTCATATCTGAAGTAGGGTATACAACTAAATCACAACACCACATACGAGTAAGTACTAAGAACACCAAACATAGTAAGTACATACAAATACATACTCCACATATGTATAAGTATTTGTATCAAGAGACCACGCCAGGGATCTTTTTAATATCACGAATTTCCTCTCGAACGACCGTCATCATTCTCAGCTAACAAAAAAAAAAAAATTGTTTCGAGATAGAAAAAAACGAATCCCATTTCCTAATAAAAAATATATATATAAAGGCTGATCACCTCCGATAAAAAGCTCCGACCGTGTAAAAAATTGATCGTCATTTCCACGTTAAATTGCTGCTGCGATATCCGAAAAAAAAAGGCTCAACGTCCGAAATTATTTCCACTCGGTTTTCCTTCTTCTCGAATCCGTCTTTTTGCTTTTTTCCTCGACACATACGCATATCTTGGTCGCATATACTAAAAGAAGACGACCCGACCTCGTCTCGAAGAAGAAAGAAAAAGGGCACGACAAAAGGGAACGGTAAACCCTAGAAGGAGTTATTTTATCGCGCCCGAGCATGTCTACAGGCATCCGCCACTGCCTATCTTCGCTTTAAAAATAGCCGAGCTTTCGCCTCTTTGCTATTTATACTTTCGCAAAGCTCTCGTGTATACTTTGGTATTAGTGAAACAGCCTCCTACACGAGACCTGCTCGGATACGCGTACACGAGAGTTCAGCTTCATTTAGCAAACAAAATCGTGTGGCGTGGCACGAGGGTTACTCAAACTTTCATACGCGTACACCTGTAAACTCCTTCCCTCGATTTTCACTCCGCGTTCTCTTCGCTCGACGCCGACGTCGCAACGTACACAATACACAACTTACAGTACTTAACATAGCGTGGTATTTTCAAAGTCTCACGCAAATATTACTTTAGATAAGACTGCCAAGGTGCGTATATATTGTATTACGTAGGTACCTACCAACTCCTGTACCAGCAGTAGAGAATATTTGGATATTTCGACAGCGTTTAAGCTTCCCTCCTTTCTTCCCTTACGAGCAGCTTTTCGGTTAAGAATAATGTTACGCGATGTCGAGGTACATTTACTTTAGAATTTAGTGTGCGTAAAATTATTTTTTCTCGTAAGAATTTTGTTTGTGTCAAAGTGAGGCAAGCAAAGATAATCAGTTGAAATTGTTCAATTTCATGATACTAATTTATGTTCATGAGGAAAGACAGAACTGTATAGTAAGGTGGGCCGAGAATCAAAATTTTTCGATTTTCAAAATTTAATACCGCGGAAAAGTTGCGTCTGGGGATACATGAAAAAAAAAAATCAAATCGAAAATAAAAATAAAAAATCTATAGGTAATCAATTGTTTTGAAAAAAATAATTTTTTTTTAATAAAATTGCGTAGATGAAATTTTATTAAATTATTTCATTTAAAAAAATTACTTTTTCTTCATAATAATTATAATTATGTATAGGTTGCCTGGGTTACACATTGACAACTAATTTCCTCAGAACTGGAGAACTAAGAGGGGTGACAAAAATTCAAGATATTCGTTTTGAAAACCTACTAAGGCCTTCCTCTGACAGAATTTAAAAAAATTTCCTATGCATAGAATTTGAGTAATAAATATTTTATTTTGAGATTTTCCTTCATAACTCATAAAGGGGTAATATGTTGAAAACTAATTTCCTCAGAACTCGAGAACTAAGGAAGGTGACAAAAATCCAAGATATGCGATTTGAAGCACTACTCAAGGCCTCCATTCGACACAATTTTTAAAAAATTGCTATGCTCAGAACTTGAGTAATGATTTTTTTTCATTTTGAGATTTCCCGTCATAACTCATAAAGGGGCAACATGTTGAAAACTAATTTCCTCAGAACACGAGAACTAAGAAAGGTGACAAAAATCCAAGATATATATTTTGAAGGGCTACTCAAGGTCTTCCTCTGACGAAATTTAAAAAATTTTCTTATGCATAGAATTTGAGAACGCAATTATGAATTATTTAGAAAAATCTCAAAATAAAGAAATTAATTACTCAAATTGTATGCATAGAAATTTTTTTTAAATTGTGTCAGAAGAAGGCCTTGAGTAGCCCTTCAAAATGTATATCTTGGATTTTTGTCACCTTTCTTAGTTCTCGACTTCTGAAAAAATAAGTTTTCAAAGTATTACTCAATTATAAAGAAAAATTTAAAAATAAAAAAAATCATTACTCAAACTCTATGCATAGAAAATTTTTGAAAATTGTAACAGAAGAAAGCCTTGAGTAGCCCTTCAAAATGTATATCTTGGATTTTTGTCACCTTTCTTAGTTTTCGACTTCTGAAAAAATAAGTTTTCAAAGTATTACTCAATTATAAAGAAAAATTTCAAAATAAAAAAAATCATTACTTAAACTCTATGCATAGAAAATTTTTGAAAGTTGTATCAGAAGAAAGCCTTGAGTAGCCCTTCAAAACGCATATCTTAGATTTTTGTCACCTTCCTTAGTTCTCGACTTCTGAGGAAATTAGTTTTCAACGTGTTACCCCTAAACAAATCATGAAGGAAAATCTCAAAACAACAAAAAAAAATCATTACTCAAATTGTATACATAGAAATTTTTTTAAAAAGTGTGTCAGAAGAAGGCCTTCAGTAGTCCTTCAATATGTATATCTTGAATTTTTGTCACCCCTCTTAGTTCTTGAGTTCTGAGGAAATTACTCGTCAAAGTGTTATTCATTTATGAATTATGAAGAGAAATCTCGAAATGAAAAAAATGATTACTCAAATTCTATGCATAGAAATTTTCAAAAAATTCTGTCACAGGAAGACCTTGAGTATTCCTTCAAAACATATATCTTGGATTTTTGTCACCTGGCATAGTCCTCGAATTCTGAGGAAATTTGTTTTCAAGTATTGCTCATTTATAAAGAAAAATCTCAAATAAATAAATAAACAAGTTACTAGTCAAATCTATAAAAGCATGCCAAATCATAATTATAGTACTTAGCAATGCAGGTTAATGGTTTTCCCCTTGCAGACGATCCACCCCCTGAAGTTATAAAAACAATGATGAATTCGGTTCCAACACCTTTGAAAATATACATGATCATCATAATAATACTCAACCGATAGTAATTCAGTTTCAATCCACGCTTTTCCCCTTGTAGAGGGTTCACCCCCTCTCGTGTAATGAAATCAAAATTTAAAAGAGTTTGGTACTTTCCAAAACCGGTCGATCTTTGCGCGAATGGAACATTTCTTCGCGATGCTCGGTTCTGCTTCACTATGTGAATTGTTTAGTGCTAGTTCTAGTTCTAGTGCTAACATCGCCAACATGTATAACACTGTAGGTAACGTGATTGGTAAGTAGTCTTATCGGATCGCCTTGTGTTTGATCTTTGATCGCATTGGCCTCGCGTATCTCTCGTTCGGTTATCCGATGCGGTGAATTTGGTAATGTAGTTATTTCGGCAAAGTAGCGAATGTGGTTGTAGATTTAGTTAATTTGGTTAAAGGTATAGTTAATTTGGTACAAACCATAGTCAAAATGGAATCCAACATTATTGTGAACGTGGATGATTGGTTAGTGAGTGTGGTCAATAGAGAAGTGTAGAACGCCCAAGATATATGTAGCTTACTCAGCTCAGGCAAACACAAGATTACCTACCACTTATTCGTAACCCACCAAACCATATCATTGAGGGGAAATACATGCCCGTAGGAGATGATGGCGATCTCAAGGTGCCTCAACCTTGCAAAACTCCGCAACCTGAGGACAACGACCACGACTATCTATCCCAGTTTAGCCGTGTCATTACTTAAATCACTTCATGATAAAAAACCATTCAAAATTGATATGAACCCTCGATCACTGTGGATTGAATCAGTATTTAGAATTCAAGATATTTCTGAAATAATGAAGTGTATCGATTCATCGACAATACATCAGAGGCTGACAGATAACGTTGAACTATTTTTTGAGGCCATTCCAGAGACTACATGCCGCAAATACATAATGCAGCAAGAAGGAAAAAAGTTTGAGCAATTTTACACTGCACTTCCTTCTCGAACTCTCAAAAGAGAATTCGATGACCAGGAAGACTCGTTAATCCGTGATCGAACTGTGTTTAATGAAAGCGGAAAGCAGGGTAAAAAATTGAAAGAAATTCTAAGAATTCAAGAAAAAACTCACGCAGAGAGGCAAATTTGAACTGGAGTCGTTAAAAGAGATCCAAACCTTTGTTGGAATGGCTGGTCTCTACAAGAGATTTATTCCAGAATACCTCAAATCTTTATTAAATAAATTTATCTATCCTAGTTTAGACGTATCATTACTTAAATCACTTCATGATAAAAAACCCATTCAACGTTGAAATGAACCCAAAATCTGAGCTAGACTTCAGACAATGGAAAATGTAAGTATGCGTATACGATTTTGTAAAGAATTATGATGTTAAAAACTTAAAAAACACACCACCAAAAAATTTGCTTATGGTTAGGTACATCAAAAGGAGAGAAAATCCTCGAAGAATTGATCACAGAAAATTCTGATGCTCATAATCCCATTCCAGAAGTTGATCCAGAAAGTTCGACTAAAGAAGATGAAACAACTTTTTTTGTTGAATAATTGGACGTCAAGAAAAAACATCTGTGGAAAATTCAGGCACCTTAGTTGACGCTAAATTCCATCTAGTGAACCTCGAACCTCTATGGAACCCTACGCCTTATAATTCGCAGAGTACAACATAGGAGACCAAGAGACCTGTTTGATCACCGGGAAAACATCGAAAATGTCCACGAAGACTATGACGTCTGTAAAAAGATCAAGAACTGCTGAAAATTGAGGTCTCAAAGAATGACAAAAAATTAAAAGTGCGCCAGGAGGCAAAAGAGAAGAAATTCAAACTCAAACAGTGTTGTAAAAAGTTCTCTGAAATAGAGCCCAAAGTATGATGTCGTATTTAAAAAGCTATTTGGCAAAGAGACAAATAAAGTAAGTCATTAGTTAACTCAATCAAGTATGGATTGCAGGCAATCAAATCCTTTAATAATAGAATGTAATAAAAGTATTGAAATACCTCATCGTCGGGTCCTAAAACTGTCATCTTCGCCAAATGATCTTTCTGATCAGTATATTTTTGAATTTTTTTTGTTCGCTGTATGATCCTCTATAACCTAAGATAATATTCTGAATTTTTTGTGATAGGGTAATTTGGGTTATACGTTGTTCTCTGTACAAGTAGGTCGGTACCTACCTGAGCGAATTACAACACAGTTAAGAACTCTGAACATTTGTTTACGCAAAGATTGTTTAAAGCACATTTGGAAAAACATTAAAATAAAGAACCATGTTCGTTAGTAATTCCTAAACAAGAATTTGCCAAACTGTTGAGAAAAACTTGAAAGATCGGATTGATACAGGGTATTAATCCAGGGTTTTGTTAACTCGTTAACGAAATACGGATAAGGACAAAGATGATACCGGTTCTAAGGAAAGAAAAAAAAAATGTCAAATTTTTAAAATGGTAAGTTTTTTTTAGCCTTCACTTTCAAAATTTTGAAGAAGTGACATTTTGATGCCATTAAAAAATATAGGTACTATAATTATTGAAAGTTTCAAAATGGAGGACCTTCTCATCGCATATAAGGTTTGTATCGATCAAGAATTAAGTGAACTCGAAGACTAGCTTAACCTATTTATTATTGGTAAGTTTTCATCTTCCCTTCTGTTTCTAATCGAGAGGAAAAAATTATTTATTTTTTCATTTTATTTATTTTTTTCATAGATTGTACCTCGGCTTCTTGAGAAGTGAGGTTAGGTAAACATATCCACAAATTATCAAAATAAGTAGCCAATCTACTCGACTGAAGGGATATATCCTTAACCCAAACATTCTGTGTAAGTCCAACCTCTCAAAACCGTATCCCTCTGCGGTACTCTATCCCAACAAGCCTTTCCTGTCATCATGTTTCCAACACATCCCGCACCCCTGCCTAAAGTCTACTCTTCATCATATATCCTGATATCAAATATTGTATCACACCAAATTCCTGTTACAATTAGTGCTTCTTGTGTTGTCTGTCGCTACAAAACGAATTCGATCCATACAAAGTATATATACTTTCCACGAGTAACTTCACGACATCATATCCATATCCCATCCTCTCCCACCCATCATGCAATGCCCTCACGACAGGTATACCGATAAAAACAATCGAAGACACGCGAAACAATAGGTTACATATCACACACACACAAGACTCCGGCTCGCCCGATAATTCGCCTGAAATCCTGTCCATATACTATACTCGTGTCTCGGCCTCGTTCCCGTTTCCTATATCTTATTTTGCATCAAAGGGGCATATTTTTTTCATCCATATGTATATCGAGGCATCATTACAAATACACACGCGAAATGCCAACATATGTGCACGTAGTTAAAACGAATAAATGCAAGGTACCATTGGGTATATGAAATAGGGGATGTGAGGGAGGGGGTGAAACGATACGAATTGAATGTTTTATGTTTTGATGTCAATTAAAATTTATTGCTCAGTTTTCGACACGCACAATGAGCAGAAGATAGATTCTATTTCACTAAACACTGAAACTTTTTCATCCTTTTCATATCCCCCCCCCCCCAATGTTTCAATTTTTTATTTTTCTATTCTATTAATTTTCTATTTTTTCCAATTTTTTTTTTTTGAATTTTAAAATAATTTTCTATTTTTGTTCCCTTTTTGATTTATATTATTAACTATTTTTTTTTTTTTTTTTCATAGGTATAGAAAGCAGCATGTGTACCTTTGCCTGACAATCAATTGTTCTCCCAGGCCAATAATTTTCTCTTCAACTTGGATGAATGTCAATTTCCTCAATTTTGAGAAATTAATTTTCAAAAATAACCCAATTTCTAAAATTTTACAATTCCTATCATCGGTCTACAGAGTTTCAAAATGTGGAAGCATCGAACTTTAGTCTCATCCACCCGAAGTGTTTCAAAGTATTCGAGTAGTGGATTTTATTCTAAGGAAAATGTAAGTATGTACTTCCTTATCTATTCTTTCATAATTTTTCATTTACGAAAATAACGGATTTTAAAGTTTTGTTGTTTTCGGAGAGCAGGTATAGGATCTGGCAGCTTTCCTGATGTCGTGAAAGTTCAAACTATATCGACAAGTCTCTTTTTTTAGACGCATTCGTAACGTGTGACGAGAAACATGTGTTGGTGACGGTCCCTCGCCAATTAGGCAAATCAGTTAACATCGACATAATTTCCACATAATTAAGGTGTTTTTTCGGAACCTCCAGGTAAAGAGTTTTGTTTGGAGGTTTATATTTTATTGTTATTGAAAATGTTGATGAAAACTTGTATATTTTTTCTTATTTTGAAAAATGGGAGCCCATCGCAGGGTGGGGTTTTCACGGAGGGAAAAAACAAAAAATAGGGAATTGTTTTCTCACAAGAGAAGACAGATTTGGAGGTGGGAGATCAATAATTCCAAATTCGAAAAATAAGGACCACCCTAATGGTACCTTTGCCTGGCAATCAATTCTTCTCCCCAGCCAATGTTTTTCTCTTCAACTTTCAATTTTTCAATTTTTAATTTATCAACTTTCAATTTTTTTCAATTTTCTACTTATTTTTCAATTTTTTTTTTCAAATTTCCTATTAGGCATTTCCATCTTTTAGTTTTCAAGTTTTTTTGAATTTTAAAATTTTCTATTCTTGTTTCATTTTTAATTTTCAATTTTTTTTTTTTCATGTAGAAAGCAGCATGTATACCTTTGCCTGGCAATCAATTCTTTTCCTCAGTCAATAATTTTTTTTTTCAACTTGGATGAATGTCAATTTCCTCAATTTTTGAGAAATTAATTTGCAAAAATAACCCAATTTTTGAAATTTTACAATTTCCATCATATGACTGAACACTAATAACCCAACACTCTTCCCCAATCTGTCTTCTCAAAACCGTAATCTCCACACACAAAAGCCACCCAGACAACCCTCAGGCATGAATCGGCGGCACCAGACCCAACATAAAAAGACCCCTTTCGTCAACAAAGGCTCCAAAAGAAGGGGTAAAAAATCTTTAAAACTTTCTCAACCCATACTCATCCTTTTCCAGCACCGCATTACACTTCTAACAACAAAATAGAATAACGTTTCAATGCAGTAAATTTTGTTCATAGATCACAAACTTAATAGGTAAGTACCTATTTTTTTTCTTCTCTCTAGTGATTTTTCATTATTTTTTCTTGCAGCTCAATTGTGAAGCTACCAATCTACAATTTGGACCCACTGACTGATTATGTAGTATATGTAAGTGCTCGTAAGCAAAGTTTTAAGCAGCACCGAATTATCGTACAGAAGAGAATCGTGTACGTAGCTCTTTACATTGTGGCAGCCCGAGCGACTTTGGCACAATAAAGTCGCCTAATATATACGGTATAGTTCACCCCATTAAATCAGTATACTGAGGGGGTGGCTGCTGCGTGCTTGGTTTAATAACCGCGCGGGTATACTACATATATACAACGTATACTTACTTATTTACGAGCAACATACTATACACAATGCACCCTTTTTTTTTTTTTTTGTAAAATTATTCGTATATGGTATAATGTCTCGCTAAGTCTGTGTATACGTTATAATATGCAGTGTCGTAGAACGTAACGTATATTCTTTAATACACACAGTGGCTGAGTTGATCTACAATTTTATATATACTTATATCGACATGGACGTGTCAAAACCACGTATGTTGGAATATCAAAATTTTACAGGAGAGACAAAAAACGTCGCCAAAAATACACGCGTCTTACGTGATTTTTAAAAGTAAATAAGCCGATTGGAACGTTAGAATTCGACTACGACATACGAGGTGATCAAAATTAGATTTCTCCATTTTTTTCCTATAAGAAACCCCAAAAAAGTGATTTTGCTGAAAAACCCGACATACGTGGTTTTGACACGTCCACGTCGATATAGTATGAGCAAGTATACCCTTTATCCTGTGTTATTATTAATGCCTTTAAAACAAAATTTGGACTTGATCTTCCTATTATTAAATTTAGAATAACCAGAAGATATACTGATTACTTTGATATTGAATATACTTCAAACAATGAAATGTTTAAATTTGTGGATAAACCCAGGAGGACTGCAGTGGAGATTCTCCAAGACTGGTGCTTGGATAAAATCTGGCAGCCCTCTTGGAACTTGTCCACAAATGGTCCTTCAACAAAGAGGTTAATACCAAATATTAAAACCTGGTTAAAATCCGATACAGAATTAAACTATCATACAGCACAAATCTTTAGCAACCATGGGAACTTCTCAGAATTTAGATTTTCCAAACTTCAAAAAGCATCATCACCACTATGTAGATGTACCGTATTATTTAATGAACAGCAATTAGAAACATCCACTCATCTTTTATTTGATTGTCCATATAATTATGATCTACGTAATAAATATAAAGACACAATAGATATTAATAATCCTGAAACCTACTACAGTAAGTATTTCCTTAGTTTATCGAGGGAAATTATGGAGAGGCAATACACACGATATGGTTTTCCATAGTAAGTAATACTGACATCATATTTTCACAAATACTCAGACTTTTACCCGATTAGCATTCTATACCCGCGTTGAGTTTATCTCACTTATGTCGTCATTGTACATATTATAATTATCATGTAAGTATAAAAATGTTTCCATTAATTTCCACTTTGGTTTATTCTAATTCCTTCTGGATATTAAATGATTTTGGTTAATTTTGGCAAAACGACGGCATCTTTCTGTATATATTTGAAAAAAAAAAAAAAAAACTTTTGGCGTATGATTTAAAATCTTAGGTTCTTAAAAATGTATTTTTCGACCTCTAAATTATATAAACACATTGTAGAAGCCGTCGGCATCAATGTGTTTTCTAAATTAAGCTATGATGATTATATATTCGGAGATTTTGCTCCTTGAAACTGAGCTTAAAAAAAAAAAAAAAAAAAAAAGAAAGCTATGATGATTATATATTCGGAGATTTTGCTCCTTGAAACTGAGCCTATTTTCATTTGTTTTTTGTTTACAAAAAAAAAAAAAAAAAAGGACATTTTATTCAATTTTTAGAAATATCGATATTATATCGATAATATCGATATAGGCCTGGAAAATATCGATATATATCGATATAGAAAATTTGGAAATTTTAACATCACTAATTCATAACTTTCCCTGTATATTTTTCCCTTCGATAAGTCGAACAACAGAAAGTGAACAATATATAACTCGAACTGAAAAAATTTGTATGAAGAACCTCTATAAGTCGAACTGATCCACCGTTTTACCTCTATAATTCGAACTCAATTTTCGTTTCACCTCTGTAGGACGAGAGGTCCTACTAAAGAAAGGGTGGGTGAGAAAGGTAAGTCGACGGGTGCGACTGTATGCCTACCTATAACACTCTAGGAGCAAGGCGACGCCACCGAGCTACACTAGAGGAAGACTTTAGGACAACAAAAACACGATTTAGAGATGTACAAAAAGGTTGTTTTATTACGAGTTGGATGGTCTTCTATTTCATTCGGCTCTGGCTAGAGCTTAAGTACTGGTTTCATCATAGTTTATATGCGAGTAGCAAAGTACTACGTTTATAGACGCGATTGGAAACCAAGCACTACACCTCTATAACTCGAATTGATTACCACTTTTACACTCGTTAAGTCGAACTTACTGCATAAAAGTACGAAAACCGGTCGAACTCTAGATAAGTCGAATTTTTCCCTCACTAACTCGAACCTCGATAAGTCGAACCCCTCAGTAACTCGAACTGATTCTCCGGTCCCAACGTGTTCGAGTTGGCGAGGTCCGACTGTATTTTGTACAAGTAGGTAGATACTGTGCAGTGTGTACCTCGCCTTTGCGTGGTTTTTACACCCTTGGTATGGCGCTGCATGGGTCGTTAAAAAATACATAACGACGTTTTACGCGACAAGCCACATTATCAATACTTTTTTTTTACAAGTATTTATTAAAAATGCATCCAAGATTTTTTTTTTTTTTTTTTTTTTTCATTAAACAAAAATAATTTGTAAAAGAGCTACGTACAGATAGTTTCTGACGCTTGAGATCAACACAAAACAAGAGCCAAATTGTTCTCCATCTACGCTGAAAATGCTATTGATACTTAAAAGAAATAATATCTAATTTGTGAAGTAACTAAATTTCCTTCTTCGAGAATCCTAGCTCGAGATGAAATTGAATCAAAGTGGAAAATAAAGGTCCAGCAAGCAAATTTTTTCTTTTCCAGTGTTTTTGCCTTCTTCATTCTCGCGGTGCTGAATCATCTCTCAGAGCAGTGGCGTATTAAGGGGGTCCAGGGGTCCAGAACCCCCCCCCCCCCCCCCCAAGAAGGAAAAGTTGAAAAAATGACGTTCACTTTTTTTGGTCTAGACCCACCTCCCCTTACATGACTGTTTTGGCTACGCTACTGTCTCAGAGTCACTCGATCAAAACATCAGCGAATAAAGCACACGTTTTGAGAATGCATAATTTGGGACCGAACTCTTTCCCAAAAATGAATACTAGGTAATTTGAATTTTAAACTCAATCTGAATCATTCGCCTGAACGTTCGAACGATCTTTAGCCCAAATTTATACTAATTTCAAACCGAATCGTTCATAACCAAAGAAATTCCATGTGTTTTGAACAATGCCTACTTCTTTAAACTTTTTTTTTGATTGAGCGTATGGTCGATGAGTTATTAAAATTGGAAAAAAAAGGAGCTTCACACTTGGTTCTTGGTTGGTCATTTTTTTTCTCCAATTGTTCTAATAGTATTAATTTTAAAGCAAAAATCTGGAAAATTTTCCACTCATGAGATTATAACCCCCTCCCCCCCCCCCCCCCCTCCAACAACATCTCTTTTGCCAAATTTCCTCAATACAACGTGGAACATCTTTTGCAGAAATATGGGAACCAATTTAGTATTAATTTTATAGCAATAATTTGGAAATTTTTCACGTAGGGGATTGAACCCTTCCTTCCCCCCACCGCCAAATTTTCCCAATAAAACGTACATCTGCAAAAATATGGCAACTAATTTTTCAAGTCGAAACTTCGACGGGACCAAAATACACTCGCACATATAACCCTGATAAATGGAGAATACGTCTTTTCAACGCTATATCTTTGATGAAATATACTATTCATCGAACCCTCTTTACCCTGGAACGTGACACGTGTTCGCCATGACCATCGCGTATACGACATATAGTCGAAAACTTGGCGTAAATTTTCCAATCAGCATTTGTTCCAGTTTCGACTGCGAACAATGGACCAACCCCCTATCACCCTGGCCATATCTCGAGCCAACAAAATAGAGAAAATATTCTCGGGGCGAATGTGAAATATGAAAAAGTTGGGCGAGAAAACTGTACGAGTGTAAGACGTATAAAGAAGGCAGTAGCAAAGGTACACATGGTAGCTTTAAGAGACATAGGTAGGTATTTATTGGAAAAGTATCTGCTATCTACGAGTTCGCGAAGTCGACTCACTTCTTGAGCCGGTCGTAATTTTTAGTTCGTTTCTATATGGGAATAGTTTCCACTCAATCTGGTTAATGAAAAGTGTGTAGTTGAATAACAAAATCAAATCTAAATAAACTAACAAAATTTTGGAGATTTTTTTTCGTATCAATTGTTCAAATGGTAATGTGTACATAATTACATATCAGGCAAACCATGGTCAGAAATTCAAAGGTCTGTAAAAATTTCCAAAGAATATCAATTCTATCTGAAATGCCTCTTTTACAAACCCCCAGAAAATACATTATGGACGAAAATCTCATCTCATCCACTAGGAGATGTGTTTTACAAAACCATCAGAAACAACATAATCCTCGTAAACATACACTCGGCTACCCCCCCCCCCCAACCGAAAAGTTGATAGACGAAAAGTACTGTACTCCAATAGATAAATGGTAAGGATTTCTTTATTCATAACTTTTAATTTTACTCCCGCCAAATATTATTCTTCATTATGAATACCGAACACAGAGGAAGAATCATACATATGAATGAAGAATGGAAGATGTTTGCCAACCTGCAATGATTCGACCCAATTCCAGGCACCTATAGTTTCCTTTCACCGGCTATAAAAAATTTTACAAGAAAAAAGAAAAGAACCTCATTGTCATTTGTAAACTCAAAATAGTTTTATCGAATTGATAGGTATAACATTTTTCTTGACAATTGTTGCCTATCTTCGAAAATGAAGGTGCTACAGGGTTTTAAAGTTTGAAAAAATCAGATTTTTCAATTTTCAAAACTCTAGTATATAGACCCTCCTTTTCGATGGTAGCCCAATTTGCCACCCAACTTTTTTCCATACATGAAACATGTGTAATTTTTTGAAAGAAACAAAAAAGATTTATGTGATAAATTCGTCTATCTTTGGAAATGAAGGAACTGTGAAGTCTCAAAAGTAGACAAAAAATGCAAGAGTAAAAAATTAAAATTTTACAGTGGAGCAAGTAACATAATTCATTGTTTTGATTCTCTAGACGTATGTATTAGTTGTATCAAGGACGCTGAAGCAGCCTTAATAGAACGAAAAACAGAAAAAACTGATGGACTTTAGGTAAGTTTTCTTACGAAGAAATGGTTGAAATGAAAAATTATAAAAACTCTTGTTATCTAGAATTTAAATGGGCAACTTTTGTATTAAATTTTTTTCTGTACAATGTCATTTTTGGGGCCTCAGAGGGGGAAAGGGTAGGCCTAGGTATAAGTTGAAGTTATATCACTTTATGGAAAATTTTACATTAAAAATTTCTCCTTCGAAACGATTTTTCCTGTTCGTAAAAATTATCGAGTTTATAACCTGTTCCATTTACCACAGCCGTTGGTGGGACTTCTATTGAAAGGTAAGGGGCCATGCATGGCATAATTTTACAAAAAAATTTATGTAGATTATTAATTTATTAGAATTCTTATAATATTTTTCTCACGATATCTCTCAATTATCTCGCATGATTTGTGAAAAAAGTGACACGAGGAAACATTGCATCCCTTTGGCAAGATCCAGAGTTTTATGGGGTTACTATTGGGACCTGATTTAATGGTTTTCCACAAACAATTGCTACCATTTTTCTTTTTCTCTTGATTTATCGATCTAACATAAAGTTGATTGGGTTAGTTCCAACATACCTAAGTCATTTTTGATCAATTTTGTTTAAAATCGATTTTTATAATTTTTATAGAAGATAATTTTTTTAAATTTTTTTGTAGCAAAATTTAAAACAAAATTTATGTTCAAATAATTATGAATCATTTTGTAGCAGTTGCGACACAGCTCCCAAAATTGAAATATGTGAACGGTGTTTTTTATGACCACCGGGCTAATTCCGATCAGAATAATTTCTTTGGAAAAACCGTTACGATGGTCGGTTTTTTAAAAATAATTTGAAAAATAAGAATTGAATGGTTGGATTAAATCACGATTCTATTAATCTAGTAAGAATGCTCGAACCTAGCTTGAATATGGAAGCTAATTTAATCGCAGCTATTTTTAAAAGTTTGCAAAACTAAATAGAGATTTACTTTTTCAGTAAAAATAAAAATATAGACCTTAGCCACATAATCGTCTATATAGTTTCTGTTGATGAAGTAAGCAACTACTTGTTTTTGTAATTTTTTTTTCGTTAATATTTCATAATGAGTGATCCATTTCACATGGTAATCAGATTTTATCGGATTTATCCCAAAAGTGGGGTAATTCCTACCACATTTAAAAAAATTATTCAAAAATAGCTGATTTTGAAAATCAGATAAAATTTTAATAGACGAGAAAAAAAAATTGCCATAATTTTTTTATGAAATTGTAGAAGAAGGATGGTACTTTCAGGCAATAACAAATAAAATTTCATAGTGTGAATTTAAATCATATAATTACCTGTTTTATAAACATTTTGCAATCTGAGATCGAAATTACCCCACTGCACCTTATTGAATTTCTTAAATTTCGAAAACAAGTTTGCAGAAATTCAGTTCAAAATAACAATTTTCAAAGGCCCAATTTTTCTCAAGTTATTCTCCAAGACAGTAATACGTATAAATACACAATTTTTAAAATCCTATTGAAAAATAATTACAAGGGTCCGCTTTGTAGACATCCAGTTCATTCAGACAAGGTATAGGACTCTTCCGGTCAGTTGGACGGCGAGGAACCAGTACGCTGGGCCGAGGGGGTCCTACCACGATCTTTTTATAATACTGACGATCGTTTAGGATAGCGGCTTTTTGAAACTTTTCTTCTAGTAAGTAAACTTTTTTGAAATTATAACCTACATAGTATAAGAACCATAATTGTATAAAACTGTCCTGCTCTTATAAAAAAAAAAAAAAAAAAAAAAAAACGCGTAGCAGTCAAGATGCTCCGCGACAGCCGAATTTTTTTTTCCAAGTTAGTGTACTCCTTTAAAAACTTTTTCATTCATGGTATTTCAGTTTCAATATCAGTTTTAACTTCAAATTCAGTTTAAAAATGTCAGGTTTTGTCTTCAGTTTTATTTCCTGTCTGCATTGAAGATTTCATCTTCAGATGGGGGCTCCTCCCCCATACCCCCGTTGAGGCTCTGCCCCAACCCCCTCGTCACTTTCAGCTCTTCAGATGGGGGCTCCGCCCCATACCCCGTTGGGGGCTTCGCCCCAGCCCCCCGTCACTTTAGACTCTTCAGATGGGGGCATGGAAGGAGGGAACCCCTCCTCACTTTCAGCTCTTCAGATGGGGGCCAACACACCAAAAACGGGGTTAAAACGTGAACATTTCTGATTTTTTACCCTGTACGGGGGTCAAATGGGGCTCAAAACTCGAAAACCCCAAAAGGCACATCAGCGACCTCTACTGACACAACATCCCAAATTTCGACCTTTTAGGTCTTTTGGTTTGGGCTGTAGGCTGTTCAACGCATCAGAAAAGAAAGGGTTAAAACTTGAAAAATATTGATTTTGACCCTGTATCAAGGTCAAAAGGGGTTTAAAGGTCAAACCCTACAAAAGGCACATCAGGGGCATGAACTCAAACTACTATGAAATTTTGTACTCCATATCCCCATTTGGAGGGACTGTAGCCCGATCAACTTGAAAAAATGACCCCAAAATCCACTTTTTGACCTCTAAAATGGGGTGGGGATGACTTGGGAAGCTGAAATTTGAATACAGTGGAGACAGTTAGAGTCACTATTGTTAGAAAAAATTTTCAAAATGTTTTGTCACATTGGGACCCCCTCAAAGCCTCCCCACAAAAATGGGTCACCTCCAATTTTGAGGCTCAAGGGTCAAAAACTCCAAAAGGCACCTCAGTGACCCTTACCGATCATAAATACCAAATTTTGGCTTCCAAGGTAATTTGGTTTGGGCTGCAGGCTGATCAACGTACCAGGAAGTGGGAAAAAGTGGGAAAAACGTGAAAAATCTTGATTTTTGACCCTGGACAAAGGTCAAAGGGGGCCCAAAAGTGGAAACCTACAAAAGGCACATCAGGGGCATGAACTCGACCTACGATGAAAATTTGTGCCTCCCAGCCCCATTTGGGGGTCTGTAGCTTGATCAACGCGAAAAAAGACCCCAAAATCCACTTTTAGGGCCTTAAAATGGGGTGGGAATGACTTAGGAGGCTGAAATTTGAATATGTTGGAGGTAATTAGGGTTCTCATCCCTGGGGAAAGTTTCAAAAAATTTCATGATTTTGGGGCTCCCCAGCGCCCGCCTCAAAAAGTGGTCATATCCCCAATTTTGAGTTAGTGCCCCAAATTTTTTTTGGCATCATTCCTACTCCGAGAGGACCCCACATAGCAAGTTTGACCTCATTTGACCTGTTAGGCTTGATCCTAGAGTCCCAAAAGTGGCGGGGATATTATATACCTATATAAATACACAATAGCCATAATTTTTTTCTAAAAATTCGGCTAAAAAAATTTAAAAAACTTCAAAAAAAAAATAGAACGAGATTCGCCAACACCATCGACGTTCAATATAATACGCTTTGCTGAGAGAGTTTTCCAAAATAAAATACCTACGTCGTAGAGCCTCTCGCCTGTCCCCTGCTCGCCTGCAAGGCCATCCGAGTATATTTACTTGGCAAAGAGTAACTTTTAATTTCATCAATTTTAACACAATACAGCTAAAAGTTTAAATCAATTTTTTCCCTTCTGCCGCCACATCAAACATCTCTGCCTCGTCATCTAACGGTACGTTTTTCCACCCAAACCGAGCCTAAGCCCGAGCTCGAGCCCGAGCCGCCAAAAATTCTACGTACGACGATGACGTACCACTTTTATATGAATCATCGACGAGTTATGTAAGTAACTTTTTTTATTAAATTTCCACCCGCGCCCAACTGCCTAAATATAAAACGTGCAAAGATGTGCGGACTTTGGGCAGGGGGAGTTTTATATCGCGGGGTAGGGTGGTCTTATGGAGGTTAGGTGCGGCCGGCGGGCTCATCATTTGAAATCTTACCCTGCCTTTTCTTCAGTTCTTCGCTCAACCACAATATCGAGGTAAGTAGAGATAAGCTTTCTCGTACGCGTACAACCACAACTATCTGAAAACCTCCACTGTTGGCTTATTATAAAATTAAATATTTGGTAAGTGAAAAAAAAATCATTTTATTCTGTTCGATATTTCGTTTCGTGGGATGTACCTTGGCGGATACCTGCCGAGTAAGCATTCCAAGGGTATGGAGTACGAGTTGGAGTATCTTTACATACCAATGTACGAAACGAAGATGACGACATGTAACTCAATTTATATTACAACGTTTTCGGGGTGACATTGTGGTTTTGGTCTTTGTTCAAACTTCCAACGTAACCCGAGAGTAATTTGTTAGGAAGACGTACACGCTACATATAAACTTTTATACAGCGTAAGTACACATTTTCGTAGCTATAAGCACTCCATTCTGTACATGAATTTCGTTCTGCACAAGACTAAAATGTACCATTTTGCTCTCGTGCTTTATTTATCTCACTTCCAAAAAGTGGATTGAGAGTCTTGTTTTTTCAATTCTTAAATAATTGGCCATGTTTTTGAATTTCAAAACATATCTCAGGTATCACTACTACTTAGTAATACAGCAATTTATTTAATAAAAGGAAAATTGAGGAAATCACTAGGTAGTAGGTAGGTACTAGTAATTTTTTCGACATTTCTGTACCATTTTACTGGTAGTATTTTTTCACAACGAATCCCATATTCCCATATCCCCGTTCCTAACATCTCAATTAAAAATTTTTTTAAATAATAGTTGTAGATTGAGATACTTGGAATAATTTTAGTTAGCACACAAATTTCGATAAGACCCCTCCTTCCCCTCCAATTACGTAAAATACGTTTAAAAATCTGCAGCGAACTTGGAGGAGAGGGAAGGATCCAATCAAAATTTTTGTACTGAACAAAATTATTCTAAAGATCTGATTCTAGAAATTTTGTTTGAAAAATTTTCCGATTAAGGCCTTAAGAACGATGTTAAATTTTTTTTTTATAAACAATCATTATATGAATGATCAAAACTCAAAACTTTTACAAATTTAATCAAACCTATAATAATTTGAATACGTTTCTTTCGAAAATTCAAACTCAATTCATTTTTAAAAAATGTGTCAATGGTTAAATTAGTCACAAAATTAAAGAATTTTAAAATTTTGTTACAACTTTAAAAAAAAATTATTTTATTTTTAAAAATGAATTCTTTTATTAAAATTTTATAAAATTTTTAATTTTCAAAATTTGATAGAATTTCGGAAATTTGGTCATTTTGAAGCATTAATTCTGTAATAAATTTTACAAATGGATCAGTTTTTGGAATTCTGTTGGTATTTTTTGTTGCTGTATTTTTTATTTCCCACTAAAATATCTATCTTTACAAATTTTCAACATCTTCAAGGTTTTAGGGGGGGGGGGGGGGGGTGTTGTTGAATGCATAGCGTTGACAAACGGAATTTTCCAAGACCTATGTATGACGCCAGTTTGATTTTTCATCCAGTTTTGTAGAAAAGTTGGAAGCTAAATTCAAATCAATTTTTGATTTTTGAAAAATAAAATGCATGGATGTTTTCAAAAAAAAAATCATTTTGCATTTTGATGGTGTCGAAAAATTTCATGGGTCAAAATTGAAGAAAACACGATTTTTGATTAATGCCCAGTTTCCAGAGAAACTATGCGATCCACAAGATTTTTCTAAGAATGTTTTTCATTCAGTAGAGTCTGGTCTGTAGTCTAACGGGGAAAGTTTTGCAAAATTTTAATTTGCTGACGATTTCTTTCGAGTTGACTGGAATACTACGATGAAAATTATGAGAAAGTTTGATAAAATTGAAAGGAAAGTAGGAATTTTCCAAAACCCTCTAGTCAGACTACAGACCAGACTCTACTGAATGAAAAACATTCTTAAGAAATCTTGTAGGTTGCATCTCTGGAAACGGGGCATTAAGCAAAAATCGTGTTTTTCTCCAATTTTGACACTTAAAGTTTTTCATTTTCCAAAAAATCTATCAATATTTTCTGCAAAATGACACCATCAAAATGCAAAATGAAAATAATTTTCTTTTTTTTAAAACTCCATGCATTTTACTTTTCAATAATCAAAAATTAATTTTTTTGTAAAAAAAAAACAAGATGAATTTAGTTTCCAATTTTTCTTCAAAATTGCATAGATGAAAAATCAAAATGGCGTCATTCATAGGTCTTAGAAAATTCCGATTGTCAACGCTATGCATTCAACAAAAAAAATAAAAAAATAAAAAATTATAATAATTAATACGAGTGATAGAATTAAAAATTTAGTAAGTGAGTTTTAAATTTTAATTCATTTTAAAAATTAAAGTTGATATTTTTTGTTGTAAGTAATGAAAAATATCATTTGATATCTCTTGCACTTGAAGTGGACGTTTTTAGGAGACTCGCCGATCCAGAAAAAATCTTAATTTACCGAGAACCGCTGTCATTTTCTCAATCATTTGAAAAAATTGTCAGGATTTTCATGTTTGGATTTTTCATGTTTGAAACAATTTTTATGCTCCTCGTTGAACAACAATAAGTATGACAACAAATAGTTTTCAGTTGAGAAAGATTACTTGGTCGTTTCTTCTTAGTTCTTAGTACAGATTTTTGAGAAGTCTATGCTCGAATACCGAATACCAGAAGAGATAGAACAACTACGCGGTCAGGATGAAGATTTCGTCGATGAAGGCGAAGCGGAAATTGATCAAGACGTTATAGATTTGGAAGCTCAAGCCCAAGCGCTTCATTTTAGCCGCCGAAGATCAAGCAGTAGTCTGCAAAGTGATTCATCGAGCGCGACATCGCATCCACCAAAAATTCCTCGTTTGCAGACTATCAGTGATGATCAAATCGACCGTGCTATTTCTTTCGCCAAGTGTGAAGCTGATTGCGGTGAATGCAGCTCAAAGATAACGGATAAATCACCAGAAGGGTCTTCAGATTTATCGAATAAACCTGTAAGGAAAACGTACGCAGACTTAATTATGCAGATTGCCAATTACATTGTTAGCGACCCAAAATTCGATTATAATGAAGTGGTACCTAGCATTCACCCGCATATACTGAGCATAGAAGCGAGGACTTTTGGAAGGCAGGAACCCGTGATAACCCTATAGCTGCCCACACCGGCTACCCCCGAACGTGCTGACCCAAATCGTGGCATCGCTGATCCAGCTCCAGCCGCAGCCGTCCTTGAGCAAGATCCTCAAGATCCTGCCGAAGAACATGCTGCCGAAGAACCTGCTGCCGAAGAACATGCTGCCGAAGAACAAGATGCTGCCGAGGAAGGTGCTGGCAACGAAGTTGCTGCCAATCAAGGTCCTGCCGACCCCGTAGATAATAGTCCTCAATCCGTCAGTTCATTCGATTCAGGAAGGAAATCTCAAGCTGCCGATGACTTGCATGAAGAATTGTCTCAACGATTAATCCGTACTTTGAGTCTTCGACTACCTCAACTAGATCACGTCACCGCAGTCGAAAAGCTGACTACACTTATTAAAAAATTGCAGATCACTGATGTTCAGTTGAAATCTTGGGGCTTCAACCACTGATTTACGCTAGACTGTGATACGAGTACTCTTTTTTTCTACCTCTTCCGTTTGCGTCAGTCGGATCATGGATGTGATAGTGCTGGCCGTTGGGACCTAAGCTGACACGATTTATTTTGTAAGGATATTATAATATTATAAATACGTAAATGTCAAATAATCATATTTTTAATTTACTTAATAATGTATATACTGATTAGTCGCTTGGAATCCATTTATTCTTTACATGAATTTAAAATCAAGAAGAACGGTGACTCAAACCCCTAGAAATGGAAGCTCATCAACATTCTACCAGTAAGTTCACATTTGAAAATGAATACTTTTGAAAAATTTGTATTTAATCTGGGTCCAGGGAAGACCCATGTCCTTTTCGTAATTTTTGAAGAAAAAAAAATGTAGAATTTTCATGTTGTATTTTTAATTTTTGAAACAATTTTATTTGTAAATCTCCTTTTTTTTTTTTACAAAACACCAACAGCATTATCTCATTACGTCAGAATGGAAACAAATTTTTGAAAAATTAACAATTCACCAGAGCTCATGGCCAAACCTATTTTCGTAATTTCTTTCGAAGAAATTAATAGCAATTTCAAATCAGGTTTTTCATTTCCAAACAATTTCATTTCTGAATAATTTTGGAGTAAAATGGAGGTAAATATACTGTATGAGGAAAATTTTTAATTTTTTTTTTTTGCCATAGCATTATATAAAAATGATGGACAAAAAAAATGTTTTGAGAACTTTAAAAAAGTGATTTTTGATGGAATATTGATTGATTGATTGATTGATTGATGCATTCACTCATGAAATTTTCAATTTTTATTTTATGATTCGATTATTAAATCATCATTTTTATTTTATTTTTGCTGAGAAATTTTAGCAACAGGGCAATCTTGATAATTCAATAAAATTGAATAACTGGTCGAGAAAGTGGTCATAAGAGCTAAACAGATTAATAATCCAGCAATATTGATTGTAAGAAATTATTTATTCACAATTATTTTCTTCAAAATCACTGGCATTTGCTTTTAAAAACTACCCTTTTTCACAAAATCAAGAAAATCATCAATTCCCACAAAGCCTCCAAAAAAACCAAACCCATCCTATTTACTTCACAACGACAAACGACACGATTGATTCCCTCTGCCCACCACAGCTTACCCTACGTCAGTCTAAGCCTCGCCTGCAATCAATATTCTGTTATTTCAATCGGGTACTGCTCAAAGCAAATTACTCTCTGCAATTACCATCGACTATACATCTACTCGTATATACGGATAGTCTACATAGAGGGTACCTCTACTGTACGTTCTGCTGTGTTCAAATCGAATTATATAATTAAGTATACCTATACATCAGGTTACAAAATCGTCTCTACCCTTTTACCAAAGTTCCCCTCTGCTGCTCGATTGCCCGATCCGTAGCTTCCAAGTTGCAAATATAATTACATTCGTTCTATACATATGCTATGCGAGAGGAGAGGTTTCTGACCGAGCATAGAACGAAAAAGAGGAAGGTTCGCGCTATCGCTGGTAGCGCCGTAAATTCGCGACCTATGCAACTATAGTACCATCGCATTGTACCTAGAGCATTGATATTGTACGCTATACCTACGTACAATTGGCGTTAATTAGCGAATGGTTCTTTTCGCTGATTCTATCGCCACTGACGTCACTTGCATATCGCATGGCGCGCAAATAATGCTAATTTAATTATTTAGTATGCGAATCACATTATGTTTTTTTTCTTGTTTTTTTTGAAAAATTGTGCTAATTATTCTGCTTTTTAATTCGACTGGTCGTCATTAGGAAAAAGTGCAAAGAAGACAATGCCGATCTGGCTGTCCACCTTAAGTTGAGCACCACAGTACACACATTTAGGTAATTTTTAGGTAATTTTTTTTCAATCAGCTTACAAATATAGCGAGAAAAAATTTCAACTCAAATTCGTTATAAACTCTATTCAGAATCTTCTTTCGCCGCAGTCTCTAACTCATTTCACCAAAAAAAAAAAAATCACGAGGGTAACATGCCTCTCTTTTTTTCTGGCATACTGTCTATTTCTTCTTTCAGGAAACATTTGAACAAAAAAAACACAGTTTGAATCCGGAGGCAACGACGACTTACAAAATGAGTATTTAAAATACCGCTCGTAATTAAACACGCTATGAGAAATTTCCACTTGCTAAGATACTGCACTGAAAGAATTTTTTTTTTTTAGGTATAACAGTTTTCCAACATTGTAGGATCATTACTCTATGTAGCAGTAAAATTTATTTTCACCCAACCTAGAGTAATGATTTCTAAAAATTAAATATTAATTCATCAAGTTTTGAGCAATAATTACACAACGCTTGGTTTTAGTAAGAGTGAATAACCAATACACAAAAATTTAGAAGTGTTCAAATACGTTGTGAAATCATTCCTCACCCCTTAAATGAATTATTATTAAACTTTGAAATGGAATCATTATAACACGCTGTTTGGTAATCATTCCTAAACCTTTATGTAAACGTTATCAATGTTCACACAAAACAATGATTTTTCCATAATTTTCTTTCTTCAGTAAATATGAAAAAATGTAATTCCTTTTACAAATGTTTCAAAAATTTGATTCAAATTTGAAAGTGAAATTCATATTTGAAATATCAAATCCGATTCTTTTAAATTTTAGTGAAAAAAAAAAAAATGTTTTTATTAGTAATTTGCATTTAAAAAAATTGAATTTGAATCATAATTATGTTGAAAAAAATTTTCTGTGGGAATGAGAGATACATATTATTACAAAAAGAAAATTTTCAATCTATTGAAGAAAAAAATTTTTGGGAAGAAATGAGAAGTAATGATTTTTTTTTCATGCTTTTTTTTTGACATACGTATTTAACGTTTAAACTGAGTATTTTAATAAAAATGCATTCATTTCACAACCTTATATTATTTTAAACATGCTAAATATGGTAGAGCCCCGGTGGTCTAGTGGTTAAGTTAGGGTAGTTAGGAACGTAGGGTCATAGGTTCGAATCCCAGTTAGGTATAGGAATTTTCGTAGGTCAATTTGAAAAAGAGTGATATAATCAAATTCCTCATGAAAATGTGAGGCCAGTGATGGTAGAATTTCAAAAGTCACCCAGTTTCTCAATTTTTAAAAATTCTGTTTTGCATGTCACTGAAAGAAAAAATCTTCCATCTTTTTGGAGAAAAATTCTTAATTTCTTGGTCTGATTTTTTTTTTTTTTTTGAAGAAAAAAGAAATCTTGCAACTTTTTTGGAGAATTTTAATTTTTTGATGGAAAATGTTTTTGAATAGTTTTATAGGTAAATAGTCAAATTTCAGTATTTTCGTAGTGAAACACTAAGTAAGTATTTCATTTTTCCGGAGCAAACGAATTTTCCATTTTTTTTTTTTTTTAGCAATAATATTACCTATTTAATTTTTAAAGGAAAAAACCTTAATTCTTTGGAGAAAAATCTCTTACATATTCATTTATGGAGTAAAAAAAATTGTTCAATTTTTTGGAGTAATACCAAGTAATTTTCTGTCCACATTTATTTAGAAAAGAATCTTTTAATGTGCTTAAAGAAAAATTTATAATTTTTTTTTTGGAGATGAAAATTTTTTTCTAGAGTAAAAATACGTATTTCACAAATTTTGTGACATCTAAACTTCTTGATCTTGATTTTTTTCTTTTTTTTCAAATCCTTCATGTATTTTATGTGATATTAGATATTACCTCTAATAATAATCTAAGCTTACGTGTAGTAGGGGAGGGATTCGCATTGCAATGTACTCGTAACTCATAGGTAATTTGATAATTTTCGTATTCTCATCATTCTGTATTTTTCTGTCTTCGAATGTATATCTCGGATGCTTGTAATTTCGTGTACCTAGTTATTACCGATGTGATAGTTATTCCGAATAGAATTCCGAATGAAACGTCTGAATTTTTGAGTTTTATTTCCGAGTCTTTATTTGAGAATTCAAGTGTAATGTGAAAACGAAAGTACGAATAATGTTGATTCATTTTTTGAAGTTCATCTTATGAGATGATGAATTAAAATACGCGACGCTAAGCATAGGTAAGTGATGCTGTGTCGTCCCCTCAATAAATTCCTTACATATATGTGACAGTTTTTAACAGTAAGATCAGATGGTATTGTGGTTGATAGGTATTTTTTCTTTTCGTTTTGGTTTTCTTATGGTTTGGTTTTAATTTCGTCTTAGATAGGTTGTGTAATTATGGTAGGTTGGGTTTTATTATTATTTTTCTGTGTGATGCCTTATCCTATTTCCTCTTCCAAACGAACCTACTTATTCCTACATTGTACCCTGTTTTCCTGAGCTAGTTTTCTCCTATTAAAATTGTAGTGTTATGTGTAGTAGGGTGGCCCTTATTTTTCGAATTTTGTAAATGTTGTCGGGACGGGGGGTCAATTGGTGACATATTGGTAGAAAATAATTCCCTATTTTTTATTTTTCCTCTAACTGAATTTTAAGCCGTTTCTCAGGGGCCCCCAAATTTGAAAAAATCAAAAAAATAGAAAAAATAGAACATTTTGAAAATTTTTGAAAATTTTTAGCAAAGTGGTCATAGGGATGGTATTTCTATAAGACAAGACCATTTTCGATGATTTCTTGTCTTTACCCCCCCCCCTTTTCATGGGACATGAAAAAACGTCATTTTTTACGTTTTTTAAAAAATTTGAAAAAAATGGCTACAAATTTAAAAAAAAAAAAATTGAATAAAATGGTTTCAACAAACATGTTATCACCCAAAAAGGTCATTTACGGTGATTTTTCACCACTGCCGTATCAGTGAGAATTTTTCAAAAACTATCAAAAATTGAAAAAATGAGGTTCCCAAAAATGAAGGTAAGGATGAAAAATCGCTGTAAATGACCTTTTTGAGTGATAACATGTATGCTAAAAACATTTTATTCAAAAAAAAAATGTTTCTTTAATTTTTAGTCATTTTTTTCAAATTTTTTAAAAAACGTAAAAAATGACGTTATTTTTATGTCCCATGAAAAGGGGGGTAAAGATAAGAAATCATCGAAAATGGTCTTGTCTTATAGAAATACCATCCCTACAATTTTGCTAAAAATTTTCAAAAATTTTCAAAATGTTTTATTTTTTTATTTTTTTTTTATTTTTTCAAATTTGGGGGCCCCTGAGAAACGGCTTAAAATTCAGTTACGAGGAAAAATAAAAAATAGGGAATTATTTTCTACCAATATGTCACCAATTGACCCCCCGTCCCGACAACATTTCTAAAATTCGAAAAATAAGAGCCACCCTAATGTGTAGTGATGGCTCGCGCAAATGCGCGCATGCTCGCTCGCCAAAAAATGCGCATTTTCGCGCTTTTAAAAAAATCTTAAAAATCGTGTGACATATCAAAACACTCGTCTGGTAGCACTGAATGATAAGGTAGTTGTATTACTTCCATTTCTCATGAAAATAACAATCGACTTCTCTGGGGGTTTTTTTGCATTGAAAAATGAGAGATTCCTATTGAAGATTGGACTTAGTTTCTTTTTTTGAAAAATTTTTGCGCGCAACCAGAAATTCAAATGCGCGCATTGAGCCATCACTAGTTATGTGTAGTATTTGTGCTGTGACTTTGGCACTTAGTTCGTATATGGTATAATATTCGTTTTGTATCGTTTTGTCGAATTGAATAAAATATGTAATAATGTGACTTCATAATTTAATTATATGAATATGTTTCAAAAATGTACACTTCCTAACCTATTTTTCCCCATGTTAAGAGATAGGTATTCGCTGATTCTCATTCTTCGTATTTTTTCCAACAATAGGTAAGACAATTTGTGAGTTTTTACAGATTGAAAATTTTTTCAATTTTTTCAATTGAAAATACTTTTCAAATTTTATAAGAAGAAAATAGTATCTTTGCTCGTAATTTTTTAATTTTTTAATTTTGTGTTAGTGAATAAATACCTAATGGAGTTATTATTTGTTTTTCTTTTTATTTCTTATTTGATCGCTCCATTAATATCTTCGTTTTGAATTTTTCGAAAATATATGTATTATAGGTATCAATTTCATGAAGGAAATATCACTCATATTTTTTATAGTAAACATTTTTTTCAATTTCTTAAGAACTAATTCTTCCCATTTATCTAAAGAAACTCAATTACTTTTTGAGAAAAAAATTGTAAAATTTTCAAAAACATTATTCTGGAATAGGTGAACACAATTTTCTCAAATTTTTTGAGGAAAAAATCATTTTTGTCTTAATTTTTTCGAAGTACGTACCTTAAACAAAATCAATTTCCAGAGAAAATCCTATATATTACTTACCTACTTTTTTACAAATTTTATGAAGTGAAAAAATTTATAAATTTCTGAAGTAACAATATTTCTTAAATTTTCCAAGAAAAAATTACCTAATGAATTTTTTGAAAATTTTTTTTTCCATTTTGATCAGTTTTCTTTCGATTTTCCCAATTCTACGGTTCAATTTTTTCCCTTATCCTAAAATTTTCATCATTGTATAAAATAATTAAATAAAACAAATGAAAAGAAGTAAGACATGTACGAGACAAGAAGTAAGTAAAACAAAACAAAACCAAAAATAAAATAATAGTACCTAAAGAAAAAAAAAACAGCAAACTGGATAAAAAAATAAACAGTGATGCAAGCATCACGAACTTTCCGAATCAAAAAGTATTTTAAAAAATATTAACAAAAAAATATTTGTAAAAAAATCGGTCATCGAATATTATGTAAAAAAAATTGATTATCGAATATTTGTGAAAAAATCGACTATAAAAAATTTTTTATATTTAAAACGTCAGCAATTACACTGAAAAACGTTAAACATGACACAAAAATATTCGGCAAAATCACACTTGCTCCATTATTATTAATCGTGAAAAAATATCATGATGATGTAAACAAAACAACCATTCGAATACCCGTACATCTTATCATGAATAACAAAAATGCAAAGCATTGCTCAATGCGCATGTTAGGGAAAGGAGAGCAAACCGGTACACCCGCGGACATGTCCGGATATAGATAAACACTTGAACCGTTCCCTTTATCGACATCTAAAACGCGACAAATGTGAAACTCGACGATCTTTCGCATAAATCGTTCGTAAATTTTTTTCTATTCAACGTAAAGGCCCCAAATTCTTGCGTAGCCTTCGTTTATATAAACCACTACTCATCGCCGAATTTCAACGAGATATCTCAATTAGGGCGGTTGGAATCGTGTTAACAAATTTTTCGCAAAAAACGCTCGTAAAATTTTTTCTATTCAACGTAAAGGCCCCAAATTCTTGCGTAGCCTTCGTTTATATAAACCACTTCTCATCGCCGAATTTCAACGAGATATCTCAATTAGGGCGATTAGAATCGTGTTAACAAATTTTTCTGCACACACACACATACACACACACACACACACACACACACATACATACGGAACATCATCTGGAAATTGTTGAAAACAAATTTGTACGAAGTCGAAATTTGTCTAAGTGCAATATTCGTGAAAACGCATTTCGCACCGAAAACAATACTTTCCTTACAACGCTACGCGCTGTTCGGAAAGTAATAAGAACAGAAAAATAAACAGTGATGCAAGCATCACGAACTTTCCGAATCAAAAAGTATTTTAAAAAATATTAACAAAAAAATATTTGTAAAAAAATCGGTCATCGAATATTATGTAAAAAAAATTGATTATCGAATATTTGTGAAAAAATCGACTATAAAAAATTTTTTATATTTAAAACGTCAGCAATTACACTGAAAAACGTTAAACATGACACAAAAATATTCGGCAAAATCACACTTGCTCCATTATTATTAATCGTGAAAAAATATCATGATGATGTAAACAAAACAACCATTCGAATACCCGTACATCTTATCATGAATAACAAAAATGCAAAGCATTGCTCAATGCGCATGTTAGGGAAAGGAGAGCAAACCGGTACACCCGCGGACATGTCCGGATATAGATAAACACTTGAACCGTTCCCTTTATCGACATCTAAAACGCGACAAATGTGAAACTCGACGATCTTTCGCATAAATCGTTCGTAAATTTTTTTCTATTCAACGTAAAGGCCCCAAATTCTTGCGTAGCCTTCGTTTATATAAACCACTACTCATCGCCGAATTTCAACGAGATATCTCAATTAGGGCGGTTGGAATCGTGTTAACAAATTTTTCGCAAAAAACGCTCGTAAAATTTTTTCTATTCAACGTAAAGGCCCCAAATTCTTGCGTAGCCTTCGTTTATATAAACCACTTCTCATCGCCGAATTTCAACGAGATATCTCAATTAGGGCGATTAGAATCGTGTTAACAAATTTTTCTGCACACACACACATACACACACACACACACACACACACACATACATACGGAACATCATCTGGAAATTGTTGAAAACAAATTTGTACGAAGTCGAAATTTGTCTAAGTGCAATATTCGTGAAAACGCATTTCGCACCGAAAACAATACTTTCCTTACAACGCTACGCGCTGTTCGGAAAGTAAAAAACGTACGTATCGTAAGAAAATTCTCCACATTCTTATTCTAGTTTTTCGTTCTTTCTATATCGAATTATCTAATAAGTTTACTCTACGTGCTCGAAAAGCTTCAATGTATCGCCCGGTAAGTTCATTTAATGTTTGCCCTCTTCACTCACCCTCTTCATCACGACCCGTGCCTTCGACACAGCACCGAAAAAGCGCTCCTTTCACCGCGTCTGATTTTCTATCTCTCTTCACGAGGTTGTATTTTTAACGTCGCACGAATAACCAAGTTTACAAATGGGGGATAAGTACGTATCGGGGGCAAGGGGGTAAATTAAGAGCGGAGCGACAGCGAACGAAATTTTTGAGAATGTCTTTTGAAAAGAGGCGGTAGCAGAGCGATAGGGGATGAACGTCGAATGGGCGAAGAGGAAAAGCAAAAGATGTGGTGCGATTGACCTCGATATTTGAGCTGAAGTATTAAATTGTAATCCAGCGCGTCGCGCCGCGCCGCCGGTATTTGGCGAAAGAATTTATCACATTTTCATAATGTACAAAGTTTTTTATGGAAAATATTATGTACCTTGGTGTGGTACAGCCGTCTCTTCCTTTTTGCCCTCGAAGCGTGGTGCGTTTACTGCTAAAACGTTGGCGTAGCAAGACGACTACAGGAGACTTCTGCGTGTAGAGCCAGCAAAGTTTATATAAGAGTGCTTGCTCCATTATTGAGACGGCGTTGTTATGAATATTAACGTGATTTATGAGCGTATAAAAAGTTTATAAAAAATCAACTTTCGTGCTTTTTTTTTCATAAATTAGCCTTTGCTTTTGGTCGTATTTACGTATTAGGAAGGGGGAAAAAAAGAGCGTTCTTTCGCGGTCTCTCCAATAATAAATTTGAGTGGAAGTGGAGGGAGTAAAAGAGGAGGTGTAAGTTTTACGAGCATGTTAGATTATTAATTTATTATATTCGATGGTACCTACATTGGAGGAAGAGCTGAGAAAAGTTGAGTATTCGCGAGACGCATTAAAGAGTGTCATAGAAGCAGCAGTAAGCTAAGGTCACGTTGAAGAGGTGGTGTGACATGACGCGAATATTACCTCAACATTATAAATCGCTGGGGCTGGTTGGAACGAGAAACGAAACCAGGGGATGACAAAAGTATTAAAAAGTGCGCCCAAGAGTGAATTACCTATTAGTGTTAAAGTTTAATAAAAGTTTCGATGTATTTATTTCTGCTACGAGTAACTCGATATGCATAATATGTGAATTGCATAATTCATTGGCCATCCGACCAGAACTACGAAGCGAATTAAATAAATTTTAAAATTTGCTAAATTAAGGGTAAGACAGTACAGAACCGTTGATTTTTTTTCTAAAAAATTCTGCAGGAAAAACAGTAAAGTATTTCAGATGAAATACCAATTTTCTATGAAAAAAAAATATGCACATCAAACTTAGAGTACTAAACATTAAAAGAAGTTTTAGAGGAAGAAGTTTTAAAATTCGCTAAATCAAGGGTAGAAGAAGAAGTTTTAAAATTCGCTAAATTAAGGGTAAGTTCAGAACCTTTGATTTTTTTTCCTAAAAAATTATGCAGGAAAAGAGTACTTAGGGAATTTCAGATAAAAAACGAGTATCAATTTTCTATGATAAAATATGCAAACTGCAAAAAAAAATTCTTTTAGCAATAAAATTTTACCTTTATAAAAATAAATGACGCATTTACCTAATAAAAATCGAGATTTTTTTGTTGAAAATTATGAAGATAGCAGGAAAAAATTAAAATACTTAAATAAAATGATGAATTTTGAAAAAGTTATAAAAATTCATAAACATTTTCAAAAGTTTTGAATAAAGTGAAATTGGCAAAATTTTGACGAATCCCGAGCGGCACACTCGATCGATAATATCGGAAGATGTAACGTATCGATAAAAAATCGTTTGAAAATCTATAGATGTTCTCACGATATTATAAAGATTTATCGGTACAACTTCATAGGCAAAAAATCTAAAAACTATCGAATTCGATATTATTAAGATTTTATGACGATATTCGTCAACGATACTATCGACAAAGAATATTAAATTTATCGAATTCGATTTTCCACCGATTTTGTGCAGATATTTGAAACTACATTATCGACAAAGAATATTAAATTTATCGAATTCGATTTTTTAACGATTTTGTAAAGATATTTAAAACTATATTATCGACAGATTATATGAAATTTCTCGACTTCGATATTTTACCGATTTTTTGACGACATTTGAAACTATATTATCGACAGATTATATTAAATTTATCGAATCCGATTTTTTACCGATTTTGTAAAGATATTTGAAACTATATTATCGACACGTAATATGCAATTTCTCGATTTCGATTTTTTAACGATTTTGTGACGATATTTAAAACTTTATTATCGACACGTAATCTGAAATTTCTCGAATTCGATTTTTCAACGATTTTGTGACGATATTTGAAACTATATTATCGACACGTGATATGAAATTCCTCGAATTCGATTTTTCAACGATTTTGTGGCGATATTTGAAACTACATTATCGACAAATAATCTGAAATTTGTCGAACGATTTTTCAACGATTTGGTGACGATATTTGAAATTATTTCCAAATTGGTGAAAATTTTTCTAAGTCCAACAAGTCTGGAAGTACTAAACTGCCTATTATAAGCGTTTTATTGCTAATTCCTCAACGATAAGGTATGGCATAGTGGTTAAGGAAGAGGATTACCATGCAGGAGGTAGAAGGTTCAAGCCCCACGGGTGGCAGATTTTTTATAATTTTTTTTGACTTTTTCTGAAATGATCCTCTTACCGTAACATGAATAATGTGTTTAGGCATAGTTTAATGTATTAATTATGCTAATTAATGATTTTTAATTATAGAAAAAAGCTAGTAAAAGACGAAAAATCGGAATAAAAAATCGATAAAAAATCGACAGAATATCGAATTCGATAAAGTGTCGCGAAAGTTCCGCCTAAATCGTGAAATTATCTTTCGATATTATAGATAGATTATCGATAAAATATCTTACTATAATCTCGAAATTTTTACTAACTATAATTCGTCGATAATCTATCTATATATCGAAAGATAATTTCACGATTTATGCGGAACTAACGCGACACTTTATCGAATTTGATATTCTGTCGATTTTTTATTTCGATAATTTGTCGAGTGTGCTGCTCGGGATAGTTTGAATTAAAAAAAAAAATAAAAAATAAAAACAAACAAAGAACTAGGTCTATATTTCATTTTGATTTTTTTTTAAATTGAGAAAATCCATAAAAATTAGAGAAAATTTGGGTATTAAAAGAAAATGAGCAAAATGAAAAAAGTGTCGTAAATTTTGAAGAAAAAATCTGAAAATTCATTCAAAAATTTCCAAATAAAAAAAAATTATTATACCATAAAATTTGACATTTTTTTAAAAGACATTCAAAGGTTGATAAAATTTATGAAACTAAATTTTCTACCTAGATGTTCCTTACAATTTGGATTTCAATGGATTCGTACGTTACATCAAAACTGTAATTAAAGGTATAAAACATGTCAAAATACCACTGCAACAATTATTATTGAAATATCACATTTTTCTAATATTTTTTTTTAGTTATGAAAATTCTTAAAAATTGTTGAAATGTTTTGATAAAATACTGAAGAATTAAGGATTCAACTTTTTTTTTTTAGAAACCTGTTGCCACTACCTCTGTGTCTGTAGTACCAAATCCTCGTTTTCATAAATCCCAATTACTAAAAATAAAACCTTATAGTCCGTGCAATTCATCTTGACACCTCACCAATACATACAAAAGTGTACGAGTATAAATACACAAACTTTTGGCCACCGGATTGGTGCATTACGCTTTTTTTTTACACTTTTGCATTTGTAGTTGAGATGTCAAGATAACTTGCACGGGCTATAAGTTAAAAATTTGAAGTTTTTACTTACTCCAAAAAATAAAATACCTACCAAAAATTTTTGAAAATTAGTTATTCTAAAATATTTAGAAATTTTTCCATTTCTTATTTTTGTATTACAATAATGATTATTAATACTATTTATTATTTTCTAATTACAGGACACCCAAGAAATGATATCTGAGAAGTCGGCTTACTTCATCGTGTTTTTTCTTTAATTCAATTTTTTTTTGTTCGTTTGTTTTGTACCTTGATTTTAGTGGGGGGGGGGGGGGGTATTTCAAAAAAAATTGTTGAATGCATAGAGCAGACAGGTGACCATATCATAGATGATAATAAGTACTTACAAAAGCAAAATTTTATGGCAAAGTAGAAATAGATAAAATGTTACACTATATTTCAAGCCAAAGCAATCTAAAATACGACTTTACACAAAATATAAATACATTATTGAATGTCAATTCAATAATTGAAGAGCTTCCTTCTGAAGATGCATTTGCAGAAGAATTGAGTGCGTTTACACAATAAATATATTTTTTGAAAAAATTCCCAATTATTTGCAAATAAAGCAAATCAATATATAAAAGATTGTTGATAATGTAAGATAAATTGAACGAAGTGGGGTCAATATCGACAGGCAAGCAGTTCAAAATTTTTCAATAATAGCGGATGAGACTGCTAAAATTAGTAATACGAAAATATGGTAAGATATTTTTATTTGACGAAATCAAGGTTTAATGATGTGGTCATAGGGTTTGCAAAAACCCCTTAAAAATGAGGATGAATATTCAAAAATTATAAGGTTATATTCTATTCTTCCACTGGTGCAGGAGTCTCAGTCATCCAACATCCGCAAATGCAGAGAAAATTTGCAGAAAAAGTACGAGGCTGCGCTGGACAAACATGCCGAAGTAATCTTGGGTGAAGATGTATCGGCCTTGTTATCCCCCAAAGCTAAACGTAAATTAGCCAGCTTGGTGCAAAAACGTAGAAAAAGTAATTAGGTTACCTATAGTAAAAATACGAATAGGTTAGTAACACAGTCACACGATTTGATAATTATTCATTTAATACATTTTTTTGGGAAATCTTCGCAACAAGGCCATCTTTGAAAGAAAATTTATAAAAATCGTTGAAACGTTTCGATAAGATCAAAATCGATCTCATTTCATAGAAAATTATTCAAATTGGAAAACAAATAATTATATCGTCGTTAATTATGAAGGAAAACATCTGAAAATGTTTTAAAAAATCATTAAAATTGTCAAAATGTTTTGAACAATGTAAAACTCAAACATTCTATAAAATTGGCATTTTTTGAGAAAAATTGTTCCAACTGCAAGAGAATGGGACTATGTTGGTTATTATACCTACTCATAAGGGAACCTTGCATGCCTACTAGTCAATTCCCATTCAGCAAAAAATTAGCTCGTTGAAAGAGCATGTCATTCAAACCACAGAACCAAATTTTTAGCTGCCGAAGAAAATTTTTCGAATTTTGGCGAATTTTGGAAAATGACAAAATTATCCTATTTTCGGAAAAATCAATTTTTCTCAAAGTATAAAATTAAATGACCTATTTTTGCAATTTTAAAAAATTCGCCATAAATTGACAAATCAACTTCGGCAGCTAAAAAATTTGGTTTTGTAGTCTGGGTGACTTGTTCTTTCAGCGAGCCAAATTTCTGCTGAAACGTGGCTGACGAGTTGGCAAGGTTCCCTGGTCTTATAGAAAAATTGGGAAATTCTTGAACGCGTTCGAAAACTATATAGAATTTTCAACCTCCATGGTAAGTTTTTTTTAGTTATTATTGTTTTTGAAATGGGATTTGTTTTTATTATTACATTTTTTTAATTGCCTCTTCGTAAATAGTATTAATTACTAGGGGGCTTCGCCCCCTGGCCGCTTCGCGGCCCAACCCCCACGGCGGTTCGCTTCGCGAACCGCCCTTGGGGGCTTCGCCCCCAAACCCCCATTTTTCTCGCTTCGCTCGCTTCGCTCGCTCCGCTGTCAGTTCTACATGATGATTAATCATTCATTTATGTTGCCTTCAGTTACTCTGCTAATAACATCATAATAATAAAGCTACATTCAGCCTAACTATTTTGGTATGTTAAGCAGAGAGTATAGGACAAATTGATGAAAAACAAAATTTGTCCTATGGAATTTTGATGAAAAAAAATTTTGAATTCAAGCGCAAACGTTTTGAAAAGAAAAACCGTTACACGTAGCACGATTCAATGTGTAGTGCCGACGCGCTGACGCGCGCCTACGCGGATATGCGCACACAACATTACCACAACATTTCGTAACGCGGCGTTTTGAAAAAAATATCTTTCGTCATTGCGGGGTTCTTTACGTGCGGATTTTTTGGAAATTTTTATACAAACTTTCTGCTTTGAAAAGGCAACTGTGGATTTTTTCAAAATTAAAATCGGATTATTGGAACACGAGATAGCAAAATTTTGTTTTTATTAAATACCTCCCCCCCTATGGGGGCAAAATTGTTCAAAAATGGCCTAGGTAATAGGGTACAGTATGAAAAAAGTTGTTGTGGTCATAATTTAATTTTTTGAAAAATTCGGGGGGTTGGGGGTGAGAAAATACCGAAATTTTGGTTTTTGGGGCGTACCTCCCTCCCTATGGGAGTTAAAAAGCTGAAAGTTGGTATATGCAATGAGTATGCGATATGTTAAAAACTACTTTTTCAAAATTTCGATATCTCAATTTTGGCACCTCCTCCCCCAAATTTGGGGCCTCCCAATTCCAAAATTGCCCATTTTTATAATTTTCCTTTAATGTACTCATCGGAACCTTTCGATTAAAAAAAAAATTAGCCTTCTAGCTATAGTAGAAGTAGGTGTTTCAATTTAGTACCACGACTTTTCTGTTAGAGCTGTATAGTAATGATTTTTCAATTTTTTGAAATGAAAAATCACTTGAATGGTTAAAATATCACGATACTCGATAGGCCAAATCTCGTCGTGATATTTTCGACGAATTTTAACAAAGCATCTGATATTCAAACTTGCCCTGAAAAGTGAAAAGTTACGTAAAGCGAAAATCAAAAATTTTCGATTTTCAAAATTTAATACCGCGGAAAAGTTGCGTCTTGGGAAGACATGAAAAACAAAAAACAAATATTTTCAAATCGAATAATATCTTCTGATCGCGCAAGAGCCCTCAAATTTTTAAAAATTTGGAGGAGTTCATACGATTATATCGCCACGTCGGTTGCAACGACTTTTAGACGGAAAGAAATAATTAGTGAAACTACGTGCAAAATACAACACAAGGGATAAAGACGTAACCGTTAAACACCTTTTATTTCCATAATACTGGAATCATGATTTTAGCCCTCAATACAAATTCTAAAACACAATCTCGAGGAATCTCTAAGTACATTTCTATCGATCCAAAAAAAAAAAAATCTGTAAAAGCCAATAAACGATAAAAAAATCCACCTCCTCATCCTCCTCATAAATCATCTCCACTTCCACCACACTTGAAAAAAAAAAAAAAACTTCAATCTTCCAAGTTCATCTTAAAAATAATACCACACAACTCAAACCCTCGGAATCTATTTCGAGCACGACTTCGCCAGTCTAAAAGGTAAAAAAAAACTACATACAGATGCACTGGTTCGTGTGAATAAACCGTTAAGACACGAAATACTCGAAGCTATTTGATCGCTACCTGAGTAGGTAATACTTATATCGTTCGGTACATACGTTCGAACCCTTTGATTACCAATTTTTTTCGCCGCCAAGTTATACGTACGATAATCGCAGGTATCTCTGAAAGTAGCCGACGACATAGAATCTAATTCGTTCCACTTTCCATTCAACGTAATAATATGATGCGTGCGTTTTTTTTGGTCGACACGTCACGGAACGCAAGTGCATATTAAATCGACGCCATTGAGATGGAGATGGGAACTGGGAAGTCCGAACGAGGAACGATTCCGTAACGATTTATCAAACATAGCTAGGTTTTTGTATGAAATTACGTAGGTACTCGTAGGTAGAGGTACCATTTCTATGAGGAACCTGTTCAGCAATTCACATGGCATCTGCTCTGCACATATAATACGAGTACCAAAATAAACTCATCGTGTATTTTATTCGCATCCACGCGGAAGGAAACTCACCAGGCAGCTGATTAAGAGAAAGGGATAGCGACAAAGTACCCGCAGAATTCCAGGCTGGCGTGGCGGCCCGGTCGTTTTCAGGTACTCGTATAATTATTTTCATTGGCAAGGTTACGCGCTTGCGTAGATAGTAATTAAAATAGCTGCACTTGAAACCGGTTCAACGCCACTGTCCATATTACATGCCCCTCTCGCTCTAACTCTTTCTGCACGTGTGTTTTGACGCCACCACCGCCGCAACCATCTCTGTCTGCTTCTTCCACCGCTTATCCCAGACCACATTTCGTACGCCCGCAACTACGTAAGATAGGCAAGGGAAGCGTATGTGTGCGAATACACGAGGAGCCCCACCAGAATGTAGATCAATAACCTACCAAGAATGAGTGTAATTATTCGTATTTCGTATTTTTAACCTCTACATAAGTATTACCGATATCGAAAAGTATGATCAATCTCAGTTCAATCCTGCCAAATGAATTGTAAGTAAGCTTGATATTTTTACAAAAACGTTCTAATTAAATTTTCAGCATGACTTTTCCATTATTAATTTTTTTTAAATTTATTATTGTAAATAATACCTAATTTTACAAAAATTTACAAAGCAGGTAATTTTAATAAACAAAAAAAAATAATAATAATAAAATGATAATCAATTTTTTAGCAAAATTTGTTGGTTGCAAAAACAACGAAAATTATTTTCAAATTTAGTTATCAAAAAAAAATCCAATTTAGAATACGAAAATTTTCAGATTCAATTACTTAATTATTATTACCTACCATAATTTTAAAATCAATCTTCAGATTTAATTTTTAGGAAAATTTTCATAATAAAATGTAGATAATTAAATTACAAGAATGGATTTTCTAATTAGGTACCTACTTTCAGGGAAATATTAAAATTGATTTTTAGAAAAAATTGTAAACAGAATTTATACGAAAATTTGCAAATTCAGCTATTAGGAAAATTTTAATTAACAACTAAATTTTTATAAACTTATTCACAGTTGAATTTTCACTTGATTTTTTAGCATAGTATATTTTTTTACGATGACCAAAATGGAAAAAAACGAGACCAAAATCCGACACCATTGGGTTAGGTTAGGTTACATTAAGTTAGGTTTGGATAGCATAAAAAAACAGAAAATTTTTAATAAATTCGATTTTTTAGACATTATGCCAGACATTTTGAAACTTATAATTTTTTTTTGAGATTTTATGACTTTTAGACATTTTTTAGACATTTTGTCAGACATTCTGAAACTTGGAATATTATTTAAAAAGATGACTTTCAGACATTTTGTCAGACTTTTGAAAACTTGGAAATTTTTTTAGAAAGATGACTTTCAGACGTTTTGAAACTTGGAAATTTTTTTAGAAAGATGACTTTCAGACATTTTGAAACAGAATTTTTAAAGAAATTTTATTACTTTTAGACATTTTCTAGACATTTTGTCAGACATTCTGAAGAAAGATGACTTTCAGAAATTTTTTCAGACATTCTGAAACTTGGAATTTTTCAAAAAAAAAATTTATGACTTTTAGGCTTTTTATATTTTTAAACTTGATTTTTTTTTATTTTTAGTAGAATTTTTATTAATTTTAAATTTTTATAGAAATTAATTTTGATGACTTTTAGACATTTTCTCACAGAGTAAAAGCATATACTATGTTTCATACTTTCAAACGTAGTGTGGAAATAGAGCCATTCAGGGGGGTCCGGGGGGGCGAAGCTTACCCTGGTGAGGCGCGAAGCGCCGAATTTACCTACAAGAACGATGGAAAAAATCACGAAAATTTTCATTTTGAAACATAATTTTTTGGAAAATGTTTAAATTCAATTTTTACGAAATGTTTTAAATTGATTTTTTTTATAGGTATTTAATTTTTCCTAAGTTTCCAAAAAACTTGTCCTTATAATTATTATACTTACTATTATTTTGATTTTGTTTCTTCTTCTCAAAACATTACTGTATTTTCTTTTATAAATTTTTGCTCGTCGTTAAAAAATGTTATAATTTCTATTATTTCGTACGTTTTTCGTATTAATTAAGTGAAAATATTAATTCGCACGTATTCTTGTGCCATTACAGACTTTCGATAAACGCTGTGCCGGTTAATTCAACCCGTAACGAAGTTAGTTATTCTGCAGTGATCAATGCATTTCTGCGCGTCGGCCGATCGTATTTTAATCATCGCCGGTCAAGCTTTATTGTAATTCTATAATTATTGTCGTTAGACGTTAATTGCTATTTTCAACGTATCCCGAACTTAATAAGGTACTCGATGATGATGATGGAAACGTCCACCTCCCACGATCTACCAGGGTCTCAAAATGAATTCGATGGTGACTGTAATATGCAATTTTACGAAACCATTCCGACGTTGCTTTTATGGTGAGTGCATAAAGCCCAAAAATCGATCGAATATTATTATAAAGTTGTAATTTACGTTTTAGAGATTAGCACATTAAGAATGTAGATTTGTAGTCGTTTTTACAAATAAAAGTTCAAAAGTAAAAGGTTATGGGCCCAGAACGCTCATAAAAGTAATTAAAATAGTTCGTTATGGAACTCGCAAAGAACGTGAAACCACTAGCGTCCGCAGAAGGATGGCCTATATGGCGAAGAAAGATAAGAGACGTCCTAGACTACTACGAAGGAGCGGTTGATGTTATCGATGGTATATTAACAAAGCCAAGCCCTATCGCAGAAGAATCGAAAGCTACGAAAGATGAGAAGGATGAATATAGAAGAAAATCAGAAAGGTACCGAAAAGCAAATTGCGCAGCAAAGTCATCAATAACCAGTACCATAACCGATGAAGTTTATCAAAAAATTATGGATACGAATTCGGCCAAAGAGGCCTGGGATTCGTTAAAACAACAATACGAAGCATCATCCAAGGACCAGATTTTTCATATTTGCACCAGATTTTTCGAGTATACTTGGTCGCAACAAGAGGTATCGACTCACGTAGCTAAGTTAAAAGGCTTATTCAACGAATTAAACAACGCTCAGAAAGAAAAGAAAGAAAATCAGTTATCCGAGATCATGCTGGTATGTAAACTACTACAAATACTGCCGGTGTCGTTCGAAAGTTTCAAGTCTTCGTGGATGATGTTATCAGACAATAAATCATTCGACGAATTGACTGAAAAGTTGTACGCGTACGAACGAAATATGACAAAGCCAGAATCGAAAGTAGAAGAAGAAGCTCTAGTCTTTAAACCCAGACCGTCATCATCGCGTACCCAAATTCAACCAGAAAAGAAGATACCTGTCATTATTGCCAGAAAAAGGGCCATTGGGTGTATACGTGTCAAAAATGGATCGCCGATGGTCGCCCTCCTCGTTCAAAAGATAAAGCGAAAACAGTACAAGCAAATTGTACTTGTAGTACTTCAGAAGATGTAATCGCGCTCAGTTCGATTAGCAACGAAATCAACTCGGCGTTCTCAAATACAGACGACTGGTACATCGACAACGGCGCTACAAAGCATGTTACGTCGAAAAGAGAATGGTTCAGCTCGTTTGAAGAATTCGGAGACTCCAACTATGTCAAAGCAGCCGGCGACGAGAAACTACAAGCTGTTGGCAGCGGAACTATAGAAGTAGAAGCAATCATAGATGGCCAAATGAAAACGATGGAACTAAGAAACGTGTGGTACGTTCCAAAAATTTCGAAGAATTTATTTTCGCCGTTAGCAGCGCATGACAGCCAACCAAAAAACAGCAGATTTGTTTCTACGGCCAGTGACTGTGCATTCTATGTCGGCGATAAGAAGGTCGTAGCGGGTGAACGAGACGTATTTGGTAGTTTATTCAAGGCAAATTTTAAGACGAAAGTGCCTCGCCAAGAAGCCAATGCTACGACTGACTCCACTGATGGTACGCTCCAACTTTATCATGAGAGGTGGGGGCACCAAGACAAGAGGCACGTAAAAGAAAAGCTTGAGAAAGAACTCAACATCAAAACAAAACTAGATGGTCCCTACGAATGCGAGCCTTGTATTTATGGAAAATCGCACAAATTGCCGTTTGGAAGTCGTCCAAAAACGGAGAAACCTGGTGAATTGATCAGTGCAGACGTATGCGGTCCGTTCGACGAATCATTTGGCAAGAGGAGATATTTTGTACTATTCAAAGACAGCTATTCAAAGTTTCGCTACTGTTACTTAATCAAACACAAGTCAGATGTGAAAACAGCACTAGAACAAATGCTGAGTAATGCTGCCAATGTCAGTCACAAAATAAGAGAATTCCTCAGCGATAATGGTGGCGAATTCAGTAGTGAAGAAGTTAAAAGGATCCTAAAAGATGCAGGAATCGTTCAACGTTTCACAGCCCCCCTATACCCCAGAACAGAACTGTAGCAGTGAACGAGACAACAGAACCATATTGGACATGGTTAGGACGCTAAAATATTCCAATCCCGAAGTGACTTATCCCAAGGCAATCTGGGCAGAGGTGGTGAGCACGGCCGTATATATATTGAACCGTACTGGGAAATCATCTGAGAAAGACAAAAGTCCATACGAGGTTTGGTTAAAGAAAAAGCCCAGGATACATCACCTTCGAGTAATCGGCTCAAGATGCTTCCCGTATATCCCAAAAGAAAAAAGAGCCAAAACAGATGAGACAGCAATGAAAGGCTACCTAGTTGGGTACGACAACGAAGAACGTTATCGAATATACGTCCCCGAAAATAACAGCATTACGGTGTCAAGAGATGTCATTTTTAAAGAAAATTGTCGTAATTACGAAGAAAACCCAGAAACTGAACCAGAAACGAAGAACGAATTGATTCAAGTGCGAGTCAAACCTGATAACGACGAAAGTGATAACAGTGAAGAAAGTGATAAGGAAGAATCAAAACAAGGAGGAAGTAATTTAGATCCGAATTTGAATTGTGAAAATGAAAATTCTTCGGCCAGTGATGATAGAAAGCTTCGAGACAGAACAAAAATACAACCCATAAAACGTTTTGGTTATGACGAGTTCGTGATGTTCTTTTCACCTGAAAGTACACCAGAAACGTACGAAGATGCCATAGCTGATAAGAATAACCTGGTATGGAGAAAAGCGATGGAATCTGAAATGAATTCATTACTCGAAAATGATACTTGGGATTTAGTAGAATTACCACAAGGTGAAAAGGCGATCAAAAGCAAGTGGATTTTCAAAGTCAAGTTGAATCCTGACTTTAGCATCGAAAAATACAAAGCGAGGCTAGTAGCGGTCGGATGCGGGCAAACCGGAGTAGCTGAGACCTTCAGTCCAGTAGCCAAACTACAGACGATCAGATTAGTACTAGCTGTAGCGATGAAGAATCAGTGGTATTTAAAACAGTTCGACGTTTCTACGGCTTATCTGTACGGCGAGTTAGAAGAACCAGTTTATATGCAACAACCAAAAGGCTACATCGATAACAGTGATAAGGTTTGTAAACTGAAGAAAGGCTTATACGGATTGAGACAAGCTGGTAGATGCTGGAATACGAGACTAAAGAAATTCTTGAAAAGTCGAGGTTTTATAGAGAGCCAAGAAGACCCTTGTTTGTTTATCAATCGAGAAAAAGGTATCATTATCGTTATATATGTCGACGATGGATTGACTGCAGGGAAAAACGAAAAGATCGTAGACGAATTTTTGAATGATTTAGAATCAGAATTTAAAATCACCACCCAAAGTGCGTCGTTTTTCCTCGGTTTGCAAATTACTAGAAACGAAAACTCAATTGAAATAAATCAAGAAACGTATTCGAAGAAGATTTTACAACTATTTAGATTCGAAGATTGCAATCCGGTAAAGACACCAATGTTGAAAGAATCAATGAATATCAATGCAGGGAAAGTATGCAGTGATTTCCCTTATCGTGAAGCTGTCGGAGTGTTAATGTATTTAATGCTTGGGAGTCGTCCGGACTTAGCTTTCAGTGTTGGTTTCCTATCTCGAAGCTTGGAAAATCCAACATTTGACGATGTTTGCAGATTAAAACGAGTTCTACATTATATCAAAGGTATGTCGAATCATGGTGTTACGTATTATCAAGACGCAGATACGAATCGACTAGTGTGCTACAGCGACGCAGACCTAGGAGGCTGTATCAAAACAGGTAGATCAACCTCAGGTGTATTAATAAAGTACGCAGGAGGATCAATTTCGTGGTGTAGTAAACGTCAACGTACGACAGCTGATTCTACGGCGGAAGCAGAAATAGTAGCGGCATGTATGGCGGCAAAAGAAGCAGTCTGGTTAAATCGTTTATTGAAAGAAATTACAAGTATAAAAGAAAATCCTGTACTACGTGTCGACAATGCAGCAGCGGTGAGATTGGCGTTAAATCCGGAAAATCATAAGAATACAAAACACATTGCTAGAAAACACTTCCTCATTCGCGAATATGTAGCAATGGGTACTATTTGTATTGAAAAAGTTTCATCGGATTTACAGCTAGCAGACGCGCTCACAAAACCGATGAATGAAGAAAAGCTTCGTGTTTTATTTTAATTATTTTTGTGTGTTTTAAGTATACGAATTAGTTCGATATATTTTTGTTAAGTTTAGTTATTTTTGGAGTATTTATGCAAGGGGAGTTTTATGGTGAGTGCATAAAGCCCAAAAATCGATCGAATATTATTATAAAGTTGTAATTTACGTTTTAGAGATTAGCACATTAAGAATGTAGATTTGTAGTCGTTTTTACAAATAAAAGTTCAAAAGTAAAAGTTGCAAGATATGGCTTCGTTCGCAGTGGCCATCGAGTCTTGGTATCAGTTCATAAACCACGAGAATGTAGAGATTTTTCTCAAAGAGGAAGACGATTCAAAGATGGCCAAGAAGAAACTGATAAATAGAGAGAAAACGAAAACCGCCGCCATCCGGAAAAAAATTTTCCGGGATGAAAGGAAAGAAAGCAGGAAAATCAAGAAAGCGCGTTCTATCTGGAAGATTGAAAAAATTCCATTAGTGCCTTCGCCGGCGGTTGCTGCTCCTCCAGCTGCTCCTCCAGCTCCTCCTCCCGCCCCATCACTTGAACAACAGCTGTCGCAAGCGGAAAAAAAAATTGTCAAGCTTGAAAAACAAATCGAAGAACTTTTGAATCGAGATAGCACTATAGTTGCGGGGGAGAGAAAAATTGGTTTCATTTTTATTTTTTGAAGTGAAAATGAAATCAATTTTTTGGAATAAAATTCAAGTAGGTATATGATTTTTTTACGTGATTTGAGAACTTTTTAATTTTTTCCCTCTGGAATATATGTAGGCCAGTTAGGCCTATACATTTTAGCACATTAAGAATGTAGATTTGTAGTCGTTTTTACAAATAAAAGTTCAAAAGTAAAAGTTGCAAGATATGGCTTCGTTCGCAGTGGCCATCGAGTCTTGGTATCAGTTCATAAACCACGAGAATGTAGAGATTTTTCTCAAAGAGGAAGACGATTCAAAGATGGCCAAGAAGAAACTGATAAATAGAGAGAAAACGAAAACCGCCGCCATCCGGAAAAAAATTTTCCGGGATGAAAGGAAAGAAAGCAGGAAAATCAAGAAAGCGCGTTCTGAAAAAATTCCATTAGTGCCTTCGCCGGCGGTTGCTGCTCCTCCAGCTCCTCCTCCCGCCCATCACTTGAACAACAGCTGTCGCAAGCGGAAAAAAAAATTGTCAAGCTTGAAAAACAAATCGAAGAACTTTTGAATCGAGATAGCACTATAGTTGCGGGGGAGAGAAAAATTGGTTTCATTTTTATTTTTTGAAGTGAAAATGAAATCAATTTTTTGGAATAAAATTCAAGTAGGTATATGATTTTTTTACGTGATTTGAGAACTTTTTAATTTTTTCCCTCTGGAATATATGTAGGCCAGTTAGGCCTATACATTTTATTTCGATTTTTTTAAAGGAAAAAATGCCTAATTTTTGGAATAAAAGTTTTAAAAAATTTTCTGGAACTGAAAAAATTTTAATACCTACCCAGGTATTTCTTTGAAATATGTAAATGATTTCTAATTTTTCCAAGATAACGTTGTCCTCAATTATTAAATTTTTCAATTTTTTTTTTTTTTTTTTTTGATATGATAATACCAATCTACCTACCTACCTAAGTATCTACCTACCTAATATTAGGTATATTTTCCAAATTTGTCAAAAAATCGCCGAATTTGTTCGGAACATCAACAGGGAAATCGGAAAATAAAAAATTAACCGACTTTTGGACATCGGATAATCGAAAGAAATCGGTTGCAATTTTTTGCTCGGATAATCGAGGAATTCGGATAATCACAAGTCGGATAATCGGGGTTCTAACTGTATTTATACCTATTTAATACACATTTAAACGACTAGAAAATTTCACTGAGGCAGTGAAAATAAAAGACACTAAAAAACAAAATAAGAAAGTACAAACCTTAATTATGATTGGTACAACGGTTACAACACTATATTATCTCCAGCATTCGCCCGAGTTGTAAACGCACCACACTTCCAACACAAAAAGAAAGAGACGATTGCATTAACAAACCAAGGTACATAATTAAAAATTTTTAATTAGAATTTCTTGTGAAAATTTTCATATGCGATAGATTTTACGAAATTGTACGAATTAATTCTTGCAAAAGTGTTTCAATAAATTAAGTTTCAAAAAAAATTTTAAATGTTCTGAAAATTTTTCGCCTGCATATAAAAATGTGTTTTTAGATGACAAAAATTTTCTCATTCAATTTTTACGATTATTTTGAAATTATTTTTCATAAAAATAATTTTTGAATCAATTTTCACAAAAATTGTCAGAAGTTTTAGAAAAAAAAATTGGATTTAATTCTCACTTTCTTTTTTTACCAATTTTTACAAAAAAAAAAAAAAAAAAAAACACTCGCAATAATTAGATACCAGAAAAATTCGCACTTAGGAAAATCATAAAATCTACCCGGTATCAAACATTTTTTACAGTTTCAATTTTTACAAAAACTTTTAATTCAATTCAATTTTCACAAAAATTTATTTTAAAGGAAGTTTCATAAGAGTAATACAATTTTCACAAAACTTCTGGCCAACAAGAATAACATTTTATTGATTCTCAAAAATTTTTCAATCAATTTTTATAAAAAGTTCACAAGAATCAATTTCACAAAATTTTGAATACCTACAAAATCCATTTCTTTTTTAACCATAAAATTATTGTTAGATTTAATTAAGTATCGATACGATCATTTTAAAATTTTCATTCAGGAAAATTTTTAAATTGAATTTCACAAAAAGTTTGAGAATTTCAAGATAAAACTTTGGATTCGATTTCCACATTTTTAAAAATTAATTCTCATCAAGATTTCCACAATTGATAATTTTCAGGAAAATTTCAAAATCAACTTTTAAAAAAAAATTTGGAGCCAATTTTTACAAACATTTTAAAATTAGGTAATTTATGCGAAAATTTTCTGATTTATGATTTTCAAGGAAATTTTTTAATTCAATTTTTACATGAAATTTATCATCGAATTTCCTCGAAATTTTTCGAACTGATTTTTACAAAAATTTTCAAATTGATTTTTACGATAATTTCTAGAATTAACCAAATTTTACGATCATTTTTCGTTTTTTTCATTACCTATTTTTAGAAAACATCAAGAATTCCCACCACCCATAAACTTAAAAACTTCTCGAATTCTAAATTTCCCCATTCTCTTCCACCAGGCTTCAGCAGCTTAAAAGAAACAAGCGAAGAAAAAAAACAACACCGCAACGCAACCGTCATTATAAACCATTATCCGCCATAAATACCCGCAGTCCCTTCCTTCCACCTTTGGCACCCCCTGCTTATCCACATTCGCTCTCAATTCCTTTAAAAACTTATATACCGTCGTATACTTTACATCGTACCCATTCTTCAAACTCGAAGCTCGTATATAGCCGGAGATAAAAGCCTGTGCTTCGTTGAACCCTGCACTTCACTCGACGCAGGCTCCTCCGGCTCCGGTGTGCGTATATACGAAAAATACGTACGTAATACATAACGAAATCATCTCACCAACTTGATATATTAGGCCTTTCGCCATAAATTTCCGCACTTATGGTCAGCACCGGTGCGTTTGTAGGTGGGAGGGTGGGGGCTCCGGCTGCTTGCTTTTGCATCTAGGATTTTCGCAAGTTTTTCGCGTTTTCGCCCAACTCATATAATAGATAAGCGTATATACGTAGTACGTACGGATGCGATACAACAAGACCCACCACGAGTAGAACAATTCATCTTAATATAGGTGAAGGAAGAGGTTGGATGGGGAAATATAATTCATAAAAGTTTGATGCTTTTTTTGCAATGTGATGAAGTACCGAGTGCATCTAATTATGCAGAAGAGAGACACTCGTGAATTTTCAAAATTACGTGGTGCTCAATTTCAGGTACATGGATTTATTGAACTAACTTATAATGGAGACCTCAGAAAAAAATCTAAAGATTTCGTCAATTCAATCATAATAGTTTAACAGAAGATTCCCAACAACATGGCTGGATTGAGTAATTACTCCACTTGCCCAGTTTTGTTTCCTATTTGCCTCCAAAGCATTCTTACAAACAGACACCAAGAAGAGAAATCAGGTCGAGGATACGAGGAGATAGGGAGTTTTAGCAAAAACAATGTAAGTAGGCCTAACTTAAAAATGATATACCTTTTTATTCCAATTTTTAAAATTATTTATTTCTTTAAAAATTGAAAAACTGTTGAAACTGACTATTTCATCGGTTTTTTTTTATATATAGGTACTTCAACTGAAATAAATTCAATGAAAAACTTAATACGAGCGTTAGCCTAATACAAAAAATTGTTGTATTCCATTGGTGGATCGCTAGTGAGGGTAACATCCTCAAAATCCAGTAAGACGTATGGAACTAGAAGAGAACGACCCCAACGTAAGTAGGTTTAACTTTAAAATATACCTGGTCATTTTAATTCGTGATCTGCTTTGTTTGGGTTGCTTTAAAGTCGTACCTAATTGGTCCGATTTACTCATAGGAATGAGTTAGAAGACTCTTTTTAATTCAAATGTGACTGATGACAAGGCAGACAAAATTCTGTCGAACGGAATAAAAGTGCAAGACCCACACCACAATAGTTCAAAAATCCACCTCATCCCGAGTTCCTCACCCCCTCGCCAACCAATCGCTTATCCGGGGACAAAACCGAAGCGACCGACGTAAATCAGCCGTCAACGTATAATAGAACCACCATCACACACCGAATAGATATCCATTCGAGCCGCAAAAATTACCCATAAAATGACACCGCGACGCCGGAAACGTACGCAATTAACACCAAGCATGATGGCAATGCGGCGCGAAGTGGTCCAGTAATTTAGCGCCACGCTATGCCACAATCCGACAGATACGATTACGTTATAATCGTACCTACTCGCTTGTACACTCCGTCGACGACGTCGACGATCGAATTAAATCGTCAACGTGACCGCATCGTGCCAACCAGACGTAGACAATTTTTTCCTGTTGTGTTTTTTTTTTTTCGGCGTTATTTGAAAAAAAAAGTGGATAAAAGTAAAACGACATTGCAGACGACCTTTCACCTTCCCACTTCAATTTCAAAGACGTCAACTGTACATTAGGGTGGAGTGAAAAAAACAAAACATACCTCGGATTTCGACCAAACTCACAGAGGTGGTTTACTTTAAGTTGAGAACCTCCCAAAAAAAAAAAAAAAATAGCTCCCTACCTCTCAGAGGAGCGGAGCTAGGGGCGCTCTAAGTAGGGTCACTTTTGAAAAAAAACGCGGATTTTCGCTATTTTCGGGCAGTGGCACTTGAGTGGCACCCATCACACCCCTCTGAAAAAGTGCAATTTGAATTTCGATCGATTGACTTATTATATTGGTGACACCGAGTTCCAGGTGGGATTCACCACTGAACCATTCGCAACACCAATTTGTACTTTAAAGGTATGTTAGCCCGTTTACTATCATGAGAAATATCATTAAGAGTAATATTTGATTTTATAAATCAATCGAAATTATAGTACACCAGTCCCTTTCTACACTTCCCTGGACCATTGATTTCGAAATTTAAACAACTTTTAGTCCTCGACAGGGCGGTTGAAAAGTTGCAGTTCGCTGAAAAAACGACATTTTTATGTTACAAAAAAACAAAATACCCTCCGCATGGCACCAAAATTGGGCTCAAATGGCTCCTATTGATACAAAAAATTATTTCGATAGAAAAAATTGACAATTTTTCATTTCAGGGTAGCCAATTTGCGATTTCATTAAAAATTTATTTTTACCACGGAAAATACGGAAATTTTGTTGTTTTATGGAAATTGAAAGTTGGTGACTCTGAAATGAAAAATTGTCAATTTTTTCTACCATTTTGAAATGGTGCTATTTTATCAAGATAAAAATTGGGGAATGCATCTTTGAAAATATCGATACGTATCGATATGCATCGATATTTGAGGAAGAAATATCGGGTCATATCGATACAGAAGAAATATCGATATTTCCCATTCACTAAATTCGCACCTCCGGAGTAATACAGTGATAACCAGGGTTCGGATTTTCATGCTCGAGCATGTTTTTTTGTTTAATACTAGATCGAGAATTTTCAAGTTATCTTTACGTTTCAGAAAATTCTAAGTAAAATTGACCCAACTTGTTTTTGCATGTTTGAGCATATTTCACCTTTCAGCGCATATAAACGCATATTTTGGGTATTTTTAGGGAATATTTTAGGTTTTTCGAGAATATTTCACAATTTTCGAGTTTTTTCGAGCATATTTTGACAAATTTGCAATTTCTCACCTAAAAATTTAGCAAAACTGATACCGCTATTTTTTTTTCACCCGAATGTGCAACAATGGTGGTACTTTTTTGCATATGCCGGCTTGGCGAGTCGATTTAATTTTCAAACTTACCTACTTATTTTGATAAAATACAATTTCGTTATTTTCTCTGATTTAATTAGAATCAGTAGAATTACCAAATTAGAATTAGAATTAGAACGTTTTTTGCTTTTGAGTAAAAATAAAATTCATTTTTCGTTCTTTTTTGTGTAATTTCTCAATATTACGTCCAATTATGAATCAAAATCATGTAGCTGGCGTTTTCCTCTTTAAATTGACACCCATATCGTTCGAGAATATTTTTAGGTTTTTCGCGCATATTTCGTGTTTTTTAAGGGAATTTTTATGCGCATATTTCCATTTTTTTCGAGAAAGAATGTCCGAACCCTGGTGATAACTAAAAAAAAACGATTTTTTTTTGGTGTTTTTTTTTCTGTTCTACTTCCTCTGCTCTATCATCCTACAGTGTTATTTTTTCGAAATTTTGACCGTAACCCCCAAAAAACGGCAATGTTATAACTCAAAATCGAGAGATGTTACACACTCTCTCGAAGTAATAGTGTAATAACTCAAAAAATAAAAAATAAAATACAGGAAACAACACAAAATCAACTCTTGACGTTTGGTTGGTTATAGTACTCAACCACAAGTAATTTAACAACCGTATAACACTGGTCTCAAGAGGTAAGTTACCGGGATCAGGGGGGGGGGGGAAGCATCAAAACTCATTATTTTTCAACACCATCAAGTGGGGTATCAAAAAGTATGTTTTTTGACCTCCCGAGTTCATTTTTGGAGTTGTTTTGACTCATGGTTGAAATGATCCATAAGTGTGGAGGTGGATCCCAAATTAAAAAATTTTCAACGTTATCAAGTCAAGTGAGGTATCAAAATGAATGTTTTTTGACTTCCGGAGTCAAAATCGATATCAAAAACGAATTCGGGAGATAAAAAAACCTAGATTTGTATACCCCACATGCCATTTTGGGTAATTTTGAGTTATTCCCCTCTCCCCTCGGAGTCCCTATTGAGAATTTCTCAAATTCGACATCAAAAACGGATTTGGGAGGTCAAAAACCTAGATTTCCATACCCCACAAGCCATTTTGTGTAATTTTGAGTTTTTTGTCTCCCCTCCAAGGAGCCCCCTTGGACTTAGGGTCGAAATAATATAAGGAATTGATTCAGCGCCCTCGAAACCCCCCCCCCCCCATAGCTGATTTTCAGAATTTTGAAGTGATAACAAGCTTTAGTATCAGTGTTATAATAACTCAAAAAAAAACAAAAAATATCTCGAAGTTAAACTGTAATAACTCAAAACAGTTTTTTCAACGTAGAAAATTATTAAAACAAAAGAAGTGTTGAACAAAAACATTCATATTTTTGGAAAGCAGAAACTTCAAACTTTTCAAAAATGTGTTTGATCACCTCAAATGACCAAATCATTTTACTCAAAATGACGTTTGAAATTTAAGAAATTCTTTATTTGCCATTTTTCGAAAATGTGCTTTTTTGAGTTATCATTGTATTACTCCGGAGGTGCGAATTCTATTCCATTTCTCGTATTAGCCTTCGTATTCAGGTGAGTACATTTTGTCTGTTTTTTTTTTATTATTATTATTTTTTTTTTAAATTATTGTTCGTTTTTTTTGAGTCAAGTTTTTAATTAATTTTTAATAATTTTCATGTTGAAAAATCTTTTTTCTTTCTGTGTCATTTCTCATCAATCATCATATTTTGATACCCTCTGGCGAACTATTACAAAATTTAGACACACCAATCGCTTCAAGATCTACACTCGTATGTGCCAATGATGGAGGAGGTAGGTGCCAAAAATGAAGACAATTTCATTAATAATAATAAAAAAATTTTTTAAAAAAACTTGAAAAGTAATGAAGTGAAAACGTGAATTCATTTTTTCATTTTTTTTCTTCAAGTGAACTCACTTCAAAATTTTTCGAAAAAGCTCAGTTTAGAAGAAAACCTTTTCTCCTCAGATAATTTCATTCAAAAAAATCGATAACAATTATTTCATGGACAAATTTTTTACTTTTTTCTAAGAATTTTCGCTAGCTCCAAGTTAGCACTGCCAAAAAATCGGCAGCCTGAACGAGAGTAAATTCGAAAAAGAAACGAGTATCATAACGTCTGTCTGTGCAAGGACCACAGGTAACTGTGAGAACTCCGTCAGGGGTTTGTCGTAAGCAGAAAAATCAAGTCGAGCTGTACGTTCGAGAGGAGAATGAAATAACAATCGATTTTTTTTTTATCAAATATTCAAAACTGGAGGGGAGTGAGGGGTTCAATCAAAATTTTTTCAATAACTTGAAGTATTCCTAGGGTTTCAGGCTACAAGTTTGGTTTTAAAATTTTCTCAATTGAATCCCTACCTTCGCCAGTTTTTAAGAATATAAGAATTCAAATCGTATTATGCAAAATTAGAGAGGAGGTAGGGGTCTAATTGAAAATTTCATACTAGCCAAAATCATTTTTAGGACCTTGATCTAAAACTTTCATTTGAAATTTTTTTTAATTGGAGTCTTTTCCTAATTTTGAAACAGTACCCAAGTACTGGGAGGGTGCTATCAACATTTTCATTATAACCAAAATTATTCTTAGAACCTCAATCTTCAACTTCTGTTTGAAAAATTTCTCAATTGAACCCTTTCCCTTCACTCCTTCAATTTTGAAAAGTATCCTACAGAGTATTATTCGAAACCAGAGGTGGAAGGAGAGGTTTAATTGAGAAAATATGTTCATGGTCAGGCCAGAAACCGTACGCATCTAATCTAGCTCTATATGCATCAAAAAAGTACAAGAATCAAGAAATCCTTCTCTTCTTAGTCCACAAACAAATCTAGGAAAAAAGGCGACAATGTATATGTACCTAACTACCTATACGTTCATAAAGGACGATTCGACGAAACTGTTGAAAAAGGACGACTTCGCCAGCCAAATTATACCATCTCGTACGTATTATCGCGAAACAATATCGAGTATGGCTGCAACAACATCAGCATCAGCATCCATCGTCACCACAATTCGCACAGTCGGTTAAGCGATAATACTCGCGTATCTTAAAGAGGTGCGAAAAGTTTGGCTCATTCAACGACGAGTGTCTATATACGAGGAGTCTCAGACAGAGAAAGGAAAGCAAGGAGTTGGTGGTTGGATTTCTTGTCGAATAAGAATGGTCGGTGGTGCGCGGTACACTGTGGTGGTTTTTCATCTCGGTTCAGATTTCACTCGCTTGCGAATATTTTAATTTTAGGGCCGAGTGCCAAAAACCCAAAAATAAAACACTATGGAAGTCGACGAAAAGGGAACGAGATATAGGTTAAGTTTGGTAAATCTGCTTGTACGACGTAAGAAAATACCAAACCGAGTTTCGTGTTGATGGGGTGAATACTGAAAAAGGGATAAGAGAAATGGCTTTTCTTTTAGTGTAAAGATGGCGAGCGATGACGAAGACGATTACAGATTATAATCGAATAATTATTGGGAGTAATCTGTGTAAGAGGTATCTCCGAGTACATCGTAGTCTGGGTGTGCGATGAAGAAGAAGCATTCTTGGAAATGTGTCAAATTTATGGATGAAGAAAATGAAAAAGGGCAAACGAGAGTCGTTTGAATTCATCTACATAATATGTTCCTCGAACTCGACTTTATTACTGGTAGATATTAATCTGAGTGAATTTATGGTGATTTTTCGATCTCCTTCTCCTTAAAAAAGCTTACATGCAGTTCAGCTGGATAAGAGGACATGAGTGAATTAGATCATAGGATTTTTTCTGATTTTTATTACCTATGCCTCAAAATTTTTCAAACCTAAAAAAATAATAGCAAAACCTCACCCCCGTCACATTTGACAAATCCCACTCTCCTCTTTTCTCTTCCACCATCTACAAATTCCAACAATTTTACACCTACATTTGTGAAAACCCCTCACTGTATACAAAAATCAAAGTCCCGCCGACCACTCCCGAACAACCAGCCGTCGTGGCGGTGTGAGCAACCATAGAAAAACCCAATCAAAGCCTACACCTCATTAATCATCCAGATAGCAATTTTTTACATTGTTTCGTACGACAAAATATCGTAGCGCCACGCCGCGTCAGCCTGTTATAATTCTATGAAGCGAATATGAAGTACACAAACGATGACGACAGCTGAGGCCGCAGTGTCGGCTGCGTGCATTTTGCTAATATCCCGTAAGTCGTAAAGTAATGATGCTATTATACTCGGGTTACATGTCAACAAGCATCGTTGAAAAAATACTTCATCATTTTGTTTTGGGCTTGCACCCGCACCCAGTCTTTTTGCTTCTATAATAAATTTTAGCTGTTGCCCATTTCGAGTGTGAAAAAAGTGCATATTTGAATAAAATGATTATTGATTTTGGCCTTTTCTCAAACATACACACCCAATGTTAAGACTTATTCTCCGTAAAGACGAGATTGAAGGAGATTGAAGGTGTTTCGTATTTGATAGGTAAGTATCTAAGTGAGTAAGTAAGTAAGTAAGTAATACATTGTTTGTTTTCCAATTTTCAAAAATTCTCAGGTTAGCTAACCTTGCGTATTTTTAAATTTCCAATACTATTATCTCAATTTCTCCATTTTTGAATTTTCAAGCTTGAGCTTTCAAGAGTTATTATTCAAAAATTTAAATTTTTCACCGTTGAATTGTTTCACATTTTTTAAAATTCGAATCCTTCATTTTTCTCTTTCAATAGTATGACAATTTAATCTTAAATGAACTTGTAAACTAATTTTATATAAGATTTAAATTTCTTTTTCGTAATTTTATCTATACTTATTATATCTTTTTTTTCTTTTTTTGGAATTTTTGGATTTTCAATTCAAGTTTTATTTTTCTTTCAAAAGTCCACCTTTGGAACAATTCGAATTATTTTCAAAACTTTCAATTCTTCGAGAAAAAATAATTAATTTTTGGAAACTTCTTTTTTAGTATAATAATTTTGGTTATTATGAATGTATCGAATGGATCCCCCCTCTTCGCCAATTTCAACATCAGGTAAATACTTTTTCAAAATTGGAGGAGGGGTCCAATTGAAAAAATTTTCAAACAAATTACTAGTACGGTACCTCCATATACCAAAACCAAAATAATAAAAAAATTATAAAAACAATAATTGTACCAATATAAAGTCAAACAGTACTCCCTGCATAGGTACAAAAAAAACTTGAAAATATAATGAATGTAACAATTTTGGGAGTGGCTAAATCCACAACAAGTAATCACCAAAATGAACGAACGAGAATTCATATCATATTCTTGTTTGAAAACTCGTTGTCGTGGACAATGGACATCGAGATTTTTCCACCAAGCTTAATAAAATTTAATAAAATATTTAAAATTTTTCCAAGTTTTATATTCTTCAAATTTTTCATTTTTTTTTTTCGTTTTCAATTTTCATTCCATTTTTGAAAAAAAAAAATCTGGAAGAAATTATTCATCACTTATCGAATAATTACTTATTCTTATTTTTTCCTCAAATTAAATTTTTCATTAAATATAAATTTTTTCTGTTTGTCGTTTAAAACAACTTAAAACTCATTTAAAAAAAATTATTATATATTTTTTCTATTTTTTCATTCAAACTTGCCAATAATAATTTTTTCATCAAAATGCAACCAATCTTCATTATATTTTTTCAAATTCATTTTATGAAATTTTTAATGAATATTGTTAATTAAAAGTTTTAAATTTTCATTTAGATTTTTAAACATTTTTCATAAAATTTCTTCATCAAAAATACTTCTAAGTTCTAATTCTACCATACTTTTTCAAATTTTTCTTTTGAAATTTCTTTCAAGTAAATTTTTTATCAAGTTTATTTTTCCGAAATTTTTTCCGACTTTTTTAATTTTATTTTTTCAAAAAAATTGTTCATACTCCCCTCATTTTCCAATAAAATTTTCAATTGATTTCATTCTCAAATTGGTCATCAGAATGTTCCTATTTCTTCTCCGAACTGGCAACTTGACTTCTCATTCGAATTTTTCCAATAATTTTCATCATTATTTTTTTGTCTTCTAATTCTTATCGAGTAATTTCTAAATTTCTTCAAGTAGATATAAATTTCAATTTTTCTTCAAATTTACTAAAATTTTAATATTCAAAATTGAGTCAGTACCTAAGTAGCTAAGTACTTAACTACTTACTGAGGCTACTGACAGTACAGACTTGTTAAAAAAAAATTGAAAAATTAAAACATAAAAAATACCTAGGTAGAATGAAAAATATTTTGAGTATTTTGTGAAAGAATAAATTTGTTTTAAATAAAACATCAAAGTTTTCAGAAAAAAAACTTGAAAAAAATTCGTTTGAAAAAAAAAAACTTGTACGAAAAAAAATCATACAAATAATAAAGAAGAATGAAGATGAATAAAAAAGAACGAGATCGCCCTTACAATGTGATTACTTATTGTGGATTTAGCCACTCCCAACAATTTTATTACTTATCATTCAAAAATAGTAATAGTAGTTTATTTCCCTATTTGGATAAATTATTTTACGTTACGAGGGAGAAAAATGCTTCTTTATACTACCGAAAGATCAGCGAGAGGTATATAAAGCAGCACTTTATCTCCCTAGTAACGTAAAAACACCATATTCAACGGATGGATAAAAAATATAAACTTATGTTACCTACTCCCCCCTCCCATTTCAAAACAAAATTTGAAAAGTTTTATCATAAAGTAGGTAAAAATTTACCTAAAATGTTTTTTCTTGACAAAAAAAAAAAAAAATTCTGCATAAACGCCAAACAAACGGTAAAAATCATGATTTCTTGATTTTGTGCCTGCAAAACTGAATGAATTCATCAATAATTTTTTAATAAAAGAGAAGTAATACATAGGAATATTTTTTTTCTTCAGAAAATTGAAGTTATTTTTACTTCAAGAAGGTAGAAGAAATTTTTTACCAAATACAAAAAAATTCGAGATTATTTTTTTCTCGAATTTAAAGATTTATTTCTCAAACCAAAACAAAATTCTGCATAAAAACCAAAAGCTATTAATTATTATTTGCTCTAAAAAAAAAAATAAATAAATAAATAAAAAAACCGAAATGGATGACAAGACAAAAGTTATGAGTTTTTTCTTTAAATTTAAAAAAAAAATACAGTAGGTAATTGTTTATTTTTGCATTCACTTTGAAACATTTTTATTTCAAAAAATAAAAAATTGCTTAGATACCTGGCTCCAAAAATTCATTTTTTTTTTGTTTTAAATAAAAAAATAATAAAAAATTGGAGATGTTATCCCCAAAAAATTGAAAGATTTTCAAATTTCAAAACAATAAAAAAAATGATAAAACATGAAAAATTTTCCTTCAAAAATTCAAAATTTTTACCTCATCTCCAAAAAATTGAAATTTCCTCTCAAATGGATCGGAATGGATTTTTCGAAAACATTTTTTTTTTCACTAGGAATTTTTCACAATTTTTTTATTTGAAAAAAATTGTAATATTTTTATTCGAAAAAATTCAAAATGGAAGATTTTTTCTCGTTTTAAAAATTAACTATGGACAATAAGTTGTGAAAAATTTTCAGCAGTAGCACAAAAAATTGAATGACACTACCAAAGTAAAGTTTCAAACCGAGTGAAAAAAAATGGTGCCCACTCGGCCTTCGCTATCACTGCACCTACAAAATTTTGGCTAGTCAACATGGAAAAAAGTCTATGATTTTTTTTCTCCAAAAGTAAAAGATTTCTTTCAAAAAATAAATAAATAAGAAGAGTAAAGGTTTTTTTGCATGAGGGTCAAAACATTTTACTTGATGAAACGCCTTTTCTACCCCTAAAAAATTAAGGGAGATATATCCAAGCATCGCAGATTTTAGTTTCAAATAAAGGCTTGCACCCTCATATTCCAATTAGCTCCCCAGCTCGCAATTATTATTATTATTAGGTATTATAAATTTTGAGCGCTTAAATCAAGCTCACAGACAATTTTATGAAAAAATTTCCAAGTTTTCTTCCTTTTTTTTTAAATAATTAATTACTCTACCAATGTCTAGAGACAAAAAGTGATATGTAAAATTATCCATCGTGCAAAAATCGAAAGACATAAACTTCTCGCACCCAAATTTTTTACTGTCATATCTTCTATTTTTATACATTTTTAGTAATTTTCATGTAATTTCCTGACCTTTTTTATAAGTAAATGCAATTGTGTATGTTGAATTGTCAATTTGCGCGTAAAAATACATGGCACTGAGGTTAGTTCAACTTTCCAAAAACCTTTGGGGTTTCAAAAATTGTTGGCTCCAAACATTTAGTTCATTAATTTTGGCACCCTACACCAAGCTCGCACTGGGCAGGGTCATCAAACCCCTGCCTCTGGAGCAAAAATAAAAATATTTCACAATCAAATGAGGGCTCTGCCTCTCATACTCCCGTAGGCTCCGTCATTCTATTACTAATTTTGAAGAGTCGACTTTTAAATTGTCATTTACTCTAGAATTTTTTTTATTTATTTTTTTTTTATGAAGAAATCAACTTTCAAATATATAATCGACGAACAAGCTTTTCGAATTAACCTTCGAATTTATTTTTAAAATCAAATGATTTTTTTTTTCTCAAATCTACAAATTCTTACAAAAATGTCATTATTAGGTAGGTACCAGCATTAAAATTAATTCAATAACCTACTTTGCTTGGGGAAAAAAATAATAAAAAAAACTTACATGTCAGATCGACTCTTAACTCGACAGAAACTGAAACAAAAAAATTAAAAAAATTATACCACGAGATCTAAAAAATATTTAGAAAAAAAAAAGAAAAAATCCTCTTATCGTATTCGTAGAAACGAATAATATAATAATCCGCCCTCGCCGGATAGATGATTGAAGCCATAATATAATACACGTTGAAACCCTCATCCGCATATTGTATGCATGTAATATGTATTTCTGACAATATTCATACACCATTTCAAACCATCTAAGTAAGTTGTACCTAAACGTCTATCGAATTACGCTACGCATTCATAAAATATAGGTTGGGATAGAGGGCACAAGCAGCGAACGCCCTATTCCGAAACACGTTTAGAGGTTGATTCTTTGACATTTGATAGACTCGTCGCATATCGCACTACGTTGTCTCTGGTGAGCTGTTACAAAACCCAGCCACATTCACAGCCAAGCCGCCAGGTCGAGCCCTAAAACTACATCAATCTTTAATGGCATTTCATTTTGACAATAAAACAAACCTATTAGGTGAACGTCAACTTCGCCATTATCATTATGTTCGAACTCATCCTCCCAAAGCATACGTCGCGGCCTTTTTCATCGTTGTAGGCGTTTCCCTCGGATGATATAAAAATCACCTATTCGTGAGATGAACATTACAGCTGCGTAGCTTCCACATTATATAACGTTTCAAAACATAGGACTGTATTTATATGGGATGCTGTCTCAACTCGAAAACACCAGAGCTACCTGTCGTGTCGAGGATAACTGTGCGAAAAAATATGTATTACGAAATTAGACCTCATCCACGATACCTTCTCGCCTTCCTGGTACACCTTCCTCTAACCAGAGGTACCCTCTTCCTTCGCAGATACGATAATTACACGGTACCTTATTGGAAATTGAAAAATGACCGGTCATCACTGACCACATCTTCAATTTCCTGCAAATTAAAACGATTTTCCACGTCCGTCGGCGGGAAATTCGCACCAAAAAGCAACTAGAGCTCCTGACCAGGCACCTTATTAGCTTCACACACGTACTTCGACGAGAATACCTTCTGACCAGCGACACGTAAAAGTAGCCTAACGGTGAAATTTCGTCGTTCGATTCTCGACCATTCTTACGTCCTTACTTTATTGTAGTCTATCCCATGATACACGATTTTCGTCGTCGTACTTCCAGTAACTTCCAAACACATTTTTATTTTCCAGTCCACACGCTACGTTGGGAATTTTACACCGCAAAAGTTCGTATCCAAATTCCAAATGGATTAGTCCGGCAGCCAATGAACTGGCGAAATGAGCAAAGGCTTCTACGTATACCGAGAACGTGTACAATACTTTGAAAGTTGAATTCTCTTGCCTCAACTTCACATCGTATAAGTATTGTAAGATTCATTCGTGGTAAAGCATTTTTTTGTTTCTGTATTTCTCCACTAAATATATGTACATAATTAATACCTAATGTTTCGGTCCAGTGCTGCTGGATTTAGATGGGAAGGTGTAGGGCCACTTGTCCCTTGTCTCAAGGCATACTGAGCCCTTCTACAAAAATTAAACCTTTGGGCAAATTCCTGAAGTTGTCAGAAATATTTAAATTGACACATTTCTTCTCATTAAAAACTTAAATTTTCTCAAACCGTTGCCCTCGCTGAGCTTGAACATAATTTTTTCAGAAGTAATTTTACACTCAAGCAATATTCGTTTCATATTTGCTGTTGATGAAAAAGGTGGGGGGGGGGCGACTCAAAATGAACGTAAATTTTTTTTTAAAACTTCTACTAATTTTTATACGCATACAAGTATAGGTACTTAAGAATAAATTTTTAATTTTGAGAATTCATCATTGAATGCTGATTTACTGAAAATTTCCAAACTATGGAATATTTTTATACGGACACAAGTATCTAGCGGTAAGAATAAATTTTTAATTTCAAGAATTTATCATTGAATACTGCTTCACTGAAAATTACCAAACATTTTCAACATTACGTAGAAATTTTAGAAAATTTTCAATTTGATTTCCTTAATAATCTTCGAAAGATTTAGGTAAAGATCGAATGGAATTCTATGAGAGTTAAGAGTCAAAGCATCTATCGAAGAGAAAGCAGACTTGACTTCTGCTAGAAGGAAGTACTTTTTTTTCAATTTCGAGGGAGTTTTTTTTTTTTTTTTCATTTGTACAGCACAGTACAGTACAGTACAGGTGAGCTTCAAGTCAATATTTCTCTAAAATAGTCTCACATCGACTCTAGGTTATGATCAAGGTTGGTTATCTCACCGATCAAACACCATACCCAACATCCAGTCGACTGTAACCGTCAGCGTCGCCGAATCAAATCCTTTCGTTTGAGAAAAAATCGCCGGCTGCGACATTTCTATCCATTCTTACACTATAAATGAGGTGTAATATACAACCAGAGGTATGCATATGCAACGATGGATGTGCTTAGCTACGCTGCACGGTGATTTCTACCAATATTCGTATACAGGGTGTCAGGAAAACAGTAGATACACCGAAACAAACATCAGATGGAAGAAAACTTTTAAGTGATACTTAGGGGTACATCGAAAAGTCGTTCCGATTCATTTTCGTTCACTTTTTTTTTCATTCAAGTGTTTGAGAATATTTTTGGGGTAGATTCTCGATAAATTTTCACTAATCAAGATCATTATTAGTAAGTGAAAATTGTGTTTTTCAGAAGAGCCGATAAATGAAGCTCTTCTCTTTTGAGAGCTCATCTCCTTCCTCCTTCATTCAAGCTTTCGACTTTATTAACCTCCTCGACCAATCTCTGACCCATTTTTAGCCGAATTTTAAAAAAAAATGATGGCTATTGTGTCCGACCCTGATTTAGAAGGAGAAGGGGGGGGGAGAAAAGTTCCGACCCCATTTTTTGACGTTTGGGACCAAAAGATGACGATCTGTCACATGTCACATATTTATATATATATTTATTTATTAGTAATTTTCCCGCTACTTTTGGGACTCTGGCGGAGAGTTCAATGGGTCGAATTCGGTCAAATTTGTTGTGTAGAGTCCCCTTGGGGTAGGAATGATGCAAAAAAAATTTCGGGGCCCCAACTCAAAATTGAGAATATGACCCCTTTTTGAGGGGGGTGCGAGGAAGCCCCAAAATCATGACATTTTTTGATACTTGCCCCAGAGATGAGAACCCTAATTACCTCCAACATATTCAAATTTCAGCTCCCCAAGTCATCCCCACCCCGTTTTAGGGACCAAAACGTGGATTTTGGGGTCATTTTTTTCACGTTAATCAGGCTACAGACCCCCAAATGGGGATGGGGCGCGCCAATTTTCATCATAGATCGAGTTCGTGCCCCTGATGTGCCTTTTGTACGTTTCAACTTTTGGGCCCCCTTTGACCTCTGTCCAGGGTCAAAAATCAAAAAATTTCACGATTTTTCACGTTTTTTCTCGGTTCCCGGTACGTTGATCAGCCTGCAGCCCAAACCAAATGACCTTGGAAGCCAAAATTTGGTGTTTATGATCGGTAAGGGTCACTGAGGTGCCTTTTGTGGTTTTTGACCCTTGAGCCCCAAAATTGGGGGTGGGCCCTTTTTGTGGGGGGCTCTAAAGGAGCCCCAATGTGACAAAATGATTTGAAATTTCTACCAACAACAGTGACTTTGATTGTCTCCACTGTATTCAAATTTCAGCTTTCCAAGTTGATTGGGCTACAGTCCCTCCAAATGGAGGTAGGGAGTCCAAAATTTCATAGTAGTTTGAGTTCATGCTCCTGATGTGCCTTTTGTAGGTTGTGACCTTTAAACCCCTTTTGAATTTGATACAGGGTCAAAAATCAATATTTTTCAAGTTTTAACCTGTCTTTTCTGATGCGTTGAACAGCCTACAGCCCAAACCAAAAGACCTAAAAGGTCGAAATTCGGGATGTAGTGTCAGTAAAGGTCACTGGTGTACCTTTTGGGGGTTTTCGAGTTTTGAGCCTCCTCGTACAGAGTCAAATTAGAGAGTAAAAAAAGCTTAAAACTCATGGCTTGAGCCAAATTTTTAACTAAGCGGCGTTGAAACAAGTAAGTGGTACTGATTGGAACGTGATATTCAGTTTTTTCTATGAACGGATCCATCTCTCACAATTTGAAAATTTTTAAAATTTTGTTTTCACTATAATTATTTGTCCACCGTAGTGGCGTAATATTTTTTTTTCTTCCAAAATTAAAGACAGCTATAGATGCATTGCTCACTACAGTCTTCCATCATTCTAAATGTGATCTAAATGTTCATTTTAACCATTTTTTTTGTATGACCCTTCCTTTGCCCAAAAATGCTGGTTTAATTTCAAACAATTGACACCACAACTTAAAAGTGAAAAAAATGTCTAAATGCAGACGTTCTTTGAAACTTTATTGAATAATTGGAATTGCTTGACATTTTTATTTTGTTTCCCTTGTAAAGTTTGTGTTTTACAAGTTTTGGATTTTTCGAGGTGGGGGGGGGGGATATTATGGAATTTTCACTATAATATCCACCGTCGTGGACAAAAGTCGCCCCCTCTCCCCCTGTGTGGGGTTTCCTGCTTGTCCAACTATACAGATGTTGTCTCCTACATCATACAATATTTTTTCAAAAAATTATTTACTGCATGATGAAAAATCTAAAAAATTACTAGCGAATGTTCGGCGTATTTTGAGAATGACCCAGGTATTATTTGTATTCGTGTTAAATCTGACTTTGTGAATAAATTTTGTATATTTAAATTTGTTCCCAAAAAATTTGAGAAAGTTTTCATTCTCGAGAACAAAGAAAGTTTTTTCTTAAAAATAAAATTGATTTCCAGAAATATTTTTCAAAAAATGAGATTTTTTTCTCTAAAAATAAGACATTTATTTCCTAGAAAAAAACAGAATTTTTTTCTACATAAAAATTGAAAGATTTCTACTCGAAAAAAATTGGAAAAAAATTCCAAGATCAAAATTTTTTATTTCACATAAATTGAGAAATTTTTTAAATAAGATAACTGGTTAATGGAAACACCATGGGACAGGGAGATTCCACCGTCAAATTTACACTTATTTTTAAACAACAAAAGCATTACTTAACCCCCTCATCAAAAAACTAGCAGATTTAAAAAAGCTCGAGAGCTCAAATTTCGAAACGAGAGTTACAGTATACATCTGTTCATGGAAACCTATTAGGTAAGTTCGTTTATCATCTTTCAATTACCCACAATGAAACCAATCAACGCTCCTTTGGTCGGAGCTACCCTTCTCGCTGTCATATCACGAAACCATCCCACACGTAATTGTTTCTTTCAACGCCTCCCCCGCACCTCAGCTCGTCACAAATTTCGAAAATAATAGCATCACAATACCCAGCATCTCGTTGCTTTTGCTATATTGACAATCCTCGCAAACGCATCGCCTACACTTGTCGCATATACGCTCGCGAGAAAGAGATTATAAAGCGAAATAATACAATTTGTCGTCGACTCGACTCGACTCGGAGCTGGAGGCAGCTAGAGCTACGGCGGCATCCATCTTTTCGCTCTTGCCGTCGTGAGTGACGCGACGCGACGATCCGAACCGTGCGCCGTGTTTAAAAGTAATTCGAGAGTATATATTTTAAGGAGCTTTATAGATGAGAAGCTTTTGTTTTAATTTTCGCGTAGTAGTCGTTACCCCGGAAATTAGTTACGCGCGACGGAACCTCGTCAACCCGGGCTGCGAGGCGGAGTGGAGGCGCACGCTGAATATATATACGATGACGATAAAAAGCCATAATACACACATACTCTTTCTTGCTCGCGTAGTTTGACGACCGAGCTAACGTATCGTCGTATAAATATGCGCGATATAGTCGACGAATTAATCATCTTTCCATATTGTAATTTCGTTATCGCGTAACGTACTATTTATAGTACGTATGCTAGAAAAAACACCAACAACGAGAGAGCTGGCTCGCTACCACCAGCGAACGCAACTTTTTGAAAAGTAAAATTGATGATATACAAGTGTCGAGATTTATTATACTACATGCTACGTACAGTACATGGCTGTGATGAGAAAATACAAGCGAGAATATGTCGCCAGGCCAGGCCAGGCCAACAGAACGTCATATAGGATGTAACTAATTCTACTGTAAGAACTTTCTTATGGAAGATGACGAGACGATGACTTCGAACTCCTACAACAAGGAAATGGAAACCCTCGCGTAACAAAGTTGAAAAAAATTGCATTCTGTAAGTACGTACGAAAGCTCGAATTGAAGACCATATGCCACAATTATCCAGTCAAGTACTCGCACAGAGCAGCTCGACCAATGTGATCAATACGAGTACAATAAACCAACAACGAAACGTAACGACGATGACTTGGCACATTTTTTCCTTCTTGGTTTGTTTCATTTCCACCATATTTGGTGCCTCAATATACGAATACTGACGTGAATCGATGTGATACTTAGGACGAGTGAGGAGTGAGGAGTGAGGACCCAGCACAGGGTGAGGGAAGCAGACACAATACAGAGTATGAGAAACTTAACGCAAGTAGATCAACCTAAGACCACGCGTGACTATCCTTAAAATGATAATTGAGCACATTATGATGATTTTCAACATTATGAACTTCGAGGAGAATAATCATGCTAAAATTCATGGGTCACGTAGATATTTCAATAAAATGAAACGATTTTCGAACGAAAAAGTAAGAATTTTCAAATCTTTAGAATTGCAATAATATCTATTTCCTCGAGATGAGTTGTGATATGGGTCACTTGGGTGTTCGATTGGATGTGGGGTGAAAAAATATCCAAAATTCAGCATTTAATTGTGATTTTCATGCTTTTTAGTGAAAATTAAGTAAGCAAATTTTAGTTTTTCGATTTTTCATGATTTATGTATTAATTTCGTCAATTTTCTAGTAACTATTTAAGTTCAAATTTCCATCTTCTTCAATTATGATTTTTTTTTTTGTTTTTTATTAATTCTTTCAATCATCATAATTTTTTCACTTTTTGTGAATTTCTCAATCATTTGGATTTTTTAAAAAATGATTTTCTAATTTAGGCAATTTTTTAACACCTTCACAAATTTTATACTTCTTTAATTTATGTATTTTTTAAACACATTCGACCTCACCTTTTCTTCACATTATTGAATTTCTCAACATCGTACTTGGCAAGTTTTCTTTATTTATTTATTTTTTCAATTTTAATTTTGTCTGTTTTTTCAAACATACTTAAATGTTTCAAAAATATTTTCATTCTCTTTGAATTTGTCGACTGCTAGAAATTTTTAACTTTTACACGATTTCTTGTGATTATCAATTATCATCAAATTTCCAATATTTATTTCAAAAATAATAATATTATTTTTTGTTTTATATTGTTCCGAATGAATTTTTTCATACCTTCAAATTATAACCCAATTCTTCTCAAATTTTTCGAATATTTCAATTTTTAATTTCTTATGAGGTGTGGTATAGTCTGGTCAAAATTCAAAATTACCTAATTCGAATTTTTTCCAAGTCCCAATGGGGCATTTTCGGTTATATTTGTCCTCTTACCCGTGAGAGAATATTCTTGATAGAAATGCGATCGTATGAGAAGTTGAATTTTTGTTACGTTTCTGATACCGAATAAGAATAATTCGAATTTTGTTTTTTTTTAGTTTGAATATATTGAGTTTTATTTGGATGGTGTTATAATTCAATTTTGCAAGTAATTTGAGTTGAATTCGATATAGCAAGTAATTGCTCAGAATATGGAGTAGTTGAGTCCAAGGGCACTCTCACCTAAGAGATCGATATGGGTTGATTACCCGACTCCCCTTCATCGGATCTGGGCACTTCGTTGGTCGTAATTGTACATACGTGAGTAATTTTAATTTATAAGTTAGTTACAACATGATCGCATTATCGATCAAAAATTCTTCGTACAATAGTGTAATATATGATCTTCTCTAAGATCTAATCGATTGAATACTAGTTCAAAATTTGACATGATCGCCTCGCGATCCAGTTAGAAAAGTGCTAATCTAAATTAGAATTTTCGGCTAATTCAAATAGGCTATGCCTATGCAAAAATCAGTTTAAAAAAGATCGATAGGTATCATACCTATTTTGTACATAATGTACATAGAAATTTTTGGATATACTTGAGTGAGCTAGCTTAGACTATTATGTTGTGTAGGTGGGTTTGTTTCCTTCCTATTTTTTCCCATGTAAAATTCCTACGACTCTACTTATCCAGTACAACTTTTCTATATACTTATTTCCCATGTTGAATTCTACCAACCCTCGAAATCCTTAAAAAATAATTTTTTTCTAAAGCCTACTACACCACAGAGGTACCTATTTTAAAAATCAATTACCTAATTTTTCAAATCTTCATGTTTTTATTTAACAATATTTCATTAATTATTATCATAATTCCTCCAATTTCTATGAACTTTCCAATTTTTCTCAAGTTTTTTCTAATTTTTTACATAGACACATCTACTTAAAAACCTCCCATTTCTCATGATTTCCCTGCAATCCTGCCAAATTTATTTATATTTTATAAACCCCTGAATTTTTTTAAATTTGTAATTTCTTCCAATTTTTCTAGTTCAATGGCATAATACTTTTTTAGAAATTTCCTCATATCCTCATGTGTTCAACTTGAAGATGATGATCGGAGTTTTACGTGTTGTAGCAATCTTGGTAACTGGTAACACTGGTATTGAACATTGTAATAGGCAAATTGTATGTGGTAATTGAAACTAAATAAATCGTTCGTTTTGGTAACGTTGAACGTTGCATATTGTCGTTATTTTCTCTCTCGCATATAACATTCCGAAAATTCGCGAATGGAAATATGGATTATGGAGTAATTTCTTCGACACGTATTTCCTATTTAAGTAAGTAATTTTTTATGCTTATAGTATCTTCATAATGTTGCATAATTTTCACAACCAGCAAATGCTTTGATTTTATAATTTATTTGACTCTTTTTTCAATATCGATTTTTACGAAATTTTTCAACAATTTAAAAAATATATATTTTTTAGGTTTTTTTTTTTCGTTCTGATTTTGTGTAAACCTTATTAAATTTTATCAAAGTTTTTTCAACAAATTTTAAAAAATCAGGCAAAAATCGTCAGGGAAAAAATCTAAAAAAGAATTTCTACAAAATCATACAAAATGAAAAAAAATCTGAAAAATCAGTTCACAAACAAAATGTCGTGAAAATAAAAGAATTTTAATTGTTTTTGACGAAAATTTTTAAAAAATTTTTGGGAGTAGGTACCTCATAGAAATATTTTTCATTACCTACATAGATATTATTAGGAAAAAATGTACTTTATCGTTTTTTTTTTTGGAATAAGAACTCTAATTTTTTAGATTAGTCTCATGTTTTCTGGATTCTGGAATTGGGTAGAATTTTTTCATTTTTTTTGGAAAACATAATTTATTTTATTTTATTTTATTTTTTTATTCAACTATTCATCTCGTTAATGGCAACTGATTTCTGTTTATTTTTTTTTTTTTAGGGAAAAAGCTTTAATGCTGCGAGTTGGAGATTTTTTTTATCCCTTCAAGAAAATATTTTCCACTGCACGTCAGACAATATTTCAGAAATGTTCACACAAAATTTTCAGTGAAATAATGTCACCGATTTCTAAAAAATTTGTATTTTAATGACTGACAGCCAATTCCTTTTATTTAAAAAATATATATTTTTTTAGATGATTCAAAAATCAATCTATTTTTTTAATTATTTTTTTTAAATCGGGCATTTTTCAATTTTTTGAGAAAATAAGACAATTGATTCTTTTGCAGGGGAAAAAATCATTAAATTTTTTGGGGATAATCATTGATTTTTTCGGAAAAACATAAACTCGGTTTTATGGGAAGCAAGCGATCAATTTCCTTGTGGAAGAGAATCATTCAATTATTTGACAAAAACGATTCTTTTTTTTTTGGGGGGGGGGGGCTCTCCTATTTCTCAAATTGATTCGTAATCGTAGGTATATTTCGTAAATTTTTACGAGAATCTAAAGTGGCCGTGGTAAGTTTTCCTTTATAATTATCTTAAAATAGAAAAACTATTCGTAATTACACCCACATCACTTGGCACATCGTAGAGATCGAAATTAAACACCACCATCGACGCCCCCGTCAATGTTTTTTGCCCTCACGCCTCCACTTAACGCGATACTAGTCTTACAAAAAGAGACCAGCCACGCTGCGACCGAGAATGGATAGCAAAATGATTCGAATGAGGAAGAGAAACACAGCTTATGGTAAAAGTGAGAGAGAGCAAGAGACGATTTGGAACACGCACCATATATACGAGTACAACCTAAAGTACAGAAATGATTAAATTTTTGCGGTTTGCAATAACTACGTTCAATGTTCAAATATTAAATATCGATTACACAGGTGGGAGAATTTGTGGTTTTACAAAAAGGGACTGTATAGATTGGAGGAGGCGAAGGAGGCCGCCACATAGAAGGGGACGCTGACGAAGTGCGGAGCATCACGACGACGTATACCGTTTTAATTATTCCGCCGGCGAATATACAAAAAGGTATACTCGTAGGTTCGAATTCGAAGTTCGAACCAGAACCCATGTAATATGCGATCAAACTGACCAGGGGGATTGCTGGAAATATATGAAAGGGACGTACAAATCCAACGATTGGGCACTTTTTCATGTTTCTATGGTGTGTTTTTTTTTCAACGTCCTATATGTTGTTTCATTATCGTAATTGTACATTTTTCCAGATTCGAGTGTTTTCTTTTTTTTTTTTTTTGCAAAAAAAAAAAAAAAAAAAAAAAGTGAGAAGAAATTTAAGAAACAAACTAAATACATAAATTAAAATCAACAAAAAAATTGACTACGGTAGGACGTTTTTTCATTTTTGAAGAATATGCCACAACTTTCACCTCCGATCGGGAAACTGATGGCTGGGATCGATTTTCCTGGCCCGAATATCCCTCCTAGACACCGCACACGTCGATCTGAGACGCCACAAGAAAACAGGAGAATTGCAATAAAGCAGAAGTTATCTTCGTTTTAATACTCAAAGATTCATTGAGAAACTCAGATCTAGGTTGGACAGAACCCACATTACTTGGTCGGCTTATGACTCCGTTAATAATTTCGTGTTTACAAAGTGAGTGGCTTTTCAGTTATTTAGTTGATTGTTTTTGTTACCTAAAATATTTCAGTCATTAAAACTGCTTCATTTACTTATAAATTTTAGGCTAAAATCGATCGATCCGGCTTTTGTAATTCCGACTACTCATTCTAATCGCATGCATCCCGTTGACGACTCAAGCTCTTCAGATAGTGCTGTATCAGAAACAGACTCCGATGATGGTGAGTTTGAAGTTTATGCATTAGAATTTAGATTAATATTGTCGTTAATCTAATCTTATAAAATTCCTGTAACACTGGCCTTGATTTTTGTTGTAGATCGCATGTCGTCGGCGGAAATCACCAAGTGGTTAGATTCGTTGATGGAGCATATTCGCTCAATATTGAATACATTGCCGAATGAAGGATGAACCAATTTTTTAGTCTCTTTAGCCGATGTTTTACATCTCTCTGCTAAGAAAAGATCCCGATTAGGGATTTTATAATTCCTTCCTATGCCGTCAAATCAACGAAGAATGCCAACCATAATTTTCCTTCCTCTCTTCTTCATCCCACCATCTTCGTAACATTCGACCAAAACCTTTGGATAAAATCACTCCACTACTTTCTTACCCAATAGGCCAATACCCACTGATAATGAGTACTAACAAGGGAACCTCGCCAACTCGTCACCTCCGATTGAGCTAAAATTTGGCTCACTGAAAGAGCATGCCACCCAGACCTCACAACCAAATTTTTAGCTGTCGAAGTTGATTTTTCGATTTTTGACAAATTTTTAAAAATGGCTAAAAACGCATCCAAAAAAACATTTTTTGAAAGAAAAAAAAAATTGTGAATTTCAAGATAGAATCCTGAAAATCGGTTTGTATACTAAAGTCGACCTCCCGAGTCGATTGGCACCATTTTCGAAGCGATCTGGAGCCTCCAAAAAAAGTTGACTTTTCTCCAGCATACTGGAATCTCTCCAGACGGCAAAAGTCAACATTTTCTGGAGGCTCCAGATCGCTTAGAAAATGGTGCCAATCTACTCGGGGGGTCGACTTCAGGGAGTAGACAAAGTTTCGGGTGATATGCTGGAGAAATTAATTTTTTGGAAATTTTTAAAAAATGCAGAATTTTTGAGTTGTCAAAAAAAACACGTGCGAACTGGTCACCTCGGATTTTGGATTCAACTACGTCAATCGATAGATGGCATCATACTAACGCTAGGATTAAATTTTCAGCTGCCGAAGTTAATTACAGCGCCGTCTGGAGCTATTCCAGTACGCTGGAGAAAAGTCAACTTTTCCCAGAGGCTCCAGATCGCTTAGAAAATGGTGCTAATCGACTCGGAAGGTCGACTTTAGTATACAAACCGATTTTCAGGATTCTATCTTGAAATCCACGATTTTTTTTTTCAAAAAATGTTTTTTTGGAGGCGTTTTTAGCCATTTTTAAAAATTTGTCAAAAACCGAAAAATCACCTTCGACAGCTAAAAATTTGGTTGTGAGGTCTGGGTGGCATGCTCTTCCAGTGATCCAAATTTCAGCTCAATCGGAGTTGACAAGCTGGCGAGGTTCCCTTGTAAGTATACGTTTAGTTCACCAGCTTTCCAAAGAATTTTGCCAAAAGAACCAAACCCAGTCCACCATCTCGATAATCGTAAATCGATAAAATTCCTCGTATCGAACCAGCGATCCAGTTCGCTTAAAAGATCGAAGAGCGATCGTGAGTACGGTACCTGGAGCAAAAACACATCGTAAAAATGCTCAGCAGTCTACGCCATCGGCGAGCTCATCTATGGTATGCGACACAGCTCAGCATCCCATAGGCTACTCGACGATACCAAACCTGGATCATGCATTTGCAAATCGATTCAAGACTCATGCGAAGGCAATTGAACTTCACGCACAGAAACTTACTATTCACGCCAACCATGTGGCGACAATCTCGTAAGATCACAAAAATTCGACCAGAGCGAGAGAGACGGATACTCGCACAAACATTTTCAAAGCGAGGAACTGACCAAGAACCAGTTACACGTTGTGTACGTTTGTTTTTTTTCGCCTCTCTGCCTTTCTTTCAGCTTGTACTATACGTATGGAGTATTGGCCTCTTCCTGCGCGTATATAAGGATTGAAAACAGATACGCCGATAGGGCAGGGCGAGGCGGGAGAGAAATAAGAACGAAAAACACGCATACTATAAACGGTTACGACGTAGCATAGCCGCAGAATAGAAGGGCTGAAAGAGAACTCGCTGCGCCGGCAACCGACGATGGCGATGGCGCGCATTAACTAGCCGTAAACCGGTTCGTCGCCGCGCCAGTTATGCCAGCGTATAATGTACGTACGTATGTTTGTAAGAGAATCGAACGGAATGCGCTTGGCTTTTTTTTTACGCGCGTACCAGACGTTTCGAAATGGTTTTTTTGTACCTTTTCCGGCACAGTAATACTTCCTTCCTTCTTTGATCTTGCGAGGATTGCAATATGGTGGAAAAAAGTTGGCTCGATCAGAAATTAAGTTCGATGGGTACGTAGATGGAATTTCAAATTACTGTCGAGCACTTGAGCAGAAAAAAATGTCAAGCTTCAAATTGAATTTTTGCATGGACTGTGAATTTTACAAATTAATACGTATTTACGTAGATGCAGTTTTCTCCCAAATTTTTCACTGCTTTGTTTTTCAAATATTGCCAAAAAAAAATCAAAGTTGGAAATTGAATTTTTGATGACGTTTTTAAAAACACCGAATTAGCGAATTCTTTCGAGTAGTTTATCTCAATCCGTATTTTACGTACCTAATAATGATTTTTTTCATATACAGATCATATTCCATCTTTAGGATAATTTTTTTTCAAGTAAGTTGAAAATTAAATTTTTGGCAAACGGATCAAGTAATAATAATAATAAAAAAAAGTAGTATGGTACTAAGCACGTTTCTCTCCAGGTAGCATTACTTCATTTTTCTCTCAAATATGTATTAACAAGGTAAAACTTTAATTTTTAGCACAGATTTGGAAAATGCGAAATTACGTCTTCCTAAATGTCTCATTAACTGTTTTTTAAAGAGAACTTTTCGATATTTTCATAAAATATTTTCTTAATTAATTACTGATTATTTTTCTGACATTTTTTTCTCCGAGACCCCCCCCCCCCCCCCAGACACTCAATTATTTTTGGGAAATTGGGAATCGATTTGAAAATCGAATTTTTGAAGTGCTGAAATAGAAGTGCGAAGGCTGCGGATTTTCAAAATAAATGCGTAGAGACTACACAATTTTTTTCTCAAAAGGTATCGATTACAAAAAAGATTTCAAATAGTAGGTATTTTGCACTCCACCTTTAAGTAAGCGTAATTATTTTTGCATCTACGAATTTCATTTGTGCAACTGCAAATTGTACATGCAACGCAATGTTGACCAGAATGACAATTGATAAGTAAAAAATTCTATCTTTGGACGATTTCTTCCAAGGTAATTTTTCTATCAATTGACCTGTAAATAAATTTTTTTTAAAACACAGTTTTTTGATTTTTGGGTAGTGCCACCTACATGGTACCTCGGGAACACCCCTAAAAAAAAGTGCAATTTGAGTTTCTATTACCACCCCGACCATTCACCTCATTGGGCTAACCCACATTTGAAAGCATTGGCTCAGACTTTTTTGCTAGTAAAACCTACTTCAGTCAGTTCTGAAAGGCTGCTTTCGGAGGCAGGAGGCGTATTAACGAATAAAAGGAATAGGCTCACTCCAGGAAGAGTTGATAAAACGTTATTTATAAAAAAAAATCTGTTGCAACCTTTTGGCAGGGGTTGAAATGGAGGCTGCGAAATTTTTAAATAAATGCGTAGATATTTTACAATTCTATTTTACAATTCTCCGCCCCCCCCCCCCTAAAAAAAGGTATCGTCATTAATTTTAGCATAATTATTATAAAAATGCTTTTACGATGATCAAAATGGAAAACAACCTAACGAAATTGGTAACGAAATTCCGATAGTTTGGTTTGTTCTTTTGTAATAGGTAAAGTATTCATTATCATTAAAAATGTTCAAGTTCGTCTATACGCGCTTATTGTTCGATAATAAATATTATGTCATGTCTAGTTATAAACCTGTGGTAAACAACTTGTATTATATTTGAATAATAAAATTGCCCCACCCCCAATTGTGGAGACTGGGATTCTGAAAAAAAAAACAATAGGTATGTGTTCCAATTCCAAACTTCGAAATTTCGTCAAGACATTTTATTTATATCTAATATTTGTTAAGAAATTTTTTCTTCTGACGATTTCTTCGAGATGATTTGACTATCGACCAATTTGAAAATTCAACTTTTTGGCTGAGGTTTAGATGAGGAGGGGAGGCTGCAAAGTTTTTCAATTAATGCGAAGATCTAGATGCATCCAATTTTTCTCCCAAAGGTATCATCAAATTATTATTTTTTTTTTAATTTTCTGAAGGAGAATTTCTCCGACGTATAATTATTTTCCTGTATTTTTGACATTTTTTCTGCAGGATAATTTTTCCACAAATCGTTGAATGATTTTTTTTTCAAAAAAATTTCAAGGATGATTTTTTTAAATAAATTGATGGGTTTCAATAATACGAACTTTTTTATACTTACATACTTAATTCTTTTTTCAGCTTGTGAGAAAGAATATTTTTAAATTTTTAAATCATCTTTTTTCAAGTTCAAGTGAGCTGATGATTTTTTAGAACATTTAAGGCTCACCAATTTCATAAATCGTCAACAAAAAGCTATTTCGAGCTATGTAAGTACATTTCTCCAATTTTTTAATTCAGGTAAAACAACAATTCTATTCATTTTTTTTTTCTCGAGAAACAAGCATTTTTTCAATAATTTTCTTGACATTCATTTTTTCATAGTACATTCTTTTGCAAAATTTTTATAGTAAACTGCAAAGGCCAGTTTTTTTGAAACTAAAATTTGATTTAAAAAGTCTGACAATATTGACAAACAGACTTCAAAAATTAGAAAAAACGACAATAATTCTCATAAAAAATGGCTAAAAATGGCTATCACTGCCGCCATAAAAAATATCCATCGTAGATACACGAGTTGTTCATTTTATAAGTTCCGCTGTTTTTTCAAAATTTTGTGAAATCTTAGAACATTTCGACGGTGTACAAATTGTATTCCGTTAAGATTTTCCATTAAGGAATATAGGTGAATTGCGTCCCAAAACCTGGTCCCATGTACGAATTGTGTCCCAAGCAGAAACTAGTCAAGTTCAATTGGGAGTAAGTAAGTGAAGAGGTAAATAGCATCCTTAAGGAACGTTCAAGGTTTGTCCAAAAATTTTCACTCAAATCTTCGTAATTGGTATTAGAGATGGAAGATGATATTTATCACATCTCTCCAGAACAGTACATATGTGTAATGCTGGGAAGTATTGCCAAGAGTAGCAACAAAAGGGCTGCCCTTTCCATCTAGCGTACTGCTTATAGAGAAGAATTGAACCATAAGACATGTCCAAAGCATACAAATTAGGTAATTGAAAAACGAATAATATTTCTTCCCGAGTTTTTTCAGGCTCCCCATTGAACGGACGGTACATAGGCAACCATAAGACCTTAGGAGTTTCGTCTCCTGTCAAATGCCATTTTTGAGGGCCCCCTTTTCCAATTAACCATGTCATTAAAATGATAAACCAGAACCAAGGAAACCAGTTCATTATCAGATACAACCTAATGGCGCGCACCCGGTAGGAATGTCTTGTTACCACAAATAACTGCCAAGGGAAAAACATGCTACAAATTCTGTGTCGCGTTGTTCGTATTACAAAAGCGAAAGGGTGTTAAATATTGGTAGGTGATTGGTGAATCCGAACTGTTATTTGACTCGTTTTTGAACCAGCATCCCCTTTCGGAGTTCTGGTTCGTAACCCACTGCCCTAACTTTTTAGTTCTTGGCTCTTACCGACACCCACCCATTTCTTCATTCAAAAACCCATTTCAATGCCTTTTTACTACGAGTAACTTGCGGGGTAGGAGCACCACTATCCATACCATATCGTTCTTCTTACAGAAACAAAAGGCATTAAATATTCACAGGTGAATCCAACTGATTACAGCTCGAGTTTTTATTTATTTTTGAACCAGCGTCTCCTTTCGGAGGTCTAGTTCGTTACCTACCAAGCTAACCTATTATCGGTTACCGACACCAACCCAAACCCACTTCTATATTCAAAAAACTTCACATATGCCTTGTTACTACAAGTAACTGAAGAGGGATTAGCACGCTATCTATTCCCAGTGGTTGGTATTATTAGGACGAAAGACAATAAATATTGACAGGTGAATCGAAACTGGTTACATCTTGCGATTTGACCTGTATTCGAACCAGCGTCCCCTTTCGGAGTCCTAGTTTATTACCTAATACCTTACTAAGCTAATCTGTTGGCTCTTACTGACTCCACCCTGCTTTTATAATAAAAAAATCACGATGAGGATACTCTCAAGTGAGCACAATAGTGTCAGGAGGTTATCAAGTCAACCTCCCAATGATATCCCTTGGGTAAAATTCCAACTGCTAAGGGTCTGTGAGGGCAATCTTCATTTCCTTGCTATCTTGAATGTGGTGAGCACTGGGCAATGCATAATTTCCCATAGTGGGGAGCTTGGGTCACAATTAGTACATGGTCCTATATTACACTACAAATAAGTACACGAGAAATGCAATTCATATGTTTTTTCACAAAAAAAAATATAGTTACTAATTCAGTACTATGACCTGTCGTGAAATTAGTGTTTGAAAATTTCCGTCATGATAAAACAAAGAAAAGGCGAAAAAAATTGAAAAAATGCAAGTTCAGGTACTCTTGAAAAATATATTTTTTAAACTTCCATGCTCAATGTTTGCCAAAATGTTTCTTTTGAAAGTAATTTTTAGCCGAATTTTTTTTTTCCAATGTTTCTGAACACAACTTTGAAAATGTACGCTTTTCCGTTCGATTTTTTTTTCCAAAAGACCAATTTTTTGATTTTTGACAATTTTATAGTGTTGTCAACCGTGCTGATTTATCCTCACTTTTGCGGCCTTTTTTGCGTATTTTCCAAATATTTCCACTATTTTGACTGAATAAGCGATCAAGGTGCAGATTCTTGAGAAATTCCATCTTATTTCGACTCAATTGACGAATATTAAAGAATTTTTTCACATTTTATTTGAAGAAATCTTCTTTTAAACAGGCTCGCTCAAAAATTTGAAGGTTACACCCCTCCTCTTCCAAAACACAAGTATTTCACATTGAATTTTATCAACTTTTTCAATTGCAACTTATTTTATTCTAAATATTAACTATAAAATACTTTAATAATAATAAACATTAAAAAATTTACGGATTTTGTCGAAATAAGTATTAAAAAAGTTGCGGAACCAAAACACCGTCCCACAGTGCGCCAGATGCGAATTTTAAGTGGTAAAAAATGGGAAAAAAAATTTTGGAATTGAGGTTTTTCACATATCACAATATTTGCTATACACCTTACTGATAATAGAACGGAGATTAGTTTCGGGAATGTGCGCGCGCGTGCGAATTTGTACGCCGATGAAGTTGCGCGCTTTTAACATGTTGCAATTCTGATCCAATGCATGGTGTATTGTTTGCTTCACAATTCGTAAACTATTGTCGTCACAAAAAATGCCATAGCATGAAAACCGTTCAGGAAAGTTAGCACTTTTCAATGGTTTAAAAATTTTTTCGATACCTTTTACCATTCTTTCTGTACAGTTGCTCAAAGTACACCTTGAAAAAAGTTTTATAAGTACATTCAAGGGCACATAAAAAAAAAAGTTCAAAATTGGTTAAAATGAAAACTACGTATGCTGAATAGTACTCTAAGGTGTGCTCTTTCACGTGATGCATAATTTTTTGCCGCCAGTTGCAGCTGAACCTATAATTCACTGTTTTAGTCTGAAAAACATGTATCAAACTGATCTGAAACAGGGAAAATGCCAGTTTTCAAAGCTTTGTAGCGTCCTCATTTTCGAAGATACACTAATTTTTCACATAACTGATTTTGTTTCCCTCAAAAAGTTACACATGTTTCATGTATTATTTGATGAAATTTTGCAATTTTTTCAAACCGCTGCCCCTTAAAAACCAAGATAGGCACTTGGTATACATAAAGTTTTTTGTTGGTGGCATTCAGTTATATCTAAATATTGAACAATGCACACATTTTCAAAACACTTTGTATTTTATCATTTTTGTTGAATTTTTTTCATATTTTAAGTTTTGACCCCCCCCCCTCAAGAGCCCATTTTGGGTCTGAGAAGAAAATGGTGACAGAAATTGAAATCAGCGAACTCGACTACCTACATTTTGATACCCATATCAAGATTTTTCCAAATTTTGATTTTTTACACCTCTCCCGGGGGCCCATTTTGGGTGTGAGGGCAAAACTGAGGTCAAAATCAAAATCAGCGCCTTCAAATACCCCTACTCCAAAATTTTGAAAATTTTATCTTGTTAACTTACGTCAGGATGATTTATTAGGTACCACTTGAAATTCGCAGTCCTTCGAAATTACTCACATTAGCGGTTCTGAAAACTGATAAGAGACAACTCTTATTCCTTGAAAATTCCTTATAGCAGAAAACCTCCCAAAAATGACTGAAAATAAAAACAGAGGGAGCATTTCAGCCAAAAAAAATTCACTCTCACGAAATCAAGCACAAAAAACACCCTGTTCGATACCAAAACAGCATACCTCCTCGGTTCACCCTCCTCACACATAAACCGAAATTATTTTCTATTTTAGAACCCGATACTCGACCGACGACGATATTCGTTCGAACGAGGATTAAATTTCCACCTACGTTTTGTATTTCTTTACCATTTTCACGAGGAAATACGCGGAGGGCAAAAGCAGTTCGAAAAATGGGCTACGAGATTCGATGCTGATTGAAAACTGATAGTTGTTTATTTTTCCATATACTCGCGCGTATACCTATATTACTTTATTTTTGGTAAACGTATCCTTTCTTATCGTGTTCTTTACCAACATTTACAACGTACATTTCTATACGTACAAAGTTACACACTAACACCTTTTTCGTATATGTAGTCAAAACTCATACGAGGAAACATTTGTTTAAAAGCATCGTGCTTTTCAAACTTTCTCACCAAGTCTTTATACTTTTCTTCTATCGCAAAAAAATCCCATTACTATTCCCTCGTGTTAGAAAGAGAGAGAAAATCATCGAACTTTACCACACTGTCATCAAGAATCCTCTTTCACAACACCTTATTCACAGATGCCAAAAAAACAACAAAAAAACAACAAAAAAAACATGGACGAATAATTCCTGCAGAATTTCATTTCCAGCATTTTTTCATCGAAATATCATCATTCAGGTTTCTGGGTACGGATCAATAAAAACATCAGAGGAAAATTCTCCAATTTTTAGGATTTTTTCTCTTAGGTATCACATGTGAAAATTTTCCAGCTCGTTTGAACCAGACGATGAAATATCGGACCAGAAAATGACAAGTCGTGGGGAAGAATAGCAAAAAATCCCAGAAAAGAAACTGAAAAAATTTTCTTTCGTCTAAAATCAAACATCCTCTGCCAGCACACCATATTCCAAATTCCCATCCGCGACAACGGAAACACATCTAGGCTTACAATACTCTTCGTACTACAAAAAAATATGAGAAGAGTGTCTGGACAAGGGGAATGCAAAGGCATTACAAACCACATACGCATTCCCGTGCCTACATCGATATTCTCAAAGATCTAAAACCTACAACATCTGAGTACGAGCATGCGAGTTCCACGCTGCAGTATTAATTTCTCATCTCATTCGTTATGTGAAAGTGAAAGAGCTTCGCGGAGGAAAAGAGTGAAACCCAGCGAGCTGCCTATGGGGCGACAATGACGTGCAAATGAAGAGACGCACGTGCACCGGTAATAATGACGGAATAATAATATTAGTTGGTTAGAGAGGAAATCTTCAAGACAAAAGGATTGCTCCCAAAAGGGGTATAAATCAAAAATTTCCTATTTCACCTGCCATTATGTTTGACACCGTTTCCTGCGAGGGTTATAAATCAGCGCATTTACATTACCTACTTAACAATTTAACAAGGCATTCGCCGACGCCGCCAGCCCCATCGGTACGCAGATTAGTATATGATTCATTAATAGGTATAACAAGTTACCTAGGTAGACAAGCGATGACTCGCTGGGTTAAAATTACGTCCTTTTCTGCGCCCGAGAGCGTTCTGTGGGGGTGAAGTTGTGATAAATTACGCCCTACATATTATTTTCTACTTTCACTTTGATAATTCTCAAAAAAACAACACATTTTTTGTAATTCTCAAGATGGGGAAATTTCCTCAAATCCAAAAACAAATATGTACCCCAAGCAATTTTCATTTTTGAAATAAATTATTTTCAATAGTTCGGTAAGTGCTCTTATTTCATAATATGAATAATATACTTATTCCAAAAAAATGAAAAAACCCTGAAAATTTTTTTTCTTTGAAAATTCTAAAAATCATTTTTTTTTTCATTTCCAACAATAATTTTGCAAAATATCAATTTTTTGAAATATTTCTCAAACTAAAAAAAAATACTAAAAACTTAAAAAAGATGTCAACTACTTAAAAATTGAACAAAAGTCTTGGATTTAAAAATTCTCAGCGGTATAGAAAATTTGAAAATTAAAAAAAAAAAAAAAATCAAAATTATTCAAATGAAAAATGTTTTGAAATCAACCAAAACTAGTAGGCAAGTAGTTCATGTTAATTTTTATACAAAAAATGTAGAATATTTCCAACATAAATGCAAAATTTAAAAAAAAATAGTAATTTTTTTCCAACATTAAATTTTTCTTTTTCAATTTTTAAAATATAATTTTTTGAAATAAGTGAGTCCAAGAAAGTTTTTTTTTGAGAATCATCAAATTTTTGAAACTAAATAATTATATACATATTTCATGAATGAATTTTGAAAAATTCTATTTTGATTTTTTCAGGTAGGAAACATTTCTGTTAATTTTCATTTCAGGAAATCTCTCCAAAAAATAATATTTTAGAAGTAGTAAGAACGAGAAAAGTTTATTTTCACTTTTAAAAAATAGTAACTCTAAATTGCGTACATTGTCGAAAAATTCGATTCTCGATTCAATGATATCTTACGAAAAAGCTTATTAATAAATTAATACTTTTTGGTTAAGTATTATTTTTGTTTTCAAGCCTTTATTTTTTATTATTATTATTTTTATTTTTATTTTTTTTGAAAAATCGCGAGGTCTCAAGATACTACTGAAAATTTAGTTAGAAGAGAAAAAAAAACAGCTAAAAACTTTGATAAGTTCACAAAAAAATGTCAAACTTCGAAATTTTTTTCATTATTTCCCCTTTTTTTTAATTAGGGAAAGTAGTAAGTAGTTTTGATACCACTTGAAATTCAGACGAGCGGCCAAGTTACCCCAAATCGAGTTGAACACTGAACATTGAAGATTCATGAAATTTTACAAAGTTCAACACTTACATAGATAATTAATATCCAAACTTGGAGGGGAAGGAAGGGTCAAATCGAAACTGTTGCAATAATCAAAATCATTCCTAGGTTTTCGAGGTACAACATTGGTTAGGAAATTTTTTCAATTAGATCACTCCCACTCCGTAGATGCTTATTCAAAATAATTACAGGAGAGGAGAAGAAGGGGCCAATTGAAAAATTCTCTCAACAAAAGTTGTAAATGGAAGTTCTAGAAATAATTTCGGGCTACAAATTCCGATTTGACCCCCCCCCCCCCCGCCCTTCTCTCTGATTTCACATAAAATTATTGTAGATACTTTTCAAAGTTGGAGAGCAGGGGTCTAATTAAAAAAAAATTCAAACCAAAGTTGTAGATTGAGGTTCTTAAAATTATTTTTGATATTTTGAAATTTTCGATTAGACCCCTCCTTCCCCTTCAATTACGAATAATACGACTTGGACTATTATAATGCTATTATTAATAAAAACTAGGGAAGGGAAGAGTCCAATTGAAAAAAATGTTCATACAAAAGTTGTAGCTTGAAGTCCTAGGGATAATTTTGGTCGTTACAAAAATTTCAATTCGACCCCTCACTTCCCCCTAATTTTGAATATCAAGTATCTATGTAGTGTTGGACTTGGTAAAATTTCATGAATGTTCACTGTTCGGTGTTCAGCTTGATTTGGGGTAACTTAGCCGCTCATAAAAGCAAAGGGGTAATTTTGCATGAAAAATACCACCACTCCGAATTCGATGGAACTCACACTCCATACGCTCAAATCCGTAGGTATTTTCTAGGCTCGATAAACGATACTGATCCTGGTCCACTTTCTTTTCATTACATTATATCTTAGGTCTAGCCCAGACATCGTAGACGTATTGAATTGGAAAGAAATGAAAGAAAAAACCTCCACAGTGATCGCAGCAGTAGTGGTCTACGTACGAGAGACGACCAAGACGACAATATCGTTTGGTTACTGTGTGAGAAGACGAAGATGAAGACGAGAGTAAAACCAACGTGAAAAAATATGTCAAGGTAGTCGGATATAGTAATTATACGTCGACCAAGACTATGGTATTTCTTTGGACTGGCCGCGGCTGGGCCACCCATTCACATAGGGATAGGAGTACTATCTGGTGGAGATGACCAGGCGACGAAGGGACGTACGCGGAGGTAATAGATAGTATTTTTTGAAAGCACGTTTTACCATTACCACGCACACGTATTACTCGAAGCGTAGTCTCTCTCTTTATTTTTATTACGTATATAAACACTAACAATATGTGAGACAATTTTCGGAACTACAAAATGTATTATGTGGATGGGACACAAAGCGTGGGTATACTCTCTCAGATGTACCTGTACCTCGACGTTATCTCCATAGTCCATTTATTTTTTATAATGAATTGATAATGAAGCGAGTAATGGAGATAAATACACATAGATCACAACCAGCCAAAACGAAGCATGTGTAAAGGTACAGACCTCGTCCTCCTTTACCCAGTCGTCTATATTGAATTTTTTTTTTTTTACTCGTTCGCTTTCGTTTCTTATTTCTCTTCTTACTCATGGTACTATGTGCTGCGGCTATGCACTGTTGTTCATTATCGACATACGCATACAACAAACCCACCACTTCGTCGGATACGCGTTGATGTAGAATTAATCGAATCGAATCTCTGGACCAAATGGCTACGCAAGGAGACGAGGCTCGGTGTTGACTCGGTGCGGCGGCGAGCTATTCGTAAAAGAAATGCAGGAAATTATACGTTGCCTAGGCAGGCCAAGTACATTGGTTTGAGCGATACTTGGATTTAAACGAGGTTCTCCAAAATTATATTATTTTCATTACAACTTATTGAATTTTTTCAAGGAAAATCCAAAAAACAAAACATCTTCGCCGAACATTCAACTAAAAAATTGTTTAAAAACGCAAAATCACCCACAGCAAAAAGAAATTCTTGTCAAGCATTGTTTTTCTAAACTGTGAATTTGCAAAAAATCAAAAATTCACTTTTTTTGAATTTTGCGATATTTTATAACTTTTACAAATTAGGTAGGTAAGTATTTACTAGGGTGGAATGATTTTGACTTTTTTTCGAAAATCGAAACAGCATACGGCACAAAAGTTGTGTTTTGGTGTCAAAATAACGTGTTAAAAATTTGAGCCCCCTCGGTCAATATTAACCCATGCTTCAGGGGGTCCAAAGTTTTCAAATTTCAGTGAAATTTCTCATATAATAAATTTTTTTTTTTTTTAAATTAACAATTTTTCAGAGGTCTAGTCGATGGTAGGGGTCCTCTTGGTGATCCAGAACCCGGCCATCCATCAAAAAATTGCATAAAAGTATAAACAGGGGTTTCCAAAATATCCAAATTATTGCATAATTACACCAAAATCAAGAAATGCGCGAATATTTTTATTTTATGAGATATGTTGCATATTTTGAGGTTTACATATTTGAAAATATCTTCAAAATGAAAGGGAAGTCCCATCACCACCACCCCTCAATAGAAAATGGGACATTTTGCTATGAAAACTTTGTCCTGTGTTTTTTAATGAAATTACTTATTTTACCTACTTTGTATTAGGGCAAAGTGAAAAAATTATCACTCTAATTACTATATGCATGAGAGCGGTTCATTTTGTGTTGAAAACATTCCATCAAAATATCAGACTCCTTCCTCAAAGGCGCAGGGCGTTAGGGATCCTCAAAGTGGGGTCAGTTTTGGAAAAACAACGTTTTCATGGCAAAATGTCTCATGTTCTATGGAGGGGTGGTGAGGATGGGGCTTCCCTTTCATTTTGAAGATATTTTCAAATAGGTAAACCTCAAAATATGCAACATATCTCATAAAATAAAAATATTCGCGCATTTCTTGATTTTGGTGTAATTATGCAAAAATGTGGATATTTTGGAAACCCCTGTTTATACTTTTATGCAATTTTTTGATGATGACCGGGTTCTGGGTCACCAAGAGGACCCCTACCATCGACTAGACCTCTGAAAAATTGTTAATTTAAAAAAAAAAAAAATTTATTATATGAGAAATTTTACTGAAATTTGAAAACTTTGGACCCCTGAAGCATGGGTTAATATTGACCGAGGGGGCTCAAATTTTTAACATGTTATTTTGACACCAAAACACAACTTTTGTGCCGTAGGCTGTTTCGATTTTCGAAAAAAAGTCAAAATCATTCCACCCTAGTATTTACTTACCATTTTTAAAAATTATTTTCATTTAAACTATTTTTTTATTGGAATATTTTTCCAATTAAATATTTTCATATTTTTAAACGTTTTTCAATTGTTTCTATTTGTTTAAATTTTGCAGATATTTAAAAATTTTACATAATTTTTTCAAGTCATTTTCCAATTGATATAACAACGTATTTTTAATTTAAAATCTCTTCAATTTTTATACCTACTATTATTTTTTTTTAATGGTTTTTATTGGAAAATTTTTTATCGTTAATGATTGAGAAAAATTGTTCAATTGAAGAGTTCTATTCCAAAGTGGCCTAAGTCAAAAAAATAAACTTTTCAGGAGACAAAAAAAAAACGTTTCACGTTCCCCCTTTGAGGCAATTTTTTTGAAATGAACTGAAATGTAATCTAGACTATTGTACCAACAATTCTTTGAAACTTTGGTCGAGAAATATTTTGAATTCTGGATGCCACGAGCCTTCAAAGTTGACAAGATCGTGACTTAGGCCACTTTGGAAGAACAAAATTGTCGAAATTCGCTAAAACTCCGGTCTACAGCCTAAATGAGATCGGATTTTCACCATTTATAATTATTCGTGGTATAATGCACATAGTCGATAACTGCTTTCAAAAAAAAAAATTTCCCCACTACTGAAACAGTAATCAGTATTTAAAGTTTTTTTTCATTTTTAAAAAACCAAAAAACGAGGTAATCATGGCAATAAAGGTAGCAAAAAAATAAGAAAAAAATGAAAAAAATAAGAAAAAAACAAAGGCAAGCAAAAAAGGCATATTTTCACTTTTTTTTTCTTTTTTTTAGAGAAAAAGGAAAAAAGAAAAAGTTACTAATAAAAAAAAATGATAATAAAATAAAAACAAATTTAAACGAAATAATTTATGATTTAAGCCACTTTGGAAGCCAAAATCTATGACTTGGGCCACTTTTGAAAAAAATAATTTTTTAAATCGCTGGTAACACTGTATCTTGATAGGTAGGATGACGGGAACACCGAGTTTTTGTAGGTACCACGTCATACTAACAGATGGTGTATCAAACTCATTTTCGTCAAAAGTTGACTTAGGCCACTTTGGAATAGAACTCTTCAATTGTACTAATTTTAATTTTTCTTCAACTTTACAGATTTTTCAAAAGCTAACTTATATAATTCTAATTTTTATAAATTTTTCATTTTTTTAAAATTTATTTGTTTTTTAAAGAGAATATACGCGGTAGTTTAGAATAAAAAAAACTGAGTAAGTTAAATTATAGCCAGTTTTTTTCTTTATTATTGGTAAATGGATGAAATTTTTTCAAGGAAAATCCAAAAATGAAACATCTTTCCTGAAAATTTAACAAAAAATTGTTGAATTTTTCTGAGAAAAGTAATAACGCAAAATTATGCACAGCAAAAAGAAATTCTTGCTAAGCATTACCTTTCTAAATTTATCGTGGATGTGGAGCACTAACGACACATTATAATTGAGAAGAATTTTCGAACCAATAGATGATAATTATGTACTTGAAAAAAGTGCAACTATTAAGGCGATTTGGGGTAATTGTGAACTGTTCAGTTTTTCAGTCACGTTTTCTCTTAGATAAGCGAGTGTATCGTCAAAATAAATCAAGTTATTTCAATTTTTTCTTTTCTTCATTATAATAATATAATGTTCTAATGTAGGTACTATGCACATACACGTAACGAAAATGAAAAAATGTACAACTTCGATCTATCATAGAAGAGATCTAAAACTTCCAATTCGACTTCAAATTTCTCATAGCAAATTATCTCACGAATATCTTTATTCTATAATTCTCCCCGACGTGTTTGTCCTACTTGTAATACTTTTCTTACCACTGATCATATTCTTTTTTCATGTACTAAATATTCTCACTTTCGTAATTTATATAACATTAATCTACGTAAAAAATATTTATTTAACTTGGAAAATTTTTCAAAAGTAATTAATTTTATAAAATCTATTAATATCATTAACTGTATATTCGTCGCTACATACCTAGCTTTCTAAGCTGATACAGCGACATTAAATAAACCATCTAAAAAAAAAATTAATTATGTTTGAAACATTTTTCAATTGGACCCTCCCTCCCTTCCTTCTAATTTCGAATATGAAGTATCTAAGTAGTTTTGGGCGAGATTGCATAAATCAAGAATTATTTCTAGGACCTCAATTTACTATAATTCTTGATTGAAAAATTTTTCATTCAGACCGTTCCTTCCCTCCAAGTTTGAATATCAATATCTTCGTAGTAATAGGAAAAATTGGGAGGAAAAGGGTCAAATCGAAATTTTTGTAATAAGCAAAATCATTTCTAGAACATCTATAACTTTTGTTTTTTTGAAAAATTTTCCAATTAAGACTCTCCCATTTTTCCTCCCATTTTGAATATTAACTTCATGTTTACAATTACTCCCGAGTACGTAAGTTTTTTCTTTTCAATTTACAATTTTTTCTTTTCGTGGTCTTCTTCAGTTTCCAAGTTGTAATTTTATTTGAACATTTCAATTAATTTTCTAATCACGTAGCACTATCCAATAGTGACAAAAACTGCATTTATTTCAAAAGTGACCCTACATGGTGTCTAACAAAATCTCAAAACCAAAAGGCAGGACTTTTGCAGGACTTTCGCAGGAGTTCAGTATGAATTTTGCAGGAGTTTTTTCTAACAGTGTCCGTTCAAAATATGCCCCCCCCCCAAAAAAAAAAAGCAGGGCATTTAACCTAATTTTGCCAAAAAGCAAGACTTTTGCAGGACTTTTGAGAAAAAAGCAGGACTTTTGCAGGTTTTGCAGGTTGTTAGACACCATGCCCTACTTTGAGGGTTCCTAGCTCCACTCCCCCGAGAGGTAGAAAGCTCAATTTTTGGGGGAGGTTCTCAACTCAAAGTAAACCACCTCTGTGAGTTTGTTCGAAATCCGAGGTATGATTTTTTTTTTAAATCCACCCTAATAACTACAATTCGTATGCTTTTTATTTGCAGATCGTACCTATGGAACCAAATACTTGATGTAAAGCTGGTTGACTATTCAAGTGTACATGAATGTAGGTACTCGATGACATCATTAATTATTACTCACGCAGGTACACACCTACTTTTATTTCAATCGAATAAATGTTTGGAAAAAAGTGCAGTTATATTGTCGTCGCTGCGGTCACACTGGACTTGCAAAACGCGAGAAGCATCCGCTTCTGTATTTCTTCTCTCCATTTCGTCTTTCAAAATGGTTAATTGGTGTGGCTGCCAGTTGCCAGTATGAGGCTGCCATGCCGATGCTTTGGGAAGATGACCGCGTACAAAATTGTACGCAGCAGTTTGCCAGAGACCCCGCAGCGCCCCTCGAGAGTTGTGGGAATTTACACGGGCCAGTGGTTGGTATGAATAAAAAATGTTAGGTGAATGGAAAGAATGAGTTGTTGTGGCCGGGCCGAATGAAGAACGATGCGGTACGATTATCGCGCCGCGATGTCGAATCTGATGCTTTTTCTCGCGAATGATGGACTACTTTGATAATCAAATACCGATAGATTTTTACGACCAAGGAAATACGCACCTGGGTACGAGTATTTTAGTACCATATTTTATATCGATAACCATCGAGTTCGGTTATGAATAGAATTTCACCATTTTTTGAACAAGAAAATTTCTCAATTCTTCTGAGAAAAAAAATCTCATTGTTTTTGAAGAGGAAAAAAATTCGTCTATTTCTATTTTTTGGGGTAAAATCAATAATTTGAAAAATGAATCTCCAAATGAAAGTGAAAATGAAGGCGGTAATGTTCGCGAAATTCTCGCTAGTGATGTTCGCGATACAAAGATGCGATTCTCGATCGCTTCACTACAGATCAATAGGCGAATATATTGGTTTGTAGGTGATTTGTAGCTCAAGTCACGATTATTTGACTGATTGTCGATCCGTGTGGTTTTCTAATCGAAGTATACGAGTGAAGCCGCCATCTCTGTACATCGGACGATTCAATTCTATATACAGTAGGTACTTCTTTGTTGATCGTTGATTTTGTGAGATTACATAAATAACAAAATTATAAAGTAAATTTGTTTTGAAAATTTTATATCGAGAACCATCGAGTTCGGTTAGGAATAGAATTTCACCATTTTATGAACAAGCAAAATTTCTCAATTCTTTTGAGAAAAAAAACCTCAATGTTTTTGAAGAGGAAAAAAATTCCTCTATTTCTATTTTTTGGGGAAAAATTAATAATTTGAAAAGTGAATCTCCAAATGAAAGTGAAAACGAAGGCAATAATGTTCGCGATGCAAAGATGCGATTCTCAATTGCTTCACTAAAGATCAATTGGCGAATTTATTAGTTTGTAGGTGATTTGTAGATCAAGTGACGATTATTTGACTGATTGTCGATTCGTGTGGTTTTTTAATCGAAGTATACCAGTGAAGCAGCCATCTCTGTCCATCGGTAGCGTATACTGGGCCGATATTTTCGATATAATTCTGTATATAGAGTAGGTACTTTTTTGTTGATCGTTGATTTTGTGAGATTACATAAATAATAAATTATGAAGAAAATTTGTTTTGAAAATTAAATTAAAAATATAAAAATACTTTTATACGAGGAAATCGTAGGCATATAGGCGAACAGGACAAGACTCAAGAGGGATATCTTAGGTGAAAAGTCTAGAAACATACGAAAAAATTCCATTTTCGTCTTCTCGCAAATTAACCCACAATTCGCGAACCCCTTTAGCTCGCAGGCTAGGCGAGCTTTTTACAAAACAAACCTCGTCTCGACGTACTCATAATTTCCGGCCAACGTGCTCGTTTCAGCTCCGCAGAGGAGGGGCAGAGGTGACGGGAAGCAGTGACCTTATTCAAAGCTGTTAAAACATTCACCGAGCTTTTTCGGTGCGCGGCTATCGAACGCCTTATTTATTATTTAAGGCAAACTGCTGAAGAGACCGCATGAAATTACTACTCTAGTCGGCGACTCTCTTCTGGTTGTCGACTCTGCAGAGAGAAATACCCCTTCGTACTAAAATTTTACGTTTTTTCTTTCTCCATCAACGGATATTCTCTAAGCGACACTACCTCCCCTCCTACCCGGCATGATGACGATGACCTTTTTCGTTCATCTCTCTTATTCCCATTTGGTGTCGTTGTCTTTCATGTTTAGAAGACCTTTATGAGGAGGGTAGAAACTTCCACTTTCTAAGACAAAAAAAAAAAAATAAAAAAAAAAATACATAGTTCATCACTACGGCCCGAACGAAAACGATTCAACGTAAAAGTACAGAGGTAAGTTAGTTTCCTTCAATTTACATTGCATTTTTTTTTTTGGAAAATTTGCAATATGTATCTGCAGATTGGTGGAGGGATGTAATATTCGCTGACGACTCGAAATTCAATGTCTTTGGACCCGATGGTCGTCAAGTAGTGTGGAGAAAGCCGAATTACAGGGCACGAATCTAAGAATAATGCATTCGATTTCCCATCAAAAAATACAATGAAAAATAATATCGATCATGAACATATCATCGTAAAAAAAGACAGCAAAGTACTGAAAAAAGCTTCCCCTTGATAAATTTCGAGGAAGGTAATATCATTGATGTGTATTTTTTTCCTCGCTGTAATTCCTTCACTTTGATAGATAGGAATCCCAATGTAATTCAAACTTTTTTTGCTTTTTCGAAATTACATCCACTGGCAGTGTAAGAAACATATTTGAATTCAGTTTTGCCAACTAATTAATTTTCCAAAATTCGTATCACCATCATTTTCAAACTAAGGCAAACAATCTCAATAATAAGAAATGTTTTAATATTTCAGTACTATCTACAAAAATACCCTATCCAGTCTTGTTACGTTTTCAGGTGAAAAGAAAGTGTACAAATTTTGGTCAAAAATTATTAATTTTTTCATGGCTCATATACCTAACTCAAAGTTATCAAAAATCTTAAAAATTCAGAAAATCGAAAAAAAAGTTAAAAAATTACTTTCATTGAAAATGGATTAGGTAAATTATTGATGATAACAAAATTCAAAAAAATTCTTATGTTGAAAAAATTTTGCTACAAGGTGTTTTGAGATCTTACTTTGAAGGATGAGTATGAGAATGATTAATCACCATCCACGGATCACTCACAAAATCCACAGAGGACGTTCAAAAAATACCAAAAGGGTGCTGCTTTCAACAAAAAGAAAATCTTATTTACCAATTTTACGCATTTTTAAAAACATACATTTTTTTTTTTAATTTTCAGAATTTTTAACATATATTGAAACTTAGAGTGATTTACTAATGAACCACGAAGAAATTAATATTTGACCAAAATTTGTACCCTTCATTTTCACCCAAAAAGACAATAAAATTTTCCTGTTACGTTCTCGAATTCGAAAAAAGTTATTTTCAACCTACTGCAATACACCTTCCTTGCACCCTTTCTGAAAATCTTCCTGTTAACCGTACAAGACAGCGAATTCGCAGACATACAGAATTAGACCCCGAAACCCGACGGAGACAGGGTCAAGGAGCGAGCAAGTAGAGAACACCGAGCACACCAGCCATACTCAGTATGTGGTGTGCGTTAACGTAATTAATTGAAAAACTTTAAATTAAAGCTCGCCTCTTCCTTCCTTTCTGTTTCCATCGCATCGTTTCCACGACGAGAATAAACTTTTATCCGACCTGTGTACATGTGTGAGTGTGCCAAAAGAGACGCAGTATTCAGAGAGGTATGGGACACACGTATAGGACTCGAAAATGAAGCTAGTATAACGTGCGAATTCACTAGACTACGTACAAACAAATTCTCATTCACGCAGTCATTTCGACTCGTATATCCATACACGATGGCACGAGCAGTTCATTTGTTTAATTAGCATCCGAAAGTGAACTCTGAACGTAGTATACGACATATCCGACCAGAGTAGGTATTTTACTAATTATAATGGATTACCCGGCTATACGACAAATGAATCACTTTTGGGAAGTTGGTAGGATAAAAATACATGAAAGTGGATAAAATTTATCCATTTTCATACATTTTTATATGTACAATCAACTTCCCAAAAGTGATTCGTTATTGCACTTGGACCCTGGTTTTGAAAAAATGAGTGTAACCTTTTTTGTTGCAAATTTTATCTACTTCAATTTTAGTCATAACCATTTTTCTGTTTAAATCCGTATTCGAAGAGTTATAAGCGAAAAAGAACGAGGGGGTCACTTCGGGTCCAAATTTGAGGGACTTTTCGAGGAGCGAAGTTCTGAGACTTTTTTTCGTTAATTAGACCACTGAGAGGAATAGGTATTTTAAAGAAAAAATTTCATTTAGGTAAGCCGAAATGGCATTTCATTTTCTCATTTTTACTGGACTATATTTTTGAAGATTCGTGGGGAAAAGTCGAATGGGGGGGGGGTTAAAATACACAGAGGGGGAATAAGAGAAGACTCGGCGCGAAATTTCATACCACCATGATATGCCACATGACCAGTAAGTAATTTTGAAAATTTTCACTCTTTTTTAAATAATATTCGATTGATCAAGACAAGCACAAATAGGATAGACTTGGCAAAACCTTTGCCATTTTATGAGGTCAAAAAGTTGAAATTTTAATAGAATAGGTAAGAAATAAATTCAAGCTCATCTTACCCCTGTACGCACGTATAAAACTATAATAAAATATATAAAAAAACACACACACAGACATATGATACACTATTGTACCTACAACCTTTAAAACACTTCTTCTTCAATTAACGAGCAAACGAACGTCGATCACTAATCGAAGTATCAAATCAAGACGATAGTTACACTTGATAGTAAGAATAACCCGAATGCGTCGCTAGTCGTTTTCGTGGTCTAGTTTTCAGCTGGAAAACTTCAAATCTGTTCACGTCTCCAACGTTGATAGTGCTTAATTTCAAATACTTATTTACTTTTTTGATTGAGGTCTCCCAAAGGCTCTTACTAGGTCCATTTCAAGATTTAGGGGTTAGTGTTGGACTTAAGGAGACTCCGATCAGGACAGTATGTAAATATTCGAGCCCCCAGCACCCTCAAAAACATAATAAACGATATGCCACACCACACTACTACTATTGCCTATATCAATGTTTATCAAAATTTGAAGGGCTATGGGGAGAGTCCTATCAAAGAAGTGAGGTAATATTCGAACTCAGCGCTACAAAAAACTTAACGAACCGGGCATCGGCGGTCAACGGTTAAGGTTAATTATCACTCAAGTATATCGACTGCTTAGATCGAATACCTCGTATCCCACAAAACAACATATTATGGAGTTAAAAAAAATAGTTTCTTCTATATTTTTTGGAGAAAAAAATTTGTGGGTTACGAGGTGTTCGACATGGCAGTAGTGATAACTGTACAGTTCATGTTAGTTTTTCAGTCTCTTAAAAGGTAAGAAGTCAGTATCTTTTTCACGGTGAATCTGATTTCGTCAATTTTTTCAATCGAGGGGTTGTGGCCTAGGGTGGCCCTTATTTTTCGAATTTTGGAAATGTTGTCGGGACGGGGGGTCAATTGGTGACATATTGATAAAAAATAATTCCCTATTTTTTATTTTTCCTCTAACTGAATTTTAAGCCGTTTCTCAAAAGCCCCCAAATTTGAAAAAATCAAAAAAAAAAAAAAAAAAATAGAACATTTTGAAAATTTTTGAAAATTTTTAGCAAAATGGTCATAGGGATGGTATTTCTATAAGACAAGACCATTTTCGATGATTTCTTATCTTTACCCCCCTTTTCATGGGACATAAAAAAACGTCATTTTTTTACGTTTTTTAAAAAATTTGAAAAAAATGGCTACAAATTAAAAAAAAAAAAAAATTTAATAAAATGATTTCAACATACATGTTATCACCCAAAAAGGTCATTTACGGTGATTTTTCACCACTGCCATATCAGTGAGAATTTTTCAAAAACTATCAAAAATTGAAAAAAATGAGGTTCCCAAAAATGAAAATAAGGATGAAAAATCGCCGTAAATGACCTTTTTGGGTGATAACATGTATGCTAAAAACATTTTATTCAAAAAAAAATGTTTCTTTAATTTTTAGTCATTTTTTTCAAAACGTAAAAAATTACGTTTTTTTTATGTCCCATGAAAAGGGGGTAAAGATAAGAAATCATTGAAAATGGTCTTGTCTTATAGAAATACCATCCCTATGACCATTTTGCTAAAAATTTTCAAAAATTTTCAAAATGTTCTATTTTTTTTTTTTTTTTGATTTTTTCAAATTTGGGGGCCCCTGAGAAACGGCTTAAAATTCAGTTAGAGGAAAAATAAAAAATAGGGAATTATTTTCTACCAATATATGTCACCAATTGACCCCCCGTCCCGACAACATTTCCAAAATTCGAAAAATAAGGACCACCCTATTGTGGCCTTTTGGGGGCTAGAAGAAGGCTCTATCAAAAAATTAAGGCAATATTTGAACTAAACGCTGTACTATGAAGTTTCTAACATTTTTATTATTAAGATTTTCAATTTTGTAATTTATTGACTGTTCAAGTAAATATTTTGTATAAGTACCTAATAAATGAATGATTTTTTTTTTTTTAACCCAACTTGATTTTAAATGAGAAATTTCTTACATTTTTATCATTCAAAATGTGAAAAAGGCTTCTCAAATGTTATTAAAATTTTCTATTTTCAATTTTATTGACTGTTCCAGTAAGTATTGTATAAGTAGGTACATATAATCGAGTAAGCATCTTCTATTTAATTTTTGTCAATTACTTATTTGTCGTTTTCAAAATAATTGAACATATTGAACCACCCTGTAGGTATGGTAAGATATGTTAGTAATAAATACGCGGTGTGAAATATATTTTAGATTCCATTTTCTAAATCATTGAACATTTTGAGCTACCTTGTATGCACAGCCGATAATAAAATTATCAAGTTAGTTGTGACTGATGGGACACCCGGTATGATGTGAATACGTACGTATCCATAACCCCTTAACGATGTTGCTATAAATGTTACTTTTGCAACCAAATTTAACATGCTCAACTAAGATAGGTAGATGCTATTGCTTTAGGCAATTGCACCTCAAATAACAAAATTAGGATCAGTTGCATTTGAGTAGGTAAGTCAACTAAATTCATTGTCGTAGGTCTACACATCGATATTCAATAAAAAACAAATAAGTTGAATTTTTTTAAATAAATAAATTTGGTACCTATACCGCGTTTAATATCGCTCTTTTCGAAACTGTAATATTACTAATTTACTATTTCGTAATTGACTGTTTTTTTTTTACAGAGGAGGGGGGGGGGGAGGGGTTATTGTTCGATTTTTGGGATTTTTTTTGTAAAATTTCCATAGTATGTTCGCTTATGGCTTTTATTACGTTTTTCGGATTTTTTTTCAAACAAAATTGGGACTTAGTTCTTGTACGACGCTGACTTCGCTCTTTAGACGCTGGAATTCGTGTTTGTAGTGTTTGTACACATATTTAGGCATTTGATTAAAAATTATAAATTTTGAATGAATTTTTTTTTTTTTGTTGAATTTTTTTAATTATTTTACAAATCATCATTTTTTTGTCTAATTTTTTTTGAGCTTCTTATTCAATTTTTTGATTTTTTTTTTGTAGTAAAATTCTGATTCGTGTGAGGTTCTAATAGATTTTTTTAATTTTTAATTTTATAAGGGTACTGTACCGCGTTGAATTCCCTCTTTTTGGATACTAAAATTATTATTTTTCTAATTGTTTTCTTATTCAACTTTTCAAATTTTTTTTTTCTAGAAATATTTCGATTCGTGGAAATTTTTCAATTTTTTTTTTTTATAAAATCCCTCGAATTAGGTATAGTCTTGGGTTGGAGTTGAACAACGGTGGTTTTCTCACTTTTGGGATGGTAGCACATCGTAAAAAAAGTTGTCAGCCAAATGGGATGTCCGGAGGTCAAATTATGGTCGAATTGACATGGAATGACCCTCTTTTGATCTTCTCTATGGCTCTACGGGCAATATCTACGACGTTAGGGGACGAATAACGTATATCAACCCTATTTTTACCTTAATATCTCGATTCCTCCCCTTTTTTTGGCTTTTGGTTCGAAATATGTATAATTATATCTCGCTTATGTACCTATATTAAACGAAGTTATTAACGTACCGCCCGACGTACGTATGTATTCGTACCTTTATATTTGTAAGATATACTCCAATATTTTGGTATTTCGAGTGTGGGTGTGTGTGCTGTGCTTATCATCGAAATCAACAACAAGATTAATAAATATACGTATATTATATCGAGTAAGAAGAGAAAGGCTTACGCCGACGGCGATCCTTTTCCTTTTCGTAATGCTTTCCCCGCTCCTCCACCTCATCAACCTCCTCGCATCGTACTTTCGTCCTCCTTTCAACCCAGCCTTTTCAGCCCGGATTGCCGCACGTACGTATTTATATACTAGCTCGTACGTAATGACTTGAAGATCGGGGTCGGGTGCTTGCTGCTTGGTACACTATAATACTGTGCTTGCGTACGTATTTCTAGGCTATGCTGTACCGTATAGTGTAGATGGCTTTGTGTAAACCTTTACTAATAATCGATCGACCGTATAAAAGCTGCTTACGGAAATGTCTCCAATTTCCGATTCGATTACCGAGCTATGCACAAAAGAAATTCATCTGTTGTAAATAACTCAATCGAATATAACTTTCCTATTGTCGAGTATCACTTTAGAAAATCTACGCCTTTTATTTCCTCGCCATCCATCCACCACCCCCTTTCGCTAGCCTTACTTACGGTGTCCTTTCTTTCTTATTCTGTGTCGGTGTTTTTTTCCTTTTTCGTTTAAGTTTCGTTTCTTTTTCTTTCGTAGGTTCTTTGACGTAGACGTATGATATGATGAAGATGATGAAACGCTCGAATATGATATTTAATTGGATTTTTTGAATTTTTTTTGTCCAGCGCAGAGGCGTGGTGAGTGATTGAGGAGGGTGGCTTTTGGAGGAAATTGGAGCCTTGATCGATGTGGGTGAATTTTTGTTTGGCGTGCGGTATTTGCTAATGGAGGTGGAGCAAATGGAGTGTGGAAAGCGGATTTTTTTCTAGGATATCTGTAGGTTAGAATTAACCTTAACGAGAAATACCTCTTTACGATATACATACATATTGAGTATGTTAAGTAAGTAGCTTTCAATTTTTCTCCTCTTCTCCCTTACACTGCTATACCGAGGTTTTTTTCAAAATGAGTTACCCTCAAGACTCTCGTATGTTGAGTAAGTAATTTTCAATTTCTTTCCTTCTAACGTAAGTACAGAATTCTATTCATACCTAAAATGAATAAAAATATTCGAACAAAGATTTTCAACTTTTACAACATTTATTAAATAATCTGAATAAATGCAAAAAAAATCAGAAATTCAACTTCTTTTACTTAGGTTTTTATACAATTTTCTAATAGTAAAATATACACCTTAGGTATAAAGTTTTCAAAGATGATGGTGGAAAGTTGGATTTACGTTGACAAATAAAAAATTGAAACAATGGAAACTTTCAAAAAAAAATTATTAAAAAATATGGGAAAAAGTTTCAATTTTTTGCTTATTTACAAATAATAAAATTTTCTACTTTTTTCATTAGGTAATCTTTAAAGTTTTATGTTTATGAAAAATTTCAATTCCTTGAATTTTTCTCTTTTTTTCTAATGTTTGAATGTCTTGAGTTGAATTTTTTCAATTTTTAATTTCTCAAATTATTCTACTATTTTTATTCTTTTTTTTAAAAGCATGTTCATTTTAAAAGTGTTTTACTTTTTCGAATTTACAATTTTTTTTTTAAATTCCTCCGATTCTTCAAATTTTAGAATTATTTTAATTTTTATCGTACTACGTCCTATAATAAAAGCGACAAATTGATAGATTTTTCTGCCCCATTTCATCTCAGAAACTGTGTTTCAGTTCTCTCAAAATTTTCATACAAGGCTATAATGCTGGTAAAATATTGAGTGTGTTAAGTAGGTAATTTTTTAGATTTTTTAACTTCTCACACAAGAAAGATTTTCTTTCCACACCCAAACGAATCATAAATATTCATCATCCAAAGGATAGGGCCAATAGATGGTAATTTTTAAGATTCTCAAGTCAAGCAATTTTCAATATTGACCTGAAGAAATGCAAAAAATTGAGGAATTCGATTTATTCTAGGTACTTTTTTTGTTTTGTTGAAAAAACTATTTTATAAAACTGCGAATTCTTCAACAATAAAATACACGCAGTTCTCACAGATGAAAGACGTTGAAAAATGAAACTTTGAAATTATGTGAAAAATATCAAATATGGGATAATTTTTCAATCTTATAATTTAATTTATTTTTTTATTTTTTTGAATGCTTCAAGTCTTTAATTTTTTCTTTCAATTTCTCAATCTTTTTATACACGTATTTGAATTTACTCATTTTGAATTTTTTCGTCTTTCACTTTTTTCAATCATTTCACACTAAAGTTGATGTTCAAGTTTTTTTCAGATGAACTTCAATTCTCAAATGATTCTACATAATTTAAAACAGAAAAATTGAATTTTTTTGTTAAAGAAGGGTATCTTATTTTCCTTTCAAAATTTGTGTTCAGTACCAAGACTCGTAACTTGGTTTCTTCAACCTAATCAGACCAACAAACAAACCATATTCATGATTATTTCATTTCACCGTAAATAGACAACATGTAAGCATGCAAACCGACGATGTTTTCGATTTGATTTACTTCTATTGGTAGATCTTTGCTGCATTATACTTCATTGTAATAAGTCTACGGTACAACTACTTAGAAATTATCAAGGTTATACTTATATTAAAGAAAATTTTAAAACCCAATCTGCTTAAGATTGTCGACAAGATAAGCTTTACATCGAATTCGAAGATGCCATGGTTCAATATACGACGATGAAAGGAATCCACGTTTCAATGAAATCCCTCAAATCAAATCCAAGTCTCGATTAAAAATAAGTAAAGAACACCACCGATAATTTCACTTGATCGAACACATCATCACCGACAAAATATCTAACACACCACTTCTTGCTTCAATACCGAACTGAATATTTCTCAAATTCGGATCAGTTCACCTCACGCGATTCATACGCATTTACATCGCGTTAATTAAAATACGAAAAAAAAATAGCTTCATTAATCATCAACCATCGAATCGTTGAATTTTCCAAACTGCGGTTCAAAAAGACCTATTTATGCGTAAAAATAAAATAACGCCACCAGAACCATTTTTTTTCTTTCTTTTTTGCAAAATACACTATTTATTTGCATGCTGACGATGGCATGTTTGTAAGAGCGTGTTGAAACGTTGATAATTCGTTAATTGATTATTTTTTTGCCGAACCTGGTGAAAAATTATTTTTTTTCGTCCATTTATAGAAGAAATTTCGATTTTTCAAAATTTTCGATATAAACAGAAAAAAATGAAATGCAATGGGTAGAAATTTTCCCCTACATATGATTTTGAAAATATAGATAGAACTGAATCGAATCTCTGTAAAAAAAATTGGGAAGGGGGTAAAGCAGAGGCAAATTCATTTATTCGGTATACAAAATACAGATTGTTTTTTTCAATGAAAAGTAAATACAATACTATTTCTTACCTTTTTTCGTCGACCGTGGCAAAAAACTAATAATTTTTCGTTCAATATTTATGAAATGATTTATTCTCAAATAATTGAGAAATTTTTTCCACAATAAATCGATACTTTTTTTTTAAAGTTGTGCATTTATTTCCTCAAAAATATGGATTTTTCACAAAAAATTGAGAAATCTTCCTCTCAGAAAATAGAGAATTTTTCTAAATCGGAATACATATTTTTTTTCTACATTTCCCGAGCAGCACACTCGACAAATTATCGAAATAAAAAATCGACAGAATATCGAATTCGATAAAGTGTCGCGTTAGTTCCGCATAAATCGTGAAATTATCTTTCGATATATCGACAGATTATCGATGAATTATAGTTGGCAAAATCCATCAACAGATAAACTTTCGATAAAATCGAACGATTTTTCTTTTAAAAATCTCAAGATTATAGTTAGATACTTCATCGATAACCTATCTATAAATCGAAAGATAATTACACGATTTATGCGGAACTAACGCGACACTTTATCGAATTCGATATTCTGTCGATTTTTTATTTCGATTTAGTTTCGATATTCTATTGATTTTTTATTTCGATTTAATTTCGATATTCTATCGATTTTGTATTACGATTTTTTGTAGATTATCTAGTTTCGATATTCTATCGATTTTTTGTAGATAATTTAGCATATATGGGTATATGCGCGCGCACATTTTCAAGACCGGCTGGCGAGTTTGAAGTCGTAGTTACGCTTAAGGCTGGCGAATTTCGTTCCAAATACAGCAGTTTCTACCAAAACAAGCGTCTGTTGCGAACATCGGAGTTCGTTCGCATAATACGAATTGGATTATAATATTCAAACATCTTATGCAAAATTGGAGAAGAGGGAGGGGTCCAATTGAAATTTTTATAATAACTAAAATTATTTCTAGGACCTTAATTTACAACTTTTGTTTGAAAAATTTTTCAAATTGGCCCCTTTTTCCTCCGCTCCTCCAATTTTGAATAAGTATCAACGGAGTATTATGCAAAATTGGAGGAGAAGGAGAGGTCCAATTGAAAAAATTTTCAAACAAAAGTTGTAGCTTAAAGTTCTAAGAATAATTTTGGTCATTACAAAATTTTCGATTGGGCGCCTCCCTCCCGTTCAATTTTAAATACTAAGTATTCACATAGTAATCGTAGTATTGAACTTGGTAAAATTTTATTTAAGAACAACGATCTGGTTTCAAGTAAAATACCTAGTAAACCAAAAAAACTAGATAACCTGTTTGAAAATTTTTTCAATTTTGATTTCGCATATTACTGTTACACGTAAGTAGGTAAATGCAAAATAATAGAGGCTAGAGATGAGGTCCAATTGAAAAAACATTTCAAACAAAAGTTGTAGAATAATATTCTGGATTTAATTTTGGTTATTATAAAAATTTCGATTTGGCCCTTTCTTCCCATCCAATTTTGAATATAAAGTAGGTATTTTTTGACTAGAAAAAAATCAATATAGTTTCAACAACTATCGTTACAAAATCGTTAAAATATCGAAGTCGATAAATTTCATATAATGTGTCGATAATATAGTTTTAAATATCGTCACAAAATCGTTGAAAAATCGAATTCGAGAAATTTCATATAATCTGTCGATAATACAGTTTTAAATATCTTCACAAAATCTTTAAAAAATCGAATTCGATAAATTTAATATTCTTTTTCGATAGTATAGTTTCAAATATCTTCACAAAATCGTTAACAAATCGAATTCGAGAAATTTCAGATTATTTGTCGATAATATAGTTGTAAATATCTGCACAAAATCGGTGGAAAATCGGATTCGAGAAATTTCAGATTATTTGTCGATAATATAGTTGTAAATTATCTTCACAAAATCGTTAAAAAATCGAATTCGAGAAATTTCAGATTATTTGTCGATAATATAGTTGTAAATATCGTCACAAAATCGTTGAAAAATCGAATTCGAGAAATTTCAGATTACGTGTCGATAATATAGTTTCAAATATCTTCACAAAATCGTTAAAAAATCGAATTCGAGAAATTTCAGATTATTTGTCGATAATATAGTTCTAAATATCGTCACAAAATCGTTGAAAAATCGAATTCGAGAAATTTCAGATTACGTGTTGATAATATAGTTTCAAATATCTGCACAAAATCGTTGAAAAATCGAATTCGAGAAATTTCAGATTACGTGTCGATAATATAGTTTCAAATATCTTCACAAAATCGTTAAAAAATCGAATTCGAGAAATTTCAGATTATTTGTCGATAATATAGTTTCAAATATCTGCACAAAATCGGTGGAAAATCGGATTCGATAAATTTAATATTCTTTGTCGATAGTATCGTTGACGAATATCGTCCTAAAATCGTAATACTATCGAATTCGATAGTTTTTAGATTTTTTGCCTATAAAATCGTACAGCTAAATCTGTATCATATCGTGAGAACATCTTTAGATTTTTAAACGATTTTTTATCGATACGTTTCAACTTTCGATATTATCGATCGAGTGTGCTGCTCGGGTTTTTCTACAAAAAAAAAATCGAGAATATTTTCTCTCAAAAATAGTGAGAATTTTTAGCCCAAAATAAAGATCTCTTTTCCTTTAGAAAATTTATCTATTTCTCAAAAAAAAAAAAAAAAAAAAAAAAAAAAATAGGAATTTTTTTGAAGGGATTGATTTTTTTCGAGGAGTTGAAAAATAATTCTAATTCATTTTCTTCTAAAAAATTTACTTCTTTCTTTGAACAAAAATTATTTTTCTTCAAAAAGGGTTTCTTGAAAAATTAAAAATTTATTTTGTCGAAAAAATTACGAATGCTTTTTCTTGGAGAATATAAACCCAAACTATCCTAGATCACAGAAGAATCGAAAATTTCAACTCAAACTACCCAATATCACGTAAGAAGTATTCAACGAAGAATTCAACATTAGCACAGACAAAAAAGGAAGTAAACAAGTAAACTTATTTATTTTATACGGGTTGATTTTCTTCGCTAAAAATTTAGCATAATTTTCATCATCTCATTTCCTCCAATAAGCCAACGAAACACGTAACACTTTCGCTGCCATGCCATTCTATACGCGAACGTATACGCAACCTACGCCGCCATAAAGAGCCACTATTACGAAATACTTTCCAAACGCAATAAATCTATTCGAAAAATTCCTTCCCAAAAAATCTAGCCATCGCACTACAGCTCGTACAAAATATCGAACGAACGACTACATTGACCAGAAAATAAGTACCTCGGAGGAGAAAGAAAAAAATACACCACGAAACTGAAACAGGTTTCATTGAAAATAAAATAACGAACTCATCGTGCACCTTGGTCCGCCTAAGCCTAAGCCAGCACGGTTACGACGACCTATTGCGGCGGCATGGCGCACACACAGAGACAGAGATACTAGATAGACGCTGCAGCCAAGCTCTGGAATGGGAAGTACGGTACAGAGAAAGACGCAGGGAGACGTAACAGGGAAGACGGTGAATAGTGGTTTTACGCGTTTTTACCTCTTTTACGTTATCATAGAGGAAGAAGGCGCATTGCGATGGGCAACGGGGCAAACGATAACAGTGCCGAGGTCAGCGATATCATTTCCACGGGGTCATTGGTTCGGACATCGCATCGCGTATTGCTTGGCCCAACTGGCAGATCTTCGGACTGTCCGACTATTACGAACGTGTAGTTGGGTACTGCGTATACACGGTGAGATCTGTGGCATCGCAATCGGAAGCTTACGCTGGGTCCCCCGGGGGGGAGGGGTGGATGCTGCGTGTTGCGTCGCGTCACTGGTCAAGCCAACGCTAGCGCCAGCGCCATCACTATTCTCAATTCTGGCGATCTACTGCAAGCATCGAAGGCTTTTTTTCCGTCTGAGATGTGAGGTTTTGTTCTTTTATACTAGTTTTACGAATTCGTTGACCCCTTTGTACCAAAAAAAGGTCGGATGTGTCCATTGTCGATATGTTTCTTTTTTAATATCACATGTACCCTGCACCTTCACCATAAAGTTATTCGAATTCGCAGGAGAATCCTCGAAGATGACCAAAATTATACACAATCAGACTCATTGAGAAACTAATCAAAATGTAGAATTTTTCAAGACAGTAGCTCATGTCAAGTTGGAAAAAAAAATGAAAGTAAAAATTGTTTACAAATTTTTTTTTGCGGAAAAGTGTTGAATGACGGACCAATATTTATCATATCAAACCCTAAGTCTCCACATGATGTACCACTTCTGCCAAGGGATGTAACGTGCCTCCAGATTTTGTTCTTGAAATTTTCACCGAACAGTTCTTTTTAGAGAGTAAGTAAGTAAATTTTTTTTATCTTGTTTTTAAACGAATTCGAATAAACACGAGTTGAGTAGTTACGTATCAAATCATATCTATTCATTTTCAGAACAACATAATTATACGATTTCAAATTATTTTTTCTTAGTAAGAAAATAATTCCCTATTTTTTATCTGTATCACCTAATTGAATTTCAAGTGCACCCTTCTTACTCCCTTTGATTAGAAAGATGAAAAATTGCTCTTTTTACCTATAACACTAGTCAACAATTTTTGAACTTTTTTCTGTGTTCGGGTACAAAATAGGCTTAATCGATAGTTTAGGCATAGAAACAAAAAGCAATTTCTCATTTTTCGTTTTTTTTTTTTACTTTTGCGGGTACAGGAGGGGTTCAAAGTGACGAAAATCGGGGGTTTTTGCACCTTTTCAACTGCTCATAGCGCCATAAATATTGCTCTACGAAAAAAACCAATGGCAGATTCGGAATCTACGTTAAATTTTGAGAAAACATCTCCGTCCGTTTTTCCAATTTCAAATTTTAAAGTACCTTAGTAGCGTTTTAATTTTATTATCGAGGTCGCCGCCGTTCCGCGCGGAGACAGTCCGATAATTATGGGATCGTTCCCACGCGGTCTTGGTAGAAAAATTGAAACGTTACTAAGGTACTTTAAAATTGGAAATTGGAAAAACGGACATAGATGTTTTCTCAAAATTTAACGTAGATTCCGAATCTGCCATTGGTTTTGTTCGTAGAGCAATATTTATGGCGCTATGAGCAGTTGAAAAGGTGCAAAAACCCCGATTTTCGCCACTTTGACCCCCCCCCCCCTGTACCCGCAAAAGCAAATAAAATTAAAAAATGAGAAATTGCTTTTTGTTTCTAGGTCTATACTATCGATTAAGCCTATTTTGGACCCATTCTCAAAATGGCTGTTGACCTGTGTAACCCATCAAAGTTGTTTCTTTTCATCAGGATCGATTCCAAATTCTTCATTTCAAGTTTTAACCTTCAAGTAGTAGTAGGTACCTTTGTGGTCGCTTAATTTTTCAAAAAAATAAAAATACGAGCAAATTTTTTTACCTATTGTTTAAAGTTGTCTCTTTCTATTAAAAAAATAATTACATATTTTTTATTATTCTACCAGCAGAATCATAAGTGGTGCCATTATCCCTTCGGCCCTCACGTTTTGAAAAAAAATTCAAAAATTTCACATTTCGGAACTTTGCATTTTTATGGTTCTAATCTACCAAAATTATTTTTTTCGTAGGAGTTCTTAATTTGTTTTTGCCTCTCACTGAATTTTTAAAGGATCCTTTTCACTCCTTTTTTAGAAAAATGAAAAATTGATTTTTTTTTTTACATAACCCATCAATGCTGTCACTTTTCATGAAAATTGATACCCAGTATTTTCCCTCCAGTTTAATCTGAAGTGATATTAAGCCTTGAGGCGCCCCAATTCTTCAAATAAAACAAAAATGAAAAAATTGGTGGCATTTTTCAACCTAGCATATTATATTGTAGCTTTTTATTAGAAAATAATACTCAATTTTTCATTTTCCTCCTATAACGGAATATAAAGTGGTGCCATGCCATACCTAACATAACCCTTCATTTTGAAAAAAAAATTGAAAAATTACCTACTTTCAAAATAGGGCGCTAATGAGTAATGACACAGATATAACAACCAAAAAAGGCAAGATTTTGAAAATGGGTCATTTTTTTCATTTTTCTAAACAAAAATGGGGATGATCAGGGGTTACTAAAAGTTCGATTGCTGGAAAAATAAAAAATAGGGAATTATTTTCTGAAGAAAAAAAAAAACAACTTTGAGGGGATGACATGAAAAAATCGAAAGTCCAACATACTGACCACCTCAGTGGCCAACTGTTCTAGAACTGTCCACGAACGTTTCAAATTTTCAACTGTTTTGAAGTTTGCGGAGTAAGATTTCTCATTTTTCAACTGCTCTTAAATTTTTGCAAGAAAAGTAAACGAAATCATCAAAATGTTATGTAAGAAACAGAATAAAGACAATAAAAGAAAGAATACTGCAGAAATCCAACTTTGATTTTTTGAATAATTTTATAGGTAAGAATTTTTTTAATTTATTTATTTTTAAATAAATCATTTTGTTAGTTACTTAAAAAAATATATACAACGAAGAATTTTTTGAATTTTCATCAAAAATCTTTCAAGTATGAATTTTTGATTGATTTCTTCTTCTATATCTCATATGAATAAATTTATTCATTTCTTCAAACCGATGGGTATTGGAAGAAAGAGAGCGATGAGATAAACATAGAGAATACCATATTTTTTTAGCACAAATAAAAAAAAAATGATATGTGCTTACGTACAAAACTTTGTATACAGAACAAAAAGTTTTGACAGAACATGAAAGAAAATATTTTCACTGGTTTTCTTCCTTACTCGTGGTTGTCATTGTCGTTCTTTTTTCTTTCTTCTATTCTTTCGTAAGTTTATAACAAAAAACTAAAAATTTTCACACACCTCTTCCCTCGTTCAGTGTAGCCACAGATATCGATATGAAATTCCTATTTTGTTGTTTGAATGACCAGTGACCTCGCTCGTAGGGTGGTGTAATTTTTACGTTATTTCATTTTGCTAAGAAAGATGATGATTTATCCAGGGTTTTGAGTGAAAATAAGGAACCTGTTTGTAGTGCAAAATGTATGTTCATTTTTAAAATAACCAAGTACGAAGAGAGGAGTTCAAAACTTTCTCGAGCGAGACGTTAGCGTATTTTTCCCACAAATACTCGGATAGCCGACATCATCAATTAAAATCTACCACCCTCTTTCCCTCCCCTGTCTCTCTTTCTATATCAAATCGTAGGTAAACTTCACTCACGACTTCATGAATAATAAAATCGTATTTAATTAAGAACGGTTTAAACTAAAATACAATACACACGTTTTTCCAAAATGACGACCATGGAGCAGACCGTGTGAAGAGGAGGAATATTCGTTAAAGGAAATATCGACTCTTATAAATATTATACACGTAGCTTTATTCCGGCGTTTGCGGAACCTTACCAAGCTTCCAAGACCAAGACGTGAAAGCCATGTAGAAATTTAATAATTTTACTAAACGTGTATACTGTATACAGGAGATTATAGTAATACAAAATAGCGTTTTAAAAGCTTATATTTCTCGAATAATTTATCACGCGGTAGTAATATTTTTCTCCGTTATTTTTTTTTTTGCTGAAGGTTTTTTTCTAAAAAAATGTTTTTATGATAATTTTTTCCAAAAATTTTTAATTTTTCAATTTTTTTATTTGAGGAGAAGATTGCTTAAAAACTCAAATAACTTTTTTTCAAAATTGAACTTACAATTTTTGTTCTGGAAGATTTTTTTATGGGATCTAGGTAATATACTTTTCAACTACTGTATTTTATTAGGAATTTTCCATCAACTTTCATTTTTATTCGAGAATTGAAAAAAGTTTTGGAGATTACTCCTGCGTAGCCTTCTAACGGGTATCGGGACCATGATGAATGGACCGGCCTTCATTTTAGGGTCGACGTTAGGTTCTGCCATCACTGTAGGAGGTCTTTGGTATTTTGAATCGGCCACATGCTCTTTTAATGAGCCGAATTTCAGTTTAATTGAACTGACGAATTGGCAACGTTCGCCGAAAAATAGTAACTATACAAGAGAACTTTGAAGAAAAATTCTAAAAAAAATTGAATAAATATTCATTTTGGTCAAAAGTTTTTATTCCCATTTTCCTCCAAAAAATTATTTCGAAATTAAATTTTTCCCTGCTGAAAAATGACAAAAAAATTCTTTGAAAAAAAAACTTCAGAAAAATTTTCGTGTAAAATTTTTGGGAAAAAATATTTTAAAAAATCGTTTAAGAAGTAATCAAACAAGAAACCTTTCAAGAAATGTTCTAAGAATAAAAGAAAAAATTATTTTGATTAAATTTTTTTTTTTTCATTTAGGAACAAAAAAAGAATCAAATAAAGTTACTTGGAAAATAATTTTTAAAATTTCTTTTAGAAAAAAAAAAATAACAAATGTTTTGTTGTTATTATTGGCTTTATTGTTGATGTGTTTTTAGTTAGAGTGCAACGTGCGTCGGTGTGATCAAGGTTTGAGGGGCAGGTTGTCGCTGAGTATGCTCTTTCAGTGAGCCAAATTTCAGCTCAATCGGAAGTGAAGAGTTGGCAAGATGTAAAAATATTATTAAAGAAAATAAATGTGACTGTAAATGTAAGTACATGTATTAAATCTAGACTTCGATTAAATTATAGAAAAGAAAAAAAGTAAGGCGGTACTACGCGTACTCGCTACGAGCTACATACAAAATACCACTCTCTCGAGATAATCTAGCCGGCCCATACAGTCCAATAATTAACCACCTCTGCGTTGCGAGCACCACAAATAGCACACGAAAGAAAGAAAATCTCGTTGAAAAAAGTGCCCTGCTACACGAAACGATCCCTGCACCGCTCCCGACCACGTTCTGCTCATCAATAGGGGAATTATTCGAGGCGCGATAGATATTACTATTCAGCAAAGCGAACGCTCGGTGAAAGGCTATTCATTTTGGGTGGCTCCGAAGGCGAGACGAGGTCGACGAAAGCCGTAGTTTTCTTCGCACAAAATGGTTTACATACAGAAACAAATTTCCAGCCGCGTTTCGATCCGGCTCCCGGACGTCCCTGTCCGAAGAAAAAACATCCTTTCGAATTACCTAAACGTGAGGTTTTTACCGATGAGATGAAAGTTTTCCACGGGCGACATTTTTCTTCTACGTGTACGCCGCTGTGAGAGGGAGAAGATCGTGAAGCGATTTCGCCAGTGCCATAGTATAGTATATGTATAGAGGTGTTGGCTTTTTTGCTTTGGTTCATTGAGGAAGTAGTCGATTGGGAGTGTGCTGAGGGGTAGAAGAGATGGTGAAGTAAGCTTTAATTTTGGGATTTAGTTCAGTACCAATAAAATTGCGAAGAAAATCATCGAACATAAAACTAACTCAAAACTGACGTATGTACCCAATAACATAAGAGGTTGGTAAGACACCACGATGTTTTTCTTCAAAAGTGCAAATAAGTATATTTATGTCTACGTGTACATACGTCCAACACCTATCAATTTAAATTAATTCTCGAATTCGATCGAAAGATTATCTTATATGTACTTAGATGCACAGCTATAAATAAAAATTTCAAAGGCGGAATAAAAAGTGAAAGGAAACGGGGCTGAGCTGCAACAGATAAGGCTATTAAAGAGACCTCCCAAAATGTACGATAAAGTTTAAATTAAACTCAACTCTTATAATTATGCTGTTTCGAATCCTCTCGTTATAATGGAACGAACTCATATCGTACCCAGATCTACGTATAATACGTGTTCGAGCAATGGATACTGGATAGTCCAAAAACCAGTAATTATTAATTAATCCACCGCGACTCGTGGGTCTAGGTATCTTACATTCGTCGGGAATGAAAAAAAGCACATTCGAGGCTCGATAAAATCAAGCAAGACTATGTACTTAGCTTGAAATTGTTTTACTCAGTTGTGACCAAGTCGATCAACTTGCGTCTATGCACACTACGAATGTGTCACATTTACTCTCTTGAATTTTTCCAAGTCCAGCACTTGTCACTACATAAAGTCTGGATATCAAAATTGGAGAGGAGGGAGGGGTTCAATCAAAATTTTTGTCATAACCAAAATTATTCATAGAACTTCAAGCTACAACTTTTGTTTGAAAACTTTTTCAAATGAATCCCTCTCTCCCCACCAATTTTGGATAATGTAACTTATTTTGACTAACTCAAGTTACATTATCCAAAATTGGTGGGAAGGGAGGGGTTAATCTGAAAAAATTTTCAAGCAAAAGTTGTAGCTTGAAGTTCTATGAATAATTTTAGTTATGACAAAAATGTTGATTGAACCCCTCCTTCCCCACCAATTTTGGTATCCAGTATCTACGTAGTGACAAGTGCTGGACTTGATAAAATTCAAGAGAGTAAATGTGACACATTCGTAGTGTCCATAGACGCAATTAGTCGATCAAAAAATGAACAAAGATGATAAATAAAAAATAATTTTGGCAATTTGACAATAAACAAAAAAAAAATCACGAATTTTTACCAAAAAAGGAGCATTTGTTGATGAATCCTATATTTTGTGGAATTTAAGAAGGTCTTTTCTTCTTATTTCATTTTGATTTACGTAGAAGAATTTTCAAAAAAAAAATTGAAATTTTATGGAAATTTTCAAAAACTGACCAGGGTCATGTCCAATTCATCTGGAATTTGGCTCACTGAAAGAGCATGTCACTCAGACCCCAAAACCATCAAAACTAAATTTGTAGCTGCAAGAACAAAACAGCTTAATATTCAAAATTGGAGGAGAGCGAGGGGTCCAATCAAAATGTTTGTAATAACTGAAATTATTCCCAGAGGTTCCATCTAAAACTCTTGTTTGAAATTTTTTTCAATTGGACCCTTTTTCTCTCCCTCAGTTCTGAATAAGTGCCTATGTAATATTGTGCGAAATCGGAGGAGAGGAAAGGGGTCCAACTGAAAAAATTTCCAAACAAAAGTTGTAAATTGAAATATTTAGAATAATTTTGATCTAAAAATTTTCAATTCTCGCAAAAAATGATTTTTTTTTATTCAACTAATGGGTTATTTTGGGCATCAACTTCGGCAGCTTAAAATTTGGTTTTGAGGTCTGGGCGACATACTCCTTCAGTTAGCCAAATTTAAGCTGGATTGGAGGTGACGAGTTGCCAAGGTTCCCTTGTGAGTAAGGCCCTAAGGATGGTAAGTTCTCTGAGAAAATTTTTCTTAAATGTATACTTAGGTATCTACTTATTTACTTTTTAAAAAAATTTAAAAATCATTTTTTCAAAAAAATTTTTTTTTTTTTTTTTTTTTTTTTTAAGATCGTTGAAATGTTTTTTTTTTGAAAAAAATTTCAAGAGTTAGTAGGTTAGGTATTTTTCAACATTATATTTGTTCGTTGTCGCGTGATTTTGAGTTTGACTTTGATTTTATGAATAAGTAATCTTTTTTTTTTTTTTTGATAATTTTTTGGCACAATGTTTTTTTCAGTGGATTTCTTCTGAGCGATTTTTCCTTCAATTTGTCTCTTATACTCAACGATTATATTCAAAAAAATTAATTTCTTTATTAACCATGTCTACAAACTTTTTACATATTTTTTTACAAAAAATTTGTCAAGAGAGTTTTCAGTTTCATTTTCCATAGAAAAAGATGAATTTGACAATGACAAAAAATTAACACTAAAAATTCACGACTCCATAATGCAATACCCAATAATTAAAATTAAATATTTAGTTTTGTTAGGCACTTCTAGATTCTTGTAAGACTCTTTGAAATAGGAGAATCTATGCAGAACATGAGAGAGGCTTTAGGTATTAATCGAATGAAATGAACATAAAATTTTTGCATTTTCAAGCCTGAATTAATGCCATGGCTGGGTAGGTATAATGATTTTACTCAATAATGTCAAAATCAATTAAAAATAGACAAATATCTACCCAATAACTAGTTTCTTATGATCGTATGTTTTGGCCAAAAAAATGTCCAGTTTTTTCCAGACAACTTTTGCAAAAATAGATAAGTATTTTTTTGAAATGATATCGGTACTTTTTTCAACAAAAAGAATACATTTTTTTACAATAGTTATTCTTTGACATAAAAAATAGGTAGTTAGGTATAAGTATATCAAAATTGGCTGAAGAGTTAAGTTGAAGTTCATGACTAATAATTCCAAGTAAGTTAATATTTCATTTTTCTATTATGATCATGTTTTATGTAAATAATCTATCCGTCATTTCGTACAACAATTCGAAGGTATACAGATGAAGGAGCACTTCGAAGGGAAATTATCGAGTATATAAAATTTTTCGATGGCAGCGATGTAAGATTTGAAAAAAAAAAAAAAAAAAATGATGGAAGTTTCAAGTAATAATTTCTTCTAATTCAAAATTTCTACTTCTAATTTCGTTTTAATAAAATTATAATTCCTTAATTTTCAATCATTTTTTTAAATGTCATGATTTCAAGTTGAAGTTTTGAAGAAACCTCCATTTTTTTCATGGTATCAGTAATATCAAATTCCACGAATCTTAGCTCTCATTTACAAATTTTCAATTGATGAGAAGAGGCTTGGATTTTCAAAGATCCTAGCTTATAAACGTAAAAAAATGAGACAAATCGTGAATGTCAAATTGAAAAACCTTGCTTTACATAGTCTAACAAATATTATTACAGCACGGTATTCCTTTTTGAAGAAATCCACTCAAAATAAATTCAAATTCTCAGTAAATGTGTAGTGCCAACGATTAGAGCTATTTTTGTTCTTTTCATGCAACGTAAATTTTGCCAAAGTTACCGTCTCGCCTGGCATACAATGTAAACTTTGTTTGCTCGAATTCCGAAATTCAAACGGAAAAAATTAATACAAAAGAATACGAAAAACCGGCAAATCGGTGCCAGGTAGAGGTGAGCATAGAGGTGGATAAAGCGTTGGGAAAAAATACCTAAAAAGTCGCGTATTATTGCGTGAAATACGTCGTCGGTGCGGCGGGGAAAACACCAAAGTAAGCAACACAAAGTGAAAACGTGAACTCTAATTGCGCCAAAAAAGATGAAAAAGAAAGGAAGAAGTCAAACGATTTGTACGTTATTTTAAACAAATTGACAAAATCTAAAATAAAAGGTAAATTAATAGCGAATGAGATGAAATAATTTTTTCAGAACAACGTCACAGGAAGGATTCCGAACAGATGAAGATGTAGATCTAGGTATATGAAATTAAGGGAAGTTTGATATTATTCCGAATAGAACTTTTGAAAGTAGGTATAATAGTGGTTCTTCGGCGATATGGGTGGGGTGTGTTTGAGAGAGCTACTTTGACTCAATTTTGACCAGTTTCGAAGTTCACAATTTTTTCAACTTCTATGTAAGTATACCTACGCTTTTAAAAGTTCACGATTTTTCAAAATGTTTCAGTGCTTCAAAATTTGCTGAAATTTTTAAAACTGTCATTTTAATTTTTTTTTAAGATTTGTCGTTTTTTAATATGTATTTATTAGGTAATTTGCAAATTTCTTCAATTTTTCCAATTTTTAGCAATTTTTTTAATTTTGTAATTTTCATTTTTTCTAAGTTTGAAATTTTTTAGAAATTTCTTGTTTCAAAATGTGAAGTTTGTTCAATTTTTTTTAGCGATTTTTTATGTTTGAATTTAGAAACTTTTCCAATTTTTAGCAATTTTCCAGTTTTTTTTTAATTTTGTCTTTTTTTACAATCTTGAAAAATTGGACACAATCGAAATAAGTCACGTTTTAGAATTAGTTATTCTTTTTCTAATCCTAAATAAAATTTACAGTAAGTAGGTAATTTTTTCATTCATTTTTCCACAATATTAGTTTTCAGGAGTTTCCCAGTTTTTTTAAATTTTGACATTTTTCACATTTTCCAAGTGATCAGGCTTAATTTGAAGCAGTTAAATTTTTTTTTTGCTATTTTCCAAAGTTTTTAGCAATTGGCCAGTTTTTAAAATGTTATATTTTTCAAAAATATTCAGAATTCGTCAAAAAATGTTGGCTAATAAGGTAGGAATAATTATTACCTATACTTTTTTTTCATTTCAAAGAAATCATTTTTCAATTTTTAGCAATTTTTTAGTGTTAGAAAATTTTCTAGTTTTTCAATGTTTCTAATTTTCAAAATCTCACAAAACTGAGTTTATTAAAAACAAGTACAAAGATCGTACTCGTGAATAGCTTTGAAAAAAATTTCAAATAACGAAATTAGATCTGATTTTTGTTCAGATAAAATTCAATGGAGGACGACAAAAATGTACGTACCTATAATTAATTCATTCGAAAAAGCTCGAAAGACATTCTGCTCATGGAAGGGTTAGGGGGAGCTTCTCTTCTAACCATTTTTTTTTTCATTTCGAGTTGGAAAAATTACGATAATTTTTTCGAGAAAACATTTTGTTTAGTATATTTTTTCTCAAACTAGGAAAAATCATAATTATGATTAGTTTTCATTAAAAACTGTATTGTTAGTGTATTTTTGCATAAAAATTCGCTTACTTATCTAAGTACTGAAAAGACAAAGTATCACAGAAAAAAACCTCCTCTCAAGACTTAATTTCGATAAAAGGAGTAGGTAATACCATGTAAGATAATTTTTCTTATTCGCCTAAATTTCGAATTCGATTAGTATCAGTTCGGACGAACAAACAGATGATGCCAACTGAGACTGACTGTGAAGAGATAAAAAGGAGTAGGAGTGAATAGACAACAGGCAAAACCAAATTTTCTCTTTTTTACATCGCATGTCGATATTTTTCAGTCACCCTTGAAGGGAACCCTATCTTTAAACTGAATTAATTTAATACGGATTAATTAACATAGGTAACGCTTAATTTACGTCCGATTTCACGCATTCAAGGCGAACAATTCGAGCAAGAAATTTAATCAGTTGACGTACCTTAGCGAGGGGAAGGGGTCAAACTGAAAACATTTTCAAACAAAAGTTGTAGATTGAGGTTCTAGAAATAATTTTGGTCATCATCAAAATTTCGATTCGACCCCTCCATCCTCTCCAATTTCGTATAATATTATGTAAATCTAAATACTCATTCGAAATTTAGGGGAGGGGTCTAACTGAAAATGTTTTCATACAAAAGTTCTAGATTGAGATCTCAGAAATTATTTTGGTTATTTTAAAGATTTCGATTGAACCCCTCCACCTACTTCGACAGCATATTACTACGTAGATACTTATTGTTTAAAAAGAAGGGGGGGGGGGAGTATAGGGGTTCAACTAGAAAAAAATCAAAAAAGAAGCTTGAATTGAAATATGCACTAGGAATTATTTTGATTATGCAAAAATTCGATCCACTTTTGATTTATCAAACAATCAAACTAGACGAGTTATATTACGTTTTTGTGATCTGACAATTTTTTTTCGATTTTTGGTAATAAGCACATACCTAATAAATATTTTTGAACATACCTTTTTTCATTTTTTCGAACTTGCTCCAAATTTAGGAAAATATCGATATTTTTTACTATCGATAGTGTTCGATATTGAAAATATTTTGACTAATTCACTGTCGATAGTTATCGATAATTTTTTTTCATCCAACAAATTTGCTTGATTTGCAAACTTTTTTTTTGGTGAACAGATTTTCACTTTGGGGTAGGCACGTCAAAGTTTGTAACAATTTGGAGGGTTTTCTCTCGATTTTTTCAAGACTTTTTCGTTTCTAAGGTGAAATTTTGACCTGCAAAACGGTTCGGAAAGTGTTTGAATTGAACGATCACTAATATCTGGCATCTTTGACTATATATAGCTGAATATTAGGTACACATTTAGTCAATGCTTAGGAAGTTAGGATACAAACACTTCATGTTATCAATCTATTCTTGTATTGTACATAGTAAGTGACTATTCCGCATTCACAGAAAAAATCCAAGATCGAGATTATTCATAAAGTACAAAAAAAAACTACCACGGCTGGCCAAAAAAATCGTACCAACTAAATAAAAATAATTCGAGTACTCACATTTATCCGAAACTACAATCAGTCGCGCGCCTTTTTCTTCCCTTTTCAATGGCGAAACGTGCACAGTGAAAATTCGATTCAAATCGAATTCCGATTAACACACAAGCAACACAACACACCGCACTCGAATATAAATCAAATCGCTAATACACCGGTTAATAGCAGAAAATAATCAAACGATGCAATAAATAATCGCACTTTTTAAACCAAAATACGAGAGGAAAAAAAACTCCAACAAATTAAACGCAAAACTCGACAACGATATACGAACCGCTTCACATTCGAACACAAATAAACAATCGCGAACGACCAAGACTGAAAAGAAAACGAAAGGGTCGCGACGTAGTTGTGTAAAACAGGGTCTTCTTCGGCACTTGTGACGTCACAGGTTCTACGAGGTGGGGATAATTCGGCGTAGTGTACTAGTAAATGTGAGGTTAGAGTGGGAAAGTGTCAAGTGTGTACTATGGAAAGTACGGGTGGGTGGGAGAGGGGTGAAGATTCTTTTACGAATTTTGAAAAAATTATTGTTCAAAAATTAATAAATACATAAAATACCTTTGGTGAAGATTCTTTTACGAATTTTGAAAAAATTATTGTTCAAAAATTAATAAATAAATAAAATACCTTTGATACCATAATAATTTTAATCACGATTGGGAAGATTTAATAATAAATTCGTCTAATACGTTATATTTTCGTAAATCAAAGATGCCAAAACCCAAAACTACTAATACGACCACAACCGAAGAACAAATTAATAACGTATCAAAAAGACTCGCCTATAAATTTCCAACGATATAAAATCAATTTTCATCATGCCACATCAAGCAGAAGATCAAGAATAAACCAACATACCGACACAACCGAACGAAATTTCCAGTCACTTCTTGCAGGTCGTTTCATCGTTTGGCAAAATTACACATGAAACTCAATAACTCGAATAAATTCAAAATTAAACTGGCAGATCAGATCCACAGAACCAAACAAAACGAACGAAAGAGGGGTGGGGGAGATATCCGATAATAAACACTAAACAGTATTTTTCTACTTTTTCAAAAGGAATAAATATTGAAACTTGTTCAAAATTGAAAAATGCAGATAGTGATACAACGACGATGCACTGAATTCTGAATGCAGGAAAAAACGATGCTTCGAAAACGATTCTGTTCGTAGCGAGACCTATTGTAAAATACTCACGCACACTAATACACCAACTCATGAACATTTCAAGATTTTACACTACTGAGGCTCTAATCTAACATTACCCAATTTACAACCTAAAATTTTGACTTATCATCGAATTCGAATGTAATTTTTAATTAGTTTTTTACCCCCCAAAAAAAAATTCGATGTCACACTTCTTATAGTTACAAATCACAACGAATAAGGCCGTACGTCTACGTACATGCAAACACGAGTAGATAATTTGATTATTTCTCAAAATTCAAATTGTACATACCCAATCAAACGATCATCAGCCTTATTGATTTCTCTGGGGCTTCTTATTGGCAGGACAGGCTGCCTACGTAGATCACTACTCCATTACGCGAAAGTACGATCACGATAGGACACATATTTTTCGAATATCGAACCACTTTTGAGAAAAAACTAATCAAAATGTACACGAAGCGATAATAATGAAATACTCACACGAACGCGAATTTGCAATAAGACTAACCTATAGACTAGGCTATAACCAACACCTCTGAGGCTCTGATTCTTGAGGCAAGTTGAAACTTCGTTTGTGTTCAGATATGAGCAAAAGGGTGGGGATGAAATGCCTGCAATCAAAATGCAACTAACAATCTACTTGGAAAAAAACATCGATACTAAATTTAGCTATCAATTCTATTATTTTAATTTTGCAGAGGAAAACTTGTCAAAAATCGACGCTCAACGATCACATTCTTTCAGTATTTTCAGCAGGTATCATACTAAACCTCTCCTCCCCCCTCACAACAAATTTGATGCTATTTTTACGGAGAGCCCTTGCTGCTTCATTTGCTCACCTTGAATTTTTTAACTAGTCGAATGCTACGTAAATACTTTATATTCAAAATTGGAAGGGATGGAAGGGTCCAACGAAATTTATGTAATAACTAAAAGTATTTGTAAAACTTCAAGCTACAACTTTTGTTTGAACATTTTTTTAATTGGGACCCTTACCTCCCCACAGTTTTTGATAATGTACATATTTTGAATAAGTGTGAATAAGTTATATTACTCAAAATTGGTGAGGAAGGAGGGGTCCGATTGAATTTTTTGTTATAACCAAAATTATTCCTAATACTTCAAGCTACAACTTTTGTTTGAAAATTTTTTCAATCGGGCCCCTTACCTCCCTCCTGTTTTTAATAGTGTATTTGAATGAGTTGGATTATCCAAAATTGGAGGGGAGGGAAGGCTCCGATCAAAATTTTTGTCATGGCCAAAATTTTTCCTAAAATTTTTAGCGACAACTTTGTTGCACAAATTTTTCAATTGGACCCTTTCCCCTTCCCCCTTCAATTTTTAATTAGTATTTTGGGAGTGTTATGCAAAATAAGTGGAGAGAGAGGGGCTCAATTGAAAAAGTTTTCAAACAAGAGTTGTTGCTTGAAGTTCCACTAATAGTTTTGGTTATGACAAAAATTGCGATTGGACCCCTCCCTCCCCTTCAATTTTGGATAATCCAATTCATTCAAATACATTATTAAAAACAGGGGGGAGATAAGGGGCCCGATTGAAAAAATTTTCAAACAAAAGTTGTAGCTTGAAGTACTAGGAATAATTTTGGTTATAACAAAAATTTCAATCGGACCCCTCATTCCCCACCAATTTTGAGTAATATAACTTATTCACACCCATTCAAAATACATTATTAAAAACTGTGTGGAGGTAAGGGATCCAATTAAAAAAATTTTCAAACAAAAGTTGTAGCTTGAAGTTTTATAAATACTTTTAGTTATTACAAAAATTTCGATTGGACCCGTCCCTTTCTTCCAATTTTGAATATAAAGTATTTATGTAGCACTGGACTTTTGGTAAAAAATTCAAAGTGAGCAAATGAATCAGCAAGGGCTCTCCGTAAAAATAGACAATCGTACGATCTTGCAAATTAAAACTTATCGAAGAATGACTGAATAATCATATTTTCCTACGAATGAACTATCTCCTCGGAATTTATTACAAAAGTAGGAATGAAGGGGTAAATGCACCTACACTATTATCTCTACCAACACAAAGACACTAACACTGAAAGTTCAAACAATGTATTTAATTTTATATTTACTCGTCATTATAAACTGCAATGAAGTAAGAACCTAAATGCCAGAGATTGGCACCGACTTTCCATGCTTAGGTCAATTTCCATTTCATTACTATCCTATATTACCTCATCACATACCAATACTATTTCATCAGCTAAAAAAAAGGGCACCAAGATGAATCGAAATACATGGTAGAACGTTCCACCAATGAGAAATTCAAATAAACTTGGATGACAAATTTCATTTCGTCAGTTTTTTCCTTATTTATATTATATTCGGTACATCGAAATATTTCATCTTACTTGCAATATTTCATGATGAAAAACTTTTACGATAGAATTCTTTGCAAAACTAGCCTATATAAGTTTTTCTTTGGCACGAGAAGTAATAACAAATACGAACGTATTGATTGAAAAATAGCAAACTTTTCGAAACTCGTATTTACCCCGTGTCATCCGTTAAAAGAGGGGTGATTTTGGCGAAAAAGTTGACCGATGAAATATGCTTTACAGCTTACACATAGGGAGAATCGTTACGAACACAATAACTAAGACGAAAACCGTACGTGGAAACCAATTTTATATAATATAATATATAAAGTAAAACATAGTACGCTTATTTAAGCTTCTTTTTGGGGCGGAGATTATTCGTATGGCCGCATTTCTTCTTACGACAGTTCGTAGCTCTGGGATGAAGACGAGCGTAACATTTACGGCAGATCATCTTATCGCAGTTGTACTTCATGGCTAAGATTTTCAAAGTAGGCTCGATAACACCGCCACGTAAACGTAAAACCAAATGTAAAGTTGATTCTGAGAAGAGTAAAAACATCACGTAAATATTTTGATATACTTTTATAAAGCTAGAGGGTAGATAAGTAGAGAGCGAGGTTACCTTTTTGGATATTGTAATCGGATAGAGTTCTGCCATCTTCCAACTGTTTTCCAGCAAAGATCAAACGTTGCTGGTCCGGCGGGATACCCTCTTTATCCTGGATTTTAGCTTTTACATTTTCAATAGTATCCGAAGGTTCGACTTCGAGAGTGATCGTTTTACCCGTTAGGGTTTTCACGAAGATCTGCATCTTCTGTAAAAATAAAAAAGTGGACAGATTAGAATTAGTAGAACGAGGTTGGTAGTGATATGGTTATCATCACGATGAGTGGAAATTTTGTGGGTAGGTTAATACATAGGGGAGATATTTAGTGACGGGTGAATCTGTACATATAAATAGATAGGAAAATACTTATTCTAATTAATTATTTAATAATTAAACTTACTTCGAATCTATTTTACTTTTCTTCAAAAACACATTACCACGATTTTTTTTAGGTGACAATTTTGTTAGATTTTCGCGTTTGGATTTGGAAATAAAATTTCATTCGAGTGTTGCTTCGTTGACAACGTCCCGCTGAATGAATCATGAACGAGTTGATCATACTGTTCAAACGGGCTCCCTTTCAAACGAACGAATTTGCGCATTACGAGACTTCCGGAGTTTGTGGATGTTGGCAGCAGCGCAGAAAATAGGTATAGCTAAATAGGTTACTACCGTTACTTCTTTTTTTTTAATTTTATAATTTTTATTTTTTGAATCGTCCATGAAAAGGTTAGGTTTGTCTTTATAATAAACTTTATTTATTGACTCATTTTATTTGGACAAAAACAGCCTAATAATGATAATACAAACAATAAAATGACACCAAACAAAAAAATATTAGTAACGTCAATAATAAACTAAAAAGTAAAAAGGTAAAAAAACATTATAAATTTTTTTTAAAAATGACATTGACATTACATTTGTAACGTATGGTACAACGTATATTTTGATAATAATGATCTGATACATTTTACATTAGGTAGACTAAGGACGGAGTAGGGGAGTACCGACGCTACACATTCACGTTTACATAATAGTCGCGAAGACTGACAAATCTATCACTTTCTCTCCTTAGTCATGAATATTAACAGGAGAATTGAAACGATTATCCTTCCATTAATTTTTCTTCAATAATAATAAACTAATTCTAAATTTACCCTTTGTTTCTTCGACGCTAAGAATTTTCACTTCGACTCGATCACCCACTTGAACTTTTATCCGTTTCATGTTACTGGTATGTACGAGACCACTTTTTCCATTACCAATATCGACAAATGCCCCGAATGCAACCACGTTCGAAACAACTCCTAAAAAACAAAACATAAAACCATTATTACGTCTAATTATCATGAATAAAAAAATTTGACCCGTTACTTCTTCGTTGATTATTTTATGATTTATAAGTTCTAAAAAGAGGTGAAATACACTTTTGTCATTAACCTTCCATGATATCGTCTACTTTTGGGTTTTCTGTACTACCAAGCCCCTTTTTGAAAATTGGTTTGGAAAATTCTAATCGATAATCGTAATTGGTCGGCTTGATTAGGGCGTCGTAAATCAGCGAAATGGTGTCTTGTAATTGACCCAATGTATCGGCGATTGATTTTATTCCTGTGAAGATGAAATGAACGATTGAACCATTAATTAAAAAATCAATTGAGGTACTTTAATTTACAAAATTTGATACCTGTTGATTGAACGACTTCTTTGATTTTATTTATGAATTTCGGAGTACCAAGATCGAATAAATTTGAGTTGCAATGTCCGATAAATCTGTAATACAGAAATATTATTATTTTTTAAATCATAAAATTGGAGAACAAATAAGTATAAAATAGTGATTCGAAAATTACAAGTATGCGATGTTGTATGATTCAGGATGAATCCACGTACTATCCAAAGGATTATAATCATCGCGTCCTGGAATACCTTTCTTTTCAAAGTCACGGCTGGATAAAAAAAAAGAGAAAAAAGAAAACATAAGCTTAGGTTCAATTCAAAAAAGAGCAGAAGAAAAACAACTTAAGTAGCTTGGATGCTTGAGCTAAACGCAAAATTACAAAAGTGACATAATGAAAAACCCGAAAACTCAAAAATTAAAAGCACACTAGCTACAATAGTACTTAGCCACCTACCTATTAAAAATCTATATTTTTTGGAGAGAAAGAGAGGAAAAAAATCTGAAATATCTTGGAATAAAGAACATGTCAACTTTTTAAGAGGAAAACAATTTTTTCATTTTTTTTTTTGAATAATTTTTTTTAAATAAAAAAAAAATCTATCAATTTTTTGAGAGTTGGAATTCTAAAATTTAAAAAAATTTTTGGAACAAGAATAAATTCTAAATTTTTTGGGATAAGAAAAATTTATCGATTAAAAAAACGTGAAGAATTTTCTAAATTTCTTGGAATCTTTTTGAGAAAAAAAGGCATAATGTATGAATATGAAAAAAATTGAAGAAAATTTTTTTCAATTCTATTTTTTTGAACAAAATTGAAAATTTTTCTAAATTTGTCCAGAATATAACTTTCCTAAAAATAATTTTTTTTTTCAATTTTTTTAGAAGCCAAAACTGAAAATTCTCTCATTTTCTTTCAATCTTTTGAGGATTAAAAAAAATTCTCAATTTTTTTAGAATAAAAATATTTTCATTTTCCAAGGATAAAAAATTTCTTATTTTTTTTTATTTTTTTTTTTTAATAGGTACCTAATAATGAAAAAACAACTTTTATGGAATGGGATAGGTATTTAAATTTTTTAGGAGGAGAGAAATTCTTCAAAACATTTTTTAGGAACAAAAATGAAAAATTTTCACATCTTTTTAAGATAAACATTTTTATATTTTCTGAGAATATAAAGTTTGCCAATTTTTTAAACTGTAAAAAATAAAAAATTTGGAAACGATTCTAATTTTTTGGGAAAAGAAAAATTTCTCAAATTTTTACGGAACAAAAGTGAAAAATTTTCTCAATTTTTTTTAGATCAAAAACACATTTTCTAGGAATAAAAAAATTTTCTCAGTAAAAAAAAATAAATAAAAAACATTCAATTTTTTGTGAGTAAAATTTTTCTCAATTTTTTAAAATAAAAATCTATTAATTTTTTGAAAATGGACACGTCGTAATTTTCTCATTTTTTTCAAAATAAAAAATTCAGAAATATTTTGCAAATACATTTTTTTTCGAATTATTTCAGAACAAAAATTAAAAAAACTATCAAATTTTTGAAAAACTAAATATTTTAATTTTCTGGGACTCAATTTAATTTGGGTAAAAAGTTTTTAAAATTTCTTTTGGAGAAAAAGGTCTTTCAAGTTTTTTGGAACAAAAATTAAAATTTTCCTCGATTTTTTTAGATATCTACTTAAAATATTTTTGTTTCCCGAAAATATGAAATTTTCTAGTTTTTTTGAAAGGGAAAACTTTTTAATATTTTAGGAGCAAAAATTAAATTTTTCATTTTACTTTGTTAGTTTGGGAATCGATTTTTTTGAACTTTTGGGAATAGAAATACAAAATTTTCTCTTTTTTTTAAATAAAAATATTTCAATTTTCGATAAAGAAAAAAATTATCTGTTTTTTGTTTTTTGAGAAAAAAAATTTGGAATAGAAAATTTTTCAAAATTCTTTGATCTTTGAATATAAAAAATGAAAAATTTTCCCAATGTTTTGGAATAAAAAATATTTAAATTTTTTGAGAATAGAAAAATTTCCCAATTTTATTTGAATAAAAAAAATGATTTCTTTTGGGGAAAAAGTCTTAATAATGTTTTGGATGTGAAAAAAATTTCTCAAAATTTTTGGAATAAAAATTTTAAAAATTGAGTAGGTACCTTTAGGAGAGTAATTTTTTATTCAATTTTCTGAGGAAAATTTTAGAATTTTTTCAGGACCTAACCGATTATTTATATATCCTAAAATTTTTTGCTCTATTAAAGTAAAAAATCCCACACGATTGAAAAAAATAAAGAGTAGAAATTAATTCACTTTTATATGAAAATAGAACTAACAAAAATAAAATTCCCAATTTTTTTGCAGAAAACCCCCTCAACTTTTTTGAGAAAAAACCCTGCACTGATTCCTACTTACGGTTGAACATTGCAAGTCTGAGGATGAATACGTAAAAATCCAGAACACTGTTCGAACGTTTTTACTCCGATCATTCTCACTCGTTTTAGTTGTTCTCGATTTCTAAAAGGTCCATTCTCTTGCCTCCATTTAATTATATTGGCAGCTCGGACGTCCCCTATGCCAGCAACGTGTCTAAAAAAAAAGGAACATAATCAATTCAAAAATTTTCGTCCAAATACAAAAATTATAATTATTCCACGTTTTAACAATTTACTTGAGTAAATGAACCGAAGCTGTATTCACATCAATGCCAGTGAAACTGACAACTTGCATGACAACTTCGTCTAAACTTTTGGTCAGTTTCGCACCTGTCAAATCGTGTTGATACATGCCAACACCTAAATGCTTCGGATCAACTTTAACGTATTCACTCAACGGATCTTGTAAAGATCTTGCGATGAAAACTGCGAAAAATATGATCAGTCTAAAAATGGTATCTTTTAAAACAAATAATACCTAGAGGTATTTTTATAAGAAACATTTTTTCTACCAGCGCTGATCAAATTTGGATCCAAATTGGGGAATTCTTCTTTCGCCAGAGAACTGCAGCTGTAAACAGAAGCTCCACGTTCGTTCACCAAGGTATAACTAACGTTTAGAGGACTGAAAAAATCTTGTGTTAAATATTCGCTGATGATATTTTCAATTTCCGGCGAACCATGGCCATTACCAAGAGCTATCAATTCACATCTGAAATTATAGACGAAATTAAAAATGATTCTAGTTCGTGAGTATTGAGTAAAGTAGGTATTTACCTATGCTGAACCATGTGCCTTTTAATAATGAACATATTTTGGGCATTTTTAGGACAATCTGCTTCCTTGGTATCGAAATTCATCACACAAGTCCATAAAACTTCTCCATTACTGGAGATCAGAGCGAATTTAACACCGTGTCGAAAACCTAAGTGTACAAAATAAGTTTTAGTTTTGGAGAAGTATTCGTTATGGGAAACAAAACCAAAATTTCATACCAGGATCGATTCCCAAAATTGGGCAACCTTTCACAGGTGGTGTTTGTAATAAACTTTTCAAGTTTAATGCGAAGTTTTCAGTCGCAGCGTCTTTTGCTTCACTCGTTAGCTTAGACTTGGTTCGTCTAATCACAAATGGAGAAACTGAAATCAAATAAATCATTTTCTCAAATAGGTGGAACTCAAAAAAAAATATGAAAATGATCATCAGTTTCAGTCTTACGCAATCTTGTGTAAGAATCGTTGAAACTAGCATCAAACATTTCCTTTCTCAACGGGTAAATTTTTCCAAACTGAAGCCACTTGTCGCTACAGAATTTGTACAACTTTTGGTAAAAAGATACATCTATGTCCATCTTGACGCTTAAAATTTTCTGATTTTCTCCTCGATTCAGAGCTAAGATCTGAAACAAAGAAGAGTTAATCTTAATCTGCTGATGAAATCATCGACTTGGAAACTGAAGATATCAACATACCTGATGAGATAATAAGTCTCTGACACGTTTTGAAAAATCGTGATACATTCGAAAATTCCCATCGTCCTTGTTTTCCGTACTATTCTTCAAGGTACTTCTGACAATGATAGGAATCCGATGCTCGCTATTGAAACACAAATTTGAACGTGTTTCAATTGAAATTTCATCGACAGATCAGAGAGGGTAGAAACACTCTGATTCGAAAACAATTACAAACCAATTATAAATAAATTCCAGAACAGCATCATCTTTCGAGAATATATCAGCAATAATATGTTGAACAGATTCTATAACTTGTTTAGGATTTTTAACTCCATCTTTTTCAGCACTGACGTAACTCTCAGGATGGAAATCTCCGGTACCATTGAGAACACAACAAGCAGCTTCTTCTAACCCCAAGCTACGAGCTTTCTCAGCTTTCGATTTGATATTACTTTGCTTGTACGGAGCGTACTAAGAAATAACGTAAAGTTAGTACGATACTGTACGCATTTGAAACAAATAACAGATCACTCGTTGATGCTCACGATGAAATCCAGCTCTTCGATGGTTTTCGCTCGACGTATACTGTTTTCTAAACTTTTCGTTAATTTTCCAGCTGCTTCGAGAGTTTTCAACACTGTTGCGGTCTTTTTTTCTAATGACCTGCGAAACGTACAACATTCTATATGAAGATTGATTACTATCAAAGTTATATAGAACAAGATAGTTACCACACTCCCCATAAGAATAATGCATTTCTTTTCTGCCACTCTTACGGCGAGCAAATCGCTCACTATAGAGCGCGCTTGATGCGACGGTTGATACACTCTTATCAAATCATCATATGAAATGTGAAGTGATTAACCATGATCAACTGTTGCATGTGAAATGTTTTAATGTGAATTGAAACATTTATAATGATTTAAATATTTAGTTATTGATAAAATGGCCTATTGTTGTGTTCCTAATTGTAAGACTGGGTATAAAAACAGCAGCAAGCGAGATAAAAATGGGGAAAAGCTACACTCATTCTATGTTCCAAAGGTAAGATTTTTCAAAGTTTCATTACTTCACAAAAATTGGAAGGGAGGAAGGGGTCTAATCGAAATTTTTGTAATAACTAAAAGTATTTGTACAACTTCAAGCTACAACTTTTGTTTGAAAATTTTTTCAATCGGGCCCCTTACCTCCCCCCTGTTTTTAAAAATGTATTTGAAGGAGTTGGATTATCCAAAATTGGTGGGGAGGGAGGGATCCGATTGAAATTTTTGTTATCACCAAAATTATTCCTAGTACTTCAAGCTACAACTTTTGTTTGAAAATTTTTTCAATCGGGCCCCTTACCCTCCCCCTGTTTTCAATAATGTATTTGAATGAGTTGGATTATCCAAAATTGGAGGGGAGGGAGGGGTCCAATCGCAATTTTTGTGATAACCAAAAGTATTAGCGAAACTTCAAGCTACAACTTTTTTTTGAAAACTTTTTCAATTGAGCCCCTCTCTCTCCACTTATTTTGCATAACACTCCCAAAATACTAATTAAAAATTGAAGGGGGAAGGGGAAATGGGTCCAATTGAAAAAAATTTGCAACAAACTTGTAGCTCAAAGTTTTAGGAAAAATTTTGGCCATGACAAAAATTGCGATTGGACCTCTCCCTTCCCTCCAATTTTGGATAATCCAACTCATTCAATACATTATTGAAAACAGGGGGAGGGTAAGGGGCCCGATTGAAAAAATTTTCAAACAAAAGTTGTAGCTTGAAGTACTAGGAATAATTTTGGTAATAACAAAAATTTCAATCGGATCCCTCCCTCCCCACCAATTTTGGATAATCCAATTCCTTCAAATACATTTTTAAAAACAGGGGGGAGGTAAGGGGCCCGATTGAAAAAATTTTCAAACAAAAGTTGTAGCTTAAAGTTGTACAAATACTTTTAGTTATTACAAAAATTTCGATTAGACCCCTTCCTCCCTTCCAATTTTGACTATAAAGTATTATGTAGCACTGGACTTAGTAAAAATTTATCAAAGTTGCACCCCATGAATGTAAACAAAACAATCAATCTAGACGTTAGTTGAAAACTATAGCAAAAATGCAAAATTAGTAATTTGCTGAAAGTAAAAATGAAAATTTCGCGGGTAATTCATTCAAATCAAATTTAAAATTGAATCAATCCATTAACTTTCAATATAATTCAATGCATTATATGTATCAACCGTCGAATGCAGCGCTCTCAGTGATGTACTTTGGCGAAATGGGCGTGGCTAACCGGAGTGTGGTAACTATCTTGTTCTATATAACTTTGATTACTATTAATCATTTCTATACTCGATGGAAAGTGATAGTTTTATCTTACTTGACGTATTCGTAAGTTCTTTTAGCCTGTCTGAGTTTATCGGAGTCCATACAATTGGTGAATTCTCGTCTGTATCTGGCGATAAAAGGGATCGTGCAATCATCTTCGAATAAACCAACGATGTTTTTAGCTACACGCGCGTCTAGATCTAAAAATTCTGCAAACACTTGCGAAATTGGAATCCGAGCACCGGTGTTATTATCAACAGACATTTTTATAACGATCTTTTCACAAAATTTATCGTAAATCACTAATTATGTATAATTATTGTTATTTCAATGCGAATGAATATAAAATGGAAGTGTTTTGTATAAATGCACACGCTTTCCTCACACTAACACAAACACAATGCAATTAAAATATTGTTTGATAATGCAATTTGCAATGTTACATCATCACCCACTCAATAGATAGTCACTTATCGATGTGACCGCATGTACTGATTATAATGTGATACAAAAATACATGTGATTGTGATTTTATATTCATATGAAACTGAACTAAACGTGTTAGCTTCACTTTTTCACCGGTTCGTTGCAAGTTTATACATGCTCCCATGTGCTTGCTTAATCTGGTAATAGGTAAGAGAATTCCCAAAATTTTCATGATAATTATTTTCAAAACCTCGAAATGGAACTTTGGTTGTTCTGAATTGGGTAACACTGCTTATTATTAAAAATTAAATAGGTAATTAATTAATTATTATAGGTTTGATAATTAAAAAATTTAAAATATTAAAATTTCATTATTAAGGCGGTGCTCTACGCTACACAGGGTAGCCTATCCTGCCATCAGGCGCAAATTTTTCAATTTCGTTTTTTTCGTATTTTATTGCAGATTTTTTTGAAAAAACGAGGTACAATGCTAGCATTATGTTAAATTAAACGAATAAAATAGTTGAATGTGCCCAAATATTTAAAGAATCAGAATTATAAGCGTGAATAGGGACGAATGCGTCATCTCACCTCGCCGTTCTTTTTCCCACTTTTCGGAAAAACTACTGAACGGAATTCGACGAAATTTGGATATGTTGTAGAGAACAGTACGCCCGAGGACACTGCAAAGCTTTTTTTTGAGTTTTTGGGATTTTATGAAAAATACCATGGTTTGAAAATGAAGTAACTTTGGATCGTTATATTTTTGATAAAATTCAATTTTAAAAATTAGGTTAAATTGTTAATAATTTTTGAAATTGAAACAATTTTTTAAATTTTGGTAAATTTTTACAATTTCTAAAATTTGATAAAAATTCAAAAATTCCTAAAATTTAAAAATTGATTCAAGTTTGAATTTAGTTTACGCGTATTTTTAAATTTTCATAAATTTTCTAATTTGTGTAAATTTTTAAGGCAGGTATAATAAAATTTTTAAATTTATAATCAATTTTTGGAAAATTCGAAATTTTGTCATTTTTTTAATCTTGTTGATTTTTTAAAATTTGTAAAAATGTAAAAAATTGTAATTTTTGAAAAATTTTGAAACAATTTTTTAAATTTCGGTGAATTTTTACAATTGTTTTTGAAATTTATATTTTCAAAAAATTTTAAATGTCTAAAATTTCAAAATTTGTTTCAAGTTTGAATTTTTTTTTAAATTTTAATAAATTTTTGCAATTGCATCAATTTCCAAGGAGTAATGAATTTTTTTAATTTGATCAATTTTTGGAAAATTCAAAATTTTGTCATTTTTGAATTTTTTTAGATTTTTGAAATTTGAAAAATTGGAATTTTGTAATTTTTAAACTTGAATGAATTTGTAAAATATTGAAACAATTTTCAAAATTTGGTTATTTTTTACAAAATTCTCGAATTTGCGTCAATGTTTAAGGTGTAATAATTTTTTAAAATGTAAACAGTTTTTAAAATTGGGGTAATTTCAAAAATGAGATTAAATTGTGTAGGCTACCTAATAAAAAAATTTGAATTTTGATCATTTCTAAAACTTGATCAATTTTGAAAATTTTTGGAAAATTTGAAAATTTTATAATTTTATTTTTATACTGGTTGAATTTTTGAAATTTGTAAAAATGAGAAAAATTGGAATTTTTGTAATCATTTTTGAATGAATTTTTGAAATTGAAATTTTTTTTTTTTAAATTTGGTAAATTTTTACAATATTTAAAATTTGATAAAAAATCAAAAATGTCTAAAATTTCATTCAAGTTTGAATTTAGTTCATTTTTAAATACCTATTAATAAATTTTTCAAAATTGCGTCAATTTTTTAATATTTAAACAGTTTTTAAATTTTAGAGAATTTTAAAAATTGGTTTTTCGATTACTAATTCAAGTGTGATTTTTGATAGATTGCTGAAATTTTACGTCAGCGTTAGACCAAACCACCGATGTTAGCGTATCTGCGACTGATATTATCGATAGTACTAATAGTATAAATGAAGCATCGAAACATCGACAACTACGTTTAAACCATAATTATCTCTTTCTACTTGTTGACTTTCTGGCATCCGGTGATACGCAAAATATCACGCGACGAGTTGGATTTGCTCAATAAAGTCTTGGGTAAGTCGATCTATCTTACTCTATTCTGCTCTTTTTGGCAGTTTCAAAATTTTATCAATGTAAAATTGAAAAGAAAATGGCGGTCCAGCGTACCCCCCGTTATAGAGCCCTACATGTGCCTAATACATTTTAGGGTTTAAAATACGACATCTTGTAACAAGTATCATTCTCAGGTTATTAAAACAGGCAGTTCTGACTTGCTTACAGTCATTAATTATGTACAACTGCAGACGATCATTTTTTTAATTAATGCTCTGTAAGAAAAATTGCATATGAGCTGTACATTTACAGGGATAATTATTTTGAACCTGAAACGTGGCGCTTTTCAAAAGTTGTTGTGCTTTTGTTTGATCCAAATCAATTATTATGAATTCGCTGGCGCCAATTACTACTATTTCGAGGTCGTAGAATTCAAATTTGCAATTTATTTCGAGCAGTGATGCCAACCTCGCGAAATAAAATTTTTTCTCGTCAGGTTGGCAACCCTGCTCAAAACAAATTTCAAATTTGAACTCTACGACCTCGAAATAGTACTATTAGACACCAAAAACAATTTTCTACGAATTTTGGGAGCTGAAATGATGCAAAAAGTTTAAAACAATAATCTGCAACCTTATGGAGAGCTCTGATTGGTAGTTAGCATACCACAACTTTGAGGTCTTATATCTCTGCGAATAACGGTCCGATTTTAATTCTGATTGCAGATTTGCAATCGTCGGGTTCGACTCTATCGGTCTAGACCCAACGTACATCTATTTTCGACAATTTTTTTTTCAAATTTCGAAAAAAAAATCAATTTGAAGGGGTCGAAATTCAAAAATTTACCAAGCTCTTGTTTACGATCCGATTGAGCTGAAGTTTGGTGTACAGCTCGATTCGAGATAGTAGAATTCGAATTTATCATTTATACCAGGGGTGTAAATAACGAAACTTTTTTTCGTTATTTCAGTAAAGTTATTATTTCGGTACTGAATTCATGTGATTTTTCGTTATCGTTTCGTTACGGTATTTTGTTATTTTCAATTTTTCGTTACGTTCTGTTATAACGTTACTCAGATCACCAAAATTTCGTTAATTCTTCAGTTATGTAATTTTGTTACGTTATAACGAAACTTTTTCGTTATTTCGTTACTATATACGTGGGTACTCAAAATTTGAGAAATTTCACCCCAAATACACTTGTCTAGCTTGTTTGGAAATTGAACCGATACCAATAGCAAAAATAACGAAATTAAGAAAAAAATAAAGTGAAAACTTTGTATGAAATCAATTCTACTGCATATCAACTGGCTTCAACATAAATATCAATAGGTTTTGTACCGAAACAATAACGTTACTGAAATAACGAAAAAAAGTTTCGTTATTTACAACCCTGGTAGGTAGTATTAGTGATCATGATTTTTTTTTTTTTTTTTTTTTTTAAATGGAACAATCTACATACATAAATTGAAATTGCTAAAAAAATAACGTAACGAAAAAACGAAATTTTTTCATTATTTTGTTACGTTATTTTTGAAATTTTAATGTTACGTTTTCGTTTTGTTTTCTTCAAACATTTCGTTCCGTTAGTTCATTTCTTTACAATTTTTCCTCTAGTCAAATTTCGATATTTCGTTACGTTTCGTTATTTCGTTACGTTACGTTCCGTTCCAGCAACCCTGATTTATACCTTCCAGGATTTCCAACTTCGGGAAAAAAAAATTTCTTTCGCTATGTTGGCAACATTGTTTGAAACAATTTTCAAATTTGAATTCTACGACCTCGCATTAGTAATAAATGACTCTTCAACCGTTTTCGAAGACTTCCTAAAAGCTTTAAAGCTCATCTAAAAATCTTTTGTATGTGGTGTTAATTGAGTTGCATACTCGATGCATTTGCAGGCAGATTCGAGGAATATTTTCAAAATTCGACGCTTTTTCAAAAATTATCGTATTTTTGTGTTTTTAATGAGGTTTATTACTAAGTCGAGGTCGCTGATCACGAATATGAGCTTAATTTTCAATTTAACTTTCCCATTGTACTCCAAATGTGGATTTTTCGAAAAAAATTACTCGTTTAAAGGCGAAGGAAGGGTCAAAATCGAAAAGTATTGGTAGATACGGAATCAGCGAGGTTGAATTAGTCCATAACGATTCTAATCTCGTTTTTTTTGAAAATTGCTAAATTTTGAAAGTGCTCGTATTCGCGAACTAAGCTTCGTAGAGCAAAACTGACAGCATATTAAGAATCAGCGAGGTCGATTTAGTCGAAAAGCACTCCTATCTCGATTTTTTTGGAGATCAAAAAAATCGAAAAAATCATAAGGGGTTAACCTTCATTTTTTTTTCGAAAAAAACCTTTTTGTTCCAGATCAACGTGTGAGGTGTCTAGGATGGGGTAATCGGACCAGGTGAATCGAATGCCGCGATCAATTTCCCGATCGGAGGCGAACTCGCTGAGATATGGACCATTTTCTGTAACTCAAAAACTATGCTTCCGATTTGAAAACCGATGGCGTATTCGTGTTCAGCGACTTGAAATTAGCCCATATACCGAATTTTAGCTCGATCGGGCCATAAATAACAATTTTACAAAATTCATTAAAATTCAATCAAAGAAAATGACCGATATAGTTTTTTTGCAAAATTTGAAAAAAATTGTCGAACATTGGGCATCTAGGGGTCTAGACCGATAGAGTCAACCCGACGATTGCAAATCCGCTTTCATTTTCAAAATCGGACCATTATTCGCGGAGATATAAGCGTTCAAAGTTTTTGGTCGGATATGAGTCATAAAAACCGACCATCCTTATAATTTATTAAATTATTGCAGCTTTCAGAATAGCTAGAAAATTGTTTTTGGTGTCTAGTAGTACTATTTCGAGGTCGTAGAATTCAAATTTGAAATTTGTTTCGAGCAGGGTTGCCAACCTAGCGAAATAAAAATTTTATCTTCTGAGGTTGGCAACCCTGCTCGAAATAAATTTCAAATTTGAATTCTACGACCTCGAAATAGTACTACTAGACAACAAAAACAATTTTCTAGCTATTCTGAAAGCTGCAATAATTTAATAAATTATAAGGATGGTCGGTTTTTATGACTCATATCCGACCAAAAACTTTGAACGCTTATATCTCCGCGAATAATGGTCCGATTTTGAAAATGAAAGCGGATTTGCAATCGTCGGGTTGACTCTATCGGTCTAGACCCCTAGATGCCCAATGTTCGACAATTTTTTTCAAATTTTGCAAAAAAACTATATCGGTCATTTTCTTTGATTCAATTTTAATGAATTTTGTAAAATTGTTATTTATGGCCCGATCGAGCTAAAATTCGGTATATGGGCTAATTTCAAGTCGCTGAACACGAATACGCCATCGGTTTTCAAATCGGATGCATAGTTTTTGAGTTACAGAAAATGGTCCATATCTCAGCGAGTTCGCCTCCGATCGGGAAATTGATCGCGGCATTCGATTCACCTGGTCCGATTACCCCATCCTAGACACCTCACACGTTGATCTGGAACAAAAAGGTTTTTTTCGAAAAAAAAATGAAGGTTAACCCCTTATGATTTTTTCGATTTTTTTGATCTCCAAAAAAATCGAGATAGAAGTGCTTTTCGACTAAATCGACCTCGCTGATTCTTAATATGCTGTCAGTTTTGCTCTACGAAGCTTAGTTCGCGAATACGAGCACTTTCAAAATTTAGCAATTTTCAAAAAAAACGAGATTAGAATCGTTATGGACTAATTCAACCTCGCTGATTCCGTATCTACCAATACTTTTCGATTTTGACCCTTCCTTCGCCTTTAAACGAGTAATTTTTTTCGAAAAATCCACATTTGGAGTACAATGAGAAAGTTAAATTGAAAATTAAGCTCATATTCGCGATCAGCGACCTCGACTTAGTAATAAACCTCATTAAAAACACAAAAATACGATAATTTTTGAAAAAGCGTCGAATTTTGAAAATATTCCTCGAATCTGCCTGCAAATGCATCGAGTATGCAACTCAATTAACACCACATACAAAAGATTTTTAGATGAGCTTTAAAGCTTTTAGGAAGTCTTCGAAAGCGGTTGAAGAGTCATTTATTACTAATGCGAGGTCGTAGAATTCAAATTTGAAATTTGTTTTGAGCAGGGTTGCCAACCTAGCGAAATAAAAATTTTATCTCCTGAGGTTGGCAACCCTGCTCGAAACAAATTTCAAATTTGAATTCTACGACCTCGAAATAGTATTACTAGACACCAAAAACAATTTTCTAGATATTCTGGAAGCCGCAATAATTTAATAAAGTACCAAGGTACCAAGGATGGTCGGTTTTTATGACTCATATCCGACCAAAAACTTTGAACGCTTATATCTCCGCGAATAATGGTCCGATTTTGAAAATGAAAGCGGATTTGCAATCGTCGGGTTGACTCTATCGGTCTAGACCCCTAGATGCCCAATGTTCGACAATTTTTTTCAAATTTTGCAAAAAAACTATATCGGTCATTTTCTTTGATTCAATTTTAATGAATTTTGTAAAATTGTTATTTATGGCCCGATCGAGCTAAAATTCGGTATATGGGCTAATTTCAAGTCGCTGAACACGAATACGCCATCGGTTTTCAAATCGGATGCATAGTTTTTGAGTTACAGAAAATGGTCCATATCTCAGCGAGTTCGCCTCCGATCGGGAAATTGATCGCGGCATTCGATTCACCTGGTCCGATTACCCCATCCTAGACACCTCACACGTTGATCTGGAACAAAAAGGTTTTTTTCGAAAAAAAAATGAAGGTTAACCCCTTATGATTTTTTCGATTTTTTTGATCTCCAAAAAAATCGAGATAGGAGTGCTTTTCGACTAAATCGACCTCGCTGATTCTTAATATGCTGTCAGTTTTGCTCTACGAAGCTTAGTTCGCGAATACGAGCACTTTCAAAATTTAGCAATTTTCAAAAAAAACGAGATTAGAATCGTTATGGACTAATTCAACCTCGCTGATTCCGTATCTACCAATACTTTTCGATTTTGACCCTTCTTTCGCCTTTAAACGAGTAATTTTTTTCGAAAAATCCACATTTGGAGTACAATGAGAAAGTTAAATTGAAAATTAAGCTCATATTCGTGATCAGCGACCTCGACTTAGTAATAAACCTCATTAAAAACACAAAAATACGATAATTTTTGAAAAAGCGTCCAATTTTGAAAATATTCCTCGAATCTGCCTGCAAATGCATCGAGTATGCAACTCAATTAACACCACATACAAAAGATTTTTAGATGAGCTTTAAAGCTTTTAGGAAGTCTTCGAAAGCGGTTGAAGAGTCATTTATTACTAATGCGAGGTCGTAGAATTCAAATTTGAAATTTGTTTTGAGCAGGGTTGCCAACCTAGCGAAATAAAAATTTTATCTCCTGAGGTTGGCAACCCTGCTCGAAACAAATTTCAAATTTGAATTCTACGACCTCGAAATAGTATTACTAGACACCAAAAACAATTTTCTAGATATTCTGGAAGCCGCAATAATTTAATAAAGTACCAAGGTACCAAGGATGGTCGGTTTTTATGACTCATATCCGAACAAAAACTTTGAACGCTTATATCTCCGCGAATAAGTGTCCGATTTTGAAAATGAAAGCGGATTTGCAATCGTCGGGTTCGACTCAATCGGTCTAAACCCCTAGATGTCCAATTTTCGACATTTTTTTTTTTCAAATTTTGCAAAAGAACCTAAATCGGCCATTTTTTTTGCTTCAATTTTAATAAATTTTTCAAAGTGTTATTTATGGTCCGATCGAGCTGAAATTCGATTTAAACGCTAATTTGAGGTCACTGATCACGAATCTGCAATCAATTTCGCCATTTTGAAAACTAAAGTTCGCCGAAAATTTTATTCATTTTTTTTTTCATGCAAAACTGCAAAAGCATTCGAATAAAAGGGATTTTTTAAATTAAAAAAAAAAAAATTGAACAGATTACACCACGTACAATTAAATCTTTTTTATTATACATTTATCGGTATACTGATTACAGAAAGGAAAAAAAATGAATTCAACAAAATAGCAAAATTTGATCGTTTAAAATACTAACACGATATATACACATACACGAAGCAACAATATAACAACGATTGCACGTTCATAAAAATTATAATTCTAAAAATTCGTAGCACTAGGTACATAAATAGGGAAATCGAGTATACATATGAGATACGCCGCTCAAACGGTTGAAAGAAATGATGAAAAAAAAGGGGGAAAGGGGTACAACTAAAACGGTCGCTCATTTCGACTCGTATTTCGCTTAATATAAAAATTGTATACTTAAGAACCGTGTGATGTATCTACTTATACCGATATAAAAAATACACAAAAATTTTTTTGAGCAGTAAAGCGTAAATATATAAGAAAAAAAAATCACAAACACGATAAAAACGTAATATACAAACACGAATAAGACGTACGAATAATTTTAAAAAATAAAGTAAAAAATGATCAGTCAAAAAAAACGATACAATATACAGATTAAAAAATACCAACAAATGAACAAATGGCACATTCACATTTACATAATATAACACATTTGATCGATAAAATTCGCAAAATCGAATCTTCCTTCGAACAACCTCTCTTAATTAAAAACGTCGCAACAACAACATGAAAAAAAAATACATAGACTTATTTTACAATATAAAAAAACACTTCGATTCGATTTCGTTAAATCGAATTAAAGTTGGCAAAAAAAAAATGCAATTCCTAAAAAGAAAAAAAATTAGAAATACTTTTCAAACATTTCTTTCTCTTTTTCTTTCTTTTAGGAAAAAAATACGTAAAAAGAAAGAAAAGGGGAAAATCGTATAAAAAAAATCTTAATATTACTCCATTCTATAAAATAATAATTTACAAATTTGAATGGTAACAAAAGCAATAGCAATAGTACAAAACTCAACGATCAATAACAATAATCAAAATGCATACAATCTACGAAAGTTGCGGTAAAGAGAAGGGAGAATCACATTTTAATATAAACACATAATATGGGGGCATAACCTTCGAGCTTCCACCTTCGAGACAAACACATTAGAAAAATATAATACTGAATTTGCACTTAATAAATTCCAACTTGGATCCACATACGATATAAATAAATAATGAAAGTCTTCGAAATAATAAGAAAAAATTGAGAAAAAAGCTGATTCCGATAACGATACGTCAGATTCTATTACGAGATTACTAAAATCAAAGCGGTGAGATCGATTTTGTATTTTGAAATGGGTCAATATTTGCGATTAAAAAAAAAAAAAAAAAAAAAAATGGGACAGGGTGGGAGACGTTTCTATACTATTATTTCTCTAATTATTCTACGATTTCTCGAATTGGGCGTTGAAAATCCTGACTCTAAGCTTTCGTCGAATGATATGGATAAATGCTGGCCTGGTTGTTGTTTGATATTTTCTTCATTCTCCATTAACTGATGATCCATGTATGGATTTGGTAAACCGTTAACGTCGTGATATGGTGAATCTGCGATTTAAAAAAGGAAACAGATTAGTATAGAAGATCAGATTCTTATTATTAGGCTTTTTTTTTTTATCATTGAAATGGTAAGAATATTTACCTAGTCTAGGATCTCTCCTGTTTCTCTTATCGATAACTGAAGCAAAATCTTGCTGCGATGCAGTGTGGTTACTGTAATCTGGTGATGCTGAAGTTAAATGTGGGTAATGAACGTAGTCTTCCATCGCTCTGTAACCGCCATGTGTGATTGGATCGTATCCTGAAAAATAAGATGAAATTAATATTACAAATTTCGAGCATTTTTTCATTCGAAAACCAAAAATAATGAGACAAAATGGGAATGTTTCAAATTTTAAAAAAGAAAAATAATCGTTTCGTCAAAAATACATTTTTAAAAAATAATTTTAAAATTTTAAAAACAAAAAAAATATTATTATAAAAAATGAATTTTTTTTTTTTTTTTTCAAAAAAAAAAACAACTCCAAAAAATTACCAAAACGAAAAAATGGAAAAGTGCTCAGCAGGAATCGAAAAATCCCATTAATTTTCAAATAAAAAAAAAAATTAAATCGTATCAAAAAAAAAAAAAACAGACAGATAACTAATTTGTTCAGTATGAAAATTTTATAAGAATTTATTTAAAAAGATAGTAAAACTAGTAAAACACGTAGAAATTTAATGATAAAAAATTCAGAAATAAAATGGAACGGAAAATTCAAAAAAACATACTTAGGTACACCTAAATTCGAGAAAGAAAAAAAAGGTGAAAATTCCCCGAATAGTTTCTAATGAATTGAACAAAAAAAAAAAAAAAATACTCGAGGTAAAAATAAATTTTTACATAAAATAGAAAACTTGGAGGGAAATTGAAATGAAGTAAATTTTTGAATTTTCGCCAAATCCAATGAATTGATAAACAATTATTTGAAAAAAGTTACTTATCAAATTAAAATATTAAAAATTGGTTTTAAAATAAATGAAATGCCACCAAGAAAAAAAATCAGAAAAATAATTTCTTTTTAAATGTCACTGACTTGATAAATCAGGAATATTCTTAAAATTTATGAAGAAGATTCATAATTGCATTAATTTCATCATCAAATAAATCTAAAAAAGACAAAAAAATTGAAAAAAATTAACACAATAAAAATTTTAAGTAATGGAATGATTTTTTTGCTCAAGTTGAAGAAATTATTTTGAACTTTCAACTTTTTTTTAAATTATTCAATTTTCAAAAAGTAATGCAAAAAATCATGGAAAATAAGTAGGGAAAAGGGGAAAATAATAAAAATATTTTTAAAAAACAAAGAAAGAAAGAAAAACAGATGATTTTAAAATATTAAAAAATAAAAGCATAACTGAATTTTCTATGCGAATTTTTCAAATACAATTGACTTTCCAATTTTTCAGAAAGACACGTTGTTTTTCAAAATTTCACCTTTGGAAATTGGGAAATTGCTCTCTTTAGTTTTTTAAAAATTGTCAAGAGATTTACCTACATTGAAGTAGCATTTAAATTCCATTTCAATAATTTTTTTTTACATTTCCTGTATTTAATTTAATTTAATTCAATTTCATTTCATTCAGCAAATTTTTCATTTTTTTTAAAGGTATGAGTATCAGACTTGAATTTCATTTTCATTTCAAATTTTCAACTTCAATACAATTCAATTTTCTTTCGAGGTTTTTAGTCATTTCTAATTTCAAATTTAAAAAAAAATTATGAACTAATTTTTTTTTTTTTTTTTTTAAATGAAGAGAGTAATTTTTTTCAATTTTTTTTTCAAATTTTTGAATTTGTTTCAATTTATTTTCAACAAATTTTTCAAATCTTTGTCATCTCTAATTTTATTGTTTAAAATTTTATTCGACAATTTTAGACAATTTTTCAATTTATTCGTATTTCTTCTTCTACTATACATAGTCAATAAAAAGTAATTTTCTATTTTTTTTTTTTTTTTATTCATTCTTCATTATAATTTTGGCAAAGTTTTTTTAATTTTTCAATTCTTTTCAAATGTAAGGATTTTAATTTTTTTTTATTTTAAAATTGTATTTCAATTTAATTTTCTTTTAATTTTTAAAAATTGGAAAATTTTCATTGCACAGTAAGTTTTTGACAATATTTTAAAATTTACTTAATTTATTTATTTTTCTTATTCAGTCAAATGATATGTTTTTGAAATATTTATTTTTAATCCCCTCCTTCAATTTTATTTGAATTTTTATTAAGTAGTATTTCTAATTTTGTTTCAATCCTGTTTAATTTTTTGTCGAATTTCAGATTTTTAGTACACACTGAAAAATTTAAAATATCTAAGTATAGGTACTCAATTCTTTTAATTCTAATTACTTTTTAATTTTTTTATATTTATCAATTTTTAATTTCTTGAAATAGGTAATTCACTTTTTCCTTAATTTCTGACACTTGGAAATTTTAATTGATATTTGTGATTTTTCCCTCAATTTTTTTAATATGAAGACCAGGTTTCCAAAACGTGCTTTCTGCAAAAAAATGAAAAATGATGTTTATGCCGGATTTTGAAAGTGTAGGTTGTTCCTCACAAATGCAGGATGTCAAATCGCCGAAAAGTGATTTGAAACACCTCCATTCAGTTGAATTTTTAAAAAAAAAATCAAAAATTTTACTAATTAGTGAAGCGTACGTCGTTTTGGAACAGCCTATCACTAATCCCTCTTCAACTCTTAAATTTTAAAAGATCATTTTTTCAATTTGGATTTGGTATTTCGTTTCCAAACAGTGCTGAATTTTACATTTAACCATTCGAACTTGCATCCTTTCTGTTCCAAAACGTGCTTAATACCGACTTTCGCCACTTTGCGCACTCTTAGAGCGACCATGAATCAAGTTAGCGAAATGGTTCTTCGGCCAAATTATAGCTAATCCACTCCTCTACACGAAAATGTATCGTTCATCACAATCGGTTAACTTTTCCGAGCTCACGAAAGTTTTTTTCAATTTCCCAAAAAAAAACTTTTTGCACAAAGCACGTTTTGGAAACCAGGTCTTCATATATTTTTTCAATTTTTAATCTTTATGAGTTATACATTTTTTTTTCTTTTTGTAATTTTTAGTTCAATTCAATTGAATTCAAATTTCAGTTATAAGTCCGCCTATTTTAATCAACAAATTTTTGATTAGTTTCAATTTTCAATTTTTTTAAAGAAAAACATTCTTGACTGAATTTTTATTTTTATTCAATTTTAATTTTTTTCCTATGCATTTTTTTAAAATGAATTTTTCTACCTTTCATTAATTTTTACTCAATTCAATTTCAGTTTTTTTCCCATAAATTTAGAATTTTTGGCATAAGAATTTAAAACAGTAGCATTTTTTTATTAGTGTGAATTTGTATTACTTTTTCATTTTTTTTTCTTCAAATAATCGTGTTCAATTTTTTGATTATTTCAACTCATTGTAACTTTATTCCCTACTCATTTTTTTAATATTTTAAAAATTTTTAATCATTGATAATTATTTTCTAATTTTTATGAATTTTAATTTTATTTTTGCAATTTCATTTTTACTTTTCTTATTAAATTAGAAAATAAATTTGCAAACCCACATAATTTTATTTCTAAACATTTAATTCAAAATTTTTTGTCTATTTTCTATTTTTTCCAATTTTTTCCCAATATTAAATCATTCTTGACCCAATTTCAATTTTTATCCACCAAAATTAACCCTTCACTGTACCAACTCCAACTTATTCTAAACACCTGCTGCCAAAAAAAAAAACACCTGTCACTCAGCCCACCACAATACACCTACTTACCATAATGGTTAACTTGATCTGTGATCCTCGGAGCGTGATCATTCGTAACAGAATTAGCATTAGAGGCCGCCGATTGCATTTTCATCTGCCACAGCGAATCCTGCGAATTGACTGATCCTCCGTTATTGGAATTCGAATAGCTATTCTCCATATATCCCATATTAACCCCTACACAAACGTAACCAAAAATTCACATCGATTAGTATTACTCGTCACGAGGTATCGAATTCCTTCATCTTTTTCTTCCACACACATGCAATGCAATGAAACGAGAAAGAGAGAGAACATTAGGTAAAAACTTACATTCATTACCATTAGGATGGGTCCTGCTGCCATACGGCGAATAGGCATGACCACCGTAGAGGGCATTCTTAGCAGGATCATCGAGCACCAAATCCATCGAATGTTCTAGGGCTTTGTTTTCTAAACCAGGCGTCGAATAATACGGAGGTGGTGGTTGTTGCACAATGCTAGGATGTACGCTGCACATAAATAAAAATAAAAAAAAACTATTTAGTTAATTCGATGTAAAAAACTTGGCAAATTTTTCTTATCAATTAAGCGAATAATCTAATAAAAGCTACCAATATTTTGATAAACCACTCACCATATTTAAATAATAACAAATCTCACAAATATCGACGCATGTAAGAAAAAAATTAAAATGAAAAATAACTCGAATAGGTTAAAAATAGGCCCTAATTCGTTACGTAGTCTAAATTATCGTTTAGGTTAAAAATTTACATGTTACAAGACTTTTTTTAAAAATTAAACAAAACTTAAACTAAAATAACGTTACGATTAACACAAGAAAAAGGTACTTTAAATGATTTTTTCATTCGTTGAAATCCTCCTTCATTAATTTATAAGTAAAACCGAAGTAAAAAATCTTCCTCCCTTTGGAATCCCATTCTCGTCCCATCGATCAACTTTTTTCTCATTCGACTTACAACTTACTATAGGTAATAATACGATAGGTAAATAAAATAAAGTGAAAATTGCGCGTATGAGGAAAACACTTACGTTGATGATTCCATTTCATAATCCTTGGCTTTGCTCTTCTTCACGTGCGAGCGTTTGCATCGACAAAACACGAAAATTAATCCAATAAACAGTACGAAAACCACGCAAGATACAGCGATCGCTATCATCGTCGGTGTGGGAAATGTGGACGCTTCTTTGATGTACGACGAACCAACTAGGCAATAAAAAAAAATTAGATTAGTAAATTAAACGCCGCCAGAGCTGGCCAGAGCCTCGGTGCAATTAAAGTCAGAATTTTCCTCATCCTAATAGTCTACGATTCTCTCTAAAAGCTGCCTTTTTTTCCTTCCTTATGCGCGTATTTCCACTTTCCAGCACCAAAAAAGAACCAGGGATTACCATGTTAAATAAATTTACCACCGACTTTGGCCCCTTATGCGTAGTTCTGTGCGAAAAATCACCGTGTTTTTGGGCTTCGCTTTGCCAGCTTCTGTGTTTTTTTTTATTGTATATATTTTTTTTTTATTTAACGAGTAAACGTATACGTTTCGCTGGTTTATTCGAGTAAAATTTCGAGTAAGTATATTGATTTAAGCAGCCGAGAGTTTTCTTATTTTTTTCGAGCATTTCGCCTCGAATGGAAAATTCCTTCTTTACGTTTCGAGAGATCTAATTTTTTTTAGTAGCTCTTTCAAATTAACCTATTAGTCCCACGTTCGAGTGGTATATACGTCTTTTATTCCTCTATTTTGCTACTTTTTTCTCTCTGCGGGTATCTACTTTTTTAAATTTGAATTTTTTCTTTCTTTCTTCCATTGAAAAGATACTTTATGCTATATTTTTTACCAACGTGGGAAATATTTTGTATCGAGTGAAAGTTAAAGGGCAAAGAGGGAAGGTCATTAAAGGATATTTTAATGAGTAGGAGAGAACGACCCCAACGAGGAATTAGCAGTGAATTTTTTGATGGAATTTACGACTATTTGTATGAAATAAGAAGCGAATTGGAAGCACAATCTGGAGTGAAAGCGATAACTTTGAATTGATTATTTTATCGAGTTCGAATTACAGAATTAATCAGTGAAAATTTTCAATTATTTTTTAACCCAATCAACTGTTTTTGGAGAAAATTTAAAAAAATTATTTAAAAAAAAAATCTATAATTTAAAATTTTAATATCATTCATTCTAATTGAAAATAATTATTGGATATGTATTTTCACCCCCCCCCCCCCTCATCATCATCATCAAAATGAACAGAAAATATCATGTTTTTAGAGAAATGTAATTTTCAGAAAAAAATCGTCACATCTGAAGTTCTGAAATTGAAAAAAAAAAAAATCATCTCTAATGAAAATGCTATTTTTAATTTATCTTTGAAATTTTCATATCGAATTGAAAATTTTCACTTCAAAAAATTGAAGCATTCATTTTTGAAAATATTATTATTTTTTTTTGAAAAAATTTATAAGTTTTTATTTTAAAAATAAGAAATACAAAATTTCTATTTTCAAAAAAAAAATTGAAAAAATTATCAAGTGTTTTTTTATTCAAAATAAATAAATTTTTATTTCAGATAAAATTTCATAGTAGGTATCCAATTTTTTAAATGTCGGTAAAAAAAATTAGTAAAATTAAAAATAGTTTAGATACATTTTAAATTGATAAATTATCATTGAAAAAAAGAATAATAGGTAATAAAATTCTGTTTTTAAAATTTTTGAAAAAATTTTTATTAGAGAAAAGTAACAAATTTTTTTTTCAATACTTAGGTATAGGTCAAATGCCTATTTATTTTCGATAAAACTTCAGAATTTTAAAAATTATTATTAAATGTTTTCATTTTGTCAAAGAAATAAAAAAATTATATTTTTTAAAAACATCAAAAAGAGAAAATAAAGAAAAAGAAAATGAAAACACCTAATTCGAGAAATTTCAAGATCATTATTTTTAGGAAAGGCATTTTACAAACTTTGCTTGGAAAATATTCAAAAATTTTAAATTACAGAAATGGGTAAAAAATAATGTTGTTGTTGTTGTTTTTCAAAAGTGGTAATGATAAGTTACCACAATTTTTTTGAATTTTTAAATTTATCAACAAAATTTCAAAATTTTTCATTTTTAATAAAAGTTTATTTTTTTTTTTTTGATAAAACTTCAAAAAAATATTTTTGAAATAAAATTTTGAAGATTTGAAATTTTTATTAAATTTGAAATTTTGAACAAAATTTTAATCATTTCCAATTTTGAACATCTCAAAATATTTTCATTTTGAATAATATTTCAAAAAATCCTATTTTTTCATTTTAAAAAAAATCTCAAAAAGTTTCATTCTGAATAAAATGCGAAATTTTTTTATTTTTAATCAACTTTCAAAAATTTCTATTCCTATTAATTAAATTTCAAAAAATTTTCATTTTGTAATAAAATTTCAAAGATTTCAAATTTTGAACATTTTGAAATATTTTCATTTTGATCAACCTTAGGTAATAATTCAAAAATTTTCATTATTGATAAAATTTCATTTTTTTAATTTTGAATAAAATTTCAATAATTTCTATTTTTTAATTTAAAAAAAAAATCACAAAAATTTTAGATTTGAATAAAATGTGAAAATTTTTTATTTTCAATCAACTTTTAAAAATTTCCATTCCTAATTAAATTTCAAAAAAAATTATTTTTTGATAAAATTTGAAAAATTCCAATTTTTTATTTTGAAAAAAAAAATCTCAAAAATTTTAATTTTAGGCTAATAAAATGTGAAATTTTTTCATTTTTGATCAACTTTTAAAAATTTTAATTTTGTAATGAAATTTCAAATTTCTATATTTTTCATAAACTTTCGAACATTTACAATTTTAAATTTTTTGAAATATTTTCATTTTGAATAGGTACCTAATATTACAAAAATCTTCATTTCTGATAAAATTTAAAAAATACCTATTCATTTCTAATGAAATTTTAGTTCTTCTATTTTGAATAAAATAAATTTTTTTAGAAGTTTTTAATCAACTATCAAATTTTCTATTTGTAATAAAATTTTAAAAATAATTTCTATTTTTTTCGTTTGGGATAAAATTTTGAGAACCTGCATTTCTAAATTTAAAAAAAATATTTTTATTTAATTTTGCAATTTTATTACAATTTTAAAAATTAAAGTTTTTTTCATTTTCAATAAAAAAATTTCTTATTTCTAGAAAATATAAAAACTATTTTAGTAAAAAATTCATGAATGATTTTGTTTTCATTTACAAAAAATTGTGGGGAAGGGGGCTTTTCTAACTTCATCGAATTTCATTATTCTGTTTCTTTTCTTTTCTCTTTTTTTTTTTTAAATTTTCCTTGAAAGTTTCTTCTCTTTTTTTTATCGAAAAAAACCAAACTTTAAAAAAAAAAAAAAATGATAAAAATTCAATTGAAAATTATCTCAGTGTTATGAGGGGAGGGGAAGGGTGTGAACAAAAATCAATAAATATATCGACCATTCATTCCAACAAAGAAAATTTATCCTCCAAAGTAAAAACCCACTTTCTTCGATTAAAAAAAAACAACTCAGAGAGAGAACCTCGACCAAACAAAAACCAATCAAAATCCATCCAATACATACCTTCAGCTTCGGTATAATCCCCGCACACGTCTTGATCCGTAAATAAACAAAGTCTGACTCGAACCCTGACATCTTCACCCTTGACCAATTCATCGGAAGTGGCTTCGAAATTCCTCGCGTCGTCGAAATCGTTCTCATCGAGCGATCTTCCGTTCGTAGATCTTCGGCCAATCAGCGACAATATGGTGGCTTCTTTTTCAGTGGCAGCGTTGCCGGAGGCGGTTAACGGCAGCGTTTCTAACTTTTGCCAGCTCGTCGCGTCGTGCATTTGCGTATGACTTATCATTGTTTCCACTTTGCCAACCTGTTGATTACGAGTAAGAAAAAAAAAGTACAAAATAAATACCACGATTACGATGGAAATTCTATTACGAGTACATACAATGGCGATTAGGTATTCGAGTTCGAGGTGTTCGGTGTTTAAAAATAGTTAAGCGGTGGATTTTAAAAACAATGGGTAAAAGTCTTATCGACGACGCGATAAATTATTCCCATGTGTGATCTCCCATTTACTTAGAAAAATTTTATCTTAGATTGGCGTGGAAAAAAACGAAAAAATTCGCAATACGTACCAGTTGTAAGCATGTAGCTGCGATGTTAATAGTTAACACGTGGGTATCGGGGTCAAAGGTAACACGTTGAGGAGCTGGAATGCGGTCCACTCGTGTATTCGCGGTCGTCTCCTCCGAATAATTACTGTGGCCTTTGTTATTGTAAGCTTTTACCTGCAAATCGAACAAAAATTCGTTAATACATTAACATCTTTCGACATTTTTCAATTTCCCCCCTCCAGGCACCAGGGTTTCAATTCAGACTAGTGAAAACTCACTTTGAAAGCATAAGCTTGGTGTTGCTCGAGACCGGTAACGTTACATGGGTTGCTGCGCTGGCAATCGAATTCCATCCAATCATCTGAGCTGCCTCCTGATCTTCTTGGCATAAAGCAATCACTATCGATGTCATTTTCCGAGCTTCGGTACGATTGGCGGTAGGCAATGGCAAATCTGGTGTTTTGAACACCACCGTCGAATCCTGGAGTCCATTGCAAGGTAACGAAACTGTGCCCGATGGCGGTTATCGTCAGGAATTCGGGCTTCTCAGGGGCTCCTTTCGCTTGTAAGCGTATCGTCGTTCGAATATTGCCGACTGCGTTTACGACCTGTTGATGAGAAATAGATCGAGTTATGAAATTGGATAAATTATTCGTTTGCTTTTGTATTGATATTTTTAACAATTTTGAAAAATTTTGTAAAATTTCAACATTTGGAAAAACAAAGTTGTTGTTTGAAGTTTCAGAGCGGGCTGTAGGACTTCACGTGCTACGTCAGGGTTATTACTTCGAAAAGAGATGTTGGTATCGTAATTTTTTTGAGAATTTTATTGTTGGGACAATTTCGTAAATTTTGTAAAAATTTCGAATACTACTGTAAAATTTTGTAATTCGAAAAATATTGCTTTTTTTGCAAAAAAAAAAAATTAAAATTGAATAATTTTCTGAAATTTTGTACAAAAATTTAATCGATCAAATTTTTTTTAAATTTTGAACTAGAAAAAATTTTGTGAAAGTTAAATATTTGAACAATTTTTTGAAATTCTGTAATTTGGGGAAATTTTTTCAATTGAACAATTTTACTAAAGGGTGTAAAAAAAATTATTTAACCCATTTTTATAAAATTTTATTTTACAATAATTTTCCAAAATTTCGTGATTTATAAAAGTTTTGGAAATCAAAAGAATTTGTAAAATATTGTAATTTGTAACATTTTCGAAAATTGAACGATTTTATGAAATTTTTAATTTTAAAAATTGTCCTTTTGTAAAAATGAAATAGGTATTTGAAAACGCTGTAAAATTTTATTCCCTAAAATTTTTGTTGAATTTAATTTTACAGTTCTTGAGAGTTGAACGATTTTATAAAATTTTATGTAATTCTATTTTTCTCAAAATTTTTGAACAATTTTAATAAATTTTGTAAAAAAAAAATATTTGAATAATTTTGTAAAATTTTTATAAATTGAACAATTTCTATGAAATTTTATTAAATTCAATTTCACAATTTTCTAAAATTTTTGAGAACTGAATGATTTTATAAAGTTTGTTTTGGGTAATTTCAAACTTCTTCTATGAAATTTTATTAATTCTAAAATTTTTGAGAACTGAATGATTTTCTAAAATTGTTTTGAGTAATTTCAAACTTCGACAAATTTTGCAACATTTTGTAAATTGACTGATTTCTAAAAAAAATTGCAAAAAATTATTTGAATCATCTTCGAGAATTGAACGATTTTGTGAAATTTTCTAAACTGAACAATTTCTTGAAAATTTTTAATAATTGACCGATTTTGTAAAACTTTGTTTTTTACGACAATTTTCTAAAATTTTGCGACTAACAAAATTTCACAATTTTAAAATTGAACAATTTGATAAAATGTGTATTTTTATACTTCAACAAATTTTAAATACCACGTAAATTGCACGATTTTACAAAATTAAAAAAAAAAAATCATTTGAACCATTTTGTGACATTTTTGAAAATTTTTATTTTTACAACGATTTTATAAAGTTTTGTAAGCTGGCAATATCTTCAAATTTTTTATGATTAAACTTTTTTTTTTTTGGGGGGGGGGGGGGGGTTAAAATTTTCTAAAATTTTATGACTGACATAGTTTTACTAAATATTGAAAAAAAATATTTAAGCAATTTTATAAATTTTGTAATCTGTAATTTTTTTTAAAAATCGAACGTTTTTGCAAACTTTTGTAAAATATTATTTTAGGACAATTTTCTAAAATTTTTAAAAATTGAATGAGTTTGTAAAATTTCATCACTTCATCTATTTCTAAACAAAAATTATTTAAACCATTTTGTAAAATTTTATTTTATGAAAAATTTCTAAAAAAATTTTTTAACCATTTTGTAAAATATTATAAATTAAACGATTTCGAAAAATTTTGTGGGATTTTGTTTTTCAACAATTTTGGAAAATTTTAAAAATTGAAAGCCAAATTTTGTAAAAAAGAAATATTTTAAAAATTCTGTAAAATATTGCAATTTGTAAAATCTTATTAAATTTAGAGACATTGTAAAATTATGTAAATTGAATGATTTTATTTAAATTCATAAAAAAAAATTATTTGAACAATATTTCAAAATTTTGCAAATTGCAAGATTTTACTAATTTTTGTGAAAAAATTATTTGAGCAATGTTGTAAAATATTTTTCAAGTATAGATACTTTTTTTTTAATATTTTCAAATTCAAAAGTATTGTAAAGTTATAATTTTGATTTGAAGAAATTTTGAATTTTTACCCCGAATTCGAAAATTTTGATAAAATTCTGCTATCGCATACCTACAGAAAATGATACTATATTCACACTTCAACATTCCCTTCCCTTCCCCCCTTGCTCTACCAATTCACAGTTCACTTACCCGACAATGATAATCTCCATAATCGGACTCGCGCATATTGGAAATTTGCAAAACGCTGGTAAATATATCGCCTCCGCTTTCATTAACGGTGGTATTAATTTCGTAATGGCCGTCGCTGCCGGCCAACAGCGGGGCGACATTCGTGCTAAAACTCCACTGGAATTCGGGTCTCGGGTACGCTTGTACTTTACAAACGACTTCGGCTGTTTCTTGTAAATCGTAGGCTACTTTATTATACTTATGCAGGATAATCGGTCCATCTACACAAAGTAACCAAAGTCGAAGGGAAAAGTTTTAATCACGTCATTGTCGACAGGCAGGCCCACTCGAGCCGCCAGTTTACGTAGGTATTTGTACACGAAACCGTATAGTAACCAACCCCAGCCTTGCTCAGATTTCTCTGAACGATAAAGCACTTGGAAAAGTCCAACAAGCTATGATTTATGTACGATTTCGCGCTGTAGAGGGTTGAAAAAGAAAAAACTTACGTTCTACTCGCAAGTTCATGATGCTTTCGACACGTTTTACGTCGTTCTCGAAGGTACACGAGTATAGTCCGCTGTCTGATGGGATCAGTTGGTTGCTGTTGGGACGATCTCTTCCGGAAAATCGCAGGGTACTTTGGACCACGTAGACTCCATTGGCCACTGGAAAAAAAATAGAGATATTATTTTGAATACTTCTTTTGGAAGACCTCTTCATACGAGTGGATCCTCGCAGTACTTTTTTTTGGGCACCTTCGAAAATTTATCAAGTTGAATATATCACATGGATACTCGATATTCAAAATTGGAGGAGAGGGAGGGTTCCAATCAAAAATTTTGTAATAACCAAAATTATTACTAAGGCTTCAAGCTACAACTTTTGTATGAAAATTTTTTCAATTGGACCCCTCCCTCCATAACTAATTCGCATAACACACTGAAGATACTAATTAAAAATTGGAGGAGGGAGGGAGGAAGGGACCAATTGAAAACATTTTCAAACAAAAGTTATAGATTAAGACCAAAAAAATAATTTTGGTCATTATAAAAATTTCGATTGGACCCCCCCCTCCCCCCTCTCCTTTTATTTCCCATAATAATATCAGATAGATACTTTTCAAAATTGGGGGAAGGGGTCCAATTGAAAAAATTTTCAAACAAAAGTTGTAAATAAGATCTTGGAAATAATTTTTGTTATTATAAAAATTTCGATTGGATCCCTCCCTCTCCTCTGATTTCACATAACATCAGGTAGATACTTTTTCGAAATTGGAGGAAGGGGTCCAATCGAAAAAAATTTCGAACAAAAGTTGTAGATTAACGCCTTGGAAATAATTTTGGTTATTATAAAAATTTCGACTGGATCCCTCCCTCTCCTCCAATCACACATAATATCAGATAGATACTTTTCAAAATTGGGGGAAGGGGTCCAATTGAAAAAATTTTCAAACAAAAGTTGTAGGTTCAAGTCCTAGAAATCATTTTTGTCATTATACAATTTTTGATTAGACCTCCCCTCCCCTCAAATTTTGCATAATATGACTTAGATACTTATATTATATTAAAAACTGGTGGAGGTAGGGGTTTAATTGAAAAAATTTCCAAACAAAAGTTGTAACTTGAAGTCTTAGAAATAATTTTGGTTATTAGAAAAATTGCGATCGGACGCCTCCCTCCCCTCCAATTTTGAATATCAAGTATCTATGCAGTATTGGCCTTCGTAAATTTTCGATGGTGTCAAAAAATCAGTACTACAGCGATCCACTCGTCTCTTCATCTGTCTACAAGAATTATAAGGTAAACTTTAATTGAGAGCACGCTCGTGTCAATTATCACTGGAATGCGTTACAATCCCTCGCTTGCCCCCTTTTACATCACGAAACCAAGACCAACACAACAAGAGGGATTTACATTACGTTAAGAAAAAACCACCAAATACCCAAAATACATGTGGTTTAAATTAAACAAAAATCTTAATTACGTATAAACGCTCCAGCTCCTATATCGCCCATCCCATTACCCAACAAAGTACAAGGCATCAGCATCCAATTAATAAGAAACATGTGACGGTTTGTGACAGACGTCACGGTGTTTTCTTTCAAGAACTTCGCCTATATTTCATTTTAACGCGACCGTAACGTACCTATAACCGTTGCACAAAGGTAATGAATTAGAATTTCTCAACACCCCTTTTTCACATTTCAACCAAACCGAATATGCCCGTTTCAACTCTCTCTACTCCTACCAGTTGAACGAAAATCACATCAAATGGGTTCGTTAACGTTCCGAATTGCAGTGAAGCGGAGAACGCGACGAGGATCCTTTTTTTTTCACTCTCTTTACTCCTACAATACGCAGTAGGTCTAGGTACCATTGCATAGGTCGCTGGTAAAGGTCTATTGAGAATTTTTTTATGCCTCGAGATCAAAAGTTTTCTCAAAGTGGAAAGATCGCTTTGAATTAATGAATGATATAATTGACGCCGTGGGTGGCACCGTGTCGTGTCACAGGTCACAGATAGAGTTACGCTCTCGAATAATTAGTACGTTGACGAAATTCAAACGAATTTTTCTCATTTGGAAAACGTTACCAGAGAAATGGGCTAATGAGGAGAATCACGAGAAGGTGATTTTGAGGAGAGAGGGGAGAGGGGAAAAAATACGAAACGACTGAAAAAAATGAATCAAGATTTTTTCAAAATCACATTTTTTTTAAAAAAATCAAAATTTTCAAAATCCCAAGTCTTTAAAAATTTATTTCTGAAAATTTGGAGACTTTTTTTATTTGAACAAAATTTTTAATTTTTTTTGAAAATAATACCTAGGTACTTCGAGAACTTTTTCAATGTCTTGAAATCGAATTTTGACAATTTTTTCAAAGTCACAATGTTTAATTTTTTTTTTCAATTTCATTCGAGAAATATTTTGACCTTTTTTTAAATTTTGAATTTTACTCAACAACATTACGAAAATTGAAACATCAGTTACTTTCAAATTTCAACAGAACATTTTTCAAGTTTCATTTAAAATTTTTAAAATCCTATCAAAAATTTTTAATTAAATCAAAATTTAGAATTGAAAAAAACTGAATTATTTTTAAAAATTTGCTGCATTTTCTTCGAATTTCTCAGAATTTTTTAGGTACCTACTTCAACAATTACAAAAAAAAAAATCTTAGATAATTTTTTTTCCAATTCAATTCAAACGAAATTTCCAATTTTTTCCCACATTTTTTTTTTCAAAGAAAAAATTAATCATCAATTTGAAAATACTCGATGTTCAAATTTTTCACCCCTTGCCTACCCTCCCTAATACAAACAACACTCACAGAGAAATTTTTTTACAAAATTCCCATTATTTTATAAAATTGAAAATTTCGCAATTCTAATTTTCAATCCACCTAATATAATAGGTATCTCCATAGAAAAAATCGAGCGATTATTTCCATCAAATTAGGTACCTCGTTAAAAATTCGCATACAAAAATAGCACATGCTCCATTGAAAAAAGAAACTCTTCGCTAAACATGACACCGAAGTTGATAATCTCTTCGGTAACATTTTTTTCACATATTTCTTTTAAAACTTGTTTCCAAAAAAAAAGTCAACAACCTTGGTAAACTTGAGCAGCAAATTGGCAAAGTCGTAAAACGCCTTTATCATTTCAATTTTCTCGCTCGAAGCCTTTCCAAGGTCGATCAACCCAGTAGAGGGAAGTAAATTTCGAAATGGAAAATTTCACAAAATTCGTGACAGTTCGACGCAAAGGTAATCAAAAAACCTTGATAATATTTTTATAAATGTATATGGGAATGGAGTAAGCATTTGAAATCCTTTCAGAACAGGCAACAGAATTTAAACCTTATTAAAAAAAAAAAAAAAAAAAAAAAAAAAAACTTTGATAAGATAAAGAATTGCAAAAGGGATAAGGCGAAGAAAATTCAATTCTACGTTCAGTTCACCTGCAACCCGCCTCGATATTTTTTTTTATTAAAAAAAATTCTTCGTAGAATTTGTTAGCTCTCTAGCTGTAGCAACGACTTGAATACATCTCAAGGCGTGAAATAGCTCGTTAAAAAAATGAAACCCTTCTAAGACACTCTGACGATTAATAAAAACACTAAAAAATTAATCTTTTTAGACATCGAGTCGTTTGTGGTATAAGGAGTGAAAAAAAGAAGAAGAGATGGTCGTTTTCACGTATGGAAACAACAGCATCGAATTCGTTTCGGTTCGTTTAATTTATAAAATGAAAATAACGCTGGTAACACTTACGTTTATCAGTTTCATCGGTCGAGATATCGAATAATTTCAATGGAACGTCTCTGCCTCCTTTTAACCATCTAATGGTCGGTTTTGGCTTTCCTTCTGCCGAGCACATCACACTGAACTCCGGATCTCCGTCTCTGTAAAGGGTGACAAAAAAAAGGCAAAAATGAAATTACCGAAAAAAAATTATACGATGAGAGTTTCATTCTTTTAGAATGTTTTTTTGAGCTTTTTGTTGAAATGAAATCGGGGAGGATTGTGAAATTTAACTTTAGACAATTAAATTAACGAAATCACGTTTGCTTAGTTTGCACTGCCAAAATCAAGATCTCGCTAAATTTTTTCTAAGTACAAATACAACATAGACGCATAATATCCAAATTAGAGGAGAGGGAGGGGTGCAATCGAAATTTTTATAATGACCAAAATTATTTTTAGGATCTTAATCTACAACTTTTATTTGAATTTTTTTTAAATTTAACCCCTACCTCCCTCATACTTTTCAAAAATGAGTGTCTTAGTACAAATTTGGGAAATTAGTGGGGAGGGAAGGGTCCAATCGAAATTCGCATAATAACCAAAATTATTTCTAGGATCTTAATCTACATCTTTTGTTTGAAATATTTTTCAATTTAACCCTCCACCTCTCCCCAATTTTTCAAAAATGAGTTTCCATGTACTAATACAAAAAATGAGGCAGGAGGGAGGATTCTAATTTAAAAAATTTTCAAACAAAAAATGTAGATTAATATTCTAGAAATAATTTTGGTTATTATAAAAATTTCGATTGGACCCTCCCCTCTCCTCTAATTTCCAAATTCGTACAAAGACACTCTTTGAAAAATGAGAAGGCGGGAGGGAGGGGTTGAATTGAAAAATTTTTCAAACAAAAGTTGTAGATTAGCAACCCAAAAATAATTTTGGTTATTATAAACATTTCGATTGGACCCTCACCTCCCCTTCCTCTCTAATTTCCAAATTTGTACAAAGACATGCACTCTTGAAAAATGAGAGGGTGGGAGGGAGGGGTTGAATTGAAAAAAATGTGAAAAAAAAGTTGAAGATTAGCAACCCAACAATAACTTTGGTTATTATATAAATTTCGATTGCACCCCTCCTTCCTTTCTAATTTCTATATTAGGCTTAGGCGTCTATGTAGTTTTGTACTTAAAAAAATTCAGAAAAATTCAGATTTTGGCAATTTTTGCTAAATTTGAATTCAAATAATGTGGAGTTGTTTTCTATAGAAAATAACCAGACTTTCATCTCTCTTATTTCTCGTTAGATTTTTTTTCTCAAACGAAAGGAGCTGAGGGAATTTTGAAAAAATTCTGAATAACTTACTTTTTGGTAACATGAGGTTGCAACTTGGAGGTAAATTTAGGTGCTTGGTAGACAGTCAAGTAGACAGAGGCGACTTCACTTTGTCCAATTTCATTGGTAGCTTGACAAGCGTATTTGCCTTCGTGTCCCAAATTCACAGCATTAATCGTGTGCCTTGCATTAGTACTGATGATCGGATTACTCGAAGTGACATCATCCTCGCGCCACCATCTATACGTGGGAATGGGCCAACCAGGAGGACTCATGGTGCACGTGAGTGTAACTCCGGCTCCTTCCATGGCAATTGGTTTCTCAGGGCTGATTCTGCCTTGACCAGGCCTATGACGAACCAGCAACGTAACCGAAGCGTTTCCAATACGATTAGTTCTTTGTCTAGCCAACGACGTAGGGCTCAAAACGTTCACAGCTCGACAAGTATAAGTTCCTGCAGAATCTGCGGTTATTCTGTGTAACTTCAAGGTTTCTCCTTGCTGTCTGAAGTCTGGCTTTCCCTCCCTCAGCCATTCGATGGTGATCGGTGCAGGATTCGCGGTTACGTTGCAATTTATGCTCACTGTCTCGCCTTCTTCGACTTCTCGTTGACGTGTCGATCCTTGGATACCTTCGATGGTCACCTGAGGAGGATACTGGACATCCAGAAAGAGCTCGGCTTCGCTCGACTGGCCGAGACCGTTTTCAGCAAAACAGGTATACTTTCCGGCATCTTGTAGGGTGACTCGATTAATGGTGTGGGTGAAACTGGTATCGAAGAATCTGCCATTTCGCATCCACTTCACGCTGCTTACTCGCGGTTTTGCGTCTACTCGACATTCTAATTTCACCGAGCCTTCTTTCTCGACGCGTAGTGGATTTTCTGGACCTACTTCGACCCGGGGGTAGTCTGTAAAAAAAATCTGAGGTTAGGTGGTTTCCGTTTGTTTGGTTGATTTTTTTTTCTTAGACAGAATTAGTGCATTGAAAAAGAGTACCTAAGTGTAGGTACACGAGATATAAGTTGTATTTAGAAAGAAAAAAAAGGTGATATTTCGTATGCTTACAATTAACAGCTAGAGCGACTTTGGTTTCGTGTTTCATTCCTTCCGGCATAGCTCGATTCCATACGACGCATCTGTAAATAGCGCCGTCATCCGTTCGAGATGGTTTCAAATTTAATACGGCCGATGTAACGTCTCGACTCGTACTTCGGGTTACCGATTCTGTGATTTCTTGTTGACCTTCTCGGAACCATCTGCGAACATAATAAGATGTGCTCTCGTTAGCGTAGATAAGACACAGTGTATTTACATTTTGCGGCCAAACGAAGGCAAATTAGTGAGTTCTTCTATCAGACACGAATGACTTATTCGAGGGAAAAATTACGAGCGAGTATCTCACTTCAGTTGTTCTGACTGAACTTCTTAGAAAATAGTTATTTTGAGACATTTCGACTTCTCTAATCACATAAAATTGTTTCGAACGATACAATTATTTTGAACGAATCGTTCGAGAACGATTTGAGAAATTAAAAAAAATAAATTCAAATCAAATAAGATCGATACACGAACAAAAAGATTAGTTAGAAAAAAAAAGAAGCATTTATTCGCCAACGACTTTGGATGATTTTCGTTCAAAAATTAAAATCACAAAAATTATTTCATAGAAGATTCTAATTTAATCATAATTCAAAAGTTCGCAAACGACTTCACATTTTTCAAATGAATCACTCGCGAACGACTTGATAATTTGAAAAAAATTCGAACCGAAAATTTTTTTCATGAAAAATCTCAACAATAAAAATTCAATTGTTCGTGAACGATTCATTAATTTGAAAATGAATCATTCGCGAATGACTTCAACATATTTTTTTTAATTGAACATAAAAAAATTTCTATGAACAATCAAACCGCAAAAATATGACGAAATGAAAATTTTCAAATCCAAAAATAAATGTTCATAAATTGAATAAACGATTCAAATGTTTGATCGAATCGATCCATCATCATTTCCCCCATACTTCACCCCTTCCCCCATTGTGACATTTTTAATTTGATTTTTTTGAAAAAAAAAAAAAAATCAGCCAAAATTTGAATTTGAAAAAAAAAACACAAAGCGGGGGAACTTATAATTATTCTATCTGTCGAAATGACATTTTTTTAGGTCAAGACGAATTATTCAACTAAAGTGGTAACTCAAACGGCACATCTTCAAATTTTGAATCGTTCTTTGAGTCATTTTGAGACGTTGCATCTTCACCGATCATGTTACATTGTTCATTATTCAATTTTTTGAACAAATCCTTCGCAAAAGATTTTGAAAATTCAAAAAAAAAAAAAAAAAAAAAAAATCAGCACACGAAAGACCAGTCTGTAAAAAGATTCAAAATCGTTCGCGAACGACTCAATTTTCAAAGAGAATCCCTTGAGAACGACTTTTAGTGACTTATTTTTTTCAGAATATTAATTAGAAAAATTGTTTGGAGAATGATTTTAATTTAAAAATGATGCAGTCGTTCGCGAACGATTCTAGATTTTGCAAATGAATCACTTGAGAACGATTTAATAACTTGAAAAAAAATTCAAACCAAAGAAAATGTTTCATGAAAAACCCGAACAATAAAAACTGAATCGTTTGTGAACGATTCATTAATTTGCAAAGAAATCATTCGCGAACGACTTCAAGTTTTTTTTTGTTAAAATTATAACCAAAATTTTTTATGGACAATTGAAACAAAAAAAATCGAATCGTTCGCGAATGATTCATCATTTTTAAAATGAATCACTCGCGAACGATTCAACAATTTTTTCAATGATTTAAACCGAATTTTCGATTTAATTGTTCGCGAACGTCGATTTTTTACAACTTCAAAATTGATCGAAGACAAAAATTAATGATTCACACAGAGAAACAATTTCGATCAAGTTTCCAAAATTTGAAATTTGAAATTTGAATCATTCGCAAACGATTATCCAATTTCTGAACAAATCATTCACGAACAAATGAATAATAACTCGAAATTATGATTTTTTTTCAAATTCGGAAATTAATTGAATTTTTTCAACTTTCTTGGTATATTGTCAAAATCTTTGAACGATTCGTTCATGACCCATAGTTTTTTCAAATTTTGAAATAGAACAAAAAGAAGTCATTGATTCAGTAAGAAAATGGTTTGGTCACATTTGAACGATTTCAATTTCAAAAATTTCCAACTTTCAAGTGAATCGTTCGAGAACAACTCGCCAATTTCTCAGAAAATAATTCACGAACGAATAATACTCAAAATTTTGATGTCTAGAATTCAGAAACTAATTGAATTTGTAATTTTTTTGATCGATTTCAAAATTTTTAAAACAAATCGTTCGCGAACGAACATAATTTTTCAAGATTTTAATTGAACAAAAAGGAATGTATCAACTCACAGCGAAAATGATTCGATTACAATTAAACAATTTCAAAATATTCAAGTGAATCGTTCGCGAACAACTATCAAATGTTCGCAAACACATGATTCTCACGATTTTGATTTTTTTTCAAATTCAGTAATCGATCAATACTGTAATTTTTGAACGATTCGTTCGCGAACGACCATTAATTTTTCGCTCAAAAAATACGAGCAAACGATTCACAAACCTAGTGATTCAGATAATTATTCTTGCAACGATTTCAGTGTTTCGAATTTCAATTGATAACGAGTGAATGATTTGAATAAATGATTGATGAGTCGGTCGGTTCTCGAACAATTTCATATTTGTAAGTGAATAATAAAAATGCAATTTTAATCTTTTCGAATCAAAAACAAAATTATTCTATTTCAAATAACAAAATCACTAATGAACGATTCTTTGAAAAAATGATTCGTTTGTTTGTAAAAAAATTTCAAATTGAAAAAAACAAGGAACTTCATAAAAGCTCAATTTTCTGGAATAATAATTAATAAAAAATTTATACAAAAAAAATTTTAAAATGGGGTAAGGGGAGGGGAGGTGTTGAAGGATTTTTTAAAATAATTATAAAATCGATGGCCATTTTCATAAAAATCCTTAAATTTAAAAAAAATTACCTAATCAGAAATTGTGAAAAAAATTCCAATAACATTTTGACATTTCAATTCAGGTCATTGACCTCTAAAACCTAAACTTCATAGATAAAAATTTCCAAATAACTTCCTATTAATTTAAAATGCTTCGAATTTGCGAAAATCAGCCTAACTAAAATTTTCACCAATTTACGAGAAAACCGAATAAAATTTCTTCGAGCCAAACGTACGAATCAGGCAAACATTGATTTTGCAATATTCTATACCCTCGAGTAGGGTTTTCTTGTGGCTGTGTTACCCTTGCGGTTGTACGAACTTCCGTTCTAGGCCAACATTTCGTTTCGTAACATACTTGGTAGGACGTAAACGTATCTATGGTATTGGCAGGCGTTTATGAAAACTTGATAATTTGTATTTCGTGCCTTCGGCCGCAATTAGGTTCATACTGCGATCGGTCGACACCATAAATCTTGTTCCATTAATAGAATCCATCGGTTCGTATCGCAAAATGGGGTATTTTTATTAGCCCGGTGCGAGCAGTACGACCGCGTACACGTCTCCATCTCTTCCTCGTACTCGCACATACGCGATAATTGTAATAAATAACCTCCGGATTCGATAATTAGGTCTATGGGATCATTCACAATACGTCGAAATTTCTCTTCGTATCGAACGAACGTTTCTTTATTCAAAAATATATTCAACTAGGTGCGTTTTTATCACCGAATTGTATACCAGGTTGTCAAAAACTAAATATGAAAAATTTCCCCTCATATAATAAGTATAATGTGACATAAAGTATGAAGGGTGGATTTTTTTTTGGGGGGGGGGGGGCACATTTTCAGCCAAATGTGTCTACCTATAATTTCACATGACTGCTCCAGTACGAGTAATAAATTAATTTCAAATATCCGGATTTCGCATTTTCAACGTTAAAGGTCGGATTTTAAATCAAACTTAATCGTAGGCAGCAAAAGGATGGAAATTTATTAATCAATAATTCATCCGGTGCTATGGTTCTCGATGTGACTGGGCAATATGTTGCCTATTTCGTAGAATAATTTTACAAAATTCATTAAATAGTAAAAACTCTCAAAGTCTCAGTCATCCATCTCGAATTCTCTGCCTTTGGCAAGATACGAGGCGCACGAGGAGCTCACTTGACCACAAAGCTAACATCCTTGTATAAAATTTTCATAATTAAAACCATCCCTACACATGTCTCTAGCTTTTCCTTCTAATTATACCTACACAAGTGGAATATCGAAATCCACCTCGTAATATGTTCGAATCTTGAACCGATTTAGAAAAACATACGTAAACAGGACGTGAAAACTGAAAAGCAGAAAAAATTACCTGATCACAGGTTCCGGGCTGCCTCCTGAACTTGAACACGTCAATTCGAAGGGTTTTCCCTCGGTAGCCGTAGGATTAGGACTTGGCGATATCCTCGGATATCCTGGTTGCGTGAGCACGGTCACTAAGAACGACTGCGAATGAAGATCTCGTCCACTCCCTGGAGCTTTCAAACGGCACTCGAATTTTCCATTATCTCGTTCGTAGCTTGCATTCGAAATGAGTAAATCGTAACGACCCAGCTCCGGTCGAAAATCCAGCCTACGCAGAAAAAAAATAAATACCAAATGAAACGAATACAAATTTTACCAACTTATATACATACACAGCCTGAGCTGAGAGCTTTGACTGTAAAAAAATATTCGACTCGATAGTATACAAATACATTTCATCCAGTATCTTCATTTTTTTACCATCTCTCTCTCTCACTCGCTCACGAGCAAGTGGGGAAAAAATACAGAATAAATAAAAATCAAATAATACGCCGCATATTTGCAAATTCCACGCAACTTATAAAATCCCAATACACATAGAATCGTCGAAAACCTATCTCGGTGTTAAATCGATGAGAGAAAAAACCAAACCGAATACCGATAGGTACCCTTACCTTACCCCTGCGGTCTCCGCCGATTTCCAGCCCCTCAATCATGTTCGATAAAAATTACCATTAGTCGATTACCGCCCCACTGCTTTCAGACTCTTATAGACCCTCTTAGTGAGTATTTCCAATACGTGTTAATCCAATTATATCCACTTCCCGCGGATTCTCTACGATGCGATGGTTTTTCATTCCAACACCTACGGTACATCGAGAGAGTAAACATTTTCTTTCAAATGTATATGACGAAAAAAAAACCTAGCGTAGCCGAAGGCCAAGCTGTAATGGGCGAATTTTCAAACTACGTAATGGTTCGATAATTTATTGGGAAGAGGGAAGGAGGAATAGAAATTTGGTGATCCCAAAAAGTCAAAATTCAACTCCCTTTGAAATTCAAACAGTGAAATGAAAAAAATGAGATTGGAGTAACTCAAAATTTTTCAAAAAAATCAAAATGAAATATATTTCAAAATTCAATTTAAAATAAGGTTCCAAATCAAGAAAATAATTTAAATATTAAATTTCAAAAAATTAAAAAATTATTACTAGGTAGGTAGGTACTTTACTTACTTTAAAAAATTAAATTAAAAAAATTAAATTTCAAAAAAAAATTTAATATCAAAAATTTCATTTCAAAAAGTTAAAAATTACAACCAGGTAAGGTACTTCCAAAAATTTAATTTAAAAAAATTCAAAAATAACAACTAGGTAGGTACTTCAAAAAATTAAATTTGAAAAAAAAAATCAAAAAATTCAAAAACTTTAATTTCAAAAAGATTCAAAAATTTAATTTCAAAAAATTTCAAAAAAAAAAATTCGAAAAAATTTACAAGTTTCAAAATGTCTGACATAAAGTCTAAAAAATAGAATTTATTAAAAAAATTCTAAATTTTTTTATGTCATCCAAACCTAACCTTTTTTTTTTTTTTTTTTTTGGTACCCCAATCCAGAGTCCTGGTGGGGGAAGTTTATTTTCAATTATGGGGAACAGTAAGTCCTTACACGACAGCCCTTGACCTTTCGGTTTATCAGGAACTGCCGCGGAAGGGTGGGGGGTAATTAAATTATATCTTAAGACTAACTATATTTAAACCTTTTTGGACAATCCGGACTCCCACTTAAGGTGGGGACGGCCCGTACAACTTATTAATTATAGATCCAAACCTAACCTAATTTAACCTAACCTAACCCAACTTTCGGATTTTGGGGTTGTTTTTTGGGGTCGGATTTTGGTCTCGTTTTTTTCCATTTTGGTCTCCGTAAAAGCATATACTATGCTAATAATTTCAAAAAAAATCAATTTTAAAAAATTCAAAAATTACAACTAGATACGAACTTTGAAAAATTAAATTAAAAAAATTTAATTTCAAGAAACTATTTTTAAAAAATTCAAAAATTCTATTTCAAAAAATTGAAACATTTAATTTCGAAAAATTCAAAAATTTTATTCAAAAATTTAAAAAAAATATTCATTTCAAAAATATTTTTTAATTCAAAAAATTAAAATTTTAAAATTATGAAATAAGTATTTTCATTCTAAAAAATTCTAAATTTTTGAAAATAATTTATTTTGCGTTTTTTCTGTGATTTGAAACCTTTAAATAAAATTTTGAAATTATATTATCATTTTGATTTTTTTGAATTGAAATAAAATTTTAATTTTTTGGAATAAAATTCTTGAAAAAAATTTCGAATCCGAGATTTTTTAAAAATAAATAGGTACCTGTTCTTTTTTTTTTTTTTTGAAAAAATCCTCTCCATTTTTTTGAAATAAAGATTAGGTATTATACTTATTTCTCAAGTTTTTTCAGACAATTTTTTTTCTTAAAAATGAAACTTCCCCAATTTTTTTTTAAATGTCATAAAAATTTTTTACATTTTCATCGCTGTTGTAAAAATTTAATCGAATCCATAATATACTACATAACTTAATATTCAAAATTGGAGGGGAGGGAAAGTTCCAATCGAAATTTTTGTAATAACTAAAATTATTCCAAGGACTTCAAGTTACAACATTTGTTTGAAAACTTTTTCAATTAAACCCCTCCCTTCGCCAGTTATTAATAATATTTCAAGTATCCCAGTCGTATTATGCGAAATTAGAGGAAAGGGAAGAAGGGAAGGGTCCAATGGAAAAATTATTCAAACAGAAGTTGTTGCTTGAAGTCCTAAGAACAATTTTGGTCACTACAAAAATTTGGTTTTAACCCCTCCCTCCCCTTCAATTTTGAATATCATGTATCTATGTAGTACTGGACTTGGTAAAAAGTCAAAAACCCATGATTTTTCATGACCTAGTGATTTTTTTTTTTTGCAAAATACATGACTTTCATGACCTGTATAGAGAGACATCTTGATTATGAGCATTTCAGAATATTTATTTAATTTATTTTTGATTTTTTTTCCTAACCATTTAAGCACGACATATACCTTACTTATTTAGAAAAAATTCAATGCACAAAATTTCTGATTTTGATTTTTTCACGACTTCTTATTCCTCAAAATTAGTTGGAAAAAAATAATAATTTAGATTTAAAAAAATATTTTTCCATCTTCCAGCTCTGCGTCGTTTCTATTTAGATCATGTCAAATGAAAGGAGGTGTGAAGGGGACATTCACTGACCAAATTTTTTGTATAAAAAAATTAAAATTTCTACCTTAAGGGGGGGGGGCGGCTATAATTTTTTTTTTTTTCGTTGAATGCATAGAGTTAACAAGCGGAATTTTCTAAGGCCTTTGCATGACGTCAATTTGATTTTTCATCTATGAAGTTTTGAAGAAAAATTGGAAACTAATTTCATCTCGCTTTTTTTTACTAAAAAAATTAATTTTTGATTTTTGAAAAATAAAATGCATGGAGTTTTCAAAAAAAAAAAAATTATATTCATTTTGCATTTTAATGATGTCATTTTGTAGAAATTATTGATAAATTTTTTGGAAAATTAAAAATTAAGCGTTGAAATTGGAGAAAACACGACTTTTTCTTAATGCCCCGTTTCCAGAAAAACTATGCAACCCACGAGGTTTTTCCTCAGAATGTTTTTTATTCAGTACAGTCTGGTCTGTAGTCTGACGAGAGGGATTTGCGAAATTCCTAATTTTTCCCCTGATTTTATCTAACTTTCTTATGAATTTCATCTTAGTATTCCATTCAACTCGAAAGAAGTCGTCGGCAAATTATAATTTCGCGAAACCCTCTCGTCAGACTACAGACCAGACTGTACTGAATAAAAAACCTCGTGGGTTGCATAGTTTTTCTGGAAACGGGGCATTAAGAATAAGTCGTGTTTTTCTCCAATTTTGACGCTTAAAATTTTTGATTTTCCAAAAAATTTATCAATAATTTCTACAAAATGACATCATTAAAATGCAAAATGAATATATATATATTTTTTTTGAAAACTCCATGCATTTTATTTTTCAAAAATCAAAAATTAAAAGCGAGATGAAATTAGTTTCCAATTTTTCTTCAAAACTTCATAGATAAAAAATCAAATTGACGTCATGCAAAGGTCTTAGAAAATTCCGCTTGTCAACTCTATGCATTCAAAAAAAAAATATATATATATAGCCCCCCCCCTTAAAGTGCACCTCAATTGAAAAATGCGTCTTAAAAATTCCATAATTAAAAAGGACCATATTTCAGACCAAAATTATTGTCCACTTTTTTAAGTCTAATCCAAAACAAAACAAAAAATTACACCTACCTTTTCATCCTTATTCTCTTATTTAGCACGAGCTCAAAAAAATCTAAATTCTTTGTCTGTGACCGAGATTCCAAAAAAAGGAAAAAATGTTACAAAATGGGCGAAAAAAACAGACGCAAAAAGAAATTAATTTTTGAAGAATAATCGTCGGAGAATGAAACGACGACGAGGCGCGAGGCTTTCAGATGAAAAAAGAAATGATAGGACGCGAAATGAACCGAAATAATACATAGTTGAAATGTGAAAAATTTTCAAGAGGAAAACTTTTTTAATTTGGTATTTTAATTTACAAGAAAAAAAAATACAAAACAGTAATAAAAATTTTTGCAAGCTTTTACACAGTTAAGCGTATGTCCTTGAGAGATGATTTTCGATGATTTTTTTTTTTTTTTTTTGTTTTGTTTAAATTTGTGCGTGGCTTCGCGTGTGTATTGGATCAGGGCGAGAAAGGCGAATAAATCGTCGAGTGTCGTGAACGAAATAAAAATTCCATAATTTTTTTTCGCATCCTTTCTATACCGACGACGTGATCAGTGGCATAGTTATAAATACAAGAGCGAGAGGAGAGAGAAGGCAATCGGCAGCAATACCTCTCTCCAAGTGCACATAAAATGGCTGAGAAAAAACTAGATTCTCGAGTCTCGATCGTGAACTATTTCCGTTAACGAAAAAAATTACCATTAAATTTTTAACGATATACTCGCACTCGTTCCGGGGTATTTTTATGACGGCCATTTTTTTTACTCCAGATTGAGAAAGAATGGTAGAAAATTTAATTGAGATGTTTGCGATGAAAATCGCCAATTAATTGCTTTTCTATTCGTCGTAAAAATTATATCGCTGGGTATACGGTATATGAACCGAAGGTATTTATGTGTATTGGGTATTGATAAAAACTTGGCAGGGTACTCGAGAATCGAGATAACGAGCTGGCCGAGTCCATTGTGATTGCTGAGAAATAAAGGGATGATTTTTCATCATATTGTTGCGAGAATAAGATAAGATATCGAAACAGGTCTCTATACTTAATTAGCTTGAAATTGAACTAAGAATCAACCAAGTGTCTCATTCGCAGCTCAAAAGATGTCTTAATTATACGAATTGATATTTTTCAAAGACATTGACTCAAGATTGATATTTTTTGGAAAGCTCGAATTTTTAAATTTTAGAAAATAATCAGTGGGTAAGGATTTTTACGAAATTATTTCAAATCTTCCCATATAAAGAGCTCTAAAACATGTAAAAATTACGAAACACGACTTCTTTTGAAAAAGTTCATCTTCATATAGAATCTTCCATTCATTCATTCACTCATTCCACAGTATGAAAATTCACTCACCGCCAAATTCTCCATCTAATTCGTAATTCGTTCGTTTTCCAACTTCGGTGGTTGAATAAAAACACCACCCTAAAAATGAAATAATCGCTATGCCATTTTCAATGACGTAATAATATAAAAGCTCGCAATGGCGAGAATAATTTCTCACTTATGGGTACGAAATTTGAAAGTAATTATAGCTCAGTGTTCCCTCCCCCCTCCCCCTTTGCATCACTGCTGGTTCCTCGCTTATCCTGAGAAAGCTTCTAATTCGAATTGTAAGTTTGTAAATTAAAAATGTCTCGCATTTTATTAGTATTAAAATAGAGAGAAAGAAGCAGAATATTTGCCCGCGAATGCGAATATGGCGGAATTTATGAATTTCCTTTAATTAAACCGAACTAAAGTGGAATACCAATTTGCACAGAGGTTTTTTTTCTCTCGCTCTGTCGCCGGGTAATTTTGTTAAAATTGTGTGTTAACGGCGGGGTTTATGTTTTTCCGTTTTTCATTATTAAAATAATATTTTTCTTGTTGGGCGAATTTGCTGTGATGGGAATTAATACGAAGGGGGTGTCTATTGAGGGTGGGTTGAGTTTTTGGAGAACCTTGGGGTGATGGAATTTGGAATTGAGCTAATATTGTCGATGTCCTAAATTACAATTATTTTAAACATGAAGAAAATTTGTCATTTATCTGGTAGAAATACTCTATCTTTCACCTTTTTATTTATTTATTTTTTTTTTGAGAAAAATTCGAATTTTTTGATATTGATATTATATATTTTAGAGGTGAAAATTTAAAAAAAAATTAATAACGTTCGAAAATTATAATTTTGGCAATTACGAGCACCTAAGTTGAAAAAAGTGAAAAAATAAAATAAAATCATAATAAGAATCAAAACTCTATCAATAGAAAAATAAAAAATAAAAATGATGAAAAAATTGAAAGAAATTTTTTAAAGAAATTCAAATCAACAATTTCAAAATTTTAAATAACTAAATCTAAAGAATCAACCAAAATTGAGAAATTTTGAAAACGAAAAAATTAGAACAAAATAAATAGGAAGTGAAAAAATTCAAGGAATTGAATCAAAAGTTAAAAATAATATTTTTTTAACGTTGATAATTTTTCCAAGATTTAGTCATTTTTTAGGAGAGAGTTAGAGGGGGAGGGGGGAGATTCACTGGCTGATGATTATTTTTACAAATTAATTTTTATAATTTTTCTCATTGTACTTCATTGAATTTTTTTCACTTTTGCTCTGCTCAAAACTAAATTTTCTCTTTCTCAAGTTTGAATTTTCATAATTTTGCTCAAAATTTATATTTTTCAATTTTCCTCAAATCTTTTTTCAATATTTTGCTAAAATTTTTGAACAAAATAAAGTCTCTACATTTTAGAAACTTTTGAATGAAAATACTTTATAATTTTCAAAATTAATTTTTTTTACGATTCTCGAACCTTTTTGAGGAGGAGGTAAAAATGGAAGGGGGTCATTGGATAAACAAGTTTTCAAAAAAATTAAATTTCCTCATTTTATGAATTTTTAAATGACAATAAATTTTTCAAAATTACTTTCATCTATTTTTAATTCTTTTTTGTACAATTCACACACATTTTTGAAGATGGAGGGGTGAGGGAGGGCTAAAAAAAAATTTTCAAAAAAAAAGAAACAAAATCTTGGCAATTTGGAAATTTTTCTACAAAAAAAAATATTCACCATTTTTGGATAAGTAGGTAAGATTCACATTTTAGAAAACTCTCAAATAAAAATATCATTTTCAAAATTGATAAATTTTTTCAACTTTCATACAACTTTTTTTTGAGGGGGAGTGAGAGTTTAATAAATAATTAATTTTCAAATGAAAGAATTAAATCCAAATATTTCAGAAATCTCAAAACGAAAATATTAGTTATTTTTTCCAAAATTATAATTTTTTTCATGATCAATACATTTTTCAGGAGAAAGGGGTGAGAGGGGTAATAAATTTTTTCAAAGTAGGTAAAATGAATATTTTAAAAAGCCAATTTTTTCAATTTTTAAGTATAATTTTTCTATGGTTCATTTATCTCTTCGAGTAGTTAGAGGGGGCTACAACAATCACCATTTTTTGTTTAATAAAATGAAATTTCAACATTTTAGGAATTCTCGAATTTATTTTAGAGAAAATTTAATAAAATTAAAAGAGAACGAATCACAGTTTAAAATGTACGAAATTGGACATTGGACGAAAAATATTTCAACCCCCCCCCCCCCCCTCCATACAAAAATCTAGTCATCACTGGTCCATTTTAACATCACCCTGATTTAAATTTTGAACAAACATACCTCCAGGGATGGATGCTTCTTTACTTACAAATTCCACTCATTCCTCCAAATTAAGTACACCTCTCACTTCTCAGGCATACGCAAAATTTCCAAACATTTTCTCTTCAATTCCATTACCCAAAAGCAAAAGCACCATTCTACTAGAAAAAATAATCTCTCATTATAACCCCCCTCCCCATCCATTCTCTCACAACTGCATTCATACACGTCTATTTTTCATAAAGAGTTATACTCCATAAGCTCTTCTACACGTACTTAGCATATCTCTAGCAACTATACCTCATTACACCTTGAAGAGAAAAAATTAATCTAGCCACAATGTATGTAGGTAAGGTACTATGGTAGTACCAGTAATCAACACTTACTTGTATCCTGGATCCAATGGCGTATGCTTAATGGCTGCATTATCTTGACTCTTCTTATTGGTACGTAGCCAATAAAAGGTTGTATCAGGGCTGGTAATTTCTGGCGAAAATCTACATTCTAAGGTAACGTCTTCTCCTTCTCTGGCGTCTTTGGAGTTCTGCGCCGTGCACGCTGCGAAAAATAAGAGAAACACATCATTAGACGTCAAATAGCTCATAGTTAGCGGAATAAAGGGTTGAAAAATATTCGCTGCGGAAAGTAATTTATTCTAAAAACTAACACAAAGTTGGTGTTTTTTGGGAGAGAGAATACTTCGAATGGTGGGGAGAGGGGGTGTCTATTCTGCGTATGTTGAAGTCAATTAGCAAAGGTGGTAATTGAATATGTAGAGCTGAGCTACCTTTGAAAATACACTCAGTGTTGTAGATTTGAATTCGAGTATAGAAATCATGGCTTGATTAATTCATCCAATGATGGATTAGTAATGAATTCGTTAATCGAATAAATAAGACTGGGGACTAGTTTGATTAGTTTTTTAATTTTTTAGATAGATTTGTTGTTAATTTTAACAAGTCTAATACTAGAAATATACCTAATATTCAAAATTGAAGGGCAGGGAGGGGTCTAATCGAAATTTTTGTAATAACCAAAATTATTCCTAGGACTTCAAGCTACAACTTTTGTTTGAAAATTTTTTCAATTGGACCCCAACTTCGCCCAGTTTTTAATAATATACCTAAGTATCCAAAAGTCGTATTATGCAAAATTGGAGGGGAGGAAGGGGGAGGTGTCTAATTGGAAATTTTATAATAATCGAAATCATTTCTAGTACCTTAATCTACAACTTTTGTTTGAAAAAATTTTCAATTCCCCACTCCTCCAATTTTGAATAATAGTATCACGTACATTATGCAAAATTGGAGAGGAGGGAGAGGTCCAATCGAAATTTTTGTAATCACCAAAATTATTCCCAGCACTTCAAGTTACAACTTTTATTTGAAATTTTTTTCGATGGGACCCCAATCTTCCCCAGTTTTTAATAATTCAAGTATCAAAGTCGTATTATGCAAAATTAGAGGAGAGGAATGGGCCTAATCGAAAATTTTATGATAACCAAAATTTTTTCTAGGACCTCAATCTACAGCTTTTGTTTGGAAATTTTTTTCAATTGGTCCCTTCCCCCTCTCTCAACCAATTTTGGAAAAGTATTCACGTAGTGTTATGCAAAATAAGTGGAGGGGGAGGGGTCCAATTGAAAAAATGTTCAAACAAAAATTGTAGCTTGAAGTCCAAGAAATAATTTTGGTCATAACAAAAATTTTGATTGGACCCCTCCCTCCCCTCCAATTTTGAATATCAAGTATCTATGTAGTATTGGACTTCGTAAAATTTCACAAAAATCCATCTGCATGTAAACAAACTGATCAAGCTAGACAATAGTATAAATAAGAAAATATACGACTGTCCTACATTTATACGAAAATTCGCTCGATGTATTTCAATTCACCCCTTCCCCCCTCTTCATTCCCCATCAATGACCATAGCAGCTCGGTAAAAGGATAATAAACAACCCAGCAGATTTGCTACTTAGGAAACTTTTCCAATCCACAGCGAAGTACGTATCTCGGATACAAGAAAAAATTATCACCGAGGATTACCGCATCGACACATCATACTGATCTAATGAAAAACACCTCGTACAAGAACCATGGCTGGTCGCTCGATTACCCATCATTCGACCTCTGCTTCTGCGAGAGTTTATCGAAATAAATTAAAAATAATGAATTCCTTTCAGATGAGAATTTTACGGCAATCTGCACAGGTATTGCTCGAGTTCTCATGCTGCGAAAACTTTTCCAAGTACCTGGAAACTTAATTATAATGAAAAATTTCCATCGTCGAGGGCCCCTCGCCCCGGCCTTCCCAAATTCGCTACACGTACGGCGCGAATAAATCTGAAATTTTCGAATACTCCGATAATAGAATACGTGTACGAAAGACTATAAAAGGGTAGTTGGTAATTAATTACTTTAATTAAGCCGAACCATATAAAAGTATTCTACTGTATATATCAAACAAATCAGCCTTTGTAGGATGTTAAATTACCAAGAAATTCCTTCTTCGGCTCGCGATCGTGTACTGTAGAAAATGATCTAATTTCTAATGCACCTATGATCTTATACATATCTCTAGATATTTTTTTATGCACCTCATTAAAATACTACGTTCGAAGGTATTGAAACCTTTTACCAGGTTCAATTTTCTATAACACCTACGATGGTGAGTAGGTTGATAGTGTATCACTCTGTTGTGTTCAGCCTGCCAAGCTCCACAATCCGCCATTATAATTGGCCGGATTATTATTTTACTTCATGTCTTCGTCCTCTTTATTTTAATCCCGAACGTGGTACTGTATAAATTCATCTCGTAATAAAAAATACTTGGATATTTATTCATTTTTTTTTTCAACCATCGTATGCATTATCGCGTACACAAACAAACCGAATGATATTATAAGTGGGTTATGCGCCGTCCCATCTCCCCTTCCCCTCCCCAGCTGATCTATTCATTCTATGCATATTCTTCGATATCAATTCTAACTATCGTGCCATTGAATTAGCCTGCTGCATCATCAGAACAGAACCGAACGCAGACGAAGTCGATAAATTATTACGTATTTGTGTAACTCAATAGGTAGTATTTCTTTCGTTGTTCGTTTTCTCCTATTTTGCCTATTTATTCGAAAACCAGTCATTAGGAGATTTAATATTAGCAATTCTGCGAAACAAACAACCACCATCGATGGGTTAGGTTAACGGATTCATTAGTCGGTATCATATGGCCACCTAGCGGGAAGCCTACAGTTTGATAATTTTTAGAGCGAATTGCTAATAAATGGATACTTTCTGATGAAGAATTTCCTATTTAGGATATCAAAGATTCGGTTACATGTATATTACGTACGAGTATACTTGGCCCATGCCAGAAAAATATTTTTTGATGGATTATTGGCTCCGATTATTATGCCAAGGCGATAAATTTTATCGCTGGTAAGTAAATTAAGTATACATTGCGACTAGTTTGATTCTACTGTGTATACACATTTTTTCGGGTTATTTGTGCGTACATTCCTACAAGTTCTAGGAAAAATCGAGACGAAGCTAAAATATGGGTTTAGAGAAGTAGTTTAATGTTTGGGTAATGGTACGGTTATTTCTAGGTTCGCGTTTGATTGGAATTTTCAGAAGTCATTTTGGATAGGAATCTTGGGTCTGGTGGTTACAAGCGTGACATTTTTGTGAAGATATGATGTTTTGTTCAGTAAACAAATTTTTAAGAAAATTTTTACAAATAATTTTTTATTTATTTATTTATTTTTTTGAGAACAGATAATTTTATAAAAAGCAGTAACTAAATTTTTCAACATTTTCAACAAAAGTTTTTTTCTTAATTTTTTCTAAATTATGACGAATTTAAAAATATTTATCTGCTCATGTAGTATAAAGTTAATTTTATGATTTCCAAATGTATGAATTAGAGTAACATAAAGACCTTCATTAGGACACTAGTGGCATAATGAAATCATTATGCCACTGCTTTTTCATTATGACACTCAAATTTGAAAAAAGAGTTGCATAATGGATTTCATTATGCAACTCTTTTTTCATTATGCCACTAAAATCGCAGATAAAATTTTGTATGCAACTCGTATCATAAATCGAGATCAACTTTATGACACTAGTTGCATAAATAACTATTACCTACATAGTTTTTATTGCCTATTATTTTTATTATTATTTTTAATCAATTAAAAAAAAATTGTAGAATTAGAAAATATTTACCTACCTATAGGGACTTCCCAATCACGTGATTTTTTTTTTGTTTGTTTACACTCTCGCTGGTAGGAATTTTCATCAATTTACCCAAAACGTCGATGTTTTATTAGAAGCTTTTGTATAATATCGTCGAAATGTTGATAACCAATTTCATGCCAATTTCCTACCATCGAGAAATTTGACGTCACTTTCGGAGGTCCCTATATTATTGCCAGTTCTTTTTTTTTTTTTGATAAAAGAGAAAATTGTTTGATAACAAAATTGAAAAATTCCTTAAATAATTTAAGCTCACATACGATTTTGGGTTTCAGTCGGAAAATTTTTACTTTAAATTTATAATGAAATGAAATGAAATATGTATATATTTTTGTAGTCTATGGTAAGTTTGTATTTCGGGGGGGGGGGGGGGGGGGGGGGGGAGTTTTTTCAAACAGTCAAACGAAACACCGGAAAAGTACAATTTGTAAAATTTATAAAATTCATCTTAAACAATTATTTTAAAAAAATTGTTCTGAATTTTTTAAAAAATTCTATTGATATATTAATCTTATTTTATTTTTGGAAAAAAATGAAAAGAATGTTTTTCTACGTAAATAAAAATTGCTTTTTGGGGAAAATTTCGATTATTTTCATACCTAGGTATAATTATTGGAATTTTTTTCTACCCACACTAAGGGGGGAGGGGGGGGGGAGAAAAGTCAAAAAATTCATATCTTCCTTCTCAATTTTTTTTTTAGTTTTGGTAGGGCGTTTAATGAAGAGGGGGGGGGGGGTTAATTTTTTTCTGCCTTCATTAAATTTGGAGTTTAAGTCAAAAAATATCAATAAGTAAGCTTATACGAAATTCCAAAAAAATTCTGAACTTTGAATATTTGTCTTGAAAATTTTTAAAAATACTTATCGGTAGGTAAATTTTTCTAACAAAATTTTGATTTATTTTGTGTTTGAAAAAAAAAAAAAAATTATTTGTAACAAACTTGAAAAAATTTCAAATAAAAAAAATGTACCTAAGTAATAATTTGTTTTCAGTAGAAATTTTTTAAAAGATTTTTTTTGGAAAAAAAATCATTTCAAAAAAAGTTGAACATTTGAAAAATTAATTTTTGAAAAACACCTTTAACATTTTTTTCGAGAAATTCAAACATATTTTTTTTTTAAATGCATTTTTACATAATTTAAAAAATTGGTCTCAGAAAAAAAATTAATATTTCCAAAAAAATTTTGATTTCTTTTTTTTTGGAATAAGATAATACATAGAAAAAACTTTCAAAAAATGTATCCCTAAAAAATTTGAAAAATCAATTCTCGAAAACAAAAAAAAAAAGAAGCAATAAAGCACATAATTTAAAAATTTTAAATTTTTTTATGATAATAAAAAAATTAAGTTTTTTGTCTCTTAAAAAAAAAAGTTTTTAAAACACCACAGCGTGTGACACTGTGACATAGTACGTCATTATCAATCATATTTAAATTGATAGATTTCTATCGTAGATAAACATACATTTTAATGCAAAACAATTGTTTGCTTTGCTTTTTCGCAAATTCGTCCATATAAAGCGATACATTCGATTACGTATCGGTTAAATGCCCAAACACTGGCAAAGGTAGGCAGGGGATGGTAAATCATACAGACGTACTCGTATAAAATGGACATATGTCATATTTCGTTCACGATGACGACCATACTGTCCGTTTACATTCGCCCAGATCTATCAATCAAAGGCGTATTTAGGGTGGAAAACTGCATTAAAACACCGAAATGCCACCGAAGCCAAGCCTTTGTGCTCTTTCCACTGTTGGAAGTTGGACGTGTTCGGTGGCATATTCAATCGACGACCTTATACACGATATGACGTTAACGCCACCATCCTCTGGAGATGTACGATGGAATTTTATGCCAAATATCGTATATAATTTAACTTTCTCACGCGATTCGGCTTCGGCCGCTGCGGAGGCTAATAGACGACGATCATTTACCATTTAATTATCGTAGCGTACGAGCTGTGTTTGTTTATCCGAACGTCAATTTGATATAATTAAAATTTTCACAAACGTGGTACATGCTGTCGCGTGGTCTTTTGCTTTCAAAATATGCTCAATAACTCGTCGTAATTTATATATCTACCTCATCGTGGTAATATGATGTACGGTTTAGTGTACAGAAATGAGATGCAGCCTTTTGAAGGGATGACGGGCGTGCACGTCTACGTGTCATAACTGTATCGTAGGTGGAGTGTAGAAGAGGGTTAGAGAGATGTCGCGTCGGTATTTCGTAGAATAAATATTTATTTCCTCTTGTTTCCCATTTTTTTTTTTTTTTTTGAGTAAGAGGGGCTTGGCACGTATGATTTTAGATAACAATGAAAGACCCGCGATGTGATGTGCGTTTTGAACGTATTAAGCTAATTTAAACACGAGAACGAGACCAAAAAAAAAAAAAAAAGGAGATCATACGGGGGAGGATATATATATATACACTATATTATGTACTATGGCAAATCAAGTGTCGCTGACGTTCTTTTTAAACTTCATTTTACATGTTTAGTTTGTCAGGTTGATACTGATACGAGGTTGTGTTGGTTTTTGGGGGAGTTTTTTTTTCCAAAGTGGTAGAAGGAGGATGGAGTAAGAGTCGACTCGAGAATAAAATTAAACGACGATTGACAGCTTGTATCCCTATTTTTGAATGCATTGGATGCAGTCGAATGATAGTACTTTGAGGACTTTTCTCCTCATTTCCATCTTCTTATTGCCCTTATACGAGTGTAAAGGAGATAAAATCGCAGGATATGTAAATTAGCGAGTTTTGCAGTAGCGTGACTTAAGTTACGAGATATTGGAAAGTGAGCTTGTAGGATGAAATTCGAATCGAGGATTTACACTTTTTTTGTCGTTATCATTTTTTAAGTTTTTGATAGATAGGTACTTTCTTTGCATCTAATATTTTCAGTGTGATGTCTTCGTTTGTAATTGGCCAATGTTTTTAGTTTTATTCAATTTTCAAATTTTAATCAACTCAGATTACCTATACATATTTATTAGATCACGAGATTTATTCATAGAAAATTTTAAAATTGTTTTTCAGAGAGTCGTGATTTTGAAAAAAAAATCATTATCACAGAGAATGTTTGAAAAAATAATGTTTTTAGAAAAATAAAAATAAAATTGGTTTACAGAAGAATTACAAAAATTAACTGTTGAAAAATTATAAAAATTAAAAAAATAGTCTCCAAAAACTCCTCAAAGTTTGGAAAGATCCCACTTTACCTATTCAGAAAAATTTTTGAAAATTTTTCACTTAAAAATATTTTTATTTGAAGAAAAAAAATGTAAAAATTTCATTTGTCAACCAAATTATTAAAAATTATTTTGAATGAGATTTTTTTAATAATTCAAATAAAATTTTTGAAAAATTATTTTTAGAAACAATTGTAAAAAGATCAAATTTTTTTTTTTAGAAAATTGAAATAAAATCTTTGAAAAGAATTTTTAAAATTCTAACTGTAGGTAATATTTAAAAAAAATTCTTCTTAAAACAAATCATTATATTTTTTTATTTAATTTTTTTTCATGTTTTTTACAAATAATTTATTTCTTTTTTTTTCCAAACACAAAACATACCAAAATTTTGTTAGAATAATATACCTTAATTTTTTCAATTTTAAAAACGAATATTCAAAGTTCAGAATTTTTTTTGAATCTCATCTGAATTTGAAAAAAAAAGTAATAAGCAGAATTTTCGATATTTTTCGACATAACTCCAAATTTAATAAAACTAGAAAAAATAGCCCCCCCCCCCACTAAACGCCTAACCTGGAAAAAAATTGGTTCGTAGGATTCGGTGTAGTTTTCATATTTTCAATTTTCATTTTACAATCTTATTTTATTTTTTTCACAATTCTTTTTCAATTTCTAGCCCCATTTAAAAAAAAATGAGAAGATCGCAAGATTCTGATAAAACATGAATTTTTAAACTCCCCCTCCCCCCCAGTGTGGGTAGAAAAAAATTCCAATAATTATAGTTATAAAAATAATAGAAATTTTTCCAAGGAAACAATTTTTATTTACGTAGAAAAACGTTTTTTTTTTTTCATTTTTTCCAAAAACAAACAAAATTATCAATAATTATAATATTAGTTATTTTCTTTAAAATTTCAGAACAATTTTTTAAAATAATGTTTCGTCAAGATAAATTTTATGAATTTGACAAATTGTATCTTTTCCGATATTTCGTTTGATTTTTTTGAAAAAACAAAAATTTATTTCTAAAATTTTCTCAAATTTTTTCGTCATTTTGTTTCAAAATTATTCCTAAATTTTTTTCGAGTGAGAATTTTTCGAAGTTTTGTTGATTACAATTTTTTTGAATTTTGTTTGATGTTTAAAAAAAAAATTTTTTGCAGCCTTCTTGAAGATTTTGAGAATTTTTCTTAAAATCAAATTATCTGGAACGAAGTTCTTTCATTTTTCAATTTTTTTAGTTTGTAGAAAACAATTTTCCTTATTTTTTTCAAAAACGAAAAAATCTCAATTTTATTTCAAAAATGTTCTTTTTATTTTTTCAAGTCTGCAAATGGTTGGAATTTTGATTAAATTTTCAAAAAGAAAAATTTCCCATTTTCCCCTTTAAAAAACTATTTTTCCCCAAAAATTTGACCTCTTGAATTTAAAAAAAAAATCGTATCCTAGTTTTATTACGAAACACATTATTATATTTAAAAAAAAAAAATTACTCTTAAAATCAAATTTTTTGCGAAGGAGTTTTTTTTTTTTTTTTTTTTTTGGGGGTGTTTATAATTACAGGATTATTACACCCATCGGAAGAATTTTTTTAATTTTATTTGTGAGGTTGAGTTTTTAAGGAGTTATTTTTACAACTTTTTCAATTTTGCAAGAATTTTTTTTCGTCTTTTTAAAAAATAAAATAAAATAAAATAATACCTATCTACCTATTTTTTTATTTACTTTTCAAGAGTTGCATTCTTAAAATTTTTTCAAGAAAAACTTGTAAAGTTCTGATAAAATACATACCTATTTTTTAAAAATTTGACTGATTTTTTTTTTAATTGCAGCTTTTTTTAAAATCAATTTTTTAATCAAATTTTTTTGTAGCCAACTTATTTTATACTTACTTACTTGATTTTTTTTCACTCGTAACGAAATAATTTTCAAAACTTTTATAGGTAATGGTTTTCATTTTAGATAGAACAATTTTTAATTTTTTTTCACGAACTCGAATTTCTGTTGAAAAATTTTTTCAATGCATATTTTTCAAATTCCGATTAAAATCCCAATTTTTTGAATTTTTTTTAATCACTTTGCTGACAAAAAGGCCAATGATTGTTTTGCATTAAAATTAAGATTTATCAAGCATAAAATTCTATCCATCCAAATACAACTGATAATGAGTCGATTGCACCACAAACTGTGCTATTTTTATTGCTCGAAACTGGATTATCCGAAATATTAATTAAAGTACCCGGTAAACACACCGCCTGCTATTCGTATGCTAAAATCACAGAGACGAAAATCGCGGTCTATTCGCATACGAATAGAATGCGAAATCAAAGCAAAAATCGAAGAAAATTTTCTCAGATAAATTCGTATACTATTCGTGAGCGAATATCATGCTAAAATCGTATTTAAAAACCTGTAGATGTTTTGTGGGATATTAGCGCGATATTCGCATAAGAATCGTATGCTAAAATCGCAGTGGAAAACGTGCAAATATTTCTTACGATACTAGCACAATATTCGCATACGAATCGTATGCTAAAATCGCAGTGGAAAACGTGCAGATATTTCTTACGATATTAGCGCAATATTCGCTAGCGAATAGCATGCGATTTTCACTACAACTTCTTTCAATACGTTTTACAAATGAGAGAAGTCAGTTTCAAACATGAAAGTGTACTTGAATGTATTGCAGTGACATTTAAACAATAAAATAAAGGTTTTTCTGGGTTTTTTGATTTTGTTGGGGAATTTTGTGTTTTGTTTGATGTTTTTTCTTCTTTTTAAGTAAAAACGCCAATGATTTGATTTCAAAGTGATAAGAATGGAGACGAAGGCAGAATTTCTTGGACGATTTCCACTCACAGTAAGTTAATTATTTTGAATTTATATCTTATTTGTGATCGCGTGAATCTGTGTGAAATTAAATTTTATCAAATCGTAAAAATTTTAGGGGAGTGACTAAATCCACAACAAGTAATCACGAAAATGAACGAACGAGAATTCATCGTGATTCATCTCATATTCTTGTTTGAAATTTTTGAATAATCGTTGTCGTGGTCGCGTTTGTCGTCATTGCAAGGTGGATTTCATCGAAATTGATTTTCACAAAATTTTCATCGAGATTTTTCCACTACCTAAGTTTAATTTAATAAAATATTTAAAAATTTTCCAAGTTTTCTATTCTTCAAATTTTTCATTTTTTTTTCATTTTCAATTTTCATTCGATTTTTGAAAAGAAATTCTTGAAGAAATTAATCATCATTCATCAAATACTTAATTATTTATTCCTATTTTTCTTCAAATTTTTCATCAATTTTTTTCTATTTGTCGTTTAAAAGTTGAAACTTTATTTTTAATTTTCCAATTTCTTCATTCAAACTTGCCAACAATTTTTACAATTTATTTTTAAAAAACTTTTAAATGAATATTGTTACCTAATTAAATTTATTTTTAAATTTTCAATTAGATTTTTAAAGATTTTTCATCAAATTTTCTCATCGAAATGCTTCGAAATCTCTACCATACTTTTCAAATTTTTCTTTTGAAATTTTTTTCAAGTAAATTTTTTATCAAGTTTATTTTTGAGGTTTCTATCTAAATTTTTCCCGACCTTTTTTATTTATTTTTTTTCAAGAAAATAATTGTTCTTGTTCATCACCCCTCCCAATTTTCCAATAAAATTGTCAATTTGGAATTTGATTTCAGTTGAAATTTGTCATCAAAATATTCCTATTTCATTTCCCAACTGGCAACTTAACTTCTCATTCGAATTTTTCCAATAATTTTCATCAAAATTTTTCTTCTAATTGAGTAATTTTTAAATTTTTTCCAGTAAATTCCAATTTTCCTTCATGTCCTTGGTCCTTCAAAAAATATTTTCAATTTTTTTTTCTTCAAATTCACTAAAATTTTAATTTTTTCAAATTTCAAAATTGAGTAAGTACTCAACTACAATACATTAACTACTCAATACTCATTGACTTGTTGAAAAAAAAAATTAATAAAAAATTAAAAGTTAAAACATAAAAAAAATATAAATACAGCATCCTTGCATCCTACCCAAAATGAAAAACATATTTTTGAGTATTTTGTGAAAGAATAGATTCACCAAAGTTTTCAGAGGAAAACTTGCAAAAAATTTGGTTGAACTTTGAAAAAAAAACTTGTACAAAAATTAAATAAAGAAGATGAATAAAAAAGAACGACATCGCCCTTACAATGTGATTACTTATTGTGGATTTAGCCACTCCCAAATTTTAGACGTCTTATCAGTGCTATAAAATTTTTCAATTGTTCCTCTTCCTTCTCCAATTTGAACGCAGTATTATGCGAAATTATAAGGAAAGGAAGAGTCCCGAGCAGCACACTCGACAAATTATCGAAATAAAAAATCGACAGAATATCGAATTCGATAAAGTGTCGCGTTAGTTCCGCATAAATCGTGAAATTATCTTTCGATATATCGACAGATTATCGATGAATTATAGTTGGCAAAATCCATCAACAGATAAACTTTCGATAAAATCGAACGATTTTTCTTTTAAAAATCTCAAGATTATAGTTAGATACTTCATCGATAACCTATCTATAAATCGAAAGATAATTACACGATTTATGCGGAACTAACGCGACACTTTATCGAATTCGATATTCTGTCGATTTTTTATTTCGATTTAGTTTCGATATTCTATCGATTTTTTATTTCGATTTAATTTCGATATTCTATCGATTTTGTATTACGATTTTTTGTAGATTATCTAGTTTCGATATTCTATCGATTTTTTGTAGATAATTTAGCATATATGGGTATATGCGCGCGCACATTTTCAAGACCGGCTGGCGAGTTTGAAGTCGTAGTTACGCTTAAGGCTGGCGAATTTCGTTCCAAATACAGCAGTTTCTACCAAAACAAGCGTCTGTTGCGAACATCGGAGTTCGTTCGCATAATACGAATTGGATTATAATATTCAAACATCTTATGCAAAATTGGAGAAGAGGGAGGGGTCCAATTGAAATTTTTATAATATCTAAAATTATTTCTAGGACCTTAATTTACAACTTTTGTTTGAAAATTTTTTCAAATTGGCCCCTTTTTCCTCCGCTCCTCCAATTTTGAATAAGTATCAACGGAGTATTATGCAAAATTGGAGGAGAAGGAGAGGTCCAATTGAAAAAATTTTCAAACAAAAGTTGTAGCTTAAAGTTCTAAGAATAATTTTGGTCATTACAAAATTTTCGATTGGGCGCCTCCCTCCCGTTCAATTTTAAATACTAAGTATTCACATAGTAATCGTAGTATTGAACTTGGTAAAATTTTATTTAAGAACAACGATCTGGTTTCAAGTAAAATACCTAGTAAACCAAAAAAACTAGATAACTTGTTTGAAAATTTTTTCAATTTTGATTTCGCATATTACTGTTACACGTAAGTAGGTAAATGCAAAATAATAGAGGCTAGAGATGAGGTCCAATTGAAAAAACATTTCAAACAAAAGTTGTAGAATAATATTCTGGATTTAATTTTGGTTATTATAAAAATTTCGATTTGGCCCTTTCTTCCCATCCAATTTTGAATATAAAGTAGGTATTTTTTGACTAGAAAAAAATCAATATAGTTTCAACAACTATCGTTACAAAATCGTTGAAATATCGAAGTCGATAAATTTCATATAATGTGTCGATAATATAGTTTTAAATATCGTCACAAAATCGTTGAAAAATCGAATTCGAGAAATTTCATATAATCTGTCGATAATACAGTTTTAAATATCTTCACAAAATCTTTAAAAAATCAAATTCGATAAATTTAATATTCTTTTTCGATAGTATAGTTTCAAATATCTTCACAAAATCGTTAACAAATCAAATTCGAGAAATTTCAGATTATTTGTCGATAATATAGTTGTAAATATCTGCACAAAATCGGATTCGAGAAATTTCAGATTATTTGTCGATAATATAGTTGTAAATATCTTTACAAAATCGTTAAAAAATCGAATTCGAGAAATTTCAGATTATTTGTCGATAATATAGTTGTAAATATCGTCACAAAATCGTTGAAAAATCGAATTCGAGAAATTTCAGATTACGTGTCGATAATATAGTTTCAAATATCTTCACAAATTCGTTAAAAAATCGAATTCGAGAAATTTCAGATTATTTGTCAATAATATAGTTTCAAATATCTGCACAAAATCGTTGAAAAATCGAATTCGAGAAATTTCAGATTACGTGTCGATAATATAGTTTTAAATATCGTCACAAAATCGTTGAAAAATCGAATTCGAGAAATTTCAGATTACGTGTTGATAATATAGTTTCAAATATCTGCACAAAATCGTTGAAAAATCGAATTCGAGAAATTTCAGATTACGTGTCGATAATATAGTTTCAAATATCTTCACAAAATCGTTAAAAAATCGAATTCGAGAAATTTCAGATTATTTGTCGATAATATAGTTTCAAATATCTGCACAAAATCGGTGGAAAATCGGATTCGATAAATTTAATATTCTTTGTCGATAGTATCGTTGACGAATATCGTCCTAAAATCGTAATACTATCGAATTCGATAGTTTTTAGATTTTTTGCCTATAAAATCGTACAGCTAAATCTGTATCATATCGTGAGAACATCTTTAGATTTTTAAACGATTTTTTATCGATACGTTTCAACTTTCGATATTATCGATCGAGTGTGCTGCTCGGGGTCAAATCGAAATTTTTGTAATAATCGAAATTATTTCTAAGATTTCAATCTACAACTTTTGTTTGAAAAAATGTTCATTTGGAACTGCGGGACAGCCCTTCTTCCCTCTCACAATTCAGAGTAATAAATATACGTTTTTATACCTATCTAATCTATCTATCTATCTATCTATCTACGTAGTATTGGGCATAATTGGAGGGGGGGGGGGGGCTCAAATTGAGAAATTTTTCAAACAAAAGTTGTAGACTGAAATCTTGGTAGTAATTTTGATTTTCCTAAAAATTACTTTATCAAATGCCACTGATAGGTACTCCAAAAACTTTACGATTCGGCATAATTTCATTTTCCACAGATCTGCGATCACAAATATGATATATTTTCGAATAATTAATTTACTGCTGAGTGGAAATCGTTCGAAATTAGCCGCTAAAAAAGCGGACATTTTTGATATGCTAATAGTACGCTATTTTCGCATGCTATTCGTATACGATAAATGCGAATTTAGCGCTCTATTAGTACGCGATTCGCATACAGTGTGTTTACCGGGGTAGGATGTGAATTTGGCAAAGCTCTACTGATAAAGGTTGACATGTGAATTTTTTTCGTACAATCTTTCGATTTCACCTTATATGAAACGAAGTTATATTTTTTTTCTGTCTCGTAAACCGAATACGAAGGCGACATCAGGGTATGACAGGTTTTTTTTTACTATACTCGTAATACCAAAGACATACGGGCGTGCATATGTCGATGTCAAATTCGAGAATATACCAGTCGAAGATTAAAGTATACGTACAAGATGACTCATCTCGAATAGAGAACGAACGGATGTAATGAGACGAAAACGAGGTCGATTTTTATTTTTTACCAGTTTATTCAGTCGAGTCTAGAGCATTCGGCATTTGCGGGAGGTTTTTTGGGGAAAAATTAATTAAACTCGTTGCAGACGTAAAAATGATAATTTTTGACTGGAATTGTGTAGAAAAATTTAGTCGTGTCAACAACGAATCCAGCAGTACGTTGTTTGCGGCCACATTATACGTACTGTACGTACGTTTGAAAAAGCTGATCCACATGCGGAGAGATTTTCATTTCTTTACGTAGGTATATCGGGAACAAGAGACGAGCGGAAGAGAGGAGGGAAAATGCAAATATTCGAATCACGTGTGATAGCTCGAGCAAAGAGTGAAAAGTGAGATGCAGCAATAGGTCAAATACCTTGGGACGTCGAGACCGGCATGGCAAAGTTGCGCTGCGATAAACGGAGCAAAATAAATTGAAAATACCCGAATATTTGTGTATACGTGTACGACGTGTAATGTAAACGAATATCAAACCAGCGCTGACATAGCGAGCTCTTATAAATTTACTTCAATTTCACATCTGACCAGTTCGACAACAGCATCGCAGAGTACACGTCTGCGGTGAAAAAACTAGTCATATTTACATTTGAAAAAGGCATCAATTCGATTGAAATTTATACACTGGCAGACGTTTTAAATAAACAGTCTCTCTTTACGAACGGAAAACGTACCGTAGGTACCGCATCCCTCGCCTCGGTTCTTTAATTTGGTAGTTTCCTTATACACCGACATTCTGCCAAAAAGTTCTCTAATGAAAGTTTAATTTTCCACCTCTATTAACCCGTTGTAACCGTGTCAAATGCTTCAAAAGAGTCGCTTTCCTGCGCTGCGGTAAAGATACGACGATGCATCGTCTTATAGCCCTCCGGCCACCTCTTCTCCTACCTCCGGCTCGGCTCCATTATCGAGCAATAATGGCCGTAGTCTTGAAAAGCTCCGTGTCGAGTGGTTTTTGTTGATTTTTTTCCCAGTAATTATTTAATGAAAAGTATACGCCAACATTGAGACTAGAACACGACCAGAGTTAACAGGTAGTTCACTTTGAAAAGGTGTAAAAAAATGTCTCCAGTGGATTGTTCTTTTTAAAAATTTATTAATTAATTTTGTAACGTTACGGAGTAGTTTTTTTAAATTATTATCTAGGTAGTTTTAATTTTTCTCCCAAGTAATTAATCCGCCACTGGCCACTAAAAGAGTTTGATTCTATGCGCTTTGATTCGTACTAATGATGTAGGTGCGTAAATTTTTAAAACATTTTCCTCAATTTATTGCTCGTTATTTTCGTAGAATTGAGATGAATTCAATTTTAGCAGGTAATAAAAATGTGAAAATGGAACTTCAAAAATTCTAAAAAAATCAAACCAAAATAAATTTAATAAAATTGAACGTACCTAAGTATAATTTTTACAATTTTTTTACCTATTTTTTTTTATTTTTTTTTTTAAGTACCTACGAATATTTTTATAAAATTAAATTAAAATAATTTTCAAGTGGAACCACAAAAAAAAAAAAAAAAAATAGAAAGAAACAAAAATTTTATGATTTAAAAAAATCAAACAAAATTCAAAAAATAAATTTTTCAGCATCCAATTACTAAGCATAAAAATGAATTAAAACCGTTCTGACAGAATAATTTGTTTTCAAAAAATTTTAAAAGTTTTTCTCATCTATCAAAATTGTTGTTGTTGTTGTTGTTGTTTATTGAGAAAAAAAAACTGAGAATTTTTTTCCAGCAAATTTAAAAAATGACTTGAAAGAATCAAAAAAAAAACATTTTTTCTACAAAATTTTGATTTTTTTTGTTCATGAATAAATGAAATTAGTTTTTAATTTTTTTGAAATAAAATTTCTTATACAGAAGTTGAAATATAAATTTTATTTGAAAAGAGTTTGAAATATTTTCTAATTGGTTTCTAAGGAAAAATGAGAATTTTGTTTTTCTGAAAAGACAAAACTAAAATTATAAGACGTACAGGAAAATTTTAGAAATTTGTCTTGAAAACTTGATTTTTTTTTGTTTCAGAATAAAATAAAAATTGTTTTCTTAATTATTCTGAAATAAATTATTTATGAAATAAAAATGAAAAAAAAAACTTGAAATATTTGTATTTTGTATTTTGTTTTGTCTTGAAAAGGAGGAGGAGAGGTGGAAGCTGATTATAAATTAAAAAAAAAAAACAACAGAATAGGTACTTTATTTTGATTTTTTTTTTTTTGAAATATTGCTCTAACGAAATTCACATTTTTATCTTAATTATTTGTACCTATACTTTTTTGTTGAGAAGGGATAGTGAATCAAAAAAATTCTGACATTAATTTAGGTATTTAAAAATTAAAAAAAATTCTTCTAGCCAAATAAAATTTTTATGAAAACAGAGAAAAAAAATTTCTTGGTAAAATTAAAATATTAAAAAAATTTTCCCCAACAAAATTTTGGATTTTTTTTGGTTTATGAAAAGAGAAATCACCCGAGCGGCACACTCGATCGATAATATCGGAAGATGTAACGTATCGATAAAAAATCGTTTGAAAATCTATAGATGTTCTCACGATATTATAAAGATTTATCGGTACAACTTCATAGGCAAAAAATCTAAAAACTATCGAATTCAATATTATTAAGATTTTATGACGATATTCGTCAACGATACTATCGACAAAGAATATTAAATTTATCGAATTCGATTTTCCACCGATTTTGTGCAGATATTTGAAACTACATTATCGACAAAGAATATTAAATTTATCGAATTCGATTTTTTAACGATTTTGTAAAGATATTTAAAACTATATTATCGACAGATTATATGAAATTTCTCGACTTCGATATTTTACCGATTTTTTGACGACATTTGAGACTATATTATCAACAGATTATATTAAATTTATCGAATCCGATTTTTTACCGATTTTGTAAAGATATTTGAAACTATATTATCGACACATAATATGCAATTTCTCGATTTAGATTTTTTAACGATTTTGTGACGATATTTGAAACTATATTATCGACAAATAATCTGAAATTTCTCGAATTCGATTTTTTAACGATTTTGTGAAGATATTTAAAACTTTATTATCGACACGTAATCTGAAATTTCTCGAATTCGATTTTTCAACGATTTTATGACGATATTTGAAACTATATTATCGACACGTAATCTGAAATTTCTCGAATTCGATTTTTCAACGATTTTATGACGATATTTGAAACTATATTATCGACACGTGATATGAAATTCCTCGAATTCGATTTTTCAACGATTTTGTAGCGATATTTGAAACTACATTATCGACAAATAATCTGAAATTTGTCGAACGATTTTTCAACGATTTGGTGACAATATTTGAAATTATTTCCAAATTGGTGAACATTTTTCTAAGTCCAACACGTCTGGAAGTACTAAACTGCCTATTATAAGCGTTTTATTGCCAATTCCTCAACGATAAGGTATGGCATAGTGGTTAAGGAAGAGGATTACCATGCAGGAGGTAGATGGTTCAAGCCCCACGGGTGGCAGATTTTTTATAATTTTTTTTGACTTTTTCTGAAATGATCCTCTTACCGTAACATGAATAATGTGTTTAGGCATAGTTTAATGTATTAATTATACTAATTAATGATTTTTAATTATAGAAAGAAGCTAGTAAAAGACAAAAAATCGGAATAAAAAATCGATAAAAAATCGACAGAATATCGAATTCTATAAAGTGTCGCGAAAGTTCCGCCTAAATCGTGAAATTATCTTTCGATATTATAGATATATTATCGATAAAATATCTTACTATAATCTCGAAATTTTTGCTAACTATAATTCGTCGATAATCTATCTATATATCGAAAGATAATTTCACGATTTATGCGGAACTAACGTGACACTTTATCGAATTCGATATTCTGTCGATTTTTTATTTCGATAATTTGTCGAGTGTGCTGCTCGGGCACTAAGAAATTTTTTTGAAACTATTAAAATTTAAAAATAAAAATTGTAATTGAGCAAATTTCCCCAATCAAAATTCGAAAAATTTCTTTTAATGAAAATTTTTTCCAAAAAATTATATTTTTAGTTGAAAATTCCATTAAAATTGTATTTGAACAAAATTTCGAGAATTCATTTTTCAGCAGAATTCGAAAAATTTGTTTGATGGGAAAACTTAAAAAAAAAATTTATTCGAGCATCAAAATTAATTTTTTCGATTATATTCAAAAAAAAAAAATTGAAAGAAGAATTATTCTTCTCATTAAATTGTGTGCAAAATCAATTTTTTTTCAATTATTAAAAAAATTGCTTTTGCACACAATTTAATGAGAATTCAATTTTCAAAAAAATCAAAAATCTTCTTCCAGTGAAAAAATGTTTCAAAAAATGTAGGTATCTCACTCATATTTGAACCAAAGTAGTGAAATTTCGTGTTCGTATATTTCAATGTCTTCCATACAAATACAAACACATAGCAAGGAAATGATCAAAATGATACCAAGTCGTAATAAAAACAACTTATCTACCGGTAAACAGAATCGAACCGGTAATACTCGTTGAAAAGATGGAAATGATTTTACCCTATTTGGGTTTCCAGTCGTTCTAGTCTGGATGGACTTGGACGTTGCCAAACCTATCGACTCGATTTTATAACACCTGCTTTCGCGTGTACCTAGCTACCTACCTATCATTTTCAAGTGCAGATGTTTACTAAAAAGCAGGCTCGAGCACGGTACGCGACAAATTATCGATGGTTTTTATTGTATTCGTATTTCGTACATACAAAAGAATGGTAAATTTCGAAAGTGCATGAGGATCTCCAGATGATCGAGTAATCCGATTATCGATCAATGTAACCTCGAGTGACTGCCTCATTTTTATATAAACGGTTCTTAAAATAATAGACTCGATTAAATTGTGTTTTTTCTAAACAAGCAAGTGTGAAGTAAGTTTGGGATAAAGAAAATGTGTTTTTAATCAACACGAGTGAGAGAATGAGACATCATGTATATACTCAAGTGTTTTACAGGTCTACGTAGGCACGATTTTGTATGAGAAAGTTTTTGAAAACGAACACGGGGAGATAGCGAGAAAATGTTCCAAGTTTTGTAGAAAACACAGGCGAGAATTTTCTATTAAATTATGCAAAAACAATTTAGCCGGAAATCGAATAACGATAGCGAAACGAGCAACATTTGAATAAACATTCTCGTATTTTATGCAGCCTAGAAGCTTTTACCTGTCATTTATATAAGGCGGTCTCGGAGCTTTTTCTCGATAAAAGCCGGATCAATGTGGTTCGCTTCGAGAAGAACCAGCAACGTTATTAGCATTAATTGCCATTCTGGAAACGAAATGACGGCGTGAAAATGTGACCCTGGGTTTGTCTCACGAGCTACGTATAGTTTATTAACCGATAATTACGGTTTTTTGGGGTAAATGAGTTGGGCAGGAGGGGGAAGGAGGTTCACTGGTGAGGTAATTTTCGAGTAAAGGTTTAAAGTATAAACAAGGTGTGCCCACGTGCGTTGAAAGGACGCACGACACGACCAGTCATAGTGGCATTCGACGAGCTCGAGCTCGAGCCTATGATTTAAATTGTTATATAAAACTTGAAAAGTAATTAACCTTTCGTCATGCATTGCAAAGTCGTTAATTTGGAAGCGACAGGCCAGCGCTCTATGGTTTCAATTAACGTTATAAGCCGAAGACAAATTACCACAAGTGGTTCATTAATTCACCATCACATCACATCACAAAATATACGTACGTGTATCGTAACTCCAAACTCGTATAGCTCGTACTTGATAAAAAATGAACAGATGCGAGAGAGCTTCCTCCTCTCCCCGGTTGCTTTTTTATTTTTATAATAGACACGTGGTACGGTACTCTGTACGAGAGTGCGCGCAATGATAAGAGTCATTCTGGTACGCGAGTCATGGAAGGCATCGTCTGAATCGAAACACAATGTGCGAAAATCTCACATAAGGTATACGCGATTGTGACAACTAATCCCCAAGGTGTTATGGGAAAGAAGGGATTTCACTTTTATACAAGCGATTTGCACTCTCTGCATCAGCCCCTTCGTCATTATGCCAAAAGCCATTACAATTTTAACGTGTGTAATGAGTCTGGGAAATTTTCACCGTATACAAGTGCACCTACCCCTGCCCTGGCACGTGCTTATACGATGCATAGTGAACAAATGCGGCTCGATTTTTATCTCGTGAAATAGTATTGCTCGGGGACTCTGTACTGTGTTTTTTTTTCTTCTTCCCTGAGATGGATCAGTCTTGAGAAAATTTCATCCCTCGTATCGACCATCTGACGACGATTGATGGTCTCTAAGGTATCACCTGATTGATAAAAAAAATATGATAGGGAGGTGTATTGTTGTTCCGAATGGTGAGTTCTGTTTTGAATTGTTACGTGATCAGGTTCGAGTGTTTTTTCTCATGGTAATTTATGCGGCATGTTGAGTGGATTTTTTAAAAATCGTTTGAGGGGTGGGTGGAAGAATAGTATAGTGATACATAAATAATTAATATTCAGAATTGGAGGGGAGGGAGGGGTTCAATCGAAATTTTCGTTATGAGTAAAATTATTCCCAAGATTTCAGAGTACAACTTTTGTTTGAAAATTTTTTCAATTTGACCCCAACTTTGCCCAGTTTTTAATACTTAAAGTCATATTATGCGAAATTGGAGGGGAGAAAGGGGTCTTATCGAAAATTTTATATTAATCAAAATTATTTTTAGGACTGCAATCTACAACTTTTGTTTGAAAATTTTTTCAATTTGACCCCAACTTCGACCAGTTTTTAATACTTAATTAAGTATCAAAATCATATTATGCAAAATTGGAGGGGAAGAAGGGGTCTAATCGAAAATTTTATAATAACTAAAATTATTTTTAGGACTTCAATCTACAACTTTTGTTTGAAAATTTTTCAATTTGACCCCAACTTCGCCCAGTTTTTAATACTTAATTAAGTATCAAAGTCATATTATGCGAAATTGGAGGGGAGGAAGGGGTCTTATCGAAAATTTTATAACAACTAAAATCATTTTTAGGACTTCAATCTACAACTTTTGTTTGAAAATTTTTTCAATTTGACCCCAACTTCGCCCAGTTTTTAATACTTAATTAAGTATCAAAGTCATATTATGCAAAATTGGAGGGGAGGAAGGGGTCTAATCGAAAATTTTATAATAACCAAAATTATTTTTAGGACTTCAATCTACAACTTTTGTTTGAAAATTTTTTCAATTGGACTCATCCCCAATTTTGAATAAATGTCTACATAATATTATGTGAAATTAGAGGAGACCAAGGGGTCCAGTAGAAATTTTTATAATAACCAAAATTAGTTTTAGGACCTTAATCTACAACTTTTGTTTGGAAAATTTTCCATTTGGTCCCTTCCCCCGCTCCCCTCTAATTTTGGATAAGTATCTACGTTGCATTATGCAAACTTAGAGAGGAGGGAGAGATCCTATTGAAAATTTTTGTATTAACCAAAATTATTTCCAAAACTTTAGGCTCAAATTTTTGTTTGAAAATTTTTTCAATTGGATCCCTTCCTCCCCTCCGATTTTGCATAACACTGCTTACGTATAGATATCTTCAAAACTTGTAAAAAAAAATTTAAATAAAAAGTTGTAAGGCCTCAGAAATAATTTTAGTAATTATAAAAATTTCGATTAAACTCTTTCCTTCCCTCTAATTTCGCATTAGATCATGTGAATACTTATTCAAAATTGGCGGGAGGAGAGAGGGGTTGAATTGAAAAAATTTTCAAACAAAAGTTGTAGATTGAAATCTTAAGAATAATTTTGGTCATTACAAAAATTTCGATTACACCCCTCCCTCCCCTCCAATTTTGAATATCAAGTATCTATACACAGTATTAACTGAGTAACATCAAACAAATATTGGTCCACTTCCATGTAAACAAATTGATCAAACTAGACTGGTGTGTTTTCCCAAAGTACATATTTTTTCAATTGGAAAATTTTTGATCAATTTTTAAAAAAGATCAGCAATTTTTGAAACATTTTTCAAGCGACGTAAAATGAGTAGATTTTTTAAAAATTGCCTAAAACTCTTTTTAAATTTTTTTTCAATATTCTTAATGCAAAAATTTGTATTTTTGCATTTTTTTAATGATTTTTTTTAATCAAAAACTAATAATTCTTTAAATTTTTCAAGTCTGCAAATCTTCGGAATTTTTATTAAATTCTTAAAAAAAATTTTTTTCCTCGCTCCAAAACTTGACCTCTTAATTTTTTTTTCATAGTTTTATTCCGAAAAACATAATTTTGTTGAGAGAAACTTGAATGAAATATTCAATTGAATAGGTATGGTACGATTTTTTAAAATTTTATTTAATATTTTTGAAAACTTTCTGCATTTAAAAAAAAAAAATTTTTTAGAATTTTTCAAAATTATTAAATTTATTGCGAAGGAGTTATTTTACAAATTTTTCAATTTTGCTAGAAATTTAAAAAAAAATTTAAAATATAATAATTATAGACACATAGGTAGGTATTTTTGAAAAAAATATTCTTGGAATTTCGTTCCAAGAAGTACTATTTTTCGAATTTTGGAAATACTTTTTTTATGACTTTTATTAAACAGGGAAAAAGGATGTTCAATTTTTTTCAATCATCAATTTTTAATAATTCTGTTCAAAATCTATATTGTTTTTCAATTTTTTTTTCATTTTTAAAAAATTTAAATAGGTAGTCTGTTCATGATCAATTATTATTTTATTTTTTTTTAGAATTTTTCCAAATTCTTTCATTTAATTTGAGTTTTTCAAATTTTTCCTTTCACTAATTCGACCTGCAAATGAACTCGAAAATTTTACATCACTTCACGGGTCACAATTTCACATCAAACAGTTGGAAAACACACCTCTCAGAAGATTAAATAAAAGCTCATCTAATAGAGTCATATTTCCAGCCACTTTTTTCTCCACTTAGACCACATTTGTCTGGAATTTTCACCATTTTCGTTTAATTCTCTCGTTTCCAGTACCACACTTTTCTTTTGACATTAAGCTGCTGGAGAAATACGACCCGTTCTAAAGCGAAAAAAAAATTTCCTCGGGTTGATTGCATTTATATACTACGTATATACGTATTACGTATAATGTTGATATCTGTTTACCACTTTTTCCATCTCTCTTCCTAAATCTGTATTTTTGGTCGTGCGAACCTCCCCTCGCCCCAGCTCGCCTAGACATTTGAATTATGTATACGTTTATATACGAAGATGGAATTTCAAATTTCATATGCTAATTTTTGCCTGGTCAGTTCAAAAACGAGCATGGCCACAACGACGCGACGGTAATATAAAAATTCCCCTTTCGGGATTTGTCTCGTCTTCGAAGCTGTCAAAGGGGGGCAATGGGGCATACGATACGGTGCAATTTTCATTCGAACCGAATGTTAAACTGTTTTCGTGTGTGGGTAGGCGAAAAATTTCGTCGCCTTGCGTCAATTTCATCTCATACGCAGAACGTTTCGCTTACAGCAATTTACCAACATATTCCGCATGTCATTTCGAAGGTAAATATACTCGTAATTCGTACGGAGAAAACTACACGGTCGTATTACGTAAAAAAAAATATATGACGAGGGAGAAGATGCGAGAGTAGATACCGCGGAAGATAGCGATTAATTAATTTCGCATTCGTGTTCTCGAGAAAATTACGCGGAGAAAAAAAAAATATACTGTTGTAAACTCTTAATAAAGGCGAAAAAAAATCCTACTCGATTCTCGTAGCTCTATTTTCTATCTCGAAATAACGACAGCGAAATGTAAAGCTCTCTGGTAACCTACGAGTAAGTTACAAATGAAACTTTATGAAAAAGGGCGAAATTTTCACTTCCAGGTTTTCATAAACGAAATGAAAGGATTACGAATGCTATTCGAGTTTCGAGAAAAACAGCCAAAACAGTGGAAGATTTTTGATATATACGTCATGCTCGAATGCAACCTACTCGTACAATACTCATACTTGTATTTTATATTCGATAAAAAGAGAAATATACTGAAAAGAAAACTTCTCGCTTTATTTAGCCTTTTGACTCGCCCAGCCCAATTAAATTTTTTAATCGTCTGAATGAGCTTAAAAATTTAATAATTTTAGCGAAATGTCTGGCTAAAATTTACGCCTTCGTATTTTCCTTAATTTTGCTTTAAAAAAATGTATATTTACGTAGGTAAATATATTTTTTAGATTTTACTTCTGCTCTGGTTTAAAGAGAGAAAAGGCGGATGCTATTTCAATTTTGAAAAGATTTAAATTCGAATTCGCTGATTTTCTTATTCGTTTGAAAATTTTATACAATAGTTGTAATTCTTCTGAAACGAAACGAAACGAAACGAAACGAAACGAAATGAATACCTGTAAAACCTACGTCTTTATTTTTTTTAGCCTTTTTTTCGAATCGACGTTCGTTTTAAATGTTTTACGTTGCGAAGTAATTTATTAATAATCAGATAATTAAATTTCAACTTGTAAGACAAGTCTGTCTATACCGAATACCTTGGAAGAGATTTAAAAAATATTTAATAAGGTTTTTTTTTTGTTGAGCAAGGGTAGAGAATTTCCAGATAAATTATATATTCATCGCGTTTTGTCGTCTGTTCTTTAAAAATTATTTTTATAACTTTTTCACCAGCGGTAGCTTTTTTTTCTAATTAAGATAGAGCTCTATCAATTGCACCAACAAACAGTGAGAGTTTTTAGGAGTTTATGCAGAATGTAAAAGAGATTATCAAGTAGGTAGGTATTACGTTTTCAGCCCCCCCCCCCCCCAACAAATACTTTTTACCAATACAAAAATCTATACAAAAAAAATTTAAAAGTCATAAAAAGGTGGAAAACGATTTTAAAAGTGAAAATTCAGTTTGAAATAGCAAAAGATAAAACTTGAAAATCAGAAAAAAGAATATGAAGTATTAAAAAAAATTTAATGCAGAATAAGAAAATAGCAATAAATTGAAAACTGGAAAAATTAGAAAAATCTGTTAAGTAATTGTAAAAAATAAAAATATGTAAAAATGACGAATAATTGGGAAAAATTAAAATCAGAGATGAAAAATAGGGCAGTTGAACTAAAATGAAAAATAGTTCTAGAAAAATAGGAAGATTTGGAAAAAGTTAACATAAAAAAATTGAATCAAAAATTTTAAAACCAGAAAGAAAAATACAATAAATTGAAAAATAAAAAAAAATAGATGAATTAAACATTTGAAAAAAATAAAAAATAGAAACAAATTGTAACGCATTAGAAATGGGAAAAATTGGGAAGATCTAAAATTGTAAAAAATTGAAATAAAATTGAAAATTACAAAATATTGGATGTCATTTGAAATTGGAAAAAATATTGATTTCAAAAAATTGAATATTAATTTAAAAATGGCGAAAAAAAATTGATTAAAAATTGGGAAAAAAAGAAAGTTGAATAATTGATGAATAAATATTAAAAGGACCTAAGTACCCATACTGCCAAAAAAAATAAATAAATAAATAAAAACTCAAAATTTTGCAAAAAAAAAAAAATTCAGATCACCGAGTACTAAAGAAAGTCCTTTTAATAAAAGTTGGATTCATAAAAACTTTGTCAAAAACGAATTTTCGTATAATTTCGCTCAAAATATATTTTCAACTTTGTTTTTATTCACTTTTCATTTTACAAATTTTGCATGATTTTTTTTTTATTGATTTTTTTTTGAAAAATTGTTTGCACATTTATCTTAATGGTGATTTAACCAATTTTTGTGTTAAGGAGGAAATAAGAGGGTTATTTTATAAGATTTTAATTTTTTTTTTTAATTTTATATAGGTAAATAAAAAAATAGAAAAAAATAATCAATTTGATTTTTGTAAAAATTGATTGAAAATTTTGAAAGAAACAATATCTACATATTTGAAAAAATTGAAAAATATTTTTTCCAAGTGGAAGAAATTGTTAAGAATAAATTTTCTGAAATAGCTTCACAAAACAGTTTTCCATCCATTAAAAACCAATTCTGTTTATTTCTATTGCCACCAATATTTCATTTTTTTTCTCAACAAATTTAATTTGTTTAATTTTTGAAAAATTATCGTTTTTGAAAATTTTTAATTAATTTTTTTCGAAAGACATTTTTGAAAAAATTTATGAATCATTTTTTTCAATATTTTTTTTTGGTTAGTAATTTTTTATAATTTTTTTAAACTAAAAAAGATTTTTTTTTGCACGATTTTTGTTGTTAATGTTTAAAAATGCAAAGAAAAAGAGTGAGTGATATGATTGTAAAGAAGAACGTATCTTGAAAAATAAATGTCTCCAAGTTAGTAAAATTCCTTTGAGAATATCCCTTCACTCAACCATCTCCCCACCCTCTTTCCCAGACAAAAACATTATACAACGATTTTCGTTGACAACACCAATTTATTATATCAATTCTGACTCAGTATGAAATTGAAAATTGCATTTCCTTCTGTTGATACGTTTCCCTGTTCGCTTGTAAAATTACACGTTTGACGTTGAAAAAATTGATAAACCATTTGGGAAATAATTTCATAAAAATGGAATCTTCTGCGAAACCGGGTTCGATAAGACTATTTTTCATCTTGGTACAATACACAAAAGCGAAGCACGTGAGCAAATTAACACTTCATCGGTGGAAGCTCGTACCTATATATCGTATAATAACGTGTCGATGCCACAGCTCGGACGTCGAACGCTGGGGAAAACCAGCAGGTAAAACGAGAGACGAAAATTAACCCATTTTTGGGAAGCATCGAATTGTTGCACAGTGGTCCTGGTTGCAGGTGAGATGAGGATTTTACCATTCGCATTCGTCACTGAGGGTCGAGGGGTTGCACTAGTGGTGCGTTGCTGTACACAGCGAATTTGATGGGTTTTCGATTTACGAGCCAAATGCTCTTACATGGTGTAATGGGAACAGAATACGAAGGTATAGAGAGCTAGCCCAAAGCACAGGAGCCGATTCGAAATATATTGTCTGGGGGCTTGTAAATGGCGAGTGGCGACGCAAGCTGTAGCGAAGGCAGTCCGGGGTTCGGGGAGGGAAAAAATGTCATAAAATGCGCGTACGAAATATAGAGGTGGCCTAACGTTAAAAATGTTTTTATTACGTGGAAAGAATACGTTGAGTTGTATCAATTGCGCCTTTAGCCTTTGCCTTCCGTTTCCTTTTTTTCTGGTTTGCAGTTTCTTTCATAGCGACCAAGCGAGAGGGTATCCTTTGCAAAAGTGTTGGCAGTTTAAATGTTTCTAAATTGAGGGGAATTCGAGTATATGTATAGGAGGTTAAGTTGACGATCAAGTTGAAAGTGCAGTAAGTTCTGGGGAGAGCGGTTGGGCCTGTGCCAGGGGTAGTGGTACCATTTGAAAAAAACATCTTATCTGCGAATTCCATTAATGGCAGTTTACCCCTTTGTTAATCCGACCAGCGTTGAGGGATTGATGGTACACCTATAAAGTTTTCGCCATTTTCGTGGGGTAGCAGTCGTCCTCGGATTACTATGAATTTCAATAATGGGTTTTTTCCTCTTCGTCCGTAGAATATATATGAGACGAGTATATCTCTGGTGAGTATCGAAGAGTTCGGGGTGAGGTATTTTTTTTAATGCGATTTAAATGGCTGAGGAGGCACCAGAGTCGTTAATTTGACTGGTTTTCCGAATTGAAGATTTAACCGCCTGTGGTACCATATACAGGGTGTCCGGGGAGGAATTTTTGAAATTTCAGATTTCAATACAAATGTATATCACTAACAGAAAAATGCTTTGTTCACATGGTGGCTATTTAAAAAATTGAAGGGGAAAGGGAAAATGAAATTGAGAAAACGTTTTTTTGATCGAGCATATGAGTTACATAGTGAACTGGATTGATTTTTTTTTAGAAATTAATAACTCTCTATGGCTTTTTCCAAAATAATTGTTTTACTTTTTATCCAAATGTTGAATGTGACCCCATCATTTTTTTGGTTTCACGTGTGGTGGGGGTGGGGGGGGGGACCTACTGACCGATTGTAGCGAGAGTAATTTTTTTTTTAAATTGCAATTTTGAATGAAAAAAATAATTATACACTAGTAAATAAGTTTGCCCAATAAAAGAGTCAAAAAACCATGACTTTGAACAGTGAAATTCGTGACTTTTCCAGGAGGGGGGGGGGTGAAAGAATAGTATATGAAAATGTGCGAATCAGTGAAATATCGACATCGAGGATTCAATTTGATCAACTCGAGTCTAGTTTGATAAATTTGTGTACATGGGAGTGTTGATCGTTGTTGTTTAATTTCACAATATTCAAAATTTGGAGGGGAGGGAGGGGTTCAATCGAAATTTTTGTAATAATCAAAATTATTTCTAAGACTTCAAGCTACAACTTTTGTTCGAAATTTTTTTCAATCAGACCCCTACCTCTACCAGGTTTTAATAATAAGTATCATTGTCATATTATGCAAAATTGCAGGGAAAGGAACAGTCCAATCGAAAATATTAATATGAGCAAAATTATTTCTAAGACCTCAATCTACAACTTTTACTTGAAAATTTTTTCAAATGGACCCCAACTTCGCCCAGTTCTTAATAATATAAGTATCCAAGTCGTATTATGCAAAAATTGGAGGGAAGGAAAAGAGGAAGGGGTCCAATCGAAATTTCTATCATTTTTTTTTCTGAACACCTTTTCAAATTTTTTCTCAGCAATTTTTTCTACAAATTGTATTTCTTATATTTTTTTAGAAATAATGAATCAGGCAGGGCTTATTATTTTTGAAATTTTCATTATTATTATTATTTTGAAATGTAATATTTTTTTCAAGTAATCAAAGTCATACGATTTTTTTTCGTGTTTTTTATTTTATTTTTTAAATTTCAGTATGATTTTTTTGTCAATTTTATTGAATAATGGAGTGAGTGGTGGTGAGAGGAGGGGAATGGTAACAAATGTAAAATCAGGTACGCTTGTGTATAACTTTTATAGCGAATTTACCACTATTTTACCTCTTGGGTCACTTTTTGTTAGTAACACGCGATAAAAGGTCGTTAAAAGTCACTTTTTTCCTGATTTTTCTTTTTAAGAAACCAATTTTTTGCTATAATTTCTCTCTCAGACTAGAAAATTAATTTTGCTCTTGAAAAAAGTTCATTAAGTATTTTGGCTTGTTGAAAAGTACCATAATTATGCCATAAGAAAATTTTCAAAATCTTAGGTTATTAATTTTTTTTAAACGTGACAAAAAATTCTCTAAAAGTTTTTGGCGAAGACAATTTTTCGAAGTTTTTCTAAAAAATTCAAAAATCTAAATCCAACTTTTATTTTAAAAACATTTTACAAAAAATCAGCTAAAAAATTTTTTGAAAAAAATAATACCTACCTATTTGTATTAGGTAATTTCAAAATAAAATAAAAAATCTTATCAAAAGAAATCGTTAGTAAAATTTTTGAGATGAAATAAGAATTTCAAAAAAATTTTTGAAAAATAAATCAAAAATGCTATCATTTTTTTTCTTCAAAATTTGCAACGAATTGTCTATATTTTGTTTTTTTTTTTTTTAATAGAAATACCTCAAGATTTTCCAGAAAAAAATCAAATCTGCTTCCATCAAACTTTTTTCTTTAATTTTTACAAAAAAAAAAATGTTCTGTTTTTTTTTTTTTTTTTGAAATTGAAAGGAAATTTTTCATGATTTTTCGAAAAAAAAGTTTAATACTCTGTTGAATTATATTATTTTAATGAAATTTCATTTTAAAAAATAGTCTAGGATTATTTGTAAATTTTTAAATAATTTTTTTTTTCAAGAAAATTTCCAAGTTTAAATATTTTTGTAAATTTAAACCTGCAAATAGTTTAAAATTTAGAAAACAAAAAAAATTCCATCTCTCAAAATAATTTTTAAATCCTCTTTGAAGGTAGATTTAAAATCTGTAAAAAAAAAAATGAAATATAACGCCAAAAGCATCATGCTCATTTCAACCCTTTACCCAGGTAGGTCTAGGTATAGGTAAAGGTATCCCACTTCACATCTAAATTCGATTCGATATCGTTCGGTTGTCACTTCACTCTCGCTGGCAGCTCGGACCGAGAACAAAGTTGAAATCCACCTCTGTCGGACGATTATTCCGCGACACGATTTAGGGATTAATTTCGAGCCCACGGTATGGCACGGTACGTATAGAAATAATTTCCATAAATCATGTCATTTCGCTAGCCCATTCAAACCACGTGTGTACGATATTTGTTCAACAGTGTGTTTTTTTCTTCATGCTCTTCCTCTCCTCGTGCGTCTCTGTCAAAGTCTCCACAAACGCCTGCGTACATGTCGATGTCGCGGTTCTAGCTACAGCAGAGGAAGAACTGGAAGAAGAAAAAAACCCTTACCCCTTTCCTTATATACCTATAGACTCGTACATTACGAACGTGAACAGGTTAATGAGCGAGAAACGTGACTTAGGAGTAAGAATCACAGAGAAACAGAGACGCAGGTATATACATTTTATATACAATATAGGCACACTGCACAGGCACATGGTTTTTTGTAAAACTCTATATCTACTTCGTCGTGGCTGTTTTAGAATAACATTTCCTTTTTATAAAAACTACCTCTTCTATATACGCAGAAAGAAAGGTAAAAGGCACGTCAACTACATACTAATAAGCTGCCCACCTGTTCTATGTGCTCTGACAGGTGATTTACGTAGTTTCGACAAACGGAGACATTTTTTTTTCTTCGTCGACCTCTTCGTCTTCCCTTCTGGTGGGTTTCTGCACCATCATGACACTGTGTCGTTTAATTATCCTAATACCCATACAGGGTTTCCATTTTCTTCCTCGAGAGAGAGCGTTGAAAATTCGAGTTGTTTGTAATTTTTCCATATTATTTGTACGTATAAATAGGTTGGTAATCCTTTGTGTGTGCTGTTGCATATGTATATTAAGGATAATAATTCCCATTTTAGGGCCACATAATCATCTAATACTCGCCAATGTTTTAACCCTCTATCGTTCTTGTTAATTGGATTAAATATAGAATTTATATTCGATTAACCTCCCTGCACATAACATACATACTACGACCCAGAGAGTTAGATATTTTTCGCTACATTAACGTTTCACGAGCCGTTACCTACGGTGTTGTTTTTATTTGGCATCACGAAGAGGTAACAACAGGAAAAAAAATGAACGAATAAATACTATACGAGTACGTAGTACGTACGCTAACACTTGTGAAACACGTAAATAGAGCTCTAGTTCAAGATAAAAACCGCACCCTAATTTTTTCGTTCACCTTTCGCGTTCCATCGGAATGATAAATGGTATCAAAGAGTCAAGGTACGACGTAAATGTGCCAGCAGCTCGCTTACAACTGTCATCGATCTAAACCCGCGACACGATGCTGGGAGCTTTCCTATTGAATAATGAAAATTATATCTGCGAACGAAGTTAATTTTGTACAGACTTATATTGTTCCATTCCAAGTGTTTTCTTTCACGTTTTTTTCAATTCGCAACCGATGTCGATCGAGACACGAGCAGCGAAATCATGACACGTTAGACAGCCTCGAGGCTTCAATCAAAAAACTCGAAAATGATAAACTTTTTCTCTCCTAATGTCATTTCACTACCATTCAGTCGTAAATTATTTGGGTACGATTGGAAAAGGTGTTTCGTAGCTGATATACGTAGTTCCTTCCATCAAGTGAATAGACAACTCATAAGGGACGAGAATGTTATATAAACATGTTGCTTATTTTGGAAATCGAAGGGGAAAGGGAAAAAGCAAAAAGGAATTGTGAAAAAATGATTTTTGGCACTAATGTCTATTCACGAAGTGGATCATTGTTGAATTTTATCAAGTCCAATACATACATAGATAGATACTTGATATTCGGAATTGTAGGGGGAAGGGAGGTTCAATCGAAATTTTTGTGATAACCAAAAGTATTCCTAGAACTTCCACCTGCAACTTTTGTTTGAAAATGTTTTCAAATGGACCCCTCCCAGCTCTCTCTCCCCGATTTCGTTTATCACTCCGAGGATACTAATTAAAAATTGAAGGAGGGGGGAGGAAGGGACCAATTGAAAGAATTTTTCAATAAAATTGTAGATTAAAATCCTAAAAATAATTTTGGTTATTGAAAAATATATTTCAATGAAAATGAACGAAATTGATTGTAAAAAGTGAAATACCTCAATTGTTTTTTTTTTTTTTTTTTTTTTTTAAATGTTCCCAAAAAATATTTCAACGATTTTTTCCATTTTTTTACGATTTTTATTTTTTTTATTTTTTCAAAAATTACTCATTACATGGCAAAAATGTTTTTTTTTTTTCAAAAATGGAAATAATTGAAAAATTCAGAAATTTTTCATCAGATCCTCTCAGAATGGACCCGAATAATGAGAAAAAAAAAAATTTTTAGCAATTTTTTCAAAGAAATTAAATTTAGGGAAAATTTGAAATTCACCATGTAATAAGTACCACTGGTACTTATTACATGGCAAAAATGAATTTTTTTTTCAAAAATGAGAATAATTGAAAAATTCAGAATTTCTTTATCAGAACCTCTCAGAACAGACCCGAATAATGAGAAAAAAACTTTTTTGAGCAAATTTTTCAAAGAAATTAAATTTGGAATAAATTTGAAATTCAATGGCAAAAATAAATTTTTCCCAAAAATGAAAAAAATTCAAAAAATTTTCATTAGAACTTCTCAAAATGGACCCGAATAAAGAGAAAAAAAAATTTGAGCAATTTTTTCAAATTAAGGGAAAATTTGAAATTCACCACTGTACCTTAATATTACATGGCAAAAATAATTTTTTTTCAAAAATGAGAATATTTTTAAAATTTAGAATTTTTTCATCAGAACCTCTCAGAATGGACCCGAATAATTTAAATTTTGGATAAATTTGAAATCCACCATGTATAATAAGTACCACTATAGTACCTATCAAATTAAAATTAGGTATTGAAATTTTTATCAATTTTTTCAAAACGCAAATTTTTCAAAATTTAATACCTAAAAATAATTATGATCTTCACAAAACTTAATTCCATTTTGTAAAAATTTTGGCCAAATTGGTCAATTTTTACTCGAGTGGGTAATCACATCATTACGTAATTTGAAAAAATGAAAGAGAAAATTATAATCAAAAATCATATATACGATCAACCATCCCTTCTCTCTCCTCCTCCTCTTCACCACAAAAATGACCCAGATGCACCATTGTTCATTACAAACAACAAACTTTTCAACAAAAAAAATTACTTTTAAAAATTCATGTTTTCAATAATAATAATAAAAAAAAATAAAAAAAAAAAAAAACATCAAATAAATTATTTCAAATGCTTTTTGAATAAAAAAATTAACAAAAAGTTGTTTTTACGAAATGGGACAAATACTTTAGTTAAGATGTTTGAAAATTTTATAGCAAAAGTTGAAAAAACATTGGTTTTTTAAAAATATTAAAAAATTATTTTTTCTACCAAGTACTCCAAAAAATTGGATTTTTAAAACCAAACTGAAAAAAATCGTTTTGAGAAAAGATGATTTTTTTTTTTTTTTTTGAAAAAGTTATTTTAAAAAAAATATGATACCAAATTGATTGAAAAAACGTAAAAGTCACGTTTGAAAAAAATAATGACCAATATGGTTCATCATGGTTCAAAATCTAAAAAAAAATATCGTCGAAATTAAACACTTTTCAGAACGTAAAGTAATTTTTTTTTAAATTTAACAATTTTTGTTTTATTTTTATATTTTGAATTAAAAATATTTTTGAGTGATAAGGCAATTTTCAAAGAAAAATCATCATAATTAAATTTACAATTCTGGCGAAAAATAATTTTTTTCGAACACCAAATAACCACAAAAAAATGAAAAAACTTCGCGAATAAAATTTCTAAACTCCCTAACAAAATTCAATCACTCCTCCCTACCCTTCTCCCGCAAACTCGAAATTACAAAATTTGTTTTTAAAAACATACCGAACACGAAGACGAGTAATTCGCAAGCGAGCCGCAGGAACAAACCGCATCCAGTTCCAGTCCAGTCCATAGAATCGTTAAAGAATTTATGACATCTGCATAAACATTTGTCGGATTTCGACTCGAGCTGTTATTCCGCGATTCAAAACAACATCACATCACACAAACTCGCACAGCAGCAGATAACCGAGCACCAACGACGAAGGGAACATAGTGACTCGACAGGAGGACTGGAGGACAGGACAGGACAGGGCTCCAGCGAATAGGGAAGGGAGGAGCGGTCGAAAAAAACCAGCAAAACATAGCAGAAGGGATGCTGGATATTAAAAACGCGTCATAACGGATTTTATTACCCTTTTGCCTGAACGTACTGCCCTAGTCGGTGTTCAATGCTGCGAGGGAAGAGACCATGTCGGGGGAGTTTTTAATATAGCGCATGAAAAATAATATTTCCACTGCGATACGTTTTAAATTGCGATTTCTGTTTTAAGTAGTCATTTTGGTTATGTGTATTTACTATTTACCAACTATACGTATACTTATATTAAAATTTCACCGTCGTTCATGTTCACGATACAAGTAGCAAAAAAAAAACCACAACTTTGCTCGTATATTAGTCATCGAGGCACATACAAGATCGCAGATCACTCAACCAAATTTTTAGCCTGCAAACACCGATGCGAAATTTATGCTTTACAAAGAAAAAAACACATTTTATAATATGGTCGTTATACCCTAAATCACGACCGATCCTTTTTCTTTTTTTCCCTCACTTCTTACCAACCCTTTTTTTTCGAGAGTGTATGTACTTTCCAAAAGAGAGTCTATGTCGACCGTCGCCGGCAACTATAAACGCGTTGAGAATTTTTTTCAAGCATAAATTTCACCCTCGTATGTGACTTTTTCCGCAAAAAAAAAAGCCCAACACGGTATCCAGTTTGTATGGATTTTCTTAGATTTATAATGTTCGTTTGACACGTACGTGTACGACTTTAGTAGCGTAGTTTTTGTAACGAGCTGAGAAAAAAAAATATTTCGTTTAACGATTAAATAAGCGTATGTTCGCGAATGGTGTTTTTTTTTTGAGCGATTATTTCAACGAGAAGTGGGGAAGGGGGGAATTTTTCTTGTTTGGAAAATCACCTACTTTGATTTCTATGGTAAAGAATTGAAAAATTTGGTGAGTTGAAAAAATGATAAAGAATTGAGAAACTACACAATATATGAAAAATTGGAAAATTTAAATTTGAAAAATCTAGAAAAATTGAAAAAAATACGAAAAAATGAGAAATGATGAAAAATTGATAAATTAAAAATTAAAAGATCTAGAAAATTTGAAAAATTAGAAAAAAAATGAAATTACCTATTTCCCAATTTTAAAGATCTAGAAAAACTGAAAAAATTACGAAAAAATCAGAAATGATAAAAAATTGAGAAATCATTTCTCAATTGAAAGATACAGAAAAATTGAAAAAATAATAGATGATGAAAAATTAAAAATAGAAAGATCTAAAGAAATTGAAAAAATTATGAAAAAATTAGAAATGATGAAAAAAATTGAGAAATAATTTCCCAATTAAAATATCTGGAAAAATGGAAAAAATTTACAAAAAAAAAATGACGAAAAATTAAAAATTTAAAAATTCAAATATTTAGAAAAATTATAAAATTGGAAAAAATCAGAAATTATTAAAAATTGAGAAAATTAGAAAATTAAAAGATCTAAAAAATGATTTATGATAAAAAGTTGAGAAATTTAGAATAATTGGAAAATTGGAAAATTTGGAGGAATTAATTAGACAAATTGGGAGAATGAGTAGAAATTATAAAAATTTGGGTATAAAATTTCTCAAACACTTCAAACATAAAAAAAAATTAGTAACAATGATTTTTAAATGACAAAAATCATTTAAAATTCTTCTTCAAAATTTAGAAATGAAAAATGATGAACGGTTAAAATATTCTGGGAGTGAGGAGATCGAAAAAAGAATTTTCGAAACATTTCAACTTGAAAATGAATAAGTACACAGAAATGTGCTGAACTTGGAAATTATCAAATCGATTTTCAGAGAATGAATTTCTCATTTCACCCCCCCCCCCCCCCCCCAAATAGATTAATAAATTATTCAAAAAAATTAGAATATTTTTTAATTAATTTTTTTTTTAAATTTTATTTTAATTAAAAAAAATTACTCTCAATTTTTTATAGTTTTCATTTTTTCATCATTATTTTGTATTTCTTCCTTTTCATCTTTCGATTTGGGTTCTTATGATTTTACATTTTTTCACAATATTATCTGTTGGAGGGGAGGAGAGCTAGAAAACTTTCACCTTCGAAATTTGATAACTGTTTCCATCGCATATTATTTATTTATTTTTAAAATTTTTTTATTTATTTTGTTTTTAAACGCGACAATGTAAATAAGGCGAATGCTTTGAACTACAAATAAATGCTTCACTTTACTTTACTCCAATCACCAAAAAATCCAACCAAAAATCCACCAAAAATTAATTTTCATGTGCCTTGTCAAAATTACAATAATTTTGAAGTCAAAAATGACTAAATCAAATCAAAAAATTGGGGAGAGGGCTTTTCTAAAATACTTTTGAAAGAGAATTTTGTCAAGAAATTTTTCATTTGTTTCATATTATTCAGAATATCAGAAATTCTTGAAGAAATAATAAAAAATAAAAAATGACCACTTTCGATCCCTGGCTGACTTAACGTGATCAACTGATCACTGATAATTCTTCTACGAAAATCCGACATTTTTCACCAATTATCACGTAAAGTGTCGGTACTCACCTAAAACAGAAAAAGAAAAAAAATACATTAATATAATTATTTTGAATAATTACGAGTATAAGTATTTCATTTTTGTGTAAAAATACAAGTAAGTACATATTTTTGGGGGATAAAGGGTCCATTTTTCTCACTCTCTCTCTCTTTCCAAAAAAATAAAAAAAAAATTGAAAGAAACAAGAAGGAAACATAAGCTAAGCTCGAAACTATACATAGGCAACGTCAGCACTGGCAGAAAACCTAACGCACCCGTTAATGAGAAGGCTTTTCCGCTATTATTATTCAAAGCTACGCGACGACCGAGGTAAAGGGCGTTAAAAAATGTGTAATTTCATCCCTCGTCTGTTTAAAGCCATCGCCATGCATCAGGAAATTTGTCTACAAGGTGTAAAAAGTACACTGCGGTGAGCTTACGCGTCGTTGGTTTTGCTGGAAAATTACATAATTCGACTTTCGTATATCTACGCGTTATGCTATTCTCGAACGTATCCTTAATTACGTGCCACTTTATGTCATTCCGAACCGAATCAAATAATCGAGTCATAATCGAGATCACTGGCTCTGGCTGCCGAATTAAATTCGAGACTTGGAAGCTCTTGGCTCGTTAAAAGCATTCTACGAGAATATAGGTCTCTTTACAACAGACATTAAAGATATGTTGGAAAAATATCCTCAAGCTGGTTCGGGGCGATATCTTATGTACTATGTACACGACTACACGTTGCTCTAAAGACCTGACCAAAATTTTATTACTCCAGGGAATGGCCGGAGGCCGAAATACGCGCCGATGAGCTACGCAACCCAGCCCCATCAATAGCGATTAATAAAAATAAACGACAGGCTATAAACTTCTTACCGACTCATTTATTTTAATTAACTGTCTCCTTACAAGCTGTCTAATTATAATAAGTAAGAGAGTCTACTAATAAAATTTCCTATACATAGAGAGCCCAACTACCCAGCAGTGACCAACTGACCACACATTCACCAAATACAAAATTCAATCGATATACCCCTAAAGAAAATTTCCCCTCGCGGTGAAATTACCTACCTAAGCCATCTACGTACTCGTATAGTCATTGTATAGTCTACCAATGTAGTAATAGAGAACTCAACTCTGCCTGTAGAAAAAATACACGCACATGCATTCGAATATTACGCAAATTTCACTCGATAACGTCCTTAACCTTTCGTAATCGTCAATCTCGTAATAAATTATGTATTTATCGTCGATCTCTTAATAAATTACAATATAACCAGGTTGCCTATGCTTACCAAATACCATGCGAAAAGGGTTAAAGAAAAATAACATTCTCGTGTATGGGGTACTTTTAGCCACGAATGTGCCACCGATTGTCATAGACATAACTTATTTGTCGTTCGACAATACCTCAAAAGTGGAAAAGTTTCGGTTCTTGAACCTTTTTTCTTTTTCATTATATTTTGATTATTTCAAAATCACACATTGAAAATGACACCCTCTCCTTCTTTCTCAAACAAAAGAGGAAAAATTCGAATACTTTCGACCGTTGCAAAAAATCTAAAAAAAAACCAATTACTTTAGCTATCCAAATTAAAATCAATTAAAAATCGAAAAAAATTAAGATTGAAAAAAAATTTTAAATCAAAAAATTAAAAATACAAGAAAATTTTAAAATATGAAAAGAAAACTAAAAAATTTGAAGAACTGATGACTATTTTTTATTTTTTTATTATTTTTTTAAAATAAAAAGGTAAATAATTCAAAGGTTGAAAATGAATAAAATGGGGGGGGGGGAAAACGCAGAAAAATAAGAAAAAATAAATTGAAAATGTATCAAAATTGAAAATTTAAAATGATTTTTAAAAATTAACAATTAAAAACATTATACCTATTGTAGGTACTTAATTATAAGCTAAAATAAATATGTATCTAGAAATTTAAAAACCCCTCGATAATTCTTTTTAAATAAAAATCAAAAAAAATTACTAAAAATTTCCAAAAAAGAAGAAAAGAAAAAACTAGAAATCAAAAAGGTTTAAAAAATTTAAATTCGAGTAAAATTTTCAAAAAAAATTAAGAATGATTCCAAAATGAGAATACCTAGCTAGAAATGAAAAAAACAAAATTACCACAAATTGAAAAATAATTAAATAATTTTAATCAAAACCAAAATATTCAAAAATAATTTATTTTTTGGGAGGAGTGGAGGGGGATCATAATTTTAAAATAAAAATAAACCAAAATTTTCAAAAAACCGAAAATTATTTTTTTAAATAAAGATCAAAGAAAAAATTACTCAAAAATTTCAAAAATAAAAATTAGAAAAAGAAAAACTGAAAATCGAAAAAATTCAAAAATTGAAATCAAAGTAAAATTCACAAAAAATTGAGAAAAGATCTAAAATTAATACACCTAAAAAATTGACAAGCCAAAAACAACATAAATTGAAAAATAATTTAATTTTAATCCGAAATATTTTAAAATCATTTGTTCTTGGGTAGGGAGTGAGCATAATTACAAAATGAATTGATGAATAAAAATAAAAAATAAAAAACTGAAGTTAAAATCGAAGAGAACTAAAAATTTAAAAAAAAAAATTATAAAAAAAGTGAAAGTAAAAAAATTGATTTTGAATTAAAATTGACAAAAAATCAAGGAAAATCAAAAATTAAAATAAATAAGCAAAGAAAAACGGAATTCAAAAACACTTCAACCTTGAAAATAATTTAAACTTTTATCCAACATTTCAGAAAATGAAATATTTAAATACTTAAAAATTACTGAAAATTGGGATAAAAATAAAAAAATTCGGGAAAATGACAACTGAAATTTTTTTGAATATACCAAAATTGAAAATTACAAAAGTATTGAAACCTATCAAAATTGGGAACCATTGATAACCATTAGAATAAATTTAACTAGAAAATGAACAAAAATTAAAAAAAAAAAAAAATTTAATTTAATTACAAAGTGACGAAAAATTGGAAAAATCTAAAAATTATAATTGAGCTTAAAATCGCTGAAAAAAATAGAAGTAAAAGAATACTTTACTGAAAACCAAAAGAAGTCGAATTAAAAAATAATCGGAAATAAAAAAAATAAAAATAAAATGAAACTAAAAAAAATCAGCTAATAACAAAGAATTAACAATTAAAAACACTATAATTTTAAAAAAATGAATTAAAATTTAATTTAGAAACATTATTAAAAAAACTGAGAAATAAAATAATTAATTGCAATTATTAGAAGATACTCGTAAATTAAAAGGGACTTCTATATAAAATTAAAATAATTAAAAAAATTGGCAATCAAAAATTAAGCATAGACATATTAAAAAAAAATTGAAATATTGTAACTGAAAATCACCAAAATTGAAAAAAAAAACAATTAATTAAATTTTAAAAAATTGGAAAAAATTCAAAATTAATTATTAAATACCTTCAAGTATAAAATCACTTCAGAGAAAAGTTCATTAAAAATTTAAAAACGATTAAAAATTGCAAAAAAAATAAATAAAATTCAAAAAATTGCAAAAAAATTGAATGAAAACTCTAAAATTATCGTAAGTATTTCAACATTTTTTTATAATAGGTATTTCACTTCTAATTAAATTGGTATTAATTTTAAAAACCCAAATGCTATTTCAACAATAAACCTTAAACTCTTGTACCAATTTCTCATAAAAACTACAATATAAAAACCCATCCTCAAATTAAAATAACCTGCAGTAATCAGCTCGTCAAACCGTACCCCTTCCTCCGCCCACACGTTCTTCCTCGCCACAAAAGTAAAAAAAACCACATCAAACCAAGTACGATAGAAATTTTAATTAAAATTCTCAAAAAATGAATTTTTTCCATCGCAAAAAATATTCATAGGCAGATTTTTAAAAGAGCAGGCAACGCAGAACCAAAATAAGTAACAAGGGTCGTAAACTCCTCCGCAACAAAATCCTTCTCGATGTGCAAATAGGTCTCTATAAACGATGCAGCTACGTTTATTAGTACTCAATCAAGCCTATTAAAATGAAAGCTTGGTCATCCCGCATGGATTATTTTTTTCCCCAAAGCTTATGGTATTTAATATCTCGAATCTATTTGTATTTATCTGCGTGATGAACCACGCGAACATTTTTAATAAATCCACTCCGGTCTCATTTGCAAATGAACGGACACTCGATCAGTTACTCTCGCATTTATCAATATTAAAAACCAGCCAAACAAAAAAAAATCTCCCTCATCTGCTGTACATACAACCCTTTTTAAAAATCGACCAAGAAAAAAAATACATATTCGAAAAAGCAAATACCTGAAATAATTTAAATTCCTGGTAAATTAATTTTTTACATTTGAAACATATTACCAATTCATTGGAGTCGTAGGCTCTCTCAAAGGCCCAATAATTTATCTCCACTAGAATGTTTAAAACTTCCAACATGGTTGGCATACCGAGACCAGTAAAATATTTCAATTTCGGTTTGATTAAGCGAAAAATTTACTTCGCGTGAATAAAAAATATGTTTCTTTGAGCTGACCTTTGTATCTAGTTCTACGTAGATCGACTTATCGAGAATACAATTTCCATTCGGCTGAGTCTTCAAATGCCAATGCAATACATGGCGACTTCCTTATATCAGAACTATTTTAATGCTGTTTACTTTGTGTATGAGACTCGGGCAAAGTTGCAAAAAGTTTATTGACGTAGAAAATTATGTAGATCTATGGCGAAAGAACTCCGTACCCTGCGCTGTACTCTTCATCGACGTCATTCGTGGTGAATTTTTATTCCATGGTTCTCTTTCTCTCTCTTGCACTTTGCTTTCGTGGCACTAGATACTCTATTTTATTAGTACTACGACGCGACGTATCACCAAACGATGCTAATTCATTTACAAACATCCATTATACGGTACCTTAACAATTTATCGTATAAAATTTAAAATAAATATTCCTCGAGTCGGGCTAGGGAGAGACTGTGCAGAGATTGCATAGTTGGAAAAAAATACACTTGTACATGTAAAACACAACACTTTTGTATATTATCGTTTTATACGTATACAAGAGACGAGAAAACTTCCCTTCTCCTATCTCAGTCCTTCTCTTTGCAAGGTATGTACAGGGTGTTCCATGAAGCGTCCGCAACAATTCAATATGCAGATGTAACCTATTTCAATTTTGAAGGGGCAGTAGTTTCAAAAAAAAATTGAAATTTCATCAATATGTGACCCTGCCCCAAGAAAGGGATCTTACGACTAAAGGGCATAGCCTGATAAGATAGTCATTTTGGCCCCAAAAGCGATATTTCGATGATATTTTGGTGTTAAGTAGGTACTACCAAAATACAACCTTGACCAAAGTTTCACCTCTGGTTTTCGAGAAATTAACTTTTAAATGAAAATCAGTTATAAAATTTTCTCCCTATACCAGATTTTTTAAGCTTTATAGGGACTTCCAGTCACGTGATTTTTTAGTCATTTTGGCCCCAAAAGCGATATTTCGATGATATTTTGGTGTTAAGTAGGTACTACCAAAATACAACCTTGACCAAAGTTTCACTTCTGATTTTCGAGAAATTAATTTTTAAATGAAAATCAGTTAAAAAATTTTCTCTCTATACCAGATTTTTTAAGCTCTATAGGGACTTCCAGTCACGTGATTTTTTTTGTTTGTTTACACTCTCGCTGGTAGGAATTTTCTTCAATGTTCCCAAAACATCGATGCTTCATTAGAAGCTTTAGTATAAGATCGTCGAAATTTTGATAACCAATTTCATGCCAATTTCCTACCATCGAGATGTAAACAAAAAATGTGACGTCACTTCTGGAAATCCTTATAGCACCTTCAATTTTCGAGATAGGCAACTTATCATTTGATATTAAAATTAGAGAGGAGGGAATGGTCCTATCAAAATTGTTGTAATAACCAAAATTATTTTTAAGACTTTAAGCTACAACTTTTGTTTGAAATTTTTTTAAATTGGACCCCTACCTCAACCAATTTTTAATAATATTATAAGTATCTAAGTCATTTTATTAAAATTGGAGAGGAGGGAAAGGTTTAATCGAAAATTTTATAATAACAAAAATTATTTCTAAGACTTCAATCTACAACTTTTATTTGAAAAAATTTTCAATTGGCCTCGCCCTCACTTCCTCCTTCAATTTCAAAAATAGGCATTCCAACGTGATTACAACTTTTCTCATGTTTTCGAAGTGCTACGTATGCACTGACGAGGTCGAAATTTTTTTAGTGCAGTGTTGCCAACTCATTTTGCTTGGAAATGCCAGTTTTTGAAAGCTTTATAGCACCTTCAATTTTCGAGATAGGCAACTTATCATTTGATATTGAAATTAGAGAGGAGGGAGTGGTCCTATCGAAATTTTTGTAATAACCAAAATTATTTCTAAGACTTCAAGCTACAACTTTTGTGTGAAAATTTTTTCAATTGGACCCCTCCCTCTCCACCTATTTTACCTCTACCAATTTTTAATAATTATAAAGTATCTAAGTGAGTCCTATTATCAAAATTGGAGGGGAGGGAAGGGTCTACTCTAATCGAAAATTTTATGATAACAAAAATTATTTTCAAGACCTCAATCTACAACTATTGTTTGAAACATTTTTCAATTGTACCCCTCCCCCCCATTTTGAAAAGTATTCTACCTGATATTATGTGAAATCGGAAGAGAGGGAGGGATCCAATCGAAATTTTTATAATAACCAAAATTATTTTTAGGATCTTATTCTACAACTTTTATTTGAAAAAAATTTCAATTGGCCCCGCCCTCCCTCCCACCTCTAATTTTTAATTTTCATCTTCGGAGTGTTATGCAACGTAGATGGGGAGAGAGGGGTGAAATTGAAAAAATTTTCAAACAAAAGTTGTAGATTGAAGTCTTAGGAATATTTTAGGTTATTACAAAAATTTCGATAGAACCACTCCCTCCCCCCTAATTTTGAATATCAATTAACTACGTAGTATTGGACTTGGTAAAATTCAACAAAAACGAACCTCTACCATGTAGACGTCTACAAGAGCTGCATCTATGGTTAAATTATTGCCGACGTTTCATACGGAACACCCTGTATATTCTCGATATATACGCTGGCTCGGCTCGGGTGATAAACTTTCCATCATTGTTTCGCTCTCTGGTATCTACTCTTTATAAAGCGAAAAAAGTTATACCGGCAATAAAAACTTGCCAAGTTTACTCAGACCTTTTCCTAGTACGAGGCAACGGTGCTGTTCGCATTGTCGGCCAACACCGAGCAGCACCGACACCAACCATTCAACAATATGATTCATTTAACAACATGGCGCAATTACTGCGGTAATTCAAAATTATGTAGTATGCACTCGAGACACCACCATCGCCCATTCGTGCCACATTCGCCCCAAGTTTGTGCAATTTTTTCCAAACTCGAGCCACTCGCGAAAGATCACTGACCTCGGGAAATACATCGGCATACATAAAGTGCATATATAAAAAAAAAGTCTCGTATATCATAAAAATAATACCTCCGAGTGCTCGAATGCATTTAAACCGAGCATTCGCAGTTGTCCGCGTATTTGCTGCAAAAATCACGTTACAATGATTGCGGCAGCGTGTAATATGCAGCTTGGCACGCTACTAGCTCGCGTCACTGCCACCCCCCACCCCCCGGTCACACTCTGACTAGGTCTGGCGTTTCGTTAATAAGTAGAGAAATACAATTTCCAGCGGGTTATTACCATAAAGACAAAATCGTGTCGAGATTTTATGCTCTGTAAAAGTGAGCAATAAAAGGTTTGAGAATTTTTTCGCCATAACATCGGAGCGGAGCTTTCCACCGTCAGCCCGCCAGCATCACCCTCGCAGCTACACAATTGACGATATTATTTTACTACCATTAGTCGACATCTTGCTCTCTAAGCGGTTATCTCGTTCACCTATTTCTTTTTTTCGCTTTTTTTTTACGTGTACGCCAATATACGTAGTACCTTACGAAGCTGTATACGAGTTGGGAGAATCGTTAATACGTTATAAATTATATACCAGTGTCCTGCACCACCTTTACGAAAAATAATTTGAATTTAAAATCAACCGAAAGAAATTTCGACCAGCAGCTTTTTGCCAATTTTTACACTCAGCTATATTCTTCCCTATGGATGAGGTAAAAAAAAAACACTAGAACGGATTTCCTAGCTTTTTCGGTCGAATTTCCTCTTCCCGGGGTTTTATTTTGGATTTTGGGAGTAAAAAACAGTTTGAAACTGCTGTAAATAGAACGTATTTTATTCGAAGTCGAAAATTATCAGTATCTGACAAACCTCTCATCAACTCCGAATAAAATTATTTTTTGCATTCCTGAAAACTAATTCATTTTTTTGATTTTTTTCACTAAATAAAATGAAAAAGGTTTTAAATTTAAAAAATCAAAAATTATACCTATATTTTTCTTGAAAAAAAAATGCACAATTTTCGTAAAAAAAAAATTGAAAGAAATTGTGTTTCACATTACAAAATTAATTGCAAAAAAATATTAAATTTTTTATTTTTCAACGAAAATCATCAAAATTATTCTAAAAAAAAAAATTCAAAAGAATAAATTGAGGAAAATCCTAGTTTTCTAAAAAAAATTGATAAGAGATAATTGTTCCCACAAGCATGAAAATTGGAAAAAATCATCAAAATTATTCTCACAAAAAATTCAAATAAAAAATTCAAAAAATCTTCTTCTTCTTCTTCTTCTTCTTCAAAAAAAAGTTGGAAAACCAGGCAAAAATTCTGCAACTATTTCTTTAAAACAATAATTGAAAAATTATTTTTCTTCACAAAAAATTCAACAGAAATTGAAAATTCTTCTTTTTCTTCTTCTTTGCAAAATTTAAATCTTCATTTTTTTTTTGAAAATAGTAACAAATTTTTTTCACAAGAAATTTCAATAAACTTGAAAAATTTTCTTCTGTTCAAAAAATGAAAAATTTTGTTTTTGAAAAAATTGAGAAAAAAAGTTATTCAAAAAAACTCCTGTTTTACAAAAATTGAAAAAAAAATAAAAAAAATCAAAAATATTGAGAAATTGACCTCACAAGAAATTCAAAAGAAAATTAAAAGTCTTCTTCTTCTACTTGATCTTTTTTGCAAAATTAAAAATGTTTAAAAAAAAAAGACTTTTTTAGACGAGAATTGTTGAAAAAAAATCAAAAATTGTTGTCAATACTTTTTTAAAGTTATAAAATCATCAAAAATTTTTCCACAAAAAATTCAAAAGATACATATTTTTCAAAAATTTTGAAATTGTCTTTCAAAGCAGGAGTATTTTTAAAAATTGTAATTTGAAAATTTCTCACTCATACGAGAATTTTTTTTTTATAAATCATGGCATCTAAAATTTTATTACTTTCTTTTTTTCTATTATGAAAAATGCCAACTTGAAAGTTTTTTGCTCCTTTTAAATGAAAAAATCATTGTTTTCAAATAGAGAAAAAAAATCATGTTGACAAAAATCATCAAAACTGTTCTCACAAAACTTTTTTTTTAAAATTGAAAATTATACTTCTTCATTGCAAAATTAAAAATTTGTTTTCGAATTTTTTTCGAAAAGAACTGTTAAAATTTTTTTTTTTTTTTTTGTATACAAAAAAATTGTTTTTTTTTTCGTATACCTACAAAAAAATTATTATTTTTCGCCGAATCATGAAAATTTGTCTCAGAATCAAAAAGTATCAACAAACTTAAATAAATTTTCTAAAAAAAAAAAAAATAATAAAAAAAAAAGTAAATAAAAAAAAAATAAATAAATGAAAAATTTTGTTTTTAAAAAAATTGAAAAGTGGTTTTCAATATGAAAATATAGATTTTTTACCAATTTCTTTTACTACAAAAAATATCTATTTTTAATAAAACTTGAAAGAAACATTTTTCAAAAAAATGAGAAATTCACTTTGGAAAAAAAATTAATACGAAATATTCTGCTTTCACAATAATTGAAAAACACTGTTTTTGTAAGAAAAAATTGTTGTAAGTGCGAAAAAAAATTTAAAAATTAATTTTTATACAAATTTTGAAAAGTTGTTTTTTGTAAGAAATTAAAAAACTAGGTAGTTATTATCAATATTATAGGTAATTTTTTTTCAACATTTTAATTTTGATATTTTTTACATTTACGCACACTGCAGTTTTCACGACAAACCACCGCTGGGACCAACCCCCTCCTCCCCTGCCCCCACGGACCCTCAAAAATAGCCCCATTTCCACGAAGGAAAATCCGTCCAAAACCTCCAAAGGAAAAAAAAGGGCGACGAGGTGAAAGCGTAAAATATGGAATTTTATTTTTTCTCCGGTTAAAAACTCGAGATCCTCGCAACGAAAACAGATTCGTGTTTGATCGTAAAAGAACTCCGCTCGCGAATATTTTTTCATCGTAATAGAGAGCATTCCCTTATACGAGTATATATATACGACATTTTCGCAGAATTTTTTTTCTCCTCGAGTAAGTATAAACGGTTACAAAAATGATGAACGAGAGTTCAGGTCAAACTCCGGAAAAACTTGGTGTTGTCCGTGCTTCTTTCCCTCGCCTCGTCACCGTCGCTCGTCGCGTCCCATTTGAAAAACTCGACTAAAATATTTCTCTGCTTGACCAATAATGAAATGTTTTTCAAATATATGAAAAATCTCAGCAGCAGCAGAAGTCAGAATCAGAGGGAGGGAAAACCCTGCGTTGTAGATAAATTTACTTTATGTTGCTACAAATATACTACACGAGAGTTGTCCACCAGTTTTTCTTATAATATGTTTTTTTCCTTATTTTTTTTTCTTATATATAAATGTATGTATAACGAATAACCTTCATCAATAGTACGTTTTTTTTTTTCAGGGGAAATTTATGTAAACTTCGAACCGTTCGACAATTATCGTAAAAAATCTTTCGCCCGAACGAATAAAAATGCCCTTCTGGTTGTGTTCCCGATTCCATTGTCACCGCTGTAACGTCTTCAGAGTCTTGGCATTTTTTTGAAACAGTTTTTCGATAAAATTACTCGTTTATTTTTTCTGGACTAAATTAACATTGTTTTTTTTTTATGTGGGTATTTTCAATGAATTTTTACCTTTTTGAATGGTGCACCTGTTTATTGGTAAAATTCTTGCAAAATGAGCTCAACTCAGGCAAATCTCATCTGTCGTAAATTCAAACGTGACGTTATGCCATTCTCGGAAAATGGCAATCCGTTTGGAATTAGGTAAGTACGTACCTTAGGTATTCGTATTTTTAATCACGATCGATATGCAAACACCACCTTCGTATACCAATTACCTTGATTAGCATGGAATATTCGCCGAACCTCGTACTACACATACATACACGACATATTACATCATATCTGAGTATAAACCATAAAGCCATAGAGCAGATTCGAGCCCGGCAGTGAAGCAAAGACCAGAGACGCGTGGTGCTGATATCCATCATGCACTTGGCGCTTTACCGGTGTATCCTCACGAGGCCATAAATTACCCCCGTGTAACAGCCATCTCGCAACACCAGGCCAAAACTAACAATAAAATTAATACCTCCGTTTTCAATTCATCTCTCTCCTGCGTCCGTCTCTCTCTGTCTCACATAGAAACCCTGGTTACGTCGACAGTACGCGATTTGATTTGTCAAAACATTTGTTAAACTCGAGTACTACACTTCGCGATGCTAGACCTAGATAAAAGCGTCGCAGCACAGCACGTTTCTGCCCCCACACCACTCGTCCCGTCTGTTTTGTCCGTCTTATCGTGATGGGAACCCAGATGAGGTGTCAATGTCACACCGAACATGTACTGTACACCTTTATCTCGTTAAGAAACAAATTTTTTCTTTTAAAAACATCTCCCTTGACCATTAGCACGAAATTTTCACCGCACACATGAGCATAAAATGTATCACTGTTGCGTGAATGAACGCCAACTAAGAAGTTTATCGTGCCTGAGATAAGGCTCGTAATAAAGGCTTATCAGCGAGGGGGTATCTGGCGGGCACTTGTCAGCTTTAATTGATTCTGGTTACGTCTTCGTTATTATGATTCAGCACTGGCTATAACGTGACTGCGAGCGTAATAATAAGATCTTCTGTACTTGGAATTTTTCGTCTTAATAAATCATATTTGAAGGAATGAGTCTTATTTTCGTGCAGATCGTTCGCAAAGGTCCAAAAAAAAATCTACCGAGAAGAATCACACGCAAGGAAACCACTTCGAGTCGTACAAGAATGATACAATTTTTTGAATTTTTCAAAGAATCGTTCATAAATCAGCATTTATTGATTTTTGAATGATTCATTCGTTCGCGAACGATTTGCTTGAAAAATCTGAGCAACTCGTCCCAAAAAATAATTTTTATAATTGCTAATTCGTCCATTTTTATATCCAAAAACAACAAATTGAATAAATTTCTAGTGAATCATTCGCAAACGATGCTGAAACGAAGGAATCGTTCGCGAACGATTTTTCAAAAATAGAGGGGAAAAAGATCAAAAAATTCATTACGATAAGTTCAAACTGATACTGAATCATTCGCGAACGATTCTGAAACGAACGAATCGTTCGCGAACGATTTTTCAAAAATAACTAAAAGGAAAAAGTGATCAAAAAATTTATTAACATAAGTTCAATTCAAACTGATACAGAGTGAACCATTCGCGAACGATGCTGAAACGAACGAAGAATAGTTCGCGAACGGTTTTAGAAAAAATAACTAGGAAAGTAAATCAGTTGAAAAATTTTATTTTCTTTTGTTCAAATCGAAACCAAATCATTTGTAAAAAAATTTGTCGTTCACGAACGATTTGCTCAAAATATCTTATTGACTCGTTTTCTAAAATAGTATCATTTCTATTTATTTTATTAACTAAATTTGTATGTTTTCTACATCAAAAAATGACCACTTGAATCATTTCAAGTGAATCGTTCGCGAAGATTTGGTCGTTCACGAATGAATGAATCGTTCGCGACGACTGAATCGTTGATGAAATAATTCGTTAAATGAAAACTACCGGTATCTTCATCGTTTGAGTCGTTGGCGAACGATTCGTTCACAAAAGATTCAGTAATTTCTGCTTATCGGATCAACAATTTTCTCAGAAAAGTTCTCAAGGTTCACGAATGATTTGCGCAAAAATCAACTTATTCGTTTGCGAACGATTCGTTCAAAAAATAATGATAAAAATAATTTTTATTAGTCAAAAATTTTTCAAAAAATAAAAATATTCGAGCAGGTCAAAAAGTGACTCATTCGTTCGCGAATGATTCTTTCAGAGAACGATTCAGTTTTTTTATGCTAAGAAGAAATTTTCTCAAAAAAGTTCCAATTGGCTCGGGAAGAATTTGCTCATAAATAAACTTATTCGTTCGCGAACGATTCGTTCAAATAATAAATTCGATTATTTTCATTCATTGACAATTTTTTGAAAATTTACTTCGAGGATTTGCTAAATTATTTCTCCAAAAATTGATTCAATCGTTCGCGAACGATTCTTTAAAAAAATAATTCAATCGTTCGTGAACGATTCGTTCAAAAAATGATTCATTATTTTTGTTCGTTGAGAATTTTTCAAAAAAATACTGCGAGATCAAAATGAATAATCCTTTCGTTCGCGAACGATTCTTTCAAAAAAATGACTGAATCGTTCGTGAACGATTCGTTCACAAACCGAAAACGAATCGTTCGAAAAACGATTAAATTATTTTTTTACTAGAAATTTCTTCAGACATTTTTCAAAGGTTCGAAAATGATTCGTTCAAAAAAATGATTCAATTAAGACTTGTCTATTTCATTCGACTCTTTTCCCATTGAATAAAAATTTCCAAACTAGTTTAATCTCGTCAAAAATCATTTCCTTAATAGGGTGAGGCGATCCAGACAATAAAAAATAAAATACAAGTTACCCTGGGTAAAAAAGCCTACTTTTTATTAATAAAGCCCAGATTACAAACTATTTTACGATCATCAAATAGAATAAAAATTTCAACGTCGACCTCAACGTGGAACCAATTAAGACATAATATACACCCGAGCTTCCATATAAGGCGATTTTCAAACCCCTTTTTGAACCCCCCCCCCCCTCGCTGCTCAGTCTGCTCCTTATTCTGGATCTGATTGTAAATACGTATTTAACGATGACGATCTCCAACAACGGACTGGACTGAATTTTTACGATACACCTATTTTTATTTTACTTCCTCGAGTCGAGATGTAATGAAGCAGTATCCTCAGCAGGTGAACACGTTTAAAAATCCTAACTATAGGTCGATAAATTATCCGATGAATTTCTCCATTCGTCGTAAGAGTGTAATACGCTGCTTTTGCTTTGGCTCTGGCTCGCGGAGAGAGAAAAGTCCACGTTGAATATAAAATAAAAATAGCCTCGAATACGTATACGCACTATGCACCTCTCTATAGCTATAATAGTCAACTCAAGCAAATAACTAGTTTCCTGTAGGCTACTCGTAGGCTCAGCATCGTTAGGTCCATTCTCATTGTCTATTGTTTATCATGTCTGGGCGCTTTGCTTTGGTCCATCTGCAAGAGCAGAAAAGAAACAAGTCCCCCTAACTCTAGGTCCGTTTTAGCTTCCCTTTTATAGGCTGCGACGCGGTCATCCTCAGGTACAGAGGGGGATGTTATAATATCGCAGATACAAGGCTTTTCGTTATGTTATGTACATGGAACCGGGGGTGTATATAAATTTACATTTTTATCAAACGACGCGACATGACCACCATCTCTTTGTATGGAATCGGTAGCAATAGTCGTGGCGAACCTGTTTGATAATATTTTACCCAGTCCAGGTAATTGGAACGAATTTGTGGGGGAAGGTTGCTCTCAGGAAGATAAACCTAGTGTGGTTTTTCTGTCTCAGTATTGTTGAATAATCCGAGCCCTAGGTTTTTTTTTTGGCGAAACGATAACATCCGTAAGGCCTAAAAATATATTCCGATTAAAACAAAAACAAAAAAAAAACGAGCGAAAAAACTTTTTACTATTTTAATAATTCCGGAAAAAAAGTTACCGTATCGTTGGAAATGTCACCGTTCGTATTCATAATTCATTAGTTTTTTTTCCTACCATTTCTTTCTCGGGGACCAGCCAGTGAATCTGGTGGGCCCGATTAAACCCGAACCAAAGTCCAATTTATCAATAATTAAGTGGCAACAGGAGAGACAAAACGTTGCCTTTTTTTTCGCAGCATTCGTACGAACCGAGGATACCCCCATTTGGGCTATTTATTTGCCCCCTCTTGGCAGACTGCTGAGCTTAAATTTTGGGGGGGATCCTATAATCAGGTGTTTAATTTATTAACCTTTCGCGCGAGCACATCTTCGACCGCATTACTCGACCGGGCACTTTGGCCGGTTTTTCTTTACCTTTTTATTTACCATTCGTATATCCAGCGCTATTGACAGCTCAACAAGTTGCGTTAGTACTTTGACCCGTCTGCGAGCAGCGCCAAGACGAAGAGCGAGAAGGGCGAGAAGACGATTTTGACCTTAAACAGAACAACTTCTTATATACGCCCACTTAAGAGTGCCTACAGTAGAGCCAGGACAACCCGTTTATCGGGAGCTCTAATTCGCAGTTATTGCACCGCGCCGTGTTTCTAGGTAATTTTAATATTACATCTAAGTTCTGGTATCTTTTTTCTCCTACCAACACAAGCACACCACCAACCACACGTATTACACCGAAGCTAAAATATAAAACCAGTTTGTACAGTCGGAAGACGTTGATTGGAGCTTGGTGGTTTTTATACATATATTCTCTTACCACGTTCTCTGCCCCCCTTCAGCAACTTGCTGGCGTTTGCCCCCTTACCAACACTTATTTTTTATTTATTTTTTTTACTTTACAGAATCCAGTTTTTCAAGAATAGCCCGATAGACGAGCAAGAGAGAGGTAGCCAGAGCCACAAGAGTAGGTAAAATATCTTACGACCATTCTACTTTTATGCTTTAAGTGACTTCTGCATAAGGGGTTTTTAAAATGCGATCACGTCTTTGGAAAAACTTTTAACGACAATGCCGCTCGTCTTTCTTTTGCGTTCACGTTATAAGCAGATGAAACGTTAGGGAATTCGATATCATTAAATCGAACAAATTCGAAGAAGGGCAAAAAAAAAACAAGTTAGCGGTACGATTGAGCCTCTGTACTGAAACGATGCCTCTTCATCTTCGCCTCTATGTTTACAAGGTGCATGAGCGAAATGAGAAACAGATAAAATTTTTCCACTCGTGCCATCTCATCTCGCTCTCTTATCAAATTCGTCGAGCGAGAGCGAAAAAATCTACACGTTCGTTTTCCTCCTCGCCAGACGATATAGCCAGGCCGGTTCAATTTTACGTCTCGATGGGACCAGTATACTATAGACATAGACGTACGTACGTATCTAAAGGGGATATTTTTCTTTTTTTAAAAAGGTTTTTCCATCGATATTAGAAATTTTTTATTGACGAGAAAAATTTACATGATACGTGATATCAAAGTCGCGTCTTGGGTTCCATAGGCTATGGCGAGGGCGTAGCATGGTCCCCTTGTATAATACGCGGTGGCAATTTGCATTTTTTAAAGGACTCTTCTCCGTGGAGCGTGGCGTGACTTCATTCGACGCTTTTTCACGTACTTTTTCAAAGTTTTTTCTCCACTCTCTCGATACGGGTGTTTTATTTTTAGCATTTTTTCGCTTATGTCGTCTTATGGCGAAAAATTTAATGAAAAAGATTACCGAGGTTTTAGGCAAATTTTTGTGGTATTTTTTGACCGGCAGAAATGAAGGTCGAAGAGCGAACAGGCAGGTAAGAGTGAAAAATGGGAATTCGATATTACTTTAAAGAAGGTACTTTGCCCCTCTCCCTCCCCCTTGCCTTTGAAGATTATTTGGAAACCTTGAAATTTCTTCGTTTCTTTCAAGTTATAAGTAGTACTTAGTTCTACACTATCGCCATTTTTCTGAATCAAGTAAAAAATCCAAATTAAAATAAAATAATTTTTTTAAATCAAAATTATTCGATTTTTAAAAATTTTGCTTCACTTTTCAACTTTTTTTTTTTTTTTTTTAATCTGATGTTCAGTATTCTGTTCAAGATTTCAACAAATTTTTATTTTCTTCTAATTTTTTTTTTTTTTGAATCGAAAATTAAAAGTATTGTTCAGCATTTGTTTCCGTTTTTAAAAAAATCAAAATTAATCCATTTTTGAAAAAATTTGGTAGGTATCAATTTTTCTTTTCTTTATTTGTTCAGAATTTTGTTTCAAGATTCAAACAAATTTCAATTTCCTTCTACTTATTTTTTTTCAATTCGCTCAAAATGAGATTATTGAAATTAATTACTACTCAAATTTGTTTAAAAATTGATTTTTTTCCAATAACGCAAAAATTGATTTCATTTGATCAGAATTAATTAATTTCATTATTTCTTAAAATTAATTTTTTATATTTTGTTCAAGATTTGAAAAAAAGTTCAAAATTTTTTACTTCCCAATTTTTTTTTCAAAATTATTATTCAGTACCTATTTTTTATTATTAATTTTTTTGCAAAAATTCATCATTTTCTGAGTTTTTTTTTTTTCAAAATAAAGAATTATTGTTTTATAATTTTGTTCAAATCTTTCATTTTGTTCAAAAACTGATTTGAAATTTTTTTGTCTAAAATGGAGTTTTTGAATTTTTTTGTTTGTTTTAGTGTTTCATTCAATATTTTTGAAAAGATTTTGATCGAAATGAATTATTTTATAATTTCATAAATTTTGCTCAAAACTCATTTTTTCTCGATTTCATCACTCATTTTCAAAATACTTAATTTTTATCTGCTTTAATTTTGCTAAAAAAATTATTTTTTCCAACTTTGCTCAAAATTATTTCGTTAAAATTTCTTTCAGTGTTTTTCAAAAGATTTTAAAACTTTTTGTTCAACATTAATTTTTTGATTTTCCTTCAAGATTTTGTTTGAGAATTCTGAACGAATTTTGTTTGAAATGATTTATTCTACAATTTGGATTAACCCTTCAATTCAGCTTTGTTCATAAAAAAATTTTCAACTTTTTCTTTTTCAGAAACTGACTTCTTTCCAATTTTTTTTTTCATAAATATTTCTTTCAATTTTGCTTCAACATTTCTTTCAATATTTAAAAGTTTTTGGTTCGAAATTGAGTTTTTGAATTTTTTCAGTATTTTTTTTTCAAGATTTTTGATAGAATTTTTTTCGAAGTTAATTACTCTATGATTTTGATCAAAATTGAATTAATTCTGATCAAAGTTATAAATTAATTAACTACAAATAAATACTTTCAAAATTCTTGAATTGAATAAAATAGGTACCTACTGAAAAAATTCAAAAATTTATTTTCGAACAAAAATTTTTTACTTGATTTTGATTCTTCTTGAAAATAATTTTGTTCAAAATTGCTAATTATTATTTCAATGTTGTACAAAAATTGTTTTTTATCTTCAATTTTGCCCACGATCATTTCTTAAAAATTTTTCTAAGCATTTTTTGAAGTTGAGAAAAAATTGTTCAATATAAACTTTTTTTTTGCAATTATAGATTAGGTATTCAAGATTTTTGAATAAAAAAAATCTTCTAAATTGATATTCTAAGTATAATTTTGATTTTCTCAATTTTCCTCAATTCTTTAAATTTTTTTCAAAGGAGGTTTTCTCAATTCTGATTGAAATTTTTGAAAAAAAAAATTTGTTCAAAATGAATTCTTTTCCTATTTTATTTAAATCTGGTTTTTTTTAATAGTATTGCTTGTGTAAAATCAAATTTGTTTACAATAGTTTTTTTTCTTTCTTTTCTTTGAAATTTAATTATCGATTTTTCTCAGCGTTTCATTACAAATTAAAAAAAAAAAATCGAAATGGATTTTCGTATTTTTATTTTTTTTATTAGGTATTTTGTTCATAATTTTAAAAATATCTTGATTTAAATTCATTTACCCCTCCCCTGGTCCTTCCTCATCATTAGGAAAAAAAATTAAGAAAATATTCTTCTGTCGTTAACATATCAACAATAACAACAGTACACATTTTTAAACAAGTACCTATCTTCTTCCTCTTCCCTACTTTAGCCTGTTTCACTGTAGATGACATAATCAAAATAAGCTACATTTCAAGATCATCTTCGTACTTCAACTTCCCTACCCATCAATCCATCATCTCATCGTCATATTGTACACCCAGGTAAACACAGCAAACAAGCAAAACGAAAGACACCACCGGCACCAATCCAGCCACCATACCGCATCGCACAAATAATTCACACATTTTTAGCGCATTTCCAGGTCAGCAAAATCGACCTTCCGAAAACTTTCGTTTTTTCGAAAATATTCGATAAACACGGAGCACTTTATTCTAATGCGGAGAGCATTTTGCAAAGTACCATCGAAAGAATATGGTACGATGGGGGCAGAAAGCATCCACATCCGCATACACAAACAATCCACTCTTGCTCGTCGAATAAAAATTGCATTAGAAAAAATCGCCATCTCGTAAAACGGATTCCGGTGAATTACCCTAACTCGGGTTGTCTTTTTGGGACACTTCGTGCCATGTCCTATGCCCTGGTGTAAACACAGCCATCGAATCCTCTTAAAAAATTTCTTCTCCGTTGAGGAAAGAAAAGGAAAAACCTTAACCCTCGCGGGGCTCTACACCGATTCAATTATTTATTTTAGCAGTGTTGCCTAAAATAGTACGTATCTTACACTGTTGGTAGTTTTTAATGGATACCGGTAAAATTCCACTTTAAAAAACGAACACATCGAGACTTCAAGAGGCTGTGTAAGTAAGAAAGCTGGAAAGTGGAAAATGTATAAAATAATTAGAAGCGTATGTATAGCTCAGGGCGATTTAATAAATTAGAACAGTTCTAGATGTTTCATTCAGATCAAGAAGCCTGCGTAAAAAAGGCCAAGCCTCAATTATATTATGCTTATGCTCTAACAGGTGCACATAGCACATACGAGAATAGATAGGTAAAGGTATGCACAGTGGAGACTCGGGAAATAGGTAGGTACGCACCGCGGTAAAAACCAGTTCGTCGTGAAATTATCGGTAATCGATTTTTATTATTATTTTTTCAATTATTATTGGTATAACGTTCCACAAAAGCTAATTCCCGATGTATTGGTCAATTTACTATACGCTTCCATCTACACCTATACCTATATTCAGCTTCTAAAAGACCAGTAAGCCCATTTAAGTTGTTGAAAAGATCATAGGGATAATGTTGCTACAACGTCACGAGCCCTGCAGCCAATCGAGGTGTGATTTACACGCGACAAGCGGCGTGACCGCGCGTCGAGTCACCTAGAATAATATATCAGACCCTTGGCGCATGTTGCAATTTTCAATGTCGACTCGTGTACGTATTCATTTGCGCAATTTCCAGCTCAGGCCTTGAATATGAGATCGAGATCGCCTTCTTTTCCGCATTCTTGCGCATCAAAATCCATACGTCTTCGATTAATTAGCATATTGTATGTCTCGGTACTCACCTAAAACAGAAAAATGAAGAAATACGTTAGTACTTGAATGACAACAAAAATATAGAAATAAACTGTACCTACAAATACGTAAAAGTTGCAAAGCTAAATAGGTACACACTTTTCGATGAATTTTCGATATCGGTTTATAAATATACCCCCCCCCCCCCCCCCCCCCCCAATAAAAAAAAACATCTATTAAAAGTTCAAAAATTTTCATAATTCAAAAAAAATGTATGTACCTAAAATGCAAAAAATATGCAAGAAACACAAAAAGTTCAAAAAGTTGCAAATCCTTGAAAAATGTGTAAAATGTGAAAAAAAAAAACATAAAATGTGCAAAAACACATAAAATGCAAAATTCAAACAATATCAAAAATTATAAGATGTACAAAATGCGCAATCAGCACAAAAAGTGCAAAGTTCTCAAAAAATGTGGGAGTGGGAAAAATGGGCAAAAGAGAAAAATTCAAAAAATGTGCAAAAAATATAAAATGTGGAAAATGTGCAAAAATAACAAAATGTGCAAGCAGCACAAAGTGCAATGTTCTCAAAAACTCTAAAAATGGGCAAAAAATAAAAATTCAAAAAATGTGCAAAAATTATAAAATGAGCAAAATGTGAAAAAATAACAAAATGTGCAAAAACACATAAAATACAAAATTCAGAAAATATCAAAAAAATATTTCAAAAAAAGTGTAACGCATGAAAAAAAAAAAAAGTGCAAAGTTCTCAAACAATGTGGAAGTGGGCACAATTTAAGAAATTTGCAAATTGGGCAAAAGAGAAAAAATCAAAAAATGAGAGAAAATTATAAAATGCGCAAACTGTGAAAAAATGACAAAATTTGCAAAATATGCAAGATGCTTAAAGGTGCAAAGTTCTCACAAAAAGTAAAAATGAGCAAAATTTAAAAAATGCGCAGGAAGAAAAAAGTGCAAAATTCACACAATTCAAAAAATGTGCAAAATTATTCAAATGTGAAAACAGATGAATATGAAATAATATTGTAAAGAATGAAAAAAGAATAAAAAATGTAAAGTGTACAAAAAGAAAAAGAAAAAATAACTTACAAAGTGCACAAGAAACACAAAAAGTGCAAACTACACAAAATGAGAAAAGGATCAAAATTCACAAAAGGTGTAAAAGTAAAGAAATGTGCAAAAAATATGAAAAGGGAACATAATTTGCAAAATGTGCAAGAAACACAAAAAGAGTAAAAAGTTACAAAATTGAAAGAAAAAACGTCTATTGTGAAAAATGTGAGAGAAAATGATATAGAAAAATAAGTAAACAGTTTACAAAATTTTCCAGATGCACATCAAGTGCAAATATTAAAACAAATCGAGAAAAACGTAAAATTCATGAAATGTACAAAATTTACAAAACGTTAGAAGGAAAAAAACACAAATGTGCAAAAGAAAAAAAGGATCAAAATTTTAAAAAAAAGAAAATAAAAAAAATGTGCAAAGTGTGCAAGCACATAATACCTGAGTGCAAAATTCTTGAAAAATGTGCAAAATGTTCAAAAATTATAAAATGTGCATAATGTGAAAAACAAAACAAATCTCAAAATGTGTAAAAAAAATGAAAAATGAAAAAATAAAAAAAAGTGCTAAAATCTTTACAATGCGCAAAATGGGGACAAAAGCAAAATTCAAAAAATGTTTAAAAATTATAAAAAATGTGCGAAATGTGAAAAAATAAAAAGTGCGAAATTGGCATACTTGATTTTAAAAAATGAAAAATGTGCAAAATGAGAACAGAAGTAAAATTTATGAAATTCACAAAAATGTGAGAAAGAGCAAAGTTTACGAAATCTACAAATTACCTAATGCCAAAAAAAAAGGGGGAAAATGTGCTAGCAGCACAAAAAGCACAAAATTTTTGAAATGTGCAAAATAAGAAAGGAGCAAAATTTTTAAAGAAATCAAAAAATGTGCAAATTGTGAAAAAAGAAAAAAACTTGGCAAAATGTGCATAAGAGTCGCAAAAAGTTCCACCATTTTTTCAATATACAAAATTTAAAAAAAAAAGTCTATACAAAACAGGTGTAAAAGTACGAGATTAAAATACGACAATAAAAATCGTAAAATTTATAGTCAACATTTCAAACTATCACAAATTTATATTGCAACTTCCTTTTCCCTCCCCTCTCGCCCAATCCAATTCCTGTTGCTGCCCTTCCAAACAGCAAAGTTTTAACCATATACACCCCGTCAGAGACCATTAACCACGTAGTAATCAAGTCAGATTGAAAAAGGTCGCTATCAATGCGGTCTAATTCATCTAGCATCTCGATCTCTGTGACCTTTTACAACTACATACATAGGAAATACACTGCGGATAACAAATCGTCCTCTGCATCCCCTATCTTATATACTCTTCTACATCCCTACATAATAAACAAGTGAATCTGCACCAGTTCTCGAGCACTATTTTTTTATTTTTTCAAGTACGTCGGCGTCGCGAGTCTCACAATGCAGTGCGTGGCTGCGCGTCCGCGAATATGGCGCATATATTATAAAACAGTTGTGCTAGATCATGAAAACCACGACATTGAACCTCGTCACCTTACCCATTCACTCGTTGGCGAATTATACGTACGTTCGTGGCAGAAGCGGGGTGGAGTATAATCGAATTACATACAGATGAATCTAAAAATACGCCAGATGTTTATGAAAAGCGAATAAATTCGAGTGTCGTATGAAACATTATATACTCCCTGATGGGACCACGACGTCGACTCGACAGATTAATACACGTGCTTTTTTCGAAAATATTATTTTCATATTTTCCACCCATCGCTGCTGTATAAGTACGATGCGATGCGATGGTAGCAAACAACTCTGGAATAATTTGCTACGCGGTTGGTAATGCATGATATGCAAAAATCACTGCAGTAGTAATTGATATTTATACACTTTTTTTCTCTCATCGAAACTATGGGACTGCAAACACCTGTATAGAGGCTTAATCCAACCCATTGCAATAGGCAGAAAAAGGGTTAAAAATCGGATTAAGGGCGATAAAAAATATACCTGTCTTTGGAACGAGAGGTGATACATTTTGGGCGAGCTTGCACCCCTAATGACTGCTAATAAATGAGCTCATAGTACATAAACTCGAATCAGGCCACGAGATAAAAAAAAAATTCACCCCTGCTGGAACATTTTTCATCTCTTTTACATACCTAAATTACGACAAAAAACACCTAATTACCTTGGCAAAGCATTTGTGAAAAAAAACTAAACCATGCTGGTTTAACTTTCGCTCAATTTTGCACCGCGTTGGAATTCCCCATTTATTTTCTTTTCGCTGTTTGTTGTCATAACATGACGAATACTTCCGGCTTTATACGCTTTTCAATCAAATTGTTGCGTATTATGAAACCGACGCGTATACATATTTTTTCTTCTACTTTTAAGTCGCAAACAGTTAATAACCTCTACGGTTTGAAAACGAAGACCGAGTATCTTTTTTCATTCTTCGAATTTACACGCAAAAAACGATAGGTACGATAGCTGTATATATACGCACATCTTTATAATATGCTAATTCAACTTAGACGCTGGTTTGTTAGCGTATAGATCAATGAACTTCAACAACTACGTTAAGTACTAGATCGCGTTTAGCTCGTATATTGACGAGTTGGAATATTTCACCTCTCTTTTTATTTCCATCTGGCCTTGCGATACTTCTGTCCTTTACACGATTAACGTGCATTTGAGGCGTCTACGCAGATGAATTATTTCGTTTAATAATAATCGATCTGCGGCGCCGCACCACACGCCCCTGTATGAGGCGATTCAATGGGTATACTTTTTCACCTCTTTATAGTCAAAAAATAAAGGTAATATTCAAATAATAATGGGAAAAATAACCTTGTAGAAATTTTTCTCGATGAAGAAAATTTCATAGATTTGGTATAGGAAATTATAATGCGAGATAAGAGAAAATATTTAAGCATACTTTTATCAATTTTCTTACTTCTAAATATTTTTCCAAATTGCTCACTGAGTTTTTAAAATTCGTAGCAAATCGAACGAATATCTGATGTTCAGTGAATCGGATGGAATTCTTGATGGTATGGGGATGATGGTCGCGATTTTTTTTTTCTTCGCCAAGGCTCGAATGAATCGATTATTGCCAGAAAAGCTCACGTGATTTAAGTGAAAAATAGTATTTTTACTTTAGTGAAAACTGACATTTTAAAGTGAAATTTGTCATTTCTCAGTAAAAAGTTTCATTTTATGTACCTAGAAAAGTACTTAATTTTTACGTTTAAAAAAATGGAATTTCTACGAAAAAATAACATTTTAAAACCAAAACTGACATTTTTACACAAAACTGGTATTTTAACGTGAAAAAAGACATTTTTACGTCAAAAATGACATTTTTACGTCAAAAATGACATTTTTACGTCAAAAATGACATTTTTACGTCAAAAATGACATTTTTACGTCAAAAATGACATTTTTACGTCAAAAATGACATTTTTACGTCAAAAATGACATTTTTACGTCAAAAATGACATTTTTACGTCAAAAATGACATTTTTACGTCAAAAATGACATTTTTACGTCAAAAATGACATTTTTACGTCAAAAATGACATTTTTACGTCAAAAATGACATTTTTACGTCAAAAATGACATTTTTACGTCAAAAATGACATTTTTACGTCAAAAATGACATTTTTACGTCAAAAATGACATTTTTACGTCAAAAATGACATTTTTACGTCAAAAATGACATTTTTACGTCAAAAATGACATTTTTACGTCAAAAGTAACAGTTCTACATCAAAAGTGATTTCTTATGCCAAAATGACATTTTTACTTGAAAAATGACATTTTATGTCAAAAGTGACATTTTTGCATCAAAAATGACATTTTACGTCAAATGTGGCATTTTATGTCAAAAGTGACATTTCACCGTCAAACCCGAGCGGCACACTCGATCGATAATATCGGAAGATGTAACGTATCGATAAAAAATCGGGTGAAAATCTATAGATGTTCTCACGATATTATAAAGATTTATCGGTACAATTTCATAGGCAAAAAATCTAAAAACTATCGAATTCGATATTATTAAGATTTTATGACGATATTCGTCAACGATACTATCGACAAAAAATATTAAATTTATCGATTCCGATTTTCCACCGATTTTGTGCAGATATTTGAAACTACATTATCGACAAAGAATATTAAATTTATCGAATTCGATTTTTTAACGATTTTGTAAAGATAAATACTATATTATCGACAGATTATATGAAATTTCTCGACTTCGATATTTTACCGATTTTTTTGACGACATTTGAAACTATATTATCGACAGATTATATTAAATTTATCGAATCCGATTTTCTAACGATTGCGTGACGATATTTGAAACTATATTATCGACACCTAATATGAAATTTCTTGATTTCGATTTTTTAACGATTTTGTGACGATATTATCGACAAATTATCTGAAATTTCTCGAATTCAATTTTTTAACGATTTTGTGAAGATATTTGAAACTATATTATCTACAAATAATCTGAAATTTGTCGAACGATTTTTCAACGATTTTGTGACGATATTTGAAATTATTTCCAAATTTTAAAAATTGGTGAAAATTTTTCTAAGTCCAACACGTCTGGAAGTATTAAACTGTCTATTATAAGCGTTTTATTTCTAACTTCTCAACGATAAGGTATGGCATAGTGGCTAAGGTAGAGGAATACCATGCATTTTTATAATTTTTTTTGACTTTTTCTGAAATGACCCTCTTACCGTAACATGAATAATGTGTTTAGGCATAGTTTAATGTATTAATTATGCTAATTAATGATTTTTAATTATAGAAAAAAGCTAGTAAAAGACGAAAAATCAGAATAAAAAATCGATAAAAAATCGACAGAATATCGAATTCTATAAAGTGTCGCGAAAGTTCCGCCTAAATCGTGAAATTATCTTTCGATATTATAGATAGATTATCGATAAAATATCTTACTATAATCTCGAAATTTTTACTAACTATAATTCGTCGATAATCTATCTATATATCGAAAGATAATTTCACGATTTAGGCGGAACTAATGCGACACTTTATCGAATTCGATATTCTGTCGATTTTTTATTTCGATAATTTGTCGATTGTGCTGTTCGGGAACGTGACATTTCTACGTCAAAAGTGACTTTTTATGCCAAAATGACATTTTTACGTCAAAATGACATTTTTACGTCAAAAATAACATTTTACTTGAAAATGACATTTTATGTCAAAAGTGAAATTTTTATGTCAAAAATGACATTTTACATTTTTTTTTAAATGACATTTTACGTCAAAAGTGGCATTTTACGTCAGAAGTGACATTTTGACGTCTAAAGTGACATTTTACGTCAAAAATGACAATTTTTAAGTGAAATGTGAAAAACTACATTTTTAGTGAAAAAAATAGAAAATTGTCATTTTTACATGAAAAAATGGTAAAAACTTAATTTTTATGTGAAAAACGGCATTTTAAAGTAAAACTTGCGATGTATTAGTGAAAAATGTCACTTCTTGACTTTTTGTTAAAGTGCCATTTTAATGTTTGAAATAACATTTCTATGTGAAACGACATTTTTATGTAACAGTTGACATTTCTACATGAAAATTACATTTTTATGAAAAAACTGGCATTTCAAAGTAAAAAATGATATTTTGTAGTGAGGAATAATATTTTTAAAATAAAGAAAATAGTTTCTGTTTTGTTAAAGTTATTTATTGAAAAATTGTGATTCTTGAATGAAATTGACAAATTCTTCATACAACTATTAATTTTCAAGGAATGCCATTCTTCGTAAGGAAAACGACAAAAATTGCTCATTTTATTGCAATTACCCGATCTTACGACCACTACCAAAGCCATCCAATTCCCAGAAGCAATCCGAAATTATCACCCAGTTGTAAATTCAATTATCGCGATTCTCGTAACGGCAAAATTAATCACTGCTGCTAGGTACGCTTTTTCGAGAATACCATTTTTTACATTTCTTCAAAAGTACCAACGACTTATAGAAAGTGGGACATGGCGTCGACACTATACTATACATACGCACGACGACGGCGGACGGTACTAACCGGTATATCCTAGTATAGAGAAGAGAACCGGTTAAACTTAAATTCAAAACGCCTGCAGCGGTGACAGCGCATTCATTACACACCATTCCATCTGTGTGTCATAAAAAATCAACAAATTATATAGACGTTAGGTTAGGTGTTCCTCTCTTTTTGTACTGCGCTGAGCCGGCCGCCGCACCGTGCACCGTGTTCTCAAATACCGTTAATTCGGATTAACGTTTTATACTATTTTATTTCCATTTTTTTTCCCTCTATCCTTACTCATTCAAATACCCGAAATGGTAACTCGAGAGGAGGCACAAAAAAATCACGAATTTAGATGACGCATATCCTCAACTCGTACATTAGATAATACAAGTATAACTTCCAATACCACATTAGTCTCTCTTGATACATGCAAAATCGATATGGATACCAAATGGCGAAAAAATAAATACAAGATTGCGCTCTGCGTGTCTGGTCCCAAACACTTTCACACATACGCACGTTTTATCTTCGCAAATTATACCCACACCAGTTATTAGCTTTCTTCGGCCAAAGGAAAACACCAGGTTCGCGTATGTTCGAATTACAACCGCATCGATACTGACCACTTTTCACATTTGAATACAATACACCGCGGTTACCATCAGAAATGCTTTATAGCTTATGAAATTGATCGATTGCGTAGAATTTAACCTTTGATGTATCGTGCCTGTTATCCATGTTTTTTCTCCATTCTACTCCGGCAAAAGGTCACCGAAGATTTTTCATTTCGGTTTCAATTTACCAGTCTGCCGTCATTTGGCTAATTTCTCGACCCCTTTTGTCAAAAATTTCACCATTTAACCTCTTTTCTGGGCGAGAATCGTTGATATTTAATGTTCTCAAAAAATGAAACACGATCCAAAGTTCCAAGTATTTGCACTTTTTTACCATTTGCAGAAGAGAGGCAAGCTGGGGTGGGAAGTTTTGCAATTGATGATTCTGAAATAGCAACGCCAACGTTTCGAATTCTCTATCGGACACAGTTCAAGCCAATGGATGCCATTGACACGAAATACCTTTCGCTCGATTACCCCTTCATGGTTGAAGAAATGCCAAACACAAAAAAGTAACTTACATTCGATGTTGATTTTCAACGTAAGCACAGACTACGTACTATGTATGTTTTGACTCTCGAATGTTTTAGAAGTTTGAGAATGTGTATTGTACTCGTACCCAGCACATTATTATTGGTATTAGGTACTTTTACGATACAATATGGTAGCTTATAAGGTAGTTCCGGTATAGTTTACAGTACATATTGCCGAAACAGTAGGATATCTGAAATGTTTGCCTTGTATAGATGACTCTGTGTAAAATAAATTCGTGTTCAACAACGTCATTAACGTATTGATGACATCGCATCGTACCTACTACGAAATATACGCTCACAGCCGAAGCTATAGGTATGAGCTATAGTACGTAATGGAGATTGTAATTTAGTAGGACACGCGTATACGTTTAGTGAGGTTTCTATTTCCATCCTCGTCTGTGCGCGATAAGTCTCTCCTCTATAGGCTATTGTTTACCGTGGTCTAGTTTGCAGCCAGTCAATGGGTAATGGAGAGTGCTTAATGAGCAGATAATGTGCTTAGGTTTTTTAAAATGGAATTTTTCAATTCAACTCGCCCTTTTTACATCTCCTCCTCCCACCGCCAGTTCAGGTGATAGAAAACCATAATGCGATATGAATCTGCGTATTCATTTCGAAATGAATTGTAGCTATTTGTCGAGCCTCCAGAACACGCGATTGTAAAGTAGCTCTGGGTGCGTTTTCTATACGAGTTAAAGGTTCGCTTTGATGGATTTTACCCGAAGATAGGGACAAGAGAAGGGATTTATAGCGAAAGTAAAAGTTATTTGTTGGAAATTTTTCCAATTTTTTTAAATTGAAATCTGAGCTATTACTTATACTTTTATATCAGCAATGTTTCTCAATTCTTTTTTAAAATGAAAATTGAAAAGAAATTTCATCTGAATAAACAAGAAAAATTTGAAATCCTGAGAAGGTTACACCAGACTCTAAATTATATTTTGAAAGATTAATTGGAGCGGGGGGGGGGGGGTGTCGGAGGGGCAAATAATTTTTTTTTCAAAACGCGATCACAAATTTTTTTTTGAAAATTTCTCTCAATTATTTTAATAAATTTAAATTTTTTGCTTCAAAAATTTTTTCGAAAAGTAGTTCTTTCAAGAAATTGAAAAAAAAAATTCTTTCAAAATTTCAAAAAGAAACTGATAAAAAAATTTGAAATAGGTAACTTCTGATGAAAAATTTAAAAAAATAAGTTTGAGAGTTTTATTGAAGGGAAAGAAGAGGAAGAAAGGAGGAGAAAATCGATTTTTCATTAGAATTTTTTTTCAACCTAAAGATGAAAATTTTAAAAAATGTTTGAAATTGAATAGACTATGCGCAATTGCGCAAGGTTATAACTTATACTGTCTTGAGTTATATTTGTATGAGTTTGGATAAGGGGGGGGGGGGGTCGATGCTATGGATTTATCGAGACAAAGGCTCACAGTTTTTTGCTCGAAATTTTTCTCACTTTTGTATTGAAATTTTTGGCTTCAATTTTTTTTTCAATTTTTTTTTTCAAAGCCTTCTTCCACACATTTTTCAAACAAATTTTTCTCTCAAAATTTCAAAAAAAAAAAAAAAAAACAGATCAAAAAAATCTTGAATGAATATTTATGAAATACTTCGAAAAGAAAAAAATTGAATTGAAATAGGCTCTGGGTGCAGTTATATGTAATTCAAAGTTAATTGGTTGGAGGGGAGGGGATGAGGAAAGAAATACACTTCTTTCGTAGTACGAGGATCACGATTTTTTTCTTGGAAATGCTTCTCAATTTTTTCAACGGGACTCGAAGTTTGATTTGGAGGGGGCGGGGTATGGATTTTCTGTAACGAAAGCTGTACGATTTTTCATTGAGATTTTTTTCAATTTTTCAAAATAAAAGTTTAAACACCCAAATAGTTTTTCCAACTTTAAAAAAATATTTTTTCAAAAATTAAAAAAAAAATAGGTAGATAGGTAATTATTGGGCTTGGTAAAATTTAACAACAGCGATCCACTTCAATGTAAAAAAATTTATCAAACTAGACTCGACTCTTGGGCAGTTATTTTGCAACGCAGTTGGAAATTTTCAGCATTCAAGTGATTTTTAACCCCCCCCCCCCCCCAACAAAACTGAAAAAGCTACTGATGAGGATATTATTCTAATAAAAAAAATGAAGGGGGTGGGGGTCACTCAAAATTTAGATAAAAATTATGTGAAAAAAATTGGACATCTCAAGTCTGGTTATTTTGTACCGGGACACCCTGTATATCCAACGTGAGGGTATTTAAAAACCTGAACGTAGCCGAGTATTTCTTTTTTTTTTTGGCCTTTAATTAAAAATTTCTCTGGTCCAGCCAGCCAGCCAGGCACTAAAAACCTGCGGCGTATTGACTTTTCAATCACTTTAATGTTTTTTTTTGACCATTTGTAATGAGAACAACGTTATCGATATTGATTGATGAATACGGGGGGAATGCTACAGAGTACATCTTGTACGCGGCGGTGATTCCCTAGAGAAAGCATATCGTACCCGGAGAGGTACTTCATAATGAAAATTTTTCATTTTACGTTCAACTCGCGTGCCAGCTCCTCGACGAGTCGAATTTTTCACTTAAGACCGAATAAAAAGAGTTAATTAAGAGCCGAGAATTTCGTTGCGATTGCGAGGAGCAAACGAGATAAACGTAAAGGTTTGAATAAAGCTTCTTCTATTCCATGTTTTAAAATTGATTAGAAAATTTCAATCCAATTGTTGTACTCGGGATTATAGCGAACATACGTTACTGATTCGCAGAATTCGTTAAAGATTTTATCAAAATTCAACTCGATTAGCATAAACGATTAAATCATTTAATGTATCGACGATATACTCGTATAGGAGTGCTCTCTCCCAAAGAAACTAAAAAAAAATGCCCTCCCCTCTTCCACCCACCCACTCTATACGTCCCTATGTACATAAACAAGGGTTACACAACCCACAGCGAGAAGGAAATAAACAGCGAAATAGGATTACGTTTTCCAAACCACTGGTTTGTTATCTAAGGATAATTTTTATTCCTCCGGAGACTCTGGCACAGAGCGAGAGAACCAAAAAAACGTTCTGTTGGGAATATCGAACTATGTTTTTTGTCGATATTCGCGTGCGTATGTAAATGAATCATTGTCAAAAGCTCGAGCAGCGATGAGGTATTTTCGTGTCGACGATGAAGGCGAAAAACGAAGGCAAATCCAACGCTAGGCAAATACGCCAACTAGTCTCGTCGTCGTATATACGAGTACACGCAGAAGACGATATTTGTAAGAAAATTTTACGCATTAAGAGGCTTTATTCGCAGATGCTTTTTGTATATAAATGATCTCCAGTCTCTTTAATACCTTCTAGTTTGAAGGAAACGTTATAATTAATGAAATTTACTACAACCGTGGTATCTTTTTAAGTCTTAAGCACAAGCGTGATTCGTCGACCCGCCGAAGAAATAAAAAATCGCATTGTAGTTGCGTCATCCCCTCCCCTCTGGCCACCCCTCCGTCGCCAGACAACAAGATGGATGCGATTGTAAGATGCCGAAAATTAAGCGAAAAAATTCGCCAGACGAGAAATTCTGAGGTCTTTGGTTTTTACGCTGCGTCGCTTCGAGTCGTTGTACCGTCGTAAAAAATTTCAGTCGTGGGATTTACGAGGTTGTGCTGCTGAGAAAAGAGCTATTTTTCGTTCTCGATTCGAATTAGAGGGAATGTAGAGGCGATTTATGAAGAGATGGTAACAGCAGGGGGTTTTGATAGAATTTTTAAGGATTTTTTTGTTGAAATTTTACTGAAGAAAAGAGTTGAAAAAAATTGCAAATATTTGAAAACAATGTTTTGATGATTTAGAAAATTTCAAATTAAAAAATTGACAGAAATTTTCAACAAAATGACCCTACTCAAGACCACTTCCCTCAATGTAATTTTTTAAAGCAAAATTTAAAGTCTCATATACACATCCACAGCCTCTTTAAATTCAAACATTTTCTTTAATTTTTTTTATCAATACCTATTAATTCAAAAAAAAATTCAAAAAAATTTCTTGGAAAAAAGAGAAATTTAAATAATCTAAGTTTTTGAAAAAGTACCTATTTTGAAGCAAAAACTGAGAAAATTGTGACCCTCGATACGAAAAATGCAAATTATGCCCCCCCCCCCCTCTAAAGCATTCAAGTGTCATTAACGATTCGTTCTAAAAAATATTTAATAGTGGTACTCGGTTATAGCAGACATGAAATCCATTATTTTGATTTTTTTATGGACTGAAATGGCCAAAAATTTCTCAAAAAGTGACCAAAAATCAAACACACCAATAAGAGGAAATTTTGGGCGGGTCAAATAAGAATAATTTTCGGATTTTTTTTATCGACCAAATTTTTCGCTGAATTTGTAAGTCAATAAAAAAATATAATTATATTTAATAAAATGACATCAGCAATTTTTTTATTAGCATAGTATATGCTTTTACGGAGACCAAAATGGAAAAAAACGAGTTTTTTTATTTTTCAAAAAACTACACTAAAAAATCTCTTGTTTACTCAGAATTTTGTTTCGTTGTGTTTTAGGAAAGAAAGCTACAACTATTAGTAAAAAATATTCAAAATTATTAGTCTTGGTTTTTCTTGAAGAAGAAAAAAAAATGGAGCAAAAAATCTAACCTATAAATTTTTTTTGAAGACAAATTGAAATTTTCAATTTTATTGGAGTAAAATTTTTTTCAACTTTTCAGAATAAACAATTTCTTATGGTTTTGAAGAGAAAAAAAAATCGTCTTAGAATAAAATATTTCATATATATATATATATATTTTTTTTTTTGGGTAGCAGAAAAACATCTCTGTTTTTTAGACCCCCCCTCCCCCATTTTTAAAGTAAAATAAAAATCTCAATTTCTGGTCTTAATTTTGTTTGAAAAAAAAATCAATTTGTTTGGAGTTGAAGAAACATCTCAATTTTTTGCAGTAAAAAACATCATGTTTTTGATGAGAAAAAAAATTGGTCTTAAAATCTTTCAATTTTGCCGGAATATCCCTTCAAGATCTCAGTTTCTTTTTTTTTCATTTAACTTCATTTTTTTTTTCATTTTTGATGAAAAAATTACAATTTTAGGTCTTCATTATTTTTGAAAAAAAAAACCTTAATTTTCTTGGTGAACATAAAAAATCTTTTAATTTTTTGGAGACAAATACTTATCTCTCAATTTTTTCAAATTAAGAAATGTTTCAACTTTATGGAGTAAAGTACCTTATTATTTTAAGAGAAAAAAATCATTACCTATTATTCATCTTAAAAAAATAACATTTTATTTTAAGCAAAAAAAAATCAATTTTTTGGAGAAGAAAAAATTTACTATTTTTTCGATAAACAAAATTCCACAATTTTTTTAAGAAGAAAAACTCACAATTTTTGTAGTAAAAAAAATTTCTTAATTATTCTGAGTACCTACAATCATAAAAAATCTCTTAGTTTCTTTTTTTGAAAAAGGAATCTTTCACTCAAAAAAAAAAAGAAGAATATTTGTCCTAATATCATTGAAAAAAATTAATTGATGCAGTAGGTAAAATAATTATTTTTTTGGAAAAAATCTTTCAATTTTTCATTTATTTTCTTTATTGGTTTTCAAAAATATATCGAAGAAAAAACTGGAAAAAGTAACTTTAGCGACCATATTGGGCAAATAGTGACAAAAAATGACCAACATTCAAAATAGTAACAAAGCTACATTCAAAATGACTGAATTCCATGCCTGTTACAGCCAAATCTCAAGCCAGATTACTCATTACCAGGACACCCTGTAGACGTTCGTGTTCATACGATCAACGCAGCCCGCTAGCTAGGCAGTGAAAAAAAAAGATTAACAAAGTTGACGTGTAAAAAATGATAACCTCGACAGCATCGCACCATTAAACAATAAAACCGAATAAGAAAAAACAAAAGAAAAGCAAAGGCGAGGCGGAAATTGCGCTAACTCTCATTTACGCGCCACACCGCGTCCGTCTTTCTTTTATTTCTTTCTCGGTCGGTGTTTTTTTTCCCTTTTTCAACCCTGGTAAACGATGTTGCTGACACAATTCACGCAGATAAGGATATAACGTCATTAAAGGGGTGAGTGTGGCACAACAGGTGTTTTATAAAATATTACGTTATCGTGTGTAGCGTGCAGTACGCTGGCAACAATCCAAACAGTTGAATTCTTTGCTTTGTTATCACAAAAGGCTCGCATTTCCACGATATTTGTTGTTTAAAAATGAAGCCGCGTTGAACGACGAAGGCGAAAAAAAAGATATACGGGCAAATGAACCGAAAGCGCGACTTTTTGATCGTCACCATGCTCCGCAAAGTCCGCAAGTTCGACCTTTTCACGTCGCACAGATTTTTTACCCGACGAGTCGACGATATTTGGCAATTTTTCCCCCATTTTTTTTTTTGCTCATCTCGGGTTCGTTTTCTTTTTTTTCTGCTTTTCGCCGAAGCGATATAATAAGCTTTACAAACACGTATGCGACGTGTATTCATTAAGTTGGAAAAAATGGTATGCATGAATTAACGCGTACGTGTTATCGTATGTATGAAGAAGGTGTACTACATTATATTGTGTTTATTATTTTTTTGGTGGTACGAGAGATTTTTTATGAGCAACTGTATAGATTAGAAGTATACCCAGGTATATCTTATTGCCGACGTGGCAGGATGAGGATGACAGAAAGCACGAAAGTAATGGTTCCTAAAGTTGCCATATTTAATGACCGGCGACCAGGGACAGAAATTAAAACTAGATTCCCGCAGTTCTGTAAATGGACTCGAATAAATATAGGTGCACGAGGAGGTACGAAATTATAATATAGGTGTGAAAATTTATCCATTGTTTCGTAGGTAGGTAATTTTAATTTTTTCACGAGATCCTAATTTAGTTTGTTTTTTCTATCTCATCGGTGCATAAAACAAAGGTTTGAAAAATAGGTTCATATTGCGAGGTTGCCAGGTATCTGGGTGGTATCAGCAGGATGTTTGGAGTCTAAAAAATAGAATTTTTCTTCGATCGTTTTGAACGTATTTGATTCAAAAAGTCCCTAAAAATTGGCGTATTTTTTTTCCCAATTTATGAATAATTTCTTTAAAAATAAAAAATAAATCATAAAGATGCACAATTATTTTTTTCTCTCTCAAAATTGTTCATTTTCAAAAAAATTTCCATAAAACATTTTTTGCTAATTTTTAAAGAATTTTAGTCATATTTTGAATTTACTGAAGACCTAACAAACAAAATTGAAAAAAAAGAAGAAAAATTTACACTTTTTTTTAAATTGCTAAAAACTAAAAATTTCAATAAATCTTGTAAAATTATGGAAGGAAAATTATAATAAGAAATTAGAAGAAACATTTCAATTAAAAAAACTTGCCAACAAAACTCCAGTGAAAAAAATTGGGAACATAAATTGAGCTTAAAAATTTGATAGAAACGAATCAATTGGAAAAACAAGAATGAAATTAAAATTTAAAAAACTAAGCACAATATTTTGATAAAAATTTAAAAACAAAATTTTAATTTTTGACTAAAAAAAAATTAAGGAAAAAGTTCAATTAAATAGTGAAAGAAGAACGCAAATCCAAAAAAAAATAGAGAAAATTTTGATTAAAAATTGAGCACAACATGGGTAACTAACAAAATTTTGATAAAAACTCGAAAAAAATAGTAGGTGGTAGTCAGAAAATTGAGATAAAAAAATAGGTAATAAAAAAAATGTCAACCAAAAATTTGAAATAATACTTACAAAAAAAATTAAGAAGAAAAATGTCGATTCCTAAAAAATTACTTACGAGTAATATGTAGGTACAAATTCAAAAAAAAAAGAAAATTTCCTTACAAAAATTTAGAAAAAGTTGCGACCATTTTCTGAAAATCAAATCGAGAAAAAAATTAACCAATTTGAAAATAAAAAAGGAATTTTCGAGGGGAAAAGCATACAAATTTTTTTTTTGGTAAAAAAAAATAATACAAAAATTCAAGAAATTAGGAAAAAATGTTGATCAAAAATTTAGATAAAAACAGAATAAAGCACTAATTTTCGTTTTAAAAACTTGAGAATTAAATTTCGATAATATTGACGAATAAAAATTCATTACCCAGGAAAATTTTGGTAAAATTTGAAGAAAAACAACAACAACAACAACAACAACAACAACAACAACAACAACACAACAAATAAAAATTAAATTTCGATACAAAAATTGAGGAAAAAATTCAGATAAAAAAATGAGCAAAACATTTTGATAAAGATTGAAAACCTCAATTTTAATCTCCTGGAAGAAATAAGCACAAACAATAAAACATGAAAATCAAGTAAATTGGAATTTAAAAGAAAAATGTTGATAAAAATGTATTTAAAAACTCAAATAATAAAAAATGTTTTGAAATTTTTTTTCCAAAAAATTAGGAAATATTTCTGTGAAAAAATTGAGCATATAATTTTGATAAAAATTTTCAAATAAAATTAAGAACAGGTAATTTTTGGCAAAAATCGAAAAATAAAATAATTATTGAAAATAGGCTTGAGTAGGTATTGATTTGAAAAAAAAATAAGGAATTGTTTTTTTGAGCAGAACAAAAACGTACTTACAAGGAAAATTTTGAAGAAAAATCAAAAAAAAAAAAAAAAAAAAAAAAATTAAAAACTAAAGAACTCAATTTTAATCCTGGAAAAAATAAGAACACGTGAAAATTAATTAAATGAGAATTTAAAAGAAAAATTTTGAGAAAAAATTGAAAAAAAAAATCATTTAAATCTGTTACTTTACAAAAATTAGAGAAAAATTTATGTGAAAAAATTGACCATTACATTTTGAAAAAAAGAAATTATAATTCTTTGGGGCTACTCACTTGAAGAGAGGGGGGAGGATAAAAAGGTTACAAAAGCAACGCCAATTTTTTGCCGACAAAAAATGATTCTGGAAGAGCTATATATGCGTCTCTGACCCCCTCACTCGGTTTGTCCATGAACAATATTTTGATAAAAACCGAAACAAAAATATACTTGATATTACAAACATATGAAGTGGGTTAAAATTATTGATTTAAAAAAATAGGAAAAAATTTTGCGAAGAAAAAAAACAAAAGAAAAATTCTACAAAAATTTAGAAAAAAATTCTATGTAAAAAATGAACAAATGTTGATAAAAACTGAAAAACGTTATAATTGCCTTTTAAAAAAAAGAAAAAAAAACATCAAAACATGAAAAACAATACTTACATGATAATTTAAAAATTCTGAATAAATTTTTTGTTGTGTCTAAGAAAAATTATTTGATAGGAAAATTTTGAAGAAAAATCAGGAAAAATGGTAACAAAATTATTTTACAAAAATTGAAAGTAAAAGTTCAATAAAAACCAGCGAACAAATTAATTAGAAAAATGAGGAAAAAATGATCCAAATCGGAACCAAAATTTTTATGGAAAAATTAAAAACGAGGTTCAAATAAGAAATAAATAAATAAAAATGAGAAAAAATGAATTAAAAATTCAAAAAGAAAAATTTTCATAAAAAATTGAAAACAAAATATGAAAATACTGAAATTTCAAACAAATTAAAAGAAAAAATTGTGGAAAATTTAGGGAAAAATTTTCTAAAATACTTCGCATAATGAGAATTTAGAGTTTGAAAAAATTCATTGAAAAATTGCACTGGGAAAAATTTGAAAAAAATAGCTGATTTTGAAAAACGAGCTAATAAATCTTAAAAAATTATTTTTGTACGTTCAAAAAAGAATTAAAAATTTTTATACGACGACTCATCAAAAATCCAACTATTTTCCAAAATTTCCAAAAAATGCAATCAACATTCTCAAATTACTCGAAATCAACTTTGGAACTACTCTTATCACAATTCACAAGTACAATTTACAAACCACCTGATAACAACAGCAAATATTTACTTCTTCTTAAAATACCTCTCAAACTTTGCTTCTTCTATTCACATTGCACTTCCCCGCAACAATAGCCCAATCGAAGCCAAAAATACTTGCTTCGAAACCATACTCGGTTCCCTAATAACCCTAAAACCCTCACCACCTTTGAACTATTGATGGATGCGCGAAACCTAGCACACAATCTCGTCTAATTCACACACAATAGATAAAGCAAAGCAACCACTTAAATCGTCAAATTAATCGATAAATTCGACTGCGGTAAAGCGTAACAACGTCGTCGCTGTACCATCTACTCGTAGTATGCTCATGGTATACAATACACGATAGGATAAGTACGCAAAGGTATTTTATTTATCAGCGGAACTACAGGTTCATGGGCATGCGAAAAATTGTATTCATGGGCGATAATTATTGAAAGGTAAATATTTACAAGGCGGATCTTTGATTACGTTACGGTCGCGTATCGTATTATTATACCACAGAGTACGTAGCACTGCAGCAGGTACCTTTTAGCTGCTAGTTCTCGACTCTCTCGTACCTATATATACGTATATAATACCGAAGATGAGTATTATCGTCTATCTGTAGTATATACATATCGTACCTATAGAACTATGCTCGTAAAAATTTGCCATTTTCTCAGTCTACCCTATCAAAAGCGTATTTTTTCGTTCATCTATGCATGATGATGTACTTGTATGTCATCCGGAGCGTGTACTGAGTACGTATGTATAACCCATAGGTAGGTATGTGTATTCACAGCATCGCTATAGTACCTACTACGTAGGTAGATACGAGTACGTAACGTAATACGTATACGTGGCTATACATGAAAAAACACGTCACTATATCTAATACGTAACGCTATGAATATTTAAAATTGAACCTCTCTTTTGCAGTATATATCGCGTATTCGAGAAAACTTCCACCATGGAATACGAATTAGAATACATAATTTTCTAATTCGCTACATCTTTTCACAACCTACCAACCTATACCCCATCTTGTGGTATTTTTTCATCTAGCAACTTTTCTTCTCACCAACCATCAAAGTTCCTCTAACTGCCTTGCAAAAAACACCCACATCGGCTTAAAAGCTATTGATATTATCGAAGTAACACTACCTCGATGGTGGAAAAAACAATTACCGAATCAATAACCGTAATTACTCGCTTGATAAAAAATTCACAACCTTAAAAGTTCGCCATATACCTGCTACTAAACTTTTTAGTTATTTTAACCCCTCACCCCAGGGCCTTCCTTGGGCTTGTTTTTTACTTCTACTTATGTTGCGCAATTCGGCGGCTTATAAAGCTCTTCTTTCTTTCTTTCTTTCACTTTCCAAACATCGATTAACGTTACGTACCCAACCTTTTGAAGGAATAATTTTTTCGCATACGTATAAAAATACCTCCGCGTTAAAATTTTTCTTCATTAAACTTTTACACAAGGTTTTCTTTATGTCGCTTCGTCTTCGTCGTCGTCGTCAACGTGCAAAAAACATCACACAAAGTTTACACGAGTGAAAAAAATTGTAGAAATAATTTGCCAAACTAATTAAAAAGTTAAATTAGCAAGGCGAAATACCGATATAAAAAAAAGTTCAATTTTGATGTTTAAATTAAACTCTATGGCATAAAAAGTATCAATTTTGCCTCGTTTAGCGCCCTCCCCCTCCCCCACCTTCTACGTACATGGCATAATCGTAATAAGACACGAATTTTCTCTCCTTTATCTAGGTTATGCATTGATAAAAGAGCCTTCGTACGGTACCTTGAAATGTCACCCCCTCACCCCCAATTAATGCACCAAATGTGCAGCTTAATTTTTAGTTACAGATTAAATTTTAAAAGAACCAAAGTATAGAATTTTTCCAAAAATATAGGTTTAAAATTATCAGTCATTTTTTCAAAAACATATTGCTATAAATCTGGAAAACAAAATCTGTCGAGAAAATACATTTTTTTTCTTCAAAAAAATCCTCCAAAGTTTTTTCTTGAAAATGATTGTATTTTCCTGAGAAAATTTCTCATAGTAAATTTTTCAAAAAAGGTAGATATTTTTAATTTTTGAAAAAAAATCTAAAGTAAAAAAACGAATAATTAGAAATTCCTTTTAGAAAACTATCAAAAAATTAACTACCTACAAATTGAGAAATAGAGAAATGGATGGAAAATCTGCAAAATTTTTCCAGGTTCACTTTCGTTAAAAGTTTTCGAAAATCAAAAATGAAAAATTTTGGCAAAAATCTGCAGCTTAGTCTTTATAAAAAAAAGTGTAAATATGATCTGTGCAATGGATTTTTTTTTAATTTCATTTTTTCCCAATTCATCCAAACATGAGCTTTTTGGAGTGTTGAAACTTGTTGGAATAAAAAATTTCCTGTTTTTTTTTGAAAAAAAATCTCAATTTTTTTGAAATGAAAATATTCTTTAAAAATTTTTGGAGGAAGATAGAACTCAATTTTTTAGAATACAGAAATTTTTTCATTTTTTTTTTTTTAATAAAATTTTTATCCAAGGTGTTTTTTTTTTTGAAGGAATGAAAGTGTTTTTTTTAAGGAAATTTCCCCCAATTTTCATGAGTAGAAATATTTTTTTAATTTTTAGAGAAAAACTCCTGATTCATGTGGAGTAATTTTTTTTTTAATTTTTTGGGATAAAAAATGATTTTTTTTGAGAGAGAGAGAGGAATCTCTTCCACTTTCTTTGAAGAAAAAAGAAAAAAATAATTTCAATTTTTTTGGAGTGAAAATATTGCTTACATTTTTGGAGAAAAAAAGTCTTGGGCCCATATTCTGAAACATACCTTAACTTTAAGGGTTCCTTCTGAACTAGTGAAGGACGAATCTGACGATTGTGATTCGTTAAGTAGTTCCTTAAGGTACCTCGCGAGGTACCTTAAGGAATAGTCGACGTTAAGGTACGTTTCAGAATATGGGCCTTAATTTTTAAGAATACAGAAATTTTTTCGTGACAGATTTTTTTTTCAATTTTTAGGAGTAGAAAAAACTAATTTCTTGGGATATGTAACAAATGCATGTTTTGTAGAGAAAGGAATCTTCAGTCTTCATTAAAATAAAAAAATTCTTAGTTTTCTTGGAGTGAAAATATTCTTCAAATTTTTGGAAATTTTTTTTTCAAATACAGGGATTTCTCAATTTTTTTTGAGAAATAAATCTCTTGGTTTCTTGGAATAAAAACTTTTCTTTTCAAATAAGAAATATTTTATAGTTATACGTACATTTTAAGAAGAGGAAAAATCTCCTTTTCCAGATTATTTTCTTAGAAATAAATTTTTATGGAGTAAAATTGATCCAATTTGATCCTTCTTTGGCAAAACAAAACACAAAAATTTTCAAAAGTTTTACCTCCTTTTGGCCACGTTTTTATCGATCGTCTTCAATTTTTCAATTTTTTTTCCACGATGACATTTTATTAGTTTAATCGTAATAATTCGTATCAATTACTTACATTTCACATCTCCTAGGAACTTTCCAATTAAATGTAGCTAATAAAAGAACGATTTTAGGATTTTTTGAGACGTAGCAGACTCATCACGTATAAACAATTTGAAATTTTCGTACTCACCTAAAACAAAAATAAAAACACAAAATTAATATTTTCAACTCACACAAAAGTAATTAAATAAAATAAAATTATAACCAATATAAGAAGTCAAGCTGACCAACTTTCAAGACTTCAAAGTAGTTTTTTGTAGATAAAAATTTCTCAATTTTTTGGGAATGGTAAGAAATTTTTTCATATTTTGGGGAATAAAAAATTATTTTGTCTGAAGAACAGAATCTCCTACTTTCTTTGATACAAAAAAAAAAAAAAATACCAACTTTCAAGTAAAAATATTCCTTGAATTTCTGGAGAGAAAAATCTCCAATTTTTTTTGGAATAAAAAAATTTTTCTCATTTTTTGGCAGAAATAAATTTTTTTCATTTTTTGGCAGAAATAAATCCCAATAAGATTCTTTGGAATAAAAACTTTTTTCCTTTTTTTAGAATTAGAAAATTTTCTCATTCTTTAGAGGAAAAAAATCTCTTTTTTTGATGAGAAGAAAATCATTTTCACATTCAACATCAAAAAATCTTCGGCTGGCCACTCTCCAAAAAAAAAAAAAAAAAAAAAAGTGCTACATCCTAAAATTTCAAGTTACCTGCCTTGATCCCTCAAAAGGGCAAAATTGCTCACTTGGCCCTACATAGTGAATTCCCAAATTCTGGCCAGAAAATCACCCACGTGGGTATTCAAAATGAAGAGAATTTTGCTTGGATTTCGATTACACGCTAAATAAAGCCACTTACCCCTCACCCCTCCTCGACTATTAACCCCCTAAATACCAAATTTATCCGAAAATGCTCGAGTGGGTATTTAAAATGCGAGAAATCTCAACAAGAATTCGATTGTCTACGTTGCTTCGTCGAGTCTGATTCGATTCCAGGTGTTCGTTGTGTTCAAGGTGTAAATACTCGCTCGGCATAATTAATTCCCAGGTGTTTAATCTTAGTCGATAATTCCGTTAGATGTTTATGATATTTTTATCGTTGATTAATCGCATTATAAAATAAAGAAAGGAAAGGAGAGAAAAAAAATACCTGGCTAGGTACAATAATAAAACGATTAAATATTATACATTATTTTCTTCTAACAATAATTCATATATTAGAGGGCCGTTAATACGTGTAAAATACAGTGTACTGGAATACTCGTCGTATATACAGCTAAAGCGGCCGTAAATTAGTATTTAATATACAAGCCGAATAGAACACGAACGCGAAACGGAAACGAGTAATTATTATTACTACTTGACATAATAACAAGCGAATAGTTATTTATATACGATATACTACATTGTGCTGGTCTTTAGTATGACGGTCGAGTTCATTGGTACTTGATTAGAAAAGATTAGGTATAGGAAGGAGGGAGTGAGAAGTGGTAAATTTTGCTGGGTGTAGTAAAATTGATAGAAATTTTAATTGTATCGTCAAATCAAACGCTTCCGGATACGATGGTTGTTTAAATTTTAATCTAGTCTACGATGTATAATACAGATATAATGGGTCTGTACGTATCTTAACTTATGTAAATGTGAAAAGCAAAGTCAACGGATTAGAAATTGGATGTCAACACGTTGGTTGAGATGAGATGAAGTTTTGACGTTGAAAAAAAAAATTGTCATTATTTCTCGTATATGAAATAACTTCCAGATAGGTAGGTATAGCAAGATACAGATACCTACTTTTATACTATAAAAGGCTGCGGAAGATTTTCATTATCGATTACATGGCTTTTTGGTTTACTATAATACCAGGCTTAAAGTTGTAGAAGTTGGTTCGGTGCGTGTGTGATTATCATAAGTGTTTTTTGTTTCCTCGTTTCTTTTTGTGGTGGCTGAGTCATTAATCATGGCACTTTGGAGATGATATTAGTCGAGACGTAGAGGCAGCAGCCGCTCAGTCGGCCCGATTTTTTGATATTTTTTCTATTGTTTTGAATTTGTTCGTTATTAATGTTGGAAGCCTGGTGATTGAGTTTTCTTTTGTTTTGTACGAACGAGTACGTATCATTGCAAGAGTCTCTCTGCGAAGTACCCAGCCGATTCGGATGATGAATTTTCTTTATTCGCGGCTCAGTATGTGCGGTGCGGATGAGACTGTGATAAAAATAATTATCTTCTCTATGCCGCCTCACTCGTACGTACTCGGTGTATGCGTGAAAGCTGCGCAGAATCACGCCGTATTTCTATAGGTGAACAACTTTTTGGATTATTGATGATAAGGTTGTAGGTGTTTTGATTTATATTGACGAGAGTATATACGAGCGGAAGAATTTTGTCGATACGTTATCTCATATTATATATTAATTATAGTGTGGTATACCTGCGATGGGACGAGAGGCAGGAGGACGGCGCATGGCGAAGGATTATGGAAATTACATTGTGTTTTAGTGTGTCATCTACGATCTGATACGTGTCTGGCGTATATACCCTATGCAAATTATATAATTACTCGCGCCAATGTATTAAAGCGTGTGGCAAAAATTACCTACCTCTATATTCGTTCGAATCAATTAGCACAAGATATAGGTACCTAAGGTCCGTCACCCTGCCTCCTTCCATAATCGATTTTATTAGCTAGAATGTACCATCTAATTTATGTTGTGCAACAAATTTGAATAATTTGTGCGAATCTAGTTCTTCAGATAGCCCAAAATTTCCTTCATTTGGGGCTCTTAAATTTTTAATGAAATTCGAGATAGGAAAATTTCAAGAAGGCCAGGGGCAGAAGGGACGACAGAAAGTTTCGTAAACACGTATAATTTTTTTTTATCGAATTCTACTCAAAATTTCCTCCATTTTGAATACCTACATCGATACTTTTGGTGAAACTCGATGTTATGAAGATTTCACAGGCAACAGAGAAGAAAGAAAATGATAGAAAAGATGACAAAAAATCTCATAAAGGCATATAGAAATTTCAAGTACCTATCAAATTCTGCTCAAAATTTCCTGCATTTAGAGTACCCACATCGAAACCTTTGATGAAACTAGACCTTCTCAAAATTCTAAAGATTTCAGGAAGAGGACCAAGGGGAGTTAGAGCGACAGGTCTTTTTGAAATGACGTATTCAATTGTTTTCATGTTGTAATGCGAGACTGATTTTTGTCCTGGAAATAAAACGAAAAATTTTCACGTGAAAAATACCCCTAAAAATTTTTTAACAACTTTTTCAACAGAAACCCTTATTTTCTTTCTTATTCACTTTACTATCAAAGAAGAAAAAAATTGATTCACCCAAAAAATGAGAATTTTCTATTTCAGAAGAATTTTTATACCTATTAAAATTAGTTCCCAAAAACGTATAAAAAACCTTCAGAATCGAATTCTGCTCAAAATTTCCTTCATTTTGACTACCCGCATCGGTATCTTTGGTGAAACTAGACATTTTCAGGTTTTTGAAGGAGGATTGTGAGGGGGGGGGGGCAGAATTTCTCATAAATGCGTATAAAATTTTCGGTACCGAATTTTGCTCAAATTTTCTTTTATTTAGAGTATACCCACATCGATACCTTTGGTGAAACTCGACCTTGTGAAAATTTCAAAGGCTGTAGAGAAAAGGGCAAAGGGGATGAACGTTGGCAAAATTTTTGTAAACGTGCATTAAATTCAAAGTATTGAAATCTGCTCAAAATTTTTTCGATTGTGAGTAACCACATCAGTACGAACAGTACCTTTGGTGAAACTCAATCCTGAGAAAATTTCAAAGGCTGTAGAGAAAACAGAAAAGGGGAGAAAAGATTTCCACAAATTCCAATAAGCGGGCATTAAATTTCAAGTATTAAATTCTGCTCAAAATTTCCTTCATTTTGAGTACCCACATCATTAACTCGGGTGAAACGTACTCAACCTTGAGAAAATTTCAAAGGCTGCAGAGAAAAGGGCAAAGAATAGGAAACATTACCAAAATTTTTATAAACATGCTTTAATTTCCAATTATTAAATAAATTTTGCTCAAAATTTCCTTCATTTTGAGTACCCATATCAATAATTTTGATGTAACTAGATCTTCTTGAAGTTCAAAGGCAGGAGGAAGAGAGCCAGGGTGAGGGAAGACGAAACTTTACTATGATAGAAAATTTTTAGAATAAAATACTGCTTCTGCTCAAAATTCCCGTTCTTTAGAGTACTCACAAGTCACAACCCACATCGATGCATTATGAAATTTGACATTTTAAAAACTTCAAAGGCTGCCGAAAAAACAGAAAGAGGAAGGAAATACAACAAAAATTTACATCATATAAAACTTTCAAAAATCAAATTCTACTTAAATTTTCCTTCCCGAGCGGCACACTCGATCGATAATATCGGAAGATGTAACGTATCGATAAAAAATCGTTTGAAAATCTATAGATGTTCTCACGATATTATAAAGATTTATCGGTACAACTTCATAGGCAAAAAATCTAAAAACTATCGAATTCGATATTATTAAGATTTTATGACGATATTCGTCAACGATACTATCGACAAAGAATATTAAATTTATCGAATTCGATTTTTTAACGATTTTGTAAAGATATTTAAAACTATATTATCGACAGATTATATGAAATTTCTCGACTTCGATATTTTACCGATTTTTTGACGACATTTGAAACTATATTATCGACAGATTATATTAAATTTATCGAATCCGATTTTTTACCGTTTTTGAAAAGATATTTGAAACTATATTATCGACACATAATATGCAATTTCTCGAATTCGATTTTCTAACGATTGCGTGAAGATATTTGAAACTATATTATCGGCACGTAATATGAAATTTCTCGATTTCGATTTTTTAACGATTTTGTGACGATATTTGAAACTATATTATCATCAAATAATCTGAAATTTCTCGAATTCGATTTTTTAACGATTTTGTGAAGATATTTAAAACTTTATTATCGACACGTAATCTGAAATTTCTCGAATTCGATTTTTCAACGATTTTATGACGATATTTGAAACTATATTATCGACACGTAATATGAAATTCCTCGAATTCGATTTTTCAACGATTTTGTGGCGATATTTGAAACTACATTATCGACAAATAATCTGAAATTTGTCAAACGATTTCTCAACGGTTTTGTGACGATATTTGATATTATTTTCAAATTGGTGAAAATTCTTCTAAGTCCAACACGTCTGGAAGTACTAAACTGCCTATTATAAGCGTTTTATTGCTAATTCCTTAACGATAAGGTATGGCATAGTGGTTAAGGAAGGGGATTACCATGCAGGAGGTAGATGGTTCAAGCCCCACGGGTGGCAGATTTTTTATAATTTTTTTTCACTTTTTCTGAAATGATCCTCTTACCGTAACATGAATAATGTGTTTAGGCATAGTTTAATGTATTAATTATTCTAATTAATGATTTTTAATTATAGAAAAAAGCTAGTAAAATACGAAAAATCGAAATAAAAAAATCGATAAAAAATCGACAGAATATCGAATTCGATAAAGTATCGCAAAAGTTCCGCCTAAATCGTGAAATTATCTTTCGATATTATAGATATATCGAATTCGATATTCTGTCGATTTTTTATTTCGATAATTTGTCGATTGTGCTGCTCGGGTTCCATAAGAGACCTAAATCCGAGGCTTTTGATGGAAAACTGCGTCCTTGGAATTTCAAAGGCCGCAGAAAAAAAAAGAAAAAAAGACAAAAAATTCCCATAAAAGGAAATAAAAAATCGCAAGTATCAAATTCTCCTCTAAATTTCCTTCATTTTGAGTACCCACATCAATACTTTTTGAAAATTTCAACAATTTCAATTTAAGGTTCAAAAAAAGGCTAAAGGCTAGCTAGGGGTACCAAAAATTCTCAATTTTCAAAATATCAAAAAATTACAAATATTTTTGGTAATTTTTTTCTTTATTTTGATTTTTTGAGTTGAGTACATATTTTTACAAGGTTCACCTTTTTTTTCAATTTTTATGCAATAAAGGTCGTTTGTTTCCTAGAAAAAGGCCATTCTCACACAGATCCAATTTCTACAAAACCTTATCGAGTGGGTACTCAAAATGCAGGAAATTTGAAGCAGAATTCGAATCCAAAAATTAAAATCGAATTTAATCAATATTTCAAACAAATGCCCTTGGTTCTCGACTCGTACACATCACCAAACGCATACAAGACTTGTTGTACATCACGCAGCCACCCCTGCCTTCCCTCCTCTCTACAAAAATCGGCATTTCATCGCTCTAATTCAAATCACCATGATTTTCAAAACGAATCGACGAACAATCATACTAAAATCATTCAGACACATCTCATTGACACATCAAAGAACGACACGAACCGAATGCCGGAGAATAAAAAGAGCAAGATGAATCCTCGCAATGAAATCATATTTACCGGGTTCGAAGGCCGCAAATACGACAGACACTAGACCAGCCAGGCCAGGACAGCTTACGTTATAGAAATTTCAATCAAGCCGATCATTCTGCGCTCTGCACTGGATTTCCGATCGGATACCGTATCGGGTTAGCAATCAGTGCATTTTTCAAGCACGATATTAAAAATTGATCGAGTCAGCTGTCTCGGCTCTAATTTATCTGCGTACACACGCACACCACCCTATTTAGGATCAACTGTGAAAAATATCGCCGGCCAATTGAATCGATTCCGATACATATTTCATCGCGTATAAAAACCTACCTACTGGTTTATCGGCGTGTATGGCCGCTTCTCGACGTGGTATAAAATTAAAAACTAGATTCGTAAATAAAACTACATTAAAGCTGCGCGATATACGTACGATATATACCTATGTATTATACGCGATGTGAATTGAAATGATATCGGCCCTTAGGGTACGTAGAAACTATATAAAGGCGTTTTATAACCGCTGGATATAAACGATTCAAATCTAGAACAGCTCCGTGTATTACCAACCAATCGCTATATATACTGTTGCTGGGTAATTTCTCCCATCTCCCCGATGCCCCTCCGGCCCGTTAAATTACAACATACATTGCATCGAGAGAGATAGCTACTTAGGTAGTTTTCCGAGATGATTTTTTTTTTTCAAACTCTTTTACCACAAATCGAATTCCAAACTGTAATGACAAATAAATACACGTACGAGAAGAAGAGAAATTTAAAATCGAATACCTCCCACCTCCCTTCTTGAGAAAAAACAGTGATAATGCTAACATTAAAACGTACAAAAGGATCGGTATTGTACATATGCATCTAAGAATAGTGGTACGAGTATGTTCTAGGTATAATAAGAGAACACGTACGAAACCGCTTTTCTTAATTTGTTTAACTAATTTTCAACTCGGTTCCACTTTTGCATTTGCTTAATTATATTCACCTTTAGTATTTAACTTTCCAACTTACACCGTTTTACTATAGCACCAGAGTAAACTCTAATGAACATGCTTTTAGGGGTACGTTGCATTGGTCTGTAGGCTCGAAACGAAATTAAAATACGTTTGCGGAGCCCGCGCTCTGTGCTTGAGTCGCAAGTCGAACGAGTATAACCATCTTACGTCTCGGTCTCACCCTCCCCCTCCCCCTCTTCGCCTGCGTATATCTAAACTTTATAAACATGCAGCGTAACAAACAAACGTAGGTAAATTTTATCAACCGATGGGTACTGCTGTTTCTGTGGTAACTTTTTGGTATACTTTAAAAGCGCCTTGGTTTTCGCAGTAATTAGCTAGACTTAATCAAATCGCCAACACCTTCGTTTCCTTCGGGAATCTAGTTATTTTACACTTTACTTTACATAGGAAGTGCTGATGCGTAATGTTTACCATCGTGTGTTGTTTTGTGTACTTTTTGCAGGGCTGTACGATTTTTATTTTGAGAAAGGTCTGTTTTGTCTTGAAGTTGGCTAGAGAAGACATATTGTTTGTCTTATTTTCGGTAAATAAGCGGTAATCAGAAATGGTCAGTCAGTGAGGTGTTTTGAGGGATAGAAAAGTTGTGATAATGCAAAAGAGGAAGAATTATTATCTGAAGAAATTAAAAGGGTTTAAGTGCACACCGTGTCCAATTAATTTTGGCATCCCTATGGTGAGTGAGTGCTGAGAGGTGACTGATAAAACTTGGAGAATTTGTTATTTTCAAGTTTTTACAACCAAATGTTCATAATGATAACAATTCGGAATTTACTTCCTCCATTTATCTACGTTTTTATAAAATGATTGTTTATAATCAACGTTTTATCAATAATTTCTAATTATAGCTGTTCCTTTTAATTAATAGGTAGCCCTAGTACACACTTGGAAAAAAATATTGAAAATCATTGATAAAAATACTAATTAAAAATAATAAAAAAGGCTTCACAAAATGATAAGCTTTATTTCAAGTTTTTGTAAAATTTTCAAAATTAAAAAAAAAATCCATTAAATACGACAGAATTATTTCGAAAATCTAGGACAATCGTTTCAGTTTAAAATGCTATTTTTATGTCATCTCGAAGTATCCAAATCGAAATAAATCATCACGATTCGAAATTAAAAAATAAATGATTCATTGATTAATGGAATCAAAAAAATGTCGATTTCTCAAAATCAAAAATCAGTTGTTTTATCAAAATTGAAAATGAACTATAGAAATAATTATTGAGGAATGATCGGAAAATAATCGATTAATCGAAATCAAAAAATCAAAATACTGAAAACTGATAAAAAAATCGATTTATCGAAATCAAAAAATTGGCTCATTTAGTGAAATTGAAAAATTTATTGAATTACTTAAATTAAGAAACTCATCAAAAAATAAATTTAACGTAATCGAAAAATTGATCAAATGTTGTTGATCGATTCAGCCAATTAGTTTTTTTTTTTTTTTTTTGAATAAATGAAATAATGAGGAAAATTATGAAAAATAAATCGATTTGTGAAAATTGAAAAATTAATCGATTTATTGAATTAAAAATTTTTATCGAATCTCTGGCATAATCAGAAAATTATTGAAATAGGTACTGATCAAACTCGAAAATCCGGTTGATTTCTTGAAATTGAAAAATCTATAGAAAAATTGAAATTGAAAAACTGGTCAAAAAATCATCGATTTTCTAAAATCCAAAAAATCGGTCAATTCGTCAAAAAAAGGAAAATCAAAAAAATGATCAATTTTGTTATAATTAAAAATTTCGTGAAATGAGCAAAATCAAACATTTTTCGTAAAAATCCAAGTACCTAATAAGTAGGTAGGTAATAATTTATCAAAATCGAAAAATCAATCGATTTATCAATTTTTTTTTTTTTTAAATGAAGAATTTTAATTACTGAATCTTTAGTTTTATCGTAGGTATTCAAAAAATAATCGAATTATTGATATCGATAAATTCATCGATTTATCAACATCAAAAAATTGGCTTATTGATCGAAATTAATTTTTTTTTTTTGAAGAAATTGGGAAACATTTTCTTTGATTAAAAAAATAGTTATATCGATTTATTAAATTATTCGAAAAATTGATCGATTTATCAAAATCGAAAAATTTATGGAATTATCAAAATTCACAAAAAAATTCACAATTTATCGAAACTAAAAATTGTATTGACTAATTAACAAAATAATCATATCGATTTATTGTTATTGAAAAATTCATCGATTTATCTCATTCGAAAAATTAATCGATTTAACAAATTTGAAAAATCGACCAATAAATCGAAACTGAAATTTTTATTGAATTAAGTATGGAATTTTTATCGATTTTTCGAAATCGAAAATCTAATCGATATGTTGAAATCAAAAAAATTGCCAATGAATCAAAACTTGGTCGCTATTTTTTTAAAGGACACAGTTTTAAAAAAAATTGTCACACATTTTATTTCAAACCCCTCACCCCCCACCCCCTCTTTAAACCCCATCAGCCAAAAAATTGGAGGGAATTATTTCTTAGAGAGAATAAATGTGCAATACATTCATTCGATGTTTCTAAAAACTTTTATGATTATTTTTAGATCAACCAGATCAAAAAAGATAATATTCCATAATTTTTGTTTGACTTTCTTTTCTTTCCAAAGTATTTTTTCTATTTCTGAGAAAATAATCTTACTTAAATATTATTTATTTTTTCTCATTAAATACTAATACTAAAATCTTCCAAAAAGGTGCAGACTTTCACCCAATATGAGAGTCGATGATAAATAATGACCTTCCAATCAAACTCTTTAATCCCTTGAAAAATCAAACCCATATCTTTGAAAAATTTCAGACAAACCGGACTACTTGAAAGTTGAAATGATAAAAAATCTAGCCTACCATTTGAAATGTTTCAAAACACACTCCTTTGCCCCCTACAGGGCGACACGAGCCTTATTTTACCGAACCTGTTGTAGTTGTACTTCTCTCAATCGCCAGTAGCTAATCGCACCTTATTCAGATCCATTTCCAATGCACACTGAATTAACCGAACTAATAATTCAGTTACACATTATACTCGTATCGACACTTGCATTGCAACCATCTCGATCTATTTTTAAAAACCACCAAGATAGAAGAGGTAAAAGATGGAAAGATCTCTATGTATATTCTATTTGCTCCGGGTATATTACCATACCGATATGTATCTTTGATCTCGAACGAATATACGACCATTTTTATTCATACTCGGCTTATTACGTTTACAGGTAGAAGAGAAGAAACCCATCCCAATGCTACGAACCAAACCTCGTATACCAAGAATTCGACGACTCAACATAGGCCGACTATAAAATCAGACCATTTACCTACACTTATTTAATAATAGTTCCAAGAATATACTTCTCGCAGCCGGCGGACACAAGATGAAAAAAAAGCTGCACTGCTAATTCTACGTCTTATGAGATCTCCATCATCAACTTCAATATCGCGCATAGCGCGGATGACTAAGTCGCCAATGCGTGGTAATTACCTATGGCTTTTGTCGTTCCAACAATAACGAAACGGTAATCACCTCTATGCAAATTCGGTCAAGATACCAGTACAAGGAACCAGCGAAATGGTGAAAAAATTCCCTTATTCTTGCACATTGCACACGTACACGTAGAGTCATCGTTGACGACAGAAAAACCGTTGACCCGGCTATTTTAGTAATAATTTTTCATGGCCCATAGACAATAGCATAGCACCTCTTTGCTAGCGGAATAATTCTCACGTTATCTATAAAGGTAAACAGTTAGGAAAATATTTCACGCGCAGTCACGGACTTTGGGAAAAATCGCCTAGTCTCGCGAATCCCACTGGTAGTGGAAAAAAAAAACAGCAAAAAAAAAAACCGCAACGCTGGCTACGTCGTCGTCGAGTTACAATTTAGTAACCAATGCTGTGTAGTCTCTGGTATCTTTGTAAAAGAGCATAGAGAGAGAGAACTGGACTTGACATTTTATTTAAATAGTCGTTTAAAATATACGCGGGTTCTTGCTTTTTAGAACAATAACTTCAGATTAACATACCACCGCTCTGCACCCCCGCCTTTCCATCTATATGGATTATTATCACACCACACGTACATATACGTAGAGTTTCTCCTTATGCAACCAGACACAATGGACCAAAAGAGATAGAAAGCAGATGTGAAACGCCCACCTAACCCGTACATATTTCAATGCTACACAAATTATCGCCAACAAAAGTATTATTATTAAAATTACTATTTTATTTACATTACTCCCCTGACCCCTACCCCTCCCCCAGCTATCTACTCCGCCGTTGCCAATCTCGTACTAAAAATACATATTTTCATTAGCTCCACTGACCGCACCCTTGCTTCGTCTGAACCAAATGGGCCAAAAATTAAAAGGAAAAAAATTCGTCGAAAACGTTGGAAATTTATTGCGACAGTTCTTTCCTGTTTAAAATTATCTTCGCAGGGCTTTGTTCTGTTCCAGTCCAGCTTTTGTCTTCCTACCGGGATGTGCTAAGTTCACAAGAAACTGTTCTAATTCGATTCAGTCGTTCAGTTCACTCGACTCCTGTCTCCTTTATTTTAACGATCGGCTATTTTTCCAAAAATCTGCCTTCTGCATTATTTGCTCACCTTGAATTTTACCAAGTTCAGTACTACATGAATACTTCGATATTCAGAATTGGAGGGGAGGGAAGAGTCCAATCGAAATTTTTGTAATAACCAAAATTATTCTCAGAACTTCAAGCTACAACTTTTGTTTGAATTTTTTTCAATTGGACCCCTTACCTCCCCCCTGTTCTTTTAATAATGTAAATGTATTTCGAATAAGTTGTATTATCCTAAATTGGTGTGGAGGGAGGGGTCCAATCGAAATTTTTGTAATAACCAAAATTATTCCTAGAACTTTAAGCTACAACTTTTGTTTGAAAATTTTTTCAATGGGGCCCCTTACATCCTACTTGTTTTCAATAATGCATTTTGAATAAATTGTAGTATCCAAAATTGGTGGGGAGGGAGGGGTCCAATCGAAATTTGTGTAATAACCAAAATTATTCCCAGAACTTCAAGCTACAACTTTGGTTTGAAAACTTTTTCAATTTGGCTCCTTACCTCCCTTTGTTTTCAATAATGCATTTTGAATAAGTTGTATTATCAAAAATTGGTGGGGAAGGAGGGGTCCAATCGAAATTTTTGGTATAACCAAAATTACTTCTGGAACTGCAAGCTTCAACTTTTGTTTGAAATTTTTTTCAATTGGGCCCCTTACATCCTCCTTGTTTTCAATAATGCATTTTGAATAAGTTGTATTATCAAAAATTGGTGGGGAAGGAGGGTCCAATCGAAATTTTTATAATAACCAAAATTATTTCTAATACCTTATTCGGCAATTTTTTTTTGAAAATTGTTCAATTGGCCCCTTTCCCCTCACTCCTCTAATTTTTAATTAGTATTTTCGGGGTGTTATGTAAAATCGATGGAGTGGGAGGGGGGTGTCTAATTGAAAAAATTTACAAACAAAAGTTGTAGCTCAATGTCCCAGGAATAATTTTGATTCTTGAAAAAATTTCGATCCGACCCCTCCTTCCTCTCCGATTTCAATATGAAATATCTGAGTCGTGTTTGACTTGATAAAATTTCATTTCATGAAAAATATGCAACATGTCCATAATTATGTGTTCAAAAAGATGTTCGAGCAAAGGCTCGAACGACTGAATCAAATTGTGAACTTAGCACATCCCTTTCCTATTGTATTCGTCTGTAAAACAGTGTGTAGGTAGTTGCATATTCTGGCCTCAGCACAATCATCCCGGTTGCATTTAAGCTCGGCAAGGCGTATAGAAGAAAATAAAAACCCAGCGCCATGCAAAGTGCAACAACGAAAATTCGATGTCACGGGTTGCTGAACATACCAAATAAAAAAATCCCAACGACGCCACTGCCACTGCCAACTTTCCAATTCCAAACGAGCCGAGAGGGTGAAATCTAGTTAGGGTGAATAATTTCCTTAGGACAAGAATTCTATTCTACCGGTTGGTAGTGTTTTTATCGTTGTATATACCTTCTTATACAGTTAGTTGTTCTCTTTTTATTTCGTGTAAACACCGAACGCGTATACGAAGAATCATTATTATGTAAATGATGTATTAAGTACGATACCTCCTCCTCGCTCTTGTTCCTCTCAAATGTACGGACATGATTAACGATATTTTATACTCTAAGACGTATAATTATCACAAGCCACGGTACATGTACAACGCATTTCCGATGCATAGTGCTGCCGGTTAAAACAACTAATGCGCTCGTAATTACTATACGTATCTTTTGCCTCTGCCCACACCCTTCCAGCTTTTCCACAAATCCACCTATATGCGGACACCACGACCAGATTAGGAAAAGAAAGAAAAAAAAACAGTTACACAGATTGATCGTATAAATAGAGATATATGGTCAAAATTCCATTTCCATACTCGCGATGTTTGTACAATTCAATTTGCAAAGCTCGCCAGGAATCAGCAAAGCGTGAATGTCCAGAGTGTCCGAGCATGCGGTGTAACCTTCTTCATGGTGAAATGTAAAATTTTACACCATAAATGTTACCTCAAGGTCTTCATTATACAATTACCTGCCTACTGACCGTATAAAAAAAAATCATCATTTTATAACGACCGAAAATTCTATACGTACTCTACGCTGAGGTGATTTCTTCGATGAGATAATACCCCACCCACTATACGCACCTAGCTGTATATGGCGAGTAGCACACGTGCATTTTGAACAGTGACCTTTCGAAATTTCCCCTCCGGTCACCGTCTGTTCAGAAGTTTGGTCAGAAGTCACAACTTATTGGGAAATGGATCTCAAAAATTGGGCTAAAAAGTGCAATTTTTGACGCTCGTAGCGCCTTACATATTACAGATAGGCAAAATGTCCAGAGACCATTTTTTGCAGATCAACACTTTGGCTACAAAAAATGTTTCGTGCAGATTAAAAACGCTGTTGTACTTATTAGCAAAAATCACAATTTGGATTTTTTCTGACACTCAATTTTCTAAAATAAGAGTAGGTGTCAAGCTCAAATAAATCTTTCAAAAAAATACTTATGAGAAAAAAATTTACCTATGAAAAAAAATTTTCTATGGAAAAGCAACAACAATTTAAAAAAAATTGGAAAAATTTCTTCAAAAATTTCTCAAAGGGAGAGGGAGGGTTGGAACCAAAAATGTTGCCAATCAAAATTTCTCAAAAAAAACTTCTGAAAAAAATTCTCTTTAAAAAATCTATTATTGAAATTTTTTAGAAGGCAACATGGCAAAAAATACATTTCATAAAAAATTCAAACAAAAACCAAAAATTTCTTATTGTGGAAAAATATGATTTTAAAAGATTTGTTAAGAAAAAATATTTCTTCAAAAAGAAAATTTTCAGGAAAATTCGGCTTAAATATTTTTCAACAAAAATCCTTTGAGAAATTTTTTTTGGAAATTTTTTTCTAATGAAAAAATAATTTTGGAAATTAATCTCGCAGAAAGAAAATCTTCTTATAGAAACAACAACAGCAGCAACAACAACAACTGAAAATGTTTATCAGGAATTTTATCAAATTCTTCAAGTACGTCTAAAAAAATTTCCAATTATTCACTCAACTTTGCTGAACTTTTTTTTGGAAACAAAAAGTGTCTCCATTTTTAAATCACTTTCATTAAATTTTTCACCACAAGTTTGACCTTCAAATTATTTCTTTAATTGTTTGGTCAATCTCATATACTTTTTAAAGAAATTTTTCTAATAATTTCATAGCATTCTCATCAAGTGTTTCATTCATCATTACATTTTGAAGAATGTTAAATTATTAGTAGGTAATTATTTGTTTGTTTGTTTGTTTTTATATATATATATATTTTATATGAGTACATTTTTCTTGGTCGATTTTCGTGATTTGATAATTTGAACTTTTTTCATGAATAACTTTGGTAAATTTTCACTATTTTTGGACAATTTTTGTGATTCAATGAATCAAAAAAATTTTGAACATTTTTTTTCAATGTATTTTTTGATAAATTTTGCTTAGGACATTTTAAAACAAATTTTAGAATTTTTTGGTCGATTTTGACAAAATTTTCTTGTGATTTATCATGATATTTATTGACTTTTTGGCATTCAAACATTTTTACAATTTTTGAATTAATTTTCATAATTTGATATTTAAAAAAAAAAAAAAAAATTTGAAAAAAAATTAAATATTTTTCTTCAATGTATTTTTCAATAAATTTCGCTCAGGACATTTTAATAAAATTTTAGAATTTTTTGGTCGATTTTCACAAAATTTTAAGCAATTTTTGTGATTGTTTCATGATATTTATTGACTTTTTGGCATTCAAACATTTTTACAATTTTTGAATTAATTTTCATGATTTGATATTTCTAATTTTTTTTGGACAAATTTCATCGTTTTTTAAGTTTTTCAATTAAATTTCAACGATTTTCGTATTCAAGTAAGTATTTTTTTACCTTTGCTTAAATCTTTTTTTCAAATATTCTACCTTTTTAAATTTTTTTTCTGTCTGTTTGCTCCAGTATGTACTTTTCTCCTTTTTTTATTTACTGTTCGAAAAAATCACATTTCAACCAATTACGTTCACTTCTCACGTTACCTTCAATTACATAATCTCTTACACGTTAATCCCTCTCCCCTCACCCTTAATATGTCTCGTTCTCTGCTTCGTTACAGTTAGAAATTGACACTTTGAAGAGTCTAATTAAGGTATCCAGCTGGTTTTCACATAATACACGGTTCGTACTCGTATTTCAAGGTCTACAAATACCTGACATCCCAATGCGAAATGATTAGCTAAAAAAAAATCTCCAGATTGGCATTTTTTCTAACGAGTTTCCAGGTATATAAATACCTACAAAAGTCCTGTCGGTCATCTCGTTTGATATTTAATACGAAATGGAAAGTAGTCCATAGGAGGAAAAAAAATCGAGCAGATGTTACCCATTGGGGAGACTCGAACGCGGTCAGAGAGACGATATTATATTTATACAGAGGAGGGGGGAAAAAATGATGAAAATTCGCCCCAAATATGGCCCTGTTTGTGTATAGACTCAAAGGTGGTTGGTTATCCGATCTATTGAAATTCCTGGCGAACGTTGAAATGTCAATATACTCGAAATGTGCTCGGCATGACGACCTACGTGTGGGTTTACAGACCCCCAGATTCAGACACACGCGCGTACATGGTAAAAAAAAAATAAATAAAAAGATGAGAGATGGGTCTCTAAGAAGTGTATTGGTGAAGGGAAATAATTCGCTTTAATGATCATTTACAATAAACTATTTGAGAGTTTGCCATTACCTTACGTTAGATTTTTAGGGTATTAAATGTGAAGAAAAAAATTACACAAGAAAAGAAGGATATAGGCGAATGATTTGAGTTTTAATGGTTGAATTATGCTTGCGCGTTCATGTTTTTGTATAAAATAAATTTTCGTCTCAGATATACTGGTTTTTGTATGTGAATTGTGAAAAAGCGTGTATCTGCTATAAAATCGGTTTTATATTGCCGACTCTTTGTACCTGTGCTCGAGGTGCCTAGGGTCGGGCCAATTTTATGCAATAATCTTTTGGGAGGTTGTTATTGTGCTAATGGATTCATCGATGCGGATACTACATCGAAATACTATGCTTCGGATATTTCCATAGGTACACATAGCAACAGCAACACCGAATTTCCAACGTTTAATTGCTATTCAAGTTCATCGAATGGTGAATTTTATCGATAGCTTGGAAACCTTTTCGTATTCATTGGTACTCAAAATTGGCCCTTTTAATGGTGTAATTCGACCGTGTTAAAATGCCTTTATACGAGTTCGATCAAATGTACTGGTATGATTTTTTTTTTTTTTTCTGCTGAGGCTTTCGTTTATTTTACTAATTTATTACTTAAATACATAAAAAATTTCGAGTGTTTTTAGAAGAAAAAAATTTATTAGCTTTGATTTCGTAAGACGATTACGATGTGTTTTTTCACCTTTTCGTAATTAAAGTTTTTTTTTTTTTTTTTTTTTTTTTACTAGGCTGGCGTCATAAGACAGTGGCTTTTTATGGGTTTAGTAGCACGAGGTATTTGTATAGTGGCAATTCACTACTCGAGCTAGATTTTTCATCCGGTCAAATGCGGATAAGATGAGGAAAAATTTGGGTATGCGGGGTACGAGGGGGAGAGGAGGAGGGAATCGCAGTTAATTTATAAGTTTGGTACCTAATGATGAGGCAAGTCGTAGGTGTGCCTTGATAATGCTCTCTGTGTCTCGAATCGAGCATTTATAATTTTCATACGCTCTGTGAGCGACCTCTCCGTTATTCTACATACATATTTGGAGCTAAACCAAATAACATCGAGCAACAGGTACCTTGGATTTGAACATTAAAGCATACAGTACCTTCTCGAGGCTTCACAGAGAGGAAAAAAAATCATCCAGTTAGACAATTACTTGTGTGTTTTTTGCTATCGCGAGGACCCCCCTGCTCTGTACCTGCAGTCTTCAGGTACGTTAGAGTTTTTTTTCACGCTATTTGGAAACTGGATAGGTAATGTGTTTCACTTTTTTCTTTTTTTTTTAGGAAACACTACACAACTAAATGGTATTGTAAAGCGATTTGGGGCTAGGTTGTGTAGAGACTAATCGAAAAGGGCGTCTATTTCTTTGTACCTTGTATTGAAAATTTATAAAAACTCGATTGGATCGTTTTCTTTTCGAGCAAATTCCAATACCAAGTCTCACGAGGAGGTTGGCGATGTAAAATCTAACAATGGATACGTCAACGTTTTCTATTCAAGCGAAAATAAAGAATAGGTAAAAAGGACGCGGACGCGATGCTCGAGACGTGAATCTAGGCTCGAATTGTCAATAGAGAAAATGACCGGAGACTGGTCGAATTGCGAGGGCTGGGGCTGCGAGCAGGAGCAGACTGAATTCTATAGTCGAATCTTCGCAGCCGGTCAACTTGAAAATAAATGACAATTTCCAGCAGACGAGAATTGTACATAAAAATGACAAATCCCCCTAGAACCTTTAAACAGGTAAAAATGTGTTAGCTCGATGTTGGCTTGGCTCTCTTTCTCCGATTTATTTGCAGTTGAGTGTATGTAGACTGTAGTGGTCTTTTTCTACGTATAAATCCGGTCACAGAGTGCAAATATGTTGACCAAAGGAAGATAATATTTGCATTTGGAATACGATACGATTTACTTCCAAATTAGATTTCAGATTTGCAGGGATGGCGAGAGTCAAGTGGGACCCCCGTGCAATAGTTTTGCAGGCTCTTTTTACTCAGATTGGAACTTCCTTTGATCTGAAAAATTTTCAAAACCTACATTTTTCAATTTTACAATTTACAAAAAAAGAGTTTCATTTTTCAAAAAAAAGAATTCAATAACAATTTTTTAAAGTAAAAAATCTTTGTTTTTTTAAGAAGATATCCCTTAATTTTTAGAGAAAAACAAACCTAACCTCAACTTTTTGTTTAAATTAAAATAAAAATGTTCTTGAAGAGAAATTTTTTTCTCTTGTGTTGTAATAAAAAATACTCCTTCGTTAAATGATTGTAAAAAAAAATCTAATTTCTTCAGACGAAGAAATCCCTATAATTAATATTGGAAGTAAAAAATCAACTTGAAAAAAATTATAATTTTTTTGGAGAAAAAAAAACACAATTTTTTGTCACATTTTCATTATTTTTCTTATTATTACATTTTATATTTGAAATTACACCGTTCAATTATTTTTTTAAGAAGAGATCTCTAAGTTTAAGTAAGTAGGTAGGTTTACTTAAATTTTATGGAGTAAAAGAATTCATTTTCTTAAAAAGTAAAAATCTATTGATTCTTATTTTGTTATAGTTTATTTTTTTATTAAAAAAAAATTATCTACTTTTAGAGAAAAAAAAAATGAAAAAAGTCACGAATTTTGTTTCCAAGTTTCTATGAAAAAATAGTCTTTTATTTTTTGGGAGTTTATGCAGAATTTTGTTTTGTTTAGTGAAATATTTTGGGGGGGGGGGGGGGGGTAAAAAATCTCTCAGCCTTATTGAAGAAAAAAATCTCTCACTTATCTATTTGGGAAAAATCCCTAAATTTTTTTACAGTAAAAAATTTTTCAGCAATTTGAAGTGAATAAACTTCTGTTATTTCTTTGAAGAAATTTTTTTTTTAAAGTAGTTAAGTATGAAATCTCTCGATTTTTATTTTTGGAGAAAAAAATCATGATTATTTTTTGGTCATAATCTTTTTTTTAAAAATCAGAATCGTGAGTTTTTTTTATTAAAAAAATCTCATAATTTTTTTAGAGAAAAAATCCTAAATTTTTCAATTTTGTGTAGGTAGGAAAAAACTTCTTAGTTTTTTGAAGAAGAATTAATTATTTTTCGTCTTATCCATTAAAAAATTAAGAATTAAAAAATAAAAGAAATCTGTATTTTTGAAATTTATTTTTAGAGAAAAAAAATCGTCCTCTTTATTTTTTAAAAGAATCTTCTCGTTTTTTTTTTTTTTTTTTTTTTTTTATAAAAAATCTTCAAACTTTATTGGAGAAGAAAAAAAATCACAATTTTTTAAAGAATAAATAATGTTAAAAATTGTTTTGGAGTAAAAATCCCTCAATTTTTATGCAAAAAAATCTGTTTCCCTTTTCTTTTCTTTTTTTTTTGATCAAGGAATCTTTTACTTTTAAAAAAAATATATCAAGTTTTGGTCTCAATTTGTGGGGCATACGAATTATTTTTTTGAAGATTTTTTCTCAGAAAAAGTAATTAATATAAAAATCTCTTGGCCAGGCCCTAGGAAAAATTCGGTTTTTTTTTACCTTCCTCTCTCCGTCGCTGTAGATTTGGAACATATTATGACTTTTACGACGTGCCCTGCTCGAAAATGACTATCGACAATATGGAAAAAAGATTGATACTGGGGAGTAAACAGGACAACAAGATGAGAAACAAGGCACGAAAACGATATGCAGATTTTAATAAAAATATGCTTCACGTTTTACACCCACACTCGCCCACACATCCATCCAAAAAAAGGGGTGGTTAAATTTTCATATTTATACTCTCACATCACGAGGGGTTGATGGGTAAATTCTTCGAAACCCATCAATATGATCGATTCTCCTGGTAAGATTATAAATCTCCTTTGGTACTTTCGTATAGCTTTGGCAGTTTAAAAAGTTGGCACAACGTTGTGATAGTTTAGATAGCGAGCAACCCTCTATTTTCAGGCCCGACCTTGGATATCGAACCGAACGTACAAATCTTTAATGATTTTCAAAAAGTCGGCTTATAATTAAATTCGCTTATCTTGGTCGATTCCAATTCCTCTGCTGCACATTTCACCCACGAACCATTAATCTAAACATCCCTTTTTTCTCCGAAACAACGATGCCTTTGCAGCTCACACCAAAGGGAAAAGTCTAACCAGCTATTAAACTGATAAGTACCAAACGGGACCAAATCAACGCCTCCTTTTTTCCCTTCGCTCTCGCCGCCACTGCTCGGCGCTCACCTGAGCTGAGATACGAGCGAGGGAATTAATTTCGAAAAATGCCGCAGACCGGCTGTCCATCGCGCCGCACCCCCTATGAAGGCTCGATGAAAAGCCACAGTATTGTATGTCCGCTGTTGGATACTGTAGAAACAATAGTGTCTAGAAATTGATGTTGGCTTCGCCTCTCGATACCTATTGTTATAAGAAACGGTGATGAGCGTACAAGACTATAGTACCTGTATTGAGGATATTACGAGCTCTCGGTCAGGGATGATTTATATATAACACGCAGATAAAATAGTGGTTCTCAAGATACCGCGGTATGATGTGATTCTAGAGAGATATCGCGTACATAAGTCGGTTGAGGATGTCACAGAGAGGAAATACCTACTACGAGAGGATGCTGGTTGACGTACTTCCTCTTCGCAGATACACGACACGACGAGAAGAATGTATTGTTTGCCTATTTCAGAGCATATTTTGCAAATTAGATTTACTTATCTTGGCTTACACGGTTTTTGTTCGACGTATCCGAGGAGCTACAGGGTGAATAATGACGTTAATAAAGATTTCAACCCTGAATCCCACGTATACCGATGGTTTGCGGTCGTGAATTTTCCGAGTGGAAATTGATACGAGGTGTGTAGGTGTTTTGGAAAAGCGAGGATTATGGCGTGAAGGAAAAAATTGCCAAGGTCGAAGAGCTATTTATGGATGTTGTGAGCGAAAGTTTATTCTCGAGGGTTTTTTTTTGCCGAATTTTAGTCGAGAAATCTTCCTGGATTTTTTTTATAAATTTATTTGACCTAGTAGATTATTTTTATTCGAGAGAGTTTTATTTAAGTAATTTCCAAGAATTTTTTTTCTGAAAGCTTGAGTTTAATTTTTCAATTTTAATCTCTAAATTTTTTCTATAAATAGTTAGGGCCAACTTTATTCTTTAAAAAAAAAGAGATTTTGTTTGAAGTTTTAAAAATATTTTCCCAAGAAATCTTGTTTTACAAGTATACGTATGTGAAAGTTTTTCTTCGGAAGAAAAAAAATACTTTCAATACCGAGGTGAGACATTTTTCTTCGATTTTTTCTGTTGGAAATTTTTGAATTTTGTTTGAACTTTTTTCCAAATGGATTTTTTGCAATGTTTCCTTCTAAAAAAAATTACAAAAAGTTCTGGAATAAATAATTTGGTTTTCATCAATTTTTTTCTAAAAAACTTCAAGTTATGAGGAATTTTTGAAGAAGTTTTGCTTCAATCTTTTGCGATTAAAATTTTCTTGGAATGAAAAAAACAGAAAAATGAATTAGCACCAACATAATATTACGACAAAATATTTAGTCGATCAAAATTTCTCAATAAATCTCCTGGAATGAATTTCCAGAGAAAAGAAACATTCTTCCCTCGAGAAAAATGTTGACTAAAAACTTTTCGAAAAAATTCATTCAACAACAATAACAGCAACTGAAAAAGTTCTCTTGCAAAAAATTTCAAAACGAAATTTCATTAAAAATTCCACAGATTTTTTTTTTTTGGAAAAACATAAGAAAAGAGAATACACCTTTTTTTGTTATGAAAATTAATAAATAATAATAAAATGAGCACAAAGATCTCAAGTCTTGTTGAAAAAAATTTTGCAAAACAAAAATTTTCAGAAAAATTCTGACTGAAATTTTTTTATCAAAAATTCTTATTAAGGAAGATTTTTCTGTGAAATAATTCAATTGGGGAGGGGGGAGTAAAAAAACAATTTTACTTTTGAAAAAAAAAACAACTGAAAAAGTTCATTCGGATGGAGGGGGGTAAAATACCATTCAACTTTCTAAAGACTTTTAAGGAGAAAAAATTTTCGTAAATTTTTTTTGAAGGAAACACTGCAAGAAATCCATTTGAAATAAACAGTGATGCAAGCATCACGAACTTTCCGAATCAAAAAGTATTTTAAAAAATATTAACAAAAAAATATTTGTAAAAAAATCGGTCATCGAATATTATGTAAAAAAAATTGATTATCGAATATTTGTGAAAAAATCGACTATAAAATATTTTTTGTATTTAAAACGTCAGCAATTACACTGAAAAACGTTAAACATGACACAAAAATATTCGGCAAAATCACACTTGCTCCATTATTATTAATCGTGAAAAAATATCATGATGATGTAAACAAAACAACCATTCGAATACCCGTACATCTTATCATGAATAAGACAAAAATGCGAAGCATTGCGCAATGCGCATGTTAAGGAAAGGAGAGGAAACCGGTACACCCGCGGACATGTCCGGATATAGATAAACACTTGAACCGTTCCCTTTATCGACATCTAAAACGCGACAAATGTGAAACTCGACGATCTTTCGCATAAATCGCTCGTAAATTTTTTTCTATTCAACGTAAAGGCCCCAAATTCTTGCGTAGCCTTCGCTTATATAAACCACTACTCATCGCCGAATTTCAACGAGATATCTCAATTAGGGCGGTTGGAATCGTGTTAACAAATTTTTCGCAAAAAACGCTCGTAAAATTTTTTCTATTCAACGTAAAGGCCCCAAATTCTTGCGTAGCCTTCGTTTATATAAACCACTTCTCATCGCCGAATTTCAACGAGATATCTCAATTAGGGCGATTAGAATCGTGTTAACAAATTTTTCTGCACACACACACATACACACACACACACACACACACACATACATACGGAACATCATCTGGAAATTGTTGAAAACAAATTTGTACGAAGTCAAAATTTGTCTAAGTGCAATATTCGTGAAAACGCATTTCGCACCGAAAACAATACTTTCCTTACAACGCTACGCGCTGTTCGGAAAGTAAAAAAGACGCAGATTTTAAAATATTTCTCTGAAAAAATTTGAGCAAAAAACTCTTGTTGAGAATTTTTTTCCCAAAACAAAAATTATTTAAAAAATGCTGTCTAAACATCTGATAAAAAAATTTTATTGAAAAAAACCTCGCAAAAAAAATACCGTAAATGGGGGCTACTTTGAACACTCGTGTTTTAACGCTTTCACGCCCTTTGAGGGTAAATCTATGAACGGTTACCCTGCTTTTTGTTAACACCCCACTTCTAGACACCTGAATGAACACTTCTATTCAGTAATCTGCAATTTCTATCTGCTGTTGGTGGAAATGTGAATTATTTAAATTTGTCGTGGAAATATCGTTAAAATTAACAGCTGCGCGAACTTTATTCTATAAAATTCAATTTCAATTTTTCGAAGAAAATGATTTTTTCAATACACTTGGGTATCTCTCCAGCTTCTAATTTCATAGGTTTCGATTTTTTAGGATGCATTTATCATCCTATAAAAAGTGAAATTTGTTATGGGGCTACTTTGAACACGTTGAACAAAAAACCATAAGTTCAGTAATTTGAATCGTACAAGTTGTTTTTATATAATATTTTGTTTTCAGTTCTACACTGGTACGAAAGTACAAAAAAAAAAAATTTTCTCAAACTTATTGCAAGTATATTAACATAAAGTCCTCAAAAACCCTAAATTTCATATTTTATTGAAAAGGTGGCTCCAAAGTAGGTAAAAATGTAGCTATTTCGATGAAATTTGATATTTAGGGTCCTTGAGCACACTTTAATTGATTTATAAAGACTTCAAATTTCTTACCTTGGAAAAAGAGCAATGTTCAAAACCGTTTATCTATGATCAGTGTAGCCACAGCAACAGAGGAAAATATACCCCAAAGTGTTTAAAGTAGCCCCCCCCCCCCATTTACGGTATTTTATCATATGAAAAAGCTCGAAATTTTAAAAAAAATAATCGAATTAAGAATAAAATTATGAAAATTGACCAAAAAAAAACCGCTAAAAATTCTCTAAAAACAGCAAATTCTTCAAAATTTAACAAAAAACGTGGAAAAACTGTTGAAAATTTTCAATAATTAATCAAAATTTCTCAAAATTTTAATCTCTTAAAATCAGTAAAAATCTTGCAATTCCTCTCCCCTCTTTCACTCCGATAACATTGAGAACTATACAAGAAAAATTATTTACTTATTCAAATAAGTTACTTTGAAATTTAAGTTGTTTTTTTTGTTTTTTTTTTGAAATGAAACGATTCCTGATTCTATTAATTTTCTGCAAAATCACCTGCTCTGCGAATTTTTCAATTTACTAATCACCAAATCGTAGAAAAATTTCAAATTACTGCATTAATTTCCAAGAATTCCACTTCTACCTCTCTCTGCATCATCTATTCGATCACGTCTTTAAAAATAGTCGCTTCTTAGTGCATAGGAAAACTCCTCGATAAATTCTAGTCGACCTCGAATTACGACGAAAAATTCAACGTATGCAAATCGTCCGATGAATCATAATCGAAAAGCATGAAAAAAATTTCATCAACCACCTGTTCGAGCCACGTACGTCGTGCATGGTACAAACGTACAGAAGAATATATTGCATTTATGCAAAAAATCCCCTATCGCATGACCAATGCTCGTTTCTAATTCGAAATATTTGCATTTGCGAAAATATAAGTACTCCAAGTTATAAAAATAAAAAGGAGAAACATTGCGTACATTACGTACATTCTCTTTCTACAAGTCTCTCTTGACGAGTCTCGAATCACCGCCATCGCCAATTAAATCTCAATCACGCGGAATACGTCGATTGTGGCAATCCGCAGGCGTAAAAAAATTCCAATACTTTACACCCGATGATTCAGCATTTTTTCGAGCTCGGCTGGCATCATCGCCACCGTGATAAATATTTACATCACTTACGCGCGTCGTGGTCGCGTATAATGGCCTTGCTTGATCAATCATCGAGAACACTTATAGCCGGTTACTTACCTATAACAAAAAAAAAAGAATAAAATTATTACATTTGAATTTGACGAATTCATTCGATATATATTTATACGTATTTGACATTCTTTCGATTCATACAATACGTAAATTGTTAAACAAACTCGAACACGCAAGGTACATAATAGCATCGTGTATGTATGTATAAAGAGGAGAGAAAAAACCACAATAAAAAAAAAACAGGAGGAAAAAAAATCACTACGAAAAATATCGTATTGCAGAACACAACAAATGCGGGTTAGAGAGACTGGTTCCATTGGAAGATACTCGTATTTTTTACGTTTATTATCGTCTCACACATCTCTGTCGAGTGTACTCATCATCGTCGTCGTAATTCACCCGCATACTACAAACGAATGGAAATTTTTTTAGAAATTCGATCCTCGCTCGGGTTCGTTGCATAAACCTTTAAAAATAAAAAAAAAGACCTAGAAGCGAAATGCCTTTGCTTTGGTTTTTTGATTGACTGAACACGTCATGATAAGCTGGCGGTTTACGAGGAAATATTTTCCACGAACGTCTCTGGCTCTCTCTGTTTGGTAATAAAATATCTCGATTTTGCTACACCATCGCATCGGTTCGTTCTTTTTCGAAAATTAAAGCGGATCGATTAAAATGAAAATTTTATTATCATAATCGATGATGCGGTATATGGTAAAAGACAGAAAAACCACAGGAAAGGTAGGAGAGCTAGGAGGCCACCCATGAACCTTGTTTAGGAAATTCGATACATACTAAAAAGGCAAAGCACACGAGTCATTTGGGCCTAAAATAATCGTAATATTCGCATGTCAACGGCACGTATACGGTCTGCCGGACCGGGCAACGTCAACTTTACGACGTACAATCGTCCATCGGCACTTGGCCCATATATAAAAAATCAAACAACCGAGTAATCATGCAAATAAGTACTTTGGTCGTCAAAACGCAACAATTAACAAAGCCTATTAATTAACCCGTGACAAACATCCCCTTGGCACGCGATCGCTCGATTTATCAGAATGGCCAGTTCGAACAACGGACCGAGCCATGTACCGGTTTTGGAGTCGAAGTTATGCCGGAGATCTGAAAGTTTGTGGGGAATTCCAAAAATCTGTAGGAAATTCCAGCTTACTAGTCAAAAATGTAAAAAAAATAATTTTTGAATTATACGATGTTAGTAGATCTTAGAAACATTGCAAAAATAATCACAAGAAAAAAATTCTAGAAATATCAAAAATGATCAAATTCTATAAAAATTGAGCAAACATAATTAAGTAGATAGTATTCCCCCCCCCCCCCCCAAAAAAAATTGCTGCCTCTGTAGCCAAAATTTTTCAGAAAAATTCTAAAATTAATTTATTTTAAGCCTTTAAACCCCATCAAAATGAAAATTATAACTTTAAAAAAATTTCCAAATTGAAATAAAAGTTCAAAAATTTTGAAAATTATAATTTAGGTATGCTACGAAAAGTGAAAAATCTATAAGTTGATTTGAGTTTACCCTCCCCCTCCCTTCTCTTTATAGAACAAAAAATACGAAACCTAAAATTTTGATAAAATGCTGATTTCGAAATAAATTTTGACCTTTTAAAAATCATCCAAAAATGAACAATATTTAATTCGTGACTTTTGATCAAAATTTATATAATAATTATTTATTTTCTAGTAATTATTTGGTGATTTTTTTTTTCCTTCAAAATAGTAAAATCATAACAATTTTTCAAATTGAACAAAGAATTCATTTTTAAAAAATATATGAAGGATGTGATCGATCTGGCTATAACAATGACCTTTTCCACCTTCTTCAGCTGTATCTGACCCCCTTCCTAATAAAGCTTGAATATTTTCAACCATTTTTCGAGAATATAGAAAAACACACACAAATTGAAGAATATTTTAAAACAAAGAAAAATCATATTTTTAAAACTAAAATAATTAAAAAATCACTTTGGAGCGAATTCCCTTCTACAAAAGGAGCAAAATTATAAAAAAAATTTAAATTGTAATTAAGTACGCTGCAATTTTTTTTTTAAATTGGTAAATTTATTTTAGTTTACCCTCCTTTTCCCTCCTGTTTTTTTAAACCCCCAAAAAAACATCAGAACTAAAATTTTGAAATAATTTTTAATATTAGGTAATTTTGGAATGTAAGAAATTATCCAAAACAACAATATTTTATTCGTCACTTCTGAATTCAACTTTAGGCTTTTCCTTTTTTTTTTTTTTTTTGGAATGATAAAATGTTTACATTCTTTTCTTTTTTCAAATTGAGCAAAAAAATAAGTATTTTTGAAAAATCAGAGCTCTTATAAATCTTCTTGAGGTACTCCCTTTTTTTCCTATCCTGTTTAGCTGCTCTCCATCAACCAACCTAACAATAACGACTGAGCTTTATTTTTTATTTTTTATTTTTTTTTTGAAGATTTCATGAAAAAAAACAACACAAAAAATTGACGAAATCCTATTTTTAAATACCAAACATTTCAACAAAAATTTTTTTGAAGTAAATGAACAAAAAATGAATATATGTGGCTTTTGAATCAAAATCAAGACCTTTTGCTGGTCATTTCTTTTCGAAATAACGAAATTATTGAAGATTTTACAAGAAAATAGTGATAAAAAAAGTAATGGAGAAAATTCTACCAGAAAAATATTTTTCTTAAGAATTTTTATTTTTTAATTATCAGACTTGGTTTATCATCTTATTTGCTTTTCCAGTCACAATTTGTCTAAGAAAAAGTTAAAAATTCATAAATTTGTGAACTTGAAAAAATTTGGCCACAACAAAAAAATAATGAAAATTTTAAAAATCATAATTTTTATCACATATAAAGAGTAAAAAAAAAAAAAAAAAAAAAAAAACCACGCTAAGTAGATTTCTCGAGAGTTTCCCCCCTTTTCCTCTTTTTTTCTAGACAAAAAATAATTCAAGAAGTAAGAACTTGAAATTTTGAAAATTGTCAACTTCAAAGTAAATTTTGTTATTTTAAAAATCCGCTAAAAATTAACAAAGTTTTATTCGTCACTTATGAATCAAAATTAAGAATTTTTGCGGTCATTTTTCCCAAAATCGACAGCTTTCAACATTTTCAAAACTGACAAAAAATTTCAAACGTTAAAATTATGACGAGTCTGATGCATCGGCTCAGGTCAATGGCCTTCTCTCAATATTCGTCAGTTATTTCTGATATGAAACCCCAAAATGTAAAATCAAGTTTTTCTTTTTTCGAAAATTTTACGAGAAGACGAAAAAAATACATTTTAGAAAAGTGAAAAAAAATTGAAATTTATGACAAAATCTCATCTTAATAGGGGAAAAATTACAAAAATATTCTTAAGTGAAATTAAAAAGGGAACTATCAATCAGACTGGATTCATCATCTTATTTTTTATTTCCGATCTAAATTTGCCAAAGAAATCCCAAAATTGATTCATTGGTAATTAGGTATCCAATTGACAAAAAAAAAAAAATCAATATTTTTTTTAGTTTACTCCTTCTCTTTTCTTCATTTTCAAAAAAAAAAAATCTTCAATTCTGACATTTTGAAAAATATTAATTTTTTCAATTTTAAAAATTACCAAAAAATAAATAATATTTTATTCCTAATTTTTGAATGAAAATTGAGATTTTTCAAGCCATTTTTTTTTTTACAAAATCAGCTTCTTCTTTCAAAGTTTTCAAATTTGATAAAAAAATTTAAATTCCTAAAATAAATATAAAACATGTTCAAAATTTTCCTCAAACAAATCATTCAAAAATCCATACTTAGGTACAAATTCCAAAAAAATTCTCCCTTTCGAATCAAAAATTCACAATTTTCGTCCATTCCACATTTTTTATCACTCGCAATTCAAACTTGGCATTCAAATACCGGTGCACGCTATCTTGGTTAAGTACATCAAACACCGTTAAATTTCTGTACAATAATTTGCATACTTAATGCGCCGGCTACACGTTGGTTCGCCACGCGGAGACCTAAACGTTCGTATAAACCAATGTCGATTTTAATTCGTGCGATTGCGCCGCGTCGCTGTCGTATTCGGTCTTCTTTGGTCGACTACATTCGTTAACGAGTTTCAAATTACCAGATCGATTTTCTCACTTTTTTCACTCGACAAAGGAGCGATGCTTTAAAAGATAATCTATTGCCCTAGCGGAGACAAAATCGACGTTTGACATCGATTCGATAGGAAAAGAAGAAAAAAACAACATGCTTTTATATTATATACCTACGAAAGATGACATCGACTTGGTACTTTGGTAAAGTTAACGACATCGACGACGTCGACATCGCAGCTCGCAGCGATTATCATTTATTAGTTCCGCTTTGGCTTCGTTTTTTTTCCTTTTATTTTCCTAACAAAATTAACCAAATAGTACTTCCTGTGTTTATACTGTTAAAAATGAAATATACGATATCGGCGATACCGAAGCGATGGAAAAAATAAACGGGCTACGCGATGGAGGAAAAACAGTTGCTTTAATGACGACCGTTATCGCAGCGCACAAAGGCAAAAACAAAGCTAAAAAGGTAAACAATGACATGGTTCGCCATTGTCTAAACGTACCCGCGATTATTATACTTTTCGCTACGATAATTATGTGCGGCCATGTTGCCTATTCTAGGTACACGTTTACCTCTTTTGCGTATTAAAATCCACCTCAGCACTCGCAGAGTGGCATCTCGAAGGAGAAAAAAATCCACTATATCGATATTCGATACTGGAAAAAAAGACATTTTTATTATACGAGTTGAAATTATTATTTTATAAACGGCCATGTGATTTTTTTTTTTTTTTTGATTAATCAGCGTCCGCATCGAGTTCGAAAGCTATCATCGATTTTTGCGTTTACACAGTGAATCATGCACGACCGAGTAGTGTTTACACTGGTTGGACCCGCTTAATTGGCGCGAATTAGAATCGTTATTATAGAGATTTATCGCTTAGTCGTCTATTTACTCTCCAAGACCAGATTCAATGACCTTTAAAAGTCTCGATTTTTTTTACTTAAAAAAAACTAACGAGTATTAATTTTAGTATTTTTTTCATCTCTCTCTCTCTCTCTCTGTCTCTAGAGCAATCATCGTTCGATTAAAATAATCGATATTAGATATTTCGATAAATTAAAACTACTCGAACCGATTACGAGAGGTTTTTTCCAATCGATCGCGTAGGTTGCTTCAAGAGTATAAATCTCCTCTGCCTCTGGTCTAATAACTTCTTCTTCGAAATTTATTTACACATCGTACCTACAGATGACTAAACATCAGCTCTTACGAGATGTTTCTTCACAACAACCAAAATTGAGATGAATTAAGAGGAGAGCACATTGCATAAGATAACATCCGCATGCCTTGGTGACGTCTTCACACAAGGTGTTCTTACTTCTTAAGAAGAAAATAAAATTCGTAGAATTTTTTTCACCACGCTGTAGATATTGTTTACGCAGAAAGAACGGTATTGTAGATTTTTTCGCATTCTCAGACTCGATTTTTTTCCACCGGAATTGACATCTTTATTTTAATTTATTTGAATAATGATTCTAAAGAGCTCGTGCTGCAGAACAAATGACCATTTTGCACACACGTGTTTACGGTTGTTTGCTCTTAAAACCACTGAATCATGTACACGACATGAATTCTTTATAGGTTTCCTCCTATCATTGGTCAATTTCATTTCGAGCCGATGTGGAAAATTAATGAATTTTCGAAGATGAAATAAAATAAAGGAGGAAATGGCCAAAATGTGAAACGTAATGGTTTTTTGTTCTAGTTCTTATTCTTTGGTTTTTATTGTCTTTCGGTTCTTGAAATTTCCAATGACGTGAGGTTTTGCTGAGGCATTTGGGTGCATTTGATTTTTTCTATACTCGAGATGAACATGGAAGCACGTTCTAGTGAGGTGGGAGGGGGAGATATACCAGGATGTTTAACAAGATTATCAGAAAACGAGCCTATAACAGGATTTTATGCATGATTTATACGAATAGAAGTTTTTCAACTTATTTACTGACCCCCCCCCCCCCCAAAAAAAAGTACAGAAATGAACATTTAGATGATTGAAATTTTCAAAATGACTGAAAATTAAAAATTAAAAAAATTAGAAACCAAAAGTACTTGAAAGTCAAAAAATTCTGTATTCAATAATTTAATTAGGAAAAGACAGAAAATCAAAAAATCAAAAATAGATAAGAATTGGCTTGAAAAATTAAAAATTAAAATAAATTGAAATAATAATATTTAAAATTTGAAAAAAAATAGAGAAAAAATTGAAGAAAAAAAACGAAAAAATTAAGATTAAATAAAACTAAACATCCAGAAAAAATGATGAAATATACTGAAACCAAATTAAAAACTGGAAAAATCGTCAAGTGAAAAAAAATTAAAAAATCGAAAAAAATTAGAACAAGTAAAATGAAAAAAATAAACCAAAAAAACGATGAAAATGATAGAAATTCTGAAATGAAAAAATTGAAATTAAATTTAAAAAAGAAAAAAAAAATCGAAAAAAGAAGTGAAAAATTGGAGGAAAAGAAGTTTAAAATGAAAGAAATTGTGAAATGGAAAAATATAATGTGCAATTCGAAACGATTAAATTGAAATAGGTAAAAATTTGAAAAAAATTGAATAACCTCGCAATTTAAAGTTTGAGGAAAAATTATGAAAAAATTGAAAGTAACTAGATTACAAATATCTCAAAACTGAAGGGGGCGATTGAGCTGAAATTTGGCTCACTCCAAAAGGAAATCCCTCACGTCAGACCTCAGAATCAAATTTTCAGCTGTCGAAATTCATTTTTAGATTTTTGGAGAATTTTGAAAATGGTGAAAATATACATATTGGTAAATCATTTTTTTACAAAAGTTGTGAATTTCTAGATAAAATTCTGAAAATCGATTTGTATACTGAAGTCGACCCCCCCCCCCTCCACCGAGTCGATTGCGACCATTCTCGAAGTGGTTTAGAAACTCCAGCAAAAATTATTTACAATTTTTGTAAAAAAAAAAAAAAAAAAAAAACACTAATGGGCTATTTTTGTCATTTTCAAAAACTCGACAAAAATCGAAAAATCAACTTCAACGGTTCAAAATTTAATTCTGAGGCCTGGGTAAAATGCTCTTTCAGTGAGTCAAATTTCAGCTCAATCAGAGTTTACGAGTGGCCAAGTAAGGTTCACTTGTCACGTTGTCAGCCACATCTTCTGATTCTTCGAAGTTATTAGAACAATCAAAAAAATTTTTTCACATTATTCAATTTGATCTTTTTCGAATCTCATAGATTCAAAAAATCCAGCTTCAAACTAATTATTTTCCAACTTATCGATCAAAAAAAAATCTTCATCACGATGTAAGTATTTAATTTTTAAATTCCAACGAACCCCTCCTCCCATCATTTTACACCTAACAAAAGGGTTAGTCAAAATAAACACATTATCAATTCTAACCCTTGGCCCTTCACCGTGTTTAGCTTCGACATCGATAGTATCAATCCCTCCATTCTGTCACATTTGTCGAATAATTACACGACCGCCATCACGACCGCTGCCTTTACACAATACAACCTAGTACACGACTCAACCGACCTCTACACAGGCAAAGTAATTTCTCACAAATTAGACAACATACACACACGCGTCGTTCCTTTGATGGGTTTTGTTTACTCGTCAAAATACGCATATGCTGAATAGGCAAAGACGCGTGCAGCAGGCGACAGAAAACAGAATAGGGAAATAAAATAAAAAGGGGCACCTCGGTACGTAATATACGGTCTAGCTCCGCATCAATTTTTCAAATAAGCCTGCTAACTTCGTGCCGAGGTTTATATAATTTAACAATAATTTACATATCCGGCGAACTGCGAGCAAAAATAAAGTAAAAAATGTAAACAATTTTTTTTACTTTAGATAAAACGACACGAGACGACGTCGACGGACGACAAATACGGTAAGAAAACTTATTTAAATATGCAAAGTCGGCGAACTGGCGAAGGCGTCTAAGGCACATACTCTCTCACACGATCGTCGCATTAAACACGCACACACGTAGGCATTTCCTCGAGAAAAAAAAATACCTACCAATCTAACAAGACTTCTAGTGCTGTCGAAAAATCAAACCATATTTGAATTTTTCAAGACTAGCTCCTAGTTTGCACTGCGGAGGTTGTGACTTGTGACTGAGCTGAATTTCTACAAGTCCAAAACTATAGAAACGCCTAATATGCGAAATTAGAGGGGATGGGAGGGTCCAATAAAAATTTTTATAATAACCAAAATTATTTCTGGGATCTTAATCTACAACTTTTATTTGAAAAATTTTTCAATTCAACCCTTACTTCCCCCAATTTTCAATAATGAGTATCCATGTATCAATATGAAAAATTAGAGGAGGGAGGGTTCGAATTGAAAAAATGTTCAAACAAAAATTGTAGATTAAGATTCTAGAAATAATTTTGTTTATCATAAAAATTTCGATTTCACCCTTCCTTGGCCCTCTAACTTTGCATATTAGTACAAAAACGCTCAATATTGAAAAATGGGAGGGAGGGAGGGATTGAATTAAAAAAATTTTCAAACAAAAGTTGTAGATTAAGATCCTAGAAATAATTTTGATTATTATAAGAATTTCGATTGAACCCTCCCCTCCCCTCTAATTTTGCATATTAGTACAAAAACACTCATTATATTGAAAAATGGAAGGGAGGGAGGGGTCGAATTAAAAAAAATTTCAAACAAAAGTTATAGATCAAGACCCTAAAAATAAGTTTGGTTATTATAAAAATTTCGATTGGACCCTTCCCTCTCCTCTAATTTCGCATATTAGGCGTTTATATAGTTTTGGACTTGAAAAAATTCAGCTCAATCCCAAATAAGATGAATTATTCTCGTCTTGAAAATTCATTTATTATATGAACCAGATTGAAAATAAAAACATTTACAAAGCCATGAAAAAAGGCGCCAAAAAAGTCGACTAGCTCAATTATAAAAAAAATCAACTTTGTAGCCGAATCGATAAAAAAAATAATAACATCGCCTAAATCCCAAACCCGATTATCGTCTATCCACCCCTTTTTACCTTTATATACTTATGTAATATTGTGTGGCGTTTTTCTTATTTTCTTTATTACCACATCATCATTATCACACACAGCTCTAAAGGGTCTCTCTCTCTACACCAAGGTGCGGTATTTTTTCCTCTTCCACCTTTTTTTTTTCTTCTCCGGTATATTACAAGGATAAAGACTTCATCACACGATTACCTTTTACATTAGCTCGGTCTGGAGAATTGGAAATAAAACCCCGGAGCGTTACACCCACTTGACGAATAACTCACGATTTCGATCATTTTTTTCACCCTTAGTGCTATCTTCAAAGAGACTCGCGAGTCGATTAAACAAAACCTACCCTTATCACGCCGTAGCCATGTTCACCTGTATAAAAGATTCGTGTTCCTTTGTTACCTTTTTTTATTCGCATGCCTACGGTAAAAGTCAATTTTACGCAAAGGTACTGGCCTCATTTATTATGATTTATCGTATTCAAAGGGCGGATACTCGTACACGAGCTAATAAAATAGCGTAGCAGACTCGAAACCGACAGAAAAATCTCGCGACTGGTTAAATGGAATTTCGATTAACGAACTCCACATCGAAGCTTTGACAATGACTCGAACTCGAGTACTCCTCGTCCATATCTTTGGACAAGGCCTATAGAAAATGAGCCAAGCACCGAGCCAATGTCTCTACCGACCAAACTACTTTCATAGATCTAAATCACCGCTCGACTCGCTGCTTGCTGCACAACGCACGTGCTACTTACGGATTAAATTAAATAAACATTTAATTGTACTTTTCTGCGTGACATGCGAAAAAAAAAACCCTACCGAGGTATTCAAAAGAGTAGAAAAAAATCAAATACGAATCACGATTCGAAAACGATTACGAAACTGCTCTATATTATAAAAAGTGTAAACCGATTCCGTGTTCGTATATTCCGCCCATGCACAATACGTACGTTGTCCTGGCACAATAAAGAATACAAATTACATTACATGTCTCGCTATATGGATATGATTTATATCAATATGCTAATTTTCACCAACACAACAACAAACGACCCAGCCAAAATTAATTTAATAAAAAAAATATTAAATGAGAGAAAAATCAAAAATTGAAAAATCTCGAAAATGTAAAAATAATAGAATAGAAAAAATTGGAAAATTGAAAAAAATTGAAGTTGAATCAAAAATAATTTGAACACTGAAAAAAATGAAAATAAAATTAGAATTTGAAAAAAATTAAAAATTGAAAAAATTGAGTCAAAGATCATTAAGAATTTAATAATAAAAAAAAAATTAAAAATTGAATAACTTTGACAATTGAAAAAATTGACGTTGGATTAGAAATTGATAGGAAATTGAAGAAAATTCAAATTTAAATCAAATTGGGGGAATGAAGAAAATTTTAAATGAAGAACAGTAAAAATTGAATAAGTTGAGAAATTAAATTGTGATAAAAAATCACTGAAGTCTAAAAAAAACTTGATTGGAAAAATTTTTAATTTAAAAAATTGAAGAAAAATTGGAATTAATTAAAAATAAGCAAAAATTTTTGAAAAAACTGAAGATGAATCAAGAATGAATAAAAAATTGAAAAAATTCAAACTGCAAAATGAAGAAAATTGAGCTTAAGAATAAAAATGAAGAATTAAAAAATTTAATTTTAAATAAAAAGTATTGAAAATTTACAAAATCTAAAATTGAAAAAGTGAAGGTAGAAAGCTGAAGAAAATTCAAATCAAATTATAGCATGGAAAAAAGTAACGACTGAAGAAAATTGAGCTTAATATCACTAAAAATTGAAAAAAAAACGAAGTTGAATTTAAAATAAATAGAAAATCGAAGAAAATTCAAATAAAATTGGAGGTTGGAAGAAATCAACAATTAAATTGAAGACCACTAAAACTAGAAAAAAATGAGGAAAATAAACTTTAATAAAAAATCGCTGAAAACCAAAAAAAATTACTTGACTGGAAGAATTTTCAATTTGAAAAATTTTTTAAAAAATCGAAAATTGACAAATTAAAAAATTTGAAGTTGCATAAGTATAAAATAAACTGAAAGTTTAACGAAAATGACAATTCATTGGGAAAAATTGAGATTAAAGAGAAAATAACTTGAAATTGAAAAATTGCAACAAAAAAAAAATATAAGTTACTAGATAACTATACGACCTAACTGAAAAATTAAAAAAAAAAAATTGCTTAAAAAAATGAGAAAAAAAATAAACAGAGATATGACTTGAAATAGAAAAATTGTGAAAAAATGAATTCAAATCAAAATGTATGAATTCCGAAAATTAGAAAAAAATTGAAGTTGAATCATGAATAAATTGAAAATTGAAGAAAATTAAAATAAAATTGGAGGTTGGAAAAAAATTAACGATGAAAAAATAATGAACAGAGAAGATCATTCAAAAAATGAAAAAATGAAAAAAAAAAAACTTAAATAAAAAATCAACCATAATTTTAAAAAATCAAAAATTTAGGAAAATTAAAGTTCGAATAAAATGGGAGATTCAAAATTTTTTTTAAAAATTGAACCGAATTTTTTAATATAAAAAAAATCAGTGAATACCCTACTGAAAAAAAATACTTAAACACACTGATTGGGAGAATTTTTGATTGAAAAAATCGAAAACTGAAGGATTGTAAAAATTAAATTAAATTAAAAATGACTTAAAATTAGGGAAATTTTGAAGAAAAAAAATTAATGTGTAATTTAAAAGATAAAAAGAAAAATCACGAATCAAAAATTAAAATTTTTTTTTATTAAAATAGAAAAATTGTGAAAAAAAAATTAATTAAAAATCACTGAAAATTGAAGGAAAATTTGAAAATAATTGGAAAAACCTTAAATGAATAAATCTGGAAAAATTGAAAAAAATTGCAGATGAATAAGAAATCAATTGAAATTCGAAAGTACTGAAAAAAAAAATGATTAAAAATTACTGTAAATTGAGAACGAAAAATTTATAAAAAATTGACGAAATTCAGTCTGAACAAAATCAGTCTTATTGTGACACGAAACACGAGAAATATGTATACCCCCTCCCCCCACCACCACATCTTATACCCTTTAGTAAAAAAATGAGTGAATTTTGCATTCTGAAAAATCATTTAAAAATCAAATACGAATCACGATTCGAAATCGATTACGAAACTGCTCTATATAATAATAATATTGTAAACCGATTCCATGTTCATTGTACATACCATCCGCCCATACACAATACGTTGGTCTGGCACAATAAAGAACACAAATTACATTACGTACTGTCTCGTACAATATGATTTATACTAATATGTTAATTTTCACCAACACGACAACAACAACAACAACCACCACCACCCAGCCAAGATGAATTTAAAGTGAAATTATTAAAAGTTGACTGTAAAATACGAGCAGCCAATGCCACACACACACGATTGCATATTTCTCTATTGTTCAGATCTGGTCTCCTGGCGCGGAAGGAACTTAGAAAATTTTACGTATCACCGAAGAAATTACCTATAAGCCGATAGTTCTGCATCTGTAGTCTACCTGTGCAGCCTTTGCTTTGGTCTCTACTCTTATCTGCTCAATCACGACGAACGCCCTCCAGTTAAATGTTCAATCAACGAAATATCGCTAACTGTTATAATTTAATTGTTCATCTCGAATACTATACCTATAGCTGTGTGAGCTAAGCGAGCCGCCGACTGCGATGAGTCGTCGATCGATTCGAGCAGCGAGACATTTTGACGTGTATATGATTTCAATTTAGCTACACTACCGACATCATCGAGAAATAAGTCTCATATATACGGTGCATTTACTCGTCATCATCATCTCATCGATGAATTGCACCGTAGAAATCTTCCATCTGTTGTGGGTCGTCCATGGGGAGGGGATCCAGATATCACAGGCACTTGTCTTAAATCTCTCTTCATATCGAATCATTGCTGGTCGTTTTTTTTTTTACTTTATTGTTCCCAACATAGCAGCTCTATTTAGTGACCTATTTAAGCGAAAAATAAATACGACCAATTTACCATTCGGATTTTTTCCATCGCTTTATCCAATTGTCGACCGGTTGTTGCGTGAAATATGGAATAAATCGGATAAAAAAGGGGATAGCATGGTAGGCTAGGGAGAGAACAGGCCAGAGGAAGTAAAACAACAATGAGATTCGTTCTTTGGAATAATATTGAATATGACAAAGCCGGAGCAAATTGGTCAACAAAATAAGCTCTCCTTTCTACGTAATGAAAAACAAATCGAATTATCGATTCGGAAAAAATTGGAATTAATATCGATTTTGATGTTGATTTTGAAAAAAAAAATCAAATTGATTGATTTTTGACGATTTTGAAGAAAAGAATGCAACAAGTGGGTCCTCTCAGTGAAATTTCATGGTGTCTACCTGGATTTTTTTGGGGAATTCATGACTTTCCATGACTTTATTTTACATTTTATCCCTCCCCCCTCCCACTTCATTTATTTTTGTTCAGAGTAACATCCTCACCAGCGGATTTTTCAGTATTTTAGAAAATTTCCAATTCGTTGCCAAATTTGGTACTGCCAGAGATTCAAAGTTAAGTTTGATAAATTTGTTTACATGGAAGTGGATTGCTGAATATTCAAAACTGAAGTGGAGGGAGGGGTCAAGTCGAAATTTTTGTAATAACCTAAATTATTTCTAGGACCTCAAGCTACAATATTTGTTTGAAAATTTTTACAATTGAGCCCCTACCTCCACCAGTTTTTAATAATGTAAAAGTATTTCAATCGTATTATGCAAAATTGGAGGGGAAGGAGGGGTGTAATAGAAAATTTTGCAATAACCAAAATTATTTCTCGAACCTCAATCTACAACTTTTGTTTGACAATTTTTTCAATTGGACCCCTCCCTGTCTCTCTCCCTCCTTTAATTTTGATAAAGTATCTACGTAGTATTATAGTAATTATGTGAAATTTGTAGAAGGATAGAAAAAAGGTGGAGGGAAAGAGGGGTTCAATTGAAAAAAATTTCAAACAAAAGTTGTTGCTTGAAGTATTGGGAATAATTTCGGTTATTACAAAAATTTCGATTAGACCCCTTCCTCCCCTCCAATTATGAATATTAGGTTTTTTAAAAAGTTGCGGTTTTGAATGAAAGAGAGAAATGTGCTAGATTTCCTCCCTAAAGAAGTCAAAAGTCGATGACTTTAAATAGTAAAATCCATGATTTTCATAACCTAGTGATTTTTTGGCAAAATACATGACTTCTGACTTCCATGACCTGTAGACGTCTTGAAAAGTTTTTAAAATAAGGAAATCTATCGAGAAAAAAATCCAAATCGAAAAGAGCTAAAAAAAAAAATTTTCGAATTAAAATTTTAAGAAAATAATGAATTAAAAATTTAAAAAAATTGGAGCTTTGAAAAATTACTATTTTTTTAGAAGGGAAAAAAAACTGAAATAAAATTGAAAAGAACTAAAAATTTGAAAAAATAAAACTTTCACAAAAACAATTTTACCCCCTCCAAATAACGAGTTTTGGGCTAAAAATAAATCTACCTCAAGATCTCACGATTCGCACAACTCTTTAGGACACCTTGTAACAAAACTCGACGACCTTTTCCTTCCGCAATTTTCATTCCTTCACCAGCAGCATGTCGCAACCATGCGAAGATAAACCATCCGAGAATAACCAGAGTGAAAAAATTCCGCCAACTAGATTGTTCTGATAAAATATGTGCAACAGGAATACAAAATTATAAAAATTACCTCTCGCGTAGGAGGTGGCGAACAAGAGGGAAAATCCTCTTTTTAAAATTCAACTCGTATACGTACCCCCTGTACCGTCACTTGGGCCATAAAATGCTTAAATAATTCGCATTTGCCGACGCCATCGCCATATACTACAAGACCACGGTATAAAAAGTTTTTTCAAATTGATAAGTTAAAAAAAAAGTTTAAGTGCTTTGTAGGAGAGAAAAGTTACAACTTTGGTAATGTGTTTCTCATTGTTTTTGCTTTCTTCGGTGTATGTTTTTTTTGGCCTCTGTTTTAAATCTAGGTAAGGTGAGTGAGGTGGGGGGAGGGTATATACAAATATACATTCTCTAGGTTAGTTCAATTTGAAAATTATCACGCAGTTATTTGGCTCGAATAAAAAGTAATTTTTACTCCATCTCATGGAGGCAAAAAAAAGTAAACATTTTTTTTCTTCTAATTTCTTCGCAGTTGTATTTCCCCAAAATAAAAATAACGACATTGTCGTGTTGGTTCTCTCAACCCATACGACAGCTTTTTCTCTTCTTCTAAACAGCTAATCTTCAATATAACCCAGGGCTCTTTTACGTTTGCATTTTTTTCAAACAATACAAATACACTTTGCTTAACACGATAACGACCCTCGCATCATCAAAGGAATTGCCATAATGCAACGACCTTTGGTGGATGCGTAACACGACGAGAACGAGAATCGCGAAAAGAACTGGCTATAAGGGTACAAAAATGGCTTTAGAATTTGCTTTTATTAAAAAGCCCTCTCCATCCGAAGCTGGCTGCCGTTCGCCCCGACCTAAGTGGAAAATTAATCGTTAACTTCTAACGTTGAAATATATACGCGGTGCCCTTTGCCAGCAATGAAACGCATTTTCCGCGGCTACAAGACGTGACTAATAGCGGCATTTGTGCTGTTACTAATGAGCATCATGAACGAGAGTATAGTAGTGGCGAATATCTAGTTGAAAAACCGCAAACCGAACCGCGAGCTTACATACCATTCTTCTGGCATTATACGTAGGTACGTACGTATACTTATTGCGTACACATGTAGGCCCACCATTCCACCTTGTATGGAGAATAGTCCCCTTGACCTTGCCTCATCTACCCCGAACTTCAAACAAACCAATATATCCGCGAATACGAGGAAGTATCGGAGTGACCGATCCGGAAAGCAAATTTCACCAAATTAGATTAATAGACTAGGTGTGAGTGAAACTAGTCGATTAAGTTTATAGCCAGATCATTTTTTAAACCTCTCTTGTGTACGCAGGGTGTCCAAAAAAATTATCAAAAATTTTACAAAAGATGATGGAATTTCCACGTCACATCTGGGTTGATCCAAATCATAAAATTTTGAAATTTTTTCAAATTGTGTAAGTAGTTAAGTACATTAATTGAAGAAAAAGAGAGAAAAAAGGTCAAGATCACAGAATTAGAGACTTGAAAAAAATTAATTGGTTCATTCGTAAAAATTTGTCAATTACTTACATTTCCAGGGGAATTTTCCAATTGAAATGTTGGAAAAGGACCATTTCAGGATTTTTGAGACGTAACAGACTCGAGATACGAATAATTGAAATTTTTGTACTCACCTAAAACAAAAATAAAAACATGAAATTAATATCTACATAATTATTTTCAATTTGCACGAGCAATAAATTAAGAAATTAATTTAATGAATTTTGGACTGGAAAATTTTTTCCTAAAAATTCATTTATAAGAATTTTTCAATCAGTTGAAATATAAGTGTCTAAGATTGGAATTTTCAAGAAAGATAAATATTTTAATTACCTAATGAAAATCAGTTTTTTTTTCAATTTTTTCATTCAAAAAAAATTATAACTCTTAAAAATGTAGCAAAAAGCGTTGTCTCTCAAAATTATTGAATTTTAATTGATTCTATCATTTCGTCAACTCTCACTGAGCTGAAATTTGAAAAAAAAAAAATCACAAACAAAACAAGAAATTTTTTTTAATTTTTGTAAAAATCATTTTTTTTTTTTGAAAGAAAAAATAGATGACTTTCCTCAAATTGTATAATTTAGCCGCAAACATGAAATCAAAAACGTTACTTCTCAAATAATAAGCTTTTAAATGAATACGAAAAAATGCATTTTTCAAAGCGAAAAAATATTAAAAAATTTCTCAATTTTTGGATTTTCAAAAAAAAAAATCTAAAATTTTTGAAACTTATTTTGCCTCAAAAAATATCATTTTACAAAAAAATTACCTAAAGCAAAATGAAATCAATCCTGTTTTGCAAATTTTACGATTTTCGAAGGAGAAAAAATCATGCTTAAAGTAACCAACAAATCAAAAGAATCTCAACAGCTGGCTCATTTTTTGAAAAATTCCACAATTTTTGAGTCTTATTTTGAACAAAAATTCAAAATTTGAATTTTTTGTAACGTTCGCCATTTACAGTATTTTTACTAATACCTAGTTTATTTGATTTTTAAAAATAAAAATAAATTGGTTTCCAAAATTTTCAAAAGTACAAAAAAATTATTTTCAAAAGTTCAGCCAAATAGAAAAAATTCGCAACTTTTTGCACTTACTTACAAAAAATCAGAAGTCGTTTCCAAACATTAAATAAAAGGAAATAAGAAAAAAAATGTACATACTTTTGAAAGGTTCAAACAAATCAAATTTTAAAAAAAGGCTGAAATGTTGATTTTTTCGAGTTCCAAAATTTTTAAAGCAATTTATTCCAACCAAAAATATGAAAAAAAATTTGATTTTAATTTTAATTTTTTTTTTGTTGAAACAATTCAAAATATTTGAAACTTTTTTTTGGTCAAAATTCAAAATTCTGATTCTTTGAATATTCACAACTTACAGAATTCTCAAAATACATTTGATTTTCAATAATTTAAAAAAGAGAAAAAGAAAGTGGGTTCTAAAACTTTTAAAACTACAAAAAATGCATTTTTCAAAGGTTAAATGAACAGCTCTTTTTTGCAGCACTTTTTTAGAATGGAGAATTTTTGCGAGCTTAGCCCCTTCCCCATATGAAAATAATTATTGTCTTTAGTTCAAAACACTAAAAATTGACCTAAAAACGTAAATTGGGGGGAAAATAAATTTCGAATGAATTATACAGCAAAATGGAGGGAAAAAATCAGCAATTTTTCGATTTTCAGCACCTGTTAGAAATATTTTTGGAAAAAAGTGGGTTCCAAATATTTAAAAGTACCTACCAAAAAAAGCACATTAAAAAAATTCTCAACTCCAGCTTTTTAAAAGATTATTCAAAAAATTTGGAATCTCTTTTCAACCAAAAAATAAAAATTTGATTTTTCTTCATCACTTCACAACTTATACCATTTTTCAAATTTTATTTCATTACTTATTAGGTATAAAAAATGTATCATAAAATAAATTGATTGATTGAAAAATTGAAAAAATTTTAATGATACAAACAATGGGGAAAAAGTCTCGAATTTAGACCTTTTTTTGTTGGAAAAATTAAAAAAAAATTAAACTTATTTCGACGAAAAAAAAATAGGATTTTTTCACCCTCAGCGAATTGATAACACACACAGCATCATAAGGGACGCTAATGCACGAACTTGATACGATATTTCTTACATATTTTCGAGCCAACCGACACCTCATAGCACATACGTTGGCTTTTGACGTCGATATTCTGCTCGAAAACGTAACCTTCTTTTCGGTCCTATTACCCCAATACTCGGTTTAGCCAATTGCGTAGGTGTGCACTATGCCGACGCCGACGACAACAACAACAATACCAACAACAGCGAACAGGGAAAATACCAACCCTTTTTCGTTCTTACGAAGCAGAGCAAAACAACAACAACATCAGCCTATAATTGCATAACGCCTTCGCATCCAATACGACTTACGTACTCTTTCGACGGCGCGCCGTAAAATTTCAACAAAACCTTCGAAAACGTCTCGTATAATTAAATCTTTTCGCTTTCTCGGGCCATTTCGCGCGTGAAATTTCTTCATTCGAGTTACCAAAAGGAATATTTTTCGAGCACTCGCTGAAAAAACCTCATCTCGGTGTATTTTGGCCTCCCCAGGCCAGGCCCCTGCCCATAAGCCACGAAGACCACTATCCCGGCCCGATGCTGACTCGACTCATTCCCCCGGACTCGATGTAATATTCATTTTTACCGACGCATTATCGCTTATTCTTGAATATTTTATGTTTCATAAATCAAAAAAGGGTGCGGATTTCCGGCCTTTCAAAATTCGGTATCCACGTTTTCGTGCGAGCAGCCGAGCCACATCTCGCGTAAAACGCTACGCAGACGTGTACACATTCAAAAGAGGGCGAAATAGACACCGAATCGCGAGAGCGAGCAGATCGAGAAACACAGCAACCATGTTTCGTAATAATTTCGTATACTAGACTCGTACTCGGGGCTGGAGGCAGCAGGCACGCAGGGGGCAGGGTGCAGGGGGAGTGCGGCCAAAGCCCTAGTCTGAATTTCTATTTTCCATGTTTAATATTATAAATGGGTCGTTGCATGCGAACTACACAGTATACTTTACTAATGGTTATCAACGCGAAAACATTCTTTTTCAAAGGCCACCCTGCATCCCCGATCTGCACGATGACAACATTATACGATAATGTCTGCGAGTCTTTTCCTGTCCAAGTCGTCGAAACGTAGAATACAAATTTTTCGTATATACTTATTACTTAACTACGTATACTGTAGCGAAGTTACTCTTATACGAGTAGAGCACCATGCACCAAATCAAAACCATCAAACGAAATTGTCATTCCAATTTTTTTATACAACTTTAAAATCCTCGACAAGTCTCTGCTTTTTCTTCTCGATTTTATGTAAAGCATTTGCAGCCATTAGGAAATGAAAAAAATTCACTCGGAGGATTTTAGGCTCCGGAGCATGAATGAATTTGTAAAGAAAAACAAGACGTGATGATGAGTCGACGAACAGAATTTTTTTGAAAATTTCAGTATACGTAATTTTGAGAGGAAATTCGTCCTAATCGAGTAAAATGATCAACCAGCGCATTCAAAAAGAAAATGATGGAATTTCACTTTAAAAGACTTGAAATGAATTGGAAATCCATCATCAAATTAATGTTGTAAAGCAATACGTGGAATTCAATGAAGTTGAAATTCTCAAGAGTTCTAAATTTCAAATATTTGTACTTCTGTTGAAAACTTTTTTTTTTTCAAATAATTTTTTAATAGATTTGTATTTTTGCTGAAAAACATTTTTTTTAATCTTGTTAATTTTTTTATCAAAATTTTGTAGGAAATTTTGATGTTTTTTCTGTTGATTTTTGTTTTTCATTTTTATTGAAAAAAAAATATTTTTAGGTAAAAATTTTGTCGTCAAGAGATTCTTTTAAATGCTTGATTTCATTTTAAAATTGATTAATTTTTTTATTTTTATTATTTGTTGAAAAACTTTTAAGTTTTTCTGAAACAAAACTGGAATTTTGCTAATAAAAAAATTTTATCGATTTTTATTCAACTTATCCGAAAAACATTTTTTTTTTATTTAAAAAAAATTAAGTACCTAGGTATAATTTTTCAATTTTTGTTAAAAACGTACCTTCTTTTAAAAGAATTTGTCAAAAAAAGATTTTTTCAATATTTTTACTTACCTTATTAGGTTTCTTTTTGGAACTTTTTCGTAAACAATTAAAAATCATATTTTTTCATGTTAATGGTTTTGAAAAAATTCAACTCGGTGTATCGACTTATTTTTTCAAATTTCCAGCTGGGAAATTTTTCAAATTTTCCTGAAAAGTCTTCAAAAAAGAATTTTATTGTAATTAAGTCAACATTAAAAAAATTGAAAAAATTAATTCTTTGATTATTTTTTTAATTTTGTCAACAATTATGTCGATTATTTTCTGTTGAATTTTTTAAAATTTTCATTGTGAATATTTCTCAAAATTTTCAAAAAAACAATTTTTTCAAGTTTTTTTTTTTTTTTTTTTTTTAATTTTACCAAGAACAAATATTTTATAAATATTTCTGAAAAATCAATTGTTCAAATTCTGTCAAAAATCGGAACAAAATTTTAATTTTGTAAGAGCAAATTGAAATTTTTTCAACATCATTTTTTAAAATCTGTTATTAAACTCTGATTAATTAACTTAAAAAAAAAACTGTTAAAACACATTAGGTACTTGCAAATTAATTTTTTTGAAATTTTGTCAATTTTTTTAAGTTGATTTCTTTGAAAATTTTCATTTTTAACAAATTATTAGAAAAATTCTTGAAAATTTTCTTCTAATTACTTAAATTTTTTGAGAAACGTTTTGGAAAATTACCTAAAACTAAAGATGAAAAATTTGTAGATTTTTTATGACTTTTCAATTTTTTTTAAGCAATTTCGTAAATTTTTCTGAAAAACAATTTTTTTAAATCATACGACATATCGAATTTTACAGTAGGCATACCTAAACAATTTAAAAAATTTTTTTTTTTTCAAAATACATTTTTTTAGTTTTGTAAAAACTTGTTGAAACTTTTTAAAAAATATCTTAACTGTGGAAATCAAAAAAAAAGAAATTTTGAAAACACTTTTTCACAAATTTTGCTAAAACGTATTTTTTTTTTTTAATTTTACTGAAATCAAAATTTTTGAGAAGTACCTACAGTAATTACATCCTCCAATCCTAAAATATAGAAAAAGAAATTTCAAAGAGAAGATTCTTTCAATTACCTGAAAACCAATAGTCTACTTATTGTTCAAATTTTGATTGTGAAAACTTTAAAATCCCCCCCTTTCCATAAAAAATGAACAGATTAACAATTTTTATTGAATTTTTCATTTTTTTTTGACAACATGAAACCTTTTTTTTGAATTATGTCTGCGAAAAATTTTATAAAATTTTTTTGAAATTATATTTTCAAAAATTCTATTTATGCCTACTTAAACTATTTTTTTAAAAATTTGTTGATTATAATTTCTTCAATTTTATTGTATTCGCTAAAAAACTTATTTTTTTTGCAAAATTTACCTAAAAATGATGTGTAAAAAATTTTGTTACGTGTTTTAAACCCACCCCCCCCCCCTATTTTCCCTAACATTATTTTTCTTAGTACTAAAAATGAAAAAAATGAAAATATGAAAAAATCACAAGCATCGTCTCAAGCCTAACCTTAGTTATTCCCTAATTTTCTGAAATAAACTTAGAGAAACTACAATGGTTTTCGTTTTACAGTCTTTTCCCATTTCCTCTCCACACGAAACGAAACATTTTGACAACTTTTAATAAAGTAAAACAACCAAAAAAACCCTAATTAAATATTATCAAATACTTACCTTATTTTTAGCATTTTCACGACTGTTTGTTCGCCGAAAATTACAAAAGAAAAATCATCTCATTGAAGTAGGTATTTTTTACCAGAGGTCGAATAATTACACTGAAATTTCTAGAAATAGAGAATCTGAAGAAAATTCGAGCTGGGAGACGTCGAATTTCTCAAGTTTTATTCGAAATTCATACGAGCTTTTATTAAGTTATACCTTCGACGATGAAATAATTAAATTCTCGAAATTACTCCATTTTAAAGGAGAAAAAAAAACCGTGAAAAAGTGAAAGATTAAATTTATGGAATTTTATGGTGGAAAATTTTTAATATAAGTAGGAGAAAACATCCTTCTCCCCGTGAATGTTCGAAACACACGTCCACATTGGCAAATTTTTAATTACCTCGAGCGATGAAAAATGTGGAAAATTTTCCATCCCCGATAGAAAAATTTCTCATTTGGTAAAGTTCGAGATGAAAATGGTCCATTAGGTGAAATTTTAAACGAGATTCGTCTCGACGAGAGGGCAAAAAAACACAATTTATTACATCATTCCGCTCGACTGGATTTTAGTTTGAGACAGGACTCGAAAACAATACACTTGGATATATCAATACCTCTCTTACAAATCCATCCAACTAACAAGCTCTTACTACGATAGAAAAAGAGAGGTTGAAAACCCTCTCGAGAAATTTGTAAAAATCAAAACAATGGTCAAGTTTGTAGGTATAGCCGAACGCTCGACCGAGTATAAAAAATAATTAAAGCAGCGTTGAAAAGACGGAAGCCAAAACCAAAAGAAAAAAAAAAGGAAAGGAAAACCTCGCCTCGGTTCTCGTGTAGGTAAATAGGTAAGAGTTTTTTGCTTTCGATATCGACTCCGCATCGAAAGAGTTGATTAATTAAACCGCGTACAAAAACCACTCGAGTTACCCATTCTGCGTGAATGTGCATTCTGGTAAGTCATGATGGCGTTTTTTTTTTCATCATCGTCCTAAGTAGACCATTTTTTACACTGCAATTTACACTGCACTGTGGTCGTCGTCGCGACAAGGCGAAATTACTGGCAAACTTGGACCATTACCATTACCTACGTTGACGATACAAACACGACCGCATCTTCGTCTTTTCTTTTTTTGCTTCGCCCAGCACCAACAATGATGTTTATTTTATGCTTAAACGTTTTACGTAGGTATACGATAGTCGAGTTATAGCCAGAGAACCTCTCTACCTCTAGGCCTGCGTCCATACGATCAATGAACGAGAGAATCGTTCAGCAAGAGAGATTTTTAAGGTCGACAATTATAAGATAATTATATGGATCGATGGTATTGCGGACGATAATTGCCATAGAAAGAATAACGCCAAAACACCTATCGCTATCGGTTAAATCGATACGCTTATTCAGCCTGCTCGCCGACGATACCTCTGCTTCCGCACCCTTCGCTTCGTAGGCTTGTTTTGCTTGACTTGACCGCTGCAGCGTCGCGTCGCCTCACCGGAGAATAGATATTTTTACACGCGGATACGCTCTTCATTAAAATACATAATTTTGCACTCATTGCGGTAACTTTTCTTCATCCAACATGGATGGGCACAATGTACGACCCGTTCGAGTCCAGTTTATTTACCTGGCCGAGTCTACGTACTACTAATTTTAAAACCGACCGTGCCTATCTTTATGCATTACTCGAGTACGGAATCTGCAGCCTTCGGGTGATTTAATTACTCGGCGTGCTGGTTATTTACTTGTGCGACCGAAATGAAATAAAAATGAAGAGACGAGTTGACCTTTAATTATTTTTATCTGGGTTCTACGAAAATAGGAAGTCATGCCTAACTATCCTTCTAATTGTGATTTCATGAATTCGTAAAATTGAAAAAAAATCCAAGTACTGATATAAAAAATTAAAAAATTGAAAAAAATGGAACAATACAAAAATTATAGATGGAAAAATTAAAATTGATTAAGTATTTTCAAGCAACAAATGAATAAAGACAGGAAAAAAAATGTAAAATATTTTTGAAAAACTGAAAATATGAAAAAATTAAAAATAAAATCAAAACAAAATTTATCAAATTGAAAACAAGTGAAAAAAAAAATACAAATTGAGAAAATTTAAGTTTGAAAAATTTTTAACCGAAATAATAAAATATTTTTGAATTAAAATTAAAAAAAAATTGAAACAATAAAAAAATTGAAAATGGAAATTAAAATAAAAAATCAAAAAAATCAAAATAAAATTCAAGAATCAGAAAAAAATGAAAATTGAAAAAATTACAGGTTTGAGAAATTTTTCATCAAACTTATTAGTTATTAAAAATCGAGAAATAAAAAAATTAATAAATATCGAAAACGAGGGAAAATTAAATATTAAAAACATTGCATTTTTTTCGAAAAAAATAAAAATAAAAACCCAAAAATTTCTTAGATTAAAAAATGGAAAGCGTTTGAAAAAATTACAAATTAAAAAAAATCCAATGAATAACGGAAACACTTTTCTAATATAGAAAAGTTTTGAATTGAAACTATAAAAAAAATTAGAAATGGAAGAAATAAAAAATTTAAAATATGAGAAGGAGAACAGAAAAAATTACATTTTTTTTCAAAGTTGGAAATTGAAGACTGGAAAAAATCGTAAAAGAAATATCTACTTACTTTTATATCACCAATGAAAAAAAAAAAAAATGAAGAAATTAAAATTGAAAACAAGTGGAAAAATTGAAAATATTCCAAGTTTGGTAATTTTTTAGTCAAAATAATGAAAAATTGAATAATAATGATTAAATGAAATTCAAACGTTAAAATCGAAAAAAAAAAATCAATATTAAAGAACATTGCATTTTTTGAATGAAAAAAAAATAAATACCTAAATAAAATTAATTTTTAAACTCCAAAAATTACCAGAATAAAAAAAAAACATAGAACCGTTTGAAAAAATTACCCACGAACTAAAAAATAGGTAATTTTCAAGTTTGAAAAATTTTGAAACGAAACAGCAAAAAAATCTTCTTCATCTTCATTCACTTTCTTCCCTACGAAGATGGAGACGCTCAGATTCAGATACAATTTTTAACGTTAATCAAATTAAAAACGAAAAAAAAAATCAAACAACGATAAAAAAAATTAGAAGATTGAAAATCGAAAATTTCATTAAATAAAAAATAAATAAAAATTGCAAAAGTAGGTAGGTAGAAAAATGGAAAATCAAAATACACTCAATTTTTCTACTTCAAAAAATTTGTATATGTATTAAAAAAATAAGAATAATGATCTTCTTTGAGACTGGAAAATCTGAATATTGAAAAAAAAATAAAAACATTGAGGAATCAAAAAAAAAAAAAATTAAAATTGCCAATGAGAAAAAAGTTTTTAATGATCCAATAATTTTAAATATCTGGAAAAATTCTTCTTCTTCTTCCTTCTCGTGCACTTTTTCGGCGTATTGCAGTTGAACTTCGATGAAGTTGAAAAAAAGAAACAGGAAAACCCCAGAAAAACTAAAATTTGGAACACTAAAAATTGAAAGAATTTCAAAATTTTTCTCATTTAAAAAATTTTTCAATAAAAAAAAGAAAAAACGTTTTTTTTTTTTTTTTTTTTTTTTTTTGTTGAAAAAATTATAATTTTTAGGTTTGAAAAATTTCGAATCTGAAAAAATAAAAATGACTAAAATTGGAGAGAAAAAAAATGAGAAAGTTGAAAACAAAAAATTAATGATTATAATTTTAAAAAATAAAACTTGGAAAAGTGACCTTTTTCACAAAATTTGAAAAAATTTCAAATTAAAAAACACTATAAATGGAAGCTTTAAAAATTAAATTAAAAATTAGATGGAATAAATGCAAATTCAAAATTGAAGAAAAAATAGGAAAGTTTTTCAACAAAAAATTAAAATCGAGAAAATAATTTCCAAATTAGTAAAATTTTGAACTGAACCAATAAATAAAAAAAAAACGAGGAAAGAAGTAAAGGAAGTTGCAAATGACAAAAATGAAAAAATGAGCAATTTTTTTTATAAAATTTGTACAGATAAAAAAAGGAAAATTAATTGGAAAATAGAAGAAAATTGGAACAATTTACAAGTTGAAAAAAATTGAAAATATATTTTTGTAAAAATCGAAAAATCGAAAATAAAATGAGAAACAGGAAAAATGCGAAAATTGCTATTTGAAAACTTACTGAAAAACTGAAGAAAAAAATCAAGTTCGTCGAAATTAAAAAATTAATCAAAAATATCAAAATTGAAAAAATTTTCAATTTCGAAAAATTGAAAAAAAAATCACATTTTTGAGCTAAACCTCTCAATTTTGCCACATTTCCAAAATTCCACATTTTCAAGATTTTCTCAAATTTTTCACTCATTATGTTCCCTTGCTCCCTCCCCTCCCCTGCCCACATCTCACATAAATCACATCCCTCTTTCTTATCACCTACACGAACCTCTATAATCAGGAAGTAATTACGCGAACAATTTAAGCATCGAGCCTCTCCTCGGCTTCTGTACTCACTCCTTCCATACCTATCCAGCTTACAGCAGCCGAAGTCGCAGGGCAAAGGTGTTTATAGAGTTGGAAAAATCAAGGCGACACGCGCTTTTGCATGTTTCGACTCGACCACTCAACAAGCCCTCGCAATAGCCTGCGAATTGAAGAAGTCCATACACGTTCACCTTGTTAAAAGATCTACGACCATTGATAATGGCTAACGATGTGGACAAAAGTAGTAATTTATGAAAGCCGTTTACATGATATCAGCGGATCTAATTTCGGGCCCTGTGCCTTTTTTCGCCCTCCTTCGCTCGCCTGGGCTCCGTGTCTATGTCGCAGTCGTTCCTTCGGCTACCGGAAAAATCTAGATTAGGAAAAGCGAATTTTCGCAGTCACCTCCCTATTTTCGTTATATTTCGTTGCCCCATTCATCGCCTTTTCCTTATGAGATTATTATCGAAAGTAAATAAACAATTTATTTATGTCGTGTGTGACGAAACCGTGGCCATTCTTTGGACGAATACTACCACCTCCCAGCCTCACCTCTGGCTTCGATGGCTAGTTAACAATACGCGTGTAATCAACGGTTTCGGTGTACGCAATACTACTAGAAGAAGGAGTTGAGGAAGAAAAAATAATACAATAAAGCCAAGAAACCGACCCTTTCTTTTGTATAATACGACATTATTTTTAAAAACCTCTTGTATAATATGGAGAGAGTTTGAAATTAAACTGACGAAAAAAACGCTATTTCGGCAAAGGGGGGTTAGTGGGTACCTGGTGGTCGGCATCACGAAAACATACTCTTTTTCGAATTAATTTCGCATTCTTGCATACGAATTTGAAAACAACGCCCGCGGGTACCACCCCCCAGCCCCACTTTCGTCTCGCTTATCTCGGGTAATAATTTTAAATATTCATTTAAATTAATAATTTTCGCTAATTTACGACATTTTCCTCGTATTCGACGGCTGCCCCCCGTGCCCCTACTCGGGTGCCTTATTAAAAAGCTCGCAACTCGGATGTCGTATGCTCGTATTATATTGACGTGCCCTTGTTTTTTACTTCTGCCATGCCTCGGTTTCGTAGTATATATCGTGTATACGTGCAGCTAATGAATGTATATTTCGAATTGAAAAGCTCCCATATATATGTACTTTGACGTTAATATAATAGCGCCGTTACGTCGAACACCAACCAATCGGTTTCTACAGCCAGAGAAAGCTTCGCAGAATTATAATAATTTTACGTTGCGAATAAACCTTCGTCGTCGACATAGACGACGTCCTCCTCCTTAAATCGTCGTATTTCTCATAAACACCTCGTCGTACCAAACCATTTATTGAGACGTCTCAAATGCTCGCTTATTCGCGAATATTTTTAAAATATTGAAAATATTTCCCCTTTTAGGTAGGTAGGTAACCACTACCTACACCTAAGCTATTTCTCGTCGCGCACTTCGATAATTGTATATCGTCTAAGTCATTTTGTTCGATACACTTCATGCATACAAAAAGTGGATACATTCATATGCCAAAATAAAAAATAAAAAAACAACCTAAACGAATACATTACGTCATATCAATCGATACATATACACATAATCATGTATATGTAGCAATAATAATGAAATCCGTTTCGCCGAATAATTTTTCACCATTCATTCTGATGGAATATCGAGAGGTGAGATTTTTCCAATATGTAAATTCCTCGTCGTATAAGCGCGAATTTCACCTCTACCTATATCGCCAGACAGCTCGTACATTGTCGAAGATCCCCACATATGTGAAAAAAATTGCTCAAATTTACCTACACCGCCGATGGCAAATATTATGGAGGCAACACTGCGAAAACGTGAGTGAAATACTAGTCGCACTAACAAATCAACAGTTTTTAAATGGCTCGTCCTCATCGAATCAAAATTACATTTCCTTCATCATCTGTTCCATTTTTTATAGGGGGGTTTCAGCTAAAATTAATACGATTCGAATATTACAGTTTTTATCCCCCCCCCCCCCCCCCCCACTTCACCAATTCAAGTCACTCGATAGACCTGACGAGAGGAGCTAGAGAGAGATATACGATAGAATAAAAATACAAAAATATCCTACCTACTTTTACACGTGAGAAATTGTGCAAATTGCCATATCGAGCCAACGTTTTTCAATTTACCGAGACAATGCCAATTTTATAGAAATTTATTATCTCCACCAACTCCTCCCAGTCGCCCTAGTTGCCTTTACAGCATCAGAACATAAATAAAACGATTTCATTATATACTTATTTTGAATTTTTAAGCAACCCCCCAACCCCAAGTGAAATTTGTTACTTATTGTTTAAAAATGAAACGAACCCGAGAACAAATGCTACATAATTAGACTGTTATGTCCGACGTTTAGAACATTTTACATCCCCCTGGAACGTTCTCAATTCGACAAACCTTTGATGAAATTATCAGTCGAGTCGTCGAGTTGTATTATTAATTAAGCACTTTCTTTTCATTTCTAAAGATTTTTTTTTTTTAATACAATATTAAGGAAATTATTGGAATTACAAAATTTCGACTCGAGTCGACGAAATGAGTGAGAAATTTTTCAACCAATATATTAAATTTCAATTTATTATTAATTCGATTCATTTGATTATTTTGTTTATAATTTTTGAAAGAGAAGCTATTTTTGTCTGGGTTCTGATTATGATCAATTTAAATTTAATGTAAATTTTCCAAGTCTCATTAAAAAATTTAAAAAATTAAAAAAAAAACACTAATACTCCGATTGTATACAGAAAATGAAGGTCTACAAAATATCAAGTTACTGAGAAAAAGGGGTAAAATGTTCGCAAAAATATTTTACGCTATTTTCCTTTGAACTCTGACTTCATTCAAATTAATTTTTATGCAAATTTTCCAAGTCTTTACTTATTTTTGCGGTGGAAAACCAAATTTCACAAAAAATGAAATAACAGTTGAAAATGAGGTGAGCGAGGGGGTCAAAACTTCAGGAAACATTCACCGTAATATGTTTTCATCGTGTTTTCAAAACATAAGAAAACAAGAGAGAAACATGAAGCATACTTCAAATCACTGTCTATCATTTTAAAACGATGTCTGCGCATGCTCAACCAAGCCCCACCCCTAAACTGACAACACAACGTTCCCAAATCTCGCGCTGTTAACACGTGCTTTCTCGCGCTCGCCAGAAAAACTTGCAAAATCCCAATTTTATGGTTTTGGAATCCTCTGTACTGAGAAATAAAATCAATATCGAGCTAATTTATGACTAAATGAAATAGTTCAACTGTAAATATCCAAAAATCTTCTCAAAATGGTATAAACGTTCATTTTTAAAGTACTATCTATTCTATGCAAGTGTAACTTTGAAGTAGTTAAACCAAAACACATTTTGCAATTATTTCTACAAAAGTTACGCTATTCTCGTCTGAACTTCGATTTCAATCCAATCAATTTGAATTTCAAGCAAATTTTTAAGATCTTCTTTTGAAGAAAATAATCCTTATTAAATCTATTTGTGCAACAGAAAACTAAATTCTACAAAACATGAAATTTTAGATGGAAATTAGGGGGCTGAGGGGTCAAAATTTCTGAAGAAATATCATAATATTATTTCACCCTTATATTTTTAAAACTCGAGAAAGAAAATCAAGCATACTTCAAATCACTGCCCACCACTTCAAAATGACATCTGCGCAAGCTCAATTAAGCCACGCCCCTAATCTAAAAACACAACGTTCCCAGATCTTGCGCTGTGAACACGTGTTTTCTCGCGTTTATTCAAAAAACATGCAAAAGACTGATTTTATGGCTTTAGGGTCCTTCGTGCTGAGAAATAAAATCAATATCGAGGTGGTTCGCAACTAAATAAAATTGATTGACTATAAATAAATGTTCCAATTTCTCTTCAATAATTTCAAAAAGCTTTCCAAAATGGCGAATTTATTAATTTTTCAAAAGTAACTATTCAGGGAACGTGTAACCTTGAAATTTTGAAATATTCGAACCGAAACACATTTACAACATTTAGCTTCTGTATTAATAATTCGAAGTATTTATCGACTCGTTAACATCAAAGCGAATCTACCATCGCTTTTAAGTTCAAAAATCTTATTTAGCATAGGATTACGATACAACGACATCGACACCGTTTTGCGTATACACGACAAACATAACTACATTATAAAGAGAATTCGTTTTCCAACTTTCCATTTCTTACTATACAGCATCATGGCTTCTAACTTGTAAGATATCTGGTGGCTTCCATTTAGTCAAACGATTCGATAGATAAATCTTACGTATTCGTATAATACTCTGGTGTATATCTTTCCACTTACCTAGAACAGACAACAAAAGATAGTAAATTAAAACACAGTCGTATATTTAACCATCTATAACAATGATTCATAAAATCCTACTTCAGTAGGCGCCCAAAATACAATAAAACTGGGAGTAAGGATCGTACATCTATAAAGAGCACCCGATCCTACTCGAACTTTCACCCAGGCTCGACGCGACATCTCGAACACACCATAAATATTAGTTATCGACAAGGAATAGATTTTTTTGGTGTTTTTTCCCTTTGCCTCGCGTCCTATTATGTTAATGGGGCAAGGCTGTACGTTATAAATTACTCGGGGCGTGGGTTTACATTGTCATACAACAAAAGTGCCAAAAAAGAAAGACAAATATTAACAGGGCTGCATAAATACGTCACTATTTTCCTCCCATATTAATATCTAAATGGATTTATCGTACATATAGGTGAAATCACGTCGTACTCGAATGTTATACAGGTCAAGTAAACATCGATTTGAGCACTAGAATGCTTGCAAAAACGAAACAGTATGTGCGAAAATCATTCGGTGGTCGAAATATGAGCAAAGGGTGCCTCTGAATCGATTCGTACTAACGGCCTTTTCGCGCTCCAAATGCATTACGATGTTATTTACCGCCGCAACTGTTGATTTATCAATCGAAAGGACCTATTTCAGGGGGCAAACAGATTAAAGGGTCTCTATCGCGGTAAAATCACCACTTTCCCAAACATGTCGCCAATACTAATCATTTCGCGTCTGTAGAAATTCCGCAATAATCGTCCATAAAAGTACTCGAAGGCGAGACCGTATGTTGGGATGAGGATTTACCCTCGTAGGGCTACGGTAGGTACTCTCAATTTCCCAGTTTTGTAATATTTCTTTATTTACGACGCGGATAATTCGCTACAGTTCGCTAGATAAAGGGATAGAAGGCCATTTTGGAAATAAGTTTACAAGATGGTAACATCCTTTTAACAAATTTTTCAACTTTTCTGAATTTTTTTATTTCTCCAATTTTTTAAAATAATTAATTATCAATTTTTAATTTTTCTATAATTTTGAGTTTATCATTTTTAGTTTTTTCAAACTTGAAAATTTTCAGAATAGTTCGATTTCATTAATTAATTCAAATTTTTCTAAATTTTTCAATTTTTTTTCATTCGGAATTTTTGAAATGTTTCATCATTCTTATTCTTCTTCTTTTTTAACCATTTAAAATTTTCCAATTTTCTTTCACTACCTACTTTAAAATTTTCCAAAATTGTTCGATTTTTTAAAATCCTCATCCTTTTGAATTGATATTTTCACCCCTCTCCGCACTTCATAACTTGAAAATAAAATCAAGGTTTTTCAATTTGTCTAGATTTCTAATTTTATTTCTAATTTTTAGTTTTTCCAAATTTTAAATTTCTTATAAATTGACTATAAATTTCCTCACAGTACTCAATTTTTCATAATTTTCCAATTTTTGAGGATTTGTCTCTTTCAGCTATTTTTTTTCTCTCTTATAACTTATAAGTAAATTCGTATTTTCAAAAAAATTTGAACATTTATATTTTTTGTTTTTGAATTTTTAAATAGGTATGCCTACATATTTTGCAATTTGCAATTTTTTCAAACTCCAAAAAAAATTGCAGTTAAAATTTAAAAAAAAATGCAACCTTTTAAAAATCAAATTAAATTAAAACTTCCCCAAAGGGGGGAGGGGTGAAAATGGGCGTTATGTTATAATTTGAAAAAAAATTAAAATTAGATTTGGAAAAAACATTTTACTTGAGATTAAAAACTCAACACCAATGAAGAAAAACCAAATGAAGTTGAACCAAACCCAAATTTAAAAAAAAAAAATAAATATGGAGATTTTTTTGTCAACTGAAACGATTTCATCAAATTGCCAATTTTTCCAAAACAGTTCCATTTTTTTTTTTTTTTTTTTTTTTTTGAAATTCTCAATTTGTTATTGTGGTGTCTTCATTACGTTTTTTCTCTTTTCCTCACAAAATTTTCAGAAAAAATCCCGCCCTTCCTCCTTAAAAAGAAGAACTCAAATATTTGTAGTTTCTCCATTTTTCAATTTTTTTTACAAAATTTTCGACTTTTTCAATTTTTTTTTTTTTAATCTTTGATTAATCCTAATTTCATAATTTTTCAATTTTTATGAATTTTTGAATGCATCATCTTTAATTTTTAGCCTTTTCAATTTTTTAACAATTCTCCCAAATTCCCAATGTTCCGATTCCATAAAATTCAAGTTTTTTGTACCGTTTCATTGATGCTCATTTTTTATATTTTTGTGAATTTTTCGATATTCTAACACTGCTATTGAATTTTTTGATTTCGCATTTTCTTTTTCAAAATTTTAATTTTTTGCATTCATTTTTTTTAATAATTTTATTTGTAAACTTTTATGGTAGTTTTTTTTTCAAAATTGGTGAATTGTTTTACACTCTCAATGTAAAAATTTTCCCAAAACTCGAAATATGTAATATTTTTCATAAATTTTAAATCTTTGTGAATTTTTCAATTTTACCTACATTTTTAGTCCCTTATGATTTCTTTCTTTTTCAAATTTTCGATTTTTTGTGACCGCCTAATTAATATTTTTAAATTTTCAATTGCTCTAAAATTATTGTTCAATTTTTTCAAATTAATAAAAAAATTACAATTTTTTAAATTTTTATTTTCCATAAATTTTCTAATTTTACGTGACTTTTCAATTCTTCTTTCAAATTGATTTTTTTTGCATTTCTTTAGGCTTTATTAATTTTTATTTTTATCCGTTTTTCATCATTTTTCAATTTTTTTTTAAAGTATAATTTTTCTATCTTTTGAATTTATTCACAAAATTATTTTTTATGCTAAAAAATTGACCAACTTTTTCATTTGTACTTTCAAAAATTTATATTTTCTCCCTCCTCATTCAAAAAATCAAAAATTTTCAATCTTCTTTCCTACACAATCGATTTCGAATTATACACCCAAGATCATCGCCATACCCCTATAATTAACCAACCCCTCCTGGATTTTTTTCACATTTCCATTCATTTACCGCACAAAGCATCCTCGTTACAATTATTTTTATTTTTTTCCAGCAGCGAAAAAATAAATACAGGAAAAAAAACCACCGATTCCAACAAACCACGACGAGTACCCAACCCACATTTCATTTACGTGGTAAAAAAAAGTAAATAAAAATAACGAAATAAGCCAACGCTAGCGAATCCATTCGCGATGTGAGGAAATCCGTTGGATTATTTTAACGTCAGTTCACGCAGCCGAGAAATAAAATGCCACCGTTAAAAATATATCAAACTATATCAACTTTATGTAAAATTGAATTTACAAACAATACTGAGAAAATATTAAACTCGTTTGTATTTTCCCTTTATGTGTTTCAATTTACCGTACCCTCCACCTTCGCTTTACCCATACCAAAGAACGAGCCGAGTCGAGGAAGAAAATAAGAAAAAAAACTAACACATACTACAGTACAGTAGCAGATCGGAATCTCTCTCTCTTTTTCTCCATGGTAGTACGAGTAACTACCAGTTTAATATTATAAGACTACAATGTTCCATTTAATTTCTTTTATTACAAATCAAAAAAGGGAAAAAAAGCGTCATTCTTCATAATTACCGAGTATGTTGGGCGTTCCTGAGGAAATTTTTTATCACTGTCCGCCTTTCGTCATCTTTTACTCGGATATTTTAATGGTAGGCCGGAAAATTACATAAAACTACGCTTCTTTGTCAAGCTCGTGGCTCGTCTTCTCCTCTATCTCATCATATACAAGTCGACGAGAAGAAGAAGGAGAACAGATGAAATATAAAAAAAAGCTATCATAACCCTAAGCTATATAAATCAGCATGAGGGCATTAAAAGACAAAAAGCAAAAACACATGGATTAGAATTCAAGCGAGAATAAATAACGCTATAACAATGGCGAAGAAATTAAAATGAAAATAGGGAGAGCAAGACGACGATAAATGGACAACGAAAACGATAAAACATATACCCAGCCAGGGGCTCCCTCTTCTGCTCCGGCATTCCAAACTTACATTCGGTAAAAGCTCACAAAAAGAGGGAAAAATCGCTCACGTACGACTAAGAAACCTTCAAAAATCGTTTTCCACCAATCAAATCGCCCTATTAGTGGTACCCTTCGCCGAAACAACAACAAAATGCTCCAAACCAGACGGTTAAACCCTCTTACGTTTATTACAAAATAAAACGTAAATACCATAAAAACGCTAAAAGAGAAAAAAAAATACTCGAATGATGGATAAAACGGCGCCAAAAACGCTCCTAAAGCGACTTCTGTATACTCGACCACGCGTTAAAACCTCGATGCAGAGAAAAAAAAAACTCCAAACCAACAGCTTCCTGATTGTCATCATTTTCCAATAAACACCGCGTCACCGAGCCCAAAGCCCGAGATTTCCATCTCAAGTTTTCACCGTCCTCTCTCCCATCTCCCACGAGGAGCATCCAATCGGTAGAGAGGAAAAAAACATAACTTTGCACCGTTTTAATCAAGGTATTTTACGTTTTAAAATTTACGCGCTCGTATAACTTCGAAGCCATTCTAAAGTGGGGTGTTTTTGCTCCTCTGTCCTTTTTTTAGTACATACGCGCTTGTTCAACTCCAAAAACACACACAGCACATATAATCAACGAGTAAAAGTCATTATATAACCCTTAAAAAAATATTCCAGCTTTTTTTCCACCAATACTTCCGCGTCCTCTTTCCATAACCTTTTCCTCTTTAATTTTTTTCCACGATTTCGTTGCTCAATTTAAACTCCATAAAACAAGTATTCATTTTATCGATTCCAAAAAAACACTTGGAAAAGTTCATTTCTCCTATGGACGCCCCGATAAGTGTATATCAAATAAATTATCATTTTTTAACGTCGAATTATTGCGCACCAAAGTTACCCCTTCTTGGACCTCCCCGTCGTGTAACTTTTTTCCTATATTTTCTCGTCGACGAGCGATGCCGGATTCGACGACGCATCATTGTAATGCGAACCATTCGGCGGAATTTGTTTCCCTCTTAATTTTTGAAAGGCACCGGGGTTAATTTGTTTCTAATTTCAAGTAGCGTAAATTTTACGCCAACTTTTCCAATTAATTCGAGTGTACCTACGTGCATACCTTGTATAATTCTTGGGCCAAAAAAATATATCGCTTTTTGGTAAAATTTCTAGACTTCGGTACACAAGATGAAGGGAAATTCGACAAAAAGGCGCGTCTAAGGGTGAGAGGAGGGGACTAAATACAGGTAGTTGATTCTTTTCATGTTTATAAAAGATTTAGTTCCGGTTCAGGAATCGTTTAATTTATTTTTTCCTGGCTGCATTTTCAACACCTTGAATTTTTCATGGTGTGATGGATTTTTCGAATTGTAGGTATGTCTATGTACATATAAAAAACGTGTTTGTTTTTGATTGAAAATTAGAAAAAGGAAAGTTAAAACTTGGTATTTTTCAAAATTATTCCCATTTTTTTAAATTTTAATTTTTTTAAGACTCGGTTTCTTTCAAGTTTGTATTTTTTTAAATTTTTTGTCGAATTTCAAATAATTTTTTTGAAACAAAATTTTCAGAACTCATTAGAAATATTCTAATTTTTACACGTTTCTCAAAACTAGCCAATTTGTCATTGTGCAATAATTCCTCAAAATTAGAATTATTCAAGATTCATTTTTCAATTTTTTAAATTTAGCCAATATTTGAAACTCGTATATATTTTATTGGTAATTTTATTCAAATTAAAAAAAGTATATTCTGGCGAATACCTATTCGAGATTTGCCAATTTTCAAAAAGTATCTAACATCAATTTTTAAAATTTTTTTAATCACTCAAGATCAATAAATTTTTATCAATTCATAAAATTCGTTAACATTGTAATTTATAAACGATTTTCAAAATTCCTTAATTTTTAATTTTTACTACATATTACCTAAGTATTGTTTACCTATTTATTTATTTATTTTTTGTAAAATGTAGGCTACCATTTTTTTGAAAACTGAGACTATACATTTTTTTTTACATTTTTTCAGGTCTCTAATTTCAGCCAATTTTGAAAATTCATCTATTAATTTCTTAAAATTTGCCTATTTCTAATTTTAAGCTAATTTTCCAAATTTCGTCAATTTCGCATTCCAAAATTTTTCTATATTTATTTTTAAATTCAGAATCCTATGAATTTGACCAGTTTTGGAAAATAATAAGCACATTTCGATGCATTTTGATAAGTTGGAATTTTAAAAAAATTCTATGTTTGAAAATTTTACAATTTTTGCATCTATTAAAATGCATTAAATTTAAAAATTGGAATATTTTTGTATTTTTTAATGAATTGAATTTTTTTTTTAATTCATATTTTTCGAAAAAAATTAATTATAGTGCCAAATAATGAAATTGTCCAATTTTGAAAATCCAGATTTTTTTCAATTTTTAATGATGAATAAATTTTTTTGTATTTTTTTTTCATTTTTCAAAATCGATTATTTCTGGGAGTGGCTAAATCCACAATAAGTAATCACATTGTAAGGGCGATGTCGTTCTTTTTTTATCTATCTTCTTTATTTTTGTACAAGTTTTTTTTTTCTTCAAAATTCAACCAAATTTTTTGAAATTATAAGTTTTCCTCTGAAAAGTTTGATGTTTTATTGCTCAATTAGAAGAAAAATGTTGATGAAAATTATTGGGAAAATTCGTCATTCGAATGAGAAGTTAAGTTGGGAGATGAAATAGGAATATTTTGATGACCAATTTCAGAATGAAATCAAATTGACAATTTTATTGGAAAATTGGAGGGGGTGATGAACAATTATTTTCTTGAAAAAATAAAATAAAAAGTTCGGGAAAAATTTAGATAGAAAATTCAAAAATAAACTTGATAAAAAATTTACTTGAAAAAATTTCAAAAGAAAAATTTGAAAAGACAGTATGGTAGAGATTTCGAAGCATTTCGATGAGAAAATTTGATGAAAAATCTTTAAAAATCCAAATGAAAATTTAAAAATAATTTAATTTACAATAATCATTTTAAAAAACTTTAAAAATGAATTTGTAAAAATTATTGGCAAGTTTGAATGAAAAACTTGGAAAATTAAAAAAAAAAAAGTTTCAACTTTTAAACGAGAAACAGAAAAAAATTGATGAAAAATTTGAGGAAAAAAAGGAATAAATTATTTGATGAATGATGAATAATTTCTTCAAGAATTTTATTTTCAAAAACCGAATGAAAATTGAAAGTTACATAAAAATTAAAAATTTGAAGAATAGAAAACTTGGAAAATTTTCAAATATTTTATTAAATCAAACTTAGGTAGTGGAAAAATCTCGATGAAAAATTTGAGAAAATCGTTTATGAAAAATTGATGAAAAATTGGATTAAAAATCAATTTCGACCAAGTCCACTTTGCAATGACAAACACGACCACAACAACGGGTGTCGAGTTTTCAAACAAGAATATGAGATGAATTCTCGTTCGTTCATTTTCGTGATTACTTGTTGTGGATTTAGCCACTCCCATTATTTCTTTGATTTCTTTTATCTATAATTTTGTTAAATTTTTTAAATTTTCGAACTGAATTTTATAATCCAATAATTTTTCAATTTTTAATAATAATTATTGAAAATTGGAAGATCATCAATTATTTAGGTTTGGGTAAATAGATTAGACATTTTAAACCCCGGATCAAAATTGAAAATCCACTCATTCGAAATACAGGCTATTGTAAAAATTCATTTAGAGAGCGGTCAATCGTCTCAAACATAATAGAAAATTATCGATCATCGCTTCTTTTCATCGTACCGGTCACCCAGATTTATGACTGCCCAGGATGCAGATTAAATTCCCATTTAAACTGTCTAATAAGAGGCGGACATGGAACGAACATCTCACGACCGCGGACGCGAGGCGACGTCGGTCTGTAGAATTGGAAGTCGAGAGTCGGATACGGCACACAATTGAAATGGCACCTCATCGTAGTCATTTAGCTCGTTAAATGAACCGAGAACGCGTTAGAAAGGTAATTAAAACGAGACGATAATCACTTGGCGAGGGACGAGCGACGAGGTACGAGGTACAGTTCGCTGGCGTGCTTTTTCTCCAAATCTAACGATTCGGAAATTCGAGATCGAGAGTTAGTGGGTGTTGAAAAGTACCTAATGTCAGAAAGGTTTCCGTTCGACCGCATGGCATGGCATGGCACAGGCACACACCTGGCGAATGCCAGCATTTTTGGGAGGCTGCGCGTTGTCAGCAGGAGCACGTGTCTGTGCAACCCTTATTTTCATACTTTTGTGGGTAGTCGGGTAATGGGCGTAGGATGGCGAATGTGCGGAGGTGGACATTGGAGTTGAATTCGATCATCACGATGCAAGCAGCAAGCACCGGTTCGGGTTCACCCTCTGTCGATATCCGGTTGCAACGGAATGGTTTGCGTGCCAGATTTTCTCTATCAATATGTCGTACTTGGACGTATACGGAGTATAAATGTGTATTACGGATTACCCCAAAAGCCGAGCAGAGCCATTGCCTCAGGCACAAGTAGACGGAATGCAGTCCTAATTACACAGACAGATGTAAGCGCGTCGGGCTCGGGTCGGTCATTACACGAGGCGAAGTGGGCGCGGATACAGATTTCCAGTTTTACCATTTCAAGGTAACACACGTACAAGAACTACTCGCCTTTTGCCCAGCTCCGACGTTCGAGTGGATTTTTGTGTAATTTGAACGAATATTACGTAGAATGGAGGTGTAAAGAAGAGTACTCCGAACGGCAGCCAGAGTTCCTCGGTCGAATTATATTTTAATATATTCGTTTACTAACTTACGAGCTGGGACGCCGTCGCATGGAACAGCAGCCAGAGCTCTCGAGCTACGATGCCCTTCTATGGTCGCTCCAAGATGCCATATTACGTTATGTTTTTGAATGATTGACTGGACTTATTGTCGTGCGTACGTAAATTGGTCCAAATGTCGTACGTTTCCTGCTGCATGATACTCTTACCCTACGTACGAGGAAATGAACTCGCGACTTGTTTAATACGTACGTACGTACTCCTCGTATATATCTTTCATATACGTTAATCTCTTTCGCGAGATTATCCTTGTTATAAAAATTCATTACCGTTGCTCGAACGAATGAGCGAAACGACGCGAATAAATTAACGTTAAGTGCTTTGCTTCACATGTTCGGGGTGTAAAATTTTCCCGCCAGCGCCACCGAACCGAGCTCACCCCTGTCTTGTTCTCGACGACCGTCCAGACTATACTATGCTACGAGATACATAAAAACTCTCTTTCGCCAAATTACTCCTGCATCGTACGTATACGACGTACCTTTTTAAGGGTAGGTGTACATCGATGGATTTGCAAACTCCAGCCAGGATCCCTTACCCTGCCAGTGCCAGAGTAGTTTTGTTCATCTTGTTTAATTTTTCCCTTCCGTAGTTTTTCTTCCTCTTTTTTTTCCACATTGGTGTCTGTCCTGCCAGCAACGAAACGAGAGATGTCTTAATTATTTTAAATGTCCGGTCCTCCGAGGACGATTTACGACGAGTTTTACGACAACGTGTTTTTATGACCGTATCTGTAGCGTATAGGACTACTGGATTTTCGTCGTGGATGGGTCGTCACTCGTCAGGTCCTAGAGGTTGCTGGAATTTGGCTTTTTATTTAATTTTCACGGGATGAGTGATCGTATAAATACGATTAAAATTGCGGAATTGGTATTTTTGTACGAGTTTTTTGGGAGGAAAGGGGATGGATTATGAAGGAAGAGGAATAGGCATTGTGTCTACTCGATAATTTGGCGCCTGACTTGAAATTTGAAGGGGGAATAATTTCTAAAAAGGAATCTATTTTGGGGTGTACAAATTAGGGAAGAAATAGTAGAATGACAATTCTGTTGGATTTTTATAATTTTTTGAATTATTCACAGTTTACTGGAACATGCACATAATTTTAAAATATTATTCATCGAAAAATATCGATGCTGGAAATCAAATAATTATCAGTCTGAATTTATTTATTTATTTATTTTATTTTTTTCTTCTTTCAAAAGGACAATGTAAAGAAGGCGAATGCTTTATACTACTAATAAAAAAATTATACCCGAGCAGCACACTCGACAAATTATCGAAATAAAAAATCGACAGAATATCGAATTCGATAAAGTGTCGCGTTAGTTCCGCATAAATCGTGAAATTATCTTTCGATATATCGACAGATTATCGATGAATTATAGTTGGCAAAATCCATCAACAGATAAACTTTCGATAAAATCGAACGATTTTTCTTTTAAAAATCTCAAGAGTATAGTTAGATACTTCATCGATAACCTATCTATAAATCGAAAGATAATTACACGATTTATGCGGAACTAACGCGACACTTTATCGAATTCGATATTCTGTCGATTTTTTATTTCGATTTAGTTTCGATATTCTATCAATTTTTTATTTCGATTTAATTTCGATATTCTATCGATTTTGTATTACGATTTTTTGTAGATTATCTAGTTTCGATATTCTATCGATTTTTTGTAGATAATTTAGCATATATGGGTATATGCGCGCGCACATTTTCAAGACCGGCTGGCGAGTTTGAAGTCGTAGTTACGCTTAAGGCTGGCGAATTTCGTTCCAAATACAGCAGTTTCTACCAAAACAAGCGTCTGTTGCGAACATCGGAGTTCGTTCGCATAATACGAATTGGATTATAATATTCAAACATCTTATGCAAAATTGGAGAAGAGGGAGGGGTCCAATTGAAATTTTTATAATAACTAAAATTATTTCTAGGACCTTAATTTACAACTTTTGTTTGAAAATTTTTTCAAATTGGCCCCTTTTTCCTCCGCTCCTCCAATTTTGAATAAGTATCAACGGAGTATTATGCAAAATTGGAGGAGAAGGAGAGGTCCAATTGAAAAAATTTTCAAACAAAAGTTGTAGCTTAAAGTTCTAAGAATAATTTTGGTCATCACAAAATTTTCGATTGGGCGCCTCCCTCCCGTTCAATTTTAAATACTAAGTATTCACATAGTAATCGTAGTATTGAACTTGGTAAAATTTTATTTAAGAACAACGATCTGGTTTCAAGTAAAATACCTAGTAAACCAAAAAAACTAGATAACTTGTTTGAAAATTTTTTCAATTTTGATTTCGCATATTACTGTTACACGTAAGTAGGTAAATGCAAAATAATAGAGGCTAGAGATGAGGTCCAATTGAAAAAACATTTCAAACAAAAGTTGTAGAATAATATTCTGGATTTAATTTTGGTTATTATAAAAATTTCGATTTGGCCCTTTCTTCCCATCCAATTTTGAATATAAAGTAGGTATTTTTTGACTAGAAAAAAATCAATATAGTTTCAACAACTATCGTTACAAAATCGTTGAAATATCGAAGTCGATAAATTTCATATAATGTGTCGATAATATAGTTTTAAATATCGTCACAAAATCGTTGAAAAATCGAATTCGAGAAATTTCATATAATCTGTCGATAATACAGTTTTAAATATCTTCACAAAATCTTTAAAAAATCGAATTCGATAAATTTAATATTCTTTTTCGATAGTATAGTTTCAAATATCTTCACAAAATCGTTAACAAATCAAATTCGAGAAATTTCAGATTATTTGTCGATAATATAGTTGTAAATATCTGCACAAAATCGTTAAAAAATCGAATTCGAGAAATTTCAGATTACGTGTCGATAATATAGTTTCAAATATCTTCACAAATTCGTTAAAAAATCGAATTCGAGAAATTTCAGATTATTTGTCGATAATATAGTTCTAAATATCGTCACAAAATCGTTGAAAAATCGAATTCGAGAAATTTCATATAATCTGTCGATAATACAGTTTTAAATATCTTCACAAAATCTTTAAAAAATCGAATTCGATAAATTTAATATTCTTTTTCGATAGTATAGTTTCAAATATCTTCACAAAATCGTTAACAAATCAAATTCGAGAAATTTCAGATTATTTGTCGATAATATAGTTGTAAATATCTGCACAAAATCGTTAAAAAATCGAATTCGAGAAATTTCAGATTACGTGTCGATAATATAGTTTCAAATATCTTCACAAATTCGTTAAAAAATCGAATTCGAGAAATTTCAGATTATTTGTCGATAATATAGTTCTAAATATCGTCACAAAATCGTTGAAAAATCGAATTCGAGAAATTTCAGATTACGTGTTGATAATATAGTTTCAAATATCTGCACAAAATCGTTGAAAAATCGAATTCGAGAAATTTCAGATTACGTGTCGATAATATAGTTTCAAATATCTTCACAAAATCGTTAAAAAATCGAATTCGAGAAATTTCAGATTATTTGTCGATAATATAGTTTCAAATATCTGCACAAAATCGGTGGAAAATCGAATTCGATAAATTTAATATTCTTTGTCGATAGTATCGTTGACGAATATCGTCCTAAAATCGTAATACTATCGAATTCGATAGTTTTTAGATTTTTTGCCTATAAAATCGTACAGCTAAATCTGTATCATATCGTGAGAACATCTTTAGATTTTTAAACGATTTTTTATCGATACGTTTCAACTTTCGATATTATCGATCGAGTGTGCTGCTCGGGTATTATTATTATTATTATTATTATAAAAATAATTTTAAAGACAAAAAAACTTCAGAAAAGCTGATTTTTTATTTTAATCATTTATTAAATTAATAAAATAATATTTTATCATTATAAATTTTTCTTTTTGATTTAAAAACAAAATAATTTTTACCAAAATATTTTATAATCAAATTCTTATTTATCAAAATTTTACATTATTTAAAATAATTTACCTACCAAAATTTACAAATTTACTAATAAAAATTTTAAAAACTATAATTTTTATTACGTTTTTTTAAAGTAGGCAATAATTTTATATATATTTTTTTCAATTTCAAAAAAATCATTTTGAAAAATTCTAAGTTATCAAAATTTTAATTTAGCTAGGTAATTCGAAGTATACCTAATATTTAAAAATTATTATTCAACAAAATTCTTTTTAGTGTTTTTTTTTCTCAACTTTTAGAAGAAAAAATATAAAATTAATAGAAATGTAAAAAAAAAATTAAAATCAATTAATAAATTTTTAATCATTTTTCTGATAATAAATAATAGAAAAAAAATTTCATCTCTACGTTTTCGATTACCTTTGTTTCTTTCAAACACGCTGAGTTGTAGTCACCTTAGCTAAAAGGACGTGAATTATTTCTGTATGGGCAACACTGATCAGCATTTAGATCGACTAAATCGGGCTTATAAAATTTGATGCATTTCGTTTTATAATGCCTAGCATATTTCAATAAATGATACGACGCGACGTCGACGCGGTGCTCGTCGACGTCTTCGTCGATACAAATAAAGAGGGTAGAAAAGTTTAATTTTCTTCGGCCTGAAATAATGAAATGCCAGGCAAAATATTTTTTCGAAATAATGGGTTAAATTGGTCTAATTTAATTCTGACCATTTCTTCCCAAATAATGCGTAGAAATGGTCCAAAATTGCCCAAAAACAATAGGGTTCTATTCTACATGGTCCCCGACCTCCCATTAAAATTTGAATTAAATCGGTCCATTAGAACGAGAGTTATCGCGCGGACAAAATTCAGTACATAAATCAATACATACATACATACATATCGCAAGAAATATCAAAAAAATCGGAAATCAAAACTAATAGCTGATTTTGAAAAAAATCAGCTAAAAATTGAAAAATTGCTCGATTTTACAAATCGAAAAAAAAAATATATCAATCTTAGAAATAGAAATGCAAAAAATTTAAAATAACTCAAGGACGAAAAAATTGGAAAAATTATCGATTTTGAAAATCGAAATAAAAAAAAAAGGATTATTGAAACCCCAAAAAAGTAAGTTTTAATCTATCGATTTTACTAATCAAAAACCAAAAAAATTAAAAAATTAACCAATCTCAGAAAAAAATGTTCAAGTCAAAAAATTGGAAAAAATAATTGATTTTATCGAAAACAACAACAACAACAACAACAACAACACCGACGTCGACGAAAACGACAACAATAAACAACACTTGAAAGCCAGAAAAATTGAAAAAAATGATTGATTTTACGAATCAAAAAATGTTGATTTTGAAAACTAATTTTAACAAAATTAAAATTACCTAATTTTACGTAAAATCGAAAAAAAAAATTATCAAATTTTGAAAAAAAAAAAAGGTTGAACCAAACACCAAAAAGTCATTTGTCCCGAAATTTCACCACATTTTTTTCCAGTTTGATCATCGTAAAAGCATGATATTAGGTATACCAGGCTAAAATAATTATTTTAAGGCCCGTATTTTAAAAATTTCCTTATACTTAAGGCGAAGCGTTCTTACACAGACCAAGTAGTTTTGTTTATTTTTTCCATACAAATAAATGGCTGCTCGATGTAAATTGACACGATACGTGTGAAATCGCCTCGCCTTAAGGTCAATGTTTGCTTAAGCAAATTTTTAAAATACGGGCCTATATATCAAAATCAGTAAATTGATTATTGAAAATCATAAAATTATTAGGTTCAAAAATCAAAAATGAAATCAGGTTAGAAAAACTGAAAAAATTGATTTTAAAAATCGATTATTGGAAATCAAGATCAAAAAAATCAATTATTATTGATTTCAGCAGAAAAAAATTGAAAATTTGGAAAAATGATTGATTATTGAAATTGAAAAATAATCGATTTAAATAGGTATGCTAAAATAGACTTTAAAAATTATCGATTAACGAAAATTCGAAAAATTATCACTTTCACAAAATAATTCTGTTAAAAAAATAAGATAAAAAAAAACGAAAGATTTGAAAAAATGAAAAGAATCGATTACCTAGAAAAAAGGTATAGATTATTTCAAATTAAAAAAACTACCGATTTCAGAAATCATAAAAAAAATACTTCGTTTAGAAAATGGAAAAAATTATTCATTGTCAAAATTTAAAAAAATATTGATCGACATTTCGAAAAAAAAAAATAGTTTTCAAAATCCAAAATGTACAATTCGATCACCAATCCATCGTAATTTCCCCCTCGAATTTTTTCAAACACACTTTCGTTTGCAAATCAACACAAAATTATACTTAATTTCCTCAAACACATTTTCGAGAAAGAAAAAATTCGCATATCACTAACCCTCAAAACATCCCTCCTCTCCCCCCACCTAACCTTCAATCACATCTTCCCGCTGTTGAAAACTTACAAATGGAACACGAGGTTAAAAACCCAGGTGACATAATTTTTCGAAGCTTTCCTGGCTCATAATTCATTTAAAAAAATACGACATATTGATGGATACGTTCCATCTTCCGCGAGTACCATTTACATTTATGTGTAATTCGATTAGCTGCAATGGAAATCGACGAGGGAGGAAACACGTACTTCGAGAAAAACTCTAGAAAAATATGGCGAAAATTCGATTTTCACGAAGTTTCTTTCGGTTGTCATTTCCTCACGGTTGTGCTTTTTTCCCCCTTCCGCCATAAATTAAACGCTCTCGATGATGAGAACAAATTCGTAATTAAAATTTACCATCCGGTTAACTTTTGCTACGTATTATCTCGGAAAGATTTTATTAAAAAGAAAAAAAAAATCATTCCTGTCGAGTCTTCTATTATACGAGAAAATGCTATGGCAGCTCTCTAAGCACGACGTATAGGATAGATTGTACTTGGAAAGCTTGCGAAAGCTCGAGAAAGAGTTAAGAGCGGTATTAAACAACGGTTTAATAATGCGATTTAATTATTCATCCTTTTTCGTCTATCGACCAAGTACAATTACTCGGGTTAAAATATTGGCGCGTTTGAATTTTTCAATGTCCAGACTTCAGGTATATGGCCAATCTAACCTAACGTAAAAACCAAACCAGCGGCTACGTAAAAGCCTGCGTATATTTTATCCTCGTATGGTCTTTTAATCGAGCCAGCACCCCAGCCCTTTGGCCAAGTCGAAAGAGAACTACGTGACTACGAAATATATCCTCGGTCCGTGCAAATTTCCGTGTTAACGAATTTTAATACAGAGCTACCATCAATCTGGGCAGCTCTGGATAGGCCTCACTATCGCACCATCTAACTCGTACAACATTCGTACGTATCATCATCCTTCGTATAATAAATTACAAATTACTCGCTATAAGTTCGTTTGATTGTATACGTACAAAACAGCACATACGAATCGAGCAGCGAAACGTGCTCATAGAGCAACTCGACGCCACAGACAGAGAAAGAAATAACCCATTAGGTCTATATAGCTTTTTTTTCTTCTAAATAGAAGCCCATCCATGAAGTGAAGAGGAGAGGTTTGTTTACTCGTACGTTTTTCTTTTTTTCTTACGCGTCGTTAAGATTATAAGTCTCTTGTCGAATATACGACATTTATATGATTCGGCCATAAGAGATGATTTTTCTTACCTTTCTTTACGCTCTGCTGCATTATAGCTTCTGCCTATGCAAACCAGTTTAGCCGCATTTTTACGCGGATGAAAGCAACTGAGGTAAAAAAAAAAATGAAAAACAGCTTTTTCGAATTAAAAGAATTCGCTAGATTTGTATTTTCATTTCGATCGACTCGATGGGTATTAAAATGTATAAAAAAAAAACTGGTAATGATAATATTTTTAGATACGGCCATCTTTATTTATACATAAACCAAGCTGCTCGATGAAGCGGCGCGAAACATGGCCGATGGGCAAACTGGTTTTTTAACTTTACGAAAAGGAAAAAATTACTCGATACCTATAAGCTCGTAAGAGTAGAAAAAAAGAACCTCGCCGAGTATTAATTCGCCATATAAATGTTAATAAATTATTCTTCTTTTTCTTAAAAATCTTAATGCTATTTATCGCTTCTTTTATAACGTCGAAAATTTGAATATTTTCCTACCTTTTTCCACTACTATCTCCGCGATATACCTTCCAAAGCATACGATATTGTTTGAAAACCTACCCCTTCCCCCTCCGGCCACTCCTACTGTATAAATTGAATTATACAGCGCGAGGTGATAAATTATGTTAGCCGAATATTCGTGTAAAATGGTATTTTCGACGATTTTGCTGCTTCTATCTCTTTCTCTTTCGACGACGACATCGAACACAGGTTTCGAAATAATCGTTTTAATTTTATTATTTAATTTTTTTTTTGGATACGACGTTGTCAACACGATTCCATATATAAGATGGAGAAAAATTTACGAGTAATTTTTCTTTTTTTGTAATACATCGTTCGGATTATATTTTTAAATCGCTTTCAATTTTACCTCAATCCGCAGAGCCAGATTTTTATCATCGACTAATTTCGAAATTATACCAGACTGGAATTCAATACGTCAGTAAGTAATTCTGGTATATACAGGGTGTCTCGTCACCAGTTATCACCCCTTCACCAGCGATATAGTCAACTCAAACTAAGCTCATGTATGCATGTTTGCCGACCCTGTGAATTGAAGGTGCAAAGATATGCTCAACTGAAAATTTTTTATTTTCAGTTTTGTTTCAGATTTTTAACCATGCGTCACTCGACAACCGAGATAGGTAGAAAGTTGCGCTTTGCGGCGTTGGAAAGGAAATTTTGTGTAGAATTTTTTGATGGGGTTGATAATTGTACTAGGTGATCAGGGGGGTCTGTACCGTATTAAATATCTAAAAAAACGTGTTCAAAAATTGAGATTTTTTGGCAATTTTTGAAAAAATCTCAAAAAAGTTTCCTCATTTGGTATTATTATTATGATTTGCCTTACATGAAAAAAGTTCGACCTTTCGAATGCCGCAAACTAGACTCTTCTATCTCACTTGGTTAAAAAGTTATAGCAATTTCAATTTCGAAATCGAAACAGAAAAAAAATCAATTTATTTTTCATTTTTTTAAATTTCCAATTATTTTAATTTTTGGAAGTTGATACCTATCGTAACTAATAATTTTGAGTGAAACTCGATGTTAAAGATGAAAAGAAAAACATTTCGGTAAAAAAAATTTTTTTTGAAAAAATAATTTTTTGTTTTTCAGTCATGATTTTGAAATTGAAATGGCTATAACTTTTTAACCAAGTGAGATAGAAGAGTCTAGTTTGCGGCATTCGAAAGGTCGAACTTTTTTCATGTAAGGCAAATCATAATAATAATACAAAATGAGGAAACTTTTTTGAGATTTTTTCAAAAATTGCCAAAAAATCTCAATTTTTGAACACGTTTTTTTAGATATTTAATACGGTACAGACCCCCCTGATCACCTAGTACAATTATCAACCCCATCAAAAAATTCTACACAAAATTTCCTTTCCAACGCCGCAAAGCGCAACTTTCTACCTATCTCGGTTGTCGAGTGACGCATGGTTAAAAATCTGAAACAAAACTGAAAATAAAAAATTTTCAGTTGAGCATATCTTTGCCCCTTCAATTCACAGGGTCGGCAAACATGCATACATGAGCTTAGTTTGAGTTGACTATATCGCTGGTGAAGGGGTGATAACTGGTGACGGGACACCCTGTATAAAATTTCACAACATTTTACCTACCTCAGCATACCTAATCTCGCCACTCGTCAATTCGAGACGATTCAAATTTACCCCGAAAAATTTTTCATACCAACTAATGCCTTTTCAAATATGCTGTCGAAATACCGCAACCTCGAAATTACGCCAACTCCATCTTAGGCTTTTTTCAATCTAAGTTAACGAATAAAATCAAATCCTATACTATATGATACCGGCAATTCAAATCTCACTGACGCTGGCGGCAAAAAAGCACCCCATAAACGCGAACGAGAAACTTATAGAGAAAACTCATCGCGATACAGTGAAATTCTCACTCTATACGTCAGTCACGATAAAAGCGAAACGAAAATCCAATTTTTCAGCGCGAAAAAACGTTAGACTATAAACGACACACACGCTGGAAATGTTTTCCAAATTAAATAGGTCACTTGAAAAACGACATTTAATATCGTCTGTTGAAAATAATGTTCTAAATAAAAATAAAAAAATCGGCGTGGCTGGGTAATGTACGTTTGAGGCGGATTTGCTTTTTTGGTTTTGAAATGGGGGTTGGTGGGTGGGAGGGGAAGAGGTGAATCAGCTTAAAAACGGATTTGTTTGGGTTTTTATTGGATTTTTTTTTACAATTTTCAATTCTATTTCCAATTTTTCAATATTTTTTCAATTTTAAAATCAACCTTGATTTTTCTCAATTTTTAATGAGTTTTCAAAACTTATACTTTCATTTTTCGTTTAGTTTGATTTTTTTTTCGATTTTTATTTTCATTTCATTTTTTTGAGCGCTTTACTTTTGTAATAATTTCGTTATATTTTTCCAATTTCTAGCTGATTTTATTTTTCCCATTGTTTAATGAATTTTCCTGGCTTGGGTATTTTTCCCATTTTAAATTTTATTAGGTAAGTGTTTCCCCCCAATTCTCAGTTTTATTTTTTGGTACGTCAATTTTGTATCATTTTTTCACATTTCTCCAACTTTTAAATTTTTTTTTACTCTAAATTTTCAAAAAATTTCAAGATTTTCAGTTCTATTTCAATTCTTTCTTAGTTTCAATTTTGTAACAATTTTTGACGAATATTCAACACATATTTAGAAAAAAAAAAAAATTTCTAATTTTTTTGTAGGTTCAGTTTCGTTTACCATGCTTATTATTCTCCACACTTTTCTAGTAATTTGCCACCATTTCAAAAACCGTTGAAATCTTACAAATTTTTAAAAATTAATTTTCAAGACATGAGTAAGTAAATTTTTATTTCTTTGGTCTCAATTTTTTTTTACCATTTCTTCATTCAAATTTTTCCAATAATTTTCATCAATTTTTTTTATTTTAAAGCACCATTAAGAGTAAAGTTTTGCTAAATTAATTAATTTCTAATGTTTTCACCAATTAACTTAGGAAGGTAGGTAGCTATATTAAATAATTATTTTTTTCAAGGTTTTCATAAAAAATATGTTTCCAATAATTTTGCATAATTTTTTTTTATATTTCTTCCAAGCAGAAAGTTGTTGATTTGAATTTTTTCCAAAGTTTTATTCAAAGTTTTCTCTAACCTCACCCAAATTGTTTATTATTCTTAAATGTTTCTAAATTTCAAGGTAATTCTCATTTAAAATACATTTTTTTGCATTTTTTAATTCCCAATCTTTCTCTTCACCAATTTTTAATGATTTTTAAAACAAAGTTTTCATCTTGTTAATTTTACCTACTTCATTTTTCCCCAAAATTTTCATCAATGTTCCTCCTAATTTAATCATCAAAATTTTTTTCTATATTTCTATCCAAAATTTTCCAAATTTCCTATTAAATTTTTCATCAACATTTGTTCCACCTTATGCTTTTTCTAGGTACCTCTACTTTTCATAAAAACTTTTCTAAATATTGTTTTTTTTTGTTCATTTTTAATAAGTTTATTTTTAACCAATGTTCCATGAATTATCGAGAATTTTTCATTTTTTTTAGCCCATTTAATTTTTTATTACAATTTGTTCCCCTTTAAAATAAAAGAGGAGAGGGGGCTATTTTGTTACCATTTTCCCATATTTTTTCAATTTTTATGAATTTCAAAATCATTTTTACATTTACGTATCTCTCAATTTTATCATCAATTCTTCCCAATACTTCATGTATTTTCCATCAATAAAATTTCGAAATTTCTTTTCGAATATATAAAAAAAAAAAACTTTTCTAAATCTTGTTTTTTCTTATTTTGTCTAATTTTTAAACAATTTCAATTTTTACTGATTTTAATGAATTTTAAAAGGATAATCCATCCATTTTAAATTTTATTTAAATGTTTTCCAATTCTCTCTTTTATTTATTCATTTTATTCTTTATTTCAGTTGTATTATGATTATTTATTAGTTGACTGTTTTCATACTTACACCTCAAATTTTCAACTTTTTTCGGGGGGGGGGGGGGGTAAAAATTTTGTAACGGTTTTTGATGAAATACTTATTTTTTCATTTTCAATTTTTTCTGTTCAATTTTGTTATCATTTCTCCCAATTTTTCGATATTTAAAACCAATTTTTAACACATTTTCAAGATTTACAGGTATTTCAATTTGTAATTTTATTCCAATTTTGGTTTTGAATTTTGTTATTAGTTTTCTATATTATTTTTAAAATTTCAATTAAGAATTTTTGAAAATTTCCTCAGTGAAAAAAAAGAAACGAGAGTTGTTAGTAAACAGGGAAAAAAGAAACTTCTTCAAAACGAACAATACAAAAAAAGACTATAGATTGTAAAGCTGATTAGATATAAGCACCTTAAATTAGATTAAAAAGTTGTAATAATGAAAAATTTAGGAGAAAGTAGAAGAAGGGAGTGGAAGGGTTTGTAACTGTACAGTGAACAACGTCAACGAACGTAAGTATAGGTACGAAAACAGATGGGAAAAATGGTAGCTGGCCAGAATTACTTCTTTTAAAAATTATTTTTTTTTTTTTTTGGTCACCAGTTCTCAAGTCCAAAAATTATTAAACTTGAGAGAAAAAAAAAGTTTAAAATAAGCCATGACAAATATTACAAACACTTGAAAAAATTTATTAAGGGACAGACTTTCATTAAATTACCAAAAAAATTGACTTCTGGAACTACCTCACAAAATAACCAATTTTTGTTCCTCACTCCTTCCTCTCGTCTATAAATCAAAATTTCTCCAATATACAACTCTCTCCATCCCTCCAAAAAAATCCATCTCATTCTCATCGTCAATAGTCGAAATAATTCTCTTCTTGAGGAAAATCCATTTAAAAAAACACACTTCGAACGATTTCATTCGTCTTATAAATATAGTAACTTTCGTGGGAAGAAAAAGGGATCGGGAAAAGAAAATAAATAATAGAAGAATATTCAGGTTTAACATGACGAAAATATATTTACATAAAGAAACACGTCAGATGAACCGCCTCTACAAAGTACACGAATTTTCCGCTTATTAATTTCGACATTAGTTAAGTCGCAGTTGTATAATATGGAAAAAAACACGTACCCTTTTTTTTTATTCGCTTTACCCTGATCCCTTTAGTTTCGCAACTTTGATCAAAATTTTTCTAATTGTTTTACCTTCAGGGTTTACATATTATACAGGTACGAGTAAAGTTAAACATATTTACAGAAAAAGTATTTCCTACGATACGGTTTGCGAAATTGGAAAAGTTTTTTTTTCTGCACGCCTTCCAAAGTGCGACAAATTTAATGACGTTAGAGGTATAATATACGGTTGCGGAAGAAATTAGAAACAGACTAAGCAAGCTGAAAGAATCCGTCGTATAAATTCTTAACCCGCTATGAAACTTCCATTTGGCAAATATAATTACCAGTATTTATTGAATTTTATCGCTGAAAAAAGAAACGCGGCGAGACCGAACAAAAGCGCAGGGAAATAATCGTTGTTTCGAATTTCAACATCGCGAGGAAAACTTTAGTATACTGGGACCCCTTGCGTGCCTTGACCCCCCCCCCCCCAACCCCACTGCGTGGTTTTTTCTCCTTCGCGTAAAATTCAATCTCGTATTGTATTCTCCTCTTCGGCGCGAAAAATAATTAAACTGAATAAATTGTAATCGGTCAACTGAGCCAAATTTAATATCATTTCGACGAGAAATTCGTCGTCCACCAAAACCCAAAATGAACGCCACGTTTTAAAATACCCGTCAGAATGGCCAAGAGAAACAAAATCGTGGTATTTGTGCAATTCGCTCGACCGGGTAATCTTATTTTATGTATGACGAGTAAGTACATCAGAAGCAAATATCGATATTTGGAGAGAAAAAAACACTCGTGCGAGAAATATGTCGAAAAAATGTACTGAATTTTTATTTTTATTTATTTCTTCGTATACGTATATTTATACTATTACTGTATTTTTTCGTACGCTAAAACTCGATCGATTTATCGTAATTTGGTAAAAAAAATTCGTAATATTTGTAAAATATCTCAATTTTTAGGAAACGACATAGCCGGAACTAATAAACGCAGAAGCAACCAGAAAGCAAGACGAGGAACGAGAGGAAGGTCAAACATGAGAAATAAAACGAAAATAAAAAATTTATCATTCGAATATCATGGTCAGCGTTCGTTTATGAGCTCATTTTATGTTCGTTTTTCCCTTTTAATTCGATAATAAAAATAAATAAAAAGTAACTAGATTATTTATCGACGTTTTACTGCGACTAATCGCTAATCGATTATCGAGGAAGTTATTTCGCGAGATTTTTTCTAATGCGATTCGGTATTCGAGATGGGAGATGAATTTTGAAGAATATTGTCGAAATTGATTCGACCTTTTTCATTGCTATCGAATTAGGTTTGATTTTTTTTAATGATGAAAATAAGTATATCAAAAATTTCTCAAAAATTTAATTTAGAAAGTTTATAAAATTATTTCGTACAAAATTTCAAATAATTGATAAAGTAGATTATTAAATTTCGATAATCAATTTTAATTCTAAAGTCCCAGCGAATCGATTTTTTTTTTATGATCAACAATTTTAAAATTCGTCGTGAAACGTAATTTTTCAAAAATCGATTTTTGAATTCGATAATGTAAGTAAATCAATTATGAATTCAATTTCGATAATCGACTTTGAAGAAAATTCCGTAAAAATGGAAATTTTTTGCTTCATTTTGAAATTTTTTAATGAAAAATATTTTGCATTTGAAGATTTTTTACAATTTTCAAGTACTATTATTTTTTGCATTAAGTTACCTTACTCAAAGATTTTTCAATTTTTTTAGGTAGGTATTTTTTTATTTACAAGTTTTTTTTTGGCATGAACAGGTTCAAAATTGAGAAAAAAATTGTATTCCTATTTTTTCCAATTAATTTTTTTTTATATATCTAACCTAACCTAACCTAACCTAACCCCTCCCACAATTTTGAAAAATTATCTACCTGATTGAACTTTTTAAAAATTGAATTTTAAATTCAATTACTATGGATCCAATTTCGATATTCGGTTTGATCGACATTCCAAAGAAGTCGATTTCATGCCCAAAAATGTCAAAAATCATGCTTTTTATGTTATGGTATTTTCTGAAAATCGATTTTGCTCCTCGAAACTGAGCTTACATCAAAAATACAAAAAAAAAATTATTTCATTTTCGATACATATTGAGAATTTTTTTTTTAAAATCGCGTTGAAATTGAGTTTTTGGAAATTTAATTTTGAATTAGATTATTTGATAATCGACTTTGATTGAAATTCCATGAAAATCGATTTACATATTTCTTAAAAACCATCACGAAAAAAAAATATTTGGAAGTCGGTTTTTGATTTCTTTTATCTACACAATTTCGACTTTCGACTTCGATCGAAATTTTAGAGAAAATCAATTTCAATTTTTTCAACACTTTTAAAAAATCGTGTTAAAATTTTTGAGTATGAAACGTGATTTCTTGAAAATCACTTTTTGGTTTCAATTATCGATTCAATTTCAACAATCGACTTTAATTGAAAGTGAGAAAAAAATCGATTTTAAACCTAATTTTTTTACCAAAAATACCCAAAATTTTGTTTGATAAAAATTGTTTTTTTTTTGAATTGTGATTTTTAAAAATCCATTTTTAATTTAGATTATCGATAAAATTTTGACTATGGAGTATGGACTTTGATCGAAAGTGAGAAAAAATCGATTTGAATTTTTTTTCAACAAAAACTTCAAATATATTTTTAAAAATGATTTTGAAAATCTATTTTTGATTTCGATGATCGACTTTGATCGAAATTCCAAGAAAATCGATTCTTTCGATGATTTATTCGATTTCAAAGGTTCAATTTCCATAAAAATTGAAGAAAAAAAAAATCGCTTCAATTTCTTTCACGATCGAAAATTTCAAAAATTGTGCTAGAATATCGTCGATTGTGGTCGAAAGTGCAAAAAACTGATCGAAGTCGATTATTTTCAACATCACATTTTTTTAAATTAATTAAGTACTCGAAATCGATTTTTCTCGATATCGAAATCCTTTTTTTTTTTTTTTTTTTTTTTTTTAATAAACCAGATTTTTTTCACTTACGTTTGGAACATATTATAGTGGACCTTCTCCAAGACTTTGAGGAATTTATTAAATCATAAATAATTCGACTTTATCAACAACAGAATCGTGGTACTCACCTAAAACAAAAAGAAAAAAAAACATAAAATTAATAATTTTACAAAACCCAAATAATGATCAATATGGCTTCATAGTCATACTCTCTCTCATGATTGATTTTAATTTTTTTTTAAATTATAAATAGTCTAGAGAAGGAAGTGGGGAGACACATTATTATATTAAAACATTTCCAATCAATCAAAGCAATCTTCCCACCATCTCACTATTTCCTCAAAACCCAGCACACATCACATCATCTATAAATCCGAAACCGCTGCAATCAGTAAATTCCCTCGTCAACCACACTCGCATTATTCCAAGCCATTTGCAAACACCACATAAATAGAAAGAAAGCCTGAACAAAACCCGTACAACGTTTCCCTCGCTCTAAAGTCTAAACCCTCGCTCGTTATACACTTACAAGATAACATATTGTACCACCAAGAGCCACCCACACCGACGCTGCAGACGATTTTCATTTGGTAATCTTCCATACAGAGCAGAGCGTCGCGATATCGTCGAAACAATATCGTAACGCGAGTTACTTCGCCGATAAAAAAATCCCTAATTGAAATTTTCGCACATAGCACTTAGCCAGGATCAGGTTCGTCGTTTCAAATATACGTAGTTACGTACATCGTGTATATATATATAGTGTATATAGGGAAAAAAGTACGAGAACTTTCTTCAGCTTCGCAGATGCATTAAAGCTCGCATCGCGTCGCAGAAGCATATAGCTCGTTTCATCGAAATCATATCCGGAGCAACGATAAAGCGTCAAACACCATAATATAACAACACGATTCCCAGCCGAATATTGTTTCTATATACAAATCTGGATTTAGCTTTTCGTATACAGCAGAGGAGCCCGAGTATCACTTAATACATTAAACTAAATTACCATTTCGCATCAAAATACCATGTTATATGTATATATATAGGACGCCATCGTTTACTAAATACATTCATTATAATGTTGCAGGCACTTTACACTACTTAAGTGGTTCTTTCGTTAACATTTCGCAACCTTGTTGTAACGTTAAGCTGGAAAATCCTCGAGCTGTTTCGCATTAAATCTTCTCAATAGCGCGGAATTCAGCAGGTCACAAGACGAGGAAGGAAGGGAAGTACCGAAAAAGGATGAGAATACGAATACATGCAACCATCTTCAGCAATCATCTTTTGTATGGGCTTATGAGATGGATAGGGCTGATGAACAATTAAAGGCTAATTTTACTCTGGTGGTAATTTCAATAAGCCAAGTCTAGTTTATCGTATTAATAATTACCTCTTTCTGACTGTACAATATAATGAAAGTGTACCTTTACCGAAACCTACACCTCCTAAGTACTCGAAACACCGCAGTCGAGGAACCAGCACATGAGCTAAGCTAAGTATTCGAATACTCTACGAGGTTACAGATTAATCGTGACGGTCATGGTCGCTTTCTTCGACGCTCCGCAGAGAGCTAGAGAGAGATGCTTTCATCGAAAAATACGCACTAAACGCGTCCCAAACGATCAACTCCCCACAACCAGTTCTCCTCTCTCTTGCTCACGTGTACATTGATAAATCGCCTAGTATTTTATACCATTTCTTCGATGCTTATATGTTTTTTAAATTCGGTGGCGTAATTCTCGTTATCGTAGTGTATCTGTGTGATCCAGGCACAGGCACACACAGAGAAGAGAACTGAGAAACACGCAGGCATATGTGGGCAATGTCCTCTATTCCGGCTGCCATGCCATTGCTATCCATAAGCATTTATAGCTGGTTAAAGTCGCCAAACCATACGGGAAAGGTGATGTTGTGATGTTTTGCAACCAATGCACCTGTAGGTTCGGGATTGGAAGCGGTGGCAGCCACAGCAGCCACGTTTATATCGGAGATATTCATCGTCAGGACGATGGACGTGATTAATTGATCGTTTATTTCGCGCAACAAGAGATAATTATCGTGTAGTCACCGCGTCTCCGCTCCTCTCTTGTACCACAGTACATTTTAACTGCTGTCTTAATAATCGTGCGTAAAATTGAAATTATACGAACGTCGTGTATAAATCTTTACACGTCGGTCAGCTCGACTGTGTACGAATTGAATGAAAATTGCGTTTTTTCCAACGCTTATCGTGCGACGAGATCTGCGGGCTGCGCAGGAATGTGATGTATCAGCACTTTTCATGGATAATTTCCAGTCGCTTTCGTAGAAACTTTTACTATTTGAAAGATTCTACCAATAATTACTACGGATTTGAAGTTATAGGTAAAACTGGAGGAAAAAATTAAAGTTGAAAATAATTTCAAAATTTTTTTAAAAAACGATTGAAAAAAAAATCAAAAAATGTAAAAATTGAGAAAAAAATCAATTTGAAATTTATTTATTGACATCACTAAAAGTTGAAAATTGAAAATTATGAAAATAGTAAAAGATTGCATTTGAGAGAAAATTTATTAATAAAATTTTTTTAAAAATCAAAAAATTGCAATGAAATTAAGAATTGAAGAAAACCAAAGTTTAAGAAAACCCAGAAAAAGAGGGGGGAAATCATTGCAAAAAATATTACCTAAAAAATTGAAAAATTGCAACATAATTGAAAATTATTCGAAATTGAACGTTGAAAAATTTTGCAATTAAACAATATTCAAAGAAAATGGCAAAAAAATTCCATAACCTAAAAATTATAAACAATTTACATGGAAATTAAATAAGTTTAAAAATTCAAAAAAATTCAAAAAATTCGAAACAAAAAATATTAAATTGATTTCAAAAAATTGGTGATATATATCAACTAAAAAATTGAGTCAAATTAAATGATACAAAAACATTGAAAAAAAATTACAATAAAATTTGAAATACCTTATTAAAAACTTAGAACTGAAAAAAAAAAAAAAAAAAAAAAAAAAAAAAAAAAAAAAAATCAAAAATATTACTCCCCCCCCCCCCCAAAAAAAACAACTAAAAATTATAATTAATAATCAAAAATTGGAGGGACAGGATAAAAGTCAAAATATTAAAAACAAAATTAAATCACCAAGAAAATGAAAATAATTCAAAATTAAATTGAAAATTGAAAAAACAATCGTAAAATGAGAAGACAATGAAAGAAAAATTCTAACTTGAACACACTCAAAAAATTAAAAAAAGTTCAATTTGAAAAAAAAAATTGTAAAAAATTAGTTATATAAATCAAATAAAAAATTGAGTCAAATTAAATAATACAAAAACATGGAAAAAAATTACAACAAAATTAAAAATATTAAAAATTGAGTATTGAAAAAAAAAAAAAAAAAAAAAAAAAAAAAAAAAAAATCAAAAATACCCCCCCCCCCCCCCCCCCCGAAAAACCAACTAAAAATTATAATTAATAATCAGAAATTGGGAGGACAGAAAAAAAGTCAAATTGAAAAAAAAAATTGAAATCACAATAAAATTGAAAATAATTCAAATTTAGTGGTAATTATTAAGAACAGAATGAAAATTCAAAATTGATATAAGAAAACTCAAAAAATTGTACATTGCAAAAAAAAGAAAAAAATCGAAATCAACAAAGTAATGAAAAAAATACAAAAGAATTCAATTCCAAAAAACTCAAAAAATTGAAAAAAAATATTCACTTTGAGGAACTAAATAATTTACTCAAAAATTTCGGAGGATTTCAAAAAATAATAAATTACAATGAAATTAAAAAAGATAAAAGATTGGAAATTGTAAAAAAAAAAACAGATAAAAGTGGGGAAAATTTGTTTTATTTTATTTTTGACAGGAACAAAAAAACCTGGATCGTGGTTGTTTAATTTTACCAAGTTCAATACTACATAGATAAATTGATATTAAAAATTGGAGAAAAGGAAGAGGTTCAATCGAAATTTTTGTAGTGAGCAAAATTATTCCTAGGACTTCAAGGAATAACTTTTGTTTGAAAACTTTTTCAATTGCACCCCTAATATGCTCTAAAATTTTTATCTTAGCATTTTACTAACTAAAAAATGGTGTCAATTCTTTTTTTATCTTTTTTAATTTTTTCGTTTTCAAACCCATCGATCGTTTAAATTTTCATTTTTACGATGTGCATATTTTTTCCTATTTTGTTTTCAATTTTCAATTCTTATACTCGGGGGAGGGGGGGGGGGTGTTGGAAAACTATATTATTTTTTCAATCGACTGCAATTTTTTCAATTTTTAATTTTTCGAAATTTCACACCAATTTTCAAAAATATTGCAATAAATTTCAAAATTGGTAAATTTTTGTACTTCTGAGAGGGATGGGAAGACTTGGAAAATTATTTCTCTCGAACATGTATCTAGCTCGATACTCTTAGATGAATTTTATCCAAAAATTTACCTACACGTGCGACTGAAAATGTGAAGAAATTCCATCACGATCGCCCGATCGTGTTGAAAAATTACACTGTGATTTGGTTAAAAATTACGACATGTCGAAAAATATTCAATATCCTCGAAGGCTGAAAATATGCAAAAATTAATCAACCTAACCGTACACGACATACGAGTACAAAGTGTCTTTTAACTCAACACCATCTCGCATTTATGATCGATTGTCATCGGTATCGAGTGTTGTAAAAGACAACAGTGCCGCGTACAGGTATTCCTATTGTTAGGCAAATTCATATTCGATTTTTTCCGTCTCCTTTGGATGGTCACGTCGTTTATTAAAAGCGTAAATATTGAATTTACGTGGAAAAATTTTTTCTACCTCGGTTCTACGGAGGTATAATAGATAATCTGGCATGATGAAAAGAGCGCGACAAGATAGACACAGCGGAACGGATAGCTCTCGGATACATGATTTTTCATACATTGTAAACTGTTCGATGTAGTGTTCTATGATAAGATATTGAACCGTGGACGTACGTGTGTGTGTGGACTTGAGGAGAGAATCAGATGTACTGAGGTGGTTGAGGAAAATCCATGGAGGATTATTTTGTTGATCACCTTATGGCAGAAGATTTTTTCTTCTATACGTTCGCGTGTTGGTAATGGGGCAATAATCAGTGGTGAAATTTATGTGAGAATCGTAAACTAAAGATACGTGTATTTGTATATCATTGGTTAAATATTTATTACGTTCGTCAATTTCCAAATGTAATATATTATCTTGGAAATTGGATGAACCGTTGAGAAACCGAGAAAGAAAAGTTATAATGCCAAAAAATGCTGATTTTAATTCCAAACGTGGATTTTTTTCCAACATGCCCGCATTTCGAAGAAGGCTCCTCGTCCATGCAATCACGTTCTCGAGTAGACATAAAATAGTATACGAAGAATAGTTTTGCGTAAACGTATCACGTTCGAGGAATACGCGATAATCGGCTGACATGGTTATTAGATTTGTGTACGTAATGTACTCGTACTCGGTCTTATGTCGTACTTACGTACTCCAGGAGTACATATCGTTTTCCTCTGTCGTACTCTATGGGCCCGAAATATTGTTCCAAATACCAACAGTCGCTTCTGCTTTTAACCATTCGATTGTATTTGGCTCCGATTATGTTCCCACGACTGTATGTTGGTATTGTTAGTGTACGTGCAACCTCGAACGATGTCCGTTTTATTAATAACCTCCGAATTGGTAGTCGATGCATATTCTTATTAGTTCGGATAGGTAATGCGATAGTTGGAAAATTTCTCTCTGGGCAGTACCTAGCGTAGGTACTTGTAGTACGTAGTACGTACCTAGGTACACCTGTGTCCATCGGCTATACTCGTATTTGCATTTAGTGCTTGACGAACCGCATCGTCTTCTTGTGGTAACTGATTTGAAAAGGCGAGCAATCTGTAACGCTTCGTATCGACCTGCCCTGTGTGAACGGCTACGACGACAATTAATTTACTCAATTACCAAAGTGATGCGAATTGGGAAAATAAAACCTTATGGGAAAGTATTTACCTAGCCTTCGAGCGTCGTACGAGACGTCATAGGAATGATTTAACTATGAGAAAAATCGCCAAACTGGACACTGGTGTATCATCTGCGTGCTATTTTTTTTTTTTGGTCAAGGATTTTAAAATTAATTCCAAGATAATCTCGATGGATTTGGAGATGAGGTGGGTCAGTTTCAAAATGTTCAGATTTCGACACTTAAATAAGGTGCAAATTTTTTTTTTCAATTTTTGTTCATTCTTTTTAAATTTAAATTAGAATTTTTTCCATCATTCAAAAGCAAGTTTCCAAATTGAAATTTTTTGGATTTGAATAGTTTTACTTAGGTACCTACTTCATCACCAAGTAGTAATTTTTTGAACCGTTTTGATTTTTTTTTTCAATTTTCAAGAATTTTTAATTTTCAGCCATTTTTAATTAATTTTAATTTTTAATTTTTGTAATTTTTAGAGATTTTTATATTATTTATTTTTTTGGAATTTTCCTTTTTTTTTATGTATTACTCGAGAATTTGCTTTCTCTAATTTTCAATTTTTTTTAGTCCTTCAAATTCAAAATGTTTTTTCCTGTTTTTTTTTTTTTTTTTTTTTTTGAAAGTTTGCAGTCGATTATTTGTTTTTTTAGTTTAAAGTTTTTCACAATTTTTTGAATCATTTGGGAAGTATTATTAAATTTCTGGTCATTTGTGATTTTTAATCCTTTTTAAACCAATTTCATTGTAATTTCAACTTTTTTCAAATTGATTTTTTCACAATTTTTGGATTATTTATTGATTATGAATTTTTTCACTGAATCTTTTTAAATTTTTTTCAGTGTCTAATTCCAATTAAGTAAGTACAATATATTTTTTGAATTAAAAATAAATAAATGAATGAGATAGAATTTTTTCAAAATTAATTTTTTTTCAACTGCTTGAGGTTTTTTTTTTGTGTTAAGAATTTTTGCCAAATGTCTTCCCATTTAGGTACCTATATTTTATTTTTTCTCACAATTTTCAATTTTTCATGATTTTAAATTTTATCGTCGAAATTTTTCATTTTTAGAATTTTTCGAAAAAAATAGGTACCTATTTTTTGAGATCTTTTGAGTTGATTTTTTTTTCGATCAATTTTTTGAATTATTAAATTTCTACTAAATATGTTTGATTGTTTCGTTATTTTAATTGATTTTGTTTATATTTTTTGATTATTTTTTTATTTGGAATTTTCTCCTTTAATTTTTCTGAAATTTTTTCAGTAAAATTTGTACACTGAATTTCCTTCCGAAATTGTTTTTTTTTTCGTTCCAAAGTTTGAAAAATATTTTATTTTACCTACTATCAAAGAAAAAAAATTGAACCCGTCCCATTTCAGAAGAATTTTCAAAATTATTGTTCAAAAAAAATTCCAGTTTTTTTTTTTGAAACTGAAACGATTTTTTTTCTTTACAAAGAAAAAATTAAGAAACTTTTCCACAGAAATTTAAAAAAATATCTTCACAACATAAGAAAATTTTATAACATTTTTTCTCAAATTTGTAGAAAAATTTCTACTGCAGAAGGTTTGAGATTTCTCTGCTTCAAAAAAATAAGTAATTTTTTCATTCCAAAATTTTTTTAAAAATTTTTTAATAAAAAAATTCGTTTTTTATTTTTTTTAATTTCAAAAAATGAGAATTTTTTTCCAAAAACAGAGACTTTCCCTCCAAAAAATTTTTTAAAAATATTTTTATTTTTCAAAAAATTGAGAACTTTTTTACACCTTGTACAGCAACTACCTAAGGCAATATTTTATACATTTTATTTATTTACCTACTATTATTATTATTATTATTATTATTTATTTTTATTTTTTTTTGAGAAGATACAACAGTTTGAAAAAATTTCAATTATTAAGCGAATTTGTGACTTTTCCATGAGTTGACTTTCATGGCCCATTTTTTCATGACTTTCCAGGATCTAGTGATTTTTTTTTTTTGCAAAATACACGACTTTTCAATGACCTATAGACATCTTGATTTTTTTCGTAGGACCTTTAGTTAGGTGAAAAATACTTTCGATATTAAATAAAAAAACTTTTGATTTTTTTTTTCGTTTTTAAAACCATCGACCATTTTTAATTGAGTCACCCTTTTACTTTTCCACCGAAGAAAAATTAAACCATAACATAAAAATTCGACAATCTTCCCGCCTCTCCCCTCTCCTAATCACCTGCTACGAGAATTGCCCTTCAATTTACATAGCGAAAACTGCCTAAAACAGTAATTCCAAACGGTGGTATTCGAAGACTCTTGGGACTTGTAAGACAACTAGCAAGAATCTGCACTTCTGCAATTTGAGAAAAAACTACACTCTCACCTTAAACCCCCTGAAAACGACTCGATATCCTAATAGGCCCATTTATGCAACTACACCTCAGCCGCTTCCTGCATCTTTCCACATTGGCGATTCGTTCGAGTAAAAAACCCTACCGGTATAATGACTCCGACATGGCATTTGAACTCGACAAAACGCGAGCAAATCCCGCGATGCACATCTACGCTACCTCTAATCGCCGGATTATGTAAATCTTCAGGAATAACCTGGCAATTCCCTCGAGCCAAGAGACCGCACATCACTTGGAAAAGATTTCAATACGGGACGATAAAGGTTGTCAGAATGGCAGTTTTATCCTTGCAATAACGCCGAGTAGTCGCGGTCTCGGGGTCATCGAGTACTCGATGATTTACACTCGGCTCAAATCCGCTGGCTGCGCCGTCGCCAGTCGCCATGCCATCGCAATCGTCGCTCGAATACGCGGAAACTGCGAACTCGCAAAATGAATAAAAAATAAAATAACAATCTAGATACCTTTGCCAAGCTCCATAAATAAATTAATCTCCATATATTGGTCGACTCCGACGAACATGGCGTTTTTATGTTTTTAAATACGTAAGCTCGGCGCAGAGTACCTATTTCGCGACGTGCTAGAGCGAAAATTTAATACATATTTGTCACAACCAAAGCCATATACACAGGGAGCCCCCTCGTATTACCATAATTCGCCGCCATCATCCATGGAACGTCAACCGCGATGAAAATTCGTCAATTACAAAATGCACTACTCGTAGGTATTACGTTCGAGTCTCGCAAATTTCCTACAACAACATTCATTCGCACCCAACAGTTCATTTACATCTCTATTATGGGTAAATTACCTACGCCATACGATGATGGTATTTTTTAGACAGCCGGGCCACGAGCAAAGGGGGTCGAAATTCGGGTTCGCTCAAACCATTAGAGCCGATTATACCATAGCCCCGTATGTTTTACCATGCACGTCATCCAAAAGTCCACCGCATAAGGTGGATTAGCGTGATGCACTTTTTACTACACTAATACCTTGCCTCGTACAACGTATAGCACTTTTCCCCCTTTTATTGCCCGGATGAATTATACAAACACTTGCCACATCGAGCTTAGGATTGTAGCCGCGGCCAAAGCTAGGCCTATATACGACTACGAGCTACGAAGATCCCTTGGCAAATATTTTCCTTCAAGACGTAACGTCCACGATGTGTCAGCCGAATCCTCCGTTACAGTAATTCCCTAAGACTAACGAGCATATAAAATGCAATAATATCCAGTACATGATATTTCACCAGGGCAAAGCATTCAGGCACGCGTCGAGTCGAAGCCGCGTCTGGGCGTTCAATGGTTCGCAAAATAGCCTTTGGTATTATTTTTTTCGTTTCTCGATTTTTTTTCCTGTAAGATTTTCTAGAAATATTCTCTCTTTTTTTGGATTTTTGTATTGGAATTTCATTTCAAATTTTGTTAATTTTTTTTCCTACGACTTCCTTCTTTTTTAAAATTGTAAAAAAAAATTGGAAGTAACAGACGAAAGTAAAAATTGAAGAAAAAAAAATTGAGTAAGTAAATCTAAGTTTTTTTAAAATTTTTAATTTTCTCAAATTTTAAAAACTACACAAAAATAGTTTCAATTTGGTTATTTTAGAAAAATGGTTCAGGTAGGTAACCAATTAACCATTAATTTCATTTTTAATTTCATATCTTTATTCGTTAGATTTCCAAGTTTTTTTTGATTTTTTAATTTCTTTAAATTTTGGAACTTTTTAATATTTTTTAAATTATAGGTATAATTCTTCCTAATTCTGGAATATTTACATTTTTTTTCTAATTTTCTACTTTTTTGAAATTTTAGAGTTTTTGTACCTAATTTTGGATATTTAAAAAATAATTACGTAAATTGAAAACCCAAAGTTTCCAATTTCATGTTTTTAGAAATATTTTACGGTGACGCAAGTTGAAATAATTATCGTAAAATTTTGGAATAGCATCAAAATTTCCAATTTTATTTTTATTATTTTCCAGATTTTCAATTTTCCTAACTCTAATTTTTTTTTAATTTTGGAATTTCTGCAAATTTCAATCTCCCCCCCCCCCCATTTTTTCAACTTTTATAAATTTTATAATTTTATCAAGTAAAAAATTTTCCCAAATTACTATTATTATTTATTTTTTTAAATGAGAAACTCTGGGTAATTTTGTTTGTGAGATTGAAGAAAAAAAATCGATGTTTCAAGCGTTCTCTTGGATATTTTTCATCTACACTTTTAACCTAAATGAAATAAATAATTGGCGATAGCCAACGATAAGCTTTAGGAAGTGTTTTTTATTTGTATCTCTCTTGGTCACTTATCAAGACAAAACAAAGCAGATAACTCAACACGAGCCACATTTAATTAGCCACATAAGCAAAAGAAGAACTCGACTTGATATGCATTGTGCATTAACGATGATATCGTAAAGTGTGATAAAAATACATAAACATAGTTACTAACATTATTGGTGTCTTTTCAAATTTTTGCTCAAACTTTTCCAATGACATTTTTTTAAATGATAGAAAAATCGAAAAAATTCTAGACAATCTATTGAGGGTCAAAAATTTTCATACCAAAATATGAAACTGATAGGTAACTATTTAATTTTTTTTTAAAAATGCATTGAGATTCATTTCTTGATTTTTCTCAAATTTTTCAGTGACCTTTTTTAAACGAAAAAAATTGCATGACAATTTATTTTAATTTCAAAAAATGAAATAAGAAAGAAAAAAATTGTAAATATCGAATTTTCAAGATTAGCTTTTGAGAATCAAATTTTTTCCTTTTCTTTTACTTCCCCTTTTCATTCTCAAAATACTGTTTTTTCACATTCTAGGATGAAATTTATCTCTTGATTATTCTCAAATTTTTCCTGTGACTTTCTTTAAATTGAAAAAAATATATATTCAAAAATTATTTCAGTTTCAAAAAAAAAATTGTAAAAAAGTATAATTGACTGTTCAACGGGTAGATACAATCTTTTAAAACCCAAAATTTTTGCCTTCTTTTCATCCCTCCCCCTTATTCAGAAAATACCGTTCTTCACATTTTTGGATGAAATTCATTCCTTAATTTTTTTCCAGTGAAATTTTTCTATTAAACCAAAAAAGAAAAAAAATCAACAATTCAATTTTATTTAAAAAAAAAGTAAAATCATGGAAAAAGAAAATAATGGAGAAAAATTCAAGAAAAACAAAGTTGAAAATTCCAACAAAAAAAAAATACCTTAATCGTTTCACTAAGATCGTAAATTTTAAGATACTAAATAAATTTCTGGTAAAGCAATATTTTTCCTTTTCTTTGTTCCCCCTCACCCCGCTGTCAAATTTCGGTGATATTTTTCTTAAATCGAAGAAAATTTACTCGACAATTAATTTTTATTTAAAAAAAAAAAATACAATAAAAATTGAAAGATAAAAGAAAAAAATAAAATTTCAAAAAAAGAGTTGAAAATTGAATTTAAAAATTTTAACACAAAAAACCGAAGGATTTTTTTCTAGACTGTAAAATACGAGTACTAGGCACTCGGAAATTAAATTTCCTACGAATGAAAAAATTTCTATTTTTTTTTCGACAATTATTTTCACCAAAATAAAATATTGAAAAACAGTAATCAAAAATACAAACAAAAAAAAAAGAAAAAAAAGTGGGAAATTTTTGGAAGAAATCTTGAATACAATAACTTTTTTGATAGGTTGGTATACATACTATATAATTTTTATCAAGAAATTAAAAATTCAGAATTTTTCTGGAAAAAAAATTGAAACAATACTACGAAGATAGAAATTTCCCATTTTCTCAATTTTCTTTTTTTTTCAAAATACTGAATTTTTTGATATTTTTCAATTTTACGAAATCGCTCCCTAATCGAACCCATTGAATTCGAAAAATTCTCCCAGATTCCACATTATCCCTGGCACAACAAACCCCCTCTCCCTCCCCCTTTTCAATCAATCTAATAACCCAGCACACGATGATCCACGCGCCAGCTCGATCGCGATTCTCCGCTGCTTTCTCGCACCTCTGCATCGCGAATGGCAGAACAACGTCGGTTCTGGCACGTTATTGCATAGCGTACCGATAAATGGAAAATATTAGCTCGCTTACGTACCCGTAATTATACTCGCAGAGTAGTATTTAATCTAAGGCCGAGATTAAAAAAAAAATAGACACGGTGCAGAGACCGAGAGACGTGTACAGAACTCGGAGCAGCGCGTACGTAGAAGTACAGAGAAAGAAACTCGAGTACATAGGACGACTTTGGACTGCATCCGTCGAGTCTACAAGAGTACCAGTACATAGGAAAAGAAGAGGGAAAAAAATGGCGTAATAAGAACGCGTTCGCTGTATTATTGATAGGTCGAGCGACGAAGTGGCTGGCACACGCCTAGTTTACCAGAATGGTATGTACTGTCGGTCGTGATTTTGCCTTCTGGATGCCGGAGTCGTGACAATCGGAAAATGATAAAAGAAAAGTACAAGTAGGAGCGTGATTAAAGTTTGAAATTGTTAAATCTGAGCCGAGCAGCCAGCCATGCCTTGCTCTGCAGCTCGTCAACATTAAACACACCGTTCGTTTGTAAGTTGTCTGATTCTGTGCTCTAGAGAGCTCGAGAGAGAGAGACGCGACGCAGACGTCGATCTCTCGAGCTACTTACGTCTTCCATAAGCGAGTAGGCATCGAGTAGGCTCTTATCAGTATCACCTATATCATAATTATCGCCCTCTATACCACATTTGTATTCGTATTTACCTATGAGCCCAACTAATACGTGATTAATAAACTAGACCGTTATGTTTTGCACATTCGATCTGATAGCATTTACCATATAATACTATTTACTCAATTAGAAAGTAAAAGTTCCACCTCTGGTTATTTTTTTTAGCCAATTATTACATAACCTACCTAGTCGACCGAGCAGAATGCGCACTTTAGACCCCACTAAATTACCGGACATATAGGATTTTCTTTTCACAACCGCACGCACCTCGCTCGCAGGGCCAGCAATGAAAACCATAACGTTGCCCGAGGATTAACTAAACCGTTTTTTTCTTGCCATTTAGCCTTTGTGTATCACAATGAAAAAGCGAAGGATAAACGTTTAACACGTGGCCTGGAAATGCGGCACCAGCCACCAGCAGCTTCGCGATCGCACCCCTTAAGCTATTTTTCCAAAATCCACGAGCTTTTCAAAGTCGAAAGGCCGAAGACGAAGATTAATACGACTTTCATGACGAGAATGGCTCCCACAGGAATGTACCAACGACGAAGAGAAAATCTGGAAAAGCAGCTCTATCTAATTTGACGTTTCGCCAGCTCTTCTGCTGGTAATTTTTTTTAAAGAAATCGTATTTTAAATTTGCATATTTTTCTAATGTTCGTACGATCAGGGTAAAAAACTAAAAACAAGGTAAAGGACAGATTAGCTCGTGTAACCCTACTTTTTTTTCTCTCGAAAATTACTCGTTTACGACCTCTCCCTTTTGGTTTTTTTCAACGGAAGATTTCTTCATTTTGACGATGCACCAGGATTATAATGTTGTAACGAGAAATGCTGCGGTGAGAGAAAAGCTCGTCTGGGAGGGGGCCCAGGGTGGGGGAGGGTAATACCTCGAACGGGTTAACGTGCTGTTTTTCCAAACTTTAAACACATCACGCAATCCGGAACAATGAGCTCGTGTAAGTGAACGAACATAGAGAAACTTCGACTCATAAATGTTTTAGAAAACATGTTCGTTTCATTTGCCCGAGTTCGCAGCTTCAAACTTATGCTACACGGTACAGCTCATTACAGGGTTTTTTTCATCTTCTCGCCAGCACCACGCGTCCCATTCCTCAAAGGTATGTCTCCAAGGCGTTGCTGGGCGAACATAACCGCAAACATCCGAACACGGTTGTATTTCGGTCTCGACGAACATTAATAAACTTTTCAGCATCTCGAGCTCGAGCCCCCAACCAGCAACTAACAAGAACACGCTGGCTGGCGAAACATACGCTATCGAAGAGAGAGAGGGTCGAGAAAATGGAAAATTACATACTGGCGAAAATTCATCCGTCGATGCGCCGCTAAAGGTGGCCAGCCATCGCCTAAAATAAGTTGCAAATGAAAACCGTTGTCCAGAGCTAGACTCGAGAGTAAAATTCCCACGATAACGCCCTTTTCGGTAATAACACCGGGACACAGCGCAGCTTTAAATTAGATTCGCTAACTGCCTTCGAAGACGCTAACTCTTGAACGTTTAACCGAATTAATGCTCCCCGGACAACCATTTTATTACCAAGCTGACAACCTTCGGGTTTTATAAAATCACTGTACGAAAACTTTCGACTCGCTTGTTCTACGTTCCACGCAGCTATCGCGAAAACCGCATCCCACCTCTGGTACCTCTTCCATACACCACCTAAGCTCTTCTTTTTTATGTACTTTATCGCGGCGGTGGATGAAAAAAACACAACAGTAAAGATTCGACCAAGATTGCCGCAAGCTTCCAAAAAAAAGAACCTCCAATAACCGTTTGAAAATCGTTACCCGGTATTAATTTTTCAATTTACTCGACCCATTTCGAATCACGTCCATCGTGTATAGAGGTTTTCCAACTGCTTTATTTTTCACCTACACCAGAAGGGAGGATGGTTACGAAATGTGCAGAATGCTTTCACTTGCCCATTCGTCTCCCCTGCTCTCAGCCTGTAGTCGCTCTTCCTCGTAAATATTCAAACAGCGTCGACCAAGGTTATACACCGCCGAAATTGCCACCCCCGACGTGCCGCCCATCCAGCTATATTCCACAGGTGCTGCGAATACCAACTTCCGTACTAAATTTATGAGGGTAATTTGACGAGCAAACAGCAAAACGTGTAAAATTACTCGTTCATCGTTTCGCTTTTTAGCATGCCCCTCCTGACCCCTTGGCATTCAGTCGCAAAGGTCGAAATGGTTCAAATTCTCGTTTCGGAGTCTTCGACACGGACGCGTCGTCGCCTCGTTCCGGTCACCACAATTAAATTTAATGATTTTTAAATATTCATACAGACCGTGTACCGTACCTTGACGTGGTACTATGCGAAGCTGTACCGTCGTCGATGGTATTGTACTAGACGACCTTTAAAACTTGTTCAAATAATGCGATGACAATTTTTCAGTCATTTTTCACTCTTGTTATACGATCAGTCAACCATTTGTTCTAGTTTTCAACGCCTTATTCATTATGAGCATGCTTCGAATAGATGCAAGATCGCATCTGGCAGATTAAATAATTTTGAATTCGTTTTTAGCGTGAAGAGATACCAAGAAATCGATATATATGACGATTTTTTGTCATTTTTTGACTAAACCCCTACCCCACCACTTTCAGAAATGATCTGTAGTATGGGAACGCGAAAATCCATGATGTTGAAAAAGATACATTGAATAATATTTTTCAAAATATATTGGTCCTATGAATCATTTTGAGCAATATTTTAAAACGATTATAGATGCGGGGATGCTGCGGAGCAAGGCAGGGGTTGATACAGGGTTGTATAGCTTCCAATAGAAAAAATAATTTGAATTTCATTTTTGGCGAGTGGGAAACCTAAACAATCGATATGCATGACGATTTTTTATCATTTTTTAACCTGAACATATTTCACCCCCACCCCCAAAAGGGATGATACAAAATATAAAAAACTTTCAAAAAACAAAAGACTTGATTTGAACAGAAAAATATTTATATTTTTTTTTGCTTTTGATTAATTATTGTTAACGCAAATTTTTGGTAATTGTCGATTACTTGAGGGGGTTGGTAAAGAAAGGGAGGGGTAATTCTTAAAAAAAGTGATAAAAACCCGTCATATATATCGATTAGTAGGTTTTCGAGCACTCTGAATCCAAATTCAACGTTAATTTTAGCCCATATCGATTTCTTCTTCCAATTTCCACGATTCTGAGTAGGTAACTGCATCAACTCTCGAATGAAAAATTGCTATACAATTGTAAATTCTTTGACACACGTTTTTTTCTCAAACCTCCACTCGCACCCCGCCTTGGAAAAAATTCCGCTCTAGATTGGATCTTAAAAAAATCACTCTTTTTAGCGTGAACTGACACAGAACCGCCACCGACATCATGTAACTTGGCAGTAACATTCTTTATCGTCGACGTCCATTTCTTAGCGCGACTTGGAAGTAATATATTTCTTCACCTTAGATACGTTTAGGTGAACTCGACGCAAATGAATAGAGGACAGTGCGGGGAGAGGGAGAATTTCAATCAAGAGATACCGATCAGTCATACAGACTCCCATGAGCGATAAAGTGTAACGAAAAAAATACCATTTAACGACACCTCGTCACCGAATAATTAAATAAAAAAGCACTCCGAGGGAAGAAAAATTATATCTTGTGGTAAAAGTTTGGAAATCTACAACACATCCGACGGGTTTTATTTCAGTCCGATATTTTTCTCTACGAGAAAATGTAATTTTAAAAATAAAAAATCCGCAGACAGATTTAACAGTCAACCACAATGAAATACCCGATGGAAATAACTTCTGATTTTTTTTCTCCTTTAACGCTCGTGCGAAATCAACATTAAAAAAAAAAACTTTTCGCTAGGGTTAATGGTGTTTTGGTTTACCCCGCGCGTGTTTTTCAAAAAGAAGAACGGAAAAGAGAAAAATATTATCGTTTCAGAGATAGTAAATTTCTTAACGTTTCTTTTCAACGCTGTGTGTATCCTTTAAAATATTCCGGGATTGAAAACGTTTTTAAATAGAAGACTTTTTTCTTTATTTTTGTGCTTGTATATTTCGTATCGTGATTTTTTTTTCTCTCTACAGATATATTTGAAAAAAGTAAGAGATATTTTAACGAGTGTTTTTTTAATAAGTGTTCCGTTACAAAGGAAATGTGTCGAGGGAACGAATCATCAGTATGGTGGTTTTTTAGGTATGAATTTGATATCGGTGCTGGTTCGTGTGTATTACGGTTCAGTTCATCGTCATTAAAATATCTTCGGTCTGGCGTTTAACATTCTATCCATATTTTGCATATCTCGACGTAGTCTACGTAGGTATATTTTTCGTGAGGCAAATTCAATACGCACGATTAAAGAAAGTTGCCTTTTGCACGACGACCACGTCTGCGTCTCTCATACGGTCGTCGAATCGCCCACTACATGCATGACGTAAATCAAAGCTAACGTTTGAACTTTGGGAGTAATTTGGGCAAAAGATGCTTCGAGTAAATTTGGTAAACAAGGCCGGAGATGTTCTTAGAATTACAAATATCGCCAGTGTAGCAGAGATACGAGTACAAAGTACATATGAATAGGCCCAAGGCGAAGGTATTCGGTTGTGTGTTTGTTGGATGGTATAAAAGAGGTGACCTATACGAACCGGTCGTTTAATCTGAGGCAGTTCTCCTATACATACCTTATGATCACATCCGAGCTCGTAAAAATTTTTCCCAATTCGTATTACCTTCGTGTTAATCTAATTGAAGAGTACACAGCGCCGCCAACCTAATCTCGGTAAGCCCCTCTGCACGTCAACAACCTCATAAGAGACGAGTGGATCACCGCAGCACTGTTTTTTTTTTTGGGCACCATCGAAAAGTTACCAAGTCCAATACTACATAGATAATTGATATTCAAAATTGAAGGGGAGGGAGGGGCCCAATCGAAATTTTTGTAATAACCAAAATTATTCCTAGAACTTCAAGCTACAACTTTTGTTTGAAATTTTTTTCAATTGGACCCCTCCCTCCCCACCGATTTTGCATAACAATCCGAAGATAATGATTAAAAATTAGAGGAGTGAGGGAGGAAGGGGCCAATTGAAAAATTTTTCAAACAAAAGTTGTTGCTTGAAGTCTTAGGAGTAATTTTGGTTATTACAAAAATTTCGATTAGATCCCTCCCTCTCCTCCAGTTTCACATAAAATCAGGTAGGCACTTTTTCAAAATTGTGGAAGGGGTCCAATTGAAAAAATTTTCAAACAAAAGTTGTAGCTTGAAGTCCTAGGAGTAATTTTGGTTATTACAAAAATTTCGATTAGATCCCTCCCTCTCCTCCGATTTCACATAACATCAGGTAGATATTTTTTCAAAATTAGGGGAGGTGTCGAATTGAAAATTTTTTCAAACAAAAGTTGTAGATTGAGGTTCTAGAAGTAATTTTTGTTATGAAATTTTCGATTAGACCCTCCCCTCCCCTCCAATTATGCATAATATGACTTAGATACTCATTTGATTAAAACAGGTGGAGGTAGGGGTCTAATTGAAAAAAATTTCAAACAAAAGTAGTAGCTTAAAGTCTTATAAATAATTTTGATTATTACAAAAATTGTGATTAGACCCCTCCCTCTCTCTCCTCCAATTTTGAATTCAAGTATCCATCATTGTTTCCTAAACTATTTTCCCATCTTTAATTACGAACCCCTTTTTTTTGAAATGTACCTTAGAACCCTTCATAATCTACACGACGATTATGAAAATATATCAAGGCTGGACGAGTGAAGCGAATTTTTCCACCATGGTTTATTCGAGAAACCCAAGCTAAGCCTAGAAAACGTACACCGGCGTTTTAATAGAATCAGATTTGAAAGCACTAATGGTGAAATATGAAATACTCGACGAAACCTTATACCTACGCAACCCATCGAGTAAATCAACCCCGTCTCGACGCAGATTTAAAAAATCCCTTCGTGACCTCGCCATTCGAGAGGTTTCGACCATTTTCCAGTATCCGGATCAATTCGACGAGATTAAAGTTGACTGGTTGGAAAAAAGAGCAGAAACAAAACGACGACGATGATTTAATCCGAAAAGAAAAGAAAAGAAAAGATAAACATCGAATCTTGGGATTTACTCGAAGCTCAATTCGCAACCACGAAATAATTACCGCTTACTTAACGCCCCATGCGTAACGCTAAATCCAGTTCCGCTTTTGGTCGATAATCGAATATCGTTTTTTTTTCTCACTATTTCATTTTACGTTGACCGGATAAATGCCACGTCTTGGCGCATTTCCGAATATTTTAGCAAAGTTGGCTGCGACGAAGGATAGGATTCGTTATAGAGACATTACGAGGGTCGTTGACGTGTTTCAATTACGTCCTCACTCCATCCACCACAACACCGAGTGCCCTTTGCTTTGAAAAACAAACTGCCACTTGATAAACGCGAATAAATAATTCGTTTTTAACGCCATCCCCACCGACGCGACGTGGCATTCTTTACCAAATCTGTCGCATTGCCCGGATTTGTATTGAAAATCGTCGCATTTTAAACTTTCTCAAAATTTACGATCCGATACACCAGACTCGGGCTGACATTGGCGGAAATAGCGGATAAGAAAAGTTAACTTTCGATATAGTTTCTGGTAACCGGCTTCGGTTTAGAGACTGTGTAGAGTTTACCTATAGTAGGTATACACGACGTGGTATACGTAACACCTTAATGAAACTCACTGTCTTTCACATACGTATAAATACGTATGTAAACACAGGAAACTTAGCAATTGATAATGAACTACTTTGCTGTAATACGAATTGCATTCACGTATCGCCGAAATAATTAACCAGACGTTGTATACAAAGAACATCCTGCTCGTTTAACTAGTTTTAGCTTCTCAGTAGTGTGTTTGAGTACCTACGAAAATGATCACATTGCTTCGGTAATGAAATAAAAACAAATTAGTGCCAAAAATTAACACATTTGAATTCATTTGTTGCCTAATTTTAACAAAGGTGTGGTGGGGTAGTAGGTTCGATATTTTTGATTTTTTAATTTTTTATGTGAGATCATTCAATGCCAAAGATGAAGATTTTTGGGGGAGAAATTGAAACACTACTCTAAAAATAAATCTACCGACCAAAGTAAAAAAAAATCGCATTTCAAAAACCAAAAAATTTACTAAATTAAAATTTATGCAGTTTTTTTTTTTTTTTTTTTTTTTTGTTAAAAGCTATGATGATCATATTTGGATATTTTTATTCCTCAGGAACTGAGCTTAGGTAAAAAAAAAAAAAATTGAAGAATTATTGAAATCAAAAATTACCGATGATGCAAATATCGAAATAGAAAATTTTATTCAAATTTTACCGAGAAATTGGAACTTGACAAACAAATTATGAAATCATCAAAATCAAAAAATTATTGAGAGATCGAAATCGAAAAGTCTGTCAATTAATCACAACTCAACTAATCATTATCAAAAAATCAAACTCGAAAATTTTATCGATTTGTCGTAATTAAACATTTTTTATGGGGAACTTAAAATCAAAAAATTATAAAAGCCAAAAATTTTATCTATTTATCAAAATCAAAAATTTTATCAATAGGTAATAATTTATCGAAATCGAAAAATTCATCGAATTCATCAAACTCAAAAAATGATCGATACATTGAAATCAAATAGTTTGTCAATTAATCGAAACTCATCTACTCATCAAGAACTCAGCTCAACAAAAAAATTATTAAACCAAAAAAATTGAGAACTGATTTAAAAAAAAAAAAAAAAAAAATAGAATTTCTTTCTTATATTTATTTACTTATTTTTATTTCATTTTTGTAATGAAAAGATTATCGACTTATCACTATCAAAAAATTATCCACACTTCAAAATCAAAAATTGTATCGATTTTTCGAAATTTAAACATTTTTGATCAGCAAATTCATTAATATTAAAAATATTACTTAGTGAATTAAAATTTGCATACCTAACCTTACAAAAATTAATCTATCTCTTGAAAAAAAAAAAAAAAAAAAAAGGACAAAACAAAAAAATTTTCTCGATTCATCAAACTAGAGAGATATTAGCTACACCAAAGTTGAAAAACTGATGTAATAGCCCGAAATAGGTAAGATGAAATTGAAAGTTTTTCATTAAAATTGAGAATTTTATCGATTTATTAAAATCAAAAAATTTACCAAAATTAAATAAGTGAGGACAAAACAAAAAATTTATCGATTTACCAACATCGAAAAATCATTGATAAACCAAAATCTAAAATTTATAGATTTAATGTAATCAGAGAATTTACAGAATTACATAAAATAATTTAAGACATCAAATTGATGGATTTATCAAGATAGAAAAATTCATCAAAATCCAAGAAATTGAAGGGTTCATATTTTTTTCATCAAAATGAAAAAAATCAGCGACTGGCAAAAAATTATCGAATGATCAAAACTGAAAAATTTATTGAATCAAGAATTTCAGAGAATGATCAAAATTATGAGAAAATAATCAAATCAACAAAACTGAAGAACTGAAAAAAAATAAAAATGAAATAAATGATTTTTTTTCGATTTTTAAATGTTTGAAAAGTAAGCACTTGAACTAAATTATTCAAAAGCTTTATCCTTCCCAGAGATAGTCCCATAAAATTGCAAAAGCTATTTTATGAAAATACGTAGGTAGGTAGTAGGTACTGGGTACATATTTCATCCTACGAGAAAAATTTTTTCGATCGAAAGTTTAAAAAAATTCAAGGATTTAAATCACCCTCTGTCCCAGTTCAATTTTCTACCGTACGACATGGCGAATTCGCGAACAACGTGTATACTCGTATTACATAATATATGAATATTTGATCCTGTATCGTATTGCTCTTACAAAGTATACTGTATTCGAGTTAAAAAGCCAGCCAAGATTTTTGTCTACTATTTTTCAATAATATTCTTATAAACTTATGGAAAATATACGAATAAGGTATCAGGAAATTTCAAATTCTTCGTCGTATGTATACGTATAACCTTTTTAATATTCAACATGTATGCAAAATTCCTATATACGTAGGTAACCTTTTTCGGATATTTTCGTCTTCGTCACATACGCACAGACAGCTTCCATTTATGGTAAAATTCTGTGATCTAATTCCTTTAATATACGTATAAAGGGAACGAATTTTCATCTTATTTAGAAATTTTCCAAGTCTCGAAGATTCAAGGACACGACACGTGAGATGGAATATAAAATAGCAAATGATACCTAGACCTACAAATACGTACAGGCAAATGTAGTTTATCTACTCCTACTCGAGCCATTAATCTCGCTGGTGAAAATTTTACACGTATTGGTCGAGATTTTTTTTTTACAACGAACGATTCTTCGGTGAATGTGAATGGATATTGCTCGAAGGCGAATGGTAATTGTGCGGTAATAAAAGTACGCGACAAGATACGCTGCTCGTTGTACGTGCAGTTGTAATTCCCTCTGCTTTAGGTACTTATTGGATGACCTTTGACGAAATTTTCCAAACTTAATGGTATAATTAAAAATTACGCTTTGGCTGGAACGCGTATGTGTGGCCAGAGTCGTTTCTCGTGACAAGATGATTTAGATACGGCGGCGACGACTACGGTGGCGTAGGCAATACATCGATGACTTTGCAAATTAGCTTACGCTTCGATGACAAATTTATTTTTCGGGAACACTTTCACTGATGATCGAATACGATTCATTTTTCCTCCTCTAAATGCCGGTCATTTCTCACGTTACGAGAGTATGTCGTCGTTGGCACGAGATGGACTTAAGGGCGAAAAATTGCTTCATGTGATATACACGTACAAATTTATATACGTGGACGTTATTGGTTGATAATGATAACAGACGAGTGAAAAAATTGCCCTTAAGAGACGTATATTGTGGTTTATGAGGCTACAAATCATATAAGGCGATCGCTGAACGTGGATTTATACGTTGCAGAAAATTTTTCCAAGGCCTGAATTTTTTCCTCCGAATTTTAGACGTGCTGAGTCCTCCTGGATCGTAATTAAAATATTTTCTACGTCCAGTGGCTCGTACAACCGGTGTAGGAAAATCTCATTTAGTAAGAAGCCTTGCTCGTTGACAAGTTTATTGTTCGTTGAGGTCCACAATGTTATAGTTGAATGCATCGAATTCTACAGGCAATTCACCTTTTCTCTGATATCGTCAGTATTGTTATTTCATATATAGCGTGCTTTATGGCATCGCTACGCTTTGCTGCGAGTATGTACGTACGTGTATCCGCGATTTTTCCTTCCCTCTTCCCCCCTCTTCGTTTGTATGATTTCGTACGTACAGTTTGGACTCGATAATAATAGGGATTTATGGTGAATTTTTCTCTCTTTCTCTCTACTAGACCATGACTCTGTGACGTTTGAAAGTTTACGAGGATTTTTTTACGATTAAACTAAAGGTACGTACTATAGGCAGCTACCTATTGTGAAGTTTACCCCATTTTTTGGCGGGTAATTTCGTACTACGTCATTAATGTCATAAGATACAAATACCGCAGGCTGTTCTTTTTTTTTATTATTTAACTCGAAACGATTAGAATTTATTTTATTTTTGTATTTTATAATGAATGTATATTCGAAAAGTTTATCGGTATGTGTGTTTTTATTATTGAGGCCACCCCGGCCCCGGGTCCCTGTTCGTTGTTAATTTTCGCAACGACAGTTTAAATTGAGAAAAAGAACACGTCGCTGTGTTTAAAGTTACTTAATCGGTTAAGTTTATGCGATACGTGCCGCCTTTTAATGAAAGTTTAAATGTAAAATTTGTTCATTTTCTTATCTCGTTTCGAATTTTCCAACAATGGAAATTTCAATTTCCAATGATAAAATACCAACAGGCTTATGACGACGATAAAACATATTTAGCTGGAGCGAAAAATTGCCTCAAAAGAGGCGAATTTTTTTCTATCGAATGTGGAGCATTTCCCTTGCGTAAAGGCCAAAGCAGCGAAGAAATTCGTGGTTAAGTATAAACACTCCATTCAGTACCTAGTTTTTACCAATGAATTGATAGAAACTGGTTTCACGTCGTTCTGGAGCCTCCAGCAAATTCCGAGGTGGTTCGAAGTTGCCACTGAAGAAAAACTGAAATTCCATTACAGGCTCCAGAATTACTCAAAACCGGTTCCAATCATTTCAAGAGAGATCAAAAAGCAGTATCGACGGGAATTTCAACGCCAGTTTAGTAAACAATTCACATTTTGCAATTTTTAGATCTCCAAAAATTCATTAAAAATTCAAAATAAATTAAAAGACCTGAAGTTGATTTTTGCCTTTTTTTGTACCCACCTGATTTACATTTTATACACTTACAAGGGAACCTTGGCAATTCGTCGACTCCAATTAAACTGAAATTTGACTCACTAGAAGAGCATGCCACCTAGACCTCGAACCAAATTTTGAGCTGCCTTAGTTAATTTTTCGATTTTTGGCGAATTTTTAAAAATGGCAAAAATTTGGAAAATCAATTTTTACAAAAATTGTAAATTCAAAGATAAAATCCTGAAAATCGGTTTTTACACTAAAGTCGATCCTCTGAGTCGTCTACAACCACTTTTTAAACCAGCTGCAGTTTCACTGGAGAAAATTCAAAATTTGTTGAAGGCTCCAGATCGCTTCGAAAATGGTCGCAATCGATTCGTGGAGTCAACTTTAGTAAATAGACCAACTTTCGGAGTTTCATATCTAAATTTACAATTTTTGTAAAAAATTGATTTTCCAAACTGGACTGTTTTCACAATTTTTTTAAAATTTGCCAACAATCGAAAAATCAACTTACAATTCAAAATTTGGTAAGTACTAAGCGCTATAAAAATTCAGGTGAATTTCAAAAATTGCCCAAATTTGAAAAACTGATCTAATTTCAAAAATACATTACAATTTAAAAGTTTGAAAAATTTAAAAATTGCAAAAATTCATTTTAAAAAAATCATGATTTAATTTCAAAAATTTATTATTATATAGAAATCTTCAGATTTAGCAAACATAGAATTTCATCGAATTTCAAATTATCACCAAATTTTTATGATCTAAATATTTTTTTTAAATTTTCCCAATTTTGATAATAGTAAAAATTGAAACTTCATGAAAATTTCCAAAATGAATACCTACTTACATATTTGGAAATTAAATAAATGCAAAAATACACAAATTTTTCAATTCTCACCAATTTTTTAAAATTATCCAAATTTCAAAAAAAAATTGCCCTTTTTAAAAATATTATAATTATGTTTTTAATTTTTTTTTTTTAATTCTGCTGAAACTTGAGTCTTGTCAAATTTTGAATTTTATTCTAGGTGCACTAAAAAAAATCTGAAAAAATTCCTGTGGGTAGATAATTTTATATTACATTCGCGGAAATGATTTTTGTCTGAGTATCTCAAGACTTCTGAGGGGTAGGAGGGGGAGGGGCAAAGTGCCCCAAAATTTTAGCCCAATTCAAAAAATGCTAAAAAAAAGGCAGCATATTTTTTATTGCATTTTTGGTAGTACTGAGTTCGAATACGCCTTACTTTTTTGATAAAACCCCTCACAAACATTCAAATTTTAAAAAAATGAACAAAAGCAAAAAAAAAATTGTGTGGTGTATCGCTTGTTATGTTTTCGATAACGCTGAGTTCGAATATGGTTTCTATTTTTTCAATAGGACCCTCTCGAGCCCACCACGGCGCTTTTAATTTTGAAAAACATTGAAGTTGCATATCGTTTTTCATGTTGTTGATGATGCTAAATTCGAATTTTTACTAACGTTTTGGATTGGATGCTTCCAAAAATCTCCTTCTAGCCTCCAAGTCTTGAAATAGGCCCATTAAGAGGCACTGAAAGACCCCAACAACCAAAAAATTACGAACGAAATACGTTAAATTTTGTAACTTGTAAGCCCCTCTAAAAAAACGTATGCCCTTTCTCAGCACGTCTCACTTCCTTCTTACCTACTTACGTCGTTTTTACCTGAAAAATCGTTGAAGCAAATTCATCAGCGAAACGTACAATAAAATATTAAACCTATTTCATTTATTTTTCATCCAGATAGAAAAGTTTGAACCCCATTTCACCCTTTTCTCTCTCAAAAAAATTTCTCAACTCGAGGGGAAAGAAGTCTAAACACCGAAAAAAAAGAACAACATACGAAAATAAAGCACGTAATATTGCCACATCTGGCACTTTATTTACGTATAATGATCATTCTTCGTCATTTGTTCATCTGTTTACCCGGATTTTTCGCTTTTAACGTCGAATTGAAAAAAACCTCGAGTGAAAGACAGAGAGAGAAAAATAATAACGATAAAAAATCGCCCAACATTAATCCATTTACGTTTCGTAAATCCGATATCACCCTATTTTAGCTTATCTGATTGGTAAATTGAAAAGTACTCGTATAGTCAAAAGCCCCCATATTGAAAAAAAAAAAAAACAGAGAGAGGACTCACACGCTATCTCACGATACGAGTATATTCCATTCTGGTGCTTTACCTTACATTACGTATACGTTGTTTATACGACAATTCTACGTCATGTCCGGGTCACATACCTACGTACATCGAGTATAGGAAACCTGACATGTATCATTATGTACAATTGTACAACGAAAAACACCAACAAAACACGAGGAAAACAAAGTCAACGTATTATCGCATTTCTTTCTCACTCTCTCCTGTAAAACAAGCACATATCACACAAAATACTCAGCATATCATTACGAGATTCTGCGCAAATACTCATAGGCGCTGCAACATATCTCTTCAGCCTCACCCTCTCTCGTGGATCCCCAGGATTGAAAAAATTTGCTGCTTTTTTCTTTACATTTTCAGAGAATAAGTATACATTATTTCGAGAGGGGATTTTAATGCGGTAAAATGTTAACATGTGTGGATTTTCTTTATTCGCGTGTACAAGTACATGTGTATGAGTTGAAAATCTACCACCATCGTATGTGCAAGTAGGTAGATAGGTATCATCTTGAGAGAAATGGCGACGAAAGGTGTACAGGGGGTTGAGAGACGTATTTCGCTAGATTTTATACGTGTTCGTACCGTTAACCAAAGAGATATGCTGGCGAAGAAAAACAGCTTAGAAACGAGATATACGTACGAGTATACCTCGGGTAAGTAACGTATTCGCTTCGGTGTACTGTACATAAAGGCACCAGAACGAGCAATTCAACTCGGGAAATTATTTTCGCGCCGGAAAAGCGCATATTGCTTGCATATGTTTGGATAAGAAAATACGCTCGAGTCGTCGTCGCGCTACCAGCTTTGCAAAAAAATATATCCTAGAAATCATATTTTTCCTCGGCGAGGTAATTTCGCCTCAGCCTGTGAGAAAATATACGATACGCGGAAATACACTTTCGTTTATATTATTTTTCCTCCTGGCGTCCTTAATTTGTGGGCATTTACGCGGTGCGATAAATTTTCTAGCAGGGTTGTACGAATTTGTGGAAGGAAATTAGCATTTTTGGCGATTAAAAGGGTTTCACAGGTTGGTATACGAATTTTTACTATTTTGTAGAGAAAGAGATCCTGGAAAGGGTTTGCGATCGTCGGTGTTTTTGCACTCAGGTTTCACATTGCATTCATTTCCTAAGGAATAGAAATTAGGTAAATCTGGAAATTTCCGTAAAAATTTAATTGGAAAATTTTTCGAAGAAATTGATTTAAAATTTTTTCTAAAAATAAAATTTTATAATTTTCGTAAAAATCAATTTAAACAGTTTCGTACAAACTGATCAATCAATGAATTTTTCAACTTAAATGAGCACGCAGATAAATTTCCAATCAAAAGTCTGTAAATTGATTAATTTTCTGTAAGTAATTTTTTTTTATTTCGTTTTATCGACAACCTTTCGATAATTTTTTTCAAATGAAAAAAATTCAAGGTCTGAACTGATGTAACAACATGGAAAATTTCCCGATGCAGGTCGAATAACTAAAAAATTATTGAATAAAAAAATTGGAGAATTGATTTTTCATAATAGTGGGAGTAAAACGCTATTTCACGTTGCCCTCGCTCCGCTCGTGCAACAAACCTCAGCATCGTCATAAATCTTATTTTACTCCCTTGTTGTGAAATATACTATTTTTTTATTCCTTCAATTTTTTGATCTAGTAATTTTTTTGATTATCAAGTATATAACCAATGTGTTTTCTAAACTCAATGTGTTTTCTAAGCTCAATGTTTTTCTAAATTCATTGTGTTTTCTAAGCTCAATATTTTTCTAAATTCATTGTGTTTTCTAAGCTCATTGTGTTTTCAAAATTCAATGTCTTGTAAGATCATTGTGTTTTCTAAACTCAATGTGTTTTCTAAAAACAATGTGCTTTCTAAGCTCAATGTTTTTCTAAATTCAATGTATTTCTAAATTCAACGTGTTTTCTCAAAACAATGTGCTGTCTAAGCTCAATGTTTTTCTAAATTCATTGTGTTTTTTTTAATTCAATGTGTTTTCTAAGCTCAATGTGTTTTCCAAACTCAATGTGTTTTCTAAAAACAATGTGCTTTCTAAGCTCAATGTTTTTCTAAATTCAATGTATTTCTAAATTCAATGTGTTTTCTAAATTCAACGTGTTTTCTCAAAACAATGTGCTTTCTAAGCTCAATGTTTTTCTAAATTCATTGTGTTTTTTTTTAATTCAATGTGTTTTCTAAATTCAATGTGTTTTCTAAGCTCAGTGTGTTTTCTAAATTCAATGTGTTTTCCAAACTCAATGTGTTTCTAAATTCAATGTGTTTTCTAAGCTCAATGTGTTTTCTAAATTCAATGTTTTTTTCAAAATCAATGTGTTTTCTAAATAATTGGAGATGTGTGCTCCTCGGGACTGAGCTTGACAAAAAAAGTTGATAAAATTTTTGATTTTGATTAATCGGTGAATTTTCATTTTTGGTTTCGATGGATCTTTGATTTTGAAAAATCAATTGATCTTTTTTTGATCAATTTTTCTATTTCGATTAGATCGATAAAATTTTCGATTTCGATGTTTCAACAATGTTTTTATTTTGATAAATCGATACTTTTTTAAATTGGAAAATTTTTGCTCTCGATGTAAATTTGCTGATTTTGATAAATCAATAGATTTTTTAAAACAATTCTTCAATTTATCGATTCGATTAGTTTTTTATTGTCGATAATTTTACAAAAATCTTTCCATTTTAACATGTCGATGAAATTTTCGTTTTCGATGTTCCTATATTGATAATTTTTTTGATTTTAATAAATTTATAAAAATGTTTTCATCAATTGTCCAATTTTTTGGTTCAACAATTTATTAATTTCGACTATTCAAAAAAAAAAATCAGTTTCGATTATTCAAAAAAATTTTACCAATCAAAATCAATAATATTTTGATTTTGACAAATCGATGGATTTTTCAAAAATCCTTCAATTTTTTGATTCAATAATTTTTTTATTTCTATAATTCGACAAATTTTTTGATTTCGATGAATTGATAAAAATTTTGTTCTGTTCGGTGTTATTTCAATTCATTAAATTTTTTGGTTTCGAAAAATTGATAAAATTTTAAATTTTCATGTATCGATAATTTTTCGATTTTAGTGAAAAGATGTTTCGAACATATTGTGAACTTGGAATACTCTACAAGGAGACGCAAAAATGATCCAGTCTGAAATCTGAATTTTTTTCAAGTTATTTCGGTATCAAATCACTCACCTTTAACTCGAAAAAAAAATGTAAAACAATACCTAACTTCAGTTCACCCCTTCGAGGGCTACTTTTACAATAAACACAACTACCAAACCTCATCCTCCCTCAACCTCAAAAACCAGAACAGATACACTCATTGCAATCATAACACCGCAAACTCAACCATACAAATAAATTGAGAACTCGTCGGTACGCAACACCGACGACATGGACACACCGAAACAAGATTCAGGTGAATGAGAAAAAAATACCAAACGAGTCCAGAAACGGTAGCAAAAAAATAATCGAATTGATTTCGCTGTGGCGAAGAGAAAGGAAAGAAGCAGACGAGCGGAATTATAGGGAAAAAAATACTATACACAGAGTCGAATACGAATGGTCGTCGTATTGTTGACAGTGATTACACGTGATCAGGTGAATATCTCGCAGTGTCCATGAGAACTGTGTCAGCTCTGTTCCATTTGCCACCTATTGCCGGATTTCTATCAACGTTACGTATGAGGTAGCAGAAAAACGGAAAGCTTGGTAGGTATTTTTGGTAAAAAAACAAAACAAAGTGGTTCTTAAAATTAACCCAGCTTTATAGGGTTTCGTTTGTTATACACAGAGCGACGTTCGGAGGTCCGGCTATGGGGTATAATTTAGTGGCGAAATTCTAATGAGTTTCGAGTTTGATTTACGTATCTCGCGTGCGAATATTTAAACAGACGATTTAACGATAAGATAATTAAAAATCGCTATTTAAACTAATACCCGGATAAAAGACCACCCTAAACAGATACATAACACGCGGTGGCGATAGCGATGGCCGAGCATATTCGCATGATAAATGGATAAAAATCATGATATCATAGCCCTAACAGCCAACCGAGCCAACCAACTAACGCATAAATAGCTCCAAGCGAATACGCAGCAGCTCCCTTAACAGCCGAAAGGGAAAAGTGAAGATAACACGAAAGATGGATTTCGATTAACAGAATATTGTTACGTTGCGGTTGACAGTTGATCAAATTTCTCGCAGGTAAATCGGCTCAAACCATTCTCGTATACGCCGGATAAGTTTTAGATTCGAATATTTGACAAGTCCCACGAGGCTTGATAGTTTAAGCGAGTTTTCATCGTATCGCTTTCGCAGTCGTGAGAGACTTTACTTCGTCGCGAGCGAGCTCCGCGAAAGTAAATTCTAATATGCGGAATCTGGTTTTAATTATTCGCGCAAACGAATATCGTCGTCGAAGATCACTCTCGCCGCTACCTGGGTATACCCTCTCATGCCCAGATTGCCTAGTTTGACTAGAATCTCACCTAAAAAATATTATATGGAAATCGTAGTATTTGGGTTATGGACGTGGACGTGGATGTGGTGACCGGAGGGGCGATATCTTCACTGATTAATCTTTCCCACATCGACGATTATAGAATTTAATTACTAGTGTTGTAAATTGTATGGAAAAAAATACATAAAGATGATTCGAGAGGAAAGGAGGGGAGGGGTCAAATTTATGAATTCCAAGTCTAACACTAAGATTGAATTTCAACATCAATTGTTTTTTGGTCATACGGATGACAGGACAAAATCGATAATTTTTGTCAATATTTTCACGATGACCTTTCATTCCTTCAGTTCATAATAAATCGTATCAATTACTTACAGTACTGGGGACATTTTACGATTAAAATGTCGAAAAAGGACCATTTCAGGATTTTTGAAACATAATTCACTTGAAATGTGAACAATTGAAATTTTCGTACTCACCTAGAAACAAAAATGAAAACAAAATTAGTATTTTCAATTTATCAGAGTAATCAACTAATCAATTAAATTAAAAAGGCCCTAAATAAGTGATTTTTTCGTCATTTTTGACTCCAAAAAATAATTTCCTTCGAAAAAAAAAAACACTTTTCGAGGTAAAAATTAAAAAAATCAAAAAATTTGAAGGTAATTTTTTGAAGAAAAAAAAAGATTAAATTCGAGCAATTTCCTCGGATTTTAATATCAATCTAAAAATCGATAAATGGTTACCCTCTCCTCCCCTCCCATCCATATCACAAAAAACAGAAGAATTGATTTTTATATGGAATTTAAATAACCATTTTGTGATATTTTTTTGAAGCAAAATTTAAAAAAAAAATGAGATTGCCAAAAAAAACGTTTATACCAACTTAAACTATTCAAATCATATTAGGTATCATTTTATTTATTAGGTAGGTATTATTTTTAAAGAAATTTTTAAAATAATATTTTTTGTAATTTTTTTTTACTTGAATAATTTTTTTTTGATATTTTTTAAAAATGCGTTTTTTTGAAAAATAAACTTTATACACTTGGGGAGAATTTTCTGGTTATTTTACAAGAGAAGAAAAATTGTTTTTCTTTCAAATTCAGTAAGTAAGGTTATTATTTAATAATTTTTTTGAAACAACTATTCCTCCAACGGATTTTTGTGAAATTTCTTTACTGCTTTTATCCTTCTGCTCAAAGAATTTTTTATGATCAATTTTTTAAGAGAGCTTCTTTAAAAATATTTTTTTCAAGACTTTTTTTAAAGAAAATTACTTTTTTTCACACTTTTTAGACGGACTTTTTCAAAAAATGAATTTTGTACTTTTGAGGGGGGAGGGCTCAATTTTTTTCTGAGACAATTTTTTCTTCTATGACTTTTTTCAATTTTCTTATTTATTTCCCTTCTACTCAAAGAATTTTTTATAATAGTCTTTTTGATTTATAATCATTTTTTGATCAAACTTTTCTTCAATTTTCTAAGAGAGCATTATTCATGTACAGGGCCCGGATATGTATGAAAATGCATATTTTTCTGTGTTGATTGAAAAGTGATATATTCAAGTTACTTTTACGTTTCAGATCTTTCTGAGCAAAATGAGCCATACTTGTTAGCGCATATTTTGCATATTTTGGCTATAAACTCATGTTTTTGCATATTTTGGCCATTTTTAGCGCATATTTCCCTATTCTACAGCATATTTCCTCAATTTTCTGATTTTTAGCCCATATTTATGTGATTTTTGATATTTCTTTCCAAAAGACAAAAAATTTTACTTTTCGAAATTTTTCACTAGTGCTTGAAAAAAATCTACTACTTTAACAAAATTGTTTCGAATGAATTATTTTCAAATTTATTTAGAAAATGTATGAGTTTTCGTTCAAAATCTCTTTTTTTTCGAAATTTTCGCCCTCGCTTCGCTCGGGCAGTGTTTCGTTATTTCATTTTTTTGATGAAATGAGACAGAAATCTCGAAAAAATACGAGGAATTCAATTTATTTCAATTCTAACCTTACGCCTATCTTACGCCTCACGTTGTACTGTGTGAAAAAACTGGTGGAGGAAAATGAAATAATAGAGAATTTTAAAGAATTTACGAAAACGGATCTTTTTACAATTTTTGGATCCTGTTTTGAATAATTTTTTCATTTCAAAACGGCAACATTGTCAAATGAATGACAATAATCTGATTCTAATTTAGTTTTTGCCTTGAAATAAAGCACAGCTCATCGCGCTCTTTAAAACGATACCCATTTTGGTTTTTGCATATTTCTTGATGTTAGAGCATATTTTGAGTTTTTTTACCGCATATATATGCGCATATTTCACCTGTTTTTAGTGCATATATATCCGAGGCCTGTTCATGTAAAACATATTTTTGATAATATTTTTTAAAAGAAAAATTACTTTTTTCAAGTTTTTTTTTTTGTATGAAAAGTAAATTTTGTGCACTTGGTGAAAATTTCCATATTTTTTTATGGATGAATTTTTCCTAAACTTAAACTTGAGTAATTAATTATGTAATTATGTTCATTAATAATTTTTTTTACAAAAAATTTTCTTCTGAAGATTTTTTGTAAAAGTTGTAAAAGTTTCCTATTGATTTTTCCTTTTCTGCTCAATGATTTTTTCTTCAATTTTTCAAGTCTTTAAAAAAAAAATTCAAGAAAATTATTTTTTGACACTTTTTTCATGAAAAATTTTTTCCTAACTCAAGTAATTATTCTTCAATATTTCTTTGAATCAATTTTTCCTCACAGGATTTTTTGGAAAAAAATTTCCAAGTAAATTATTTTGAAACATTTTTTTAAAAAAATCCAATTTCTTCTTTAGTTTTTTTTAACCGCAAGGTTTAGGTATTATTCTTCAATTTTTACTAAAAAAAAATTCTCTCATTTATTTTTTACAAGAGGAATTTTTTCATCGATTTTTTTTTACCAAAACAAACTTTTTTTCTTAATATTTTTTCTTAAAAAAATTTTCTGGAATTTTTTTAGTTTTTTTTTTTTTTTGAGTAGGTAGTTGACTTGAATTTTTTTGGAAGAATTGAAAAAAACTTTAAAAAAGATTTTTTAAAGACGCATTTTTTTTTTTATCATAAGAGAATTATTTTTTCAATTAATATAGCTGTAAATATAATATACTTATTTTGGTTATTTCATTTGATGAGTGGTTTGAGACTCACTTCTCCACTCTTCAGTAAAGCAGCATTTTCGTTTTTTTTTTTTTTTTTTTTTTTAAACCAAAAGGTTTAATTACCAACATTTTTTAATAAACGAACAATAAAATTACAAAAATGACAAGAAATGACATTCTAAAAAAAAGAAATGGAAATTCTTGAACATTACACTTTCTTTCTTAATACTGATATCATTCGATAAAATCATTTTTAAGGCCAACGAATGGCAAAAAAAATTGGCAACATCACCATAACATCTCATCCTAATTTGAATAACTATTCACCAGACTGATTTACAAAGCCTCTGACCAGCCGAAGTTATTATTCGAAGAAACAATTACGACTAGACCAAAACCCCCTATTCCATTGTGCACGTAATTCAAGGCCAAAGTCCATATCACCTTTGATATTCACTATAAGAAGAAATTCTTATGATTGAAAAGAAATACTCGTATAAGGAGACGACATTAGGTTTTAATTTCCTTCCAAGCTCGCAGTATATATCGATATTGATCTCGTATAAGTAGGTAAAAACACGTCCCCTGCGCTGTCGCTGCCAGGTTGATATGCATTTATCTGATTCAACCGAGTGGCCCTTGAAAAAGCTGACATATTCATCGTACGTCGCACTTTGATTTCCATTTCGAAACTCGAAGCAGGGTGAAGAAAAAAACGCGAGTTTTGCTTTTAAAATGCTCGCTTCTGGTACGCTCGAATCTATATACTCTATTCGTCGGGAGAATTGCTATTCAAGCACATGAATAGAAATTTCTACACCCCTCGGTGTTACCTTTTAATCGTCTCTATGTGTATAAGAAAAGAACGACGAACACAGAGAGAGAAGAAAATATACATAGGTAAGGTACATTACCTATACATGGAGACGAAGGGTAGATATTATGACAGCGTATAATTTCATATCATAAATATGGCATTTTTAATTCCCCTTTGCTCAGACACGTCGTCGACTATATGATGTAATTAAACGGCCATGTGTTTAAAAATTCATTCGTCTTGGGTCAACTTTTTACCTTTCATTCGTTTCGACGTTGGTTTTTTTCGTCGAAAAAATCCTTCCGATTGGCGTGTGTTTGGTTTATTTTTTTTTTCTACTTTTTCAACCGTCGAAAAACACACAAGACGAGGAAAAAACACCCTTTGATTCTCAATTAAAAAGCACGGCTCACGAGTCTTTGAAAAAGTTGTCGTGTACTTGATCGAATATAATTTAGTACATGGGCGGGTTATACCGAAGCCGGTGGCTGTGCTGCGAATATGATAGCGTGTCGACTGTCGAGTCGAGTCGAGCCGTGGCCCGAAAATGAAAAATCTATCTCTGTGTATATTTAAAATATTCATCGAGTAAGTTTTAATATAGAGAAGAAAAAGCAATAGTGCGGTTTTCATCGGCAGCTTTTTGTTAAAATGAAATGTACCCAAGCCCGGTAGTAGTACGTATTTCCAAAGATGGATTGTTTAATTTTTAATAAAGTTACAGAAAGTTTTCTGCTATACAGAACATCGTCGCTGGCGTCATTTTTGCGTACTACACTCTCGATGCAACTACCTACAGCTTTGAATGATTTTTTTCTTGGTAAATGCCTGCTTTTTATTTTTGTAAGCGAAAAAAACATTCCAATTAGAGTTTTACTGCGGATTATCGCCTTAATTAAGCGATCACCTTTAGCAAAAGCGCAGCTCTTTTGAACTTTACATCAAATATAAGCTCGAGCGAGAAAAAAACACGCGAAATGGAAAAACGTAGGTACACCTAGTTACGATAAACGGCAAAAAATGGACTCGCAGCAGATCGCGAATTAGGGTTGAATTTCCTATTTTTGAAAAAAAATCGGGCGGAGTATAATTTTGACCCAATAAATGGTCGATAATAAAATAAAAGGAAGATAAATCAAGAAATTGCAAAATATACCACCGAATGTTTTATTCAACGGTTCTAATAAAAGTTTTCCATAAAATTTCCACGTCTTTGTTGACTCCTACTCGAACAGCTATACTTTCTCATTTTGTCAATTTTTCCTCATTTTAAGAAAATCAATTATGAACAACAAGATGCCAGTAGGTAAAATTTTTATAAAAGGTTACTAGTTGACTTTTTCTCAGGAAAAAAAAAGAAGAGAGAAATGAATGTTACATTTCCTTTTCTATTTTTCTTTGGTTTGTCACTTTGGCACCCATAAAATTCACTTGAATCTTAATTGATGGGAGAGGGAGCGAGGTGCATAAAATTGAAGTGTCTCCTCTTTCTCCAACTGAAAAAAGTTCACGTTTTCTCCACATAATTTGATATAATTATTATTTTTTTTATCAAAGAAAAATTTTGAAAAATTCAATAAACACTCAAAATTCAATGAACATTGCATTACAGATCAATTAAAGATAAAAATTCAAGTTTTTTTTTTGTATTTTGGTTTTTATGGGGGGAGGAGGTGAAACAGAGGTACTTTAAATTCATTTATTTAAAAAAAATGAATCCCAAAATTTTATAAATTTTCACGATTTTAGTAAAATTTCTATAAAATATACATACATAGTTGATTCTTTTTTTCTTTTCTTTTTTTTTCCAAGACATTTCGTTTCCATTATAGTTTATTTCTTCTGTTATTTCATTTGAATCTAAATTAAGGAGAGGGAGATTGAAATTGAAGGTGTCAATTCTTTTTTCAATCAAAAAAATTTATGACTTTTTTTGTTTATTCGATAATTTTTACTTCATTCAAGAAAAAACTCAAAAAATTAAATAAATGCTAAAACTTCAATTTTTGGATTTTTTTGTTCAAAAAAAGAAAAAAAGTGCAACTTTTTTGTTCTTCAAAATCACTCAGGCAAAAAAAGGTTCATATTTTTAGGGGAGTGAGGGGGTAAAAAAATTAAGTGAGACGCCTACTTCTTTTTTTAAGGATATTACTAAAAATTTCGTGAATTTTTAAGATTTTAATCTTTTTATAAAAATCGATTCCCAGAGAAATGATTTTTTCTGAAATAAAAAGAACGTCATTTTTTGTTCGCTACTTTCGCACCCAATAAAACTGATTTGAATCTAAATTAAGAAAATAGGAAGGAGAGGGGCTAGAAATTGAGGAATCTGTGTCCTTCTCTAGTTCAAAAAAAAATGATGGCTTCTTCTCTTTCTTCTATAAATTTTCACTTCATACAAGAGAAATTATTTAAAAAAAAATTAGTTCAAAGTAAAATCCTCGCAATAAAAAAAAAATCAACTTTTTTTTTTGGTTTAAAAAAGGTCATGTGAAGTGAGGTAGGTATCTAATTCTTTTTCAAAAAAATATTTCTCAACTAGTTTTGTTTAGAAATTTTCTCAAACATCAAGATCCTTCAAACTTATTTGGATCGCTTATTTTTTACATTCAATAATTTGTATTTTAATCGAGAAAAAAAATCTAAGAAATTAAATAAAGGCTCAATGTTTACTATTCGTAAGGAAAATATTATATAAAAATTTGTAAGTAAGTATTTTTTTTTTTTTTTTTTTGTAAACAGACAATGGGACCTCTAATTCTTTTTAAAATAATGTCTCTCAAAATTTTTTGAATTTTTGAGATTTTAGTAAAATGTTTACGAAAATGTAGGTAAAATTAATTTGAATCTGAGTTATGGAGGGAGGGGTAAAGGGGGATAAAAATTGAGATGTTTATTATTTCTCTTTCCCAGTTCAAAGTTTTGACTTCTCCAATTTTTTCAATAGCTTTGTTTTTTTATCGCGGATTATGCACAATCTGGATGTTGGATTGTGAGGGTTTGTGCGAATCCATTTAATAATCTGCTCGATGAGTAGATTATGAAAGTGGATTATGGATTTTATTATGTTCTTTTGTTTTGTTTTTGATAAACCTTTCAGAATAATTGATCAGAACATTTCTAAACCTTTTTTTAAGAAGTAAATGTTAGAATCCATAATCCAGATTCTGCATAATCCGCGATAAAAAAACAAAGCTAATAATTTTTACCTCATTCAAGAGAAAAATTTCAGGGAAATCAATCATCTAAAAAATAGGCAATTTAATTCACCTACTTATTCAAAACAAAAATGTGATTTTTTTTTTTAAATGAACCAATTTTTTCCCGAAATTTTAGATCAAATTAAACCCCATTTAATTCATGATTTCGATAAAAAAAATTATTTGCGATTCCAACCCCTTAAAACAATCTAAAACCCGATCGACCAAACAAGCCTTCTTTTTCTACCTTCTCAATGGAGAGAAAATTCGACTAAAAAACACGAGTATATTTTTATTTATTTTTTCTGCGTTATATGTATTCTGCAAGAATATGGGCCCTTTCAGGTAAATATTTCGTACCGGCGTTATATTCGACCTGGTAATTCGTAGTTCCATTTTCTTTTCTATATATTTTTCCATCTTATTGTTGCCATTCTGGTAAACTATATAAAGCAAGCTACAAGCTACACATTCGGTATTGAGTTCAATTTATTTAGAAGCGTACGTACGATGTGTATATTGGACGGGCACGATATGAATGAATATTAAACGCTCCATGTACCTATGCTGTGAATGTGCTGTATACCTTACCATGATGTTTGTTTATTTATTTTTATGCAGTATGAAATTGTATATTTCCTTACATAAAGGTCGCCAATTCGCAACCAATAGGATGATCAAAAGGTCGAAGATTCGGCCTAATTATAATACCGTATAAGATTTCGAATTATTGGTAATAACTGGTAAGAGTATATTTTTTTGTGTTTGTTTGGAACAACTAAGGAACTATAATAAGCTCGATGACAGTTGGTTTCATAGATGGGTGTACAGTGTTGTGGTACACTTATTTATGCGTTTAATGTAGTGTGCTCTGGTAAAAGTTTGGTAAAGTGCTATTATTCAAAGCGAAGTATTCGTTTGAACGTGGCTTATGTACCTTTGATAGTTGGCTTGTTCGTTTCGGCCCAACTGAGAAAACTATAGAACGATGATATACGATAAAAGTTCAAAATGAACCATTAAGATGATGAAAGCAGTGTGTATCTTTGAAAGTATTAGCGAAATTATACTCCTCTCTGCTGCTTTCGTTACGTAAACAGTAGCTTCGCCTTTACTCTTTAACAAATGATCTAGGCAGGCACGAGTCTCTATTTCTACGCCAATCTTCTCTCCAACCTTTCGATTAAAGTCGTCCCATATTTTCATCTGCAAATATCCCTTCTCAAATCAGATATTTTAGATCGGTATTGGAACTGGCAGATAGCACATTTACATTATGAACATGAGATAAGTAAGTAGGTACTTTTTTTTTTCTCCAAAGAGAGTAATTATTATTATAGATGTTTGTCTAGTATAAGACCAAGGTCGAGAATTGAGCTTTGTTTTCGTAGGTATATCTTGCGTATTGTGCTAACGTTCCGTTGGTATATATGTCGTTGATTATGCTACCAGATAGGTGTAATATAATTTGTTAGGTATTATGTAATCTTAATTATTAACCTTTGGTATTATTTAAACCTCGCTTCGAGGTGTTTTAATTTAATATTCGACGGTCAAATACGTGAACTAAGATCACGTATACGACTATAATACGTAGGTACCCACATCTTTTGTTGTGTCTCATTTTTTATTAGTTCAGTTGTCCCCAGAGCGAGGACTTTGTGTCAAGGGAGCTCACCCGGAATAGTTATGAGGTATTTTTTTCATTTTCCTAGTCAATTGTTAAAACTGCGAAAAATTTCTTGGGCTTCTGTTGTGATTTTTTTTGTCCTTTGATTTTTTTTAATTTTTTTTTTAATAGGTAGATATACCAAGTGAGAATTTTCAAAAAAAATTTATTGAGGTAAAATTGATAGTTTTTACAAAAAATCAATTGAAATTATTATTATTTAATCACATGCTTAGTCTCTGAGTTATAAGAAATGATCCATATCTCTGCGAATTCGCCTCCACCTCAAATCGAGAAACTAATGGCGGGAATCGAGTTTAATTTTTTTCGTCTCTTGATTTTACTGTAAGTAATTTTTTATTTCTTCCCAACTTTCAATTTTTCTCATTTTCATTCTTCAAATTTAATTCAATTTTGTCTCAATTGCTTTAATAAAGTGACTATTAATTCTTGAAGTTGTTTTTAATTTTTCCAATTTTCAGTAATTTTTCAGCTATCTATTTTCGATTGTTGAAAATTTTCCAATTTTATTTCGATTCTTTAAAATATTTTATTTTTTACAGTTCCTAATTTTCGCTCATCTTTTATTCACTATATATTTTTTTTTAATTTTCTCAGTGTTATTAGGTATTATCATTTTTCTATTTTTCAGATTTAATTATTATTTTATTCAGAACGTTTTTCAATTTTTTTTTCTTTCATTTTTACAGTTTTATTTTTTTAAATGCCTATTTTTTAAATTTCAATCATTTTTTATAGAAATTAATTTTTTTTCAATTTTTTCCAATTGGGCATTTTATTTCTAGTTAGGTAGTTATTTTGAATTTAGAATCGTTTTCTTTCAGGTGTGATTTTTTCCAAATTTTTCAAGAAATTAATTTTTCACATTTTTTTCAATTTCTAATTTTTACGGTTTTCACATATTATTTGTTATTTTAATAGTGTAATTTTCTCCGGATTTCTTAAATTATTAATTTTTAGGTTCTTTTTAATTATTAATCTTTTTCAATTATCAGCTATTTTTAATTTAATTTTGATTTTTTCCAAATTTTTGAACTATGAATTTTTCCTGTTTCTGATTTTTCCAGTTTACACTACTTTTTAATTTAAATTTAATTTTCTCCCAATTTTTTTAGTTATCAATTTTTTATTAATTTTCAATTTTTTCAAATTGTATTTTTTAAATAAATTTTCTATCCGCGAATTTTTCGCATTTTTTCCATTTTCTAAATTCTTCTGATTTCAATAATTTTTAATCGAATTTAATTTTCTCCGGATTTCTTCAATAAAATTATCAATTTTCAATTTTTTCTAATTTTCAATATTTTTAGTCTAATTTCGATTTTTTCCATATTAGGTATGTAGTTTTTCTCTAATTTTTCAAGTTGCGACTTTTTTTTCTTAGGTATTTATATTTTTCCAGTTTTCACTCCTTTCGAATTTAAATTTAATTTTCACTCGATTACTTCAACACCATCAATTTTTTACATTCTTTTCAATTTATGATTTTTTCAAATTCAATTTTTTTACAAAAAATGTTCATGCCATGAATTTTTTACATTTTTAAAACATTTTTCGAGTTTTTATATGTTTTTAATTTTATTACATTTTTTCTCAATTTTTTCATTTAGGTTCTTACAGAAAGATGAGTATTCATACACATAGCGGTAAGAATTAATATACTTTTTCATTTCTCCAATTTTCAGTAAGTAATGTTTTATTTAATTTCGATTTTCTTGAATATTGTAATTTTTTTTCATTTTTTCCCCCGTATTCAGTGTTTCATTTTTTAATTATTTTCAATTTTTTCAATTTACTAGGTGCCATTTTTTATTCAATTTCCTTTTTAACTTCCGATTTTTCTCATTTTCACCCATTTTCGAGTTTTCCAATTTTCGGCTACCTATTCTTAATTTAATTTCGATTTTTTTACGTTTCAAATTACTCTTTAAAGTTTCCAATTTTACCAACTTTTAGTTATTTTCAATCTCGACATACAAATCAACTTCTTCTAATCAAACCAAATGTACTCGTCCCCCGCCCCCTTTGAAGAAAAATAAAAAATAAAAATATTTTCATTTCTCCATCAAAGTTCAAAATCAAAAAAAATCGAAGAATATGGCCAAAAAACATAAAAGTGATAAAGTTCATTCTTTTCAATAAAAATAAAAATAATAAAAAACTCGAAACGAATTATAAATTTGTTTAGTAAAAATCGAAGAACTCCAAAAAATGTAAACTCGCAACTAAGAACTTCCAAATTACACTATCAAGCTGAAAAAAATTCCATTCGCGTTTATTCTGCAAAATTGACGTCTTTCATACCCAAAAAACACGATAAAATTGCAATTCAAACACGAGCAATACTCGCAAAATATTCTTTGAAAAAAAAAGAAGCAGAAGATACATACGATAATTTTTCGCCCTAAACCATACCATCGACATGAAAGTACTCGACGCGTTGAAATATTCGCCCCGAAAATTTCAACTCATATCGAAAGAAATGTTATTCCCTCGAAACACAACCTCTCTATCTACTCGTACCTAGGTCTGTGTGTATTTTATCGAGCTCGTTCATCAAAATGGAAACAAATCCACGCATACGTTATACATCCGAGCTCGGTAGTAATTCGCCACCAACCGAGTCATAAATCGCGATGCTAGCCAACGTCAAGAAATTCAAATTTCGTCTTCGTCTCTCTATTCGTAGAATATTTCCGGGCTTCAGTTCTGCACTTCGTGTTAGATAAAGTTCAAAATGAAATATACACCATTCAAATTCGCCTCGCAAGACTTAAGAGAAACAAAGAAAAGAGAGTAAAAAAACCGAGCCGACTGAAATAACTTCGCTCTTCGCCCAGCTACAGCACTTTCCATTTAAATAAGTTGTAAAAATTCTATAGCGCCCAATAAACAACCCAAAACGGATTCATTCCCGCCGAGAAAATCTCTACCCTTTATCTGGCATCGTTATATAAATCTCATTTCATAGCTTGGATTAAGGGAGAACGCATACAGCTCACTTTCGAGTCATATTCCGTATTTTTTTCGCCCTCTTCTTCCCTTTCCACTCGTTTTCCTTTCTATGTGAATCAAACCAAAACATCATGTCAACATATCTACAGTGTATAGTTCGTTACAAGAATACAAAAATATTTTCTCAAACGTATCTCGACGTTTTTTCTCCCCCTTGGTAGTTTAATTATCTCGACAATGAAAAAAATAAAGGCAAAATTTACCATCGTTGGAAATACTATAGTAATATGTTCGGTGTTATTTCGAAACACACTAATCGGTAAGCTTTCTTTTTCGGTTTGGTGGCTAAAATAGCAGAATAATGTCGAGAATATTCGTGGCATGGAAGCAGAATGGCGAAATAATATCTCAGGTATTAGGTACATTAATCCTTTAGATAATTTATCAGCCCTGTAGCGTCGTCGGCGACACCAGCACCGCCAAAGTTTACCTCGTAATGAGCTTAGATTCGGGACGAAATTTCACGGTCATCGTACCTTGCTATGTTTTGTCAAAAATACTTCGAACAACAGTGGCGTATCTGGGATGAAATCATGGGATGGGTTCAAATTTTTGTTTTCGAGAGTGGTTTTTAAGAAATAAAATTTTTAATTTTCATTAATGACAAAAAATGTATTTTTCAAAATTTTTAGATTTCACTTTTTGAAAATCAAAAAATCTCTAAATAGTCAAAAAAATTACAGTTTCTATTCGCGAGAATTCAAAAAAAATCTCCCCAAAAATTGAAAAAAATTCAGAATTTGACTGAAACTATTTTTTTTAAAATTTATCATAGGTAATATAAAATTGATAAGTAAAATTTTTGAATTGTAAAATTTCTTGATAAAGGCGGTCGTCGACAGCCGAAACGTCGAAATATTATTTGTATTATTCGTTTTTTTCTTCTCGTTGTTTTGATTTTTTAATAAATTATTATTTTAAAAAATATAGTAAAATTTTGAAAAAATCCATCTTAATTTTTTTTTAATCAGGTAGATAAGTAACAAACATCATTTTTGAAAATTAAAGAGAAAATGATCTCTAAAAATTGAAGAAAATTCATTGATGAAATAATAAAATAGGTACCTATTAAAAAATTTACCCAATTTTTATTTTTGAAAATATATGAAAAATCATTTCAAAAATTGAAAAATTTTGAAAATTTTGTTATTGAAATTTTAAAAAAAAATCATTAAAAATTGTTGGAAAAAAATTCAATTTTTAAAATCAAAACAATTTCTAAGCATAACGGAAAAATTTATAACCTTGAAAAATTGAAATAAAATAGTCAAAAAATTGTACACAGTTTCTCATTGTGAAAATTCAAGGAAAATCTTCCAAAAAATTGAAAACAAAATTCAATATCTTGAAGAATTTGACTAGACTGATTTTCTTTAAAAATTCATCATAATTATTAAAATTTAGTAAGTAAAATTTAAAAAAATCTAGTTTTTTTTTTTTTTTTTAAATATATTTAAAAGTAGAAAAAAGCATTATTTTATACTATGCCAAAATCACGTCTAAAAAAATTGGAAAAATCCTCCTTGAAATTTTTTTTTAAATAACAAAAATATCATTTTTGAAAATTCAAGAGAAAATGAACTCCAGAAATTGAAAAAAAATCATTTTTAAAAAAATTGAAAAATCTTATTACGTATTTGAAAATTTAAGAAAAATCCTGTATACCTAAAAAATTAGAAAAATTCCTTCTTGAAAAATAAAATACCTAGGTATTCAAAAAAATTATCCAATTTTTATTTTTTTAAATTTATGAAAAATCATTCCAAAAATTGAAAAATTTGAACAATCTTATTTCATAAAAATTCATTGTGACTTAAAATTGGAAAATTTTTGGAAAATCCCATTTTTGAAAAATTAGGGATGCATTTCGAGAACTTTTCACAATTTTAGGAAATTTTTGAAAAAGATGTAAAATGAGCATATTTGTTATGCGAGTTCTTTGAGGTATTTTAAAGTTTTTTTTATGCATAATGGGAGGGGTTTGGACCCCAAAACCCTCTCCTTGAATACGCCAATGCCGAACAATATGACTTTTTTTCATATTCCTGCGAGCTTTTCACGCTCTCACTCGGGGAATTTTTTCACGACGAATTATCTCTCTAAAAGAAGCTTTTTTCTGCGACTCGACCATATTTCCGTATCAAATTGCCGAATTTTTTTCCGCCACACAATTGTTAACGCTTTTAAAGAAACAGTTTGTCCGAATATTCACGTCGTGGTGACGTTCTATTGTATGAAATTTTTCATTTCGCAATTCGCCTTCCGGCGTTTTGTGCCTTTTTTCTTGCCACTGTCACAGCACCGAATACGAGATAAGCTCGAATCTCGCACATGGGATCTTTTTTTGGGGTGATTTTTAGCCAAAAAAACGTATAATTTCTTCAGCCGGAAGGTATCGCAGCGAGGAGTAAATCTGGAGCATCTTTATCTGAACTCTAATTAAGTCCACATTTTCACATTTTTATCCGAGCTGTAAAGTTTAATTCAATTTCGCATCATTTTTCAAAACACATGTAACCGGTGTGATATTACACGCACGTAGGGATTTTTTTCTCTCTCGACTTTGCTCCTCCTGCAGGATAAATTTTTATAACTTTTCTCGCCACCTACGAAGGAAGAAGATCACGTTTCATTAAGGCCTGCTGCGAACACTTGGCGAAATGAGAAAATAATACCGAGCAGATTAAATTTAAATTCAATTTCCAGTATAAAAAGTAAAAACTTACAGTGCCGAGGGAAACTCTAAATCATCATTTTTTTATCACTGTAACAAGTTTCTTTCCTATATTTTTCTCCTCACTTTTACGTAACTTAAACGATACGTTGGAGCTACTTTCCGATCGGTTTCTTACTACTAAATCGACTAAAGCAATTATCTGCAATCACGAAGTTGTTTTATCAAAGTGGCCATCTCGTAATGTAATTTTAAACTCGAGGTATTTTTCGATGAAAATCTTACTCTTATTCGCATTTTTGGGGAATTCAAAGTATACTGCCAATGACCATAAATTAGCCCATTGGTGTCTCCGATGCCTTTACAAAGGCCAGAACAACTGCTATTAACATCGAAATGTTTATTTTTGAATAACCGAATGAAACAAAGTTGAACCAAAATGCATCAGGTATTTTTTACCAAAGCAGATTTCGAATTTACACAACGTTATTATCATCGAAATGATTCAAAATGTAGTTCAAAAGGCACTCAAAGGAATATTTCTCGTCAATCGAAGATAATTTAACGAAAATAAATCACCATCGACATAAAACACCTCGTTCTTATCGAAAAAATCATGAAAAATCGCGAAAATGTTCGTACATTTTTGTTGCAGATTTAATTGGCTGCACTGAATTAGCATTATTAGTAAACAGAACAACAACAACGATTCAATGAAGACGAAGACGACGGAAAAGCACGTTTTTGCCAGCTTTTGGCGTAGAATTTAGCACAATGAAATCATTCTAGATTAAACTTATAAGGTAAAAATGATCAAAACACGTAAACTAATCGAACCGGAGGAGCGAGCACGACACTTGAAACAAAACAATGAAAAATCACTCACCATTAATAACGATAAGAAGTAATGTAATCCATATCGGCGATGACTTCATGGTAAAATCCGATAAATAATAAATCAACTGGGGGTGAAGTAAAACCAAATTAGCAATCAATCAAGACTTCGCACAATCGTTTAAAAACACATTTTTTCGCACTGAAAATTATACGGTAATAATTTAAACATTAACACATTGCACGGACGACGTTACCGGTAATTAATGTGACCAAAAGTTGACAGTAATGACATATACGAGCGGCATTAAACTTTTTAATTAATCGTTATAACCGACATTGTTTTATAACAAACACGAAAGTGGGTAAAAAACTAATATAATGCACCATCGGAGAAAAAAAATACGTAAAAATTACGATCTCGCGAGGCTCACCACTCATAAACACGAACACGCAACGAACGACCGTTAAGCTAACGACATAAATGATTTGAATTTTGTTGTTTAGATTTCTAACACTGCGACGCTAGCGCGGCGCGGTGCGATTACGGGAACTAGCCGCCGGCAGACGGAAGGGAAACGGAGAAGACGAGACGTGCAAAAATCTTCTGTTTTTATTTTTTTTTTATTTTTTTTATTTTACGTACGTATTTTGCTAAAGTTTGAATTTTTAATATTAAATGATTGTGGAATTTGGATGTTCATTCGGTGCCCTCACGAGTTTCATTCCACCGAGAGTGTGCACTTGGTATCAGTTGAAAGTAGAGATCATAGTCAATTTACTTTTCGCAAGATTTCTGAGTGGATTTTTACGTGTTTTCAATTTAAACTTTACATTACAGAAATGAGTGATTTAGATCCAGTTAAAGAATATTTACTACATTTAATCGAAGAACTGGATGAAGGTGAAACCCTTATATTTTTTATAGGTTTTTGCGTCTTTATGTGTTTCTTTAGGTGATCCTTTCGGCCGAATCGTTTACCGCACTGGTCGCAGGGGAAGGGACGTAAACCTGTGTGAATCCTTTTGTGTCTGGTTAGTGGTTAGCTCTTCGTTTCTGGTGAAACTTTTGCCGCATTTTTCGGAATCGCATTTGAAAGGTCTTTCACCTGTTTGTGTAGTGGAAGTAATAATTTTGACAAATAAAACCCTCAAAAATGCCCAATTTGAAATTTATTACTTACGTGTTTAATTTAACTGCACGTACCTAGTGCTTTTTGACACAACTTTTCTCCTAAAAAATTTTTCACAGACTTCTTGAAATTAAAAATTTTTCAGTAGTGAAAAATTTGATCAAAAAATTTCTCATTTTAATCAAGAAAAAACTTTTGTAACATTTTCCAACAAAAAAATTGTCATCTGAAGGGTCGTTTGTAAAAACAAACAAATAGTCAGAAATTTGAAGAAAAAAAAATTTCAGTTCCTAAATTAAAATTTAACGAGAAAAACTATGGTGATATAAGTTTTTTTTTTAAAAACCCAACCTTCGTCAATTTTTTCAATTTTAAAAATGACAAGTATCTACGTTTTTTAATTTTCAGCGGATAACAAATTTTCGCTCCCAAACATGATTTCAGTATGTTATTTTGGTGTCCTGAAATATTTGATTTTTTGACTATGGTTGTTTTTTACAACGGACCCCTCATTTTGTTTGAAATGAAAAAATATCCAAATTTTTAGAATTTCAAAAATCAGGGAAAAATTTTCAATATTTTTTCGAAAAAAATGCTATAATTTCTTAGGAGTAAAAAATTTTTATTTTTATGGACGAAAAAATCTAAATTTTTGAATAGAAAAGTTTTTCAATTTTTTGAAGTAGAAAAAAATATAAATAGGTGAAGGTAGAAAAATCTTCAATTTTTTATGAGAAAAAAAAACTTTATTTTCTTGAAGAAAAAAAAATCTTTATTTTCTTGAAGAAAAAAAAATCTTTATTAATTAGGTAATTGGTATTCACTAAGTCTTATAAATTGAAAAATTTCTCAATATTACGATAAAATCAAAATTTTTCTCAATTTTATGAAGTAGAAAAATCAGTAGGTAAAAAATATTTTTAATTTTTCACTAGAAAAAAAAACTTCACATAAGGACAAAATAATCTCCATTTTTTGGAGAAAAACAAATTTTTTTTTTTAAATAAAAAATTTCTTTAGTTGAAAATTTTTTCAATTTGTTGGAGTTGAAAAACCTATCAATTTTCTTGGCGAAAAAATCTTTTAGTTTTTTAGTAGAAGAGAATCGTTCACTTTTTTCGAAGGAAAAACCTCAATTTTTCAGGAAAAAATGTTCCAATTTATCGGGATAAAAAAATTTCTCAATTTTTTGAAACAGAAAAATAAGTAACTACTTATCAAGATGAAAAGGTTTTTCAATATTTCACGAGAAAAAAAATCGCCTTTTTTGAAGAAAATAAATCCATCAATTAAAAGCTAAAAATGAAAATTTTCTGAATATTTTAGAGTAAAAAGTTGGTTCATTTTCTTGAAACTGGAAATATTCTCCATTTTTTGGATTAAAAAAATCTACCGAACGCTCTCGTAGAAAAAAATCTCATTATCTATTAAGTGAGTAGGTAAAATGAATTACTTTTTTGGAATAATTTTTTTAAGGAAAATTTCTAGGAAAAGTTTTCAATTTCCCCCTTTTTTAATTTTAATTTTTTTAAAAGAAAATCCTTTAATTTTTTCTCATTTCTTCAAATTAAATTTTTTTACTATTTTTAATGAAATAAAAATTTTCTCACTTTTATGGCGTGAAAAAAAGTATTTGGTAAATATGTTGAACAAAATCTTCCATTTTCTTGACCTAAAGATTTTTTTTTTTTTTTAGAATAAAACATATTTCAATTTTTTTTTAAAGGAAGAACATTCGTCCAACCTTCAACTTCTTTAGGAGGAACAATTTCAATTGTGAAGAAAAAATTCTTTCATTATTTAGGAATAAAATTTGTTTCCAAATTTTGATCAAATAAAAGATTTTCTAAATTTTTTGAAGTAAAAAAATCTATTGATTTTATCAGAGAAAAAAAAAATTTCTTTTTAAGAATTTTTTTTTGAAAAAAATGAAAATAATTCAAATTAAAATATTTCTCAATTTTTTTTGCAGTAAAAAAAGTATAATATTTTTTTTGGAAAAGATAAAGGATTTTTGTTTACTTAAATTTTTTTTTTGAAGAAAAAAAATTAATTAAAAATATTATGTTTTAGGACAAGTTTTTTTTCATTTTTTCGAAGAATTTTTTTTAGATTTTTGGAATTTAAAAATATCTTTGAAACAGATAAATAAGTAGGTAGGCAAAAAAAATCCTCAATATTTCATGAGAAAAAAAAACTAGCTTTTTTAAAGAAAAAAATCTTTCAATCTTTTTTTATAATTATAATGTTGCAGTTTGAGCTAATAATGTTATTTAGCGACAAACACAGAATGACTAAGTAGCCCACAGTTAATTTAAACATTTTATAAGTTAAATAGGTAAGTTTTTTTTTTTTTTTTTTTTTTTTTTAATAAAAAATTGTTCAAAGTGAAAAATTTTCCGATTTTGAAAAGATGAAAAATTTTAGCGATTTTTCGGAGTAAAAAATTGAGTATTTTTTTTTGGAATAAAAATTTTTTCAATTTTTTGAAGTAGAAAAATAAGCAGGTCTGACTCTAGGTGTAAGTAAAAAAAAATCCCAATTTTTCATGAGAGAAAACTTCTTCTTTTAAAAAAGGAAAATTCTCATCTTCTTCATAAAATTTTCTTAATTTGTTATGAGAAAAAAAGTACTTTTTTAGTTTAAAAAATCAAAAATGTTCTCAATTTTGTGGAGTAAAATCTGTTAGGTACTTTTCTTGAAGAAAAAAATGTTTCAATTTTATTTTGGAGAAAATGAATTTTTTAGAATAAAAAAATTGTTAATTTTTTAAAATAAAATACCTAATAATTAAGTACGTACCTAGGTACTTTTTTCAATTTATATTAAAAAAAACTGTAAGTACACGCAGCTCTTAATTTTTTGAAGAAAAATTTCTTAAATTTTCTAGTATAATGAAAAAATACCTCTATCAATTTTGTGGACTTTTATTTTTCAATTTTGAGAATCAAAGTTCCTAATTTTTACAAAAAAGTTGATAATTTTTTGTGTTTTTTTAAATAAGTACCTTTTTTCGGGTTTTCTGTAATAAACAAGTACCCAGATATCTCAATAAAATAAATCTGTTAATTGTTTTTGAGTTCAATGTTCCCAATGAGGTTATGATTTCGCTGAATCTACTGCAGTGGTCATTATACTTACCTACTTGAATTTAATACCGAAATTTCATATTTTATTAATTACCTCCTACTTCGATGCTTCGATGTAATATTATATTTGTTTACATTGTAGAAATTGTAAACCACTCGCATGATATCCGCGGTTTCATTGCTGACGTTTGTAATGTATTCTATCTTATCGAAACAATGTGGGAAATCGTAATAATCCAAACTGTCAGCAGCGTTAATAAGTTGAAAAGTTAATAGGTAGCTGTGCTGCAGAACACAACACATCATAGTAGGTACCTATCTACAATTTGTGGGCAACGTTATGCAATTATACCTTGTATTTCAAACATAGGAATTTATTATTAGAGATAAGAATAAAGACAGAAGTTTTGGGAATGAAATACCAACACATGCATTCTTATTGACTTGACTGTAATTGCAATGTTTATTGTACGTTGGATTGTTTAGGTTAAAAACTTTTTGAGGTTTTGATGCGATGCTCGTAATGAAAACAAGATTAACGACCTTATTAGGTTAAATTTAGCGCTTTCTGGTTCGAATATTGCTTCGGTAATTGATAATGGTAAGACAAGCTGGGTAAACGATGGAAGAAAAAAATCGTAATCTTATAAAAACAAAAAGGTTACCGAGTAAAAAAGTTTACTTAAAATGCCTCTTTACGAGCGAATAGTTTATTAAGAAATTTTAAACGCTTTTAACGAGAACCTTTTAAAAATTAATTTTACAAAATTCCCAACCTCTTAATCCAGGTCACAGTTGAGCAGGTTGAATCAGTTTTTCAACAATGCAGAAAATAAACATTTCCATCTCGCGAATAGAAAACTCCCTCGGGACTCGCTACGCTAATATGGCTTTAAATGTCGTTCCATCTCGGTGCTAATTTTCAAAACAGAAATATTTCAAAATTAACGAGTGATATGAAAAGAACAAACGAACCACCTTTATCATGAACTTGACTTACTTATTACCTTGAAACTTGATCGTAACCTTTAATATCGTGTCTGAAAAGCTATTAACTATTCTACTTCATCAGCGAAATTTTCGAATAAATTAATTTCAGTAATTTCATCTCATCACTTTCTGTACACGGCTGTTTGATCGTTTTTAACACCTTCTTCTCCATGTCACCTGTTTTAATCTGTTCCAAAAATTTTACGTGTAATTAATTTTGAATAATTTACCTACGTGGATTCGCGCGTATGCTGTATAAACCATACCTACTTACACGTATTTCCAACTATACGAAGTAATTCTTTCTGTCGTTGATGGGAAAATAAAAATCAAAAAAGCGAGATGTGAGATAATACGAGATAACACACCTCGAGAAAGAATAAAAGCTCCCATTGTAGCAATTTTTCTCCACTTTTCGCATCGATTTCAGTTTAACCAACGACCAAAACTTTGAGAAAAAATTTCATCAATTTGTTCAACTGTTATTTATTTTTTAATATTTTCGTCGAGGATACTTGAAAAGTTATTCGCTCCTATAACTTCGATTCGTCGTATACACTATCTCAACATGGATCGTGCTAAATGCAGATGGCTTCAGCAACATGACGTCATCTTACTGCATGCAGGACTTGGAATAATTTTCTACAAAAATGAAAGCGATGTGATTTAAAGGAAAACGAGAGGCCCAATTGAAAAATGTTTGAGACAAAAGTTGTAGAATGAGATTTGATGAATGATTTTGGTTATTATAAAAATTTTGATTGGATCCCTCACTCTCGTCTACTTTTGTATAATACTATCTATATAAATACTTAGATTATTCGAAACGGGAGTAGAGGGAGAAGGTCAATTGAAAATTTTTTCAAACAAAAGTTGTAGAGTGAGATCTTTGGAAATAATTTTGGTAATTTTTAAAATTTTCAATTGGACCCCTCTCTCTTCTAATTTTTATTTTTTACAATCACAAAACTACATAAATACTTATTATTCGAAATTAGAAGGGTGTGAGGGATCCAAACAAAATTTTTATAATAACCAAAATTATTCTTCAGATCTTAATCTACAACTTTTGTCTCAAACATTTTTCAATTTGGCTCCACCCTTTCCTTTAAATCACATCACTTTCATTTTTGTAGAAAATTATTCCAACAAAAGAACCTCGTCAACTCGTCGCCTCCGATTGAGCTGAAATTTGATTCACTGAAAGAGCATGCCACCCAGACCTCACAACCAAACTTTGACCTGCCGAAGTTGGTTTTTCGATTTTTTGTCGAATTTTTGAAAATGGCTAAAACCGCCTCCAAAAAACAATATTTTTTGAAAAAAAGAAAAAAAATTGTAAATTTTAAGATAGAATCCTGAAAATTGGTTTGTACACTAAAGTTGACCTCCCGAGCCGATTGAACCCATTTTCGAAGCGATCTGGAGCCTCCAGGAAAAGTTGACTTTTCTCCAGCGCACTAGAATCTCTCCAGACGGCGCTGTAATTAACTTCGGCAGCAGAAAATTTAATCCTAGCGTTAGTATGATGCCATCTATCGATTGACGTAGTTAAATCCAAAATCCGAGGTGACGAGTTCGCACGTTTTTTTTTTGACAACTTGAAAATTCTGAATTTTTTAAAAATTTCCAAAAAATCAATTTCTCCAGCATATCAGTCTGCCCCCTAAAGTCGACCCTCTGAGTCGATTGGCACCATTTTCGAAGCGATCTGGATCCTCCAGAAAATATTGACTTTTGCCGTCTGGAGAGATTCCAGTGTGCTGGAGAAAAGACAACGTTTTCTGGAGACTCCAGATCGCTTCGAAAAGGGTGCTAATCAACTCGGGAGGTCGACTTTAGTGTACAAACTGATTTTCAGGATTCTATCTTGGAGTTTACAATTTTTTTTCAAAAAATTGTTTTTTGCAGGCGGTTTTAGCCATTTTCAAAAATTCGCCAAAAATCGAAAAATCAACTTTGGTAGCTAAAAATTTAGTTGTGAGGTCTGGGTGACATGCTCTTTCAGTGAGCCAAATTTCAGCTCAATCGGAGGTGATTAGTTGGCGAGGTTCCCTTGTAAGTCCTTCATGCAGTAAGATGACGTCATGTTGCTGAAGCCATCTGCATTTAGCACGATCCTTTCAGGCATTATCTCTGCTTTCTTCAAACTCATGCCTGCTCGAGTCAAATATAGTAACAAAAATTCATCTAATAATACCACGACAGTTAATTCGTTAATTACTTCAATTAATTCATCCTCATCGGAGTTGCAATTAATTTTATGCATCTAGCTTATAAACAAAAGAACACTATTTTAGAAATTTTTTTCTCCAAAGTAGGTATCCTATTCTCAGGTTAAAGTGTTATTTGGCTAATAACGTATGCGATTAAATACACCAAACGTATAATTTTACTGGAGGTTTTTGTTAATAAACGTTCCTCTATCGTGTATAATATGCTGGAACAAAAAATATCAAACGAAATGTATAATTTTAATTAAAACATTAAACACGAACTGATAATTATTTAGAACTATGTAAATGTAGATGGCACGAATTATGCCACAAAAAGTGTCATTTTATACGATAATCGCACGTACGTTTATTTTTCCAAGCCATGTACTCGTTCGATGATTGATAATTTCATCACGAACAAGTAGACCACCGTATAGGATATCCTTGTAATATATTTTTGTGAACTTTTCCCCCTCATCGTCGTTCGGATAATTGATAAACAGAGGAAAACCCGTTGGAATAATGTTGAAATGAAACTTATACGTATTATTAAGAAATTGTACAATCAAAGCAGCATTCATATCGAACCGCTGTTTAATAATTAAACTTGCCGAGGAATCCGCGACTAAGGATTTTATGATTTATGGTAATTCTAATTTCATAGTTTCGCAATATAAGATGTGATATAATTATCAAACTAAAATTCATTTACCATATTAATTACGGCGGTAGTTCTAATTTCATTGAAATTCAACGAATAAGGACATCCTAATTTAAAATTTAAATTTTTTATAAATTTATTTTAATAAAAATTTCTTCTGCGGAAGATGTCGTGCGTTTTAGCTTTTGTTTACCGGACGTCGAGTGAGTTCATTGAGCTTATCAATTTTTTTTTCTAGATTTTATTGAACAATAATGAAAATTTTAACTGGATTTAAAATTACTTTAGGTAGGTATATAATTTTTTTTAAATTGGAAATTAAATAATAGGTACTTACTTGAAATTATATGATTGATTATAATTATTATAAAATGTACCTTTATCAATAATATGAGAGACATCTATGAATTTTTTAACGTATTTTAATTTGTAAGTATAATATGTACTAGTAGGTAAGACGAACGTAGATATGTATACAAAAGTTATAAATGTGGACAATTTTTTTCTTCAAAAAAATTTTTTGAAATAATTTTTTTTTTACTTTTCATTATTTTATTTTTGCCAAGTTTTTTCAGAAAAATTTTTGTGTCCAAAAATATTTTTGCACAAACATTTTTGAAAGATAAAAAAAAATATCAAATTTTTGTAAATTTTTAAAAAGAATTTTCGAATTTTTCTAAAAAAAATGCAACATACTTGATTTCTTGCAAAAAATCAATTTTATAATTATGTGCAGGATTTTTTTTTAAGGGGGGGGGGGGGGTTATAGGTAATTGTTGAAAGGATGTTGGAATTTTTTAAGGAAATTTTTTTTGAAAAACTTCCTATCTGCAATTTTTATTTCCACAAGAATTTTTTGTGCAAAAAAATATTTTTCAAAATTGATTCTTAAATTTTGGCATTTTTCCAAAAAATTTTCGACAGAAAAAATTCAAATTTGTTATGTTTTTTTCCAGAATTTTGGGATATTGCTCCAACCCACCAGAATTTTTCATAGTACCAAGGTATGTTTTAGGTACTAAAAAAAAAAAAAAAATTCAAGAATATTTTAAAATTTTAGCATTCTCTCGACAAAAAAATAAAATACTTTTTAGAATTTTGAAATAATTTTGGAATTTTTCTCAAAAAAAATTTAAGGACCCCCCTGGTTGGCTCTATTTCCACACTGCGACCCGAAAAACCTTGAAAAATGATAATCAATTTTTTTGAACAAATTCTCACCTAAACACCCTATTACCACCCATAATTTTAGAAATTTTCAAAAATTTTGCATCACCCCCTCCATTGTTATTAAATATATAATTTTCGATATTTTATGCCTCATAATTCAGGAGTGGGGGTGGCTGGGGGGGTTGAAATTTTTTTTGGGATCGTTGTACTTCAGAAGTAACATTTTGGGTCACATTTGGTCTCATTTCGATCAAGGTCTGTCTGTCTATAAAACTTGGAATTTATACAACGCTTGAAAATTGAATTACCCCCATAGGGGCGTTAGGCTACGTTTTACAAAAAAATTATAAGAACATTTTTCGCAGGAAATTGTATGTAGAATATTTTATGTTATTATCATTTTTTTTTAAAATGGCATATTTTGGGAAATAATCGTAAAAAACGCCGCGAGGGGGTGAATTCCACCCCCCCTAGCTCGCGAAGCAAGCGTCCTACGACATCACGTCATAACACAATATTGAAGAGGGCATCGAGTACTATCCATTTCCAAAAAAAAATTCATATATCAATTTGTCAGAATAAACGTCGATTTTTACACTAATTTTCCTGGACTACAACGAAGAATTTTCTTTGCATTCCTCTTCGGAGACTATAAAATCCGATTCACAATTTTTACATTTTTTAACCGAAATCAGCAATTTACGTGCAATAAAGCCAGAAATATACGCGCAAATATTTAACGAATTTAGATCAATTTTACGAAAAATTCCTATAATATTTTCTCCATAAAAATTTATTTTCAAGAGAATTAATTTTTAAAAATTATTTCAGAATTTTTTTTTGTTGATAGATTTTTTCTTATGATTTTTTGATAAAATTTTCGAATTTTTCTTCTCAAAAAAAAATTATAATAATAGGTAGGTAATAATAAGTACTTGAGTGAGAAAATTTATTGGAAAATACATTTTTAATGTTCTTTTTTTTGCTGGATTCATGATTTTTTTTCTATGATTTCTAAAGTATTTTAGAAAAATTGAAAACTTTTTGAAACAGTTTTAGATTTCTAAAAATAATTTCAAAACCTTCCTCTCCAATAAGATTTTTTTTTGAAATAATATAGATGTACCTATAATGTAGGTATCTATTTTAATAATTCTCTTTTTTGCCAGATTCTTTAATTTTTCCAAAAAAAAAAAAAAAAAAAAAAAAAAAGAGGAAACTTCTAAAAAATATATTTTTTACATTTTTGTAATTCATTTTAAAATTTTTTGAATAAATTTTTGATTTTTTTACATATAGGTACTTACCTGTCTAAATGTGTAAAATACTTCACTTTTTCAATTTTTGTCGAGAAAATTTTTTATTTTGGGCAAATTAATATTTTTGTTTTTTAATACTTACTTGAAATTAATTTTGTGGAAATTCTTAAAATGCGTATTTTCTACCAGTATTCCTCCTGAGGGATTTTTTTTCCAAAACAAATTTCTACAATTGATGAAAATTTAATATAATAAACTTTTTTTCAAAAAATGTATTTTTCAGAAATAGTTCTCTTGAGAAAGTGAATTCTCTTGTTTTTTTTTTGTTGTTTTTTTTACATAGAAAATTTTTTAAAATTAATTTGCAAGTAAAAAATCCTAAAAAGCTTCAGGAAAAAATTTTCCTACAAACAAAGTTTACGTGAAAGAAAATTTTAATTGTACACCTATTATAAGTCCCAGGAGCATATTTCAAAACATATTTGAACGTATTCGACAAAAATAAATGCACAGATATTTCACCCCGGATACCCAATAAATGCCTACTTGTCCCTGCCTTTTACATCTATCAACATTTAAAAAATAAATAAACCCTGAAAACTTGGCCAAGCATCTGCAAGTGAAACGTATACAGTATGTATTTTCGTTCATTTTAAATGCAATATAACGAGCAGCAATAAAATATTCGCTGAAATTGCGAACCGACTGGCTAAGTCGTACCATACCATAATTTTTCGTTAAAAAATATTACATTTTCTGTTGATGGCGAGTAAATTGAAAACCTCATAAAAAACTCTTTCCTCACAAACCTCGCGCTGTCGAATCCTAAACTATCAACTTTAGTAGGTACTGGTCTTTTTCAAAGAATTACGGAAATTCAACTACATCGGCAACGCTGCGCTGAGTAAACGATACGCTTTGTTTGTTTAATCGCAGGTATCTTTGCTGTTATAGATACTTACGTCGAAACAAAAAAGCAAACATTTTTTTTGTTCAAGTCTTCTAACGCATCCTTTTATTTTTATTTTTATTTTTTTTTGGTTTCTAGTTTACCTGCAAATACATAGAAAATGAAATCGTTTTTATTTGATGTTTGATTTCCTTTTCGGAGGTAATTTAAAACGAAATATAACAATTTGGTTTAATTTCGAGAAATATTACATCGTTCAATTTATCACAACTCGTACAAATTATCACATTTGGCAAAATTCACCATAAACGAAAGGGAGGGGAAAAGTTTAATAAATCATATCCTCGGTAAGTAATATAAGTTGCATACAGAAACAAATTCAGGGACGCCCAATATCGGATTTCTCTGCAATAAATCATTCGTTTCATTGTGAATTCATTTTCATTTTTTTTTCCTCCAACACGCCACACAATACAGCAATTTCTTAACCGAACCGTTGAAAGATTTGTACTTTTTCTTTGTCAACAATGTCCTTTCATCGAGACGTATAATTAGAAGACATACTTGGAACAGATTTCTTAACAGTACGCGGACAGGGACACATTCTAAGTCAAATTCGACGGTGTAAAAATACACAAAACTAACAAATTAACACACGTTTTAAAAAAATATAAGTATATTCATAGACGAATTCATAATGAACACGCATTTGTTAGCTTTTCAACCTTATCAGCCAGGTGTTCTGTAAAGGTAGAAAAGAAAGAAGAGACGGCCATCGCCATCGTGTAGTACTGTACGAGCTACGAAGAACGAAGAACCGGCTTCCAATACTTAAAAAGTAATTATTAGTTCTGTGGCTTTACACGACGCGAATATTTTAAAACAGTGGTTCGAAAATATTCTCCGTTCAGGTTTTCCTTTCCAGCCGCCATATAATACTGTAGGTACTTTATATCCTCGGGCGTACCTACGGTTAGGTGTACACTGTACATATACTAGGTATATACCAATCTTACGTATTATTTTCACTTGCACAAATAAATGAGTTATTAATGTATCGAGTATAAAATTACCACCCAGTGAGATAAATAAATACTACCGGCGAATAATAATTTCTAAAGCTCGTACAAAGCTTAAGATCAGCACAGCAGTACTTCCAGTAATGAATGGGTTGTAAGTCCAACTTCCATGAAAGTAGCTCATTTGTTTCGCTTCCGGACTCCTATTGATTGTAGGTGCTGCATTTACCTGAATCAGTAAAACAAAAAAGTCGACTTGGGTATGATATGTCTGATACGAGATGAATTATTTTATTTTGATAAGTTCGGTGATTCTGTTTGCCTCTCATCAGTTTGTATATCCCAAGTTTAGAAATCAAAAGTTTTGGCTTCGAGTGCTTTTTTTGGAAATTGGGAGAAAAAATCCAAGTTTTTGGAGTAAAAATATTACAAACTCAATTAATTTTTGAAGGAAAACATCTTTATCCTCTTGGAGAAAAAATTATGAATTTCTTAAAACAAAAAAAAAATCCCAATTTGCTCGAGTTGGTAAAGAAAAATTTCCCATTTTTTTAAAGTAAAAAAATTCATGATACCTATTTTTTTTTAATTTTTAGGTGGGAGAAAAAATCGAATTTTTTGGAGTAAAAATATTTCTCAATTATCCTAATTTTTAAAGAAAAAAAAAATCTCCATCCCCTTGGAGAAAAAATTATGAACTTCTTAAAACAAAAAATATTTCAATTTCCTCAAGTTGGCATAAAAAATGTCCAATTTTTCAATTTTTTGGCAGTTTTTTTTTGGGGGGGGAGGGTAACAATCAGTAAGTTCTTTCAGAGAAAAAAATTCTCAATTTTTTAGTAGAAGCGAAAATATTTATGTATTTCAAATTTTTGAAGAAAAATAATTCAATTTAATAAGGTGTGTTTGAGTGAAAATTTTAATCAATTTTTTGAATATTTTTTTCAAATAGAACTGTCTTTTTATTTGCATTAATTTTTTTCGAGTCAGCGTAAGAAATATTTTTCAGAGAAAATAGATCTTAATTTTTGGGGGAAAAATAGTTTTTAGGAAAAAAGAATACTTTTCTAAATTTTTTGGAGTACTTACCTAAAAATATTTTTTAATTTTCAACTTTTGGAAAAACCCTCATTCTCTTGAAGAAAAAAAATCCGAATGAAAAATTTCATTTGTTTGAGCCAGCGCCAAAAAAAATAAGTAACAAAAATTCTTTAACTTTCATTTTTTTTTTCAATTTTTAGTGGAAAATTAATTATTTTTTCCGAGAAAAAAAGTCATAAGTGAAAAAATTCATTTTCTCAACTTTTTTGTTTAAATTTTTTAGGCGTTTTTTGAAAAAAAAAATCTTGTTTTTTTTTTAGAAGAAAACAAAAATCTCTTCATTTTTTGGAGTAGGTATCTAATAAAAACTTTGTCAATTGTTTTGAAGAAAAAAAAACTGAATATTTTCTTAGAATAAAAAAAAAATTGTATCAGCATAAAAAAGGGTAAAAACTTCCTCAATTAAAAAGTAGTCTCAACTTTTCCGAAAAAAAGAGTAGAAAATTTTTAAGGAAAAATCCTATACCTAACCATTTTTTTTGGAGAAAAGAAAATATAATTAAAATATTAGGTATTTTATTCAATGAAATTTGGGAACATGATTTTTTTTCTAAAAGTAAAAGATATCTTTCTAAAAACAAACAAACAAACAACTAAACAAACAAAACAGAGGTTACTTCCGCTTAAAAATCGCGAGATTTTTACTTCGAACAATTGAAAATTTCATTTTACTTCAAAAATATAGATTTTTTTCCCGAAAATTTTTTAAATTGTAATTTAAAAAAAATAATCGAAAAACTGTCCCCCCCCCCCCAAAAAAAAATGAGGAGTTTTTTAAGTAAGTTGGTTTTTTTTACTCTAAAAAATTCAGCAATTTTTTCTTCCAAAAGAAAAATGTAGTCAATATTTTCATTACAACGCAAGAGAAACATTTTTTAATCAAGGTATTATTATTATTTTTTTCTCAATTCAGACAAAAAATTGATATTTCGTCGGTGGTCCACTAAATACCTCTTATGTGACAATTTTTCGTAAAATACGTTTTTTGGCTCGTTGGATATAGATCGTTAAACTGCGTCGAATAAAAAAAAAATTCCTCTTAGTTCATATTTTTACCTCTGATGAAAAAGTGATCTTGTATAATATCTCCTATGTGCATCCATGTCGCTGATAATGATGATAAAAATAGTAAAAAACAACTAGTGCTTTTTTTCCTTCATTTTTTCGTTTTTTTATGCAAAAATATTGTTTTTATTGTTCAAAATGAAAAACTAAATAAATTAAGATTTGTATTGAATTCCTCTTATGTGACTTATTTTGCACCAAAAAAACCTCTTATGTGTATAAATACCAAAGAAAAAAACAGTTTTATGGCTAAATGAACAGAAGCGCTATTCTTGAAATTTTTTCATGATAATCACGTTTGCGCTATCCGAATTATCCGAGATACTAAATTGTTATTTTTTCATAGTCATCGATAGTGAACGATAGTGAACCATAGAGGCTGGTCCCGACTAGTCACTATGATACACTATATAGCGATTATAGTGTCTCAATCACAGCACAATGCGAAAAAAAAACACATTGAAAATTTTGGATAGTAATAATCACTAAAATGAATTAAAATAAGGACTGGGGTAGATGAACATAATTTAAAAAAAAAAATTCAAGGGTCTATGTTGAAAATTATAATTATACTGGGAGGTTTTTATGCGCTCCTGTAAAATTTTATTTTTTGCACATAAGAGGTATTTAGTGGACCACCGACGATTTGTATAAGGGATTTCTTCCGAAAAAAACAACAAAAAAAACCGGAGATTTTCACTCAAAATATTGATGAAAGACGCCTTTTCTCTCTATAGATAAGCGACTTTATCACCAAAAAATTGAAATTTCCTCCAAAAAAAAAAAAAAAAATAGAATAATTTTTTGTTTCAATTTTTAAAAAAAGGACAAAAAAAAACAAACAATAAGGAAGTAAAAAAAAATCAAAAAAAAAATCATAAAAATTGTTTCAAGATCTTTTACAAAAATTATTCAATTTTTTGGTATTTAAAATCATTTCTCACAAGTATTTTTAAAAAAAATTGTTTTTTAAAGAATTTTAAAAAAATGTCTCAATTTTTTATCAATTTCAATTTTTTATTTTATTTTTTTGAGAAGAAATAGTTTCTAATTTTTTTTTTGGAGCAAAAAATAGTTTTTAATTTTTAGAGAAAAAAATTTCTCAACCTTTCGGAACTTTTTTTTCATTTTTATAAATAAGGAATTTCTTTCTAAAAAACGAAACAAAAAAAAAACAGATTTTCACTCAAAAAATTGAAAGATGTTTTCGACTTTATCACAAAAAAATTGAAATTTCCTCTCAAAAAAGTTGGAATCATTAAAAACAAAGTAGCAAAAAAAAAAATTCAAAAAAAAACCTTAAACATTGTTTTTCAATTTCTTTTAAAAAAAATCAGTCAATTTTTTTAATTTAAAAATATTCCTTTTCAGTGATTTTTGAAAAAAAAAAAATTTTTATCTCAATTTTTTAAACTTTATTTTTTTCAATTTTTTGAAGAAGAATTGGTTTCCAATTTTTTTTGGAGCAGAAAATATTTTTCGATTTTTAGAGAAAAAAAATTCTTAATTTTTTGAAACTTCTTTTCATTTTTATAGGTACTAGAAAAAACAACAACAATTATTTCAGAGAAAATTATTATTGAATTTTCTTGTAATAAAAAATAACTCATTTTTTTGAGGTCGGAGATCAGTTTCCAATTCAATATTTTATCAAATTTTGAAACATTTTCTAAAGATTTTTTACCAAATATAATATTAAAAACTGAAAAAATTCACATACCTACTTCAAAAAATTAATTTTTAAAATTTTTAGAAATTTTTAGTCAATTTTTTCAGGTTTTATTATAATTTGAAAATTACCGACTTTGAATTTTTAGGTATTAATCTTTGGAAACACCAAACTTTAAAAATTGTAAAAAATTATCAAACTTTGAAATGTAAGCGTTTTGATATATATTTTTTTTTGTTGAAAATAGTTGGAGCTCAAATTAAAAAATTGCTCTGCTTCAAATTCAAAAATCATCAAGTTCAGAATTTTTAAACAAATTTTGAAGGATTGTCAAATGGAATTTTTAGCCAAATTTAAGAATACCTAGATAAAAAAAATTACGAAATCAACAATGAAAATTATCTTCAATCACGTTATAGTTGCTGCCTTACAGTTTTTGGGTAGGTAAGTAGGTAAACGATTTCAATGAAATCTAAAAAAAAGAAAGGAAAGAATAGACTTTTCCCATTCATACTACGATTGTTTACTCGTACGAAATTGAATCGGCGAATAACGCGACATTAAATTACTAAAACGTCGTATTTCGGCGTAGTTTTACACACGTTGTTACTGCGATATATTTAAACAGGAGCTGTGGAGCTGGTTAAAAAGAGATACAGATGGAAATTATCACTGTCACCCTAAATCTATTCGCTATTACCTCGCTCATTGGTAAATATTTATTTACGTTCGGAACCGTTTTGCGAGAAATTTTGCAAATACATCCGTTATACTAACCGATTTGAATTTAAATGGTGAAATAAAAAATATCAATTCCGCAGCTATCGAAGTGAAATCTCACCATTTCGGCAAAATAAATCGAAACTTATCACTAGGAGAAGAAAATATTATGAAAAACTTGATGGCAATACGTAAACGTAAATTCACCTGTAATAAATGAAAACATCTCATCTTTTTTGGTGGAAAACCGAACTTGAAAATTTATTACCTTCGGTGGCGGTGGTAAAAAGTTATATATAGAGTATAAATTTACTTGAGCATTTTTAACAAATCGAGGGTAACCTCACATCGGCGAATTTTCACATTGATAATGTACTTACTAATATGCGGCGAATGTTTCGGCAAAGGTTTTCGTAACAAGTGTTCGTTTTCGATTTCGTGCCTTGAATATCGTTAAACTTTTCTGCGTCAATTTCTCCTCCTGCTGCTGGTTTCTGCGGTAGCACATATTTCCACATATGAACTTTCGCAGTGCCTATGAAAAAAAAAAAATCGCAAAAATAACAAAAACTTTTGAAATGATTTCACGATAAAAAATATCGACGAGAGTTCGATGTTATTTTATTTTCTAAACCAAGATATCGTTTGAAAAATGGCGATAGAGAATGTACCGACATAAATATTAGCTCTAATGTGACCTTACGAGTATATATTGTGTCATAAATGATGAATTGATCGTTTCGAAATTATACACGTGAATTTTGCCAATTGTACATTTTGAATTTTCATATAAGCTCGTGTCTATATACCTAGTTGTGTTTACCTACCTTTTAATATTAGATAGAGCTATTGGTATGTATATGTGACAATATGGATAGTAGATGGGTAAGTTGGGTACCTACTATAATTAAAATTCTGATACAGATTTGTATACGCAGAGACAGCGAGAGAGGTTGAAGAAGGTCCACTTCGGCTAAGAGATTTTTACATTACTCTCAATACTTTAGGGATTTTTTCCCCTGAAAAATTAAATGATTTTTTTCTCAAAAAAAATAATTATTTACTCCACAAATAGTTTTTTTTTCAAAAAAAAAAAAAAAAAAAATGAGGTAGAAAATTGATACTACCTTTTTCTAAAAGTAAAATAAGTAGGTATTATTATTCCTCAAAAAAAGAACTAACTAGGTAGGTAGGTAGGTAGGTAGGTAAATTTTGTTTTCCAGAAAAATTAAGAGGTTTTTAGGTACTCTAAAATTTTTTAAAAAATATTTTACCCCAAACAATTGTGATGCTCTTAATATACTTTTACTCAAACTATTTTTCTTCAAAAAATTGTGAAATTTTTTTTAAAGTGAAAAATTCTCAGAGAGGAAAAAAACTAAAAAGTTAAGAGATTTTTTCTGAGTAAAAAATCAAGAGATTTCTATTTCAAATTTTTTTTCCCAACACAATTGAAAAATTTTAATTTTTTTAAAAATGTTTTTCTTCAAAAAAATGAAAAGTTTTTTTACCCCAAAAAGTTAGGTAAACATTATATTTTTTTATATAAAAAAATTTAGGTATTTTTCTCTAACAAAATTGAGTTATTTTTATGTCTTCAAAAATGGGGGGTTTTCTAAAAAAATAAAAATAAAAATAAAAAAAATATTGAGACCGAAAACTGAGATACCTATTTTTCTCCAAAAGTTGAAGATTTCTTTCCCAGAAGAAAACAAAACGAAATTCTGCACAACAATTTTTTTACTCCAAAAAAAACTAAAAGATTATCTTTTTAATGAAAATTCAGGGAAAATTCTTGAGTGTTAGGTAAGCAGAAATTCGTTTTGTTTTCTTTTGGAAAAGAAATCTTCAATGTTTGGAGAATAACATCTTTTCGGTTTCGATTCGTTTTTTAAATGGTTTATTTTTTCTCAAAACAAACAAAACAGGGGTAACTTTCCTATTTCAAAAAATTGGAAACATTATTTTACTCCAAAAAATTGAAAAATTAAATTTGAAAAAATATTGAAATATTTTTTCTATAAAAACAAAGCATTTTTAGAGAAAAAAATAAATAAAATATTGAGATTTTTTTTCTGAGCAAAAATTTTTCACGTACCTAATCTAACAAATTAAAAGATTACTTACATACTCCAAAAAATTTTAAAAAAATTAAAAAATTTTTAAAAATTAATTGGAAAAAACGACAATTGAGAGATTTTTACTTGAAAAATTTTTCTCCATAAGAATTGAAAGATTTTATCATTTTTATACGACGAAAGTAGAGATTAAAAATTGAGATATTCTTCTCCAAAAATTGGAGTTTTTAAAAATTTATTCCCAAAAGAAAACAGAACGAAATTCTGCATAACACTCAAGATTTTTTTACTCCAGAAAAACTAAAAAATTATTTTTCAAATGAAAAGTGAAGGAAAATTCTCGAGTGTTATGCAGAATTTCATTTCGGTTTTTTTTTGGGAAAGAAATCTTCAATTTTTGAAGAATAATATCTCAATTTTCGGTCTCGATTTGTTTTTTAAAATATATTTTTCTCAAAACAATACTATGCTAAAAAAGAAGACAGAGGTTACTTCCCTATAAAAATCGCGAGATATTTACTTCAAAAAATTATAGAAACATATATTATCTTACTCCAAAAAATTTGAAAAATTCAATTTAAACAAACAGACAATGAATTAGCCGACAAAGCTGCAAAACTTGCACTAAACGTAACTCCCATCCAAAATATTCCAATACCACTCTCTGACCTTAAAACATTCATCAAAACGAAAACTTAAATCATTTTTCAAAACTTCTGGAACCAAATTCCCTCTACTAATAAACTGAAAAATATCAAAAACGATATACTTCCAAGAACTTGCTTTGATATCTCTCGCCGAGAAGACGTTTTACTCACACGTTTACGAACAGGACACTCTCTTATGACCCATTCTTACTTGCTCAACAAACTACCTCCCCCCATTTGTTCGATATGTAACACCCAAATTTCAATAACGCATTTACTTTTTCAGTGCCCCAAATATCAAAATGAAAGATCTCTTTACCTGACCTCCAATAATCCAAAAGAAATCCTAACAGATGACCCCATTAAAATTCAAAATTTATTATCCTTTCTCTCCAAAACTGGTTTACGATCCCTTCTATAAAATTAAAATCCCTTCTTCCCTTATATAATTTACGATCCCTTCCATAACTAAACCTCCTTCACGATACGCCTCTAGCCTTAGTTGCTGTATATGGCGTTAAAAAAAAAAAAAAAAAAAAAAAATGGAATATCTTTTTCTTTAAAAAGAAAGAATTTTTAGAGAGAAAAAAAATAATAATACCTAATAAAAATTGAGAGATTTTTTTTCTTAGTAAAAATCTTTTGTGTAGGTAATCCAACAAATTAAAAGATTACTTACTCCAACAAAAAATTGAAAAAAAAATTATTAAAAAAAAAGACTGCAATTGAGAGAATTCCTACTTAAAAAATTTTTCTCCGTCAAGAAAAATTTTATTTTTTTAATACGACGAAAAAAGAGACCAAAAATTGAGATATTCCTCTTCAAATATTGAAGATTTTTTAATTCTTTCCCAAAAGACGTCGAGAATTTTTTTCTCCAAAAAAATTAAAAGATTATTTTTTCAATGAAAATTGAAATACCTAAGCTGATTTTTTTACTCTAAAAAATGTAGAAATTTCTTACTCCAAAAAATGAATTTTTTCAAAAATTTAAGCAACATTTTTATGACAAAACAAGGGAAACATTTTTCACTCTACGAAAATTGAATGTTTTTTGTTTTGTTTTTCAATTTTGATAAAAAAATTGAGATTTGTTTTTCTGCAAAATAAGGAATCAAAAAAAACAGAGATTTTCACAGAAAAAATTGAGAGATTTTTCATCTTAAAAAAATTAAAAGTTTTTTTTTCACAAAAGAGAGCAAAATCGAGACCTCAAATTGGATTATTTTCCTCCAAAAATTGAAGGTTTCTTTCTTAAAAGCAAACAAAACAATTTAGAAATAATTTCTCTCCAGTTAAGCAATTTTATATCGCGACTCAAAAAATTCAATTTTTTTTAGAGCAAAATATTTCAGAATTTTCTTTCCAATAAAAAATATCTCATTTTGGGTGAGGGGGGAGGGGATTAGAATGAAACGTTTTTTCAATTTTTCTGCTGTAAAAAAATATGTTAAGATATTTCTGAAATTATTTTGGATGAAAAAGAAAAATCTTTAAGTAATTTTTGAAGAGATGAAAGCGTTTTACATCTTTCGCGGAGGGAGGGTCTCAGTTCCTTTGGAAATGGAATCTGTCTTTTTTAATATGTATTTGTATAAAAACTTGTGAACTTTGGATTAAAAAACGCAACTGCAGCAAACATTTCGAATTCCCAGTCAATAAGTTCAAACTAAAGGTAAACAACATTGTTGGTAAGAAATTTCGCGAATAATTTCGTCTGAGAAGTTACTTAATTCGAGTATACCTGAACCTAGGTACATAATTGACAATTAACCCTTTCATTCGAAGATATTCACTGCGAGTAAGTTGTTAATTTCGATAACAGTATCGCGTTTTCTCTACCAACATGCACATTTTATTTCTAAACAGATGTATCTACAGTCTACACGAAACAATCACATCGATCGTGCAGTTTGCAAGTTGGTCGTTGCGTTGATACCGGGCAATTAACTAATAAAAAAATCCACCATCTTTGACCCGAGAAAATTAAATATAAATCGCAAACAGAACCCGACTCGGACTGGGAGTTAGTCGGACCTTGCATAGAACATCTCCTCAAACCACATGCAGAAATTGTTCCACAATTACCGCACCTTTATACCTATTCGAACTGGAAACACCTGTTCGCGTGCTACCCGAACCAGAAGCGTGTTAAAGTGATCATGCAATGTTCAACGTCAATTTTTATACGTAAAAAAAGCAGCTTGGAAAGCACTGATTGGAATCACGTACAAGGATGATCGTTGCGTGCGCACTGGATGCTTATTTTTCGGAAGTTGTCTGAAAAATAATTTCGAATTCTATAGAATATGTGAGTAAAATTAGAGATGCATAGAAAATGAGAACGTCTCTCTATATCCTCAAAAGAAGGGTAAGAAAAAACCTTTCCGCAGTTCCAAATTTCTTCCTTTATTGTTTTATGAAAAAAAATACATTTTTATTCTCGTCAGATAACTTCTCTCGTCGGTTTAATATGAATCGAACCAGAGAACTTCCAGACTCGCGGTTATTCGAGATTACCGAAGAAATTTTGTTTATTATGGAGACGTTTTAAGGCGCTCGTCTTTTTATTGAGTGTCAAATAAAGTGTGCATTTATACTCACACCTGTGCACACATTACTCGATATAATCTTATACGTGATAAAAATTATGATTTTTTTTCCACGATTTACTTAATAATTCATCCTATCTAGGGTTAGACTTTAGTCCAGGTTTTTCAATGTACCTAGTTTTTTTTCTATATTACTTAATCATATAAAAGCGATCGTCTCACGATAAGGCTATAAAAGGGTTAAGAATTTACAATAAATTTCTGCCATGAAAATTTACGATCGAAGTGGAGAAAAATTTACCAAAGCTGGATCTGCTACAACATGGAAAATTTCATAATGGCATAAGCAATTGCGAGGAGAGTCGAGTTGGATCCCAGTGTAATAATTTTGCGAAGTATTTTTCAGATCAGTTTGAAAATTATGAGTACCTTTGATGAACGTCATTAAAATTTCATACTTTACATTTCTCAGTCAAGTTTTGAAAAAATCTGTTATTCTGAATTTATTGAAATAAAAAATATTACAACAGCTGTTCAATTAAATCCTTGCTCAGACATTCTCATAAAAAAAATTAAAAGTAAGTAACATTCCATTTTTCATTTTTCATTTTCTTTTTTTTTTTTTTTTTAGAAGAAGAAATTTCAAATTTTTGGGGGCAAAGTCATCCATCAGTTTTATGGATAGAAAAAAACAACATTTTTTCACAAATTAGAAGAAATAAAAATCCCTTATTTAAAAAAAAAACAAATTTCATTTTTTTTCTCAACTTAAAAAATAAATAAATTTTCTTGGAGTAAAAAATGTTTTTCTTATAGGTATTGTAATAAAAATCTCACTTAATTTATTGGAGAAAAAATTTTCATTTTTTAGAAGGGAAATCCATGCTTAAAATGTTCTATACCTACAGTACCTAAAAAAAATTCAACTTGAATAAAACACTTCCCATTTTTTTGCAGTGAACAACTCAGTTTTTTTGTATTATTTACTTATTTATTTATTTATTTTTTTTAGAATTTAAATATTTCAAATTTTTGGGGGAAAAATCTCTTTTTGAGTGAGAATTGCTTAATTTTTATCCGGAAACCCCCTTTTTATGTGAGAGAGAAATAAATCTTCATACTTTCAAAGAAAATAAAGGTCGCCATTTTTGTTCTCAAAATTTTCTTTAAAAAAAACACCTACCTCGATTTTTTATTGTGAGAAAAAAATTCACTTAATTTCTTAGGAGAAGAAATGATCTCACAATTTTTTGAAAAAAAAGACATCTAGGTAATGTTTTACCTTTTTCGAGTGAAAATCTAGAAAAAATAATCTCTTAATTTGTGGGAATAAAATTTTTTTCCAATTGCTTTAGGATAAAAAATCTCTTGATTTTTAAGCAGAAAAAAATCGGTTCCATTCTTTTTATTATTACGTATTATTTTTTTTGAAAAGGGAATTTTTCTTAAAAATAGTTTTATTTAATTAGCCTATTTTAATTTTTTGTAAATTCTCCCCATAATTTTTCAAAGTACCTAATTATTTTTCAATTTTTAAATTAGATAATTATAGATAAATTTATGGATAAAGTGTTGTCTTTTGTTGCTGTTTAACAGCAAAATGGCTTCTTTTTAGCGAAGTGGCATTGACAACATTTTACTGAGGGCATTTTCCCAGCCTTTCTACATAATTTGCTTCGTGATTTCACAAAAATTAATTTTTTTTATTTAAAAAAATGAGAATTTATTTTACCTACTCATAAAAGTTGAACATTATGTATTTTTGAATGTAAATATTTTTCTGTAACAAAATTGAGAGATTTTTTTCTTCAACAACGAATAGGGGGGGGGGGGGGGTGTTCCAAAAAAAAAAAAAAAAAAATACCGAGACCAAAAATTGATATATTTTTCTCCCAAAATTGAAGATTTCTTTCCCAAAAGAAAACAAAACAAAATTCTGCATAACACTCAAGAATTTTTTTACTACGAAAAAACTAAACGATTATTTTTTCGATGAAAATTGAGGGAAAATTCTTGAGTGTTACGCGCAGAATTTCGTTGATTTTTTTTTTTTTTTTTTTTTTTTATGATGATGAAATCTTCAATTTTTGGAGAAGAATATCTCAATTTTCGGCCTCGATCCATTTTTGAAAAATATTTTTTTCTCAAAACAAACAAACAAAGCAGAGGCTACCTCCCTATAAAAATCAAAAGATTTTTTTGAGAGATTTTTTCTGAGTAAAAATCAAGATATTTCATTTCTACTTGAACATTTTTTCCCAAACAAAATTGAAAGATTTTTTTTTTTTTTTAATACGACGAAAAATTATTATTAGTTTTTTTACTCCATAATCCAATAGACGTTTGATGAGAGTGACCAATTGTACCCAACTGTGTATAATGGCATCAAATATATTATTTGATTACCTATCTTCATTTTTTAAAATAATTACCTACCCGAGCAGCACACTCGACAAATTATCGAAATAAAAAATCGACAGAATATCGAATTCGATAAAGTGTCGCGTTAGTTCCGCATAAATCGTGAAATTATCTTTCGATATATAGATAGATTATCGACGAATTATAATTAATAAAAATTTCGAGATTATAGTAAGATATTTTATCGATAATCTATCTATAATATCGAAAGATAATTTCACGATTTAGGCGGAACTTTCGCGACACTTTATCGAATTCGATATTCTGTCGATTTTTTATCGATTTTTTATTCCGATTTTTTGTCTTTTACTAGCTTTTTTCTATAATTAAAAATCATTAATTAGCATAATTAATACATTAAACTTTGCCTAAACACATTATTCATGTTACAGTAAGAGGATCATTTCAGAAAAAGTCAAAAAAAAATTATAAAAAATCTGCCACCCGTGGGGCTTGAACCATCTACCTTGGTAATCCTCTTCCTTAACCACTATGCCATACCTTATCGTTGAGGAATTAGCAATAAAACGCTTATAATAGGCAGTTTAGTACTTCCAGACGTGTTGGACTTAGAAAAATTTTCACCAATTTGGAAATAATTTTAAATATCGTCACAAAATCGTTGAAAAATCGTTCGACAAATTTCAGATTATTTGTCGATAATGTAGTTTCAAATATCGCCACAAAATCGTTGAAAAATCGAATTCGAGGAATTTCATATTACGTGTCGATAATATAGTTTCAAATATCGTCATAAAATCGTTTAAAAATCGAATTCGAGAAATTTCAGATTACGTGTCGATAATAAAGTTTTAAATATCTTCACAAAATCGTTAAAAAATCGAATTCGAGAAATTTCAGATTATTTGTCGATAATATAGTTTCAAATATCGTCACAAAATCGTTAAAAAATCGAAATCGAGAAATTTCATATTACTTGTCGATAATATAGTTTCAAATATCTTCACGCAATCGTTAGAAAATCGAATTCGAGAAATTGCATATTATGTGTCGATAATATAGTTTCAAATATCTTTACAAAATCGGTAAAAAATCGGATTCGAGAAATTTCATATAATCTTTCGATAATATAGTTTCAAATATCTTTACAAAATCGTTGAAAAATCGAATTCGATAAATTTAATATTCTTTGTCGATAATGTAGTTTCAAATATCTGCACAAAATCGGTGGAAAATCGGAATCGATAAATTTAATATTCTTTGTCGATAGTATCGTTGACGAATATCGTCATAAAATCTTAATAATATCGAATTCGATAGTTTTTAGATTTTTTGCCTATGAAGTTGTACCGATAAATCTTTATAATATCGTGAGAACACAAACGATTTTTTATCGATACGTTACATCTTCCGATATTATCGATCGAGTGTGCCGCTCGGGTAGTAATTTTAAAAATTATTTTCGTAATTTTTTTTTTTCTTTCAACTATTGAAAATTTAACAAAATCAAATAAGTAAGTACCTCTACCTACAATCGATTTTATTTATTATTTGTTTATTTTTTTTCAAAGAATTGATTCAGATTTTTTATAACCCAATTTTTGCATTTTTAGCTTATTTTAAAATTTTTGAAATAACTTCTGGTAAAAAATTGGTAGATAGGTATTTAAAAAAATAGAGTTTTCAATACATTTTTATTCATTAGGTATTTCTTTTTTTTTTTAAATTATGTTTGACAAAATGGAACAAACTCGAAATGAAATTGGATTCTTGTAGTTTTAAATAAGGACGAAATTAGTACACACTGCACTTTTCGAGGAAAACGTCGAAAGTAAGTTTGTATAAAACTTGAAACTGTTAATAGAGGTAACTTAATATATATCTTCGATAATATTTTATTAATTACAGAGCGAATCGAAATTGAATTAGATAAGTATGCATCATCAAAGAACACATAAGCTTTAGCATTGCTATATTATTATCCTTTTTCTTTTGTAAATTGAATTAGTAAATTTCTTCAAAAGTACATAATTATACCCCTTGCAACCGTCTGCATGGCAAATTCTAGGTCACATTTTGTCACCTGTTGGGTCGTATAAACGTGAACCAGTGACAAGTAAACTCTTCTTAGCTAGGCCTAAATTATATTGGTCATTGTGTTTCCGCCATAATTAGTATATCTATCTTAGGAAAATAAAAGTTTTTCAACTCGGTCGTCGTACATCGAGATGGGGAAAAAATATATGAAAAGAAAAACCCCGAGTCCTCATTCGCCATGTATAGATGTCGTTTGTTTATTAACATTCGATACGAGTGTTGGAAACGGCGAACTTATGCTCGGAGGTTTGTTTTTATTGTTTTTGTAAACCAGTTAGTATAAAAGATAGTTCTTTTGAAGACATGTTCCTTATAATTCGAGTACGAGTACAACAATGGCTGCAGCATCTCGTATGTGTACATTTACCTGACAATGTGCCTGTAAATTTTACAAGCTTTACGTGATTTGTTTTCGAAATTATGTAACGATTCTTTTCAGACGAGAAGAAAATTATCGTATGGTTCTCAAAATTTACTAGTACACGGATTTCATTTCGCGCTTCGGTAATAATGTTGTTACATGCTCGGTTCCTTGAATACTTAACGAGCCGCTGAAAAGGTCAAATCTTCGGTGTGCCATCTTACGAATCTGCGATCTAAGATCATACTATACGTAGTAGGTACGAAATGAAGGTAACACGGTGTCGAAATGACTAGATTATATCGACCTGCTACCATATAAATACGATACATATCACGTGTTAATGAACTTGAATGCTGAAGCCGAGACGAGCGCGAATACCTGCAGAATGTATTTTCATTTACGTAATGATGGAATGTTTTTTTACCAGTCGCCCTAACCAGTTCGATGAATAAGAATGTAGCTAGTTATAAAATGATCTACTGTAGTCATTTCTAAGTTTATACGTATTATGCTGCATTAACGTACCAGGTCGTATAATAAAATGATGCTGGAGAAAAAAATCTAATCAAATTAAATACTGGCCATATACTGGGTTATTACAAAGCTTCGATTGATACGACGACGTCCTCTCATCAAGTTGGTAGCCATAGAGCCGGAGATAGCATCGGTATTATCTATTATTATTAATAATAGCCCCTCGTTGTACCTGAAATATACGAATAAAAATAACCTTATACGTGAGTTTATAAACAAATCGGTAATTTAAATTAATACGTGGTCGTAGCGCGAGCACACACATATCCTGTATACGAGTAATAGTCGTTATTTTTTAGCTCATTTTCCATTTTCAAAAAAACATATAGTAAATTTAACCAGACGGTTGTATAACTTATATGGTACTGATTTTTGTCTAGAACTAAAAGAATGGCTGAAAATTTTTATGAGAAGTTGAGGTCAATGCAGAATAGAAGTGTATTAATTTTGAGAAATGACGATGAACCGGTTTCCGAAATACTTACTTTTGATGGAAAATTTCAAGATTTTGAATTATCAGGTAAAAAATCAAATTTTAAAGATTCAAACTTACCTATTTTTTTTTATACTCCCGAGCAGCACAATCGACAAATTATCGAAATAAAAAATCGACAGAATATCGAATTCGATAAAGTGTCGCGTTAGTTCCGCCTAAATCGTGAAATTATCTTTCGATATATAGATAGATTATCGACGAATTATAGTTAGCAAAAATTTCGAGATTTTAGTAAGATATTTTATCGATAATATATCTATAATATCGAAAGATAATTTCACGATTTAGGCGGAACTTTTGCGACACTTTATCGAATTCGATATTCTGTCGATTTTTTATCGATTTTTTTATTCCGATTTTTCGTCTTTTACTAGCTTTTTTCTATAATTAAAAATCATTAATTAGCATAATTAATACATTAAACTATGCCTAAACACATTATTCATGTTGCGGTAAGAGGATCATTTCAGAAAAAGTCAAAAAAAATTATAAAAAATCTGCCACCCGTGGGGCTTGAATCATCTACCTCCTGCATGCCATACCTTATCGTTGAGGAATTATCAATAAAACGCTTATAATAGGCAGTTTAGTACTTCCAGACGAGTTGGACTTGGAAAAATTTTCACCAATTTTTAAAATTAGGAAATAATTTCAAATATCGTTACAAAATCGTTGAAAAATCGTTCGACAAATTTCAGATTATTTGTCGATAATGTAGTTTCAAATATCGCCACAAAATCGTTGAAAAATCGAATTCGAGGAATTTCATATTACGTGTCGATAATATAGTTTCAAATATCGTCATAAAATCGTTGAAAAATCGAATTCGAGAAATTTCAGATTACGTGTCGATAATAAAGTTTAAAATATCTTCACAAAATCGTTAAAAAATCGAATTCAAGAAATTTCAGCTTATTTGTCGATAATATAGTTTCAAATATCGTCACAAAATCGTAAAAAAATCGAAATCGAGAAATTTCAGATTACGTGTCGATAATAAAGTTTTAAATATCTTCACAAAATCGTTAAAAAATCGAATTCGAGAAATTTCAGCTTATTTGTCGATAATATAGTTTCAAATATCGTCACAAAATCGGTAAAAAATCGGATTCGATAAATTTAATATAATCTGTCGATAATATAGTTTTAAATATCTTTACAAAATCGTTAAAAAATCGAATTCGATAAATTTAATATTCTTTGTCGATAATGTAGTTTCAAATATCTGCACAAAATCGGTGGAAAATCGGAATCGATAAATTTAATATTCTTTGTCGATGGTATCGTTGACGAATATCGTCATAAAATCTTAATAATATCGAATTCGATAGTTTTTAGATTTTTTGCCTATGAAATTGTACCGATAAATCTTTATAATATCGTGAGAACATCTATAGATTTTCAAACGATTTTTTATCGATACGTTACATCTTCCGATATTATCGATCGAGTGTGCCGCTCGAGCTGTAAAATTTTACGTTTTAAAACTTAAAAATCCAATGAAAAATCCTACCCTGGTGGAATTAAAAAGAATATATATTCTGTAAATTTCACAATAAAATGAGAGTTTTTGCAAAATTGCATTTAATCAATGAAAAAATGTACTATATAAGATCAAATGCCAAATCCCGCTCTGGTGGAATTTAAAATTATTTTTGTTTTCTGTAAATTTAAAAAAATGGCAATTTGCATTTAATCAGTGACAAAGGCTACCATTTGATCCAATGTAAAATCCTACCCTAACTAAATTTTGTAAAAAAAAATTATTTTCAGTAATTTTCAAAAAATGAGAAATTGAATTTCATCAATGAAAAAAACTACCCCAAGATCCAATGCAAAATCCTACCCCAACTGAATTGGTAAAATTTTTATTTTCAGTAATTTTCAAAAAATGAGAAATTGAATTTAATCAATGAAAAAAGCTACCCTAAGTACCTATGCAAAATCCTCCTCTGGCGGAATTTCGAAAAAAAGTTATTTACTGTATATTTCAAAAACTGGCAATTTGCATTTAATCGATGACAAATAAAAGGCTACGATTTGCTCCAATGCAAAATCCTACCCTAACTGAATTTGTGAAAATTTTTATTTTCAGTAAATTTCAAAAAATGAGAGTTTTTGCAAAATTGCATTTATATTCAATGAAAAAATCTACCCTAAGATCCCATGCAAAATCTTCCTCTTACTGAATTAGTAAAAATTCTCATTTTCAGTAAATTTCAAAAAATAAGGCTACCATTTGATGCAATGCAAAATCCTACCCTAAATATTCAAAACTACAAGAATCCAATTTCGTTTCGAGTTTGTTCCATTTTGTCAAACGTCATAAAAAAAACAACAGAAATAATGGATAAACTTAATTTTTTAAATAGGTACCAATTTTTTACCAAAAGTTATTTCAAAATTTTTAAAATGAGCTAAAAATTCAAAAATTAGATGCTTTTAAAAATCTGAATCTATTTTTGAAAAAAAAAAAAAAAAAAATTGATTGTAGGTAGGTGAGGTACCGATAATAAATTAATTCTTGAAAGATACATTTTCAATAGTTTGAAAGGAATTTTTTTTTTTTTTAATTACCAGTTTAAAAAATGAAAATAATGAATAAGCAAATAAATATATTTATGATGCCACAATGTAAAATTGGGTACAGTTTGAGTTTGAGCACTCTCACCAAACGTTGTTTATTGAGTGAAATCAAGATCAAAATGATGTAGAGAAGCTGGAAAAATGCCTTCAGTAAAATGATGTCAATGCCACTATGCTAAATAAGAATCCATTTTGCTGTTAAACGAAAACAAAAGATGGCACTTTATCCACACATTTATCTATAACTGCCTATTATTAAAAAAATGAAAAATAATCAGATCGAAAAATTCTGAAAAAGGATAAAAAATTTTATAGGAAGAATTTAAGCACAAAAAATTAAAGTTAGTACTTACCTAATGAAATTATTTTAAAGAAGAAATGATTGAAAAATTGGAAATACCTAATTAGGTACCTACGTAATTTGAAAAATAAAATAAAAATAGATGATTTAAAAAAACGAAAATAATTAATTAATGAAAAAATACCACTCTGAAAAAAATTGAAATAAATTAAGACAAAGAGATAATCAATAAGTAGCTAAGTATTTTAAAGGAGTTGAGAATGATTATGCTTATAGAAGATATTCGCCTTATTCAAAAAGTAAAAAAAATGACTAAATCAAAAAAATATCTAATTATATCTTATAGTATCTAGGTAGGTATTTAAGAAAAAATACGTATTAAAAATGATATATTTTTGAAAAATTGGAAATAACTAATAAGTCACCTAATTTAAAAAAAATAAAAATTAATAATTTTAAAAAATAGTAAAAAAGACAATGTTGAAAATAAAATTTTTAAGACGAGAATTAATAAAATGAAACAATCCGGTATTTAAAAAAAGTTTAAAATGATTAAGTAAGTATGCTTATTTATATTCTAATACACAAATAAATAAATAAATGAATTAGGGAGGATGGTACCTACCATTAAATTGTTACAAAAATTAAAATTCGAAAAAATTGTCCTAATTCTTCAAAAAATACTCAAAAAATGAAATTCAAGGCATAGGTATAAAATTTAATTTATTTTTGACAAAAAAAATGAAAATAAATAGGGTTAAATAAACATTAAAAAAAATTAAAACAGCTGATGGTGTTATGAAATTAGCTTATAAAATAAAAATTCTAGACCATGTTAATTTTTTCAAAATTGATGTTGTGTAACTATAAATTAAATCATCCTGTGCCAATTTTTCAAAAAATGGTATGATGAGCTGGAAAAAAGTTCGAGACAATTTTGCTAATTTTACTGAAAAATATGTAGAATAATTATTGAATCATCCTGTGTCACAGTTTTTCAAAAATTAGGATGGTTTCAATAATTAATTTTAAACAAAGGTGCTTGTTAAAAAAAAACTAATAGATATACTTACCTTGTGCAATTAAAATTTCTCAAAAATTGAAATTTGAGGAAATTGTGGCAATTCTTCAGAAATGCTTCAATATTTCAAATCTGAGGAAGTTGTGCAATTTTTTTATGAAAAGAGGTAGTAATGTAATTTGAATCATCTGAAAGTAGAACTTTTGGAAAATTGTGTTAATTTTCCAAAAAATCAGATGTTGTACTTGCATATTTTTCAAAAAATGCAAATTTGAAATTATTATGCGTATTGAAAAAAATGATTTTGGTTCAGACAATTTTTTCTCAATTTTTTTCTTTCTAAAAAAAATTCATTTGCCATATTTTTCTTCTTTTTTCCTTTGCTTCCACTTTTTAAACTAAGTACAATAATTTCTATGCATTTCTTAAATAGATAAATATTCGCTGCACTTTTTTCACCTAAAAATTCTCCTCCCATTTTTCCAATTTTATAAAACTGAGTACTTGAATCATTCTTGTCCAACTCCAATCCCTACCACTTTATAACCCTCAAGCTATACCATCGAACACCTTTTACTCCATTTGGCGGTTTGGCTTCGAAAGGCCGAAAAATTAATTCGAACCCATCCAAGTATTGCATCTGGAACATTGGCAAACGAATTCGAGAAAATTTCCAAATATATTGAAAAATGGACCACGGATCATTTGCCTTTGCGGTTAGCCCTACGATCCGTATTCCGATCAGTGAGTATAGTAAAAAGAGAAGGAAAAAAACGCTGATGGCGCCAGGGCCTCGGCTCACCTTGGCCGCGCGCGCCGTGATGAGTATAGATAAACCAAAGAGGAACATCTGCGAGGTATGATGGTAGAAAAGTAGTAGGTAGCCGGGCGTACTGTATTTTTTTCTTCTTCTCCAAAGTGTGGTGCAGGTTGAAGTTAATGCGTTTTCCTTTACAAGACTGGCATTGTAGAGTTGGAAGAAGACTGCTTCTCTGTAATTAGTTACCTCGTATAGCCCAGGGTAGCATAAAGAGCGGTTAAACATTAGTCAAACAGTGGTTTCCAAAAAATGCTCACATACGTGTACGTAGGTATAGGTAGGTACCTATGCATTTCAGCCTGCAGCCAAATTAACCCGGCTCTGTTCTTTTGAATTTAATTATCGAACTCGAATTAACGCACCGAGTAGACGAATTAATTCAGTATTTTTGATTTTCCACCGATAGTATTGTTCCAGGGTAATTTTATTTTCGAATGCAGCACTGGCAGCGCAGCAGCCTAAGGGCTGCCTATGCCTCCGCCTGATTATTTTTATTTTAATCAAAATCTCAACTCAACAAGTACAAGCCCCCTTATCGATACTTTGTCCAGTCCGCGGTATAAATTATGCGCCTGTAAAAAGGGTTGCGTCTTTTAAATAATTATTAAAAGGCCTTCTCTGCTCCGATAGAGAGTTCTTGTTCTTCTAACTTCGTATTACATGCGGTATACTTATCACGAGAAATCCTGAAGGATTTAAATGCTCGTGTAGTACGTTATATACCTTATACGTAGGATCCCATATCTAGACCATGTTGCGGTTAGTATAAACAAAATGACCAGTTAAAATTAAACCGAGTTCGCCGGCTAACTTGATATTTTGTCTTTGTATACTTTGTTCTTCTACATTTCGGCCCCGGCTATTTCCCTAATGACCCATTCTCTGCTCGTGTATTTTTCAGACTTCAGATTTGCACAACCGTGTTCGCAGAAAGGTATTGCCACGGTGGTTTGGACGAGATTTTTTTACAGAGATGGTTTAGAAAAATTTACAAAAAAAAATTGTGTTTGAATAACATTTTCAAAAATTTTTCATTATAATTTTTTCCAAAAAATAATTTTTATTCTAACAAATTTGCCTTTGTTAAAAGTGTTTCCAACATTCCAACATTTTTTTTTTTTTTTTTTTTTTTTGGAAGAATTGCTACAATTTTTGTTATAAGTAAATTTTTTTGACAGTTCAATTAGAAACATAAATTTGTTGATGTTTTTTTTTTGTCGTAAGATTAGGAAATAAAATTGAAATTTTTTTATAGTAACATTATTTTTGTCTTTACAAGATTTTAAAAATGGATGTTTCAACATTTAAAACTTTTATTTGGAAGATTTTTTAAAAAAATATATTTTTTTTTATTCCAGGAAGGAGAAATTTTTTTGAACAAAATTTTTTAAATACTTTCGCAATCAATTCCGAAATGGTAGGTAGCTAGGTACGTAACTGAAAATTTTAAAAATGTTGAATGAAAGAATATATTAATTATCGAAAAATTGAGACCCCTCCCCCTCCAAAAAAAAGTAGGAGACTTTTTTCTCTCAAAAAATTGAAAGATATTTTCAATTACTCATAAAAAATTAAAAAAAAAAAATCACTTACGAAAAGTGGAAAAAACAAAAGAAAGAGTAAAAAAATTAAGATTTTCCACAAAAAAAATGAGAGATGTCCTTCCTCTTTCCATAAATAAGAAATTTACCTATTCTTTTTTTTTTTAAATGATAAATTTCATTGAAGGTACCAAAATTTTTTTTAAACATATAAATTTCTTAATTAAGGCAAAAAATCAGTGATTTTTCTCAAAAAAAAAAATCTTCTCGTTAAAATAGAGATTTTTTACTGCGAAAAAAAAAATCGGACTCCTAAAAACTGAGATGCTGCGCTCATTTTGTATACAGAGAAAATTTAGATTGAAATCTTACTCTCTTACTCTGAAAGATTGAGACAAATAATTAAGGATAATTCCCAAAAACGAATGATTTTTTTTCTATGAAAATACCTACGCGATTTTTTTGCAAAATTTATACTTATTTCAAAAAATTGAGGAATCTTTTTCTTCGATTTTTTTACTTTACGAGATTTTAAAAATTGGCAATAAACCGAAGAAAATGAGAGATCAATTTTTGTATCTATTCGTATTTTAAAATTGCTGTGAACATTTTTCTCAGATTTAAACATCATTAAACAATGAATTTTTAGGCGCAGGTAAAAATACCTAAAAACTTTTTATACCTACCTAATATTGTCAAAAAAAATTCAAAATCTTTTAAATTGTCAAGTAAGGATTTGAATTTTTTTTTTAAAAAGTAATTCTTTTTGAGAAAAAAAATTGAAAATTTTTCTAATTTGAATAGTTAAGTTCCTAATAATTAAAAAAATTATTTCCAATTTGAATTTTCAGAAAAAATCTTCTGGAAGGATAGTTTCAAAATTGTTTTAAAAAATACCTATTTTCCATTTTTTTTCGCAACTTTTTAGCTTCACAAAAAAATTTAGCCTAATCAAAATATTTAAAAAATTTTACCTATGCATAAATTTCTAATAAGTATAATTACTTTAGTAATTATTTCAAAAATGATTTGAAAAATATTTAAATAGTTTTATGAAAGAAAATGTCATTAAAATACGTCAAGAATCTGTTGATGTTGTTTTCAATTTCCAATATGTCATTTTTTTAGTTGATCAATTTGTTCGAAAAAAAATTGGAAAGCTTGTTTCAAAATAAAATAAAATAAAAATAATAAATTTTAAAAATGTATTTCATTAAAGTAGGTATTAATTCGTGGTTCAACTTTCAATATTTTTCTCAAATTTTTAACACCATTATTGAAGTGTAAGAAAATGAACAAAAAAATCTTATAATTATAGTAGACACCTACCTACCTATATTGTTTCCAAAAAAAAAAAAAAAAAAAAAAAACGGTTTGAATAAAATTTAAAAAAAATTGAATTTTCAGAATTAGTTTTGTAAAAAAAAAAATGTTCATTAATCGTTTTTTGATGTTTTTTCCTATTTCTAATGTCATTAAAAAAAACTCAATTCCTAGGTAATAGTAAGTAATTCATGCATAAATTTCTATTCTAGGTATAAGTTACAATCAAATTTTTTGTTGAGAAAGTATCCAAATTGTTTTTAAAAAATGTATTTTTCAATTTTTCTCCAATTTTCAACTTAATTTTTCAAAAAAAAAAAAAAATTAAACTTGAATTTTCAAATTTAGGTAGGTATTTTGTTTATTGTAGGAATAAAAGAATTTGTCAAATAAATATCTACTTCTTTCCGATTTTTAAATTTTTTTTATGCTATGTTTTTGCAAATCAAAATCAACATTATTTCAAAAAAGGGATAAAAATGATGAAACTTTTTGGAAAATGTTTACTCGTGGAATTTTTTCAAAAATCTGTAGATTTTTTTTTAAGTTCAGATTATATGTACAACGTGATAGCAAATAATTAGGATTGTTAATTAAAATAGGTAGGTTGGTACTTAAAATTGAAATGAAATTTATATAGGTACAAATTGATACATATTTTTAAATTGAAAAATTGTTTAAAAAATTCTTTTTCACGTAAATAGTTTTTAAAATTGTCTTGTAAAAAAATTGATCGTGAAATTTTTCTTCAAAATTGTTTTTTAAAATATTCAAGTTTATTAAAAAAAATAAATGTAATTTTTTTGAAACGGGAAAATTTCTAGAAAAAAAAGTTATTGGTGATAGGAAATTTTAAATTTGTTTCCTAAAATATTTTTCAACTTCAATAACAATCATAAGTATACATTTTTTTCCAAATTAAAAATCAAAGATTTTTTTTTATTTTAAATTTTTATTTAAGCAAAATTTAAAAAAATCGTCGTCTCATAAAAATTTTGAAAAATTCAATTTTGAGTAATAAATATTAGAAAAATTTTTCGCAATAAATTTTTCAAAATTGTGTTTCAAACAGAACTTACTTACTTACCTATCTACCAAAGTTCACACCTATTATACTCGTATAGGTATTAACAACACGTACCTATTCTTCGTTCAATTATTTATTTACTAAAAAATATATATATATATATTCCTAAGAAAAATTTAATTGTATCAATTGTATCGAATAACTCGGCTTCGGCGCGGTAAAAAGATGAAAAAAGCTGGCTTATAGGAGGAATAGAGGGAAGAAGAATCGATTAAATAATAATTTATCCTCGTCCGTTAAACAATGGCAAAACATATTCAACCTGCTGTCAACGATATTCTCCTACACGAGTTTATTTAAAATAATTTAATATCCTATTGTTAATTATAATAGCCGCTTCCTTACTTCTGTATAGAAACTACGAGTAGTTGCAGTTGCTTCGGGAGATGTATGAGCTCGTGATTTTGTTTTTTTATTTTTCCAAACCAACGCATTTTATATAATAAGTTCGACTCATATTTAGATCTTTGTTCTTATCTAATGAGCTGTTCGATTGTAAATTTATTACGAAAAATTACTAAACCGATTTTATATGCTTCAATAAAAAGATTCTATTCCATAAATGAGATTGCTGCCATTTATACGAATACGTTTGATTTTAGTTACTCTTAGATGCAGTTTTGTAATCACTGATCGTATACATACTTATTTTCTTTTCAAACTTACCTGAATCGAACTACCTATACGTGCTTTTTCCTATTTCAATGCAGCTGTTATTATATTTCTAGGCGTAAATACTTCTTCCATATGTGGATGAAAGATGGCCACTAAATGGAAGCTGTTTCTGTTGTTTTATAATAATCTTATACTCGTACGTAGCGAGATTTGAGTCAGTGCCGTCACGCATATACACCTACCGAAAGATAAATTGAAAAGAAAATTGAGCCAGGTTAATTGCGCCTTGAATACAAGTTTCGATTTTAAAAGCTATTAAAATTTAAACTAGTTTCTTACCTGGTACCCGATACCCGATACCCGATACCTGGTTTCGTTTGCAATTTAGATTTTTGTGGCTTGATGCCCGAACTCACCCCCCTGCACCTACATATGTGCGGTTTCAATCATTTTCAAAATAATATCTACTGGTATAGTTCTCCTTCTCTTACAAATTAAATAAAATTATGTCATAGTTCGACTTGGTCATTTCAATGTTATCTGAAAAATATTTTATTTCTACCTACATCGACTATGTTCAATGTAATTGTATCTTGATGATATATTCTATACGTTCCAGAACAATACACGAATTTAGCTAAAATATTTTGGTCTTGAAAAAAAATCTACTAATTTCCATTTCCAGCAGTGTACTCAGTACATATAAAAATACAAGGTACTAGGTTAGATGCAGTACATCATAGGTAGGTAGTAGGTACTCGTAACTTACACATGCGGACATAGTTGTTATTAAAAATGAACCTATTAGCTTATTAATGGTGTCAACACACTGTAACAACAGTGGGCGTGATAATTCATCATAAATTCATCGTATAAACTCCACGTCAGCTATGATTAGTTTCGAAATGAATTCGAGAGCCGAAAAAAAGTAACGATAGATGGGTTAAACATGGGTAGCTAGAGCTATCACGGGTACCTTGTTTCATGCGATGGTTTAAAAATTTAATTTAAAAAAAATAAATAGAGTTGTTTTCACTATCATCAGCGTTATCGTGAATGAAAGTTACATCAGGTTTGAGATTGAAAAAAAGATTCAGCTGGCCAGTGGCCATGCATGGGGATAAGGCCGAATTTTCGGATTTTTATTTATCACTTTATAATAAAGATGGATGTAAGTATGTGCAATGCAGGTAATTTATTAATTTTTTAGAGAAATGGTATTAGTGGTTTGGTGCATGAAATTTTTAAAAAATTTAAAGATGAATTTTTGAAAAATTTTATTTTATTAAAGACCTATTATAAGTATACCTCAACGACTCAACGTGTCATTTTTCAAATTGAGCCAATATTGTATCATTCGATCGATGTTTTTTGAAGCTAAAATTTTCAACAGGTTTTCAGTGTAGGAAAATTGGAATTCTCAAAGTCAAATTTTCAAAATTTTTTGATAAATATTTGAAAAAGATTGTCAATATATTCAAGTTTTTCGGAGCATGAAAATTCTAAAAGGCAATTGTTTCAAAATTTCGTTGTGAGAAATTTAAAAACCTAAAACGTTGACTTTTTGAAAATTTTTGAAGGTGAATTTTTATTTTTTTTAATGCAATTTGGTAGCTGCAATTTTAAAAATTCTCAACAGTTTTTGATGATATGTTGGAATTTTGAAAAACTTCCAATAATTTTTAGAAAAATTTCAAGAGTTGAATTTTAAAAATCCAATTTTTGGAAAAATTGCAACATTTTTTGATCGTGAAATTTTGAAATTTTCGAAATAATTTTTAAAATACGAAATTCAAAAAAAAAAAATCGGGAATCAAATTTTGAAAAAAATGTTTTAAATAATTTTTCAACTTGAAATTTAAAAGTAAAATTTAAAAAATTTTCCGTGTTATTTTGGAAAATTTTCAACAATTTTTGAGCATATAAAAGTTATTAGTTATTCAAAAATAAAAATTTAAGAAATTTTCAAAAATTGGGAAGTTGACTTTTAAAGAATTTTCTAATGTGAATTTGAAAAAAAAAACAGGAGCAGAAATATTGAAAAATTCCAACAGCTTTTGATAGTGATTCCTTGAAGATTGTCAATAATTGTTTCTGAACATTTAAAATAAAATCATTTTAAAAGAAATTTGGACACTTAAATTTTTGAACTTTCGAAAAAATTTAATTTTTTTAAAATGTTGATGGTACGAGTACTTGTAATTTTGCAATATTTTTAAAAAACGATTGTTACGCTTAGTTGTGCTGGCCGCTATATACTGGTAAAATGCTGTATTTATTGAGAAAACAGTTGTCATCCGACATTGTGAAGCTTTCATTACAAAGAGCATCAAACAAGTCGTGGGTACGTATTTCTTCTCGACGGTGTGGCTTTTGACAAATAAATTTATTTTATTCGTATTTTGAAAAAATTGGTGTAAAATTTTCAAAAAATTGTTTGTTACCAATTATTGAAAATTCAATTGGCTTTTAGAGCAGACAAATTTTAAATATATAAAAAAATGAGGAAATTATTAACATTTAAAAGTTAAGTAGGTTTGAAAAATTTTGCTATCAAGAAATTTTGACAATTCCTGATAACTTTTGATAGGTAGTGGAATTTTTGAAAATTTTCAATAAAGGTTTAAAATGTATCAAAATTTTGAAACAAATTTTAGAAATCGAACTTTTGAAAATTGAAAAAGTTGATTTAAAAAAACAAAACAGAAAATTAATTTTTTTTTAAAAATATTTATCTATCTACGCGTATATTTAAGATTATTTTTTTGAAAAATTACAAAATTTTTATTTTTTAAACATTTAAAATTGAAAAAAAAAATCGAAAATCAAATCATGAAGAATTTAAGAAAGTTGATTTTTGAAAGAAATTTTGATAAGAGTAATTTCGGAAAATTGTTGGAAATTTTTTTAAAAATTGCAACAGTTTTATGAATGTTGGTATAGAATTTTTGAGTCGATTTTTCAAAAAATTCTGAAGTAATTTTTCAACGATTTGAAAGATGACTTTGAAAATAATAAGTAGTATACTGGAATTTTTGAAAATTTCCAATAATAATTTTTATAAAAGAAATTTCAGAAGTGAAACTTTCAAAGACTTGGAAGGGAGTAGTTTTTTTAATTTTTGAAAATTGATCAGCTTGTTTTGAACATTTGAAATTTTAAAAAAATTTCGAGAGTCAAATTTTCAAAAACTTTGAGAATTTGATTTCTATAAAAATTTGCGAGTTGAATTTCTGAATATTTCTTTCTCTTATCCGCAATCGCATTGTACATAATTGAGTAAATTTTGTTATTTAATAGGTATATTTTGAGCGATAATAAGACGTATTATTAGGCGCTACCGACAACACGATTCACTCAGATATTATTTTAGAAGCAAAATATTCGATTTGTAAGTAATTTTTAATCATTTTAAAAATTTTTAGTTATTTTTAGAAATTTTCAAGCACTGATAGTTAATTTTGAATACATTAAGTAAACAAATCGTTTTCTCATAAAAATCGATTTTTAAATTTTTTTAGCACTTTTTGAGTGTAGATAAAAAAATTATAAAATCCAAATCGAATTTTTATATTGAAAGTACAATTTTTGAAAATTGGAATGATTAAAAAAAAAATCTGGTAAAATTTTTATTACCTATTATACCTACCTATTATTTTATTTTTATTTTTTGAAAATGTTCAACTGTATTTGAGCACATAAAATCTTGAAAGCTTTCAAAAGTGAATTAGAAAAAAAAATCTTAAATTTTTCAAATTTTTGGAGTTGAAAAAATTTAAAAGGTGATTTATTGATGTTTTAAAAATTTTTTAAAAGTTTTAAGCGTCTGAAGTTTTTGGACATTTTTTCAAAAGGTAAATTTTCAAAAACTTTTTGAAAAGCATTTTGGAAATTTTAAACCTTTTTGAGTGTGCAAAAAAAATCTTCAATCAATTTTTAAAAAAAATTATCAATACCTTGACAGAAATTTTTTTTAAATATCAGTAGGTATAGTTGAACTTTTGAAATTTTCAAAAGTTTTATTCGACGGTTTCAAACATGAAAACTTTTTGAAAATTTATGAAAGTTGGGTTTTTTGTGATATTGTAAAAGTGGATTTTTTGACAATTTTTAAGCGTATGAAGTTTTTAGAAAAGTTTTAAATAGTTTTTGAGTGCATTAATTTTTTTCAATGTTTGAGAGACTATTTTTTTAAAACTTCTAAGAATTGGTTCTTTTTAAATTTTTACGTAGGATTTTCCAAAATTTCCAACAAGTTTTCAGGGTATTTTTTTTTGGAAATTTGTAAAACTCCATTTTTTCAAATTTTGTTTTTAAATTTTTTTATGGGCAAAATTTAAAAAAAAATTCGAGGTGAAAATCTCATCTTTTGTGTATAGTAGGTAGGTAAAAATATTTATAAAAATGAGATGATTATAAAAAATTGAGTCAATAATATTCAAAAAAATTTTATACTATGTGGAATTCTCAGATTAGTTTTCACATGTTCTGAAAAAATGAAATTTTTTAGAAAATAAATTTCAAGCAAAATTTTAAAAATTCTAAAAAATAATTTCGAAAAATTTAAATCTCTGTATACAAAATGCTCAGACTTTTTAATTTACAAAAATTTCATCTTTCTCACTCGTGTTAGAGATTGATTCCATATTTCGCTCTCTTCCCCCCCCCCCTCCTTTCTCTTTATGACGGAAAATGCGCTCTACGTAAAAGCCTCGAATATTTTCTTCTTTTAAGGAAATCCACTTAAAACGAGTGCAGGAAATTACGACGTTTTCACAGATGAAAAATTTCTTTTGAAATATAATTGAAAGTTAGATACTTGTAGTCGAGATTTATAACTTTAATGATTAGTTCAAGTGTAGCAGATAATCGGACATGTAAGAAATATTCACATCAGCCTGCTGCTTACTTACTTATTACTCGTATATTCCTCCTGTTATACGCACCTACCGTATTTGTGAGATACACATTCCAACATCTCAAGTTTTTTTTTCACTCTTCTACACTCTGAGCACGGCTAACTGTTCCAACACTTTATACAAGTGCCCACGTTACCTAATACAATTAGCAATACGGATCATAAATCCTAGATAGGGTAACAAATAATAGTAATACTCGTAACAGTATCAACTTTTACTACTTTTTTGTCCTGTTCTTCAGTAACATATGTTCTTTTTTTGGCCATTATTTATTGTTAATCGATCCTCGCGTCGAACAGCCTAACACATCTGAAAAGTGTTACTCGTGTTTCGGCCTCCAATGAGTGCATGGTTTCTTTCACACCACGTACGAGATCAGATTAGAGAGAAAAGAAAACGCGTAAATTTTCATAATGAATTTGGCCGGGTCTTGGGTCATTGTACACATATGACAATCTCGAGTTAAACGACCATTTTTTTTTTATCGGTTATGTGATCGTTTGTGAACGTATTTTAATTAGGAGAAAGCAATACCATTGGTTGGGTGTCTGTATACAATATATGTATACGAAGAAGTCTAGGCCTAGTTACTCGTATTAATCTTTAAATATGTCAACAAACTTACACCTCGTGGTATAATTATTTTATCATTGCAACGTGCTGCTAAAAACTAATTAAACAACTTGCACTTGCTTTCCTCTTTCATTCAAATGTCAAGGTAATTTCATTTCGCTTATCGATACCTTCATCGAACAGCTGAGAAAAGCGTTTAATTCGCTGTAGCGATGCTTTTAAAACGTCCACTCGACTCTCGTATAGAAAGGATTAGCAATTAGTCATCTCGAGATAATTATATTCGTTGTTCGTTCTGTTGTTACAGAGATCACAACAAACTGTTGAATCGAAGGAATAATTTCCCATCCATTCGATTTTCAAAATGTAATACCGCGAAAAAGTTGCGTCTTGGTGAGACACGAAAAATTAAAAAAAAAATTAATCAAATCAAATAATATCTTCCAATTGCGCAAGAGCCCTCAAATTTGTGAAAATTTAAAAAAAAATTTTAAATGTTACAGAATGGGTTTTATGCCTTTGGTTGGCAAGTATTATCATCGTTATTAATATTTTTTGGAAAAAAATCCAGAATTCATCAGATCATCGCATTTATGAGACATTAAAGAAATGTCATTTTTTTACATTTAAAAAAAAAAAATTGAAAAAAAAATAAGATTAAAAATTGGGGAAAAAAAATGATAATTAAAATGGGTTCAACATACACAGTTTTGCCCAAAAAGACAATTTACAGCGATTTTTCATCTTTTTCGTACTCTTGAGAATTTTTCAAAAACTACGAAAAATTGAAGAAAATGAGGAAAATGATGGTTCCTGAAAATGAAGTTAGAGAAGGAAAATCGTCGTGAATTGTCTTTTTGGGCGAAAATGTGTATGTTGAACCCATTTTAATTATAATTTTTTCCCAATTTTTAATCTATTTTTTTTTCAATTTTTTTTTTTTTAAATGTAAAAAATGACATTTCTTTAATGTCTCATAAATGCGATGATCTGATGAATTCTGGATTTTTTCCCAAAAAATATTAATAACGATGATAATACTTGCCAACCAAATGCATAAAACCCATTCTCCCGAGCAGCACAATCGGCAAATTATCGAAATAAAAAATCGACAGAATATCGAATTCGATAAAGTGTCGCGTTAGTTCCGCATAAATCGTGAAATTATCTTTCGATATATAGATTATCGACGAATTATAGTTAGCAAAAATTTCGAGATTATAGTAAGATATTTTATCGATAATTATAATATCGAAAGATAATTTCACGATTTAGGCGGAACTAACGCGACACTTTATCGAATTCGATATTCTGTCGATTTTTTATCGATTTTTATTCCGACTTTTCTTCTTTTACTAGCTTTTTTCTATAATTAAAAATCCTTAATTAGCATAATTAATACATTAAACTATGCCTAAACACATTATTCATGTTGCGGTAAGAGGATCATTTCAGAAAAAGTCAAAAAAAAATTATAAAAAATCTGCCACCCGTGGGGCTTGAACCATCTACCTCCTGCATGGTAATTCCCCTTCCTTAACCACTATGCCATACCTTATCGTTGAGGAATTAGCAATAAAACGCTTATAATAGGCAGTTTAGTACTTCCAGACGTGTTTTCACCAATTTTTAAAATTTGGAAATAATTTCAAATATCGTCACAAAATCGTTGAAAAATCGTTCGACAAATTTCAGATTATTTGTCGATAATGTAGTTTCAAATATCGCCACAAAATCGTTGAAAAATCGAATTCGAGGAATTTCATATTACGTGTCGATAATATAGTTTCAAATATCGTCACAAAATCGGAAAAAAATCGAAATCGAGAAATTTCATATTACGTGTCGATAATATAGTTTCAAATATCTTCACGCAATCGTAAGAAAATCGAATTCGAGAAATTTCAGATTATTTGTCGATAATATAGTTTCAAATATAGTCACAAAATTGGAAAAAAATCGAAATCGAGAAATTTCATATTACGTGTCGATAATATAGTTTCAAATATTTTCACGCAATCGTTAGAAAATTGAATTCGAGAAATTGCATATTATGTGCCGATAATATAGTTTCAAATATCTTTACAAAATCGGTAAAAAATCGGATTCGATAAATTTAATATAATCTGTTGATAATATAGTTTCAAATGTCGTCAAAAAATCGGTAAAATATCGAAGTCCAGAAATTTCATATAATCTGTCGATAATATAGTATTAAATATCTTTACAAAATCGTTAAAAAATCGAATTCGATAAATTTAATATTCTTTGTCGATAATGTAGTTTCAAATATCTGCACAAAATCGGTGGAAAATTGGAATCGATAAATTTAATATTCTTTGTCGATAGTATCGTTGACAAATATCGTCATAAAATCTTAATAATATCGAATTCGATAGTTTTTAGATTTTTTGCCTATGAAATTGTACCGATAAATCTTTATAATATCGTGAGAACATCTATAGATTTTCAAACGATTTTTTATCGATACGTTACATCTTCCGATATTATCGATCGAGTGTGCCGCTCGGGCTGTAACATTTTGGAATTTTTTCAAAATATTGATTTTTTGCAATTTTCATAAATTTGAGGGCTCTTGCGCGATTGGAAGATATTATTTGGTTTGAAATTTTTTTTTTTGGTTATTCATGCATCATCTAGACGCAACTTTTCCGCGGTATTACATTTTGAAAATCGAAATTTTTTGATTTTCAGCTCACCCTAATATTCATCTCTCTGCCGATGACAAAAAACTCTTGCAGCTTCAAAAACATCAAAGTCATTAGCTAAATTGAACGCAGCTTCAACCATTTCAGCATTAATTGAGAATGAAAACGGTAAAAATCACAGACAAAAGTCTCACTCGTGTGTACGACGAGTGTGGTTTTCCTAAATCGAAGGAAGTTGCGTATATGAATATAGACAAAGAGATATAAAAAAAAAAAAGATGAAGAGCTCGGTTCCACGTTTGTCATTAAAAACGATATTGTTCACGAATATAAAGTAAGTGTGTGTATATAACAAAAAGGAAATGAAAAAGTAAGCTTTTACCAATATTACCTATATACCTTCTCTTTGTAGCGTCTGGTTTGTGTTCTTTTCGGAGTCGCAGGAAAACCATCGCATCGAGTGAAACAAAATATATACGTGAGGCTTTCTTCTTCTTCTTGTTTTACCAAGTACAATTTAATTTCAAATATCAAGCATCGTATCATCGGTGGGAAGGAAAAACAGTTCATTTTTCGTTGGCAGCTTTTATTAAATGTGTAGAAAGCGCGGTTGTGTATGGAGATGTAGAGAGCAAATCGTGATATTTTTTAATATTACAAATTGCTTCTTTTCGGCGCAAAAATGTAGGTAGGTGTGTTTTTCAGTTTATGCGAATTTTATAAGAGGTACATTTGATGTGTGTTTTTAGGTAGGGTTATTATACAGGGTGTCTTATATGAAATGTCTGTCGTGTTTTTTGTTTGAGATTTATCTCATCTGGTACCACTTTCTACCATTTAAACGAATTTTTGGATTTTTTTTGGAGGGGGGGGGGAATTTTATCAATACAGAGTCTCCTTGTAGATAATTATTCTTAAAATGAATGTTTTCTTCTCATTTTTTTTTTGATAGTTTCTTTCTGTATTTATGATTTAATAAATAATAATTAGGAAGGTATCTATACTTCTACAGAAACTTTTCTTTAATTTTCCAATCAAAATGTAATCCTGATTTTCATTTATTTTAATTTTTGTTTTTAATCAATTTAGATTTTTTGAAACTTTAGAACAAATTTTGAAAAATTTCACGAGAAGATTTTATAAACACATCAGGATATTCCGTGAAAATTCTCTGAAGTTTCTGTGAAAAATCCTAAAAATACCTCAAAACTTTATTTCTGAATAGTTATGATTAACATAATTTTACTGCAGCGTTGCCGAATTGCGGAATTTATTCCGGAATTCGGAACTTTTGAAGCCTTCCGGAACTTTTTCCGGAACTTTAATATTTACGGAACTTTTTCAAAAACTTCAAAATCTTAAAATGTATGGTAAAAAATGCACGTTTTTTTGATTCAGGAGAGTGATTTTTTCAAAATTTTCGCCCTCGGTCCGCTCGGGCATTCGGGCAGTTCTGTTTTGCTATTTTCCTTCTTTTTTAAACAGTTTATCTCGAAATAGTTGAGAAAAATTTCAAATTCTTGAATTTTAAGTGTAACCCCTTCACCTATTTTGGATGAAAAAAAATTAGAATCATTAGAAAAAACAGTGGTTCGCCAAAAAAAAATATTCAGGCACTTTTTGTGATTTCCGGAACCTTGAAACGGAACTTTTTTGCTTAAAAATTCGACAACGCTGTTTTACTGCAGCTTTCCTAAATCTTAAAAAAAAAATAGTGAGCCTGCTTCAAGAATGGAAAAAAAAAAAAAAAATGTAAGTATATGAATAGCTCCGTAGGTAACGATTTTCTGATGATTTTGTAAAAAAATACTTTGATGTTTTGTAAATATTTCCAGCTATTTTTTGACAATGCCTATAAATTTTTGAGAAATACCTTTGAGATTTTGTGAAAAACTATATGAAAATTTTGTGAATATTTCGTCATATATTTTTAATAAATCATTTTATAATAGTGACAGAGTGGATTCAAGGGGATTTGGGGGGGGGATGTCAACCGCCTAGTTATTTTTAGTTTGGAAGTTATGCAAATTTTCGGCTAAGTCGACAAATCTTTGAAAAATTTTACAGCATTTACAGAATTTGGTAGAATTTTGAAAAATTCTGAATTTCGAATTCGTCAAATTTTTAGGAGATTATTTTCATAAAAATTTTTCCAAATTCCATAAATTTTTTTCTTCTGAAAATTCTTAATAATTTTATTTCCAAATTCTTCTACTAAATTTTTGTTACCTAAATAAATTCATTTATATAATTTTCTTTTTTACAAATTTTTCATCACTGCGTAATTTACTTATTTTTCTTTAAAATTTTCTTTGAATGTAGTATCAAAATTGTGGATCAAAAATTTTCCAAATTGTTGAGATTTTTTTTTTCGCATTTTTCTTCATTTAATTTTTTATTTTCAACAAAATTCTCAAGTTTATTATTTTTTTTTGTACCCGAGTCAAAAATATTTTGAAATTTTGTTTTGAAAAAAAGAAAAAATTATCTGAAAAAAAATTTTGATTTTTTAAAATAATAATTTCACCAAAGGATTTTACCAGAAAAAAAATATAAATATAAAAAAAATTATTTTTCATGTGATTACTAAATGTGAACAGTTGATATTGAAAAATGTTAATAAAAAGTGGAATATCTTGAAAAATTGATGAATAAACCAATTTTTTGTCATTAATCAGGCGGCGCGCTAGTGCCGCCCATCCGCCCTACCCAGGCTTCTAGTGCAGAGTAAAATTCTGTACATAACTCGCCTTTGTTACTTGCGATGTAAAAATTATTAGGCAATATTTTCTCTTAATTTTGTTGAGTTTCATTTTTCCAAATATCTATTATAGAATTCAGTAAATAAATTTGGGATGGAGTTGTCTCAAATTTGGGATAGGTTCGTCACAGAATTAGAGATAAGTTGATCATGAATTTGACATAGGTTTATTCTAGGATGAGTTTATCAAAAATTCAGGATAAGGTTATCATAAATTTAGGATACGGTTGTACTAAATTTGAGATACAGTTATCTCAGAATTGGGGAACAGATTATCCTAAATTTGATATAAATTTGTCAAAAATTCATGATAATCTTACCTATTGTAAATTAAGCATACGTTTAATCAAATTTTGGTTTAGGTAATTAAGGTCGTCAAAAATTTAGCATAATTTCAAATTAAGGATAACTTCATCACAAATCTGGGATGGGGTTATTCCAAATGTGGGATAAGTTTAGCAAACAATGCAGGATAAGATTATCATAAGATTGGGATGAGATTATCAAAAACTCAGGATAAGGTTATCTCAAATTAGGGATAAGATCATCTCAACTTCGGGATAAGCTTATCACAGACCATGAGATAATTATCATAAATTCGACAAAAGGTTATCAAAAAATCAGGATAATGTTATCAAAAATTTGAGATATGGTTATCTCAAATTTGTGGATGAGATTAACCTGAATTTTAGATAAGTTTTTAGCTTATCAAAATTTCAGTATTAGGTCATCATAAATTTGGGATAAAAACTTTTTTTTTAGAATTTTTTAAATTTAGGCATTTATATTTTTAGAATTTACTTCTCAAGAAATTATTCTTTTTTTTAGGTATTCAAGTTTTTCCGCAGAATTTTTCAGCAAAACTGATGAGAATTACCTACCTATTCTTCAGTTTTAAGCAAAATTTTCAATTTTTATAAATTGGTAATTTAAAAAAAATATATATATTTAGGTAATTTCAAGCCTTGATTTAACTTCAAAAATGTATTAAAATGTCTGATTTCCAATTTTTAATTCAAACTAAAATTTGACAATCTTAATTTTTACAAAAAATACTAATAATTGACTAAATATTAGAGAGGTACTTAATAAAAATGTTGTGAAGATTTGAACGATTTTTTCAAAAAAAAATTTAAAATCTCATTTCTTGGTAAATTTTTTTTTTATAAGTTGAAAAATGAATAGCCGTCTTTCAATTTTCGATTTTTTTCACCTATTTTTCTATATAAATCTGTGTCTAATTTACTTTACGTTGCCATTTCTTTGAAGTAATTTTTCCCCCTTTGCTACCCACTGAATTATTCTCAATTTCTCACATCAATCTTCTTTTATAATAATTTGGATGGGGAATAGTTCTGCATTCTCATTTTGAATTTTAAAAACTGATCTTATTCGCAATTTCGCATGAAGATTTTTTTTTGTCATTTGTACCTGAAGTAGGTATGTATAGGTAAAGGTATCAGATGCAAATCGCAAAAGTGTAACGGTACACTTACTCTCCGTAAGTATTTATAGTGACAAGACAAATGTCATTTTCTGGGTGGCCACTGGCCATTGATCCATATAGGTACATGTATGTATACCTACGAGTGTCAGTGTTGGAAATCAATAGGTACTTACTAATCAGAGTTGTTTTTTTGAACCGACAGCTAATTTTCTACCGCAGCAAACTAGCCGGCTTTCTTTATATCGTACGTAAATTCCACATTGTAAAATTACGAACGTTATAAATGTACTTCTCGATGCGTGTAACAATAACTATTTAACCCGTTCGTAATGACCGGTGATTCAATGACCCTAACCATTAATCATAATTCGTTATTTTTCACATACACGGACCTTAGGTTTTGAAAAGTGACAACGATGCGAATTGTTATACTTACCAACGGGCATATAAGGTAATCATCTTATCAGATGTGTGTTTGTTACGAGCAGTTAACTCGAAATTTTATTTGATATTTGAAAAAAGACGACCGTGTGTAAATGACATATAATTATTTATTTAAAAAAAAAAGGAAGTCATAGGGTGTTTCGTGGGTACCTATCTAAATACTCATTTGCATGGTGTTGGAAAAATCACACACACCTTTACAATAAATAATTTCATTTCGGGCTCGAGCAACATCAGCACCTTCTCGCATCTCCTAGCTCGACCTATCAACAATAATGTTTCAATTTGAAGACCGTATGTGTGCTGCTCGAGTATACAAACACAATTACGTAAACATAAAATGACAAAGCTACTGTCGTGATATTCTACGCCACATGCCCATTTATATATTCGTAGATCGGAGACCACTTCAAGATATAAAGTCATGATAACACGCCTAAAGTGTTGAATTCTATCATCAACATTTAACCGCGCATCATTACGACGTATTCGAGTAGACTGGCGACATCGACATAAAAACCGATCGTGATTTTAAGACCGGGGTTTATAACCTTGGTCATTTTTAAGACATTGGTGCTTCGAAAATATTCTAAAAATTTCCTAACCTGTTAAAAAAAAAAAAAGTAAATTTACAATGTAGCGTCGTCAGCATCGCACTATATAATTACATGAGTATAAATCTAGAAAAACGTCAGAGCACGTTTACCTTTCCTGCCAGATCGATTAGTTCTCCATTATGATCACTCTCGGTTTCCAATTCATTTTCTCACCTTATTAAAATCAGTTTCGGATTCGACTGCGGACGAAGATGTGCCTAATTAAAACTTTACCTATAACTAGGTACCTGTACATAATTACTCTCGAATTTTTATGGCTATAATTGATAACAGAACAGCATAGTTTGCTCGTATCGATACGCATTCGATGTGATCATGACGTTAACCAGAGCCAATGGTCCGTAAAAAGGAAATCATTAAAAAGCCATACCAGGCTATCTTGTTGATACTAGTACTAAAGTGCGTGAAAAGTGAAGAAAATACACCTAACATGCTACTGACTTTTATTATAATTACATAGTTGTAACCAGAGATACATGGAAACCATACCATAAAGTAAATTACCACGAAAAATTGAAAGAGTACATATATAACTAACTGTTCTCTCGAACATCGTAGATAATAGGTAAGTTTTTTTTCGAATTTTGGTTTAAAAAAAAAGGGCTATTGTATTCGTCCTTGATTTAGAAGTAAGGAAGGGCATGGGATGAGTTATCTCAAATAGATGATTTTACAAGTAATTTGTACGAATATATGATGAAGTTGCCGGTTATCAAAAAAGATCTAGTAGCATCCATTCGTAGCCATTTAACAGATATGTCTACCGAAGTAGACCTCGCTGCGCATGAAGAACTCCATCAAGTCGAAAATGAGCATGGTAATGAAGAAGGCTACGAATCAGGAGGAAGTTCTAGTTCCTCATCAAGTGCCTCATCAAGTGCCTCAAGTCAATCTAATGATAGCATGCAATCGATTGCTGCATCAGACTCGTCTTCGGCCTCCGAACCTGACGAGCCGTCGAGGCCCCGGCCCTCTCATAATGGATATCCTGCAGGCTGCGATTTGATTTTAGACAAAGATTGACATGCATTCTTAACTGAATTTAAAAAATCGGTTGAAGACTTATTCACGGAAGCGAGCATGTATTTCGATCCATCAGCTGTACATAAGTTCGCCTCAGAATTTTTTGGGCCTTGACTTGAAACTGGGAATACGTTTTTTTTTTAAAAGAGGCTCGAGGGAGACCCGAAATGATGAAATTTTTTGAAATTCACATCAGTAATGAGAACTCAGTACTTTATCTCCAACATTTTCAAATTTCAACTTCCCAAGTCATCCCCAACCCATTTTAGACTCCAAAAAAGTGGGCGTTGGGTCATTTTTTCACATTGTCAGGACTGCAATTCCTCTCTCAATTTGGGCTGGAGGCCAAAAACTTTATCGTAGATTTCATTTACACTTCTTATGTGTCTTTTGTGGGTTTTGATTTTTGAGATTTAAACTCCTTTGGATCTTTGCGTAGGTCAAAAATCAAACATTTTCACGTTTTTTTCTCCTGTTTACCAGTATGATGATAGCCTTCAGTCCAAACTAAACAAGAGACTAAAATTCGATACCTATGTGGGATTGGAAGAGGTCACTGATGTGTTTTTTTGGGGTTTTGACTTTTGGGGTTTAAATTTGGATTGAGCCCTTTTTCAGAAGAAGATCAAGGAGAGAGCCAAAAATGATAAATTTTTTTGGAGTTTGCACCAGCGATGAGGATCCTTATTGTCTCCAACATGTTCTATTTTCAGCTTTTATCCTCACCACTTTTAAGGTACCAAAAAGTAGATTTTGAGGAGCTTTTTTGTATTAATCAGGCTACAAGCCCTCAAGTTGGGTTGGGCTAAGCTATCCAAAGTTCATCTTTGGTGCAGTTATGCTCTTCATGTGCTTGTTGTAAGTTTTGATCTATAGGTCCTTTTTGGTCCCTGTAAAGAGTCAAAAATGAATAATTTTCATGTTTTTCCTGTTTTCCCCTATATTGATCAGTATATACGTTCTACTATACTTAGTATATCACCAGAATGAAATGACCTAGAGAGCCAAAGTTTGGTATGTAAGATCAGTAAAGGTCATTGATGTGCTTTTTGGGATTTTGACTTTTGGCCTTCAAATTTGAAGTGAGTTCCTTTTTAGAAGAAGATCGAGGAGAGACCCAAAAATGATGAATTGAAATTTTCACCAGTGATGAGGATCTTTATTATCTTCACCATGTTCGATATTCAGCTCCCATGTTCATTCCCACCCCTTTTTAGGTCCAAAAAATTGGATTTTCGGAAGTTTCTTCACATTAATCAGCCTACAGGCCCTCAAGTTGGGCTAGGAGCCTCAAAACTTCATTTTTACTGCAGTTCTTGAAGTTTATGCCCTTTATGTGCCTTTCGTGAGTTTTGATCTATGGGCCCTTTTTGACCATTGTAAAGAGTCAAAAATCTAGAATTTCATCATTTTTTCCTGTTTCCCCCTAAGTTGACCAGTCTGCAGCCCTAACCAAATGACCTAGAGAACCAAAATTTTGTGTGTAAGATTAATAGAAGTCACTAATGTGCATTTTGGGGATTTTGACTTTTGAGCTCCAAATTTCAGATAAGCCCTTTTTTTGGGGTAGCTCTGAGGGGCTCGATGCACCGGAGACTCAGGGCAGGACAAACGGCGAGTCACCTGTCTATGTTCCAGCGAGATTGAGTACCTGTAGCCACGTATTCGTCTGGGTGGATACGCCGAGAACTTTGCTAGTACCTCTGAACGAGGGCCCATATGCGATGCAAGAGCGAGATAGCAAATCAGTGAGTATTCGGAGAGGTGATAAAATGCATAAAGTCACTATCTATGGGTGCAAACTGGCGCATATCTTGAAGGAAGGAATTTTTTCGTTTCAACTTTTACATCCCAAATTTGGAGTGACCTCTTTCTTGGGGTTAGCTCTGAGGGAGGCCTAAAATGACACAATCCTTTTAAATTTGTACATTACTTCAAACATGTGTAAATGTCAGCTTTCTAGGTCATCCCCACCATTTTTCAGTCCCCAAAAAGTGAATTTTGAAGACATTACAGGCCTTCAAAAATAACCTGAGGGTCTGGAAATTTCATTTTCGGATCTTAGTAGGACCTTTTTTGACATTGAGCCGTATGTAGGGTCAGAAATAAAAAAAAATTGATGTTTTCTCCTGTTCTTTTTTTTCTTTTAGTAATGTACTGACAAGTGAGAAATTATATCCAATACCGAAGATTCCAGGGTTGGGAACAAAGCCCCATGTGAGTTCGATTTAGGGTACCAAAATGCACAAACTAGGGGTTTTTGAGGTGGAGCAACCATTTATTCATAATTTTATTTTTATTCAGTAAATTTTTGCACCATTGAATCAAAAAGCTGAAACTAAAATTGGCACTGTAATGGTGAAACTTAAACTAAAGTAGGTACTAAAACTGAAGAAGTTTTTAAAAGAGTTCAAGCGTGGAAACAAAAATCCGGCTCTCGAGTTGTGGCTCCAGGTTTTTTTCCCTTTATGTACGAGAAAATAAGGAATACGAAATAAAAGTACCTGTTGGTTTTTCCCTCTTTCGATTTGTCGATGACAAACACTCGATTTGATTTACCTATACATCTTCACTTCGACGTAGGTACCTGCGACAAAGCCAACCCTATTTTGAAATTCGTAACGCTATGCTAAAAGCAGTCCTCTCTGTGTGTTTTTTTTTCTCAAAATGAAAACCAACAGCTCTCGAGAAGACCATTAAATATCGGCGCCGAAATCATCCACCCACTTGACGGTTTTGTCGTTGTTCGTAATCGTACATTGTATTTGTATTCAAAGAACCAGTTTGTCTCCAAGGATACCTTTTATGTTGAATTTTCTATTTCAACAATGACTTTAACAAATTCACAAAATATACACCGAAGAGCAGGAAACAATTTCGTTAGTATCCGGTGCTAGTGGTAGAAGGTAGATAGTGACTACAGGTACAACTACAACTACAAGTACGAGGAGACCGTTAAGACGTGTGCGACGGCTTGTCCACGCTCGACTTTATCAATTTAGTTATATCTTGAGTAGCTTCCGTTTAACATTTTCATACATACAATCATTTTAATATCGAAGATTAATATTTACATGAAATATGCTATACGTTCGACTTGGTTCCATATTCACGAAAGATTCATTTTCATGTTCGAGTAAGTATATAGGTATACGCGTATACTCGCACTTACCTTGTTTTTACCTACAGGGCTGAAGGTGCTGTTGCTGCTTTAATCTTTAATGCTTTCATAACACATATTGCGAATCGATACGTACATGGAAATTTACTTCGTCTGGTAGGTTTTAACGATAAGCCCAGGACGTAGGAGAACGGTTTACTACGTCGCAGACTTCATTACACTTACGTAGGTACTTCAGATAGGATAATTTTTTTTTAAATTTCCAAACGAAAGTTTGCAGTTTTAATAGGCACTTGGAAATTCGCGGTTTTCTTATCTTTTTGCAAACAGCTCTAAGCAATAGGTATATGAGAATGACTAAGAAATAAACTCTTTTTATTTTTATTTTTACAGGATATCAGAAACAAATAGGTACATACTTATTGCTTAATTTGTCGTGTTTAAAATTTTACTCAGCGGCTCATCGTAGGATATAAAGAGTATCACTTCGAGCAACAAATTGGTGCGATAACTAATTTGAATTTCAACTCAAAAGTCGTAAAATTTTGAGAAAGGTGATAAGCCAAAAGGTATATTTCGAAAAATTTTATTTTTTCGGAAGTCAAATATTGATCTTTTTATGACGTTGCTGTTTTAATATTCCTTGTCTTCAATGTGCTGGATGGATTTTGACTGAATATTATATTAAGAGTATGTTGTGACAAATTTTTATTTTAAAATAATTTTGCTAAAATTTTTCCTGTAAGTAGGTATATCGAACAGAAGTTTTCAGTGGATGTAGGTATTTTGTTTTTTGAAAAATACCTATTTTATTTTGTTTTATTCTTGGAATCAAAAAATTATCAACAAAAATTGATTTTTTTCAAATAAGACTTAAAAAATTGTATTTAAAAAAAAAATTTTAAAAAAACAGAGGAGTTGCTAGAAATTAGTTTTCAACGAAAATAAGAAAATTTCGCGTTTCAACTTTTTTTCAAACACAGTTGAAAATTTTTTTGCAAATTTTTTTCAAAGACTTACAACAAAAATGAAAATAACAAAATTGAGATTTTTTTGTTTTTCAACAAAAATTGAAAATTTTGTTCTTCAACTGTTTTTCAAAAAAAAATGTGAAAATTCGGGTTTCCAAGAAAACTTGAAAATTTTGCTTTTCGACAAAAATTGAACATTTGGTTTACCAACAAAAATTGAAAATTTTGTTCTTAAAAAAAAATTGAAAATTTGGTTTTCTAACAAAAATTAAAAATTTTGTTTTTTGACAAAAGTTGAAAATTTGGGGTTTCAACAAAAATTGAAAATTTTGTTTTTATTCAACAAAAGTTGAAAATTTGGTTTTCCAACAAGAATTAAAAACTTTGTTTTTAACAAAAAATTTTGTTTTTCAACAAAACGTTAAAATATTTCAAGGAGTGTGCCCATTTTTGGGGGGAGCTTTAGCTCGCTAGCTCCCCCCTTGAATGCGCTAATAAATAGTTGAAATTTTATCAAAATCAAACAATTTATTCTATTTAAAATCAAGTTATCAAAAAAATTGAAATTTTGTTGGAATAAAAAGTTAAATTGTTATGAAAACGAAATGTGGTAGGTACATAAAAAATCTGTTTGAGATTTTTTGACTTTTTGGCATTTTTTTTCATTTACTTACCTCAGTTGAAATTAATTTAAAAATAGTTTTTTGCAATTTAAAAAAAATTAAATGATTCCTAAACCGTAAAAATTTTATTCATAAGTAATTTTTCAAAATTTAACTTTTTCCAAATTTTATGCCAAAACTGTTTTTTTTTCCTTTTTTTTTTGTTGAGAACTTAGTACCTATATTAGTCTATTATTATTTTCTTATTTCTTTCTCAATTTTTGAAAAATAATTTTTTCAAAATTTACCCATATTTGGGCAAAAATGAGAATCTCACTTGAAGATTTTCTTCGAGAACAATAAAAAAAAATTATTGAAAAAAATCAATATTTTTAACAAATTTAAAAAATATTTTTGTTGAAAATTGAGGCGCTTGGTGGAAGAAGGGCGTTAGGTGACTTTGAAAAGTGAAGAAAAAAACGTGTTCAAAGCTTTGAAATGTTATACAGCAAAATATGGTCAATCTAGATAAATTCTTTCATAATAGGTGAATAGTGTGTTCTTTAAGGTATACTTTGAAAAAAAAAAAAATTGAAAAGGTTTCGTTATAACGCCAAAATAACCGTTTTTGTAACAGTCCGTTAACGCCCTTTTTCCATATTACAATTTTCAAAAAAAAAGTTTATGATTTTTTTTGCATTTTTTCACTATCCCGTGTAGCAACGTCGATGCTAATTTCGATATAAATGTCGACACATCGAAATCGGTCACTTTTCGATGTGCCGACATTTATATCGACATCCACATCGACATTTGCAATGGTGAGATTTTGAAAAATATGCTAAGTTCAAATATTCAATATAAGTATATATTAAAATTACACCAAAAATAGTGTTCAAGCCAACATTTCGACATTTTTTGTCAAATATGCGGCATTGAGGCCACCTTTGTAGCTGGACACATGCGAGTGTCCAACTAACATAGAGATGATTCTTAGACCTTATGTACTAATTCACAACACACTTTATCTGCGAGTATCACAATCACCCTCAAGACGTCGACAGTCAAGTCGATGCATTATTCGACCCTCGACAATTAGATCGAAATTAACTCGACTTAAAATTCCTCTGGTCAACACTGTCGACAGTTAAGTCGATGCATTATTCGACCATCGACAATTATGTCGACAATAACTCGACAAGTCGTTGTATTATTCAAAACTTTGAAAAATAAGAAAATTTTGTGATTCTTTCAAAAATTATTTATTCCTGAGCTTAAAATGTTCTTATTAATTGTTTTTAGTTCTTTTTAGATATAAAATTTGTAAATTTAATTGGCAGAAATTGTCGACATAAATGTCGATGCGTTTATCGAGTATCGATTTTTACATAGACTTGTCTATGTAGAAAAACAACGTTTTTTAAATTATAGGAAAATACTGAGAAAAATTCAAAAATTTTGATTGAACAGTTATGTTTAACATAGAACATTACTTTAAATCTCAAATATCATTTTTAATTCATCGTTAACCGAGAAAAAAATGTGTCTGAATTTTGTCGACATAAATGTCGATGTCGACAATTGCTACACGGGATTAGGAGACTCATAATTGAGAAATACCAACATTTCAGCAAAAATATGTCAATATTTTACTCATCAAATAGGACAAAATTTTAACATAAACAATGTTTAAAAAAAACTAATCAAAATCGGGACACGGATGCAAGTGTTGAGGCTTCTAGCATCTCCTAAGGAAATTTTACAGATGTAAGACTTGATACATTGTTGTTAAAGACCTGAAGATATCAAATTTCACGAGATATTTAAAAAGGGCGTTATGTAGCAGAACGCCTCTCTTCCACCAAGCGCTTCAATTTCATGCGAGAACTATTTTTTTTTTTAAATTTTCATGCATGTAAAAATAAAATTTTATCGAAAAATTAATCATATTATTATTATTATTATTTTTTTTTAGATTTTATTCGAAAACATATTTTAAAATAATTTTTTGTCCAAAAACATCCTTTACATAACAGTACCTACCGTTTACCAACCCCTTCTTTATCTCCCAAAAAACACATTATTGTTGCAATCCCCGCAACAGGTGATAGTCCAAATAAAACACACACGTAAAATAAAACCAGTGAAACAGACAGCAAAAACGCTGCAAAAGTGTATAATCGCGTGCGTTGGTCTTGATTTTTCAACACAACAAAAGTTGAATTGCAGTATATTCAAAGGGATTGACGTTTACCTCGTAATTTTCTAAATCAATACGAGTCCTGAATACCGGTCTCAAGAGTGTTGAATTTTTGATTTCGTGTTTATTTTTTCATACATATTGGCTGTTTACTGCAGTGTGCTGTGCGTTATGTACGAGTATTCCCTACCACCGATAATCTAATCAAGCTATAATCACAGTGGATAATTCTCAGAATTACGAGTGTATATTTCAAATAGCGATGAATTTGAAAATAAAATTGTCTGACTACAAATACGAGTAACTGGTATCTCCTGCGTGTAGAATTGTAGAGGTACTTCTCATCGCGAATGGTTATTTATTCATCCTCACCTAGTACGAGTATAATGGTGTAGTTAGGTAGAGTTTTACTTTTGTTGTAAGTAAGTATAGGTGCTATGAAGAAAATAAAAAAGAAACCATCACGAAATAACTTTCAACTTTAAAATGTTAATTACACCTTATTGACGGGCAATAGGTACTCGATTAATAAACGTTTATTAGTACGTTCTTAGCTTAGGTTATTTTCACACCTGCGTTAATGACCCCTGCTTGGTTTTAAGTAATGATGTATGGGATGTATTTAAAGACGGTTTAAAGCGAAATTTATGGCTTAAACGAGCTTTGAAAATAATATATACCTGGAAGAGAAGTTCTATAAAATGTAAGTTTTTTTTTTTTTTATAAAGTAAGTACGTTATTGGAAAATTTATTTTGAAAAATGCATTATCTAATAGATGCATGTAATTGTAGGTACCTAACCTACCTGCTAACTTGTGTGTGGTAATCCTTCTGAAAGTAATAAAATAAGTATTAAATAAATCCTCGAACTGGAGAAAAAAATTATTTCAGATATTATAAAAATTATAATTTATTTATTTTTGCATAGACGGATTAATATTGAACCCTATTTTACATGACTCATCCAAGCATTCGATCGAACGATTAGCGATTCCATTCAAGTTGTTCAAATCTTCAGAATATAATTGCTGTATCAGAGTATTGTTTATCGGCTGACGAAATCACCATTAAAGTATTGAGAAAAATGCATTCTACAGAGTGCACCAACTTCGTTTCCCGGCATTGAACCAGTAGATAGAACTCGAGTAGACAAACAAAAAACGTTATTATGGCTGGTTGCCTATCTCTGATATTTAAGGAGTTATTTGAAATTTCAAAATTTTCGGTATGTTTTTTTCAATCTAAAAAACATTTGAATTTTTTTTTGATGGTCATACTGGATAGGGCTTGAGTAGACGAAAACTTTTTTTTATTACGGCGAGTTGCCTATCTCGCATATTTAAGGAGTTGAAATTTAAAATTCGTAACTACCTAATTTTTTTTGCAAATTTACGAAATGTCAAATTTGAAAAATGAAATAACTCTTTAAATATGCGAGATAGGCAACTAGCCATAATAGCATTTTTTGTTTGTCTACTCAAGCCCTACCCAGTATGACCATCAAAAAAATTATTCAAATGTTTTTTAGATTTTATCAAACATATCCAAAATTGTGAATTTTCAAGTTTTGAAATTAAATAACTCCTTAAATATCAGAGATAGGCAACCAGCCATAAACCGTTTTTGTTTGTCTAGTCGAGTTCTATCTACTGGTTCAATGCCGGGTATATTAACAAGTGATGCTGAAAAAACGCCAGTAAAGTTCAGAACCATAGAAAGCTCTATACAGTTTGCACACTTGCAACAAATAAAACCCGGTGTACCATCCGAAGATATAGTGAAAGCGATTTTAGACCTATTCACTAAAACAAAGGAATCTGAATCCATAAAGTGTTCATCCCTTGTTTAAGGCTGCGTTCTTCAAACTAACTTTCCTCGCTATTTATCCTTTCTTGACCGAAAATTTTACCATATCAAGAATATTATTCAACAGACCGCTAAAAAAAGAACTACAACTAGAGGTACCGTGGATCGTATTTCCAATAGAAAATAACCACACGTATAAGGAAGGCCTTTATTCTGCTTTGAAATTCCAAGAGATGAATACCCTGTTTGTAACTGCAATTCGAGAATGCGTTGCAAGTACTTTGGAAAGTTATGAGGCAGAGCTTAAGGAATTATTGTGAACATACTGAAGTTTTTAAGGAGAACACGGTTCAGTTCAATTAGGAAGACATATTTGTGTATTATTGGATATGAAACTGTTTTTTTACGTCTTATTTTGTGCACTACGGTTGAATTTCAACTTTTAAGATTTTATTCATATTTCATGTATGACGTTGTGAACTTGTTCAATTGATTGCTTATTATTCGATATGAAATTGATTTTATTTGTCAAGTGGTGCTGTACAATAGGGTGACCCAAAATTTACCAACTTTCTAAAAGTCCCGCTCCCAACCTCTTAATATGTTCTATCTGATGAGAAAGAACACCCCAAATTTTTTTTTTTTTTTTGAAATCGGATAATATTTAGAGGTCCCTAAGACTAATCAAAGTAAAACATTTGAAAAAATAAACAATTTTTAAAATTTCAATTTTTTTTTGAAAAATGGTCATAAGGTGGGTAATACTTCATAAAAAGACCATTTTTGATGATTTTTTTATCTTTAGCCCCATTTTCATGGGACATGGAAAAACGCCACTTTTTACGATTTTTAAATTTTTTTTTTTAAAATGGTTAAAAATTGAAAAAAGGTTTTACTTGATAAAATCGTTTTAACATACACATTACCACCCAAAAAGACCATTTCCAGTGATTTTTCATCATTGACCTATCGGTGAGAATATTTCAAAAACTATCAAAAAATGTGAAAAAAATCGCCTAAAGTGACGATTCCTGAACATGAAAGTAAAGTTGAAAAATTGGCGCAAATGATCTTTTTGGGTGGTAATGTGTATGTTAAAACGATTTTATCAAGTAAAACCTCTTTTTAAATTTTTAACCATTTAAAAAAAAAAAATTAAAAATCGTAAAAAGTGACGTTTTTCCATGTCCCATGAAAATGGGGCTAAAGATAAAAAATCATCAAATATGACCATTTTTCAAAAAAAAAATTTAATTTTAAAAATTGTCTATTTTTTCAAATTTTTTACTTTAACTCGCCTTAGGGACCTCTAAATATTATCCCATTTCAAAAAAAAAAATTGTGGTGTGCTTTCTCATCAGATAGAACATAATTATTAAGCGGTTGGGACTTGGGAGCGGGATTTTATAAAAGTTGGTAAATTTTGGGCCACCCTACTGTACAATTGTGTTTTAATTATCAAGATGTTATTCCTATTCAATGTGATATGGAGTAACTGTAGTTTCGAGGACATAATGCCTCTTCATATTTTGTATACGATGCGTCCCCAAATGTGAACCCAAAACTGATCCTCTCGTTGTTTTTCACTTATAACTCTTCAAATATGCATTCAAAGAGAAAAATGATCATGACTAAAATTAAAGATAATAAAATTTTAAACAAAAAATGTTATATTCATTTTTTTCGAAAAGTGAACGGGTGACTCAAAAACAAGCGTCATAATATACAGAGTGAAAAAAATAATTCTCCACTTGACCATGAATATTGAATAAGACACAATGTCACAGTTGACTTGTGGAAAGAAATGAATTTAGTGGTTTTGTAGGAAATTTTGGGTAATTCAACGTTCATTTGAACTTTTTTTTAGTTAGGGCACAGCTGGAGCGTAACTGAAATTTTTCGAAAAAAGGAGTTTACACGTGCTGATATTTTAGACACTTTTGTGGGAGGGGTGGCCACTTTTTGGAGTCATTGTTGTGTCCTCATTTGCATACGTATATTCGACCTTTTTTTTTTTTTTGGTTCAATCAGGGCATCGAAATAAATATTTTACTTGAATTCAAAAAAATTCATGTAGGTAAGTAACTCAAGGTGCAATTTCATTTCTTTAATTCACTGGGTAATTTACCTACCCCAAAAAATCATTTTTTTGTTATTTAAAAAATTATGGGATTTTTTCCCTCCAAAAAAATTTAGAGATTTTTACTCCAAAAAAAGTAAAAGATTATTTTTTCAAATAAAATTGAGAAAAAAAAAATATATTTTCCCCCTAGAAATCAAAGATTTTTTTCTCAAAAAAAAACAAAAAACAACAACAACAAAAAAACAAGGAGTTTCCGCATAAAATTCAAGATAATTTTACTTCAACAAAATTTAAAAAAAAACACTCCAAATAGGAATTTTTTTCAAGTTGAAAATTTTTTTACTCCATTTTTTTCTGTAGGAATTTAAGGAATATTTTCCACACAACACAAGGAGAATTTTCTACTCTAAAAAAATTGAATAGATTTTTTTTTCAATTTAGACAAAAACTTAAGATTTTTTTTTTTTTAATTTAGTCAAAAATTTAAGATTTGTTTTCCACCAAAAGTAGGCAAAGGATTTCTTCCTAAAAAACAGGTTATTTTTATTTTAAAAAAAATTGAAAAAAATTTTTACTTCACAAAATTTACTTAAGAATTTTTTTCTTGAAAAGTTTATAAGAATGAATTTCAAATAAATAAATGAGACGAAAAATTGATTTTTTTTCTCAATGAAAAATTTTTTCAGTTGAAAATTTTTTTACTCCAAAAAATTTAGTTTATTTTTCCAAGAATTTAAGGAATATTTTCCACACAACACAAGGAGAATTTTCTACTCTAAAAAAATTGAATAGATTTTTTTTTCAATTTAGACAAAAACTTAAGATTTTTCTTTTTTTTAATTTAGTCAAAAATTTAAGATTTGTTTTCCACCAAAAGTAGGCAAAGGATTTCTTCCTAAAAAACAGGATATTTTTATTTAAAAAAAAATTGAAAAAAATTTTTACTTCACAAAATTTACTTAAGAATTGTTTTCTTGAAAAGTTTATAAGAATGAATTTCAAATAAATAAATGAGACGAAAAATTGATTTTTTTCTCAATGAAAAATTTTTTCAGTTTGAAAATTTTTTTACTCCAAAAAATTTAGTTTATTTTTCCAAGAATTCAAGGAATATTTTCATTAAAAAAGAAGAGAAAAATTTTCTTTTCCAAAAAAATTGAACGTTTTGTTTTCAATTTAGACAGAATTTTTAAAAAAAATTTCACCAAAAGTAGGTTAAAGAATTTCTTCCTAAAAACAGAGATTTTCACTTTAAAAAAATTGAAAAAATTTATACTCCAAAAAATTAGAGATTTTTTTCCTCCAATATTTTCGACTCCAAAAAAATTGAATTATTTTTTTTCAATTTGGACAAAAACTGAAAATTTGTTTTTTATCAAAAGAAAATGACCCCCCCCCCCACCAAAAAAAAAACCAGAGATTTTTACTCAAAAAATTGTACCTGGTTTATGTACGATTTTTTGAAAAATCGAGAGTTGTTTTTCTCACTCCAAGAGTTGAGTACTGACAATTTTTTAAAAATGAGGTTCACACTTTACACTCATTTCAGAAACTTGAAGGGAGGAGGGGTGAATTTTTGGAGTGCATGGTGTGTTCTCATTTCACAATATTCGACTCTGTTCGAAATTGCATGTTATTCGTTGAAGGGGTATAATATTTTGACGTGCATTTTTGCGCCACCCGTTCACTTGTTGGAAAAAATGAGTATAACCTTTTTTGTTGCAAATTTTATTCACTTTAATTCTAGTTATTATCATTTTTCTTTTTTACCGCATATTCCAAGAGTTATAAGCGAAGAACAACTAGAAAGCCACTCGAGGTTCACATTTGGACGACTTCTCGAGAAGGTGAGATTACTTTTTTTTTTTGGTTAGTCAAGGAACATTTTAAAATTTAAAAAAAAAAATCATATAATTCAAAATGCAATTCGTCCCAATTTTGCTGGACAGTCAGTACATACAAACATACTTCGACTGACTCATCCAATGATCGAAATATTCGATCGAACGATTAGTGAATTCTTCACGGTTAGATTCACCTGCCCAAAAAAAAATTACAAACCGCATTTTAAAAAAAGAAGTTGACCAAACGTTGAAAATACGATTAAAAATTCTACCGTTAAATTTTGTTATCATCGTTATAGACGGTTTTCGCCGAAGATAAGTTATCCATCGTAGCTTATTTCCTGTATACAGGGGCATATGTTCGGTAACCGTTAACACTTACCATTTCCGTCGGGTCACGAAGATGCAATTTACCTTGAATTATATTTGGGTGAAAAAATTTTCATATAAATCGATGCTGCGAAAACTCGACTCTCGCATTTTTGAAAAAAAGGTCGAACTAATTCATTTAAATGGTTTTTAAAAGGTTTTGAAAAGACTTTCAAGAAAGAAAAGCCGTTAGTATCGAATAAATGGCTCGAATAAGTAGAACAGTAAATTACAAAATGGGGCGTGTTTTTCTGTTAATATCAAATAAAAGAAATTCCCGTATAAGAAAATACCTACCTACGTTTAATTTCTCGCCCTTACACTTCTTCCCCCTCCCCTCCCCCGCTCGTCCGCCTTCTTCGAAGCGTAAATTAGCTTCTAGATGTTAATTAAAGCTTCTAGGCGGTTTCAATTAAAATAAACGTTAGGTAATATATTTCACTGACCCTTGATCGCCTTTTTCTCATATTTCCAATGTTAAAAGATTTACTTTGTTTTAAACCGTCGCGTCGCGCCTTTTTCCTTTCCTTTTCTTGCTCTTTTATTTTTATTAAATGCTCCAAATAGCTTCTTTCTCTCGTTAAATGGAAAATGATCTAGAAACAGATTACAATTAACTTGAATTATAACCTTACGTTAGTAAAATAGGCCTTATTCAAAGGTGGAATAAATTTACTTCTAAACTGTTGCGAAGCAATACAGATGGAGTAAGAAATGTCTCGCGTGTAGTAGACGAGCTCATCTTATTATACGATCTTTATCCTATTATAGACAGACACCAAGACCAGATTAAAAATAACTTCTGTATACTTACACCTTTCGAACAGCCATATTACGAGTAGAAAAACCATAAAAAATATTTCTCTTTTACGTCAACTTTTATTACCTTTTTTTTCAGCCTTAAACTACCAGTTAATTTCCGACAATTATACGTCAATCAGATACAAATCTGTAAATAAGGCGTTCGTATAAATTTTTGTTGGTTTTCCTTTTTTTTTTTAATTTTTTTTTTTTTTACATTTTATAAATGAAATATACGTTTGTTCGCGTGATTGAAATCGTGGCCTATATTTTATTTTGCTCTATGGTTATATACGAGTGGTATGTGTATTTTCCAATGGTAAAAAAATATCTAACGATACCTACAAATTTTACATTGAAATGAGAAATTACGACATGAAAAAATGCCTATACAAATGACAGTACTAGCGATCAGCCTATTTTAATAATTAAACAAACGATGCCACCGAAGGAACTGTATAAGGTATTATGTGTTTTTAAAAATATAGAGGACGCGGACGATGCCCTCGTGCCCTGATGCATGGGTTGTATTTTTTCTAACCACCGTGTATCGCAGGCACGCGATTTTGTTGATTTTTAAGCTCTATGATGAGGATCGAGGAGGATTGGCTCGAACAATATGACTAATTAGTTCGATTTATTGCACGTGGCCCCAGATGCCGTGAAAACAAAAGATTAGGCAACTTGTTCGGTGCTTGGCTGAAAATATCTCGAGGTTTTACTTTGGTAAAGTGAACTTATTGGTATGATAAGCTGGTGGAATTTTTTGAATGATTTCGATTTATGAGGGAAGTACTTGGATATTGACCTCTTCATTTTTGAGGGAAAATAGTATTCGTAAAAGAAAACAGGTAAGTAGGTCTAGGAACATTGATTTATTTTTCGAAATTGGGCATTTTTAACAGATTTTTAAACGTGCGATTTCAACTTCAACAAATTTTTTTACCTGCAAATAAAAAAATTATAAACATCAAATTTAAAAAAAAAATTAAAAATTAATTTTTTTTTTAAAAACAACAAATTGTCAACATTTTTTGAAAATGTAATTTTTCAAAATTAGTGAATTCCAATACTTACGTTAGTATTTTTAATTTTCAACAAATTATTAGTAATAAATTTTTTTACAAATTTTAAGGTAGTATTTCTTAAAATTAGTAAATAAGTTTTAATTGTTTTTTGAATTTGTAAAATTTAAAAAAAATACCTATAGTGAACAAAATTTTCAAAAAATTAAAAAATTGACTTTAAAAAAAAAAATTTGAAAACTTTTTGGGAATGAGTTTTTGAAATTGAATTGAACGTCAAAATACAAAAACGTGACAATTTTTAGAACTGCCCGAGCAGCACACTCGATCGATAATATCGAAAGTTGAAACGTATCGATAAAAAATCGTTTAAAAATCTAAAGATGTTCTCACGATATGATACAGATTTAGCTGTACGATTTTATAGGCAAAAAATCTAAAAACTATCGAATTCGATAGTATTACGATTTTAGGACGATATTCGTCAACGATACTATCGACAAAGAATATTAAATTTATCGAATCCGATTTTCCACCGATTTTGTGCAGATATTTGAAACTATATTATCGACAAATAATCTGAAATTTCTCGAATTCGATTTTTTAACGATTTTGTGAAGATATTTGAAACTATATTATCGACACGTAATCTGAAATTTCTCGAATTCGATTTTTCAACGATTTTGTGACGATATTTACAACTATATTATCGACAAATAATCTGAAATTTCTCGAATTCGATTTTTTAAAGATTTTGTGAAGATATTTAAAACTGTATTATCGACAGATTATATGAAATTTCTCGAATTCGATTTTTCAACGATTTTGTGACGATATTTAAAACTATATTATCGACACATTATATGAAATTTATCAACTTCGATATTTCAACGATTTTGTAACGATAGTTGTTGAAACTATATTGATTTTTTTCTAGTCAAAAAATACCTACTTTATATTCAAAATTGGATGGGAAGAAAGGGCCAAATCGAAATTTTTATAATAACCAAAATTAAATCCAGAATATTATTCTACAACTTTTGTTTGAAATGTTTTTTCAATTGGACCTCATCTCTAGCCTCTATTATTTTGCATTTACCTACTTACGTGTAACAGTAATATGCGAAATCAAAATTGAAAAAATTTTCAAACAAGTTATCTAGTTTTTTTGGTTTACTAGGTATTTTACTTGAAACCAGATCGTTGTTCTTAAATAAAATTTTACCAAGTTCAATACTACGATTACTATGTGAATACTTAGTATTTAAAATTGAACGGGAGGGAGGCGCCCAATCGACAATTTTGTAATGACCAAAATTATTCTTAGAACTTTAAGCTACAACTTTTGTTTGAAAATTTTTTCAATTGGACCTCTCCTTCTCCTCCAATTTTGCATAATACTCCGTTGATACTTATTCAAAATTGGAGGAGCGGAGGAAAAAGGGGCCAATTTGAAAAAAATTTCAAACAAAAGTTGTAAATTAAGGTCCTAGAAATAATTTTAGTTATTATAAAAATTTCAATTGGACCCCTCCCTCTTCTCCAATTTTGCATAAGATGTTTGAATATTATAATCCAATTCGTATTATGCGAACGAACTCCGATGTTCGCAACAGACGCTTGTTTTGGTAGAAACTGCTGTATTTGGAACGAAATTCGCCAGCCTTAAGCGTAACTACGACTTCAAACTCGCCAGCCAGTCTTGAAAATGTACGCGCGCATATACCCATATATGCTAAATTATCTACAAAAAATCGATAGAATATCGAAACTAGATAATCTACAAAAAATCGTAATACAAAATCGATAGAATATCGAAATTAAATCGAAATAAAAAATCGATAGAATATCGAAACTAAATCGAAATAAAAAATCGACAGAATATCGAATTCGATAAAGTGTCGCGTTAGTTCCGCATAAATCGTGTAATTATCTTTCGATTTATAGATAGGTTATCGATGAAGTATCTAACTATAATCTTGAGATTTTTAAAAGAAAAATCGTTCGATTTTATCGAAAGTTTATCTGTTGATGGATTTTGCCAACTATAATTCATCGATAATCTGTCGATATATCGAAAGATAATTTCACGATTTATGCGGAACTAACGCGACACTTTATCGAATTCGATATTCTGTCGATTTTTTATTTCGATAATTTGTCGAGTGTGCTGCTCGGGTAAGCAATATTAAACGTCAAAATTAAAAAAAAAAAATCAAAAGTTGATTTTAAAGAAATTTGAACAAAAAAAATCGATAGATTTTCAAAAAATTAAAATCTTTCAGAAAACTGTAATTTTGAAAAAGCTCAAAACTCTCTGTTTCAAAAATTGGTGATTTCTCAAAAAATTAATACTTCCTTGAAAATGGATCATTGTTCAGAAATTGAAAGAACTTTTCAAAAGTTTCATAATTAAATTATACTTCAAAAATTTATAAGTCTTCTCAATTTTTGAAAATGTGTTTTTTTTTTTTTTTGTTTTTAATTACACAATTTTGAACATTTAAAAACTTTTCGATCTAGCTATGTAGATTTTTGATCAAATAAGAGGAGTTCAAATTAGAAAGAAGCTAGAATTTCGACCTTAATTTTACCTAAAAGCAGAACTTTTGCACGATGAAGGATGGTATCAAACAAATGAAAATTCATAATATAAATTTCCAAATTTAATATAGTAAATAGTGACGAAATAACGTCCATCTTCTGCCAAGGTTACCATGGAATCGTATGCTTCACTGTATCCTTTACTCGAGACTCGGAAGGAATGTTCATGGTCAAGATTGAAGTAAAATAATGTTGATTTTGAATTATTATTTTTTTATTCGTAATAAGCGTAACTTAAGTATAATGTTATAATTATTTTCAGGACCATGAATTTCGTATTTGCCGTTCAATTCGTATTGTAGAAAGTTGTGGGCAAGCTTTCTAATAAAAAATTAGATTTCAAAAAATTCACAGGTGTTTTGTTAAATTGGTCTATTTTAACGAGTTTCAACGAATAAAATTTTTAAAATTTTTTCAAAAGCAATATTGAAAAGTCGAATTGAAAAAGAAATGAAAATCGAATTTTCAAAAAAAATTTGAATTTATAGAACTATGTACAACGTGTCTTTTTCGAAACGAGTAAATTTCAATAACTAGTTCTTTAAATTTAAAAATTCACCCTCCCAAAAAAATAATACCTATATCTAGTACCTATTGAAGTTGAATTTTTGAAAAAGAAAAAAAATCGAATTTGTTAAAATACACACAAACGTGTTATTATAAAAAATCGTCAATTTTAATATTTTTTAAAAGTAAAAATTTTCAAGAAATTCCAAAAAAAAAATTTGGAAGTTAATTTTGAAAATTGAATTTTTGAAAAATTATGAACTAAACTTGTCAAAGTACACAAAAACGTGTTAATTCTCAAAATTAGTCAATTTTTATTGTTTTTTGAACGTATAAAATTTTCAATTAACTTTCAAAAGTTCAATTTTTAAATTAAAAAAAAATTTCAATTCGTATTTTTGAAGAAAAACTGTTTTAACTTGATACATACTGACGTAGGCATTATTAATCGTCAAAACGTGCGTACAGCAGTCGAGTTTTTTTTTCAAAATATTCAAAAATATCCAAATTTCGCTGAACATTACTATTGAATGGTTTTTGAAAAAAATTCACACGAATCAAATTTCCCCCAACTAAACAAACGTCATCATGCCATTAGACGTCGAATACCATGCATCATAACTAGTGTCAGTTTTAATGTTGAAAAATTCACTGATACGTTATAGTCGCTTTATTACAATGACAAATTAACATTCATCATTTTTAATGAGTATCTTAAACGTGTTTTTGACAAAGGTTGAATAATAGACGTAGGTATTTTTCATTTTTTTTTTTTTTTTTTTTATCTATTATAGGATAATTATCGAAGATGGAATTGACCTAAATACATAGCTCTTAATACTCGTACCGTAGAAGCATTCGCATTTCATATTCAAAAATGTCCATTTATATAATCAAATTAAATTACCGAAGAATTTTACGACTCCATATATACTATATTGATAAGAGCCCGAGTAATGCGCCATTTCTACGTATAATTTCCAGCACTCTAAACGATACGATGGTTGATTTTGATAACGCCACCGGTATCGATTGAAAATTTACAAAAATACTCTTCCTATAATAAAGACGTCGTCTCATTTATACAGGGTGTCCCAGTTGAGAATAACATCCTTCAACCTGGTAAGAGGGCAATTCATTTCAACAACGTGTAGGTATGTTTGCATACCCTTGAGATACTGCATGGTGAAAAAATTATTTTTCATTTTTTCACTCGAAATTAAAAATTTATTCTTTCTGATTGGAGACAAGATAGAAAGATGAAACTTGTGGGAAATGGAGTAGGATAGTTGCAGCAATATGTGAAAACATTTTCATCAAAATCGATGCGATGAGGTGTTCAACAACTTATTTTTATCAAAAAAATTGGGTAAAAAATTCGAAATTTTGCAATTTAAAAAAAAATTAGAATCATTTAACCTAGTTATTTTTTTGTCAGCAGATGATTCCCCTCTACTTCCTCTATAAAATGTTCCTCACCATCATCTTCCTATCTTTATTAGTTTTTGAGTGAAAAATTTATTTATGAGTCGACATGAAGGTATTAAAATTTTTTCAAATTTTCAAAGTCAAATTTTTATGAATTTGTACTCATTAAAAAAATTCCACCTCAGGAAGGTGATTACAAATTCATAAAAATTTGACTTTGAAAATTTGAAAAAATTTTAATACCTTCATGTCGACTCATAAATAAATTTTTCACTCAAAAACTAATAGAGATAGGAAGATGTTGGTGAGGATTATTTTGTAGAAGAAGTGGAAGGAAATCATCTGCTGACAATAAATAACTAGGTTAATGATGTACATTTTTTTTTAAATTGCAAAATTTCGAATTTTTTACCCAATTTTTTTTTATAAAAATAAGTTGTTGAACACCCTATTGCATCGATTTTGATAAAAAAAAATTCACACATTACTGCAACTATCTTACTTCATTTCCCACAAGTTTCATCTTCCTATCAGTCTCCTTCTCCTATCAGAAAAAATAAATTTTTAATTTCAAGTGAAAAAATTAAAAATATTTTTTTTCACCGAGCAGTATCTCAGCCCCTTCAATAGTAAGTGTAAGCAACATACCTACACTTCGTTGAAATGAGTTGCCCTCTTACCAGGTTGAAGGATGTTATTCTTAACCGGGAAACCCTGTATAGCAACGTTTAATTCATCCAAAATGAAAATTTTCCCTCCTCCATTCCTCAAAAAATGCATTTTCCATATTTCTCTCAGCAATTGAATCGAACGAAGCGCAAAATACGAGCCAAGAATAGCCGAAAATATAGCTCGAATAAAAAAAGTTAATATTTGAAAAACGTGTGCGTAACATGACGTTTAACCTGCAGCTTTAAAGATACGTAATTTCGGCTGAATGATAGCTGCAAGATGTTATCACTTTTTTTACGACTTCAAATAGGAAATAAAAGCTACGCGTAATGATTCCAGCTTACACAGTTAAGCTTTAGATCAAAACACGCTGACAAGTATAAGTTTAATGGTCGCCTTCTCATATAGGACCCGAATTACGACCATGAAAGTTCTCTTAAATAGAAATCTCGTTATACGTAAGAAGTACCAGATTATGGCAGTGGCAACCAGCCTCATCAGGGCGAGGGGTTTAGGCTCTGTCCTGTCTTTTCGAATACCATTATACGCCATTCGAAGCTTCTGTAGCATACGTAATCATTACACGCTTCAATTAAAAATGTTAAACATGTAGGCACATAAATCAAACCATACACGAGACGTTTCCCTAATGAAAAATACCAGTAAAAAAATTTGATTATTTTTCAGAGACGAGTCAGGGGTGCAAAACTCCAGCATACCCCTTCGATACACCACGTACTTCATATAGAATTAAATTTTCCAAATCCTTCTTTGCTGCGGAATTTTCATAATTATATACGCCAAGTTTGAAACAGATAATTATTATCCATTTAGGCCCCCATCCCACCCAATCATATCATATATACGCTTGTTATAGATATTTTATAATCCCCCATCCGCATGTATATGAAGAGGGGGAGGTGACGCGAGAAACAGGGATTGAGGTACTCGATTGGGAGGAGGGGACGGGGGGCAACGAAACGAAGAACGTGTACAACACAGGAGGTTTATGATTAATCATTTTATATTATTGCGTTTTGTTACCCTTCTTGGTGGATTTAATTTATTTCTTCATATTGCGTAATTCGTACGTTCTCGTATCCTCCCCCTGACCCCTCCGGTCGCGCCAATTATTCAGACTAAAGTCATTTCGCTCAAAGTTAATGACCTGTCATTAAGGAAGGCATGTCATACTTGGGGATTATAAGTGCAATACTGAAATGTCAGCGTTTTGAAAAAAAAATTTCCACAACGGTTAAATGTATTTTTTAATCGTTTGACGTCTTGGCATTTTTGAAACTTCGCACGAGGGTGTGAAATTCGAGAAATTTCGAGGGCGATGCAAAATATACTCGAGTCTGTTCGTATTACAATGATATCTTACGTCTATATTGTTCCTATACCTAACCTATAATTTATTGGATGTCGTTAGATACCTATAAGGGAACCTTGCCAACTCGTCAACGCCGATTTGAGCGTGAAATTTATCTCATTTAAAGAGCAAACCAAAAAATTTGATGTATCAAAATAAAAGAACTCATTGAATTATTTGAATCGAAAATTGATGCATCGAAATCGAATATTTGTACATTTAATCAAATTGAAAAATTTATCAAATGATTTTAATCGAAAATTGGTGAAAAAAAATTATACTTTTGATAGAAATTGAAAAATTCATCAGTTTATGGAATTCAAAAAACTATTCAAAAATTTTGATAAATTGAAAATTGAAAATTTTTCAGTGAAATGTGATAGAAAAAATACCGAAAAATATGCTAAAACAAAAAAAAAAATAAACAGTGATGCAAGCATCACGAACTTTCCAAATCAAAAAGTATTTTAAAAAATATTAACAAAAAAATATTTGTAAAAATCGATCATCGAATATTATGTAAAAAAAATTGATTATCGAATATTTGTGAAAAAATCGACTATAAAATATTTTTTGTATTTAAAACGTCAGCAATTACACTGAAAAAAGTTGAACATGACACAAAAATATTCGGCAAAATCACACTTGCTCCATTATTATTAATCGTGAAAAAATATCATGATGATGTAAACAAAACAACCATTCGAATACCCGTACATCTTATCATGAATAAGACAAAAATGCAAAGCATTGCGCAATGCGCATGTTAGGGAAAGGAGAGCAAACCGGTACACCCGCGGACATGTCCGGATATAGATAAACACTTGAACCGTTCCCTTTATCGACATCTAAAACACGACAAATGTGAAACTCGACGATCTTTCGCATAAATCGCTCGTAAAATTTTTTCTATTCAACGTAAAGACCCCAAATTCTTGCGTAGCCTTCGCTTATATAAACCACTACTCATCGCCGAATTTCAACGAGATATCTCAATTAGGGCGGTTGGAATCGTGTTAACAAATTTTTCGCATAAATCGCTCGTAAAATTTTTTCTATTCAACGTAAAGGCCCCAAATTCTTGCGTAGCCTTCGCTTATATAAACCACTACTCATCGCCGAATTTCAACGAGATATCTCAATTAGGGCGGTTGGAATCGTGTTAACAAATTTTTCTGCACACACATACACACACACACACACATACACACATACACACACACATACATACGGAACATCATCTGGAAATTGTTCAAAACAAATTTGTACGAAGTCAAAATTTGTCTAAGTGCAATATTCGTGAAAACGCATTTCGCACCGAAAACAATACTTTCCTTACAACGCTACGCGCTGTTCGGAAAGTAACAACATTCAGGGATGGAAAAAAATTATCAATGCCTATCAAAAAATTACTTTTAAGAAATGTCGAATCTTAGAAAATGTAAATTATGTAGGTATATGTATTAAAAAAATTGAAACCCTAGATTCACTTTAGAAAATTTAAAAAAAAAACAACAGCGAATTTCGAGAAAAGTTTCTGATCGAAAAATCAGGAAAAAGTGCAACCTCCTCCCACCCACCCCAACCCCACAAAGAAATGAATAAATCTGCATAAATGGATCAAGGTAAAATTTTGGCACATATCTCACAAGAAATTAGTAAAACATCTAGCAAAGGAGCCTTGGCAACTCGTCAACTCCGATTAAGCTAAAATTTTGCTCACTGAAAGAGCAAGTCATCCAAATCTCATAGCCAAATTTTAAGCTTCCACGTTGATTTTTCGATTTTTTGACGAATTTTTGAAAATGAGAAAAATAGCCCAAGGGAAAACTAATTTTTACAAAAAAAAAAAAAGATAAATTTTGAAGTAAAATTTTTAAAATTGGTTTATACTTATATGCTAAAGTCGACCCCTCGAGTTGATTGCAACTATTATCGAAGTGATCTGGAGCCTCCAGAAAAACTTGAATTTTTCAAGCGGCCTCGAATTGCTCTAGAAGTCTAGACGACGCTATAATGAACTTCTTTAGCTAAAAATTAACTCTTAGCATTAGTGTGACATCATCAATCGGTTAGCACAATCCCAAAATCTTAGGTGACGAGGGACACCTTCTTGTGTTCTTTACAATTCGAAAATCCTAAAAAGTCAAATTTTGCTGGAGGCTCCAGATCACTTCGAAAATGGCCGCAACAGACTCAGGAGGTCGACTTCAGAATATAAAACGGTTTTAAGAATTTTCCCTCAAAATTTATATTAAAAAATTTATTTTCCAATGAGTTTTGACATTTTCAAAAATTCGGGAAAAAATAATCGAAAAATCAACTTTCACTTTGCCAGCTCAAAATTTGGCTATGAGATTTTGATGACTTGTTCTTCCTGTGAACCAAGTTTCAGCTCAATCGGAGTTGACGAGTTTCCAAGATTCGCTTGCTTTTTTTTATTAATTTCTTGTGAGATTTGTGCAAAAATTTTGCCTTGATCCATTTATGCTGATTTTTTTGGGAGGGGTACAATTTTTTTCTGATTTTTCGTTCCAAAATTTTTTCTTGAATTTTTCTGCTTTTTTTTTCTTTTTCGATTTTTTAAAGTGAAACTTTTTAAATACAAAAATTAAATTTTTTAGGATTCAAGATTTTTAAAAAGTAGGTAGGTAAATTTTTGATATTGATAACTTTTTCCCATTCATGAATGATTTTTTAAAAGGTTTTTTTTTTCAATGTTTTTTCCATCACATATCACTGAAAAATTTGTAATCTTCAATTTATTAAATTTTTCGATTCTCATAAACTGATGAATTTTTCAATTTTAATTATTAATTAAAACATATTCAAGTGTTTGATTTTGATTCATAAATTTTCGATTCAATAATTCAATGAGTTTTTTTTTATTTCGATACATCAATCCTTTCATTGTCATGAGTCAATTTTTTGATTTATTATCTTTTTTTTTGTCAACAATTCATTTCTTGCAAAAAATTGAAAAAGAAAAAATAAGATTTTTATAAAAATATTTATTTATTGTCAAAAGAATTTTTTTGATGAGATTTTTCGTCAAGAAAATTTTGGTCAACAAAGACATTTTTCACAACAAAATGTTCTGTAAGTATTCCAATTGGAAGAATTTTTTTCAATAGATTTTTTACAGAATTATTTTTCAATAAGATTTATTAAAAATAAGTAAGTATTTTTTTGTCGAACAAATCTTTTTCAATAAAATTATTCAATAGGTAATAAAATTGAGAAAACCAAAAAATCAAAAAATTGGAATTGATTTTTTTTCAAAATTTTTTAGCAAAACTTTGACTTAAAAATCCCATTTTTGGTGATATTTCATCTTTACCTCTTTTATTTTCAAAGGGATACAAAAAACTCCCTTTTTTACGGTTTTTGAAAAAAAAAAAAAAATGAAATAAAAATCAGTAAAAATGTGTTGTTCTTTTTTTGATCAAAGTGGTCTTACCATACATATTTTTACCCAAAAAACCAATTATGACGATTTTTCAACTTTACCTGATTTTACACCAAAAGAATCAATTTTACTCGTAGCTTTGACATTAATGGAAAAAAAATGAGGTTACGAAGCACTCTAATTTGCATACATCAATAAATCGATAATTTTTTAAATTTCGATAGACGTGCAATTTTTTTAATTTCTCAGGTTATTAGGTATACTTGAAACTTTAAAACATTTCTACCAGCTTTTTTATCGAACATTTTTCGTGTTCACCATTGGAAAATTATTTTTTTCCTCAATTTTTTACAGGAAAAATTTTATTTAAAATTTGAGCCATATCTTGCATTCAGAGCCGGTGCGAGGGGGGGGGTGTGGGGGGGTGGAACACCCCCCCGGTGATTCCATTCGGCAAATTTTCGAAAAATTTTCGACAAATTCGGCAAACTTCCGACAAATTAAATTAGGTATGTTTACAAAATTTGGTAAAGTTTTGAATTTCAAATATGTAAATTTTTTAGAAATTCTAAATCACAAATTCGGCAAATTTTTGAGAAATTCCGAATCATAAATGCGATAAATTTGAGAGAAATTCCAACTCACAAATTCGGTAAATTTATGAAAAAAAATTTCGCCCTCGCTTCGCTCGCGCAATGTACTTCTACTACTTCATCTTTCTCTCAGAATCAGAATAGGAATCAAAAATCAGCGCATTTCAATTGTTATAACTTATAACGTTAAAAAATGAACATGATCTTTTTGAAAATATTAAAAATTATGGTTAAAGTGCATTATTTTTAATTAAAAATTCCAATTTTTTCAACATTTTCGCCCTCGCTTCGATCGGGCAACATATCACTTTTTCATCTTTTAAAAAACCAGAAATTATTGTACGTTTTCAAAATTTCTGCAAAAAAAGCCCATCTTTTCTTTTAGAAGTGCAATTTTTTCAAAAATTTTCGTCCTCGCTTCGCTCGGGCAGCAACAGTCGTTTTGATTCAAATCATAATGCTACCATAAGTTCTTCAAAATTTTTCTAAGAGGATAGTGAGAAGTTCTTTCGAAAACTCACTTTTTTCAAAAAATTCAGCGCAGGGGTTTACTTCCCACTGTTGTACCTATTAATTATCATTCGGCATTTTCGATCTACACCCCCCCAAAAAAATTTTCTCAAACCGTCTCTGCTTGCATTGCTTCTTTTGAACAATAATTAGATCAATTTTTTAATTCAAATTTTTATGAATAAAGTTTTATTTACGTAGGTAAGTACTTATTATTTCACAATTTGAAAATATAGTTTTTATACAACTTTACGAGTATTAATTGAATAAAAAAATTTCTTGAAATTTTCTTTTATAATTTTTCGAAGGAATGAACTTGCAAATAAAAAGATTCGTATGAAAAACGTATTGGTAATTAGGTTAAGTACCTATAGGTAAGTTCTTCTTTTTCAGATTTTACATTTTTTGGTTCTAAATTTATTCAATTTCAATAGAATTGGAATTTTTCTTCAATTTTTTTGCAATTTTTGTCATTCGTGCGTAGAATTGTAGAAGTGTAGTTGATTTTTCAAATAAAATCTACTTTACGTTAGTCTATAAAAAAAAAAAAAAAAAAAAAAAAAAAAAAAAGAAAGAAAGAAAGAAATCATCCCGAGCAGCACACTCGACAAATTATCGAAATAAAAAATCGACAGAATATCGAATTCGATAAAGTGTCGCGTTAGTTCCGCATAAATCGTGAAATTATCTTTCGATATATCGACAGATTATCGATGAATTATAGTTGGCAAAATCCATCAACAGATAAACTTTCGATAAAATCGAACGATTTTTCTTTTAAAAATCTCAAGATTATAGTTAGATACTTCATCGATAACCTATCTATAAATCGAAAGATAATTACACGATTTATGCGGAACTAACGCGACACTTTATCGAATTCGATATTCTGTCGATTTTTTATTTCGATTTAGTTTCGATATTCTATCGATTTTTTATTTCGATTTAATTTCGATATTCTATCGATTTTGTATTACGATTTTTTGTAGATTATCTAGTTTCGATATTCTATCGATTTTTTGTAGATAATTTAGCATATATGGGTATATGCGCGCGCACATTTTCAAGACCGGCTGGCGAGTTTGAAGTCGTAGTTACGCTTAAGGCTGGCGAATTTCGTTCCAAATACAGCAGTTTCTACCAAAACAAGCGTCTGTTGCGAACATCGGAGTTCGTTCGCATAATACGAATTGGATTATAATATTCAAACATCTTATGCAAAATTGGAGAAGAGGGAGGGGTCCAATTGAAATTTTTATAATAACTAAAATTATTTCTAGGACCTTAATTTACAACTTTTGTTTGAAAATTTTTTCAAATTGGCCCCTTTTTCCTCCGCTCCTCCAATTTTGAATAAGTATCAACGGAGTATTATGCAAAATTTGGAGGAGAAGGAGAGGTCCAATTGAAAAAATTTTCAAACAAAAGTTGTAGCTTAAAGTTCTAAGAATAATTTTAGTCATTACAAAATTTTCGATTGGGCGCCTCCCTCCCGTTCAATTTTAAATACTAAGTATTCACATAGTAATCGTAGTATTGAACTTGGTAAAATTTTATTTAAGAACAACGATCTGGTTTCAAGTAAAATACCTAGTAAACCAAAAAAACTAGATAACTTGTTTGAAAATTTTTTCAATTTTGATTTCGCATATTACTGTTACACGTAAGTAGGTAAATGCAAAATAATAGAGGCTAGAGATGAGGTCCAATTGAAAAAACATTTCAAACAAAAGTTGTAGAATAATATTCTGGATTTAATTTTGGTTATTATAAAAATTTCGATTTGGCCCTTTCTTCCCATCCAATTTTGAATATAAAGTAGGTATTTTTTGACTAGAAAAAAATCAATATAGTTTCAACAACTATCGTTACAAAATCGTTGAAATATCGAAGTCGATAAATTTCATATAATGTGTCGATAATATAGTTTTAAATATCGTCACAAAATCGTTGAAAAATCGAATTCGAGAAATTTCATATAATCTGTCGATAATACAGTTTTAAATATCTTCACAAAATCTTTAAAAAATCGAATTCGATAAATTTAATATTCTTTTTCGATAGTATAGTTTCAAATATCTTCACAAAATTGTTAACAAATCGAATTCGAGAAATTTCAGATTATTTGTCGATAATATAGTTGTAAATATCTTCACAAAATCTTTAAAAAATCGAATTCGATAAATTTAATATTCTTTTTCGATAGTATAGTTTCAAATATCTTCACAAAATCGTTAACAAATCGAATTCGAGAAATTTCAGATTATTTGTCGATAATATAGTTGTAAATATCTTCACAAAATCTTTAAAAAATCGAATTCGATAAATTTAATATTCTTTTTCGATAGTATAGTTTCAAATATCTTCACAAAATCGTTAACAAATCGAATTCGAGAAATTTCAGATTATTTGTCGATAATATAGTTGTAAATATCTGCACAAAATCGGTGGAAAATCGGATTCGAGAAATTTCAGATTATTTGTCGATAATATAGTTGTAAATATCTTCACAAAATCGTTAAAAAATCGAATTCGAGAAATTTCAGATTACGTGTCGATAATATAGTTTCAAATATCTTCACAAAATCGTTAAAAAATCGAATTCGAGAAATTTCAGATTATTTGTCGATAATATAGTTCTAAATATCGTCACAAAATCGTTGAAAAATCGAATTCGAGAAATTTCAGATTACGTGTCGATAATATAGTTTCAAATATCTTCACAAAATCGTTGAAAAATCGAATTCGAGAAATTTCAGATTACGTGTCGATAATATAGTTTCAAATATCTGCACAAAATCGGTGGAAAATCGGATTCGATAAATTTAATATTCTTTGTCGATAGTATCGTTGACGAATATCGTCCTAAAATCGTAATACTATCGAATTCGATAGTTTTTAGATTTTTTGCCTATAAAATCGTACAGCTAAATCTGTATCATATCGTGAGAACATCTTTAGATTTTTAAACGATTTTTTATCGATACGTTTCAACTTTCGATATTATCGATCGAGTGTGCTGCTCGGGATTAAAAAATTACAATTTTTTGAGTTAGACAATATTTCAATGCTTTAGAAATTATTCAAATATCAATTTTTTGGATAGTGGTCAATTTGTTGTTCTTTTAAAAAAGTTATAAAATCACTTAAATAGAGAAAAAAACTTATATCTGGTGAAAATTCTTGAAGTTATTTTTTTTTAATCTACTATTTAGAGACAATTATTTATGTGTAGTTTGATGACGTAAGTCGCCTTCAATTAACTATTTCAGCAAACACTCCTGAAAAATACTCACACATACGTACCAGACTACACATGTACCCGTGTAAAATGTAGGTAAGACAGATACCAGTACATACGTATAGGTCTAGGTACCACCGATGACTAATATTTTATTCAAATATTAAGCCTTGGCTGACCATGGCGCGGCGAGTAGCGAAGTTCGTTGATCTTAATTATACGCGAACAATAGTGTTATACAGCGCAGTGAAAAGCGTCATGAGAAATTTTGTCGTTTTCGACTAAAAACTTTAAGAATAGCCATTTTCAGAGCAAGAAACAATTGCCCTTGACCGGAAGTGGATAAGACTATTTTGTAAATGAGGAATTGTACCGAGAGAGGGAGTTATATAGCTTTCCGGTACATGCAACTTCCCATCGCATCGCATCGTTTTCTTCCAACAATACGCCAGTAATTAACCAAAAGATTTATAATAATTTCATTTATATTTAATACACTGATAAGTAAATGAAAACCTAGAACCAGTTTTTTTTTTTTTTTTTGTATTTTAAAGCTACATTTGGTCTTATTCGTGGAAACCAACCACGCTGCTTTTTTGATTAGATCATCGTTGCGCGGTTAAAAAGTAAGTGGACATTGACGAGGAGAAATACGAGAAAAAAAATACGTTAACCGATACCTCGCGGATGTCGCCTGGTCACGCGATCTCCCAAAAAAAAATTCTCTCCCGATACAATGAACTCGATTTCGATCATATTCAAATATAGAACAATATTTCGCGCAAAACACCGTACCAAGTCATAAAATTGATGACGATTTCGAGGCGTGTCCGAAGCCAAGATTTACAACAATACATCCCTTTACAATATAGTTTATTACTTTTCACCAGTACCGAAATGTTAAAAGAAAGAAAGAGAGAAGAAGAAGAAAAAAGCTACTAAATTAAACGCTGCTAAGAGAAACATGCCTCACCCTATAAGACGTTATACATGGAGAAATGGAAGTGGAAAATATGGTAAGGGTTGCCGGACCCTGGCTAAATTTATTGCAATGAACGGCTACACTATATAAATGAAAATATAAACTGTTTCAACGTACGTTGAAAGTCTCGTTAGATAATTGGCGATAGCTTCCAATCGATACCTAATAAATTATTTCTCGATAATTTGAAAAACCTTTACCAAGAGTGTACGCAAAATCTCACCGTGGCCGTCTTCTTCGATATAAATTTATTCGCTTAAAATGAAATGTAGATTTTGGCAGAAAATGCGAGAATATTAAAGTTTATTTTTTTTTACCAGGGTCGTCGCTATTGGTTGGCGAGAGGGGGTGAAGGGGGGTAGAAGATGAGCAATGAGAAAAATTTACCTCATTTTGAATAAAATAATGATGATAATTGGAAATACGACCATAGTAAAATTTACGAGTGGTTTAAAAAACACAAAAATGATCAATATTGCTCCAAGTCCAAATGGACAATTTAATACCTACTGGCGGAAAAATTTATCATTTAATCGAAATTAAAAAATTTATTGAAATATGTAACAGAATTGAAGAATTATTTAAAACAGCGTAGCTGAGTTTAAGGGGTGACTTGGCCTTGAGCACCCATTATCAAATTATCCAGTTAAAAGTGGATTTTCGTTGAAAATTTCCATTTTTGGCAGTTTTCAACCAAATTTTTTCAAACTTGCAGAGAAAGTACATAGATAGTACCAAATATTTAGACAATTTTTTCAAGGTCAAATGGACATTTTAAAAGTTTTAATGGCCAATTTGGTACCCCCTTTCAAAGGTATAATTCTGAAAAAATAATTAATAATTATGTATCTACTACCAGATCTCATATTTTTTTATGATTCCAAATCGTGATGAGTCAACTTCAAAAATAATTTTAAAAAAATTTAAAAAAAAAAAACGCTCTCCCCATCCTTTTTTTGATACTAAAATGATCATTTTTGGTTGAAAATTTTTTTAATACAATATTTATCATCAAATATACCTAAACACACCATCAGCTTCAATTCGGGCCAAATTCTTTGATTTTTTCAATTTTTTACAATATTTTCTTTAAGAATATCCGAATGACGTAATTCTTTTGTACGATCTTCTTCCATATGATCTGGCGGTCTAAAATTCTTGGCTGAACATGCTTTACCCCGACATACCTCACATGTCAAAATTTTAACAAAATTGAAAAACTTAAATTTTTCGTCCATTTTTACAAAATTGGGTATTTTTGAATTTGGAAAAATTTGAACATTTCTACTAGTTGAATGGATTAGGATTTTTTTTCTCATGAAAATTAATAATTTTTACTCAAAAGAAATTGAAAAAAAATTTCCTTCAAAAAAACGAAAAATTTTCAATTCCACAAAAAAAAATGCATCAGCCCCTTGCTCCCAAGAAAAAACTACGAAATTTTTTTATCAAACTTCCAGAGTTTAGGTATTGAATTATGAACCAAAAAATAAAATTTAAAAATATTAATAAATTATTTGATTAAAAATATTGAGGAAATGATATTTTGAAGAAAAAAACATGCAAATTCCAAACTGAATTTTGATGAGATGTTATTTTAAAAATATGAAAAAAAATTAATATGCAAAAAAATTGTGATAAAAAATTGTGAATACGATTTTTTTTTTTGAAATCGTCGTTTTTACCATTTGAACACCCCTTCACTCCCATTCCATCCCCAGATGAACCAGTTGGATATTTTTTTCTAGTTGAATCATTTTCATAGGAGCCACGAGAAGAAGAATTATTACCTGTACAATAATTTTTTCATTTTTTTTTCAGTTAAATCATTTTTACCAGTAGAATGAATTTATATTTTTTCTCATAAAACCAAATTAAGAATTTCTTCAAGAAAGAAATTTAAAAAAAAAATTCTCTTAAAAAATAACGAGAAATTTTCAATTCCAAAAAATTTATATTTTTTGAAGGTATTTACCTACCCGTATAGGTAGGTACCTATGTACACGTGATAAAAAAAAATACAGTTAAATTTCTCATCAAATTTCGGAAAAATTTTGATAACTTACGAAAAAACTTTTGAGCAATATATTTTTTTCGGAGAAAAACACCCCCCCCCCCCTTCAAAAAACAACGAAATTTTTTATCAAACTTCAGAGTTGATTGAATTATGAACTTAACATTAAAAAATTGAAATAAAAATAATAAATAATTTGATTAAAAATTTCAAGTAAAACAATAATATTTTGAAAAAAAATCACGCTAATTTCAAACCAAGTTTTGATGAAATGTCATTCAAAAAAAATGGGGGAAAAATTGTCAAAATATCCGAAAAAAATTTTAATTGATAAAAATTTTTTAATTTGAAGCGATAAAAATTTTTAAAATCAGAAAAATGATTAAAATTGTATAGCTAAATTAATTTCAATTTTAATTTTTTGTTGTACACTTTTAAATAATTAATTTTTAGAATTTTTTTTTTTTAAATAGAAAAAATAACTAAATAAAATTAAGGAGAAATTTCGAAAATTTCAGAGAAAATGATAGGCACTTAAGTAAATTGAAAAAAGACAACCCGATTAGCGCAGTATTTATAATTGCCAATTTGGTAATTACCAACTTTCTGTACTTTTTTCTGCCAAAAGTTCTTTTGGCAGTTAGTTGTCAATTTTCTTGCTAACCTGTGCTAAAATCAAATTTTATAAATAAATTGATGTTTTTCCATTTATTATTATTTTTTTAATTCACAATTTTATCAAACCTAGGCTACTTCTGATTTGCCTAGAGAGAAGTAGCCTAGGTTTTATAAAATTGTGAATTAAAAAAAATAATAATATCATTGGTGAAGATTTTGCCAACTTTCTGTACTTTTTTCTGCCAAAAGTGGCAGTTGTCAATTTTCTTGCCGACCTGCGCTAATCGTGAAATTTTTGATAATTTCATAATAATTATTGGAGTACAAAGATAAACAAAGTAAGTTTTTTTTTCTTTTTCAGTCGAATAATTTTTACCAGTTGAATGAATTAAGATTTTTTCCCCACGAAAATCAAGAATTTTTCTAAAAAGAAATTGACAAAATTTTTTCCTACAAAAAAAAAAACAAAAAAAAAACGAGAAGTTTCCAATTCCAAAAAAAAAAAAAAAAAATAGGTAGATACCTATTTTCTATTTCGAAAAAATTGATAATTTTATTCATTCTCAAAAAGACATGAAAAGTTTTTTACTCCAAAAAATAAAGAATACATTTTATTCCAAACAATTAAGAAAATTTTTTGCTTGAAAAAAAAAAACGAAAAATTCCCAATTCCAAAAAAAAAAAGAAGATATTTTCTATTAATTTCGAAAAAATTAATAGGTATAGTTTTTCCAATCCCAAAAACACACGAAAAAATTTTGTTCCAAAAGGTAGATTTATTCCAAACATTTAAGAACATTTTTTGCTTTAAAAAAGAGAAATTTCCAATTCCAAAAAAGGTGAAAAATAGATATTTTCTATTTTGAAAAAATTGATACCTAAGTTAACTTTTTTCAATCCCAAAAAGACATGAAAAAATTTCACTCCAAAAAATAAAGAATACCTATATTTTGTTCCAAACAATTGAGAAAATTTTTTTCTTAAAAAAATTAAATAAATCCGTTTTTAAAATTTTTAATTCAGCTAAAAAAAATATGTGAAAAATTTACTTATCTTTGTAGATGAAAGAGACAGAGGTTCAAACTTCGAAAAATACCGTGGTTTTCCGAAAAAACAGATACGTAGTTACCTATTTTCAATGTTGTGTTGAGCCTTCACTTTTGAAGTTGAGTAAATTCACGTAACAAGTTTTTTTGTCCCTCTCAAAATATATCTACTTGGAAGACTTTTGAAAGTTTTGTTAACCCCAGCTCTCTGCAAATAGATAATAGAGATAGGCAGGCTAGGGTGGACCGAAAATCAAAGTTGCGTCTAGGTGATACATAAAAAACAACAAAAAAAAAAATCAAACTGTATAATATCTTCCGATCGCGCAAGAGCCTTCAAATTTTTGAAAGTTTGCAAAAAATCAAAATTCGAAAAAAATTCCAAAATGTTACAGAATGGGTTTTATGCCTTTGGTTGGCAAGTGTCATCATCGTTATTAATATTTTTTGAAAAAAAATCCAGAATTCATCAGATCGTCGCATTTATGAAACATTAAAAAAATGTCATATTTTACGTTTTTTTTTTTTTTTTTTTTTTTTAAATTGAAAAAAATAGATTAAAAATTGGAAAAAAAAATTTGGAATTAAAATGGGTTTAACATGCACAGTTTCGCCCAAAAAGACAATTTACGACGATTTTCCATGTTTACCTTCATTTCCAGGAACCATCAAGTTCCTCATTTTTTTCAATTTTTCGTAGTTTTTGAAAAATTCTCAACGGTACGAAAAAGGTGAAAAATCGCTGTAAATTGTCTTTTTGGGCGAAACTGTGTATGTTGAACCCATTTTAATTACAAATTATTTTTTTCAATTTTTAATATTTTTTTTTATTTTTAAAAAAAATGTAAAATATTACATTTTTTTAATGTCTCATAAATGCGACGATCTGATGAATTCTGGATTTTTTTTTCAAAAAATAATAATAACGATGACAATACTTGCCAACCAAAGGCATAAAACCCATTCTGTAACATTTTGGAATTTTTTGTAAGTTTTGATTTTTTGCAAACTTTCAAAAATTTGAGGGCTCTTACGCGATCGGAAGATATTATTTGATTTGAATTTTTTTTTTCATGTATCACCTAGACGCAACTTTTTTGCGGCATTATATTTTGAAAATCGAAAATTTTTGATTTTTGTTCCACCCTAACTGGCAGGCACCGGGTTTACATACAATTTTTTGTCAGCGACTCTCGTTTATATCCAAATCCCAAGTTTTGGACACCCACTTCTGGAACACCCTGTGCAGCATCGTTATAACACACTTTGAAAAATCTCACGACCACGGTGGATCGCAGAAGGTCCACATTAAAGTCATCCGAGTATACCTACCTACTAAAGGTCGTGCGTTTAAAAACAAACAAATTTCCAACACTTAATGGGCGCTTCTTTGAAGTTGAAATTAAATAAAAGACGAATCGATGACAAGAGTGCGAGCTCGCCGTTGACGAATATTAGGTTCGGAAAAAAAGAGGTCGTCGGTGGTGGGTACAATGACGAGCGAATGTCATCGTCTCTCGAAAGATGCTGCGTTCTCTCGTCAAGTGTGTAAATGAGTGAATTTACATTGAAATGGAAGTTTTCGTTGGCAGCATTATAGTCTTCTAAACTTGTCGAAATGCAGGATTACAAGAAATGCAAATAAATGGAGGACGCGTGTTAATCTCGCGATAATGAAGCAATTGCGAAAAGGGAGCGAAGCTCTCCCTCGTTATATGCGATGCAGAGAGAGACTTGCAAAGGGTGTCGAGAGCACGAGGACTTGCACACGAATACAAAACGACGAGAAACTTAAAGTACTTTACGATAGCAGTTAAAATGAATAATTTTGCTATTTTAGATGAAGAATGAGGTTCATGTCTTTTCGTATAGATGTGTTTGTACGCGCGCCAGCGTATTTAAAACTTATCCACTCCACTATACAGGCGCTCACGATGCTGGAAGTGGAGAGTGCTCAAATCCAAACAGATTAATAGCACCCATGACCGTATAACTTCATCAAGGTGCAATATTTATTCCTATCTTTTGCAAACATCAACCTCGTATACCTCTGAAATGTGATTTTAAAAACGTCTAAAGGCTCGATAGACCAACTAGCGTTGATTTTTTTACTCTTCTAAAACAGATACTTTTTTCCCTATCTTTTCTCATTCGCCATCAAACGGCATAATTTAATACGTTCCAACTTTTCAATATTTCGCCATCTATAACAAGTTGTTTTTAAACATAATTTGTATACAGTCCAAGTTTCCCGCATTAAAAAAAAAAAAACTAAAATTACTAACGAAGAGATTAAAAGGTCAGCTAATTATCGAAGCGCAGAAGCTACTATATAGAACCTTAATTGCCATCACATTTTCATCAAAACAGAATTTTAAATAAGTTCGGCGAAAATTAACTTTGATACTTTTATCGCTTTGCCGAAGCAATTAAGTAACGACTGACGAAAGGATTTTTTTCTCTCTCTTTAATGTGTACAATTTTTGCCTTGTGTATTATTTTTATTAGGTCATTTAGTCGAAGCAGAAGAAACGGTAAAGAAATCTCCTTCTAATTGCTTTCTGTTTAGGTGGAAAATAGATGACATGGGGGGAAGGGGAGAAAAAGCTCGAATGAAATGATCGATATTATATCTTGACAGTTGACTTTTTTTGAAAAAAATCAGAATTTACAATATTGAACTAATTATTATAATTAGGTAGGTAGGTAGGTAGGTAGGTATGGTTTTTTTTTTTTTATAAAATGATTTTTATGATTTTGAAATGATGATTTCAAGACTTTTAAAAATATTTTTATTTAAAATCATCTAAAAAAAATTGAGGCGCTTGGTGGAAGAAGGGCGTTCTGCTACATAACGCCCTTTTTCAATATTTTGTGAAATTTGAAATCTTCAGGTCTCCAACTATTAGTATACGAAGTCTTAGATCTGAAAAATATACCTAGACGATGAAAGACGCCTCGACACTTGCATCCGCGTAAAGAGTATAGCCGAGTTCCGAGTTTATGGGGGTAATTTGGCCCTCAGCACCGATTTTGAAATTATCAAACGGAAGTTGGTCCTTATGGTCTAAAACCCCCGTGACAAAATTTTTAGCTCGATATCTCAACTCTAACCCCTTCTGGGGGGGGGGGGGGGTTAAATGTGGATTTTCGTTAAAAATTTCTATTTTTGGTAAGTTTCAACCGAATTTTTTCAAACTTGCAGGGATGGTGGTTAATACCAAGAGTAATTTATGGAATTTTTTAGAAAACATTTTGAGTACTTTTTCAAGGTCATATAGACATTTTAAGCTTTCTAGCGACCATTTTGGTAACCCCTTTCAGAGGTGCAATTCTGAAAAAAAAATATATTGTGTACTTAGTCTAGATGTACAACGCCATATTTTTGTAGAACTTGATATCGTGGTGCGTCATCTTCAAAAATCTGAAAAACCGATTTTTTCATCCATTTTTCGCTTTTAAGTGCGTCATTTTTGGTTGAAAATTTTTTTTCTTAAAATATATCATTAATGACACCAACATACGCCATCAACCAGAATTTGGGCCAAATTCGTTCGTTTCTTTCGTTTTTTCCAAAAATACCCAAATGACGCCATTTTGGGAATCCACAACCTCTTCAAGATGACCTAGGGGCCTAAAAATCATGTTTGGGCTTGTTTCGAGTCGATATTTCTCATATACTGCAATTTCAGCAAAATCGAGAAACATTGACTTTTTTCAACTTATTTCATGCATTTGGTTTGATATTTTTTTTTATTTTGTCCTATTTGACGGATAAAACTGGAAGGGAAAATGAATTTTAATTTTTCAAAAAGTCAACTTACGAAATTCGAAATTTTTTTGAAAATCCCTTTGAATAAAAACTTTGATTGATTTTAAAAAAAGACTTTTTTTCAGAATATTCTCAAGTGTTTTAAATATTTCAAAAATTTGAAAATGGAAATTTTTTTTAAAATTTAGAAAACTCAGAATCTATTTTGAAAAATATGACGTTCACATGCATACACATACTTAAACATAATAATTATTGTAAAAAGTTGAAAATTTTTGTAAATTATAATTTTAGGTATTTTTGAAAAATAAACAGAAATTTTGATATTCATCAGTTTTAAAAAATTATTTGTTATTTTTAAATTTTGATTTTTTAAATAAAATTTTAAATTATTTTCAACTTTTATTTATTTAAGATTGTTTTTTTTTTTTTGCTTAAAAAATCAGACTGTTGTTCACTTATTTTCAAAACTGAAAAAAAATTTTTTTTTATATTTTGTCATTTAAGTAGTTTAGGAATTATTTTTTGAAAATTATTCGTCATTTTTTTGTAATTTATACCTACTAATTTATTCAACTTTACGAAAAATTAATTAATTTTTTTGAAATGTTTAAAAAACCAAAATTCTGTTTTTGATTCAAAATTTTTTCACTCGTTTGCAATTTTTTCAAATCTAATGGATTTTGTTTTCATTTTTTCATTTTATAGGTATACTTACCTACTTAATGCCTCACCAAAATTCAATTTGAAATTCACCTGCTTTTCTTCTTCTTTTATTTCTACGAAATATTATATTAAAGTTTAATTTCTTATTCATATGTTTCGTCATTATACTGAATCCAAGTAACTTCAGATAAACGAAACTTTTTCTCTATTTTGTTGTGATTTTTTTTCTGTTTAAAAATTCAGTGCTTTCTTTTTGGCAGAATAATTTGTATATCATACAAACAATTTATTTGCTAATAATTTATTTTTAAAATATTTTTTGTGTTTTGCCAAAATTAAGAGAAACCTTTCAATTTTTCCAAGTTCATATTCAATCAACTTCGAAAGATTTTTTTAGATATTTTGTGAAAAGTTGCAATAGATTATTTTTATTACGCCATTCATCCAAAAATATTTCATACCTACATTACTTACCTTGGTAAAGCATATTTTTTTTATTTTGAAAAAAATTAGGTACCTAAGTATATGCTTACAGTAGATAACTATTAAATTTACGTGGATTTTTTTTCTTGCGCAAAAATATTTGATTAAATTTTTTATTCTTAATTCAAGCAATTTCGGATTTTTTTTCAATTTTTAGTAATTTTTTGGTATTTAACAAATTTTCATAGGATTTTTTTTTTTACACAATTGTATGTCTTTTAAAAAATGTAAGTACTGTCCTTATTTTTTTTATTTATTTTTTTATTTATTGTATCTCTCCAAAATAAAAGGAAAACTTACCTGGATTTTATCACAAAATATTAAGGGAGTTACTTTCAAAAAAACAATTTCGTTTGCATTTTTTGTTCTATTCTGTTTCATACGTAATGCAACTTGCTCTAAAAGAAATCATAAATTTTTCCCCAATTTTTATTGATTTTTTAGGTGAGAAATGGTATCAGATTTCGTTGAAAGATTTAATTTCGTTAAAAAAATCTCTTAAAAAAAAGGAGATTTTTAAGAAGAATCTCATATAAATTTTTCTATTGATTTATTTTCCAAAATAATTTTATCTTGGCATGAGGTCATTTTTTTAATGAGAAAATTTTAATTCTGAACGAAAAATTTCATAAAATATTTTTTGGAGAAAATTCTTCTTAAAACAAAATTTTTAGAATTTACCTACCTAATGTTTCAAATTTTAATAATTTTGTTATATTTAAGATTTTTTAATTTTTTAAAAAGTAAGTAAGTGAATAACTTCGAAGCATGCAACTAACAAGAAGCGAAGATGATGATTAGATCAGCTCGCTTAAACTTTAGACATTCACTTCCGGAACACCCTGTATAGTTTTCAAAATAGGAACGAGAGACTTTATAGCGTTTAACGAAAACCAAGCTACCTTTACCTGACTATGTACCTAGCTCGTTTCAACGGCAGATTAAATTTTCAACCGATAAGCAATCGCAGATTTAGTATAAAAAGAAAACATTATACCTACTTTACTTTGATACGAGCAGCGTCCTTAAAACTATACGCAATACACTCGGGCGTTATCACGTTACACGCCATGTTCTTTTCGGTACTTTTCGCTACGAAAACACCTACCTATCGCGTACAAGTATAAAAGTTTTCGTGCATTTGATTAACTTGTTTTTAAACATTTTTTAAAACAGATGGGCTGATATTTCATTCGAGACGATAATACTAAAAAGTAGAAACTCTCGGCAGAGGATATACTTTTTTACTAGCGATTCGCGTCTACGTAGGAGCGCTTTCATTACTAAAAACCAAGCCAAAAAAACTCATAAAATGTGCATAAGATCTATCATAACTTTTCACATACCCGAGTACCATTTCCTCTAAGACGATAAAAGCGTTTTCTTTTCTTCCTTCGCTGATGGCCAGGCGCCTCTTCCTATGTGCAATTTTCAGATTTTTCCAAACGTTATTGCAAAGCTCTAAGGCAACAAGGATGCTAGGTGCAGATATAAGGGGGAAAAAGAAAGACGTTATTCACGCAGCGTGCATTCTGCTAGGAAATGGACGATCTATTCTTTTTAGATAAAAAAGTTACTGCCGATTCATGCGGCTTTTATTTTCTACAGAGATGAAACAATCTTTCCTATTTAGAACGAGAAATCGTAGAGAACGAGAAGTCTAATGCGTTGACGTGAGTGTAAGTAACTTTATGTTTTGAGTTTTTCTTGGGCGAGGTTTTGAGTTTTGTTTTTTTTTGTAAAGGGGGTTTGGTCGGATATGTGATGAAATTGGGGTTTTTTGTTAAGTATATTTTATTCAAAGAGGTTTGTTTTTTGAGAAAAGAATTGTATTCTAATTTTTTATTAATATTTCTTTTTTTTTTAAGTTAATATTTAAAAAATTCTCGTCTAAAATTTTCAAAGAAATTGATGAAAATATTTTAGGATGGTCTTTAAATTTATATTATGTACTAGATTGTTTTTCCCCCATTTTTTTGTCTCACCCTCCACAGTCCACACACTATCTTATTATGAGAAAATAATTTCCTATTTTTTATTTTCTCTTAACTGAACTTTATGTGGAGAGCAGCTGCCCTATATTCTTTTAAGAAATAAAAAAACACAGAATTTCAAACTTTTGTATAGGTAATTTGATTCCGAACCGTCAAATTTGTTTCTTTCATAAAAAAAAAATATAAATATCTAAATAGATATAATATTTCCTAAAATGAAGTTTTTAAGTGGAAATATGTCAGTCTTAAAAATGAGGGAAGTAGAAAGAATAGACGGCATCACTTAGAATTGAGTTAGAAAAATAGAAAATTGCTGGGAATTACTTTTTTGTAAAAAGGATCAACTTGGAAAATTTTGCTCTTTTTTTCGATTCTTGCATTTTTTGAAAAATGGGGGATCACTTCTTAAGAGAAAGAACAATTACTTTGATATGTTGAAACTAAAAATAGAGTAATAAGATTGAAAAATCTTTCATTTTTTTTTTTTGAAAAAAAAAATCAATAAATCTTATGGAGTACTTTTTTACAATTTTTTGAAAGTAAAACTTCTTTTTTTTACAAAAAAAAATCTGCATAAAATTCGAAAGTTTTTTCTCAAAAATAAATAAATAAATAAATAAAATAAAATATATTTTTCAAATCCCCCAAAAAAATTCAAAAAAATAGTTTTTTTCAAAATACGTAAAGATCAAAAAATATTTACTTAAGTACCTACTTCAAAAATATTGGAAAAAAAATTTCTCGGTAAGATTAACCTAGTGATTTTTTTTCGGAAAATTGGCATTTTCAAGAAATGAAAAAAAAAAAAACTAGTTCTGTTACTTCTTCTCCAAACCAAAAACAGAAGTTGTTTGCCTCAAAAAATTGAAAAAAATAATTAATAAATAAATAAATAAAGAGAAATAATAAAATAAAATAAGAAGTTTTTTTACTTTGAAAAGTTGAAAAATTGTATCACTTAAAAAATAGGGATTTATTCTCTCCAAGAAAATTGAAAGTTTTTTTTTTCAATATACTTATCAGTTATTAGTATCACACTTGCGGCCTAAATCGTGAAAAAATGAAGAAATTTCTTTCCCGATTCATGAAATAGGCAAATTTTTCTCCTTTTTTTTTTTGCCTAATAAATGAATTGGGTAATGACACTATTTTGGCGTAACATACAATTAGCATATTTTGATCAGTTTAAGTTTTTAAAAAAATTCAATGTTTTTTGTTGTTGTTGTTGTTTTTTTGAAAATGTTGTTTGATCAAAAAATGAAAGCTGGCAAATTGAGAAATAATTTACTTTAACCAATCTGAATTTTTCATTTTTTCAAAATGAAAATTTTGGAAAATTCTGTTAATTGATAATTTATTTGAGAATTTTCGCCCTCGCTTGGCTTGGGCACCGATTACTTCTCAGCTTTTGATTAAATTCAGATTTTTTCTTTGCACGAAAAATCTTTCTTTCTTTCTTTCTTTTTTTGAAGGGAAAATTTTTAAATTTTTTATGATTGAAACTATCAAGTAAGTATTATTAAGTATTTTTCAAGACAAAAATATTCCTACTTAACCTTAAAGTTTCTGGAGTAAAAATATTTATTTAGGTAAGTATTTATTTATTTATTTATTTATTTATTTATTTATTTACCTATTTATTTATTAAAATATTTCAATTTTTTTTTTAGTAAAAAATCTTACAATTTTCTGGATGTTATTTTTTCAAATTTATTGTACGATAGAATTTCTCATTTTTTGGGAGAAGAAAATATTTTCTATAAAAAAAAGAATTATTCTAGGGCGAAAGAGACTTCTCAATTTTCCGAAATAAAATTATGTATTTTTCATTTTTTCGAGAAAAAATTTCTCGATTATTTTGAAATAAAACGATTTTGTAATTTACTTTTTTTTTTTGAATGAAAATTATTTTGAATAAAAATCTAATTCTTTTAATAAAAAGGTCTTTCAATTATTGGATAAGAATTTTTTTCCAGATTAAAGAATATTTTTGATTTTTTTGGAAAGAAAATCGTTTTATTTCCAAGTAAAATTTCTTTCTGTAGAGGAAGCATTTCTCACTTTTTCAGGAAAAAATTTCTCGATTTTTTGGAATAAGAAATCTTTTAATTTTTTTCAATTTTTTTCGATTTTTTTCTAAAATGAAATTTCTTATTTTTTTTATTTTTATTTTTCAGGTTTTAGCTAGGTCTATAATATTTTTGTATTTCTCATAAACAGGATTTTCAAATGCGTTTTTTTTTTTTTTTTTTTTTTGGATTTTTAGAAGAATTTCATGCAAAATAAGGTGATGTTTAATGGGAAAGAAATTTTTATGCAGAATTTTTGAAAAAAAAATTTAAAACAATTCTTTCTTGTAAATTTTTTTAAAAAAATGAGATTTTTTCTTCAAAAAAGAAAAAAAAACTTTTCAAGAGAGCCCATATTTTTAACAACAAATTTTGTTGGTTTTTCCCTCGAAAAAATAACACCTCTACCTTATAACTTGACAAATGGAAAATTTTCGCAGTTTCCAACCCATCTCGTTTAAATCTCGAGAAAATTTCACAAATCAGCGCACCTTGAACACCGCGACACGATACTCTAAACCAGCAACAACCTGAACTACGAAACTACCTGCCCGCGAGCTAATAAATTCCGCAAATTCGCCGACCAAGGTGTATTAGAATATGATTAAAGACAATTTTTCACAAACGCTGCCCGCGTACCATCTCTCATCTCGCTCAATTCGACTCTCGCCTTAGGCTGCCGGAAAGGCCTTAGCCCGAGTCGAAAATATATAAACGAGGGTAATTAATTCACTGTAGTAATTGTACCGGCGAGAAGTTTAAAGTACCACTTCAAAAGATAAAATATCGGGGATAGAATTGATGGGCGTGCCGTTTTAAAATTGCTGTACATTTAGAAATAGGGGTATAAAAGAAGTTTTGTCCGCGAATTGTAGAACTGCGCTAATTAACTCGGTCCTCGAAAATTTGCCAACAGTTTTATACGTCGTGGCAGCGAAAATTAGAAATTTCGGACGAGCATTTCCTATTCCTACTGCCGAGTATTGCTTTTGGGACCGAGATGAGAGCGAGACTCGTTTACTTCATTAACATGACGATAATAGGACGACGAGTTTTATTTACTCGTCCAATCTCTGATTCAATTTTACGCCCGATGATATCAATAACAGGTTGTCTAGTATTTGATACAATATCGTCATAAGTTTGTTTTTACGAGTAAATCTGTAAGTCTGGAAACTGGAAACATATCCAGGATGGTTGCTTCGTTCAAAGAACTTTTGCCAAACAATACAATCTGTCTCGATAACGCTGCACATGTCATTCGTGCACAATAAAAACAAGGAAACGTATTCTGCGAAGCTTTGCAGATTATTCCTGTTCCTGTGCTCAGTCTGCGTGTCCTCGCCCTTCACAAAGAAGCTATAATTAAAATTCAAAACTCTAAAGACGTGTAAGAAATCATAGGAAATCCAAAAACACTATCAATACGGTTGCAAATGTTGGAAACCTTTAGCTCGAGTCGAGCTCGCGAGATGTACTCGGTGTTTTGTTTGTTCGCGTCGAATCAAGTGAAAATATTACGCTATGAAACATTGAAAAGTTATACTCTTACTGTTCGAATCTTTCGTCGCAATTTACCCGTCTAGGTTTTTGTCTTTTGAGAAAATACAAAGCTACGGTGTTGTCCGCCTGGAAAATTTCTCATTTATAAGCGGTTAGTTTTTTAATGTAATTACACTTTTATGCTGCTGCGTCGCGTCGTCTGTATACAACTGTGACTCTGACTCCGCCGACTACGACGAAGACTGTGTCGTGTTCTTCCAGCTTCCCAAACAAACAATCCTATACAAGATTATTTCACTGTGAAATTATCTCCCATTCCCCACGCTCTGCGGCAAGTTTTTTCACCGCGAATCGAAAACTTGCTAATATTGGTTAGAATTTTCGTCGCTGGCGTAATTTTCGTTTTCATTTTCGTTTCGTTTTCGTTTTCAAACAATCCAATCGAGCTGGATGTGCGTTTAAATTAAAACTCGATTCGAATACTCGGAGTATGGCGGGGGTGTTTTGAAAACTCGCTAAGTCGGCTGGGACTTTTCTTCGTCTTCTGTTTTTTTTTTTTTTACTGGTAAAATCTACATCCGAGTTAATAGGAGGGGAGGGGAAGATCGGATATCGCGAAAAATCGGATAATTTATTTTTCATTTATTCGGTTGAAAAGATGAAATGTAAAACTCCATATTGCAAACGAAAATCACTTCGGACTAATCTAAAACCAATAAAAAAGAAGTGACAAAAATTTCTCAATTGTTTGAGAAAATTTTTTGGATTAAAATCCATCTTCATTTTCTTGGAGCAATAAAAACACTTCTTTCGGAATAAGGAAAATTCGCAAAAAAATTTTGAGATGGAAAAATTTTATATTTAAGAAAATGAAATTTCATTTTCATTTTTCAAGAACGAAAAAAAAGTGGACAAACAAATATTCTTCAAATTTCTTTGCACGAAAAATTTTTGTACCTATTTTTTAAGAATAAAACAATTCTAAATTTTTTAGAATAGAATTTATAATTTTTTTTGGAATGTACGACCCCGAGCAGCACAATCGACAAATTATCGAAATAAAAAATCTACAGAATCTCGAATTCGATAAAGTGTCGCGTTAGTTCCGCATAAATCGTGAAATTATCTTTCGATATATAGATAGATTATCGACGAATTGTAGTTAGCAAAAATTTCGAGATTATAGTAAGATATTTTATCGATAATATATCTATAATATCGAAAGATAATTTCACGATTTAGGCGGAACTTTTGCGACACTTTATCGAATTCGATATTCTGTCGATTTTTTATCGATTTTTTATTCCTATTTTTCGTCTTTTACTAGCTTTTTTCTATAATTAAAAATCATTAATTAGCATAATTAATACATTAAACTATGCTTATTCATGTTACGGTAAGAGGATCATTTCAGAAAAAGTCAAAAAAAATTATAAAAAATCTGTCACCCGTGGGGCTTAAACCATCTACCACCTGCATGGTAATCCTCTTCCTTAACCACTATGCCATACCTTATCGTTGAGGAATTAGCAATAAAACGCTTATAATAGGCAGTTTAGTACTTCCAGACGTGTTGGGCTTAAAAAAATTTTCACCAATTTGGAAATAATTTCAAATATTGTCACAAAATCGTTGAAAAATCGTTCGACAAATTTCAGATTAGATATTTGTCGATAATGTAGTTTCAAATATAGCCACAAAATCGTTGAAAAATCGAATTCGAGGAATTTCATATTACGTGTCGATAATATAGTTTCAAATATCGTCACAAAATCGGAAAAAAATCGAATTCGAGAAATTTCAGATTATTTGTCGATAATATAGTTTCAAATATCGTCACAAAATCGTTAAAAAATCGAAATCGAGAAATTTCATATTACATGTCGATAATATAGTTTCAAATATCTTCACGCAATCGTTAGAAAATCGAATTCGAGAAATTGCATATTATGTGTCGATAATATAGTTTCAAATATCTTTACAAAATCGGTAAAAAATCGGATTCGATAAATTTAATATAATCTGTCGATAATATAGTTTCAAATGTCGTCAAAAAATCGGTAAAATATCGAAGTCGAGAAATTTCATATAATCTGTCGATAATATAGTTTTAAATATCTTTACAAAATCGTTAAAAAATCGAATTCGATAAATTTAATATTCTTTGTCGATAATGTAGTTTCAAATATCTGCACAAAATCGGTGGAAAATCGGAATCGATAAATTTAATATTCTTTGTCGATAGTATCGTTGACGAATATCGTCATAAAATCTTAATATTATCGAATTCGATAGTTTTTAGATTTTTTGCCTATGAAATTGTACCGATAAATCTTTATAATATCGTGAGAACATCTATAGATCAACCTTGGGTTTGTCGTCCTTGGACTTGTCGGAATTGGATGATTTATTCTCCAGTTTAACCTGGCAATTTCTCGCAATATGGCCATGCTTGTTGCATCTGAGACAGGTCACCTTTGGTTTGGTAGAGTCAGTAGAAGTAGAGGGGGTAGAGGTGGAAGTGCTAGGTGTGATGTTATGTTGGCATAGGTATGTCAATACCTGCTCCGGAGATTTGTACTGACCTGACCTCGCACCACTTGCCACCACAGGGTCTGTAATACCGGCGATCAGGCAGGAGACTGCATTCTCATTGACAATGCTGCAGTCAGCCAACAAAGCCATCTTATCATAATAATAAGATGAGTAACTTTCGTTGGCCTTTTTCTTCCGATTTAGCATGGTGGTCAAGAGAGTAGCGTAATCCCTTTGGTGGGGGAAATCACGACTCATTTTCGCCTTCCATTCATCCCAAGTATAGGTGACATCTGTTAGGCCCCTATACCACACGTCAGCATGACCCCTCAGTCGAGTAAACACATGATGGATCGTCACTGGTTCGGGCCACCCATAAATCCCCGCCAATTGGTCGACTTTACGAAGCTATGTAGAGATGTCTTGACCATCTTGGCTCGGGTCAAATAGGGGTATTACCTCAGCCGTAGCGTAGAACTGCTTTGGTGGGGGAGGAGCAGGCACTGCAGCCTGTATCGAAGCCTGTATAGCTTGCGCCAATTGTTGGACAAGTTCGGGCCCAAAATTAGGAGGGGTAGTCTCAGGTGGGGTTTTGTTTCCAGTAGGACATCCACGCTTTCTACCTTTTCCCGAATTGCTACTCATCTTCTGTGAATAAAATTGGCAAAACAAAACGAAGAAAACAATGAGCAAAAGAAACCAGTTTAAGCTGGAAATATTCTACATATACATGGCGTAATCTACCTCCAAGCATAGGTACTAAAAAAAAGAAACTATCGCGCAATGTATTTGGTTGCAGAAAAGAAATGAACTCGAGTTTTTTTCCAAATAATTTCTATACAGCAATAATCCCATTCTACAGTCGCATAGTTGAATATTAGCCGAAGTCATAACATTCGTCAGAAGGGGAAAAAGAAATAAAATCGTTCGGCCGCGCGAGCGAAGGGAAAAAAAATTGTTTGGCTACGCCTAATTAATTTTTCAACGTTGGAATTCAGACGTGTAAGGGTCTCAGGAATGAAACGTGTTAAAACAACACGACAACGCGAAATCTGTCTGATACTCGTAAGGGTCGTAAATGTACCAGTGCAGGTGTTCCTTGGTCAGAGCCGTAACAGTCATTTTCGTCGTACAGTATCCCACTTCTGATGTAAAAATAATGCCTAAATGTGTGCATATAGATATAAACGAGCAGAGAAAGAAAGAGTGAGACGAGTGAGAGAGAGGAATGCGGAAATATCTCCAAAAAGAGTTTACTAACACTATTGAGTATATACATGATTAACCTAAAATAGAAAATGTACGTAGGTAGGGCCTGGATAGCTGGACGAGCGTGATTGCGGGTTGCCTGATACACCTATAACATAATTAAAATCGCACCTGAGTACTGGCACTCTACTAAAAGAACGTACCATGCAAATATGTACTCGCAATCACCTCACTCTGGCCCGGGATCTAACCGGCACCAACTTAGTAGGGTTCAGACCTAGCCAGTAGCAGGAGCAAAGAGTGAGAAAAGCATAGATTATCCCAAGTAAAATACAAAATTGTATAGGTACCTATTCTCTTTAAAAATATTTTGTTACATCATGATATTAAAATTTAATGATATCCTTAATGATTGGATTGCATTTTTTTTTCAGAAATCCCAATCCACTGCAACAGCAATTGGCACATCTACCATTAAATTTCGGGTAAGCTTATTTTTGTTCATTGTTTTTTTTTTCAATATGTAAGTAAATTATTAATCTCATTGCAATTTTTTTCAGAGATCAGGCTGCTCAGGAGGCACAGGCCGCTGTGGAAGCGGCGTTGGAGGCGGAGGCGGCGTTGAAGGCTCGCCGTGGCGGTGGCCGTGGCCATGATGGTATTGGAAGAGGCAGAGGCCACGGCCAGGTGCCATACGCCCATTATTTTTTACATTTTTTTTTAAATTAAAAAATTTTAAATTTAAAAAAAAATTAAAAATTTAAAAATTTCCAAACAAGTAAGTATTATTTTTTACATTTCTTTTTTAAAAAATTTAAAATTTAAAAATTAAAAAATATAAAAATTTAAAAATTTCCAGTTGCAAATAATTTTGATTTAAAAATTAAAAAATTAATAAAAATTATTTAGTTAGTTAGTTAGTAACTTAGTTATTGTAGGTAAACGTTTAATAATTCTGTAGTAGGGAACCGTTTGTCACCCTCGGCGCGCGCATTAATTAGTAAACCAAACAAGCGTATTTAGTAGCAGGAGCAAAGAGTGAGAAAAGCATAGATTATCCCAAGTAAAATACAAAATTGTATAGGTACCTATTCTCTTTAAAAATATTTTGTTACATCATAATATTAAAATTTAATGATATCCTTAATGATTGGATTGCATTTTTTTTCAGAAATCCCAATCCACTGCAACAGCAATTGGCACAGCTACCATTAAATTTCGGGTAAGCTTATTTTTGTTCATTGTTTTTTTTTTCAATATGTAAGTAAATTATTAATCTCATTGCAATTTTTTTCAGAGATCAGGCTGCTCAGGAGGCACAGGCCGCTGTGGAAGCGGCGTTGGAGGCGGAGGCGGCGTTGAAGGCTCGCCGTGGCGGTGGCCGTGGCAGTGGCCGTGGCCATGATGGTATTGGAAGAGGCAGAGGCCACGGCCAGGTGCCATACGCCCATTATTTTTTACATTTTTTTTTTAAATTAAAAAATTTTAAATTTTAAAAAAAATTAAAAATTTAAAAATTTCCAAACAAGTAAGTATTATTTTTTACATTTCTTTTTTAAAAAATTTAAAATTTAAAAATTTAAAAAAATAAAAATTTAAAAATTTCCAGTTGCAAATAATTTTGATTTAAAAATTAAAAAATTAATAAAAATTATTTAGTTAGTTAGTTAGTAACTTAGTTATTGTAGGTAAACGTTTAATAATTCTGTAGTAGGGAAAGTTAGTTAGTAACTTAGTTATTGTAGGTAAACGTTTAATAATTCTGTAGTAGGGAACCGTTTGTCACCCTCGGCGCGCGCATTAATTAGTAAACCAAACATAAGCGTATTTAGTAGCAGGAGCAAAGAGTGAGAAAAGCATAGATTATCCCAAGTAAAATACAAAATTGTATAGGTACCTATTCTCTTTAAAAATATTTTGTTACATCATGATATTAAAATTTAATGATATCCTTAATGATTGGATTGCATTTTTTTTCAGAAATCCCAATCCACTGCAACAGCAATTGGCACAGCTACCATTAAATTTCGGGTAAGCTTATTTTTGTTCATTGTTTTTTTTTTCAATATGTAAGTAAATTATTAATCTCATTGCAATTTTTTTCAGAGATCAGGCTGCTCAGGAGGCACAGGCCGCTGTGGAAGCGGCGTTGGAGGCTGGCCGTGGCGGTGGCCGTGGCCATGATGGTATTGGAAGAGGCAGAGGTCACGGCCAGGTGCCATACGCCCCCCCCCCCGCCCCCGGAATAGGCCGGGACAATAAACTCTTAGACCTCGCTGCGCATGAAGAACTCCATCAAGTCGAAAATGAGCATGGTAATGAAGAAGGCTACGAATCAGGAGGAAGTTCTAGTTCCTCATCAAGTGCCTCAAGTCAATCTAATGATAGCATGCAATCGATTGCTGCATCAGACTCGTCTTCGGCATCCGAACCTGACGAGCCGTCGAGGCCCCGGCCCTCTTCGAATATTATATACCTGTAATATTATGTTCAATTTGAAAAAAAAAATCGAAACGACCTCAATATTATTTAGTAATGATGTATATATATACAATATTTGAATAATATTGTGAGCATATATATTCGTCATTGATTGAACTAGACGTTAAATTCGAAACAATCAACGACGTTTTGTCATCAGCCAGTTTGACATTATCTGGAAGTTCACCTCGGGGGGATAGTGTCTTCATTTTGCCATTTATAAATGGGAGAAATCGTGATACACTAATGTTTCTCATGTTCAAGGTCCAATAAATCGAGCTTTAGTTTCCTATTAAAAAGTAAAAGAAAAATATTCTCAGTATTAAAAATTTTAGATAATCTGCGCCACCTTGTCTGAAGTCTGAACTATTCTATGGTCCCCAGCAGGGCCAGCCCGGCCAGCACCTCCCCAATCTCGATTCAAAGATGAATATAAAGTTGAAGATATCATTATAAAAATCGTATAAGTAAATCGAACCCCCAGATGAAGAATTTATGACATCAGTTTTGCGATTGCACCCCTCCAAGTACCCCCTTTTTGGAGGGTGGTTTTTCACATATATTCGAATTTCTGTCAAAAATTTACAAAAACTGCTTTGGAGGTCGTAGGCTATAACATCTACTATCATGCAAAAAATATTGGCTTTAGCAACAATCCAGTGAATCTGAAACACCGCTGCACATTCACAACCTCTTTGACAGGAGAATCAAAAGACCGTTACCTAAGGACATATTATCTTTCTTCTTTTTTGGTAAAGAAAACGCCTACCAGTAAAACAATTTCGGAATTTCGCACAAGTGTTACCTGGATGTAGTGAGTCCAAATTTTTCCCAAATTATGATAAGCAGGAATAGTACTATGAAAGAAGAGGATCTAAGTGAATATATGTACTTACGATATCGTGGATCTTGTATCGGACAAGGTAATGTAATGGTGCTCGTGTTACTATTTATTGAAATGGTTTCATTTATAATTTTATCTAAACAATTGAGCATGAAATTAACAAGCAAAATTTTCAAAATTCTAACTAAATATTATCAAGAATTCAGACTAGATATTCTACGAAATAAATGTTTTTGTACACTCACATTCTTTATTTATATTATAAATGTACTGTTCACCGGTGCTCCTTTGACAAATATACTTTTCATATTGAGATTTTCCAACAAGCAAAATGGTCAATTACATCTTCCGATATTATCGATCGAGTGTGCCGCTCGGGACCTTTCTTTTTTAAAAAAAAGTTTGAAAAAATTTTATTTAAACTTTTTGATGTAAAAAAAATGTATATAAATTATATATTTTTGGAATTGATCTGGAAACATAGGTAGGTACCTAATTCTATTTTTAAGAATGAATTACCTATGTTTCATTTTTCGAGAATGATTTTTTCCTTTTCAAGAATAGAAAAATAATAATTTTGGAATAGGTAAACAAATTTTTAATTTATCTCAGGATTTAGTACATTTAAAAAAAAAAATTTGAAATCAATTTAATTTTTATTTTTTGGCATAAAAATATATTTTTAGGAATAAGGACTCAATTTTTTCAGATGAAAAAATCTTCTATTTTTTTTAATGATTTTTTTTATGAATGAAAAAATTTATAAATTTTTTTCAGGATGTAGTACATTTGAAATTTTAACTTTTTTGAGGTAATTTTTTTAAGTACCTAAGTATAAAGAAATTTTGCAATTTTTTGAGATGGAAAAACTTGATTTCTTTGGAATAAACATTTTTTTGTAATTTTAAGGAATAAATATTTTTATTTTTTCAGGATTTAGAACATTTAAAAAAATAAAATAAATTTTATTTCAATGTTTTTAGCGTAAAAAATATTTTTTCAAAAAAAGGAAATTTCACAATTTTAGATGAGAAAATTTTCTATTTTTCAGAGAATAAAATGTTTTTCAAAGTTTTAGTACCAAAAATAATATTTTTTTTGGAATACTTACTTCGGTAAATTTTCTATTTTAAAAAAATTCATTTCAATTTTTTTATAATGAAAAAATTTCTAAAAAAAAATAATAAAATTAATTTTTTCAATTTTTTTTTGGAATAACGAAATTTTACAATTTTTTGAGATGAAAATTTTTTATCTTTTTTAAGAAAGTCGGATAATTGAAGGTCGGATAGTCGAGATTCTATTGTATTTTCATTTGTAGGCATGTTTGATGATGATGAAAGCGCGTAGGTTAGGTACTTCCGGCCGTCGATCGATTGCGGGCCAGCTATTGTTTTCTCCCCCTAAAAAAGCAATACTATTTCGGGCCAAGTGTAAACAGATGGAAGTGATTAATGATTGCGTGGTGACAAAAAATGCTCTATTGCGGGCCAAGAAGTGAACGAAGATTCAGCTGTAAACCAGTTGAAGTGTTCATCGTTCAATTTTTAGTTTGGAAAAGCAGAGGCGCCCAGAGACAAGTTGCAGTATTGCGGCAGCAATAGGGTCCTCTTGATTTAGGGGCTGTAAATCCAAGTTAGGGCTCCAAATTTTATAATTTCAAAATATGCCATAATAAAAGTTGATGTACAAGAATCCATTCAAAGCAATTTTTTGAATACCTAAAAAATTTACTTTTTACCAGAATGAAATCTTTCAATTTTTTTGGAACACTTATAAAAAAATCCTTTTTTTTTTTGAAATACTGACGTAGGTAGTAGGTACCCAAAGCAATTTTTTTATGTATTTCAATTTTATTGGAAAGAAAAATATTTTCCTAATTTTAGTGAAGAAATTTTTTTGGAAATGAAAATGAAAATTTCTCAAGTTTTTTGGAATAAAAATTCTTTTAATCTTTTTGATAAAAAAAATTTTCATTCATTTAGAAGAATGATTTTTTTTTTATTATTAGTATTTTGAATAAGTATCTAGGTGAAACAATAAACTCGAGAAAATTTTTGGAAGGATATAAATTATGTATAGTTACGTACACGAAGGAATCGAATAAGCCATCTCTTCTTCCTTGGCCCGCAATGGTATTAAAATTTGACCCATTGTTCTCAATAACAAAGGCACTGACAGCAATATTTTTTGCCCCGCAATAGAGTCGAAAATTTGCGGGCCAAGTCATTAGCTGGCCCGCAATCGAAATGCAGCGGTACTTCCAACGTGTAGTATTTCATAATTGTTTGAGAAAAATCACACTGTTGACGAGTATTGAGTTTTTTTTTTCTTTCTTTCTATCTAAGAAAAGTCTTACCTACCTAAAATTATTTTGTTTCATTGGGGTTTGATGAAAGTATTTCATTAGGTAGGTATAGGTACTAAGGTGGCCTTTATTTTGGAAACTATGGAAATGTTCTGAATATCAGACGTCAATTAGTGACATATATGGAGGAAATAATTCCATATTTTTTATTTTTTCCTTAACTGCATTGTTTTCAAAAAATTGAATTTAAAAAAAAATAGTCAATTCCAAAACTTCTAATTTTTTTGTTAAAAAATTGTCATAAGGTGAGTGTTAAAAAGGCCATTTTCGATGATTTTTCATCCTTAGCCTCGTTTTTATAAAACATGAAAAAACGTACTTCATTTTTTTACGATTTTTGAAGAAAATTGAAATTTCATTTTCAGGAAGGGCCAGAAACCGTCACTTGAGATAATTTTGTCACATTTTTGATAGATTTTGAAAAATTCTCACCTATACGTCAATGATGAAAAATCACCGTAAAATGATCAATTTTGTTTGAATTTTGCATTTTTTTTAAAATCCATAATTTCTTTATAAATTCATAATTTCCTCAAAATTGATAAATTATTCACGGTTTACACTTCGAAATTCAGAATTTTCTCAAAATTGATAAAAATTTTCAAGATTTACAAATTTTTGGAGATTCACAATAAATTTTCTAAAATTTGACTACCTAATTTTTCAAAATTTCAAATTTTCTCAAAATTTATCTGGTATTTTCTCACTCAAAATTTCAAACTTTCTCAAGATTTACAAATTTTTCCAAAATTTACAATTTTTTAAAAATCCATCAATCTATTATTTTTTTTTTCGAAATTTTTAATTTCCTGAAAACTGGTCAGTATTCAAAATTAACATTTTAAATTTCCCAATTTTATTAAAATGTGTGTTAAAACGATTTTATTAATTAAAACCTTTTCTTCAATTTTTAACCATTTTTTCAATTTTTTTTTTTTTTAAAACTGGAAAAATTAACGTTTTTTGTGTTCCATGAAAACGGGCGTAAAAATGAAAAATAATCGAAAATGATCTTTTTATATAGTAATACCCAACTTATGACCATTTTTCAAAAAAAATTTAAATTTAGGCATTTAAAAAAAAACAATTTTTTTAAATGAAAAATTCTTTCAATCAGTGGGCAAATGAAAGAAAATGTAAAATATATATTTTTATCTCAAAATTTATCCTCCCAACTCAACAAAAATATTTCCCTGCTCCGAAAAATCAACCGATTCATGGCAAACACTCGAAAAAGCAAACCGCATTTCAAATAAGAAATCATCCCGAAGATTAGACGGGTACTTAGTCATTGTTAGAGTCGATCATCTCGACTCCGCCGCACCCTCAGCGTCTTCTTGCCACTGCGGCGAGTGTCTCTATGGAACTCGAAGTCGAATGTGGTAAACAATTAACGATTATCCATCGTTAGGTCTTCTTCGTTCACCGAAGGCGATGCATTTATACACCGTGAAGGAATGAAAAAGCAAATATTGGACGGTCATAGAGTATACATAAGATGGAAGACGGAGGAGAGGCTGAGTAAAAAAAAAAAGAGGAAAAACCAATAACAAATGGAAGTTTAATTCGAATCAGCAAAAGATCACGTCTTCCTTTTGTTGGTTTTTGTTGAAAAGCAAACCGAACGAAAGAGAACGATTAAGAACGATTCATCCGGTTTCTTTACTCGAACTGGTTCGTCTCACTGGCCAGACATGACGCGTACAATAAAACTTAGTGGCTGAACGATCGCACGTGCGTGCTTTGATGGATGCATGCCATTGAAAATGATGAAGAAAAAAAAATACTGAACATTTCGTTCCGTGCATTACTCAACAGACGACTATACTTATGTAAGCGCATACCGCACCAAGAATAAGTAGAAAAAATGGTCGAAAAATTCATAAAGACATACGAGAAATACAATTATCGAGTTCGAAGTATAATAAGTAAAAAACCCAGACGACAATGATGAACGTCCTCTTATACTAAAAATACTATTCCTGGCAAAGTGCTTAAATGAAAACAAATGTTTATGGTAGACGATTTTCCACCATTTGTCCACATACGAGATATACGTGCACGCTGGAGAAGGAAAAAAAACTATTTAACCCGCGAACTTACCGGCAACGTCTTGAAATGGGCGTACATAAATTTTACATTATTTATTTTTGCGGTAAAAACGTTAAATAAGTACGATGAGGAGATGACATATCACGTAGTGTTAAATTCCTGTTTCCGGTCAATTTTGCAGTATCCAGGATCGCATCATTTTCGCAAATTATTATACAGTTTACTCGATGTAGCTAATTATATTCTCAGTTCCGAAGCTTGGCAGGTGGGAGGAGGGGGTCAAATTGATGCGAATTCGCATACACGAAGAATCAAATAAAATAACGATATTTTTCCCAAATTAAAAAAAAAATTGAAGAATTAGGTAATTTTTTTTTGAAAGATTTAGAAAATTTACTATCTTCTGGAAAGTTTTCTGAAAATTTATAAAGAAATAGAAAAATTGAAAAAAATATTTTTAATATAATGGTTACAGTTATGCATGCCATGTTCCAGTGTAAGGTCGATTGCTAATTAAAAATACCAAATAAGTAAGGTTATTACTTATATACCCATCACACAGCACTCCTCACTGGAAGATTTTTTTTTAGCAAAAAGCTAGTTCCAGAATTTAAAAAAATGTCATTCAACGCGACATCCTACGGTCCAGAATTGTCTCTCGTACGTATATAAAATGACATCATTCTTGATTTTTCTTGTAAGTAAGTTTTAATTTTACATTATTTTTAACCATGTTTCAACAAATTTTCATACTTTTTTGAAATTTTATTCAATACGACAAAGCACCGAGTTCCTTCGAACAGGAGATCATCGAGTTCATTATTATCGTCCAGCAGTGATTTATCATCCTTATGGAAGAACTTTTCAATTTTTCTGTTTATTTTAAAAAATTTTCAAGAGTAAAAACATTTTTTAAATTGTTGGAGAATTTTTTTTATAATATTCTAAAAATTAAAATTATTTTAGTTTTTTGTAGTCAGCGCGTAAAAAAATTCTCAATTTTTTTAAATGTAAAGAGACTTGGTAAAAAATTGCATGATCTTCTTGAAAAAAAAGAAACTTAAAATTTTTTTGCGTTTTTTTTCTCAACTAAAAAAAGTTAGGTAAGACTACTTACAGTTTTTTGAAATTCTTAGGTTTGTCAATGTTGTCTTTTTTGTGTTTTTTGTCTTCTTTGTCCCAGTTTACCCAATGTGTTTACATGGACATTGACATTAGGGTGGAGTGAACAAAAAAAACATATCTCGGATTTTGACCAAACTCACAGAGGTGACTTACTCTGAGTTAAGAATGTCCCGAAATTTTTTTAGCCTCTTTCCTCGAAGGGGAGTGGAGCTAGGTACCCTCGAAATAGGGTTACTTTGGTATCGATTTTCTCACCCTACCAGGGGGTTGAAAAGTTGCAAAACGCTGAAAAATCGAGATTTTCGAATTACAAAAAATTGAAATACCATCTGCTTGGAGCCAAAACTGGACTCAAATGGCTCCTATTGGTGTAAAATAATATTATTTCAATAGAAAAAGTTAAAAAAATTCCATAGCATTCGCCAACTTTCAATTTTCAAAAAACATCAAATTTATCAAAAAAATAAGATAAATTTTGATGTTTTCTGAAAATTGAAAGTTGGCTACTCTGCTATGAAAATTTTTCAACTTTTTCTATCGAAATAAATATTTTGCATCAGTAGGAGCCATTTTAGTCTAGTTTTGGCACCAAACAGATGATATTTCAATTTTTTGTAATTGGAAAATCTCGATTTTTAAACGTTCTGCAACTTTTCACCCCCCCCCCCCCCCCCCCGGTAGGGTGAGAAAAATCGATATCAAATTTCAACTTCAATGGGCTGGGGAAGTGTATAGAAACTCAAATTCCACCTTTTTAGGGATGTGACCGAGGTACCACGCAGGAGGCACTACCAAAAGTAGCAAAAAACTGCGTTCGGATCCTAAGGTCGCCGGCGTTTTATCTACCGTTTTGATGGCCAACAACATGAAATACGACGCGTTGGCCTTATACGCCAAAGGCTGGTATATCTCCTTATTACAGTCAATGATCACTGCCACGCCTGAAATCGTCCAACCACCGTTGCCTGAGGTATTTCCGAATCCTCCCCATTTTCTGAATTTGTTGGCTGTGGACGCGACTGGTCCAGCCCTTGAGCTAGCCAACCACATCCTAGCTGGTGACATGGTCCACCTCATGGACGGAACGATCCCGGCTGCCTTCACTATGGGCTTGTGTTGGTTGGCTACCAACTTAAATCCAGTTGGTCCTACGGTTAATCCTGGCGGGCGGATGTTCCCAGCTCAAACAATCGCTTGGCCTGCTATACCGACAGTATGCCTTTTCAACCGGCACCAAGGCCCTGTGCCTGCCCCCGCTCGTATCACTGCCGCTGACATGCGGGCAACGCTTGTTGCCCTCGCTCTACAGCGAGGTGAAACTGCCGATTTCGTCAGAGGCTATTATTTTGCCACCCATTTGATCAGCGGTAACACCGTCGATTACTGGATTGATGAAGAGGCGGGTGAGCGCATCCGCATGTTCTGCTCACCTAACTTTGAGTGTTTCGGCAGGCAAATCCTGCCTGAGCCGAAAGATTTTAACCCGCTCCTACGTTTCTTGGTCATCATACGCTGGGCACAGGACCCGCGATTTACTGCGAACTACGATTCGCTTCGTGCCACGCCCGTTTTCGATTTGGCTAGGGCAGGCCTCGTCATGGGGGCCATTACCTATGCCTGTTCCTCCACCGTGGCCTACAGTTTCGGGATAACTGCCGGCGATTTACAACGTTCCGCCTGGCCCGGTCTCAACACTGACACTGTTACTTCCTTGTTGGAAAACAGTCTGTTGAATATGAACATGACCGCCTCCCCAAAGCTCCCGTTGTTCACGATAGCGCCGTATGAGCTGATGGCCCACTGTTGTGGCTTCACGATGCCACTTGATATGTTCTGGGACCGCAACCGGTGGGGGTGCACACCCCCTAACATCCCAGCTAACATCCCTGCGCCTGCGGAAAACGGGCTCATTGCATTAGATGCCGACCACGACCTCCCTCCAATAATGACGGAAATATTAGTTTTTCTAAAGTGATCCTACTTTAAGGGTCCCTAGCTCCACCCCCTTCGAGGTAGGAGGCTAAATTTTTTTGGGGAGATTCTCAACTCAAAGTAAGTCACCTCTGCGAGTTTGATCAAAATCGGAGGTATATTTTTTTCCACTTTACCCTAAATCCTAATGGACATGGATCGGTTTAAAAAAAGATTTAGTCATGTTTACGTATTTTATCTACACTTGGAATTTTCCATTAACATTTATTTTATTCAAAATTGGACAGAAGGGAAAGGGCCAATCGAAATTTTTGTAATAACCAAAATTATTTCCAAGACTTCAAAATACAACTTTTGTTTAAAGATTTTTTCAATTGGACCCCTACCTCACCAGTTTCTAATAACATAGGTTTCTAAGATATATTATGCAAAATTGGAGTGGAGAAAGGGTCTAATCAAAAATTTTATAATAGGTAAGCAAAATTATTTATAGGATCTCGATTTTACAACCTTTGTTTAAAAAATTTTCAATTGGACCCCTCCCTAATTTTGAAAAATTATCTAGCTGATATTATGTGAAATCGGAGGAGAGGGAGAGATCCGATCGAAATTTTTATAATCAAAATTATTTTTAGGATGTTAATGTACAACAACTTTTATTTGAAATTTGTTTTAATTGTTACCTTCCTCTCTAACTCTAATTTTCAATTATTCATCTTCGGAGTGTTACGGGCGAATTGGAAAATTTTTCAAATGAAAGTTGTAGATTTAGATTCTAAAAATAATTTTTATTATGAAAATTTCGATTGAATGTCTCTCTCTTCTCAGATTTCACTTAATTGCAGGTAAGATAATTTTCAAAATTGGGGGAGGGGTCCAATTGAAAATTTTTTAAAACTAAAGTTGCAGCTCGAGGTCTTAGAAATAATTTTTGTTATAAGATTTTCGATTAGACCTTTCTCTCTGCTCTAAATTTGAATAAAATAAATGAAAAAAGATTCAGGTCCATGTAAACACATTGAGTATAAACTAGACAATATTTATTTTGTCATTTTTCACTTTCTTACTTTTAGAAAAAAAATAAAAATAATAATAATAATGTCATTTTGGTCATTTTTACATTTTATGCGATGTTGTTCATTTTTTACAATTGTTGTATCACATTTTTTTTGTAACGTCTTTTGCTGTTGTTGTGTTATTTGTCATTTCGGTAAATTCTTATTACCTAAATTTTTCATCATTTTCATATTTGATAGAATGAATGATTTTTTTCGTCTCCTCCCAAGACATTTCGCCTGTTGGAATAATTTTTTAATTTTCAAAAATTCTGTAGGTATGTAAGTCATTTTTTCCAATTTTTTTTTTTTTTTTTTTAGATTTTTGTAAATTTTTTGTATTTTTTTTTAATATAGATATATCATTTGAATAATTTTTGATTTTTTCCTGTTTTAAAGTACTTATTAGTCTGAACATGACACAAACTTTGATAATAACTACAGCTCTATCGAGCGCTGAATTAGAATACGTTGCTGTGAGTCTGGCGATAAAAGATAGGTTAACGTTTTTAAACCCATTTCACGGAAGATCGATCTTCCAATTCCAACATACTGTGTTTCAGCAGCAATAGGTATTGGTACAGCATCACCCAACGAATCTCGACGTACAAGGCACATCGATGTAAGCTATCATAATGTGAGATATGAAGTTCTACTGGAAACTTGCGGCTTTTCATGAGTTCAATCGAATGAACAAATTGCGGATTTATTCACAAAGTTTTGTCGAGACTCGAGAGTGTTTTATTAAAAATTGGAGAATGTGGGTAATTATTAAAAATAATAAAAAACAGGCGTTAACCATTTCCATCACTTTGGTTTTCCATCAACAACGAATGCTGCGTAACGTAAATTTTTCATCTCAATCAATTTTCAAATTCTCACGAGTAATTCGCTCCGTCCACCGAACGGTATAATCTTTACATCCAGCATAATGAAGCCATTCGAAGTTTGGCTTACAACGTTTCCAAAGTCTTAAAAAAAAAACTTCTCCGCGAGTTTCAAATCGTAACACTTTTACACGCTGTGAACCCAAACACAACCATTTAGTTTAATTGAACAAAATCAAATATTAAGTTTCTAGTAAATAAACACAATAACGAAAAGTTTACAAAACTAATACAAAACGCTGATTATTGCTCGGTGTTTTAATGATAACACCACGCGAAACACGATCTATAAATGCAATATGTGGTTGGTTATGGTTATGTTTTTATTAAATATTTTTTTGTTTCCTTTTCCTCCTCTGTACGGGTAATAATACCGCGTATCTGTTCTGATGTTTTCATTTACAGCATATATGAAATTTTACTAGCAGATCAAAAGGCAGATATGGCAATAAATGCCATCCAAGAAATGTATACTCCGAGTAGTACTATAAGTATAAGCGCAGGGTATACGCGAAACTCGGGACATGTAATTATTTTTACTTACCAAACATCACATATAAGAGAGGGTAATTAGCTGTAGATGAAATTCTAACTTGAAGTTTTCGCTTATGTACCTATTTTGATTCTTGATATCGTAGTGTATGTGTATTGTGTACCTTACCCCGTACCTACTACCTACTCATCTATCGTGCCGTGAAACGCGACATTTCCTCAAGGAAATTTTCCTAATCTTTAGAAGCAGATATTCATTTTCAAATACGTCAGATTCCCTTTTGCTGTTTTATTTATTACGAAATATTTTCCAGATGAATGAGAATTGCCCTCTTGCAGTTAAAAGTAGAAAATGCCCATGTTTTGGAATTTAATAAAGGCTGAATTTTACACGTGCCCAGTAATGACCATGTGTTCGAATTTCCGAATCAAATGGATTTAAATAGTACATAGGTATATGCGAGTTCAAAAACATGACGTGAATAAGGTTCCTTTTCACTTCCAACATAAGTAGATATACACCGAAATAAATATGAACACGGGTAATCATAGATGAATACGTCGAATGAAACATTCAAATCGAGTGACATTTAATATTTTATAAATCAGAAAAATAAAACAAAAAAATTTCCAAATTTTTTCAAAACTTTTTTTAAATAGAAATTTCAAGTTATCTTGTGGAGAAATAAATTTTTAAAATACTGTTCCACACGTGAATTATCCGCTCACGACAAGTAATGAGACCACAACTGTTCTTTTGTAAATAGCTTTCACTTTATTACCTTTGCTTGTCGCACCAATTGTACAAAAAACAGATTTGTAAAGCCAAGAAGGTGTGAAGAGACCTTCTGTTCGGTGGCTATCATATGGGGTTACCCCTTCACAGTGGTCAAGAACCAGTTGAATCCAAGCTGCAGAGATGTTATTGAGTTGGCCAAACCAGATGAAGGAATCACAACATCGGGAGAAAAACACAATAACGTTCTCTGGGACAAAAAGTATCTCGACACTATCTTGTAGGTCCTGCTTGAACCACGGGGACTCATTGAGGAACTTCCAGAGATTACTGAGCCAGAGTTTCAGTACTTTTGAAGAAACCAAAGAACATAAGTGCTCCTGGAAGCAATATGATTGACCATAAAACATTGAAGATCTTGCATCTAGAACATAGCAAAATCTTGCCATGCCTGCAGGCATCTGGAAAGTAGAATGGTAAGATCCCGTCACTTCCAGGAGCACTTCAGTGATTGGCTTTCTTGAAAGCCTGAAAGGTACAGAGACTTCCGCTTCTGTAATCGTGTTTCCCAAGCAAAATCTTACCATTCCTTCAGGCATCTGGAAAGTAGCATGGTATGATTCTGCCACTTCCAGGAGCACTTCTGTTCTTTGCTTTCTTCAAAAGTACAGAGACATCCGCTTCTGTAATCTGTTTCCCAAAACTTCCATGGAAGATTGAGAAACTGGTAATGCTGCAGAACCCAGAAAATATACTAAAGGATCCGACATTTTGTACAGCTCTCCATCACTATGTTCTCAATTGAAGATCTTTACTTCACTTCTTTGTTTTCTTCACTTTCCTCAAAAATACTGAAACTTCCACTTTTGTAATCTATTTCCCATTAAATAGTAACTTGGATCCTATTTATAGTAATTGTTACAACATTTCCGGACCATCGAGAGCCAAAACGAGGCCCTAGGCAAAAATTATTTTGGGCCCTCTTCCAAGTGAATTGTTGACCAAAAACAAGGATTTTTCCAAATCGAACTGAAAAAATTCAATTTGGGCCCCCTGGCAAAACTCTGGAGCCTGATACATATGGAAGTAGGTATGGTAACATAGATTCTATCAATTACCATACCAATTTCTTTCAGTGTACTTTCCACATTGGGCAAGCTGCTGGGACAAATCCTGAAAAGAAGATTGGAAGAACATATGAATTCCAGAAGCTGCCAGAAAAAACAATCAAATGGTTGTTAGCATGTCATATGCGACATCAAATGAGCATTCCACAATGTTAGCTAGAGTAACAATTGTTAACGAGCACATCAAGATAGGATTTCCATTGTACATTGCCATTGATAATCAACAGCTGTTTTCGACACAGAGATCAGTCATCCTAGGAGACATAGTCAGGAGTAAGGGCTGTCCTTAGGGGATGTCCCCATTGGTCAGTCTTGGAGCAACTGGTCTTCAGCAAATGGATTTGCTTTTTGGACCATACTGGTTAAAAACTCCTTCAGAAAACTAAAATTCAACTGCACGATGCGTCGAATCTGGAAAAAAAAATATCCAAATCAAATAAGTCAAGTGTTCCATCTAATTTTTTAACAAGTAACAAGAAACGTGTAAGTTGTTGTTTCCCAATTACACTTTTCAAAATACCTTACAGTCCTTACACACTTTGAGTAAACCTCAAAGTTCCCATATAAATTATAGGTACTTACTAACTTATTTTTTTTCAAATCGTCTGAAAAAATTTCTCAAAGGTATCGAGAAAACTTTTAGGAACTCGATGGCATGAATTTTTCTTTCAGTGCAAAAAACATGAGCAATAACGCGTTTTAGAATCTTTCACGAGTTGAAATGAAAATTTCTTTAATCAAAATGAGTTAATCAATGATTGTTCAAAAATGATGTGTACTGTGTAGTGATAAAATATGATGTGTACATTTTTCAAAAAATGTTTGCATTCAGAATCCATAAAAAAACATAAATGTCCATTATCACTTGACAAATAAATTGATTCGTGGTATTCTAAGAAGTTGGATAATATTATAGGCAGGTATTTTGTAATTAATCTTATTCATTTTGGTTCAAATAATCGTAATTGTGTCGCTGTTCGAGTATAAGCACCAGTCGCTATCTATCCAATTCTTGATTGAAAAGCTTCCATATAGGCTTAGCTAGGCTGGTCTTTTGAATACAAATATTTTTTGGAATTGATGGTGACTTGAGATACAATATTGGAAAAAATTCAATACCTACAGGTACATGAATCCGCACGTCAGTCACGCTTTGAGTTGATAATGTTCATAACTAGAAACTGTGGTGACGAAGAGATGATATACGTAGGACAAGGTACCCGAGGCAGTATTAGATATACCTCAATGTCCACGGATTCAATCATCACAAAAATTGACCATTTTATTATAAACGGGAAGAAGAACAAAAAACAAACAACCATCGAGATGAAGTGAAGAAAAAAATCCAATGGGCAGGTTGCACAGAGGTGAGGAGTGAAGATGAACAAATGATTCTTTTGAAGAAAGCGGAGGGTGCCTTTTGTTGGTTTTTATTATTATCGCGTCCGTTACGGTGGTTCCGAACATGGTACGTGACAAACGGTCTACGCGTCACAGTCAACTAAATTCAATCTCTAGATAGTCTTTCGGTTCCACCAAATTCAGCCGAGGAACCAATACCGACGAGCTTCATGGATGATAATGCATCCTCTTTTAGCTCGTTAAGTGCAGTTATTGAGCCGTGCACGACAAATTATTTTTTTCTGCTTTTCGGCTCCTTGATTGCTATGGCGTTGGGTCCTGCTCCTCGGGTACTAGGTAGGTTTTCTTATGTATGTGTATGGATGTGTAGTGTCGTTTCCTTATATTGTACTGCTTTTGCACATCGACGATTAAATATTTTCACACCGCAGGCCTCAGAGGGTCAACGGTATGGAGGAGATGCGCTTGTTAACGAGTAATCGTTCGATTAGCCATATTCGAGCGCTGACTACGCATAGATACTCGTGTAGGCGTGTCTGAGTAATTAATGCCATATATCAAGCTCGATAGAAAATTGATTGTATAGGGGAGTCGTTGAAGCTTGAACCGAAAGATTGTTGATATTCGATTCAGATACGTTTAATGAATTGCTCACTTGATTTTCTAAAGTAGCTATGGGATGTTGGTAAACATCACATTGTTAGGATTAAATATTTATACAAGATTCGACGGTTACAATGAAAAAATAAAATACTCGTACTACTTGAAAATTACCTCAAGCAATGAAAAAAAAATCTAGAAAAAATTACTTTCCATAAAAATGTATATCCAGGGCTTGAAAATAGAAACTATTGCCCTTTCTTATTTTTTTTTATTTGGAATTATTGTCAATTTTTGTCAATTTAATTTATTTGCTCAGAATTTTTTTTAAAAGTGAGAATAATCCAATAATACTTGACGCAATAATTTTTTTTTGAATCTATCAACTAGTAGGTAGGTATTTGTTTTTTCATTCTGTCTAAAAATAAAAGCTTCATTTTGAAAATTACAAAAAAGCTACATACACTCAAACAAAGAATTTAATCAAAATTCAGTGCATCGAATTCCTTATTGTTTCAAGTAAGTATTTGAAAAAATTAGAAAAATTGAGAATTTTTTTCTACTTTTCGAAAATTAAGGAGATATGTATTTTTTAAAGAAGAAATTGAATTTATTTAATCCAAAAAATTTCGAATTTCCTCATGCTTAGGTAGGTACTCATAAAAAAATTACCTGCAATATTTGTCCACAAAGAATTTTAGGGATATTTTTACATAAAAAAATACCTCTAAAATTTGTTAAGAAAGATTTTTTTCAGAAAAAGTGGGATTTTATTGATAGAGATATACCTATTTATCATTATTCATTTTTCAAAAAACGTAAGGTTTTATTAGACACAGAATTTCAGAAAAATCACAAAAACTCTACCAAAATCATTAAAAAAATTTAAGGTCAGTTGGGGTAACTGGGCCACGTTTTTACAACTCTTAAAAATCTTCATTCAAAAATGCCTCAGTAGTGAAGAATATCATCAAATCATCAAATAGGACATGTAGAGGAGTGTCATAGAGGTACGCTCACTTTGTTGATTTTGAGGGTGAAGCACATACCTGAGCTGAAGAACACCTCACTCTACAAAGAAAATGGTGCCCCAGTTACCCAGAAAAATGGGGTAACTGGGCCACCAAAATTTTTTTCCATTAAGGAAGAATTAAGATGTGTAATGCACTATCTCAATCATTTGAGAAAACAATCGGTTTTTTTTTGTCACAATAAATACTAAAAGGAAAAAAATTGTTTATTACTTAAATTCTTGGGGAAGAAAATGTAATTTTGGTGGGGGGGGGGGGGGATTTGAATTTTCTCGAGTGGATTTAATTTTTAATAGGAGAGATTTTTTTTCTCTCAAAATGATGCCCTCGATTTCTAAATTTTTTTCAAGGAAAGAGATCTCTAATCTTTAGAGTACAATAAATCCCAATCTTTTGAGAAAAAATTGTTATCTTTTTTTTGTGGCAATTAAAAGGGAAAAACTTGGAGTAAAAATTCTTGCTGGTTGCTAAAAAAATACTTATTTATTCTTTAAGTAAATTCTTGGGGATGAAAATTTATTATTTTTTTTGGAGGAATAAATTTTGAATTTTCTTGAGTTGAATAAAACATTTCGTTCTTTTTGAAAGAAATATTCAATTTTCTGCTTTATTTTTTTGAAATAAAATGTTTAAATTTTCTGAAAAAAATCTCAAAATTTTTTGGGGAAGAAATGTTTTTAATTTTTTAAAAGTAGGTAGGGAGTAGGTGCTAGGTATCTAAAGATCTCTTGATTTTTATGCAGAAAAACTTTCTCCTTTTTATTCCTTTTTTTTAGAACAAAATCGTATACTTTTGAAGAAAATTTTTTTCATTTTTTGTTCTTAATTTTTTGGAGAAAAAATCTTTCAATTTTTTTAAAATCATAATTTTTGTTTTGTTTTGTATTGAGGAATAAATGTTTTATTTCAGAGAAAAAATCTCTAGTTTTGGTCTCGACCGAAGGAATGTTTTTCAAAGAATAGGATTTTTTAAAACTAGGTATTTTATTGAGATTGAGATTAATTATAAAAATTTTCCAAGAATGAGAGATTAAATTTTAAATAGGAGAGATTTTTTCTGCAAAAAAAAAATATTGACAATTTATTTCTCTTAAAATGAGCGATTTCGTGCTAAAAAATAACCTCTTGACTTTTTTGAAAAAAAAAAAATCTTCAACAATATTTCAATAAAATATACATTCCAAGTTTTTTGAAAGAAAATTTTATTTTTATGAAAATTAATTTTTTTTTTTTTTTTTTTTTTTGAGAAGTCGTCTTTTAATTTCTAAACTTTTTTTCAAGGAAAAAGGTCATTAATTTTTGAGAATTGTTTTTATTTCACACTTTTGGTATCTTTTTCAGAAATGCGCAATGGCACACATTGCGTTGGGTCCGGGATATGTTAAGTCAGAATTGAACATCATCGACGCAATAACGCAATCCTGGGATACGCAAAGTCCACACCGCTCGTTTGAACCAAAAAAGTGAAAAAGAAATCGAAGAATTACTCTCCGAATGGAAGAGAATTGTGCTTAAAAAATAAAAAATGAAGTAGCCTAATGCTGAACACAGCTGAAGAGCTAAATTAGGATGATAGATTATATTGTAATTTTCTCAAGTTCTATGGACTACGAATGAATGAATCCATTCGAAAATTATTATTGAACCCATTTTTGACGGGTTCAGTGCTTTTTTGTGAGATTTTTGAGTAAAAAAGAAAAAAATTCCTCAAAATGGGAATTCCCAGTTTTGAAAAGTTGGGAACAGGAACGAAAAAATCGGGAATTTTCCCGCGGGAATTGGGAATGGAAATCGGGATCCATCACTGAAACCTTGTAATAAACTTGGTATGAATCTTGTATAAATGTTGTATAAACCATAAACTTTGTGGGATTAGGAAGAAAATGGCCCAGATACCCCGGTGGCCCAGTTACCCCAACTGACCTTACTAAAATTTTCAATACTCAATAGGTAAATTTTTTACGAAATTTCAGTATTTTTTATACAAAATTTCAGATAATCTTTTACAAAATTTTTGGTGCAGACACAGATAGCACCATAAAACTTGAAAAAAAATTATGTAACCAAATTTTTTTCAAATTTAAATAAAAAATACAAAATTTTAGAAAACAATTCCAAAATCTTGGAGAGGAGAAAATTTTCGTAGAATGTTCCGCAAATTATTGGAAAACTTTTCCCAAAGTGTTAGAATAATTTTTTTTTAAATTTCATTGATTTTTTTTCAAAGAATTCTTTTTATAAAAACTACAGCAATTTTTTTCAAATTTTGGAAGAATTTTTCACAAATCTAAGAAAATTTTACACAATTTTAGAGGATCATCTCAATTCAGAGACACTGTAACATTTTTAAGAAATTCTCAAACCATTATAGAATGTTCTAAACGTCAGACGATTCTAATAATATTTTAATGAATTTTTCATTTGAACTTTTACGAAATCGCAAACATTTTCTTTCACAAAATTTTCATAAAAATTCAGAGAATTATTATAAAATTTCAGAAAAATCACGCAATTATCTGAGAAGTCTCCAAAAGTTTGTGGAAAATTTTTCTCAAATTTTCAGAGCAATTTGGTAAAATTTTTGATTAATTTTTCACGAAAATTTCAAGTAATTTCACAAAACTGGAAAATTATCAATTATTTTAAAATTTTTAAAAAATAACAAAATTTTTAGAGAAATCTCAAAAAAAAATTATAGAATAGTTCCTCCAAAATGTAATAAAAATTTTGATGATATTATCATAAAATGATTTTTTATAAAACTACATAGAATTTTCACGAAATCACAGAATTTTTTTTATTTGTACAAAACTTCAGAGTCTTAAAAATTTGTGAAATAATTTCAGAAAACCCACAAAAATTACACAAAATTTATTGCAGAATATTTTCCCAAAATGTGAAAGAAATTGAATGAAATTTTCAATGAGTTTTTCATGAAACTTTTTTGATTTTCTTCACAAAGTGTTCAGAGAATTTTTCACCAAGTGAAATAATTTTACAACCCTGGAGAGCATTATCATAAAATTTCAGAAAAATCACAAAAATACAACATAATTATCAGAAAATATCGCAAAAATTTACTAAAATTTTCAATACTTAAAAGGTAAATTTTTTTACGAAATTTCAGTATTTTTTTACACAAAAATTTTAGAAAATCGTTCCCACAATTTTTGGTACAGACAAAGAAAACATCATAAAACTTGGAAAAAAATTATGTAACTGAATTTTTTTCAAATTTGAAAAAAATACAAAATTATAGAAAACAATTCAAAAATTTTGGAGAAGAGAAAATTTTCGTAGAATTTTCCACAAAATTATTGGAATTTTTTTTGCAGAATGTTGTAAATTAAAAAAAAAAATTATTGAATTTTTTTCAAAACTAACTTTAGTTGAAAATTCAATATGGAGAAATAGGAGATTTAGAAATTTTTTTATACGCTAGATTTTCGAATTTAAAAAAAATACATGTTTCAACTTTAATCGACTGATTATATATGTATCATACCAATTACAAACCATAGAATTGAATTTTTAAATCCCATTTTCAAAATTTCATCTCAAAATTGACCATTTTTGTAAAAAACTGATGTATCAATGGAATATTTTCTCCATTTTCAAAAATTCGCCAAAAATCGAAAAATCAACTTCGATGGCTCAAAATTTGGTTCTAAGGTCTGGGTGACATGCTCTTTCAGTGAGCCAAATTTTAGCTCGATCGTGGTAGACGTGACAAGGCTCCCTTGTGAAGAAAAGAAATGCCCATCTGGTCACATTTCACAGCCTTCACAGATTCCAACCCTCTGGCAAGAAATTACTCGAAAACGTCAAAAATTACGTTTACATTGGTAAAATTATCAAGAAAAAGAAGGCCCACACTAGATAATAAATTATACGTACGGATGTGAACTTGTATTTGTTGGAGTTTTATTAGGGCATTTTATTGTTTATGGTTATAGCTGCTTTTCTTTTTTGACTAAGGGTCGTAAAATTTTCACTAGCAAAATTCAAAAAAGATTTCCAGTTGAAAAGAAACATTTAGCCTAAAACAAAACGTAAAAAAAAGAAGCAGGAAGATATATTGCGGGAGGGGTATCGGAGTATTTTTCATTTTAAGTACGACTCGGCGACGAAGAAAACCGGAAGGAGAGATTTCCTGTTTGCAAAAAGCTTTGCTTAGAAGGATTCCCATTTGCACATCCCACCGGTGTACTTGATCAGCTGTTAAATTTGTATCTTGGCAGTTTTAATAGCGAACGGTAATAGGAAATTAAATAAATTACGTTTGCGCAAAATCTTGGATCTCAAAGCATTTTTGAAATTGGCCCAGTGCCCATAATTTGTGTCACCGGCGGACGATTGGAAAATTTGTCCAAGTTTATATCCGGAATTGAGTAAATGGTGTGATTTAATCGGCGTTGCGATTTCGCATCTTGGTCCGATATAGTTACTCGTATAATTTCAACTTATAAGGTGTGTAAAACCAAAGGTAAGCGGGAAACGAACACCGGAACGTACCGGTGTTTTTCCTCGACCCGTTGTCTCGTTTTCGCTCATTAATTTTCATTTTACTTTTACCATCGTCCGAAAACTAGGTATCTATCGAATGCATGAAATATACACGTAAACGTTCGAAAGTGAAAACAAGCTATTTCCATTACTTATGTTTTCACATGGATGGATAACGCGGTTTGTGTTTATACGATCAAATAGCGTCGCCGAATACGATCGAGGTGTCCATTAATTGACCAAGTATAGATGGCATGAGCTACTCAACTATAAAAAAATACGAGTATATGTACAATGTACATGAGTGTTGAGCGTACGATGAACTCGATATCGACGATTTTTAATTATTTAACTGCGAACAAGTGTAAGTTTAGTGGTAGGTAGTCTAGGTATACTAAGTACATCTGCATAATTATGCATACCAGCTTCCTACTACCAGAGTCCAGAGGTGCCCAGAGACATGTTGCAGTGTTGCAACCGCAACAGAGGGCCCTCTTGATATATGTAAGGGCCCTAAACCAAGTTAGGGCCCCAAATTTTATCATTTCAAAATACACTTGAATGAAAATTAATGGGCAAAAGGATCCATTCAAAGCAATTATTTCAATGAAAGAGCTAATTTTTTTCAGGATAAAATATGTATTTTATTTTTTAGGAGAAAAATAGCTTGCATTATAAAAAAATTCCCCAATTTTTAGACATTTTTTTTTTAGAGTAATAATATATTTTTTTTTGAAGAAAGTAAGTATTTCTTTCTCGATTTTTTTTTTTTTTTTTTTTTTTTAATAACAAAGGAATCTTTCAATTTTTTTAAATGAATAATATTTTCAATTTTTTTTAAATTCTCAATTTTTAATACCTACTTGACTAAAAAAAAAACATTTCTTTTTTGGTGAGAGAGATTTTCCAATTTTACTGAAGTATAAGCTTTCCTCTTTCTTTTTCTTTTTTTTTTTTGGAATGAGAAACCTTTCAATTATTTGAAATACTTACAAAAAATTCTCGCTTTGTTTTTTGAATACTCGCATGTAGGTAAAGCAATTCTCAGTCGTTTTTTTTTTTTTGGTTATACCTACTTTTTCAATTTTGTCGAAAAAAAAATCTCAACTCTAGTGGAAATAAAATAATTATCTCAATTTTTGGAAAAAATTTCTCATTTTTTTAGAAATAAAAATAAAAATTTCACAATTTTTCCAATGATTTTTTTTTTGTTTCTCAAGCAAAAAATCTCAATTTTTTGGAATAAGAAATCTTTACATTTTTTTGGGATTACAGAATATTCGTATTATTATTTTTTTTTTAATTTCTCGTGTTTTTTGAAATTAACTTAGGTACCTTTTTTATTGTATTTATTTATTTATTTATTAAGTATGTTTTGCAAATTTTAAGGTTTTAAATACGTTTTAACCAGTTTTTAAAGTAGTTTTAATACGTATTAACCATTTTAAAAGTATTTAAAAAAAAATTTCCCATAGTTATTCGTTCGAGAAGAAAGAGCAGTAATTCAAAGTAAGAAGACACATTTAATTATGTTTAAGTATACCTGTTTGTTCATTTGTTTTTTTTTGAATAACAAATATTTTTCATTTCTTTAAGCAGAAAATCTCGATTTTTTTTTCGTAAAATCTTTCAATTTTTTAGGATTAAAGAATGTTTACCTATATTTATTATAGATAATTGTTTTTTTTTTTAATTTCTCGTGTTTTTTAATTTTTTCAAACTGAGACATCAATCTTGAAATTATAAACACCCCCCCCCCCAAAAAAAACAAAAAAAAACATAATTAATTGACAAATTGTAATTCATTTTGTAATAAGTAGACACTTAGACAGGTAAAACAATTTTTTAATTTTTGAAATTTCTTATGAAATTTTTTGCATTGCCCCATGAAATTTATTATTTTTTGGAAGAAGTAATTATCTATTTTCAATTATTTTAATTTTAATTTTTGTTTTGAATAAAATAAAATTATTTGTTTTAAATTATTGTGAATTTTTCTTCTTGAAATTTTTTGCACAATGAAGTTTCCTATTTTTTGGAAGAAAAAATATTTTTCATTTTTTTCTAGGTCTATTAATATTAGGTATTAATTTCCAATTTTTTTTTTTTTTTTTTTTGTTTTAAATACAAAATTTAGTTTTTTTATGAAAAAAATTTCTCAATTTTTCAGGTATGGTATGAAAGGATTTCTACAAAAGAAACGTTTTCAAGATTTGTTCTTTAAGAGAAATTGCCACAAAGTAATTTTTTAGAAGAAAAATCGTCGATTTTAAAAGGTACGTATGCTCATTCAAAAAAAATTATTTTTAAATTTACTCCGCTACAACGTCATCAAATTTTTTTTGGTTTTTTGCATTCGTGTTTGTAAAATAACTATAAATTTAGTTGGAAACATTCTCAGATAATTATAAAAAAAATTTTTAAAAAAATTAAATTTTTTTTATAAGGTAAATTAAAACTACTAGGTAAGTAGTACTTACTCTACTTACCTACTTATTTTTAGCTATTTCTACATAGTTCTGTTTTTAGTCCAAAAAAATCAAAAATTTGTTCTAAAGTTTTTTTAAATGAAAATTTTTCTCTTCAATAATTGAAAGACTTCATTCAAAAAATTAAAAAAAAATTATTCAAAGTATTTGTCATTTAAAAAAAAAAAGGAAAAAAAAATCGTTCTATTCCAAAACACTCTAGAAATTTTTTCTAAAAAAAAATGAAAAATACATAAATACGTTTACTCCAGAAAAATTGAGAAATCTCTTCCGCCCAAATAATGGTTCTCGTTTTAATTGAAAAATAATTCTACTCCTAAAAAATGAGAAATTACATCCCACAAGAAACAAAAAAAAAAAATTGGAAGATTTTTTGCTAAAAAAAAAAAAAATGAAAAAATGAAAGATTTTTTTTTTTTTTTTTTTTGAATAACGCCATGTACAGCCATTGGCTAGAGGAGTATATGAACTTTTAGGATTAGATCCGATTAGAGGATAAAGAAAAAAATTCTTAGTTTTCCAGGCGTTATACATAATATACCTATTAATGTATTTCTCAGAAAGAGGATTTTCAAATGTGCTTTTTTGGATTTTTAAAAGAATTTTTCCTGTAAATTTTTTTATAAAATGATTTTATAAAAAAAAAAAAAGTTTTAAGAGTTGCTACCTTGTAAAAAAAATTACGGTGCCCATGCTCCAAGGACTTCAAGCTACAACTTTTGTTTGAAAATTTTTTCATTAGCCCCTTCCTTCCTCACTCCTCTAATTTTCAATTAGTATTTTTGGAGTGTTATGCAAAATTGGTGGGGAGGGGGGAACAAACTGAAAGAAACGAAAGAAAAATTGTACAGTAAACGCTTCAATTTGGATTAATCCAAAATTAATAAGAAGTACACAAATGTAAGTGATAAAAAAAATTCTGGATTTTTTAAGGCCTTTAAAAAAATGGGAACAAGTTTCTTCTTATTTTATTTAAAGTGAAAAAGAATTCAATTTTTCAAAATGAAAAAATTTGTTATTTTTTAGAATAAAAAAATTTGTTATTTTTTAGAATAAAAAAAATTGAATATTTTTTGTAATTTATTAGGACCCTTTTTAACATTTTTCAATTTTTTTCAATTTTTTAGAAAAATTTTTTTTCTAAATTCTCTAGAATAATTTTTTTTTCCAATTTTTTAGAATAAAATAAAATTTCCAAATTTTTCAAGATGAAAAAAATTCTAATCATTATGGAATACTTGAAATGTTTTAAAAAATTTCTTGAACTGAAAATTGTTCAATTTTTTTTTTTTTTTTTTTTTTTTGAAATAGGTAGCCTAAGTAATTTCTCATTTTTAGCTGATTTGTTTGAAATACCTAACAATTTTTCAGTATTTGTTTGAAATAAAAAAATATTTCTCAAATTTTTTAGGAAAAAAATCTCCGAATTGTCATCACATACCCCCTGCAATCTTCACGTACCCCTGAAGGGTACATGTAATGTAAATATATCCTCATTTGAGAAACACTGTAATAACCGGTCCCTCCTCACGAAAAAAAAGAAAAAGTTTCAAATTCTTGCACACTTATTGATCAACACGCCGGCTCATTTGTTACCTCCGCTGTCACAGCAATTAACAAAAAAAAAAGGGGGGGGGGGAAACAAGGGTAAGAGCCATAGAAAAATTCCATAAAGAATTAATTATTTCGCAACAATGCCGAAAAAAAAGTTATTAAAATATGACGCATGTTGACTCCGGCTTCGTCGCCATTCTATTAAAAATATCATTTCACGTGCTGAGGGTGCGACGCAGTATGCCTAAATGGGTTCTGTGGAGGAATATTTTAAAATCAACAACCATCATGACCCTTCGTATTTGCCATGCTAGGCGAACGGAATGGATTATTCATTGTTTTGTTACACGGGTAAACACGATATTAAATGAAATGATTTACGGGACGAATATCGAAAACCGTGTCCTCGTTCGAGTTGCATTTCATTTTCATTTCATATAATACGAACGCCAAAACTCCGAAGTCGAAGTTGGAGTCGACGTCGAGCTCGAGTTTCATGTGGAAATTTAATTTGTTTGCCGCAAAAACTTCGACGTCGTTTAAGTTGTATAGAAGATGTCGTATATAGGAATCAAATATTCCGCCAGAAATTGTTAAATCAATAAACCTGTGTACTGTGCATCGCGTATACTGTTTCCCAACCCAAGGAATAAGTTTAAACAGCCTAAATATCTTCATTTGTAAATATCAAAACGTGAAATGAAGCGAACTTCTTCGATTTGGCGTTTTCTGCCTATTTAACTCGTTGTTCGACCACATTTCCTTTGGGATCTTTACCATACGTTGTGCAAACAGAACCACGTGTTTATTTGAAAAATAGCTCGGTCGCGTTTCAAAGTAAGTACGACTACGAAAATAAATGTTATTTGTTTTAATATATTTCAAATGTAAAATATAACACGAGCGACGAATAACTGCACAGTCGTCGAATTAGTTTTTTTTATTTTCCTCTTACTTCGTATTTTCACCATATATTCACGATAGATGCTACGATGCGGTAAACGATTTCAAACCGCTTCGAGCATTTATATTTTTATATAGGTACTCGAAGAAGAATTCAATTTAGCAAAATATGTGCCGAAAAAGAATAACTCGAGTGAGCTGAGTTATTGTTCTAAGGTGTGTTGTCAACAGTCGCTTTGCCTGTGGTTCGACTCCGCTCGCTATACTTCGGTCGTGTTTCAGGTGAGGGTTGCCTAGTTCCACTTTCCAACGAATGTTGGTTTATTCACGAAAATGGAATAATGGTGATTCAGCTTTGATGAAATGAGGGGCTGAATTTTCGGCAAAGAGAAAAATGAGTATTTTAGCAAGTTTAAATTTTTTGAAAAATTTTCAAGCTGGAAACTATCAAAATTTTTTATAGGTAATTTTATCCAATTAGGTAATAAATATTATTTCAGACTTTAGGTAGAGAAAGAATCGATTCTTCCAAATTAAACTGTTTTTTTGGCAATAAGACGTGGTAACAGCGACGGCGAGAGGGGCAGGAGTGCAAAAGTGGCACTTACATCGGGCCCAAAATTTTCCCCAGGGCTCTACCAAGAGATTTTTATATTACTTTTTCTGAAAAAAAAAATCTCCAAAAAATAATAGTTCGACTCCACAAATTCAAATTGAGGCCAAAATTTTATATTTTTTTCTCTAAAAGTAAAAGGTTCCTTTATTTGAAAAAAACAAACAAACAAACAGATTTTTTCGTATAAAAATTAAGAGATTTTCACTCCAAACCCATTTTTTAAATTAGGTATAAGTCTTTGAAAAATTATTAAGGAGTTTTTTCCAATTCAAAAAAACCCCCCTCAAAATTCTTATTTTTTTTAAAAAAGAAACTCATGACCAAAAATCATGCTTTTTTTCTCCAAAAGTAAAAATAATTTTTACAAAAAAAAAAAAAAAAAAAAAAAAAAAACAGAATTTTTTGCGATTTGTAATCCAAAACAATTTTTTTTTAAATTGTTTATCCTTCAAAAAATTGTTACCTACCTAATTGTTTTCTCTAAAAATAAATAATATAATTTAAAAAATTTACGGGTTTTTCCCTCGCAAAATTGAAAGATATCATTTGATTTTTTTTAAGTGGATAAGACGAAAAATAAATTGTTTTTTCTACAATTAATAGGTACAAAAAGTTGAAAAATTAATGAATTTTTTCATCAAAAAAATAAGAGATTTTTTAATCCAGAAAACACGAATAACAACAAAAACAACTCAAGATTCTTATTTATTTTCAAAAAAAATTATGACCAAATATCATGTTTTTTTTCAAAAAAAAATTTCATCTCAAAAAAAAAAAAAAAAAAAAAAAAGGTAGGTAGTAGGTAATATTTTCTGAGTAAAAATCATGAGATTTCATACTTCAAAAAATTTAAAGATTTTTTTTTCTTCAAAGAAATAAGAGAAATTTATTCATTTTAAAAAACTGAAAATTTTTTACTCTAAAAAAAATGTATGAATTTTTTCCCAAGTAATGTGAGATTTTTTTTCTTCAATAATGTTGAGAGATCCCCCCCCCCCCCCCTCTGCCACCAAAAATAATTTAAAGTTAGAAAAAATTTCTCTCATAAAACCTAACAAAATTCTGCATAAACTCCCAAAAAATAAAAGATTCTTTTTTTTCAAAGAAAATTAGGAACAAAAATTGTGTTTTTTTTTCTCTAAAAGTGAACTTTTTTTTAAAACAATAAAACAAAAAACAAACCAACGAAGTAAGAGTCGATAGATTTTTACTTTAAAAAAAAAATGAATTCCTTTACTCCATAAAATGTATGTAGAGATCCCCTCCACAAAAAAAATAAATAAATAAGCGAGATTTTATTCTACAAAAAAATTACCTAAGAGTTTTTTTTTGCTTCAAAAATTTGAAAAATATTTTCCCTTTAAGAAAACTTTACAATTATTCACTTCACAGCTGCAGCAACTCAACCAAAACTCTGAAATAAACGAATCGTTAAAAACTAGAAAAATAATTTTGAAAAACAATATTTGTACCTATTATTGTACAACGTATGCACATGATAATAAACGTATTACTTATATCTTTATAAAATATTGTAAAATGTATGAGTAAAATAAAAAACACATAAGTCTAAACGATAGAAGAAAATAAAGAAATGTGTGCAAGTATGTGTATTTTTAACAATGTTAACAGATTTAAAAAATTCGATTTCCGAGAACTTTTTGAATGTTTTGTTCATTTGAATCTATCGAAATTATACGAGTTTGAAAAATTATGCATTAGCGTAAATTTTTTACAAATTAAAATTTTTTTAAATTTCAATTTTTAACAATTTTTTGAAAATTTTCTGAATTTTGAAAATCAATTGAATTTGGAGAAATTTTTAAAGTACTGGTTTGTGTATAGACTTCAACGTACATTATTTTTTCTTTACAACAATTCTAATTACTTTGAACTTTTTTTCCAGGAAGGTATCTACGACTGAAAGAAATTAAAATATAGTATAAAACAAAATTTGAGAAATGACATATTTGTGCAGTTGTTTTTTTCCAAATGAGGTTTGAAAAGCAATAACGTATTACTTTGTGTAGATTTTTAGGTGTAAAAATTGTTAAAAACTCGACTTTAAATTAGAATGAGAGCAATTTGAGAAATAATATAGGGTAATTTTTTTAATCAGATAAAAACTATTAAATTAAAAAAAAAAAATTTGTGCCTTTAAAATTTATTAATTCAGCAACGAATGATGAAAGGGTGAAACACTATATTACAAATAAACGTATCTTATCATCTATCTAGATATCTGTTTGAGTGGATTTCGATGCAAGAAAAGTTTTCAATTATCCACTCCCAAGTTTTTTGAGAATTCGATTTAAAAATTTTGTACTTTTTCAAGATATTTAAAAATTAACAATATTTCAGGACTTTTTTATCAGGTGAGAATCATCAAAAAAGTCGGAACTATTATTCATTTTTTAAAATTCGACTTATATTTTTTAGGAGAAATTTTACACATTTTGAATCTTACAAACTGAAAGAAATTGGAAATTTTCCCTTTTGAAAAATGATACAAATGTGTAAGCATATATTATGTATTCTTGACAAGTTCAAAATTCTTCCGAAGTTCGGCTATTTACTAAGAAATTTTTCATATTCGGTAAGTAGGTAATTATTCAAATTTTTTTTGAATATAAAAAAAAAACTTTTTTCAATTTTTTAGAATAATTTTATTTTTATTTTTTTGGAATGAAAATAATTTACATTTTTTGGGAATGAAGTAATTTTCAATTTTTTAACGTTTTTCAATAATTATATTCAAAATTGGTGTTTCAATCCTGGCAATTAAAAGCTTTTTTCATACTCAATCTTGAATAAAATTTTCAAAATATTCATTGGTTTTGGGTTTCAACTTTCAACTGATAAAGTTCCAGCACCCTTCTATACAATCATTCAACCCACCAAATAACAAGAAGTTCAAAAGAAAACACAAAGAAAGAAAAAAAAATCGCTGTAACCAAATTACGAATAATTTTCAAACAAAATAATAACAAAAGCAGCAACGACGAATTCAACTAGTTGCGAACACACCAACTGCATGTTGTATTGCGCTGTTTATTTTGGGCCGATACAATTTCGGGGGGATGGACTCTGTGAGGATTGATTAGAGATCTCAATAACAGCATTATGCTAATGTGCGAACAAAAAACCGCCATCGCCAAAGAAGAAAGGGTGCATCGAAGGAATGGAAATTATTCATAGCTGAATTAAACATCGTCGGCTCCCTGTTGAAAGTTACCCTTTTAAGTTCATTACACGAGAGAAAGAGAAGATAACGCGATATAGTATCGTTAAAAATGAAAATAAAAAAATAAAAATCTCGCGACTTAAAAGAGTAAATCGAAATATAGACTATATATCTTCGTTGAATCACCCTTTCGTTGTGGTACAGGAAATCGATGTAGACATATGAAAAAAATGCCATTGTCGTGTAAGTATAACGTACGTATATTCGAGGAAGAAAAGATTGAGGAATTGCGACACGGCCATAAAAATATACAGGGTGTCCCAACGACGTTTCCAGACCCCGGACAAGAAGAAAGATAAGTATTAGTGTTTAACAAGGTTTTATGTTATACATATGCGTCAAATTGTCCTAGGAGGAAGTTGAGGTTCAAGATACATTCAGAATAAAAATTCAAAGAATACTATTTTGTGAGAAATTTAACCCTTTTGGACCCAAGGCTGAACTAGCCCAGATTGAAGCATCATCTTTTAATATCCATATAATAGGTATAAAATATTCTAAAGGCTCCTTAATTTTTTCAGTCCACTACCCTCAATACCCATACCGAAAATCCAGTTTCATAAAAATTTATGAAAATGCATTATCAACTAAACTAGATGGTTTTGGAAATTGAAAATTTATTAGAGGGGGAAAATTAATTTTTAAATTAAGGTAATTTAAAGAAAAATTAATTCCCACCAAGTAGGTATAAGAAATGCCCAGTCAAAAACATGAAAAATCAAATGTAAAAAAATTAGAGCACGGGTTTAAAAATCCAATTATTGAATGACATGAAATGTTTTTCAATTTTGGGTATTTTTGGAAAAACAAAAAAATGGTGTCGAAAATCCATTGAAAAATTGAAAGTTTTTGACAAATGAATATGTTATAAAACTTTTTCCAAGGCCCCAATCGAAAAAATTTTCAAACAAAAGTTGTGTATTTTGATCTCAGGAACAATTTTGGTTGCTACAAAAATTTTCATGGGATCACTCCTTCCCTTACATTTTTGTAAAAAGGGTAATACCCTATACTACAATAAACCATTAATTCATTCATTCATTCATTATTTCATTATTTACTTTTTTTTTTTTTGAGTAAAAGAGTTCTGAACATATTTTTATACGACTTTTATTTCACTCTTTTAGTAGTACAATTTTTTTTTCAAATGAATTTATATCGAAAGCACATCTCGATTTTTTTCCAAAACTTTGGAATTAATAGGTACCTATTTTTTTAAAATTTTAAAATTGTTTTGTTCAAGAAAACCCTTGATTTTCTGAGAATTTATTTATTTCATTTTTTTAAAACAAAAAAGATCTTAACAATGTTTTTACCAATTTTAAATTTTCGAAGTTTTCCATATCAATTTTGAAATTGTGAAATTTTAAAAATCGGACCGATTTTAAAAATTTTTAGCAAAGGCGTAAAATCTTTTAAATTCAAGTAGGTAAATAAATATTCAAAGTTTCGGATTTTTAAAAATCATGTAAAAATCAAATTTTTGAAAATTTATGTAGAACTTGAGTTTTTTTTATATAAAATGTTCACTTATTTGGAATATTTTGTTTACAATTTTTCATCCAAACAAACTCAATTTTTAAAGAAAATATATTCAAAAAGCACTTCAAGGGAGATCTTTTTTTATTAAAAAGTTTTTTAACTAAAATAATTTGTGATTTTCTTGTTTATTAGTTATAATATTTCCCCCCAAAAATGTTGTTTGAAGAAAGCAGTTTTTTCAATTTTCAATTTTTTGAAAGCAAATTCTCAATTTATGAGAAAATTTATTTAAAAAATAATCGGAGTTTTTTTTATTATTTTTTTTTATTTTATTAATATACCTATTAGGTATCATTTTCAATTAATGTTTTTACAACTAATTTTTCCATCAATTTTATTTCGATCATATTGAATCTTTCAATTTAAAATTTTAATTTTTTTTTATTATTTCAAAGTTATTCAATTAAATCCTTGATTGATATTTTCCTTTTTATCCTGCAAAAAATATTTTGTGACTAAAAAATTTTTTTAAATATTTTTTTGGAATTACCATCATTTTTAACATAGTACATATGCTTTTACGATGACCAAAATGGGGAAAAAGACACCAAAATTCGAGACCAAAATCCGACAGGAAAATCCGACAGTTGGGTTAGGTTAGGTTAGGTTAGGTTAGGATACATTAGGTTAGGTTTGGATGCCATAAAAAAACAGAAAATTTTCAATAAATTCTATTTTTTAGACATTATGTCAGACATTTTGAAACTTGTAATTTTTTTGAAATTTTAGGACTTTTAGACATTTTTCTAGACATTTTGTCAGACATTCTGAAACTTAGAAATTTTTTTATAAAGATGACTTTCTGACATTTTGTTAGACATTTTAAAACTTTTATTTAATTAAGTATTTTAGAAATTTTAAAATAAATTTTATGACTTTTAGACATTTTGTCAGACATTCTAAAACTTAGAAATTTTTAAAAATTTTTACGACTTTTAGGCTTTTTATCAGACATTCTTAAACTTGAGACATTTTGTCAGACATCCTGAAACTTGGAAATTTTTTTAAAAAGATGACTTTCAGACATTTTGTCAAATATTTTGAAACTTGGAAATTTTTTTTTTATTATTATACTTTTTAGACTTTTAAATTTCCGTGGAAATTAATATTCGTGACCGTAGTGTGGAAATAGAGCCAACTAGGAGTGGTCCAGGGGGGGGGGGGGCAAAGCCCCCCTGGTGAGCCGCGAAGCGCCGAGTTTTTCTTTTACTCAAGGACTTATTTTCCCGAAAAAAGTTTTAGATTATTATTATTGTTTTACAAATGTTTTACTTAATTCATGCAAAATATTGCAATTTTTTTTCAAAAATTTTATTAAGAAGTTATTTATTTAAATTTTTTAATTCTTTTCTGACCAAAAACAGTTTTAAATGTATATTTTTTCCACCACTTTTATTTCACTCACCCAAAATTTTTTCATTTGTAATTATTTATTTAAAAAATTTTTATTTAGGTATACCTAGTTACTTTTTATGGCCATAGCTTCTCAAAATATTTCAAAATTCGTTTTCAAGCGAATAACTCAATTTGTGATAAAATTAATTTCAAAAGCATTTCTTGAGTTTATTTGTCCTTTTTTTTGTGTTTTTGCCATACTTACCAACATTTTTCTTTTACTCAAAGATTTATTTTCAAAAAAAAAAAAAAAAAAAAAAAAGATTTTGGGATACATACATTTTTTATCAATTTTTCTTCACTCATGAGTACAAAAATTTTTCATGTTTTTTGCAAACAAATTTCTAATGCATTTCAAAAAAAAAAACAACGACGACAACGACAAGAGCATACTTTTTCAAGTTTTGGACAAAAAATGGAATTGTCTGAAGGCCTACGTGGGGTTTTTTGGAACGAAAAAACAGTGTCGAAAAACCATTGAAAAATTGAAAGTTTTTGAAAAATAAATATGTTATAAAAAAAATTCTCAAGGCCCCAATCGAATAAATTTCCAAACAAAAGTTATGTATTTTGATCTCAGGAACAATTTTGGTCATTACAAAAATTTTGACTGGATCACTCCTTTCTCCTTTTTTTTCTCGCATTATACGTATGGAAATTACATGGAATTTGGAAAATCACGTACGTATAACGCAAAATTATTATTCATGAACAATTGAAGACGTATATTTTGAAAAAAAGGGCTCATCTCCCTATCCAAAAATCTTGGGCTAGTTCGGCCTCGGATCCGAAAAGGGTTAAAGATGATGAAAAATTACTTTTTCAAAAAAAAAGTTGACATCGACATCAAGTTTAATGATTAATGAATTGACTCAAAATAAGTAGGTAAGTTATTTATTTTTTAGGATACTTACTTTAAAAAAAAATTCGATCACTAATTTTTTTAAACAAAATTTGAAATTTGAAATTATTCATATTATTATTATTTTGAAAAAGTATTTACTCAATTTCAAATGTAAAACTTCTGCTCCCCCCCCCCCTCAAAAAAATACATCGAATTATTGTTATAGGAAAAAGGAAGAAAAATGTTTGTTTGAAAATTTTCTCTCTGTCGATGATATTATTACTGAAATAATTGAAAATTCGTGCAAAAATTTTAATCCAAGTATTTTTTTAAAATTTTTCTCCAAAACGATTTCTTTGAAGAAAATTTTATTTCAAATTATGTCACTAGAACACATCACGAAAAAAACCACGCCACTGTAACTTCCCCCTTGTAAGACACACCAATCTGCTGGTTCTGGATCGCGAGACGGTCTTTGGGACACCCTGTACATCGTTTCGTTTGTTTTACCCACATTACACCACGTATACGAGTATAATTTTGTAGTATACACATCGGATGAATAAATTTAATCAAGTCTCGGCGAAACGAGCATACTACTCCGTGTGCTGAAAAATAGAAAAATAATTTCGTATAGTTTTTGGTCAATTTAACGTTTCAGCGTAGAATTGGTGTTTTTCTTTGTTTTCATTTTGTAAGCCCTCGTGTATTGTTACATCTTCAATTCGATAATAGAATGTAAATGAAGGAAAAAAGAAATTCATCCTCAAGGCGATATACAAGCGACCCCTTATATATACTAAAAAAAGAAGAAAAAAAACCAAACACACACAAACCGAATGATGCAAAATCGATTTGGCGATGACGATGACGCAAAGCAAAAAGTTACATCATCTTATTGTCTACAGGCGTATACGAGGCAATGGGAAACAACCTCACAGCAAGGCCCATTTCAATTGCTTTCTTGTATCATTGAAACGACTAACGCCGGCAAATCGACTCTGGTAATTTTATTTTATTCAATTTTCTTTATCGAAATTACAAAAGGCCGCCTATTGAAATTGAAATCATGGATAAATAACATCTGAGAAATGGCTTTCTTAAGCAAACTTTTTTCCTCTGCCAACCGCCGCGATGGTCGAGTTTGCTTTTTTTCAACGCATTCTTCTTAATATTTATGGCATTTTTTAATACTTTCGTCAAGTATAAAAATTTATCGCGCGAAAATAATCGAATCGACGAGATTTCTCGTGTATATAGAAATTCCTCAGTGCGCCCTCGCCCTTCTTTCGTTGGTAGTTGTGTACGAAGGGTGTGAGGCAACTTATTCGCAGGCAGACAAGGGTCTAAATGTTTTGTCGCCTGCGATGATAAATTCGTCAAATATTCGCATTTTTCCATCAGGACGAAAACAACAACAACAAGAGCAGCCCGTTCGCGTCTTTGGATTATTAATTTGTCAAGTTTTCAAATAACTGTTACCTATTTAATTTCGCTAATGAAAGACTCGGAATAAAATTAATTTAAATTTTAATAAAGAATTACGCCTAAGAGGAGTAAAATTATATACATTTTTTATATATCTACTTAAGCTAAATTCCTTTAGATATAACTTTTTGTTTACTTGTTACCAGTATAGCTTCATTGGAGAGAAAACTACGCTAATCAATTTCAGAGGAGAAGTTTAAAACGAGGTAAGAAAAAAATTTCGTTCGTGTTTGAGAAAGAGATTTTAAAAAGAGAGGAAAAATAATCGCTAAAAAAAGGTGCAAGGTAATCAGATAATATTAACTTTAAAAAATTCATTAAGCGTAACTCCTTCAATATTTAAATTAGGCATAAAATCGACTCAACGTTCACGTTTATCTTTACATTGCTCCGTAAGAAATGCTGATATTACCGTGGCGCATAAAGGCAGGCTCCGATATAGTCGAGCCGAAGAAACGAAAGTTGTAGAATAAATTTGATGACTTCGTTTTTTTTTTGTTTTTTTCCCCGAGAGAGAGAGAAAAAAAAACTTGGATGCGGTGTACTTAGGATAATTGAGAAAAGTTATATCATACTTAGTACAAATTGTGAAAATTAGTAGCGGAAATAGATTCGAATAAGTAAGTAACTAATTTTTTTCAAATGTGTTCATCGTACCTATATTGGCTTTTTATTAAAAATGATACTTAAAGTCTCCTTATTAATTCATTGCTCATTTATGTATTTTAGTTTTTATAGTGATGTTTCTCAAATGATATTATAGGCGACGTTTGGGGGGGGGGGGTTAGGTACGTGAGCACAATGGCAGCTTAATGCTAACACTACATACAATATTTAGGAAATTTTCAATATTTCGAGATTAAGGCCCGTATTTTAAAAATTTGCTTAAGCAAACATTGACCTTAAGGCGAGGCGATTTCACACGTATCGTGTCAATTTACATCGAGCAGCCATTTATTTGTATGGAAAACATAAACAAAACTACTTGGTCTGTGTAAGAACGCTTCGCCTTAAGTATAAGGAAATTTTTAAAATACGGGCCTAACTATTTTTTTTTCAGAAAAAAATTTTACGAAGTTTCTGGAGCAAAAATATTTGAAAATATTTTTTCAAAAGAATGTTTCGATTTTTTTTTTTTAGTATGTAAACAATGTTCTAATTTTCTCAATATTTTTTCGAATTTTTGTAGGATAGAATTTCTTCTAATTTTTTGGAAGTTTGAAGTAGGTAGTTTTCATCAAAAAAGAATCATTTTGGGGGAAGGGGTGAGGGGATTTCTCAATTTTCCCGGAGTGAAAGTATCGATGTATTTTTCATTTTTTTGAAAAAGAAATCTCAATTTTTTAGGAATAAAGCGATTTTCCATTTTTTTTGTTCTGAGTGAAAAATCTTTTGAAGAAAAAAAATCTAATTTTTTTAATGAAGTCTTTTAATTAAGAATTTTGTTTAGGAATTTTTTTTTTCAATTTTTTGAGAGAAAAAACTCGAAATAGTAGCTCTGTTCGTTGTCACGTGATTTTGACTCTGATTTTGAATGTTCCGAACTCTAATTTTGTCTGTCTTACTAGATCACAGCCAATCACGCAAAGATTTTGATCGATAATTTTTTTTTTTTTTTTTTTTTGAAATAAGTAAGGATTCTTTTACCTTTTTTAACTGAAGAACATTTTTGATTTTTTGGAAAAAAATAATTTTTTTTTCTGAAGTGGAAATATTTTTCCATTAAGTAAGTATTTAAGGGAAAAAATTTCTCGAAGTTTTTGGAATAAAAATACTTACCTACTTAAAAATCTTTTTTCAGAAAAATGTTTCGATTTTTTTATACAAAATCATCCAATTTTCTGTATATTTTATGGTGGAATTTTCTCCTTTTTGTTTTTGTCCCGGTGCTTTTTGAGCGCTGGCTGTTCATTATTTATATATTTATTTATTTTTGTTAATTTGTTATTTTATTTCATTTCTTTTTGTTTTATATACCTACCTATTCATTTATATTATTCATTTTTTTTATGAGAATTAATCCGGTGCCCTGCTCACCCATTATTAGGTATAGGGGATCCTTTACAACCTTTAACTGCTGTGATTTATCGTAAAATTTTTAAAGTAATAATAAATTTGATTTGATTTGATTTTTTTAGGAGTAGAAATATTTTTCATTAAAAATAAATCATTTTGGTGAAAGGTAAATTTTTCTACTTTTTCGGATTGTATTTTTTTGAGAAAAAATTTACACTGCTAAGGGATTTCGCGAGATCTGGGGAGAAGGAAATCCGAGTTGACCTTGAAACGGTCGACAGCTTGGGTTTTGGGTAAGAATGAGTTTTTGATTTTAGAATATTTACAATTCTTCAAAATTCCTACAAATGCGAACCCAATAAAGAGACCTTCTCGTTGTTTTTTGCTTCTTACTCTTCAAATATGTGTTCAGACAAAAAAGTTATAATAACCAAAATTAAAGCTCATTAAATTTTCATTAAAAAAGTTATCATTCGTTTTTTCGAGAAATCAACAGACAGTGCAAAAAAAAGCTTTAAAATGTATAGAGAAAAAAAATGAAGATTTTGCCACTCCAATTCCGTGAATATAAGTACTTGTAATACAATTATTAGGAGGAGCATGAATGCGAATGATGATATACCATCACCCCCCACCCAAAAAAAAAAAAAATCAGTAAGTACGTGAAATTTCCTCAGTACCATTTCATTCAATTTTCTCTACAAATGAATGGTATATCAAGATTGTATCCTATTCACAGAAATGTGTTTCTATCTTCATTTTTTCACCCGTATATTGTAAGATGTGTTTTTGCGCCACCTGTTAACTTTTCAACAAAAAAAAAGCTTTTTGATTGAAAATTTTATGGCAGTTACGATCATTCTTTTGCTCATACTCATACTTACTTGATGAATTGCAAGCGAAAACCCAATAAAATATCTCTTTGAGGTCATATTTCGAAGAAATTATGCCAGATGGGATCCGGGGACTTTTAGTGGTGACATTATTTTGAAATTGAGATCTTTTCAATGATTTCAAAGTAATCCAGAAACGCGTTTTACGGTTTCAATTATAAAAAACTAATTTTGAAAATTGAGGGTAAGAAGGATTTGTATTTTTGAACATATTTTTAAAAAAAAATTGAAGTGCGCCTGGACAAACGGAACCTTAAAAAATTATAACTCACGTCATTAAAAATGAACTTATTAAGTACCTACAAATACAACTACGTAGAATTTTTAAAACTTGAAAAAATGAAGGATTTTTTGTATCTGAGTAGGTACATTTAAAAAAAAAATTTAATTCATTTTTTTTTTTTTTTTATTTTTTCGGAAAATTTTTTGACATCTTTCCTTTTAGATAATAGATACAATTCTTTTTTTTTCACAGAATGCGATTTTTTTTCTTGAATTTAAAAAAAAATGAAGAAATTTTAAATATTTTATTTGAAAAAAATAAAAATAATAATCATAGTAGGTACCTACTTACTTTACTAATTTTTACACAATTTCTTGTGAATTGAAAACTAGGTACCTACCTATATAAAATTTTCAAATTATTCCTTTTATAAAACATTTCTTTTTAATTTTCTTATAAAAGTCAACAAGTTTTTGTAAAAAATATTTTGTGACAAAATTTTCGAAAATATTTCTTTCATCTTTTGCAATTTTTTTGGATCAAGAAATATATATTATTTGTTAAAGGTTTTTCAAAGAATTGAAATCTAAGAAAATTTTTGAAATTAGGTATTACAAAAAATCTTTTGAAAAAAAATGGCTATCGAAATTTTTTTTGAAATGATAAATGATAGTACTATGACACTTCTAGCTGTTGCAGATCGAAAATTCAAACACAAATGGAAATATAAGTTTTGAAAATAGAACCATTTTCAAAACTTGATAAAATATTGAAATTTATCAGTTTTGGAATTTAAAAATTTTGAAAATTGAACCGATTATTGAAATTCTGTTAAATTTTCTAAAATATGAATTTAGTAACTTCAAAAGTAGGTACCTACACCAATTTTTGTTTATTAATATGTCCAATTTTTTAAATTCAAGTAGGTAAGTAAATATATAAGTTTCAGATTTCTAAAAATTATTTAAAACTCAAATTTTTGAAATTGGATGAATTTTAGAAGTTTGTAGAATTTTCACAATTATCACAAATTCCAAAATTTAAAAGAATTTTGAAATTTGATATTTAAAAAAATTAAATGCGGTTTTAAATTGGTCTTTTCAAAAAAAAAAAAAAAAAAAAAAATCACATTTTTTTAGAATTGAGTAGGTAACTTCTTCTTAAGTTTGAAGCACATTTTCAAGTTGTTCGACATTCTAATTTTTAAAATTTGAATTTTAGTCATTTTCAAGTTTAAATTCTACGAAATTTTCAACAAAAAAAAGTTTGAATTACGTTTGTATAATTTTCATAATTATTTTCAAAATTTAAAAGAATTTTGAAATTTGATATTAAGTATTTAAAAAAATTGAATGAGGTTTTAAATTTGTACTTAAAAAAAAATAATAAAAAAACATTTTTTTAGAATTTAGTCAACTCTTAAATTTGAAGCATATTATTTATATATTGTTCAACATTCTAATCTCTAAAATTTGAATTTTAGTCATTTCTAATTTTAAATTCTTCAAAATTTTCAAAAAAATAAATAAATTGTGATTTTTTGAAATTTTTAAAATTTGGAAATTTTTCAAAATTCAACTTTCTAAATCTTCTAGGTTTAAATTTTAAAAACTCACATTATAGGTAGTGAAAATTTTATAAAATTAGCACGTTGGTAATTAAAAAATTCAAAAATAATTGAAATTTGACCAATTTTTAAAATTATTTCTGCCAATTTTTTTTAATAATAATTTTTGTAATTTTCAAGATTTCGCCAATTTCAAAGTTCAAGTTGATCTTTATCGAAAATTTTATAAAGATTTTCTAAAACTGTGTCCAGCTTTCAAATTTCAAAAGGACCGTGAAAAACTGATTTTTACATTAAATTTTAGTAAGTAAATTTTTATATTTGGTTGAAAAAGTTTATTAAAAATTCTATGTACGTATGTAATTAAAAATTGATAATTTTTGAATTTTAATTCATTTTTGAAATTCGATTAATTTTTAAAATTTGTTGAATTTTCAAAAAAATTTAAAATGTCTGTTTTTACAATTTTTTAATTCTTTTTGTAGATTTTACAGTTACTCGTAATAGCTGCTACAATTATGATTGAGCATAACCTATTTTTTAATAGGTAATAATACTACGTAATAAATTTTTATTTTTGCAATTTGAGACTTGAAAATAAAAATCTGCCACAGACAAAATACGAACTTTATAAACTACGTTTAAAACGAAAAGTACACAAGAAATGGCCACTTGCTGGACATCGACCCCAAAACAACATTCCACTTTTCGCTACTATACGACCAACGTACGTATGTCGAATACTCACTTTTTTATCCATGATTTCCGCTTGATTTGCACCTTATCTGCTCGTCAATGACTATGTCGTGCTTATTGGTTTAAAATCTTGGTTTTTTTCATTCGATTCGAGAGAGAAACCAAAGTAACACAGCGGTCGAATACGAATATAAATATTTCATAAGTATACATACGTGCGCTTACATTTATACAACTATTTCAAGAATTCTATTAAGAAGCTGTTTTTTTGTATTCCAAGATGGAATCTAGTACCAGTAGTCGAATGTTTGTCAACAAAAAATAGTTACCAACCAGCGGATGATTTTAATTGGTAATAAGATACACGTGAACGGACCGATAATTAAAATCGTGAAAACATAAGTTTCTGATTTATCGTCCTCCTGTGGTGCTTTAACTTTCAAAATATTACTACGATGTAGGTATATATACATATTATGAGAGCTCGAATTCAGACTGCTTTCTTATACATATATGTACGAAATGAATCCACCGAAATGATTTTTTTTTCGAAGCTAACATACGTACGTACCACGAGAGTATGAAAATTTTGAAAAATTTCAATTTCGTCGAGTTGTTTCAACGGAATGCGAAAATATTATGAGGTGAAATATAATATAGGGTTTACATAGGTATCATCATGTAGACACCGCCAACAGTTCGTAGCTTAATTTAAATTTCATTTTATGCACATTTCGGATTTGTTTGCTTTGTAAGCTCAATGATGCTGGGTGGTTTGAAATTTAATTTCAGACGTGCTGTTATTCTTGCCATTTCTAAAATCTACGCAGGTGTCCCTTTTATCTCTCCATTATTCGAGTGTGGCGAAAAAAAGAAAGTTCGGTATTTATTCAGCGTTCAGAGATAACAGTTCATGAAATAAATTAGATTTTTTTTTTTGGTTTCTAGAAAAATGACAAAATATTGAAGTTATGTTCCTCCAAAACACGAGAAATTTCTGAAAGAATTAGCAAATTTGTCGACAGAGAAAGAAGAACTCGAGTAACTGTTTAAGAAATGTATTGCAAAAATATCAAGTGAGAAGTAATAATGTGCATTTGAAAAAATTATACTAATTTTTAAATTTTAAACTGAAAAATAAATTTTTTTTTTTCAAAAAAAAAAAAAAAAGAAGAAGAAGAAATAAAGACAAAATTAAGTTATCCTCGCCATGAAAGTGACAATTTTCCCCAAAGATTGAAGTAAGTAAATTTTTTTAAATACGCTTGATTTTTTTAAAAACTACTCCCCAATTTTTATTGAAATGACATTTTAGAATATCATTTAACAACAATTTTAAACTTTTTTGTATAAAAATTTCTTTTTTTTGAATTTTTTATATCTTTTAAAAGTTTTATCATACCTAAATTAATTTTTCAAATTTTTTTTGGAAACAAATTTAATAAATTTTAGTTTAAAAAGAGTTTTGTGAAAGTAATACAATGGTGTTTTAAAATATTTTCTTCATAGAAATTGTATAAAAACTTTGTTCACACTTACAACAATTTGAAATTTTTTCAAACACAATTTTTTCATTCTATTTTTCATCAAAATAATACAAAAAATTTTCAATACTTTTTTGAAACTGAGCTCAAAAACTTATTGAAAAGAATTCCATATTTTTTTGCTTTAATTTTTAAACTCATTTTTTTCAAGTTTTAGATTAACTCCTGACGTAATAACTTATCAAGTATTTGGTTCAATAATTAATTTTTCAAATTTTCTCTTTGAAAATATGACATTAAAATTTTTCCATCGATTCAATTTTCAAAAAATGTTGCAATCACGTCCGTGAGAAGATTTTTGAAACTTCGATTCCACATTTTTTTATAATCAATTTTTTCATTTTTTAAAATTAAACTTCCAAAAATCGCGTCGTTAACTTTATTCAAAGTAAGTAAGTAATTTTTCAATTTTTTCCTGGAAAATTTCAGATCGATAGGCAGTTGGAAGCTATTGTATGAGATTTTTTGTTGAATAGGTAAGTAACTTTTTTTTCAAAAAAAATATTTAAAAAATCTCACAACACTATCCTTGAGTAGGGAATCCATATGCCAAGTTTAACGAAAATATAATGAAAACTCGCGGAGATGGAATTTTTAAGATTAAAATCTTTTATTTCAAGGCACCAGTCCCTGGGAGATCATTTTGAAATTCGAGGCGATTTGATAAGTACTAAGTACATAGGTAATAAGAAATTTTCAAATCTTTGAGAAATAAAATTTTTTCGAAATTGTCTCAGAAAACATGTTTTTTGAAAATGTTCAGAAGAATAACAATTTTTGAAATTCTTATAAATTACTAGATAGGTACCTACTTAATTTTTTTTTCATCAAAATTTTAACAACCGAACTGTTGAAATTTTTTGAATATATCACCATCATTTTTTTTCTTCTTTGAAAATCGTACATTTTTTAAATAGGTAGGTAAATTGAAATTAGAAAAAAATTAAAGTAGCACTCTCAAGGAAAAATTTTAGAAAATCCAACTGTCATTTTTTGTGCTTGAAATTCAACTTTCAACCTTCGAAACATTTTCATTTATTATAAATTTTACTTGAAAAAAAATGAAATGCAACCTCAATGGTTTTTAAATATCCAATTTTTGAAAAATTGTTTCAATTTTTTTCAATTCATATTTTCAAATCAGAATTCCAATTTTTTGTTGAAAATTTGACCGTTGAATTTTTTTTCAAAATACGTATTTCAAAAACGATCCAACCTGAAAAAAAAATGAATCTAACTCTTGAGAAAGTTTTTAAAAAATTTGATATAGGTAACATTGTTTTTTTCAAAAACGAAATTTTAAAAAATGTGAATAATAGTTATCTGAAAATCATTTTTTTAAAACAATCCAATTTTGAATTTTTTTTTTCAATATCTGATCTTTGTGGAAAAAATTAGAAAATCGTACTTTTATTTTAAATAGATAGTATATTATATTCACTTAAAATTTTTTTTTGTTGAAAATATGACATTCAAAATTTTTTCATCAATTCAATTTTCAAAAAAGATTAACTTCACCTCGAGAGAGAAATTTTTCAAACTTCGATTTCAAATTTTATAATAAATCTTCATTTTTAAAAATTACACTTCCACAATTCTTTAACGATACATCTTTCAAATAATTAAGTACCTACCACTCTCATAACAAAATTTTGAAAATCCATCTGTCATTTTTTTTGTTTAAAATTAAACATTTAGGTAATCTTCGAAATATTCTCAAAATTCTACTTTCTGGTTTTGTTTTAGAATTTTGACTTGAAATACAAACAACCTTAATTGTTTTTAAATACCCAATTTTTGAACAATTGTTTCGATTTGTTCAGTTCATGTTGATACTTAATTTCATTTTTTCAAATCGGACTTGTAATTAGTTTGAAAATTCTACGGTTAAAAATTTCTTGGAAATGACGATTTCAAAAACAATCCAAACTGAAAATAATCGAATCTAAATCTTGAGAATGTTTTTTCAAAATGTGGTAATATATTTTTCTTGAAAAACATTTTTTTTAAAAATATGAATAATATCTGGAATTTTTATTTTTTTCAACTGTCAAGCTTCGAAAATTTTTTTCAATATCTCATCTCTGAGGAAAATTTAAAAAAATATACTTTCATTTCAAATTAGGTATATTCGGCTTTTGATTTTTATTTAAAAAATATGACATTTAAAATTTTTTCCAACAATCCAGTTTTCAAAATAATATTACAATCACACTCTGGAATGTAGGTAGTTTTTGAACCTCCAATTTCAATTTTTTTATAGTCAATTTTTTCATTTTTGAAAAAAATTACACTTTCAATAATTTTTAAAGATAAGCATATGTTTCGAAAATAAAAAATGAAAATAAATAGTCGAACACGCAAACGCTCAAAAAAATTATTCAAAAATATTCAAACTTGCAGTATGTAATTTTTCAATTTTTTCCTGGAAAATTTCAAATTAATACATAGGTACCTAGGTATTTTATGAAATTTGTTTAATAACTTTTTTTTTAAAAGAATATGAATTTAAAAAAAATTACAATATCACTCTCAAGAGAAATTTTTGAAACTCTGATTTCAAATTTTTTATATCAATTTCTCAATTTGTTTAAACGATGTACCTTTCAAAAATTGAAGTACCACATTCATGAAAATTTTTGAAAATTCACTTGTCATTCTTTTCGTTTGAAAATCAACTTTCAACATTCGAAAATTTTTCAAAATTATACTTTTTTCAGTTTTTTTTGTTGAAATTTGAATTGAAAAAAAAATATCCTCAATTATTTTCAAGTACCCAATTTTGGAAAAGTTGTTTTCATTTTACAAATCAGACTTTCAATTTTTTTTTGAAAATTCGACGATTACAATTTTTTTGGAAATAATGAAATTCTATATTTTTTTCAAGATTTTCAACAACTGAACTGTTGAAATTTTTTGAACATCTCACCATCATTTTTTTCCCTTTAAAATCGTACATTTTTTCTTTTATAAATTGAAATTATAAGTACAAAAAAATAGGTAAGGTCCACTCTCATGAAAAATTTTTGGAAATTCAACTTTAAACCTTCGAAAAAATTTCAAAATTTTACTTTCAAGTTTATTTTTATAAATTTGGCTTTAAACAAATGCAACCACAATTGTTTTTAAAAAATTATTTCATTTTTTTCAATTTAGGTAAGTATTATATTTCTTCAAATCGGACTTTCAATTTTTTTGAAAATTTGAAGCCCGAGCAGCACACTCGATCGATAATATCGAAAGTTGAAACGTATCGATAAAAAATCGTTTAAAAATCTAAAGATGTTCTCACGATATGATACAGATTTAGCTGTACGATTTTATAGGCAAAAAATCTAAAAACTATCGAATTCGATAGTATTACGATTTTAGGACGATATTCGTCAACGATACTATCGACAAAGAATATTAAATTTATCGAATCCGATTTTCCACCGATTTTGTGCAGATATTTGAAACTATATTATCGACAAATAATCTGAAATTTCTCGAATTCGATTTTTTAACGATTTTGTGAAGATATTTGAAACTATATTATCGACACGTAATCTGAAATTTCTCGAATTCGATTTTTCAACGATTTTGTGCAGATATTTGAAACTATATTATCGACACGTAATCTGAAATTTCTCGAATTCGATTTTTCAACGATTTTGTGAAGATATTTACAACTATATTATCGACAAATAATCTGAAATTTCTCGAATTCGATTTGTTAACGATTTTGTGAAGATATTTGAAACTATACTATCGAAAAAGAATATTAAATTTATCGAATTCGATTTTTTAAAGATTTTGTGAAGATATTTAAAACTGTATTATCGACAGATTATATGAAATTTCTCGAATTCGATTTTTCAACGATTTTGTGACGATATTTAAAACTATATTATCGACAGATTATATGAAATTTATCGACTTCGATATTTCAACGATTTTGTAACGATAGTTGTTGAAACTATATTGATTTTTTTCTAGTCAAAAAATACCTACTTTATATTCAAAATTGGATGGGAAGAAAGGGCCAAATCGAAATTTTTATAATAACCAAAATTAAATCCAGAATATTATTCTACAACTTTTGTTTGAAATGTTTTTTCAATTGGACCTCATCTCTAGCCTCTATTATTTTGCATTTACCTACTTACGTGTAACAGTAATATGCGAAATCAAAATTGAAAAAATTTTCAAACAAGTTATCTAGTTTTTTTGGTTTACTAGGTATTTTACTTGAAACCAGATCGTTGTTCTAAAATAAAATTTTACCAACTTCAATACTACGATTATACTTAGTATTTGAAATTGAACGGGAGGGAGGCGCCCAATCGAAAATTTTGTAATGACCAAAATTATTCTTAGAACTTTAAGCTACAACTTGTTTGAAAATTTTTTCAATTGGACCTCTCCTTCTCCTCCAATTTTGCATAATACTCCGTTGATACTTATTCAAAATTGGAGGAGCGAAGGAAAAAGGGGCCAATTTGAAAAAATTTTCAAACAAAAGTTGTAAATTAAGGTCCTAGAAATAATTTTAGTTATTATAAAAATTTCAATTGGACCCCTCCCTCTTCTCCAATTTTGCATAAGATGTTTGAATATTATAATCCAATTCGTATTATGCGAACGAACTCCGATGTTCGCAACAGACGCTTGTTTTGGTAGAAACTGCTGTATTTGGAACGAAATTCGCCAGCCTTAAGCGTAACTACGATTTCAAACTCGCCAGCCGGTCTTGAAAATGTGCGCGCGCATATACCCATATATGCTAAATTATCTACAAAAAATCGATAGAATATCGAAACTAGATAATCTACAAAAAATCGTAATACAAAATCGATAGAATATCGAAATTAAATCGAAATAAAAAATCGATAGAATATCGAAACTAAATCGAAATAAAAAATCGACAGAATATCGAATTCGATAAAGTGTCGCGTTAGTTCCGCATAAATCGTGTAATTATCTTTCGATTTATAGATAGGTTATCGATGAAGTATCTAACTATAATCTTGAGATTTTTAAAAGAAAAATCGTTCGATTTTATCGAAAGTTTATCTGTTGATGGATTTTGCCAACTATAATTCATTGATAATCTGTCGATATATCGAAAGATAATTTCACGATTTATGCGGAACTAACGCGACACTTTATCGAATTCGATATTCTGTCGATTTTTTATTTCGATAATTTGTCGAGTGTGCTGCTCGGGAGGTTAAAATTTTTTTGAAAATATTAACTTCAAAAAATATTCAAACTAAAAAAAAATAATGGATCTAACTCTTGAAATTAAAAAAATCTGATATCATTTTTTTTCGAAAACAATATGAAAAAAATTGAATGATACCTAATACCTATGTGAAATTTAATTTTTGATCATAGGTAAGTAATTTTTCACTTTTTTTCTGAAAAATTTCAGATTAATAGATTATGAGATTTGTTGAATAAATCTTTTTTTCCAAAAAAATATGAAAACAATTTCACAACACTACCCTTGAGTACGCACCTTTATCTACATGACAAGTTTGACGAAAATATGATATATCTGAAATTCAATTTTTTTCAAGTTCTATCCAGCTTTGAATTTTTTTTTTCAATATCTAACCATTGAAAAAAAAAAAATTAAATCGTACTTTTATTTTAAATATTCAGTTTTAAAATTTCTTGAAAATATGACATTTAAAATTTTTCAAACTTAAAAAAAAAATACAATATCATTCTCGAGGGAAATTTTTGAAATTTCGATTTCAAATTCTTCAGATCAATTTCTAATTTTTTTAAACTACACTTCCAAAAATTTTCAACGATGTACCTCTCAAACATATTTTTTTTTTGAAAATTCAGTTGTCATTCTTTTTGTTTGAAATTCAACTTTCAACCTTCGAAAAGTTTTCAAAATTCTATTATTTTGGTTCGTTTTTGAAAATTTGAATTTTAAAAAAGTCATCCCCAATGGTTATTAAATAGTTCGGTACCCAATTTTTGAAAAATTGTTTCAATATTTGTTTATACCTTTTCATTTTTCAAATCGGACTTTATCTTTTTTTGAAAATTCGAAGGTTAATTTTTTTTTTGTAAATGACAATAATTACAAAAACAATTAAACTTAAAAAAATTGAATCTAACTCTTGAGAAAAATTTAAAAATTCAGATACTTTTTTTTTTCAATATCTGATCTTTGAAGAAAAATTTTGAAAATCATACTTTCATTTTAATTTATAAGTATTCGAATTTTGATTTTTTTTTGTTTAAAATAATTATGACATTCAAAATTTTTCCAATAATCCAATTTTCAAAATTAATTATAATCACACTCTGGAGAGTTTTTTATGAAACACCGATTTCAAAACTTTTTATAATCAATTTCTTCATTTTTTTTTCGACTTCCCTAGTTTCACTTTCGTATCATCTTCACCGATCCGTGACATTCCTTGAATCTATTCAAAAATAGTTAAACTTGCAGTAAGTAATTTTTAATTTTTTCCTGAAAATTTTCAAATTATGTAGGTATTTTATGAGATTTGTTGAAAAACTCTTTATTTTTCAAAACTAATTTTTCAATTTTGCTCAAGAACATTTCGTTACCAGCCAAGTAAAAATCACCAAGTCATCCAACTTGGTTTTTGGAAAGGTAACTAAGGGACAAGATTTCGTTTTTCGGATTTTAAATGTTTTCGAGCGAAAACATCTACAATCGTCAAAATTTTCCTTTAGGCACCTTTCCAAAAACCAGGGTCAGATGGACTCGATGAGTTTTACTTGCCAGGTGACAATTTCTTTTACATTTTATTCAGCAAAAAAATTCGTTCAATTCAATAAAATCTTTAAAAAAAATATGCCCTGTTTTTATAACAAAATACGAAAAATCATTATAAAACTTTTCGACGACCTTATATTGAAAATATTTAGCTCGAGAGAAGAACTAGGGTTGGGAAATTTTTACTCCATATTTTCTTCTTCTTTTTTTTTAGTTATCATCTATTTATCCGTACGAGCACTATACACAACCAACTCCTTCTTGAAGGATTTACTCTATGCAGGAAGTTATACCGTTACATTGTAAAGATAATGATGATAATGAGCGCGAGGTATAGCCGAATATACGAGTACGACGCGTAGACCAAAATAAATAAACATGCAAATTTATAACACCCCTAGGTTTATTTTTCGGCATTAACATAATAGCGTTATAAACCCTAAAACCACCGAAAAACGGATTTCGGGCGCAATTTTTAGATGTTTTTGAACTAACCAAAGCGTCATTTTTTTCGTCCGATTTTAATCTGTACCTTTTTTTCAAATTTTACAATGATATTATTTTTTTTCACCGGACATTTTCTGCTTTCTTTTTTCGCTTTTTAATTCTCTTATTAAATCCTTTTTCATTAAAATAAACGTTTTCTTTTTCTTTTTCTCCGGTGGTGGTGGTGGCCTGGAAACAGAAATAGGTACAAGAAACGGTTATAATTTAGCTTTAAATTTTTTCACCTTTGATAACGTTTCGAATTTATAAAGGAGAATTTTTTCTCTCCCTATTTACTTCTATTTTAACGCTCGCCGAAAATTTCTGTACGGATTGTAATTTTAACAAATAATAAAAACCTCACCCTATACTCTTTTCACGTTGCAGGTCTAATGTTTGTGCGGTTTTCTAAACGCTACAATGTGGTCTATTTATACGAAAACAGCGAAATAAATTAATGGCCAAATTAACTATAATTAAGGTAAAAGGTTTCAACTCGTGTTCTCACTATGTTCGCCATTTAAGCTGGCAAGTTTTTGGCCAAATGAGAAAAGTTGGAAGCCAGTACGTCCCGCCTAGATCAACCATACGTCGTGGCAGAGTAGACAAATTACAGCTATTTAAATTTATTCAATTTTTCGATAAAGCCAGACGCGCCTCCTGACGCCGCCCAAGGTATTTTTTTTCTTCTTTTTCCTCGGTAGGTTTATATAAGAAGATTTACTACCGAAAACGTGAGGTTCAGCTCGGCGAGAATTCTTATTTCTTTACATAAATCGGATTAAATTGTCACGAGATTTTGTTCAAAAATGACGACACCGAATTATTACGTTCAGCTTTAATTCGTCGCTTAGGCTAGGCATGACTTTGAAAAGATGTGGAGTGATGACGACACGAAGAAGTCGTTGTGGAGATATGTGTTTGACCCCTTTGAGTTAAATTAATTGGCGAATTGGAAGGGGTATTTTTGATTTTTGGAAATTGTGATTTTTGTGTATGTTTAATTGTTTAAGTTCGTTATTATTTCTTTGAGTTATTTCATTGCTGTAGGTATATGAAGGGCGCAGGTTTTCTGGAAATTTTTTGGCATAATTTATACCTAATAATTATGATGAATTTTGCGAATTTTGCCATTCAAAGGTACATAGTGTATCAAGAAGAAAAACTGCTCTAATAATTGTAAAAATTAAGGTAGCTTACTAAGGTGCCTCATGATTTCATTTTTTTTTTTTTTGAAAATTATTCTTTTAATGTAAAATCAACATTCTAAAAAAATTTCATCAGAAAAGCTATTTTAAGTTGAGGCGCAGAGCCCCCTTTTTTGAGAAAACAAACAAAATTCAAAAAATTGGATTTGGATTTTTTTAAAACGAAATGATCACAACATAATATTGGAATTTGGAACCCATTTACATACGATATGTTTTCGTTTGAAAGTTTGATATCAATCATCATATCTTCTCTTATAATAATTTGATCAGCTTACGTATTTTGAAAAAACTAAAGCAAACATCGGTACTTTGATAATTTACCTAAAAAACGAAATTGTAATTTAAAATACCCAACCTACCACTTTACCTACTTATTGATGGCATCATCCAGTTATACTCGGCTACAGGTTGTAAATGACAACGATCCCATTTAGATACGATATGTTTTCGTTTGAAAGTTTGATAGCAATCATCATTTCTCTTATAATTGAATTTGTTTCGTTAATAATTAAAAGTTTGTAATAATGGTGAATCGCCGAGCGTATAGCGTCGGCGACATCGTATTCGTAAAATTACGCCATAACTTGACAGCAAAAGTGGGTGTAGTTAAAAAATTGTACGGCAGACAATTGGAAATTTACCATGCATCGGAGCGAAATTTGAAAAAATAAAAGTAACTTTAGTAACCTGAAATTTCAAAAAAAGTAACCAAAATTATGGAAAAAAGTAACCAAAAATTTTCCATTTCCACTTGAATATAATGACTCATAACCCCCTCCCCTCCCCTCATCACCGTTTTTCTCATATTTTCGCTAAATTTGACGTTTCACAACTCTTGAAATCAATGGTAAAAATTTTGAAAAAATCAAAATTTTCAATTCAAAAATAATAATTCATGCATTTTTTCTATACTTATGACGAATTTTAATAGAATAGTTGGCTTAATAGGTGCTCAATTTTTATATCATAGGAAATTTCAATTCTTGAGAAGCTCACAATAAATAATTTTTGAGTTCCTATCAAATCTTAATTTTTTTTTTCTTGAATATATTTGATATCAACTTTTTTAAGTTTTTGAACTCTTATTTGTTTTGAAATCGTTTTCAGTTTTCAAATAATTGTTGATTTCAAAAAACGTGAATTTTAGAAAAATTTTAAATTACAAACAATACTGTCCTTTTTTTAATTTTTTAATTTTTTTTTTTTTTCGATTTTTTTTATTTTTTAAACAATTTTTAAGTTCTATAAATTTAAATTTATTAACAATTTGTAATTTCTAAAAAGTTCTAGATTTCAAAATTTTGATTTTTAAACAATTTAGGTATATTTAATTTTTTTTAAATAGCCGTTCCTAAAATTCATGTTTATTCAAATAAAAAATTTCCAATTTATAAAAATTGTAATGCCTAAGAATTTAAAGTCTAAAAAAATCAATTTTTTGATTGGCTTATTGCAAAATGAGTAGATAAAAAAAAATTTTAATTTTTGAAAAGTCTTCATTCTCCACAAAAAAACAATTTTTCAACATGTGAAATTCACAACTTTTCAAAATTTTTAAAAGGAAAGTTTTGCTCATTTGAGAAATATCAAATTTTTGAAGCATTTTAAGTTCACGAGTTGAAACGATTTTATGTTTCATTTTTGAGAAGTTCTCTATTTTTCAAACATAATTTTCAAATACTTCGAACACATTTTTTTTTTAATTGAAAAAATTACTAGGTATTCTCATTTTGAAAAAAAGTTTTTAATGAGGAGAAATCGGTTTTATTCTTCGACGGCCTCTACTTTTTTTGAAAAGAAATTTTGAGAAAAAATCGTTTATTTGTCGAGAAAAGAATTTCTCAATTATTTCAAAAAAATACGGCTTATCTACTTACATTTTTTTTTTCAAGAAATGTGGCTCATTTTTAGACAAGAATAAATCTTAATTCTTCAAGAAAAAAATCACAATTTTTCATACTGACTTGAAAAATGCCTATAAAAGAACATTCAATTTTTTTAGGAGCAAACAGTTTTCTATCTTGAATTTCAATACATAAGTACAAAATAAATATTCCTGAAGTTCGAGCAGAAAAAATCTCAATTTTAAAAGAAGATTCAATAAATTGTTCAATTAAGGTCAGTTGGGGTAACTGGGCCACGTTTTTACAACTCTAAAAAATCTTTATTCAAAAATGCCTCACTAGTGAAGAATAACCTTAAATCTTCAAATGGGACGTGTAGAGGGGTGTCATAGAGGTACGTTCACTTTTTTGATTTTGAGGGTGAAGCACATACCTGAGCTGAGGAACACCTCACTCTACACAAAGAATGGTGGCCCAGTTACCCCGAAAAATGGGGTAACTGAGCCACCAATTTTTTTTTTTATTAAGGAAGATTCAAGATGTGTAATTCACTTACCCCCACTCAAATCTGAGTTTTGGGGTAACTGGGCCATGTCATGTTACTCAAATTACTGAGGCCTCCTCAAGGGGAGCTAGGAACCGAATGATAATTGTTATGGTGGGCTTACGATGTCAGTGTTACCATGCAACCAACTATTTACGTCAAGACGATTTTGGAGGGGATTAGGAAGAGAATGGCCCAGATACCCCGGTGGCACAGTTACCCCAACTGACCTTACTTAATTCATTTTTAAATAAAATATTTCAAATTTTTTGGAAGCAAAATCTCTGAAAAAAACTTTCAAAACGTTTTTAAAGAAATTTTAAATTTTAATGGCAGCTGTTCGTCAGATTTTTGACGAAATAGTAACCAAAATGAGTCCAAAAGTAACCATAGTAACCAAAATGAGCCCAAAAGTAACTAAAGTAACCTTGCCTTTAAAAAAGTAACCAAGTTACTAAAAAGTAACCGTGTTCCGATGCATGAATTTACCCAAAAAGACCATTTTCGGTGATTTTTCATCTTACTCCAGTTCGATAAAAAAAACTTTTTTTTTATGTTTTTTGATAAAAAAAAAAATGAGTTGGAATGAAATAATTTTTTTTTGTATCAATAAAAGTGGACTTTTGACATAGATATTTTTACCAAACAAATAAAGAAATAGTAAAAAAAAATTACGGTGATTTTTCAGCTTTGTCTCAATTTTCAGGAACTGCATTAACTGCGCCATTTTTCCAGAAAGATGAAAGATGCAAAGTTTCTAAAAAGTGAGGTAAACTTAAAAAATCTCCATAGGTAATTATATATATATTTTTTTTTTGGTAAGTAAAAATATGTATGCAAAGACCGCATTTTGATCCAATTGTTTTTTTCATTTTAGCTGATTTTTAACCTTTTTTTTAAAAAAACTTGAAAAATGAGCTTTTTTATGTTCCCTTAAAAACTGGGGTAAATATGAAAAATCATTAAAAATGGTCTTGTTGGGTAAATTGAAAATTTTTTAATAAGAATCAATTCCAATTTTTTAAAACCTTTTTAAATTTTTTTTCGAAAATAGGGACTTCGCGCCATCCCTCAAAATATATTTTTTTTGAAGAAAATTTTCTTAGGGAGTTGATTTTACACTTAATGACTCATTTTTAGAGTGACATAGGTACCTTGACATTTCTAAAAAATAATGAAATAATGAACCACCCTAATTTATGGTCTTTCACCAATTTCTTGAAAATTCTTTATTAAAGGTGTAAATTGAATGTTCAATTTTTTTGAAAGTATAATTATTTTAAATTTTTTTCCAATAATAACCTAAGTAATTTGAACCAGAAAATTTCAATTCTATAAAAAAAAGTAATTTTTTTGCATAAGGTTTAAACGATTTTTACTTGAAAAAATAAAAAAATTACTCCATAAAAAACAGTTTAGAGATTTTTTGTTTTAATAGGTAGGTTAATATTTTTGAGTTTATATTCAATTTATTTTCTCACTATTTCTCCCATATTATAGAAGAAAAGTTGGTTCAATTTTTTTCGATTTTTTTTTCAAATGCAGGAATTTATTCATTTTGTTAAAATTGGAATTTATGAGTTGAACAATTTTTTTGAACGAATTGCTTCAATTGTCAGCGGATTTGACATTTTTTGGTGTGCTTCAACCCTACAACTGTAGAACCTCTGGAGTAATGATTTAGAGAAAAAATACATAATGAAATTTTAAAAAATAATTTCTCGATGAATTTTTTTGAAGAAAATCTCTTTGAGTAAAATTTTGAAAAAATATTGAAATAATATTGTAAAAAAATTTAAGACAAAAGCGAAAAAAAAAATTGGAAAAAATGAAAATGAAATTTAAAAAAAAAATTATAAAAAATTATAAAAATATCGTTTACCTATTATTAATTAATTTGATAAGATTTTTAAAAAATCTAACTTCAAAATATATATATATATATATTTTTTTTTTAGAATCCACAATGTATGTTAACAGCGGCGCAGTATTTCAAACGAATCATGGAGATAGGTATTCAATTTGTGTATATTATTAGCCTACGCACGATGCGTACATATACAACCGAACAGCTTTTGATAGTCAGATTAATGTTATCATGAATGCGCTACGCCATCAGCTTGGTATTATTCAATTCTTCAGAACAGCATAAATTAACCTAAAAATAGATAGCCAGCCCCTATGTAAAAAAAAGTCTCGAAGTTCCATAATAAAGTGAACGCAAAACTTTTTTATATGGCCGTTAATTTGCTCTATGAAGAATGTAAAACGTAATTAATTAAAAGTATAGTTATGTATGTTGTCTAGTTTAGGCCACGTTAAAATTTCAGGTAGTACTTATATTATTACTTGTATGTTACCTATTCATTTGTATGATTTTTTGCTTAATATGCATGTTGTTATCATTATGTTATTTTTACTCATTTATTGTACCTATACTTTTATACTTGTTTGGCTTCAAATAACACACGTATGAGTTGCTAAAAAAAATGATAATTTTTCTTACAACTGAGACAAAAATTGAGGTATTTAATATTTATATACCTACTGCCTAAATCGTGAAAAAAATAAGGAAAATTTCTTGCCTAATTCATAAATAATGAGTTATGAAAAAATACTCAATTTTAAAATTTTAAGGTGAGTTCCCTTTTTTTTTTGAGGTGAAGATTTTTTAATTTTTATTATTTATTTATTTATTTTTTTGAATTAAGAGAACCTTTTTCAAGGTGATCTCTTGTTTAAGTTATGTTTTTTTTAAGTGATAATCTTATACAAAGAGATTTTTTTTTTTTTTGCGTTATGGAATAATTATTTTTATTTATTTATTTTTTGAATTAGGTAAGAGAACTTTTTTCAAGGTGATCTCTTGTGCAAGTCAACTTTTTTTAAATGATAATCTTATTCGAGTTTTTTTTTTTTTCAGTCAAGAGAACTTTTTTCGAGGTGATCTCTCGGCTATTTTTTTTTTTTTTTTCAAGAGGTAAAACGACAAATATTATTGATTTCATGGATTTTTAGGTATCTCCCCCCCCCCCCCCGGGAGAAAAATCTGAAATAATTCTGAGCACTGTGAAATAGTTTTGAAAAAAAGGGGGAAAAATTCAGCTTATCAGCTCCCAAACTGTGCCTCCCACAGGACAATTTGAAATTTTCAGTCATTTTCAAGGCCATTTCAGGAGTAAGAAAAATATGAAAAAGAATTTCAGTATTGTCCTCGGGTACTTGTACCTACATGCCAAGTTTGGTGAAAATCGATTTTAAAAAAAACTGGGATGAAGTCAAGGATCGCCGATACGCTCTGAAATCATATATTATCACCACAAATTGAAAATAAAAAAAATTGAAATTTGGCTCAGAGGTCGATTGACCTCCTTTTTATCTGCTTTAATATTTTCTAATTTGATTTTTATACTAATATTTATGCCCTTTTATTAACAATGTTTTCGTGTTAATTATTTCAGGCGCATGCGAAAATTCGAGTTGATTATTTCTGTACGATCGAGAATTGAGTTCCTTGAAGAGATCAATTTGAAAAAAATTAAAAGGGTAAGTTTTTTTTTTTTTTTTTTTTTTTTTTTTAGAAAATACAGAAGTTTATTTTTGAAAAATACATTACTTTTTCTGACAATTTTTTTTTTTTTTTTTTTGTAAAAAACAACCATACTTAGTCAAGTTGAAGATAATTACAATTTCAATTTATCGGATTAAGGGGGAAGGGGGTATAAAAATAAGATGAAGGCTATATGCACATTGCACAGTTAGTAGATATTTGGAGAGTGTTCGTAAATTGTTTATTAAAATTTTAGCTCTTCAAAACTTTTCGAGTATGGTTTTTTGATTTCCTATTAGTAAAGTTTGATTTTTAGACGATGGTTGTTTTAATGTATAAAGGTCATCCCATTTTGAAAAAATCCAGTTTCAAAATGTCTGAAAATTAAAAGAAAAAAAATCTGCAAGTCTGAAAAAATTCACTTGACAACTGCCAAAAGTGAAAATTTTCAACGAAAACTCAAATTTGACCTTCCCCTCCCCCCAGGGGTAAGGGATGAGACATCGAGCTAAGACCGTAATAAAATTATATTTTTTTGAACTTATGACAATTTATTTTTGGTTGAATTTTTGAATTTTTCAAGTAGCGAATTTTTTATCCTCAATCAATTTTTTTTGCATTTTTTTTGTATTAAATTATTCTAAAAAGCGAAATAATTTTTTGATTCCATTTCATCTTTTTTAAATTAATTATTTTCGAATTATCCGATGGTTGTTTAGAGCTAAAAAATGTAAAATTTCTATGTTATTGTGAGGTAGGGCGAGATAATATGTCACGATATGTCACGGCAAGGCAAACCTCAAAAAACGTGCCCATGAGCTGGGAAATTTTTTTCAACTATTTCCCGAATGATTATTGAATTTTTGTCAAAAAAGTTTAAAATTTCCAATGTCAAGTCACGGGTTGAAACTTGACGTGATGGCATGACGTGTGAATTTTGTTGTCTGGACTATCCGAAGATTCTTATTTAATAACGTTACTTGATATGTCGAGATGAAAACTTTGAATGGGATAACTTTTTCATCGAATTTATTTGGAACTTTCATTCAATCATTTTTATTGTATTTATTCGCTAATTTTTTTCAAATTTTACGAAGGTTTTCTCGAAATTTTCACTCCGGAAGCCCTACAGTTGTAAGGTTGGGTATAAAAGTAATAGAAATTTAAAATAATTAAATATTGCAAACAAAAACAAATATTCAAATAAAATTATCAATTTCATAAAATCAAACATCCACAAAATTAATAATTTTATAAAAATTAATTATTCTATAGTATTGTTGACGTGGGTTGAATCACACCAAGAAGATACTGTTAAATATGCTGAAAATTGAATAATTATTGGTTCAAAATAATTATTCAGCTCAAAAATTTAAATTTACACGAAATTGATGAATTTTTTTCAGGGTTTTAAGGAATCTTAAGAGTTGTAGGGTTGAATTCAGCAAAAAAAAAATGTTTTAATCTGATGAAAGTTGATAAAAATGCTTCAAAAGTATGGTTTTTTATAATTCTGTCTACAGGATCTTAGCCCATACAGGCATATTTGACGTAAGATGTTCGACTGATAGATTTCAATTCTCATAAAATGAATGAATGATCAATTTCAATAATTTATAATTGTGCCAAAAATTGGAAAAATTTGTTCGAAAAAATAATTCAATTCATAATTTTGAATTTTCCACAAAATTAAGGAAGCTCCTATTACTCCACAAGTCCTGCAGTTAGGGTGAAATCCTACGAAAAAATTGCCTAATAATTATGATGAAAATTGGAAATTGGTACGTACGACGTACCAAGGAATTTTCCAATTTAAAATGTCGATGAACATTAAAGATTGAAAATAACTACTATGACTCAGTAAGTAGGCACGGGTAAACAATTTTTGTATTTTTTCTCCAAAAATTCAAAAGAGCAACAGAAAATTTTTTGATTTGTTTTGTGAATTTTTTAGGTTGCAAAATTTTTTATGACATTTTTTTTGAATTGAAGAAATTGGTTCAGAATAATTATTCAGCTCATAAATTTACACAAAATTGATAAATTTTTTCGAGTTTCTGAGGAATCTTGAGAGTTGTGGGGTTGAATTCAGTAAAAAAAGTTTTAATCTGATAAAAGTGGTTCAAAAGTATGGTTTTTTATAGTGTTGTCTACAGGAACTTAACCTATACAAGCATATTATTTGACGTAAGATGTTCGACTGATAGATTTCAATTCTCACGAAATGAATGAATTTTTTGTCGAATTAATCAATTTAAATTTATTATGTGCAAAAAATTGGAAAAATTTGTTGGAAAAAATTATTCAATTCATAATTTTGAATTTTCCAATTTAAAATGTCGATGAACGTTAAAGATTGAAAATAACTACCGTGACTGGGTGACAGGCTGACTGCACTGATAAACAGTTTTTGTATTTTTTCTCCAAAACTTCAAGGAATATTTTTAGAGCAACAGAAGAGAAACATTTTTACTTCAAGAATTTTTTTCAAATCGAGACAAAAACTGAGATATTACATTTTGAATATCTATCACTCTTGCCTAAATAGTGTAGAAAAGGGGATTTTTTTTCGGGCTTTTAAGGAATCTTAAGAGTTGGGGGGTTGAAAAAATGGTTCAAAAGTACGGTTTTTTATAATTCTGTCTTCAGGAACTAAGCCTATACAAACATATTCGACGTTAGATGTTCGACTGATAGATTTCAATTCTCACAAAATGAATGAATTTCTTCTCGAATTGATCGACTTCAATTTATAATGTGACAAAAATTGAAAAAATTTGTTCGAAAAAATCATTCAATTCATAATTTCGAATTTTCCACGAAATTCATGAAGTACCTATTACTTCAGAAGTTCGGCAGTTAGGGTAAAAACCTATGAAAAAATTGCCTAATAATTATGATGAAAGTTGTAAATTGGTACCTACCAATGAATTTTTCGATTTAAAATGTCAATGAATGTTAAAGATTGAAAATAACTACCGTAACTGGGTGCTGCACGGGTAAACAATTTTTGTATGTTATCTTTTATTCTCTTTATTTTTTATTTTTATTTTTTTTGTTTTCTACCGTAACTGGGTGACTGCACGGGTAAACAATTTTAGTATGTTATCCTTTAAATTTTTGGGTACTCCGCTAGTAAAATTATAAGGACCAACTTTTAAATTTTTTGTTCTATTAAAGTAAAAAATCCAACTGAAATTATATTTATTAATAAAATAATTAATATTTTTATTAATATTTATTTATTTAATAATAAATTAAATTAAATTCTAAATTTAATTAATAAAATATTTAAAAAATTAAACTAATCCTTTCGTACTAAATTTAAATTATTTTTTAAAGATAAAAACCAATCTAATTTATATCGATTTTAACTCAAATCTTTCAAAATCGATGCTCAAGACCAAATCATCCCTAAAATCTGGCTACAGGCTCTTTTGACTCAATTTTTTTTCCTGTCTATCATTCTTAAACATCTATAACATGAATCGCTCATTTCAGTCTCATTTCTGCAAAAATGTTTTTTTTTTTTTTAGAAATTGTATCAATAAATAATTCGAACTGGGTCCAGTTGACTCATTCGAAGACAAAAAATTTCAAAATAAAAGTACATAACATATTTCATTTCAGTACTCGTCAAAAATGACATAATTTGCAATCCCTTCCCCTCTTCTCAATTTCTCAACACAATAAAGTCTTATTGCACCACATAAACCATAAATCCGTTGTCCAATCATCGTCGAAACGTAAAGCAACCCATCCATGTGTGAAAGCTGCTTAAGGCTGTTCAGCACACAATACATGTAGGTAGTCTTTTTAACAATCTGAAAATATATAAATAACTGCGATGCGATTTACCACTCTATCACGACCAAAAGCATAATTCTATCGAGTCTTCTCTCTAATGTCGATCTGCTCGTTTTTTTTTTAGGTTTTAAAAACACCCTAACTTTTTTGAATTCGCTGAAAAGAGATAAACATTTATTCTTGAACAAATGTTTATCAAATTTGTTAAGTTATGCGAAAAAATTACTTGCTTGGAAGAAATGGGTTTAGTAAACGTATCGCATTATAAGTGAAACTTTTCATCCCTCTGTACCATAGAGAGATTCGAAGCACTTAAATATTATAGTATTAACTTCGGTAGCTCATTTTACGTAATCTGAACTGATATCATGGTTAGGTATACCTTGTTCATTTTTTAAGTGTTTTCCTTTATTATTATTACTGGATTATTATTTTATTTTGTTTTTTTGTAATGCACATGTGTTTGTCAGATCTATAATATTCTGAAAAAATTCAAGTAACTACATCAGAGAACTAGTGTAGTTTACTCAATTTGTTTACATGGTGGCGGTTCGGTTTTGTTGAATTTTTACAAGTTCAATCCTACATAGATACTTGATATTCAAAATTGGAGGGGAGAGAGGGGTCCAATCGAAATTTTTGTAATGACCAAAATTATTCCTAGAACTTCAACCTACAACTTTTATTTGAAACTTTTTTCAATTGATCCCCTCCCTCCCCATCGATTTCGCACAACAGTCCGAAGATACAAATTAAAAATTAGTGGAGGGAGAGATGAAGGGACCAATTGAAAAAATTTTCAAACAAAAGTTGTAGATTGAGGTCTTAGAAACAATTTTTGTTATTATAAAATTTTCGATTAGATCCTTCCCTCCCCTCCAATTTTGCATAATATGACTTAGATACTTGGAATATTATTAAAAATTGGTGGAAGTAGGAGGGAAATTAAAAAAAAATTCAAACAAAAGTTGTAGCTTGAAGTCTCAGGAATAATTGTGGCTATTACGAAAATTTCGATTGGACCCCTCCCTCTCCTCCAATTTTGAATATTAAGTATTTATGTAGTATATTGAACTTTGTACAAATTCAACAAAACCGATCTGCCACCAGTAGGTAAACAAATTGAGTAAACTAGACACTACATAGTCATAAGAGAATAGGAACGTAACAGTACAGTCTTGAATTATTTATTTAATATGTCTCTGTTTAACCTTTTGAAAGATTCAATTGAAAAAAATATAGTTAACTGGGAAATTATTGCAGGGAATTTGAACTCATATCTTTCATTCACATTGAGAATAGGTTTACAAAATGTGTTTTCGAACATTTCATACAACTTTCGGTGCAACTGAAAAAAAAAAAATGAAAAATCTCCATATTCTGGATAAGAAGTGAAAAAGGCTTTGGTATTTTTCTTCTCCAACATTCTAAGTATAAAGTTTACATAAAGGGAAACTCGAGCTGTGAAGTACCTACACAATGTTAAAATAATAAATGAAAAAATTTACTATTTTCGATTCAAATCACAAATACGAGTAGCCGGGTATAAGTTTTGATTCGAGAAAAAAAATCATTTTAACCCAAATCACCTCTTGGGCATTTGCATTTTCAATATTTCGCCAAGAATAATATTTACAAATTTTGTTTCGAAAAACTAACCAGACAAACTCGAATGAATTAAAAAAATTGAAATTCACCTTTTTTGAAATAAATATGTATTTGAAAAAAATTTCGACGCTGTTTCAGCGGTAAATTTCTAATGATCAAAGTATCACTGCTGACTTTCTTCCGGCAACGTGTAAACGAAAAATCCGCCCGCCAGATGAAATAAGCGAGATAAAAGTGGAATTAAAATCGAGTTAATAACATTTGATTACTATTTCACGAAGCAACAAACAGATGACCCGATGCGAGAATAGGGAGAAAAAACCAGGATATAAAACTGTCATCGAACACTGCGCTAACAAGATTTTATTCTACCGTGTTTTAAAGAATCAGGTAATTTGAATGTTGCATTTGAGAACATACCAGGAATTTTTCTATAAATAGATACGAGAATTTTTCTATGTGAGTAACTAAGTATTTGACCGACAAAGTAGAATTTTGTCTGTTGAATAGGTATTTTTTGCGAAAAATCATATTTTGTAGTTGTAGACAAGACAGAGACTTAACGTAAAATACAATTAACGAGCTAAGGAAGTTATTCTCAATCTTCTCTGTTCTTGTATAATTTCTATATCTTGAGGTAAAAAGTACCAATTTTTGGACAACTTTTTCTTTTTGATTTTTGAGGGGTAGGAGGCGGTAAGAAACAATATTTCGTGACCTCGTCATCAAGTTTGAACCTTCAACAACTTCGTTTCGGTTTTTATTTTTATTTTTTCAAAGAGTCACATGTTCCAAAGGCTTATTTTCCCCCATGAAGTCCTTTTGTCTCACATTTGGTCTCAAAAACATATTGTGCGACAAAAGAACCAAAGGTTATTTTGATCAGGTAGATGCTCAAATATACAGTACCTACCTGAGATGAATCATTTATGACGAAAATATTTCAACTTCATTCCTTCCAAAGATACACACATTTAAAAATAGTAAGTAATAATAAAGACCAATTTTTACGACTGAGGATTGATTTCATGGATTTTGACCAAATCCAAGAGGTGATTCATTTTGAGTTGGAGATCCATCATAAAACTTTTTAAGCGTCCAGCTCAAAAGGGAACGAAGCTATGAGTCCTCAATCACTTTTGAACTGTTTTTTTGCCACTTTTGGGCACTGGGCAGTGTCATCAGCGTGGCATGGCACCTCGGTCACCCTGTGTAAAAAGCACAGTTTGAGTTTCTAGGCCACCCTACACCATTAGGCTGAAATTGTATACCACTTTTATCACCCTACGATGGGGTTGAAAAGTTGCAAATTGCTGAAAAATCGAGATTTTCGAATTACTAAAAAAAAAAAAAAAAAATTAAAAAATAAGTTCTTTTTGGCACCAGAATGGCCTCCTTGGTGATAAAAAAAATATTTATTTCGGAAGAAAAAATTTAATGGGTTGTCGTCGATTTTCATAAAAAAACAAAATTTCTTAATTCTTTATTACAGAAATTTGATTTTTGTTCAATTTTTAACCATTCTTCAGTTTATAGTTTTTTTCCATTTGCAAATTTATGAACGAAAAAATGAAAAAAAGCTCAACGAAAATATTCAACATTTTTCGTATGTGTAGTAGGTAATTCTGTAGTTTTTCATTTTTTAAAAATTTTCCAACATTAAATTATTTTGAAAATTTTGCAATTTTTGAACGCTCATTAATTTTTGAAAATTTTAAATATCCCCCCCCCCTAGCGACGTATACAAGGGAGGCTTACCTTTTGAGAAATATTTCAGCCCTAATAATGAGAATGATTTTTTTCCAATCAATAAAATTTCCCCAATCTCGAAAATTGAAAAATTCTCTCCTCCAACAAAATTGACTTTTTTTTTTCAAAAAAAAACTAAAAAAAAACTGATGGAATTTTTTACAATTTAAATCTAAATGGGAGGGAGGATTTAGATACTTATTTCTCAAAAAATAAAAACAGTTTTCTTCATCGATAGTAGATTTTAACCTGGCTCGAAACGGTACGTTTAGTTTCTTTTTACCAAAACAATTCAAGATATTTTTTTCTCCAAAAAAAATTTAGAGGAATTTTTTCTCTAAAAATTCTCCAACTTTTTCCCTACTTTTCATCTTCAGAAAAATTGACACTTTTTTTCTTCGAAAAATGTGCTTTACTTCAAATATTCAAAAAATGGTTAAACTCCAATGACATATTTGAGAATTCTTTCTCAAAAACAAAAGGTTTTATGTTAAAAAAAAAAAAAATCCATTGAAAAAAACATTTTTACTCGAAAAAGCTTTCAAAATTTTGAAATATCATTTATTATTTTAGAAAAAATAATGATCTTTTTTCAATTGAGTGTGGTTCTTCCTTCGAGTATGTACGTAGTAGCAATATACGTACAATACATGTAACGCAAGTCGATAATTCGAGATTGAACTCTTGTGGTGTAAAACACTAGTCTGCACATTTCGGTTAAAGTTATTCATTCTTTTTCGCGTTTCTCCTAAATCCTAATTCTCAATTCTCCGACATGGTTGATTATGTAAGTTCAGTTTAGAAGTGCGCATGCGTGACTGCCGTGACTTCACTACATTAGTTATCAACTAGAGTATGGAATTTCAAAAACAAATCAATGAGAAACAGAAATGAATTTTGTATCAAATTTATAATTTTAATTAAAGAAAAACACATAAATAATTAAATCTCATGATTGAGTCTTATTTTCACGTAAATTGTAGCATGATTTTATTAGTTCCTCGTGGTGGTTTTCAAAATAAGAATAAAAAAAAAAAAACATCAAACAAATGAGCAAGAGGGGAAAGGAAAAATGAAAATTCGACCAGCAAAACAATTCCAAGCAATACATAGTTGGCTATGTTATTGTTTTAATTTCGAAGTTCCTTGCACAAAAGGGTGGTGATGATCAGTGGTTTTTTTTTTTTGTTTAGTTCTTATTCTGAACATAGTACAGTACACGCCATTTCATCACATCACCGGTTACTTCGAGATAAACTTTTCGAACGAAAAAAATCGACGAAATTAACTTAAATTTAAAAAAAAAGGAAAAATTTAAACTTTGAAAAAACCGAAAAGAAATTTTTTGAAAAATTTCAATTCAAAAAATCAAAATAATTAGGTATCTAAATTGTAATTTTCTCCAAATAATTGAAAAATATCATCTTCTTACTTCAAAAAATTTGAGTTATTTCTTTAAAAAAAAAAAGTTACATTCATGTATTGTAAAAAAATAACTTAAATTATTTTGCTCAAAAAATGGCAAAAATTTCTATTCAAAAAATTTTTAATACCTATATTAAAAAAAAAAAAAATTCAATTGAATGTTTCTTTTCCTAAAAAATAAAGAAAGAAAATATAGGTACCTACCTAATTCTTATTTTTAAAAAAATGAAAAAATGAAAAAATGATACCTACCTAGCACCTACTGAAAAATTTCAAAAACTTTAGAAAATTTCTTATTTTAAGAAATAAAGTTATCAAAGCGATTATTTTCTTCAAAAATTTGAAAAATATTTTCTTTTTACTTCAGAAAAATTAAAAAAGTATTAAGTAAGAATCTTCTTTAAAAAAAAAAATTTAAAAAAAAACAGAATACATTGAAATTACTTTGTTCAAAAAAATATAATTTTTTTTCAAAAATGAAAAAAAAAAAAGTTTTACTTGAAAATGTTTTTAAAATATCTAAGTATATCTGCAATTAGTTTTATACTTAGGTATTTTTAGAAGAACTAAGGATATTTTTTCAATTGAGTGATTCTTTTCCTAAAAATTAAGATGGTATATAACTTCTTAAGTATTCAAAAAAAATAAAAATAATAATAATTACCTACTTCCTCTGGAATTAAGAATTTTCATCTTCAAAAATTTTAGAAAGTTTCTTAATTCAAAAAATCATATTTTCTACTCAAATTATCAGATTCTTGAAGAAATTGAAAAATATTTTCTTCCTAGGTATGTAAGTCCAAAAAAATTGAGAACTTCTTTTTTAAAAAAAAGAGCTTGATTTTTATTACCAAAACTTAATTGAAATCATTTGGTCCACATTGGAAAAATTGATTTTGCCTCCTACGGTTATCTAGCAATTAAATAAGTACCTACTTATTTTTTTCTTTTTACTCACTTATAATTTGTTCTGTGAGTAGGCAGTAGATTCATTCAAAAAAAAATTTAATTAAAAATTTTTATTGATTTTTTTTTAAATCAAAGGTAGTACCTACATACCTACCTATACACAGTTACATTTTACAATTTCTTTTTACCACGCTTTTATTAGCTTGGTATGTATATAAGTATGTATGTTTGTCTCATGGAACCAAATGTATGTTTTCGACCAATCCTCTCTCATTTAATATTTTACTGGAATTGAAAGAACATAGTGCTCACATTAGGGGTTTTCGAGGTCGCTGAATTCGATTTTCGAACTCAAATTTACCCCCGACCCCAAATTGAGCCCCTATGAGGGGGTTCAATTTTGAAAATTTCAGAAAATCACAACATTGGTATCGAAATGTAGGTTTTTGAGGTAGCTGAATTCGATTTTCGGACTTAAATTTACCCTTGACCCCAAATTGAGCCCTATGAGGGGGTTCCATTTTGAAAATTTCAAAATTCACAACATTGATATCAAAATGTTGGTTTTCGAGGTAGCTGAATTCGATTTTCGAACTCAAATTTACCCCCGACCCCAAATTAAGCCCCCATGAGGGGGTTCAGTTTTGAAAATTTCAGAAAATCACAACATTGGTATCGAAATGTAGGTTTTCGAGGCCGCTGAATTCGATTTTCGGACTTAAATTTACCCTTGACCCCAAATTGGACCCCTATGAGGGGGTTCCATTTTGAAAATTTCAAAATTCACAACATTGATATCAAAATGTTGGTTTTCGAGGTAGCTGAATTCGATTTTCGAACTCAAATTTACCCCTGACCCCAAATTGAGCCCCTATGAGGGGGTTCAATTTTGAAAATTTTCAAATTTACAACATTGGTAAAATTAGAAAATCAATAATTATTTTATCTAATGAAATAATAAGAAAAGAGAGGTGTTCTTAATACTTCCATACTTACAACTTACAAGTGATACATTGTTACAAAGTACACTGTTAATGTGTGATAAATAGATGTTTTACATCGGATGAACGTTGAATTAATCAAAAAAGTTTTTACTCAGTTTTGATTGATTGATGTTAAAGATGATAGCAAGTGCATTGCGTCCAGAAGGACGCAATTTGCACAACCATTAAAACTTCTAATAAAAACAACGATTTTCAAGTTGTGCTTATATTTTTTTACCAACCAAATTGTAAATATTTGCACTATATGTAAATTAAGATTGTTAAACAGTAATCATATAAAATTGATTTTTGTAGAAATTGATTAATTGCTTACATTGTGAATGGATAGCTCTCGTATGTAGGTACAGATATATGTTTTCACCTCAATAATACGTTGGTCAAGATTTTTTTTTTTTAGATACACATTCGAACCTAGTAAAACTATGAAATTAAAATATTTTCAACGACAAAAAGAGTTAAATAAAAATGTAAAAAAATTTTTAAAAACCACGCTTTTATTTAAAGTTGGTCACTTTGTAAAATGTTATTCATAGGGAAAGAGTAATGCCTTAAAAAACAAAAAATAAAATTTACTTGAATACAAAAATGTGTCATGAAAATTTTTTTTTCAAAAATTTTAATGATGAAAATCGTGGTGGGGCGTTAGAAAAAAAAATTTTCATGACATATTTTTGTATTCAAGTAAATTTTATTTTTTGTTTTTTAAGGCATTACTCTTTCCCTATGAATAACATTTTACAAAGTGACCAACTTTAAATAAAAGCGTGGTTTTTTAAAAAATTTTTACATTTTTATTCTGCAGAAATTTGTAAAATTAATGTTTGTTAAATCGATTTGAAGAACCTTCATTAAAAAGAAAATCAAAAGAAATGAAATCGAATTTTTGGAAAATCCATTTCTTGAATTTTTTTCTGGAATATTTCTATAAAAAATCATTTTTCTTTAGTTTTTGGTTTTAACAACAATTTTTTTTAAATATTGTTCAAAAAAAGACGAAGTTCTTGATCCAGATATTCGCACAGATTTTCATTTCAAAAGATAAGTGTAAATTTTTCTCATTGATATACCTCCTTTTTACCCCCCGCTTTATAATTTTGATCATAGGCCCTCAGACTCGCATTCAATTTCGAATTTGCACAGATATATCGTCTAGCCAAAAAAAAAATGCACATTTATTTTTGTACGTATTTGTCGACTCGTGAAAGTTGAACAAAGCGCACTTGAAACTGTAGCGAAAGCTGAACAAGCTTAAGCACTTTCTAAAATGCATATTAATGGCTATTTAGTGTTATAAACGGTATCCGAGCTTAATCTGCTCAATTCTGACACGGATTCTTTGCAAGTTAAACTTAAAACGATACGCTATTAATCTTACTCTCGACGTTAAATTAAGCAAATAGATCGGTCTACTGGTAAATACGAGGTCTGCAGTTTGGGTAGTCGTATATATACTCGATTGTGGAAAAAAATGCTTTCATACTTGACCTTTTTTTTTCTCTTTCGTTTTCATTCGCTTCAAATAGAAAAGCAATTTAACCATTTATCTTGACGAAAATTAGTTCCACATGAAAATAAACCAAATTTAAACAACTCGAAATGGCACAGAGTGCGTAAACTTGCTTCAACTGCAAACTAAGAATATCTTCAAAGTAACTTTTTAAACAGTTTATGTAGTAGTAGTGCCATGGCATGGCATATAGCACACCGCAAAAAAGCAACTACAAAAAGTAATCAGTTTAATTTGTAGCTACCCAATTTTATTTATTTGTAATGGTTGGCTAATTTCTGCCCAACGTCGCCTGCATCTCTATACTCTCGTTCCAGCTTTGCAATATTTGTAACTAATATATTTCTGTCACTTCTAGGCGTAGCGTAGCTTTCTTCGTGGCCTCGTCTTTCGATGGCATTGGAGCAAAAATTAAATTCTTCGAGGATTGTTTCTTCGACTGAGAAGCGGTTTTAATTTTGCACTACCTGAGAGAGCATTTTACGTTTCAACAATCGTACAAATTAAATTTCAACGTGGAAAAATTGCACGAATGGCGAATGACTTTCAAGTTGGCTGCATTTTAATTTCTATTCTAGAATATTACCTGGGTAATATTTCGATACACTTGTTTTGTGAATTGCAATTTGACTTGTATTCTAGCGATGAAAAGGCTTTGTAATTAGGTTTTAAACGAATCGTGGTGCGAATGAACCCTTGATCTGAAAGGTACTCGTAAGTTTCAATTTTGAAATTAATTTTAACCTGATGTCTTTTTTCTGGTTTCATTTTTTGGAATTGCCGTATGCTTCATTTTTGATGATCACAAAGTAGAGATGTTTTATTCTACAATCATCTTTTGTTCGCTTACTGGATAGTTTTTTTTATTCAAGGGAAGGGTTGATGGATTGCAAATGAAAATTGTTTTTATTTTAAAATAAGTTTTGAAAATATGAAAATATTTTTACCCCAAAAAATGAAAATGTATTCACTTCAAAATTGAAAATTTTCAACTCCAAAAAATTGAAATTTTTTACCCTGCTCCCTGATAGAAATATGTACTTACACCAAAGTGCTATGTTTCTGCAAAACATTGGAGATATTCAAAAATTTGCAAAATATTTTTGCTCCAAAAACACTCAAAAAAAAAAAAAAAAAAAAAAACAATCGATAAATTTTTTTGTTCAAAAAAACTGTTAGTTACCACCAACTTTTCGTTTAGAATTACTGGTTTCATTCCACAAGGAGTAAGCAAATTTTTCAATTCAAAGAGTTTTAAACATTTCATATTCCAAAAATCTTTTTAAATTATTTTATGCCAATTGTGAAATGTTTTTCTAAAAAGTGAGTTTTTACACCCTATTTGAGTAAGCAAACTTTTTCGATTCAACGAGTTTTAAACATTTTTTCATTTCAAAAAATTTTAAAATTATTTCATTTTAAAAATTTATAAAAATTTTCATTATAAAAAAATTAGGAAAACTTTTTCGAAAAAGTGAGTTTTAACAACACCCTTTCGTATGGAAGTAATAAATAATTTCATTCCATAAAAAATAAAACAATTTGAGACATTTCTCTAATTTTCCATTCCAAAATTTTTTGAAAGTTTTTCATTCCGAAAAATTGAAAAAGTAATGTTTAAAAAGTTGATAAAAGTTTTTATTAAAATAAAAGTGACGAAATTTTTAATCCTAAAAAATTGATTGAAATCTTCATTTCATAAAGAATAATGAGCAAAATTTTTTATTCCAAAAACGTAAGAAAATTTTTTTATCCCAAAAATTATTATTCAAAATCATGACAGAAAATTTGGAAAATTTCTTCTTCAAAAAGTAAACATTTTTTCATTTTAGGAAAAGTGACAATTTATTTCATCCCATAAGAGTAAGAAAATCTTATAATTTTTTTGTTCAAAAAAAAAAAAAAAAAAAAAAAAAAAAAATGGAAAATTAATTGTTTTGAAAAATTGAGAGTTGTTTCATTCCATAGCTATACCTATGAAGAGTATGAAAATTTCTCATTCCAAAAAGCTTGAAAATTTTTCACAGTAAAAAAATTGAGAAATCGTCTTACGTAATAAAAAAAAAATGTGATTTTTCAGCATAATAGTGATAACTTTCATTTCATTAAGAAGTAAGCAATTTTTTATTTTATTTGATACATTTTTCTATTTTCTATTACAAAAAGTTTTGAAAGTTTTTCATCTCAAAAAATTGTAAAAAAGTATCCCATTAAGAGAATTGACATTTTTTTTTTCTTCATAAAAATGGGTAAACTTTGGTACTTATTAGGGTTTGTGCTTTAGCTCAAACCCTGTTACGATCTTAAAAAAAAAAAATGAGAAATCGTCTGTCAGAAAAGTGTGATTTTTTCAGCACAAGAAAAGTGATAACTATCATTTCATTCTAAAAAGAATTATTAGAAATTTTTCTTTATTTGATACATTTTTCTAATTTTCAATTTTTGAAAGTTTTTCAACCCAAAAAATTGTAAAAAATTTATCCCATCAAAAGAATTGACATTTTTTTTTATTTTCATAAAAAAGGTAAAATTTCGTACTTATTGGGGGTTTTACAATTTTTTGGGATGAAAAACTTCCAAAAATTTTTATAATAGAAAATTAGAAAAATGTACCTATCAAAATATAAAATAAAAAATTGTCTAATTCTTTTTAGAATGAAATGAAAGTTATGACTTTTCTTGTGATGAAAAAATCACACTTTTTTGACTAAGACGATTTCTCCATTTTTTTTTTAAAGAAAAATTTTCAAGCTTTCTGAAATGGAAAATTATTTTCTTGTACTCTTCATAGCTATGGAATAAAACAACTCTCAATTTTTCGGAACATTTGATTCTTGCCCATTTTCCTTTAGAACAAAAAAAATATAAAATTTTCTTACCGATGGAATGAAATAAATTGTCACTTTTCCTGAAATGAAAAAATGTTCACGAAATAAAAATTTATCCCATTAAGAGAGCGGACAATTTTTTTTTATTTGCATAAAAAAGGCAAAATTTCGTACGATCTTAAAAAATTGAGTTTTCTATTTTTTTTTCAGAACAAAAAAATTATAATTTTTTTTAATCCTTATGGAATGAAATAAATAAATTGTCATTTTCCTGAAATGAAAAAATGTTCACTTTTTGAGGAAGAAATTTTCCATCATGATTTCAAGTTTGGCCAATCAGAGATCAGCATTTCAATGTAACCAATCAATATCCAATGAACTAGTAGTATTTATTCGTGCTAATTTCAAATGTTGTGTAATTTTATTAACCAATCACGGATTAGGTACTATTTTTATTTTGGTCAATCATTGACAGGATTGCAAACTTATTTTACAATTTTCATTTCTTACACTTATTTTACATGACGTAAAATAAGCCACAGATATGTGAAATATGTAAAATATGTAAAATGAGTAAAATAAGTTAAAAAAAAAATGATTTTATGATAAAAAATTACACGAACACGAATGTAAAAAGCTCGAAGCTCGTTTTAATATTCAGTTAAAAAGTGATTAAGTGAACAGTGATTCAAGAATATACATAAAGTAAAGATGACGAGAGAAAAAAGTCTATTCATGCAACGTACAACTTCACGTCAATCGTTACATCAGACGGCAAGTACACGGCGAAATGCAATATGTGCTACAATATTCCGCAAAATACTGCAGAAAGGAGGCTGAAATCTCACGGTAAGTTATATCAGTGAATTCATAGATCACCATTTTAATGTAAAAAGTCAATAGCCAATCAGCTATAATTATATGAAAATGTTTTGAAAAGATACAGTATAAGAAAAATTTATTAAAATATTTTCCATAAAATTTTTGAAGAAAAACTTTAATTGCTTATGGAAGAAAAAAATCTTGGTAAAAAATATTTATTTTTTATTTTACAAAATTCAGAAAAATAATTCAGAAAATTAATTTAATCTAAGAAGAATAATGCAATTAGTTTTGAATTTTAATTTTCAATTTTATAGTTCATAAAATCAAGTTATTAATCGGAAAACAAATGCACAAACCCTTTTGCAATAAGCGGATAGCTTATGGCTTGTGTTATTTGATGAAAAAAGCTACTCTACTTTCAAGGTAAAATCTTACTCTGGTGGATTTTTAAATTAATTCTCAAATTATGAATTTAGTAAAAATTTCTAGCTCTGATAATATTTGAAAAATGAGAATTTCTGCCAAATTAAATTTTGTGGTATATGAAAAAAGCTACTCTACTTTCAAGGCAAAATCCTACTCTGGTGAATTTTTTCCTCAGTATTTCAAAGCAAAACGTTCCTATTAGGTATTTCTAAAAAAACAAATCGATCAACCGCTTAAAGGAAGCAAATTTCAAATTGATCGACGATGATAATAAGTAAGTATGTAAGTAAATTCCTATTTCAAAAAGTTTGAAAAAATTTTCATCATAAATGAAGTTTGAAGTATTTTTTTATTCCAAAAAAGTATTAGGTAGTAATACAACAATACCTATCGCAAAAAATTGATGAAAGTTTTTTATTACCTACAAAAAAAAGTGGAAAATTTCTTATCCAAAAAAGTGAGACTTGCTTTATTTCAGGAAAAGTGTAAGGAATTATTTTATTCCATAAAAGTGAGAAATTATTTGAAAAGAGAAATTCAGAAAAAATTTATTCAGTGAAATTGTTAATTTTTTATTCCAAGAAAATTAATATCTAAGTTTTCTCTTTCTATGAAAAATGAGAACATTTTCTACACCAAAATTTTAGGAACAATTTTTATTCCAAAAAAGTAATTTTTAACGCCATCCACTAGCCTTACTTACTGTACATGGCGTTAAAAAAATTATAAATTATATTGCTCCCAAAAAAATTAGGAATTTTTTTCTCCTAAAAATTTAAGAAAGTGTTGTTCCCCCTAAAAATTGAAACATTTATTTTTCTGTTCTAAGAAAATTCGACAAAAAAATTTTTTTCAAAAAATTGAAAGATTTTTTTTTCAAAAATTTCAAAAGCATTGCAATTCCAGAAAAATGAGTGAATTTTTCCCATCAACAGTTTTTTTTTTCTATAAAAATTTGAAAGCGTTCATTTTTTTCAAAAAAAATGAGAATTTATTATCGAAAGATAGTATTAGCGAGAAGATCAATTTTTTTTTACCAAAATTAAGATTAGTAAGCAAGTAATTTAATTAAATATACCTATTTTTTCCTTCCAAAAAAGTATTAGGTAGTAATACAACAATACCTATCGCAAAAAATTGACGAAAGTTTTTTATTACCTACAAAAAAAGTGGAAAATTTCTTCTCCAAAAAAGTGAGACTTGCTTTATTTCAGGAAAAGTATAAGGAATTATTTTATTCCATATTTGAAAAGAAAAATTCAAAAAAAATTAATTCAGTGAAATTGTTAATTTTTTATTCCAAGAAAATTAATATCTAAGTTTTCTCTTTCTCTGAAAAATGAGAAAATTTTCTACACCAAAATTTTAGGAACAATTTTTATTCCAAAAAAGTAATTTTTAACGCCATCCACTAGCCTTACTTACTGTACATGGCGTTAAAAAAATTATAAATTATATTGCTCCCAAAAAAATTAGGAATTTTTTTCTCCTAAAAATTTAAGAAAGTGTTGTTCCCCCTAAAAATTGAAACATTTATTTTTCTGTTCTAAGAAAATTCGACAAAAAAAAATCTTCAAAAAATTTCAAAAACATTGCAATTCCAGAAAAATGAGTGAATTTTTCCCATCAACAGTTTTTTTTTCCATAAAAATTTGAAAGCGTTCATTTTTTTCAAAAAAATGAGAATTTATTATCGAAACACAGCATTAGCGAGGAGATCAATTTTTTTTACCAAAATTAAGATTAGTAAGCAAGTAATTTAATTAAATATACCTATTTTTTCATTCCAAGAAATTTCAAAAATTTTTCTATTAAAAAATTGAAAATTTTTTTTTAGAAAAATTAGGAGAGAAAAAGATTTATAGATCTAGGTCATCTCATTTTTAAATTTTTGGATGTAGCTCGAGCACCCGAGCCAAAGCTAAGTTGCTGGCCATGTTTGTAAGTAAAGTGTGCCCTTTAACGATTCCTATAATGTTCAATGTGTTTTTGGACTTGAGCCAAATAATAAACTCTATCGAATTTTTCTCTTAATCATCCACTTAAGTGAATATCGTATGTATAAAAAATCAAACCATATGTCTATTATTTTGTGAAACGTTTGGTCTTAAGTACCGTTATAAAAAATCAATCACCACACGACACAATAAATAAGTAGGTACAAACCAGCGATAAAGTAGCAAATCGTCATTTTCGAGTAGAAAGAAAGAGGGACCAGCACAACATACAAGGTCAGCCAAACTGATACGCTTTCGCTTGAGAAGTCTTCTTTGCCAATTGCCACTGTTCTTATCAATCTCTTAGTTGAAAAGTGCATCCCTCTTTCATGCAGAATAATTTCATCCCTCTTGGAATTTCTGCACGTCAGGCACGGATTTGGCAAACTACAAAACAAAGATGTTTGTTCAGCTTGCAGTGTCCGGTGATTATCTCATGGCTGGCTTTTACGATGCAGGGGATTAAGATCTTGAGAAGTTTTAGAGGGTACTTTAGTTTATGATGGGACTTTTTGGAGAAGACTATTCTTATAATATATTTCAAAAAGGTAGGTATCCTCGGTTAAGAAAGCTGGTTTGGATTTGTCTGCACTTTTCAAAATTCACTTTCTTATAATAATGTACTAAGGATCCTAAAAAAATTTTAGGGTGCATTTTTCAAGTCAAAAAAATAATAATCGACGTATAGGTATCTTAGGGAGGTATCGAGAGCGGTGGTTCGACAGAGCAGATTGGATAGGGAAATCTTCCAGTCCGAGCTCTTGAATAACTTTGGTGACGATTCTGCAAAATACTGGAAACACAATTAAGGAAATCAGAGGGGATAAAAATTTTTTTCATCAATTGAGCTCAAATTTATGCACATGCAAAGAATGGGTCTCAAAAGTGGAAAAAATTGCTCAAAATTTTTTTCGAGGAATTCTTTCAGGATTTAAAAAACTTTTTCCAATTTGATGAAAAATTCACCCCGAATTTCAGGAAAAAATGCAAAGTTTATTAATGATTTATTCACTCATATAAGAAGACTAGATTGTTCAAAAATAATGTAAAAATCATTATAGTATTTCGTTCAAAATTCTCAAGAGATTTTTCTCTCATTCGATGAAACAAAAAAAAATGTGCAAAAATGATTAAAAGAACCGTATTCTGACACTTACTTTTCTTTTGATTTTGTACTAAAAATAGTTGTCGATGTTATTACTTTGTTTCCTGAATTTTAGATTTTGTCTCGACTTGATTTTTCGCTTTTCTCTATTTTTTCTAGACCATCTTCGTGGCCAGAACTTATTTTTTTGTTTAGAATGAAATCTTTTATTTTTAGAGAAAAACCCTTTACTAAATCTCAATTTTCTGGCAAATAGATATTTTTCAAATTTTGGATTAAAAAAACATTTTTTTTTTTTTTTTTTTTTTTTTTTTTGTAGAAGAAAATATCACATTTTCATGGGAAACAAATAACTTTTGTTTCTTTTTTGTAAAATAAAAATCTTTCAATTTTTTTGGAATAAACAACCTCTTTTGGAGCCACAAAAAAATTCATATGTTTCATTGTTCAAATTGGATGAATTGAATTGAATTTTTTTTGTCCATGAGTTTTAAAATAATACCCACCTATTCATTATTTGGATTAATTTATTTTTTTCAAAGTTACTCAGAATTGTATGTCTTATTTAACGTACCTATATAAAATCCGCCTAAATCGGGCCGGTGCTCCCCCCTCACAAAAAAAGTTGAATCAAAAAATGTGTAGAATTGGATTTCGAACAAAAAAGGTCATTAGCATTTTTTTGATACGAGCAGTAGAAACCCCACAAAGAATAAAATTCTCAAAGTTTGCAAAGTGAAGGTCAATTAGGGGTATAGAGGGGGTTACTTAGTTTGGCCTAGGAAACCGATTTCGATTACTTATATGCCAAAAGGTCAACCGTGATTAGACAAAACTTTGACAAAAATTTCAGATCCTAGGCAAGTAGGTATTTTGGGGGGGGAGGCTAATTTTTTTTTTCAAATTACTGACCTTATATTTTTTTGTGGAATGAAGGTAAAAATTTTTCGTTTTTTTCATGAAATCTGAGCAGGTTTTTGGGGGTTCTTCTGGCCTTCTCAGAATTCGTGGAAAAAACGAAAAATTTGTATCTTCATTTGACCAAAAAATATAAGCTTAGTAATTTGAAAAAAATAGTACCTCCCCCCCAAAAAATACTTGCCCGGGGGTCTGAAATTTTTGTTGAAGTTCTGTCTTATCACGGTTGACCTTTTATCATATAAATGATCGAAATTGGTTTCTTAGACCAAAATAAGTAACCAACCCCTCTGTACTCCTAAAATGCACTTCACTTGCAAGCTTTGAAAATTCTTTTTGGAGTTTCTACTGCTCGTATCAAAAAAATGCTAATGACTTTTTTTGTTCGAAATCCAATTCTACACATTTTTTGACTTAACTTTTTGCCTGTAGCTTAATTACTAATTAGAAACCAAGATAACAACGTGAAAAACCATTTTTGGGGGGCAAAAATGTGGATTTTGGGGGTGAAGCACGGGCCCGATTTCGGTGAATTTTATATATGTTAAATAGGACACATTTCTGAGTAACTTCGTGAAAAAATCTTTTCCCCCAATTAGTTTCAACCAAAATGACAAATTTCCCTGGACTCGGAGCCGAGGTTTTCCAAGCACGACCGACGGACAGCGTGCGTGCCGATGTGCCCACGGGACCCGGAGCCGATGAGAAAAAATGAGAAATCACCAATCAAACCATCCGCAATCGTGAAGGAAAAAATTACCATCGACCACGACCTTCAAAAAGCAATTAGCAAATATTATAAATAAGTAAGTAAGTAAATTTTAAAAATTTTCAGTTAAGAGTTTTTGACATGATTTGGCCAAAATTTTAGACCAAAGTGCGTTCCACTTCGTAATATCATTCAATTCGAGCACTGATTCGTACTGAAACGCATAATTTCATCTCGATACGATTAATCGTCCTGCCCGGTCCAATTTACAAGCGGCGAATTAAAAGGATTCCCTTATTAAGCCCTCATTACTGGGGCGATTTTTCTCACTAACGAGATCTACTTAATATTAAGCGATTGCCGAGCGAATGGGAACTCGTGCCAAGATGAACCCGTAGCCTTAGGAGAGTGCGAAACGACTGTGAAATAGCGAGGGATTGATAATACTCGTAGGGTGCAGAAATCTTCTTTTAACCGAATAACGAATCGGTAAACATTTTTTGTTTTGTTGTCGAAAGACAGAGGATTGACTGCCCTCATGTACAGGAAATTATGAACCGTTGGAAAAGCGTGAAAAATCAAACACTGTGCCCTTTCGCAGCGAATCTTCTTTTTAAAAGCTTTGTCTTTCTCGTCAAAGAACCCTTCGGTACACAATGGTGAGATTTTCAACCTTGGGCTAGATTCCCTCCTCAGTCCTCGCTCATCTATCGTGTTAATAATTCCCTCGGATAGATGTAAAAAATAGCTTTTTAGTCGCCGAGTCGTTCGGCGAGGTTGCATTAAAAAGTCGTCCGTGTTTACAATAAAGTACCCAACATGGTCTACTTTTCACCTTTCTTTCTATCAATTTACGAGTAGTGTAGCTGTGAAAAGCTAAATGAAAAATTAATGCGGATCCGACGCTATCAATCTTGTTTGTCACATAAAATACGATTAAACCGTTAATGCGAAAATATTCTCGATGTTGTTATTGTTCAAATGTCATATTCTCACGTCTTGTTTGAGGTGGGTGGGGGCGGTGCAGGTGTAATTTTATTCGTAGCTTTTTACGTATTTTATGCTTCATTTTGTACTGTGTACTTCGATCAGGCCCGTATTCAGAGTGAAATTTGTAGAGGTGGCTGGCTAAATATCAGGGGTGACTTTAATTTTTTTTGAAAATTTTCTTGTTAAAATTTTCTTATTGACGAAATTTTGTAATTTTTTGGGGGTGGCTCAGTCTGGTGCTAGAAGTGGCTGCTCCCCGGACTACGGGCCTGACTTCGATACGCACTAAAATCACGAGTTAAGTCCATTCTTGATTTATTTTATTTCAAAGTGAGCACCTAATTAGGTGCCTATTTTTGAAATATTGTATCGTGTTTAAAAAGAATGGTGTATGGAGTAATTTATCGAAAAAGTAGATTTGTTTTCATTCAACATGCATGGACACTGGACAGGGCCTAGGACATTATTTTACCCAACCAAAAGAATTTTTCAACAACCATTTTGAAAATTCTATCTCGAAGTGAAAATAGCAAAAGATACTTGTTCAAAAAAAGAGTATATGTAGGTAGGTAAATGTCTAAGAGTTCTCAAGAAAATCTTCAAAAATTATTTTGAGAAAATTTTGGTAAGGGCAGTTTCACCATAATATTGTTGTTCTATCACATCTCCGGAAATAGAACAAAAAAAAAAAGTAAATTGTAAAACAACATTGAAAAATTTCCCAGTTTTTTGGAGAAGAAAAATTCAGTTTTTATTTATTATTTTTTTTGAAAAAAATAAAATAGTCCTGATTTTTTGGGGGGAGGGGGAGTATCTCATTTTGAAGAAAAAAAATGTTTTTCAGAGTAACGAGTTTTTCAATTTTTTTGAGAAAATTTTTTTCAGTCTTTTGGAGAAAAAATTCTGAATATTTTTGGAGTAAACTAAGTAACAGTGGAGTCGAGTTTTTGATGACTAGAATTCTGTAAAATAAAGTTTCAGCATTTAAGTATGAAAAAAATTATTTGAGTATTGGCAATGTTCTTTAGTATGTTCAAGTACCTATAGTTAGTTTAAAGTCCCTTTTAATTTGTAATCAATTTCTTTTAAAATATTTTTTCCTAAAAATCACCTATTGCAAAAGTATTGAGAAATCTTGATGCAAATTATTTTTGGATTTTTTTCTGAAATGTTTTTAAAAAATGATTTCTCACCTTTCAAACCTGTTTTACTCGGAATTTTATTGAGAAATCTTTTTTCTCATTTTTTTTTCAGAAAGTTGGAATTAAATTTGGAAGATTTTTTAAAAAACTTATCATTTTTCGACGATTTGGTTAAAAGAATATTGTATTTTTTCAAAAAGATTTTCTTCGGTATTTTTCTTCTCATTTTTTTCAGCGAGGCATTGTTTCTGAAGAAATAAGTAATGGATTTTTTAGAAAGCTGGAATCGAAAATTTATCTTAGAAAAGAAGAAAAAATTTATATTAGGTATCTAATTTTTGTGTCCATATTTTTGTATGTACCTTAGTAAAATATGTACTTTTAAACTGTTTTGGAATTAGGAAAAAAATCTCAATTTTTTTTTTCGAGAAATAATCTTCCAATTTTCTTGAATAAAAAAAATCTCTCGAATAAGTTTTTATATTGGAATAAAAAAATCTCTATTTCTTTGAGAGAAAATATTGTGAGGAAAAAATCTCTCTCAATTTCTCGGAGAAAATTTTCTAAATAATTTTATGATGTAAATCTCAACGTGAAAAAATTTCTCAGTTTGTAATTGTACAATTTTTTCGTATTAAAAAATAGGGAATTTTTTTTGAATCACATACCTAGGTGTACAAAATTTCATCAATTTTTTCGAAGTGAAAATTTTTTTTTTCTAAGAAAAGAACAGTACTAGCTTTTTTTCAAGAAAGAAATTTTATTTCGTCTACAGTACATACACCTACTTCCATTAAGTATTTCGAAAAAAATGCTTCATTTTTCGGTAAGATAATTTTTTTTTTTTTTTTTTTCAAGAAAAAATCTTATTTCATTGAAACAGAAAAATGGGGGGTTCCCGATTGTTTTGGAAAAACATATCTGTTCCATTTTTTTGAAATGGAAATTTTCAATTTTTCTGGGTAAAAGTCTTCCAATTTTTGGAGTACTTTTTTTTTATTTTGTTGAAGGGAAAAATTTAGTATTTCTTGATGCGGAAAATTTCTAAATTTTTTCGGAACAGAAAGTTTCTTCAGTTGTTTTTGGAATTTACAAATTACTAATGTTTTTTCAATGCAGTAAATTAAGGCAAAGTACCAAAATTGTGGGATAGCTTTTTTGTCATCGACTTGATTAAATTCAACATCAAAATGTAATAAACAGGTAAAATAAATTTATACTTTTTTACTCTCCTTTAAGATTTTTTTCTCAAAAAAATTAGATTTTTTCTTTCTAAAAGTTAAAAATTTCATGCTAAACAAAAAAATATATATATTTTTTCTTTCAAAAAATTTAATACTTTTTTAAAAAATTATTTTTTGGAAATTGAGATTAACTAATTAAAATATTTTCTCTAAGAATTTAAGATTTCATCCTAAACAGAATAAGAGAAGATTTTTTTTTCTCCAAAAAATTGATAAATTTTTTTCTCTCAAAATGAGAGATTTCATCCTAAACAAAAATGAAGATTTATTTCTGTAAAAAAATGTAAGAATTCCATTGAAAAAAAAAACAAACAAACATTAATTTATTCTTCAAAAAAATTGGATGATTTTTAGCCTTGTTTACCTATCCAAAAATTTGAGAAAATATTTTTATTTCAGAAAAATTTAGAAATTTCCTTCTTCAAATAATTTTTTATTTATTTTTTTTAAATTACCTAAAAGGTTTTTTCATTTAAAACATTTAGAATAAAATTTTTCAAATTTTGATAAAATTAAACATTTTGCCACGAACCGGAACGCAGAATTTGTATTTAATTCGAGCACTGGCACGAACCACGAACAGGTAGGGGTATTCAACGAAGCCCAGATCGGATTATAATCTCGTACGATATTATGCAATGGGTAATCCGCAAGCTGAGTCTTTTTTAAGAAACTCGTACCAGTTTTTATTACACTTTGGTAATTCTTCCATCCGCGGAATGGTTGAAGAATTGAAACGGACCGTTTTACAACTCGTATAAGTTGTAAATTTATAGCTTCTTCGTCTCACGCCGCCGTCGCCCAATGCTAAGGAAAAAGTCTTCAAAAATGAAAAAAATTGCCAAACTTTTTCTATTGACAACTTCTCTCGCTATTTTTGTGAGAAACCAGCGACAAAACGCCGTTACAAATGAATAACTATTTTTTATCCTTTGGACATCCATTAACCAGTGTTTGAAAACTTTTATATTATATAAACCGAAGACGAAGAATGAAACACCGCCTTGTTCTCTACACCGTTTTTATCAAAAGTAATAAATTACCAGTTGTAATTTTTTCTTCTCTCTCTGTTTCGAGAAACCCCCGCTGTGTCACTTGGTATAATCGCAGAGTGCGAATTACGCCAGGGTACGAGATGAACTCGCGCCTTGGAAACGCCTCGTATGTCATTTTCTAGCTTGCATCGAATTATTACTGCCGAGAGATTATGTCGATTTCGAGCCGAGAGCTGATAAATAATTCGAATTTTTTTCAAACGAGGGTTTAAGAAATTTGGTTATTTTTTCAGCATGATGCTCGATTTGATACAAATGTGGAGTTGCTGTAGATTGATATGAATATAAGATTCAAAGAGATGTGCGATTTCGATTTGAAAACTTCGTTTTATTTTAGATTGTTGTCTACCGCACTTGAATTGAACAAAATTACGAAGCGAACCCCAAATCATGTCCAAACACCAAATTGAAACTGGTTTCAGTTTATTTATATTTCTCGACCCCCCCCCCTCCCCCAACATTTTTGTGGAAATTTTAGATCTTTTTTTGGGGCTGGGTTTTCAACATTTTATAGGCATTTGAATAATAATTTTTTTTTTTTAATGATCCAATTCATCAATATTTCGTTGGAGTTATGAAAGCAAATTATTTTAGACTTTAGGTAGAAAATTAAAAAAAAAAATTAATTCAATTCATCCGATTTAATCTTTTTTTTAGCAATAAGACATGAGAATTTTTTAAAGGTGGCTCTAAAAAATAGAGGCATTTTTATTCCAATAAGACCATTTAAAGATTTTTCATTCTTTTTTAATTGTTTCTGTTTTTCTATTAAAGTGCGATTTTTTTTTTTTGTAAAAAAAGGAGAATTTTTTTCCTTCAAAAATTTGAAAAATATTTTTTCCCTCAAAGAATTGAGATTTAAGTAGCGTAAGATTTTTTTTCTCAAAAAAAAAAAAAACTGATGATTTTTTTTCTTTTAAAAAATGAGAAATTTTATCCTAAACAAATATCTATCTAATATTTTTTCTTTCAAAATATAGAAGATTTTTTTTTCACAATTTTTTCTCCAAACGTTTTAGAAAAATACCTACTTTTATTTCAGAAAAAAATGAGAAATTAAAAAAAAATTCTTGAAAATTTGAGATTAATTGGAAAAATTAACCCCAAAAGTGATTTTTACTTTTTTCGCTCCAAAATATTTGACAAAAATCATTTCTTTTGCAAATAACGAAGATATGACCGAGAATGTGTTCAACACTCTCCTAAAAAAACCTTAGAATTTAAGGCTGTGCAATAATTAGTAGAAAATTCATGTCTTTGGACTCAAAAATTCCGACGATTTGCCTACATTAGTGACGACATTTAGGTAAAATAATTTTTAACTTTTTTTGGAAATGCAGCTGTTGGAAAAATTCTACTCAAATTTCACTTCCAATCGTATGTAGGTAAATATTTCTACAAAAATCAACATTCGTTTTTTAACGGTGACGTTTTTTTACAAAACTCAAAAATTTATCCTTTTTATAAAAAAAAAAATTTGTCCTTTATAACTTTTTTTTTGAAATTTTGTAGAACAGTTCATCTTTCAACTTTTTTTTTTTTTTTTTTTTTTGAAAATTAAAGTTTTGAACTTTTTTTTATAAATCTTTGTTTTCAAGTTTTTTGTGAACTCGACTAGGAAAAATGTATCTATAAATTAAACTTTAGAAGTTTTTTCAAAATTAAATTTCTAAAAATTTTGCAATGACTTATATTTTTAATTTAGGTATTTTCAACTCGATTTTCTGTTGGAAAAATACGCATTTTCCAAATATTTGCCTACATTAGTGACGACATTTAGGTAAAATAATTTTTAACTTTTTTTGGAAATGCAGCTGTTGGAAAAATTCTACTCAAATTTCACTTCCAATCGTATGTAGGTAAATATTTCTACAAAAATCAACATTCGTTTTTTAACGGTGACGTTTTTTTACAAAATTCAAAAATTTATCCTTTTTATAAAAAAAAAATTGTCCTATATAACTTTTTTTTTGAAATTTTGTAGAACAGTTCATCTTTCAACTTTTTTTTTTTTTTTTTTTTTTTTTGAAAATTATAGTTTTGAACTTTTTTTTATAAATTATTGTTTTCAAGTTTTTTGTGAACTAGACTAGGAAAAATGTATCTATAAATTAAACTTTAGAAGTTCTTTCAAAATTAAATTTCTGAAAATTTTGCAATGACTTATATTTTTAATTTAGGTATTTTCAACTCGATTTTCTGTTGGAAAAATACATCTTTTCCTTTTTTTCCTTCTTCAACAACTCAACTCTCATTTCTTTTCTTTTTTTAAAATCTACTTTCAGAGATTAGGTAACTAGTATTTTGATCAATTTTGTTTGCTGAGAAATTATTATGGAAATGATAAAACTAATTAACCAAAATACGCAATCACCAAATTTATACCTATAAACTTTTTTAAAGAATTCATCTTACAAAGAATTTCCAAATTTGACTTTTGAATATTCTTCTCATAATGTTAACTTCAACAATATTCAAAAAAATATAACTTCGGGCTTTTAAATAACCATAATATTTAAATGCTTTTAAAAATTTCAAAACATATAAAAATTCCGACTTTTCAAAATAAATTATAATTTCAATCTTATTTCTAAAAATTCAACATAATATGTAGGTAATTATTTATTTAAGAAAAATCTACTTTCAATTTTTTTTCAATATCAAGAACAAGAAAAGACAAAAAAAATGAGTAAATTTTTTTGACCTGAAGTTCAAAATGATTGCTTTTTATTGGAAAATAATTCCTTATTTTTTAATTTCTCCTCCAACTAAATTTTAAATGATGACACTGCCATTTACATTTCGAAAAATAATTTTAAAAAATTGATGCTTGGTATTGTACGAAATTTCATAGGGGAAAATGAAAAATTACGAATACGAGTAATTTTCTAATAAGAAGGGACCACTTTAAAATGCTAGGTCAGAAAATTCTACTCATTTTTTCGTTATTTTTGAAAATGGCTCAATGTTTCATTTTTCATTTTTCTGAAAAGAGATGTGATCAAAGGCTGCTTAAAATTTAGTTGGGGAAAAAGTATAAAATAGAGAATTGTTTCTTCATAAAAAGAAACAACTTTGAGAGATGAGGTGAAAAAAAATCGAGTCCAAAATGAGGGCCATGGTTAATATGCAGGGTGTCCTAGTTCAGAGTACCCAGACTTGAGATCTGGGTATAACCAACTGTTGGTAACAAAAAAATTATGTATGCCAGGTGCCTATCTTGATTTTGAAGGGGGCAATGGTTTATAAAAATTTGAAAATATTCCAAGACAGTAAACGAAGCAGGTGTAACTTTTTAAGAAAAATAAAAAAAAACTATAAAAAAAATTGGCTTGACCTGAATTTCGTATCACTATAATTCCTTCAATTTCAGGAATAGGCAACCAAATGTTATTAGAACTTTTTTTTTATTTTTCAAAGTTCTATCCACTTCCAGGTCTAAAATGTTTTTGAAAGCAGTGTTTCCAACTGATTTCGCTTGGCAATATAACAATTTTCAAAGCTCTGTTAACTCCTTCATTTTCAAATTTAGGCACCATGTGTACATGAAGTTTTTCGTTAGTGGTTCGTATTTTGACGAGTGGATCGCCACAGTACTGATTTTTTGGCACAATCTAAAATTTGCCAAGTCCAATACTACATTCACACTTGGTATTCAAAAGTGAAGGGGAGGGAGGAGTCCAACCGAAATTTTTGTGATAACCAAAATTATTTCTAGGACTTCAAGCTACAACTTTCGTTTGGAAATTTTTTCAATTGGACCCCTCTCTCCTTACCAATTTTTCATAACACTCCGAAGACATTAATTAAAAATTAAAGGAGTGACGGAGGAAAGGGCTAATTGAAAAAATTTTCAAACAAAAGTTGTAGCTTGAAGTCCTAGGAATAATTTTGGTCATTACAAAAATTTCGATTGGATCCCTCCCTCTCCTCCGATTTCACATGACATGAAGTGGATACTTTTAAAAATTAGGGGAGGGGTCCAATTGAAAAAATTTTCAGGCAAAAGTTGTAGATTAAGGTTCTAGAAGTAATTTTAGTTATTATAAAAATTTTGATCAGACCTCCCCTCCCCTCCAATTTGACATATTATGACTTACATTAGATACTTACATTATCAAAAAATAAAAACTGGTAGAGGTAGGGGTCCAATTGAAAAAAATTTCAAACAAAAGTTGTAGCTTGAAGTCTTGGAAATAATTTTGATCATTACCAAAATTGTGATTGAACCCCTCCCTTCCCTCCAATTTTGAATTCGATTATCTATGTAGCATCGGACTTGTCAAATTTTCGATGGTACCAATCAGTTGTATCCAAATCTCAAACCATGTTACTCATTACCAGGACACCCTGTATATTCAGCCAAGTGTCATATGACAAATGAACCACATTGACTCATTGGGGGTTTCAACGTCAAACTATACCAATAAATAAAACAAACTGGAATCATTACAAAACGAAAAAAAGGCGGTATAGTAATTTCAATCATCGCAAGACCAAGACTTCTCGACGCCCCCTCCCCCCTCCTCCCCAAGCGAAAAACTTTCTTTTTTTTTCATTCTTTATTCAAATAACCGCAAAATATCCTTGGTTGGGGGACCCGACATTAAGTTCCAATCGTAAATAATTTCTATTAAAATTAGCCGCAGCACAATACTCCTCGTATATAAACCGTCGCGTCGCGTCGCAGCCACCGCTTCGATTTTCCTCCTTAATAGTAACAAAAGCACTCGGTACTTGGCCTGTTTTAATTTCCTTTCGGGGTTAATTCTTAGGGTTAATGTTGCGAGAAACCTTTGAATGGAGGAAGATATTTTAAATCTTACCATAAACACGTTGGCTAAAAAGAAACGTCTCCGAGTTGGAACTGAATTAACTAACGCAACACTCGGGGTCTTGTACGTAATCTCGATTGAGATTCATTTAAACAGATATAAAAAATTCCACAGCACTTGGATTGGAAGCGGGGGAAAGTTAATGGTTAAATTGTACGTATTGTTTATTGAAAAACCAACTTGACCCGTATTTCATTATTAATAGTTCGCAGAGCGCCATCTTCAATAAGGAAATATGTGATCGAGAGATTTTTATCTCGAGCAGGATACAGAACTCTCGTATGGTTTAAATTATGGCAAAAAAAGTACTATCTGTTATCAATAAAAATACCAGACGAGGTACGGGTCTTTGGCAAATATTATGGTCACGTTTGGGGTGTGAATTTATAAGCCATGCTAGAAACAAACTCGCCAATGTACGTCGATTACTTCTCACCGCCTTACCTCAGGTATCCGAAGAAACCCGATACAAAATAAATATTATTTAAAAAGCCAAACTTTTATGTTGTATCGACCTAACAAAGATATGTATCTTGTTGAGGTTTGGTTTTCTCATTTTTGATGATCGCGATGATTAAAAAATAATTAAAACCTCATTAACGAGTCGACGATTTCGGCCTACTCGAGGCTGCGTAATTATTGCCACGAATTATGAAACAGGCTCGCTTCGACGAATATAAAAAATTCTATCGAAGACGTGTTCGCCCGCCTCTTTGGCCAATTTTTCGATGATTATTGTGCCTTGATGAATGTACTTTATGGTGAAACGTGTCAACGTTTTTGATGGAAATATCGTGAAGGAATTACGACGATGGGAAGATAAGTTCGGAATTGGGGAAATTTCGGGAAGACGAGTAAAATTCAGCGTGGAAAAAAAACTTGAAAATTAAATCAACCTCCCAAAATTTTTACAACGTAAGCTTTGTTTGAAGAATTTGCATTTTGAAAAAATTCACCAACAATTTTAGTACTTAATGGACAACGCTAACAATTTTGAAAATAATTGAATATTAGTTCAATTGTTAGTTCAATTGTAAAAAAAAAATAATAATTTTATAGAATATCGAAAAAGCTACTAAGTATTCGGTTTGACTAAATCGTAAATTTTCGAAATTCTTATAAAAATTGATAACTTGGTTCATAATAATTTTATTTTTTTCGAAGTATGAAGGATTTGCCCTCTAAAAATGATTTTTTGGTGTAAAATCAACTAAGTACATAAAAAATTTTCTTTAAAAAAAAAAATATATTTATTTTGAGTGGTGGCGCAGAGCCTGCAGTTTTATTGAAAAAACAAAATTCAAAAAAAAATAGAATTGAATTTTTTTCAAAAATTTTCAACAAAATGGTCACTGGGTACATAGGTACTTACTTTTACCCAACAAGACCTCTTCCAGAGATTTTTGATTTTTACCACTGTAAAAACCTCTTTTTTTGGTTTTTCGAAAAAATAAATAAAAATAAAAAATCAGCTAGAAAGTCAATAGGTAGGTATTGAATTTTCAAAAACAAAAAAACATTTTTTGAAATGTCCCGTTTCTCAAGTTTTTGAACTTTAAAAATTCTTGCTTTGAAACAGTTTTCAGTATTTAAATAAGTAATTTTTAATTTTAAAAAAAAATTTCAATTTTTAAAAAATTTTCAATTGCATACAAATTGTTATGTACCTACCTAGGTAATTTTTTTAAATTTTCTAATTTACATTTTTTGAAATTTTTAAGGCTTCTCAAAGTTTTTATCTCTCAACCAATTTTCGATTTCTATAAATTTCAATATTTTATATTATGGAAAATTTTCAATTAAAAAAATGTTGATTTTTAAAAAAGTTCTGAATTAAAATAAATTAAATTTTTGAATTTATCAATTTTCAAAAATTTAAAAAATTTTAAATTTTTAAAGAATAGGTACGTAGTTGTTTCTAAAAACACGTTTATTCAAACAAAAAATTCAAAAATTATAGAAATTATAATGCCTAAAAAATCACAGGTAGGTAGGTAAGTTTTGAAAAATCAGTTTTTGTGTTATTTGCAAAATAAGTACCTATGTAGTAGGTAAGTACTACAAAAATTTGTCATTTAAAAAAAAAAATGTTCATTTTCCAAAATAAATAAATAAATTTGTGATTTTTTTTCCTTATTTATAAAAATTCAATTTTTCGAGACTTTCAATTTCATGAATTAAAATAATTTTGTACATAGTTTTTGAGGAGTTCCCTATTCTGAGTAATAATTATCGATTTTAAAATATTGTTTTTAAATACTTTGATGACATTTTTTTGAAATAAAAAATTTCTGATAAATTCTCATTTAAAAAAAAAAAAAAAAAAAAAAAAAAAGGCTTTTAGTGAGAAGTATTGACACTACCAAAAATACGTAAACATTTTAAAAAACAACTATTTTGCAGTCTATTAAACTCTTGCTGCATTTCATCTTCGTCAATTTTTTTTTTTGGTTTAGAATGAGACATTTTGAAAGTAAATCTGAAAAAAAAAATCACCTATTGGACAAATAAAAATGATATGTCAAAAACTAGCTGAAGATCAGTTTTTTGTACCCATTATTGACTTAGTGATTAACACGTGAATAAAAAGCGCCAACAGTAATGTCAATATGCGCAATAGAATCTATATTTCATAATCTGGTGACTTTACCCTTGATACTTAATCTTTTTTCCATGGAACATTTTAATGTAAGCTATGTTTCTGAGATCTGTGTTTCAAGAAGTTGCATCATTTTCACAATCTTAAAAAAAAAAAATTAAAACTGATTGACGACTTCTTCGAATGGAATGAGTAATTTCAACAATTCTCACAAAATTAAAAAATTTTACAATTTGGAAAATTTGTTAATTTTGCAATTCTAACATGACTAGAATTTTTCACAATTTTGTCGAAATTAATTTTAGTGTCGAGAAAATTGATGATTTTTATATTCATAATGAACCCAAAATTTTGAAAAATTTGATAGGTAGGTACTAAACAATTTTGAAGAAATTGATCATTATTTTTACATTTCCTACAAAATCAAAAATTATCACAACTTGGAAAAAACTTTAATTTTATAATCTCAAATTTTATAAAAAATTATGATTAATTTGTAATTTTTTAAAACATACAACACTGATCATTTTTTCAATTTTTACCTACGCGTGAATAAAAATTTCAGCAAAAAATTTTGAAAAACTAATAATTTTGCGAAATTAAAAATTATACCTACCTATTATAATAAAAACGAATATTTTGAAAAAAATTATAATTTTAATTTCAGGAAAAAATTATCCAACATTTTTACAATTTATTTCACACAAATAAAAATGTTTAAAATTTTGGAAAAGTTCTAAAAATTTTCGGAATACATATATATATTTTTTTTATTTGGGAAAATTTGATTTTGGAAAAAACATAATTTCATGTACGTACATATATCTACATAGGATTCATTATTTATGTCTTTTTCCTAAACAAAATTTAAAATAAGCTCGATACAAACAAGCTAGCTCCATCTTTGTGAGAACTCAGCAACCTACAGAAACGAACAGATATCCCCTTCGAACAGAACTGCCGCAACCTAAACTCTTTGCAGATGAATCATGTCACAGATTATTACTTTGAAGGTGTCATAGATGGCGTTGTAGGTTTGATTTTTCATCAACCCTTCAACTCAAGTTTACTTCGGTAATGAGAATGGAGAAGAGAACCATCTGTCATACCAGCAAATTTAGAAGTGGCATGGAAAATTGGCCAAATGGAAGAGAGTAAAATGAAATTTCATTAGTGGGTACATACATAAGAGTTTATTTCAATAAAGAAAGCTACTCGAAAAAATAAACCTATAAATCTAAAATTTTCTCGAAGAAAAGAAAATTGTTTTTTTTTCTTCACTGAAAATATCCTTTCGATTTTTTTTCTCCTTTAAAATAAGCGCTTTCACCTTGAACAGCATGAAGTGTTTTTCTCCAAAAAAAAATGTAGGTAATATTCTTAAGAAATTTTTTTAAATAATTTTTTTCTCCAAAAAATTGAAAGATTTTTCATCCGAAAATTAGAGAAATATTATCATTTCAGAAAAACTGAAAATTGAACGCATATTCTTCTTCAAAATATTTGGGAATAGTTGAAATTTTATTCTTCAAAAATGAGAGCTTTCTTTCTGAATGAAAAAAGAGACTGTACAGTGTACACAGTACATGGCACAATAAATGAATTTAAAAAAAAAGGAGAGACTTTATCTCAAAAACGCGTAGCAGTCAAGATGCTACTCTCGAGCCAATTTTTTTTTTCTAGTTAGTGTACTCCTTTGAAAACGTTTTCATTCATGGTATTTCAGTTTCAATATCAGTTTTAACTTCAAATTCAGTTTAAAGATGTCAGGTTTTTGTCTTCAATTTTAGTTCCTGTCTGCATTGAAGATTTCATCTTCAGATGAGGGCTCCGCCCCCATACCCTCGTCGCTTTCAGCTCTTCAGATGGGGGCCAAAACACCAAAAAAGGGGTTAAAACGTAAAAATTTCTAATTTTTGACCCTGTACGGGGGTCAAATGGGGCTCAAAAGTCGAAAACCCCAAAAGGCACATCAGTGACCTCTACTGACACTCAACCTTTTAGGTCCTTTGGTTTGGGCTATAGGCTGTTCGACGCATCAGAAAAGACAGGTTAAAACTTGAAAAATATTGATTTTTGACCCTGTATCAAGGTCAAAAAGGGTTCAAAGGTCAAAACCTACAAAAGGCACATCAGGGGCATGAACTCGAGCAACTATGAAATTTTGGACTCCCTATCATCATTTGGAGGGACTGTAGCCTGATCAACTTGAAAAAATGACCCCAAAATCCACCTTTTGACCCCTAAAATGGGGTGGGAATGACTTGGGAAGCTGAAATTTGAATACAGTGGAGACAATATGAGTCACTATTGTTGGTAAAAATTTTAAAGTGTTTTGTCACATTGGGGCCCCTTTGGAGCCCCCCACAAAAAGGGGTCACCTCTAATTTTGGGCTCAAGGGTCAAAAACCCCAAAAGGCACCTCAGTGACCCTTGCCGATCATAAATACCGAATTTTGGCTTCCAAGGTCATTTGGTTGGGGCTGCAGGCTGATCAACGTACCGGGAAGCAAGAAAAACATAAAAAATCTTGATTTTTGACCCTGGACAAGGGTCAAAGGGGGCCCAAAAGTTGAAACCTACAAAAGGCACCTCAGGGGCATGAACCTAATCTATGACAAAAATTTGGGCCCCCCATCCCCATTTGGGGGGTCTGTAGCCTGATCAACGTGAAAAAATTGACCCCAAAATCACTCTTTGGGCCCTAAAATGGGGTGGGGATGACTTAGAGGACTGAAATTTGAATATGTTTGAGGTAATTAGTGTTCTCATCACTGGGACAAGTTTCAAAAAATTTCATGGTTCTGGGGCTCCCCCGCACCCCCTCAAAAAGTGGTCAATATCCCCAATTTTGAGTTGGGGCCCCAAAATTTTTTTGGCATCATTCTGCCTCGAAGGGAATTTCACATTGCGAATTTGACCGCATTCGACCCATTGGACTTCCCGCCAGAGCCCCAAAAGTAGCGGCAAAATTACTATGTATATAATATATATATAAATATGTGGCTTTTGCAGATCGTCGTCTTTTGGTCCCAAACGTCGAGAAATATGGTCAAAACTTTTCTACCCCCCCCCCCCCCCCCTTCCCCTTCTAAATTAGGGTCGGACACAATAGCCATTATTTTTTAATTAAGAAATTTGGCTAAAAATAAAAGATTTCCCCCCATAAAAATTGCAAAAAAAATTAAATCTGATAATAATTTTTAAATTGTCTACCCACTTTGGATGAAATGAAAAAAAAATATATTTTTTTCAAATTTTGGTAAAATGGAACATACCTACTTATTTTCTTAGAGTTTCCACGAACCAGAACGCAGAATTTGTTCCGGCCTAATTCGAGCATTGAGGAGAATGCAATTTTTTAAGAAATTACTTATGAAAGGACTAAGGATAAGATTTATCACCGATAATTTCATTGCCTTGTGGGCTTCATTGGACAATACTGCTCTTTGGTTTAAGCCAGCTCAGCGCTCTTCTATATACTTACTCATGTTGAGGGTTCAAATTGCAAATTGCACCATGACCAGCCTCAACAAATCTACTAAAATTAAACCACATCACATTAAAAGCAGTCACCATAGTCAAAGGTGTTGGGGTTAAATGCTTCGTATTCGATAACCCTATCAAATACAACGCCTTATAAAATACTCTCTATTGACGAAGATCCAATCCATAGCTCTATACATCGAGCTAAAGCACAATAACGGTTACTCGCACAATATTATAGGTAGTATGGTAGCTATATCAACACTATAAGAAAGATTACTTATTCACGACGACGTCCTCACGTACATTTGAACCATACCGTCGATCAAATAAAGCACAACCCACGACGTAGGTAGAGGTGCTTGTACGTATTGCATCAATTAACACGCGATTGCATTGGGCTAAATTTAGCCTTACCCGTATGTAAATTCAAATACCTACCCAACGTACCAGCTGCGGCCTTTTTTTTCAAAAGAAGAAAAATTAGGATCCAATTCGAACTTTTATTCGGCCAAATAACTCGCGTAGGCGTATCCGTCTGCGAAGAAAAGAAAAGCCGTTTTTCGTCAAGGATAAGGCAAAAGTAGGACTATTTTTAGCCACCTTGATCTCGATTGTTGGAAAACTTTCGTTCGAATTCGTATTCGAATTGGTATTTTATTATGAACGAATGTAAATAAAGAGAAAAATGTGATTACTTTTTTTCAAAGGCCGAGAATCTTTTTAAAAATTTACAATTGTAAGTATAGGTACAACGAATGTGGTTCTGTTTGCTAAAAAGTCTCATAAAAATTATAAACTGATGGTTCTCTCTTTTTTTCCCCTACAGTTTTGACAGAACCGAATATTTAAAAAATACCCTCGGTCACTAGGTAAGGGTTATTTTTATGCAACATGAAGGATTGAAGGTCAACGTACATAAAGCAAATGCACAACACACTAATATTTTTAAATGACATAGTGACTTATGGTTGATTGGCTTTAGGTAAGTTTATTTTTTCTCTCATTCAAATAAATTCTGTCTGTTGATTTAATGAAAAATGGGTGTATTTATGCAAATACACATGTACCTACGACTACTTACCCTACCTACTTCATAGGATTTTCAAAAATACTTCCAATTTCAACGTACAATAAAAATATTCTGAGGCGGAGTAGGTATTTAATCACACTTTAAACTTAATTTTTTCAATTATTTTTCATTTTCCATTTTCCATTTTTTTTTTTTTTTTTTTTGTATTCAGCCTTACAAACAATCAAGACCATTCAAGGCGATTTCTTCATATTCAGCCCTTTTTTCAAGGGAACGTGAAAATATCCCATTTTTAAATGATGTATTTGAAGAAAAAAAAACTTAAAAATTAGCTAAAAAGAGAAAAAAAACTTGTATTAAAATCGTATCAACATAAACATATTTATCCAAAAAGACCATTTTCGGAGAATTTTGAATTTTCAACTTTAGCTTAATTTTCAGAGACTTATGTTTTTGTGGAAAATAAGCTGTCTGTGGAAATTGCGGTAAAGTGTAAGAATTGCCGAAAATGGCCTTCTTGGATGACCATTTGTTGGCATGAGGCGATTTGAATCCCAAAAAAATGTCATTTTTTAAAAAAAATTGTTGATGGAGGGGGCCAATGCCCCTTAAACCTAAGTTATGCTTATGCCCTCCAAGCTGCGTTCATAGTTAGAAATGAATACATCGTACTTTTTCTGAGTTTTTCATTCATTTTTTTCCGGCTTCAAAATTTTTTAGAATTGGAATTTGAATAATTTTTTTAATACTTCAATTGGAAATAACGCTTTGCTATGAAATCAGAAAACAGATTCGGAAAAAAAATTGTTACAAATTTAAACAAAATTTTACATATGTTTTTAGGATAAATTTATTCAAATACCTAGTTTTCTCAAAAAATCGTCTCTGAAAAACTTTGAAAATATATAATTTTTCAAAGTATTTGAAATTGTTTTTTTTTTTTTTTTTTTCATTTTTAAAATGAGAAAGTACAAAGTAATAGTTTTGAAACAATAGCGCTTTTGAACAATAATTAGATAGGTAAATTTTTTTATAATAAATAGTTTTTAAAAATAGGTTAAGTAATTTAGTTTTCATTTTTAAAATCATTTTTGTTCTCAATTGATAAATTACCAGAACTGAAATGTTGAAAATTCTTTTGAAATTTTATGTGGGACGCACAATTCACCTGTACCCACAAGTTGAACTGAAAATGTTGCTAAAATTTTAGGGACGCGATTAGTACGTATGTATTTTGGATTTTGAGATGCAACTCACTTTCACCGGCCCTCCGAGACCCCATTTTTTGCTAACCAAAAAAATCTATACAATTTCAACAAAAAAAAAAAAATTGGAAAGGCTGTAATTCGATTTCTTCCCTAAAAGGTGGATGCTTTGGATGCTTGAAATTGTTTTCATGTTGTAATGTTAGAATGAATTTTTTCCTGGAAATGAAACAAAACATTTTCACCCGAAAAATTCTAAAAAAATTTCCAACAACTTTTTCAACAGAAAAACATTTGTTTTATGTTTTTTTTTTTTTTGTTCCAAAGATAAAACAATATTTTATTCATTAATTTTACTACTTAGGTATAAAAAAAATTGATTCCGAAAAAATTACGATTTTTTCATTTCAAAAGATTTTTTGAAATTATTGTTCGAAAAAAAATCCCAGTTTTTTTCTCGAGAATGAAACGAATTATTTTTTCACAAAGAAAAAATTAAGACACTTTTCCACAGAAATTTTGAAAAATATCTTCTTCACATAATATTATTAAGAAAATTTTATACACAAAAAAAAAGAATTTTGGATACTTTTTATTCCAAAAATTCCGGAAATTTCTTCCTCCAAAAAATTTATACTTCAAACGATTTGAGATTTCTGTACTTCAAGAAAAATTGATTAAGTAAAGTAATTTTTTTTGCTCCCAAACAATTTTTAAAAATTTTTGAACCGAAAAATTCGTTTTCAATTTTTTTTATTCCAAAAAACAAGACAGAGACCCTCCTTCCAAAAATAAAAAATAAAAAAAATATATAAAAAAAAATCCAAAAATTGAGATTTTATACTCTAGAAGTATTTTTACTTTTGGGTTAGGTTTGAATGACATGAAAAAAACTTAGAAAATTTTTAATAAATTCGATTTTTTAGACATTGTTTTATTCCAAAACAATTTTCAAAATTTTTTGTACCAAAAAATTCATTCTTTTTTTGTACCAAAAAATGCATTCTTTTTTTATTCCACAAAATTCGTCTTTTTTTCATTCCAAATAAACAAAAAATTCTTTTTTTTCATTCCAAGAAAAGGGAATTTTTCAAAGAAAAAATGTAGATTTTCCTCCCCTTTGAAATTTTTTTTTTCAAGAAACCAAATTTCCTTCTTTAGCAATTTAACGGGGACAACCATTACTTTTCGTGCCAATACACCTGATTCTGATGATTCGGGTTGTTCGAAAGGTATGCCGATGCTGATTTTGATATCTTGTTTGTGGTGGATCGATAATTATCGACTAGAAAAACGTATTTTTTTGTCTGATAGGTGCCAAAGTTTTAAACCCTCAATATTTTATGCGTTTTTTTTTTTTTTTTTTGAGAAGATGCAACAGTTTGAAAAAATTTCACTTTCAAGCGAATTTTTAATTTTTTCCGGGTAATATTATCCAAAGTTAATGACTTCAAAGAGTAAAATTCATAACTTCTTGGCCGAATTATTGTTTTGAAAAAATTATGACTTTTCCATGACTTTCATGACTCTTAGACACCCTGTAAGTACGATAGTTCCAGAATGCTTCATCCTCGTCTTCAGCACTCCCTAACTCCACGCTTATGGTTCGTACAGAAAAAAGGTATGGAAACAAAGTTGTAGGAAATTTCATGTAGAATAATTTACTTTCAGATGTTTCCCCCAAAAAATTGAACCCATCAGACGAAATAAAAGGAAAAAGTTGATTTCAAGAAGACTGAAGCCTCGAAAAAAGTAACTTAAAGGTCAGATCAGGGAGATTTTTCAGTATATGTGATAGATCGGACGCTTTTCTACCAGTTAAGTTTTTGAAAAATTTTTACCTCAATTTGTTTGAGGTAGGTATTACAATTTTCCCCTATTTCTACTACATTATCAAAAAATGAGGTAAAGATAAAAAATTACCTCTAATGTTGGATAAAAGTAGGTATGTACCTCCGCAGACCCTTCACATTTTTTAAAAATTGAGTTGTTTTATATTCTGGTCAAAAAGGATAAGGCTTCTCAAAACCATAAAAGTTCAATGGAAGAACAAATTTTTTACAAAATGTAATTATTTCCTCTATATGTGTATTGTGTAACCAATATTGATGAGGGGGGAGGGTCCCAAATATTTCGAAAATGTCCCAAATAAAGACCATCCTAAATAATGCAAGCATGGCTGGAACAGCAGCGTAACAAGACAGACATTTAAGGAGAGTGTCTTTGCGGGGGGAGTGAAATTTCACGTAAAATTTAAAAAAATCATCTTGTTGAAATGAGACAAAAAAAAATATTGTGCCAGAGAAATTTTATAATTTTTTCAAACTTTTCCGTCGTCAAGGTGTCCAGACTCCTTTTACACTCATACACCAAATCAAACAGAAAACGTATTCGATAGCTAAATTTCACTGAAGGTAAGGTAAGACATCATTAAATAAATAAGTTCAAGGTGTTTTTTCATAAAAATCTCAAAAACCCTACCAGAAAGAGCTCAGTTGGCTATAAACTTGCACAACACAAAGTATAGAATTTAAAGGAAAGAATTTAGAACAGAAAGATGCGAGCGAGCGATTTCAAAAGTACCATAATGAAAATGAAAACGGAAGGAAATAAATTTCAATTTATTTTCTAATATGGAAAAATGTTCCGGCAGCGAGTTCCTTTATAGTATTAATTTTTGCCTTTCCGTACATTTTAATTGGGCTGGAAAAACAAGACGAGAAATTGGTAAACAAAAGTATTACCTACGTATACCTTGGTTGAACGAATGCGAATTTTGAAAACGAAGGAATAAAATTATGGAGTCGATTCTTCGAAATACTACGTTGAGTAAAATTCAACCATATCGTATTTAAATTAAGGATAAAGTTGAATACAGCTGGACCAAACGACGAATATAAAAAACACTAAAACAGAGAAAACGAAAAAAGAAAAAAAAAAAAAACGAAATTTTTTTTCAAGTAGAACATTCTCTGGTAAATGATTTCTCAACACCTTTCCTCGAGCACATCGATATAATAAAATAGGACATCGTCACTAAAAGAGATGAAGAAAGAGGCTCCATTCATACGATGCATTTTTTACCCACTACTGACAAGTATAAAAATACACTAATACAAATAAATATCAAAATAAGAACAATTCGTAACATATATTTACAATTTACATAAAAAAAGGAGGAAAGCGATCAAAATTAAACGCGTATTAAATTAAGATAAATATTAATAACGTTACGAAGGAAGATATTCGTCGATTGGTTGATATGAATAAAATGATATATTAACAGAAACAATATACAATATATACGAGGGGCAGGTAACTGCGGTACACGATTTTAAAGAAGGATATGTTCGTTTGAAAATTTATTGCGATATTTCCAAAGTGAAATATGTAAATATTTGGTACATTTTGCGACCTTGTATTGGGCAAATTTCGACTGAAAATTTTATTCGAAGATGAAATATAAATTGAAGTCCATGGGTACTACGATACATCATCCTTTATTTACTCTTACTCTGAACTTTTGATCATTGATTCGAGATCAAGACGCGATACCGTCCATCCAACCAATCCACAGATCAAGTACATAAAATCTTCCAACCAATCCACAGATCAAGTACATAAAATCTATCAGTAAGTAAACCTTTTTTTTTCTTCTAAAATTGATATGATGGAAGGTGTTGATCATTTACGATCGCTTTTTCAGAAAAAAATCTCTTAATTTTACACTCGAATTTTTCCATTTCCATAAAATTTTTATTGAACAGAATTTTCAAAATAGGTTCTATTTTTTGGTGAAAATTTCATCATTAAATTGCTTGATTTTTTAAAACCAGCTGTGTACAAAATCGGTGAAAAAATGTCCAATTTTGGAAAATAACGCCATCCTCGATAAATTGTATTTCAACGACGTAATTGCTACTTGAAATTTTTGTCCAAAAAAGTTTTCAAAGTAGGTAAGTAATTTTTTAATAATTTTTTTCTTTTCTCATACCAACTTTTTCCATTATTTTTTAGTACACTCTCTCCCCCTTCACCAGTATTCAGAATAAAGTCGTCCAATTTCTCTTTCAAAAATTCTATCAAAAAATTCTTTTTTGAATGGAAACATTATCTTAAAAAATAAAATCATTGACATTTTCTTGTGAGTAAAAAAAAGTTCAAAATTTAGATAAAAAAAATCTATCGTTTATATTTAATTTTTCATTTTTTCTCAATTTTTATTTTCTTCCTCTTTTCAATTCAAAGAAATTTTAGGTAAAGCTACAATCTACCAGGACAATCCATACATAAACCGGAAATTCCTTCCTGAACTGCTAATTTTTTTTTCACAAATTTACTTCAAATATTTATGCTACAAAAGTACCTACTTCTCAAAACTTGAAAAAATGTCTCAAAAAATATTTTTGAGAATTTATATTTGAAGAATTTTTTATCATATGCATGTATACATTGTACTTGCTCTAGGATGAAAATTTGGCTCTGAATTATTAACAAAAAATCTCAATTCGCTCACCTACTCAGCGAAGTGACGATTTTTTTATCAAACTTTTCCTTAATAAGAAACAATAATTGTACACTAAACAATTTGATGACTAACGACAACATGCTCGACTTATATTTTATATTCGCCAGAAATTTTATCTCCGTCCGGCCCTTCAAGCCAGTTCTATAGATTTGAACAAATTTATAAATAACATTGAAAATGCTTTTCCCTTTAAAACAAAGATAGTACCTATTAACCTTATGCTCAATTTTTATTTTTCGTTTTGAATTTTGGATAAAAATACTAAAATTGGATTTTTAAAAGAATAACACATCATTCATATTCATATTCAACAATTTTACCGGATTACTTTTCCGATATTACATAGGAAAAAACTTTTCAGCATTGGTAAATTTTGTTTTTTCATAATTTAAGCTCAATTTAATCAACACTGAAAATTTTTATAAAACTTGGGAAAAAAGTTTGCCTAAAAGAGGATTATAACAAATTTCTTTAAAACTGAAGAAATGTTTGCATTTTTTATGAAAATTTTATCTCAAAATTGTTGGAGAAAAATTTCTGAAAATGAATGAATAATTTGCTCAAAATGAAAATAATATTTTAGTTTCATATTGGCAATTTTTCCCCCATTTCGTGCTGAATTTTCATATACCTAATTCGTATGCAAATTTTTATCGCATTCTCAACTTGAATTTATTCCTCAAATGGTTGAACATTTTTTTATCGTCTTCGCTCAAACACTTCTTTCAAGATTTTGTCGCCCTTGCGTAGAAAAAAAAGTTCAATGTACTACCTAATGATTCTTTCAAAATTTGAAACAAAAGTGTTCTAAATTCACGAAAAAAATTGATAGTTTTTTTTTCAAGTTTCGATCAAATTTCTTTTCAATTTTATGTTCCAATTTTTTTCGGTTACCAAGTTGAAGCTTTATTCATACTCTAACTCGAATAACATGATTGGAACAAAGTAGGTTCTGGATAAATATTATTTTCTGAATTTGGTTGATATTTTTTTCTTCAAAATTTCAGCTCAAAATATTCATAATTTTTAAGATACTCTTCAAAAATGAAAAAAAATCGCTTAAAAAACATGTTTGAAAATTTTGATTTTTTTCCCTTCAAAATTCACAAATTGGGCACTGACTTTAAGAAGAAGAAAAAAAAAATAGAAAAATTACAAAAATTTTCCCCGTTGCACGCATGTTTCGTTTCTTTGATTTTATGCTCAAATTTTTACAGATGATGTAAGTAGGTTTATGTAATCTGGCCAACTAATACAATCAAGTTGCTAGAAATTGTTTATACTGTTACAACGCGTAAGTCACTCAAGAGAAAGATTAAAGAACAAACTTTTTTTTATAAATTTTTTTTTCGATTTCGATGAAATTTTTAATGTCACTAATTTTTAATGAAGTTTATAGTTCATATACAAAGCTCAATAATAAAAAAAAAAATTAATTAAAAAAATAAAATAAAAAACAAAAAAAAACAATTAGGTAGGTAAATTCGTAATTTTTTTTTTCATAACTAATTTTTAGCTCACGTTATTCATACCTATCTTAGAAACTTCTCTGAAAATTGAAAAAAAAATTCAAGGAATTCATTCAGATTTAAAGAAAATTTTTCCATGTTATGAAAAATTTGCCCCGAATAGTGAAAAAAAAAATGAAAAATCAACAACTTTTGCGGATATGTGGAAAAAATTGGCTACCGAGGTTGGTGCCTACATAAACTGTGTAAGTTTTTTTTCAATTTTGTTTCAATTTTATGCTGAAATTTTTGTTAAAAATAATTATTACCTTACTGCTTTAAGAATATCAACTTTTTCAATAATTTATCTCATTTTTCTTAATAATTGGATTGTTCATCATCTATAAGTTCAAAATATTAGCTCCAAATTATAAAAAGTTTCAATTTTAAAATGATTAGTTCGAAATTCGAGAAAAAGACAAACAAAGACTTCATTTCGTAAAAGGTATTGGATAAACTTATTTTAGATTATTGGTAAATTTTTTTTCATAATTTTAGCTCAAATAATTATTCATACATCGAGAACTCTCCGAATCACTGACAAATGAAACCTAAAATTTATCAATAATTTTCTCTTATCTATGAGCAAAAATTGTTCAAAAATGGTGAAAATTTTTTGCCTTTTTACGTACGCTTTTTTTATTTTCTTTTTTCCCCCAAACATTTCTTCAATTTTATATTGAAATTGTCATTAAAAGTTACCTCGGGATTACCTAATTTTTTTTTCTTCAGAATTTATCAATAATTATTTTTGGTTCAATTTTTTTAGTGATTGAATTTATTTGATCATCTTTCCTCAAAAATTCTACATTTTTCAAAAGGGTACAGCAAGAGGTGGGAAGAATGTTCATTTGTGAAAGTCGATGAAAACTTTTTCGAAACAAATAATTTCCTCAATTTTTTTTTAAATTAGGTACTAAAATTTTGTGAAAAAAATCAGACTATCATGTTTATTAATTATTAATGATACGCGTTGTAGAGAAATCTCACAAAATTCATTTATGTTCAAAATATACTTATTTCTCTAAGTGCGCTCAAATCACTCAATTTTTCATCAAAATTTCACACAAAGTTCGTCAAAAATTATTAAAAAATTGTCAAAATTTTGAACAAAAAAATCTCATTGGTTTCCTCACTCATATCCTTCAATTTCTGCTTCAAAATATAAATTTCGTCGAAAATTGTCTAAACATTCTCGAAATTTGGACGGTTTGTTTGAAATTCGAAAAATTGATCTTCAGTTTCGAATTGAAACAAAAAAAAAAAATTTCACGACGAAGAATTAATCCAAACTTTAAGATAAAAATTCGAGTAAGTAAACTTTTTTTCATAACTTCAGCTCAAATTAATGCACATGCAAATAATTTGTTTCAAAAGTAGGAAAAATTGCTCGAAATCGAGCAATTCGCTCAGAATTAAAAATAGAATTTTGGAACTATACCTTTCTAAGATGAAAATTTGAGTTGGTAAATTTTTTTTTCATAATTTCAGCTCAAATTCATGCGCATGCAATGGATAAGTCTCAAAAGTGGACAAAATTGCTCAAAAAACATTTTTCGAGGAATTCATTCAGAATTTTGGAAACGTTCATATCTATCTTTCTAAGATGGAAATTCGAGTTGGTAAATTTTTTTTCATAACTTCAGCTCAAATTAATGCACAGGCAAAGAATTTGTTTCAAAAGTGGAAAAAATTGCTCGAAAAAGTTTTCGAGGAATTCGTTCCGAGTTTGTAGAAAACTTCAATTTGAACCGTACCTTTCTAAGATGAAAATTCTAGTTGGTAAATTTTTTTTTTCATAATTTCAGCTCAAATTCATGCGCATGCAATGGATAAGTCTCAAAAGTGGACAAAATTGCTCAAAAAACATTTTTCGAGGAATTAATTCAGAATGCTCAAAAAACATTTTTCGAGGAATTCATTCAGAATTTCAGCCAGTTTATGAACCTCGACCTATCTTTCTAAGATAAAAATTCGAGTTGGTAAATTTTTTTTCATAATTTCAGCTCAAATTTATGCACATGCAAAGAATTTGTTTCAAAAGTGGAAAAAATTGCACGAAATATTTTTCGTGGAATTCATTCAGAATTTTGGATACCTTAATGAACCCCCATTTAAATTTCTAAGATAAAAATTCGAGTTAGTAAATTTTTTCTCATAATTTCAGCTCAAATTTATGCACATGCAAAGGATGTGTCTCAAAAGTGGGCAAAATTGCTCAAAAATTTTTTCGAGAAATTATTTCAGACTGATATATTATGATGAACCACAACTTATCTTTCTAAGATAAAAATTTGAGTTGGTAAATTTTTTTCATCATTTCAGCTCAAATTTATGCACAAATGCAAAGAATGTGTCTCCAAAGTGGAAAAAATTGCTAAAAATTTTTTTCGAAGAATTCTTTCAGGATTTAAGAAACTTTTTCCAATTTGATGAAAAATTCTACCCGAACTTCAGGAAAAAATTCAAAGTTTATTAACCATTTACTCACTCATATAAGAAGACTAAATCGTTCAAAAATAATGTAAAAATCGTTATAGTAGGTAAGTATTTCATTTAAAATTCTCAAGAGATTTTTCTCTCATTCGATGAAACAAAAAAAAAAAAAAAATGTTCAAAAATGATGAAAAGAACCGGATTTTGACATTTCCTTTTTTTTTTGATTTCTTAAAATTTTTACTTTAATTTCATACTTACTGAGATTTCGATTGAAACCCATATTTTTTGAATTTTCCAATGATTTTTGGTTCAAATGACAAATTCCAAATAAGTAATCCAAGAAGTAACGAAAAACCTTTGAAAATGCTCCGAATAAAAATTCCACCCGAAAAAAAATCCTCCGAACAGGCATGATACCAACTATTTTATTTTTTTTTAGTGACTTTAGTAACCAAAAATTGGTCAAAAAGTGACCAACATTTTTCCAATTTTTTTCCCAAGAAATGAGCAAATTTTGGTTGGATACTGCGCTCTGGTCTTTATTTTCAATAAAATGAGAGAAATTTTTGTTTTTTTAATTTTTTAGGTACGTAGGAAAAAAACAACACGCAACACTACTTTTTATTACAAGTTGTCATGTTAAAACGTTAAACAGGCAATTTTTTTTTTTTTTTTTTTTGATAATTTTCTAGTTATTTGGAAAATTTTCAATTTTTCTTCTTTTTCGAGGAAGGTATGACCAAAAAAAACTGAAAAAAGTGACTTTAGTGACCATTTTGCGAAAAAAGTGACAAAAAGTGACCAAAGTGAAAAAAAGTGACAAATCAACTAAAAAAGTAACTCTGTATCATGCCTGTCCGAAGGACGAAACCAAAGTCTTCTTGTCAATTGGAGAGGTATCAAAAAAGAACATTTCAGAGCAGAGGAGATTGTACGTAAAATTTTCTAAAAATTATTCGTATCAATTCCACTCAAATTTACCACAACCTGTTCAAAAAAAAAACTATTCTAATTACAATAACGATTTAAAAAAAAATTGATCTAGACAAAGAAAATTCGTATCAACAGGACAAAACATATCGACGACTAAAATCGAGTTTTTTTTTCTTTTCAAAACGTCGTATATACAAAAAAAAATATTCAAATAAGAAAGACGAAAAAAGAACAAATAAAATAAACTTAGATACATAAAAAAAGACTAGTTCGTTCACCTTTTTTTTTTTTTTTTTTTTTTTTTTTTTTTAGTTTGTTTTTTCCCATCGAGAAAAAAAATCGTACAATACGCTACGATATTATTAGTACCAGTACGACGTATATCGTATAATATAGAATTTGATTATATTTTTTTTAATTTCGAATAATTACATCGCGGTTATTATTTTTGTCGGCGAGAGACCACGAGAGAGGAGGAAAGAGTAAGGGCGAGGGGAAGGAGGAAAAAAAACCAAACGAACATTTTTAGCATACAAATATTCACATTAAAAGAGAAATAAGTAAAAAAAAGAAAATGAAATGTACATGATTATCACAAATGCAGAATATATCTTTGGTTTGGTAACGGTTGGCGCGAAATTTCTGTTGTCCGTGTGCATGGCTGCTGGCTTCTCATCTGCAACACATGGCATAAGAGAGCGTTTTAAAAGCGCAACTTTTTATATAACCGTTACACATCGAATATAGCGATGAAACTTTTGCTCGGTGGTACCCGCACCCGCACCCACCGCCGCACCTTGCACCGAACATTTCGGCGAAACTTTTAAAATTACACGTTCGTTGCAATCTAAAACATACTATCATAGGATAAAAATGGCCTCCGTAATTTCCTTCCGCGTTGTTGTCGTTTTTTCCTTCTCTCTTTGCCCCAAAAACACGACTTCCTCGAGCTCCTTTCAACGTCATTTGTTAATGAAAAATTTCAATACGTTGCTTTTCGAGCTCGCTCTCATTCGACTTGTGAATGAGCTGATGGAGCAAGAGCCATTTGGCTCATTTAGCCGGCGCGGCGCTCTCGAGGAGAGTAAGTAGGATGCTCGTAGACTAAATGGCTTTTTCGTTACGGTTTGTTAAGGGGTAATTAAAAACAAGGGGGAACGAGTCGACTATTAAATACCGTATTAAGAAATCTTCGCCCTGTTCGAAGATGCAAACGTGACTACATTATCTCGCCTATTTTCACGCGGTTTCAACGCCATGATGGTGAAGGGGCGAGGGAACTTTTGCGAAGGGTGCTGATTCATTAAATTTCCTTACTGCAATCAAATTTTATGATGACGAGTGCGAGGAGTAATTTCTACAAAGTCGTAATTTTTTCGCAGAATACGGAAGGGTCACTAGTATGGGCAAATTGACTCCTTTACGTCGTCATAATTTTTTTCTTTTCTTGAGAGAGAGATTCTTTACGAATTGTCTGGAAAATACCCTTAATGAAAAATAAAACTGTCTTGGAAAAGATCTAGTAAGTAATAATTTGTTGAAAAATCCTTTTATTTTTACTGAATAAATTCCCAGGGAATTATCTCAAAAATCTTACGTTTTGCTTCTAGTTCTCTTTGTTTAAATTTTCCATCGAAGTTTTTGAAAATATTCTCAAATTTTTTGTAAAAATTAAATCTTCCCCTCTTCTCCGAAAAATTCTTCGTAGAAATTCCAGATGAGAATTGATATTGAAAGAAGCTCGTTTATTATGAACGCAAAGGATTTTGAGTACGTTAAAAAACTCAATATTTGTTCATCAAATGTGGACAGAGGTGGCGATGTTCACGATCCTTTCGAGGACGTAATAAAATGCTCCATTCATTATTCGTATATTCGATGTGAAGACTCCTATGTTACCCCCCCCCCCCCCAAAGACTACGTTTGAAAGAAAAAAAAGTTTAAATTTTTTTTTTTTTTTTTGTTTCAAGAGTGTAGTTCAGCTTCCAAAAATTTTTTTAGTTACGTCGCAAAAAGAATCACGAAATTCGAAGAAAAAGAAAAACTCGTAATTCTAATGAGTAGATTGCCGCAGCTCTGTTTTTTTGGCACCATAGAAAATTGGCCAAAACCAATACTACATAGATATGTACTTGATATTCAAAATTGGGGGGAGGGAGGGGTCCGATCGAAATTTTTGTAATGACCAAAATTATTCGTAGGACTTCAAGCTACAATTTTTGTTTGAAATTTTTTTCAATTGGACCCATCCCTCCCTACCGATTTTGCATAACACTCTGAAGAGGCGAAAATAGCCAGTTGAAAATTGGAGGAGTGAGGGAGGAAGGGGATAATTGAAAAATTTTCCAAACAAAAGTTGTAGCTTAAAGTTTTATGAATAATTCTGGTTGTTACAAAAATCTCGATTGGATTCCTCCCTCTCCTTCGATTTCACATAGCATCAGGTAGGTACTTTTTCAAAATTAAGGGAGGGGTCCAATTGAAAAATATCTCGAACAAAAGTTGTAGATTGAGGCCCTAGAAGTAATTTTTATTATTATAGAATTTTTGATCAGACCCTCCCTTCCCTTTCAAATTTGCATAATATGACTTAAAAATCAAGAGATAATTTTTCTTCAAAAATAAGATAAAAGATGTTTTTTTTTTCTAGAAAAATTTTGAGAAACAGGGTTTCCTCTCCTAAAACAAACAAAAAAAAAAAAACTTTTTTCACTGTGATTCCAAAAAATAGCCTTGAGCAATCCACAGAAATTGAAAATTTTTCTTGTTCCAAAAAAAGAACAAAATTTGGAACTTTTCTCAAAAAAAATTTACGGATATTTTTCCTCTAAAAATAAGATCCCGTACGATAAATGGCGATTCCAATTCGGTAAACTTCTGAAATACCTCAAGTTAACAGAAGCCGCTGAAAAAGATGGTATTACCACTGAAGACGACAAAGTGAGAACGAAGTTTATAGAAGACCAAAGCCAGGTAGAATACCTCTTGTCAATTGCAGTCGATCCTGACCTATCGAAAGTGACTTAATTTTTTCTCATTTTCCCGGCCCTTTTAAAAAATGCTTGTTTTTCCACGTTTTCTATCTTGGACAACAAAATTAATTTCGCTCTTAAAAGAAGTCTATATTTGGATATTTTTGATTGTTGAAAACAATTGAGTTTTGTCATTAGGTACAACACAGAGGTAAAAATCATTTTCTCTTGTACGAAATCAAAAACCATTATTGCTAGGAAAATTACAAAAAATCGTCTAAAAATTTTTCTTGAAAAGAGCTCCCCCAATTTTTCAGTTCTTGAAAAAATAAAATTTCTCTAACATTAATTTTTGCTAAAAAAATAAAATTTCCAATTTTCGTTGTTTTTTTTTTAAAAAACTTTCAATTTTTATTTTTTATTTTTAAATATCTATAATATTTTTGTTAAAAAATCAGTTCGATTTTTTTCAAACAAAAGTTTGAAGTTTTACACAATATCATAATTTTTTTTCTTCAATTTTTCAGTTCTTTTAAAATGGTTTTTTTTTTTGTAATATACCTACTATGAAATATACCTACCTACTCGTAAATACATACACCATTAACTTGAATTTGAATTTCGTTGATTTTTTTCGATTTTTTTCCAACTTTCATTTAAATTAACCGAGCGATGGCATCGTTTTGATAACCCACTATACCGATTCCCGTTCATTTTCCCGAATCCATCGTCCCGAAGGACGTTTTCCCGAATGAAAAAGTTCCTGAAAGTTGTTCTGCCGAAAATTTTTACCCCGAAATTTTTAAACCCGAATTTTTCCCCCCGAATCACTCTTTATCGAACATCACTAATTCGGGGAATTGTCCTTCGGGACATTGAGTTCGGGGTTAATTTAGTGAAGGAAGGGATATGGTACATACCAAAAATTTTGTAATAACCAAAATTATTACTAGGACTTCAATCTATACCTTTTGTTTGAAAATTTTTTCAGTTGGACTCCTAGCCCCCCCCCCCCTTTTAATAATTTTATAACTTTTCAAGTATCTAAGTCATTTATTATGCGAAATTAGAGGGGAGAAAAGGGTCTAAACTTTTATTTGAAAGTTTTTTCAATTGGACCCCTACTCCCTCCGTTTTTGATTATTCAAGTCATATTATGCGAAATTGGAGGGAAGGGAGGGGTTCAATCGAAAATTTTGTAGTACCCAAAATTATTCTCAAGACTTGAATCTACAACTTTTATTTGAAATTTTTTTCAATTGGACCCCAATTAAATAAGTCATATTATGCGAAATTGGAGGGGAGAGAAGGGTGTAATCGAAAATTTTATAATAACCAAAATTATTCCTAGGACCTCAATCTACAACATTTGTTTGAAAAAATCGCCATTTTCACTAGTAAAAAAATTCGGGAAAATTTTCGGGAAATCATTCGGGGTAACGGATTCGGGAAAAAGAATTAGGGGGAAAAAAATTCGGGGAAAACACATTCAGGAAACTGACTTTCGGGAACTTTTTTATTCGGGAAAATGTCCATCGGGAAAAGGGATTCGGGGGAAGAGACGGAAACCCACTATACCCCACGATGTGTTTTTGGAGAGCTCAAAATTCATATTTGGACATGTTTCAACTTGATATTTGTCATTATATTGCAATTTTAGCAAAATCAAAAAAAAAAGATTTTTTGCTCAATTTTATAAAAAAAAAAATTTTAAAATGAGAAAATTTTGTGATTCTTACAAAAATTGTTTATTCATGAGATTAAATGTTCCTATTAATTGTTTTAGGTTGTTTTTCTAAATATGAAATTCGTAAATTTAATTGGCAGAAAATGTCGACATAACGTCGATGCGTTTATCGAGTATTGATTTTTACATCCACTTGTCCATGTAGAAAAACAATATTTTCTAAATTACAGGAAAATACTGAGAAAAATTCAAAAATTTTAATGGAACACTTCTGTTTGACATACGAGTAGAACATTACTTTAAATCTCATCTATCATTTTTAATTCATCGTTAATCGAGAAAAAAATGTGTCTGAATTTCGTCGACGTCGACAATTGCTATATCAAACTAATGTGTAAGTACTATTTGGAAATTTTTATGTTTACCATTCAAAAATATTTTGACAACTTCTTTGATCTATAGTCACATTTTATAAAAAATATACTATGATGAGTATTCGTTGAAAATGGGGGGGGGGGGAGTCGTATCAATAGGAATTTTCTTTCATTTCGAAGATGATTTTCAAACACGAATACATGAAAATTTGCAACAAATTTCTTAAAATGAAAATATTGGCGCATTTCGTGATTTTTGAGTAATGTAGAAGCAGATATTTTGAGAACCCCTGATTTACCACTTATGCAATTTTTTGGCAGATAACTGAGTTCTGGATCGCTAAAGGGACCACACCCATTGACTATAATCTTGAAATGTCGTTTATTTCACTTTATAAAACTTTTTCATTGTATGAGAAAATCTCTGATTGAAAACTTTGGACCCCTTGCATCAAAGTTAATGTTGACTGAGGGAGCTGAAATTTTACCACGTTATTTTGACACCAAAAAATCATTTGTGCCATCAGCTCTTTTCATTTTGAAAAAAAAAAGTCCAAAACGTCACACATCCCTGCTCCGGAGTCCAGAATATTTCCATTCTTTTTTTTCAATTTTGGGAAGTTTTGTAAAGAAGAGGTTTTCAACGATGCGACGATGAAATAAGTAAAACAATAGTGTGTCCGGGGAGTGGTCTGCCAAACTCATTTGGATATAACCGAGTATGACTAACAAAAAACTTCGTGTACACATATTGCCTAATTTTGAAAATGAAGAAGCTACAAAACTTCGAAAATCGATATTTCTCCAAGCAAAATCAGGTGGCAACACTGCGTCTAAGACAATTTTCGACACCAGTAATGGTTAGCCCTTCGGAAAAAAAATTGTAATCACATTGGGATGCCTATCTTCAAAATTGAAGGAGTTATAACAACACGAAATTCCTGTCAAAAATATTGCCCACCACGGTTCATAATGGTGCTTTGGTAAAACTTCGAAATTCCATGAAAAAAATACATGAAATAGGTGTAACTTTTTGAGAGGAACAAAAAAAGTCATGTGAAGATTTTTCCGATCTTTGAAAATTAAGGCGCTATGGAGCTTCAAAGTTGGAAAATTGATATTTTCGAAGCTTTTTAGCCCCTTCGTTTCCGAAGATAGGCACATTTTTCAAATAAATATTTTTATTCCTTCCAAAATGGTTACCACACCTGTTTCATGCATTGTTTTAACAAAATTTTGAAATTTTTGTAGATCACTGTCCCTTCATAATCGAAATAAGCACCATGTGTACATCATGTTTTTTTTTACTGGTACTCGGTTATATCCAAATTTCAATTTTGGCAGACCACTCGCCGGACACCCTGTATAATATGCGCATTAGGGTGGCCCTTATTTTTCGAATTTTGGAAATGTTGTCGGGACGGGGGGTCAATTGGTGACATATTGGTAGAAAATAATTCCCTATTTTTTATTTTTCCTTTAACTGAATTTTAAGCCGTTTCTCAGGGGCCCCCAAATTTGAAAAAAATCAAAAAAATAGAAAAAATAGAACATTTTGAACATTTTGAAAATTTTTAGCAAAATGGTCATAGGGATGGTATTTCTATAAGACAAGACCATTTTCGATGATTTCTTATCTTTACCCCCCTTTTCATGGGACATGAAAAAACGTCATTTTTTACGTTTTTTAAAAAATTTGAAAAAAATTGCTACAAATTTAAAAAAAAAAAAAAAATTTAATAAAATGGTTTCAACATACATGTTATCACCCAAAAAGGTCGTTTACGGTGATTTTTCACCACTGCCGTATCAGTGTGAATTTTTCAAAAATTATCAAAAATTGAAAAAAATGAGGTTCCCAAAAATGAAGGTAAGGATGAAAAATCGCCGTAAATGACCTTTTTGGGTGATAACATGTATGCTAAAAACATTTTATTCAAAAAAAAAAATGTTTCTTTAATTTTTAGTCATTTTTTTCAAATTTTTTAAAAAACGTAAAAAATTACGTTTTTTTAATGTCCCATGAAAAGGGGGGTAAAGATAAGAAAACATCGAAAATGGTCTTGTCTTATGAAAATACCATCCCTATGACCATTTTGCTAAAAATTTTCAAAAATTTTCAAAATGTTCTATTTTTTCTTTTTTTTGATTTTTTCAAATTTGGGGGCCCCTGAGAAACGGCTTAAAATTCAGTTAGAGGAAAAATAAAAAATAGGGAATTATTTTCTACCAATATGTCACCAATTGACCCTCCGTCCCGACAACATTTCCAAAATTCGAAAAATAAGGGCCACCCTAATGCACATCGTATTACTTCACATCAGCGCGCCACTCAAGTTATATGAATGAACTAGATAATTCTAAAATATCGTTTAGCCATAAAACATCTAATAAAAAATTTTCAATTTATTTTTTATCTATTTTCTGTTGTTCTCCTGGCGTTCACAAAATCGTTTTTTTCCAATTCGATATTCTCGTTTTTTTCGATCAAATTGAGATCCTCAACTCGGACTTCGGCGAGATGAAATGTGTACGTTAAAGCCATGTTGAAGCATAGCAAAAAAGACTTGTGACACAGGCAATGAGGAGAATGAGCTTTTTTAACCTTAAAATCTTCCGATCTAAAAAACAGCGTAAGATAAATTTTATTTTTTAGCCAAAACGTAGAAAAGACAAAAAATACATAATCTTTTTTCTTCCATAAAAAGCAGCGTAAGATGAATTTTATTTTTCAGCCAAAGCGTAGAAAGGCCAAAAAATAATCACTTTTCTCCTATCATTAAACTTTCATGCATATGTACTAACATCAATTTTAAAATCAAAACGACCTAAAATGATTCCAAGAAGGAGAAGAAAAACAAACCCCTGTTCATGCTCGAATAAAAAGTTCATTAGTTCTTCTATGTGGGGCAAAGAGAGAAGGATTTTTAAGAGCCTCTATCAGAATAGTTGAGATTCTTTTCAATTTATTTGACAAAATTATACCACTCAAGCAAAACCACCTAGACACTACAAGCCATGAAGTTAAATTTGGCAACCTTGCCGAAGACAGCCGACTTGAGCAATTGAAAATACGTTTTCTGGGCAAACGAAGTGTTTTTCGAAAAAATTGATAGGAACCAAAATTGTAGAGGGAAAAATTAACTTTCGTTTAGTGTATTCGGAATTTTGATTCGACTAATATTTCTCGAGTTACGGTCAAAAAAGTGATTTGAAGATGGGCCGTCTACCAGATTTTCCCTATTTTCCCGGTCAAAGAAGCGATTTTCGTAAAAATTGATAAGAACAAAAATTGTAGAGCAAAAAATATCCTTTCATCCTAAAATCATCGAAGTTTTGATTCGACGAAAATACCTCGATTCATTAGCAAAAACTGTTTTCTCAGATATGCAAATTTTCATATTTTCCTATTTCGCGGATAAACAAAGCGTTTTTCATGAAAATTGATAAGAACTAAAATTGTAGAGCAGAAAAAATCCTTCAGTTTTAGTGCTTTTAAAATTTTCGATTCGACCAATTTTTTGAGTTATCGTCAAAAAACTATTTATTTTTTCATTTTCGAGGTCAACGACCCCTTTTTTGTGAAAATTGATAAAAACCACAATTGTAGATCAAAAAATTTACTTTTGTTTGGTGTAGTCGAAATTTCGATTTGACGAATATTTCTTGAGTTATCGTCGAAAAACTGATTTTGAAAGTTGGCCGTCTACCAAATTTTCCCATTTTCCCGGTCAACGAAGCGATTTTCGTGAAAATTGATACGAACCAAAATTGTAGAGCGAAAAAAATCCTTTCACCCTAAAATTATTGAAATTTCGATTTGACGAAAATACCTCGATTTCTCATCGTAAGATGTTTTCTTGGATATGCAAATTTTCACATATTCTCATTTTCAGAGCGAACGAAGCATTTTTCGTGAAAATTGATCTGAACCAAAAATTGTAGAGCAGAAAATTTCCTTTCGTTAATGTGCTGTCAGAATTTCGATTCGATGAATATTTCCCGAGTTATCGTCAAAAAACGGATTGAAAAGTCGGCCGTCTACTACTCGAAAATGCGACGTTGCCTTTCTACGTTCATGGCTTGTATCTCTAGGTGGTTTTGACTCGAGCCATTCCATCACTACAAGGGTGTCTAGTCGATTTCATCGAATAAGTGGAAAGGTATAAGCCTACGAGTAAATCTAAGAATCAATGGTAAGATTCAAATAACATCAGAATAATGGCACTTTTCTCACGTAATTAACTAAAATACATTTTTACCATTATTTTATGGAATTTGAAAATAGATATCTAATTTAAATATTATATCAAATCAAGTATGAAAAATACCCACTCACCATCTAATATATGTACAGAAATACTAGCCGGCTTCACGTTGGACGGTACACAGCTATAGTTACCGGAATGCGAATGATTGATCGTGGCTATGCTCAGGCCACTGGTCGTCTTATTCTTAAACGTACTAATGCCTCTGTATTGGTCAAAATTGATCATCGTGTTTTCGTGGTACCAAAACACGAAACTAGGTTCTTCAGTCGATTGGATGAACTTACACGTTAAATGCATTTCGCTACCGTTTTTTATGTACAATTCCGGAGAACCGTTGATCATCGCGTAAGCGTCTGTAAATTTCCAATTATTAGTTTATAAATTCAATAAGTATCTCATAGAAAATTTGTGTCCAGGATGGAAGTACAAGTACATAGGTTTAAATTTGCTCGTTCGGTTGTTTAATTCATTTTATCGATTATAATAATTTTACTATCATCATTTAAATATTATACTGTCCAGAATTCAGATTCAAGAAACTAAGAAGAGGATTCACTATGTAATACACTTTCTTTGTTTCCAATACTTCATTTATTTTGTCCGAGGTGTTAAATTTCCTAGTTTTGAATATTTTCATAAAAATTCGTACTATTTTTCTAAAATGAGGACTTGAAAATTTCAATTTCACGAATTTTTGAAAATTTCCATTTTTTTTTTTTTTTTGAAAATCAACAATTTCTATAAATTTTTGAAAATTTACTATTTTTTAAAGAATTTTTGTATTTCTTTCAAAATGTAGATTTTATGCATGTTGAGTTTGTTAATTGAAAAGACCAAAAAAAAAAAAAAAGTCAAAATATACTATATACAAAGTGTTTTGCAACTAACGTAGTCCCTTCCACCAGATGGATAGGCAACCCATATCTATGCCATGAGGAACAAAAACTGTTATATAAACATATTGTCTATTTTGAAAATTGAAGGGGCAAGTTGAAATGAATTTGAGAAAAAGTAGTTTTTGATTGGGTAGGTCAACATGGATAGTACTAATCAAGAAAATGAACTTTTTTTAAATTCTTGACATTTTTGGCTTGCTTTTGAAAATGAAGGCGTAGAAGGGCAATTTAAACGTTAGAGAAAAACAGGTTTTTTGACCTTGAAGCTCTGTAGCTCCTTCATTTTCGAAGATAGGCTCATTCATCAAGCAATGTTATTCGTTCCTCCCAAAAAGTGACACCAGTTTCATAATTATATCATCTTGACGAAATTTTGCAACTTTTGTGTACCACTGGTGTCCCTTAGTAATTTGAAGCTGAAATGATCAATGGGTACAAACGAGACATGAACATTTTTTTTCTTCAAAATTCAAAGCTCTGCTGTCCTATCATTTTCAAAGGTAGGCAAAGAAGTCAAGAACAAAAAAAGTTCATTTTACTTAATGCTATCCATGTACCCAACCAAAAATTAATTTTTATCAATTTCATTTTTTAATGTCCCTTCAATTATCAAGATAGGCGCCATGTTTATATTACATTTTTTGTTCCTCATCAGTTGCCTATCCACCTGGTTGAAGGAACTACATCAGCTACGAAATACCCTTTATAATACAGGTACAAAAAAAATCTGGAGAAAATAATTACTTAATACCTAAATTAATTTCAGAAAGAAAAACGTGAATCATTTTAATTTTATACTTTTACTACTTAGTATATGTAGATACATAAATTTTATATAAAAAAATATCTTAAAATGGAAGACGGAAATCTTCGTGCTAGCAAATCCGTACCCAAAGTTGTCTCGTCCATGTAGAGCGCGCTGCTTGCAAACTCTCCCGGGTACTTCATGCGTTTTATACGCGTTTATATGGGGAAGGATTTGAAAAACACGTAATTTTTCATTTTTTAGGGGCTTAATTTTTTTTTGAGATTTTTTTCTTCAAATATATTATTTTTAATGCAATGTATACTAGCATTTACAGCAGAAAACTCATTAAATATGATTAATTTGTACATCTATATCCGTATTAAACAGTACAATACTACATAGGTAGGTACTTGATATTCCAAATTAGAGATGAAGGACATGTCCTATCAGAATTATTGTGATGACCAAAATTATTCCTACGACTTCAAGCAACAACTTTTGTTTGAAACGTTTTTTAATTGGACCCTTCCCTCCACCAATTTTTATTTTTAATAGCATATAATAAAGTATCCAAGTCATGTCTATTATCAAAATTGGAGGGGAAAGAAGGGTCTAATCCAAAATTTTATAATAACCAAAATTATTCCTAGGACTTCCAAGAAACAACTTTTGTTTGAAAAGTTTTTCAATTGGACCCTTCCCTCCGCCAATTTTTATTTTTAATAGCATAATATTATAGATAATTAGTATGCATAATCATGTCATATTTGATATTATTAAAATTGGAGGGGAAGGAAGGGTCTAATCGAAAATTTTATAATAACAAAAATTATTTTCAAGACCTTAATCTACAACTTTCGCTTTGAAAAAATTTCAATTAGACCCACCCTGTCTCTCACCACCAATTTTTAATTTGTATCTTCGGTGTGTTGTGCAAAATCAGTGGGGAGGGAGAGCGGGAGAGGTGCAATTGAAAATATTTTCAACCAAAATTTATACGTTGAAGTCCTAGGAATAATTTTGGTCAATATAAAATTTTCGATTAGACCCTTCCTTCCCCTCCAATTTTGATAATAGACATGACCTTGGATACTTTATATGCTATTTAAAAAAAAAATAGGCGAAGGAAAGGGTCCAATTAAAAAACTTTTCAAACAAAAGTTGTTGCTTGAAGTGCTAGGAATAATTTTGGTCGATATAAAATTTTCGATTAGACCCTTCCTTCCCCTCCAATTTTGATAATAGACATGACCTTGGATACTTTATATGCTATTTAAAAAAAAAATAGGCGAAGGAAAGGGTCCAATTAAAAAACTTTTCAAACAAAAGTTGTTGCTTGAAGTCTTAGGAATAATTTTGGTTATTATAAAATTTTAGATTATACCCTTCTTTCCCCTCCAATTTTGTAATAGACATGACTTGGATACTTTATTATATGCTCTTAAAAATAAAAATTGGTGGAGGGAAGGGTCCAATTAAATAACTTTTCAAACAAAAGTTGTTGCTTGAAGTCGTAGAAACAATTTTGGTTATCACAATAATTCCGATAGGACACGTCTAACATCTCTAATTTTGAATATCAAGTACCTACCTATGTAGTATTGTACTGTTTAATACGGATATAGATGAACAAATTAATCATATTTAATGAGTTTTCTGCTGTAAATGCTAGTATACATTGCATTAAAAATATATTTGAAGAAAAAAAAAATCTCAAAAAAAAATTAAACCCCCTAAAAAATGAAAAATTACGTGTTTTTCAAATCCTTCCCCATATAAACGCGTATAAAACGCATGAAGTACCCGGGAGAGTTTGCAAGCAGCGCGCTCTACATGGACGAGACAACTTTGGGTACGGAAATCAGTTATTTCTCCCATATAAGATTTCCGTCTTCCTTAAAATCTAAAATCGTTGTGAACGTAAGTAAGTTATAAAATTATCGTTCCGAGTAACGAAATTAAGACTCGAGCTGATTGCAAATTTAGGACGATTTCTATTTGATAGTTTTGTCCACAACACTGAGATTATTTTATTTTTTTGAGAACGAAGCAGAGTATTGATTTGGAGATTTTTTCAAATTGAGAGAAATTTCACGTGATAAGTGATTTTTAAAAGAATAACAATCGTCAATCGTTATATAAATTGAATTTTAGCACGATTTTTTTTGGTAAGAAATCACTACTCTAATTTTTTACTTTTATTTTTTCTTGATCAGATACCTTCTTAGAATATTATTTCGAAAAAAAATTTCTTCAATATGTATTTTCAAACAGGCAGGTACCTACCCAATTCAATTTGGCTACCGTTTCCGTGATGATAAAAAAGTACAAGCAAAGGTGTTGGAAGTTGAAAAAAAGTTTTTCAATATAAACGGGTCAGGAAGCAGCAGTAGACGATTTTGTAACTTGTGATTTACCATTTTAAAAGATAAATATTATTGAAAGATTTGTGTACCTAATTTTTTTTTTTTTTTTTTTTTGTTAAGAATGTAAAAGATTTTGTTTGAATAAAGCTTTAAAAAATTGAGAAAAATTTAACGGTGATTTCAAAAAAATTATAAATTCGTAAAAATCGACAATTTTCATGAATTGTTGATAATGGATGTCATTCTTGAGAATTTTTTGAAAATGACAACTTTTGAATAACTGAAAAATGCTGAGAACAGTTTTTATGAATTTGTGAAAATTGATTAATATAAGTACACGAGACATCAATTATCAAAAGATAATAATTTACATAATTTGTATCTTTTTGAAAATATCACGAATATGTATGACGAGTTTTTTAAATTTAAAAAAACGAACAAAAAAATAATGTTTAAATAAATACTAAAGTATGAAAAAAAAATCTGAAGAAAATAATTAAAAATTAATTTTGTTAGGAAAAAGGGTGTATCATTAGAATAGATATTCTTTCTAAACTACCTACTGGAGCAAGGATATTTATCAAAAATTGTAGAATGGATGAAAAGTAAGTTATCAATTATCGTTATGAATTATGTACCTAACAAAATTCTACTTGAGCTTATTGCAAATTTAGGACGATTTCATTTACTAGGTTTTTTTTTCACACTTGAGATAAGTAGGTAATTTGATTTTTTCGAAGAAGGCAGCAAATGATTTAAGTATTTAATTTTTTCTATAAGTTTACAATTTTTTTGAAAATCAAAATTTTCATCGATAATTTTATTAATTATGAAAATCAATTTTTTTTATAAAGGCTCGTCTGGTGTGATAAGGGGGTCAATTGGCCCTCGGTCGAACTCCAAAACTTTTTCAAGGATTCCGATTTAGTAGTATCTTAAAATATGATTTTAGAGCGAATCAGCGATCACTAACCTCACGCCCTAGGGCTGGGGCCTGGAAATATGTGATTTTTAGCTTAAAAATTTCATAGTACGCGAGTTTGAAACCGATTTTCACCAAACATGGCATGTACAGGTACCATAAATGTAACGTTGTGAAATTTTTTCGGATATTCTCGACTCCTCCAACGACTTTGAGAACGACTTTTAACACTTCGAATCACCCTGGAGGGTACACTTTTAGAGTGCGCACGACGTAAATTTTTTTCACAGTTTTTCACTCCTTTCTACGCTACCCAGAATTTTTTCAAATTTTGTTTATTGGTGCAACTTTCTGATTAAAACAAAAAGTGGAATTCTTTGAAAATTGGCAACTTTTGAATCATTGAAAAATGGTGGAGAGTTTTTTTTATGAATTTGTGAAAATTGATCATCAATTAGGTGCATGACGTCAATTTTCAATAGCTAGCAATAAATTTATATATTTGCATCTCTTTTAAAATATACTTAATAATTTTATTATGGCAAAATAATTTAAAAAAAAAAAAAACGAAAAAACTTTCAAGTAAAATCAAAGTACTTGGAAAAATTTCAATAAAAAAATAAAAAAATAAATTTTTTTAGGAAAAATGTGTATTATTACTACATTAAATTAGAGCTTCTCATTCACTGGGAATCAGAGTATTAGAATCCACTTTATTTTATTCGTAAAAGATTGTAGTAAGTGATAAGTAAGTTATCAATTATCGTTCTGAACAACGAAATTTGACTTGAAACTGAATGCAAATTTAGAACAATTACGATTTCATTTGCTATCCATTTATTTTTCTTCTTATAATTTAGATAAGTCGGCATAATTTGTTTTTCGAAGAAGAAAGAAGCAAAATATTAATTAATTTTTTTAATTAGCAATTTTTTTTTTGAAAATCAATAATTTTATTAATTATAAAAATCTTTTCTCCAATTTAATATAATATAATACTGATGCGAGTACGTGGGTAGTTTCTTTTTACAATTTAGATAACATTGTTTTTTTTTTAAAGCAGAAGATTTTGTTTAAAGAATATTTTCAAAAAAAAAAAAAAAAAAAAAAATTGAGAAAAATTTCTGTTTTATAGTGATTTTGAAAAATTATTTATTCGTAAAAATTAACAATTTCCATGAATTGTTAATTGTTATAAGATGATCAATATTTTCAATTTTCAAAAATCTCAGATCCTTTAATTTTAATAACTTTTTATCGTCCATTCTCACTTGTTTTTAAAAACGGACATTTTTTGAATTATTGGAAAAGTCAACAAATCGTATCAATCTTTAAAAATGGACTTTTTTTACGAACAATTTTCATCATTTAAAAAAGTTCTGTATATAAGTCCACAAATTTCATCAATAACAGCCAGCTTACAAAAAAATTCAAAAATTTCAAAAAAATATGGAAAAACCGTGCACCTGAATCTGAGCTTCTTGTGTCTCTGGACAGTATAAACAATACGAACCCAAATCTGAATTCTAGTCCTTATTGGACTCAAGTATTCCAGACCAAACTTTACGCCAGCCAATACACTGGTATAGAATAGTGTCCGGCATACGAAATACGAGCTGTACGAGATCGGACTAGATACATGCTTTATATTCTCTTCTCTCACGTCTTCCAAATACACGTACACTTATACGCATAAATTTCGCCAACTTGAATAATTTCAGGCAATTACACGTTGTATACTAAATAGTTTTCTCTCACACCCTTTCGTATACGCCAAATTACACACCATCCCCTGATGAGATAATACCTGCTTCCCCTTTCACCATAAAGTCACACCACCGAGCCAACGCTCCTTCTGTGCGTCTGTGCCTGAAGGACTATGATAATAATTGATATCTAGTATTGCGATGTACACTTACGTACAGTAGGATACTTTGAGTTACGAATACGTTTTATTTTATGTAATAACGTGCTTAATAATTTTATATATCCCGTTTTTAATCGAATATTGGAAAATACAAATTCTACCAAGTCCTCGTATTCTTCATTCAAATAATGGATCCGGGAAATAATGACAGCGATGCGCAAGAACAGCATGCAGCCCAACTTGAAGTTGGTGTAGAGAACGCGCCAGAAGATATACTTCAAATACCAGAAAACGCCCCTGCCAATATTGCCATAGATCCCCCGCCGCAGGCGGCCGCTGTGAAAGGGAACGTCCCTGGTCCCATCCAAATTCAACTGGAAGCTCCTCCTTTAAATTTCGGTGATCCTGTGGCGCAAGCGGCCCAGGCAGCTCTCGAAGCTGCGATAGAAGCACAGGCGATGGAAGCGGAGGCAATGGAAGCGGAGGCGGCCGGCCGTGGACGTGGCCATGGCCATGGCGAAAATCCAGGAAGAGGCAGAGGACGTGGACGTGGACACAGAGGCCACCACCCGGTGCCATACCCCCCCCCCCCCAGGATATGCCGGAAGAACAAAGTACATAATTATTAAAACTCAATTCATCAAACAAAAAAAATAAAAATAAATAAATACCTACGTAGGTTGCTCCTAAACAGGGATTATTTCACCATACAGAAGAAAAATAAATTCGAAAATAGAATCAGCGTGCAAGAAAACATAAATTTTGATACCCATCATGATATTTTTTAAATTTTCCAATTTCAACCCCCTTTCCACGAGTCACCCCTTCACTCAAGGGAAAAAACAAGCGCAGGAATGGATTCAGCGTGCAAGAAAACATAGATTTTGATACCCATCATGATATTCTTCATAACTTTGAATTTTTCACCCCTTCAAAAGAAGATAGTCCACCCCTTTGCGAAAACAACTTCAAAAACTTCACTTGAGGGGAAAAACAACTTCAGAAATGGATTCAGCGCTCAAGAAAACATAGATTTTGATACCCATCATGATATTTTGAAAATTTTTGAATTACAACCCCCTTGCGACGCGTTTCCCCCCCCCAAAGTGAAGGGTGCAGTGTCGCAAGGGGTTGAAATTTGGAAGTTTCGAAAATATCATGATGGGTATCAAAATCTATGTTTTCTTGAGCGCTGAATCCATTTCTGAGGTTGTTTTTTCTCTCAAGTGAAGGGGTAACTTGAAGAAAAGGGGTTGAAATTCGAAAATTCTGAAAATATCATGATGGGAATCAAAATCTATGTTTTCATGCATGCTGAATTCATTTCTGAGGTAGTTTTTTTCCTCAAGTGAACTGGTGGCTCGTCGAAAGGGGGTTGAAATTGGAAAATTTTGAAAATATCATGATGGGTATCGAAATCTATGTTTTCATGCATGATGAATCCATTTCTGAGGTTGTTTTTTCTACTAAGTGAAGGGGTAACTCGTCAAAAGGGGGTTGAAATTCGAAAATATCATGATGGGTATCAAAATCTATGTTTTCTTGCATTCTGAATCCATTTCTGAGGTTGTTTTTTCCCACAAGTGAAGGGACGCCCACTTCAGGAATCAATTAAGCGTGCAAGAAAACACATTTTAATGCCGATCACGATATTTCCAATTTTTTTGAATATTTTATCCCTTAAAAGAGAAGAAATATGCACCCCTGGGGCAAACAACTTAGAAAAATGGATTTAGCGCCTCTAAAACCCCTGTTTTTCATTAGCTGGATTTGATTACATCGAAAATATCCGAGCACTGCTCTCCAGGACACCCTGTATACAATATACTAGGAGTAGAGTTACGAAAACCAGGATGACGATGACGACAACCCGATGCACTCACTCTCTGCATAAAGCATACCACGTACTAGTTTAAAACTACCGCCGAAATTAATACTTTAAATATATATTAAGGGTACATCGTCGTAGTTGAGCTGTGCTACCCTAAATTAGAAAATTTAATAATTAAACTTTGATGCATACGTATACCCGGCACCCGGCTACACTATATACGTAGTTATCTAAACTGGCGCCCAAGCCAGAGCCTCCCCTTGCCCACACATACGCCAAATATTAATTTCGTGTTAATTACATTTAATACCTAGTTTCTAAAAAAAAAAAAAATCATTAAAACGATTACGTACATATCTCTTTTTTCAGCTATATCATCCGTGTATGCAGATTATTCTCTATGTATGAGGGGTCGTCAACCTGCCCCTTTACAGTTCCCTTCTTACAATACTGTTGGAAAAGCGCATATCCTCTATCTCTCTTTCTCTGTCTCACTGGCAAATTAATTTTCGCTAGGCTCGTTTCACTACACATCGGTTTAATTTCGCTGCGATGTCTTTGATCCTTACACCGACATATGTAAGAGAGTGTGGATGGCTTGGCCACGCGTAAAATTACCCATTTCCTAAATCGCTAAATCCAAATCCGTCTCGGGTATGAATTTGAATGAAGGAAAATATATATGCTAAGAACTTGGCCGGGACAAGCTATTTACTTGGTATTGTCAAAATGTCAATAGTATCCTGTGGTATATCCTTGTAACGTCGTAGGTATCAGGCAACGAGAACGAGTACTAGCAGATATATTATTTACGAGATACCCAATTACCCAGGTAGATATACGTATATGCGATTCGACTGCCCCTGGCGTGTGTAGGTACGACTGACGATCAATACCGAAGCAGGGTAGAGTTTTTTCCGATGTAACGAGCTAGAGCAGCAATCGGTGAAAAAAAGGGAGAATGAAACCTGACGTATTTCCTTATTATAATTTCTACGATGATTATTCCATTACGTAGGCGGAATGAATTGGAAATCTAGTGTTATTGGATGAATATTTTTACTAATGATATTCTAAGGAATGTCGACGTCTCATAACTAGGTAGTAATTTTATTTTTGAAAATGGAATTCGTGTAAGATGTTTGAAACTGTATGCGGTGGGTAAGTAATTTTTGAATTTTGTGCATTCTTCGAGTATAATTGAAAGTAAGTGTAGATTATAGAATAAATTTCGATTCACGAATGAAATTGATTTTAAATCATATTTGAGCTTTTGAAGAAGGAACTTGGTTCAGTTCAATCGATCTATGGAAGATTAATCGTTGATGTAGGTACAGTAGAAGCTCGATCATACGATTTAATCGGGGCGAAGCAAAATCGGATACCATGAAAAGTCGGATAATTGATTTTTCGTTTTTTTGCTGTAAAAATGCAACAAATAAACTCTAAATTGCAAAAATTCATTATACTCGTATTAAAAATGACTTACGACTAAAAAAACACTTCGAAAAAAGAAGAAATTAAAAATTAAAAAAAAAATTCTTCGAAATAAAACAAAAAAAAAAAATTAATTCGATAAAAGTATCTAAAAATTAACTCGTAAAATGTGGAAGGGGCTTCAAAGACTGATGTTGCACATTATCTAAACCAAGATTTCAACGATACGAAAACATTTTTATTCGTTTTATGTTCATTTAGAGCAAAAAATAAGGGAAAATCGGATAATAAAAAATTAACCGAGTTTAAAACATCGGATAAAGGACAGAAATCGGTTGCAATTTTTTGCTCGGATAATCGAGAAATCGGTTGCAATTTTTTGCTCGGATAATCGAGAAATCGGATAATCGAACGTCGGATAATCGAGCGTCTACTGTATAATGAAAATCTTCATTTTCACTGATTAATTAGCAACCCTTTTTTCAAAATGCGAGAGTCGTTAAGATCTCCCCAAAAATTTTATATTCAATTAAAATGATCGGGTAAAAAATTATTGTCACATTTTCAATTACACCAAATAAAGAAAGATTCATTTTGCAAAATTTATGAAGACGAATCTATTTTCAAAATTCCAAATTCCTACAATAGGTATGAAAATTTTTTTTTAATTTTTCCAAGAATATCAAAAGTTTCAGGTGCTTGCGAAATGTTGTTGATAACGAAAATTGTAATTTTATAATATAAATGAAAATTAAATTTTTTTATTTTTATTTTTTAATAAAAGTAAGTATCTATTCAAAATGGTAATTTTATTTATTTTTCAATTTTATAAGGTGCCAGAAAATTTTTCATACTGTTTCCTTTTTAAACTATATTTGATCTTGACGTAGCACAATAATTATGCAAATCAAGTACGTATTCGTGGACAAGGAGACGTTAGTAATTGAGTGCATTTCGTAGTTACAAACTGATGTAGGTAAGTAATTTTTGAATTTTGTAATTCTTCGTGTGCTTAATACAAAGGTAGGTACATATCACTATCAAATTTTTAAAAATTTCATAATCCAATAAACCAGTCAATTTTTCTAATTAATTCTTTTTAAAATACTTCTTGAATGTCGACGAAGTATAAGGTAAATTAAAAAACCGAAATATTATAAACAAATACTCGTAGCTAAATGGTTCCAAAATGTAGGCAAGTACGTGATTTTAGAATTTTGTAAATTCTTTGTGTATGATTTAAATTAAGGGAAAGCGGTTAAATCGCAACTCTTTGGCAAGTTATGAAAATTGTATCTATAAGTACATTTTCCAAAATTTATAAAAATTCTGTATCAATCTAAAACTAATCAAATTATTGATTTTTTTTAAATGGATAAAATTTTTTTAAATCTGAATATTTTTACAAATTACAAAAAATGTTAATTTTCGAAAATTTAGAAAAACAATAAATTGTGAAAAATTCTAAATTTCCGAAAAGAATTAGAAATTATAATTGTTCTGAAAATATTGAAATTTGTGTCAACTTCCAAAATTTATACACTGCTTTGGAAATTGTGATAAGCATTCAATTTTACAGAATTTCGACAAACATTTTACCATGGAAATTCTAAATTCTTGATGAAAGATACGTATTATAGTGTTCAAATATCAACGTAAATTGATATTAGAAAGAAAGAAAACGGTAAATTTTTTGAAATTTATAAGAATTCTAAATCGATTGAAATTATCGAAAATTGGTGTTTTTTCGAAACCAATCCATTAAAAAAAGTTAAACTCGAGACTTATTTCAGTTTTTGAGATGATGGGGAAATAGGTAGGGTAGAAAATAGGTAATTATATTTGTTTGTTTTTCCAATAATACGCAGGGTATTTGTGTTAGTGGTTCATTAAAGTGCCAGTGCACGAGATGACCTCATTGTGAAAACAAAATGTTCAAAATTTCATAAAAATACACCCATTAGGAAGATTATGAAAACATCAACAATCGATTTTACTTAAGGAAAAATAAAATAATTTCTGAAAATAATAAAAGTTGCCTTTTTTACAAAATCTATGGAAATAGAATATTTAATAAATTGAAATAAACTTCTTTATACATTTCAATTTTGACTTAAAAATTGCAACATTCACAAAGCCAATGAAAAAAAGAGTTAATTTTCCAAGATTTAGAAAACCAATCAAATATGACAATTCTAAATTCCTCAAAATAAGAAAAATTTGTGTTTTTTTTCAAAAATATTTCATTTTTCAATTTTTCCATATTTATACCTAAAGATTATTTTTTATGGTTTGATTGAAATCATTAAGTTATTGATGACGAAAATTTAAATTTTATCATATAAGTACTCAAATGAAAAGTATTTTTTTTTTACAAGTAAGTAGCTATTCAAAATCGTAAACTAATTTGTTTTCCGCTTTTATAAGATGCCAGACAATTTTTCATACTGTTTCCTTTTCAAAATATTTTAAATTTCGATGTAGCACAATAATTCAATTCAAGTACGTAGACAAGACTCTCTTGATTCAAATATGAATTATAGTTACAAAATGTAAGTAAGTAATTTTTGAATTTTGTAAAATCTTCGTGTACCAACTTGAGATAAGTACATCATTGAAACAGGCATAAATAAAATTTGCAAATGTTTCGCAAGTTATGTAACTTGTAATTTTCTAAAAATTTATGAAATATAAAATGTATTAAGTATGTGTACTGTCGATAGTGAAAATTAGAAGTTTTATGAAATAAATAAAACATACCTAACTACATATTTAAATTTGTGATTTGAAAATTTATAAAAATTCTGAACCAATTAGGTACAATATTATATTATAAAATTATAAATTTTTAAAACCGATAAAATTTTTCATAATTTTTTCAAAATTGGATCTTTTGAAGTGAAATTTTTTTGGCATTATTAAAGCGGGTTTTTCCAAAATTTATAGAAAAAGAAAATAAGTAATGGAAATTCTAAATTTGCTAAAACAAGAATAAAATTGTGATTTTCATGAAAATTTTAAATGTTAATATATTACTTTCAACATTTATAAAAACTCTGAATCGACAAGTTCGTTTGAATAAACGAGTTTTCACCACTTGATGCGAACAATATTTTTCAGTAGACACGCATTGAAAATGTGACATTTTATGCTTGAAACTCATAAAGAAACATTGAAAATTCAAAAAAATGACAAATTATATTCGTAGTGCGCACTTGAAAAAGTTTCCATTATTTCCGTTTTATTGTTTACATGGACCAAGCAGCCAAATTTGGGCTGACGATTGTTCCGAAATTATTATCAGTGGCTATGTTTACAAAATCATTTTCACCACAGTTCAAGTTACTTTCACCATTTGCGAATTACTTTCACCATTTCTCTAATATCGTTTACCAAAATGTCGTTTTCACCACATTTTCAGTGCGTGTATAATGAAAAGTACATTTTCCAAAATTTATAAAAATTCTGAATCAATCTAAAACTAATCAAATTATTGATTTTTTTAATGGGTCTGAATCTTTTTACAAATTACAAAAAATGTTAATTTTCGAAAATTTAGAAAAACAATAAATTGAGAAAAATTCTAAATTTCCCAAATGAAAGCGAAATTATAATCTTTCTGAAAATATTAAAATTTGAGCCAACTTCCAAAATTTATAAATTGCTTTGAAAATTATGAAAAGCAGTCAATTTTACAGAACTTTGACAAACATTCTACGATAGAAATTTTAAATTCTTGAAGAAAAATTCATATCAAGTTTTCAAAATAAACTCCATAGGTACCTTGATATTAAAAAAAAAGGTAAATTTTTTGAAATTTATAAGAATTCTAAATCGATTGAAATTATCGAAAATTGCTGTTTTTTCGAAACCAATCCATTAAAAAAAGTCAATCTCGAAACTTATTTCAGTTTTTGAGATGATGGGGAAATAGGTAGGGTAGAAAATAGGTAATTATATTTGTTTGTTTTTTCAGTAACACGCAGGGTGTTTGTGTTAGTGGTTCATCAAAGTGCAAGTGCACGAGATGACCTCATTTTGAAAACAAAATTTTCAAAATTTCATAAAAATACACCCTTTAGGAAGATTATGAAAACATCAACAATCGATTTTACTTAAGGAAAAATAAAATAATTTCTGAAAATAATAAAAGTTGCGAATTTTCCAAAATCTGTAGAAATATAATTTTTAATAAATTGAAATGATAAAAAATCATCGATTTTTTAAAATCGATAGGTAAATGGAAACTTTTTTATATTTTTAATTTTTACATAAGAATTGCAACATTCACAAAGACGATGAAAAAAAGAGTCAATTTTCCTAAATAGAAAACCAATCAAATATGAAAATTCTAAATTCCTTAAAATGAGAAAAATTTGTTATTATTTCATTTTAAAATTTTTCCATATCATCACCTAAAGTAATTTTTCAAACAGCTTTGAGATTGTGGGTAGAAGTGAAATCGGGCGATACGACGTTACTTCTTCTGCAGGTTTTTCAGGTTTTTTATCATGATGACTTTTGCACATTTGAACAATATTGGCACATGTTCGAGACGTAAGCAAGCATTAAGGATGTAGTTATGTCTGTGATCAAAACGATAGCCTTCTTAGATAACTGCATGAGAGCCTGCGGTGTTATCTCATCGGCTCCAGGCGCTTTTTCAACTTTCATTTGATCTATTGCTTAGGGTGGGCCAAAAATCAAAAATTTTAGATTTTCAAAATGTAATACCGCGGAAAAGTTGCGTCTTGGGGACACATGAAAAACAAAAAAAAAGTTTTCAAATCGAATAATATCTTCCGATCGCGCAAGAGCCCTTGAATTTTTGAAAATTTGCAAAAAATCAAAATTTGAAAAAAATTCTAAAATGTTACAGAATTGGTTTTATGCCTTTGGTTGGCAAGTATTATCATCGTTATTACTATTTTTTGAAAAAAAAATCCATATTTTATCAGATCATCGCATTTATGAGACATTAAAAAAATGTCATATTTATTATTTTCAATCTTTTGGATTAAATTTACTGAAAATTTTTATAGAGACGAAAAATAAATTTAAAATAATTTCTTAAGAAAGCGAAGCTGAACTAAATGTCTATAACTTTTATTCATTTCTGAAAACTTGATTTTTTTCTCAATTTCATCAGTTCATATTTACGGCAAATTGAGTAGGCAAATTAACGCACATCTTCTCATCATAATTGCGGATAACCAAGTAGATACGCGACTCATACACATTCTCAAACTTCCAGCAGAGATGGAAAACTAAAGAGGAAAAAAACTACCTGCAATTGAAAATAAAAAACGAAACTGAAATTAATTTTTGAAACCGAAATCGAAAGTGAACCTAAACAATCAAAAACTAAAACTGAAACTAAAAAAAAAAATCAGTTTCAGTTTTTAGCACGTTTCTATTAGCTCACTTTGTTTGTGAGGTTGTGTGGTGTAACCCAAAATTATGAAAATCTACTTCCAGGAGTTTTTGACTCTAGACCCAACTCCGGCTTCGAGGAGATGAGAGTAAAAACTCAAAATTACCGAAAATAGCACGTTGGGTATGCAAACCTAGGTTTTCTCATCTGCTGAATCCATTTTTGATATTGTTTTTGACTAATTCTCAACGGGGGCTTCGAGGAGGGATGGGCGAAACTAAAAATTACCGAAAATGGCACATGGGGGTGTGCGAATCTAGATTTTCTTACCTCCCGACACAGGTTTTGGCTAATTATTGTTTTTGATCAATTTTCCACGGAACCCAAAAGAGAGGAACGCGAAAAAAATTATCAATGCAAAATAAACATGTAAGTATACGTATAATGCAAAATTTGAAGAGAATGAGTGGTCCAATTAAAATTTTTGTAATAACCAAAATTATCTCAAACATTTTGATATACGACTTTTGTTTGAAAATTTTTTCAATTGGGGCCTTAGCTACAGATATACGAGGATTTTTTTGGATAAGATAGCTTACTTCCCTCTTCAAAATCTTATCTCTGTGCGAGATTTCTTTTCGTACCACAATCCTTCGACTTTACGTGCGAACGTGATTCATTCGCGCGCCGGCCGCCAAACTCGTTTTCCTTTCGCGATCCCGCAATCCAACAAAATATCGGTTATCACTTATCACTCGCCTCCCGCTAAAATTATTTACATTTAGTATCTCCGGTGCTCAAGCTCAACTTTCTAATTTTCGTACGCGCATTAAAAAATAATTTAAAAATGCACCATGCTTTTGTGCGATTCATGTTCGAACGTACTCAAGACGCAATCTTCATTAAATCGGCACAAAAGAGAAGTTCATAACCTCAAAGTATTCACAAAGTCCCGTCCGCCTTTTCGCTGTTTAAAATGCCCACTTACCTTCAATTCTAAAACACTTCTCTCAGAGCATTTTAAATGCCATACTGGAAATGAAAGCGATCAGCTAGCAAACAAGGTAAGTAAATGCAAGTTCTTCTCTTTCTATATAAAATAGTACGCATCTTAGTGTTCTCCCAACACCAAATTATTTATTTTTTATTACAGGAAAATGAAAAATCAGAACTATGTTCATTCTGTGGTTCGTCATTCGCTAATAAAAGTAATTTGCAACGTCTGAAAAAGATTCCTTGTTCGCGAATAAGTGTGGCTCGACGAAAGCGTAAGTATGAAGGAAAATTTTTAGCTACTATTGGAAGACCACCTAAATGGGCGTATGCTAAAGAGCATGGATATGCTGTTCAAGTTAATTCTAGACTGTTTCCCAATCGAAATCGTCCAAAAAAACCTCACACATTCAGCAGGATGGCCTGATTTTATTGAAGTCTGATATTATTATTGAACAATTTTGAAATGCTCATTTTAAAAATATTTTGACTGTCAAATGAATTCGTTTTATTTAGGTACTAATTTTGTTACCAAAAGTATTAATTCAAGTCATGGTTTTTTGAGTTACTTTTACTTGTTTTCCTTTATATTTTTAAAATTATTTGTATTCGTTTGTGTTTGAATTACTTTTGAGCTATAATTTTCTACATTTCTGCCAAAGGAGTATGCACTTTGCATTTTAGAATTACCTTATTATTCGTTAACTTGTTAAGTTTTTGTTTTCAAATTATTTTTACTTCTTTTCTCTTATTTTAATTTTTTAACAATTTTTGTCCCTATCGAGTTCAAATAATTATTAATAATATTACTCTACTTCATTAACTTTCAAGTTTCATCTCGGAAATATGCCTTTTTATTTTTAATGATTATTTTGCATTTATTCAGATTTATATTAGGTTTATTTGTACGACTGTTTGAATTTGATTTTTCATAGAATAAAATTTGACCATTTGCGAAAAAATAAATTTTTTTAATATGCGCGGATATTATACTAGCTCCTAGTTTTCTGCGGCACTAGTTATTGAGCTGAAATTTTTCAAGTTCAAAATAACGCTCGGATCTCGTTCGCACGTAAAGTCGAAGGATTGTGGTACGAAAAGAAATCTCGCTATCTCTGTACCTGAACTTTCAATTGAAAAAATTTTCAAACAAAAGTTGTACATCAAGGTCTCTAGAACAATTTTGGTTATTACAAAAATTTTGATTGGACCACTCATACCCCCCCCCCCCCCGCCCATTTTGCATTATACGTACACACGAATAACAATTTTGCATTATTTATTTATGTGTTTTCGATTTGAGTGCTTAGAAATTTTCTACTTACTTTCTAGTTATTTAATTACTTGTATAATTGTTACTTGTTGCGCGAATATGATTAATGGTCCGGTTTGAAATCTTTTGAAACTTCATACACTTCAAGTGATTCGTTTTTATACCATTTTGATTCGGATTTTCAAGTTGGAATGTGTTTATTCTGTACTAAAAATATGACTTCGGGTTAACCGTGAGATTATCTTTCGCGTCGACCACGTTTTTGTCGTTTTCAACTTTCCATCCATTCGTGTGATCCTTTGAATGATGATATTCATCAAACGTGATTAATCGCACAACGGAGTTATGGGTAATACGGGATTAAGCCGAAGAAATTTCCTATTCATCAAACAAGATTCTCAAGGCGAACGACGAATGACTGTCTCCAGCCGCCAAAACACATTGTTAGAAGAAGAAGTGACGACGGTGAAGAAAAGCGCCCCGTTCTCCGAACCACTCACCGATCGTCAGTAGCAGCTGTTAATCGACACTTGGAAATTCCTCGAAAAAGATATAGCCAAAGTTGGAGTAATTACTTTCATCAGCTTATTCGAAACGCATCCAGATGTTCAACAAGTATTTATGCCATTTAGCGGTATCGAACTAGAGGAACTGAAACAAAGTAAACAGCTTCGAGCGCATGCATTAAGCTCATTGGGCCCCAGTTTATTCAAGCAATACAGCCATCTTTGGAAAATCAGTGGAATGCGGAATTAGACGAAGCGTGGACGAAACTATTTCAATATATTGCCCATGTAATGAAAGACTCCATCGCAACCGAAGAATTTTATAATAAGAAATAATACCTACCGTTTTATTAAAAGTGTCGTTTGTTACTTAAACTTAGGTTTTATTTATTAGAATCCGTGTAATATTTTCATCATCGTCATTCATCGACAATGTACGATGAAAATCCTGTTTTTTGTTCTACGTTATTATTTTATTTATTGTGTGTACTTTAAGGTGGTTCTTATTTATACTTGATGCATTTTTTTTTTGTAAAAATCCCCCCTTCAAATTGTTTTAATTTTCATGACAAAAAAATTTCTCATTTTTTTTTCATCCCCCTCCCCCAAATTAATTTTAAGTGGAACTTATTGAGTCGTCTCTTAAAAAAATTAGTATTTGTATTTATTTTTATATTTTTTCAATATCAAATTTTTCGTAATAACCAAAATTGTTCCCGAGATTAAAATAAACAACTTTTGTTTGAAATTTTTTTCGATTGGGGTCTTATTTTTTTTTAAACACTTCAAAAACTTAAATCAAATAGCATGAATTCATAAATGGAACAAAAGTTGAATAACAGGTAGGTGGCTTTGTTAAATCAGTGAAAAACTATACTCACTCTCTCTCTTCATCCCTGGTATCAATCGTTAGCTCACAAATTAAGCACAAATGTGCAACAGTAGGTATAATAAAGTTTACCAAAGTACAAGGGACGTAAAAAGGTATAATAGGCCTGAGGGTCATCGGTAGAAAAATCAAATAAGCAAAGCACTGGGAAAAACAAATTACACAAGTCAGTCCAGTTGGCTCGTATCTCGTATTCCGTAGGCTGGCTCACGCATAAAATATCCAAGTAAAAATAAACCCATAAAGAGAAGGAAGGTAAAAAGATAGAACCGACTCACCTATGACTTTGAGCCGCATATGAATATAAGCCGGAGGATAGGTTGATATTTGACATTCGTACATGCCGGCATCGTTATGTTCGACAAATTTAATCAGCAGCCTCCAGTGCTATAAAATATACACCCGTAAACAATACAATTAGATCGGAGAGCATTGGCTGGTAAAAGTTACTCATTACAGCGACTATTACACGGGCTCGCGAGCATTTCTCAAACAACCAAAACAACGTGAAACAACAAAATAAGCAGTGCAACGAAACTAGGCAAAGCTATCCGCAAATACTAAAACAATTCTCGTTCAAGTGTGGGTAATTAATTTACCTGAACGTTTTGCGATTTAACTTGCTCAGGAACAAAACGATTGCTCGTGGTATAACGAGTAGAACCAACAGTTAATAACGTGTAATCTTTCAAACGTTTCCACGATACCTGAAATTGAACATATTTTATACAATTCGCTCTCATTAATAATGCCCATCGTTATATACGACGTATAAGGCCTATATACGAACACAATACCGAGTATACATCGAAATTCAAGCCATAAGCAATTTCCAAGCCTATACACACAACGCAACATCCCTATCACTAAACCCATTAAAATCAACGCATCGGCTCTGGTTGCTTTTACCGATGAATTTTTAATTTCTTCTTTCACTTCGACGCGTTTTTTTTTTTTTTTTTTTGGGAGGGGGTGCACGGCGAAGCTTCGATGAAATTTAAATTCTAAATTAAACGTTTCGACTCGAAGGAAAAAAATTCTTACCAAAATAAAATCGCCATCTTTTTAAATGAAGCCACCATAAGGCGGTTGGGCGAAGAGAGAGGGGGTCGGGGGAGGAATCAGCCCAAATGCTAATACCAGTAGCACCGACAAAGTAACGAATTATAAAACTAACTCGGGGAGCATACCCCCCCCCCCCCCTGTGACTTGTGTTGTTCGCGGAGCGTACTCGTCCGACGAATAAATTAACTCTCTCGTATTTGCAATGAATAATCTCGCATTTTCTCATCAAACTTGATTTTCTTTCGCCACATTATTCAAAATTTAGATTTACTTTGCTCGTGCCCGTGCGTCTCCCTCACCCCTCCAACTGTGGTGAGCGGCGAAGCCATGTACACACAGTTAACTTGGCGCAGCAGTTTGTACTTTTCATTATCGAGAACATAAACACCAACAAAATTACTTCTCGAGTTGTATAGCAGTTTATGGTATAAAAATGTTGGCGTTCGTTTGAAACGCAGATCTTATTAAACGCCAATGCATGGAAGAGTATACGATTTAGCGGAATGTAATTTTTTTGAATTTGGCTGTGAGCTTATTATAGTCTATAGCTTCTTAAAAGATCGAAAATGTCACGAATTTTAGGCATAGAATATCACTAAAATTTAATGTAAGTAATTTATTCATAAAACTCATCTTTTTCTACATGTTTTCATCATTTTATTAAAAAAAAGTCATTATTTAATTTTTCAAAAATATGCTGTCGAAAATTCATTTGAAATTTTTGACAGGTTTTTAAAAAAAATAATTACGGTCCCAATCGAAAATTTTTTTAAACAAAAGTTGTGTAGGTATTTCGATTTAAGGAATAATTTTAGTCATTACAAAAATTTTGATTGCATCTCTACTTCCCCTCCAATTTTGCCTTTTATTTTTCGAAGGCTTCTAGTCAATAGTTGATGACATCACCAATTCTTTTGGGCAATCCGGAGAGCCGCCAGGAAAGAAGGGGGCTTTAAAACTGTCCAATTGCAGAAGCTCTACACAAGAGTAAGTAATTAGGTAAGTATATCTTCCAATTGTGAGGTAATCAGGGTGTCTACATAATTTTTTTTTTTTTTTTTTTTTTTGAAAATTCATGACTTTTTCATGATTTTTTTCATGAACGATATTTCAACGTGTTCAGGAGGCGCCTTCCAATATAAATGTAACTTGGAATGAATATGAGGATCAAGGAAATTTTTCCACAGTTTTTCCATACATCTTGTGGTAAATAGCTAATAAAAAAATTATTGAGGGAGGTGACGAATGCCCCTTGCCCCCCCCCCTCAAGTTATGCCGATGCCCTCCAACACCCCCTTTTTTTGTAACCGAAAAAATCTACACAATTAGAAAAAAAATTAAATACTTGGAATTTTCAAGGGTGTAATTCGATTTCTTCCCTAAAAGGTGGATTCTTGAAATTGTTTTCATTTTGTAATGCGAGACTGATTTTTGTCCTCGAAATAAAACGAAAAATTTTCACGTGAAAAATACCCCTAAGAAATTTGCAACAACTTTTTCAACAGAACCCCCCCCCCTTTTTTCCTTTCTTATTCACTTTACTTTCAAAGAAAAAAAAATTGATTCACCCAAAAAATGAGATTTTTCTATTTCAGAAGAATTTTTATACCTATTAAAATTATTGTTCGAAAAAAATCTCCGTTTTTTTTTCGAAAATGAAACGGACTTTTATCTTTACAAAGAAAAAATCAAGAAATTTTTCCACAGAAATTTTAAAAAATATCTTCACATAAGAAAATTTTTATAACATTTTTAACCAAAAAAAAAGAAAAAAAGATTTTTCAATATAATTATTTCTATTCCAAAAATTTTTGAAATTTCTTCCGTCAAAAAAATTTCTACTCCAGAATATTTGAGATTTTTTAATTTTTATTAAGTATTCCAAAACAATTTTTTAACCCAAAAAATTCGTTTTGTAATTTTTTTTATTCCAAAAAATGAGAATTTTTTCACCAAGAACAAAGACTCTCCTCCCAAAAAATTAAAATATTTAATTTTTTAGAAAATTGAAACAAAAATCCAAAAAAATGAGATTTTATACTCTAGAGTTGGAAAAATATATTTTTTTTTAAACAATTCAATTCCAAACGATAAAATTCAGATTTTTTATTTTTTTTTAAATAAAAATTTTTTCGTGAAAGTTTGAAAAAAAAATTTCTAAAATTTTTTGTATTCCAATCCAAGAAATCGAGATTTTCCCCAATAAATAGAGATTTCCATCCCCTCGAAAAAAAAATTCTTCAAGAAAATTAATTTTTTCTTCATCGAAATCACAATATTTTATGCGTTGTTTTTTTTTTGAGAAGATGCAACTTCCTTGAAAAAATGTCACTTTTAAGCGAATTTGTAATTTTGCCCGGGTAATACAAAAAATTCATGACTTCAAGGAGTAAAATTCATGACTTTTTCATGACTTTCATGAGCCATTTTCAAATTTCATGACTTTTTCATGATTTTTATGACGTTGAAAGAAACATGTATAAAGATATATATTATATATTTCATGTAAACCCAAATCTAATTACATTACCTTGTTTTGTTTGACTACTACTCTTAATAATTAGGTACCTATTTATCCATCATATACCTAATCCTTGAATTTTCCAGTAATATGGAAATTCAATACGGTAGGAATGTTCCAATTTGAAAAATTCTTCTAGAAATGCCATAATAGGTAAGACGTTAAGACGATGGTATTTCTTTTAAAAAAAAATCAACAACTTAATTTCCCAAAGTTGGATGAAAATTTTTGTACCATGAGATTAATATGCTCTAATTCGACTATTTAGTCAACCGGAGGTGTTGTCGGCTTCCTGTAACACAGGGAAAAAAGCAACAAAACTGATGCTTTACCATATTGAAATGGAGATAAATTCCAAAAATGATGTAAAATTTTATTAGTCTGAATGAAATTTGAAGATTTTTTTCCTTCTAAAAAATTGGCAGTCTCTTTTTATTTTTCAGAAGATTAGGATTTTTCCTTCCAAAAAAAGTGAGAGATTTATGTATTCTGAAAAAATGTGAAATCCAGATTTTTTTTTACTCTCATCATCTGTAAAAACAGTCTCTTCTTCTTTTTCTTCCTAACTTCATCCTCCTTCCTTTTTAGAAACTGACCTTCCTTCCAAGATCCTAAACTAGGAATTCATTTCAAACTGACCTTATTCCTTCCTCACAAACTAAATCTCCTCCTTTATTGAGTCTTGTTGAAAATGTTGAAACTATCAACGCGAGTGGTTCAAGAATGTTCCACTGAATGGAACACCAAGCACGACATGCTCTCATCACTTCCTCAAAATTTTTACGAAATTGGATCCATGATGATTCAAGATGATGAGAAATATCGGTTGAGCATACTCTGCCATCTTCCTATGACGCTAAGGAAATCATTTACGATATTAAAGCTTATCAAGAAGCCCTCAAAGAAAAAGATGAGATCTAAACAATTTAACATCGAAGTTCAAGTTGGAAGACAACATGGGCACAGGGAAAGAGCAATCTACTATATACATATTGAAATTTCATTCGGATAACTTGCAGGCGGTTGACAAGAACTTTCAAAAAGCTCCAAAATCGATCGCCATCCACTTTTTAGTGGAAAATATCCTTCTAAGAGCTTTCAGTTTCCACAGTCGATTTGTTTTTATGGAGAAAAGCAACAAACTTTGTTTTCCCATACTCGTAAGAAGTAATATCATTAAAAAAGAATTCAATCATTTTTGAATTTCATCACAGCTTATCAATGTTAGCTCCAAGGATTGAGTCACTGCACAAAACAGAATCACAATTCACAAAAAATACTATCTCAAGAATTAAGATCTAATGTTATTTTTGGATTTAATCAAATCTTACATAGCTCCAAGAATTGAGGCACTGCACAAAACAGAATCACAATTCACCAAAAATACTATCTCAAGAATTAAGATCTAATGTTATTTTTGGATTTAATCAAATCTTACATAGCTCCAAGAATTGAGGCACTGTACAAAACAGAATCACAATTCACAAAAAATACTATCTCAAGAATTAAGATCTAATGTTATTTTTGGATTTAATCAAATCTTACACAGCTGCAAGAATTGAAGCACTGCACAAAACAGAATCCATTTTTGAATTCCATTATATTCAACTAGACCCGTTGCTGAAAAATATCTTGTTTCTTTTTTTTTCAAAAACATATTATGTATTGTTTCAACCAAAGTTATATAGAACAAGATAGTTACCACACTCCCCATACGAATAATGCAATTCTTTTCTGCCACTCTTACGGCGGGCAAATCGCTCACTATAGAGCGCGCTTGATACGACGGGTGATACACTCTTATCAAATCATCATATGAAATGTGAAGTGATTAACCATGATCAACTGTTGCATGTGAAATTTTTTAATGTGAATTGAAACATTTATAATGATTTAAATATTTAGTTATTGATAAAATGGCCTATTGTTGTGTTCCTAATTGTAAGACGGGGTATAAAAACAGCAGCAAGCGAGATAAAAATGGGGAAAAGCTACACTTATTCTATGTTCCAAAGGTAAGATTTTACAAAGTTTCATTACTTCACAAAAATTGGAAGGGAGGAAGGGGTCTAATCGAAATTTTTGTAATAACTAAAAGTATTTGTACAACTTCAAGCTACAACTTTTGTTTGAAAATTTTTTCAATCGGGCCCCTTACCCTCCCCCTGTTTTCAATAATGTATTTGAATGAGTTGGATTATCCAAAATTGGAGGGGAGGGAGGGGTCCAATCGCAATTTTTGTGATAACCAAAAGTATTAGCGAAACTTCAAGCTACAACTTTTTTTTGAAAACTTTTTCAATTGAGCCCCTCTCTCTCCACTTATTTTGCATAACACTCCCAAAATACTAATTAAAATTTGAAGGGGGAAGGGGAAATGGGTCCAATTGAAAAAAATTTGCAACAAACTTGTAGCTCAAAGTTTTAGGAAAAATTTTGGCCATGACAAAAATTGCGATTGGACCTCTCCCTTCCCTCCAATTTTGGATAATCCAACTCATTCAAATACATTATTGAAAACAGGGGGAGGGTAAGGGGCCCGATTGAAAAAATTTTCAAACAAAAGTTGTAGCTTGAAGTACTAGGAATAATTTTGGTGATAACAAAAATTTCAATCGGATCCCTCCCTCCCCACCAATTTTGGATAATCCAACTCCTTCAAATACATTTTTAAAAACAGGGGGGAGGTAAGGGGCCCGATTGAAAAAATTTTCAAACAAAAGTTGTAGCTTGAAGTTGTACAAATACTTTTAGTTATTACAAAAATTTCGATTAGACCCCTTCCTCCCTTCCAATTTTGACTATAAAGTATTATGTAGCACTGGACTTATGCATTATATGTATCACCCGTCGAATGCAGCGCTCTCAGTGATGTACTTTGGCGAAATGGGCGTGGCTAACCGGAGTGTGGTAACTATCTTGTTCTATATAACTTTGGTTTCAACTTAATTCTTCAGGTGTATCTTTAAAATTACCATTTTTTATTAAAAGTGAATGGATAATATTTCAATTAAAAAAAAATTAATTTGAAAAAATTTAATACGCAAACATCGTGAGGATTGCGAACCTATTTGACCAGCTACAGCGTAATTTTTATCCATTGTAGGTATTTTAGATATTGCGAAAATGAATCATATTCCACGACCAGACTGAACCCAAGGCCTACTGCCAGAAATTACGAAAAAAAACTTGATTATTTAATGAAATTAGCCCACACTATTTTTTTTTTTAAAGTTTTTAGTTGGTAATCTTAATTAACATGATTTTTCAAAGAATTTCCTATTCGGGATTGTGTTTTTGATCCATACACAATTCAGAAAAGTAATAAATGGTATGATTATCAATTTTATTTATCAATTATAAAAATAAGTCTGTAAGTAATAGTAAGAAAATTTCAGTGAATTGTTCATTTTATATTTTTGAAATAATTATATACCTAATTTCTACTGAAAATGACAAATGTGACTGTGAAGTGAATAAAAAACCAGCTGATTTAAACATGTAAGTAATATTCAATTTAAAAAAAATTATTTTTCAACTCTTTTTTTGAACTTTTTCAAAGATTTTTGGGCACCTAAGTATCTAATAAATTGAAAATGTTGATTATTCAACATTAAGGACCCCCCAACGCCTAGAAAAATATCCACACCAAATCGGCAGTTATGCCGCTGATCTCAACACTACGTGAAGCGTAAGTGTTTTGTAATTTTAAAGTGTGTACGTTGAAACACGTCTAATATTTTTTGTAATCTCCTGTTTTTCTCTATGTTTGGACGAAATGTTCTAAAATAATTGTTTACTATCGTATTTGCAGTTATATTTCAAAATTTATATTTATGTATACAGGTGGAATTCTAAGATGGAGGATAGCTTGTCAAGCCACGAAGAAAATACTTCGCTTTCTAAATTTCCAATTTGTTCAAATGCTTGTCAATTTTTGATGTATTCAAGTTATTTTGAAAGCTTTTTTTTTGAATATTTTGATTTCAAGAATTTTCTGTTTTAGAATCTTAAATTTTTTAAATGTTTTGTTTTTCCAAAATTTATAATTATATTATAACTATTTAATTTTTTCATGTTGAAATATTTATTTATTCAAGATTTATAATTTTCACGATTCAAAATTTTTTCATGTTTACTTTTTTTTTTTTTAAATTCATCTTGGATGAATTAGCTGATCATAAGCATCTCAACATACGAAGTAGACTTACCATTAGAAAAATCTTGGTGTATTTGGAACTTTGCCAAAATGCAATCACAAACTCAAAATTAGGGATGCTGAAAGTGGGCTCTTCTGATATGGGAACTGCAAAAACCCAATTCTCACAGAGAAATGAAGTCGATATTTTCAGTACACCACACAACCTTCCACACAGATCATCAGACAAATTACACCGTAAAAATCTTATCACGAAAATTTGTCTGCTCATCAGCATCCTCCCTCCCACCACTTCACCATTTAAAATCACTCCATTCATTGTATAAAAAATTTACGAAAACGTGGGCAAATTTTCCATAAATACATATTGTGTATAGTGTAAATTAATGTTTTTTTTTTCTATTTTTTATTTCGCATTCGTACATTAATATAAGGGGGACTATACAATAAACTTGGCTATTTCTATACAGCACGTAGTACCAAATACGAACACACACGTCATAGAGAGGAAACGCAGTTCGGTGATGGAATGCGAATTGAAAAAACCTTCCCGCGAAAGCGTCCTCCTCACAAGTGTACTATTTTTTTAGCTGGATGCCGAAAAAAACTCGCTTTTTAAAGCCTGCTTCATCTGGTGTATTCGTATAGAGTACATCCAGCCATCGTGCTAGTTGCCATTGTGGGCAAGGAGGGTGAAAAGGTTCGGTTAAAATGTATACAGTTGATTCGCGCTTTATATGAGAGGGCGCGAGAGCCGAGCATTCGTTAGATATCTGATTCAGTGGTAGAAGCGGAAATCGTTTAACCGACTGAAAGTTGTAAGTTTTAATTTAAAGGTAAGTTACGGGTTGGTAAGTTTTTTCAATGAGAGGTCTGCTCTCCCCGTTCGTCTTTTCTGCGCTGATACCAGCTCGACGTGGCGTATTTCTCGCAAACGTTGAAGAATTATTTTCCACCCTTTTATTTTTCATTTTTTTTTTTTTTTTTTTTCACCTTCAGAGTACAGCGAGAGCATAGCGGAGATTTTTTTTACGTCGTTATTAAATTGTAAGTTTTCGCCCAACGAATGCTTAAAAATCACTTCTCTTTTAACAAATGAATCAAGTAATTGCTCTTTCTCTTCAGCTCTCTCTCTCTCGCTCGCTCTCGCTACCGCGTCAGAAGTGATTTTCAATTTTAGCCAGAGCTAAAAAGCATAATACACGTATATGGTACACCTTACGCACGTATTCCCCCTCCTTACACCCCTGACCCACCATTGTACCTTTTTATATGCGTACTTTTCCGCTTTCTACACTCACATACGACGTTAAAAGTCTCGGTAATTAAGTTGCTCGAAAGCTTTTTAGGTATTTGGGGCAAGACAGGGGATGTTGGGTGCGGGCGTTGAAAGATTTTTCCCAACAATGTTATAATGGCAGAGCTGGGGAATTGGGTAGGCAGGTGAGGAGGACAATGTCGCGTAAATGACTTCGCATTCGTCGTCGCCTTGCCTCGTCGTCGGTGTTCTTGGTTCTTACTTTTGGGTACTTTTGGCGTATTTCATTTCAAGGCGGCAGGTAGGCATTAATTTGAAAGCACCTAGAGGAGTAAGTAGGGTTGTAGAGTAATTCTTGCTCGAGCATTAACCTTATGGTATGTGTAATGGTGTAGTTGGCAACTTTTTTTTAATGAACTTTCGGAAGAAAATCTAATATCTTTAACGTTTCGAATTATTGCTCGCGAAATTGAATAAGTTTCGCAGAGATTGGCGGGGGTGTGTGAAAAAAGGGGGAAGTAGGTCTTTTAGATGACGATTTTGTATGAAGAAGGAATCTGATACAAGCTGATATCGAGATAAGGAAAATTATTTTTTTATTATAATATGTATTAAAGTACATAGATCTGACAGGTAAGCTCATTTTTTGCAGGGAAAACTTTTTTTTTGATTTTCTTTTCTGTAGGGGAAGTAATTCTTCCTAGAAAAAATTTACAATTTTTTCTATTCCATTCATACAGAAAAATTGCCCCAGCTTTCAATTGTTCATTTCCCTGGAAATGTAAACTTATTTTTTATAGGAAAAATTGGAAAATTGATTTTTTTTTCAGAAAAAAAAACAAACTATTAATCATTCTCTTCTTTTATTTGAAGAAAAAAAATGGATTCTTGACAAACAAATTTTTTTCGGGTGAAACTGTTGATTTTCAATTACAAAAAAAAATTAAGGACAACCAAAAACCAATTGTCATTCATTTAATTGCAAGGTAAGTAATTTTTAATTTTTTCCATCTTTCATCAACTGATTGATTTCACTATCCATTGTGTAAAGGTTGCCTTATTTTAAGTTCACTAAGGCATTGGAGAGTTTAAAAATACTCGTACAAAAGAGTGAGGGTAATAACAATGATCAATTGGAGTCCCACCCAAAGTCTTGGAAATCCTCAGTAATCTGGAATATGTTACTAAGGAATTTGCTTTGATCATAATATCCAATAGAGTAATACACAGAACATGTTTGGGAAGTCTGGCCTATGATCAGATGGCTCCTGCTATTTTTAAGATTTTTTAACAGCCAAAATTCTTCAGATAAAAGCATAATGAGCATCTCACCCAAAACCCTTGCTTTTTAGGTATTTGGGGCAAGGCAGGGGTAAAGTGATCCCATATATTCTTAAAAAATAAGTGCGGATGTAATTCGCCGAATTTCTGCTTAATTAAAGTACATTGATCTCACAAGTAAGCTCTTTTTTTGTAGAGAAAATTCGTATTTTTCAGTATTTTTTTTCTGCAGAAAATGAATGATCAATTTTTGACTTCTTTCAGAAATGGAAGCAATTCTTCTGAGAAATATAAATTGCAATTTTTTTCTATTCCACTCATATTAGAAAATTGTCTGATTTTTCAAATGCTCGTTTCCGTGGAAATACTTTTTTTATTTGCAGGAAAAATTTAAAATTCTTTATTTTTTTCAGAACAGTAATTCCCATACCCGACCGCCGAGTGCGAGGAGTTTTTCACGAAGGCCCTCTCTCGGACTTGGCTTTTTAGAAGTTTACTCGATTTGTTTTATTTATATCTATTTTTCCTGCCTGTAACTTATTCAATAAATTCCCTTCTGTCATCGAGCTGTCTCTTTTTTCGGCCTAATTTGGTCGGTATCGAGTCAGATCTCTCTATCAAAAGGAGCCTTTATTAAAGAGTCCCCCTTTTCATTGGCTTAATTGTCATCTTTTTCTTTCATTTGTAAAAATTCTATTCTTTACAAAAACTAATTTTTCAAACGAAAATGTCAATTTCAAACTTTGAAAAAAGACAATACATTAATGAATTTTTCGGCTTACAAGAAAATTGGAATCGCACACTATCAACTAGAAAAAAGATTTGTCAATTAATTCAATCGTAACGTAAGTAATTTTCAATTTTTTCCTATCTTTTATCAACTGATTGATTGGTCTCATTTCTTCTGTAGGACCCCAACTAACTAAGCAACACTTATACCAGGGTACGCGGATTTAAATAAGTCCCACTTGAAATGCGTTTTTACTCAAAGTCAAGCCAACACCATCATGAGTTTGGAAATCTTCGGGGTAAAGCGAAAAAAATGAGCTAGAACGTGATACAATTATGACGAAGCACATTAATCATTATTCAAAATTCAACACAATTGAAAAACTGGCAGACATTACTAACTTGCCTTCATATTAAAAAACAACGAAATTAGCAAGCATTTGCTGATCTCGCGAGGATTGAGTTTTCAATACGGTTGCCATCAAATACCAAGTATGATCATTTTCATATCCCTTTGTACCCAACTTTCGTCATTGGGCTACACCTGATTTACTTATAACCCAAATACCAAAGAAGTCCAGAGACATAAACTCTAAGACATGCTACTTCACCAACCTTTCCATGTCAATGGATAATGTTCAAAAAAAAAAAAAAAAAAAAATGCACCCCTCTCAAAATACAACTTCATAATCCCGGATCTCCAATTAACCGCGTCATTACAACGCTGAACCAGAAACCAAAGATAGAATATTATTTCATTGCCTTGTGCCATTACAAACAAGCATAAAACATACTTGATTACTATACTACACAGTAATCAAACAAATTCCCAGCACAACCCCCCCCCCCAAGGAATAAATTACACTTATTTCGATATACATATGTGAAGAAAGGAAGGACACTATGTACTCTTTCAAGGAAAATTAACAGACCAAACTCATTTAACGTAAGAGCTGTTACCAGTCGTGGTCTGCAATTCAAACATTTAGCAACTTTTAATGCCTGCCAGTTTTTTAAATTCAGAAGTGGAATATTAATAAATAAACGTCCAAAATGTATCACCATTCTTCACTCGTTAAAGATTCGTCTACCTTTTTAAATGATCTCCAGACTCATTAATAAATTCATCATGGGGCACAGTGATAAAGAAGCAGCATTCAACTTATGTAAATCTAAAGATGCTTCTCAAAAACTCCCTCCCGTCACCATTCTAAAGAAAGAAATGACTGAAATAAGAGAAGAAAAAAAGATGAATAAAAATTTGATTTAGGGTTGAAATACAAGGACTAGTAAATGGCATGCACCCCCTCCCAACACCAATACCATACTATGATGTCATCACATTCGGTTCTTGAGTATGTAACTGTAACAACATATCAGCCCACTTCCAATATGCTTCCAATGTTGGTGGAGGTGGGGATGGGGATGGGGTTTGTAAAAATTGGCCTAAAAACAGGGAAAAAACAGATTTTTAGCTCATTTTTTCTTCAACTGTACTACTTTTTTCATAAAAAAGTTCACTAAAAGGTTAACTGATGAAAAAATATTTTTTTTCTCTGCTGACTTTGTTTTTTTGGCCCCATCACATTTTTTGAAAATTTGTTTCTACTGAAAAATCTACTGATTTTTCACAAAAAAATCCACCGAAAGACATGAATTAATGCCAAAATATCCTTTTTTCTTCTGAATATACTACATTTTCTTGGAAATTTATATCTGCTGAATCTACTGATTTTTTCGAATTGCCATCTGGCAACGCTGCAAGGTACAACCACAGAAGTGATAACTAGGGCAAGTATTTATATAAATTTTCATATTTTCTACAGGCTGTATAATAGCGTATATCCATATTATCTTTACGATTCATAAAATTTTCAGTCGAATGAACCCAATATACTTAGTTTCGCATATTTTTCATATTTTGATCAAAATTTCTCGGTTTTTCATATTTTAGGCGTTTTTAGCACATATTTCCCATATTTTGCGCATATTTCATCGATTTTTCAATTTTTCAAGCATATTTAACAATTTTTCTGTTTTGAGTTAGTTTTAACAACACCGATTTTCGTAATTTTCCGGAATTCTTAATTTTCACTAAAAAAAAAAAATGTAATGTGTTTTTCTTCTGTTATTTTCAAAAATTAATAAAAAGACAAGTTTTGGTTATTTTTTCATCACTTTTCCTTCAATTTCAGGTTTGCATTCAGAAAAATAAACTTTTTAACTCAACAGCTGAACTTCATTTCAAAAATCCTTTCTTTTGATATCCACAAGTATTATGGTTGCATATTTTATCATATTTCGAGTTTTTTGGGCATTTTTTTAAATACATATTTCAACGTTTCAAAATTCATATATATATGCGCATACTTTACCCAAAAGAAAATTACGTAAATTCTTGCCCTAGTAATAACTAGTGTGTCACTTTTTAAGGGCTTTGGAATTTTTGATCGTTTGAAGTAAGCTATTAAAGTATCCCTTGGGTTATGAATCTCTCATACACTGATATTTGATCTACATATAGGGTAATCACTAATCAGTCCCATGGTCAGATGAGTGCTGTCAATTTTAACACCTTCAGACGATAAAAATTGCTCATACAAAAGCATAATATTGGCATCCCACCAAAAACGCTGTAGATTCCCAGTAATCTAAAATACATTACTAAGGCACTCCCAAGGGTCACAATCTCAGGTATAGCATTTCAATAGGGGCAGCCCGTCCAATGATCAGATGAGTCCTGAACATTTAAAAATTTTTAAATGACAAAAATGCTCGAGCAAGAACACGTTAGACATCTCCCAAACCCTAGAAGATGCCTATAGTAATTTGAAATACGCTATGAATGCGTTTCCGAGGAGGGAGGACCATTTCCAGTACATCAATATGTAGAACCACCCATCAGATAATCAGGTAGTTAGGACATCTAAACCATATTTCCTCGCAAGGGACATAGATCCCTAATAATCTGAAATCCATAACTAAAACATCTTCTTCTGTCACTATCTCTTACACATCAACACACAAAGTATGTGAGGGAACCCTGTTGAATATTCAAATGGGCGGTCAAAATTCTCCAGACAAGAGCATAATGGGCATCCCTTCCCACCCCAACCTTTGGAAATTCTCAGTAATCTGAAGTACGTTACTAAGGCAATCTCTAGGGTCACATTCATTATCACACATACTAGCAGAGCAGCCGTCTAACATGCGGTGATACTTGAGTAGTTTTAAGGTCTTCAAAAGACCGATCGTTCTCACACACAAGTCACCGCATAGAACAATCCATTTATACATAATTATAAGACTCACAGAAACCCCTGGGTTCACAATTCCCATACATTAATATATCTAAAGGGTAACCAGAGCAATGGTCAGATAAGACCTGCCAATTTTAAGAACTTTAAACTCGTAAAATTCTTCAGACAAGAGCACAATGAGCATTCCATCTAAATCCTTGGAGATTCCAAGTAGCCTAAAATGCATTACTTTGGCAATCTTCATAAACATATTCTTCATTTAATAGTCAAATATACTTGTAAGGCAATCGTCCAATGTGCATCAATAGTCAAGATGTCGCCGAATTAAGAAACAAGATTCCTAGAAATCTGAAATAAGTTATAAAATCATCCCCTGGATTCACAATAGCTCATACATTATTAGTATAAATAGGGTAGTCTGTCTAGTGTACAATGGTCAGATGAGTCTTACCAATTCTAAGACCTCTAATGGACGAAAACTGCAATCTTCAAATGAACAAAATGCTCGAGCAAGAACACATTAGATATCTCACCTAAAACCTTGAAGATTCCTATTACCTAATCTGAAATATGTTACCAAGAAAAATTTTCAAGAGTCACAATCTCCAGTTTATAAATATTCAGGGTAGTCTATTCAATGACCATTCCTGGAAATTTTAAGCTCTTCAAGCAACAAAAATTGCTCAAGCAAGAACATTATTGGGAATCCCATCCAAAACATAAGAAATTCCTAGTAATCTGAAATACCCTACTAAGACATTTCCTGGGGGGTCACTAGTTCCAGTATATCAACATGCATTTATAGAGCAGCTTTCCTCATAATTAGAGATGACCTGTTATTTTTAAGGCCTCTAAACCAGTAAAAGTCTTCACACAGGGGCAAAATGAGCATCCCACCCAAAACATAGGAAATTCCTAGTAATCTGAACAACATTACTAAGACATTTCCTAGCATCACTATCTGCACTACATCAACATACATTAGAGCAGATTGCCTCATAATCAAAGAGGACTTGCTATTCTTACGACCTCTTAAATCCGTAAAATTCTTCACATAGGGGCATAATGAGCATCCCACCCAAACCCTCAGAGATTCCTAGTAATCTGAACATAATCATTATTAAAGCATCTGCAGGGACGAATCACCCGTGTGCTGTAGTGGAAATTCTGCCCAATACGCAGAAGGGTCTTAGTAAGTAATCAAACTGAGAAACATCCACCCAGGAAGGTTAACACCTACAACAGTTGAACAAGATGGGATTACTAATTGAAAAATCAAAATTCAAACTCTGAAAAATAACGTTCAATAACCTGTGAACGTGAAGGGACACTGAACAAGGGAAAGTTTATTTCTATTAATTTTAGTATGATTAGGACCGAAGTGGTGCACAAAAGGGTGACGTGTATTTCTTTCTTCAAACAGTTTATTCCTAATACTTGAAAATCTGTACCGCAATGGGGTATGATACAGTAGGTAATCATTATGTTGATCATATTTTTTTGCATTCCAGAAACGCTGCGATTACAAAACTTCATTGATGACGCAAATTAAGATGGGGAAGAATTACAAGAAGGCGTTACAATATGGTAAGAAGTGGTCGATATGATGAAAAAAAGTACCAGAAGTAAGTATTTAAAAGTATGCATGCATCTATGATATAATTTTAATTTTGGGTGCTAGTTTGACCATAGTTCGATGTTTTAATATCGATATGCAATTTTCAAATGATTTTCTCATACCCAAAATAATTACTTTATAACTTGGACAAAGTTCATTTTCTTTCTTTAGCAATATCACTTTTGCAGGAGGAGGAGTGACCTCAAAATGTTGTACATAAAAAAATGTCCGCCTCTTCTTGTTCTGCAACTTTTATTAAGCCACTTCCTGTTCTACAACTTTTATTTCAGACATTTTCTTGTAAGTAAATTTCTTGTCAAAAAAATTGTGCTTGAAGAAAGCTGAAAGAATAACAAAATTCACTTTGTCACAGTAAAAAGAACTTATAGATTTTCATTTTTGGACTGACGTAGAAAAGGTTCAGATTGAGGTACAAAGATGGCTGCTATGTTTTCTTGTAAGAGAAGAATGGATTTACAACATCTTAAACCCGATAAATCCTCATTAACCATCAACGCCCATTTACTGTAATCAGCGCACTATGCAAAGATTAAAATCATGGTAATTGGAAAAGGAGATTGCGCACAGAGGAGACGACGAGGGAAGCATTAAAACACATTAGATATAAAGTACCAAACGAATACCGATGAAATACTCGCTCGCTTATCCCGAAGCAATGTACGTAAAAAATTCAATTGTGAAAAATATGCGTTTTCAAAAAAATAGAAAAGCGCGCACGTTTGTTTAAAATTCGACGTAAAATAATGCAATAATATCGAATGAGCTCGCGGTAAAACGAAGCAAAATTATGCAATCGTCTCGTACACGATAAGTATTCCAACGGTTTGAGCAGGAAATTACCACATCTAGAACACTCGCAACTAACCCGACAATATTGCAAAATTTACAATAAAAAATCCCGCAGGTGACAAAAATTCGCTCTCTTATAACTGGAGGAATTTTGTTCGAGGCGAGACTAGCGCAAGCAGTATTCGATAGATTGGCTGAGAGAATGAGAAAAACGCGGGCTAAGAAAATTCTCGCTAAGCTGGTCTTAAATTAACATTTATGATAAAATACGTCAAACTTGGTTGGGAAATTTTCGTTTTTCTAAGAAGGACATTTTTTTCATAACGTTTATAATGTAAGAGAGGATGGCTTTAAAAAGTATCAACGAGATTGGAGAGAAAGAGAGGGAGAAAGGGAGGGAGAAAAAATATGTGAAATTATTAGAATTTTAGTTTCCGCAACGGATAAGATAATATTTCATGAAAATTCCTTCGTTGAGAAAGACAGAGAGAGAAGGACGGTTTTAGGAAAAAAGGCATAAGAACGCCATCGGCGTACAAACCGTCTACCAACGCCATATTTTTTTTACTAACAATACGCCTCGGCTTCGTCGTTGCAATAATATAAAATGAAAAATTCGCCTTTGTCAGTGAGGATACAGGCGGCATAAATCAGAGCAAAACTGATATAGTATGTCTACTCTGTACTTGCCCTTGTCGACCAAAATATTACGAAACTATGGATATATAGATGCGAGAATATAGAGGCCGCGCGTACGCTGCGATATCGTCATTTCTCGCGACCTTTCTTTTTATCAGTTCACCAATTTGAAGTTGACCAAAAAAGGGAAAAGGCAAGTACGTAGCTACAAAAGAAACATTTTTAGACAAACTTTAATGTACTTATCAACCTATCTCAACAAGGAAGTTTTGTTAGGTAAGTGTATATGCTTCTCTCTCCTACCCATTTCCTCTTGATGCCCCAGTACCTCAGAGGCTCAGAAAGTAGAACACGCATCGAACTATACTTTTTTTGAATTATTGGGAAGAGTTACAAAGGGAGAGTTTCAAATCGATGTCTACAATTAAAAAATTAAGATATTTTGATGTTTTAGGTAAATCAAAAAGTTGACAACCTCTATGGAAATATTTTTTTTGCATCAATGGAAGCCATTCAAGCCCAGTAGAGAAATCCTTGCTAGCGAGTTAGTGGGTCTGGACGTTGCGGATTTCGGCCAGCTACCAAATGTTTCTCTAGAGGCAATCCGCGGCCAATTGTCGAATGTGGTTTCTTCAGAAGCAATCAGCGTAGAACCGGGAGAAAACGATAAAGTATCAGGTGCCGTTGGAGTTTGTTCCGAAATAAGACAGAATATAATCACCAGCCCACCGGGGCTATATGTAACACCTTCGAGCATTCTATACGCGAGGCTTTCGTCTATTCTTTCAATGAAAAACGACCTAATGGAAAAGAACAGAGGATTCATCGACTCGGTAAACACCTTGCTAATTATGGTAGACGACAACTCAAAAATCATCCGAAATCTAGATGTCGAAATGAAAGATATATCTAAAATCGATCAGCCGCCGCAGCCCTCCACAGTTGAGTTGCCACCATCGCCACCACCTTTCCTACCTCGCCACGCACGTGGTATCGACGAAATTACGATTTAAGATCTTGAACCCCAGTTGCCAGGACTCGTCCATTACCCACCATCGCGAGACCCTAGACTCAATCGAAAACCGCTTAGTGCCCCTGGCCCCTCTCCAGAGTGCCAGTCAACACGGCCGTTGCCTCTCGATCGATGCCTTATCATGCCAATAAAGAAATAATTTCTATTCTTCTTGACGATAAAATTTTACCAAAGGAATTTTTGTTTACCGAAGTTTTTTAGATACCTAAGATTTGCCCTCTAGATAATAATTTGTTTTCCTCTCTGGATGACTAAGTTAAGTATAATCCTTTTTGTTTTGTTCCTCTGTAGTAAAACCTCTAAACTACCAAGTAATATCTTAATAACTAAACGGGTCGAATTCTAGAAATATTGATCACCCAAGATTCCTAACAAGTAGCATTATCTCTCGAAAATCTAAAATATCTTGGACTTTATGGAAAGCGACAGAAATCTTTTTTTTGTTTTTCTTTGTTTGTTTTCTCTAGATGATGGAGGGAGTGTTCAGCGCCTCTCTCCCTGGCAACACTGCTGCCGCCCTGGCTTCGGCGCTGGTCGCCCGGCCACACTGCCGTCGACGCTCCTCCCTTTTTCTCTCGCGTCGGTGGTGCACCCAGCTGCGCTCGGCGCCCACTTCACATGTGTCCGTTCTCCCGTGTAGACCTCTTGGTGCAATACACGTTTGATCTCTCGCAACTCTGTGTTGTCTTTCATTGTCCCTTTGGGACGTCGTCTGTCACAAATATTTGATGAAATCAAAGGATCGAATACATCCGAGGAAGAACTCAGTTGCTCATCGAAATCGCATGATAATCGTATTTTAGTTTTATATGGAGATCAAAGTAAGCAATTATTTTCAGTTTTTTACAATTTGCACAAGTATGGTATGTCACAGTGTGACTGTACTTATTAGTGGCCAGAGCACACCCCAATACAGCACAACAAACAATAGTTGAAAATACGAACACTTGGCTTTACCGGGTATACTTTCTGCAAATTCGCGACCATGCAGGAGTCGTAAGTGAATGGAAAATCAATGTTTTTTCGCGTTCCGAAGTTCCCCTTCAATTTACAATTACATTAGTAGTGGAACTTGTAGAGAAAATTTCAATGTATGAAACCGAAGAAATATTTCAAGTTCAGATTTATTTTTGAAAGAGTTATTGCGGGTTGAAAAAATTTGCAGGAGGTAAAAAAAGTGTGCTTTTTTGAAAAGTTGAATTTTCGAGTAGAAAATCCGAAGCAATCAGTGCCATCAAAAACCTGAACGAAACATTATATTTAGTGCAATTGCAAGTCGTTTTAAATAGAGAAATTACCTTTTTTAGTAACTCTTATAAGACTATCACCTCAATATTGAACACATTCAAATCACCACCTCATCACATCACCGCGGTGACTCACGACAACTGCACCATTTGCCCACATTCGAAACTTCAGCCCACCGCGACCCACAAAGAAGCACTGTTCCTCGCCGCTCAACCGACGACGTTTACGTCTTCGCTTATTTCGTATTCATCGCTAATTTTTACCCCGAAAATTTCCCTCTAACCTCGCAATAATGACGATGCACAATGAATAGCTAATGTCTAAATTATGTAAGGGGTTAATGTACACTACACCCAAGTTAACTTTCTTTCTGCTCCATCTTGCCAGTTGCCAGTTCCCGATTCGTCATTAATGCAAATTCCGACCAAACAAAGCGCCGCCACAGCTTTTCTTTCGCCCGACATCACGCCCTGCGCGACCCATCTGCCACGCTAAAACCAAACTCCAGAGTCGAAATTCTCCGCAAGTCGGGCTCCGTCAAACTGTACACACGTTTCTATTTACACTCTCTTCGTCGCGCCTACCTTCTTCCCATAATGCGGCGAATAAGTTACCGTCGACGGTACAAATTTATACCATAACTCGGTCTTAATTAAAATTTCCATGTCTTTGGAACGTTCCGCTAACTTCGGCTTCCGTTCTTGGTAATAGTGTGGGGGAGGGAGACGGAGTTGTAATATTTAATTTGTGTTTATTTTCCTATTATTTAATCTTTATCTTTTTATTCGCCAGCGAAAGATGGGGTTGAGTTTGATTTTTCCTTCTAAAGTATAGACGATGAATTTAATTTATAATTTTTCTTTAAAGATCATAACAATCCGGAATGGTTGGGCATTTATCCTTACTGGTCAGAATCGCCATTTTTCAACGATCCATCTTCATTGTGGGGTGAGTGCAAAATTCAGTGATCTATGTATGGGTTGAATGGATACATGGAAAGAAGCAGGAAATGCGATGTTTCAGCTCACAGCACTGGTATAGTCTATTCGGAAAATTGAAAATTGCAGTTGATAGACCAGGTGAGAGCGTCGCCAGTGCCCGGCACACCGTTCCAGTAGATAAGGCGATGGAAACACCGCCATATAAAGCCAACTTCTCAGTCGTCCGACCATTTTCACGACCAACGGGTTAAAATAGCAACGCTATCAACCTGATGGCCACCGACGATCAAACACCATCGACTTCGAAAAAAATCTCACCCTCCCTGGGTCCGAACTGCCCCAAATTAAATACACGGCGTCCAGAGGTCGTACCGAAGCCGTTTACTGAATAAAAAACATTCTGAGGAAAAACCTCGTGGGTTGCATAGTTTTTCTGGAAACGGGGCATTAAGAAAAAGTCGTGTTTTTCTCCAATTTCAACGCTTAAAATTTTTGATTTTCCAAAAAATTTATCAATAATTTCTACAAAACGACATCATTAAAATGCAAAATGAATATATATATATATTTTTTTTTTTTTTGAAAACTCCATGCATTTTATTTTTCAAAAATCAAAAATTATTTTTTTTTGTAAAAAAAAAAAGCGAAATGAAATTAGTTTCCAATTTTTCTTCAAAACTTCATAGATGAAAAATCAAAATTGACGTCATGCAAAGGTCTTAGAAAATTCCGCTTGTCAACTCTATGCATTCAACAAAAAAAAAAAGTTTTATAGCCCCCCCCCCCCTAAAATTTTCTGAAAACAATGCACGAACCAGGTATAACTTTTTAAAAGAAACAAAAATAGTTACGTATAAAATTTGCCTATCTTTGAAAATGAAGGCACTACAGAGCTTTGAAAATTTGTATTTTCGAAATTCAAGGCTCCGCAGCTCCTCAATTTTCATAGATAGGCAAAACTTTCACTTTATGTTTTTTATTCCTCTCAAAAAGTTACACCCGTTTCGTGTATTTTTTTGACTGAATTTTGCAATTTTCATGTATCAACACTGCACATAGGCAAAACTTTCACTTTATGTTTTTTATTCCTCTCAAAAAGTTACACCCGTTTCGTGTATTTTTTGACTGAATTTTGCAATTTTCATGTATCAACACTGCACCGTAATAAATTGAGGTAGGCAATATTTTTGACTGGGATTTTGCGTTGCTGTAACTACTTCAATTTCAAAGATAGGCAATCCAATATGACCACAACTTTAATTACTTTTTCGAATATCTATCCACTGCCGGTGTCGAAATTTTTTTTTGAACGCAGGGTTGCCAATCGATTTAAAATATTGATTTTCAAACCATTGTAGAGCCTTCACTTTCAAACTTAGGCAATATGTGTACATAAACTTTTTTGTTAGTCGTACTCGGTTATATCCGAATTTCAAGTTTGGCAGACCACTAATCGGACACCCTGTATAACAGATCCTTTAAAATTTCTTCCACTTCGATTGCAGAAAAGCAAAGAGAAACAAAGCCAAGATTCGTCATAAAGAAAACCACATCTGAATGACGACACAGCCAGAGAGCCAGAGACGACACACCGACTCAAGACTCGATTCTCGTCGCATTTGCAAATTCTCAACCATGCTGCCTTTTATTTTGCTTCTCAACAATATAAAATATGGATACGTCGGGTTCCGGTTTCCTTTACGTTTATTTCTTAGTCGAAATACAAGCTGCGGTACGCTAAAAGTACTATACAATATAAGAGGAACGGTAAGAGGGTTGGGGGGTTAGCTGTACCTACCGATGAAATACATGTTCGCGTTCTCGTGAACCACCAAACACATACACTAGGGCACGAGTATACGACTAGAGTACTATTCCCAGGATGGGTTTTCCTTTTTAGGTAAATCCGATTTATGACTGGCAACTGCTACTTATCATATTAATCTCTCCTCTTTTTTCTCCCTGCCACGGCAAGTATATCCATCTGGGCGCAATATCAAGACTAAAGAATGGCCGCCTTTGTAGATTTAATTTTTAACCATTTGTACAAAGCAGATAACGTTTTTCTTTTCTGTTGTATTTTACTTGATGTGTTTCAGCTACTCAGCCTGACATACCTAAGTGGTGATAGACGGGTGAATTTCTTTTTTTCTACCTCAATTTATACTTATATTTTGCTGCCGCGACAAATGAACCACAACAGTTCGACAAATTTCTCGTCTATTTTTCATCAGTTGTCCGGGGCAGCCTCCCAAACCAAAATAATCACTGTCCAATTAATTGATTCTTACAACTTGTACAACGTCACGTACGATTTTTTCGCAACAATCAGCTTAATCTCGGGTTAAAACGATACGCCTCGACGATATAGCACGACCTTTCTTAAGCCTTTAGCTTTATCACAGAAACCGTCCCAGCTACACTCTCCTTCCCAAACAATGCTCGCTTTAGACAATCTGTAAATTACTCGCTTGAAAACCAAAAGGGTAAAGAGTAAGTATAGATATTCTGCGCCTTTCCAACGATACATATTATATTTCCAGCGAAGCTTTCGTCCGCGTAATAGAGAAAAGGAAAGAAGTAGGTAGGTATAAGTTGGCGAAAATCGTGCGTTATCGTAGTTTTTCATTTTTGCATCGTTTAGCTAAGTGTACTGATGATGGGAGAAATTTTTCTGCGTACGTCGATCAAAATTTAAGGCGTAAGCATAATAAATTAACGACTAAGTGTGCCAGAGGAAGGCTCTTCTCACGACTTGACGTTTTCGATGTTTTTATTTCACTCGTTTGCGGGAGAAATTTTGATTCTTTAATGGTTAAAATAATGGTCATTGAAAGATACAACACGCTGATTGGTTCCTGAAAACTGTTCAACGTATACACTTATATTAGATATTTTGTTGAAATTTAATTTTTCAATGAGCAATCAAGTAAAATGTAATTTATCTTGACAGATCGAAAGACAAGGCGACGAATTCTTTCATTATTTTTCAAATCCAAGGATTTAAGAACTTTTTTTTTTTTTTTAAAAGAATAAACGACACGTGTCCTTTGAGTAAAATTTTAAAACATCAACTATAAATTTGGAACTTTTTCAATACTTGGTAATTTAGCAGTTCAAAAATTGAAACTTGATAAGAGTTAGGTCATTGAAATTTTTGGTAAATAAAGTTATTAAAAAATATGGCAATAATTTTTTTTTGGCAGAATTTAGCAATCTGAGGTTTGAAGTTATTTCAACAAGTAAATTTTTGAAAAATTTGAGAAATTAAAATTCAAAAAAAAGTTGGAATATCATTTTGATGAAATAATTAAATTCTCATTCAGAAAATAATAAAATTGGTTTCGAAATATTGCAAATCGGTGAGTAAAGCCTTTGAGAACGATGTTTCATCGAGTAGGTTTGGATTGAATGCGGTTTTCAAAAAAAGTGTTCCCCATTGCAACCAAATGGCTTTATTATTGACATGCTGGGGACCATTTGAAGTCAATGTCAACGATGTAGAGAAATTGAAAATCGTACTGGAGGATGTTGATGGCCTTAAAAACCGTTTTTAAATCTCATATCAAAATATCTTTGTATTAGATCGTGGATTCCGAGATTGGTTCAACATTTTAAATTCCGAATGGACATCGGGCGTAGGTATGTTAAAAATAACTAATTCAGGTCTGTTATGTTTTGTTTTTTTGAAATAATTGATACAAGATGGTGTTGCTGCTTCAGGAAGCTAAGCAGGATTTCAACCGAATTTCATGTAAGTAATTTTTTTTTTCATCTTCACATTTTGATCAGTTTTATGGTATTTATGCAATTTTTAATCATTGCAATTAATTTTACCCCGTCTCACATCTATTCCATATCACCACAATTAATTGGTAGATAGATTGACAACGGAGTAGTAAAAAATTAAAATTCTTTTTCAACACATAGTAGGATAATTTTTCTCTTTCACGTAGAACATACATTCAGTTGTTGGATTAAAATTATTTTTCGAATTTCAACGGTAGGATAATTTTTCTCTTTTAGAACATATATTCAGCGGTTGGATAGATTTTTTCGAAAATATGATTTTGCCCCCCTAGAAAAATCGCTTCGGTTCGTCTCTGGACTTTCAAATGCAAGGCGGCCCAAATTAAAAATATGTGGAGGCCCCAGAAAGTGGGAGCACGCCACTGTCACGGAGCAATAAGATTAAATTTTTTTTTCAAATTTCAACGGCAGAATATTTTTTCTCTTTTAGAACATACATTCAGCTGTTGGATAGATTTTTTCGAAAATATTAACTTTCAAAAACCTGATGATTTTCAAATTTTCACAAAAACAAAAATATTTCGAGATAGATAAACGAAAATCCTAAAAGCTACAATTAAAAGTCACCCAAATTAGCTATACGCGTAAGAAAATCTAAACTCGACGTCAACAGTAAGATATTAATATAATAATCAGATCTTGCAGTCAATTTCGCCCAATATTGAAAAACTTGAAAATTTACAAGTACTTTTTTCTTTTTATATACTTTCCTAAATTGAATTTTCAGTAAAAATGTGAATTTTTTTAGTTTCGAGCGAAGTGATCGCTGAAAGGTTCTAAATTTGGGCCGATGGACCTGCTATTAGTTTTTTTATTTTTTATTTTATTATTTCACTTATGTGATCACTGATCACTGAAATTTCATCACGTTCAACTTATGAGAAAACTCGAATCCGTGAAAAAATGAACGAATTGCAGTGAATTCGGGCGAGAGAGAAATAGCTGAATATCCAGCAATTTACCTCGAGGGAAGACTGGTCAAAAAAAGTGTTCAAATAGAGGGATCACGAATAGTTAAATTTGGCAATCTTGCCGAAGACGGCCGACTTGAGCAATTGAAAATACGTTTTCTGGGCAAACGAAGTGTTTTTCGAAAAAATTGATAGGAACCAAAATTGTAGAGGGAAAAATTAACTTTCGTTTAGTGTATTCGGAATTTTGATTCGACTAATATTTCTCGAGTTACGGTCAAAAAACTGATTTGAAGATGGGCCGTCTACCAGATTTTCCCTATTTTCCCGGTCAAAGAAGCGCCTTTCGTAAAAATTGATAAGAACAAAAATTGTAGAGCAAAAAATATCCTTTCATCCTAAAATCATCGAAGTTTTGATTCGACGAAAATACCTCGATTCATTAGCAAAAACTGTTTTCTCAGATATGCAAATTTTCATATTTTCCTATTTCGCGGATAAACAAAGCGTTTTTCACGAAAATTGATAAGAACTAAAATTGTAGAGCAGAAAAAATCCTTCAGTTTTAGTGCTTTTAAAATTTTCGATTCGACCAATTTTTTGAGTTATCGTCAAAAAACTATTTATTTTTTCATTTTCGAGGTCAACGACCCCTTTTTTGTGAAAATTGATAAAAACCACAATTGTTGATCAAAAAATTTACTTTTGTTTGATGTAGTCGGAATTTCGATTTGACGAATATTGCTTGAGTTATCGTCGAAAAACTGATTTTGAAAGTTGGCCGTCTACCAAATTTTCCAATTTTCCCGGTCAACGAAGCGATTTTCGTGAAAATTGATACGAACCAAAATTGTAGAGCGAAAAAAATCCTTTCACCCTAAAATTATTGAAATTTCGATTTGACGAAAATACTTCGATTTCTCAGCGTAAAATGTTTTCTTGGATATGCAAATTTTCACATTTATTCTCATTTTCAGAGCGAACGAAGCATTTTTCGTGAAAATTGATCTGAACCAAAGTTGTAGAGCAGAAAATTTCCTTTCGTTAGTGTGTTGTCAGAATTTCGATTCGATGAATATTTCCCGAGTTATCGTCAAAAAACTGATTGGAAAGTCGGCCGTCTACTACTCGAAAATGCGACGTTGCCTTTCTACGTTCATGGCTTGTATCTCTAGGTGGTTTTGACCGAAGGCAATTTGACTACCTTACGACCTCCCTCCCATTGCAGAAGTCGTTTCATTCTCATCAATGTGTCCAGTCCCAGTCAACCAACAAAGCAAGTGGATGTTTGAATCCATTTTTTTTTTAAATTTTGTTATTCAGTTGAAAACTTTTTATTTTCAAAATTTTATTCAATCGAACTTCCTTAGGTACCTAGCTTAATAGATAAATTCCCCCATTCTCGTAAAAATTTCAAAACCCAACTCTCTCAGCTTCCACATAATGAGACAGGGATCCGCAGGAAGTACCCTACCCTCAAATAGGACATTTCTCTTCTCTCGCACAGCCAGAGAAAAAAAAAATTACAAATTCTAAACGTATTCTCGAAAGAGATATTTCTGACGTCGTAGCCGTCTCGCTGTATCCACGGTACACTTCCACTAATGCATTTATAGCCCCCGTTGTAAAGCTTTCGCACAGAGAAGTATTTGATGTTTGTTTTAATCCAACCTCTAGTTTTATTTTTACTCGGTCGAGCGTTTTATTGTCTTCGAATGATGCTTGACAGTATTTTAAACTTATGTGAGGGTATTTTCTTTACCGTCCATTGGCAGCGATGTACCTTTTTTTGTTGTTTTCTTCACTACATGTATACTTCATTCGAGTCTTTTACTCTCTTTCAGCACATCATTTTGTGACCAAGTGTTTTAAAAAATTATTTATCTCATTTCGTTTCATCATTTTAGCAGTAGGTACATACAAGGTGTCCCTGATACATTTTATTGCAAAATTGGTACTTTTGAATCAATTTATTGGCATAAGTATTATTCAAAATGAATTAGTTTACAATTAAAATGATAATTTGGTCAAAAATTGTTATTTGTTTTATTAAAAACTGACATTTTTTTATCAATTTAAACTTTTTCATCCAATACTGATTTTGATTTTTAATGACGAATTTACAAATTTTATGATAATGAAATCTATTTTCAATGAAATTATCAATTTCAGGTTTAAAAAAAATTTATAGGAAAAAAAAACAATAAAAAAAAATTATTTAAGTAAAAATATTTTTAAAGAAAGAAAAAAAAACTCTTAACGCAGTGAATGCGCTAGAAAAGCTGATTTTCTATTATTTTTATTTTTATTTTTATTTTTTATTTTCAATTTTATTTTTATTTTTCAAAATTTATGTAAATTCATGTGTAAATTAAATTGTTTTTATGTACTTAATGATAACAACATCAAATTGAAAATTTTAAAGTGATTAAAAAAATTATACAATTTACAGCCAGCTATTTTTGATAAATAAAAACTTTTATCAAGTTTTAAACCAATAAGAAACGACATTATCATGAAAAGTAGGCAGTTAGATAGGCATTGCAAAAGTTTTGAATTTTTACAACTTTGCTAGCCATTTATTTTTTAAAAATGGGAAATGATGATCAGCTGTTTGTTTTGAAATTTTCCATGGCGAATTCCTCGAGAACCGGTTCATTAAAATGAAAAATGCTTAGAACCTTTTTTGTGCGTCTTTTTAAGTACTATTAAAAAGGTTATTTACTAATATTTTATTATAAAGATCAAATTTTAAGCGAAACAAAAAAATACAGAATACGAATAAATTGGGCGACGTTTCGAATTTAATCGAAATTCATTATCAAGTCCGATACGAAGAAAACAACGAAATGATGAAAAATACTATAAAATACAAAAATACAAATTTAAGAAAAATCAAAATATAGCCAAATGTTTATAGGGTTCTATACCGTTCACGTCGTTTTTGTCGTTAATATTTGTCAACGAGAAAGAGTCCAACAAATAAAACTTCACGCACACATGATGTTAATCGTGATTCTGAAGGGACGTTTTAGGACGGAAATAAACCAAGCGATCGATAATTTGAGGACCTGTATGGATCGTATATTGGAGAAAGCTCATGGATCCAAATGTGATCTCGATAAACAAGTAATGTACATTTAAAAAAAATATTTAATCGATTCGTATGAAAATTAATTTTGTAATAAAATAAATAAGATTTAAAAAAAAAAATCAGCATAAGAATCCAGGGATTTTTACTCATTCAAGAAATCTGTAGTTTCTCCTTTTAAATTTAATAAAAATGGGAGTGACATTTTTCCATGAGTTTTTGGAAAGTCGAGGTCTCATAATGAAGAATTGGACTTAATGACAACTATTTCTAACTTCGCTCAGATGAAAAGGGCGAGTTTTGAATGGAAATAATGGACCATTAATGGTTTCTCGCTACAATTTTCATAACGTATTTTATGATAATGCTTCAGAGTGTGGAAAACATCTTCAACGAAGATTTGCTGATCCATCGAATAGGAAAGCGAATCTGCTCGAATTAGACACCACCGCAGCCCTGCTTTTCATGAAAGGAAATCGGTCACTTTTAGAGGTTAAAACCCTCAATTTTTGATCTCTCTATCTTTCTCTATCTTTTTTTTTTTTTTTTTTTTGATAATAAGAATTTTTTATACTAACCTAGTTTTTTTGGGGTGAAAAAATTTCAAGAGTTTTTTTTTTCTGCATAAAATAAATTCAGAGAGTTACTCCTTCAAAAAATAAATAAATAAATATATAAAAATAAGTTTTCATTCTTCAAAAAAATGAGAATTTTTTCCTGTAAGTTCATCTTTAATCTAATTAATTACGACTCAGCCTTTGCTGTATAATTATTAATAAACCCTGTGATATTTGTACAATAAATTGGATTTTTTTAAAACTTGGTTGTATTTAATGGGTAAAAAGAGTCATTGCTCTCCGACTTCAGTGAACCGCGGCAGGAGGTAAGAAAATTCATCTTTTCTTCCCCCTTCATTCTTACTTGAAAAAAAAATGTAGAGATTTTACTTCTAACGTGTTTTTATTGTAATAAATACAGGTTCAAATTACCTAATATAATTATTTAGGATTTCAAGGTTACTACCAAGAGCAACGCATTAAGAATTTAAACATTTCAACCATCGTCAACTGTCTTTCTTTTTCGTGTGAGCAAGACCTAAATCATAATTTGCTAATTTGAGAAAATATTGAGCTAAGTCTTAAGTATTTCTTATTTCATTATAATCTGATTTCTGATTTAATTTTTTCACGCTGTATTTTATAAACGAGGCAGAATTTTAGAACCAATAAAATTTCCACTAAAACGTTAAAAATAATAATGAATACCTGGATGATTAAAATGATCCAGACTAGCCTGACAGAATACGTACTTATTTTCCGATACAATTGTTTAGTGAGGGAAGTTGATCTTCAATGTTATTACGATTTAATACATCTCTCAGGACTACCTACTTATTCAAATTTTTTTTCAAAGAAATATTTTCGCATGGGAACATTTAGATACTTTTAAACATTTTCTGTGCGATTCCTTCATTCCTTTTGTATAAAATATGATTACACGTAGCCTACTGTATCTCCAAATCATGATAATTTTTTCGAAAAAATAAGTAAGTAGGAAAAACCAATAAAAATACTTTCTATTTTAAAAAATTCGTTTTCCAAAATTGCTGAAAACAACCGACCTTCCCATAATAGATGGAATGCACTTGATTGACTAAACTGACTTACTTTTTCGTATGAGAAGACCTATATCATCCTTTGTTGATTTGAGAAAATATTAAGGTAGGTCTTAAGTATTTCTCATTTCATTATAACCTGATTTCTGAGTTCATTTTGTGGTATAGTAAGGTATTAACCCAAAATTTCTTTAAGTCCTATTCGGCAACTTTCGGCATAATTCGTTTTCTCTTACTCCCAACATTGAAATATTTTCGCTAAGATAATGTAGAGGTTTTTTGGAGGTTACTCGTTAATTTTCTTTCGTATGTTTCGTTTCTAATTCGATCGTACTAATTTTTTAAAATACTTGAATATGTGTTAATACTTCTTTAATTTTGAATCGAGTTGTTTTTATTTCGAAATAGACTGAATTTTAATTAGATGTGACGTGTTTGAATTTAGTAATTTTAATACTGTGAGTTCCGAAATTAGCTATGTGCTAAAGAAAAGCCCATAGGCACAGGAGTGCCTATGGCTGAGTTAAGGTAGAGGCTTGCCCTCTACCCAGTCCGAGATGGATTAAATAAAGTCCCTAAATATTGCCCCGATATGACCACTTTGATGGTCTCCTCTCCTGTAAATAGGTAATGTTCTTCGTTATAAAAAATGGTCCATTTTGATCGTAATGTTTAGAATTAATTTATATAATCGTCTCATCGATTGACTAGTTTATTATGAATACAAAATGATCATTTTATTGATCCTATTAAAAATTAGACTTAAATTCTAAATGCGATCGTAGATCGTTTGTAAATTGATAAAAATAGGTTTGAACTATATTTTTTGATATGATAGGATATATGTTAGGTAACAATCACTTTCGATACATGTTTGAGCTAGCTTGGTTAACTATTATGTAGTATAGGTAGGTATCCTTTTAATACACCTATTTCCTACTAAAAATCCCACTTCCCTAATCATCCTAACATCCTCCCATTCCTATCCTTATACCTACTTATCTTGACTATTATCCATTAATCCTTCATCCATTAAAAAATTAGCCATTTTTCTATCCTATGATACTACAATTTTTTCACGTTGTATTTTATAGTCGAGATTGAATTTTAGAACTATCAAAATTTCCACTGAAACGTTTAAAATAATAATGAATACATGATTATGATTCAAACTTGCCTGGCCGAATACTTATTTCGATACAATTGATTAAATGGGCAAGTTGATCTTTAAAGTTTTCATGATTTAATATAACTTTTACGATTAACTACCCAATCAAATGAATTTTATTTCAAAGCTTTTTCTGAAAAAAAAGGTCCTAAATTCCCCCCAAAAAATTATACCTATCTAAATGTTATTCCAAAAAATATAAAAACTTTTTTATTCTTAAAAAATGAGAATTTTTTTCATAGATTTTTTTATTCAAAAAATAAAAAGATTTCATTCTTGAAAACTAGAAAATTTTTCCATCTCAAAAAATTGTAAAATTTCGTTAGGTAAGGTTACCTATTCCAAAAAATTTAAAATGAAATTCATTTCAATTTTTCTTTTAAAGATCCTAAAATCCTGAACAAATGAAAATTTTATTCCAAAAAATTTAGAAATTTTCTCACTTACGAAAATGAAAACGTAGAAACGCTAGTTAGTTCATTTGTAAGAAACAAATTTATTCCTAAAAAATTGAGAATTTTTTTATTTAAAACAAAAATCGGAAAATTTGTTTAGGCCTATTCCCAAAAATGATTTTTTTTATTAATAAAAGTTTAAAAAATGTTATTCCAAAAAAATATTTTCATACGCCAAAAAATTGAAAATAGAATTTATTTCAAACTTTTTTCCAATGTCCAAAATAAAGCATATACTATCACTATTCTATGCTAATAAAAATTTGTATGCTTTTACTCTGTGACGAAATGTCTAAAAGTCATCAATTTTAAAGTGATGAAATAAAATGATATCGAAAAAAACTATAAAACTGAGACTAGCAGAGTAAAATTTTTCTGTTTTCACCATTTTTTCAATATCTCAGTTTCTACAGAACGCAATTTCAATATTTTTGATTTTTTAATCATCTTTTTTTATTTTATACAAAAAAGGACTCTTGCAAAATTTTCGTAAATGTCATAGTTTATGAGTTAGCAAAAATACGTACTCGCGAGAAAATGGCGGACCAACGTACCCCCAGCGTGACCAAGACCAAGAGTTTGTATTTTGTAATTTTGTAAAACGTCTCTCCTTATTGAAGATCTTTCTAACGTAAGTCTCTATCGAATTATTTTATTCGTTTAATACTCAAATACTCATGGCATCTTCAAAGGAAAGATTTAATAAAGTAAAATATGTTAGTGGAGTGAACCATTTTTTTCACTCCAAATCCAAGTTTCGGGATCAGACCGAACGTGTGTCTTTTCGACCGTTTGTCGTGGTTCGTTTTTTTTTACTATTTAACGTTTTTTCTTTCTGTGTATTGTCGCATATTTTTTTTCTTGCTCGAAAGGATTTTTCTAGATTCTGCGTTCGATGAATGTTTTCTCTGCATCTAATTTTTTTTATGTTATTCAACTGATAAGGTAGGTTGTTTTTAATTATAAAAATTTGAAAAATAGAAATTTTGAATTTTAATTAAAGTCTGAAGATTCATCAAACTTCGATGATTGTGAAAATTTCAGCATTATTACGAAATTGACACTGAAAATCACCATTTCTAACGCATTTGCTGCGTTAGAAGGTTTCTATTTTAATACCTAGGTACTTAGTACCTACCTATACTTAGGTAAGGTAACTAACAAATAAATTAGCCCACCTCTTTACACCACTACACATACACAAACCCTCTCACTCCACATAGACTAAAACCGAACGCATTATAACGATTCATTAGCGCACAACTCGCTATCGAGAATCTACCCCAGCTCGACACAAACGACTGTACGCTTTTTTCCATCAATTATCCACATCATTATGAAATTTTCCAAATTACACCAACGCAGCACCAACGGAGACTACAACGTCGCCCAACGCAAAACAAATGGATTCGTCTATCATTTTTCTTTCCGGCTTGCACCCCCTCCCCACCCCCTGCTCACCCACTTCGAAATACGAGCTGCGCGTCATTGGCGAGGCAAATATATAATAATGATAAAAAAAAAGGAAGAGAAAAACTCCTCTATAACGAAATTTAATTTCTCATGGAGGAGAATTTTTTGACAATGAACGTCGTCGCAGCGAGAACTAAGCTGTCACATTTGTAATAGGCTCGGATTAAAGTTTATTAAGAATAGAAAACGAAATCAATCTCATAAAGTTTTCAACGAAGCGAAAATAATCCATTAAATTTCGAGTCAAAGAATACAAGTGGTTTTTTCTCGTTTGTATTTTTTTCTCCTTTCCTTTATCGCCAGTTTCACTGTTTTCTATTTTTTTTTATTATCTATCTCATTTTGCTTGTTCACTTGTTCATACAACAAATTCGCGAGTTTTCCACAGTTTTTTTCCATCTTCGTCGTCGTTCTTTTGAAGGTAGTACGAATACGAGACGATGAAGGAGGCAGGGGGAGAGGGATGGAAAAAACGTATTTTTTAATTTGACGAAAAAATAAAAAATGTTTTGAAATTTTTTTAATAAATTTACCAACGTTAATATTGTCTTAGGAGATGAAAAGTTTCGTATACAGTGAAAGGACAAATTTGCATATTTGCCCGAACGACGACGACGTCTTCTCTCTTGCCTCTTCCTCTGTCCACCATCACTCTTTCTCTGTTACACAGATGGCAGCAGTTCGGTCCTTACTGCTTACCAGCCTCTGCCTTTGCTGTACGGACTAACGAACAAACGAAAGATTATTTTAATCCTTGGTAATAATTTAAAATGGCAGATATGATAATTCGGCATTTTTAGCTGCGAGCTTTAAATGAGCCTTAAAATGTGAAACGTGTAATTACGAATAAACACCCGAAACACGCCCTGGCAAATTCTCCGCACACGCATATAAATAAAAAGAGTCTGGTGTGAACCTTGCGCGAGAAAAATAATACGTTATATTATTTGTTCCTTTTATGAGCGTACGAATACGTAGGTGGGACGACTATGTGCAGGTTTATAGCAGCTTTATAAACATTATTCGCGCTATACTGCTGTAGACTTATTGCCTAATTAAACGTTTCGATCCTCTTAATATGTCTCTATTCCGCACCGATTTTCATCTGTGCACATGACTACAAAATATTTTAGAAATTTCAGTACGAGTCGTATGGGTTAGTCCAAAAGAAAAGAAAACATAGAACATAGTTTGGCCGACATGGATAATTTTCCAGAGAAGAACAACCCCATTTTGAAGATAAGGTAGGTAAATACTTAAAATTCATAACATTGTAAACATGTTTGATTCCTGAGAAATCTGTCCCAATTCAAAAATTCAAAAATGATAAAAATTTTCAATTTTATCAAATTTTGAAAATTACCCAAATTTCAAAAATACTTATACGAAATTATCAAAATTTATCAAACTTGGAAAAATTGATCCAATATCAAACCTTTATTAAATTTTCCGGGGATTGGGGGGGGGGGGCATGAAACGAAAAAATTGTTGAAGACATATAGCGTTGACAAGTGGAATTTTTCAAGACCTATGTACGACGCCATTTTGATTTTTTATCTATGCAGTTTTGAAGAAAAATTGGAAATTAAATTAATCTTGATTTTTTTTTACAAAAAAAATAATTTTTGATTTTTGAAAAATAAAATGCATAGCGTTTTCAAAAAATTAAATCATTTGATAGATTTTTTGGAAAATGAAAAATTTCAAGTGTCAAAATTGAAGAAAAACACGATTTTTGATTAATGTCTCGTTTCCAGAGAAACTATGCAACCCACCAGATTTTTCTAGGAACGTTTTTCTTTCAGTAGAGTCTGGTCTGTAGTCTGACTAGTAGAGGGTTTTGGAAAATTTCTACTTCTCTTCCGATTTTATCAAACTTTCTCATAATTTTCATCGTAGTATTCCAGTCAACTCGAAAGAAATCGTCAGCAAATTAAAATTTTGCAAAACCCTCTCGGTCAGACTACAGACCAGACTATACTGAATGAAAAACATTCCTACAAAAATCTTGTAGGTTGCATAGTTTCTCTAGAAACGGGGCATTAAGCAAAAATCGAGTTTTTCTACAATTTTGACACTTGAAATTTTTTATTTTCCAAAAAATCTATCAATATTTTCGGCAAAATGACACCATCAAAATGCAAAATGAAAATAATTTTCTTTATTTGAAAACTCTATGCATTTTATTTTTCAAAAATCAAAAAATTATTTTTTTTGTAAAAAAAACGCAAGATGAATTTAGTTTTTAAATTTTCTTTAAAAGTGCGTAAATGAAAAACCAAAATGGCGTCATACATAGGTCTTAGAAAATTACACTTGTCAACGCTATAAATTCAACAAAAAATTTTTTGCATACCCCCCCCCCCCCCCTAAACATTTAGCTCAGTAAAATAAAGAAATTTTAATGTTCCTTTCGGTGTCCTGATCACCCAAAAAAAATCTCCGAACATCACCCTGCGGGAAGGCTCGCAAATGTAGGCCCTAAATGATCCCCTCGTCGTTTATCGCCTATAACTCTTGGAATACGCGTTTAAACAGAAAAATGATTATTATTAAAATTAAAGTAGATGAAATTTACAATAAAAAATGTCATATTCATTTTTTCAAAAAAGTGAACGGGTGGCGTAAAAACACGCGTTTAAATATACAGGGGAAAAAATGAAAAATGAGCGTTCAAATATACAGGGGAAAAAATGAAAAATGAGTCCTATTTACTCAAATAACACACATTTTTGGAAGGAGTCGAATATCTTCGAGCAAGAATAGAAACGCAGATGTCGAAGAAGGGACACATATCTTTCCTCTCGTGTCCCTGTGTGAGCATATTCATCGTTCAAATTTCGAAGGAGATTTGCTTCCTATGTTCACGTTTTTGGTCATAAATTAAAATTTTTAACATTTTGTCAGTACGCATGTTCTTCACGATGAAATTTCATTAGTTTATAGGTAATTCGTCTTAATTCGTATCAATTACTCACTTATTCTGGGAATTTTTCAATTAAAATTTTGGAAAAAGACCACTTTACTATTCTTCAAACGCAACAGGCTCGACTTATAAACGATTGAAATTTTCGTACTTACCTAAAACAAAAATAAAAAATAATTTCAATTTACACGATTAATTTAAAAAATATAAGAAATTTAATTTTAATAATATGAAAGTTGGGTGGGACAACTTACACAACTTCAAAGTTTTTTTCTCAGAATTTTTGTTTTCAGGACATAATTTCTTTTTAGAAAACAATTTTTCGAGGTGAAAATTGAAAATTTTGTGTAACGAAAAAAAATCAAGACAATGAGAAATGATTTTTTTTTAAATACGTTAGAACGTCGACCAAAAGTTTCTTATTTATTGACATACTTATACGACCTTATTGATGCTCCGAAAAATTCAGACATTTTTTTCTCGATTAATTTGAAGATAATAATATAACTTTTCAATTTCAATATCTTTTTCAAAAAGTGAAAAATTTTTCATCAATTTTTTTTTCAGTTTTTCAGTTTTTGAAAACATTTTTTAATCCCACTCCAAAAATATTATAGAAATTGGATTTTTTTTATTGAATTCCAAATAACATTAAAGTTGATTTAGGATTTCATTTTTTTAAACGATCTCAAAATCATTGAAAAAATGCCAAACAAAAATTGCAGATTAAAATACTTGGAATATTTTGGTTAGAACAAAAATTCGGATTAAACCTCCCGCGCTCAGTCGTATTCGAAGTTTAATCCAAAAATCCGTTATTTCGTCACTTGACTCCCAAGTAAGCTATTTTCGAAGTTTGTTTGTTTTTATGAAATTTTTTTTTTTCAATTTAAGGGTGAACATTTTTTCTCTCAATTTCACACACTACAAGAGAACTTATAACATATCAGCAGACCTTGTATCAAGAAAAAAAATTATAATTTGCAATACGTTCAACAAAATATATATGAGCACAATATCAAAAAAATAGTCATCATTTTATGAACAAAATAATTTCCGTTCAAAACTCGCATTCAATGGGATTCTTATTCCTACCACGAGTACGACAGAGACGTGTAAGTAGGTACAAAAGAAATAAGAAAATTGAAACAGAGAAATCCTGCTTGACATTTGAAATGGAACGAAAAATTGCAACACCTTTCGAGACAGATTTTGATAGAGAATAATATTTTCATCAAGGTCTACCCGTTCTCGATCCACCCTTCATTTTATATCGAGCGTCTCTTCCTTTTTTTAAAATATTTTGACGAATGAACTCGAAAAGGTGAATTATTTAGGAAGAAAAGGCGAATTGCTATTTTGTAAATTGAATATTATTCCAGAGATAGAACACGTAAACTGATACTGACGGATAAAATTTAAATTACGAGCGAATTTATTATATCGCCGAATACCGAATATGAAATGCAAACGCTCGTTGGTCAATTTTGCGCCAAGTGTTACCAAAATCGCGAATTTTGAAAGAAGCATACGCAGGAGAGTTGTCTTGGTGGAAATATAAATATATATTTTTTTTCAATGATCAACTCTTGGAAAATTCGGTAAGTATACTTGGTTAAAACGATGAATCATTTCACCCAACAACCAGAATGACAGTTATATGTAAAGTAAGGTGTCCATAATTTAAAAAATTAGCTTAACTTCTTCTTCGACACCTTAAACTATTTTCAGAATTTTTTCAGATTTTTGAAATGAAAAAAATGCACTTTTTCAAAAACAAAGTATTTTTTATGTAAAACCAATTTAATTTTATAATTCCGTATTTGTCAAACCCCTGCCAAAAATTCAGTTTTCAACTCAATGTTATTATTTTAGCGTAAAAATGTTCAGAATTTCATCTTCTTTTCATTCCACATTTCCAAAAAAAATTGAAAGGTCGATTTTTGTATCTAATTTAGTAATTTCATTTTTATCAACCAATTTTTTGAGTCTTAAGTTTGAATCTGTAGGTACCTACCTACATTTTTAATTATTATTTTATTTTTTTTCAGAATTCGAAAGTTTTAAATGTTTGACTTATATTTAACCACTTTTTAAAAATAAAGTTCGTAGGTAAATCATACTCGTAGAAGTTATAAAAAGAAATCCAAATGATAAAAAGTCAAAATTTAAAAAAATCTAAATTTTCAGCACATTTTCATTTTCAAAAGATCAATTAGAATTGATAAATTCCCTATTCTGTTTTTTTCTTCAGGATTTTTTTTGCACGATGTTATCAGGCAGCTATTTCGATGCTAAAATAAAGGGTAAGTTTGGGACGATTATAGGACTTTGGAACAAGTTTTAATACCAGTTTGAAAAAATTCAATTTTGATTTGAGCCAGTTTTCGTATCTAACAATAAAATTTTAAATAAATTTTCGATTGATTTTTAAGAAAAATATTTTTTTCTCAATTCGTTCACCAAAAAATTTAATTTGTGATAGATTTAATCATTATACTTACTATGTAAATTTTCTGCTCATTTTCATACTTTTTTATTGGGTTGAAAGAAACTAAATTTTTAATCGATTTTCCTAAAACTGAATTCGCAGCAAATTTTCCAAAAAATTAATTAATCGATTTTATCATTGCTTTCAGCTCATTTTTAAAAGATTGATTTTTCAATAGTTTGACAAGAATTTAATCAATTTTCAAAAAGTAGAATTTTTAAATTAAATCTATCAATTTTTTTGATCGATTTTATCATCATATCACTGAATTTTAGCACATTTTCAAAAAATTGATTCCTCATCTTTTTGAAAAAAAACTGAATTTTCAGTTGATTGTCAAAATTTTAATTTTTGGTTGATTTTACTTTCATCGTGATTTCAGCTAATTTTCAAAAAATTGATTTCCATCAGTTTGAAAAAAAAATGGTTTGTTTGCTTAAAATTTAATTTTCAAACAATTTTCCTAAAATTCCATTTTCTAAACATTTCCAAAAATTTAATATTTCACATAATATCAAGAATTACCCACGAAAAGTCGAAAAATTACTCGTACTTATAGTGAATCGTTTTTGATTAATTTTTTAAAAAATTACACAGGTAATTTTCAAATTTTAAAAAACCGAATTAAAGTATTAAATTTTTCAAATATGAAATTTTTAGACAAGCCATAGAATTATCTTGAAATAATTGTTAAAAACGTTTATTTTCAGTTTTAATGATTTTTCCGAATGAGATTATTTCAATTTACCCGTCGAAATCCCCCCCTCCCTCCTAACTACAAAATTCAGGAGCCTAAAAAAAATTAGGATCCAAATTTAAATTAAATTTTTCTTGCAATTTTTTGGAAACAACATTTAAAAAAAATGAACTCAAGTGCGCAAATTTTTTTAAAAATCTAGGTAAATTTCCTTTTTTTTTAAAATCTTTCAATCTTTTCGGAGGAAAAAATTTCAATTTTTCAAGAAATTTGGTAAAACAAACCTATAAGTTAATTTGAATTCAAAAAATCCAAATTGTTTATAATTATGAAAAAAGAACTAAATATTTCGAAGTGAAAATATTGTAAAACTTATTTCAAAAGAAAAAATTTTCAAGATTGTTTTGGAGAAAATTTTTTCGAATGCACATAAAATGACATGGCGTCTATTAACAGAATCCCCCCCCACCCCCCACAAAAATCACTACATTTTTTTACTATTACCCATAAAATTGTCAGAATTCCCATACAAAAATTTACAGAAAATTGAGGACATTTCACAAAAATTAGGATGATTAATTTATTAGTTACAGGAAAATTTTCAAAAGTGAGAAAAAACCTCATGACTTTTAGAAATTTTGTCGCAAAGTAAAATCATATAAATACTATGTTTCATACTTTTAAACGTGGTGTGGATATAGAACTAACGAGGGAGTCCAGGGAGCGAAGCTAGAAACGCCGGGTTTTTTCAAAATTTCAATGAAAAAATCTACCAACTTGAAGGAAATCGGATGAGCAAAATTAACCACCACCGACTTCTGAACATTGGACAATAATCGAGGTTCTACTGTATCTCAATTTTATTGAATGATAAGTAGTTAATTATTATGTTTAAATAGTAAGTATGTTTATTTTTTTTTAAATTACGAAACGAATACTTATCTACCTCGTATTATTTTTTAGTGATGAACATTCCCGAAAATTTTTCTTCCATCACCCGCAAAATTAAAGAAACCCAAAAAACGTTATTTCGGAAACGCAAAACAATGGAAAATGTGAATCACGAGAATTTACAGGTACATATTATCATACCGTACTTTAAAAAATCATATAATAAAACAAAGAACAGATTAATCTATAATATTACTCGTATGCAAAACAAAGTACGAGTAAATCAATTCTGCCTCCAAGAAGGTATTACTCGAGCAGAATTGACAAAGATGTGCATTAAAATCTCAAGACCCAGACATTATAGGGTAAGTACCAAAAAAAAAAGTTCATCTTACAAAAAATTTTGAATTTCGCAATGTTAAGTACAATAAATTCAAATGTCTCAAGTCAATGTTATTGTATAATTATACGGATTTTCAATAACTCAAGAGAAAGTATGCCAATATCACAGTAATTATATGCTAGAATGAATAAATAATTATTTTCTTTTTCCAGAGAACTGTTGAGTGATCACGATAATGTAATAGAGATTACGAATTTAACAAAAATTTCCATCGACCAAGTTAATAGTACCCAAAGTTCGAAGTTTTTTTCTCTTTTTCCAGAACCATAAAAGATACACCTAACTTCTTTATTCACTCTACTAAAGTTGCACTTTCCATATTAACCGGTGCTACTCACATTCACGAAAATCACAACGATGCAAAGGTACAGAAAAACGACTACGGAATTGTGCGCCAGGAGCCACCAGCGAAACATGGCGCGGCGCGAATCTGGCCACCGAGTAATTAATTTTAATAAACGGAGACGAAATTAGCTTGATAAATAATTTTTTGCGGTCCACGAACGAAGAAGAGAGTGAACCGGAAAGCTTGGCTTTTGTGACGTTATTACGCGGCATGCGAGTCGATTTAATTAAAAGAAAAGCCCGGCGAGAGGGATTTTATGCAGGATGCCGAAGTGACACTGTGCTACAGCGTGGGCGAGGCGACATGTCTCAATCATTTTACGTATTAGTGGCTCAAGAAGCGGGCAAAGGGAAGTGAGAGAGAGAGAGAGAGAGCGAGCTGGAAAACGGGTACAATCCGATGTTTAAAATGACTTTTTGCCCGATACGGGACGGCCGAGGAAGGGATGGACGGCCTAGGCGAGAAAATTACTCTAGCGCGTCGTGTACGTGTGTGCGGCTGCGACGACGGCGTCGTCAATTCGCGGTGAAAAATAATAACGTCGTGAAATCTGGCACGCGAATTATGCAACGACGTAACTATTATCGAGAAAGTTTTCTTCTCCGCCACAGACCCTCGCGATGTGGCGGGCTGAAGCTGGGGCTGGGGCTGGAGTTGTGCAGATAAAATACTTTGCAACGCGTCCAAAACGCTGTACGAGAGTACGTTTCGCCGAGAAGAATTCTACTCATTTTCATTATGAATTTGCAGCGCAGTTATGTCCCGGAAAAAGGTGCGCATTTGGGTCCCCCTCCTTCACTGTGCAGTGTGCACTACCACACACACATACATCGAGTCGTCGAAACTTTCAAATTTATTATTATCCGAGAGGTTGTAACTCTCTTTAGGGTGTTCAATGAGAAATAAGCGATAGGTTGTGATTAACTATGTAGGAAACTATTTTTTCGTAAATGAAACCTCCGTTCTTGAGCTTATTTACCTAATATTTGCAAGAAACAATGCACACGATAGCAATCAAAAAATATTAAAGGAGGCCGTACATCAAAAAGTACAACAATTATAACGATCCAAAAATGCGTACGTGGATTTTTTTTTAAAAAAACGAAAAAAAAAAAAAAAAAATGATGTCGATAAATCATTGAAAAATTGAAAGTTTTTGAAAAATAAACTTTTCTAATGCTCCAATCGAAAAAATTTCCAACCAAAAGTTGTGTATTTTGATTTTCAGATCTCAGGAACTATTTTGGTTATTACAAAAATTTGTATTGGATCACTCCTTCCCCTCCATTTTTGCATCATACGTCTTATAGAAATCACATGATAATCACGTACGTATAATGCAAAATTTAAGGGAAATACGTGGTCCAATCAAAATTTTTATAATAACTAAAAATGTTTCAAAGACTTTTATATAAAACTTTTGTTTGGAAAATTTTTCAATTGGGGCCTCAGGTACAGATGCAGAGAGATTTTTCAGAAAGGAGGGTTCACCTCACTCTCCAAAAATCTCCATATCGCTGTAGTTAAGCTCTCAATTGAAAAAAATTTCGAACAAAAGTTGATTATCAAAGCTTATAGAACAACTTTGGTTATTATAAAAATTTTGATTGTACTACTCACTCGCCTCAAATTTTTCATTACACGTACACATGAATAATAATTTTGCATTATATGCGATTTTCAAAATGTAAAAATTCAAAATTGGCGGGGAAGGCGTGGTCCAATCAAAATTTTTGTAATAACCAAAATTGTTCCTGAAATCAAAATACACAACTTTCGATTGAAACATTTTTCCATTCTGTTCGAATTTTTTTTTCAAAAACTTGTCAAAAATTCAAAATCTAAGTATTTTTTAATACTTAGTATATTTCTCATCCCTACTTTTTCAAATAATGGGGCAATACAACCCGAAAAATGTATGCGATTCGAAGTATTGCGTCTGCACATCTCAAACTCACCATATGAGGGGGGGGGGGATGTAAAACACATAACATTAACTACCCTGCGTAATTCGCGCTTGATTTCAAAAATTCATTCATGGTTTGAATTTGAACTTTGAAAACTACAAAGTTTAAATAATAATAGGCTAAATTTTGAAAATTTACTGAACTTTGAAAAATTTGTAAAATTTAAAATTACTTAAATTTTACTTTTTATTGAGTTTTCGACTATTTTTCAATTCCAAAAATTCATAGAATTGACCAAACTTTGAAATATACGAAAAATTTGAATTTTATAAACAACATAATTTATTATTATTTTTAAAATTGTAAAAAAAATATCAAACTTTGAGAATTGATCCAATCTCCAATCCTCATAAAATTCTGGACATTTCCCATACTTTTAATTACCCATTATCGAATTTTTGAAAATTAACTTTTAATAAAAAACCCTGAGGTGAAAAACTTTATACATTTTCCATTACTTAAGCAGAGCATAACATTACCTACTTCAATTCTTTGTAGGCTGGTTTTGAACAAACCAAGGATCTCGCCTGTAAGCAGTGGTTACTTACAGATATTCGCATTACAGCTGAGAGTAATGTGACGAGTTTGCCTCCAGACGTTGAAGAAATTATTAGCACAACAATCGCTGGAAAAATTATTTTGCAAGTAATACATGAAAAAAATGTTCCAAATTTATCGCATTGCAAAAATAAATGAAAATTCGAAATAAAATTTTGAAAATTAATCAAAGTGTAAAATATCGGAAGTATTATCGAATATCGAAAACTTTCCAAAAATATGACTTTTGAGTTGCCAGCGAAGAATTTTCAAAAATTAATTAACCACGTAACTACGCTCGTGACTCCAACATGAGAAATTTTTCATACCACTGTTGGGCAAGATGAGCAAATATTTCTTAAGAAATTAGGTATCATAAAAAAAATATAATAGCTATTTTTTTGTTATTTTTATGAATAATTAGTGTTTGTTCAATAATAATTTGTTTAAAAATTAGGAAAAGACCGTTTGAAAAAATTTTTCATAAGAATTCTCTAGTTATCTATATTAAAAATTGAAAAAATCTCTTTCAACATTATTAGAATAAATTGCCGTTGAAATTTAAAAAAAAAAATTTCAAGAAAATTTTTCAAAAAAAAGTTTGAGAAAATTTTTCAAAAAAAAGTTTGAGAAAATTTTTGAAGAAGATTTTTGGAAAACACTCAAAAATTTCTTTGTTTAAAAAGATAAAAAATAATACAGCAAAAAATCAAATCCTTGGATTTCTTTTTAAATTCAAAAAATTAATAATAAAAATCAATGATTAAAATAATGTTTTTCCGCGGAATAGGGGAGAATTCCAACAAAATCAAGCCGATTTCATATAGAGTTATCGTTCTGGATTACAAAACTGTAATGAAAGGTAATGAAATGAATGCCCCTTTTTTTACTTTAAAAAGATATCAAGTTTTTATTGCAAAACTTGAAAAGAAAACTCAAGTTTTCTCAGAATGGGGGAAAAATGTAATGCAAAAAAATGGTGCCTGATGAGGTACTCTAATAACAAAGAGTAAGGTGACTAATCCACCTACAATTTTAAACTACTCATGTATTTTAATGTACCTAAGTATTTTTTTATTCCAACTGAACTAGATAATGATCAATATTGAATAAGAATGAATTTTCTTGTATCCTCGTACTCGTAGTAAACCGAGAACAAGCATATTAAGGTGACGTTTGATAACAAGATACATATAAAAAACGAAAATCTGGTATTTTTTTTCTCTCTCAAGTCCCCAACTTCAATAAAATTTATTTTCTGATTTTTCGACGTAGCTACTGTTGAAATGACTCGATCGAAATCCTCAGGTACAGACGCAGAGAGAGAATCCATCAGATATTTTAAAGTTTTTTTAAAAAGTTTTTTTAATTCAATTTTTGTATCTGTTTTTTTTTGTATTTTTTTTTTTAGATTTACTAATTGAGTACAATGAGTAGGTATTAGATTCAAAAATAATTTTTACAATTTTTCTCCAGTTTCTTAAAATTAGTTAGTTCCTCTTCCTTTCTTAATTTTTTTTTTTAATTAAAAATTTTTCAATTTTCCAAAGTTTTTTTTAAACTTTTGTTGTTGTTGCTGTTTTTGAAATTTTCACTGTACAAAAAATACATTTAGCCAACTTTCTATTTTCTCAATTTTGTTAGTTTTTTATACGATTTTTTAAAAAAATATTTCGATAATTTTTCAGAACCTATTAATTGTACTTTATGGTACCTACTTTTCAAGGTTTTTAATTTTTTTTTTTTTTTCATTTACAAATATTGTCTAAAATTTACTATATAGGTCGAAATACCTTTTTGAAAACTTTGAGAGCCATTTAAAAAAAAAATTGACGCATTTCTGGAAAAAATCTATATGTTTTTAGGTGTAATTAGAACTACCTACCATGATTTTTTTCGGATTTTTAGGAGTGGTGAAAATATATAACAAATTGCTACCAGAAGTTGGCCTGTATGTGAAGATTGCTTGTTATTTAAACAATGAATTCGGTAAGAGATTCAACTCTGACAATACAACGAAGGACGAAATTGCTAACCTTTCAAATCATCCAGTGAAGTCAATGAGCTGGCAGAGGAAGCGAAACTAAAAATATGGAGCCAAAGAACCACTACACTCATACACTGCAGCAATAATTGGTATTTAATGATACATACTAAAAGATTGCAGTGAAGTATTCTTTCAATAAGAGTGATAATTGAAGAGATGGACTTCGAAAATAATATTTGAGGGCAGTAGATAGTTCAGTATGCGTGCATAAAAAGTTCACATAAGTATGTAAATGCGCAAAACTGCTCAAGGCGGAAGTTACACAGGTATAAACATTTCTTTTGATGCTCCATAGATAAATACCATTTTTAGAGAAAAATTCTTCAAACAAAAACCTGTTCCTCGTTCAATATCCTATCGAAATGTTATTGTTGTTGTTGTTGTTGTTGTTTTTTCATTTCCCCCAAAACAGAGTAATTTATGAGAAGGGAGGTGAGATGAGAGGAGGGAGATTGGCCCTATTTTTTTTAGAATCCTTAGTAATATCTGATAAGTATTTCGAAAAGAGGAGATGGGGCCGAATCGTCTATCTTGACCGGGGTACCCTTAAAAAAAAAAAGTGAAAAACTTTGGAAATGATTTTTTTTTTTTCTCTAATAAAAGAGCTCCAAACGGTCTGCTGCAATTGAACATAGCGAAAACATGGTACCCCGGTCAAGATAGACGATTCGGCCCCATCTCCTCTTTTCGAAATACTTATCAGATATTACTAAGGATTCTAAAAAAAATAGGGCCAATCTCCCTCCTCTCATCTCACCTCCCTTCTCATAAATTACTCTGTTTTGGGGGAAATGAAAAAACAACAACAACAACAACAATAACATTTCGATAGGATATTGAACGAGGAACAGTTTTTGTTTGAAGAATTTTTCTCTAAAAATATATACGTAAATATACGTGCAACGATTGCAAACTAAGTATGTAAGTATTTTTTTCTTCAATACGCTGATTTGCCAAAGCAATGTTGCAAAAAGAATATTAATGTAGCTTCATAAATACGACGAGTGTTCATATGGTTCAATATTAATTTGAAACTATACTTATTCGTCATCGTCTGCGATCACCTGCACAAAATTAGCCTAGGTACAAGTAAGTGATATTAAATTTTATAAACCAAAAATCAATCTAATTAATTAGGCAACTAATTGTCGAAATCTCATTAAAAACGACCATCAACTACCAAAAACGTCTCAAAAATACAACCCATACACAATCAGTACAAACAATCACACTCCTTAACAGAGACCTCGTTCTTATTATTCATCGTTGAATAAATAACGCTTTAAAAATAAAAATACAGCTTTCAGAGAAAAAAAACGAAATTTTTTCCAAGCTATAAACTTAATTAAGTACTTCACTACGTCACAATCCACACCTCACTGCCCATCACCCACACCCTCGACTTGGGAAAATAAATGGAAAAAATACCACTCACGCATACAAAAAAACAGTAGCAGTAGTCTGATAAACTCAAAAAGTCTAAGGAGAGAGAGAGAGAGAGAGAGAGAGATGAGTAACATTGAAAAAGAAATATAGGTCGTGCTGATGATTCAACTAAGATATGCGAGCTTCGTAATTAAAACCGATAGCTAAATACAATATATATATATATATATATACGAGGCACAAAAATTACGTTTAAAAAACTAAGTAAATTTAATGAATGGCTGTTTTAAATAATGAAATTTAAAAAGTTTTCTCTTATAGAAAATTTAGGTATAACTTTTGGTATTCAGGGAACCAAAGAGAAGGTGAAATGAAGCGAAATAAAAAATAATAGGTAATTAGAAGTCACAAAAAATGACAACTTGATGAAGTAAAGGTAAATATAAGGTAAATTCAAAAGTATCCAATACGCCCGCCCCCACCCCAAGAAAAGGCCGGGACAGTGAACCAACAGCTTACTACAAAAAAATTGTTTTGCATTTTCTTCCAGTATCGATTTTGTTTCCCAGAAAACATTTAGATTTAGTTTATAAATACCTACTTATAAATTTTTCACCAGGAAGTTATAAGTTCCCTTACACAGCACCTACTTGAGCAATTTTATTATGCACGACTATACAACCAATAGAGTGCTAAGTATTTAAATAATGTTAGTAAGTAAACATTTAAAGGAATTCGCCAACACGGGATAGATTTTCTAGAAAATGAGATCATGAATTCAGACCACTGGAATTCCTGATCCCATTTCAGAAAAAATTTTGCCAATTACTTCGAAATTTAAATTCGAGTAACTGCTTAAATATACTACATATCAAGATCAGTGAAAGAATGTTCATTACATTTTTGAATTTGCAGCTTAAGAACCATAAGGAAGCTATCTTCCTAGACTGGCCAATGAAGTTCACTCTTGAACTAGCACATTTCATAAAAAAATACATTCGCATACAAACGTATCCAAGCTCTGATTTGTCTCATCAGCGATGATTGTCGAAAGGAAAAAATATGCAATTTTAATCGGTATGTGAAAGTTCCACAGTGACCAAAAGTGGAATTGGAATTACAAGACTCAAAACTCATCTTACAATTTTTTTCAAATCGTAACTTTTTTCTATTCCAATTTTAATTTTTTTTAAATTATCAACTCGCGAGCAATTTATTATGTTGTTAGAAATTATCATTTTTTTTCCAAATTATTACCTATAGATTTGGAGTCTTGGAGAAATCATTTAAAATAATTATTGTCATTCAAGTCACTTTGCAACGTTTTCTGACTAGTGCTTATTAAATTAATTTATTCTGCTTCACATTAGTATGTTTCAGTAACCTGCGATCAACTGATTTCCACAGTCAAAATGCTTCAAAGGAAGAGATATGTGACTGAAAAAATTCTTACTACTATACTTCATCATTAAAAATTTAATTTATGTTTTTTTTTTTGCTGCATTTTGTATCACTTGTGCGAAAGGAGCTTTTATTATCAAACTCGATTTTTTTCGTCTCAGCAGTCATTGTGATTAGCAAATTCGAAAATTATTTTTCTAATATGAGTATTTTTGTAAATTTTTTCACTTTTGTAAATTCATCATTTGTTACAATTTTTTGTCACTTGAAAAAAAAATTTCACTAATATTTGTATGTGTAAAAAAAATTCAAACTATTTTCTCATAGGTACATAATATATTATTTATATTCCTAGATAATCATTTGAGGTATTGAATTGAAACTACACCTTTTATATTTATATTCTATATATACTTATTTAAATTTTCGTATGAGGCAATTTTTTCTTAAAATAATGACAAAAAAATCGCATGAAACAGCCGATGCTCCACCAACCGACGCTCCAGCCGATGAAACATCCGAAAAAAATGAAAACGACTATGATAACCCGATAGGGCCTAGGCCACCGACCTGCGGTCAAATGAAATCCAATGATTTCGATAGTGATTGTTAGTATTTGAAATTTAGTCTTGATTATGAATTCCAAAGAAAATAGGTTGAAAAAAAAAACAATACCTACATTGGAATTTTTCTGAAAAGGATTTTTTTTTGCTAATATTTAAAAAAAAAAAAAATGCCTATTTAAAAAAAAAAAATTTTTTTTTTTTACTTCAACATTTTAGTGTTGAACTATGACTTTGTAAGGGTAGAAGGAAATGGAGGAGGCTAGATATCGATCCGAGTTTTTTGAGTATACGGACGGTCGTGAGGGAGAAATGTAAATTCAAAATTTAGACATTTACAGAATGTTTATATAAAAACCAAAAATGATTTTTACGGTGAATAATTATACTAATTTTCTTCATTGTTTATTATGGTGGTGAAGCCAAAATCAAAAATTTTCTATTTTCAAAATATTTTTGAAAATTTGCAAAAAATTAAAATGTTGCAAAATGGGTTTTATGCCTTTGGTTGACAAGTATTATCATCGTTATTAATATTTTTTGAAAAAAACTCTAGAATTCATCAGATCATCGCATTTATGAGACATTAAAAAATGTCATATTTTACGTTTTTTTTTTAAATTGAAAAAAAAAATTTGGAATTAAAATTGGTTTTCCATTTACACAGTTTTGCCCAAAAAGACAATTTACGGCGATTTTCCATCTTTTTCGTACCCTTGAGAATTTTTCAAAAACTACTAAAAATTGAAAAAAAATGAGGAAAATGATGGTTCCTGAAAATGAAGGTAAAGATGGAAAATCGTCGTAAATTGTGTTTTTTGGGCGAACCATTTTAATTACATTTTTTTTCCAAGTTGTAATCTATTTTTTTCAATTTAAAAAAGAAATGTAAAATATGACATTTTTTTAATGTCTTATAAATGCGATGATCTGATGAATTTTGGATTTTTTTTTCAAAAAAAATATTAATACCGATGCGATAATACTTGCCAACCAAAGAAATAAAACCCATTCTGTAACATTTTGAAATTTTTTTCAAATTTTGGTTTTTTGCAAATCAAAAATTTGAGGGCTCTTGCGCGATCGGAAGATATTATTCGATCGGCATTTTTTTTTTGTTTTTCATGTATCCCCAAGACGCAACTTTTCCGCGGTATTAAATTTTGAAAATCGAAAATTTTTGATTTTCGCTCCATTCTAATAGTTGGGTCTGTAAATTTTGTAAAATTGTTAAAAATAATTTTTTGCAGTCTGTTTCTATTTCTAGTAGTAGTCATTTCCCAAAATAATTTGAATTTTCGAATGAAATTACGTACTGAATTTAGAATTTTTAAAAATAAGATTTTTTACAAGATTTTGTTACCAAACATAGTCTTGCATAAAAACTACTCATTTTGAAAATTTTTAATGAGGAGATTCCAAAATTCCTTGATAAATGGAAATATCTCGATTTGTTACGAAAATTTTCTTGAGATAAATTCTCCAAAAGTGCAGAGGATTAAAAAATTTCACAGAAAAATATTTTCGAAAAAATTTGGAAAAAAATTACAAAAAATCCAAAATTTTTCAAAGTGTTTGAATTTTATATGACATTGAGAATTTATCCTAGATGGAGACTTGCAAAAATCAACATTAATAAACAGACTTTCCAATTTTTTTCTGATTTAAAAAGAAATGAAAAAAAAAATCCCCCAAAAGAAATGTTTTGAAAATTTATTTTAAAAATATCAATTTAAAAAAATAGTTTTGGTACAAATAAAAAAAAAAACTCTTGAAAGGATTATAACTTATTTTTATTTAGAAAAATTTGCAAAAAAAAATCGCAAAGAAGAAATGAATTATTTCAGTTACAAAAATTACTTTTTCAAATATTCGCTATTTTTTCAAGAAAAATTTGTCGAAATTTTCATCATAACCGGAATGAAAATCACAATTTGCATTACACCGATGTTAGGGTAAGGCAGTATTCTTTTTTCTAAGATTTTAGGGTAAGGCAGTATTCTTTTTTCTAAGATTTTTTCAATCAACTTTTCGAATAAATGCTCATAATTTAAATCTAAATAACTTGAATAAGTAGGTGCCTAAGCTTTACTAATTTAATTACGAATCGCAAATATTGAAAATAAAAAAACAAGAAAAACCACCGAAATTGATTTCTCGAGTTTTGAATTTCGTAATCACAACAATAACCTATTGAACATGCAATCGTGAGCATACTTCTTCTCAAACTCTTCGACAGCCTCGGTAGAGACGAAATACCATTTCAAAAATTTCTTCACAATCGAATCAGGCTCATTTAGAAATTGAAAGCAATTACTAAACCAATCTCCATCCACGCCGTGCCATTCTTCCTTCGATCTATCGACACTTTGTGCTTTTTCTTGTATCAACTTTTCGATAATAGCATCAACATTCAGTGTTTCCTTAAACTGCGCTATTTCATCGCAGCTCAATAGCCAGTTGATGAATTCTTCTAATTCGTCGAAATTATCGACGCCATGAAACCTAAATTCTTCGCCAGAAAAATGAATATCAACAGAAAGACCTTTGATGAGAGCTGATTCGAGGCGAGGAACGAGGACGTGGTTTTTTATTTCAACCAATACTTCATCGGAAGGAGCGAATGTATCTACAAACTCCATTATATTTCGAAAACGACGAAAAAGTTTGTAACTAGAATGCATGAAAGTTTTCAAATTTTCAATGGCCTTCATTTCGGGTATCACGAGCAACGTGTTTTTAAACTCGATGGCGAGGTCTCTGTCTTCATAAGCACTATTGATGAACTCATCGAGAGCACTAGTTTTACACACGAGTTTGGTGGAAATAACGAAGTCGTCGTGCAACAGCTTCAAACGAATCTCTCTGATGGTTTGTTCGTTTGGATACCAAAAGGTTAGAAATTTTTCCAACTCTGGTAAAGATCCATCTCCGAGTAATGTTTTCAATTGAGAATGAATCTTTTGACCGTACTCGATATTAGACTTGACGTCCTCTTTGAACCGACTCATCTGCTTTTCATCGTGATTGAAGCATAAATTCATCAAAACTCGAACCTCGTCGGGAATTTTATTATAGACGATTAATGTTTCCCAATGTTCATTCCAAAAGATTCTTCTATCGTCGATCGCTATATCTGCCAATACAGCTGATAAAAATGCATCTGGAATTTGGTAGAAATGCCAACTATCAACAAAAAAAAAGACACGTTCGATAGCAGCCTGCTTCAAGTGATCTGCAGTACTAGCCCATAACTCGCACCAATAATATCTGCCAGTTCTCACATCATCGTCAATTTTACACTCCAAAATGTATTTTACAAGACGACAGAATCCATCGTCGGTTATTTCATTCTTGATAAAGGCCCAAATACGTAGAATATAACTATCCCACATATAAGAAATCAACTCTTCGCCTTTTTCATTCACCAGCTTCTTAAGCTCTGGTTTATTAAATTTTGGCAGAACGTACTCCAGGAATAAGTTAGTGAATTCGTCACCGCAACCACTTCCAGACGGATTCAGCATACTTGCCATACTCGCCATATTTTTCGTAGCAATTTCCGAAGACAAACGATTTAAAAAATATTCCAAAGCTGGCCATTCGCCAACTTTCAAATTCTGGTTCATATACAGAACCTGAAGAATAAGTTCTTCGACACATGATGCATCATCCCCCAGAGCCACATTTGGTGACTGGTTCCTCAAACGACATACCCAGTAATAATACTGGGGCTGATGATGGAAATCTATTCCATTAGTTGATATACGCGACGATACATTGGACCGAATTTTCAAAATATCATCCTCGAGGCAATATTGACAAGCCATTTTGAACTTATCATCGTAACTGATTCCGTTACAGGCCACGAATCGTTTAGCTGTCCTACCGAAATGAATTCGACCATTGAAATCCCAAACGAAATTCAAAAAATGTCTCAATACGTTGATTTTCAATATTCCTACTTGAGAATGGTAAGAAAGCCAATTTGTAATTTCAAAACTCAGATTATAAACGTGTTTTTCGATTAATGGTAGAACTGCCGAAGGGATTTCTGGAATCAGACACTTCAAGGAAAATTTCTTCCGAGGATAACGTTCGCGTAGGGTGCCAGCCTCGGTAATATTCTGCTGGATTTCTCGACGCCATAAAATCAGAGCTATCTCCTTAGATGCGAGTTCTACTAACGACATGGGGCTGGGATAACACAAATTGTAGGGGTTACTCGAGTCAGACATCCTAATTGACAAAGATAGTCCAAGTTCAGGGGTTTTCTTTGGGGGAAAAAATTCAAAGTACGAACTGAGTGGGAAAAATACTCGTACGTGAAATTATTACGTACGTACAATGAAAAAAACTCGATGAATACCTCGTAATCGAAATAAAAATTATAACTAGAAAAAAAAACTATTATAGGCGAAAAAAACGAACGACATCGACAGTAAATTTGAAAAAAATCGTACTCACCATTCTTCACACCATCTTACCGCTTCACGAACAAAATCGTACCTTACCTATTTGCACCTTCCAAAGACTGGAAAAATCGTCAAACTGGTTCAACCACGCGACCCACGAAAGCGAAAAAATACTTGGGTAAGGTAAAAAAGAACAAAACCGAACATGAAAAATGAACTTTCAAAATGAAAAATCGCGTACGTAAGACCATAGGAAACCAACGCGACGACGTCGACCGACGAATAATAACTAACGACGAACGAACCAGTTCTTTGTGCTCGTAGCTCATATACCACCACCATCCACTTTACGTAGAAACTTCTAGAGAATCTTCACTATCGTAATTATCAAATCAGATAAGACGAAGATTGCAACGTACTCGACAATAGAAAGCAGCCAAAAGTAACGTTTGTAAATGAAATAAAGTGCAGGTTTTTACAACGTTGAAAGAACGTCGAAGCGAAGTCTACGTAAATGTTGAGTATTGACGAGTCTAAATTGATTATAATTTTATTATACGTACATTACGTACATACGTATGTGTAACAAAATATAACATGAATCCATCGTTCAAATCATTAGATAGTAGGCACCTAGACCGACCTGATGATTTTTATCAGTGTAACCTGGAAGAGTTTGTTTTTTCGAAAATCAAATTCAAAAACACATTTTTAATTTTCCAATAAGTTTCCCATTTCCTGCTTTACGTCATTTTCGAGGTTACAAAATACATAGGTACCTACTTGATACTTAAATACAATCTACCAATGATCTTTGGTCATTTTTCTTGGAAAAAAATTATTTCGAGTGGCTACAAAGAGGCCATTTTACTGGGAAAACAAAAAAAATTCAAAAAATTGGAATTGAATTTTTTTCGAAATTTTCCATCAAAATAGTTACTATGTAGGTACTTTTACCCAACATCACCATTTTCGGTGATTTTTTATCGTTCACTCTGGTTTTTAAAGGGGACATAAAAATACCTTTTTTTTTACGTTTTTTGAAAAAAAAAAATCTTAATAATAAATAAAAATTAGTTTAAAATGAATTTTTTTTTTCTTTGGATCAAAATGGTCTAAACATACCTTACATATTTTTACAAAAAAAGAAAAAAAACATTTATGGTGATTTTTCAACTTTGCCTACTTCAATTTTCAGGAACTGCATGAACTGTGCCATTTTTCCTGAAACATGCAGTTCCTAAAAATTGAGGTGAAGTTGAAAAATCGCTAAAAAATATTTTTTTGGGGGAAAGGGGATGAAAATATGTAGGTAGGTATATTAAGACAACTCTATGATCCAAATAATTTTTTTTTTTCATGGTAACCGATTTTCAATTTCTTTTTCACAAAATTAAAAAAAATAAAGTTTTATGCCTCCTTAAAAACGGGGGTAAAGATAAATAATCGTCAAAAATGGTCTTTTTGAGTAAAAGTACTTACCTAATGGCCATTTTACTAAAAAATTTGAAAAAGAAATTTAATTTCAATTTTTTTGATTTTTTTTCTAAAGAAAAGGAGCTTTCTGCCACCACAGAAAAAAAATTTCTGAAGGAATTTCGAAAAAATGAAATTATGAGACACTCCAAGGTGTATAGTATACTGTGGAACGTCCAAAAAAAATTCAAGACCAAACCAGTGAAGTCGAAAAAAATAAAATATTCCAATTTGCAAAAGTTTACCTAACTCAAGACCAAACCAGTGAAGTCGAAACAAATAAAATATTGCAAATTGCAAAAGTTTACCTAACTCAAGACCAAACCAGTGAAGTCGAAACAAATAAATTATTGCAAATTGCCAAAATTTACCAAACTTAAAAAAATGAACGAATACCTTAAATTTTAGAAAATGTAAGTATTAGATACCTAGATAATATTTGAAAATCACCGAATTTCAAATTTTTTCCAAATATTGAAAATTCAATGAATTTTTAAAAATAGCCAAAAAGTTGTCGTAAGGTAAGGGGGTGAATCGGGCCCAGAACCGAATATTTTTTTCAAATTTTCGATTTATAAACGTAACATAAATGATTTTGGAGCATATCCACGATGCTTGAGCTTACCCTTGGGAGTTGGTGCCTTGAAATACGTGATTTCAACCTTAAAAATTCCACCTACCCGAGTTTTTTTAAATCGATTTTCACCAAACTTGGCATGTAGGTACAGATACCGATGGGTAGTTAGTTTGGGGAATTTTTTTTCGGATTTTTCTAATCCCTAAAATAATATTGAAAATAACTTTGAAAATTTCAAATCACTCCTGAAGAAGGGTACAGTTCCGAAACCGGCAAAGCAAGATTTTTTTTCTCGCTCTTCAAACTAGTTTATGTAGGTATATTAGGTGCTTGAAGTTTTTCTGAGTTTTTGCCAGAGGGATACCTATCTAAAACTGCAAAGATCAATACATTCCTAGTTTTTTCCACTACTGAACAGTGAACACTCATTTTTGATCAAAAAAATTGCTGGGTACTTATTTATACGTCTCTTGCCCAACATATTGAGCAGAAGAGCCATTCTGAAATGCGAAGATATTTCCATCGTCGAAAAAAAAGAGGAATTACACGAGTTCCTAGATCTAAGAACAGCAATAGCTCATCCGAAGATACCATCGAACTCTGTCCAAAAGACAACTCCCAAAATACCAAATTTAAATTTTATAGTTGAAATGATTTTGAGTAGGTAATTTTATGATATTTTTTCTTCAAAACATTTTAATGGCTATGAAGCATTTTATTTAAAAAATTTGTGCAATATTTTCACCCCAGAAAAATTTTGAGACATTTTCTTCTTCGAAAAATGACATGTAGGTATGAATAATTCTATCGAAAAAATTTTCTCCGATGGAATTGAAAGATTTCTTTCATCTAAGTTATCTTTCCAATAAAGGTGAATTTACTTCAATGAAAAATAATAATATCTAATAATAATAATACAAATAGAATTTTTATTTTTTAAAAAATGAATTTTTTATCAAAAAAAAAAGGGAAATTTTTTCCTCCAAAATTTTGAAAAATAGTATTTTTACTTCACTTCAAACATTCAATTTTAAAATTTTCTTCCCTATTTTTTTTTTTCTTTTTATTTCAAAAAATTCGATTACGTATGTAATATTTCCACTTTTGAAACATTTTGTCGTCACTTCTTCAAAAATAATCTGCAAAGTTTTTTCATTACAAAAACTTGTGTACTGATATTTTCACTCCAAAAAATTGGTAGTTTTTACTCTCCATTGAGTTAAGGATCTTTTTCTCTATAATATTGAGAGATGATTGTGAAAAAAAAAAATCGAGCAATTCATCAGTAAGAATTTTATGACGCGACTATTCGAAAACTAATGGACCGAATTACATGGGGGTTGTTTTATTTGATTAGAAAAATTATTTTAAAAGCGGGTTATTTTCAATTTTTCAAATTAAAGCAATAAAATTTTGTTTTATGGAATTTATGAATTTTGATTTGAAAAATTCGAAAATAGCCCACCATTAAAATGATTTTATCGATCGAATAAAACAAACCCCATGTAATTCCGTCCATTAGATTTTGAATAACCGCGTCATAAAATTCTTACTGATAACAATAATGTTTGAGTGGACAATTTAACATTATTGATCAGTTGTTTTCGTGATTTCGTTTTCCATAAAAACATTCGTTCTTCTAAATTGAAAGAAAATGCCAGAAAATGTCACTCCAAATGTTTCGAATTAGGTATTTAGATGTTCATACGTTCAAAAAAAGTGGCCCATAAGCCAAGCCGATATCAATATTAGAAACCTGATAACATTTCCAATAATGTATAGTGAAACTGCAGCGAATTGGATGGTATGTTCGTCTCAAACCACCTCAAATGGATTTATGGAAAATTGTAATTTTTGCCAAAGAACACCCCAAGAAAGTTACATTGGAAATGTAAATTTATCCTTCCAGAGGATGTTCGATTTGGGGCTTTTTGGTAATAAGTATGTAGCTTGGAATATGACTCTGTAAGTTTGGTTTCGATTGTATAGTGTTTGTTGAAATATTATCGCAAAAAAAAAAAATATATCTCTGTACTGTATCTTCAGATCTAAAATTTAACGATTTGATCGGACTTTTCCTCTTTCCTTTTTTTCATTTTTCTCATAAAACAGATCGAAGCTAAATTCAGTAAATCATACTTCATAACTTCGATACTTACAGAGATAGCTGATCGAAACAGCTCAAAATTCACTAAGACTGTACAAGTTTCCCTTTTCATTGCGAATCTCGCAAGTTCACAGATGGCCGCAGATGGAGTGAAACAGTGGAGGAAAAACTACCCCCAACGAAACGTAAAGTAACGTAACTGGGGCAAATTTATTACCTTGATTATTTTACAAGCAAATTATGGGTAGATAAAAACTTTTATGTTGTTTGAATCTTATTCGATAGCGTATTTACATTCTTTTAACGATACTCGAGTGTACTCTTCGTTTTCATATCTTAAATAAGCTTGACATCGGCTCACTTTACCCCACCGCACGATTCTGTACAGAGAAAAAGAAGAGAGAGAGAGAGAGAAAAAAAAAACACAAACCATTCTCCATGCAAATTAATTTCATACTATTTTTTTTGTCCTCGAGACTCTCGTTTCGTTATTTTTTATTTTTATTTTTTCATGTATTTACTTAATCCGAAGTCGACGAAGATATAAGGTAATGTAGATAGTAAAAAAAAAAAAAAAAGAATTTCAACTCGATACGAATCAGCATAAGGTAATATATTATACTTAGGTATATGTAATATACCACTGCGCTACAATATGGCTTTATTATCGGAATGATTTTTTTATTTTTTCGTTACGTGGATAATTACCCAAAGGTACCCAGTCTATAATTTGTTACGTCGAGAGCAAATTTAATTTCATTTTCGCTCGGTACTCTCTCTTCGTCGTACGTACAAGTTGTATAAATCTTGTAAATGGTGTGCGAACGCGTCTAAAATGGTAATTTATTATTTAAAAAAAAGAATACACAGGGCTCGTTAAATTATACCTAAATGTACGAGTTCTTTTTTCCCAATCTTCAGCGAGGTTTTCAACGAAAGAGAGAAAGAATAGTCAATTTAATTCGTCGAATAAACCAAAACAGAAAATCTGCATCAATAAGAAGTAATATAGTAAGTACATGATTTCGAAACGATTCTACACTGATTTTAGACAATAATGATTAAATCAATGAAAAAATTTACCAAAGCTTGGCAAAAAAAAAAAAAAAAAATGAAAGTGAAATCTGCTTCCTTTACTTAAGTCTTAAACGTAAAATCTTTTTTATTAAGCGTGTCAAATAAGAGAATGCAAGAAATTGAAGAAGATGGCAAATGTTGAGATGAAATTTATCTTCGACAAAAATTTTTACATTTTAATTGCGGATGAGTTCTACTTAAAACATCTGGGTTGTAAAATTATTTAAAAATGACAAAATAAGTCATAGAATTTTTTTTTTTTTTTTTTTTGACAAAAATCTAAAAACAAGATGAATCCCTAAATGAACTCAATAGAACACTTATACAATCACAACTAGAGGCAAGTTTTTTTTTGTTCATTTTTTTCAATTCAAAAATTACCATTTTTGAGCTTTATATATGTAGCACAAAAAAATTTATTGAACCAAATCGATGAGAGAATTTTTTGAAAATTTCAAAAAAGACTTCAGGAAGAAATTTATACCAATTACCAAAAGAAAATAGAAATTCGAAGAAAAGCGAGAATTTTACAATTTTTAAATGAATTTCTTTCAATAAAAAGAATTGAAGAAGTTTTGCCAAAAAAAAAATAAATAAATAAGATTACTCGCAAAATTTAACCGATTTTCAAAAAAATGCTTCTATTCTTCGCAGAAAACCGTGTTTTAAAAAACATCTTGCGAATGTTTTGAAAAAAAAAATTATACAAAACGCTCGTTTCGTATGAATGAGATTTTCATTTTTCTTTAGACAAGTTTTTTTTTGGTTCATTTTTTTCAATTCAAAAATTACCATTTATGAGCTTTATATATGTAGCACAAAAAAATTTATTGAACCAAATCGATGAGAGAATTTTTTGAAAATTTCAAAAAATACTTCAGAAAGATTATTACGCAATCGTCCAACCTTTCACATCTGGCGGACGTTGTTACTCGCGCGTTGTCCAGATTTGATTTCAACCCACTCGAAATCGAATTAAATAAGTTTTTTAGAACGCTGGAACCGTTAGAGTTAACCTGCGAACGTGATTATCATAATCCCATCCACGCGTTTTTATACGTCTTGAGGGGGAGCTGGAAAGTATCCAGCGAATACTCAAAACGTATAGGAAATGAAACCACCGGAAAAAGTGGGCGTATCGATCTAAGGCTGAAGGAGAAGAACCGCCGAAAATTAATTATAATCGAGATCAAATTTGTCAAAGACATTTGTGGAGATAGTATTCAAAAGGTAAAGCACACTGCATTCAAACAGATTTCTGAAAAGGGCTACATCCGACCAGAAGATGAAAAGAAATTCGATGACGTAGCGGCAGTTGCAATTGTATGCTATAAGAAAAGCGTGAGATTATTTTACGAGAAGATTATACCGGAAAAAAATCTTCCTACTTCGTCATCGGCGATTCATTCGAAAGTGCAAAGTTTTATTCAGAATCGTTTTTCATCAAATTTTTTTAAATAATAATTTTCCAAATTTCCTTTCTTAATTTAATAATTTTATTATATATTAAAAATTATTTGTTGAAAATCGTGATTATTATTATTATACTCAAGTTTTTTTCATAGTGCAAGGCAAGTACATTATGGTACAGTACATACAAGTGCTATAAACGGAGCGACGGAAGCTAACAGGCTACACCACGAGGAAATGAAAAATAGGGAATTATTTTCTCCAGTATAAATGTCACCATTGACTCCTGATATTCAAAACATTTTCAAAATACGGGGTCACGTCACCCTTAAGTACATACCAGTGCAGTGCACGGAGCGACGGGGCTACAACACAGGGGAGAATTCCCTATTATCATCTTCCCAAATTTCCGATTCAAGATCTGGACCTTTGCATTTTATATTTTAAGATGGATTTTTTTACACTTCAAGTTCAATGGAAAACAGGCATTTATTTAAAATTTTTATCAAATAAAATCAAAAAACTTCAATAGATAGGTACCTATGTTTTTTCAAATTTTAACAGGTTTTTTTTAAATTTTATTTCATCTTTTTTTAAATTTTGGTTAAAAAATTCCATTTTAAAAATGAATTGTTTAGAATAATTTACGTTTCTTCAATATAAGGTCAAAAATCTATTTTAAACTTAAAAATCGAATTGTTCCAAATTTTGTTTTAAATCAATTTTTCCAAAATACGAGTAAGTACATTTATTTTTTTATAGGTAAATCAAGCATTGAATTCTAAAGAAAATTCTGTCTTCTTATTTTTCCAAGTTTGAAAAAAAAAATTATTAATGCTTTTTTGAGGTGTGATTGAGAATGAGAACTTGAAGGAAAGTATATGATAATTCTGAACAATTTCTTTTTTTAAATGGTATTTTTCAATTAAAGTATTCATTTTTTAAAACGAAATAAATTTTTTGAAAACAAAATTCAAAAAATAAAAATTTGAAAGATTTTATTTGAGTAAAATTTGCAAAAAGAAAAAAATTTTAAATCATTAAACGTTCTTAAATCGAACAAACAGGATTTAAAAAATGTTCATAATACTTGAACATTAAAATTTTTAAAAAAATGTATTTTTTAAAATTTTGTTTCAAAAAAATTAACGAAAATTTAAAATAATGGAATTCATTGAAAACGGTTACTCTGAAATTATATTATTTAGGTAAGTATAAGACAGTATTATTTTTTTAAAGAAAATTTTGAAAAAATTGATAAATAAGATTCTAATTTTTTTTTAAATTACTTTTTTCCATCAAAATTGAAAATTTAAAAAAAAATCATTATTTATTAAATTTTTAGTTTTAAAATTTGAAAAATTCTTTTTTCTTCTGTTTTCTAGCCGTCGCGAATCTCGCGACGGGCTTCTTCTAGTTTTTTCTATTTTTTTAAATTTTCATTTAAATCAACTCAGTGACGCCATTTTGGGAACCCCCAGTGTCCCTCGAGGTGTCTGGAGGGCCTAAAATTCATGTTTGGACATGTCTCAAGTCGATATTTGTCGTAAACAGAAATTTTTGCAAAATTGAGAAAATTTGATTTTTTGCTCACATACATAAAATTACACTTTTGACTTCGGAAAATAAATTGTTCTCACAATCTCTCATACCTGATGGTTGAAAAAATGGAATTTTCTCAACTTCACGAAAATTTCTGTTTATGACAAATATCGACTTGAAACATGTCCAAACATGAATTTTAGGCCCTCCAGACAACTCGAGGCACACTGGGGGTTCCCAAAATGGCGTCACTCAGTTGATTTAAATGAAAATTTAAAAAAATAGAAAAAATCAACGAATTTCATCCAAATTTGGGTTGATGATGTATAACTACGTATTTAGTGATATACTACGACGACAACACTAGTCCCTTTCATACCACATGACTTCCAATCATACTTATCTGAACAAACACTCTACCAATGGCAATACGAATGGTCTCAACAATCCACAAACAAATTATTCACGCACAAAAAGTCAACTATCCCCTGGAAAAACCTACCTAATAGTAATAGAACCGACGAAGTTATCATAACGCGAATCCGTATTGGTCATACAAGAATCTCCCATAGCCATTTATATCAAGGAATCCAACAAACACCCACCTGCCATTATTGCTTTTCAAATACCCTAACTATCAACCACCTACTATTTTCTTGTCCCTCTTTTTTAAACCTACGTTTACAATATGATATAAACCCCCAAATATTATCATCTGATAATCTAGAAAATATAAATCGATTAATAACCTTCTTAAAGAAAACCCATCTTTACAATCTAATTTAAACTTCATTGTGGGGGCGCAATAATCCTGGTAATTAAAAGCGCCCCAAAAAAAAAAAATTATATCAAAAGAAAATAGAAATTCGAAGAAAAGCGAGAATTTTACAATTTTTAAATTAATTCCTTCAAATTTCTCTCAAAAATAAATTTTTTGGTTACATTTTTTTGAAGAAATACATTTTTCGAGATTTTGATAAATTCCCAAAAAAATTTCAAGAATAGAATTTCTTAAAGCAAAACTGATGAAAAATGAGCGATCTGAAAAAAAATCATTCCAACAAAAAAAATTCGTATTAAATAAATAAATATCTACCAATATCTATGCATTTATTCAATAGATTTTTTGATAGATTTTTTTTTTAAATCTTAACAAAATTTTTCTTCACTTTTTTGTCTGCATTGAGATTATTTTAGAAGAATTTTCAATGATAAAATTAAAATTCTCATCAGTAATTTTTTACAACTTATTCTTCTCTCAAAAGAAACTTTTCAAGATATATATGAAAATTTTTTCCAAGATTAGAAATGAAAAAATCTGAAAAAAATTATTTATCGAATTTTTTTCAAAAAAAATTGTGAAAAGTTTTCAACCGAATTTTCCAAGTTTTTTCAAAAAAAATTTTGTATGAGAAGTTTTCAGTGCTGATTAAAAAAATTATGAAGATTTTTTGGAAAGAATCTCTTCACAAAACAATTTCTTCAGCAATATTTAAAAAAAATAAATAAAAAATGCTTAAAATTTTTTCAGAGAACTGCTTAAAAAACAAAACCTTTGAAGCGTCAAGCAACAAGACGCGAAGATGATGATTACATTAATGTGGTCGTAAAGAGTCAATTTGATCTTACTGAAGTCGAGAACAAAAAATTAAAAAATGTGATAAATCGAAAAATCTCAAATATTTTCCTCACTTGTATCAGTGTTGCCATTCTGAATTTTTCAATTATTCTCATTTTTGGAAAAAATTAATTTTTACCATGCAATAAGTACCAGTTGTACTTATTACATGGTGAATTTCACATTTTCTTTAAAATTGAATTTCTTTGAAAAATTGCAAAAAAAAATTTTTCTCATTATTTGGGTTCATTCTGAGAGGCTATAATGAAAAAATTTTGAATTTTTCAATTATTCCCTTTTTGGGAAAAAATTAATTTTTGTTATGCAATAAGTTACCAGTGATACTTATTACATGGTGAATTTTCCATTTTCTTTAAAATTGAATTTCATTGAAAAAATTGCAAAAAAAAAAATTATTCTCATTATTCGGGTTCATTCTGAGAGGTTTATGATGAAAAAATGTTGAATTTTTCAATTATTCTCATTTTTGGAAAAAATTATTAACAAGTGGTAGGTATCTAAATCATCCTGTATATTTTTTTACAACAGACTTCAAGAATGAGGGAGTTACAGGACTTATGTGTACGAAAACTGGATGAAGAAAATGAAAATTTCCCGACTAAACGGCTAATCATAAACAAAAATTGTTTGAAAATTTCAATTAAAAAAAAAATCTACTCAATTGAAAAGAAATGCGTATAAAATCAAATGATTTTTTTTCCAAGTGGAAATATTTATAAAAATCAACACCTTTGGGTAATTATATCTACATATGTATGCCTCATGGTGTGAGCATAGGTCCGGCTGAATTCCAGAGTAAGATGGAGCGATTATTTGCTGGAATTCCTGGTGTTCGTATATTTTTCGACGATTATTTATTAGAGGCCGAATCCGAATAGGAATTGGTAAAGTTGATCGAGGTAGTTATGGCGAGATTATAAGACTTGAAAAAATTACAGAACAAAAGAAAAATTTGAAACACTGATTAAAAAGTGGAATGATTTGGATAACGTACCTTGGTCTAAATAAAATCTCTCAAATGACTCATCATTCTATAAAATGCAAACTTTGCGCAGAGTTTCCCTTTAATAGATTTAAGCAAGTATTTTAATTTTAGTTCTAACTTAGTTAAGTATAGAAAACTATTTATAAAATACCTACATGAAAAATCAAATAAAATAAAAAAATTAATGAAAATCAGAAGAATTAAAAATTCAAATAAAATGAAAAATATTGAAAAATTGAAGGAAAACCATTTATGGAATTGTTTAAAAATAATAATTAAATTGAAATTGGTGGGAAGGGGGTATAAAAACAAAAAGTTCTCAAGGACAACTCTTCGCTTTTTTGCCATAATTGGGCTATATCTACGCCTGGTCCCAATTACCTCCTAAGTCCAAATTACCCCAGGGCCATAACCCCTGCGTAACGAAAAACGTTACGTACAAATTTTCAGGATGATACCCATCGTCATAAGACATACCCATGTCAAAATGCAATAAAATAAAATTAGAAAAATTTAGAAAGAAATGAAAAAAAATAAAATAAGATTAAACCATGATTAAAACCAACCGATTTTCGAAAACTGCAAATCAACCATGCTATAAATAGTAGAAACGCAACTATTCGCCAAGCAAGACTTAAAATCACTCAAAATGTAAGATCCACAGAGATATTCTCTGAAAACCGAGAACTCGATTTCGGACTTCCATCAAAAGGAAGAGACTTACTCGTACCAAGGTAAAACAAATTTCGTGTCTATAGGATACTATATGATCCGATTATGGATCCTAGGTATATTTGAGCTTTTGACAGTCATCTCGAGATCAGAAATAACCTTTCGCTTGAGTATTCTTCTCAGAATCGAAGTTAAATATCTAATTTTCGGTATTTGATGCCTCATAATTCAGGAGTGGGGGTGAGTGGGGGTTAAATTTTTTTTTGGGATCGTTGTACATCAGAAGTAACATTTTGGGTCACATTTGATCTCATTTCGATCAAGGTCTGTCTGTCAATAAAATTTGGAATTTATACAACACTTAAAAATTGAATTACCCCCATAGGGGCGTTAGGGTACATTTTACAAAAAAATTATAAGAACGTTTTTCGTAGGAAATTGTATGTAGAATATTTTATGTTATTATCATTTTTTCAAAAAAGGGCATATTTTTGGAAATAATCGTAAAAAACGCCGCGAGGGGGGTGAATCCCACCCCCTAGCTCGGGAAGCAAGCGTCCTACATTTGTCAGAATAAAAGTCGATTTGTACACTAATTTTCCTGGACTAAAGTGGATATTTCTAATTTAATCGGAAAATAATAAATAAATCTAGACATTTTCTAAATCAATAGAAAATTCATCAAAAGAATTCGAGACAATATTTGAAGCTGTGAACCTCACAATCACCAATAGGTAGGTACATGATTACAAAAGTACCTAGGTAAGATGCTACGTCATTTCCTCAAAAAAAAAAAAATTATCACAAAGTCCCCCCTCCCCCACAAAAAAGCAACAATAACAACAAACCTCACTCTCAAATCACAACCCCACCTCGAGCAATACCTACAAAATGAACTAGCATTCCTACAATGGGCAAACTCGCCGAATAAAAAAGCTTAAAAATATACTCGCACGACACACAAAGCACCGCAAACATTCCAACAACTTGAAAAAAAAAACAACCTTCATCGGTAAGAAATATAGTAACTTATCATGCCACCCTTTCGTGCCCAGTCCAACATCCCATTTTCGCTTCCGCGAAATAATCCTATTCCTATTAAAGGCAACTTGGCGTAGGAACGTTAACGTTGATAAAAAAGGACGTTTTAATTGGACAAATATGCGAAAGAATTACACCATCCGTCACATTTAGAGGTCTATATCGTAAAAACCATAAGAGGCTTAACCAAAAATATACAGCCATTACACGAGTAGTAGTAAAAAGCTTCCGTTTCGGACAAACTTTTTTTCATTAAAAAAAAAAGAGGAAAAAAATACATGCTCTTTTAGCTCGTTTAAAAACTTTTCCTTGGGTGTGTGTATTTTTGATGTCTATGTCTGCGAAAAGCATCTCTCTTTCGCTTCATTTTTTTTTACCACTCGTATCTACTAATTTCGGTGGCAAAAAAATAAACACACGAGGGTATTTTAAGGTACCTGCATTACAATAACCAACACTAACTCACACGTTTCAGTAAGTTAAGTATTTATCTTGCAATCGGTGAGATTGGTAAACTAGAACATTTCAATTCAACTATTTCACTTCAAATAATAAATTTTAAAAAGATTATTAAGAAATTATGATAGCAGCACCAGATTCAGGGTCTCGAGCACCCAGCAAACCACAAAAAAATGTTTGGAGTGAGACAGGTTCATCAAGTAAATTCTCCACTTGTCATTAGTATGAGGCTCAATAAGTGAAAAATTTCCCACTGTTCAAAAATTATGTGGTTTTTTTAATTTTATCTATTTTTTTCTTTGAGCAAAGGCTGTTAATTTGCCAAATGTTTAAATTCAGGAAGTTGAAAAATTACGGCGAAAAAAATCGGAAATCGAAACTCGTAAATTGAGAAGTTCCCATAATCGCGACGATGAAAAGGAAGTTCGAAATGTTGTTGCAGAGACCTCGAAAAGCGATATTGTTGTAGGGACATCGAAAAGCGATGTTCTTCCAGGGACCGCGAAAAGTGATAAACCAAAAAACGAGTCTTTGGCGTAGATCTGGAACCGCTCCCCGAAACGATCAACGTGCAAATTCAAAAAAGTCGACCTCGAAAGGTGAGCTAATTTTTAAAATAATGCAACTTTCAACTTTTAAATTATTTTCATTTCTTTTTAATTTTTTTTTTTTTTTGTAAAATATTTTGTTAAATGTTTTCAACTTGAATTCTTCAATTTTTAGAAAAATAAAATAATTTTTTTTCTAGATTTTATTATATTTTTTTTTTAAATTTTTGTATCATCATCATCTACCATCCATCTTTCATGTTTTCCCTTAATTCCAAAAAGTTGGCAAATTTGTGGTTTTTGTACCTACATAAGTTGAAAAAATTGCAATTTTACCAACTCAAATTTATGCTAAAAATGCATTTTTTTTTCTGTCAAAAATTATGTTTTTCAAAATTTTTGCCCTCAATTCGCTCGAGCAGTATTTTCTTTCAACATTTTTTTTGATAATTAATAGTGCGAATGAGAAAACGCATATTTTTCCTTCAAGAATCGTATATTTTTTCAAAATTTTCGCCCTAGCTTCGCTCGGGCAATAGTTCCTTTAACGCTTTTTAATATCGATAGTATGAGTTGGAAAATTTCAGTGATTAAGTTGGTATTTTCAATGATTTTGCCCCATAGAAAAATCACATCGATTCGTCTCTGGACTTAAAAATGCAAGGGGGTCTAAATTATAAATGCAAGGGAGCCCAAATTATAAATGCAAAGGGGCCCCATTTAAAAATATGTTGAGGCCCTAAAAAATGGGAGCACGCCACTGATCAAATGGCGAGCGAAGTAGTTGCTGCTGTTATTGAGACCATTTTTGATTCGACTTCTGAAGTAGAATTGTCAAATGAAGTACCCGTTGACCTGCAATTCGCTGTGCAAGAACACATCGGGCCTGATGAAGAAATTTCTTATGAATTTAGATCATATGCAAGAATCAATGGCATTATGGTACATGCTCATGGAAATAGTCAAATGGTGAAAAGAAATACCTAATAGCATTAGCCAGATGGTAAATATTGAATTTGTAATTGTTCAAAAAAGCATACAAATTACAACCGCAACCTCGAGCAAACTTATTTGTGAAGTAGAACAATCATTTGTACCAAAAGAAAATTCTGATGAATTTTGTAGCTCTACAGAAAAAATTAACAAAAATGTTTCGAAGTCTGGTGGAAGGTACATCAGTTTTTCTCCATAGAGCAAAAACTAATAAAGTTAGGAGAACTCTGGTTGCGCCATCCGATTCCTCGTGAAAAAGTGAGTCGATACTGGCAATAAAAAAAAATAATCGACTTCACCACAAGGGCCCTAATCGCAAAACGCATCACCTATAGAAAAAATTGAATATTTTAAATAAATGGAAAATTGTGAAAAATACCAATTTATGGTGAATTTTCAAACTTGAATAATATAATAAAAAAATACCAAATAAGTATAAAACAAATTTTGAAAAATTATAATTTTTTGAAAAACTAAAGAAATTGTACCTAATAATCAAGAAACTTGAAAATTCAAAAAATTCTTGAATTTGAAAAAATTGAAAGATACGTATTTAGGTAGGTACTTCTATAATTTTTTTTTTTTTTTTTTAAATAATTTTTCAGAAAAGGCCCCTGTCATTTTTTTATGCCCAAGATAACCCAAATTCGAAATCTATTTATTTTTTATTTTCATATTGATCATTTGGCCATTTTTGGTAAAAGCAAATAATTTATTTACAATACAGACAGATTGTTAATAAATTGTTAACTTAATTCAATTTTTTTCAGTTTAAGAATAAATTAAAAATAAGGGGTAATGGGTACCGCAATACCTCATTATTTAAAAACCATCTTCGAAAAATGCATAAGAATTGAAAACGTGCAGTCCGTTAAAACCTAAATGTAAATCTTCACGAATTGAGAACACGTGCCAAAATCCTCCCTTTCATTCCCAATACCACATCATTGCAAACCAACCCATCAAAATCCAATCCGACTTCTGGCCACGAATCCATCCAGCCACCATGGAAACCTTAACCCTCATACAGTCAATCTGGCATCACACCTTTGACACACTCGCACAATTAAACCAGCCACATAAACCTTTCCAAACCATCTTCAAAGATTCGCAGAAAACCTTTTGCAAATTTAATCTCAGCACATTTACGGCGGCCAAGCTGCGGCAAACCGCATTTCACACATTTACCTACACTAATTTTGGTAAGTTTCCATAAGCTGGCGACCTTCACGTCTCGTCAGCTTCGCTCTTGGTCCTTTGAAAAACTTACACACGAGGCGAAATTATCGAAAGTCTGAATTAACTTTTAACTTTTAAAATTAGTAGCTTTTACTTGGAAATCAAACGAAAACTACAGAATACCAAAATTAAAAAATGGTATCGATTTCTGATTTCGCCAAGATACAAGACGTAGAAAGAAGAAAAAACAGTGGATATTGAATATTAAAGCGAAACGTTTAATAAAAATATTTTTAATAAGATTGTTTCTTTCTCCCTTTCGTATACTTTTATTCGTGGTAACAAAGCAGTTTCTCTTTCATGTTTTATATCAGCTCCTAATTGAACGATTTCGTATTAAAAGAATGATATTACTTTGATTGAGAGCAGATGAAACATGAATGAAGACGTGAGGAGGAGAAATTGCTACTTGGAAGATTGAAAAAAAAAACCTTGATCTGGATTAGCTGTTGTGCTTTATGTTCATCGATACAGCAAGAAACTTGAAAATCGAATGAGAGGGTTCAATATTGAGGTCCAAATAGTGGAGCTCAAAGGTCTGACCACTTTCATTGCCCTCATTGGTGACATCTGCGCTCAACAACGTACCAAAGATCGCAGCGACAACAACAGAGACGTCAACTGCACCAATCACCCTCTCTTCCTTCACTAGAAATAGCAATTGAATGATTTTTCTCAAAAAATTCACTTTTTCTATAAGAGCACGGAGATATTTTTGTCCTAAAATGGAACTTATTTTTGAGAAATTCGAGAATTTTTTTACATAATATATTATTTATTCAAAAAAAAAAATCAATTAGAATGATTTTTCTTCTGCAAAAATTTGAAAAATATTTTGTACTCTTGATGGAAATTGTTGAGGAATTATTTTCTCCAACACCCCTCCCTCCTTTAAAATATAATTTTTGCCTATTTTTTTTTCAAGCAATTTTTAGAAAAATTCAGATTTTTCTCTCTAAAACTGAGATATGGTCTCTAAAAAAAAAAAAAGACCTTTTCCCAACAAATTCAGAAATTTTTCAACATTTCTTTATAGCTTCAAAAAATTGAGATATCTTTCATTAGGTACAAGATAATTCAACATTATTTTTCTGTAAAAGAATCATGGTTTTTCCCCTCCAAAAATTGAATGAAAAATGTTTTTACTCAAAAAAAAAAAAAAAAAAGATTTGCCTCATTTTACCAGGGTTTTCGCGATTGTTTTTTTTAAATTATTTTTTTTAATGATAATAGTTTTCATCTTTCTTGATAAAATCCTTGCTTAATTTATTAAATTTTTTTCAAATTTCATTATTTCGAAATTTTATAGAATTTAAATTTACTCATTTTTTAATAAATTTTCAAAACGAGATCAATTTTTTTAATTCTTCAAAATTGAATAATACATATAAATGATCAATGTTTGCAAATTGCAGATATGTCCGATTTTTGGAATTTTTTTGTTAACCTCATTTCTTTAAATAATTCATAGATACAAAAAAAAAAAAAAAATGTTTTCATTTTTTGAACCAAAATAAATTATTCCGTCGAAGGTACCATCGCATGCACGACTATTTCCATTGTATGTAAGTACAATTTCTTCTTAATTTCATCTAATGAATAAACGTTGAATTTATAAACTTTAAATTCAAATTCTTTTTTTCAAAATGTAAAACTTTTACCTAAAAATTTAATTTTTGAAACTTTTGAAATTTGAACACTTTTTTAAAATTTAGTAGATCATTTAAGTATTTAAACAATTCAAAATGATCAAAATTTTAAAAATTTGTTAATTCCCAAATTTCAATTCATCTTTGAAACTGGATGAGATAAATTTTTGCAATTTTTAAGGTTTAGCAAGTTTCAAAATTTTTATTGTTCTTTATTTTCTTCATTTTCAAAATTTGACGAAACTTGAATGATTTAGGTATAAATTTTGATTTCATTAATTTTTGAAATTCTGACAAATTTTTGAATAGTTTTGATAAACTACATCACCAATTTTCGAAATCTGTCCAATTTTTTAAAATGCACAGTAAGTAAATCTTTGATGTCAATTTTTTTCATGTATACTAAATCCAAAATTTTCAAAACTGAAAAATTTAGAACTTTGATTCATTTATTTTTTAAAACTGCATCGGTTTAATTTTTTTTTAATTTTACAATTTTTAAAATTTAGATTATTTTGAAATTTGTCAACTCTTCAAAATAAATTAAAGGACCAATTTTAAAAATTTTAGTAAATTTTCAATATTTGGAAATTTTTAAAAAATTGTTCAAAGGTCAAAATTTTAGATATTTGATCGAATTAATTTATTTTTGAATTTTACAATTTTCGAAATTTGGGTTACTTTGAAATAATATCAAATTTTAAAAAGATATTATAAATTTTTACAATTTGACTAGTTTTAAAAATTATTTTACCAAATGTTTAAATAGTTGAAAATTTAAAAAAAAAACAAAAAAAAAAAAAAACATTGTTCAAAGATTAAAATTTTAAATTGCAGAAGCAATCAGAATGAAACCTAATTTGAATTTTATGTCTTCCAAATACCCATGATTTCCATTGTCCTCGTCTAACGTGAAACGGTATATCTAATATTATTGATTTGCCTCATTTTACTAGTTTTTTTTTTATGATAATACTCGTAGTTTTCATTTTTCTTGATAACATTTTTGCTCAATTTATGATAAGAAGTTTTTTTCTCAATATTTTGGAATTTGATAGAATTTAATTTCGTCGAACATAACAATTTAACGAATATTCTAACGAAAATTAATTTTTCAGCAAAAAGGAAGCTGGTTTTGTCAAAAGTGGAATGAATACTCCGAGGAAATCGCCGTTAGAAGTGTGGTATGACAAAACCGTCGACACAGCATAATCATGACTTCTAACAAAGGAACCTTGGCAACTCGTCACCTACGATTCAGCTAAAATTTGGCTCGCTGAAAAAGCATGTCAGCCACACCTCAGAACCAAATTTTTGGCTGCCTAAGTTGGTTTTTCGAATTTTGGCGAATTTTTGAAAATTACGAAAATTTAAATTGACTCATTTTTAATTTTTAAAATAGGGCCCGAGATTTATGACTCTTTTTATATACGTTTTCCTATCTTATTTAATCTTATTATACCTAATATTATTCAAAGGAATAAAATTAAAAAATTAAAAAAATGTTTGAACTTCGATCAAATGTTGAAACTTGAAGTTTGCTGAATAAACTTTTAAAAAAAATCATATGGTCGGTTTTCAATGCTTTGCCCAATGAAATTTCAAACATTTATAAATTGAATTTTGATCTTGATTCATTTTACATTTCAATTTCCAAGAGTAAGTAAATATTCTTGATTTTTTTTATAACTACTGTACTATAATACGTACTTGGAAATTATGATTCCCGACTAAATTTATACGAAAAATGAACACGAAGAGCAAGCATACATTTAACTCAAAATTTACGATAATTTCCTCGAAATTCGCGCGATGAAAAACTTTCCGCACATAAATTCACGTCGAAGCGAAATAAAAAACTTCAATATTCATTTAAACTTATGTTATCAAACGAGTTGGAATATTTCACTCGCGAACGATTCCTTTCCTTCCCTTCCCTTCTTCACCTCCACTCCTCCAACATCTTCATCTGAATTTGACATTTAACACACATCTTCCCAACAACAACATATTAAACAAGACGACGCTGGTTGAAGAGGGGAAAAAATGAAGAAAACTTTACATGAACACCTTCAGCGAACGACAACTACGTTCATATTGTTTTCTCGTCGTCTTCGTCGCGTGAAAACTCGTTAAGAATGAAAAAAAAAAAAAATCCTCAAAACAAAAGCACTCCATCGTATACATACGTACATGTGCCGACGACGCACCCTGCACGTAATTTCTTTACACCTCCTCCACCCACTAGTTCGTTTCTTCTGCTCAAAAACGTGATAAAGTTTTTATTTGATACGAGATGATAAAAAAAAAAGAGAAAAAAAGAATCGTAAATATAGAAAAGTAAACGATTCGACTTCGGCGTTTTGTACCTTGACTTTTTTCGCACACACACGACGAGAAGCAGAAGAAGAAAAAACAACTCAATTTTCCCTCAAACTGTTCGGTTAAGCAATTGAAGGCGTGAAGAGAAGGGCAAAGTATAGAAAAAGGAAATAAACGCGCCGAATGTTTTATAAAATTTTTATCGTTTGAGAAACCTCGAGAATGAATATTGGCGGATTTACTCGATGGCTCCCGATCAAACCGTTCACCTTCCCCTCGTAAATATTAGGTGGGAACAGATTCAATAATATTTTACAAATAGAGGCCTATATCGGCGATAGAATTTCGATACGATTTATCCAACTGACAAAGAGAATTACGTAGCAATCGTCCCTTCTTTTTACGTACACATACGTACGTATATGATTTCCAACGATGGCACAGCGTAGGTATACTATATATATAGTATTTCCAATTGTAGAGCTATTATTTCGGCTTGAACTTGATGAATTGTGACATTTTAGCGAAAATTCGTTGATAGGTTTATAAAATCTCGCCACACGAGTGGTTATTGTAGGTCTACAATTGCGTAAGCGTATGATACGAAAGCCAGAGATGGGAGAAGGGGAGGATTAGGGGATGCCCATATCGTCCCGTATATGGTTTCCCTCATACCTGCCTCATTTTCGTCCCTCTGCGATCGCTCGTATTCTATGGAAACTGCACGACACAAGTAGGTACAGTAGGGTGGCCCTTATTTTTCGAATTTTGGAAATGTTGTTGGGACGGGGGGGGGGGCGGTCAATTGGTGACATATTGGTAGAAAATAATTCCCTATTTTTTATTTTTCCTCTAACTGAATTTTAAGCCGTTTCTCAGGGGCCCCTAAATTTGAAAATATCAAAAAAATAGAAAAAATAGAAAATTTTGAAAATTTTTGAAAATTTTTAGCAAAATGGTCATAGGGATGGTATTTCTATAAGACAAGACCATTTTCGATGATTTCTTATCTTTACCCCCCTTTTCATGAGACATAAAAAAACGTTATTTTTTACGTTTTTTAAAAATTTTGAAAAAAATGGCTAAAAATTAAAAAAAAAAAAATTGAATAAAATGGTTTCAACATACATGTTATCACACAAAAAGGTCATTTACGGTGATTTTTCACCACTGCCGTATCAGTGAGAATTTTTCAAAAACTATCAAAAATTGAAAAAAATGAGGTTCCCAAAAATGAAGGTAAGGATGAAAAATCGCCGTAAATGACCTTTTTGGGTGATAACATGTATGCTAAAAACATTTTATTCAAAAAAAATGTTTCTTTAATTTTTAGTCATTTTTTTCAAATTTTTTAAAAAACGTAAAAAATGACGTTTTTATATGTCCCATGAAAAGGGGGGTAAAGATAAGAAATCATCGAAAATGGTCTTGTCTTATAGAAATACCATCCCTATGACCATTTTGCTAAAAAATTTCAAAAATTTTCAAAATGTTATCTTAAAATTCAGTTAGAGGAAAAATAAAAAATAGGGAATTATTTTCTACCAATATGTCACCAATTGACCCCCCGGCCCGACAACATTTCCAAAATTCGAAAAATAAGGGCAACCCTAAGGTGTGCTCGAAGAATTCAGGTCATAACAATAGAACAGTGCAAAAAACACTCACAGCTTAAATCTCGAAGAAGTCTTTTAAAAATACTTTTTTGAAGGAAATCACAAAAAAAAAAATTTCGACAATATTTAAATTCTTAAAAAAAACTTTTTTGACAAAAAAGGTCTTGATTTTTTTTCAACAAATGAAAAAAAATCACAATGAATCTTGAAATTTTTTTTTTTTTTTTTAGATTTTGCCAAAAAAAAAAACATTTTATAAAGATATCAACTAAGTATATCGATTTTTTTTCACAAACGTATAGAAAAAAAAAATTACTAAGAAATCTTGAAAAAATATTTTTTGGATGAAAATTTTTGTAGATATGTGGCAATGTTATTTGTTCATTTATCCAACATAGTTCACGATTTTCCGCCTAACGTCATTAAGTGGGATGATGAAAATGACGTTATAAATGCCCTTGAAAAATGGCAAATCAACAATGTCGTTGAATTGAACGCTGTTCCTTTCCTGTACCGTCTTCCAATTATTCAATAATTTGTATCGAATTTTAAACGCTTGTTGTTTTCTGTACATTCTTCCGAAAATTCCGTAATTTGTATGGAATTAAGTTCCTAAGATGTTTTGATTTGTTTTTATTGATTTTAGACAAAAAATCTTCTGAAAATATTTTTTTCAAAATAGATCTTGAATTTTGACTGAAAAATCTTTCCTTAAAAAAAATCTACCATAATGAAAAAGTCATGAATTTTTTTTAGTCAAGTATTTCCTGCGATATAGTTTTGCTAGTACTCTATTTAACACGTTGGCGGACTTCTGGCAGCCCAAAATAACGCCCAGAGTGATTCGCCACGATCACAATGAGAACAGGAAACTCCTCGATGCGATACTCGAAATTGCAGATCGTGCGATACGTCGCGAATAACATCGTCATTAAATAAAACAAAATTAAAAATAGTAGGAACTTACTTTTCTACTTACCCATTTTGTTAAAAAAAAACTCGAAAAATTTTTAAGAACATTTTTGTCAAAAAATCATCCAATAAGAATCTAATGACAAAAATTTTTTCATAATAATCGTTTCTTTAGAAAAATTACCCAAAACGCACACTGAATACCTCTATGTTTGATAGTTTGGGGTGGGAAAATTGGTCACTCGCAAAGGAACAATTTTAAACAACACAAAAAAAGCGCGATGAATTCTATTATTTGAAATTTGGTAAACTAGGTACCTAAACACCACACGAAAAATTTTTATTTTGAAAAATTAAATTTATTTTTGTGTAATAATTGTAACATGTTTATTTTCCTTAGAATAGGACCTGAGCATTAAACAAGTTCGTCAAAAGAAAATCTAGACAGAGTGGGGAAATTTTTCAGGCTCTGTCTCTTCAAATACACACTTTTTTTCTAACGAGGGAACCTCGTCAACTCGCTGCCTCCGATTTCGCTGAAATTTAGCTCACTGAAAGAGCATGCCACCCACACCTCACAACCAAATTTTTAGCTGCCCAAGTGCCCATGTTGTTTTTTCGATTTTTAACAAATTTTTGAAAATGGCTAAAATCATCCCAAAAACCAATTTTTGGAATAAAAATCGTAAATTTTGAGATAGAATCATAAAAATCGGTTTGTGTATTAAAGTCGACCCCCCGAGTCGATTGGCACCATTTGCGAAGCGGTCTGGAGCCTTCAGAAAAAGATGACTTTTCTCCAGCACACTGGAATGGCTCCAGATGGCGGTGTAATTGAATTGGGCAGCTGAAAATTTAATCCTAGCGTTAGTATGATGTCATCTATCGATTGGCATGGTTGAATCCAAAATCCGAGGCGGAGAGTTAACACGTGTTTTTTCATGACAACTTGAAAATTTCGCATTTTAAAAAAATTTCCAAAAAATCCATTTTTTCAGAATATCGTCCGAAACTTCGACTACCCCCCTAAAATCGACCCCGCATATCGATTGGCACGATTTTCGAAGCGATCTGGAGCCTCCAGAAAAAGTTGAATTAAGTTGTATTTCCTCCAGCACATTGGAATCTCTCCAGACGGAAAAAGGTCAAAATTTTCTGGAGGCTCCAGATCGCTTCGAAAATGGTGCCAATCGATTTGGAGAATGGTCGATTTTAGGGGGTAGGCGAAGTTTCGGACGATATGCTAGAGAAATGGATTTTTTGGAAATTTTTAAAAAATGCAAAATTTTCAAGTTGTCATGAAAAAACACGTGCGAACTCTCCGCCTCGGATTTTGGATTCAACCATGCCAATCGATAGATGACATCATACTAACGCTAGGATTAAGTTTTCAGCTTCCCGATTTAATTACACCGCCGTCTGGAGCCATTCCAGTGTGCTGAAGAAAATGCATATTTTTCTGGAGGCTCCAGATCGCTTCGCAAATGATGCCAATCGATTCGGGGGGTCGACTTTAGTGTACAAACCGATTTTCAGGATTCTATCTCAAAATTTGCGATTTTTAGTCCAAAAATTGGTTTTTGGGGGTGATTTTTGCCATTTTCAAAAATTCGCCAAAAATCGAAAAATCAACTTGGGCAGCTAAAAATTTGGTTGTCTTTCAGTGAGTCAAATTTCAGCGAAACCGGAGGCGGCGAGTTTGCGAGGTTCCCTTGTAAGAGAAAATTTCGAATATTTTGAAAGATAGACGTCCCTAAAGATTAAAATTGTGAGTAAAATTGTGAATATAGTAAGTACGTTTTTTTCTTCTTCTGATTTTCACAATTTTTCGCAAGAACAAATTCATACAAAAATTATATTTCAAAAATTTTTTCCAAAATAGCAAAATTCGATTAAATTATATTAAAAAATATATATTTTTAAAACAATTCTTAGCGGAGTCAAAAATTTCTAAAATTTTCGTTTTTCAGAAATAAAAATAGTTTTATCAACTTATGCCGATGGGTGAGGTTGTCGAAGTGATTGGAAATATACACCAAGAGTGAGTAAACCACGAAATTTTCACACCTTTAAATTACTGCGATAGAAATATTGTTTTTGATTACCCAGTGGTTTCAGAAAAAAAAATGTGCATGCGGTATCAGTCGTTGGCGAGGTCGAGGATCCATATGACCCGGAAGTTACTTAAAAGTTGGAACGTGGTGAAATTGTACCCACTTTAGCCTCCTCTCGGCGGGCCAGGGCTCTTAACTTTCTGTTCCAAGGTTATGTTGGGGTAAGTTTCTCCTTTCTCTTTCTATTTTGAGGAACATTGTTTCTCGAGGCTTTTTCGTATTTTCGCAATCAACTCTCAAATTTAAGAGTGATTCACAAAACTGTTGAATATTACTTTTGCTACAGATCTCGTGATGCGAAAAGAGTTAATTGTAAATAACTAACAAGGAAAACGCTATTTTTATACTTAAATATTTACGTACGTAGGAGTAAGTAATCGTTCACATTTCCACTATTTCTTCGCAGGCTTTGCGCATGATAAGTCCATCGAAAAAAAAGAAACATCATGTCAAGGCCTACAAAGACAACCTAAGCACAAATATTTAGCTCAAGAGACCACCAAAATGTCAATAAATTAATTAATTTCAGGAATTTCTTTAATCAAATCTAACAACTACGGGGTTTTCAAACTTGAAAATTCATTTCCTGAAAAACCAGTTGTTGATTTTTTTTTTCAAACTTGAATTCAAATTGTTTTCAAAAATATTTAATCACTCAATTTGGTCATTTTTTTTTACATTTTTTCAAACTTGAAAATTATTTTTGAAAAACTAGGTAATAGAAATATCTGGAAAAATTAATTAGAATTATTGCAACAAATCACACAATTTTAAAATGTGTATTACGTAATTATTTTCATTTTTAGCACAAATTTTATGAAAAACCGATTTCAAATTGTTTTCAAAAACCACTGAATTGAAATAAACCATTCACAGTCAGTTGAAAGGCATTAATTTTTTTTCAGAACTAAGTAGGTAACAATTTATTTTTTTACAATACATTAATTTTTTCAATTTCTTGGGTTTGTTGAATTTTTGGGAATAAAGGATCAAAGAAATTATGAAGTAATTTCTTTACAAACCAAAAGTGGTTAAACTCTACCCACTTCTAATCCTTTTTAGGATGAGTTTAATAACCTTCCACTACACTTTTGCTGCAATTCAGAAAGACTCGAGCATAAGCATCTCACCTCATGATCATAATGCCACAGTCAATTAAGAATTTTTGCCCAAAAAATTATTTTTCAAAAAATTGAAGGGGAAAAAACGAACAATACAATAATATTGGAAAATAATGAAACGAGTTCAACTACAAACATATTTCCAATCATTTGCTGAAAACATTTTAAAAATAAAAGATACGAAAAAATACATCGAATGAAAATTATCTTGTATTACAAATTGAGCCTTTATCATCAGAAAGAAACTTTTACATTCGATGTTGGAAAAAAATTGCGATTTGAGAAAACTGAGACAAATTCTGGACTTTTTCAATATTCATTTCATTTTTAACGTTCAATTAGGGGGAGGGGTGTCTATAATGAAAAATTCAATGATTTTTTCATGAAATTAATTTTTTTCGGAATTCCTCAATTTGATCTATTTCTTTTATTTTTAAAATGAAATTCCACAGTTTATTCTTTTAAAACCAGTTTGAAATACCTAATTTTTCTTAAAATGAATAAAATTCTGTACTCCTTGACATTATCAATCTCCTCACTTCCTCAGTAATCTTTTTCGTTAAAATTACAACATTCGTAATTAAATCAGAGTATAGCGGATAGCGGAACTTGGATAACTTATAATTGAAGGGAGGAGAACCCTCCCTCCCCTTCAATTTTGAATATTAAGTATCTATGTAGTGTTGGACTTGGTAAAATTCAAGTACACAATAACAACGTATAGTGGACGAAATGAACGATCAGCTTGTTACGCATCCCGCGTAAAGAAAAAAAATAAATTCTCCAAGCTCAACCAACTTCTGGAACACATTGCATAAGTGTAGTAAGTAAATTCATTTTCCCCCACCGCATCGAGGTTACCCCCTCCTACTACACAGGCAGCCTCTAATCCCGCCAAAACTATATGAAAAGCTTTCACTCGTATTCATTCATTTTTTCCCCATTATTCTCTAAACGTACAGAAAAATTCCCTTTCAAGTTCACCGCGCAGAAGAAAATCCTTTTTTTATTTTTATTTCAACTCTCAAACGTCGGTCGTCGTCTTCGCCGCGAGATGAAAAAAATCCACTATGTATTGATTGAATTAATATGTTTCGACTTAGCCTCAGCTTTATATGTAGCTTTTTCCTGCAGATACTTTATATCCTACGAGCTTTGTCTATGAGACAATACGTCCGAGTGTTTTTGTGCTTAAAGAGATATTTTTTGATACGAACTACTACTACACAAGAAGACCGTCACCCGAGATGTCGTTAAAAATACACTATCTCTTTTTCGCGTACACGTACTATCACAACTACACCCGAAGCTAAATCCTCGGGATTAGGTTTGAAGGATACGTTCTAGCTAACGTAGTCGACACAACGGGACCGTCTACACTGGAATAATAAGTATGGTAAGAGAAACATTCGCTATCTGGTAAAAATTGCGAAATGAAATGGAGAGAAAACCTGACAACTGAACAGATGTCCTATTTGCGACGTAAAAAATCGAATAAATTTTTGATTCGCGGAAATAAAATGGAAGAAAATGGTGTTTTCTCCTCAGCTTCAGCGGATGATGGTGGAAAGTTTTGCTATTTTTAGCTGATTTTCGATTTCCGCTGCAAATTTTGAAAATTGCAAAAATGAAGCTAAGATACGATCGAGCAAATGTATTTTTGAAAACTGGCCCATAAATCACAAGATCTAGAAAATAAGCATAAAAATTTGAAAATAAAAATTAAAGTAGAAGATTAAGCAAAAATTCGAACGAAATAAAATTAACATTTTTAAAAAAATGCAAAAATGGAAGTTTTAAAATTTTTTCCCCATCACAGAATACGAAAAATAGAGTTGAAAAATTATTTAAAAAATTGGCCGACAAATCGAAAAAATTAAAATTAAAAACGACGTATTTCGAAAAATTTTCACGCTAAATAATTGTTTATTTTCCGATTTTTTCAAATGATGAGTAGATGACTCAATTTTTTGAAATAATTTCGTAATTGAATCGGACATTTGCTAAACCGTCCGAGTCCAATTTTGGACATTTTCGGATTTTGATGGTTAATTTTTAATTTTACACTAATAGGTATCTAGTTTACTCATTGCGTTTACATTGACGTGGATCGTTTTTTTTTTTTTTTTTTTTTTTTTTTAACTAGTCATGCTTATTTTATCAGGACTTCGAATATGTACTTCATTTGACTAAAATTTATTTTATTAAAAATTGGAGGGAAAGAGGGGTTCAATCGAAATTTTTATAATAAATAAATAAATTACTAGGACTTCAAGCTATGACTTTTCTTTGAAATTTTTTTCAATTGGACCCCCTCCTCACCGATTTCGCATCACACTTCGAAGATACTAATTAAAAATTAGAGGAGTGAGATCGAGAGAGGAAAGGGTTTGATTAAAAAAAATTTCAAATAAAAGTTGTGAATTAAGGCCCCAAAAAAATTTGGTTATTATAAAAGTTTCGATTGGATCTCTACCTCTCTTCCAATTTCACATAATATCAGGTGATACTATTACAAAATAGGAGGTGTAAAATTGAAAAAATTTTCAAACAAAAGTCGTAGATTAAAGTCTTAGAAATAATTCTTGTTATTATAAAATTTTCGATTTGACCCTCCCCTCCCCTGTAATTTCGCATAATATGATTTAGATACTTATATCATTAAAAACTGGTGAAGGCAGGGGTCAAATTGAAAAAATTTTCAAACAAAAAATCGTTGAGTCAACATTTCCCCCCCCTTTATTTTAGAAGGTTCTTTTCGGTGTTCCGATTAACCGCTAAAATTTTCGCGATTCTCGCCATTCAGTGAAGTGTTCCTAATGCCGATCGTTAATCCATATCTATTTGTTTTTTCACTCATAACTCTTCAAACGTGTATTCAGGCAACAAAATGGTAATAACTGAAATTGAAGTACATGAAATTTTCCGCGAAAAAGTTTCTATTCATTTTTTTGAAAAGTGAACGAGTGCTGGTGCAAAAACAAGAGTCAAAATATGCAAAATAAAAATTTTTTAAAAAATTTTCCTATGATACAAAGGTAAAGACAAGTTTGTTAATGGAAAATAAGTTTTGAAAAATTTTGGACAAAATGCAGCTCTACCCAAGTTGTATCTTATATGCGGAAATGAGGGGAAATTTTTTACCTTGAATTTTCAGACGCTCGTTTCCCCTGTACTCATTTTAGAATGAAACACGTGCAACACGAGTATGCGAAATATTCAACACAGCCAACCAAATAAACAATGACAATTTTATGAATATGAAAAGGTGCCTACTTGCCTAGTAGGTAAGTTATTAAAATATTTTTACAGTTATTTTTTTTAACTTCATGACAAGTACGTTATTTTTCTCCTCAAGTGAGTTACTTAAGTAAGTACAGAAGACAAGCAAAAATTAAAAATAACATTTTCAACTCATGCCCAATTTTCCAAAGTAAAAAATACTCAATTCTTGAATAGAGCGAAAATAATTTGAATTTCAAAGTGATGAAGTAAGTACTAAATCAAACCTCATCTTTGTTATAAAACGTAGCCTTCTCGTTAAGGAAGCTCAGAAAAAGAAAATCTATCCTTTTTTCCAGATTTTTTTCTCTAAATTTTTGTTCAAGAGAATTTGAAGTCTAAAAAAAGAAAAAAAAAAGATTTTTAAATTCCTGGAAGAAAGAAAAATGATTCTCCGAGATTTCACAGCAAATCTTGGAAATTTAAAAATAAATTATTCTGTAAAAAATCTACTTGGAAATTTTTTTGCAAATAATCTTGAAATTTTTTTCCAAATAAATCCCAAATTGTCATTTTTGAAATTTACAGAAAATGAAAATTTTCACATTTTCCTTAAAATTTAATTTCTTTAAAAAAATTAAGAAGTTGTGCAAAATTTTTTTTATTCCAAGAAATTTAGAATTTCTTGAAACTTTTTCACTAGGTACCAAAAAAAAACCTTACCTCCCCTCCATTTCCGCAAAACACCTTTCAAAATTAAAAAAAAAATCTAATAAAAATTTGTTTAAACATTTTTAATTTTTAAAAAAATCAATGGTTCTTTCTTTGGAAAAAAATAAAATTTTAAAAATATTTTAGATTTTTTAGAAATTTTTTTTAATTTTCCATCAAATTTTCGTTCAGATTTTCATTTGTGGAAAATAATTTTTTGCAAGTTGAAAAAAATCCAAAAATCAAAATTCCACGTAAGAATTTAATTTCCAGTTATTTAAACTAGAATTCACACAATGAACTTAATTTGAAAAATTATTAGGTAAAAAATTTCTTTTTTTTCTCCAAGAAAATAGCGATTTTTTCCAAAAAATCATCATTTCATATCGTACCTATGTGCTCGTCACAGTGCTAAAATTGTGAAAAAATTGATTATCGATGATATAGCGTTTTCACGACCATTTTCGAATGTACATTGTGTGGATTTAACGAAAGGCCGACGATTAGTCTAATAGAATTTTTAAATTCTCTAAAAACTTCAGGTATAACTAATCATAAATTAGTAGATATTGAAATAGGATGTTTCTATAACATTGTTACACAATGCCAATCCACCTGAACTATGCAATAGAAGACGATTAATTACTAAAAATCTCTATAACAACTGCATCGAAGCAAAAATAATTACTGGATAGGGTAAGGCAAAGTGGTATCATATTCTATACCTATCAAGAATAGGTAATTAGAAAATAAAAGAATACCAATTTCATTTTAAGAAAAAAAATGACTTCGTTGAATTTCTAACGATTCCTACTGAACAAATAATTTCATTTTTTTTAAAACGCAATTTCAAAGCCAGTGGTCTATAATTATTTTTTGGAAATCTAGATACGAAAAAATTGAACCAAAACATTACCAAATTTTGATTCAAAAGTAAAGGTCGTTGATCTGATTGAAGTTCAAAATTCCAATTGGATATCTAAAGAGGTATCACAAGGAAGGATCTAAAAACCATATTTTTCATTTTATTTTTTTATTTTTTGAAAAAATTAAAATAGTTCTCCGCAGATGAGAAATTTTGAATCTAATGCTTTGCAACCCACCAACGCCTCACTAACGACTTGAAATGATAAAAACACCAAAAAGTAGACCAAAATTTGTAAAAAGTGGAAAGGTGCACTTGGTACCAAATTTTTCATATGTACATTATTCTGCCTGATTCTCCAGCCTCCCTGTAACAAATAAATAATACCCCCCCCCCCCCCCATCCCAAACATAAAATACGAACCAAAATTAAGAGTAATGTGATCCCAGACAAAAAATAACTTCCTTATACAATCGAAACATCGAATATCGAATCTCTCTTCAATTCTCCACTCGGAATTTTCATGCAATGTAATCGATTTTCCGCATATTTAGCCAAACAGCATCCATCGATTTTGCACAACTGAAGCTAATCTGAGCCTACGTGATTCGAAGTCGAACAAAACAAAGAATTTATTTCGAATTTTGAATACTTTGGTATGTATAGTACATTTCCAGGCAACGGAAATTCCGGCTAAAAAAAGACAAATGCGTACACCGAAACGAGAGCAAAAAATTCAAACTTTGAGAAATACGAAAATAAGTTCACCGTTGAAGAAAGAACTTTTCAAAGTCGCGGCTGAAGAGGAAAAGAAAAAGTTACTAAGAATAGAGGCATTATTTTTCTCACTGGTACGTCGGTTTCGAGTTGTAAATTTTTTTCTTCTCCCCGTCAGTGGGCGTGTAAGTATTCGCGAAATTCCAACATCTTCGTAATATTTTTCACATCTACTTAAGAATTATACCGCCGTTATAACAGTTACGCCGACAAATTCTTTTGAAATTCGGTACGAGTAAGTTTATTTTAGGATAAAGTGGCAGCAGGAGGGAGGGGGGCTGACCCGCAACCGTGGGAAATATTTCAAAATATAATTACGCGAAAAATATGGCAATAAAATTTATACTCGATTCTTTGCGAGATGAGGAAGGAAAGGAGAGGCTGAGTAGCGGAGGAAATTGGAGGAGGGGTGGATTCGATTCAACAATATTTTAGCCCAGTGCAATTAGAATTAGACCAAAAGAATGGTTTAAATTGCTTTTTGGGTCATCGAAGATTTTTCGATTTCAAATCTTCCCTCCGGTGTCCTGAATAACCACTAAAAAATGTCTCCAACCTCACCTCTCGGAAACTCCCTTAAATGTGGACTCAAAGTAACCCCTCGTAGTTTTTCGTTTATAACTCTGCAAATATGCGTTTAAATAAACAATTGATCATGATTGAAATTAAACTTCATAAAATTTGCAACAAAAAATGTTACATAAATTTTTTCGAAAAAGTGGACGGGTGGCGACAAAATGCGGATAAAAATAAACAAGGTGGAAAAAACAAAAATTTTATTTATTCGTTTCTTCATTTTCGTTTTTTTTTTTTTAGCGGGGGAAGGGGTAAGAAAAATTGTCGAAAACTCAAAAAAAAAGCATCACAGCTGCATGTTCTGGGCAAATTCGGGTCATGAACACTCGAATTTCGACATCCTATCAATGGAAATTCATCTAAGAAAATGATGAATCTCAGGCTATCATAATGTAAATTGTTTAAAACAATAATACGAAGTTTATCAACAATGTTGGAATTATATACTCATTAAAAGCTATAAGTGTAATTGAGTTTATATCGTATAAATTCTAAATATTTTCGATACGACGTTGGCAACATTGTGAAAAGGTTCGCTGGCTCCAACAAGGATAAAATTTCAAGTCTTCAGAGTTCAAATTTCATTACCCATTTAGTATCTCATTCTAGGAAACATTTTTTATAAATGTTTCGCTCACCAAATCAATAAATTCCAAAATAATGTTTGCAACATTTTAGCACAGTAAGTAACTAAGTGCACGCTTTGACGAGGACTAACCCGACGAAAAACGACACGAAAATCCATTTTTTCATACATTATGTTAGCTTTTATAAAACTCAAGAAAATTCATTCTAAGTACGAGGGTCAGTCAAAAAGTAAGTTTCACGTGCTCATAGATTTTGAACGGGTGGGAATTTTTTCATGAAATTCCTTTTTTTTTCGTGAATGAATTCTTCATCTTATTATGCGAAGTTCGTTCTTTCTAAAAAATTTAAACCAAGGATACGAATAACTTTAAAGCATTTTTTAAATAAAGTTATGAAATTTCTCAGTAAAGAAATGTTTTTTTTTTCTTTTGTTAAATTTTACTAATAAGACGAATTATCGAAATTAGATAAGAGGGAGGGATCCAATCTATTGGATACGTCGAAGTCTTGTGTAAAAAAGATTTCAAATCAGTTAATCCCAAGCTTTAATGAAGTCGATGAAGAATTGGATGCCACTCGGGTTATTAATTTATCTTTATGGCTAAACGCCATATATGAACACTTTGTGGTTAAAGTCATTCGAAACGAATACAATTCCCAAAATCCTTCATTCGTATCCAGTATAACAACTCCCGCTGATGATTCAGATGTCGAATGAGAATGTAGTAAAAAGTAATCGTATGTTATGTACGTACGTACCAAAATCTATATGTTTTTTTAATGTTTTATTTTTTAAAGGCCCAAAAGTTCTATTGATTGTAAACCTATGTGGTGATAATTTTTATACGTTCGGCTGTTTTTTTTTTTTTTTTTTTTTTTTTTTTTTTTTTTTTTTTTTGTGATGATATCTCTAATTATGTATTCTTAATGTTTGTAATCAAAATATATTATGCTCTATACGAATTACCTATTAGCCTAGAATATATTTTGAAGATCAGAAAGTAAACAAGAAATTAGAGAAATAGGAAAATGATAGCCAATTATATCTAGTGAGAAATGAATACATAGCACAATCAAAATTTTTGTAATAACCAAAATTATTCCTTGGGCATCAAGCTACAACTTTTGTTTGAAGTTTTTTTCAACTGGACCACTTTTTCTTCACCAATTTTTGCATTACACTTCGAAGATAGATACCAATTAAAATTTATAGAGAAGTGAGGGAGCAAGTGGCCAATTAAACATTTTTTCCAATAAAAGTTGTAGATTGAGATCCCAAAAATAATTTTGTGCATATTAATTTATTAAAAAAATTTTGATTCGGCCCCTTCCCGCCTCCCTCTCATCTGATTTCACATGAGGTAGGTGCTTTTTCAAAATTGGGGAGGGTCCAATTGAAAATGTTTTCCAACAAAAGTTGTAGATTGATATCTTAGAAATAATTTTGGTTATTAAAAAATTTTCGATTAGACCCTTTCCTCCCCACCAATTTTGCAAAATATGACTTAGATACTGATATTTTGTATTACCAAAAAGGAATAGAGGTAGAGGTTCAATTGAAAAAATTTTCAAACAAAAGTTGTGGCTTAAAATTCTAGAAATAATTTTGGTTATTACAAAAATTTCGATTGGACCCCTCCCTCCCCCCCAATTTCGAATATTAAAAATCTATGTAGTATTGGGCTTGATAAAATTCAACAAAAAAATTATTTCTGAAAAATTTCAAAGTTCATTTTAAAAATGCTTGAAAATTTTTCGTATTCTTGGTCAAAAAAAGTTTTTAGAAGAAATTTTGCATCGCACAAAAATATGAAGAACTCATTCACGAAAAAAAATATTAATTAAACGAAGACACGAAGTATGGTGAATCACAAACGATTCCAACTTACAGCCCGACTGATTCGACTCCGTACACAACGTCCGTGCATTTAGCAAATCCCGCTTTGGGATGATGGCTGTTTTCTTATAGTGCCTTTTCAAAAATGCCGTCCAAAAATGAGTTGCGCGGAGTGATCCATTTTTTATGATTAAAAGAGCAAACACCAACCGAAATTGATCGCAATATAGTAAAAACTTATGATATCAACCTAATCTCTGGTCAGGCAATTGGCAAATGGTGTAAATAGTTCGAAAACGGCCGCGAAAATGTCACTAATGACTACCGCTCCGCGAGACCCTCGAACGCCTTGACAAACGACAACATCGAGCTCTTCTTTTCGACAGAAAAGGCGTCGTTTATTCAGACTCTATGTCTAAGGGCATTAAAATACTCTAAAACACCTGAAAAAAAACATTTAAGATCGTGGTCCAGGCCTGCTCTCAAAACAAAAAAATTGTCCGACTGGTGTCCTAAGAAACTGGACGGAACTTTTTCTAAAGCGGTATTGAAAAATTGGTGCCACGTTATGATAAGTGCCTCAATAATTTTGGTGAATATGTTGAAAAATAGAAGAATGTTTGTACTTTCGAATAAAAAAAAGTTTTTTATGATACGTTCATTAGTTTTTTTTTAGAGCGATGTGAATCTTACTTTTTGACTGACCCTCGTATAATTTTAAATAGGTAGGTATCATTTTTTTATAAAATTCGCTACAGGTTTTAAAAAGTTCACCAAATTATTGCAATCTTAACTTTTTACTATTTTGTTGATTTTCGAAAACATTTTTTTGATTTTTTTTTCAATTTAGGAATTTTGACTCTTTTCAATTAATGAAGATTCATTTTATTTTATTAAAATTTTTTTTTTTAATGTTCAGTTTCCTAAATTTTTGAACTTTAAAAAATTTTCAATTGCAAAAAATTGTTAATTTTTAGCATAGTATATGCTTTTACGGAGACCAAAATGGGAAAAAACGAGACCAAAATCCGACAGTTGGGTTAGGTTAGGTTCAGGTGGCAGAGGCCTGAGCTTGAAGAGAGCTTACCATGAGGCCACAGTCAAGAGTGTGGCAAGAACGGTGGCAGAACGCCGAGTTCGGCCGTTGGACCTTTTCCATCCTGCCCAACGTTAACGTCCAGCTGCCCATCGATGAGATAGATTTCTATCTGGGCCAGGCCCTCTCTGGACACGGCTGTTTCCGGGCCTATCTCCACAAGAGGGGAAAAGCTGCCTCGCCACTATGCGAGTGTGGAGAAGAAGAGTCTCTCCTCTTCACGTCTTCGTCGACTGCCCGCGCCATTCCAATGGCCGTCTTACTGTCCCTCTCGATCCAAGGCTGGAGGATCATCGCAGATACTTTCGAGATGTGATCCTCGTTCTCTGGCGCGCTGAGCAATCTCGCCAGCGGCCAACCCGCAGTATTCTCCATCTTCGTTTAAAGCCACCGCGGTGTCTTGGACCCGCATCATTGTCCCTAGGGATAGGTACGTACCTTTCTACTTTTGCAGCTCTCGGCATAGGCTTCGTAGTTACAACAGGTCCAAGGATTTCCTGTGCTGCCTTCGATTTGTATATCGCCCTGTTCCCGATTGTGTGCCGTGATGGTTGCGTCATGGGCTCCGGGTAGGTAATTTATACCCTTCGCTCTGTATACAGCCATGTTCCTGATACTTCCCTGTGGGCCTCGTCCCACAGGGCTCGGGTATGTGCTTTCTCTATCTTGCCTTGCATGTTGCCTGCATACGTACTGCCGAAGCACTTTTGCAGCTCCGGGCATAGGCTTAGTAGACTCGACAGGTGTCAAGGTTTCCCTGCATCTCATCGATTTGGTTACCCACCCTGTTCCTGACTGATTCCCGTGATGGCTTCCATCACGGGTGCCGGGTACGTATCTCTACCTTCTCACTTGCTATGGCATGCCCCAACAGTTCCTTCCCTGGTGTGAATTTTTCAGGTTGCTTGCCCCTGATCACCAGCCTGCTTGCTCCATTGGCTTTCCATCATTCTCGTATGCTGCCACGTTCCTGTCACGTCCCCGTGGGTCACCCACGGGGCTTGGGTATGTGTCTCTTTTCATTACGCTCTGCTTGGTTGTCTGTTATCTGCCGAAGTAAATTTTTGCAGCTTCCGGCATAGGCTTAGTAGACTCAACAGGTGCCAAGGTCTTCTGCATCGCATCGATTTGGTTACCCGCCCAGTTCCTGACTGATTCCCGTGATGGCTTGCATCACGGGCGCCGGGTACGTATCTCTCCTTCTCACTTGCTATGGCATGCCCAACAGCTCTTTCCCCGGTGTGGATTTTTCAGGGGGCTTGCCCCCTGATCACCGGCAGGTCTGCTCCATTGGCTATCCATCACATTGGTGCTACAATTACTTCGCTTACCACCTTGTCCCCACGGGCAGCAACGGCAGTACTGGTCACTCCACGGATTTATCTTGGTCGCCTCGGGTGCTGGTTCGCTCGTCTATCTCGCTTCCAATCTGACAAGGTTATTTGGTTCAGGTTTTGTATAGGCCCCTGATATTTCAGTCACTACTGCTGAGAGTTTCATAGAAAAGTTAGAGGACGCCTCTCCTCATCAGACAAGTTTGAATACCCTTTTCCTTGGAATGGTGAATGTAGTGGCTAACGAACAACCAGGCTCTGCTGCTAAAGGCCTACTCGATTTTTTATGGACACAGACCCTTCGTTATATGGGAATGCAGATGCTCAATCTCTTAGCCCAAGTCAAGGAAACTTACCAGATCTCATTCGAAACTCTGCGTCAACATACTTTCCTAAAAACCACAGTGCCCTCCTGGCTGTCTCTAGCCAAGATCGCTGTATTCTTAATCCCTGATGAAAAAGCCAAATCGGAATACAAGAACGACAACAAATGGCCCTATATAAGAGTCTTCAATGCCAACTGTTTCGCATTTCTATCATATAAGAGCAATCAACAGTTCGTGGCAATGCTGGCTATCTTATTGGACTACAAGTTACAGGGAAAGCGAATAACCTATTCTAGGCCAGGGTCAATCTATTCAGGGCAAATGAGCACCAGGGCAAAAGGAGGTGGAGTGACAGAAGAGGTTTTTGTATTGTCATTGATAATTGCCAAAATGATAGAGGCAAAGAATCTTGAAACAGCAGGCACAGCAGAAACCGCAGCTGCAATCCAGAAGTATAGGCAAGCACCAATCGGTCCCAGAGGCCACCGATACATAGAAGACAGCGAAGAAAGCGACGAAGACGACCGGTATGAAGATGACGAAATACCCGATTTCTAACAACACAAAGATTTTAATTATGGAAAAAAAAAAAAAAAAAAAAAATTCGTTTATGAACAATTTTTAATTTTAAAAAATTTTGATTTCTAAAAAGTTCTGGATTAGGAAATAAAATTTTTAAAGTTATCAATAAAATAATTGTCAATTTTCAAATTTTGAAAAATAACACTTTTTGAAAAATAGTTTTTTTCTAAAAAGATATTTACTCAAATAAAAATGGATGAAACGATAGAATATCGTCACGTCTAAAAAATCAGAAGTTGAAAAAATCAGCAAAAAGTAGAAGAAGTCTTCGATATTCTATAAATTTACCATTTCATATTCTCTGAACTGGATTATTTCATCGTCATGGAGGAACAATTCAAGTCTTCATTATTTTATCAAAATACAGCGGGGCTTGCTCCTAGAATAATATTACGTCAAAATCGACACCATGTAGAATATCTCGACTAAAGACCTAGACTTCTCAATGAAGTTATCGTAGTCAACCATCCAATGAAATGTTTCGAACATGTTTGTTTTGAAGAACTTCTAATATCGAAAAAATTTTGTTGACATTTTATTTCAATTTTATTTTAATTTGATGTAATATTCAAGATTGAACAAACTATTACATTACTTGCTCCTACTTCTAATAATCAAAATTATTCCTTGGACTTCAATCTACAACTTTTGTTTGAAATTTTTTTCAATTTCACGCCTCTCCCACCGATTTTGCACAACACTCCGAAGATGCAATAATTAAAAGTTGGTGGGAGGGAGAGGAGGAGAGGAAGGGAGGGGACAATTGAAAAAAATTTCAAATAAAAGTTGTAGATTTAAATCCTAAAAATAATTTTGGTAATTATAAAAATTTCGATTGGATACCCCCTCTCCTCCGATTTCACATAATATCAGTTTAGATACTTTTTCAAAATTGGTGGAGGGGCCCAATTAAAAAAATTTTCAAACAAAAGTTGTAGATTGAGATCCTAGAAATAATTTTTGTTACTTAAAAATTTTCGATTAGACCCTCCCCTCCCCTACAATTTTGCATAATATGTCTAAGAATTTTATAATATTAAAACTAGTGAACGTAGGGTCCCATTGAAAAAATTTTCAAACAAAAGTTGTAGCTTGAAGTCTCTGAAATAATTTCAGTTACTACAAACATTTCGATAGCACCCGTTTCTCCCCTCCAATTTTGAAATATCAAGCATCTATGTTGTATTGGACTTGGTGAAAATTCAACAAAAACGCTCCGCCACGAGTCAACAAATTGAGTAAACTAGGTACTAAAGAAAAACTAATACCGCCAAAGCGCGTAAAGGTTACACATTGCTTTTTTCAAGTTTTAACCAATTTTAACCATTTTTTGTCGCTATTGCCAAATTTTAAAGTTTTGTTTTAAAAATATTTTCGGTAATTTTTTTTTTTTTTTTTTTAGATTGAAGTCGCTGCATGGTAATAACGAACCATCATCGGGAAAGCAAACGCCGAAAATCTATTAAAGATTATCCATCCATCGTCCGGAGCCAGAACGAAGACATTCACAAAAAATTAAAGGCATGTTATTCTAATTAGAATACACGTAAACGTACAAATTTGTTTGAGCTGTACGCTCGTCATGGTCAAAACTTTTGAAAGACAAATTCAACTATATCGAATTTGGCCCAACGTGTCTCATTTTATTTCGGGGTTAGTGAAGGGTGACATTATTTTTCAAATTTAAATTTGAATTCATACTATTTTTAATTTTTGGTTCTAAATATTAGCTACGAATTGTTTTCTGGTTACTTGATTTGAAAATACATAATATATTCGATTAATTTTCGAATTTTCTCAATCTCCATTACTATTTCACTATTTTGAATTGGCTTTATATCTGGCCAGAGACGAAACTTGAGTAAAAATCTGGGGGGATGAAATGAGAAAATTTCGTATTTTCCGACTAAAATTTGAAAAAAGTTTTACGAATTTGCCGACTAAAATAACTTCTTTTTTGGTTCGACCTTTATTTATTGATTTCTTTAGCGAACGAATTTTGAACTCCGTGTCGGCAAATCGAAATATCAGAAAATTTGCTTACTTTTTATCAATTTTTGGCAACATTTTTTAATGAATTTTCTAAAATTTCTGACAAAATTTCGTCAAAAATCAGTAAAATGGCCGAATTTTAACAAAATATGGTCAATTTTTCCAAAAAGTGCCGAATTTTCAGGAATTTCAGTATAGGGTGACCCCCACCCCCTTGCTTCGTAACTGTAACTAGCTAATTGAAAACATTTCTGTTTAGGTATGATTTCACTCGTGTTTTTTTCGAGTTATTGTTTCACTTACTCATTTTTTAAATTTGATTTTCATTTTCAATTTTTTTTCCCTTCTGAACCTTAATCAATTGTCAATAACCAAGAAACTTTGCCAAAAAGTCAAAAATTTACTATTCGCTAATTATTAATTAGTCCCGAGCGGCACACTCGATCGATAATATCGGAAGATGTAACGTATCGATAAAAAATCGTTTGAAAATCTATAGATGTTCTCACGATATTATAAAGATTTATCGGTACAATTTCATAGGCAAAAAATCTAAAAACTATCGAATTCGATATTATTAAGATTTTATGACAATATTTGTCAACGATACTATCGACAAAGAATATTAAATTTATCGATTCCGATTTTGTGCAGATATTTGAAACTACATTATCGACAAAGAATATTAAATTTATCGAATTCGATTTTTTAACGATTTTGTAAAGATATTTAAAACTATATTATCGACAGATTATATGAAATTTCTCGACTCCGATATTTTACCGATTTTTTGACGATATTTGAAACTATATTATCGACAGATTATATTAAATTTATCGAATCCGATTTTTTACCGATTTTGTAAAGATATTTGAAACTATATTATCGGCACATAATATGCAATTTCTCGAATTCGATTTTTTAACGATTTTATGACGATATTTGAAACTATATTATCTACACGTAATATGAAATTTCTCGATTTCGATTTTTTTACGATTTTGTGACGATATTTGAAACTATATTATCGACAAATAATCTGAAATTTCTCGAATTCGATTTTTTAACGATTTTGTGAAGATATTTAAAACTTTATTATCGACACGTAATCTGAAATTTCTCGAATTCGATTTTTCAACGATTTTATGACGATATTTGAAACTATATTATCTACACGTAATATGAAATTTCTCGACTTCGATATTTTACCGATTTTTTGACGACATTTGAAACTATATTATCGACAGATTATATTCAATTTATCGAATCCGATTTTTTTACCGATTTTGTAAAGATATTTGAAACTATATTATCGACACGTAATATGAAATTTCTCGATTTCGATTTTTTTACGATTTTGTGACGATATTTGAAACTATATTATCGACAAATAATCTGAAATTTCTCGAATTCGATTTTTCAACGATTTTATGACGATATTTGAAATTATTTCCAAATTTTAAAAATTGGTGAAAATTTGTCCAAGTCCAACTCGTCTGGAAGTACTAAACTGCCTATTATAAGCGTTTTATTGCTAATTCCTCAACGATAAGGTATGGCATAGTGGTTAAGGAAGAGGATTACCATGCAGAATGTAGATGGTTCAAGCCCCACGGGTGGCAGATTTTTTATAATTTTTTTTGACTTTTTCTGAAATTATCCTCTTACCGCAACATGAATAATGTGTTTAGGCATAGCTTAATGTATTAATTATGCTAATTAAAGATTTTTAATTATAGAAAAAAGCTAGTAAAAGACGAAAAATCGGAATAAAAAATCGACAGAATATCGAATTCGATAAAGTGTCGCAAAAGTTCCGCCTAAATCGTGAAATTATCTTTCGATAATATAGATATATTATCGATAAAACATCTTACTATAATCTCGAAATTTTTGCTAACTATAATTCGTCGATAATCTATCTATATATCGAAAGATAATTTCACAATTTAGGCGGAACTAACGCGACACTTTATCGAATTCGATATTCTGTCGATTTTTTATTTCGATAATTTGTCGATTGTGCTGCTCGGGGTAGGTAATTATTGATTTTTCTCCTTCATTTTTATTGTATTTTGACTCATTTAAACGCCTTCAATAAATACATTCGACTGATTCTACATTATATGAGTCAAGTTCTGTTATTTTCAATTTGATGAACAAGTTTTTCATTCGATACCAGTCTTTGTCCTCTTCCTCTCCACATCCTCATTCCATCATCGTGGAACTTCAGGCTTGAAAAACACCCAATTTCCAAAACCCATACCCACGAACGCATTAACTGAAAGGAAGAGACAAACGAGAGAGAGACTGCACGACGATCACAAACAGGAACCCATTTCGAATACATCGTATTTATAATATACGTGTACGTACGCGTTTTATTCTACAGTTATTATTATTATATCACTAGGTCCTTTTGTTTTTGTTCATATTCCTTTCACCAGTGTGTACACGAACACGTACTACATGCGTACATCTATGCCATGCAGTACCACCAAGTACACGGCTTTTGAACATCGAGACCAGAGGACGGACCAGAAGAGGGCCTAGGATGAAGCAGCCGGGCAGGGTCGTATTGCACAACGACCAGGCGAGATTTAGGTCTGTCATAAAATATTTAATACGCTTCACAACGCAGTTTATTCGCAGACGATTATCGATTTGAACTTTGCACACGGCTTAAACGTTGTCATAAAATGTCAACCGAACAATACAGTGATAAATTTACGCGATACCCGGATCCGATTTTCTCGCTCCGTAGGTGTCTTTAAAAATTTTACCCCTTTTGTAATAAGTACACCCGGTAGTCGTACCAGGTCTAAGTAATGGTATTGAAGCAGTCTCCGTGGTGCGTACCTTTTTACCTTATTTTCCCCTCAACTCATCCCAGCACGCTGAGTTAAATTCACGAATCATTTTCACGTATGAAAGGTAAGTTTTCTTTTCAAATTTGTAAGTTTTTATAGTTCCGTTTTGTGTGGAAGGATAATCTTCTATATTTTTATGAGTTTTGGGTATTTTTACAGTGTGCAGAAGTAAAGTTGCCCAAAGCCATGCCAATGCCCAAATTCAAGCCAGGATGTAAATAAGATTGTTAGAAAAAGTTCGTTGCTTAAATTAATTTAGTATAATTTCAGTTTTTGACGTTTATGTTTTGAACTTGTGCTAATTATGTGCAAGTGTTTTATAAATTCAAAAAAAAAAAAAAAAACTAACGAATGATTTTTTGTAGCATTTGCACTTCATTTTCGAATACGACCATTTTTTTTTTATTTAAACACATATTCGAATAGTTACGAATGAAAAACACCCATGACGTCTGTTTGGGTCCATGCCATGGCGAAAGCTGGGATTCGAGGACGTTTTTTATGGTTAATCAGGACACCGAAAGAAACGTTTCGAAATCGAAAAATTCCCGGGTCATACTCAAAATGCGATGTGATCTAATTTTATGATTTCAATACTGGGAAAAGGTCTTACAGAATCGTTGTTCGAACGGCAATTGATTATTGTTCAAACCAAAACCACCTAGACACTACAAGCCATGAAGTTAAATTTGGCAACCTTGCCGAAGACGGCCGACTTGAGCAATTGAAAATACGTTTTCTGGGCAAACGAAGTGTTTTTCGAAAAAATTTATGGGAACCAGAATTGTAGAGGGAAAAATTAACTTTCGTTTAGTGTATTCGGAATTTTGATTCGACTAATATTTCTCGAGTTACGATCAAAAAACTGATTTGAAGATGGGCCGTCTACCAGATTTTCCCTATTTTCCCGGTCAAAGAAGCGATTTTCGTAAAAATTGATAAGAACAAAAATTGTAGAGCAAAAAATATCCTTTCATCCTAAAATCATTGAAGTTTTGATTCGACGAAAATACCTCGATTCATTAGCAAAAACTGTTTTCTCAGATATGCAAATTTTCATATTTTCCTATTTCGCGGATAAACAAAGCGTTTTTCATGAAAATTGATGAGAACTAAAATTGTAGAGCAGAAAAAATCCTTCAGTTTTAGTGCTTTTAAAATTTTTGATTCGACCAATTTTTTGAGTTATCGTCAAGAAACTATTCATTTTTTCATTTTCGAGTTCAACGACCCTTTTTTTGTGAAAATTGATAAAAACCACAATTGTAGATCAAAAAATTTACTTTTGTTTGGTGTAGTCGGAATTTCGATTTGACGAATATTTCTTGAGTTATCGTCGAAAAACTGATTTTGAAAGTTGACCGTCTACCAAATTTTCCCATTTTCCCGGTCAACGAAGCGATTTTCGTGAAAATTGATACGAACCAAAATTGTAGAGCGAAAAAAATCCTTTCACCCTAAAATTATTGAAATTTCGATTTGACCAAAATACTTTGATTTCTCAGCGTAAAATGTTTTCTTGGATATGCAAATTTTCACATATTCTCATTTTCAGAGCGAACGAAGCATTTTTCGTGAAAATTAATCTGAACCAAAACTGTAGAGCAGAAAATTTCCTTTCGTTTGTGTGTTGTCAGAATTTCGATTCGATGAATATTTCCCGAGTTATCGTCAAAAAACGGATTGGAAAGTCGGCCGTCTACTACTCGAAAATGCGACATTGCCTTTCTACGTTCATGGCTTGTATCTCTAGGTGGTTTTGTTCAAACCCGTTTTTTTAAGCAGGTAATCAGATGTTTTTTATTAATTTTTTTAAAAGGATAAATTGTTGATTTTTTTTTTGAATTCGATGAATAAAATATACCATTTTTTTAAAATTAACCCCTTCAAATCAAGATGATTTCACATAATCACAAAAAATGATAAAAAAAAAAAAAAATAGAAAATAAAAAATAAAAACACGAGACAAATTATTGAAATTATGAAGGATAGGTCATATTCATGTTAATCGCTTATAAAAACGTGCCATTTCATGTTTCGAATTACTTGGATTATTTTTTGTTCGATTTTTTGGCTGTATGCCAATTGAGTCTCGGAAGAAAATTTCTAAACCAGACATAGGTCAATTGAGTCCCAAGCGTTGAAGGGAATTTTCTTCGAGAATTCATGATATGTACGAGTTGAGTCCCGCATAAGAAATTCACATGTACGAGTTGAGTCCCGTGGTTGCAGTAAGTTCATTGATGGATAATGCAGTTTCTAACAAGTCGTTTCATTGATAGGTGAGAGATGAATTAGGTATGACGTTCAAACTATTAACTTTTGTTGATATGGAATGAATGAAAAAATTTTAACATTTTTTTCGCTATATTTTTCTTCAAAAATTTTAGAAATACTTTTACTTCAGAAAAATTGAGATTTTTTTTCCTCAAAAGTTTGAAATCACCTAATTGAAAAAATCATTTCCAAAAATGAGAAATGTCATTCTAAACAGAAAAACATATTTTATTATTTTTTACTCCAAAATATTTGACAATAATCAAGAGTATTTGATGACACAGTCCACCTGAACATGGTATCCCCTGGGTAATGCTGAGAGACTGTGAGTACTTGTATTTTATACGGGACTCAAACTCGTACATGTCTTATTTCGGCATGCTCGCGCTCAGGACTCAATTGACTTGTGTACTCACGTTACCCTAAAAATGTTGCTAAAATGTTGGGACTCAACTCGTACATCTTTTGGATTTTGGGACTCAACTGACCATCTCCCGATTTTTTGGACCTGGAATGACCCAGTTTAGAAAGAAACTGGCAATTGTTATTGAGAGAGATTTGAGAAAAAAAATATTCCTTGAAATATTTTCGTTAAAAGAATATTTTTTCAACAAACTCCATCTTGAACAGTTTTTTTTATTTTTTTATTTTTTTTTCAAAAAAATCATTTTCAAGCATTTTTATTTTAAAATTTCCTCTTTAAAAAATTTCGAATTCAGTATGTATAAATTTTCAAATTTTAATTTAAATTTTCCTGCTAAAGAAATGCTTTCTGAAGAATTACTTATTCATTAAATGTTCATCGATAATTCTTCCAAATGGTTTTTTCTCCGGAAGATTTCTTCAGAATAATTATTTCCATCTAATTCACACACTCCAAATAAATTTAGATTTCTGTTTAAATAAGTTATTGTAAAAAAAAATAATAATAATTAGGTAAGTAAGTATTATTTAATTTTCAGCTGTGTTCTGTTCACGGAAGCTTTCGAAGTTGAAGAGAGAAAGACCCACGAAAACATCATCAAAATGATGGAGAAGAAATTTGAAGAATTCAGAATGTTGGAAAAGAATATCTGAAGAACGTAACCCTCGTAACCGACAGAGGCTCAAAATATTCTAGCTGCACTACAGAAATTGCATTGCGAACGATTCAATTGTAATGTCCATTGATCAAACAGTGTTCTACAGACAGTTTTCAACGAAGCTCACTTGAAAGATAATTGCAATACTGTTCACTTACTTATCAACGTGAGTAAAGAGTTGGTGAAATATAAATACTATGAAGAAGTCAAATTTTCGAAAGCCCATCTCTATTGCCCTGTGTAACGGGCGTATTTCGTAGTTTTTTGTTTGCTCGTACAGGGTGTTCCTGATTGAGAGTAAAGCCTTCCAAACAGTAACTACACAACTTATGTTGAGTCGATGTAAGTATTTTTGCCTAACCTCCGGATGCAGAGACTGAGTTATGTTCATCGAAAATTTTTTATTTTGTTTTAGCGGAGTGTTTCTAACCTTTTATTTCTCAACAACTATAATAGTTAGAAAGTTGGGCTTTGAGGCATCGGATGGCAGATTTTGTCTAGAATTTTTTCATGGTGCGGGTAATTTTTGTAACTGTTGAAGGAAATCCATACTGAGCAAAATATTTGAAAAAAAAATGTAAAAAAAGTGACAATTTTTCTCATTTTTCTGTGATAACTCAAAAATTTGTCCTCTGATCAAGCTATTATTACTCATCAACTTTTCTAGATGAAAACAGGCTGCTCTTTTTATTGGTGCAATCCCTGTCCCTCTATCTCACTCCAATCAAAAGTTACGAGCGAATAATTTGTTGAAAAACGTCTGAAAAATATCATAATTTGGGTATGCTTTAAAATTTTTAAATTTTTTTCTTAAATCATTTTTTCAATGTTTTTCTAAAAAAAATAAGCTGCTCATACGTAAGTAACTATTGATACTTTAAAAAAATATATTTCAAAGAAAAAAATTTGATTTATGATTTTTTTTTAGACGTTTTTCAACAATTATTCGTTCATAACATTCGATTGGAGTGAGATAGAGGGGCGGGGGTTGCACCATTAAAAATAGCATCCTTTTTTCATATAGAAATACTAATAATAACAGCTTGCTCAGAGGACAAATTTTTGAGTTATCACAGAAATGTTGGAAAAATTGTCACCTTTTTTACATGTTTTTTTCAATAGTTTGCTCGGTATTGACTTCTTTGTCCCACCTATAAAAATTACCAGTCCTATGAAAAAATTCTAGACATAATTTGCCATCCGATGCCGCAAAGCGCAACTTTCTAACTATTATAGTTGTTGAGAAGTGCAAAGTTGAAAACACTCCACCAAAACAATTTTTTTTTTCGATGAGCATAACTCAGCTCTGCAGTCCGGAGGTTAGGCAAACATACTTACATCGACTCATCATAGGTTGCATAGTTATTGGTTGGAAGGCTTTACTCTCAATCCGGAACACCATGTATATTCGCGTGCAATTAAATTGTGAAATTCATTCGTTATGTTTCAGGTTTAAAATTTGTTTAATAATTGAATATTTTCAGCAATGTATTTTTTTTTTACAATCTAATTTTTCCTATTTTGATTTTTACTATGGTATTTTCAATAAATATTTTTTTCTTGATCTTTTCAAAAGTTATGTTATTGTTTTTGTATTTAAAAAATCACACATGACATGACACCTGGGGAAACAATGCGACATCAGGCAGTCGACTACGTTGATTTTGAAAAAAATTAACGAATAAAGGAAGTAAAAGCTGTGTGGCATCTAACTTTCATAGGATAATTCGAAACCCATTCCTCCCACTCTTCTGAGAAATTTTTTCGTAAAGTAGTAAGTAGGTTTCTATTTTCTATTGATTTTAAAATCCAAAAGAACAAAAAAAAAAACGCGTAGCAGTCAAGATGCTCCGCGACAGCCAAATTTTTTCCCCCAGTTAGTGTACTACTTTAAAAACTTTTTCATTCATGGTATTTCAGTTTCAATATCAGTTTTAACTTCAAATTCAGTTTAAAAATGTCAGGTTTTTGTCTTCAGTTTTAGTTCCTGTCAGCATTGGAGATTTCATTTTAAGATTGGGGCTCTGCCCCATAACCTCGTTAAGGCTCCGCCCAACCCCCTCGTCACTTTCAGCTCTTCAGATGGCCCCTCGTTGTTTTCAGCTCCCAATTCCATAGGAAGGGGCTTCACCCCAAGTCCTCTCGACACTTTTGACTCTTTAATTCATTTCGATTGGGAAATATACTGTTCAATGTACTAAAAAAACAAGTTGAAATCAGTCGAATGCTAAAAATATCAAGCTGAATTCCACTTTTTGAGTTCTACAAACGAGTGGGGATGACCTAGAAAGCTGAAATTTGCATATGTTGTAGGTAATGTTGGTGTTCTTCGTTGGAGCTAATTTCGAAAAATTTCCTCATCTTGAGGCTCCCTCACAACTCCCCCCCCCCCAAAAGGGGGTAATCTCAAATTTGAGCTTCAAAAGTCAAAAACCCCAAAAGGCACATCTGTGACCTAAATCGACTCCACATAAAAATTTTTGACTCCCTGGGTCATTTGGTTTGGGCTGTAGGCTGATCAACACACCAAAAAAGGGGTTAAAACGTAAAAATTTCTGATTTTTGACCCTATATGGGGGTCAAATGATGCTCAAAAGTCGAAAACCCCAAAAGGCACATCAGTGACCTCTACTGATACTAAATTCCAAATTTTGTCCTTTTAGGTCTTTTGGTTTGGGCTGTAGGCTGTTCAACGCATCAGAAAAGACAGGTTAACACTTGAAAAATATTGATTTTTGACCGTGTATGAAACCTACAAAAGTCGCATCACGGGCATGAACCCAAACTACTATGTAATTTCGGACTCCCTATCCCCACATTATCATTATAATTTAACTTATGAGCCGGATGATAATGAGTCCGCTGATGGCGAGTTCGCTAATGACGATAACGGTGCCGATAATGACAAGTCTTCTGATGAAAAATCCAGTTATGAGGATTCCGGTACCGGTGATGGCGGATCTCGTAATGGAAAATCCGATAATGACGATTCCGGTGCCGGCGATGGCGAGTCGAATACTCGCGAGTCGGATACTCACGAGTCGGAAGCGGAACGAGTCTGAGAACAATGTTCGCGATTTATTTTTTCCGCATCTTTATTTGTTATATTATCATGAGATTTTTTTTTTGTATGAACCTCATTTAGATTAATAAATTTAAAGCATTACTCATTAGGGCAATAATTTTCATCACAAAAATTTAAATAATTACATTTTTCAAAATAATGAAAAATTTATACTCTCTCAAAAAATAGTATACTTTTTCTGTAAATTGAAATGAAAAATAGGTAGAAGGTTGCGGTTTGCGCCATTGTAAAGAGCATTCCTTCTAGTTTTCTTTCATCTAAAAGTTTTTTGAGTTACTTGATTGAGAATCCCCCGTAACTAGTGAAAACTTCCAAAAAAGGTGAAAAAATAATCGTATCTTTTTTCGTTTTTCTCAAGATTACAAATTTTTTTTTCATATTAACCTATCATTATTATTGATGTAACTTATGTAAAAAAATCTGCTCTTTACAATGGCGCAAAGCGGAGCATTCTATCTTGATTACATAAAAAGTTATTATGGATTGAAGTTAATCCCAAAATTTCCAAAGAAAAAAAATCAAACAGAATATTCAAAAAAACTGGGCGGTAATAATTCATTTTTACATTTTAAACGTTTCATATTGAAGAAAGTTTGTTTTTTTCAATGGTGCAACATCGATATTCTATCTTGATTACATGAACAGTTATCAAAATTCAATGGTGGATCCAATATTTTTTTCTGATTAATTTTTTCAAGTTCGGGGATCATTTATTACATTTTTTTCTTATAAGTTGGTAACATTGGGTTGTTTTCCCCCCTCCATAATTATAACTCTCTACCTTCTCCTCTTAGAGTATTAAATATTAATATTCCATGGAAAAAAAAATTAAAATCGGACAGGTACCTATTCATTGATTTTCAAAAATAATGTTGAATCGAAAATAAAACTTCTTAATGTATGTGTACATGCGCTATAATCAACTAAAATGGGCGACCAAAGACGATACACTAACGAAGAATGTACCGAAATAATGTTTTTATATGGTCAAGCTAATTACAATGCCAATGAAGCAGCTCGTCAGTACCGCGAATTGCATCCAAATCGTAGACACCACCCGGCGCCTAATACAATCCTTGCCATGCAACTGCGGTTGAGGGAGCACGGTTGTTTTTACAATCCGTTGCCCCAAGAAAACGCTCTGCGACGAGATGTTAATCTTGAAGAAGAAGTTTTACATTTAACGCTCGAAGACCCAACTATTAGTGTACGCGAAATCGCAAGAATGACAGGATCTCCTATGGCGACTGTTTGGCGGATCATCAACGCCGAAGGACTGTACCCTTGGAGTTTTACGCCCCAAGCAGTGTTAAATCCAGGAGATTCGGCTAGGCGTGTTGAATATTGTGAATGGCTGATAGCACATTAAGGCTACAGAAGCCGTATACTGTATTCAGATGAGAGTCGCTTTGAGCAGGATGGTATCTTTAACCGCCGGAACTTTCATTACTGGGCCGAAGATAATCCGAACGCCGTTCTAGAATTAAGATCACAGACGCGATTCTCCGTGAACGTGTGGGCGGGAATGGTGGGTAATCGACTTCTAGGCCCCCACATTCTTCCAGCTGTTGTAAACGGAGCTCGCTACTTGGAATTCTTACAGAATGATTTACCGAACTACATAGAAGCTAGCGTGCCCCTAGGAATTCGACAAAACGGCATAATTTTTCAACATGACGGGGCCCCGTCCCACTATACTCAAGTCGTGCGTAATCACCTAAACGAAACGTACCCTAACCGTTGGATAGGCCGAGGTGGCCCCATTGCATGGCCGCCAAGATCGCCTGATCTAACGCCGCTTGATTTCCATCTTTGGGGTGAGATGAAACGTCTCGTATACAAGCAAGGAAGACCGGCAAGTCGACAAGATCTCCTTCAACGAATACGCCAGGCTGCTCGCATTATACGAAATGAAAGAATAAGTTTGCTAGCGGCTACTTGCAGCGCTGTGAGACGAGCTAGATTGTGCGTTGAAGTGGAAGGCGGTAGGTTCGAACAGCTTTTATAAGCAATAAATGATTCATTATACTTTTTTTCGATCTTACTGTCTGTTTTTTGAGTATGTATTCTGTTAGTAATGGGTATTTCTCAATCAACCAACATAAAACATTTAAGAATGAAAAAAAAATTAAAATAAAAGTTCTTTCGAACAGCGCAAGTCGCAACTCCGTATCCATTTTCATTAAAATTTTATAATAAATCAAAATTATGAGAACAAGTTTGATTTTTTTTTGTTGGAAATTTTGGGATTAACTTCAAACCTTAATAACTTTTTATGTAATCAAGATAGAATGCTCCGCTTTGCGCCATTGTAAAGAGCAGATTTTTTTACGTAAGTTACATCAATAATAATGATAGGTTAATATGAAAAAAAATTTCGTATCTTGAGAAAAACGAAAAAAGATACGATTATTTTTTCACCTTTTTTGGAAGTTTTCACTAGTTACGGGGGATTCTCAATCAAGTAACTCAAAAAAATTTTAAATGAAACAAAACTAGAAGGAATGCTCTTTACAATGGCGCAAACCGCAACCTTCTACCTATCACGGTTCAAATTTTATAATAAATCAAATGTTGAAAACATGTTTGATTTTTTTTTGGTTTTGAAATTTTGGGATTAACTTCAAAAGTTGATAACTTTTTATGTAATCAAGATAGCCCGTGTAGCAACGTCGATGCTAATTTCGATATAAATGTCGACACATCGAAAAGTGACCGATTTCGATGTGTCGACATTTATATCGACATCCACATCGACATTTGCAATGGTGAGATTTTGAAAAATATGCTAAGTTCAAATATTCAATATAAGTATATATTAAAATTACACCAAAAATAGTGTTCAAGCCAACATTTCGACATTTTTTGTCAAATATGCGGCATTGAGGCCACCTTTGTAGCTGGACACATGCGAGTGTCCAACTAACATAGAGATGATTCTTAGACCTTATGTACTAATTCACAACACACTTTATCTGCGAGTATCACAATCACCCTCAAGACGTCGACAGTCAAGTCGATGCATTATTCGACCCTCGACAATTAGATCGACATTAACTCGACTTAAAATTCCTCCGGTCAACACTGTCGACAGTTAAGTCGATGCATTATTCGACCCTCGACAATCACATCGACACTATCTCGACTTAAAATTCCTCTGGTCGACACTGTCGACAGTGAAGTCGATGCATTATTCGACCATCGACAATTATGTCGACAATAACTCGACAAGTCGTTGTATTATTCAAAACTTTGAAAAATAAGAAAATTTTGTGATTCTTTCAAAAATTATTTATTCCTGAGCTTAAAATGTTCTTATTAATTGTTTTTAGTTCTTTTTAGATATAAAATTTGTAAATTTAATTGGCAGAAATTGTCGACATAAATGTCGATGCGTTTATCGAGTATCGATTTTTACATCGACTTGTCTATGTAGAAAAACAACGTTTTCTAAATTATAGGAAAATACTGAGAAAAAGTCAAAAATTTTGATTGAACAGTTATGTTTAACATAGAACATTACTTTAAATCTCAAATATCATTTTTAATTCATCGTTAACCGAGAAAAAAATGTGTCTGAATTTTGTCGACATAAATGTCGATGTCGACAATTGCTACACGGGAGAGTGCTCCGCTTTGCGCCATTGTAAAGAGCATATTTTTTTACATAAGGTACATTAATAATAATGATAGGTTCATGTGAAATTTTTTTTAGTAATCTTGAAAAAAACGAGGAAAAAAACGAGTTTTTTTAAACGTTTTTTTGAATATTTTACTAGTTACTGGGAGTTCCCAATCAAGTAACTTCAAAAACTTTTAGATAAAAAAAAACTAGAATGAATGCTCTTTCCAATGGCGCAAACCGCAACCTTCTATCTATCACGGTTCAAATTTTATAATAAATCAAAAGTTGAGAACAAAATTTGGAAAAAAAAATTTCAAGTGACAATATCTCTGCCCCTGCAATTCGGAGGATAGGCAAACCTACCTACTTGTACCCGGGATGAGTTGCCTACTTACCCACTTGAAGGAACTCAGTCACCTATGAAACACCCATATATATAAATATGTGACTTTTGCAGATCGTCGTCTTTTTGTCCCAAACGTCGAGAAATATGGTCAACACTTTTCTCCCCCCCCCCCTCCTTCTAAATTAGGGTCGGACACAATAGCCATTATTTTTCAATTAAAAAATTTGGCTAAAAATATGACAAAAAATGAAAATCATGACCAATTTTGACTTCTGCAATTTTACCATGCAATACAATTTTTAAAAACATCAAAAGAATTTCCATTCTAATTAAATTCTGTGCACTTTTACTCATTGACGGTATTTTCAAATATGCATTACTCATACTTTATCCAAGCTGCAAAAAAAAACGTTCCAAAACCAACACATATTCCCTACGTAAGTCGTAGGTACATACACCGAGTAAGTTTAGTAAAACTACGTTGCGAATCACATTTACATAAATTACGAACGAGAAACAAACGGAGGTAGGTAGCAGAGGGGATCTCGACACGTCGTCGGTAAGGCGATATTTTTCCTGGCATTGTCGCGAGTCGTGTATTCCTCCACTTCTGCATCTTTTTCCACTCCTCATATCAGTAAGAGAGAGCCATTGCACCCTGCACCCAGCATTTTCGCAGCTTTTGGGATTTTATTCTCGCCTTTCGCGTCACCAGCGAATACGTAGACGTAGCATAGAGCATATGGTGAGGGGGTGTTAATGGTTATATGTTCATCAAGAATGTAGATGCAATCTAGAACAGATGTCGGGTACCCTAACACATACGTACGCGGCTTGGCGAATTTCTCTATCTTTTTCCAACATACGCGACTTGGCGGGTATGTTGGTTTTTCCGCGTTCGTGAAGAGGCTGAGGTGCGGGGGCGGGGGTATGCTATAAATTCGAACGCACATTAAACGTGCCCTATCTGTGTATCTTTTAAACGAATATAGTACGAATACTACGTATACGGTTTATTACACTTTTTTTTACACATCACATCTGAATACGTTTTATGAGGTTTTCAATGGAATAAAAAAATGTTACGCAATACGAGGAAAGAATGACGATTGAAAGGAAATCAACAACGATGGCGCAGCTTCAATGCGAAATATCAACTTTAGAATTTAAAATCAGTGAACTGGTTGAAAATTCAATTACTTTTTTCAATATTAAATCTCAACAATACCTATTTACATACAAATACGTTAGAAAATTGCATTATTTTCAATTTTTTTTACTTGTAGAATTTTTTGTTTCATAAAATTTTTCAAAAACTAGGCCCTTTTTTCCAGGATCCACCCCTCCATAAAGTTTTCACATTTCTGTACCTAAAGCTCAAATTGAAAAATTTTTCAAACAAAAATTGTAGATTGAGGTCCTTGAAATAATTTTGGTTAGGACAAAAATTATTTCGATTGGACCCCTCTCTCCCCTCCAATTTTGCATAAAACGTATAAGAATCAGAGGATCATTTTCATACGTTTTTATGCAAAATTGGAGGCGAGAGAGGGGTCCAATCGAAATTTTTGTCATAATCAAAATTATTCCAAGGGCCTCCATCTACAACTTTTGTTCGAAATTTTTTTCAATTGGAGCTTTACGTCGTCAAAGGAATGAACCAATATCTTGTCAAATGGAAGGCGAATAAGTGGCGCAAGTACATACTATAATAAAAAATAGGTAGAGAACACGCTGATTTATTCCAAGAGTTGGACGAACTGAGCAATAAGATCGCCGTCGATTTTATTCGTAAATAGTCACAGAATCGACCATGGAAACTAACAAGCAGGTACAGAGAGAGAAAAAAATGATAGGGGAAGAAGGTGGACACTCACTAAAGGCAAAACATAGAAAATGAAATACTCGTTTCCTGTTTTAACTAATTGTTTGGTCGAACTGTAATCTCGACCATTTACAGAAACTATTTTTTACCTCCTGGTTGTGCCCCAAGCTCAAGTTACATAGAGACGACTGCTAGCTGCACATTGTTGGATTTAAAAGTAATTTTCGTACTGTACTATGCAAAATTGGAGGAGAAGGAGGGGTTCAATCGAAATTTTTGTAATGTATACACAGAGGTATGAATAATTTTGATTTAAACCAAACGAAACATTCGCATGGGCCTTTCTCATCCACCTGTGCACAATTCACATACCATCGCGATACCTAACTGTCAGAGCTGGAGAGTTTACGTTAATAGAAGGTAAGTTTTGTTTAGTCAATGTTCACGAAGAAATTGGGCAAGACTTCGACACTGAGGTAACTAAATAATAATGGTATTCATGAATTATCGCAAGCAGAACCAGTGATGGTGGAATGGGGTGCAAAAAGTAAATATTTGGGAGGTTTTTTCCCGATAAGTTTGAGAGTTTTTCTTTCTTTCAAAAGAATTATAAATTCTTTTTTTATCAAAACAAAAAAATTATACCCAACTAAATTATGTTTTCTTCCGAAAAAATTATAAATTTTTTTTCTTCAAAAAATTAATTTTTAATTGAGACCAATAATTTTGTAGGGTTTCTCAAGTAATTATTTTTAGAAAAATTTCAGAAATTTGTTGAAATCAGAATTTTTTGAGTGGAAAAATTTTATTTAATCAATTTTTGTCCAATTCCAACAAATTTGGCAATTTTTTTTTCATTTCCAGCAAAAATGACAATTATTATGTCTTTTTCAACCCTACAACTGAAGGGTTTTTCGAGTGATTATTTCTAGAAAAATTTCAGAAATTTGTTGAAATCGGAACTATTCGAGTTGAAAAATTTTTTCAATCAATTTTGGTCAAATTCTAGTCAATTTTTCGATTTTTTTTCGATTCTTTTCAATTTTTTGTCTTTTTCAAACAAGAAAAATTTCAGGAATTTGTTAAAATCAGAATTTTTTGAGTGGAAAAATTTTACTTAATCAATTTTTGTTCAATTTCAACAGATTTGACAAGAAATTTTTTCATTTCCATCAAAATTGACAATTTTTTTGTCTTTTTCAACCCTACAACTGCAGGGTTTCTCGAGTGACTATTTCTAGAAAAATTTCAGGAATTTGTTGAGATCAGAATTTTTTGAGTGGAAAAATTTTACATAATCAATTTTTGTACAATTCCAACAGATTTGACTATTTTTTTTCATTTCCATCAAAATAGACAATTTTTTTTCATTTCTAGCAAAATTGGCCCTTTTTTTGTCTTTTTCAACCCTACAACTGTAGGGTTTTTCGAGTGATTATTTCTAGAAAAATTTCAGGAATTTGTTGAAATCAGAAATATTTGAGTGGAAAACTTATTTCAATCAATTTTGGTCCAATTCGAGTCAGTTTTTCAAATTTTTTTCGATTCTGAGAGTTTTTTCAATTTTTTGTCTTTTTCAACCCTACTTGATATTCTTTTCATGAAAAAAAAAAGATTTCTTTCTAAAAAAAAAAAAAAAAAAACTTATCTAAATAAAATTCAAAAAGATTTTCACTTCAAAAAATTTAAGATATTTTTCTGAAAAATTGATAAGACTTCATTTAGGTATATTTTAAAAATGAAGGGGTTTTTTCGGTTAGGAAATAAAAGAAATTTTTCACTCCAAAAGAATGAGGCCGGAATCCCCCCCCCCAAAGTGAAAGCGAAATTTTTTTCAAAAAAATTAAGACAACAACTCTAGAATTTTTTCTACAAATGAATTTTTTTCTCCAGTTCATAGGTAACCAAATTCATGTAGTCAATTAATCAACGTAACTTTAAACTATCCCATCACCAAATACGAATATTAGAATAAAAGTTACCTTGATACTCGCGACGTAAGTCTTAATACCTTGATGGTCGAAGGTCTCCATTTGAAGCTTCTGAGGTGATTCAATTCAACGAAGACAATGAAACCGCGAAACCCATTTTTACAATAAAAAAAAAAATCACGAATCGATTCCAAACGTTCGACACGATAAAAAAAAACTATTCAAACCGCAAACTTTTTACCACGCACGAGCTAATCGAAGGTAACCTTTTCGGTGTGCCAGTCAAAACGATACAAAAAATGTTCAAAATCGTATCGACGATTTGCTAGGTAATCGTGAAATGAAATATTTCTGTCTAAATTAAAATAGCCCATTGTATAGGTGGTTGAATTACGAACGATGTAACACACGAACATACTCGTTTACTTTATCTTATCTCTCCGTCAGCGAGACTACGAAAGCACTTCGACAAAGTTTTACGAGAACGGTTTTTCTCCAAGAAAGAATCATAACTCCAAAGACGAAAAAAATCTCTCCTGCAAAAACTAGACGCATAACTTTACAATTTTTGAAATTTTTCAATGATCACAAAGATCAAATAATCGTTATTTCTGAGTCAAGATCACCGTTCGTTGTGTTTGTCTCTGTACCTAAAAAATCATCAAAATGTACATAACATACGTAGCGTAGGTTGATAATGCTAGTACATAGCTGTGTTTTAAAATGTATGTATGTACTTTGCTTCAATTTCTGATTTATTGACATTGCAAGACAAAAATTATTTTTTTCAGCAATTTTTCGTATTTCAAAATGCCAATTTTTTCTATTCATTTTCCATTTCAATTTTAATAATTTTCAATTTTTATTTCAATCGTCTTACGTTCACGTTTGATTTTTAAATTATTTCCAAATTGTAAACAATGCCCATCAGGCTTCAGAATAATATTATGTAGACTTGGACTAGTACAGGGAGTCCAATTACCCCTCATTACATTTATTTGTGAATTGGTAGTACTGCTAAGTCGGAACAACTATGTCAATGTTACCAAATTTATATAAAAAAAATATTTTCTTACCGTATAAATGATTAAAATTCGAAAAATAACATCTTTTCGTATTATTTTGATGCGACGAAAAATGAAAAAAATTCTCAACAAAAAATATAGAAAAAATTATTCGTTAACACTTTAATTTTTGCCCTCAAACTTGAATTTTAATCATTTCAAAACAATGACAGATAATGAAATTCGATAACAGAAACTTTTCAATTGTTTGCAAAGAATTTTCGAAAACTATTAAAAAAAAATTTGCATTCCATGCCGAAAGGTTTTGTTTTTTTTTAATTTGAAGAAGCAAGTCATTTTAAAGTTTGTCATCATTACCAAAGACTAGAAAAAATTATTTTCTAAATAAATTTTGGCGGTAAATTTCAATTTCCTTTTCAAAGTTTTTTTTTTTTTTTTTGAATTTTTTCATCTTAAAAATTTACTTTGCATTGCATTTATCTTGATTTTTAATGTCATCAAATAATTTATTTTTTGAAAAATGTAAAGGATTTTTTTAGAAAATAGCACTCGCATTTAAAAAAATTTCATCACTATTCAAATATATCTACTTGCGAAAAGGTTGAAACCCCTTTTAATTAAGTGGAAAAATGTCATTATTCTCTGTGTATTACGTAGGTACATATTTTCGAAATAAATGGGGGTAAATTTTAATTTCCTTTTCAAAGTTTTTATTTGATTTTTTCTGTTGAATTTTTCCTTTAAAAAATTCATTTTCCATTGAATTCATCTCAATTTTTAATTTTATTCATTAATTAATTTTTTGACAAATGAAAAGAATTTTTTTAGAAAATAGCAGCCGTATTTTAAAAAAATTTCACCACTGTTAAAATATCCTTCCGAAATGATTGAAACGCCCTTTTTAATTATTTGGAATCTCTGACACACAAAAAAAAAACACAAAAAAAAAACGTTCCGAACAAAAAGAAAATACGTGATCACTTTTGAATGGTGCTGTGTACTTTTCAAAATATTGAAATATTTTCACGTTTTCGTTTCTCAACATTATGAGGACAAAATCTGATAAAAACGTCAACATCCCTCCCCCCCTAATTTGTACTCAATCAATCTCAAAGTAATCTTGGTATATTTTTTGCATATTTGTGATTGAAGGTAGGGATTTCCTATGGAAAAGAATCAGTGAGCAATATTTACAGAAAGTGAAATCTCCTTTCGAAAAATTCTCACGACGAAAGAAATTCTTCGAGTAAAAAATCATTTCAACCATAAGGAAAAAATGACCATGAAATTTAAAAAAAATATACTGTGATGTTTAATCGTTATGAACTATTTTGCAGACTCCAGTACGTGAATCTGCGGAAAAATTCGAATTTATTCAACTGGTAAGAGGATTATTTAAAAAAAGAGTCGAATTCTATAATTATAGGGTATGTAAAAAAAATAAAATAAGCCTCCGGACCAGATTCGATCCCACCTAAGTCTTTAATAAAGTCAAAACTAAGTTAATAATTCAACTACTGAATGAAAAACTTTCCTGTATTAATTATTACGTAAATAACATCAGGGCAACGACATGTTCTGAATTTTTGAATAATTACACATTTTTTAATCTTCAAGTTAATTGCAATTTTCATTTTTTTCCCATTTCCAATTTCTAAAATTTTTGAAAAATTTGACATTTAAATTTTTTTCATTGTCAATTTCTAAAAATTTGCAAAAATTTCAAATAAAATTTTTTTTTTTCAAAAATAGGTACCAATTCGATGGGTTTATTTCCGATGAAAGTTCAGATTTTAAAAAAATGCAAAAATCATGCCAATCGTCTTATTTTGACCCAAAACGTCGAGAAAAATACCCTCTCACCTCCAACTTCCATTATCCGGTCAAATTTAATAGCTGACTTTTCTATTTAGAAAAAATCAGCCAAAATAAAATTAGAAGCAGATATTTCAATCGAAATAAAATTAGAAAAAATTCCGATCGATATAATCATCAGTCAAGTTCGTATTTGAGTAACATTATAAGCAAAATTTTATAAAAATTAATAACTCGAATACCAATAAACTAAACCCCGAAGTTGATTTGACTGAAATGAAATAATAAAATTCTTGCAATTCCTCCAATAAAGGCCCACCAGTCACTAATTCATTTCGTAATGTGAAATATATCAAGGCCCAAGGCTAAGGTAAATTTTCAACGAAAATTCCCAAATATCCATGCACGAGATTCGAATACCTACACCTTGTGTATCTACCTATACTTGAACCATCATTCTAGAAAAACATTTCACCCCCGAGCAGCACACTCGACAAATTATCGAAATAAAAAATCGACAGAATATCGAATTCGATAAAGTGTCGCATTATTTCCGCATAAATCGTGAAATTATCTTTCGATGTATAGATAGATTATCGACGAATTATAGTTAATAAAAATTTCGAGATTATAGTAAGATATTTTATCGATAATCTATCTATAATATCGAAAGATAATTTCACGATTTAGGCGGAACTTTCGCGACACTTTATCGAATTCGATATTCTGTCGATTTTTTATCGATTTTTTATTCCGATTTTTTGTCTTTTACTAGCTTTTTTCATAATTAAAAATCATTAATTAGCATAATTAATATATTAAACTTTGCCTAAACACATTGTTCATGTTACGGTAAGAGGATCATTTCAGAAAAAGTCAAAAAAAAATTATAAAAAATCTGCCACCCGTGGGGCTTGAACCATCTACCTCCTGCATGGTAATCCTCTTCCTTAACCACTATGCCATACCTTATCGTTGAGGAATTAGCAATAAAACGCTTATAATAGGCAGTTTAGTACTTCCAGACGTGTTGGACTTAGAAAAATTTTCACCAATTTGGAAATAATTTTAAATATCGTCACAAAATCGTTGAAAAATCGTTCGACAAATTTCAGATTATTTGTCGATAATGTAGTTTCAAATATCGCCACAAAATCGTATTCGAGGAATTTCATATTACGTGTCGATAATATAGTTTCAAATATCGTCATAAAATCGTTTAAAAATCGAATTTGAGAAATTTCAGATTACGTGTAGATAATAAAGTTTTAAATATCTTCACAAAATCGTTAAAAAATCGAATTCGAGAAATTTCAGATTATTTGTCGATAATATAGTTTCAAATATCTTCACGCAATCGTTAGAAAATCGAATTCGAGAAATTGCATATTATGTGTCGATAATATAGTTTCAAATATCTTTACAAAATCGGTAAAAAATCGGATTCGATAAATTTAATATAATCTGTCGATAATATAGTTTCAAATGTCGTCAAAAAATCGGTAAAATATCGAAGTCGAGAAATTTCATATAATCTTTCGATAATATAGTTTTAAATATCTTTACAAAATCGTTAAAAAATCGAATTCGATAAATTTAATATTCTTTGTCGATAATGTAGTTTCAAATATCTGCACAAAATCGGTGGAAAATCGGAATCGATAAATTTAATATTCTTTGTCGATAGTATCGTTGACGAATATCGTCATAAAATCTTAATAATATCGAATTCGATAGTTTTTAGATTTTTTGCCTATGAAGTTGTACCGATAAATCTTTATAATATCGTGAGAACATCTATAGATTTTCAAACGATTTTTTATCGATACGTTACATCTTCCGATATTATCGATCGAGTGTGCCGCTCGGGCCTCAAAGAGGGTATCTTTTTTACATACGAGCGATAGGTACCCCCTTCTTCCTCATACACGAACACGTCATCGGCGCCATTTCAGCCTATTCCGAATGCTCAGACTTTTAATTTTTAATTTCGTCTACAAATTAAGTCATAATTTCTAAACTCGGCCGAAAAGCAACAGAATGGAACAGTAGAGCTCGAAATGAAAATGAAAAATACGCATCGAGGCGCCTCATTCGCCTTCGCCGTCTATCAAATTTACAATATCGAAAAATCTAAACGCCTCGTTAATTTTATACGAGTATACCATCTCTCTTTCGAGCATTCCACCGGAGTCATCAAAGGGGCGATGGGGCATGGGGGGAGGAAGAAAGCGCAACATTGAACGTATAAACGAGAAGTTCGCGTTTTATTCCTCGATAAAGCATAATACTCGTATAAAGGGAAAGGCAAGAAAAAAGGCAAGATGGAAAAAAAGAAGCAGCATTAACAGGAAAACAACGTAATGAAGTTATTTGTATAGGTATTACACTTTAAATCTGCTGTGCTTATTCAAAACTAAGCATTTCTATAGTCGAATTCGCCCTTTTTTTGTTCACTTTTTAATAAGCTGCTAAATGTAATTAAACGGGCGAAATTAATTTTCAAAAGGAGCGAAAAAAGTGGTCCAAAAAACACGAGTACGAAGAAAGAAAATCTTTCTATGGACGGCCATTTTTAACATACATTTTTTTTCAACAGTCTGCAGTATATTTTTTATTTTTTCCAATTTACAAATTTTTTCCCCAATACTCGAATGTAGGTATTAAATTTTTAGTTGAAATTATTTCCAATCATCGATTGTTTCTTTCTTTTTTTTATTCTCCAAAACTTTAATAGCAATTCTTTTCGTCAATTTGCAAACACTAAAATAAAACCTTGTTCTCGCTTCGTCACTGCGAAAAGCTTCAACACGCTTCAGACACGTTTCATCTTTCCATAATAAACAACAAGAAAACACCATACTCGGGCTCGTTCTCTATAAACATCCATCTTGTTCGCTTGTTACGAAAATTATAGCAATTTGCAACGTTCCCCGCTCCTTTCACCCCTCGACGTATTATAATTTCACCCTCGGTCGGTTGGCGAAACGATGTTCGGCGAAGCCTTATAACTTGTCAATTGATGATTCATATTGTGGCTTATAATTTACGCCTGTTTCACAAAACCACTGCCACTTGCCACGCCACGTCGTGGATGGCGAAATATTACATTCTCATTAATTAGATTACACACCCTAACCTGATTTAGCCTCTAATTAGACGCGATTAAGGGATGAAAAGATGCTATCTTGGAATCAAATTCGTGTCGACGATTGTAGTTTCGATGATATCGATTTTATTAAATTACCGCAGAAAAAACGTGGAGAAAGGTCGACACCAAGGAATAATTATATTAAAGGTTTTTACGCCCATTCAGGTAAAACAGTAATTTGTTCTTACGTACGTATAGCATGCATCGGAGCGAAATTTGAAAAAATAAAAGTAACTTTAGTAACCTGAAATTTCAAAAAAAGTAACCAAAAATTTTCCATTTCCACTTGAATATAATGACTCATAACCCCCTCCCCTCCCCTTTTCTCATATTTTCGCTAAATTTGACGTTTCACAACTCTTGAAATTAATGGTAAAAATTTTGAAAAAATCAAAATTTACAATTCAAAAATAATAATTCATGCATTTTTTCTTTTTCTATAATTATGACGAATTTTAATAGAATAGTTGGCTTAATAGGTGCTCAATTTTTATATCATAGGAAATTTCAATTCTTGAGAAGCTCACAATAAATAATTTTTGAGTTCCTATCAAATCTTAATTTTTTTTGAACTCAATATTGAAAATTCAAAAAAAAATTATTTTTTTTCTTGAACATACTTGATATCAACTTTTTTAAGTTTTTGAACTCTTATTTGTTTTGAAATAGTTTTCAGTTTTCAAATAATTGTTGATTTCAAAAAACGTGAATTTTAGAAAAATTTTAAGTTACAAACAATACTGTCCTTTTTTTAATTTAAAATTTTTTTTTTTTCGATTTTTTTTATTTTTCAAACAATTTTTAATTTCTATAAATTTAAATTTATTAACAATTTGTAATTTCTAAAAAGTTCTGGATTTCAAAAAATTAAACTTAAAATTCTCAATTTTTTGATTTTTAAACAATTTATATTTAATTTTTTAAAAATAGCCATTCCTAAAATTCATGTTCATTCAAATAAAAAATTTCCAATTTATAAAAATTGTAATGCCTAAGAATTTAAAGTCTAAAAAAATCAATTTTTTGATTGTCTTATTGCAAAATGAGTAGATACAAAAAAATTTTAATTTTTGAAAAGTCTTCATTCTCCACAAAAAAACAATTTTTCAACATGTGAAATTCACAACTTTTCAAAATTTTTAAAAGGAAAGTTTTGCTCATTTGAAAAATATCAAAATTTTTGAAGCATTTTAAGTTCACGAGTTGAAACGATTTTATGTTTCATTTTTGAGGAGTTCTCTATTTTTCAAACATAATTTTCAAATACTTCGAACACATTTTTTTTCAATTGAAACAATTACTAGGTATTCTCATTTAAAAAAAAAGTTTTTAATGAGGAGAAATCGGTTTTATTCTTCGACGGCATGTACTTTTTTTGAAAAGAAATTTTGAGAAAAAATCGTTTATTTGTCGAAAAAAGAATTTCTCAATTTTCAAAAAAATACGGCTTATCTACTTACATTTTTTTTTTCAAGAAATGTGGCTCATTTTTAGACAAGAATAAATCTTAATTCTTCAAGAAAAAAAAATCACAATTTTTCATACTGACTTGAAAAATGCCTATAAAAGAACTTTCAATTTTTTTAGGAGCAAACATTTTTCTACCTTGAATTTCAATACATAAGTACAAATAAATATTCCTGAAGTTCGAGCAGAAAAAATCTCAATTTTAAAAGAAGATTCAATAAATTGTTCAATTAAGGTCAGTTGGGGTAGCTGGGCCACCAAATTTTTTTTTTTATTAAGGAAGATTCAAGATGTGTAATTCACTTATCCCCACTCAAATCTGAGTTTTGGGGTAACTGGGCCACAGTTGTTGGGGGTAACTGGGCCATGTCATGTTACTCAAATTACTGAGGCCTCCTCAAGGGGAGCTAGGAACCGAATGATAATTGTTATGGTGGGCTTACGATGTCAGTGTTACCATGCAACCAACCATTTACGTCAAGACGATTTTGGAGGGGATTAGGAAGAGAATGGCCCAGATACCCCGGTGGCCCAGTTACCACAACTGACCTTACTTAATTCATTTTTAAATAAAATATTTCAAATTTTTTGGAAGCAAAATCTCTGAAAAAAACTTTCAAAACGTTTTTAAAGAAATTTTAAATTTTAATGGCAGCTGTTCGTCAGATTTTTGACGAAATAGTAACCAAAATGAGTCCAAAAGTAACCATAGTAACCAAAATGAGCCCAAAAGTAACTAAAGTAACCTTGCCTTTAAAAAAGTAACCAAGTTACTAAAAAGTAACCGTGTTCCGATGCATGGTATAGTCACATTGTACTCTGCAGCAGAAAAGTAAGGACAATCCAAATTTTCAAAATTCAAATCAAACACTCTGATAAAATTTCAATTATAGATTCATTTAAAATTACTGAAATCAACGAATAAATTCTCCTCATCCCCCCGCCCCATTTTCAAGGCTCGGAAATGATTTCACTCCGAATTTAATGAAATGTACATAATCACGAGGATCTGACACGTACTTTAAAAATTATTTACCTAATACAAGAAAATCGGAAATCTTTTGTGGGGGGAGGGAGGGGGTAATCCGCCCCATTTCATCCGAGGCCGAACCACCCCAGATTGAAGCATTACTTTTTAGTATCTTACTACATATATAAACATTTCAAGACTCCTGAATTTTTTTCTGCCCCCTGCCGTCAATACTTACACTGCAAATCCCAAAATTTCGATATTGAAAGAAAACTTAATTCTCTAAAAGAATGTATGAGAAATATTCTATCATATGTACCATAGTTGGGCAGATCCATTAATAAAAGGATTTAGATCCAGATCTTTTGTTAAGATGGATCTGCAAAAGATCCAGATCTGATGTCTTCCAAAATTTTTGGATCTTTGGATCTTTAGATCCAATTTCCAAATTTTAGGATCCAGATCAAGCCGGACAGTCAGAAGTTCTTAGGGTTTTTTGGCTTCCTTTACGGTTCATTTTTCATTCAGTTCACAGATTAAATATTGAAAACTTGAAAACACATGAAAAATAATTAATTCACTGAGAAAAAATGTGATGAATAGTATAAATTTTTTTCTGGATCTGGATCTATATTTTTCGAAAATTTAAGGATCTAAAAATCCAGATCAGATCAAAAATTTTGGATCTTTGGATCTTTAGATCCAATTTTCAAATTTTAGGATCCGGATCTGCTCAACTCAAGGGACCTAAGGGTAAAAAGTGAAATTGTTCAGGAGAGCAGTTTAAAGTTTACCATTTATTTTCGACGTTTTTTTTTTTTGTAATTCTGTAACCACGTAACAAACAAAACTTAAATTTTTTTTGGAATTTTTTTTTGAAATTGGGGTAAAATAAAATTTATCGAGAATTTATATGAAACCAGTCCGAGGTTCCTGAAGTCATTTTTGACAAAGATACAGCCGCTTGAAGCGAATAAAAAATATCAATATTTTCCAAAATTTTGGAAAAAAATTTCTTCCCCACTCACTTCAAGCGGCTGTATCTTTGTCAAAAATGACTTCAGGTACCTCGGGCTGGTTTCATATAAATTCTCGATAAATTTTACCCCAATTTCAAAAAAAAAAAAAAATTCGCGGTCGTGACCCTTAGGTCCCTTTCCTTATGCGCCGTCACACATAGAAATGCGACGAGACAACTTACTACAGAATTTCAGAGTACTTCGGATATGGCCTTATTGCGATGTAGGTATTGATAATCCGCACAAAAAACACATTTTTAATACCCATTTTTTTCTGAGAAATTTTGATTCAAAAATAAAATGATAAGTAAGTAAGTATTTGGTTTTTAAAAATGCGTATTTTATTTAATTTATATTTTTTTTTAAGTCTTGAAAAATTTATTATGGAAAATTTTCTTCAACAATTTTTCAAATTCTTCAATTCAACAAAAAAAAAAAAAAAATGCTAAAAATTTTTTAAAAATTTCATGTCACCAAAAAAATTTTTTTTTCACGAAAATGCAAAAAAAATAAAAAATAGAGAGTGAGTACCTAAAACTGAGAAAAAACATGGTGTCTAACTTTATTTTTTTTTTGAAAATTCATGACTTTTTCATGAACAATATTTCAACATTTTCAGGGGCCCCCTTCCAGCATGAGTGGAACTTGGAATGAATATTTGGGGGGCAAAAAATCCTTATTTTTCCCCAGTGGCGTAGCTGAGATGAAATCATTGAGGGGTTCAACTTTCCGGGGTGGTCATTTCGAAATAAAAATTTTCATTTTTTTTTCGAAAACAAAGAGAGCTGTATTTTGGCGCCCCTAAGCAGAGATAAGATTGCACCCCCAAACAGTGACGAACTGAAAGAATATTTCAGCGGAAAAGGGCAGAATTACTGAAAATACCAAATCACGTACTGAAAATTTAAAACTTTACCAAATGAGATAAAAAAATTGAAAAAAAAATCAATTTTGAGTAAGAAAAAACGCGTTTTCTGCATAAATTTGAATTATTAAAGGTTGGATTTTTGCAGATATTTACAAAAATAATCAATTTACTTTGCCCATAGGGGGTTCTGACCCGGAACCCCCTTAAATACGCCTCTGCTTTTTCCTATATTTTGTGATGAATAGTTATTTTTTTAAATATTGAAGGAGGGGTTGAATGCCCCTGGGACCCCTAAGTTATGTCTATGCCCTCCGAGACCACTTTCTTTGTAATCAAAAAAATCTACAATTAAAAAAAAACTTTAATGGATGCATAAATACTTCTGCTATTCAAAGAAAAAAATGATACGAACAAAATGTTCGAAAGTATTTGGTACAAAATATAAAAATAAAGAGAAGCGATGCTTTTCGGGAAAGGGGAGTGTAAAAATCACTGAAAATGTAAATTTGAACTGCTGAAAGTTTCCAACTCTGTTATCAAATAGAAAGCAAAATATTGCTCGAGCGTAGCGAGAGCGAAATTTTTTTAAAGAAATATTCAATAATTATAAAAGGAAAAAATGGCAAATTTTGCCTAATAAATAAAAAATTCATGACTTTTCATGACCTAGTGATTTTTTTGAAAAATTCATGACTTTTTCATGACTTTCATGACCCATTTTCAAATTTCATGACTTTTCATGATTTTCATGACCGTTAGACACCTTGAAAAATTTAATTCCCAAACAACAGGTATGAGAAATATCTTATCAAAAACATAGAAATTTAAAAAAAGGATAAATTATTGCGACGATTTAAAAATCCAATTATTGAATGACTGAAAATTGTTTTTCAAGTTTTGAACAAAAAATAGAGTTATATGATAAGGTAGCCCACTTTGGGGTTTTTAGAAAAACAAAAAAATGACGTCGAAAACCCCTAGAAATATCTGACAAATTTTTGAAAAAGATGCAAGGTCCCAATTGAAAAATGTTTCGAAAAAAACTTGTGTATTTTGACTTTGGGAAAAATTTTGGTTATTGGTAGACTATTTTACAATTAATTGAGAACGTGGAATTTACTAGAATCAGTGGAAACTACATAGTTTACTATCGGTATTAGTAAGTAAGTCATTATGGAATATGCCTAATGAGAAGATCGGGCTGCCGTTCAAAAAAAAAAAAATCATCTCATACAAATAATTATGTACCAAAAATCATACATAATTTACTTACTTTATTGTATGTACCTATGTATAATAACGCAAAATTATAATTCGTAAGTACGTGTAATGCAAAATTTGTGAGTATCAAAATTGTTCTGGAGACTTTGATTCACAACTTTTGTTTGAAAATTTTTCAAATTGAGGGCTGAGGTACAGTGATAAGGAGATTTTTGGAAAGAGAGGTGAGCCCAATTTTCCAAAAAATCTCTCTATATCTGTACCTAAGGTCCCAATTGAAAAATTTTTCAAACAAAAGTTGTATATGAAAGTCTCCAAAACAATTTTGGTCATTACAAAAATTTTGATTGGATTACTCATTCCTCTAAAATTTTGCATTATACGTACGTGATTTCATGTGATTTATTTTACATACATGTTTCGTTCATCAAGTTTTTTTTTTCTCTCTAAATGAATTCTTGCGTATTATTTATACAAGTAATTCCTATTTTATAATTAATATTTTATGAATAATAACTCTTATTGACCTTAATGGAAAATAACACAGAGATGGAATTTAGAGACGATGAAGACGGAATTTGGCCAGAGAGTCTACTTGTAGGTACGTTGAAATTATGATTTTTCCTTTTTTTTTTCTTCAATTGAATGTTTGATGAGGCCGACGTCACAGATGATTGGTGGGAAATCAAAGATCCCAGTAACGATTCATTTCTCAGGTTTATTGATTCTGATCTATTCATAAACAAATTTTCCTACATTGACATAATCACCGAAACTCCACTCAAAAGTAAAGCCTATGGGGTCTTCTTTCCCACAGGATGTGGTAAAACAGTTATGTCAGTTGCATTAGAACACTTTTTTTCATTTCAAGTTCCAGCCAAGGACAGGGATGAGCTAGATGAAATTGAAACAGAGAATCTGGCGCAAATGTTCGACCATGCGACTTGCTGTGATGATTTTAAATGCAAGTCCTCAAATGTAACTATGGAAGAGAAATTAGATAGAATAGCCAATTCAAGTACAGCATATCAATTGCGCAAAGAATTAACGAGTCTATTAGAATCATTGGCGGAATTTGGCCAAAACTGACAGTGAGGAAAATGATAATACTGATGTAATTTATTTCGATTATTCAAAACACCTAAAATATCCTAGCAGCCCACAGCAGCTTGGTGCAAATTATTTCAAGGTACCCCGGAAATGGCCACCTTTTTGGAATCGTTAAGGAAGACCTGGCATTCAGACGAATTATCTAATCGACGAAGAAGACAGCACAGGAAAAGGAGCAAATGAAGTGATATTAAAGAGACTTGGAAAAATAATTACTTTCAGTCTTAAATGAAAAATTAAGAGTACACTGTTTGGAATTGGAATCTAAGAAAACCTTCACAAGTCACAAATCGTTACTGAAAAAAATTTTTCTTCCCGAAATGAAAAAACTGAAAAAATGGAATCTCATTAGAAATAATCAAGCTAAAAGAACCACGATTACTACCACGAAAATATAACGCCGAAATAATGTCACATCACTCAGAAAACCACATTGAAGAAAAATGTAGCCAAGAAATCATCTCGGTAAAAGAGCACTTCCTCAAAAAATCTATACCTACCCTCGGAAAAGTAATTACTCACCTTGGAAAAAATAGACTTTATCCTATCAAAATAATAAGTCTTATCGCGTTATAACCATTCTTCAGTAATCAGTACAGAGGAGAGGAAGTAGTTTGTCAGCTATATAGTTGCGCGAAAAAAACAAACAAGAAAAATCGCCAGAAATATCAATTCTCTCTAAGTTGAAGTACCTGTGTCGAAAGAAATCGTCACTCATAAAAATCTTTGTTCTCAAAATGAAAAATCTAAAATGGAATCACACTGAAATAATAAGGTCAGACGATCTACAATTAATTAGAACCCACTAAGATATAGCCCTGAGGTGATGAGACAGAAAATCGCAGAAGAAAAATCAGATTAGCAATAAAATCTTTGAAGAAAAAATTTCTGAATCAATCATCTCAAACAGAAAATCTTGTTGGTAAAAAATTTCTCAGAAATCATGCGAGGAAAATTTGATTGCAGTGAAAAACAAAAAACTGAAATTGAATTTTTTTAAGTTTCATGACGCCTCACAAAATATTCAAAAGTCATAGGTACTCAGTTAAAAAATTATAAAAATCACTTTTTCGCACATTTTTACCATTTCCAAATTTCAAGAAAAATTTTTATAGGTACCAAAAAAAAAGTATTTTTCAAATATATTTTTTTCCTTTTTGGAAATGTCTCTCAGCAAATTAATTGAAATGTTCACTTTTTCCAATTTTTTTCCCAGAAGCATTTTTTTTTTTTTTTTTTTTTTTGTAATATTATTTTACTTCTTATGAAATTCCAAGCAAATTTTTTGTGTTGATGCTATTTTTCAAGCAATTTTTGCTTTTATTACTATAGGTATTTTGTATTTTTTTTTCAAATTGTCCATCGAGTTTTGGATTTTTTTCTTTGTTTTAATTATCTATTTGTTGCGAATTTTTTTTACAAAAAAATTATTATAGGTATGTATGTAGATGTACCTACCTATCAAATATACTTTTCAAAACATTTCTATTTTTATTTTCAATAAAATTTTTAAAAAAATCAGAAAGATTCTTATTACAATGATAATTTTTTCAAATCTCTTAAAATGAATTTTTGGTTACGAAAAAACAGTTTTCAAATATTTTTCTTTTCATAAATAATAAAATTTTATTTTTTTATTTTTGAAATGTTTTGATTTTCACTAAAACATTTTCGTGGAGAGAATTTCACAAACAACCTTCAAATATTTGAAAAATTTTCCTTCATAAAATTTAATACTTAATCTGCCATAAGTAATTAATTTCAACTAAAATTCTTTCGCACGCTTTATTATTTAAAATCGCCAATAACTCGTTACTACATACATTATAATAAACGGATGATTATAAATTCTGATCAACTCATTAATTTATGAAAATAAATTCTCGACAAAATAACAAGTTTTTTATACATTGTAGATAGGTATGTACTTGTATCTCCGTGATTCTCACTTTTTTCATTCTATAAATATTTCTTTTCCTACATCGTTTGGGAAACCAGTTTTTAATCAGGTCAGTACTTTCGATACCTCGTTATCGCCCCGCATGTGCGATTAATTATTTGTTATTGAACATTTCGTTATTCCTAATAATTCTTCAAAATAAAAACAAATCCCCTCCCACATAAGTTTGACACTTCGCTTACATACAGTCAACTTTGTCTTTCATTCAGTTTCGATTTTATTCAACGAAGGTCGATAGTTCGTTCGGTGTTACGTGTTTTCAAATTATCAAATATTCGCGAAAATATTAAACGAGTGCTGAGTGCATAAGTATTTTTCGCGTAAATTTCATTCGTTTATAAGTAATTAAATTTTTGAATCCAGTTACTAATTTTTAATTCCAATACGAACAATCAAAAAATATTGACCATATTGGACCTGAGACTGTGAACCATACTTTTGGTAGATCGAATCAAATCTTTTTTCGGAAATTCATCACATTCTCGGACACCCGGTGCATAGAACTTCATACTCAAATTCTTCTCGATCTTCATCATTCGATCAACATGAAAATGGATACGGATATTTTCACCAAACCATCGCAGGTGACCAGGCTCATCCGACACGACTTCAGCGGTAAAATAGATGAATTAATAACTTACATAGACGATTGTTCATTAGCATACGAGTATTGTCCGGATAAATTTAAGGATCATTTATTCGTTGTAATGATTTCCCACATTACGCAGGCCGCTCGTACGGACATCTGCAGGAGGGATATAACTGAATGGCCTTCTCTCAAACGTTACTTGATAAAAAAGTACATAGGCTTTACCTTCGATCAATTATGTAGTCAACTCTACAAGACTGAACAAAGAACTGGTGAAAAAAAAGAAGACTATTTCAAACGTATTTGGATGATCATTTGGAAAATTCGAGAAGTAGGGAAACTGGAGGGTAAAAATCCCGAATATGTTGATTTTTTTTTGAACAATTGGCTTTAAATCGCTTCAAAACTCACATTATACCATATGTTAAGGTACTTTTATTCCTAGAACTTCAAGCGATAACTTTTGTAAGAAGTTTTTTTTCAATTTGACCCCTACCTCCCCCAGTTTTTGATAATATAAATATCTTCAGTCTTATTATGCAAAATTGAAGGGGAAAGAAGGATCTAATCGAAATTTCCATAATAAACAAAATTATTTTTAGAATCTCGATCTACAACTTTTATTTGACAATTTTTTCAATTTGCTCTTCCTCCGTCACTTTGATAATTTTTAATTAGTGGTTATCTTCGAAGTGCTATGCAAAATTGGTGGAAAGGGAGAGGTCCAATTGAAAAAATTTTCAAACAAAAATTGTAACTTGAAGTTCTAGGAATAATTTTGGTTATTACAAAAATTTCGATTCGACCCCTCCATCCCCTCCAATTTTGAATATCACATTCGACCCCTCCACCCCCTCCAATTTTGAATATCATGTATATATGTAGTTTTCGCGTGTATTGTTTTATGTGTGCAAATTTTAATACATTTTTTTTCATGTATTTATGTATTTTTTCATTTTTATTTTCTTAGGTTAGAATTTTCATCAGTTGATGAAATTTTCCCAAACCGAGAATTTCAATCAAATTTTAAATTCTTATCAAATTAAGAAAATCAATCTAAGAATCATACTTTGGTAATTAACACATTGAAAGTTTTGAAAATTTAGGTAATTTTTAAAAATTAATTACCAAGTACAACTTTGAAAATTGGTAAGTACATTAAGTAGGTAATCTCTGGAAATTATCCTATTTTGAGTTTTTAACAAAATAATTTTAAAGCTTGAAGCAGGTAGGTACTAGGTAGGTAGCTAGGTACCTATGCTTGTAAATTTTCAATACTTTTAAAACTTGCCAACATTTGAAAATTTATGTACCTACCTATTTAAAAAATTGATTGAAATCTAAAAATTACCAAAATGGCTCAATCAAACTCAAAACATTTTCCACGAATTTTCATCAATTTTTTTTTGAAAATTCAAGATTTGCTAAATTTAAAAAATATTCCAGGTTTTGAAATTGTAAAAATTTAATCGAATACAAAAATTAGCTTAATTTGAATTATTCAAAATCATAAAAATTTTCATGCTTCGAAAATTACTGCATTTTAAACTTCTATTCACTGAATTTAAAAAATGTTCAAAACATTTTTAAATTTTCAACATTTATTGAAACATTGAGGTTTGAACCACATGCAAGAATTTAATAACGTTCAAAAGTATCAAATTTCAACTTTCAAACTATGAAATTTTTAAAACTTGCCAAAAAATTTGTAGATCGTAAAAATGGGTGGATGATGATGGAGCTTCAAATTAAAAAAAAATATTCAGTATATACCTTCAATCGAATATGCGAAGGAACAAGTTATGTAGACCTTTAGGGATACTCTGAAAAGGAAAGTTCTCATTCTCTCTTCAAAAACCACCTCAAAGAAAAAATCTTGTCATCATATTAAAAAGTTTCTTAAAAAACGAATTAGATTTTTTTCAAAATAAAAACTCTCAATGCCAAAAAAATCGTTTCACAAAAGAGCCTTTGCTAACGAAATGAAAACTCTTAAGAAAAAATATTAGATACAAGAAAATAAATATCTTTTAAAAAAATTACTGCAACGAAAAATACAGCCAGCAAAAAATGTTTCAAAAAAACACACTTTTTGAAAGTTTTTTCAACTAGGTACATATAATCTCAAAACAGAAAATCTTCACAAGAAAAAATTTCTCCAGTCATAAAATACACGTGGAAAAATTTCTCTCCAATAGCGTACTGTAGGTATTTTTTACAAACGTAAACGTTTTAGAAATTATTAAATAACTACCTAATCGTAATAAAAAAATACCCAGATAATTATTGACTCGCAATCAGAAGGAAAAAAAAGTCCAGCTTACGTTTTGAGAGCTGCGTTTTTCCAAGGTAAGAAAATATTTCGGTTTTCAATTTTTCTATGACTTTTGAGATCTTTTTCTTAGAAAATAATAGTTACAGAATAGTGATTTGAGTTTTCAAAAAAAGGAAGTCTCGCTAAAATTGCGTGTCTCCAAAGAGAAGATATATTTCATGGAAAGAATTCCAAAATCGTTACAAAAAACTGCCTAAAAAAAATTTCTTGAAAGGAAATAATTGATTTTTTTTTGATAATTCAAGCAAAAAAATCCTCTATAAATACCTACCTTTGAAAAGAAATGTTCCAAAATGTTTCATTTGAAAAAAAAATCATAGCTTTGACAATTTCTTGTAAAAATTTTTATAAAGAAGTATGTTTTAAAATTTAAAAAAAAATCGAAAAGTTCTCACTCAAAAAAACAATTGTTGGATATAATTATTATTTTATTTTATTTTTTTGAAAATTGAACATGCTAGTCATCTGAATTTTTTCAGGAAAGTTTTGAAATATTTCTTCTTAAAAATAATTTTTTTAACTTTTTTTGTGAATTAAAAAAGTGAGATCTCGATTTTTTTTTAATTTTAAAGACGTATTTCGTATCAAAAAATTTTCAGATGACTTTTGAAAAAGTACAAAATTTTTGATAGGTATGATTTTTGAAAAAAAAAATGAATGATCTGGAGTCCAAATCAGAGGAAATCACCATAAATCATGAGAACATGCATCATTCCGAATGAGTGGACCCATGAGCAGTTATAGCTAAAATCACATTAACATTTCAATCATTATTCCTTCATACTGGAATAATGTCAATAAGCTCTTATGAAATATGAATCAAGTACCCCAACTTTAAAAGGGGAAAAAACGAGAAAATTTCCCCTCAGATTCTCCATTTTACCCAAAACTGGTAAGTCGACCTTTTGTTCAGAATCCTCTCGCATTCGCAATGAGAAAAAACTCGGCGAAAAAAATAAATAAAACGAAAACGAAATTCATACTCCAAAACACACGCCAAATCTGGCGAGAAAAAAAATGATAAAAACAGGCTTAGAAATCGCTTACCATCGCCAATTGTACGCTTCACGTACCTTAACAAATACGATTAGCCAATAAACTCATAAGGTCAGTAAGCTAAATAGAGTACTGTCGGTGACATTCGTATATATACCTACCTATATAAAAAGAATAAGAACACCCTTTTTAACGTATTCTTCAATTTAACCGAAATAAAAAAATAAAATAAAAAATAGAGGAAAAGTTCCAGAAGGCTATTAAGAGCGAAGGAAGAAAAGGTAAGGAAAAAAAGTTGACGAAAAATGTACCTATAATAGGAGACGTAGTCGTAGGTGTACTTAAACTTAAGTGACGGGGATGAAACAGTCTTCGTCGTAGTGAGATACGTCCATTTAATGGAGCATCCAATTTATTGGTCGTTTGCCTTCAGAAAACGTATTTTCAAGATAATAGGTAAGTATAGCTCCGTAGGCTGACAATGAAAGGTGAATTGTTGTTTTTCATATTAATTAATCCATGCATCATCAAACATTGCTTAAAACGTTTCAGGTTATGTTGCCTATAGCGTGGACTTGTGAACAAATTGCATAGTAATTCCCATGGAGGAATTTTTTTCTTTTTTTTTAATTGGATAAAATATTTGTAATTTTCTGAAAAAATGTTCGCGAGTGTGGATGAAATTTTCGGTAGTTTTGTAAAAAATTTCTCAAACTTGTAAAAGGAAAAAACATTTGAATGCTATGAAATACTTTCGGAAATTCAGTGAGAAATTCTTTGATTTCTTATACAAATCAAATAAAAATGATTTAGTTATCGCTTTTTTTTTTATGAAAACTTGACTTTTTAAAAACAATTTTGAAGAAAATGATTTATTTGAAATTTTGAACCTTTTTTCAAATTCCTGATGAGCGTTCGATTGTTGAATTTATCGAACTCGTTGAACGTACCTACATTCCATATTGCTTGTCGGAAAACCAAAATATACTCGTACTTGTTGGTTTACTAAACGAAGAAGGAAGCAACTGGGTATATTATCAACGTACGAATAAACTAAAGTGTTATAAAGATTTTACTAATTTTTTTTTTTTTTTATCATCTAAAATAACAATTATTCCATCCACTTATTTATTTAGACGTAAATTAGAAAGAAGAACTTTTTTCAGCAAATTTGTTTTGTCGATGGTAGAGAGATAAAACGTAGGTAAGAATTCTTTCAAAATTTTATGAAATTTTTTTCACAACTTTGTGACAAATTCTTTGATTTTATGATTTTTATAAAAAAAAATTGTCGATTCTCGTAAATTTTGGGAAATTATTTTCCAAATTGTTACCAATTTATATGAAATTTTGATAGGTACTTTTTTCGATTTCCTATTCTCTGATTTTGTGTTAATTCATGTAAATTTGAAGTTGAGGCGCAGGCGACGTGCATCGGTATGGCCTGAATTTAAAGATTTTACTATTTTTTTTATATTATTTCTTATTCTGTTTTTTTTTTTTTTTTTTTTTTTTTTCCCATGTAGATTGCAAGTAATTGATGTGATAGGTTTTTGATTGAAAACAATTTTGAAGTAAATAATTTATTTGAAATTTTGATACGTTTTCTCAATTTCCTGAGGCTTTGTAATGTTTTATGAAGATTTTACGAACGATTTTCCATTTTTTTTATTATCTAAAATAACGTATCAAAGTAAAAATTATTTAAAAACTAAAAAAAAAAAATTTTTACAACTTTATGACAAATTCTTTGATTTTGTGATTTTTATAAAATTTTATTTTGATTCTCGTAAATTTTGGGAAATTATTTTCCAACTTGTTAACAATTATTTTGAAATTTTAATAGCTACATTTTTTCAATTTCCTGAGGCTTTGTAATAATTATGTTTTATGAAGATTTTACGAAAGATTTCACATTTTTTTTTTCAATCTGAAATAACGTAAAAATTCTTTCAAAATTTTATGATTTTTTTTTTACAATTTTTTGACAAATTCTCTGATTTTGTGTTAATTCATGTAAATTTTGGGAAATTATATCAAACTTGTTAACAATTTTTTGAAAGAACTTTTTCAAAAAATTCTTAGAAAAAATCTTGAACGTTCGACAAAAAATTTTTTCAAAAAAAAAATTCTGAAACTCGGTGAAAAAATTCTCTGAAAATTCCCTGAAACATTATGAAGCAAATTCTAAATTTTGTAATAATTTAGCAACACTTGATATAATTTTCGGAAAAATTAAACACGAAGATATTAATAATTTGTATGAATTATGTGTTTCATTAAATCGTGTAATGGAGTTTTAATTATTTTTTGTTTCTATTTCATACGATATAATTTTCATTTTCTCTCAATTTGAGATAAATTTGCCTTTTATACAAAGTTTTACTACTTCACGTTCGCGAAAGGAAGAGCTTCAAAAAAGAACTGATTTATTAGACTTCGGCGATTCGGAAAGTAAGAGCTATGCTAGGTAATAAAGATTTGAATATGCATAAGGGAACCCTAAGCGAAGAAAAATCAGTTTAGATTGAAGAACAATCAAATGTTCTAAAAGCTCAATAATAGAAGAAATAAGTAGGTATAATGACATTTACGAAATCGTATTTTCCTTTAAAGAAAATATTTCACGGTAAGTTAGTTCATCTCAATTTACTATTTTTTCAACCAAACTACACTTCTAGACATTATAGACTTTACACTTAACCTCGATTCGATCGACAAATAAAAACATTGTTTTGCATTCTTTGCCAAGGACACAATACCCTTGAACTTTCATCTAACACAACCGACGCCAATTATGAAAAATTTAACCCTTTTTTACGCGATAGAAAAGCTACCCAACTCGATACATATCATCGACTATAGCTACACCACATACCATACACGATTTCGACGTTTTATTTATACAAGCGACGTACCCCCCCCCCCAAAAAAAAATGTAAAAAATACTGCACTCCAACTCTTTGAAAAAGTTCATCCATTTAAGAACGATTCAATTACATCGTGTGCATGAGGGTAGCATACTTCAAACAGTATCCTATAAATAATTAAAAAAAGTATCCACGTATACGATCGAACTACGCGTATTAATTACCCAAACTATCCATACCATTCATTCGGTATCTGGTGTTGGCACGTTATTTAAAATCCCAGAAAAAAAAAAAAAAAAAAAAAGGTAGCTCAGGATGAAAAAATACCAGCAAGCTAGGAATGGTACAACGATGAAAAAAAAAAATCGAAGACACCTCGAGCTGTACACATTCGAAACATATATCGAGGAAAAAATCCGCCATCGTTTCGAATAAAAATTACCTACCCATATTCCCATACCAGGTATGAAAATTGTCACTTCGAGAGATACAATTCGACACGTCGTTTTGGAATAATCTTTCAAAAAAAGCAGCGTTTACGTTTCCAAGTGAGGATAATATCGTCGATACGAGTATATTCGACTTATGGTTTGGCTTGAACGAAAATATAATTTGTCATTGATATGCCTGAGGTTACGTAAGAGGCATTTTATTAGGGGCAGGGGTTCCATAAAACATGAATAGGTAATTAGGTTTATTTGATTACCCAATAATTGCCACGGATGTTTGGGTTGTTTGACCACCAAAGTGTAATGTGACGAAATTATCTAGGCTTCTACAAAATTGCCTTTTATATTTTTCAACACGAAAATCAAAAAAGAATAATTTCAAAAAACAATTTTTTTGGAAACTTTCAAAATTTGCCATTTTTTATGTCCCCCCCCCCCCCTTAAGGAGTCTATATTCTACTGTGAAGTGAGTTCAGGAAGACGCAGTTACAGCGGTCAAAACATATGCTTAAAACATGGGAGTGGCTAAATCCACAACAAGTAATCACCAAAATGAACGAACGAGAATTCATATCATATTCTTGTTTGAAAACTCGTTGTCGTGGACAATGTACATCGAGATTTTTCCACCAAGCTTAATAAAATTTAATAAAATATTTAAAATTTTTCCAAGTTTTATATTCTTCAAATTTTTCATTTTTTTTTTCGTTTTCAATTTTCATTCCATTTTTGAAAAAAAAAAATTCTTGAAGAAATTATTCATCACTCATCGAATAATTATTCATTCTTATTTTTTCCTCAAATTAAATTTTTCATTAAATATAAATTTTTTCTGTTTGTCGTTTAAAACAACTTAAAACTCATTTTAAAAAAATAATTATATATTTTTTCTATTTTTTCATTCAAACTTGCCAATAATAATTTTTTCATCAAAATTCAACCAATCTTCATTATATTTTTTCAAATTCATTTTTTCAAATTCATTTTATGAAATTTTTAATGAATATTGTTAATTAAATTTAGTTTTAAATTTTCATTTAGATTTTTAAACATTTTTCATAAAAATTTTTCATCAAAAATACTTCTAAGTTCTAATTCTACCATACTTTTTCAAATTTTTCTTTTGAAATTTCTTCCAAGTAAATTTTTTATCAAGTTTATTTTTCCGAAATTTTTTCCGACTTTTTTAATTTTATTTTTTCAAGACAATTGTTCATACTCCCCTCATTTTCCAATAAAATTTTCAATTGATTTCATTCTCAAATTGGTCATCAGAATGTTCCTATTTCTTCTCCGAACTGGCAACTTGACTTCTCATTCGAATTTTTCCAATAATTTTCATCATTATTTTTTTGTCTTCTAATTCTTATCGAGTAATTTCTAATCGAGTAATTTCTAAATTTCTTCAAGTAGATATAAATTCCAATTTTTCTTCAAATTTACTAAAATTTTAATATTCAAAATTGAGTAAGTACCTAAGTAGCTAAGTACTTAACTACTTACTGAGGCTACTGACAGTACAGACGTGTTGAAAAAAATTGAAAAATTAAAACATAAAAAATACCTAGGTAGAATGAAAAATATTTTGAGTATTTTGTGAAAGAATAAATTTGTTTTAAATAAAACATCAAAGTTTTCAGAAAAAAAACTTGAAAAAAAAACTTGTACGAAAAAAAAATCATACAAATAATAAAGAAGAATAAAGATGAATAAAAAAGAACGAGATCGCCCTTATAATGTGATTACTTATTGTGGATTTAGCCACTCCCTTAAAACATAATGTGGTTTTTGCGTAAGTAAGTTCCTTTTCTTCTCATATTCTATTATTCTTATGTAGCTGAGATATTTCCTAAATTGTGTAGAAATGACATCAGCACATGTAGGCCTGTTCATCTGGTCAAAGCATTTAATCAGATGCTTAGTTTAGAAAATATTCTTCGTATCGATCTCAATTTTCAAATTTCAATGAGGAATTCTTCTTCCAAATAGACTTAAATGAGTTAAAGCGACGCGCATCGGTATTGCCTGAATTTAAATATTTTACCATTCTAGAATCTTGTTATATCGGTGAATGTCGAATATTACCATCTAGAAGAAGCATCTATTCAAGTAATAAACAACGTTTTTATTGTTTCAAATTTCACATATCAATCTCGAAGAACAGTCTTCATTTTATTTCCAAGAATAGTTTATGTGATGCAAAGTTGAGGCTGTTCAACAATATTTAAAAAAAATTATTTCTGTAAGTTTAGTAAGATGCCGGAATGTGTTTTTAGGTGTACCTTGAAATATGTATTTGGTAAGGTAAGAATTTTGTAGAGCTGGTTATTTCTGTATCTACCTTAATTATTTTTTCAGTTTTTATATTTACTAGCGATTCCAATTTTCAAATTGATGTCAATTTTCAAAAAAAACTTTTCGTGATAAGATGGTGAAATCCGCCCAAAACCGATTTCGACGAAAGTCATCCAAAATGTTAGTATTGATGAACCGCCTCAACATTTTTTTTGGCTCCCTAGCCCCACTCCTCGCCGAGATATTGTCTCCTATTGGTCGAAAATTCAATATTTTTTATTTCAGGATAGGGTACTTCAAAATTTTTGAAATTTTTACAGAAAATTGATATTAGGTATGTAGGGAGATGTGTGAGAATTTTTTCAATTTTTTTCCTCCATATTTTTTTGGTTTTCCAGGGGGTTGAAAACTTCAAAAATTCGCCAAAAATAGAAAGAACGATGAGCTCACAATTTTTTTTCTTCAAAATTTTCGTAATACTTCAAAGTGCAACAACACTATCTTTCAGACAACCTTAAGGGGATTGCAACATGACCAAAAAAAATTAAATCAACGAAAAACACTTTTTTTTCGTCTTTTTACCATAGTAAGTAATTCTTCTATTTTTTTTTTTTTTTTTTTCATGTAGATGCGGTTTATTTTTCTATTACGTACAAAATATTTTTACTTTTATTTTAAAATGTTCATTTTTTTTAATTTTTAAATTTCAATTTGATTCTAAATTTCCATAATTTGAGAATGGCCCACGAACGAAAAGTTAGAAAAAAATTGATTTTAACATAACATTATTTACATTTTAGTGTTTTATTCACAAAAAAATTCAAAATTTCATCAATACAATTCATGAAACTGATGTAACTTTTTGAGGGGAACAAAAACAGTTATGCGAAGAATTTATCTATCTTCGAAAATGAAGGCGCTACGGAGCTTCAAACGTTCTGTAGCGCCTTCATTTTCAAAGATAGGCAAATTCTTCACGTAACTTTTTTTGTTCCTCTTAAAAAGCTGAATTGGCATCATGCATTGTTTTGGTAGAATTTTTCAATTTTCATGTCTCGAAAGTGCACCGTAACAATTGAGGTAGGCAATACTTTCAAAAAAATCTCTTTTCGTCATAACTCATTTTCCTCAATCAGTTACCTATAATGAACACATTTTTTATTGCAGACTTTCAGAACTTGTTGCCAACAGCTCTGTAGGTGAGGTCGGTCTATTAGGTTTGACGTATTGCCCACAAAATTAGACAACGTATATTTGTCGACGATTCTTATGTCAAAAATCGTAGAACACCCAAACTTGGGTAGATAGTAGAATGGTTTCAAGATTTTACCATAGTAAGTAATTCTTGTTGTTTTTTTCTTCTTTTTTTCCCCCCATGTAGATAATTTGATTTTTAAACATTTTGTTTTCTTAAAATTATTATAAAGTGAGTGAGAGGTTTCTTCATTTATACTATCTTTTCGTTTTTTGTTTTAATTTTAGTTTAAATTACGTATCTTGAGATTGCCAAAAGTAAAACGTAATTTTTAAACATTTTTTACAACTGTGAACTGGGAATAAGTTAACTTTCATGTTTAAAGCATTTTTTTACCAATTAGGTATGGTATAATGACAATGAGTTAATTCGAGTGGTTCCTTTCTTGGCTGTTTTTTTCTACATTTTGTTTTAATTTTAATTTTAAATACCTACGTATGTGTTGCCAACATTTTTTACAAATTAAGTATTTTACATGTACCTAAGTTAAATGAAAGGTTCCTTTCGTGTGTAGGTATTGTTTGTTTTGTTTTTTTGTTTCATTTTTTTTTTTAAATTTAAGTTCGATTAAATCCCTAGAGGTTGTCAAAAGAGAAATGTGATATGTTCATTTTTTTTTACCTCTGGGAATTAGTTTACTTTTAATTTGAGTTTTTAAAGCATCTTTTTTTTTTACTAATTGGAATGACTTAATTGAGTGGTTTTACAGTTTACTTTTATTCCTTAATGTTTCCTTACTTTTTTGTTTCTTTTTTTTTTCAATTACAATTTTAGTTTAATTGTTTAAGTACCTATCAGTTATCAGTTTATCACTTTTACTCTCAGCTATCAGTTTGCAAAATTAAAATGTAATCATTTTTTCAAAATATATTTCTTACCTGAAACTTCAATTTTTATAGTTAACTGAGTGATTCCTTTGTTAATTGTTTTGGTTTTCTATCAAATTCGTAAGTATATACGTGAAAGAAATGTAATAACTAATAATGTAAATTTGGTTGGAATAATTTTTTTCATAGTATTTAATTTTTTACAGTTTAGTGTTTACACCAATAATCCTGACGAGGCGGCTCGTGGTTGTCTGCATTACTAATTGCTCGACGTTCATATTGTATTTCTTGACGAAAGATGGCGTCAACATGACAATATGATAATTTATCGGATACCAACCTCTTTCATCATTATTTTGGTTCACTACTTGATATGGTATTTTTTAGTTTTTTTTTATTATTCGTTTCTAAGTTGTTGTTTTTTTTGTTGTTGAAAATATGTATGTATATAGTCGCCGTTTGCTCTAATTCGATTTATGCCCATGTTTTCTTCGCATTTATTGAAATTCAGTAACTCGACGTACTCAAATTCTAGTATTAAAGTAATGATTTATAATTCGCAATCACAAAAATTATGATGTTCTTGAAAATTACAATTTTTTAGAAGAAAAATTACCAATAAAACGTTGTTTTATTTTGTTCATTTTTTATTTGAAATTTTCGATACCGACAAAATACCGGTATGTATACCGGTATCGATACCAATACCGAAAAAATTACCAAAATTGATACCGGTATCGGTACCGAAACCGGAGAAATACCGGTAATCAACCCTGATTCTAACCTCTCCGACCATTCCAAATATGTTCACTTCACACAACATGTAGGTATCGGTATTTCTTAAAGCTAAGGTCAAATAAAAAAAGTAAATAACCAACAATTCCCAATCCCACGACACCAATAAAACCCATACCTAAGTATAAAAATTATTACAATTCACACCTTGCAAATGCATCGCCTAAATAATAACCATTGTAATAAAAAATATCCACTCACCACGCCGTTGACAAATCCCAACAGTACGCAGGGTAAAATAGCCGTAGATCCCGTTTGAGCTGTGATTATGGTTAGATTTTTCGTCACAAAAATCGACGAACTGGAAGACGAAATACAATTGGTAGGCTTCTTATGCCGGTGCCTTATGACGTGACTGTTCTCGCATCGAATCGCGTATTCGTCTCCTTTGAGTGATTTTTGTTTTTCTGTAACAACAAAGGCAGAGAAAAAAATACGTAAAACCTATTCTTTAGACGGACGCCTCGCTTTGAGCGATTCATCGAGCCAAGTCAGCCATTTAGAAATTCGTGGATTCTATGTTATTTTCAGCGAAATTTTGCTGTTTAATCAATGTGTGACAGCGATACAAGTGTAGACGTATACTATGAAACTATCGCGCGCCTTCAAAAGTACACCAGTGTAACGCGATATTCATTTTTAGTTGAAAAAGCAATGGCTAACTTACGCACGATGTCTGAGAAGAAAAAAGCGTTAAATATAGCTTGTAAGGCCCACCAGAAGGTCATGTGGGAAATTCATGCTAGAAACCCTATGACAGAAGCTGATCAGATTAATTCCATCACGAGAGAATTTCTACGATATGAAGGGTTCTATCGTTACGATGAAGACAAGGATAGTTTTTTATTAATCGAAGGCAAATCACCGAATGATACTTACACGTTTAAACTAGAAATCGATGCCCCTAACCGTCGTGTTATTTTGTGTCGTCGACAGTTCCAGTCAAGTGCCCCGATCGATGCGATGTTTCTCTATTACGAATTTTTGTCCTTCACAAGCATGCATCGGAGCGAAATTTGAAGAAAAAAAAGTAACTTAAGTAACCTGAAATTTCAAAAAAAGTAACTAAAATAATTGAAAAAAGTAACCAAAATTTTTCCATCGTCACTAGAATAATGACTCATAACCCTCCCCTTCAGCCATTCTCCGCTAATATTTTCGCTGATTTTCGACGTTTTGCAACTTTCAAAATCGAGAGCCAAAATTTTGAAAAAATTTAAATTGGTGAAAAAATATTATAAAAGAATCGTTGGCTTAACTGGTTTTCAATTTTTCCTTCTATAGGAAATTTCAATTCTTGAAAATCTCTCAAGTTTCAAGTGTTCATTTAACCTTTAATTTGTAAAAAATTAATGATGAATTTTCCAAAAAAAAAAAAATCGAAATGTCTAGTTTCCCAAGTTTTTGAACTTTGAAAAATCATTTTGTTTTGAAAATTTTGCAATTGCAAACAATTAGTCATTTTTTTAAACTTACAAATTTTCAATTTTTTTTTTATTGCTTCTTGAATGTTTTCATTTTCCAAACAATTTTCAATTTCTATTAATTTCAATTTATGAAATTTTTTAATTTTTGAAAACTTTTCAATTTTTGAAAAATAATTGTTTCTACTCGTAAAAAGAATAATAAATATTAATTCAAATAAAAAATTTCAAATTTATAAAAATTATGATGCCTAAAAGATCATAGGTGGAAAAAATTTTTAAAGTCTTTGTTTTCAAAAAAAAAAAAAAAAAATTAATTTTGGAACGTTTTTCTCATTTTAAAAAAACCCAGTCAATTTTGTGTTTCGTTTTTGAGGAGTTTTCTATTCTTTAACGTAGCTAAAGGATTTAATGTTCAATTTTCAATCATTGTTTATAAATAATACTTTGGTTTAGTCACATTTTTTTTTTCTAAAAACAAAAAAATTGCTGATAAATTCTCATTAAAAAAAAAAAAGTTGATGAAATACATAACATCAAACTCTTCTGAAAAAATTTCCAATTTTTTGATAGGAAAAAAACGAAAAAGTCGATCATTTGTAGAGAAAATCATTTCTCAATGTTTTAAAAAAATTTCACTCTTTGAGGAGAAAAAAATCTCAATTTTTCATCCCAATTCAAAAGATATAAAAGAACTTTCATTTTTTTGGAGTAAAAAAATTTTCCTTTGCGTTTCAATATATTCAAATATTCTTCGAGTTTGTGAAGGAAAAATTTATTTTTTCAAGTTTATTATTAAATTTTGTAAATTTATTTACCTATTTGTAAATAAAGTCTTTCAAATTCTTTCGAATAAAAATCACTTGATTTTTTGCATCAATTTTTTTTTCAATTTTAAATCGTGCTTGACAAAATTTTGAATTTTAATGGCAGTTTTGTTTTTTTCAAAGTCAGATTTTTGACGAAATAGTAACCAAAATGGGTGAAAAAGTAACCATAGTAACCAAAATGAGTCAAAAAGTAACTAAAGTAACCTTGTCGTAAAAAAAGTAACCAAGTTACTAAAAAGTAACCGCGCTCAGATGCATGTCACAAGCGAAGAAGCTGATATCGCATGTTCGGAGACGATCATGAGGAAACTGACATCGCATCTAGGAATTACCTATTCCAAATTGAAAGGAAAACGAATCCCTTCGCTAAGTGAGCTGGATGAAGATCTTTCTGGAACGTTAGGAGACTCATCGTCTTCACAATCTTGAGTGAAGTTTGATATTTATGCCTCTTATACGAATTTACTTTCCCTTTTTTTTTTTTTTTTTTTTTTAACGGTGAAATAATTGTTTTATTTTTCACTGCTGAAAACGAAAGTATAGATACAATAAAGCAGATACCCCGCTCTACGGTTCTATACAATCGCAGATGAGAGGAAAAAAACAACGAAGATGTAGTATTCCGACTCAGTAGCTGGAGATGCTTTTGATCGTAGGGTAAATAGATATTAGACTGGTGATAAGAAAAATTTTTCCTTTTTCATTTTGTTTATTAGGTTTCCTTTTTTGTCGGGTCGTAGAAGTGGTTTACATCGAGACTAATAATATGATGCAATCCAATCGTCCATCACACTCAACGTGAGAAAATTCCATTATGTAAAATACAGAAAAGTAAGTAAGCAGATAATTTTTCTTCCAAAATACTTTTTTTCTCCTAATTTTTCATGTTCAAATAAAGCCATTTTTTTTTATTAACTTCTTGATCTTGAAATTTTACTTATTGTGTCGCAGTTGGAATTTAAGCCAAGTTTGATGTTATAAACGTGAGGAAAGTAATGAGTAGTTCATTGAAATAAATTAATTGAATCTACCATTTCATCTGGACTTAGAATATTTCATTCAAATTTCAATTGACATTTATTATAGGTATTCAAAATTGGAGGGGAAGGAAGGGAACAATCGACATTTTTGTAATATCCAAATTTATTCCTAGGTCTTTGTTCAAAGTTTTTTTTTTTAATTTTTTTATTTTTTTAATTGGACCCTTCCCCAACTAATTTTGCACAACACTCCGAAGATATTGATTAAAAATCCAAGAGGAGAGAGCGGGGAAAGGACCGATTAAAAAAAAAATTCAAATAAAAGTTGTAGATTAAGATCCTAAAGATAATTTTGGTCATTATAAAAATTTCGATTGGATCTCTCTCTTTCCTCCGATTTTACATAATACCAGGAAGATACTTTTTCAAAATTTGGCGAAGTGGTCCAATCGAAAAAATTTTCAGACAAAAGTTGTACGTTGAGGTCCAACGAATAATTTTTGCTACTGTAAAATTTTTGATTAGACCCTTCCCTCCCCTACAATTTCGCATAATATGGCTCTGATACTAATATTATTAAAAACTGGTGGAGGTAGAGTTCCAATTGAAAAAATTTTCAAACAAAAGTTGTGGCTCGAAGTATTTGAAATAATTTTAGTTATTATAAAAATTTCGATTGGACCGATCCGTCCCCCTTCAATTTCGAATAAAATACAAGGTAATTGAAAGAAATATTCTAGTCCAGAGTTTGTTCATGTTCACTACAAGTCCGAGCAACTTACCCAGGTTTTTGGAAATGCATAACAACATCTGAGCAAGTAAATAAGTAAGTAATGTTTTGAATTTTTGATTCCATCAGTAAAACTGATTTTTCAATCAAATTTCAAAAGATTGTTTTTAAATTAAATTTGAAAACATTCGCCATTTTGCAAAATAAATTCTATGACCTAACGCTCAAAAAAATTACAGCAAGTTTTAAACATAATTAGGTATGTTTTTCAATTTGATCAATTTTTTCCAAATTTAAAAATATTGATCGTGATCAATTGATTATAAAATTAGAAAAAATTGCTTCGAAAAAAAACATTATTCTTGAACGACACTTGAGAAATATCCTTTTAGCAAAAGAATTTTTCAATCGAATTTGAAAAAAAAAGTTTTCAAATAATAACTTATCCCCCCCCCCCCAAAAAAAAATCTATGCAGAATTTTTCTATGTAAAATAGGAAAACCTTCCTCGAGAAAGTAGAGAGTACATCGGCTTTCAAGGTCATTCAAGTACGTATCAAGTGTCACATCAACAAATTAAAAAACTGATTAATTTTTCAACTTCAACTTCAGTCAAGCACTAAAGGTAAAGAACTCTTCGAAAATTTTGAAAATTTTTGGAATTTTCATTTTGGAAATGTATGATTAAATTTTTTAATTTCCAGAAAAACCCCAATGAACATTTTCGATTTTTATTTTTTCTTCAATTTTCCTTTTTTGGATAAAATTGATACTGAATGATGTCATGATATCAAATTACCAAAGAGGAATTTTTATGAACAATGAAAATTTGTATATTCTGTGAAAGTTGAACTTTTTGAAAAATAACCCATGAGAAATTTTTTTTCGAATTTTCAATTTTTCTTTTTGAAGCAAAGATTGCGTCATAAAAAAAGAGACATTTTTCATATTATTAAATTACCAATGAGGAATTTTCATGAACTTGGGAAATTTTCGTCAGTAGTGAAAATTTAACTTTTTTGAGAACAACCTACAAGAAAATTTCCCAAAATTTTCGATTTTTCTTTTTGGAAGAAGATGAAAAAATTTTTAACTGACGCGCAACACAAACTTGAATGACTTAAAAACTTCAAATTCCAAAATGAGATTTATTTTAAATGAAAATCCGGGGCCGTCATATTCTTCATTCGACTTCCGATGTTTATCAGTATTGAAAATTTTCTGAGTTGGGAATTTGCGGTTATTAAAAAAGTGGAACTACGTCACTTATTTCTCAAAAAACAATTTATGAGGCAAAAAAATGTTGTCGTGAGATGCACAAAATTGTTTCACGTGGTTAGTTTCGTTTTTGGCTGCACAACAATTCCATGCATTTTTTGGGAATTTTCAACTTATTTTTATTTTGGAAATTGATAAAATCAATTCGAGAATTTCTGAGAACATCCTCAAATTCCAAAGTGAGGAATTACTCCGCCTCAAATTTTTTTATTCATTCATCTTAGTGAGCTAATGGTACATCTTCTGTTGTGAAAATTTTTTCATCCCGTCCACTAGGTTCTTCTCGGGTCCCAAAGGGTTAAATCCACTTCCGTTGTTGAACTCCTTGATTTTGTTAATTGTCTACACAAGGACATTCAATTCACAATTGAAAAAGAATCTCATGATCGGTCCGTCGTTTTTCTAGACGTTGAAATTCTTACGTTCGATAAAGAAATTAAAACTAAACACTATGTTAACCCGTCGTCGAGTGGGCGTAATCTAAATTTCATTCGTTTCAACCTTCTTCTCAAAAAGTTAATGTATTAGATAACGTAATTAAAAGATCTCTAGGCCTTACACACGTTGATTTTCATAACGAAAAAATTAAATATATCTTTGATATTGGTAAAAATAATGGTTACCCTGCAATTAATAATTTTGTTAAAAATAAAAATAATTTAAATAATCAAAAACTATCCGATAATTTTAAAAATAATTTTTTTTTTAGTATTAATTATGTGGGTAACTATTTAAAAGCTATTCAAAATTCATTTTTTTCTAAAAACAAAAACGTTAGATTTGGTTATAAAAATTCTAATAATTTGTACAGTTATTTATTTACGAAAACCAAAGACAAACTTCCAAAATTGTCTTTGAGTAATTTAGTTTATCGTATTAGTTGTAAAAATTGCAATGGTGTCTATGTAGGTGAAACTTCTCAAAAATTAGGTAATAGGCTAAAACAACACCGTCGCGACGTTAAAAATAAAAGTAAAAATACAGCTCTCTCTAGACATTCTACAGATTTTGGTCACGTTTTTGACTTTGATGGCGTTGAAATTCTCCGAACTAATTGTCAAGATCCTAAAAAAAGAAAAATGATTGAGTCCCTCCACATTTTAAATAACATTCACGCCATCAATGACAAAACAGATATTAATGGTTCCGAAGTTTATAAACATCTGTCTTTGTAATTTTTTCTTTCGGTTTGTTTTTATTTTGTTTCATCATTTTCTTGATAAAGGTGATCGATGATCACCGAAATGTCGAAATATTTTTGTAATTATTTGTATTTTTCGTTATTTTCTTCTCGTTATTTTGATTTTTTTAATAAAAATTATTGTTGTAGATTAAGATTCTGACAATAATTTTGATCATTGCAAAAATTTTGATTGCACCCCTCACACCCCTCCAATTTTGAATAATAAATATTTACGTAGTATTGTGATTGTGAAAAATAAAAATTAGAAGAGAGGGAGAGGTCCAATCGAAATTTTTAAACGACCAAAATTATTTCTCAAGATCTCATTTTACAACTTTTGTTTGAATAAATTTCAATTGACCCTCTCGCCCTCCTCCATTTTCGAATAATATATGTATTTATAAAATTGGAAGAGAGGAAGGGGCCCAATGGGCCCCTCCCTTTCCTTTAAATCACACAATTTTGATTTTTGTAAAAAATTATTCAAAGTCCTTCATGCAGTAAAATGGCCTCATGCTGCTGAAGTCATCTGCATTTAGCACGATCCCTCTCCAATTTCAAGGCATCTACAAAATATTTTGATATTATCGGGGAGGGGAGCGTCTAATTGAAATTTTTGTTATAACCAAAAATATTCCTATGCTATCAATCTACAAACTTTTGTTTGAAAACTTTTTCATTGGAACCCCTGCCTCCCTCATATTTGGATTCTCTACCGCTAAAGTGTTCAGGTCCGAAATTCACCTAGTACAGCACGCCGAGCAGTATGTGCGCGCGGCTTTATCAGTTATCAATCACACCCCAACTCGAGTAAAAAAACACTGATCATCAACACCCTTTTGTGCAAGGAAATTCAAAATTAATCAAATAATAAACATAGCCAACTATTGCTTGGAATTGTTTTGCTTGGCGAATTCTCTCCTTTTCCTTTCCCTTCACGTCAATCTGCTGATGTGTTTTTTTTTTACTCTTATTTCAAATGGAGTATAGTACCACATAGATATTAGATACGCAATATTCAAAAGTAGAGGGGAGGGAGGGGATCCAACCAAAATTTTTCTTACATCGCAAATTATTCATAGAATTTCACGACACAACTTTTGTTTGAAAATTTTTTCAATTGGACCCTTTATCTTTCACATATTATTAATAAATATAAAACGTAACTTAAGTAAGTTGTATTATCCTAAATTGGTGGGGAGGGAGGGGTACGATGGGAAAAATTCTCATGAAGTTTCAGGAATAATTTTGGCTATTACTAAAATTTCGATTGCTCCCCTTCTTCCTCACCTACTTTGCCTATAATACTAAATAGATACTCAAAATTTAAAATTAAAAGGATTGGGGGGGGGGTCCAATTGAAAAAATTTCAAACAAAAGTTGTAGATTGAGACCCTATAAATAATTTTAATTATCATAAAAATTTCGCTTGGACCTCTTCTTCCCCTCCAATTTCACATAGTATGGAGTCAAAGGGTATGCTGCAAAATTTTCAAAAGCAAAATATAAAAAAGCATGCAAATAACATTTTTGAAGAAATTTGCATTCGAGTAAAATCAGTGTTTAGTCAAACTCTGTTTTTTTTTTTTTTTTTTTTTTTTTTGAATTGAAGAAAAAAACTGATTTTGAACATTATTTTTAAAAAATGTGTTTTTAATTAAATTACCTAGGTATGTATTAAAAAATGTTTTCAAGCAAAATGTGAAATTTTGTGTAATTTTTTAAACTGAACGAAATTTTTAACAAAACTTGAAATATTTGTTTTAATTGGATAAACCCCTATTTTTAAACTCGGCCATTTTTTAAAAATGAAATTATTTTTTTCAAAAAACTACAAAAACTGTTCTATGATGAACGAAAATTGGAAAAAAAAAAATATTTCAAGCAAAATATTGAGAGAAAAAAAATCATGGAAAATTCAAATCAAATACTTACTTTACTGATTAATGTTTTATTCAAGAAATCGAAAAAATATTTCTCATAATATTTTTATACATGTGCAAAATAATACTTCGAGGAGATATTCTCACACCTCTCGCCTGTTATTTGCCCCAGGACGAGTAGGTAAACAGGTCGATAGGATAATCTACATTTATGGGAAGAATTTTCGTCGCAATTTATCTACATTTTGTCTATTTAAGTGGTGAAATATGGGCCCAGAATGAAGTACGATTCTTGGCCAAATAGGCCGATACGTTTTCCAGTACGACGAGTAATAAATACAATGCGATATTTAAATAAACGATTCCGCTCCATTTTGTGTTTGTCATATATGCTTTGGACGCCTCGCCACGTCAGCATATATTCATAGGTAGAGAATGGCTGCTGGGGATGAATCGTTGCAGATACGTATTCGCGATATAATATAAATTGAGTGTACATAACTTTGACGTGGCAAGATCTATGTGTTTCTTGGTGTCTGTATATGCCCTTTCAATTTGATCAGATGTGTTATCTTTTTTTCCCCTCCAAAGTTGCAATATCGAATGCGAATGCGGATACGAACGGTAGGTACAAATATATATGGGAAAACTAATGCCCGAAAATTTTCTTCATATTTTTTCCATGAATTATGAGCAAGACGAAAGTAATTTATCACGTCGATTTGAATTTATGTACAAGGCTTATAAGGGAGGAAATCGGCGAGCTGTTTAATAGGATGCGAATAAAAGGGATTTTTTTCCTACTATCCTGGCAAATGCTTTCGTTATGTACGAAACACGGATTTGGCTGCGGAAGTGAGAGAAATTGACTAATTAGGGGGTTAACTAATGTGTTGTATGGATTCGATGTTGTTGTATAATTTTTTTCCACTTTGGCCGAGAAAAAAAAAATGACAGTTGAATTTATACGTATAGGGTGGTTCGTAAATAATGTGAGGGAGATTTCAAGGACTTGGATATGGACAATGCGAGTTGTGTTGAGGTTTAAGTTTTTCCCAAAGAGGAGGGTGCAATTATTGGACGAGAGCAGTTCCTATAGTTTTAAGAATTTTTCTTCGGGGTGCTCCATAGCTGAAGTAGTTTCTTCTGAGAGGTGAATAGCAAATCCATTAGGAATAGGTAAACATTTTCAATTGATGCTATAAATTTTTCTGTTATTTTTAAAATTTTATTTTTTACTTCTTATTGGTGTATTTTTTATATTTTTATTTATATTTATCTTTGTTTTCAAAGTTTTTTTTCATATGGTTTTATTTTTAGAATTTTAGCTCATCTTTTTTGGGAGTTTTTAATTTTTTTTAGTAAATTTTAAAGTTTTAATTGATTTTACATTTTTTTGTTGTTTTTACAACATTTAAAATTTTTTTTTATTTGATTTTTCTTAGATTTTTTTTCTGAGTTTTAAATAATTATGTAATAGATTTTTTTTGGATCTTTTTACATTTACGAAGGTTGTTATTTTATCTACTTTGTAGTACTTTTTGTGCTGATTAGGTAGTGTTTTAGTGTACGTAATATGACCTATTTTCATTTATGCAAGTTGTTAATTTTTTTTTCTACTAAGTAAATCATTTTCTTTCTCGTCTTCTATCAAGATTTGAATTTTTTCAATTTTTCATTCCACCTTTGAGGTTATACTTCATATTATGCAGTTTCTACTAGTATGTAAATTTTTATTTTATTTTATTTTGCTATTTTTACAGTGTTTTAATGAGTTTTATTTTATTTTTTTCTCTGCTATGCAGAACTACCAACATATAATGGACGAATACGGAAAACATATCGTTATTTTTATCAACTTCGCATGGTGCACTGAATCTGCGATTACTGACTTCGATTCGGCAGTAGCGGCTTGTCGCGATGTGATGCATCGTACGTTTGAAAGACATCGATATCTTGAAAAAAGTTCTGAATTGAGTTCCGAAGAAAAAGAGATTTGTTCGAAGTGGCTTTCCAGGGCAAACTACCAATCATTGTCGCCTGGGAACGTGACGAGGAGTTTGTTCGACCTCAGTGATTTTCTATACAAACATCATGGGAAGAAATCAGCACTCTTGGTCGACGAGTTTGACTGGATTTGTAACGCAGTAATATTCAAAGTTGACGGAGTTACTTTAGCAAAAATTGTACGATTTTATTCCGGCATCATCGGGCAAGCCACCCGATTTTGCGAGAAGAATTTTCGTAATGAACGTTATTAATTTTAAATTTCCATGGAAATTAATTTTGATGACTTTTAGACATTTTGTCACGGTTCATACTTTCAAACGTAGTGTGGAAATAGAGCCACCCAGGGGGGTCCAGGAGGGCGAAGCCCACCTGGCGAGGCGCGAAGCGCCGAGTTTAATTTTTATCTTTCTGACTTTTTTGATATGCGTTTGTGATTCGTTTTTATTTTTTTCAGAGGTGGCGGAGGCGGCCGTGGTGGTCGAGGTCGCGGTCGAAATGCCCGCTGCCGGGCTCAACGTGCCTTCCACACTTATTTTCCAAATTCCCACCAAACAGAGAAGAAAAGTAGGTTTTTTTTTTTGTAATTTATTAGGACTGTGAATTGAAAGTATCTATTATTCGTCATAATTATTTTTATTGAAAAAAATCTTCTTATTCAAGAAAAAAAGAAAAAATGCATTTCTTCTCCTATAAATTAAAGATTCGCTTTCTCTTGGTTATTTTTTTTAAAAATTAAAAAAAAAAGGTAAGAAGTTAGAACAAATAATTAGAAATTTTTCCAAAAAATTGAGACAAAATCAATTTTTTGAGAAAACTGCTAATTTTTTGTCCTGAACTTCTTAATTTTTTTTTTTTTGAAATTTAAATAAAAATACATACCCAAAAAAAGTAGGTCTTCTAATTTATTGGAGAAAAAATACATACCTACTTTTTTTCAATTTTTTTTCACAATTTTTTCCATATAGTTTCTGGGAAAAATGTAATTTAAGGTCACGCCCATTTTCAAATTGAAAATAAAATTGACAAAAGGGTGCTGGTTCGTTAACAAATTTTTACGATTTAAAAAGAACGAGCCAATCATTTTTTCTCCAAAATTTTGAAATTTTTCTTCTCCAATGAGACAAAAATTTGTACTTAAAAAAAAATAGTGTACGAGACAAAAAATTGATGTATTTTTCTCCAATAAATTGAAAGATATTTTATGTGATTGTTTTTTAAAAATTTTCAAAAAAAGAATTGAGACAAATTTAATATTTTTAATAATTGAAAGTTGAAGAGAAGAATTGAAAGATTTTATCAATAAAAATCAGGCAGAGCTGGGAAAGCTCAAACTAAAATGACAACAACTAAAAACTAGAATTGAAAATTTTGACTTGAAGATAGGGTTTATAAACAAGTATAGTGGTGTATTTAAGGGGAGTGGTTTCCGGGCTAGAACCCCCCCCCCCCCCATAAAAACAAATTTTTTTATATTTTTTTTGTAAATATTTGAAAAAATTCAAACATTAATAACTCAAATTTAAGCAGAAAATGCGTATTTTCTTGCTCAAAATAGCAATTTTTTCAAAATTTTCGGGCAGTATTCTTTTCGTCACATCTAGCGAATTTTAAGAAAAATTGAAATTTTTTATTTCAAAATGACCACCCTGAAGAGTTGAACCCCTCCATGATTTCATTCTAGCTACGCCGCTGAACAAGCAAGTAAATACGAATTAATTAAGTGAATAGCTATATAGACGGAATAAGACATCTTTTCATCTTTTCTGTTACAGATTATTGACGAAAATCTCAAAAAATGGACAGTTCAGAAAATGGAGTCTATCATTTGGAACAACACGCGCAAAAAAGAAAGTAATTTTAATTTAAATCACGCTTTTATTCAACAAAGTGTTTACCAAAATCAAACCTTTTGCAACACTATCAAAGAGACTTTTCAAAATCGAAAAACTTTGCAATAAGTATACCAAAGATTTAACTTACAGAATTTAGAAAATTTAGAATTTTCAAAGTCACAAAAATTTATTAAGTACAATTTGAAAATTAGAAAATTTCAAAAATTATCAATGTTTGAAAATTTGTGAATTTATATTATCAAATTTTAACCAATTTTTTCATTTTTTTTCACTACCTAGTATTGTCCGTCCATTATAACTTGACGCGTCCGCCTAACTCACTGGTTAGGCAAAAAGCGTTGCAGTTCAGGGGTTCGCAACGACATTTTGTTGTTTACAAAGTTCCGTTATCACTATTTTGTACAAATGTTGAGCAACCCTGCTATGCTTTTTGCATACCCCGTGACATACCTACATCTATAGAAATTTTTACGAAATTTACTACTTTTTCACCACTCTTACTAACAGTAGACACAAGGTTGGGACGATTTTAGTTGTTTTTCGAAAATCGGAACAACTGACGACACAAAAGATGTCATTAGGTGTCAAAATAACGTGATAAAAACGTTAGCCCCCTCTATCAATATTACCTCACGATGCCAGGGGTTCAAAGTTATCAAATTCCAGACGCATTTAAAAAGAACCCCCAATCGATGGAATTCCACTCTCCCCAACCCCGGGCACGTTTCTCAGACAAACTGAAAACAAGGTCATATTCTCATTCCACGTTTTAATATTTTTCGCTATAACTGCGCTCTCGACGTTGAATCATAATTACAACTTCGAATTACTTTTTAATAGTAAAAGCAAGAAAATGGAAATTTGCGTTTGGTACGACCTTGTCTGACGCTAAGTAAACGAGTCTTTTTAATTTTATCTACAATGCTTTCCATAGTAGCGTAAGAATAAGAAGAAAAAGAAACAAAAAATCCTACAGAACAAACTTATTGTTTTAAAATGGAAGATAACGAAGTTGGCGAAGTAATAAGAGGTGAGGGGAATCAGCGAGAGGGAGATCTGTGCAAAAGCCAATGTTTCAAATACACGCGGAAATTTTCGATTGAACGAACCACAACTGCTTCGACTTTCCCTCTCGAGTTGAGAAAATTGCATTTGAAAAGTTGCAAACGACAATTCCAAGTTGTTATAAATTCTTAAAATAGGAATAAAAATCCATTGGTAGGTAAAAGTATCTTTCAAGGACGCCAATTTTCACCAGCACGTACCCAATATATCGTCAAATCGAATTCAGACGTCTAAAAAGCCTCATTTTAATTACACACTCGAACCTTGCCTGGAAACAATGACCTTTCAAAAAGTTAATACTTAATTACGAAATTCGAACGCGGCCGCGTAAAAAAAAACCATAAAATTTAAATAAAAGCCGACGAATAGGAAACCCTTGCATGAAAAAAATTTAATTTAAAAAGGTCATTATTTTTCAATTTTATACTCGATATTTAATAACATGGAAAAACACACAGCAGAGCTCGAAAAAAATAATACAAAAACACACCAAAGAAATACAAAAAAAAAAAAAAAAAAAAAAATCTCGCGTACGTAAAACACAAAAAACCATTTGAAATTCGTTTTTTTCTCCTATTTCACTTCCAAAGAAGAAAGTAACGCAATACGCAATACGCAAAACAAAATTACTCCAACTCGACATATACAACAAAACATATTATACCTTTTTTTTTACATCCCTCTAATTCCTTCTCTTTCCAAAGCCAAGTACCGTATCGCAGAACGAAGCTAAAAACCTCAAGGTTAGTTAACCGGCCCACGTGATTCATTAGTTCCACAAGTTTGCATCCGAACTGGAAAAAAAAATCGCTCGAATACAGACGATAAAAATAACTCGGGTGACCCATTTAGGGAGAAAGAGAGAAAGAGAGAAAGGGAAAAAAAGAAAAATACCAACTACATTAACAAGGAACCCGAAACGATACCTTAGAAAATTTACAACGACTTTTACCAATTGTTCCAGCATCAGGGGCTTCTTTGTGGAAATTTTTACTTCCTCAGTGAAATGAACAACTCGCCAATACACAAGAGTGGTATTTCATCATGGCGAGGAATTTTTAGGGAAGAGAGAAAGAAAGAGAGGCAGAGTGAAAAAACACAGTACGTAAAATATCGAGAAGATGAAATAACGTAATTTGGAGCATTTTTTTATTTTTTCAGCTCTCGACGCGGATTATTCTTCATTTATATTATAATTTTATCGCGAATAAAAAATACGAACGCATAAATTTCTCGCAGCCGATGAGAAAAAGTTTTCAATTTAAATTAGAAAAAAAAAAAAAAAAAAAGAAATTCTCGACATTACGCCATCCATTTTATCGAAACATGCTCTAAACTTTGCTTTTTGCAAGTTCTTAGCGCATATTTCATGTCTTCTCGATACGTTTTCGACAAGTTGGAAATACCGCGAGTGTTTTCGAGAGGTTGGGGCAAAGGCTGAGAGAAAAAAAATTCGCAAAATGCTCAAGGGCGTACATGATGGACGTTGGAAAAAGTAAAAAAAAATGAAAGCAAAGAGATGCCTTCAGTTCGATTTTGTAAATATCAATCTGATAAGTTTTTTTAGCCAGTTTGGACGAAACATAAAAATTGCTTCGGGAGTTACAATTTTTTTCTTTAAATACAAAATTTCAACGATGAAAAAATGGATAAAAATTATATTTTTCATAATTTTTCAAAGTAAAATGAAAAAAATCATAAATAATTAAACGTGAATTTCACTTTTTTTTTTTTTTTTTTTAATAAAGGATTGTATAATTTGAAAAAAAGAAATTGATCTCTGATTTCTCAAGGGAAATAAAAATATCGATTCTGAAAAAAACCTCAAAGAAATTATTTAAAATAAAAAAAATCCAAGGTCTAGTCTTATCAACTGACTTCTGCTTGTGAAAATTCAAAATTTTCGAAAAGAAAAATTATAATTCAAAAAAATTCTCAATTATCTACAAATATGTACAGGGTGTTCCTGGACCAGAGCACCACCTTCAAACCAATATGCAGCTACCCAAACTACAGAAGTGTATGTATGTTTGCCGACTTCAAGATTTGAAGGGACAAAGTTATACGTACTCTTAATGGTAATTTTTTCAAAATGCTGTAACTTCGTTGATAGCGAAGCTAGACAAAATTTGTTGAGAACTTTTTTGTATAACTTTTCATGTTCTACAAAAATAGTTACATCCATGTTTTGCCCAACTCCAAAATTGACGCAACTAAAACCATTTGAATAATGAGGACGTACGTCTCTTTTCATTTTTCAAATGGTTGTAGTTCCTTCAATTTTGGAGTTGGACGAAACATCAATAGCTCATTTTGTAGATCACGAACAGATCAACAAAAATAAATTCTTACAAATTTTGTCTAACTTAAAAATTGAAGGAGTTATAATGCGCACAATATTTCAAATCCTTGTAGCTCCTTCGCTTTCAGAGTCAGGCAAAACATAAGCAAACTCTCATGTCTGAATGCATTACGAATATTGATAAATAGGGATGCGATTTTTATTTATTTGAATATTTTTTCGCAACGCCCTCTAAATGGCGTAATTATGTCAAATTTCTTTACGACTCATAAGATTTTGAGTCGATTAAGCCCAATTTGTTAGAGTATATTTTTGCATATTTTGGGTGTTAGCGCATATTTTTGAATATTTTGGCCTGTTAAAGGGAATATTTTACCCAATTTTGCCCATTTTCACTGTTTTTAGTAAATATTTAACCAAAATCTAAAAAATCTTTACTTTCAGTCTTTTACCATTCACTTGTTTAGTAAAAAAAGAAAAATTGTTTGGTAAGAAAAAAAAGTTTAGCCAAAAAATTTCAATTCTGTCTTCATTTTTTTTTTCGCTTGTGCTCCCGTTGCCCTTATCCCTCCTTACCCTTATCTGACGCTGAAGTGTGACTTTTATTTCCTTTTTCATGATTTCTTAATCCAGGTATCTTTTTAGGTCAAAATTATTGTTACAGTGTTTCAAAGGAAAAGAAATCCTTTAAAATGATACCCATATCGATAGGGAATATTTTTGTATATTTCCAATTTTTAGGGAATATTTTTGCATATTTCCCTCTTTTAAGAGAATATTTTATGCGCATATTTCAACATTTTTTAGTAAATAAATATCCCATCCCTATTGATAAAGAATATAATATGTATAGCGTCTACAGCGGAGGAAGTAATCCATTGCCATTTTTACCAGGCCTTAGAGTGCGCTGCTGAAAGCGTTCAAGTAGGGCAAATTTTTTCAATACACAATGCTCTTATAGGAAATTTACGATTTTCAAAAATTAAAAAATTGAATATTTTACCCAACGAGTTTATTTTTCTTTTAAATTGAAGCTCATTTTTAGTTTTACCAATCTACAAATTTTTTTTCCGCTAGGTTATACATGAGGTTGTGAAAAAGGCCGATTTTCATTCTGTTCTTTTCATAATTTTTACCTATCATTGTGCTTTCAAATCAGTGATCAAAATATTCATCTATTTTAGGATTAGAAGTTTCGATTACCACTAATTCTAGGTCGCTGAGTGTATATCTGCAAACCATTTCATAATAATTATGTTCGCATATCTCATCCAATTTTCAATGATAAACAGTAATGTTTATCTGAAAATGACCGTTTTCTTAGTAAATATGCAAATTTCATCAAATGAAACACGAATTTGAGTTCACCTTGGTTGAAAACCTTATCTTAGACACCTCATATGCAAATATCTATCTCTCGAAACGAAAAATCTTCATTTCAAAAATTGATCAGAAAAATGACACAAGAACAGGTCCTAAAAAATAATTTTTTTCACAGCTTCGCGAATCATCCAGAGAAAAATGAAAAAATGATTTGCAAAGTTGAAAGATGGGGCTTTAATTTAAAATAAAAATCAACTCGCTAGATGTAATCCTCGATTTTTAATTATCACTTTAATGGGAAAAAGTTGGAAAAAAGAATTACCAGAAATTTACATTTTGAAAAAAAGTTGAAAAAAATACAAGAAGATTGAGAACAGCGTTTGTCTTGTTACACGAAGATGGTTATGAAAAATGTTTTTGTTTACTGCCATCCTCTTCCTCCCGAGAAGGCTCGAAGGTGTTGTGCACACTGGGCGTCATATATGTGGTGCAAAATGTTATATTCAATACAGGTAAACGAGAGATTTTTAAATCATAAAAATAGTGTTTTTTCAATTTTCAGGCCAAGAGAAGTGGCATGAGAGAAATATTTCAATGATACCAAACAATATCCCTGATTTATTCCAAAATACGAGACTAGGGCGAATTACAATCTGAAGTATCGCAGTCTCCGACACTGCCAGAGGCGTCGTTCATTTCACCAGTAGGAACTAGGAAGCAATAGTTTGGAACAAACATCAATGAAAGAAAAAGGTATGATCGCTCTATTTTGTTTCAAACAAATACTGACTGCCTCTCGGCGAATGGGTGAATTTTTTAATCTCTCAATGCGCAATGTTGAAATCATTTTTTTCGTGTTCAACTGAGAAACCGGAAGATACATTCAAAAAATGTAAGATAATATGGAAACGCCAAAAAATTATAAAAAGTCATATGAGCAAATATGTAGTCATCCATGTGGACTTGGATAAAACCGGAGTTACATCTTATTCAAGGGATGCCACTTCCCATTGTAGATTCCAAGGAATTTCAAATCTCTAATCAGATTCGGGTAAAGCAGTATTTTTTCCCCCGTCTATTCTACATCATGAAAATGAAGAAAATACAAATTTTCATAATTGAAAGGCTTGCTGGAAAAAGGGCCTCCGGCGTCGGAGGCTCTTTTTCCGTAAACTGATTTAATGAAGTTGTCATTCCCTTGTGTATACCCATAATAAGGTTCGGAACTCTCCAACCTATCTAGAGCGCGCTACGAGACGATAATCATACCTACGTCTGGTTAATTTTATCAACAAGGCCTTACGTCTTCCTTATGTTGATACTCCAACGTTATTTTGACAACAAACTTCGTATTTATTTTTTTAATTACGTCTCTCTAATTATTTTCTCAACAACTTCGCGCATATTAATCAAATAAATTTCGTATAATCAAATAATTTCGTAATATTATTTTCAATATGACGCCTTTTAATCGGCTTATTACTGGGAAATGAATTTGGGGAGGGGATGGGTGATGGTCCCTAGTTGTAGCCAACACTTCAAATTACAAATAAATTCAAACCCGAGGTTCATTCATTGATTAGTCTCAGAGATATAGATAAATGAAAACTTTAAACACGTTTTTCTCAAAACTATGTTTTTTGACGGAGGCCCTTTTTCCAGCAGGCCTTTCAATTCAAGTTAGTGTTCAAAACTATTTCACTCTGATTTCATTGACAAGAAAGGGCTAATAAGAAATGAGAAAAAAAATGGCAAATAATGACTATTTTCATCTAAAATAGAGACAATTATTAGTAGGTATGTTACGCCTAAATCGTAAAATTGCCTATTCCGTGAAATTTTCCTAATTTGTGAAATTTTCAACTTGAAACGCTTCTATCATTTTTCTCAGTCGACAAATTTTTTTTTCCAATATTTCAGCTCAAAGTACAAGCTTTCCGCTTTGTTTTAAAAAAAGTTCACACTCCTGAGTTATATAGAAAATTTTTTAGAGCATAAACGAATTTAGATGTCTTCTTAAATTTAAATGGTCACAACAATTTTTCTGTTTTGAGGTAACAGACTAAATTTTGTTTCAAATCAAAGCTGAAAGCTTGTACTTTGAGCTGAAATATTGGAAAAAAATTTTGTCGACTAAGAAAAATGATAGAAGCGTTTCAAGTCTAAAATTTCACAAATTAGGAAAATTTCACAGAATAGGCAATTCTTTTTGCCTATTTCATGAACTAGGCAATTTTACTATTTAGGCGTAACAAGTAAATCGTCATCACATATTATTTCGTGAAATTAAAACGCTCTTCTCTTCTTATATTATTATGGGTGAAAAATTAGAATTTTTTCTGAAAAAAGAAAATAAGCAAATAACTGTTCTGTTGACAGGTTAATAAAAATACCTACCTTTTGAGATATTTAGGTAGGTATTTCAAAAAATATATATTCCGAATTGTTTTTTTTTTTTTTTTTTGCAGAAGAGCATTTTTCTAATTTAATTGCACTTAGGCCTACTATTCGGCCATTTGTTCTTTTTTTCTCACCAACTTTGTTTTCAATCAAGGATATCTTTGCAAAAAAAAAATTAAGAAGTTGAGTTATTTCTCAATTATTAATTCTTTCACTCATAAAAAAAAATTTCATCACTTTTGGACTCAAATATGACGATCAACAGCCTGCTGCAACAGGTTAAACGACAGAAACAAGGTAAATCAGTGCAGCTATCGATGCTGCATGTGGAAGTTGAAGATACCGACATTACTCTAGACGCGTTGAAGGCATATGCAGTCAAAGCCATAACGGCACTGCAACTCGCTGGTGCATCTGAAATCAAGCTGTGGCCCCTCATCATGCCAGAGAAGGAAAGATTAGTCGAAGAAATAAACTCGTTTTATCGACAGGAGCTTTATTTAAGGTAATTCGACAGTTTTTCGAAAGAATTTTCCAAAACGATACTCTTGGGATAATTTTTTAAAATATAGGTACTTAGATATATTTTTCTAAAAGAACTTTCTTCTTCTTCTTCTTCTTCACAAAAAAAATAATAATAATAATCATCAGAATTTTATTTTGGGAATATTTTAATCAAAAAAAACAAAAACAATTTCATGAATTTTTTTCGATCAACTTTTCTGATCATTTGTATCATTATTATCGAGTATCATTTCATTTATCCATTTTATTTTTGTAATTTTTATTTTTTTCAAATGAACTGGCAATATAGTGAGAGAGTTTGAGGGAATAACTCGACATCTGCACTTTGCCAGTGAATATTTTGACAAAACATTTTCATTTTTATTCATAATAATGTAGTTCCAAAGCCATTTCATCACTGAACTATCTATGACTTTATACACAAAATACAATACTCACTGGACAGGTTTCACTATAAAAACCTAAAATTTAAATTGAAGATGCTAAACACGAGACAAATAAACAGTGATGCAAGCATCACGAACTTTCCGAACCAAAAAGTATTTAAAAAAATATTAACCAAAAAATAATTGTAAAAAAATCGATCATCAAATATTTGTAAAAAAATTGATTATCAAATATTTGTGAAAAAATCGATCATCAAATATTTTTTGTATTTAAAACGTCAGCAATTACACTAAAAAACGTTCGGCAAAATCACACTTGCTCCATTATTATAAATCGCGAAAAAATAATCATCATGATGTGAACAAAACAACCATTCGAATACCCGTACATCTTATCATGAATAAGACAAAAAAGCAAAGCATTGCGCAATGCGCATGTTAGGGGAAGGAGAGCAAACCGGTACACCCGCGGACGCAATAAAAGGACCACCATATGAAAAAAAAAAAAAAAAAAAACAAATGACGTATTTATTACGGAGAGGGTGAGTTTTTATTACTCCACTGTTGGACTATCACTAACACATAGACACAAATACACACGCATACAGACCAATAAGACGAAAATGCCGAAAAAGATGTCAGGATATAGATAAACAGTTTCCTTATAGATATACACTTGAACCGTTCCCTTTATCAACATCTAAAACGCGACAAATGTGAAACTTAAGGATTTTCCCCATAAATCGCTCGTAAAATTTTTTCTACTTAACGTAAAGGCCCCAAATTCTTGCGTAGCCTTCGTTTATATAAACCACTACTCATCGCCGAATTTCAACGAGATATCTCAATTAGGGCGGTTGGAATCGTGTTAACAAATTTTTCGCATAAATCGCTCGTAAAATTTTTTCTATTCAACGTAAAGGCCCCAAATTCTTGCGTAGCCTTCCTTTATATAAACCACTTCTCATCGCCGAATTTCAACGAGATATCTCAATTAGGGCGGTTGGAATCGTGTTAACAAATTTTTCTGCACACACACACACACACACACATACACACATACATACGGAACATCATCTGGAAATTGGTCAAAACAAATTTGTACGAAGTCAAAATTTATCTAAGTGCAATATTCGTGAAAACGCATTTCGCACCGAAAACAATACTTTCCTTACAACGCTACGCGCTGTTCGGAAAGTAAATAAACAGTGATGCAAGCATCACGAACTTTCCGAATCAAAAAGTATTTTAAAAAATATTAACAAAAAAATATTTGTAAAAAAATCGGTCATCGAATATTATGTAAAAAAAATTGATTATCGAATATTTGTGAAAAAATCGACTATAAAAAATTTTTTATATTTAAAACGTCAGCAATTACACTGAAAAACGTTAAACATGACACAAAAATATTCGGCAAAATCACACTTGCTCCATTATTATTAATCGTGAAAAAATATCATGATGATGTAAACAAAACAACCATTCGAATACCCGTACATCTTATCATGAATAACAAAAATGCAAAGCATTGCTCAATGCGCATGTTAGGGAAAGGAGAGCAAACCGGTACACCCGCGGACATGTCCGGATATAGATAAACACTTGAACCGTTCCCTTTATCGACATCTAAAACGCGACAAATGTGAAACTCGACGATCTTTCGCATAAATCGTTCGTAAATTTTTTTCTATTCAACGTAAAGGCCCCAAATTCTTGCGTAGCCTTCGTTTATATAAACCACTACTCATCGCCGAATTTCAACGAGATATCTCAATTAGGGCGGTTGGAATCGTGTTAACAAATTTTTCGCAAAAAACGCTCGTAAAATTTTTTCTATTCAACGTAAAGGCCCCAAATTCTTGCGTAGCCTTCGTTTATATAAACCACTTCTCATCGCCGAATTTCAACGAGATATCTCAATTAGGGCGATTAGAATCGTGTTAACAAATTTTTCTGCACACACACACATACACACATACACACACACACACACACACACACACACACACACACACACACACATACATACGGAACATCATCTGGAAATTGTTGAAAACAAATTTGTACGAAGTCGAAATTTGTCTAAGTGCAATATTCGTGAAAACGCATTTCGCACCGAAAACAATACTTTCCTTACAACGCTACGCGCTGTTCGGAAAGTAAAAAGATACAAAACTCAGACGCAGCTGCAGATAAGCTGATTTTTAGCATCGATTTCACAATAATTCGCTTCGAAAATTCATTTATTCTTAAAATTTGATTTAAAAAATCCAAAAATGGAAAATTTCCCAATTTTTTAAATTTAAAATGGTAAAATTTTCCTAGTTGTAACTACTTTTGACAGATGAAAAAAAAATTGAAAAATTCAAAATTAATAGAATTTGAACAATTTGATAATCTTTCTTTCTAGTTTCAATAAATTCTCAAAATTCGAAAAAATTATCAAAAATGTTGAATGAAATGATAACATTTCTTGATCGTGACTTTCACTCATGTAGGTACCAAGTTTCGAGTCGAAATAATTCGCAGACTCTTTCCAACTAAAATATGTAACATTCTAAAAAATTAATGCAAATGGCTACCTCTCGTGCCCTATCCCTGGCAAAACCTATATTTGACATATTCGCCACGCTCCAACTAATTTTCACATCTATTTGGAAATTCCATAAGAAAAAAAAGAAACTCGAAACACAGATTTCTTCATAATAAACATGTAACATCTGCGGTTTAGCTCGAACTCGAGTCTCTCCTCAATCGCACGTGTTTTAATAATAACATGTAGATGTAGTGAAATGCTGGCGAAAGAGAGAAAAAAAAACCCGGATAGGAAACCCTTATAGGTCGACTCTACGTAACCGCTGAGAATATTCCGATTCTAATTTGAATATCGTTAGATAATACCGTTTATTCAATTTACCCTCACATACCATAAATTTGCGATTCAAAGTACGCTTTTTACTGCGCTTAGGTTCTTGTAATTTACCCCGGCAAAGGATACGGCGAAGAATGTAGGAAAAAAAAGAGTACCTTGTCGTTGCAGGCACGATGACGACGAGTTTACATAAGATAAAAAATGCTCGTTGTATCGTCGCCTTTTCACTTTATCTTTTGTGTTGCGCAATTAATCTTATTTTCGCATCGGTGGAGCGATCCGAGGGGTAGAGGGGTCCTGAGGGGTGGCATCGATTCGATATATTAAATTTTCGAATACAAAACACCTCTCTTTGGTGGTGTGTATCGGTCGCTGGGCGAATATCGCTTACACACGTAGTACCTAGACTTTATTTTCACACCATCGCATCGCATCGCGAGCGTCAGTCAAGAAAATCATAATACCTTGTATCATTCCATCTCGCTCAAACCGAACCGAAGTGAAACTTGCCTTTAATAGATTGATTACCTCGCCGATGCTCTATATAAATAGGCTCGTTTATTAGAACAAAAGCCCGCATTTTGCACGACACGTAAATATTTCATCGACACTTTGACCCAATTTCCTCTCATCTCTTTTTGTACGAGCTACTCTGCAAACCTCCACCTACGCCTCTGGCAGCTTGCAGCAAAAACCTAAACTATCCATCGAGAGAAGAATGGGCCTTATTGGAAGGACAGCGGATTCTTCGCCATTCGGTAATAGTAAAAGACGATAGTTCTGTATTAATTTTCAAACAATGCTGCTACGTTGTTCTTCTTTACGTATACAGCGAACTTTCTCTGTTATTGACGTAATATCGTATAGAACTTCGGTATCGAGGAGAGAAAGAGAGAAAAAAAAAACCAAACCACCGAAACCGAAATATAGTGCATCGAACGTCTATCGAATTACTACTTCGACATAATAAGTAGAAAAAATGCCAGCTACGGTGGCACGTTCTTCAAATGAGAAGGGATTCTTTGGGTAACGTAACGAGATCAAATATATCAAACAGATAGACGTAATGAAATTACCTTCTCCGTTCTTATCAACGTTTTCGTTATATAAACTTAGTTTGACCAAAATTCTTAAAACTGAGCACGAAGCCAATTAGTTTAAACTTTCATTTGAAGGGGTTTGCGAGAGTACACTCTGTCGAGTGGTACGAGTTGACAAACGCGACGGATATCGTTGCTTCGGAACCTGCGCGTGTATTTTGTTTTGGAGGTAAAAGATCAGCAATGCCTGAGAACGCGAATTTCTATACTACTCGTAATAGAAGAGAGTGACTAAATCCACAACAAGTAATCACCAAATTGAACGAACGAGAATTCATTCCATATTCTTGTTTGAAAACTCGTTGTCGTGGTCTTGTTTGTAATTTGCAAAGTGGACTAATTTGTCGAAATTAATTTTTATTTTAATCAAATTTTAATTTTTCATAAACGATTTTCTCAAATTTTGCATCGAGATTTTTCCACTAAATAAAAAGTAAAAATTTTAAAAAATTTTCCAAGTGTTCTATTCTTCAAATTTTTCACTTATTTTCATTTTCAATTTTCATTACATTTTTGAAAAAAAAATTCTTGAAGAAATTATTCATCATTCATCAAATAATTTAGGTAAGTATTCCTATTTTTTCCTCAAATTAAATTCTTCATTAATTTTTTTCTGTTTGTCGTTTAAAAGATGAAATTCATTTTTTTTAAAAATATTTTCCAATTTTATTTTTTATTCAAACTTGCCAATAATTTTTTCATCGAAATGCAACTAAATCTTCATCATATTTTTTCAAATTCATTTTTTGAAATTTTTTTAATGAATATTGTTAATAATGAATAATTGAATTTTAAATTTTCATTTAGATTTTTAAACATTTTTCATAAAATTTTCTCATCAAAAAATACTTCTAAATCTCTACCATACTTTTTCAAATTTTTATTTTGAAATTTCTTTCAAGTAAATTTTTTATCAAGTTTATTTTTGAGCTTTCTACCGAAATTTTTTCTGACATTTTTATTTTTTCAAAAAAATTGTTTATCATCCCCCTATTTTCCAATAAAATTGTCAATTTATTTCATTCTCAAATTATTGGTCATCAAAATCAAAATGTTCCTATTTCATCTCCCAACTGACAACTTGACTTCTCATTCGAATTTTTCCAATAATTTTCATTAAGATTATTGTCTTGTCCTCTAATTGAGTAATTATTTCTAATTTTTTTTTCCAAGTAAATTCCAATTTTTATTTTTTCTTCAAAAACTTCTTTCATTTTTTTCCTTCAAATTCACTGAAATTTTAATAATCAAAATTGATTAAGTAGGTAAGTATTCAACTATTTACTGACTTGTTGAGAAAAAAAATTTGAAAAATCAAAACATAAAAAATACCTAGAATGAAAAAATATTTTGAGTATTTTGTGAAAAAAAATTTGTTTGAAAAAAAATTTAAAAAACTTTAAGAAAAAAAAACGTGTACTCAGAGCCGGTGCGAGAGGGGGGTTTGGGGGGGGACACCCCTCCAGTGATTTTCCATTCGGCAAATTTTCGAAAAATTTTCGACAAATTAAATTAGGTATGTTTACAAAATTTGATAAAGTTTTGAATTTCAAATATGTAAATTTTGTAGAAATTCTAAATCACAAATTCGGCAAATTTTAGAGAAATTCCGACTCACAAATTCGGTAAATTTCTGAAAACAATTTTGTTTTAGCGATATCTCCGTTTGTACAACACGAAATTAAAATGTTTTTATTTGAATTGAAAGTTCTTTCACTTACCTACAAAAAATGTTTCTAATGAATTTTCTGTAAAACTCCTAGTTTTCGAGTTATTAAGTGAAAACAATGAAAATAATGAAAACGTACACATTACAATTGATAAGAATTTTGGAAACGAAACACGCGAGACATTCACAGTAACTCTCTTCTGATAGGAAATTTTCTCCACAACAAAAACTTTTCTATAAACTTTTTCTCTAAATTGCCCAGTTTTATTACAAAATTGAAAAAACTACTTTTTCCCATGTTAATTTTCATTAGTATCCCCTTTTCAACTTTATCAAAGTGTTTATCACGTGACTGTGACGTCACCACTTTTATTCCCTATTAAACACAAGGTAATCTGTGCTTCAATAACTCTATATGAAGTAAGATGTTTTGAATCAAATAAAAAATTTTGAATTCAATTTCTAAGAGAATAAAAGGTTACTAGGAACATTTCTTCCAGACAAAAGCTCTGTTGATGGACTATGTACAACGAGATAATAGTAAAATCAAAAAATTGATGAGCTTCTTTTTCGAAATGAAGCAGGTAAGTAGTTACCGCTTTAATTTAGTAAGAGAATTAATTAATAAAACAGAATTTTTTTCTTTCATGAAAATAAACAATTCAAGGGCATCTAGGTGTAACTAGAAATCCAATTCATGGAGAAATCCAGAAACGCATTTCATGCAAAATGCAAAAACCAATGCTAAGAGGTTATTCAATTAAGAATAAAAATGCAAGAATTAGACAATTTTTCATAATACCTACTTTGGCTCGCTGCATCGTTGAAAATTTAGGTCGGGAAAATGAATCTTTTTGTTTATTTGAAAAAATGGGGAGAGGAGGACTTGAGGTATAATTTACTATCTCACGTTGGGAGGAAAATAAAAAAATTGTGAAAGAATTCATACCCGTGACACAGAACATTAAAACCTCAAAATGGCAAAAAAATTTGAAAATCTGTGAATTTTTTCAGTTTTTTTTTTTTTTTTTTTTAAGGAGACACTGGGGTGCCACTTACAATAACGCTGAGAAAAAACTAAAAAATTGAGAATCATTTTTCCCCAAATGGAAGGACTTTAATTAGTTAGAATCAAAAAAATTAAAAAATTTAAAAAATTGGTATTTTTTCATAATTTTTTTAATTTGGGGGCTTGTGGATCCACTTAGAACTGAGTTAGGGGAAAACGAAAAATAGGGAATTTTTCTCTTACAAAATGCAACAACTTGAAATGCTAAAAAGAACGATTTTGCACAATTTTCTTGTTTTTGATTTTTTGAAAAATTAGGGGAGCCCCCAAGTACCACTTAAAATCAAGTTGGAGGGAAAATAAAAAATTGGGAGTTCATTCTCATGACAAGGATCAACTTTGATGGGTTATCTCCCAAAAAGTGCAAGATTTTGAAAATCGGTGAATTTTTTTCATTTTTCCAAAAAAGGAGGGGAGGGTGACCCGGCACGGGTTAAAATTCAGTTAGGGGAAAAATAAGAAATAGGGAATTATTTTCTCATAAAATGAACACACTTTGGGGGTAAGACATTTAAAAAGTCGAAAAAGGTAAAATAAGAGCCACTCTATTCTATATACTAGGTATCTAATTTTTTTTAATGACTTTTAGACATTTATTAGCGTTGTTTTCATTTTTGATTACTTTTAGATATTTTATCAGCCATTTTTTATTTAACTTCTCAATTATCATTTTTTTAGATTTTTCTTCTAATTTTTCATTTTTCGAGGGTAGTTTGGGTTCAAATTTCTACATCAGATCACCGATCTGCCTTCAATTCTACATGATACTGCACACAGGAACATCACAACAGAATGAAACACAATTTCAAAGACACAATAAGAGTAGGCCGACGACTCCTATTAATTTGACCAAAGGAAGAGAAGAGGAATAGGGGGGGAAGCACGTACATTCGAGCCAACTAACTTACGTAGGCATGAAATTAGACTAAATTTCCAACAAATAATCCCTTCGTTGTTCAGCCTGGCAAACCGTTCTCATTCGGCGGTATTCGCGTGCAATTTGAAAATTAACGAATGCGACGCGAAAATTTCCCTTTAATAACTTCCCGACTAAGAAATAATTTCTTTCGATTGCGACGATAATTCCAACCCCCCTGTTTCCCCCTCGCACCAATCCTCACGTCGACATGGTATTCACCTTAGGCAGAGTTGAGCATTACGTGTTCGCCTACAACATTATGTAAATAGTACTCACACCGGGGCTTTGGTTTATCTGTTTTATTTGCGTATACACGTTTTATATGAAGCTAGCTATATGTAGATGTACTATGAAAAGGAAGTTGATACGCGGTATAGGTAAAATGAGCATTCTTGCAACGTTCGATATCGTCGCCTCGGCTCTTGAGCGAAATTCCTCCACACATCTCGTCGCCCCAACGTACCCATTGAAGCGACGACATTTCCAACGCCGACGACGCGACGATTTGTTATACAGAAAAGAGACTCGACCGAAGCGAGAAACACTACTCTCGTTCGCCCCTCATCATCTCAAGATCACAGTGGCAAACATTAAAGCGGCGCTTGCTGCACAAAAAGCGCAAAATGAAAGGCACCCTGGCCCCTGCGAGCCCCTCTCATCTGCAGCGTGGATGTGTTACAGCGTTTCGAATTACACAAAGCTTGTCAAAATCACCGTCCACAACCTGCAAATTATATCCGTTACAGGGATTCTTGCTTCGAATTTCCCCTCGCATTTTATAGAGCGTTGAGCTCTTTTCAGTCTTCTCTCGCTCTGCATAAAACGATGATGATGGCAAGAGAGATATTAATGATTAAAATAGTAGCGCTTTTAGCCAATTATACAACGATGGAGATACCTATTTGTGTGATGTTTTGGTCGAGCTCGCTTTACCTCTGGGTTTTTTCTTACTTGTTAGCTTGTATATATTTGATGTCGCCAAAATTCGTCAATTTTTTTCTCAAAAGCAAGATCTCGGTTTGAACATACCTAGACTTACTCAAATACATTTTTTTAAAAATCCACTGTTAAAATTGAAAAAATTGTTATATTATTTTCTGTAGTAACTCACGAGACGAAATGTCGCCTACGAAAGAACGAGAAAACGAGCAGTCAAAAAATCCGGTAACTCCTCCAGAGGAAAAAGCTTCAAAAATAACCAAAAATATACTGAGCTACATGAACGTTCGAAAAGATTTATTCGAAGATGACCAGTCGTTTGACGAATTCCAACAACAGCTCAAGGTTATGGAAGCATTTTGCAAAGGTACTTTGGTACAACAAATTGTAAAGGAGAATGAACTGTCATTGAAAAACGAAGAACTCATAACCAAATTGGCGTGCGTAGTTATTGATAAGAACAAGTATAGAAGGAAAGTTTTGATTCTCGCTCTTCGTTCTCGAATTGAATATTTGGACAAGAATAAATTATGGCCCAGGGGCTTAACTGTACGAGGAACCAATCGACGAAATAGATGGGAACGTATTTTAACGAGCACCGAAACTCTTTTTACTACAAACCCGAACATAGTGGCGTTTCGAAAATCAGTTGCAAGTTCAAAAATTCGGATTTCAATGTTCATCGACACCGTTATGCTACTTTACGGCAACTTTTCCGATATTGCTGCCCATAACGTGCCATTACCAAGCCCGGCCAATGAGACAGAGATAATTGAAATGTTCAGTGAGCTAGGACTCGTTCCGGATGATGATAAAGTTAATTGCGTTAAAGCGATTATAGAACCAATTAAATGGACGACACAAGCAGCTTCAAGTACTCCTGTAAATTTACCTTCCACAGCTCAAATACCGACACTCCATGATCCAGGTCATTCAAGTTCTACTCAGTTAGCTGATCCTGGGAATTCAAGTCCTACTCAGTCAGTTAATCGTGGAAATTCTGCTCATTCGACTGGTTCGAGACATGCTCCGTTTCTACGTCAACATTGGAGGTCTCGTCAGCCAAATGTACGGCAACGTTACTCTTTTATCATGCCTAGAAGTCAACATTGGAGGTCTCATCAGCCAGATGTAGGAAATTTTCGTTCTACGACGCCGTCCAGCTTCCAACAGGACAATTCAACTTCCAGTCGTTCATCACTAAAGCATTGGAGATCTTATAGGCCGTATTAGCGTCGAGGACCACTAAATTTTTCCTGCTCTCTCAAGTTTTTTTTTACATTATTTAAAGATAGGTAGTAAATTAATTGACAAGAAATAAAGTTCTGTTTTTGCATTGAAAGCTTTTCGTTTCTAATTTTTTTTTTTTTTTTTTTTTTGGGGAAGATTTTTTTCAGTGACGAAACATACCCGTGTAGCAACGTCGATGCTAATTTCGATATAAATGTCGACACATCGAAATCGGTCACTTTTCGATCGTACATGTCGACACGATTGTGGATGGTTTGTCGAGCTTATTATCGACATGTTTGTCGACCGTCCAAATATGGATCGACATGTCGAGCCATATTTGGACGGTCGACAAACATGTCGATAATAAGCTCGACAAACCATCCACAATCGTGTCGACATGTACGATCGAAAAGTGACCGATTTCGATGTGTCGACATTTATATCGACATCCACATCGACATTTGCAATGGTGAGATTTTGAAAAATATGCTAAGTTCAAATATTCAATATAAGTATATATTAAAATTACACCAAAAATAGTGTTCAAGCCAACATTTCGATATTTTTTGTCAAATATGCGGCATTGAGGCCACCTTTGTAGCTGGACACATGCGAGTGTCCAACTAACATAGAGATGATTCTTAGACCTTATGTACTAATTCACAACACACTTTATCTGCGAGTATCACAATCACCCTCAAGACGTCGACAGTCAAGTCGATGCATTATTCGACCCTCGACAATTAGATCGACATTAACTCGACTTAAAATTCCTCTGGTCAACACTGTCGACAGTTAAGTCGATGCATTATTCGACCCTCGACAATCACATCGACACTATCTCGACTTACAATTCCTCTGGTCGACACTGTCGACAGTGAAGTCGATGCATTATTCGACCATCGACAATTATGTCGACAATAACTCGACAAGTCGTTGTATTATTCAAAACTTTGAAAAATAAGAAAATTTTGTGATTCTTTCAAAAATTATTTATTCCTGAGCTTAAAATGTTCTTATTAATTGTTTTTAGTTCTTTTTAGATATAAAATTTGTAAATTTAATTGGCAGAAATTGTCGACATAAATGTCGATGCGTTTATCGAGTATCGATTTTTACATCGACTTGTCTATGTAGAAAAACAACGTTTTCTAAATTATAGGAAAATACTGAGAAAAATTCAAAAATTTTGATTGAACAGTTATGTTTAACATAGAACATTACTTTAAATCTCAAATATCATTTTTAATTCATCGTTAACCGAGAAAAAAATGTGTCTGAATTTTGTCGACATAAATGTCGATGTCGACAATTGCTACACGGGTAGGTACTTGACGTCTTATTGATAAGTTTTTGACTCATAAGGTGCTTGATGGATGTGAAGGAGGTCTATTCAGAATAATTATTTACAATACTCGCGAATGAAATGTTCCAGCGTGTCTTAACACTTGTCTTAATAAATTTTGAAATCCAAAAATCAAGAATCTTGAAGAAATTTCAACAGGACTTTTCTAAAAATGCAAGGTGGATGTGAGTGTCACCATGTTTGGTAAGACTTGTTGGTTACAAATTTTCGAAAATTAAAAAAATAATAGGTAATAGATTTCAACCTTTAATGCAATATATGGCAGGAACAGAGCCGGTGCGAAAGGGGGGTTGGGGGGAGGGGTGTGGAACACCCCTCCAGTGATTTTCCATTCGGCAAATTTTCGAAAAATTTTCGACAAATTCGGCAAACTTTCGACAAATTAAATTAGGTATGTTTACAAAATTTGGTAAAGTTTTGAAGTTCAAATATGTAAATTTTTTAGAAATTCTAAATCACAAATTCGGCAAATTTTTGAGAAATTCCGAATCATAAATTCGATAAATTTTAGAGAAATTCCGACTCACAAATTCAGTAAATTTCTGAAAAAAATTTTCGCCCTCGCTTCGCTCGGGCAATGTACTTCTACTACTTCATCTTTCTCTCAGAATCAGAATAGAAATCAAAAATCAGCGCATTTGAATTGTTATAACTTATAACGTAAAAAAATGAACATGATCTTTTTGAAAATATTAAAAATTATGCTTAAAGTGCATTATTTTTAATTAAAAATTCCAATTTTTTCAAAAGCTTCGCTCGGGCAACGTATCGCTTTTTCATCTTTTAAAAAACCAGAAATTATTCTACGTTTTCAAAATTTCTGCAAAAAAAAACCATATTTTCTTTTAGAAGTGCAATTTTTTCAAAAAGCTTCGCTCGGGCAGCAACAGTCGTTTTGATTCAAATCCTAATGCTACCATAAGTTCTTGAAATTTTTTCTATGAGGATAGTGAGAAGTTCTTCTTTTGAAAACTCACTTTTTTCAAAAAATTCAGCGCAGGGGTCTACTTCTCACTGCTGTACCTATTAATTATCATTCGGCATTTTCGATCTACACCCCCAAAAAAAATTTGCTCAAACCGTCTCTGGGCAGGAATAAGGAACAAAAAAACAAAAAAAAAGTCTGTGTAGTGTAAGTATATGTATCGTGCATACGAATTTAGGGCCTACCCAGAACAGAAATCTGCTAACTTTGAGGAAAATCAAAGAGCTGGCTCTGGAGATTCTATACGAGAGAAACCCTCAAAACGTTCTATCGCCTTGAATGTAAACAATCACTACCTAAAATTTATTACTGGGCTTCCCCATAAAAATCAATTAAAAATATTACGAATTAGGTAATTTCAATTTTCAATTTTGTGGCCTGATTTGCACTCAAATGCACCAGCGTTATCGCAGCTACGCCCATCCGAAAATACAAAAAATGAATATACCTACATTAATCTACGAAATTGCCTAATTATTTAGAGTAAAAATCTCGTCGTTTTTCGCACAAAACATCTTTCCTTTGCGTAAAAAATATTCACTTACTTCAATTTTTTTTTTTTTAAATGAAATAAAACATTCTTCCATTTTTTTTTTTTTTTTTTTTGGAGAAAAAGCCTGACAATTTTTTGAAGGAAAAAAAATCTTCATTTTTCTTGAGTAAAAATGTTTTTCAATTTTTCTGAATTAATTTATTCAAAAATCCATTTTTCCTGAATGAAAAAATCTACTATCAATTTTTTTGCTGATATAAATTTCCTAATTTTCACAAATAAAAATTACCCTAATTTTTTGAAAGCAGTGTGGAAAATTTTTCCTATTTTTTTCAAAAACTTGCGTTATTGTTGATCAAACATGAAAAAAATAATTCCAGAGACCCAAACCAATAGTGTTTTTGATTATTTACTAGAGCTGTTAGAAAAACAAGGCGGTCCAACTTAAAAAAAATTAGAAGAGCAATGGAAGAAATAGGAAAAACTTCCAGCAAAGGTAAGTATTAACTTTTGACCTGTTAATCAACTTCGTTTTAAATTTTAACGGAAAAAAATAATATTAGGTATATTTTGTGAGCAGCTGGATCGCATGAATGTAGAGGAAACTAGGAAGTCAGCAAGGGTTAATCAACCGTTTTTTCATGGAAGACCTACATCTACTCCAGCAATTGAGTGCCAAGAAATAAATCACATAAATAATATAAAGAAATTGGCGGTGAGTAGAAAAATACTTGACGTTATTATTTGTATCATAGTTTTACATGACTTACGACTCAACAGTAGCAGGGGTGTTCGGGCTACACCAGTGTTGCCGTTTCCCGTATAATTTTAGAAAAACCGTATCTTTTCCCGTATCCTCAAATTTCCGTATAATTTCCGTATATTTTTGCTATTTTAACCAAAATTTCCGTATCTTTTCAGAATTTCCGTATAATTTTGAAAAATCGTCAAATCTGAGCAGAAAATGCATTCAAAATCAAAAAAATTTCAAAATTTTTGCCCGAGCGAAGCGAGGGCATTATTTCATTTATCATTTTTTTAACCATTATTAATTGGGGACCTTAAAACAAAGGAGGAGGAACATAAGGAAAATTGAAAATTTTTAGTTTTTAACTGCTTTCACCGTTTCAAAATGAAGAAATATTGGAGAGAAAATGCATTTTTTGATTAAAAATGACCAAAAATAAGAGCGTTTTCTTATTAAAAAAATTGTATCTTTTAAAAATTTCCGTATCTTTTTTCGTATAATTTAGACGTCATGAAACGGCAACACTGGGCTACACCTCGATTTTCAAAAAGGTGAAATCAGCTACATTAAAAACACAAAAATCAAACACACACTACAGACTACAGTACTAGTATTTTTCAAGGGACCATGAAAAATATTTCAATTTTTAGCAGTCTGCATAAAAAAGTTTCAATTTTTCGAGGGAAAAAAGTTGATGTATTCTCAAGGGGGAAAATCACGATTTTTTGGGGGAAATTCTCAATCTTTCTAAAATGAAAATTTTTCAAAGCAAAAATTTTTCTTTTTTTTAAAAATTATTATTTACTTGGAATAAAAAATTAAAATTTTTTAAAATGAACAAATGACTCATTGACTTTTTCGATGATGAAAATCGCTCAAATTATCAAATCAAAATATTTTTCAAATTTCAAGTTTTTTTTTTTTTTCTACAGGTTGAATGAATGAATCTTTATTGTAATGTGAAGCATTGCTTCCTTTACAACGTCTATATAACTACATATAATATTTCAGTGATGCAAGAAAAAAGTATAAAAATACTTAAAATAAAAATAAAACTAGAATAATTACAGAGTAGGTATCATTTTCGATGTTCATAAAAAAACGCACACACTGAATTTTTTTAGAGAAGAAAAATCTCCATATTAGTTGAGAAAAAAATAAGGAAATTTGTTAAGAGCATTTTTTATCGTAAAAAAAAATCTTTTTTTCCAAAAAAGAATTGAGAAAAATTATTCCTATTGCAAAGAAATAGGTACATAGGTATTATATTTATTCTGAAAAAATTGAGAAATCAATAATTATTTTCGAAAAAATTTAGAGATTTTCTTCTACAAAAATTTTTAAACAAGAACAAGACCGAAAATTGCTATTGTTCAAACAAATTGAGAGACGAATAAGGAGTTTTTTTTATCTCAAAAAATTTTTACCAATACTTATTTTTTTATACTTAGTAAAGAACTTTTCAAGAAAATTGGTAGTTTTTTCATCTTGGCTCGAGAAAAATCAATTATTCTTTATTTCGAGGAAAGTCATAATTTTTTCAAACAAAAAATTGATGGAAAGATTTTTTTAAGTGAGACCAAAACAAAAATTTAATCTTTTTTTCAAAAAAACTGATACTTTTGGAAATTTGAATTTTTTTTTTTGAATTGAAAAACTTTTTTCAAAGTAAATGAACGAATAAATAAATTTCATTACATACGTTGACTAAGAAAAAAAGAATAATTATTAGCATGTTTAATTAAATTTTCTATCTGCAATTTCGTTTTCTATTAATTTTTAAATTGTCGATTTCTGAATTTTTTTTTCGTATTAGAGACTAGCTCACTTGGAGAATCTGTTTTATATTCGGATACATTATGCTGATCATGCGATTCTGTAAATCCTTTTTCATCAGATTCTGCGTTATTTTCGAGTTAATTGGTCTGTCGTAAAATATTTTTATTAAAATAAATGAACTTTTTGTAGATAATTTGAAATGAAATGTAGAAGAAAAAAAAAATTTTGGATTTTAAAATCCAATTATGGAAAGGATTTTAGATTTCAAATCCAAGCGTGAAAAGGATTTTGTAGGTATCTTGGATTTTAAATACATGCAAATATCACAATAATTTTACAAATCTCGCTTTTCCTGAATTTTGTCGAACCTTGGTTGTCAGTCCAACAATTAAGGAGATACACCCAAATGAAAACATCGGTCCAAAGAAATTATAAAATAGTAGGTAAGTTATTTCTTTTTTTTTTTTTGGTTCCATTTTAAATTATCTGCTTCGATTCGCTCACAGTTCAAACCTCTCACACCACTAAATCAGTCCATTAATTACGCCTGTACATCCTATCGCATTCCAGCTGGAAATAAATAACCGTTAAAAAACTATCCCATAGAGGTAGCTAATTTCACTAAACGCGTAAAAATTAACATTACGTAGTCTCGTTAGTCGTTATATAGTTATACTTTTAAAACACGATACCAGGCGATGCGATACGCAATACCTCGCACAGTATGTTCCCTAAAGTTATCTCGTAAATTAGATCCAACTTGGCCCAGGTAATCCTTTCTTGGAAGTCATTAAAAATAAGAAAAATTACTCGTCTTAAAACTCGCACTTTTATACGCATGCAGCTACGATAAAAAACAAAAAACAAAAACACCTTAAATTCGACCTCGTCTACTCCTACCTAATGTCAGACTGACGTTTAATTTTCAATCTCATCGAAAACACAAGTAGGTATTTTATTTTAAAAGTTTGGCACAATAGTCCCTTCTTTACACGGAGACGAACTAATTACAGGTGATTATAACGTCTTCTTTGCGACGCTTCGAGGAAAAATACAAGACCAGGAGTGAGGGTAGGGTTGGTCGCCGAGTCGTTGTGATTTATCTGACGATATTTTCGCTACGTAGTACACGCCAACGACGACAAATTCGGTAGTCTGAGTAAGTATATGAATACAGAGGATAATTTGGAGTCGGATTTTTTATGAATTATTTATACGCGACGAGTCGAGTCTTGTGTACTCATCATTTATTAATCCTTTGTCCTATTAGTACAACGTAGAAGGATGGGACTCATTAGTCTAGGTTTTTACTCGATACATTCGCAGTAATCTAATCTAATCATTCTAGGGTGAGTATCCAAGAGTGCAGTAGTTCGCACAAAGGGTAACCATAGGTACGTGTTTGACTCTTCGGCTTGATGGCCAACATAAGATAATCGATTTGATTGGAAAGTGTGCTCGGGATGGATACTCTGGCTATTAAAAAAAGAGGAACTTGATTTATATAAAATCATTAAAAGAATAAATATAAATAGAAAAAAAGATATTAAATGTCTGATAATTACGATTGGTAGGTATGTAAACTGGTAAGTTGATATTTCAAAGTTCTCACAGTTTCTCAAAAAAATTTTCATCGAATTTTTTTTTGTATCTATCAGATTTGAAAATTAAAAATTCATGAAGTAAGTAATAAGTAAATAGACGATAATAATTTTTTCGAAAAAAAAAGAAAAAAATAACATGATAACTCGCACTCGTAATTACAATTGGTAAGTATGTAAATTGGTAAGCTGATATTTCAATGTTCTCAAAATTGCTGAAAATTTTTTCCATCGAATTTTTTTTGTATCAAATTCAAGGTAGATATAGACTTGATCAAATTTCAAAATTAGAAATTCATTATTTTAAAAATGAAGTAAGTAAATAGACAAAATAAATTATTTCGAAGGAAAAAAAATAATGTCGATACTGAAGAAATAGGTAAATAATTTTTTTTTTGATTATCACTTGTTTTTTAAATTCCAAAGTTAATCGTTCAGAACTTCAGAAGGAATTCTCCTAGAAAATATTGAGTAGTCATGCAAAAATTCTCGAAAAATTTTCATTTCGTATTGAAAATTTTTTTCAATTCCCCACTAATGAAAAAAAAAAATAGTTAACAAAATATTGGAAAACAATTATTTAGAATAAAATACAAAATCAAAAAAAGAATCTCCTAGAGAAGAATAAACGCTAAAAAGTATGCAACAATTGGCACTCAACATGGAAAAAAATAAAATAGAAAAAAAATAGATACATGGTGCTGGAGGAATTTTTCATTTAAAAAATCAACATTTTTTTCTCTACATACCATTTTTACTACCACCCACAAAATTTTCAGACATCCCCTACACCAATTAAAAAGTATAGAAAACCCCTCAAGAAAAAAATAGGCTCCGACTTCAAATTAAATTTTTCTTTCTATTTTCTGTAGGCATAAAATTTGAAAAAATAAACTTCGATGCAAAAAAGGCTCCGTTTTATTAAGAACTAACTCTCTAAAAAATAGGAAGATTTTTTTCAAAAACACTGAATTTTTTTTTTATCATTTTTAAATTAGGAAATTTATTGAGAAGTTTCCAAGTTTCCTTCTCCAAATATTTCAGCAATAATTTTTTTCAAATTTTTTTTGGAAATTTTCTTATTTAAAAAAAAGTATACCTACCTACCCAAGATTTTTTTTTCAAAACAAAAAAAAAAAAAAAAAAAATGGGACAAAACATGAGCTTTTTTTCTCAAAACATTTAGAAAATATTTTTACACCAAAAAAAAAAATAATAAATAAAAAATAAAGATGATAGAAATAAAAAATGAATAAATTCATCAAGATTCAAAAGAAAAATGATCAAGCTCAAATAATTTTGCTCAATTTTCTCTTTAAGAAATCTTTCAGTTTTTCAAAGTTGGTAATAAAAACTTACAAGTTAAGTAATATTTTGAAGAAAAAAATTCTTAGTTATTTAAGTATAATTATATGAGAAAAAAAAAACTAAATTTTTCATAGTGAAGACATTTTTCAGGTAATTTTAGAAGAAAACATGTTCTCGATTCTTTCGTATGAAATAATTTGTAACGCACATGAAATGACACGATGTCTGCAGAATTTTTTTCCAAAAATCATCAACTTTTTCACTACTTTTTTTTATTGTTATCGACAAAATTTTTAGACACGATGTCTGCAGAATTTTTTTTCCAAAAATCCTCAACTTTTTCACTACTTTTTTAATTGTTATCGACAAAATTTTTAGAATTCCCCTCCAAAAATTTACAGAAAATCAAAGACCTTCTAAAACAATTAGGATAGGTATAGTAGTTACAGAAATAGGAATACTTTGTAAAATCTAGTTTTTGAATATGGGTCGACAAAGAGTCAAGAAATGATACATTTTTCAAATCGTTTTGAAAACACATTATTATATTCAATAACTGAATACAGACCTTCTGGAAATCATAAAAAAATGAATGTAGTTATCAAATATGAACCTCTTTGAAATCATTATTTTATACCCATTTTTTGTAAACAAATTGAGAACTTTTTATTTCATAAAATTGAGAAAATTTTCACTTCATGTCTCCATAAAAATTATTCAATCATCAATTATTATTTTTCTTTTTTTTAATACTTTTTTTTTCAAAATTAAAAAATATTCCTGCAGTACCTACTGTTTGTTTTTTTTTTTTTTTTTAACAAGCAAAAAACTTTTGGTGGCATTTTTTTTCAAGCGATGAACAATAATTTCACGAGTTGATGTTTCGATGAAAATTTCGAGTGATATTCTCATTGGAAATTTCCCGTCCTACTTTTCAAGTCGAAAACTCGATCATTTCTATGGAAAAATCCCTTCTTACAATTAAAATTTTACACGTCCACGTATCGGTGACCGCACAAGACTCGAAAAACAAATCCACACGACGCGAAAGCGTCAACGAAGAGTTCATCGACTGAATAAAATATCGTTATATCAGCACACTTTCGCCACTCATCACGCAGAGATTGGGTTACAGAGGCTCTCCTCCGCCATGCTGAAAATCAGCGTGCAGAGTATATATAGATGTAATAAAAACCAGATGGGCGTGACGAATTAAAACGCCAACAAAATGCTAATGACCATGCGAAAGATCCCTTTTACGAAACGAGCATCGGCAAAGTGAGCAGAAGATACGTTGGGTACCGGCGGAGGGTCCCTTTTGCGGTGCGGTTCGTTTACACTTCGGTGCTCGAAAAGCTCCCGTATGATAATAAATTATCATCAAGATACCATGTATTTGATTTGTTGTGTCAGTTGAAAATTTAAACTGCTGCGTAAGGATGGTTTTAGATTCTTGAATTTTCGATCATTTTTCAATCGGATGAATACATATACAGGGTGTTTCGTAGCTGACGTAGTTCCTTTTATCAGGTGGATAGGCAACCCATAAGGAACAAATGATGTTGAATTACCATGACGCCTATTTTGAAAATAGAAGGGGCAAGGGAAACTGATATTGAGAAAAAGTTATCTTTGGTTGAGTACACAGATACTTATGTTAGTACTAAAGAAAGTGAACTTTTTTGTTCTTGATATTTTTTGCCTGCCTTTGAAAATGAAGGCGGCAGGAGAGAGAGCTGAAATAAAACTGCGATAAAACCGGTTTTGCGATTTTAAAAGCTCTGTCGCTTCTTCATTATCGATTATAGGCAAATTCTACACATAGCATTTTTTGTTTCTCTTGAAAAGCAACACTCATGCCATACATTGTTTTAACATAGGTAGTTTAAAAAAAAAATTAAAATCAAATCCGTTTAAAATTAAAAAAAAAAAAAAAATCAAAAAATTGAGATTTTTTTTCATTTTTTACCTATTATTTTTTTCACCTTGCGTTTTTTTGGTTGTAACGTTAATTCAAACCGATTTATTTACCCACTTATTTTGAATTATAGGTACCCTTTCTGTATACTTTTTTCATTGCATTCTGTGTTTTCAATCATTTCTATAGAATTTTTGCAGTACTAGGTTCGAAAAATTGATTATCTATTCAACTTTTCACTACATCCGATTTTCCTTCACCCTAATTAACCAGGATACTTGATTGACGTTCAAGGATCAGCCGTATCAACCAATTAGGCTAAGAATTTTATTCAGTTTCAAAGGTAAAACATTATTTTTCAATTACTGAATTTTAAGCCCATCAATAAATTATTTCAAGTGTTTATCTCCAACTCGAAAAACATAATGGTCTGATGGTAGTGCGAACATCTCACCTACTTCGGGTCTGCTCCTGAAGAGACCCAAATACTTATGTACTCAACAACTTATTACTTTCAAGAATCAAATTTCCTACATGAGATTTTTTCATTTTGAGAAAATTCTCACATTCAAATATTTATATTCATTTTTTATCAACAATTTGTTTTTGTTTTTTTCTAAAAAAAAAAAAAATCCAAGCAGAAAATTTTAGTTTTGATAGGCAAATAATTGATCATTTTTTTCATTATAATTTTTTTTAAGAATTGAAAAATATTTGTAGTGGTTTTTCCAACAGAGTTTTCAAAAATTTTTAGTATTCCAATAAAGGGGAAAATTTCTAAAAAAAGCTACTACAAAATTTCAGAATGATTTGGTTTCAAATTTCTTCAAAATTGAATAGTTACCTATTTGAATTTATTTCAATAGAAAATTTCTGTCTGCGAATTTTCTTCACTTATACAGGGTGTCATGGGCCAAAAAAACCAAAATCGAGATTTGGGTATAGTCGATTGCCAGCAACAAAAAACTTTATGTACACCAAGAGCCAGTCTCGATTTTGAAGGGGTAATGGTACACAAAAATTTCAAAATTCCGCCAAGGTAATAAATGGAGCATCAGGTGTAATTTTTAGAAAGGAATAAAAATGGTTAGGTTAAAAATTCGCCAATCTCTAAAAATAAATTGGCTACGAAGCTTTGAAAATCGATATTTTTGAATTTCAATAATTTTGTACAGAAAATTCAAAAAAACTAGTTTTTATACAAAATGATGAGAAAATTATTTCGAAAAGAAAATAAGGATATTCAACAAAATTCAAAAAAATAATTTTTTAATAAAATGTGAAACAGGAATTTTCAAACAAAATCTCAAAACTCTTTATTCAATGATAATTCAAAAACATAATTTTCCAAACAAAATTGGAACTTTTTTTTTTAGAAAAAACAAAATTGATTTTTTTCCAATGTAAGTACAAGTAATTCAACAAAATTGAATTTCAAATGAGATGAGAAACTTTTTATTTACATAGAAAAGGTTTACTTCAAACAACAACTATCAAAAATATTATTTTCTGAAAAAAATTAAAAATTTGTTTGAAACAATTCCTGATCAATAAAAATTAAAAATTAAATAAATAAAAAAATTTCTAAAAATAATTCGTAAATAATTATTAAAATGAATGCCCCCTCCAAAAAAGTAACATTTACATTGAACTAATTTTATGAAAAAAAAATCTGTAAAATTTGTTTTCCAACCGAATTCAATGAATTAGTTGTCACGCAAAATAAGAGAAGAAAATATTCAAAGGAATTAATAGAAAAATTAATCATTTGAATTTTTTATTCCTCTCAAAAAATTACACTCGTTCCATTATTAGTGTCCTGATAAAATTTTGCAATTTTCGTGTATCATCAGTGCACCGTAATAAATTAATGTGAGTAGGCAATTTTTTTGAGCAGAAATTCGGGTTGTTATAACACCTTCAATTTCAGAGATTTTTTTATTGCTTTTTCAAAGTGCTATCCGTTGCCAGAGTAGAATTTTTTTTGAAAGCAGTGTTGCCAACCAAATTTGCTAAGCGAAATACCAATTTCCAAAGCTTTGTGGCGAATTCATTTTCAAATGTAGGCACCATGCGTACATCAAGTTTTTTTGTTAGTGGTACATACGAGTATTTGTATGAAAACCTCAAGCCTTGCTATGCATAACTAGGACACCTTGAAGAGAATTTTCGAAACAAAAAGTACATAATAATTTTTTTTTTTCAATTTTTAAAAAAAATGTTCCTAGAATTTTCTCAGACAGTTCCCCTTCTAATTTTTTTTTTTGAAAAATATGGGGTTTATCAAAAAATACCCATTATTCGTCACATTACAATTTTCAAGTTTTTTACAGATATTTTTCGAAGAAAATAAATTTTAAAAATAATTCCTTGAATCGGTTATGTCAAAACACCTTTTAAAAATAATTTAGTTAAAATTTTTTTTTTTTTTTTAAACATCAAACAAAACATTTGAATTTCTGAAGAATTGAAAATGTAGGTAGGATTTCCAGGAAAAAAAGTGCTGAGGATTTTTCAAAGATTTTTTTTCTACGAAATTTTTTTGTATGACGTAGGTAGGTATTCTGTAATTTTATTTTCATTTTATTTCAAAAATTGTTTTTTTATTGCAAAATTATAATCGTTTCATTTTCCAATTCATGAAAGAAATGAGTGTTAAAGGGTAATAGCTAAACTAAAGCTCATGCAGTTCGAATGTTTTATTGAAATCTAAAGTTCAAGTTAAGTCAAATCTCAAATCATCAATTCCACTTTTTCATACTAAGCTCGAAGCTTGAAGCTCCCGAGCGGCACACTCGATCGATAATATCGGAAGATGTAACGTATCGATAAAAAATCGTTTGAAAATCTATAGATGTTCTCACGATATTATAAAGATTTATCGGTACAATTTCATAGGCAAAAAATCTAAAAACTATCGAATTCGATATTATTAAGATTTTATGACGATATTTGTCAACGATACTATCGACAAAGAATATTAAATTTATAGATTCCGATTTTCCACCGATTTTGTGCAGATATTTGAAACTACATTATCGACAAAGAATATTAAATTAATCGAATTCGATTTTTTAACGATTTTGTAAAGATATTTAAAACTATATTATCGACAGATTACATGAAATTTCTCGACTCCGATATTTTACCGATTTTTTGACGATATTTGAAACTATATTATCGACAGATTATATTAAATTTATCGAATCCGATATTTTACCGATTTTTTGACGATATTTGAAACTATATTATCGACAGATTATATTAAATTTATCGAATCCGATTTTTTACCGATTTTGTAAAGATATTTGAAACTATATTATCGGCACATAAAATTCGATTTTCTAACGATTGCGTGAAGATATTTAAAACTTTATTATCGACACGTAATCTGAAATTTCTCGAATTCGATTTTTCAACGATTTTATGACGATATTTGAAACTATATTATCGACACGTAATATGAAATTCCTCGAATTCGATTTTTCAACGATTTTGTGGCGATATTTGAAACTACATTATCGACAAATAATCTGAAATTCCTCGAATTCGATTTTTCAACGATTTTGTGACGATATTTGAAATTATTTCCAAATTTTAAAAATTGGTGAAAATTTTTCTAAGTCTAACTCGTCTGGAAGTACTAAACTGCCTATTATAAGCGTTTTATTGCTAATTCCTCAACGATAAGGTATGGCATAGTGGTTAAGGAAGAGGATTACCATGCAGGAGGTAGATGGTTCAAGCCCCACTGGTGGCAGATTTTTTATAATTTTTTTTGACTTTTTCTGAAATGATCCTCTTACCGTAACATGAATAATGTGTTTAGGCATAGTTTAATGTATTAATTATGCTAATTAAGGATTTTTAATTATAGAAAAAAGCTAGTAAAAGACGAAAAATCGGAATAAAAAATCGATAAAAAATCGACAGAATATCGAATTCGATAAAGTGTCGCAAAAGTTCCGCCTAAATCGTGAAATTATCTTTCGATATTATAGATATATTATCGATAAAATATCTTACTATAATCTCGAAATTTTTGCCAACTATAATTCGTTGATAATCTATCTATATATCGAAAAATAATTTCACGATTTAGGCGGAACTAACGCGACACTTTATCGAATTCGATATTCTGTCGATTTTTTATTTCGATAATTTGTCGATTGTGCTGCTCGGTCTAGTACTGATACTGACAGAGGTCTGAGACTGAACTCAGATCACAATAAAAATAATTAATATCAAATTTAAAATGAACATTGTCAATATTATTGTTTTTTTTGTCGAGTTGTTTTTGGAAAATGATCAGTTTTATTCGATATCAAATCAAAAAACAATTTAAATCGTCAAACTGCCCGAAAATTAATGTTATTTTATGTTTTACGAAAGGATATAAATAGATGAACATTGAAAAATAGTGATTTTGGGGATTTTTATAAGATCATAAAGTGAATGTAGTGATTTTCCACAGATGAAAAAGTGATTTGGGTGATTTTTCATTATGGCAACGCGTCAGCACATCCAATTCAACGATAAATGATTGATAACGAGTAAGTTATCAATCAACCTTTCTCAAAAAAATAATAAAAACACATCATCCAACTGCGAACTTGCTCAGGGAAAACGTATTAGGTACGTAACCAAAGCCATCCACAAAGAAAACCATTTTGAAATTGCCATCTCACCAGACTCGTCGTTTGTTTCAGCACATAACCCAGTACACCAGGATCTCCTACCCAATCAGTACTTCTGCACCTTCAAAAGCTTTCTTTATTTCTAGACAAATAAATACCTGGCGATTCGGCAATATCGGTGTAAATTGCCTCGAGTCCACAAAACCCATGTTCGCATCCATGTGCACGTCCTTTTAACCAACATCGGCTCCGGCAATGCCTGGGGGTATTTCAAAGTCAACACATTTATTACGGAACGTGAGCACATGCGGATGAAGCTGAACAGTAACACAGACTCCAAGGTTTACTAGAATAGTACGCAGCAACTCGAATGAATCGTTTTAAACTAATTCAAAATCTCCTTGAAGCGCTTTTTCAGGTTGATTAAATAATTTCGATACTGGCTTTTAAAAGCCCTGGTCGGGTCGTCGTCGTCGCTACGCTTCGGGTTTTTGCATATCGCGTCGATAATTCTTGCACACACAGAAAAGCACGTTTCCCAATGTAGCTTGTGTCCTGTGTGGAGCTCTCCTCGCGTCGTCAGCTCACCATTTTCGTAATGTGTACACGACTACACGTACACGACGCGAACGGAGCGATGTAGCAGGAGTAATCGTCGAAATACACATTAAACGGATTTCCCCCTAAATGTTTGGTATCTTAAAGTACACGGTTCAATGGATTAAATAGTCAAAAATGACGATAATTTCATTAAAGTGCGAAATCTGATTTAATACCAGACCACGAAGCACGACCCCGATGCCCTGGTATAAGTTGTCACGCCATCGTTGCCTAAAATACGTCAGCTTGCTCTCGTATAATTTATTGGAAAAAATGACGAAAAAAGTTTTTCTTATCATTAGGGTTCACTCTGACAGGTTATGATGAAAAAATTTGAAATTTTTCAATTATTTCTATTTTTGAAAAAATTGTTTTGCAATGGGCAACTTTACATTTTCCCAAAATTCAATTTATTGGAAAAATTGACAAAAAATTTTTTTCTTGTCATTAGGGTTCACTCTGAGAGGTTATGATGAAAAAATTTGATATTTTTCAATTATTTGCAAAATGTTCTATACCATATAGTGTCAAACCATGGGGTATACCTAGCCTGAGTGGATATTCAAGTACTTAATAAAATTATTCCACATTAAATAGTCGAGACAAGCCCTCGTCAAATACGAGTACAAAAAAAGAAGGCGCAACCAAGGAAGGTATATACGTAGGAAGTAAATTTTTTTCTTTCTTTTCATTGTAGTTTCAAAATTACCCAATGAATTGCAGAAATTCTTGACCGAGTTCAGATCTACTGAGGCTGTTCAAAAAGTTTCGTCTTTTTTCGCTGTAACTCTAAAAGCAAATGAGATACAAACTAGTTCTTTGAAGGGATGAAAACTTCAAACCTTCCTGCATCGAATGCCGGGTCGCGGAGCTCTCTAGCTATTTTAGTTTGCGCGCTACATTAGTTCAAACTAAATACTGTGATGGTCATTTTCGTCCGGGAATAGATTTGGTCTAAAATTCGTCATTTTCGTCCGGAAAAAAATCTCGAGGCTGAAATTCATCATGAAATTGCTGTTACATAATGTAAAAAGTCGACAGACATTGAAAACAACAGCCATCAAGTCCAAATTATCGATGCAGGGCGACCGAAACATCCCATCACAAATTTTTCCATCACTTTTGATGAAATGAACAGCATGATTGTCATCAGGGTGTCTACATTAATTTTTTTTTGAAAATTCATGACTTTTTCATGAACAATATTTTAACATTTTCAGGGACCCTCCCCTCTTCCAGAATGAGTGTAACTTGGAATGAATATTTGGAGAGGGGGGAGCAAAAAAAATCCGTATTTTTCCCCGGTAACGCATCTAGTATGAAATCATGGAGGGGGTTCAACTTTCAGGGGTGGTCATTTTGAAATAAAAATTTTCATTTTTTTCTTCGAAAACAAAGAAGCTGTATTTTGGTATTTTATGTCCTTAAGCAGAGAAAAAATTGCACCCCCAAACAGTGACGAACTGAAAGAATTTTTCAAGGGAAAAGGGCGGAATTACTGAAAATATCAAATTCAAGTACCGAAAATTTGAAACTTTAGCAAATGAGATGAAAATAATATTTCCCGAAGAAGCGAGGGAAAATTTTTTTGAAAAAAACTGCAATTTTGAGTAAGAAAAATGTAAATTTGAACTACTAAAAGTTTCAATTCTGTCATCAAATAGAAAACAAAATACTGCTCGAGCGTAGCGAGAGCGAAATTTTTTTAAAGAAATATTCAATTATAAAAGAAAAAAGGGCAAATTTTGCCTAATAAAAAAAAATTCATGACCTCCAGCAGCAAAATTCATGACTTTTCATGACCTACTGATTTTTTTGAAAAATTCATGACTTTTTCATGACTTTCATGACCCATTTTCAAATTTCATGACTTTTCATGACCTGTAGACACCATGGTCATTCAAGACAGATATTTGCCCTTCATCGAAAATTTCGACTGAATGGCGGTTGTTTTCAATGTCTGTCAACTTTTTACATTATATAACAGCAATTTCATGATGAATTTCAGCCTTAGATTTTTTTCCGGACGAAAATGACGAATTTTAGACCAAATCTATTCCCGGACGGAAAGGACCATCACAGTATTCAGTTTGAACCAATGTAGCGCGCAAACTAAAATAGCTAGAGAGCTCCGCGATCGGGCATTCGATGCAGGAAGGTTTGAAGTTTTCATCCCTTCAAAGAACTAGTTTGTATCTCATTTGGTTTTAGAGTTACAGCGAAAAAGGACGAAAGTTTTTGAACCGCCTTAGTATGTTTTATAATACTTACTCATTTTCTTCCACCAACTTCAACGATACATTTGCAGATTGTCTGCAATGAAGACAAATGGCAACTGTGCTTATATGTAACACAGTAACATCTTCAAAATTTTTTGAAATTAGAAAAATTTTGCTCGAGCAAGAGATGGAATTATGGGATCACCCAATAGTTTCATAGTATCCGTTTCGGCAAGTTGGAAAACGACGCCATATTTCACATGTATCGAAGACCAACTGCTATCCTAATTTGAAAAACATTCGACAGAACAAGTCTCGAATGATGCACTCTGATTTAGATCAACAATTTGAAAACGAGCCATAGAGCTGGAGGAATGGCTCCTTATATGAAATGTACGATATATCTTGGAGGATGTTGAAGAAATGCTGAACTGCCAAAATATACCAAATTTTCAAAATCATGCAAACTACTCAAAGTTTGAAAACTGGTATCTCATTTTTCATTTTAACTCAGCTCGACTACAAAAAGTCAAATTTTATATCAAAAATAGGAAATTCAAACTACGCTTCATCTATAACTATACATACCTGAGATCCGGTTTTGATCTCAACTTGTTAGATGAGATTTAGTTCATTAGAACGGGAAAAAAAAAATGTTCATAAACGAAGTAATTAATGAATGCTTGTATCATCTTTGATTTTCATTTGATTTGAATTTGTTCGGAAGTTCGTCTTCGTAGAATAAATCAATAAATCACTTAATCGCTCATTTAGAATTTTTTTTTTCATTTTAACTTCAAGCAATTTGGAAAACGTAACAATTTCCGTAATAATAAAAAAAAAACAGAATTTTTACCGTGTAAAAATAATACTTAATACAAATTTTTCAAAAATGTTTTTATCAATAAAATAAAATAAATCTTGAGGAAAATTTGAATCTCAAATTTTATTTTTTTATTTTCTAAAAAAACCTTACAGAATTTTTTTTATATAAATCATACATTCTTTACAATTTTTTCTGTTATTAGATTAAATTTCGAAAATTTAAAATTTACTTTACTTGTGAAAATGAACCATTCTTTAAAAAAATCATTGTTGAAAAATAGAAAAAATAAACTAAAAAAAAAATTAAAAGTACCTAAACTCAACCGTAACCGTAACCGCAATTAACGGGATTTTTTTTTAACCGTTAACCTTAATCCTGAAATGGAATAACCCTAACCCGAATCTTGAACCTTTGGAAAATTCCTAACCTTAACCATTAACCGAAGTTTTCTTCATTACGGTTAACAGCCATGACTGAAACTGAAACAACAAAAACTGAAATACTTTCGAGTTTCATTTCAGTTTTCTCTTTTATTATTTTTTTTGTTTTTGAAGTTGAGAGGCTCGAAGTAGCTTTATGTGTGTTACTGTTACCAAAAGAAGAGGAAGTCGAGGAGTTGATGGAGAAGCCAGAGCTTTATTTTTGGATTCTCAATAAAAAGAAAATTTTCTCATTTGATTGAAGTGGCATCGATAATTCATGAAGTACCCCGGCACGCAAATATTCGTTGAGTGTCTATAAAAACACTGTCGCCACAAAATAAAACTGTTGAATGTTGATGACATTTCAGTTATCAAGTGTATAATAGTAAACAGTAAGCATTAATTAAAACGAACTTTCGATTTTCAAAGGGATTCGATTCGAATGTCCTTTCGATGTGATATTTTATTCAATGGAGTGTTTCTTTTCCCTATCATGTTTTGTATTTCAACATAGTATATGATTTTACGATGATCAAAACGGAAAAATCGGAGTAAAAATCCGACACCAAATGGGGTTACGTTAGGTTTGGATGATATAAAAAACTTGGAAATTTTTTAAAAATTTGATGACTTTTAAACATTATGTCAGATATTGTTCTGATTTTCACTTCACAAGAAATCCGAAACGAAAATCCGACACAAAATTGGGTTAGGTATGGTTTGGTTAGGTACATTATGTCTGGTTTAGATGACATAAAAAAAACTTCAATTTTTTAAAACAAATTTGATGACATTGAACATTTTGTCAAACATCCTGAAACTTGAATTTTTTTTTGTTGAAATTTTATGGAAAATTTTTTCAAATTTTTTTTATTTTAAATTCGATGACTTTTAAACATTTTGTCAGAACTGATTTTTATTAATTTTTACATTTCCATGTGAATTAATTTTTAATTTTTACATTTCCATGGAAATTAGGTATTAAGTATTAGTATTTTTTTTCCAATTTTTTGATGACTTCTAGACACTTGGTCAGAATTTCTGATTTTAAATTTTTATTAGAATTTTTCAAATTTTACATTTACATGGAAATTAATTTTATTTTTCAATTTGATGACTTTTAGACATACTGATTTTCAATTTTATTTTTTATTCCCACTTTTCAATATTTTGTTAGACTTTCATAATTTTCATATTCCCATGGATATTTTGTTAAATTATTTCTTCTAGTTTTTCTTCTTTTTCTCGTTTTATTATACATATTTTTTATTTATTAATTTTTTTGTTGACTTTTAGGCATTTCTTCAGACATTCTAATTTTATTAACATAGTATTTTTTTCAACTTTTTTTTTAATACACTTTTTGCAGTGTAGAAATATAACCAACTGAGGGGCGGGGAAGTCCTTTTCCACAGGGTCAGATTTTATTCTGAACAAAACACGGAGGGAAAATATTTTTTCAAAAATCATCTGATCAGAAATGAGGAAAGAACACTGTCTCGACTCATCCGAGATTTCTTCCGATTTTGTTCACCAAGAAAAATTATCATTTAATTTTTATTTTTCAATTCATTTCCTATAGCTTTGCATACGTTTGAAATTTTTTCAGAAAGTAGACACAAATTCGAAATGAAACTGATGATTTTTTTTTTTTTTAATTTCATTAGATAAAACAGCATTTTTGAAAGATTTTCAAGCTTATAATAAATTTTTTGATAGACTAGACTTGACCATCAAAACGAAACTTTTGAAAATTTATTATGTGAAAATCTTAAAAAATTAATTTAACAAAATGATTGCAAAAAAAATTTCAAAAAAAAATCCAAAACGATTGTTATTAAGAGAGGAATTTGTCATCTAATGCAAAGCATAGAGTAAACACGGACCCACTTAACAGTTGAATATGATGTGTCTGTGGTCCCCGTTCCCTCAGACGTCATTGATCACTTCGAAAAATTGGGAAATCTCGAAATGTCAAAATACTCAATTCAATTTTATTACATTTGATGAACAAATAACTGAAATATTCAGAGAATACCTATTATTGGAAAATCATAAAAAATTTAATAGGTACTTTATTTTCCATTTTGTGAATTTCTTTTTAGGGGGCGAGGGGGGGGGGGGGGTGAGAGATGCCCATTTTATCTCAAAAATAGTTCAGCTGCTCAAAATTTTCTTAGATTTTTTTGAAAAAGCTATGAACAATTCTCACAGCTGAACTAAAAATCCGAACTTACGAGTTGACACATGTACCTACATATTCTCATTACAAGTTGATATTTTTTTGTACCTATGCAAAGTTTTCAAGTAGTCAAGAAAATAAACGTGATGTGAACTCGACATATTACATGTCGTTTTTGATATAGGTTTAAGCATGCAACAAACAGAAAAAACTTGCAGTCATAAGAAAAAAAATCTTTGATGAAATAATCACAAAAGCAAGCAGAAGTGATATTTTTAAATTACATACATATTTATTCCAAGTATCAAAGTAATACATCAAAAAAATACACTAAAAAGCTCCAATCTCACAGATTTTTCACTTGTTTATAAATTATATGTTTATGGATTCTCAAAATCCCAATTTTTTTCAAAACAATCTAGTAGGCATCTTATCTCTTCGAATAAAAAAAATGAAGTAATTTTCCAAGAACATGCTACCACTAATCATTCCGCAGTCAACCTCAGAGAAGATATCGGTACCTTACACGAAAATAAACGACATCAATGTCACCCCCACGAAAAAAAAAAAAAAAAAAGACGTCGCTATTTTTAAAATATCAACCACACCACAACAAAAACAACATCGTCGAAGGGAGGAAAATGTAAATAAAAAAATTTGTAAAACTATATCCCCCTATCGTTGGCCATTTGCGTCGTAAATTATGTAAATAAAAAAAAAAAATAAGCGACAGTTTTTAATTTAAAAGTGAAAGCGCGCGGATTTTTTTCTGTCGCGTCGTTTAATATTTATGCCTCTTTGTGAATTTTTTTCCTTCCAGGATTTTTTTTATTTGATATATTTTTGATTTTGAACGGTTTTATTAGTACTTATGATATATTGCCTATTCTATTTTTATTATTATACCTCGCCGAATGCCTTCCCTCTCGGTGCGGTCTATCTAAGCTTGACAGAGTCTCGGTCTCGGTTTCGGCCGAAATTTATTACTTCGACTGATGAAATGTTACACTTCATTTTTTTCATTCTTCGCTCTAAGGAAGGTATTGTCAAGAGTGGAGTCCTGCGCCGGCGACTTTGCGCTCGGCGCGGCTGAAATCGACTGGAGGGCTATTTGTTTTCATTCCTGTCTAAGGTCCCTCGGCAGAGCGATTCTATAAATAAGTACGGTACTATTTTTGCACTATAATAATTTATAAATGTAGTTTTGAGTGATGTGAATTTTGAAACACTCAAAAACAACAAAATAAGGAATAAAATCGAAATTTTTGTAATAAACAAAATTATTTTTATAGGATCATAATCTATACTACGTTCAGAATAAGAATTGAAAAAAACACTGATCATCAACACCCTTTACTGCAAAGAAATTTGAAATAAATGAATAACATAGCCAACTATTGCTTGGAATTGTTACGCTGGTCGAATTCGTATTATTCCTTTCCCCTCTCACCCACGTTCTTGATGTGTTTTTTTTATTCTTATTCTGAACATACAAAGCCCAAACATATAGTATACAACTTTTATTTGAAAAATTTTTCAACAGATCAGGGTGTCTAACTTATTTATTTTTTTTTTTTGTTGAAAATTCATAATTTTTCATGAACAATATTTACACATTTCCAGCCCCCCTCCCCCCGACATAAGCGTAACTAAGAAGAAATATGAAGGGGGTAAAATAATTTTCCCTCATTTCTTCCTATATATTTTGTAGTAAATAGCTACTAAAAAAATTATTGAGGGAGGAGGCGAATGCCTCATGAACGCTTTAAGTTATGCCCATGCCCTCCAAGACCTCATTTTTTTAAAACTAAAAAAATTTATACAATTTCAAAAAAAAAAATTAAATAAGTACTTAGAATTCTCAGGAAAAATATCGATCTCTATTACTTCGGTTTCGACATCATTGGGGTTCGTACTGGAATCAGTCACGGTTGTTGGTTTTTCATGTTCAGGTTCTTTTTCGAGTATCGAGGCTTTTAGTGATGCTTCATGGGCATCGGATACCGAACGCAAATCAACCACACGAAACAGAATACCTCGTCAAAGTATTTGGTAACGTCGTACCTACATTACAAAACTCGAAAAACGTTTTTTCTATGTTTTTTTTTTCGTCTCAAAGTTTGAAAAATATTTCATTCATTCATTTATTTTTATCAAAGGAAAAAAATGATCCACAAGAAATTGAGATTTTTTTCTTCACAAAGAAAAAATTAAGAAACTTTCCGAAGAAATTAAAAAAAATATCTTCAAATAAGAAAATTTTATAACATTTTTTCTCCAAAAAAAATAAATAAATAAATAAATAGATATTTTTCTATTAAGAAAAATACTAGAACAATTTAATTGCTCTACTTTAAAAAAAAATTAAGCAACTTTTTTGTTATTCCAAAAACATAATTTCAAAAAAATTTTGAACTAAAATATTCGTTTTCAATTTTTTTTTCAATTTAAAAAATGAGAAATTTTTCTCCGAAATACAGAAACCCTCCTCTCAAAAAATATACATATTTTATTTTTCAGAAAAATTGAAGAAAAAAATCCAAAAATTGAGATTTTACACTCCAAGAGTTCGAAAACTATTTTTATGTGTATTTCAAAACGATAAAATTCAGATTTTTAATTTTTTTTTTAATGAAAATTTTTTCGTAAAAGTTTTAAAAATATTTTTACTCCTACAAAATTGAGAATTTTTTTCAACGTCTTGTACAGCAACTACCTAAAGCTAGTGGCATGGCATGGCATGGCATGCAAATGGTTTTTATTCAAAAACTATTTTTAAAATTTTTAGTACCAAAAATTTCATTTTTTTCATTCCAAGAAATGAGGATTTTCCCGAAAAATAGTTATTTCACCCCCCCCCCCCCCAAAAAAAAATTCTTCAGAGAAATTACATTTATTTTTATTTTTTATTTTTTTATTTTGGGGAGGAGATGCTTCAGTTTGAAAAAATTTCACTTTCAAGCGAATTTGTAATTTTGCTTGGGTAGGTAACATTATCAAAAATTCATGACTTATCCATAACTTTCATGACCAATTTTCAAATTTCATGACTTACATGACTTTCATGACCGTTAAACAACTTGTTCATTCCTCCCACTCCCATTAGAGAAGGACTGGTCCAATTGAAAAAATTTTCAAACATAAGTAGTAGCTCGAAGTCTTGGGAATAATTTTATTGTGGTTTTTACGAAAACTTCGATTGAACCCCTTCCTCCTCTCTAATTTCATGTATGAGGTACCTACTAGTATTGGACTTGATAAAATTCATCAACAACGATTCACCACTTTGTACGAAAATTGAGAAAAACTCGCGAAAAAATTGACGCCTAAACACCAACAGTCCATACATCGTTTTAAAAGAAATTACACCAAATCTTTATCGCCTAATGTCTGAATACAACCCTGATGGAAAAGTGTAACAGTCAATGTACGTAAAATACGTCCCTTGCCAATAGTTTATTTATTCGTTATAGCTTCACGATTTCACCTCCATTAAATTTTCTTTTCGTGTTCATAATTTAAAAAATCTTTAACTCGTTGCAGTAAATTTGAATGTCTACGACATCTTGGACAAAACGGAGTTTCAAGCTACGTTCAATAAAATTCAACATGAATTCATGGTGAACGACTCAATAGAAAAAGGTTTTCTCTATCACTTGATCCCGTGGACATATTCCTTAGTCAAAATCGATATACTTGAACGACAGAAACTCGAGGGGGAGAGTATAGATAGGTATAAGTAATAATTATGTAGCCGAAGAAATTTTTGAAGAAATCCCTGATCACGCAGAAGCTACTTTCATGCATCGGAGTGAAATTTGAAAAAATAAAAGTAACTTTAGTAACCTGAAATTTCAAAAAAAGTAACCAAAATTATGGAAAAAAGTAACCAAAAATTTTCCATTTCCACTTGAATATAATGACTCATAACCCCTCCCCTCCCCTCGTCGTCGTTTTTCTCATATTTTCGCTAAATTTGACGTTTCACAACTCTTGAAATCAATGGTAAAAATTTTGAAAAAATCAAAATTTTCAATTCAAAAATAATAATTCATGCATTTTTTCTTTTTCTATAATTATGACGAATTTTAATAGAATAGTTGGCTTAATAGGTGCTCAATTTTTATATCATAGGAAATTTCAATTCTTGAGAAGCTCACAATAAATAATTTTTGAGTTCCTATCAAATCTTAATTTTTTTTGAACTCAATATTGAAAATTCAAAAAAAAAAAATTTTTCTTGAAAATACTTGATATCAACTTTTTCAAGTTTTTGAACTCTTATGTGTTTTGAAATAGTTTTCAGTTTTCAAATAATTGTTGATTTCAAAAAACGTGAATTTTAGAAAAATTTTAAATTACAAACAATACTGTCCTTTTTTTAATTTTTTAATTTTATTTTTTTTTCGATTTCTTTTATTTTTCAAACAATTTTTAATTTCTATAAATTTAAATTTATTAACAATTTGTAATTTCTAAAAAGTTCTGGATTTCAAAAAATTAAACTTAAAATTCTCAATTTTTTGATTATTAAACAATTTAAATAGCCGTTCCTAAAATTCATGTTTATTCAAATAAAAAATTTCCAATTTATAAAAATTGTAATGCCTAAGAATTTAAAGTCTAAAAAAATCAATTTTTTGATTGGCTTATTGCAAAATGAGTAGATACAAAAAAATTTTAATTTTTGAAAAGTCTTCATTCACCACAAAAAAACAATTTTTCAACATGTGAAATTCACAACTTTTCAAAATTTTTAAAAGGAAAGTTTTGCTCATTTGAGAAATATCAAATTTTTGAAGCATTTTAAGTTCACGAGTTGAAACGATTTTATGTTTCATTTTTGAGGAGTTCTCTATTTTTCAAACATAATTTTCAAATACTTCGAACACATTTTTTTTTTTAATTGAAAAAATTACTAGGTATTCTCATTTAAAAAAAAAAGTTTTTAATAAGGAGAAATCGGTTTTATTCTTCGACGGCCTCTACTTTTTTTGAAAAGAAATTTTGAGAAAAAATCGTTTATTTGTCGAGAAAAGAATTTCTCAATTTTTTCAAAAAAATACGGCTTATCTACTTACATTTTTTTTTTCAAGAAATGTGGCTCATTTTTAGACAAGAATAAATCTTAATTCTTCAAGAAAAAAAATCACAATTTTTCATACTGACTTGAAAAATGCCTATAAAAGAACTTTCAATTTTTTTAGGAGCAAACATTTTTCTACCTTGAATTTCAATACATAAGTACAAAATAAATATTCCTGAAGTTCGAGCAGAAAAAATCTCAACTTTAAAAGAAGATTCAATAAATTGTTCAATTAAGGTCAGTTGGGGTAACTGGGCCACGTTTTTACAACTCTAAAAAATCTTTATTCAAAAATGCCTCACTAGTGAAGAATACCCTTAAATCTTCAAATGGGACGTGTAGAGGGGTGTCATAGAGGTACGCTCACTTTTTTGATTTTGAGGGTGAAGCACATACCTGAGCTGAGGAACACCTCACTCTACACAAAGAATGGTGGCCCAGTTACCCCGAAAAATGGGGTAACTGGGCCACCAAATTTTTTTTTTATTAAGGAAGATTCAAGATGTGTAATTCACTTACCCCCACTCAAATCTGAGTTTTGGGGTAACTGGGCCACAGTTGTTGGGGGTAACTGGGCCATGTCATGTTACTCAAATTACTGAGGCCTCCTCAAGGGGAGCTAGGAACCGAATCCGAATGATGATTGTTATGGTGGGCTTACGATGTCAGTGTTACCATATGCAACCAACCATTTACGTCAAGACGATTTTGGAGGGGATTAGGAAGAGAATGGCCCAGATACCCCGGTGGCCCAGTTACCCCAACTGACCTTACTTAATTCATTTTTAAATAAAATATTTCAAATTTTTTGGAAGCAAAATCTCTGAAAAAAACTTTCAAAACGTTTTTAAAGAAATTTTAAATTTTAATGGCAGCTGTTCGTCAGATTCTTGACGAAATAGTAACCAAAATGAGTCCAAAAGTAACCATAGTAACCAAAATGAGCCCAAAAGTAACTAAAGTAACCAAGTTACTAAAAAGTAACCGTGTTCCGATGCATGTACTTTGTATGAAATTTTAGAATCCGGAATTGAAGTTGAACCCGGTCATAACAATTTTATTTGCACCTCTAGATGATTTTTTAAAACGATTGAGATAATCTAAGGCAACAGTTTCATTACAACGAATACAAATTTACTCCGGCAATGTTGCTGCCCTAATTGTGGAAAAAAGATACCAGAGAAGTAGGTAAAGTACATTATGAGGAGGGGAGAAGGTGGAGAGGCAAAAAAAGCTCAACGAACCATTCGGTTTTCGCATCGAGCAACATTAATAATTCCTTTTCGGACGTACCCAGTATCGAATGGTGAGTTGTGGGAAGACAACGAGGTAGGGAGCAATCCGATGTAAAAAAATATTTCACCTTATCAAAGCCTGCCAATTACACGGCGTTACCGAATTGAAAACTTTTTTGTAATATTTTCAACTCTGATTATGACAGCGAATGAAAACTCGACCAGTCGTAGACGTAGGCGGGTGCGTTGGAGAGGAAAAAAGCTTCATATGATATGACGTCTTGACATAAAGGTTATAGAGGGTTTTTTTTTCCTTTGGCCTCGTCTCTTCGCTGTATATACAATGAGTATACAGTATAGTAATGATATGCGATGTAGTAACACGGTTAGATAAGATTTTTCTTTCCCCATATGTATACGTAGCAGTAGCACAGCACGTGAGGCGTTCTTTTACACTGCTTTCTCATTCATGAACACGACGCCACCGAGCCATAGCCACACATCTACTCCAATACTTATCATCGTATGTACATCTTTTAGGCGTATAGGGACAAGATGACAAAGGGGGAGGAGCAGGGACCTGTAGGGAGACTACGAATGCGAATACGAGTACAATGAAAACTGCCGAACTCAGTCTTTTTTTTCTTCTTTGTCGATGGTGTCGAAGAAAGTGAGGAAGACCAGAGAATTTCCTTTTGATACAGTCGCACAACAAACAGACGTGGTGGTATTTGGCTTGTGTAACCGCCGCAGCACGCTGTTTAGCGGCATTTTTTCGCACTGCTATATGTACTTTTCCGTCATCTTATCGACGAAGACGAAGGAACTAACCAACTGCCGAATCCAGGCTACTAAATTTTACGTCAATAAAGATGGTTATCTTTTGATGAGACTTTTTCCCTCTTCCGAGTCGGTCGTCTTTCCGTCTTTGTGTGTGAGGTTTTCCACATACTACGTACGTTTTGCTCCGACGTATATAAAACAATGGAATAAGGATTGAAAAAAGACAAGCGTAAATGCAGCAACGAGAATACAGCACAGAAGTGTGGAATGAATCGTGATCTGGAAATTAAATTCGATACACGACGAAATACAGGGTGTTTAGAATTTGATGTGGTTCCTTGGACAGAGTAAATAAGTAATCCATAAAAATTCAAAAAAAAAAATTATATAAAACATGTTGCCTAGATGCCTACATTAACAAGGCGTTCCTCCCCTTGGGGAAAGTAAGATGAAGCCTGAGGGATGCAAGTGTGAATATTAGATTTTAAAAATAAACTTGTTTTGTTTTCATTTCTTCCTATTTAGAATTCGCTTCCAGAATTAATGCAAGTACTCATTGCTACACTGAAAGAAATAATTGGGTAACCATTACCAAAAAGTTGGGAAAAACGGGGACATGATTCGAAATTCGTGAATGATTTCCCAACAGTGGTAATAATCGTTCCTTGATGTAAGACATCTAATATTAAAATTTTAAGGTGACCATTACCCAACAAAAATGAATTAATCAATAATGATAAGGAACAATTCCATTCCTACCGAATGGATTCACGAATTTCGAATCATGTCCCAGTTTTTCCCAACTTTTTGGTATTAGTTTCCCAACTCGGAGGGAATTATTCCCCTATGTTGGGGAATGATTCAGGAAATTCAAATCATGTCCCAAATTTACACAACTTATTCGGTAATGGTTTACCAACTCGGAAATTTTTTCTTCGTGGTGATGGATCTGGTAGGATTCGAACCCAGGACCTTCCGTTTGAAGAGCCAACGCCTTAACCACTCTGCCAACCTGTAAACTCAAGTTTGAGTGCTTGATTGTGGTTTATTACTTTAAACGAATTGGAATTTTTTCAAGAAATTATTGAAATAGTATGTGCGTTTATTTTTTTTTAAATAAAAATTGTGTTTTAACAAAATTTCAAAAAATTTGTGATTCAATAAAGTATCGAGAAATTTGTGATTGACACAATTTTGAATACTTCATGTTTGAACAAAATTTTGAAAATATTCTACGTTTCAAATTTTCAAAAATTTAAGAAATAACCTGACGATTTTTTTATAATCATTTTGAAGGGGAAAAAAATGTTTGAAAAACCTCTCATCATACTCTCATCAAACTTGTATATTATAAACTTGTTAGATTAGTATACAGACCAATTGATTTTGTCCACAATTTTTATTATGCCTTTGATGACAGAAGTTTCCATTCGCTGTAACATTTTTTAGTTGAAATATAGAAAAAGAAAAATTTGCTCGTCGATTTCGAATTATTTTAATTGTGAGCACTGAGGAAATAGTTTTAAAAAAAAAACATACTTTTGTGATTTGAATAAATATTATTCAATTTCATTGAACTATTTTTTTTTCTACACAATTTCACCTCAATCGCCTTCAAGAAGAAATTTTTTTATTAAATCTCAGTTTTAAAGAATTTATTCATCAATAATTACGATTCAAAAGTAATTATAAAGAAAAAAATACCTGAAAAAAATTCATAATTTCTATACTGATAACAAAAATAAGTGTTGAAATTTTGTACAGGGTGTTCCGGGACCAGTGCACCGCCTTCGAACCTATGATGCAGCTACCCAAACTACACAAGTGTATGCATTGGGATTTGAAGGGGCAAAGTTATACACTTGTAATGGTAATTTTTTCAGAACGCCATAACTTCGTTAATAATGGAGATAGACAACTTCTTTTTTAACTATCATGTAGAACTTGAGAAGCTCTACAAAATTTGTTCTATTTATATTTTGTCTAACTTCAAAATTGAAGGAGCTACAGCGATGTGAAAATTTCGACGCTAAACAACTCCTTCAATTCTCAAGATAGGCAACATTTGCAAGAGTAATTTTTTTCTCGGTTTTTTATGTTCTACAAAATGAGCTATTAATGGTTTGCCTAACTCTAAAAATGAAGGAGTTACAGCCATTTGAAAAATGTGAAGAGATGCTACTCTCTTCAAATTTGAGTCGGGACAAAATTTAGAAAAAATTTTATCAAACTGGCAACACTGACAATTTGGCGGAAAATATATTTTTCAATTTCTATGGAAAACCTACAATATTGGTTTACCTCGAAGGCACAATCGATTGAAAATCAAAACTGCGAAAAAATTCATAGTATAAACAAGCAAATTTTATTAAGAACATGGCTAGATACGATAATCATGAATACGCAGATATGCATTTATTATATGGGAAGGCCAATCAAAATTCCACCGAAGCTGCTCGATTATATGCAGCGAAATTTCCGACTAAAAGACATCCAGATAAAAATACATTTACGCGTATTCATAACAACTTGACGACATGGGGTTGCTTCAAGCGCCTCAAAGAAGATTCACCTCAGACGACGAATCAGTCTTGGACATTGTACGCCGATTCAACGGAAGAGTCAGCGTTCGAACGATTGCCGCCGTTACTGGAGTTCCAGAGAGTACCGTATGGCGTATTTTAAAAGGCGAAGGGATGAGAGCTTGGCGGCCTCATCGTGTGCAAGACTTATCCGACGAAGATAGAAACAACCGCGAAATGTTCTCTATCTGGGCAATGACATATCCGGATATTTTAAGGAGAACGCTATTCACAGACGAAAGTTTGTTTGGTAAAGAGGGAATGCACAACCCTTATAACGTATACGAATGGGCTGAGGAGAATCCTCGAAGTGTTATACCTGCTCATTTCCAAGGAAGATTCTCGCTGAATCTTTGGCTAGGTGTACTCGATGGATATCTTGTCGGACCACATATATTCGAACAAACGCTAAATGGAGAAACATACTTGGATTTCTTGTCCAACATTTTACCTGGCCTGATCGAAGACGTTCCGCTAGAAGCGCGACAGCATATGTACTATCAACACGACGGAGCGGGGCCACATCGAAGCAATTTAGTTACCACGTTTTTGAATCAACGCTATCCCGATAGATGGATTGGTTACCAAGGGCCGATTGCTTGGCCCCCAAAGTCGCCAGACTTAAGTCCGTTAGATTTTTCGATATGGTCAAGAATGAAAGATTTGGTATACAAAGAAATCAGTGAAGACGTGGATCAGTTGAGAGCAAGAGTTTTCCCAGCAGCCGAAACAATCAGAGAAGAGCCGGAAATTTTACGACAAACAATAGCAGCAGTTAGTATGCGTGCAACTTTATGTTACGAAAATATGGGTGATTACTTTGAAAACCTAATATGAAACAAAAATACTTCATAATTTTAGAAACATCTTCAAAATTTTTAGCCATCGAGTTTCCATTTTTGAAATTGATAAGAATAAAAAATTTTAAATGCAATCCCGACTCAAATTTATTTTGAAGAAAGTAGCATCTCTTCACATTTTTCAAATGGCTGTAACTCCTTCAATTTTAGAGTTAGGCAAACCATCAACAGCTCATTTTGTAGAACATAAAAAACCGAAAAAAATTACTCTTGCAAATTTTGCCTATCTTGAGAATTGAAGGAGTTGTTTAGCGTCGAAATTTTCACATCGCTGTAGCTCCTTCAATTTTGAAGTTAAGCAAAATATAAATAGAACAAATTTTGTAGAGCTTCTCAAGTTCTACATAATAGTTAAAAAAGAAGTTGTCTATCTCCATTATTAACGAAGTTATGGCGTTCTGAAAAAATTACCATTACAAGTGTATAACTTTGCCCCTTCAAATCCCAGGGTCGGCAAACATGCATACACTTGTGTAGTTTGGGTAGCTGCATCATAGGTTCGAAGGCGGTGCACTGGTCCCGGAACACCCTGTATAGATGACGAATTAGTAGCTAACGTTGGGAACTTGATCCTTTTTTTCGAGAATGAATACTTCTAATAAGAAGCAATAAATGAATTACAACTTGACGCAGTGTTTGATGCGGTAATCAAACGCTCAATATTTACAAAATATGTACCCAACGCTTGTGAAAGAAGACAAGAAATGAAATTGAGGCAGAACATCAACTTCGTTGGTTTAAACAAACTCTTAAAATGGTATTTTGGATCGTCTGATGAAATGGACAACTACAAATGGCGCAAAATTCACTCGTCGTGGATGGATATCTACTCGATAGTAACTTTGTATAGATTAAAAGAGGATAGGAACAACAACTACCAATTTTCAGGAATAGTTCCTTGAATGTTGGGGAATTTAACAAATTTTTTGAAAAATGTAAACCATTACCGAATTATTGGGAACAATTTCCTGACACAAAGGAACGATTACCAAATTTCAAAACCCATTTCTTTCAGTGTAGGCACAGTCTGACGAACAAAATTGGTATACCATTCACTCCCAAACTGCGTTCATTCGCTCTAACCTTACATTATTATTCTGGACCAGCATACGAGTAGGTATATTGACAACTCTTTCGGAAAAATTCTGCCAGGAAATTCAACGTTACGTTCCTGGTATAAAGTGGTAGATATTTTTTTTTTTCATTGATACGAAGATACTTTTTTATTCCAAAAAATGGAAAAATTTTTCATTCCAAAAAAATCATAAAATTTCTTCTTTTTTTTTCAAACAATTTAGATTAAGTACTTATTTTTTCAAATGAAATGAATTATATTTTTTTGAAGGGAAAACGAAAAAATTTAATTGCTAAAAAATTAATAAATGAATTTATCATTCTAAAATTATTTTCAAAATTTCCCTTGAGTACAAAAAATTCAAGATTTTTTTGTCAACTCCAAAAAAGTTGAGAAATAGTTTCTTTGAAAAAGCTAGTGGAGATTTTTTCCCAGAATTTGAAACATTTTTTGTTCTAACAAATTAAAGATTTTTTCAACCCAAAAATTGAGAATTTTGGATTACAAAGAGTAAGAACCAATGAGAAGAAAGTTGAGCTTAAGTTCAAGAGAAGACCATTTAATTTCCAAAGATATAAAAGAAGACTTGGTAATCGACGAAGTTAAGAAAATTCATCAATATTTTCACTGCCTGTGTCAAACATTGTTTTAGACGCAGTGTTGCCAACTGATTTTGCTTGCAGAAATGTTGATTTTCAAACTTCCAAGTTAAGAAATATGTGTAGTGTAGTGTGATATAGACAGATACCTGAGAGCTAAAAATTTTTTCTGATCGTAATATTTCGGACTAGCTCGGAAGTTGAAAAGATCTCGTTAGATTTCGAGGCTGATTTTTATTCATAATTCGTATTTGTTGTTTTTCGAAGATATTCGTTGGTTTAATTTGGTATCGTTAGAATTTTTAATGTAATTGTGAAGTTGTACAATTTTGATGTTTGAGTTTAATTAAAGTTCAATTTTCATTTAAATGTGAACTGATTTTTAATTCGTTTGGTAATTCAAATTTATTGGTGCCTATGGTCGAGTTGAGTAGGTAAGGATGCTTCCTTACTGAAGAGTTAGTTCGAGATTTAATGGTCATGTAGTTCGACATATCTCTTATATGAGAATTCCCCCCCAATGTTAGTAAATGAAATTTTGGCTTAATACAAAAATAACCTTATGCACGTTACTATGTGTAACGTATTCTCTCGAGTCGACTCAAAATTGCAAGTAGGTTCATACCTACCTCTTTGATATTCATATAGGTAAAAGACTTCTTTTGGAAATACATGTGTAGAGTTAGCTTGGATATCTTAATTCTGAGTGTAGGTAGGTTTTCCCATTCTAATATTATTTCCTACTCAAAATTCCCACTTCCCTAACAATTTCTTACCTAACGTCTATCCTATTTTATATCCTTCCCAAGTAATCGCTAATCCTTCGACCGTATAAAAAATCGTTTTTTTTCTCCCCACTACACCACAGTAGGTACATAATTTTTATTGTTTGTCGTCAGTAATAATCAATTAATCATATTCGGTAATATCCACATTTAAAGTTCCAAAGACCACTTGCATAAATACTATGATGATTTGAAAATTTAAAAAAACAATAGTTCGTATATGGCCATATTGTGTGAATGTATTTTCAATCTCTCGTAGTTCTGATCGTGAATTTACTTATTTTATGTCTCGTTTTGTTAATCTTGTCTCTGTTCCTCGCGATGGATTATAAATCCGCCTATGGCCATATTGTGTGAATGTATTTTCGATCTCTCGTAGTTCTGATCGTGAATTTACTAATTTTTATCTCTCGTTTTGTTAATCGTGTCTCAGTTCCTCGCGATGGATTATAAACCCGACCTAATAAAGGCAGACAGTGAAGATTTCCAAGTGAACGCGTTGCTAATGCTAAGTAGAGATACCATAATCACCTTACAAGAAGAAAATATAAGAACTGTAGAACTAGTGAAGCCAAGGGGGAACAAAGGTTACCCTATATGGGTATTTTTAGTGAAAGAAGTTATTGCCGAGGATGGAAAATTGCGGGTTTACGCCCGTCCATCGACCGGAAATCGAAATCTCATTGTCGCAAACCCATTTCTACAAATTCGACGAATCCCACATCTCGCCAACCGGAAATTTGAAGAAAATTATAACAAAATTGGTAAGTTAAAACTGAAATTTTTTTCATATTTTATTTCGTTTTTTCAAAAATCTCCACTGTCTATAATAAATACAATGAAAATAAATCATACTGATAATGTCTGAATTTGATTACATGGTCATTCAAAAGGCATCATTAACGTAAAGGTAAGGCACAATTTTTTTTTTTCAGAGCCTCGATTAATTTCACAAATTTCAATCAACGCATTTTCTTTCTAACATAATGTTTTCTCAACAAGGCACGCAAACCCAACTTTTGAAATAAACTAATGACCAGCTTCACATCAAAATGGTGGACGAGACAATATTCTGTTTCATCTCAAATGGCTTCACAACATAAAAATCTAAAATTTTAATTTCGTGAATTTTTTCAAGCCCCTTTAGCTGCTTATTCTCTTCTTATGTATCAAAATCGACCAAGTCGTTTTAAAACCACAGACGCAGCAACCTGAAGGTGTAAACGATCAAATTCTAAAACCCAATTAAAATTTGGGCAAATAGCACAATTAAAAATCACCAGAGCTCAAATAACTCGAGCAGATAAATACGCTAAACTTGTATTGTCAAATTAATAAGGTACACATTGACCATAATACGTACTTTGACTCATCGATTCTTTCATTTATCCGAATGGGTATAATTATCGCATAGAAATTCATAATGCTTACCTAAAACAAAACAAAAAAAAATTAACATCTTTATAAACGAAGTTGCGAGTAGATTTTTGGCATATTCGTTATTAATATTGAAAAAAAAAAAAAAAAAATCAACTATGTACAGATCACGAGTGGATTTCTAAACACCATTAATTAACTTTAATGTTTAAATTTCATATCTGAATGATTGCGTTATTTCTCAATTTTACCAAGTCACAAAAGACTTTTTAAAAAGAGAAAACAGTAATTCGTAGATAAAGGTGAACAAAAAAAATTTCATTAAATTTGAGTATAAATTCATTCGGAAGAATAGATATAAAAACATGATTTTTTTTACAACCAAGTTTAGTATGGGGAAAACCACGAAAAAATCGCTTTTCGCATTTTCAAGAGTTTCTTCACCACACTGAAACATAACTCGTGGAAGTTTTGTTTAATAAAAATAAAAACAATATTTACATCGTTCGAAGCGAAATAAGGAAAAAAATGTAAGTGAAGTAACCTAAAATTTCAAAAAAGATATTTTCATTGCCACTCAAATACATATAATGACTCATAACCCCTCCCCCTCCCCCATTTCATAAGTTTCTAATATGTATTTTGTAACAGATTGCTTTTCTTTTTGTTCTTTTAGAATAATAATAATATATATATATATTTTTTTTTTTCAAATAAAAAGATCATATATGAAGACGTCATTCAGAAACCACGAAACACCGAAGTGCATGAAGTGGGAATTTTACCAGACCTGGATCGTGAGTATGTACGAAGTAAATTTCAAGGTTTTTTAAATCCTGATCAAATGCGGGTTTTTGGCGATGTTTGACAAAGCAGTCCTTCTGCCATCGAAGAAAAACACGATTTTTGCTTAGTGCCTCGTTTCCAGAAAAACTATGCAACCCACAAAACTTTTTCTTAGAATGTTTTTTATTCAGCAGAATCTGGTCCGTATAGTCTGGCGAAAGGATTTTGGAAAATTTCTACTTTCCTTCCGATTTTATCAAACTTTCTTTCAATTTTCACCAAAGTATTCCAGTCAATTCGAAATAAATCGTCGGCAAATTAAAATTTTGCAAAATCCTCTCGTCAGACTCCAGCCCTGACTCTACTAAATACAAAACATTCTAAGAAAACGTTTTGTGGGTTGCATAGTTTCTCTGTAAGGAAGGCATTGAGCAAAACTCGTAAAATTTTTCATTTTCCGAAAAATCTATCAATAATTTCTGCAAAATGACATCACCAAAATGCAAAACGAAAATAATTTTATTTTTTTGAAAACTCCATGCATTCTATTTTTAAAAAATCAAAAATTAATTTTTTTGTAAAAAAAAACAATTTGAAATTAGTTTCCAATTCTTCTTCAAACCTTATTAGGTGAAAAATCAAAATGGCGTCATGCATAGGTCTTAAAATCCAGGGCTGTAGGTCCCGGGCCAGACCCAACCCAAATCCTGGGAATTTTGGCAAAAATGCTGTCCCAGACCCAGGCCCAAAACCCAACCCAGCTGAAATCCTGACCCAAGCCCAGGCCCAGAACCCAACCAAGCTGAAAATCCTGACCCAGGCCCAGGCCCCAAACCCACTTCGAATTCAATTGGGACTTGGGATTTTGAATTTTTTTAAATATTTTTTTCATCATGAAGTGGTTGGTGTTTACACGATCGGCTAATTTACCCCAAATCGCGTTCAACGTTCAACATCGAACATTGAACATTTCATTTTTTTTCAAGTCCTTATCAGTAAGACGTGTCCTTGGTGGCAACATAATTACTTTATATTCAAAATTGGAGGGGAGGGAATGGTCCAACCGAAATTTTTGTCATAACCAAAAGTATTCGTAGAATTTCAAGCTTCAATTTTTGTCTGAAAATTTTTTCAATTAAGCCCTTCTCTCTCCACTGATTTTGCATAAGACTCCCAAGATACTAATTGAATATTGAAGGGGGAGGGGGAAGGTCCCAATTGACAAATTTTATTTTTGCAACAAAGTTGTAGCGTGAAGTTCTAGGAATACTTTTGGTTATGAGATGACAAAAATTTTGATTGAACCCCTCCCTCCCCTCCAATTTTGAATAATATTAATACAACTTATTCAAAACACATTAAAAACAGATGGGAGGTAAGCGGCCAGATTGAAAAAAATTTCAAACAAAGTTGTAGCTCCAATTTTGAATACAAAGTATTTATGTCGCCACCAAGGACAAAGTCTTACACTCTTACTGATAACAAGAGTCGACTCAGACGATGATGAGTGCGGCGTGGCAATTCAGTTGTAAGTTATTCTATTACTTCTGTGGTCAAGTCACATTTCTAAAATTCTACTGTTGGTATGCTTCTTTTTTTCAGCGAATGCAGAGATTGCCCCCCAGAAGAATCGTATTTCATCAGCAAAAAAAGATTGGACGCACATATAGGAACAACACATTACAACAGTGCAACGGGCACTAGATATCAAAAGTGTAAATTTTGTTCTTATTTTGCCCTAAAACCAAAGGCAATGAACTCGCATGTTTTAAAAAACCACCTGGACGAAGACCTATCGATTGAAGGGCCGACGTTAAAACGGTGTGATATCTTCATTAATTCTACTTAAATGAATTTAAAAATATTTTTTTTTAAATTTAACTCATTTCAGTGAATTTATTTGCAAAGAATGTGGAAATCGTTTCAGCAGTCGTGTGCACAAAAATAACCATCTGAAAATAAGCCACACGCAATCAAATTTCAAATGTGAGAAATGCGAATATGAGTGCGACAACAGGTCGACGTTGCGGTTGCATAGATACCGTAAGTGCATATTCTTATTTCAATAAATAAATACATAAATATTTATTTGTAATTATTTTCTTAGGAAAGCACAAAAAAGAAGACGACAACGAGAGCGACGACAGCGACGAATAAATAAAAAAATGTTTGTATTTGTAACGAAGGAGTCAAATTAAAAAAAAAAAAAATTGTCAGTTCCTATTTTATCAAACTTATTATTTATTACAGTTTTCTTTGTCAAAGTAATTTGTCAAAATTATCATAGGTCCGAGCTTCCATTTTTTGAAGTTATTATTTGTCAGAGTTGTAATAATTATTTTATCGGGATCGAGACAAATTTTTCAGGAAGATGAAATAAAAATTACTTTTGTAAAATTTTGTACCAAATATATTTTTTGTTTCATTTGTTACACTTTTTCAAGTCAATTTTTTTTTTAAATTTTAACAAGGCCAATGTTTTCTAAATATACCGTTTTTTAAAATTTTGTAGCAAATATATTTTTTGTTTCATTTGTTACACTTTTTCAAGTCAATTTTTTTTTTAATTTCAACAAGGCCAATGTTTTCTAAATATACCGTACTCGGGAGGGTATTTTACATCAACTCTGCGAATTTCAGATTTTTGCAATTTTTTTTACAGATTTTGAAAATTCAAAACTTCATGCATCGGAGCGAAATTTGAAAAAATGAAAGTAACTTTAGTAACCTGAAATTTCAAAAAAAGTAACCAAAATTATGGAAAAAAGTAACCAAAAATTTTCCACTTCCACTTGAATATAATGACTCATAACCCCCTCCCCTCACCTCGTCACAGTTTTTCTCATATTTTCGCTAAATAAAATTTTTTTTTTCTTGAAAATACTTGATATCAACTTTTTTAACTTTTTGAACTCTTATTTGTTTTGAAATAGTTTTCAGTTTTCAAATAATTGTTGATTTCAAAAAACGTGAATTTTAGAAAAAGTTTAAATTACAAACAATACTGTCCTTTTTTTAATTTTTTAATTTTATTTTTTTTTTCGATTTTTTTTATTTTTCAAACAATTTTTAATTTCTATAAATTTAAATTTATTAACAATTTGTAATTTCTAAAAAGTTCTGGATTTCAAAAAATTAAACTTAAAATTCTCAATTTTTTGATTTTTAAACAATTTATATTTAATTTTTTAAAAATAGCAGTTCCTAAAATTCATGTTTATTCAAATAAAAAATTTCCAATTTATAAAAATTGTAATGCCTAAGAATTTAAAGTCTAAAAAAATCAATTTTTTGATTGGCTTATTGCAAAATGAGTAGATACAAAAAAATTTTAATTTTTGAAAAGTCTTCATTCTCCACAAAAAAAACAATTTTTCGACATGTGAAATTCACAAATTTTCAAAATTTTTGAAAGGAAAGTTTTGCTCATTTGAGAAATATCAAATTTTTGAAGCATTTTAAGTTCACGAGTTGAAACGATTTTATGTTTCATTTTTGAGGAGTTCTCTATTTTTCAAACATAATTTTCAAATACTTCGAACACATTTTTTTTTTAATTGAAAAAATTACTAGGTATTCTCATTTAAAAAAAAAAGTTTTTAATGAGGAGAAATCGGTTTTATTATTCGACGGCCTCTACTTTTTTTGAAAAGAAATTTTGAGAAAAAATCGTTTATTTGTCGAGAAAAGAATTTCTCAATTTTTTCAAAAAAATACGGCGTATCTACTTGCATTTTTTTTTTTTTTTTCAAGAAATGTGGCTCATTTTTAGACAAGAATAAATCTTAATTCTTCAAGGAAAAAAAATCACAATTTTTCATACTGACTTGAAAAATGCCTATAAAAGAAATTTCAATTTTTTTAGGAGCTAACATTTTTCTACCTTGAATTACAATACATAAGTACAAAATAAATATTCCTGAAGTTCGAGCAGAAAAAAATCTCAATTTTAAAAGAAGATTCAATAAATTGTTCAATTAAGGTCAGTTGGGGTAACTGGGCCACGTTTTTACAACTCTAAAAAATCTTTATTCAAAAATGCCTCACTAGTGAAGAATAACCTTAAATCTTCAAATGGGACGTGTAGAGGGGTGTCATAGAGGTACTCTCACTTTTTTGATTTTGAGGGTGAAGCACATACCTGAGCTGAGGAACACCTCACTCTACACAAAGAATGGTGGCCCAGTTACCCCGAAAAATGGGGTAACTGGGCCACCAAATTTTTTTTTTATTAAGGAAGATTCAAGATGTGTAATTCACTTACCCCCACTCAAATCTGAGTTTTGGGGTAACTGGGCCACAGTTGTTGGGGGTAACTGGGCCATGTCATGTTACTCAAATTACTGAGGCCTCCTCAAGGGGAGCTAGGAACCGAATGATAATTGTTATGGCGGGCTTACGATGTCAGTGTTATCATGCAACCAACCATTTACGTCAAGACGATTTTGGAGGGGATTAGGAAGAGAATGGCCCAGATACCCCGGTGGCCCAGTTACCCCAACTGACCTTACTTAATTCATTTTTAAATAAAATATTTCAAATTTTTTGGAAGCAAAATCTCTGAAAAAAACTTTCAAAACGTTTTTAAAGAAATTTTAAATTTTAATGGCAGCTGTTCGTCATATTTTTGACGAAATAGTAACCAAAATGAGTCCAAAAGTAACCATAGTAACCAAAATGAGCCCAAAAGTAACTAAAGTAACCTTGCCTTTAAAAAGGTAAACAAGTTACTAAAAAGTAACCGTGTTCCGATGCATGACTTGGAAAAAAACACGTATACAAATCTAGTCATTTTTCTGCAAAGTCTAAAAAATGCAAAAATTTGAAGAAAAAAACCCGTAGGAAACTGAAATTTGCAGGGCCGATCTGTACCACCTTGCCGAGTACAGAATGATTTTTTTCGTTTCCAAAAGTTGCCCCGATTGTTGGCGGAGTCGCCGCCAAGTGCTCGACAGATTTTGTCGGCTTTTTGGCGAATGCGTCGCCAAGCATCGACAACCCTTTGGAGCCATGTACGCAGCAATGTTTATAGAGAGTTTTCTCTTTCTCACGACGTTTCGAAGCGTTTTTCAGGTTTTTTGGTAAAAAATCACCACCCCGGGGGGTGGACCCTCGAAACCCCCGCACCACGGGGCGCATAGTCATCTTTTTTGGACGAAATTCAGAAATCGTACTCGGGAGGGTGGTACGGACCAGTCCTGCGAATTTCAGATTTTTGCGATTTTTTTTACAGTTTTTGAAAATTCAAAACTTGAAAAGCAAAGTCTAAAAAATTCAAAAAATTTGAAGAAAAAAAATCGTAGGGCCTACAGCCCTGTTAAAATCCGAAATAAATCGAAATGAAATTTAGGTAAACAGTAAACAAACTTTTTTTTTCTTTCTAATCTACCCATCACTATAAAAATGATAAAATAGTATTCAAATTTGAAAATTTATAACAGAATAAAAAAAAATAGCACATCTGATCTACCGAAAACCTCCCCACCACCCTCGAAGCATTTCTTTCACAATTCGCAATAATACATACCTACCAAACAAAACAACCCAAATCTAACCTACATGCCCATTCAAGAAACCCATTCCTAGCACCCCTCCCCTCCCTTGCTTGCTTCAGTTTCCCTTCGCCATCGAAAATTACTAATTAGCTTCGCTCGAATCGCGCCCAAACCCATTTATCACCGGAATCTAGACGCATCGCATACATACAGAAAATACATAGCAGCTAACATGTCGCCCATGGTATCGTGCAAAATAAACGTAGCACACGATACGAGAGGAATACGGAGGCGAATATCGCGCATCTCGTGTCGCGGATTATTTGTTAAGTTGCAGAGTAATATTGTCGTATAATACATAACGCGATATCAACTTATCATTATTCAAAACTAATACCGTTCGCCTTGAGCGGAATAAATTTCGCATTAAACAATGTTCACCGTTGAATATGGCGTAGAAAAGGGAAAAATCCGAGCGTAAAGCCCTACGTAAAATATTCGTTCGACTGTAAGTACCAAAAAAAAGAAGGAAAAAAAATGCAAACGGAGAAAAAATTCTCTCGACATTGAGTAAGTATAAAAAAAAATTATGAATCGAAGAATTAAGTAAGTAGTATAATTCTTCGGAGTTAAAAACTAAATTCGAGATATCCCCTCGGTACCTACATCAATCCTTCTTCTTTAGCAATATTTACATTTTGAAAAAAAAAAAAAATGCAAACTTTATAATTTTCTTACATAGCCCACAGAAATTGAATCAAGTTAGCAGTTTAAATATTTCATCCCCTTAAGTTAACCGAATCTACAAAGTATGGCAAATAAAACGATAATATATGTCACTCAGAAAGTAAGCAGGGAAAAAAGCTTCAATTCTTCGTTCAGTCATCATTCATCAAAATTTCAACGACATATCGTGACATAACTATAATGCTGTGGGAATTCTTAACGACGTTTGGTGAAATTTATTCGTATCAAATCAATCTCCCCTTCACCTCGTCTGCCCTCCACCCTTCGGCTTGGAAATATGTACCTACTAAATCCGCTTACTACTCGGGTAGCTTATTGAATAATTAATATTTCGCTTCGATTAATTTTTCAGGGTGAAGAAAAAACCTCATCTTATCTATACTATTTGCTTTTGAAAATGAAAAAAACCACGCGATCGGTAGTTAAATTGATAAGAAAAGGGAAAAAAGAAAAAGGAAAACTTTCGAGCCAATCGGAAATGAAGACTATTTAATTTAGCCTCGTGCTGGCAGTGTCGCCCTCGCTGGCAAGGCGTACTTTCGACAAAACTTATTCGTCTTCTTTTTCAACTTCAATTAAATACCCTCCGCTGTCCCGCGTCCCCTTTGCAAACACTACAGAGGGGCATTTACAATCGACAATTTTACAGTTTAAACTTTCATTTTATCGTTCACATGACCCGAAGCCTTCAAATGAAGTAATAAGCTTTCAACGTAAATCGCTCAAGTTTTTGCAGTTTAAAATGAGTAGAGAAAGCCGAAGACGAGGTTGTGGGTGAACCAGTAAGAATGGTGGGATGGAGGGTGAAAAAAAAAGTTGAAAAATAACTATAACGCAATTTCCTCTTCGGCTTTGCCCTGCGTATGCCACCTCCTTTCAAATACCGCTTACAGTTACAATGTAGATCAAAACTCTCTGCTTTTTAGCGTATATATATATATATATATATATATGCTATGCCATGCTACAACCATAGAGCTATTCAAGGTGGAAACTTAATTAGAAAGCGTGGTATATAAAAATTCAAACTTTTAAAAAGCTACTAACTCGAACCATTATCGTCGTAAAATGTTGCAATGCTTTTTTTCCCTCGCGTTCTCGCCATCTCCCTTCCTGCCATCATCTGTTTGATCTCTTTCCAACATTGTATAATATAGTGTATGGTATTTTTCCCAGTTCGAGCTTTCAAAATAATAAGCTGGACGAGGAGAATATTTGTTTACATCGTGCTCGCTGTTCATACACAAGTAAGCTTCCAGTGCAATGTACAAAAACTGGATTTTTTATTTATAAGGCAGGGATTATTTCATTTGTATTCATTTTTTTAGTGCATCTGAAATTCTGATAATTCAATCTTGTACTTTCAACTTGAATTAGTTTTTTTTTGAATGCGTTCAAATGTCAGAAGTCCAACAAAGTATAGTTATGGATTAAAATTATACAAAATGTCAGAACTGCACATTCAGCAATTTTGCCAGTATTGTCAAACTATGAGAAATTTGTAAAAATTTAATATCTTCAAAAAATTGCAAAAATTGATTTTAAAATATTTCGGTGAAATTTGACGAATTGAAATCCGCCATAATAAAAAATAATAATATCCTACCAACTCCAGCTCTGAAGCATTCTTTCGATGGGTGTAATAATTTACCAATTATAAACACAATAAAAAAATGAGATTTAATTTTTTTTTAATTTTATACACAATTCTGCATTGTTTTTCAAATTTCCTTAAAATCAAATTATCGTCAATTATCATTACGGATTGTGTTCAAAATGTCTGTAAGCACTGTTTTCTCAATTTATATTTTGATTCCTAGCATTTATTCAAAAACAGATTGGAAAACTTCTGTGGCATCAAGTTCTAACAATCTAAGTCAAAACTCTTTATTCTAATTTCAGACTGTTGACATGTAAAATTTGCAGAAGACAGTACGAAACCCCCGGGCGTAAGAACTACCACCTAAAAAAACATGCATTTAATGATGGTTTGTGGCCGTGCGCGGGGACTAGGGAGGACGAGCAGCCCTGTGAATATGTGGCCGACTCTCGGAACACCCTAAAAAAAACTTGCTGAGCGAAGTAAGTTGAGCCTTTTCTTTTATCCACAATTTCCAGGCTTTTCTTTTATCCATAATTTCCTTTCTAATTTTGAAATATTATAAGTAATTAATAGCAAATATTTGTATATATAAATTTGAAGCTGTAAGTATTCTTATTTTGTGATTTTTCAAATTTTTTTGAGAGTGGATTTGTCGCGATTGCGGTGCGAGCCTTTCCAATATAATACTGTTTGATCTATAAGATGAAAAATCGTCTGTCTGTAGCTACGATCTGTCATCGGAGTTTTGTACTCTGAATAAAATCAATTCAGATGACGGATCGGAGCTACAGACAGTGAACTTTTCATATCAGATCAAACAGGAATACATTGGAAAGATTGATTGAAATAATTATAGGAAATTAATTGATAAACAACTCGTATTCTTCATTTTAGCAAAACTTGCAATGTGTAGAACTGTAGAACTCACCAGAAAAATAGCACCAATTAAAATTTTAATAATTATTTTGTTTGTTTCAGACCGACGAATTTACTCATAACATTTTGGATTCAATTTTAAAAACCATATTATCTGAGTCTGATAATCTTATGAAAGCTCTAAAGGAAGAGGACAAGAAAAAAGAAGATGCTTTAAAAAAAGGAGGTTACTACGAAAAGAAATAAAAGTATTACTAAGTAATTCCTGCCAACAAGCCAAATCTGAAGTTTTTTCAACGCAGTTACCGGAGTGGGAGTGGCTAAATCCACAACAAGTAATCACCAAAATGAACGAACGAGAATTCATCTAAACATATTCTTGTTTGAAAACTTGTTTTCGTGGTCGTGTTTGTCATTGCAAAGTGGACTTGGTCCAAATTGATTTTTAATCCTATTTTAATTTTTCATAAACGATTTTCTCAAATTTTTCATCGAGATTTTTTCGCCAAGTTCAATAAAATTTAATAAAATATTTAAAATTTTTCCAAGTTTTCTATTCTTCAAATTTTTCATTTTTTTGTTTAAAATTTTAATTGTATTTTTGAAAAAAATTTCTTGAAGAAATTATTCATCACTCATCAATAATTTATTCTTATTTTTTCCTCAAATTAAATTTTTCATTAAATTTTTTCTGTTTGTCGTTTTAAAATTAAAACTCATTTTTAAAAAAAAATATATGTATTGTGTATTTTTCAATTTTTTCATTCAAACTTGCCAATAATTTTTTCATCAAAATGCAACTGACCTTCATCATATTTTTTCAAATTCATTTTTTGAAATTCTTTTATTATATTGTTAATTAAATTTAAATTAAATTTCCATTTAGATTTTTAAACATTTTTCATAGAATTTTCTCATCAAAAAATGCTTCTAAATCTCTACCATACTTTTTCAAATTTTTCTTTTGAAATTTCTTTCAAGTAAATTTTTTATCAAGTTTATTTTTCCGACTTTTTAAATTTTATTTTTTCAAGAAAATTGTTCATAACCCCCCCCCCCCCCCCATTTTCCAATAAAATTGTCAATTGATTTCATTCTCCAATTGGTCATCAAAATGTTTCTATTTCATCTCCCAACTGGCAACCTGACTTCTCATTCGAATTTTTCCAATAATTTTCATCACATCATCACCATATGTCTTGACTTCTAGTTCTAATTGAGGAATTTCTAAATTTTTTCAAGTAAATTCCAATTTTTCTTCAAATTTACTAAAATTTCAATATTCAAAATTGAGTAAGTAGCTAACGCTAAGGTACTTAACTACTAACTTATTAACTTGTTGAAAAAAAAAAATTGAAAAATTAAATAAAACATAAAAAATACCCAGAATGAAAAATAGTTTGAGTATTTTGTGAAAGAATAAATTTGTTTTAAATAAAACATCAAAGTTTTCAGAGAAAAAATTTGAAAAAATTATTACTTATTGTGGATTTAGCCACTCCCTACCGGAGTGAAGATGGTTTTCTTAATCATTGTATACCTAGTTACATCGATAGTATTGCTTACGTACAAAACAATTTTTTTTCCATCGTCATCATCGAGTTGATAAAGTACTGCATTCACCGTACCTTCCTCAAAGGTTGTTTTTCGATACAGTTCAGTACCTACCAACACGAAATACGAATGGTACTCTACTCTCACACCGGAGTCACGAAACTAGCAGTGTTCGACAGCCTCTACTACTATTCTAACGCCGAAAAACACGTCAAATTAATATTAAATGCATGTCTGATATGCAAATCAAACATTTACGGATTCAAAAAGTTTACTGAATTTTCAAAAGTGACTGCAGATAAAATTGGCGAGACAATTTCGATTGACCTATTTGGACAGCTTCTCAACCCGAAAGGACAGCCTAAAGCGATAATCGTAGCCAAGGACGTTTTTTCGAAAAGAACCTGGCTAGAACCAATATATAAAAAATCCTAGAGTAAGATACTAATGAAAATTCCGGGTCGTTAAAAAAAAAAAATATATATCACAGTTGAAAAAAAATCAGAGAATGAAAATAAAACATAAAAACTCGATAGTTTTCAAAAAAATGTCAAAATAAAATTCCGAAAATTAAAACATTAAAAATTTTTCAAATTCTCTTGAAAAAAAAATCTTCATGTTCTTTCAGCTTAATTAAGGAGCTGTAATTTGAAAACACACTAGGTACCTATTAAATAACTGTATTTTTAGTGTGAAAATATTCTTACGAGTAATTCCATTTTTGGAAACGAAAAATACTGGATTTTTTTAAAAGTATAAAAATAATAAATTTCCTTGAAGTAAACGTAGAAAATTTTCAAAGTGAAAAAATTGACACAAAATTTTTTTTTCAAGTATTTGAAAGAAATTTTCTTGAAAAATCACAATTTTTTAAAATTTATTTATTTAAAAAAAAAATATTCTTAAAGAAAAGATCTCTCAATTTTTTTGAGAGAAACGTCGTGATGTTTTGAGTCAATTCTTTTTCAAAAATAAAATCTTGGTTTTCTGGCTCAACTTGTTACAGAAATTTTTCAATTTTTTAGGAGAAAACAATTTTTTTTTTTTTTACGGAAAAATCTTAAATTTTTTGAAGACGAAAATTTCTCGTTTTTGTTTTTGAGTTGAAACCTCATTTCTAAAATTTTTGATGAAAAAATCTCTCGATTTCTTTGAGAGAAAAAAAATCATTCCCGCATTCCACATTAAAAAAATGTCAACCCCCACCCATTCGGGGGAAAATCGAGCTACACACTGAAAAATTAAGTTGTCAGCCCTACCTATCTGCATTCTAACAGCTTTCCACACCATTGACTTGAAGGATTTGAGACAAGCATTGGCTGTGTTTCATAGTTCGGATGAAAAACACACCTTAAATAACCAATTTTTATTCTTGATTATTTAAATTTCCTTGAGAGGACAAAACATTTTGACTAAATGTTTTGAAGGAGAATAACAATTTTTAAAATTATGAACTCTTTAAGATCCATTCAATGGTCTTAGAACTTTGAAAGGGCAGATGAATGCTTTACAGTCAAACTTCAACTACGTAGATTACTTCATTTCCATTTCATAGTTGGCTCGATTTTTGAGATCGATGCTTTAAATCGATTTTTAAAACCAACGATTTTAATGGGTTTTCAAAATCGATAATTTTTCAGTCTAAGTACATTTTTTTGAAAATTGATTTTAATCAATAGCTATGTTTTTTTAACGCGGATTATGCAGAATCTGCGTTAAAAAAACATAGCTATTGATTAAAATCAATTTTCAAAAAAATGTACTTAGACTGAAAAATTATCGATTTTGAAAACCCATTAAAATCGTTGGTTTTAAAAATCGATTTAAAGCATCGATCTCAAAAATCGAGCCAACTATGAAATGGAAATGAAGTAATTTAAATTATTTATTTTCAAGTTTTTTTTTTTTTTTTTTTAAAGAATTAAATAGCATTATTAATTTTAAAAATTTATTTCAAAAACAGGAGTGAAGGGAGGGGTCTAATCGAAATTTTTGTAATAACCAAAAAATTATTCTCAACGATAAGACTTTAAGCTACAACTACTCTTTAATGAAAATTTTTTCAATTAAACCTTTCTCTCCCCACCGATTTTGCATGACACTCCCAAGATACCAATTTAAAAATTGGGAAAATATTAGAAAGATACTCATGGCGGAATATCCTTCATCAACAGTGTCATCATGGAACAGCCCGAGTGATTTGCATCACATTAATTCGACCTCACATTCAGAAGATGAAATTAACCGAAACACCATTTTAGATGTTTCTTGAAATTCAAGTTAAGATACTAATGATAGATCTGGGGTTTCGAAAGAAGAAATCTAAAAACAAAAAAAATCATTTGAGAAAAATGGGAAAATACTCGATAAAATTCAGAAGTTTTGAATGAAATCATAACAGGTTTATTTTTTTTTAAATATAAAGAAATGAATTAAAAATTAAAACAATAGAAATCACAGGAACAACATTCACAGATATCAAAAGGAAAAAAATTCTGGAGTAAGATACCTACTAATGAAAATTCTGGGCCTTCAAAAATAAAAAATTACAGTTGAAAAAAACAGAATAAAAATAATAGAAATACGTATTCTCAACTTCGTTTCTTTTTTTCTTTTTCAGCGATCTTTGTAGTGATGGAATTCTATACTAAAATTAAAAGGATTATTATTTTTCTTCAAGTAACTGGTGAAGATGACGAAACAGATGATGTTTTGGGTCGATATTTTGGAATTCGAAAAATTGACTCTTGAAGAAAAATGTGAATCATCGATCACTACTGAAGGGATGAATACCTCCGAAGAATAAAAAGCACAAGAAGGTACATCTGCATCTGAGTCCGCCATACTGATTGAACTCACTGTCGAAGATGAATAATTTTCAGAAAAATCTCAAAAGAAAATTCCGAAAACCAACACATTAAAAAATTCTCTGATTCTCATGATAAAAAAAAAAAATGTGCAATACAGTTCATTCAATTCTTATTTCAATTAGGCATTATTTTGTAAAATATTTATTCGAATGATTGTTGAAAACTTTTTTTTTTTTTCTATTTCTCTTAGAATAAATAAGTTTACTTATTCTCATGAATGATAATGAATCGCATGTTGGATGAAAAACACAAATTATATCTGCAGGACGTTTTGTTCATCGATCAACAAATCATTTCATCACGGTATCAAAAATGTAGAGCAATTACGCTGTAGCGAGGGGGGGGGGTACCTGCACTAGGCGTCCCTTACTGGAAAAAGTAGAGCAGAGCCTGAGAGATGCAGGTGTGAAGTAAAAAGTACAAGACACATTCTTCCATAAAACTGAAAACACTTTTCATTCATGTATAAAACATGTACAGAGCATCTATGTATTTTTTTATTGTTTTATGTTCTAGATATTTTACACTATGTGGTCTTTTCAATTTTACCCATACAGGTAAAACTGTATCGAATTTTATAACTCGAGTATGGAAGAGGTTGAAATTAACAAAAGAAAACGTAAAATCAGTCATTGGTTCATGATTATTACTTACCAACGTACAATCGAATCCCTTCACATCGCCACCAGCATCAGACCGTGCCGGACATCGTGTGAAGAGAGGAGAGTCACAGCACAAATCTCGCCACGACGACGACAATAAAATACAAAATAATGACGACCGAGAGGTGAGAAAAATTGCGAAGGGAAGGATAATTTCAATAAAAATGGCCTTTTAATCGAATCATCATCATTACGGTTCGCTCGCTGTGTAATATTCAACATTGCGATGGCGACGGGACTGCGATGCCGGAAGAAATTAGCCACACACTCGCTATTACCAGTGCCAAGTATTAACTCGATTCCGGTAGCACTGTTTTTGGTCCATTTATTATCGAGACGTTGTTGGAAATACTCCCGTTTCTACTCCTCCTGCTCCTGCCATCCTCCATATCTGCACACACCCAGCACATCATCAGCCTCGGAATAAGGATGAGAGAAAAATACGGCTGGCGAATCGTACAGAGTATACACAGCCCGAAGGGTGCAAGGCGCAAAAAACACAACGAGGAAAGGAAAAAAAAGTAAGTGTAGAGAGAGAGAAAGAAACGAAGATAAAAGAGCGTCGTCGAAAACGATGTTTAAAATGTGAAAAATTGGCCTACTATATCGGCCGCGTCGCGCAAATGTAGTAACTGTAAATGAAACTTGGCACAATGGTGTCCTACTGGCATCTCATTAATCCGACGATGGCAGGAATGGTTCGGGGGAGACGACGATTGAGAGCGAGCAGCGAACCAAACGAGAACGCGAAAGTTCGATTGCTCCTGCAGCAATTTTGTCGGATTTGTGGTGCGATTTCGTTCCTCCTTCTCGAATAAATACGACAAGACGATGGTATGGGATATTTTGCGACTATATCATCTTTTTTTTTCTCCTTTTTAACATACGAATACGAGAGGATTTTTTTTTTTACTTCGTTTCGGAAAAAAGGCTTATGGAGTGTCGCATGAATTACTCATTATTGTACGAGCAATGCTTGAAACAGGCCATGGTAATGAAGAACTTTTTTCTCTGGTGATGCCTAAGTAAATTAGAGGTTTTACATACATCGGAGCGAAATTTGATGAAAAAATAATAGTAACTTAAATAACCTGAAATTTCAAAAAAGTAACCAAAATTTTGGAAAAAGTCACTAAAATGTAATTGCCACTCAAATAATGACTCCTAGCGGAGTCATCGTCGAATTCAATCGCAATCTCAGAAGTCATGCCGGAGCCGCGCGAATCCCAGTAAATGAATCACTTAGGGACTTCGCAATGGGGTTCCAAGGAGACGTATAACCCCTCAAAATGCATGGAGTTTTCAAAAAAAAATAATTTCATTTTGCATTTTTATAATGTCATTTTGCAGAAAATATTGATAGATTTTTGGAAAATGAAAAATTTCGAGTGTCAAAATTGAGAAAAAAAACACGATTTTTGTTTAATGCCCCGTTTCCAGAGAAACTATGCAACTCACAAGATTTTTCTGAGAATGTTTTTTATTCGGTAGAGTCTGGTCTGTAGTCTGAGGAGAGAGTTTTGCATAATTTCAATTTGCTGACGATTTCTTTCGAGTTGACTGGAATACTGCGATGAAAATTGTGAGAAAGTTTGATAAAATTGGAGGGAAAGTGGAAATTTTCCAAAAACCTCTCTCCAGACTACGGACCAGACTCTAGAATGAAAAACATTTCAAGAAAAAGTATTGTGGGATGCGTAGTTTTTCTGGAAACGGGGCATTAAGAAAAAATCGTGTTTTTCTCCAATTTTGACACTAAAAACTTTTCATTTTCCAAAAAATCTGTCAATATTTTCTGCAAAATGAATATAATTTTTTTTTTGAAAACTTCATGCTTTTCATTTTTCAAAAATCAAAAATTAATTTTTTTTGTAAAAAAAAAAAAAACAATTTGAAATTAGTTTTCAATTTTTCTTCAAATCTTCATAGGTGAAAAATCAAAATGACGTCATGCATAGGCCTTAGAAAATTACCTACGCTTGTCAACGCTATGCATTCGAAAAAAATTGTTGGCGCCTCCCTCCCCCCAAAAAACTACCAATTTTCAAGTACCTATCTAACCTTCAATTTGTAAAAAAAAATTCAATTTTGAATTTTCAAAATGTCTAGTTTCCCAAGTTTTTAAACTTTGAAAAATTTAGTTGTTTTGAAACAGTTTTCAGTTTAGTTTCAAATAAATTTTCAATTTCAAAAAAACGTCATTGTTTGAAAAATTTTCAATTGCAAATTATTGTCTATTTTTGAAAACTGTTTGATTTTCAATTTAAAAAAATTTTGGTATCTAAAAAGTTCTGGATTGAAAAAAAATTGAATTTTTGAAATTATCAATCTCCAATAAATTTTGATTTCTAAAAAAAATTCAATTTTTGAAAACTACATATTCAATTTTTCAAAATAGGCAGTTATCTCTAAAAATATGTTTATTGAAATAAAATAAAAATTATAATACCTAAAAAATCGTAAGTTGAAAAAATCAATTTTATTTATGTGGTTTGCAAAATGAGTAGGTACAAAAAATTATTTTTTTTAAAAATACTTCCAATTTACAAAAAAATATATATCAATTTTTAAATTTTGTAAAATTTTCAACTTTTCAAAATTTGGGAATTTTTTCTAATTCAAAAAATCCAATTTTTGAAGACTTTCAAGTTCACAAATTAAAACAATTTTTTATATTTCGTTTTTGAAGAGTTCTCTACTCTACATAATTATACGAGTAATAATTTTCAATTTTCAAACATTGTTTTCAAATACTTTGGTCACATTTTTTCAAAATAAAAAAATTGCTGATGAATTCTCATTCCAAAGAAAAGTTTTTAGTGAGAAAAAATCTTTTTAAAATTCTTCGACGAAGTAGGTAACCTCTAATTCTTTTGAAAAATTTCCATTTTTTTTTTGAGTGGAAACTTCGATTTTTTGGACATGAAAATCGTTCAAACCCATCAACAAAAGTATACATTTACCTGTCATTGCACGAAGTTGCAGTAAGTAAGTTTTTATTATTTTGTCTCATGATGATCGTTCAATAATTCTTTTTTTTTTTACGAAATACACTACATTCCTATTTCCCGATATTTTATGAGATCCCCCGTATCATTATACCAAAACCATTCATTAAACATAGTGCAGATTTTGTAATTTCAAACTCTTCAGCTAGGGAGCATCATTATTATGATAATAACAAATTACACATTTCTCTAATACTGTGCCCGAAAAAATAACCTTGAAGAGAGAGAGCTGAGCTAAGGTCTCATTGGAGCTACAAGAAAGAAGAAAGTGTAATAATTCAACGTCTCCTGGTTACTCAACCAACCAATGCAGCATCGGAGGAGGAAAAAAGTAAGAAAAGAAAACCGCCTCGACGTTGTGTAAAAAATGTATCAATACCGTAGAGGACGATACATTACAAAAGTAAACATTCTCTTTTTCATCTAGTCTCTTTTTTTCCTAATTTTTTTTTCGTCGTGTTTTTGGCATACCAAACCGTATACATTGCCCTGGGCTCCTTTACTTTTCCGTTTTTGTTGTTCGGCAAATTAAGGGAAGTGTTGTGAGAAAAATTGTAGATAACAAAAATATGATTTTACAAATTGTCTCGAGGTAGGCTTTTGTTTTATTATATTTTTTACTGCGGTACAAATTGATTACAGGAAGGTCCAGATTGAAAAATTGGACTGGAATATAGGGTGACTAAATCAGGTAATGAACCAGTTCACAATGCTTGAACAGTGGAAAAACGCGCATGAAGAAAAAAGACCTTATTATAGGTTAACTTTGGGTAATTCATTATTTTTCAAGTTTTATTTGTTTGATCAAAATGATACATATATATTATTTTTTCACAGGGAAATTGATGATATCTTTGGTTAAAGAACAAATATTTGCTTTTCAAGCATATGCCTAATCCAGAAAGCAGCTTAGAGAAAGAATCAACTGCAGCCTGTATGGAATGAATGCTAGAGTAACCAGACGTGATCCTGATAATTTTTTCCTTTTTTTGGCAACATAAAGTTTGGTCAAATTTCCCTTACCCATTATGAAAAAAAATTTTGCACAATTTTTTTTTTTTTTAAATAATATTGGAAAATATTTCACTCATATCCAGTAACTATTTCCCAGAATCTAAAAAAAAAACGGTATTTTTGTTCCAAAGATATTCATTCTCAAAGATTATTTTTGCTCTCTTGAAAAATCTGTAAAATACCTCTTAGGCCTCTTTTGTCATGCCGGGTCACCTATTTTGAAATATTCAATTTTTTAAAGAATTTTGTCACTTTTCGGCAGGGAAAAAATTTCCCAATTTTCAAGGCCCAAAAATTCAGTTTTCAATAATTTATTTTTTATAGGGAAAAAAAATCACATTTTTGGGGAAAGATTAAATTTCTCATTGTCTTCGGGGAAAAAATTTTTCAATTTTTTTGAAGAAAAAAAAATTTAAATATCAAAGTACAATAAGTATAATCTTTCGGCAATACTTCTTTTGATTAAAGATAGAATTTTACATACTTATCGATAGAAAAGTTCATCCAATCAGAATTAGGCAAAACCCCATTTTTAAATTTTTTTTTTATTAGCAATATCTTTAGAAATTCACCTACAAACGATGACCTAGGCAAAGATATAACATATCTACACACCGTCGAAACAAATTGCAGACCTGCCTCGTTGAAGGGGTTATTCTTATGCGAAACACCCTGTATATGTAAATAGGTAGGACTACTTCGGTAAATCAAAATTCGTACCCTACATAACTCGGATGAATATACGTCTGGCAGAGGAAGAAGGGAGGTTAGTCGACGCAATCGGTGTATCGTTGCTTTCACACCGCACACATACTACGAATAATGAACCAATACACGGAAGTAAATTACCCGACAGCAAACTTGATAAAAGCTAACTTCTCCGCAGCTCTATACCTATGGTGGTGTTTTAAGCATCTATCGGGGGCCACCGACGGATTGCGAACGCCAAATTGTGAGCCGAGCCGAAATACCGTCAGTCGTTTTCGCGCCGTCCTCCGCTGTATCGTTTCAACGTATCATTAATCATTTCTTTGTGTTGAATCCGCGACTAATTGAAAATCATATCCGAGCCCGAGCAAAATATGAGCTTAAGCTTTCCCGAAAACACGCGTCAATTAAAACACGTTCGCGAATTACGTTTTACCTCTCTCCCTTTATCTTTTCTATTTTATCTTGCTTTGCTTTTCCTTGCATTTACATATAATTTTGGGTATGTACGAGGCAGGGGCGGGCAGAAATATTGATCGAGGTGTTGTGCAATTATGTATTTTCATCCAAGTCGTAGTTCACATTCGTAGGAGAAATTCCAGGAACAAGAAGTCATCCGCCAATTCCACCCATTCCACCCAAAACTCAAGTCATAAGTATAAAAGAGGTAAGTTGATTTCTTTCTTTTCGGATTGGAGTGATTTCAGAGGGCAAAGAGAAACAAAAAATGATCTATGATACATTCAAATAGTTTGGAATTAACACTAAAAACTTTAACAGGTCACACGTTGAGTGGGGTGTGATCAACACGACAAAAAAAATCAGAAAGGTCATCGTAGCTTCGAGATAAATTGAGAATAAGAATGATGGAATAACCCCCCCTTGCGGAAAACTACAAGTTGTCACAAGTAGAATTTATGATAAGTTGTATATTCGAAGGTGTTATGACAACTTGTAACAACTTATTTTAGGTATGAGTTGTCTCAAGTATTCCTAATACAAGTAATCAGGACAACTACCAAAAACAACTCTTCGATTACTGTTGATACCTTCAAGTTGTGATAGTGTCAACTAACTTGTAACATCTAACTGAGGTATAACTATTCACTACATATACATGATATAGGTACATAACATGTTCACAACAATACATAATGGTATAACTATTCACAACTTATTACAGCAAGTATTCACAAAATGTGAGGTACAAAATGAGTATTTATAACATGCTTATTCACAACACACTATATCTGCGAGTATCAAAATGACCCTCAAAATTTCTGAATGGATAAAAATCTCACAACTCCATGCAAAATTGTGAAAATCGGCTTGTGGGGGTTTTCCGCAGCACTGAATCCATTTTTCATTTTATTTTGACTCTAGACACAAAAGGGGCTTCAGGGGGGAGGAGCAAAACTCAAAATTACCAATAATGGCATGTGGGGTGTGTAAATCTAGGTTTTCCTAGGTGCTGAATCCGTTTTTGATATCGATTTTGACAAATTCTCAATAGAGGCTTCGAGAAGGGGAGGGGCGAAACTCAAAATTCATCATAATTTTGAAGCATTTCTAGTACATTTTCAATGGAAAATTACTGATAAGTTTTCTATTTCTATTTCGAATTGAAATTTCATATTATTATATTTTTAAATCAAATTATTTGTACAGTTATGCTGGAAGCCTAAGACCACGATGATCGATGGGGCAGCAAAAAAACAACTGTTTATGAATTATCAAAATAAATTTGGCGTTATCCATCATGAGAAGGGTACGATTTTCTTTAAAAAATGAGGTGGAAAACAATCCTAAAAAATGTTTAAAATTTCAACTTTTTAAAAGAATACTTTGGAGACCTGTATGTTTCATGAATCATGATTAACATAATCCAAGAGTGATGGACAGTTATAAAAAAAATCATTTTACAAAACGAGTTACTGAATTTTTTCAAGTTGTATGAAAATACGATATAGTGAGATAATAATGGTCTGAAACTTTCGTCAATAAGTCCAAGTATTCAGTTGAATACTTGTCCATTGAAAATTTTCCAACTACAAAGTATTCAAAGTTGTAGAATACTTATCTACTGACAACAACTTCTGAAGAACAAGTTGTTTTCACATTGAAGAGTTGCTACAAGTGAATGAATACTAATCCATTTACAACTATTCTTGAAAAATAAGTTGTTTTGTAAAATACAACTTGTTAACAACGATGGATTACTTGTTGATGACTATTTACAACTTTTACTTTTCCGCAAGGGCCCACATTGATAAACCCACGTGACTTTCAATTTTTTCTCCTTCGCGAAGCTTGCCCAGTTAAGGCACTATACACTAACCCGGGTACACTGGATCGCCATTTTGTTCCCTGCGTGATGGAAGAAAACTTGAATGCGGCTAATTCGAGAATAGCTCTGGTAAGATCCACGACCAAGTATTGGTTCGAGCAGGCGAGAAAATGCGGAATTGTAAATTATGCGCCACCGTCTGATGGGCCGTCGTTCGCTCGCTCCCTTTCGGACCCCGTAAATCGAAACATGCCTTCGCCAGGTTTAGGTGCGATACGTATCCTAGCTCATCGATCTATCGTACCTACCTAACAATATTCCCCAATCCCATTGATCTTCGACTGAAAAGACAAATTAACGTCAGAGCAGGATGGTTTGGGTTCAGATAAATATCGTGGTCATTGGTGGAAAATAAGTCTGGTAATTGTGAAACAAAAGCAGGTAGTTCGGGAATGGAATTAGGTTCGTTTCATCATCGATAATGATCACATTTTCAACGTCGGAATTTTTTCTCCTAATCAGAGATGTTTGAAAGTTTCGCTTTCTTTATATCAGAACAACATTTCCACTCCGTGTTCGGAGCACATTTAAGTTATTCAAATGAGACAAAATGGCATGATTTTCATCTCTTTGCCGCACGAGGTCATCCATTTTCAAATCTTTACCCTGAACATAAATTGTTGACTTTGTAAGAGACACAATGGACCATTTATTTTTACTTTCATCAAAAAGCGACCCCAATAAATTAGCGAATGGGCTAGTCGGACAGATGCAAAGTTCTTCTACAGATTTTACTGCGAAAAAAAAAAGCAATCAACCGCTTATGTTTTGTTATCAAACCGAATGACAATCAAAAGTACTCTCATCTTATGATAAAGTTGTACTGTTAGATGCAACATATAAGACGACCAAATACGATCTTCCTCTGTTCAGTCTCGTCGTAAAAACTAATATTTCGTAAATCATGGTAGACATATTCATTGTAATGTCTGAAAGTAGCAAGGCTATCAAAGAGGCACTGAATGTCTTCAAGCAATGGAACGAAGAAATATGGAAAGTCCAATATTTCGTCACGCATTTTTGTGAAGCAGAAATTAATGCCATAAAAGCAACCTTTAATTGTCCAATAAATATTTGTGATTTTCATAGAGAACAGGCTTGACATAGATGGACTTCAAAGAAATACAACATTAAAAATGGTGTCGATGCTAAATCTCGTCTCCATCATTGGCGCAAAATTGCAACTTCGAAGACTGACGATGAATTTGAATGGAATACAACGACAACTGTTTTTCGAAAACGTGGCTCCCACATAAAGAAAAATGGACAAGTTCATTTTTTCGGTTCATTTTTTTTATTTTTTATAATCACATCCAAAAATGGAATTGAAACACAACATCAAGTGTTGAAACATGTTTACCTGAAACTTCATGTGGATGTAAGTATTCATGTGGAATGTTCAATTTGATTATTAAATCTTTTTTGGAGGATCATGGACAAGGAATATTCTGTTTTTGAATGCAACTTTTAGACAGATTCAGCTGATTTTAGTTCTGAAGTTTCTCGTGATGTTGAAGCTACTTCAGAACTAGAATCAGTTATAGCATTTCCTGAACCCGATGTAGCCTCACCATCGGAGGACTTGAAGCCTCTTTTTAAATCAATCGCTTCTGTGCTAATATCAACCAGCGAATGTGAAAGAAATTTTAGCTTATTGGATGAAATCGTCACACCCTTAAGGTCGTGTTTGTCTATTAAATCCACAGCTGAATTGATGTTCATGAACTGTGTTGGACCTCCTCTCAAAGAATTCAAGCCGGATACTTCAGATTTGGGTGGAGCTGAATCAGTTAAAAGTTTACAGACTGAACCAACAACATCCTTATGCAAAATGTTTTGCATCTGCTGTCTCCGGTCGTGACAAATACTTTAGAATTATACAAAGTGTTTACTTTTTAATCAATACTTGTGAAGAAATTTTATGCTTTTTTCTTGTGTCTGAGCATAATTTGGTTCTGATTCCTCATATTGTAGAGCTATCCTATCTGAATTACCTCGTAGAAAAAAACGCAAACGTGATACTGGTGCTAAGAATAAGACATTATAAAATACCTTAAATTTGCTATATTTAGATTTATTCGATGTTACCTGTATAGGTTACTTTTACATTAATAAAGAAGTGTTCTATTTTATTCCATTTTTAAAAATAAAGATGTTTGTACCGTTATTGGTCGTAAAAAAAAACACTTTTCTAATTTTTCAAGGAAATCTTCCTTATTATTATTCAGAAAAAATTGAGAAAAAATCAAAATATCGAAATCACGGGTTTATCGAAATATGGAAAAATTCACCTCTAGGAGGATGACCTTCATTTTTTTGGGAATAATTGAATTTTAAAAAAAGTATAGAGTAAAATGATAGATGTCGTTGTAGGTATGGGATTTAAAAGAATAATTTTTCGCTCACCTCTCACGAATGAGGTGCAAAATAACAACTCCCACTTCTCAATTGTGAGAGGCAAATCAATCTTCGACTGAAAAGACAAATTGACGCCAGACAGGATGGTTTGGGTTCAGATAAATATCGTGGTAATTGGTGGAAAATGAGTCTGGTAATTATGAAACGAAAGCAGGTAGTTCGGGTCATCATCGATAATGATCACATTTTCAACGTCGAATTTTTTCTCCTAATCAGAGATGTTTGAAATTTTAGCCTTCTTTATATTATCAGAACAACATTTCCACACCGTGTTCGGAGCACATTTGAATTCAAATGAGACAAAATGGTGTGATTTTCATCTCGTTACCGCATTATGTCATCCATTTTCAAATCTTTACCACGAACATGAATTGTTGACTTGGTAAGAGACATTATGACTATGAGCCATTTATTTTTACTATTATCAAAAAGCGACCACAAAATGCAGAAATACTTATTATTTGATTAGAAGAGACATGATGAATCAAATAGGCAAAAATACTGGAACTCTGCTTATTGTCAGAGCAATTAATTTTTCGAGTGACATTTGGGCAAGAGATGAGTGTGCCGAGGAAGGAACCACATCAGAAAAACTATAGCCGACCTCGAAAAAAATGATCAAATACCCTACCTAAAGTAAGAAAATATTTTATAATTTTCACACCTCGCAAACCCGAAAAATAAAACCTCCATCATTCGCAGACCACTGCTCCAGAAAACCTGCGCCAAACAGAATGAGCATACAAACTGCGCCAATTATTCAACTACGTGTCGATTCGACGTCGCGTCGCACGAATAGCTTGCATAATTCCGCCAATTTAAATCATTACAGAAATAGAAGCGTTATTGAGCAATTAAAATTTTCTCGATTGTGCTACCTTCCGTCAGCAGCATCATATGCAAGTAAACTACCTACATATCGTAAAAAGGGCATCCCTTCTTCTTCCAGCTACCCCGCCGGATAAACTGTGGAAAGGTTTGAAACGACGATGTCGTCTCTCTCGCGTCGCGCTGGAATTTCACCATTAATTTAGAAAGTTTTCGAATCATGTTTTGTAGAATGAAGGTAATCAATTTTATATAGGTAGCTGAATGGTATAAAAAATACCATTCTTTCGTATAACATTACACGATAGATTGTCGATACCTATGCGAATTATCTGCGTATGTCGCAACGTACAACTCTGCCCCCCCCCCCCCCCAATACAGCAAATGTGCTGAAATCCAACTAACACCAACACCCTTTTCCCGAACGAATACGAACGAGGTAATTAATTTGGAAATTTTTCAGATACACGTTCCAAATAATTCTAATAGCGTTAGAAGTGTTAGACCAAATGTACCGATTAATTTCGAAAATTGGCTAGGAACTGGTGGGTACTAAAATGTGACAATGAGAGAAGGCATTACGCGAGGAGAGTGTGGGGATTACTTCGACGACACGTTAAAGCACGACGATGTTTTTACAGAAACAGGAGGATTTTTTCCCTTCTTGAAGACTGAAGAGTGAAAGAAATGCCACTTTCTTTCGTCGTTAACGTTGTTATCGAGAAATGCTACCTTGTGTGTCTCTTTGCGTAACGGGTAGTAAAAATACGAGAATCTAGGAAAAGGCAGGTAACTTTAGAGGTTGTTTGTTGGAAAATTGGCGTGTAAAGCGTTCAACTTGTGTCATATTTGCTGCTGTTCAGGGTCGAGATACGAGATTTTCTTCGTTCTTTTTCCTATTTTTCTTCTATCTCCTGTGTTTTTTTCTGATATAAATGTATGTATGTACCTACGTACGTATACATTTACGGAGGTTCTGCAACAGGCTTATTTCAAATTGTTGGACGCGTTTTTTTTTTACTATTTTTTACTATTTTTCATGCTGTGTACTCCCATAATGTGACAATGTTTTGTCCCATCAAAACAGCTATAAAACTATATCCAATCAAGGAAACCATTCACAAAATAATGAAAATACTGCTTTACCCATTTCCGATCCTACCCCTCAGGTATGGATTCCAAAATTTAGTCAATCGCTTAATTGCCAAAGGGTTGGTGTGCCCACTTCTTCCTTTACGTCGTCCAAACTCATCTTTGGTGTGGTGGTAATTCTAGTTCTTGGAGCTAACTTAAATCTCCAAATTTTGTAGGGGAAAAATCTGATTTTTTTTTTTTTTAAACGATTACTAAATTTTTTTGAAAAATTTCTCAATTCAAAAAAATTACCTAATTTGTTTAGAGAAAAAAAAGAACTCATTTTTTTCAGAAAAAAACTATCAATTTTTATCTGGAAAAAATTTCTCAATTTTTTAAAGAAAAATTTTTGATTTTATAAAGTGAAAAAATTTTAATTATTTTTGGAAATAAATATTTTAAATTTTTATCAATTTTTTTTCTGAACACTACACGGTACAAAAATGTTAGCAAAGGTACAAAAAACGGATAGACGGTTTCTGCGCCAGGAGGAACAGTATCGATGACGGTCAGGGTTGATGTTAAGTAGCCACGAAGCTACAAACTACAAAAACATACGAATTAATACTCGAACACATGATGCTCATCAACGAATTCCACTGAAAATAGAAATTTAATAGGGCTGCTGTTTGCAGTTGGGTCAATAGATGCTCTCCAAGAAATAGGCCAATTCGCTTTGTAAATTTCTACTGAAAAACTTGTAAATTAGTAAGCAAACGCATAGGCGTATCAAGGGGATGGTTTTGGGGTCAGAACCACCCCCATGACCCCCATAAAAACAAAAATAAAAGTTAGTGGATTAATTGATGGTTTTTGTAAATATTTGAAAAAATCCAAACTTTAATAACTCAAATGTACATATATAGAAAATGCGTATTTTCTTACTCAAAATTGCATTTTTTTTTTCAAAAAATTTTGCCCATAACAGAAAATGTGTATTTATTTACTCAAAATTGCATTTTTTTTTTCAAAAAATTTTGCCCATAAAAATTCTTTCAGTTCGTTACTGTTAGGGGCGCAAATAAACCAAAATACAGCTCTATGACCATAATTGATGAGTTGTTATTTGCAATTTTATACTGGTTCATTGTTCTTAAAGAAAAAATGAAATTTTTTATTTCAAAATGACCACTCCAAAAAGATGTACCCCCTCCATGATTTCATCCTGGCTACGCCACTGAGCAAACGCATTCATTTCAATAAATCAGGCATACCACACATACTCATAATATCACTTCTGATATCTGCACAATTTTTCCACCTCGTTCCAACCATTGATAATAGCGAAAGGAAAAAATTCATATCTGCTCTATCGAACACGTAGCCTCAGCGAAGAACCCTTTGGAGGACTATTTTCCACTTGTCAATTAGAAAAATTACACTTTCTAATCACAGTACATTATTTCAGAACCACTCTTCCCTTATAAGCCACCACCTTCATCACTTCATTCATCTGGAAGAATAGCAACTGTAGAGATAATCTCATAATTTGCACTACTCATTTCAACATCTACGTCTGAGGGTTTGTTTACCCATCATAATGAATTTTTCTGGCGGTATTCGTTTCAAGAACGATGACGTCGAGACAGTGCTCGGATGGGAGGATCGGGTGAGTGCCACGAGTGCACTCGTGGTAAACAATAAATCGTATAATTTTATCCTCGGTCTTGGCATTTTCCTCTCTCATTTTTAGCGTAAAGCGATGCACAGACCAAATACCAGTACGAGTGAAAAAAAAATTAAATACGAGAGACAGACCGACCATCGCATCGTGATGATGATAAGAGGCAAATGGAAGTGAACCAACAACACCGAGAGCGAACGAAACTGCATTTAAATCCATTTTTACGCTATTTTGCCCAAGCAGACTTTTCGTCTACCTTGAAAAAAATACACAAAAAAAACATACGTATAATGAAAAAATTTAGCGCACATATTTTTCATAATTCTCGCTTATAAATTTCACCAGACTGTATGGAATGGAGCGGGAAAAAAATAGACTGAGTGGAAAAAAAACATCGCAGCAGCGCCTCGTTAGGAAAAAAAAGAAGGAAAAAATTACAACTCATTGTAACGGAAACAAAATTAAATGCAAACTCGCGAGCAAAGAAATTCTCCAAAAGAGATTGTTTAAAAGTTTAATATCTAATTGTACACGACGAAAAAAAAAAATGTAGTATACTGCTCGAGTTTACACACCGTGTATAGAGAGATAAAATGTGGCAAACGCAGGCAGGCGAATGTTGCTTCTACAAACACTTACACTGCCAGGCATAGCACCGGGTAAACGAAAGAAAGAGCAGAACCAACGAAGAAGAAAAAAAATCAAAATAAGGTTTTTAAATTATTCAAACTTCTTTTCAACTTTTATTCGACGATTATTTCATAATGGAGCCTAACTCTCTCGACGTTGCTTTTTTCGTTCCATCGTTAACTTTGTATACTCTCGTACTTTTCTGTAGCATCCTAGGGGGCTAAGGTATGATTCGTAGATACCTAAACTTATTTCAAATCAAATGGGGTTGACACTGGTAAAATGGTAGGTCAGCTTGATCATACTTTTAAAATTTAAACTTGCAAGAAAGACAAATTTTTGATTCGTTGAAATATTGCAGACATACTATTAACCAAAAAAAGAATTGCAATATAGCTTGCATACGGCCTTAATTTATAAACTGTAAAAATATTTAATTGATAATGCAAATTAATTTCTATATTGATTTTCAGAGTACGTTACGTGATAGATGGAGTATCATTATTCAGTGGTACAATCGAAGGCCCGACAGCTTTCATAGGAGCCAAAGAAACGAGAATGGTATCGAAAGCTGCCTCTGAGGAAGACGGTTCACAAAGTGAAAGTAGTATGCATGATAACTCGAATAGTGATCCTGTATCTGAAGACAGTTACCATCATCAAAGTGATGTGCATGGATCGGGAAATTTATCCGAAGCTTCGAATAATGACACATAATCGGGAAGATAAATGGAATAATTTCTCACTTTTTTATAAAATCTTTCGAGGAGATCTCGCCGTCGCGTTTGCACAGTCTAGAAAAAAAAAAAAAACTTTTTTTTTAATCTCTGATTTTCCTAAGGAACCTCCGTAATGGTGTCCTTGAATATGTCGTTACTTAGGTCGATCTGTAAGCTGATTTTTTTTTTAAATTATTACTCATCATTGAAAGCAAATTAGGATAGAGTTTAATATAAATTTTTTTTGTTGTTTTTTTTCTTCTTTTCATTTAAAAAAAAAACAGCTTGCCGAACCTACTTGAAATGTACCACATAGATTCCATAACTGCTTCAGTAATGATTCAGTTTTGTAAGCATTATTTTCTTAAAATTATGCACTTAGGGAAGGTCGCAAATTGTTATCCGGGGATTCAGGCGCGGGGTATGCTACCGTAAAAAACTCAAGTAGCGAAGGTTGCATACCGACTCCAAGGTGCCACGGCTCATATTTAGCGAAATGGTGGTGGTTTGAAGATCATGTCAAATCGATACAGAAGGAATTGACCAATTGAAAACAATTTCATAAAAAATTGTAGCTCATAGGAGTCATATTCGATCGACAACTCTCATGGAAACCATTTATCAAAAAGTTGGAAACTGACTGCTTACAGCGTCTTAATTTACTCAAGATGATATGCAATCCAAAATGGGTAGCTGATCAAGATACTGCCATTATGAACAAAATCGTCGATACTAACCAGTCAAACTGGCAATTACCTCGTTGAGTTCCATTCATTAAACCAAAGTTGAGTGGTTTTAATCTAGATTCGAGAAAAAAAAATTCAATGCGTATTATGAGCATTTTAAGCTGTTGTATTTTTTCAAAAAAAAAAATCCTCATTCTTTGTTTTTTCAGTAACGAAAATTTAAGGAGCTGTCTCCAAGCCCCAAATTAAAAAAAAATTAAAAATGAGCAAATTTTTGAACCATTGGATATTTATATCTCATCTCCTAAGTTGTTTCTCTTTATGTGAAAATTTTTCATTTTTTTATTTTTGGCCTAAACGAATTCTGAAAAGACCCCTAGTCACCCTTTTTTTCTCAGAAAAATGGGAAAAATTGAGCAATTTGAAAAATAATATTGATTTTTTTGGGGGGTTCTAATCCATACGTTGTTAGTTCCAAGATTGCAAGAGTTTGAAAAGTTAATGGATTTATAATGAAATAATTATTCTAGTATTCGTCATTTAAAGGATTTAGCCATTCAATACTACGATGTGAGTGTAATGCATTTTCTTGAACATGGTGAAGTAGACATGTACATTGGATGGATACATTTTTTCTTCAAGCCATTTTAAGAAAAGATTTTGAAATACGTAGGCTTAATCTGACTGTTTCAATATTTCGGATTTTTTTACTTACAAAATTTCATTTTACGAATTGGCTTTTGAAGGAACTTCATCTTCAAAAGTTTACCGAGAGATGAAAAATATGCATAATTTTTCATTCGAAACTTCAAGAGATATTTTTTCATTCGTTTATGATTTTCAATAAGTAAAGTATAATATTTGTTATTTTTTCAAATCGAAAATTTATACGCTTCGAGGCATGTGATTGCGACCAACATCGACACTTCATCAGATCAGATGTATACTCAATCAGATGAGCTATCAATTGGTAAGAGAGTAGCTCTGTTATTTCATCACTATTTATCAATTATTTTGTTACTTTTTCATTTGTATAAAACTGCAAAATGAATTTCTGTTCAGAAAATCGAAATGCATAAATGGATGGAATTCTCCATCGGTTCGAAATCATGGAACAAGGTTCAGAGAACTCACCAGGAGCCTTCGCAGAAGGAGTAAATGTTGTTACGCGAAGACGTTGACATACCCATTAAAAATTTGTGATGAATGTCAAGATTGTCTCCACTACTGAAAATCATTTCACCATAGAAAAAACTTTTAAAAAAAGAGGAGGAAATTTTTCGAAGCGTTCATTGCAATCATTAAAAAGAATATCGTAGGTACCTATCTCGAGATTTTTTTCCCAGCATAATTCTATTCTGCAATGACATTTGTTGGAAAAATTTTCAAATGATGAAATTTCACTGCTCATCAAAAATCTTTATGGGTTTTTTTTTTTTTTTTTTTTTTTTTTTGATGTGTAATTGACATATTATTCCTTAGGTATTGACTTATTACATTAGATTAAATACGTATCCTTTTTTCATTAACAATATGAAAGAAATATAATTTTCTTTTGAATTTTCTCCTGAAAAACGTTTAAAATACTGTTTTTGAAACTTTTTCCAAGTTGAATTTTTAAAATAAACAAAATTCGTTTCCAAAAAAATTTCAAAAAATTGCTGCTTTTGAAAAATTGCATTTTTTAATTTTTTTTTTTATTGAAAACATAAGATTTTTTCAAAAAAATTCAAGACACAAAATTTGACAAATAAAAGTCATAAAATTGTCAATTTTTGTTTCGATTTTTTTTTTTGAAAAAAAATTTTATAGAAAAAAAGTCAACGAAAAAAAAAGTTTGACAAAATACCAATGGAAAATTTCAAATTGAAAGAATTGAGACGAAAATTGAAATGTTTTTTAAAAAATCTTTTCATAAAAGTTATCTATAATGTAAGTTGAATGCAAATTTCAGTTATATTTTTTAAAAAGCCTGTCTCTTGAAATTATAATTTACGAATCAACAAAGGATTTCTTCTTCCAAGAACGGAAATATTTTTTTTCGAAAAAAAATGAGACAAACTTTTCTCACAAATTACAATCAGAGATTTTTTCTTTCAAAATATTGAACTGAGGATGTTACTTCCTCCAAAAACGTAGAAAAAAATTTCAAAAAAATATGCTTCATTTTTCACAAAAAATATGACATCACTTTCTCAGGAAAATATTTTTCCTCGCCTATTAGAGAAATTCTTTTCTTCGTAAGACAAAAAACTAGACAAAATAGTGAATTTTTTTTTTGAAAAATTGTAAGATTCAAAAAAATTACCAAATTATTCTTACGTGTTTTATTAACCGAATTATCAAAAATTCAATTCAGAATTCCACATTACTCATCAAAAATGAAAAAAAAAACTTCCAAGTGAAATGTCCACTTTCCAACATCAGGTTCACAACATATTCAAAATGGTATCCTCAACTTGAGCACTTTTTTCACGTTCGTAAAAGTGAGCTCCTCATTTAGACACACATTTTCACCCTTCACAGAATTCCTCAGAAGGAGATAATTCTCCTCTCTGGTTTCCGAATGATCCCAGACAACCCGTCGGGGTTAATTAAATTGCAATTAACCATACAACAGCGGCAACAACAACGTACATAAATACAAACTATACGCAGATAGAGATACACAACGTAGGTACATAATGTATAAAGTTGGGTAAATTCGACTACGAAAATTAAAGATGTAAAATTCTCGACGGTAATTTATAATTTTGGTAACATATACAACGCCATCGCATCAGCTACGATGGTGGTATCAGAACAGATAATTTATTCGCGTGCAAATTATCAGCGTATTATCTGAAATTAGAGTGGAATTTGAATTAAAATATAATCATCTCGATTTCTTAATCTTCTTCGGCTGGCTCGTCCGTTTCCACGAAAATTTCCTCAAAAAGTAACGTTAATTTTTGCACGCTTTGGCCCGGCTCGAAAATTACCCCCTTGCCCCCTCCCATTCGGTTTCGAACATCTCGAAGAAACTTATCGGTAATTTACGTCGCACGGTTTATCGCTAATTCCACCACACCACTTGCTCTTCTGAGTTTTCTCCCATCGGCGGAACCCCTTCTCTGTTTTCTCTCCTGAACGTAGAAATCTTCAATCGAAAATTTTTATTGCCTCGAATGCCACATCCAGTCAGCTCTATCGTTCAATCTCGATCGATTTAAAACCTTATCTGGAAAAGTTCTGTTGTTTCCATATTTTTCAACAACGATAAATGCCTAGTCGAAACCCAACAAGCAAATTTTAGAAGGGTGAGGTGAGGTGAGGTGAAAAAGCACCCAACCGCAACCACAATAATCAAACATGGTGTATCCTTTGACTATTAAACTATATGGACTGTGCGCAAGCCAATAAAAATGATAAGAATCGAAAACCAACATAGGAGGCCCGTCTTACCCCTCACAGACCGCGAACGCCCAAAAAATTGGCATAATCACCCACACTAACACAAAAAGCCAAGTAAATACACACTAACACAAAGATCTTATGCCAATTCATGTTGGCTTTCTCATATTATCTTCGGCACAGTCCATATAGTTTAATAGTCAAAGGGTGTATCTTACCAACAGGGCTGTTAACCGAAACCGGAACCGGAAAAAACCGCTTAAAATTGCAAAAACCAGAACCAAAACCAAAACCGTAACCAATACTTTCAAATACCATAACCAACACCCAAACCAAAACCGGTAAAAAATCGAACTGGTTTCGGTTTTTTAATTTTTGTTATTTTCTTGAAATTTTTCGACTTTTTGCCCAATTTATCGGCCTACCGACCCGTAAAAATGGCATAAATGGATATCAAAGTATCCTATTTTGTCAAGAAAAAATGGTTTTAAAGATTTTTTTGTCGAAAAATTTCTCAGACACATTCTGTGGATGTGGAGTATTTCAAGTTCAATTGACAAAAATTTAAAATTAAGTTTGAAAAAAAAACCGTAACCATAACCAAAACCAATACGTTTCGTAAACCAAAACCACTATCAAAACCAAACCGATACGTTTTGAAAACCAGAACCAAAACCAAAACCAGGAAAAAAATTTTAACGGTTTAACAGCCCTGCTTACCAAATACATAATGTGACACGTTTTGTTTTCTCACAGCAACCAAATCAAGCCAAGATCATCCAAACTAGTCTTCTTTCTCTCTACTGTAAACTTGAGATAGCCGAGTGAGAGAGATCACGTCTTATGCATATTCGAAACGACAACTCAAAGTCTCTTTAGAGACTGCTGCTTATCACCTCTCTTTAATACGTTTTCGTAAACGACAAAGGCAATGACGATGAGGTCGTGCCACGTCGACACGTCATACTCACTCTTGTTTTTCTTTGTGAGTGTGTGTACGATACTCGGCACAGCACAGCACTGCACCAAACACCCACAGAAGAGAAAGAAGCATTTCGAAAACTCTCACTGAACGATGCTACAATTCGTTCAAGAAATCTGTCGACTTTAAAGTTAATTTGTAAGGCAAGTTTTGCGGCCGGTGCGGTACCACCTTCTGTGTAAGTTATTAAACGCTTAACTCACATTTAATTCCGGTTTTGTCTCTTCAACTATGCCAAGATATACTATACTCTATACCGAGTGAGTATATTGCATTTCAGGCGAATCCTTTCCTCGTCCTATATCTCGTTAGTTGTTTCGTACCTTTGGTATCCCAAACTTGCTCGTAAGACTTGCCATGAGATGCTCTTCCTTATAATCAAAGCAGAAAGAGGAGATTTACAGGAATTTTTTTAGAAATATAGGTACTCGTTCATCGAAAATGTATTACATCGAATTTGGAGGAACGCGCCAGCGCATATCAACGAACATAATATTACCAATAATAAGTGGGGTGATATTGTTCAAGAAATTTCTACCCATGCTGGAGATCTCTTGGTGAAATTTCGTCGAAAGGTTTCATTTGTATTGGAAATTCTCTAATATGCCGAATTTCAATCGAGAAAAACTTATTGGGAACATGGGAAGAAACCTTGGAAAAACGGATCGTGAAGTGATATGACACATCTTAGCATTAGTCTTAAGCACAAACCAATAAAGTTGTTAACATACTTCAATGGGTCATCTGTCAAAATTCCATTTTTTTTCACAAGTTTTTGAAGAAAAAAATTTTTGGCCTCAATTGAAAAATGTTTCAAACAAAGTTTGTGTATTTTGATCTCAAAAACAAGTTTGGTTATCACTCTTTCCCCTTCAATTTCGCATTTTACGAATGAAAATCGTATCGAGAGGGATGTGATCCCTCTTTTCCAAATAATCTCTCTACATATCTGTACCTAAAGCCCCAATCGAAAAAAATTTGAAACAAAAGTTGTGAATTTCGACCCCATGAACAATTTCTGCTATTACAAAAATTTTGATTGGCTCACCTATTCCCCTCCAATTTCGATTATACTCTACGTGATCATGTAGAATAATTTTTGCATTATACGTACGTGATTTTCCATATGATTTCCATCCGTAAAATGCGAAAATGGAAGGGAAAGAGTGATCCAATCAAAATTTTTGTGAAAACCAAAATTGTTCCCGAGATCAAAATACACAACTTTGGCTTGAAAATTTTTTCGATTGGAGTCTTAGAAAATCTTTTATAACAGATTTATTTTTCAAAAACTTTCTAATTTTTCAATGGATTTTCATGATTTTTGACACCATTTTAGTGTTTTTCCAAAAAAAAAAAAAAAAAAAAAAACCACGTAGGTATTCCGGTTATTCCATTTTTTGATCAAAAATTGAAAGACACTTAAAGTCATTCAATAATTGGATTTTTAAAACTGCGCTCTAATTTTTTTTATATTTCATTTTTCATGTTTTTGACTGGGCATTTCTCATACCTACTTGGTAGGAATCAATTTTTCTTTCAATTACCATAATTTAAAAATTAATTCTTCCCTTCAACTAAATTTTCAATTTCCAAAACCATCTAGTATAGTCGATAATGAATTTCCGAAATGATTAAAGAATATTTTTTCACCACAAAAAATGAGAATTATTTTCAAGCTGATACCAAAAAAAAAAAAAAAAAAAAAAAAAAAAAAAAACTGAAAATACTTCAGCATCACTTTTTACTCCATGAAACTTCATAATTATTGTTTTCCTCTAACAATTCGGGAAGTATTTCTTCTCTATAGTAAAAATTTGTTTTGCTTTTTTTTCTCTCTAAAAATACTTAGAAGTTTTTTTATAATTCTAAAAAATTGAGAAATACATATTTCATGTTTCAAAAAAAAAATTGATATTTTTCAACGTAATTTTTAATTCAAGAAAATATGTAAAGTGAACACAAACTCCAAGAAATTTAGCTCGAATGAAAAGTTCTTTCAATCGTCTAAAAAATATATTATCTCGAAAAATTATTGAAAATTCAATATTAAATGCGAGAAACCTGCAAATACCAATTAACACAATTATTATTCGCGAAAAATCAGAGAAAACGATAAAGCAAAATGGATTTTTGACTGAAACATTAACGAAGCAGTTTATAAAGAACACTTCATTGCGTATCAAACGATTGCTACACTTATTTCCAACATGGGGTGGGCATTATGTACTGTATTCAAAAAATAATTACATTTCATTACCTATTATTACCAAACTGGTAACACAAATAATAGTACTACATCAGCTCGGAAAATAAATTGTGCCATTATTACCTCGTCCTTGATGGCAGAGCCCACTCTCCTCACATCGGTATGAAAACCAAGGTAGTAGGCGGTGAACAGTATATCGATTAAGAAAATATTTATTTACTGCCAAAATCAAATTGATTTTCATCTCTGGTGAATTATCTATGTTCGTTTTCATCTACGAGTATATCGATGTGAGCCTGTATTTTTTTGGAATATCGTTTTCCTCTCATCGCTCTGAACTGCGTATTTTTTGCCAAATTATTAAATGACAAAAATTATCTGTTGGGGGATTAAAAACATATTTACTTTAGAGAGCTGTAGCATCGAGGCACGTATTAACCCTTTGGGACCTGAGAAGAACTTTTTGGACGGATTGAAAACACTTTCGCAAAAAAAGATACTTATACTCAGCTCACTAAGATGATAAAATACAAAAATCGAGGTGGAGTAATTTTCCATTCTGGAATTTGAGGACATACTCAAAAATTCTCAGTGATTTTTTTTTGATTTCCAAAATGTAAGTACTAAAAATAAAAAAAATTGCTTGGAATTGTTGTGTGGCCAAAAACGAATCCAACCAGATAAAAAAAGTTTCTAACCAATGTAGGCCATGTATGACGACATACGAATTTTTAGACGATAAAAAAGAAAATCAGGAAGTAATATTTCATTTTTTTTTTGATAATCTTGACATAAATGCTCAACTCAAGAATTTTCCATTATTCAGTAGCATTGAAAGTTGAATGAAAAATGTGACAGTCCTCAATTTTAATTTAAAAGGAATTTCATTGTGGAATTCAAAGTTTCCTCTCTGGTGCATAAAATCACTGCAGCTACATCCAAAATCAATCCAGTTAGGTGGCATATAAAAAATACAAGGATACATTCAGTCCTGAAGATGAAGGTAATAGTGTTAAAATAGAAAAAGCAGTCAAAGATTTCCTTAAGGAATCTGAAGAATTTCATGAGAATCTAAGTTTTGGGTGTTGTCAAAGTGCAAAGGGCAGATTAGTAACTACTAGCAATCCAAAATATATAATAATTATATATTTTGGACATTATTGGTTCAGTGTTTCTAGGAGATTCAGTAGTTAGGTCTCAGACCAACTCCATGAGTGAAAAAATTTTTCAATTTTTTTCAATGAAGAAATGATGAAAATTTTTTCAATTTTTTTTAACGATAAAATAAATGAATTTTTTTTTAATTTTTTGGTATGAAATTTTTCTTATTTCTTTACCTACCTACTTTCTTTTTTCTTTGTTTTTTTTTCAAGAAAAAAATCTGTTTTTCACACTAAAAAAAATTCACATTTTTTGGGGTATTTCTTCTTGAAGCAAATTTTGTAAAGTTTGATTTATCCTTAAGCTAAAGCCAGGGATTAAATAAGAAAAAAATTATTACAAACATTCATTAGAGAAAAAACCGAATAATTGATTTTCTAAAATTTTAGGTGACCCTCCCTGTTTCCATAAAAATTTGGAAAAATTCTGAGCGTATATATAGAACATTTTCGAAAGCGTGAAGATCCCCCCCCCCTCAGCTTCAGATTGTACCCTGCTGAAGGGATTTAAAAGCTACAAAATCGTTTTCAAGATCATTTTCAGAGTCTGAAATATCTGAAAAAACTTTACAACAGTATCTTGAATATTTTGGAAAAATCAGTAGAAAACTCGCGTAGATGAAATTTCCGAGTTTAAGATCACATACTTCGAAGTGCCACACCCGATGTGATAATTTAATAAGGAAAAAATAATGGGGACAAAAATATTGTGATCAATATCACTTTTTTCTTGTAGGCTGAAAAAATTGAGAGAAAATCGAAAAAAAAAACTATGAGAACTCAACCAAAAATTTAACAGAAAAGGAAAAGCTTACCGAAAAATTGAACCTCTTGAAAAAAACAGTTTTTGAAAAATTGACCTAAGGCCCGTATTTTAAAAATTTCCTTATACTTAAGGCGAAGCGTTCTTACACAGGCCAAGTAGTTTTGTTTATTTTTTCCATACAAATAAATGGCTGCTCGATGTAAATTGACACGATACGTGTGAAATCGCCTCGCCTTAAGGTCAATGTTTGCTTAAGCAAATTTTTAAAATACGGGCCTTAATTAATATAATTTGCATTAAATTAGCGTAGTTTTGGCGTTTTGCAGCCGACTGAGCCGCCGCCGCCGCTGAAAAAAAATTCAGCCGCCGAAAACGTCGACTGGAATCGGCTAGCCGCCGGCCGCCGATATATTTGGACTACCAGCCGCCGCCGCCTCCATTTTCATCGGCGTAGGGCTCTATATTCAATCTAAAGAAAGAAGCTCAAAAATCAAAAAACATAAGTGAACACGGAAATTACTGGAAGAAGGTTGTTACGTACAGAATAATTTGTTCGGTAAGATTTTCACTTTACTAATTGATAACTATACCTTTTCTCGAATAGAGATAACTGAAGAAAATATACAACCACGTAATACTTTGGATATTCCAAATTTGATTACATCTCACCCAACTTCAAGTTTCCTATTAGAAAACTATATTAAAAAGGCGAAGGTCTTCGAGCCAGCAGCGAATGAATAGCAAATGGATACAAAAACGAAGCACAGCACACCGCCAAAGAAACATAAAGAAAACATCCTTTTTACTCTTTTCAACAAAACCCCAAAGCCCACATAGGAAAAGGGCCAAGGAAGAAACTAAATACCAGAGTGAAAGAGGCAACAACATTCGGTAAACTTATTTCGATCGTTAAATAAACAACTTTGAGGAAACTGTTTATCATAAGTTTTAAAATTATGGATTTTCTAAACGTTAGCGATTTGGTGTATTTTGCACTAGTGTTTGCCTCGTTCTTCCTGAGTGGTGGATGGACGGGTAGGAGGAGGCTTTCTGACTCATCCATCCCTTCTGTTTCTTTCTCTCGACGAGTATAGTATGTACTTAAGTCTACTACTTATGTACCGGGGGTTGGCTGGCTATAAATACTACGAGTGTATCGTCGTCGGGCGTATAATTTTCTCAGAGTATTGTTGTACGACTAGTAAATTTCGTAAGCAGCCTGTATCTTACACCTAAATTTAACTAGTGTATGTATACAAGTATGTGAAATATGAATGGAAGCATACTAGAGGTGTTGAAAGATAATTGCAAGGCAAAAAATAAATAAATTTGTATTTGTTGAATACTAACGTAAGATTGATGAAATAGTGCAGTTACTTGATCCAGAAAATAGTTCGCATATCGTGTATACGTCTACGTAGGTGCCACGGGTATGTCTATTTTTCAATAATTTTATATTGATTCTTTCAAAATTATAAAAGCAACATTTTTCTTCCAAAGAAATCGATAACTCCGCAAATAAGCTAGGTACGTGATTTTTGCACATAACCTTTTTTGAAGTACTCTTTAAGATCTATGAGTAGTGATGGCTCTGAGCATATGCTCACCGCGCATATGCTCCAGCCAAAAAAGGGAAATTCCCTGCATTAAAAAAATCGTGTGATATCTCTAAGTAGTCGTCTGGTGACACTGATCAATAGGGTAGTTGTATTTTCAACAAATGTCCAACTTAAAATGAACTGTCAATTAGATGTCCCTGCTTACACGATTTACATAAAAAATTTGTTTATTAAAGTTCATTTCGAATCCGAGTAGATATTTAACTACTAGTTACTTGATATAATTTTTTTTATGCCTATCAAAAAAATCGAATATCTTATTTCAACTCATTTTTCATCAATTTTTGGAATTTTCGCATTTTCTTCAATTTGAAAAAAATAATAAACCAATATTATATAACTTTTTACTTAAATTTTTTTAGCTTGATATTTGATTGTGGAATAAAAAAAAAAAAAAAAAACCTACGTGACCCTTTATACAATTCAATTTTTCATTCAAAACTTGAACAAAATTTCCTGCCATGAAAATTCAAACGATAAAACGCATATCACTTCAATAGAGAGGATGAGATAAGGTAAGAGGCTAAAAATTTTGCCAGCATGATTTTATGTCATGTCATTGGGGCGGGGGCAATTTCCACCAAATTCCAGCCCAGGGTTATCCATTCTTAGCAAGCTACCATGTTTTATTTTATTTTTTTGTCAGGATGCAAAGAAATTTGATGAAATTAAAAAACAAATACGAAAAAAAAAGAAACGAGTTTAAAAAAAGCGCACGACTCGAGCTGCGATGCAAAGGTACACACAGAGCAGTGCGGTAACGCGGCGTGGCCGGGACAGAATTAAATTAACTGCTTTAAAAGCAGATTAACGCTGTTCGAAAAAGCAACTAAATGGCTTAGAATGTTATTCGGTTCGGACGTTTTAAAATAATCACTTTTATCGTTTAATATACTATACTATGTATCGTACACTGCGAGTATTTATGTATACTACTATAGTGTGGTGAGAGCATAGTACGTTTGAACTGAACGAACGAGCAAGCAAAGAATGTTCCATGGACTTGAGTTATTTATACGTATTAAGGGCTGCTGACTGTCGATGCTTGGGTAAGAGAGGTATACTTATCAAGAGTGGAAAACTAGGTATGGGTATCCATTTTAGCACATTAGGTAGGTAAAAACTAAGCAAATAAGAGCGAAGAGCGATACAACGAAAATCAATTTCATTGTGTGGAGAAAAAACCACAGAGGTTGTATGTGCATTTGTCTCTTGACGAAGGAGATACACGAAAAGCAGATGACCAAGTGTGTGCCGAACTGATTCTAGTGTAAGGTGATGAAAAAATTACTACGAGTGAAATTATGTGCAAGGGTACATCAACCAGAAGTATGTAATTTTCAATGTGAGATGGTCGTTTTTGGGCTACACAAGAGATCGAAAAATGATCACAAATCGTGAATTAATAATTTTTACCATAAAATTGTAAAAATTAATCAAATGCAGAGAATTCATCTTTCAATTTTTCTTTTGCAAATCACGCTGATTTTTTTGAGTAAATCTAAATTCAAAAAAGACGTAACTTTAGATTTTTATTCAATCACAGAAATTTTTAAGAATTTGAATTTCTAATTACTTGTATATCTACGTAGGTACCGTAACGTGGGGTTAAATTTTTACAAATTCTTCGTTACACCCCCTCCCTCTTCCGTGGTTAGTCAAAGTCATGGCCTAAGTTACCCTGCTCTGGGGTTACTTTGGCCAACTTTTTTTCGTCACAATAAATCAATTTTTAGGCATAAAAATAACTCACCAAAGGCATGAAACTTCAAAAAAAATGCTAGCCCGAAGTTCTACAAAAAGTTTGAAGGGGGGGGGGGGGGGTGATTTTTTTTTTTTTTTTGTTAAATGCATAGCGTTGACAAGCGAAATTTTCTAAGACCTATGCATGACGTCATTTTGATTTTTCATCTATGACGTTTTGAAGAAAAATTGGAAACTAATTTCACCTTTGCTTTTTTTTTACAAAAAAAATTAATTTTTGATTTTTGAAAAATAAAATGCATGGAGTTTTCAAATAAAAAAAATTATATTCATTTTGCATTTTGATGATGTCATGTTGTAGAAATTATTGATAGATTTTTTGGAAAATGAAGCATTTTTGGTGTCAAAATTGAAGAAAAACACTACTTTTTCTTAATTCCCCGTTTCCAAAAAAACTATGCAACCCACGAGGTCTTTCCTTAGAATGTTTTTTATTCAGGAAAGTCTGGTCCGTAATCTGACGAGAGGGGTTTCGCGAAATTTTGATTTGCCGACGACTTCTTTTGAGTTGAATGGAATACTAAGATAAAATTTATAAGAACGTTTGATAAATAGGGTTGTGCATTATATAATTTTCGACTTTTTCAATTCTTCCCAAAATGCGGAATATCTAAAAGATCTTTGCGAATCTTGAAATTTCGAGTTGATTGAGCCCCGTATGTATTATCATATTTTTGCATATTTTGGCCAAAAATGTCAATTTCGTCATATATTGACTATAATAGAGTATATTTTGCCTAAATTCCCCAGAAATACCCATTTTTTCAATTTTTCGCTAAAAAATTCAATTTTTGCCCGCTCAAAAAATGACTAATGAAAATCAATAAAAATAAAATAAATTTTTGTTTAAATCATCGTTTTCAATGATTTTTGTCGTCTCCTTTAACAGTGTTGCCCTTTTTTCAATTAGAATCGCATTCCACTAATTTTGCTCTTTAAAACGATACCCATATTGTCATATTTTAAGAGCATATTTTCTCATTTCAGCATATATTTTAAGCATATTTTCGACATATTTTATGGCATATTTTACCAATTTTTAGAGCATATTTGGGAAGAATAAAAATCATATTTTGCACAACCCTATTGATAAAATCAGAGGAAAAGGTAGGAATTTTGCAAAAACCCTCTTGTCAGATTACAGACCATACTCTTCTGAACAAAAAACATTCTAAGGAGAAACCTCGTGGGTTTCATAGTTTTTTCTGGAAACGGGGCATTAAGAAAAAGTCGTGTTTTTCTCCAATTTTGATACTTGAAAATTTTTCATTTTCTTAAAAATCTATCAATAATTTCTACAAAATGATATCATCAAAATGCAAAATCAGTATAATTGTCTTTTTTTGAAAACTCCATGAATTTTATTTTTCAAAAATCAAAAAAAAAAAATTTTTTGAAAAAAAAGCGAGATGAAATTAGTTTTTAATTTTTCTTCAAAACTTCATGGATGAAAAATCAAAATGACGTCATGCATAGATCTTAGAAAATTCCGCTTGTCAACGCTATGCATATCTCGTACACTGTGAAACGAATTGCATTGCAGTAATGTATTGCATTGTTCTACATGCAGGTTCATCGGTAGCGTTGATCGGCCAAATATCACTTATAAGTAATTGAAAAGACTGAAAACGTGATTGATGATATCGTCGGCATCATTGTCGAACGTCATGCAAATAATATAAGAATTATTTACTGTCTTTCGAAAAAAAAAACTGCGATGATTAGGCGGAAAAATTAAGTGCGATGGGATTTCCATCTGCAGCGTACCACTCGAGTATGTCGTATCACGATTGTAATGAAAATCAAAGCAAATGGGTGAAGAAAGAGTTGAAGGTGCATACAAAAAAAAAAAAAAAAAAAAAAAAAAAAATCATGCCCCTCCCCCTAAGATTGAACATTTTCCTTCCCTTCCCAATTTTAAATATTAGGTACGAGTGTATCTACGAGTATGTATTATAAGAATTGGACTTGACAAAATCAAACAACTACCTACTTCCCACTATCATGTAAACGCATGAAGGTAGAAAATTAATAAATTATCAATAATTGATCAATTTTGCAAACAAAAAAAAAATATTTTCATGCATTTTTTGGATTTTCTTTCAGACCACGCTCCTCGAATGGAGAACGATATCAATGAAGATGTTATAGAAATCGACGACGACTTTCACGATATTGCAAATGTCGTAATGGAGGAGGTAAGAAATGATCCAATCATTTCATAAATTCTATAGGTTATGCATCGAGCAGCACCGGCGGCAGTTCGGTGACAAGCCTAAATATTTCTTCAAAAAATAACACTATAATTTTTTTTGAAGGTTTGACCGAACTTTGAAACTTAGAAATACCAAAACAAATTCTTTAAAAAAAAGGACTCTATTTCCACACTACGTTTGAAAGTATGAAACATAGTATATGCTTTTACTCTGTGACAAAATGTCTAAAATTCACGAATATTAATTTCCATAGTTTAAAAATCCAAAAAGTATAGGTAATCAGGATGTCTGACAAAATGTCTCAAGTTTAAGAATGCCTGATAAAAAGCCTAAAAGTCATAAAAATTTTAAAATTTAAAAATTTCTTTCAAATAAAATTAAAAAATGTCTAAAAGTTACGAATATCAATTTCAATGGACATTTAAAAATTTTAAATAATAAAAAAAAATTCCAAGTACGAGAATGTCTGACAAAATGTCAGAAAATCATCTTTCTAAAAAAAAATTCCAAGTTTCAGAATGTCTGACAAAATGTCTAGAAAATGTCTAAAAGTCATAAAATTTCAAAAAATTTACAAGTTTCAAAATGTCTGACATAATGTCTAAAAAGTCGAATTTATTGAAAATTTTCCAAGTTTTTTTTTTGTCATCCAAACCTAATCCAATGGGGTCGGATTTTGGTCTCGGATTTTCCTGTCGTTTTTTTCCATTTTGGTCTCCGTAAAAGCATATACTATGCTAAAAATATATGTGACTCGGCACGTTAAAAGGGCCCTAGTAGGTAAAAAAATCGATTTTCACTTTTTTGGTGTTCTGAGGTTCACTTACCAAGGTCTATCACCTGAATCACTAAAAACTTCGAAAAAGTCAATATTTTCAATCGGCATGACAAAAGGGACCTAGTAAATCTGTAATCACTGTGGTTTCGATGTATTTTTCATCTTATGATCACCTATGACACGAAATCTTCATAATTTAGCCTAAAATCAATGTTACACTTGTTATCAGTAAACTTCAAAAATTTACTTATCACAATTTTTTTTCATTTTTTGGCAACACTGAATTTGGTCAAATTTCCCTTGCGCCATTATACAAAAATGTTCGCCCATAATAATTTTTTTAATATTGGAAAATATTTCACTTATACCCAGTAACAATTTCCCAAAGTTTTAGAAAAATCGGTCTATTCGTTCCAGAGATATTCATTTCCAAAGTTTGTTTTTGCTCTCCTGAAAAATTTGTAAAATACCTACTAGGTCCATTTTAACGTGCCGGGTCACATATTATTAAATTTTGTATAGAATTATAATAAAATTGAGGATGGAAATCAGATTTTCTGAAACAGATGCTGCGTTATCTGTTCTTTTCAAAATTTTATCTACGTCTCAATTTTTTCTTTGACAAAGACACAATTGCCCGGTTCTTTGGTGGATGCCCAAGATGTCAAGAAGAAATGGCCGTAGTCAATCAATACCAGATAGAATTGAAATAATACCAAAAGCATTCCACTTCCTACATTCGCTATCACAACACAGCTTTGTAATTCGAATCGAATGTACCTAATCGAATTAAACTTCTCCCCGAGTACGTTTTTCTCATACTTTCACCTCAAATAAAAATAAGGTTTCTCACTTACTCCGATTACAAATCAATCGAATATTCAAATAACTATAAAATAACCCTCACGACCTCGTTCACCAAACACCGAATCATTTCTAATTCTTCAATAAGAACACGGTAACCCCCCCCCCCCCCTCCCAACCGATCGACCTCAAACACCAGTCACTCGTTTTAATTACACTAATCAGCGGGGGGGGGGGGGGAACATGAAAAAAATCCGAGCCGAGCTAAACTCGACTTAAAAATCAAATTAATCCGAACGTCGGCGTAAATTTACACTACTTAGCCTTTACCGAGCAACCTGGTAAGACGTGCAGCCAATTTTCTCTCTTCGTACAAACATTGTTATTAAATATAACGCGACTGTCTACCAGGACGACTATACGACTACGAGACGAAGGAAGAAACACTCTGCAGAGCAACACGAAACTCCCGTGTTGGTAAAATTTCGTTAACATGTTGCTAATTTCATTTGATATTTACCCTGAGATAGCTGCACTACCTATTTCCTAATCAACTGCGTCGCCTCAGTGTGCCAGCCCCTTCTAAGCAGCCAACGAAGAAGGGTCGTAGGTAAATTAATTACACCTTTTCAATTCGCACGTCTTCGTTGTCGTCGTATTTGGGAAAATTTCTTCCACTCGCCTAACAGTGCGGTGGTTATTACCTTATTCCTTTAACGATACGACTTGGAAGGGGCGAAGAGGGTCTATGAATTCGTAATCAAGATTTCGAAAATAGTGTTGAGGTGGTTTCAATGGCGAGAACGAGTCAATTAATCGATAAAATGATAATAGTGACTTAACTAGCTGTAGTTTTTTAAAAATGTGAAAAATTGACAAAAGTTTATTAATTATTACAAAAGTTCAGACTGACGAGTGGATTACAAAACTTCTCAATAACAAAACCATTCGAAAATCTAGGTACGACACGACACAAACAATGAATAATTTTGAAGAAAATAGGACTTTGAAAAAAATTCTATGAATAGGTAGGTACTTCCCAAAATTGACATTCATTTACATCGTTGAAAGAATTATCAACCAATGGAAAATGAAATCCTTATATATTAAAAAAATCTTGGTGTAAACCTGTCAGACTCCGCCAGTCTCTCCACTTCAACTCCTCAGCCCCCTCTTGGCGCACACGCTTTCCTCATTTTATTCCTGCAACATTTTCAACATATTAGGACGAAGGTGACGCGACGGTCGCGTATATATCGTGTTTACGGAAATAACATTTTTCACATTTTAGCTGTTGTAAAACTTTACTCTCTCTCTCTATGGGTCTCGCTCACTCTTACGTGGCAACGACCGCGTATCTCTCACTTAGTATAACTGTCAACTGCGTAGGAAAAGTCCTACGCGTAAAAAGGTTGCGCCATCGTTTTACCTTCTGCGAATGCGAATAAAAAACTAAAATGTTAATAATGGTCCCAGTTAGCGGAGAAAAAAATATAAATGGGCAAACGAAAGCAAAATTTCTTCCGTCAACGTCCGTCCGACCGACCGACCGACCCGACGTGGATATGTTTAATTTGAAAAATAAAATAAAAAACGACCACGTACGAGAGTATTTTTTTCTCGTTTGCTGCGATTTCAACGTTGCTCCTATGGCTTTGTATTTATGAATTTGAACTGCCATACAATTACCTATTTGGAAATGATGAATAATCTAGTATGTTTAGTATTTTGGTCAAAAATGGAAGACGACTCCAGGTCCGAAACCAAAAAAATTTCTGAACACTTCAAATTGACTAGTAAGACGAATTCTGAGGGTTTGAGTGAATACTAGGTATGTACTGTCGAGATTTTAGGAATAATATTTTTTTCATTTTTTCGAGTAAAGAAAACCTATTTTTTTTTAAATTTCTTCAAAGAAGATGTTTTTGAATTCTCTTGAAATAAAAATAATTATTTACTCGCTTATTTATTGAGATATAATAGGTATCGTATTTTTTCGAGTAAAAAATAAGAATGTACAATGAGATCAACTTTTTGGAAGGAAAAAAAGCGAGGGTATAAAACATACAAGAGTAAGTAGGTTCCTTTGGTCGCAAATTACGAACAAAGGTTATCACAGCGATAGAATATTTCAAACAGATTTCATTGATTAAAATTGTAACTTACAAGGGAACCCTCGCCAACTTGTCACCGACGATTTCGCTGAAATTTGGCTTACTGAAAAAGCATGCCACCCACACCTCATAATCAAATTTTTAGCTGCCCACCAAGTTGATTTATCGATTTTTGGGAAATTTTTGAAAATTGGTAAAACCGCCTCCAAAAAGCCATGTTTTGAAAAAAAAGTTGTAAATTTCAAGATAGAATCCTGAAAATTGGTTTTTACACTAAAGTAAACCTCCCGAGTCGATTAGCCCACTTCTCGAAGCGATCTGGAGCCTCCAGAAAAAGTTGACTTTTCTCCAGCACACTGCAGAGGTGGGCAGATCCGGATCCTAAAATTAGAAAATTGGATCTAAAGATCCAAAGATCCAAAATTTTGGATCTGATCTAAGATCAGATCCGATGATTTCAGAAAGGATCTGATCTGGATCTTTAGATCCTCAAATTTGCAAAAAAACAGATCCAGATCCAAAAAAAAAAAAAAATCTTCAATTCTGCATTTTTTTTTCTGTGAATTGAATTTTTCATTTCTGTGTTTTTAATTCTGCAATACTTTATCTGTGTGATATGTGAAAAATGAACAAAAACGTAAGCCAAATGCCAAAAACCCTTTAAAAGTTCAAATTGTTCGGCTCTTTTACCGCCAATGTCGAAAATGTTCTGTGTAATTGATGAAAAACGAAATAGAATTTCATAGTTTTGACTTCGACTGTAAATTGTTCGATAAAAAAATACGTAGTTTTCGTTCACTTATCTGACAGAACGTTGCAAAGCATGTTATTTTTGAAAAATAACATGTCTATGCTATGAAAAAATACATGATTATTCGATTTCTGGCACGAATCTGTGATTCCTCAATTTTTTTTAGAATCATTAGTTCTGATTAGGTTATTTTATTTAGACTAATTTTTACTCCGACTCTGACTACTAGTCTGTTCTCTGTTCTTATAGCTGCCTATCTGTACGTGTATTTTAACTATAAACAATAAATTAACCTAAGTGTTGAAGTTGATTTTTTTCATTAGAGACTGACTAATGCAATAATTTAGTTTCATAACAATAAACACCTTTCAAAAAAATTAATCAAAAATCCTCTCCCCCCCCCCTTCAAAAAAAAAGGATCTGGATCTGGATCTTTTAAAGATCCAATGAGGCAAAAGATCTGGATCTGGATCTAGATCCTTTCACTAGTGGATCTGCCCACCTCTGGCACACTGGAATGTCTGTCTCCAGACTGCAAAAGTGGGAGGTTGTTTTTAGTATAAAAACCAATTTTCAAGATGCTATCTTGAAATTTACAATTTTTTTTCTTCAAAAAATGGCTTTTTGGAGGCGGTTTTACCAATTTTTGAAAATTCGCCAAAAATCGAAAAATCAACTTAGGCAGCTAAAAATTTGGTTATGAGGTGTGGGTGGCTTGCTCTTTCAATGAGCCAAATTTCAGCGAAATCGGAGGTGACGAGTTAGCGTGGTTCCCTTGTTAGTATCGACCACGGGGTTCTACTTCTCTTAATCAAAGCCACCTTTTAAACACGTAGGTACTTTTACACCCGTTTCCTTATTACAGATAAGACGTCGAGCTAACAAGGGGGATAACATACGACAACGTTTCAAATACCCTATACCGATTCCGAAAAGAAACAACTCCGCGGGCTCCAGATTAGGGGGCTATATTCGAATGCAACCAAGGATGGAGAAATGGCCTGGATGGGAATCGACTGTACCGCGGATTGGTCAACGATCACGCGGCTGTTTTCACCTCCGAGGCATTAAAAGAGTAAAAAGAGAGAAAAGTATGAAATTTTTCTAAAAACGAAGGGAACATTTAAGGTAAACTTGTTGATATACTCCACTAAGAAATATCAGTATGTTTGGCAACACCGCATCTAAGTGGAACAGCGCGCTCCGGTAATTTGTTCCATTCTCAACATGAAATAAAGAATGGACTTCTTGAGTGTTTAAGATCAAAATCTGAGTTTTCTCACGATAATAATGCATCGAGCTTACAATCAAAGGTACGACTACTATCAAAATCAAAATTACGGTCGCAGTCGTGGCGATTTGAGCTTGGCGGAGGAACGTTCTGAGTACTTCCGTAACAATACGTGCCACTGGTGTGGTGCCACAAACCATACCAAATTCTACTGTCGGGTCGGTATACGATGCTTCCATTGCAAAGAAATCGGCCATAAGGCGCCCGATTGCCCAGATTACGTAGCCTCTTTGAGACAAAACCAACCTGGACAAGTGATACCTAACGCGAGAGATGCCGTTGATAATCGTTTCGGTGACCAAGCACCCTCCGAAGATGAACCTGTCGATGAAATTCTAGACGAACACCTAGTACAAGCGGTACCAAACGCAAGAGATGAACCAGTTGGAGTTGTTGGCGAACTAAGAGAAGAAAACGAACCGGATGATCGACCTCTCGAAGACGAAAATCAAATTCTAGACGAACAAAGCGCATTCAATAATCGAACTTTGGATACTAATAGCGCTGTGGTGGACGGTTCAGGTTGTTTCGACGATAGAGAAATCCTTGCTAACGAGTTAGTGGGTCTGGATGTTGCGGATGTCGGCCAGCTACCGAATGTTTCTCTAGAGGCAATCCGCGGCCAATTGTCTAATGTGGTTTCTTAAGCAATTTACGACAATTTTATCATCACCGCTGACTGTTTCTAATATGTAATCATGTACACTTTTTTCCATATAAATAGGATATTGCTCACTCCTGGAGTAGAGCTAAACGTGGACGGCACGTTCAAATCGGTCCCTTTTATACCACACGTAAAACAGACCATCACTATAATGGCTCACAGAGGGGACGATCGAGTGAGTACAATTTAGAGGTACCCATTTCACTTGAAACATTATAGTAATTACTAATTACCTAAAACTGTTTCACTCCGTAGCCATTACCCGTTGTGTGGGTCGTAATGACCCGTCGGACTCGGCAGCACTACATCGATGTGTTCAATTACATCCGCGATGTAGTGTGCGAAGGCCGATTAATGCCTGCCGAGTTCCAGACGGACTTCGAGACTGCTCTCATCGACGCTTTGAGGGAGACATTCCACGAGACCCTCGTGCACGGGTGTTTCTTTCATTACGTACAGGTAAATGTCTACATTCACTTCTTATCAAATCGAAAACACGGTGAAATACTTGAACCATCAAATTGATACACCACCGAAAACCACAGCCGAAGAATTGGAAGAATTAAAAAAAGGTGGGGGTGTACCAGAGGACAACGCAGCACGTGAATTGGAGCAGGAACGTCTTATCCTTTACTTCAATTTACCTGTATTTTGTCCACATAGGCGCCATGCAGAAAGCGAAGCAAATACGGGAGGATGGGCAAACAGGTCCTCGAAACGGATTCGGGCCGGGCTTTGACTATATCATGCATCGGAGCGAAATTTGAAAAAATAAAAGTAACTTTAATAACCTGAAATTTCAAAAAAAGTAACCAAAATTATGGAAAAAAGTAACCAAAAATTTTCAATTTCCACTTGAATATAATGACTCATAACCCCCTCCCCTCCCCTCGTCACCGTTTTTCTCATATTTTCGCTAAATTTGACGTTTCACAACTCTTGAAATCAATGGTAAAAATTTTGAAAAAATCAAAATTTTCAATTCAAAAATAATAATTCATGCATTTTTTTCTTTTTCTATAATTATGACGAATTTTAATAGAATAGTTGGCTTAATAGGTGCTCAATTTTTATATCATAGGAAATTTCAATTCTTGAGAAGCTCACAATAAATAATTTTTGAGTTCCTATCAAATCTTAATTTTTTTTGAACTCAATATTGAAAATTCAAAAAAAAATTATTTTTTTTCTTGAACATACTTGATATCAACTTTTTTAAGTTTTTGAACTCTTATTTGTTTTGAAATAGTTTTCAGTTTTCAAATAATTGTTGATTTCAAAAAACGTGAATTTTAGAAAAATTTTAAGTTACAAACAATACTGTCCTTTTTTTAATTTAAAAATTTTTTTTTTCGATTTTTTTTTATTTTTCAAACAATTTTTAATTTCTATAAATTTAAATTTATTAACAATTTGTAATTTCTAAAAAGTTCTGGATTTCAAAAAATTAAACTTAAAATTCTCAATTTTTTGATTTTTAAACAATTTATATTTAATTTTTTAAAAATAGCCATTCCTAAAATTCATGTTTATTCAAATAAAAAATTTCCAATTTATAAAAATTGTAATGCCTAAGAATTTAAAGTCTAAAAAAATCAATTTTTTGATTGTCTTATTGCAAAATGAGTAGATACAAAAAAAATTTAATTTTTGAAAAGTCTTCATTCTCCACAAAAAAACAATTTTTCAACATGTGAAATTCACAACTTTTCAAAATTTTTAAAAGGAAAGTTTTGCTCATTTGAAAAATATCAAAATTTTTGAAGCATTTTAAGTTCACGAGTTGAAACGATTTTATGTTTCATTTTTGAGGAGTTCTCTATTTTTCAAACATAATTTTCAAATACTTCGAACACATTTTTTTTTTAATTGAAACAATTACTAGGTATTCTCATTTAAAAAAAAAAGTTTTTAATGAGGAGAAATCGGTTTTATTCTTCGACGGCATCTACTTTTTTTGAAAAGAAATTTTGAGAAAAAATCGTTTATTTGTCGAAAAAAGAATTTCTCAATTTTCAAAAAAATACGGCTTATCTACTTACATTTTTTTTTTCAAGAAATGTGGCTCATTTTTAGACAAGAATAAATCTTAATTCTTCAAGAAAAAAAATCACAATTTTTCATACTGACTTGAAAAATGCCTATAAAAGAACTTTCAATTTTTTTAGGAGCAAACATTTTTCTACCTTGAATTTCAATACATAAGTACAAAATAAATATTCCTGAAGTTCGAGCAGAAAAAATCTCAATTTTAAAAGAAGATTCAATAAATTGTTCAATTAAGGTCAGTTGGGGTAACTGGGCCACCAAATTTTTTTTTTTATTAAGGAAGATTCAAGATGTGTAATTCACTTATCCCCACTCAAATCTGAGTTTTGGGGTAACTGGGCCACAGTTGTTGGGGGTAACTGGGCCATGTCATGTTACTCAAATTACTGAGGCCTCCTCAAGGGGAGCTAGGAACCGAATGATAATTGTTATGGTGGGCTTACGATGTCAGTGTTACCATGCAACCAACCATTTACGTCAAGACGATTTTGGAGGGGATTAGGAAGAGAATGGCCCAGATACCCCGGTGGCCCAGTTACCACAACTGACCTTACTTAATTCATTTTTAAATAAAATATTTCAAATTTTTTGGAAGCAAAATCTCTGAAAAAAACTTTCAAAACGTTTTTAAAGAAATTTTAAATTTTAATGGCAGCTGTTCGTCAGATTTTTGACGAAATAGTAACCAAAATGAGTCCAAAAGTAACCATAGTAACCAAAATGAGCCCAAAAGTAACTAAAGTAACCTTGCCTTTAAAAAAGTAACCAAGTTACTAAAAAGTAACCGTGTTCCGATGCATGCTATATACAATAATGGACTGGTAATAAAGCTGGAATTCCTTAGCAGAAACTCCAAAAATCTTGAGTGGAAAAAATTTTTAGTACAATATGCTGGTCCGCCATTTTACGTAGTATTGAATTTTATATTTGCTCATAACTCTGAAAATACGAGTTTAGCAAAAAAAATGTCAAGAGATATTTTTTGTATAAAATTGAAAAACCTTTCGATTGCAAAAAAAAAATTGAATTTGGTATGAGTTGAAAAATTTTTTAAAAATATCAAAGCACAATATGGCGGCCCAGCGGTTCTCTACTGTGATGTTTTACTGTTTTGGCGCATGTGCAGAAGATTTTTTTCCACTCTGCCTATGAAATTGCATAATCGGAACGCCGGCATATCGGATCAAAAATTTAACATTGCTCTTATGGGGCTTTACCAGTCCATTATTGTATATAGTCAAAGGGGCCGGGCGAATCTTTTCGTTCGCGTCATTATCACTGCGCAGATGAGGATGCGCGTGTGAAAGAGGGCATCCTTTTTCAAATTACATTGGTTCTTATGTAAATTTCGCGATTTTTAAAAATTAATTATTAAATCCCTAATTAACGTAGCGTATTCGTGTTTTTTTTTTAAAAGATAGATAAACTATTATATTTTGCAAAGAATTTTTCATTTCCGTCCTAACGAAATTGTTTGACCCTTGTTTTTTAGTTTTTGTGAAGTGGTTTTACAGGTGAATATTTTTCATAACTTATCAGTTATTTCGATTTATAACTTTGAAAATTGAAATTAATTGAAATTAATATTTTCACTATGAATGTTTAAAGAATTTAGTATGATGTTTGTGCCATTACTTACTTAAAACTTTTAATTATCACCAGTAACATGTAAGTAGAAAACTACATACTTTCTATTTCGATAATTGATAAACTTAATGATGAATTATTCATGATGCGATAAAATTAAACAATTTAAACAATTTCCTTTACAATAAAAAAATGAAAATATAGTTATAAGTTGAAAATTCGAAATAACTGAGAATAGTGATAAGAAAAGAACTACCTCACAAGCACTAGAGAACATCATACCACTGAAGTAATATTACTTTACGTACGACGGAAACGAAAAATGTTATGCAAAATATAATAGTTTATCTATCTTTTAAAAAAAACACGAATACGCTACGTTAATTAGGGATTTAATAATTAATTTTTAAAAATCGCGAAATTTACATAAGAACCAATGTAATTTGAAAAAGGATGCCCTCTTTCACACGCGCATCCTCATCTGCGCAGTGATAATGACGCGAACGAAAAGATTCGCCCTGCCCGAATACGACGGGTGTCCGGATTTTCCGCATGGCGAAAGGCCTAGCCCTGATGCCGGCGAACCGGTTTGAAGAAGGTCTGAGGCTATTAGAAGACATGAATTACGCACCGGCCGCTCGTTTTCTCGGATATAAGACGAACGTGGTTACCGAGCAAGTTTTCAATTTTTTTTTCCACTGAAAACATTTGAAAAGGAAATTGTTTTGTTTTTCTATTGAACAGAATTGTCTTGTACCTACTTGCTTTAGAAAAAATGTTCACTTTTTTTTTCAATTTTTACTCGTATTAGTATTACTTTTTTTCGGGGAAAAAACTGATAATGAGAAGTGGATTTCCTCTATGTAAAAACGTTTTTCAATTTTTTCAAAGGCAAATTCTCAATTATTCAGAGGAAAAATATGATATTTTTTCAAGATAGAATTTTTTTTTTTAAATCTACAAGGTGGAAATATTACACAAATTTTCAGAGGTGAAAAAATTTCTCAATTTTTTTTGGGAAAAAAGTCATAATTTTTATCGAGAAAAAATAAATATATGGAGGAAAAAAAATCACTATCATTTTGAGAAAAATACCTACAAATCATCAACTTTCTTGACATGAAAAATATCTCATAAAAAAATCTCTATTCATGGTGTCTACCTGACTTTTTTTTTCTAAAATCACTACTCTTTCACTACCTTTTTACTACCCAAAATTTTAACACCCCCCCCCCCCGACCAAAAAATAACAGAAAATTAAGGACTTCTACAAAAATTGATCTAATCCTAAAAAAGTGACTCCCCCCATGCATCGGAGCGAAATTTGAAAAAATAAAAGTAACTTTAGTAACCTGAAATTTCAAAAAAAGCAACCAAAATTATGGAAAAAAGTAACCAAAAATTTTCCATTTCCACTTGAATATAATGACTCATAACCCCCTCCCCTCCCCTTGTCGCCGTTTTTCTCATATTTTCGCTAAATTTGACGTTTCACAACTCTTGAAATCAATGGTAAAAATTTTGAAAAAATCAAAATTTTTAATTCAAAAATAATAATTCATGCATTTTTTCTTTTTCTATAATTATGACGAATTTTAATAGAATAGTTGGCTTAATAGGTGCTCAATTTTTATATCATAGGAAATTTCAATTCTTGAGAAGCTCACAATAAATAATTTTTGAGTTCCTATCAAATCTTAATTTTTTTTGAACTCAATATTGAAAATTCAAAAAAAATATTTTCTTGAAAATACTTGATATCAACTTTTTTAAGTTTTTGAACTCTTATTTGTTTTGAAATAGTTTTCAGTTTTCAAATAATTGTTGATTTCAAAAAACGTGAATTTTAGAAAAATTTTAAATTACAAACAATACTGTCCTTTTTTTAATTTAAAATTTTTTTTTTTTCGATTTTTTTTAATTTTTAAAACAATTTTTAATTTCTATAAATTTAAATTTATTAACAATTTGTAATTTCTAAAAAGTTCTGGATTTCAAAAAATTAAACTTAAAATTCTCAATTTTTTGATTTTTAAACAATTTATATTTAATTTTTTAAAAATAGCCATTCCTAAAATTCATGTTTATTCAAATAAAAAATTTCCAATTTATAAAAATTGTAATGCCTAAGAGTTTAAAGTCTAAAAAAATCAATTTTTTGATTGTCTTATTGCAAAATGAGTAGATACAAAAAAAAATTAATTTTTGAAAAGTCTTCATTCTCCACAAAAAAACAATTTTTCAACATGTGAAATTCACAACTTTTCAAAATTTTTAAAAGGAAAGTTTTGCTCATTTGAAAAATATCAAAATTTTTGAAGCATTTTAAGTTCACGAGTTGAAACGATTTTATGTTTCATTTTTGAGGAGTTCTCTATTTTTCAAACATAATTTTCAAATACTTCGAACACATTTTTTTTTTAATTGAAACAATTACTAGGTATTCTCATTTAAAAAAAAAGTTTTTAATGAGGAGAAATCGGTTTTATTCTTCGACGGCCTCTACTTTTTTTTGAAAAGAAATTTTGAGAAAAAATCGTTTATTTGTCGAGAAAAGAATTTCTCAATTTTTTCAAAAAAATACAGCTTATCTACTTACATTTTTTTTTTCAAGAAATGTGGCTCATTTTTAAACAAGAATAAATCTTAATTCTTCAAGAAAAAAAATCACAATTTTTCATACTGACTTGAAAAATGCATATAAAAGAACTTTCAATTTTTTTAGGAGCAAACATTTTTCTACCTTGAATTTCAATACATAAGTACAAAATAAATATTCCTGAAGTTCGAGCAGAAAAAATCTCAATTTTAAAAGAAGATTCAATAAATTGTTCAATTAAGGTCAGTTGGGGTAACTGGGCCACGTTTTTACAACTCTAAAAAATCTTTATTCAAAAATGCCTCACTAGTGAAGAATAAACTTAAATCTTCAAATGGGACGTGTAGAGGGGTGTCATAGAGGTACGCTCACTTTTTTGATTTTGAGGGTGAAGCACATACCTGAGCTGAGGAACACCTCACTCTACACAAAGAATGGTGGCCCAGTTACCCCGAAAAATGGGGTAACTGGGCCACCAAATTTTTTTTTTATTAAGGAAGATTCAAGATGTGTAATTCACTTACCCCCACTCAAATCTGAGTTTTGGGGTAACAGGGCCACAGTTGTTGGGGGTAACTGAGCCATGTCATGTTACTCAAATTACTGAGGCCTCCTCAAGGGGAGCTAGGAACCGAATGATAATTGTTATGGTGGGCTTACGATGTCAGTGTTACCATGCAATCAACCATTTACGTCAAGACGATTTTGGAGGGAATTACATGCATCGGAGCGAAATTTGAAAAAATAAAAGTAACTTTAGTAACCTGAAATTTCAAAAAAAGTAACCAAAATTATGGAAAAAAGTAACCAAAAATTTTCCATTTCCACTTGAATATAATGACTCATAACCCCCTCCCCTCACCTCGTCACCGTTTTTCTCATATTTTCGCTAAATTTGACGTTTCACAACTCTTGAAATCAATGGTAAAAATTTTGAAAAAATCAAAATTTTCAATTCAAAAATAATAATTCATGCATTTTTTCTTTTTCTATAATTATGACGAATTTTAATAGAATAGTTGGCTTAATAGGTGCTCAATTTTTATATCATAGGAAATTTCAATTCTTGAGAAGCTCACAATAAATAATTTTTGAGTTCCTATCAAATCTTAATTTTTTTTGAACTCAATATTGAAAATTCAAAAAAAAAATTTTTTTTTCTTGGAAATACTTGATATCAACTTTTTAAAGTTTTTGAACTCTTATTTGTTTTGAAATAGTTTTCAGTTTTCAAATAATTGTTGATTTCAAAAAACGTGAATTTTAGAAAAATTTTAAATTACAAACAATACTGTCCTTTTTTTAATTTTTAAATTTTATTTTTTTTTCGATTTTTTTTATTTTTCAAACAATTTTTAATTTCTATCAATTTAAATTTATTAACAATTTGTAATTTCTAAAAAGTTCTGGATTTCAAAAAAATTAAACTTAAAATTATAAATTTTTTGATTTTTAAACAATTTATATTTAATTTTTAAAAAATAGCCGTTCCTAAAATTCATGTTTATTCAAATAAAAAATTTCCAATTTATAAAAATTGTAATGCCTAAGAATTTAAAGTCTAAAAAAATCAATTTTTTGATTGGCTTATTGCAAAATGAGTAGATACAAAAAAATTTTAATTTTTGAAAAGTCTTCATTCTCCACAAAAAAAACAATTTTTCAACATGTGAAATTCACAACTTTTCAAAATTTTTAAAAGGAAAGTTTTGCTCATTTGAGAAATATCAAATTTTTGAAGCATTTTAAGTTCACGAGTTGAAACGATTTTATGTTTCATTTTTGAGGAGTTCTCTATTTTTCAAACATAATTTTCAAATACTTCGAACACATTTTTTTTTAAATTGAAAAAATTACTAGGTATTCTCATTTTAAAAAAAAGTTTTTAATGAGGAGAAATCGGTTTTATTCTTCGACGGCCTCTACTTTTTTTGAAAAGAAATTTTGAGAAAAAATCGTTTATTTGTCGAGAAACGAATTTCTCAATTTTTTCAAAAAAATACGGCTTATCTACTTACATTTTTTTTCTTCAAGAAATGTGGCTCATTTTTAGACAAGAATAAATCTTAATTATTCAAGAAAAAAAAATCACAATTTTTCATACTGACTTGAAAAATGCCTATAAAAGAACTTTCAACAATTTTTTTAGGAGCAAACATTTTTCTACCTTGAATTTCAATACATAAGTACAAAATAAATATTCCTGAAGTTCGAGCAGAAAAAATCTCAATTTTAAAAGAAGATTCAATAAATTGTTCAATTAAGGTCAGTTAGGGTAACTGGGCCACGTCTTTACAACTCTAAAAAATCTTTATTCAGAAATGCCTCACTAGTGAAGAATAACCTTAAATCTTCCAATGGGACGTGTGGAGGGGTGTCATAGAGGTACGCTCACTTTTTTGATTTTGAGGGTGAAGCACATACCTGAGCTGAGGAACACCTCACTCTACACAAAGAATGGTGGCCCAGTTACCCCGAAAAATGGGGTAACTGGGCCACCAAATTTTTTTTTCATTAAGGAAGATTCAAGATGTGTAATTCACTTACCCCCACTCAAATCTGAGTTTTGGGGTAACTGGGCCACAGTTGTTGGGGGTAACTGGGCCATGTCATGTTACTAAAATTACTGAGGCCTCCTTAAGGGGAGCTAGGAACCGAATGATAATTGTTATGGTGGGCTTACGATGTCAGTGTTACCATGCAACCAACCATTTACGTCAAGACGATTTTGGAGGGGATTAGGAAGAGAATGGCCCAGATACCCCAACTGACCTTACTTAATTCATTTTTAAATAAAATATTTCAAATTTTTTGGAAGCAAAATCTCTGAAAAAAACTTTCAAAACGTTTTTAAAGAAATTTTAAATTTTAATGGCAGCTGTTCGTCAGATTTTTTACGAAATAGTAACCAAAATGAGTCCAAAAGTAACCATAGTAACCAAAATGAGCCCAAAAGTAACTAAAGTAACCTTGCCTTTAAAAAAGTAACCAAGTTACTAAAAAGTAACCGTGTTCCGATGCATGTCCCCCCCACCAAAAAAAGTACGATTAAAATAGGCCTGATTTTTTTTTTTACTTCATCTTCTATAATTCATACTTGAAAAAGTACTTACGCTAAATGCGCGATTCCTTCGGTTTTAAACCACCGTTTTAAATAAACTTCGTCTCAATTTACAGAGGAAAGATTCATCTTTAAAAATAAATTAAATTCACTTTTGTACATGGAGTAGAAACTGCGTAATGACTCAACAAAGTTGGTCAATTTTCGAAAAAAATTCAATTTTTTGTTTGGGTTGCAAACGGTTGAAAATAACTGATAACTGATAAGCGTCCTCTACTGATTGGCAGATCAGAATGTGACGTGACGTAAGGTGGTCTATTGTTAACATCAGCAGATACCTTGACCTCGGGTAAGAAATTTCCATCGTTCTTTTTCCCCAAATGAAATGTATTCACGTGTCACACCTATACAAATACTATACATGAATATTTTCATTCATCAATCAATACACTAGGCTACACACAAAGACGAAAATTTCCTCATTAAATATCTATACAACGGTTTCAGAATGAATTAGTAACGCGGGAAGAGCAAGAACGAATATACCTAAAATGGCCAAGAAAAAGGTAGCTGTAACGCATTTTGGGCGAATTAAAGTACTTAAAGATACGCGTATTCACGAAGTAAACGACGGTGATATTCGCAGGTAAACTTTATAGTTATTTTTTTTCTATTTCCATTTCACTTTAAAAGGGGGTATAATGTCGCAGAGAAACGTATACCGGTGGTACGAAGTACAGCACCGACTATGATAGTGTGCGGCGTGGCTATGTCGTTCACAGACGATGACATCAATTCCGTCGAGAATACCGTCGCGACACGACCGTCGAGTCGTATAGGTTTATGTATACGTAGAATACATATAAATAGTCAGAGGGAAAGAAAGCAAGGGAAAGGCTGAGTAGAGGAGGCCACACGTATAAACAGTGAGCAGGAGGTAAGTACATATAAGAAGAGTCCGAAACATTACGAAATACATTTGACCTTTTTGTATACCTTGGTCGGTCGTGTGTGTGTGTTTTTGCAAAATCGCAAAAGAATATTATCCGGTGGCAATAAAACTTCAACAACGAATAAAAGTGATGCGTGCAAAGCGGGTATTTAACCCTTAGACCAACTTGTTGGGTAACCCTATTGAAAAGTTTCAGTCATTTAAACTTTAACCTTTTGTGCTTATGCTGGGATAGGGTAGAGGGGCAGGCTCGCTTTACATGTAATTGGAACATTTACTCGTAAGAAAATTCCTCCGCAAACTAGGTTGTCGTATTTACGTAGGTGCATTAGGGCCCATACATGATCCACTTTCGCCAAGGCTGAATTCTCGAGTTGAGACTAGTCGAATTGGAAAATGTAGGATTTTTCAAAAAATTTGGAGGCATATGTGGATCACGTAATTTATTTTGATTTGCTAAGTGGCGTGAAATACTACTCACACAGCATGCAGCTAACGGGAAAGTAACCTCATTCTATGACTCCAGATATGACCAGCACCTGGCCAGGCATCTGGTTCGATTTTTGAGAGAGGTGGGGTGAGCCGAAAATCAAAAATTTTCGATTTTCAAAATTTAATACCGCGGAAAAGTTGTGTCTTGGGAGGCATGGTAAACAAAAAAAAATCAAATCGAATAATACCTTCCAATCGCGCAAAAGCCCTTAAATTTTTGAAAATTTGCAAAAAAAAAACAATCCATGCATCGGAGCGAAATTTGAAAAAATAAAAGTAACTTTAGTAACCTGAAATTTCAAAAAAAGTAACCAAAATTATGGAAAAAAAGTAACCAAAAATTTTCCATTTCCACTTGAATATAATGACTCATAACCCCCTCCCCTCCCCTCGTCATCGTTTTTCTCATATTTTCGCTAAATTTGACGTTTCACAACTCTTGAAATCAATGGTAAAAATTTTGAAAAAATCAAAATTTTCAATTCAAAAATAATAATTCATGCATTTTTTCTTTTTCTATAATTATGACGAATTTTAATAGAATAGTTGGCTTAATAGGTGCTCAATTTTTATATCATAGGAAATTTCAATTCTTGAGAAGCTCACAATACATAATTTTTGAGTTCCTATCAAATCTTAATTTTTTTTGAACTCAATATTGAAAATTCAAAAAAAAAAAATTTTTTTTCTTGAACATACTTGATATCAACTTTTTTAAGTTTTTGAACTCTTATTTGTTTTGAAATAGTTTTCAGTTTTCAAATAATTGTTGATTTCAAAAAACGTGAATTTTAGAAAAATTTTAAATTACAAACAATACTGTCCTTTTTTTGATTTTTAAATTTTTTTTTATCGATTTTTTTTTATTTTTCAAACAATTTTTAATTTCTATAAATTTAAATTTATTAACAATTTGTAATTTCTAAAAAGTTCTGGATTTCAAAAAATTAAACTTAAATTTCTCAATTTTTTGATTTTTAAACAATTTATATTTAATTTTTTAAAAATAGTCGTTCCTAAAATTCATGTTTATTCAAATAAAAAATTTCCAATTTATAAAAATTGTAATGCCTAAGAGTTTAAAGTCTAAAAAAATCAATTTTTTGATTGGCTTATTGCAAAATGAGTAGATACAAAAAAATTTTAATTTTTGAAAAGTCTTCATTCACCACAAAAAAACAATTTTTCAACATGTGAAATTCACAACTTTTCAAAATTTTTGAAAGGAAAGTTTTGCTCATTTGAGAAATATCAAATTTTTGAAGCATTTTAAGTTCACGAGTTGAAACGATTTTATGTTTCATTTTTGAGGAGTTCTCTATTTTTCAAACATAATTTTCAAATACTTCGAACACATTTTTTTTTTAATTGAAAAAATTACTAGGTATTCTCATTTTAAAAAAAAGTTTTTAATGAGGAGAAATCGGTTTTATTCTTCGACGGCCTCTACTTTTTTTTGAAAAGAAATTTTGAGAAAAAATCGTTTATTTGTCGAGAAAAGAATTTCTCAATTTTTTCAAAAAAATACAGCTTATCTACTTACATTTTTTTTTTCAAGAAATGTGGCTCATTTTTAAACAAGAATAAATCTTAATTCTTCAAGAAAAAAAATCACAATTTTTCATGACTTGAAAAATGCCTATAAAAGAACTTTCAATTTTTTTAGGAGCAAACATTTTTCTACCTTGAATTTCAATACATAAGTACAAAATAAATATTCCTGAAGTTCGAGCAGAAAAAATCTCAATTTTAAAAGAAGATTCAATAAATTGTTCAATTAAGGTCAGTTGGGGTAACTGGGCCACGTTTTTACAACTCTAAAAAATCTTTATTCAAAAATGCCTCACTAGTGAAGAATAACCTTAAATCTTCAAATGGGACGTGTAGAGGGGTGTCATAGAGGTACGCTCACTTTTTTGATTTTGAGGGTGAAGCACATACCTGAGCTGAGGAACACCTCACTCTACACAAATAATGGTGGCGGGCCACCAAATTTTTTTTTTATTAAGGAAGATTCAAGATGTGTAATTCACTTACCCCCACTCAAATCTGAGTTTTGGGGTAACTGGGCCACAGTTGTTGGGGGTAACTGGGCCATGTCATGTTACTCAAATTACTGAGGCCTCCTCAAGGGGAGCTAGGAACCGAATGATAATTGTTATGGTGGGCTTACGATGTCAGTGTTACCATGCAACCAACCATTTACGTCAAGACGATTTTGGAGGGGACTAGGAAGAGAATGGCCCAGATACCCCGGTGGCCCAGTTACCCCAACTGACCTTACTTAATTCATTTTTAAATAAAATATTTCAAATTTTTTGGAAGCAAAATCTCTGAAAAAAACTTTCAAAACATTTTTAAAGAAATTTTAAATTTTAATGGCAGCTGTTCGTCATATTTTTGACGAAATAGTAACCAAAATGAGTCCAAAAGTAACCATAGTAACCAAAATGAGCCCAAAAGTAACTAAAGTAACCTTGCCTTTAAAGAAGTAACCAAGTTACTAAAAAGTAACCGTGTTCCGATGCATGCAAATCCATAATGTTACAGAACTGGTTTCATGCCTTTGGTTGGCAAGTATCATCATCGTTATTAATATTTTTTGAAAAAAAAATTCAGAATTCATCAGAGCATCGCATTTATGAGACATTAAAAAATACCATATTTTACGGTTTTTTTTGTGTTTTTTTTTTAATATAAAAAAAATATATTATCAGGTAAAAATTGAAGAAAAAAAAATTGGAATTGAAATGGGTTTAACATACATACTTTTGTCCAAGAAGACAATTTACAGCGGGTTTTCATTTTTTTCGTACGTTGAGAATTTTTCAAAAACTACGAAATTTTTTTTTTTTAAATGAGGAAAATGATGGTTCCTGAAAATGAAGGCAAAGATGGAAAGTCGTCGTAAATTGTCTTTTTGGGCAAAACTGTGAAAGTTGAACCCATTTTAATTCCAATTTTTTTTTTTCAATTTTTGATCAATTTTTTTCAATTGAAAAAAAAAAAGTATGCAATTTTTTAATGTCATAAATGCGATGATCTGATGAATTCTGGATTTTTTTTTCAAAAAATATTAATAAAGATTATAATACTTGCCAACCGAAGACATTAAACCCATTCTCTACCATTTGGGAATTTTTTTAACATTTTGATTTTTAGTAAATTTTCAACAATTTGAGGGCTCTTGAGTGATCGAAAGATATATTCGTTTGCGTCTGCGAATTTTAATTCGAAAATCGCGTCTATTTGTTGTGATCGCGGTGGCGAATATCGTTCAAATGAATTTCGCGAATCCCTATTGACATTTTTTTTGTTGAAAAGTCGTTTAAATAATCGCCGGCCAGTCGCTAACAACTTTTTGGTTAAAAATCGCTCGACTAAAACTGTATAGTGAGTCGCCAGCAACTAACGAGTCTCCAGTCTTTGCATAACAAGCAACTAAATTTTTCCAGAAATTTTTAAAAATATTTCCTTCAAAAAAATGGACGAATTTTCCTATGCAACGGTGCGTGTTAAGATAACTTCCGAAAAGCAATATTACGAATTTGGCATTCTCACGATTCCTCTCAATTTCCACTCAACATTCTGAATCGTTCTATCTCTGGTTATTAGTAATTGTTCAATAATACTGATTGATTGCACTTATTAATTTGTGTTGAAGGCGTATATTATTTATCGAAATCGGCTGAAATTTCAGCACTTGGATCTCCTTTCAAGATGAAAATTAACGATATTTTATATAACGCAGTGGTTTCCAGAGGGTCAGATAACGAGCATTTTAATACATACATACGTCTGTCTCGCGTACAACTGGTAATGCAATTTCAAATCAAACAAGATAATAATTTGAGATCTGAAAATTGATCGGAATTTCTTATTTACCCGGATAATTGGTTAAACAAGACACCGAATTTTTTGACAATGTTGCACCACTCCAAACTTCTCAAAATTTTTACAGCATATTTTGGGGTGCATGACACGTTTTCAGTAAAAAACATTGGTGAGTACTATTTGCACCAATATGGAGGATGATCAAGTATCGTACTTGTTCATCTGCGTAAAATGCGGTTTTCCTATAACGATGTCGTCGCCGTTAGGTGATGATAAGACGATCGTGGCCACACAACAGTGCGGCCATATTTACCACTATCTATGTTATTTAGATGTGAAAAGAAACGCACACTTGAAACCTGAGTGTGCTGAATCCCAAATCGGTTTCTTGGCCCAAATCACCTATCTTAAGCCCCATACCCTTTATTATTCTTTATTTCACTGGGCTACTCATCGTGCAGTTCAGGCAACTCGGAATTTTCTATGGAAAAAATGAAGATAAAAATCAAAAAAGCGTGGTAAAAAAAAAAAAAATTCTGTGGTATATCGTTCATGTTTTCAATAGCTATGAGTCCAAATATTGTCTCACTTATTCAACAGAACCCCCCCCCCCCCCCCCGCCCACTCAAGAGTACAAAACCATCAAAATCCCTATTCCATTATCTATGGTAACTCCAAAGGTAAGTTCTCTTTTTTACCACGCTTTTATTAGCTTGGTATGTATGTTTGTTTGTTTGTATGTCTCATGGAACCAAAAGTATGTTTTCAACCAATCCTCTCTCATTTAATATTTTACTGGAATTGAAAGAACATAGTGCTCACATTAGAGGTTTTCGAGGTCGTTGAATTCGATTTTCGAACTCAAATTTACCCCGACCCCAAACTGAACCCCTATGAGGGGTTCCATTTTGAAAATTTCAAAATTCACAACATTGGTATCGAAATGTAGGTTTTCGAGGTCGCTGAATTCGATTTTCGAACTCAAATTTACCCCCGACCCCAAATTGAGCCCCTATGAGGGGGTTCAATTTTGAAAATTTCAGAAAATCACAACATTGGTATCGAAATGTAGGTTTTCGAGGTCGCTGAATTCGATTTTCGGACTTAAATTTACCCTTACCCCAAATTGAGCCCCTATGAGGGGGTTCCATTTTGAAAATTTCAAAATTCACAACATTGATATCAAAATGTTGGTTTTCGAGGTAGCTGAATTCGATTTTCGAACTCAAATTTACCCCCGACCCCAAATTGAGCCCCTATGAGGGGGTTCAGTTTTGAAAATTTCAGAAAATCACAACATTGGTATCGAAATGTAGGTTTTCGAGGCCGCTGAATTTTTTTTTTTTTTAGATAGACATTCGAACCTAGTAAAACTATGAAATTAAAATATTTTCAACGACAAAAAGAGGTAAATAAAAATGTAAAAAAAATTTAAAAAACCACGCTTTTATTTAAAGTTGGTCACTTTGTAAAATGTTATTCATAGGGAAAGAGTAATGCCTTAAAAAACAAAAAATAAAATTTACTTGAATACAAAAATGTGTCATGAAAATTTTTTTTCCAAAAATTTTAATGATGAAAAGCGTGGTGGGGTGTGCGAGGAGCAAACGAATACCTTTTCGATTAACGCCCCACCACGATTTTCATCATTAAAATTTTTGGAAAAAAAATTTTCATGACACATTTTTGTATTCAAGTAAATTTTATTTTTTGTTTTTTAAGGCATTACTCTTTCCCTATGAATAACATTTTACAAAGTGACCAACTTTAAATAAAAGCGTGATTTTTTAAAATTTTTTTACATTTTTATTTGTAAGTCCAATTGCTCGAAATTTACATTTAATTTACCAACAAAATTAAGAAGTTATATCAATATTATAAATAAATAACTTTAGTTCGTATTCCCAACTCAAATACACTTCTCATTCATTACTAATGAGGATATGTACCTATCTGAGACACACTCGTGTTTTTTATCTCATAAAAAAAAAACAAGTATAAACGTATATAATTTCAACGCGACGAATGTCAAAATACACCACTCACATTAATCGCCCACACCGGACAGATCTTCTATGCCATTTTTTACAATACCCAAAGCACTAATACCTCACCTCTCTCCTCAATGTCCACCTTTCGCATTTAAATTCAACGCATCCAAATTCATTGGATATACAAAATACGTGCACATAGACCACATAAATCACCCAACCGCAGTCTGCACCGCATCGTAAATAAAAATAAAAGTCCACCACCTCAGAGAGAGACAGAGAGAGAGAGAGAGAGAGCTTGGAAAAATACTAGAAACTAGGCTCAAATCGAATAAAAAAAGATCAAAACTTCGAAAAACGCTATCGGTCGGCTGAAAGCAGCAGTGGCCAGCTCGTACACGCAATACACAGAGAGACGATCCGGGTATTATCTTCAATACAAATATTTAACCAACCCAAACCAATATAACCATCGAGCTACAGAGCGATATCAAAGTTTCGATAAAGGCCTCGATATTTCGTTATTTAATCCAAAATTAAAGCCACCTTTTAGCGATAAAACTTATCACAGATATAGCCGCCAATTCGCTACACTTTTGGTTGTACTAACTAAATCGACGAGCCGAATCTTTCCGCATTCTCTCCTGCCCATCCTCGCTTTACGGGTATTTTCTTGTTATATTGCGAACACGCAAAATTGTAGTATAGAGGCGCGCACCGATGGTAATTTCCAACCCCCTTGTATGCATCTATCTTCAAAGTTAACCGCTAAAATTTCCATGCGAAAGCTTCCACTTTTACCACGTCCAAAGGATAAATTCGATATACCTAAGTATATAGTGCGGTAGTTTACTCAAGTCACGCAGCGAGCCGCCGCCTCCTCCTCAGCACCTTCTTCGAGATTAAAAATGTAAAATTTCCAGCCCGCAAATTCCAATATTCTTCGAGGCGATCGACTAGAATAATTATTCCAACGATAAAGCCACCAGCTTCACCTCTGATGCTGCTTAGCTTTTCAGTTTTCGTACAGTTACGTAATTAAAAAATGGAAGGGAAAAAATATAGAGAAACACTTCGAGCCGCTACTTTCGAAACACCAAATAGCTATCGTAATATTCCGCCGAGGAATACAAAGTGATGAAAGGCAGGAGGGACTAGAAGAGTGAAAGCAAACGGTACGTAATATTTCTTTTAAAATGCCGACGGTGCATCTGTTACGCCAGCCTATTACATATTTCCTTTTCGAAACGGCGATTGCGTTCGCGTACACCCCTTTTTACCCTGCCTGACAGGTCCTCGAGCCGGATCGGATGGTGTTTCGACGACGACGATTTTGTCGAAGGTTCAAGCCACACGTATACGTATAAAAAGGAAAGAAAGGAAGAAAAAAATAGGAAAATATTAGCAAATCTACAAACATCTGTTCGCACCCTAACGAGTATATTTTTTTAATAAGACATCGTCGAATATGTCTCGAGAGGGGTTAATTCAATCAATTCGAGCTTTAAACTAAGGAATTTTTCAATTTCGAAAATTAAATCGAGGTTTTTCAAGTAATTGGTATAAAAAAAACGGACCTATCATGGAGAAAAATTCAAAAAAACGCAAAAATCAATAAAACAAATTTACACGCGGTCTGATGAAATTAAAAACAGAGTGATGAGAAAAATATCAAATACAAAATTTCTCCAAAATAAAATAAAAATTTCATACCTATTAATTTCCCAAAATTAAAAAAAAAAATTGGAAATTGATTCTATAATATGTAGAATCAACTTTTTGCTCTTTATATTTCGAATACCTCAAAATATCTCAAGAAAGGCCCGGTGTGTTCGTGAAACCAATACATTTCGGCATTGGGTAAGTAATGAATACAGCATAGTTAGTATACACATTCACACTGTAACAATTCTTTCTTCCTTTCAGCAACTACATGGTGGTATCAGATATTCTTTCACGTGAATTTGATGAAATATCCCCGCAGCCACGTTTCTGCTTGATCACGTTATGCAAAATTCACCGGACTAATGGGGAATTAACGTCTGAGGACATTGATATAAACCGAAAAGAAGTCGGATCGATGAAGGGAGTAACCCGTGTAGCAACGTCGATGCTAATTTCGATATAAATGTCGACACATGGAAATCGGTCACTTTTCGATCGTACATGTCGACACGATTGTGGATGGTTTGTCGAGCTTATTATCGACATGTTTGTCGACCGTCCAAATATGGCTCGACCATTTTTTGTCAAATATGCGGCATTGAGGCCACATTTGTAGCTGGACACATGCGAGTGTCCAACTAACATAGAGATGATTCTAAGACCTTATGTACTAATTCACAACACACTTTATCTGCGAGTATCACAATCACCCTCAAGACGTCGACAGTCAAGTCGATGCATTATTCGACCCTCGACAATTAGATCGACATTAACTAGACTTGAAATTCCTCTGGTCAACACTGTCGACAGTTAAGTCGATGCATTATTCGACCATCGACAATTATGTCGACAATAACTCGACATGTGGTTGTATTATTCAAAACTTTAAAAAATAAGAAAATTTTGTGATTCTTTCAAAAATTATTTATTCCTGAGCTTAAAATGCTCCTATTAATTGTTTTTAGTTCTTTTTAGATATAAAATTTGTAAATTTAATTGGCAGAAATTGTCGACATAAATGTCGATGCGTTTATCGAGTATCGATTTTTACATCGACTTGTCTACGTAGAAAAACAACGTTTTCTAAATTATAGGAAAATACTGAGAAAAATTCAAAAATTTTGATTGAACAGTTATGTTTAACATAGAACATTACTTTAAATCTCAAATATCATTTTTAATTCATCGTTAACCGAGAAAAAAATGTGTCTGAATTTTGTCGACATAAATGTCGATGTCGACAATTGCTACACGGGAAGGTATCTGAGGTTCTAGGTATACCTATTAATTTATTGAAATTCAAAAATTTTCATAGGTAAATCCAAATTTTTGTCCAAATTCTAAAAAATACAAAATTTAAGGAAATTTTTCAACAATCAAAAATGGATTCAAATTACAAAAATTATTAAATTTTGAAAATTAGAAAACCTCGACTTTTTGTAAAATCTCGAAATTTTTCCAAATTTCCGATTTTTACCAAATTTTCAAGATTTTACAATAACAAAAAAAACACGTACTATTATAGAGCAACAACTCATAGAATAAAACTGAGATCTGATAAAAACAGAGCGTTGAGAAAAATCCAAAATGCAAATTTTTCGCATCTTTGCACTCCAAGGTACATTAATACAACACAACGTTAACTTTTCAGCGGAGAGAATGATTAAAACATTCAGATGACCTGACACTACGAGTACACGTCCAATAGCTGTATCAATAATTATTAACCACGATAAAAGTGCAGAGGAGAGACTTCATTTATTGAAAACTACATTTGTGCGTAAAAAAAATATTTGCATCACTTTGTCGTCTACCGTATCCGTAGCCGTGATTGTACCATCAAATACCACACTATGGCATCCGTTAGACGGGAACTTTCGAATAGACTGTTCAAAAAGAAATTGAATTTTAATAAGAATTTGTAAGATTTACTAGCCTTAATTTTAAAAAATTTTAGAAATCGTAAAAATTGATCCGTTTTTGAAGGTGATTCTACTACAATTTATTAAAATTCAAAAATTAACATATTATCAATTTTTTGTCAAAATTTCTATAAATAAAAAAATCATAGAAATTTTTCAACAATTGAAAATTGATTCAAATCAAATTTTAAAATTTATTAAAAAATGGAAGATAAAAGAACCTCTACTTTTTGTGAAATCTTGGAATTTTTTCAAGTTTCTGATTTTTACCAAATTTTCAAGATAAATAGATAGATAGATAGATAAAAAAAAAAAAAAAAAAAAAAAAAAAAAACCACTACTATTATAGAGCAAAATTCAAACAACTCAAAAATAAAAGCACCACATTTCCACTAACATCTGATAAAAACAGAGCGATGAGCAAAATCTCAAATCTCAAATGCAAAATTTTTGCAAAACCTTCAACAAGACTGTTCAAAAGTAATTATATTTCAATAAGAATTTTTTAAAGATTCACTACCCGAGCGGCACACTCGATCGATAATATCGGAAGATGTAACGTATCGATAAAAAATCGTTTGAAAATCTATAGATGTTCTCACGATATTATAAAGATTTATCGGTACAACTTCATAGGCAAAAAATCTAAAAACTATCGAATTCGATATTATTAAGAATTTATGACGATATTCGTCAACGATACTATCGACAAAGAATATTAAATTTAACGATTCCGATTTTCCACCGATTTTGTGCAGATATTTGAAACTACATTATCGACAAAGAATATTAAATTTATCGAATTCGATTTTTTAACGATTTTGTAAAGATATTTAAAACTATATTATCGACAGATTATATGAAATTTTTCGATTTCGATTTTTTAACGATTTTGTGACGATATTTGAAACTATATTATCGACAAATAATCTGAAATTTCTCGAATTCGATTTTTGAACGATTTTGTGAAGATATTTAAAACTTTATTTTCGACACGTAATCTGAAATTTCTCGAATTCGATTTATCAACGATTTTATGACGATATTTGAAACTATATTATCGACACGTGATATGAAATTCCTCGAATTCGATTTTTCAACGATTTTGTGGCGATATTTGAAACTACTTTATCGACAAATAATCTGAAATTTGTCGAACGATTTTTCAACGATTTTGTGACGATATTTGAAATTATTTCCAAATTGGTGAAAATTTTTTCTAAGTCCAACACGTCTGGAAGTACTAAACTGCCTATTATAAGCGTTTTATTGCTAATTCCTCAACGATAGAGCATGGCATAGTGGTTAAGGAAGAGGATTACCATGCAGGAGGTAGAAGGTTCAAGCCCCACGGGTGGCAGATTTTTTATAATTTTTTTTTACTTTTTCTGAAATGATCCTCTTACCGTAACATGAATAATGTGTTAAGGCATAGTTTAATGTATTAATTATGCTAATTAATGATTTTTAATTATAGAAAGAAGCTAGTAAAAGACGAAAAATCGGAATAAAAAATCGATAAAAAAATCGACAGAATATCGAATTCGATAAAGTATCGCAAAAGTTCCGCCTAAATCGTGAAATTATCTTTCGATATTATAGATATATTATCGATAAAATATCTTACTATAATCTCGAAATTTTTGCTAACTATAATTCGTCGATAATCTATCTATATATCGAAAGATAATTTCACGATTTATGCGGAACTAACGCGACACTTTATCGAATTCGATATTCTGTCGATTTTTTATTTCGATAATTTGTCGAGTGTGCTGCTCGGGTAACCTCAATTTTGAAAAATAAAATCAGAGTTTTGAAATTATTTCTACTGCAATTTTATTAAAATTCAAAAATTAACATATTTTCAATTTTTGTTAAAATTCTGAAAAATACAAAATTTTAGAAATTTTTTAAATACCTATTGAAAATTTATCTTTTAGGTACAATTTTTCGACTTTTACCAAGTTTCGATGATTTTTTAAATTTTTAAAAATTAAAAAATTGAACCAATAATGAAAATCTTTTGTTTTGGGTATTTCGTGTATTTCCATTTCAACGTATTTAAAATTTTCAGATGTGATGAAAAAATTTCCGAAAATTTATGATTTAAATTTTTTTTAATTTCGAAACTGCTACCAGGCAGTGTAAGATCACAGACAGATTTGAACAATTCTTCAGATGTGTTTCTTATCTATAATAAAAAAAACTTCCGAAAAATGACAACAAGCAGTTTGAACCGAAAAAGTCGCGAATTAGAAAATAACGAGAAAATGGCAAGCGATATACGTACGTTAGGAATTTTCACTTATTGCTTTGTCAACGAGACTGCATGCGCGATTATGGTATTTATTTATGGTACAAGGGTTGTTCGTGTGTATGGTGAACGAAACCCCACGAACCTCCAAGCAGATGGTATCGTTGTCACGAATTTGCATTTATTTAGCGCGGTTTTTGAATGAACGATTTTTGTTTCTTAATTTCAAGTAGGTAATTTTTTTTTTTCCTTCTGAATGGGGAAATGCCAGAGCTGGAGTTGTAGAAATATCAAAGTAGTACGAATATCAACACAGGTATTTTCTTACCTTAAAATTACGGTTAACCTTCTTACTCTTAATATCATTCAATTTTTCTATTTTAAAAAAGTTTAAAAAGTACTAATGAAATGAAGAAAGATATTAGAAACAGTTTCCACGCACTTAAAACGAATGTATTTCATTCCATCCACGAAGTAAGTAAGCTCATTAATTTCATTTTGAAAACAAAATTAAAGAATAGTTTTTGTCCACACATCACAATGGTTTCATAGGTACATATTGATAAAAGGAAATCGGCTTTGCTAAACTGAAAATTATACCAGGCACTAACAACAAACTTCATGTACACCAGGTGCCTTTCTCAATTTCGAAGGGACAGCGAATCGAAAAATTCATCTTAAAGAAAGCATAAAATCTATAAGTCAAAAGTGAGGCATCAATGAATTAACCCAAATCGAAATCCAAAACAAAACAAAAAAAATTAATATTAACAAAGAGTGAAAATTGAAAAAATTTCACTGTTTTTTTTTCCAAAAAATCATTCATATTTTTCGAAAAGTAAAAATTCCAAAATGAGGATTATTTTGAATAAAAGTTTATAACCGTCGCATTTTTCATTAATTTCTTGATGTCACTAAATTTTGTAAATTTTCTGAGTTAGGCATGTATTGTATAATAATTATCTAAAAAATAAAACTTACACAACTTTATAGTTTCTTAGGTTCTCAAAAAATGCAGGCATGAGATGCACAAAAATTTTTCACGTGATTGGTTTTGTTTTCGGCCTCACAACATTCTTGGACTTTCAGCATATTATAAGAAAATCACTTTTGAGAATTTTTGAGTAGGTTCTCAAATTCAAAAATGAGGAATTATCAAACCTCAATATTTTTTATTCAATTATCTTAGCGAGCTAATGGTAAGTGTAAATTTTGTTTCGAAATTTTTTTTATTCCATTCGCCAGGTTCATCTCAGGTTCCGGAAATTTAATACTCGAACATTTTCGCATTAATGGTGACAATGTGATATAATATTTACTTTTTTTTGTTTGACGTTAAAATTACAAGAAAGAAATAACCAACGATCATAAGAAAACCTCACCGTCCGCACCTCCTCTTGCCCTCTACCTTTTCCTATATTTTTTTCATCATACTAGGCTATTTGCAAACTACCCTCAACACTATACGAACGGAATCAATATTTATGGGCTAAAAGAAAGAAACTCATATCCGCAAATTGCCAAGTTAACACAATTGGACTGTTGCCTAAACTAGATTACAACGTATTTCTACACACTAACGCTTCCTCCCCTTTCTACTTACATACGTCTCGCGAGAGTGAGAAAGAAAGAAGACTTTTTCATTAAAATTACCTCATCGAATGGTTCGACTTTGTAAGTAAGTAAGTGAGTGAGTGAGTGCGGTTACCGGATCATCGTCGTCGTCGTCGATGTCGTGCGGTAGTAGTTGTATATCGTATCGATGTGCAAAGACGAGCTTTTTACGTACACGAATGTAGTAGTAGTGTGTATGCACACCGATACCACACTCTCTGCATATCCAGATACGAGCTGATTATCGCCTAATACGAAAAACAGCCATTTCTACCTTAATACTTTGAAAGGCAGGAGGAGAGGAGGCTACCTCGTTCGAGCATTTTAGTAAATCGAACTCCTTCGAATCCTTGCTTTTCTTTGTTGGTCGCCTTGTCGTATGTAATTACCGCTAACGTCTCTCGAAGGTGCCTTGTAGTACAGATACGTCGGTATCTGTATTTCACACCTTTTTCTGATACCTAAATGAAGTCGTTACAACACCGGAACGAAACCGACATACCTCGAAAAAAGAAGCAGTGCAGAAGAAAAAAAGTGTAAATAGGAGGTGAAAAATTCAATCGTAAGTCATTTTTATTTCAGCAAATTGCCATTAAATGCATCAAATAAGTCAGTACTTGAGTATTTTTATTTTATATAAGCATAATACCAAAGAAACATCTCTCACACTGTAAGACTATCTCTCTCCAACTTGAGAAGAAAATATTAAAAATTTCAAATTTCAAAGATTAGCTGAATTTTTCATAAAAATACTTACTTACAAAATTTCACATTTTCATGAAAATGTTGAAAATCCTTGAAATTTTAGAATTCTACTCACCACATTTTGTAAACTGATTTAAAATTTTTACGAAAAAACCGAATTTTTAAAATAATTTATTTTCAAAAATTTACAAAAATTTGAAAATTTGAAAAATTCAATATTCATTAAAAATTTGGAAATTTCAATTTCCATTACAAATTTGAAACTTTCAATTTTCATTAAAAATTTGTAAATTTCAATTTTCTTTTATTTCCATACAAATAAACGTCCAAAAGCACGCCGAATGCTTCGTAAAATACCAAAATCGTCCATATAAATATCACCACCACATTCACATTCGCCCCCGCCCTGCTATGCACTTAATCCTCTCTAGTCTGGTCTGACGAAGCATATAGCTTTTTAAAAGCGAGATAATACGATACGTACTACGTACAACGTATAAATGTACAATATTCGTTTTATGATGAAGTAACCAAGCACCCCCTTTTCACAACCACACAAATAATACGTTCACGTTTTTGGTCCAACACACACCAAATTTACCAACTTATACCATCGCTTGGTCGTCCTCATCCTCAGCATCCAGTTTATATCCGGACGAATAATCACGACACGACGAAAAGTCTGTAGGAAAAAACCCACTGCTGCGATTAATTTCGTAATTAATAAAATAAAAAATCTCGAGTTGTTTCAAAAGTATTTTCCACGATGCATTTAAAATGCTACAAATGCCAGCCACTCGGTGGAGTATATTTTTATAACGCTTGCTCAATGTCTATAGCTCTGCGTCGCTTCAACTACTACGAAAATAAATGGCTGTAATTTTTTTTCACTTTTTCCCTCGCAAGGTGACATTTGATTTATTATTAGTAGCTATTTCGCAATATAAAATAATCCAAATAGAGTACATATAGTTACAAATCGCTTGAAAGACGAAGTATGCATGCATCCCGAAGAAAGCACAGTGGGCCACAGACCCTACCCCCTCTTAATCGTCTAGTATGTACTTCGACAAGTTCAGAAACGCTTAACAACGGTTTGAACCATATTTTTCAAACTACCAGAAAATGAGTAAGTACTTCAACGTCGTTTAGTTAGTTTTTATCGATTGATTATTTCCTCAGTGATGACAATAAGTTTTTGAAATCAAACTTATTTTTTTGAGAAGTGTAAAAATATTTTGCGCGACAATTAAAAGCGCCAAAAAAAAAAAAATTTAAAATGAAACGTCAATGAAAGTCTCAAAATCAGCAAGGCTCAGCTCAAGTGGTTCTATTATGCAGTATGGCCACTTCCAACATCTTTCTGTGGAAGCCAGGAAAATGAGGTTCTGATTCGTCTATTTACTCGTCATCACAGCTGCAATCTCAGCATGAAAACCTCAAGTCAAATATCACGTTTTTACACGCTATGAGTGGTTGTGATACCACGTCAGCCTTTTTCCAGAAAGGAAAATTATGTATTTTCAAGGTGTTCCAGAAAAGAAAAGGACCTGGGAGATGTTATTTCTGTGTTTAACATTCGCATGTCAACCCCAAAGAAATTTTCTCAAGCGACTGCAAAGCGCTGCTTGCAATTTACGGTGTTCCATCTGATGTAACTAGCTTAAATGAATATCGATACCAGTGTTTCTACAAACGTACTAAAGAAAACAGAGTGAATTTAGTAGCTATCCCACCAACTGAAGACGCAGCAGGGCAACATTTCTATAGGGTGTACCTCCAAGTTCAGTTATGGAATAATTGTTAAAAAAGATCCTCAGCAGTGGGGATGGAAACCTGATAAAAATGGCAATTATCAACCAGTTCAAACAGAAAAAACTGCTGCTCTAGAAAAATTGCAGAAAAGTATATTTTGCAAATGCAAAACTAGATGTGGATCGAGTTGCAGCTGCAGGAACATGGTTTACTGAATTGGAATAAAATTCTTATAAATATCAATATTTTTTTATAAAGTATTTTATTTCATTTTTTATTTTCTCATGTTTGACCCACACGTTTAAAATGTTCTATTGCATGAAGTCAATATCTTCCTACACTGAGAGAACGAGAAAGTACTGGGTACTGTAGAAATAATGAATTTTTTTTTACTGAAAATGCAGTATATTATACCATAAAATCAATATTATTTTTGTACTATAATATGCTAATGGATCCTATAATTGCAGTAATTTGGATCCTGTATGGAAGTACAGTAAAAAAAATGATAAAAATTACTATACTGTGCAGTATTTTTTACTATACAGTATAGTAAAAAATGCTGTATTTTTTACTATACAGTATAGTAAAAAATGCTGCAAAATAGTGTTTTTTACTATACTGTATTTTACTGTAAAAGTAAAGTAATTTGGATCCTGTATTTTACTATACTAATTTCTTTCAGTGTAATCAGTTCTGAGTTATTACAATATCTACAGTTAAAATGACCTCAAGTACTGAAAAAGTGGGAGCAAGTGTGGCCAGTTTATTGGATGATATAAGGAACTTCACGGACTTAGCTCCCGAATTCTGTTTTGTTGGGCTGTCAAGAAAATGAAACGCAAAAATGATAATGCCCTGGATTGTTTTTCCATTGGAAGAAACTAACTTGTAAGATATTTATTTATTTATTTTTGTGGTGGATGAGGTCAAGTAGACGAACTTACGAAGTGTGTGTTTTTAAGATGCTTTATCTCAATATGTTTCCTACATTGACAATCAGACATGGGCGTCTTTCAGTGTGTGGCAATGGCATCTTATATAAGTATCAGGGCTTCAAGCCTGAATTGATGTTGATGACCACGTTCAGTAAGGCAGCTAGAAGTAAAAATGGGAAAGACAAATTCGCCAGTCATATGGTTTTCCTTATCTCTTTATTCCATATGAGAGGGCCAAACATAAAGGCTATTAAAGAAAAGTCATCATTGAAAGAGGATAAACAGGCTGTGCTCAAGGAATGTATGTCTCTGTATGGTATCAGGCCTAATCCCCAAGACTCTGTCACACACACACTTAATAGGATATCAGCAGCCTTGCCTTTTATATCATGGCAAATATCTATGCAAATGGGTGGAGTAAATTTTGTGGTAACAGAAGAGGAAATGGGAGCAGAGATTACTATATCCAAAGTTGGGAATTTTGTTCCAGGCCTAATGAAAAATAAAAATTCTCTTCATATAAGTTTGGCTCATAACTTCAAATTCTATACTATGTATCAAGCTAGGCTCACAGTCAAAACAAGCAGTAGGAAAACTGGTGAAGATATGGACTTGGCCAAAGCCTTTGGATTATCTGTACAATATACTACAGCAGAAATGTGTACTCGCTTATATTATATGTAATTATATAACACATTGTTAAACTCAATACCCGTTATTCGTGTGCCTTCCAGTATGAGCTCGCGTTCGAGTAAAAATTCGAAGAATTGCGATAAGAATTAGTCAAACCGACCAGTCACGCGTCATAGAAGGTGTGAATCCCTATGAGCTTGCACATGCACATGCTTTCCTCGGTCGGCGCTTGAGCTTGCTCAAAGTCAAACCTTTGGGGGTATATGTCCTAGGGACTTATGGCCTGACTACCTGGTTTAATACTGTAAGTTCACTTTCAAGTTAATGATTTATATAAAATTTTTTAAAAATACATATAATCCAAACACCAGTGTCATTAATGTTTTCATGTGTTCATCTAAATGTTTTACTTCGTGTGATTTTCTCTCAGAAATGGTTTTACTTAGATTTTAGTGAAAATGAAAACTGAATTGTTGAAAGCACAATTCAGTTCATTTTTTGAAAAATAATATCGAACCTCAACTCCGTACTTATTTCCCTCTCTTGTTAGGTAAAATACTGCAGATTGCTGAAAAATAATTTTTTTTAAATTACCTACCTACCAAAAAAAAGGAATTATCACCATCTTGGTGCAAAAACTATAGTCAAACAGCTCCTATTGATACAAGAAAATTAAGTAGACATAAAAAATTGAAAATTTTTCATTTTAGTATGACAAATTAAGGATTTTTAATAGTTGAAATTAGTGCTTCGAGAAAATGATAAGTTGTTAACCCTGCAATGAAAAATTTTACAATTTTCATACAGAAATAATTTTTTTGCATCATTAGGAGCAGTTTTAATCATAGTTTCTGTATCGAGAAGGTGGTATCTTTTTCTTTTGTAATTTTAAAATTTTGATATTTCTTGAAATTGCAACTTTTCGACACCTAGTAAAGGAAAATAAATGATATGAAACTTCAAAATCGATGGTTCAGGAGGTGTAGAAGCTCGAAATTCACTTTTTCAGGTGGGTGCGCTGAAAGTGACGCTACCTGAAAATAGCGAAAAAATTCTCACAAAACTTCATCTCTTACCAAGGTACCCTATCGTGAGTTAATTTCAATTGCAGCAAATAACAATTTCGAATACCAGACTTGAGCAAGGAAATATTAAGAACCATTTTATAACAATACAGTCAATTATTTTTCAATTTTTTTTTTTTTTTTTTTTTTAAATTGAAATAAAAATGTAAAAAAATTTTAAAAAACCACGCTTTTATTTAAAGTTGGTCACTTTGTAAAATGTTATTCATAGGGAAAGAGTAATGCCTTAAAAAACAAAAAATAAAATTTACTTACTTGAATACAAAAATGTGTCATGAAAATTTTTTTTTCAAAAATTTTAATGATGAAAATCGTGGTGGGGCGTTAATTGAAAAGGTATTCGTTTGCTCCTCGCGAACACCCCACCACGCTTTTCATCATTAAAATTTTTGAAAAAAAATTTTTCATGACACATTTTTGTATTCAAGTAAGTAAATTTTATTTTTTGTTTTTTAAGGCATTACTCTTTCCCTATGAATAACATTTTACAAAGTGACCAACTTTAAATAAAAGCGTGGTTTTTTAAAATTTTTTTACATTTTTATTTAACTCTTTTTGTCGTTGAAAATATTTTAATTTCATAAAATTGAACCCCCTCATAGGGTCTCAATTTGGGGTCAGGGGTAAATTTGAGTTCGAAAATCGAATTCAGCTACCTCAAAAACCAACATTTTGATATCAATGTTGTGAATTTTGAAATTTTCAAAATGGAACCCCCTCATAGGGGCTCAATTTGGGGTAAGGGTAAATTTAAGTCCAAAAATCGAATTCAGCGACCTCGAAAACCTACATTTCGATACCAATGTTGTGATTTTCTGAAATTTTCAAAATTGAACCCCCTCATAGGGGCTCAATTTGAGGTCGGGGGTAAATTTGAGTTCGAAAATCGAATTCAGCGACCTCGAAAACCCCTAAAGTGAGCACTATGTTCTTTCAATTCCAGTAAAATATTAAATGAGAGAGGATTGGTTGAAAACATACTCTTGGTTCCATGAGACATACATAGACATACATACATACCAAGTATATAAAAGCGTGGTAAAAAGGAATAATTTCATTTTTTTAGGATGAAATTTCACACCCAACACTTATACTCAAAGGAAAAATACCAACCTAGTGAGACAAAATCAACAACAAAAAAATTCCTGCCTCACCCTACACGAATAGACAGGCGTTTTAGTTTCTTGAAAATAAAATCAGTCTCACGCACACTCCTCTGCCATCGGCATCACCTCGGCCTTACAAGCGGAAATCCGTTGCTTAAACACGATAATCCTCGTACTGATGGGCTTAGCGAATGGAAATTCTTACCGAATAGTTAGCCATCTGACGGCAGCGTGAATTTAAATTAACTGCCAGATCGCAGCTAGCGCTGGCTTTAAACTTTCAACTTTCTCTCCGCAGCAGATCTTGGTGGCGTTACAATTTTCGCGCCGAGGAATTAACTTGAATTTTTCGCAGCACCGAGGCGACGCACAGCACTGGCAAATTCTCTCCTTTCTCGTATGCCTATTTAACTACGCTCCCTCCCGCTTTTCGCACCGTGGTCTGTGCCATGCTGCTACGTATACCGGGTATATAAACGCTGCCATAAATAAGCCGACGAAAAAAAAAAGTAAAATAAAAAGGATTTGGTATTACGAACAACCTAATCCTACACACCTTTCAAGTAAAGAAACGAATTGTCGCATAAATTTCAAAGCTGTAGCGTAGCCTAAAGTGACTGCTCCTGCATACATTCACGAAACAGGCATAGTACCACACGGATGACAATTTTGCTAGATAAAGCAATTGTTGAAAAATGATCATAATTATGAGTAAGTTTATTTTCCCTCAAAAATTCGCTAATAACAAATAGTAATATTTTCACCACCATTCAAAGAAAAGAGAAGTAGAGATGAGCAACTGCTTGGAAACGACACACATTTTCAAATATAATTGTAGATCGTCTTCGTGGCCCTAGAGCATAAAACGGAATTTTATTCATTTTTTGAGACGAGTGTTCGATTTTTCGACGTGTCGCGGACTAGGCACATATGACTAAATTTTAGAAATTTTTTGATATACTCACGAATTAGCGTTAGATGTTGAAAAATATTCTGAACGAATTTTCAGCAGACTCTGTACTCAAAATTATAACGAAATTTTCCTAGGTTTACAAAAATCATGTGAACCTTTCACTACGTAAGTTCACCAACTTTTTTCTGCATCCATCCTCTCATGAAAAAGTCTTGTTAGGTATACTATTCGAGTCTAGTTCACTACCTAATTATTTTCTTTTCATAACAGTATTTAAAAAAATTGTTATTACGATTTTATTTTTCAATTTTTTACATCGTTGGTTAGGTACTTCAAATTTTTTCTCATTTCCAAAAATTAAAAATTTTTGAAATTCTTTTTATTTTAGAATGAGGTAGTAAGGGCCATTAATCACTTGAACGATCAACTGGGCAGAAAACTGGATGTAGTCGTGGAAAAAGTAACGAACATGGATACACGTTTAGTCACTCTCGATTTAAATCTCAAGGCTCAAGCTAAAGAAATTCTGGAGTATGTTCTATTGTAGATAAGTTATTCAATTTACTAGCTTTCCAACACCCCTCTTTAGTGTATTGCAAGTTACAAGTCAAATCAACTCGTGAGATTATGCTGCATTCATTTTGCAATGCGGCGATCGTGTAATTAGTTAATTATTATGTTCGTTTGTCCTTTTTTCGAACAATTTGTAATAGAAATGCTATTATTATCAATGTTTTCTAATTCGTGAAATCATCTTTCAAATAATCCATGGCTATTTCAAAAAATAAATCGCTTGTACTTTTTAAGATGAATAGTAATTATAGTTTTTAAAACTCATGTTTTGTACTTTTTTCATTTTTATAGTGTTAATTAAAAACATTGAAATTATGTAATTTTGTCAAGTTCACGTGAATTGTAAATAATTTACGAAAATGGTACACAGATTCAGACCGCGTTTACCTAACTTTTTAGTGGAATAATAATTTTTTTGTTCGTTTTAAATTTTTTTAGTGAAATTATTCGCGAAGTGTGTCATTATCGTCTTTCTTTTTATTTGAACGTGTTTAGCTCCAAATTATCAACATGGATACGATCCTAATCGGTGCCTCACAGACCAAGTATTTAGTATCAACCTTTGACTATGTAACTTAAAAATAACATGGACCAAACTATTAATGTATTTCTGCCGTCTGAGAATAAGTTCCAGAGGCTCATTTCTGCGCATGTGTCGAGTATGTTGATGTGAGTGGAAAAGGTATCAACAGTTGGATGCCATGTATGCTGGCAATTGCTTTGCGTTCCAGGTTTGATGATCGATACTATTCCAGACCATTTTTTCGATAAAATCCGGAATATAAAAATCGTCATACTTGATGTTGGCACGAACAATGTTCCAAATAATTCACCCTCTAAAGTATTCTTAAAATACAGACGCCTGGTGGCACGAATTCGTGGAGTCAATATGAAGTGTACGATTATTATTTCTGGTATTTTGCCGCGGTCGAGAAAACTACGACCTCCACTAGACAACGACGATGGCAGTTGGACAACACTCAATTCATTAGCGATGGAAGTCAATCAATATCTTGAAGTGCTTGCGGATTCCAACCAAAATATCCATTTTGTGGACAAATGGAAGATATTAATGTTCGCCATGTTTAGAATAAAGATTTCGATAATCTGGCAACTAAAGCAGAAATAATTGAAACAATGATTTGAATGACGATACTCTTTTATCTGATGAGGAGATTTTGGAAGAGGAAAAAGATAATACTCCTCTATCTAATAAGGAAATTTTGAAGTTTTTGGAAGAGGAAACTAGGCAGACTAAAGAACAGGAGAAATTCCTCCGGCCGTATTTGTAGGATGAATTTCCCTACTCTGCTGGCCAAGTCGATGCGGCAACTACGTGGATATCTAAGGCCACTAAAGCTCTGTTGAAAGATCAAAGCAACTGGCCATTGGTTAAAAAACAATCCTTTAGTTATTGGAACACGTAGGTGAGAGATTTCAAAGATGTTTTGCAATATCTGCATCTTTTGACCAAAAAAAAAAAAAAAGTGACTCTTCATACTTTAAATCTCTACGAAAATGTAGCTTGTTTGGTATTTATAATGCGGAAACCAAGCTGCAGTATAATTTTCTAATAGACGAGTGCAATGATGTTGGGAAAGTACCAAATAGCATAGTGAGCCTGCTAGATCATTATTTTTATCGATTATGCTTTCCGAACAAAAATGTAATTATTTTTGGGATAATTGTGTTTCCCAAAACAAGAATAATACAGTAATCGATTATCTTCAACACAGAATACGGTTGAAATTACACAAAAAAATCGAATTCAACTTTTTAATGACAGGCCATATAAAATTCGCTCCCGATCGGATGTTTGGGGTGGTTTTAAAAAGAAGTATTCGAGAAGTAACATCGATTGCTATGAAGATTTTGTATCTGCTGTTCTCGAATGAACTCATGGAGGATTTTGTAAAGTAATAAAATCGACAGATAATTTTGAACAAATGACCACGAAGAGGAAACTGTAAAGCCAAACATACACCTGAATTGTTTCATCACCACAAGTAAGTTTTTTATTATTTATAAATCAGTTTTGGAAGGATTTTTTTTCAAATGTTATTGCGTGAAAAACAAAATTTCGAGAAAAAAACTGAGTTTCAACGGACAATATCACAAAAAAATTTCAATAAGTATAATTTCTTTTAATTGGTAAGTATCCTTTAGGGTAATTTTTCTTTTTAAAGAAAAAAAGAAAACCCACTACAACAATAGTTTTTTCTGAGAAGAATGGAAACAATTTTCAAACGAGAAATGCTAGAAATTTTCAAAAAAGAAACAACGAGAATTTCTGTTTCAAAAAAATGTTTTGTCTAAAAATCAAAAAAAATATTTTATGCTTTTACAAAAAATTTGTCAGACTGTAATATGATTAATTTAGTTTAAGATGTAAACACTACTTTGCGTCCGACGAAAAATAAACATATTAAAAATTTAAAAAAATAGAGAAAGAGAAAGAGAAAAAAGAATAGGTATTCAAAAATGTTTGAATAATATTTTTTGAAACAAAAAATTCTGTCGAAAATAAAATGCAAATTAAAAATATTTTGGAAGTTTTCACAAAATATGAAGAAATGGAAAATAATTCAAAAAGACTATAAAAAATATTTCCAGCAAGAAACTCATAAAAAAATTCTTTCAAAATTTTTATAAAAATTGAAAAAAAAACAAGTACCTAAGTACAAGAATTCATTTTCTGAAAAAAAATATTCAGATTTTTTTTTTTTAAATTCCCCTATAATAAAAAATTTTCAAAACCTCGACAACAATAGCAGAATGTATAGTGATGTTCCTTGAAAAATACTTTCTCTTATCATGATAAGTGAAATGAAAAGTGTGTCCTGAAATGTGAAAAAGTTACACTTTGGCAGTGTGGCATATCGATTGACATTAATTTTCAACGGTGAGAATGATGGCAACACATGCTGAACAATGAATTAAGAATATGCGACAAATACGTAAGAATGGCACAGAATTACGTGATACCTCCAAAACAGACAGCAATCTCAATTGTAAATGTAGAAAAAAATTCGCAAAACAGGCAAATATCTCAACTTCGCTATTTCGGTTTAATTTGGACTTTGCCCCATATTTTCAAGTAATGTAGGAAGGATATACGTATGTTTTATCGAGAAATAAATTTTATTTGTAATTGAAAACCAATTTCAAAGTTTTGATCTTCGAAGTCTCTTTCGTGGTAATTTTGTGTATTAATTAAAATTCGACTCGTTTTAATTACACTGATATTTGCGTAAGTCGATTCGGTTTCTTGTAATCTGTGAATTTCGTGTTCATCGTCAAATTTACAAAATTTATCAAAAAATTTCTTTCACGTTTTTTTATCGCAATTTTTTCATGTTATTTTTTTCATTTATTGTACTTATAACTTATGACAGTGAGAGTGAAATATATTGATGTTTGGAAATATTTCGTAAGTTCTTCGAACTGTAATCATAATCGATCTGATCGTGCCAATGGCAATGGAGCCGATGGCAAATCTTCGACTTATGTTGACATGTATTTTTTGCACAATAGTTCCATACCAAAAAACCTGTAGACCAGTGACTCACTTCACTTGATGAGATGGGTAGTGATAAAAAATATTAAAATTCAGACGAAAATAATGAAGCAACGATTCATGTCAATAAACAGTAATATGGCTTCGAAAAGGTCAAAGTGACTTTATTCTACCGACGAGGCCACCTTACCAAATTTATCAGTCAACTCAGAAAGGTGCCAGAATGCTAGAAATGTGTGTTTTTTTTTTTGGAGAATGTCATTCTACCACTTATATACTATTTTTTTTTTAGATGCACTCGTAGAATAAACAAATTAAAAGACTTTTGACTGCAATTAACGATACATATCTCTGCCCTACGTCATCGTCATGAGATTTCAAGACAATTGCAAACAGTTTTCACCTATTTTTTAGATTTAGATAGAAATACGCTGCAATACATTGAATTTGACAAAACCTGTTAAAAGCAGGCGAACTTTTTCGCCTTTTGTATGGAAATATTATCGCTGTATTCGTCGATCGGGAGTATTTTTTATTTTCTCACATGTAGATGAGCATTAATATTCGGTGTATCCAGATCAAACACCAATTTGAATATCATCTTCCACGTGAGGAAACTTAATCGACCCTGCACTTCTTGGATTTTATGTGTAGGCTCATTTTTGCTCGCTTAGCACATAAATTACCAATTGATCCGGCATATGATATGAGTAGGATAATTTCTAAGAAAATAATAGGAAGTAAGCGTTGATTTATTTTCACGTATCAACGTACTCATTTCGTGACATATATCACCACCAAAAAAAAAAAACCATCAGTTTTACAATTTATACCTAAACTTTTGACTAATTTTATGGCACAGCAGAAGCCTTGAAATAACATATCTCTTTTAAACCAAATGCCAAGCCTGCTCCATCCCTCGCCGGGCAAAGCATAATCTTAAGAAGAAAAAGGAGGTCGATTGGCGATGGCGTAACGTCAGCTCCGCCAAACGAGGGGAGAAAAGGTCTCGAAAATTTACATTTATATAGACTTTAACGATATTCAGAAAACGTTCTTCTTTCTAAAATCGCGTTTTATTACAAATGACACGCTGCTACAGCCGCCATGCTATTCGATGTGACTGATAGTTTCCTTATCGTTTTTCTTTTTCGCATTTTTTGGAGGTTTTCAATGCTATTTTAGAAGCACCTATGCTCAGTCGGAATACATACACGAGCCCAGTACGCGAGATAACGAGCCAGCACGAGTAGACTAGAGACCGCGAACTCGAGCGAAAAACGAATTGGAATTTTTTTTTCCAAAGCATACAGCACAACAGAGCGAGATGGTTTACCTCGGTTGAAAATTTATAGATGTTCGGGTGAAGTTTTCGAACTAAGGAGAGAAATTACAAACAACAACAAGCTCTATAGCTACCTTGTATCTACCCTGCCAGGCTGGCGAAAATTCCAGCACGAGTTCAGGTGAAATGGCAAGCAGACTTGCAAACCGTACCAGGTATCGAAGAGAAAATTTGCTAGCGATAATTTTTTTTTATTTCTCGGTCGCTTTTATAGGTTTATTGCGGTAGTTATGTAATATAAATGTTTACTTATAGCTCAACACGTCGACAGCTAAGTGGTACCCGAGGGAAATAACATAAAGGTCTTTGTTATAGCCGCATCTCTGCTTCGGCTCCGGCTCCGCAGCCCCCCAAAATCATTAAACGCTCGACGACGACTTGGAGATGATACTGGTAGAAAACGACATCGAAGTGTGGTTTTTTCTCCATTTTTTTTTTTTTTTTTAATCTTTGGAAGGTAATTTACGTACTCCTTGGCGTACGTGCGAATGAACGCCATCGTCGTATTGCAAAAGGATAAAAAGACGTGGGGAGGGCAACGTTGTTTTTAGTTTGGAGAAATATGGCAATTGAAAGATTATTGTTGTGTTTCTGTTCACGATGAGTACGTTATAAAAATTTAAATAAGGAGTATTGAAACCAGTTAAAAACTAAAAATTGATAACCTATGATGAGACTGGTCACCACTTAGAAATGATTCACCTACAAGGTGTGTAAATTAGGTAAGGTTTTTTTTGGGTTTTTTTTGAAAATGCATGACTTTTTTATGAACAATATTTCAACATTTTCAGGGGCCCTCCTTCCAGCATAAGTATTATAACTTTGAATGAATATGGGGGGGCAAAATTCGCTCATTTTTTTAAAAATATTTTGCGGTAAATAGTTATTAAAAAAAATTATTGAAGGAGTGGGCGAATGCCCTTTGAACACCTCAAGTTATGCTTAATGCCCTCCAAGACTCACATTTTTTTTTGTAAAATCTATACCATTTCAAACAAAAGTTGAATGATACTTAGAATGTTCGCAAGGGTGTAATTCGATTTCTTCCCTAAAAGGCGGATGCTTAAAATCGTTTTCATGTTGTGATTGTGAGAATATATTTTATTTTTCTGGATATGGAACAAAAAATTTCCATGGAAAAAATTCTCCTAAAAAAATTGATAACAACTTTTTTAACAGAGAAATATTTTTTCGATGATTTTTTTTTTTCGTTCCAAAGTTTAAAATATCCAAAAAATTGAGCTTTTTTATTTCAGAAGAATTTTTAAAATTATTGTTCGAAAAAAATAATTTTTTTTTCTAAAATGAAACGAATTCTATTCTTTACAAAGAAATAATTAAGAAACTTTTCCACAGAAATTTTAAAAAATACCTGCATATAAAATTTTTTTTATAGGTAACTTTTTTTCAACAAAATGGAAGTAAAAAAAATATATATTTTTTATTCCAAAAAATCCTGAAATTTCTTCTTTCGAAATTTTTTTTACTTATTTCAAAAAAAAAAAAAAAATATGAGTGTTTTTTTTATTCCAAAACAATTTTAAACCCAAAATTTTTTTTTATTCCAAAAAACAGAGACCTCCTCCCAAATACTAGGTTAAAAATATTCTATTCTTCAGAAAATTGAAAAAAAATGAGATTTTATACTTCAGAATTCGAAAAATATTTTTACTTCAAAACAATTCAATTCTAAAACGATAAAATGTAGATTTTTGATTTTTTTTTAAATAAGAATTTTTCGCGAAAGTTCGAATTTTTTTTTACTTCAAAAAAATAGAGAATTTTTTTCAAGTCTTGTACATCAACTAGGTATGTACCTAAGGCTAGTGATGTGAAAAAGTTTTTTATTCCAAAACAATTTTCAAAATTTGTTGTACAAAATTTTTTTTTTTTTATTCTACAAGTCTTTTTTTTTTACTCCAAGAAAATAATGAGGATTTTTCCCAAAAAATAGAAATTTCCATCCCCTCGAAAAAAAAATATCTTCAAGAAAATTTAATTTTTTTCTTCAGATAAATCACAATACCTATTTTATGTTTTTTTTTTTTTTTCGAGAAGATGCAACAGTTTGAAAAAGTTTTACTTTTAAGCGAATTTGTAATTTTACCCAGGTAATACATAATATCATCTAAAAACATGATTTCGAAGAATAAAATTCATGAATTTTCATTAGACACCCTGACGAAACGATGATAAAAATACCACTGTTTCATATTCTTATGAGTGAAACATTTTTATTCTTTCATCTCATTGTAATATCATTGTTGTTTACTTGTGTTCTTTATCAAATTTTAATGAAGGCGACGTTTAGTGAGATACACGGAAGTGGATCCATGGTAACATCGATCGATTCAAACTCTTCGCGAGAAATAGTACTTACATCACCAGTAGAAACTAGGTATACCAGAGTAGCCAATTTTTCGAAGCAATTACGTCGATAAATTGCTTCTATATACGACGAGCGAGTGAAACAGCCACACATACAGTAAGAAAATGAAAGTGAAAGAAAAAAAACAACGATGAAACATTGAAAAATGATTGCTACGGTTGCTTAGATGTATTTTCTACTTTTTTCACCCGATTGGAGGGTGAGAGGGGAATGTAATCGCGCGCCCTGTCCTAACAAACGTCACTCTTTTTTCTTCCTCGAACGTGTACAATGCAATAACCAGAATAGATAGAAGGTTAACGAATGAATAAGGAGAGAAGCTCGCACTGAATTGCACAAATACGAATAGTTGCTCATCATCGGAAAGGAAATTGGAAGATGAGTTATAGAACGCGAGCAAACCAGCTCGTCTGGTAGATCGTTAATTTTTACCCATCTGTGAGAAAGAGACTTTTCTTCGACTTCGAGTTTTCTGATTCGTGCAGTAGAACACGCATACGTAATAGGTACCCCTATACTGTGGAAAAAATCATCAAGTTTGGAGCATTTATGAACAAAATTTTTTCAATTTTTTGAATATTTCTTTGTTTTCTTTAAAAAAAAAGGTTTTTTCGCCACCACTCAAAATAATTTTTTAGGTTTTCTTTTTTCAAGGATTCAACTCTTTTTTGTATCTTAAAAGTGGGTACAAGTGGTACAGCACGTTTAAATAAGTTCAAAGCCAACAAAAGACACTTTTTCGTTAATTTCATCTGTCATTATAAGAATTTCGACATTTTGCAACACAACCACAATCACACACAAATTACGAGGACACACCGAAAAACATAATGACTCAAATTAGGAATGAAAAACACGATCTTTTAAGTATGTTTTTTTTTTTCAAAATCGTGTGATCGTGTACCCAGCTGATCTACTTATTTGTTGTTTTTTTTTTCAGCAAAATTCCAGAAGAACTTCTTTTTATAGCATATGGTTCAAGTGAACTCACTTTATATTTGTACAGGCTAAGACTACGCCATCCCAGACCCAATCAAATTCACAAAAAAATGACAAAATTTGAAGTCATTTACGAGTATGATGAGGTTTGAGTGAGATCATGTATTCAACATTTCATAAACCTTGATTACTAAGGAAGAATAATAGTGATGTGACGATGCACGAGTAAGTGGTTAATAAAATATCTATTGTAACTATTAATAGTTCGCAGAGAAAAAATTTATCAAAATTTTTCAATAAAAAATAAATAAATAAAAAAATCCTACTAAATATAAACAATACTTCTTTCCGACAAGAAATTAGCAGAGATGAATTTACTCATCTTTCTAGCTCCTCATTGGTTGGCCAAACATCTTCGTTTCAACGAATCATTTCACAAGTTCATAATTAATAGACCAATTAATTCGTAATTTTCACGACAATTTCATGCACATCACGTTTGATAACTCAATACCTATTATAAAAAATTACCACGCGAGTTTGGAAACACATCATCAAGCAAATCGTACCCCTCGGTTAATAAAAACATTACCAAAACCAGAAATTGCACAGATTGGAATCCTTCGACGAATAAAAACATTGCCCAACCCGGAGATGAAAACATAAAACTAGAAATGACAAAAAAATCCACCAAAATCGCCACAATATCTTTTGAATACAAAATATAAGAGGAAAAAACACGTGAACAAGAATAAAGTACGGGCAAGGGGGTGGGGGTTGCAAACTACTGGAGAAATCTGACCCTTTCAGGATACATTCGATGATTCGAATACTCATACTCCCTTGCATAATGCGCTCCTTTTCTTTTTCTTCTTTTTTTCCTACGAAACATTTCGCATCGAATTTGTTAAGGAGTCATTTTTCATTGGTAACAGCTGACAGCCAATATATTGTTACCATGGTATACGTAAATTTTGAAGAAAAATACGCTCACTTGGAGGGTCATAAGATGCAGAAGGTGAAAGAGGAGGAGAAAGTGTTGATACGTATATCAAAGAAGAGGGTCGTGCTCGTCGTTGAAGACCAGAAATATATTCGTTACAGGAGACAACCGATGGTATCAATTGAAAATATCAAGAAAAAAAAATTCCCTCGTCTATTCTATTCCATGAGTTTCTTCGGAATGAATCCAATTTTTTCAAATTTCGTTTCAAAATCAAAAATAATTATGAAATTTTTCATCAGTTTCAAAAATAAAGATTTCCAATTTATGCAAAAACGCATATTTTTCAAAAATTAATCTCAATAATACTTCATGAAATATCATTTCTTTCTTTAAATAAAAAAAATTAAATCAATATTTCTTCTGACTTGAAATTTACTCTGCTAAAATTGCACAATAAAATGACTTACATAAAAATTTCTCTCAAAAATCTGTTATTAAATTTGCATCTTAAATACGTCTCGAATTTTTTCCACTTTGGAATCATTTTTCAAAAATTGGATTTTACGCAAGTTTTTTTTTCAACGCGAAATTTCAAAGTTTATATAATTTTGAACATTTTGGGCATTGGCATTCCGAAGTTTTTGCATGTCAGTTATGTTGGTCATAAATTGGGAATCACAACTACCAAAATAAATCAAAAAAAAATTCCATAAAAGGGGGAAGCTTCGCCTCTGCAATGTTCAAATTTTAATGTTTTTTATTGTCAGGGTGTCTACAATAATTTTTTTTTTTTGAAAATTCATGACTTTTTCATGAACAATATTTCAACGTTTTCGGGGGTCCCCTTCCAGTATAAATGTAACTTGGAATTAATGGTGGCAAAAAATTTTTTCCACATTTTCCCCTTATATTTTGTGGTAAATAGCAAATTAAAAAAATTATTGAGGGAGGGAGCGAAGCCCCTTGAACCCCCAAGTTATGCCTATGCCATCGAAGACCCCATTTTTTTGTAACCAAAAAAATCTATACAATTTTTTTTTAAAAGTTAGATGAATACTTGGAATTTTCATGGATGTAATTCAATTTCTAATTTTTTCCTAAAAGGTGGATTCTTGAAATAATTGTTTTCACGTTGTAATGTGAGAATGATTTTTTTCTAGGAAATGAAACAAAAAATTTTCACGCAAAAAATACTCCTAAAAAATTTTCAACAACTTTTCAACAGAAACCCTTTTTTCTTTTTTTGTCCTAAAGGTTAAAACATATTTTATTTATTTACTTTACCTACTATCAAAGAAAAAAATTGAGATTTTTCATTTCAGAAGAATTTTTAAAATTGATACAAAAACAAAAACGAATATTAAACTTTGCGTGTTCATATCAATCATGCGAGTATATTTTAATAAAATAATCAAAATAACGTGAAGAAAAAAATTGGAAAATATCGTATAATTCGACGTTTCCGCCGCGCCGTTAACGTCGAATTATACGATATTTTCCAATTTTTTTCTTCGCGTTATTTTGATTTATTAAAATATATCATTTAAAATTAATATTCGAAAAAAATCACAGTTTTTTTTCGAGAATGAACCGAATTTTTTTCTTCACAAAGAAAAAATTGAAAAACTTTTCCACAGAAATATTTAAAAATATCTTCACATCAGAAAATTTTACAATACTTTTTTAACCAAAATGAAAGGGGGGAAAAAGATCTTTGGATATTTTTTATTCCAAAAAATTCTGAAATTTCTTCCTTTGAAAAAATTTCTACTCTAGAATATTTGAGATTTCTATTTTTTTTTTATTCCAAAACAATTTTTAAAAATTTTCAAACAAAAAAATGTTTTATTCCAAAAAATGAGAACTTTTTTCCAAAAAACAGAGACCCTCCTCTAAAAAAATAAAAATATTTTATTTTTTAGAAAATTGAAAAAAAATACAAAAAATTGAGATCTTAACTCGCTAGAGTTTGAAAAATATTTTTACTTCAAAGTAATTGAATTCCAAAACGATAAAATTCAGATTTTTAATTTTTTTTTTAAATACCTAAGAATTTTTTCGTGAAATTTTGAAAAATATTTTTAGTTCAGTAAAATTGAGAATTTTTTTTAACACCTTGTACAGCAACTACCTAACGGTAGTGGCGTGAAAATGTTTTTTGTTCCAAAACAATTTTAATCATTTTTTTCATTCCACAAAAATCTTATTTTTCATTTCAAGAATTGTGGCTTGGCCTATTTCCCCAAAAAAGTAGAGATTTCCATCCCCTCGAAAAAAAATTTTCAAGAAAATTAATTATCTTTTTCATAGTAATCATAACATTTTATGGTTTATTTTATTTTATTTATTTATTTTTTAAAGATGCAACAGTTTGAAAAAATTTCACTTTTAGCGAATTTGTAATTTTGCCATAATAATATAATCAAAAATTCATGACTTCGAAGAGTAAAATTCGTGACTTTTCATGACCTAATTTTTTTTTTTTTTTTTAATTCATGACTTTCATGACCCATTTTCAAATTTCATGACTTTTTCATGAATTTCATGACCTGTAGACGCCCTGATTGTGTCACTGTTGAAGGAAAAATTCATAATCCATTATTTTTCTTGGAGATAATCATTTTTTTGGAGAATAAACTTTTTTATGAATTTTCCTTGGAATTGAAAAATACCCGAATATTTAAATTTTCAATTCTTAAACGTATCAGAGAAAAAAAATGTAGGTAAATTTTTTTTTGAAACAAAAACGTTTTTAATTTTTCTTGTACTGTACACACTTTTCATCTCATTGTTTTGGGTAAAAAATTCCTGCGTTGATTTATTCAACATTAGTGAGAAAAAAATCATTTTTCAAATATTATCAAAAAAATTTTTTTTTAAAAATCGGTAAACAATTTTCAGAATGAACCATTTTTTCATTTTCTTGAAACCATCAACAATTAATGAACACGTTTTCCATTGTTTGGGGATGAAAAATTCTTCAACGTGGGGGGGGGGGGTGTGTGGGTGGTGTCAGTTTTACAAAGTACATAGTAGAACGATCATTTCTCAAATTTTTTTTGAAAAAAGAAACATTCAATTATTTCTAGAATCGAAATTAATTTCCTTTTCTTGGAAAGCTGTAAAAATGAAATTTCTCAATTTTTGATCACACACTTCTTCCAATTTTTTTAGAATAGAAAAATTTCTTCATTCGCCTGAGGTGATTTTTTTCACAATTTTTCAGAGTAAAAATTTATCAATTTCGATTTGTTCAGAGAAGGAAATTCCACCGGTTTTTGGAATAAAAAAATATATCAATTTTTTGGGGTACGAAAATTTCTCAATTTTATTATGATTACCTACCCATATAATTTATGTCAGATTTGGAATAGAAGAAATAAAAATAAAATTCCTCATCACTATCATATTCTGATAAATTTCGACCGGTCACTACTTCTAAAAAATTTCAGTCACGTTTCAAAACAATCCCATGTTGTTACTCTTTAAATTAGCACACCTTACTGAAAAGTTACTCTTACGAAGGAATACGATTTAAAAAAAATCACTTCCTTATAATGATTCCGCAATAAACTGAGAAACAGCGAAAATGAAATTAATAGGAAATATTTTCTCTTTTTCAAACCCAGTACTTGGCAATTCAAAATTTTCAAATATTTTCAAGACATGAGATACAAATGCATTTATGCATTCAAGTTTGTGACAACTTTGAACTTTGAAATTACTTCTCAGTTCTCATCAAACAAATCAACGACAAACGCGAAAAAGCTACTTCAACACAGTATTTACCACAAGCCACAAATTTCAATCTAGCAATATCAAATATTAACATCTACAATTTACTCACCATACTTGGCCATTATTGTCGTCAATAGATATAATTCACGTCAGGTCAGGATACCATGACAAAATGGGCGAGAGAACCAATTTAGTACCCCAAAACTAATCCAGTTTCGGATGAAGCAAAAAACAACCGTAACTATAGACATTTTTACACTTGAAATGGCGGACGATATGTTTCTCGAATATAAAACCACATAAATTTCGTACTTCGGAGCAAAAAACAAATTAAAACGCGGTAGAACTTCACTACAAACGCGATGAAAACAGAGAGAACCAACATAACACGACGACGACGACCAAAGAACTGAAATTCAAGTTTTCATTTTGCAACAAGAACGCATGAGACTGCGTATTCGTATTTGAACCAGACTGTACCGTCGGATTCGCAATACAATACACAGCACGTTGGTGCGCGTGCATTCGTACATCCGAAATCTATTTTTAGACTAGTTTGATACTGATTTTGCTTCATCGGACGAATTTTCTAACGAAGATTTTTATCCCCGTCTCCCCCCACACTACACTTACAAATAAATCGAGCCTAAATTCAGTAAAACTTGTTGAAAAATATTATCCTAGTACAAATAGGAATACGAATATGTACCTAGAGCACATTGTAAGGTAAGCAAGGCGCAAGCAGCGAACGAGTAAATGTAACACTCACCAGTCTGAGTATTGTGCATGACTGCATCGTTGAAAATCAATACGCAGGTCAAGATCACTGAGGTAGTAATCAAATCGGGTTTTTTTAGTCGCATTTCTTCGCTCGGTATTCAGTTACCATTAATCCAGGAATCTGAAAATTTTCATTGAGTGAAGTACTCAATTCGATTTATTGAGATTATACCTAATTCACCGAAATTATGACCACTCTGCTCGATTATTATTGAAAATTGGTTGGCAACCATTGCAAAATTAAAGAAAATTATCAATATTAGAACAGTTGTAATGAATTTAGTTTTCTTTAACGTACGAATCGCTCGGAATGAACATTTATGTAGTTATTAATCCAAGATTGACTCAAAACATTATTTAAAATTCAAAAAAAAAAAAAAAAATGCTGAATATTTTTTCTCAGTTTGAAGGGGGGGGGGGGGGGGGGGGGGTGTTCATTTTCTCGTAAAAGTTGACAATTTCCACATGAAGTTTATGAACTGAACATAATGTACGTAGAGTTGTAGACGTACGTACCACTACTAGTGCCTGATTTACTCAATTTGTTTACGTGGAAGTGGATCGTTCTTGTTGAATTTTACTAATATTCAATATTGGAGGGGAGGGAAGGGTCCAATCGAAATTTTTGTAATAACCAAAATAAATCCCAAGTCTTCAAGCTACAACTTTTGTTTGAAATTTTTTCAATTGAACCCCTCCCTCCTCACCGATTTTGCATAACAATCCGAAGAAACTAATTAAAAATTAGATGAGTGAGGGAGGAAGGGGCCAATTGACAGACCCGTAGAGAAGGGGCAGAGGGGGCATTTTGCCCCGGGCCCGGAGTTTTGCTAGAGGGCCCAAATTGAATTTTTTTTCCACTTGAGTTGGAAAAATCACATAATTTTTGGTCAAAAATGCCCTTGGAAGAGGGCCAAAAATAATTTTTGCCCGAGCCCACTTTGGCACTTGACGAGCCTGCCAATTGAAAATTTTTTCAAACAAAACTTAAAGCTTGAAGTCCTAGGAATAATTTTAGTCATTAGAAAATTTTCGATCAGATCCTCTGATTTCACATAACGTCAGGTAGATTATTTTTCAAAATTGGGGAAGGGGTACAATTGAAAAATTTTTCAAACAAAATTTGTAAAATCATGTCCCAGAAATAATTTTTTTTATTATAAAATTTACGATCAGACTTCCCCCCTCCCAATTTCATACATTACGATTATGACGTATATTATTAAAAATTGGTAGAAGTAGGGATCAAATTGAAATTTTTTTTTGAAAAAAATTGTAGCTTGAAATCTTGGAAATAAGTTTAGTTAATACAAAAATTTTGATTGAGCCCCCTTCACTAGGGTGGAGCGAAAATCAAAAATTTTTCGATTTTCAAAGTTCAATACCGGGGAAAAGTTGTGTCTTGGGGATACATGAAAAACAAAAACAAAAAAAATTCAAATCGAATAATATCTTCCGATCGTGCAAGAGCCCTCAAATTTTTGAAAATTTGAAAAAAATTTCAAAATGTTACAGAATGGGTTTTATGCTTTTGGTTGGCAAGTATTATCATCGTTATTAATATTTTTTGAAATAAAATCCAAAATTCATCAGATCATCGCATTTTTGAGACATTAAAAAAATGTCATTTTTTTTAAAAATTGAAAAAAAAAATGGATTAAAAATTAAGAAAAAAAATTTTGTAATTAAAATGGGGTTAACATACACAGTTTTGCCCAAAAAGACAATTTACGACGATTTTCCATCTTTACAAATTCATTTTCAGGAACCATCACTTTCCTCATTTTTTTCAATTTTTCGTAGTTTTTGAAAAATTCTCAAGGGTACGAAAAATATGAAAAATCGCTGAAAATTGTCTTTTTGGGCAAAACTGTGTATGTTAAACCTATTTTAATTCTAAAAAAATTTTCCCAATTTTTTTTGAAGAAAAAAAATTAAAAATATCAGAAAATTCAATTTATAAAAAGTATAACATTTCTTGGTACGTAAGGATCGCAATTTTTTAATTAGCTGGTTACTATATATACCCTATGCTGAAATTTTATACCTCAAGATCAAGAAGCGTTGTGGAAAATGAAAATGAGACGCTATAGAAGAGACGCCGAAGCGTAAGGTAGCAAGATCAAGGCCCTTGTTAGTTGTTAGAAGGGTACTACATAATACAAATGCTATTAGCTATTGAATAAGAAAGGCCAATAACCAGAAAATTGGTACTGAAAATATGAATCAGATGAACGCAGAGTTGAAATTTAAAAATTAAAATTTTAATAAAATTTCCGTTCCAAGTACACCCGAAGGTAAAACATGAAACGACGAGAAAAGCGAGGAGTTATTATACTTCATAAGACCATCCCAGCACAAAAAAGTGAATTACCTTTAAGACGTTGGAAAAATTTCATATTTCCACGTGCGTTAACAAAACCGAACCTAACGAAATAAAAAAAAAATCCAACGTATGCGTAAATCCAAGCACGTGACGTAAGAAAGATTGGTATTCTGGTAGGTGAGGTAAGGGCCAAGGGGGGAATGCTACCTTTACAAAAGGTATTCCCTTTCGGCCAATATCTCGATAAAAATATTTAATTAATTTTTGCAAATAAATTTCCCTTATCTGGTGTACCTTTTCGATGGAAGAATTACGAGCTCGCAGAATACAGACCTCAGCTCAGCTCATAGTCAGTGTACTGGCAACAATGCCTCTCACCCCTTTTTCCGCACATGTTTGTAGCAACGCCTGCAGAAAACCATTATCTCAGGTAAAAGCGAGGTACGAGAGAGACGGAGGTTAACAACATCGTATGATATATCTCGACTCGAGAGATACGAGTAGAAAGCACCACATTGACGGAGAACCCTGCCCTCATCCGAGATGCTGTCAAACGATGAAATTTTCTGGTCTGGAAATTTTTATTCGTATCGCTGTGGCAGAGGGTAGGTATTACGAGTAAGTAGGTAAGCATACGAGTATATGAAAAGGGGCATACCAGGCGTGGGTTAGACCATTTCGCCGGCATCAACGTCAGCGGAAAAATGCTATTTTCGGCGTATTTCCCACGATAGCAGTTAATATTTTTGGTAATCTACAAACCGCAACTCAGATATGAAACGCTGTTTATCACAAATTAATGTAATGTTGCCTTAGGAGCATTTCGCCTATGTATATAATTCTACACACACATACATGGATTACGACGCCGACGCCTCCGCGTCCGGCCTCTTTTGAATAATTATCGCGCCAATTTCAAAAACGAAAATTAACAACACTCAAAAACTTGCCTCGGCTAGGATTGCGATGTGAAAGCATCGCCACGATGGGAATAGCAAAGTTGCAAAAACTTTACTTTGGCAGGGAAAAAGACGACGTAGGGATAACTGTGTTTTCTTCCTAAGCGTATCTTCGTCTCTTCAGTAAGTGAGTACACAAATGTAGTCATTTTTATACTCGTAACCTCGTTTAGTGAGATAGTGACCTCGTTTTCGACATCAGCGAAAGTCCCAACCGTGAAGTTACGCACTTGCTTATCCGAAAGATTTACGGATGTTTGCATCTTGATAGGTTAGTTACAAAAATGAGATTTTTTCAATTTTTCAAAAATGATTTGTGGCTTGAGAAATCTTCATCAAGATTTTTTTCGATAATTATACTTATTTCATGAAGTATTTCAAATTTTGGTTCCACAAGTGAAATTGTTTTCGGAGCAGGCGAATGCTCCTTGACCCTTTTAAGCCATCATGCCTAAGCCCTGCGAGACCCCTTTTTGTTGACCAAAAAAATCTACACAAAATCAAAAAAAAGTTGAATGAATACTTGGAATTTTCAAGTGTGTAATTCAATTTCATCCCTAAATTGAAATTGTTTTCATGTTGTAACGTGAGCATGATTTTTTTCCTGGAAAAGAAATAAAAAATTTTCACGCAAAAAATTCTCCTAAAACAATTTTAACAACTTTTTCAGCAGATTCTATGTCTCATCTCCCACTAAATAAAAAATTTAAAAATTTGTAGAAAAATTGGCACCAAAATTATAATACTATAGAACAAAGCTTTAAAATTGATCCTCTATGCCCCATCCCCTCTAAATAAAAAATATTAAAAAAATTGGAAAAATTGACACCAAAATAAAAAATAAAAAAAATTAACGAAACTTCTGAGATTTGACTAAAATTTCAACGTGTGTCAATAGAAATTTGTCAAAAAATTTAAATAATTAAACAGAAAAATTAGGAACAAATCCTGTTGCAAATTTTGAAAATTCAACTAAAAATTGCATAAAAACAACGATTTGAAAATTAAAAAAAAAATCAAAACACTTGATTCAAATTTAAAAAAAAATTATAAATGAAAAACAATTTTTCTATGTTTTTTCTTTTTTTTGTACCAAAGTTTGAAAAATATTTTATCTTATATATTTTACTCGTACTATTAAAGAAAAAAAGTTGATACCCCAAAAAATTAAGCTGATTTCTTCATTTTAAAAAAATTGAGTATTTTTTCATTTCAAAACAATAAAAATATTTTTATTCGTCAGAAAATTGAAAAAAAAAATACAAAAATTGAGATTTTATACTGATGAGTTCGAAAGAGATATTTTTACTTCAAAACAATTCAATTCCAAAAAGATTAAATTCAGATTTTTGATTTTTTTTTTTAAATGATAATTTTTTCGCGAAAGTTAAAAAAATATTTTTACGCAAAAAAAAAATTGAGTGAAAATGTTTTTTATTCCAAAACAAATTTTCAAATTTTTTTTCATTCCAAGAAAATGAGGATTTTTCAAAAAAAAAAAATTAAAAAAAAAAAAAAAGTTTCTTCAGAGAAATCACAATATTTTTATGCTTCTTTTTTTTGAGAAGATGCAACAGTTGGAAAAAATTTCACTTTTAAGCGAATTTGTAAATTTGCCCGGGTAATAGGTATTATAAAAAATTCATGACTTCAAAGAGTAAAATTCATGACTTTTTCATGACTTTCATGATTTTCATGACTCTTAAAACACCCCGAAAAGGGAATGGGCGATGATTATACGAACTAACTTTAAAATTGAATTTATTCATTTATGAACACTTGCATTTATTGTAAGCGAATGATTTATTATTAAAAGTATCTAGATATCATTCAGATGTAATGTTTTTATTTGACTTTTACCACTGAGAAAATCATGAAAATGTGTACTATGTCACGAAGCTCATGATTTTGATTTTTCAAAATGAGAATGTTTTTCTATTCAACTTGCATGAAGAATGTGTAAGGGATTAATATTTTTCAAAAAGCCCAAAGTTTAAGTTTTCGATGGGTATTGCAACTTCCTTTTGGGAAACATAATCTTATCATTACTTTTCAATGCGATTTTTCTGTTGGACGCTTGAAATTGGTTGGTCGACAAGATTTGAAAATTTTGTATTAAAAATACCTATTTCATCGAAAATACAATTTTCTAACATAACTTTTAAAAAAAAAAGTCATTACCTAATTTGATGAAGTACAATTCATCAATAAATTTTACACCAACTAAAAAACTTGCAAAAATATTTCTTTTCAAAAAATAAAATAAATACACAGGTACTCAATTGCTTTCGGAAAAATATCAATTAAAAAAAAGACTGAAAAATTCACTCATCAGCCAAATTTGAAAACATAAAAAATATGTTTTTAAAAATTTGAAAAGTAATTTCATGGATGCAATTTTTTTTAATCGACGACGAAAACGAAATAATAAGGAGACATAAAACACGAACCATTCATCAAAATCACTCTACCCGGTCCAGTCAAGAACTTTCCGATAAAGGATAGAAATCGTATCATTAAAAGAAGCAAATACATATTTGGATGAAAATTTTTTTAATTCACTTTTATCAACAACTTATGAAAAATTTCTTTTAAAAAAATTCCTGAACAATTTTTTGGAAAACTATTTCATAAGAAAATACTTAAAAACGACGGTATCGAATTTCAAAATTATTTTCAAAAATTCTACGTCAACGAAATTTGAAAAAATTGGATTGAAAGGCTCGTTTCAAATACTTGAAATAAGTAGGTAAAAGTAACTAACGCGAGCTTCAAAGAAACAAATTTTAAGAACATCTTCGCAACGAAATTTCAAAAATTTGGTGTTTTTAAAAAGCTCAAAAAATTATTTTAAAACAAAATCTGAATGAAAACCAAATTTCAATCAAAATTGAAACAAATATTCTCAGAAGTATATTAAAATTTGTCTTTTTAATGAAAAAAATTTTTTACAACAAAAATTTGATGAAATAATTTCAAAAAAAATTTCCAAAATAAATTTCTCAAAAAAATTGTCCATGAAAAACACGCCTAAATTCGTGCACCACGTGGCACTCTACGAGCCAGCCAACTTTTCATAGTAACGTCAAACACTCCACACACCCATTACTCCCCTGACTTGCTTGAAAAGCTATAAGAAATCCCCATTATCTTAGCTACACTACACCTCGTTTGTCGAGATGCGTAGGTACGATAATAACATCTCTTAGGAGAGAAGATGCTGTATATTAGACGGGGTAGGTAGCTTTTTTACGATGATATCTGCATATTTCGCAGGCTGTTTTTATAGCCATAGGTATAGTCGTTTCGCGGAGATATTATCTCCTTATTGTACGTTCTCGGTGGAGACCGAAGATCTGCACAAAACGAGGTGTAAAATGAGCGAACCGAGAGTAACAATCTGTATGTGTACTCTCTATATCGGTATAAAAATATCTACTTGTTTTGAGTTTTCATCGAAACAATTTTTTTTACTTCAGAACATGAATTATCTTTCTCCAACACACAAAAAAAATGGTCAGGAAGAAAATCAATTTTTTTTCCAAATTAACCCCTTTTAAATTGGAGTTGTTTTCTCATTCTCGACTATTTTATTTATGTATTTTCATTGCTTTCAGTTGATTAAGAAATCGCAAATATGACCGGAGAAGCTCAATCTGTTCTCGACATTCGATCATTTATTCATTTCTTTGTTACATATTTCCGTTTCGACATTTCCAGCCTCGATTTAATTCAATAAATAATCAACTTTTGAAGTTTTCATCGCATTTACACCATGTCAAGAAAGGCATTCGCCAACTTTTCCAAACTACGAGCAAAACAGCCTCGAAAAAGTGTAGGCTACATTTTGATACACGAGAAGGAAAAAAAGACACACCTGTCTAGCAGACTGCCTCGGATCATCCTCTCCGGAAAAGATACGACCTTCAACAGCATTTTAGCTTTTTTCGCGCACGAGTCTGCCCCAAGGGTATCAAGTGATTCGACGGTACAAGAAACAAGCGCAAAATGTACTCGTATTAGATATTTAGATTACCGTCACACAACCGCGGAACCTTCAACCTCTCACAACATTCGCTCGATTACCATCGCGAAGCATCGCTGATCGACGACGTGAATTTCATTACTTTCACGATAGCGTGAAAAAGACACCACTCAAGATGATAGGAATTTTCTCTAGCGAAAAAGAGAAAAGCTCTGGAGGAAAAAAATTAGTCTCGAGATTTAAAGGGATTATTTCACAAGCATTTGTACGAGTCGTACAATGCACGTGTGTACGGTGATAAATGAACACGTTTTTATTTCGTATTTTAGATACTCTTTTTAAATAAATATTACGTATACCGCGCTCGCGTCGAAAATGTTTCGAAAAAGCACGTTAAAGCGCCACCCTGTATACTATTTGTATTTTTTCGTACGATTACTCTGTTAAAAGTAATTTTATGACTGAATCTTAATCTAGAGTCCACAAGGAAAAAAATTAAGCTGGTATGCCATTTTTTGAAGACTCCCCCTTTTCGAGAGTCAAGCCCCCTTAGCCCGAAAGTCTTCTATCTCCGTTCCTAAGGTACCAATCGAAAAAAAATTCAAACAAAAGTCGTAAATTAAGATCCTTGGAATAATTTTGGTTATCACAAAAATTTCAATAGGACGTCCCCTTTCCCTTCAATTTTGCATAATACGTATAAAAATTGCCCTCGAATTTTAATTGCTGATTTTTCTGTTGTCTTTAATCGACTTAATGCAACTTTTAGTTGTAGTACAGCCAAGAAAAAAAATTATATCTTTAAGCAGTCGAAACGATTGCAATTTTCAAGTCCTCCCTTTTTTGAGGGTCCATCCCGTCCTTAAAATCCTTTTATCTCCGTTCCTAAGACCCCAATTGAAAAAATTTTCAAACAAAAGTTGTAGATTGAGATCCTTGGGATAATTTTGTTCATAACAAAAATGATTCCAAGGATCTCAATCTACAACTTTTATTTGAAAATTTTTTCAATTGGGGTCTTGAAAACGGAGATAAATGCTTTTGGGGAAAAAGGGCTAAACCCTCGAAAAGAGGAAGCCTTCAAAAAATGGCATACCGGCTCATTTTTTTCCTCATAGACTGTAGACTGAAATTCAGTCATAAAATTGCTTTTAAACTTTTGTGACTGTGGTTGTGTGATTGGTTTTGTCATGGCAATGCCATCGAAATGTGTAAATTCACTCTAAAATGTATTATAATATTTGTAATTTTAGAGGATCCGAGAGAGGACAACTCCACTATCCAAAAGTTGATCAAAAAAATCGGCGATTGCCGAAGAACGAGCCAAATTAACGTCACGTAGCTTTAAAAAAAAATCCTCGATAAACTACCCAACGTACGTAAAGTTTTCACTATTGATGTGGCGAAAGAAAGAAAGGAAATCATGATGTACGTAGTGTACTAGCACAACCTTCTTCTTTGTAGTTTTACTTTCTTCATGCACAACTTTCGCCCAAGTATCGGGTATAATACGTAGGTAGTTTTACGACAACGAATGAAGAAAAGGGAAGAGTAATAGCTGTAAAAAGAAGAGAAAAAATAGGGATCTAAGTTGGCAGCGAGAAGACCAACTCGACTTGGGAAAAGGAACCCTTTGCAAAGAAGCGAACTAAAGGGGGAAAAGTTGTCTCGGAAATTACGGGCATGTCTCGGTTGTTTTTTTTTCTGTACTCGGGGAAGTGTCGAAGCTGAAGGTGAAGAAGAGAGGGTTTCGCACCCTGGAGATTTTTCTTAATCCATATGCCAAAGTCGTAACTAGCTTCGTATGTTATTCGACTACGTAAATAATTCATCGAAGGTGGGAAAATGGCGAAGCTTCGAGTCTCATTTAAAATTTAAATCAGTTAAGAACAATACAAATTCGACCTATGTCGCGTATAAGTAACGTACGTAGTATTACGTATAAGCTACGTAGGAGCAGGTAAGAATGAGAATTCCTTTTTGTTAAATTCTTCCGAACTTACATTATAGGTAGCTTAATAGTTTTATTATTTGGAGCAGGTAGATAGGCTAAGCTTGAAAGACGTGCTGGGGTAACCCCTATTCCCCATTACCCTTCGTGATGGTGGTGCTTGCTTGACATCTGTAAAAGTAGCATGCATCGGAGCGAAATTTGAAAAAATAAAAGTAACTTTAGTAACCTGAAATTTCAAAAAAAGTAACCAAAATTATGGAAAAAAGTAACCAAAAATTTTCCATTTCCACTTGAATATAATGACTCATAACCACCTCCCCTCCCCTCGTCTCCGTTTTTCTCATATTTTCGCTAAATTTGACGTTTCACAACTCTTGAAATCAATGGTAAAAATTTTGAAAAAATCAAAATTTTCAATTCAAAAATAATAATTCATGCATTTTTTCTTTTTCTATAATTATGACGAATTTTAATAGAATAGTTGGCTTAATAGGTGCTCAATTTTTATATCATAGGAAATTTCAATTCTTGAGAAGCTCACAATAAATAATTTTTGAGTTCCTATCAAATCTTAATTTTTTTTGAACTCAATATTGAAAATTCAAAAAAAAATTATTTTTTTTCTTGAAAATACTTGATATCAACTTTTTTAAGTTTTTGAACTCTTATTTGTTTTGAAATAGTTTTCAGTTTTCAAATAATTGTTGATTTCAAAAAACGTGAATTTTAGAAAAATTTTAAATTACAAACAATACTGTCCTTTTTTTAATTTTAAATTTTTTTTTCGATTTTTTTTTATTTTTCAAACAATTTTTAATTTCTATAAATTTAAATTTATTAACAATTTGTAATTTCTAAAAAGTTCTGGATTTCAAAAAATTAAACTTAAAATTCTCAATTTTTTGATTTTTAAACAATTTATATTTAATTTTTAAAAAATAGCCGTTCCTAAAATTCATGTTTATTCAAATAAAAAATTTCCAATTTATAAAAATTGTAATGCCTAAGAATTTAAAGTCTAAAAAAATCAATTTTTTGATTGGATTATTGCGAAATGAGTAGATACAAAAAAATTTTAATTTTTGAAAAGTCTTCATTCTCCACAAAAAAAACAATTTTTCAACATGTGAAATTCACAACTTTTCAAAATTTTTAAAACGAAAGTTTTGCTCATTTGAGAAATATCAAATTTTTGAAGCATTTTAAGTTCACGAGTTGAAACGATTTTATGTTTCATTTTTGAGGAGTTCTCTATTTTTCAAACATAATTTTCAAATACTTCGAACACATTTTTTTTTTAATTGAAAAAATTACTAGGTATTCTCATTTAAAAAAAAAGTTTTTAATGAGGAGAAATCGGGTTTATTCTTCGACGGCCTCTACTTTTTTTGAAAATAAATTTTGAGAAAAAATCGTTTATTTGTCGAGAAAAGAATTTCTCAATTTTTTCAAAAAAATACGGCTTATCTACTTACATTTTTTTTTTTCAAGAAATGTGGCTCATTTTTAGACAAGAATAAATCTTAATTCTTCAAGAAAAAAAAATCACAATTTTTCATACTGACTTGAAAAATGCCTATAAAAGAACTTTCAATTTTTTTAGGAGCAAACATTTTTCTACCTTGAATTTCAATACATAAGTACAAAATAAATATTCCTGAAGTTCGAGCAGAAAAAAATCTCAATTTTAAAAGAAGATTCAATAAATTGTTCAATTAAGGTCAGTTGGGGTAACTGGGCCACCAAATTTTTTTTTTATTAAGGAAGATTCAAGATGTGTAATTCACTTACCCCCACTCAAATCTGAGTTTTGGGGTAACTGGGCCACAGTTGTTGGGGGTAACTGGGCAATGTCATGTTACTCAAATTACTGAGGCCTCCTCAAGGGGAGCTAGGAACCGAATGATAATTGTTATGGTGGGCTTACGATGTCAGTGTTACCATGCAACCAACCATTTACGTCAAGACGATTTTGGAGGGGATTAGGAAGAGAATGGCCCAGATACCCCGGTGGCCCAGTTACCCCAACTGACCTTACTTAATTCATTTTTAAATAAAATATTTCAAATTTTTTGGAAGTAAAATCTCTGAAAAAAACTTTCAAAACGTTTTTAAAGAAATTTTAAATTTTAATGGCAGCTATTCGTCAGATTTTTGACGAAATAGTAACCAAAATGAGTCCAAAAGTAACCATAGTAACCAAAATGAGCCCAAAAGTAACTAAAGTAACCTTGCCTTTAAAAAAGTAACCAAGTTACTAAAAAGTAACCGTGTTCCGATGCATGAAGTAGGCAGTATCATAAGCAAGTTGCTCGTCGTGTATTTTCTAACAACTGTTTTGTTTTATGTTGCAGAGTGGATCTGCCCTATTCAAGCTGGTAACGAAATTTAACATAATCACGGAGCCATCAAGTCAACGTACAATGGTCGATACAAGTGATATAAATATGTTGCCTATTTTAAAAATTAAAGGGACAATGAAAAATTAAAATGAAAAAAAAATTGCTTGGCTTAGGTTGACAATGAAAAATTTTGTATTTGCCATTTTTGGCCTGCCTTTCGAAATGAAGGCACAAGAGAGCTTCAAACTTGAAAAAAACAGGTGTTTCGATTTTCGAAAGTCTGTTTCTCCTTCATTTTAAAAGACAGACGAATCCATAAAAAAAAAATTATTATACTTCTTTCAAAAATTAACACGTCTGACGTCTTATCCCATGCATAGGCATAACAAAGTTTTGCAATTTCCATGCTTCCTTTGTAACTATTGATCATTTGAGTTGGAGATGAGTCTAATATCGAAAGCAGAAAAAAAAACTTCGTCTTTCTAGTCCGTGAAAAATTCGAGTAAAAATGTACCATTTTACCAAACTTTAAAAAAAAAAAATTTTTTGATTTTTTTCTGTTCTTCCAAAGTAGGTAGATGAATAAAAATTATAAAATTTTTAAAGAAAATTTTTCAGTTTTTTAAAGAAAAAATATTTTTCCTGTTGTTGAAAAATCTCGGAACTAAAAATGTAAACAACCACCGCAGCCACCAGCAGTGCGCTACGGAGCTATCACTGAAAAAGTGATCATTTGCACTTTTTCCATATGAAATTTTCATATCCATAATTTTTTTAAAATAAAAGAGGGGCAAATATTACTTTTTTAGAACATGTTATGTAAAATTTCACGCTCTTTTCAAAAATGTATTTACCAAATTTCTAAGAGCAATAACTCCGGAGATATTTATGAAAATGAAAATTTCTTCATGTAAAAAATTCATTTGATCACTTTTTCAATACGCGAACGACTGCAGCGCGCCACCACCTCTTGTAATGTCAAATTCGACAAGAAACGATAATTTTTAAAGAAAAAAAGTAAGTAAGTAAGTAAAGTTTAATCATTCTCAATTGTTTTGAAGAAAAAAAACCGTTCCACTTTTGATAAAAATACAATTTTTTGGGGAGAGGATATCTCAGTTATTCTGAAATTTCAAATTTTTGTATAAAAATCTCACTTTTTGAAAAGAAAACAATGATTAAAAATTTTTTTATTTTTTTTTTGAAAAAAAGGAATCTTACATTTTTTTTTCTTTTGAGAAAAAAAAACGCTCGAGTAATTTTGTTCAGGGTGAAATCTATCATTTTTAGAGAAGAAAACATTGTCAACTTTTTTGAGGAAATAACGTTGATTACTGTAAATTTTTGGAAGAAAAAAATCACTTTTTCTGTTTAGAATAAAAACTCATTTTTGGGGAAATTTTTCCAATTCAAGTAGGTAATCTAAACTTTTCCAAGAAAAAAAATTTTCTGAAGTAAAAGTAGGTAACTACGTATTTTTCAAGTTTTTATTTGAATTTTTTTAGAAAAAATATTTTTACTAAAATTTTGGAGGAAATAAAAACCTCATTTTTTTTGTACATACTCTTTACTCGTAGACGACAATCTCGCATTCTCATAGAAAAATAGTACCTTTTTTTTCATTTTTTTTTGGTATAAATATCATCTGTATTTTGTGGAGCCCCTTTTTAAAAAATTCTCAGTTTTTAGTTATCAAGTAAAAAAAAATATATTAAAAAACCATCTTTCCAAAAATACGTGTAAGTTTCAAAATATTTGACCAAATATTTAAGTCACCCAATTTTGAAAAAAAAAAGTATAAACTTTCTTCTTCGATTTAACAGCTGCAGTTTTCAAGCCGACATATTATTGGCACATGTAGATATAATTATGTCTTATTGATGATAATAAAGGGTTCAATTCGATGAAATGATTTAATTTTTTTCGTTTTCTACCCCATGTCTAAATCAATATTATTTATTATTAATTGAAATAATTTATAAAAATTAAGTTTCCATAATTCCAACTAAAATAACAAAACATGAAAAACTGGATCAATTTTTTTTGACATAGATATGTTTTTAAAAACCCTAAAAAATATGGAATGGCCAGCCTAAAAAAAAGGTCCAAAATTATCAAAAGTGAGAAGGAGATCAAAAAATATTAATGAATTGGGGCAATTTTCAATTTGGAGTTTGGCGTGATTTGGCAAAAATTTTGGATCAAAATTCATTCCACTTCGTCATTTTACTCAATTCGAGCACTGCTTTCTCCATATAAACCAATTTTCAGTTATAAAAATACAGTTCAATTTCAATATTGAATTCATGACCAGAGTTTATTTGAATTTTAATCAACTGCATCAAATAATTGTAGTGCTGGATGGCAAGCGATCATGTCCATAGGCATAATCGTACTTCACAGCGTGACACTTAGAATATTTACGTATCAACGTATGATACAATTTCGCTCGTTGAAAAAGCCTTTGAAAATGTTTCCTTCTTGTACAGCAGATGCCGACAAAGTAATTTTTAAAAATATATTTTATGATACCTAAGTAGTAAGCACTTTTTTTTTCTCAAGTTCTCAAGTTCAAGAGATACTCAAAATTGAACGAAGTAACAATACGAAATCAAGGATGAAAACTTCAATAATTTGACGGACAATAACTCAATTTCTTCAAAACCAAAAATATTAAGAGGGTGTCAACCACTTCAAGAGTAATTTTCAAGAAAAATGGACGTTACTAATGGTGAATTGTAACACCTCAACTAATCACACGTCCAATTAATGCAAAGATGACTCGTAAATTACACGAAAATATACTTATACATAGAACATAAACGAACTTAACACTCGAGAATATCTCGCGACTGATTAAATAAACTAACACCCACTCATACTACGTACAAACAAAATCTGCGACTTAAGCATCTCTTCGTCATACTCTACAAAGGGGAATTATTCGATGTTCTCGTCGAATAGATAATATTTACCTTTAATCCATTTCGCCTTGTTTCCTTCCCCTTGTACGTTTCTCTCATCATCACTCGCCATAATACATACATATCTCGTCGTGTATGTATGTTATATCTGACGAAAAGTGCATGGCTTTTAATCAATTGGAAATTAGAAAAGAGTCGCTCATCTCGACCTCGTTCGTCGTGTACCAGCACAAAGTACTCTCTACTCAGTATAAATTCAACCGAGGTACATATAAATTTAGTGTATAGGTACCTACGAGAATTGCATCGTTTTCACCTTCCAAATGTGTAATTTGGATCGCAATCGACGTAACAATTTCCATTACATCGGACGTGAAACTTTCACACGCATATTTCCAGCCAATTAGTATAATAGTGTATCTCGGTCAACCCCCAAAACCGCTGATATGAACTTCGATACATTCGCGATAAATGTACACCTCCTCTTACCTAGCCTGCCACAATCGAGCTATCATATCATCTCTATGGCACTATTCAAATATATAATGTACCACGAGGGTACGTACGTTCATCTGCACATTGGTAGATGTACCTCAAACAGCCTCGTGTCATTTCTATCGTGCCACTTCTCTGGTATAATGGATTAGTTTTCAAAACCAGAATTGAAATTTGATTGGTTTTTGCAATTCGAGAAAATATACATGTAAAGTAGGGTTTTCATTTTAAAATTAGTTATTGCTTTGATACCTTTAGCCTTTCTACATACATAATAAACGCTTTACCTAAAAAAATGGCAATGATATGAAATAATGATTGCTCGTAGGCAATTTTGGATTTTCTTTAATGAAAAAAAAATTCTCTTAGAACATAAATTTACCGAATAAGATAAAAAAAAACATGAAAATCCCTCCAAAAAATTCCAGCAGTAGAGATGAAAATATTTCCAAAATTTGAAAAAGAAAATCGTAAAAATTTTATAAATTTACCGAATAAGAAAAAAAAATTGAAAATCCTTTGAAAAAAATTTCAGCAGTAGATATGAAAATATTTCCAAAATTTGAAGGAAAAAAAATTGTAAAAATTTTATAAATTTACCGAATAAGAAAAAAAAATTGAAAATCCCTTGAAAAAAATTTCAGTAGTAGATATGAAAATATTTCCAAAATTTGAAGGAAAAAAAATTGTAAAATATTTATAAATTTACCGAATAAGAAAAAAAAACTTGAAAATCCCTGGAAAAAATGTCAGCGGTAGATGAAAATATTTTCAAAATACCAAAAAAAAATCTTTAAAATTTTAAAAAAAAATGAAAAATGGACATCACTGAGAAAAAAAAATTAAAAATCATCGAGTTGTAAAATTTTCAAATCCCATGCAACTTTTTCTAGGAAAGTAAAACCAGTACTTCAACTATTGAAAAAATGAGGAAAGAGCATGTGAAATAAATAGCTCTTCGGCATTGATGAATCAACTTCTATAAGCCAATTTAGAGACAAACTATAGTTCACCAACTCCAAGTCTCCAATCAAAAGCTTTTTGAAAATTTTCAACGCGAACAATAGTTAGGTTGAGCAAGGTACAAATCTATCAAATTTTTCAATATTTTGCAACTTACAACGTTAAATTTTTCTTTAAATTAGCTGAATTTAAAAACCATACCATTTTTAAAAATTTTATTCAAATTACGAAATAGTGTCAGCATTTTGAAAAAAATTTGTAAAAATTTCTCAAACTCAAAAAATTGATTCAGTTTTGAAAATTTATTAAAATTTCAATTTTTTTCTTCTGAATTTTGTAGATTTGTCCTGCAGATCGATAATACTTCAAAAATTATTGAAAATTTGTAAGCTTACCAATTTTGAATTTTTATCTACCAAATTCCCAAAAAAACTTCCGAAATGTATCAATTTTGTCAAATAACGTATCAAACTTCACATTTAAAATTTAAAAAAAATATATATATATATTAGGTTTGCCACAAACGGGATTTAAATATTCATCACATATTTTACGTTCAAAAAATATTTCCTTTGTTCAATTTTCGTTTGAATGACAGGATTTCAAATTTGAAAAAAAATCGATACACTCAGTTGACAGAATCGTAATAAACCAATTACACTGAAATCAAATTACACAACAGGTAGGTGTCTAACTCTGAGAAATATTTTGGCCAATTTGGAACAGAATTGAATTTCCGTCGAAATAAGCATTTTACTAATTTTGTTATCATAATGCTTGTACAATGGTTTCCCACGCAGAGAGGTCGTCGTATAAAATACGCAAGGCCCGAGGGCCATTTTTCAACTCAAATGTCAACTGCTTTGAAGTTATTACGCCATCTCTACTTCCAATAGAATAGAACACGCGTCTCCTACGCCATACATGGATGTCCTTCGCTCACGTTGGGTCTTACAAAATTATTTTACCTTCATAACGCTGTTGTTCTTTTGAAAAATTCAAAAATGTGTATTTCTTGAATCGTAACTCATTCGATGTTTTTTCTTACTAAAGATTTCTGTGTGTTTTTTTCTTCAAACAAATATCGAAATATTTGAAACCACACGCTCGAAACTTATTATCATTTTGGGAGAATCGAGAAATTAAAACGCTAGGGAAAATCCACCACGCATCAAACGTATGAAGAAAGTGAGAGAAAAAAAACTACGCAGGCTTTTGGCACAGAAAATTATTTCTCTGATTTATACTTGGAAAGGAGCTTTGCACTTGTCGTTCGAGCAAAGAGAATGCCCTTCGGAGCGAGTTTATTTTTCCACTACACGCTACACGGTACACACAAATTGGTCCCGCATACTGAAAATTTGTTCATTTTGCAAAGGGAAAAAAACGACGTGTCGGCAATTTTCGACGACCTTTCAGAACGTGCACACAACATTAGAACCTTTTCGACGATAAAATTTATCCGAAATGGGAATTTTTGTGAGTGGTTACTGTTCATTGATTATTTTTGTATATTTCTATCCTGTACATATAGATGTATTCAATACATTCGTACAATTTTCCACATTCCACACACTCGATCGAAAATTTGACCATTTTTTTATTTGATGAAAAAATATTCTGAGCGTAAATCAGGCCCCCAGATTACAGGGGTTCGTTTGGCCGAACATAGACAAGCGAGCAGACGTAAATCGTCCAGCATTAATACGAATTAAGTACGAAATGCCTCACGCCAGCTAACACGGATTAAAATGATGAAAACGCGAGTGATCGAATTGAATTGAAATTTCCAATAATATATTTCTGAAAAAGAGATTCCATCCGTTCGAGGGAGGTTTTTTATTCTGGCTCGATAAAGCCTCGCTTTCGATGTAGCATAATCTTGGGTAATACGCGGTAAATTTAATTGATCGGTTAATCGGCTACTTAAGCTGAGCAGTCGAACAGTTGGAATTAAATTATCACCTTATCGAATTAATCGCGGATTGGGATTTTAATTAAAAAACTCATCGGTGAAGTAGTTAGCTGCGTTTTTCTTTTTGACATCTTCCCCTTGTGATGATCTTACTTTTTTAAAGAAATCAAAGGTTGGGAATGTTTGCGCATAAGATATATTAATAAATTTATTCAGCATTTTCTTTCACAGCGAGTGACAAAACTGCAAAGATTTTCATCTTCTTATCGACTCGAAATTCAAACATAAGAACGAATTTACTTATCGTATACATTCCTAATTGAACGGATTTTCAAAAATTAAAATTAAAAAACAAACAAACGAAACAAATGAAAAAAAGAAAACAAAATTGAAGCTGAAAGATTTTAAAAACGACTCTCGATATCATCCAATTGACACTTTAACTCTTGAATGATGAATTTATTATCATCAGAATTATGTCTGATTGCTTTTCCAACAAACCCATCTTGTAAAATCAATATTATTTACTAATCAACATGTTTACAATGACTAACAGGTTACGATGGTCGATAACCAGAAGAAGTTGGAAGAGTTAAAAAGACGAAAAGAAGAATTACGATGTCAGAACGAAGAATCACGACGCACCGAAGAAGAAAATCAGCGGATGATAGAAGAACTCGAAGGCGAAATGAACAAATTCATTGAGGATCTTGTATGTCCTGGATTCTAGAGGTAAAACCTGAGACAGAACAACGAAGAAGAACGACGAAACGACGAACGTCAAGCCGCTGAACGACGACGAGAAAACGACGAAAAAAAGAAGACGACAGGCGTAAGCAAAAAGACGACGAACGACGAAAAGCGGTCGTAAAACACGGTAATAAACTCGTGACACGTAGCTCTACTAAGACCATCCAACTGCAAATCCTTAAAGTGTTCGTTATTAGGTGTTTTGCTCGCTCTGACGGAGCAAATACATTTTCTATCAATTTACCAATTTAATAATTATTATATCTAATCTGTTTTAGAATCAAAAAACGTTTAGAAAAAAGATAGACCCGCCTCCAGAACTAAAACTGATGATCGATTTCAAGAGAAAACTACCTCTAGAATCCAGGACATACAAAATCCTCAATGAACTTGTTGATTTCGCCTTCGAAGTTTTAAAGAAGAAAACTACCTCCGGTTGATCGAGATCTAGGATTTAGAGTCGAGACTTTTTTCTCATTTTCGATCTGCTGCTCGCCCAGATTAAAGCATTACCTTTTAACATCCGTATGATAATGATATAAAATATTCTAAGACTTTTTCATTTTTTCAGCCCAGTACCCTCAATACACATACCGAATATCATTTTTCTTCAAAATTGATGAGTATATTCATTCTAGACTAAACTAAATGGTTTTGAAAATTGAAAATTTAGTAGACGTGTGATATTCACTTTTTAAATGATGATTGAAAGAAAATTTTATTTCCAAAGAGTAGATATGAGAAATACCCTATCAAAAACATGGGACATTAAAAAAAGAACAAATTCGTGCACGGATTTAAAAATCCGATTATTAAATGACAGGAAACGTCTTTCAATTTTTGAACAAAAAATGGAATTTTCTGAATGCCTACGTGTTTTTTTTTTATTTATTTTGTTTTTTTTTGGAAAAACAAAAAAATGATGTCGAAAATCCATTTTAAATTTTTGACAAGTTTTTGAAGAAAAAAAATAGCCCTAATTGAAAAATGTTTCAAACAAAAGTTGTGTATTTCAATCTCAGGAACAATTTTGGTTGTTACAAAAATTTTGATAGGGCCACTCGTTCCCCTCCAATTTTGCATTACCTATACCTACGTGTTCATGTAGAATAATTTTGCATTATACGTACGTGATTCTCTACGTGATTTCCATACGTAAAATTCAGAAATGGAAAGGAAGGAGTGATCAAATCAAAATTTTTGTAATAATCAAAATTGCTCATGAGATCAAAATACACAACTTTTGTTTGAAAATGTTTTCGATTGAGGCCTTGAAAAAACTTTTGTTGAGATATTTATTTTTCAAACATTTCAAATTTTTCAATGTATTTTCGACATCATTTTTTCATTTTTCCAAAAAAAAAAAACACGTAGGCATTCCGACAATTCCATTCTTTGTTCAAAAATTGAAAGACATTTCCTGTCATTCAATGATTGGATTTTTAAAACCGTGCTCCAATTTTTTTATATTTCATTGGGCCTTTCTCATACCAACTTGGTGGGAATCAATTTTTCTTTCAATTACCATAATTTAAAAATTAATTCCACCCTTTAAATAAATTTTCAATTTCCAAAACCATCTAGTTTAGTCGATAATGCATTTTCATAAATTTTTATGAAACTGGATTTTCGATATGAATTTTGAGGGTAGTGGGCTGAAAAAAATCGAGGAGTCTTAGAATATTTTATAATATATGGATATTGAAATAATATGATGCTTCGATCTAATTTCGGCCTTGGGTCCGAAAGGGTTAAATTGTAAAGCTAGGACTTTCTCGATATCGATAAAAACTTTCATCAAAGCGGGCGAGTACGTCCAACGATGAGGAGCGCACACTTCATTGGGCAAATATAACTGGAAATCGAGCTGTCCACCGAATTTGGTAAGTCACGGTGAGGCTTCAACGTTATTCGATGTCAACGGTAGTGGGTTCATCGTTGAATCGCACACCTTCGAATTCGACGTCTTTCTTTTTTTCACAATCGGCTTCGAGTCGTACGGAATCATATTTTAGTACCTAAGTATTCCGTTCGTTGTGGTTATAAACCTCCATAGGCTCTAACAACTGCCCAACGCTTATATCTTCCTCTCAACTGTTTTGTGCATGTGTTCAATGATTTTGTAAGTAGCATAATCCTAATTTTCATTTTTCAATCAATTGGAGTACCCGAGCACACTCATTATCAACATTCCAAGGGAAAATTCTTACTAAAGTGAGTCTAGAGTGCCTAACTCATATCAATAAACTACAGACCAGACAGGTCACCAAACAACCAGGTATATTTTTTTACCAACACTTCAATAGTGCTAGAGACGCGACCTTCGTTGAAATGCGACTACTGACGCAAAAGTCTGCAATCCCAAGGCCCTGTAAATTTTCACTCGTCGCTGCACACATAATTTGGAGATATGACGAAACCTACGTTCTACGTCGTCGATGATGATGATGATGGAATTTTAAACAGCCTCAGTCACGTAATCGAACAAATGTTGTACGGTACGTGCGCGGTGACGCGATCGTGTCGCATGCTTTCGACGCGAAAACACCATTACATTCAAAATTTCGTTTTACAACTAATTTACAAATGCGCCAACTTAGAGTTGGTAAAACAGGCGAGAATATGCATGCTAATGACGAGAGACTGAAGAGAAGGGTTGAGAGTTTCGTAATGCATGAATGAATAAGACAACGATGATTATCTCTGTACTGCCTTCGTGTACGTACAAATATATGTATGAAGATCATGTAATAAACTACATTTTACATTCAAAAATAATAAAAATAAATATTAGAAACTTGATGGAATTCAAAAAATTGTAAATCATCGCACAAATTAAAAAATGTTCAAAAATGGGAAAAAAATCTTTTAAAAATTTTCTCTTCATTATTCATATCATTCTGGTTGGCTCTATTTTTCGTTTAAAATAAATGAATTCCAAAATGAAGGCTCAGGTGTGATAAGGGGGTCAATTAGTGGCCCCAGAGCCGAAATCCAAAAATTATTGGATTTTCGATTTTTGGCTATAAAAAATTCTGAAAAGTGTAAAATAGTTTGGCGAACGAAAAAAATTTACAGTTGGGCAGCTTCCAAACTGTGTCTCCCAGCACGTATTTAAATTTGCAAAGTCATTTCAGGTGTTGGAAAAATCTGAAAAAATTTCCTAACATTGCATTCGGATCCTTACACCTACTGCCAAGTTTGGTGAAAATCGCAAAGCTGGCACTTTTAAAATCAAAATCACGTATTTCGAGGCATCAGTCTCCCCCCGGGGGAGGGGGGGTGTCAATGATCGCCGATACGCTCTAAAATCATATTTTACCACCACAAACCGAAAACCAAAAAAATTGAAATCCGGCTCAGAGATTGATTGATCATTTTATCGCACCAGAGCCTTTGTTCAATTATATTTCTCAAAATGAAAAATTGTCCAAATTTTATACCTACAAAAAAAAATCAAGGGCTAGTTCTACAGTGACAAGTTGAGCTTAACTTCTTTTTGAGGCGAGTAGTCGGGGATACACTTCATTCGTGAAACAACTTAAAGTTTAGGAAAAAAGGAAAAACTGAATCTTCTATAAATGCAGCCTATTTTGAGAACTGAGGTAAGACAGCATACGAAAAGTCTGCGATGTCGTTTCTCGTGCGGAATACACCAACTCGACAGTTACGCCTGTGATCTTAAAGCTACGCGAAGCGTGGATTTCCAAGATGGAAGATGGCTTATCCAGCCACGAAGACAACACGATATTTAAACAAATCTAACTCCTAATACTGGGAAAACGGATCATCAATAATTAAGCCAAGCATTACGAGAAATTCGAGAAATTACATAATTTCGATTTGGGTGGCAATAATGACGAAATCAATTTCAAAAATTAGACAAACTTAAAATTTTAAACCAAAAATGAAAATGATCAATTGAAACGGGAAAAACTCAAATTTTTCGTGAATCCTGTATCTACTACATACATAAGAGAAATTGAAATGTGACAAATGTATTGTACCTCATTGTCCTCGCGGTCATTTGATACTTACCAAAGGATTTTTTCCCAAGATAGAATTCATTACTTGAATCATATCAAATTCGTGACAACTTTTCAAAGCGAACCTCGACAACTGTTTTAGAATAATTATTCTCAAGATATTTACTGAGGAATTTTCACTAAAAAACTTTTTTCTACACAAAAAGAAAAAAATTTCATCACTAACATTTTTCGACAATTTCTCCACGATAAAATTTTTTGTCCAACATTCACTTTTCGTAGGTATACTAAGCACAGGATTTTTTGGACTAATCATTTTTCAATCATTTTTGCACTTTTTTTTTCCCTAGAGGTTTTCTTAAAAGATAAACATTTAACCAATATTTTACTGTTATAATTTGTTTGAAGAAAAATGGTTACCCATGATACATTGATGATTTTTGGTCAATTTTTTTCCTCGTATATATTTTGTTTCATATTTACCTATTGGCAATTTTTCGGGAGTTTTCTGAAACAAGTGAAACATACTCCAAAGTTTTTGTTCTCTTTAAAATTTGTATTTTTTGACGGGTATACTTCTACTATTTTCATGTAATTCTCTCATAGAATGATTTGAGATGCATTTCTCTACACTTCTGTGATATTTCAACATGAAATAGTAATCACTTGTTTTTTTTGTGTGCGCTTATTTTTAAACCAAAAATTAGAATAAAAAATCCAAAAAGGCGAAAAAAGTGAGAGGAAAAGGTAATATTCGAGACCTGTACCTTTAAAATTTTTATTCAATCACATTTTCTTTTTCAATTTTTCTCTTACACTAGTTTCACTACAAGAGACATTCTGATTTAGTTTTATACCTACTTCAGAGTAAAAATTAATTAAAAAAAAAAAAAAAAAAACACCAAAAAAACAGTAATAAGTCTTCAAATAAATAAGATACTACAAAACGTCCTTCCCACCTTCCACACCAATCACCAAAATAAAAACTTAATAACTGCCAACCAAGCTACAGTCTAGTCGTCCTAAAAAATATAGAGAGAAAAAAAACGAAAGTGGATTCAGTGGCGTGCTACCCGATTCGTGTGTCGACTTCTAAAATGTCGCTAGAATTTTGATGATGGTCTCGACGGTCTTCTTTGGCGCGACTCTCTCAAGTACACTCAGGAAAAAATTACCCGGTATAACAGTAGGTGAGGGTATGTGCACCACACAAGCCTGGCCTCCTATAAACGTACGTACTTTACATTCCACACGCACAAAAGCAGTGTCATATCCAAAGTACTCCCTCGGGAATAGCTAAACATTGAAAAAGTATCTTGTCTATTTTTCCTCCTTTAGCCAAAAAGGGCCGATTTCCTCATCCTTTTGACGACGGGTTCGCGTACGAACGTACCCTTCATTCCTGGTCTTGATTGGCGTAACGTATTAATGTAGACGTGTTCAATTTTAACGTCTTTTTTTGTGCCCTAATGAATTGATCATATCAAGGGTACCGATGTTTTCCTTTTTTTTTCGTCGCTCGTCAGTATCGTTGGTCTTTTATTTCTCGGTTGTTTCGACGCATGGCGAAATTATCGAGTTTAGAAGTATTTTTTATACCATAGTCGAACGCGAAATTGCGAATGAAACTTGACTTGGCGGGGTGAATTTAATTAAATCTCGCATCAGTTCGATTACTTTGTGAGTACCATTAAATGGGCGAGATTCAGAATTCATTTTCATTTCTAGTTTTGGAGGATTTAATTTTTTGTTCGAAGCAAAAATGAAAAAAATATCGTCGAAGAATAAACAAAGATTTTCGAAAAAGAATCTTTCACTATATAAGCGATCTTCTGTGAAGACAAGGGAGCTAAGTGTCGGAAATTTGATTTTGTATATTTTCTTGTTCATTTTTTATGGTTTAAAATCTGCTCTTTCTCATGAGCTACTCAGTTTTGACCTAAGGGCTCGATTTCCCTATTAAATTTTGTTTTGTAGTTTGGTATCTTTCACTTATACCATGAAAAATGTGAAAAAAAGGTAAACAACCCGTTTTTTCATTGGTATATTATTTATGAAAAGGGACAACTTGGGTAGAAAACTGAAATCGAGATAATCTCGATAATTCGTGTTCAGGTTTCACAGCAATTACAAGTTTTGTGTTGAAAAAAAGTTTAAAACATGTATACAAAACTTTAAACGAGCTTTTTTTGAAACTTAACTTTTTTGAATTCAAAGTTTGAAAATTCATAACTCCGTGAATAATGAACGAAACTTATTCGTCTTGGTCTCATTTTGAAGGGAATTTTATGTAGTATAACACGGTACTCTTAACTCGATTTTCACAAATCTACCAAAGTTGCCCCTATTCATAAATAACGTCTCATATTAATAAAAATACCAAATATTTGTTTCAGTTTCTAGTAACCTTTGGACTTCCAGAATTTACTATGAAAAATTAAATTTTGGTAACTCTAATTTTGGTAAAAATTTCTCCAAAATGGTCAAGTAAAAAATGTATCAACATGTTCAATTTTACACCAATTATTGCCCCGAACAACTAGTCTAATGAATTCCTCGGAAGATCACATACATACTATGTTCTAGATTCCGCCATACTCATTCAGGTGGTTGGTGAAGGGGTGAGGGGAAAACGATGACAATACGAAAAATACACGAGCTCGCAAAGAATGAACGAATAGTGAAGTACTGCATGCCTGCTGCTCCTTGGAGAGAATGCATTCATCGACGATGACAACGAGGAAGGCGCAAGCGACGTGAAATTATTCAATGTAGAATATCCTGGCACGCGATGAAAAGTTTTATTTCTTTGGCTGTTTCATAATTAGTAAAAACGCGGATTTACTCGACGCGAAGCTCATTTACGCGGACAAAGCTTGGGTAAACTGGAGCCAAATACGACTACATAAGCGTCGCAAATAACTCCAGACAAGCTTCGAAGAAGAAACCCATTATGTATGGAGCTAGGGGGTACGAGAAAATCAAGAAATACCTATGTAAACGCGTACGTGATTTCTACACTATTACGTAAGCTGAATACTGCTCATGTACCCCCCCCCCCCCCCAGACTAACATCAACCGGAAGAGAAGAACAGACAAAACAGCAAATAATTTGACGAAAACAACAAACAGTCGCCATCTTAGCTTCGCATCTTTTGTCGTTGGACTCGTTGTGTTGGCGATGTTGAGAAAAACCGCGGTCAAGACGACGCGATCGTAATTTGGAGTGAAAAACTTGTTGTTCTTGTCAGCGAACTATAACAATCTTGTGAAAGGATGGTCGTCGTGGCGTTTTCAAAGCTTCAGATTTCGTTTTGTAAAAGCCAGCTTTTGGGGTTTGAGGTTTTCAAATAAGGTAAGTGAAAATGTCCCTTTTTAAGTAAAGCTGTCTTACCAAATGACCGAGTTTCCTTATTCTTTCTGCCGTGGTTTCTCAGGCAACTGATGTCTGGACGCCAAATAATTTCACTAGGTTTTTGAAAATTATTATGAAGTAAAAAAACCCTGAATGTTGAAAGTTTATCTCAACTATTTAGCTCAACTTGCACTTTTTACCTGTCGATAACTCGTTCCAAGAAATCTCGAAATCGAGAAAGTTTCGAACAAAAAGAGTACAAATTGAAAAAATATTCATTTTTTGCAAGAAGGATTTTTAAATCGGCTCAATTGGTTCTCAAATGGTGAGTAAATCTCGAATACTTACTCACCCGTCACCCCTCCCAAAAAAATGAACCAAATATAGATCACTTCAAGTAACTTTAGGATAAAAATACTAATTCGCAGATAATATTACCTTAATATCACATTTGTGAGCACTTCAATAACGTCGTATTGAAACCATTTTTTTTTTTTTTTTCCAGATAGTTCTTGAAATAACGTAAGTAGGTAATTTTTTTTCTTTTGTTTACCCAACCATCAAAAACACACTAAAATTATTTGAAAAAATGAGGACCACTTGTCCTAGTTGCTGGCTCGTCGAACTGACTCCATCAGAAAAAAAGGAAAAAAGTCTTAATGGAAATTTTGGGTTCAACTTACTCATGCTTTGGGACCCCTCATTCAGTACTGCAAAAAAGCATATTGGTTCAAAATTGTTTCCTTCCCAAGACCCAGCAAAATTATCAACTGTTGGTAATAGTAAATAATTACTAATTCCATGTGTACTTATTTTAAAATCGTACCACAGTTCGATCTTCTTTTTTTTATCAAATGGTCACACATGATCAATGATCATTGCTTGGTTTGGGCTGTGTCTATATTTCAAGATGGACAATTGGACATTCTTTTCAATTTCAATTTTTACTGATTCACAGGGAAATGAGGAAAATGTTTTGGGCGAAAAAACGCCAAGCCTCAAAGGACTTATAGTGCATTTACACTTTGGGTCGTTATGAGTCTAAATCTTCCAAGGTGAAGTGAAAATAGGCGAGCAAAAATCCAATACAATAAAGGCTGCAGGGCCAAGTCTTCGCAATACAAGTACCTTCCGATATACGTCTAATTTTTTTTCTACACTCTTCTGGTTTACTGGGCATTAGCCCAGATGGAATAACCAAAAACTGCATAATCGAAATCAAGTGCTTAGCTGCTCATCGGTTCTTACATCCTGCCGAAGCTGTCAAACCATACTGGTATGACCATTTTCTCACATGTACCTCGATGCTTTGCATCCGATTATTTAGAGCTCAAATATTAAAGCAGTCCTGTGACAAACTCAAAAGGACATGCTATTACACTATGGTGAACTTTCTGTCACCAAAACCATATAATAATCAAAATAAAATTGATTATATCAGACTACCGAGCAGAACCCATTACTTAATTGGTAACTTTCGTGATAACACTTAAATACCAATACCAATGAAATGACATCTTCTGGCGCCTGCCAATTTCTCAACTTGAGAAATTCAATTCTCTCATCAGTTGCCTAAATTGTATTAGAATACTCCACTTTACACCCTAGAAGATTTACAGACTCAATTCGGTAAGAAAAGCCACATTCATTAGATAAAATGAATGCTTCTTCTCAAACACATGTTAGTCATCTTAACCCACTGCCACACTGAAAAAAATGGATTGTAATGATTCTGGGTAAAACACAGTAAAATTGGAGACGCATCCTAATTTTACTGTGTTTTACCCAGACTCATTATGGTTTTTGGAAATTCATTTTTTTCGGTGCACTATATAAACTCATAGTTTGGCTTTCAAAGGATTAAAATTTCTCGTACAGAGTCTAATGGGGATCTCACCCAACATCTTGAAGATGCTTTCAATACACCAAAAAAAAATTTGTCCATGTTTTTAAACTGAATGATATCAGTAAGCCATCTTTACTCATCATATTATAAACTCATAGTTTGAGCCTTTCAAAGAATGAAAATTTCTCATACAGAGGTCTAATGGGGATCCCACCCAACATCTTGAAGATGCTTTCAATATACCAAAAATAAATTCGTCCATGTTTTTAAACTGAATGATATCAGTAAGCCATTTTTACTTATCATATTATAAACTCATAGTTTGAGCCTTTCAAAATATTAAAATTTCTCATACAAGGGTCTAATGGGGATCCCACCCAACATCTTGAAGATGTTTTCAATATAACACTCATACGAGCGAAAATCACCAATTAGGCGATTTATAGGGCACTCCCATCCAAATTTCAAAAAGGTCTAGGCGATTTATAGGGCACTCCCATCCAAATTTCAAAAAGGTCTTTTTGATTCACGAGTCTTTTAATGACCAATATCTTTTGAATAATGGCGTAATGAGCATCCCACCCAATGCTCAGAATGGTCCCAGTAATCAGCAACACGTTGCTAAGGTCATTCTATATTTGAGCATTCATTTTCATCATTACTTGATAGTAATGAAACAATTCACATCTTTACATCTTTTGATGCTCATTTTTCATGGATTTTATTATTCCGATTACATTTTTTGCAATTCTTTCAAAAACGAAGTAGTTCGATCTGAGCCAACAATCTTAGTGAATGTGAATGATGAAGCATTCAGTTTATGGATTTGTCGTATGATTCCTTCCCATATGTAACGAATCAACAGGAACACGCGATGTTCTCACTTTCTCAAGGTAAGTATACCTTTTTTTTTTGTTTTTTTTTTCTTTTTTTTTAAAATTATTTTTACAAAATTTCACCTTCTATTAGTTTATTTTCAATTCATTTTCCTTTTGATTTTTTCAAAAATTTATCAAAGATATAAAGTGCAGTTATAATAAATAAGTTGAGACAAACAACGAGTTCAGATCAATCACATCCCACTCCACCATTTTACAACTTTTATCGATAAATTATAAAATGGAGACGACCAAAAATGAGGTAAAAAAAATGACACAAAGAAATAAAACTCATTTCAACGACAAAAGCTGCGAAACAAAAAAAAGGCCGAAAAAATAGGAAAAACACGTCGAAATTAACATTTCTGTGTCTAAACGAAATACATCATCAGTCACAATAAAATGATGAACGCAACGACGCGACGTTATTTTCCCTCCCACGCCTTTTGAACCCACGTCTCTAGAGCAGATTGCAAGTCCAGGTTCGCGGTGTTGACGTCGCTGTTTCGCCAACACTCTGCGCTTCTCTCATCTTCTCAACAATTCAAAACGGAGCAGAACTGTTAAATCGTTATCGTGTCCTCTTGTAAATTATACAAGAGAGAAAAAAGCTCGCTGGAGTGTTTTTTTTTCTTAGCTCGTTTCCCCCTTTAGCCCCTTCATCGGCTGTACTATTTCCTCGACCGGTGTGTTGTTAGCAACTTGATTGAAACGTTTTTGAAATACCTTAACAATTTCATCATTTTCAGTCGAGAAAAATAACGTTTGGAAAATTGTTACCATGCCTGGCTGCTTTACTTTTCTGTACGAGCGATGCTTTGTTAGCAGAATCTTTAAAAGAGAGACGAAAAGATGTTGGTACGATTAACTAAGAGGAAAAGAATGGAAAAAAATAAAAAAACAGCCGGAAAAAACTAAAGATGTTTAATCTTGCCAACAACGTGCAACTTTTCCAACCATCGAGCAATGTATAGGAAAAAAAATTTCGTTAGCATCTTGATAACGACGAATTGCAAGATAATCATTACGGAAGGAGGCAAAAGGGGAAAAAATAATAGAAGGCATGGCATTGCGTAGAAACAATGCAAATTTATCTACCCTTTTTCTCCGCCAAGTGGTAGGCTGCTGGGGTGACGATAGCAGAACTGAGAGAATTAATTCAACGCGAAAACTATACTTTGTTCGCAGATAAAGTCAACCCGCATCATAATCGGTCATTCTTAATTCGCGAATTAATACCAAAGAAAATTAACGCGCTGGGACCGTGCCCGATACCCGTACACCAGCGTACACTTTCTGCTTCAGCGCGATTCTAACAAGCTAGAGATACGTTGAGGAGAAAAAGCTATGTCGCTGCTATAATATAGGCAACTTCAGTTTACAAACTTGCGTTGTTCCTGATGTTACAAAAGCTTTATTTTTGTTCGGTATTATGTACGAAGATGAGATTTGAAGTAAGGCTCGCCAAGGTCAGTACAGGTTTGGAATCCAGGATGTATGACAAAATTCTACCAGAAGAAAAAAATTGGACTTTTATACAACTTCGTGTTTTTTTCAGGTGTTAGGGGGAAATTTAAAAAAATAATCAAACATGAACAAAACTGACATAAAAAAAATTTACAAAAATGTAAAATTTTGAAATTCTAATGTAGAATTTGAATGAAAAAAATGTGCTAATTTCACACAATAAAAAGTCAAAATTTCATTACTCTAAACAACAAAACTCAAGACTTTCCTTGACCTAATGATTTTTTTTTTTTTTGCAAAATACATGACTTTTATAACCTGGATAAATCTTGATTACTTGATTAGTGTTGAACAAAAATATGAGGGTTCATTGACAAACCAAAACCACCAACTCTAGTCATTCGCTTTTTGAAATTTTCTAATGCGAACAACTAGGTTGAACAGTGCACACGACGTAAGGGTACAATCTCGCCTATAGCACGCCGCTATTACGAGGGATGCAGCTCCAAAGGCCTCCTGTTCAACTGTAGTTGGTACCAGGTTACAACAAGGACCTGGATTTAATTTTTCCAAATCCGCAACTCACACATTCGGCTAACTGGTCGGTGAGACTCAAAAATGCCAAATGCAACACCAACTCAAGTCGTTCGCTTTTCGAAATTCTCTAATGCGAACAACCAGGTTGAACAAGGTGCGACGCCGTACGGTTACGTTCTCGCCTACAGCACGCCGTTACGAGGGCAGCAGCTCCGTAGGACTCTTGTTCAACGAAAGTTGGCACCGACCAGGTTCACGTGAATAGCAAGAAACGGCTTGGATACCAAATAATCAAAATTTCGGATCCCAAGAAAGTCAAAAAGGTCGAGGAGAATCTGCAAATTGGAAAGATTCGATCTCAATTTCTAACAGAAATGATACTAGTTGAAAATGTCAGCTATTACCAGGACAAGAGCTCTTTAGGAATTGGACTGCAGTTCAACAACAGTTGACACGATCCAGAAGTACCAATTCCCAGTTTAATTTTTTTTTTTTTTTTTTTTTGAATTTCCTGAATTTTTTATGCTATTTCCATGTCGGTTTCCTTTTATTCAAATTAATTATTTCTCATTTTTAATTTTTCTCTTCGTTTCTTACTTTTATCAAATTGTACTCATTTTAAAATTTAAAAAAAATTCTTCTAAATTTTTTTCAGCTGCTTAGATTTCTAATCAACTACAATTATACTAATTTAGAATTGTGAATTTGAAAATTCAAATTTTTAAAATTTTTGCAATTTGGATTTTTGGGTTGCTCGAGTGTGTATATTTTCAATGTTTAATTCTGTCAAATTTCACTCATCTTGAATTTCAAATTAATAAAATTTTCCCAATTTGAATTGTTTGATGGACTCTCGTTCAACGAAAGTTGTCACCAACCAACCAGGTTCACGTAAATAGCAAGAAACGGTTTGGCCACCTAAACACCAATCAAGGACGAAAAAAAAAGGTGCTAATTTCACACAATTAAAAGGTCAAAATTTCATTACTCCAAACAATAAAACTCAAGACTTTCCTTGACTTAATGATTTTTTTGCAAAATACATCTCATTTCCTTGACTTTTATAACCTGGATAAATCTTGATTACTTGATCAGTTATGGACAAAAAGGTGAGAGTTCATTGACAAACCAAAACCACCAACTCTAGTCATTCGCTTTTTGAAATTTTCTAATGCGAACAACTAGGTTGAACAGTGCACACGACGTAAGGGTACAATCTCGCCTATAGCACGCCGCTATTACGAGGGATGCAGCTCCAAAGGCCTCCTGTTCAACTGTAGTTGGTACCAGGTTACAACAAGGACCTGGATTTAATTTTTCCAAATCCGCAACTCACACATTCGGCTAACTGGTCGGTGAGACTCAAAAATGCCAAATGCAACACCAACTCAAGTCGTTCGCTTTTCGAAATTCTCTAATGCGAACAACCAGGTTGAACAAGGTGCGACGCCGTACGGTTACGTTCTCGCCTACAGCACGCCGTTACGAGGGCAGCAGCTCCGTAGGACTCTTGTTCAACGAAAGTTGGCACCGACCAGGTTCACGTGAATAGCAAGAAACGGCTTGGATACCAAATAATCAAAATTTCGGATTCCAAGAAAGTCAAAAAGGTCGAGGAGAATCTGCAAATTGGAAAGATTCGATCTCAATTTCTAACAGAAATGATACTAGTTGAAAATGTCAGCTATTACCAGGACAAGAGCTCTTTAGGAATTGGACTGCAGTTCAACAACAGTTGACACGATCCAGAAGTACCAATTCCCAGTTTAATTTTTTTTTTTTTTTTTTTTTTGGAATTTCCTGAATTTTTTATGCTATTTCCATGTCGGTTTCCTTTTATTCAAATTAATTATTTCTCATTTTTAATTTTTCTCTTCGTTTCTTACTTTTATCAAATTGTACTCATTTTAAAATTTAAAAAAAATTCTTCTAAATTTTTTTCAGCTGCTTAGATTTCTAATCAACTACAATTATACTAATTTAGAATTGTGAATTTGAAAATTCAAATTTTTAAAATTTTTGCAATTTGGATTTTTGGGTTGCTCGAGTGTGTATATTTTCAATGTTTAATTCTGTCAAATTTCACTCATCTTGAATTTCAAATTAATAAAATTTTCCCAATTTGAATTGTTTGATGGACTCTCGTTCAACGAAAGTTGTCACCAACCAACCAGGTTCACGTAAATAGCAAGAAACGGTTTGGCCACCTAAACACCAATCAAGGACGAAAAAAAAAGGTGCTAATTTCACACAATTAAAAGGTCAAAATTTCATTACTCCAAACAATAAAACTCAAGACTTTCCTTGACTTAATGATTTTTTTGCAAAATACATCTCATTTCCTTGACTTTTATAACCTGGATAAATCTTGATTACTTGATCAGTTATGGACAAAAAGGTGAGAGTTCATTGACAAACCAAAACCACCAACTCTAGTCATTCGCTTTTTGAAATTTTCTAATGCGAACAACTAGGTTGAACAGTGCACACGACGTAAGGGTACAATCTCGCCTATAGCACGCCGCTATTACGAGGGATGCAGCTCCAAAGGCCTCCTGTTCAACTGTAGTTGGTACCAGGTTACAACAAGGACCTGGATTTAATTTTTCCAAATCCGCAACTCACACATTCGGCTAACTGGTCGGTGAGACTCAAAAATGCCAAATGCAACACCAACTCAAGTCGTTCGCTTTTCGAAATTCTCTAATGCGAACAACCAGGTTGAACAAGGTGCGACGCCGTACGGTTACGTTCTCGCCTACAGCACGCCGTTACGAGGGCAGCAGCTCCGTAGGACTCTTGTTCAACGAAAGTTGGCACCGACCCGGTTCACGTGAATAGCAAGAAACGGCTTGGATACCAAATAATCAAAATTTCGGATCCCAAGAAAGTCAAAAAGGTCGAGGAGAATCTGCAAATTGGAAAGATTCGATCTCAATTTCTAACAGAAATGATACTAGTTGAAAATGTCAGCTATTACCAGGACAAGAGCTCTTTAGGAATTGGACTGCAGTTCAACAACAGTTGACACGATCCAGAAGTACCAATTCCCAGTTTAATTTTTTTTTTTTTTTTTTTTGGAATTTCCTGAATTTTTTATGCTATTTCCATGTCGGTTTCCTTTTATTCAAATTAATTATTTCTCATTTTTAATTTTTCTCTTCGTTTCTTACTTTTATCAAATTGTACTCATTTTAAAATTTAAAAAAAATTCTTCTAAATTTTTTTCAGCTGCTTAGATTTCTAATCAACTACAATTATACTAATTTAGAATTGTGAATTTGAAAATTCAAATTTTTAAAATTTTTGCAATTTGGATTTTTGGGTTGCTCGAGTGTGTATATTTTCAATGTTTAATTCTGTCAAATTTCACTCATCTTGAATTTCAAATTAATAAAATTTTCCCAATTTGAATTGTTTGATGGACTCTCGTTCAACGAAAGTTGTCACCAACCAACCAGGTTCACGTAAATAGCAAGAAACGGTTTGGCCACCTAAACACCAATCAAGGACGAAAAAAAAAGGTGCTAATTTCACACAATTAAAAGGTCAAAATTTCATTACTCCAAACAATAAAACTCAAGACTTTCCTTGACTTAATGATTTTTTTGCAAAATACATCTCATTTCCTTGACTTTTATAACCTGGATAAATCTTGATTACTTGATCAGTTATGGACAAAAAGGTGAGAGTTCATTGACAAACCAAAACCACCAACTCTAGTCATTCGCTTTTTGAAATTTTCTAATGCGAACAACTAGGTTGAACAGTGCACACGACGTAAGGGTACAATCTCGCCTATAGCACGCCGCTATTACGAGGGATGCAGCTCCAAAGGCCTCCTGTTCAACTGTAGTTGGTACCAGGTTACAACAAGGACCTGGATTTAATTTTTCCAAATCCGCAACTCACACATTCGGCTAACTGGTCGGTGAGACTCAAAAATGCCAAATGCAACACCAACTCAAGTCGTTCGCTTTTCGAAATTCTCTAATGCGAACAACCAGGTTGAACAAGGTGCGACGCCGTACGGTTACGTTCTCGCCTACAGCACGCCGTTACGAGGGCAGCAGCTCCGTAGGACTCTTGTTCAACGAAAGTTGGCACCGACCAGGTTCACGTGAATAGCAAGAAACGGCTTGGATACCAAATAATCAAAATTTCGGATCCCAAGAAAGTCAAAAAGGTCGAGGAGAATCTGCAAATTGGAAAGATTCGATCTCAATTTCTAACAGAAATGATACTAGTTGAAAATGTCAGCTATTACCAGGACAAGAGCTCTTTAGGAATTGGACTGCAGTTCAACAACAGTTGACACGATCCAGAAGTACCAATTCCCAGTTTAATTTTTTTTTTTTTTTTTTTTGGAATTTCCTGAATTTTTTATGCTATTTCCATGTCGGTTTCCTTTTATTCAAATTAATTATTTCTCATTTTTAATTTTTCTCTTCGTTTCTTACTTTTATCAAATTGTACTCATTTTAAAATTTAAAAAAAATTCTTCTAAATTTTTTTCAGCTGCTTAGATTTCTAATCAACTACAATTATACTAATTTAGAATTGTGAATTTGAAAATTCAAATTTTTAAAATTTTTGCAATTTGGATTTTTGGGTTGCTCGAGTGTGTATATTTTCAATGTTTAATTCTGTCAAATTTCACTCATCTTGAATTTCAAATTAATAAAATTTTCCCAATTTGAATTGTTTGATGGACTCTCGTTCAACGAAAGTTGTCACCAACCAACCAGGTTTACGTAAATAGCAAGAAACGGTTTGGCCACCTAAACACCAATCAAGGACGAAAAAAAAAGGTGCTAATTTCACACAATTAAAAGGTCAAAATTTCATTACTCCAAACAATAAAACTCAAGACTTTCCTTGACTTAATGATTTTTTTGCAAAATACATCTCATTTCCTTGACTTTTATAACCTGGATAAATCTTGATTACTTGATCAGTTATGGACAAAAAGGTGAGAGTTCATTGACAAACCAAAACCACCAACTCTAGTCATTCGCTTTTTGAAATTTTCTAATGCGAACAACTAGGTTGAACAGTGCACACGACGTAAGGGTACAATCTCGCCTATAGCACGCCGCTATTACGAGGGATGCAGCTCCAAAGGCCTCCTGTTCAACTGTAGTTGGTACCAGGTTACAACAAGGACCTGGATTTAATTTTTCCAAATCCGCAACTCACACATTCGGCTAACTGGTCGGTGAGACTCAAAAATGCCAAATGCAACACCAACTCAAGTCGTTCGCTTTTCGAAATTCTCTAATGCGAACAACCAGGTTGAACAAGGTGCGACGCCGTACGGTTACGTTCTCGCCTACAGCACGCCGTTACGAGGGCAGCAGCTCCGTAGGACTCTTGTTCAACGAAAGTTGGCACCGACCAGGTTCACGTGAATAGCAAGAAACGGCTTGGATACCAAATAATCAAAATTTCGGATTCCAAGAAAGTCAAAAAGGTCGAGGAGAATCTGCAAATTGGAAAGATTCGATCTCAATTTCTAACAGAAATGATACTAGTTGAAAATGTCAGCTATTACCAGGACAAGAGCTCTTTAGGAATTGGACTGCAGTTCAACAACAGTTGACACGATCCAGAAGTACCAATTCCCAGTTTAATTTTTTTTTTTTTTTTTTTTTTGGAATTTCCTGAATTTTTTATGCTATTTCCATGTCGGTTTCCTTTTATTCAAATTAATTATTTCTCATTTTTAATTTTTCTCTTCGTTTCTTACTTTTATCAAATTGTACTCATTTTAAAATTTAAAAAAAATTCTTCTAAATTTTTTTCAGCTGCTTAGATTTCTAATCAACTACAATTATACTAATTTAGAATTGTGAATTTGAAAATTCAAATTTTTAAAATTTTTGCAATTTGGATTTTTGGGTTGCTCGAGTGTGTATATTTTCAATGTTTAATTCTGTCAAATTTCACTCATCTTGAATTTCAAATTAATAAAATTTTCCCAATTTGAATTGTTTGATGGACTCTCGTTCAACGAAAGTTGTCACCAACCAACCAGGTTCACGTAAATAGCAAGAAACGGTTTGGCCACCTAAACACCAATCAAGGACGAAAAAAAAAGGTGCTAATTTCACACAATTAAAAGGTCAAAATTTCATTACTCCAAACAATAAAACTCAAGACTTTCCTTGACTTAATGATTTTTTTGCAAAATACATCTCATTTCCTTGACTTTTATAACCTGGATAAATCTTGATTACTTGATCAGTTATGGACAAAAAGGTGAGAGTTCATTGACAAACCAAAACCACCAACTCTAGTCATTCGCTTTTTGAAATTTTCTAATGCGAACAACTAGGTTGAACAGTGCACACGACGTAAGGGTACAATCTCGCCTATAGCACGCCGCTATTACGAGGGATGCAGCTCCAAAGGCCTCCTGTTCAACTGTAGTTGGTACCAGGTTACAACAAGGACCTGGATTTAATTTTTCCAAATCCGCAACTCACACATTCGGCTAACTGGTCGGTGAGACTCAAAAATGCCAAATGCAACACCAACTCAAGTCGTTCGCTTTTCGAAATTCTCTAATGCGAACAACCAGGTTGAACAAGGTGCGACGCCGTACGGTTACGTTCTCGCCTACAGCACGCCGTTACGAGGGCAGCAGCTCCGTAGGACTCTTGTTCAACGAAAGTTGGCACCGACCAGGTTCACGTGAATAGCAAGAAACGGCTTGGATACCAAATAATCAAAATTTCGGATCCCAAGAAAGTCAAAAAGGTCGAGGAGAATCTGCAAATTGGAAAGATTCGATCTCAATTTCTAACAGAAATGATACTAGTTGAAAATGTCAGCTATTACCAGGACAAGAGCTCTTTAGGAATTGGACTGCAGTTCAACAACAGTTGACACGATCCAGAAGTACCAATTCCCAGTTTAATTTTTTTTTTTTTTTTTTTTGGAATTTCCTGAATTTTTTATGCTATTTCCATGTCGGTTTCCTTTTATTCAAATTAATTATTTCTCATTTTTAATTTTTCTCTTCGTTTCTTACTTTTATCAAATTGTACTCATTTTAAAATTTAAAAAAAATTCTTCTAAATTTTTTTCAGCTGCTTAGATTTCTAATCAACTACAATTATACTAATTTAGAATTGTGAATTTGAAAATTCAAATTTTTAAAATTTTTGCAATTTGGATTTTTGGGTTGCTCGAGTGTGTATATTTTCAATGTTTAATTCTGTCAAATTTCACTCATCTTGAATTTCAAATTAATAAAATTTTCCCAATTTGAATTGTTTGATGGACTCTCGTTCAACGAAAGTTGTCACCAACCAACCAGGTTCACGTAAATAGCAAGAAACGGTTTGGCCACCTAAACACCAATCAAGGACGAAAAAAAAAGGTGCTAATTTCACACAATTAAAAGGTCAAAATTTCATTACTCCAAACAATAAAACTCAAGACTTTCCTTGACTTAATGATTTTTTTGCAAAATACATCTCATTTCCTTGACTTTTATAACCTGGATAAATCTTGATTACTTGATCAGTTATGGACAAAAAGGTGAGAGTTCATTGACAAACCAAAACCACCAACTCTAGTCATTCGCTTTTTGAAATTTTCTAATGCGAACAACTAGGTTGAACAGTGCACACGACGTAAGGGTACAATCTCGCCTATAGCACGCCGCTATTACGAGGGATGCAGCTCCAAAGGCCTCCTGTTCAACTGTAGTTGGTACCAGGTTACAACAAGGACCTGGATTTAATTTTTCCAAATCCGCAACTCACACATTCGGCTAACTGGTCGGTGAGACTCAAAAATGCCAAATGCAACACCAACTCAAGTCGTTCGCTTTTCGAAATTCTCTAATGCGAACAACCAGGTTGAACAAGGTGCGACGCCGTACGGTTACGTTCTCGCCTACAGCACGCCGTTACGAGGGCAGCAGCTCCGTAGGACTCTTGTTCAACGAAAGTTGGCACCGACCAGGTTCACGTGAATAGCAAGAAACGGCTTGGATACCAAATAATCAAAATTTCGGATCCCAAGAAAGTCAAAAAGGTCGAGGAGAATCTGCAAATTGGAAAGATTCGATCTCAATTTCTAACAGAAATGATACTAGTTGAAAATGTCAGCTATTACCAGGACAAGAGCTCTTTAGGAATTGGACTGCAGTTCAACAACAGTTGACACGATCCAGAAGTACCAATTCCCAGTTTAATTTTTTTTTTTTTTTTTTTTGGAATTTCCTGAATTTTTTATGCTATTTCCATGTCGGTTTCCTTTTATTCAAATTAATTATTTCTCATTTTTAATTTTTCTCTTCGTTTCTTACTTTTATCAAATTGTACTCATTTTAAAATTTAAAAAAAATTCTTCTAAATTTTTTTCAGCTGCTTAGATTTCTAATCAACTACAATTATACTAATTTAGAATTGTGAATTTGAAAATTCAAATTTTTAAAATTTTTGCAATTTGGATTTTTGGGTTGCTCGAGTGTGTATATTTTCAATGTTTAATTCTGTCAAATTTCACTCATCTTGAATTTCAAATTAATAAAATTTTCCCAATTTGAATTGTTTGATGGACTCTCGTTCAACGAAAGTTGTCACCAACCAACCAGGTTTACGTAAATAGCAAGAAACGGTTTGGCCACCTAAACACCAATCAAGGACGAAAAAAAAAGGTGCTAATTTCACACAATTAAAAGGTCAAAATTTCATTACTCCAAACAATAAAACTCAAGACTTTCCTTGACTTAATGATTTTTTTGCAAAATACATCTCATTTCCTTGACTTTTATAACCTGGATAAATCTTGATTACTTGATCAGTTATGGACAAAAAGGTGAGAGTTCATTGACAAACCAAAACCACCAACTCTAGTCATTCGCTTTTTGAAATTTTCTAATGCGAACAACTAGGTTGAACAGTGCACACGACGTAAGGGTACAATCTCGCCTATAGCACGCCGCTATTACGAGGGATGCAGCTCCAAAGGCCTCCTGTTCAACTGTAGTTGGTACCAGGTTACAACAAGGACCTGGATTTAATTTTTCCAAATCCGCAACTCACACATTCGGCTAACTGGTCGGTGAGACTCAAAAATGCCAAATGCAACACCAACTCAAGTCGTTCGCTTTTCGAAATTCTCTAATGCGAACAACCAGGTTGAACAAGGTGCGACGCCGTACGGTTACGTTCTCGCCTACAGCACGCCGTTACGAGGGCAGCAGCTCCGTAGGACTCTTGTTCAACGAAAGTTGGCACCGACCAGGTTCACGTGAATAGCAAGAAACGGCTTGGATACCAAATAATCAAAATTTCGGATCCCAAGAAAGTCAAAAAGGTCGAGGAAAATCTGAAAATTGGAAAGATTCGATCTCGATACCCAACAGAAAGGATACTTACTAGTTGAAAATATTAGCTATTACCAGGGCAAAAGCTCTTGAGTACTGCAGTTCAATAACATTTACTACAATCCAGAAGTACCTGAATGGTAAGGGACAGTTCGGCATCAAATGATCAACTTTGTGAATATTCAAAAGTGAAAAAAAATCAGCTAATGCCTAAAATAGCACAAACAAAAACTTAGAAAAAGTAGATAAAATTAAATAAGGTACCTTATGTGACCTACTGAACAATCTGGAAATTCAATTTGTTTCCAGTTTCCATTTGTATTTTGTAAAGAAATGAACAAATGAAGTTATTTTAAAATCAAAATTATTAAAAATTAATTCAGGGAAAATGAAAATATTCAAAACACACAAGAAATTGACACTACTCGAAAATTAAAAAATAGAAAATGTTTTGAAACAAACAAAATTTCAAAAAATTGCAAATTCGAAAAGAAATTGGTAATAAAAAATTCTGTGAAATGAAAAAAATTATAAAAGGTCAAAAAAGCACTTCATTTAATAACCTCATCTTGGAGAAATCATTAATCGAGAATGTAACGTTTCCTCATTAAAAGGAACATAAATTTGAAAAATTGAACATCGTTGTTCTTTATGTTACAAAAGTTCAACTTTTGCTCGCGTCAGTGTCATGTAAGAAAATGAGATTTTAAATAAGGCTCGCCAAGGTCACTTCAAGTTTGGAATCCCGGATGTCTAACAAAGTGCTTCCAGAAAAAAGAAGAAAAAAAAGAACTTTTATACAACTACGTGGATTTTTTCAGGTGCTGGGAGAAATTGAAAAAAAAAAAAATCAAACATGAACAAAACTGAGATAAAAAAATAACAAAAATGTAAAATTTTGAAATTCTAATGTTGAATTTTTCCAAAAGAAGAGAAACCAGTACTTTCACTAGTGAAGAGAATTGGAAAAAAGATATTGAAAATTACTAACAAACCGAATTCACCAACTCTAATCATTCGCTTTTTGAAGAAATTTTTGAATACGAACAATTAGTTTGAACAAGGTGCAGCAACGCCGTACGGGTACAATCTCGCCTATAGCACGCTATTACGAGGGATGCAGCTCCGTAGGACTCCTGTTCAACTACAGTTGGCACCAGGCAAGGACTCGAGCCTGGATTTCATTTTCCCAAATCTGCAACTTAAACATTCGGCCAACTGGTCGATAAGAATCAAAACTATTATCTGCTCGTACCTTATGTGAGAAAGTTCCGAAAAAAGGTTTCGAACATCTGAAATTCCAACTTGAATATTTTTGACCGAGTCATGTGAAAAACGAATTTTCCATAGATTTGGTAAAAATTGTCGAGTGAAAATTTCAAACTTCAAGCCTTTTTTCCGCGAACCTTTTTTCATCTACGATTTAATTCAACACAATTTTTAGCAAATCAAATCCACCAACTCCAATTATTCGCGTTTGGAAATTTTTTTAATGCGAACAACCAGGTTGAACAAGGTGCACGTGGCCTACGGTTACATTCTCGCCTATAGCACGCTATTACGAGGGCAGCAGCTCCGTAGGGCTCTTGTTCAACTACAGTTGGCCTCGACCAGTATTCAAATCCGAATGTCAAGTTGTGAATTGGACACCACTGGATACTACCACTCACTACACTAACAAGATGCCACAGAAGGCTCGAGAGAATTTCAAAGTAATATTCTACCCTGATGATGGAAAAATCAAAATATTGAGAAAAAAATATTCCAGATTTTCAATAGAAAGGTTTTAAAATTGTGAATTCAAAAGGATTGAGAACAGAAAAAAATGCATAAATGCATAAATAAAAACGTATTATAAATAAATACAAAAAAATGGGCATCAGATTTAATAGCTGATTGAAAAAATCAGTTAAAATAACACAAAAAGAAAACATGAAAAAAGGATTAAATAAAATTTAGATATGTGGCCAATAGGACAACCTGAAAATTCAGTGTTTTTTTTTTTTTTTTCAATTTCTTTTGTAGATGAACAAAAACAAATATTTCCAAATCAACATTATGAAAATTAATTCTGAGAATAGGAAAATATTCAAAACTCTCCGAGAAAAATCAATTATTTCAAATGAATAAAATTTTTAAAATGGATAACACTTCGACTTGGGAGGGGGATTAAGGGTATGTCGCTGCAAAAAGGAGTTAAATTGGGTATATTTTCATTTCGAGGCGACAATAGATTTTGTATTTTATTAAACATTTAAAAATAAAATGCGGGAATAAAAAATAGATGAAAGAAATTATACAATAAAGGAATTCCTGTTTGCATAAAATCCACAAAAAAAAATAATTAAGTCGCAATTGTGGTCTAAAAGCCAAACTTTTAAAGGTCGTGAAAGATCATCTGGCCAACGTTAGACATCCTGTACATCAACACATTATGTAGTAACTGATTGCTCAACTTGAGTGCAAAACTTTCGGTTTTTGAGTAAATCAATGTTAAAAATCCTCAAAAATATTGGTAAAATTTTCATTGAAAATTAAGAGAAAAAAATCTATTTTTTTCAAAATTTTTCTCCTGCGCAATTTCATTTTTAGTAGTTAGGTCCCTTTTCCAAAATCCAATTTTAATTTAAACTTGAAAACCGCAGAGCGAGAGGGGACATTTGGAACTCGTTCAATACTTGGCGTTGATTTTACGCCAAAAATCGGTCGCGACGAATAAATTTTCCAACCAGAGGCACAAAAACAAGGTATTTACATATTCGTATATTTTATACGAGTGTGTACCATTCGAGCAGTGTATTAAGGAAAAATTTACGATTTCGTTAGCATCTGTGCTGTGTACGCGGCAGTACGGGCACCGTCGCCGGTCGTTCTCGTAAATGGAATCCGCCTTTTATTAATTGCCAAATTCTCTTACCCCTTCGATGTGAACTTGAATAACTCGTTAATGCATCGAAATTCTAAAATTTTCGGTATTTTTTTCAACTCGTGGTTAATGCAATTTCAAAATTTCCATTTTTCACAATTTTTTTATCAATTTCTTGATGACTTTTGTCACTTTCATTTCCAATTTGCTAATTACATGTTCGGTATGTTAAAACTTGAAATCAATCAAAATTTTCTTCAGGGTAACCGTTCGCTACTCTGTGTATATATACGAGACACGTGTTGCGAAACAATATGACATTGGCGGTCGCGGTAGCGTGTGTTCTCGCGAAATTGTAATTTCCAAAGAGTGATTTACACGACAGATACAACTCTGTACACTAAAGCACCGATGATGGAAGTCCATTTTTTTTCGACTTCGAGATTTTTATTGTTTATGAACCTACAAGTGTCAAAAATTCAAAAAACGTAAAAACCTCGAAGTTGAAAAAAATGTGACTTCCATCATCGGTGCTTTAGTGTACAGAACTTATGTGTTCACCCAGAGACGCGTGTTCAGAAGTTTCGCGATGCCAAGAAACAGACGAGCAACTGCGACATATTCTTCTCTCGATGTGCTTTTACGTGCGTATACAACTATACGCTACAATACTTTCTCAAATATGGGCGTTTTTGTTATTGACTTATGTTAGAAAACTACAAAATTATATGAAAGCGCGAGAGAGAGAACCCAATATACGATATATAGGATATGGCCAGGCTGAGAAAGTGGTGCAGAAAAATGCCTATGTTATTGACAGCTTTGCCAGAACACAGCATTTTCCTCAACCCAGATATTAAAACCGCTTTTGGGCGAATATTGCTCCAAAGAATAGGACAGGCGGGAATTTCTTTCGCCTGTTTATAACCACCGAGTCGTACGAGTTATTAATTATATTTTTCCAGCAATGGAAAAAATTATCAGACTCGGATCTGTGCCGAGATGAACGTGGGTACGGCGACGAGGAAAGGGTACGAAAGGATTTACTGATGACGGTAATTAGTTCAGCTTTATGAATACTACTCCGTGATTAACTTTTAGCTAACAAAAAGATGAATTACGTGTAAAATACGACGTCGACTATTAATCAATATACTAATATCTAAAACGCAACGTCGGCGCTGTATCCCCCTCCCCCATCCGACCACTGTTTCTACCACAATGGTTTAGATCGGTACGACGTCGTTCGTACAGTTGTACGCAAGTATTAAGCTATGGAAAATTTTCGAAAAGGCTAAAATAAATACATGAATGAAGAAAAAGAAAACCTCTTTGAAAACAATCAGAGGTGCTTTCATTTTGGAAAAAACAGAACGAAAACAGTTCTATTTTACCTATAAACAAACATAATGCCGTATGATGATGAACAATTTCGTCTTTTTTTTTTTTTTGAAAAATTACTGGCGGTTCCATAATATAATAAATTGAAGAAAATATTAAAGCAGAAAAATAACATAGAACCGAAACTTTCTAAGACGAAATAATCTGATTAGTGAGGTTATAAGTTTTGTTGGTACCTAAAAAGTACAGTAAAATAGAAACAACTTTGTTTTGTTTTTTAAAAAGTGAAAACAACGCCACAGTTTCGTTAAAATCTTAATTTGAAATTTGTAAATTGATAACACAGAAAGTTTATAAAAATCGAAGGCTTCCAACTGCTACAAAACGTAAATTGACAATTTCGCCCTTAAAACGCCAACTCATACACTACAGATAAAGCATTAGCTTTAAAAATGGAGATTGGTTTCACACAGAAATGGTAGGAGAAGATCCAAACAAGCCAAAAAATTAGTTAGTCGAGTGATTATTCATGTTGAATGGCAAAAACCCCAGAAAAAAGTTGTGAATTTTCTTGAAGGTGGTGTAAGAAAAAAAATCTCATTTTTGAAGTGAAAAATAAAATAAAATAAGTGTTTTTTCTGAGAAAAAAACTTTTTTCAGTGACTGATTTTTTTGAGGGCGGAGGAATTTCCAATTAGGTATTTGTTGAATAAAAAAGTCGTAGTTTTTTTCAAAATATGATTTATTTGGAATAATAAAATCTTTCAAACTTTTTGTAATAAAACTTCTCTTCAATTTCTAACTTCAAGCTCCAACTTTTGTTGCAAATATTTTTCAATTGAACCCCTTCCCCTTTAATTTTTAATTATTATCTTGAGAGTGTTATGCGAAATCAGTGGAGAGAGAAAAAGCCAACCAAGAATCAGACTAAACCTCCAAAAACTTGAATTTTCTTCAACTCAGCAGAATAAACTGAAATAAATACCTAAGCCTTAACGTTTCAAGGTTTTCAAGTATTTTTAGAGATTTTCTTAACGAATTTAGTATTACATTTTACGTATATGATGCGTACATGTACAGTATCGCCTATATTACTATTTTTTTTTTTTTCGTTAATAGGTATGCATAAATTTACTATGAAGTATATTTTGTTTCAGTTTATTATAAAAACGTATTCGAATATTATTCTCAATTTCATTCACACATTTCACTTTCAAATACCAATACGCAAACATTTATCAAAGTTATACATACATAATTTTGACTGAGACAAAAAATAATAATTAAATACTACTTAATTGGAATATTATTCTCAATTTAATTTATGCATTTCATTTTGAAATTAATTATTATAAGACTCGATAGTAGGTATTAAAAAAAAATCCGAATAAGGGGAAATATGGAAAATAATTGTGTCCATGTCTGTAATTTTTTCAATTTTTCTACAAGAAAAATTTCACTAAAATACCTAATTGCTTAGTTTTTTGAATTTTTCTGGGAAAAAATTGGATTCTTTTCAATTCATTTTTTCAACAAAAAAATTTCGAAATTCAATTTCAGATCAAAGGAATTCTCCCAAACAAGGGGAAACATGGAAAATACGTATTTATGACCATGTCTGTAATTTTTTTAAACTTTTCTGCAAGAAAAATTACATTAAAATAACTATTAATCAATTTTTTTGGAAAAATTAGACTTATTTCAAAAATTCGTTTTTTCAACAAAAAAAAATTTCGAAATTGAATTTCTGATCAAGCTATGTTTTTCAAATTTCCAAAACATTTTTGAATTTTTTCTTTTCAATTTATAAGTTAACCAATTTTGAAAAATGAGTAACCTCAACATAAAAAAAAACCTCATCAATGCATTTTTAGAACTCGTGGACATTCACCCCTTGTTTCCCAACATGTAGTGGATTCAAGTAGGTTTATAAATTCTAGGTATATATTGAGCGAGACCGGAGCTTGATTGGCCTGAGCCCAAGGAGTGTTGAATACAGAGGAAATAATCGAGTTATCGTCTCGAAATACGAATACCTGCATTTCCTTTTTCGTATACATAATTTTCATGAGTTAAAGTGTGAACTGGGTAAGTTGATTCTCAATTTGCATTTGAGTTACGAGTTTACGTTTTCTTTATTTCAAATCAATAAAAAATTGAATGAATTTTTTATTAAATTTTTTATCGTGAACGAAAGTGCGTAAGACTACGCTTTTGATCCGATTTTCATCTTAAAAATATCTTCTCCAATTTCGAATCTTTCATAAATAAAAACCAAGTAAAATCCCACGAAATACCCAATTCCGTATCAAAAAATAAATAAATCAAAGGAGGCTCTAAATTATAACGTCATCGTCGACAAAACAATTTTAATACACGTGTCAGAGTTAAAATTCACTTAAACCTACACGGAATGGTATATCTCATTCGCCATACCAGCACCAACTCAAACGCTCACCTGTTCCGAGATGAAAAGGTACACGAGTAAGTAAGGGAGGCTTTCAAAACCTCGTCAAATTTTAACGAAGCTTTTCTTAAGAAATGTCCGTGTTAACACTTCTGGTCTACATTTCTGTAGCATTTCTCGTTACATAGACATTGTGTTTGTTGCGTTTGAAATTGAAATGAAAAATATTACGTTGGGAGAAAACGAGAAACGCCTCGAGATCAAAGTTTTCTTCATTTTCAACGATTAAAATGAGAGGCGACATTCGACGTACGTGTTTCAAACACTCTTCGCATTGTGCAAGTTTCTTCATTCGTTTCATACTCATTTGAATGGATATGTTGGAAAATTTCAAGTACATAAGTTGATCACATTGTACGAGAATATCCATTCATATTACAACACTCTGAATCTGCCACTTTTCATATGATCGGTCATATTTCCAAAAAATAAACGATCAAAATTTAATACCTATGAATTTAATGCAAAAGCAAAATTTATAATCATCGTCAATTAGAAATACATCATCGCTCATTTCCCCAGCCAATACCGTAATAAAACCCTGTGAAACGTGAAAATTAACCTAAACTGTTCAATGGTAGTGCCATATATCGAAACCCCGCTCTCTTCATTTCCATCATCAAGGACCAGAGACGAGAACCGAATCGCAAAGAGTAAAATATTATAACGAACGAAGGCGTATACACACAAATGAAATATTCTTGTCATGCAGGTCATTAATACGGATATTAAATGGGTACCCGACAACCCACCTTTGCCACGTCCAACACGTACACGTATAGTATTCTCTCGCCATATTACCAACCGACGAAGTTAAAAAGCCGCCGAGTAAATCGACGATGGAAATTCGCGAATCGAGCCTTAGTTTTTACCCCGAGCGAAGAGCATCTCGATGTTTTTCACATTTACCAGTTTAAAATGGGTCGAGATGGCTGGTGAAAATACATCTGTTCAGGAAACGATACGTACGACATTGTTCCTTATAAAAGCTACCAAACTCGATAATCCAAGTAGAATTTTACATTTTTATGATAAAATCTAGTTCAATTTTGAAAATCTATTAAAATTTGAAAATTACCAAAATAAAAATTCACATCAAACTTCTAATATGCATCAAATTTTAAAAACTGACTCAATTCTAAAATAGACCTGCAATTTGAAAATGACCAAAATTGAAGTTTTCATCAAATTTTGAAAAGTAACCTTTCAATTTTTAAAATGATGAGACATTTACTTAAATTGAATTTTGAAACATATTTAATGTAAATCAATTAAAATTGTAAAAATGAGATAGGTACACAATACTAACCATTGTCTGAAGACGTAGTAAGTATTTCAAAAATTTTCATTGATCAATTTTTGTTCAAATGACAAGAGTTTCAAATTCGAAAAAACATAATAATTTCGATGGAATTTAAAAACCAAGTCTGAAAAATCGAATTGCCTGGTAAGTTTTTCATGTTCTTCAATCGTAGATTAAAACCTTTCATCAGTCGCACCACGGAGATATCCTCCGGGTATATCATAATTTAGTCGCATCGCCGGAGGTTTCCTCCGGGTGTATCATAATTTAGTCGCATCGCCGGAGGTTTCCTCCGGGTATATCATAATTCAGTCGCATCGCCGGAGGTTTCCTCCAGGTTATAATTTCTGTCATTTTAAATCCATTACACCCTTCGGTAGTGTTTAAAAAGTGTTATGAGTTAAATCAAGAGTCAGGTTTATGGTTTGGAGTCCTATAAGTATTTGCCTGGTAAAGTAGAAAAAAATTTTCCATGGTTTTAATTTCGACTTCGAGAAAGTACCTTTTGATAAAGCTTTAGTTCCAGTCATCAGCTCAACAGTGTCGTACAAAAATTGTTAAAATGGAAAGGTTACCAAGTGTCGTATACGAAACGGAAAGATTACGTCGAATGTTGCAAGATCAAGATGAAAATGAATTTTTCGATGGAGCTGATTCCAACGATAGTGCGGAGAGCAACGCGGTACTGCTCTCCGACCACGAAACGGACTCGAATCAGAGTTTCGACGACAGTGATGCGGACCCCCATTGGGTGCCTGAAAGTCGAAAGCGCCCGAGGGGATGGAGTATTCGTCGAGGTTGTCGAGCACCTGACAGTGCCGGCCCTGCAGAAACACCACCTGCAGCTGATCCTCAAGAAGCCTCTCCTTCAGTACCGCAGGTGAGGCTTACTTTCAAGGGAAAATACGGTACAGCGTGGTACACGGATCCACAGGAAAGAGAGGTGGCCATAAATCCACCTGAAGGGCAGTTAAATATGGAATCTGTAAAAGAAAGCTGTCAATCTGCGACTTCGCCGCTGACCAGTTGGAACATCTTCATCGACAATTCCATGATCGAAGCCCTCGTCGGATATACAAATAAAAAATTGGACAAGATGCGGGGAAAGTATTCGCGTACCAGAGATGTATTACCAACGGACGCCACTGAACTACGCGCAGTTTTTGGACTCCTCTACCTCGCCGGCCTTCACAACTCTGGTCACGTAAATGTCACAGATTTATGGGCAGACGACGGCACGGGTGTGGAGATTTGCCGACTCTGTATGACTGAGAGGCGTTTCCGTTTAATATTGTCAGCTTTGCGATTCGATGACATCGACGAGAATAGCAGAAAAGATAGGCTTAGTCAAGACAAGCTCGCCAAAGTCCGTGAGTTTTTTGATTCTTTTACTAAAAACTGCCAGAATAGTTATACGCCTAGTTCGATGCTCACGGTTGATGAAATGTTGGAAAGTTTTCGCGGGAATTGTTCTTTTAAGCAGTATATGCCCAAAAAACCTTCAAAATACGGGCTCAAAATTTTCGCTTTGGTTGATGCAAAAACATATTTTACATTAAATTTGGAGGTTTACGTGGGTAATCAACCCGAAGGACCGCGGCGAGTGAGTAATTCCCCTGGTGACATAGTTTTGAGATTGATAGAGAATAATGATGTAAATGGATCTGGGCGTAATATAACGACGGATAACTGGTTTGGAAGTTTAGAATTGGCGGAGAGATTGCGAGAGAAAAATTTAAGTTTGATTTCAACGTTGAGAAAAAATAAGAGATTTATTCCGCCTACGTTTTTCCAGGAAAAAGAATATCCGAATCCTAATACAACTCTTTTTGGTTTTAATAAGGTTGCAACTTTGGTATGTTTCAAAGGAACAAACAAAAAAATCGTACCTCTAATTTCGACGTTGCCTAAACATAACGAGAGAAAAATAATTACCGAAAAAGACAACAAACCCGAAATTGTTCTCGATTATAATTCAACTAAGGGAGGGGTGGATATGGTTGATAAGATGAAGGTATCGTATTCACTCGCACGCTCGTCCAGGAGGTGGCCTTTGACGCTATTTTTCTCGTTATTAAATATCGCTGGGATTAATGGCTATATAATCCACAATTTAAACACTAAATCATACCTAAATCGGCGAACATATTTGAAGAATTTGGCAAAAGAATTACTCTACGATCAAGCTAGGCGCCGAGCGACGACGCAGCAGCTGGCACCTGGCCTACGGGAACGCCTTGATTTCCTATTTCCGCGACGTCCGAACGATCCCGAAATGTCTACAAGAAGCCAGCGAGTGGAAGGAAGATGTTACTTGGACACTTGGAAAGAAAATCGAGCGTCAACGGTTACATGCTCGAAATGCGAAAATTTCATATGTACAAAGCATCGGGTGCTTCATTGTACAAGATGTGCTCCGAGAACATAAACGAAAAACAATTTGTATCGACGCGACCAAAAAAATTAAATGAATTTTAACCATCAATTAAAAATACTTCTTATTGATGTAAGGGCAAGGTATTGAGATAAGAAGAGTTGAGGTGTACAGACTAGGCAATAGTGATCCTTGACTATGGAGAGCACTACAGAATATTCGCATCACCGGAGATTTCCTTAGTGTAAGTATAGGTACTAATACCGCGTTGCATTCTATTCCCCCTCTCTAACCTTTGGTTTATTCACCGAGTAACGCAATGCAAAGCTGTGTGTAGATAGCTTTGTATTGCGTTACTCAGCGAATAAACCAAAGGTTAGAGAGGGGGAATAGAATACAACGCGATATCAGTTACCTACACTTACACGGAGGAAATCTCCGGTGATGCGACTACTTCGCAACTATCGCATATGTGTACCCGGAGGAAACCTCCGGTGGTGCGACTACCCGGAGGAAATCTCCAGTGATGCGACTAGATGTCCTTTGCGACTAACTGAGGGTTAAGTACATCAAATTCGTGTCACGAAGTAATAAACAATTATCATCTGGAGAAAGTAGAAACCTACTTTTTCACCTCCAAATCTCAAACTTCACAAAATCATGAAATTAATTCGCAGTAAGTATCATTCGATCAAAAGCAGCTTCCTGGTTCCAACCATATCCGGATTTAAAATTCTATCATCTAAAATTTTAGATAGGTATGGCGTATGGATGACATTACTTTTCAAATTTACGCTAAAATTGTCAAAATTCAAAACAGTCAGTCATTCATTTTTTACTCACACCGAGCAAGTAAATTTCCTCGCCAAAGCGACGTTCAAAAGAACCATCATAATATCAAATTCACCACCCCCCCCCCCCCCCGGTCAAAAAATTTCAACAACATTTATATTATAATATTTCATCACACCAAAAAATGAAAAAAAAAACAAAAAACGAAGGAACTGTATCATCGAAACCAGAACAAAGAGGGCTGGGTTAAATATTCAAACACCAATTCACCTTCAACCTCGCGAAATATTTCCATTCTAATAAAAGCTCGCAGAAAAAAAGGAGAAAAAAAACAACCATAATAACAATTTTCAACTCGAACCGAATCGATTAAAATCGTTTAAAACGATCGCGACGCGAAGACTTCGTCACAAAGAATTCGTACAATGAAAAACTCTCTAAAAATGAAAACAAAATTATTGCGAAATAAAATGAACGAAAAGAAAAAGGTACAAAAAAAGAATAGGGAACCAAACGAACCACTCGAGCGAAGGGTGGTAGAAAAAAATAAAAATGTACACAGCAACCTAAAAAACACTCCAATTCGTATCGAGCTTCGACGTAATTAAAATCGAAGAATAGCGAGCCGGAGACTTATAAAGATGAAAAACGGTTAAATTTTCTTTTCGATAAATTTCATTTTTTTGCTTACATTATAAAATTTAATTTTCAAAAAAAGCTGAATAGCTTTTCAATATTTTCGCTTATAGTTATTCCTTCTTTGCTTTTTTTCCTTCGCTGGCTTTCATTTCCTTATTTTTTTTTCACTCACTTGAATTTTTTTCGTATTGTACGTGTATACAGGGTGTCCCGGGAATGAATAACCAGGCTTGAGATTTGTACACAACCGAATACCACTAACAAAAAATGAATAATTCAAAGATCAAGTTAAATTTTACCAAAAAAATACGCGAAAGTTCTCGCTGCAAAAAAATTAACAATCACTTCTCAACTCGCACACGAGGAACCCGTAAAAGAAACAAAGTCGAACGCAATTTAGACATCAAAAAATCACCACATAATACGACGACAATAAATCAACTGAGGAATAGAACTACACTAAACGTTCAACATATTTAGAACGGGCGAAGAATAAACTTGTTCTTCGTGCTCATACGACGTAGAAACAACCAAGTACTTCAAGGAGGGTCTATGTTATCGCATTTTCCAATGACGATAAGAGAAGACGACTGCATTTCGATAACCTTGAACGTGCATTTGACAATAGGATGTAGCAAAACCTCACATTTCCAAGCTACAATAAAATTCACGTTAGAACACACTCGATAGAAAGGTTTTAAATTATTTCAATGCGTAGTTACATTTTACAGGCCCAATATTGCCAACTTACAATAGGAAATGAAGTAAGAAGAGAGATTTTTAAATTCGATTTCGACTAGTTAGGAAAACCTAATATTTCGAAGCCATAATAAAATGCACGTTAGAACACAACACACCCACTAAAGAATAATTATTTCGTTTTACAGGCCAGATTTCCAACTTACAACACGAAATGAAGTGAGAAAAATATTTTTAAATTCAGTTTCAACAAGTAGGCCAGATGGCTATGGCTTGCGAAAAAAACTTCAAAATAAATAATTATAAGGAACCTTCGAAAGACTTTGGAGAAATTTTCAAACAATTTTCAAAATATTTTAGAAAGAGACCGAAAATTTGAAAACCTAATTTATACACTTAAACTCGTCTCGTATTTGCCAGAGAATTTACAAAGTAAGAAATTCAACGAATTTGGTATATTTTGAAGCATTTTAACGAATTATGAAAAGAATTTTGTAGAATTAAATAACAACAGAGGTATTTTTTGTCAAAAAATACAACTAAAAATTCGAAGCTATAATCAACCAACAACTAAGTACCTGTAAAATTTAAAAAAATTGTTCGAATGAATTTTTAAAAAGATGGGAGTTTTTGATTTTCAATTTTTTTTCATAGTTTGTAAAATGTAAAAAGAAAATCAATAAAAAAAATATTTAAATGGGATTTTGAAGGAAAAAGAAAAAAAAACGTGGTGAAGATCAGTGGCGTATCTAGAATGAAATCATGGGTTGAAATTTTGTTTTCGAGAGTGCTTATTATGAAATGAAATTTTTAATTTTCACTATAATAACAAAAAATGTACTTTTTAAAATTTTTAAATTTTAATTTTTGGAAATCAAAAAATCTCTAAATAGTCAAAAAAATAAACTGTTTCTATTCGTAAGAATTCAAAAAAATCTCCCCAAAAATTGAAAAAAATAAATTCAATAAGTATGTTGAAGAATTTGACTGAAACCATTTTTTTTTTTTTTTGAAAATTTATCATACCTACTTAATTATAAATTAATAAGTAAAATTTTGGAATTGTAAAATCAAAAAAATCTAGTTTTGAAAACTAGAAAAAAATCTCCTTTAAGAAAAAATCGAAAAAATTCATCTTGAATTTTTTTCAAAAAGTAGGTAACAAAATATCATTTGTGAAAATTCACGAGAAAATGATCTCTAAAAATTGAAGAAAATTCATTGGTAAAATAATAAAATACCTACTTAGATATTAAAAAAATTGTCCAATTTTTATTTTTGAAAATTTATAAAAAATCATTTCAAAAATTGAAAATTTTCGAAAGTGTTTTGTTATCAAAAATCAAGAAAAGTTATCATTAAAAATGAACAGTTTTTCTTTGTAAAAATCCAAGGAAAATCTTCCTAGAAATTGAAAAAAAAATTCAATACGTTGAAGAATTTGATTAAACTAATTTTTTTGAAAATTCATCATAATTGAAAATTAATAAGTAAAATTTCGGAATTTTAAAATTTGAAAAAATCTAGTTTTGAAAACTAGAAAAAAATCGCCTCTAAAAAAAATTGGGAAATTTTTTTTTTTTTTTTTTTTTTTTTTTCAATAACAGAAGTATTATTTTTGAAAATTCAAGAGAAAATAGACTCTAGAAATTGAAAAAAAAATCATAGGTATTTGAAAAAATTAAAAAAAAATTATCCAATTTTTATTTTTGAAAATTTATGAAAAATCATTCCAGAAATTGAAAAATTTAGGAAGAATTAGGGATGCATTTCGAAAACTTTACACAATTTTAGGATTTTTGAAAAATATGTAAAATGAGCATCTTTGTTATGCAAGGTTTTTGAGGTATTTTAAAGCTTTTTTTTATGCATAATGGGAGGGGTTTGGACCCCAGAGCCCTCCCCTTAAATACGCCACTGGTAAAGATAGGACTTGAAATACCTACACAGAATATGAAAAGCTCTCTCACTTCAATGAATAGTGTCGTTATAAATAGAAAAAAACGATTTTATGATTGAAGGTAAATTTATTTGGTTCGGATGAGTTTCATTTTATAATGCTTAAATTGTTTTCATCAATTAATTGTGGAGAACTCCATATCGGCGATATCGTGTGGTTGTTTTTGGTTCGGATGCGTTTCATTTTTTCATTGTTTTAAATTTTTTATTTAAAAAGCTCTTTCATCCAAGATCCAAAATCTTTTCCAAAATTTTACATATTTCTGTGTCTGTAGTCTGTACCCAAGGCCACAATTAAAAAATTTACAAACAAAAGTTGTAGATTTAGATTTTGGAATAACTTTGATTATGACAAAAATATCGATTGGACCCCTCCTTTTCCTCTAATTTTGCATAAAAACGTTGGAAAATCTCCGGATAATTTTCAAACGTATCATGCAAAATTGGAGGTAAAGGAAAGGTTTGATCGAAATTTTTGACATAACCAAAATTACCTATTTCAAGGATTTAAATTTACAATTTTTGTTTGAAAAAGTTTTCAATTGGGATCTTTTTTTTATTAATACTCTTGAGACCCAGCTGTAACTCACTTGGGTGACCTCACCAAGGGGAGGTCTCAAACCCGAGGAATTCTCCGCAGGGGATGTCATCATAGCATCAATTAATTTTGACACACCGATACCAACGGTTTATACGGTGTGTTGAATTTTTGTGTTCCAGAAATGAGACGTTTTAAGAGCCTAACAATTTTGTATAATAGCCAAAGTAGTATTTTTGAGAAAAACTGATTATTTACATGTTTATTATATTTACATACCTTAGGTAGGTAAAGAGAGATGGAAAATTTTCAGAAAAAGGATAAAACCTTGAAGGGGGGGGGGGGCTCAATACGTCCTAAATTACGAATCAATCAGAAAATCGATTTTAACCTTTCATTAAACTATTCAGCCATATAAATAATTCAATTCTCTAATACAGCATTCTTTCTAGTTGCAGACTCAACTCCTATTGCATTGCCGAAGAATAGCTCAGCTATAGCTGCGATTGATCTATGCTATAAACTATAAAGCTCATTACGTTTTCAATTGCGAATATTCCTGTAACCTACTTCATTTTTATAACTTTTTAGATTACTATGTGTACCAATAAGTCAAGACCAAGCGCCCAGTATCCAACTTTCATTTATGACTGTGCTAAAAAATATGAAAATAACCTTATTAATTTTCGTACAATAGATAGTTGAAAGCAATTTTATGACTTAAATCTCAATCTTGAATTTTTGAGGGGAAAAATGAGCATTTAGCTGGTGAGTCATTTTTTGAAGGTCCATTTCCCTTCTTCGAAGGTTCACTATCTTTGTTATTAGGGTCGCAAATAAATGTTTTTTTTTCTCTTTTTTTCAACTAGGTACCCGTACCTTTAATACTGAACAACCAAAATTTAAAAATTACTCTCGAAAAAAATTTACAATTTGATTTCGAGCAATTTTGGAACTTAAAAAATTCACACTTGAAAAAAATTTACAAACAATTCTGTTTCAGTAAAATTTGAAGAAATAAATCAAGCGGTGAGTATTGAAAAAAAAATCAGTTTAGAACATGATTTGATTTTTAGAAAGTTGAACTAAAAAGAAAGTTGAAAAAAAATTGATTTTAAATGTATAATTCGTAAAAAATTGTGTTCGATTAAAATGTTGGGAAAACTGCTATTCAAAAAAATTGTCCACTTTGGAAGAAATAAAAATCTAAAATAATTTCAAAGGGTTGAAAAAAATGACACTTCTGAGAAATGATACTGAAATTTCAGATTTCTAAAAATCAAAGGAATCCTCCTACAAAATGATCTTTCAATTATAACTTCCTACCAAAAAAAAGTCCACAAAACTAGGCGCAAATCGACAACTTTTCAAAGAAAATAACGAAAAAAAAACACCATAAACTCGTCGTATACATTTTGTACGTCACTTCAATCCTTATAAAAAAAAGGCGTAGAAAGCGAAAAAATAAAAGAGCGAGAGAAAAAACACGGAAAAAATCTCTTTTATCCTGCAAGTTATGAATTTATGATACCTTAGTTACAAGCCAACAGATATCTTTCTGGTCCACCGAGAAAAAGAAAGTTAAATTTTTACTCAAAACTTTTCGGCAAACTTTTAATCCGAAATTCTGAATTCGAAATTGGATTAACATTTTTATGAAATCATAAAATCGAGAAATTTTCCTCCTTTCTTCACTCGACTTTCTTATTCTTCTTCTCTAACTCGTGTATTTATCTCGAGCGTATTTTTTTTTTCGCTCTTTAGAAAAAAAATTACCAAGTCTTTTCGTAGCCGAATTTTTTTCAACTCTTCATTTGTTAAATACCTACTTGCCAAGCGCAAACCAGTCGTTTTTTTTCTTCATCAAACCTATATTTAGGTACTTTTGCAAGCCTTTTCTCCGTTTAATTTATACGTCTGTCAACGTTTCTCGTATTATTTCCCGAATGAGTGATAATTTTCGTGGCAGTAGAAAAAATACTACAGGTAAAGGTACAATACCCAAACGAATTCTCGTACTTTCTTCGTATTTCGATGACAAATTTAAATTATACTTCCACCCTTGTGCCATCCATGTTATTAGCTTCTCAGCTCGGCTATTAAATTCGCAGAGAAGTAAACCTCGCTCGTCTCGGGCGACGTAATAATGCGAGATAAGGGTCTGGTACAGGATAAAGGAGAACGAACGGTGATCCGAATCCGATAATACGTATTCGATGGTATTTTTTTTAGCTCCTTATCCTTTCGCGTTGCTGTGATGCCACCGAACGACGAGGTAAATGTTCGCGAATAATGCGATAAATATGGTTGCGAACAATAACCGTAAAATCGTATTATGGTTTAGTACTGCGTATACATACGACTACCTATGCAGGATACGATACGATTACGAAGGAGTCAGGCATACGTATTGTGTGTTGTATCGAGTATACAGCATTGAGTCTCGCGCCATCGCCACCGCAGTTGAAAAGCTACCGACTTTATTCCATCTTTCGGACCATAAAACACATTAGAAATCATTTTACTCGGTCGCACGAGCTTTACGTTAATATTATATCGTATATGAATCATGTACGTTGAGGTACGCGTATCGAAAGTAAATACTTATCGTAAAAATGTACCGTTTACGAGGGGTAAAAAGTGAAAAGCAGATGAAAAGACACGAGGAATACAATCAGATAGTTACTCTAAAGATCGGATCAATATACCTTGGTCTTTAACTCTTAATTTTAGATCATTTTCAAGCAATCGAAGATCCTGTGAAGGCCATCAATTCTAGCACAAGTTGAACGTGTACATATTACAATGAATCTTTTTGCACTTCTGGATTTTTTTCTTGGCCTACCCCCCCCCCCCCTTCCACTCCCAAAGCTGTCAAAAAATTCAATTTTTTGCCTACTTTAATGAAAAATCTCAAATTTACTACAATTTTAGAGATTGCATTGAAATTACCAGTATTCTCCCTTCAAGAGATCAGCGAGGGTAAAACTGTGCACGCGAAAGTTGAATGAGAAAAATACTTTTAAAATTCCTAGCTCAACAAAAATTTGAAGAGAAGCGAGTGCAGCTAGTCTCAGTCTGATAGAAGAAAGTAAAGAAAACTAAAATGGTGTCATTTTGGCATTTTAAAAGGATTTTTTTTTCAAGAATTGGAGGCTAATAAAAGACTTTTGAGGGATCCCAATAAAAAAAAAACAGAAAATTATAGAATTATTCTCCGAAAGAATTGACAATTTTTTCTATTGGAAAATTCAACGATTCTTGCTATCTTCAAAAAAATGAGAGAAACCCTTTCTCCGTCAACTTTTAAAAAATTCAGATATTTTTTCCTGCAAAAATTTTCAATATTCCAAAAAATTGGAAAAAAAATTCTTCAAAAATGGATAAAAAAATTGAAAGATCATTTTACTTGAGTATTTTTTCCCCACAGAGATCGCTTAAGGATGTAAATCATTGATAAAGCTCGCATTGATAGGCGTTATCATTGTTGCTTGATCAAGGCATAGTGTTCTGTTGAATCAATTAATTAATTAATTAATTAAATGACTGACTCTAAATAATATTCAATATGTTTCAGCTATTGTGTCTTTGGTAGATGTTAATGATGTTCTGCAAATTATTGAGAAACCAGTTAGATAACCTCAAGATCAACTACCCACTAAAAAATACGTTCTCTGGCATTGGTTACAAGTGTTTGACGAAAAATTGTTGAATAATGGTCCGATTCCAAATCCAACTAGTTGCTGTAGCCATTGTTGAAAATTTACAAATTGACAGCAATTATGAGACAAGGACACTTAGAAGTAGCTAGTCGTTAGGCTAAGTGTCGAATCTCGATGATGAATGCATGTTTCAAAGTATACACTTTCGAGCTTATGTGTTTTATGTGTGTTAGATAGTTTTGAAAAACATGCGTTCATAATGATTGAGCGACTTTGAATAATTTTGATAACTACAAAAATTTTGATTGGACCACTCCCTCTCCTCCAATTATAAATAATTTCTATCAAAATCAGCGAATTATTTTCATGTAAAATGCAAAATTAAAGGGAAAGGAGAGATTCCATCAAAATTTTTGTAATAACCAAAATAATTACAAAGTTCTCAATCTATAACTTTTACTTTTAAAAAATGCCCAATTAGAGCCTTAAGAACGTTGACGAAAAAATAGCTATTTCATCACTGCTGCTGCTATGAGAAATCATCGTGTGTACCTACTCCTTCACGTATTTTTAAAAGTTACCTGCGCTGCAAAAAAAAAAGCAGGAAGAAAAGTATATAACATCGATGAAAATGTCACTGAAGCGTGATTTTATAGGAATTATTATATGGTTGTTTTGTCGATATTTTCCTTTTCATTGTTATGATACACGAAGTGACTGTCGATGCTCGTGTTTAGGTCGTCTGTTTTTTTTTCGTTTCATTTTTATTTATTTCGGTACCTGGCTGAGATTGTGCGAGAATGACCTTTTTTTTTCTTTGGTATTCTGTGCGAAAATAAAAATCCGTAAATGGGGTTTTCCGGACAGTTGTTTCGAATCGAAGATGAGTTTTTTTCAATTTTACTCATCATTGAAGTGAGAACAACTTCGTGACTTTATATTTTATTCTCCTGAGTACTTATATCATTAATCGCAAAAATATCTATGTAGTAATTAAAATTCCATTCTTGTGTCATCGTTGCTTGATAAGGGACTATGAACTCGAAGTAATTTGTATTCTCAAGTACGACTCAATATGTGTCTTGTTATTTTCAACCTTGAAAGTTGGTCATTGAATTTGTTTGATGTATAATGTATAATCATATTTTTCAGGAAAAAAAAAATTCTCAGAAGAGAAAAATATATTTTTTTCAATTACCTATCAATTTTTCGGTATTATAAAATTTTAGAATAATGTACGTCATTCTTCACAAAATTTGTTCAAAAAAAATTTGCAAAAAATAATTTTTTTTTTAAAGACGATGAAATTAATTTCAATTATCTGATTACCAATTTTAAAAAAAATTGAAATTGAATAATTTAAATGATTAATTTGATTGATGTTTTCAATCAATTTTTTTTCTAAATGCATAATACCTATTCTTTTTTAATTTCAATTTTTTTAAACATTTATTTTTGTGAAAATAGTTTTTTATCAATGGATGAATTTCATTCATTTCTTTTTTCAAGTTAAAGATGAAGGGTTCACTAAAAAATTCTCTTATCAACTTCCATCAGTTCACACTTCGTCAAAATAATCATCTGTAAGTTACACCACCTTCGTAGATACGTAGCTAGTCCCTCAAGAAGTTTCATACGAAACATCAATTAATTACACCTCGTCTCCCGCATAAACCAAGACGTAGGAGAAAACAAAAAGAAAACAGCACATTACGAGACAATTCGGCCTCTATAAAAACCCGGATAAATATTCATTACGCGAAGGAATTCTCTATTTTACACCTTCTCTCGTCATTTTCCTTATTTTTTTCTCTCCTAACAACACCATTACAACATTCAAACTATCTTGGCTACTTTTCTGATTGACGTAAGTTGGCCAAATTGGTCGCAATTCCGTGCCTTAGTTTATTATTCGAACCGACACTGACGTCGACGAGACACAAAAGGGAGTTCCAATTCGAATGAAAAAATTACGTAATTAAATTCGCCTTCTTTTTCCTCTTTTATTATCGAAATCGTCGTTGCTGTTTTTCCCCAGCTATTTTCTCATTCTGCGTTACAAAAAAGACGCAAATTCAACGCTCAGATTAAGACTTTGGCTGCACAAGCCGAGAAGATACACCGAACGTGCTACTTCAACACCCGGCTTTACATTAACTTAATAAAGATCATAGGTAAAATAAGCCCTTCCTCTCAGCTCTTCCTCCACCCATCTTACCGCAAAATTAACCCCTCTCGCGCGTTGTCCATAACTTTTACACCAGCATGCTAAATCATACCCGAGCAAAAAGGTCTCACAGATTAGCATTCGAATCACGTTTTTGAAGAGAAAAAAAAAATGGGAAAAAGAGAAGCGGAGAGAAGAAAAATTTATACTTCGTATTCTGATATGAAAAAATTAAAAATTTACGATCGTTTTGATATTCTTGTATAGTTTTTTCTTATGTCCCTCGCCTTTCCTGCTAGTGCCCATATGTCTTCCATGAATATGTACTACCATCGAAAAATAAACTAGAATCGATGAAGACAACACGCACTAATAGACCTAAACTGAGTAAATAAGCAAATTGAAGAAGGATTTCCTGTATTTTTTCATTTCAGAGTAGATAAAGATGAATATATTTTTTAAATATTTCAATAAAATTGTAAAATTTTCTTGCCCTCCCCTTCCCCCTCCTTAGGAAAATCAGTGTGAGATAATTTTTGAGAAATGAAAAAAATTAATAAATAAAATTCTATTTTTAAAAATGAGTTTTTTTTTAATAAATAATTTGAAAAAAATCAAAAACTTGATTTTTCATTTATCAAATAATAATCGAATTTAATTTTTTTTACAATTTTGTTAGCTTCATAGTGCATAATAAATTATTGCCACCATGCGGCAAAAAACTTTTATAAGTCTGATTCGTTTACTTCTTCCATTAATTTTAAAAGATGGGTAATCTTCCTTACACCTAAGTAAGTGTACTAGATTTTTTTTTTTTTTTTTTTATTAGTTTTTTTCGTCAAGTTTAATATTATGGATTTTTATTCCTTTATTAATTAATATATTTAATTTAATTTTTTTTTTAATTTATGTTATTATTAATTAATAAGGTTTTAAATTTTATTATTTTAATTTGAACATTAAATTCAATTTACTATTAAGCGAATTTATTCATTTTTTAAATAGTATTTTCATTTACTTTACGAAAAAAAAGTGGCTTTTTCATCGTATATGTAATGAAAAAGATGTGAAAAAAAACGTAGAAGACGCCTTGGCAGAAGAAAAGCTCATCGTTGCAGGTGTAGGTATATTTTTTTTTTCCTCATGCGAACCATATATTCTTCTTTTCGATTTCTATATACCTTGGTAAGTGAAAATTTGTTTTTATCTCGCAAATTGAAAAGGTTTTTCGTTTTTTTCTTCCTTTTTGTGCCTCTCGCGAAGCGTTTATAGCGCCGCATATTGAATAGGATTGCGAATGTTATTTACGTATTAAAAACACTTGATGGATTTACTTGTTTGAAGGAAGTAGGAAAATATTGCTAGGTTTTGATGGTCTGGGAATTGCGAGAATATAAACTTGAAGAATGAAGTAATAGCGGATGGTTGTTTTAGTATTTTATCCCATTTGTGAAGTGGTATTAACGGTAGAAATTTCATTGTATTGGGCTTAGAAGCTCTCGCACAATGACGTAATCACAGCTTTTGTGAAATTAAAATTGTAAAGTTATCGTTGCAGCGATGTGGTCTTGAGGAAACAGATTCCTCTTGTTGCAAAAATGAGCGGAAAAATTCATCAAAAAGCAATATCATTGATTCATTGTTTTAATTATGGTTCCGTTCACTGTGGTGTAGCATATTTCGATGAACGAAGAAATTAAATAAAAGAATGAGCGAAATTTTATTTTCATGATTTTTTTTTCGTATACCTTACCTAAAGGAAAAAAAATTGAACCAATTTAAAATTTGTACAATTTCCTAAACATTTTATCGTTTTTCTATTCGACGACAAAGTTCTCTAAATAGTCAGTCTCATCACTCAAATTTCATCATTTTGCCACATCTAATTTCAAATCTGAGCAGTGTCATGTCGCCTTATGTCACCGCCAGCCAGCTCCATGCCACAACCAAGTCGAACGGTTCCGAAAGAAATTAATTATCTGGTGGAAACCGCCTTCTTTAATAGTTTCGAGTTGATCGACGAAAACTTCCATCGTTTCGTCGTCGTCTCTCAAACAAACACCGAGCGAGAAATTCTCTTCTCGTAATACTCTGTCTTGGCTCGTCTTGGTGAAAAAACACCCAACGCCTCAGTTTCGTTTCCGCCAACAATACGCCAATCGAAGTATGAACTTTCTTCAGTCAAACTTTACAGGGCTGGTTGAACGCGAAATAAAATTCCTTTTCTGTCAATTCATCTACCTTGCCCCATTTTATCTGGTTGCAATGTCATGTCGTCATACGAAGTTATTTCCCGTAAAATAACTTTCCTAAGTTATCATATCGTGTTTTCAATACATTGATGCATAGATGACTTCACATGTGTATCTATCTATTAACTACAAAGTGTACTCAGTGATCACCTCTTCACATATTTGTTCTCCCTGGGTGCCTCACTTGGTCTCTGTAATGATGAACGTGTTCCAATTTAGTCAAGAATGTGAGTAAAAGTCTACAAATTTGTGAGGCAAATTATCAATCAGACGTTTGTCTGAAAAAGACTATAATATTATGTTTGTTATTTGTTAACACAGAAAATACAGTTGAAATTAATTTTTCAAAAAAAAAAAAACGTACCATCGTTTAGCTGTTCTGGCGTTTTTGTAATTTACACTTATCGAAGGAGTGGATTTTAATTTTGGCTGAAATTCTGCACGCTTCGAAGACAACTGCTTTATTTTCAACACCTTCGTTAAGAAATCGTTCGATTATAATTCAAGCTCCCCCCCCCCTGTCACGAATGACGCGTATTATTTAAGAAATATTCGGTTATTTATATTTATTTATTTACTTTTGTAATTGACGCGAAATTCAGAGTTTTGTAATCAGTTGTAAATAAAACTCAAACAAGAAAAGATCAAAGCTAATCTTTTTCTTATGGTAGCAGAGTCTAAAAATGTCCGCGAAAGAGGAAAACTTAAAAGCTCTGAATTCTAGAAGAAGTCGGTTAAGAGCTGCCCTTACAAGAGGTCTGAATTATGTTGCCGAAAAAATGTCCGACGATCCCAATGAATTGAAGACTAAGCTGAATATGACTGAAGACACTTACAAGAGCTGCCTTACGCTGTTGGATGAATACGACGAATTTCTGGTTCCCGATCTAGAAACCTTCATTGAAAAATTCGAAGACGATTATCTTCTCATCAAAACAACACTCGAAGGTAAAATAAACGAATTGCTATTGAAAAGTAAAACTTCTGTTCCAGAAAGTCATTCTCGAAAGTGCTCTGGCGAAACGTGTTGCTCGCATGACCAAGGTGATATGGATGTAAAAATTCCGAAATTAGATATAAAGCCATTTAGCGGTGATATTACTGAATTCCACGATTTTTGGGCATCTTTTGAAGTCATCGACAGCTCAAAGTTAAGTAAAGAGAACAAATTAAAACATTTAAAATTATTATTGAAAAATGGTAAAGCAGAAAACATCGTGAAAGGCATGGCTGCCACTAAAGAAAACTACGACTTAGCCTGTAAAGAATTAAAAAGAAAGTTTGGCGATGAGAAAAAATTAGTCAGTATTTTGTATAATGATTTAATTAATCTGCCTAGTTCGAATAATTGGACACCGAATCTTCGAAAAACGATCGACGCTGTCGAAATTAAGTTGAAGATGCTAGAAGCTGCCAAAGAACCAGTCGAAAATAATGGTATCCTATATTCTACGGTTATGAAAAAGTTTCCTTTCTCCGTCGTCATGGAAGCTGGTGTCAGCTCGAGTAACCGATCTTTAAAAGAACTTCGCGAAAAAATTGAAGACCTGATTTCTAAACGAGAAGACTACAATTTTGTAAATCCGAAAGCCAGCGGTTCAAGTAACTCGTATCACAAAAATAAATTTAACGATAGTGATAAATTTAAAAATACCACCGAAGCTTTAGCAATCGATTACAAAACGAAATCTAAAAAATGTTTTTACTGTGGCGCAGCTCATTACTCTGACGAATGCGACGTATTCAAGACACAGGATGAAAGAAAGAAGAAACTTGTTGGGCATTGTTTCTTATGCATGAGCCCAAACCATTCGATTCAAAACTGCCCTTCAGAGAAAACCTGCGTTCACTGTCGAAAAAGAAAAAACCATCACCGTAGTATTTGTAATAAATTATTTAAAAAAGAAAAAACTGATCCGATAAACGAGCATTCTACAACTGATTTGCTCCTTACACAAGAACAGGAAGGTAACTTATTAGCGGTAACTAATAAAGTCGGTAATGATCAAATTTCAGAAATAACGACGACGATTCTCGACTGCGGTAGCCGACGATCTTACGTAACCAACGAACTCGCCAAAAAACTCAAGCTAAAACCGCTAAGTTACGAAACGATTAATATTTCGACGATATGCTCAAAGGATCAGAAGCAAATACAAAGTAAAGTGGTGGAATTGGATGTTTTTGTAAACGATGGTAATCGAGTAAAAATAACAGCTAATACTATTCCGAAAATTATTAGTAAAATTCAGCCAAATCATGTAAAAGTCAAACCAGAATTCGATAATTTAAAACTGGTTGATTTAGATACAAGTATAGTTCCAGAGTTACTGATTGGGAATGACTTCATGTTCGACTTCTTAACCATGCAGAAAATCAAAATCGGCGAAAACTCATGCTTAATTGGTTCCAAATTTGGCTGGTTTACTGTTGGAAAAATCGAGAAAAATTTCAACACCCCCGTTTTATTCTCTGAAATCGAAAGCATCAAAAATTTATGGGAATTAGATGCAATCGGAATTAACGAACCCATCGAAAATACTGACGACGATATTACGTTAGCTGGCCGTGGAAAGAATACCCACCCGAATTAAAATCGAATTACGGATTGGCGCTAGGCTGTTTGAAATCGCAGTCCAAAAAAAATTTCCAAAGATAAAAACTTACTCATCAAGTACGACAAAGTCATAAAGTCTCAAGAAGAAAAGGAAATCATCGAAGAAGTTACCGAAAGTATGGATAAGGAAGCTAAACTTGTCCATTACCTACCTCACCACGAAGTAATTACTCCTGGAAAAAGTACATAAAAACTTCTCTTTATGTTTAGCAAAAAATTTCAAATTTTCAAACGGGGACAATTTTGAAGTTTTTATATTCATAGAGTCTCAAAAAAAAAGATTTTTCTCATGAAAGCTCAAAAGTTGAAAGTTTTAGGAATAAAAGGGATAATTATCGTGAATTTTGTTTTATAATATTTAATCAAAATGAAAAAAATAGGAATTCTTCTTTCAAAGAGTGCTTCAAAAGAATTGAATTTTTTCAAAAAGCTTGAACGTTGAGAAATTTTCCTTAGGTATATTATATTCCATCATCCATCATGAGAAAATCACTCCTTGCATTCTACCAAAAATATCAATAATTTAAAATAGAAAAATTCTAAGACATCACGTTCATAGATTACTCCAAAAAATTGTGTTTTTCAAGAAACTTGAAAGTTTAAAGCTTTTTCATATATGCTAGCTTTCATTGAAGGAAAATCGTAATGAAAATTCATTTTTGAGACCAAAAATATAAATTTTTCGAAACTGAAAAATTTTATGATTCCTCCCATTCATAGAGTAGGTATTCAAAGGAAATGGAGTACTCAAAATAAATTCGATTTTTTCCAGAAAGCTTCAATTAAGTTGAGAGCTTTTGTACATATTTATTTCAGTTTTCTTTTTGGCTAAATCATGATGAAGATTCATTTTTGTACCCAAAAACTTCAACTTTACAAAATTGAAATTTATTAGGATTTTTCATTCTGAGAGTATTCTAGAAAAATTGAATTTTTCCAATCAGTTTGAGAGTTAAGAGCTTTTCCTCATATTCTAGTTTTTTTTTTTTTTTTTTTTTTTTTTTGGAAAAATCATGACGAAAACTTTTTTTTATAAAATTAAATTGTCTTTTTTTCCCCCAAAAAGCTTAGAAGTTTAGAGCTTTTTCATCTGATGATCTGCTAAGTGTAGTCTGGCTTTGGGTAGAAATTGAAAAAAAAAAAAGATTTCAAAAAATTGAAAAAAAAAACTGCAAAAACACTCTCTTCAGGTCCAGGTATACCTCCACAAAATTGCAAAACCTAAAAGGTAAAAGAGTCTGCATACAGAGTTTCATTCTAATTCAAATTTGACAAAGTCCGTACCACGAGTGGAGTAGCCTGAGAAGGGCGGTACACACATACACGCGGCTAGAAAACATTGTCGTTTGTGTTTTTCGACTGCACCATTCGAGGCGACCCTACAGTGGCGAATAAATTACCCACAATTAATACGACATAAACCATTAAAAACAACCTGACAATGATTTATTTACAGTTGAATACGTCACCGACGCCAGTCGTAAACTCGGCCCCAAATTTGGCGAGTGGACGAGGAGGAGGAGGAGGAGGAGGAGGAGTTGGAGGAGAAGGTAAAACACGTCCTAAAAATATGTTCCCAGGGCACAAGTTTTGCGCGAGATGAAAACCACCAAAACTTAGTAATTAAATGTACTTTGCCGACGACGACGTCGGCTACAGGGGCAGGGTGCAAATGCACAAGCTAGGTACGAAACCGCACCGCACAAAACGGATGTACCGCAAAATTGTATTGTGTTTAATGTGTACACTGTACACACGTATCTAGGTATACAGAAACAGATACGTAGCTACACCTATACTATACATCTCGTGCCTGTAGCACACTCACTCTCTCATTGCTCTCTGAGTTCTTCTTCGTGCGGTAACCATATTTCTAGAAACAATGAAAATTTAATGATACGCTATTCAAATTTAATTACAACCGAATGCAAAAATTCAACTATATATTATCTCTGTCCTGTGAGACTTTCTCCTCGCCTACTCCACCACTGATGTACATATCTGTACACCATCCTTCTCCAGGAACCATTATCGTCTCATAATGAGAGTAAGTATACAAATGTACTATATGGGTGATGGGTGGTGTTTTGATGAACTCACTTAAATCTGACAATTTTTCTACCTACTTAACCTTTTTGAAAAAAATGAGCCTTACCATTGCTGGTAGGTAATTGAGATATCGAAATATCCCAATTTGTAGTATCTGTGAATTGTTTACTCAATGAGTGACAGAGATATTTGTTTGGTAGTCTTAAGTTTATCAGAATGAGTGATCATATCAAGAGTAGGGTTAATTAGCGTTCGTAATTGTAATCCAACTGAATGCCCCTCAGCTATTTGAGCCAATTATCAGGAATAAATCAGAAGGGTGTCCAGATCTGTACCCCCAAAATCAAAAGATTTTATTCCAAAATGATTTTTTTTTCAAAACATAAGAATTTGTTTGGGCATTTCTGTTGTCATTTTATAAAATAATTTTTTTTAAATGACTGATAAGCATGCCCGTCTAACAAAAAAATTAGTTCGTTAAAATATTGGAAAATTATTCTTATTTGAATGGGTTGATTTTTGGTCACTTTTTGAATCATTTTTGATCATTAAAGTCTCTAAAAAAATCAAAAAATAGTAGATTTCATGTCTGGATACATCTCTATAGTAAAAACTAATAAGAGTACAGTTTTTGGTTCTCCAACGATGCTATTTTATGTAACAAGTATTTATATTTTCCGCTTATGCACAGAACGAGTTTGTTGCTATTTCTTAAAACGCGGACTAGTAAAATCACGAATATTATTCGTCATGACTTTTTAGCAATGAATAATTTTACTCTCCAATAAAATGAGCAAGAAATTAATGAATGCATGGTTTTGATCATTGTATATATATACTAGGGGGCTTCGCCCCCTGGCCGCTTCGCGGCCCAACCCCCACGGCGGTTCGCTTCGCGAACCGCCCTTGGGGGCTTCGCCCCCAAACCCCCATTTTTCTCGCTTCGCTCGCTCCGCTCTCCTAGGTATGTTAAGCAGAGAGTATAGGACAAATTGATGAAAAACAAAATTTGTCCTATGGAATTTTGATGAAAAAAAATTTTGAATTCAAGCGCAAACGTTTTGAAAAGAAAAACCGTTACACGTAGCACGATTCAATGTGTAGTGCCGACGCGCCGACGCGCGCCTACGCGGATATGCGCACACAACATTACCACAACATTTCGTAACGCGGCGTTTTGAAAAAAATATCTTTCGTCATTGCGGGGTTCTTTACGTGCGGATTTTTTGGAAATTTTTATACAAACTTTCTGCTTTGAAAAGGCAACTGTGGATTTTTTCAAAATTAAAATCGGATTATTGGAACACGAGATAGCAAAATTTTGTTTTTATTAAATACCTCCCCCCCTATGGGGGCAAAATTGTTCAAAAATGGCCTAGGTAATAGGGTACAGTATGAAAAAAGTTGTTGTGGTCATAATTTAATTTTTTGAAAAATTCGGGGGGTTGGGGGTGAGAAAATACCGAAATTTTGGTTTTTGGGGCGTACCTCCCTCCCTATGGGAGTTAAAAAGCTGAAAGTTGGTATATGCAATGAGTATGCGATATGTTAAAAACTACTTTTTCAAAATTTCGATATCTCAATTTTGGCACCTCCTCCCCCAAATTTGGGGCCTCCCAATTCCAAAATTGCCCATTTTTATAATTTTCCTTTAATGTACTCATCGGAACCTTTCGATTAAAAAAAAAATTAGCCTTCTAGCTATAGTAGAAGTAGGTGTTTCAATTTAGTACCACGACTTTTCTGTTAGAGCTGTATAGTAATGATATATATATTTTTTTTTTTAATACGCAAAATTGTTTCTTAATAATTAGGTATTAGGTATACTTAAAATTTTTGTCATTTTTTCTGTTACAACGCCACCGTTGATACCCTCATCTTCGCTGGTTTTAGATTTTTTTTTTTAATTTCTTCACTGATTATTTTATTTCCAATTTTTCGCAAAATCGTTTCTCAATAATTAGGTATAGTTAAAATTTTTGTCATTTTTTTTGCTACAGCGCCACCGTTAATACCCTCATCTCCGCTGATTAAAAAAAATCCAAATTTAATTTTTTAAATTTAATGACCTTTGAAAAAGAAATTTTGATAATCAATATTCCATCAAACCCATGTTATATAACAGGGAGATGTTGTTTTTCTTCAAGTAAGTAATTGGATGTGTTTATGTATTCTCTTTTCAAAATGAAAACAAATGGTTGAAAAAATCACTCTAAAAACTTTTTTTGAAAGAAAAGTGAGGAAAAAGTTAGAAGTGTTCCATAAGGTAATCTTTCAAAGAAAAAATGATTTGAAGACAAAAATTGTCTTTTTCAAAATTTTCTTGTTAAGTATACAATTTTTTGAGAAAAAATTCACTAAAAAAAATTAGTGAAAAAATATATCAGAAAATTATTTTAGAAAAGTTCTCTTCAAGTTTATGAACGATTCTAAAAAAAAATTCAGCTGAAGAAATACGAGTTTTCCGACACAAATCTCTCAAAAAATATTTACGAGCTCCCTTTAAACCATTTATCAATGTGAAAAATTATCTCCGATGTACAGAATCGATGAAAATATTACTCGAAGAGTAAACACCACAGATAGGGGGCAAGCTTGATTCGTACTTTGACATTACATACACCACACCAACGTCAAAGGGCCTAAAAAAGGGGCATATTGACAAGTACATATCTAATCTGCTGAATAGTTCTCATACCGGTGACAGTACTGAGAACAGCTAAGCTAAAATTTTCAGGAGTACGGACAACAAGAATAAAATGCTAGCAGCTCAAAGAATTTTCACTCATGGGTCGTATTATTTTCCTTACATGCATGTATCAAATGAAGGTTACATAATAATGATAAAGTGTTATGTTGCATGTTTATCTTCAAATACTCGTAATTGGACGTGCTGTACTCGTTATTCTTTTTTTAAGAATAAAGACGTTATGATCAGCCCAATCGAGAGAGATCTAAGTTTAGAGAGGCAGACAGAAGAAATGAGAGAAAAATTTGCAAGAGATGAGATCAAAATTGCGATATGTTATGAGAATACAAATTCGAACTTCGAAGAAAGGAGAAAATGAGATTGTGCATAAATGAGAGATGAGAAAAAGAGCGGAAATAATATGTAATGTATAGTATGTTTTTCAATTAAAATGCGAGGCAAAAATTTTTTAAATGAAGGTTTCTTATCGATCTACATCATCAATCTTAGAGAAGCTTTTCTCCAATGTTGGCCTCAATTTTTGGAACATTTCTCAGAGAGCTCTGTTCAAAAAGATCAGTCTAATGGAACGAACGTGATTTTATAAAAATAAAATACTATTACAATACCCTAAATAATAAAAAAAGTAAATAAATGACTTGAAATCAAAATTAAGCACTATTTTGTAATTTAAACCCAACACAAATTTCAAATCAACATCTATAGTTTATTCAGGTCTCAAAGAATAAGCTTTAAGTCCGTTTTTATATTAATTGCTTTTCGATGTAAATTGGAAATTATCGTTCAACCCCTTCATTACATCATCTGTGTCCAATTCACATCAACTTATAAACTTCCACCGGTGGTACCGCTGTAAACTTTACCACGGTTGCACACAAAACCTCAAAAACTTTTCATCGCTATTAGAAAATTTAAAGGTACATTTGAGAATTTACGTTATGGAAATGTTGTCCAACAGATTGGAAATACTAAATGTTTAAATAGATCGGCGACCATTTTAGTCGCTCAATCGGGACATCCGTAAGGTTTTGGTATCAGTGAATATTGAAAAATTTCACGTCAATTCGTTCATTTTTCATAATTTTTTTTTTTTTTCATTAAGTTGTAGAACATGATTAAAATTTCAGTGATTACATAAAATGATCGAATAAAAAAACTAATCGCGAATTCGAGGTCTACAGATCAAACTACCCCTACTTAGACCATCTCAGCCATCATTTTGCCTAAAATTTAAGAATTTCTAATGAAATTTCAACTTTTTAATTTTGGGCAAAATATTCGCTGAAAGGGTCTAAATTAGATCAATTGACCCCTTTATCCCACCAGAACCTTTTATTGCTAACTAATGTTTTGAAAATTTAATATAATTTTGAAAACATATCAAAATTAATTTTCAAAAATTTATTGAAATTTCAAAATTAGCAAATTTTGAGGATGCACCAAATTCAAAAAAAAAATTGAATTTTTTTTCAAATTATAAAAGTTGATCCAATTCTGAAAATACATAATATTATTATGTTAAAATTTAAGAAGGTGGTCCAACTAAGCAGCATTTCTGCAGAACCGTCTGTAGCATGCTTGTGAGTTTTCCTCGATGGTGCTTCAATGGCACTATTTGTGGCACCACCAATGGCAAAATTGATTCAGCCAACACCATAGAAATGAGAAGGAAGTATTTTATGATTTCATCATCGACTCTTCAAAAAAAATACCACTGTGATGAGCTCGCGAATAGACAGGACTTCAAAATTTATGCGGATCAGATAGACGAGCCACTGAGACAGAAGCTGTCGAAGGAACCACCGTCGCATTAACCAAAGTGGGCCAATTATCGGCACGAGAATCGAAAATGAGCTAATGAACTCAAATTAGATGAATTCGGCCAGCGGCGTCGACACCGAGATATTGCATTCGCTTTAGTTTATCAACTGCTTCGCTAATTTCATCCGCTCTCTAAAGCGAAACACTCGAGTTTAAATTGAGTCGACGATGGAACAAAGGGAAATAATTATTTACATTTAATTGTATTTCATCGTTCGATTGCGCTGTAAAAGACACACTGTATCGTCTATTTTGACGCTCGTTTATAAACTCTATTCCCAATACACGGTTCCCTTTTACTATATACAGTGTTAATTTTTTTTCCAAAGGTGTCGTCGTCGTCGTCGTCGTCGTCGTCGTAGAAGCAAATAGACTATATCGTACGCATTTCACAGTATTGCGCTCCGTCTCGAGGGACGTAGTTATTCTGCAAATTATTGGAGTCGGGTTATGCAATTACACGTATTCATAGAGATGCGTTTGTACCAGAAGTGGAGCAAATTTTCTCCAGGTACCTAGACCGATTCGGATGTGGAAAGAATGAGGGGATAAGCAAAATGCGAACCGCAGCACGTAACTTTTCTACGGACTGTATAACGTACAGAACTCGAACTCTCGAACGAAGAGGTGGGCAGGGAGTAGCTAAGGTAAATGTTTTATTAAGAAATAGAGAGAAGATGGCAGTGTATTGGATAGTAGATCTTTTCTCTTAGACGTATATGGTATACAAGTCGGACGTGACCAGGGTGAACAGTTGGCTATTGATATTTTCTCATATAGTTGCATGTATTCTACACTCGTGGTATAATATACTATCAAGTTTTCAGGAAAGTTTCACCTATACTTAGATTCGCAGATACGATACCCGCGAAAGAAACAGATTAACGTGGATCTGTTTTTGTTCGGATTTTGTCACGGTATTTATGGAAAACATTCGACTATCTTAGGTCTGAAACAAAAAACTTGACCGGATTTGAAAAAAAGTAAGGAGCAAGTGGTACAAAACCTCTGGCTCTATGGGTACTTTATTAGTTCGATCGATTATTTTTTTTTCAACGGAATGCGTCCCGTCCTAAAGATGGGAAATTTTTATTGGTGAAAATCGGTGCTTTTTTCGGTTGATTAGAACTGGCATTAGCTGTCGCCCATGATTTTACCGAAGCCGGTGCTGCGGTTGGTTTTGGCTGACTGATAGCAGACGCTCAAGAACGTCCAGTCCCAGTAGATGGAGACGAACACTCTGTTTTTTTCGCTCTTGACGCTTCTGGCCGACAAAAAATCTACGCTCTTTTCAGTAGTGACACCGACACTCGCATAACCACTTCGGGTACTTCTAGCATCATCGTAGTCGACATCCTCATCATTGTCGTTCAAAGTCAACAAATTCAATTGCAAGTCCTCCAAACCATGTGTATCACAATCGTACGACTTCGGCAATGCGAATTCCGTTATGCCGAGATGCTGGCAGCAATGGTCGCGAATTATATGAGCCTATCGGATCACATACGATTGACTACAAAACGCCAAGTTGTCTTTATCTTACGTTAATTAAAATAGCAAGCCATTTCGGAACGAAAATGGTATAAATCTTTACGCAACTCGGCATCCGCTAAAACGTCATTCGGAAAAGGTAACATTCCCGAAGGATCATCGTGCAAAACCAGGGTGTCTACATTAATTTTTTTTGTTGAAAATTTATTGACTTTTTTCATGAACAATATTTCAACGTTTTCAGGGGGCCCCTTCCAGCATAAATGTAACTTGGAATGAACATGAGGGGCGCGAAAAAAAAAATTGTCTCATTTTTCCCCTATATTTTGTGGTAAATAGCTGTTAAAAAAATTATTGAGGGAGGAGGCGAATACCCTTTGAACCCTCTAAGTTATGCCAATGCCCTCCGAGACCCCTTTTTTTTGTAACCAAAAAAATCTATACAATTTTTTTTTAAAAGTTGAATGAATACTTGGAATTTTCAAGGGTGTAATTCGATTTCTTCCGTAAAAGGTGGATTCTTGAAATAATTGTTTTCATGTTGTAATGTGAGAATGTTTTTTTTCTTGGAAATGAAACAAAAAATTTTTACGCTAAAAATACTACTAAAAATTTTTCAACAACTTTTTCAACAGAAAATCCTTTTTTCTTTTTTTGTCCCGAAGTTTAAAAAATATTTAATTTATTTAGTTGGATACTTTACTATCAAAGAAAAAAAAATTGATCCCCAAAAAATTGAGATTTTTATATTTCAGAATAATTTTTAAAATTATTGTTCGAAAAAGATCTCAGTTTTTTTTTGGAAAATGAAACAAATTTTTTTCTCCGCAAATAAAAAATTTCCTAGAAATAAAACGAAAAATTTTCACGCAAAAAATACTAGGTACTAAAAATTTTTCAACAACTTTTTCAACAGAAAATCCTTTTTTCTTTTTTTGTCCCAAACTTTAAAAAATATTTTATTTATTTAGTTACTTTACTATCAAAGAAAAAAAAACGATCCCCAAAAAATTGAGATTTTTTTATTTCAGTAGAATTTTTAAAATTATAATTATTGTTCGAAAAAGATATGTTTTTTTTTTTGAAAATGAAACAAATTTTTTTCTTCACAAAAAAAAATCAAGAAGCTTTTCCACAGAAATTTTAAAAAATATCTTCACATAAGAAAATTATTTTATATCTTAACATTTTTTTAACCAAAAAAAAAAAAGGAAAAAGATTTTTGGATATTTTTTATTCCAAAAAATCCTGAAATTTCTTTCTTTGAAAAAATTTATACTCCATAATATTTGAGAATTCTATTTTTTTTTATTCCAAAACAATTTTTAGGTAAAAATTTTCGAACTAAAAAATTCGTTTTTAATTTCTTTTTATTCGAAAAAATGAGATTTTTTTTCAAAACAGAGAGACCCTCCTCCCAAAAAATAAGAATATTTCGTTTTCAAGAAAATTGAAAAAAAAAATCCATAAAATTGAGATTTTATGCTCTAGGAGTTCGAAAAATGTGTTTACTTCAAAACTATTCAATTCCGAAACAATAAAATTCAGATTCTTGATTTTTTTTAAATAAGAATTTTTTCGTGAAAGTTTGAAAAATATTTTCACTTCAATAAAATTGAGAATTTTTTTTAACGTCTTGTACAGCAACATCCATAAAATTGAGATTTTATGTTCTAGAGTTCGAAAAATGTGTTTACTTCAAAACTATTCAATTCCGGCTCAAATTTAAATTATTCAATCTCATAAAACAAATGAATTAAAAACTTCGAAGTTAAAGTTTGGTATCTTGAATTATACGGATTTTAATTTTATTCATTATACGACTTTAGTTTCATCTGTTCCATTCAATACTTGAAAATGAACCGAGGAAAATTTTCAGGCATCAAGACAGGTACTTTTCTTATTCCCATTCTCATTCCTGGGACGTCCCCACAAAGATTTTTTTCGAGTCTGAAAATGCAAGAGGGGGCAAAAGACGAATTTTTTCTTTGACTTGTGCCAGGTCTTCTTTTGAATGGTTGAGTGAAAAACTCTTCAGTGGCAATCACAAAGAAGCCGAAAAGTCACCATATGACAGTAGCCCAATTTGACAAATATTTGAACAAAATCGCGAAGGTGTTAGTAAAAAAAATGTACCAGTTGTATGCAAGCATTGCAGCATTAAAATGACGCACAGAAGGGCCGCAGCACAACAATAATTTTTTGAAATCCAAATAATTGAAGGAGGATTTTATCTTATTTTTGGTTCATTTTTGATTTAACGTTTGACATTCCTAAACTTAAATAAATGAAATGATATCTGGCACACCAAACATCTTATATCGCTATATCAACACAACACGTTTCTATATTTTCCAAAAATCAACATCAACAGCTGTTATATTGCAAGAAAACCACATTGTCAACAATTGTCAACGAACGTCTATTCAAGTGCCTTGAATCTGTATCTTTGAATTAAAATGGCTACATGTAAGATTTATATTTTTATCAATTGTCCCATGCGGGTGTTTATTTCAAACTTGATGCGTCTGCTTAATCAGGATTCTGATATAGGTACCTTCCTTCAGTAAGTTCATTATTTAGCTACCAAATGATAAATTTTTTTTTCTCTCATAAAAGCTGGCTTTTTATTCGATTTACATACGTAACTGAATAAACGTAAAATAATAAAAATATATACGAGGACTTGACTAAAAAATATCTAAATCGAAAACGAAAACTGCGTAGGTAAAATTATTGAGAAACAGCTGAAAAAATTTTTTACGTAAATCGAAGCTGAAATTTTTCACCATGCTCGTTTGAAATTCCACAACAGAAAATTTTTCAACATAATTATTGTTCAACAAGTTTTTCGACAAAAGACAATTCTTCAAGATAATTCAAACTTTTTTGATAAATTTTTGAAAATTTCTTCAATTTTTTGAATATTTTGATTGCTGTCTTGATGTTTTTTTTTCTTTCTTCAAATAGATCGGGAAATTTCTCAGAGACAAAAAAAGAGTTTCTTGAAAATTTTTTCGAAAATTGAATTTTTTTTTAAACAGTTCAAATAGGTTATTTATTAGGATCAAACGACGTCAACTGAAGATTAGTGATCAATTTCGACCAAAAAAAAAAAAAAAAAAAAAAAAAAAAAAAAAAAAGGTAATTTTTTGAGAGAACTCATTTCAAAATACTTTTCGAATGATGTTTTTCAGAAGTTTTTCATTCAAACAACTAAAAAAAAATTAAGGGTGGGTGACTACTCAAAATTCAAATGCCTTTTTTGATAGTAAGTACTTCTTCTCAGATTTTCAGAAAAAATTAAAATTTCGGTTTTTTTGAAAAATTTTCCAAAACAGAATTTTATGATTTTTTTTTTGAAGTACGAATTTTCTTTTAATGTATAATTTTTTTCATAAGTAAATTTTTATCTACCATTAAAAAAATTATTTCAATACCATTCTTGAATTGTAGCTTTTTTTCAAACTAAAAAAGCAATATTTTTGGTTTTTTTTCAATTTAGAAAAAAATTTTTCCAAAAAACAAATTTGACCAAAAGAAACTTTTTCGATTGTAAAATGATAAAAATATATTATACGAGGACGTAACTAATAAATATCTAAATCGAAACCGAGAACTGCGTAGGTAAAATTATTGAGAAACAGTTGAAAAAAAATGACGTAAATCGAATGTGAAATTTTTCAACATGTTCGTTTGAAATTTCACAACAGAAAATTTAAACATAATTATTATTCAACAAATTTATTGACGAAAGAGAATTTCTCAATACGTAATTCAAATTTTTTTGATAACTTTTTGTCAATTTCTTTAATTTTTCAAATATTTTGATTGCTGTCTCGATGTTTTCTTGTTCAAATAATTATTGATTGGGAAATTTTCCCAAGAGAGACAAAAACCAGTTTCTTGAAAAATTTTTCGAATTTTTCAAACAGTTCAAACAAGCTTTTTAGGATAAAATGACGTGAACTAAAGATTAGTGATCAATTTCGCCCAAAAAAAAGTAATTTTTTGAGAGAACTCATTTCAAAATACTTTTCGAATGATGTTTGTCAAAAGTTTTATATTCAAACAACCAAAAAATAAAGGATGGGTAACTTTTCAAAATTCGAATGTCTTTTTTGATAATACTTTTTCTTGGTTTTTCAGAAAAGATTATTATTTCGGTTTTTTTTTTAAATTTTCCAAAACAGAATTTTTTGATTTTTTTTTGTAGCACGAATTTTCTTATAATGTATAATTTTTTTGATAAATTTTCACCGTTGAAAAAAATTATTTCAATAGAATTTTTGAATTGATGATTTCTCTCAAAGTAAAAACGCAATATTTTTTTTTTTTTGATATATATATTACCTTATGAAAATGAAAAATTCAAAGATTCATTTCAACTTTTTTTTACATAAAAAATAAAATCAATCTTTTCAAACATGTTTTTTTTTTTCAAACTCAAATATATTTCTACAATTTTTCAAACTTTGAACAAAAATTAATTTTTTGAATTTTTTTCAAAGAATTTTATAAAAGAAATTTTCTTGGTGTTTTTTTGTGAAAATTTGTTTTGAGTAGATTATTTGTTGAATTAATTAACTTTTTGACAGTAGAGAATTTCTCTAGGATAATATTTCATCTTATAATAAAAAATGTTCACCTTTCAGTAGCTTTCTTGATTTTTTCAAATTGAACACTTACGTTAGGTAGGTTCCTAAGTTCGTTATAATTTAGCTACCGAATGATAATTTTTTTTTCTCATACAAGTTGGCTTTTTATTCAATTTACATACGTAATTGAATACACGTAAAATAACAAAAATATATACGAGGACGTAACTAATAAATATCTAAATCGAAAACGAGAACTGTGTAGGTAAAATTGCTGAGAAACAGTTGGAAAATACGTAAATCAAAAGTGAAATTTTTCATCATGCTCGTTTGAAATTCCACAACAGAAAATTTAAACAAAATATTCCAACTAGTACGCCCCCAAAAACACCTTCTACGAAGTATCATTTTATTATTAATTTTCTCTTTGCATTTTTTTTTTTTACAGGCACATGGAATGACGAATGAATTATCTTGAAAGAACAATTTCATATGTAGCTGAATTTTTTGAGTATTTATAGTATAAAATACCTGCCTATTTATTTTTACATTAGATGAAATTTTCCAAGCCACCTAAGTCGTTGTTGAAAAAATTAACGAATACACATTCAAGTACATACCTTTTCAACACGAACGAATTATCCGAGCTTGATCATCATTTTATTTCAATTTTCACCACACAAAAAAAAGGTTACGTACCGACTTGCCAGTTGCCCAACGACGCGACAAGCTGACGACTAAATTTCGTGGAAAAAGGCTCGTAGAGCTCTAGATAAAGAAACCAAAGCGAACAAAACCAGTTACCCGACGAAGCGACGACAACGAGTGATGGTTAAATTCTTGGAATGATGCGAAGGAACACAACAGCATTGTTGCAGACCCAAAATAAATCTCATTCTTATCAGTTTTCAACTTTCTAGTTTTTACTCGCTTCATTATGCTGCATGTGAAAAAAGCGATAAATAAATCGTTCGCTAGCACAATTCACAATGAAGTCGAAAATATTGAAAATATATTCGGAGACATCGCATCGCATAGGAATGTGAACGAACACAACGATACTGATAACAATATTATACTGCTTAAAAAATACATTAGATTTTGAGAAAATTTTCGACGGCTACAAAATTGCAAAAATTATACGTAGGTAATTTCAATAGTAAGTAAAACCACGATGATAATAATTTCGATGATAATAATTTCTGTAAGGAAAAACGAGTGAATCCTTTCAAATTATCTAACCTGTCGATTTACTCATACGTCGAAGAACTCCACAACGTCGTATTTCAAGCAGGTATTCGGCGGAGAATTCATTTCACTCGAGTTGTCGGATGTTTCGTTACATTAGAATAATATGTTTGGGGGGGGGGGGAGTAAAATATTGGGAAAAGTTTCATTGGTGTTTTGATGAAAAAATATTGTTTCGAGGTGAGATACTCGGTACATACTTTAATAAATGGGTAGTGATCGAAGGTGGATCCCAATGCAATTACTTTTCGTTAGTTTTTTTTACTCACGTCAGTTTAAAATCCGCCCTTGTGACCTGTGGGCATCATTCAATTTTTTTGCGACTCCTCTAAAAAATTTTCACAAATTACATTTTTCAATCAAGTTTCAGATGAAAATTTTTCATTTTGAATTTTCTCAGAAGAAAAATTAATACGATTTTTTTAGAAGGACGAATTGACTGAAGAATTTCTAATTTTTCTGTGAGAAGAAAAAATGTCAATAAGTTTTTTGGGGGAAAAAATCATTTTTTATGAGAAAACCTCCAATTTTTTAGAAAGAACCTCTACTTTTTTTGAATTTCTCAATTAAGTACTTATTGTCCAATTTTGTTATGAAAAAAATACCTATTTCTTTGAAGATAAATTTTATAGTTTTTCGAATAAAAAAAATCACTAATTTTTTCAAGTAAAATTTTTTTTCTCTCAAGTATAGAGAAAAACAAATCTCAATTTTTTGAGAAAAAATGATTTTTTTTGTTTCAATAAAATAAAAATGAAATCAACATCAACATTTTGCGGTAAAAAACTTCGAATTTTTTGAAGGAAAAAAAGTTTTAGTTTTACTTAGGTAGGTAGGTATCAAAAAAACAAAAAAATTGAAAAAATATTAAATTTCAAATTTTTTGGGGGGAAATCTGTCATTTTTAAAAAAATTTTAGAATGAAAAAAATACTTCAATTTTTTCAATGGAAAAATTTATCTTGAAAAATTCTCGTTTTTCAAACATTTCTAAATTTTTGGTGATAAGAAATCTCTAGCTTTCTTGAAGAAAAATAACAAACTTGCAATTTTTTATCAAAAAATTTTTAGAGGTCATCTTTTGGTTTTCCAGAAAAAGGAATCTCAATTTCTTAAAAATACTTTTCTTCAATTGTCAACATTTGAAGTAAAAAGAGAAAAATTTCGTCTTTTTCAGAAAAGTCTTTTTACTCTTTCAGTGAAAAAATCGTAATTTTGTTGTTTTTTTTTTCTATGAAAAAATTGTAGTTTCGTAATTTTTTTGGGAAAAATCGCAATTTTATTTAGTAAAAAAATTGTAGATAATTTTTTTTGGGGAAAAATTGTTATTTTTTTTAGTGAAAAAGTTGTAATTTCGTAATTTTATAGTGAAAAATTCGTAAAATATTTCAGTGTGTAATTTGTCATTTTTTTTTAGTGGAAAAATCGTATTTTTTAGTGAGAAAAAGTAATCTTGTAAGTAGAACAAAACACAAATTTTTTTTTAGAAAAAAAAATTGTAAATTTTGTTTTGGTGATCAAAATTGTATTGAAATTTTTTAGGTAAAATAGTAAAAAAATTGTACCTGCCTAATTAATTTCGTAATTTTTTTATTTTTAAAAATCGTATTTTTCAGTGAAAAAGACGTAATTTTTTTAGTGGAAAAAACTGTAATTTTTCCAACGTAATAATATTCTATAAGGTAGACTACCAATTCCGGATCAGAGTTGAGAAAAATCGTGTTTTGCTGCAAATTGGTGCGATGTACCAAAAACATCATTGCCTACGATGAAAGTTGCATCCTTTCCACACACTTTCGTCTTGGTCCCAAATTTTTCTAATCAATAGTCTCCAAGTGGCAACATTTTGAAAAAAAAAAAAAGTTTTTGATCCGCTTTTGGTACCAAAGTACCAAATGATCCACTTTCGTAATTTCAATATAGTAACAAATTGTGGTTATTTTTCAAATTTTAAATTCATACTGAAAATCGAAAAAGTACCAATTGTGGATCAACATCAATTGTGGATCGGCAGAATAGAACATTAGAAATGATGCAGGAGACAAAAACAATACCAATGAACTGAGAATCGCCTCAATCGGTTGAAAATTCACGGAGTTATTCCACTTAATCATCACCAAACAAAACTTGAAAATTCCCCCACCCTCACCAAAGGTACTTGAAAACTTCTAAACCGCCAAAATGTTATCTAGGGGACTATTTCAACATACAAACCACCTTGGTGCGTTTAAAAACCACCCCAGAAATTTTTAGAATTACGAACTTCAATTTTGGAGAAATGAGATTTTTGTTAAAATTCGTCATTTTTCAAAATAGTGGTAGAACACACTTCCAATAAAGTTAATCCTGCACTATTATATATCAAAATGTTCGGTATTTAATGGGGAATCCGATGGTAGTAAAGTTCGGGACCTTTGAATTTTTTAAATACGAAATTTTCACAATTTTATATTGAAAAACTAAAAACTTCACTTTTCACCAATCACATGTGTTTTAAAAATGTTGTTATGCTCAGAATCATGCGAGTCCCCGTTTACTGAATGCTTGAACATTACTCTCAACACTGAAACTTGTGGCGGGATTCTAACTTTGTTCCGTAGGCAACGAGGCCGAATTCGATGACTGATCCGCAATTGGTAGTCTACCTTAGTAAATAGAAGAATTTCAAATTTTTTTGGAACAAAAATCTTTGATTTTTATGCAAAAATGTATTGTTCTATTCTGATTTGAAAAAAAAATCCAAGAAAATTTTTTTTTTGAGTTTGGTCTCTATTATTTTTTTAAAAAATCAGAGTTTTTTGAAACGAGGAAACTTAGCTTTTCACTTTTTTTCGCAGAAAACTCCTACTAACCTTTTTGGTGAGTAAATTATTTTGCAAGTTTTCAAAGTAAAAACACTTCTCAGTTTTTGAAAAAAAAATTCTTCACTTTTTTACTAGAAGTAAAGCTTTCAAAAAATAGTGTGAAAAAATCTCATTTTTTTTTTTGGAGTAAAGATTTACTTAGCTGATTTTTATGCAGAAGACATATTTCCATTTCTTTTCTTTTTTTGAGAAAAAAAATCAATTTTTTCAATTTTTTAGAGTGAAAAAAATCTTTAAAATATTCGGACTACAGTAAAAACCAAAGTTTTACTCACTCGTTTTCAAATTTTTTTTACTCCAAAAACATGAAAAAAGTTTATTTACGCAGACTCAAAAAAACAAAAAAAACTGACTATTTCATAAAAATGGATTTTTTTCTTCGGAAAATTTTTTATATTATGTTTCTACTCCAAGAAATTGAAAAATTTTCTTGTTGCGAAAAAATCGAATAATTTTTTTTCAAAACAATCAGGCTAAAAAAGGGAATTTCTCCCAAAAAAATTTAAAGGTATTTTCCCGATAAAATTTTGAAAAATTCCGTTCTTTTAAATTTCATCTTTTAGATTGGAAAGTTTTCTTGGAAGAAGCGCGAATCCCCGATGATTAGGCATAACGAATATCATTCATGCGGGAAGAATAATTCAAGAAGGGAAAAGAGTGTATTCGAAGGTGAGTAAATTTGCGTTCTATCGGCTAGATCACGATTTTTTCTTTTCATTGCCATGTTTCTTACGATTCCTTTTTTCAATGTTATATGTAGATCCAAGAGAAAGATGAAGCAAAGACGATGACGACGGGGTCAGACGGATCAAAGGATGTGAGTATATTTGTAGCTTATCAAGAATTTTCGTTAACTTGTGATACGTATTACAAGCTGAATCTTCGAACCATCGACGCCTTCATTCTGTTCTATCTTCTTAATTAGCTATTGAGCACCGCAACAGTGACAGTAATACATAAAAAAGGCATTTGCCATAAAATAATAAGAGATCCGGAATAACTAAGCATTTATTGTAAAAAATGTGAATTTTCTCGCGTCTTAATTGGCCTTGTGGAATGTGATTCTGCTCCAAAGGTCGTTATAAAATATGCTGCGAAAGATGTACGAGAGTATGCTATACTCGTATGTAAAAGCGTGTACAGTTTTGGTAAACGAGCTCGTTTAAATTACCCGCTTTCAAGAGCTCGAGTAGGGCAAAGGGGTAAATGGGAGAAAAAAGATGGCGTAGAATATTATCCTAAACATACGTTGTTATACCTTGTAGTATCTACTCCTATACACAGTATACTAAATACTATCGAGAATATTTCAAAGCTTTTGCAAGAGGAAGTAAACCGAAGACGGTTCAGAGTGCAGGGCAACGCGACTACTATAATATCAAAATACAGGAGAGCTATACCTTTCGTATAGTTTATACCTTGTGGCGGCGCATGACTCCAGGAGCAAGAAGAAAAGGGAAAGATGAAGAGGAAAAACAAGTCGCCGAACATATTTAGCGGATTATACGGTTTTAAACGGTCGTAAAGGAATGAAGAAATAGCGCCAGATTAATATTAATGCCGCGCTATTACCGACACTATGGTGCTATATTGTGTGCAGCTTTATGTACGATACGAGAATACTATACAAGGTGTCGGTCGGTAGATATAATCGCGAGTAAAAAATTGTTTCACGAAAAAATTTGATATTAATTCGGATTCTAACGAAATTTTTTAGAAACATTTTTTTCAACAAGTTTTTTATAATAAAATTGGTGTTCCAGCCAAGATTCGACATTTTAGTTTTTCAACGTGACAAAAAAAATTGTTCTTCAGCAAATGCTGCTAATGATATGAATATACTAGATGCTCATATTTGAATCAATTGAAAAAAAAAACAATTCAAATGGTCACAATGCAAGACGCCACCTTGTGGCCAGCACACAAGTCACTTCAATGTTTTGTGTTGTCAGTTGATTATTTACATAAAGATCCACTAAAATAATATGCAAGAGAAAGAAAAATAGATTATTCCTTCTTCATTATTTCAAATTTCACATGCGCGAATCACACAATGTGCAATCTTGGAAAATATTCCCATAGAGAGTATCCCATAAATTGAGAAAAACAAAATTCCAGGTCGCAACTGCGGGGTGTCTACATTAATTTTTTTTTGTTGAAAATTCACGACTTTTTCATAAGCAAAATTTCAACGTTTTCAGGGGTCCCCTTCCAGTATAAATGTAACTTGGAATGAATGGGACAAAAAAAAATGTACACAATTTTTCCCTATATTTTGTGGTAAATAGCTATTAAAAAAATTATGGAGGGAGGGAGCGAATGCCCCTTGAACCGGTGAACACCCAATTTATGCCTATACCATCCAAGATCACCTTTTTTTGTAACCAAAAAAATCTATACATTTTTTTTTTGATAAGTTAAATGAATACTAGGAATTTTCAAGGATGTAATTCGATGTCTTCCCTAAAAAGGGGATTCTTGAAATTTTTTCATGTTGTAATGTGAGAATGATTTTTCTCTAGGAAATGAAACGAAAAATTTTCACGCAAAAAATGCTCCTAAAAAATTTTCAACAACTTTTTCAACAGAAACCCTTTTTTTCTTTTTTCTTTTTTTGTCCCAAAGTTTGAAAAATATTTCATTTATTTACTTTACTTACTATCCAAGAAAAAAAAATGAGATTTTTTTTTATTTCAGAAGAATTTTTAAAATTAATATAACAACAAAAACGAATATAACACTTTGCGTGTTCATATCAATGGTATATTTTATACAATAATCAAAATAACGTGAAGAAAAAATTTGGAAAATATCGTATAATTCGACGTTTCGGCCGTCAACTTCGAATTACCGATATTTTCCAATTTTTTTTTCACGTTATTTTGATTTATTAAAATATTTATCATTTAAAATTAATGTTCGAAAAAAAAATCAGTTTTTTTTCGAAAATGAAACGAATTGTTTTCTTCACAAAGAAAAAATTGAAAAACTTTTCCATAGAAATTTAAAAAAATATCTTCACATAAGAAAATTTTATAATACCAACATTATCAACAAAAAAAAAGGAAGAAAAAGATCTTTGGGAAAAAATTTCTACTCTTTAATATTTGAGATTACTATTTTTTTAATTCCAAAAAAAAAAATTTAATTTTCAAACAAAAAAATTTTTTATTCCAAAAAATAAGAATTTTTCTCCAAAAAACAGAGACCTTCCTCTCAAAAAATAAAAATATTTCATTTTTTAGAAAATTGAAAAAAATAGAGATTGTATACTCTGGAGTTCGAAAAATATTTTTACTTCAAAACAATTGAATTCCAAAACGATAAAATTCAGATTTTCAATTTTTTTAAATAAGAATTTTTTCGTGAAATTTTGAAAAATCTTCAATAAAATTGAGAATTTTTTCAACGCCTTATACAGCAACTATTTAACGGTGGTGGCGTGAAAATGTTTTTTATTTCATAACAATTTTTAAAATATTTTGTACCAAAAAATTATTTTTTTTCATTCCACAAAAGTCTTATTTTTCATTTCAAGAATTGTGGCTTGGCCTATTTCCCCAAAAAGTAGAGATTTCCATCCCCTTGAAAAAAAATTCTTCAAGAAAATTAACTATCTTCTTCATAGAAATCACAATATTTTATGTTTTTTTTTTCTTCTTCTTCTTCTTTCAAGATACAACAATTTGAAAAAATTTCACTTTTAGCGAATTTGTAATTTTTCCCGGGTAATATTATCAAAAATTCATGACTTTTCATGACCTAGTAATTTTTTTGAAAAATCCATGACTTCTTCATGACTTTCATGATTTTCATGACCTATAGACACCCTGAACTGACCTCCCTGTAAGCAAATTATATTTTTTCAATGCTTGAAATAATTTTTCAAAATTAATTTAATTCAAGATAATTATGAAGAAAATCAGGACCACAATGGACAAATATTCTGAGAATTCTACCCTTTTTGTGTAAAATTTGATGTTGAAATTTCTTTTTCTCCGGTACGATTTGAAATTATTTTCTGAATGCTGAAAACACCCCGAATTTTTTTTAGCGGTGTCGCAAAAAAAAAAAAAATTACTCATGAGAAAAAGTTTCAAATTAGGTAAAAACTTTGGGTAAAAAATGCCCGAAAAATTATTGCATTGGAGCCTCACTCTAGTTCGTTACACCTGGAGTCAATGGTCATGGTCATGAAGAAGGTGCTGAGCTAAACTGAGAATTCTATCTAATCTACTGAACACATATCGTACACTCAACAGTTGGTTAACCACTACTCTGCGTGGTTGTTGGCAGCCACTTCATGATTCGAGTACCTAGACTGAAATGGATTTTTTTTTCCTTCTAAAAATGTGGAAAATATTCCACCTCGAAACACCAAAATATATGAATTATTTCCGAAATAAAAAATTACAAAAATATCACGATAGCTTCGAAAACACGAACACACAATCGTCTTTTGTCGACTTCACAACGCGTATCTTTTGTTCATCGTTAAAACCACGGGCCCAAATTTTACACTCGGTTTTCTCGCACGAGTTTTAGAGGTTTATAACGTGATCGCTGGACTGGAATGTCGAACATGCCTATACAAGATACGATACCTACCCAAGATAGTAATCTGACAGCTGTGTACGAGGTACACTCGAGATGGAAAATTGCACACTTGGCTCGAGCGGCGGAGGCTCAGACCAAATAAAACAAACGATGCGTATAAGCGAGTGACATACGCAGCCAGATAGGCAAAATAACGACCACCCCAAGAAGAAGAAAATTCGCTAAACGGTGTAAATTTATTATCGAAATTTTACGCCTCTTCAAAAGAGCATCCGATTCGAGCAGACCTTGAGCTTTTGTAGTGTAGGTTCAACCGCAGGCAATAAATCGACTATACGTAATTCCTAAGGCACGTAAGATTCGAGCAAGGAATGTCCCTAATTTTCGTCGATTATTCGAGCTAAAATTTACGACGAAAAAAGAAAATTTCACCAAAAAATAAGAAAAATAAGATTGAATTAAAGTTTTACTATCGCGTAAGTGTAAAACCATCACTCGAAGTTTCCATTAAAGCAAAGAAAATTTTTATATTTCATTGAAATACTTATAATGTATCATTTTTTTTTTAATTTGAGAAAAATTCAAATAGAATATTTTTTTTTTATTTGTTCGATACAAATATTTTCAATTTTTTCTAATAATTTTTTTTTCTAATTTTTTCAGATTCAAAAATTTTTAAAATATTCTATCTATGTGGTTCAACTTCACGATTTTTTTTTCATGCCAGTTTCAGTAAAATGATTCGATTTGATAAAAAAAAAAAAAAAAAAATTAGACACCATGTATCAACACGTGCATAGTATTTCGTATCTTGCTCGTCTCGATTGGCAATTTTATGACTTTAGCATTTGCGTGAAGGAAAATGTAGTAATAAAATAATGGTAATAGGGGTAACGTGCATACCTATGCCTATTCGTAAGCCTCCGTGCAAATAAAAACAATATCGTTGAACATGTTTTCGTATCGTGCCAGCAAAACAGAAAACATAAAAAGTGTAATTGAAATAAAGCAGCGAAATCCTTTTAAATTGAACACAGCAACGTGTAAATTGGACATTGTTACGAGTTAGGTGAGAGTCTGAGGTAAAATTTATTTATGTTTTTTATTCTCGACAACCAATTAGGAGAAGGGATAGAAGAGGTGCAATGGTGGCATGGGATGAGTCTTGGTACATAGATTTATGATTGCATGGCTGGGTTGATATGAGAAAATAAGTATCTGGCTTAACTTACATTTTTTAGTTCCACAATTTGTTTAAAAAAATCCTCATTTTCAAAAAAAAAAAAAAAAAGTTGAAAGTAATAAAAAATTTTGGATGAAACTTTCAATTTTTTGAAGATAAAATTGCTTATTGTAAAGGAAAAATAAGTAGGTATATGTTCTCTCTGCATATGAGCGATTTTATTTTTTTAAAAAATCAAATTTTCTCTAAAAAAAAAATAAAATAAAAATGCAATAACAACTTTTTGGATTATAGAAAGATTAAAAAAAGATCATTTTCATCTTATTGGAGTAATTCATTTCTTACTCTTTTTTGGGCATTTTTTCGAAATAAAGAATTTCTCTATTTTTTTTAGAGAAAAAATAACAATTAATTTGATATTCTTACCGAATGAAAAATTTTCAATTTTTTTGGAGTATGAAAAAAAATGTTTTTTCCCGTTCTTATGGGAGTGAAAATGATAAATTCTCGGTCAAAAATACTAAAGTTGAAACTCATTTAGAATATTTTAATACGCGTTACTGCGAAAAAAAAACGAAATTACTTGTAATAGTGATATGTGATAACAATGTTTGTTCTGAAATTTACTTGTGAAAACTGAATAAAATGGGGTGACGGGTGAAATTTCAAATTTGGACAAAAGGAGTATAAATTCAAGAAAATTCCATCCTGCTGCTTCGTGCCTTCGTGTAATCATAGAAAGGATCTCAATAAGGCCACCTGTAAGTAAATTTTTCAGTTTTCCGAAAGAGGGTAGTAAACTTCGTAAAACTTGGGTCAAAAAAACCAGGTAAGTGTAATTGGTTTCAGCTTAAAGCTGAATTATTTTAAAATCAGAGTTCACTAGGTAATGTTGAAATACTTATTATTTCCTTACACTTTATAGGAAATAAGATATTTTTCTCCAAATTTCTCCATCATAAGAGACGATATTACCAGAATATTATGTAATGGTATTTTTCTGCAAACGTTTTTGAGCTTCGAAACATGTTAAAATATGTTCAGCACGCTGAAGGTGGATGTGTAGGTATATAATATTTCCTATCAATTTTGGTCTATTTTCTTCAGCTCGAGATATTCCTAATTGTTCATTATGTTCACATATTACACTTATCGTAGGCTCGAATTGAAATCATCTAGGTCATTTTTTTCTCTCTCTTCATCTTTTTCCTCTCTCCTTGTGTATTTTATTTTTCTCTCAAATTTTCTCCATCATTCGTTTCCATTCCATCTAACTCTCGGTTATTATTCATCTTCCCTCCTCTTTTACTTTTTCTAAAAAATATCCATCCTCGTCTACGTAGCGACATGACTCGAACCGTTTTTCACTGATTTTCTAATCTTCGAATCAAACAATGATGACTTTGGTATTCGACAATTAAAATATTCTGTCTTCATCTCTCGACAATTTTACAACGTGATACGCTCAATTTTTTTCGTGTATTTTTATATTTTCATCTTATGCGAATAAACGTAAATTTTAAATTATCTTCTATATTCTACATCGATTCATTTATTGACGAATTGATATTTATTTTTTCTGACTATGAAATTTTCTCCCTCGACGTATCGTATAAGTTCGTTGAATAAAGAAACGTTGAAAACGAAAAAAATTAAAATTAAAACGAATGAATTTGATCGTGTATTACGAAGTTGTTTCAGAAATGATATTTTTCTGGGATTTCTCTTCGAATCGAATATTAAAGGCACAATGACTTAACTCTTTTTGAACCATTTATTTGCTTATTTTTTTCTCGACGATCTGCGTATTTGCGTAATACGATTTTCGACGACGTTTTACACTTTTACCAGCTCGATTTTTTTTTTAATATATTTGTATTGGTTTTTTCAGCCAAAGAAAAACATTCCAACGGTTATTTCGAGTTAACCGCAAATACCTTATAAAAACATAAATTCAATTTGACTTAGGTCGCTAGAATTTATTCGGAATTTTTCCCTCGTGCTATTTGGAATGGTTTAAATAATATCGCGAGTAGTAGGTAAAACTTTGCCACCTTGGAAAGAGCGCGAAATGTAAGACTGGTAAAAGAGAGAAAAAAAATAGAAAAAGGAACTTTAAATATTTTTACAAATAATGGTGTATATCATTAACAACCTACTGTAAAACTAGAATAAAAACTTTTCTTTTTTCATTTTCGATGAAAAATTCATATTTTAAGTGGGAGAAAAAGAAAAGAAAACTCACGACATTATTTGTTGAGGAACAGTATCGAAAACTTCATCTTATTCATACCTTTAACGTTGTTTTTTTCCAGAAGGCGTTCAGAAAAAAAGAGAAGATATAGATTGCAGAAATTTTTTTCTATGTTCGATTTGAACATGAGGTTTAGGTACCTAGAGACGTCTCCATGTGCCTTAATTATTGAAACGCAATCACTCAGCCCGACTTACGTATTAATCCAACTCGACATATCCGATTACGTCATAGGTATGTTCATTGGTACACATTATTAAGGACTCAGTTCAACATAATCGAAAAAAAGAACATAGGTAGTGGTTTATTAATGTGGTATTTATCCAATGTTTCGTATTACGAAAACGTAGTATACGTATTTCCCCCTTTTCGTAAGTAACTCATATCTTTCGCCTTTAACGTTTGTACATGCAACCAGATGTAGGAAATATTTGATCGAAATTTTCTTCTTTTTTTCCTACCTTGACTATAACATATCGAAGAGAAAAGATGCCGAAGAGGTGAGGTAAGCTCGCAACTATCCCAAGAGATCATCCTACCTTAATAAGTTAGCCTTTAGGTATATTCTTTATGTTTTATCAAGGCGTAGGTAGGCCAGGTACCCACGACGTTTTAGCCAATCTAGTACCGTTGGGAAATAACCATCCGGACGAGTCAACTTTTTAGCCGGATATTTTTGCCTTTTTTCACCCCCCTCCCCCCGGTGATACTTTTCTCTACCATATACACTCGTTCGTATTTGGTGAGAGTAATATTTATTCGGAATCGATGGAAGGAGATTTTAAATACGGAAGGGTCGATGTTGGGTGTTGGTGGTTGTTAAAATAACTGAAAGTAGAATTGACGTAACTGGTGACTCAAAAGGTACGTAAAGATGAAAGAACACTATTCGTTAAAATTTGGGGACCTTTTTGGGAACGATTCAACACCCTTTGAACCCAACTTTTTTACTTGCTAAACCATTTCCTCGTCGAACCTTAAAAAATGGTCCACATTTCGAGGAAATCAGTCCGATAGAACAGACCTGAATGATTGAATGACAAAAAAGACACACGGTTTCCTTTATGTAATAGATGAATCTAGTATTGTGCCACATTCAGAAATTACAAAATGACATTCATTAAATGTGGTATACACTGGTAACTGCACATTCACTGACAATGCCTCTACATGGTGTTGGCAATGTTATAAAAGATGTTGATGTACCAGCTACCAAAACATTATTCAACAATTGAATAGATATTTTTTAAAACTTTTCAAATTTGTTTATATTTCAGATGACCAAGGCACTAATTACCATCGATGAAAAAATACACGAGATAGGAGAAGTAAACAATGCTGCAAATAATGATTTTGTTATAAATCGTATTAATCGTTTCAATGATAATGGATTATAATGTTACTTTTCGGATACTACGAAATACCTTAAAAAAAAAGAGTTCAAAGGCCATCAGTATGATGCGATCCGCGCTATGATCGAGCACCACGACACCTTTGTAAACTTCCCGACTAGTTTTGGCAAATCGGAATCTTTATCAAAAGAATGGACACGAGAGTATTTAAAACAAAACGCCAAACACGAAAAAAGTTTAAAAACCACGAAACTCGAAAAAAATCTCATTCTTTTTCAGAAAATTTGAAAACATTGTGCTTATTAATTGAAATCCTTCCGTTTTTACAACCGGTCAATTCTCGATATTCTGTAAATCAATTAAACGAAACCCGCACTCGCCTCACTCGGATCTGTTTCTCTCTCACAAGAAATATGTTTCAGAGCATTCACTCTTTTCTAAAAAAAAAAAAAAAAAAATCGAAATATCATATTTCCTATTCACATGATAGGTATCATTAAAATTCATCACCATATCGTACGTAATGTATCACATCAACTTGAAAATTCTCCAATTCAGACCATACGACGAAAACTGCACAAAAGTACATATACCTGCGTACCTACATTTACTCTAGCAGGAACGTACTTTTCCAAAAACAAACATCATATTTTAATCAACAGTTCAACTAATGTACGCCAGCGACGAAGAAACCTCTTTTTCTGAGCTGACGACAACGATGACTACACTCCCCCGCACCAGCGCTTGTTCGCAATTCTCTCGAACGAACAAAATTTACTAAACTGTATTATTTTTTTTCTTCTTGTTTGTAATCCTACTTCTGTTTACATTAAGTATCAAGTCGAGGCTTACTATACTGTTTTTCCCTCCAAACATCTGCCTGCAAGTCCTCCGAAAACAGTAAACTGTTACCTATCTTTTATGTACAGGCGCGGTAGAGTGGCGAGTAGTAACTAGCGACCGAGTTGCTTTGTCTTTTATACTACACCATGGTGTAGTGCACAATTTAACGAAGTTAGTTTGTTTTTTCTTTCGATACGTACCTTACGCCCTTAACTACCCTTACCGAGACCGAGCAGACAACGAAGGACACTCTCTGCTTTGCAATTACATTTTGTACTTTCTAGTTGTTAGGAAGAACATAATTATAGAAGGAGAAAGCAAATAGACATTATTTTATATCCAATAGTGGAATCAATTTTTTTTTACCTATTTATAAACCATGCTGATTTTGAATCATTTAGTTAAATTAATTATATTTATCAATTTATATTATTAATTTTAATCATTATTCATTTTTTGGAGATATAATTTCCTGTTCTTTTCTACTTTTTCGAAAGCAATAATGAAATATGTAAACTTATTCAAAATTGAAAAATGCAGATAGTGATACAACGACGATGCACTGAATTCTGAATGCAGGGAAAACGATGCTTCCATCTTCGAATACATGGGAAAAGAGTCTAGTTGTGTGTTCGATGGTGAAAAGCGGAGTAGACGGAAGTACGCAACAAAACACTCGTTAAGTCGATTAATTTGAAATGAAAAACCCGCAGAGGAATATAGAGGTCGCGGAGTTGCAAAAAGATGAGCAGCGGAAAGGGGTAAATGCTAGACAATTCGAGAAAATTGCAATTGGATTTTCGCTAACTGTAACCCAGAGACAGCGTAAATGTGTTTTTCAAAGCGGCACTCTGAAGTTATTTGGTTAATTCGGAGTGAATAGCGGTGGCAAAGGGTAAAGATTTTAATTGATGTTGAGACGTGATTTTTTGAACCGAATGAATTTCGATTCGAATTTATTCGAGTTTCATGTGTAATTTTACCCGAATTTTGCCACCCGACGTGCAAGAAGTGGCTGGAAATTTCGTTCGGTTGTGTCAGTGTGTTGGTTAACGTGTACGCTTTCAAATTGTTTCGCTGTGCAGAGGCGAAAGGTATACAATTCACCCACCAACTTATCAAAAGTTTAACCATAATACTAACGAATATCGATACAACCAACCAACAAAAAAAAAGGTAGGCATTTTCTCTAGTAGGTATACGCAATCTTCGCGAGGTATGCGGAACCGACTACAGAGCAACTAGAAAAACAGTAGAGTTATTTCCGTCTCATAAAACTCGAGTGACCGATTCCGTAGTACGATGGTCGGATTTAGCCTATCTCTTTCAAGTTTTTCAGGCTGCTTTTTTTCCATAATATGAAAATTCCACGCAGCCACGCCGTAGGGTAATTTTTTTACGTATTATTACCATATAACGGGATCTAAGATACACAAAGGATGATACAGCCGGAGAAAAACCCATCCACAAATAACCGAGCAAATAAACGAAGCAACGAGACAACAAAAAAAAAGAGGCAAAAACCAGCCACCAAACTTCTCGCCAACTTCTTCAATAAAAATACTTTGGACAAAGACGTCGTTCTATCGAGACTAGGTCAGAATAATATTGAATTCGAGTTTTGTAATTTCTTCAAACTACAAGTAAAATTCAAGGTGTTACACGTACGAAAGAATATTCGATGAAATAACAGAAGATAATCTCAGTAGGATAAAACTTGCAAACGTCTCGACCTCAATATTTTTCGTGTAGAAATATCTCGTGTTCAATTTTATTTGATGAATTCCGGACACAAGAGCGATATAATATGATCCCAAAAACCAAAAATAGTCATTTTTTAGAATATAAAACTGAAAACTAAAACATCAAATAATATATAAGAAATGACTATTGATCATTCATTGTAGCACGTTTCCTAATCACAAAGTACATTTTATTACCTATGTACACTGGTTGAAGTTCAAAATACACATCAGTCTCATACTAATATTTTGTCAAAACCGTTTTTGGTTTTAAAGTTTTATGTAAAAAATTTTAAAATTCGACAACCAAAATTAAATTTTACGAAAACATTAAAAGAAAATTCCAAGAGAGAAAAATGAATTCGGGATGATTGGCATGAATCAGCCATCTATCTGAAGCTACAAAAAATGTGGATAAAGCTGATACGTTTCGCAGCAATATTACACAAGAAACCAGTAAAGCAAAAAAAAAAATCACCATAACAACTCTGACCTGCTGTCGACCCCCCTTCCAAGCGATACAATTACGACACCAGTAAAAAATGAGCAATTGATTAAACGAAGCGTACACCTCGCACGAGCAGGTTAAAATTTTACGCATACTCGACCGTCTCGAGGTAATAAGCAATTTTTTTGAAATTTCAGACAGACTAACGAACGATCATAAGTCTAGTGTTACTTTAATGGGCACCATAAGTCACTCGAGTAGTTTGGCTGCTAGTTACGATGCCAGCTCGAAATCTCTTCTTGTGGTTTTTTCTCTCGTTCGCCTCCTGGCGCAGAAAGCTACAGCTCTTGCGGTGGAATTATTTTTACGTTTCTAAATCAATCTGTCGCGAGTATATAATTCCAAGGGTGGGTTTATGTGGAGGTATAATAATAGAGCACTAGCACGTATACTAGAGAAAGAGACAACGATAATAAATCGTCAACGAGAATACCAGATAAGTACATTAAAAAGTTGAAAATTACATCCGGAACGTATACGAGAGTAAACAGACAAGGGGGGGGGGGGGAGGCGCGAAGAGAGAGACGAGGATATTTTATGAATGCTGACTTTTTTCCTCTTTTTTTCCCAACAAAATGTAACTTTCCGCTCCATTAAATATTTATCGAATGAAGTTGAACAAAAAAAGTACAACGAAACTAAAAGAGGACTTAACGTGTCACGTTAAGCAACGAATCTAAGGTACATATTAATCAATCTCCGAGTTGCCCTATTGTTTCTCGCCAATAAGCTCATTTGACATGAGTGCAGCTTCTGGAGTCATCGTCCCTGAACTAGGTAAGTACGTTTATACAAATTTAATAATACCTATTGCATTGAACGACGCAGAAATCTATCATTCCTCAAGTAGTTGGATGCTGAATTGGAAATGGTGGGGTAGGTCGAGGCAAATATAATATACTATCTATTGAAAACTCGGAACAATTCGTTGAATCGAACTTGGGCACTACTCACACCCAACTATGTATATTCTATACATTTTACACCATAATACGCGATAGTTTAATTCCGTTGCGATACTTGATAGTCAAAACTGGAAGGAAGGAAGGAAGGGAGGGGTCAAATCGAAATTTTTGTAATAATCAAAATTATTTTCAAGACTTCAAGCTACAACTTTTATTTGAAATTTTTTTCAAGTAGGTGTTCGACCCCTCTCCCAATTTTGAAAAAGTATCTACCTGATCTTATGTGAAATTGGAGGAGAAGGAGGGATCCAATCCAAATTTTTATAATCAAAATTATTTTTAAGATCTTTATCTACAACTGTTATATGTATTTTGAAAAATGTTTCAATGGGCTCCTTCCTCCCTAGCTCCTTTAATTTTTAATTAGTATCTCTAGAGTGTTATTCGAAATCGGTGGGGAGGAAGGGGTCTAATTGAAAAATTTTTCAAACAAAAGTTGTAGCTTGAGGTTCTATGAATAATTTTGGTTATTAGAAAAATTTTGATTCGACCACTCCCACCCCTCCAATTTTGAATATCAAATATTTATGTGGTATTACACAGTATGACCATTGTGAAAAACAAGTTTGAATAATCCTATCTGCGTCAAAAAAGCATTTCAAGTAAATCAGAGAAACAATCTTTCAAAAAAAAACTGATCCAACAGACCTCCTTGTTTCGATAGAATGGTTCAAATAATAAGAGGTGTACCAGGGTTGTCTACAGATGACGAACAAATCACAGCATAAAATTTACCCTACTAGGTACTACTACATATCTACATGTAAAATGTTTCGTGGACAACGATGAAATAAAAACCACTAAATTAATGATCTCTCCTAGAAGAAACACGAAATGATGAAACACCATTTTCAACTAGGTATATCAAATAATAAATCACCATTCACACTCTTCTGAACTCATTTCTAGAGCCATCAAGCATCAATAAAACTCACTCGCCAAAAGCAAACAGCACCGTAAAAAAACAATACCGAGTAAAAGTGCGGCAAAACCCCGAACAGAAGGGGAAATTACATCACACCACAATGGCGTGCCATTCTTTACCGCAATGGTGTTTTTTTTTCTCGCCAACTCTTGCAGGTATTACTCGCTAATACCACGTAAATTAAGAAAAAAAGTGAGAGAAAGTTGAGGGGAAAAGAGCAGCTAAATAAAGACATAAAAATCTTGTTTTATCGGGTTAAACTAATTAAAAATTAAATTTTTCCCCTCGCCTCTTTCAGCCATCCGCACTAAACGTTACACGTAAACTTAGCTCGTTTCTTTTTTTTCCTGCTTCGTTTTCTGTGTACGCTTCTGGGGTCTTGTCTTATTCTCAAAGGTACTGGAAGTACGAGGAAAAAGAATCTCGGTTGCGTCAGTGATTAAGATTTTTTCCTTGGTAAGGAAGGGTAGGAAAGGAAAGGATGTGGGGAGCGAGAAAACGTTTCTCGCCACGAATTCGCGTACGATGTGCTTTTTTATAAATAAATTTAGTAATTTATTCGCGAGGTGCGTATGGCGTCACTAAAACCATTATAAGCAAAAAATGAAAACCTCTCCGAAGCCAGGTAGAATCACCTCAGCAAGAAGTACCTCTTCACCACTGCCAATCCCTGCCGATAGGAGGCAAAAACAACAACCTCGGCTTAGCATCGTTAAAATTTCCGCTTTCCGTTATATGAACTTCAATCTATGGGTAAATAAAAATATTTCAACCATGTTTTTCAAACAAGCCCCTCAACACAAAATCAATTTTCTTCGAGACTAGCAGTATCAGCAGGAGTCTTAGACACTCCGTAACTACAAAAAAAAAAAAAAAAAATTCAAACACATTAGTTTTTCCGAAAATCCGAGCTTCAAAACCTGAACCAGCACGAAACCGTAATTTTTCAATTTTGGTACGAAACAAAAAATCGACCTTGAACCTTTATTTCAATTTCAAAGACCTAAAATTAAAATTTGAACCTACAACTTATCGTTCAGAGTTTGGGTTTCCTTCAACACTTTCTGGCACTTATCATTTTTGAATTTTTTTCCGAAAATTCTCGTTTGGACAACATTATTGGAAAATTCAAATTTTGAAAAAAAAATTAGAAAATCATCTCAAAATTATCATTTTTTTAAATTCTTGGTTTTTGTCTGAAAACTAAAAGTTTTTTCAAAGAAATTTTTCTTGAAATACCTATTTTTGAATTTTTTTAAAAAAGTTTCTGTATAAGAGAATTTTTTTTTTCACATTTTCTCAAAATTCAAGTTTTTTGTAGAATCAATTTTGTCTATAGCTGTTATTACCTACTCTTCAAAATACCTACAAAAATTCGAATTTTTCGTGAAAAATGAATTTGTAACAGTTTCATTTTGAACACATTTTTAAAATTTAGTAATATCAATATCCTATTTTTTGAATTCTAATTTCAAGATAATTTTTCACATTTCTTCAAATTCAAAAATCACAATTTTGGCAGAAACACATTTTCTCAACGAATGATTTTTTCAAATTTTCCAACAATTTTTTTAATTTCTTCTAAAATTTAAAATTTTTCAAATTTGTTCTGATAAATTTACTTTAAATTTTCTAAAAAATGTGTATTCCTATACTTCTTCATATTCAGTTTTTTTCAACATTTTTCTAAAAATCAAAGTTTTTCAAAAAAATTATTTCTATTTTCATTTTTAAAATACTCGAGTTCTAATTTTGGTAAGAGGATGACTGAATGAACACGATTTTTTTTGCAACAGTGATCGAAAACAATTCATCTTCGATTATAAAGACCATCAAGACAATAATGACCGAATCGATCAAAATGTAACTAAATTAGGTTGTAACTACTGGCAGTTTTTAGTGAAAAAGGGGCATTTTTCATGAAATTTATATTTTGTAAAATTCAAACCTTATTTTCTCATTACATTTGTTTTGAAATTATTTTTCAAAAAAAATTAGAAACTGTTCTACGATAATTCTTAAAAGCCAACCTCGACGATATCTTTAGAAATGAACTTTCATAAATTAATCACCTAGGGTTTTTTCGATTTAAAAAAAAAAACACATGGTCAAAATCTCGATGAGAATTTTCAAAATTCTTACCTATTGTTGAAGAACACGAAAAAAATAATAGGAACAACAGTACATGAATCGTTTCATACATTTTTGAACAACACCCACACGAAGTAAAATTTTAAAAAACACCACGGCCACAATTTGAAAATCGCGAACTAAAAGACGAGAAAAAATGCACGAAGTAAAACAAGTCGTACCGAAAACGCTAACAAACTTGTACTACTGGTGGTACGTCAAAGGACGTACGCCACCCAACCTAAATTACCCTTAAAACGATGGTGGTCGGTAGGGGAATGATATAATATATTGTAGATAGCACCGTGCTCTGAAATGATTTTATTCTGATTTTAAAGATTTTGACTGAAGAGTAATAATTTTGAAAAAAAAAAAAAAAAAAATACGTACTGAAATACGTGCCATATTTTTTCGAGAAAAAGAAGTCAAATAAATATTTGTGGTTTAAGGATACGCCAAGTACATAAGTAGTTATAATTAATTATCCATAATAAAAGTCTCTGTGTGTGCCTAGTCTTTTTTTTGCTTCAGCAGACATGAAATACAATATTTTGATTTTTTTTAGAGACTTTAGGACCAAAAATTATTCAAAAAGTGACCAAAAAATCTTAAAAGAAGTGAGCAAAAATCAAACCCAAGAGGAAATTTGAGAGGGTCAAACAAGAATAATTATTTTCCAATATTTTTTTTAAAGATCAAATTTTTTGTTAGACGGGCACGCTGAATTTATCAATCATCTAAAAAAATTATTTAATAAAATGACATGATTTTTTAATTTTGAAAAAAAGAACTACCTACACTAAAAATCTAATTTTCTTAGAGTACATACAATTTTTTTCAACTTTTCAGAGAAAGCAACTTATGTTTTTGGAAAAAAAAATCGTCAGAATAAAATCGTTCAATTGTGGGGGGAAAAATCTCTAAATTTTTTGACAGACTAGAAAAACATCTCTTGTTTTCTTTTAGAATTTTTTTCTCCGAAGAAAAACAAATCACAATTTCTGATCTCAAGTTTTATAGGAAAAAAAACTTGTTTGGAATTGAAGAAATCTCTCAATTTTTTGGAGTGAAACCACTCATTTCTTGAAAAAGAAAAAATTTTCGTCTTAAAATACAGGAAAAAAATCTCGGTTTTTATTTTTTTTCATTTTATTTAATTTTTTTCTCCAATTTTTAGAGAAAAAAAAATCAATTTTTGGTCATCATTATTTTTGAAAAAGAAAAAAACCTCATTTTTTCTGGTGTAAAAAAATATTCTTTCTGATTCTTTTCAAACAAGTATCTCTCAATTTTGAGAGTAAAAAGTTTTTCAACTTTATAAAATAGAAAACCATTTTGTTTCAAGAAAAAAAGAAATCATTTCATTTGAAAAAATAATAAAATCTCAACAATTATCTTACCCATAAAAATCTTTCAATTTTTTGGAGAAGAAAAAATCAACTACTTGTTCCATAAAAAATACACAATTTTTCGAAGAAAAAATCTACTATTTTTATCAATAAAAAATTCCACAATTCTTTGAAGAATAATTCGTAAGGTTTTTGGAGTAATATTCTGAATTAAATCAGAAGACTATCTGTTTGTTTCTATTTTTGAGAGAGGAATCTTTTATTCAAAATAATAATATTTTTGTCAGGTACTATTGAAAAAAAATCAATTTTTTGGAGTGAGGTAACTATTTTTTTTTTTTTAAATCTTTCAATTTTTCAATACTCAGTTGATTGTTAAAAAGATAACTACCAATACATCGCACCGAAGTCCAAGATTCGGTCCACATAGAGATTGTTAAAGTTTTTAAGACCTATATTATAACTCATGACACTCCGTACTGTGCCAGGTAAAAATCATTACTCAAAATTGTTTCATTTTGATGGTATGTTGGTCACTTTTTCTCAATATTGGTCCAAAGTAGTCACGTAGTAACTTTTTACAGTTTTATCGTGAAGTCAAATTGTGTTGGGATATAATCATACTGTTCGTTTGGAAATAAGGTCGTATAAATCGAATAAGTCGTGAGTGCCTTTGCGGGCAGGTTATGTTTGTACAAAAGCTAGAGCGATTGTGATCTGTAAGATTATTACATCCAAGTTTACGATAATTTAAAAAAAAAAAAATGATCGTGTATAAATATTTTAAAAATTGAAAAATTCATGTTGGGAAAAAAATTTGAAATTTTGAGAAAACTCGTCTTCGAGTGAAAGGGCCAGCCAAGAATGGTCAACGATTGCACAATATGGCACAAAACACGTCGTATAATGAAAGCTAAAATTACGCGGTACGCACTTCACTAAATCGATTCGAAGTCTACGATGAATAATTGGTTTCAAATACAGCTATTCAAAAGGAATATTGAGAAATTTACATAGCTTACTTATCGAAATAAACGATTCAAGGGCCAAGAATGTTCAACGATCGGACATGTTGCAAACCACGTCGTATAATGAAAGCTAAAATTACGCGGTACGCACTTCACTAAATCGATTCGAAGTCTACGATGAATAATTGGTTTCAAATACAGCTATTCAAAAGGAATATTGAGAAATTTACATAGCTTACTTATCGAAATAAACGATTCAAGGGCCAAGAATGTTCAACGATCGGACATGTTGCAAACCACGTCGTATAATGAAAGCTAAAATTACGCGGTACGCACTTCACTACATCGAATCGAAGTCTACGACGAATAATCTATTTCAAATACAGCTATTCAAAAGGAATATTGAGAAATTTACAAAGCTTACTTATCGAAATAAACGATTCAAGGGCCAAGAATGTTCAACGATCGGACATGTTGCAAACCCCGTCGTATAATGAAAGCTAAAATTACGCGGTACGCACTTCACTACATCGAATCGAAGTCTACGACGAATAATCTATTTCAAATACAGCTATTCGAATAAGAATATCAACAAATTTACATACCTTACTGAAATACAACGATGGTCAACGATGATCGGACATGTTACAAACTGCGTCGTATAATAGACGCTAAAATTACGCGGTACGCACTACACTACATCGAATCGAAGTCTACAATGAATGACTAGTTTCAAATAATACATAACTCATTGAAATAAAAATACTTTCATACCTTTCTTTCATTAAAATAACCGACTCAAGTCTCAACATAGCACATGAAACAGAAAGAATACCGAGAACACGTTTAATAAAGACCAACGACGTTGTACGCGCTTCGCATTCACATTCACATTTGGCGGATTGGCGCAAAATGCAACAGGAAATTATGGAAAGATTCTAGAAGGAATGTGGCAAAATCTTGTCGAAAATAATGCCGGCAAACGAAAAAATGAAAAATAAATCACGTGATCATGTTGCCAAATGAAAAAATGACGATTGACGTCTATCACGCTTTCATGCTTACGGACGTCCAACGAATTTTATTTTTATTTTCGTTTTTTTCCACTATAGCAAACGTAAAATTATTCTACTTTGTAATTTCGCTTATTTTCTAATCTAATTGTATTAATTATTATAATTATTCAAACTTATATTCAAAAATAAAACAAAAAATAGAAAATTAAAATACGATAGAAAAAAATCTGAAGCTACGAGTTACGTTACCGGTAACGTTATTTTCGTAAGCTACGAAAAACGAAAACATGGCAACGCGCTTGTTTATTTTGAAAAATTTCCGATAATTCGCAATTGATAACAAAATTGATTTCAACTGATTTCAATTTTCAAAATCACTCGATGCGAAATGAAGAAAATAACGTAGAATTTTCATAAATTAGAGGATTTTAATTAATTCTAAAATGTTTATGAATAAATCCATGGCTGGGAAAACAATTCCGAAGACGGTAAATACTCAAAAATACAGAACCAAGTACAAGAAAATGAAAAAGTACATGTTGTTTATAATCTATGTAAGTACATTCTATACGATACAGAAACCAAACTATTGGCTTTATTTTGTCTAAATTTTCTATAAGTATGTTCCTAATGTTTAGGAAAATGCCGCTCTGTGTGATCAAATTACTTACTTACAAGAAAAAATTCTCTATACTAAAGAAGAAAACAACTTTCTGACTAGGAAATTGAAACACTTGGAATTTTTAAAGAATGCTTCCGGTATGTGCGTTAGGTTAAGAAAACACCTTTGTAGGATTGAATTCTGATGGTTGTTGTGTTTCAGGTTGTGATATTAACAATGTAGATACAACGACGGTGAAAAAAGTACCAACGAAAAGGAAAATTCAAATTAGTCCTAGTCAAGATGCAGGTGCTTATAATAAATCATCGTTTAATATCAAACTAATCGTAGAATAAACCATTTATGAATTGTTTTGTAACGAACTAGATCTACCGAAGCAAATGTTGAAAGTAAAGAAACCTGTAAAAAATGTAAGAAAGAAGCAAACGTTGACGGTATCAGAAGATGCTTGTGGCCAATTGATATTACCTATTACTTTGAACGATTTGACCGTGCATTCTTTAGGAGAAGTATGTTACAATCTACTAATATTTTATCGTATTGACGAACAAGTATGTAAAATGCATCTTTTTAATGATTACAGATTGTAACCGATCGTTCTACGTATCACACAGAAGATATTATTTATCCAGCTGGTTACGTTGCGACGAAAGTTTACGGTAGTGTTCATAATCCAAGAATGAAATGTTCTTATACGTGTAAAATCATCGACGGTGGTTTATACCCCAAGTAATATTTATTATGATTTCAATTATCGAAATTTTTGTCGTTATATTAATTCATCGATGTTCGACAGATTTGAAATATTATCCGAAGATGGTTTAATTTTCACCGGTACGACGCCGGATGAATGCCACAAGAAACTTTTGTCTTTAATTAATAGTAATTATTCGGCCAAAGTAGTTAACGATACGATTAACCGAGGAGCTGATTTCTTCGGTTTGGCTAATCCGAGTGTGCATTACCTTATTTTGTCTCGACCTGGTATCCCAAAGTGTGTTAAATATAGCTTTAAAAAATTCAACGTAAGTTTTATTCGAGAAAATTATGTAGTTTGAGGATTCGTAAGTGCTTAAAATTGATTTCAATCTAATTTATAGGAAAGAATCAACCTTCAAGATGATGTTTTAATGAAGGACGACGTAGAAGCTTGTATCAGTTATAGTGCTTTAGTTAAAGTTCTACCAGAATCATTTAATCGTGATCCTTTTAGAAGCTCGTGGTTACCTGGATGAAAATAAAACTAAAGATGATCCGGAGAAGTGACTGTACCCTGATTAGTATCTACAAATCGAAACGTAAACATTACTCTTACAATTAGAAATTCAATCAAGATAATGACGTATTTCAAAGAATTTATTGAATCCGTTCTACAATTTTGTAATTTTGACTTTTTTCTGTTCATTAGATCATTTTTCTTTTTTATGATTCTCTGCTTAAATTTTTTCGCCAATTTGGCACAGCTCTAAAATGGAGAAAATTTAATTACAACGTGATCGTAAAATTTCAAGAAAGAAATGTAGATATAATTACTTACAAACGAGGAATATTCATTATGTCGCTAGGTTTTGGGAATATTTCGACGTTATCGGACTCGTCATCGTTTTTGAAAATTTTTCGTCTCCATTCTACAGTTGGAGTGAGTAATCTAGTCGGGTCTCTTTGGACGTTAATTGATTTACGATATTTTGATATTAACTTTTGCAATAGTAATTGTTGTTCTTTTCTTTTTTCTTCCATGCGTTTGCGTCGGTCTTGCAGTTTACCAATGATTTCTTCATCTTTGCGCCTAATTTATTAATCACCAATAAGTTAAGAAGTCGAAATGTGAAATTCTAAATTTGAGTTTTAAACGGAACCTGAAAACTGGAAGCATTTTGTTGGCATTTTTCCTCCTTGAATTAATTTTTTTATTTTCTTCGACGAGTCTGGCTATCCACATGGCTCTTTGAATTTGAATTTTTTCACTTCTATGTTCCATTATAGCTTTTTTCTTTTTTTCCTTTTGAAAGAGTTTATCAACTTGACGTTATTTTTTTTTAAATTTTAATACTACATTCTTTAGTTCTTTACGTATACAAACTTGAATTAATTTTAGAATTTTTGCTTTTTCAGTCGCTTCTCTCGCTTTGGCCAGTTTAATTCTTTCTTCGTTTCGTTTCATCTCTTCCTTATATTGCTGAATTTTGATAATTTTTCAATTTGGACAATAATGCGTAAAATCGGATTATTTCTTAACAAAATTATATCTACGTTACTTGAATATTCGAGGCTTACTTTCCATTTTTCTATTTTAATTTTTAAATCTTGCTGTTTTCTCTGTGATTCCTGTATCGAACGACTCATATCACTGGATACAGTTGATGCTGTTTGTGGTCTACTTTTATCATTATTTTGTTTTCTCTTAATGTTCCAAAATTTAAACGCTCTCTGTTGTAATGATTTCAGACTCAGGTACTCTCTGTACCATTTATCATGTTCGACTATCTCTTCTTCTGTGATATCTGAAATATTGATCGGTGAAAATTGTAGCGTTTCGATGGGAAAAATTTCATTCCGGAGTTGAAATCAGCGTACCTGGGAAATTATACCTCAAGAGATAGATTACACTGTGTAAATTATGTTTCTTGCTCAAATTAACGAACACGCTGTGATCTGTATCGTCCCAGCCTCCTGTATGGCCGTATTTTCTTACGTAGTTATTAAAATTCCGAATATCCTGAAAAATTACTGTTTCGAATAAGTCAACGAGGCAACGTTGATTTGAAGTAAAAAAAATGCGATTGTAAATTATTAATTCTATTCTGAATTATGTTTAATCGCTTACTTGAAAGATATTTTCGTCGGCGAGAATAATTAGTTTTTCCTCGTTCATCGGAGTTTCTTCTTTTGTATTAAGTGATAGAAAAAATTTGCATAATTCTTCTATTTCTGCGTCCATATTCGGATGCGGTGGATTTTTTCTCTGTCTTGGCGAATAAGTAATTTACAAAAATCTGGCAGATGAGAAATGGAATATATATATACGTTGCTATAGTTTCAAAATAGTAGGTATGAACCCTTGATAGCATTACAAGTGCAGGGAGTTAGCTGTTACTACGAGGGTTAAAATAAATAGCATTTATCTGATATGGTTTAGAAACATAAAATGCATAAGCGAAATAGTAAGGACTGGGTGAAATATAAGTTCTCAAATTCGTTGAGTTTCGTGAGATCATGACAATACTGATAAAGTGATCACATTTTTGTACGAAATTTAAAAATGAATATTCTACACATTACATTTCAATTTTTTTTCAAGCATATTCCGTACGTAACAAATTAGAAAATTATACATTTGTACGTCACAATTGATACAATTTTTGGGACTTGAAAAAATTGGAGGATTTTTTTAAAAATTTTAGTTTTGATAAGATTTTTGATTTTTTTCAGAAAAATAAAATTATGAAATAGGTAGGTAGGCCTTTTCTTTCAAAAAATTAACTTTTTCCAAAATTTTAAAATCTTTTTTCAATTTTGATAAAATTTTTGAATTTTTTAGAAAAATTTTTAAATATTTTTGTTCCAAAAAAAAAAATCTTTAGAAGAATTCTTGCTTTTTAAAAATTTTGATAGGATTTTTGATTTTTTTTCTTCAGAAAAGTTCTTTTTCAAAGGATTTCTGTTTTTTTTTAAACCTACTTATTTTAATACCTACTTTTGGAACTTTTGGATTTTCTCATGAAAATTTCGCAGTATTTCTTTCCAAAAAATGAAAGTAAATTTAAAAAAAAAAAAAAAATTTAATTTGAAATAAAATGATAGCATTTTTCAAGAAAATTTCGAAATAATGTTACTCAAAAAAATAATACATTAGGTATTTTGTTTTTTTTTTCAAATTTTTTCATTTTTTTTCGAAAATTTTTGAAATACCTACTTACTTATTTCTGTTCAAAAAAAATTGTAAAGTATTTCTCTCTCGTGTTTTTTGATTTCGTGTTTCAAAATTTTGTTTGAAAAAAAAATTGAGATAAAATTGATAGAATTTTTACATTTGTTTTCAGCTTTGATAGGTGAGATTTTTGAATTTTTCAAGGAAAATTTGAAATATTACGGTTCAAAAAATTTTCTCCTAAAGATTTCTTATGTTTTTTTTTGTTTCAATTTGAATTCAATTTTTTATTTTTATTTTCAGAAAAATTCTGAATTCAGTATTTTCTAATTCCAACAATTCTCTGAGTAGGTACCTACTTCTTGTGATTTTTTTTTATTATTATTTTTTGATAGAACTTTCAAATTATTTGTCTCAACCTACCTATCATGAGAAACTGAGGTATCGTTTTCATGATTGACTTGAAAACAACACAATGATTTCTTTATTTGCTTTTCTTGTCTTCAAGAACAATAATAATATTGATGTAGATGAATAACAACGAGTGATTTAGAGACTCAAATGAACAAATTAAAAATATCGAAGCAATGAAAATTTTATTTCGCGATTTACTGAAATTAATTCATCAAAAATACACGTCCAGCCAGAGGGCATTGTTAACATTTGTCTGATTGTGAGCCTGATTTTCCCTTACACTGTTCGTAACATTTTTGTATTCTGTTGATCATGTCCTTTGTTTTTTGATCCATTTCGCATTTGTCCTGTAGAATATTTTTCGTTAGATATTAATTTCTCGAAGAAATAGTATGAATTTTACTAACGATGAAATTTGTATTGAAATGATAATCACTATATAATTCGTTTCGTTTGACTATGAATGATAGTTACTTACGTTATTACGAGATTTTTTCTTAGAAGAAGAACAAAAGTCTGTTTTACTATCTTGCTGGTCATTATCGTTGCAGTTAAAATCTGAATCATCGCCATCCTAAAAATAAGAGTACTTACGTAGTTACCTCATTGAAAAGATTTCGAGAAGGTGCAGCGAATATTAAAAAAAAAAACATGGAAAAATACGTGTAAATATAAAAATGAGAATTTGAATTAGTGACTAACTAGTACCTATAACCTACTGCTAAATCTTTGATCGAATAACGAATAAAATCGTTTAGATATGGCAAGCTGAAATAGTTTCATATTACCTGAGACATGTTTCTAGTACAAAGTGGAATTTGGTGATAAAACAAAGGTAGGTATATGTATAAAGTTTAAACAACTGTAACTCGTTTACTGTAAGATGTTCTCAAAGACTAAGGGTACTTATATGTACTTATACCTACCAACGCTTGTGTAATCTTAAATCGTGAGAATTTCACGTAGAAGAACAAAAATGCAAAATATCCGTCGTTTATTGATAAACAAGAAGTAATCAACTTACCTTGTATTGTCAAAACTGTCGAATGCAAAACAGAAATCAGTTTTGAAATAGGTAGTTGGTAGTTTTGCTTCAAAATCTAATCTTACGAGATGAGTAGGTTACCTACTTTTTCCGAGTGGGGAAAAAATTATAAATTTGCCAACTTTCTGCATTTTTTTTTCTTCAACGAACGAATTTTTCCTCTAGGGTAGGCACGTGAAATGAAACTTTGCTTAATTTACCAACTTTGATTTTAAAATTACCAACTTTTTAATTTTTTACATCGGAAGGGGGCGTCCCTTCCTACCCCGAAGTTCTGAAGTTACTTATTATCCTGTGTCAATAATTCTTCGTTTAGATAGGGAAAATTGCTGAAATTTTTAATTTACTTTTGGAATGGAAAAAACCAACCGTTATTTCTCACTCGACTCATTTTAAAAATTCTGATAGGGTATTTCTCTTTAGGTATGCTTCTCAGAGTTGACTGCTTGGAATTTTTATAGGTTGTAGCTCGATTTTTTCTCGAAGAGTTATGGTTTGGAAGATTTCTCAATGTTGTATGTAAGAAAAAATTTTTCTTCAAAAAAAAAAAAATCATAATAATTTGGATTTTTTCCAAAAAATTTGAAAAATATTTCCACACTCTCAAAAATTCAGTAATTTTTATTTTCCAAGATTTTTTTTTTCTAAAACTCCAAAAAGATTTGCACTTGGAATTTTTTTTTAATAAGGATTTTTCTCCATAGGCCTATAAAAAAATTTTTCTTCAAAAATACGAGAGATATTTTTACTCTTGAAAAATTTGAAAAATGTTTAATTTTCTTCGAACACATCAAGGGATTTATTTCTAAAAAAAATACATAATTTTTTATTGTAAAGAATGAAAATTCTGTGTCAAAAAAATGTGAAATTTTCTGCTTCAAAATAATTTGAAAATAATTTGAAAAACTTGACGCTAAAAAATCGAAAAATTTTCATTTAGAAAAAATCAATCTTTTCATTAGGTATGTTAAAAAAATAGAATTAATATATTTTTTTAAATTTGAGTTTTTTTTTTCAAAAAAAGTTGAAGATTTTTTCCCAAAAAATTCAATAAATTTTGTTATTTAAAAAAAATAGAATTATTATTCTTCTCGAAAAACTTGAGGAAATTCCAGAAAAATTTGAGTATTTTTTTTCAAAAAAATTGAGCAATCATGGGAACAATTTTTTTAAAACAATAATGTGATTTTTTACCCCCACCCTCCCCAAAAAAAAGAAACAAAAAAATGAATTTTCACTTCTTTTTTTTCAAGTTGAAGGTTTTTTTCCCTCAAAAATTTGAAAGATATGTTCATTTTTAAAACGAAATAAATTTATCATTTTCCAAAAATTTAGGAAATATGTATTTTTACTCTAGGAAGATCTGAGAATTTTTTCCTTCAAAATACTTATTCAGTAATTTTGGATTTATTTCTCCAAAAAAAGGGAGACTAATTTCTCGGGAAAAAAATTAAGTAACCTTTTGATCTTTTTTTTTTTTTTTTTTTTTAAATGTTTTATGTTGGTGTTGGTTTCCGTAAAATCAACATTTATTCCTCCAAAAAAAAAAATCCTTGTAATTTTGAGAAATAATTTTCAATCCGAAAATATAGTGTATTATCATGCAATTATAATAATTATGATTACCTAGTACCTACTCATTTATGTATGTAGAAGTGATTTTTTTCAATTTTAAAAAACTAAAGATTTTTTCTTCAAAAATTTAAAAAATTGGTTGAAAATAGATGAAAAAAATAGAAGTATTCTTCCCATGAAATTTAATAAATTATTTCCTTTGTAAAAATAAGTGATTTTTTATCCAAAAAAATGGAGATTGTTTTCTCAGAAAAAATTTAATTACTTTTTTCTCTAAAAAATATACTTACTTAGGCAAAAAATAATGATGCACTTAATCTTTTCCCATTTTTTTAAATTAATATTTTTTATGCTCCAATTTACAATTCACCCATAACCACAGAATGAAATTCAGACAAATCTTTCGCCTTCCAAAAAAAAAAAAAAAAAAAAATGGATTTTCCAAAAAAAAAAGTGAAGAAATTATGTGAGAGTTTTTCTTTTTTTTTTTTACTTTAGGTAGGTATGTTCAAAAATTGATGGAGCTTTTCATTTTTAGAGATTTAAAAAAATGAGGTTTCTCATTTTTTTTTTTAAAAATAGATTTTTGTTGTTCTAAAGTTTTATTTTTTAAATAGAAAAAATTGGTTTTTTATTTGGAAAAAATGACGATTTTTCTTCAAAAAAGGAGGCATAGGTAACATTCTCCAAAAAAATTGAAAGTTGTTTTTTTTTTCAAAAGAAATAATAATAAATTTCTCCATCAGTTTTATTCTTTCAACAAAAATTGTGAATTTTTTACGCAGGAGGCAACAAAATTGAAAATATATGTTACCCTGAGAAAATTCAGAAAATTTTTGCTCCAAAAAATGAGTTTATTTTTCTTCATAAATCTTGGAAAAATTGATATTTTTCATTTCAAAACATAAAAGAAATTAATCTGGAAAAATTGAGGCACTTTTCCGTTACAAAACTTGAATAACTTTTTCTTAGACAAGGCTGAAATAAAAAATATAAATTTTCTGAGATTTTCTTATTCAAAAAATTTAAAATTTTTCTCTATTAAAAAATGTAGATATGTATAGGTAAGTTCTTTCACCAAAATCAATAAATTGTTTTACCAATATGTCCCTACCTTAAAAAATAAAAAATACCTAATTTCACTCGGGTTCCAAAGAAGTCGAGATTGTTTCTCGTCAAGGAAATTCAGAAAATTTCTTCTCTAGAAAACTGTTCTTTTTTTTTCTTTTTCTTGTCTAGAATGATACATTTTGTCTGAAAAATTTGTCGAAGAGATTGAAAAATTCTTTACCCAAAAATCAATTTTTTTTACATCGTGTTCAGAAAATTGAAAGATTTTTTTACTCCAGATAAAAGATATTTTTATCAAAAAAATTTAGATTTTTTTTCTTCAAAAAATTATAAGAGATTTTTTTTCTCAAAGAAATAATAGGTGGCGAGTATTTGTTTAATTTCATTTTTGGAGTTTTCTAAGGTCGTAGGTACCATATAGCTGCTTTCACGTTTAAATTTTGGGAGAAGCTAGAGCACCCTTGAAAACGTAGGTAGGTATTTCAACTACATCCAATTTAGGCCTACATCATACAGCTTGTTACCTTTCAAAATGCTTAGCAAGCAAATAAACGATAACATTTGCCTCTTCCGATTACTCGTCAAGGTCCGTCGTATACGGTAGAACCATGCTACCAAAAACGTACTCGTATAATGACGGCTAAGAAATCGTTATCAGTGAATAATTACAAAATCGAGGGTGAACCGGTAACCGTTCTACAGTACAACACTAGTACAGTCCATCTACTCGGTACTAGTCATCTAAATCCTCGTTTCGTCGTCATTGTGAGAGAACTAATCCAATCCGTTAATCCCCAAGTGGTCGGCGTTGAATTATGCCGAACACGACTCGGACACAGAAACGCGATGAAATCGCGCAAACCAACCGCTCGATCTTCCGAGTTCGCTTTTGAAAAAATACCTCGTAAGTTGGTGGTGTCCGCAGTCGGAGAGAAGCTTCGTCTCATGTACGTCTACGGCTCCGTATTGTACGAAGAATCCAAAGAATTCAGACTCAATTTATTACACTACAGACGTATGAAAACGTACAAATTACGCAAACCCACTCAAGCTGGCACGTATACGATCGGCGCCGAATTACTGACTCCGTTTAGGAACTTGATATGGCACGCTGATCACTTGGAGTCCAAGTATTTGAGTAATTCTATCACTGATTATAAAATACTTTTGTTAGATAGACCCGTCGAAGAAACATTTTCTGCAATGGCTGAGGCGTTGACTCCGAATCAGAAAGCATTGATTAAATATTACAAAGCGTATTTCGAAGATGAATTTCTATCAACTGCAGATAAGTATGAACGTACTCTCATGCACAGGTTATGGCTGACTAATCCTAAACTGAAATTAATATTTGTACGATATAGAGACGAATATATGGCTCGAACTATCGTTCATGCTATTAAAAATGATAAAATGAATAGCCTTGTGTGTATTGTGGGTAAAAGTCATTTACCTGGGTTAATGGAATTTTTAAAATATTTACTTACTGTTCGATAATAAACGAGTACCTACCGTACGTGTAAGTGAGTGTTGTCGATTTGGATGATTTGTATTCTGAATTACGTACTTACCTAGGTAAGTAACTATTCGAACCAATAACATAATCGTAGCATCTTTCACGAAGCATCGAAGCAATAAGAAAAATGAAGTTTTTAAAAACGAATAACGATTTTATTCAATATCAAGTTTTCAAAACATTGGGTAGCAATGTACGTACGGTTTCGTAACAATTACACAGATACAATAAGATTATCAACAATCAAAATCATCAGATTTCTTCGAAGCTTTGTTCTTCCTTTCTCGACATTTCTGCATCAAACATTCGTTCAGGCAATCTCCAAGTTGTTTGTATTTTTCGCTGCAATCCTTTTCCTAGGGATGAAAAATGTAAATTAGTAAAATAAATCGTTCATCTTTCGTACAGAATGGAAACCAATTGAATTACTTTTTTAGTATCGTCGCATTTATCTGCACCATTGTCTATGATCTTTTCTTTAACGATGCATTTGCAGGTGCTGCATTGTTCTTTACAAACGGTCTGAAATAAATCACAAATAGGTATATGATTAATCTCACATCATGATCAAATCAGTATAAAGAATCTCATGAAAGCTTGTATCTAAATCTCGAAGTAATGATCTTCATAAACACCGAATGAAATCCAAATCTAAAATATTTCAAAATATGAAATAGGTATCACAAGAGGTACACTCGTACTTACCGACATGATGTGAGAATGAAGTTGGAAATTTTTCGAAAATTCGTTCGAAAGAACACTTGTTATATTATTCAAGAGAGCGAACAAACTTTGATACTCATCCGAACGTAAAACGAGGTATTTATACGATTCGGAATACCTAAATCATCTTCGTGTTGTTGTGATGACAGTAGAGATGTTTTTTCTAAAGGTGTAAATAAACTGTCTGATTTGGATTGTGTTTTGTAAACGGGTTTTCCGGTGTCATTCTCGTAAGTAGAATCAAAATAACGATTCTGTAATCCTATAAAGTACAAACAATCTACGATTACGATTTGAAATACGATTAGGTATAATCTTAATTACATGGAAATGGCTTGAAAGTATCTTCTATTGAGAATAAGTTATAGTTGAATTCATTCGTCGTTGTTATGAATACCTATGTCAACAGAAAATCTTCCATATCTTCATACCAAATTCATTTTTCGAAGTTTTTGCTTCACTCTACGTTTCTACGACAGTTTTGCATCCATTTCCTGCAACAAAGAAAAACATAATAAATACCTTCGTTATAATTACACAATCAAAATAAATAAGTACTTCAGGTTCAATTAAATTTGCAAAATTATTACTACATCTGTCAAGTGTAATTCGTTACAAAAGTTACCTAATCGTATTTACAGTTTGAAAAGCACACTTTTTAAAGTTTATAAAACATCAATACGAGAAATAAATTTCACCGTTAACTCTTTAAAAGATTATTGACATTAAACTTTTGTGTTTATACAAAAGTAAGAAAACTTTCGAAAACAAATATTGCTATAAAAGCATATAGGATTACGATTATAATACCATTTTGACCAGATATCTGTACAAATACTCCAATTAACTTGCATTTGAAAAAGAAACGACGATGACGACGGTTCGTTTACATTTAAATTTTTTCCTAATAATCATTCAATGTTTCGTTTGAAATTGATTACTTCTTTCTAGTGTAAAGAACAATGTATCACGAAAAAATGTATCATAAAAGAGAAAGAAATTGGCAAACAAGATAGCTGCGATGATTCCAAGAAAGATGACTGTAATAAAGGTGTTCAGGTAAAATTATTCCTATTTGGTCTATACTTACTTTTGAATCCGAATAATTCAATTAAATTGATCAATGTGATTAAATCATTTTTAGATCGATGAGAAACAGATGAAGGAGTTTCGTAGAATTTCAGTCTGTATGCAGAAATGCTTATCGAGAGGTGACAGCAGTGGAAGTAAATGCGACAGCGGTGGTTGTTAATTTCGAATAATCGGTGTTGTTTGATGTGAACCTTGAAATAAACGGACATTTTTTTGATTGTTAATTATTGTAGTTCATTTTTAAGAAAGAATTCAGGTTATTTCGTTTACTTATACCTATGCATATTGAATTATACTTTGGATGTACATACTGCGTTTCGTAAAACCATACCAATTTCAGTTTGCATTGTAGGCAGACAAGGATTAGGTGAATTTAGCATTTAGCCAGGAACACAATTAATTGATTTTACACTGAATATTTTTGTGAAATTCTTACGAAAAAAATTTAAAGATAATTTTTGAAGAAAAAATTCAAAAAAATGGGAATTGAAATTTGAAGACTCGGTCTCGGTCAAACTCGGTAAAATTCGTTGCGTGACGCAGTGCAGCACGACAAAAAATTCCTAATTCTTTTTTCAATAATTTTAATTTTAATTATTTTCAAGCTTTTTATTTAATTTAATTAATTATTTAATTTCTTTCTTCTTTTTCATTTATCCATTTTAAACATTAAAATAGAAAAACGAAGAAAAAATTAAGTAATTTTAATTTGTCAAACTTTTTATAAACTGGGTAATCATTATGAAAGAATTTTAACGCTTCTGTCACCGTTGCACCTTACACGAAATCATTACTGTTGTGTCATTGTGTGTGTATGTGTTGATTTTTTTCACGAGTTTACCGGTTTTTATTTTTTCGGTTTTAATTTTTCGGAGTAGTAACTAATAATTAACTTATAGACTTGATTTATAGTGTTAATTACTGTCTTAATTGATTTTTTTTTATGCGTGCCAAGTCTTCGGTGACTGTATACGTTTTTGTATAAGCCTGATTTTTATTGAAGTTGTAGTCTACGCCAAATCACCGCCTCACCGGAAAGTGATGAAGAATAACACACCGGAAAAATTGCACGATAAAGTTCAACATGTTGGTAAGTAATATTTTCCTCATTTATTTTGATGAAAAACACGAAAAAATGTACACAAAAACGTAATAATCGGATAGATTACGCATTCAGCTTTTGGTGTTTGTTTAGTTGAATGTAGTGATTGAAGTGTCATTCTGTAACCGTGTTTTCTGAATTGTTGATATTGTATTTATTGCGTAACTATCAATCTAGTGATTCCCTCTCTTTCTCTGTTGTTTCAACGATCATAAAAACTAAGAATTGTTCCAGTATATTACAGTACGACGTTGTTGTTTACCTTTGAATATGATAATTAAGGTTAGAAGAACGACTATAGTAAAGTTAATGGAGTATCATATCATTGTACGTTCAATAGAAATTAATTATGAACTTTTAACGAAGGTACCTAATCCAAAAGTTGTTCGTGGTCAATTTATCCATACAATCGAGCACCCCTAACGATAAAGTTTACCAAAGCGAACACTTCTCAGCCGGATTCATATTGCTACCTTCAAGGCAATTCCAAATCTCTGCGAATTCTTTTGAATTCTTTAAGACTCCGTTAACACGAACTGCATTAGGACTGTGATCCATAAAGGGAGCTAAAAACGGACTCACCATGGTCGGACTTTCGCACCAAAACTGTCAAACAAATTCTAAATTAGGTATATCTACTCGTATTAAGTTAAGTTTTTGTATTCGATTATTTCACCTTAATTACAAGCACCTACATTGGCAAATCCTATAGTTAAGAGTTGTTCGTGTGTGAACGTATCAAAATTCACAAGAGCTGGTTCTTTTCCATTTTTAGAAACGTAGCTTCGATATGCGTATAAAGCTTCTTTAAATCCACCACTGTCAGATATGTCTTCGATCAGTGTTAAATTACTATTGACCTGTAGGTAATTAGTTGGTGTAAAAATTACTAAATGTAAGTTCGAGTCGAAGAATTCTATTCAATTTAGATGAATGAATGTATGTACCTTTTGATTAAATCCTTCAAATGTTGTGTCGTAATTATCGTAAGCTTTTAAGAAACATCCCGATTTTTCATTAAACTTGACCAAAGTATCATTTTCCCACCATTCTTCAAGCTCTCCCATATCGTTGTATTTTCTTCCTGAAAAAAATTATGGCACGCATTTGGGAAATTGTGGCATTTTATATTATTTCTTTATAAAAAAAAGTTGAAGATTTTTTACTTATTACCTATTTTGCTTTAAAAAATAAAATTTTTTGAAAAGTAAAATTAGAATTATTTTCTTTTCTGAAACAATTAATAGATTTTCCCCCAAGTAAGTTGTATGGTTTTTTTAACCACCTCCCTCGCCATAGAGAAATTTTCTTACTCCTAAAAAATGAAATATTTTTTTAATTACTCGAAAATTGAGAATTTTACCTAAAAAAAATTTAAAAAATTTTCCTTTATGAAGAAGTGATTTTTTTCTAATTTTTTCCCCTTGAATACCTACTTCCAATATTTTTATCCATTTTTTTCGTTTTAAAAAAATGAAATTTTATAATAATTATAAAGTCCAAAAAAATTCAAAATTTATTTCCTTCGAAAAATTGATAGATTTTTTTCTCTTAGAAAATTCATCATTTTTTTACCCCCTCTTCCCTCGAATCTAGAAATTCTCCAGTTCCAAAGAAGGTGAAAGATTTTTTCTCTGTGAAAAGTGAACGTTTCCTACTCGTTAACATTGAAATTTTTTTAGGTATTCCGAAGAAATTGAAAGATTTTTTTTTAATGAAGAAAAAAATTACTTTTGGTGGTTTTTTTCTCACAAAATATGACCTTTTTTTTCTTTTATGAATAAGATGTTTCCAGATTTTTGGAACGTTAGATACAGAGATGATAAGGGATTTTTTTCTAGAAAGGGTATTTCCTTTGAGAAGGGGTGAGTTGTAAAAAATGTAATCCCAGCTCATTTTTTTCAACACTTCATAGTTTTCGAATCAATCTTCAATCATGAAATCGTTTTTTAATCTTGCAATCAGGCAGAAGATCCATGCGAGACATGATTAAATTCAAGGTTGATTAATCATCATCTTACCACTTTCATCAAATCCATGGCTTAATTCATGACCTACAACGGATCCTATTGTACCATAGAGTAATGCTCTGAAAATTAAAAAAAAAAAATCTTGCCTACCTAAACCATTTCTTATTTTTATTTTTTTTTCAAAGCTACTAGGAATACTTACTTTAAATTATTTTTGTGGTATATTGGTGCTCCTAGCAAAGCAGCTGGAATCACTGTTGAGAAAAAAAGTGAGAAAACATTTCGGGAAGTTCAAGTAATTTGATAACTTGGTATTCACTTACTCATTGAATTATCCAACGTGATGTAAAACGCATTCACCAAAGTAGGAGGCAGAAGCCAGCTATAGAATGTCACAATAATAATTTCAATAAGTAGGTAAATAATGGTGTATTCGATACAAAGAATTTTCATTTTACTTTGCTTTCGTTGGGTCATTTATGTCGTTCAGTCGATTCAAACTTCTCTTAATTTGGTCCTGAATTTTTGTAATCATCGTCGATAAAAAGTTGTCGTTGATTTTCACCTGCGAGAACAGAATAAAATATAGCATACCACTCGAGAGCATAGAGAATTTCCTCCATATTGAAATGAATAGATGAGTACTCACATTACCATACTCTTCTTTCAAAATAGGTGATAATTCATTCAAATTTGGATACGCGATAAGTGATTTCATCGCAGATAATTTTTTCACTGATTTTTCTCTGGTTTGTTGATCCATCCATGGGGCTTGTTCAAATATTTTTTTATAACTTTCTTTTATGTGTTTGAGCATTTCTTCGATCTGCAAAAAATTCAAAATATTTTGAGTAGAGAAGTGGCAAATTGTGTATAAACGATGTTACCTCAGTTTTAGTTTCGTTGTGTTGGTCTTTTTTCATGTACATGTAACTCAATGCCATTCCAAATGAAGAAGCAACTATCTTGGTGCATTTTTTCTCACTGAAAATTAGATTTAAAAATGACAAAAATATTGAAAAAATAGTAGTTTTCAGGCAGGTTATTCATACCGAGTAACTGGAAGATCAAGTTTGGTCCTTGCTTTGAAAATATTAAAGTTAGCATAAGGCAAAAGGGTTGAAACGACTCTCCACCACAATCCAAGTTCTGTACAATTGAATTAGATTTTTTATTACATATTATTTTTTTTTTATAACTACTGTATGTAGTTTTAGAGAGAGGAACATTCTAGAGAACTGATGACCATCAGTCCAATTATTTACCCATTTCTTTGATATTTCTCTGATATATAAATCTGATCATATCCTGAATATAATCTATTTCATGGACGACGATTTCAACTGCAGATGTGTTTCTCAAATCTAAACTAACATTTTCCAATCCATCGAACATTATTTCCATGTATCTTGTCCAGTTCAACTACAAAACATGCAGTGATTTTTTATTCGTTATCAAAAAAAAAAAAAATGTGATGAAATTAACTCTCCAGTATCAAAATTACCTTCGGTATCGATGACTTCTCTTCATCGGCTATAATATCAGACAATTTTTGAAATTCTTCCAAAGTGTAGACCGTCGGTAAGAATGATGAATTCAACTTAGTTCTGGCTTTTGCAATGATCTGAGTGTAAAGGGAATATTTTCAGAGGCATATACGTTCATAGGTTGCTATTTCAATGTAATGAAAATTACCAAGGTTCGTTCTTGACTTTGCTTCAAAAGGTTTGTAACCAATTCTGCATCGTTTACACCACAAAATAAAGAATATTCGGCTCCGCACATTTTCTTAATAACTTTTGTTAAAAAAGAGCTTTCATCTATTGCCTGTGTTTCCCTTTTTACCAATTCGTGGTTATTGATTCTGCAATGATAAATCCAACAAAAATCAAGAGTGAAACAGGTACCTTGGTATGGCTGATTAGGTGAACTAACAAGGGCATTGCGTTGGCATCGTATTCTATCATCGGTTTCGCTAGCCAAATTGCATTCTTGCTGTGGTTATGAGGATTCACTTCCACTGATGTATCGAAGAATATCTTTATTCCGGCCAATCTCACCGCTTTGGCTATTGCGCTGACGTAGTCAAATTTTGCATTTGCTGGCGTCTTGAATGAGAGATAAGGTACACCGATTTCGGATAAAATTTGTTTCATTTGAGTGATCCCGTCGTATGAGCCTGCAGGGAAGGTAGGTGGTTGTGGTAAATCAATGGAAATTTCAATCATCACGAAATAGGTTGAACGTAGATTAACAATAAAAAATGGATAAATATATTTTTTATACTTACCCATAAAAATTATATTTTTTTGAAAAAAATGAGCCAAAATTATTTTGAAAAGAAGTTTTTTCTTTTTGTGGACTTTTTTTTTGTTGTTACAAACACGATGACTTTACAATAATTATTCATTTCGTTCACAACGTTTCAAGTGAAAAACTTCAGGATTTAAAAATTCAAAATTGATCAGTTTTGATTTAACCAACTTCATTTGTGAATAGGAAAAGTTTTTTTTTTTTTTTTTTTTTTTTTTTGAAAAGCAATGATAGATTTTTTTGAAAATTTAATTCTTGATTTTGAACTAAAATTTTCAACAAAAGAAAAAATCTGACAAAAAATTACAAATTTTAAGAATAATTCGTTAGAATTTTTTTCAAAAAAAAAAAGAATTTTTCCAAAATCAAATTTTAAAAGCTGGATTTTCTATAACTAGTTACCTATACAAGAGTTGATCTTTTTTTAAAGAAAATTTTTCTTTTGAATAAGATTTATTCTGTTGGAGGATTTTCAACGATAAAATGTGACATTTTTTGACTAAATTTTTCGAAGTAATTTGCAAACAATTTAAAGAAAAATTTCAGAAATTTTTCTAGAAAGGATTTATAGAAAAAATTTTAATTCCGTAAAATTTTCCAAAAGAATTTTCCAATTTTTTGGTAAGGATTTTTCAATAAGAATTTTTTGAGAAAAATTTTAAAGTAATTTTTACTAGGTACTTTTGTGAAATATTGATGTACCCGTATGTGTAAATTACCAATGATCTATTTTCAACATTTTCAAAAATTTGTCAAAAATCGAAAAATCAACTTTGATCGCTTAAAATTTGACTCTGAAGTCTGCATGACATGCTCTTTCAGTGAGCCAAATTTAAGTTCAAAAAGAGTTGACTAGTTGTTAAAATTATCTTGTCAGAAAGCTGCTGAGGAGCTGCCTCGATTTTTCTTTATGAAGTTGCCTGAAAATTATTTGACCAAATCATTTTTAAGTTGGTTTTTTTTCCTCAAAAGTTTGCACCTTGTTTCATTTTTTTCTCGAACAATTAAGAGACTCTCCTGCTGCTCGTGAATTCGCCTCTAGTCAACGCCAATAGGTAAGAATTTAATTAACCTAATTTCATGGTCAAAATGTCCATTAATTATTCTGATTTTTCCTACTTACTTCGATTCATACATAACGAGTACAATTGTCTCGCTTTATAGATGGCTTCAGGTTCATTTTTATCACCCTTTTGCTTGAAGTATTCTAAACAAAAAAAATTTGTTTTTTAGCTGATAATTCTAATTACTTTACTTAGGAACAAAGAGGATTTTTGTAAATTAAAAGACTGTTTTCTGAGGAAATTTTTTGCATGTTTGGAATTTCCTTGAGTCGAATTTTAAATAAAACGATTTTTGGATAGGATTTTTTTTATGTGAGAAGAATTTTTCAAATTAGGGGATTTTTCTTCCTTAAGAGAAATCTTCTTGGTGAGGATTTTTGAGGTTAAATGAGTTTGCTCAAGATGGGAGATATTTTTTGGCAGAGAGAATATTTTCAGATGAAAGATTTTTTACGAACGATTTTTTTTTAAATGATATAATTATATTTTTTTACATCGGAAGATTTATTTCTAAAATGTTTTTAGGTATTTTGAGGATTTTTGAATTGAAAAATTTTCTCTGCAAAAAAATCAGGTGGAGGATTTTTTCAGATTTTGAAAAAAAAAATTAAATCGAAGGGACTTCTTGAGATAACACAATTTTCAAAAAGAAGGATTTTTTGATACTTAATTTTTTTTCTCACGAAGAGAATTCTTATATTGCAAAATTTTTTTCTAATGGAATTTCTTTGATTTAAAGATATTTCAAATGAGAAAAAGATCTACTAAAACTTAATTCAAGGGTGTGAATTGCTGCTATTCAGTTGAGAGTAACTCGGATGTAAAATTTAAAAAAACGACAACTGTACTGATAGGACGTAGTATACTAAATTCAACATTTATACCCGATATTTCTTCTTCATTTTTAGAGTATCGTAGTAAAGCTGAGCTCGCGGGTAGTGGATAAAGAAGATTTTTGTGAGTTTTTGGCCAGCTTCCGCACGCGTATTGATAAAAATCGTCGCATGGTTTTGCCTTCATGTCCATCGAATCTTTCAAATCTTTCGCTAAAACGAATTTTCACTATTAATTTTGACAGTTTAAAACTTTCAGACTTTTCGTAGGATAGTATTGAAATCAATTTACCTGCAGCTGCACATTCTTTTGATTTACAAATTTTTGTTTCGTTCTTTATGATCGACCCATGAATGGATAAAACTGTAAAAACATAATAATTTAAATGAAATTGGTTCTCTTACTTCTGCCTTGCCTTAAGTATATATAATTATGAAACTCACGAGGGAAGATTAATAACGAAAAAGCAACCGCACAAAACGAACTACGTTTCATTTTATAATTTTTGATCAACTGAATTGAACCAAACACAATTTTTTTTCTTTATTCGTTCGCGTTCTATTTACACATTGTACACAATAAAAACTCGGAAGTTGTGTATCGATATTCGATAGACTAAATCTGAATCGCATTGATACTGCATAAACTACTCGTAAACGGAATCACATATCAAAAACACGTAAAAACGAATTCACGAGATCAAGAAGTCAATTAGTGAAGATATGGTTTTTATTTTTCAACGACAACCGGTTTCTTCGTCATTTATGCATCTTTTACTCGAGTGTCGCTAATCGCCGAATGCAAACAATAAAAACTCGTGCTATTCGAATTTTTCACCTATACTTACACTGAGGCATACTGAGAAAAAAATACGTTGTGCGAATTGCAAATTTTGTCATTTGACTAAGTAGAGCGATAAACGACAAGTAACGAGCTGTACTTGAATTATTCAAAAGTGCGACGAAATCAATTCAAAAATTGATAATCGATATGTTAAATTTTTCATTCACTTCACAATTGCAACAAAGTACATTAATTAGGTATTTTCTCTATCAATCGATAACACGCCAATAATTCACAGAACGATTGAATAGTACGTATGTAGTTATTCGTAGAAAAGCAAATGAGAATGGTATTCGCAAATACCCATGAATCATAATCAACTTTGAACTTTAAAGATGACGCGAGAATGTTTGAGTTCATTGTTGTGCCACTTTACAGAATCAGGATTTTCCAGTGTGGTTTGAAAGTTTTTTTTTTTTTTTTTTTTTAATTTTATTCAAAAAAATTTTTAAAACGAATTTAAAAATGTTTTACAATGTGGTTTAAAAGTTAACAAATAATAAATTTTTAAAATTTTGTTCGGAAATATTTAAAAAAAATAAATTTATTTTAACATTTTTATTTTTATTTTAATACAATAATTTTAAACGTGTTATTCAAAAGCTAGTACGAAACTAAGAACAAGCAACGAGAATCATGTTTTTTAAGTCAAGCTAAATTTCTATGTTGGCTCAATCATTTAATTTTTAATAATTTTTTGAAAACAACTAGGTCAATTTCCATACTTTTTAGGTATTCACCTAAATTTTCAAACAAATGAAATCGTCATTTTTTCAAAGTTTAATAATTTTTTACAATTTTCTTAACAAAAATTTAAAACTGAGTAATTTTTGAATTTAAAAAATTAGCCAATTGTTCAACAAATTTAAAATGGTCAATTTTCGATGTTTTGTCAATTTTCACAGTTTTGCGAATTTAGTATCTACCTAGGTAAAAATTTGAAAGTTGGTAATTTTCTGATTTTATTAACCAATTTCAAAAATTCAATTGTTTTTAGAAATTTGACCAGTTTTTAAAAATAAAAAAAAATATCAAAATTTGGATAATTTTTACAATTTTGAGAATTTTTTGCCTTGAAAAAATTACCGGAATGTAGAAAAAAAAAATTAATTTTTTTTTTTTAATTTTGCGGAATTTCAAAAATGGGTTTTATTTTTTAAATTTAAAAATTATCTATCAAATATTAAAAAGATTTACCATGGATAAATATTTCAAAAATACCAATTTCAAATTCTCAAAATTGTTGGAATTTACCTACTTCATATTTTAGTTCAATCTTAATAACTGGCCAAATTTTTAAAATTGATCGTATTGAAATTTTTAAAGTCAAATTTTCTTCCCAATAGCATTCTAAAATTTTATCCCTTGGGAAATTTATTGCATTTCATTTTTATTTTTTTAGAAACAATTATCTTGAATTCTTGATAATAGGTTTTTTTTTGAAAACACAATTTTGAAAATTGATAAGAAAAATTATCTTTCTTTTTTTATCTTTTTTCAATGGAAATTATTTTGAAAAAATGTTTTTAAAATCCTTTTTGGAACAAAAAAAAAATGCTTTGGAAAACGTTTTTTAGAAAATGTTTGTTAGTTAGTGTTGAGGCGTGGAACAAAATTCAAATATAATTAAAAAAATTCAACTCAAACAATACGTACGAAAAAAAAAGACAAGTTGACATTTACATGACGACGTTTTTAATCGAAATGCGAATAGTAAAAATCACACTCAGGAATAAGCTTACGATCTTACGTGTACGAATTACCATTGGTCAATTTGTACACGAAGATCGTATAAAAAAAATTTTTACAAAAAAAGAAATAGGTAGCCAACAATAAACGAAAAACGGTTCGAATAAAATAAACGAGAAATTGTTCACGAAAGTAAACCTATCAAATAATACCTACCTATTTCTAACACGCCCCCGTAAAAATTTATTTAACGGGCGCGCTTTATCTAATTTAAACGAAAAGGTTTATCGATGCAATCGATAAAACCGCAAGACAAAAAAAATTTATACCTGCACGATTTAAATTACATAACAACAAATCCAACGAAAATACTATAAACAAAACGACGAAATTCGGGAAAAACGAAATACAATATTTAATTAACGAGAATAATTAACGTAAATAATTCACAATTCGAAAATACGATTTACAAGATCGCGGAAAATAGTTAACGACGTTGGTTTTGTAAGTATATCCGCTATCTGGTCGCGGGTACCTACTTTAACAGTAAAAATAGTACTCTTCTCGATAAGATCGCGCACATAATGATAATTGATATCAATATGTTTCGTTTTTCGCGTCGTGTTCGTATTTGCGATCGCTATGGCTGCCGAAGAATCGCAATGAATCGGAACAGACACACAGCCAATCGCTAGCTGGTCAAGAAATTGCTTCATGTAGGAAGCAAACTTTCCAGCCGACGCTAAAGCGACGTACTCGGCTTCCGCGGAGGAGGTCGCGACGATACCTTGTTTTCTCGTGCTCCATTCGACTACGTTGCCGAAGAGATATACGAGAAAACCGCTCGTAGATTTACGATCTACGGGATCTCCTCCGTGGTCCGAATCTACGAAGATAACTACCGGGTAAGCCGAATCGATATTATCGCGGTGATAGTACGTTAAACTATACGACAACGTTGTTTTCAGGTAGCGTAAGACACGGATCGCGTACGAGTATATTTCGTGGTTCGCTACGTGTTGAAAGCGCGATAAATAATTCACCGGAAAAGCGATGTCCGGGCGAGTTCCCCGGGCGACGTACGATAGCGCGCCGATAATACCCCGGACTTTTGATTCATACGAGACGTCGAGTACCTGATTCGCGAGCTTCAACGAGGGTTCCATCGGTAAGTTTATCGGGTTCGTGTCGACGAGACCGTAACGCTCGATCAAATTATTAATAAACGTTTTTTGATGCAGGTTCAACCTATCATCCGAACGGGAAAATTCGATGCCAATGAACTTTGAAGATTCGCCGAGGTCTCGAATACCAAATTCGGAATTCAACGAAGATAGGAGCTTCTCGATTAGCTTCCTATCTCTACCAGATACGAGGAAATCGTCTACGTATACGACGAATACACAATCCAGCGGACTGGACGCATAAACGTAAATACACGGATCGGAATTAAGTGGCACGAAGCCCAATTTTCGAAGGTACGTATTACATCGATCATTCCAATTTTTGGGGCTCGTAGCTAGCCCATACATTGAACGATTTAAAATAAAAACTACGTTGTTTTTATTTTCAGAACCTTTCGGAGGATGGAAGACGATTAGACGATTAACGTTTCCATTTAGAAATGCGGTCGAAACATCCGCTTGTCTTAATACCCATCCGAAATGGGCTGCGAGACTGGCTAAAAAACGAACGGCGGCCATATCTGCGGTAGGTGAGTATATTTCGGATAGTTCGTAAGTGTTCCTATCAAAGCATCCCCTTAATACGAGGCGTGCCTTATATCGGACACCTGACGATTCTATCTTTTTCGTTAAAATCCATTTTGTATCGATAATACTAACATCACCTTTTTCTTTCAGATCTTCCAAACGAGCTTCATACCATACGTTTTTCTCTTTCATCGCTCGAAGCTCTACATCGATGGCCTCCTTCCACTTTTCTCCCTCGGGTCCTCTTACAGCTTCTTCGTACGTAAGTTCACGCTCCTTTTGACACGATAACGCATAATCGATCTCCTTCGGGTCCTCGTAAAAAAACGTTCTTAACGCTAACTTTTCGCTATTTTTTTCAGATTCGCCAGTCAAATTTGCAGAATTCGATGCAGGCTCATCTACACAAAATGGACCTTCACGATCTAACTCTTTTACGAGGTCCTCGTAGCCTCGGTTTTCGTCGAAGGTAACGTTAGACGAGGAATAAATTTTATTACGGCGAATATCGAGGAGAAAATAACCGGTATCTGAAAAACCTACGAGTAAGTATAGACGAATTTTTTCGTCAAGTTTTCTCCGAAATTGTTCTGGTACTAAGTACCGTGCGATACAACCGAATACTCTCGTATTCGCTAATTTTGGTTTACGACCAAACCATAATTCAAACGATGTCTTTTTATTATTTTCAGATGGAAGCCGGTTATACAAATACGTCGCTGTATAAACAGCGTAGACCCATAAATTAGACGGAACACGCCTATCGAAAAGGAGCGAGCGAGTTTTTTCTTGGAGCGTTCGAAAAAAACGTTCCACGGTACCGTTGTGTTCGGGCTCGTATGGCTCCGAAGGGACAAAACGAAGTCCACGCTCTTCAACGAGCTCTCGGAAACGGCCGCCAACGAACTCTCGAGCGTTGTCACACCGGATTTCCTTAACGCTCGTATTGAAGAGGTTTGTAGCCATTGCGAGGTACTTTTCGAAGACGGTACCTACTTCAGCTCGGGTCGTCATCGCGTACGTTACCGCGTACCTTGTGGCGTCGTCCACGAAGGCAACAACATACCGTTCACCATCGATCGCGTCCGTACACATGTCTAATATATCAACATGTACGAGGTCGAGCGGTTTTCGTCTCCGATCGCGTTCTGAATTATAGGGCCCGCGGGTTTGCTTCGACTTCGCGCAAACATCACAATCGTTTATCGAGGGGCAATTTTCGTGTGATACATCGATATCACGGACGCGGTAAAGTATTCGGCGCGAAGGATGGCCCAGCCGGCGGTGCCACAACGTATTGAGCGCGAAGACTTCGGACGGACTTTCGGGATTTTCTACGAGTGAAAATTTAACGGTGAATAGGCCGTTTTTTTCCACTTTAACGTCCGTTATCATTTCGCGCGTATCGGCGAAGAAAAAATCGACGGTCGAACCGATATTTACGACGATGCCTTTTTCGCGTAGGCAATTTAACGAGAGAAGATTTTGACTTAATTCGGGTACATAATTGACGTTTTCAATTATGAAAATACGACCGGAATTATTACGAACACGGACTTTACCTACACCAAGGCATTTCATTTTTATACCTTTTTTCGCGACTAAGATATCACGCGATTCGTCGTTAATTTCGCGATATTCAAAAAAATATTCCCTACAATTAACGAGGTGCGACGTAGCACCAGAATCTAAAACGAACGTAATCGAATCGGAGGACACTTTCGCGATTGATGTCATTAACGCACGCGGTGAATCAAAATCTTGAGCTACGTCGGAAGCTACATGTGCCGAATTATTCGAATTATTCGGCGGAGTCCGATTGGAATTTTGTCCCCCCGTATGTGAACGAGCATTCGCCTCGTCCCCATAACGGGGGCACAATTTTCCAATGTGACCCATTGCTCCACAACGAAAACACTTATACGTTTGTTTATTTCCAGGTATAAAACCGGACGAATTTCCGTACGAATTGCCGGACGAATTACCGGACGAAGATGACGAACGATTATCGGTATTATTCTTATTTCTACAATTATTGACCGTATGCCCAAAACGATGGCAATAATTACACTTTTTTCGTTTATTTTTATTTTTAGGTACATTACCACCGGAATCGGAAATGAGCACCGAACCTTTCGCTGACTGGGTAGGCGCTGACGCTGCTGTGGACGAAGACGACGCTACCGGATCATCACCGACGAGAAGATTTCGAATTATGGACGGCGTCGCTGACGTTACAAGGAGCAGACCTTCGGCGGTTTTACGAACGATGTCATATTTACCGTCACGAAGTCCCGCTTTAAGGTACGTAAATTCTTCAGCGGGCGAAATCTTCTTTCCGGCCGCATCGAGCTGATTTACTAAATCGCTCACGTGGTCACAGTAGGCTGCGGCGGTCGGAAAACGTTTAATATCGACGGTGGCCAAGCGGGAAAGTAGAGCTACCTGCTTGGCTTCGTTCTTCTTGGTATATCGTTCGTCCAGTTCCAAAAATAATTTTTTTGGATTTTTCTGTTCGCGGATTAAACGATATACCGAGTCGTCGATATGGGTGACAATACGGTCCATCGCTTCGAGATTACGCTCCTCTGAGGCGTTATCCGTCGTATAGGTATCGGCTAGTTTTTTTCCAGACAACATTAATTGAATACGCGACTTCCAGGTCGCGTAATTTTCTTGACCCTTTAGGATCAAGTGCGACGGGATCGACGTCATACCGGAAAAATCGGATACGTACGCGTACTCGAACTCGGTCGACGGAGATAACGACGATGACGGGGACTCGTTGGATGGAACGGCGACTGACGCTATCGGCTCGGGATCAACGACGACCGACGAAACAGTTTCAACCGGGACGATCAACGGAGTAGTAGAAGGTTCACCGGGAGTAGAAAAAACGGCGCTGTGCGCACTTACGATTTCGTTGTCGGATAACTGCTGCGAAGAAAGCGGTACCTCGGGCTGTCGTGGTGGACTGTGTGGCTGCTCTACGGGCTGCGACACCGGGTCAACTACGCCGGGTTCGTCTACCAAAGACGACGACTCGGCTCGGCGTAGGATAAAACGATCACCGAAACTGCTAACTGCTCCGACTACGTCTCGGAGATTATATCGCGAACTCGAGGGTACTTTCGGCGCGTGATCTCCGACCGACGGCGAAGACGATTCGAACGATAAATTCCGCGGTTCGAGTTTTAAAATTTCTCGCGTTTTTTTCTTACGTTCGTGACGTTTTTTTGACGACGACGGTTGCTCGTTCCGATCGGAGTCGATTACGTTTCGATACTTTCCGGTCGGAGGCACTGACATTAAACGAACATTACGATACCTCTAACGAACGAATAAAAATAAAAAACGTAACGAGAACGAACGCTAAAAACCAACGCTTTGATACCATGTTGAGGCGTGGAACAAAATTCAAATATAATTAAAAAAATTCAACTCAAACAATACGTACGAAAAAAAAAGACAAGTTGACATTTACATGACGACGTTTTTAATCGAAATGCGAATAGTAAAAATCACACTCAGGAATAAGCTTACGATCTTACGTGTACGAATTACCATTGGTCAATTTGTACACGAAGATCGTATAAAAAAAATTTTTACAAAAAAAGAAATAGGTAGCCAACAATAAACGAAAAACGGTTCGAATAAAATAAACGAGAAATTGTTCACGAAAGTAAACCTATCAAATAATACCTACCTATTTCTAACAGTTAGGAATAAGTAGGTATTTCGGAAATTTTTCCAAAAAATATCTTTAACAAAATCACAAAAATTCTGTGAGTTTTGGAAAATTTTCTATTTTTTTACTTGAACAACTTCTATCGCAAAAAAAATTTTAAATAAGTATTTTTACTCCAGATTCAAAAAATTTTTTACTCAAAAAAAAAATGACGAAAAATTGGAAAATTTAAAATTAAATTAGGTATGTTTTATTTTTAAAAAAGTATCATCGGCATCGGGTATTTCTTTAACCAATTAGGTATTTAAAAAAAAAATATAATAACTATTACACTATAATAGTAAAACATAAAGATACAAGACATATCGATAAATTGAATAAAAATTACCTAATGGTTACATGCTTTAAAAAGTTTTAGGTAAGTGATCGCACGAACAATAAGTGTACGTTCGCTACTCCCTACCAAAGCGAACACTTTTGAGCTGGATTCATATTGCTACCCACTGGACAGTTCCAAATCTCCGCGAATTCTTTGGAATTTTTCAAAACCCCATTCACACGAACTCCATTAGGACTGTGTGTATCCATAGATCGGGGTAAAAACGCAAATGCCAGATCTTCGCACCTAAACTAATTCAACAAATTTTAAATCGAGTAATAATTACGTTCGTTTGCTCGATAATTTTGCCTTGAATAGCTCAAATACTTACGTTGGCAAATCCTAAAGTGAATAGTTGATCATGAGTAAAAGAATCGAAGTCGACAAGAGCTGGTTCTTTTCCATTTTCCCACACGTATCTTCTGTATGCGTATAATGCTGCTTTAAATCCTTCATTGTCCGAGATATCTTCGTTCAGTGTTAAAGTACTATTGACCTGTGATTGATGGATGCAAAGATTACATAATGTCAGTTCGAGTCATGGAATTAAATTAATTTATCATCTTGGGTACAGCATCCTGATATACTAATTTTTACCTCAAATTCCTGATTTTTTATTCCATAACTGTCGTAAGCTTTCAAGAAACATTCTGATTTTTCCGTGTATTTAATTAGAGTATCATTTTCCCAGCATTCTTCAAATTCTCCCTTATCGTTGAATTTTCTTCCTAGTACAAAATGTATTTGTATGGTACTTATTTGTAGCATTTTTGAAATGTCTATGCCTAATAATACGGAGTTGATTGATTGCAATCTTACCAAGCGGATCGAATCCATGGCTCACTTCATGGCCTACAATGTATCCTATCAAACCATAGGTCAGTGCTCTGTAAATTGAAAGAACTCGTGAACCAATAGGATTTTTTTTTTCCTAAACAACTGAGAATATTTACTTTAAATTATCAGTGTGGTACAATGGTGCTCCTAATAGAGCTGCTGGAATAACTGTTGAAAGAAATACGAACATTACTAAAAGTTAAATTTATCAGAAAAGTATCAGTCTGCTAACTTACACATTAAATTTTCCATAGGAGAATAAAATGCATTCACTATGATAGGCGGCAAAGGCCAGCTGAAAAATTTCGCAATATTTAAAATTAATTAGAATATACTTATCAAATTACGAATAATTGCATACTATGAGAATTTTCTTGTTACTTGGTTAAAGTTGGGTCATTAATATTTTTCAATGTATTCAAATTTTTCTTAATTTTGTCTTGAACTATTGTAACCATCGTGACTAAGAAATTGTCTTTAATTTCCACCTGGAGGATAGGATAAAGTAGAGCATTCGAGCATAGAGAATTACCTATTGCAAATACTCAGAGTTACTCACATTAGCATACTGTTCATTTAGAATGAAAGATAATTCTTTCGTATCTGGGTACGCGATAAGAGACTTCATCGCTAATAATTTTTTCAAGGATTTTTCTCTAGTTTGTGCATCCATCCATGTCGCTTGTTGGAATCTTTTTTTATAATTTTCTCTTATGTAGTCAAACATTTCTTCGATCTATGAAAATTCAAAATACGTTGAATAAAAATGATGTTCATTTGTATATATAAAATATTAGGTTTCTCGTGTACCTACTTACCTCGATTTTAGCTTTGTTGTGTCGATCTTTTTTCATATACATGTAACTGAGAGCCATTCCAAAATGAAAAGAAACAATCTCACTACACATTTCCTCACTGAAAAAAATGATCAAAAAGTAATAATAATTTTGGGAATATTAAATTTTTACGAAAGTTATTCAATTCATACTGTGTAACTGCAGTATCAACTCCGAATTTTTCTCTGAAAATATCGAAATCAGCATAAGGCAAAAGAGTTGAAACGACGTTCCACCAAATTACAAGTTCTACAAAATCGAATAAATTAGGTTAATGAATATTTCGAAATTGTATTTTGAAAATTAAAAGAACAGGTGTGAAGAACTGACGAGCTGTCAATTACCTACCTAATTCTTTGATTTTTTTCGTATGTATAAATCTGATCATATTTTGAATGTATTCTACTTCCTGAAGAACGATTTTAATTTCTGATGTGTTTCTCAAATCCACAGTAACGTTTTCTAAACCATCGAATGTTTTTTCTATATATCTGGTCCAGTTTAACTACAAATAACGAAGCTGTAAGTTTTTATTATTAGAAAAGGAATAGCTTTGAAATGAATCTCTTAGTACTTTGGGTATCAATGGTTGTACTTCTTGTGCGATGGTATCTGACATTTGCTGAAATTCTTCCAGAGTGTAAACAATAATTAACGGTGATGAATTATTGTAAGATCTGGGTTTTTCAATTATCTATGTGAATGATCAGTCTTTTAAATAGGATAGTTTTGTAGGTTACATATTAATGTGAAGTAATAGTATATTTACATTGGATCGTTGATTATCTAGATTTAGCAGAATGTCTATAGGTATGTTGACGTTGTTTGTGCCACAGAGTAATGGGTAATCTACTCCGCACATTTTTTTGATGACTTTCTCCTCAAAATAGTCTTCTTTTAGTTCTTTCAACATCAGTACTCTACTTTGTGCCACATCAAGATTGTTAATTCTGCAATAATGGTAGTTATCTTTATTTTTTTTTTTAATCTTGGCAAAAGTGCTTAGTTACTTTGATAATTGGGTAGGTAGGTGAACTCACGAAGGAATTTTGTTGTAATCATATTGTCCAGGTTTAGCCACCAAAATTTCATTCACACTATGGTTGTGAGGACTCGCTCCAACTGATACATCGAAGAACATCTTTATTCCTGCTATTCTGGCCGCTTTTGCTATTGATCTAACGTAGTCGAATTCCGAATTTTCCTTCGTCCAGAATGAGAGATACGACAAGCCGATTTCGGATAAGATTTGTTTTATTAGACTCATTCCTTCGTACGAGTCTTCGAAAAAAACAATTTATTAATCTAAGACGAGCATCAATATGAGTTTGAGTACCTATGCACCTATTTATAATCTTTATATTTAATTTATTTTGATTTTTCTTACTTCGGCTAAGGCACTTCGAGTATAATTTTCTCGCTTTGTGAATGGCTTCGGGTTCATCTTTATCGTCGTTTTGTTCAAGGTATTCTAAACATGAAGAATTCCATTTTAATGGGTAATTCTGTTAAACTCGTCATCTTACTCGTCTTTTTGCGATTATTTCAGATAGAAGGTTTGATTATTGACGATATTTTTCTGATGTAAGGAAATTTCATATCATCGGATTTTTTTCAGATAAAGACATTTTTTTATATCAAGGGGAGTCTTATGTTATGAGAATTTTTCTTAAAATACTTACCTATGATTTTTCTTGGCTAGAAGACTTTTTCAAATAAAAAAATTGAATAATGGAAGGATTTTTTTATTGAAAAAAATGAAGAACTATTTTCCTCAGTAAATAAGAAATTCTTTTAGGTATTAAAAATAAAATATTCAACAAATCAGAAGACTTTTGCCCAAATAAAATTTGAACTATTTTCCCCATTATTTTACTTGGGCAATTCAAAAAATTGAGAAACCGAAAAAAAATCCAATTAATTTTTATTTAATTCTAGCTAGTTTTAGAATTTTCATTTTCAATTTCATTAAATTTTGAAATTTTTTGTTTTTTTCAACCCTACAGGCTACAACTGTAGAGTTTCTCGAGTAACTTAAATATATCGAAAAAAATCATCAATTTTGTAAAAATTTGAATTTATGAATCGAATAAATTTTTTCCAATCAATTTTTATTAAATTCCAGCTAATGTTATAAAAAATTTTCGATTCCAGCAAATTTCAGAATTTTTTCGTTTTTTAACATGCTAGTATAATAGTTTTTACGGAGACCAAAATGGAAAAAAACGGCAGGAAAATCCGACACTAAATTGGGTTAGGTTGATTAAGTTAAGCATTGCTCCTAATCGCGGAATAAGTAGGTATACATCGGACAAAAAAAAAAGTTACTTTAGGTTAGGTTTGGATGACATAAAAATACTTGAAAATTCTTTAAAAATTTGATGTCTTTTAGACATTTTGTCAAACATTCTGAAACTTGGAATTTTTTTACAAATTTTTTTAGACATCATGTTAGACATTCAATAAACTTGGGATTTTAGCATAGTATATGCTTTTACGGAGACCAAAATGGAAAAAATGACAGGAAAATCCGAGACCAAAATCCGACCCCATTGGGTTAGGTTAGGTTTGGATTGTACCCGTAAAACTTTTAGGTAAGGGACTTGTTGACAGTTATTTCATGTAAAATATTATGTTAATAAAATAGCCCCATCGGCATGTCCGAAGTGGGGCCAATTATAAAAAAAAAAAAAAAAAAGTTGGGTTTGGATGACATAAAAAAACTTAGAAAATTTTCAATAAATTCGACTTTTTAGACATTATGTCAGACATTTTGAAACTTGAAATTTTTTTAATAATTTAATGGCTTTTTGATATTTTATTTTTAAAAAATAAATTTTACGACTTTTAGATATTTTATCGGACATTTTGTAAGACATTCTGTTCTCCAAACTTTTTTGTTAAAATTCTCTTGACTTTTAGATAATTTATCAGACATTCTGTTTTTTTTTTTTTTTTTTTTTTTTAATTTCCATTGAAATTAATATTATTCATAACTATTTGTGAATTATCAAACAAAAAACTTGAGTAAACAAATACAAATACATTAAAAAATGATAAATACAGAAAATTCCCTTCCCATTTTTATAGACTTAGGACTATCTGAAATTGATATTTCAGGTATGGTTAAAATTTTCTGTATTTTATTCATTTTAAAATGTTTTGTATAAGATTACGCTCAAATTTTGCATAATAATATGAATAAACTTCTTCGCAGAGTTTATCAATCCAATAAACATCGCTCCATTTTGGAAAAAAATTCGTGTACTTACGTAAGTACCTACCACGGATCGTGACAGTTCTACCTACACTAAAAATGTACCTAGCTCTTTTAGACATTTCGTCACGGAGTAAAAGCATATACTATGTTTCATACTTTCAAACGTAGTGTGGAAATAGAGCGAACCAGGGGGGTCCAGGGGGGGGGCATCGCCCCCCTGGCAAGGCGCGAAGCTCCGAGTTTTTTTTTAGAATTTTTTTTTAGACATTAAGTATGTCAGATATTTTGAAACTTTGAAAATTTTAAACTTTTTTAATGACTTTAGACATTTTATCAGACATTTTGTAACTTTGAATTTTTTACAAATTTTAGACATTTCTTTTTTTGGACTTTCTTGATTTTCAAATTTCCATGGAAATTAATATTCATGACTTTTAGACATTTTGTCAGACATTCTCTTTATTTTAAAATTTCCATGGAAAATAATTTTATTGACTTTTGAAACTTATACTCAGTTCCATACAAACGTAGTGTGGAAATAGAACCAACCAGGGCGGTCCAGGGGTTCGCTCCCCTGGTGAGACGAAAAGCGCCGAGTTTCAACCCTACAACTGTAGGGTTTCTTGAGTAATTATTTCAAAACAAAATCATCAATTTTGTAAAAATTTGAATTTATGAGTCAACTAATTTTTTTTTAATCAATTTTTATTCAATTTCAGCTAATTTTACATTTTTTTTTCGATCCCGCAAATTCAGAATTTTTTTCCAACCCTACAACTTTTGGGTTTCTCGAGTACCTAATCATTTCGAAAAAAAATCGTGTTATGGATTTTCTATTTCTAATGAAGTAGGTAATGAGATACATATTATTTATAATATAGGTTTTGAAAACTTTTAAAATATGTAAATGGGTTTTCTTGAACGACTCTCTTTTTTCGAACCAAACAAATCCTTCTGTATTGAATATTCCTACTTTTGTTGGCATGTAACCATTAGAACTTAATATAAAATATTATTAATTCATTATTCAGCATCCTACCTAATATTTCATGTTCGTTATCATAAGATCGCTTCGAAATCGAAATAGGATCACCGATGCGATTTCTTGGCAAGTTTCCGCACGCATATCGATAAAAATCGTCGCATGGTTTTATCGTTACGTCTATCGTATTTTTTAGATTTTTCGCTGAAACAATTTTTACAAATTTTTTTTTCAACTTTAAAGAATGGAAAACCAATCTTCGAATAGATTTGAAATTAATTCACCTGCAACTGCACATTCTGTTGATTTACAAGTTTTCGTTTTCGTTTTTATTATGGATCCAGAAATTATTGTTAAAACTGGAAAAATATGATAATTTGAATAAAACAGTTTACTTACTTTGGATGTAATTTAGATGCTGCTTACACATGACACTTACGAGGTAAGAGAAATATCAAAAATGGCAAAGCGAAAAGTAAATTTCTTGTAACTGGCATTCTATCAATTGTGCAATTCAGATAAACTATACGTATACAGCAATTTTTTTTCTTTTCAAGCTAGAGGTGTGCAGTTCGCGAACCATTAAAACAATGAACGTGATTTTTTAAAATAAACTATCGAACAAGTTTCTTTTATACTGAATTTTACAAACAGACTGTGTAGTTACAAATTTTCCGCTTCAGTTTTAATCAGCTTATTGAATTTTTAATTTATGACAATACTTATATGTTTTAAAGTAATGGTTCTCAATTAGTTTTGCTCGTGTACTTCTTCTAGAAAACAATTTTTAGCACTTTTACTTTTTTTTTAAAGAAATCATTTTTTCATATATGAGTGTGGATGGGAAAAGGGACCTAAGCAGGAAAAACGTGTTTTTTTTGGTAATGAATGTTTTAAACTTTGCAAGTCTGTATCTCCGTAATGCAATCACTGATAACTTTGAAACTTTGCACAATCATTGAGGGGTCCTAGTGGATTATTAAATCCCTCATAATTTTGACTCCTCATGTTTATGGCCTATTTCACAAAAGGGGCGATTTTGAGCAAAATCAGGGTTGCCGAAACTAAAAAAAAAAAAATCCAAAAAATATTTTCAACCATGCTCATTACGAATATCATACTCATTGACAACTTTTTTATTGTGTTTCATGACAATATCAACCATTTTTAACAAAAAAAATGATAGAAAAACTTATGTTTATTGATTTTGGGTAAACCTTGCCTCCCTGGGAGGCTGAATATTGTTCCTAGGTCTATGAAACCATTTTTAAATGAAAGTACAGGTCGAAACTGACCAAAAACAGTCAAAACACCAAAATCGATTTTTTTCTGCTTAGGTCCCTGTTCCCATCCACACTCACATATTATTATTTTTATTTCATTTCTTTTTTATTTTAAAAAATCGCCTTTTTACATGAAATTCCTTTAAAAATCCTAAAAGCACATTTGAAAATTTTCTTTACGAGAAATACATAAGTATTATGACATCTGAAAAATTAAGAAATTTTTTTCATCAAAAAATTAATCTCTTTTATTTAAAAAAAATCTCGAGACATAAAAAAAAATTAATCCCTAAGAAACGAGAATTTCATTCTAGAAAAAGAATTTTAAAAAAAATCCAAAAAAAAAATGAAAGAATTCTTATTCCAAAAAATCGAGAAATTTTTTTCTTGATAAAATGAGGAATGAAATAGACGAAATATAAAATACATCCACTTTAGAAAAAAATTGATTTTTTTTTCTTGAAAAAAAAACGAGAATCCCCCCCCCCCCCAAATATATATTCTTCAACCTGAAAAGTTAAAAAAAAATCTTGAGTAAGTATTTAAAAAAAAAGAGAATTTTTTAAAAAGAAAAATACTAGGCCTATTTGTTTTTATAGTTCTACTCCCAAAAAATTAAAAAAAAATTACTGAAAGACTTTTTATTCACAAAATTTTGAAGACTAGGTAGGAGATTTCTTTATTTAAAAGATTTTTCATTAAAAAAAAAAAAAAATCGAAACACTTTTCTGAAAAAAGATTTTAAAATTTTTTACTCCTGAAAATTCGAGAAATTTTTTACTCAAAAAAAATGATTGTTTTAATCCCGAAAAATTGAAAATTTCTCCCTTCAAGTGAATTAAAATATATTTTATTTAAAAAAAAGTATCGTCAGGTTCTTTAACCAATTAGGTATTTTATTTAAAAAAGATTATAATAACTATTAGTAAAACATAAAGGTACAAGGCATGTCCACAAATTGAATAAATAATATCTAGTGATGGTTACATGCTTTAAAAAGTTTCAAATTATCAGTTCTCTGCACGAACCATTTTAAGTACATTCACTACACAGACACACTACCAAAGTGAACACTTTTCAGCTGGATTCATATTGCTACCCACTGGACAGTTCCAAATCTCCGCGAACTCTTTGGAATTTTTCAAAACCCCATTAACACGAACTCCATTAGGACTGTGTGTATCCATAGATCGGGGTAAAAACGCAAATGCCAGATCTTCGCACCAAAACTAATTCAACAAATTTTAAATCGAGTAATAATTACGTTCGTTTGCTCGATAATTTTGCCTTGAACAACTCAAATACTTACGTTGGCAAATCCTAAAGTGAATAGTTGATCGTGAGTAAAAGAATCAAAGTCGACAAGAGCTGGTTCTTTTCCATTTTCCCACACGTATCTTCTGTATGCGTATAATGCTGTTTTAAATCCTTCATTGTCCGAGATATCTTCGTTCAGTGTTAAAGTACTATTGACCTGCGATTGATGGATGCAAAGATTACATAATGTCAGTTCGAGTCATGGAATTAAATTAATTTATCATCTTGGGTACAGCATCCTGATATACCAATTTTTACCTCAAATTCCTGATTTTTTATTCCATAACTGTCGTAAGCTTTCAAGAAACATTCTGATTTTTCCATGTATTTAATTAGAGTATCATTTCCCCACCATTCTTCAAATTCACCCTTATCGTTGAATTTTCTTCCTAATACAAAATGAGTAGTATTGTATTCTTAGCATTTTTGAAATGTCTATGCCTAATAATACGGAGTTGATTGATTACAATCTTACCAAGCGGATCGAATCCATGGCTCACTTCATGGCCTACAATGGATCCTATCAAACCATAAGTCAGTGCTCTGTAAATTAAAAGAACTCGTGAACCAATAGGATTTTTTTTTTCCTAAACAACTGAGAATATTTACTTTAAATTATCAGTGTGGTACAATGGTGCTCCTAATAGAGCTGCTGGAATAACTGTTGAAAGAAATACGAACATTACGAGAAGTTTTTATCAGAAAAGTATCAGTCTGCTGACTTACACATTAAATTTTCCATAGGAGAATAAAATGCATTCACTATGATAGGCGGCAAAGGCCAGCTGAAAAATTTCGCAATATTTGAAATTAATTAGAATAGACTTATCAAATTACGAATAATTAAGATTTTCTTGTTACTTGACTAAAGTTGGATCATTTATATTTTTCAATGTATTCAACTTTTTCTTAATTTTGTCTTGAACTATTTTAACCATTGTGACTAAGAAATTGTCTCTAATTTTCACCTGGAGGATAGGATGAAGTAGAGCATTCGAGCGTAGAGAATTATATTGCGAATACTCAGTTACTCACATTAGCATACTGTTCATTTAGAATGAAAGATAATTCTTTCGTATCTGGGTACGCGATAAGAGACTTCATCGCTAATAATTTTTTCAAGGATTTTTCTCTAGTTTGTGCATCCATCCATGTCGCTTGTTGGAATTTTTTTTTATAATTTTCTCTTATGTAGTCAAACATTTCTTCGATCTATGAGCATTCAAAAAAATCTTAATAAAAATAATGTTTACCTAATATTTGTATATAAAATAGGTCTCTCGTGTACCTACTTACCTCGATTTTAGCTTTGTTGTGTCGATCTTTTTTCATATACATGTAACTGAGAGTCATTCCAAAAGGAAAAGAAACAATCCCACTACACATTTCCTCACTGAAAAAAATGATCAAAAAGTAATAATAATTTTGGGAATATTAAATTTTTACGAAAGTTATTCAATTCATACTGTGTAACTGCAGTATCAACTCCGAATTTTTCTCTGAAAATATCGAAATCAGCATAAGGCAAAATAGTTGAAACGACGTTCCACCAAATTACAAGTTCTACAAAATCGAAATAATAAGGTTATTGAATATTTCGAAATTGTATTTTGAAAATTAAAAGAACAGGTGTGAAGAACTGACGAGCTGTCAATTACCTACCTAATTCTTTGATTTTTCTCGTATGTATAAATCTGATCATATCTTGAATGTAATCTACTTCCTGAAGAACGATTTTAATTTTTGATGTGTTTCTCAAATCCACAGTAACGTTTTCTAAACCATCGAATGTTTTTTCTATATATCTGGTCCAGTTCAACTAAAAATGAGGAAGCTGTAAATTTGTATGATTAGAAAAGGAATTGCTTTGAAATGAATCTCTTAGTACTTTGGGTATCAATGGTTGTACTTCTTGTGCGATGGTATCTGACATTTTCTGAAATTCTTCCAGAGTGTAAACAATAATTATGGGTGGTGAATTAATGTCAGACCTGGGTTTTTCAATTATCTATGTGAATAATCATAGTTTAATAGGTTACATTTTAATGTAAAGTTATACTTAATATATTTCGGTACATTAGATCGTTGATTATCTAGATTTAGTATAATGTCTATAGGTATGTTGGCATTGTTTGCGCCACAGTGTAAAGGGTAATCTACTCCGCACATTTTTTTGATGACTTTCTCTTCAAAAGAGTCTTCTTTTAGTTCTTTCTTCGCCAGTACTCCATTTTGTGCCACATCAATGTTGTTAATTCTGCAATAATAAGTAGTAGATATCATTAATTTTTTTTTTTAAATCTTGACAGAAGTTGATTTGTTAGTTGAGAGGTAGGTGAACTAACGAAGGAATTTTGTTGTAATCATGTTGTCCAGGTTTAGCCACCAAAATTTCATTCACACTATGGTTGTGAGGACTCGCTCCAACTGATACATCGAAGAACATCTTTATTCCTGCTATTCTCGCCGCTTTTGCTATTGAGCTAACGTAGTCGAATTCCGAATTTTCCTTCGTCCAGAATGAGAGATACGACAGACCGATTTTGGATAAGATTTGTTTTATTAGATTCATTCCCTCGTACGAGTCTTCGAAAAAAATAATTTATTAAATAAGACGAGTATCAATATGAGTATGCATCTATATATTTAATTATTAGTCTCATTTCTTTGTCAATAATTTTGTATCTATCGCGATTATTTATTTTGATTTTTCTTACTTCGGCTAAGGCACGTTGAGTATAATTTTCTTGCTTTGTGAACGGCTTCGGGTTCATCTTTATCGTTATTCTGTTCAAGGTATTCTAAACATGAAGAATTCCATTTTAATGAATAATTCTGTTAAACTCGTCATCTTACTCGTCTTTTTGCGATTATTTCATATATATATATAGAAGGTTTGATTATTGAACAATATTTTTCTGATGTAAGAAAATTTCATATTATCGTTTTTTTCAGATGATAACATTTTTTATTTATACTATAAGAGGAGTCTTATGTGGTGAGAATTTTTCTTAAAATACTTACCTATGATTTTTCTTGGCTAGAAGACTGTTTCTAATAAAAGAAATTGAATAATGGAAGGATTTTTTAATTTAAAAAATGAAAAAAACTTCCTCTGTAAATACGAGATTCCTTTAGGTATAAAAAATAAAATCCTGAACACATCAAAAGACTCCCCCCCCCCCCCAAAAAAAAAAAAAATTGAGCAATTTTCCCCATTTTTCTACTTAGGTACCTACTTCAAAAAATTGAGAAACCAAAAAAAAATCCAATCAATTTATTCTATTTATTTCCAGCTAGTTTTATAATTTTTATTTTCAATTACAGCAAGTTTTGGAATTTTTTGGGTTTTTCAACCCTACGCAACTGCATGGTTTCTCGAATAATTTATATCGAAAAAAATCATAAATTTTGTGAAAATTTGAATTTTCCAATCAATTCTTATCCAATTCCAGCTAATTTTACAATTTTTTTCGATTCCAGCAAATTTTGGAATTTTTTCGCTATTTCCAATCCTACAACTGCAGTAGGGTCTCTCAAATGATTATTTTGAAAAAAAAAATTCCCAGTCAATTTTTATTCAATTCCAGCTAATTTTACAATTTTTTTTCGATTCCAGCAAATTCACGAGTTTTTTTTTTCAACCCTACAACTGTAGGGTTTTCCGGGTAATCATTTCGAAAAAAAATCGTATTATAGATTTTCTATTTCTAAAGAAGTAGGTAATGAGGTACTACATATTTATATAGGTTTTGAAAATTTTTATTTAAATGTAAATTTGGTTTTCTTTGAACAACTCTCTTTTTTTCGAACCAAACAAATCCTTCTGTATTGAATATTCCTACTTTTTTTTTGCATATAACCATTAGAATTTAGAACTTGATATAAATTATTATTATTCAGCATCCTACCTAATATTTCATCTTCGTTATCATAAAACCGCTTCGAAATCGAAATAGGATCACCGATGCGATTTCTTGGCAAGTTTCCGCACGCATATCGATAAAAATCGTCGCATGGTTTTATCGTTACGTCTATCGTATTTTTCAGATTTTTCGCTGAAACAATAATTTTACAAATGAATATTTTTTTTTTCAAACTTTAAACAATGGAAAACCAATCTTCGAATAGATTTGAAATTAATTCACCTGCAACTGCGCATTCTGTTGATTTACAAGTTTTCGTTTTCGTTTTTATTATGGATCCAGAAATTATTGTTAAAACTGGAAAAATATGATAATTTGAATAAAACAGTTTACTTACTTTGGATGTAATTTAGATGCTGCTTACACATGACACTTACGAGGTAAGAGAAATATCAAAAATGGCAAAGCGAAAAGTAAATTACTTGTAACTGGCATTCTATAAATTGTTCAATTTAGATAAACTATGTACAGCAATTTTTTTTCTTTATAAGCTACATTTGGGAAGTTTACGAGCTACGAGGTTCAACTGAATAATTATGTGTTGAATGAACTATTATAAGTATTGAAATTTTTTTCTTTGATGTAATCAACAATCAACATAACATTACGAAACTTTAGATTGTTGCTCTGCGTTTATACGAATAAGTGAGATACTTACTTACCCAAGAAACAAATAATAAGACATAGATATTCCTATTAATATAAATATTAATTATAAAATAAAAAAAAAAATCTTTGATGACATTTTTTGATTGCTATTGCATTTTTCTTTAGAGATTTTATAACATTTACCTACCGATTTTTGCTAAATTCTTCCCAAATATAACTTTTTTTTACCAAATTCAAAGCATTTTTCCAGAAACCTTTTTGTGGCAAAAAATTGTTTTCGAACATTTTATGAAAAAATTTTCAAGTTTTCTGAAAAAAAAAAATTAAGTGAAAGTTTTAAAATTTTTGATGTCTATTTCTTTTTTGCTAATTCCTTAGTTTTCCCCCTTTTTCTCTATGTTATATCTACTTACCTATTTTTAAAATCCTAATCCATGATAAATTTTTGTGATCAAAAAAATATTTCAAAACATTTTTTGAAAAAACTTAATATATATTCTTTCGGAATTCGAAAAAATCTAATGATGAATTTTCAATCTTCATTTTTTGTGAATTTTTTCAGGAAAATTTTATATGTACGTACTACTTATCACAAAAAAGGAATTTTCAAAAAATTTTCAAAAGATTGTTTTACATAAAATGAAGGTTCAATTTCATAATTTCTGAAAAAATTTTAAAATATTTTCACGAGAAATTTTCAAAATATATCTGATTTTTTTTTTGAATTCATATGTTCCGACACTAAAAATCCATTCGGGCAGAATTCTACAAAAAAAATTTTTGAAAAATTTTGCTATCCATAAAAAATTTATTTTCAGAAAATTTTCAAAATAATTTTACAAAAAAGAAATTTATTTTTTGATACATGCTTTTGGAATAAAAATCACATTCAAACAAATTTCATTTTTTTAAAAAAGAGAAGCTCATCCTAAAAAATTATCAGTTTTATAACTGTCAGCTGGTGCCAAATGTTTCGATGAACCCTTTGACCTATATATGACCCATCCACCACTGAGGTAAAAATGTTCATTTTTTCTGATCCACGAAGTGATTTTGGTGTCTACATTACGAAAATTTTTATGAATTTTTTTTTAATAATTTTAATTTTTGGGAGAAGTTGCGGGCATAAATTGATTTCCAGCGAATTTACGAGAGAAATAAATCAACAAAATTAAAATACAATGGAATGATATATCATTTATTCAAAGCCGCTTCTTTTCATATAGCACTTTCTTTAACCATCTATGAAAAGAACTGGTAATTGGAGATGTAAATGATAAAGTAATTATTACATTTTTCAAAAGCTGAATGAAAATTAACAATTATACATTTTATAAAAGGTATAAGGTACCGTATAACTATTAGGGTGGAGTTGAAGAAAAACATACCTCGGATTTCGACCAAACTCACAGAGGTGGTTTACTTTGAGTTGAGAACCTCCCAAAAAAATTTGAGCTCCCTACCACTCAGGGGAGTGGAGCCAGGGGCCCTCAAAGTAGGGTCACTTTGGAAAAAAACTCAGTTTTTCGCTATTTTCGGCCAGTGGAATTCGAGTTACCCCCAAACGCACCCTCCTCAAAAAGTGAAATTTGAGTTTCTAGACCCCCCCTGAACCATTGACTTTGAAATTTGAACAACTTTTGGTCCTCGACAGGGGGGTTGAAAAGTTGCAGATCGCTAAAAAATCGATAATTTCGAATTACAAAAAATGGAAATAACATCTGCTTGGTACCAAAACTGGACTCAAATGGCTCCAATTGATGCAAAAAAATTATTTCGATAGAAAAAAGTTGAAAAAATTTCATAGCAGGGTTACCAACTTAAAATAGGATTATTCAGTTTTTATAGAAAATGTATACCTAGAGGATTTCCTCTTATTTTTCCCCTTCAAATTATGATGTTATTTTAGAATTTTCTTGGAGAATTTTGAAATGTTTTCTTTCAAAAAAAAATAAATAAATAAATAAAATAAAATAAACTTTTCTGAGAACATTTGAAAATTTTTAGAGAAAATTTTTGAATAACGTTTCTTCATAAAAATTGGAATTTTTAGCTTCTTTTTTAATTTTTCAAGTAGAGCTCGCATGTAGGAAAACGGCTTCTCTGTAGAATCTTCAAGAGAAATAGATTTGAATAAAAATGAATATTTTTTATTTGTATACTTACATATTTCAGTTTTTCGGTTTGCAGGCATGAACAATTGAATAATATGTTTGAACCTTCGAGAAAAATTCCTAAATAAAATAAAAATACCATCCACACAAATGGAATGATGAACAATATTTTATTCGGGGAAAATTATAATCTTTTAAACCACAATACAATCATTTGATTATTAAAAACTAGGTACTTGAATAAATAAAAATTGAATCTCATTATAAGAATATTTTTGAATTTTGCAAATTGTATATTTATGAATTCTTCATCTAGCACGATTTACTACTCTTTACAATGGCTTTCTGCAAACATTCTCCTAGATCTCGATAAACTTCAACACATTCGTCCTGAAATATTAAGAGTAATTATTGATAGATTATTTAAAAATAATTGAAGTCAATTTTCCTTTTGTATACCTTTTCCTCACAGCAGTCGTCTTTTTTCTCTTCGCAGCACTCATCTCCTCCGCATTTATCTTCTTCGCATGGATCTTTCGGTTTGCAGAAGTTCTCCGGTAAAGACAGCACACCGACGATGGTTGCGACACAGTCCTTTTTACAAGAGTCTTCTTTTTTACAAGATATTGGTCTTTCAGTTACGGTACATTTGCACGTAGAACATACCTCTTTGCAAGTAGATTTACACTGGGAACAAAAATATCACGTGAAAAATTAACACAATTTTGAATTAACTTATAAGCAAAAGTATTGAACAGTAAAAAAAAAGATCATTACCGACATCACAACGTTGTTAGATTTTTTTCCTACTCGATGATTACCAAAAGTTCAAATGACGTTTTTTCTCTGTTCGCTCGAGTTTTTATAGTGGTTGTTTAATTTCATTCGAACGCTGTGAAAGTTGTTTACAAATTGGTTATTTTGATTGAAAACGAAAATAATTGGGAGTATGTTTCGCAATTGTTTTTAAAAATTTCACCATCGATGAAAATACGAGGTAGCTGAAGGTAAGTTTATTTTCATTGATTTTTAAAGTGAAGCAACGTAATTTTGAAATTTATTTACTCGTCTGTTCTTAATTTAGATCTTAATGTTTGGATTCGTCTTATCATAACCATCATTTTGGTGAGTATAAATTACTCGAATCCCTAGCGCAAGATGTCAAACTGCATTTTAAAACGAAATTGTTCGATTGCAGTTCAAACAAAGGTCTGTATTAATTTTCTGAAACATGCCTGGGGTAAGTTGAATTAATTTTATTAATTACGAGTCTCAATTTGCCATCATTTTATTTGTAGATTAAATTTCAAGTGAAATTGTGTTTTTAGGGTACAGTTTGCAAAGAACAAACTACGAAAAGTAAATGCATAGTAAAAGAAAGGATCATAGTAAGTAATCGATTGAGTCGTAGAGCTGTTTAAATTTATTGTATTAATCCATTTAATTAATTTTTCAGAGCGGTAAGAAAGACACCTGTTGTAAAAAAGACACCTGCGGTAAAGATGCCTGTGGATCGGACGAATGTGTCGAAGTTTACAGAGATTTAGGAGAATGTCTGAAGAAAGCTATTTTAAGTGCAGTGCAAAAGGAAAAAGAAGATAAATGTTAAGATAACTAAAAAAAAGAGAAAATGTATGATTTTATTTTATTGTTGTTGGTGTAATCGAAATATACTTACCTGTTTTTTGAATCAATTTTTTGTATCTTTTTTTTTAAATACATTTTTGAACAGGATTGGGTGTGTTGAAAAATTCATCATGACAAAGTGTTCACCTGATACTTTTTTACATTTAAAAATTTTTTTATTTGTAAAAATTACAATTCTAGAAAAATTGTTTAAAACATGAAACTTATTTTTATTTATTTTACTGGGCTTTTTTCAGCTTGTTTTTTTCTTTCTTTTTTTTACAAGTAATCTGCGAAAAAATTGAAGTCATCTCATGAACTTATTTAATTCGAGAAAAAAATTACTCGTAAGATTGAAAAAACAAGGGATTGTCACTTTAAAGGATAATAGAATTTGATGGAAACTTATCTCAACGAAGTAGAAATGGGTAAAACGAAAAATTCAAGTGAGAAAATTTATGTACCAGTATCTACTACATATCCAGAAAAAGTATCTAAGTAGATTAAAATTTATCAAAAAAATTATTTATCATTTTGAAGAAGTTGGTTCAAAAAATTAACTTTCTTTACTTACTTGGTCCTTCAAAATATATTTTCAGGTACGAAAGTAAGAAAATTAAAATTAAAACAGGTCAAGGAATATAAAAAATTCAATTTTAAGAAATGTCAAGATGGTAAATTTTTTTGAAAGGTTTGAATTTCAAAAGAAGTGATGTAAAAAAAATTATTATGGAACAATTTTTAAAATCTTGTTTGAATTTAAATTCTTTGAAACTTTCTTAAAACGAGCAATTTTTGAAATAAGATGAAAAATGCTAATAAGATGTAAGTATTAAATTTTTCAAAAATTTCTGTTCAAAAAATGATTTTTTTGACTCACACCCAAATATTTCAAACATTGAGAATAAAATTTAATTTAAAAAAAATATATATTGATTTTGGTTCAAACCGCAGCAAATTTTTGAAAATAATTTTTATAAATTTCTCAGAGGGGGTTTAAAAAAACTATTGCATTTTTTAAATTTGAGATTATGAAAAAATGGAAAAAATTTCAATTCAGGAAAAAATCACAAATATTTTGCGAACAGTATTTTTGAAAGTTTTTCAAAAGAAATATTCTATAGAATTTTTAGCATTTTGTCGTGTACTCAAAATTTTGAAAATTTCGTGAAAATTTTCAAATAGACAGGTGGTAGGATTTGAACTTTTTAAAATTTTTTGCATAATTCAAATTGTAATAATTTTCTGAAATGTGTTTTTTGTAAATTTTTTCAAATATATTTTTTTTAGAAAAAAGCATCGCAAAAATTGTCGCATTTTTTGAAAATTTTAAATTTGAAAAATGTTTAATTCTGAAAGGAAATGTAAATGTTTTCAAGCATTACTTTTGAAAATTGATGCACCAGTATTTTGCCGAATTCTTAGCATTTTTCTCGGAAACTCAAAATCCTGAGAATTATTAATTCTTTAAAATGATTTTTTCTTTACAAAATATGAAATGGGGAAATTTTAGAAAATAGTTTTTGCAAATCTTTTGTAAAATTTCAATTGAAAAAAGTTTTGATTTTTTTTTTGTAGAGTATAAATTACAAAACTTTTTCAAAAAAAAAATTGAAATTATTTATTGGAAAATGTTTAATTTTGAAAGAGATTCGGCAAATATAATTTAGCAAAAATTATTTTTGTGAATTTTTCATTGTGAAAAAAATGTTGCATAAATTGTACAAACTTTATCTATAATAATTATTAAATTTTTGAGAAAAAAAATCAATTTTCATTTTTTTGGATTAATTTATATTGAAAATCCTCCAGGAACCTGATGGAACTGGTTCCTGATTTATCACAAAAGTGCTAGAGTAATTCAACTTTTAAAAAAGTAAAATAAAATTCCAAAAAATCCATTTTTTGGTCAAATTTAAGTTTTAAAAAAATCTAATGAAGAAAGTTTAAAGGCGTCTCCTGTTAAATTTCAATTTTGATTGTTGGGAACTTTTTCCCATGCGCTCTTGCAAAATGTGTAGTTTTTTTAAACTGGAAATTTTGTGAATATTTTCAATTTTGTATTCGTAGGTAATTTTTTTTTAATTTTTTGCAAAATATAAAATGGGAATTTTTTTTGAAAATTTGTTGTTGAATTAAATGGCAAAAAGCTTTGAAATTCTTGTTTTTTTAAAAATATTTTTCAAAAAAAGAATTTGGTGAAAATTTTTGCAATGTTTTGGAAATTTGAAATTAACAATTATTATTGTTAATTTTTGAAGGAGATTTGGAAAATATTTCGCTGAAATTATTTTTGTGAGCATTTTAGCATTGAGTTTTTGAAATTTTTTTGCAAAATCGGGAGTTATTTCTGTCAATTTGAAATTTTCTCAACACGACAAAATAACGGAATTCGATGCCTACTGGAAATTATTACTTTAGTCGCTTCGAAGAAGAAAATGTGAGTAGTATTTTTCAAGAAATTTTACATTTTATTCGGAATTAACTAAATGTTTTTATTAGTTTACTAGTAAATTCGTTAAATGCAACTTTGAAAATGTGTGGTAATTTTTTATTGACCTCCCCCCCCCCCCCCAAGAAATTGAAAAAGTTTTCTATTTGCATTTTTTTGGTCATGAGCATACCTAATTTTTTTAAATCGAAAATTGAGCTGCTCAACATCATCGAACAAAATTGTTCAGCTGGAAATTTTTTTCAACGTTACAAATAATCTCGACTCGAAGTTTTTGAAAATTATAAAAAAAAAAATAGCCATGCCAATGTTTATTAATTACCAAACCAAGGACGCTTTCTCAATTCGTGATTTTGAAAACGAAATACAAATAATTTCAATTTCTCGCAACAGCTCACACGTGTTCAAAATATTATTTGAATGTAAACATTTAATGGCTCCTTTTTTGTATAAATACTGAGAAAACGGTTCGAATTAGCATCAGTTAGATTTCAGTTTTCTATCAAATACTAACTTTTCTTATTCTCTCGTTTTTGAGTTACCATACTTTTAACTGAAAAACCATGTCGGTAAGTGAGAATTTTTTTATTGCTTACTCTTACGTCAATTTTGGCTTTCATCGGATGTAGTTGCTTCGTATGGTTCTATCCACCGTATAACGTTACTTTTTCTTTTGCAGTGCTGTCCAACAACTTGCAAAGAACAATGCACTACTTGCAAATGTATCGTAAAAGAGAGGATCATCGATGGAAAAAAGACTTGCAAGAAGGACGACTGTTGCCCTCCTCCTGATTGTTGTAAAGTAAGTATTGATACGAATAATTTTTTTCAAATATTATATTCATATTTTCGTTCTTAGGCTATTGTTTCCGTAGTGAAAATATGACATTAATTTTGATGCATTTTGTTTCCACAGAAAGACTGCAGTGCGGTTTATAAACAATTGGGATGCTGTATTCAGGAATGTTTGATGGAAAAATGTAAAGAAGCGAAGAAAAAAAGAGACTGTTGTTGATGGTGTCGTCATTCTAAGAATTAATTTATTTAAGATGTTGCACTATTTATTTTGAACAACTTCGATGAAATAAATTTATCATTTTATTCTACAAACCTACGTATAAATTTTATTTTATTGGATTCTCTATCACATACAAGGTTACCTTTACGATTAGATGTCGTAATTTTGTCAAGTGTTGGAGCACGTATGAGTTGAGGTTTGCTTCGAGATGGCCACTCAATCACTCTTTACATTAATTCGAAGATGTTGGTGTTTTTTCTCAACTAATCGAGTTCCTTTTCCTATTCTACGTTGGTTCAACCATCTATTTTTCCTTCTAACAAAAATAGAACTACTTTGAATTTTTTATCAAAATGTTTATTTTTCATATTAACAATATTTTTTACATTCTTAATGACATTAAAATCCACGTTCATGCGCGTTCAAGTAAATCGCAATCTTCATTTTCACATATGCAGATTCCCGAAACGCTGCAAAGGCGTTCTATACTACATTCTTTCATTTTTTTATTAGCGAATTGAAACAATTTCATTGTTTGTTTTGCATCTTTTTTCTTACAGCCTTTTTTGGAACAATAACATACAAATTTGGGGTTTTCATCTGATCTTGTCCTGCAATTATAAAAAAAATTATCAGTTTGTGAGTCTGAGTACGAAGACAGTCCAAGTTATCAGGCACGTGAAATGAATAAAATATCTATAAAATATTTATACTTCAATAATGCCTTAAAAAGCCCGATGAAATAAACAAACAAAATTTCTTTTTGGGTTACATTAAATCTTTTGGTTTAAAAATGTTTCATTCGGTGTCTCGATTTCAACTACCTACCGAAAATTCCCCTAAACTCACTCGTCGAGAAATCCCTTCAAATGTGGAACGATAATGACATTTTCTTTGTTTTTCGCTTGTATAACTCTTCAAATATGCGTTTAGTCACTGGTTTAAAAAATTTTTAACAAATGATATTTTTTATTTTTTTAAATTTCAACTACATGTACATTGTACATAGGTGCCTCATTTAGGTCTCAAAATATCCAGCATTGAAACAAATGACAAGGAAAGTTGGAAATTGGAAAATGGGAAATTAAAATTTTCCAGAAATTGAAAAACTTGAATTAACTTGTTTTTATAATGAATCCTAGATTTGTAAAATTATGAATGACATTGAAAATCGAGCAAATTTTTTGAGTATTTTTGATTTAAAAAAACAACACAAAACTAATGTACCTAAAATTAAATAAATAAATTAAAAATTTTATAACATGATTTATTGAGTGAAAATCGAGAAAAATAGAGGTGAATATTGTACTATTTTTTGGACTGAAGGAAATCTAATATTTTTTAAAGGAAAAATAAAAATAATTTTTTGGAAGTAAAAATTATAATTACGTATTTTTGGAATAAATGTATAATAATATTATTCGAAAGAAAAAATCTATAGGTAATAACTTTGTTTAAGAGAAAATTCCAAAAAAACATTATTAGGTACATAAGTACTTACGTGAAATACTCTTCAGCGTAAATGAACGTGCAAAAAATAAATACTGAAATAATCACAAATATAATATTTTTCATTTTAGATATCTTTTAAAATGAGGGACAAGTATTCGATTAAAATGACGCGTTTCTTCTTTAGGTAGGAAGGTACCTACTCGTAAGTCATACGCTGCTTAGAACCGGCATCAAAACGTCTGACACGGACACGTCTGCTTTTTTTCTGAATTTCTTCAGTACCAGTACCTAATAAAACAAAACTAATTATGATTTTAATTAAGGCAATTTTTCTAAAATAGGTAGGCCTAATAATGACTTACGTATCGATAAGACGTTTCGTTCAAATAGGGAAATAATTATGACTAAAATTAAAGTAGATTAAATTTGCAACCGAAAAGGTTACAATCATTTTTTCCAAAAAAAGAAGAAAAAAAAGATACGGTGGAAAAAATGAAGATTGCCCTTTATTTTCGCGAATAATACAAAATTTCTGAAATTGTCGAATATTAGCAAATGAGAGGACGCCTCGCCATGCGCCATAGACTCAGAAAGATCTCACTTCTCCTTTCCCCGAAATGCCTAAAATGTGGACACCCCGAAAATTCCTTTTTTTTAAATTGGCAATAATTCTTCAGACGAGTCCTAGCTTAAAAAAAAAAAAAAACATGTTTACATAAACTTTGAACTGCGTACAATTTCTTATAAAATTGTTCTTCTTCATTTTCTGATTCATTCGAACAAATAACTAAAACAAGTTAGGTCAAAATCGCAAAATAGAAATACAATCAATTCGATTTGAAACAAATTAGAAATTAAAAAAAATTGAAATTAAAATAAGAATTGGGAAAAACTGTTGTCAGTGCTTGAATATTGGATACTTTTAACCTACCTAATAATATCGAAGGAAATGTTTTTAATAATAAAATTTTACTGTCTTCAAAACTGAAAGAACAATCGCTCCATTTAAATACTATTATTCAGAATCGATGGTATTTCGATAAATTAATAAATTTTGTTAATCTGTGATTTTATGTTAAATAGTTCTATTTTGAAGAGGTTAAAATATGGATTTCAATATATTTCGTCGAAAATAATCGACCCTGAAAAAATTACTCCTATTCATTATTAGAAAATCATCTACGCATGAGTTTAGCAGCATACTATACCTGTACCTACGTAGTTTCATTTTTTTTTTTTTTTTTTTTTTTTTTGCTTGTTTGGTAGGACAATCGAGTGTTTTAAAAAAAAATCTTCATTTAATTTGTCTAGTTTTAATATTTCATGTTAACTACATATGTTCAACGCATTTTGCATTTTTCATACACAATGACAGATTCCCTGATGTCTGCAAGGACGTCTTTTAAAACAGGCGAACGATTTCAATAACCTTTTTGCATCCATTTTTGTGCAACCTCGTTTGGAACACCAGCACACAAGTTCAGGGTTTACTTCATCCCTCACCCTGTGATTTTACATGAAAACAAAAAACAAAAAAACAAATTAGTTAAGTAAAGACGACGTACTATAAATTACTTAAAAGATAGGCGAAAAAGTATATTTCTATTGCGATAGTTGAATGTGATAGGAGAGCTCTGTCACTGGTTGAAACTAAAAATATTTTCAATTTACAAAAATGTCAACTATCTAATTTAGTTTTCAAAATATCCAACATTGAAACAGATTAGTACCTACTTGGAAAGTTGAATTGGAAAATTAGAAATTAAAATTGACCTCAAATGAAAAACTTGAATTAATTTTTTTTTAATGAAGCAGATAATAATTAAAAATTAGATAAAAATTATGGATAACATTGAAAATCGAGCAAAATTTTCGAGCATTTTTGAAAAAGAAAATTGTATGTAATGGACCAGAAATTAAATAAAATAGAAAATTTTAGAAAATGAAAATAATTCCCGATTGTTGAGATATATTGAAACGAATTCAAAAGCAGGTAATTGGAATCTAGTGAAAATTAAAAAAAAAATAATAATAATAATTCTTTGAAGGTGAAAATTGTAATATTTTTCGGACTGAAGAAATGTTAATATTTTTCAAAGAAAAATTATACCTAATAATTTTTTTGGAAGTAAAAATTCTAATAACTTTGTAAAAGAGAAAATTCCAAAAAAAATTTATGGAAAAATCTTGCGATTTTTTTGAAGAAAAAATTCTCACGGGGAATTCCCATTTTTCAAAGGGAAAAATTCGAATAAATTTCCAGAGGAGGAAAATCTGATATTTTTGAAGAAAAATTTTTTAATAAATTTTGACGCCAACAAATATTACAACATTCGAATTATTGAACCATCTCATTTTATTTGAACTGTTTTTTTCCCTTTTTTAATTAAAAAATGAATTTAAAGAATAAAAATAAACTTTAAAAATCATTGGTTTTTGAACTAACTTGCTTGGACCTATCTACGTATGAAAAACAGAAATGAAATTTTCCTTAATTTTCTGATTTTTTTTTGAGAGGTGAGGGGGGGAGGGTCGCATGTCTACATGTTCAAAAAAAAATGAATCGTGAAAAACGTAGGAAATTACATTACATACGTGCATGAAATATTCTTCAGCGTAAACAAAGGTGCAAAAAATAAATATTGAAATTATCACAAATGTAATATTTTTCATTTTAGATATTTTTTACAATGAGGAACAAGTTTTCGATTAAAATTACGCGTTTCTTCTTTAGGTAGAAAGGTACTCGTAAATCATAAGCTGTTTAGAACCAGCATCAAAATTTCTGACACCGACACGTTTGCTGTTTTTCTCAATTGTTGCAGTACCTAATAAAACAAAACTAATTATAATTTTAATTAAGGCATGTATCGATAAAACCTTTTATTTATGTTTTATTGATAATTTATACAATTTTTTTACATCGAAATTTAATCTTTTGTGAAATGAATTTTTGTAATTTCGTACTCAAAGAAGATTTTCTAACAATGAGTAGGTATAGTAGTATAGAGCTTAGACCCCTGCGCCGCCGCGCCACGCCGCCGCCGCCGAGGAATTTTGGCGGCCGGCGCAGGGGTCTAGTAGAGCTATGCAGATCACTTTTTTCACCATTGAATGCTCATTTTTTTGATGAGCACCTATTCAATGGTGAAAAAAAACACAGGAATATAGGCAGATATCGATTTTTTGAAGTTTTTTGTACTCGTATATGGACCCCCTCCTCCATTCTGAGCAGTAGATATAAAATTGTTTGAGAAAGTAAATAAAAAATCGCGTTGTCAGCTCCAAAAGTATATTTTAAAAGTAGTTTTCAAAGTCATTTCCATTTTTAAGTTTTCTAATTTTTAATTTATTTTTTCACAATAATTTTCTAGTTCCTTTTTTTTTCAATTTTCATTATTATCTGTTGCAATTTTTTCCGGTTCAACTTTTTAGTGTGCGTAAGCACACTATTGGTTTCAGTCTTGAAATATAAAATTTTGAAATAGGTTTATCGAGGTTAACTCATTAATGATGGGATGTATTTGGTTCAAATTTTCAAGGAATGTAGAGTTCATGAAGGCGGAGGACCAATGAGATTTGTGTGTGAATCTAATGAGTAATTATCGAGATAATTGCAATTTTCACTTGAATAAAAAAAGGGAAAAGGGGACTTTTCTATTATTCATATCTTATCTTATCTTGGGGCAATAAATTTAAAGTGTTCAAAATCGAACAATGGTCACGTCACAACGTCCTCTTTGTGCTCTGCGGTTTTATCTTTTTTGGGGCAATAAAAATTTAAAATGTTCAAAATCAAACTTTATCAGCACAGCAGGTGGTAAAAAATCAGAAATCACGTCTCAGGCTCAGGGCAATAAATTCAAATTTTCAAAATCAAACAATGGTTCGTGTCTAGTTCTTATTTTATCTTTGCTTAGGGCAATAAATTTTAAATGTTCAAAATCGAACAATGATTCCGACTTGTGGTCTGCAGTCTTATCTTATTTTGGGGCAATAAATTTTAAATGTTCAAAATCGAACAATGGGTCGATCTAGTTTTCAGTTTAAGTGAATGGGGAGGTGGTGTGACTATGCGATGTTGGTGGCGGGGCATGGCAAATTGAAATACCAAAGTAAGTATGCTTATGTTAGGTTAGGCTACTTACTGATAACTTCTCATAAAAGTTATTTCAGTAATACTACTCAGTAATTTTAGAATTCAAGCTACGCACACTGTTAGAGCTGCGCTTGCGCAGGTGTCTAGTTTTTTTTAAATTTGCTTAAAAATGATCAAAATTTTGTGGTGTTTTTTTTTCTTCGAATAATATAGGATTTCTTTTGTTGTCGCCTCTTTGGTTTATTTATTTTTATTTTTGCTTCTATAAAAAGGATAAATACACTTGAACCTTTAAATAAAATAAGCATAGATTTTTTCATGTGGAAATATTTCATGTTAAACCATAACTATGTTTCTTCACATTCTTATCATTATTAAGTATGCCTACGCCGTCTACGACTATAGCCGTTGAAGCGTTCACAATAAGACAATCTATAATTCCTACACTGGCAGAATCCACTAGGACGGCAACGGCGTTTCAAGTAACAGCTCCATTTATCTATACTTAACAAACTGATTGCTTCCTTTCCATCTCGTTCCGAGCAAAGTTGTTTGGTACAGCGACATACAATTCCTGGGTATATTTCAGATGTTATCCTGTAATTACAACAAAAAAAAACCAGTCAAATATGTAACTTAGGGGGGGGGGGGTCAATTTTTTTTTGTTGAATGCATAGCGTTGACAAGCGGAATTTTCTGAGACCTTTGCATGACGTCATTTTGATTTTTCACCTATGATGTTTTGAAGAAAAATTGGAAACTAATTTCGAATTGCTTTCTTTTACAAAAAAAAATTAATTTTTGATTTTTGAAAAATAAAATGCATGAAGTTTTCAAAAAAAGAAAATTATTTTCATTTTGCATTTTGATGATGTCATTTTGCAGAAAATATGGATAGATTTTTTGGAAAATGAAAAATTTCAAGTGTCAAAATTGAAGAAAAACACGGTTTTTGGTAAATGCCCCGTTTCCAGAGAAGCTATGCAACCCAAAAGATTTTTCTGAGAATGTTTTTTATTCAGTAGAGTCTGGTCTGTAGTCTGACATGACGAGGGGGTTTTGCAAAATTTTAATTTGTCGACGATTTCTTTCGAGTTGACCGGAATGAATACTTCGATGAAAATTATGAGAAAGTTTGATAAAATCGAAAGGAAAGTAGAAATTTTCCAAAACCCTCTCGTCAGACTACAGGTACAATTTATAAAGTAACTGAAGCACTTGGAATGTGTAAAGTTCTGGTACAGTTAACGTGACGTGTTGGTAGTACCTAATGAGGAAACTCTGTAACTTGTATAATTTTCCAAAAATACATATTTCAATTCTTAAGCATACGAAACTCTAATTTTTCAAAATTCTACATCATTTTCGTCTGGATGGAATTTCAATAATTTGACAATAATTTTAAAACCAGATTGTTCGAGGGTACTTACTAAAAAAAAATTTAAAAATAAAAAATTTCTTAATTTTTTTTCTAATTTTTATTTTTTTATTTATTTTTTTGTCATAAACAAATTGGGTGAAATTTACGTAAATAAAATGACATACTCGAATTCATTTTCATCGTCAAAATCAGCGTAAACGAATTTGTAGAGAATCAATATTGAAAATATGACCAAAATAACACTTTTCATTTTACTAGAAATAGAACGAATAACAATTAGTATTATTATTAATGACTGGTTAATTTTTTTGGTACCTACTTATAGGAAGCTAATAACGAACATTCAAACGTCTGGTCTGGTACATAAAAACGTTCGCTATATTTCGGCGTACATATTTACTACATTAGCTAATAAAACTACCTATAGGTATAATTACGATTTTAAATTAGGTAATTTTTGGAAATTGTCTAGATTATTTGTTAATACTCATTTTTAATGTATGTAAGACTTATCGATAGTATTTTCGTTCATATTTGAATTTTAATAGTGCCTACCTAGTTAATTAGTTCAATTTTTTCAAGTACATTAGAGTACCCAGTATACCATATTAACGATATTTCTACATTGACATTATGGCTTGTGTGAGCCATAAAAAGTGCAATACTGCCAGTCCATAGGTACTTCATATACAAAAATAGAGGAAAGGAAAAATTGAAATTATTTTAATAACCAAAATTATTTTTAGAGGACCTTAATCTACAACTTTTGTTTGAAATTATTTTCAATTGGTACCTTATTTCTTCACTCTCTAATTTTGATCAAGTATGCGAATTCGGTGGGGAGGGAGGGGTTCGATTGAAAAAATTTTCAAGCAAAAGTTTTTGCTCGAAGTCCTAGGTATAATTTTGGTCATTATAAAAATTTCGTTTGGACCCCCAAGTCTCCTCCGATTTCACATGACATTATGTAGATACTTTTTCAAAATTAAGGGAGGAGTCAAATTGAAAATTGAAAAGTTGTAAATTGAGGCCCTAGAAATAAGTTTTGATACTAAAATAATTTGATAGGACCCTCCCCTCCTCACCATTCTAATTTCAAATATTCAGTACATTTATGCAGTTTTGGTCTTAGTATAAAATTCAACGCAGCAAACTGGAAAATATAATAAACAAGTTCCTGAATTATTTCAGTACAGAAAAAATGAACTTTCTTGGAATAAAGAAATGATTAAATTTCTATATAAAGTAAAAAAAAATACGTAATAGGTGTTTGAAAAAATTAATCTTTTTTACAATCGTTCGATTTTTTAGTAGAAAAAAACGTTTTCGTACCTCTTACATAAAAAAAGTAGGTACATAATTTTTGGCGAAAAATTCTCAATTTTTCTAGAGTAACGTATTTCTTGAATTTTTCGAGAAAAAATATTTTTCATTTTTTTAGGGGAGAACAACTCTTCATTTTTTGGAGTAGAAAAATAACTCGATTTTTTTTTAAGAAAAATTTTAGAAGCCAGTGTAAAAAAAATGATTTTTTAATGTTGAAAAATAGATTCTGTTTTGGAAAAAAGTCGTTTTATTTTAAAAAAATTACATATTTAATTTTTTGGAGAAGAAATTTTTCAGGATTAAAAATATTTTTCAATATTTTGGAGAAAAAAATCCTGAATTTTCTTGAAATGAAAAATAACTCAATTTTTTCGAAGACAGTATAAAAAATTCTTCACTTCTAAAATGAAAAAATACCTAGATTAAATATTTATAATTTTTCAAAAAAATTTTAAAGAAATAACTTTTTTTTTATCTAAATATACTCGTATATTACCAGACAACATATAAAGTAGGTACATAACATGAACAATTCGTATCAAAAATAAACGTGCAACGATAAGGAAAATTCGAGTAACCTCAAAAATACAGAGATTGCAACGCATTGGTAATCGACGAAGTCATATCAGTTGAGAGACGTGAACGAGTGATTTCGCGAAAGTGTTCAAGGCGATTCAGCAGCGATAAGAAAATCTCAAAGATGATGAATTATGTAAAGCGAATCAAATCGACAAATAAGCCTAAAAACACGCAGGGCTACCTGAAAAATTAGCATGAGGCGAAGATCATAAAGATGGAAAAATAAATACTTATGATTCATTTTTTTTTTTTTTTTCATCATTCAAAAAGCAACATCTTTTGCGATATTCTTTTAGTGAAAAATTCTTTTGTTAAAAATTCTTCAGTTGGAATTTTATTGAAATTATTTATTCTTTATTTTATGCATAGGTACTTAATTTTGTAATCTTTGAATTTTCTTGTGAAAAATTCAACAGTTTTTTAATAATTTTTTTTTTCGAATTATTTTTAGTAAAAATTTATCAATTAAAATTCTATCGAAATTTGCTAAAAATATTCTTCATCGTTTCCTAATTTATGAAGAACGTCAGTAAATAATCTTCATTGAAATAAACAAAAACACAATAATAGAATTTGAACTTTTTATTTTATGTCAAACATTTTAGAATGATCCGAAGAATTTCAGTTTGATGTTTTCAAACGTTATTTCAGCAGTTGTTCTTATCACCTGCTTTGTTGCCTTTATCGAGATTGCATATACAATCTCTCAGGCAGGTACCAAGGTCTTCAAATACCTCGTCGCAATCTCCTCGTTGAGATTCTTTACCACAATCGTCCGGGCGAGGTTTTCCAACGGACTCCTCCTGATAAGGAAAAAAAATACATAATTATTAATTTATAAATTAATTCATGGAAAGATGAATTTTTCAAATTATTTCAGTTTTTAATTTTTTTCCCAGAATTAAGTATTTTTAAATACCGACTAGCTTACCTTGTTTTTATCATCGTTGGTAGGTTCTTTTTTGCAAGGACCTATTTTCTCTCTTACGAAACATTTAAATCTTTTACATTGTTTCTGTCAATTGAAAAGAAAATCTATAATAATTGTTTGCAGTACTCAAGTATAATTGCACAAATATGTTCTTATGGTATTCTTATTGAATATAAACTCGTTTAAACTAATTACCTATGAAATTAAAATTTTAATTAAAACATTTAATTACCATCGCCATTTTAAAGATGCCAGAATTGTTCTCGTCGTCTCAAAATTTTCACCACTGGAAACCGCGATTTCCGTTCAGAATGATTTATATACTTTTGCATGTTGTGGTTCTATTACGATGATACCTACTAAGTTTACATGCATTTATAATAAACAATAATTTTGTTACATAAACTCTAATCGTCAACTTATGACAAAGTTGACAAATTTTAAGGAGTATTATTCTTAAAGTTACGTGAAATTTGAAAAAATTGTTTTATATTGTGAAAGCGGAAGGAGGAAGTATTCGTAGAATGCGATGAAATAATCGATTTGTCGAAAATGAGAGATGAAGAAAAGACCTAGCAATGATCAGTTTAAGCAAAAATAATAAATACCGTTTTCATTTTGAGAAATCAGCTAAAGCTGGTTGTGTCTTGTAATAAATTGTAAAAAGTTTAATTTTTAAAAATGATTTCAAGGCAAAACTTTTTGGGGGAAGAGGGGTTATTTTCTGAAAGAATCGAAATTATTTTTTTCTGGACTTTTTTAAAAAAAAATTAAAGTAGATCTGCCCAAAAAACTTTTAAAATTAAAAAAAAAATACTAAAAATATGCTTTTGAATAAAATAACGTTATTTTATTTGAAAGAATTTTTTTAAAGAACTTCTTTTTAATTTTAAAAGTTTTTAGGCAAATTTGTTTTTGAAAAAAAAAAGTTCAGAAAAAAATACATATTTCAGATTCTTTCAGAGAACAACCCCCCCCCCCCCGACCCCAAAAACAAAAACAACAACACAAACAAACAAATTTTTGGGCAATATTTTTTTTTGAAAAAGGAACAAATCTGTTAGAATTTTTTTTTTGAAAAATTCGGAAATAAATATATCGACGTGGACGTGGCAAAACCTCGTATCTTCAAAAATCAAAATTTTAAGGAGAGACAAAAAACATCGCCAAAAATACACACGACTTACGTAGTTGTTAAAAGTAAATAGGCCAATTGGAACGTTAGAGTTCGACTACGACATACGAGGTGATCAACATTAGATTTCTCCATTTTTTTCCTATAAGAAACCCCAAAAAAATTATTTTGCTAAAAAAGTGGAACTACGACATACGAGGTTTTGACACGTCAACGTCGATATGGTACTTAATATTTATTTGTTTCAGAGTTCAATTCAGTCCTGTATTCTAAAAAATGTGCCAACACAAAGTTTTCATAGCAACACTGCTTTTTAATTAATTTTTTCGATTCGAAAAGTTTTTTGAATACATACCTACATTATAGTTGAGGAAATCATCTTCAGAAAGATATGAGAGGGTGAAAGTAGCCGACCAAGAGTTTTGAAAAATTAAATCCTATTTGAAATTTATGTTGGTGGGATTTTTGCGAGACGTAAAATCCTGGTCTTCATTAATAGATTTCAAAAATTTTAAAATTCTCAAAGAAGACAACTAATTTTGATAGAACTGTAATTGCAGATTTTTTACTGGAAATATATATATTATTTTTTATTCGAAAAACCGTGAAAAAAATTTGAAAAGAAGTTGGAATTTTTATTGAAAAAATCGTAGGCAAAAAAAAATTAGACTACGTACTTACAATGTGAATGAAGTACGAACCACCCATTTTTTCTCTAATTCAATAAGTAAGGTAATGACTGAAAATTCCATTACAATTCCAATTGTAGAATTATTTTTTCTATGAAGAATTGAAATTTTTCGATAAAAAAAATCGTATTTTTCTGTTTTATTACCTAATTTTAAAATGTTTTGAATTGTGATTTTTGGGAATTGAAATTGAAATTTCAAAAAATTATGTTGATAATTTTGAATTGGAATTGAAATCACTCGTAGGCTCTCTGATTTTGCAAAATATTTATTTTTATGCTGTGAAAATAGGTACTAAGTGTAAGTACTTAACTCAATTTTTTTTTATCAAAATGTTGAAAATTTCTAAACACTTGTATGGACAAAGAACCATCCAGAGTTTATAATGACGTAAATTGATTACTACTTTACAATGCATTAATTCAGTGAATGAATAAATGGAAGATTTTTTTTTTTTAATGTGGAGTGTGATGATTCACTTATGAAGGATTTCAAAATTTTACTCAGATCTTGAGATCTGTTGTAAGTGAATGAAATATAAATATCTAAATTAAGTATACTTTTTCAAGTCACTATTCTTAAAAAGTGAAATGACTAAGCCCAGGGTCCTCTTGCATTGTTTGAGGGGGAAAAAAATAAAAATGAAGTTTATTTTAAAAAATTTGAGTCTTTCTTTTTTCAACAAAAAAAATAAATAAATAAATAAAAAATAAATAAAAAATTAAAAAAAAAAATATAAAAAATGAATGAGCAATTGTTTAATACATAGATACTGGAAAATTTTCATTATTCTCAATTTTGATGCCTATTAAAAAAAATTACTGAAATTAATGATGCCATTTTTTTTATGAAATTTGATTTTTTAGAGATTTTATTGGTGAAATTTTTTCAATAGCTTTTTGAGCGATTTTAATATTTTTTTGCCATGATTTTTTCCATTAAATATTTTAATTTAAAATTAGTACTTTTATCTCAAAGGTTTTTTTTCTTTAGAAAACTTGTATTATTAAAAAAATATGTACTTACATACTTGCCTATTGGTTTTGCTGTTTTTTGTCCAGCCTCTTTCGTTGTTGTAGAAATTTCTTCAAATCCTTCTCCACGAATGTAAAAACTCTACCAATGTCACACTGTTGAAATTCCATTGGATTGCCTTCAATTTTTTTCTTTCTCATTTATAATCGTAGTATAGAATATTTCAAAGACAGCCGAAGCCAAAACCACATATCACCTGAATAGTTGAGTACCCCTTAACGTTGACTTCTCAACAAATGAAAACTCAAATTGCAATCAAAATATTCGTTTATTTCAATATGGTGAAGTATATTTTTGTCAAAGCATTGTCAATATATAAACGACCGAATAATGAAACAAACTTAAAAATAGTTAACGTGGGGTGTGGTGTAGTCTCGAACCAAGGGTATACCGAGTACGTATACCTAGGACGATAAACCATTTTGGAAAATACCACCACCCGGTGCATAAAACTTTGGTACTTCATTGACTAGCAATCATCATTACGACGACGTCTCGTATCGTTGTCGTTGCCGCAAGATACTTTAACGATGGCTTTTTGTAAGCATTCGCCCAAGTCTCTATAGACCTCTGAGCAATCGTCCTGTAAATGAATGAAATTCGTAAATGAAATAAATATAGGTATTGTTGCGAATAATCATTCGAAAGATGATACTATTACCTTCTTTTTCTCTTCAGTTTTTTTCTCACCGCCACCGCTGCACATATTTTCTGGCAGGGTTATTACACCAACGATGGTCGCCGTGCAGTCCTTTTTTCCTTCGTCCGATTTACTCGTAGTTTCCTTATTCAAAGGTCTTTCTTTCACGATGCATTTGCATTTGGAGCAAACTTCTTTGCAGACGGTTTTTCCCTGTGATACATAGATTATTTGATTAAAAACCAAGAATGTAAATTAACTACAACGGAATAGTAGGTAACTTGTGAAGGATTTATCTTACCGAAGACATTTTTGTAAAATGTAAGAGATTGTTTTAAAGTGAGATAAACCGATTGAAACTGTTCAACGAATGATTTAACCTGCTTCGCATCTCCAATTTATATTCCGATCGGAATCGAGTTTTTCGAGCTTCCGCAACCTAAACGAACGTAATGTTTTCAGGAAACACGAGATTTGGTTTACAAATAAAAACACCTCGTGTGGATGAATCTCGCATGGTATGTTTGATTAGAGGAAATTTCTTCAAAACAATGTGATAGTGAACTAAACTTCGTGTATAGCTACGTAATACAAATAGAAGATTATGTAAAACGATTTTGAATTTGTAAATCGTTGATTTCGAATGTACTTATCTAGTTAATTGGATAACTTGGGTTATATTTTACGCAATTTTTGGTAGTTGTAAAAAAGTGACTGATTCTTGAAAAGGAGGTATACCTTTGTATTGAAACAAATGAGAGTTGATAATCCACCCTGTGCTTAAAGCCATGATTGACAACGTATCATTAGTTTGGGTGTTCGAATTACTTCAAAATTTTCCAAGTGAAATTGGCTACTTGCAATCTATAAAAATTCCTAAAATAAAAATCTCTGTTTTTTAGCAGAAGATATTTTTTAACTTCTGGAGCATTTTTTTTTTTTAGATTTTTCGGAATCATCATAAAAAAATCTTATCAAGTTTTCAAAAAGAAAAAACCTTACAATTTTTTTGGAAAAAAAAGAGAAACATTATTTTTTGAAAAAAAATACGTTTTTTCTAATAGAAAAAAAGTGGAGAAAAATAAAGATAAAATTTTCTGCATATTTTCAAGTGTGAAAAATATCTAGATTTTGTTAGTATTAGTACTTTACTTACATAGATTGGTACTATTTCTCAAATTTTTGGAAAAAATCACTTTTTTTGGTGGAAGAAATTTCAAATTCTTTGAAAAAAATTTATTAGCAACAAAAAAGTACAAGATTTTTTTACATTAAAATGATATAGGTATTATTGTTTTAAATTAATAGCTAATATATGAGTTTTTTTCACAATTTTTTCGAAGGAATAGAATCTTCCAATTTTTTTATCTAAATATTTTGTAGAAAAAATCTCTCCTTTTTTTAAAGAATGACATTCAAATTTTTGTAAGATTAGCCTTCTAACTTTGTTTAAATAAGTAAAAATATTTCTCAAAATTTAGAAAAAAATGAGCTCTGTTTTTTTGTTGTTTTTTTTTTTTGAAAAAAAAATCTTGAAATTTTTTAAAAGTAAAAACCTTTAAATTTTTTGAAATCAGTATGAGAATTTTTCACTATTTTTTTTGAAGAAAAGTTTTTTCTCATTTTTTGTGGTAAGAAATTTTTAGGAAGAAAAAATCTCTTGAATTTTTTGAATAAAACATTTTTTATCTATATAATTTAATTTTTAATCTGAATCTTTTGCAAAAAAATCCCTCCATTTTAGGGTGAAAAATAATTTTCAATGTTGTTAAGAGAGAGTGAAAATATTTCTTAAATTTTTGAAAAAATGAACTAACTGCATGTTCTTTTTTTTGAAAAAAAAGAAATCATCTTGAATATTTCTTGAAGTTATTTATGTAGGTAAAAAATATTTAGTAAGTAACTGATAAAAATATAAGGTAAAGATGCCTAATATGAACCACGTTTTGGATTGGGCTCTGCGGAAGGGGAAATGAGTCGATAACTTTGAAAAATGGCTCAAAGCAATTTACATCTGTCTACTAACAGAATTATAGCAGTCAAAATAATTTTTTCTATTTTTTATGAATTTTTGAAAAAAAGTTCATTTTGTGACGCTTGAGTTTTTGAGCGCCTAATATGAACCACCCTCTAAATGTTCAAAAATCGACATAAATCGTTTACTTGGTTGAGTAAGTGCTAAAAATAAGAATTTCGAAAAATAAAAATTCAAAATTTAAATTACAATTTTTTTCACTCAACCATGAGATAGTACTCACGAAGGGGAGCAAAAAAGATTATTATATCAATTTTGCATACTCTGTATTTTGAAGGGGCTACGGTATTTCTCAATTGCGAAATTTGTAAATTTTCACATTTGACAACATGGCTGTGCCAATACAGGGTGTCTACAGGTCATGAAAATCATGAATTGAAAGTCGTGAAAAAGTTACGAAATTTGAAAATGGGGCATGAAAGTCATGGAAAAGTCATGAATTTTTTTAAAAAAATCACTAGGTCAACTCAAGGAAATGAATTTTACTCTTTGAAGTCATGAATTTTTGATAATATTACTTACCCTGGCAAAATTACAAATTCGCTTAAAAGTGATATTTTTCAAACTGTTGCATCTTCTCAAAAAAAAAAACATAAAATATTGTGATTGTTCTGAAGAAGAAAATTAATTTTCTTGAAAGTTTTTTTTTTTTGTTGGAAAAAATAACCATTTCTTGGAATGAAAAAAAAAAAATGAATTTTCTGGAATAAAAAAATGAATTTTTTGGTACAAAAAATTTTAAAAATTATTTTGGAATAAAAACATTTTTACACCCCTAGCCTTAGGTAGTTGCTGTACAAGGCGTTAAAGAAATCTTAATTTTTTTGAAGTAAACAATATATTTTATAAGCTTATGCGAACAATTTTTCATTTTAAAAAAAAAATAGAAGGAGTAAAAATTCGAACTCTAGAGTATGAAATCTCAATTTTTTGGATTTTTTTTTTTTCAATTTTATGACAAATAGAAGTATTTTTATTCTTTTTTGGGAAACGGATTTATGTTTTTTGAAGAAAACATTTTTTCAGTTTTTGGAATAAAAAATAAAATAAAAACGAATTTTTTTGGTTCAATTTAAAAAAAAAAATTGATTTGGACAGTAGAGAAATCACTAATCTTCTGAAGTAGAAATTTTTCGGAGGAAGAAATTTCAGGATTTTTTGGAATAAAAAATATCGTAAAATCTTTCTCTTTTTTTTTGGAGAATAAGTGTTATAAAATTTCCTTATGTGAAGATATTGTTTAAAATTTTTGTGGAAAAGTTTCTTAATTTTTTCTTTGTGAAAAAAAACTTGAATTTTTTTCGAACAATAATTTAAAAAATTATTCTGAAAAAAATCTCAATTTTTTGGGGATCAACTTTTTTTCTTTGATAGTAAAATAAATAAATAAATAAAATATTTTTTAAATTTTGGAACGAGAAAACTAGGTATAGAAAAAATGTTTTTCTGTTGAAAAAGCTGTTAAAAAAATTTTTAGGTGAATTTTTTGCGTGAAATTTTTTTTGTTTTATTTCCAGAAAAAAAATCATTCTCAGCATAACAACATGAAAATAATTTCAAGTATCCACCTCTTAGGGAAGAAATTGAATTACACCCTTGAAAATTCCAACAAAGGAACCTCGCCAACTCGTCACTTCCGATTGAGCTGAAATTTGGCTCACTGAAAGAGCATGCCACCCAAACCTCACAACCAAATTTTTAGCTGTCGAAGTTGATTTTTCGATTCTTTGCGAATTTTTGAAAATGATTGAAACCGCCTCCAAAACACCATTGTTTAAAAAAAATTGTAAATTTCAAGATGGAATCCTGAAAATCGGTTTGTACACTAAAGTCGATCTCCGGAGTCTATTCGCACACTTTTCGAAGCGATCTGAAGCTTCCAGAAAAAGTTGACTTTTCTCCAGAACACTGGAATCTCTCCAGACAGCAAAAGTCAACATTTTCTGGAGGGTCCATGTCGCTTCGAAAATGGTGCCAATCGACTCGGGAATCGACTTTGGGAGGGGGTAGACGAAGTTTCGAGTGATATGCTAGAGAAATTGATTTTTTGGAAATTTTTTAAAAATGCAGAATTTTTAAGTTGTCAAAAAAAACATGTGCGAACTCGTCACCTCGGATTTTGGATTCAACTATGTCAATCGATAGATGGCATCGTGGTGCCAATCGACTCGGGATGTCGACTTTAGTGTTCAAACTGATTTTCAGGATTCTATCTTGATATTTACAATTTTTTTCAAAAAATGGTTTTTTAGAGGTGGTTTTAGCCATTTTCAAAAATTCGCCAAAAATCGAAAAATCAACTTCGGCAACTAAAAATTTGGTTGTAATGTCTGGGTGGCATGCTGTTTCAATGAGCCAAATTTCAGCTCAATCGAAGGTGACGAGTTGGCGAGGTTCCCTTGTAAGTATTCATTCATCTTTTTCTTTGAAATTGTATTGATTTTTTTGGTTATCAAAAAAAGTGATCTCGGAGGACATAGGCATAACTTAGGGGTTCAAGAAGCATTCGTCCTCTCCCTCAATAATTTTTTTAATAGCTATTTACCACAAAGTATAAGGAAAAATGAGGGGAAATCCCCAATATTTCTTCCAAGTTTCGCTTATGCCGAAGTAGGGCCCTTGGAAAATTAGGAATATTGTTCATGAAAAAGGCCATGAAAAATTCATGAATTTTCAAAAACCCTTTGTAAGTGGTCTTTCAACATTATTTATTATGTAAAAAGCAATACCATTGAATTTTAGCAATTTTTTCATTAATAAAAAAAAAATTCCGAATGTGTGTTAGACTTTACAGACAAATTGAAAATGGATGTGATGAGAATTTTCGTCACAACAATGGCGCAGAAGGTAGCTTGGATCCCTTTTTTTTGGTCAAATTGGGCTGGACACTGATACTTACAACTCCCAACTCCTACTGGATGTCCAGGTTCAAAATTGAACTCAAAGGCAACAAGACCGCGAGTACTATACCTTGACTTAGCCTTTCTATCAAATTTTAAAATTTCAATCAAAGTATCGATAAATTTCTGCTGATCATCTATACAACTTTCAACATACACCAAATTGCCAATAAATAAAAACGCATGGATTGGAATGCTGAATCACACACTATAATAAATAAAACCCTCCACCACTACATATTACACTAAAACTATAAATAAATCGAGAAAAAAGACAAATTGAAACTTAAATAATAAAAACTAAACTATAATATAACCGTGACTTGAAAAGTTCAACAGGAGGTTGACTTAAACAAATATGTAAAACAAAGGAACGAGGAGAGGACTGCGTGCAAATTAGGCTTTGTTGAGAACTTCCTCGAGTATAGGGGCTGCATAAATCGGGAATACGCCGGGATCGATATGCCTCGACGCGAGGTCGGGGTCGTCTATTCCAATCGTATTCTTGATGTTGTTTTTCAATGTTTCGATAGCTTGTTGTAATTGTGTATCGTCTGTAGGTGAAGTGACTTCTTTATTGTACGTTACCCAAGCAACTGAAAAAAAAAACAATGGGTTACGCAGATCCTTTTTTTTTTTTTTTTTTTTTTGTTATTACAAAAAACAAAATAAAACGCAGAGTTCTTATACGAACAGTCTCCATCGCAAGTTACATATAGATTATATCCTCCCTCATTGTAGGAATTCAAAGCAAATTTTGATTCTGTGAGAAAAAAAATCGCGTTCAATTATTTCCATCGACCATCGAGAAAAATGTACCTAATGCTGTTGAGTAGCGTATAGTTAATGAAAAGGTCTTACTCAGAGTATTCAAAATGCCATCGTCAATATCCTGCTCCTTCAGTATTTTTGTCGTAGGTTTGCTTCCTTCGTGTGTCTTGACTGTAAATACGAATAAATTATTAGGAATTGAAATCTAGCCAAAAAACCCTGCGAAAATACATTCTTTTTAGGCAAATTACCTGTGATTTCAGTGCCTTCAACCCATTGGAAAATGTAATCGTCGTGGTCGATACCACCAATGGTCATTGTAAATTCGGCAGACTTTCCATTCCTGCAATTAATATACGTAGGTACTTAGTTTCATTTTCAATTCATCCAAGGAATGAATACGTAAAAAATCGATGAACAATAATTTATCCTTCTTAGTACTTAGTACTTACATACTGTCGTAACCGATGAAGGTGGTTTCGAATTGAACACCCTTCAACATCTCTGGGCGATTTGCTTTGTAATCTTCTTTTAATTTCCTGACATATTCTACTCCATCGCAGTTCTTTCCATGAGCTGAAATTAATGATAATAATTATTTGGTAATTTTTTTCTAGTCCATTGAAATTATACTAGGTACTGTAAAAATCGAGCGAATTAAGTTTTGGTTGAGGGATTTTTAAAAAAATGAAATAAGTACCGTAACATGGGGTTACCTTGGCCCTAGGGGGTAACTTTGGCCCACTTTTGAAAAAAATATATTTGCCTGTCCAACCACAACTGTATGAAGTGGAGGGAGTTTGTAATGAGTGTCAACGATAGAGGGGCCTTCATACTTCACTTCTATCCGATTGTCAAAATTTTTGTGTCGCAAGTTTGGTAAACCTGATTTTTTGTTTATTAGTACGTTGTTCATGTGGTTTTTTCATCTTCAAAACTTTTGTTTAAACGAAGTATAACGAATGGTCCAAAAAAAAAATTTCTTATGGAAACAGATCGACAATTTTATGTAGATTCAGAATCTCGCATAGAGAAATCGATTTTGTAAAGCGGATGTGAGATAAATTGAAATTACTGGTCAGAGAACCGTTTTCGTCGTTTTTGGGGTTACTTTGGCCCACGCATAAACATCATCAGGAAATATCTAAAATACCGATGTTTAATCATATGGTTTAAACTGAAGAACTTGTTTTTTGAAGTTTCATGCCTTTGGCGAGTTATTATTACGCCTAGAAATCGATTTTTTGCGGGAAAAAAAGAAGTGGGCCAAAGTAGCCCCAGAGCCGGGTAACTTTGGCCCATGACTTTGACTAACCACTGAAGAAAGAAGGGGTTTGACGAAAAATTAGAAACAATTTACAGGGCTTCCTACAAGTTTCCGACACTATTTAGAATGAAAACCGAGCCCCTTAATTCAATTTTGAAAGAAGCAGGATGAATTTTCAACAAAAAAATCTCAAAAAGTGGACCAAAGTAACCCAATGTTACGGTATTTCTTTTAGTATCTAAAATTTCTTAAATATAATTCTTCAGCATGTTCCCAGATATATGAACGCAAAGATTCCCTCGGTATATCAATTTCCTAATTTCAAAAAAAAAAAAAAAAAAAAAAAAAAAAATTGAAGGCTATAGCAGGGTAAGATAGGTGATTTGGCCCGTGATGTCTTCTTCACTTGAAAAAAAATCTTTTTACAATTGTAAGAGATAATTTTAGAAGGTATCATCGTGACATTCCCATCCCTCTTAACAGAGGTGGTACCTCGAAAACCACGATTCTCACTTTTCATCAGTTATTTCTGGCATTTTTTAGCCGATTGAAGTGAAATTTGGCGGGTAGTAGATGGTCTCGAGTTATAGGCACGATTTTTTTCAGATTTTTTTGACTTCGACAATGGCTTTAAAAAGTGTTTTAAAAATTTTGAGAGCCTTAAAAAAAAAAAAAATGAACGCATTTCTGGAAAAAATTTCTACGTGTTTTTAGTTGTATTCGGAACAAAAATGGTTTTGAAATAAAAAATTAAAAAATTAGAAATCTCAAAATATTCTGGAGTAGAAATTTTTTCGAAAGAAGAAATTTCAGGATTTTTTGGAATAAAAAATATCCAAAAATCTTTTTATTTTTTTTTGGTTAAAAAAGATGTTATAAAATTTTCTTATGTGAAAAAATTTTTTAAAATTTCTGTGGAAAAGTTTCTTCATTTTTTCTTTGTAAAGAAAAAAAATCGTTTCATTTTCAAAAAAAAAAACTGAGATTTTTTCGAACAATAATTTTAAAAAATTTTCTGAGATAAAAAAAATCTCAATTTTTTGGGAATCAATTTTTTTTCTTTGGTAAAAAGGGTTTTCTGTTGAAAAAGTTGTTAAAAATTTTTTAGGAGTATTTTTTGCGTGAAAATTTTTCGTTTCATTTCCAGGAAAAAAATCATTCTCATATTACAACATCAAAACAATTTCAAGAATGCACCTTAAGTATTCATTCAACTTTTTTTTCTGTTGAAATTGTATAGATCTTTTGGTTACCAAAAAACAGAGGGTCTTGAAGGGCATAGGCATATAACTTGGGAGGTTCAAGGGGCATTCGCTCCTTCGGACCTTCCTCAGTAATTTTTTCAACAGCTATTTACCACAAAATACAGGGGGAAAATGTGGATTTTTTTTTGCCCCGCTCCCCATATTCATTACAAGTTACATTTATTCTGGAAGGGGGCCCCCTGAAAACGTTGAAATATTGTTCATGAAAAAAGTCATGAAAAAGTCATGAATTTTCAAAAAAAAAAATTAATGTAGACACCCTGGTCTTTTTTCCACCATAGAACGCTCATTTTTGGTCAAAAAAACTTTTGCTTCAATGTACCTACATCACTAAGTACTCATTCGTACACCTCTTGCCTGAATTTCACGTAAGTACAATTCCAATAATCACATGAAATGGCCGAATCAAAATAATGATCACGAAACTACCCCGATTTGCACCCCTTCAGTGATAATTTTGCCCAAAATAGGAAATTTTTAATTTTTTTCCGGTTTTTTTCTGCTCATGTTGGATTTTTATCTAAAATATGAATTTTTCAAATTTTGGGCAAAATTATCGCTGAAAGGGTTCGAATCGGGGTAGTTTGCCGTTTGGCCCACAGAGCTCGAATTCGTGATTAGTTTTTCGATTTGATTATTTCATGTGATTACTTTCTTACTGAATTTCACTCACTTAAAACTGATGGGAAAAAAACCGAATTAGTGAAAAACTGATGAATTGAAGTGAAATTCGGGCAAGATGTGTACGAATGTGAATACTTGCGTTAGTGATATACGTATATTAAGGAAAACGTTTTTTTGACCAAAACTGGGCGTTCAGTGGTGGAAAAAAAACAACTACATCGGTTTGTTGAAAATTTGGGTAATTTCTACAGGCATGAAATTCAGTCACTTTTAAAGTACCTTTGTTACTATTTCGGATGTTGGTCACTATTTGTCACTATTCGCCCAAAATGGTCACTAAAGTCACTTTTTCCTGTTTTTTCGTCCATGTCTTTTTGAAAACCAACAGATGAGAAACGAAAAATTGAAAGATTTTTACCGAAAAAATAATTCTCTTACCCCACAAATTGATTTTTTTTTCGATGATATTGGGACGAATATTCTTCTCTTTTTTTTGAGTGAAAGAATCCTCCCTCAAAAAAAGAAACTAACAGATTTTTTCTGGCTTTACTCAGAATAATTTAGAAAATATTCTACTATTTCTACTCCAAAAATATTATGCGATTTTTCTTCTTCAAAAAATTGTTGGATTTTTTTTATCGAAAAAATGGTAGATTTTTTCTTCTATGTACTATGTATATTGCTTGAAAAAATTGTTTCATTTGATTTATTGAAAGAAGATGAACGAAAAATAACTTACTAACAGCAGTACACAGTGGAGACTCATACTCATCTTGCTCATCCTGCTCATCAACATTATCACCACAAGGATATTCATTTTTGTAGGGAGTTGCTCGTGTGGTGTAAAACCAACCCTGTGAAATGAGAAATAATGAATCAATTTAAAAATTAAAATTAAAATTTTAATTTCTAAACCAACCTTTTTCTTTGAGAGGAATTTCTCCAACGATAATTCTTGATTATTAAAATCGGATCCGCTACGTTTTACACCTCCAGCTTTTGCAACATTCACGGCCAAGTAATCGCATGAATCGCTGGCGGCCTGAACGTAGGCTACTATTCCCACCAACAATATAGCGCAAAAAGCTCTCATTTTGGATTATATTTCTAAATAGCATAAAATAATATTATAAATTAGAGTAGATGTCGATGTGAAAAGTGTAAAATTAAGTACGAAATTATTGTAGGTCTAAGTGGGCGAAAAATTCAAAAAAAAAATCTCCCCTTAAAAATATGGTTACCTTATCTATATAAAATAAGTATACTTATGTATTGTAATTTAAAAACGAATTTAAACTATTGTTCTATTTTTTTTTTTTTTCGAATTAAGTAAAAGCTATACACATCTTAAGAACCTATTAAGAAAAGAAAAAAATGAATCATATTTTTAAAAGCCATATTTCATCCACATGTAAAGATCGAAAAGCCACCATGAAAATAAATAAATGGCGAATTTAAATTTATGGAAAAAACGATTCACCTTGGAAAAAGCCTTATCAATGAAAGAACAAAAATTGAACATTTAAAAAAAAAATAAGTTAAGTAATTTAAGAATTTCAGAAAGAAAATAATTATGAACAAATAAGTATTTCAGCCTGTAATTTCTTCAACGAAAATGAAAAATCTACCAAAATAATAAATTATTCGATTAGGCTCCGATATTGAAATCTTATCCTCGACGAACGGATTAAAATATTCGAAAAATTTAGATAAAAAGATGAGTTGCAACCAACCTCGAATGTACGTAGAAATTCAACGAATACAATACGATCTTTTTTCCAATTTTTCGAACAAGAAATTCACAAATTTTATGAGAAATCGAATGGAATCGACGTAGTTTTTATAGTCGAAATACAGTCATTATGGTCACATGATCAACCTGTTTTTTGGCTTAATTTTCAGGTATGAATTTTTCGATGACATATTAATGATGATTTATCCGTACAAAAGATTCGCTTCTTGACACCTGTGTAAATATTATGCATCGATGATTTAATATGAGCTGAAGGTTTTCGACAAATAATAACTATCACATTTCGACGTGAAGTTTTCGAATTTCTATATTCTACTGAGTGTTGCGTCATTTTTTGCACGAGTCGATTGCGAAGGGTCCGTAAAAATTGTGTTTTTTTCAGCTTGGAAGGTTTTACTGTATATTTCCAATCAGCCAATCACTGGCGGTGAAATACTTAGGACTTATTGTGGGCTCAAGCGCCACATGCAGTTTATAAGTGTAAGCAGAGCCCCACATGTAATAAAAAATTCCAACCTTAAAAATCACGAAAAAAAAAGTTTTAATACTTGATAAGTAATTTTTTTTAAGTCGACTATTTTTTTGAGAAATTTTTTTTGCCTCTCATGTGAAAAATTCATTTTTCCACCTATATGTTTCCAACGTCTTTTTCCTAATCATCTGATGTAAAATTTAGCGAGAGTATTGCCTGGAAAATTGAAGCCAGAAATTTTCGGAAAAATTGAACCCAGCAAAGGTCGCAGAATTTAATTTTCCAGAGTCAGTTTTACCATTTAAAAAAATATATACCTGGTCTAGAGATATTGCGAAATAGAACCCCTAAATTTTTTACTCTCCTTAATGAAGCGTCTGGCAATTTACTTTTTTATAAAATTTTACGTGCAGCATTTTATTAAATTCAAATATGTATTGAAAAAGAGAACACTGAAATTTTCAAAAAAATTTAAAACATTAGAGAAATAAAAAAACTTTTGAAGATGAAATTTCAAATAGGTACCTATATTTTTTTAACAGTCAAGTACTCGAAAATTTAAGTTGAAAAATAAATTGATTTCCCATGAAAACAAATTTCCATCATTTACTTTGGAACAAAATTTTAAAAAATATATCAGAAAAATGGAATCCTTCAATTTTCTTAAAATAATGAAAATTTCCAAATTTCTGGCGGGCTAATTTTGGGCCCTAGAACGTTGTGTTTAATTACGTCTGACTCTTTTTCAATACATATTTGAATTTAATAAAATGCTGCACGTAAAATTTGATAAAAAAGTAAATTGCCAGACGCTTCATTAAGGAGAGTAAAAAATTTAGGGGTTCTATTTCGCAATATCTCTAGACCAGGTATATATTTTTTTAAATGGTAAAACTGACTCTGGAAAATTAAATTCTGCGACCTTTGCTGGGTTCAATTTTTCCGAAAATTTCTGGCTTCAATTTTCCAAGCAATACTCTCGCTGAATTTTACATCAGATGATTAGGAAAAAGACGTTGGAAACATATAGGTGGAAAAATGAATTTTTCACATGTGAGGCAAAAAAATTTTCTCAAAAAAATAGTCGACTTAAAAAAAATTACTTTTTGAGAAAATTTAAGCTGATTTAGACAGACTTACCTCTGAAATATTTTGAATTTTTTTTCCTGATAGAAAAGTAAAAAAATTATTATTGTTCTTTTAAAAGAAATAAATTCCATTTTAAAAAGGAATAAAATTTTTGATTTCTAAATAAAATAAAATAAATTATTTTAAAGAATTTTTCCAAAGTTTCAGATTTTTGACAGAATTAAATGTATTGTAGATACTAGTTGGTATAAAAAAATTGAAAATTTTGTTTTAGAAAATGAAAAATTTTATTCCTTGAAAAAATTGGAATAATCAATTACTATAGAATAGACCTACCCAAAAAAAAATTGAAAATTTTGAAGAAAAAAAATCTCTAATGTGCAGTTTTTGTTGAAATGTGCTTGACAAAAAAAATAATGATAATGAAAAAAATTATTAAGTGTATGATATGGATTTTCATATTTGAAATGTAACTTTTTTTTTTTTTTTTTTTGGGGGGGGGGGGTGTTTATAATTACAGGATTATTACACCCATCGGAAGATTTTTTTTTTTTTTTTTTTTTAATTTTATTTGTGAGGTTGAGTTTTTTAATTAAGTTTATGAATTTTTGAATTTCGGAAGGAATATCTGGTATAACTGGGGGGATTTAATTTATTTGTAGGGTTAGTCTCTCTTGTTTTAACTTGGGGCATTCGAACAGGATATGTTGGATAGATATAAGTTGAATAGTACAGAATGGGCATGGAGGTTTTGGAGTTTTTTGGTAAAGATAATTGTGAGTAATTTTTGTGTGTCCAATTCTTAGTCTGGGTATAATGATTTCATCTTGTCTATTTAATTGTGAGAGGTTTTTCCAAGGGTGTACTGTTTTTTTATGTTGGTATAATTTATTGTTTACTTGTTGGGACCATAAATTTTGCCAGCTTGAGTAAATTTGTTGGGTTAACGAAGATTTGATGTCATCTGTAGAAAGGGTAGAGAGTGAGGAGGGATTTATGGCAGATTTTGCTAGTGTATCGACAATTTCGTTTCCTTGAATTCCTATATGACTGGGAACGTATGCAAATTGAATAATGAAATTTGAATTTTGTAAATCAAAAAGAATTTTGTGAATGTTTTGTACAATGGGATGATCTGTAAAAATGTTTTGAATTGAAATTAAGGAGCTTAAAGAGTCGCTTTGGATTAGGAAATTTTTGTTGGTTATTTTGGAAGTGAGCATATCTTGGAGGCAATGGTGTATAGCAGAAAGTTCAGCAGTGTAAATAGAAGAGATGTTATGTATCTTATAGTTAGCAACTTGGTTGTTTATAGAAAAAGCATAACCTGTATGAAGTGAGGGAATTTTTGAACCATCAGTGAAACATAAGTTGTAATTATTATATTTTGATGCCATTTCTAAGTAGTGAGTTTTTATTATTGTATTGGAATTTTCTTTTTTTGAATAATTTCTTAGGTTTAAATCCATTTGTGGAATTTTTAGTAACCAGGGGGGATATGTAATTGGGTTTTGAATAAGATTTTTGATATCAATTTGGATTTCGTTCATAATTAAAATGAAATTTGAAACTGGGTTTTCTATTTGATGATGTTGAAGGTTGTTAAAAGAGAAGGATTTTTGGAGGGGATGAGATGGATTGCTTAGAGCTGATGTGAGAAATTTATTTGTTATTAACGTTTTTCTGAAATCTGTAGGTAGTTCTGCTGCTTCGCAGTAAAGGCTATCTATTGGTGAAGAGTAAAGGGCTCCAATGCAAATTCGTAAAGCGGAATTTTGGATTGTTTTTAGGATATTAGATGTTTTATTTGAGATGTTTGAAAAGCATGGGCTTCCATAGTCGATTTTGCTACGAATTAAAGATTTGTATAGGTGAAGAAGTAGGTTTCTGGATGGATTATATTTTCGATTTTTGACTATTTTTAGTAGATTTATACGTTTTGAGATATCTGTTTTAATTTTGAGAAAATGATTGGTCCAAGTTAGTTTACTGTCGAATATTAGGCCAAGAAATTTTGTAGATGGTTTAAATTCTAACGATCGACCTCTAAGTTTGAGAATAGGTTCTGGATTTATTTTATATTTTTTAGTGAAAAGTACGCAATGAGTTTTTGATTCAGAAAAAGTTAGTCCATTTTCTTCGGCCCATTTTTGAATAAGATTAAGAGCTTCTTGGATGACTTGTAGAGCAAGTTTGATGTTGTGTGATCTGAAGGAGATGTTGATATCATCAGCAAAAATTCTAAGGGAAATGGGTAGAGATATGATATTTGAAATATCGTCAATGAGCAGAATAAAAAGTATTGTGCTGAGAACTGAGCCTTGAGGGACTCCATTTTCTATTTCAAATAATTCTGAGAATGTATTGTTTATGCGTACTCTAAAATTTCGATTTGTTAAAAAATTCAAAATAAAATAAGCAAGGTGACCTCTAATTCCGATAGAATGTAGTTTTTTAAGAATTTTATAACGCCAAGATTTGTCATATGCCTTTTCAAGATCAATTGATTGAAATGATCTGAATATTTTTTGATTTTTAAATGAATTTTAGAGTTTTCGGAACAAATTGTACATAAATTGATATTTTTGTTCAGAATTTATTCGTTGAATTCTTTTCTAAATTTGTTTCAGAAAATTTCACATTTAAAAAAAAAATCAAAATTCAAAACTGTAGGTACTTCATTTTTATAAGAAGTTGAATTTTTAGATAAAATTTTTAATTTTTCTTTTCAACTTCTTTTCAATAATTTCTAAAAATTATGATTATTTTTTTTTTGAAAATATTTTTAAATACTTAGATCTTTGTTTGAATTTTGTGTTGAAAAAAAATGAAAAATTTTTCCTCAATTTTTTTTTTTAAATTTAAATTTTTTAAAATTTTTAAACAGTTTATATTTTTATTTTTAAAATAATCGATTAATTTCGCACTAAAAATTTTTTCAAGAGTCGACATCGCCGTTCAAGTTTTGTTCATTGCAGATTGATCATTGGTAAAAAATTTAATATTTTTCATTTTTAAATTAACTAAAAATTTTTATTTTTTTTCATATTTTGTCCTTTGAAAAAATTGAAAATTTGGTTCCTAAAAATTTTTTGGATAAAAAACTTTTGTTTCTCAAGTTTGTAGTTTGTTTTTTGCCCCCCCCCCTCCCCCCCAGTGAAGAATTTTTTTATCATGAATTGATGAAGATTTTCTGCTTAAAAAAATTATTTCTCTCAAATGAAACATTTTTCATGCCAAACATCTTAATATTTATCTTTTCAAAATAAAATTTTCTTGGGGAAAAAATTCACTCAGAAAAACATTGTTTTGGAAAAAAATTCTATTAAAAATTTGAAAATTTTTCATAATTTTCACAAACTCTATACAGATCAATTTGATCAATTCATATTGCTTCGATATTTCATGTAAAATTTTACGGTTATCTTCGAATTGTGAAATTTTTACGATTTATAATTTTCTATAATATTAGTATAAGTATTTTCTGCTATTTCGAAAAAATTCTAGCCCTCGTAATTTTAATTAATTTCGTTTTTTTTTTCTTTTTCAGGATTCTCTCTAGGTTCTGTGACGAATTCTAGGAATTTGACGATCTTCTATCGTTCGAAGTACATATCACAAGTTCAAGACTTGATTGACGATTCCAGTTTGGAAAATTCGAATTAACCATAAATTGGCCCTATTTTCCAGTTAAATGGAACGGCTGGTAGGTCATTCGAAGCAGATATTCATTTTCCACTCAGTACTCGTAGATACTTCTCATTCGTGTTGTAAATTTTCAAACCTTGAAAATTACGAAAGGAAAAAAAACACGTCAAGTAATCGTATGTTTACCAATATGGCAGTCGTATGAAAATTATTATTTCGTCTAAATCGTGGAACATTGTGTCATTGCGAAGACCTTGCGACAAGGTCAGGTTTGACGTTACTCGTACCATATGGAATCATTGCTAGGTATATGTTTATTCAGCTGCATGTGCATAGTAAACTTCTTTTGAAACTCATATGGCTCAATCTAAGTTTTTACCAAATGATGAATTGCATAGAAAAAAAACGACTTACAATCGCAATATTTCGTATTTATTTCGCTGATAGATATTTCAAAAAAAATGAATAAATTTCAATTAATACCTAAGTGGGATTTTCATTCGTTGCTGGAATAATTTGCTGAAAAATTAAGGACGATAAGGCGTTTAAAATGAGGATTATCTTCGATAAAATTTGTAGATTTGTATGTACCAGGGCTTACTTGTAATTGTAAAGCGATGAATTTAACGCAGGAAACCATCAAGTCGATGAATTTGGTCCTTTCCGTTTGATTTTTATATTCCTTTCGATCGTGGAAATATTTACGAACGATTTTGGTGACCGAAGATTTGATTTTCTGTTCTTTTTCTTCGTTCAAGGCAGGGTATTGGGTATTTTTCATTTGATTGAGAAATTCCTCTATATCGATAGAGGACTGCTTCGTATCAGGATCCTGAAGAATTAAAAAAAAATTACCACTGAATGGAAAAAATTTCCTCAATTATTATAAAATTGAAAATTAACCTGGAGTTTTTCTAACGGTTCACTTCGTCGACCCTGGAAAAATATTCAAAGAAATTGAATTTCATCTACGTAAAGAAAATTCCTTTAGAAAAATAGGTACAAAGTCGTATATCTGACCAATCTTTTAAAGGCTTCTTTGCCCAAATGCCAACCCATTGACATAAATCCTTCTCCTTTTTGGTATATGGTAGCAGTGTCATAAGCCAGGGTTGCCATTTCCATGCCAAACATAAGCGCTTTATACTGACCAAGGCCAGGAACAAATAAAGTAGCAGCTTTGGCGATTGGTTTCGCGTACGAGTAATATTTCATAAATTTATCCACATATCCCTCCTGGGCTGGCAGATCTTCGATGGGTATTTCTGGATCAATTTCTGGCATATCTTTAGATTTTTCATTGGAATTCGATTGATTGGAATTTTTGTTTTCAGATGCTGGTTCGTTTTCATCATCTTGGGAATCATTCTTCTGCTCGGATGATCGAGAATGTTTGGACTTAGTGCGATTTCTACTGTCGTGTTGTTCTTCGGCAGCATTATCTTCGTCGTCTTCGCGTTCCTTATTGTAATCAGATTTATGATCACCTTTGTCCTCAGAATGATCTTCGTGATCGCCTGAAGATCGATCGTTCTCCTCGCTTGGGTCGTCTTGATCGCTGTTTCGATGATGTTTCCTGGGACGAGACGACTCTTCTTGCGATTGACTCTCGGATGACTCTGTTGGCTCCTTAGTGCCGTACAAAGATGATAAATTAGGTATGTATTGGTTGAAATCTGGTACCATCGATAGTGTTTTCGAAGCTGTGCTAGAAAAGACGTTATTTAGAGCTTCTGGTTTGAATTCAATTTCACCGTGGGTTAAGCTGTGTAGTTTCAGAGCACCCAGTGGTTGGAAGGAAAGGTGTATCTGGAAATTATACCGGTGTAAATATGATGATTTACTACTGTATGTGGGTAGATATTTGTATTTTTGTGACTTACCGGAGATTGGGTCTTTATTTTATTCGAAGCAGGGCTGTAAGAGGGCTTCTTGGGCTGTTTTGCACTCGCTTTCGAATATATTTTTATTTTGTCCTGTAAGATAATTTCATGAGTTGGATGGAAATCTAGATTTTTTCAGGTGAAATTTGATATTATGTCGTAGGTAATAGGTATTATAGTTGAAAAACTTTCGAAATATTAAGATTTCAAATTTAATCACGTAATTGGAAAATTTTTGTTATTTATAATTTTTTGTTGCAAGTTTTTTAATACGTTATTACCTAATTAGTAGGACAGAGATTCACAGAGTCAGCTCAGCAACTTCGAATTTTCAAAAATGTTGAATGTGAGATTGATTTTTTCTCTGAAAAACTTAAAATATATTTTTTTCAGAAAAAATTTAAACCAAAAATCAATACCTTTTCATTTCTAAGATTTTTTTAATTATTGAAAGTTTTCTTTAAAAAAAAACCTACCCCTTCAAAAACGAGAAGAGTTTCTCTCCAAAAGTTAGGCTAAGTAATAATAAAAATAATCAAAAACAGCCAAAATTTAAGGTGATGCTCCAAAAAAAATTTTCTTTTTCAAAAAATGAGAATTTCTTGAAATCTGATTCAAGAAATAATTATTTATCTTTTTATTCCTAGTATAGAGAAATCAAAAAGAATTTCTCCAAAAAATTTTGAAAAATCTTTTTACCAATACTTGCTTAAAAAAAAAAAAAAAAAAAAAAATTTCAAAAGCATTGTGAAATTTTTTCTGTATGAATAAGAAATTTCTTCATAACAAACAGTGATTTATAAAAATAATTTGGACCGAAATTCTGAAATCTTCTTCTCCAAAAAAATTAAGAATAATATTTTAATTTCAGAAATTGATTTTTTTTTCTCTCAGAATAAAATTGAAAGATTTTTCATTGTAAGTCGACAAGAGATTTTTCAGAAATTGATTTAAAAAAAAATGAAATTTTCATTTAGGAAGGTAAACAGATATAATTTAAATTCTCTAAATAAAATTGAAAGTTACTTTATTTTGTAAAATTAATAAGACATTTTTTTTTCTAAAAATACTGCATATTTCCACAAAGATGAAGATTTGAGAAAAAAATTATTTCAAGTTTTATTTTCAAAACAAATTGCGATCAAAAATCAAATTGTTTTTTTTTTCTCAAAAAATTGTGCGATTTTATATTTTTTACAAATTGAAAAAAATAATGAAAAACATATTGCTCCATGAAAATAGTGATTTATTTTTCTAATAAAATTGAAACATTTGTTTTTAAGAAAAATTGAATTTTTTACGCCGATTGCAAGTGAAATATAAGTTTTTTTCTCTCAAAAAAATTGAGAAATATTTTTACCTCAGAATAATGAAGGAATTCTGTTTAGTTGAGAGAATTTTTCTTCGAAAAAAATTTAATATGAAAAAATCACTCTAAAAAATAAATATTAAAGAGATTCTGTTTAATCGGGAGAATTTTTCTTCAAAAAAAAAATAATAATTAGAAAAATCATTTTAAAAAAATAAACAATGTACCTACTTCCTGAAAAACAACAGATTTTTCTAAAAAAAAAAATTCAAATAATTATAAGATATTTTTATTCCTAAAAAGTTATCGATTTTGAAATTTTTTTGGTCAACATTTTTTTCTCACCATCAGGAAATCTTTTATTAGATGCAAGAAAATTAATTTTTTTCTGAGATTTTAAGAAATGTTTTTACTTGAAAAAATTTGTGATTTTTTTCGTTGAAGGAGTTTCTTACAAAAAATTGTATTTTTTTTCTTCGAAAAATTGAAGGATTCACCGAAAGAAAAATGAAAGATTTTTTGTCTAGATGAACAAATCTTTTCCTGTTGAAAAAAAAAGAAATGCCAAAAATGTAGAGGGTTTTCTCTCGACGTCGCGTCGTATCGATCAGAGATTTTTTCTTTAAAAAGAGCAGATTTTTCTGTGAAACTTGAAAATATATATTTTTTAAATTTAGACAAAAAATTTTTGTTTTCTGAAAACAATGGGAGGTTTTTCGAAATAGCTAATTTAAGTATAAATTACATATTATTTAATAAACAACACAGACTGCGTTTTCTCAACAAAAAAAATTAATAATTTTTACTCCAATCATTTGAGAAAAGTTTTTACTCTCATATGAAAGTTATAAATGCATAGAGATTCATGCATATTTCGTTATAAATTCGAAGTTTAGACATATTTTTCAAACATGTTACCTCGTAAATTCATATCATTCCAGCATATTTCGTGAAAAAGTACGAATATTATAAGACCAATTTTTTTTTTGAAAAACAGTTTGAGCTTTCTTTCTGGAAAATTTTTAATACATAATATAAATTTTCTTTTCTGCGAGTTCTTTTCAAAAAAAACTTTATGAGCTGGGAATATTTTTCAAACATTTTTTGAACGAACTTTCGAAATTTAAAAAAATATATATATTTCTCAAAATCATAATTAGGTATTAATTTATTTTTCATGATTTTTATTTTTTTTCTACGTAAATTTCTGAAACTTTCCTCGTCTTCTAATTTCTTTTCAGTGTAACTTCTTAAAATCATTTTACTTGGTATTTATTTCAGGAAAAAAAAATTTCTGCGAAGTTTTTTCTTTTTTCCGAATCTGTCTACTTTGCTAAGAATAAGAAATACTTGAAGTTGAGGTTGAGGAATCAAAAATATCATTATTTTATTATTAGGTATAAAATATAAATACCTCAACGAGTTGATGCAAGCTCTGTAGCTACCTTTTTGTAACTTGTAAAATACTATTTTAATTCAAAATCTGCTCGATTATTATTTTTGAAAACTTTAAAAGCTGGAATGTCTTGAAGAAATTATCAAAATTGTTTTTATTTTTATTGATTTTTAATTATCTTGACTAATCTTGTCATGTTTTTTCCTTTTTATTTTTTTTATCTCGGCTAAATTAATTGTTTCATGTCAGATAGTCAGTATCTCAGTAATAATCGAAAAACGTACATTGTAAAGACGTTTCAATTTCGTGCGCGTAGTAAACTTTGGAAAAAAAATGATAAAAAGTTGTTGTCGAATCGATTAAATTTAAAAAAAATAATCAAAAAAAATGAAAAAAAATTCGAAAAATTGTCGCATTGTGCAGTCACGCGTGCTCACGTCCGAAGTCACAGATAAAAAAATGAATTCACGCCGAGAACTCCGGCAACACTGAAGTAAGCGGCCATGTTTCATTCGTATTTCGTAAATTTTTTTCGTAATGGCTGTTTGTGACTTGTGAGTTTTGGCGTAATTAATTATAAATTGTTGTAAAAGAATTTAATTATTATTTACTATTTAGTATTTCGATCTTGAAAAAGAATCTAATTCGTTTTTTCTCGGATGTTGCACTGCTACTGCTAGACTTCACATTAAAGGTATGTAAATTTGAATCCGATTTTTAGCCCTGTCTGTGTCTGTACGTGTAAGTACGTTTGTTACGAAACTATAGTTTCAATCGTTTTTAGTTTACTTTACGTATAGTATTTTTGAATCTATAAGCGATGTAATTATTAATAATTTCAAATCATTGTGATATTTTATTCGAACTTTACATTTTCGGTAAATATTTCGTTAGCGTCAGTGAGTGACTCATGTTCAATGCATTCATAGTCGACAATCTGACTCATCGGTCATTGTATACTTGACTCTTATCTTATCTTGTTTTTTTTTTGCATTCGGTTTAAAGTGAAACTCAAATGTTCACTCTTTTTCTTGATTTCGTGAATATTATTCAGTTATAATTGTACACTAATTAATATGTGCGTTATATTATGTTCAACAGGCGTTAATGTACGTTGATATTTCTATACTCGGTCAAGTTTTCTAACTGTATCCTGTGAGACTGAACCTACACAGTCATATAAATCGGTATCATGAAGACGATGGAGTTTTCAATGGAGGCTATTTTCTCAACTTGGAAGATTTGTTCATCAACAGAAGCTACTTTCTTAATTTGTGTAAGTTTATTTAATTTTTATCACCGTTTCTCTAGTAAGTGATAGCTCGTGTGTGTGTGTGTGTGTCTATTCCTTAAACGATTTTTCAAATTATGTTCATCAATGGACGTCCACTATCTGTTTTCGATCTTACATGTTACAATAACCTCATTTGTATTTTTCTGAGTGATTAATTTTGTTGTTTTCGAATAGATGCTGGTTAATGTAATGTTCGGTGAATTCATGTCAAATACGCTGAGAAGAAATTTGTGTACGAAATGGAAATGGCTATGAAGTATTTGAATTGGGTTTCAACGGAGATAACTTTTTAAATTTCGAGTAAGTTTGTTCGATTTTATGTCTCCATTTCTCTACATGATACGTGTGTGTTTTGAATAAAATAACGTTTCACTCGATTTTTTGGACACTTTTAAAATTAAAATTATAAAGAGACATCTCGGTTATCGATTTTCCACGTGGTTGAAAATTACGTTGGTATTTTTTCGAGTGATTGATTTCATTTGTTTGGAATAGGTGCTGTTACATGCTCGTGAAGATTTTGTGAACTGATGTAGGAGATTTACAGAATGGAAATGGCGATGCTGTGTATTAATATTGTGTTTCAACGAAGATCACTTTTTCAACTGGTAATTTTTGTTCAATTTATACGACCAGTTCTCAACGTCATAGCATATACGACCATTTTCAAAAATTATGTTTTAGTCATTTTTTTGAAATTATTTTTGTCAAAATGATGTGTTTGTTCGAATTTAACCCCTTATTTGGTGCATATTTACGTACTAGCTGTGTCGAATGTGACCATGAAAAATGCACGATCGTCTATTTATCCAAAAACTCGCTAGCTGAAGTCTTTTATTTCGTTTTTTGATATGTTTTGGTTGGTTTTGAAGATTTTTGGTTTTCTTAGTTACTTTGTTAGTTGTTTTCGCAAAAAGCAAGATAAAATTCAAAGATTGAAAATCAAAACTGGTTTTTTTTCTCAAAATTTTTAAACAAAAGTTGTGGATTCGGTAACTAGGAATAATTTTGATCATACGAAAATTTCGATTGAAGCTCTTCCTCCCCTCTTAATTTTTCCTAAAGTAGATACTTATTCAAAATTGAGGAGTGAGAGGGTTCAATTAGAAAGTTTTTAAAACAAAAGTTGTATATTTTTGTATGTGTCCAATAATGAAAATTTTGGTACTTACTCATTCCAGGGGGGGGGGGGGGGTAAAATCGAATTTACAAGAGAAAGAGTAAGTGACTCCATCCAACGAATTTTGTGCTAAATAGGCGATCGAGTTTTCATTACTTCTATCGTGTGAATGTTCAAATTCAGATTAAGTAGGTATTATTAGATTATTATTTTTCGTATTTTTTCAATTCAATAACGGTTGTTTTATTTTGACAGATGCAGAATTGGATTCGTAAATAATACTGAACTCGACAAATAGTGAACGAAACGAATTTTACAGACGTCGAAAGTTTGAACTTGTTATTGCCTTTTCACATTCGAAGTTCAATATTCCGATTTGTCAAAAGGTAAACATTGACGTTGATTGCAATAATAAGCAAAATAATTCTAATTGGACCCCTCTCTACCCTTTAATTTTTCCTAATGTAGATACTTATTCAAAATTGAAAGTTTTTAAAAATTTTTAAACGAAAGTTGTATTATGTTTAATATTGAAAACTTTGGTTCTTACTTATTCCATTGGGGGGGGGGGGGGGCTAAAATTGAATTTTTGAAAGAATGAGTAAGTGACTCCATCCAACGACTTTTGTGCTAAATAGGCGATCATGATAAATGCTCAATTTTCATTATTTATGTCTTTTGAATGTTGAAAGTCAGATTAAGTGTTATTAGAAAATTGTTTTTCATAATTTTTCAATTTACTAACGGTTGTTTTATTTTGACAGATGCAGAATTGGATTTGTAATACTGAAATCGACGAATAATAAACCAAACGAGCTTCGTAGACGACGAACGTTTGAACTTGTTATTGCATTCTCCTATTCAAATTTCAATGATTCCGATTAGTCAGAAGGTAAACTTTGACGTTGATTGCGATAATAAGCAAAATAATTCTAATTGGACCCCTCTCTACTCTCTAATTTTTCCTAATGTAGATACTTATTCAAAATTGAGAAGAGTGAGGGGTCAATTGAAAAGTTTTTAAACGAAAGTTGTATTTATGTTTAATATTGAAAACTTTGGTACTTACTCATTCCATTTTTTTGAGGGGAGGGGGTATAAAAAATTGAATTTGAATTTTACGATAGAAGGAGTAAGTGACTCCATCCAACGACTTTTGTGCTAAATAGGCAGTCGTGATAAATGCTCAGTTTTCATTATTTCTGTCGTGTGAATATTCAAAGTCAGATTAGGTATTATTAGATAATTATTTTTCGTATTTTTTCAATTTACTAACGGTTGTTTTATTTTGACAGATGCAGAATTGGATTCTTGATACTGAAATTATTGACGAATAATGAATGAAACGAACTTCACCGACGACGAACGTTTGATCTTGTTATCGCCTTTTACATTCATAATTCAATGATTCCGATTAGTCAAAAGGTAAACATTGCCGTTCATTGCAATAATTAGTAAAATAATTTTGAAGAAGCCGATTTATGAATTTAATAGCAGAACGTTCATACTTATACCGTTTAATTTTATCAAATGGACGATGAGCTCTCCTCCTTTGAGTAAGAGCAACTTCGAAGATGATTATTATTGTTCTAAAAAAGTTATAGCCTCGTGGATTTTTTCTCATTTTGATTATGGATTTTAAGACTCGTGTACATTTTCGTCGAAGATTGTTTCAATTTTTGCAACGCTTGAATTGTCGAGCAATATTGCATCGGCGAAAAAAAGCTAGATTCGTATTAGAATATTTTTCAACCAAGCTCTTGAATTATCTATAAAAATATGGTAATTATTATTGTGAAGGATACGTTCTCTTGAATATTGCGTAAATTTTGAATATTTCGCTCCGACTGCCATTTTGATTAATATTTGAAAATTTTCCTTCGCTTTTACTCGGATATTTTTATCGATTGAATTTTAAAAGTACCTACGAGCTAAATAAATGTAGAAGTTGCCACGAATTTTGATTACCTCGCTACGATGAGCCATTTTGATGAATTTTTCTATTTTTTTTTTCACGTTTATGGCGTCGTGAATGCTTTCACTGTGGCGAATTTTCTACTTTTTTTTCTCAAAGATTTATTCATTTGTAATGAATTTTTGTAATTTTGTTTCTCGGTTGTTACGTGTTGGTAATTTTACTTCATCTAATTAATTTTGTTTTATTCGACAGGTACCTATTGTGTTAATGCTGCGTTGCCAACGATCGATCATCTAGTCATAAATTTCACTTTCTTCGAGTTATGGAAGTGTTTTCATCCGATCATCTGTTATTTCTGCATCGTGTGTCTCGTACGTTGCCACCAGCGATGGATCTTCTATTCGACGAATTTCGCTTTCTTCGAGTTGCCGGAATATTCTCGCAGCATCTCATGTTAGTTTCAATCTGCTGTATGTAGTTATGTGCTAATTTATTATTTACGTCCTTCGATAAGAAAATCACCAGAAAGGGCAATATCGGCGATAACTGATAAGCGATGTTTTTCGAAGATTTTATCACGCGATTTTTTTAAACTTTGGTTCACGATGATGGCGAACTTGCGTCAAATTTTTTGATCGCTACGAAAGGAAATACCTTGTCGTCATTTAAGAATTATTATTTGAGCTTTTTCATACCTAACGATTTTATAATTGGTGAATTTACGTACACGTGATTTATGTGATGTTGGTGATGCACGAGAAAGAATATTGCTCGGACCTGAATACGTTTTAAGTGCAATTGTTACCTGATGATTTTATTGGCAAATTTACTCTTTATCTTCTTCAATATTGCTTACATTGGCGACAGTACCTAGATCGATATTTCCGATTTGCAGATTAGCATCACGTCGATTATTGTTTGAAATCTGGCATTTGATTATGGTGAATATACTTATAAGATTGATGTGAAATTGATATACCCCTTGGATGTTTTTTCATTGCCAGAAGTTGATATAATACATTAAATTGGCGAATCAATAGGTACCTAGATCGATATTTTAATTTTACAGGTGATGTTTTTTTTCGTATATTTTCGTTCGTCTTCGATTCGGTATTATTCGCGTTTAGGCGCCTGAATTGAAATCGTTTAGCGTTGGTGGGGCAAGGTGGTATTTTTTTAAATTCTTTGGTGCGGGCATCCGCGCTTGGTTTTGTTACGGGGTCGTGTTGGTGAGCTCGATTATCAATATCGGTGCCGTCCCACCGTGATAATTGGAGCCATTTCACGATACCTCTTCTTCGGCAGACGAGGGCCGATGAGGGGATCCTGTAATGAAATTGGGCTCAAAATTGATTCGTTTTTCGCGTAGGATTCTCAATTCGTCGGTTTAGGTGTCCGATGTTTCGGTTTTCCGGGGTTGTGCACACTGCGCTCGATTACCAACGGTGCCGTACCACCTTGGTTGGTAATCGTATGGGCCAGTTGGCAACTTTATTCTTCTTCGGCTGACGCGGGCTGATTGAAGAATTCTGGGACCAAACGTTCGGATGGTCTCGCGTTCGAGGATCTTCGGAGGTGTTGTTTTTGACGGGTGGTGTGGACAATCGCGAGCTCACGCCATGTCTGCGAAACGCATCTCCGACTAGGATTAGCCATCGATGTCGGTATCTGTGTCTGGAGACCTCACGACATCGAGAAAGACCTGTACTTTCTTACGACACTGACACGGTCTTCCCCGGGACATCGTTTGGCTGGCGACCTGGAACCGGAGGGCAGTCAGGGTTAATATCAAACTACAGGTATTTAGGATTGTCTCTTAGCATGCTTTCAATGGATTACGCGAACTATCGCGAGTTCACGCAATGTCTGCGGAAGCCACGTCTGTTAAGTTATCCATCGATCTCGCACAGCATCGAAACAGCCATCGATGTCGTGGGACATCGAGAAAGACCCGGAGTATTCTACGGCACTGGCGCGAACTTCCCCGGGAATGCGTCGGCCGGCCGGCGACCTGGATCAGGAGGACATTCCAGAGCCGTATTAAGCGAAGGGTATGGAGGGTGCGAATAATTCGCATACGCCCGAGTAGAACGTAGCGTTGTTTGGATCGCGGATCAAAATTGTAAGAGTTGGGTATCAAAATTTCTCTTATGCGAAGTATCAGTCCCGGACCATAGGAGTAGGTGATTATCCGGGGCTGGCCAGGACAACGGGACATGCGCCTGGGTACTGCGAGCTCGGAGGGCTTCATGGCACCCTGCACCACCATCATTCGATGGGGAACTGGTACATTGCCTAAGAGGGGTCCTGAGATGACCGCGGTAACGGCTTCGCAAATGGGAACGGTTTCCTAGTGTTATCGTTTCTGTAGGCCACGAGCTCCATCAAAGAGGTTGGAGGCTGGTCGGCTGTTTTGGCTCGACCGATTTCGGTCTATATTATTCTTCGGGCTGCGTACCACCAGTACAATGTTTAAAGAATAATCTAAATTTAAAACGGTCGCCGAATAGGCGTACCGTAAGTTCCTTTGCCTCGACAATGGATGACTCATTTGGTTTTGCCCGCGATGTTCGCGCCTTGTCTACTGGTTACGGTCTAGCGAACATCGCCCGTGGTGAGTGATCTCCCTGGGTCAAGGTACTGCCTCGCTCGTTGAGGCAGTTGAAGAGTGTGTGAAGTGAGAATGTTGATCCGGATTGTTTCGCGACGCTACGTTGTACTCGGAGTGTATGGGTTTTGTTTGCTTCTTTTAGTGGATATTGTTTCAAAATTGAATTAGTTTGGAATCGAAAAAATTTCAAAGTTCATTTTTATTTTTTAAAAATTGAAGAAAAATATAATAAATAATCAGTATTTGGCCTCTGAAAATTTTAAAATCATTTTTATTTTTTAAAAATTGAAAAAAAATATAAAATCAGTATTTGGCATCTGAATAATAATAATAATAAGTATAATTTTTTTGGGGGTGAAGCTCGAACTTGATCGTCGTCATTATTTAATGCCCACGCAGCCTCCCTTTTTATGACTTGAGCCCATTTTTGACCCAATTGTGATTTGAAATTATACTTCCACCCGATTATAATTATTAAGTATTGTAACTCTGTATTCGCGTAAATTGTCGTTAGCAATTTGTTAAAATGTTATGTATTTGTCTGTATTATTTTTGTTATTGTTGTACATATTTATTCTGTATTCGTTCATGTAATAACCGATCACGGTTTTTCACTGTCTAGCGGCAGGCAGTGTTTTTTAACCCAGATCGGTTAGTTATTAGTTTTAATATTGTATTGTTTTTTTTTATGCCGCCTGTTCTACGTTTTGAACAAAAATTTTTGGCTCAGACGCTGAGCAGTGTTTTATTTCTCGACATCGATATATCTGAACGTGATTTTATAAGCTGCAAACTCGTAAGAAATGATTAATTTCAGCTTGAATAAGTGAAACAAGTCGAAAACTTGAAAAATATTGCAATTACTGATGATCCATGGTGGTTTCGAAATTACAAGATTGTAGAAATTTATCTATTTCAGCTAGAATTAGAAGAAAAAAGTATTAACCTAGGGCAAAATGTCAGCTTAAGCGATGGTAAGTAAAAATGCCCGAAAAGCTGCTCGAATAAAGCTTTAAAAGTACTCGAGTTCCTCTTTTTTTAAAATGATATGCAAAGCATGGGCAATATTTCTAATATTAGAAGACGAATTTCTATGGTAATTCGCATGTGGCAAAGATATCTACCATAAAAAGCAGAAGGAAAAATTTATAAGTGACAAGTGCCTGCAAAAAAGTACGATAGACAACTCAAACAACATCTAAAATGAGACAAAATAGTACTCGTAACGCTATCTATCAGTGAAGACGAGAAACGTCTGTCTGTTTTGAAAAATTCATAAGTGTCGAATATGTTGCATACGCTGTTCCCTGCAGGAATAATTTTCATACTGAAATACGACACTTTTTCAAAAAAACATCGTATTTTCGCATTATTGATGTCGTTTATGACTATTTCAAAGTCGCTGATCACGAATATGTTGTTAATTTTGAGCGTACTTACTTCGTTGTGCCCGAAATATGCATTATTAGAAATAAATTCTTGGTTTCTATAGGAACTAGAGGTGGAAATTGAAAACTAATGGTATCAGCGTGGTCTAATTAGTCGATAACAATATTAATCTGAATTTTTTGGAAAATTTCAAAGTCCGCGTACTCGGCGAGAAATCGACGTACAGCAAAATGGATAGCATTTTCGTAATCAGCGAGGTCGAAAAGCACTCCTATCTCGATTTTTTTGGAGATCAAAAAAATCATAAGGGGTTAACCTTAATTTTTTTTTCGAAAAAAAACTTTTTGTTCCAGATCAACGTGTGAGGTGTCTAGGAGGAGGTAATCGGACCAGGCGAATCGATCCCCGCGATCAGTTTCCCGATCGGAGGCGAATTCGTGGAGATATGGACCATTTTTTATAACTCAGAAACGAAGCAACTGATTTGAAAACTGATGGCATATTTGGGTTTAGCGACCTCCAATTAGCCCATATACCAAATTTCAGCCCGATCGGTCCATAAATACCCATTTTAAAAAATTTAATAAAATTGAAGCAAAAAAGATGACTGATATAGATTTTTTTGCAAAATTTGAAAAAAATTGTCGAAAATTGGGCATATAGGGGTCTAGATTGATAGAGTCGAATCCGACGATTGCAAATCTGCTTTCATTTTCAAAATCGGACCATTATTCGCGGAGATATAAGCGTTCAAAGTTTTTGGTCGAATATGAGTCATAAAAACCGACCATACCAGGTAACTTGATACGTCTTTTTTACATTATTGCAGCTTCCAGGATAGCTAGAATATTGTTTTTGGAGTCTAATATTACCAAATCGAAGTCGCAGAATTCAAATTTGAGATTTATTTGGAGCAGTGATGCCAACCTCGCGAGATAAAAATTTTATTTCGCGAAGTTGGCAACCCTGAACCATGAAAATCATAAATTTGAGTTCTACGGCCTCGATTATGATATCTTAGACACCAAAAACAATATTCTAGCTATCCTGGAAGCTGCAATAATGTAAAGAAGTACCAAGTTACCAAGTATGGTGGGATTCTCTGAGTCATATCCGACCAAAAACTTTGAACCCTTATATCTCCGCGAATAATGGTCCGATTTTGAAAATGAAAGCAGATTTGCAATCGTCGGATTCGACTCTATCAATCTAGACCCCTATATGCCCAATTTTCGACAATTTTTTTCAAATTTTGCAAAAAAATCTATATCAGCCATCTTTTTTGCTTCAATTTTATTAAATTTTTTAAAATGGGTATTTATGGACCGATCGGGCTGAAATTTGGTATATGGGCTAATTGGAGGTCGCTAAACCCAAATATGCCATCAGTTTTCAAATCAGTTGCTTCGTTTCTGAGTTATAAAAAATGGTCCATATCTCCACGAATTCGCCTCCGATCGGGAAACTGATCGCGGGGATCGATTCGCCTGGTCCGATTACCTCCTCCTAGACACCTCACACGTTGATCTGGAACAAAAAGTTTTTTTTCGAAAAAAAAATGAAGGTTAACCCCTTATGATTTTTTCGATTTTTTTGATCTCCAAAAAAATCGAGATAGGAGTGCTTTTCGACTAAATCGACCTCGCTGATTCCGATTCTGATGTCCGTTTCGCTCTACGGTGCTTTCTCGCTGAGTATGCGGACTCTGAAATTTTGCAAATTTTCAAAAAAATTCAGATTAATATTCCTATCGACTAAGTTGACCTCGCTGATTCCGTATCTGCCAATAATTTTCAATTTTGACCCTTCCTTCGCTTTTAAATGAGTAATTTTTTCAAAAAATCCACATTAGGAGTACAATGAGAAATTTCAGTTGAAAATTAAGCTCATAATCGTGATCAGCGACCTCTAATTAGTAAAAAACCGCATTAAAAATACAAAAATACGATAATTTTTGAAAAAAGTGTCGCATTTTGAAAATATAGGTACCTCGATTTTTCCTGAAAATACATCGGATATGCAACTCAATTAACACCACAAAATAAAAATTCAGAAACTAGCTTTAAAGCTTGTAGGAAGTTTTCGAAATCGATTGAATAGTCATTTATTACGAATTCGAGGTCGCAGAATTCAATTGTGAAAATTGTTTCAAACAATGTTGCCAACCTGTAGAAAAAAATTTTCAAGTTGGCAATCTTGGCAGGTATAAATTTTTTTCTCGAAAAAATTCATCGAATCATGGCTTTTTGTTTTTCGTACGTGGTCTTGAAGATGTTTTAATTCTCAAAAGAAAATTCAGATTAATATCGTTAGACTAATTCGAAGTTACTAATCACCAAAATCTAATTTCATAGGATCTTTATCACTTCAATTATTGGCTTGTATATTCCATAAATTAAGCACTTTGAGTACTTACCTGATCGTAATATCTTCCATAGCCACCTCTGGCCTGTCTGGCCAACTCATTATACGAATAATATCTAATTCTTGGATCGTACATAATCAAAGCTTCGATTTCGTAGTTCATCTGTGACCCATTTGAAAGGAGAGGAATTTTTATTCGATAAAAACACTTGCACTTTCAAGGCATTGTAAACGATTTCAAAATAATTATGTAATAAAAAACAAACTTACTCGATGAAACATAAACACCCAGCATAAAATTAGCACGTTGAAAAGAAGCATATTTTAAAATCTTACGTATGTAGACCCACTAAGTATTTTTAAATTTGAAATTAAAGAAATTTGGGTGTCATGATGAGCATCGTAGTTCTCATTACTAAACAATTCTACAACTATGTTCGCAATTGTTCAAATATTTTCGAAACTGTACCCAGAGTATGGAATTAATTTCAGTTTAGATAGAGCTTGCTCGTAGATGAATATTAATTAGAAATTATAGATCTACTTACGTAATAAATAATACAAACGTTTCGGTATCAACATCGAAAATCAATTTTTTATTGCACTACTCGACAATGAAGGGGAAACAACAGTAAGCTAAATATCGCCCAGTTAAAAAACAAAAAAAATACAAGTTTTTAAAAAATAGGCCCACCCAATACATACATAATAAAGATTTGGTACTTACCTACTTTTCGTCGTCGTTCTTGAAAAAATTTCATTTTTTCTCATTGTCACGTGTGAGAATTGCTTCGTAATTCATTCTATTAAATTTTTACGAATCATCATTTTTCAATTGAATTTTTTACATATTTCTGGAGGTTGAATTTTCGATTTTTTTTTGTATTACTAAATTTTTACAAATTTATAATTCGTTCCTTTTGCAATGTTTTCAATTATTGGTTTAATGACTAATTAAATTTTTGTAAATATTTTCAAATTAAAAAAAAAATCATCGATGAGTAATCTTTTTACACAGCTTGAATTTTTTTAAATATTGAAGTCATTCTAAGTACTTAGTATTTTTAAACGTGAAGAATTGATCGATATAAAAAATTTTCAATTCTTTTAAGATGAAAAAACCGAACATTTTTGATTAAAATTATTCAATTCTTGAAGATAAAAATTATCGATTTTCAATCTGGAAAATCCCTACAATTTTTAAGACATGAAAATGATTCGATTTCTTAACCATTCTTTAATTACTATTTCAATAAAATTTATCAAAATTAAGAAAATTAAATTTTCCTATTTATAAAATTTCGAATTTTGGAGAATTTTATTTTTCATAAAAAATTAATCTGTTGTAGGTATTTTTACAATTTCAACTTATTTCAAGTTGTTCACTTACTCATACATTCAGGTAGGTATTTAGACACTCATTCTAATCAACAATTTTCTCAAATTTTAAGGTCGATCATTTCTTAAAATAGGCATTTTTAAATTAGGTACTGAAAATTTTCTCAATTTTTCATTTTTATTTTCAGTTTTGTGAATTGAAAAAAAAAATTAGATGATACGTACGAATTGAAGAAAAATAGGCTATCTCGTATTGTACGAGTAAGATTAGGCAGTCTTATCTATTTCGATGCGAGAGATGATGCTGAGTTCGCGAGATACAAGATCTATCTTAATTAAAATCTGACGAAATGTTCATTTCGCTACTTTTTCTCTTATTACTATAAGTATCTATCAAGTAGATGGTTCTTGAATTTTAATGAGAAGCGTCCGTTGAACAACACGAAAGGAAAATCGGCGAATTACTGAATGAAAAGGTAAGACGAAATTTCTTCAAATAGGTTTGGAAATTTGGGATTTACAAATTTTTAAAAATTGATTGCTGAAAAATCCAAAAGTTTATGAAATATATTTTTTACTCCCGAAAATTTTAAAACTGTTTTACTAAATTTTTTTTTTTTGCTCTAGAAAATAAATGAATAACTAAATAGGTAAATTGTTCACTGTAAGAAATTTTGGAATTTTTTTATTTCAAAAGCTTCTAGAGATTCATCAAAAATAATCGAAAGATTATTTTTACTCCCAAAAATTGGAGATTTTTGTTTTCTTCCAAAAATTAAATTGAAAATTTTTCTAAGAATTTAACCTTATTTTTTTCAAAAAAAAAAAAAAAAAAAAAAAAAAAAAAAAAAGTGTTTTACTACAAAAAATTTGAGAAAATTTTTTACTTCCAAAAAGTTTGAAAACAGTTTTGGCTACCATTTTTTTCTCTCTAAAAAAAATTAATTGAAAAAAAACGTTTACTGCAATTTTTATTTTTTTCTATTTAATTCCAAAAACAATGAGAAAGGTTTTCATTCTAAAAAATTGAGAGATTTTCCTCCGGAAGAATAATTGAAAGATTTTTTCTCCAAAAAATTTAAAAAATATTTTCACGTTTTAAAAAAATAAATTTTCATCTCCCTAAATTTTTTTTCAATTATTTAATAAGATTGAGAATATTTTTATTCTTATAAAATTAGAGGAATTTTCATTGTAAGAATTCAATTTAAAAAAATTAGAGATTTTAAAATAGGTACCAATTGTTTAGATTTTTTTTTCTTCAAAAAATTGAAACATTTTCTTTTTAATAAATTACAAAAAAAATCTTGTTCCTAAAAAATCAAGCCATTTTTTATAAAAAAAAAAAAAAAAAAAAAAAAGTGTTTTACTACAAAAAATTTGAGAAAATTTTTTACTTCCAAAAAGTTTGAAAACAAAAAAATGAGACAAAGGATTCAGATTTCGAAAAACAAGAAGATTTTTTCCAAAAAAAGTGAGAAAACTTTTCAATCCTGAACAACTGAAAATATATGTGTATGTTTTAAAAAATCAACAAATTGAAATTTACAGATGAGATTAAAAGAAGAAAACTTATACATGAAAGTAAAATCCAATATGATTTATTAGCGCCTGCTTGGCTAATGTTACTGGATCTGAAGAGAAGATGGAAATGGCAACTTTTATTTAAATTATAATCTGCGGGTACTGGAAAGTTACAGGAAATTGTACCAAATGAGCAGAAGATTAGTATAGAACAGTTCTGTTTAAATATGGAAAAATGCACAGAAATTATGTCAAAAGGAAGAGCCTATTATCCCTCTGTCTATTGCCAACATATCAACTATAGAAAAAGACGGAAAAAATAAAGTAGTTCCAGTTCCAGTTTTTGTGAAGTATTCGAAATTTTTAAGCAATGATGGCAAAGTAATTGACGTCTTGAAGTACTTATCTAAGAAACAGAACTACAGGCTAAAATCTATTCTAACAGAAGAAGACAAAATCCAACTACAGCAGGTATTGAAAATTTGAAATTAATTTTTTATAAAAAAAAACCCAATTAGTTCTATAAAACCGTACTAGATAAAAAATGTACCCAATTATTGCAGGCAAAGGTCTCACTGCAGGACAAGACAACGCTGTTTTCAAAAAGTAAAAAAAAACCCTGCAAGTTCCAAAAATTGTATACCTATTTTTAGTGGACGAAATTTCCTTATCTATTTTTAATAATATATTTTTCTATTTATGAATATACTTTTTAAATGAATTTTTGTGTTTTATTTTGGCCAGCTTTTTTGGCCATAGATAGAGAGTTAATTTTGGTAAATTTTTTTTTTTAAATAACCAAAAAAATGCTGACAGGAAATAACGATGCCAAGAAAAAAATAAACAAAAATTGACAAAAAAGAATGAAAAAAGTGACTCTGACTGAGAAAAAAAAAACTAAAAGTGACCTCTACAAAAAAAAAAAAAAAAAAAAAAAAAAAATGAAAAATTATAATTTTGATAAGCAAGACTCAGTTAAAGATGAAAAATTGTTAAAAGTACTCTTGCAAAAAAATAAATACTTAGATAAACCTCTGACCAAAAAAATTACAAAAAAAGTTATCTAACTTAACTGAGAAGAAAACTGATAGAAAATTATAAAATTTAGCTTTTTACTGGGCTACGAGAAGGTGTCGAGGATCCCAATCAAAAAACCTAAACGAATATTCGAATAAAATAAGTAAATACAAACGCTGTAGCATCAACATCGTAAACCAACTTTTAATTACACTACTAACTCGACAATGAAGGAAAAAAATAATACTTAATTCGAACTAAAAATGGTCAACATAAATATCTCATCCTTAATCAATATAGAAAGAAAAGAAAGAAAAAAAAAAAAAACACATTAAAACCACGTTCACTAAAATATGAACTGACATGACACGAGCTTTCAATTTCAAAGTCCCTCCTAAGTAAAATAACTTTGTTCAGTCGAAATATTTCGGCTAGACTTTTACCTAATAATTCACACCTTCTTAACAAAATTCGAAAACAAGGTAACGTGAATCACTTTCAAAAAAAATATAACGAGTGCGATTACGATAACGAAATAAATAACAATACTTAATGTGTGAACCGAATCGAAAAATAAATAAGAAATTTTGATTTGCAAAAAAATGCTCGCTAGGTTAGAATTAGATATTTTCCCAAAATGAAATCGTCGTGTCTAGTTTGCTAGGTGAGAGTCCATTTTGAGTGGCTTCTTCGGCCGATTTATCTAGATCGATTTCGTCGACGTTGCTGCTCGAGTGCACGTTTCTATTGTACGTCTTACCTGCGCTTTTCTTCAGCCCGTCGCGGAATTCTTTAGACATGCTTCTGGCTGTTAGACTATGAACCTGACGAAATGATTGAAAGATTAAAACACAAAATTGGTACGAAAGGTGGAGACGAAATTGTACGATTCATTTACCATTTGATTTTTGGTATTCAAAGATTTCTTGACCTGAAACATGAATCGAAATTTGACAATTAATTATTTTCAGATGATGAAAAAAATTGATAAAATTTTTTGAAAAATAAACAAACCTCCTGAAACGTAGGCTGAACAGAGAAGTGCTTGGCTAATTCTTTAACAGATGGTAGGCGTTTTCGAACTTCCACTTCCGGCTGTTTACGATCGGACCAGGATAGAACTCGGACTAGATTCGGTTTCATAGGTTTATCGTCATTGTTCGTCACGTTAGAGAAACCATTTTGAGCTACGGTTTCGCAATTCGACCTCTGTTTTGGGCTTATACCATTCTGAAAGCACACACGTATAAAAAGGTAGGTAAGTATTATTATTATTTTTAAAAAAAATTGAAAATAGTCTGAAGTTTATTGGTAATTTGATTACCTCATCGATAGCGGTATATTTCGATATTAAATATTTTAAATGTAACGTATAAAGTAGCAATAGAGAGAAAATCACGTAACATATCATGCACATCGTACAATTCGAATTTGAACACAGCATTAGGAAGAAAATTATCACGTCGAAAATTTCCATTAAAATTAGACGAATAGTTAAAAATACAGAAAAATAAAATTTCCAGAATTAATTTGAAACCTGATTCACGACTACGACTATTTCTATTTTAACTTCATAAGGGACTCGATCAAGCAAAAAATTTTATATTTTAGAAATATTGAAAGTTTATGTAATAGAATTACAAAACATTGTGTATATTTCAAGAGAAGGAATTATTGTTTTGATTCTACATAATAAATTAGTCGAACCTTGAACGAAACTCAATTCAAAGTCGATTGAGAAATTTCAATGAAGTAGGTACCTAATTGAATAGAGATCGAGTCGAAAATAATAAAGAAAATTGTCAAAAATCATAATACAAAAATACAAAAATCATTCATAAATTACCTCGTGTTTGGTTTCCTTATCTTTATCAGAAGCTCTGCTATTTACATAATAATCACGTTCATATCTGAAAAAAGAAGAAATTGTTAATAGTTTTTGAATTTTTTCAAAATATATGCCGTTGAAAAAAATTGAAGGATTTCTTCTGTAAATTATGAAAATTTTTTTGATATTTTTTTCAAGGAAATTTTGAAATATTTCTCTTAAAAAAAAACGTTTCTGCCTATTTTTTTTGTGGAGTTTGAAGAAAGTTGAGAGGATTTTTGAATTAGCATCTACATCTAAGACCACGTACGAGCACATACGAGCACGAAAGAGGATGATTTTCGCAAATTTTGAAAAAAATAAAATTCCAAACGTCTTTTCATGATTTTATCAGAAATTTACAATTTTTTTACCCAGTTTTTGGAACATTTCCTTTTATTTTTTGTAAAACAAAAAAAAAAAGATTTTTTACAGAAAAATTTAGAAATTATTATACTTGAAAAATTGAAATATTAATTGTGAGAACTTTATAAAAATAAAAAATAAAAAAATAAAAATTGATAGGATGTTTGTATTTTTTAGGGATAATTTCTATATTTCTTTCTGAAAAAAATTTCAGACGAATTTGTTTTTTTTTAAAACATGTTAATTTTTTCACCACAGAACTACCTACTTTGATATTATATTTTCAAAAATTTAAAAATAAACCTCACGAAAAAATTATGATACGAATGAAAACTTAAAATCCACATTTAGAAGAATAAATTAAATAATCATTTTCGAAATTCGAATACTTTTCGACAAAGGAGAAATATTCCATTTTTAGATCTACAAGAGCAAGATCCATCTTGACTTACTTTTTGATATCAGGACGCAGAATTGATTCGTGCAGCACCTCGCATTCATCGCTACCTGTTTCATTTTGGTCGCTTGAAAAACAAAATACAAAAAAATAATATAAGAACGGGTCTAATGAATCACAGAATCGAAGAAAGAAATAGGCATTATTACCTCATCGAAGAATGGCATCTGACGTACAAATTATCTAAATTCCTTTTCTCGATATTTTCCTTTGAGTAAGGATTATTTGGTAGAGGAGCTGCCCGTTCCCATTTTTGGTGTTCTCTTTCAGCAATGCTGCCTGAAACATCGATCATAAATCTCAAATTAATTGAGTTTCTCTTTTTTACCACTTCTAAAAATCCTCATATAAGTTATAAAATTGATTACGTCTAAACGTCTAATGTCATTTCACTTTACTTTTTTTTAAAACTTAGTTTAAAATTTTTTTAAGTAAGTGAATAAAAAATGTCAATGTAGATGCATATAAGAATAATGTAGGGGTACTTTTGGCCAATTTATTCACTGGGTTTCGAATAAAATAGATATACATATTTTTATAAATTGGGAAATGACTTTAAAAATCTTAAAGAGATTGATCTTGACCGAAATTTTTTTTTAAAAATGCTTTGAAAAATTTTACTACCTAGCTGATGTTTTTACAAAAAAAAAAAAAAAAAATAGACGGACAGTAGTTTTTTTAAAAAAAGGTATAAATTAATTCAAACAAAATTTTGAAATTTGTTTTATAAATATTCAAATAATTTTGAAAATTTCCAGAAAATTTTTTAAAATAAAATTTTAATGAATCACTGAATTAAAAAAAAAAAAAAAAAAAAAAACGATAGATAAATTGTTTTTCATAAAAATCTTCAACGAATAATTTTTTCTAATTTGAAAATAATCGTGATAAAAAATTTGAACAAAACATTTATAGGTACCCATAATTTTTCTTCTAATGTTTGAAAAAAAAATGTTTCAAATTTTTTTTCAAAAAGTTGACAAATATAACCCTGTTTTTGAAAAAAAAATGAAAACTGCCCTTGAGAACAATTTGAGAAAAAAGTAATTTTTTTAGAAATTTGACAAAACCTCAAAAACCTGCATCAAGCAAAATAGATGTAGAGGAGACAGGAGTAATTCATATTTTTTTTAAGTTTTTTAAAAAATGAACAATTATTAAAAATTAATTCTAATACAATTTTTAAATAAAATATTGAAGTTATTTTGGATTTTTTTAAAAATTTATCTTGATCAAAATTTTAAAATAATATTAGTATTTCAACACAATTTCAATAAACCAATGTTTTTGGAAAAAATGGAAATTAGTTTATCATAAAATTTTTCAAAAAAAAGATTTCGGACAGAATTCTGGGGTGGAGGGGTTGGATCGTGATAAAAAATTTAAAAAAATGTGGTTCTTGACCAAAATTTTACAAAAAACGGTTAAAATTTTTCAAAAAATTCTGACGATAAATCGTTTCAAAATGAATGAATGATTCAATTAATTTAATTCGAACTAAGTTTTAAAATTAGGTCTAAAAAAACAAAAATGATTTTGAAAATTTAAAAACAGTTGTTTTTGAGCAAAATTCGATAAAATCTCTTCAAAAATTTGTTTTAAAAAAATACAGAAAATTTCTTTTACAAAAGCTTAAAAACAAAATAAAAATTCTTATAAGAATATTTTAGGAATTTCCTTTATTTAAAAAAAAGTGAAAATATCACTACCTATTTAAAAAAAATTATTTTGATAAAAATTGAAAAAAAAATTTTGAACGAATTAAAAAATACTTATAATTGGAATAATATTGTTTTTGAACAAAATTACAAGTCACTCATTTTGATCTGAATCCGGGAAAAAATTCGATAAACAAATAAGAAAATCGTGAGAAACTTGAAAAAACTGGTTCAATGTTTGAACTGAATGCTCCTGTTTCTAATGATTTATGCAACTTTTACAACATAGCTCATTTTTATGAACACTACAGCATAAATACGTATTTCTACATCAGCTAGAATTTTCATCGAGGTAATACTAATTACGAACCAGGTTTAGGTGGTTGAGCTAAATCATCGGTAAGACTAGAATTATCATTTTTGGCCGAAGAATCGGGGACGCCATTTTTTTGTAGATTATCACTGGTTTTTTGTACTTCTTCGTTTAAATTTCTGAAAAAAATCAAAATAAAATCACGTTAGATAATTGTTTTTGAAACAAGTAAGTATTTAATAAAAAAAAAAAAACTTTAATAAAACCAACCGAATTTTATTCTCGCAGAAATCTGATTCGAGTTCGTTATCGTTCAAATATTCGTTTTCAGGTTGAGTTTCCAACGATCCTTCACCTACGCACAAATGAGATTCATAAAAATTACATACATCGTCTCAACACTTCCTCAAGTCAAGGCAATTACGAAAAGCTCTTACCAGAATCCTCTTGGCCGAGAAAAGCACTCTGATTTTTCGCCTCTCTGATACCATTCCAAGGTAAACTTTCTTCTTCACTCTGGCACGGGCTTAGACTGCTGAACGAGTACACATCGGATATATCTCTCGATATAGACGTCACTCCGGAGCTATCTTGATCGTGATCAGCGCCGTAGTTCTCCGAGTCATCGTAATGTTTGCCTTTAAGAGACCCAGTATCGAGATTATTTTTGAAATCGTATTTATAAATGTAATTCGTTTTCGTATTGGAATCGGATTTTTCCGCTATAAAAAGAAAATCCATTTTGAAAAAATCCATATTTTCAAAGAAGAAAAAAAACCTCTAAATCCATCACCATACCAAAACACCACTTTAGACTACGTTTTGAAGAGAAAGAAAATGATCTAAGCCCTCGATGTGACGAACCCCAAGCAATCTAAGCAAACAAGCGTTGTAAAAAAAAAAAAAAAAAAAAAAAAAAGGAACCCTCTCGACTTACTATTGAAATCGGTCAATTCTTCTATAATGGAATCGGAGCACTCGGACAGATCGGATGTCTCGTCCACGTCCACGTCGCCGATCAAAGCTCTATATTTTTCGGACGGATTCGGCACCAGCATCGGAACCGACACCTGTGCCACTGTTTTTATCTTGTGCTTTTTTTTCCTCTGAAATAACCAATTATCTTCCCACGAGTCGACATTACTGACTATCTCCATAACGCTATCTTCGTCGTAACTGTCATAACCTACTATACACCATTTTGTATAAATTTATCCAATATCCGCCAATTTGCGTACGTACCTAATTTAATTATAATCTAATTACGTTCGTTTTCCATTTATCAACCATTTTCACGCAGTACCTTGAACTTTATTCGTTGATTTTTTTTGTGGGTATTTACGAAAAACGCATCACATAGACCAAGCCCACCACGCAATCAGCATTTTTAGAAAACATGGTAAAATGTGGCCAAATTAACCTTCACCGTTTTCTTAAAATTTTTTACTCTCGTTTACGACGTGAGTGAATTATGTAGGTGATAAAAATGATAAGATGTAATGTCGATGAAATTGAAACCCGCGATGTGATTGCTCCAAAAAAATTGATGATGTTGTTGTTGTTGCTTTTTTTAAACAGAAAAAAAATTAAAATTACCGTCTACTACGTCTTTACCGAGCTCTGGGAAATGAACTCGGTGCCCGGCGTTCAAATTGAAGCTTTGTAAACATTCGACGATCGAGTCGTTTTCGTCATCTGATGATTGATATCTGGTAGTGATTTCTTCAATGTGTTCTTCAACCTTTGGAAATATACGTACACATGTTAATATAATCAATTATCAGTGTTGTTACGTATGTGGGCACGTCAAATATACAAATAATAAGTCCAGAGGTAATGAGTAATTTAGGTGTGTATGTTCGATAAAATACACGTAGTATTTCGTAATTCGGTACATTTCCCTAACAATGTGGAAAAATGGTGAAGGTCGAAATTAACGTAAATGCTTACTTTTAATGATAAACGCTCCAGAGGACTAGAATTCCATGTGTGGTTATTGAATCTGTATTCGAAATCGTTGGTTATGTCTGTAAAATGATGATAAAATTGATTAGAATGAGTATTACCTACTTAATTTATAAGTAAATTTTATCTTACTTAATATTATTATTTCAATGAATTAGGAAGATTGGTCAGTTTTGAAGGAATTTATTCTGTAAGACAAATTAGTGAGGGGCACGTTCAGAAAATATGTGAATTTGAAAAAAATTCTAAATTCAAAATACTAAATAGGTAAATTTTAGGGCGAATTTTAAAGAGTTAAATTTTTAAAAGTAGTCAAATTTAAAAAAATTAAAAATTGAAAAAAGGGTTGAATTTTGGAAAGAGGTAAATTCAAAAAAAATCTGAATAAGAGAAAGGCTGAATTCAGAAAAACAAAAATTCAAAATACAGCAAAATTACTATTTTTCAAAATAATAAACCACGAAGATGAATTTTTAAAAAGTATACAATTTTTAAAAAATAATAAAAATTTACGAGAGAATTAAATTAAAAAAATAAACTAAATTCAGAAAAAAAAGGTGAAAAAATATGTCTAAATTGAAACATATTTACTAAATTTTAGAAAGAATCTTATAAAAATTAATCTTATAAAAATTAATTTTTTAACTGGTCCAATTTTTAAAAAATAATATCAAATTTCAAAAAAGATTGAAAAAGCTGAATTGCTGAATCTAAAAAATCTGAAATCTTTTAAAAGAGCGAAATAAAAAAAATAGGATTTTTTTCAACTTGAAATAAATTTTAAAAAGTAATGAATTGGAAAAAATTAGAAAAGGTGTGTAAAATTTTTGAAAAGATCTTGGCTAAAAAGATAAGAAGGTACATGCCAAAATTTAAAAAAAAAAAATCGAAAAATTTGAAAATTTAAAACAGGACAACATTAATCAAATAAGTAAATTTTTAATCCCTTAAGAAGAAAAAAACCTGAGGAGGTACAAAGAGACTAAATTTAAAAGGAACAAAAACACAAACTTGGAAAATAGCAAATTGTACAAAAAATAACGTGCTAAATTAAAAAAAAAAAAAAAAAAACATTTAAAATGTTTAAAGAAAAAAGAAACGAAATTTAAAAAAATTCATTTTATAACAGTTTAGAAAATAACTAAATAATTTTAAAAAATTACAAAATTTTAAAAAGTGCTCAGTTAAAAAAAAGACAACCAAATTTTAAATAACTAATTAACTAACCACCCCCCTCCCCCCAAAAAAGATCAAAAGATCAAAACATTTAAAAATACTGAACTCAGAACATGACTAATAATAAAAAAATTTGAAAGTTTCAAGTTGAAAAAGAAAATGACTAAAAATTTGATTTTTTTTTTAAGTTCACAAAAAGAATGGTGAATATTTAAAAATTACAAAATTATAAAAAGTTCTCAATTTTGGGAGAAAGCATCAAACTCGAATTAAGAAACTCGTTAATTTTTATAAATGACTCCCCCCTCCCTCCCTCCCTACCTCAATCCCAAGAAGGAAGAAAAATAATGCTGAATTCAGAAAAATAATTGGAAAATGTCTTGACTCTTGACAAATATAAAACAAATTGAAATTTTCACGTAGAACAAGAAAATAACAAAAAAACTGATTTTTTCAAGTTTACAAAATGGTCAATTTTTAAAAATTAGAAAATTTTAAAAAGTGTTCAAGTTAGGAAGAATAAAAGATCAAACTCAAAAAATAGAAATTGAATATAAAGGGGGAGGGAACTTGAAAATGTTCAACTTAGAAATGAGATTAATGAAAATTGTTAATTTAAAAAAATTACAAAAAGACTTCTCAAAAAGTTCAAGAAAATTATCTTCTATTAATTTTTAAAAATTACAAAATAGGTACCTATCAAAAAAATAAATGTCTTAATTTTAAAAAAGTGAAGTAGGTAATAGAAACTGAAATTAAAAGAAATTACAAAACAGTTATAAAAAAAGAACAATTGAAGTTTAAATGTCTAATGTTTGAAAAAGACTTAATTTTAAAGAATAAGTAACTAAATAGAAAAAAATTACTAAATTTGAAAACAGGCTCAATTGAAAAAAATGCTCAGGACTAAATTTTAAAAATATAACATTTTCAATATTTTTTTTTTTTTTTTTTTTTTGTTATAACAAAATTTTAGAGAAGTGCTAAATTTTGAAAAAAAAACAACTGGAAAAAAGTCTAAATTAGAAAAAGCTACATTAATAAAATAATAATAAATATTTATAGTAAAAAAGACCAAACCGAAAAAAATTTAAACAATATCTAGTGTTAAATTTTAAAAAAGGTTTTATTTTTTTTTTAATAAATTAATTAAAAATTACATTTAGATAAAAAAAAATGAATATTGAATAAGTGTTGAATTCTAAAAAAAGTGATCAAGTTTTTAAAAATGGACAAACTATTAAAAAAAATTATTTAAAAAAATCCTATTTAAAAAAGATATGATTTTTTTCAAGAGCTGTTGTTTAAATTAATCAACTATTTATAAATTGATATAATTATTTTTTAAATTGTCCAAATATTCAAAACAGTCTTGGTTTTAAAAAAAAAATTGAAATTCCAAGAAAGGGCTAAATTTTTCAAAGTGGAAAAATGAGAAAGAAATTCAACAAAATAATTAGGAATTTTTTTTTCATTTAAAATTTTTTTTTCGAATTTCAAAAGATTTTAGGATTTTTTTCAATTTTAGAAGTAATCATCAAGTTGTAAAAAGAACATTAATTAAACTAGGAAAATTTCAAACAAACGACTATTTTCTTCCCCTCCCCCGACCGAATCACGATCACGTGAAAATCAACAATTAATCCTACAGTTCGAACTTAATCGCGTTTCCATCGATCGATCAATGATAAAAAAATCTTCAATAAATGCGACCCTTTTGTGGAAAAAAATCTTGGAATATATTTTTTCATTTAAAATAGCCGTGTATCAATTCATACTCATTAGTCATTACTCAATCTCCATCCTGTTTAGAAGGATAGCCGTATCAATTTACGTAGGAAAATCACTCATTCACACCACGTAATATCCGCAGCAACACCCTTAACCCTGCTCCACGACCACACCTGTACTTTTTTAACGTTCGACCGTAAACCATTTCATCATCGTACACGTATGATCTGGCGATTGAAACAATTGAATAAAAATGTACAATTGTTATCGATGGCGACGATTAATTCGCACTCGTAAACTCCTCTCTATGCAATCTCAACACATAACATTTATAGTCGTAAAATTCGAGGGGGATTAAGAAGTGTAGATACTCTTGAAAAAATTCCTCTCTTAACGAAATAAGTTGGATGGTTCTGTTTATAATATTCAATCAGCGAAAGCATAATATATCATTTAATCTGACAGGTAAAATGTTGCTCGTATAAGCTCGTATGTGTATGGACGTTTCTCACACACAAGACCGGAAAGACGTTCGGTTCTGTTCGGTCGTCGGTGTGGAAGAAAGTGAACATCGCAGCCTGAGCCGAGCTCGTAATAAAGCCAACCGGTCATGTTAGGAATGCCGATACGGCGATAACTAGAAAGCACAGACACACACGCTTATTGAAATGAAACGCGCTCAAAAAAAAAAGAGAAAAAAAGTCTCATGAAAACTGTCATGTTCGATTTGAAATCGAGGAATCGGGGTCGAGACTCGAGACCCGAGAATATAGAATTCATACTCTCCTACGTACATGAAATTAATAAACTCAATCTATATAACGTGATACCTCCCGCAATACAGTTATTTCGCCGACCAGATACCAAATATAGATAGAACGGATGACACGTACGGTAATTAATCGTACGAAAACGGTACGAGTTTAATAAACGTATGCTAATCGATCAGCTTACTCAGGTCGATGTCGTCTCCGAAGTGATAGGCTTGTTTTCCATTTTGACATTTTAAAATAATCTGGAAAAAAAAATCACGAATAAGAAAGTGAGAAAATAATTCGCTAATGTTTCATTTTAAAAACTATCGTTGTTCTTAAATTTTACCAAGTCCAAAAGTACTACATACATACTTTATATTCGAAATTGGAGGGGAGGGAGGGGTCTAATCGAAATTTTTGTGATAACAAAAATTATTCTCAAGACTTCAAGCAACAACTTTTGTTTGAAAAATTTTTCAATTGGACCCCTCCCTCCCCATCAATTTTGCATAACACTCTGAAAATACTAATTCAAAATTAGATAAGTGAGGAAGGAAGAGTCCAATCGAAAAAAATTTCAAATAAAAGTTGTAGATTAAGGTTCTAGAAATAATTTTAGTTATCATAAAAATTTCGATTGGACCCTTCCCTCTCTTCCGATTTTGCATAACATTTGATAAATACTTTTTCAAAATTTGGGATGGGTCCAATTGAAAAATTTTTCAAACAAAAGTTGTAGATTGAAGTCCTGGAAATAATTTTGATCATCACCAAATTTTCGATTAGACCCCCCTACTCCCTACCAATTTCGCAAAACACGACTTAAATACTCACGTCTCACATTAATAAAAACTGGGAGAGGTAGGGGTCCAATTGAAAAAAAATTCGAACGAAAGTTGTAGCTTGAAGTACTAGGAATAATTTTGGTTATTACAAAAATTTTGATTATACCCCCTCCTCCCCACCAATTTCGCAAAATACTTAATTACTCAGATTATCAAAAACTATGAGAGGTAGGGGTCAAATTGAAAAAATTTTCAAACAAAAGTTATAGCTTGATGTCCTTGGAATAATTTTGGTCATTACGAAAATTTCGATTGGACCCCTCCCTCCCCTTCAATTTTGAATATCAAGTATCTATATAGTATTGGACTTGGTAAAATTCATCAAAGATCCACTTCCTTAAAAGGGCTCACCTTGTTTAGCACCGCAGTCGATAAAATATCTTCGTAGCTTTGACCTTCTAATCGCGATTCGATCGATAATGGTCCCGATTCGTTATCGTATTCCTGTGAAAAATATAATAATAAATAATTAATCTAGTTTAAACAGATTCCTTTTTCTTCTACAATGGACTCTCGATGTGAAAGTTTTCACAGATCTGATAAGCCGCAGCTTTCGAACTTCGAAGTATCTACTTATTAAAAAATTAATAACTCTGAGAAATAATGATCTTGATCGGGATGAAATTACCGGTAACGAAGGAAGCAGTGGAGTTTTCTCGTTCACTTCGTTGATGATTTTCTTCAGCTCTTCGTACAAATCCGATGGTTTAGATGACTCGTTGCCAGGTGATTGGGCTACAATAACAAACAAGAAAAAACACAAATTTTTAGTCAAATTATTCTTACATATTTTTGCATGAATTCTACGTCATACGTACGTGTATTGTGCTCGGAGAAATTCTAAATGATTAAATAAAATGGCAGCAATGAGCTGCTTCATAAAAAACGAACCAGTCTTAATAATTTGAAAATTCAATCAATCAGAATAGTCAAATTTTAATATATTAATTATGTTTGAAGCATTAACTTTTAAAATTTGTTTAGTTTTTAAAATTCTTCTAGTTTGAAAAAATTTTGAAGGGTAATTTTTAACGTTGATAATTTTAATTTAATTACTTTCATATCTGATGACTTTATAGTTTATTTGAATAATTTACTTAATCATCTCTCCTTTGCGTTTGTTGACAAATTTCTTTCAAAATTAAAAAAAAAAAAAAACTCCGATAAGAAACTCAAAAAGTGGCTTCCACGATACGATTCTATTACCTCGAGAGGAAAAAAAATAAAGAAAAGAAGAACTGGAATAAAAGTCGCGAATCTGGAGTTCTGGACGCATTAACATTCCACACGATAACTAATTATAGAACTTATTAATCGTTTCACGATTCCTGCATCGTTGCCTCGTTGGTAAGTTAATAAAAACGGAAATCACGATATGATTTGAATTTGCTCATCTGCCTAGCTGAAGAATTCTAATTCCATTAGAAATAGTATAAGAATAACATGGGTGTGGGGTGGGGGGGGGGGGGTGTAAATTAGAATAGAAATTAGCCAAAGCTTGAAAATCACGTTATGTAAATGTACGATACGAATACGATGCACGATTTATAAGAATATTTTTATCTTTTTAAACGACTGTAACGATTTTTTAGAAAAAAATTTTCACGCATCATTTATTCGGACTAATGGGTTTTTTGAAATCATTTTACGCTCGCTATCTCTTCGTAAGAATACCTAACAATATATCATTTTTTAAATACCACGCTCGCGTAGCCAGGCCAAGATCAAGTATAGGGTACAAAAGATCGGATTTTTACATCCATTGATTTGAAAACGATTGTAAATGTTGCGTCAGAAAATAACATTACCTGTATACAAATCACAAATCGCAATAATGGGGGTTCTTTTTTGTGTCACTGTTTAGTGACACAGGTTCGAGGTAGGTATTTTTTTACCTTGGCTGAGATTACGAGTATGAGCATAATAGAGAATAATACCCGATGTCCGATCGAATAAATGACACGCTGATTGCAATTTGCAATACCTACTAGTACGACTGTTTATACGTTATGATTGTTTTTTATTATTCGAATCTACATAGGAGAATTACGAACCAACGTAGGTACGAGTAAGTATATTGCAAATCGACCATTTGTTTGTTAACAATACAAAATGGTTGTAAGCTTCCAACGGAGCTATCAGGTGTGATGTAAATTATTACGTACTCAATACGACTCGCTGGTATGTAGATATTAATTCTGTGCGATGATAGGGTATTCTTGGGGTGGGGGGGGGGGGGGGTCGAGTTCAAATTTGCAGGAATGCGAAATTTAAATGGAAATTTACCAAACTCGTTTCTTAATTCGAAACAAAGTTCGATATGAAATTGAAAATATATGTGTTGGTAAAGATTTTAATGGATTTTGAGACAAAAGAACTCGTAAAGTTTAAAACAAGTCGAATTTTGTAAAAAAAAAAAAAAAAAAAAAAAAAAAATTAGAAACACATTGACAGAAAAATAATTGGTAATCAAGAATTCTAAGGTGTAAGTATTGATTAAAAAAAATTTCAAAATAAAAAACTCAATAAAATTCAAAATTGATATTTTTGAAATTTTTCAACTCGTACTTATAAATGAAATGAAAAGTTATCCGGTTAATCAGAATTCAGAATATTTCTATATAAAAACGTGATTTTAAATTTTAGCAATTTCTATAAATTTTGAACAATTTTTTTTCCCAAAAAAAAAATCAAAATTTTAATTAAAGAGTTTTTTACTTTACCAAAATATACTTGGAGTATTAATACATCCTAGACATAATACCAAATTTTTAAAAAAAAATCGAAATTTTTTCGAAAAAATGCAACTTTTTGAAATACAACCAGATTTTTTGAATTGTCCATTTCAATATTTTTTCAGCACGCAAAATTTCAAACAAAAAAATCCCAAAAATGAAGTTCTCAAAAAAAATAATTGTGCAATGGATTTATAGGGAAAAAAGTGAAAATTGAATGTTCAAATTGTCGAAATATTCATATGTGCCCCTTTTCAAATTTATGTGATTTCAACAATTTCAAAGCATAAAAAATTTAGAAAATTGAATTTTTGAAAATTTATAATTTATTGAAATACTCTAGAAAGTAGGTAATTTTTGTACTTGAACGTGTTATTTTTTCAAAGATCGATGTTCAATACATACTTCACTTTCTGGGTTAAAAAATTTTAAAGCAAATTTTAATGTGAAAATTTTTTCAAAAATTACCTTTGTATAAAATTTAAAAAATAATAATAATAATAATAACAAAACAAGATTTGAAAATAATTTTAGAAATTTTGTTCAAAACAAAAAATTGATCTGGAACAGTTTGAAATCGTTCTTTGAAAAATAATTTTTTGGGTAGCAAAAAAAAATTGTATTCAAAATAAAAAATAAAAAAGATCTTCGATTAGAAAGAATTTGGAAAAAATACAAAAATATAAAAAGTTTCGCGAAGATGTACATTAATATTTTATTATAAAGATCAAATTTTAAGCGAAACGAAAAAAATACAGTATACGAATAAATTGGGCGACGTATCAAATTTATTCGTATACTGTATTTTTTTCGTTTCGCTTAAAATTTGATCTTTATAATAAAATATTAAGAAAGAATTTGCTTCCGAAAAAAAAACATTGAATCGAAAAATGAAATAAAATCAAAAGATTGTCATGGATTTAATTCAAATTGGCATTTTTTGAAATTTACAGAAAATAAAAATTTTCTCAATATTAATAAGGGTAGGATTTTGCATTGGACTGAATGGTAGCCTTTGTCATTAATTAAATTCAAATTGACATTTTTTTTGAAATGTACAGAAAATAGAAATTTTCTTCATTTCAGTAAGGGTAGGATTTTGCATTGGATCAAATGGTAGCCTCTGTAATTTAAAAAATGCAAACTGTCATTTTTTGAAATTTTCTGAAAAATAAAATTTTTCCAAATTCGCTTAGGGTAAGATTTTGCATTGAATCAAATGGTAGCCTTTACAACTAAAAAGTGCAATTTGTCATTTTTTGAAAATTACAGAAAATAAAAATTTGCACAAATTCGCTAAAGGTAGGATTTTGCACTGGATCAAATGGTAGCCTTTGTAATTTAAAAAATGCAAATTGTCATCCTTTGAAATTTTTTGAAAATATATTTTTTTTACTAATTCACCTAGGGTAGGATTGGATCAAATAATAGCCCTTCTGATTAAAAAAATTCAAATTGTCATTTTTTGAAATTTTCTGAAAATTAAAATTTTTACAAATTTAGCCAGAGGAGGATTTTACATTGGATGTTATGGTAGCTTTTTTCATTAATTAAATGCAATTTCTCATTTTTTGAAATTTAAAGAAAATAAATTTTTTTACAAATTTGCTTAGGGTAGGATTTTTCATTGGTTCAAATGGTAGCCTTTGTAATTGAAAAAATGTAAATGCGGTTTTTTTTTTATTTTCTGAAAAATAAAATTTTTACAAATTCGCTTAAGGGATTAAATTCAAATTGGCATTTTTTGAAATTTACTTAAAAAAATGTAATTTTTTCATTTTTAGTAAGGTTAGGATTTTGCATTGGGCCAAATGCTAGCCTGGTTTAAAATTTTTCTAAAAAATTTTCTTAAGTTGAATATTCGAAAAAAATTTAAACAGGCAAAGTTTACCTGGATTTGTTATTTCTTGATTTACGTACACCATTTTCTGAGATACCTACAAGATTTTAGAAACTTTTTTCGCGAATTAACTTAATTCAATGATGGCTAATAATTATTACATGAAATTTTCAACAAAAAATTCGTGAATTTTAAACTCATTAAAAAATATTTGAATGCGAATCTAATCTTCGAATTCAATCAATTTACAAAAAAAAAAAAAAAATGAAAATTTGGCAAATGAAATTTTCAAAAAATTGAAATAGTAACTTTCAAAAATTTGTCAAAACCCATTCAGATATTTTATTTTTAAATATAGTCAATTTTAATAGATTTAGAGTAGACAGAAGTTTCAAAAATTTTCGAAAATTGATTACCAAATTCAAAAAAAATTTAATCAACTAAATCTACCATTTCAAGATTTGTTATTTTTTGAATTTCATCAATTTCCTGTGATTAAAAAATGTTCAAAAAAAATTAGAAGAGTCGGAATGAAAAATAATAATAAAGTCGAACATCTCATTTTTGAAAATTTTTAACCATCCAAAATATACATTCGAACGTGTTTATTTTTCGAGTTCAGTCAATACCTATTTTGATAATTTTTACGCTTATAATTTTTTTTTAAATGTCTGATTAGTTTGCGAAAATTTTTAACTCGTCGAAATATTCATATCATAGGCTTACGAATTATTTTCCAAATCACCTGATTTCAGTGATTTTCAAGAACACAAAATTTTATTATAATTATTTCCTGAGCTTATAAAGTTCCCAAAAACTTTTGAAAAAAAAGAATAAACGTCAGAATAAAAAAAATGGAATATATTGAAATAAATTTTTTAAAAAACGAATAATTTTCAAATTTGTCTGATTTCAATTATTTATAAACACATAAAATTTTCCAAAAATTTTTAAACGTTGAACTTTTGAAAATTGTCAACTTGTCAAGGAGTCCTTGGACGTGTTATTTTTAAAATTTTATGAACCGAACTATTTCTATAGTTTTTTGGGATGTACAAAATTTTCGAATTATTTTGTCGAAATATTTACAAACGTGTATTTTTTTAATCTGAATAATCAACTTTGTTGGATCTCGTATTTTTTTTTTTTTTTTTTTTTTTAAATTTTTGGCTCTTTAAAATTTACTTGGACTTGTTATTTTTTGAATTTTTCGACACGAAAATTAACCAATTACGATTACACGACACTTACTCGTGGCACTCGAATGCAAAGAATTGGACAGCGTAGATAACACTTTGGATAATTTGGAATGATACTCGGCGAAAATATTTTCATCTGAAACAAATAAATAAGTAAAAAAATAAGTAAATCATCATTACGTCATCATTCATCAAATTATTCATTCATCCTTCAGCAATTAGCACCGAAACCAGACCAGGTCTTAAAAGTCACGAACATATGAACACCTAATCAACGAGTGTTAGGTTGAAATTGTTCACCTAATTAATAGATATAGTAACTTCCTTTAATAAATAAGTAACAATTAAATAAAAATTCTAAACAAAGTTATCGGCCAAATTACTCCTAATGGTATTTCCTTCCTGGTATGGCGACCTCTTAAAATAGGAATTAAAAAAAAAACAGATCACCAGTATCGGTTTTATCTAAGGTCGAATAATTTTCGAGTATATCTACCTTTATTATTTTGTAATAAAGAACGACGTAATATTCACGCGTTGTTGATTTCACGCGTATTTTACCATACTTTACACGCCAAACCGCGTGTATATGTTCGAATAGAAAAAAATAATGTAACGGAACGATGACGTTAGGACGTCGCGTCGTCGATCTCGATACTCTAGTATTACGTATTTATCGCGTTAAAATGTAGATTAAAATGACCATTATTACAGTACGATTTGGAACAGGCAAATACGCGAAAGGAGCTCTGCTGGTTTAACAGATTGTAAGTATACGTAAGTACTTACATTGGATATCGTTCGATAGAGGTGTGAGAGGCACATCGTCCAAATTCTCAGATATCAAAGTACCGATCAGGTGTTCCAAAAATTCTCGTATTTCAGCATCTTTCTCTGCAATTAGAAAATTGAAAAATAATTAATCAATTAATCATACCTATAGAATTATTTTGGACTTCTGGATTTTTCAAATGTCTTACTTCCCCGAAGGTTTTCCATTTTATAAGAAAATAATTCCAATTTGAAAAATTACCAATTTTTTGAATTTTTGAATTTTTTTGGTTCTAATCTCTCAAAATTGCTCTTTTCATATGAAATAATTCCTAATTTTTTTTTTTTCCCAACTGAATTTCAAGTGACAACTAGTCGCCCTCTTCCCATTTTTTTAGTTTTATAAAAAATTGAAGGGGTGACTAGGAGCCACTTAAAATTTAGTTGGAGCGGAAATTTGGAAATCAATTTCTCATCGAAAGGAACAACTTTGATAGGTTAGAACCAAAAAATGCAAAAAAAATTAAAATTTGGTATTTTTTCATAATTTGTAAGAAAGGGGGGGGGGGGCATTGCGAGTAGAATTGATAAGGGGGGAAATAAAAAATTGGGAATTATTTTCTAATGAAATCTCACAATTTAAAATGCTAGTTGGAAAAAAGTTTGCTCATTTCTGTCGTTTCTGCTTTTTTGAAAAATTGGGAGGTACCCCAAGGTACCATTTAACATTAAGTTAAGGGGAAAATAAAAAATTGAGAATTCATTCTCATAACAAAGAACAACTTTGATGGTTTATAACCAAAAAAGGGCGAGATTTTAGGAATCAATGATTTTTTCGTTTTTTTTTTTTTTTTTTTTTTTTTTTTTTTAAGGAGGGTGACTTATTGACATCACTTAAAATTCAGTTGGGGAAAAATAAAAAATTGGGAATTATTTTCTCATAAAAGTTAACAAATTTAATATGGTGTAAGACATTTAAAAAATCCAAAAGTCCAAAATAAAGGCCACCTTAAAGTACAAGACACCTGCCACTGATAATCTCACTTCGCTATAATTATTATAAATAAATAAATCAATACCTGAAGTTGATCCCGAGCTTGACGCCACCGTGATTGATTCCTGCCTCAATATTTTCAACGTCACGGTACGCTCTTCAATTCTACAAGAAAAAAAAAAATTAAATACCATCGACAAAATAATTATTGTCTCGTCGTTTTCCAAAAATAACATCTCGTGATGGAAATTTTCGAAATACCTCAAATACCTCCCAAATTTTCGAACAATTAAAATAAATTTCGCGTGATTATCTTAAACGAACTTCGAGTTAAAAATTTGGATTTTTCGTAATCACTCGTGTCGAGATATCGCTCGTTATCTTTGGAAAAAAGTTCACGAGAAATTAACCTGACAAATTTGTATAGATTATTTTTACATTCGATGAATAGATGCACGATGAAAAAAGAAAATAGAAAAAAATTACACGCGAGATCGGGGAATCACTTCGACGCAGTCGACGACGCGACGTCGCATTTGCACAAATCGCTACAATCAATATTATGTTTATTAGGTATTCAGCGTGATGAACCGATGATAAATAAGTACGTTACAGTTGAAAATGTTCTTAGTTATTGAATGAGAGATGGCAATTCAAGCGAGCAAAATGGGCAAAAAATTTTAAAGTTCAATATCTACGAGAATTAATTCTTTGTTTTTTATTATTCATAATTTTCCAATTAATTTCGAAAAAATAATAAAGAAGTTGAATGGGAACGATACGAAGAATTCGTAATTAAAATTTATCACGAGGGGGGAGGAAAAGGTGAATATCTGTGAAACAAAAGAACAAAGGCATCTAAATGACTTCTCGATAATTCATATTCGTAAAACGTGTTAGAAGTTGAAAATGGATTAACAGTCGAGACACATTCTAAAACATACACTTCGAAGGTTTTCGTAAAATAGAATTAAGTATTTCACGTTTGTTTTGAAATCGACTCGAAAACTCATCTACCATTCAGTTTTCTACAAACAAAGTAGGACAACATGAAGGATGAAGACTGGTGAGGGGAACGACCTTCGATTTTTTGCATGTGTTAGTATTATTAAAACGTTGAACTGAAGTGATTTACAATTTTTAAAAGCGCAGACTTTTAAAATTTTCACGAAAATTTCGAGTTCAAGAAATTCGACGTCAATTTTTTTTTTTTTTTAAAGGGGAACTCAGAAAAGTTGAATTTTTGAACATTTATTTTGAATTTTCAAAAAAAAAAAAAAAAAAAAACAACTAAAAAACTTGAAAAGACTAATTTGTATTTTTTTGAAATAAATTTTTTCTTGGTAGGTACATAATATATTGGCTGATTTTTTTCTACTTTCAAAAACACGAACACATTTCTTGAAAAATGGATTTTTTATAAATTTATTGATTAAAACTTTCATCACATGTTTTTAGAATGAATTTTTACAAATTAAGATTTTTATGGCAATTTTTTTGTTTTTTTTCTTTGATTTTTACAAAATGTATTTTTTTCTACTCTTTTTTCTTTTTTGGAAGGATATATATTTCTTTGTTGTTGTCGTCATCTTTCTATTTATTTTTCTTTTTTTTTCAAAATAAAATTTTTGCACATTTTTTTTTTTTTTAGAAATGAACTCATTATTTTCTTAAATTACAAAATACTTTTTTTAAGAGCGAATTTTCGTTTTCAGACCTCAATTTTTTTTGCAAAAGACAAATCTCTTGTTTTGTTTACAAAAAAATTTTCCTTAACTTTTTTCAAAAATACCCAAGTGTTTTCTAGTTTTCATTTTTTTGGGCAACTTTTCCATCATTTTAAAAGACAATTTTGTAGAACAATTTTTAAAAAAATCAAATAGATTTTTTCATGAAACAAATTTTTGCTTTTTTCCACTTTTCAGAACGATCATTTTTCGTTCTAATCATTTTTTTAAAAACTTTTTTCCAGAGAACGAATTTTATTTTTATTTTTTTGAGAAATGCATTTTTTTTTAAAATTAAACAACATGTTTTTTAGAAAAATATATTTTTTTAAAAATTTTAAATCAATTTTTTATGTAATATCAGATTTTTTGAAAGCTTTCTAAAAAAAATTGTTTCTCTAAACAACATATTTTTTTTAAATTCCCAAAAATACATTTCTCAAATAGGCCTAAAAATATCTTTTTTATTTTATTTTTTTAAATAATTTCTTTAGGGGAAATAATTTAGTGTTTTTCTTTTCAAAAATTTTTCTTTTTTTCAAAAAAAAAATCAAATGTCTACTTTATTTCGTTTATGGTTTACTTGACTACTTCAATGAACGTGAAGCTCTTGTTGAACAAACTTTTGAAACTTCACGTGAAGTCTCTTCTGATTTATTCTAATTTTTTCCTCATTTACGAAATTTGATAAAATTCTCGAAATGAACTAGACTGAAAAACTCATTCCTTTCGAAAGGCATTACGAATTCAGGCAATGAAATTTTATTACTTTCGAGATTTAAAAATTCTGCACCACCAGACAAGTCAAAAAACACAGAAAACAATCTATACCAAGTTGAAAAAAAGCTAAAAAGAACTTAATGAGTCGTGGAGTTCTGATAAAAAAAAATCGATTCAAATGAATCGTAAAGGACCTATTCAGATATCATATCAAAGGGTTAATTTTTCAAATGGGCTTGAAAAAAAACCGTGAATCAAATTCATCTTAGATAATGAAATGAGAAAAGGAATACTTTGAAAACTTCAACTAACATATTAACGCCATCATTTTTTTTTTTTTTTGAAATGTAGGTACTTGGCTGGCACGAAAAATATCCAGCGTGGGGTATACAATATAGATACATGTAATGCACTTCCAACGGTAATGATCTTGGTATTTAATAACCTTCTTTTAACCCATTTTTTTTTCTTCACTTCTATCACAAGACCAATTTTGGTACACAAATGAGACGCGAATACGAAGGGATTAAGAGCAACACCTCGGTCGAGTCAACGTACCGCAGATATTACGAAATAGAAAAAAAAGATAGGCTTTATAGGTATTTCATTACCTACGACTCGAAGTAATTCCTATATTTATCCATTCGACAGATATTACGTCAAATTGAAAAATTAATTCGACGTTATTTTGAGAAGCGGTAGCGAAGCCTAATTAATGATCTGTTGCGCACTCAATTTGGCAGCATATAATTCAAAAGTGAATGCTTGGCGAGTACGAGTACCGGTGTATGAGGTAGACAGTCGGCTATATGATTTAATATCTTTTAAACTTTAAGACAGCTCCATCGAACCAGTATGAGCGTCTACGGAGGTATACTTTCTCATAAAATGTATCACAGAGTGCGGAGTACACACCAATGAAGAAAATAACTAATAATTAAGTGTGTAATGATTACAAAGTCACGATATTCTAAAGCAGTTTGCGAGCTCGAGAGCGTTAACGAACTCGATTCTTCAAGTGTGATAATTTAGTTCATCTTGTACTCCCATCCGAGGTGTATTTCTAATTATTTCGCGAATAAGTAGGTATTTGATTCAACTCGTAATTTTTTTTGCTCGATCCCAAACTTCAAAAATTTTACGACCTCAATTGAAAAAATTTTCAAACAAAAGTTGTTCATTTAAGTCTCAGAAATAATTTCGTTGATTGCAAAAATTTTGATTGGACCACTATTTCACCACCAATTTTGCGAAATTTTAGATGAGGGAGTGGTCTAATCAAAATTATTATCGAGACCAAAATTGTTCCAAAGACCTCAATATATAACTTTTGTTTGGAAAATTTGTCAATCGGGGGCTTAGGTACAGAGATAGGGAGATTTTTGGAGAGGGAAGTGGGCCCTCTTTTCCAAAAAATCTCTTGAAAATCTCCCTATATCTCTGTACTCAAGGTCCAAGTTGAAAAAATTTTCAAACAAAAGTGGTATATTAAATTCTTTAGAATAATTTTGGTTATAAAAAAAATTGGATTGGACCACTCCTACCTCTAGTATTTTTTAAATGTTTTACCCTCCAAATTTTTTTCATTTTATAAGGAAATGATTCCCCATTTTTTTATTTTTTCACTAAATGAATTTCAAGTGGAGCCTATAGTCACTCCGTTTTTCAGAAATTTATGGAGAAATTGACCGATTTTCAAAATATTTTTTTTTGTTTTGGTTATAAATTATCAAAATTAAACCTAATTTCAAATAGTGCCTTGCAATTAAAAAAAAAAAAAAAAAACGAATAAAATGAGCTAATTTTTTTTTTACTCAGCATTGTAAGTTGTTGTAAGTATTTTAATAGAAAGTGATTCCCAATTTTTCATTTTCCCCATAACTGAATTTTATGAGATACCCCAGGACCCCAATTTGAACAATAATGAAAAATGATTACGTTTTCAAACTTCTGGATTTTTATTCGTTTTGACCCCCCCCCCTCCCGGTTGTTTCTTTTCATGAGAAAATAATTCCCTTTTTTCATTACTGTCTTAATTGAATTTTAACTCAAGTCTCAAGTGATTTCTAGTCACTACTTTTTAAAAAAAATAAATTGACTGATTTTCAACAAATTAACCCATGAAAGCTGTTTTTCAATGGGAAATGAATTCCCTATTTTTTCATCACCCATCAAACCAGTTCTAGGTGGTACTTGGGCACCAGCAATTTTTCAAAAAATCAAAAACGACAAAAATTAGCCAATTTTTTTACCTACCATTCAAGTAAAACAATTGTATTTTATTAGAAAATATTTCCCAATTTTTCAATTGTTTCTTCAACTAAATTTAAAGCGGCGCCACCAGCCTCCCATTTCTAAAATTGGAAATTTTTCAATTTCTTTTTTCAAAGTGGAGACTTTGATACAACTTCAAATTCGGTTGAAGGAAAAATGGAAAAATGAGAAATAGGGAATTATTTTCTAATAAAATAGAACTACCCAAGTAGAAGTACTTCAAACAGTAAGTAGTTGAGAAAATTTTGCTAATTTTTTTCGTTTTTTAATTGGGGGCGCCCTAAGATACCACCTAAAATTGAGTTGAGGGGAAATGAAAAAAATGGGAATTTATTCTCATGAAAAGAAAGCACTTTAATAAGGCAAGATTTTGAAAATCAAGTCTTTTTTTTTTTCATTTTTCTGAAAAAATTGGTGACTTGGGGTTCACTTGAAATTCAGATAGGGCAAACATGAAAAATAGGGAACAATTTTATTATAAAATGAAAAAACTTATTGGAGAGGGGGGTAGAAATTAAAACAAATCAAAGTTCAAAATAAGGGCCACCCACACATTATTTTGCATTAGGTATACGTACGTGATTTTCATGTGATTTCTATACGTATAATGCAAAATTGAAGGGGAAGGAGGGGTCCAATCAATTTTTTTGTAATAACCAAAATTATTTTCGACATCTAACTGCACAATTTTTGTTGGAAATTTTTTTTGATTGGGGCATTAGATAAGTTTTTATATAAAATTTTCATTTTTTAAAAATAACTCAACTTGTTTTTCCAAAAAAACACACTATTATTTGTTCAAAACTTGAAAACACATTTTTCTTCATTCAGAATCGGTTCACTACCTATATATTGACAATCAAATTTTCTTTCAATTAATCTCTTTTAAAAAATTAATTTCATTTTTCTAGTACCAACATTTTTAATTTTCATACCCATTTATAGTTTTATCGAGAATGCATTTTGATAAATTTTGAAATTTAGGGATTCCCAAAGAGGCCTGGAAAAATTTAAGAGTCTTGTAATATTTTATATTATAAACATACTAAAAGATAATGCTTTTATCTGAGCTAGTTCGGCCTCGGGTACGAGAGGGATAAAAAAAAAGATCTTACTGATCGAGTCAAAAAAAAAAACTACAATAGATCAACGTGGTTAATTACTATTTGACTAATACACCGCTGGCAATTCAGCATCAGCAAGTCGTGTGTACAAAATCCGATGAAAAGATCATCAACAAATTCCAGGTCACCTTTAGAATATCTTTTGTAAAGACAGTTTACATAACTCGGAGTCATCAATACGAAGGCGCGACGTGTTGTCAGGCGTGTGATGAAAACGGTGTGGTGGCGCAGATGCAAACGCAGTCGCACGCGACACCAATTTATCACATCATTTTGAAAGCTACACTTAAACTCGTCATAATAACTGATAACGCCGCTTCGAGTGCGGAAACAATCATACTCGTGTACGGAAAAAACTTTTAAGATTGGAAGTTTTTTTTTTATTATTTATAATCGTAAAAACACCTGTTGTAAAATGATCCAGGTATGTTGCGGAAATCGCTGTACAAACCAAGTCGAACTCGAGCGAATGACCTTATATCCTATGATCTGCCCGAATCCCCCGCTGCAGACGCAGAACCCAAGTCGATGGTGCTGGTGTTTTTTTTTTTTTTTTTTTTTTTTTTTAAATACCTATGTATAATGTATATTGTATATTGTATTAACATCGCTGCGGTATCAATATACATGTGTGCACATTAAGCACACACGTTCATCAGGTGTAAAAGAGATGGGAGAATGGGAGAGTACGCAGTTATATAGTAACTTAACGGTTGTACTATAATGCCAAACAGGTAGTATGAATTTTAGTGACATGTATTCCTTTTTTTTTAAATCTCTTTTCTTCTTACGACCGAGTCTTTTTTCTTGGTGCTACTCCGTGCAGAAATGTACGTGATGATAACTCGCGAGAGTCGAAGAACCGCATGGACATGTTATCATAATACTCGTTACTCGTAGTAAGTATATGAAGGAGCTGAATTATCGTCGATTTGAATTGAATACGTATAACGGAATGGAAATATGATACATGTGTCGATAAATAAGCTTAAGTGCACGTACACGAATCCAGCCAAGTTTTTTTCGAAATGAATTTTTTTCTATTGTTAAGTACGTGCAATTTATCAGATCAAAATTTGTTTCACCTACTCGTATGAATTGAGATCAAATACTCAAGTATAAAATTCTAAATTTTCAATTTTTTTTCTTCAGCTACATAATTTTGAGTTTTTTTTAAGCATTTTTTTAAAATTGTGATTGATTGATTTTTTTTTTAGAAAATTTTCAAGAATTTTATCAAAAGTGATTTTTTTAAATTTTAATTCTGAATTTTGTACATTCAAATTTCGTATGCTACATTTTTTTAAATTCAATTGCAAGACTAATTATTGAAATTTTGGTTGAGAAATAGTTTTCGATTTCTTTTTATTTATAATTTGTTTTTCAGCGCAAAAATTGAATCAGTCTTTCAAGTTACAAAAACACGATTTTTTTCGTTTAGGTAATTAAGTATTAGAATTTTTTTTCTTCAGATCTTTATCAAAATAAAACAGGGTTATTCAAAGATTTGTATCAAAATCTACTTCTCTTTTTTTTTTGTAACAATTTTTCTATTCTTTTGAAAATAATTTTCTAATAACTTATTCGAAAGAAATTTTTTCAAATATTTTTAAAAGTTTTTTTTTTTTTTTTTTTTTTGAAACCATTCTGGTGGGTATTTCTACAAATTTTCCTCGAAAACATTTCTCTCAATTTTTCACAAATTTTGCTCGAGTACATTAGAATCAATTTTTTGGGGAATATATTTTTTAAAAAGTTCTAAAAACGATTTTCAAACATTTTTCAAAACATTTTTTTTTGTTTAAATTTTGTTTGAAAACAATTTTTAAAGATTTTTATATGAAAAGAAAATTTTCGACTTTTTTTTCCAAATCGAATTTTTTCAAATTTTCACGAAGAAAAATCTAAAAATTCTAAAAATCCATTTTTACAAATTTGATTGGGGTTCTAGATTTTTTCAAAACATTAGGTACCTAATTTACTCAAATTTCGATTCGAAAAAAAATTAATTTCAAACAAAATGATGTTTTTTCAATTTTGAATATCGTTTTTATTTTTTTGGAATTGTTCAAATTATTTTTTTTTTAAATTCAATTTAAGAAAAAATCGAAGCATTTCATTCAAATTTTTCAATTAATTTTTTTGAATCTTGTTCAGAAAGTAATTCATCAAATTTAAACTTAAGTATAGTTAAAAGATGACCAACATTATTGAGAACAACTAATTTTTGAAAATTGAAATGTTGATGCAACGATTTTTTTGCCAAAACAATTTGGTTCCAATTTTTAAACCAATATTTTAAATAAACAAAATAATTTCCCAACTTTCTAAAAATTTTCGAATTTTCAAACCTTTTTTTCTCAATTTCCTCTTTAAAAATCAGTTTATTATTGCTATACTCATTTTAAGCTCCTATTTCAAATTTAAAAACTTTTTTTTCATATAATATTAATTTTTTTTTTATTAAAAACGTAATTTTTCATTTTTTTTTTCTAAATCGATTTTCATAAAATTTTCTGCACTATCTATACGTTTTTTTTTCTTCAAAAATTATCTTTTCAGCTTTAAAATTGAAAATGTTATTTCTGCATTTTTTTTTCGTACTTTACTCTTTCAATAACAACTTTTTCCCAAATTCTGCTTAAAATGGAGTTTTTATTATTTTTCATTTGAAAAATACTTACCTAGAATACCATTTCATTTTTAAAATCAATTTTTGATAAATTAAAAAAAAAAAAAAACTTAAATTTTTTTTTGATTGATTTGAAACTAGGTAATCTTTGAATTTCCCTAAAATACTTAATAATTTTCATCAAAACTTTTGCTCAAAGATATTTTATTAGATAAGTACTTTTTTTTGAGGTTTTCATACTTCAATTTCATTTTTTTTCAAGTTTTCTCAAAAAATGCAGTACTTGGCACCTTAATTTCCTTGAACAAAATTTCTCATTTTTCAATATTGTTTTCATCCTTTTTAAATATAATTTCCAATTTTTGTCAATTTTTTGTACAATATTCTTTTTCAAAATATCAATTTTTTGCAATTTTCAAATTGACATCTATTCATTTTTTATTTTTTTATTTTTGAACATCAATATCAACAATTTTTTTACAATTTTGATTGAAACCAAAATCCCCCCCCCCCAAAAAAAGGTTACATTTTCAAAAAACCAAATATTTCAATTTTTTCGAAAACAATGTTTGCAAATTTTTCTATAAAAAATTGGAAACAGTGTTATCTACTTACTTATTTCCAAAATATATTTTTTTAAATTTTGATTAGGTATATGTAAAAATTATTTTCTTTAAAATTTCGATATGTTTTTTTTTCTTCATTTTTTTCGAACATTAATTTTTTTACTAAAATAACAACTTCTTTGTCTTCCAATTTTTTCCAATGAATATTTTCAAATATGAATTTCACTCCTGCATGAGAGGGGAAGAGGTTACCAGCAGAAATAAAAACTGGAGAAAATTTTTCAAAAGAAGATTTCTGGGAAAAAAATTTTTACGAGCAAAAGGGCAAGCACACTGAAAGCTGGAGCATGAATTAAAATTGTTCAAAAAGTACAAATTTGTTCAATTTGGTGCGTTGCATTTGCAGAAACAGAGACTAGAAGAATCTGCCAAAAAGGGAGATACCCCAGCTCTGAAAAAATATCCCTCAGAGCAAAAATTGGTCTAATTTCTACAAAAAAAAAAAAAATTATTCATAACATACGTTTTGATAAACCATCTTCTGCGATCGTCACCTTTCAGCTCAGCTTCGGCTTGCAAATCGTTCGTTTCTCGTTTCTCAGCCGATTCATCGGTTTTGTTCTCGGCTTCCGAGATTTTTTTCGTACTGCAATACAGAGAAACAATCACCTCGAGGTTATTTCCAACATCGATAATTACATATCATCGCGGTAAATATAATAAAGCACACGCATCGATATCATCTATTACAATGAAAACGTGAAAAGCACGAGTACTGAGTACAAGTAGGTATAGGTAATAAACGAAACATGTGAGTAAATAACGTCACACAGGCAAGCCAGAGCGAAATACTACCTACGTTGGCAGCGAACCCAACAATTTTCAATCCGATCCGATCGTATCGTTCCGTTTATAATATTTCTTTTACGAGCGATTTTCAATTACATTTTACGAGCGTAAATTTTCTACTTAAATTGAATTACGAGGCAATTAAGATGTCAGTACACTCGAACAGGTGATACGATCGAATCAACGCATAGGTCAGTGGTATAAATTGGTGTTTTTTTCTCTCTCAATTTTGAAAATCGTAGAAAAATTGATCTCGTGTACTTTATAAAAATTTAAAAAAAAATCACACCCCAAACACTTTTTAAAAAAAAAAACACATCTAATCCATACCTAATCCACCATTTCCTCATGAGGTTCGACCAATCTGGCAAATAACGCCTCCAAATAACAAGATAGAAATATAATCATAAACAACCACACATTTCCTTGCGGAGCTTCGTATTTCGAGCCTTCTTGAAAGAAATAATCAACCGATACTGGCACTAACATTTTTATTTTCAGAATACGTTAACGCGTAAAAATTCGTCACCAATATTGCGTCGACGACATCACCACACACGAAACACTCCACCGCAGCACACCAATTACAAGCAATGATCGCGCGAATTTCACTAAACGTTTTTACCATCGGCGTAGATTAAATATGAAAAATTTAGCGAAAAAAATTTCCACCTCGAATACGGCGATTTTATTGCGGACTTTCACCGCCAACTGAAAAATGCCTAATGAGTTTATAGTATTTTTGTTCCTCTGGTCGTCGATCTCGGTGCCAAGACGAATACAACAGACAGCTCGCATGAAACGATATATTGACTACAAGGAGAAGGGTGTATCGTACTTTTTACATAACATTCTATATTATCATTACTTTTGATCGGTTGCGTATTGTGTAATGAAATAATACGCTACCGCAGATACCTACCAACATTGTATTAATGATGATATAACTGAATATCTAATGTATATGCATATATCACCTACCATGCCTCCCCATGCCTATTGCCAGCCACACTACCACCGCCACTCGTACCCGGCCCAATGTACTCGTATATTTATGTACTTCTACGTACACATTACATTACACTTACCCAGCAGTACCTACACAATTACATGTATCTAGTACCTACTCTACATTATATAAATGTACCTATAGTCTATAGGTAGCTATAGGTAATATTGATTTCATCGATGACGATAGCATGTCGCGAACCTATACTGTGTTTGAATTGTTCTTATAGGTATTTAGCTAGGTACGAGTTTCCTCCTCTCATTCCATTGTCGTCGATTTTCATTTTTCAATTCATAATGTCGATCTTATCTGAAAGGTGGGTTTTTTACAGTCAAACAATGTCGATTTTTACGCGTATTTGGTTCAAGTTCACGAGTAATTTTACGTATTCGATTCGTTCCAGTTTGATTAAATGAACTTGGTTCGCTCATCTCGATAGTTCGGAAGGTTTTAATAAGACAGGAATTTTTGGACTTTTAATGAGATTTTACGTATAAAAAAATAAAAGAAAAAAAAATTGAAACAAAATCAAAAAATTTGAAAAAAATTGTTAATAAAATAAGGAAAGTTGATCAGCAAAAAAATTAAAAATTAAATTAAACGTGAAAAAATTGAAAATAATCAAATTAATTTTTTTTTAAAAACTGAAATACCTATTATTGGTTGAAAAAATTCAAATTGAAAAATAATACCTAATTAGATACAACATTATAATTATTTTTTAAAAAATGGAAAAAGTTGAAGGTGGAAAAACATTAAACATGTGAACTGAACAGGAAAAAATTGATTGAAAATAGTCAAAAAAAAAAATTAATTAATTACAACTTGAAAACGCAGAAATTGCAAAAAATTGGAAAAATTGATTAGGTATCAAAAAAAAAGAGTTTAAAAATATAAATTGAAAAAAAAAATGAAAATTGATAAAAATTGAAATCAATTTAAAAATTACCAAGAACTGAATTTAAATTTGAAAAAATTTTCATAATTTAAAAATTAAAATGAATAAATGATACACAATTTCTTGGTTAGTCAACGTCTCATTTCGAGAAATTTTCTTCAATTTTCATTTCGGCAAGTACCGCTTCCTCCCTCACAGAAGTAAAATTCACTTTTTAAAATATTAAATGAAAAAAAAAATGACTTCTAAATTTTAAAAATATACCTATGTACCTAATTTTCAAGTTTCACAAAAAATTGAGAAATTTCACGAGAAATATTAAAAATTTTGAAAAAAATGAAAAATCTTACGAAAAATTGAAAAATACGAAAAACTCACAAAAAGTAGTTGAAAAAGTTCACGAAAAATTTGAAAAATTTTACCAAAAATATGAAAAATCTTACGAAAAATTGAATAATTTCACAAAAACGAAAAATATGAAAAATCACGCGAAAAATTATAAAATTTCATGAAAAATATCAAAAATCTTACAAAATACAAAAAGTATGAAAAATCTTGCGAAAATTTTCATTAAAAATATGAAAAATCCTACGAAAAATTGAAAAATTTGAAAATTTTTACAAAAGTATCGAAAATCTTGCGAAAAATTGAAAAATTTCATGAAAAATATGGAAAATCTTACAAAAAATTTGAAAACCCTCATGAAAAAATTTACAAAAAATTTGAAAATTTTTAAATGTATGAAAAATTTTGCAAAAATTGAAAAATTTCACGAAAGATATGAAAAATCTCACGAAAAAATTGAAAAATTTTACTAAAAGCTGAGAAATTTCACGAGCAATTTGAAAAACTTTACAAAAAATATGAAAAATCTCACTAAAAATTGAGAAATTTCACGAGAAATTTGAAAAACTTTACGAAAAATATGAAAAATCGCACTAAAAATGAAAAAATTTTACGAAAAGTAGGTATGAAAAATCTTGCGAAAAATTGAAAAATTTCATGAAAAATATGAAAACTTTTACAAAAAATTGATGAAAAATTTTACAAAAAATGTGAGAAATTTTACGAGAAATTTGAAACATTTTACGAAAAATATGAAAAATCATACAAAAAATTTGAAATTTTTACGAAAAAATTACTTAAAATATTTTACAAAAAATTGAAAAATTTCACAAAAACTTTGTGAAAAATATGAAAATTCTTGCGAAAAATTTGAAAAAATTAAAAAATTGATATACTGATACCTAAGTACATAATTTAAATTTTCAACTGGGGAAAATTGAAAAAAGATGTAAAAAAATCAGCTAAAAAATTCAAAAACTGAAAAAATTTACAACAAACGGAAATTTAGACCATATATTAAAAATGTCAAAAAAATAAAATCATACCAAAAACGACAAATAGATGAAAGAAATAAAGACTCCAAGAAATAAAAATTATAAAAAAAAAAATTGTTGATAGAAAAATATTTTAATTGAGAGAAAAGGAATGTAAAACTGATAAAAAATACAAGAATGTATAGTAAAAAAATTTTTAATTTAGTTACCGCGATGACAAATAATTTACAGAAATCTGAACTTCAAAAAATAGAAATTCGATTAAAAATTTCACGATAAAATATTTAAAAAAATTATAGAAATAGGAAAAAAACTTGGAATAAATTGGCCATTGAAAAAAAAATCGAAAATTAATAAAATACTTATGGCAAATAATTGAAAGAAATTTCAACTTGTAAAAAAAAATTAAATGAATGAAAAAATAAAATTTATATAAATTGGGAAAATGAATAGTCGAAAAAATTTTAATTGGTAAAAAAAAATTAAAACACAAAATGTTAAAAATACTATTGTGTGAGCTGAGAAAAAGTTTTTAAAATCAACTTAAAAACAATGGGAATTTTAAAAGCCCGAAAAATAGATAAATTCAAGATGGAGAAATTTCTAAAAAATTTAACATTTTTTAGAAAAAATAAATAATGAAAAAAATTCAAAAGAAAATTACAAGTCATGAAAAAACCTCATAAGAAAAGTCTAGGTCGATTCAAAAAAAAAAACTGAAATACCTACAACATAGATTTAGCGAGAGGACCTTGGATCTCACATTATTTTAAAAAAATTTTATCAAACTTACAGAAAAAGTATAATTTGGAAAAAAAAACTTGAATGGTTTTTGTAATAATTTTTTTTTTTAAAATCATCCATTTTGTAACCTTTTGTTAATTAAAATAATCCTCTAAGAATCAAAATTTACAAGATACTTTCCTATATTTTTAAATTAAATCCACGTATCAGCAAAATGCCAAATTAATGTTCTAATCTTGACAGAAATTTCTCTTGTTCCAGCTTAAAAGCACATTTCACAGGTTTACGACCAAACCTGCACTAACTATGTGTGGGTTCCACGTTGGCTATTGATATTTCAATTTAGCACTTTGGCTGGTCTACCTCCTCTAGTATACGTATAGTCGTATATCTATAGCTTTATTATAATGTAAACGATAATTTACGATTTCCATAAATTCATCGGAGTTTCCATTCGTATATAAGAACTACTTGTTCGAAACACAACACACCTATGCAAAAAAGGTAAAATTTCAATTGCCATATAAGCGTTAAACTTTCACCTTTTCTGTCGTTTTCTCGACTCAGCCCAAGTAGCTACGTACATATCTGAGAATGAAGGACTACAAAAATTTTTTTACGTTTTTGTATTGTCACAATTTATGTAGTTAGGTATGGGTGTTTGAAAGGGATAGAGCCACCGAAGCGGTATATTGCGCTGTGCATGGTTTTAAAGAAGACCTACATACGAGATAAATTTTTTATAACCGAGTTACTGGGACATGAGTGTACGTACGTACACTCGTATACAATTTCCTGTTCTTTCAAGCGAATTTCCGCATATTATCCGTTTACAAAGTGTGATCGACTCGTATAGTTTTTTGAAACCGGTTATCAAAATCGTCTCGTGTGATGTTTATAGCCATATTTGTTACATTTTTGTCTCGTTTGCACATCTTTTTGTAATATATCACCTGGGTACGTGATAATGCTGACGCAGCTTGGGCCACACAGTGTCTAAGCCAGGAGCTGGAACACGTGAGATGGAAAATCGAATTTCGAGATCTTTCCCAGTTCGGATTTCTAATCCTATAAATTGACCTCGAACGTGTTAGAACTGTTGGAAAATGTATTCCTAGTTCAAGTACAAATACAACTGCATACCATACTCGTCTCGTAGTAAATCGTATTGTCACAACAATGAGGTGTTCTTTTTTTTCAGTATTTCCAATAAACACACTGACGTCGCTGACCAACGAACGATGAGATTGGTTTGTAAAATGAATACGCGTTTCTAATTCCATTTCTTATGGTGCAGTACTTTTTTGCCTCATTTCATTGTTGTTGTTACGTCGAAACGTACTCGAATAAATCGAACCATCTCAGGGTGTAAGAAATTGGTATTATTTCAAGTTCACGTCTAATACGTCGTATAGGTAGGTGCAAGGAGTTTGATTTTCTCTCTCACTATTGTGGCCAGCGACGCTGTGACCGACTGCAGACGTCACCGCCACCTCCAGTACCGGTTAAAAATTCTAAAAAAGTTAATTTGGTCGCGTATCGGTTCCTTATGTCTCCTTTTATACTGTTTCCAGCTACTAGTCTAAGCACGTTGTTGTCTGAGTCTACGAGTGTTGCGTTTATTCACTCTATCGTGTCGTACACGAAGCACGGACGTACCTAGACCTACGTATGCTATGAGTACCAGAATTTATATAAAGACGGATAAGATTCGAAAAAGAATTACCCAAACAATGCGTGACTAATTGTTCGAAACCGACCGTCGAATGGTTGTCCAGCCAACATGGAAATCCAGTGTCATCGGTGCCATTCAAATGACCGATTTAAAAAAAAAATTCTCATCGGTTTGTTGTGACGTTATTACTATGGATAAATTGTAAATTGTGTATGTGAATTTTTTTTTATAAGAGAGACGAGTGAAGAGGAGGAGGGAAAGTGATGAATAGAATTAGACGTAAGGAAATACAAGTCAAATAAATGGTTCTAAATTCGAATAAGGTTATATTACGTATGACATCTCAAACTTCAGTTAAAAAATGAACTGATTGAGATGAGAAATGATTCTTTGAGAAAATTCTCAATTTTCTTTAAACCATTTTTTAGAACAATTTTGAAAATTTGTTCTAAAAAAAAAGATCAGTATTTTAAAAATTTTTTAGAAACATTTCATGTTATTTCTCAAACATTTTTTTGAGGTTTTCAATTTTTTTTTTCATTTTTCAAAAAAAAGTTTTTTACTCATCCTTATCAAAAATTAATTTTTTTTTTTTTGAAATACGATCTTTAAGAAAATTTTAAATTGGGGCCCTATTTTGATATTGTTTTTAAAATTTGGAAAAATTTCCTATCAAAAAAAATGGAAGATTTTTTGTGAAATTACCCATAAAGAAAGTTTTATATTTTCTTTCACAGATCAGGTTTAGACGATTTTTTTTGTATTACCTAAATTACAAAAAAATCTTGATGGGATTTTTGATTTTTTTTTTGCGGGAAAATTTTGAAATATTTCCGCTCAAAAAAATGTTTTTTTTTCAGACGATTTTTGTAAATTAAAGATTTTAAATTGAAAAAAAAATGCGAATTAAGTAAGTAGGCATTTCTCATTCAAAAAAAATTTGAAGGGTTTTTATTAAAAGTTGTTCACAAAAAATTGATTTGTTTTCTGAACATTTTTCATAGAAATTTTGAAAAATTTTCTTTCCTAAAACTTTTTAACGAATTTTTGCCAAGTTTATTAAAAAAAATTGGTAAGATTTTCGATTTTGAACAACACTTCTATTGGTACTTAATGGCTTATGGCAGATTTCAATAAACCGAAAAATTCTACGTATTTTTTCAAAAACAAAAAAAATTTATCTGAGAAATGAAACATAGAAATATTGTAATGATTTTTTCAAGAGAGAAAATAAGGGGAAAAATGGCTTTTGAGTGAAGTAGTGGCAAAAAGTGACCAACATGTGAAGTAGAGACAAGGTCGATATAAATTCACTCGCAAACATGCCTGAAGGAGAGGGTAAGAAGGTCAAAAATTTACACTATAAATTTTTTTGAAAAATTCACAAGCAAAAGTTTTGAAACTTGAAAAATATTTTCATTATTTTACAAAATGTAAGGACTTGAATTTTTTTTAAATTTTCAAATTCTTGCAATATAAAATTAAAAAAAAAAATGTTTTCAATTTTTTCCAATTTTTGAAGAAACCCGTTATTTACGACTATTCACAGTACATATCACATGAAGAATAAATTCTGATTCCGGCCAAAAAAAGAGTCAACTCCAACTGCGTCCAATTTCGGAGTTGACTCCTCAACACCTCCCAGAGAGTTTGCCTACCCTTGATCTTCACAATCACAATAACTCTTTCTCATTTTCATTTTTTCATTTCTCGAAATATTTTTCATGTTTTTAAAAAAATATTATTCTCATTGCTTTTTAAAAAATAAATTATGATTTTACCAATTTTTTTCAATTATAAATTATAATTTTTTGCGCATTATTACCTATTCTTTGCATTTCTCAAACATCGTTTTTTGAATTTTCATTCATCTTGAAATGGGAACCTGAGTATTTTTTTTAGATAATTTATTTTATTTTTGCCTGGTTTTCAAGATTTTTAAAAAACTTTCTTGTTTTGTTTTTTGAAAAATTTTCAGTTTTTCAAAAATACGTAACCCTCTCTACCTACTCATTTTTATTTGTTTTCATTATCCATACGTACCTACATTGCTTTCTCGAGTTTTCAAAATTAATTTTCAAATTTTTCAAATTTATTTTAATACTTTTTTTCAAGTTTTCAAATTCTTCAAAAGATTTTTTCTTCAATATTTTTTATTTTTTCAAAAATAAATTCTTTCTTTTTTGCATTTTTTAGAACTTCCATTAATTATTCAAAAAAATTATTTTCGGTAATTTTTATTTTTTCCACTCACCAAAACATTTTCTAAATACCTATCTATTTTTTCTATTCTTCAAAATTCTTTTTATTTTTTTTTTCAATTTTTCAAACAAAATTTCTTCAAATTAAACAGACGATAATTTACCTACTTGATTTTTGAAGATTTAAAATAAACTCAGAATTTTTTATAGAAAGGCTGATAATAGATTTATGTCTTATTTGAGGGGGGGGGGAGGGGTCCTGAAAATTTTCCTATTTTTTTGTCTCATTTTTTAAAAAAAAATTTGTAGAATTTTTGAAAAAAATGTATAAATTATTTTAAAATGTGATTTAATTTCAAGAAATGGAATCCAAACGTTTTTTCCAAAACCACACTCTCATCCTTCAATTCATTCATAATATTTCAAGAATTAAGCCTCATCCCTTTCGCCTCCCAATGATTTCTTACGATTCACACGAAATAATAAATCACTACTCCAGTATCGTGCTACTAAAATCAAAAACTCATACAATCATCTCCGATCGCGATCTCATTACACATAAATCTGTCATAAAATCACCACGAGACAACGACCAAAGATCTTAAACAATGAGAAGAAAACGTCTCGTGAACCTGCGAAGATGAACAAAACGATTAAAGACGTCCAATTTCGTACACATTCACTTACAGATACAATGTCAACTTGTCAGATACGAGCAATTTTATTAAGAACGTGATGAAAACAAGATAACCGATTACTTAGGGAAATATTCTCAGATCTCGGTGTAATACGAATACATGGCGATGCTTGAGCTTGTTTACATAAAATCATGTCTCGAAAGCGGTTCGAATGAAGAGTTCGAGGTACGAGCCCTCACATAGGTAAGTATACTTCCGCGTATATTATAAAAAGTTGATATAGAGCTCATGGAAATCATTCACGAGAATCTCTTTGCTACCTTAGGAATCTGCAGAACGAATACCTCATCAAAAAAAAATCATCTCGGTGTATTCACGACTACATTTGAAATATTCTTCGCGATATCTATTTCTACTCGGCCGGTTAATGATAACAGATTTTCAAGAAGCACGTGACCTCTCAATCATCTCACCACGCGAGATACAAGTTAACCTTCATATAACACCCCAGAGTACAGTAAACCTACCTGTTGGAAGTTTGATTACAATTGAACCAATGGTAAATGCGATTAAATTTGCACAAATTACCGGGTACCGGACGACGCAAACGCACTATGCAACGGGCTCGAGTCCGAACAGCACCACAATCATATTGCGAATTAGCCTCGCGAAATTTTAACCTCGATAATCACACACGTATCACAACAATATAGACTCTCTGACGCGGCAAAAGCAATAAAGTCAGCAACTGCTCATCATGTATGTGACACTGCAACCAAACCTGCCTCTCGTGGTCGAGTTCAGCGCTCGGTTATGATCGTCAGACTTCGGAGCCTGAATCCGGTCATCCGGAAAAAATTCCAGTTCGGATACAATGTGATTGTGCATTCTCGCCGTATTGGTTTTGATAGGTAATGGTAAGGTGAATGGGAGACGGAAGGAGGGGTGCTTAGGCGAGGTGCATGTAGTGGACTATTCGAGATCCGATTAATTATACGATGTGGTTGAGAAGGTTTTTAATTTAATTGGCATTTTTAATTTGTTTTTAGTTTTTTTACATTTTTACTTAGATGATATTTTCTTTTTTTAAATCCCACTTTCAAAAATGGCGTTTGAATTTGTTGCAAGCCTTTCAAACGTGTTTGTAGACCTCGGAAATCACTAGATTATAAAGTTTTATCAAATTTTCAAATTTTCCAAAATTTGAAAATTGCAAAAATCCAAATTGACTCGATTTACAAAAACTTACTAAAATTTAAAAATTGATTAAATTTTTAAAATTTATTAAAATTACCAAATTTGAAAATTTTATTAAAATATCGAATTTTAGATCATTTAAAAATTGTAAAAATTCCTCACATTTCAAAAATTGAATAATTAAAAAATTTATCAAATTATAAAAATTGACGCAATCTAAAAAAATTGATTGAAAAAGGCGCACTAAAAATTACTTCGTAGTACAAAGTATAAACAATTAAAATGCAGTTACCATTTTTTTTTTTTGATTTTTCTAAATTTTCTAAACTTTGAGCATTAGCTAAGTACTAAATTTTTTCAATAGCAAAGAATTCATTTTTTATTTTATTTTTTCTATTTTTATGAATTAAAAAAAAAAAGTTGCTCAGATTTCAAGAAAAAAGTAGATATCGAATTTCAAAAATTCATTACGTGCATTTTTTAAACAGCAAAAAAATCATTTTTACATTTTTTTGAAAATTTTGCTGAATTTATAGAAAAAAAAAAATAGATATGCGGTTTCAAAAATTTACCATCATTACAATTTGAATGCACCCAATTAAAAATAAAAATTTTAGGAATCATTTTTTTTTAAATTTTTCAAACTTGATGAAATTATCAAATTTTTTTTGAAAACTTGATTTTAAAAAAGTAGATATCGAATTTCAAAAATTCATTACAATTTCCAATTTTTTGAAATTTTTCAAACTTATAAAGTATGAAACCAAATTTTTTGAATTGCAAAAAAATCATCTTTTAAATTTATTTTGAACATTTTACTGAATTTCTAAAAAGTTGCTCAGATTAAAAAAACTAAAAAGTGTAGATATGCAAATTCAAAAATTCATTATCATCACAATTTGAATGTACCCAATTGAACTTTTTCAAATTTTTCAAGATTTTCAAAATCGACGAAATTAGACCAAATTTTTTAAATCGACAAAACCATAACCAGACTAAGAATTGGCCACACAAAAATTACTCACAATTATCTTTACCAAAAAACTCCAAAACCTCTATGCCCATTCTGTACTATTCAACTTATATCTATCCAACATTTTTTTTTTTTTTTTTTTTTTTTTTTTTCATTTATTGTGCCATATACAAGTACTATGCTTAGAGGCACATTCTTAAGATTAGGATAGTATGTAAGTATTAAGTGTTTGAAAAATGATAATGTACCTGTTTGAGTTGTTGTTGTTGTTGTTGTTGGATCTTCATTCAGAAATTCATAAACTTAATAAAAAAACTCAACCTCACCAATAAAATTTAAAAAATTCCTCCGATGGTTGTAATTATAAACACCAAAAAAAAAAAATCAATTTCTTTTTTAAAAATTTTGCTAAAATTGCTCAGATTTTAAAAATATTCAAAAACAGAGTTGTTTAAACTTCCAAAATTCCTAGGGCCCTATTTAAAAAAAAGTCATATGTAATAAAAAAATTGTCTTTGAATTTTTTTGAAAATTTAGATGAATTTTAAATTTATTTAGAAACATCGACATGATTCAATTTTTCACTAAATTTTATTAATTCAAATAATTTTTAAAAAATTTCCAAATTTTGATAATAGTAGAAATTTTACTAAATTTTGATTATGTATTGATTTGAAAAAATTGACTTCATTTTGAAAATTCATTAAAATTGTAAACATATTTTTCTTTATTTTCCAAAGTCCATTATATTTTGGAAAATTAACTCTATTTAAAAATCTACTCAGTTTCAAAAAATTCATTAAAATTTCCAAAATTAATACCTACAAATTTTGAAGTTTTATCAATAAGTAGGTACCTACGTAAAAATATACAAAATTTTTGAATTTTCACTAATTTTTTAAAAATTTAAAAATTTATTGTTTTTTTAAATATTAAAAATATGTTTTCATCTTTTTTTAAATTCATCTAAATTTACAAAAACTTCATTAGGTTTTAAAAAGTTTTATTCCCGAGCGGCACACTCGATCGATAATATCGGAAGATGTAACGTATCGATAAAAAATCGTTTGAAAATCTATAGATGTTCTCACGATATTATAAAGATTTATCGGTACAACTTCATAGGCAAAAAATCTAAAAACTACCGAATTCGATATTATTAAGATTTTATGACGATATTCGTCAACGATACTATCGACAAAGAATATTAAATTTATCGATTCCGATTTTCCACCGATTTTGTGCAGATATTTGAAACTACATTATCGACAAAGAATATTAAATTTATCGAATTCGATTTTTTAACGATTTTGTAAAGATATTTAAAACTATATTATCGACAGATTATATGAAATTTCTCGACTTCGATATTTTACCGATTTTTTGACGACATTTGAAACTATATTATCGACAGATTATATTAAATTTATCGAATCCGATTTTCTAACGATTGCGTGAAGATATTTGAAACTATATTATCGACACGTAATATGAAATTTCTCGATTTCGATTTTTTAACGATTTTGTGACGATATTTGAAACTATATTATCGACAAATAATCTGAAATTTCTCGAATTCGATTTTTTAATGATTTTGTGAAGATATTTGAAACTATATTATCGACACGTAATATGAAATTCCTCGATTTCGATTTTTCAACGATTTTGTGGCGATATTTGAAACTACATTATCGACAAATAATCTGAAATTTGTCGAACGATTTTTCAACGATTTTGTGACGATATTTGAAATTATTTCCAAATTGGTGAAAATTTTTCTAAGTCCAACACGTCTGGAAGTACTAAACTGCCTATTATAAGCGTTTTATTGCCAATTCCTCAACGATAAGGTATGGCATAGTGGTTAAGGAAGAGGATTACCATGCAGGAGGTAGATGGTTCAAGCCCCACGGGTGGCAGATTTTTTATAATTTTTTTTGACTTTTTCTGAAATGATCCATCCTCTTACCACAACATCAATAATGTGTTTAGGCATAATTTAATGTGTTAATTATGCTAATTAAGGATTTTTAATTATAGAAAAAAGCTAGTAAAAGACGAAAAATCGGAATAAAAAATCGATAAAAAATCGACAGAATATCGAATTTGATAAAGTGTCGCAAAAGTTCCGCCTAAATCGTGAAATTATCTTTCGATATTATAGATATATTATCGATAAAATATCTTACTATAATCTCGAAATTTTTGCTAACTATAATTCGTCGATAATCTATCTATATATCGAAAGATAATTTCACGATTTATGCGGAACTAACGCGACACTTTATCGAATTCGATATTCTGTCGATTTTTTATTTCGATAATTTGTCGATTGTGCTGCTCGGGTTATTTTAATAAATTTAAGCAATTTTTTTAAAGTTCAAATAAATTACCTATTGAAAAAATGATTCGACTTTAAAAATTACCAACATCTTTTCCTATAAGGTGAAAATTGCCAAACTTTGAATTTTCGACCTGAAGATTCACTGCCAAAAAAAATTCTGAAGATTTATTATGAAGGTGACAGTGAAAAAATCAGATCTTCTGACGTAGTTATTTCGTTGAATTTTTTTTTGTTGCTGTAATCAATTTTGTTTTTATAATGTTCGTTTTTTAGAAATTTAAAATTGACGAGTCAACTTTTTCTTGTGAATGTTATTATTATTATTTTTTATTTTAATTTTTTCAGTTATTTTGATTTTGTAGTTTGCACAATTTTCAGCATAAATTTTTTATACAATTTTAAAATAATGAACTTAGGTATTGAAATGAGATAATTTTATTATGCCATCAAAGTTTGCCATTCACCAACTTGAAGCAGGTATTTCTCCAGTCGAACAGTTTTCTGGTACAATTTTCTCAAGAGTTGGAGTATTTTGAAATGTTTGAATAATTTTATGGTGCCTTTTTTTTTTCTTTCTTTCTTTCTTTCTTTCTTTTTGATGATAAGAAGTGGTATACCAAGCATATCTTCTACTTTAAAGAGAAAATTTCAGAATTTCAAAAAAATAAATAATATTTGAGATTGAGAAGTGTTTATGTCCACTTGAAATCAATTGAGCGAATATGAGAATAATTTCAATATCTAGAATGAAAATAAGTCCTCGGAAAGTCGGAATCTTCACACTCTCTTCTTCTTCAGCCAATATTTATTTCCATAAAATAACCGAATATTTTACCTTTTCTTAAAAACATCATGAATAGGTAATCGAACCAAAACGAAAATAACCCACCTAATATCTGATAAAAATTCAAAAAATAAAAATAAAAAATTTGAAATTCAAATACCTAACTAATTTGCAAAATAGCCTTTTAATTCACGATCAAGTTCGCGTTTCTTATTCGAACCAATTGTTTACCAAATTCTCAACCTGGTAGGCAATAAAAACTGATAAGCCTCAAATGTAAACACACCGCACCTGCGATAAGATAACGAAGGCAGAAAAAGTACTAGGTATTATTTAATCGCTTTCGTACTTGAAATAATCCAACCAACGTAAAAAAAAAGAAGGTATTGCACCTATGACTCAATTTGCACATACGATACACTTCAGAAAGAGATCAAAAAATTTTCAAAGGCACGGACTAATAACCCGAATCGAAATCTCGGTGACCTTAAAAATTGGCAAAATCCGATGAACTTTATATTTGATTAATGCAAATTTTTAATTATTGAATTACGAAACCGCGAATGCGATGCGGAGAGACACGACATGAAGTCGATATTTCGAGCTGGTATTCGATTTAAATGCGAACTCTGCGATGTGAATTTGGTTCCATATATTGACGAGTCATGTTCGATTTATAATTCGTTTAAATTAAGATACGCCTGGTAACCCACTTCGGTGGTATCGCGATACGAGGACGGATTAAATCTGATTTATTAATAAATCGACTATCGATAATATCACGTACGGATTACATTTATATACCTAGTTGTACATTTGGCGAATTTGTCAGGTTTGGCAGGTTCAAATTAAGATACATTGAGTGGATTTTTGACCGTGGAGTTTGCCATTTAAAAAATTGCAAAAAAATGGATTCGATTTTTTTTTTGTTGTAAAATAATCGAATAAAAATCTACCCACAAATTAAATCAAAACTATCAAAAATTGCAGAATGATTCGTAGATTTTTGGTTAAAAATCCAACTAAAATTTACCCACAAATCAAAACAATCGACAGAAGACGAATACACAATAAAAATGTAAACACTAAAAACACACCTACGATCAATCGATAAGAGAAACCAGACTACCAAAAAGTTGTACCTTCCGACTCGACTCCTTCGCAGTCGTAAAAAAAATTGAAAAAAAAACAACAAAACGATACTAAAACGTAAAACATCCCATCAATCCGTCGATTTACACCGTTGAACGTGTTCGGCGTTGTAAAAACAGTTGCCTACTTGGACATAGCCTGTGGTGATTCTTTCACTCTCTGACAAGTCGGTCATTGCTCAATGGAACAGTTAAAATGTACATATAGCTTAAATTGTTTCCATCACAGGTCTATAGTTTTATCGAGACGATGAATCGAAAAAAATAAATAGTGAAAGTAGTTTGCAAATTTTTATAGTACATAATATAGGTACAGGTAGAGATACCGAGGAGAAAGACCAATCTGGACAATATGAACCTATAAAGTAACTGGTTCCTTGGGTGAAGAAAAAAACAAAACTAAAAATTCTCAAAAATAAATCAACGAGTAACGTTTTATTGTCTACTAATGGATGTAATTAACGTCCAACGAGGTGCTTCTTGAAACCATCGTGAAGACCGTTTGATAGTTCAATAAAGCTAAATTATCGCTACGGAAGCCATCGATTTGAAATGTGAACATTTTTACAGCGTATAGCGGAGTAAATTACACGTTTCGATGGGTGCGATTTAAATGTCAATTAAATATGAAAGCTGTAAATTTATCATTTCCAAGATTTCATAAATATTCGCAGGAGTTCGGAGGCATTCGAATTATTTCATAGGAATTCAAAGAATTTCACAGTAAGTATTATTTATTTCTGAAGAAAAAATTTAAGACAATTCAAAAATCCTCCAAATGTGACGAGGCTTATAAAAGCTGTCTCTCAGGATCTCTCAAATCTGAGTGTCTAACAATGTCTCAAACCCGAAAAACAGGATACTGACAGAACAAATTTTTTAAATAGTAAAAATGTATCGATCTTTGAAAATTTAAGTACTGCCAAAATATTGTCAAATCTTGAAGATTTAAAAATTTCAAGAATTTCAATTTTCAACCAATGTTGAAAATTTCCTAAATTTTTAATTATCACCAAAACATGTAGGTATTACCTATTAAATAATTATCAAATTTTGAAAATCCATCTAACCTTACAAAGTTCTTTTTTAAATTTTTGAATGAGTTGAATTTCAAAATTTATTCAGTTTATTCATTTTTTTAATTTAAAAATTGACCAAATTTTCAATTCTTACTAAATAATTATTTAAAATTGTAAAAATTACTCCAACTTGAAAAATTCATCAAATTAAAAATTTATTTACCTAACTATAAAAATTGCGAAAATTTCAATTTTTATCGAGTTTTGACATTATCCCAAAAAAACTGACCCAAATTCAAGAATGCCAAAAAATTCAAAAATTGTCAAATTTTAATACAGGGAAAAGTTTTTAGATCGTGAAAATTTATCAAATTCTGAAAATTAATCGAATTTCAAAAACTTATTAAATCATAGAAATGACTAAATTTTGAATTTTTACCCTATTTTATTAATTTTCCAGAATGTTAAAAATTTGAATAATTTTGCAATATTTCAAATTAAGAGTTATAAAATTTTAAAATTCAAAATTCAAATTTTTACCAAAATGTTGAAAATTCTCCAAATTTTGAAAATCTATCAAATTTTACAAACTAACATTAAAATGACAAATTTTGAATTTTTACATTATTTTCAAAGTCAGGTAGGTACCTACTCAATTTTAAAAGCACATAGTGAAAATATTCAAAATTGCAAAACTTTTCAACAAATGATCTAATCTCAAAAATTAAAATTTTGTAATTTCTATACTTATAGTAAAATTACAGTGATTCTTCCAAATTTTGAACTGTTACCAAATTTTTAAAAATTTTGAATTCAACGTAAAAGATGTATTCTGTTAAAAAATGACATTTAAAAAAAATGATTACCACGTTGATAATTTAAAAATTACTCAATCTTGAATTTTCCCCAAATATTGAAAATCATTTCATGCAAAAAAAACATTTTAATAGTCCAAATTGTAAAAATTAATTAAACTTCGAAAATTGAATAAAATTATAAAATTGATTAAAATTTCAATATGACCAAAATTCTAACTTCTTTCAAATTTTGAATTTTTTTCCAATTTTTACATGTTGCCAAAATACAAAACATTTCCATTCTAAAAAAATTTAAAATTGATCTTACGTTAAAAATGTTAAAATATTGCCAAATCTTGAATTTTCCTCAATTTTTGAAAATTACTTCATATAGCTACAAAAAAATTCAACAGTCAACATTGAAAAAATTTATTGAACTTCAAAAATGAAATAAATTTTAAAAATTTAGTAAAATTTCAAAATGACTAAAATTCTAACTTCTATCAAATTTTGAAGTTTATTCCAATTTGATTTTTTGCCAAAATACAAAAATTTCCAGGTGCATTTAAAATTTTAAAAATCGATCTCACGTTAAAAATGTTAAAACATTACCAAGTACTTACTAAATTTTCCCCAATTTTTGAAGATTAATACACTAATAAACAAAAATCAATGGTCAAAATTGTAGTTTATTAAATTAAAAAATTTCATTAAATTTCATAAATTTATTAAAATTCCATAAAAAAATTATCATAAACGTCAAAGTTATTAATAAATTTGGAAATAAATTTAATGTCAAAAATTTATTGAATTAAAAAAAAAATATTCTTACTCTTAGACACCACATTAAAAAATTTAAAAATACAAAATCTTGGAATTTTTTCCAATTTTTGAAGATTGTTGTAGCTAAAAAAAACTGTCTGTCAAAATGTAAAACTTTATCAAAAAACAACACTTTTTTAAAATTCCAGAATGACTAACAAAAATTTCAATTTTTATAAAATTCTGAACTTTGAATTTTTACCTAATTGAAGAAAAATCCTAATGTCGAAGACCACCGATCATATGTCAAGAATTTGGAAATTACAAAATCTTTAATTGCCTGAAAATTTGAAGATTGTTGCATAAATATTGAAAAAAAAAGAAAATATTGAATTTTGATAACAAATTTTGAACTTTTTCTAAATTTTAAATTTTCATAAAATTTTAAATAGGTACCTAATTGGGTATATTTGAATTTCAAAATTTCAAAATTTAGTTTTGTTCTTAAACATTAAATAATTTTAAAACTGGATTAAAATTTGAAAAATGAATTTCAAATTATTGAAAAATAAACTTTGCTAACTTTTAAAAAAAATTCAAAGAATTTACTGAATTTGAATTTTTTTTAAATATCTGAAAATTGTTAAGATTAGTTTCCATTTCCACAGCGAGTTCGCTAGTCAAAATTTTTTCAATTGTTTAATTTTAGCTTGAATTGGATTTAAAATTCTTCTGAATTTTTTTTTTCAAAAGTCGTTTCAGTACGATTGAAACATCAGCAAGAACCAACAGGACAATGAACAATCAGTAATTCAGTGTATAGATGAGCACTCTTTCAGAATCCACAAAATTTGAGCTTTCTTTCAATTTCCTTCTAATTTCCTTTCGTTTAAAATAATAATTCTCGAGCTTTTTAACGCGTTATCTAATCGAATAGGTAATCAACTCGATACCTTATCAATTCCACATACAAATGAGTACGCTAATTTCACCACGATTTACCGCGTAATTGAAATCATATCTTTTTTAATGCTGATAACTGTACTCGAATAGTACCATCATTTTAACGACTGATTTTTTATTTTCATTACAAATCAACCAAGGTATTTAAAAAATATCACATTAAAGAAACTTCGCCGCCTGTCGCTTTTAATTTTATTACATTTCCACGTTGGAAAACCATAACATCACAATTAATGCGGAAGAACTTCAACATCGCACTTCATTCGCACGTTCGTTTGATTCACCTCTGGCAAATCGCTCTCAACAGTATCCAAGGTGGCAACCAGCGCGACATTCGTGTTATTTATGTTGACTAATAGGTAAATAAATGACTCGCAACTCACAGTGCGAGTGCAGTGCAACAAGTTATTACCCATAAAGTACAGCTACAGGTTATTCGAACCCATTACGTGTTATACGTATGTAAACAAAAGATACCTTGCTGATGATTTTTTAATATCCACCCATGATGTCCTAGATGTGTTTTTTTTTTCAATACACAGCATACAATTTCTTATAATGATATAGCACGTGTAAAAGAGAAATTAAATACTTATTTTAATCTTTCGGCAGGCTATCAATGTAATGTAGAAAAAGTACCATATGCGAATGAAATCGACCATTGACCGCTGAGATGGTCATCTTTATATAGTCATAAGTACAAATCTGGTTAATATGATTGAGACAAGCTATGTCTATGTACGCGTGCTATATTATATCGTACCCTCGAGTTGAATATATGTACGTATATACTGTTTCATAATGGTACCGTTAATTTATCTACTGTATATATAAATACCGAGAACTTTCCCGGTACATTACTCTATACCTATCATAAAAACCATAACGTAAATATTACACAACGAGCATATGTCACTGCAGCGATTTTGCCCAGCTCATAGTGTCGCGAATCAGGCGCCTAAATATAAATATTATTTTATCGTCGGGTTATTATAGTAAACATCGACATAGAGGTGTGAGGGCAATTGCCTGCTTATACTCGATTACATGTATTTTGCGAGCAAATTGACAGATATGTGTTGAAAATGAACCGTACTACCCGAGCGGCACACTCGATCGATAATATCGGAAGATGTAACGTATCGATAAAAAATCGTTTGAAAATCTATAGATGTTCTCACGATATTATAAAGATTTATCGGTACAATTTCATAGGCAAAAAATTTAAAAACTATCGAATTCGATATTATTAAGATTTTATGACGATATTTGTCAACGATACTATCGACAAAGAATATTAAATTTATCGATTCCGATTTTCCACCGATTTTGTGCAGATATTTGAAACTACATTATCGACAAAGAATATTAAATTAATCGAATTCGATTTTTTAACGATTTTGTAAAGATATTTAAAACTATATTATCGACAGATTACATGAAATTTCTCGACTCCGATATTTTACCGATTTTTTGACGATATTTGAAACTATATTATCGACAGATTATATTAAATTTATCGAATCCGATATTTTACCGATTTTTTGACGATATTTGAAACTATATTATCGACAGATTATATTAAATTTATCGAATCCGATTTTTTACCGATTTTGTAAAGATATTTGAAACTATATTATCGGCACATAAAATTCGATTTTCTAACGATTGCGTGAAGATATTTAAAACTTTATTATCGACACGTAATCTGAAATTTCTCGAATTCGATTTTTCAACGATTTTATGACGATATTTGAAACTATATTATCGACACGTAATATGAAATTCCTCGAATTCGATTTTTTTACGATTTTGTGACGATATTTGAAACTATATTATCGACAAATAATCTGAAATTCCTCGAATTCGATTTTTCAACGATTTTGTGACGATATTTGAAATTATTTCCAAATTTTAAAAATTGGTGAAAATTTTTATAAGTCTAACTCGTCTGGAAGTACTAAACTGCCTATTATAAGCGTTTTATTGCTAATTCCTCAACGATAAGGTATGGCATAGTGGTTAAAGAAGAGGATTACCATGCAGGAGGTAGATGGTTCAAGCCCCACTGGTGGCAGATTTTTTATAATTTTTTTTGACTTTTTCTGAAATGATCCTCTTACCGTAACATGAATAATGTGTTTAGGCATAGTTTAATGTATTAATTATGCTAATTAAGGATTTTTAATTATAGAAAAAAGCTAGTAAAAGACGAAAAATCGGAATAAAAAATCGATAAAAAATCGACAGAATATCGAATTTGATAAAGTGTCGCAAAAGTTCCGCCTAAATCGTGAAATTATCTTTCGATATTATAGATATATTATCGATAAAATATCTTACTATAATCTCGAAATTTTTGCCAACTATAATTCGTTGATAATCTATCTATATATCGAAAAATAATTTCACGATTTAGGCGGAACTAACGCGACACTTTATCGAATTCGATATTCTGTCGATTTTTTATTTCGATAATTTGTCGATTGTGCTGCTCGGTCTAGTACTGATACTGACAGAGGTCTGAGACTGAACTCAGATCACAATAAAAATAATTAATATCAAATTTAAAATGAACATTGTCAATATTATTGTTTTTTTTTGTCAAGTTGTTTTTGGAAAATGATCAGTTTTATTCGATATCAAATCAAAAAACAATTTAAATCGTCAAACTGACCGAAAATTAATGTTATTTTATGTTTTACGAACGGATATAAATAGATGAACATGCTCGGTTATTTTATAAATAATTCTAAGACGGTTTGAAGCATTAAAAAAGTATGCGATAACCGCATGTTACGCATCACGATGGGACTTTTTCCGGCCTACGAGGTGAATAGGTCGATGTTCTTCAAAAATTAAAAGAATTTTTCCATCGTTTACGTACCTATCTGTATCTGCGGATAATTACTGTTTAGGTACACTTATAGGCTTAGGATGGAATATTTTTGTGATAGGGACGAGTTCGTAGAAGTTATTTATTTAATCTGGGATTAATTTAATAAATTTCGTCATGTAGGATCTACTCGTACTTGGTAAATTATGGAAGAGGAAAATAAAAATAATGAAAGTGGAAATGTGGTGCTGGGAGAAAGGGGGACTGACAAACTACTAGTATTAAAAATCTTGTTTTTAATCATTATTTTTCTTAAATGAAAACAAAATACGAGCAATAATTTATAACCTTTTAAAATTAAAAAAAAAAAAAAAAAACAAAAACTGGAATATGTAGGTACGTGTAAAAATGGAATATAAACATGAAAAGAGATTTTTTTCAAAAACACAATATAAATGTAACAACAAAATTATCAAAATAAAACAACTCATTAGTCATTACTTCATAGTTTTTTAAATAAGCACATAAAATTTTACGTGAATGTATGTACGATTAGGTGATAAAACGTGTTTACTGGTAAAAAAAAAAATAATGATAGTAATAAATGGGAGAAAAATGACCCGATATAATGTCAGAAATCAACCTAAGATGAACTTCAAAAACATCAGGTTCATCGTAATAAACGAAAAGCAAATTTGGGTATTATTTGCTGCATCAATGCTGATTCTCAACTCAACAAATGCATTATATTAAGTATGTCAATTTATTGTCAATAAGTAATCGAAATCGGTATTCAGTGAGAAGTGAGGAAATATATGAAGACCTGGTTTCCAAAACGTGCTTTATGCAAAAAAATTTTTTTTAAGAAATCGAAAAAAACTTTCGTGAGCTCGGAAAAGTTAACCGATTTTCATGAACGATACATTGTCGTGTAGAAGAGTGGATTAGCTATAATTTGGCCGAAGAACCCTTTCGCTAACTTGATTCGTGGTCGCTCTAGGAGTGCGCAAAGTGCGGAAAGTCGGTATTAAGCACGTTTTGGAACAGAAATGATGCAAGTTCGAATGGTAAAATGTAAAATTCAGCACTGTTTGGAAGCGAAATACCAAATCCAAATTGAAAAAATTATCTTTTAAAATTTAAGAGTTGAAGAGGGATTGGTGATAGGCTGTTCCAAAACGGAGTACGCTTCAATAATTAGTAAAATCTTTGAAATTTTTTTTAAAATTCAACTGGATGGAGGTGTTCCAAATCACTTTTCGGCGATTTGACATCCTGCATTTGTGAGGAACAACCTACACTTTCAAAATCCGGCATAAACTCATTTTTCATTTTTTTGCAGAAAGCACGTTTTGGAAAGTACAAGTTTAAAATTTTTACACAGAACGAAAAAAATTACTCCAAAAAAATAACGATTGAATGATAAAATATTAATAGAAAACCATTTTTATCAAGAAAAAAATATTGAAAACACATATTCTGTGAAGAAAATAGCATTTTTTAAAGAAAAATTTCTCAAAAAGAAAATTCTCCAAGAAAAATTATGAAAAAAAATATTCAGAAAATAGTCCTTACCTTACTCATGGAAAAATATTTCTTGCAAAATAAAACTATTTTTTGGAAAAAAAATATTAAATACCTATACCTAAGTTTTTTAACAAAAATATTTCTACAAAAAAATTCCTTGAAAAAAAAATGATCAAGGGAAAATGCATTTTTCGAGGAGGTGAGGGCCTGAGGAGTCTTATGATCTTCATAGGAAATGTATAGATACTCAATTAGAAAATACTCCCCCTAAAAATTTCCACAACGAAAAAACATTCTCAAAAAAAAATTTAGGAAAGTAATTTTTTAATTCATTAAAGTGTGTACCTGTGATGCGCTCTGTGAAAAGGTACCATAAGTCAGAAAAATCGATTTTGATTTTTTTAGCCTATCTGAAGGAGAATTTTTTTCCTGCGTGGTTTGAAACAAAAAAATCGAAAATTGCTTGAAAATTGACCGTGATATTTCCCTTTGAAATTCTCACATGGAAAACGAATGTTTTGCGAAAAACGATCCGAAATGGTGTCCAAAGTATTTTTTTTTTTTTTTGAGAGTCCAATCATAAAGTGAAAAATCGATTTTTTTCGATTTTTCTGCTCTCCAGAAAAAATTGCTTTTCCGACTTTGGTACCCTTTAACAGAGCACATCACACCTACTTCAACCATAAAAAATATTAAAAAGAAATCCTCTGAGAAGAAGAATCTCTTTCAAAAAATTTTTAAAAAGAAAATTCTTTTAAAAAAACAGTTTTGGTCATACAAATAATTCAAAATACCACAAAAACAATATTTTCAAAAATATATTTTTTTTAATAAAAGAATAAAACCCCCACATGAAAACTCATAAAAATTCATAAAATGTTCATTGAAAATATATCTTTTAAAAATATTTTTTTAGTCAAAAAATTTTAAGTATAAAAAAATTTATGGAAAAAATTAAGAAAAAAACATATTTTTTGCAAAACAAAATGACAAAAAATGGTTTTAGAAAAAATATTCTATTATTTTCTTTTCATCTACTTGAAAAGTTCAGTTTTAAAAAAAAAAGAAATAATAGGAAAAAAATCTTTCAAAAAAATAGAATAAAATTATGAAAACAAACTATTTTTCGAAAACAAAATCTGGATAAAAAAAATATTTCTGGTGAAAAATCTTTTTAGCAAAACATTATTTCTTCTTTCGAATTTCTCTGCACTTTACAAAAACTTTACAAGAAAAATATTATTTTTAAAAAATTCTCTTACCTATAAAAAAATAAAAATATAAAAAAAATGAAGAAAAAAATCAGAATTATTATTTTTGTTCACTTTAAAAAAATTATTGTCTTGGAAAAATTTTTTCACAACAAGAAAATTAAAAAAAAAATTCTCTCAAGAAAAAATCAATTTTTCAAAGAAAGGTTCTAGAAAGAAAAATCGCTTTGAAAAAAATCCGAATGAAAAAAATAAAATATTTCTGATAAGAAAATCTTGGAAGTAAAAATTCTCTTCCTCTAGAATACTAGTTATTGGTTTTAAAAAAAAACTACAAAAATTATACAAAAATTATTACATAAGAAAACACTATTCGCAAGAAAATTAGAGAAAAAATTGATTACAGTAAAATACCTAATTATTATATCCAATGCCTTGTAGTTTTATTATTATTATTTTTTTTGTAGTAAAAAATCTCACTTTTTTGGGAAACTCTCATTTCTTTTATAACTTTTTCATGGTAAAATTTTTTTCTTAATTTTTTGAAGTTTCTTTAGGAGTAAAATGAAGTTGAGCATTTTCGTAGAATAAAATTTCTCAAAACGTCTACCATTTTTTTTTTTTTTTTTTTTTTTTTTTCATTATTTTACTCAAAAATTGAAAAAAAAAATAGGTAGACATTTTGAGAAATTTTATGCTACGAAAATGCATAATTTTATTTTATTTAAAAAAAATCAAACATTTCCAATATCTTATCTATAGTAGTTTTTTTTTTTTTTTTTTTTTTTTCGAGTAAAAATTTTAATTTTTAAGTAAGTAGTACAGAGGATTTTAATTTTTTTTGTATTAAAAAATTCCTTTTTTTGTAGTTTGATTGTATAATGAAAATCCTCGATTTCTTTCATAACTTTTTCGTGTTGAAATTCCTTCCAATTTTTTGAAGTTTTTCTTTTTTGGAGTAAAAAAAATTGTAACTACCCAGTTACTATTCCAATTTTCAAGTTATCGAGATATTTATAATTTTTTCAGTGAAAATATTTTAATTTTTTTTTATAGTGAAAACTTTCCAGTTTTTTGTGGCAAAAAAATTACCACTTTTTTGTATGTTGTTTTTTTTCATGGTAAAACATTTTTCCATTTTTTGTAGGTTATCTTTTTTTGGAGTGAAATTTTTTTCAGTTTTTTGTAGTAAAAAATTGCGTGGTACATATTTACCATCTCTAATAAAGAAAAATTTGGTCAATTGAGTTACATCGAAAATAATGAACTGATAAACTTTGTTTTCTTAGCTTAGTGGAAAAGGCTAATACAGCATTTTAAAAAAAATCCTTCAGGAAGAAATTATATTGGAAGAAAAAACCGAACTCTAAAAAAAATGGTCAGATATATTATAATATATTTTTTTTTTCCCAGAAAAAAATTACCTCGAAAAAAAAATAGTTCCAAGAAAAACCATTTAGCCCCAAAAAATCGTCATTTTATGCGAAAAATTTTCACTTTAAAATACATCGAAATAGGCCTCCATCTCCAGCATCACAACATCCATATACACTCTGCATCTATAATAATCCTTTCCCTCCATAATCAACATCGATCGTTTGCCACCTGCGATCACCTGATAGCTCCTGGTTCGGCTGGTTCAATTCACTTTTCACATACTTCGCCAACATCGTACTCGATCACATCTCATTTACATTCACCAAAAAGGAAATCAATTCATCTCGAGGCACATTACGAATAATCGACGCTGGCACGGCGATCTGCCTTATAAGTCACACTCTGCATTCTCATGCACCTTTATTTTAATACCCACAGTCAACATCACGTTTTTAAACAATATACTTATTAGTCTCTTAAAGCTCTACAGCAGCACATGCACGAGTCGAGTACTTTACATTGTCAGTACAACGTTGAGCGTACACCGCCAAACGTTAGACTTTCGTCCTTCAAAAACACACGCATTCACCTGTTACCTACACGCTTCCGTATACACGCGAATTGACTTTCTCGCCATAATGCTTCGGTCTGGTTCAATCATCTCCGAAAAAAATCCTCTTAATTGGTACGAACTTTATCGCAGAATCAAAATACTAAATTTATCGTTGAATTACCTCATGTTCCCTTTATCTCTGATCAGTCGTGTAGTCGACTAGACCCACGAATTGCGGGCGATCATTGACATTGGTACCAGAGACGCAATGTCAAAGACGTAAAAAAAATTACATCATACGAAAACATACACAATACGTGAGTACAACCATTATGAAGAAAAAAAAATCGCGTTTGACGAAGTGTTGAAAAAAAAGCTGAAGAAATTTATCGTTTACGAATAGTTGGCTCTCGAGTAGGATACCGTTTTTACTCTCAAGGTCATCGTTACACACGAGGCAATCCGGTCCAGCTTATTTAATTGTAATAAGTACCCGAGTCGCATGGCATGTCTTCTGTTTAATAATTTCTTTCAAAAGTTTACCTTGTTAAAAACATTAAAAAATGAGCAAACTTTGATACACGAATATAGTAAGACTATTCGACTTGGGAGCTAAAATTTTCGAGCAGGGGGCCATTCCACACTAAAAAACTCGAGAAGTAATAAATTTTCAACAATGGTCGGTTTCTTTTTTTTTCCTTCTTCTTCGAGATCGTTAAAATTAATAGTTTTATTTCACGGTCATTAACAGGGTGATCAGAAAATGACCCTGGGATTATCTATCTATATTCTTATCATACGATTAGCTCAGATATCAATCGATCTAGAGTCTATATGAGGTACGGATTACTCAAAATTTCCATCATACGCGAATCTCATTTCTACGAGTATTTCCTTTTTTTTGAGCTATTAATTTAACTAAAATTGTAATGCGGTCTGTATTCTCTTTCGTGATCTTTTCTTCGGTAAAAAATTCCATATCTATTTTCACCTTCGTTATTACTCATCAATCCACTACTTCGACTCATTGGATATTCATAGAAAGTCCAATACACTGAACTCGACTCCTTGTACAAAAGGTAACCACACACGAATATTATTATTTTCCAAAAAAAACCCACCACTATAAATTTTACTTGCCGGCAACCAACTTTGCAATGATTAATTACCGCGTAATGAATTTTTAATTAAACAGGTAAAAATGCCAGTTTTTTTTATATTCGTAGCCTTCGAGATAAAACGTAAAAAATTCAATTTGCCCTTGCCTATAACGGCAACGTAGAGTCACTTCGCGGTTTCCATTCAATTTTTCAAAATATATCATACGAGTGGGGAAATTTGCCCACAAACGAGTAAGAATTTTTTCCCTACCACAACTTTTGCATAAAATAATGCTATGTCTATGAGGAATTATCGATAAAATCTACATATATAGGACGTTGTTCAAGGCAGGGGAAAAATTTATTCGGGTAACTATTCGTCACTAATGATAGTCTGAAGAATGCCGCATATATAGGCTTAGATGGTCTTCAAAAATTTAATGAAAGAATACGTGTATTATGCGAGAGTATATTAGAATATGAAACAATTCCAACTATTTGTTAACCTACAGCAAAACTATGCATAACAATGTTGTTTGCTTTAATGGCGTTAAATAATGCCAGTACGTACGTACATTCACGCCTAAATAAACGTATGAAATTCGAATTATGGAAAAGTCCAATAATAAAAAGTATATCTACACCTTGCATGTTTTGTCTTTGGAAAATAAAATCGGTTAGGAAATTCATTCAACGATTACGAAATTATAAGCTATGGTTTGATTTTTTCGTTTACTTTGTTTCGTTATTGTCGTATTTTTAAAAAACAATGACCAGGTTTTGTAACCTGATTGTCCTTTTTCTTCTTATTTCGTCATATGGAAATGTAATTGATCGTAAAACGTTGTTTCAATCAAGTTGTAAAAAAAAAAAATGTAGATACTAAATTGCAATTTTTCGAATAATTCGTTAATTTTTGATACAGGAGGGGGAGGGGAAGGAGGGACGTTTGTGAGAAAAATGATTAAAATGGTTTCATTAAGAAGCTTAGTAAGTCATTAATTCGAAAATTCAGTTGAAACCGAAAGTCGAAGAATTTCATATACTTTTGGAATATGGAAGGAAATTTTACGAATCATTGGGGCAAAAATTCAAACCACGAAAAGAAAGTCATTCATAGGAGAAAATGGAGACAGAACTGCATGATACTTAACACCCAATTTTAAGAACAGGTCGACTAAAAATTTAAAAAAAAGGCCGAGTAGAAGAGAAGAGAAAGAATTTCTATGTAAAATGAAATAAATCTAAGGACGACTGGATTTTTACTTGGGATGGAGAAGAAAAATGAGAAAATTTTTCTATGGCTAATATCGTTCTTTTTGACTTTCCAAATTTTTTGATAAAATATTTTAGGTGAATTTTTTCATAGGTACCTTACCTACTTCAATAATGAAATTTAAAACTATTAAGTATTTCGAATTTTTTTGTTTAAATTTTAAACAGAAATATTTCAAGTAAAATTTTCTCTGGTGAAATTGAAAAAAAAAATCATTACATTCAACAAAATCAAAAAACCATTCGAAATTTTTGAGAAAAAAATCAAGTAAGTAATAACAACATAATTAAAAAAAAAAAATATTCGAATACCTATGAATATGACAAAAATTTTTAAAATTAATTTCTTGAAAAATAAAAATTTCAAAACAAATATACTTGTTTAAAATTTGGGAAAAATTTCTTCAATATGCTTCAAATTTGAGAAATTTCTAGAAGCAATTTTGATTGACCTATGTAAAAAAACAGGAAAAAAATCATTATGTTTCGGAAATTCTTAGAATTTTTTTTAGATAGGTACCTACTTTTGTGATTTGATCAGACTAAAAAAAAATCCATGAAAAGTTCCACTTCTTTTTTTGTGAAATTGTAACACACATTCTTCAAAAAAAAACCACACACATTCGAATGAACTTCCTTTTTTTTCAAGAACTCAATCTTCAATATTTAAATTTTAAAACTAGGTGAAATTAGGAACTTCGAAAAATTCAGAATTTCAGTATTTTACAACTCAAACTAATTTTTAAAACTGGATCAATTTTCAAAAAAAAATAAGCTTTTTAGGAATTTGGGAAATCAAAATTTATCGATTTTCAAATTCGATCATACATAAATTTAGTTCGATTTTTTGCCAATTTATTCATTTTTTTTAAAATGAATTTTCTTCAATTTTTTGGAATATTGCAGATTTCTTTGAAATTGTGCTTATTTTCTTACATGAAAACAATTGTTGAAATTTTGTTCAAACTCCAAAAACAAAATTCTCTACTTATTAAAAAAAAGTTTGATTTTTCAAAAATATTTGTTAATTACGCGTATGATCCTCAAATTTTCATTGCACAATTTTTAGCGGTTTCCCAGATTTAAAAAAAAATTCGTTTGAAAGTTTTTTTCCAATTTTTTTTTTAATTTTTTTAATGCTCATTTTAAAACAGGATGTAATTAAAAAAAAATTTTATGCAATTATACTTACTGATCTTTTGAAAATTATTTTTAGTAATTCTTTGAAATTTGGTTTAAACGTAATTTTTTTCAATTTTGAGCTAGAAAGAATTTCTTTTTAATTTCATTTTGAAACCAATAATTCAACTTTTTGAATTTTGCCATTTTTTTCAAATTGCTAGAAAGCAAATTTTTCAAAATTGAATTCAAAATTTCTTTGTTTCATTTTAAAACATGATTTATAAAAAAGAATCAAAAGTGAAAAGTATTTTAAATTTTTATGCAGTTTTACTGAATTAAAAAAAATTCACAGCAATGTTGTAAAATTTTGTTTTAACGCAACTTCTTCAAAATTTAACTTTGAATAAAAATTTTATTAGCTTCATATTGAAACGAGGCCTTCAATTTTTCATAAAAATTTTGTTGATTCAAAAATGAATCATTTAAAACTTGATTTGAAACGAATAATTGAATAATTTTTTCTAAATCTTTTTAAAATTTGGTTGAATTTTTAAAATTTAATGAAAATGAAATTTACTAATTCTGAAATTTTAATGAATTTTAAAAATTATACCCGTAATATGTTACCTATCAATTTTTAAAAAGTTGATTTTTGTGGAATTCACCAAAATCTTCCAAAATTCAGTGAAGTGTTGATTTTTCAAGTATGGTAATTTTTTTCAAGCTGGAAAATCGTGTAAATGAGAGCAATCGACGAACGAACGTTCTTATTTTATTTTTTCGTATTTTTAATGCTATAATTTGAAAAACCAGAAAAATGATCATTAATAAATTTCAATACTTTTTTCGCCTTATTCAGTCAAATGTCTAATCCATGGTTAAAGGAGAAGGAAATAATTTTTATTCAGAAATTTTATGGACCACTGAGTTTGAAATATTATTAGTAAAAAAATCAGCTCAATTGAAAAATATTCGATTTTAGGGAGTAGAATCTTGAAATTAGAATTTATCAATTTTATTAAGTTTTCTTCCGTCTCAAACACACACATGCCTTCGACTATTCGACTCACTATTGATAAAATTTATTGTTTGCACACATGACAAATTACATTCGAATTCACTTGTATCCTCCTTCCTACTCACTTTATTGAAATAGTAATATGATAAAAACTCAGTCGAGCTCACCCACTTTTTTTATATTCGAGAAAACTGCATACATTTAAAAAACATGAATACAAATTTACAGCTCAATTAAGCCTTAAAAAATTCAAAGCTTTAAAAATAAAATAAGAACCTCGCATAAAACCATAGACCATAGATACGAATACTGTTTGCAAAAAAAAAAAATGATAGTAGGTACCTAATTATACTTATATTACTCGACCTTGAAAAAAAACAACATAAAATAGATACAAATTTCGGTGTTTGAAAAGTTGAAAGAAATCTACGAGTATTCTTCCTTCTATCACTTTGAATTCAAGTAATTCACATGCAATAAACACGTGACTAATTTCAAAATCTCCTCCCCGCCTTTTTTCCCTTTCATACACGAGTAAAGTGCTCGTGGCTCGTACCTGTTTGATCCACTTTTCCAAGCTCATTAGACATTCCTACCACCCTGGTTACTATTTTCAAATCGATGCGTTCAAGATGCAAAAAAAAGAACACGATAAATTCTTGTCTTGATCCGCAGTTAATTGCCAATGTAGCAAAAAATTCCACAAAAACTATCATTAAAAATACACGCTATTCTTCACGTCAAGGATTTTTTGAAAAATTGATATTTTTGGCCGACATATTTCTATTCACGTAAGTACGTGCTATACGAACTTGCCAGCATGATGGAATAAATTTATAAAAATAATGATTTTTTTTTCTTCTTCACTTCTAAACAAACTCCGCATCATCAATCGTTGTAAATTTTCATTTTTCAATTCATCGTTGCGAAATTAACCGCGGCTGAGGGTTTCAAGTTAATGAGGAGACCATGCTCATTGCTGACATTGAGATGAGCTTTTCCACGAGTAAATTTTCGTTTAATAATTTCCATAAAAATTAATACCGGAATTTGCCCAATCATTGTGCTACGTTGTGGATGAATTCCGACTGGCGGTATTGTTTATTTGAAATTTCGATTTTACCCAAATCGACCTTGATGGGTACCAAACCGACTGAGTCTTACGTCACGAATCCACTTCTCCTTTCGAGTGTTCCTTTTATCATTTAATCGAGTGAAAAAATACGCGTATAATGTCACACAGCGGTGAGTTAATTTTCCGTTTATCTGATTACTTGGGTATAACTGCGGTGTGGTATCGTATCACACAGTGTGTCACTTCGAGGACTCGATTTACAAGATCAAGTTGACTGGTATCGTGCAAATAAATAAGAAGGGAAATCAGTTTAGATTCGGTTTTTTGAGAAGAAAAGGCAAGAGAGAGAGAGAGAAAGATTATGTACGTACTCGTATTTGAATGAAAAAAAAACTTCAACGAATGGATAGAATTTTTTCTTAGATGTGATGAACGAGCCGGGGAATAAGGGTTCAACAAACACCGTGACCCTGAAATGTGGGTCTTTTTTGAAAATAAGCTCTTGGAAAATATCGATGAATACTTAAATACCTATTTCTTACGAAAAAAATGAAAATAGTTTTCAAAGACCTTTCAAAGGTTAGTATAAATTTAACGAGGTTTTTGGCCTCATATCTTATCAAAAAATAATTATTTTCGCAAAGAAAAGTTTCCAGAAAGATATTTTAAGAAAATTCTCTACAAAAAAGGTACCTACTTACGATGTTTACCTTAAAATTTAAATTTACCGAATAATTCGTCCGAGTGGCAGAAATTTTATGAACATCGTGTACTGGCTACTTTTCCAAGGTACTCGTATTTGGTAGAAAATCAGGTTACAGAATCGACTTCCCGAATCACGTAAATCAATTTTCTCACCTTTCTCGAGCCCCCAATTTTTAAAAACTCCTCCGAAAAAAGGAGACGTGAATTTATTTGTCTACTTTCACGAGAATATTCGACTGCGAATAGGTATTAAAATTATTTATCCGTGTTATAATTTAGTTTGGAATTTTCATACATTTTTACCTTATAAAGGTCTTGGAAAAAAACAAAATTGAGCTGGAGACTACAGAAGGCCTGGAAAATGATTCTAATCGACTTGATAATACTTTAGATATATATAGGGTACCCCTCGTTAAGGTGAATGATTTGACCCAATGACCATTTTCCAAAACCAGGTATCTCAAATAAAGCTAGAGAGCATTTTACAACCCCCTCCCACCCACACGAAAATTAAATTTTTTGAATTTAAAATTTGCTTTTTGGGAACCATGTCCAAGTAAGGATGTCTTTAAAAGAATATATAGATAATAAAAATAAGTTTGACCCAAGTCCAAAAAATATAGTAAGAAATTTTTTTTTTAAATATGTGTATTTTAAAAAAATATTCATAACTTTTGAAAAACTTTGAATGCCTTTAGAATTCTGTAAATTTTTGTAAAATTCCAAGTCAATTATTACCTTTTTATTTTTATTATTTATTATTTATTTTTTGTAATTATTTGCAACGTAAGAATTTTTACCAACAAGTATTTTCAAAAATTTTTTTAACTTCTGTAGATTTTTGAACTTTTAAAAGTCATGAATATTCAAAAATTTCACGATTTTTTCGGATTTCTAAAATTTAAAAATGATTTTCAAGGATGCGACTTGGCCACAGAAAAATGATAAAATTCCATTACGGAGGGGGGGGGGGGCGGCATCTGCAGGAGTCAGAACTAAATTTTTCCTCCAAAAAAAGTAATTTCAGTAAAAAAAAAATCGAAAAAAAGCAAACAATAAAAACCAACTAAAATTTCTCGAAAAAATTTTTTCAGCACAAATTTTGAAATTTTATATCAAACACAAATTTTTAAAAATTTTGTTCAAAATCATTTTTTTAAAACTTCACTTTGAAGATAAATTTAAAAAAATGTTATTATAAGAAGACTGTTTTACATAATTTTACGTTCATATTTTTTTTTGAATTTTGTTGAAAAAAAAAATCAAAAATTTTGTTTATAATTCAAATTTTCAAAACCTTTCTTCGAGAATTTTTTTAAATAAATTTTATCAAGACAGGGATGATTTTAATTATTTATAATAATATTCTATTTTTTAATTTGTCGAAAAAAAAATTTGCAGCAAATATAGTTTTGAATTATTATAGGTAGGTACGTTTTAAAAAAATCTTTAATCATCACAGAATTTTAAAAAAAGTTTTAAACACAAATTTTCAAAAATTCTGCTTGACTGACTTTTAAAATTTTCCAAAAATGTTTTTCAAAAAAAAAAAAAAAAAAAAAATGCAATTTCAAAATTAAAATAATTAAATTTGTCTTAAATTCCAAAAAATTCTTAAAATGAGACCCTGAAAAATTATGACAAGCACAAGATTCTCTCAAATTCCAAAAATGCTTTTTAGAAGTGAAAAAAACTTGTAGATTTAGTGGGCAGAAAAACTCAAACTGCTTCAAAAATTGACCTATTTTCCACTCCTTTTCACCTTCCTGCAGTTATGTAATTATCTAAAATTATTCAGAAGGAACGTGATTCCATAACTTTTTTAAAGAAGCCAAAATTAGTAAAACTCAGAAGAGTAGCTTTACAGAAACACAAGAAAAATCAATTTTTTTTTTAAATTTCAAATTTGAATTGGAGCTTTTTTTGCAACCGTTTTCATCGATTTTTTTTAGTTCAACTTGAAAATCGTGGAAGTAATAACTTCAATTAACTTTTGGAGGGAAAAGTAACAAAAATTAGACAAGATTTCCAGTTGTGATGCCTGCATTCATTTTTTTAAAATTCTTTTCTAAGTACGTTTTTCTTAAAACTCTTCCCAACGTCAAATTTTCACAAAAAAAAAAAGAAACACCATTTTCAATTTTTAGGATTTGAAGATTTTAAAGGAATTACCATTTTTTAGATATCGCATAAAAACTTCAATATTTTTGATCGAAGGGACCACAAAAACAAAATTCCGGGTAAAAATGTAATTCTTTATTTTGACGCACACCCGCTTAAAAAAAATTGAAAAAATTAGCATACCTAAGTACATAGTGCCAGGTTGGTTCAAATTTGGAGGGGGAAAATCCTGTGTTGGTTTTAGTTTTAAAATTATAGCAGTTTGAAAATTTTTAGGGATGATTTTGACTAGAATGCATTGCAAAAAAAAATCTGAAAAAATTCTCACAAGTTCATTATCATTTTCTCTGCATACCATAAAAATTTCAAAATTTTCGCCCACATGGTTCTCAATGTGGATATTTATTATTGAAAGAGAGTTATTTTTCATGTATGGCGAAGAGAGAAGTAATGTGTAAGGAGGAAAATCAACGTCATGACCCCAATATACTATTTTTGGGTTCCTCAGCAATATTTTGATGATTGGTTTCGAAAGTGATGACAGGGTATTTCGATTGGTGGTGGGGGGGTAGGGTGGCCCTTATTTTTCGAATTTTGGAAATGTTGTCGGGACGGGGGTCAATTGGTGACATATTGGTAGAAAATAATTCCCTATTTTTTATTTTTCCTCTAACTGAATTTTAAGCCGTTTCTCAGGGGCCCCCAAATTTGAAAAAATCAAAAAAATAGAAAAAATAGAACATTTTGAAAATTTTTAGCAAAATGGTCATAGGGATGGTATTTCTATAAGACAAGACCATTTTCGATGATTTCTTATCTTTACCCCCCTTTTCATGAGACATGAAAAAACGTCATTTTTTAACGTTTTTTAAAAAATTTAAAAAAATAGCTACAAATTAAAAAAAAAAAAAAAATTTGAATAAAATGGTTTCAACATACATGTTATCACTCAAAAAGGTCATTTACGGTGATTTTTCACCACTGCCGTATCAGTGAGAATTTTTCAAAAACTATCAAAAATTGAAAAAAATGAGGTTCTCAAAAATGAAGGTAAGGATGAAAAATCGCTGTAAATGACCTTTTTGGGTGATAACATGTATGCTAAAAACATTTTATTCAAAAAAAAAATGTTTCTTTAATTTTTAGTAATTTTTTTCAAATTTTTTAAAAAACGTAAGAAATTACGTTTTTTTATGTCCCATGAAAAGGGGGGTAAAGATAAGAAATCATCGAAAATGGTCTTGTCTTATAGAAATACCATCCCTATGACCATTTTGCTAAAAATTTTCAAAAAATTTCAAAATGTTCTATTTTTTCTATTTTTTTAAATTTGGGGGCCCCTGAGAAACGGCTTAAAATTCAGTTAGAGGAAAAATAAAAAATAAGGAATTATTTTCTACCAATATGTCATCAATTGACCCCCCGTCCCGACAACATTTCCAAAATTCGAAAAATAAGGGCCACGCTAGTGGGGGGTTACTCTTTAGACGCATGTGCTTCCATTTCCAATACTCTGTCTCGGTCCGGAACTCCGGATCCATTTCCCAGACATTTCTTCGAGCAAACAATCCACTTCGCAGCCCACCTCAATCACTTTGCATTTCTCAACACCCGTCACCTGTTTACTCATCGTCGATCAAATACTCGAGAAAAACTCCACCTACCTAATTCGTTTCAATTGCTTGACGATAATGAAAGTAACCACCGAGCAAACTCCACTCAAGGCGACCATGGAAACGCATCCGGACACGAGTAAAACAGCCGTATCATAGGTATAATCCAAAACAGCATCGATGGCTTGCAAAATCATGATCACGATTGGTTTTGGTCTTCACCTTTACACCGGACACTGAACACCCGCGCAAAACACACCGAAAACTTGCAACTTGAGGACGCGATCACTGACGAGGATAAATCTGCATTTCCATATTTTGCCTACACAAATGACCGACTGGCGTCGTCTCTCTTATCAACGCACTGGCTGGCGCGACTTGGGAAAAACAATATAAAACTTGTTATCGGTATCTGCGTGGATAAAGTTGCTCGCCATCAACAAGTTTTTGTCGTTGTCTGAACCGTATTAGGTACATTACGCGCTTATTTGCGTTTACTACTTTACGTTTCGAGAATAGTTCGCGAATGAATTCGTTCGCGCGGCTCGTTTCTTCGAGTTCGACGGCGACTTACAAGCTACAAGTACAACAGAAGACACGCGAATGTCGAAGTCGACTAATAAAATATAAATGCAAGTCCGACACTCCAAGTCGAGCCGGCGATATGATAATTATTAGGCTACCGCTAGTGGCGAGATTTTTATTGCATTACCGATTTTTCATCTTTCCTTTTTTCGAAAGACAACTCGTCCAGATCAGCGCCGAATGCGTCGAGTAGAAAGCAAAAGTTGTCCGACTCCGGTTCGCCGGCTCGTGTGGCAGTGGCTCATTTTTACAAACGTGTACCGTTACCATGACCACACAGGTACGGTCACCGTATAAACCAGATGCATCTTTGAGAGATCGTCGTAATAATATAGTCGTAGCTTCCAGCTAATTCCATAATCTAAACCGAGCCATCAAGAGATTGGAATTTTTTCGAACGAGTATTCTCGCTTTCATACGCTGCCCCTCCAAAAAAAATTCAAATTTTTTCGTTCTCTAAAAATCAAACACACTTGATATTAGGTATTCGTAAAATCATTTTTTTTAATTCAACTTATCAAGTTATGAGAAAACTCGACTTTGAAGAAAGAGATAGAAAAAAGTACCAAGGTCGTTCAAGGATAAAAATTATCATAAGCATACGACACCCAACGAAGAAAACAAAAAAAAGAGAAAAAAACACGAAAAATTGGAACCAAATCGTAATAATTATTGTGGAATTAGACAGGTCGTAATCGACTACGACGACCTAAAGAAATTACCCGTCCACTCGATGATAATTATCAATGAATATATGAGCCAAGAATATATAGACCGTCCCAAAATGTGTTTGTTTCGATTTGTTTACCTTAAATTACGTTTCGAATAATCAGGTACCTCGTACGTGATAATTTTAGGTAATAGAAATTGGAAAATTTAACCATTCGAATGTTTTCTAGCACACTGAACTTGTGTATGTGTACATAAAAATAGATAAGGCACAATGTGGAAAATCCTAGTGTGATTTACCGACGATTGCCTATAAATTTCGCCGTTTCCTCCTTTTCTGTTCCGCAATCTTCACATTGACGTCATATCACGTGGTCTGTTGATTTTTAGCTAAAAATTTTAAAAGTACAAGTCCATAATTATTTCAAAACGTGATTTAAAAAATTCAAAATAAAAATTTCATTTTTTTCGAAATGTCAAGATCCTGCCTTCTTTTTATTGTAAAATCAAATTCATTTCGAAATAAAATTTAAAAAAAATGTTTTTAACAGAATTTTGAAAAGAATTGATACCTATCAAAAAATTCAAAAAATTGTTTTCAATCAAAATCTAAAAAAAAATCATTTCGTAATAAAGTTTTTGAAAAGTTGTTTTGAACAGAATGTTGAAAAAAATTATAACGAAAAAATCCAAAAAACTGTTTTCAATCAAAATCTAAAAAAAAAATTGGAAATGAAATTTTTGAAAAAATGTGTTCTTGAAAAAAATTTATACCTAATAGGTATAGAAAAAAATTGTTTTCAATCAAAATCTAAAAATATATATTTTGTTAGGTATTAAATTTTCAAAATGTGTTTTTGAACAGAATTCTGAAAATAATTAATACCTATCAAAAAAATTCAAAAAATTGTTTTCAATCATAATCTAAAAAAAAAAAAATCATTTCGTAATAAAGTTTTTGAAAAGTTGTTTTGAACAGAATGTTGAAAAAAATTTATATAAAAAAATGTTTTCAATAAAAATCTGAAAAAATTGATATCGAAAAAAATCAAAAAATTGTTTTCAATCAAATTTTTGAAAAGTTGTTTTGAACATAATTTTGAAAAAAAAACATTTATTTCGTACCTAATAAAATTTAAAAAAAAATTAATATTAAAAAAATATTTTTAATCAAATCTAAAAAAAAAAAATTAAATAAAATTTTTGAGATGTGTTTTCGAAAAAATTGATACATATTGAAAAAAATCAAAAAATTGTTTTCAATCAAAATCTAAAAAAAAACATTTTGTAATCAAATTTTTGAAAAGTTGTTTTGAACAGAATTTTGAAAAAAATCATTCATTTTGTAATAAAATTTTTAAAAAAATTTTTTTTGAACAGAATTTTGATAAAATTGATATCAAAAAATCTTTTTAATCAAAATCTAAAAAAAAAAAAATTGAAATAAAATTATTGAAACGTGTTTTCGAAAAAAATTGATACATTTTGAAAAAAAATCAAAAAATAGTTTTTAATCAAAATCTAAAAAAAAGTTTAGAATAAAATTTTTGAAATGTGTTTTCGAAAAAAATTGATACATTTTGAAAAACATCAAAAAATAGTTTTTAATCAAAATCTAAAAAGAAAAAATTGAAATGAAATTTTTGAAATGTGTTTTTGAAAAAAATTAATACATATCGAAACAAATTCAAAAAATTATTTTGAACCAAAATTTGAAAAAAAAAAATTTTTCAAGTAAAACAACAGACCGGTATTTAAGAAAATGTTTTTGAAATTATTTCGGTTATCATAAAAATTTGTCTGTAGAATATTATTTTATTATCAAGGATTTGAGGGGAGGGAGGGGTCCAATCGAAAAATTTGTAATCAGTAAAATTATTTCTAGAATTTCAATCTACATAGGTACCTACTCGTTTTGTTTGAAATTTTTACAATTGGACCCTTCCTTCCAATTTTTGTAATTAGTATTTCTACATAATGCAATGCTATGTGAAATTTTAAGGGAGAAAGGGGTCTAATCGAAATGTTTATATAAACCAAAATTATTTCAAAGTTCTCAAACTACAACTTTTATTTGAAATCTTTTTTAATTAGACCTCTCTTTCACCTCCGATTTTGAATAATGAAGTATGTACCTAATATTGGGCAAAGTTTGAGAGGAGTGAGGGGCTGGCTCAATTAAAATTTTTGTAATAACCAAAATTCATCTAAAAATTCAGAAAAGAAATTAATCGATCAATTTTGAAATTTTGAAGCCAAGTCTTGAAGTCTAGACATGGACTTAGAAATTTTTTTTGATTAAAATCAACGGAACACTGTGATCTGACGTCAATGTGAAGATCACGGAACAGAAGGAAACGGTGAAATTTAGCCGATCGTGTTTTATAACGCTCCAATATTCGACACTATACATACCTACAAGAAGTGGTACTTGGGCGTAATTAAAAGCTACATTATGTTACGAGTAATCTTTCAAGAAGATGGAAACTTACCGACATTGATGCTACGTCTTCGAATACTGAATCGTGAATTGGGGTGAATTAGGCAGGTCATCTCTCGATATCTTCAACCATTTTTACCTGCGAAACAAAATTACGAGTGTATTAATAATTTTTCAATGTACTTAATTGTAAAAGTAATGAAACTAATGAACTAATTATATGTATGTTTATGAAATGCCTAGTTCAATTACTCGATGAAAACACAAAAACAGTTCAGGGCAGAATTGAAAATTTATTTTTTTTAATCCACTAGTTTTGCAGAAGATCGCAAAGCAATTTTTTTGAAGGAAGTGATAACACTGACAACAAAACCGCTTCAAAAACAGTTCAAGAGTGTAAATGAAGGAAATTAACAAAATATATCTACAATTGAAATGGTTTCTCAGAAAAATTCTTTTTTGGAAATTTTTAAATAAATTTAAAAAAAAAAAATTAGGTCAAAAATCTGTGGTTTTTTTTAATTTTTTGTTTTAGAATTCACAGTGAAAAAATCCTCCAAGGACACTTTCAAAATTGTTTTTCAGAATTTCAAGAACTGTAAAGGCAAACAAATTTTTTCTATGATACTCAAGTTGTATTTCAAAAATTGAAAATTATACTGTACAATTTTTATACAGAACTTTTTTGAAAAGAGACATCAATCATGGCTGCCTCTCCACAATGCCATTTGTGCATTGTAGTTTTTAAAAAAAGTAATTTCTCAATTTTTTCCCCCAAGTGAATTCTAATTGATGCTTATCAGCCTGTATCATGTCAATTTTTTTTGAAAAAAAACAAAACAACGACAACAACAAAAAAAAATCAGTTTTTCTAAACAAACCAACTAGTGTTATTGCGAACATTTGCTTTCAAGTGTGTTGCTTTTCCTCGAGCAATTGAAGGGAGGTCCGGGCTCATCGACCTCCTGGATACGCCACTGCATAGTGCATTGCATATATTAGATCAATGGAAAGGTTATTACTATGAATATTTCAAGGAAAATAAATAAGGTTAGGTATAATAACAGCAGGTATATAGTCTGGAAGACCTAATTGAATAAAAAGGCCCTCGAGATGAGAAGGTCAAGTTTGGCTCAAATTGCTGGTAATGGATTTCTAAGAATTATACGATTCTAATTTTTTTCTTACTGAACATAAATATTTATAATTATTGTTTGGATAGTTTGGAATAAAATATTTGGAATTGAGAATTTTTATCAAAAAAAAATTGATACTTATTTTATCATAAAACAATTTTTGAAAAATTACGAAAGTTGTCTAAAAAAATTATAAATATCATTTTTGATGTTTTCTCATTTTTTAAACAATTTTTCAAAATATCTTACTATCGACATTTCTACTTTTTGAAACATGAATTCAGAAATTTCCCTTCCCTTCCCTTGCTTGAAGACACAAGTCTTGAATTTTTAGAAGCAATTTAGGGATTCGCCAAACTTCTTAGTTAATTTCATTATACTTTGTAATTGTGCAACTTTGCTTGCATGCTACATAAACAGTCCTACCAACCTTCCTTTTCACCTTTGAGGGAAAAAAGTTAAGTTAATTGATAAAAATAAATTAATGAAATTAATTTTTAATCAATTATTATTTAAAGAAATATTTAATAATAAAGGTGATCAAAAAATAAATCTAGAAAAAATAGAAAAGATCACTCAAGTACATAATTAATTAATTATCAACTTAAAAATTCAGTACAAAGAGACTTAAATTTCGAAATGAGCGACATGCTTGAAAGTTAAAAATTATATTACCTGTTTCAGAACACTTTAAACTTAATTTCCAACATTACATTGTTGTTGTTGTTTTTTCATTTTCAAAAAACAATCAAAAATTCAGTCACGCCATAGAGCCAAAATGTTGAAGTTTTTATGATTTTTTTCAATTTAAAATAATTATTCGTAAAATGGAAAATATATGTACGAAATAAAAAAAATCATTTTATAGCTTCGATTAAATACGCCAGAAGTCTTGAAGTAAATCTAGGCTGGGAGACGGTGAATATATGCCATTTCATCCCCTCCCCCCTCTTCCCTTAAAAATCCATAATTTTTTAAAATCATTTCGAGGTAAATTTTAAATATTTTAATAGAAATAAGAATTTCGAAAAATATAATAACAATAAGTTAAAAAACATGTAAAGTAAAAAAATTAAAACTTCAGACAAAAAAAAATAAAAATCAATTCAATTTTTTTTTTATAACAAAAAACTGATAAGTCTTTGGGGAAAAAAACGATAATAAAATTTCCCATTACGAGGTAATATTTGCTCTACAAATTACTCATAATAATTATGTAATCACCATAAAACGTCAAAATCCGAGAAAACACACTCTTTCGAACGTTGGCGCCATAACTGATATTACTAGTAAAACACAAACAAAAAACATTTAGAATTAAAAACGAATTACTAGGTACTCGATAACTTTTCCTCCCATCATTGACTTCACCGTGTACGACGTAAATTCATGTAAGATTAATTTGCACTGGCGCTACAATAATGGTAGTCTACCTATATAAATTGAAGGCGTAGGACGTACTTGTACACAAAAATAAAGACGTGTTTTTCAATTAGAGTTCTCGAATGGTTTTTTCGTGATTTGAATTCACCCCGTTGAAAATTCCAAATCGACGTAAATTCTAAAAAAAAAAACACTTCGCGATTAAATCGTTCAGTCGTTCTATAAATTCGAATAAAACGAACGTGTAATTGGGCAAAAAAGAAAATCAAATTATTTAAATAGCAGTCCATTTGGAATTTGCAAAAATCTAATCGAATCAACAAACCCAATAATGAAATCACTGTTTATATTTTGCCTAACTCGTTGCCTACGAGTTTTTGGGATACCCTCGACTTGTAACACAATAATTAATAAAAGAATGCGATAGGAACTAATCTCGGTAATAATTTCACGACGTGTTAATTTTATATTCACAGCCGAGTAAAATTATTAAAAAATTTGTATGATTTAAAAATTCGATTTTCTTACGTTATAGGTAATGAGAATGGAAACACGTCTGATGATAAGAGAAATTTCTTCGAACTGATTAGGAAATTAATTGTAGATACGCAAAATTTCGGTAAATCTAGACGCTTTTTAATGGAAACGTACCTACGTAGATGCACAATTCAATAATCACACCATTGATTACAAACCTTTTAACTATTCTTAACTTTAATCGGTGTATATTTCTTCGTAACATCATATCGTGAAATAAGTTCGCCGAGGAAAGTTCATTAGTACGAGATTTTATAAATTTTATACCGTATTTGTACTCGCATCGTGCTTCGGATTGTGAATTATTACGTTTCGTTTCGTTTTTACAAAATGTGTTTCCGTAATTGAAAGAATTCGAGTGTTTCAAGATGATTTTGTACTTAAATTTCAACGAAAAAGTATACGAAATTTTTTGCGATTTTATTAAGCATTTCAAGTCGAAGTTGCCCGAGTTTTAGTTTTTGGTGAGATTTTTTTATCGTGTTTCATTTATATTTTTTCGAAATTGCATTACCTATCTACTGTGATTTTTTGAAAACTTTGATATCACTTTCGAAGTTTTTTTCAATACTTCATTCTTCAAAATATTTCTACAAGAGCTAAAAATTAACTCAAGGGAAAAAACTGAAATAGAAAAAAATCAAAACTGAAGTGGATTTTTGAGACTGAAATCGAAACTAAAACTGAAAAAAATCAGCTAAAATAAAGAATTGAAAACTGGAAAAAGGCAACAACTAAAACTGAAACCAAAACTAAAAAGATTTCAATTTTTTTTTTGAAACTAATTGTTATGATTTACCTATCTCATTATTATCGTACATATTTTTACCAAAAAATCGAAACTGAAACTAAAAAAAAATTGAAACCAAAATGAAAATTAAAAATCGAAAATTGAAGCTAAAATTTTTTCAGTTTTCCATCTCTGCTCTAGACAAATTTTTGAAAAATAGGTATGATAAAAAAAATTCACTTACGAATTATGAACTTCTAACACATTAAAAATTGAAAATAAATAAATAAATCGCGAATTTCGAATAAAATAAATAACAAAACCTAACCAAGTGAAAAAAATTTTGCCTCCATTTTTAAAAATATTTTCAAAAACAGGCAAAAAACGAAAATAAATTCTACAATTTCACTCAAAAATTGAGGTTTTTTACACATTAATAATCAACAAAAAATTCCCAAGTCAAACCGAACGAAAAAATTTATAATTTTTAAAAAATTCTGCCTCCATTTCTCAAAATATTTTTAAAAATAAATAAAAATAAATAATTCGAGAAAAATTTATAAAAAATATTATCTTCATGTTCACTTGAAAAATGGGAATTTTTCTCAAATTAAAAATCAATAATGCGTAATTTCATATCGTAGTTTTCGAATAAATTCCAAACCCAACCCAACGAAACAAAATTCCTAAAATTTTGAAAACAATCTACCAGCGTCTCCAGGACATCTGTATGTACTTCCATTTTATGGATTTTCTATCAGAAATATAATTAACAACTCCAGAGTAATAAAAAAATGTCCATTAAAATTCCTCGCATTGCATTTTGCATTATCTAAGTCATTACTGATCGATTGATTCGCGCATTCTGAAGTAAATTAATTCTACATAGATTCCCATCAGTCACCATCGAGCATTCGTTAAACATCCCAGGTAGTATTTTTATCCCATTACCTGGCACGTGCAATTCGAACACCTGGCGTCAGTAAATCGATTTTTTTAAATATAAATCACGATCACGTTTTTGTTATCAAAACGTTCGATGAAATAGCATGATAAGATGAAAATATATATATTTTTTTAAAAACTCCGATGTAAAAATGAAAAGAAAAAAAATTTATCATCGTCCCAATAAAATTAAATTGCAAAAACATCGAATAAAGTATCACTTACTTTTTATTCAAATTTTAAAGTTTCTTATCAAATTATTATTTATGTTTAAATTCAAGCAATTTTTCCAATTTTTTTTGCAATTAATAGGTATCTACTAATTTTTCTAATTTAATTCAATTTAATTTTTTTTTATTGTACATTTTTTTACCTATTTTTTCCTCCAATTAACTTTTTCAAAATAATGTTTGATTCATCTACCATAGCTGCAAATTTTTCGCAATTTTTTCAAATTTTATTTTTATTTCAATTTTTTTCAATTTACCTATTTTAGTCAAATTTAAATGAAATTACAATTTAGGTAAATCGTCAGTTTTTAAATAGTAAATTTATTTACAATTTTTTTCAATTTTTTAAAACATTTTTTTTTTACTATTTTTAATTAGGAACCTACGTGATGTTCCTTTCCAATTAATAAAACATTCACTTATAACTCAATTTTCCCACTTATAAATTTTTAATGAAATTCAATTTTAATTTCAGGCGAAAAAATTATTTTCAATTCTGACTTGATTTTTTAAACTTTGAGTTTCTTGATTTTTTTTTCAATGGTCAATTGTTTCTAATTTTTTTATTTATTTATTATTTTATTTATTTTAAATTTTCAATTGTTTTGAATCAACTAATTAAGGATAAATTGTTTTCAATTTTCGATTTCTTTTATTGAAAATTTTCTTCAATTTTTCAAAATTTGACTGTGATTTCAATATTTGTAAAATATTGGAAATTTTTTCAATCCCCTCCTCTCGCCTCTTCATTACACAGAAATCGAAATCTTCCATATTCGATTATTTTTTCACTGACGAATAAAACAAATTGATCAAGACCCTCGCTCATAAAATTACAGTTGAACAGGACCTTTTCAAAAGCTTCATCTTCCAATTCGATAAGATCTTAACGAACTTGAAAATTTTAAAATTGTACCTTTACTTTGTTAGATTCTCTTTGAAGGATTAACTTCCACACTTCTCTCTTACTACTAATCACTCGATAAGAAGATGTGCAACTGAAATATTTTCTTATCAGTCATTTATCAATCACGTTCATAACTTGCAGCGTATGACACTTGAAAAAACTTAAAATGTCGGAAAAGATCTGGTATAAAAAATAGATAATGGAATTGGTTGTCAAACATAGCGAATTTTTATAACAATTATCTGCATTGTTGATTTATGTTAAATTGAAAATTATTATACAACCGTTGTTTTAAATCAAAACTATGCAGACACGAATTCCCAAAATATGCTCAATCTGACACGTGCATAAATGGCACATACTATCTATCGATCCAAAATTTGGATTAGATTTCTACACTCCCTTGATTTATCACTTATCCCCCTACAATACGAGCTTTATATCGTACGTAGTATATGTATTAACATAATATAAGAAAGACTTTCTTATTTCTTATCACGTAATCCTCAGCTCAAGCTTAGTTACCAATTTTAATACCACTTTTTGAAAACCTTAATCGTATTCCCGTTGATAATACTAATCAAAACTTCAACTTTCAGATTTTTTCGCCACGAAATAACGAAATGACTTCAGTATCGTGGAATTAATTAAATAAATAGACCGTAATACGCATTCGAATATTCAATCAACTCGTTAAGTTTGAATTTCATCGTACGATCGTACCACACAGTTCACCTGAAGCCAGACCATCCAAACAATGACGATGACTGATATGAAAAATGCATCGGCGGTCAAAAGCGGCGATGCGACGACTTTCATCGCCCATTACAAATTGTACAGAATTAGATGGCTAATTTTGTACATTTTCGTCCTCTACACTTTTTCCAATTCGTTTCAATGGGGTCAATATGTGATCATTAATAACGTCGTGTCCAGATACTACCAAGTCGAACCGAGCTCCATAGATTGGACGATGACCGTCTATATGGTCGCTTATCTGCCTTTGGTATTTCCAGCTTTATGGTTATTGGAAAAAATTGTAAGTACCTGATCATTTTTCTAATAATTCATCGGTAATTTAGTATAGAGAGAAAAAAAAAAATAGTATCTAGTATCTTAGATAAAAAATAAACGATACATTTAGCATCGATTCCGTTATCTTACCATTCTCATTAAAAATTTTCGAAGGTAATAACGCATAATAATATAATATAGGTGAATAAGAAAGTGATATTGCGCAAAAAAAATAACAACGTAATTAAAAACGATAAAATGTTCGAGTAATCCATTAAAAACTATTAAATAATGGATGGGTAATAAATATTACATAAATGACAAATAATATACCTATCTAGATTAGTGAAAATCTGCGAATCGTTCATCGTATCAGATAAATAATCAGAATTTGTACCTGCGTAAATTCTAAGAATTATTTTTATAGATTGAAAAGCTGATGTAATAGGTTATTTATTCGTGTGGGGCATAGAAACGGAAACAATATCGTGTAAATAGAGTGATTATTGATATAGAGTTTCGGGGTAAATACCTAATAACTATTACGTATGTAATTGAACTTTCGATAAACAAAGATTCCCTTTTAGTATTGTTTTCCCACTGTTTCGAGTTGATGATAATAAACAATAAAAGTTTGTTAGAAAAAAGTAGAGGTCTTTTGAGAGGAACTGATTTTTATTAACAATTTCATAATTATTCGTAAAATTTTGTAGATCTTAAAAAATTGGTAAAAAATTTAAAAAATGATAAAAATTAAAAAATTGAGAATTTTCAAAATTTAATAGATTTTTAAAATTCAGTTTAATTAATTAAGATTTAAAAAAAATCATATCTCAAGTCCAGTAAAATTTTTACCATTTATTACTTTTTTAATGACAAAAATTCAAAATTTGGGAAATATCGGAAATTTGATACAATTCAAGTTGAGTAATTTTTTTTATTTTTACAGAATTTTCACAGCTTGACAATTTTTTAATTAAATTCTTAAAATTTAAATTTTCAAAGAAATAAGGCCAATTTCTTGTTAAGGCATTCATTTCATTTTCATTTTTCAAATTATTTCAATAAAAAAAAAATGAACCGAAGAAAAGTTTTTAAAAAATACGATTTTGAGGGAAAATTAAATAAAAAATTTCAAGAATCGTTCGTTTCAAAAAAAAAAAAAAAAAAAAAAAAATGAAAACAATTTTCAAGTACTTACATTATTTTGGCTAAAAATTTTCTCACTTTTCCCAATAAAAAAAGTGGAAATTTTAACCAAAAAAAAGAAGAAATAAAAAAACAAGGACTTTTGATTTAAATAGTTACGAACAAAAAAACTCTGAATGAGGCAGCAACCAATTTAGAAAAACTCATTTTTATTATTTTATTTCATCAACTTCATAATAATTCTTCACAAAAAATTTTCCAAAAACTAAAAATTTAGTAAAAACTCTTGAATGGAGAATTTAAAAATTTGAATCAATTTTAGGAATAAAATATAATTTTTCCAAATTCATTTAAATTTTCTAAAATCAAAAAAAAAAAAATTAAAATTCGACAAATTTATTTGATAAAATTGATAAAAGTTCAAAACTTGGAATGATTCTGGTCATTACCGAAATTACAATTGGACCCTTCCCCTCGTCAAATTTGGCATGATACGTATGAAAATCGCTTTTAAACTTTAATTGAACAACTTTTAGTCACTTCAATCTGTTCCTAAGGCTCCTACTGAAAAAATGTTCAAACAAAAGTTGTAGATTGAAACATTTGGAATAACTTCAGCTATCTAAATCGCAGATTAATCTCGCTGCCACAGTGGTGTAGTGGTTAGCACGCTGGACCGGCAATCCAGAGACCTCGGGTTCGAATCCTGGGCTTGGTTGCGAATTTTTCTTGCGATATTTGCATAGAAAACGAGTCAACAAGGGCCCAATATCGCATTATTGTCTTGACAACTTCAGCTATTTCCAAAATTTCGTGTAGATCCCTCCCTCCCCTCCAATTTTGCATAATAAGTATGTAAATCATCCGGCGATTTTTGCAGGTATTCCGAAAAAGAGGGGAAAGAGGAGTCCAATCAAAATTAAGATAATAACCAAAATTAATCCAAAAATTTTAATCTTCAAATTTTTATTGAGAAATTTTTCAAATATGAGTGTAGGTACAGAGATAGGTATAGGAAGATTTTTGAAAAAAAGGTATACCTTGGGGAAAAAAACAGCTCAATTTCTAAAAAAAAATACTCATTAGATTACTAAACAATCATAAACTCATTTTTAAACCCTTAAAAAAAAAAAAAGGAATAAATTTTAAGAATTTCCAAAAGTGTCAGGATTGTTCCAAAATTCTCAATTTACTAAGCCATCGTTAGAGTAATCAAATATCACAAATGAAAGTTCGACAACAACAATTACGAAGTAAATAGTCTATTTTGGCAAAGTTTGTAGAACAAACCCACTCATTATTTATTTCCCCCTTTGATCTATGCACAAGGCGCCGATACGTAATCACAACATGATAATTTGTCGAAGAAAAAGGAAGTTGTTTCATTAGACACCTCGTTAATTATCGCAGTATTGATTCTTTCGCATTCTTTATAATTCATAAAATTCGTACAATCACGTGACCTATTCGAATATTCCTGATTTCCCAACAACGCCTTCGCAAATTATCGCAACAAAGAATAGGTACAAAATAAATTAAACGCGGAAGTTAAAGCTCGAATATTTTGAACTTGGTCGAGACTTCTTAAGGTTCAGAAGGAAAAAAAATCACGAAGTATTCGAGCCCAATATGCTTCTCATTGGAAAAGGTCCATTAGCTGATTCCTCAATTATGCGATATACCGATTCAGTTTCAAAGTAACTTAACATTTGATAACCTTTTCGATGCTCATCCACAAATAACTTCTTGTTACATTTTGAAAGATAATTTTATAATATGGTAAGATTACGTAATGAAATACTAAATTTGCAACTTTGGAGATACCCTTTCGAATTGAAATATTCGGAATTATAATTTTTTTAATTTTTTGTTCATTACTTCATTAGTTACTTATCCGATTGTTTTTGAACAGGGTATTCGAAAAAGCATGGTATTGACGAGCGCTGGCCTATGCTTAGGATCATGGATCAAATTCTACGCCTCATTTGCCCCAGATAGATTTGCTTTCGCTTTATTTGGACAATCGATCGGAGCTATATCTCAAGTATTAGCATTCGGTCTAGCTGCCAGAGTCACCGGAGTATGGTTCGGTCCGAACGAAGTATCCTTTGCTTGTGCTCTGGCTGTTTTTGGTGATCAGGTAAACGGACGAAGGAAATTTGAAAAACGAGTCAAAATTTACGATTAAAATCTAACGATTGTTTCAAATTTCAGTTTGGATCAGCGGTAGGATTCGTTTTACCAGCATTACTAGTCCAGAACACCACCATAGCTGGTATTCGTAGTAGATTAATTTTACTAAATGCAATTATTGCAGCTACAACGACAGCTATTATGGTATCAGTATTATTGAGTAAGTAAACGAGAGTTATTTCGGTACCAGAGATGAAATAATATTTTCACTAATAACGTCATTTTACGCGTTTCAAGTTTTTAGAGAACGACCCAGGACTCCGCCAAGTGCAGCAGATGCTATGCAACAGAAAGCCAGCCAGCAGAGTAATATTATCAATGACCTAAGGATACTTTTCCGAAAAAAGGGTTTTATTTTGATGATGGTGGCGTACGGAATAAATAACGGAACGTTCAATACCTTCGTGACACTTTTCAATTCCAGATTCTTGACTTATTTTCCTGTAAGAGAGGCTGGGAAATGATTTACAGTGGTTTTGGAGTGAAATTTTTTCTGATTAAATTTTCTATGTTTGAACAGGGACAAGATTGTCACGTTGGCATACTTGGATTAGTCATTATGTTCAGTGGTATCTTTGGATCGGTTTTGTCCGGATATTTTTTAGACAGAAGTCATTTGTACAAGTAAGTTTTGAATTAGGATAAATCGATTATGTAAAATTTGATTCACTCACCATTTCTGATTTTATCGTATGATTTTCACAGAGAAACGACTTTGGGAATTTATTTCACCGCTGTCCTCGCCATGGTCTCGTTTATATTCACACTTCATTCCAATCGTTTAGATTGGGTTTACGCTACGTGTGTTCTAATAGGGTGAGTAAACACTGTTGAACATAAGCAGATCATTAAAAAATTACCTAATTAATATATTGAATTAGTAATTTAATAAATTATTATATATAGATAAAATTTTATACATAGGTATCGAATGTAAAACAAATTGAAATCAAAGGGGTTGTTATTTTCCACCTTTTTTTAGAGAGGGATGAACAAAAATGAATCATTTACACTCAGCAGTAGCTTAGGTGCTCCAGCTGCCCCAAAATCTCAAAAATAAAATGAGATAAACTTTATAAAATCCAAAAATTCCAAAATTAAATATACGTCAAACATCACATCACCCATTAAAATATCTCTTTTTTGGAGTAGAAAATAAACATAATATAAATATTTTTCAATTAATTTTCGGATCAATGAAAAAATCTTATTTTTTCTATTAAAAAACTCTCATTTTTATAGAAAAAATTTCCCAATTTTTTGAGAAAAAATAAATAAATACCAAATGGAACTTTTTTTTTAAACCGAAATTATTTCCCAATTTTTGGAGAAATATATCTTTTATATTTTGCAAAAAAAAAATCTCAATCTTTTCAGAGAAAAAAGTTTCTCCATTTTTTCAAAAGTAAAATATTTTTTAAATTTTTGGGGAAAATTTTTTTCAAATTCTCCTGAAATGAAGAATTTTTCAATTTTTTTGGGGGTCATCACAAAAAAATTTACAATTGTTTCAAAGTGAAAAAAGTTGATTTTTTTTGATTTTTTTTTGATTTTTTCAACTTTTGAAAAACTTTTTTTTGAGGAATGTATCTTTCGATTTTTTAAAGAAAAAGCCGTAAATTTTTGTTCCGATTTATTCGAAAAAGACCTTTCAGTTTTTTCAGATTTTTTTAAAATAAGTTTTTTAAGAATGAAGTATTTTTCAATTTTTTTTTTTTTTTGCAATACAAAACTTTCAAATTTTTTTGAAGAAAAAATCTTTCTTGATTGTTTTACAGTAGAACATTTTTTCGAATTTAGTGTACAAAAAATTCCTCATCTTTTTGTAAAAAAAAATTAATAAATTTCACGTTCAACATTTTAAAAATTTTAACATATTATTGTCCCAGAAAGTTCCAAGTTGCCACCCCGTGTTTATTAATCGTCCTATAAAACCACCATCATTAAAATGTTGACGCCATAATTTTCTCATTTTTCAAAACTTTGTTAATAAAAATTTAAGAAATTAATTTCAAACAAAAAATATTATAGTGAAAGTTTAGAAATAATGAAAACAGAAATTCTAATAAAATTGTTTCAAGGCAACAAATATAAAAAAAAAAAAAAAAAAAAAAAAAAAAATATGCACATAAAAAATAAAATTTAAAAAAGAAATAATTTCAAGAAAATTCCACGACTTTAAACATGACTTTAAAAATCTCAAATTTTCGAAAAATGATTACAAATAACTGATTTTTAATGGAATGAAAGAAATTCGATGATTTTAAACAGAACGTCTAAAAATTGATTTTGAACAAAATTTTTAAAAAGTGATTCTAAACAAAATTTAAAAATTGATTTTTAATTAGATACATTCGACGAAAATTGAAGAAAATTTAAAACAAGATAATTGAAAAAATACACTATAATACTTGAATAATTCTAAAAAAATCGATTTTGAAGAAATTATTTTTAAAAAATGTAAACTGGAGAGAATTATTTTCAAACATCAACTACTCGTATCTTATATGATCATATTTTAAAAAAAAATTAAAAACTAATTTTAATGAAATGCTAAAAATATCTAAAAATATCAATTCAAATCTTGAACATACACTAAAAAATTGATTTTGAATAGAATTCTACGAAAACTGATTTTAAACAAATAATAGGGAGTTGCAAAATGATTTTCAAACGATTAAATTAAATTAATTATCATTTCAATTTTGCAGATTCTCCCAAATCGGATACTACTCGGTAGCAGTACAATTAGGAATAGAAATCTCATATCCAGTTTCCGAATGCATATCGTCTTCCTGTCTACTCCTTGCATCTCACATTTGCGGAATAATGTTCACAAATATTTTCCGATACATGACAGAAAATTGCGAAGACATTTATGTTACTTCTACGATGGCAGGGGCACTAGTACTAGGTGCTTTAATTAATGCATTGGTACCGTCGAAATTAAGAAGACAAAATGTCGATATCGATATTGAAATCGATAATGGCAAAGAAAAAGAAGATGTGAGAAATAAAAATTCCATAATTTAATGTAAAACGACTAGTTCCTATTTTTATAAGCGCTAAATTAGATGCTACTTATTGTTTTTTTAGTTTAGTTTTTATACTTTTTTAAATCATTTAAGTACCTATTTGTGATATAATTTACAGATAGCATAATTGATTTGTACAGTAATTTATATTTTGTACATAAGATGAAATCGATTTCATTTTTCAATGTGTTTTGTATTTTTATGCCATATGTAATTTTAAAGTATGATTTACGAAATTATATTTAGAAATATTGTTTCAATTTTTTTTAGCAATAAATTCTTATTTTTAAAAAAATTACTTTTTTTTCTCTTGATAAATACCTAAGGGTTATGAAAAAATTTCCCATATTTTGACTAAAATCTTGAAAATCACTCTTCAAAAATTTATCAAACATTTTTTTTAAACTTCTTCGTACATATATCACTTTTTAAAAAATTTTCTAAAAAAAAATCTTCAGGATTTTGTATTTTTCCATCATATTTATTTCATATTTTACTGCGCAATGCTATTCATAGGAAAACCTCAATTTTTGAACAAAAAAATTCAAAATTAATTTTCTTATTTTATATTTGACGTATCTTGTTGAATAAATGACTTTGGAATTTTCATTATCATTTTAATTTTTTTTTCGAAATTAATATTCAAAAGAAACTTGTTAAATAATGGTATACTCACGTTCTTCAACAAAAACACCATCCTGACTTCATAATGAGTAGACATCCGTCGGACAAGAACGAAGAATGAGTTGCCTACCTGAAACATCACAAGGAATTCTAATATTATTCGAAAAATCTTATTTAAAATTATATCTACTTAATATATTTTTTTAATAACCCGTTCAACTAGTAAAATAAATTTCTAATATCAGATTCTTTCTAAACAGATTTTTGCATTTTTTGGTAATTTTTTTTTATTTACTGACGCATCGAAACAAAAATTAATTATATTTAAAAATGACCAAATTTCAAATTTTTACCTACTTACTAAATTTTAAAGATTAAAATAAATGAAATTAAAAATCATCAAATTTTGAGACTTTTCTAATTTTTTTTCTACATAGAAATTCGTCAGTTGTAAATTTTTACCAAATTTTGAAAATCTATTCAACTTGAGAAATTCACTCTTCAAAACATTTTGAAAATTTCGACGAATAATTTCAAACATTAATTTTTAAAAAGTGGGTACCTACGAAATGTTTCCAAATTTTCAATTTTTATCAAACTTTAGTATTTTTTTGAGAGATTTTACTCCGGTTTCAAAAATGTATTAAAATTTAAATATCAACAAATTTGAAGATACCTATACAGTTAGAGTTATCCAAGTATATCTATACCTAATACCAAACTTTACTTACAATTTTTCAGTTTTTTATAAATCACCAAAATTCCATTATTTATCGAATTTTGAAATTTTTCCAAATTTTCAATTGCTACGAAATTTTAATCATTTTCCAAATTTTATTGATTTGATCAATTTAAAAAATTAATTCAAATTCAAAAATTTATTAAAAATAAAAAATCACAAACTTTGAATTTTCTTCTAATTTTGAAGATATTCTTTATCAAAGTTTCAAAACTACCAAAATTCAAATTTTAAAATTTGTCAAACTGTATGGGAAATTTTTGAACGGTAAAATATTTTTAAAAATTTGAAAACAACAAAACTGTATTCTCACAAATGATTTTTCAAAAAAAATATGCCCTTCGAAACCTGAGAAGAACTTGGAGAGCAGATTGAACGGTTCCATTTTAATAAGCCAACAAAAAAATCTTCACAAAATTCACTTTGAAATTTGAATAAAATATGTGGCATTATTTTGGAAAGGTCCCACTTTGGTTTTTTCATAGTTTTGAGAAAATCACATTCTTAGGTAAAAATGTTCAAAGTGGGACGTTTTGAGTTATTGATGGATTCAGTAAGTGGAAGGTGTATTATTTCATGTGGACTAAGAATTCACTAGCGCAACTCGCGGGAAATCGGTTAAGGTTAACTAAGGCATTTAAGTTGACCATTCATCAAAATCCATATTACGACAGGTCCAATTTTGACTCGAGGAAAATTTTCAAGACCACCATGTTGTAGAGCATAAAATTTCCTTTCAAATGAGTGGTCAATTCAATTTTTAGCTATAATAGGGGCAATTCTACAGTAATAAGAAAAATTAGGGGCAACGTTTTAAAACTTTTCCCCAAAAATTTTCATTTTCTGAACTTTCAACTTTGAAGCGCTGTAAAACGCTCAAAAATTATCAAACAGACTTCGAAAACCTCTCATTGGACAGAGAATTTTCTACCCTACAAAGACCCGGTCTCAACTCATTTTGGACCGACAAGTCAAAGTGGGACATTTTCCAAAATAATGCCACATATGCTGCAAATAGATTCTTTTATTTCTAAAAAAAAATTTTAACGTGGAATAAGAATTTTATTTCATGAAAGTCACTGCAAAATGTTTCAAAGCAAAAAATTAATACTATTTTTGTACAAAAAAAAAAAAAAAAAAAAAAAAAAAAATAGAAATTAACTTTGGTTCTATTATTTTACTCGTATGAATCAAAAAGTTGGGCATGAAATTTTTTTTTATCACAAAACAGTTGATACTAAAGTTCCCAGAATGATTATGGGCATTTTCATTTTGAGAGAAACTGTCTTTGCAATTTGAGTTTCAAGGCCATGCTAGATTCTGAATGAAACACCCTTTGTGGCATTATTCAAATTCCAAAAAATAAATTCCATTCGAGCTTTCATGGTCTTTTTTTTTTCTTCAAATTTTCAACTTTTTATCAAAGCAGGAAAACTTTCTGTGGCTTTGTTTGAACTCCAAAGAGGGAATTTCATAAAATGATAAGATTTTTATATTTTTTGTGACCATTTGTCAAAATTTCATGTTTTCTTGGTTTGAATGAAGTTTACGAAGCCAAAATAAAAAAGCTCCAAATCTACATGTTTTTTTTTTTGTTTTTTTTTGCTAACCTGTTGCGGTGTAAATGTTCAACTTTCCCCCAGAAAATTTTTGAAATCAACTTTTAATTCTTCTCTGGCCACAAAGTATTAATGATTTATTTAGTCAACAACAAATTTTCCATAGTTCAATTTTCGTTCGAGTCTTGAGAATTAAAATGAGATAATTTTACGTCAATTCAAGTGAGAAGATGTTGTAAAACCACACAAGAAAAACAAAAACACAGACGACCGATCTCCGCTGCTGATGCTGAAGTTTACGCGACGTGATACCTCCGTCCGCGTCCTCCACCCATCGAAACCGGGTTCATATTTTGGAAGGGTACACTCTAACGTGTTATGGGAAGTTGAATAACTGGAGAACTATTCGATAGTGGTACCGGTACATGACATTTTTGCTAGTTGCGCGTCCTTGATCACACTATTATTGATTATGTATATACTTCGTAATTAAAGATCATAACATTGGATCACACCTCAGCTTAGCAGCGTTGCCAACCGCGCTCGTCGTGTTGCCTTGGAGTAGAAAAAAAAAATCAGTGCAAGTGTGCAAGTAGTTGCTTATCAACATTTTGCAGAATTACCAAGTACAATGAACTTTTGAAATTCATTGGTGTTCTCGCGGATTTCCCCTGTTCTACTTCGGAGATGCATTTAGACGAGTTGTTTTTATCGATTTACCTCGTCGGCTCGCATGATTTTTCTAGTAGGTAGATTTTCGGTGATTTTTGTTTATTATTTTATTTCGAGTGCGTGAAGTTCTAAAGTTTGGATAATTACTCGGGCATATGCGATGAAGACCGAATGTAGTTTATTTTTTTTCTTGTGCTTGATAAGTCAGGTAAGGACAGTAAATCGAAACTTAGGCAGGTAAGAATTTACGTTTTATCAAGAATTTGCCTATTTTTTATACGTTTTTCAATATTTACCTAGATGCATCAATACCAATCATGGAAGGTAAGACATTTTCTTCCTTCTCTTTTCTCCATACTTGGCCTGGAACATACGCCGATGCCAGATCACACTTTTCGCTGTCGTGTTCATGACGACAAAGCAGGCGATTATTACGAATATTTTTATAAAAATGAATTTTGCGATGGTAATTCAAGATGCATAGACGGGCGAGATGAAAAACTTGGATGTAAACGTGAAGGAGTAAGATGAACAAATTGCAATTGGATTGGTTATTTACCTACTTTTACAACGACTGCATGTATTTTGATTTATTTCAGAATAATACTTGTGGTCAAGGGAGGTTTGCTTGTGACGGAGATCAGTGTAAAGATATAAATGTGCAATGTAATACAATTAATGATTGTCTGGATGGGACCGATGAATTAAATTGCGGTAATAAAATCCTTCTTTTTTTTTGCTTTAGTATCTATTTTTAATGAGAGATTTAGAATTTGTTTAAAGTAGGTACATAATTATGAATCTACAAGGGAACCTTGCCAACTCGTTATCTCCATTTAGCTTAAATTTGGTTCACTGAAAGAGCATGTCATTTAGACCTCAGAAACAAATCATTAGTTGCTGAAATTGATTTTTCGATTTTTAGTGAATTTTTAAAAATTACGAAAATAGTCAATTAGTAGGTAAATCAATTTTTTTACAAAAATTATTTTGAGGCAGGGTTCTGAAAGTAGGTTTGTATACACTGAAGTCAACCCTTCGAGTCGATTTCGACATTAATTTCTAAAACTTTTTTTCGAGCATCAAATTTTTATACTTAAATTTTTCAAAATTTAATTTTTAAATTTTTTTTTATTTTTGTTGAAAAAAATCATTTTTTTTGGAGAAAATAATTTTGAATTATGTTTTTAAAAAATCTTCAGATTTTATCATCACCGAATTTTTAAAAAAAATTTCAAACACAAATTTTCAAAAATTTTGCTTGATTGAGTTTCAAACTTTTTATGCTTCTAATTAAGGATGTTTTTCAAAAAAAAAAAAAAAAAAAGATGTTTCAATCTCAAAATTGAAAGAATCTGTTTTACTGAACTGAGGCGTTCACTTAATATGTAATAAAAATTTTTGAACTCGCAAAATTACGAAAAAATCTTAAAATGAGACCCTGCAAAATTATGAAAAGCACAAAATTCTCTCAAATTCCAAAAATGTTTTTCAAAAGTGAAAAAAAAACTTGTAGATTTCAAACACGAAAACCCCCAAATTCTTTTACAAATTGACTTATTTTCTAATCCTCTTAACTTCAATTCCTGCAGTTCTGTAATTCTCTTATTCAGAAAGTTAAAGGAACAAAAAATAGCCAAGAAAAGTTATTTTTGATTTTTTTTTCAACAAAAACAGTTCTGTTCCAATCATATTTTTCAAAATTTATCCTCGAAGTAAAGTTTAAAAAAAATTGATTTCGAACAAAATTTTTGAAAATCTGTGTTTGAGATAGTTTTTCATGTGCTGAAATTGAGATTTTTTTCAAAAAAATTTGTCTTTCAACAAAATTGATATTTATCAAAAAATTTCGAAAATTGATAATTTGATAATTGGATGGTTGTTGCTTTTTGGTTGTTTTTTCACGATTTTTTTAAAACTAAAATTACTTTTTTTGGGGGGGGGGGGGAAATTTAGTTCTAATTCACGCTAATAATTTTTTCGTGGTCAAGCATTCAAAAAATATGAATTGAAAAAAGAACTATCTTTTTCGAATATTTTTCTTTACAAATAATTACATCCATAAAAATTTGGTTCCGAGGTCTGGGTGACATGCTCTCTCAGTGAGCCAAATTTCAGCTGAATCGTAGGTGCCGATTTGACAAGGTTCGCTTGTTAGTAAAATCAAATGATCAAATTATTTACAGGAGATGAAATCAATGTAAAAAATTGTACAAGTGAGAACAAATTCCTGTGTAAAGATGGCCTAAGATGTGTTGATTTGGAATACACTTGTGATCACGAATGCAATTGTTTCGATTGCTCCGATGAGAAGGAAAATTGTACAAAACATGGTAAGAAAAAATACCGAGAAGCGCTCAATTGTTGCCTTGATGAGACTTGTGTACGTTGTGCATTAATTTTCAGACGAAGAACTTTTGAATAAATGCCCACATGCATATTTCATAACCGCAAAAGGTCCTCGATGCTTTTGTGAAACAAGTAACGCTAGTTCCAACACATCATGTAATAGTAAGTAAAATCTATGGTCTATTTCCAACCACCTCAGTACACAGTATACTAGGGCTCTATAACAGGGGGTACGCTGGACCGCCATTTTCTTGTGATCACATATTTTTGCCAACTCGTAAACTAAGCCATTTACGAAAATTTTGCAAGAAACCTTTTTTGTAGAAAATGAAAAAATATGACAAAAAAAAATCAAAAATATTGAAATTTCGTTGAATAGAAGCTGAGATATCGAAAAAACTAAAGAACAGAGTCAAAATTCTATGTTTTCACTATTTTTTCGATATCTCAGCTCCTACTCAACGAAATTTCAATATTTTTGATTTTTGTGTCATATTTTTTCATTCTCTACAAAAAAGGTCTCTTGCAAAATTTTTGTAAATGGCTTAGTTTACAAGTTAGCAAAAATACGTGATCGCAAGAAAATGGCGGTCCAGCGTACCCCCTGTTATAGAACCCTACAGTACACACTTCCACCTCCTGGAAGATCTGCCTAATCCAAATTAACTTATTAGATATATTCTAAATGACATGACAGCAAACAGCAAATAAATTGTTTAATTTTTTTCATATTCAGGTATCCAAAATTGTGATCGTTCTCAGGACAACTTCATTCGGCGAGTCGGCGAGGAATGGCATTGTGACCAACGTTGCATTCAGTTGAAATCAAAAAAACAATGCACGTGCTACGAGGGTTATTACCCAGTGAATGGGACATTCGGTTCTCAATGCATAACCAAAGGTACTTTACCTACATATTTCATTCTGTTTCTTGGTTCGAAAGTAGGCAAAAAAAATGCCAAGAGCAAAAAAGTTCATTTTTTTGTACTATCTTTATCTATGCTAAACCAAAAATTCTCAATTTCATTTCCCTTGCCCCTTCAACATTCATTATTTTTGTTCCTTATGAGTTGCCTATTCATCTTGTGAAAGGAACTACGTTAGTTATGATCTTATCACACTATGAAACACCATCGGAAAAATTTTACCACTTCTTTTGTACTCCGTAATTTTCACGTTGACGTCAAGGAATAATTTTGGTTATTGCAAAAATTTCGATTGGACCCCTTCCTCCCCTCCAATTTTGTCTAATATTAATACTTATATTATTCAAATTTGGAGAGGTGAGATGAGTTTGATTGAAAATTTTTTCAAACAAATGTTATAGATTGAGATTCTAGGAATAATTTTGGTCATTACAAAAATTTCAATTAGACCCCTCCTTTCCCTCCAATTTCTCATTACACTGCACTATGAAAAATACTTATTATTCAATTGGTGTGGTAGGGTCCAATTGAAAAAAATTTCAAATGAAAGTTGTAGATTGAGATCTTGGAAATAATTTTGGTCATTATAAAAATTCTGCTTGGACCCCTCCCATTCCCTCAAATTTTGAAAAATGAAGTATCTACTTATAGTATTGAGCGAAATTGTGAGAGGGAGGGGTCAAATCGAAATTTCGTCATAATCAAAATTATTCCTAAGAACTCGATCTGCAACTTTTGTTTCAAAAATTTTTTCGATTAGACCCTCTTTTAAGTCAAGTTTTGAAGTCTGGGCATGAACCTTGAATAAAAAAATTGGTAAAAATCGACAAAACACGTGATACGAGATATCAAGGTGAAGATTTAGTGTGAATACAAGGAAGTGATAAAATTTAGCATATCGTTATGAAACACTCAGCATAGATACGAGTTTGCTGAATATGTTATACATAATTATAATTTTGCATTATTTTCAGACGCTATAGTTATTCTGTATACTAATGAAGTCGAAATAAAATCACTAAATAATACCTCTCTCAAAACTTCAACGATTTTAAATGGAATTTCCAACTGCACCCTGTTGACGGCTGCAAATAACAACGTCTACTATGTCACGTTATCGCGCGACAACAAAGGAATAATTTTCAAAAAATCGCTTAATTCCGGCCAACCAGAAAAGTTGATTGAAACAGGTAAAGAAAATGAAAAAAATATTGGAATAGCGAGTTCACTAATTTCTCCCTTTGTACTAAAAATTTTCTAACAGAATTTGCTATCACCTCAATTGACGTCGATTACCTTACAAATAACGTTTATTTTACGAGTAATGGCTCACTATCGGTTTGTACGAGCGATGGAAGAGTTTGTACACAGCTGAAATGCTGCAGCGTAAATTCGGTAACTCTCGCTCCAAAATCTGGGTACGAGCAGCTAACGTAAGATAGACGGATTTTATATCTGGATTAAATTTTTGAAGAAGTATTGAATTTTGCGCAGATGGATGTTTTATACGCAGATGGAAACACAAAAGTCGTATTGTCGTAATCGATATTTCCTCGCAAGATCAAATATGGACGGTTCTAATGAAACTATTCGTGAGAGTGGGTGTTACAAGGGTGAAATTTCCATCGAAGTTGACGAATCGAAAAATATGATGTATATGTTGCAGAGAAGTAACAAAATTGGAAATTTTTTTCGTCAGATATCGCTCGAGTCAGCATTTGAACACGAAGACAGTAACTCGAACATATTTGTAAGTAAACTTACAAATTAAGGTATCCATATCCAATATTCACATTTTCATTATTCGAATTCATCATTTTCAGATGTTTTTTGCTGACGATATGCAACGTTTTACTTTTTACAACAACGGAATATTTTTCACAAGAGGTCTGGGACATGATATTTTCTATGTTGAAAGTATCAAGCACGAGTCACCTGTGATTTACTTGAGAGATAATGGTACATCTGCTATATTAGATGTGCATGTGTATAATAGAGCCATACAACTCAGTTCTGAGGTAAGTTTTGCAATTATTACATATTTCCATAAAAAAATTTCTAAATCACCCATCAACTTTTTTTCCATATAAATTCGAGTTAATTTCATTTCCAAATTCTTCTTCTAAATTTTTGTTAAATTCATGTCTAGTTATATTATTTTTTATTTTTTTTTCAAACTGAGGTCTGTGTTTATTCAAAAAATTCAAATTTTCCCAATAATTCTTATCGAAATTTGTCTTTTACACGTTTCTTCCAATTGTTGATTTTTTTTTACTACCTAAGAAACTTTTCATCGCAGTAATTTATTTTTCTTCAACATTTTTAATCATTACAATTTTTCATTTTCAACAAATTTTAAATGTGTTTATTTTTTTATAAGTCAGAAATACAATATTATATTATCTTTGAAACTTTTTCAAAATTTGTTTTAAAAAAAAAGTAAAAAAATTGTCTGAAAAAAACTCTAACGCAGTTAATGCGCTAAAAAAGCTGATTTTCTATTATTTTTATTTTTTATTTTCAATTTTATTTTTATTTTTCAAAATTTATGTAAATTCATGTGTAAATTAAATTATTTTTATGTATCTACTTAATGATAACAACATAAAATTGAAAATTTTAAAGTGATTAAAAAATTATACAATTTACAGCCAGCTATTTTTGATAAATAAAAACTTTTAACAAGTTTTAAACCAATAAAGGATCGTTCACAATGGACCTTAACTTTTTACTTTAACTTTAACCAGCTAAAGTTAAAGTAAAAAGTAAAAAGCAAAAAGCAAAAAGCAAAAAACAGTCAAAACTCCTACTAACCAACCATTTTCAAAACGATTTTAAGCATAAAAAAGCTTAAAATTCATTTTGGAAATGGTTGGTTAGTAGGAGTTTTGACTGTTTTTTGCTTTTTGCTTTTTGCTTTTTGCTTTTTACTTTTTACTTTAACTTTAGCTGGTTAAAGTTAAAGTAAAAAGTTAAGGTCCATTGTGAACGATCCTAAAGAAACGACATTATCATGAAAAGTAGGCAGTTAGATAGGCATTGCAAAAGTTTTGAATTTTTACAACTTTGCTAGCCATTTATTTTTTTAAAATGGGAAATGATGATCAGCTGTTTGTTTTGAAATTTTCCATGGCAAATTCCTCGAGAACCGGTTCATTAAAATGAAAAATGCTTAGAACCTTTTTTGTGCGTCTTTTTAAGTACTATTAAAAATGTTATTTACTAATTTCGCGTAATTGCTTAATTCGAGGCGCTAGAAGCATTTGAAAATTTCAATCGCTAATAACTCGAGAACCGGTTCACTGATTTTTCTCAAAAACAATAGGGTTCTATTCCCAGTAGTAACAAACCTCTCATGAAAATTCCAGCTCAATCGGTTAATTATTACTCGAGTTATCGTCTGGACAAATTTTGTGGATACATACATACATATATTTATATAATATATATAAAGAAATACCAAAATGCGAAAATCATGCCAATCGTCTTATTTTGACCCAAAACGTCGAGAAAAATACCCCTCACCCCCAACTTCCATCATCAGGTCAAATTTAATAGCTGACTTTTCTCTTTGAGGAAATCAGCTAAAAAATTGATTTTTAAAAATAATTTCACTAAAGGTTTTTACTGGGGGAAAAAAATTGTAAAATTTTTTTCTTCGTGTGATTACTAAATGTGAAAAGTTGATGGTGAAAAATGTTTAAAAAAAGTGTTGTGTCTTGAAAAATCGTGGAATGAACTAATTTTTGGTTATTGATAAAAATTATATTTTTTCGTAATTTTTTTGAGTTTTATTTTTTCAAATATCTAATCTACTTTTGTATCATTGTACCAATCTGTAGAAAAGTTTGAAACCTGGTACCTATCATTCGGAATTTTCAATACCCCCCCCCCCCTAAGTTAGAAAAATTTACTAAAATCTTTTTATTTTTATTATTTTTTAATATATATGTAATGTAATGTAAGACATTGACCCTATTTCTTTCTTTCTTTTCAGAATCCCTGCAATAAATCATCGTGTTCAGGTTTATGCCTTGTGAAACCAGAGGTTCACCCATCGGGACAAGTTTTGAGTCATTCGTGTTTCTGCGATGATTTTAATCCAACCGACAATAACCATTGGTGTTCGAGTGATTCTGCACAAGCTGACAATCGTAAAGCTGTATGGATAATCACTTGCATTTTAGTATTAATTATTTCAAGTGCTGTGTTAATTACTTTGGGCATTACACTACATCGGATACTTATGAAATCCAACTGGCATGGATATTATGTTACATTCCGAGGATGGGTGGGAAGCAAAAGTGACCAAAGTATAATTTTGAAAGATCAAAAATAGTATTTCTGGAAGTTACCGAATATTACTTAGGCTAAATGTTAATACCTACATTGATAGTACTTTACTCAACCGATTATTAATATATGAGTACCTATAAATAAGTAGTTGTTCAGATCAAATTACACTTTTTTTAAACAAAATGTTATCTAGAAAGTTGGAAAAAAAAAATTTTCGCGAAGTACTCTCCAAGGGGAAATATTTTCCATAATAGGTATATTTTTCATAATTTTCTGAAAATATTTTCGAATTTTTTGTAAAGATGTACAATATAATTTACTCTATTATTTAATAAAGTTCCTCTTATCTCCATTCCTTCTAGTGACTTTTATGTTTTTTGAATTTATTTCGTCAGAAGGGAACAACCCTCTGAAAATTAATCATTCTGTATATTAAAGTTTGTACAACTTTGTTTCTATAATTATACATTTTTCTGTACGAATTGTAGAAATGAAATTGAGGAGTCCTGAAGTTAAAAGTGAAGTATTTTTGAAGGCAACCTACGAAGAACACATAACTACTCGATGTATAAGTAAGCACATTACGTAGGCTATAATAGGTTTTTCTGGATTTTTGTCTTTTTTCACAATAAGAAATTTCGAAAATATTTTCTCTTGTGAAATTTTCCTGCCAAGAGATTTTTTTAAAATGCTCTGCTGTGGTAAGGACGAGGAGGTCAATCGGCCCCAGAGCTGAATTTCAATTTTCTTAAATTTTTGATTTGTACCTAGTGGTAAAATATGATTTTATGACGGATCGGCGATCCCTGCCAACAACTCCTGGGGGAGGGGAGGTGCCTCGAGATACGTGATTTTGTAATATTAAAAATCCCAGTTCCGCGAGTTTTTAATCGAGTTTTACCAAACTTGGCATGCATAGGTACAGTACAGACAATTACCTAAAGGGCAATAATTGACAATTTTTTCAGATTTTTCCACCCCCTATAACATGACGCTGAAAATTCCAAATTGCTCCTTAGGGCACATTTTAGGAGCTGACAAGTCGAAAAAAAAATCCTCCTTTTCTGAACTATTTTACACTACCTATTCAGAATTTTTTCAGATTTTTGCCAGGAGTAGGGTTCACACCTTTTTACTATTAAAGTACCTAAATATTTTTTTTTTAATTTTCTCAAGTTGAATTCTTGATAAAAATAGATTTCCGAAGAGGAGGTGAGCCCTGTACCTAAGGCCTCAATTGAAAAAATTTCAACAAAAGTTGTATATCAAAGTCGTTAAAATAATTTTGATCATCACAAAAATTTTGATTGGACCACTCAAACCCCTCAAATTTTGCATGATACGTTAATATGATTTTCATGTGATTTCCATTCGTATGCGAAAATGGAGGGGAAGGAGTGATCCAATCAAAATAAATACACAACTGAAAAATTTTCGACAGGGACCTTTAATAAGTTTTTATAACACATTTATTTTTTTAAAAACTTTCAATTTTTCAATGGATTTTCGACACCATTTTTTCGTTTTTCCAAGAAACCCCACGTAGTCCTTCAGACAATTGTTTTTGATAGGAGGCTTCCTCATACCTACTTTTTGGAAATCAAATTTTCTTCAAGTTATCATTAATTACAAAATAAATATCACACTTCTACCGCGGATGGGGAGCTAAAAAAAATTCAGGAAAAATTTTACGAAGCATAAGAAATATTTAGAAAAAGTTTGTTTTTAAATAAAATCCAATTTTCAGAAAAATTAAAATTAAAAATCGATTATGAATAAAATGATCAACGAAATTCACAAAAAGAAACCAACAAAATCACGCAAAAAATTTTCAAACAAATTTTTAGAAAAGACTTTTTCACAAAATTGTCAATTAAAAATGGATTTTTTCATTATTTTATTTTTGAAGAAAACTTGAAAAATTTCTTTCGGAAGAAAGTGATTGAAGCCCTCGGTTCATGTACTTAATTTGAGTAAAATAATATTCATCGTTTGAGTTTTCAAAAAAATATTAGCTTTGGTTTTTTAATAAGGATTTTGCATGGTCTGGATTGTAGATTGTGTCTGGATTCTTGATGATTTAATCGTATAAAAAATCCACCACTTGAAATCCAATGCAAAACAAACAAGATTATTGTTCAAAATTTAAAAATAAAAAAATATTTTAAAACCAAACTCCAGAAAAGGGAAAAAGCGAAAAGATAGTAAAATCCACAATCCATTTTCATATCATAATATCTACTCGCCGGTAGATTGTGAATTTTCAACAATATGGATTAATCCAAATCAAAATCTTGTAAGACCAACTAGCAGTTTCTCAAAAGCAAATTTTAAATTATTTTTAAATAGAACAGGATTTTTTATTCTCACAGTCCAGAATCCAGATTTGGCATTAATTCGTGTTGAAAAAACAGAGCTATTAGCATATAACTAGGCAGATTACGTAATAAATGTAACTTTTTTTGGCAAAATTCCGCATTAATTTTATTTCAATTCATAGACGATATAAAAGTAGCATCTTTATCGTGATTTTTTCTCAATAGCAAGTAAAAAAGTAGATACCGAAATCATAAACGCAAACTAACAGATTTATATGTTTACATCAGGGAATTATTTTCAATCTTTCTATAGTGGTGCTTGAATGAAATTTTGGTTAAAATTATACGAGACGAATTCATATATCTGCTTTTGAAATTTTTACACAAAATTGAACGGTGCTCGTAGAAAGTAAAGAAGTGCGTGTTTTAAAACACAGTGGCAGAAAATTAAAAAAATTTACCTAAATCAAATTTGCATGCAAAATTAAAATACCATCCAGTTGGTAACATTGGAATTGAAATACGTAATAATATAGATAAAAACAACTGGTGGAAATCGATAGAACGAGTTTAGTTTTAAAGTGATTCTCAAGATAAATTAATGTTTTAGCATAAAATAGAAGTCACCCACTAGATGAATTTCAAAAATGTAAGTAAAATTATACATTTATTATTATTTTTTAATCCAAATAAGTAATTCTCACATGGATTATATTGTGCTTATAAATATTTTTAGATAGAACTTGACGTAGGTAAGTAGGTAATTAAGTAGATATAATAATAATAATTTTGAAGTACAATTTCTAGATTTTTCAAAATTGAATAAAATTTAACAAAAATTAAGAAGTTCTTTAATAGGTATTAAAAAATCGTCCAATACGTTCATTACATTTATGTACTATTCCGAAGATGGAAAATTTTTATTACTTGTCGAGTTGATTTTTAAAATACTTAGACGCGATTTTGTGATCTTTCCTTACTCGTCACTTCATATGAAAAATTTGATCGTAAAATTTATCCAGCATCATTCCATACGGATTTCAAAAAATGACAGATATAAAATAATTTCCAAAAAAAAATTGTCGAAAGGAAGTAATAACTAATAAGTATTTAACAAAATTGAAACTTTGAAAATTCAATGTACATACTTTACAAAATTGTCTTTAAAACAAACCAACTTGGATAACTTCATTTTATAATATAGCAATAGAGATGTAAAAACAGATTTATAATTTTCGAACTTTATCCTACATACCTACTCATCAATTTTTCAATTTTCACTTTTTCCAGGAGTAAGAAATTGAGCGTTTCAATTTTGATCACAGTTTTTACCTTAGTATTTGGCCAGACTGATGAGAAATTTTCAACACCATCGCCTTTGGAAGTGTAAGATACCTATTCTATACACTTATGCATTTCTACTTTACCTCTTATTTTGCCCTAATTAGGCTATCAAAAAAATATTGAAGTAGAAAATGGAATAAATTATGCTGCGATTCAAAATATGTTTTGACACTGTTAGTTGAAACTTCGAGACGATTCAGATTTTTGATTTAAAAACAGAAGCTATTAACCAATGAAAAAAGCTACCCCAAGAACCAATGCAAAATCCTCCTCTGACTGAATTTTTGAGATTTTTAAAAACACCAATTTTTTTTTAAATTTTCAATTTCAATTTTTTTCAAAAATGCGAATTTGCATTAACCAATGAAAAAAGCGATACCTTAAGAATCAATGCTAAATCCTCTACTGACTAAATTTTTGAGATTTTTAAAAATTTTCAATTTCAATTTTTTCAAAAATGCGAAATTGCATTAACCAATGAAAAAAGCTATACCTTAAGAATCAATGCAAAATCCTCTACTGACTGAATTTTTGAGATTTTTAAAAACACTAATTTTGTGAAAATTTTAATTCACAATTTTTTTCAAAAAATGAGAAATTATATATTTTAACCAATGAAAAAAGCTACCCTAAGATCCAGTGCAGAATCCTCCTCTGACTGAATATTTTAGATTTTTAAAACCACAAATTTTGTAAAAATTTTCAATTTCAATTTTTTTCAATGCGAAATTGCATTTAACCAATGAAAAAAGCTACCCTAAGAACCAATTGCAAAATCCTGCTCTGACTGAATTTTTGAAAAAAAACTAATTTTTTGAAAATTTTCAATTTCAATTTTTTTCAAAAAATGAGAAATGGCATTCAACCAATGAAAAAAGATACCCTTAGATCCAATGCAAAATCTTCCTCTGACTGAATATTTGAGATTGTTAAGGGTGGGGGCCCATACATTTTTTTTTTGTTGAATGCATAGAGTTGACAAGCGGAATTTTCTAAGACCTTTGCATGACGTCATTTTGATTTTTCATCTATGAAATTTTGAAGAAAAATTGGAAACTAATTTCATCTTGCTTTTTTTTTACGAAAAAAAATAATTTTTGATTTTTGAAAAATAAAATGCATGGAGTTTTCAAAAAAAGAAAATTATATTAATTTTGCATTTTGATGATGTCATTTTGTAGAAATTATTGATAAATTTTTTGGAAAATGAAAAATTTTTAGTGTCTAAATTTGAAGAAAACCGCGACGTTTGCTTAATGCCCCGTTTCCAGGGAAACTATGCAACCCACCAATTTTTTTCTTAGAATGTTTTTTATTCAGTAGAGTCTGGTCTGTAATCTGACGAGAGGATTTTGGAAAATTCTCCGATTTTATCAAACTTTCTCATAATTTTCATCGTAGTATTCCAGTCAATTCGAAAGAAAATTATGAGAAAGTTTGATAAAATCGTAGAATTTTCCAAAATCCTCTCGTCAGATTACAGACCAGACTCTACTGAATAAAAAACATTCTAAGAAAAAATTTGGTGGGTTGCATAGTTTCCCTGGAAACGGGGCATTAAGCAAAAGTCGCGGTTTTCTTCAAATTTAGACACTAAAAATTTTTCATTTTCCAAAAAATTTATCAATAATTTCTACAAAATGACATCATCAAAATGCAAAATTAATATAATTTTCTTTTTTTGAAAACTCCATGCATTTTATTTTTCAAAAATCAAAAATTATTTTTTTTCGTAAAAAAAAGCAAGATGAAATTAGTTTCCAATTTTTCTTCAAAATTTCATAGATGAAAAATCAAATTGACGTCATGCAAAGGTCTTAGAAAATTCCGCTTTTCAACTCTATGCATTCAACAAAAAAAAAAATTTATGGGCCCCCACCCTTAAAAACACAAATTTTGTAAAAATTTTCAATTTTAATTTTTTTTTAAAAATGCTAAATTGCATTTAAACAATGAAAAAGGCTAACCTTAGATTAATACAAAATCCTTCTCTGACTGAATTTTGAGATTTTTAAAAACAACAATTTTGTGAAAATTTTAAATGAAAGATTGCAATTTTCTTACCTATTCAAAAAAATTGATTTAGGTAGTTTTTTATTTTAAAGAATTGAGGGATTTTTTACATCAGAAAATGGACAAAATTTATTATTCCCAGAAAACTGAGTGAGTTTTTTATTTCAAAATTTTTTTTAAAAATGTCAATTTCAAAAAAGTTTAGACCCCTTTTTATTCCAAGAAATTTTTTTCATTATTCCAAAAAATTAAAAGTTGATTTTTTCAAAAACATTGAAACAGGAAATTAGAATTGTTTTCAAAGAGTTGAAGTTTTTTTTGGAAATAGAAGAGATTTTTTTACAAAAAAAAAAAGAAGATTAAAGCTATTCATTTCAAATTCTATACAAAGACAAAATAATGCATTACGTATGAGTTGAGTTGAGGAGGTCTGGTCTACTCGTCAAGCACAAAGAGACTGCGAGATTGTTTAGCACAAGAGGAGATCTAACGTATAGTGAAAAAAATTTGAAAACCATTAAACAATTCGTTGCGACATTGCATGAAATCGAATAAACCAATTTTTAAAAAATTTAGTGTTCTTATGTCAGGATGTATATTTTTCAAGCAAGTGCCACCTTTTCCAACAGATAATACAACTCGATCTTTATTCAAAATTTCAGAATTTGCAACCAAACAAAAAGCTGTCAACAGTACGATGAAATTGTAATTAAAGAAGACAAATATAAAGATCTGAGAACAAGGAAGTGCATGTGCGATGAAAAATGCCCCATGTATGGAGACTGCTGCGAAGATTCAATTCACCGCAACACACCTACCCATCACAATGTTCCATTCAGCTGTAAGAAAACGTTCTTCGACGGATACGTTTACATGGTGGATACATGTGCACCAGGCTATCTCAACACTAAAATAATTGAAAATTGCAAAACAACAAACCAAATCGATTTAGTTCGTAATTTTCTATTGACCATCCCAGTTACCAATTTATCGACAAATATCACGTACAAAAACGGATTTTGCGCCTTATGTAATAACGATTTGAATTTCGAATTTTGGCAACCGGTGTTATACTTTAAATGGGAAAAATTGGATCTCGATATAAAGCCTGACCCCAAATTAATACTATCTCAAATGAAAGTAGATGAAACTCGTTCAGAGCTCGTGTCAGTAGTAAAAAGCATAACCTATGTATGCAACATAGTCGACAATTTACCCAATGAAATAGCTCCAGCTGTTCGTTATTGCCTTTCTGATTCAAACGATCGATTATGTTCCACTTGCGAAAAAGGCACTTCTGCCAACAACTGCATTGAAAACCTCGATATTTACTTCATTAATATTGTAGTATTACAATTAAACAATCGCTATTTACCCAAAATTGACATCTGTGATGATATACCCGCCGAAGTTACTAATAAAAACGTTTTCTGTGGAAGTTCAAAAAGCCAAGTTAAAGAACAACCCGAACCCGGTATTGATCAATGTTTTTTCACGAATGATAAAAAAAAACTGTGCTTAATTAACGAATTCTATGACCAAAGTCAATACAAATTCATCGAAAATGGTTCACTTTACGTTGAAAAATTTCATTACGCATTTCCTCCACACGAATACACCAACGAAACGGATAAACCAGGTTCAGTTTACGTTTGCGGTACAGAGATACCCATGTCGGATACAGAAAAATCCCAATCAGAATTTAGAAATATTTTGACGGAAATATTGATGAAATTTTCAATATTTTTGCTCGCACTCTATTTATTCACGAATGCGAATAAACAAAAATTGCAAAGCTTATCAAACAAAGTTTTATCCTCTTTTGGTCTTACGTTGCTACTTCTTTACTTAGTATTTGAAATAGCACAGTGGATGGCATCTTGTAAAATAGCCTCCGTAATTCTCCATTATTTATTTTTAAGCTGTTTCGCGTGGCTACTGATTGCATCGTGCCATTTTTGGCAGCTCGTTCGTCGGTCATCGACAAAGTCGCAGACGTTGGACGGCAAGACCCACCTAAAACGATATTTACTTTACTGTTTTTTCGGTTGGATTTCTCCTCTGTCCATTATGACAGTTGCCATATATTTCGAATTAGCCCCCAATAGAACTGTTGGATGTTCTCTGAAGCCCGGCTATGGTAGACTAAATCAATGTTTCATTTCTCAGTCATACCCCAAATATTATTTTTTTCTTTACCCGTCTACGGCTATATTTATCTGTATAATAGGTCTGTTTGCCCATGCTTCTTATAATATTTATTCGAACAAGTGTAAAAATATAAAATCCACCGCTCAGATGAATCATTACGTGCTTTATTTGAAGTTAGCATTAGCAATGGGTTTAACTTGGACATTAGGGTTATTGGTCACATACACCAATTTAAATTTTTTCAAAATTTTGTACGTTATTTTAAATGCTTCTCATGGCACTTTTATGTTCTTCGCCTACGGTTTTAAAAGCACCATGCTTACCAGAATGTGTAAAAAACATGAAAACAAGCCTGCTGTTTCCCAAGATTCTCCGACCCAAGAAATGCAACGTTTGACTTGAAAAAGGTACCGTGTATTCAATTAATTCCGAATCCCCTATTATGGGAAATGGTTGAAAAAACGTTATCTGATAACACTGATTGTACTACGAAAACGGTGGTGAATCAGTGTTACCAAATAATGATTTCGTAGCTGAACATTCGGATTTAATTGAACACAGTGTAGACATCACACTGTTTATCAGCACTTATACTTGGTAATTCAAAACCGAAAAACAGAATTTCGATAAACATTCGGCCAATTTTCTTCGATCCTCGGGAATCAATAATTTTCAAACCAAGTACGTTGTAAATTCTTCTGTGGGAGATTATTCAATTATAAGCATGATTCGAATTAAGAATAAAATTCACATCGTATATCCTCACTACAAATTTCCAAAATTCCCTGTAACTTATATTTATTTTATTTTATTTTTATATTATTTTCTTAAGTATGTTTGATCAGCAGTCATTTAGTAATTGACGAATGTATAGAGGGTGAAAGCCGTGCAAATAAACGTTCGTTCGTTCATTCATTCAATTCGTAGAAAGTATATCGAAAAATTAGATAAAATATTCAGAAAAATTGCAGTATAAAAATAATTGAGCAATTTCGGAAATATGAAAAATATGATAGCCTAACAACAGGAAATCACAATTATTTGGAAAGCATAAAATAAATGAAAAATTCAGAAAAACTAAAAAAAATGACGAATCATCAATATAAATTATAGAAAAACACAAAATATTAACAAAATTAATAACTGAAAAAATAAAATAAAAATACGCTCAACTAATTAGGAACATACCTATTATCTCTAATTAGAAATTTGAAAAATTGAATATGTGAAAAAATTAAGAAACTATACGAAGAAAAGAGAGACTTGAAAGTATACGTATTAAAAATAAGTTGCCCGCACCACAAGGTTGCGGGCATTGCCGAATTTTCAAGCACTCCGAAAAAAACGTACAAACTTTAATTTAAAACAGAATTTCTCTTGAAATTTTTGAAAGAATTTTTCTTCAAATTTTTGCAGTTCTACAACTTTTTTCAATTTTTTCGAAATGTAGGTATTTCAAAATTATTCAACTTCCATTTTTTTTTTACAATTTTGCATTTTTGAAATTTTTTTATGACACAATTTTTCACAGTTTTTCTGAATTTTTAAAAAAATTTCAAAACCAAATTATTTGAAATTTAGTTAATTTAATACCTACTCAAATTATTATATTTGTTTTGTATTTTTGTGTTTCAAAAAAAAATAAAATAAATAAAATAATAGTTTGAAAGCAAATTTCATTTTTTATCAGGTCTCATTTTGAAACATACCTAAATTGTAAACATGTAAGAAGAGACATCAAACACGTCGAAACTTGATTAGAAGAAAAATTAAAAATTAAAAAAAAAGTTAAAATAATGAAAAATAATTCAAAAATTGAAAAACCTAAATATAATATACTTATGTCTGAAAATTAGATGATTGAAAGCCGAAGAAAATTGAAATGAAATTAGAATTGGGAAAAATAACTGAGTCTTTTATTTTTTTATAAAGAGATTTTTCTAAAAGGAATTGAAAAATGTTTTCATTTTACGCTGACTCCCAGAAAAATATTTTTCATTTTAAAAAAATTCAGAATTTTTCATTTCAGAATGAGAATTTTTTTACCTATGAAATTCCAAGATCTTTTTTCAAATAATTTTTTTTCTCCAAAAATTAAAATGTAAGAATTTTTCCTTCAAAAATGATTTGAGAAATATTTTAGGTACTCCAAAGAAATGAGATTTTTTTCATTCAAAAAAATTAAAAGATGTTCAAAAGATTTTTCTGTTAAATTGCTGACTATGATTCGATCTTCAAAATTAAACAAAAAAAATTTCAACTGTACCGACATACAGTTTGAAATTATTATATAAATAATGAGGACTTGAGGATTAACTACCACACCTTTCATCTGTCTATCATTTCAAAAAATATGTACCACCTAAATATGTTCTCATCAGCCATTTATAAATCACGTTCGCACCAACCAACAAATCGATAATCAATTGAAGTTGGTTGTCAAACTTGCAAAGTTTTACAACAAGATATCCCCAAAATATTGACAATGTGACACGTGCATTGCACATGTCCATCCAATGTATTTAAATTTGTAAAAGATTTCGACACTTGTTCGATTCATCCACTTAGGAGCTTCATCGTGCATACATTTTACAAATTTTTTATCGATAAATCTTCAGCTCCGGCTTCGGTTCTAATTTCAGTATCTCCTTTTGGAAAACTTGATCTTATTTTCGTTGATAATACGTACTAATTGAGTTTCAACTCAAAAATCTTTTGCGAAGAAATATCGAAATAATATCAGTTTGGTGGGATCAACACCATCAACATCGTTAAGTTTGAATTTTATCGTACATAAGTTGGATCGTGCCATAGTTCACCTGAAGCCATACCAAACACAATCACGATGACTAATATGAAAAATGCACCGGTCACCAAAAGCAACGAAGCCAAGATTTCCATCGCCGAGTACAAATTGTACAAAATTAGATGGCTAATTCTGAGCATTTTTATTCTGTACACGTTTTCAAATTCGTTCCAATGGGGTCATTATGTGATCATTAATAACGTCGTGTCAAAATACTACCAAGTCGAACCGAGCTCCGTAGATTGGACGATGACCGTATACATGGCCGCTTATCTGCCTTTGATATTTCCAGCTTTATGGTTATTGGAAAAAATAGTAAGTAGATATCATTTTTCTTAATTCGTCGTGTGCAGCTATCGTGACAACAACGGAAAAGTTCGACTGCTCAATGTTCCAAGATTCTTGTTCATCATTTCATCAATCAATCATCTGATTGTATTTGAACAGGGTATTCGAAATAGCATGATATTGACGAGCGCTGGCTTATGTATAGGAACATGGATCAAATTCTACGCCTCATTCGCCCAAGACAGATTTGTTTTCGCGTTATTTGGACAATCGATCGCAGCTATATCTCAAGTATTAGCATTCGGTCTAGCTGCCAGAGTTACCGGAGTATGGTTCGGCTCGAACGAAGTATCGTTTGCTTGTGCTTTAGCTGTTCTCGGTGATCAGGTACGTCCACGTCGATAAAGGAAACTTGGAACACGACTCGAAAATCTACCACTAAACTAAAATCAAATCACTCTTTTAAATTACAGCTTGGAACAGCAGTGGGATTCTATCTACCGGCGTTAATTGTCGAGAATACCACTATAGTTGGTATTCGTAATAGATTAATTTTACTAAATACAATCATTGCAGTTACAACGACAGCTATTATGATATCAGTATTAATATGTAAGTATAAGAGAGTTTCTAGGTACACGAGATGAAGAATTTTCACCAATAACATCATTTTACTCGTTTCAAGTTTTTAAAGAACGACCCAAGAGTCCACCAAGCGCAGCGGATGCAATGCAACAGAAAGCCAGCGAACAGAGTAATATAATCAACGACCTAAGGACACTTTTTCAAAAAGAGGGATTCATTTTGATGATGATAGCGTACGGAATGTGCGACGGAACATTCAACACATTCATGACCCTGTTCAATTCTAGATTCGTGAATTATTTTCCGGTAAGAGGGACTTTGAAATAATATCCAGAGGTGGTGGAGAGAAATTACATTTTCATGTTTGAACAGGGACAAGAATACCACGTTGGTATACTAGGATTACTTATTATGTTCAGTGGTATCTTTGGATCGGTTTTGGCAGGATATTATTTAGATAGAAGTCATTTGTATAAGTAAGTATTGAATAACGAATAAGGCATAATTGATGTACGTAAAAGTTGATTTCACTCACCACATTGTTGGATAATTTTCATTTCGTAGAGAAACAACTTTGGGCATTTATTTCACCGCTGTCGTTGCTATGGTCTCGTTCATTTTCTCACTTCATTCCAAGCATTTGAGTCTGGTTTACATTACGTGTCTTCTAATTGGGTAAGTAAACACTGTTCAACATACACAGATAGTCAACAAATGAGAAATTAATTAATAAAATGAAATAACTAACAAATTATCATCGAAAAAGGTTAAATTATCGCGAATATGCCGAAAAATTACACACAAACTAATATTTTACACAACAATGCGACGTCCCTCTTTGGTTTATGTATTATGTATAATGAAAACGTGACACAGCACATGACAAAAGGGATGAGCGTCACGTTATTCGGTATTTTTCTCGTAATTACTACTTTTACTGATATTTTCATTATTTTCATTTTTTGAGGGGTTGATTTTTATTTTTTTATGTTTAATTAATTTTTTATTTTCGTTTTGAAAATTAAAATTGAGTAAATTTTTTTCATCTTTTTTTTTTTTTAAAATAAAAATTTTCATCTTTTTTCCAAAATGCTCCGATGAGAATTTTTAAAATTTTGTTAAAAATGTCTCTTCTTCCAAATTCGGTTCAGAATACCTAGCTTTTAATTTTAGAAAACGATTTTTAAAATTTATTTCATTCATCACACACAAATAAATTGTTGAACAACTGAACAAGTATTTTCAAAAATCTATTAAAAATTTAAAACTCAGAGAGAATTTTCAATTTTTTGTTCAAAATGAAATATTTTGAAATTTATCAAAAGGAAAATTTCCAAAATTTAGTTGAGAAATTTTTCTCGAATCGAGTTTGAAATATAAACCTTGATTTTTCAATTGCTGAAATTTTGCAAAAATATTTAATTTTTCAGAATTTCTCAAATTGGATACTACTCGGTAGCAGTACAATTAGGAATAGAAATCTCATATCCAGTTTCCGAATGTATATCGTCTTCCTGTCTACTCTTGGGGTCTCATATTTGCGGAATAATCTTCACAAATATTTTTAGATACATGACAGAAAATTACGAAGATATTTACGTTACTTCTACGATGGCAAGTGTGCTACTATTAGGTGCTTTAATTAACGCGTTGGTGCCATCGAAATTAAGAAGACAAAATGTCGATATCGATATTGCTATCGATAGTGGCAAAGAGAAGGAAGATGTGAAAACTAAAAATTCCATAATGTGATATAAAAAGACTAGTTCCTATTTTAATACGAGCTAAATTAGATTTGATTGGTTTTTATCTTAGTTTTTATACTTTTTTTAAACATTTATATTTTGTACATAGGATGAAATCGATTTTATATATTTCAATGTGTTTCATATTTTCATGCCATTTCGATTGTAAATGCATTAATGTATGTTTAAAATATGATTTACGGATTACTATTTATAGGTATAAATTTTATTTAATTTTTTTAGTGGAATTTATTTTTTGAGAAAATTGGTTTGATAAAACTTTAGAATTTATTTTAAAATTATTTTTAGAATATGTATCCCTTTTTCTCAAAGAAATTCTTTACTGAACAATTAAGTACCTACCCACAATTTTTGAAAAATTGATTTTTAAAAATCTCAAAAAATGTCCTTTTGAGATAGTTTTCTAAAGTGAGTTCTCTAGAGATTTTTGTGCAAAAATATCTAGGAAAAAAATTTAATAAAACTAAGTTGTTCCAAAAACCTATTTTTATTTTTAGGGAAAGATAAAATACCTATTTTTAGTGTGCATGTTTTTGAAAAAATAAGGCATATTTGACCAGTTTTCAGCTCATATTAAAACATAAAATTCATTTACAAGAGGTTTTAAATGATCAAAGTGGTTAATTTAAAATCATACTTAATCGAAAATAGAAAAATCTGATTGTTTGTTTAAAACTGTATTGAAGGATTTTTAATTGAAAATTATTTTCGAAATTGAACGCTTGAAAAATTACTTCTTATTGAATAAAATATCTACTCACATTCTCCAACCGGAACGTCTTCGATCTTCCCAGTGGTTAAAATTCCGTCAAACGCAAACGAAAGATGAATTGCCTATCTGAAACATTAAGGAAGTCCAAAATTTCATAAAAAGTGTCAATTTTTTAATAATTTATGCTACTAGCATTAGATAATGGTACGAGTTAGGTATAATTTAATTTTTTTTTTAAATTAACCTAATTAATAAAATTCCAAAATAAACTCCGAACAGAGCAACGCTCGCTGGTCCAACGGATTTGTTAAAATTTCATCGTAAGAGCTCAAGTTACATTATTATTCTTGGCTTAGAGCCGACATTTTGAACATTTCACAAGAAAGTGTGTAGGTAGGTCTAGGTACCTAATTTGAAATGAGAATAGGGACCTACCTACATATCCACACATAATTATGATTTTTAAATGCAACATTTTTCATATTTTTCCAAACCGTAGATAAATCCAATCTGGGCGAGATAAAAAAATGCATTTTTTTGGCAAATTATTCGTAAACATGTTGCCTTTACGGTTCGTTATCAACATGGGCTCGATTCTGTCCGCTTGCCAAATTTTATTTTCAACCAACCACAGCTGATTCTTTCATCATATTACGTATTCGAACGTGATAATTCAACGATACCTTTTCTGCATTCAAAAAAATTATTTTCAAACGATACGCATTTTAATCTCGATATCAAAATAAAGACACTATAGACTTCATCAAATTCTGTGCTCAAGAAGTACTGAGTTCTAAGCTAATACGAAATTACAAACATGATTCACACATACGTAAAATATTAAAAAAATACGTGTGTTTGTACATTTGGTAATTTAAAAAAAAAAATAATTATACTTAATTTAATGAATTCAGTTCAAGATCGTTTTTGCATCGTAATAAATTCTAAGTCTTCTCTGTTACGTAATGCTCGTACATAATAAATGATGAGATCTCTCAAAACAATTTTTTTCTACGTTTTCATTTGATTACAAAAAAAAAAAAATGGAAAATTTCTAGTTTTGTTTCCGCTACGTCAATTTTGACCCTCCATCAGATAAACTTGGGTACGGAAAAATAATTTTCATAATTTTTTTATCAAAATAAATGAACAATTTGAAAAAAAAAAAACACATTAAAAAGAATTGAATTGAGTAAAATAAATCCGTTGGAATCAAACCCACCGACGCGACAGAAAACTCGAGGTCAATAACCTTACCACTAGAAACCTATAAGACGAAAACCAAGATAGAATCTACACTAAAAATTTGCCTTCGAAGAAATTGAAGTTCACGATAAGTGAGTAGTGAGTACTTTGATCAATTTACGTCTTCCTTTTACGCAGGTTACTTTCAAGACTTTTCGATTGAATTTTATTTTACATTTTTACGTTTTCATTTAATTGACAAATCATCGAACGATGGTTGTTTCAAAATAGACACTTTAATTGTACGAATTGAAAATTACGTCTGAAAAAAAAAAAATAAACGAGAACAATTTCTCAGTACTTTCGATTACTCGACGTGGAAAAAAGTCAACAATATACTACACATTCGACACTCCGGCGAGAGAAAATATTTCCTACACTCGAAATAATTCTTCTACTGCGTTGAAAATTTGAAATAGTGTTTTCGAGTAAATAAATGAATTGGAAAACATCTCAGAATATGAGCTACGAGTAAATACGCCGCGATAAACATACATACTAAAACAACAAGTAAATAGGCTCGAAAGCTCAAGTAACAACACGTATGACTGAATAGCAATCGCTTACTTACTCGAGTATTATGTTGAAATTTTTTTTTTAATTTTAAAAGTACAGTCGTAGACGGCTTGACTTGATTTAAAACTTGGCGTTTTATCAAGCAGCCTTAAACGTTCATGATGTTTATGAAGGAAACAACCTATTCAATAGGTATGTCTTTCGGTCAAGGGCATTCTTTACTCATATTCAAGCTCACCGGTCACAAATCAGCTTCTGTAAAAAAAAAATCAAATATAGGGGAAACGTAAACTAAATAATAAAATTATTAGATACCGAATCAAAAAGTGTCTTTTGAGGCTAAGGTCAAGGTTCACATAAATAGGTACTAGGTAGATATGTACAATTTGGGCTTACTCCATTTCTATCGATTAGTGCCTTAGGGCTCGTTTTTGGTACAAATTCCACCTCTTTGTATCATCTTCATCGCTTCTGCGTATTACGATAGCTCAAGGGACGACTTGACAGGACACGTCATCGTCAGCTCATGGATATTTTTCATTTACTACAGAAATCGCGTGTGACGCGTAGTTTTAGGTGGTGAAATTGTTGTTTACTTCTTTTCCTTATAACTTTCAGTATGTGGATATTAAATTAAATTAAAATCGTGTTTCGTCTTTTCGAGGAATGATTATTCGTAGTATCATCCAAGAATGTCCATCTGGAACAATGAATTGTAATGACAGATATTTGTTATATTGAACGTGGCTGGCAACTTAGCAGCTATATACCCAAAATTTCAAAAATTAAATGAGCTACAATCTTCGATTTTTTTGAAGCAGAAATCCTCCTCAGTCAATTTTTGAGGAAAAAAGTCTCTATTCTTTTTGAGAAAAAAATTCTGAATTTTCTTGGAATAAAAAATATTTAGGTAAATTACCTATTTCAAAATAAAAAATTTCTAAAAAATTGTCTATATTTTTTTTTCGATTTTTTAAATTTTTAAGAAAAAAAATCTGTGATTTTTTTGGAGTGAAAATACATTTCTCAAATTCTTGATGAAAAAATTGAAAATTTCCGAACTATCTTGGAATAAAAAGTATCTCAATTTTTGGGAATATATGCAGTAAATTTTTTTCAGGGAAAAAATCGTATACTTACCTTCAGTAAATTGTTTTCGAATAAAAATAAAAATTTTCTCATTTTTCAAAGGGAAAAATGTATTTCTTTTAGAAAGAAAAGAAAATCTTAATTTCATGTCTAAATTTTTCTTGAAAAAAAAATCGTTCAAATTTTTCAGTGAAAAAAATCTCAATTTTTTAGAGAAAATATCTATAAGCAATTTTTTGGAGTAAAAACTTTTCATTTTTCATGTTTAAAAACTCAATTTTTTTTAGGAAAAATTCTGAATTTTCTTTGGAATAAAAAATAATTATCTACGTTTTTTTAAAGAAAGAAAAATAAATAAATAAAAGAACGCTAAAAAATTTACTTATTTTTTAAAAATCTTCTAATTTTACTAAAGAAACAATCAATAATCACTCATTTTTTAAGAAAAGTGATGAAGATCTGTTTATTTTTGAAGAGAAAAAAATCCGAATGATCGTAGAATAAATAAAAAAATAAGTTTTATATTTCTTCGAGTCACCCTAAGAAAATTTTCAAACTTTTTCGGAGTAGAAAATTTTTTCATTTCTTTTGAGGAAAAAAATCTTTTCTTCGCTTTGGGACTTGATTTTTTTTTTTTTTTTTGAGAATTAGGTATCCGGATTTTTTTTAGTAGGTAAGAAATCTCTTTACTTTTACAGAAAATGAAATCCTAATTTTATGTCTCAATTGAAGTACTTAATCATAAAAAAATAGTTCATTTTTTTGAAGAAAGATTCTCAAAAATTAATGATAAAAAATAATTGTTTGTTGTTGTTGTTGTTTTGTTTTTTTTCAAGAAAAGAAAAAATATACCTCTGGTTTTTTTTTGGGTGGGGAAGTGGAGACTTATTTTTTTTAATCTTTCTTGATGGAAAACATTCCAAAAAAATTGCAGTACCTATAATTGTATAAATTTTAAATTTATCATTTTTTGTGGGGGAAAAAAATCTGCATCTTTCGTCTTAATTTTTTGGAAGCAGAAATCTCAATTTTCAAACATTGAAGTTCCTAAATTTTTTGGAGAATTTTTTTTATCAATCTTCTAGCTTTTAAATAAAAAAGTCCTAAATTTTTTTGAAACAAAAATTTCTAATTTTTTTAGAAAAAAAATTTAATGTTTCATTTTCATTTTTTTAGAAAAAATAAGTCCTTCGATTTTTAGAGAGAATACATCCCTCAGTTTTATGGAGAAGAGTCCTTAAATTTTTTGGAGAATTTTTTTTTCTCTCAGAAAGGAGTTTATTACTTTTAGAGAAAACTCTGAATCTATTATCCAAAAATAACACTTTTGAAAAAAAAATCACTTAGGTATCTGATTGTATAAATAGATGATTATAACTATTATAAGAATCCAATTTGAATTTCTAAAAATACGGTTAACTAATAATATAATTGATCGACCAATTTAAATAATCGCCATAATAGCACTTATGATAACCTCTGGTAAAGAGAAGTTTAATGCATATAGAAGCGATTTAAATATTATCTTTCTTTTCTAAGTACACTAAACTTGAAAAAAATCCACTACGATCATATTATCACTCTTACTTTTTTTTTCTCTCAACAATTTAAAATAAAATATCTCCCATCTTAGACGAGTCGCTAAATTTCATCCAACACCTCGATTTTGTCCTCATAAAAAAATTATATTCTAAAAAAATTCTTCAATATTAAAATTTCAAACCTCATAAGTAAAATGAAAAATCCGATCATCTACCCGCTGGGAACCTCGCCTATTCAGTCCAAAGTCCACTGCCTGTTTCATCCTTGAAAAAAGATGGAAAAAAATTAGATACTCGTCCGATATGCAAATTGAATCAGCCACATGAAAATGTCATCGTACCCAGACTCATCGCAATCCTCTACGATAGTCGACAGACAAAAAATCGAGCACCGGCGTCGAATCTACGTCTACGTCACCGTTTTTAATGAAAATTCAAACACGTCGTTTCTTGTCTATATGTGTGACGTCATCAAACTACGACGATGCGTTAGCGTGAATGGCCTGTTCAATTCTCGTCAGTCTTCAGTCGTCAGTATCGACAGTCTTTTGCCAAAGCTGCGATCGTGTTGAGTTCTGTAGCTGTTTTTTTCGTATCTTCGCATCTTCCAGCAGATCTGTCGTAATGATAGGTAAGAATTTTTTTAAAGTCATAATTATTATTAGTTATTTGGTTAATTAATTTAGCTATATTTACTTTTGAGTCCGGTACGTGTAGATAGTTTGGATAGTTTATTGACGTGAGATCGAAGCTAGATCAAAATTATTCACTTTGATGGTGAGATCGATTCATTCGTCATATATCTAATTTCAAAAATAACGCATGCAGTTTTCCAACGATCAAACATATTTGATATTTTATATCGTACTTGTCACCCAATTACTCTGAAACAAGTTGAAAGTTATCAATGAATAACAGCTTTGATACGTGTTAGTACATTTACAAATTACAATACGTATGTAAATTGTAATGTACTGATAATACCTTAGAGTTGACAGCGTTAAAAATATTCAACTTTATTACACATTAAAAATAAATAGTTAAATACCAACTTCCTAAAAAAATTGCGTTTAAATTTTGCAAATGATTTTCATTTTTTTTCCGCTGAAATATTTGCAGAATAAAGTAGTCCATGAGAAGCTAACTTCGATACTCGAGTTTCGAAACTCTGTTCAGTCGACTAGTTATAAATAATAAATGGTAATTTATTTTGCAAACTAGAAAGCCTCTTGGCATACCTACGATGATTTACGACGTAAAATTTACAAATACGAAAATAAGTCAGCTAACGTGTTTTTCATGTCGATACTCAGAGAGCTAAATCCAGCCCATAGGTAGGATTTCCTAAACGTTATTTTTGAACGTGAATCATATCGTGGATAAATTTTTAAAATTGTGAACATTCGAATAAGCCCATTATTTTAGGTATAACTTAATAATTAAACACCGAATTAATGAAATTACAAAACGAGTTACCACCATATTGACTAATTAATTCAAAAAAACAGGCTATTAATACATTCACAATTTATTTTCGAATTTTGGAATATTCGTCAAAAAGTCATCAGTGTCCAGTTAGCTCAATTTGTTTACGTGTAGAAGTGGATCGTTGTTAAATTTTACCAAGTCCAATACTACGCAGATACTTAATATTCAAAATTGGAAGAGGAGGAGCGGTCCAATCCAAGTTTTTGTAATGAACAAAATTATTTCTAAAACTACAAGCTACAACTTTGTTTGAAAAATTTTTCTATTGTAGCCCTCCCCAAATTTTAAATAAAATATATCTATACACAACGTTATGTGAAATATGGAGGGATAGAAACTTCTTCTAAAAAAAAATGCATAAAAAATATTTTTGATCCAAAAAATTTTCCTATCAAAATCATTTTTTTGAAAAAAAAGAATTATACTATAAAATATGATTTTAAAAATTTTCCTAAAAATAGGTAGGTACCTAATTCAAAAACTTAAAAAAAAAAAAATTTAATATAAAAATAATGTTCTCTTAAAATCATTGTTATGAAAAAATTGCAAAGGTCTTTGAAAGAATTCTCTTTAAAAAATTAGGTTTACGAGTAAGTAAGTATAAGAAATATTGTTTTTTTTTTTCTAAAATTCAAAAGTCGTATAAAAAATTTTTAAAATTTTTTTTTACAATAAATCCTCTCAACAAATTTTTACAAAATTTTTATAATAAGCAGAATTATTTCTAGGACCTCAATCTACATGTTTTGTTTGGAAAAATTGTTCAATTATCCCCTTTCTCCCTCACTCCTCCAATTTTGATTAAGTTTATACGGATTTTTTATGCAAAATCGGTGGGGGGAGGGGTCCAATTGAAAAAATTTTCAAACAAAAATTATAGCATGAAGTCATAGGAATAATTTTTGTTATTACAAAAATTTCGACTGGACTCCTCCCTCCCCTCCAATTTTGATAATTAGGTATCTATGTAGTATTGAACTTGATAAAATTCAACGACGATCCACTTCCATGTAAACAAACTGAGCAAACTAGACAGGCACTAGTTGAAAAATTGCCCATATCGAAACCTACATCAATTTGAAAACCTTTAGCAAGTTTAAACATGTGGCCAACGAAACAAAGAAAGAAGATGGTAACGTTTTGTAATCTCAGGTAAACCTTTATAGGTCATTTGGTTCGACCAAACACCTGGCAGATGTCAAGATTGTCAACTAATGTGTCTTCTCTGTTCTCAGATAACATATTTTATCAGATCTACTACGTTTTAGTTTACATGCGAGAAAGGTAACAAAATAAATTTTTGATGAAAAAAAAATCAGGTACCTACCTTTAAGAACACGTTTCCAATATATACAGAGGATTGGATGCTATCCTCAGGTAAACAAATAAATTTCCACCTGCATAGTTCGTTTCTCAGACCTCATGGGGCAATGGGATAATAAATTTCATCCCAGCAGGCGGCAGGGTTACCACTTTTTGAAATGTAATCTGAAATTATATAAGCGACTTGTGTTAGTAAAATAATTAATCGAAGCGACCGAGGGAATTTTCAGTTTGAGAAGAAAGCTAGAGAACAGCCATTTAATTAAAACCAATTTAAAACATGGGCCAAAAAAAAGATATCGTTTGTTGGCAAAAATTATAAAGATACATTAGGTATATGAATGGTAATAATTCAATGTGTTTATGCAGTTCAAGGCCTTTTTGCTTGATCGTTATTCAAAATATTGCGTATATTTTGTGCGAAAAAAAAAAATCGATTTCAATTAGCTCGTAATAAGTTGGTTGAGGAAAAAAATTGACTCCAAAAACAAGGATGACTGTTTTCTTTGCAAAATAAATTTTATCTTATTCTATAGAAAAAAAATTTCAAATTCATAAAATAATTTTAAAAATTTCCAGATTCTCAAGTTATGTTCAAATTTTAATCATTCGTCGCCTGTGACATTTTTTCTACAAAATAATGACATATATTTCCTCCTTTTACGACAGAATATTAATTTAAGTGATTTACATATAATTTTCGAATACGAAATGGAAAACTTTTTAGTCTTTCAAAATAATAAGCTCGGCAGATTATTTCAACTTGACAGTTTTAATTAAAATCAATGAAATAACGAATTAACGATAGAGTTTTAATTATAACACTTATACACCTCGTGATAATCAATTAATAATTGAAAAGTGGGAAGTAGAAATAGATGCAAAATGCAAATACGAGGTGTAATTATTTTTCCACTTTAACAATCAACTGCCTAGTAATAAAAATAAGTGTTTCTAGGATTCGAATCAAAATGGGACAGCAGGTATTCTGAATGCTGATAAGTGATAACGATATTCATTAATAGAATTTCACGATCAATAATTAATCTAATCAATACAAAAATCGCAATTGAGTATGTAATGTACCAAGTACCTAATGTGAAAAAAAAAGTTTTGAAAAACCTTCGATACAAATGAAGAGAATTTTTCTCAGAATTTTATGCAAGAATCTGCGGTGCTCATAGGTTGTTCACCTCGACTGTCCGGTGTATCGAAGCACGAGGCATATATTTAAAAAAAAATTACGACTACGACGACGTCGGATATTAGACATATATATAGTATATACGAGTACATTATGTCTATTAAAATTATAAAATTTGGCCAACGGTTGCGATGATTTCCTTCGTCTCTGCCTATGAACTCATTCAAGCTCGTATACTTTACGTCTGCAACGTCTTTGACATTGAATTTATGCCGTTAGTGTCGTTTTATCGTACCGAGATAAAAGTAACCTTATCGTAGGAAAAGAATCACCAATCACCAGCTGATCTTTGTAATTTAATTTGTCGGTGAATAGCTCGTTCGAAATTTTGAATTTTTTTGAATTTTAAATAATATGAGTAAAATTTTTTTGTAATTTTTTCAAAAAAATTCAATTTCTTCTATTTTTTTTTCGTCTGAGCCTATGGGGTGTCAACTGTCACGAAGAACATTTTTTTTTAATGAAAGAAATTTTTATTCATCTCTTGTAAATTTTGTTCATGTGTAAAAAATTCCAAGAACTAAAATTTGATAAAAAATAAAAGATCTCCAAAAAAATTGCTGAATTGAATTGAGAGAAAAATCAAAAAACATAATTATATAGAAAAATGAATGAAAAAATGGATGAAAAATCACAAAAATTGAGAAAAAGTTCCTAATGTTTTCAATTTTCTGATGATTTTTCTTTCCATCTAAAAAAATTCAAAAAATTAAATTCTGATTTAAAATTTTAGAAATTTTTTACTTTTTTTGGAATTTTTCTTGGATTTTTTTTTCATTTTATCAATCAAAATTTATTAGCTATTTTAATTTTCATGAAGTAATAAGTAGGTTACCTATGAATATTTTTTCTACTAATTTGAAAAAAAAATCATTTTCATATTTTGTTCAATTGAATAAGTCAATTTTGATATGAAAAACTGTAGGTAATTTCTTTTAATGCTTGAAGTGAAAAATCTAGAATTTTTTCAATTTCATTTCAGTCAAAATTCTTTTTCTATTTATTTTATGAGGGAGTAGGGGGGCTAAAAACTACACCATGTAAAAAATTTACCAATCAATTATTTATATGTGAATCGTTTTTTTTAATCAGGAAAAAACTAAAAATTAAGGGACAGTTCAAAAAAAATGCATAGAATATTTTTTGTTTTTTAGGTACTTAATAAATTATTTTTTTCGCCCTAATTAAAAAATGAAGAATAATGAAAAAAAAATATTAAAAAATTTAAAGAGAAGAATTGAGGAAAGATACCGAAAATAATATTGGTTTTACCATGGTTTTTAAATAAATTTATCAATGAAACTGTTTTTTGTTTTTCACATTAGGTTTTTAAAAAATTGAAAATTATTGGACATATATTTTTTTTTCATTTTACTTAGGTACCCAATTAGTAATAACTGTTTTTTTTAATTCTGAAAAAGTCACAATTTTCATCGAAATTTCATTTTCTTTAGATTGAGTTTTCTTCAACTTGATTTTTTTTTCAAATTACAAAGAAAAATTCAATACTTTTAAATCGAAATTTGTTTCTCTTCCGATTGTTTTTTTTTCATGAAAAACCGCCAAAACACTAACTTGAATTTTTTCAATTTTTCAATCAAAAATTTATTTTTTCGTCTGAATTTTTTTCAATTATTATTTTTTTATTTCAAAAATTCCCCCCCCCCCCCCAAAAAAAAAACCATTGAATTTATTAAATATTTTTTAATCAAACTTTTCTTTTCTTTAGACTGTTTTCTTTCAGATTCAAAAGCACATTTAATTTTTTTCAATTTTTAATCAAAATATTCTTTTTTTGATTGCGTTTTTTAATAATTTTTTTCTTTCGATTATTGTTCACTCAATTATTTTTTTCAGGATTCAAGCCAAAAACATTCATATATTGATTGAATTTTTAAATTTTTGTGAATTAAATTTTTTTTCTCTTTTGATTGCATTTTTTTTTTCAATTTGAAAAAATTTTCAAAGCATCCAAAAATTCCAAATAAAACGTATGACATTTTTAAAATACATTTCAATCAAAATTCCTTTTTTTTTAAATTCAAAACTTTCAAAAAACACATTTTTAAAAAATAGGCCTACCTACTAATTTAAAAAAAAAAATATTCTCAAAAACACTGAAATATTGAATTTCTCAATTTTTTAATCAAAATTTTATTTTTATTCGATTATATATTTTTTTCATTATTATGTAATTACATGCTTAGGATATTTCTCTTCCATCTGCATTTTTTTTTTAAATTGAAAAAAAAAAAATGAAAAATCACAGAAAAAAGTTACAAAAATTTATGGGTAGGTATTAGGATGATTATTTCTTTTAGGTACCTAACTTAAAAAAAATTAAATAAAAATAAATTTTAGAAAAAAAAACACTTCATATAAATTTTAAAAATGAGAGAAAAGCTAAAAAAAAAAATCAGAAAAAATGTAGAAAATCGATTTTGATTCAATAAAAAAATCCTAGGTACTTGGAGAAAATTGAGAAAAATTGAAAAAAACATTCAAGTATTATTATTTTAAAAAAATGAAGAGATTCAAAAAAATTGAGAAAAAATAATAGACACTTGAATAATAAAATTTTGCAACAAAAAAAGATGCAACTTTTCCTTTCAATTTTTCTGATCAGAATTTTCTTTAAAACTTTCAATTGGAATATTGCTTTTTTTTGGAAAAAATATATAAAAATAATTTATCAATTATCAAGAATTGAAAGGATTTTTTTTTTTTTAAATTGAGAAGAAATCCAGGGAAAAAATTGAAAAATGTTCAGAAACTTTTGGAAAATATATATATATTACTTCCTTAAAATATGTTGATTGGAGGGGGGGGGATGCTGGTGCTGGTAGATATATTATTTTTAAATACAATTTTATAGTATTGAGCATAAATATCTGAACATCTCATACCTATTTTGATGACACAAGATGACTAACTCACAATCCCGGAATTTCCACTTCCTATTTACGATGTTTCATTTCCTCGAGATAATTTTTCTCTATTTGCACATTACATCTCAGCTCGGCACAATACCATTAACGACAAGTTGACACGCGTACGTATGACCTCAAAGAGAAATTTTGGCATTTACGAACGGTACCATGCGAATACGTCATTAATCTCCCAGGGCTGACCAAGCTAGAGCATCTCATACGCCAATTCCACGAATCCAAATTCCATTTCCTTTTCCATTCAGATTTTATTGTTAAACCACGCATCTAAATAGTAACTACTAGAGTAGATATCGATCCGGGTGACGGAAGTTGGAATTATAATAATTTATCGCATTGAAGGTGGATACGGCGTACGCGTTTTCAAAAGCCTACGACGTGATTCGATGCTCGACTCGGTTCGATAATGTTGGCGCATTGTCCTAGGTTACGATTGAAATTTTTTTCCTAAACGTCGCTGCGCGTAGAAACATGAACATGCTGCAAACGATTCACATGGCTGCGGCATTCGACTCGAAGCTCGAACGGTGCGCGTAATTTGTTCGATTTTTCTCGTTTACTTACGTAAAAATGCGGACGTCGCGATTCGATCAGATTTCGCTCGTGTGATTTTTTTTGGAGGAAATTTTCGCAATTTCGTCGTATTTCGTGTAAAGTGAACGTCGCGAATGATCGATACGTTACGTTAGATATTTCAAAATGGCGCCATTTTCATTATTTTTGAACGATATTTTACGGTTTTGAAATTTTCGACGAAAATTTTCAGCGTCATGAAAGGCGTTAAATGACATAATTTTTCTGTTCCCATTCATTACGTAATATTTCGTAAGAAGTAAGTTTCTACGTAGCATGATTTTTTTGTATAAAACTAATTCGAAATTTCATTCGAAAATTGCTGTTTTAGTGTAATGGGATTTTCACTCGATATCGATAAAACATTCTATCATCTTACACTAGTTAAATATAAAATATAATTTGAAAGAAAATGGTACATTTTCAAAGTCCACGGTTCATTATCATTAGTTTGTAACGTGAGCTGTCGAACTAAATTGAGTGTTGTAAATTTCACAAGAAGTGTAATTCAAACTTGAAATCATATTTGAACGGAAATCATTATCGACAACTTTTTAAAATCGCCACCTGTTCTTTTAAGATGCTTTTTTTTCCTGAAAATTACGAAACAATTAGAACGTCCCTACCTCAATTCTCTCACAATATTGCTGATTATAGAACAAACAACACTGGGACGTTTATCTTAATTACTCAAACTCGATTAGCCTACTCGAATCGAGCCAAGACAGCGTTTCATCATCAAAACACAATAAAACTCGTACCATGAAAAAAAAAAAAAAAAAAAAAAAAAAAATATTAAAAACGTGATTTCATTATCGAGCAATCTTTTTATTGGCGATTTGCAAGCATGATAAAGGTTCTTTCACGTTGAGATTTTCCACAAAGTGTGAGGGTAGAGGTAGGTAACCTGACCCATGTGGCATATTCCCAGTAAACTTGAGAGCGATGAAATTGGCTAAAAAAATTTCTCTATAGTCAGTTACAAGTTGAAAGTTATCCAAAATTTTAAAATCAACTCTCAGGTCATTTGGAAGCATATTATATTTTTTATCCCTGAACAATTCTACGGTTTGTTGGAATTTTTTTGAAAAAGTCTACTCCGAAATAGATTTTTTTTCATTATCGTGGGTGGTTCCTCGACCACACCCTGCTTCTTGTGATTTCACTACTCTATTTCGAGATACGATTCTCGAGGAAGATACATTGTCCGTGAAAATACGAAACAGTAGTTTCCTCGTCGAATCACTCCTCCTCTCCTGGCTCTCACTGCAGGTCAAACCGACACTCAGACGTCTGGTTTCGATTTTCTAGCTCTCAGTTTTTGAAATTTTGCTCTGTATGCAGTTCAGCTGGTGTCGTCGAATAGTCATAAAAGCTGCGTCAGTATTTCGATTTCTAATCTAACGTCGTGAATGGTATCGCTGTTACAGTTTCGTAGTGTCGAGCATTCGAATTTTTATCAAGGTCAAGGTCGTGCTCTTGATCGACTCTCAAGTTCGTATGTATTTTATCGCGAATCTATCTACAATTTTCTATTTGATTGGACTGGAGAGAACATGTGTGTGAGATAATTCATTTCATAATTATACGAATACGAATTAGATGATTTTTTTAAAAATTATTTTAAAATGTAAGAAATATTATTTATAGAGAAAACACGTGTATCTTTTTGGCTTCGGGGGGTTCGACTCGAAATTTAAATTTTTTGACGAGATAATCGTGGGAAAAAATACCAACAGGCAGTTCATTAAAAATGTTTCTTTTCTTACGCGAGAAAAAAAATTAATCCAATTTTTTTCAGGTTAAAAAGTCACGAGTAATGATGAAATTAACTAATCTTTTCCCCACCAATCTCGAAAAATTTCAAAAATTAAAAGGGTGGCGAAGTTTACAAATTTTCTGAAATTAAGTTGAAAAAAATTCGCCTAGATATATTTTTTGGTGAAAATTCAACCGAGATTTTTACTTTCCGAACAGCGCGTAGCGTTGTAAGGAAAGTATTGTTTTCGGTGCGAAATGCGTTTTCACGAATTTTGCACTTAGACAAATTTTGACTTCGTACAAATTTGTTTTGAACAATTTCCAGATGATGTTCCGTATGTATGTGTGTGTGTATGTGTGTGTGTGTGTGTGTGTGCAGAAAAATTTGTTAACACGATTCCAATCGCCCTAATTGAGATATCTCGTTGAAATTCGGCGATGAGAAGTGGTTTATATAAACGAAGGCTACGCAAGAATTTGGGGTCTTTACGTTGAATAGAAAAAATTTTACGAGCGATTTATGCGAAAAATTTGTTAACACGATTCCAACCGCCCTAATTGAGATATCTCGTTGAAATTCGGCGATGAGTAGTGGTTTATATAAGCGAAGGCTACGCAAGAATTTGGGGCCTTTACGTTGAATAGAAAAAATTTTACGAGCGATTTATGCGAAAGATCGTCGAGTTTCACATTTGTCGTGTTTTAGATGTCGATAAAGGGAACGGTTCAAGTGTTTATCTATATCCGGACATGTCCGCGGGTGTACCGGTTTGCTCTCCTTTCCCTAACATGCGCATTGCGCAATGCTTTGCATTTTTGTCTTATTCATGATAAGATGTACGGGTATTCGAATGGTTGTTTTGTTTACATCATCATGATATTTTTTCACGATTAATAATAATGGAGCAAGTGTGATTTTGCCGAATATTTTTGTGTCATGTTTAACTTTTTTCAGTGTAATTGCTGACGTTTTAAATACAAAAAATATTTTATAGTCGATTTTTTCACAAATATTCGATAATCAATTTTTTTTACATAATATTCGATGATCGATTTTTACAAATATTTTTTTGTTAATATTTTTTAAAATACTTTTTGATTCGGAAAGTTCGTGATGCTTGCATCACTGTTTATTTTTTCGCAATGTTCATCATTTTTATTTTTGTTTTGCAAAAAAAATAAATTTTTCATTTTTAAATGATCAAAAATAAATAAATTAACTTCAATACGTTGGACTTTTTCAGATGAGAAACAAAATTTTTCAAAGTACCCCTCTCTCCCTCCCTCCTCTAATTTTTAATAAGTATCTATGGAGTGTCCAATTGAAAAATTTTTCAAACAAAAGTTGTTGCCTCAAGTCTTAGGAATAATTTTGGTTACTACAAAAATTTCAATTGGACCCCTCCCTCCGCTCCAATTTTGAATATTTTCATGACTTCCATGACCTGTAGATGTGTAGAAGTGTAGACAGACATTTTGCAAATTGAAAAAATTTGAAATTCAATTTTTTTTGTTTTTTTTTTGAAAAATCCATGCATGTTGAAAATGGAAAACAAAAATAAACCTTCAAAATGATCTTTAAGGCGTTAAAAAAATACGAAATTGTTTTGAGTTCTATTTTTCATTTTCAGTGATTTTAAAAACATAAAAATTTATGAACACGGAATTTTGAAATGAAAAAATATTTGAATGCTGCAGAGATGATTTCAAAATTCAACGGGATCAACTGAAAAAATTTTCAAGCAAAAGTAGTAGTTTCAAATTTTCGGAATAATTTTTATCATTACAAAAATTTCAATCGAACCTCTCCCCTCCGTCCATCCTTTCATTTCGCACAATACGGTTGAAAATCACCGGATAATTTTCGTATGTATTATCTAAAATTTTAGGGGAGGGTGAGGTCCAATTGAAATTTTTTGTAATGACTAAAATTATTCCAAAGATGCAGCTATTTAAAAGTTAATCTTTATTGAGCAGAATATTATTAAAATTAAATTCTTTAAATTATGTGTTTTTTAAACAAAAATAACATTTAATTTGTCGAATTCATATCATTAATTTATATTAATTACTAATTAAAATATTATTATAGGTATAATTCAGACAATTTTTTCTAAAATACCTACGTCAATCAGTGACAAAATTGCTCTTGATTTTTTGATCGCACAGACGACTCTTTTCTTCATTTATTTTCTTACTGTACTACTTTTAATGATTTAGAAAATTAAAGAAATGTAAATTTTTTTGAAAATTCGATTTCGGAAAACGACGTTATTTTTTTATGCAAATTTTGTTTCTTCTTTAAAAATTATTTTCAATTTTTTTTTAATGCTGCAAAGGTGAATTTGAAATTCAATTTTTTCATTTAATTTTTTACAAAAAATGTAAAAAATTTGAAAATTAAATTGATTTTTATTTTTGCAAAAAATTTTTTAGAAGATGAAGATGTAAGTTTTAAAATTCAATTTTCATAATTTTTCACAATATGCTCTAAATTGTTGGGAATAAAAAAAGAACTTCAAAAAAAACCTCTATTTAATTAAGCAATAGAAAAATTTCAAAAAAAATTCATTTTTGAAATCATCGAAATTGAATTAGATGTGACATTCCATTTGCAGCATCAACGAATTACTAAAAAAAATGTCTGCACGAATCATTAAAAATGAATTTAAATTTCAACATAATATACCTAATTACATTATTATAACCACTGCAGCATAAAATTTTTTACCAAATTCAATTTTAGGCTTTTTAATATCCAAAGCATTAGGAAAAAAATGAATTTTACAGGATTAAAATTTTCCAAAACTGAATTTTTTAAAATCACCTTGACAGCATTACAACTTTTAATTTTTTTTTCTTCAAAATTCGATATTCGAAAAGTTTTGCTTTTAAAACTCGTTGAAAATAAAAAGTAAAATTTCAAAATTAGATTTCTAGCATTACAACAATCAATTTTATCTTTCAATTATTCTAAAAAAAAATAAAATAAAATAAATAAAAAAATAATTATAAATTTGAATATGGAAAATTTTCAGTTCCAAATCGTCAAGAATAAAAAATTAACTCTAAAATATTTTTTTTTTTACAATAAAAAATTTTCAATGGTTTTATAACAAAGTTTTGAAATTTATTTCCGTTTTTAAATCAAAAGTGAAAAAACTAAACTTCAAAGTTCAGGGGAAAAAATTCAAAACATTCGCAAATTCGTCTCCACGTAATTTTTTTTTAATCTCATCGACAGCTATAACCTGTATGAGGGATGAAAAATTTTAATTTCGAACCTCGCGAATTTCATACCAAAGTTTTGAAAAACCTAAAATAATATTTTCAAGAGGTAGGTATTCATCGAACTTGAAGTAAATTTCCACGGCCTACTCTTTTTATACATTTTACTCATCCAAGCAAGCAACTTGAGACCTTTAAATTCATAAAATAAATTCGTTTTCCAAAATATCAAAATGATGAACGACCTACATACAACTTATAAAGGTACAAGGGTACAACCACCTACTAACACGACATACGTCAAAAAAAAAAAAAGATTCGACAGTGAAAGAGGTATGAATCTATCCCACACCAATCCCTAAGGGAATAAAAAGAAAGCTATCGGGTAAATCAACGAGCTCATCAAATAATTCATCATGTCATCCTTTTCCATTCCACCTGATTGGCAAGTTATGGTGTTTTGTTGAAAACTACGTACTAGGTATTTCTATTTACCCACTTGGGACAGAAAAACCCAGCAAACAGAAATATAGAGGTCTATTTCAGCTCTCTGTTATCCCCCAGTAAAAAAAAAATTCGACCGTTGTTCAAAACAGACGAAAAAATGTCTAGAATGTTTTCTTACAGAAACAGAAAGTAAACGAGAGGCAATAAAAAAGAATAAAAAAACAATGTAAACCCTTCGATAAACACATCGAGTTCTCGAATATATTCCTAATCTCATCCACGAAGGGAAAACATTTCGACGGGGAAATTATTTGAAATTGAACCTCGATACTTGTGCCAATATGTACATTGTGTTTCGTGTATTATTAACGTGAAATCTCTTTCGACCGCGATACGAACTAATACGTGTGGTTATTTTTTTTGTTTTGACAGGTTTGCATTCGGCTTACACAGTGTTTATATCGACTAGAAACATCACGTAGCGATACTCAAAGTGAAAAACTGTCAAGCCGAAGCCCAAAATCAACCAGCTTGAACACTAATACCTCAATATAATTCCACATTCACTCGCACTTCAACCAGAAAAATCACCACTTGGAAATAAAATCACCATAATTACACAAACGTTTGTTTCGGGTCAATCGTGCTTTTCGGTTTTTCGTCAATTATTTTGTGTTTGAAAGAGAAACAAAAGAAGAAGTAAAAATGCATTGGGTAAGATCGATCGGATCTAATATGCACATCAATGATGCCCATCCGGAGGAAGGCAAGCAGCTGACCGGAAAAGGCTCGGAGATCGAATGCCATTTGTATAAAATGAGATGGGGCATGTTGGGCATGTTTATGATCTACGCCGTTGCTGCTGGAATGCAATGGATGCAGTATTCCATTATTACCAACATCGTCACAAGATTTTACCACGTCCAACCCTACGAAGTGGAATGGACTCCTATGCTTCATATGTTGGCTTACGTGCTGTGTATTTTGCCCGCTTTGTGGATGTTGGAAAGAGCGGTAAGAATTTACTTACGTTACGTTGATTAATTTTATTATTTGCATTAAATGGAGGCTATATATTTTATACCTAGCAAAATACTGACTTGAAATTACGCATATTGTGACGTGGTACTTGATTAGGGTTTCGTCTGGTAATTGTTATGGCGTCGTATCGCGTACGATAAAGGCGTACGAATTGGTTATTTAATTAATCGGTCGAGCGTAATTGACCAGTTTACTTCGTCTAGAAATTTCTCGCAATCAAGTTCAAGATTGTCGAGGGAAGCTGATAGCTGTACCCAATGAATGATAAGAGTATATTTTATCGAAATAATTAGCGTTCGAATGTGCAATTTGGTTAAATTTTGCGGGTTGATTGTGATACGTAAAAAAGCTCGCATAACAACTGATTATGTTGTTATGGATTATGAATGTGATGCAATATAAATTTAAATTAAAAAAAATTATCGAAGAATATTTTTTCAAATTATTATGAAAAATTATTTTTTTTTAAATTCAACTGCAAAAAAAAAATCAAAAATAAGAAGATAACTATTTTCTCAAGTTTGAATTTTTCTTTTCGAACTTTTAATTCAATTTCGATTGCCTTTTCAATTTTAAATCATTTCAAAATTGATGTTTTTTTTGTTGAAAAAATGACAAATCGATTTTTTGGAGAGAAAAAAATCGAAAAAATTGAGAATTAGGTATAAATATTCAAAATAAATTATAAAAATGAATTTTTTTGAAAAAATGGAGAAACTGATTGATTTTTTAAAAAAATTGAAAAATTAATTTTTTAGATAAAATTTGAAAATATATTTTTTTGAGTTAAAAATTTTATTTCATTAAATTAAAAAAAAAAAAACAAAAAAAAAACTACCTATTAAAAATTACAGCATGAAAAAAGTCGTACCTTATTCTTGTAGGTTCTTATAATTATGAATAATTTTTTGAATGTGCCTAAACGAAATTTAAAACGAAAAATTAACTTCATACTGAAACGTGAGAATAAAGACATTTCTTGTTGAAAATTATATTGTTTCTGGTTTTGTTCAAAATAATGAGCTCCTACTCCTAGTACATGGTTTCTTGAAAGTTCCAAACAAAAACAATTCATTCGAGTGTAGCAAAGTTTATCAATAGACATTTAGGTGTAGTTTTCATTCTTCTCACTTCCTACGAAATAATAACTTATCAGATTATTGTTTACATCATTTTCATTGTTAGTTCAGGTTCGGGTTCAGGACACGAGAAATATTATTTTTGGTGTCGCTAAAAATGGACTCAAACGTGAACTTTGAAAATTGTTTTTAGGAAATGGGTAGAAAAATAGTAATGTAGTTGAATACATATGACTCATTTTAGGAGTTTCTCAACAAAGAGGAAAATCGAAAATTTTTACTGCCTTTGACTGATCACAGGTTACACCAGAAATTTCGTTGTTTATTTATAATTATTTTAGAAAAAAATCTTCGAAAATTAGGTCACTTGAAAGAAAAATTTTTCTTGACGAGATAAAGACATTTTTTTTGTCGAAATATATTTTTTTAAAGTAGAAAAAATGCACAATATTTTTTTTTTTAAATTCATTTGGAGGAAAAAACTTTGAAAATATATAATTTTTTAAAGAAAATAGGCCTAAAACTTTTTTTTTGTTTTGAAAAAACTAGAAGAATTGAATTTTTTGAAATAGATTTTTTTTTTAGTTTTTTAATAAAAGAAAATTGAGATGTTTTTCTTTTTGGGTAGGAAATGTACGTTTTGAAAAAATATATTTTTTTAAGAAAGCTAAAAAAATGAATGTTTTAAAAAGTGCCATATCTAAATAACTGATTTTGAAAATCATTTTAACTATCTGAAAAAAAAAATCAAAAATAAAACAAAAACATTTTTTTTTAAATATTACGTAAGTAGTAAGTACAACATGAATTTTTCGAAAAAAATTTTAAATGGTGTTTTTTAAGGCGAATTAAGCAAGTACTCGAGTTTTTGAAGAAAACTTGAATTTATTTTCGAAAAGCAAAACAAAACAAAACAAAACAAAAAATAATAATTCACTGATTTTTAAAAAATAGGATTAAGTGCATACCTTAGGTAGATATACTTATTTACCTATTATTTTTTTGAATTTCCAGAAAAATTATGGTTTTTTTTTAATGACGATAAAGCAAAAACAATTTTTTGTAGAAATATTACGATTAAAAAAATTGAGTTTTTCAATAAAATACTTGAAATTAAATTTTTGGAAAAAAGATTGTTCAAAAAAATTGAAACTGACCTTTTTTTAATTTGAAAATTACCTATTTTTTAGAAAATTGGAAAATCATGTTTTTTGAAAACGTGGAAAATCTACTTACGTTTTGAAAAAAAAGAAAAGGAACAAAGGAAGAAAGACAAATTTTCTGAAAAAGAAAAACTAGAAAAATACTTAATAAATATTTAAAAAGAATATCTATACAGAAAAACTCACTTTGAAAGTTGCATTTTTTCAAATGAGAAATTAAAGTTCGAAGAAAACTGGAAAAAAATTTAAAATACAAAACAAAATTCTGAAAAATTCTAGAAACAGTCAAGTACCTGCTTACCTATTAAATTTTTTGAAGAATTCCTAGAAAAATTTACTTAAAAAAATTGACAATAGAGTAAATTTTTTTTTTACGATTTGAAAAATCAATTTTCTGAAAAAAAATACAATAAAAACTGGAAAAAACTAAACAAGAAGAGTAAACATCAATTTCCGGTAAAAATATCAACTAATAAATATTTAGGTATCTAAAAAAAAATCTCCAAAAAAATAATTTAAAAAATATTTTTAATCTGACTATAGAAAATAAAACAAACAAAAAATGCAACTTGAAAAAAATAATAATGAATTTCCTATGGAAATATTAGGTAGGTATAGGTACCTACAAATTACAGTTTTGTGGAAGAAAATTTTTCAAAAATGAAGTTTGAAAAAATTAACTTAATATTGATGAATGATCAGTTTTTTTGTGAAGTAGGTACAAAATACATACATATTCGTTTATTTAATATTATCGTCCTAGAAAATTTTAATTTTTGCTTTCCTCATTCTGTGAACTTTTATCGTCTCATCAGTAAACAATAAACATTTACAAGTCTAAATCACCATAACATCGAATTCATTGTTTGCATCTAGTGGTCTTTCTACGAATATTTAAAAAATTAGAATCACATAACAAGCAAGGTACACATGTCATTTAATAGGTAGCAATTTTACATTGTACTGGGTAGGTACGTTATTTTGAAGAAATTCGCTGATACCGCATTTATCTAGGCACAACACAATAAAGAAAAAAATCAATAAGCCTAATAAAGTCGTACGTATTGTTGTGCTAGAGTCAATTACGTCATCAAACTGCCCACCTTCTTTTCCTTTTTCCAAAACATACCTACTTTGAAATACCACAAAAAATGATTACCTACGTTTTAATTACCTACTTTAATAAAACCACGTGTGCGCAAAAAAAATTATCGACAATAGTTTACTGATAACAGTAGGTACCTAAATGTTTTGCTTCAGAAATTATCACGTTACAGTTTTTCAAATTGTAAACTTGAAAGTAAAATGAAACAATACTCGAAACTTTTGGCCACTTCGCAATCATATAATTTTTCGTAATAGGACCGCAAGTACTTGGTTAATGCAGGCAAGTATTCTTATTGTAGTTACTTATACGAGTAACCACTACAATGATAAAGGAATTACTTGATTCTACGAATACTTGACAAAATAAGATAGATCACAAATTTGTAGGTAATTTGTAAAACTCGCATCACTTTAGTTCAAATACCATAATTATTTTATAGTTTGATAAATGATAATGCATCATCTCTTATACCACGAATAAAAGATTAGTAAAGTAAAATAACAATAATGAAGTTGACTTTTAGGGCGATTTTTTAATTTCATACTACGACGAAAAAATTTCCCACGCTACATTTCTTCTTATTCTCTCGATACGCAGAATTTTAGTAAGTAGCAGAGAAACCGTAAACAAAAACAATAACAAGATTAACATTGTATTTGTATTTTGAACGCGACTCATTTACTTATTTTTTGTCAAATTTATCTAGCAAGGCTTTTTATGATGCCAATGTAGCGTAATTTTCTGACACAGAATTCCGTTGAGTCAGCTTGTAAAGTAATGATTTAGTACCTAATGAGATCATTATAAGTACATACAGTGGGAAATTCCTAAAGGTCTTGAAAAAAGGCAACGGTACTTGTTCAGCATTGAAATAATAATTAAACATAGTTCGTTAATTATTCGAATAAAAAAGCAATGATGTCCCGCTGATAAGGAAAGTAGGTAAGGTACACGGTACAGAACAGAAATGAATTATCAGTTGAGCATGAAACAAGCAGTTTTGTTCAATTACATGTACAAGGTGTCATACGAGTAGTATAGGTAGGAAGTTGTTAGGTTTTAAATTATCGAGTAAATAATTTTTCAATAAAATACAGTACCCTATGTTGGAAAATTTTTCCTCAAAAAAAAAAAAAAATTGTGGGAAATTGACATGTTTTTTTTTTCCTAAATGAATTACCTACAAACCAAAAACTTTTCTTGTTTTTCCCTCAAAAATTTGAGAAATATTTTTACTCCAAACAAATGAGAAATTTCATCTCAAAAAATCAGTTTTTTCCTAAAAATTTGAAAAATAATGAGAAATTTATTTCAAAAAAATTTCTCCAAAAAATGTGGAAATTTTTTTCTTCAAAAAATGAAGAGCTTGTTTCTCTGAAAAATTGAAATGTTTTTTCTCAAAAATTTGAAAACTATTGAGGGAATTATTCCAAAAAACTTTCAAAAAGTTTTCTCAAAAAAATGTGGAGATTTTCTTTCTTCAAAAAAATCAAGAGTTTTTTTCTTTAAAAATTTGAGAAACAACTAATATTATTACTTCAAAAAATTGAGAAACTTTCCTCTCCAAAAAATTGACATTTTTTCTTAAAAATTTGAAAAAATATTTGTATAAGTATTTTCATCAAAGATATTGTGAAATTTTTTCTCCTAAGAAGAACCTACTCCAAAATATTGGAGATTTCTTCTTGAAAAATTTGGGAAATATATTTTCATTCTAAAAAATTGAGAAATTTTCTTTAAAAAAAAAAATAAAATTTTCTTCCCGAAAAATTAATAGCGTTTTCTTCCAAAAAAATTGGCAAAAAATTTCAAAAAAAATTTTCCTTCTGACGAATGCGATTTTTTAGCATAGTATATTTTACCTATTTGTTTGCTTCAATGTATTTTTCAACGACGACTCAAAAAACTGAGAAAGTTTTTTTTTCCAAAAAGTTTTTATAACTTGTGATTTAAGTCTAGAGTCTACTTTGTCCTAATGGATTATATCCTAATTCCCTTTTTCCCTCAAAAAGGGAAAAATAGTGGATTATATCCTAAAAATTTTTATGGCGAGTAAAATTTCCCTCAAACAGGGAAAGCCAGTGGATTATATCCTAAAAATTTTACTCCCTATAAAATTTCCCTCTTACAGGGAAAACAGTGGATTATGTCCTAAACGTTTCTCGTACATTGGATGATAGAACACCTACCTACTTGAATATCCTACACTTTTAAGGAAGATTAAGTATGATTTTTAATTGGGATTGAAGATGAATATAGTCTTTCCAGTTGTGTAGATGGGTATGTAGGTTCACATAGCTATACCTCGAAAACGCATACTCATCAGATGTGATCGTAAGTTACCATAAATTTTATCAGCAGGGCGACATTCTTTCTCCAAAAAAGGCAAAATATGCGCTTAATAATTTCTTAAAAAACATGAAATATTCCCTTTCAATATTTTGAAAGACGTTGAGATTTTTTTGTAAAATATCACACAGAAATTTTTTTTTAAACGAAGAAAAAAACTGAGAGATTTAAAAAAGTGAAAATTAGGTTTTCAAAAGATTCCAGAATTTTTCGAGACATTTTCTGAGGTACACGAACACAAAAATTTTAATTATTCTTTTTTTCTTTCAATTCAGATTTTTTTGAAAATAGATAGCAGTGTCATAGAATTCACTTAATTTTTCTCCTATAAAAAATTCCTAAAAATCAATAATTTGGTTGACATTAAAAATTTTCAAATTAGCAATAGGTAATTGTTGCATTCGTTTTCTGTCCACTTGAATCATAATCTTCTTTAAAAGTTTACGATATTTAAGTAGGCCGTTCTATGTACGAGAAACGTTTAGGGCATAATCCACTGTTTTTCCCTGTAAGAGGGAAATTTTATAGGGAGTAAAATTTTTAGGATATAATCCACTGGCTTTCCCTGTTTGAGGGAAATTTTACTCGCCATAAAAATTTTTAGGATATAATCCACTATTTTTCCCTTTTTGAGGGAAAAAGGGAATTAGGATATAATCCATTAGGACAAAGTAGACATCACCATAACTTGTTTACTCTACAACAATTCAGAGATTTTTACTTAGTAAAAATAATCAAGTGTTTTTTTTCCTTTGGGAGTGGCTAAATCCACAATAAGTAATCACATTGTAAGGGCGATGTCGTTCTTTTTTATTCATCTTCTTTATCTTTGTTTGTACAAGTGTTTTTTCAAAGTTCAAACAAATTTTTTCCAAGTTTTCCTCTGAAAACTTTGATGTTTTAATCTATTCTTTCACAAAATACTCAAAATGTTTTTCATTTTTAGGATGCTGTATTTATCATTTTTTATGTTTTAATTTTTTTTTTTCTTTCAACAAATCAATGAGAATTCAAGTATATTTACTCAATTTTGAATTTAGGTACTTGAAGAAAATTAAAATTTTAGTAAATTTGAAGGGAAAAAATAATTTTAAAAAAATTTTGAAGAAAAATTAGAATTTACTTGAAAAAATTTTAGAAGTTAATTAGGTACTCAATTAGAAGACAAATGTTGATGAAAATTATTGGAAAAATTCGAATGAGAAGTCAAGTTGTCAGTTGGGAGATGAAATAGGAACACTTTGATGACCAATAATTAGTGAATGAAATCAATTGATAATTTTATTGGAAAATGAGGGGATGTTAAGCAATTATTTTCTTGAAAAAAAAGATCGGAAAAACTCAAAAATAAATTTGATGAAAAATTTACTTGAAAAAATTTCAAAAGAAAAATTTGAAAAAGTTTGATAGAGATTTAGAAGCATTTCGATGAGAAAATTTTATGAAAAATGTTTAAAAATCTAAATGAAAATTTAAAAAATATATAATTAACTATATTCATTGAATAAAATTCAAAAAATAAATTTGAAAAAATATGATGAAGATTAGTAGTATTTTGATGAAAAAATTGGAAAATTAAAAAAAGTTTAACTTTTAAACGGCAAAAAGAAAAAAAATAATGAAAAATTTGAGGCTTTAAAATTGGAATAAATTATTTGATGAATGATTGAATAACTTCTTCAAGAAATTTTTTTTCAAAAATCGAATGAAAATTGAAAATGAAAAAAAAATGAAAAATTTGAAGAATAGTTTTTAATAAATTAAACTTGGTGGAAAAATCTCGATGAAAAATTTGAGAAAATCGTTTATGAAAAATTAGTAAAAAATTAAAATTGGTTTAAAAATCAATTTCGATCAAGTCCACTTTGCAATGACAAACACGACCACGACAGCGAGTTTTCATACAAGAATATGAGATGAATTCTCGTTCGTTCATTTTCGTGATTACTTGTTGTGGATTTAGCCACTCCCTTTTTCCTTTCAACAAAAATAAATAAATAATAAAAGATCTCCGAAAAAATAAAGATTTTGTTTCGTTTTTTAAAATTATTTTGCATTTTTTTTTTTTTTTAATGAGGGCTTCACGTATGGTATTAAAAGTTAGATGTAGGGGTACATTTTCTCATTAAAAAGAAACAACTTAGCGAGGCGAGACAAAAAAAAAACACCACCAAATAAGTATAATAAGTATCACCACACTAAGTAAGTAGGTGTATAAAAAATTGATAAATTGAAGAAAGAAAACTTTTTCGAAAAAAAAACAATTTGTAAAAAAAATTATTAAAAAATTCTATCAAGAAATCTTTATAATGAAAAACTGTGTTGAAAAATTACTACAAAATAATCATTCAGAAAAAAATGTTGTGGGTAAATAAAAATCGTAAAAAAATTTCTACATGAAATTCTCAAAGAAAAAAGTTTTGTTTAAAAAAAATTAGAAAAAAATGATTAAAATTTATTTTAAAAAGTACTTTTAAAAAAACACGCTTTAAATAAAAAAAATCGACTGGATGAATAGTTTTTGAGTCAAAATTATTTCAATTTCATCATTAAAAAATTTCCTTTTTTCCCGCAACATTTTTGTAATTTTTTTGACTCATTTTCCGAGCAGTGAGACTCTTTGAATGAGACACCCTATATGTTTGTATTCGAAGCGACATCAAAAAATTACCAATTCAAAGAAATCGTAATTTTAAGTATTAAACCACGCACGTAATAAATGACCAGACGAACGATCATGTTGATTCGAATTTATGACAAATAAATTGACTGCAGAAAATTCTAAATCAATATTTTAAATCCGAATTACGTAATTGTAAGTTTGATCGACGCAGCAAAAAATTACCATTACGTGAACAAATGAACATGTCATGTCTATGTAAAAATTGCGTTTGTTTTCGAACAGTTAAATAGGGGGTGTGGCACGATATACGTATACGTGATCGGTTGAAAGTCTACGTAAACAAAACGAAAACCGTTTATTTACCACGTTTAACCTACTCCAAGCTATGATTATATTTGTAAAGTAAATAAAATCGAATATTTCCAATTTTTTTCCTGAAACGAATGTCCCACTTTTTCCTATAAGCCATGAACTTGCAACTTGGAAGAAAAATTTACTGATATAGTTGAAATTCTATCATTTTACAGGGTAACAGAATAACCATGTTGACTGCCGGAGTTGGCATCTGTATCGGAGCATGGATTAAATTATTCGCCGTCCAACCAAATCTGTTCCCCTTAGTATTAGTAGGACAAGCTATCGAAGCTGCTGCTCAAGTATTGACCTTTGGATTAGCCGGCAGTGTAACGGCTGCTTGGTTCGGTCCTAATGAAATTGCCTTAGCCGGATCTATGGCTTTGTTTGGAGATCAAGTACGTATCTAAGATTAGACTTATGCATCGAAGTATCCTTTATTTTGTACACGTACAAGCATGAATATATGAACACGATTTGTATTATTTTCATGTGCAGTTTGGAGCTGCTTTAGGATTCGTCTTACCGCCGTTATTCGTACATAATACTACTGAAGAAGAAATTGGCCAAGGATTGTATAATTTATGCCTATTCATTAGCATATTCACTACCGCTATTCTAATCATCATGGTGATATGTAAGTATAAGCAAGTAATACGTACATGCTATATTTTGATAATTTTACCAACAGCTAGTGTTTAAAATGAATCACGCGGCTGTGTTTTTTTCCTATTTACAAACAATTAGAGCTTCGTTGGTTGTGTTCATAATTTTTTTCACAAATAGGTAATGCATAAAAACACTATTGTGTTATTTATCTATTGGCAGAACGTCAAATCATAAAGTTAGTTTTTCGTTTGTAATCGTAAAATGTATGTATGTATTTATTTGGAAGTGGAAAATTACGAATTTTAAAATTAGTTGGCAATTTGGTGTAACAAAAAGAAAAAAAAGAAAAAATACGCGAAGTGAAGAACAAACGTTGATAATTTAGAATCAGTATTACCTTTTCGACGTGAATAAAAATCATGTACAAATTATTTTCTAAAAAAAAATTACCAGACAATTTTTGTTCAATTTTTTTTTACTTACTTAAACAAGATTCTTAAAAAAAAATCTTGAATAAGAATTTCCACAAAAAAAAGTTTTTGTTATGAAATACTTTTAAGGGGGGGGGGGGGGCTATAAAATTATTTTTTTTGTTGAATGCATAGAGTTGACAAGCGGAATTGTTTAAGACCTTTGCATGACGTCAATTTGATTTTTCATCTATGAAGTTTTGAAGAAAAATTGGAAACTAATTTCATCTCGTTTTTTTTTTACAAAAAAAAAAAATTTCTGATTTTTGAAAAATAAAATGCATGGAGTTTTCAAAAAAAAAATTATATTCATTTTGCATTTTAATGATGTCATTTTGTAGAAATTATTGATAAATTTTTTGGAAAATCAAAAATTTTAAGCGTTGAAATTGGAGAAAAACACGACCTTTTCTTAATGCCCCGTTTCCAGAAAAACTATGCAACCCACGAGGTTTTTCCTCAGAATGTTTTTTATTCAGTACAGTCTGGTCTGTAGTCTGACCAGAGGGTTTTGCGAAATTCCTACTTTTCCCCCTGATTTTATCTAACTTTCTTATGAATTTCATCTTAGTATTCCATTCAACTCGAAAGAAGTCGTCGGCAAATTATAATTTCGCGAAACCCTCTCGTCAGACTACAGACCAGACTGTACTGAATAAAAAACATTATGAGGAAAAACCTCGTGGGTTGCATAGTTTTTCTGGAAACGGGGCATTAAGAAAAAGTCGTGTTTTTCTCCAATTTTGACGCTTAAAATTTTTGATTTTCCAAAAAATTTATCAATAATTTCTACAAAATGACATCATTAAAATGCAAAATGAATATAATTTTTTTTTGTTGAAAACTCCATGCATTTTATTTTTCAAAAATCAAAAATTAATTTTTTTTGTAAAAAAAAGCGAGATGAAATTAGTTTCTAATTTTTCTTCAAAACTTCATAGATGAAAAATCAAATTGACGTCATGCAAAGGTCTTAGAAAATTCCGCTTTTCAACTCTATGCATTCAACAAAAAAAAAATTTATAGCCCCCCCCCCCCCCTTAAGAAAAAAAATCTAATCGTAAGTAAACTCAATGAAAAAAATCTAAATTGAAAAATTGTCTAAAAACTAGTATGTTGAGAGAAAAAAAATTCAGCATAATTCTGAAGAAATTCTTCAAAACAAATTTTAAAATAAGTTTGGAAAATTATTTTTAAAAATCCCCCAAACGATTATTTTCAGTGCAATCTCAGATAAAATTCACTCGGAAAAAATTCCTCGAAAGTAGGTATAATATTTACAAGCAAAAAAAGAGAAAAATTTTACTCGAATTATTTATATTTTTTTAATTCGTTGAAAAAAATTATTTAAAAAATTCTCTTCAAGAAAATCTCAAAAAAAAAATATTTAAAATTTTTCTGGAAAATTGCCTTATTTTTGAAACAAAAAATCTCTCAGAAATGCAACTCTTAAAGAATTTCTAAAAACAAAAAATAATTTAAAAATTTATGCGTTGAAGAAAAAGAAGTAACGAATCTCAAAATTTTTGTTTGAAATAGGTACCTACAGGAAACAAATTTCTTGAAAAACGAATTGCATCAAAAGGATTTTTTCTATTTTTTTTTTTTTTTTTTTTGTTTTCAGGCTAAAATCTTCATTTTAAAAAAATTCTAGGTAAAAAAAATTCTTTTGGAAAATCCTTCGAAATTCTCCCAGAAAAAATTTCATGGAAAAATTCGTCAAAAAATGTGCTGATTTATAGAATAAGTACTTTGAACATTCTATTCGGGCAAATCTTGGAAAAATTCTTTTCAAAAAAATTCTTTTAAAAACACTTTTAAGGAAAAAAAATTAAAAATTAACCTGAATGTTTTTTTTTATTTAGGTATAATTTTTTTATTTTTAGAAAAAGTTTTTGAAAAATTATTTTGAGGAATTTTTTTTAATCTTCATGGTTTGTATATGAGCCTAATTTATGTATCTTACCTACTATATCGTTTGAGACTTCTTTGAAAATATTTTTTTTTAAAAACAAAAAATTGACAGAAAATCTGGAATTTAGAAGAAAAAAATATTTAATTTTTGCTTTCAAATAATTTTAAATTAGAAAAATATTTTTCAAAAATATTAAGTTGCATTATTAAAAAAATTTTCGTAAATTTTCTTCAATGACAAATATTTTTGTTTTCAACAGAAAAAAAAACTATAAAAAATGTTAAATAAAATAAATCTCGCAAAATTCATACAGAGAAGATTTCATTTGAAAATTCTTCAATTTTTTTTCAAAAAGAAGGGCTCTTCTAGATAACTTGGAAAAAAATACCTTATTGTCACAAACAAAATCTCGCAAAAATGTTCTTTTTCTTATTTCTTCAAAAATACATTCTGAGGAGAAAAATCAATTTTCTTAGAATTTCTGGTTAAAAAGGGAACAAAATCTCTCAAAAAATAAATTGTACGTAATATGAAAAAAGTCGTCTTTAAAAATATTTTCGAGGTATTTATTCAAAAAAACTTGATTAAAAATCCTATAAACATTTTTTCCACAAGAACAACGTATAAAAAAATTCTCAAGATTTGGATAATATGCATCTAGGTATCTTAAAAAATTTTAATTCAAGAGAAATAGAAAATAAAAAATAAAAAGTTGAAAGATTGTTTACAATTTTTTTTGTTTGAAAACAATGTTGAAAAAATTCTTTATTTAAAAAAATCCCCCCCCCCCAAAAAAAAAAATTATAAGAAATAAAGAAAAATTCTTGCAGTAGGTAATGTTACCCATTTCTTCAAAAAATTTCCACAAAAAAGAAATTGTCTGGAAAAGTGATATTTCAAAGAAAAAAAATATAGGAATTAAATTTTTTGCTTGAAAGTAGAAAAAATGATTTGGTACAAGATAATTGCATTGAAAAAACCAAACATTTCCCAACACGAATCTACGTTTGAAAAATTCCTAGATTTTTTTTTTGGAAAAAATTCTCTTTGGATCGTCTCAAAAAGTCCTCTAAAAATGCCTAAAAAATTCAAGAATTTTGTCAAAAAAATGAAAAAAAATCAGAAAAATTTTCCTCGAATAAATCTTCTAGGGGGAAAAATTAGAAATTCTTCACAATTGAAAAAAAAAATGAAAAACGAAGAATTCACTTCAAATTCATCTTTGGAAAAATCTGAAAACACCTTCATAAAAATTTTCTGAAAAATTCATCATTAGAGAAAAAATTTCAACCCCTCAATGAATCCAGCAAAAAATTGTGTAAAAAATTATTACCTACCGAGAAAAAATTTAAAAATTATTTCGAAAATTGATTTTTTCGATTTTTTATGTAAAACTCACCGCATCCTTTCTTCACACTACACACGTACAATATAATCACTTCTAACCTGTTTCAGTTTTCAAAGACATGCCCGAAAAGCCACCCAGTAACGCACAAATAGTTCAAAAAGAATGCAAAAAAGAAAGCACATCGGCCATTAGCGAGTTCGTAAGCATGCTTTCTAAGAAAAGTTTCGTACTCATGCTGATATCTTACGGAATCCACATCGGAGTATTCTGCTCGCACGCCACCCTGCTGAATCGAGTATTCATTCATTATTTCCCAGTACGTGGAATGTTTTTTTAAAAATAAATTTGCACCGTTATGTGTACATTGGCAAAGCTACTAAAATATTCTTTTGTTAATCTAGGGACGCGAAAAAGACGGCGGTATTATCGGTTCGCTGATCGTATTCTGCGGCCTAATTGGAGCCATATTAGGCGGATTATTTTTAGATTGGAAACACCTATTCAAGTAATTATCTCTTCTAATTACGTTCGGTAGTATATTTAGAAAAAAAAATACGAAAACAATTTATACGTTTAGTAAATTTGTCGTTAATAGCGATACCATTGGTGTAATTAACGTAACCTATAGACGAGCCCATCGTCCATCGTCCATCACTGACGCGTATTCAATTTATTTTCAGATCTACGACACTTTTCTTGTACGTGTGCTCGACCGTTTGCATGATTGCTTATACATTCGCCTTGACGTCAGGAAACCTAGTCCTAGTCTACGTAATAGCTTGCTTATTGGGGTAAGTACCATTGGACCAAGTTGGTTGGTTAATTGAGTATGTGATATCTTTGACGTCAGCTCGTTAAATAACTGTAAATTATCATCGTATAAGGAAGCAATGTGTAAAATAGGCTATAGGATTATGTATGATGAAACCACATCGTTCGCCTAAGAATAAGACTCTATAAGCAACATAGGAGGTGATAACGTGTACAAGGTTGCGGCATTAACTTATCGCAGGCGAAACGACAGTCTGGATTACAATTTAATTGCCGTTCTTTGTTTTAATTATCGAGGAACGATATATAAAAAAATTGCGTGTTTTTTTACTGAACGAAGGGTGGGTAACAAATAGTTTTATATGGTCGAATTGCCTCCTGAAGAACATCAATATAATTGTCATCTCCCTGTCTTGTTACTTACATGATTTTTTTTAATTTTCTATTTTTTAAAAATAAAATTCTCTAAAAAAAATTTAAAACAAAATCTCTGAAATTTTTTTCTAAAAAAACCCTTTCCAAAAATTCTGTTAAAAATTATTTTGACATGATTTTCTTTAAAAACATCTTGATAAAATTTCTTGATAAGAATTAAAATTTTTTGCATCAAAAAAATCCATTGAAAATGTTAAGATTTTTTTTGTTGGAAAAAAAAATCATTTTTTTCAAAATCTCGTATTTTTCTCTAGATTTTTTGAAGAAATTTCTCTCCGAAATCTTGAAAAAATTTCGAATATCTTGACAATCTTCTTTTGAAAAAATTATTTTACAAAAAATTTATTTTGTTATTGAAAAAAATTATTTTCAAAGAAAATTTGTAAGAATTCAGGTGATGAGAATAAAATTGCAATTTTAACATTAAAAAATTCTCGTACAAAAAAATACTCTACATGAAAAAATTCGTTAAAAAATTTCAATAAAAAATTACCTGCAAAAATTACTCTATAATAAATCTTAAAAACAGTCTTATAAAATTTCCTCTTTCTTGGAAATACGTACCTAGGTATATTTTTTAAGCAGAATTATTTCAATGAGAAAATTGTTAAAATAATTTTTGTACTGTAAATCCATCATTTTTCATAAGATTTTTTAAAAAATAGTGGGGAAAATCGTGTTTTAAAACATTTTCTTCGCCCTTCCTTCGCCCCCAAAAAATTGCATTTTTCCGATTTTTTTGGAAAATTTCTTTTTAAAAACCTGAGAAAAAATTTCGAATGCCTGGAAACGTTTTTTTCAAAAAAAAAACCTCTTTCATAAAAAATTTCTTTGAAAGTTTTTTTTTTTTTTGAAAAAATTATTTTTGTACATCTGGTGGAAATTGAAATTACTCTCAAGAAAAATATACCTACTCAAATGCAGTACAAAAATTTTAATGAAAAATTCCTTACAAAAAATTATTTCAACTCCCTTCTCCAATTTAATATTTTAAAATCCTTTTCTTTCATTTTAAAAAAATGAAATGATGATTATTGATTAAATAGTATAGCCAATTTCCCCCTTCCCCTTCCTCCCCCCTTCCAAAAAATATCAATTTTTAATGAATCTTTTTTCAAGTTTGAGAAAATTTTTCAAAACTTCAAAAAGTTGAACGTAACCATTTTTGAAAAAAAAATCCACAAAAATTCTTGGTATTTAATGAAAAGTTTATTGGAATATTTTTTTGTGGTAAATCTCTCAATTTTCTCAAGAGTTTATTTAAAAATTCGCCTCTTAAGAATGTTTGGAAAATTTTTCAAAATCCCTTGATAAATTTCGTTTAAAAAAGTACTTCAGTTGTTTAGAAATTTCTTCAAAGACTTGACTTGAAAAAAAAAGTTTTTAAAAATTCTTGACGAAAATTGAAATTTTTTATTGCAAAATTTTTCCAGAAAAATCTCAAGGAAAAAAAAGACATACCTAGGTATAAAAAAAATTTTATGCAATAATTTTTTTTTGCAGTAAATATCTCTTATTTCTTGAGATCTTCTCTCAAACATTTTTTCCTTTAAATTTTTTGGAAAATAGAAAAATGTCTTTAAAAACTTCTCTTTTTGAAAAAATAAAAATATTTTCTAGGAGCAAAACAAAATTCAAAGCAAATCTAAATTCTTAAAATTTTGTTTTTAAATTATTTTTTGCCCAAAATTTTCTGAATTTTTTAAATCTAATTTTTCACTTTGTTCTGTTGATTTTTTTTTTCAATCTAGGGGAAAATTCTCAAAAAAATTTCTTGTTACTTTTCAAGAGGAAAAATTTAATTTTAATTTTTCCAAAAGTTATGTTTTCATTAAAATTTATCATTCAAAAAAAATTTCGAAATATAGGTCTGACATTATTTTAAAATTTACTACGTCATTAATCTAATTGCAGTTTTTCTTTATTACAGAATTTTCATGCTGGGTTATTACTCGGTTGGATTGCAAATGGCTATAGAAATCGTATATCCTCACTCGGAAGGAACCGCAGCCGGTCTTATGCTTCTCGCTGTTCAAATCCTCAGCTTATTCCTCACTCATGCTTATCGAGAAATCATCGAAAGATTCGGACCTTTGATCGGCAACTATACGTTGATTGGTTTAATGTTGATCGGACTAATAATCACTATTAGAATACCTCCTCGTACCAGAAGGCAGGACGCCGAAGCTACCGTGAAAAAAGGCGAAACTGCTAAATCATTCATGATCAATTGCGAAACTTAAATCAAGCTAGGTTTTAAATTCCAAAAAATCATATGTTTTTTTATACATATTTATTTATAATTAAAAATAGAATGGTTAAAACGGTAATACGAGTACTTCGTATGGAATATTTTACGACAGTATATTTTGTTAACAGTGTAAATATTGACCAAAACTGTAGAGCCCTCTTATTCTTACAGTAGATACCTGAAAATTATTTTCTATTTTAAAATCGAACTCTTGACTCCAAGAACCGCTTAATTCCAAAAATATTCGTTCACGAAACCATAACCAAAACCTAGCCCTAATATTTAACCATTTTTTGGAAAAAAAATGTTGGAATACGCGTTAAAAATTATAGTCAAATTGACTTCACTTTCGGTTTTAATTATTTTTCATTGATATACAATTTATGGGTAAACGAGCTAGACATATTTTTGTCAAATCCGTTGGTATAGGTATCTACACTTCAGCGATAAAATCACGCTTAGTTCGTTTGAGTAAATTCAAAAAATAAAAGTTTTTAATCAATTTTCCCACCTAAGTAAAGCAGGCCTGATAATAATTATTGTATCGAGCTTTTATGTAGTTTATCTAGGGCATGTTTTAATTTAAAAATTTATCGATACTCTTATTTTAAATTCTAATTCAAACCGAACTCGATTTTTGTTTCGTTTTAGTTCCAAAAAAAAATTTTGACCAACTTTACCGTCTATTTTTATGAATTTTTTTGAACTGTGATTGGTTATTGTAATTTTTATCTGTGGTTAATTTCGTGTACTATTTTTATCGAAAGTTGAGCAATGAGTATTCTATTTTGATAAGTTTTTTTTTAAAAATACCTGTTTCCTTTTTTTTCTTCTTTTCGTATAATTTATTTATATAAATGACATAAATATTAAGAAGTGTTATTTTCAACATAATGGATTTATTGTTCAAGTTTTAGGCCCGTATTTTAAAAATTTCCTTATACTTAAGGCGAAGCGTTCTTACACAGACCAAGTAGTTTTGTTTATTTTTTCCATACAAATAAATGGCTGCTCGATGTAAATTGACACGATACGTGTGAAATCGCCTCGCCTTAAGGTCAATGTTTGCTTAAGCAAATTTTTAAAATACGGGCCTTAGCAAAGATAATGTAAATATAAACTACGTTTATAATAGATAGCCAACTCTGGGTAAAATTTCTAAATGGCATTTTTAATTCCGGATGAAGTCACTGCATTCGAAAGCGCTGCTTCGTGTTGTGTTCTTTCCCTTTGGAAACTTAAAATAATTGTGATTATTGTAAGTCTTGATCCAAGCAACTCAAAACACGACAAAAGTACATAGCCAACAATTATTGAACGAAAATTTTTTTGTTTTGAAGTACAGCGCTTCTTGTGACTTCATCTAGTACTGAAAGCTCAGTTCAAAATTTTATCCTATAAGATAACACCCCATGGGCCTTAGTGTACATTATTATGAAGCGAATATGTGATTTAAATTTCTTTTTTGTACTTTTTATTTTATAAATGAAAATTATTTTAAACCGGACTTATTTATTTTATTGCATCAATTTTTTCATTTAAAAAAAAAAAATTAAAAATTAAAAAACGATACCTAAAATTCATTTAAAATCGGGTACTTATCAAAAATGGATTTTTTTTACTTAAGTGCCTAATATATAATCATCAATAAATATTTTTTTGTGATCAATCAAATTGTAAGTACGCCACTTATGAACACAAAGAAAAAAAAAACTTGACTTTGAACCATAAAATAAATTTACGATAAGAATACTCGTACATCATACATTTAAACAGTTTAATTCGCTTTGGCAAAGAATCGAATGAAATAGCCAACCAAGGTTGTACCATTTATATGATGCACATACCTTTTTAGTTGGCTCATTTGGGTATCACTTTTGTAAATATTTACAAGTAGGGATCTATCTGAGAGTACTAAACATCATAAGATAAAAAAATACTACCTGGTTAATTTTTTTATGAATGTATTCAAGATAATTAAAATTTCCATTTAAATAGGCTGCATATTGTATCACCTCTCGTGAAGTGTTTCGAAAGGAGGAAATAAGAATTAAAGATTAATAGGTACTTCTGTTTGGTAGGCACAAGTAGTAAAATCGTAAATGAAAAAATCATCCTCGCGATAGAAAGATTAAAAGTGATTTTATGATTGATTTGTAATCTAGGATGCATTTTTTTTCAAAATGAGCGAGCTGGGGTTTCATTCTTGAAGACCCACTTACCCTGAAAATCCATCCCTTCACAAAAAGCTCCTTATCTCTGTACCTAAAGGGTCAATTGAAAAAAATTTCAAATAAAAGTTGTACATTGAGATCTTCCCTCAACTTCAATTTGCCATAATATGCATAGAAATTCCTCGAAAGCCTCCTATATCCACTCCTAATGTCTCAATTGAAAAAATTTTCAAACAAAAATTGTAGATTGAGATCTTCAGAATAACTTCGATTATTACAAATATTTCGATTATACCCCTCCTACCCCTCCAATTAATCATAATAAGTACGAGAATTACGATTATCGTAAATATTATTCAAAGTTAGAGGGGAAAGAGGAGACCAATCGAAATTTTTGCGATGACCAAAATTATTCCAATGGCTTAAATCTACAACTTTTGTTTGAAAAATTTTTCAATTGGAGTCTCAGATACAGAGATAGAAAGATTTTTCTGAAAAGGAAGATAGGATCTCGAAAAACGAGAGCTCAAAAAATGGAACCCCAGATAATTTTTTAAAACTTGCACATTCGTGTTATTTTTGGTAAAACTGATTTAAAAAAATTGGAAAAAATTAAACCTCAACTTTCAAAAAAAAAAACACCAAAATGAAATCCAATGAGCAATAAGTAGGCATGATTTTTGAAAAACCAAATTTTTGTTTACCTACACCCATTTCATCAGTAGCCTTCATTTTTTTTTTTAATTACTGATATTTTATTATATTCAGCAATCGTAATCGAAATTTTTGTAAGTTGATACACCTAGTTCTTAATTCAATTCGCGATAACAAGTGATTCATTCTTATTTTTTTTTCAACTAAGAGATTAGATAATAACTAAACGAAAGATATTGAAAAACAAAAACTTTGAACTTACGCTCATCTATTAAGTATAATGAGCGTGATTGAGTAGCCGAGTAAATCGGCGACACATTTACGTTTAAAGTGGTTTATATATTTTAATAATCGTTCGTACTCGTACTCACCTTCGATTTGAAAATTCTGTTATCGGTTTAGTCTGCGGAAAATATGCGTTAGTAACATCAGCGACCAGAACACATGAAGACGAAGACCGTTGAAATGGAATACGTCTACAAATTAAGCAAACGAAGATGGTTCATTATGGTATTATTTATGATATATGCCATTAATGGAGCTTTTCAGTGGGTCCAGTTTTCCATAATTAGTGATTTAGTGGTCAAATACTACGATAACATAACACCTACCCATGTCGAATGGACCACCACTTGTTTTATGCTGGCATATGTTATTTTCATCATTCCTTCATTGTATTTACTGGATAAAGTGGTAAGTTGGGGAAATTTTCAATTAAATGAATTTCTTCTTCGTGAGTGGTATCTGAAAGTTCTGAAAACAAAAAGAAAAAAATATAACCAAAAATTAGAATAAGACTGCTGGGTATTTGAAAAATGTTATTTTTCAACAACAATCTCGTTCGCAGGAAAAAACAATTTATTGGACCAAAAAATACCTAACAAATTAGGTAAATTGCTATAAATTTTCATCGTTCATTTTTCATAAAATTTTTCGTTATTCTCAGTTTAGTTTTGATTTTCACTTCAACTGAACTTTCATTTGAGATCATCTCTAAAAAGAGTATAATCAGCCTACTGTAAGCTACTTCTGCTCAAAGATTCGAATAAAAATTCCATTACGAGGTTTAAAACAAAACACTCGAAATGATGACAGGAGCCTATTCAACAATCAAATTCGTTATTAATATTATCTACACCAAGGTACATATCGACTGCTGAGATCGAATATCTCGTATCCCACAAAAAAGGGAACGAAGAAATAATTTTGACAGAATTAAGATGACTTTATAACAATCAGAATTAAAAAATTTTACTTCTTTTTATTTTTCGCAGTGTTACGTGGGTTACGAAGTATTTCGTGAAAAAAATTACAAGAAAATGTGGCTTACAAGGTGTTAGGTTATTCAGCAGATACCTTGTTCTTCTGTTTTTGTTACTCAAATTTTTAATTTTTTTATTCGTATATAGGCCAAAATTTGAATTTTCGGGTTTTTAGAACTAAAATTTTGTAGTAAAACTTTTCTGCAATTTTAATAATTTAAAATTTATGTTTTTAGAATTTTTAAAATTTAAATATTGCAATGGAAAATTTTGAAATTTCAATTTTTTTTTTTAATTTAAAACTTCAACACTTCACATATTTACATTTATAAACATTTTTTTTTTTTTAAATACCTTAGTAATGGAAAATTTTTCAATTTATAAAATGAATTATTTGGAATGTAAAAAATATTAAGTGACTCAGTCTGATTTTTTTTTTTGTCAAAAACATTTGAAAATTTCTGGTGAGATTTTTTCAAAAAATTTTCTCAAACCAAAAACTTCAAATTTCCTACATAATTATGTAATCGAGTTGGTAACATACGTTTGATAACTCGTATTCAAATTACATACCTATATTATGTACTCTAAATATAGTTCCTAGGATTAAATAGGTACTTGAGACTTGCTGAAAACAATCCATAAAATCTAAGATAAAGGACACTTCATAAGAACAATATTAACTAATTATAGCTTATCTCTATTTTACAACTTACAAGCTTCAAGGAATAACTTCTTTTTTTCGCAACAGGGAATACGAAACACGTTGATAATTGGCGCAACAGGTGTCACTATTGGCACATGGATTAAAGTATTTTCCGTAGAACGTGACAGATTCCTACTGGTGCTGATAGGCCAATCGTTCCAAGCGATATTTCAAATTATAACATTCGGCTTATCAGCTCGTTTTACAGCAGTTTGGTTCGGAGCTGATGAAATATCAATCGCCGGAGCTCTAGGCTTATTCGGAGATCAAGTACGGTGAAAGGTAGGATAGGAATTAGATAAACGAGTAGCAAATACAATACTTGAAATTTTCCAGTTTGGAACAGCTTTGGCTTTCTTCGTTCCTTCGGCGTTGGTGAAAGATGGGCCAACGGAAATGATTGGAAAAGGGTTGCAAAATATGAACTGGTTGGTGGCTGGGTCTTCGACGACTGTTCTTTTGATGATTGTATTATGTAAGTGGGATCTTGTTGTAAGAACCGATTGATTTTCGGTGACTGCCAACTGAAGCGATGTATTTTTCTAGTTTTCAAATCAGCTCCTAAACTTCCTCCGAGCGCAGCTCAAGCTAAACAAAGAGAATCGGAAAAAGAGGATGTTTTTAAAGCTCTGAAATATATATTAAGAAAACGATCGTTTATTCTTATTTTGCTTTCGTATGGCTGGAACGTTGGGTCATTCAATGCGATAGCCACTCTTCTGAATCAAATCGTTTTGATTAATTTCGAAGTATGTCGAACTTGTAGCAACTAAGATTGTCATTGTTTTCAAACTAAATCGTTTTACCTCGTCAGATATTAAAGTGGTGTTTCTTCATATAGGGCCATACGACGGACGCCGGAAAAATTGGATTCATAATGATGGTCAGCGGAATGTTTTGCTCCTTGGTTGTTGGAAAGGTCTTAGATAAAACAAGAAAATTCAAGTAAGTTCAATATAATTATTCGAACAGAGTAAACTAAATATAAATACTATAAAAACTCACTTTATTATAAGGCAGTGATTAATAATCCGTTGATGATCCTTATCAATCGTTACAGAGAAACCGCTGTGTTCTTAACAACAGGCTCAGCTATCACATTTGCAGCTTTTACATGGTCTCTGAAATCTGGAAGCATACTCAACGTTTACATTGTTTCGTTTTTTATCGGGTAAGGAAACTGTGAAGCACAATCGGTTGATTTTTTAACCCCTAATACTAAGTTCTTATCAAAAAAACAACACTAGTGAGATCGACAAACATTTACCTAGATGATTCGAAACTCATCATTTCAATTCTGTACTTGTCATTAGATTCTTCGTGATGAGTTATTACGGAACTGGATTCCAAATGGCTATCGAAGTCACATTCCCAGTGTCTGAAGGAATATCTTCGGCAATACTGTTTCTATCCGTCCAACTTCATGGTTGTTTGATAACGATCTTATACGGATACGCGGTGAAAATGTTTGGAGATTTACCATCGAATATCGGTATAACTGTATTGTTCTCGATCAGCGCTTTCTTCGCGTTCTTGATTCCTGCAAATTTGAAAAGACAAAATGTAGAGAAATCAGTGCACGATAAAATCCGTCAAGAAGAACTGAGAGAGTTTATTTAAACCATACGTAATGTATGTAAATTTCATTCAGGTATTTGCTCTATCATTTAAAACACCTAGTCAATTGAAGTTTTACCTAAGTTTGTAATAAGGAAATGGAACTATTAATTTATATTATCTACTTACGTGTTTGTGTGTAAAATAATGTAGATCGGTCCTATATTCTTGTATAAAAGCGTTGATGATGTATCTTGTTTGTTTGTTTTGAAGTATATATTTTTTATAAAAATTGTAAAATTACACATTACATGTTCTTACTTTTCATGATTTCATTTAATTTTCAAAAATTCGAACTTCAATAATCGAAAATACGTTTAATTAGAACAGAGAACACTAAAGTTGCTGAAGATTAAAGCCGCAGCAGTTGCCATTTTGAAAATAATAATCTGAATTTCGGAAAGCTCATCAGTGTAAGCAAGTCAATAACAAAAAAAAGTGATTTCACCTAAATTATTCAATGTTTTGACAACACTGCTTAAAATTAATTTTCGGATTTTCCAAAATTTTCAAAATCACTTGGGTTGGGGTTGGGCGTTGGGTCAGAAGATTCTTTATTTATTTTTTCAAGAATTTCTTTTATTTTTGGGGTATTTAGGTATATCTCAAAATTCCCTCAAGTACTTACTTTTTCAGTTTTTTTAGGATTATTATTTTTTGAAACAGAAAATATTCTTCTTTTTATATTTTTCTCTAAATTTTTAGGTTATTCCTTTTTTAAATTTCGTGGAATAAGTATATTTTTTTTATTTTTTGAAATAAAAAAAAGAAAACTATTAAGGAAATTTCTTGGAGTAAAAAATTTGTCAATTATTTTGAGTAAAAAAATTGTAACTTTTTTGGGATAAAAAAATATGACAATTTTGTTGGAACAAAAAAATCCTCAAGTTATTATTTTAAAAAAATAGGATTTTAATTTTTTTTAATTGCAAATTTTCCGAATTCTTTGAAAGAAAAAATCATTTTTTAAAAATAAAATAATTTATTTTTTGGAATAAATAAATTTTGCTAAAAATAAGTACGTACCTAGACCTACCTACTTTTTCAAAATTTTTAGGATTTTCATTTTTTAAATTTTTTTGAATTTTGAAATAGAAAAAAAAAATTATTTCTTCTCTTTAGATTTTTATTTTATTTTTTTCAATTTAAAAAAAATAATTTAAATAGGTACCTATTGAAATTTTATCAATTTTTCCGAATAAAAAATATGTATTAGGTACCTACTCGTATGTCAGTTTTCTTGGAATAAATGAATTTGCGAATTTTTTGCAAAAAATTGTCATTTCTTTGGATCAAAAAAAGATGTCCATTTGTTAAAACTTAAAAAGTCCTTAAATTTTTTTTCTTCAAATTTTTAGGATTTTCATTTTATTTTTTAAAACTGAATATTTCTCAACTTTTTTTGAAATAAAATAATTTGTTAATTTTTTTGGACATAAATTCGCTAAATTACTTTTTTTTAATCTTTTGAAATAGAAAATTTTCTCGAATTGCTTGAAATAAAAAAGTGTGCAGTCATTTTTTTTAAACAAAAAAGTAGTCTTTTTTGAAATAGAAAAATTTCTTCAAGGTAGCCACATTTTTTTCTAACTTTCAAGATCTTTGCAAAATTTTATAAAAAGGATAATTTTTTCAAACTATTTGTGATGAAAAAATTGAAAATGGTACACCAATTTTTTAAATAGAAAAATTTATGTCAATTTTCTTAGAATGGAAGAATTTGTCAATATTTGAAATTTTTCTTTCAATTTTTTGAAATAGAAAAATTTCTACTAGGTACAGCCACATTTTCTTCAAATTTTCAAGATTTTCACAAAATTTTATAAAAATGATAATTTTTTTCAAATTACATAATATTTGTACCTAATGAAAAAATTGAAAATAGCACACCAATTTTTTAAATAGAAAAATTGATGTCAATTTTCTTGGAATGAAAAATTGATGTCAATTTTCTTGGAATGAAAAATTCGTCAATTTTTGATTTTTTTTCAATTGTTTGAAATAGAGAAAAATTTTCTAGGTAGCCAGATTTTCTTAAAATTTTCAAGATCGTTACAAAATTTTATAAAAAGGATAATTTTTTCAAATTATTTATAATGAAAAAATTGAAAATAGTACATCAATTTTTTAAATAGAAAAATTGATGTCAATTTTCTTGAAATGAAAGAATTCTCAAGACAAATAATGCGAAATGGGCCCTTGTTGACTCGTTTTCTATGCTTGTAATAGAAAAATTTCTCTACCTATTATTATTTTTTAATTTTTTAAATAATTGAAAAAAAAATGGAATAAAGAAAGAAACCCTTATTTTTATTTTTATTTTGGGGGGGGGGGGGGCTGAAGAACTAAAGAACCTCTACATCTTTTTATGAAAAATTCATTTTTGCATTTAACATTGAAAATTTTTCAACGGATCACTCCTTCGGAAGACATCGAGCTGCATCTAGGAAAATTCCAACGCAAGTTGTCGGTCCTGATGAATACGACAGCTAATTAATCATTTTGTTCCATTTTAGAGTATCGGAAAGCATTAACAAACAGTGTACAAATAATAGAATTCAATTAAATGTAAGGAATTTAATTTTAGGACGATAAAAATTCTAAAATTGACAAAATAGCCAAAGCGAGAGTTGCAGGTATCGGATTAGTTCCAAAGAAACCACCACACTTGGATGTTCGCGATATGAGTGATGTAAAATTGTAAATGTATCCGAAGTTTTGAAGGAGCTTATGTGTTGTGTAAATTGCAGCATCGCCGGATAAAAGGTATTCCAACGATGAAGTGCGATTTTATCAACGCATTTAATTTAATTAGAATAATTATTATACTCTTTAACATTGAATAGGTACTAAATCCCAATAATCGCACTCGCTATTCTTATATCACTTTCTTTTAGAAAAAGTTATCTAATACAAATAAACATAACAAATAGATATCTACAAATATACCTTATGTAAGATACGCAGACTCAAATTTCTACACAAATTTGTAGATTGTAGGTTACTGAAAAAAATACGTACGTACAATATTATCGGGAGGTTATCACATTAAATTTTTTTTATTTCTCGGATAGATCATTTTCACAATCAACCGTTTTACAAGTTTGAAGTAAAATAGATCAACCGACGCATAGAGACGTAATTTACTAATTTATTTATGCAATATTAAAGTCTCCGAATAGTGAAACGAGTGATTATTAAAACGATACGTGAATTAAGATTATACGTCTTTCGCGAACAGTTTAAAAAATTTAACTTTGAGCGTAACTCGTGCGAGTACGTAAATTTCTCACGCGTGTGATTCTACGTTTAAATTGTGTTTTCGCGAAAATCTTTGTCGTTTTTTTCCTCCGCAGTTTAAAATCGGAAATTATGAAATCTTCGGAGGATGCAATCCCAGGAGGTTTCAAGTTGTACCGGAGAAGATGGTTCATGTTGCTTTTGTTCATCATTTACGCGTTCAATGGTTCTCAACAATGGGCTCAATTTACCATAATTAATAATCTGGTTACGAAGTACTACAATGTCACTACGACACAAGTGGAATGGACGGCGAATATATTCACATTATCTTATATCATATTGGTCATACCGTCGTTGTATTTGATCGATTACATGGTAAGAATAGGTACCTACTTACTAAACCCACGAAAGGAATGGAAAAGACGATAAGAAATTTTGTGACAATTTTTAATCAATGGAACAGGGTGTCAGATACCTGATGATCATCGGAGCACTTGGAATAACGATTGGTAATTGGATTAAAGTATTCTCAGTGGCCCCAGATAGATTTTATGTAGCGTTCCTAGGACAATGCTTTTCGGTCTCTTTTCTCACGCTGACCTATGGATTATTGGGTCGTTTTACTGCCATGTGGTTCGGAGCTAATGAAATTTCGACAGCTGGAGTCTTGGCTTTATTAGGCGATCAAGTATGTGGCAGACGGCAATTTATTAATAGTAGTTACAAATTCATCGGTTTTTTGTTAAAATTTTTTGATGATTTGATCAGCTCGGCGCAGGTTTTGCTTACTTCTTCCCCACTGTTTTGGTGAAGGATGGTACTGAAGAAGTTATCGGTCGTGGATTAAAAAATATGCATTTGTGCGTATCTGTTACTTCGACCGTTGTATTTTTCTTAATTTTATTCTGTACGTTTTCGAAGTTTTAACTTACCTATTCAAACACATTTGTAGGAGTTATTGTACCTACGTATTAATCTCAATCTTTATATCGCAGTTTTTCAAAGTAAACCAAAAATGCAACCGAGTATAGCGCAAATTAAACAAAAACAGGCAAAACAGAAAAAATTATTTCCTACTCTCGTCAAATTGTCGAAGAAACCAGCTTTTCTTCTATACATGATTTCTTACGGATTGAATTGCGCTACATCTGCAGGTTTGGCAACCTGTTTGAATGAATTAATTGTGACTAATTTTCCCGTAAGTATAATTTTACCAATTTCAATTTTGAGATAGGTATTATGTTGATCGAGTTGGAAAAAAAATGAATTTTAAAAGATATTATGTATGCATAGCAATGTAGATAGTGTATGTTTAGCATAGTATTTATATCCATTTGGGCATCCCTTCCAAACATTATCTTTAAAAAGGAATTGGATTGGCATTTTTAGTAAAGAATCGCTATCTATAAAATTTTTCTCAAATTCTTTGAAAAATTTTCTGAATTTAGTTTTTGACATTCAATTCAATTATTTATTAACATTTTCAATTGTTTTTATGAAGTAAAAAAAATTACTCAAATTAATCTATGAATTAATGAATTATTTTGTAAATTTTATTCATTTCCATTTAGTTTTTAAACAATTTTTTAAAATTTTCTGGAAATGATTAAAAATATTTTTTCAACGTTTTTTTTTACATAAAGAAAAATTCAAAAAATTTTTGGGGTTGAAAATTATTTGATTTAAGAATTTTATTCAACTTTTTTTTTTTTTTGAACTCCATTCTATCTTTGAACAAGTTTTACCAATTTTTTCTGAAAAAATTAATTAACATTATTATTGAAATTTTTGTCCATTTTTTTCCAGAATTTTCCAATTGATATACGCAACAGAGACATCTGTTGTGATTTTTTTGGACCCTTTTCAAGTTTCCAAAAAATACTTGAATTCAGTTTTCCAAAACCATTTAAAAAAAAGTTGGAAAATCATCTTTGCATTCCAAAATTTTAGCATTTTTTTGCCTTGATTTTGGAATGAAAAATTTGTCACTTTATCAGAAAAAAATACTTATGCCAATTTTTTGTAGCAAAAAAAAATGTCAATTTTTTGAGATGAAATAATTTTGTTTATTTTTTATTTTTTGAATACCTAAATGAATTCTTCGAAGTTATTTTTTTCAAATTACGAGTATTAGCATTTTTTTCCAATTTTTTTCAGAGTGGAAAATTTGCCAAAACTTTTTGTAATGAAATTCTTTGTTTATTTTTTTATTTTGTAATATTTTTTTAGGGTGTTTATAATTACCAGAATTCCTCAAATAATTTCTTTTCAAATTTTTACCATTGAAAAAAATAAAAAGTTTGCAATAAAAAAGTTTGTCGATTTCTTTAGAATATAACATAATTTTATGGAGTAAAATAATTTGTTGATTTTTTTGAAGTAAAAAATTAACAAATTATTTTATTTATTTATTTATTTTTTTGGGTGTTTATAATTACAAGATTATTACACTCATCGGAAGAATTTTTTTAATTTTATTTGTGAGGTTTAGTTTTTTAATTAAGTTTATGAATTTTTGAATTTCGGAGGAATATCTGGTATAACTGGGGGATTTCATTTATTTGTAGGGTTATTATTTTTTGAAATGAAAGAAATTGAAAATTTACCAATTATTTCAAAAAAATGTATTTAGGTACCTACCTAGCCATAATTTTTTTTGGAAGTGAAAAATTCCTTCATACTTGAAAAAAATTTCATTTTTCTTTACTTTTTAAAAAAGAAAATTTGTTCAAATAATTTTTTTTTGGAATACTTAATTTAATTCGAAAAATTAATATTTTTTCCAATTTTTAGCGTTTTTTTTTTTAATTTATTGAAGTAGAGAATTTCCCAAAATATTTTGAAATAAAAAACTTTGTTCATTTTTATATTTTATTTTTCATTTTTTTAAACAGAAAATTTTTTCTTGTTTTGAGTGCAAAAATTAAAAATTAGCCAATTTTTCAAAATAAAAAATTCAAGTTTTGAACACATTTTTTCAATTTTTTCGAAAAATTTCCTCAAACTTATTTCTGTAACATTTTGTCAAGTTGAATTTTTTTACATTATTAAAAAAAATTTCAATTAATTTTTGCAGTATTTTATATATATTTTTGAATTCCATCATTCCATTTTTGAAGGTTCTGATTTTTTTTTAAATCTACAATTTTCATTTTTTTTTTCTTCAAAAAATTCACCATTATCTTTTGAAGTTGATAAAATATCCCGAGCAGCACACTCGACAAATTATCGAAATAAAAAATCGACAGAATATCGAATTCGATAAAGTGTCGCGTTAGTTCCGCCTAAATCGTGAAATTATCTTTCGATATATAGATAGATTATCGACGAATTATAGTTAGCAAAAATTTCGAGATTATAGTAAGATATTTTATCGATAATATATCTATAATATCGAAAGATAATTTCACGATTTAGGCGGAACTTTTGCGACACTTTATCAAATTCGATATTCTGTCGATTTTTTATCGATTTTTTATTCCGATTTTTCGTCTTTTACTAGCTTTTTTCTATAATTAAAAATCCTTAATTAGCATAATTAATACATTAAACTATGCCTAAACACATTATTCATGTTACGGTAAGAGGATCATTTCAGAAAAAGTCAAAAAAAATCATAAAAAAACTGCCACCCGTGGGGCTTGAACCATCTACCTCCTGCATGGTAATCCTCTTCCTTAACCACTATGCCATACCTTATTGTTGAGGAATTAGCAATAAAACGCTTATAATAGGCAGTTTAGTACTTCCAGACGTGTTGGACTTGGAAAAATTTTCACCAATTTGGAAATAATTTCAAATATCGTAACAAAATCGTTGAAAAATTGTTCCACAAATTTCAGATTATTTGTCGATAATGTAGTTTCAAATATCGCCACAAAATCGTTGAAAAATCGAATTCGAGAAATTTCAGATTACGTGTCGATAATAAAGTTTTAAATATCTTCACAAAATCGTTAAAAAATCGAATTCGAGAAATTTCAGATTATTTGTCGATAATATAGTTTCAAATATCGTCAAAAAATCGTTAGAAAATCGAAATCGAGAAATTTCATATTACGTGTCGATAATATAGTTTCAAATATCTTTACAAAATCGGTAAAAAATCGGATTCGATAAATTTAATATAATCTGTCGATAATATAGTTTCAAATGTCGTCAAAAAATCGGTAAAATATCGAAGTCGAGAAATTTCATATAATCTGTCGATAATATAGTTTTAAATATCTTTACAAAATCGTTAAAAAATCGAATTCGATAAATTTAATATTCTTTGTCGATAATGTAGTTCAAATATCTGCACAAAATCGGTGGAAAATCGGAATCGATAAATTTAATATTCTTTGTCGATAGTATCGTTGACGAATATCGTCATAAAATCTTAATAATATCGAATTCGATAGTTTTTAGATTTTTTGCCTATGAAGTTGTACCGATAAATCTTTATAATATCGTGAGAACATCTATAGATTTTCAAACGATTTTTTATCGATACGTTACATCTTCCGATATTATCGATCGAGTGTGCCGCTCGGGATTTTTGAATTCATTTCTACAATATTTTGTAATTTTTTGAAATACTCTCCAATTTTTTTTAGCAAATTTTCCAAATTTTTACAAAAAATTACAATCGATTGAACTATGACCTCGGTCTAGGGTCTAATAACCACTCCTCATTATATTATTTTTGCAGGGGCGTGTTGACGATGCTGGAAGAATTGGTTCCGTAATGATGCTCAGCGGTATCGCAAGTTCACTGCTCGTCGGCAGGATATTGGATAAAACTCGATTATTCAAGTATGAACAAGAACAAGAACATTTTATAATAAACCATCGAATTTGAAAAAATTATACTCAAGTGTTCTTCAATTACAGAGAATGTGCTGTCATCTTAACCATATGCACAACGTTTTCTATGATTTTTTTTACATGGGCTTTGAAATCAAGTAATATTCTATACGTCTACGCAGCGGCGTTTTTTGTTGGGTAAGTAGTAAGTACTAAGTACGCTTTCAAAAATTTCAATTCTCAATTAATCCCATTTCTAGAATCTTCATCTGCAAATTTTTTCCAATTCAGATTCTGCGTGATGGGATACTACTCCGGTGGAATGCAATTAGGAATTGAGCTCACCTACCCAATCCACGAAGAAATATCCACCGCGATTAGTTTCCTCTCCGGCGGTGTTTTCGCTTTAGCAATACAAATCGGGTATGGTTACTCGATCAAAGCCTACGGTGATCTGAAGTCCAACATTGGTATGATTGGATTGAATATTATCGCCGTGTTGGCCACATTATGCATACCGGTCGATTTGAAAAGACAGAGGGCAGAAAATGAACCCAACGACAAGTCCAGCGAAATGAAAGAATTTATTTAATTTGATATCCTTTCCTAATAATCTCGTCAGCAAAATTTATAGTTATCATGTATATTACCTACGTATTTAGGTAGGCAAATTAACTATGTACTTTTCAAAATATGTTGGATCAAGTCATGAAAATCCAATGTATTTAATGTAACATTTCGTAATCGTTTTCAACTTATGTACCTACCTACTCGTGTGATATAATAAATCCTCAAATCTTTTGTTGTTTTAACGTGTTACAAATTATTGCGAAATAATGCGTAAGTACTCGTACAGTCGTACATTAATTATTGTATGGTAAAATATTTCGTTTCCTATTAAAAAATCCGAAACACTTCAAATTTTCAGAAAATCAGCATTTTCTCATCGAAATTTAAAGGAAAATTTGTACTTGGAATCAGGTACTTTCGTATTTTTCATCTTACCCCTCCCAAGATGTTTGTTTCTATGAGAAAATGATTTCGTATTTTTTATTTTTCCCCTAACTGAATTTTAAGTGGTCTCTGGTCGTACATTTAAAATTGATTTCCAAAATCTTTCCTATTGTACGTTATAATTATAACCCATCAATTGTTGCTCTCATTAGAAAATAATTTCTCATTTTTTTACCCCAACTGAAATTTAAAGAGTGCCACTAGCTTCGATTTTGAAAAGAAAAATTAAAATTTCAACAGAAAAATGGTTGAAATAATTTTTTGTAAAAACCTCTCGTATTTCTTCAGATTTTCTTTTGAAAACTTTTTTGTTTGATATTATTGAAGAACTTATTTCTTGAAAAATAAGTATAAGCATTTTAAGGTTCCTTTCTAATTTTTTCCAATTTTTTCAAAAAAAAAAAAAAAAATAGTTGAAAAAATTATTTTGAGAAGAATTTTAGAGAAAAATCTTCATAACACTTCTTACATACTCTCGTAAATAACGAAATGAACTAAAATTTTCATATTAGTAATAATCCAATAAATAAGTTTTCCCAGGAAAAAACATAAATTTTTTTTTCTCGAAAAATCCTTGGTTTAAAAGGAATCTGATGATGAAATATAAATAATTTTTTTTAATCGAACAATTTTTCTTCGGATTTACTCTTCTTTTTTTTTTGTTGAAAATTAAGAAAACAATTTTCCATAAAAAATCTGATTTAAAAAAATTTCTTGCATAGAATTATTTTGAACAAAAAAAATCAAAAATACTTTTGAATGATTTTAACTTTTTTTTTTTGTTGAATATCAGACCTGCTCATTTAATATCCACTTTCATCAATTCGGTTTAAATTGCAGGGAAAATGTATCAATAGCGCGAGCACAAAAAATTAAACCAATTTTAAAAGTTGAATAATTGAAAATACGATCTCCGCTTCGCCCACTAGATCCTAAACACTGAAGGAATAGGAACGGCCCTGAATGCGATTAAGGTTCATTGAGATATTCGGCATTATTTTACAGTGCTGTTAAATAAACTAATACCTTCATATCAACATGACAAAATCTCGAGTCAAGTAGTTAAATTGTGCGATCATCTAAAATCATATTCGAAACATGAAAAAACTTTGAAGTTTGGCCTGTGGGCCTATTTGAACTCTACCACAACAAAGCAGAGCCGTTGAAATTGAACCATTTTTTACGGTTTCAACATCAGTCAGTCAGATCAAATTTTAATTCTTTGGGAAAAAATCTCAAATTTTGTCTCAATCAAAAAAAATAAATAAAAAAATAAGAAAAAACTTTCCATTTTCTTATGGAGCAAGAAATTTTCTCATATGTTGCAAATAAAAATATTCCTTGAATTCGTGGAGAGAAGTGTTTTTTTAATTTTTGTAGTAAAAGAAAAATTTTAAATTTGATTTTAAAAACTTTTCGTTCTTATGTACTTAGTTAAAAAATAAATTAAAAAAATTTATGAAATCTTTCAAAATTTTTGAAAAGAGAATCTCTATTCTCTACATTTATTTTGAAGTTGAAATCTATTATTTTTATGCAGACTATAGATATGTATATTTTTTGAAAAGAGGTCCTTTACTTTTAAAGTGAAGAATCTCATATTAAAAAAAAAAAAATCTCTTTTTTTTTGGAGTCATAATCACTTTATCATAATGCAGATTTTTAGTTTTTTTTTTTTTTTTTGTTAAAATCCCTAAATTTTTTTTGAATAAAAATTATATTTTCACATTAGATACATTTATATTTCAGGGTGTGAGATACACGACGGTCCTTTCATCTTCAGGGATCACCATTGGAAACTGGATCAAAGTATGCTCAGTAGCACCAGACCGTTTTTACATAGCTTTCCTTGGGCAATGCTGCTCGGTCTCTTTTCTAATGCTGACCTATGGATTAATGGGACGTTTCACAGCCTTGTGGTTCGGAGCTCATGAAATTTCCACAGTTGGAGTTATAGCCGTATTAGGAGATCAAGTAAATAACTGGTTCATTTTTTAAATTTGAACATGTTTACAATTTTTTCACGACATAAAATTATTTAGCTCGGTTCAGCCTTCGGTTACTTCTTTCCAACCTTTGTAGTGAAGGATGGTCCCGAAGAAGTGATTGGTAATGGATTATGAAATATGCACCTCTGCGTATCAATTACCTCGACTGTTATATTTTTCTTAATTTTATTCTGTGAGTCCTTTATACAGTTGAATCAAGTAGGTACCTATACTTATTCGATCCAGAGTTTTCTTTTTGTCTGCAGTTTTCGAAGCGAAGCCAAAACCCCCCAGTATAGCGCAGATCAAACAACAACAAGTTAAACATGAAAAAATTTTCCCCATTTTGATGAAGCTGATGAAAAAGCCAGCTTTTTTATTGCTTATGGTATCATACGGATTAACTTGCGCTACATTCTTTTCTTTGTCCACGTGCTTGAATGAAATGGTTGTAACTAATTTTCCGGTGAGATGCACCGAATCCTATTTTTGACCGATCAGTGTAGTTTGACTCATTGAATTTTCAATAGGGAGCCGTTAACGATGCTGGAAATATAGGAGCTGTAATTATGATTACTGGGATGATAAGTTCGCTGCTCGTTGGCAGAGTATTGGATAAGACTCGATTATTTAAGTGAGTGGTTTTCTTTTTAGTATGTCTTACCAGAGGTGATCAAGGATGACGAGCTCAAGAGCGACATAAAAGTTGCTGACACTGCATTTTATGAATTTTTACTCGCCAGTATGTGTTGGAATTAACAGTAAATTTGCATTGCAGAGAATCTGCTGTTTTCTTGACTTGTTGTTCGACAGTCTCGATGATTGTATTAACATGGTCTCTAAAATCTGAAAACATTTTATACGTTTACATAGCTGCCCTTCTTATTGGGTAAGTATACTCTCAGCTCTCACTAGTATAATTTCTATTAAAAATCATTATAATTTTTATGTTGATTTTTAATTTAATTCATTTTTTAGATTTTCTGCAATGGGGTATTACACCAGCGGCATGCAATTAGCAATCGAGCTTACGTTCCCAATACACGAAGAAATATCCACAGGAATTACCTTCCTTTCAAGTATGACATTCGCTTTTGTTATAAGTGTCGTCAATGGTTATCTAATAAAAGCCTATGGTGATTTGAAATCCAATATTGGTTTAATTGGATTGAATATTATCGCTATGTTGGCTACATTATGCATATCAGTTGACTTGAAACGACAACGAGCTAAAAATGAACCAAAAACTGCTGAAATGAAATAATTTTTATGAATTGGCAGGTACCTTATTAATAATCTAGAGGATTAAATTAATGTTTTTAAAGTTAAATTAAGTTGTAGGTACACGTTGTGTACTTATTTTGACATTTCGCAATCATTTTCAACTCACGTACTCGAGCGATAATAAATCCTTGTGTTGTTTCAACGAGGTGTAAATTGTTTTGAAATATTATATACCTACACACATTAATTATTGTACTTATTGTAAAATATTGTTATTCAAATTTAAAAATCTGAAACGTTCAAAATTTTTTACAGTTTTAAAAAACAGTAGGTACTTGATCCGAAACGTAAAAAAGTACACCAACATTAACACATCATAGGTACAAGTCGTTTGGTAGGTAAGTAAATTACCCTAAGATATTTCCAACATTCCAACTTATCGTTTTACTTATCTTTACATACTTATTGTACGATCGTCATGGCCAAAAATACGGAAGTTGATAGTTTATTGGTATCCTATACCTACATGGTCTGGTTCACTTTTTTCTGTGTTATAGAATTGGGCTGTTTAGGAATTTTTGAAAACAAAACTACCAGTACCTGAAAAAATTGAGGCCCAAAACTGATAACTCCTAATAGGGAAAATGTAGTTTAGGTGTGGTCCATCATCTGCCAACGTGTCAATTTCGCTACCTCAAATATTCTTTGAGTTATACCTAATTCTTCAAAGGCTAAATTTCCAAATTTTTAAGTGAAAGGATGCTGAGATCTATATAGCCTTATGAAATATAGAAATGAAATTCTACTCTGAATAAGCAAAAATTTGTAAATTCCAAAATTTTCCTTTCAGTAAAGACAATAAAGTCCAGATTGAACACACAATAGTCTTCGAACCTAACTTTTTTGGAAGACCTCCAAACAGCGTTTTGGTGATTTTTCCTCGAAAAATTAGGAGATTCAGGAGAAAAGAATTTCCGTGAAAAAGCAGTAAATTTCAGGAGTTTCCCATTAAAAAGTAGTAAATTTCTGAAGTTTTCCATGAAAAAGTAGTAGATTTCAGGAGTTTTTCATAAAACAGAATAGGTTCAGGAGATTATTTACATAGGTATTTTTTATTTTTTCATGATACATGATGTGTGGTTCTGTTGTCATTGGAAAAATATATTGAGTGAAATGAAAAATCAGTCGTACAAATTAAAAAAACTTGGTTTTGCTTTTTTTTTCAAGCCACAATTTACAAAAATTTAAGATTTTTTGAGAAAATCAGGAGATTTCTATTGAAAAATCACAGAATTTTTGCTAAAAAATCAGGAATCTTTGCTGAAAATCAGTAGATCAGGAGAAAATCAGTACAGCCTCACAAAAGTAGATCTCCTGAAAAATCAGGAGCGTTAGCAACACTGCCTCCAAACGTGTTTCCGCAGAGACACCTCAGTTGTTTTTTGCTTAATTACTCCTCAGTCCTCAAATATAAAATAGATAACAAATATGACCTTTTTGTTGCTGAAAATTATGTGTACTTCAATTTAAGGTACCACAAACTTTGAAGAAATAGTTAAGTCAAAACAGCAATGTGGTCTTCTTGGGTTCATATTTGAGGGACTCCTCGGAGAATGAGGTTTGGGTAGGTACTTCCAGTTGAATGATAAAGACAAGGCACTGTAGGATAACAAAATAATTTAAATTTGCCAAAATGAAAAAAAATTATGTGGTCATCAATGTAAAAAAAAAAATGAAAATAGGGCGTAAAAAAAGAAGGAAGTATCAGTGAAAATTCATTTCTTTACTAAAAATAACACGATAGTTTATTATGAAGGGTGACGAAAATAGTGTCAAACAGAGTGGAAAAAACCTAAGGACGACTTGGGTTCATAAAATTTATGTTATAGTAAGTAAATATTCAGATAAAATAAAAAAAGTTTGCGTAATATTTATTATCGTGCCCATTGTGTCTCCTTGTTGGTCCTCTTATCTGGGTTTCCAACAAGTAATAAGAAGATACCAAAATTTAAAAATATGTTTGACGAATGCTAGTTTTACATCTGGGCATTTCTGCTTGTAGCAGGAAGGTAAACAATTTACTTTTACCTAGTTACAAATATGAAGTCTCCGGCACATACCAATGCCACAATAGGCGATCATAAGTTATACAAACGAAGATGGTTTATGCTGTTTTTGTTCGTGGCTTTCATTTTCAATGGTCTGCAACAATGGACTCAATTCACCATCATCGGTAATTTGGTCTCAAGGTATTACAACGTTACTACGACACAAGTACTATGGACGGCGAATATATTTACTTTATCGTTCGTTATTCTGATCATACCATCATTATACTTAATGGATTCATTGGTATGTACGGTTGAATTAAATTTGATAGGTAACTCCAATTTCAATCTAAAACATTAAATTTATATTACAGGGGCTGCGATACTCAATGATCATTGGAGCTGCAGGAATTGCCCTTGGAACGTGGATCAAAGTATTCTCAGTGGCACCAGACAGGTTCAGTGTGGCTTTCGTAGGACAGTGTTGTGCAATGTTTTCTCTCATGCTAACGTATGGATTAATGGGGCGCTTCACGGCCATGTGGTTTGGAGCTAATGAAATCTCGACATCTGGAGTACTAATCATAATGGGTGATCAAGTGGGTGGTGATTTTTTCAATTGTTGAAAATGCGTGGTTTTCTGTCATTTCTTGATTATCCAAATTTATTTAGCTTGGCTCAGCGTTTGGTTACTTCTTTCCAACCGTTTTGGTAAAAGACAGCAGTGAAGAAATGATTGGTAATGGATTATGGAAAATGCATCTCTACGTTGCGACTACCTCGACTATTATATTTTTCTTAATTTTAATTTGTAAGTTATGCATCATGGTCATAGCAATTTAAAAGTAGGTAGATGAAGTGCAGAACCCCGAAAATTTTGAAAAAGCAAAAATTAAACATTTGTACAATGTACACTAGACGTACCCATCAAAATTTGTTCATTAGGCGGGATAAATACTTACAATTTTTTTTTATTATTATTTGAGGAAAAAAGTTTAGGTACCTAATTCGTGAAAATAAAGTTTAAAAAAAAAACAGATTTTTCTTGGAATAAAATATATTTTATTTTATTTTATTGGTGTCCTTAGGTCTCAATTTATTTAAATGATAAATTTTCTCATTTTTTGAAATGAAATTTTTTTTTAACCAGTTAACCTAGGTAGTAGGTACCTAGTACCTACTGAATTTTTGCGATAAAAAAATTTTTGTATTCCTTTTGGATTTAAAAATTTTTCATTTTTTTTTTTTGAAAATTGGTAAACAAAGTTATTGATTTAAAAGAAAATTAATATCATAAAAGATTGTCATAAACTTCCATTTTTTAATTTAATTTTTCAATTTTTTTTATTAAAAAAACTACCTAACCAGCAGGGACGAAACAAGGGGATGTGGGAGGGGTGGACCACCCCCACTGAAAATTTTACAAAAAAATCGGCAAACCTGAAAATTTGGATATTTTTGGAAAAATTGGCCATATTTTGTTAAAATTTGGTCATGTCATTTTTACTGATTTTTGATGAAATTTTGTCGAAAATTTTGGAAAATTGCCGAAAATTTATAAAAAGTCGGCAAATTAAAGTTATCCCTCCAGATTTTTACCCAAGTTTCGTCTCTGCTAACCAGTTAATTTTTTGATAATCATAAAAATTATTACTAGAGATGTAAAATTACCGGTAATTTTGCCAGCGGTAATTTACCGGTAATTTTCGTCATTTTGAAAATTGATCCCGGGAGGTTCAAAAACAACTTTGCACTTATTCCGGGACTATTTGAACGAAAAATGAGTAAAATGAAAATTACCAAAATTACACATTTTAAATACTTAGGAAAAACTTGGTACTAATAACGAGGTTTTAGAAACGCTGGTAATAGAAATGATAGAATTAATAATTTGTGAGAACTTACAATAGTCATGAACAGGCAGAACAGCATTTCAACAAAATGGTGTAGAAAACGAAGGTTTGTGTCGTGAAGAGACACTCATGATGGTTGAAAACACCAATATGATTGCAATTTTACTATTTCGACAATTAAATTCCTTCAATTGACGATTTAAAACCTTATAATAAGATGCGTGCTTCATACTTGAAAAAAAAAAAAAATTATGGCGGTAATTTTGGTAATTTTCATTTCAAAATTACCGGTAATTTACCTTCACATCTCCAATTATTACCTACAAGCTCAATTTTTTTTTATGGAAAAAATTTTGAATTTCTTTTGGATTAATAAATCTATCGAGTTTTATGAGAATAAAAAGTGTGAGGTAGGTATTATTTTTTTGAGAATTTTTATCGAAATACACATTTAAAAAAAAAAAAAAATGAATTAAAAAAGTTCTCATTTTTAGGATGGAAACATTTTGGAAGTTCTTTTCTTTCAGATTAAAAAATTCTGTCTTGAAAAATTTTAGAGGAAAAGAATTACCTAATCAGTAATCAACTTTTTTTGTAATTAAAAATTTAAAAAAAAATTTGGAATGAAAAAATTATTTACAATATTAGACACTCAGTACCGTAAGGTGGGGTAACTTCGGACTGCAGTCAAACTTCGGACAGTCCCGGTTTTTAGATTTTAAATGGCTGTCAACAGTCAACACTGACAAAGTGATTCGATTGCAACGTTCTTAGTCTCAAAAGAAAGATCACACTTCAGGCAACATTTTAAGGTGCAGCGAGCCTTTGGTTGACTTTGTTTTCTATTTTTTAATCTCGTTTGAACATAAAGTAGGAAAAAATAGTAAAAAAGTTACCTCAAAAAACTTTGTTCATCTTATGCAGTAGAAATAATGTGAAGTAATTAACTCCTGTACCATTGAATTCGGCGTTTAATACTGATTATTTTTTGCTATTCAACTTTAATTTTCTCACGAAAAGAATGGTGGAAATGTAAGTTTTGTAAAAAAATAATGAGCTAAAATCATGACACTTACGGAGACCTTCTCGTTGTTTTTCACGAATAACTCTTCAAATATGCGTTTAATTCAAAGAATGGTCATAACTAAAATTAAATATCATAAAATTTCCAACAAAAAAGGTTCTATTAATTTTTTTTGTCAAATGAACGGGTGGCGCAAAAATACGCTTCAAAGTATAAAGAGTGAAAAAAGTAGGATTTTCTTAAGTTTTTGTGAATATGATGTAATATTGAAAATTTTGACTGCATTTAAAATGTTGGAAATGAAATTTCATGACCATTTTTAATTGTTCGAATCAATTTTTCATTTTTTAAAATTTGTTTGTAAATTTTAGGCCAAAAATATTTAGTGTCCGAAGTTACACCGCAATGCAGGGTAATTATTCGGACAGATATAAAGTTAAATAACTTCTTTTTAAAGAAACTTTTTGAAACTTTCTATTAGTGCAAATTCATCTACTAAATTACTAATCAAGACGCAACTTTTTTGTTCTATGGTCAAAATCTCTCAAATGCGTTTTAAAGCAGTTATAACGTGCTGAAGGTGCAAAAGTGTCCGAAGTTACCCCATTTTACGGTACATGTTTGTATTCGATGAAAACTTTTTTGAATTTCTTTTGGACTAAAAAATCGTTTAATTTTTTTTAAATAAAAAAAAACATGAATTTTAATTTTACTTTTTAAATTGAAATTTGAAAAAAAAAATGATATGAAAAAAATACCCATTTTTAAGGTTACCCACTCAGATTTATGTAAGTACATAATAAAAACGATTTTGAATCCTTTTTGGATTGAAATTTTTTCATTTTTCAGGAAAAAAATAATTACCTATGTATTTCTCAATTTTTGAAATAAGTAAAACATTTCTCATTTCTTGATTTTCAATTAAGAAATTTCTGAATTCTTCTCGGATTAAAAAGCTTTAATTTTTTCGAAATTAAATTTAAAATAATGTGTAAACTTTTTTTTCGATTTTTTTTTCAATTAAGAAATTTCTGAATTCCTCTCGGATTAAAAACTTAAAAAGCTTTAATTTTTTCAAAATTTAAATTTAAAATATGTGTCAACTTTTTTTTATGATACCTAGGTAGGTAATAAAACTATTTAAAAAATTTTGAAATAAGAAATTCTTCAATTTTTGTAATCGAAAAATTTCTTAAAAAATTTCAAATAAAAAAATTTCAGAATTATTTTCGAAATAGAACACTTGATTTTTCTAGAGAATGAATTTGTTTTTGGGGAAGATAATTTTTATTTTTATAGAGGAAAAAATCCTCAATTTTTCAATTTTATCGGCACCCAGTAAGAACAATTCTTTTAAAAAAATAAGCGAATCTCTGTTTTTGGGAAAAACTTTTCACTTTGTTATTTAGAATAAAAATTAAATCCTAGAAGAAACCAATCGCAATGTCTTGGATCCAATAATAAAAAAATAAAAAAATGCTGCACTTATTCTCTGAAATGAAAAAATTACTTAATTGTTTTTTGAAATAAAGAAATTACTATTTTTTTTCTATTTTATTGAAGAAGAAAAAAATAGTTATTTTTGTGAAGTAAAAAAATATATGATTCTTAATTTTCACATTCAACATTCAAAAAATATTCGAACCCTAAAAAATCGAACTGAACATTAGAAAATTCCAATTTGCCTGCCCTGTTCCTCTTAGGAAATTCTATCAAGGAAGTACCAACTTAATCAAACTAACATTACTGTTTTTTTGCAGTTTTTGAAGAAAAACCAAGATTACCCCCGAGTATAGCGCAAATTAAACAAAAACAAGTTGAACAAAATAAAATCTGGCCAACTTTGATGAAATTAATGAGAAACCCATCTTTTGTGTTGTTCCTGATATCGTACGGGTTGAATTTCTCTGTTTTCGTTGGAGTGGGCACGTGTTTTAATCAGTTGGTCGTGAACAATTTTCCGGCAAGTTTTAATGGCATTTTTGACAGTAATCACCGATAAGTGTATGTACTTAATTTCGTTGATATTTTCATTAGGGAGCTGTTAATGACGCTGGGAATATTGGAACTTTGATGATGATCTGTGCAATGATATGTTCACTGCTGGTTGGTAGAATTTTGGATAAGACTCGATTATTTAAGTGAGCTTTTTTAAATTCATTTTTCGTATTCTCTACTACAAGTTTTCGTTGAAGTAGGTAGGTAGGTAGGTAGGTAGGTACACAACATAAGGAAAATGGTAAATCTGTGTTACAGAGAATCTGCTATTTTCTTAACCGGTGGCTCAACTGTTTCGATGATTATATTTACATGGTCATTACAGTCTGGTAATCTTCTATACGTTCATTTAGCTGGCTGTCTTATCGGGTAAGTAAATCCAACTCTCACATCTTGTCCAATTTCCGCCATGATAATTTTCGTGTTTTTCTAATAATTCTACTTTTTTTAAAGTTTTTTTCTAATGGGATACTACTCTAGCGGCATTCAATTAGGAATTGAACTCACATACCCGATACATGAAGGCATATCCACAGCGATTTCTTTCCTTTTCACCAACCTATTCGCTCTTATAATAACTATCGTGTATAATTACATGATTAAAGCTAACGGTGATTTAAAGTCAAATATGGGTATGATTGGATTGAATATTATCGCTGTCTTGGCTACATTTTGCATACCAGATGTGTTGAAAAGACAACAAGCTGAAAACGAATCAAATGCTGTCGAAGCATAATGAAAGAATTTTATATGAATTCACAGGAATCTGATTAATAATCTAAGGTATTAAAATTAACGTATTGTTTTGCAATTCAAACTGCCTGAAGTTGAATAAATTTTTATAAAAATGAAGTTGGTGTTTTCGTTTCGTTCAAGGATCAAATTTGTTTTAAAAATTTTCATTGATTTCATTTGTACTGTCTTTATAAAAAATAATCCGTCAACGCCTTAAAGGGGGGGGGGGGGCTGTGAATTGTTGTTGTTGTTGTTGTTGAATGCATAGCGCTGACAAGCGGAACTTTCTAAGACCTATGTATGACGTAATTTTGATTTTTCATCTATGAAGTTTTGAAGAAAAATTGGAAACTAATTTCATATTGCTTTTTTTTACAAAAAAACCTAATTGTTGATTTTTGAAAAATAAAATTCATGGAGTTTTCAAAAAAAGAAAGTTATATTAATTTTGCATTTTGATGATGTTTTGTAAAAATTATTGATAGATTTTTTGAAAAATGAAAAATTTAAGTGTCAAAATTGAAGAAAAACACGAGTTTTGCTTAATGTCCCGTTATCAGAAAAACTATGCAACCCACAAAACTTTTTCTTGGAATGTTTTTTATTCAGTTGTGGGTTGCATAGTTTTTCTGATAACGAGGCATTAAGCAAAATTCGTGTTTTTCTTCAATTTTGACACTTAAATTTTTCATTTTCCAAAAAATCTATCAATAATTTCTACAAAACGACATCATCAAAATGCAAAATTAATATAAGTAACTTTATTTTTTTGAAAACTCCAGGCATTTTATTTTTCAAAAATCAAGTTATTTTTTTTTGTAAAAAAAAAGCAAGATGAAATTATTTTCCAATTTTTCTTCAAAAATTCATAGATGAAAAATCAAAATGACCTCATGCATAGGTCTTCGAAAATTCCGCTTGTCAACGCTGTGCATTCAACAAAAAAAAATTTCTCGCCCCCCCCCCCCCCCCCCCCCCCCGAAATACTCACTCACACATCACACAACACGACTGAAAAGTTATTATCATCATTACTATCAAAATTCAGCACTTATCAATTACCTATCTTTGTATTGATTAAGTAGGTGTTACGCAACTCTACATATAACTCCTTGACAACTTACAGACGAAAAATCCACTTTTATGTATTCAGGCTGAACTAAAGAGGTAATTCCTCTCATATCCTCGGAGAATATTTCCTTTTGAAAAAATGGAACAATTATAGGAGATAATAAAACTCCGTGTAAAACAGAAAAAATGTTGATAAAATATTTGTATTTTTTCAAGAGAATTTGAAAAATTTCCTCTCAAAAAAAATAGAAGAGTTTTTGTGAATTGAAGTAGGTATCTATTTCAGAAAATTTTTGAAATATCCTTCAGAAAATTTTGTGATAGGTATCTCGTTTTAAAAAAATAATAATATTTTTTATCAAAATGAAAGAAAACATTTGATAAAAATACTCATTTGAATTTTTAAGGAAAATTTCGGAATATTTTCTTTCGTAAAAAAATTATTAATTTCATCAAAGTGAAAAACCACTCATTTAAAAAAAAAAAAAAAAACGTTTCAATTTCTTTGCAGCAAAAATCTCTGAAAAATAATAATTTACCTATCAGTATAAATTTTTATCCCACTTTTTTTGAAAAAACCCTGTTTTCTTCAACGAACAAAGATGGACTTCAAACATTTGGTTCATTGAATTCGGCGACGGTGAAGACCTCTATACTCACACCTACAAATACTAACACACTAAAAGCAACATACAAACACTCGAGCATGCGCGTACGTATATTGAATTAATTCCTTAAAAACACTCAACCAGAATTCTGTTCTACAAAAGCGCCGTATAACTCTTACATTAGGTTAGTACCTAATCTATATTAAAGTGAATGGTCGAAGGTTCTTAGTTCCTACTAATTGTTATTGTTTCGGTTATCTACTTATATTTATACTTAGCAGTACAAATATGAAGTCTACCGCAGATACCAAAGTTGCTGACCATAAATTATACAAACGAAGATGGTTTATGTTGTTTTTGTTCGTGATTTACGCCTTCAATGGTACGCAACAATGGGCTCAATTTACCATTATCAATAATTTGGTCACAAAGTATTACAACGTTACTACAACTGAAGTAGGATGGACGGCGAATGTACTCCCCTTATCATACATCATTTTGGTTGTACCGGCATTATATTTGATCGATTTTTTGGTAAATACTTGCATAACTTGCATAATAAATTTTTCATGTCCCTTCCCCCTCTTCAAATAAATTTGAATATTCAACCGAGTGATCATTCAGAGGTAAACGTGGAAATTGGGTTTGTAAGTAGGTTTGTCAATTTTTTTGCTGAGAGATTCGTGAGGGCATAAATTTTTGGATTGAATAACTCCAAAAAAAAATCAGGGTGTCTACATTAATTTTTTTTTGAAAATTCATAACTTTTTCATGTCTTTTTCACGACCTTTTTCATGAACAATATTTTAACATTTTCAGGGACCCTCCCCTCTTCCAGCATGAGTGTAACTTGGAATGAATATTTGGGGGGGGAGCAAAAAAAATCCTTATTTTTCCCCGGTAACGCATCTAGGATGAAATCATGGAGGGGGTTCAACTTTCAGGGGTGGTCATTTTGAAATAAAAAATTTTCATTTTTTCTTCGAAAATAAAGAAGCTGTATTTTGGTATTTTATGTCCTTAAGCAGAGAAAAAATTGCACCCCCAAACAGTGACGAACTGAAAGAATTTTTCAAGGGAAAAGGGCAGAATTACTGAAAATATCAAATTCAAGTATCGAAAATTTGAAACTTTAGCAAATGAGATGAAAATAATATTTCCCGAAGAAGCGAGGAAAATTTTTTTTGAAAAAAACTGCAATTTTTAGTAAGAAAAATGTAAATTGAACTATTGAAAGTTTCAATTCTGTTAACAAATAGAAAACAAAATATTGCTCGAGCGTAGCGAGAGCGAAATTTTTTAAAAGAAATATTCAATTATAAAAGAAAAAAGGGCAAATTTTGCCTAATAAAAAAAAAATTCAAATTCATGACTTTTCATGACCTAGTGATTTTTTTGAAAAATTCATGACTTTTTCATGACTTTCATGACCCATTTTCAAATTTCATAACTTTTCATGATTTTCATGACCTGTAGACACCCTGAAAATCTGTCCAAAGAAATATGTATTAAAAAAAAATTTACAAAAACTTACAGCAAAAAAAATAAATAAATAAATAAAAAGCATTCATAGGATCGTAGCATTAAAAAATTTTCAGTGAATAAAAATTGCTCAAAAAAATTGTAGCATTAAAAATCGAAATAACTTTAAAACATAACTTGTATGTAGCATTGAAAATTGAGTACTGATCACTTCCCAAAAAATCTGCTAAAAAAAATCGTAAAAAAACATTTACAAAAATTGAAGGAGTTACTATGTTAGATAACCAGTCCCAATTTTGATCTAAAAAGAAAATTGTATGACTTTATAATTTATATTGATATCTTTCACATTATGTGGACAAATGTAATTAAAATATTGTTGGCCAACATACGAGTACTTATCAATTTGAAAATATGTTTACATTATATTTCAGGGTGTGAGATACACGATGATCCTTGGATCTTCAGGGATCACCATTGGAAACTGGATCAAAGTATTCTCAGTGGCACCAGACAGTTTCAATATTGCTTTTTTCGGACATTGCTGTTCAATCTCTTTCCTACAGCTGACCTATGGTTTAATGGGACGTTTCACAGCCTTGTGGTTTGGAGCTGATGAAATTTCCACAGCTGGAGTTATAGCCATGTTAGGAGATCAAGTTAATAGCAGATCTATTTTTAAAATTTGAACATAATTATTTCCAATTTTTCACGATATAAAATTATTTAGCTCGGTTCCGCGTTTGGTTACTTCTTTCCAACCTTTGTAGTGAAGGATGGTTCTGAAGAAATGATTGGTAATGGATTAAGGAATATGCATCTCTGCGTATCAATTACCTCGACTGTTATATTTTTCTTAATTTTACTCTGTAAGTCCTTTTTTACAGTTACATGTATCAAGTAGGTACCTACTTATTCAATCACACGTTTTCTTTTCATCTGCAGTTTTCGAAGCGAAACCAAAATTACCCCCTAGTGTAGCTCAGGTTAAACAACAACAAGCTAAACATGAAAAAATTTTGCCAATTTTGATAAAACTGATGAAAACGCCAGCTTTTTTGTTGTCAATGGTATCGTACGGATTAAATTGCGCTACAATTTTTACTTTGTGTGCGTGTTTGAATGAAATAGTCTCAACTAATTTTCCGGTAAGGTTCACAGAGTTCTATTTTTGACCGAACAGTGTATGTAGTTGGACTCATTCAATTTTCAATAGGGAGCTGTTAGCGATGCTGGAAATATTGGAACTGTGATGATGATTGCTGGAATGATAAGTTCGCTGTTGGTTGGCAGAGTATTGGATAAGACTCGATTATTTAAGTGAGTTTTTTTAAAGTAGGTATGTTTTACTACAGACAGGTGATGATTTGGAATTTTATCGTGTATTGCTTGGTCAGCAGGTGTAGAGTTAATTTATACTGAGAACTCGGTGGGTAGTGGCATCACATACTGCTGTTTGTACAAAGTTCTGAAAAATACTTCGACAATAATAAGTATATTATTTCAAAAAAAATTCAAAAAATTGATTTTTTAGTTTTTGTGATTTTGTTATTTTTTTTGTTGGAATTATTCAATATTTTTTAAAACTAAAATTAAAAAAAAAAATGTAGGTATTTTAACATTTTTTTTGAATTTTGACGCTTCAGCTTGAAATTATTTTTTTGAAAAATATTTTACACTAAAATCAGGAAACAATTCTTCAAAAATTATCTTATAAAATGAACATTCTAACAATTTTTGAAAAATTCAAGCAGAAACAAAATTTGAAACATTTATTCTCAATTTGAATAAATATTCATAGGTGAATTTTCTGAATTGTTTCCTAAAAAAGTTTTCCAATTTTTTTAATTATTTTTTTTTGATAAAATTTTTAAAAACATTTTTGATCCAGTTGAAAAATTATTCGAAGAATTTTTTATACTCTATCGTTGTTGTTTTTTGTTAAAATGGAATAAAGTTTTGGAATATACGTAACTGTAGAGATATGCAAAAGAAAGACGTGTTTTCCAAAAAATCAATCGGACGTACTATTTTGGAAATTATAAAAAAATAATTTCATGTTACCTTCAAAAATTGAGATCCTACAGATGAACTCTGACAAGGCAATTGTAGTATGCACCAGGCGAGATCTACTATCATCACCCGTGTAGCAACGTCGATGCTAATTTCGATATAAATATCGACACATCGAAATCGGTCACTTTTCGATGTGTCGACATTTATATCGACATCCACATCGACATTTGCAATGGTGAGATTTTGAAAAATATGCTAAGTTCAAATATTCAATATAAGTATATATTAAAATTACACCAAAAATAGTGTTCAAGCCAACATTTCGACATTTTTTGTCAAATTTGCGGCATTGAGGCCACCTTTGTAGCTGGACACATGCGAGTGTCCAACTAACATAGAGATGATTCTTAGACCTTATGTACTAATTCACAACACACTTTATCTGCGAGTATCACAATCACCCTCAAGACGTCGACAGTCAAGTCGATGCATTATTCGACCCTCGAGACAATTAGATCGACATTAACTCGACTTAAAATTCCTCTGGTCAACACTGTCGACAGTTAAGTCGATGCATTATTCTACTCTCGAAAATCACATCGACACTATCTCGACTTAAAATTCCTCTGGTCGACACTGTCGACAGTGAAGTCGATGCATTATTCGACCATCGACAATTATGTCGACAATAACTCGACAAGTCGTTGTATTATTCAAAACTTTGAAAAATAAGAAAATTTTGTGATTCTTTCAAAAATTATTTATTCCTGAGCTTAAAATGTTCTTATTAATTGTTTTTAGTTCTTTTTAGTAGTGATGGGAACTATCGATAATACTATCGATAGTTATCGATATTTTTTTCTATCGATATGAAATTTCGATAATTTTTGCCAACGATATACTATCGAAACTATCGTACAAACTATCGATAAGTTATCGATAGTTCAAAGTCAATGTATTTTAAATGGAAACATAATGAAATCGCCAATTTTTACTTGATCAAAAGTCAAAACCTGAGAAAATTAGAATATTGCTATTGTTTTCGTGGTATTTTATTACTTTTCATAATTCGTATTAATTTTTCATGAACAATGACACTGCGCTGCAAATTAAATTAATAGGTACAATACGTACAAAAAAGAAAAAAAACGCGTAGCAGTCAAGATGCTCCGCGACAGCCGAATTTTTTTTTTCAAGTTAGTGTACTACTTTGAAAACGTTTTCATCCATGGTATTTCAGTTTCAATATCAGTTTTAACTTCAAATTCAGTTTAAAAATGTCAGGTTTTTGTCTTCAGTTTTAGTTCCTCTCTGCATTGAAGATTTCAACTTCAGATGGGGGCTCCGCCCCCATACCCCCGTTGAGGCTCCTACCCAACCTCCTTATCACTTTCAGCTCTTAGGATGGGGGCTCCGCCCCCATGCCCCCGCGTTGGGGGCTTCGCCCCCAACCACCTCGTCACTTCCAGCTCTTCAGATGGGGGCTCCGCCCCCATGCCCCTCTTGGGGGGCTTTACCCTCAATAGGGACATGGCAGGAGAGGATTGAGGGCTTCGCTCTCAATCCCTTCACACTTTCAGCTCTTCAGACGAGGGCCAACACACCAAAAAAGAGGTTAAAACGTGAAAATTTCTGATTTTTGACCCTGTACGAGGGTCAAATGGTGCTCAAAAGTCGAAACCCCCAAAAGGCACATCAGTGACCTCTACTGACCCTACATCCCAAATTACGATTGTTTAGGTCTTTTAGTTTGGGCTGTAGGCTGTTCAACGCGTCAGAAAAGACAGGTTAAAACTTGAAAAATATTGATTTTTGACCCTGTATCGAGGTCAAAAGGAGTTTAAAGGTCAAAACCTACAAAAGGCACATCAGGGGCATAAACTCGATCTATTATAAAAATTTAGGCACCCCAGCTCCATTTGGGGGGTCTGTAGCTTGATCAACGTGAAAAAATGACCTCAAAATCCACTTTTTGAGCCCTAAAATGGGGTGGGGATGACTTGAGAAGCTGAAATTTGGATACAGTGGAGACAATCAGAGTCACTGTTGTTGGTAAAAATTTCAAATCATTTTGTCAAATTGGGGCCTCTTTAGAGCCCTCTTCAAAAAAGGGCCACCCCCAATTTTGGGGCTCGAGGGTCAAAAACCCCAAAAGGCACCTCAGTGACCCTTACCTATCCTAAATACCAAATTTTAGCATCCAAGGTCATTTGGTTTGAGCTGCAGGCTGATCAACGTACCGGGAAGCGAGAAAAAACATGAAAAATTGTGAAAAATCTTGATTTTTGATCCTTGACAGGGGTCAAAGGGGGCCCAAAAGTTGAAACCTACAAAAGGCACATCAGGGGCACAAACTTGATCCATGATGAAAATTTTGGCCCCCCAGCCCCATTTGGGGGATCTGTAGCCTGATCAACGTGAAAAAAATGACCCCAAAATCCACTTTTTGGGCCCTAAAATAGGGTGGGGATGACTTAGGGGGCTGAAATTTGACTATGGTGTAGGTAATTAGGGTTCTCATCCCTGGGGCAAGTTTCAAAAAATTTCATGATATTGGGGCTCCCTCGCACCCCCTCAGAAAAGGGTAAAATCCCCAATTTTGAGTTAGGGCCCCAAAAATTTTTTTGCATCATTCCTACACCGAGGGGACCCTACATATCAAGTTTGACCTCATTTGACCTGTTAGGCTCGGCCCCAGAGTTCCAAAAGTGAGGGGAAAATTATATATATATATGTATATATATATATATATATATATATATATAAATATGTGACATGTGATAGATCGTCATCTTTTGGTCCCAAACGTCGAGAAATGGGGTCAGAACTCTTCTACCCCCCCTCCTTCTAAATTAGGGTCGAACACAATAGCCTAAATTTTTAAAAAAAAATTCGGCTAAAAATGTATCTCACCATCGATAGTTTCGATGCTATCGATAACTATCGATAGTTATCGATAGTTAAAAAAAAATTTACGATAACAATCGATAGTACTATCGTATGAACATTTCTACTATCGAATTACTATCGATAAAAAAAAATATCGACTTTTTAGATATAAAATTTGTAAATTTAATTGGCAGAAATTGTCGACATAAATGTCGATGCGTTTATCGAGTATCGATTTTTACATCGACTTGTCTATGTAGAAAAACAACGTTTTCTAAATTATAGGAAAATACTGAGAAAAATTCAAAAATTTTGATTGAACAGTTATGTTTAACATAGAACATTACTTTAAATCTCAAATATCATTTTTAATTCATCGTTAACCGAGAAAAAAATGTGTCTGAATTTTGTCGACATAAATGTCGATGTCGACAATTGCTACACGGGCAGTATCATCTGCCATTGCGTCGATTTTGCCACCTCAAATATAACTTCTCACAGGCTCGATTTACAAATTTTTAAGAACTGGGGCTGTTTGGAAAAAATTGAAAGTTTTCAATTTCCAAGCATTCTGATATGGAAAAAAAAACTGGAAAAATGAAAAAATCAAACAAAACAGATTAATTGACCTTTAGAAAAGATGGTCAAGGATCCAGGTCCTTGTTGATAACAAAACATGTGAAAAGCGCAGTTACATAATGGTTTTTTTCGTCCTTTTTAGTGATGTGAGAAAATTCATAGTATATAAATAGGCAGCCGGGCTGCTAACCAAAGCAAAAATTAACCAATAACCGTTGACCAAAAAACCAAAATTAACCAAGTATTTCAAGATTTGAGACTTGAGACCAAAGGCCAATAATAATTTGTTTCTTTTTTTGGTTTTTTACTTTTTTTGGAGAATAATTCCCTATTATTTATCAATATTTATTGAATAAATTTCAATTGGAGATGGACAAGGATACCTAAATGAGAAATTCAAAAAATTGAATATTTGGGAAAAACCAAGAAAAACAAAAAACAAAAAACAAAAAAATATATATAAAACCAAAAACCAATATTATTAAGATATTTTCATTGACCAAAATTAATTCAAACCAAAAAAAAAAATCGGTTAGCAGTCCTGATAGACACTCCACAAAAAAAAAAAAAAAGTTCAAATATTGTACACGGAGGTAATTGGTAATTTTTTCTTTCTTTTTAAAAAAAAAAAAAAAATCAAAATACATATAAAAATAATAATACATGTGCTCTTGATTTTTTTTTTCTCATGTGTTGCGCAAGCACCTTTGATTTTATGTCATGCCATTGTGTTTCTTGAGTATGTAAATTGCTGCCATTGCATTTTATGAATTTTTACTCCGGAGTATGTGTTGAAATAAAAGGCAAATTTGCGTTACAGAGAATCTGCTGTTTTCTTGACTTGTTGTTCGACAGTCTCGATGATTCTATTTACATGCGCCCTAAAATTTGGAAACATTTTATACGTTTACATAGCTGCCTTTCTAATTGGGTCAGTACACTTCTAACTCTCACTTGTATAATTTCTATGGAAATCATTATCATTTTTATGTTGATTTTTAATTATTTTTTTTTAGATTTTTTGCAATGGGGTATTACTCCAGCGGCATGCAATTAGGAATTGAGCTTACGTTCCCTATACACGAAGAAATATCCACAGCGATTACTTTCCTTTCAAGTATGACATTCGCTTTTGTAATAAATGTCGTCTATGGTCATCTGATCAAAGCCTATGGTGATTTAAAATCCAATGTCGCTTTAATTGGATTGAATATTATCGCTGTGTTGGCTACATTATGCATATCAGTTGACTTGAAACGACAACGAGCTGAAAATGAACCAAAAACTGCCGAAATGAAAGAATTTTTATGAATTGTCAGGCACCTTATTAATGATATCGAAAGTTAAATTAACGTAAATTTTTGGGAAACCCCCAGGCGTGTTTCCGAAGAGACACCTTCGTTGTTTTTTGCTTATCACTATTCAAATATAAAATAGGTTAGCTTTTTTGTTGAAAATTATGTGTACTTCAATTTTAGATATTCCAATCATTCATGTATTTTGTTTAAACGTTTTTATTCGAAGAATTACGAGTAAAAAACAGCGAACTGGTCTTTTTGGGTTCATATTTGAAGGAGTTCCTGGAGAATGAAGTTTAAACTAAAATAAGACGATAACGTTAATATGAAGGGCGATGAAAAAAATTTCATACAGAGTAGGAAAAACGTTGGCACTACTAGTAAATATTCAGATAAAATTTTTAAAAAGTGTGTAGTAATACGTAATTTTATTATCGTGTCCATTGTATCATTCGGTTAGTGCTCTTATCTGGGTTCCTACCAAGTAAATACGATGGCAAAAATTTAAAAACATGTATGTTGAATGCTCGTAGCAGGCATAGGCAGGTAAACAATTTACTTTTACCTAGTTGCAAATATGAAGTCTCCGGCACATACCAATGCTACAATAGGCGATCATAAATTATACAAACGAAGATGGTTTATGCTGTTTTTGTTCGTGGTCTATATTTTCAATGGTCTGCAACAATGGACTCAATTCACCATCATTGGTAATTTGGTCTCAAGGTATTACAACGTGACTACGACACAAGTAGAATGGACGGCGAATGTATTCACCTTATCGTTCATTATTTTGGCCATACCGTCCTTATACTTGATGGATTCATTGGTATGTACGTACTTGTATCACTTATACTTCCCAGTCTCCACCCCTCTCCAAGTGAGTCTATTCATCCAAATGAGGTATCACTACAGTACAATGTATAAATCTTGAATGTTAGAGGCTTACCTCTTAATTAAGATACCTAATTAACTTTGCCCTGCATCCATTTTCCAAACTAGTATCTTTTACCATATTATAGGTATTACTAATCAGTAATCAAGGATTGAATAATTTTCAACCTCATTTTTTTATTTAAAATGTTTTAATGGTTAAATTTAATTTGATAGGTAACTCCCAATTTTAATCTAAATTTCAGGGCATACGATACACAATGATCATCGGAGCTGTAGGAGTCACCCTTGGAACCTGGATCAAAGTATTCTCAGTGGCACCAGACCGATTCAACGTGGCTTTCTCAGGACAGTGTTGTTCAATGTCCTCTGTCATGCTAACCTATGGATTAATTGGACGTTTCACGGCCACGTGGTTTGGAGCTGATGAAATCACGACATCTGGAGTAATAATCATAATGGGCGATCAAGTGAATGATGATTTTTTTAATTGTTGAAAATGCGTAGTTTTCTGTAATTTCTCGATTACCCAAATAGCTTGGCTCAGCGTTTGGTTACTTCTTTCCAACCGTTTTGGTGAAAGACAGTAGTGAAGAAATGATTGGTAATGGATTATGGAAAATGCATCTCTGTGTTGCGACTACCTCGACTATTATATTTTTCTTAATTTTAATCTGTAAGTTCTGCATCATTGTCAGCAATTTTTTGGTACCTACACATAAAAGTATGTATTACCTACCAAGGTGTCTACCAGATTTTGAGAACTGAAATTCGCGACTTTTTGCTACTTTTCGTGACTTTTTTCGTGATATTTTTCTCTTGTCACTGAATTTGAATCTGAGAATTCTACAATTACCTCCTCAAACAATTTTTCATGAGTATTTGGGTTGTTAACTAAAATCAGAATGTTAACGACTCAACGTTAGGGTCCCCAACAAAATAAAATTTGTGCTTTGGATAGTGGGGGAGGGGATTCGTAAGATATTACCGGTGATTTTACGTTACTTTTCACACAAATATTCAAACATTTTTTTAAATTATGAAGTTGTCTATTGTTTTGACTTCTGAATTTTTTGCCATGTAAAAAGATCCGGCTTTTTAGAGGACCATTTGGCATAGAAAATTTCAAAAATTTAATTTCTTTGAAAAAATTTCCAAAACAATTTTTTCTCACTATTTTGGTTCATTCTGAGAGGTTATAATGAAAAAATTCTGAATTTTTCAATTACTCGCATTTTTGCAGTTTTAAAAGGAAAAACAAATGATATTTTTTGTAAAAATATAATTTTTGGATAGGAAAAAACGAAAAAGTGAAATGTTGCCCGAGCAAAGCGAGGGCGAAAATTTTAAGAAAATTGGAATTTTGATAAAGAAATAGACCTACTGTAAGTATATTTTTTGGCATCAATTTGAAGATTTCCAAAAAGATCAAGTTTTGAAGAAATTTCGCGACTTTAGCGACCAACTTTTGAATTCGCGACTTTTTCGCGACTTTCGCGACTTTTAGCGTCAGTAGACACCTTGCGGCTACACACTTAATTTTTTTTCTATAAAATTTTGAATTTCTTTTGGATGAAAAAATCTATCGAGTTTTTGAGAATAAAAAGTATGGCGTAGGTATTTTTTTTGAATTTTTTTTTTTCAAAATACACATTTTAAAAATTCTTTTGAATTGAAAAATTTCTCATTTTTGGGATGGATACATTTTGGAAGTCCTTATGGATTAAAAAATTATGTTTTTGAAAAATTTTAGAGAAAAAGAATTGCCTAATCAATTTTTTTTGTAATTAAAATTTTTCTAAATTTTTTGGAATAAAAAATAGATATAGCTCTACCTCAAATTTATGAATTTTTTGTTTGAATCTTAATTTTTTGTTTCAATAATTTTTGAATTCAAAAAAATTTCAACCACAAAAAAACTCGAATTGAACCCCAGAAAATGCCAAGTTGTCAGTCTTGTTCCATAATAATTTCATCAAGTAAGTAAGTACGTATCTTACTCAATTTTTAGTATTCTTTTGCAGTTTTCGAAGAAAAACCAAAATTACCCCCGAGTATAGCGCAGGTTAAACAAAAACAAGTTGAAAAAAATAAAATCTTGCCAACTTTGATGAAATTAATGAAAAACCCATCTTTTTTGTTGTTCGTTGTATCGTACGGGTTGAATTTCTCTGTTTTCGTTGGAGTGGGCACGTGTTTTAATGAGTTAGTCTTGAACAATTTTCCGGCAAGTATTACTGGAATTTTTGGTTGTGATCACTGATCAGTGTACTTAATTTCGTTGAATATTTTAGGGAGCTGTTAGTGATGCTGGGAATATTGGAACTTTAATGATGATCAGTGGAATGATATGTTCACTGCTGGTTGGTAGAATTTTGGATAAGACTCGATTATTTAAGTGAGCTTTTTTCCATTCATTTTTCGTATTTTCTACTAAGTATAAGTTTTCATTGAAATAGATAGGTACATAACATTGTGTAGGTAATACGTAAAATGGTAAATCTGTGTTGCAGAGAATCTGCTATTCTTTTAACCTCTGGCTCAACTGTTTCAATGATTATATTCACATGGTCATTACAATCTGGTAATCTTCTGTACGTTCACTTTGCTGGCTGTCTTATTGGGTAAGTAAATCCAGATCTCACTTGTCCAATTTCTGCCATAATAATTTTCATATTTTTTTAATTCTACGTGGTTTTTTTTTAGGTTTTTTCTAATGGGATACTTCTCTAGCGGCATTCAGTTAGGAATCGAACTCACATACCCGATACATGAAGAAATATCCACAGCGTTTACTGTCCTTTTCTGTAGCGTATTCTCTCTCATAGTAACTATCGTGTATGGTTACACGATCAAAGTTTACGGTGATTTAAAGTCAAATATGGGTATGATTGGATTAAATATTTTCACTGTCTTAGCCACATTATGCATACCAAATGTGTTAAAAAGACAACAAGCTGAAAACGAATCAATTACTAGGGAAGCATCATAATGAAAAAATTTATAAAATTATGAATTCGCAGGAACCTAATTAATAATCGAAGGAATTAAATTATTGTATTGTTTTGCAAGTCCTATAAATTTGATAAACATGGTGTCTACCTGACTTTTTTTTTCTAAAATCACTACTTTTTCACTCCCTTTTTTCTACCATCTCAAAAATTTCAACACCCCCCCCCCCAAAAAAAAAGACAGAAAATAACGACTTCTACAAAAATTGATCTATTCCTAAAAAAAGTGACAACCCCCCCTAAAATTTTAATAAATAAATAAAAAATAATAATTTGGTAGGTATTATATTCACCTATAAGTAAGTAATAAAAATTTCAACTATAATCATAGATTTTTAACAGTTCTAAACATTTCTCATTATTTTGATTTTTGTTCAATTTTCAATCATCATGAAATTTTTGAAAACACTTCTTATATTAAATTTTTTCACCTTTATCTAAACATTCTAAACTTTTCATCTTTTCTTATTTGTAAATTTTCTATCATTGCAAAATTTTTGAGAATATTCAACATTTCTCATGTTTAGTAATTCTGCTGATTTCAGATCTTTTTTAAATTTTCCAACATATTTTAATTACCTATTTTGAATTTTTTGAAAATTTTGCAATTTTCAAACGCTCGTCAATTTTTGAAAGTTTTAAATATTTACTCCCTCGCCGCGTATACAAGTGATGCTTGCCCTTTTGAGAAATATTTCAGCCCTGGTAGTGAGAATAATTCCCCCCCCCCCCAAAAAAAAAATCAACGAGATTTTTCCACTGCCAAAAATTGAGAAATTCTCTTTTGTGAGAAAATTTGTCATCTCTTTTTCCAAAAAAAAGAACTGATAAAAGAAAAGATTTGTTTCTAAAAAAAATTAAGATAAATAAGAAAATTAAGGTATTCTCACAAAATAAAAAGAGTTTTTTTCATTAATATTAAAAGAAATGTTTTCAAAAATTTGAGACATTTTTTACGATGACTTCAAAATATTATTATTAGATATTGATATTTTTTTTTTTCTAAAAAAATAGATTTTTTCTCCGAAAAATTTAATAAGTTTTTTTTTTCAAAGATTAGAAATTTCATTCTAAATTTTGTTCCAATTTTTACATAATTTAAAAAATTGAAACTTTTTTTCTGCGAAAAACTGAAATTTGTTCTACCTACTTCAAATATTTAAGAAATGGTTTTAGGTACTCCAAAAAAATTGAGAATTTTTTCTCTAAAAAATGAGAATATTTTCTCTAAAACTCTTGAAAAAAAATCATTGAAAATTTGAAAATTAAAAAAATATATATTTTCTACACTGAAAAATTCATTTTTTCTCAAAAAAATGCAGAAAACTTTTTACTTAGAAATGTTTTTAAAATTTTGAAATATTTTTATTCTAGAAAAACTTTTTGATATATTTTCATTTGAGTGATTCTTCTCTTAAAAATTAAGATAACTCTTATTTCAAAAAAAGAAAAAAATTATTAATTTGGAAAATGAAAAAAAAAAATTTACTTCAAAAAAATCAAAAATTAAATGAATACCTATATTCTTTAAAAATCTGAAAAATATTTTATTCTTAATTCAATTCACCTTCGAAGGAAAATGGAAATGACAATCTGCAAAAACCGATGAATCCAGCTTAAGAACAATCTAATTTCACGTATTTGAGGCGAATTGATTAGGCAATTCTTTCGACATCTTTGATCGATCACGTAAAGAAAAAAATATATTGACGTCTTGGCCTTGAAAACACATCCCTTCCACCACCTTCCTGCCTATAAGTTGATATTTTATCGGTCTCCTATCAGTTCTACTTTTTTGGGAACGAAGACGGTTTTTTATTAATGAGGAAAAAATATCAAAATTAAATCTGAGAAAATTCTTTGTAAAGTTTTTATGCAAAATATTAAGAGAAAAATTAACCAAATGAAATAAAAATGAAGAAATTAATTATTCAAATCCATGGTCGTGTATCCAACACAATAGATCGATTGGCAAAAATTGATAAATTCTTTAATCCAATATTAAAGCACTGATTGAAATTAAAAATTTAAAATACAAGTAGGTACTAGGTACATACCTAATGATTGAAAAAAAAATTCCACTCATAAAAATTCTGATTTCAACAAATTGATGCAATTTTTCCAGAAATCATTACTTGAGAAGCCCTACAATTGTATAGTTGAAAAAGACCAAAAAATGTCAATTTTGCTTGAATTCAAAAAAATTGCCAAATCTGCTGGAATTGTACCGAAATTTAAATATAATTTTTCCATTCACAAAAATTCTGATTTCAACAAATTGCTGAAATTTTTCACAAAATTATTACTCGAGAAACTCTACAGCTGTTGTAGGGTTAAAAAAACCGCAAATTCGGGAAAATTTTTTAAAAAATTGCAAAATTAGCTCGAATTGGACGAAAATTGATTGACAAAAATTTTAACTCATAAAATTTTGATTTCAACAAATTGCTGAAATTTTTCACAAAATTATTACTCGAGAAAGGAGAAATCCTACAGTTGTCGGGTTGAAAAAAAAAACACGAAAAAAACGCAAATTCGGCAAGAATTGAAAAAAATTGCATAATTAGCTCGAATTGGACCAAAATTTATAGAAAAATTTTCCACTCATAAAAATTCTGCTTTCAAAAAATTAACGAAATTTTTCTAAAAATCATTACTCGAGAAACCCTACAGTTGTAGGGTTGAAAAAACTAAAAAAATGCAGATACGCCGGAAATGAAAAAAATCTGCAAAATTTTCTCGAATTGGACACATAGGTACATCGATTCATTGAATGAAGAAATCAGTCGATAAATCGAAAATCAGCCAATTTACAAATATCATTAACCAAAATCATTTACTTATCTTCCATTAATAGAATTAATCGATTTATCAGAACATCGATCAAAAAAATCGAAATTGAATTCACATCGAATTATTAGAGTACTTACAAATCAAGAATTTTCTAGGTTGTGTTGTAAGTAGCTCGATTTCTTCATGAAGAGAGACCCGTGACCGAAAAGATCTATTTTTTTAAATGTTGAGTGTAAAAATGATTTCACATCACACTCCCAAAAATCAAGAAATCTTATGATTTCAAAAACTTGAGAGATTAAAATATATTGCTCCCAATTTTTTTTCAAAAAAATGAAAAAAAATCGCTGGCTCAAAAAAATTGAAACGTTTTTAATTCCAAAGAAATCCTTCAAAAACATTTTGACCCCAGAAAAAAAATCAAAATTGCAACATTTTTCTGCGAAAAAATTAAAACGTTATTTTTTGTCAAAAAAATTGAATTTTTTTTTCAACACTTGAGAACTTTTTAAACTATTTTTTTACTTGTAAAAATTGAGACATTTTAAATTCCAAGAAAATTTTATAAAAAATCTCCAGAAAGAGAAATATTTTCACTACAGGGTTTAAAAAAAATTAATCTCTAGAAAAATTGTTTCCCATAATGTATTTCAACTAGAGTTTTTGCACCACCCGTTCACTTTTCGAAAAAAATAAATTGAATCTTTTTTGTTGAAAATTTTGTTTACCTCAATTTTAGTCAAGATCTATTTTTTGTTTAAACGCAAATTCGCAGAGTTATAAGTGGAAAATAACGAAGTTTTTTGGGTACCCAATTGGGAGATTTTCCGAGAGGTGAGGTTGGGGACTCGTAATTAATCAGCACATAGAAAGGAACACTTCAAAATCAAAAAATTTTATATGATCCAAAATGCCATTTCATTTTCTCATTTCACTGGGTTAATATAGACCACTTTAGTTCACTGGGCACGAATCTGCTATCATCTTTAGTTTACTCCACTCGCCCCTCCTTCCCACTTTCACGTGCAATGTTCCTGCAAAAGTCCTTACTTTGGGGCAAGCAGATACCCAAAATTTAAACCAACATTATATTCACGATCAGAGCTGCGTTTAGTTTGGATTTGAAATAGGACGTACCCAATTTCAAACCCAAATCGAACGCAGCCCATTAAACCATGAAAAAGCAAAATAAAAATAAAAAACACCACACAGAAAAATTATACACATTTAATACTACACAAATTTGGCGCTAGTAAAACAATTTTTTTAGTCATGAATAAGCGTTTAAAAAAAAGAGACAACAAGCAAAACAATTTCTCAATGGAATGAATTGTTTTACATCATAGTAGGTAGGTATTTGTACAACAGTCAGGTAATATGTATTTCTCGTTAATGATTTCAATCGTTGGCAAAACATGTAACATATTTCACTAACAAAATACCGCAAAAAAGTACTATTGAAAAACTGATCAAACACATTATTATAATGTAGGAACAGGTAGGTAGGTATGTAAGTACATTAAAATATACTATATTAAAAACAGACAGAAAATGAAAAAAAAAAAGACAGAACAGACAAAACCATAAATAAGCGAAGTAGGTATCAATACCAGCGTTAATTTTAATACCGAAGACAAAAAAAAAAGAAGGGGAAAAAATCAATAAATTACTTCATCTTACTAAATTGTACACACAATAATATTGTTTTAATACTTAACACAAGTATCACATTAACGACGTCATTAGAATCTTGCTAGCATTGCTTAAAAGACCAAAGAAATTATTATTTTTTCAATTACTTAGGGTACATAATATTCTAACTGAGACACAAAAAAACACACACACACACACACACACACACAAATAAACAAACAAACAAAGACAAGAGTTAAAACACATAAATGCGTGTATAATTTACATATACACAATCCATCTTTTTATTTGGTGGAAATTTCAAATACAAAATCCAAATTCGATGTGATTCGCCTCAATAACCTAGATACGAAACCGTTCTTCGTTCGTTGTAATGTATTAAAATCTTGTCGATTTAGATTCATCCGATCTCTCTGGTAAATTATCAACAAAACTATTTCAATTTTGTAGTTTTTATTTATAAATTAAGAAATAATAAAACTAACGATACACGCATAATATTAATCCTTATACATAATTAAAATATAACGTGAAAATTATAATCATAACGAATATAATAATACATCATAGCAATTTACTACACTTATTCGTTTGATAAGATTTCATGACAAAAAATTTTACTTCCCGAGTAAAAAAAAAAAAAAAAAAAAAATCAAAGAAAAAAGAAAAACGACTCCGCGATTTAAAATTTCCCCAACATTACTGCAGTGTTTTCTATGCGTCTAAAAATAACACCAATTTATTCGGTTGTCTCGCCGAGATGATTTAGACCGCATGTGGCTCGTAACTCCACAGTGGAGCACATCGCACACGCGCCAATCATCTCAGCCAGAGAAGCGTCTTGTAAAAGAGAAAAAAAAATTAAAATTCGACATGACCTGAGTAAAACGCGAACCACGCTTGAATAAAATTCCGGTCGCGATTCTAACGATAAAAGACTGATTCAACTAGTGATTCGATTAAAAAAGAATAATACGTTCGACATAAGCTTAAAAATTACGGAATGCCGTCTCTCTTTGCCCATCTTTTCGTCACGATATGAATCTCACACACACATACAAATCCACCTCGTTGGTGTCGTCATTACACACACACATATAGGTAAACATACTCAACGTACGTTAATTATCTACATATCGCGTACAAACAGAGACAATATAAATTAAATAAACCGTATACGAAGTAGAATATGAAACTTGGACGAAGGGGAAACGAGACGAACTAAGATTGGTTACGAAAAAAGAAAAAAAATCATCGGCGGTACATTTCTTCAACCCCTCTCTCCCCCGGCGCCAAGGACAATCGTTTCGAAAATTCACCCCGACCCGGGGCCCAGTCGATTCCAAATTACATCTCTACTCCTATCCCGAGTTCGCCCTTTCCTATCAATTTTCGTCCACGATGGGTAAGACTGATGGCCGGGGGGAGAGAGGGGGGAGTCGATATACTACATCATGGGCCGATCGTCCGTCTTAATTAAACGCTTATCATACCCGGTCTAAAACGAAATCGCTCTACTGTCGCGCCAAATTATCCCCGCAATTTAAATCGTAGGTACTTTCCACTTTTCTTTTTTTCCCACAAAAAAAAAAACATCGGAGTCGGTTTACCCAAAAAAAAATCAAATCGAACGAAATTTCCTACCAGAAGAAAAAAAAGAAATTATTCCCACATCCGAGTGCAGGTATATAAAAACGGAAAAAAAACAGAAAGGTATAAATAATTTAAAAATATTTAAAAAATTTACAATAACTTAGCCTAAGTTTTGAATAGTCTTTCCCCTTTCACCACCGCAGTAAAAATTTAGTTAGACGCGAAGAACAAAAAAACGGCGAAGTTTTTCGTCAAATGAACAAAATTTGATCCGAAATTGTAAATTTTTTTTTTGGTTTTTTTGAATAAATACGTCTACATAGATATACGGTTAAAACACACTCGCACACGAATCATTACAACTAAATAAATTACATCGTTATTATCGCAGATGATAATTTCATATTACGAGAATATAAAACTAAAATGATGCAAAAATACACGCCTCAAACACACAGAAACACACAAGTAGTAGTCAAAATTCGAAGGAAAAAATATCAAAACTGGAAACAACGATTATACATGCAACATGATGAGAAGATTAAATTTTTTTAAAGTAAAACATCTTTTGTCGTGATTCATATTGGAAAATAAAAGACGAAAACAAGAACAAACTAAAACTGATGAATAAAATATTGACTGCGAATTAAAAATTCGTTATGTTTTTCATATTAGTAGAAGGGGAATCGACTGTTCGGAGGTCAAAATTCTTAAACTGGAGTTTTTTTTACTTTTGTTCACGTTACGCATCTTCTTCTTCTTCTTCTACGCCGTCGGCTTCTGCGTCTACTTCTTCGTCGTCTTCTTCTTCTGGAAAAAACGTATGAATTAGTCGTGAAATTAAAGCTCGAGGGTTTCATTCGTTTTGCTAAAAGCGAATGATTAGTGGGAAGGGAAGGGGAGGGGAAATAGGACATGAGAAAAAACAAATTTCAAAAACGGAATACTGAGAAAACGTCAAAATTTGATAATTTTAAAGAATAATCAGAGCATCTCAAATACCAAAAAATCCATTAAAAATGATGATACAAGCTCAAAGCAATTTCTGATCAATTACTAATCTCGTTTTTTTTTTTTTCGTTTTTTTTTTAATGAGTAGAGGTTCCTCCGAACGTTCACCCCTTTCAAAAAATTGACTTATCAATTATCTTGGCACTCAATGCCCCAAATGAAAAAAGTTTCAAACAAAAGTTGTAGATTGAGATCCTTGGAATCATTTAGGTGATTACAAAAATTCCGATAGGACCCTCTCCATCCCTATAATTTGGCAAAGTATAGAAATCGGCGGATATTCCTTAAAAAAAATTGACTCTATGTACCCAAGGCCCCAATTTAAAAAAATTCAAATAAAAGTTGCAGATTGAGACCCTTGGAATAATTTTAATACTTACAAACATTCCAATAGGACCCTCCCCTCCTCTCTAATTTTGCATACTAAGCATAAAAATCAACGGATGTTGTTCAAAAAAAAAATGGACCCTGTCTTCGTACCCAAGACTCCAATTGAAAAAATTTTCAAACAAAAGTTGTAGACTTTGGTCCTTGGAATCATTTGGATAATTACAAAAATGTCGATTGGACCCTCCCTCTCTTCCCCGCTAATTTTGCATAAGTATACAAATCAACAGATGATGTTCATACGTATTATACGAAATCTGTGACCAGGGGGGGATGCCAAATCGACTTTTTTGACCATCTAAATCATTTCAATGATTATGATTCCGAGGGCTTCAACCTACAATTATTTTAGTTAGAAAACTTTTTCAATTGGAGCCTTAGGAACGTATATAAAGAGCTTCTGATGAAAATTAATGTACCTACCCTCCGGGGGGGGGGGGGGGGCATTATAAAAATGAAATCACAACTTCTCGTCTTATAGAATTGTCTGATCTAACAATCGAATCGACTGATCACAGGACCTATTTTATAATTTTTCTATTTAGGCTTTATTGCAAGCTAAAAAGTATCGAAATTACTGCAAGCTGAACAAATTAAGTTCAAGAATCATTTTTAAAATATATTGAGAAATTGGAGTGAAGGGAGAAGTCCAATCGAAATTTTTGAAATAACCAATATAATTCTAAGAACCTCAATCTACAATTTCTGTTTGCAAAATTTTTCGATTGGGGCTTTAAATACAAAGATGAAAAGATTTTTTGGAAAGAGGACCTTGAAACGATAAAACCTCAATAAATTTCTTCAAAAGTAAGTCCCAGATTACGAATCAATTAGGTACAATATCGCCTTCAAATTTTTATTCACAAGAACGACTCAATCTTTTCAAATGCAACTGCACTATGTACAATTAATTAATTTTGAAAAATTAATTAGAACATTTTAAATGTGAACTTTTTTTTAAAAATCCATAAAAAATTAAATAAGTGTAAAAATCGAAGAAAAAATCGAATAGAAGTGATTCATTTCGCACCTACAAGAAAAAAAAAACCGAATTACTAAAAACAAATTAATACAATTTGCATACAGGTAGTTTCAATGAAACTAGAAACTGATACCAACAGAACGAAACTTCAACAAAAAATATGATCAACTGTCATTTTTTTCTACTTTCAGCTAAATTAATTTTCCATTCGACATTTTATGTATATATGTATATAAAAAAAAAAAATCCAATTCACACGATACTTTGGTAAATTTCCTTACCAAAACCAAAGTCTTTCCATAATCGTAATAAGAATAACCCAGTGTTACCCATTTCAAAGACATGAAATTATTTTCATTCTCAGGTTAATAAGTTTGTACATGGATTTCAATACACTACGCGGAAACAATACACCACGAAACCGGTTCGATGTTAGTGGAACCGTGTAAGTAAGACAGCGGTATTATTTTGAAGGAATGAGTAACGTAACTCCGGTGTATGATTTTAGGGCGTGGTGGGGGGGCAATGGGAGACTGTCATACAAAATTGCATTGTTACGCATGCATGCACAATGCATTTAGATGACAGAGCTCGGAGGACTTGAGAGGACTGAAATACGATCGGTTGCGTGCTAAATTAAAAATACCTTCGGCTTCACCTTCGCCTTCATCTAATTCTTCTTCATCTTCGCCTAATTCATCATCATCGTCTTCTTCGCCTTCTACAATTTCTTCATCTTCTACGTCTTTATCTTCTCCGTTTTCTTCTTTTTTCTGTTTTTTAACTTCGTCTGTTTTATCCTGTAAAATAATAAACTTAGATGAGCATTTGGGAAAAGAAATGAAAATTGATCGCTAATGTAATACAAAAACAAAGCGGTATTTTCAATAGAAAAATAAAAAACTTACAAAGCAATAAATCAAAGTGATTACGCGAGCGGAGCGGTGGTTAGATTGCAGTGCAGGAAAAAACGTAGCGGAATAACACGATTAGGGCCGAAAGAGAAACACACAGAACGCCAATAATATCGTAGACTTGGTACACGAGGCGACAAGAATGGCGGGATAAAAACCACCGTTTTAGTAACCGACCAATAAGAAGAAGACGATTGTACTATAAACTTTTAAAAAAGCCGATATCCGTCGCGGCTTCCAACTGAATGAAGTTTTACTATCGTCATATTACTACAAGCAATGTTACCAGTTATAGCAGCGTTAAAAGCGATATCGACTCGACGTGTGGACTCGAATATTTTACAATCAGCAGTCTAAACTTTGATAAGGAAATTATTTCGTCGAGTAGGTAGACCTTTTGTTTCGATACGAACGATTGATTAAATCGAATAAATCGTTATTGTTTCAATTTTCTCATTCGGCAAACTACGAACACGTGATCTGGTCTAATGGTATTTTTTTTATCACACTTCGCACAAGTTTAATCCTATTTTCATCGTCGTACTAAAATTTACACCATTTGAAACGTCGTATAATTTTCAAGTCAAAATTACTCCTCGTAGTTGGTTGATTTTCGCGTAGGTGAAAAATAATCGATAAGTTAGAGCATCCGTCATATCGGGTAAATAACCGTTAATCGCTGATAAGAGCGATCGATCGATCAACGCACGAATGCCTATAGTTTCAAATTACATTTAAAAGGTAGCACGCTTTCGAGCGGGTAATTCATTAAAAACTAGGTAAAAATCGATACCACTCGAGTAGTCGTAAATTTTTTCATACGAAGATACGAGATGAAATTGTCTAAAATAATAAAACCCATCACGTTTTTGTTTTTGTTGGTCACTCAAAGTAACGGACACCTGTTCCAGATTCAGTCGACAAAAATAGTGTAAAATAATTACCGAAATAAGAGTGAGGCAATTAGGCCTAGCACACCGAACGGCGGCGTACCATTAATTACAAAGAGGGAAATATTGTTTACGAAAAAAGCACGCACTGTTGTTTTAAAAAATCATAATTACGTCAACGAGCATCGAAGCTAAAATTATCTTTGAACGGAAATTTCGATGGAAATAAATAAAATCGACGTAATTAACCCGATACCTAACCAAATTCAAGCTAAAATGCTCGCAATCCGCTATTAATTAAAGCCGATCAGCGTCAAAATGTAAACACAAAAATGGCGCGTATTTTACCGGCTTAAGCGAAATGAATAAACACTCGTACGTAAATAAACTTCAAAGAAGTAATTAAACGTAGAATGTTGTAGCGAAGGTTACAGGCATAGCGAAAATTCAAACAAATTCCCATCAGCCGTATTAATTTTGAATTAGTGCAATTAATACAATACACGTGCAAAATAATATAAAGTTGTACATACTTCAGCCGGCCTTTTCGATCCTTTAACGTCTGATTTAGCGTCTGAATTGCTTTTTTCGTTGGCGTCGACTTTGTCTAACGCGACTTCCGAATTATTTTCTTTAGCACTCATATTTAAAAATTTTATATTTATAACTAAATACTAAATATATTTACAAAACACGAACTGAACGACCACACTCTGCTTTGTTTCTTTACAAGATGACGCCAATATGGTGCTCCCAATAGGAACTGTTATAGAACTAAAAAATCGACCTGTCGAAATATACCGAAGTTAAAGGTAAAATGAATACGATTACACTCGGCGTAACTCAATTAACACTTTTAAACAATAAATTTGTTTAATATTTCGATAATTACTTGGAAAATAATGAAACAAATAAGCGGCAAAAAGAAAGATAGAAACACTTAACCGTATTCTAAACAACTTGGACCATCATTATTTAATCAAATGAATGGAGTACGCGGAACGCGTTCGGCAGTGATGTAGCGGCACCGGCGTAAAACTACTCTCGATAGAGGAAATTCGCAGTTACGAAGTTACGATTATAAGTTTTTTTCATTCCGTTATTGTTTTTATCGAATGAAAAATATTATCGATGTTTATTAATGGCTCTAATTGTTTATAAATAATGTTATCGTGTTATTAAATCAATTTAATGTAATATTTTCTGATCGAATTTTCTCCTTGTATATGATTTTTGTTCCAAATGCTAACGTCAACATTGCATGGAATTATGTCATTCGCCGGTTGCCGGTTAGTTTGGGCGTTGTAGATAGCATTGCCTGCGGAAAGAAAATTTAATTTTTTTAATTTTTTAAATAATATAAAATTTGTGTAGGAGGTACAGCTAATGTTGAATTTTGAAATGAAGTATTGTGAAATAAAATCAATACCAAACTACGTAATTAATACTTCTAGAAAAATGGAGTATAAAAAATATTCTAATCCGAGATCAAAAATAAATAGGCTAACAAGAAAATGAAAACGATTATGGAAAATATTTCATTACGTTCTAGTTTCCACAAATTATGTTCATCCATTATGAAATTTATGATAATTAACGTACTTACTTATAATATAGCAAGTATTGTAGAACGTTATTCTCATTGGAGAGATCAAATTTCTCTATTCATTTCATATTCATGCTATTTCTATGCGGATAATAAATGAATAAGACCAGAGTTCAGACTTCAGACGGATTACTTCGTTAAATTCCAAAGAGTAGCTTTAGTCATCGAGAAGAGTCGTAATGAGAAGTTGTTTTCAAAAATCTTGCAGAACAGAAATTTTTATAATCAATAACCATAGGTCTGAATTACTTTTCTACCAAAATTCATGCCTAAAAATGATTACATACTTTTGATTACCTCTTTTTCAAATTTTAGAAGTCGACGCATGATCTAAATTCATATGATAAAAGTAAAATAAATCAGGGCCTATTCTAAGGAAAATTTGGAGCTGCACGTTTATCTACATTACCAGAGTAATATTCCATATAGGTAGTATGAGTGTATGGTGGGGGGGGGGGGGGGGGGGGGGTAAAACCATCACTTGTGAAATTTTGATGGATTTTCAGAAAATTCTGACAAACGCGTAAACTCATCGCAAAAATCCTCGAGGGAAAAAATTATTTTTCAAAATGAAAATTTTTCGTGAGTTTAGTTTAGATAGATAGTTTTTACTAAATTTCAAAAAAAAAAAATCTTGCTTTTTTTCGTTTTTTCCGGCTATTTAGAATTTTTTCTTTGCGAGTTACAAATTCCTCGATCCCAAACTATCAAACACAGAACCACAGAAGTATTCGAGTGTACTTATGATTTTTTTGTAAGAATAAATTTTCATGAAAAAATGTTTGCCAATAGATTCTTATTAGATTTTCTGACAAGAGAATTTTTTCTAAAAGATATAGGTACTGATCATCAGGCAAAGGTATTTTTTAGAAAAAAAAATTGAAATTTCTTTGGAAAATAATTTTATGATAGGATTTTTTGTCCAGAAAATTTTTTTTGAAAACTTTTTGTCAAAAAGATATTTCTTTACGAAAAAAATATTTTTTGTACTTTTTTTGTCAAGAAAATATTTTTTGTACTTTTTTTGTCAAAAAAATATTTTTTAAAGATTTTTTCATCAGAAATTTTTTTTTAAATTTCTTGTCAAAAAATGTATTTGACGTTTTATTTTGTCAAAAAATTTTCTTTGACGATTTTTTGTTAAAAACATATTTCTTTATCAAAAAAATATTTTTCAAAGATTTTTTTATCAGAAAATTTTATTGGTCAAACATTTATTTTCAATTTCTTGTCAAAAAATGTTTTTGACGTTTTTTTGTCAAAAAATTTTCTTTGACGATTTTTTGTCAAAAAAATATTTTTTGAAGATTTTTCACAGATTTTTTGTCAAAAATATATTTTTAAAAGATTTTTTATCAAAAAAATATTTTTCAAAGATTTTTTTATCAGAAATTTTTATTGGTCAAACATTTATTTTCAATTTCTTGTCAAAAAATGTTTTTGACGTTTTTTTGTCAAAAAATTTTCTTTGACGATTTTTTGTCGAAAAAATATTTTTTGAAGATTTTTCACAGATTTTTTGTCAAAAAAATATTTTTCAAAGATTTTTTCATCAGAAATTTTTTTTGGTCAAAATTTTTTTCCAATTTTTTGTCAAAAAATTTTCTTTGACGATTTTTTGAAGATTTTTCAAAGATTTTTTGGCAAAAAAATATTTTTTCAAGATTTTTTTATCAGAATTTTTTTTGGTCAAAATTTTTTTTTCAATTTCTTGTCAAAAAATGTTTTTAACGATTTTTTGTCAAGAAAATTTTCTTTGACGATTTCTTGTCGAAAAAATTTTCTTTGACGATTTTTGAAGATTTTTTTTTGTCAAAAAATAATTTATACCTAGCACCTACAAGACGTTTTGTCGAAAAAAATTTTTTTTGAGATTTTTTGTTTGAAAGATATTTTTTGAAGATGTTTTTGTAAAAAATTAATTTCTGCACAAAGTAATTTTAAACTGCACACCTTTTGTTTTGAAGCTTCACAAAATGGACGCAACTGCACGTTAGAATAGGCCCTGAAATAAAATAGTAATGCATTCGTATGTGTGGTAGTTGGATGGGTATACTAACTATCTACCTATACTAACTGATAATCAAATTATCCATCCACCATACAGTGATTATATATTATGCTTTAATATAAAAAATAATACAGCGAATAAAACATTTTATATTTGAAAAAAGAATCAATTGTGATTTGAAAACTTACTGTTAGCTCGTGTCGAAATTTTATTTTGAAACAAACAGTGTTTCAAAAATTATAAACCTAATCATGTGCCTAGTTACCTAATAACTTAAATTTTAAAAAATTAATGAACTTTCATGTGACTAGCTAACGAACAGGAAAGTCCTGTTCCATCAGGTTCGACGTTCAATGCTTTGATTACTCCATCATCTAACAACATTGAATATCTCATCGATCTTGTCCCACCCATCGGAGGGATATCGGTGGTTAATTCAATGGCTTTAGTGAAAGTAGCTTGAGGATCCGATAGTAATCTAACCTACAAAAATAAAATCAAAATCTTCAATATAATATTAAGATATTTAAAAAACAGTACCTAAATTGAAATTCACTTAAACAATTTTTTAAATAAATTTTTCCATTTGACATACGTACCTTTCCTTCAGTTCCAATGTCCCTGCCCCAAGCACCCAAAACAAATGCATCATTTACAGCTACGCATATGATTTCTCCGATACCATGCTCTTTCAAATTATCAGCTTGCTCAACATAGCCTGGCAAGTGAGTCTAGATAGCAAACGTGCCATTTTAATTATTATACGAATTATCGCAAATGAATAAGCAATAATAAATAAAATGTAGGAACCTACTTTCGAACATCCCGGTGTGAATGCTCCAGGAACAGCAAATAATACAACTTTTTTTCCTTTACATATGTCCAATATATTCACTTTATTACCAGGTGAATGTTCATACAGTTCGACACTCGGAATTCTGTCACCAACCTACGAAAAAAAATCAACGCAGATAATTTTTTTAAAAATGCACGAGAAATTATTGCAAAGCATTTTAAATTTAAGAAAAACACTTTAGAATTTTTATGATTTACCGAACTAGTAATAAACTAAACTACACAACTTGAAATTCAGATGTTAAGAAAAAAAAAACAAACGCAGGAAAATATATCTACCTTGATGGGCATTTCCTTGCAACTATTGGTAAAATATAATTGCACAAAAGATGAAAATATTTGCTAGGTCACGAATTTTTTTCTTTGAATAATTTTACACTCGACTCGATTTTAGCGATACCTTAAAGCAAACAAACGATTGTACCTCTTTCTACGAAATGGAACTTCTAGAAGGACCATAGGTAGACCCTTTCCATTATTACTAAAATTGTTTCGTAATTATTTACAACGAAATATTTCAAATGAGCATGTACCTAATGAAAAACAAAGGTACGTACTAGGTAGGTATAGGATTACCTGAAATTTTGATATATACGAGGTATATAATGTCACGAATGTGCTAAATATTAATAATTCTGAGGTAAACTATTTGACGAAATAACTATTTATAAAGAAGAACAAACAAACCTCGTGCAGAGCAGATATCGGTTACATGCATTATTCCTATCAAAATACGTATTGATATTACACAAGCAACAGTATCAAGCCTACCATTAAAAAGTCAACTCCATCATAAATTAAACGAAGAATTTGAAATTTAATGTTTTTGAATTATGAATATCAAAGTAATAAGTATATAAAATTTCGATGTGGAGTTTTGGTACCTACAGAACTTAAACAAGTGAAATGCAAATGCTTCATCGTACCTATACCTATCTATCGTTTAAAAAAGTCATACTTCGTCAACTCTTGTAACAAAAATTCCAAACATGAACACAGTTATCACAAGTTGTGTTGTTGAAGGTCTTTCTACGATTATTTAAATTACATATTCAGATTAAAATTAGTCAAAATTAAAGGGAGTTGAACATGAAGCCGATAATCTCACAAAAATACATACATAAATAATTTGGTGAGAGCTTTTTGCATTTCTTACGTTATAAATTTTGTTCGAATTTAATAGGTACCTACACTTACCTTTGAAAATAAGTTTTATAAATCATGACCAGCAACTTATGTTAGCAGTAGCTCAACTGCTCGAGCTAAGACAAAAAATCGCAAAAATAATAAAATGAGCTGCATCTAAAAAATTTCCGAAAATAGGTACAAAAGTTTAATACACACTACCTATTGGTAGGTACTAGGTACTAAAATCTTTGTTTATTACTTATTATTAGGTATTATTTTACAAGTTTATTTATTTATCAATTGAAGAAAATTTTTTTTGTATTTCTCAATTTTTTAGAACACCTGAAAAAATTTATTCATTTTTTTGAGAAAAAAATTCCTCAATCCTTTTGGAAAAAAATTAAATTTTCTTGAAATAGGTAAAAATCTACATATCTTCATTGAAACCTTTTTTCCTTATAGGCACAAAACCTCACTTCTACTTATTTCGACAAAATAATGAATAGGAAGGTAGGAGGTACTTATTTTAATTCTTCAATTTTACACGATTTTTTTTCGCTGACCCCCTCCCCTCCCCCCCTCCCCCCCCCCTTGAATGACGGTCTGACTACGCTACTTTCTGGGATATTTATTTATTTTTTTGAGAGAGAAAGAAACCTCTCTTATTTTTAGAAGAAATACATAAAAAAATCTTTCAATTTTTTCTAAAGAAAAAAAATCTTGGATTTTTTTTTCATTTTTTAGAAGTGAAAATATTACTGAAATTTAAAAAGAAAAAACTGTAAATTTTTGGAAGAAAAAAATTTCTGAATTTTTTTGAGATGAAAAATATCTCTATTTTTGGAAGTCAGCGTAAAATGATTTCTCTATTTTCTAGAAGAAGAAAACCTTTCAATTTTTTTGAAAAAAATCTCAATTTTCTCTAGAAGAAATCTTACAATATTATTAATTACCTAATTATTTTTTTTTTGAAACTAGAATTAAGAAAATTTCTCATCTTTAGAATGAAAAATTTCCAATTTTTTTTGGTGAAAAATTCTAAATTTTTATTCCAAAAAATTGTTTTTTTCACTTTTTTGGAAAATCTTAACTCTTTTTAAAAGAAAACAACTCGTATTTTTTGAGTATAAAAATCAATTTTTCAAGATTTTTTTCCAGTTTTTCCGAGAATTGTTTATCCTGGAAAGGAAGGGAAGGGAAGGGAAGTGAAGAGGATGAATCACCTAATTTTCTTTCTCAAAAGGATTGAAAAAAAATTTTAAAGAAAAAAAATGTTCAATAGGTAGGTAAACTAATTTTTCAATTTTGTTGCATAAAAAAAATTCCTACCTTATTCTTTTTTTTGGGGGGGGGGGGGGGAATCATTTTTTGAGAGAAAAAAAACGTATTTTTGTGAGAGGAGGGAGGAATCTCTTTTTTTTAGGAAAGATATCTTATTTTTTTCAGAAAAAAATGTCTTGATTTTTTTGAATAAAAAAATTTCTGAAATCAATAGGTATTAATTAATATTCTTTAGAGAAGTGAAATTTTCAATTTTTCTGAAGTAATATTTTTTTAATGTTTTGGAGAAACAAAATACACTTCCGATAAAATCTTTAAATTTTTTCGCGACGAAAAACTCTTTTATTTTTCAGAGAAAAAATTTCCTGAAATCACTTGATTTTTCAATATTTTTGGATGAAAATTTTCTTCGCTTTTTCTGGTGTACTTGATATTTTTCAATTTTTCTGGTATAATGTAGGGTAGGTATCAATTTATTGGAACACGAATACCTGAATTTTGTTAAAATGAGGAAACACCTTTTAATTTGTTTTATAAAAGGGTTGAATAATTTATTTTTAGAAAAAAAAAACTTGTTATTTTGAGGAGAAGGAATAATCTTTTCTTTGAAGCGGGGATTTTTTTTTTGTGCAAAAAAAATTTCTTAATTTTTCTGAAGAAAAATCTAATTCAATTTACCTTTTTGGGAGGAAGAATTTCTGAATTTTCTTAAAAATGAAAAATATTTCAATTTTTTAAGAAAATTAATTTTTGGAAAAAAAAACAACTTAGGTAGGTATTATAAAGATTTTTGTCAAAAGAAAAACTGTCCATTTTTTTAAAAAAAAATTTTAGAGACCATGCAAGTTCTTCAATTTCTTTGAAGTGAAAAGTATTGAATTTTCTTGGAATAAAAAACTTCTCAATTTTTCAAGAGATTTCTTATTCCCAAAAAATCTCAATTTTTTAAGAAAAAATTTTCAACTTGTCTCAATTTTTTGAAAAAATATCTCTCATTTTTTTTTCTCTCCAAGAAAACTTTTACTTATTTTTATTAGAGTAGATAAGTAATAATTTATCAATTTTCGGAGATTTCTTCTAATTTTCTTGTAATCAAAATCAACTCAATTTCTTAAAAAAGGAAACAGAATAAAAAAAAGATTTTTTTTTTTTTTTGAAGAAAATTTCTGATTTTTTTTTGTGAAAATCTTTCGTTTTTAGAAAAAATAAAAAATCTCAATTTGCATAAAAACATCTCCAAGTTTTGTGTTAATTATTACGTTTTTCCCCTCAATTTTTAAATAAGGAAAAAAAAATATTTTATTTTTTTAGAGAAAGAAATAATCTATGTTTTTTTAGATAAAATCATTCCTTATTTTTAATACGTAGAAAATACGTTAGGAAAATATATTCAATTTTTTTTTGAAAAATCTTAATTTTTTGTTCTATTCTTTTTAAAATTTTTTTTTTTTTTCAAAAAATCAACAATCATATTATATTATACAATTCAAGGAGTAAAAATTTTTCAATATTTTAGTAGAAAATTTTTTAAAATTCTTATGGAGTAAAAGCAAATACTCAATTTTCTTAGAGGAAGAAAATGCCTATTTTTTGGAGACTGTAATCCTTCTCACATTCAACATTTATTAACGTTTTAAAAATTTGTACCCACCTCCCCTCCGGAGAATGTCGAGCTACTCCTCACAATTGGAAAATTTTGTGTTACCCCCCCCCCCCCCTGTCATAATAAAGAAAAATCGTATTCCAAGTAACGAAAAACACAATTCAAATAATCACACGAACAGATTTTGTTTTCAAAATTAAAATCACCTGGTTATACCAGACACAAGTGTGTTCTCTGATACCCTTTAATATTTACAAATTGTTTTTTACATTTCGGAACATATTCAAGTGCGTTGTTGTAAAATATAGTAATCACTGCGCAGCTTTAGAATGCACTGCACATATTTCACACATGTGAATAACACATTCGACGTATACGAAAAAAGACGACACCATCGAGTACGTTACCAAAGTATAATTATTTCTCGAATAAAGAAAAATAACAACGAATCCGATTATGTTACATAGCGGAAAAAAATATCCGTTTATATAAAAGAAACATGTAATAAAAATAAATAAATCAAACTACCTACGATGATCTTAGCTCAAACAACCTGATACGATTTTATCAGACAATGATATTTTTAATTAGTACAATGAACAGTATTCAAATAGGTTAATTTAAGTGAATCGTCGTGACGAATCTCAGTCCAGTTTTTTTTATAAATATTGTACGCGTTTATTTTATTCTTACTGACGAAAAATATAAGATGATTTTGATACGGTTTAATGCAAAAGAAATCTCTAAAATTGTTGGTACCCACGTGCGCTATGGTAATCCACTTTCTGTTGCGAAAATTGTAACTTTTCGAAAACGAGCTAAAAGCTACGAATAAATTTTGGTTGGAAAAACAAGCGAAAACAGGATGATCGTAGGTGCGATTCAAATCGATGACATCTGGTAAACTGGTCCACGATTTGGAATTTTCGTCGTATTTGTGAACTGAGAAAGCATGCTCTTTGCGTTCGGTACTGACGGAAAATATATTTCTACCATTGCTGGCGTAAATAGCCTGGGTGCTCTTTTTTATCGCCGGATTAATGGCTGGAACTTTGAGCCAACGGTTCAACGCTGTCGAATATCTGAGAAGTTTGCCTTCGTCGTTATGACACAAGTATACGCTATCGCTGCAGCTTATTAATTGACTGTGCCACGGGTGACTGTTCACTTGATCCGAAGTCAGAGATACGCATCGTTTTGTGACTAAATTCTGCGCGTAGAAGAACTTATCGTTGAAATGGACGAATAAAGTTGTATCCAGAATTGTGGCGCAGGCATTGCTCACGTTGATCGATTCGTTGGGTATGACGAACCTTAGATCTTGCAATTCTTCGAGATTTTTTTGCACGTCGTTACAAACGAAGAAATGCAGCGTGTTGCCGGACGAAGCCATGAAATGAGGTTTTTTAAACGAATACGATGCATTTTCATCCTTTATCGTGTTCACCGGATTCAAGCTGTATAATAATTTGTTTAAATTACTCAATATGAGTTTTTCCGTCGAACTATTCTTTAAATCTTCGATATGAGTTTGGCATTCGACGTCGGTCAACAGTGTACGACAAAGTGACGAGATGAGCGATGGTATTCGCTGCACTCGGGTATCAAAATCATGCATTATCCACTTAGAGCAGAGTTTTATTATTTCCGATTCGTCTTGAGCAAATACGTCCGACAAGGAGAGAATACTTTGCAGAGTATCGGACGACATGTCAACGAAATCCGGCATTTCCGCCACTTTGGACCAATTATCCAGAATATATTTCTCGGTTCGTACTAATAACTTGGTATATGTGGAAGTTCGCAGGTAGGCGAATAATTCGAAGATATTCTTGATTTCGGAGATCTTGTCCGAAACGTACTTTTCGATTTTAGAAAAAAGTTCTTTCATTTCGAATCGTTCGCTGGCTTTTATGAGGGAAACTACGTTCTCCTTCGGAGTAATATCCAACTCTTCGAAGTAAATATACTTCAAAATTAGGTCGAAAGTTAGTTCATCCATATCTTCCATTTCATATTCTTCGATATTGTCGTCAGGAAGGGTCGTAAACAGGTTATGGAAGTAGCTAGATTTTGATGCGAGGATTGCCCGATGAACAGGAAACGACTTGTTGCTCACTTTTATGCTAATATCACTCAGATCACCGGAGTTTAATAATTCTTGCATTTGTTGCTTGTAATTGACGGTACTTTTGGGGCCGACTGAAGTTTCTTCATTTCGTATATTGAACGAAGCAGCACATGCAGCTAAAAAAAAAAAAAAAAAAATTAATAATAAAATAATTGTAAAACGAATTTTAAATGTGATAAGAAACACACCAGGGATGAATTCGATCGAATAGTTTAACAATTCTTCCAACTTCTTTTCCATGTATTGTTCTTTGTCATCTTCATCGGGGCAATTGATACCGTAATTTTTATCAATCAGGAAGAACATTTTCGAATATCTGTATTTAACTGCGTTCACAATCTCGACGATGCACCCAGAACGGTTGGCAAGATCACCGCAGATCCATTTTGAGCATATTTTCGTTATATATCTGGGCTCTTCTTCTTCTCCAACTTTCACTTGCATACATAGAAGTATTTTTTTTAAATATTCGAACGGTATCGAAGTGAAATAATCAGTTTGACTGATTTTAACCAAGTTTTTCGAAAAGTGTTTCAGTAACATCATCAATAAACACGGATACGCCGAATGAAACACCAGGAAGTTGAATAATTCGAATAAGTCAGCCATTTGTACATCGGAGTTGTTGTTCTGTATGAAACGAAAAAACCAGGTTTGATCTATTTCAATTTGAAGATAGTCCAGTGCGATTAACAATTTCGTCATGTTTTCCGATGTTATAGATGACTCCAAGTCATTTTCATACATGTACTTGACGATACAGTCAAATATAGGCACGTCGACGGATTTCAACTCGATTTCTTTTTGATTATGTTCTATAAAATTTCGAGCGAATAGTTTCTGGAAGTAAGCCGATTTCAAAGAGAGCACGACACGATGAAGGCGGTACTTTTTATTTTCGACTATGATCGTAACGTCGCTAAATGTGCCATCAGTCTGATAGTCTTTCAATTTTTTACATTCCAAGAATGAAGGATCGGGAATTTGAAATGGTCCCACCAAAGTACTGAAGAAATTATACGTTTGATTATCATCGTCATCGTCGTCGTCATCACTCATGTAATATTCGTCATCTTCAAAGTCCGAATAGTAATTATCGTAATCGTAGCCTTCGAAAGAATATATAGAAGGATCAGAAGACATAATGCCTGTAAAAAGAAAATACCACGCTCAGAAAATTGTTTAATTACTGAAATATGCGACATTGCGTAAATTTTTTAGAAAGTTTACCAAACGAGTGGTTCTTACCTCGAGTGTGTTTGTTGCGATTATTTCCTAATATCGAACGGTCGAAGAGTAAGAATTGACGGAAATTATAACATTACTAAAGCTGAATCTTTATAAAGATATTATTAAATTTAACGCGCAGTAAATTTTTAGATGATAATTACGATACAAAGTTCCAAATGAATTGCTTTATTCATTCAAAAACTTGCATTTTTTTGGAAGTGTTTACGTTTTTTATTCTTCAATTTTTGACTTTGTGACGAAAGTTATCAGCGCAAAACACAATTTTACGTACGTGCGCAGAAATTTAAACCAATGAAAAAGCTGCGATTGAAAAGTGATTCCAAGGGAAGGGATGGAGCACGACCGTCTACGATGGAGGAATTTTGGAGAAAAAAATGTCAACATCAAGGGTGAAAATCTGAATTTTTGACGATGGAACTGCCAAGTGGGCTAATTATCTTTAATAAAATTCATATTTTTCATCATCCATTTCCAGTTCATAGTTCAACAACTGAAAGAATTACCCATTGCTTCGTTGTTTTGTTAATGATTTTCGAAGAACTTCAGTAGTTCATCTTCGTACCTACAAAATACTTGAATAATTCGTGCACTACATTAAACAAGTCATCAGTGTCTGTATCATCAGACTTCAGAGTTCAGAATAGAAAATTAGAAAGTTAAACTGTAAAAGGCTAAAGCTCAATCTTCAATGCTCAAATAAAAGAGACTACAATAATTTCATATAACTTGAATTTGGCACTTGGCAAGGATGTTGGTAGAGATGCAATTGGAGAAAGTAACAAGTTCACCAGTTCACCCTTCACCTACATGCAGAGTTTTTAAAAAAATGAATAAAATACTTTGCGTGAAATTTATTTTTCTCAAAAGTTTATGATGATCCTGGTGAAAATATAGATGAAATCAAAATGAAATGAAAATAAAATAGGCATTGGGTAAAATTTGAATAAAATGCCTAAAATTAAAATCAGCCGTAGATCCACAAACTTTATTCGTAGTTAAGGTTGATTATGATAATCGTACGTTTTAACTTCTTAATTTTTTTTTCAGATAAGATAACTATGAAAAAAAATTATTCAACGTTTAAATTCAGATTTTGAAATTGCTAAGTACATTTCGATAAATTTTCATTCAAATAATGGGCCTACTTGACCGAATACCATCGATGTTTACGACCAATGAGAGCTAAATCGAGACAATTCGTAACCAGCAAGTATGAAATTATTCAAGTCTCAACCTACCCAAGTCTTACAAACGATCGTAGTTCGTCGGCGAATATCCTATCAATAATTGAATGGATTTATGTACAGCGAGTGCCTTAGGAATTCAAGAATTCGTAACGACGAACTTAAAAAGGTAATATTAATTATTAATCGATTGATATCGTCTTGTTTTTTCAAATTAATATTCGACGTTATTGAAAACTTACAGGGATCCGGCGCAAGCTTTGTATACGAATCAAAAATCATGGACGCCTTTAATGTACGCGTGTATTTATTGCCGAGAACATATCGTATCTGTGTTTGTGAATATGGTTCCGTCGTGTATTTATTCCATAAACGATGAAATGCAAACGCCGTTAATGCTGTCTTGTAAATCCGGAGACTTGAATATTGTTAAATTATTGACCAAGGTAGGTATCTATAACGTTTGTACCGCCATTCTATCAAATTATTTGTGTGCTAAAGTTGGTGATTTGTAAATTACGAATATAGGAAGAAATTTTAGAATGTAAAGATATCAAAGGCCGAACTGCATTGTTCTACGCTGTAATTTACGGTCACATTGACATTATTTGTTATTTAATGAGAAGAGGAGCTGACGTTAATGCCAGGTAATTTTGTAAGACGAATGTGATATTTTAATGAATTTATCTTTCGTAATGATGGTGTATTTTTTCATTCACTTTACAGAGACTACGATTCGTGTACATTATTGATGACAGCTGTAAAAGAAGGAAAAGAGAATATTGTCGAGTTGTTGCTCGGATTTGGGGCAAATTACGAAATGAAGACGAATACTGGGCTGAAAGCTGTCGACATTGCGTTCAACTTGAAACATTTTAAATTAGTTAATCTATTGAGTATACCTGCAGGTAATAAAGATGATCAATTCGCTCATTTATCTACGATAGTTCAAAATGTTCATTTTGATTTTTTTCCCACAATAGCAACGAATTTGGAAAGCTTAATGCACAGTCTTTGCTTGGACAAGTATACGCCGTTTTTCAAACAACACGAAATAGATTTAAATCAATTTTTAAAGTTTACCGAAGATGATCTGAAAAGAATTGGAATCAAGTACGTTGTATGAATATAAATATTTAAATAAAATTCAAATAAAAATTTCTAATTTCCTTATGCTGTAGCTTGCTAGGACCGAGAAGAAAAATGTCACTGGCGATATACAAGTTGAATTATTTAAACGATCTCAAATTACGACTACGAGATAAACTTTCAACTTTTTAGACTATTTAATAGCTATTTTAATTTATTTTAATTTTATATTAGTATTTATATCGTGAATTAAATTCTTTTAAATGTATAGTAAGTAATTTTAATAGTGAATGACTTTTTTTTTTCAATTTAAATAAAAAAACCATTGTGTAATGTTGTAAATGTATTTTGTTGATTTTTTTTCATTTCATTAGAAAAAGAAACAAACATTATAAGCGAAAAACAAAAAACACGAATTAAAAAAAAATACAAAGGCACGTTCACAACTTGGAATGAATTAAATACACGAAGCTCATGAAAAAAATCACAGAGATTGAAAGAATCACAATTTACACAACCGTTTTAAATACGTGGTATTGTGTACTGAACTTGACAGGAATTAAAAATTTGATACGAATAAATGCAAGATAAAGGCAAGATGGATTTTCTTATATAATAATATGCACACAGCGTCATAAATTCAATTAAAAATAATAAATAGAAAACAAATACTTCTGTACATTAAAATTAAATGGCAATGTGCGTAAATTGTACAGTTAATACTTTGAAATTGAAACAAAAATATACAATGCGAATGTTCGATTCATACACTGAACGACCAACTTTTGATATGCCGAAATCAAACATTCGCTATGTATTTGATAAATTCATGAAATGAAAATATTCAGCACCTTATCTTCCTAGTGCCTAATTTTTAACGAAGATAAAAAATTAAAAATATTAAAATAAATAATTAAAAAAACATCAACAAGTAAAAACAATTTAAAATTGAATAAAATAGGTAGACGGAACGATAGCAAGTTTTCTTCTTCGAATCTGAAGGAACAACGGAAATTATTTCGATAGTATTCATTAACTGAATTTATATGGCTTAATATTTACCTGGTCATTTCATCAACCATCGTTTGCATTTTGTTATCACTGTAGTCTCCCATGATTGGAGTTGGGTGGAATTCAACTTTCAATTCGACAGCAAATCCAAGAAAATCGATACTATGAAAGGGTGAAAACTTCAAACGAACCGGAATGGGAATGTGTTTGCTTAAATCTCCTGGAAGATTTAATTAAATTGATGAGAAATATTCTAATTTAAAATTATTTAACAAAACTTAATTATGAAATCTGACGAAAACAGAAAAACCTAGAAAAAAAAATTAAAAACAACTATGAATTTTTTTGGCTTTGGACTGGAGATTTTCATTTTTCATCTCTTTCATCGATTATCGAAATCGAAATACATCAGTTCCAATTCGATTATCGATTTATTCATGTAAACACGAAAAATGTCAACAAAATAATTAAAATTTTTTAATTAACAAAAATTTCAGCTAATTCTTTTAATTTCTACGTTCTAATTGTTTCTTCTATTTTTCCAAACACTCTCTCTCATAATGGAGCCGATTACTTAGCACTGAGCTGAAGTTTCACTTCGATTACTTTCGTATAAAACTGTAGATTTGAATTTTTCGGTGATACTGATAAAATTTTGAATATTTGAAACCGTGGCGGAAAAATTGTTGAAATTTTACATTTATGAGTTATGCTATCGTTGTTAGTTGAAATACACTTCTGGACCCTTAACGATGAAATCTACATCAGCAATAATGATTTCGGCGCATTCAAGTGAGTCCGAAGACGATCTAATTTTACTGTTAACTTGGCTACATTTAGTGTTTTCTATCGATTTTATATTTTACAGATACCACGAAAAGAAAGAAACCACCAAATCGTTGTCGTATGAGAAAAAAAAGTGTTTCGCCCAAGCAAGAAACTACCAATGGACGATCTCCAATAAAAGGCCATCCAAGTTGAAACAATATCTTAGAGAATTGGAGGTGACTTGAAACACATTCGATTAAAGGATTACTCGAGCCGAACTAATTTCGTATTAATTTTAGGATCATGTAGAATCTCAGAGGATCGTACGTGTCAAATGGCTACGCGAAGATACTGTGGTTTTATTTTTTAATTCCGGAATTGTAACCTATATTGGTATCGACGTTCGTAGCGGTGATATTCTCAGTTTAAGCTTCGATAAGTTTTCAAAAGACAAACTACTTTCTGTACACATTTCTGATAGTAAGTTTTATTAAAGTAGTAGGTAATATTTTTTTCTTTCAAGAATTTTTGATCACGCGAGTATCTGTTTTGTGTGAATTTCAGTTCTTATGACCAATGTTTTCTCCATTTGCTGCTACAATGATCCACAAATGACTCTAATCTATTATACGAAACCTCAGTTTAAGAAATTATACAAAAAATTGAACGATTTAGAGCCTAAATTTACATCAGTCAATTTACCAGGTCCGAATGGTCGAAGATTGCCTAGAAAATTATGTGCTAATAAAACAGGAGATGTGGTATGATTTTAATTTATTCGATGATATTCAAGGAACCGAACGTATTATACATTCGATACCTATTTCTAGATCGCTGTTTGGTGGAAGTACTCAGAAAACGATGTATTTCCATGGAGTCCTCTGGTGAAAGACATTGATCGAGCTAATGTCCACGTTTACTCAGTATCTGGGTGTGTAGAGTTCTATTTTCTATTTAAAAGCCAAAATATTGTTTTCATCGGCTAAATAACCTGTTTTGGGTTTTTGCTTCTCGTGTTGTAGTTGTAAAATGGAAGTGTTATGTTACCATCGTACAGAATTTGATCTGCTTTGCGTTGCTTTTAGTTCAGTAGAGTCGAATATTTTGTTTATCGTCGAGCAAAAAGTATCTCGCGAGGTTGGTGTTTGTTGAAACCTTTCCAAATTACGATTCCATATTCGAATTAATTCTATTTCGTTTCATTTACAGGGTAACATAAGCGTAGAAAGTGGCACTTACGAGATAATAAAATGCTCTCGATTGCAAAGAGTCAGCTTGGTATCGATTTCCCTGCAAAATAGCGCCTGTTGCGTCGAATTCAGCCCAGACCGCAGTAACCTATTGTTAGGCTGCGTCGATGGATCTGTTGTATTGTACAATCAAACCAGAGCTTTGACTCATATCGTCAGAACAGCGTTCGTGCCTTCGATAGTGAGATGGCACTCGGATGGATATCTCGCAGCTGTGTCCAGTGATCGAGGTCGATTGCAATGTTTCGATTTTGCCTTGAGCTGCATTAAAATGCAATCAATAAGCGAAGACGTGACTCCCAGTAACGTGATAGATTTATCCGTGTATTTTACTCAAATGGTACAGTCTCAGAATCCTCCGTTATTAGTCCAAATGGAATGGAATACCAAGAGCAAAGATGGTGACGCTTGTACCGATGATGGTTTTCTACTGATGACTTTCAGTGGTGGTCCATTAGTCATGATAAGAGAACTGGGTGCCTCTACAATTACACCTATTACTTTGGTAAGGGTTTTAGATCGATTAAAAATTGTAGTTTTCGAAGTGATGTATTTGAATGATTTTTTTTTTTCGATAGATGACTCAGTATTTGAACGCCAATCAAGTCGATAAGGCGGTTAACTTATTATTGGCGATGGATTGGGATACAAATCCGAATACGTGTTTGTCTTTGCTGAAGAAACTGTCGAATTATATTTTCACGTCGTCTTCATCGAATCCGTCCGAAAAATATGCTCAATTGCAGATGGCCCTGGGAAGCTTTTATTTTCCAGTTCGACCTATAAATCATTCGATAGAAGTTGAATTTTACAAACCAGTGAGGAATATATCGAGAAGATTGTTCAATTATTTACTCAGGTGAGATGAGAATTTCAATCCAGCTATGAAACGAAAAAATCATATGACGAGTGACGTATTTTCCTGTCTAATGAATAATTTATATTCTGAACAGGCAAGACATGAGTGATTTAGCATTCAACATCGCCGTATACTTGAACGAGCACGATTTATTCATGGATTTATATTACTACGCCAAATCAATAGATAGTGTTTCATTAGCAGCCTCAGCTTGGCAAAAAGCTGAACAGATTTTGGTCGAAGAATCGGCAGCCAATGTCAGCTGTTCAAGTAAGCATTCTCAGCAACCTTCAAAATGCTAGCCAACTTGGCAGTAGCTCAATAGGTGCTCGAGCTACACCCAAAAATTTCAAAATTGAAATGAGCTACACCCTAGAGAACTTCGAATTTTGTTATTTTACGTGTTTTAGATTCGGAAGATTGCTGTTGTTATTACGAAGATAACGTTACCTGAAGTACGTGGTTGGCCTAAAGTAAATTGTATCCTAGTTTCAAATTCTAATCGGTTGAAATTTCAGGATCGAGATGATCATAACACTGGTTCAAATTCAAACGACGTCACACGAACGGAGAATTTATTGCAGAATATTTACATTTCGCCAAATTCCAACCTGCATAAAAATATCCCCAGTGAAATCGCTCAAGAATTATTGAAACAGTCGACCTCGTCGAATGATAAAATTTCCGAAAGTAAAACTATCAAAGTTGTGCATTTAGGTGTAGTGTGATTTCGTCCAAATTTAGATTTCTAAGTTGTTATTATTTTACTTTGTAAATAATTGAAGGAAAATTGTAAATGACACACTTTACACGTTACAGTATTATTGACTAATTTGTTGAGCCACTGCAAGTGCCATTTTTAATTGTTCTAGTTCTAAGATAATTTTGAAATTTTGTATTGTGCCCCCTCCCCCTAAAATTTGACTCATTTTAACGTTTCTTTTTTATACGAAAAAAATGAAAAATTTATTTAAAAACAAAACACGATTTTATTTTAAAATAGAAACTATTTACAGGGTTATTTATCTGGAGGTCCTCCAATTTCCTCTAATTCTTTCATTTTAGCTATTAGATCATGATCCGGTACGTATCGATCTTTTTCATGTTCAGTATCGAATGTAAATACGTTCAGTTTTGATCCTTCTGGGAGAGCAGTTTGGAGAACTTCGATGTATAATGGAAGTACAATCGAGTCGACATTTACAATCTGTTGAATCAAATGGATATTAGTATAAGATTAAATTTTAGGAGTATTTCAGGGAATAGATTCGTATTACGTACTTTTAGGTTCCTCTCGTAGATTAATATTTTATACGTTGCATCTACAACGGTACTGCGAGTCTTGAATCTTCGTACTTCTAAATGTTTAGCCGGATGAGCCCAACTGCGAATAAAATTGGCGAAATTAGCCAACGAAATCACTAATCAACAATAAAAATTAAATAGTTACCAGTATTCTACGGCGATATCCATATAAGTAGCTATTGTATGAGCAAACTTTTGGAAATATTCTAATTGCGGCCAATCGTATCCTTTCACTTGGACAGTGAGTGCTTCATATTGAGGAAATTTTGATTTCGTCGAGTCCAAATACGGTGGCTCGTAGAGAGATAAATTATGGGCATTCCTTTGGAAAATTTTAGAGCTTGAAAGCTGCACTGTATTTCGCAGCTGAAAACAAAGCGTTGATAATTAGGAAAATTAGAGGTTTTGGATGTTGAAGTTGAAATTGTAGTTACATTACTTACCAAAGAGAAGGTCTTGAGGAACATTTCTCATAAAATGTAAACAGAATTATCGAATCGTAAATTTTACTTCATGCTTGCCGAAATTTTTCATCCTTATCATCGCCGACAGGGACAGATCAAAGTTATATAGAACAAGATAGTTACCACACTCCGTAGTGTTGCCCAACGATTAATCGATTAATCGAAAAAATCGATTAATCGGTCAAAATTAATCGAGGTCATCGATTATTTTGCGCCTTACGATTAATCGAACTAATCGATTAGTTCATCCCAACTAATCGATTATTTCGGAACCCCCTTAAGTTCCTTATTTTAGTATAAATTTCCAAATTTCAAGCGTATTTTGTTCAGTAAAATGATTTTATTTTGATTTAAAAGATTTTGCTCTAAATTTCTGAAGAATGAAGAGGAATAAATTGCAAATTTTGCAATTTCCCATTCGCGCCTACTCCTTCAGGTTCAGCTCAAACCCTACATTTTTCGATTTTTTTCATCATTTTCGTAATTTTTGAAATAATCGAAACTACTCGATTAATCGATTAGTTGAAGACCGATTAATCGATTATCCGATTAGTGTAAAAGTTGATTAATCGATTAGCCGATTATTAAAAATAATCGATTTTGGGCAACACTAACACTCCGGTTAGCCACGCCGATTTCGCCAAAGTACATCACTTAGAGCGCTGCATTCGACGGGTGGGCCCAACTGGCCCAACAAAACATATTGTGTTTATATGAGATTATTCCTTTTTTTCAAGTTTTTCCTTAATAACTTTTTTTAGGATGGATTTAAGAAAATTTTGGCTGAAATATTATTTGAAGAGAATCAAATTCTCTTTCGAATGATGCATTCACTTTTGAATTTTAGTAATTTTCAATAATCCGAAGGCATACATAATTTCTTCAAATAATTCTCTTGTTTACTTACCGAAAAAATAATTAAAATTCAAAAGTGAATAGATCATTCGAAAGAGAATTTAATTCTCTTCAAAAAATATTTCAACCAAAATTTTCGTAAATCCTTTCGAAAAAAAGTTATTAACAAATAAACTGACAAAAATTGATAATCCTCATATAGAGCAGTCCAGTATCTATAATAAGAGTGTATCACCCGTCGCATCAAGCGCGCTCTATAGTGAGCGATTTGCTCTCCGTAAGAGTGGCAGAAAAGAATTGCATTATTCATATGGGGAGTGTGGTAACTATCTTGTTCTATATAACTTTGGGACAGATATATGCGATAATGGGAATTGGTAAAATACACTGCATTACCCATTTTACGGACGTGGGACTATGGCGAGCAAAAGAGTTGATTTGCCCTTATAATTCGGTAAAACGCGCTAGGATGATTGTGTTACAGCAAATACTTTACATTTATATAATACTGGAAACTTCTGGGGACAAGTGACCCCGACAAAAGCGCTCTTTTTGCAGTTTTAGCGGCTCGGCATGAAACTATTCTCAGACTTTCGACCGATCGTCATGTCTTCGACCAATCAGAGAGCGAATCACGCGACGATTAGTCGAAAACCTGGAATTAGTTTCATGCCGAGCCGCTTAGAGAGCGCTCTTCTTGGGAGTCAAATCAAAAGCATTGAGTTTCCAGTATTATATATGTAAAGTATTTGGTTACAGCAAATACTTTACATCGATGGTCGGGAACCATTTAACGTTAACTCCATTTCACCTTTAGCATTGTTTACATTTTTTCGCTGGTATAAAACTGCCCGTGTGTGAACACGAACGATTCGTTCAACATCACAATAGTGTCATTACGTCATGTCACACTCACCGTGATGTTTGAACAAATTGTTCGTTACACACAGGCAGTTTTACACCTGCGAAAAAATGTAAACAATGCTAAAGGTGAAATGGAGTTAACGTTAAATGGTTCCCGACCATCGACATATATAATACTGGAAACTCCAATGGGGAAAAGTGGCCCCGACAAAAGCGCTCTTTTAGCGGCTCGGCATGAAACTATTCTCAGACTTTCGACCCATCGTCATGTCTTCGACTAATCAGAGGGCGAATCACGCGACGATTAGTCGAAAACCTGGAATTAGTTTCATGCCGAGCCGCTTAGAGAGCGCTCTTCTTGGGAGTCAAATCAAAAGCATTGAGTTTCCAGTATTATATATGTAAAGTATTTGGTTACAGTGTAAAATGCAGAGTTGCCAACTGTACGGATAAATCCGTATTTGTACGGAAATTCGACTTGTACGGAAATGAAGTACGGAATTTCGTACGGAATTTTCAAAAAGTACGGAAAAATGAGTAAAAGTACGGAAATTTTACCAAATTTACCACATTTACCACTTTAATTCTGCATAAGATGTATAAATTTGAAATCCCAAAAGTACTTTTATTTATTATTATGAATTTCTTATGGTTTATTTTACTCACTTCATCAAAAATTCAACAATAATTGAAGCAATTTGATTAAAAAAAAATTAAAAATCGATTTTGGTAACATTTTGAAGCAATTTGATAAAAAAAAACGCGTAGCAGTCAAGATGCTCCGCGACAGCCGAATTTTTTTTTTCAAGTTAGTGTACCACTTTGAAAACGTTTTCATCCATGGTATTTCAGTTTCAATATCAGTTTTAACTTCAAGTTCAGTTTAAAAATGTCAGGTTTTTGTCTTCAGTTTTAGTTCCTCTCTGCATTGAAGATTTCAACTTCAGATGGGGGCTCCGCCCCCATACCCCCCCTGTTGAGGCTCCTACCCAACCTCCTCATCACTTTCAGCTCTTAGGATGGGGGCTCCGCCCCCATACCCCCGCGTTGGGGGCTTCGCCCCCAACCACCTCATCACTTCCAGCTCTTCAGATGGGGGCTCCGGCCCTCATGCCCCTATTGGGGGGCTTCACCCTCAATAGGGACATGGCAGGAGAGGATTGAGGGCTTCGCTCTCAATCCCCTTCACACTTTCAGCTCTTCAGACGAGGGCCAACATTCCAAAAAAGTGGTTAAAATGTGAAAATTTCTGATTTTTGACCCTGTACGGGGGTCAAATGGTGCTCAAAAGTCGAAACCCCCAAAAGGCACATCAGTGACCTCTACTGACCCTACATCCCAAATTTCGATTGTTTAGGTCATTTAGTTTGGGCTGTAGGCTGTTCAACGCGTCAGAAAAGACAGGTTAAAACTTGAAAAATATTGATTTTTGACCCTGTATCGAGGTCAAAAGGGGTTTAAAGGTCAAAACCTACAAAATGCACATCAGGGGCATGAACTCGATCTATGATAAAAATTTAGGCCCCCCAGCTCCATTTGGGAGGTCTGTAGCCTGATCAACGTGAAAAAATGACCTCAAAATCCACTTTTTGGGCCTTGAAATGGGGTGGAGATGACTTGGGAAGCTGAAATTTGGATACAGTGGAGACAATCAGAGTCACTGTTGTTGGTAAAAATTTCAAATCATTTTGCCAAATTTGGGCCTCTTTAGAGCCCCCCTCAAAAAGGGGCCACCCCCAATTTTGGGGCTCAAGGGTCAAAAACCCCAAAAGGCACCTTAGTGATCCTTACCTATCCTAAATATCAAATCTTAGCATCCAAGGTCATTTGGTTTGGGCTGCAGGCTGATCAACGTACCAAGAAGCGAGAAAAAACATGAAAAATTGTGAAAAATCTTGATTTTTGACCCTTGACAGGGGTCAAAGGGGGCCCAAAAGTTGAAACCTACAAAAGGCACATCAGGGGCACAAACTTGATCCATGATGAAAATTTTGGCCCCCCAGCCCCATTTGGGGGGTCTGTAGCCTGATCAACGTGAAAAAAATGACCCCAAAATCCACTTTTTGGGCCCTAAAATGGGGTGGGGATGACTTAGGGGGCTGAAATTTGACTATGGTGTAGGTAATTAGGGTTCTCATCCCTGGGGCAAGTTTCAAAAAATTTCATGATATTGGGGCTCCCCCGCACCCCCTCAAAAAGGGGTAAAATACCCAATTTTGAGTTAGGGCCCCAAAAATTTTATAGCATCAATCCGCCTCAGAGGGGACCCTACCTATCAAGTTTGACCTCATTTGACCTGTTAGGCTCGGCCCCAGAGTTCCAAAAGTGAGGGTAAAATTATAAATAAATATATATATATATATATATATATATATAAATATGTGACATGTGACAGATCGTCATCTTTTGGTCCCAAACGTCGACAAATGGGGTCAGAACTCTTCTACCCCCCCTCCTTCTAAATTAGGGTCGGACACAATAGCCTAAATTTTTTTTTAAAAATTCGGCTAAAAATAATAAATCAATTTTGGTAACATTTTGAAGCAATTTAATAAAATAAAATAAAAAAATCCAGATAAATAACGTACAGTTGATGGTTTATTTTACTCACTTCATCAAAAATTCAACAATAATTGAAGCAATTTGATAAAAAAAAATTAAAAAATCAATTTTGGTAACGTTTTTTTGAATTGTAGGCAAAAGCGATTGGTTTATATTGGTTGAAGTAAAATTATGCCCCCATCCCCCCATAAAAATCAAGAATCAGGGCCCAAAAATTATGCGTACGGAAATTTTTTTCTCTGTACGGAAATTTTTTTCCTCCAAAGTACGGAAATTTGGGAATTTGGGTTGGCAACACTGGTAAAATGCAACCTTCCTATAATCTCGCCATTTGCAATCGAATTCTGAAATTTACTATCTTCTATGTTATTTCCTATGGTATTTTGCTAAGTTTGAAATTAAAACAGTGATAATAATTAATTGAAATTATTGAATGGTTTAAAATTTAAATTGTGCTACGAGTTTGATTTTTCATTATTCCTTTACATCACTACTTTGTTCTATACCATAATTTTAACAGAAACTTCTCTCGATGGATAAGGATGAGGCAAAAGTGCTCTCCGAAGGTATTTAGATATTAATCTTATGTGCAAAATAAGCTTACAGGTTAGTATGGAACTTAATTAAATCATTATGATTATTTGATTATAGATGAGTGGGCGCAGTTTTTAAAAAAAGAAGTCCGTTTTTCGTACACAGACGCCAAGAGAATTGCAGCCATATTTTACAGACATAACATGCGAAAAGAATGTGTTGTTTATTTGAAAGATCCAGATTTAGAAAAAATGGGAGTGACTGCAATAGGAGATAGCATCCTGATACGGATTTGGGTAAGGAAAAGATTTTTCTAACTTCTTTTTATAGTTAAGCATGAAATTAATCATTTTTTTACTAAATTGATATAATATAGATTGACAAAAAGATTAAGAGCGAAGCAAAAATTAAAGAAGAGAAATTTTATGAACTATTGGAAGAATTCAAAAGCTTTAGTACGAACTCCGAACGCGTCGCCGAACGAGTCGCCGAACGAGTCAGTACCGTTGTTGAAGAAAAATTAAATATCCTCGAAGTATGTTAAATACTAAACCGCGTTGACGAGTTTTAAATAATATAACCTCGAGCGTATAAAATTAATACGCCAATGGAAATATATTTGAGACGTGAATTTTAATTTAATAATTATGTGATATCATTTGTTTGATTCATTAGGAAATTATGAGAACGATGAGATTAAACAAGAATCTGGTTAAAATCCGTACTCCACTCGATGAAATTTCGAAATACAAAAGAAGAGAGGGAGAAGACGAAAAAGCTAAATTGTTGAAGGATATTGCACTACCTATGCCGAAGTTGAAAGAAGCGTTTCCCAACCTTCATCAAACGAAAATCGATGATGAGAAATCGACGAATAAAAAATCGCAATGCTCTACGTCAAAGAAATCATCACCCATCGTAAAATTGACAAAATTCGATTATATCGATCATCATTTTGAAAGCCTAAAATCGGCGGGAAACATAGTTGCGCATGAAGATAATCAGTCCGTCACTAATTCTGACAAAATTTCTAACAGTCTGCAGGAATATAAAGAAATCTGTAAAGATATAGAATTTTTCGAATCAAAATCCGACGAAACGGAAAATCCCGGATCATCTAATAAACGTAAATCTTTCGGAGAAGAAAATCCGCATCTGCCTAGTGCCAAGCAGATGCGTGTAATTGAGCCGGTTTTTCGGCTTACCTCCAGAGAGCCTTCAAATGAGAAATGACCCTAGTTAATCGTGGCAATTTAGAAATTTAAATATTTTATGTTCGGTTGTAGTGAAAATGTGATTAGTGCTTGTGATGTACTTGGTATCTCTGAAAGTTTGATGATTATAATCCATTATTTTGTATAATACAGTACTTTTATTTCTCTATTATCCTCGTTTGTTATCACTTCATTTTTCAGTTTCATTCATTCGAATTTCGATTCATCTTTTATTATTATCAAGTAGTAGAACTTTTAATTTTTAAAAGTTGAGTAATTTTAATCAAATCATGCGCTATATTCGTCTCCAGTAGCAATGTCAGCTAAGAAAACATCAATGAGTTTTTATCTCCAGGCGGAAAAGTTCCGTTTCTAATCGGTGTCGCTGGTGGAACGGCTAGTGGCAAAGTAAGTCTCCAATATGTCATTTTAATTGCATCACATCGCAATATACTTATTGTTACAAATCACCTACAGTCCACAGTATGTAAAAGAATCATGGAAAGATTGGGTCAAGCTGTCATGGATCATAAAGAAAGACAAGTCGTATGCATCAGCCAAGACAGCTTCTACAGAGAATTGAACGCAGCAGAACGAAGTAAAGCGCTGAAAGGACAGTTCAATTTCGATCATCTGGGTTAGTAGCAGTGATTTTACATTTATACTTAGTTTTCAAGTATTAAAATCTGTTCTTTTGTTAAAACAGACGTTTTCAACGAAGACCTGATGTATGAAACGTTGAAAAAGATATTAGATGGAGAAATATGCACGATTCCAGTTTACGATTATAAAGCTAATACTTTGTAAGACGACTGCATTAGTTTTATTAGTTTGTTCATATTGACGGATACTTTCATCTGTTGAAATTGAATTTTTTCAACAGTAAAGATCAACAAATCGTAATTTACCCGGCTGACGTAGTCTTGTTTGAAGGAATTTTGGTGTTCTATTTCCCATCGGTTAGGGAATTGTTTCATATGAAATTATTCGTGGATATGGATTCAGACATGAGATTAGCTGATAGAGGTGTGTATAAATAATGAATTTTTTCATCCATTGTAATCATGATTTCGTAATTAACGTAGTTCTTTCTCCTAATTCAAGTTACTAAAGATATCATGGAAAGGGGACGTGATTTGGATCAAGTTTTAAATCAATATATGACGTTCGTGAAACCAGCGTTTGAAGAATTTTGTTTACCTGTAAGTAAATCATTATTGCAAAGTTTCGTCTGCATTTTACCCATATAAACGTAACGACTTTTTTATAGACGAAAAAATTCGCCGATATCATTCCGAGAGGAGCTGATAATGCTGGTAAGTGCAGAGGGGCAATTTTCATATTAGTCTGATTTTTCGTCAAACTTAATTTAGTCGTGTATTGTTCCAGTTGCCATAGACCTGATCGTTCAACATATTCGAGATTTTTTGAACAATATTCGCTATAACGATCTGGAGGATAAAATAAATACGAGTCATTTGTCAAGATTACATTGACAGAGAACGAAAATACACAAGCTACCAAGTATGCTTTCATTTTAACACGGTTTTAATCCTATTCGTTGAATTCTTTACTAGTCTAAAACATTTATTCATTTAGAGAGGGTTACATTTACAATTCGCGCTGATTTTAGAAACTTAATACGCGTTGTTTGATTTTTAAAATAAAATATTAAAACGCCGAATTACGAGCAGAATATTTCTTGCAACGATCTATAAAGCGAATGATGACTGCCGTGACTAACTAAAAGAATATCTTTCGCTTCGTTGTAGTAAGTTTTCGCTGCGTGTAAATCGTCTTGCAGGAGAGTTAGTTTCAATAGTTTCATGTTTAGTAGTTCAACTAAGGGATGCTGTTTTCGGTAATATTTTCTGAAACATAAAAAAAAATAAAAATAGAATCTCGTCATTAAGCGAGAAGCAAGTTTATTTCAAAAAGTAATGAACTCGCTTCAACACATTTACACTTGGTAGGGGGAAAATATTTACCGAAAACTTGGTAATAACTGTCGACCGTATTCAAGCGCGTCTTCCCAACGTTCCAAATTTATACACGCTTCGAAGGCTAAATCCAAAGTTTTCACCCTACGTATATTGTATTCATGCAGAACACCGACTTGTTTTTTCAACGTCAATCTGCACACATCGATATCTACTCAATTTCGTCAGGATAAACAAACAAAATTGGAATTACGATTCAAAATGAAATGTTACAAAATTATAAAGGATACAAGCCATATCTTTGCTTTTCATATTCTGTAAATGGTAATCAGAAAATTAGGTTATTTCTTGAAATTTATCAATACGAGCTTTGGACACAATACTTCGACACAGAACACAACTTAATTTATCGGAAATGTTCTGTTGAAAAAAAAAAAAAAAAAAAAAAGGATAAAAACGTTCGTGTTACGGTTTTAAAAAAATTAAATAAAACAGGAGATGAAATTACTTCAGATTACAGGTTTTACTGAGGCAAGAAATCGAATTCATTAAATTCTCCTCTTCTTGGTTGCGACAGCGTTCGCAGTCGCAAAGAAAGTAATACATCGATAGTAATTCTTTCCTTCGGTGGTTTGTAAAATTTAGAACGCCAACGTACGATATTCGAATCTGAAATTGAAAAAAAACAAATAGGTTAATTAAAATTTACAAAGCATTCGTATTCAGACTGGTCAACTTACGTTATCCCAATGAAATTGCTTCATATTTTTTATTGTCCTTATAAAAATTGTCGTCCCTTCGAAAATAGCCACCGCATTCGGTTCGCAAGAATGATCGAGAATGGAAGCAGCCAAATACATTCCAGTACCAATGCTGTTCATATCATTATCCAAAATATTAAAACTGCTTATACACATCTAAAACAGAAATTGTTCATTAGCGAGTGAATTTTCGATAACTGGAATATGTACTCGATGAACGAAAATTGATTACTTTTCCGAATAACTGCAATATTAGTTCTTCGTGGATATTTTCATGGTCTCCGAAAAATATTCGTAGCAGCATGAGTAAGGTTTCGAAATGTTCCATTCTTCTTTGATCTTCTTTTATTTCGTCACAATCTGGAAGAATAGTGCAGTTCGAAATTTGGCTCAACATTCGAATTCCAATAATATTTTCAAAAGAAAACAAACTTACGAGACATGAGATCCGTAAACGAGCGATTCTTCGCATTATAATTATTTTGGCAAATGTTATTTTCTTGAGTCGAGGTAAACTAGAAAAATAAGATGACTTTTAGAAGCAACCAAATACATACGTGAATACAAGTAATTCAAATATACCAACTTTCAACTTCAAAATTAATCTTATCAATAAATGAGCGGAATCTGGTAGAATATTGGGAAGAGTTTTGGCCAAATTGGAGCATTCTAGCTTATGCAAAGGCAGCAAAGACCACGCAGATCTTTGACAGTTTTTTCCACAATAATAAACGTACTAACACTGAGAACATTTCTTCACTTCTGTCCTGTAGAAGTATTAAGAAATCATCGAGATTACACTAGGATTTGCTGCATGAAAATAGCTCTACGGGTAATTAACATGAACGATACTTACGAGGCGAAACAAAAGTTGCATCTTTGCTTCAATAAAGATGATTTTAAAACAAAAACGAATGGTTTCTCCTTTTTTGATCATCTGTTCTGTTGATGCGAACGTATATTTCGTTAACAGTTCGAATGCAATTTGACGGCAAACATCGTGCGGTATGGCTTCATCGATCAAGGTTAGTAGAAAAGTAAAAATAAAATGGAATTGGCGACAGGTGAGAATAGAATTCGCTTAGTTATTTATGAAATTTTAAGGAATGTATTCATTGAAACCTTTTTTCCTTATAGGCACAAAACCTCACTTCTACTTATTTCGACAAAATAATGAATAGGTAGGTAGGAGGTACTTATTTCAATTCTTCAATTTTACACGATTTTTTTCGCGGACCCCCCCCCCCCCCCCCCCTTTGAATGACGGTCTGACTACGCTACTTTCTGGGATATTTATTTATTTATTTTTTGAGAGAAAGAAACCTCTCTTATTTTTAGAAGAAATACATAAAAAAATCTTTCAATTTTTTCTAAAGAAAAAAAATCTTGGATTTTTTTTTCATTTTTTAGAAGTGAAAATATTACTGAAATTTAAAAAGAAAAAAGCTGTAAATTTTTGGAAGAAAAAAATTTTTGAATTTTTTTGAGATGAAAAATATCTCTATTTTTGGAAGTCAGCGTAAAATGATTTCTCTATTTTCTAGAAGAAGAAAACCTTTCAATTTTTTTGAAAAAAATTCTCTTTATTTCTCACAATTTTTTGAATTTTTGAAAAAAATCTCAATTTTTTCGAGAAGAAATCTTACAATATTATTAATTACCTAATTAATTTTTTTTGAAACTAGAATTAAGAAAATTTCTCATCTTTGGAATGAAAAATTTCCAATTTTTTTTTGGTGAAAAATTCTGAATTTTTATTTCAATAATTTTTTTTTTTCACTTTTTTGGAAAATCTTATCTCTTTTTAAAGGAAAACAACTCGTATTTTTTGAGTAGAAAAATCAATTTTTTAAGATTTTTTTCCAGTTTTTCCGAGAATTGTTTATCCTGGAAGGGAAGGGAAGGGAAGGGAAGGGAAGTGAAGAGGATGAATCAACTAATTTTCTTTCTCAAAAGGATTAAAAAAAAATTTTGGAGAAAAAAAATGTTCATATTTTTTGAAAATAGGTAGGTAAACTAATTTTTCAATTTTGTTGCATAAAAAAAAATTCCTACTTTATTCTTTTTTTTGGGGGGGGGGGGGGGGAATCTTTTTTTGAGAGAAAAAAAAAACGTATTTTTGTGAGAGGAGGGAGGAATCTCTTTTTTTTAGGGAAGATATCTTATTTTTTTCAGAAAAAAATGTCTTGATTTTTTTGAATAAAAAAATTTCTGAAATCAATAGGTATTAATTAATATTCTATAGAGAAGTGAAATTTTCAATTTTTCTGAAATAATATTTTTTTAATGTTTTGGAGAAACAAATTACACTTCCGATAAAATCTTTAAATTTTTTCGCGACGAAAAACTCTTTCATTTTTCAGAGAAAAAATTTCCTGAAATCACTTGATTTTTCAATATTTTTGGATGAAAATTTTCTTCGATTTTTCTGGTGTACTTGATATTTTTCTATTTTTCTGGTATAATGTAGGGTAGGTATCAATTTATTGGAACACGAATACCTGAATTTTGTTAAAATGAGGAAACACCTTTTAATTTGTTTTATGAAAGGTTTGAATCATTTATTTTTAGAAAAAAAAAAATCCCATTTTTGGAAAAAAAAACTTATTATTTTGAGGAGGAATAATCTTTTTTTTGAAGCGGGGATTTTTTTTGTGCAAAAAAAAATTCTTAATTTTTCCGAAGAAAAATCTAATTCACTTTACTTTTTTGGAAGGAAGAATTTCTGAATTTTCTTAAAAATGAAAAATATTTCAATTTTTTAAGAAAATCAATTTTTGGGGAAAAAACAACTTAGGTAGGTATTATAAAGATTTTTGTCAAAAGAAAAACTGTCTATTTTTTTAAAATAAAATTTAAAAAAAAATTTTAGAGACCATGCAAGTTCTTCAATTTCTTTGAAGTGAAAAGTATTGAATTTTCTTGGAATAAAAAACTTCTCAATTTTTCAAGAGATTTTTTATTCCCAAAAAATCTCAATTTTTTAAGAAAAAATTTTCAACTTGTCTCAATTTTTTGAAAAAATATCTCTCATTTTTTTTTCTCTCCAAGAAAACTTTTACTTATTTTTATTAGAGTAGATAAGTAATAATTTATCAATTTTCGGAGATTTCTTCTAATTTTCTTGTAATCAAAATCAACTCAATTTCTTAAAAAAGGAAACAGAATAAAAAAAAGATTGTTTTTTTTTTTTGAAGAAAATTTCTTTGTGAAAATCTTTTGTTTTTAGAAAAAATAAAAAATCCCAATTTCCATAAAAACATCTTCAAGCTTTGTGTTAATTATTACGTTTTTTCCCTCAATTTTTAAATAAGGAAAAAAAATCTTTCATTTTTTTAGAGAAAGAAATAATCTATGTTTTTTTAGATAAAATCATTCCTTATTTTTAATACGTAGAAAATACCTTAGGAAAATATATTCAATTTTTTTTGAAAAATCTTAATTTTTTGTTCTATTTTTTTTTTTTTTTTTTTTTTTTTTGCAAAAAATCAACAATCATATTATATTATACAATTCAAGGAGTAAAAATTTTTCAATATTTTAGTAGAAAAATTTTTAAAATTCTTTTGGAGTAAAAGCAAATACTCAATTTTCTTAGAGGAAGAAAATGCCTATTTTTTGGAGACTGTAATCCTTCTCACATTCAACATTATTTATTAACGTTTTAAAAATTTGTACCCACCTCCCCTCCGGAGAATGTCGAGCTACTCCTCACAATTGGAAAATTTTGTGTTACCCACCCTGTCATAATAAAGTAAAAATCGTATTCGAAGTAACGAAAAACACAATTCAAATAATCACACGAACAGATTTTGTTTTCAAAATTAAAATCACCTGGTTATACCAGACACAAGTGTGTTCTCTGATACCCTTTAATATTTACAAATTGTAAATTACATTTCGGAACATATTCAAGTGCGTTGTTGTAAAATACAGTAATCACTGCGCATCTTTAGAATGCACTGCACATGATTTTCACACATGTGAATAACACATTCGACGTATACGAAAAAAAAGACGACACCATCGAGTACGTTACCAAAGTATAATTATTTCTCGAATAAAGAAAAATAACAACGAATCCGATTATGTTACATAGCGGAAAAAAATATCCGTTTATATAAAAGAAACATGTAATAAAAATAAATAAATCAAACTACCTACGATGATCTTAGCTCAAACAACCTGATACGATTTTATCAGACAATGATATTTTTAATTAGTACAATGAACAGTATTCAAATAGGTTAATTTAAGTGAATCGTCGTGACGAATCTCTGTCCAGTTTTTTTTATAAATATTGTACGCGTTTATTTTATTCTTACTGACGAAAAATATAAGATGATTTTGATACGGTTTAATGCAAAAGAAATCTCTAAAATTGTTGGTACCCACGTGCGCTATGGTAATCCACTTTCTGTTGCGAAAATTGCAACTTTTCGAAAACGAGCTAAAAGCTACGAATAAATTTTGGTTGGAAAAACAAGCGAAAACAGGATGATCGTGGGTGCGATTCAAATCGATGACATCTGGTAAACTGGTCCACGATTTGGAATTTTCGTCGTATTTGTGAACTGAGAAAGCATGCTCTTTACGTTCGGTACTGACGGAAAATATATTTCTACCATTGCTGGCGTAAATAGCCTGGGTGCTCTTTTTTATCGCCGGATTAATGGCTGGAACTTTGAGCCAACGGTTCAACGCTGTCGAATATCTGAGAAGTTTGCCTTCGTCGTTATGACACAAGTATACGCTATCGCTGCAGCTTATTAATTGACTGTGCCACGGGTGACTGTTCACTTGATCCGAAGTCAGAGATACGCATCGTTTTGTGACTAAATTCTGCGCGTAGAAGAACTTATCGTTGAAATGGACGAATAAAGTTGTATCCAGAATTGTGGCGCAGCATTGCTCACGTTGATCGATTCGTTGGGTATGACGAACCTTAGATCTTGCAATTCTTCGAGATTTTTTTGCACGTCGTTACAAACGAAGAAATGCAGCGTGTTGCCGGTCAAAGCCATGAAATGAGGTTTTTTAAACGAATACGATGCATTTTCATCCTTTATCGTGTTCACCGGATTCAAGCTGTATAATAATTTGTTTAAATTACTCAATATGAGTTTTTCCGTCGAACTATTCTTTAAATCTTCGATATGAGTTTGGCATTCGACGTCGGTCAACAGTGTACGACAAAGTGACGAGATGAGCGATGGTATTCGCTGCACTCGGGTATCAAAATCATGCATTATCCACTTAGAGCAGAGTTTTATTATTTCCGATTCGTCTTGAGCAAATACGTCCGACAAGGAGAGAATACTTTGCAGAGTATCGGACGACATGTCAACGAAATCCGGCATTTCCGCCACTTTGGACCAATTATCCAGAATATATTTCTCGGTTCGTACTAATAACTTGGTATATGTGGAAGTTCGCAGGTAGGCGAATAATTCGAAGATATTCTTGATTTCGGAGATCTTGTCCGAAACGTACTTTTCGATTTTAGAAAAAAGTTCTTTCATTTCGAATCGTTCGCTGGCTTTTATGAGGGAAACTACGTTCTCCTTCGGAGTAATATCCAACTCTTCGAAGTAAATATACTTCAAAATTAGGTCGAAAGTTAGTTCATCCATATCTTCCATTTCATATTCTTCGATATTGTCGTCAGGAAGGGTCGTAAACAGGTTATGGAAGTAGCTAGATTTTGATGCGAGGATTGCCCGATGAACAGGAAACGACTTGTTGCTCACTTTTATGCTAATATCACTCAGATCACCGGAGTTTAATAATTCTTGCATTTGTTGCTTGTAATTGACGGTACTTTTGGGGCCGACTGAAGTTTCTTCATTTCGTATATTGAACGAAGCAGCACATGCAGCTAAAAAAAAAAAAAAAAAAATTAATAATAAAATAATTGTAAAACGAATTTTAAATGTGATAAGAAACACACCAGGGATGAATTCGATCGAATAGTTTAACAATTCTTCCAACTTCTTTTCCATGTATTGTTCTTTGTCATCTTCATCGGGGCAATTGATACCGTAATTTTTATCAATCAGGAAGAACATTTTCGAATATCTGTATTTAACTGCGTTCACAATCTCGACGATGCACCCAGAACGGTTGGCAAGATCACCGCAGATCCATTTTGAGCATATTTTCGTTATATATCTGGGCTCTTCTTCTTCTCCAACTTTCACTTGCATACATAGAAGTATTTTTTTTAAATATTCGAACGGTATCGAAGTGAAATAATCAGTTTGACTGATTTTAACCAAGTTTTTCGAAAAGTGTTTCAGTAACATCATCAATAAACACGGATACGCCGAATGAAACACCAGGAAGTTGAATAATTCGAATAAGTCAGCCATTTGTACATCGGAGTTGTTGTTCTGTATGAAACGAAAAAACCAGGTTTGATCTATTTCAATTTGAAGATAGTCCAGTGCGATTAACAATTTCGTCATGTTTTCCGATGTTATAGATGACTCCAAGTCATTTTCATACATGTACTTGACGATACAGTCAAATATAGGCACGTCGACGGATTTCAACTCGATTTCTTTTTGATTATGTTCTATAAAATTTCGAGCGAATAGTTTCTGGAAGTAAGCCGATTTCAAAGAGAGCACGACACGATGAAGGCGGTACTTTTTATTTTCGACTATGATCGTAACGTCGCTAAATGTGCCATCAGTCTGATAGTCTTTCAATTTTTTACATTCCAAGAATGAAGGATCGGGAATTTGAAATGGTCCCACCAAAGTACTGAAGAAATTATACGTTTGATTATCATCGTCATCGTCGTCGTCATCACTCATGTAATATTCGTCATCTTCGAAGTCCGAATAGTAATTATCGTAATCGTAGCCTTCGAAAGAATATATAGAAGGATCAGAAGACATAATGCCTGTAAAAAGAAAATACCACGCTCAGAAAATTGTTTAATTACTGAAATATGCGACATTGCGTAAATTTTTTAGAAAGTTTACCAAACGAGTGGTTCTTACCTCGAGTGTGTTTGTTGCGATTATTTCCTAATATCGAACGGTCGAAGAGTAAGAATTGACGGAAATTATAACATTACTAAAGCTGAATCTTTATAAAGATATTATTAAATTTAACGCGCAGTAAATTTTTAGATGATAATTACGATACAAAGTTCCAAATGAATTGCTTTATTCATTCAAAAACTTGCATTTTTTTGGAAGTGTTTACGTTTTTTATTCTTCAATTTTTGACTTTGTGACGAAAGTTATCAGCGCAAAACACAATTTTACGTACGTGCGCAGAAATTTAAACCAATGAAAAAGCTGCGATTGAAAAGTGATTCCAAGGGAAGGGATGGAGCACGACCGTCTACGATGGAGGAATTTTGGAGAAAAAAATGTCAACATCAAGGGTGAAAATCTGAATTTTTGACGATGGAACTGCCAAGTGGGCTAATTATCTTTAATAAAATTCATATTTTTCATCATCCATTTCCAGTTCATAGTTCAACAACTGAAAGAATTACCCATTGCTTCGTTGTTTTGTTAATGATTTTCGAAGAACTTCAGTAGTTCATCTTCGTACCTACAAAATACTTGAATAATTCGTGCACTACATTAAACAAGTCGTCAGTGTCTGTATCATCAGACTTCAGAGTTCAGAATAGAAAATTAGAAAGTTAAACTGTAAAAGGCTAAAGCTCAATCTTCAATGCTCAAATAAAAGAGACTACAATAATTTCATATAACTTGAATTTGGCACTTGGCAAGGATGTTGGTAGAGATGAAATTGGAGAAAGTAACAAGTTCACCAGTTCACCCTTCACCTACATGCAGAGTTTTTAAAAAAATGAATAAAATACTTTGTGTGAAGTTTATTTTTCTCAAAAGTTTATGATGATCCTGGTGAAAATATAGATGAAATCAAAATGAAATGAAAATAAAATAGGCATTGGGTAAAATTTGAATAAAATGCCAAAAATTAAAATCAGCCGTAGATCCACACACTTTATTCGTAGTTAAGGTTGATTATGATAATCGTACGTTTTAACTTCTCAATTTTTTTTTCAGATAAGATAACTATGAAAAAAAATTATTCAACGTTTGAATTCAGATTTTGAAATTGCTAAGTACATTTCGATAAATTTTCATTCAAATAATGGGCCTACTTGACCGAATACCATCGATATTTACGACCAATGAGAGCTAAATCGAGACCATTCGTAACCAGCAAGTATGAAATTATTCAAGTCTCAACCTACCCAAGTCTTACAAACGATCGTAGTTCGTCGGCGAATATCTTATCAATAATTGAATGGATTTATGTACAGCGAGTGCCTTAGGAATTCAAGAATTCGTAACGACGAACTTAAAAAGGTAATATTAATTATTAATCGATTGTATCGTCTTGTTTTTTCAAATTAATATTCGACGTTATTGAAAACATACAGGGATCCGACGCAAGCTTTGTATACGAATCAAAAATCATGGACGCCTTTAATGTACGCGTGTATTTATTGCCGAGAACATATCGTATCTGTGTTTGTGAATATGGTTCCGTCGTGTATTTATTCCATAAACGATGAAATGCAAACGCCGTTAATGCTGTCGTGTAAATCCGGAGACTTGAATATTGTTAAATTATTGACCAAGGTAGGTATCTCTAACGTTTGTACCGCCAATCTATCAAATTATTTGTGTACTAAAGTTGGTGATTTGTAAATTACGAATATAGGAAGAAATTTTAGAATGTAAAGATATCAAAGGCCGAACTGCATTGTTCTACGCTGTAATTTACGGTCACATTGACATTATTTGTTATTTAATGAGAAGAGGAGCTGACGTTAATGCCAGGTAATTTTGTAAGACGGATGTGATATTTTAATGAATTTATCTTTCGTAATGATGGTGTGTTTTTTCATTCACTTTACAGAGACTACGATTCGTGTACATTATTGATGACAGCTGTAAAAGAAGGAAAAGAGAATATTGTCGAGTTGTTGCTCGGATTTGGGGCAAATTACGAAATGAAGACGAATACTGGGCTGAAAGCTGTCGACATTGCGTTCAACTTGAAACATTTTAAATTAGTTAATCTATTGAGTATACCTGCAGGTAATAAAGATGATCAATTCGCTCATTTATCTACGATAGTTCAAAATGTTCATTTTGATTTTTTTCCCACAATAGCAACGAATTTGGAAAGCTTAATGCACAATCTTTGCTTGGACAAGTATACGCCGTTTTTCAAACAACACGAAATAGATTTAAATCAATTTTTAAAGTTTACCGAAGATGATCTGAAAAGAATTGGAATCAAGTACGTTGTATGAATATAAATATTTAAATAAAATTCAAATAAAAATTTCTAATTTCCTTATGCTGTAGCTTGCTAGGACCGAGAAGAAAAATGTCGCTGGCGATATACAAGTTGAATTATTTAAACGATCTCAAATTACGACTACGAGATAAACTTTCAACTTTTTAGACTATTTAATAGCTATTTTAATTTATTTTAATTTTATATTAGTATTTATATCGTGAATTAAATTCGTTTAAATGTATAGTAAGTAATTTTAATAGTGAATGACTTTTTTTTTTCAATTTAAATAAAAAAACCCATTGTGTAATGTTGTAAATGTATTTTGTTGATTTTTTTTCATTTCATTAGAAAAAGAAACAAACATTATAAGCGAAAAACAAAAAACACGAATTTAAAAAAAATACAAAGGCACGTTCACAACTTGGAATGAATTAAATACATGAAGCTCATGAAAAAAATCACAGAGATTGAAAGAATCACAATTTACACAACCGTTTTAAATACGTGGTATTGTGTACTGAACTTGACAGGAATTAAAAATTTGATACGAATAAATGCAAGATAAAGGCAAGATGGATTTTCTTATATAATAATATGCACACAGCGTCATAAATTCAATTAAAAATAATAAATAGAAAACAAATACTTCTTTACACTAAAATTAAATGGCAATGTGCGTAAATTGTACAGTTAATACTTTGAAATTGAAATAAAAATATACAATGCGAATGTTCGATTCATACACTAACGACCAACTTTTGATATGCCGAAATCAAACACTCGCTATGTATTTGATAAATTCATGAAATGAAAATATTCAGCACCTTATCTTCCTAGTTCCTAATTTTTAACGAAGATAAAAAATTAAAAATATTAAAATAAATAATTAAAAAAACATCAACAAGTAAAAACAATTTAAAATTGAATAAAATAGGTGGACGGAACGACAGCAAGTTTTGATTCCTGATTTAAAACCAAATGAAATATTCGAACGTTACTTGGAAACTTTGGAAGAAAAAATGAAAAATGAATCATCTTCTATTTTCAAGCGATGCTTCTTCCAATTTCCTCCAAACGACCTAAATGACAGAATATAAATTATAAAGACGAATAAAAAAATTGGAAGACGAAAAAGAAGCGCTGTAAAATATATTTCACTTACATTACACATTTCTCTAAGTAGAGCTTTTTCTCCTTCGTCCATTTCTTCAGAATTCATATCTGAATCTCCACCAGCAGTATTTTCCAGCTGTTCTCTAACTTCTAAAACTTGCAATGCTTGAACAACCGCTTCGGGCCTCGAGTTGTAATCCTAGAAATAGGAATATTTTTTTTAGAATTACATGTTCCTCAAAATAATGCAAGTAGTTATGTTTTTATATAACTTACCATGTTCGCTTTCCATTGCCTATCGACAGAATTCAACGAACCTGAATGATTACCGAGTTTGATTTGGGTTAGTAACAATTGTTTCTCATCTTCTAGTAATTTAATTCGAGATTCCAACTGTAGGATGTAGTTACTGGTATTCAATTCTGTAAAACAATTCATGTATGAGAAAAATAAATCTCGAAAAAATCGAAATTCGAAACGTAGAAATTTTACCTTCTTCGCTGAAAGTACGACAATTTTCCGATGACACTTGCGAGTGATTGGGAGCTGCTGGTACATTCCCAGATTCATCCACATTGGTACCAGAACTACTTCCATCGCCTTCATCTCTTCGGAGACCTGCTCCACAAGATCTGCAATTGCCACTTCTTTCTTCGTCAAGATACAGACAAAGTTCCTTCAACAAATACCATAAATGTAATCCAAGTAATTAGCCAATGGTAATTTAAGAAACTGTTTCGAATTACTTTCAATTCCAGATTATCCTTGATTAATTCGTGCTGCCTGCTGTCCAACTCTTTGAGTTTATTTTGATACGCGGAGACTTCTTGTCTCATAACAGAAGCGGTATATCTGCCGAAACGCTGCCATTCTCTGGCCAACTTGCGGCCTTTTTGACGATCGTCGTCTAAAAAGCAGCATAGATCTCGTAATTCTTGATTATCGTCGTTTAATCGTTGATTGACCTCTTTTAGACTACGAATTTCTGCTGCCATTCTGCGTAACTGCTGACCAATTTCGAATTTAAACAATTGATTGAAAATTTTCGTAGAATTAATGAAATTTATATCGCTCACTTGTTCGTTCAAATATCTAGCATTATCGAGTTCGGATTTTCTAACGAATTTTAACATATCTTGATTATGAACGTTATTTTGCGTTTGGATCGGTGCTCCGGGAGGTGATTGAAAGTGTGGTAAATCAGGACTATTGGCTGTGTACGGTTTATCCGAAGGTGGGTACCTAAACGATATAGAACACTTGTTGAATGTGGGTAATGCAGAAGTGATGTTTTTGTTCCAATTCTAGTTACCTGTTAACTTCATTTATAGCTTGAAAGTGATTAAAGTGATTTGCGTTCACTATGGGCCCTTGGTTTTCATTATGAATCACCAAGTAATTTTGCGGTGGTTTGGCTGGCTGAGGTTGCGGAGGTGGTCGATATCGAGGAGGTCCGGATGCCAAAGGACCAACTTTCAACACGTTATCTAGATTCTGATTTATTTGCGTTGGTTTGTTTAACGGATTAGACATGTTAGTGTGTTCTGAAAAGCAACCTGTTCACGAACTTGTTCATTTTCTGAAAACAGAGGAATGTGTTTATTTTATGTGTTCGATAATCAGGCCATGGGAAACTACATATTAAATCTATGAATAGATCAACTTACACATGGAAAATGATGATGGATGAATTGTCACATGTGTGAAGAACTTTCAGAACTACTAAATTAACGAATAAATTTATTTTACTGACAGAAATTACAAAAGAAAGTTCACTTTTTCTTCAACTTTTATCACCACGTAGGAATGCTCTGTTTACGTTTATCCTGTTTGTGCAGTGTTGACCTTGTTTATAACGATTAATGTAATGGTAAAAATATTCATGATGAATAAGTTGCTTACTCGATGAATGCAGGAAGTGATTCAATTCAATTTTGATGATTGTGCAAAAAATTGAAATAAAATAAATGCTTATTTTGAATAAAAAACGGAGTACCAAATAAATTACCGTTGAAATAATGTATACACACAAATAAATTGCGAGCAAACTGAATCAAGGAAACCTATAAAAAATAAAAATGATCGATAAAATGGAAATTCTATTTTAAAACACATAAAACACAACAAAATAAAATTGATCACAATTTGAACAAATTATACGAGAAACCATTTGATATTCTCAGTACTGGTGCATAATGTCATCACAATGTAGGAATTTGCTTCATTAGAGGAAGCTCCCAGGCAAGTTCCTCCAGCCATGTTATAAATAGCGGTGTCTTTCTGAAAATTACGTAATGCACATAATTAATTTCACACTGAACTTGATCCAATTTTTACTTCATTCGACTAATTAAAAATGAAGTGAATACTTTGCCGGAGTATTTCCACTCTTGAGAGCCTCTCATTTCGTGACATTTGGATAATTTAGGCTTATCGCCTGCTGTTCCAGTATCTAAACATAATAACTGGGCTAGAATAAATTCATGGAGATCAGTCTCGAACCACATCTGAAAATTTAAAAGAAATAAGGATTATATTTTAAGCTATAAGTGGTAAAAATTAATCATACGAGAGAGAAATTACTTGATTTTTTGCTCTTAGACAAGGTCTTAATATTAAAAATGATCCTTTAGTTTTGATATCTTTTTCAGAAGTAGCACAGAGATTTGAATTTGACAGTCTTATCTGAAAAATGAAAAAAAGAGAGAAAAAAAGAAGAAACGTCAAAGTTTGGACATTAGACAAGAAACGTAAGATGATTATTTTTCTTCACCAACCATAAAGGTATTGACATAATTCCTTTTTCTTTCATCCCAACGTTGATAAACGGGTTTATCGAAGTATTTCGATTTCTCTTTCAACTTGTTTTTATCGTCGTTCGGAAGTATCAATTCGGGATAAACGTTTTTCAAATACCATTCAAACGATTGACAATTTAATTTTTTTCGTAATTCAATTCGTTCGGAAATATTGCCGTAATCCATATATTTCGTTTGTGGTACAGCCGCAAAATAATGCTCCTACAAAATAAATAAAATTTTTGTCAAAAAAATTTCATTAAAAATTACAGGAAATTTCAAGTAATAAGATTAGAACCTTATATTGATCCATCCACACTTGAGCTAATCGAAGGGAATTTTTAGTCATAGAATCTTGACCTTTGGGATCCGTATATGGTCGATGTTTCTTAAATATATGTCCAACTCTAGAACACGGTATAATTTCCAAGCTTCCACCACACATCCAAATCTACAAAAGAAAAAAAAAATTCATACGAGGAAGATATTTCTATCGATTTTACATAAAATGATTGAATTACCCGAAATGATATCTCTAAATTTTCACCACCCCAAATATCCATTTGAGAATCGTATTTTCCTAATTTATTAAAATATTCTCTATTTATAGCGAATAGTCCGCCAGCCATCGTAGGAGATCTAAAAGAACGATTTTTTGAATTAAATCACAGCACAGGAATATTTGAATTTAATTCGAGTTTATTTTATTCTTACTTGATTGGTTTGACGAAATCTTCACTGGTTTTGAGCATTCCCTTAGGGACATTTTCCCATTTGAAGTGAAGGCCCCAATTGAATCCTCCACGTACTAACGGCGATGACGAGTAATCCAAAGTATCAGGATTTATAATGTCAATTATGGGTGTCACAACGTTCACTTGGGGATCTTCTGAAATCCTCGATAATAGAGGTTCCACCCATTTTTCATTTACTTCTACGTGACTGTCGAGAAAGATTAAAACCTGTAAAAAAAAATCAAATTACATTTATGTCCTTCTTACGTAACAAGTAACTTAATAAGTAATCATATTACGTCTCCAGTAGCTAAATTTGATCCAAAAATACGAGCTCGAATGAGCCCTTCTCTGCGAGAAGTTTTATGTAGGTGAACTTTTTGAGACAGTTCTTTCGTCGATGATAAATGATCTTGTACATTTTCGTGAAGATGATCTAAATCCAACACACTTATTAGTTGGGAAAATTGAATAGAAAGTTAAAATATACTTCAAATTAATACCTATATCGCTGAAATCATCCACCAAAATAATTTCTTTAAGTAAACGGTCCGGTGTTCTTTTCAAAATTGTGTGAATTGTTCGAAGTAGAGTATCGTAGTGTTCGTTGTAAAAACAAATGACTATACTGGCGGTCGGAAGATCATCCGGATAAGTAAGAGATTTACATCTGCAACGAAAAGAGCAACGTAAATACTTTTGTTTCACTTCAGCTTAATCGGAAAACAGAATTAACAATACAGTTTATGTCGAGTGTCGGGGATTTCCCGTAAATTGCCAATATTACGACTAGCTAAAGCGTTGAAACCGTATTTTGAGTATCCTTCGTTTCTTAATTTTAAATCATCGAGATTCTTCACAAATCCGAATCCTTGAGAATCTAAAAAAGAAGTGAAGAAGTTGAGAAATTGAAGAAGTAGGCTAAATAAGTTTCACTCACCATTTTGGACGTGAATGACAGATTTTAAACTTCGAATCAATTGTTCGCTGTTTTTGTAGGGTGTGTACAGTTGTAAAGATGAAGGTGATAGACTGGGGTCTACGTGAGTGAAAGTCTGACATAGTATCACGTACAAAGTGACTGTACCCAGAATAATCACTACAAAATGCTTCAACTGACCATAGTAACTCCTGCAATGAGTAAATCGGAAATATTTTTAGAAAGAGAAACACATGAAGTGAAGGTAATGGGAGTCAAATATTTTCAACTTACATCTTCCGCCGTTTACACATATTATGTTAAACATGAAGTAAAGTAATTTAGGATACATAGTAATTAAGAATTGAATTAGATTATTATGAAGTTTTCAACAAAAAAAAGGCATTATTTTCACAAAAATAAAAAAAAAAATCATGTTCGGTTTATTTTTGTGATAACGTTTATCAATTTCAGTTTTATCGATATTCGTAAATTTCAGTTTACCAGTAATTTTACAGTAATTTACGAAAATTTACGTAAATTTCTGATTTTTGTGCTGCCTAAAAAATTAGTCTACAAAGATCAAAAGGAGATTTTAAAGTTTTTTGTTTATCATCAGTTTTTCCTTTTTTTGAAAGTTGAAAGTTGTTGAAAAGTTGGAAAATTTTCAAATTAGTCGAAGAAAAAGTTCCAAAAATTAAGTGTTATTCATTTATTGAGTGATGAAACGTATTTGTATCAACAGAATTCTTCAAATTACGTTTCAGTAATCGCTTTTATTGGTATTGGTAATTGAAATCGGGACCCAAAATTTGATCATCAGGTACGTTTCAGTAAATTTCTATTCCTTCCTTGCTATTACTAATCCAGAGTACTAAGTTCTTTATTTGTTGAACGTTTATTTGAAATTCATTTTCAGAGATGACGGGTTTCAACTTATTCAACGCAAATACCACTGCACCGACTGCTCCGACCGCTAATTTTGGCGCATCGTCCACTGTCAACACGCCAAACACCTTTTTTGGCTCAAATACCACTGGTTTTGGTGCACAGACACCAGCTCAGAACGCAACGTTCGGAAGTGGAACTGCTACCGGAAATATATCTTTCGGTTTGCCGAAAACGCAAAATAACGTAACATTTGGCGCATCACCATCGACCAATGCGACTGGTGGTTTTGGAAGCACGCAACCAACGCCATCGTTTGGTGCATCTGCGACTCAATCAAACTTATCGTTCGGTGCATCTGCGACTCAATCAAACTTATCGTTCGGAACGCCTAATACTCAATCTTCTGTAAGCTTTAAAGCTTCTCCTGGTCAAACGAATGTAGGATTTGGAACACCAACAACGCAAGCTCAGTCATCTTTCGGAGCTCTTGGAACACCAACAACGCAAGCTCAGTCATCTTTCGGAGCTCTTCCTAGTTTCGGTTCTTTAAAATCTCAAACTCCTACTACGACCAATACGTTGTTTGGAGCGACAGCTACAAGTCAACCTGGCGGTTTATTGGGAAGCACTCCGCCGACTGCGAATACTAACGTTGTGAAACCGACATTCGGAGGCGGTTTAAATTTTCCTGCTAGTACTTCAGCTGGCCAAATTGGATCGGCTTTCGGATCGAAACCAGTCAGTACTGTGCTGAGTAGTAGTCCTGCCACACAGCCCGGTTTATTTAGTATGCCAACAGCGACTAGTATTACGTCTACTGCTACGGTACCTCCGACAGTATCTTTTGGTCTAGGTAGTACCTCTCAAACTACATCGTTTGGTGTCAGTGCTCCTTTATCTGCTACCACCGCTAGTGTTCAGCCAACCACTGCTCAAGGTGGATTAGGTGGTATACCGTTCGGAGCCGCCGGAGCGACGACTACGTCCACTCCTTCATTATCGTTTGGCGGTTTAGGAACCACCACAGCTGCAACGTCGTCTGCAACTACAACGCCTGGTTTGTTGGGTTCGTCGTTTGGAGCTACTACCACAGCATCGTCTGGCGTATTTTCGTGGCAAAAACCTGCATCAGAAGCAACCGCCACGAGTACTTCTATTGGGCTAGGAGGCGTCGATCATACTGCAGTGTCGACTGCTCAATCAACCGCTAACACAGTGGTTTCTGCCGAAGAACAACCTCTACCTAATGAAATTCAGCAAACTGTTGCTTCTTTTAAAGAATACGTTAAAACGCAGAAAACCCTAAGCAGCGAGGTTGCTCGTACTTCTGCCGAACCGTTGACGAAATTGACTCAGCAGATTGGAGCTTTGAATAATCTCATTTTAACTTTAGGTAACAATTTAATTTCAAATTTTTGTTCTCTTTAAAGAAGATTTTTATGATGTGTTTTAATCATTGCAGGAAGTATTCTATCGCAACAGAAATTCACGGCTGAGAGAATAAAACTCGAAACCATCAAATCCTTGAATGATTACGAATTAGCTCAAAAAATTAAAGACAGTCCGGTAGCTTCGGAAGAACGAATGCTCGCTATACGTAAATATTTCACCGAAAAAATATCCGCTTTCGAAGAAGGAACTAAAACACTTCAAGAAAAAATCGAATACGTTTACCAGCACGTGACTACATTACCTCAAGAGAACAGTTTGAGCGCCGAAGCTCTAAAACTGATTGTTAAAAAATTACACGACAGTTTCGTAGTGATCGGAGCTCGAGCTTATAAGTTGCACAACGATATGCAATTATTGAAAGTACAATATTTAACATTACGAAACCAATACGTCAAAGATAATTCTTCCATTAGTTTTAGTCTTAACCGAGAGCTTCAGTTGCCATTTTCTGATCCAAGATCTAAATCAAATACAGCAGATTTTACTCTCGAAGGGCCTAATCCGTTTTCTAAAACAGCCGGCGGATCTTTCAATTCCTTATTGTTAACGTCACAGAATAGAAACTTTCCTCAGTCTACGACGCCGTCCAAAGATTGGGGTATTTCTAGTTTCAATACACCTAAACCGTTTGGATTTGCGGATACACCGGGTAGCAGCTTCGATCATAATTCATCTTACAATACGTCTGGTAATCAACAATTCAACTTGCAGAAGCCTCCCGTCGGAAATAAACGTGGTAAAAGATAGCATTCAACTTTAAACCGTAAATAAATTCGGTTTCTCGTTATACTTACGAATTGAAATGTAAAATTTATATTGTCAATACGAGATTTTATGTCCGAAAATTATAGTTTTGTTTTTGCTGTGCTGCCTACGAAATAAAGGTTTCACTTTTTTTTTACTCGTATTTTTGTGTTTTATGTCACAATAATAATTTTTAACAAAAATTATCAATTTTATTATAACAATTAATAAATAAATAATACTGCGATTAGAAAGGTAAAAATTACGTAGTTCCAAACAATATGCAACAGTTTTGTTTTTAAATAATTCAGTAAATAAAGCAATAGAAAAATGGAATGACTTCGATAAAAGGAACCTAATTTGAATAAACAACGAACCATCCTTCTTCAAAGCAATTATTGATTTCCAGATGAACAGAATGAATTTTCTTAGCGTGATCTTGCAAACATTTCATACCTCTAGTCATAAAAGGTCTGTTTGTACATTCTTTACATTTAAACCACAAATTGGAATGATCTTTTCTCAAATGACTTCGAAGATCTAGTTCCTAAAAAAACATCAGAGGTTATTATTAACGAAAGATTCATTTTGAAAATGTAAATTTACTCTTACTCACGTACCAAACAATATAATTGAGAACACAATGTACACGTGTTGATGGTATCTTGCGATTGATGTTTTTGCAAAATATTTTCCGTTCTAACTGTAGCGTTACATTTATCGCAAATTATTTTATGCTTATGCTTTTGAAATTTGATGTGCCTTTGAAGATTTGATTTTAATGAAAATTCCTACAAAAGAGAACAACAAAATTATAAAATAATGTACTCATGACACGATAGGTCTTCAAGAAATATACTTACAGTAGGACACTCTTCGCAAACGATTTTTTGTTGAGGGGCTTCATGTAATTTTCGATGTCTTTGAAATGATTTAAAACTACTCAATTTTTTCTGACAAAAATTACAAACCACCTACCGAAAATAGATTCATTAATTTTCAATTCAAATTTGAATGTACAAATGGATCAGTTTCGAAACACGTACTTGAACTCCATCATGAATCATAACATGTTGATCGTAATTTTCTCTTCGAGTAAAACTCTTGCTGCATTTATCACAATAATACTTCTTACTTTCTGCAAAATATAAATCTTTAGGAGTAAGAATGGAAGCTTTATGTTAGCAGATTGAAATCACATACGTACCTTCGTTTTGAGACGTATTCTTTCGTTTTTTAGTTTTATCATGGATACTTTTACATCGTGTAATGTGTTTTTGTTGGGTTTCTTTCCTCGCAAAAACCTAAACAAGATGAAAATTGAAGTATATTCGAGATAAAAATATAGGAAGATAGGTGTATTATTTTCTGAGTAAAACTTTTCATTACTTTTTTACATCTGCGGCAAGAAAATCGACCGGTATGCTTCGTGAAGTGTTTTTTAAAATTACGAGAATTCGTAAAAGCTTTCGAGCAGACGTGACAGATTACGTTCTCCACAGGTTTCAGAAGGTTTACTGGTGGCGGGACTTCTTCTGGAATCACCGCAGGAGCAGGCTCTTCATTCGGAGTCACCGGCAAAGTATGGTCAGTATGGTCGATTGATTCTTCTTCTCCTAAAATTGCAGCGATATTCAACTCATCTCCAAAATTTATTGGTTTTATTTGTTGCAAAATCATTTGTTTGATCAAATCGACGGTATCCATTGTGCTGGTGAAGTATTTAAGCTTTAAAAATAAAATAATAACATCCTTTAAAAATTAAAATTAGAAGTACTGTAAAAAATAGTTTGCATATTTGAATGAATTACGTACTTACCCAAAAATGAATATCAAAATGTTACCAAAAAATTGATCAAAGTTTCATCGTAATTTGCCGGAGCCGAGTTCCGGGCTGGGCCCAAAAAATTTCAAAATTGAGCAAAAAATTCTTATCACTCAAAATACAACGATCTGCTATTTTTATGGAGAGCCGTTGCTCTTTCATTTGCTCACCTTGAATTTTTTACGAGTCCAGTGTTACATAAAAATACTTTATATTATTGAAAGGGAGGGAGGAGTCCAATCAAAATTTTTGTAATAACTAAAAGTATTTGTAAAACTTCAAGCTACAACTTTTGTTTGAAAATTGTTTCAATTTGGCTCTTTACCTCCCCATCGTTTTCAATAATGTATTTTGAATAAGTATATGAATAAGTCTAAATAAGTTATATTACTCAAAATTGGTGGGGAAGGAGGGGTTCAATTGAAATTTTTGTTATAACCAAAATTATTTCTAGTACTTCAAACTTCAAGCTGCAACTTTTGTTTGAACATTTTTTCAATCGGGCCCCTTACCTCCCCACTGTTTTTAATAATATTGTATTTGAATGAGTTGAATTATCCAAAATTGGAGGGGAGGGAGGGGCCCAATCGAAATTTTTGTCATTGCCAAAATTATTCCTAAAATTTTGAGCTACAACTTAATCGCACAAATTTTTCAATTGGACCCTTTCTCTTTCCCCCTCCAATTTTTAAGTAGCTTGAAGTTTTACAAATACTTTTGGTTATGACAAAAATTGCGATTGGACCCCTCTCTCCATTGCGATTGGACCCCTCTCTCCCCTCCAATTTTGGATAATCCAACTCATTCAAAAACATTACTAAAAACAGGAGTAAGGTAAGGGACCCGATTGAAAAAATTTTCAAACAAAAGTTGTAGCTTAAAGTACTAGAAATAATTTTGGTTATAACAAAAATTTCAATCAGACCCCTCCTTCCCCACCAATTGTAATATTACCTTATTCACACTTATTCTAAATACATTATTAAAAACTGTGGGAAGGTAAGGGTCCCAATTAAAAAAAATTTCAAACAAAAGTTGTAGGTTGAAGTTTTACAAATACTTTTAGTTATAACAAAAAGTTCGATTGGACCCCTCCCTACTTTCTAATTTTGAATTTGGTAAAAATTCAAAGTGAGCAAATGAAACAGCAACGGCTCTCTGTAAAAATAGCCGATCGTCAAAATACAAAAGAGCCTTACACGGTGATAAATTCGTTTTAGCAAGAAAGTTCATTATTTATCAGTCAACTGCCAAGCTTTAAAAGCTCGCGTGTATATTTGCATAGATTTTTCCCCTAATTTAAGCTGGTGATTTGAATTTTGCCTGACTAAAAAGTTTCATTTTGATCATTAAAATTTGTTTTGCATTTCTTAAACAAATGTCGTAGCTTTTTTAATATGATAAATTCACCAATAACTACCCATAATGGCATCTTATTCTCAGTTTGCTGCCTTTTGTTTTATTATTTCTTACAAAAGTATTTTAAAATGCATTCCTATAACGAGAAATCAGAAGTCGACCGATGGATAGTGGAGAATAATTTCCAAATGTATAAATACGTTTTCGAAAATAAGGGTAAGTGTAATCATCCCTTGTAGGTGTTCCAACGATCAAAGGTTAATCTCTCGTATCATTCTTTTTTATGTTTAGAAATAGAAAAATTGGTTGATTTTGCGAACATCGTAAGCATTCCGGAATTAACTGCACAAGAAGAAGATCGAGTGAAAAGAGCTGCGAATGCTCTAAAACAGAAGTTGATATTTTATCGATGGCTGGAAACTTTGAGCATTTCGCAGTACTTTAATAAGTATGGGATTTTATTACGAAATTGCTTCATTGATGAGTTGATTACTGAGCTATGTATTTTTATAGATTAACAAAACAAGAAGTTAATTCATTAGAAGATGTATATTCGTTGGATGATGGTAAAGCTCACGAAATCTTGGGAAAACATTTCGCTGCCTGGAGTAGGGGCAGGCAAATGCTACCCAATACCAAAGAAGCTTTGGAAGCGTTAAAGTTGGATTTATGGACAGAATTTGAAGAATATTCTGAAAGTTTTGGTGCCTTGAAAATGATCTGGTTTAATGGTAATTGTATTTAGTAATTATCGTCTGGTTGATGATGTTTGAATTAATATTTTATTCCAATTTATAGGTAGCATTTTAATTATTTCGGTTTGTGCTGCCGGAATAACTACATTAATTTTCAAAAATCAATTATGGTTCGCGATGCAATCCGATACTTCCATTTTACATGTGATCACCGGTCGATATCTAGACCCTAGTATGTGCAGTACGTATTTCAGTTGGACTGATCCTCATCCTGTCGGAGAAACGTTGACATTTATTATAAAAGTAATTATTTTTCAAGATTCGTCGACTTCTGTATAAAATGGACATTTGTATCTCTGATATTTTTACAGTTCTTCCAAAGAAATGGTCTTCCTTATCCAATTTGCGACAAAGACAACGTTCAAGTTGAGATTAATTTCGGTGTTAGAAAAATATCATCTGTTTTATCATTGGGTGGAACTGCACCGGAAGAAGCGAACCAAGGTACAGTCAAGTTCACCGTGAGATATGCCGGCGAATACCAGATATCGGTTTTGATTAAAAACGTCCACATTCGTCATTCCCCTTTTACCAAACGATTTTTACCAGGTTGGTCTTACATTAGAAATCTGTATTTATTTTGTATTGAAAATTTTATAATTTATGTATTCGAGTATTTAGGACCCGTTGATCCCAGTAAAACAAAATTTGAAAGACATAGTTCCATAGTGATTTGTTGCGTTGACGTTTCCTGTTCGTTAACTATCCAACCTCGAGATTCGTTTCAAAATTTATGTTTAACGAATGCCTCGAACGAAACCGCTGGCGGTGTGAATTTAGATTTATATCGTTCCGTAGTCAAACAGGTGATTTCTTCATGCAAAATAAACGTAGACTAGTACGTATTTTCGAGTATTTTAGTATAAGCAGAGCTTGTTTTTAGAGCATTTGTTATAACAGTGTTTTGATTTTGCACTTAGTCTCGTACCCAGGTTCGGTAATTGATACCAGGTTACAATTTCGTTGATATTTTCGAGACGAAGACACGTAAAATATGTTTGCTTTTGTAGTGGCACTTGAATGAATTGCAGATTTTGCTTGAATTCAGTAAGTTGTTGGGGACGTATTAGAAATATTGCTTGGATTGTGCCGTTTTATAACATGTTTTCGTTCCTGTGATGTAATTTTGCTTTGTTTTTGGATTTTGGGATACATTTCTCTTTTTAAATTTAATTGAAGTGTGACGAAAATGAAAATCAAGATATAATTAAACAAGGGCTTTACGTCTCTAAGGCCATTTTTTCGTGAAACGTATAGAAGCCCTTATTCCTAGAACGCTTTCAATTTAATTGAAGCAAGTCCCATCGACTACTTTTCAGAAGTCTTGTTCAATAAATAAAATGGGAGTATTGAATATTTATAACGCTTTTGTTCGATTATTCGCTTGTATCAGTTACACGATACCTGATAATATGAATTTTGTGCATGATTAATTATACTTTTGATATCCAAATATCGAACGTATTTCTATTCGCTTTTTATTATTGCTTCAAGTAATATTCGCTTTCAGCTCATTGATAATGTAAAGTTTGTGGCTGAAATTTTTTTTTTCATACTCGTCTATTCAAGCCCAATCGAACACCAACTTCGTGATTTTAGAAAAGTGCAAATAATTCGAATTTGAAAAAAGCTTTTATTTTCCTGTAAAATTAATTTTTTAACGAAAATTACCTTCGTGAATTATGATTTTTATAAATTAATTTCTGGTTTATTTCAGGGCGACGAAGAAAGAACAGATATATGTTTTCAATCGTTCACATGGGATCGACCATCGTCGAAAATATCATTCGACATGATGTTTCTACAAGAAGGATGTTTTCAAGTGCAAGTATACTACAGTGATTTCTTGCTACAAAATGGAGATTTTACTTGCGTTGTGTTAAATAGTAAGTCCAGCTATTAATTTTTAAACAAAAATTTATTGATTTTAAAACTACATTGTTGGATTCCGGTTTCATTTAGGATCCGATCACGAGATGACATCTCGAAGCATCAAACATAGGAGTATCTCGTACGAAGGGAAATTAATAAGAGTCGAAGGCGAACCTGCATTTAAACCGAAAAAAGTGGTTATGTTCATTTCACCGAAACAATTTACTATTAAGGAGTTTATGTTGAAATTTCTTATGAAAAGAGTAGCTACTTTTCGTCTGTGTCCTTCGACCAAAGTATGTAAATTTCATGAAAAACTATCTCATACTATCTCTTCACGTTGTATTAACTCGAGTGAGTTACAGCTTCAGCTTTTAGAAGAAACAGCGAACGGTGTACCGTCATTTTGTGTCGAAGACGGATGTCAACCTACGATTTATTTGGCTGCTGGAAACAGAAACTTGGTTGCTGCTACTTTTACGAAATTTTTATTAAATAATATTGGTATGTTAATTTATTTAGAGATGTAATTTTGGAAAGAATTCTGTAGCGGTAAAATTATTGCACAGGTGGTTCGGAAACTTTCACTGAAAAACAATATTTTTTTTATTACGAAGTTCGAAAGTATCATCAGAAGCATAAACACGAGCCTATAACAATCCGGGTGAATAGAAGTGATCTTTTACAATCTGTAAGTAATTCGTAAAAATTTTATGTATAATATTTCTGAATTGAAATTCATATTGTTTTTTTTTTTTTTTTTTTTTTTTTTCCATCAGTCGCTCAAAGCTACCAAAAATTTTACTGTGAAAGAATGGTGTAATAATTTCGAAGTTATTTTCCAAGGAGAACAAGGTATTTAAAATGTTGGCACCTATTTCAGTTTATCTCATATACCTACTTTATTATTATTCATCTATTATTTTAAGGAATCGACTGGGGAGGTTTAAGAAGAGAATGGTTTCAACTAACTTGTGAGGCGTTATTCAATCCTAATAATAATTTATTTAAAGCATTTAGCGATAATCCTCAAGTAATTATTCATCGTTGAGTTTGGTTCGTCTGACTGGTTCTAATCGAATTAATGATCTAAATGCATTTCAGGCTCTAGTCCATCCAAACAAACATAGGCCTACCAGTCTAAAACTAAAATATTACGAATTCGCTGGACGTCTTCTTGGTAAATGCTTATACGAATCAGCATTAGGCGGTTCTTATAGCCAGTTCGTTACAGCCAAATTTACTCGATCTTTTTTAGCACAACTCATTGGTCTTCGTATTAATCACGGTGTAAGTTTTAAACGTATCTATCCAAATATATATATACTTACAATAATTAAATTTCATTATTAATGTTGAAAATATTTGTAGTATTTTCAGTTCGACGATCCGGATTTATATTTAAATAAAGTCAAGTATATTTTAGAACACGACGTTAGTGATATGGACTTGTATTTCGTTGACGAAGAGTACGATCGCTCTGGACAGCTTGTGAGGGTATGCAATTTCTTCGTATCAAACGAGTTTAATAATTTATTTCAAACTAACGTGTATTTATTTGTATTCAGATCGTTGATTTAATACCTAACGGTAGCAGAATCAGAGTGACAAACAATCTAAAACGCCAATACCTCGATAGCCTAGCTCAATACCGTTTAGCTACCAACGTTAAAGATGAAATTGAAACGTTTTTGAAAGGATTAAACGACATTATTCCCGACAATTTATTATGTATTTTTGACGAAAACGAATTAGAAGTAAGTTCGATCTATTGTAAACTCGTACATCAGAAATCTTACTGGCTTTCTTCATCCTACATTACCTACTCGTTTTACAGCTATTATTATGCGGTACCGGCGAATACAGCATTGCGGATTTCCGAGCTCATCACATCGTTAATGGTCCATTCCCTCCATCTGCCGATTTTGGCCGTATTTTAAAATGGTTCTGGATCGCAGTATCCAATTTTACCACCGAAGAAATGGCTCGTTTGTTACAATTTACCACCGGATCATCTCAATTACCACCTGGTGGATTCAAAGATCTCAATCCACAGTTTCAATTGATGCCAGCTCCGTCGTTCGGTAATTTACCTACAGCTCATACGTGGTAAATTTCAACCCAATTTTGGAATAATTTTTTCGATTGTACGCTAAGCTCGTAGTAATTTTTTAAATTTCGTTACAGTTTCAACCAGCTATGTTTACCTGATTACGAAACCTACGAGCAGTTCGAAAAATCTTTGTTACTTGCTATTACCGAAGGTACCGAGGGTTTTGGATTGATCTAATTCAGTTGTATAGGTATTTAAATTTGAATACTTTACTGTTCCTAGTGTGCGAACTGCGAGTTGTTATTATTTTTTAGTTACATCAGTATATATTTGCTCATTTAATAACGTTAAAAATTTGTTAGATTTATTACTTTGCATAAGCTTGGTAGTAAACGAGTGATTTTATGCCCATCGTAATTTAAATTTATTAACGAGTAGTCGTATATATCACTAAAAGTTACCACTTTAAATTGAGTCATTTTTTTTATAAAGTGTAATGTTTTCTTCGAGACTTGACGAGTTAACAATAATATTACGTAGAGGCTATTGTATGACAACATAATAAGTTAGTAATAACAAACTAGATTATAATTGCGAACTTACTAGATTATTATTATTTATATAAATTATTTGCCATTTTCATTTAAATGATTATTGATTATGTATGTACTTTTTTTTAATTTTTTATATGACTGTGTGATCGTCCACGTCCAGGTTTATTTTGTTGTTATTACGAATTAAAAAATTGTTGTCAACCCTGTTGCATTGTCATTGACTAATAAACATTTTCATTTCAAAAAATTTAGAAATTCTTTCATTTAAAAAAAAAATGAAACATTTTTCATTTCAAAAATGTTTACCTAGGTAAGCTTTAAAAAGTTGAAATTTCTTTTCTCAGACTTGGCACCTACTTTCATTCCTGCATATCAATGGGTAATTCGCTGATTAGCACAATATACGAGATTATAGATAGGTCCATTAATAAACTGTCCTTCAAAGAATGATATTTTGAAGAAAAAAACCACGAAGTAAAAAATTCATATTATTTCGTATAATTGTCATTTGATAGTGTCTATAAAAAATATAATTGAAAAAAAAAAATATATTATTCGTCGTAATTCAAATCGAATCATTTCTGGATTCAGCTTTGGCTCTGGCTGCCTTTACATAATATTTTCTTTTCATCTACGTAATTTTTAGCTTTTATCTTTTCTTCAAAATTTACGACATATGGCAGGTATGCGATAGAAGTTTTATACATTTTATTTTTCTCGTCGATTTCCAGGTTCAGTCCAACCAAAAAACATTTATTGTGAAGTGCGTCCGGATAACTGTAATATTTTTTCTCGATTAAACACTTCAAAGCTATGGTTGGTGTCTGGTTAACTTTCAGCTCAAGAAGAAAGCTGCAGTCGTCTTTTTTACGACACAGTAAAACATCCAATTTTTTCCGCTTTCCTTTGTCTTTTTGATCGCCGGTTTTTTTCTGAATCTTCACGCGAAAGTCTTCAAAAAACGTGTGATATAAGAAATGCTGTAACCATGCTTCGTCGACGTCTTCCGCATTTCTTTGTAATAATTCGTCTAATGTGTCACAAAATTCGATAAAATTCTCAGTACAGCTATCTATATCTTCAAAAGGCATATCTGTACAACATTGAGCGCAGGAATCTATTAAACTCCTGCTGATATTGCAATGTGTCACGTAGTAGTTTCGGATGCGAACTCGCAACGCGAGCGCGGTTTCTGTATTTGTAATTTTCACTCGAATATATTCCTCCTTCAGCTTTTCATGTTCAGGTATATCGTTGACGATACACAAGTAACCTTGTTGAAGTAAAAAACGCAACAATACGTCGGTGTCAATAGATGCGTATTTTTTTTCGCCGCAAGATTGGTAAAATCGAGCAAAGTCCGATGCGGTCAAGTCTACGACATTACTGATGTCACAATATCCGATTGTAAGCAGTTCTTCTATTACGTCTTTTACGTCGTTAGATTTGAAAGCGCTATCGAGACCTGCCACCAGGCCCGAATTCTTCCAGTATGGTTCAATTCTTCCATTGCAAATGAATCGTGTAATCGATCAGATGTTGTAAATTTTTATGATTTCTTCTGCAGTTTTATATGAGTACCCGTTATAATAAGATAGCGCTTCTGTTTTGGTGTTTTCCTTGATGAATTTAGAGCAAGGTCGCTGCATCAAATCTACTAATTCTTTTTCCAATACTCCATAATATTTAAACAATTTGTCATTTTTCAAAAAATGAAAGGGTTTGAATTGGCTAATCGGAGATAAGTTACCACACATAATGGATGTAATTCCGGTTAATATTCCTAGGTGAATATATTTTTTCTCGCAATAGCGAGTGGCTTGTCCTATAATATCGCAATAAAAGCGTATAATCGTTCCCAAAGTTTCTCCGTCTACTTTGAAAATTACAGCGTTACAGATGCAGTCGTATTCGTCGACTAGCAATGCTGATTCCTTTCCATGATGTTTAAATAGAAATTCACTGAGATCAAGTAAACTCTTCGTCACGTCATCAGTCGTTAATGATTTGGAATCGTCCCTGGAAATCCACCTCGAACAAATAAGTTTTTCTTCGGAGCTTAATGCACAACTTTCTTCAAGATAACTGTGCCTTTCGAAGGTGCGATGCATTACTTCGCGACAAGCCGCTATTGCGGAAATCAAGTCGGTAATTACTGATGTCTTACACCAAGCGAAATTAACAAAAATGACGACAGTTTTTCCGTATTGGTCCATTATATCTTGGTGCTCACCGATTTTCAAACTCTCAAAAACAGTCTTTGGTATTTGCCCGGTTAGGAAATCGTGAATCATTTTCAAATTGGTCGATTTGCCAGATCGACGAGGGCAACAGATAATAGAATATTTCGGCCCTTCTAAAACTGCTTTCAACAGTAAACTCTTGTCGATAAAGTAATCCAACTGGCTAATTTCGTTGAAATCATCGGATGTGTATTCCACAGGTTTCTGTAAAAATATACCTTTGATTAGAAAAGAGAATGAATCACATTTCTACTATTCGATAAACAAAGTCATACCTTTATTTCTTTTTCATTTTCTTTCAGTCTCTTCAATGGTGGAGACGATACCGTGGACGATGAGGAGGACTGCGATGGTAATGACATTGCCACTTATTAGCACTAATTGAGCAGCTAAGCCCTAGTAATTCTATTAAAAACGAAAACGAGTAAATCTTTTATGTCACTATAAATTAAATTGATCTAAATTAATATTTATGCGACTTGTATGTAAAATCTTTGTAAAATGCTCATTTTTTTTCAAATTTGAATTTTTTTTTTTTGAAATAATCACTTATCAGTAATTGACCACATTCGAACGAAGATTCACTGTTCATGTTGATACACACTCACACAAAGACACATACAGCCACGGCGGTAAAAAATTGAAAACAACGTTAAGCATGAGCGATTGCCATATATATAAGATTTTCATGATTTTCAATTGCATTTTTCGGCATCGTAATTAGATTAATTTTAATATATTAATTTAAAATCGAAAAGCGCATGAAAAGAGCTTTCGTTTGACGTATTTACTTTCTAAATTGATAAACTCTGTCAAAAGTTATAGCCTTATCATTTGGTCTATCTCCGTTTTTCCACCTCTGTACTGTTATCATCTATCATTATAATCAGTTACGAGTGCAAGTTACCGGCGTTTTGATTTTTTGAATTAAGTTTACTACTTCTAAATTGAAAAATAATGCATTTTTACTGCTCAGTAGTAATTTTTAATTGCATTCATACCTGATATTTTTTATCCACTTGTGTCGAGTTATTCTGCTCGAAGGGAATTCATGTAGTGAACAAATCGTGCTCCTACTTCGGTGGTCGCAGAAGGGAACAAAACACCGCGCCATTATTGCGAATTATTACAGAATATTCCACAAATGACACAATTATTCATTAGAAATGAAATGGTGAATTGGCGAAGGTGAATGTTTACGCGAAAGAAATAACTGATAAGGCTATAACTTTTGACAGAGTTTATCAATTTAGAAAGTAAATACGTCAAACGAAAGCTCTTTTCATGCGCTTTTCGATTTTAAATTAATATATTAAAATTAATCTAATTACGATGCCGAAAAATGCAATTGAAAATCATGAAAATCTTATATATATGGCATTCGCTCATGCTTAACGTTGTTTTCATTTTTTTTCCGCCGTATCACTTTGTTTATGTTGCTTAATCGTTCGTTCAATCTCGTTCGAATGTGACCACATTCGAACGAAGATTCACTGTTCATGTTGATACACACTCACACAAAGACACATACAGCCACGGCGGTAAAAAATTGAAAACAACGTTAAGCATGAGCGATTGCCATATATATAAGATTTTCATGATTTTCAATTGCATTTTTCGGCATCGTAATTAGATTAATTTTAATATATTAATTTAAAATCGAAAAGCGCATGAAAAGAGCTTTCGTTTGACGTATTTACTTTCTAAATTGATAAACTCTGTCAAAAGTTATAGCCTTATCATTTGGTCTATCTCCGTTTTTCCACCTCTGTACTGTTATCATCTATCATTATAATCAGTTACGAGTGCAAGTTACCGGCGTTTTGATTTTTTGAATTAAGTTTACTACTTCTAAATTGAAAAATAATGCATTTTTACTGCTCAGTAGTAATTTTTAATTGCATTCATACCTGATATTTTTTATCCACTTGTGTCGAGTTATTCTGCTCGAAGGGAATTCATGTAGTGAACAAATCGTGCTCCTACTTCGGTGGTCGCAGAAGGGAACAAAACACCGCGCCATTATTGCGAATTATTACAGAATATTCCACAAATGACACAATTATTCATTAGAAATGAAATGGTGAATTGGCGAAGGTGAATGTTTACGCGAAAGAAATAACTGATAAGGCTATAACTTTTGACAGAGTTTATCAATTTAGAAAGTAAATACGTCAAACGAAAGCTCTTTTCATGCGCTTTTCGATTTTAAATTAATATATTAAAATTAATCTAATTACGATGCCGAAAAATGCAATTGAAAATCATGAAAATCTTATATATATGGCATTCGCTCATGCTTAACGTTGTTTTCATTTTTTTTCCGCCGTATCACTTTGTTTATGTTGCTTAATCGTTCGTTCAATCTCGTTCGAATGTGGTCAATTTGAAATTTGATAATGGATTTTGTTTATTGTTTATAACAACGTTTTCGTTTTCTTCCAATCGGCGTTCGGCGACAACGAAAAGTCAAAAAAATAAAACGGTACCGTTCAAAACGGCGAAGACTAAAAGTCATAAAAAAATCTATTTTTCATGGGGAAGAAATCCTTTGATATTCGCCGCAACTCTTTTCATATAATTCAAAATAATTAGATTTTGTTACATTGAATGGCGCGGTGACGCGATTACGATATTTTTGATTACTTTTTGTAAAAGATTATGAATTGTAATAATCTCTGTACAGTTTTCGATTAATAATTTCAGTAAAACGACTTATTATCCATCAATTTATTACAATTTGAAATTCAAACTTTCTTTAAGAACTTAACAACATGCCCGGCAGGTAAGCCTATGTAATCCAATTTTTGATGCCGCCATGCTTTTCAATATTCAGTTTATTACATAAAAATGTGTATTTTTTATACTGAAAATTTATTTTTATTTTCTAATAGTTATTGTGTACTTAATATGTTGAAATTCTGTTTGTTTCAAATTCTTCAAGCTCGTGCGTTTAATTTGTACGAATTCTGATTGATTTAAAGTGCGTCTGATAAAAATTATTCAATTTGATTGTGACGGTTGATTCTGAATCTGAGAATTTATTCACTTATTTCGTGTTGAATCGTTGAATGTGTGTTGTCGAAGGGCTATTCATCATTTGAGTATGAGCGTGTTTCTGAAGAACGAATTCTCTGCGTAAGTGTTTCTTAAAGTTTTTCTTTTAATTATGATTTTGTTGTTGGAAAAGTGGAGGTTTTAAATTTCATAATTGTTGCAATTTTTCATGTCGTTTCATTCAGTGGTTTGTACTCCTTCAAATTAACGCGTACGTTTACATTATTGACATGTTTTATCAATCGTGATGCTGTATTTCATTTTTGCTCAGTACTCCGAAAGATCTTCGGATCACGATTCACTAGCGGAGGTCTTTTTTTTAGTGTATGTATGTACTTGCTTGTTAGGGTTTTGAGAGTTGAAACATGTTGGGTTTCTTGTTTTATAGAAACTTTTATTTTTGTCTATTGTCTGTCTAATCTAAACGTACTGTGTTAATTTCAGGAGTTCAACAGGAAATGACATGAATTGTGATTGATTTTGAATTTCTAACGGTCACAATTTTGGTTCGTATTTTTTGTAAACTGTTTTGTGGTTGGAATTTGTTTGTTGATTTTGTCGATCAATGTCTTTGGGTGTTGTTTTTCCTCTACAATTATTGTATCGGAAATTTTGGTTTTACTGTTCGACTGTGTTGAATATGGGTTTGGACGAATGATAATTTTTGATCCTGCGTTACTCATATTTAATGAAGTGAATCATAATTACCAAAGCCGAAGTGTCGTACTTCGGTCAACGTCGCCTTACGTGTAGTTTTATAATTGCAGTAGGAGCTCAGGCGAAGGAAGTCGAGAAAGCCGAGACAGGGATAGAAGTCGACGTCACGAACGTACTCAGGTTAAATCGTCGACTACCCAACGTGACCGAAGTCCTTTTGGCAGCCGTTCCCGAAAAAATATCCTCGACAGAAGGGTATACGTCTCAAATATACCCTACGAATATCGTTGGCAAGATTTGAAAGATCTGTTTCGAAAAGAAGGTAAAACTACAATCGAAATTATCGCTTGGTCGTTTGCTGTTATTTGTATTTATGAAATGGTTGATTATAGTCGGCGAGGTTTCGTACGTCGAACTATTCGTTGACGAAAACGATAAACCTAGAGGTTGCGGTATTGTGGAATTTGAAAACATCGATTCGGCTCAAGTAGCCGTTGAAAAAATGCACCGATATGATTTAAAAGGAAGGAAGTTGGTGGTTAAAGAGGTACACATTTGCTCGTCCATTTGGTTGTTATCTTCTTTCTTGTATTGGTGATAGGTATGTGTGTATTGACCGTGTTATCGCTGTTTAGGATACAAATGTTGAACGTGACAAGCAAGGCCGTCCTCTGGGATTTGGAGGTCGTTCTGAGAACAGCGGTGGTGCCAGTCGTAACCAGTGGGGCGATCATAGTACTTCGCCTAGTGCAAATAAATGGGGAAATACCTACGGTCTATCTCCTCAGTTTTTAGAATCGTTGGGTATTAATGGACCATTGCTAAATAAAGTGTTTGTTGCCAACGTAAGTGCTCGACAAGTAATATCAAAATATTGCATTTGAGGATTTTTTTTATCTTTTTAATTTTTTTTTTTGTTGAGAAAATGATCGATGGAAGGCAGTTGATCATCTATTGTTATAATTAATAAAGTTGGAATAATCTTTCCCTAAAAGATTGTTCGGAAATGGAAAATTTTTAATCGATTCACGTGCAATATTTCACGTATTTCCTTTTTAATTTTTAATTATCTATTTTAATTTGGTTGGAATTTCATCATCATTATTCATGTTATCGAAGTTCTGATGACCGTTATGACCTTAAATCTAGTATATTTTAAAGATAAGTCTTGGTTCGTTAGTCTAATTGGGTTATTTGATTTTTGGTGTTACTAATGATGATCGATTTCTAATAGCTGTTGTTCGGGGCCAAACCTAAACGTACTGGTACTGCTGTAATTCTAACCTTTTTTTTCCTTTTTTTTTACAAAGATTTTGGTACGTGGCAGTAATCGTGTATAATCGACCAGAAACCCTGATTGATTAAGGTTGGCGATCAGATTGGCTTGATTTTCGATGTATCATTATTATTGACCAAACTTCAAGTTTGAAAATTAACTCGACGATAGATTGGTTGGAATTGATGGGCTCTGATTAATGGTGATGGTTTTCTTGAAATGCGTGGATTTTCTCGAGTAAAAATATCTTGTTGAATGATGTTAGATCGAATTAATGTGGTGTTCGATAATCGAACGCGATGGAAATTTTCTCGTTTGGAATAAGTCGGTTTGTTGGAGTAAATATTGGAAAACTTTTCAAAGAGTATTGATTACGTATTCCTGTATTCGTACATCAGATCATGGCCGGCAATTTGGCAATAACTCGGATGCTAGAGCTATCATTAAAATTTTAGAAGTAAAATCCCTTTTAAAATTCTGTTTTTTGAAACTTTTTTGAGAAAAAAAAATGATTCCTAAATTTTCCAAGAATGGAAAATTCCATTTTTCTGGAGTGAAAATATTTCCCTAGTTTTTCAGTATTTAATATAATTTCTAATAAAAAAAATCAACTTCTTTGATTTAAAAAAAAAAAAAATCTCAAGTTTTTTTAAAATGAAAAATGAACTGGAATAATTTTTTAATTTTTTTTAGTAATAGAATAAATAATTCTTCAGAGTTTGAAAAAATGATCAAATTTTTGAAGTGAAACAATTCTCAATTCTCTTCAAACAAAATACCTAATTTATCATTTTTTTTTTTTTTTTTTTTTTTTTTTTTGAGTAAAAAAAATCTCAAAAAGTTGAAAAAATCTGTAAATTTCATTGAGTTGAAAAATTGTCAAATTTTTTTGGAATAAAAAATAAAATTCTCATTTAAAAAAAAAATGAAAATACAGCGAAATAAGTTGTTTTTTTTTTGTTTTTTTTTCCAAGAGTAGAAAAAGTTTTAATTTTTTTGAAATGATTTTTTCCCAATTTTTCTTAAACTGGAGTAAGAAAAATCTACATTTTTTGAAATGATGAAAATTTTCATTAATGCATAGATTGCATACGGTTCATTTTTTTCTTGTAAAATAATTTCTGAAAGTTTTGAAATAATATCTCGAAATATTTTGTAGTGAAATTTGAAATATATACCTACCTACGTATATGTTTTGGAGTGAAGTAAAAAAATTATGTGTTTTTTTTTTATTAGTATAAGTGTGAGTAAAACACCATCTGGAAGTTTTTGAGAAAAAATCTCCCAATTTTTTGGGGTTGAAAAATTCGGAATTGTTTATTGAAATAACAAAACTTGAAATTTTCTTGGAATAGATTTTTTTTTTTTTTTTCAATTAATGGAGAAACAAATTTGTCAACGTTAAGGGGAAAAAATCTCCAATTTTTTTTAAATCGAATAAATGAATTATTTTTATTATTGGGTATTTATATTTTGTTTTTTTGGTACTTTTCAAAGTCTGGAAAATTTTTCCAAATTTCTTTGAAGTGAAAAAATTTTACATTTTGTTTTCAAAAATAAAATCTCAAATCATTTGTTTATTGAATTTTGAAAAATTTTCAACCAGCCACAATTTCGGGATAACATCGAGTTATACCCTAGAAGATTTTAAGTTGCCAGCCCTACACCAGATAACCAATTTGATTGAGTAAAATTAATGATATTCCAACTTATCGATTATCGATTAAAATCGAAATATTAGTTTAATTTCATCTTCATTTTGCAATAACAAGGTTTCTATAAGGTCATACAAAAGGCGTACTTTCAGCAGAAAAATGCCTTACTTTTGATCCTAGGCTAAATCAGCTCCTCAATTTCAAAAAAGCTTACTCATCCTTCATCACCTCTTTTTTTTTTCATTTTTTTAATTAATTAATTTTATTTTTATTTTTTTTGGTAGCAACTAGCAAGGGAATTAGCAAGCTCAAAACTAAGAGGATAAATTCAAAATGTGTTTATTCTGACCTTATTTCCTTCATTCCCTCTCTTTGTTTGGATTAAAATTTTGAAAACGACATGAAATCAATGCAAATGTGGTGTAGTTGGAATTTTCAGTTGTTTGAGTTGTGGAGAATTTCTTTCTGTTGGTCACTCTCTCTATAGCCTTCCAAAAATGGACCTTCGAGAAATTTTTTGCTGAAATAGGTGTCGAAAGCTTCTAAAAATTTCTTCAACTTTGAAATCATCCATCCATTCCTGTCCTTACTAAAAAAAATATCCTCAAAAAAGAACCCTTCCTCCAAAAAAAAAAAAAAAAAAAAAAAAAGTCATATGAAATAAAAACTTTGTCTTGAAAAAGTCACACTACTCGACTTTAAAATTTTAGGCACCACGAATTAGATATTTTTCTTATTGAAAATGTTCAATTTCGAAACGAAATAACGTTTTCGAAAAATATTGATTTTTTTTAGCTCGATTACAAAGTTGACGAAAAGAAATTACGCGAAGTATTTAAATTGGCTGGACGCGTCTTGAGCATCGATTTGCTCACAGACAAAGATGGTAAAAGTCGAGGCTTCGGAACCGTTGAATACGAACATCCTGTCGAAGCTGTCCAAGCCATTTGTAAGATTTAATTGTAAATTTAAAGTCGAGTTGAACGAGGCTAGGTTATTTTAGTAATCGATTTGTCGTTAATCCCGAAGCTATGCTACACAACCAAGTCTTGTACGACAGACGAATCAACGTGAGGATGGACAAAGCCAGCGATCGAGACGGACCATTGAAATTGCCAGACGGTTTGAAAGCAGTAGGAATGGGTTTAGGAGCTAACGGAGCTCCTCTAACTGACGTCGCTAGTTCGTATTTTGTTTTTTTGTTGATATCTTTGGCGGGGCTTTGTGTAATTGATTTTTGTGTTTTCTTCGTAGGGAATTTACCATTGTTGAATTTATCCACTGTCAGACCCTCCACCGGCATACCATCGTCGACAAATGCTCTGGCAGCTTTAGGTGATAAAATGTTGGATATGTATGAGAATAATGAATCTTTTACCTATTTACAGCATCATCACCGACGCAGGAATGACACTAACGTTTTTCATATTTCGTCTTATACTACGTCTGGCTAAATGTTGGAAAATTTGTCTCGCGTGTGAGTGTCTTCGAAGTGATGTTTGATGATTTGATCTTTGGATTGGACCAGGCGAATTCTGGTACTACGGCTTTCAGTTGCTGTGTTGTGTATGATACTCTAAGCGTCAGTTTTTCTTCCGATCGTCAGTCAAGGCAAAGCTAGGGCTATTTATATTATTTTTCTCGTTACTTAGGTCTCGAAACGAACTGTTTCCATCATGGTTTGGTTTTGTATCTCCGAGTAAAATTTCATTGTATTGTTTCTAGCTGGAAGTTTGAGTCAACAGTTAGATAACCGTTTGTTGGATAACCCGCTGACACGACGACAACGTACGTTTGTAGTAAAGCATTTTCCGTAATTGCTTGTTTAATTTATATCTCTTCGTATTTATTCATTTGGCATGTGTGTGTGTGTGTTTTGTGAGTGTGAATGCGTTTGTACATAAATTCTTCGAATGTATCACTCTTAATTAAATTTTGAGATGAACAAAAAACTCGATACGAGTTGATTCTTTTCAGTGGTTGTTGTTTCGTAGGCTTCTATTATTTTCATTCGATGTTTATTCTTACTCCTGGCAAATTATCGCATCTGATTTATTCACATAGATCTTCGTTTGATTTTCATTAGTATCGGTATTGATTCTTCAATGCTGGAGTAAAGGTTTCTTTATTAGGGAACATATCACGTATGAAATCGTTACTGTGTGTTCTTTTTCACATCGGTATTGCATGCAGCATAATGATCTGTAATGGAATTACACCTCGGTGTATTCCATTTAATTTATCCATTTATCCTTCCCTTCAGAAGGATATTTTAGCCTTCATTTGACCCATACCCTAAAACCATGGCTCGATTAACTGTCTATTTGATCAGGGTAAAAAAAAAAGGGTTGAATGTGAAATACGCTTCTACTCAATACTACAAAAAAAAAAAAAACGCGTAGCAGTCAAGATGCTCCGCGACAGCCGAATTTTTTTTTTCAAGTTAGTGTACCACTTTGAAAACGTTTTCATCCATGGTATTTCAGTTTCAATATCAGTTTTAACTTCAAATTCAGTTTAAAAATGTCAGGTTTTTGTCTTCAGTTTTAGTTCCTCTCTGCATTGAAGATTTCAACTTCAGATGGGGGCTCCGCCCCCATACCCCCGTTGAGGCTCTTACCCAACCTCCTTATCACTTTCAGCTCTTAGGATGGGGGCTCCGCCCCATGCCCCCGCGTTAGGGGCTTCGCCCCCAACCACCTCGTCACTTCCGGCTCTTCAGATGGGGGCTCCGCCCCCATGCCCCTCTTGGGGGGCTTTACCCTCAATAGGGACATGGCAGGAGAGGATTGAGGGCTTCGCTCTCAATCCCCTTCACACTTTCAGCTCTTCAGACGAGGGCCAACACACCAAAAAAGAGGTTAAAACGTGAAAATTTCTGATTTTTGACCCTGTACGAGGGTCAAATGGTGCTCAAAAGTCGAAACCCCCAAAAGGCACATCAGTGACCTCTACTGACCCTACATCCCAAATTACGATTGTTTAGGTCTTTTAGTTTGGGCTGTAGGCTGTTCAACGCGTCAGAAAAGACAGGTTAAAACTTGAAAAATATTGATTTTTGACCCTGTATCGAGGTCAAAAGGGGTTTAAAGGTCAAACCCTACAAAAGGCACATCAGGGGCATGAACTCGATCTATTATAAAAATTTAGGCCTCCCAGCTCCATTTGGGGGGTCTGTAGCCTGATCAACGTGAAAAAATGACCTCAAAATCCACTTTTTGAGCCCTAAAATGGGGTGGGGATGACTTGAGAAGCTGAAATTTGGATACAGTGGAGACAATCAGAGTCACTATTGTTGGTAAAAATTTCAAATCATTTTGTCAAATTGGGGCTTCTTTAGAGCCCCCCTCAAAAAAGGGCCACCCCCAATTTTGGGGCTCGAGGGTCAAAAACCCCAAAAGGCACCTCAGTGACCCTTACCTATCCTAAATACCAAATTTTAGCATCCAAGGTCATTTGGTTTGGGCTGCAGGCTGATCAACGTACCGAAAAGCGAGAAAAAACATGAAAAATTGTGAAAAATCTTGATTTTTGACCCTTGAGAGGGGTCAAAGGGGGCCCAAAAGTTGAAACCTACAAAAGGCACATCAGGGGCACAAACTTGATCCATGATGAAAATGTTGGCCCCCCAGCCCTATTTGGGGGGTCTGTAGCCTGATCAACGTGAAAAAAATGACCCCAAAATCCACTTTTTGGGCCCTAAAATGGGGTGGGGATGACTTAGGGGACTGAAATTTGACTATGGTGTAGGTAATTTGGGTTCTCATCCCTGGGGCAAGTTTCAAAAAATTTCATGATATTGGGGCTCCCCCGCACCCCCTCAAAAAGGGGTAAAATACCCAATTTTGAGTTAGGGCCCCAAAAATTTTTTTGCATCATTCCTACACCTAGGGGACCCTACCTATCAAGTTTGACCTCATTTGACCTGTTAGGCTCGGCCCCAGAGTTCCAAAAGTAGCGGTAAAATTTTAAAAATAGTGAAAAATCTTGATTTTTGACCCTTGACAGGGGTCAAAGGGGGCCCAAAAGTTGAAACCTACAAAAGGCACATCAGGGGCACAAATTTGATCCATGATGAAAATGTTGGCCCCCCTGCCCTATTTGGGGGGTCTGTAGCCTGATCAACGTGAAAAAATGACCCCATTGGGCCCTAAAATGGGTGGGGATGACTTAGGGGGCTGAAATTTGACTATGGTGTAGGTAATTAGGGCTTTCATCCCTGGGGCAAGTTTCAAAAAATTTCATGATATTGGGGCTCCCCCGCACCCTCCTCAAAAAAGGGTCATATCCCCAATTTTGAGTTAGGGCCCCAAAATTTTTTTTGCATCTTTCCGCCACCGAGGGAACCCTACATATCAAGTTTGACCTCATTTGACCTGTTAGGCTCGGCCCTAGAGTTCCAAAAGTAGGGAAAAATTATATATATATATATATATATATAAATATGTGACATGTGACAGATCGTCATCTTTTGGTCCCAAACGTCGACAAATGGGGTCAGAACTCTTCTACCCCCCCTCCTTCTAAATCAGGGTCGGACACAATAGCCTAAATTTTAAAAAAAAAATTCGGCTAAAAAAAACTTGAATTCTTTGGCAAAATCATGGTATTATCGAGCCCACATATTATCTCCTTACATACAAATCATATGTAAATTATAAAATATTACTTCAAATTATTGTACTTAATAAACGTATAATATATTTTTTCTGATTTTTACCCCTCCAACCAAAGTTATATCTTCTGTAATCTGAAAAAAAAAAGAAGAAAAACCTTTGATTAATTTTTTTCTGATCGAAATTTACCCACTGGAAGAATATTTTTGTCCTTCGAAATTTATACTTATTTGTACATCTCGACTAGAATTTCATTTGCAAAAATTACGAAGTACGGACTGAAAAATAATTAACCAAGTTTTTAGTTCATCTGGTTTTAATGAAATTATCAGGGTTGCGAACCGTTTGAGAATTAATTGGTGGTGGTGGTGGTGGTTTTGAAAATTTTCGAATAAATGGTTTTTGGTTTTGGTTTTTTTTTTTTTTTGAAATGGTTTTGGTTTTGGTTTCGGTTGTTTCAACTTTTGATTATTTTGGTGGTGGTGGTGGTGGTTCTCAAAAACCAAAACCATTTCAATTGGTTTTGGTGGTGGTTCTCAAAAACCAAAACCATTTCAATTGGTAAAACCAAAACCAAATGAATTGGTTTTGGTTTTCAATCGATTTTTCATGTTTTTAAATGGAGCAAAAAATAATAATTATATCGTAAAATACCGAGATTTCTGTGATTTTATTAATTTATTTTATTTTAAAATTGTTTTCTCATTTATTTAGGCATTGGCATTATAATCGAAATTGGCTCGAATAAAAGTCATGAAACAAAGAAACCGATTCAATTGATTTGGTGGTTTTTCAAATCTAAATGGTTGTGGTGATGGTGGTTTTTTTTTTTAAAGCTCTTTTTTGTGGTTTTATCAAATGGTTTTTCCATTTTTTCTGCTTGCAAACGGTTTTGATTTGGTTATGGTTTTACAAATTTTCCAATTGGTTGTGGTGGTGGTGAAAACCATTTGAAAACCACCACCAAAACAATTTTATTGGTGGTGGTTCGAAACAGTTTGCAACCCTGGAAATTATACATCTTATCTGAATTTGATTCGTGATTTGTAAAAATTAATTCTAACCTCACGATCGATAATTATTTAGTTACGGTTTTCATATTCCATTTGGCCATAATAACTCGGTGGAATACGTATATCGTCAGCTGATAGGCTGTTAAATATGTATTTCTAAGGTTTTCTCATAATTAGTGTATGGTTACAGTGGAAATGGTTGTAAGCAATGCCTCAGCTGCGGATCTGGCCACCTTCGCGTCCAATTCATTCGGATCGAATTTGAATGTGAATAATACCACAAATTCTACCAGAGGATTTTTAGGCACCGATAACGGCTTCAACAATGTTGCTGGTAAGATTTTCCTACAAAATATTCTTTCTGCAAATTTTTTCGTATTTTTTTTTTTTTTTTTTTGTAAACTGTGTCTTGCATGTAAAATTGTGGGTAATCTTGGGGTACACGAGTGTCTCAAAAATTATGAGGGGAAACGTTTTGATTTTGAAACTCAGAACTTTTATAATTTGAAAAAAATTTTACATATCTAGATTTTTTATTTTTAAATTTTAATCAATTTTTGAAGTTGAATCTATTTTTTTTAAATTTATTCCATCTTTGAAATTTGTAAAAAAAATCAAAAATTTACGAATGTTGAAATTTTAGTATTTTTAAAATTTCAATTGGTTTTCTAAGTTGGTTTGAAGTTTTTCGAAATATTATTTTCAAATTAAAATTTTGACAATTTACAAGTTTTGATAAATTTTTGAAATTTAATCGATTTTTCCCCAAAATTTGGTAGGTAGTTTTTAAATATTGACCACTTTTGTATCCTTTATTTGGAAACATCAAATTTGGACTTTTGGTTATTGTTAAACTTGATTGGAATTTTTGAAAGTGCAACAAGTTTTTTGTTTTCAAAATTTGGCCATTTCATTAAAATTTTACTCACTAGAAAAAATGTTGAAATTTCATAAAAATTGAAATTTTGGTCAAAAACATCCCAAAATTTGATTTAACTTGGAATTTTCGTCAATTTCAAACTTGAATAAAATTTTTATAAAGCCATCAAATTTTTAAAATTTTTATAATTTCAATTTTTTGGTGAGGGAGGGGGTAATTTTTATAAAAAATGAAATTTTTGTAGTTTTTAAATTTTGATCGAATTTTCGAAGTTGGGTTACATTATTTTTGTATGTTCAAAATTTGGTCATTTTTAACTTTGACCGGATTTTGAACATTTTGAAATTTACCTAGTCAGTTCATCTTTACATTTTGAAAAAATTCAAAATTCCATGAATATTGAAATTTCAGCCATTTTTAAATTTCGAATAATTTTTGAAGATGATTTGAAATTTGAAAAAAAAATCCGATGTGGTAAAATTCATAATTTTGGTAATTTTTAAATCGTGATAAAATTTCGAAATTGCATCAATTTTTCCCAAAATTTGGTATTTTTTTAAAATTGAAATTTTAGTAAATTTTTTAAATTTTGTCTATTTTTAATTTGAAATAATCTTCGAAGGCTACTTGGAAAAATTGAAAATTTGAAAATGTACAAAAATATAACCATAATTGGAATTTTGACAATTTTCAAACTTGATAGAAATTTTTTAAAGTGCATTAATTTTTTATTTTTACATTATTTTTGTATTTTCAAAATTTGATAATTTTTTAAAAATTTTATCTGATGCTTAAATTTTCAAAAATTTAGTAAATATTTAAAATTGTAAAAAATTTAAAAAAAAAATCTTTGAAATTTGTGAATTTTCAAATTTTAATAAATTTTCAAAGGTCGGTTCCTTTTTTAAAATTGGAAAAAATTATATTTGCTAGAAAATGAAATTCAAAATTTGAAAAATTTTTAAAGTTGGATCTATTTGAAAACATGGTACATATCTAATAAAATTTCAGAAATGTCAAAATTTGGCATCAATTGTGATTTTGGTGATTTTTGAAGTTGGGTAAAATATTTTGATTTTAAAAACTTGCTGTATCATCAAAATTTGATAATTTTAAAAATTTAGTCTTTTTTGGAGTTAAAATACCTCATTCAAAATTTTACTCAATTTTCAAAAAGAAAAAGAAAATTGAAAGACCAATTCGCCAAGTTTAATAGATTTTTAGAATTTCGAAATTTTGTAGAAAATTTTCAGAAAAGGTAAAATGTGAAATTCATTCATTTTCAAACTTTAATGAATTTTCAAGATTTTTTTCAATTTCGAAATATTTTTTTAATGAAGTAAATCTTGAGAATTTAGAACATTTCATTTTGTAAAAATCCGTTTGAAAAATCTGCAAAAGTTCTGCTAAGTAATTGGTTTTGAGATTTTGTGAGACACTTTGTACCTGATAAATTTAGGCAGTTGGTTAAATTAATCAAACCGGTTTCGAAACTACTGCATTGGAAATTTTTACTGATTTTTAACTCTCTCCAAGTTTAGATTTGGATTTCTTCTCTTGCTTTGCTTTTTTTTTTAATATCTGGTAACTAATTGGGAACCATTGAAAAAGCTTGCTCAAACATTTTCTAATTTTCCTGCGAATAATACTGGATTCGATCGAACTAATGCTGAAGTAAATTAGTTTCGAACTCGCACGCTTTCCTTAATTTACGCATTTATGTTTTTTATGTGCTTTGTTTATTTTCAGTCCAAGGTTTTTAAATTGCCAGATCAAAATTTCTCCTTAAGACACTTTTACGAATATTTTTTAAAACATTTTCAGGAACCGATTACGATTCCTTATCCAATGTGTTGAACCATTCTTCGAATAATTACGACTATGAATACGCCAATACAGGTATTGGTTTTGGTAAATGGTATTTTTGAAATTAGTCTGGTTCATTATGAACTAGTTTGAATTTTTCATCCCCCTCGTTTTGGTAAATAACTATAAAATACTAACTGATTTTTGAGAAATTACCCCTTAATTTAAAAAAAATGAAAATATTATATTGGTGCGTGTGTGGTCGATTTTTATTTGTAGTGAGTTGATAAGAATTATTTGAGAAGGATTGCAATATGTTTGGGGTAATATTAAACGAATACCTGAAAATAATCAATTTCTTTTTCACTTTTCAGGCGGAGGAGGAGTTGGTTCGAGACACTCTGACACAGTAATGATCAGTAACGTGAGTACCTAGAATAATTTATCGTGCTTGCACGCAGATGTCATTTGTATGAAGGAATATTCTCTGGTTTTTGGTGTGTTTCGAGACAATAGTTAGAGTAGTTTGAAAAAAACCTAGAAATGTCGCGATCTTCCCTAAAACTGGTGCGGGAGTTAATTGTCTAATTCTATGTTTTATGAGCGTCGTATAGACGATGCGACTACGTAGAATTGTAGCGGTTGACGATTCGTGACGAAATCGCGGATTTGGTAGGTTTACGTGGTGTTTTGATTACAGCTGCCGCCAAACACTACGTGGAAAATATTACGTGATAAATTTTACGACTTCGGCGATATTAAATACGCCGAAATGAAAGGCAAAGACGTGGGAATTATTAGATACGGTACGGAACGTGACGCAGAACGTGCTGTATGTATCCTTTTTAAATATTAATATGAACATTGAAGTAAGAAAATAATTTTATTAGGTTATAAATTTTAAAAACGTGCGAAAAATGAAGAAATGAAATTTGAAATTTCGCCCTGATCTATAGAAATTAAAAATGGAAGATTTTTTTTTGAACATAATTATTTTATAAAAAATAGAAGAAAAAAAAGAGACTTCCTGCGAAAAAATTATTTTGTGAATTTAGCTTTCTAAAAATTAAGAATTGAAAAAATTTGTTTGAAAAGGACTTATTTGAAAATTTAATTGAGAAAAATATGTTTCAAAATTTGAAGAATGAACTATCGCTTTTGAAAATTTTCAAAATATTGTTCTTTCAAAGAACTAAAAAAAAAAAGAACTGAAAGAATTTAATTTGGAAAAAAAAATTGTTTTCTTACAAATTTTCAGTTTTTTGAAAGCTACATTACTTCAATTATTATCAGCAAGCCAATTTTTTTTCAATTCTTTTGAGAACAAAATTTTTCAAATCATTTGAGTCATTTTTTCAAATTACTAATTTTTTACTTTGAAAATGACTGAAAATTTATAAATAATTGAAGCACGAAAATGCAATACATGCTAAGCGCCAATAATTAAATTTTACAGGGGAACAAAAACAAGTTTCGAACGCGTGTCGCGAGTTGAAGAGGGGAAAAACGGGGTTTCCCATGTATCATATAATGAAGAAGGGACATTTCTCTACACATAGGTTCAAAAAAATATCAAAAAGAAAAATTTGTCTCCGAGTGAGAGCGATTCTCCGTAACCCATGTTTGTCCTTTTTTCGCCCGAGCAAACGCCTATTTTTATGGAGCGCCGTGGCGAGGTGTAATATCGTGCTCGGGCCTTTTTTATATCGTCATTTCTTCAATCGTATTTTATTAAAAAAATTTCTGTAATAAGTTTTTGTTTACCTAAATAGGTTGTATTATGTCAGTAATGAGTAACGCAGTAACAAAGGTGAACATCCAAGTACGAAACAAATCGTAGTAGGTGTAACATGCGAAATTTTAGGCGCGCGCGCTCTCTTTGAGCGTGATTTTGAACCACTTCGGTTGGTCGGAGAAGACTGGGAATACTTTTTTCGTGTCGGCAAGGAAACATAGAATATTTTTGATGAAAAAAATAATTTTCGAAAAAAATGGCGCTTAGCATGTATTGCATTTCCGTGCTTCAATTGCGTTTTAAAATTCGGCTTTCAAAAAATTGAAAAAATCTGACTTTATAATTGAAGAAAAGTACAAAATTGTTTTGCAAAATGCCTTTGAAAATAAAAAAATAAAAATTGAATTTTTCAAGATTTGGAAAAGTGAAAAATTCCAAGATTTGGAACGAAATGAAAAATTATTTTTAAGAACTAAAGAAAAATTGTTTACAAAATTATAAATTTAAAATTGAAAAAATTAGCTTTGAATTTTTCTTTGATTTTTTGTAAAAAAAATTGTGTGTTAACATTACTTTTGAAAAACTAAAAAAAATTGACATTTTGAAGATTTAATATGATTTTGTCTTCGCTGTTCTTTTTTTTATATTTAAAATTGATAAAATTGGCTTCAATTTTTTTTCTCATTTGACTTTTTGATGCTTTTTGTAAAAGTTGTATTTGAAAAATTCATTTTGATAAACTCCGAAAAATTGACATTTTGAAGATTTGAAAAGATTAGTCTCCAAAAATTTGAAAAAAATTCATATTTTGGAAATCTTTTAGTAAGTTGGAAAAAGTACGTTTTTTATTAAAAAAAAAAAAAAAAAAAAAATGAATTGAAAAAATTAGCTCTGATTTTTCTTCCATTTGGTTAAAAAAAAAATGTGTTTAAAAAAATACTTTTCGGAAAACTAAAAAAAAAATTGAAATTTTGGACATGAAAATATTTTGCCTCCCCAAAAAATCAAATTTTGATGAGTTGAGAAAACGTACGATTTATTCTTTTTCGACATTTTAAAAATTAAGCTTCCAAAAGGAGTAGGTATACAATTTTTTTGAAAAAATATAATTATTCTGATTTTTTCGACGAATTTTCTTTTTATAAAAATAATTATGCTAATTGCGTTTTTTTTTTTTGAAATTTGATTTTTTTTGAAAAAAAAAATCATTATAATTTTTTTGAAATTTGAAATATTTACCTATTCTAGAAATGAAATTTTGAGGAGTTCTAAAATTTTTTCATTTTTTTTTTTTGTTTATTTTTGCAAATGTTAGCTTTATTAAGTAAATTTATTTTCAACCTCGCTGTTGAAATTTAAAAAAAAGAAATCATGATTTTTTTTTAATATTGCCTTTAAAAAAAATATTCGAATTCCTTCCATTATTTTTTGATAAAAAAAAATTTGAAGTAATAAAATTTTGAAAAAAATATTTTTTGTAAAATTAAAGATAAAGTTCGAAAATTTATATTTGGAATTATATTTTAAGAAGGTGGTTTTTAATAAACTGAAAAAATAATTTTCATCAAAATCACATTCTTAATTGATAATTTGAAATTATAGCTATATTATGTTATATGTTAAGCATTTGTGTTTTTATATGAATTTTCCTTTACTGGAGATTACAGCTTTGTTGGACAGAACGCGATTTGATGGTCGAATAATAGATGTTCGATTATATTGACGAGGGTAAGGTTTTCTAATGAGTGTATTTTAAGGCATCGTCGAATTTTTATTATCATTTTTTTTCTATGTCCAATTCATTTATCAATATTAAAATTCTGTAATATTATTTTCGTTGGTTTTTTCGTATTTTCAAGTTTACATTGAAGGTATAATTTGACCTCGTTTTCGCCCTTTTTGAAATTATGTTTCTGAATCGATTTGATTTCCAAGTTCTCGTATTGATTGTTTTCGAGTTTTTTAATGAGTTATTTTTTTTTTCGATGATACTTTTCATCCTCGTTTCATCGTTGATTTAGTCTGAATGAAGGAAATTTTGATGATATATTTTATTTATTATCTACGTTATTAACGTTGTTCCTGTTATTGATACGATATGGTGTTTTGTTTTTTGTTATATGTTGCGCAGTTGCTCCAACTACTATTAAATAATAATTGAAGATCGATCGTTTTCGTCATATTTATCCCAACTATAGGAACGATGCATCTATATCTAGATACATTCGTATTCGTGGATTACTTATTCGTGTTATTATTATCTGTTTGTGCTTTAAATTCCAAAATTCGGTCGTCTTTCTTGTCGGATTTATCTAGTTGTGCTTATTTGAGCATTCTTGTTCGGCTATGTGTTTTGTTTTAAATTTAATATGTATAATTTAATATTGACAAAGGGTTTTTACGTAATGATTTTTTTACGGTAATTGTATTGACGTAAAATGATGGTATTTTTGTGTTTTGTCGTCTACGGTTGCTCTTTATTTTTTCGGACTTGATACCTACTTATTCAGTACCTAAATTTAATTAAAAGAAAATCATGAGTTTTTCACATTATCTTATGTTTTTGTCGAGATTAGATTGTTTTTCTAAATACATACACCTTTCTATAAAAAATATTTCAGTTTATTTTTAACGTTTCTAATTGAAATGAATTCGCGTGTCGGGGGTAATTTGCAGGGACTAGTTGGTTCGTCGCGTTGGTTCTGATCGAATTATTGCATTTGATTGTTTTTTGATTCGTGTACCTGGGGCGTTTTAATATTAATTGGTATTTTTACAGATTGATTTTTTTTAAATATTTGTGTCGATGTTTGTACGTTTTGTGGGGCCTTGTTCGTGTACTCTGGCGTAGTTTTTTGGGAAAATTGCGTTATGACGCCGAATAGGACGAATTTTACGTGTATTTTGTCGGTCATCGTCATAGAGTGTAGCTTCAAGCTGAATTTGGATATTTGTGTGTTTGAATTGAACGTTAGAATGGAACGATTTTTTTATTCTCTTTAAAATTAGGCACAGGGTAGTTCGAAAGTTGCGAGGTGATTTTTTTGGAAGCCCTTGAGGAACGATGGTGGTTTGTATTTTTTTAATTTGATGGAGTGAGGACGAAACGCAACGAGCTAGCCTTGGTTTAACTTGGAGAAAAATATGTGATCTGTTCTAAACTGAAGTACAAAGGGGAATGGGTTCTCGAAATCCACTAACCTACAAATATTAAACTGCAGTGCTCGGAAATAGTCATTATTTGTCATAATTTTTGAATATTTATCATCATCATCATTCATTTTTTATCCTTAAGTTTATTGTTTTTATCCGAGTTGTTAGTAAAAAATTAACAACACCTCATGTAAAAAAAGTATGAAAGTCGTAAAAATAATAATTTAAAAAATCTTCTCGACAAATTAAAAAAAAAAAATATTTCAAAAAATTACCAGTTCTGTTCTCTTATCAATTTTCCAACAAATTTTCAAAAAAAAAGAAAAATTGAAAGCAAGGAAGAAATGATAAAGAAATCCTCAGACTTTTTTTTTTTTTGGGGAAAAGTTCTGACAAAATTGATGAAAAATAATCCCTAGAAAAACTTGAAAAAAAAAATTTGTGTGCACAAAAAATGTTCTTATATGAAATTTTTTTAAACAAAATATACTTATTCAAAAAAATAATAATGATGTATAGGAAAATGTTTTGAAAAGTTTGCAAGTAGATGTAAAAAAAATATGATGTAAAAATCCTCAAAAATTTTTCGAAAGAAACTTTGAAAAAAAATTATGCCAACAAAATTATTAAAAAGTGAAAAAGGTTTTTTTTTGTGTAAAAATTTCTTTGAAAAAATCTGTATTCAAAAAAATAATTGAATTGTTTGTGAAAAAAAATATTTGGTTCAAAGTTCAGTGAGAACAAAATTTTCTAGAAAAAATTCTGGAAAATACATAATTTTCTTCGGGGAAAAAATGTTGAAAAAAGGGCCAACCTTTCTACTTACTTCAAGAGAATTTAAAAAAAAAAAGTTGATGAAATTTATTTTGATCAAAAAACTACAAAATACAATTTGATTAAAAATTATCATTAGAAACTTTTCTAACATGAAAAGTATTGAAAAATAATTAGTCGACACTTTTTTTGGGGAAGAAATCTAAAGAATTTCTTGTATAACTTTTTTTAAGAAAACCCAATATTGAGAAAAAATTATTGGAGAAAAAAAGTTTACAAAATAGTTTCAACAGCTAATAAAATTTCAACAAAAATTGGAAAAAAAGATTATAAGTAGGTAATTAGAAAAAAAAAATGAAAAATCACCCTCAAATTTTTTTGAAAAAAAGAGTGAAAAAAATTATTGAAAAATGATAAAGTTGCTCAACCAAGAAAATTCTAAATTAATGTTCTTGAAAAACAAATATTGGAATTTTTTTTTGTAAAAAAAATGTACCTATTTCAAGAGAAGCTCTTTTTAAAAAGTTGATAGGATTTCTATTGATCAAGAAATTACATAAGACTCATTTTATCTTCTCCCCCTCCCCTCTCCACCCTTCAAAAAAAGAAAGTTCGTAAATACAAGTAAAAAAAAAATGAAAAATTATTCTCAAAAAATCTTTGAGCAAAAGCATAAATTGAACAGAAATTATTATAAGTATTCACAACTTTTTTGAAAAAAAAATCTAAAAAATTATTTGAGAAAAATGGGTTTTTAAAAAATTATTCCTGAAGTTGATAAAACATTTCCAACAAATTGAAGAAGAAAATAATGACAAAAATCAAAGTATGAGTAGTAAAAAATAAATGAATAAAGAAAAAATCTAAAGAAAAAATGTTTGGAAAAAATTATTGAAAAGTAATTAGGTACTCAAAATAAATAAGAAAATTCTAAAGAAATTTCTTGTGCAAAATTCTTTGAAAACCAATGTAATCTTCCAGAAAGAAATGCTGGAATGTTTTTTTTTGTCGTCAAAAAATTGATATCTTTTTTCAAGATTTAAAAAATTTATTCAAGTCGAAAAACAATTTTTTGCGGAAAAAAATCTCCAAAAATTGCCAGTTTATTTAAAAAAAAATCGAAAATATGTTATAAAATAATTATAGGATTTGTAAAAAATGTCTCTAAAGTCAAAATTGGTCATAATAATTAATTTGTCATTTTTTTGATCTGGTGATCTAATCATTTTTGTCATCAAAATCAGAGTTGAGCGATTTCCGAGCACTGAACTGGTTTTATCGAGCTTTAAAAATATTGACTCATGTTGAATGTTGTGTTTTTACCTTTTTTTCTTTTTTTTTCTTCAAAATATCAATATCGCGAAAAGGTCGAAAAAGTACAAACTGTCGAAAACAAACTTTGAAAGTATTTGCAGCAGGTATAGCTCGCGAACAAGATATTAATATAAAGGCGGTTTTTTTTTCCATCAATACCTTCGTTCGAATCTATGTAAATTCTCAAGGTAATAGTGTGGATGCGAATGGAAAAAAACCACGATGGTGGCGAGAAAGAGCTGACGGAAGTTTTCGTGACTTGTGTTCGATTGTCGGTGGATACTTAATTATAACTTTGACGTTGAAATGGTATACGGTTTTTGTTTCATTGAGATGATCATTGATCAATTAAGTACCAGACTGTCTAAGTAGACCGTAGATTGGTGCTGATCGATTTGTAGCTCGTATATCGATTGAGTTCCATGTAGAATTTAGAAACTGGTTTGAAATTTTGTGCTGATATTAGCATCGAGTAAAAATGTGGTTTCGATCACAAGTTTGTGAGATTAAATTCGCAAATTGTATCAAGTCTGTTTAATGTTACGTACTTTGAGTTGGCTGATCAGAAAAAATGATCGTGGTAGTCGATGTCTTTGCATGTTCTGTTGTGATCTGTTTCGATTGTTGATTTTTTTTTTTAAATAATCGCTTACTTATATATTTATACGCTTTCCTACTGTTTGAATTGCGTATACGATCGAATCTCGAGATCATTTCAGTGCAAGCAGTTCATCTTTGCTAACTCGATGCGTTTATTTTTCTCAATTACGTTGAATGGAATCCATGCAAGAAGAAATCGAGCTGATATGCTGCAGATTGTGAGTTGTGAGTTGGCTTATATTGTGTTTTGGTGTATTATTTTGTTAATTTATAATACCTACGTTTTTTCGTTAGAGTTGGCAGAAACTTCATGGCGACTATTGGCCGATGAAATTTCCACTGATTTTAGCTGGTCATTGTGATAATTTTAAATATTATGTTATATGTGGGGTATTTTTTACTCGTGTGTAGGTTAATCATCGAAAAAAATCAATGGTGCATTGTTTGGTCGTATCGTGGTATATGAATTGTTAGTTATACGGTCGACGAAATTTTGTAATCTGTTGGGGCTCAAATGTACCGGACTCATTCGAGTCTTGGTTTTGTTGTATCGTATATTTTGTAGATTTTGATAAATATCTACGTAGTTTGTTGATTTGATATTATCTTGGTTGGTTTTGTATCTACGTATCTATCTATGTGTATTTAATCGTTGGTGTTTTTCAACCCAGATCATCAATTCAGAGTTGATTGGTTTTTGTTGTGCTAATAATATCAATGGTTCGGTATTTGTTTTCCTATCTAGCAATTCAATTTGATTGTTGCGTTTTCCATATGGTTGATGTCATCATTGGAGATTCACTTTGGTTTGTGGTATCTGTATCTGTGTGTTTATCTATATAATTGCGTATCATTTTCTAATTGTTTTACCAGAAAAAGGTTGATCTATGGACTGACGGAGTTGTTGCCGAGTCGTCGTATTGTGTCGAATTAATTTTTTATTGTTGCATGATCGATTTAACCTACATATTATGCGACAGGATACCTCAATCCAGTGACAGATTGGACTCGAAGTCAAGACTTTCAGATAATGGAGCCATGGGTCCCGATTTCGTTTCCTTTTCTTACGGATGAACGTTATTTTATAATTTGATGTGAAGGTGAGATCGTACTTTGAAGCACTATTAGAGGTGTACTCGCGCTGCGTCCTGTGTCTCACGTATTATTAATACGATTCGATTGTATTCGTTTGTTTTCAGACTGTTTATGTGGCATGTGTAGAGTATATGCGTCGTGTACCACCGATTGCGTGAATTTTTCTACTTTGGATGGTTTTTTGCTAGCGAAATGTAACTTCCTATTGCATGAATTTTGGACTGATGACGATGGAATTTTTATTTCAAGAAGTCTACTCGGTGTTAATTTTGATGTTTTGTACGGTCGACTGTGAAATGTTTGTATTCGTAATATTCTCTGTGTTGTTTAAAATATAAGCTAAGTACATTTTTGTATATTTTATTTTCATTTTTTTTCCATTCTATTTTTTATCGATTAAGTTTTGCATTAAACCATCGCTTAGGATCTGACTTCGAAGCCTCGACGGTGAAAAACGATTTTAAAAAATACTTGTACCCGTTGCACCGAAATTTAAGTATATTTTTATAAAATTGACCGCCTGAAATTGGAAAATTGAGTTTTCCAACTTCGTTTTTTCAAGGTGAAGTGGTATGAAACTTCTTGGAGCAAAAATTAGGGCGTTTTAGTAAAAAAAAATTGACAAAAAATCGATTCCCCTCCCCTCCCCTCCGATCATGCAAAATACTCTCTATAGATGCTTGATATTTAAAATTGAAGACTATGAAGAGGGTTCAATTAAAAATTTGAAATTTGGCAAATTTTCAATAAAAAAAAAAGTAAAAATAAAATTTCATTAAAATTTGAGTTTTAGACTTTAGTGAATTCAATTTTCAATAAATAATTTAGGAATTGAAATAATTTTTCAATTTTAACATAATTCAGTAAATCATTGAAATTTAAAAAAATTGAAATTGAGAATTTTATAAAAATTAAAATTTAGAAAATTTTAATAGATTTTTTAAAATCTTGAAGAAATTATAAAAATACACATTACGGCCGACTCTTCGATTTTTTGGGAAAGCGGTTAGATAGAACCAAATTGGAGGGAAGGGAGGGGTCCAATCGCAATTTTTGTCATGGCCAAAATTTCCCCTAAAACTTTGAACTACAAGTTTGTTGCAAAATTTTTTCAATTGGACCCATTTCCCCTTCCCCCTTCAATTTTTAATTAGTATTTTGGGAGTGTTATGCAAAATAAGTGGAGAGAGAGGGGCTCAATTGAAAAAGTTTTCAAAAAAAAGTTGTAGCTTGAAGTTTCGCCAATACTTTTGGTTATCACAAAAATTGCGATTGGATCCCTCCCTCCTCTCCAATTTTGGATAATCCAACTCATTCAAATACATTATTGAAAACAGGGAGAGGGTAAGGGGCCCGATTGAAAAAATTTTCAAACAAAAGTTGTAGCTTGAAGTACTAGAAATAATTTTGGTTATAACAAAAATTTCAATCAGACCCCTCCTTCCCCACCAATTTTAATATTACCTTATTCACATTTATTCTAAATACATTATTAAAAACTGTGGGAAGGTAAGGGTCCCAATTAAAAAAATTTCAAACAAAAGTTGTAGCTTGAAGTACTAGAAATAATTTTGGTGATAACAAAAATTTCAATCGGATCCCTCCCTCCCCACCAATTTTGGATAATCCAATTCCTTCAAATACATTTTTAAAAACAGGGGGGAGGTAAGGGGCCCGATTGAAAAAGTTTTCAAACAAAAGTTGTAGCTTGAAGTTGTACAAATACTTTTAGTTATTACAAAAATTTCGATTAGACCCCTTCCTCCCTTCCAATTTTGACTATAAAGTATTATGTAGCACTGGACTTGGTAAAACTTTATCGAAGTTGCACCCCATGAATGTAAACAAAACAATCAAACTAGACGTTCAGTGTTGTGAAAGTTCCCGGGAACGAAGTGTTGTTCCCGGGAATTCCCGGGAATTCTCAAAATTTTCCCACTGAAATTTGATTTTTTCTTCTTAAACATTTATTTCGTTTTATTACTAATTTTTTAATTGAATTTGAAAGTTGGAAACTACAAAAACAAAAATACTACTAAATAAAAACAGATTAGATACGAATATTGTGTATATTTTTGAAAAATATTTTAAAAAATCACGTGGTAATAACCTGAAGAATTACCTTGAAATTACCATCTAAAAAAATAAAATATGGGATATCGATATCCCTGAATAATTTTATTAATTTCAAGTATTTCTAGGGTATCAATACCAATTTTCATTCAAATTGACATTTCTAAACATCATTACATCACTTAAATCTCGTTTTTGCTTCAAAAAATAATTTATTTGAAAACGGGAATTCCCGGTTTTGATGAAGGTGGGAACGTTCCCGGGAATTCCCGGGAACAATTCCCATTCCCGCAAAATGGGAATTCCCGTTTCACAACACTGTAGACGTTAGTAAGGCCCGTCACACACCTTGGCTATACTACGCGAACTACGTAGCCGGGCTACAGCTACATTTCTACTGTCTTCACACCAAGGCTACAGCTACACATGGGAAATAGCTCGTTTTTTTCGTTTTTCTTTAATAATTCAAAAACTTCCGCGGTTGCGTGGGTTTTTGAAACTTGTGGATAAATCTACTTTTCATCAGCTATCTCCTCATATTTTTTTCAAATTTTTAGCCCCAACCAATAAAAAGTTATGAAAGCTCAAAGCCTAAAAAAATCGCGAAAATCATGTTACTCGATGTTTGAATTAAAATTACTCAAAATTTTGAGTGAGCACATAGGTGTTTGAGATATGTAAAAAAATCTACTTTTCACGCTCTACAATCTCGTTTTTTCCCCAAAGCTCTAGCACCAACGAGTCAAAAGTTCTAAAAGCTCAACTTTGAGCTTTTGCAACTTTTGACTTGTTGGTGCTAGAGCTTTGGGAAAAAACGAGATTGTAGAGCGTGAAAAGTAGATTATTTTACATATCTCAAACACCTATGTGCTCACTCAAAATTTTGAGTAATTTTAATTCAAACATTGAGTAACATGATTTTCGCGATTTTTTTAGGCTTTGAGCTTTCATAACTTTTTATTGGTTGGAGCTAAAAATTTGAAAAAAACATGAGGAGATAGCTGATAAAATGCAGATTTATCTAAAACTTTCAAAAACCCATGTACCCACGGAAGTTTTTGAGTTATTAAAGAAAAACGAAAAAAATCACGCCATTTCCCATAAGACTAATGTAAACCATCAGCCTACGGTAGTGACGTCAAAATTCCTGCGCCCAGGCCCTACACTTATCAATTGTGAAACAACCAATGAGAGGTGAGCTACGCCGACTACGTAGTTCGGGATATACCGAGGAAGTATAGCCCGGCTACGCGTAGTCGACGTAGCCGTCGATTCCGTAGCCCGTAGTCAAGGTGTGTGACACTCCATATACTCTGTAGAGCTCGGCTACGTAGTTCGCGTGGTATAGCCAAGGTGTGTGACGGGCCTTAGTGTGCTACGGATAATTTTGGAGACAGGAGTTTCCGATCCAGTTTTGTTATTCATATCTATGATATTCGCCGCGACTTTTTTCATATATTATATATAATAATAGAGATTAGATTATTTTAATTTTCAATCAATTTTTTAATTAGTAAATCGTAAATTAACAAATATTTCTGCACATCCGAGAACAACGCTTGCCTTTTTTCCAAGTTCACGATATCCCAGTTCTCAGAAGAAACCAGTTTACAATATGCATTCGTGAAGAACTCCGAGGTTAGCTTAAATTACTCACTAATTTCGTTCGATTTTATTCTCTTCGAAGGCTCACCCTTCATCTCATTTGTGTTTTACTACTATTTCAATTGATACGTTGTGGTATTTTTGCACTAAAGTCTCACCTACGATTACCATTTTGCTATAGTAATGGTTACCGGAAACGAATTCGCCGTTGAGTCCGATAACACCACTCGAGATGCGGCTGATAAATCGACTGAAAAATCATCGGAATTCGTTACCCTGTCGAATATACCTTGCAACTATTACATCGTACCTTGCGACGACGACGTTAATCCGTACTCTTCGGAAGACGACGATAACGGTAACGAAATAATCAGAGAATTGGGATTAATTACACCGACCGCAAGTAACGAATTGAATCATACCGTCGACGATGGCCTAAACGACTTGATTGTAAACTGCATTCAAGACGAGAAAATAAAGAAAGAACTATTGAGTTTGAACCTTCAGCTCGAAAGGAATATCGAAAAATGTAACACGGTCGCGACCGAAGCCACCGAGGCGTTACTCGAGAAAAAAGCTCTGATCAAAGAATGTCGAATTATCGAAGAAAAACTCCGCCAGAAACGTACCGTTGACGATGCCAAAGTACGAAAAATTAAGAAGAAAAAGGGTAAATATTGCGCCGATACTGGGCATAATCGACAGACGTATTTTTGTCGCTTCGGTATACCTTATTTCAAGGATAAAGAACGTTACCCTGCCGAATGCAATCGCGATATTAGAGAAATAAGCAATCAGAATCAAATTATGCTTTATAAATTACCCAGACCGAGGAGATTTTTGAAAAAAGACGCACTAATGTTGGATTCGTTGATACTGCAGCAGTTGAAAAGTAAACGTATTGATCAACTTAATGGATATTTGAAGAATGTAAATAAGCAAATTCAATCGGCTCCGGAAGACAGTTGTCAAGATGAATTATTAGAACGTAAGAATAAAATACTAAGTCTTATTCAGCTAACTTCGAAAGTATCCAATATAAACGAAACCAAAGACTGGAATCTAGAGATAGATTTTTCAACGTTGATCAAGGACGACACTTATTATAGATTCAATTCCGAAGATTTTGAAAGGCTATGGAATCTGCTAGCCAATCCTAATCTATCTAGAGAAGATTTCAGCGCCGAAGAAACATCCAAATTGTTAGAACTGGTCACCGAACACGGTGCTCAAGATTGGGACAAGCTAGCTCAGCTCTTGGGTACGAACAGATCCGCATTTATGTGCTTTACCAAATACGTCTCGGTCAAGAAGAAAGGTAAACATATACCTTGGACCGAGGAAGAAAACGAACTGTTGCGTAAACTCGGTGCCAAGCTAAACGACGCCGAAAAGCCCGGATCCATTTATCATTGGTGGAGAAATATTCGCAGGCATTTTCCCAATCGTACTTATAACCAAATACACGCCCATTGGACCTACGTTCTAGCTCCTCAACTGAAAAAAGGACGTTTTACCAAAAAGGAACGTATCCTTATTAGAAAATACAGAAAGCAAGGTAAAAGTTACAGCGAAATGGCGAAACTTATTGGCACTAGGTCTTGCGTACAGATTCGATCTTATTGCGAAAATGTTTTGTCTACGCGTAAATCTAAAATTGGCCAGTGGACCAGAGACGAAGAAAGTACGCTGCTCGAATTGATCAGAGAATACGGTGATAAAAACTGGGTCAAAATTAGCCAACTGATGAAAACCAGAACGAGGACTCAGTGCAGACTGAAATACAAACAAATGAAAAATAACAATTCTCGCGACGAGTCGTCTTCTGATGAAAATGTTGATCTACGAAAAGGACGATGGACTGAAAAAGAAAATCAATTGTTTCTCAAATTGTTCCAACAGCATGGTCGGAAATGGGCAAAAATAAGCAAAGAAATGAAAACCAGGTCTCGGTTGCAATGTAGGCTTAAATACAAAACTGAGTTTATGAGTAGTTCTGGTGATAAAAAAGATCCTTCGTAATATTATTAATTTTTTTTATGTACTTGTAGTACATATTTTTTCAAACAATATGCATATTTAAATATTTTGTATTTTCATTTTAATTATTATTTGTTTACAGAGTGATATTAAAGTGTGATTTTTGATTGGCATAATTTTTATTTCTGGTGTTGTGTGGAAAAAAGTGAGCCTCGAATGAAATTAAAATATTACCTTCGTTTCGTAAAGTTTGATATTTACATCGACGAATTGGTTTTCTTGTTTTCAGGATTATTTACATCGAGTGATCGTCTCCAGTCATTTTCAAAATGTTTCAATTGAACATATCGACGTTCGATACCTCCGAAGATAGCTCTTTTACTTCTTATAATTTGCAATCGATTAAATCTTCTGTTCGTAAATTCGCTGCCGAATGTGACCTGAGAGGATTATACAAAACAAAAAAATGGTAAATATAGAAACGTGTAGATAAATGTGGAGAGAAATTCTTCAATTTTTTAAAACTTTGATATTCATAGGCTGGCAGAGTTGAACTACTCTTTAGATAACGTCGTCGCTGACGAGCCTATTGCCGAAGTAGAAATAGAAGCCGAAGGATACGAAACGTTTATAATGGCTAATTGCCTATTTCCTCTTCAAGAATATGCTCGGTAAGTGCAACGAATTACTCGAGACAAAATTTCTAAATTCCGTTCGTTCTGTACCTTGACGACGATATTTTGGTGATTTTTGCAGAGGCTCGTATTTTGTAAAATCTGTCAACACGGAGCGTTCCTCGTTCTTGAACTTTTATTGCTTGTATAAAACCCTGGAACAAAACAAACCGATGGATTTCACCGATATGAATACGACGACGAAATGGGATTATTTTTCGTGTCTGAAAAAGCTAAACGAAATGTTGCAGAATCATCTGAACGATCATCCTCGAGATGGGTTTACGTATTATTTGAAAGGACTGGTATCGGTCAAGTTGGGATGCAGAAGTGCTGCGATGGATTGCTTTTGTAAAGCTGTGCATCATTTACCTTTACTTTGGGAAGCTTGGGATGAGCTTTCTAATCTTGTAAATGATAGAATCACTGTAAGTATCATCGTAGAATATGGCTTGGAATTTTTTAGGGTATAGTTCGATAATTATTTCTTCTTTAAAAAAAAAAAAAAAAAAAATCCTACAAAAATTTAGGAGAGAAATGCTATTTTTTCTCCAGCACCAAAAAATTGAATTGATAGATTTTTCTCCGAAAAATTTAAAAGATAGGTTTACTCCAACATTTGAAAGATTTTTCACTTTTTTTTTTCCTGGCTTTAAAATAATTTCTATGATTTATGTCCAAAAAAAATTGAGACGTAAGTTTAGATTTTTTTCTTTGAAAAAATTGTAAAAAAAATGTTCTTCCAAAACAATTGAGGGATAAATTGGAATTTATTTCTCCAAATTAAAAAATATTTTTTTTAAATAAGCGAATATTGAAAAAAAAATTCTCCGATTTTTTTCAAAAAATATTAAGGGAAAAAGTTGGTATTTTTTTAATTTAAAAAATTAAGAAATATTTTTTTCAAGTTTTGGTATCATTTCTACCCTCCCTCACCCAAAACTTGAATTTTTTCTCAAAAAATTTTATTCTCCAAAAAAATATTTTTTCAGAAAGACGAGACAAAAAAATTCTTCGTTGAATAAATAATTTTTTAAACGGAAGTGGTCTACCCTTTCTCCCTCCCCCCTTTCTCCTTCCCTCCTTGGAAAAAATTAACCCTCAAAAAATGATTTTAATTTTTTTTTAAGATTGAGAGAGAAAATTGAGGTTTTTTCCTTGAAAAATTAAAAATAATAATATATTGAAGTGTTTTCTATTAATAAATAGAAAATAATACTCTTTTTTTATTTTTAATATTTGAATTGTAGAAATTTTCTTCTTCCAAAAAAATTGAGACCTGAAGTAGGGTTTTTTTTCTCTAAAAATTGGGAAAAAATTCACTCCAATTTTTTTTTTTTTTCAAAGCGTTTGAAATAAAAGGTCAAGATTTTATTCGTTTAAAAAATTGTGATGCTTTTTCTCTCCAAAATTTGAGAGACATTTCTGTCCTCCTTCTCCCTCCAAAAAAAGGAGTTGAACTTGTCCCCAAAAATTTTGAAAAAATGTTGCTTCAAAAAAATAAAAGTAAATTATTCTGCAAAGAATTGTTTTTTTTTCAAAATGGTTGAGGTAAAAAGTGAGTTTTTTTTCGTTGAAAAAATTAAAAGATTTTTTACTTTTTTTTTTGCAATAAAAAATTGGGAAAAATCGGAATTTGCGAGATTATCTCCTTCCCTTCTCTTCCCAAAAAATGAATTGAAAGATTTTTCTTCAAAAAAAAAAAAAAAAATTGATTTGTGTTAAAAGATCAAGACAAATATTAAGACCTTTTTTCTTTAAATAATTTTTTTTTCAATTTTTTGGGAGGGAAACCTCTTAATTTTTTCGGTGAAAAACAGTTTACTCAATAAATAAATCTCTTATTTCTAAGAGAAAAAAAATTTCAAATTTTTTGAAGGCAGAAATTAAATTTTTTCGTACCTAGTATAAATATTTCTTCATTTTTAGGGGAAGAAAAATCCGAATGTTTTGTCTCAATTTTTTTGAATAGGTATATAATATATTTTTTTTTATTGAAAAAAAAATCTTTCAATTTTTTGGAGAGACGAGGGGCAGAAACATCTCTTAAATTTTGGAAAAATTTTTAAAGGAAAGAAAATAGGTAAAAAAATCTTTTAATTTCTTCAAAGAAAAAAACATCTTTGTCACAATCTTTTTGAAAAAATTCATGTTTTTGAAAAGAAAATTATCCTTATTTAAGTGAATTTCTTATTTTTTGAAAAAAAATCCTGATTCGTGTCTCAATTTTTTTGAATAAAAAAAGGGTATCTTCTTCTATTTTTCCAAAAAAATCGAAAATATGTGTATAAATTCAATTTTTTCTCCCTCATTTTTTTTTTGTTCAAAAGTAATTAGTAAGAGACTTTTATTTTTTCCCCAAAAATATTGAAAGTTATTTGAAAATGCGTTTTTCTTTTTTTAATAGTTGTCGAAGCTGAATTTAAGATCTCATTGGATGAAGGAGTTCTTCCTCGGCCAGACTTACGCTAAAATACAACGTAACGACGAAGCACTCAATACATTGTGGGCTTTACACGATAATGGTTTCTCTAAAAGTCATTTTTTACTCTCTCGTATTGCTGCTGTGTATCATAATAGAAGAGGTTTGTACTGTTTTTGTATCTCCTCCGTTCGTGTTCTTTTCCAGAATCAAAATCTGGTTTTACATCTTCAGTTTCTTCAGTTTGTATACTTATTTTCCATTTCGGTTTCAGATGTTGGAAATGCTCTGAATTTATTCAAACGTATGCAGTCTGAGGATCCATACAGAATCGAGGATCTAGATACGTACTCGAATCTACTCTACGTTAGTGATATGAAAAAAGAACTAGCATATTTAGCTCATCATATATTCTCCATAAATAGATATACTGCTCAAGCGTGCTGTGTTGTTGGTACGTGGCTGAGATACGTACTCATTTAATGCATAGAAATAATGTCAGCGAGGTTTATTTTATGAACGATTGTCTATACGTATTTTTAGGCAACTATTTCAGTATGCGAGGAGACCACGCTAAATCAGCTGCATATTTTCAACGAGCGGTTAAATTAAATTCTAATTACATGTCAGCTCTGATTTTACGAGGTCACGAGTTCATGGAGATGAAAAATACTCGAGGAGCTATTACCAGTTATAGAGATGCTGTTGGTGAGTGTCGTATACTCGCTGTTTATAATTTTAGCTTTCTTTCGTTCTCATAATCTACGTTTGTTTATTTCAGCCATGAATCCTCAAGACTACAGAGCATGGTACGGTTTCGGCCAAACGTACGAAATATTAAAAATGCCATTTTACTCGTTACACTACTACAAACGAGCGCAGCTCATCAGACCCGACGATAGTCTGATGTTAATCGCATTAGGTGAAGTTTTTGAAAAACTGAACCGTTTCGGAGAAGCCATGAGGTGTTATAAGAGAGCTCGTAACGTCGGCGATATCGATAGTCTGGCTTTATCAGGTTTAGCTAGGTAAGTCTCGAGATCTTCACCATTGCAAAAATCAGAGCTCAGCATCTCACGTATCGTCTTATTTTATAGACTCTTTACCGAACTGAATGATGAAGAACAGGCTGCCAGTGCGTATAAAGAATTGGTCAAAGAAGGCAGTGCTTTTAATAAAGAATACGCAGATGCTCATCGGTATCTCGCTTATCACCACTTGAAATCGTCCCAGTTCCATTTAGCTTTTCAATTCGCTCAATTGTGCTTGAATTTCGAAGAAGTAAGTCTTCGCTGGTTTATTTTTAATTTTTGCAGTCAATCGGTATATTGATTTTTTCATTTGTTTGAAAATTTTTCAGACGAAAGAAGAAGGTAAAGCTTTATTGAAAGAAATTGCCACGAGAAGGGAATTGGAAGAATGTAAAAATTTTGATAATCAATCTATAAATAATAATTTGTTCCAAATTTAATTAATAATTTCCAGTGTGATTTTTTTTTTTTTATATAAAATAAATTGTGATCATTTTTTTGTTATTAGGATTTTTCTTTAAAAGAAATAAAAATCATTTCAGTAATAAAAATGAAACTAAACACGTTTATTGAAAAGTTACACATAGATATTTGTTTCGATTACAACAGGTATTATTATTACAACACAAAAAATACATTTATCAATTTTTACCAGTAAGCAAAGCAATTAAAGCTGCCTTCTCTTTTTCCTTCTTCTTTACTGAATCAAGATTACGATTTTTCCAGGTACTTTTCCTCAATTTGATTGGACGACTTCCCACGTACCGACCTTGATTGAAAATAAACAATATTTTAAAAAACCGAAGCGAAAATAAATCACGTATTTAACGAAGAAAAAAAATTACCATTCATTTCTTTGGAAGCTTTAATAAAATCTTGAGGATCCTTGAAAGATATAAATCCAAATCCTTTGGTTTTATTCGTACGTTTATCTCGAACAACTCGTGCTTTCGTGAACGAAGGATACCTGCTAAACATCCTAGTCAATAATTCGTCAGTCACGTCATTACCCAAGTCGCCGCAAAATAACCTAAAGTCACCTGAAATTGAACATTTGACATAGAAACGAGTAGTAATCGAAAAGTACAGGGAATGAAACTTGATTATTTACCATCTTCCCATTCACTCAATGTTGGATCTTCCCAAGTTTGTCCGCCGGACACTCTGACAAATTTCTTCTGCTTTTTTTTCTTGGCCACAGGGTCGTAAGGTGAGATACTCGGTAAAGCGTATTGTTTTCCGTCTTTCTTAATGTAATCATCTGCTCGTTTTTTGGAATTTTTATTAGAATATTCGGTAGGTTTTGGATACTCGTAACTCAAGCTCGATGGTACCGGAGTCGAATAATCGTACGTTTCAACTTTCGGTGTATAAAGTTTCGGAGTAGCGCTGTAATTAAACCGAAAACATTAGCAAACCATGATGAAAAACAGAATTACGAATTGTTCACGTTACTAACCTCAGCACGACCTTAGGAGTACCATCTGCATTAGTTTCAGGTTTCTTCTCAGGTGACGTGACCGTAGCTGTCGCTGTAGGTCTAGCAAAATATGAAGGATCCGGATGCTGCGCGAGGGCAGGATTAGGTGCAGCAGGAGCTGCCACAGTTGGCATATTCATCAATTGAGGAGCGAAAGATGGTGGCTGAGGAGGCGGTGGTATTCCTTGGTTATATGGATTTACGTTATTCGAGTACGATGGGTTTACAGGTCCTGGTTAAAAAAACAATTTGAGCAAATGAAGTGACAGAGGCAGAGTGATATTATAGAAAATGAAAATAGAACGAACATACCTTGAGTTCGATTTATCACTTGATTAGGTACAAACATCGTAGTTTCCGGACCTTGCATGAGATTTTGCTGAGCTTGATTGAAAGTATTGGTACGAATTACATATTGTGGATTGGCGGCGGCGGCCGTGGCCTTACGTTTATCCATTTCTGGTGGAATGTAAGGCATTCCTATTTCTTCTTCGAATCTAAAGGAACAACGGAAATTATTTCGATAGTATTCATTAACTGAATTTATATGGCTTAATATTTACCTGGTCATTTCATCAACCATCGTTTGCATTTTGTTATCACTGTAGTCTCCCATGATTGGAGTTGGGTGGAATTCAACTTTCAATTCGACAGCAAATCCAAGAAAATCGATACTATGAAAGGGTGAAAACTTCAAACGAACCGGAATGGGAATGTGTTTGCTTAAATCTCCTGGAAGATTTAATTAAATTGATGAGAAATAGGTATTCTAATTTAAAATTATTTAACAAAACTTAATTCTGTACACTAACCCGCCGACCCTGTCATGCCGTTTGGCAACACTGATACCACAGATGTACAACACAGGACTGGACAATTTCGGTGCACCAGGTACAAGCCCCCTTTTCCCCATAGGTGGTGCTGTACACAGATGAAAAGTATAAGAATTCTTATGTAAATTAGAAAATGAAAAAAGTTCAAGAAAACGGAGTAGATTCTAAAAGTACTCGAAGAGCTAAACAAAATGGCGTCTTTATCGATTTCCACGGACTCCCCATTTCCTCTCCCATCGAGGTATTGATTTTCACATTTCAAAAAAAAAGTTGAAAAAATAAAAAATCCAAAAATAACGGAGTCGGTATTGAATGTACTCCATAAGATGAGAAAAATGCCGCAAGCGAAATTTTCCTACCCCTCCCCAATTCCTCTTCCATCCCTCGTCATTTTAGTACATAGAAATCATAAGGGGAGGGGAGTAAATGAAAAAATTGACAAAGTCGGAGTCGGTATTGAATCTACTCGGTAAGAAGAGTAAAATGCCGCAAAAAGAATTTTTCTACCCCTCTTCGTTCCCTCTCCCTTTTGACATTGGACATTGGCTCGCCCCCCCTGGTCAGAGATGGGAGAGGAATTGGATAGGGGTAGAAAAATTCTGTTTGCGGCATATTACTCTCCTTACTGAGTAGATTCAATACCGACTCCGACTTTGTCAATTTTTTCATTTCTCTCCCCTCCCCCAACAATGCTTGTTCCTATTGAAAATATTTAATATGCCTAGAAAGTAGAAATTAGGTATTTTTAACTCACTGTAGGTTCCAGAATATCTTTCTGGGCTTGATTAGAACCGCCGTCGGCACCTTTGGTACTCGTAGACATCTCGGTACTATTCAGGCGATGGATATATGTTTGATCGGAACAAAGCGCGAAATGTTTTAAATTTTCCGAACTTTTCTTCAGGCGAAAGCGATGAATATATTATTGAACGATTGGACGAAAGCGATCACTACACTGTTTTCCGATTATCGGTGACGCAACGAAGAACAACGAAATACTAATTTACTCGACTACTCAGCTTTCGAATATCGAGAGATTTTTTCTCTCGAACATTTAAATCCAGCTCCTAATTACTGAGGGTGAATTTAATGTTCTCTTAGCCAATCCTTGAGAATTGGCGGGAAACTGGTTCAAATTTGAACTAATCTCAGGCGAGTAGGCTATCTGGTAGGAAACTGAGGTAATTTCTCAGTAATACCAGGAAATTACCATCTGTTTTAAATAACTGCGAACTTTGCCGCGCTCTGCGCGGAATAGTTCGCAGTCGACAATATGCAAAAATCTCAAAATCGAAAAAAATGGACTTCCATCATCGGTGCTTTAGTGTACAGAATTATGAAATCTGACGAAAACAGAAGCGAGATAGGAGGGTGCATTTCACACTGTAACACAATCATCCTCACGACCGACGAACGTTCGCGAACTGATCCTTTTCGCAACTCTTGAATTTTACCAAGTCCAGCGCGCGTCACTACATCGCTACTGGATATCAAAATTGGAGAGGAGGGAGGGGTTCAATCAAAATTTTTGTTATAACTAAAATTATTCGCAAAACTTCAAGCTACAACTTTTGTTTGAAAATTTTTTCAAATGGATCCCTGCCTCCCCACCAATTTTGGATAATGTAACTTATTTTGACTAAGCCAAGTTACATTATCCAAAATTGGTGGGGAGGGAGGGGTCCATTTGAAAAAATTTTCCAACAAAAGTTGTAGCTTGAAGTTTTATGAATAATTTTAGTTATGACAAAAATTTTGATTGAACCCCTCTCTCCTCTCCAATTTTGATATCCAATAGCTACGTAGTGACAAGTGCTGAACTTGACACATTCATAGTCCATAGACGCAAGTTGAAAACTTCTCCATAATATTATCCGATTTCGAGTCCATCACGAACAAATATTAATATATTAATAATGCCATTTTATCGAATTAAAATTATTATATATCTATTATTGTATTTGTATCATGATTTGTATTTTTAGGAATTAATCCATCCTGTTGATGACCATCCTGGCGATGATTTTTCTTTCGATGTCTACTTAACGACGTTCTGTTATTAAAAGTGGCCGAACATTGGCCGCAAGGGATTTTCTTTGCTGGAGTAGCATTATTAGTACTTTGCAGAGGCCATTTAAGCTTGTGTACTCCACGAATATGCCTATATAAATTACTATTGTGCGCAAATGCAGATCCACAATGATGACAAACAGCCATTTCGGCGTGAGGAAAGAAAATTAATTCGATGCATTCAAATTTCAAAAGTAATAAAAAATTGGAAAACGCTCGTAAAAAATATGCAAATGATGACCATTGTTTTGATATAACGTGAATATGCATATATGCGATAATGGGAATTGGTAAAATACACTGCATTATCCATTTTACGGACGTGGGACTATGGCGAGCAAAAGAGTTGATTTGCCCTTATAATTCGGTAAAACGTAATTTTTTTTTGAGATTTTTTTTTCTTCAAATATATTTTTAATGCAATGTATACTAGCATTTACAGCAGAAAACTCATTAAATATGATTAATTTGTACATCTATATCCGTATTAAACAGTACAATACTACGTAGGTAGGTACTTGATATTCAAAATTAGAGATGAAGGACATGTCCTATCTGAATTATTGTGATGACCAAAATTATTCCTACGACTTCAAGCAACAACTTTTGTTTGAAAAGTTTTTCAATTGGACCCTTCCCTCCACCAATTTTTATTTTTAATAGCATATAATAGAGTATCCAAGTCATGTCTATTATCAAAATTGGAGGGGAAGGAAGGGTCTAATCCAAAATTTTATAATAACCAAAATTGTTCCTAGAACTTCAAGCAACAACTTTTGTTTGAAAAGTTTTTTAATTGGACCCTTCCCTCCACCAATTTTTATTTTTTATAGCATATAATAAAGTATCCAAGTCATGTCTATTATCAAAATTGGAGGGGAAGGAAGGGTCTAATCGAAAATTTTATATCGACCAAAATTATTTCCAGCACTTCAAGCAACAACTTTTGTTTGAAAAGTTTTTTAATTGGACCCTTTCCTTCGCCTATTTTTTTTTAAATAGCATAAAAAGTATCCAAGGTCATGTCTATTATCAAAATTGGAGGGGAAGGAAGGGTCTAATCGAAAATTTTATATTGACCAAAATTATTCCTAGGACTTCAACGTATAAATTTTGGTTGAAAATATTTTCAATTGCACCTCTCCCGCTCTCCCACCCCACTGATTTTGCACAACACACCGAAGATACAAATTAAAAATTGGTGTTGGGAGACAGGGTGGGCCCAATTGAAATTTTTTCAAAGTGGAAGTTGTAGATTAAGGTCTTGAAAATAATTTTTGTTATGATAAAATTTTCGATTAGACCCTTCCTTCCCCTCCAATTTTAATAATATCAAATATGACATGATTATTCATACTAATTATCTATAATATTATGCTATTAAAAATAAAAATTGGCGGAGGGAAGGGTCCAATTAAAAAACTTTTCAAACAAAAGTTGTTGCTTGAAGTTCTAGGAACAATTTTGGTTATTATAAAATTTTGGATTAGACCCTTCCTTCCCCTCCAATTTTGATAATAGACATGACTTGGATACTCTATTATATGCTATTAAAAATAAAAATTGGTGGAGGGAAGGGTCCAATTGAAAAACTTTTCAAACAAAAGTTGTTGCTTGAAGTCGTAGGAATAATTTTGGTCATCACAATAATTCAGATAGGACATGTCCTTCATCTCTAATTTTGAATATCAAGTACCTACCTACGTAGTATTGTACTGTTTAATACGGATATAGATGTACAAATTAATCATATTTAATGAGTTTTCTGCTGTAAATGCTAGTATACATTGCATTAAAAATATATTTGAAGAAAAAAAAATCTCAAAAAAAAATTAAACCCCTAAAAAATGAAAAATTACGTGTTTTTCAAATCCTTCCCCATATAAACGCCTATAAACACATGAAGTATGAGGGAGAGTTTGACAAGCAGCGCGCTCTACATGGACCGGACAACTTTGGGTACAGATTTGCTAGCACGAAGATTTCCGTCTTCCTCTTGACTGTCTATAGTTATTTCCTATGTTTTTTTGCTAAGTTTGAAATTAAAACAGTGATAATAATTAATTGAAATTATTGAATGGTTTAAAATTTAAATTGTGCTACGAGTTTGACTTTTTATTATTCCTTTACATCACTACTTTGTTCTGTACCATAATTTTAACAGAAACTTCTCTCGATGGATGAGGCAAAAGTGCTCTCCGAAGGTATTTAGATTATTAATTTTATGTGCAAAATAAGCTTACAGGCTAGTATGGAACTTAATTAAATCATTATGATTATTTGATTATAGATGAGTGGGTGCAGTTTTTTAAAAAAGAAGTCCGTTTTTCGTACACAGACGCCAAGAGAATTGCAGCCATATTTTACAGAGATAACATGAGAAAAGAATGTGTTGTTTATTTGAAAGAGCCAGATTTAGAAAAAATGGGAGTGACTGCAAGAGGAGATAGGATCCTGATACTGATTTGGGTAAGGAAAAGATTTTTCTAACTTCTTTTTATAGTTAAGCATGAAAATAATCATTTTTTTACTAAATTGATAAAATATAGATTGACAAAAAGATTAAGAGCGAAGCAATAATTAAAGAAGAGAAATTTGATGAACTATTGGAAGAATTCAAAAGCATTACATTTACGAACTCCGAACGCATCGCCGAATACATCGCCGCACGATTCAGTACCTTTGAAGAAAGATTCAATATCCTCGAAGTAAGTAAAATACTAAACCGCGTTGACGAGTTTTAAATAATATAACCTCGAGCGTATAAAATTAATACGCCAATGGAAATATATTTGAGACATGAATTTTAATTTAATAATTATGTGATATCATTTGTTTGATTCATTAGGAAATTATGAGAACAATAGATTAAACAAGAATCTGGTTAAAATCCGTACTCCACTCGATGAAATTTCTAAATCGTCGCTACTCAGCGAAAAGCATATATGTCCAAAACCGTCATTTCAAGATATAGCCAAATGAAGATTTCACGGCAAATTTAGTTAATATAGTAGTACCATTAGAGATTCGGAGCAGCACTAACTTTTTTCTCCATCTCATTGAAAATGAACTCACTTGGTCAAATTATCAAATTAAATCCCCTAGAAGTTGAAATTTAAATGAATTACTGGAAAGAAGTGGACATACTCGGAATTAATACAACAAAAATGGACATACTTTATTTTTTTTCTTTGAAAAAACGTAGTTTCGAACACTTTGAAATTGAGTAAAATTAAATTAAATCATATGACTGTATTTTAATACAATAAAACGAGGAACGACAATAAAACGAGAAACAACAATAAAACGAGAAACGACAATAAAACGAGAAAATCACAAATGGCCATTGGACAATTGGACATACATGGTTTTTGCAGAGTTGAAATTTATCACTTTGGTATTACGCGGTTTTTTTAGGAATCGATAGCAAATTAGTGTTGCATGCTACATGAATATTTTTTTCCCCATTACACGCAGCTCGATCTCCTCTTTCCAGTGATACCAATATCTCAAAAACGCATTTTTTGGACATATATGCTTTTCGCTGAGCAGCGACGAAATACAAAAGAAGAGAGGGAGAAGACGAAAAAGCTAAATTGATGGAAGGATATTGCACTACCTATGCAGAAGTTGAAAGAAGCGTTTCCCAACCTTCATCAAACGAAAATCGATGATGCTGTAACCGAGTCGAAGAAAATCGCATCGGAGTATTATGAAAAAAACAGAGCTGGCGCGACTCACCTCTTTGCTAGTTGAGTCGAAGAGTTTTCAATTTGCGACTCTTTACAAATTTGATTAAACTCATGAGTCCGACTCTTTTTTTCCGACTCCTCGCGACTCTTTTTTTTTCGACTCCTCGCGACTCTTTTTTCCGACTCCTCGCGACTCTTTTTTCCGACTCCTCGCGACTCTTTTTTTCAATTTATTATTTTTTAATTTTTAATTTTCAAGTAAGTAAAACTTCAAAACTAAACTAACAACACACGAGGTTGCACTACCCATGAATCGCGGAAAAAGGGAGTTTGAGAGATGAAAAGAGTCGTGATATGAAGAGTTGTGAATCAAAAGAGTCGCAAGTAAAAAAAGAGTCGTGAGTAAAAAAGAGTCGCAAATTGAGAAGAGTCGTGAATCAGTTTAATGTTCGACTCTTAGTGATGAGTCGATTTTTTAAAAAATTTTTCGACTCCTTGTGAAAAAGAGTCGAACTCAGAGTCGAACTCAGAGTCGCTCGCATGCGACTCCCGCGACTCACACTCGAAACTCTTGAGTCGCGCCAGCTCTGGAAAAAAATAAGAAATCGCCGAATAAAAAATCTCCGCAATGCTCTACGTCAACGAAATCATCTGTAGGAAAATAATACTCTGATAATTAACCGTTTTTAATCAAACATTATAGAAAATTAACAATATACGAGCAAAGTACAAATTATTTCACTCATTCCCACAGAATATATGCAACAATTGCACCTATTTCACTCATTCCCACAGAATATATGCAACAATTGCACCAACTACAACTAACTTAAGTAAAGCGGTAATTACTGTAATAACTAAAATAAAAATACCAAATTTTCTACATTCGGCCATCCTAAACTAAGTGTCGTCCTCGACACTTTCATCTTCACTGCTCGAATCTTCATCCCAAGAAGAATTCCAGGGACGGATTTGCGAAATATGAAGGATCACTACACCGTATTGTGTACCTTCTCGACGTAGATCTTGTACACGATATATATCACCGGCCACATTCTGAACAATTACCATAGGTCCGCGAAATCTTGGCTGAAGTTTGGCAGTGTTAGGAACTTTAAAGAACACGATTTCTCCGACCGCCAATTTTTCACCGATACAGTGACGCTTATCAAACTCGATTTTCATTCTGGCTTGTGACTTCTCGATATGATCTCGAGCTACTTCTCGCATAACATCCAAATCATCCACCGCTTCTACTTTCCTAATAATTCGGTCCAACGTTGACTCACTGGTTCTAGGCGTATAACCGTGTAGTAATTCAAAGGGTGTTTTACCAGTAGAACGGTTGACACTAACGTTGATGTTCCTTTGAATTTCTGGTATAAAACGATCCCAGTTTTCAGTTTCTTCTAACGAACTCGATGCGTAGATGATTAACTGCGCGTTGATAATTCGATTAATTCGCTCGACTTGGCCATTTGCTCGCGCGTGACGTACTGCTACCCGATGTGGTACGATCTTCTTCTGCTTACAAAAATTCTCGTATTTTTCCGACGTAAAACACGTACCACGATCCCTGATGATTTTGTCTGGAATACCGTACTGTATAATAAACTTGCGTAAACAATCTTCAACTTCATCGGTGGTCGTACTTTTCACTGGCCAAAGTCGTACATATTTTGTGAAATTATCCACCAACACGAATAAATGACTCTTCTTCGACGACGTTTCCACAAATGGACCCAAATGATCCACATGGACGACTTCGAAGGGACGCTTTCCTACAGGTATTGGATTTAATAATCCTGGCGACTTGCCGGACGAACCTTTTGCCAATAAACACTCGAGACAGTTTTTGATGTGTAGATGAATATAACGTCTCATACCTGCGAACCAATACTTTCTTCTCATCGCAGCTACTACTTTCTCCAAGCTGTAGTGTCCTAATTGGTCATGGTACTGAATACATAGCACCTTTCTCATTGTCTTTGGAACAACGAACAACTTATCATTGGTATCCTTATCAACGAAAAATAAAATGCCATCGATTACACAATATTGATTCGATTTGCCCAACTCGTTCTCGATGATATTACGGATATACTCGTCTTGATGTTGATACATTCGCACAACGTCTTCTTCTTTCACGATTGAAAATACGCCGACATTGATGTCTGATTCTGTATCGAATGCTTCTTCAACAGGCGCTCTACTTAAGGCATCTGCATGCTCCATTTGAGTACCTTTTTGGTGTTTTACGACGAAATCATACTCTTGTAAAAGTAAGGCCCACCGGGCAATCTGCGCATTCGTTGTCTTCTGCATATTTAAATGTAACAACGCCTGGCAATCGGTGACGATTGTAAAACGAATACCCAAAAGATACTGACGAAGTCTCGAAACTGACCACACGATAGCCAACAATTCTGTTTTCGACGAATGATAACGTGCTTCAGAATCCGTCAATTTCTTACTCACGGCGTATACTAAATGTAACTGATTGTTTTCACTTTTTCGCTGAAGTAATAAACCAGCTACACCGTGTTTGGAAGCGTCAGTGTGTAACTCTGTTAACGCATTTGGATCAAAAAGTTTCAACACTGGTCTCTCTGTCAAGGATTTACGGATTTCTTCAAACGCATTTTGTTGATCACTTGACCACTTGAACTCACGGTTTTTCTTAGTCAAATCTGTTAAGGGGGCGATGCGAATGGCAAAGTTTTTTAAAAAGCGCCGAAAAAAACTAGTTAAACCAACGAACTGACGAATCGCGTGTACGTCTTTCGGCACTGGAAAATTTGCGATTGCTAAACATTTATTCAAACCGGGACGAATTTCTCCACGACCGATTTCAAATCCTAAAAATTCTACCAATTCGACAGCGATTAAACATTTTTCCGGACGACATGTTAAACCATACTCGAGTAATGTTTTTAACACCTCTTCGAAACGTTCTAACAATTCTTCAATATTTTTAGCAAAAAAAAACTATCGTCCAAAAATCTTCGCATATATTTTAGTCTTCGCCATACTACATCCATACGGCGTGAAAATTCGGCCGGACCATTTGTATATCTGAATGGTAGTACCGTAAATTGTCCAGTTTCATGCGGGGTAATAAAAGCTGTTTTTTCTTGCGCTGCCTTCGTTAATGGAATTTGCAAATAACCGCACACAAGATCTACGAGAATAAACACCGCTGCCTCTGTCAAACCAATGAACAGATCATCCGGATTCGCTAATGGATAATGAATTTTTACTGCTTCGCCGTTCATTTTACGATAATCGAAGACTGGTCGCTTGCCGTTTTTCTTCCCAACGAGGAAACCAGGAGCAGCGTAAGGCGAGTTAGTATCGACAACTATTCCAACATCTCTCCAATCTTTGATCTGCCTGGACATCTCGTTAGCGTCTTCAGCATTCGTACGATAAGGTTTCGATGCCATAGGAACACTTCCAGGTTTTAGCACAATATCAATTGGCTCTACTTTCGCCCTGCCAAGCTCGAATATATTTAGCGCGAAACATTTTCGATATTTATTTATTAAAACAAGGAACCGTTTACGATCTTCTTCCGATAACGAACTACCGAATTGAAAATGTTCACTTATCAACGGTACCGGTTCACGTTCATTTTCACATACGAAACTCACGAAATTTTTCTCCGTATTTTTAACGCGACTAATTTCGACACTGAGATCTTCTTCTTCCAACTTAGGTAACTCGTTGAAAAAATTATCGCTGGCAGACGTAATCAAAAGCTTATCTTTCCACTTGACTATTGCAACAGCTGGGCTTTCCGTCCACGACTGGCCAATCAAACAGGGAGCTGGTAGAACCGCATCTGCCACCACTAATATTTCAACGTTATCAACACAAACGTTCTCAATTTGAATCGACGCAGTTACCATGCCTAATACATTTGTACCCACATCGAGTTGACCGACTCCAAAAATTCGTGTTTTCAGTTTTACGAATTGGCTCTTGCAAAAGAACTGCCGTTGACGCCGTAATCAAACATACACGACTACCTTGATCAATCAACGCTCCTGGAACCAATTTTCTGTTGATAACAGCGGTTTTGACATATTTTTCGTTATCTTGTTTAGCGTTGCAGGTTACTATGGCTGCTGCTACATTCTTCGAATTCTCGTCTACTGTTTTCTCGGCTTTCGTGCATTCTCTCTTCGTATGACCTTCAATTTTACATATCGAGCAAAACTTAGGCCTTTTAGGTTCGGGACAGCGATTAGCCATATGATCAGTCTTCTTCCTGCAGTTATAACAATAAAAACGACCCGAGGAATCATTTGCGTCTTTATTATTACTCGTTGATGAACTAGCTGCGTCCTTGGAAACTGTTGACGAATTCTTCGAAGTATTTTTATGGGAGCTGTTAGGGGCTGGATTACCATTTGCAGCTTTCGATTTCTGTTTCGAGCTTTCAAAATCTCGAATTCGTTCGAACCAATCCGCTGCGGTCTCGTAATCGTAAACTTGAAGATACAACGCTGCTTCGCTGGATTTAAGGCCTGCACAAATCGCATTTTTGCAGTCTTCTACTGCTGCGCCTACCTCCTTCGCATATCGCAACTTGGTCAGAATATATTCCTTCATCGTTTCGTCGTCTTTTTGGACACGTTCAGAAAAGCGATTCCATTTTTCAATCACATTATCTTCTTTCTTGCCAACGAACGTCTGGATGAATGAGGTTTTGTAATGTTTCCACGTTTTAATATCGTCAGCGTTTAACAGATACCAACTTTTAGCCGTCTTGGTTACTAAGCGACGTCCAGCTTCTAATTTCTGTTCATCCGTCCAATTACCGAGTATGGCCTGCGACTCTAAACTTCGCAACCACTCCTTTGCTTCCGCCGCTGATGTTTCTCCGTCGAACTTTGGCAAATCTGGTAGCGTAACGGTGCTATTTGCCGTTCGGAGCATCTCGGTGAAAGTTTCAAGAGGAATCATCGTAGGGACATGAACATCATCGTGCTTCTTATTGGGCGCCATGCTTTTTTGTTACAAAAAAACGATTAACGGAATTTTGTCAGGAACACTTCTACTTCATTCGAAAATCGAACATAACGAGAATAAGTTTGACCACTTCTGATTTGTAGGAAAATAATACTCTGATAATTAACCGTTTTTAATCAAACATTATAGAAAATTAACAATATACGAGCAAAGTACAAATTATTTCACTCATTCCCACAGAATATATGCAACAATTGCACCAACTACAACTAACTTAAGTAAAGCGGTAATTACGGTAATAACTAAAATAAAAATACCAAATTTTCTACATCATCCCTGGTAAAATTGACTAAATCAGATTATATCGATCATCATTTTGAAAGCCTAAAATCGGCGGGAAACATAGAAAAGAATTGCATTATTCATATGGGGAGTGTGGTAACTATCTTGTTCTATATAACTTTGGGACAGATATATGCGATAATGGGAATTGGTAAAATACACTGCATTACCCATTTTACGGACGTGGGACTATGGCGAGCAAAAGAGTTGATTTGCCCTTATAATTCGGTAAAACGCGCTAGGATGATTGTGTTACAGCAAATACTTTACATTTATATAATACTGGAAACTTCTGGGGACAAGTGACCCCGACAAAAGCGCTCTTTTTGCAGTTTTAGCGGCTCGGCATGAAACTATTCTCAGACTTTCGACCGATCGTCATGTCTTCGACCAATCAGAGAGCGAATCACGCGACGATTAGTCGAAAACCTGGAATTAGTTTCATGCCGAGCCGCTTAGAGAGCGCTCTTCTTGGGAGTCAAATCAAAAGCATTGAGTTTCCAGTATTATATATGTAAAGTATTTGGTTACAGCAAATACTTTACATATATAATACTGGAAACTCCAATGGGGAAAAGTGGCCCCCACAAAAGCGCTCTTTTAGCGGCTCGGCATGAAACTATTCTCAGACTTTCGACCCATCGTCATGTCTTCGACCAATCAGAGGGCGAATCACGCGACGATTAGTCGAAAACCTGGAATTAGTTTCATGCCGAGCCGCTTAGAGAGCGCTCTTCTTGGGAGTCAAATCAAAAGCATTGAGTTTCCAGTAATATATATGGGGGACCCTGGACAACCGTAGAAATTATTTGATCAAATATGGATGTGGCAACGTCGCATTGGCGTTATCACAACCAACGAAGCGACTGGAAATCAGTTGCAGCAACCCTATGCATGGAAGAAAAAGTGTTCCTGCGGGGGAAAATGTCAGTGCGTGTATATTACGAATGTGAAATCTCTCTACCGTGTACTGTAGAGGCGTAGCGATGACGCGGTGAGTGTGGAAATATCTGGTTTTGCTCCTCGTCTAATTTACGTATGGTGATATCTTAACAAGTTAGAGATTTTGCTGTTAGCTCATATGAAAGGAGAGATTTCATACAATCATTCAAGCTTTAGTTAGTGAACTGAGAAGCACAATTTTGAATTTTTGATGCATTTAAATTTAATTCGTTGAATAATAGAATGAATGAATAAAGAAAAAATTGATTTAATTATTTAGTAAAAAAGCTAAGATATTTTTAAAAGACAAAATGACCCTAAAAATTTTATATAGGTAATCTTCTATTTATATTTATTTGGGGTAAAAAATTGCAGAAATTAGATTTTTATAGAAATCAAAAAATTTAATGAATCAAAATAATACGAAAAATGATCAAAAAATTGGTAGAATAATCGTAGTTTAAAATTTTATGTAATTACAAAAACCAAAAAAAAATACAAAAATTAACTTTTAATCAAAATAGAAAAATTTATTAAATCAAAACAATACGAAAAATTAAAAATTTATAAAATAATCGTACTTGAAAATTTTATGGAATTACTGAATCAATAAGAAAAACAAAAATTGCTCGATTTATCGAAATTAGAAATTAAACTTTACATAATATTTTAAACAAATATCGAGTTTTTTTTTCAAGTGAGAGGTCTCCCTCAAAAAATTAAAAAAATTTAAAATTAGAATTTTGTTCAGCAATTTTTTTACTTGAAAAAATAATAAAATAAGATAAAAATTGAGATTTTATTCTCAAAACAAAAAAAAATTATTTCCCAAAAAATAGTTTTTAGGTTTTTTTTACTTCAAAAAGTAAAAAAGAATTATTCAAAAAGCGAAAAAAAAAATTTAATCTAAGAAGATTAATAGATTCTTTTTTCAGGAATTCAAAAAATTTGTATTTTTTTCCCGTTGAAATTAAGTGATTTTTTTACTCCAAAAAATGAGACTTTTGTCAAAGAAATTAGTTAACCCCCTCCCCAATCAGATTTTTTCTTTGAAAAAAAGTCGTAAGATTCGTTTCTCAAAAAAATCAATTTATATTCATTTACAGAAAACTAAGAGATTTTTTCGCTACAATAATAAGAGACTTTTCCTTTAAAAATTGAGATTTTTTCTCAAAAAAATTACTTGGAGGTCTTTTCTTCTGCAAAAATTTCAAAGATTTTTCTTAAATTGAGAATTTTTTTATCAATTGTTTCAATTTCAAAAAAACTAAGAAATTGTTTACGCTAATTCCAAAATGTTGAGATATTTTAAATTTCAAAAAAATACAAAATGGGCAATTTTCCCCCAAAAATATATTCAGAAATGTGAGATGTGTGGCACAAAAAAAAATTGAAGGGTGTCTACCTTCTTTGCTTCAATTTTACAAAGAAATAAATCTCACGACTTTTTTGCAGAAAGAAATCACTCAATTTTTTTTCATTCCTTTGGGATAAACATATTCCCACATTCTTGAAGAAAAATAAAATAATTCTCACAATCAACATTGCAAAATTTTCAATTCGCCTCCCCTTGGAGATAATACCAAGATACCGAAGCAAGTTTTTTAAGTTTCCGGCCATGGTTAAATCAAAACTGCAGTTACCTTTTGCATACCCCCCCTGCTCTCCCCATCATTGCTACAAAATTAGATACTTGTATTTTGGGAATGTAAGGAATTTCACAAGTGAAACGAAAATAATTATCAATCATTTTTTCAACTTGCTATTTAAACTTTCAGAAGTGCTCGAAACTATTTTAAAAAATGGGAAAATAAATTTATCACAATTTTTGATTTCTTCGTGAAAGTGTTAACCCATACCAGGTTGCGTCATAAATTTTAGGAAATATCCAAAAATCGAATCATTGTAGGCTTAAAACTCTAAAAATGTTCAAAAAAAAAAAATTATTTCGTTTTTTCATTTTTTCGTTAAATAATTAATTTTGACATGTTACCGGATATTTTTTTGAAAATGTTCAAAAATCGACTCGATGTCATGCTCAAAAACTTCAAAAAATGCTCAAAGAAATTTTCATTTCAATTTTTGATTTTCTTGTGAAATTTTAACCCATTTTAATGATCGCATGATATTTTTATGAAAATATTCAAAAATCAACTCAATTTTACGCTTAAAATTTTCAAAAAATGCTCAATAATTTTCTTCACTACAATTTTTGAATTTTTATTGGCCGCAAGGTCACTTTTGAAAAATTATACGGAAATTCATTTTTCGTAAAATTAGAGGGGTGAGGGGTCTAACTTTAAAATTCGACTGCGGTTCATTGTGCCTAACGTATATGTTATGTATATAGCAAAATTATCATTCGTGTGTACGTATAATGCAAAATTGGAGGGGAGGTAGTGGTCCAATCAAAATTTTTGTAATAACCAAAATTGTTCTAAAGATGTTATTAAACAACTTTTGATTTAAAAATTTTTCAATTGGGGGCTTAGGTACAGAGGTAGGGAGATTTTTGGAAAGGAAGGTAGGCCCACTCTACCCAAAAATCTCTTCAGCTCTGTACCTAAGTCCCCAATTGAAAATTTTTTCCAACAAAAGTTATAATTTTGATTATTACAAAAATTTTGATTGGACCACTCCTTCCCCTCCAATTTCGCATTTCACCTATGAAAATCGCATACGTATAATGGAAAATTATTCTACATGCATATGTATAATGCAAAATTGGAGAAGAGGGAGTGGTCCAATCAAAATTTTTGTAATAATCAAAATTATAACTTTTGTTGGAAAAAATTTTCAATTGAAGCCTTAAAAAAGTTTTTATAAAATTTTTATTTTTCAAAAATTTTTAATTTCTCAATGGATTTTCGACGTTTTTTCAAAAAAAAACACGTAGCCCATCATCAAAAAATTCCATTTTTTGTTCAAAACTCAAGAGATATTTTCCGTCATTCAATAATTGAATTTTTGAATTAGCCCACTAATTTGTTCTTTTTTCCATTTTCTATGTTTTTGATAGGATATTTCTCATACCTACCTTTTGGGAATCAAATTTTCTTTTAATTATCATCATTTTTGAATCGGATACACTTCTCGGTCGCCCTGTATCAACACTCACACATAGACACACATGTCGAACGACTTTGGAAAACGAAAAGTTAAATTTGGTAATTTTGCTAAGCATTTTTGAATCGGATACACTTCTCGGTTAACCTGTATTAATACTCACACATAGACACACATGCAACACAACTTTGCAGCTTTATTACAGCTTAACTAACGAATTTTTTTAAAATGTCTTTCGCCATAAACCTACTCGAGAACAGGGCCTTTCATTTGAGACATTTCGCAAAAAAATCCATGTATTGGTTCGAGCGTGATGGAGCCTACTTCACTCATTTATAAAGTAAGATAGGCCAGATGTCGAATCATAGCGCCTAAACTGCTGGGCCAATTTCAGTGAGGAAGGTGTCATTGGAAAGGGTTAGACCTCTAGATGTGCCATCAAGAAATACATTTTCAAAAATGTTGAACCTGAGCTCAAAAATTCAAAAAAAATTTAATGCAACATTCGAGCACAGAGTTGAGCAAAACCACTGCATTACATGGCATATGTTTTGAAAGCGAAGTGGGGTTCTTGCATCGTTGCATTGTTTGAATTTCTTCCGACCACGGCGAAGGCTTTCGTCCTGTATGTTGAATAGTATAATAGCTTTTTTGTGTGTGAAGAGAAGAGAGAATAATACCCCACCCCATGTTACCATGTTATTTTCATGTTTTAGCTGAAACTCTTTTTTTTTTTGAATGAGGTGCAATAAAATGTGTAAGGTTACGGAGAGAGCGGGGAAAGCAAAGCACTAATTTCTGGAAAAAGACAGCGTATGGATGAGAGGGAGTCGGAGGTACATGACCGGACACAATAGGATTGTGGTTTCTAAGAATATGTAAAAAAAGGCGAGTGAGAGAATAGCGGCCACGCCGCATATCTAACAGTAAATTGTGAACCTTGAGAAGTAGTTCTAAAAAATATGTTAATTTTTTGAGTATGGGGTGCAACGGGATAATTTTGCCGAATGAAAAAAATGTCATATAGAAAATTTTAGATCATGAATACAAATTTATTTTATTCGCTACATTGAACGTTATAATGCTAAAAGAAGTTGAAATTTCAAAAAATTTGTTTACTTATTTTTTCCCGAATAAAGAATTGAAATTATGCGGAAAAAATTAAGGTGACGAAGCCTCTCATCATTAAGCTTTTCCGTCATATTTTTTATTCGCAAGAGATTGATTTCTATAAATTTTTCTAGTCCAAAATTTAAAAAATTAATAATATTATACATTTTTTATTTCTACTTCCACACTTTTTTTTCGATTTGTAAATAATTCGAAAATAAAAAAAAATGTTGATTTTTTTTTTTGAATAATCACAAAAAAATGATTGAAAGTACAAAAATAGAAAATGTAAGTACCTATAATAAGTAATTTTTTTCTAATTTTTATTTTGAAAAATTTATACAAATCGGTCTTCCACGAATAAAAGAAATGGAAAAGCTCGATGATATGAGGCTTCGAGGCTTCGTTTAACCATTAAAAAAAAAACTAAAATCTGAACAGTTCGATTACCTTTTTATGACTTCTTTTGTCTGATCTCATCTTTTTATACTATAGACCTACGTCGTCATTACCGATTTATGATACTTTTTTAAAAATGGAATCCCAATATTCTTCAAGTTTCCATGAGAATCACGATTACTTGCCTAATTCCTGCTTCGCTTTAAAATGAGAGCGAACGGAGCGAACGAAATGGGGGTTTGGAGGCGAAGCTCCCAAGGCGAAGTTCTGAGAGCGAAGCTCCAAGAACGAGCCGGGGGTTTAGCCGCGAAGCGGCCATGGGGCGTAGCCCCTTAGTAAGTAATAAATGCTTGTACAACATGCATTCCGGTAGAATTAAAAAAGCTGAGTATGTTTTTATCGTATGTGTACTCAGAGTGTCAGTGTATTGAATGTTTGGAAAGTTTTCAAAACATTTTTCACTATTAATCATGTATAGCGTTCATTTTTGGGATTTTGAAAATTCTTTTCAGTTTTTTTAGAGAAAATTTGAACTTTGAAGCAGGCTGAATCAAACATTTATAGTAACAAACGTCATTCTTGGTAGGTATCAAATTGACTTAGGGTGAACGGCTGATTGCTGACTACGAATTTTCGCATAGTGGGTGTTGAAAACTTACACCAATGTAAGTAGAAAAAGTATAGAATAGAAAATAATTCGAAATCAACATTTTCAAACCATCTAGTCTTATAGAACTACGTATGCGAAGTTATTCTAGTCATCACATTTTTTTGCAAAAAACGCTTCATCTACTCAATAATTGGCATTATTGAATTTTTGGGATAGGTACGAGGTATAAGATAGAAAAAACTTTGGAATCAGCATTTTAAAACCATTTAGTCTTATAGGATTCAATACGAGGAGTAATTTCAGTTATTATAAATTTTTTCATTCAACGTTATTTTAGGCTTCTAATTAACATTAACAAATTTTTGAAAATTTAAAATCCATAGGCGAACTGCTAAATAAAATTGATTATTGGTAAGAATGGCGTGTTTCTCCTAATTTGAGGTAGTAGAACTTGAATTTTGGATCTGTTTACTCGCAGAATGTAACCCGGTGTTTTTGCACAAAGAAATAGTCCCATCTCCCCTAAAAAAAAATTGAGTGTTAAAAATTCACCAACAGCATTCATCAAGAGTTTATACATCATCATATAAAATTTGAACTCCGTAAGTGGGATAGATTTTCAAAAAATTGATTTTATTCATTCATTTTCAATCGAGCTGTGTTAGAATGAGTTGCTTGAAGTACATATAGTAAGTATGCCTGCATTTTTCAACAAAATCAGACCAACATGCGGGAAATCTAAATTTTTTGATTTTTTTGAATTCTATGATGCTTAAAGAGTTAACATTTTGTGTGATGGTGTATTCACTCTTGACAAATGTTGTCAGTGGATTTTTAACCCGCAATTTTTTTTAGTGGTGATGGGGCTATTTTTTCTGCAAAAACACCAGGTTACATTCTGGGAAGAAACAGACCTAAAATTTGAATTTTACGACCTCAAATTAGAGGAACTCGTCATTCTTACCAATAACCAATTTTATTTAGCAGTTCGTCTATGGACTTGAAATTCGTTAATGTTGATTAGAGGGCTAAAATAACGTTAAGTGAAAAAATTTATAATAACTAAAATTACTCCTCGTATCGAATTCTATAAGACTATGGTTTTAAAATGTCGATTATAAAGCTTTTTCTATCCTATATCACGTACCTATCTCAAAAATTAATTAATTCTGATTATTGAGTTGATAAAGCGTTTGTTGCAAAAAAATGTGATAACTAAAATTACTTATTGTATGTTGTTCTATAAGACTAGAGGGTTTGAAAATATTGATTTCGATTTTTTTTTCCTATACTTCTACCTATTTACATTGGTGTACATTTTCAACACTCACTTTGGGAAAATTTGTAATCTGCAATCAGTCGTTCACCCTATGACAATTTGATATCTATCAAGAATGATCTTCGTTACTATACATTTTTTATTCAGCCTGTTTCAAAGTTCCAGAAAAAAAATCAAAAGAAATTTTAAAATTTCAATAAATGAAGGCTATACATGATTAATCGTGAACAATGTTTTGAAAACGTTCCAAACTTCTTTAACATTTCTAATTTTTTGATTAGCATCAGTATTTGGGTGTCCCTTATTTCAACATGGGATTTACCTACTTAGGGATTTTACGGTGAACACTTTAATTCAGAAAAACGGTATTAGAGATTTAACGGTGAACACTTTAATTCAAAAAAACGGTATTCTAAAATAATTCACAGTTCAGGAATTGAAATATATATTTTGAAAGATGAAATCACAAACATAAACGTTTTTACACACACACACAAATAATAATAAAAAAATTGATTTAAAAATGAATTTTTGTCAGGGGTTTGAAAAATACGGAATTTCGAAGTTGATGTGCTTTATTTTTTCCAATGGTGGAATATCATTTTCTTCCAAAAATTTCTGTTTCATTTTTTAATTTTTTTCCCCCAAACATTATCTTAAACAAAACAGTTTTTGAAATCAAAAATTGAATTTTTGGCGGGGGATTGAAAAACGCGGAATGTTTAAAACTAACACATTTACCAAAATTTGATCGGCTTCAATGTTTAAATTTTTTCTCAACTTTTTCCAGTTGAGAATTTAATCTTTGACCCGAACATTCAGACGCAGCAATGAAGACAGTGTGACTTTGACTATACTTTAGGAAACAGGGACAAATAATTGTTGAGCAACAAACCAAAATCTGATTTTGTATGTGGTTTTATTTGTAAAAACTTCATTGAAAATGATTATAGAGGTACAACTTAAAGTAGTGCAATTAAAAGTACTGGGTTGTATATGTATAAGTTGCATATTTCTGCATTTAAGGAGACCATTTTCATATTATCGTTCTTTCATCCGTCAATGGTATCGTTGAACGCAGGAAAAAATATACTATCTAGTCTTTATGCTGTGTCTACACCATTGCCCCTTTTTAAAATTAAAGGCGCTTCAGTGACACGCTGCGAAGTTCCTAGTCCCTACATTGAAACAAAATATAAAGATAAACGCATAACGCAACAATTGAATGACGTACTTGCCTACACTGAGTAGTGCTTACTACGCGTCGTAGAAAAATAATAATAAAAAAGGTATATTTTGTATATGAACGCACGCACTGATTTTCTTAATGCGAGAAAGAAGTTTCGTGTTCATTAATTCGATATGTTGGCACTCCATAGCAACATTTCGAGATTCACAGGTTAGGTAATATGAAAACGTTAAATCAGTAAAAATAGTTTCTACGGTTGTCCGTAGAGCCTTATATGTGTAAAGTATTTGGTTAGGAACTGCGACATCGGACCCCCGCGACATTCAAACACTGCGCCAAACGACCCCCAAATGAATTCTAGTTTTTTGCACGACAAATGACCACCAACCATATTTTGGTATGCGTCTTTTGACCACCGCGACAATCGACCCACACATGCATTACACATTATTGGCGTATTTCGACCCCCACGACAATTGACCCCCATTTGAAAGATTCATGATTTTATTAACCTATACGTCAAACGACCACCACATATCAATTAATAGCGTCAAAAGACCTCCAAGTAATTTAACCATCGCGACAATCGACCCACATCGAAATTCTAAATCAGTGTTGCAATGAAACTCAACGAAAATGTGGTAATAAAATGATGGGATGCGAATGAAGACGTTTGCCTACAAACCACAGCGATGCAACCAAACATACATGATTGCGAGATCCGGCAGATATATATATTTTTGTTTTAATTCCACGTGATTTTTTACATCAGCTGGTTTACACGATCCGTCATTAGTTTTTTTATTTGATCTTTTATCGTGTGATCACTGGAGTGGAATTTTAATCACATTCAACTTGTGAAAAAAAAACCGGAGTCGTAAAAACTTAAAATGAAAGAATTGAGGTATGGGAGAAAATTTGTACAATATGAGTCTCGCGTTTTTATACTGTCTTTTTCGAACTTTGAACTTTTTTTAAATTTTTACTCGTAGAAAATTTACTACAATTCTAAAAATTGGCCAAATTTTGAAAAATGTAAAAATTACTCAACTTTACAGAGTTCTAATCAATAAAAATGTACAAGTTACATCTCGAGTCGAGCTTTCGCTTCCACCCTTTTTTCGTTTGTTTACATCATAAATGAACGCAAAGCAAATTACAACAATATAATTCTTTATAATTATTAAGAATCAAAATTTAATCTTTGAAAATTTTTCGACAAATAGAGTGAATTTTAAAAAATAGCCAAACTTCAAAAATAATAAAGTTTTAAAATCACCAATTTTTCATTTTTCTGAATTTCCAAAATCGTAAAAATTCATTTCACTGGCAAATTAACCTTCCAAATTTTCTTTGAAAATCGCAAGCAAAAATTCAATAGTTGATTTGGCTTTGAAAATTTAATAAAACCCCAATGATTACCAAATGAAGTATGAAATTTTCAAAAATTTTATGAATTGTAAGCCTTTATTAAATTTCAAAAATTGGTTCAACTTTTATTAAAATTCGAAAACTAAAAAATTACAACTTTTCTCAAAATTGTAAAAATTTATAAAACCTTGAAAATTAAAAATTTTATCTGAATTTTGGTAAGAATAATTATTATCGCGTTAAAAGATGGAAAATAATTTTTCTGGCAAAATTCCTGCGTCTTTTATAATTTCTTATGGATGCGCATTGCCCAATTTCCCAGCAAATCTTATGGTAAAAAATTTCATTACTTGGCCTACACCTTAGGTACATAAAAAGGCAATAATACCGCTTCGTTGAATAGCATCGCTTCTTATCGACTACAATCGCTAAATACACGCAATTTGACGTACTTATCGTTACGCAGAAACACGGAGGAAAGGGGGCAAAGACGATAAAAAATTACCTATACAAACACGCACCTCGATTATTTAATAATTTAACATAATACTTATAAAATAATCTCGTCTATAAAGACAACGAGAAAACGAAAATAAAAAAGAGTAATCAAAACTCTGGGTAAAAAAATAATAGAGTAAAAAGTAAAAGACGCAATTGACACGACGTAAATAATTATCTTACGACGTATGGAAATAAAACGGCTACATTGTGACTGGTGATAATGAGGCGACAGTGGCGAATTTCTTCGAAAACTTTCCGGATTACGTTTGAAGTCACTTGTAAACGGTGAGTATTAGGTAAGCAGCGGTGAGACCTGCTGTGATCATCAACAGGCAAAAGGCGAGTATTCTCAGTACAATCTTCTTTTGACGAGTTGACTCTTCTTCCCTGCAACATGAATGAAGAATTTCGGTTAGAGATTACGATCTGTGAAAACAAAGTATTACGTACTTATTATAAATTAAAAGATAAGAAAAATGAAGGTATTAAAAAAGTAAATAAATAAGTTCTCGTGTCGCTGATAAGTGGATTATCTAACGAGTGTGTAATAATTCATCCCATCAAAACTCGTATTATCACCATCGGTGCATTTATTCTCATAAGCTTACCGAGTGAGAAATGTATTCAACTCATTCAATGCAACTTTTTCAAATAGATATCAAAATTTTTCAAAAACTTATAAAATCAAAAATATACATAGCTGAAAATTAGACTAAAAATTAAGAAATCCGAAATTTACACACAAACAATTTAAAAATGGGGGAAAATTGGCCATTTAAATTGTACCCTTGGTTAAAAATTAAAATATAGAAGATATCACCAAAAAATTCAACGAAATTGAAAATCCTCGTAAAATTTAAATCTCGAAACTTCCAAAATGAAAAAAAAAATTGAGTTGAAATAATTTCTTGTTTAAAAATCAAAATAGTTGGAAATTGAACGGAAATCAAAAATTTAAATTGGAAAAAAAATTTGAAAAATAAAGACAAATTGAAATAAAATTGAATATGACTATAAATTAAACGAAATCAAAATTTTCAAATATTAAATTTCCAAAAATCATCAAAATTGATTAATTAGGTACACGAATAAAAAGATTTAATGAATCAAGTAAGTAAATAAAAAATGTGAAAAAATTTTATAAGTCAAAATTTTTTAAACAAATGAAAATTCGAAAATTTAAAAATTAGATGAAACATTGAACCATTGGTGATTTTTTAAATCCGAAATTGAGCTAATAAAATTGAAATAATTCAAATTCCTAAAAATCCAAAATTTTAAAAATTTAATAAAAACTGAAAATTTTTATAATTTTTAAATACAAATTTATTTTTGAAATCTGATTAATTTATAATGATTGTTTGATTTCAGCTATTTTCAAAGTTTCAATAAATTCTAAACCAATTTTCAAAAAAAATTCAATAGGTAACCTTTTTTTTACTACTTTCAAGTTTTGGCCAATTTTTCAAATTCAAGTAATTTCTAAATTCAAATTTATTTTTTAAATCATACGTAGCATTTTAAAAATTAACTTCCAGATCAATTGTTGCAATTTTTTAAATTTGGTCAGTTTTAAAAATTGAAAAAATGTTTAAAATTTCAAAATTGTATAAAACGGGTTCGAAAAATAATATTAACCCGAACTAACAACCTGATTCGGCATAATAGACAAAACTTCGGTAAACTGATTCACGTTGGTGATATCGTTCAACGTAACCACGTCTAAATTACCATAATCAACAATTAATAGTACTTCGATTTGCAAAAAATACATTGAAATCAATTGACAATCGTACGAGTAATTTATAGGTAAGTTCTCAGAAAATCTTATCGATCAAATTCCACCTACTAACTCGTCACTAACGACTCGATCTGTGATAACCCTGTACCATTTTCCATCGGCCGCATACCGAGCCAGGAATATTTTACTGCCGAGTAATTCGGTGCTCGATGTGACGCGATATTTTTCAAAATTCGAAGCCAGCTCTTCAGACGCTTCATCCAAGAAACTCTCGAGGAGCTTGAAACTTTCAGAGTAAATTTGCACATAAGCCATGCCGTCCTCTTTGACCGATATTAGGTACGTGTCCGTAACATAACCTAGCTGTAATTAAAAAGCATTCCTCAAATGATCATATGTTCGATAACTAATTACGGTTAATTTGGTATCAATTTTAATTCACGTACCGGAGGTAAATTTGGCGGTTGTAATTAATTTTTGATACGTTTGATGATCAATTGCTTTACATCGATTTCGGAGTCCGTGCTCGTATCGAGCAAGGTAAGTTGTAACTAGGGTTTCTTGTGTCTACTCTGGCTACAAAAGCTTTGCCGCAGGTCGAATCGCCCACCATTCTCGTCACGTAAGGTTCGTTGCTGTAACTCTCGAGACCGGTTAAACAACAGCTGACTTTCTGCAAGATAAAAGAAAAACATTAAGAACATTGACCAATTTAGAAAAGATATTGGAAAGTCATAAATAACTGGAAAATTTGAAGAAGTCCAATATTACAAACGACTGAAATATTCAAAAGAATGAAAAATGATTATTGAAGTATGCAATTTAAAAAATCCAAAAATTCATACAAAATTTTGAAAATTTGGTGAAATCAATAAATTGAAATATTTAGAAATATACAAAAAAATTAGAAGCTTGAAAATAAATTGAAATACATGAATATTGTACTTAAAATTTTCTTTTGAAAATATTTAAATTCAGAAATATTGGAAATTTAAAAAAAAATTAAAGTTAGAGGAAAATTAGGACATTGAAAAATTACAAAACGTAATTTAAAAAATTCAGAAAAATTGATTTTTTAAAAATGTTAGAAGACTAAAAAATCAAAATTGGTTTCAGAAAAATTGACATTAAAATTTTTACAGGAAATTAAGAATTACGAATAATTTAAACATTCCAAAAAATTGAGAATAAGCTAAAATTATCAATGCAAAATTGCAAGTGAAAAAAATTGAATGAAAAAAGAAATGAGATAAGTAGAAATGAAAAGAATAAAATACCTATAGAAAAATTTGATTCAATTCTGAAACATTAAAATTAAGTTTGGAACAGCGTAACAATTTTAAGCAGCTGATAAAAAGTTTCAAAAAAAAATCAAAAAATCAAATCAACATGCCAAAAATGTCTAAATTTTCCAATTTCTTCGTAAAAACCACGCGTTTGATTCCTCTACGTACAATTAAAGTAGGTACGCACTTGAGCTGGTAAATTAGTGAACAGTTCGTTATCATGTGAGATTGAAGGTAAATTGGAGTTGTGATTCGGACATTACTTACTTATTTATTTTTTTTAAAAAAGTCGATTTTAAAATACATATAATTATTAGGTACAGATCATCGATTTCAGGATTTTTTTTCTCGAAAAAAACTAATGCCATTTCATTGTTTTTAGTTGTTTGATGTCGGTTACGAAAGTGATCCTGAACCGAAAGATGGGCAGATTATAATCAGCACCGATGAAATCGTATACGAATGTTCGCTTAAACAAACCTACCCATTCATGTTCGAAGAACCTGTTTTATTACAAGTAATTTTAATCATTATCTGATTCGTCCTATAAAAAAAATTTCTCAGTTTTCTAGAAATTTTTCTTTCATTTTTTGAAGTCACTGTACCCAAAGAAATCATTTTAAAAAAAAAGTATAACTATACCTATCTCAACTTTTTTTTGGAGGGAGGGGTGTCTAGATTTTCAATTTTTTGAAAAAATTGCTGAATTTCTTAGGAGTATAAAGCTTTTCAATTTTTGTAGAAAAATCTATTTCTTGTTTTGAAAAAAAAAAAAAAAAAAAAAATTAGATACTCAACATTGAAAAATTTCATTTCTACATCCTTTTGGAAAATTACCAAGCTAGACTCTTGCAAATTTCAAGTTATTGGCTCTGTATCGAATAATTTTTAAAAATGTCTATAAACCAATTTACAGGCCAATCGATGGTACATAATATGGACACAAATCAAAGGCTCTCCTAGTGACTGCGGAAGTTCTGGATTACCTTACCTAGTGACTGATGACGAGTGAGCACTTTTTAAAAAAAAAATTTTTAATATTGAATTTATTTGTATTGATTTATTTTTCATTTTTTCAGAGTGGTTTTCCATTTCAAATCGAGCCTTTTATCAAGTAACGGGACCAATGTATCATCAGGGGAAATCCCACAATTATTATACAAAGTCTTATTACCAGAATTTTACGTGGTGACGAATTTAGAGAATCCATCGCCCGCTGCGATTCATATTATACTTTCTCGAAAATTTTCTCATACCGTCACAGAGGTTTATCAATAATTTCGTTTATTTCTTTTGCTTTAAGAAAATATTCTAATTATGTGATTTTTTGGCAATTCTCCCAGGACGGTTTCAGGTCTCTGATAGATAAATTTATTATCGTGGTGTTTGGAAGAATTCAAGATGAAATATTCGGAAATTTCGGATCTCAGATATTCGCCTTCGTTGTTCGAAGTTATCAGGCAATTCTACAAATTGGTTTATATTTAATTAGAGCAATTTATATTCGAAATGTACCCGGATGGTTGTAAGTATCGTATGATACGATTTCAGAGAAGGCTACTTCGAGGTGTTTTAATGTGCAATTATTTTACGCAGGTCGAGTTAAGGAACGAAGATCTCGATTGAGTTACGTTATGGCCGAGTTAATTGGAGATGTTCGAGAATTATTACAAAATATTTTATCCGACCCTTTATTTTTGAAAATTTCATACCGAAAAAAATCCAAGGTAAAATATTATTTAAATATCCTCGAAAATTACATTACTTGAAATTTATTTATTTTATTTCGCAGATGGAAGTTGCAATATTTTTTATAAATTGGTCAAGCATATTATTAAAGAGTAGCAGTACGTTTGTGGCCTGCTTTTACGTATTTTTCCCAACGCCAACTCAGAAGTGGATCTACCTCAGATATTTACCTAGTTTTGAACCGATTCGTGTTTTTTCCTTCAAATTTTCGAATGAAATATGAATTATTTTTTCTAAAACTTCTTTAAATTTTCAGGAAAACAAATTTGAAAACGATTTCTTAATTACGGCCATACTATCAGCATTATGCGCATCGAATATTTGTTTAAAATTAATATTTCCACTCTTACTCGGAGGATTCGATCCAAATCAATTATTCCAAGAAAATATAAACACCAACCTGGCGTCAAACTTCTACAATTACAATACTATTCTAGCAGAAGTAATGATCAATCGAACAGAAGTAAGGGAGTTATTCCCTAAATAGGGATTTCGTTTCTATTTTATACTTATTTTATTAGTTCGAATTTTATTTTAGGGTGAGATCACACTCAGTATATCGTCTTGGTTATTCGTGATGGTTAAATGATTGGAAATATCATCGAAACCTGTCGAAGAAGCTTTACACGGAGTGAGAAATTACGACGATTCGAAAATAGCTTTAAATAGTTGTCAGATACTTTCAAAATTGATCGCCGAATTGTCGGCTGATGCGATGGGGATCAATGTAAGTATTCTGATAAGTTATATCAGATCAGTATTGACGACGTGAAATTGTGTAGATCGATGTTTAAAATTTTAAAAAGATGAGAATTTCTGTACTCCAAAAAATTCAGAATTTTCTTTCACTGAAAGTTTTGAAATTTTCTTCTCTAAAATCGAGGTACCTATTCTCATTTCCAAAAAAATGAAACAATTGTCCAACGCTTCAAAAAAATTGAAAAATGTACTAAAAATTATTGTGACTGAGTAATTAGAAATTTAAAAAAAAAATTGGACGATTTTTTTATGCTGACTTCAAAAAAAAAATTAAATGTTATGTGTTCCCCGAAAATTTAGAAATTTTTCTTTCGAAAAATTGAGAGGTTCTTTTCCAAAAATGTGAAAAAAAGTTTCGACACCAAAAAAATAGAGGGGTTTCTACGAAAAAATTCAGGTACATTTTTTAAAAAAAAATTATGAATAATAAGGATTTCTTTCTCAACAAATGTGTTTTTTCCTTTGAAAAATGGAAAGTTTTTTTTCCAAAAAATTGAATTTCGAAAAAATTGAGAATTGAAAAAATTTTTCTAAAAAATTGATAATTTCTTTTTTAAACATTTTTTATCTCGAAATATTTTTTTCTGCTTTAGAAAAATGTTTTCCTTTAATAAGATTTTGAAAGATTTAATCGCAACATTTAAAAAAGAAAAAATTAAGAAAATATTTTCTTCAAAAAATTGAAAAATTAAAAAACATAGAATTATTTTTTCTCCAAAAATTAAAAATAATAAGTAATTTTTAGAAATTTCTACCAAAAAAAAAAATGAAAAATTCTTTCAATAAGTATATTTATTTATTTTTTTAGGCTGACTTTTGACTTTGAAAAATTGAGATATTTTTCCTCCGGAAAATTCAAAAACATTTTCTCCGAAGGTTTGGGTATTAATTTCACTCACTCCAAAATCATTTGGAAATTTTTCTCTCTAAAAAAATTTCTCTTCCCCCTCCAAAAAAAAAGAAAACAGATTTGAATAGGTTGCGTATATTTAATTTTTGCATTTTTGGAGTTTTCTAGGGTGTAGATAATAAGTTGCCAGCAATTCTCTTTTAACTATGACGCTGTTGAAAATTTAACGTGGTAATTTTTTTTCATCGCAGGATGAAGTTCAAAGGCGTAAAGATCAAATGCTCCATACAACACCATTACGTTTCTGAAGAGTAAACGCTAATAGGTCATGGAAATGGAATACTGGAAATGGCTCCCCTGACGCAATTTGTTTTACTGTCGATAAACCAGGATTCGTTATCGTCGGTATCGCTGCTTTCTGTGGTAGTTGGAATTACGATTACGAAATCGAATTATTAGACAAAGTACGTAATTAATATTGATGAGAAAATAACTCGAGTCTATTAAATATTAATAATTATCGATTTTTATTCCCAGGTCGCATCCAAAAGTAAAAATAATTCGGATTAAAATTTAAGCAATCCTCACGCCAATTGGAGATGTATAGCTTTATCACGAGGCTCGTTCCGTTCGTCAGATTATAGTGGTAAAAATATTGTAGAACTAAATTTCGTACAAAAAACTTGCGCTTATCAGATTTAAAATTTGAAAAAAAAATTAATCGCTTTTAACGTGTTTAGGAAAATACAAAATATATTATTAAACTGAGATTAAGAGGTAATCGAACCAATAACGGCGAACTTGGCCAAGCTGTTGTTACCGGACCAGACGATACAGCTTTTAACTTCATTAGCACTGAAATCAGTTTCAATGGGACGTCAGTTTCAAGAGGCCAACTTTCGTGTATTATATATTACAGGTTAATTACCGTTAAAATTACCCTTTCGAAAATGGAATCATATTCAGATACGATTAATAATACCTGTGATTTCATATTTCCAGATACCCTCAACGAACGACTCAAGAACTACGTAAAAATAAATTCGTCGAAAATCAAGCCTACGAAGTAATCGTCACAATCTCAGATCGTATTTTTTCCCAAATCACGAGTATTCTAACATTAGCCAACGAATCTCCAAATTACAAAGATTTCCTCTCCCGGTTACTCATCTATCTCCTTTAGTCGCGACGAATGCCAAAGTAAGACTTAATTTTATTTTAATCTCGAGCGAATATTTTTTAACGATCGATTTGTTTGCAGATTACCTGCCATGTGTTGAAATTGATCGAGGAATTGTTGCCATTAGTTTGCCAAATTACTAAAAAGATTATCGCTAATACGAAAGAATCGACGTCAGGTGCAGAAAGCTCGTCGACTATTAATTGTGCGTCGAATTTCGTTACCACCTCGCCTCATTATTCGTTGGTTGAAAGCGATCATCCGTATAAACGAGCTACCGTCAGCAAATACATGTAATTTGAATATTGCATCAGTTTTTGTTTAGGTCGATTTTTTTTCTTTCTTTTTGTAGATATGTGGGAACTGTGGCCATTTTCTTTGTGATCCATTTTTTCTGGGGCATGTTTAATTGAATTTATGGCTAGATAAAAAAAGTAAGGATAGCTACACCCTAAAAAAAAAAAAAAAAAAAATAGGAAAATGCAAAAATTCTTACACCGTACACCTCCTCATTTTTTTAAAAATCATTCAATTTTTTAAAGTAAAATATTACTCACTTAATTTTTGGAGAAAGAATTTCATTTAGAAAACAAAATTCTGAATCTTCTAAAGATCTCATTTTTTAAAAGTAAACCAGTCGTTCGTTGTAAAAAATCTTTCATTTTTTTTTTTTTTTTGAAAAAATGAACTGAATCTTTAAGTTTTTTTTTTTTGAACAATCTCTCCTTTTTTGAAGAAAAAAGCTCATTTTTTATCTCATTCCTTTTTTAAAAAAAAAATCATATTTTTGAACGAAGAAAGAATTCTAAATTTTTCGGAGTGAAAATTATTTTCAAATTCTTGAAACAAAATTCCAGTGTTTTTTTGAAGAAAAAATGGTACCTAATTTTTTGTTGAAACACTTTTGAATAATTTTTTGAAAGTGAAAATATTTTTTATTTACTTGAAATCCAAATTCTTTTGAAATGAAAAAGTCTGATTTTTTGAGAATTTTTTATTTTTTCTTATTCTTTTTGAAAAAAAAATATGAGAAAATTGTTCTAAACTGTCCGGAATAAAAAAAATTAACATTTTTGGAGTGAAAATCACTTTTGGTATTCTTAGGAGAAAATTCTGAATTTTCTTGGATTTGAAAATTTCTCACTGGGAGAAAAAAAAGCTCAATTTCTCAGAAAAAATTTATTTTCATTTTTTAGCTATCTAGGTAGGTATCATTTTTTTAAAAACTTATCGATTTCTTCGAAAAAAAATCATTTTTTCTCATTTCTCTTGAAAAAAAAAAATTGGGCGGAAAACATTTCCAAATTTTTAGGATTATCTTCAAATTCTTAAAGAAAAAATTCCAGTTTTTTTTTTTGAAAAAAAAATCGAAATTTTGTCGAATAAGATAAAAAGATCTAAATATTTTGAAGGAAAAATTCCAATCTTTTTTAAACATTAATGATTTTTTGAAAGTGAAAATATTCTCAAATTTTTCAAATCTTTCATTTTTTTTTTAAATGAAAAAAATTTCGTCTCATTCTTTTCGCAAAAAATTTAAGAAAATAATTCCAAACTTTCTGCAGTATCAAAATAATCTTTTAAAGTAAAAATCCGTTACGAATTCTTGTAAAAATTTCTGAATTTTCTTGAAATAATTTGCAAATTCTCTATACAACTTTAAACCTTCTAATTATCGAAAATATACGCTTAAAAGTACTTTATATTCTTGTTCGAAGCTGCACGCTTCTATTATTACGAAAATTCTTATCATCTCGTGTCGTATCGATTTTCGGTTTGCGGTGTAACTTCTTGATCGGGTCTGTCTCTCGGTGAAAGTAAATTAAGTACTTACTGGGATTTTTTCGAGTGAATTTTCATTAATTTTTTATCACTTTTTTGTAGCCGTTGATCGAGGTTATTATTTCGCGATCCAAAATCGAAAACGGTTCGCGGTGGGATACTGCCAGCGGTCACCTCGAATATTTTCCCTTTTATTATCGTTTTTTGTACGAACATGTGACAGCGTGAGGCACATCTTCTATTCAGAGGATTTTATTTTTCATTTTGCCGCATCGAAATCAATTCCTTCGAGATATCGATTTTTTAAGTTTTTGATTTTATTATTCTTTTATTGCTTTATTTTTTGTTTCCATTGCGTATTTTTGTTTCATTTTTATTTCTTCAATCGATTTTGTATTATTTTTTATTTTATTTTTGTGTTTATTTGTTTTTTTACTCGCAAAGTTATCATTATGATTTTATTTTCATTTTATTGATTTATCATTTTCTTATTGTTTTTTTTTCTTCTTTTGTATACCCATTTACTTTTCTTTTTAAGAACGTTTCAGCCTGATATTCGTAATGTGAAGCTTTGAACGATTATTTCAGGCATAAAATTCGGTTACCTACTATATTAAAGTAACTTTTATTATTATTTCTTGTGTTGGTTACTTATTATAACTATTTCCTCAAAGTACGAACTAAACTTATTTAATTAAGGATTTCTCGTAAAGAAGGAGGGGGAGGGGTGAAAATTTTAAAAATCTTTTTCAGTATCTACGATGCACTGATTAATTATCTATTTACATTTTTTCTCAAGTTGAAACTTTAGATCTTCACTACCTTTTTGAAGGAAAAAGTTTTTTTTGGAATAGAAAAAACCCTCATCTTCTGAAGAAATAATTAATTAAGGAGTTATGGTAGGAAATTTTCTCAATTTTTTAGCAGGAGAAATTTTATTTTAAAAAAGTCTCCAAATTCTTTAAAGGCAAAATTCTTGCATTTTTAGAAATTCTTTTTTCAATATTTTCATTTTCTTAGGGGAAAAAATGGGATTTTTTCCCTTTTGAAAAAATTATATTTTTTAAAACAAAATTACGTCAATTTATAAAAGAAAAAAATATTAAACTATGATAAACCTCTCTTTTTTTTACAAAATTTAATAAAAATTTCGAAAGCTTACAAAAATTGCAAAAAGTTTCACGAAAAGTACCTAACAAAAAGTTATTTAGATTTTTTTTACAAAATTTCAATTCTAAGAAACCTTTTTCAAAAGTCGAAAAATCAATATCACTCTTATTAACAAAAATTGAAATAGTTCAAAAAAAGAAAAAGGTTAGAAACTTGGAGTTTTACAATACTCTCTTAAAACTATTAAAATTATTTAAAATAAAAAATACTCCTGAAAACCTATAAGTCCACCTAACCTAACCTAACCTAACCCAACCAAAAATAAAAAAGAATAAAAATCTGTTGAGTTAGGCAAAATATTTGACTTGTAAGAGTGTTGGTTGCTTTACTGGGGTTTGAAGGCAAACTTCATCAGCTCACCTTCAACATGTCATTTTTGTTGTGTTCCACTGCAACACTGATTTAGGCATGGTGGTCGATTGTCGCGGTGGTAATTTGATGCTGGGGGTGATATGACGCACTTCGTTTTAATTTCATTACAATTTGGTGGTCATTTGACGTGTAGGTATTACAATTGGAATTAATTTGATGCGGGGGCCTCCTGTCGGTGTGGTCGAATGACGCCAATAATTTCAAGCATACGCGTTGGTTAATCGTCGTGGTGGTGGAATGACGCGCATAAAATAAATATGGGGGTCGTTTGTCGTGTTTATATTACTTTTGGGGGTCTTTTGTCGCACTGGTAGAATGGCGTGGGGGTCGTTCGACATAGTACCATTTGGTTACAGTGTAAAATGCAGAGTTGCCAACTGTACGGATAAATCCGTATTTGTACGGAAATTCGACTTGTACGGAAATGAAGTACGGAATTTCGTACGGAATTTTCAAAAAGTACGGAAAAATGAGTAAAAGTACGGAAATTTTACCAAATTTACCACATTTACCACTTTAATTCTGCATAAGATGTATAAATTTGAAATCCCAAAAGTACTTTTATTTATTATTAGGAATTTCTTATGGTTTATTTTACTCACTTCATCAAAAATTCAACAATAATTGAAGCAATTTGATTAAAAAAAAATTAAAAATCGATTTTGGTAACATTTTGAAGCAATTTGATAAAAAAAAAATAATAAATCAATTTTGGTAACATTTTGAAGCAATTTAATAAAATAAAAAAAAAAAATCCAGATAAATAACGTACAGTTGATGGTTTATTTTACTCACTTCATCAAAAATTCAACAATAATTGAAGCAATTTGATAAAAAAAAATTAAAAAATCAATTTTGGTAACGTTTTTTTGAATTGTAGGCAAAAGCGATTGGTTTATATTGGTTGAAGTAAAATTATGCCCCCCATCCCCCCATAAAAATCAAGAATCAGGGCCCAAAAATTATGCGTACGGAAATTTTTTTCTCTGTACGGAAATTTTTTTCCTCCAAAGTACGGAAATTTGGGAATTTGGGTTGGCAACACTGGTAAAATGCAACCTTCCTATAATCTCGCCATTTGCAATCGAATTCTGAAATTTACTATCTTCTATGTTATTTCCTATGGTATTTTGCTAAGTTTGAAATTAAAACAGTGATAATAATTAATTGAAATTATTGAATGGTTTAAAATTTAAATTGTGCTACGAGTTTGATTTTTCATTATTCCTTTACATCACTACTTTGTTCTATACCATAATTTTAACAGAAACTTCTCTCGATGGATGAGGCAAAAGAGCTCTCCGAAGGTATTTAGATATTAATCTTATGTGCAAAATAAGCTTACAGGTTAGTATGGAACTTAATTAAATCATTATGATTATTTGATTATAGATGAGTGGGTGCAGTTTTTAAAAAAAGAAGTCCGTTTTTCGTACACAGTCGCCAAGAGAATTGCAGCCATATTTTACAGACATAACATGAGAAAAGAAAGTGTTGTTCATTTGAAAGAGCCAGATTTAGAAAAAATGGAAGTGACTGCAATAGGAGATAGGATCCTGATACGGAATTGGGTAAGGAAAAGATTTTTCTAACTTCTTTTTATAGTTAAGCATGAAATTAATCATTTTTTTACTAAATTGATATAATATAGATTGACAAACAGATTAAGAGCGAACCAAAAATTAAAGAAGAGAAATTTGATGAACTATTGGAAGAATTCAAAAGCATTAGTTTTACGAACTCCGAACGCATCGCCAAACGAGTCGATACTTTTGAAGAAAGATTCAATATCCTCGAAGTATGTTAAATACTAAACCTCGTTGACGAGTTTTAAATAATATAACCTCGAGCGTATAAAATTAATACGCCAATGGAAATATATTTGAGACGTGAATTTTAATTTAATAATTATGTGATATCATTTGTTTGATTCATTAGGAAATTATGAGATCGAATAGATTAAACACGAATCTGGTTAAAATCCGTACTCCACTCGATGAAATTTCTAAATACAAAAGAAGAGAGGGAGAAGACGAAAAAGCTAAAGTGATGAAGGATATTGCACTACCTATGCAGAAGTTGAAAGAAGCGTTTCCCAACCTTCATCAAACGAAAATCGATGATGCTGTAACCGAGTCGAAGAAAATCGCATCGGAGTATTATGGAAAAAATAAGAAATCGCCGAATAAAAAATCTCCGCAATGCTCTACGTCAACGAAATCATCCCTGGTAAAATTGACTAAATCAGATTATATCGATCATCATTTTGAAAGCCTAAAATCGGCGGGCAACATAGTTACGCATGAAGATAATCAGTCCGTCACTAATTCTGACAAAATTTCTAACAGTCTGAAGGGATATAAAGAAATCTGTAAAGATATAGAATTTTTCGAATCAAAATCCGACGAAACGGAAAATCCCGGATCATCTAATAAACGTAAATCTTTCGGAGAAGAAAATCCGCATCTGCCTAGTGCCAAGCAGATGCGTGTAATGGAGCCGGTTTTTCGGCTTACCTCCAGAGAGCCTTCAAATGAGAAATGACCCTAGTTAATCGTGGCAATTTAGAAATTTAAATATTTTATGTTCGGTTGTAGTGAAAATGTGATTAGTGCTTGTGATATACTTGGTATCTCTGAAAGTTTGATGATTATAATCCATTATTTTGTATAATACAGTACTTTTATTTCTCTATTATCCTCGTTTGTTATCACTTCATTTTTCAGTTTCATTCATTCGAATTTCGATTCATCTTTTATTATTATCAAGTAGTAGAACTTTTAATTTTTAAAAGTTGAGTAATTTTAATCAAATCATGCGCTATATTCGTCTCCAGTAGCAATGTCAGCTAAGAAAACATCAATGAGTTTTTATCTCCAGGCGGAAAAGTTCCGTTTCTAATCGGTGTCGCTGGTGGAACGGCTAGTGGCAAAGTAAGTCTCCAATATGTCATTTTAATTGCATCACATCGCAATATACTTATTGTTACAAATCACCTACAGTCCACAGTATGTAAAAGAATCATGGAAAGATTGGGTCAAGCTGTCATGGATCATAAAGAAAGACAAGTCGTATGAAACGTTGAAAAAGATATTAGATGGAGAAATATGCACGATTCCAGTTTACGATTATAAAGCTAATACTTTGTAAGACGACTGCATTAGTTTTATTAGTTTGTTCATATTGACGGATACTTTCATCTGTTGAAATTGAATTTTTTCAACAGTAAAGATCAACAAATCGTAATTTACCCGGCTGACGTAGTCTTGTTTGAAGGAATTTTGGTGTTCTATTTCCCATCGGTTAGGGAATTGTTTCATATGAAATTATTCGTGGATATGGATTCAGACATGAGATTAGCTGATAGAGGTGTGTATAAATAATGAATTTTTTCATCCATTGTAATCATGATTTCGTAATTAACGTAGTTCTTTCTCCTAATTCAAGTTACTAAAGATATCATGGAAAGGGGACGTGATTTGGATCAAGTTTTAAATCAATATATGACGTTCGTGAAACCAGCGTTTGAAGAATTTTGTTTACCTGTAAGTAAATCATTATTGCAAAGTTTCGTCTGCATTTTACCCATATAAACGTAACGACTTTTTTATAGACGAAAAAATTCGCCGATATCATTCCGAGAGGAGCTGATAATGCTGGTAAGTGCAGAGGGGCAATTTTCATATTAGTCTGATTTTTCGTCAAACTTAATTTAGTCGTGTATTGTTCCAGTTGCCATAGACCTGATCGTTCAACATATTCGAGATTTTTTGAACAATATTCGCTATAACGATCTGGAGGATAAAATAAATACGAGTCATTTGTCAAGATTACATTGACAGAGAACGAAAATACACAAGCTACCAAGTATGCTTTCATTTTAACACGGTTTTAATCCTATTCGTTGAATTCTTTACTAGTCTAAAACATTTATTCATTTAGAGAGGGTTACATTTACAATTCGCGCTGATTTTAGAAACTTAATACGCGTTGTTTGATTTTTAAAATAAAATATTAAAACGCCGAATTACGAGCAGAATATTTCTTGCAACGATCTATAAAGCGAATGATGACTGCCGTGACTAACTAAAAGAATATCTTTCGCTTCGTTGTAGTAAGTTTTCGCTGCGTGTAAATCGTCTTGCAGGAGAGTTAGTTTCAATAGTTTCATGTTTAGTAGTCCAACTAAGGGATGCTGTTTTCGGTAATATTTTCTGAAACATAAAAAAAAGAATAGAATCTCGTCACTAAGCGAGAAGCAAGTTTATTTCAAGAAGTAATGAACTCGCTTCAACACATTTACACTTGGTAGGGGGAAAATATTTACCGAAAACTTGGTAATAACTGTCGACCGTATTCAAAAGCGTCTTCCCAACGTTCCAAATTTATACACGCTTCGAAGGCTAAATCCAAAGTTTTCACCCTACGTATATTGTATTCATGCAGAACATCGACTTGTTTTTTCAACGTCAATCTGCACACATCGATATCTACTCAATTTCGTCAGGATAAACAAACAAAATCGGAATTACGATTCAAAATGAAATGTTACAAAATTATAAAGGATACAAGCCATATCTTTGCTTTTCATATTCTGTAAATGGTAATCAGAAAATTGGGGTATTTCTTGAAATTTATTAATACGAGCTTTGGACACAATACTTCGACACAGAACACAACTTAATTTATCGGAAATGTTCTGTTGAAAAAAAAAAAAAAAAAAAGGATAAAAACGTTCGTGTTACGGTTTTAAAAAAATTAAATAAAACAGGAGATGAAATTACTTCAGGTACTTGGACGTAACCATTACAGGTTTTACTGAGGCAAGACATCGAATTCATTAAATTCTCCTCTTCTTGGTTGCGACAGCGTTCGCAGTCGCAAAGAAAGTAATACATCGATAGTAATTCTTTCCTTCGGTGGTTTGTAAAATTTAGAACGTCAACGTACGATATTCGAATCTGAAATTGAAAAAAAAACAAATAGGTTAATTAAAATTTACAAAGCATTCGTATTTAGACTGGTCAACTTACGTTATCTCAATGAAATTGCTTCATATTTTTTATTGTCCTTATAAAAATTGTCGTCCCTTCGAAAATAGCCACCGCATTCGGTTCGCAAGAATGATCGAGAATGGAAGCAGCCAAATACATTCCGGTACCAATGCTGTTCATATCATTATCCAAAATATTAAAGCTGTTTATACACATCTAAAACAAAAATTGTTCATTAGCGAGTGAATTTTCGATAACTAGAATATGTACTCGATGAACGAAAATTGATTACTTTTCCGAATAACTGCAATATTAGTTCTTCGTCGATATTTTCATGGTCTCCGAAAAATATTCGTAGCAGCATGAGTAAGGTTTCGAAATGTTCCATTCTTCTTTGATCTTCTTTTATTTCGTCACAATCTGGAAGAATAGTGCAGTTCGAAATTTGGCTCAACATTCGAATTCCAATAATATTTTCAAAAGAAAACAAACTTACGAGACATGAGATCCGTAAACGAGCGATTCTTCGCATTATAATTATTTTGGCAAATGTTATTTTCTTGAGTCGAGGTAAACTAGAAAAATAAGATGACTTTTAGAAGCAACCAAATACATACGTGAATACAAGTAATTCAAATATACCAACTTTCAACTTCAAAATTAATCTTATCAATAAATGAGCGGAATCTGGTAGAATATTGGGAAGAGTTTTGGCCAAATTGGAGCATTCTAGGTGTATAAAGTTTCGGAGTAGCGCTGTAATTAAACCGAAAACATTAGCAAACCATGATGAAAAACAGAATTACGAAATTGTTCACGTTACTAACCTCAGCACGACCTTAGGAGTACCATCTGCGTTAGTTATAGGTTTCTTCTCAGGTGACGTGACCGTAGCTGTCGCTGTAGGTCTAGCAAAATATGAAGGATCCGGATGCTGCGCGAGGGCAGGATTAGGTGCAGCAGGAGCTGCCACAGTTGGCATATTCATCAATTGAGGAGCGAAAGATGGTGGCTGAGGAGGCGGTGGTATTCCTTGGTTATATGGATTTACGATATTCGAGTACGATGGGTTTACAGGTCCTGGTTAAAAAAACAATTTCAGCAAATGAAGTGACAGAGGCAGAGTGATATTATAGAAAATGAAAATAGAACGAACATACCTGGAGTTCGATTTATCACTTGATTTGGTACAAACATCGTAGTTTCCGGACCTTGCATGAGATTTTGCTGAGCTTGATTGAAAGTATTGGTACGAATTACATATTGTGGATTGGCGGCGGCGGCCGTGGCCTTACGTTTATCCATTTCTGGTGGAATATAAGGCATTCCTATTTCTTCTTCGAATCTGAAGGAACAACGGAAATTATTTCGATAGTATTCATTAACTGAATTTATATGGCTTAATATTTACCTGGTCATTTCATCAACCATCGTTTGCATTTTGTTATCACTGTAGTCTCCCATGATTGGAGTTGGGTGGAATTCAACTTTCAATTCGACAGCAAATCCAAGAAAATCGATACTATGAAAGGGTGAAAACTTCAAACGAACCGGAATGGGAATGTGTTTGCTTAAATCTCCTGGAAGATTTAATTAAATTGATGAGAAATATTCTAATTTAAAATTATTTAACAAAACTTAATTATGAAATCTGACGAAAACAGGAAAACCTAGAAAAAAAAATTAAAAACAACTATGAATTTTTTTGGCTTTGGACTGGAGATTTTCATTTTTCATCTCTTTCATCGATTATCGAAATCGAAATACATCAGTTCCAATTCGATTATCGATTTATTCATGTAAACACGAAAAATGTCAACAAAATAATTAAAATTTTTTAATCAACAAAAATTTCAGCTAATTCTTTTAATTTTACGTTCTAATTGTTTCTTCTATTTTTCCAAACACTCTCTCTCATAATGAAGCCGATTACTTAGCACTGAGCTGAAGTTTCACTTCGATTACTTTCGTATAAAACTGTAGATTTGAATTTTTCGGTGATACTGAAGAAATTTTGAATATTTGAAACCGTGGCGGAAAAATTGTTGAAATTTTACATTTATGAGTTATGCTATCGTTGTTAGTTGAAATACACTTCTGGACCCTTAACGATGAAATCTACATCAGCAATAATGATTTCGGCGCATTCAAGTGAGTCCGAAGACGATCTAATTTTACTGTTAACTTTGCTACATTTAGTGTTTTCTATCGATTTTATATTTTACAGATACCACGAAAAGAAAGAAACCACCAAATCGTTGTCGTATGAGAAAAAAAAGTGTTTCGCCCAAGCAAGAAACTACCAATGGACGATCTCCAATAAAAGGCCATCCAAGTTGAAACAATATCTTAGAGAATTGGAGGTGACTTGAAACACATTCGATTAAAGGATTACTCGAGCCGAACTAATTTCGTATTAATTTTAGGATCATGTAGAATCTCAGAGGATCGTACGTGTCAAATGGCTACGCGAAGATACTGTGGTTTTATTTTTTAATTCCGGAATTGTAACCTATATTGGTATCGACGTTCGTAGCGGTGATATTCTCAGTTTAAGCTTCGATAAGTTTTCAAAAGACAAACTACTTTCTGTACACATTTCTGATAGTAAGTTTTATTAAAGTAGTAGGTAATATTTTTTTCTTTCAAGAATTTTTGATCACGCGAGTATCTGTTTTGTGTGAATTTCAGTTCTTATGACCAATGTTTTCTCCATTTGCTGCTACAATGATCCACAAATGACTCTAATCTATTATACGAAACCTCAGTTTAAGAAATTATACAAAAAATTGAACGATTTAGAGCCTAAATTTACATCAGTCAATTTACCAGGTCCGAATGGTCGAAGATTGCCTAGAAAATTATGTGCTAATAAAACAGGAGATGTGGTATGATTTTAATTTATTCGATGATATTCAAGGAACCGAACGTATTATACATTCGATACTTATTTCTAGATCGCTGTTTGGTGGAAGTACTCAGAAAACGATGTATTTCCATGGAGTCCTCTGGTGAAAGACATTGATCGAGCTAATGTCCACGTTTACTCAGTATCTGGGTGTGTAGAGTTCTATTTTCTATTTAAAAGCCAAAATATTGTTTTCATCGGCTAAATAACCTGTTTTGGGTTTTTGCTTCTCGTGTTGTAGTTGTAAAATGGAAGTGTTATGTTACCATCGTACAGAATTTGATCTGCTTTGCGTTGCTTTTAGTTCAGTAGAGTCGAATATTTTGTTTATCGTCGAGCAAAAAGTATCTCGCGAGGTTGGTGTTTGTTGAAACCTTTCCAAATTACGATTCCATATTCGAATTAATTCTATTTCGTTTCATTTACAGGGTAACATAAGCGTAGAAAGTGGCACTTACGAGATAATAAAATGCTCTCGATTGCAAAGAGTCAGCTTGGTATCGATTTCCCTGCAAAAAAGCGCCTGTTGCGTTGAATTCAGCCCAGACCGCAGTAACCTATTGTTAGGCTGCGTCGATGGATCTGTTGTATTGTACAATCAAACCAGAGCTTTGACTCATATCGTCAGAACAGCGTTCGTGCCTTCGATAGTGAGATGGCACTCGGATGGATATCTCGCAGCTGTGTCCAGTGATCGAGGTCGATTGCAATGTTTCGATTTTGCCTTAAGCTGCATTAAAATGCAATCAATAAGCGAAGACGTGACTCCCAGTAACGTGATAGATTTATCCGTGTATTTTACTCAAATGGTACAATCTCAGAATCCTCCGTTATTAGTCCAAATGGAATGGAATACCAAGAGCAAAGATGGTGACGCTTGTACCGATGATGGTTTTCTACTGATGACTTTCAGTGGTGGTCCATTAGTCATGATAAGAGTCCTGGGTGCCTCTACAATTACACCTATTACTTTGGTAAGGGTTTTAGATCGATTAAAAATTGTAGTTTTCGAAGTGATGTATTTGAATGATTTTTTTTTCGATAGATGACTCAGTATTTGAACGCCAATCAAGTCGATAAGGCGGTTAACTTATTATTGGCGATGGATTGGGATACAAATCCGAATACGTGTTTGTCTTTGCTGAAGAAACTGTCGAATTATATTTTCACGTCGTCTTCATCGAATCCGTCCGAAAAATATGCTCAATTGCAGATGGCCCTGGGAAGCTTTTATTTTCCAGTTCGACCTATAAATCATTCGATAGAAGTTGAATTTTACAAACCAGTGAGGAATATATCGAGAAGATTGTTCAATTATTTACTCAGGTGAGATGAGAATTTCAATCCAGCTATGAAACGAAAAAATCATATGACGAGTGACGTATTTTCCTGTCTAATGAATAATTTATATTCTGAACAGGCAAGACATGAGTGATTTAGCATTCAACATCGCCGTATACTTGAACGAGCACAATTTATTCATGGATTTATATTACTACGCCAAATCAATAGATAGTGTTTCATTAGCAGCCTCAGCTTGGCAAAAAGCTGAACAGATTTTGGTCGAAGAATCGGCAGCCAATGTCAGCTGTTCAAGTAAGCATTCTCAGCAACCTCCAGAATGCTAGCCAACTTGGCAGTAGCGCAAAAGGTGCTCGAACTACACCCAAAAATTTCAAAATTGAAATGAGCTACACCCTAGAGAACTTCGAATTGCTGACCCTGACTCAACGAATCGTAGCACTTATTGATATTTTACGTGTTTTAGATTCGGAAGATTGCTGTTCTTGTTCCGGATCTTCATCGGAAAGCGACAACTGTAGTTTTCTCGAAATCAAAGACGATCAACCAGATCATCGAACCCCTGTTGCAAATGCAATCGTAAAACCACCGGTGATTCCTACCTCATTCGCTTCAGTTGCTCGTTTAACCAACTCGACTCCTTTAAATGTACAAACATCGACGACTAATCAAAATTTACCAAATATAAGTAGAACCTCTCAACCACCAGAGAATATTCAAACCAATAAACAGAAGGTGAAATTTTCCGATGTTATTACGAAGATAACGTTACCTGAAGTACGTAGTTGGCCTAAAGTAAATTGTATCCTAGTTTCAAATTCTAATCGGTTGAAATTTCAGGATCGAGATGATCATAACACTGGTTCAAATTCAAACGACGTCACACGAACGGAGAATTTATTGCAGAATATTTACATTTCACCAAATTCCAACCTGCATAAAAATATCCCCAGTGAAATCGCTCAAGAATTATTGAAACAGTCGACCTCGTCGAATGATAAAATTTCCGAAAGTAAAACTATCAAAGTTGTGCATTTAGGTGTAGTGTGATTTCGTCCAAATTTAGATTTCCAAGTTGTTATTATTTTACTTTGTAAATAATTGAAGGAAAATTGTAAATGACACACTTTACACGTTACAGTATTATTGACTAATTTGTTGAGCCACTGCAAGTGCCATTTTTAATTGTTCTAGTTCTAAGATAGTTTTGAAATTTTGTATTGTGCCCCCTCCCTCTAAAATTTGACTCATTTTAAAGTTTCTTTTTTATACGAAAAAAAAATGAAAAATTTATTTAAAAACAAAACACGATTTTATTTTAAAATAGAAACTATTTACAGGGTTATTTATCTGGAGGTCCTCCAATTTCCTCTAATTCTTTCATTTTAGCTATTAGATCATGATCCGGTACGTATCGATCTTTTTCATGTTCAGTATCGAATGTAAATACGTTCAGTTTTGATCCTTCTGGGAGAGCAGTTTGGAGAACTTCGATGTATAATGGAAGTACAATCGAGTCGACATTTACAATCTGTTGAATCAAATGGATATTAGTATAAGATTAAATTTTAGGAGTATTTCAGGGAATAGATTCGTATTACGTACTTTTAGGTTCCTCTCGTAGATTAATATTTTATACGTTGCATCTACAACGGTACTGCGAGTCTTGAATCTTCGTACTTCTAAATGTTTAGCCGGATGAGCCCAACTGCGAATAAAATTGGCGAAATTAGCCAACGAAATCACTAATCAACAATAAAAATTAAATAGTTACCAGTATTCTACGGCGATATCCATATAAGTAGCTATTGTATGAGCAAACTTTTGGAAATATTCTAATTGCGGCCAATCGTATCCTTTCACTTGGACAGTGAGTGCTTCATATTGAGGAAATTTTGATTTCGTCGAGTCCAAATACGGTGGCTCGTAGAGAGATAAATTATGGGCATTCCTTTGGAAAATTTTAGAGCTTGAAAGCTGCACTGTATTTCGCAGCTGAAAACAAAGCGTTGATAATTAGGAAAATTAGAGGTTTTGGATGTTGAAGTTGAAATTGTAGTTACATTACTTACCAAAGAGAAGGTCTTGAGGAACATTTCTCATAAAATGTAAACAGAATTATCGAATCGTAAATTTTACTTCATGCTTGCCGAAATTTTTCATCCTTATCATCGCCGACAGGGACAGATCAAAGTTATATAGAACAAGATAGTTACCACACTCCGGTTAGCCACGCCGATTTCGCCAAAGTACATCACTTAGAGCGCTGCATTCGACGGGTGGGCCCAACTGGCCCAACAAAACATATTGTGTTTATATGAGATTATTCCTTTTTTTCAAGTTTTTCCTTAATAACTTTTTTTAGGATGGATTTAAGAAAATTTTGGCTGAAATATTATTTGAAGAGAATCAAATTCTCTTTCGAATGATGCATTCACTTTTGAATTTTATTTTTTTTGTCGGTACGTAAACAAGAAAATTATTTGAAGAAATTTTTGATGTCTTCAGATTATTGGAAATTACTTTGATAATATTGTTTTGAATTATAGAAAACTGTATATCGTTGGAAAGAGCATACAAAATGCTACATTTCGTACGCTTTGAGTATGAAGTTATCTGTTACCGTTTTTAAAATATATTGAACTCAAAATTCGCATTACATTATCTCAAAAACTAAAACAGATAGAATGGCACTCAAAGCGTACGAAATGTAGCATTTTTCGTGCTCTTTCCAACGATATATAGTTTTTCATAATTCAAAACAATATTACCACAGTAATTTTCAATAATCCGAAGGCATACATAATTTCTTCAAATAATTCTCTTGTTTACTTACCGAAAAAATAATTAAAATTCAAAAGTGAATAGATCATTCGAAAGAGAATTTAATTCTCTTCAAAAAATATTTCAACCAAAATTTTCGTAAATCCTTTCGAAAAAAAGTTATTAACAAATAAACTGACAAAAATTGATAATCCTCATATAGAGCAGTCCAGTATCTATAATAAGAGTGTATCACCCGTCGCATCAAGCGCGCTCTATAGTGAGCGATTTGCTCTCCGTAAGAGTGGCAGAAAAGAATTGCATTATTCATATGGGGAGTGTGGTAACTATCTTGTTCTATATAACTTTGGGACAGATATATGCGATAATGGGAATTGGTAAAATACACTGCATTACCCATTTTACGGACGTGGGACTATGGCGAGCAAAAGAGTTGATTTGCCCTTATAATTCGGTAAAACGCGCTAGGATGATTGTGTTACAGCAAATACTTTACATTTATATAATACTGGAAACTTCTGGGGACAAGTGACCCCGATAAAAGCGCTCTTTTTGCAGTTTTAGCGGCTCGGCATGAAACTAATCTCAGACTTTCGACCGATCGTCATGTCTTCGACCAATCAGAGAGCGAATCACGCGACGATTAGTCGAAAACCTGGAATTAGTTTCATGCCGAGCCGCTTAGAGAGCGCTCTTCTTGGGAGTCAAATCAAAAGCATTGAGTTTCCAGTATTATATATGTAAAGTATAGACAGTCAAGAGGAAGACGGAAATCTTCGTGCTAGCAAATCCGTACCCAAAGTTGTCCGTTCCATGTAGAGCGCGCTGCTTGTCAAACTCTCCCTCGTACTGCATGCGTTTTGTACGCGTTTATATGGGGAAGGATTTGAAAAACACGTAATTTTTCATTTTTTAGGGGTTTAATTTTTTTTTTGAGATTTTTTTTTCTTCAAATATATTTTTAATGCAATGTATACTAGCATTTACAGCAGAAAACTAATTAAATATGATTAATTTATACATCTATATCCGTATTAAACAGTACAATACTACATAGGTAGGTACTTGATATTCAAAATTAGAGATGAAGGACATGTCCTATCTGAATTATTTTGATGACCAAAATTATTCCTACGACTTCAAGCAACAACTTTTGTTTGAAAAGTTTTTTAATTGGACCCTTCCCTCCGCCAATTTTTATTTTTAATAGCATAATATTATAGATAATTAGTATGCATAATCATGTCATATTTGATATTATTAAAATTGGAGGGGAAGGAAGGGTCTAATCGAAAATTTTATAATAACAAAAATTATTTTCAAGACCTTAATCTACAACTTTCGCTTTGAAAAAATTTCAATTGGACCCACCCTGTCTCCCACCACCAATTTTTAATTTGTATCTTCGTTGTGTTGTGCAAAATCAGTGGGGAGGGAGAGCGGGAGAGGTGCAATTGAAAATATTTTCAACCAAAATTTATACGTTGAAGTCCTAGGAATAATTTTGGTCAATATAAAATTTTCGATTAGACCCTTCCTTCCCCTCCAATTTTGATAATAGACATGACCTTGGATACTTTATATGCTATTTAAAAAAAAATAAGCGAAGGAAAGGGTCCAATTAAAAAACTTTTCAAACAAAAGTTGTTGCTTGAAGGGCTAGGAATAATTTTGGTTGATGTAAAATTTTCGATTAGACCCTTCCTTCCCCTCCAATTATGATAATAGACATGACCTTGGATACTTTATATGCTATTTAAAAAAAAAATAGGCAAAGGAAAGGGTCCAATTGAAAAACTTTTCAAACAAAAGTTGTTGCTTGAAGTGCTAGGAATAATTTTGGTCAATATAAAATTTTCGATTAGACCCTTCCTTCCCCTCCAATTTTGATAATAGACATGACCTTAGATACTTTATATGCTATTTTTTTTAAAAAATAGGCGAAGGAAAGGGTCCAATTAAAAAACTTTTCAAACAAAAGTTGTTGCTTGAAGTCGTAGGAATAATTTTGGTCATCACAATAATTCAGATAGGACATGTCCTTCATCTCTAATTTTGAATATCAAGTACCTACCTATGTAGTATTGTACTGTTTAATACGGATATAGATGTATAAATTAATCATATTTAATTAGTTTTCTGCTGTAAATGCTAGTATACATTGCATTAAAAATATATTTGAAGAAAAAAAAATCTCAAAAAAAAAATTAAACCCCTAAAAAATGAAAAATTACGTGTTTTTCAAATCCTTCCCCATATAAACGCCTACAAAACGCATTCAGTACGAGGGAGAGTTTGACAAGCAGCGCGCTCTACATGGAACGGACAACTTTGGGTACGGAAATCAGTTATTTCTCCCATATAAGATTTTCGTCTTCCTCTTCACTGTCTATAATGTAAAGTATTTGGTTACAGTGTAAAATGCAACCTTCCTATAATCTCGCCATTTGTAATCGAATTCTGAAATTTACTATCTTCTATGTTATTTCCTATGGTATTTTGCTAAGTTTGAAATTAAAACAGTGATAATAATTAATTGAAATTATTGAATGGTTTAAAATTTAAATTGTGCTACGAGTTTGATTTTTCATTATTCCTTTACATCACTACTTTGTTCTATACCATAATTTTAACAGAAACTTCTCTCGATGGATGAGGCAAAAGTGCTCTCCGAAGGTATTTAGATATTAATCTTATGTGCAAAATAAGCTTACAGGTTAGTATGGAACTTAATTAAATCATTATGATTATTTGATTATAGATGAGTGGGTGCAGTTTTTTAAAAAAGAAGTCCGTTTTTCGTACACAGACGCCAAGAGAATTGCAGCCATATTTTACAGAGATAAAATTAGAAAAGAATGTGTTGTTTATTTGAAGGAGCCAGATTTAGAAAGTATGGGAGTGACTGTAAAAGGGGATAGGATCCTGATATTGGTTTGGGTAAGGAAAAGATTTTTCTAACTTCTTTTTATAGTTAAGCATGAAATTAATCATTTTTTTACTAAATTGATATAATATAGATTGACAAAAAGATTAAGAGTGAAGCAAAAATTAAAGAAGAGAAATTTGATGAACTATTGGAAGAATTCAAAAGCATTAGTTTTACGAACTCTGAACGCATCGCCGAACACATCGCCGCTAAATTCAGTACCTTTGAAGAAAGATTCAATATCCTCGAAGTATGTAAAATACTAAACCGCGTTGACGAGTTTTAAATAATATAACCTCGAGCGTATAAAATTAATACGCCAATGGAAATATATTTGAGACATGAATTTTAATTTAATAATTATGTGATATCATTTGTTTGATTCATTAGGAAATTATGAGAAGGAATAGATTAAACAAGAATCTGGTTAAAATCCGTACTCCACTCGATGAAATTTCTAAATACAAAAGAAGAGAGGGAGAAGACGAAAAAGCTAAATTGATGAAGGATATTGCACTACCTATGCAGAAGTTGAAAGAAGCGTTTCCCAACCTTCATCAAACGAAAATCGATGATGCTGTAACCGAGTCGAAGAAAATCGCATCGGAGTATTATGGAAAAAATAAGAAATCGCCGAATAAAAAATCTCCGCAATGCTCTACGTCAACGAAATCATCCCTGGTAAAATTGACTAAATCAGATTATATCGATCATCATTTTGAAAACCTAAAATTGGCGGGAAACATAGTTACGCACGAAGATAATCAATCAGTCACTAATTCTGACAAAATTTCAAGAAGTCTGCAGGAATACAATGAAATCTGTGAGGATATAGAGTTTCTTGAATCGAAATCCGACGAAACGGAAAATCCCAGTTCATCTAATAAACGTAAATCTTTCGGAGAAGAAAATCCGCATCTGCCTAGTGCCAAGCAGATGCGTGTAATGGAGCCGGTTTTTCCGCTTACCTCCAGAGAGCCTTCAAATGAGAAATGACCCTAGTTAATCGTGGCAATTTAGAAATTTAAATATTTTATGTTCGGTTGTAGTAAAAATGTGATTAGTGCTTGTGATGTACTTGGTATCTCTGAAAGTTTGATGATTATAATCCATTATTTTGTATAATACAGTACTTTTATTTCTCTATTATCCTCGTTTGTTATCACTTCATTTTTCAGTTTCATTCATTCGAATTTCGATTCATCTTTTATTATTATCAAGTAGTAGAACTTTTAATTTTTAAAAGTTGAGTAATTTTAATCAAATCATGCGCTATATTCGTCTCCAGTAGCAATGTCAGCTAAGAAAACATCAATGAGTTTTTATCTCCAGGCGGAAAAGTTCCGTTTCTAATCGGTGTCGCTGGTGGAACGGCTAGTGGCAAAGTAAGTCTCCAATATGTCATTTTAATTGCATCACATCGCAATATACTTATTGTTACAAATCACCTACAGTCCACAGTATGTAAAAGAATCATGGAAAGATTGGGTCAAGCTGTCATGGATCATAAAGAAAGACAAGTCGTATGCATCAGCCAAGACAGCTTCTTCAGAGAATTGAACGCAGCAGAACGAAGTAAAGCGCTGAAAGGACAGTTCAATTTCGATCATCTGGGTTAGTAGCAGTGATTTTACATTTATACTTAGTTTTCAAGTATTAAAATCTGTTCTTTTGTTAAAACAGACGTTTTCAACGAAGACCTGATGTATGAAACGTTGAAAAAGATATTAGATGGAGAAATATGCACGATTCCAGTTTACGATTATAAAGCTAATACTTTGTAAGACGACTGCATTAGTTTTATTAGTTTGTTCATATTGACGGATACTTTCATCTGTTGAAATTGAATTTTTTCAACAGTAAAGATCAACAAATCGTAATTTACCCGGCTGACGTAGTCTTGTTTGAAGGAATTTTGGTGTTCTATTTCCCATCGGTTAGGGAATTGTTTCATATGAAATTATTCGTGGATATGGATTCAGACATGAGATTAGCTGATAGAGGTGTGTATAAATAATGAATTTTTTCATCCATTGTAATCATGATTTCGTAATTAACGTAGTTCTTTCTCCTAATTCAAGTTACTAAAGATATCATGGAAAGGGGACGTGATTTGGATCAAGTTTTAAATCAATATATGACGTTCGTGAAACCAGCGTTTGAAGAATTTTGTTTACCTGTAAGTAAATCATTATTGCAAAGTTTCGTCTGCATTTTACCCATATAAACGTAACGACTTTTTTATAGACGAAAAAATTCGCCGATATCATTCCGAGAGGAGCTGATAATGCTGGTAAGTGCAGAGGGGCAATTTTCATATTAGTCTGATTTTTCGTCAAACTTAATTTAGTCGTGTATTGTTCCAGTTGCCATAGACCTGATCGTTCAACATATTCGAGATTTTTTGAACAATATTCGCTATAACGATCTGGAGGATAAAATAAATACGAGTCATTTGTCAAGATTACATTGACAGAGAACGAAAATACACAAGCTACCAAGTATGCTTTCATTTTAACACGGTTTTAATCCTATTCGTTGAATTCTTTACTAGTCTAAAACATTTATTCATTTAGAGAGGGTTACATTTACAATTCGCGCTGATTTTAGAAACTTAATACGCGTTGTTTGATTTTTAAAATAAAATATTAAAACGCCGAATTACGAGCAGAATATTTCTTGCAACGATCTATAAAGCGAATGATGACTGCCGTGACTAACTAAAAGAATATCTTTCGCTTCGTTGTAGTAAGTTTTCGCTGCGTGTAAATCGTCTTGCAGGAGAGTTAGTTTCAATAGTTTCATGTTTAGTAGTTCAACTAAGGGATGCTGTTTTCGGTAATATTTTCTGAAACATAAAAAAAAATAAAAATAGAATCTCGTCATTAAGCGAGAAGCAAGTTTATTTCAAAAAGTAATGAACTCGCTTCAACACATTTACACTTGGTAGGGGGAAAATATTTACCGAAAACTTGGTAATAACTGTCGACCGTATTCAAGCGCGTCTTCCCAACGTTCCAAATTTATACACGCTTCGAAGGCTAAATCCAAAGTTTTCACCCTACGTATATTGTATTCATGCAGAACACCGACTTGTTTTTTCAACGTCAATCTGCACACATCGATATCTACTCAATTTCGTCAGGATAAACAAACAAAATTGGAATTACGATTCAAAATGAAATGTTACAAAATTATAAAGGATACAAGCCATATCTTTGCTTTTCATATTCTGTAAATGGTAATCAGAAAATTAGGTTATTTCTTGAAATTTATCAATACGAGCTTTGGACACAATACTTCGACACAGAACACAACTTAATTTATCGGAAATGTTCTGTTGAAAAAAAAAAAAAAAAAAAAAGGATAAAAACGTTCGTGTTACGGTTTTAAAAAAATTAAATAAAACAGGAGATGAAATTACTTCAGATTACAGGTTTTACTGAGGCAAGAAATCGAATTCATTAAATTCTCCTCTTCTTGGTTGCGACAGCGTTCGCAGTCGCAAAGAAAGTAATACATCGATAGTAATTCTTTCCTTCGGTGGTTTGTAAAATTTAGAACGCCAACGTACGATATTCGAATCTGAAATTGAAAAAAAACAAATAGGTTAATTAAAATTTACAAAGCATTCGTATTCAGACTGGTCAACTTACGTTATCCCAATGAAATTGCTTCATATTTTTTATTGTCCTTATAAAAATTGTCGTCCCTTCGAAAATAGCCACCGCATTCGGTTCGCAAGAATGATCGAGAATGGAAGCAGCCAAATACATTCCAGTACCAATGCTGTTCATATCATTATCCAAAATATTAAAACTGTTTATACACATCTAAAACAAAAATTGTTCATTAGCGAGTGAATTTTCGATAACTGGAATATGTACTCGATGAACGAAAATTGATTACTTTTCCGAATAACTGCAATATTAGTTCTTCGTGGATATTTTCATGGTCTCCGAAAAATATTCGTAGCAGCATGAGTAAGGTTTCGAAATGTTCCATTCTTCTTTGATCTTCTTTTATTTCGTCACAATCTGGAAGAATAGTGCAGTTCGAAATTTGACTCAACATTCGAATTCCAATAATATTTTCAAAAGAAAACAAACTTACGAGACATGAGATCCGTAAACGAGCGATTCTTCGCATTATAATTATTTTGGCAAATGTTTTCTTGAGTCGAGGTAAACTAGAAAAATAAGATGACTTTTAGAAGCAACCAAATACATACGTGAATACAAGTAATTCAAATATACCAACTTTCAACTTCAAAATTAATCTTATCAATAAATCAGCGGAATCTGGTAGAATATTGGGAAGAGTTTTGGCCAAATTGGAGCATTCTAGCTTATGCAAAGACCACGCAGATCTTTGACAGTTTTTTCCACAATAATAAACGTACTGACACTGAGAACATTTCTTCACTTCTGTCCTGTAGAAGTATTAAGAAATCATCGAGATTACACTAGGATTTGCTGCATGAAAATAGCTCTACGGGTAATTAACATGAACGATACTTACGAGGTGAAACAAAAGTTGCATCTTTGCTTCAATAAAGATGATTTTAAAACAAAAACGAATGGTTTTTCCGATAACACAGTTTCTCCTTTTTTGATCATCTGTTCTGTTGATGCGAACGTATATTTCGTTAACAGTTCGAATGCAATTTGACGGCAAACATCGTGCGGTATGGCTTCATCGATCAAGGGTAGTAGAAAAGTAAAAATAAAATGGAATTCGCGACAGGTGAGAATAGAATTCCCTTAGTTATTTATGAAATTTTAAGGAATGTATGGTTTCTGTTTATCGTTATCACTTATCAATAACAAAAAATATTGACCACATTCTATAGACAGTCAAGAGGAAGACGGAAATCTTCGTGCTAGCAAATCCGTACTCAAAGTTGTCCCGTCCATATAGAGCGCGCTGCTTTGCAAACTCTCCCGGATACCAGTGATGTCGAAATTTTTTTTCCGTTACGGTATTCGTTCCGTTACTGTAACTAAAAATCCTGAATTTCGTTATTTGTTACGTTACTTGGAACGAAAATGGTACCACAGGGCCTTGTAACGTTATTTTTAAAGTAACGTTATTTTTTTCCATTCCGTTCCGGTTTTTTCGTTACAACATAATTTTTTCAGAAATATCCAGAAATCATAAAAAAATTGCTATCTTCATTTTTCAATGTAAATTAATAACTATCAAGTCCAATAGAACAAAATAAACATCAAGAACTAAGAAGAAAATAATACAAGCTTGGTGGTGTTGCTACCTACTTTCTGAAAAAATTACGCTGTAACAAAAAAAAACCCCGGAACGGAACGAAAAAATAAAATAACGTTAAGGGCCTGGCAGTAGGGCTCATCAGGGTTGCAAACTGTTTCGAACCACCACCAATAAAATTGTTTTGGTGGTGGTTTTCAAATGGTTTTCACCACCACCACAACCAATTGGAAAATTTGTAAAACCATAACCAAATCAAAACCGTTTGCAAGCAGAAAAAATGGAAAAACCATTTGATAAAACCACAAAAAAGAGCTTTAAAAAAAAAAACCACCATCACCACAACCATTTAGATTTGAAAAACCACCAAATCAATTGAATCGGTTTCTTTGTTTCATGACTTTTATTCGAGCCAATTTCGATTATAATGCCAATGCCTAAATAAATGAGAAAACAATTTTAAAATAAAATAAATTAATAAAATCACAGAAATCTCGGTATTTTACGATATAATTATTATTTTTTGCTCCATTTAAAAACATGAAAAATCGATTGAAAACCAAAACCAATTCATTTGGTTTTGGTTTTACCAATTGAAATGGTTTTGGTTTTTGAGAACCACCACCAAAACCAATTGAAATGGTTTTGGTTTTTGAGAACCACCACCACCACCACCAAAATAATCAAAAGTTGAAACAACCGAAACCAAAACCAAAACCATTTCAAAAAAAAAAAAAAACCAAAACCAAAAACCATTTATTCGAAAATTTTCAAAACCACCACCACCACCACCAATTAATTCTCAAACGGTTCGCAACCCTGGGGCTCATCGAGTACCCGGGTACGTGGATTCGGATATTTTTAGCTATGGAACCAGGTACCCGAATCCGGACCGGTTCCTTATCTTAATCGATCTTATTCATAAAAAATCGTGACAAATTGTTGAATTGCATAAAATGTGGCTAATTTTTTATTTTTTCTTAACAATTTTTTTTCGTCTAAAATTCGTCAAAAACTCAAAAAACTATAAAAACGCTTCGATTGATGAAGTCGAGACCAAATTGTGTGTAAAACAATAAATTTTAATTCGAAAGTCAAGCATACCACAGAACATTTTCAAGAACCGGGTAGGAATCGAGTACCCGGTTCCATTTAAACGCCGAATCCGATTCCGAATCCCCGATTCGGACCGGGTATCCGAACAGCCCTACCTGGCAGTACCATAGTACCTACACATAAGTGTAAGTGAAATTAAGATTTTTCAAGAGTTACAATGAACCAAAAGAACATTTTCTGCGGTTGGCAGTGCAGGCAATGCAAAAAAACTGAAAAAAATAACGAAAAAAAGTAACGGAACATAACGAAATTTTTTCGTTATTTGTTACGTAACATAAAGAACATTTTATTGTAACGTTATTATTTCGTTACACAATTTCTGTTCAAAAATAAAGTTCCGTTACAGTTCCATTACTTGTAACGAAAAAAAGTCCGTTATTTTTCGTTTTTCGTTACCGTTATCGTTACGTTCCGGCATCACTGCCGGATACTTCATGCGCTTTATACGCGTTTATATGGGGAAGGATTTGAAAAACACGTAATTTTTCATTTCTTAGGGGTTTAATTTTTTTTTGAGATTTTTTTTTCTTCAAATATATTTTTAATCAGAGCTGGCGCGACTCACCTCTTTTGGGAGTCGAACTCTTTTAGTTCGACTCTTTGCTAGATGAGTCGAAGAGTTTTCAATTTGCGACTCTTTACAAATTTTATTAAACTCATGAGTCCGACTCTTTTAATGAACGACTCCTCGCGACTCTTTTTTTCCGACTCCTCGCAACTCTTTTTTTCCGACTCCTCGCGACTCTTTTTTTCAACTAATTCCCGACTCACTCCCCCCGACTCCTTTCTAAACTCTTATTTTTGTTCTCATGCGATTCTTTTACAACTCTTTTCTCTAAATTTTTCTTTTCACTTTTCAAATTTCATTTTCATTTAAAAACTAAAATGTTCTGTAATTTAATTTCTTTTTTTGTTTTTTTAGTGCGACATATTTATTATTTTTCAATTTTCAAGTACAGTAATCAATTATAAATTGATCAATAAAATTCATTTTAACTTTCATATTCTCGTAAAAAAAGGAAAAGCTAAAAATTTTTGAAAAAAAGGTAAGTAGAAACTTAGAAAGTAGAAACATCTTCTCTGACTCTGAGTAAACTCTCAGTAAATTCGTAATCTAATCTTAAATTTAAAATATTAAAAAAAAACTACAACAAGAAATAAAATTCTTGAACATTCATAAAATCAAAAATGCCACCATTCAATAATTTACCACAGTATCATTGCCTTTTGTAGATCTTGTGTGTTTAAAATAGATTTCGAAGTTTTTCATCACTGAATGATTTTGAAACAATTCGAAAATTAATTGAAATCAAAACTAAACTAACACAACACACGAGGTTGCACTACCCATGAATCGCGGAAAAAGGGAGTTTGAGAGATGAAAAGAGTCGTGATATGAAGAGTTGTGAATCAAAAGAGTCGCAAGTAAAAAAAGAGTTGTGAGTAAAAAAGAGTCGCAAATTGAGAAGAGTCGTGAATCAGTTTAATGTTCGACTCTTAGTGATGAGTCATGACCGTCTACATTTAACAGGCCAGGAAGGCTAAATTTGGCAACGTCAAAACGTAGGCTGACTTTTTGGTTTTTCCATAAGATGTAATGCTAATTCAAATTGCAATAAATCGAAAAATATCAATTTTACGAAAAAAGTCCAAGAGACCTTTTTTAAAGAAAATTGAATAAGCTTTCTATTGATATAGAATTTTTTTGGATTTGGTGAAATTTTTAGTGAAAAGTGAAAAATGTCAATTTCGTCAATTTCACTCAAATTCAAAAAATTTATATATGAATGGAAAGCTCTTTTAATTCTCTTTAAAAAAGGTCTCTTTGACTTTTTTTCTAAAATTGATAGTTTTCGAGTTATTGCATTATGAATTAGCATTGTGTCTTATGGAGAATCCAAAAAGTCAGCCTACGCCGTCGAGATATTACAGCGTTGTCAAGTGAGCCTTCCTGGCCTGTTAAATGTAGATGGTCATGGATGAGTCGATTTTTTCAAATTTTTTTCGACTCCTTGTGAAAAAGAGTCGAACTCAGAGTCGAACTCAGAGTCGCTCGCATGCGACTCTCGCGACTCACACTCGAAACTCTGAGTCGCGCCAGCTCTGTTTTTAATGCAATGTATACTAGCATTTACAGCAGAAAACTCATTAAATATGATTAATTTGTACATCTATATCCGTATTAAACAGTACAATACTACATAGGTAGGTACTTGATATTCAAAATTAGAGATGAAGGACGTGCCCTATCTGAATTATTGTGATGACCAAAATTATTCCTACGACTTGAAGCAACAACTTTTGTTTGAAAAGTTTTTTTAATTGGAAACTTCCCTCCACCAATTTTTATTTTTAATAGCATATAATAAAGTATCCTGGCGATAATTTCCGAGTTAGGGTGTTAGATATTCCGCGAGATTGATGTTTTTTACTAATTTCTGATGCCCGAGCGTCGAAAGTACTCGCTCGAGTACGGCTCGTGGCGACCAAACCAACCTTTCGCGCGACCTTTCAAAACAGAAAAAGCTCATTTGCGAGAAAAATAAAAAAGCTAGGGAAAAATTATTTGCACCATTGGAAAGAGCTCGTGATTTCCAATAAGAATTTTACAAAATATTTATAGGTCGTCGAGGTGAATAAAAAGTTATCGGCAAGTAACGTATAAATGTGTACCCAAAAGTGAGGTCACGCGACTGCGAACACATTAGTAGGTACATTTTTCTCGAGCATCGCCGCTTTGAAAAGTTCATAACTTTTCACAAAGTTTGAGGATCGGAATGATTTTTATCTCATTGCAAAGGAGATGAAAAATTCTATAGTATGGTTGAAAAAAAAAATGGGGGTCATCGCGATTATTTCAAAGTTATCGCGTTAAATATTCAATATGTATGGAAAAATCTACTTCTCAGCTGAGTTTTAGCTTCGTAACTTTGAAATTTCTCGGCGGATAAAAATGATTTTTATATCATTAAAAAGAGCACAAAATTTTCTATAAGACTGTGAAAAAAAAAATACTATGGTGTCGCGATGAATTTTTTGGTAAACAACTTCAAAAATTCTAGGTATAAAAAGAAGACTTATAAATCAGCCTGAAAATGCTACTATGTCGTTTAAAAAATAATAAATAAATTTATTATACTTCAAAAACATTTCATTAATATCATTTCAGGCTTTTAGTAATGAATAAATAATAACTAAGCATAAAGTTTAATAAATTAAAACAGTTTATTCGCGAGTATTCAATAATGCGGAAATACTGTCTATCCGCACACCGTTCCGATACCAAACGCAAAACGTGAGGTCGCGCCAACCACTCACCCGTGAGCACACATTAGGTACAACAGTTGGTGAGATTCTGACGGACTAGATTCTGACAGACGGGCCATTATTACAACAGGCTGTTATTCCACTGGTTTTCTGACGGACTGTTAAAACGGTAACGCTCCGTTAGTTACAATTCGTTATTACAACACATCTCTCTGTAAGTTTTCACTAACCCACTGTTGTGAGTGAAATGACTTCAAAGCCAAAAAAATTTTTAGTGATAATTCCGCCAAAACCTCGAAAATACTTTGGAAATCAGAATCAGCGTCACCGTCTTCGTTTTCATCATTACTTTCACCAACGTCATTCAAGAAATTAATGTCATCCATATAACAATGAATAGCACAAAATTATCAAATGGAAATTAGTTTTTCAAGAATTTATTAACTTTACTTGTGAAAAATTAGAAAAAAATGATAACGCTACACTGAACGCATTTTGACTAACTCAAGTTACATTATCCAAAATTGGTGGGGAGGGAGGGGTCCAATCAAAATTTTTGTCATAACTAAAATTATTTATAAAACTTCAAGCTACAACTTTTGTTTGAAAATTTTTTCAAATCCCTCCCCACCAATTTTGGGCAATGTAACGCATTTTGACTAACTCAAGTTACATTGCCCAAAATTGGTGGGGAGGGAGGGGGCCATTTAAAAAAATTTTCAAACAAAAGTTGTAGCTTAAAGTTTTATAAAAAATTTTAGTAATGACAAAAATTTTGATTGGACCCCTCCCTCCTCACCAATTTTGCATAATGGAACTTATTTTGACCAACTCAAGTTACATTATCCAAAATTGGTAGGGAGGGAGGAGTCCATTTGAAAAAATTTTCAAACAAAGTTGTAGCTTGAAGTTTTATGAATAATTTTAGTTATGACAAAAATTTTGATTGAACCCCTCCCTCCTCTCCAATTTTGATATCCGGTATCTACGTAGGGGCAAGGCCTGGGACTTAGTAAAATTTAAGAGCGAGGCGGATTGTGTTACAGCAAATACTTTAAATTAATAATACTGGAAACTCAATGCTTTTGATTTGACTCCCAAGAAGAGCGCTCTCTAAGCGGCTCGGCATGAAACTAATTCCAGGTTTTCGACTAATCGTCGCGTGATTCGCCCTCTGATTGGTCGAAGACATGACGATCGGTCGAAAGTCTGAGAATAGTTTCATGCCGAGCCGCTAAAACTGCTAAAAGAGCGCTGTTGTCGGGGCCACTTTTCCCCATTGAAGTTTCCAGTATTATTAATTTAAAGTATTTGGTTACAGTGTGAAATGCACCCTCCGTAAAATCTCGCCACTGGCAACAAAATTATCAAAAGAAAAAAAACTTCCACATCACGTGATCTCAGCAGCCAATCACAACAATAACCGAGCCTTACCTTGATCATAACCGGCCAAAAAGAGGCCGTAAGATAACCGAGGTTCAAAACGTCAGTCAAGAGAGGTTTTGTGATTGTAATATCGGGTATCGTCGCTAACGGATCCTTAGCGGACCATTGATGAATAACGGCCTGTTGTAATAATGGCCCTAAAAAATTAAAAACAACAATGAATTTTTTTGTGGGAGATTTTTATTTTTCATCTCTTTCATCGATTATCGAAATCGAAATACATCAGTTCCAATTCGATTATCGATTTATTCATGTAAACACGAAAAATGTCAACAAAATAATTAAAATTTTTTAATTAACAAAAATTTTAGCTGATTCTTTTAATTTCTACGTTCTAATTGTTTCTTCTATTTTTCCAAACACTCTTTCTCATAATGGAGCCGATTACTTAGCACTGAGCTGAAGTTTCACTTCGATTACTTTCGTATAAAACTGTAGATTTGAATTTTTCGGTGATACTGATAAAATTTTGAATATTTGAAACCGTGGCGGAAAAATTGTTGAAATTTTACATTTATGAGTTATGCTATCGTTGTTAGTTGAATTACACTTCTGGACCCTTAACGATGAAATCTACATCAGCAATAATGATTTCGGCGCATTCAAGTGAGTCCGAAGACGATCTAATTTTACTGTTAACTTGGCTACATTTAGTGTTTTCTATCGATTTTATATTTTACAGATACCACGAAAAGAAAGAAACCACCAAATCGTTGTCGTATGAGAAAAAAAAGTGTTTCGCCCGAGCAAGAAACTACCAGTGGACGATCTCCAATAAAAGGCCATCCAAGTTGAAACAATATCTTAGAGAATTGGAGGTGACTTGAAACACATTCGATTAAAGGATTACTCGAGCCGAACTAATTTCGTATTAATTTTAGGATCATGTAGAATCTCAGAGAATCGTACGTGTCAAATGGCTACGCGAAGATACTGTGGTTTTATTTTTTAATTCCGGAATTGTAACCTATATTGGTATCGACGTTCGTAGCGGTGATATTCTCAGTTTAAGCTTCGATAAGTTTTCAAAAGACAAACTACTTTCTGTACACATTTCTGATAGTAAGTTTTATTAAAGTAGTAGGTAGTATTTTTTTCTTTCAAGAATTTTTGATCACGCGAGTATCTGTTTTGTGTGAATTTCAGTTCTTATGACCAATGTTTTCTCCATTTGCTGCTACAATGATCCACAAATGACTCTAATCTATTATACGAAACCTCAGTTTAAGAAATTATACAAAAAATTGAACGATTTAGAGCCTAAATTTACATCAGTCAATTTACCAGGTCCGAATGGTCGAAGATTGCCTAGAAAATTATGTGCTAATAAAACAGGAGATGTGGTATGATTTTAATTTATTCGATGATATTCAAGTAACCGAACGTATTATACATTCGATACCTATTTCTAGATCGCTGTTTGGTGGAAGTACTCAGAAAACGATGTATTTCCATGGAGTCCTCTGGTGAAAGACATTGATCGAGCTAATGTCCACGTTTACTCAGTATCTGGGTGTGTAGAGTTCTATTTTCTATTTAAAAGCCAAAATATTGTTTTCATCGGCTAAATAACCTGTTTTGGGTTTTTGCTTCTCGTGTTGTAGTTGTAAAATGGAAGTGTTATGTTACCATCGTACAGAATTTGATCTGCTTTGCGTTGCTTTTAGTTCAGTAGAGTCGAATATTTTGTTTATCGTCGAGCAAAAAGTATCTCGCGAGGTTGGTGTTTGTTGAAACCTTTCCAAATTACGATTCCATATTCGAATTAATTCTATTTCGTTTCATTTACAGGGTAACATAAGCGTAGAAAGTGGCACTTACGAGATAATAAAATGCTCTCGATTGCAAAGAGTCAGCTTGGTATCGATTTCCCTGCAAAAAAGCGCCTGTTGCGTTGAATTCAGCCCAGACCGCAGTAACCTATTGTTAGGCTGCGTCGATGGATCTGTTGTATTGTACAATCAAACCAGAGCTTTGACTCATATCGTCAGAACAGCGTTCGTGCCTTCGATAGTGAGATGGCACTCGGATGGATATCTCGCAGCTGTGTCCAGTGATCGAGGTCGATTGCAATGTTTCGATTTTGCCTTAAGCTGCATTAAAATGCAATCAATAAGCGAAGACGTGACTCCCAGTAACGTGATAGATTTATCCGTGTATTTTACTCAAATGGTACAATCTCAGAATCCTCCGTTATTAGTCCAAATGGAATGGAATACCAAGAGCAAAGATGGTGACGCTTGTACCGATGATGGTTTTCTACTGATGACTTTCAGTGGTGGTCCATTAGTCATGATAAGAGTCCTGGGTGCCTCTACAATTACACCTATTACTTTGGTAAGGGTTTTAGATCGATTAAAAATTGTAGTTTTCGAAGTGATGTATTTGAATGATTTTTTTTTCGATAGATGACTCAGTATTTGAACGCCAATCAAGTCGATAAGGCGGTTAACTTATTATTGGCAATGGATTGGGATACAAATCCGAATACGTGTTTGTCTTTGCTGAAGAAACTGTCGAATTATATTTTCACGTCGTCTTCATCGAATCCGTCCGAAAAATATGCTCAATTGCAGATGGCCCTGGGAAGCTTTTATTTTCCAGTTCGACCTATAAATCATTCGATAGAAGTTGAATTTTACAAACCAGTGAGGAATATATCGAGAAGATTGTTCAATTATTTACTCAGGTGAGATGAGAATTTCAATCCAGCTATGAAACGAAAAAATCATATGACGAGTGACGTATTTTCCTGTCTAATGAATAATTTATATTCTGAACAGGCAAGACATGAGTGATTTAGCATTCAACATCGCCGTATACTTGAACGAGCACGATTTATTCATGGATTTATATTACTACGCCAAATCAATAGATAGTGTTTCATTAGCAGCCTCAGCTTGGCAAAAAGCTGAACAGATTTTGGTCGAAGAATCGGCAGCCAATGTCAGCTGTTCAAGTAAGCATTCTCAGCAACCTCCAGAATGCTAGCCAACTTGGCAGTAGCGCAAAAGGTGCTCGAACTACACCCAAAAATTTCAAAATTGAAATGAGCTACACCCTAGAGAACTTCGAATTGCTGACCCTGACTCAACGAATCGTAGCACTTATTGATATTTTACGTGTTTTAGATTCGGAAGATTGCTGTTCTTGTTCCGGATCTTCATCGGAAAGCGACAACTGTAGTTTTCTCGAAATCAAAGACGATCAACCAGATCATCGAACCCCTGTTGCAAATACAATCGTAAAACCACCGGTGATTCGTACCTCATTCGCTTCAGTTGCTCGTTTAACCAACTCGACTCCTTTAAATGTACAAACATCGACGACTAATCAAAATTTACCAAATATAAGTAGAACCTCTCAACCACCAGAGAATATTCAAACCAATAAACAGAAGGTGAAATTTTCCGATGTTATTACGAAGATAACGTTACCTGAAGTACGTAGTTGGCCTAAAGTAAATTGTATCCTAGTTTCAAATTCTAATCGGTTGAAATTTCAGGATCGAGATGATCATAACACTGGTTCAAATTCAAACGACGTCACACGAACGGAGAATTTATTGCAGAATATTTACATTTCGCCAAATTCCAACCTGCATAAAAATATCCCCAGTGAAATCGCTCAAGAATTGTTGAAACAGTCGACCTCGTCGAATGATAAAATTTCCGAAAGTAAAACTATCAAAGTTGTGCATTTAGGTGTAGTGTGATTTCGTCCAAATTTAGATTTCTAAGTTGTTATTATTTTACTTTGTAAATAAGTGAAGGAAACTTGTAAATGACACATTTTACACGTTACAGTATTATTGACTAATTTGTTGAGCCACTGCAAGTGCCATTTTTAATTGTTCTAGTTCTAAGATAATTTTGAAATTTTGTATTGTGCCCCCTCCCCCTAAAATTTGACTCATTTTAAAGTTTCTTTTTTATACGAAAAAAATGAAAAATTGATTTAAAAACAAAACACGATTTTATTTTAAAATAGAAACTATTTACAGGGCTATTTATCTAGAGGTCCTCCAATTTCCTCTAATTCTTTCATTTTAGCTATTAGATCATGATCCGGTACGTATCGATCTTTTTCATGTTCAGGATCGAATGTAAATACGTTCAGTTTTGATCCTTCTGGGAGAGCAGTTTGGAGAACTTCGATGTATAATGGAAGTACAATCGAGTCGACATTTACAATCTGTTGAATCAAATGGATATTAGTATAAGATTAAATTTTAGGCGTATTTCAGGGAATAGATTCGTATTACGTACTTTTAGGTTCCTCTCGTAGATTAATATTTTATACGTTGCATCTACAACGGTACTGCGAGTCTTGAATCTTCGTACTTCTAAATGTTTAGCCGGATGAGCCCAACTGCGAATAAAATTGGCGAAATTAGCCAACGAAATCACTAATCAACAATAAAAATTAAATAGTTACCAGTATTCTACGGCGATATCCATATAAGTAGCTATTGTATGAGCAAACTTTTGGAAATTTTCTAATTGCGGCCAATCGTATCCTTTCACTTGGACAGTGAGTGCTTCATATTGAGGAAATTTTGATTTCGACGAGTCCAAATACGGTGGCTCGTAGAGAGATAAATTATGGCCATTCCTTTGGAAAATTTTAGAGCTTGAAAGCTGCACTGTATTTCGCAGCTGAAAACAAAGCGTTGATAATTAGGAAAATTGGAGGTTTTGGATGTTGAAGTTGAAATTGTAGTTACATTACTTACCAAAGAGAAGGTCTTGAGGAACATTTCTCATAAAATGTAAACAGAATTATCGAATCGTAAATTTTACTTCATGCTTGCCGAAATTTTTCATCCTTATATCATCGCCGACAGATACAGATAAATACACTCAGTGTTGGGATAAAAAAAAGGAAAAAATTCCCACCATTGAGCTGCTCAAAGCTCTAGTCATTCTGACGCTTTGAGCTGAGGTTTATGATCACCATTTTGATTTTACTTCAATTATATTTTATCTATATTAAATTTCTATGCTATTTCATTTACATGATTTATCGTCTATTTGGAAAACTAATTAATTTCGGAAAAGAGAAAAGTCGTCTTATACATCTCTGGCAACACTTGATCCTTATCAAAATTTATTTTCAAAAATTTTAATCTTTAAATTTTCAACTTCAGACTCGAGAGATCAAAACCAAAGTGAAATTATACTTGAATGTATTTATAAATGTAGCCAGTACAGTTTCCCATCATTATACGAAAATTCCTCCAAAATGGTGATGAAAATTCTATTCCCTTCGAGCTCCACTCTCATCACGAAGCTGCTTCTACCCAAGTCCAATTCATGGATTTTTCCCTGTTCGAAGAAAAGCCAAGCTTTTATGAGTACCGCCACCAATCACAGCAGGTAATTAAAACGTAATTAATGACATATTTATCGTATTATTTACCAATCTCTCTTCGTATTTCCAGCAATAACGAAACATTCGACTTGATAGTGGTCGGAGGAGGTATCGTCGGCGTCACTACAGCCAGAGCTATGCTCATAGAAAAGCCCAGCTTGAAAGTTGCCATTTTAGAGAAAGAAGAGGACGTAGCTATGCATCAATCCGGCCACAACAGCGGAGTAATTCATACAGGAATATACTACGTGCCGGGCACGATGAAAGCTAAATTTTGCGTCGAAGGATCTCGCCAAGCATACGCATTCTGTGATAAACATAACATACCGTATAAGAAATGTGGTAAATTAATCGTAGCCAAAGATGCTGAGGAAATTCCAAATTTAATGAGATTATACGACAACGCATTGAAGAACGGATTAGACGAAGTTGAGTTAATCAAACCGAATGAAATCAAAGATATCGAACCGTATTGCCAAGTAAAACGATTCAATGAGATAATTCCAAGAAATCTCTTCCATTGAAAACTAACGAAATTAAATTTTCAGGGTGCGAAAGCTATATATTCTCCAAACACCGGTATAATCGATTGGGCAGTATTTACGAAACATTGCGCTCAAGATTTTCAAAACAAAGGAGGAAAATTATATTGTAATTTTAAAGTTACCAAAGTGAACGAAGCTGAAAAGGGTACACAGACTGTGAACGTCTCCCAGGCTCCTATTGAATTTCACGATGAATCCAGGTACCTATGAAAACAGTTATTCTGAGCCCTAGTTATTCTAAATTTAAAAAAATCTTATCTTCGATTTTTATTTTATTTTATTTTTTTTGAGAGGAAAAATAGTTCGATCTAGATTCGCTATATTTTGCGGTGGCCTGTACTCGGATAAATTGGCAGATTTAGTCGAGGGATTTCCGGATCCGAGAATAGTTCCTTTCAGAGGAGAATACCTAGAGCTCAAAGAAGAAAAACGATATCTAGTCAGAGGAAATATTTATCCGGTATGTGTTTGTTTTTTATTTATTTTCAACGTCTCGTGTATAAAAAAAAATTTATGCGGATTTTATTTTATTCAGGTTCCAGACGAAAGATTCCCATTTTTAGGAGTACATTTTACTCCACGTTTAGATGGCAGAATACTCATCGGGCCAAACGCTGTCTTAGCTTTCAGTAGAGAAGGTTACAGGTGAGCTTCTTATCGTAATTAAAACACTTTTCAATCACTTGCTCGAATAAACACAAATATTTAATCTCATTTCCAGTTGGAATCAAATCAATATGGAAGAATTAAAAGAAACACTCGCTTTACCAGGTTTCATGAATTTAATGGTCGAATATCTCGGTTTCGGTATTAACGAAATGATTAAATCTAAATTCATATCTTTACGTGTGAAAGAACTTCAACAATATATTCCTCACTTACAAACTAGTGATTTAGAATTTAAGTAAGTGATTCGATGCACCGTTTACTTTGTAGGCTCGAACGAAGTAAATTAATCAAATTCGTATTTTGTTCTCCAGAAATTTTACCGGTGTTCGAGCTCAAGCTTTGGATAAAGATGGCAGTCTAGTTGACGATATGGTACTGCAGATTGGCTCAAGAGGAATTGAAGGTAGAATTATGCATTGTAGAAATGCTCCGTCGCCTTCGGCCACTTCATCTTTAGCCTTGTCCGAATTTATTGCTAAATCTGCCACTGTTGACTTTGATTTTGATTTGTAATGTTTCATTTTTATATTTGTGCCTTTCAATGGGAAGATATGATGTTTTAATCAGCTATGTGGATTTTTATTAAAGATGATGATTTATTGATATTTGAGGTACACTTGTAGGAACATTATTTCTTTTAAAAAATTGTAATAAAAAATTGTGAAAATTCAGTTTACAAGTAAAAAGGTAAAAAATAATCAAATAAATCCAAATTGCAACAACTATAACAGCTCAAAATTTGAATTATCTTTCAATAAAGAATCAAAACTTTGTTCTGTTACCTGTATTTGAAAATGTTTTCTAAAATGTCGAATAAGTTGCATACTGTGTTATTTGTAGGAGTAATTTTTTGCACTCAAATACGACAATTTTTTTTTCAGAAGTTATCGTATTTTTGAATTATTAATGTCGTATTTTCTTGAAAAACATTTGAATATCCTTTCAAAAAAATACTAAAAAAAAAACAACATTTTTTTAAATGAAAAATTCTTTTATAGTGTTTGAGAAATATTTTTTGTTACAGAAGAAAATTAATATTATTTTCGTGAATTTTCTTGAAAAGCTTCTGAAATCCTTTCAAAAAATCTTTGCAAATAAAAAATATTTGTATTTCAGAAATTTTCGTAGAAAAAATTCAAAAATCTTGCAAGATGACAAAAAATATATTATTGCAAAAAATTTTCTTTAAATTTTTTTAAAATAAAAATTTGAAAATCGTTTAAGAATTTCTTCTGGAAAGGAACTAAGTAACGAATAGGAAATATTCTTTGAAATTTCACTGGAAAATTCTTGTACAAACAAAAAATTCTCTAAAATTTTTTCGAATATTTTTGCAATATTTTTTATCTTTTTTTTTGATTTCTAAAAAAAAAATACTTACTTTACATTATTGCAGCTTCCAGAATAGCTAGAAAATTGTTTTTGGTGTCTAATACTACCAAATCGAAGCCGTAGAATTCAAATTTGAGATTTATTTGGGGCAGTGATGCCAACCTCACGAAATAAAAATTTTATTTCGTCAAGTTGGCAACCCTGAACCGTGAAAATCATAAATTTGAGTTCTACGGCCTCGGTTATGTTACCTTAGGCACCAAAACCAATTTTCTACGTATTCTGGAAGCTATAATATTGCAAAAAGTTTAAAACAATGGACTGCGAGGAAGGAACGACTTCTGATTGGACGAAACTTTGACGCTTAATATCTCCGCGAATTTTGATCCGCTTTTCAAGATGAAAGCAGATTTGCAATCGTCGGGTTCGACTCTATCGGACTAGACCCTTACATGCCCAATTTTCGACAATTTTTTTCAAATTTTGAAAAAAAATCTATTTGAGGGGGTGGAAATTCAAAAATTTGCCAGGCTCTTGTTTATGGTTCGAATAAGCTGAAATTTGGTTTATAGACTATTTTGAGGTCGTAAAATTCAAATTCGTTATTTATTTCGATCAGTATTGCCAACTTTGAGAAATAAAATTTTTATTCCGCAAGGTTGGCAACAATGATTTAAACAAATTACAAATTCAGATTCCCCGTACTCGAATTATACACCATAGACGTTTCAATCTCCTCTATAGACCTCCGTATTGTTAATATAATCGTCATTTGACAGCGAAGGAAGAAGAAATGTCCAAAATTAATGTCATAAACGTGATCAGCGCTATATCGAACATATCGAATGCCAACCTTGCGAAATAAAAATTTCATCTCTCAAGGTTGGCAATACTGATCGAAATAAATAACGAATTTGAATTCTACGACCTTGAAATAAGTCTATAAACCAAATTTCAGCTCAATCGGACCATAAACACGAGCGTGGTGAATTTTTGAATTTTGGCACTAAAGTTGAAGCAAAAAAAAATGGCGGATTTGCGATTTTTTGCAAAATTTGAAAAAAATTGTCGAAAATTGAGCATTAAGTGGTCTGAACCGATAGTGTCGAACACGACGATAGCAAATCTGCTTTCATTTTCAAAATCGGACCATTATTCGCGGAGATATACGTGTTCAAAGTTTTTGACCGGATAATTTCGGAAAATCCGACATGAACCCGACCATCCTCGGTATTTTTTTGAATTATTGCAGCTTCCAGAATAGATAGAAAATTGTTTTTGGTGTGTAATGGTACTATTTCGAGGTCGTAGAATTCAAATTTGAAATTTGTTTCGAGCAGGGTTGCCAACCTGGCGAGATAAAAATTTCATTCTGCGAGGTTGGCAACCCTGCTCGAAACAAATTTCAAATTTGAATTCTACGACCTCGAAATAGTACCATGAGACACCAAAAACAATTTTCTACGTACTCTGGAAGCTGTAATAATCCCATAAAATACCAAGGCTGGTCGGATATCCGACAATTATCCGGTCAAAAACTTTGAACGCTTATATTTACGCAAATAATGGTCCGATTTTGAAAATGAAAGCAGATTTGCAATCGTCGGGTTCGACTCTATCGGTCTAGACCCCTAGATGCCCAATTCTCGACAATTTTTCTCAAATTTTGCAAAAATTCGCAAATCCGCCATTTTCTTTGCTTCAACTTTAATGCCAAAATTCAAAAATTCACCACGCTCGTGTTTATGGTCCGATTGAGCTGAAATTTGGTTTATAGGCTTATTTCAAGGTCGTAGAATTAAAATTCGTTATTTATTTCGATCAGTATTGCCAACCTTGAGAGATAAAATTTTTGTTTCGCAAGGTTGCCAATAGTGATTCAAAAAAACTGCAAATTTGAATTCTACGACTTCGATATGGTCGATATATAGACTCTTCATTCAGCTCCATAGGGCATCTGGAAGGTGAAATACGGTCGAGAAGTGTTTTTTCTGCCTTAATTTCGCCTTACTAGGCAACCGCAATAACTTATCAAAAAATGCTAGTATGTATCGCCTATTAAGTGAATATTTCAACAAAATTTAGGCCTTTGGAGGAGGTTCAAAAGTCTAGGATGCATAATTCGAGTACGGGGAATCTGAATTTGTAATTTGTTTAAATCACTGTTTGCCAACCTTGCGAAATAAAAATTTTATCTCTCAAGGTTGGCAATACTGATCGAAATAAATAACGAATTTGAATTCTACGACCTTGAAATAGTGTATAAACCAAATTTCAGCTCAATCGGACCATAAACACGATCGTGGTGAATTTTTGAATTTTGGCATTAAAGTTGATCAAAGAAAATGGCGGATTTGCGATTTTTTGCAAAATTTGAAAAAAATTGTCGAAAATTTGGCATCTAGGGGTCTAGATTGGTAGAGTAGAACCCGACGATTGCAAATCTGCTTTCATTTTCAAAATCGGATCAAAATTCGCGGAGATATTAAGCGTCAAAGTTTCGACCAATCAGAAGTCGTCCCTTCCTCGTAGTTCATTGTTAGACAATTTTTGTAATATTACAGCTTCCAGAAGTCTTACGAAGTCGATTAAAAAGTCAAAATGGACTATATCGAGGTCGTAGAATTCGAATTTATAATTTTTACGAATCAGGATTGCCAACGTTGCGAAATAAAAATTTTATCTCGTGAAGTTGGTATCACTGCTCAAAACAAATTTCAAATTTGAATTCTACGGCTTTGATTTGGTAGTATTAGACACCAGAAACAATTTTCTAGCTATTCTGGAAGCTGCAATAATTACAAGAAGTACCAAACAAAGGACTGTTTTCGACAATTTTTTTCAAATTTTGCAAAAAAAAATCAAAACTGACCCTTTTTTTTGCTTCAATTCTAATAATTTTTTTCAAGTGTTATTTATGGTCCGATCAAGCTAAAATTCGAAGTATGGCCTAATTGGAGGTCGCCGAACCCGGATATGCCATTGGCCTTCAAATAAGTAATTATAGGGAGGGGTTTTTTAGGGTCAGATCAGAACCCCTCCCCTATGGACCAAAAAAAGAAAAAAAACTTCAAACTTACCATACAAATCTTGCAGTTTTAAAAAATTACTCTGGCTCGGTACGAGCACGTACCTACTTTTACGAGCTTGGTGCACGTACCTACTCTTACGTGTGTACATTTTCGAGCATCTACGAGCAGGTGCTGATTTCAAAAAAATTAATTCGACCTCACTGATTCATCAGTTTTACTCTTCGAAGTTTACTTCGTGATTACAAGCATTTTCAAAATCCTTTAATTTGAAAAAAAAAAAATCGAGAAATGGTAAATAAAAAAAAAACATTAAGAAGGAATAAGAGGGTATAATTTTAAAAAATATTTCACAAGAGCGCGAGACAATACATAACATTTGAACAATATATCAAATACAGATACATTACGAATTAAAAAGAGCATAAGAATGAAAATATATAAACACGAATAAATAATGAAAAACCATCAATCAAAATTTTATACAACAACCATAACTAAATTATGAAAAAATTTACAAAACAGGTTCACAGAAACAGTTCAACAATAATTACGACTTGTGCTTGGCCGCCTTCTTCTTCTTTTTGGCCGTTCTGGTTTTCTTGTTCTTATGCTTATGTTTCTTTTTACGTTTATGTTTAGCATCAGAATCGGAATCACTTTCAGAAGACTCTTCCGATTCAGAATCGGTGCTGTAGTTACGACGTTTCTTGGCCTTCTTCCTTTTCTTAGCTTTCTTCTTCTTGTGTTTTTTCCTTTCGACCGAGGAATCTGTACTCGATTCGGTGGTAGTTTCGGAACTCGACTGGCGCGTGTGTTCGATGAATTTCTTAAGTAATAATTCTTTATCGATACCGGATTTGATTTCTTTGGCGGCGGGTTCGGCGACGACGGTTTTCTTGACTTTCTCAGGTTCGTCTCTGGTTTCGCCTTCTTCTTCGGATTCGGATGTCAGATCGTAATCAGGCTCGAAGCTAGCTTCGTCCAGCGAAGGTCGCTTTTTCTCCAGCATGGTCTTTACATCGTTGATGGAATTCTCTGTGTTTTTAGGTTCTTGAACGTTGCTCTCTTTATTCTCGACCGGAACCTCCTCGCGAGGTGGCTCTTTCTCGAACGATTCCTTCTCTTCGTGGTCTTTTTTCGGTTTCGCTTCATCGTCGGACGATTTCCTTCGTTTTTTATCCCTGCTCTCTTTGGAATCGCGATGTTTCGAATGTTTCGAGTCACCGTGACGACTTTCCTTACGTTTTCTGTCGTCGTGCTTCTTATCGTCGTGTTTTCGATCTTCGTGCTTCTTATCGTCGTGTTTTCGATCTTCGTGCTTCTTATCGTCGTGTTTTCGATCTTCGTGCTTCTTATCGTCGTGTTTACGACTTCGACTATCGTCTCGGTCGCGTTTCTCCGTCTTGTGATGAGAATGTTTCGCGTCGACGACGAATTTCAACGCCGTAGATGGTTTCTTCGGTTCGACTAGGCTGCGCATTGACGAATACTTTTCGTCGACTTTGGCTCCGAGCCTGTCTTTGGCCGAAATACGACCGAAAGCTTCTTCCGGTTTAGCGATGCTCACTGGTACGGTTATTTGAAGCGAATTGCCCGATTTACGAGCTTCTCTCGGATTCTCCGGGTGTATCAGGTCGTCGTCGATGTCTTTAGGAGGTTCCAGCTTCGATTCGTTCGATTTGGCTGGAATTTTGGCGGTTTTTTGGAATAATACGTTTTCGGCTCGTTTCAAGATCTCGTTCGTGACGACTTTTTTATGATCGACGAACTCGCAGGAGGAATCGGAGACGAGAATCTTGGTATCGTCCGAGCTGATATCCTCGTCTCGTTCCCATTTCGATAATTCGGGCACAGGAGCCAGCACAACGTGTTCGTGTCTCGGTTTCTCGATCACGTGTTCTTCGCACGGTTTATCGAACTGCGTGTAGCTTTCGATTATCTTCTTGTCGACTTTGGTATCTTCGATATCGTACAGATCGGTTTCTCTGATATCCAATTCTAAGACTTTTTCGTAGACAGGCTCGTCCTCGATGGGATGTTTATCTTCGGTGACGTGCGATTTCGGTTCGTCGCTGGTCTTGTGCTCTTCGTCTTTTTTCGTTTTCACTTTCTTCTTTTTCTTCTTATCGGCGTCTGAGTCTTTCTTCTTCTTGCGTTTGGATTTATCCTTCTTTTCTTTGTGGTCGTCCTTTTTATCGTCGTCTTTGCGAGATTTCTCCTTATCGGATAAAACGTCGGCTTTGAAATCGGAGATACGGTCGTATTCGATGTGCTTTTCGACGCTTTTACCTTTGCTGACGTGCTCGTTTCGCGATTTATCTTTATCGTTGCTGTGACCGTGAGATCTGTGTTTCTTTTCGCTACGACCGGGAGATGGAGACATGTAACGTTGTCTGCTGTCGTGTCTGCGATCGTGGTCGTGCTCCGATCTGCTTTCGTGTCTGCGTTCGTGATCGTGCTCCGATCTGCGTTCGTGATCGTGCTCTGATCTGCTTTCGTGTCTGCGTTCGTGATCGTGCTCCGATCTGCGTTCGTGATCGTGCTCTGATCTGCTTTCGTGTCTGCGATCTCGATCTCGATCCTGCTCCGGTCTGATGTCGTGTCTGCGATCGCGATCACGGTCTAGTTCTGATCTACTGTCGTGTCTACGATCTCGATCGCGATCTACTTCTGATCTGCTATCGTGTCTGCGATCGCGATCCACTTCCGATCTACTGTCGTGTCTACGATCTCGATCTACCTCTACTCTGATATCGTGTTTACGATCGCGATCTTGTTCCGGATAGTGGTATTTTTCTCGCGATTTTGCACGGTAGTGATCGTGATCTCGATCTCGATCTTTGGAAGATTGCGACCAGTCTTCTTCTGGCACCGGTTTCAGATTATGCGACTGGTACACTGGCTCCGGCGCAGCATATTCCGACGATCGGTATTTATCGCTGCGAGTGCTGTTGTACATGTTGGGATTGTCGTAAGGAACGTTCGTGCTGTACACTAGACTGGGTATCGGCTCGATGGTGCCAGGTGGAGGTACCTCTGGGTACGAATGGTACTGATAGGTGTCCAAAGCAGGAGGCTGAGGCGGATAGTAGGCGTCTTTACGATTCCTCGAATGCTCGTTAGCGTTGTAGTAGGATCTTTGGGTGTCCACGTTGCGTTTGTCGTCGTATCGATCGTTACCATATCTGAGAAAAAAAAAATATATATTAGAACGGAAGGCACAAAAGTGAGATAGGCTTGCAAATTTGATAATTTACCGTTCGTACTGTTGTTTTCCGTAGTCGTAGTTTTGGTGCTGGTTCGAATTGGAGTATCTGCCACCGCCTCTCTGGAAGCGTGGGTTTCTACCGCTACCGCGTCTGCTGTATCCACCACGATATTCGTTCGATTCGTTGTGAGGCGCGGGCACGAATGGTGAACCGTCTTTGTAAGTGGAATTCGACGAACGATATCTGTAATTTTAAAAGGTATTTTATTAGAAAATGAGAACAACACTCTGGTTATGTATTCAAACGAAAAAAAATGCATAATTATATTGCCTATACGATAGAGATTCGTATACATTTATTTGTATTTTTTGGGCACTTAATATCTCCGTATTACAAAAAATTTAAAAAACTATTTTTTTCCTAAAAAAAAATGTTTAAAATTCAAATTTTATTCGAGGAGAATTTTTTCTCAACACTTAATTAATAAATAGAATTTTTGACTTTCTTTTTCAAAAAAAAAAAAAAAAAAAAAAAAATTGTAATTATTGAAGTGATTTTAAATGTTGAATTTCTAAAATATTTTTGTGCTAATAAGTTCTTCTCAAGAGATTTTTTTAAAATGATGATCACATTTTTAAATTTTTTTCCTGCAAAAATTTGTGAAATATTTTTTATTTACAAATTTCTTACCAGTCAATTTTTTCAATTTTGAAAAGATTTTATAATATTTTTAAGGAAATTTTGGGTTCAAATTGATTTTGGGATTTAAAAAAAAAAAAAAAAAATAAGTTTTATAGCAAAAAAATCGTTTTTTTTCTCGCAGGATTTTCAAAATTTTTCGGGAAAATTCACAAAATATTATTTTATTTTTTAAAAGTTCTTTCACCGAAAATTTTTTATAACAAAAATTATTTTTCAAGCAGTACTTGGAAGAATTTTTGATATTATTAGGTATCAAAAAAAAGAAATTGATTTTTTTGGATTTTTTTTGAAAGTAGTAAGATTTTTTTTCAGGAATTAAAAAAATGTACTTCCTTGCAAATCATTTTTGAAAATTTCTTTCTACAAAATTTTTTTGAACTATTCCTTTTTTTTTTAATTTTAGAAAAATGTTTTGGTGAGTAAAATTTGTTTGTAAATTTTTTGAAAGAGGGTTTGATTTTTTTTTGTATTTTTTTAAACCAAAAAATAAAAAAATAAAATAAGAGAAAAAATATTGCAAAAATATTCGAATTTTTTTTAGAGAATTTTTTGTTCTCAAAAGATTTTTCCAGTGAAATTTCAAAGAATATTTTCTATTCAATAGTTTTTTTTAGGAGAATTTTTTAAACAACTTTCTAATTTTTCTTAAAAAAAAAAAAATTGAAAGAAAATTTTTTGTAAAAATATATTTATCTGTACATCTTGTAGGATTTTTGAATTTTTTCTACGAACATTTTTTTGAAACGATTTTAGAAGTTTTTTCAAGTAAATTCATGAAATACTTTCTTCCGGAAAATTTTTCCTAGAAAATTGTAATAAAAAATATTTCTCAACCATTTTTTAAAAAAAATTTTGATTTAATTTTTTTTTTTTTTTAGTAATTTTTTGAAAGGATACCTCTTCGAAAATTTTTAAGGGGGGGGCTATACAAAAAAATTGTTGAATGCATAGCGTTGACAAGCGGAATTTTCTAAGACCTTTGCGTGACGTCATTTTGATTTTTCATCTATGAAGTTTTGAAGAAAAATTGGAAACTAATTTCATCTCGCTTTTTTTTACAAAGAAAAAATTATATTCATTTTGCATTTTAATGATGTCATTTTGTAGAAATTATTGATAAATTTTTAGAAAAATCATAAATTTTAAGCGTAAAAATTGGAGAAAAACACGACTTTTTCTTAATTCCCCGATTCCAGAAAAACTATGCAACCCACGAGGTTTTTCCTCAGAATGTTTTTTATTCAATACAGTCTGGTCTGAAGTCTGACGAGAGGGTTTTGCGAAATTCCTACTTTTTCCCCTGATTTTATCTAACTTTCTCATGAATTTCATCTTAGTATTCCATTCAACTCGAAAGAAGTCGTCGGCAAATTAAAATTTCGCAAAACCCTCTCGTCAGACTACAGACCAGACTGTACTGAATACAAAACATTCTGAGGGAAAACCTCGTGGGTTGCATAGTTTTTCTGGAAACATGGCATTAAGAAAAAGTCGTGTTTTTCTCCAATTTTGACGCTTAAAATTTTTGATTTTCCAAAAAAATTTATCAATAATTTCTACAAAATGACATCATTAAAATGCAAAATGAATACAATTTTTTTTTTAAAAACTCCATGCATTTTATTTTTTAAAAATCAAAAATTTTTTTTTTAGTAAAAAAAAGCGAGATGAAATTAGTTTCCAATTTTTCTTCAAAACTTCATAGATGAAAAATCAAAATGACGTCACGCAAAGGTCTTATAAAATCCCGCTTGTCAACGCTATGCATTCAACAATTTTTTTATAGCCCCCCCCCCCCCCTTAAAATAGTGTACATTCTATTTGGAAATCATCATTTGAATTTTTTCTTGCGGCAATGTTTCGTACAAAAAAGTATTTAAAAAAAATTTTAACAACATTTTTTTAATTAGTAATATTTTTGCAATTTTTTTTTTTGAAGTAGTCTTTTTATATTTTTCTTATATCTACTTAATTATTTTGAAATAATTTTCAACTGGAGAGAAAATATATTATTCCGTTAAAACTTTTTGACAAGATTTTTGACTTTTTCCTCCAAAAATTTCCAAAATATTTTCTTGCTTAATTTTGAAGGATTTTCGAAAATTTCTAAAAGATTTCCTGTCTGCCATTTTTTTTTTTTTTTTGAAAAGAATCTTTCGAAATTTTTAAAAGGAGTTTTATGATTTTTTAAAGAAAAGCTCATTTTATTCCACAATAACTTTGTGCATCTAAAAAAATAAAAAAATATAACGTTTTCCATTTTTTGAATTATATTATTGTTTTTTTTTAACAATTTTAGAATTTATTTCAAGAGAAAAAATCGAAAGAAAAATTTTTGATTTTTTCTGAAAAAATTCCTTACAATATGATTTTACTTTTTCAATTTTTTTTTATTCTTGCTACGAAAATTTATAAAATATTTTTTATCTCCGAATTTCTTAACACGACAATTTTAGTTTTTTTGCTGAAAAGGGTTCCATATTTTTTTTGGGGGGGGAGGGGGGGGGGGAGATTCAAAGATGTACTTTTCTTCGAATTCTTTATTTTACAAAAAAATATTTTTCAAAAAAAAATTACGAGTATTTTTTTAAAAATTTTCTCAACATTTATAAAAGATTTTTGAGTTTTTCATTTGCAGTTCTTCATTTTAATAATTTTTTTCTTCAAAGATAATGTTCATTAATATCAGTGTTTGAGTGTCATAAGCAAATTGAGGCATTGCTCATTTTTCAGAAAATATTATTATTTTGAGCACATTTTACAGAAATAATGCATATTTGTCCCTGGCCTATTAACGACTAGATAATAGATATCCATGTAACGATTAGAAAAATATTTACCTGGCACTCTGCTGACGAGGACTTCTACTGCTGCGTTTGACATGTGGATGAGACGAACGATTCGGACTATAATACCTCCTACTCCTCGGACTAGCTGATCTCGAATATGATCTACCTCTCGAGAACGATCTGTAAACCGAAACATAAGTCCAAACGTAAATTAAAACATCACTAATCGATCTAATTTCTCGAACGCAAGTCCAACTTACCGACTACTAGGAGACCTGCTGCGAGTCCTCGACCTTCTCCTCTTCCTCGATCTCGTCAAGCTCTTTGATCTGCTCCTAGTCCTGGACCTGGATCTACTGCGATTCATCCTAAGGGCTTTTTTCAGACTAGGCGAACGACTACGTTTTTTAATCTTCGAAGGAGATATTGAAACGCTCCTCTTTTTCTTCATACCCATGCTCGGCGACATACTACCGGATCTTGGCATAGGGCTGCGGCTACGAGACCTTAAACGAGTCCTGCTGCGACTCTTCGATCGACTCCTATTCCCTCCAACCGGCGATCTAAATTCTCGCTTGATTGAAGGCGAGTCTTTACGCATCGACGGTGGAGTTTTCGTGTTGGAACGGTTCTTCAAAGGAGATCTGGATCTGGACCTGGAGCGAGACATCGAACGAGTTTTACCTCGAGAGTGAGATCTACTTCTGGAACGTCGCGGACGGTTACGTCTCCGCCTGTCTTCTTCCTCTCGCTTGCGTAAATGCCTTTCGAATGCTGCCAAAGGGTCGTCGACGACGTTGTTTCCGCTGTAAGGGTGAGATTTTCAGGTGAGTAAGATGATAAGGTAAGTATAGGGAGGGAGAGAGTAATTGTTCGGAGGACTTACTGGTCCTGATAGGTGTCACCGTGCATGCGTACTCCTCTATTTGGTCCGGATCCGGAGCCTGACCCTGATCGGAATCCTCTGTCGTCTGAAAAATGATTTAAAAAGGTAAGTTTTTTGCAAACTTTTGTTCATTAACTTGGAATTTATAATTTTTAGTTTATTTTCAAAAATTTTCATTTTTTGTATTTGAAAAAAACAAAGTTTATGAAAAATGAGCCGAATCAAAAGAGAAAACCCCAATGCTAATTTTTTGAAATTTCAGGCGATTAAAAAAATCAAGTTAATAAACGATGAATAAAAAAAAATGAAAAACCGAATTGATCTTGGAAGTTAAAAATTGGCATTTTAATGAAAAATCTAGCCAAAGTGAAAATTAAAAGATTGTCGATTGATAAATTTATTTTTAAAGAGACTTTTTTTCGGAAAATTGAGCCAAATTAAGATTTAAAAAATTACCTATTGTCTTATCCATTTTTTTTCTTTTTTGAAAAATCGTAGGCTAATTTTTTAAAAATCAAATTCGAAAAATTGGATTTTTTTTGTTGAAAAATTAAGCCAAAGTGGGAATTAAGAAATTGTTGATTGATCAATTTATTCTTGAAAAATATCGTATGATACGTTTTATTTTCTTTTTTGTAATCGAGCAAATCCTAAATTTAAAAATTGTCGACTGATCGATTTTTTTTTTGAAAAATTAAGTAGTATGTACTCATTTTTAAAAAATCAAGTTCAACAAAAAATCAGAAAAAAAAAAATTCTTACTATCAAAAATCATGACAAAATGGAAATAAACAAATTAAAAAAATCAAATTAAAGTGGAAATTATAAAGTTGTCAATCGGTCAATTTATTCTTGAAAAATCGTACAACAAATATTTCATTTTTTGAAAATTGAGCTAAATCAAGATTTGGAAAATTGCTGACTTATCTTTTTTTTTTTTTTTTTTGAAAACAGCAAATTTTAAATTTAAAAATTGTCGACAGATCGATTTTTTTGTTGAAAAATCATGTGCTCATTTTAAAAAAATACTCTCTTTTCAAAAATCAAGGCAAAGTGGAAATTATAAAAATTGTCGATTGATCAATTTATTCCCTGAAAAATCATTTGATGACTTTATTTTTGGAAGTTGAGTCGAACTAATTTTTTTTTAGAAAATCTGAATTGAAGAAAAATGTAATCAATTTTTTTTTTTTTTTTTTTTGAAAATCGAGCAAATTTCAAGTTCAAAAATTGTCGACTGATCGATTTTTTTTAAATTGAAGAATCATGTGCTCATTTTTTAAAAATCAAGTTCAATAAAAATCAGAAAACATACTTTCTTTTCAAAAATCAAGCCAAAGTGGAAATTATAAAATTGTCGATAGATCAATTTATTTTTGAAAAACCGTCTGATGATTTTTTTGGAAATTGAGCCGAACTAATTTTTTTTTAGGAAATCTGAATTGAAAAAAAAAGTAATCAATGTTTTTTTGAAAATCGAGCAAAATTAAAGACTAGAAAAATGTCGATTGATCATTTTTTTTTTTTTTTTTGAAAAATCACGTTTTTATTGTTGAAAACCAGAGTTCAATTATGAATCAGAAAAAATCTCTTTTTTTTAAAATCCAGCCAAACTGGAAATGAAAAAATGTCGATTTTGATCAACTTATTCCCTGAAAAATTGTACGATGAAAATTTTAGTTTTTAAAAATTGAGTCGAAAAAATTTTTTCTCATGAAATTAAAGTTTTTAAAAACGTCAAATTATTTTTTAACTAAAAATTCAAATTAAAAAATCAAATTAGTATTTTTTGTTTGGAAACCGAGCCAAATAGAAATAAATACAAAAAAAAACCTGAACTCTAAAACAAAATTTAAAACAATTTGATTTTTTATAAAAATTCAAATAAACATTTTTTTTTTTGAAAATCCAAAAAATTGAAAATTAATAAATTAATGATTAATTTAAAAAAAATTGTGTGTAGTGACCAGGGAATGAAAAATAAATACCGAATCATTTTTCAATTTTTTTTTTTTAATTAAACTAAACAGAGAATAATTTGGGTATGTCGATTGATTATTTTTCTAAAAATCAAAGAATTACTTTTTTTTTTCAAATTGAACCAAGTTCAGAATTTTAAAATCACCAATTGATTATTTTTTTTTTAACCGAGCAAGTATAATCATTTTTTCAAAAAATTATGTGACCATGTTTTTTAGAAAAATTTTAAATAATACCTACTCTTGAAAAATCTAACACTTGGTACAAAAAAGTTATCCTAGTCCTCCTTTTCATTTCAAATTACTTGATTCCACTACCTAACTTATCAAATTAGAAATTTTTCTCAGAAATCGACCATTCAGGTAGAAATAATGCCCCCCTTAGAAAAAACTTACAACGCAATTAACTCGATACTTACTCATCTGAGGATTATACATCGGTTGTCCTTGATAAGGATACATCCTTACATTAGGATTAGATTGATTGGCCATATGCTGCGGAGGCATCACCATCGGATTGACACCAGGAGGGCCGAAATTAGGCATCACGGGAGGTCCGCCAGCTGAGAAATAAAACGACGAGTTAAATCTCGTCACTGCCTGCTGACTCATAACCTCAGCCATGAGGTCCAACTCACCAAAAGGAGGTGCTCCCATAAGAGACATGTGCTGCTGAGGATATCCGGGCGGTACCGTATTTGGAGACTGAGTCAACGGCTGAGGCGGCCCAGGTAAACGATTATGATCCTGTGGTAAGGCTGAAGGAGGTCCATGAGGCACACCAGGAGGCGAAGGCCGCCTTTCCACATCTATCTCAGATTCTGTCGACTGCTTGATACCATTGCTAGGCGAGAAAAAACAAAATAAATCGGCATAAAATCATCGTGATGTGGAATTTCCAAAACTGAATCTTATTGAAAAACTCACTTGACCAAACTACGTTGCGAATCACCACCACCATTGCTGGCTTCGTTCTGCGAATGCTTCGATGGCCTACCCATCGGAGGTCTCTGCTCTAAATGTATGGTAGGCATTTTATTCTGCGTACCATTGGTTGGAATGCGTACACCAGGACGATGCAACAGCGAAGCTGGTCCCGAAGACCCGAGCACAGCAATGGCGCTACCCATCGACTCCTTTTCTGGTTTTTCTGGTTCATGTGATTCATGTGGTTCATGTTCTTCCTCCTTGGGCTCCTTGGGTACAACTTCGCTCGGTATAGTCGCTATGATTTCTACGTCGTCGTTTTCTAAATTCAAAGAAGAGAAAAGCCAACATTAATTTTCAAGTAAATTAACATTTTTAACCGATTAACCGACCCCCATTTGCTTAAGATAATTGCGAACTGCTTCGGTATCCGATGCAATGGGTCAACTTGTGATCAGTATCCATTCGCCTAACATCGACTAAAACAGATTACCACAAGGTAATGAATAAAAAAATTACTACGCTGAGTTCTCATCACGTTACTCGGGGTTCAATTCTTTTAAATAAGGGTATAAGGAGGGGTATAAAGAGGTGAAAATTGATCTCTCAGAATATATTGAAATTCGTCATCTAGACAGACTTCGAAGACTCGCTGAGAAATTCTTTAAACAAACGAAAGAGAAAATCGAATAAAAATTCTGAAAACAAAACACAAATTAAAATGCAAAATAAGTCAAAGTTCAAAAAAAAGAAGCCTAATCCAGCAGAATGGATTGAAGTTACCTTGAACTTGAGAGGGAGATCGATCAGAGCTGGAATTTTTCACGATCTCATATAAGATCAATTTGAAACCTCTTCAACTCTTTTCCGAAGAAAAAAATGCAATTGATAAAGAAGAAATAATCGAATATTTATGGAATCAATCGGAGAGTCACGACAGGCAACTTCAATTTTTTCGAAGTAATAAGTAATTTTAATTTTTTCAGATGGTAAAATCTCAAAAAAATAATCTATTTTTCGAAAGAAAACCACTCAATTTTTCAGAAGAAAAAAACTCTTAGAATCTTCGGGAAAAACTTTACAATGTTTTCACAAAAAATCTATTTTTTTTTTTTTTGAGACTCAAGTATCAACTTTTTGAAATTTCCTATCCAATTTTCAAAACGTATTTTTTTTCTTCAAATTTTTGGCAAAATACTCAAGATTTTTTCAAATGAAATGATTTTTTTTTGAAAATGAAAAATTTCAATTTTTTCAAGAAACAAATTAAATCATATCTTTTTTTAGAAAAAAAAAAAAAAAAAAAAATTTAAAGGAAGAATAAGTTTTTTTGAAATGATCATCTTAATTATTTGAATTTTTGAGTGTTTTTTTTTCTTCAAATTTTCATAGGTATAATTTTTGTTAATTTTTAGAGAAAAAATTCATTACACTTTTTGAGAAAAAAATTTCCAATTTTTTTTTGAGTTTTGTAGTAAAAAGATTTTTTAAGAAAAAAAATCTCAATTTTATGTCTTAACTTTTTTGAGCGAAAAAATCAGTTTTTACTTTCTTTGAAAATAAAAATAAATTTTATTAAAATATTTTTCTATCGAATTTTTAAACGTCGATTTTTTTTTAAATATTTGGAAAAAATAGTTCAATTCTTCTAAAAAAATCTTGACTGTCCCAATTTTTTTGAAAGGAAAAATCATTTTTTTTTTACTCAAGTCTCAATTTTTTGAAATTGTTTTTTATCAAATCAAAAAGTAATTTTTTCAGATTTTTGGAGGGAAATTCTAAATTTTTACAAGAAACGATTTTTTTTTGAAAATGAAAACTTTCATTTTTTTGAAAAAAAAAATAAAATGTTATCTTTTTTAGAAAAAAAAATCTCAATTTTTCGAACAAAAAATTCTTAATTTTACTTTTATCTATTTATTTTTTCTAAAAAGAAAATTTCAATAATTTGAATTTTTATGAGTGGTTTTTTCAAATTTTCTCGAGTATTTTTGAAATTTTTGCGGAGAAAAAATTCATTACAATTTTTGAGAAAAAAAATTATAAAATTTTTTCGGTGAAAAAAATCTTAATTTTTTTAAAGAAAAAAAATCTCATCTTTTTCAGAAGAAAGATACCTTTTAATTTTTTGTCTGAACTCCTTGGAAAGGAAAAATCAGTTTTTAATTTTTTTGAAGATACAAATCAATTTTTTTGAAATTGTTTTCTACCGAATTTTAAAACGTGTATTTTTCCAAATTTTTAAAAAAAAATAGGTATTTCAATTTTGCTAAAAAAAAAATTAAATAAAATCTCATATTTTTGAATACAAATTTTTTCTTTGTAGTGAAAATTCCAATTAGATATTATTTTATTTTTTATAAATTTTATGAGTCCTTTTTTCAATTTTTGGGAAGAAAATTTTTAATCATTTATTTTGAAGGAAATGGTTTTTCAGATGAAAAAACATTTCTTTTTTTAAATTAAAAAAAGGTCTAAAAAATTGAGATTTTTTTAGAAAAAAGAAATTTGATTCTTCTGAAAATAAAAATCGATTTTTTTTGGAAATTAAAATTTCAGTTCTTTGAAATACTTTTTTTTGCATTTTCATGAGTAGTTTTTTCAATTTTTTGAGAAAAAAAATCTCTACATTTTTTGGAGTAGAAAAATTCTCTTATTTTTTTCCAAAAAAAAATCTTGAATAATTCTCACATGATTCGATTCTGGAAAACTGCAAACTTTTGGGAAAAAATCCAAGAAATTGACAAGTAAATCAATCCACGTCTCATACAGGGTGTCCCAAAAAACTCATTAGACTAAGAATTAGGGGAAAGTTGAATGTTAAATATCGAAGTAACGACTCTGTGATCAATTCGATGCGAGAAATTAGATTAATATTTAGTCTGCTGTCGTTTTTGGAACACCCTTTACACGAGATTAAATCACAACCGAATAAAATTTCAGGAAAGTGCGAATTAACTCTGCATTCGGGGCTGGCCTACGATCAATGCACCCTTCCCGAACAGAATCACGTATTAATCGGGAATAACCCGAAGGCAGTGATAATAAAAGGACGATAAAACCCATTTCTAAGATATATTTAGTTAAAAATACCTCAGACTGGATAGAATATTAAGGCTAACGTACTAATATAAAAATCTAACCTATTCGACGTTCTCGTTCTCTTAAAAATTACACCCTCTCTAAATCCTACAACGTCGTTAGCATCCGTAACGTAGATTCGAGATGTCAAACCGCTTATACGAATAATTAAAAACAAAAACATATCACTCGATACTTATCAGTACCATTTATTTCATGAAGAGAAATAAAAGGAGGAAAAAAATAAATGTTCAAAAAAATCACCAATCAACAAATACGCTTAGAAAAATATCACAAAAAATATCACATTTGTAAAGAATCGAATAGTCCAACGATTCTATAATACTTTTAGGTAATTAAAATTAACAAGTTTTCAGTATGAAAAAAAGTTGAAAATTATGCATATTTTGGGTAGAATGAAAATTCACAAAAAAATCGTAAATAATTGGATGAAATAAAAATTCAATCAAATTGATGGGCGAGGGAGGGGAAAATAATTAATGAGAGTGCAAGGCCGCAAGGGTCTAATATCAGAGGGCAAAAAATCCATTTTTTCACATCAAAAATCTGAAATTTTGGGGACCATTGGCTCAATACGACAAAACAAGTGACTCAACTTCTGACTCAGTACAAGATCTTTAAGCTAGATGAAAAAAAGAATCAAGTTTTTTTTTTTGTATCAAAAATTATGAAACATAAAATCTGAAATTTTGGAAATCACTGACTGTATATTTTCAAACACTCACACAAAGGTCATAATTATGACAAGTGGTAAAAAAAATCAATATTTCTCACAAAAAAAAATCTCAAACAAAATCTGAAATTTTGGGAACCACAGACTCATGTTTCAAAACACCTGGCTTAATTTTTGATACAATACGAGGGTTTTATATCAGGGGAAAAATCAAACTTTTTTCATAATATCAAAATTTCTGAAATATTTGGAAGTACATATTTTGGTACAATTATTCGTCGAAAATTGCAGAATGTTATTGAAAATGTGACAAAATGGGGGGGGGGGGGGGGGGAGAGGGTTGGCGGTGGTTAATGAAATACAATATTATGAAAATATAGGACACAATTACACGTAAATCAAGTAATCGAACAACTGTGGTTAAATTTCCCATAAATAAATCGTACGTGTAACAATCGTGCTCATCTTAATAATTATTTATCATTCCAAGAATTGATCAACGAACAATATGGATAGTCTGATAAAATCACGGTTGATCTGATGGTTTTCCGATTTATTGAACACGTTCCAATGATTTCACTTCTTTGTTTTCAAAATTGATTTCAATTCCACGTGCGATCGTCGTTCTCCTTCGTAATCGTTATAGTTTTACGTAGAAATACATAACAAACTTTGCTCAATCGTAAATAAACATGAGTTAGAAAAACAATCGAAAAATGTGTAACATTTTTCAAATTTCGGCCACGAATACATATTTTAGAGCCGAATAAAAAATTTAAAATACAATTTTCAATTTTCGAAAAATACGAGTAATCATATTTGCTTGTAAGCTCGTCACTCTAAACAATCTTAAAACGATAAAAGTAATGAGCATTAAAAAAAAATCTCTACGTGAAAAAAACGTAGAAATCCACCAAGAAATATGACGAAAAATTCAAAAATATCTAAATAAATGATAAAAAAATTCAATTTGATTGAAAAATACAATTTTTACGATAAATATAGGGTCTGAATAATTTTTGTAATTTCATCATTCGAAAAAATTTCAAATCAATTCAGAAAATAAAAATAGAAAAAAATCATATTTTATGAAAAAAAATTTTTTTCAAAAGGTAGTCGGCACTACTTTATGGAAATTATTTCGTTTTCAAGGAAAATATGGTCAAATCAGTTCTATTTTTCGTTACATCAAAAGTTACTTTCAAATAAAAAAATTTCCAGTGAAAATTACTCAAAAAAAATTCCAACATTGGAAAATATTTTGTGCTAAGTGGATCTTTTCATAATATCTCTACAAATCAAGAACGAAAATTGAAATGAAAAATTCTACAACAACGAACGTTATTACAACTACGGTAACAGAACATGCTCATATTACGATCATAATTTTCACACAATTGAAACATTATAATCGCATTAAAATACCACAACACGCCATACTGGTCCAAATTTTACAACATTTACGTAACACATATCAACGTATTTGTATAAATAGAAAATCGATGTGAATTAATGGGGAAAAAACAAGGATTCGAATTATTCTATAGAGCTAGCGAATTAAGTAAAAACACTATCGAAATAAAATATTCGAAAGAAAAATAATTTAAAAATTAATTACACGAATTGAAGGAATAACAAAATTCTATCCTGAATACCATTATAATACTTACGGTTTTAGTCTCACGAGACAAGACTCGAAAAAAATATTACTTGGTAACACGTAATTATTATTTGTAACTGCATCGAAATACATGACTAGATATACCAACTAGACCGAAAAATACCACAAGACGTCGAAATGTAGGAAATCAGCAGTTTATAAAATAGTGGCAAGTCACACAGTATCTCAGCGTGATAATACTCTCGAATCGACTCATAAAAATGGAAAAAAATATCAACACATTGAAAAAATATACCAAAATGATTAATAATCGTATCGCACAAACGTTAACTACAAAACTCGTCTAATATTTCAATTACCTAAAGAGAACTGCTCAACTATCGCGTTCGCTCTTTAAAAAAATTATCCACCTGTATTAAACCTCCCCCCGGACTCGATTACGTTCCTTTATACTTCGAATAATTCCGAACCCCTTTGGGATAAGTTGACAAATACTAAAAACTAGAATTAAGCTTAGGATAAAATTGTTATCCGCATTCATACCGATAGCTGGAGATTTAGATGGTTCCGGCTTGGCTTCTGATTGCTTTGTACGTTGGCCACCCCCTCGGTAGCCAGTCTTGTTTCGGAAATTGTTCACAGCATTACGTAAAAATCGATTAGGTATCAATGTCTCCGGAGAAATATCTTTTTCGTTACAATCGGGACATTGATTTTCTTCAGATTCGATAAGCATGTTACGAATACCTTGAACAAGACAAAGAGGGAATTACATTAGTCATATTACACTCTAATGGACCCAACAAATTACTTGAAAATTCGCTTACAATCGTCACAAAATGAATCTCCGCAACAAGGCATCATTACAGCATCGGTGAGTAAATCTTGACACAACGAACATGTCAAATCTTCCGGTATAATTGGTTTAACTACTTCTTCGCTTTCTTCCGAAGGTATAAACGGTTTTTCTTTTTTACCTTCTTTGTAAGCGTGTCTATAAAATAAAGTTGAGAATTACGATTCCATTACAAACAAAATATATCAGGAATAAAAATGTCAACTTACAGATCGATTGTAGGAACAGCAAATGTACCGGTAGGAGTCATTAAAGCACCCGGAACCGAGGGTCCATCAACTGGTGTCATAAAACTTTGCGGAATTCCGCTACTTTTCTTAATATCGGGAACAATCTGATACAAAATACTGAAATTAGATCCAATTCGAGGTAAAGAATAAGAAAACAATGCGAAACTCTTTGAAAGACACACATGCAGATAAAAGCGTGAGCAGAAAGCGCATGCGTGTAGTTCATCGATCGCGAACTCCCTTCTTACCGTTATCGGACAGTCTTTAATCCAATGACCAGGGTGCTGGCATTTGTGACAAAGGTAATTCGGCGGAGGATCGCCATACTGGCTGCCACCTTTCAGTTTCAAATAACTGTAAAAAATACACGTATGAGGATATCTGCTTAGTTGAAAGTTCTTAATCGGTGAATAAATTAAACTCACTTTGAAGAATCGTAATCTATAGTAGACTGCATCATCATAGCTTGTATCTTATCATCTTCGCTCGCATTTAAAGCCACCAAATCAGCAGACTACGAAACAAAATTTAGATTAAAATGACGTGGAATAACAATCAGATCACATAAACAATAATAATTACCTTGAATACAATATTTCCAGCATTTTCTTGTAATATATCAGACGAAAGAACTCCCTAAATGAAAAATACATAAATCAGTACTTCGCTCGAAGCATTATTCAACATCGATAAATAAAACAACTTACGATTTTTGAACCAATTTGATCACCGCCATCCCTAAATAAACCAACAAAAAAGCAGGAATTAGGAAAGATGAGAAAAAAATACGAAAAAGTACTTCAAATGGTATATACACTAACCAAGTTTTTTTCTGCGCTCCGGCGATAGGTACGCGAACAACGATTAACGAAGAATTTTTAGGAATCAAGGAATTCTCATCAGAATAAACTGTAAACAAATCGATATGTATGTTAGATTTCCGTCGTAATATATCAGGTAAAAGAAAGAAACGATTATTACCTTCGTTAGTTTGGGCATTAGTAACTTGTAAATCGAAATTAGTATTTTTTCCAAATTGTTTCTGATTAATAACCGCTTTTTTGAAATCTTGCAATGATATATGAAGATCGTCGAATTGAAGGGTATCGTGCTCCTTCGCAGCTTTGAATTTATAAAACACCGACATGATGGGAATACTTAATGGTATCGATCAATTGAATAATATTTCATTTCTTCTCATAACTTGATAAATTTCTGAAATGATATCAATATCACAATATGACGTTAGATTTCGATTCATCGATGTTGTTAGTCAATCATACATAAAGGTAATAGCGAACAAATTATACTACGTACTAAAGAACTAAATTAAACGAAACTTACTTAAAATGTTTTCTTTGGCTCAATTTACCATCAATTGACAGCTTTTTAAAAATATTCATCAATCAACTTATCTACAAGTCGGTTCCACTCGAACCAACATTTTCACAAACAAGTTAAGTATATAACGTTCAAAAAATGAGTTAGTTTCAACGATGAAACTAGATTAAATAAAATAACCATCGGAATACTTCGAAAAATGAAAACTTTCAAAATATAATTTATAATTAACAGGAAATAAAACCGAAGAACACATGGAACACCATGATGAAAATTTTACGAAAAATTTATGAGCGAAAAAAATAACAACTCGAGTGTGTTGATGGAAACGTGAGAAGGGAAGTAATAAAAATGGCCGTTCAATGTTGTCAACTTCTTTGTTTATCGTATGCAATGTTGCCAAAGTTCAAAATACGAGAAATATCAGTAGAGAGCGCTAGTGAATTTTTGTTTTTTTGATGATTTGACGCATGTACTCATTGACACAGAAACGGATTTTCATATTTTTTCTTATCATCAAAAAACACAAAACTGTCAAAACTTTTCTTTCGATGAAAAAACCTTCTTCGGGTTTTCTCAATTTTCGGAGCTTTCCTTCATCATTTCAGCTGAAAATTTTTTTCGGATGACCAAAATTCAACTTCAAGTACACAAGGAATAAAGCTATGGATATTCAGAAGGTATTTATAGAACAAAAACTCAAGAAATATTTCACTCTATTTTCATTATTTCGTTGAAACATTCTACTGCTTATTTTTATTTTATACAGATACCTCCTATTCATCAGAAACGAATAGTTACCTTTATGAATTACTTCATCGTTGATACGGTCTCATTCCTAAATAAATTCATAAATTCGACAGAGGACTCGTTATGGAAAATGGAAAAACGAATGCGTAAATTAGAAACGTCGCTGAAACTGCTAGAAATGAAAGTAATATCGAAATTCATCTTCTATTATTACATTTTATTGAACTTATTGATTGAGAAACTGAACTTCGTTTAGTTAAATTGTATACCTGACCTACGAGAACCTGAAAAAGATGTCAAAACACTCGTACAAGAAGAAAGTTCACCTGCAGCTGTTCTAGCATCTAAAGTATGTTTTATTTCGGAGTCCTTGCTAATGTCTCAACTTCAAAGAATTTTCATTTTGATTTACGTTTCGTTTTAGGATAATATCGAAGACGAAAATGTTGAACAAGCAGTAGAAAATGTTAAAGAGGAGATCCCTGCTGAACTTCAAAAGTATTATAAGATGTATCAAGTTGGTGTACCATTAGATGCTGTTAAAACAAAGATGAAAATTGAAGGATTTGATCCTAATTCGCTCAAGTTACCGTAACACATTTTAACCAAATTTCCAAGTCATTTGTAAATAACCTGATAGAATAGTTTTTGAAGTTTTCTTCATGTTTGATACACTGTTATTATATTTTGTATTCTTGATATTTTCATTATACTTTTTCTACAACCTAAATATAAAATTTTGTTAAAAGAAAACCATAGTTACGTCAATACATTTTTTTATTACAAAGTTGGGTAAATGTTATCATAACATTTAAGAAACAATTAAAGCTAAAGCTTAAAAAAGAAATTTAAAACTGGATCATTTGTCCCTGTAAAACAAAAAAAAAAACAATCGTTAGAACTCTCGATCAATTTTTTTCAAAATATTACAGTGCAAAAATCTTACTTTTCTCTTCTTGTCACCACCCAATTCGAAATGTTTACATCTTTTCAACGGAATCTGTTTACGATACTTGCATTCGGAACATTCCATACGTAAAACAATCTTTTTAGTGGTTTTAGCCTGAAAACACATTCACATTACGATCGAGTTTGAAATCTAATACAATTTTCGACTATCCAGAGTATCCGAATGGTCGAAAAACACAATAATAGAAACAAAAGTAGCGAAAGTAGATACCTTTTTTCGAAATATAGGTTTAGTTTGCCCACCGAAACCCTGCTGTTTACGATCGTATCTTCTACGTCCCTGGGAAGCTGGTCTTTCCTTCGATTTTTTGTATTGGGTTACTTTGTGCATTTTATGCACTCTGCATTTTTTGCAGTACGTACGTCTTTGTTTCGGTACGTTAACCTGAAAAAAGAAATTCAAGAATAAAGCATGAGATATATTGAATAATGATTCGAAATACCTAACACTCGCCGGATTTGGCAAACTTCTCTCGAGAGGTATCGAAAATAACACAAGGTGAATTAACTTATATAGGTATTCTAATTCGTATTAAATATCTGAATATCGTAAATGATTTTACTTACCATTTTAATATTATTTTCTGCAAGATCTTTCTTTACACAAATAATTCCAACTTTGAAGAAATACCAACGTGATCAAAATCGCTGAGTTGATCAAATTGAAATTTGATTAGAATTTTTTGACTTCGAAAACCTTCGATTCGTGCTTTTGAGCGAATTTTAATTTTGTTCCCGTTTGAGTTATTCAATTTCACCGAAATTAAAAAGTCATTTTTATTCTCAAGAAGAAATTTCATGGTAATTAAACCAATTATTACGCAAGATATTGAGTAAAATTTGCAAATAAATTAGATAATAGTGAATTTTAATGAGAAATTTGAGTATTTTTTCATTTTTTTTTGTTTCAAGGTTTCTGTGTTTTTCTGTCTAAAAGCACCCTTCACTGTTCTCTTCAGTTGTCACGTCACGTTTTTCTTTGTTTTTTCGTGTACAAGCACCTTATTTTATCACACTTCAGAAATAAGCGTTTTTTCATTTTTTTTTACAGGATGCAATTTATTCCACCAATTTTAATTATTTTTCAACGGTATTTAGAACTTTTATTTCGGCGGCTGGCAGCCTTCGAAGTCTTCTTTAAATAATGTTCATTTGTGTTAACTTAGATATTAAAAGATAATCTATTTCATCAAGATGGAAGGCGCTCCTTCGATGGATTCGGTAAAGGAAGCTATCTACACTTTATATCAAAATCCCGATTGCAACGAGAAGAATAAAGCGAATCGATGGCTAATGGATCTACAGAATTCTGTAAGTAACTGTTCTCTAATACAGATTTCAAACTTTGCTCACTTCTATCATCCATTTTATTAATATTGAAACTTTGTACCCTCTATGTAGGTTCATGCTTGGGAAATAGCAGATCAGTTACTATTACAGAAAGATTGTAATGCAGATATGCATTATTTCGGAGCACAAATGATTAGAAATAAGATCATGTATTCCTTTCACGAATTACCTCAAGAGGCGAGCATTTCTTTGCATAGTTCCCTTATGCAGCGATTGAAAGAGATCACCGAAGAAACGAATATTCTGATGGTTACTCAGGTACATACATTGTATTCGATGGAAATATTTTGCGACGATTGATGTTTAAAGTTTATGCTCTGTTTCAGTTATGTGTAGCAGTAGTTGATCTATCCTTGCAAATGAGTTCGTGGAAAGATCCTATTCGTACATTTTTGAATAAATACGAGGAAATTCCTCACATGGTATTATTAGAAATATTGAAAGTCTTTCCCGAAGAAATGGACACCGAAGTGATAAGATTAGGATCGAACAGACGTACTGAAATATTCAACGAACTTTGCGGTTGTTCTAATTTACTCAACGATTATTTAGTAAGCGTAATTACCATTCATTTAATACAGAGTCGATGCTTTTATTTAATTAGTTACCTACTTTTGTAGAAAGTTGTCGTGGAAAGAGATCCATCTCCAGAAGCTTTATTAAAAGCCCTCAAATGTTACGCTTCTTGGATGTCTATGGGTGTATTGGAATGTCACCTTTTACCAAAAGCTTTTGAAATTTTAAGGGATCCGCCGGTAAATGTTTTATTATTTGTTACTTAATTAGTCGAATATTGTGATATTAATTTTATTTTATTTAGATGGAGGCGTTTGAAAGCAATTCAAATATTCATTCTAAGTTACACGATGCTGCTTCCGATGTAGTTTGTAATTTCCTAAAAGGATTAAGAAGTTCTCATCTCAATCATATATTAGATCGTAATTTGTTTAGTGAAATTTCTGCTTTTGAGAAAGCTTACCATACTACTGTCGCGGTAGAATGTTCCGAAAAGTAAGTTTCAATCATTTAACTGTGTTATAAACGATCTACGTGTTGACTACATTATTTTTAAATTTTTTTTTAGGTCCATGAATTACTGTCGTATATTTTGCGAACTATCAGATGCATTTATTCCCATGATGACTGAAGAAACTAAACAAGGAAATGCTCATTTTTCAATTAAAACGCTAGACTTGATTTTAATTTGCGTTGGCCATCACGAATACGAAGTAAATGAGGGGTTCGCCAACGATATGTCCTATCAACGATCACGTTTGAAGCTAATTTTATATTTCTAGGTTGGCGAGATCACGTTTCCATTTTGGTTCGTTCTTTCGGAAGTAATTTATCAAAGAAACGACGACAATTTGACGAACGAATTTAAACCTTATATTAACAGACTACTGACCGCGTTATGTAGACAAGTTCAAATCGAACCCGATCACGTTAGTTTCAACTTGGCTTTTCCTAGCTCGCAATTTATAAATCGTAGTTTTTTTTTTTTTTTTTTTTTAAATAGGCGAACGATCACACGATGAATTCATTCTCGTTTCTAATCGCTGTTATAATGTGTTGATAGACGTTCTGATGATAATTGCTGATTGCGTCATAACGAATATAAATATGTGGTGTATGAATGCTCTCTAGGAAGGTTTGCTAGAAGACAGTGACGAATTCAAATCGTTCCGCGAAAGGGTCGCCGAACTGGTCAAAGATGTGATATTTATCGTCGGATCGACGCACACGTTCCGCGAGATGTTCCATTCGATGCAGAGTTCACCCAATCTAACCTGGGACCAAATCGAAGCTAATCTATTTATTATGCAGGCTGTGGCTAAGAATATTTTACCGTTAGTACGATTCGTATTTCATATCTTCCTGTACGACAATTTTTTTCTATTTAAATTCGTCTTACGCTCAGTGACGAAAAGGAAGTCGTACCGCAGGCGGTTACTACCATTTTCCAGCTTCCAGAAAATACTCATATCGCCGTCCGATACACCGCCGTTTTAATACTGGGCGAATTATGCGAATGGTTTGATAGAAATCCGGACTATCTCGGTGAATATTCGATTAATATTTTCTATCGAGTCTTTATCAGCTTCTCCATGTTTATGTATTTTTTTTTCAATGTTCCAGTTACTGCTCTCGAGTATTTGGCCATGTCTTTACAACAAAACGAGGTAGCCAATGCAGCAGCCACCTCCATGAGTAATATTTGCCACGTTGCCACTGCCCAGCTGAAGAAATATTTCAAACCGTTGTTAGAAATTTTAAGAAATCTACACTCTTTCAATTTAACCAATGATTCTGCGATTGCCATTATCAAAGGTGAATCCTCGGGAAACATTTTCAATCTTATATGAATCAATTGTAATCCGATTGTATTTTTTGTATTTTTTTAGGCGTCTCAATGGTCATGTCGCGACTAACCCACGAAGAAATAGCAATCGCTATGAAAGAAAGTTGTTGGCTGCAAGCCAATCCGATAAGACAATTAATTGAGGTAGTTAAACGTTACAAGAGCGTTTGTAAATAATCCACGGTTAAATCTAATTCGATAATTTCAATCATTCAGTTCTCTGGAGCAACCCAAACGAGCACCAGAGGAACCAACATCGATCCTGTATTTTGGCTTGATCGATTAGCCGCTGTTTTTCGTTATACTACTCCAGAAACCAACGGAGTTATCCATCCTTGCACCGCTGCTTTCTCTGAAGTACGATAAATTCGCTAAAATTGCTCCAGATGTTAATAAAAATTCGATATTACAAGATGACGCTTTTCATCTTTCTCCAGGTTCAACCGATTCTATTCCAAGTGATGGATCATTATCAAAACGACGTTAGAATAATGGAACGATGCTGCCGGTGTTTCAGATTCGCCATCAGAACTGTAGGCAAATCGGGCAATTTCGTAATAGAACCGTTGATTCAAAAAGTAATCATTCTGCCATAATTGCCCCTTCAATTCATCACCATCAAATTTTTACCATAATTTGTTCATCTTGATGTCAAATAGTTAGTTGTATTGTACGGTGCGAAGAAACACAGCTGCTTTATGTACTTGGGATCGGTATTAGTGGACGAGTACGGCGAAGATATGGCGAATTGGGAGATAATACTCAGAATGGTTGATGCATTTATCGAGCCAACGTTGGCACTTCTTCAAAATCCTAGTGGCTTAAAAGATCATCCTGATACGATAGACGATTTATTCAGATTATGCTCCAGGTAAACTGATCGTACTTTCAATGGCATCGAAACCCAACCTACGTTTGGCAATATTGTATTTTTTAAAAAACTCTATTTTGTCGTTTAGAATATTACAAAAGTTACCAGCAGCGTTTTTACGTTCTTCTTCGATTCTTCCTGTATTAGAATGTGGCTTGGTGGCCGTGTCTTTAGATCATAGAGAAGCTAATTCATCGGTGATGAAGTTTTTCCACGAGATATTCGATTTTCGCGAAGACAAAGTGAGCATTAATTTTGAAAAATTCCAAATCCAGTGAAAATTGAAATTGTGTTAATTGAACGAATTTGTGTTTTAGGCTCAGGCAGGTTTATCAAAAAAAGAATCCGTTCAACAAATTTTCGAAAAAATAGGCGAGCCATTGGTGCTGAATTTAATCCACGCGAGTATTTTCATTTTAAGGTCTAGTATGATCAGCGATGTCGCCGAAGTACTTTTTGATCTCATACAATTTAATTCTAAGGTATTTAAGGAGACGATAGGTGGCCTTTGGACGATGACCTCGGATTAATCGGTCGTCTTTTTCAGGTTGTTATCAGTTGGATGGATTCTAGTATACAAAAATTACCCAAACACGATTCTTCCGGTGGTTTAATGGCGTCTAACGAACAAATTCAAGTATTTTTAAGTAAATGTGAAAAGTAAGCTGAACTTTCGGTATTCTAATTATTAGGGTGGTCCTTGTTCAACATTCGCTCCTTCAAGTTGTTTCTTTTTATGAGAGAATAATTCTTTATTTTTGAGTTTGTCCCCCAATTAAATTTTACTTGAATGATGGCTACTTGCCCCCTCCCATTTTTGAAAATGACAAATTTGAGATTTTTTTTTTCTAAAAAAATTGAAAGAATTTTTTATGTGAAACAAGAAAATCGATTTCTTCTTTAAAAATGGGCATTTTTTCCAAATATTTTGTACTTCTAGGAAGTTGATACATTTTTTTTCAAGTGGTTGGGGCACAAAATTAAGATTTTTTTCTCTAAAAATGAGAGATATAAAATATATTGTCCCCAAAAACAGTAATTAGGTTCTTCTTCCACAAAATTGCAACTTTTTTAATTAAGGATTTTTAATTTAATTTTTTGTTTAAAAAAAATCGAGATATAAAAATTCAGAATTATTTTTTTTTCAAAAGAATTGAGGGGTTTTCATCAAAAATTAATTTAGAAATATTTTTACTCCAAAAAATGAAGATTTCAGTTTATGATTTTTGCATTTTCTGAATTTTCTATATGGGTTCTAACATTTAAAAAGATGCAAAAATTTTAATTTTGTAGGCACCCCTTAAAATTCATTTATGTGAAAAATTGAAAAAATGGAAATAATTTATTATTAAAAGAGACGAACAGGGGGAGGTGGTCAAAAGTGGTAAATAAGAATCACTCCAGTAATTATAATTGAATATAATTTTTTTTTTTTTAAATATTCACTTTCTATTTTTTTCCAGAGCGGTAGACCCGAAAGAAGTATCAAAAGCACTGAAACACTTCACGCACTATTACAGATAATCGATACGATATTTTCGCCAACTTACTTGGAAAAAATAAAAAATAAAAATACGATTAGAAAAATCGAATATCAAATTAACGAATGAAGTATTCACGTATTTTTCAAATGTATAATTAGTTCGTAACGTGTTTTCCTTTTATTCACCAAAAGTAACCTATTTGATACAATTTCATTTCTAGTGTTCGTACGGTCATTTTTGATTTTCGTTTTGGATTAATATCGTACGCTTATTAATTTTTACGCAGATGATTTTACAATTTTATTGATTTTTATTTTAAAGTGTATTTTTGTGAAAATGACTGTTGTACGACTATTTTAATTTTGTTGTAAATGTTTTTGTAATGGTTTCTCCAGCCCTGTTTTCAATGAAATAAATCGTATGTAAATGTGAATTTTTTTAAAGATGCGAAGGTAGTGATGATCTTGAATATTTTTTTGTAATCAATTCATCTCCAAAGATTACGTTTGTACATTAGCTAATAAGTAATTAATTCAGTTGATAAAAAATATGTACCTAGTTGAAATAAGCATGAGGATGTTTTCTTAATAATAAATATACTCTTCGATTCGGTAGAAAAATACGTACGTATGTAGTAACCACCGCAACAGAATTTATAATAATAAATTACTCCACTATTTTACTATACATAAGCTATATTACAACTCGCTGACTTATACGATTCGTCGGTGATTTAGACTTATTATTGCTCGAGTTTAAAGCTATTAAATTTGCACGGTTTCAAAGCGAACTCGTTACGTAGGTCAGAATGTTTCTAAAGCGCGGAAGGGAAAATAATGTAACGTTTGGTACCACCCTTTTGAGGCTTTATGCAAATGAGGGATGGTTTTTGCCGACGTTGACGCTTTTACAAGAAGCCTTTTACGTTACCCTTAAACGAAATTTCAAATTTTACAGTGTTCGGCTACGAAACGACATGCAGCCGAGTACCGAACTCGTACATGCATAATGTTGCAGGAAATTGAACCCCGAGCTCGAGTCTAAGATTGATTGGCAATGTTATCTGGCCACCGAATGCGAACTCTTAAGGATTCTGCTGAATTGTCTGATGCAAGGGTTATGATCATTGTGGTTTGTTTGAAAGAGAAGTGGAGTTTTCAACCATAGGGGTAATGAGTTGGTGAATAGGGATTTTTTTTTCTTTATAAATTTTATTCGATAGGTATTTGGAAAAAAAAAACTCAGAAAAATCTTTTTTGGAAATTAAATCAACAAATGACTAAAAATAGAAAAAAAAACTCCTAAACTTTTCAGAAAAATAATGTTTTTTACAAACTCAACTTTTTAGCCAAGAATCATCGAGAAATATTGCAAACAAATCTTCTCATCGACAAAACCCTTAAAAAAATTTTTCGAGATAAATTCGCATAGGTACTTATCTAATTAAGACAAATTTTCTAAAAAAAATTTCACCCTTCGACGAAAAATTTTTTTTATGAAAAAATAGAAAAATATCTATTGGGGAATTAAAATTAAAATTTACAAAATTTGTCATAGGTACTTTCAATATAATAAAAATTTCCAAAAGCTAATCAAATTTTTCATTTTTATTATAAGAGACAGGTAGTTGCCATTTTTTTTAAATCAAGAAAAAATCAAAAAATTTTCTAATTTTATTAAAGCCATCAATCAATTTTGAAAACTCATGAAAAATTATTAGTTGTGTGGAAATGAGAGTAATTTTCATTTTTGAAAAATTAACTATTTTCCAACTTTTTTTTCAATCAAAAAAATTGTTAACTGTAAAAAATATTCAAATTCAAATTTTTTAAAACTGGGATAAATATTTAAGTAGGTAAATGTGTGTTTTTTTTTTTTTTAGGGAGTCTTGAATTTTGAAAATTTGTGAAAATGTGTAAATTTTAAAAATTGGTAAAAATCTGTGAATTTTCAAAATTCAATTTTTTTAATTTGATAAAAATTATCAATTTTTCATAAAGTTGTATAATTTTAAATTGAGAAAACTGATAAAATAAATTCATCAATTTTTCAAAACTAAAAATTATTTTTACTTTAAAAAATTGATATAGGTAATTAGGTATCAAGTTTTTCGATATTTTGAAATCGAGAAAAATTGTATAAAAATTGTCAACTTTTTAAAGTCAAAAATCATCCCGTATAAAATTTTTAAAAATCAATCAAAATGCTAATTTTTTGAAACGGATGATTTCATTTTTTTTTTTTTAATGAGCGTAGTTAATTTATCAATTTTTGAAAGTAAAATAAAAATTTACTATGGTAAAAATTAATCAAAAGTGGGGATAATTGTTTGAAAAAAATCGTCAAATTTAAAAATTGGTAAAAATTAGTAGGTAAATTCTCCAAAATCTATTGAAATTAATTTCTCAAAAATGATAAAATTCGTCAATTTTGAAAACTGAGAAAGTGAGAAGAAATTGTAATTTTTTGAATTGATAAAATGTGACAAAAATGACTAATTTTATTGTTGTAAGTATTAAAAAAAAATAGTCAATTCATACAACTGGTGGAATTTGATGAAATGTAGGTATATAAAATTTTTTTAAAAAAGATTTCTTCAGAAAAATCTGATGAAAAATTTTCTTTTCAAAATTACATCTGGTAAAAAATTCCCTCTTGTCTCTTCTTTAGTGAAAAACATTTTTTTTCTTCTTTTTTTGATGAAAAAATCTCTAAATCAAAATAAAGAATCCTTTGATCAAAAAAATTATCAAGGAAATCATTTTCTTGTAAATAAACATTTTAAATGATAAAATCCTTTTTAATAAAATTCGCTTAAAAGAAAAATCTGCTAAAAATTCTCTCAAAAAAAATCCTCCCTTCTTTAATGAAAAATGTTTTATGCAAAAAATAAATAAAAATAGTAGAAATAGAAAACAATTTTTTTTCGGAAAAAAAAATTCAATTAAAATTTGCTCAAGGCAAGAAAATCCCTCTTAGAAGAAACTCTTTTTGGATGAGAAATAATATTTTTTGGGAATGAATTCACTCGAGAAAAAAATACCATTTTTTTTTCAAATTTAAAAAGGAAATGATATGTTTTGGATAAAAATTATTACAAAAAAAAAATCATTTTTAGAAATGCAATGGTCTAGAATGATTTTTTCTTTTAAAAAGTGTTCTCACGAATAAATTCTTGTGAAAAATTTTTCTTTCGAAATATTTCTAAGCCCATTTGAGATGAAACCGCTCCTAAAAAAAATTAGAAAGCTAATTATTTCAACATTAAAAAAAAATGAATCTTTGAAAAAAAAAATTTCTTGACAAAAAATCATTTCATCAAAACCATCTTTAATATTGTCAAAAAAATTCTTGCAAAAAACCTGTAAAAATCTCTTAACTAGTCTACTTATTAGAAAAATTCAAACTGCTACTTAGAATATTTTCGCAAAGTTCAACGTATCGATTTTTCATAAAATGCATAGTTACATCGAATGACCGATTAAATGATGTAATTTAATAGGTTACTTAATTACGTTTCGAAATACTCGTAAATTCTCGCATAAGAAACGCGAGCTACTTCAAAAGGATACAGCATCTTTTGAGATGAATTTTTCAAGGCCTTCATGCTAGTAAAACCTACTACTACCGTTATACATGGTGTCCGGAGAGCAATCTATCAAACTTATTTTCTACAAAATTTTATTTTAATTTTAAAAAATCTTTCTTTCTTTTAAATAAAAAGAAAAAAAATCCGGAATTTTTGAAAAAATTTTAATGCAAAAAATTAATTTTTCCCTGAAAATGTTTTCAACTTTTTAACACTTTTCTGTTATTGTTTTTTTTTTGTTGTTTTAATAGGCAACTTTATGCTGCACATTGATTTTTCTGAGAGAATTTTTCAATGAAAAAATTAAAATATTCTAATTTTAATTTTCAAATAAATTTTTTGAAAAAATTGAGAAAAATTTGAAACCAGTAACCTTTTCATAAGAAATTAAAAAAAAAATTGAAACAGGAAAATTGTCAAAAGAAAATCTGTACAAAAAATAAAAATTTTATCAACAACTTTTTTTCAAATGTCATTTTGTACAAAAAGGAACAAGTCAAGAAAAGAGAGTAAGTATTTTTAAAAGTAGGTATTTTTTGGAATTTTAAAATGAAAGTCAAGTCATAAAATTTTTCATAAAAATTTTTCTCAAGACTTTTTCTCCAAAAATGCTTCTACCTATTCTGCAGTGAGATTTTTTCTAAGAAAATTTTTAAAGAGAAAACTTCAATTTTTGTGGATTCAAGAGATCATTTTTTTTGAAAATGCTTCAAATAAATGTTTTGAAGAATTCAGGAAAAATTTGAAGCTACCTTTTCAAAAGAAATTTTACTAAAATTTTGAAAAAGGAAAATTGTCAAAAAAATCTGTATAAAAATGATAAAATTATACAAACATTGTATTAACTATTTTTTTAGAAGTATTATTTTGTATGAAAAGAGGAACGAGGAGATTTTTCAAAGTATTTTTTGGAATTAGTTTCAAAAAAAAAAAAAAAAAAAAACTTTTCATAAAAAATTTTCTCACCTTTTAAAAGAAAATATTCTGCAATGAGATTTTTTCTGAGAGATTTTTTTAATGAAAAAATTTCAATTCTTATCAGGAATTTTTTGAACAATTTTCAAGAGAAAATTTTTTCTATTTAGATAATAAGTAATTTTTAAAGAAATTGTTTATGCGAGAATTTTTTCAAAATAAGCTTATTAAGATTGCTGGACTCTATTTGGGAATTTCTCCCAAAATTTCAAAAATAAATTTAAAAAAAGGAAGTCTTACGAAGAAGTGAGATTAAAAAAAAAATTTATAGAATTGCTCTTCAACGAATTTGAATTTTTTTAATGAGAAAATTAAATTTCTTATGAATACATTTTATGAAGAATTTATTGGAAAAAATTCTTCTCAAACTGATATTTTTGAACAAAATTTTTGGAAATAGTTTTTTTTAAAGAAAAATTTGAAGATACTGTTCTTTGAGATTTTTTTTATAGAATTTTGTTTTAAAAAAATATGAACCTTGCAAATAAAGACGAGAAGATGATTATTAGATTAGTGCTCGCGATGAGTCAATTTGACTATTCTGGCTATAAGGATAAAAAAAAATCGTTCTTAGCATATTCAAATTTGAACTTTGACACCCTGTATACCTAAAATTATAATAAACCTTCAAAGTCATCTATTAAATCACATCGTGCGAGAAAAACACTAAAAAGGAGGTAGTTGGTAAAAGGAAAAAATAAAAACCACGAGTCATTTGCAAATTATGCAGCAAAGGCCTAGATTTCCTCAATATACGATAGAAACTTACAATTCAGATAGAATTTCAAGACTCGAATACAAAAATATAAAAAAATGTATCTTTTATAGAAGACGCTACCTGTTTGAAAAACATTGCCAAACAAAATTCTCTCATCCACGTACAATACTCTATGAAAAAAAATGCTTGAAAAAATTATACGGAATATTCGATGGTACAATTTTCTTGTCTGATTTCAGCTGTCATTGTATGCATAGGCGCAGGCAAAAGGGGGACTCGAATAACGTCGCGTCGATATGGAAAAATACGTAAAAAGAATCAGAATTCGAGCTTAATTTAGATTTTAGACCTTCGTATTTTCAAAGCGATATATTTTTTTTTTCACAGGGCAGGGGAAAAAACGTCGTTCATTTAAAACAGTTCAGCAATTTTTACAGCAATATTAAAGTTGAAAAAGGTGTATTTTGGCGAGGTTCGAGATATATTTATATCTGTTGGTATTTAGTTTGCTGTAGCGTATCTGAAATGTGGGCGGATTCTAAAATTCATCCCGCCCATGTTGTTTCTGTTTCAAAAATTTTACACTTTTGCACGCCTACCGCGGCATCGAGCTGCGAGCTTTTCCGCTTATACAACGTTTCCGGAATAAAACGTTTGGCAACAGTCGCGCAAAATGAAATGTAACTTCGGTATTGTCAATTTTCTAACGGCCAAATCGTGTGGAAATTCTTCGAAAAGTGTTGCGCGGTGCGGCGCGTTTCTCGTGCTCGGTGATGATATGCGAATGAATTGAAATCGGACAGCTTTAGAGTAAGAACGTTGATTTAAATTTAATGTATCTATATTATTATTTGACCTTTTTTTTTTGCAAAATATTCACATACATTGTGACAGGTGGTTTCGAAGAGGTTTGTACTTAATATAGGTACTCGAAGCTTTGGATGGTATTAAGATAGTTACCTCAAAAAAGCATTCTGAGAGGTGGAGTCTAGAATTAAGATACATGGTTTGTAGTTTGTACCTGTAATTTAGAACGGGTCTTGGATTAGTAACATCATTCGAGCATTTATATGGATGTCTCCTTCGTGGAAGCGATGTAAAGAGATATTTCAGCTGAAATGTACGTGGTTCAATTTATCATTCGAAATACATTTTATTGAATCCACGTGCTTTTTTATCGCTTGAGTTTGGATTTAGTTGAGCAGTAGATGAGCTGCAACATTACAAAATGGCATAATAAATCTTTAAATAGGTAGGCTTATGTTACAAATTAGTAATTGAAACGGAAATTCACCATCCTATTAATGAATCTTCAATCCACTATACAAATTAACTATCAAAATTTTTATCAAATTTATTTTTAAATTTTTTTTTGAGCGAGTAAGTAAGAAGACACCTATTTAAAAGGGATCAAACTCACTAAAACTGATAACAAACTATTATTACAAAGGAACCATGCCAACTCGTCACCTCCGATTCAGCTGAAATTTGGTTCACTGAAAGAGCAGAACCGAGTTTTTAGCTACTGAAGTTCAATGGTTCCCAGATATTCGAAAAATACTATTGCAGAACTTATGAAGGGCCACAAATTTTTTCCTCTCTTGAGAAAAAGCCTACAAATTCTCTTTAAAAATTACTTTCTCATTAAAAATTCTCCTGAAAAAATCTCCTCACAGAATAAAATTATTTTGAAGAAAAAACCACATAAAAATTTTTTTTATAAAAAAATTTTATAATTATTTTAATGAGAGATATCATTACACCCTAAAAATTGAGAAATCTTTTCACCATAAAAATTCAACAAAAAATTGAAAAATAAATGAAAATACCCTCCCCCCCCCCCCAAAAAGGAAATTTCATGGTGCAAAAAAATTGAAATAAAATCCAGAAACTGTTCTCAAGTGGTAAAATTAAAAGATTTCTTACTCCTAAAAAAAAAACAAGTGAAAAAAATGAAAACATTAATTATTAATTCTAAAAAATAAAGATTTCTTACCTATTACAAAAAATTGAAAAAAAATGAATGAGAAATTTTTTTTTGTATCTCCAAAAAAATGAGAAATTTTCTCTTCACTACAATTGAAAAAAATTTTATTTGAAAAAAATAAATAATAATAAATGCATAAAGAATAATGGAAAATTGTTTTATACCTAGGTAATCCAAAAAAACCTAGAATTTTTTATGAATGCTTCAAAAAAATGAAAATTTTTTAAATTCAAAAACAAACAAAAATGAGAAATGTTTTTCTCAAAAAAAAAAAAAAAAAAAAAAACATGAAAAATGAGGAATAGGTACCTACTTATTAATTACGCCAGAAAAACGGAGAAATCTCCCCCTCCCATTTTTTTTAGGTACCTATAATTATATGTACATATTATTCATTTCAAAAAGTTGATAAATTTATTTGTTATTCCAAAAAATAAAATAAAATAAAAAAAAATTGAGAGAAATAAGTATTAAGTTTTTAAAAAGATATGAAATATTATTATTTACCTACTCTCAAAAAATAAAGAAATTTTTTTCTCTAAAATGAATGGAAATTTTTTTAAAATGCAAGATATTTTATTTTTACCCCTAATTTTTATTTTGACATTTTTTTAAATTATGGAATTTAGAGCTCCAACTTGAATTTAGGATCCCTATTGTGGCTGCAATACTGCAACATATCTGTACGCACCTCTGTCGAAGTTGATTTTTCAATTTTTGGCCAATTTTTGAAAATAACTAAAACAGCCCTTTAGTAGACAAATCAATTTTTACAAAAATTGTGAATTTTGAGATAAAATTCTGAAAATTGGTTTATATACTGAAGTCGACCCACCGCGTCGATTTCGATCACTTGTGAAATGATCTGGAGCCTCCAGCAAAAGTTGACTTTTCTCTAACACGCTGGAATCACTCCAGATGGTGCTGTAATCAACTTCGGCAGCTAAAAATTTAATCCAAGCGTCAGTATGATATCGTCAATCAATTAGCACTGTTGAGTCCAGAATCAGAATTCAGAGGTGACAAGTTGACACGTGTATTTTCTTAACAACTTGAAAATTTCGCCTATAAAAAAATTCTCAATTAGTAATGAAAATACACGTATCAACTGGTCAGTTCTGATTTTGGGTTCAACTGTGCTAATCGATTGATGATATCGTACTGATGCTAGGATTACATTTTTAGCTGCCAAAGTTGATTATAACGCCATCTGGAGTAATAGAAAGTGTGCTGAAGAAAGTAAACGTTTGCTGGAAGCTCCAGATCGCTTCGGAAGTGGTCGCAATCGACTCGGGAAGTCGAATTCAGTATACAAACCAATTTTTAGAATTTTATCTCAAAATTTACAATTTTTGAAAGAAAAATTGATTTACCAGTGGACCATTTTCGTCATTTTCAAAAATTCGCCAAAATTCGAAAAACCAACTTAGGCAGCCAAAAATTTGGTTCTGAGGTGAGGCTGACATGCTTTTTCAGCGAGCCAAATTTCAGCTGAATCGTAGGTGACGAGTTGCCAAGGTTCCTTTGTTAGAAGTCATGATTGAGCGTGAAGTAAGTATTTTATTTCCATCGTGTTAATTAAATTGCCTATTTGATTCGCCGCAAATACGAGTGAATCTTTGCAGCTAAAATGGGCCCTCGCTCGATTAACATTTTTTCAGGTTTCTGATTTGTAATGGTGAAATATGATTTTAGAGCCTACCAGCGATTTTTGACCTCACCCCGGGGGGCTGGTGCCTCGAAATACGTGATTTTTGTCTGGTAAAATTAAATCTTCGCGAGTTTTAAATCGATTTTCACCCAACGTAGTATGTAGGTAGAGGTACTCAAGGGTGGTGTTACGGAATTTTTAAAAAATTTCCGATTCATAAAACGACTTTGATAATTTCAAATTACCCTGAGTGAAACAATTTTGGAGCTGATAAGGCGATTTTTTTTCATTTTTCAAATTACTATTTACGTACTACTCGGAATTTTTTCTATTTTTTTTTTTTTTTTTTTTGGTGGGAGGGGGAGGGGAGAGGCTCAATTGTCATATCTAAAACTTCAGAAAACATATACGAATATTCGTGTTTTTTCCATCATTGAATGCTCATTTTTGATAAAAAAAAAAAGTTTCCTCGAGGTACATCCCTAGGCACTCATTTATACGCCTCTTGTCCGAATTTCATCTCAATTTATTCATTTTTCACGAATTCGATTTTTCCAAATTGATAGATTTTTTGTTCCGTTCTACAATTTTTTTTAATTTGATAATTATTCATTTTCAATTGATCAGTCATTTCGGTTTCAATAATTTTTTTTTTTTGTTCTATTTTCCAATACTTTTATAATACAATAATTTTTCTGACTTCGATGGTTGGAGCTTTTTTTTATAATTCCAAAAAATCGATTTTTTCACGTTAAAAAAAATTATTTAAAAAAAATCATTATTTTTTTTTTATTTTGTAAGTTTTTCAATTTCAGTTGATGGGTCATTTTTTTTGAATTTGAACAATTTTAAATTTTCGATTTCGATTAGGTACAAACGATTTCTAAAAATCGATACATTTTTTGATTTTTATTATGATCATTTTTGTCAAATTCGATAAATCGATAAATTTTTTGTTCTTTTTTTAATTTAAAAAATATTTTGCTTTTGATGAACCGATTATTCTTGTTTCAAATTTGACGATTTAGATTAATTAAGAATTTTTTCAATTAGGAAAAATCGATAAAATTTTCCCCGAGTTTTGCATTTATTTAAATCGGCAAGTTTTTAAATTTGGATTAATCGACAATTTTTTTCTTATAATTTCACCAATCAAAATATTTTTTGATTTAGGTAACTTCAGTTTTCCAATATTCAATGAATTTTAAATTTCTAGTTGAACATTTTCTCCCAAATTCGATTAAGTCGAATTTTTACATTTCAATAAGTAGGGGAGAGTGCCCTACAGTGAGACGGTAGACAGAGTGAAACAGCCTATTTTTTACCTACTTAATATTGCTAATTTTTGGGCTCCTTCAGACACAATATAGCTTTTAATCATATACATCACGTGAACTAACAAATGTTTCGTTTCGCTGAATGGTAAACTTGCTATTGCAATTTTTCTAAAAATCACGTTTTTTTCCTAATTTTGTAAAAAGTGGGTTTTTTTGAAAATTTAATTTTTCCTGTTGAGTTCGAGAATACCCTTATGGGTTGATGTGAAATATAACCAAATAAGTACGTTTTAACGTTAGAATCGTAATCCTAAGTATAAAATATCAAAAGTTATGAATTTTAGAAGAAGAAAAAACGTGGGTCGACCACAGTGAGACAGTGTCCCATTGTGCACCATATCGGCAAAAATGTAATAGCAATAACATACAAAAAATTTCCAAGTCTGATTTTTAGATGTTATACTGCCTAATACTGCCAAATTATGTACACCTCATGGCAATAATGACAACAGAAAGAGCAAAATGAACAAAACAAGAAAAATTCATGCAATGCAAACTTTCTCAAATTATGAAATTTAAAAAAAATTTTATAGCTCTCCTTTTTCATTTATTGTAAATTTTTCAAGTTATAGCATATCTTGGACTTATGATTAAATATTATATTGGGTCAAGAGCACGTATTTCCATTTAATTATAACATTTTAGACACCGTCTCATAGTTCACCACGATCTGTCTCACTCTGAACTACCCGTGTACAGAGTGAGACAACTTGTCAAATTTTTTTTGAAAAATCATATGATGGTCCTAAAATGATTTCTTTTTACTTTTTATGTTTGCATTACGAGCTTGAATGATGTATTTTTCATTTAAGACCATAACCAACCATTTCGGATGAGAAATAGCAGAACTATGAATATTCGACTTAGAAAGTGTCTCACTTTGGGGGACTCTCCCCTACCTACCAAAATCAATTTTTTTTGTTCAATTTTCCAATAATTTTTTTTGTTTTAATTGATTGGATATTTTTTCCTTCGAGTTCGACTATTATAAAAATCTAACAAGTTTTTATGTTTGTCGAACATTTTTTGCCAAATTCGACAAATTGATAAATTTTAGTCAAATTCTCCAACGTTTTGTTGTCTCAATAAATTTTTCGATTTCCCTAAATCGATTAAGTATAAAAATCTAAATTAGTCCTTTGATTTTAATCAATCATTAATGGCCAATTTCAATGAATTTTTTAAATACACTTCTAAATTGACGAATTAGGTGATAATTTCATGTCAGCAAGTCTCCCTCCCAAATGTGAATTTTATTGAATTTTCATGTTCTTTTTTTTCTGTTATATTTTTTTAATCAATTCGTAATCGAATTTGCAAACGCTCCAGCGTTTTTAATTAGAATTTAAATTTAATAATACAGAAGTAGTGATGTAAGTCGAAATTCGATTCTTCTATTACAGTCATTTTCTGTTCGATATTCGAAAAAACTCAATATAATTCTTCGTTGAAAATTACGCATTTTTTCAAGAAAAATTGTACGTGACATACGATCTCTCAAGGTACACAATTTTGTTAGCAAAAAAACCACAACTTGAAATAAACATTTATACATATTCAAAAGCTCGAATTTGAATCAATTTTTTTTTCCAAAAATTTTCTCAATCCGTTATTCGAACGTCAAGTAAGTAAACCAACCCACCGAGAGAAAAAAAAATTACAACAAACTCGTTTCGAGAGCTAAACGACCTAATTAAACTCATCGTCATCATCAAAGCCCGGCAAAAGAACCCACCTCGACGAAAATTTCCTCCAGAAACACGTAAACAAACCGACGAGAAAACCACCCAAGATTGCAAAATCCATCGAATGGAAAGCTTCCATGCTATACGCGAAATTCACCTGCAAACAGCTCAACTCGTTAAACCCTACCCACCTCTATACGTAGGTATTCGCGTATTGTACAACGAACCGGGAAAAATGCAACGTATACGGGAAAAGGGGTAAGGTAAAGGGTGGCTAAATTTGCAACATTTGCCGCTCTGTTGCTCAACGCGTACGCTCCGCCTCAAATCCGAGTATCGAAGCCCGGTTCGCAAAAGAAACATACTAACTATTCGACAAGGCCAGCCAATGCGAGCGCGCAAATTCGAGTCGGCGTATTGCCTTCGGCCTCCTTCGCTGCGAAGCAATCTCCAGACTCGAGCTTCGATGATCCTTATCAAAAACGTATCAGTATGCGGGATATTTCGGTATCGAGTTATTTGTACACGTTGTAGAGGTCGAATTTCTTCATCGTTTGGCCAATCCATCTGTAAGTAGTTATTTTTTGCTCAAATTTTGCCATATTTACGTAGAAATTTTCGTCGACCTAAAAGTTAACCAGTTTGGGGAGAAATTCCTTATTTTAGACGACTAGAGGGGGCAAGGGAGACAAATTCTTCGCCCTGGAAGTTGAAATGGAGAGAAGTGGGGTAAGAGGGGGTAAGTTTTGGGTTGAAAATTACGTAATAGGAATTTTGTAATTTTTTTATTTCTGAATTGAGAATTTTTTTTTGAAAAAAAGAAACGGGTAATAGAAAATATTTTTATTGCAAATATTGAATTTTTTTTTATTTCTTTAATTTTTTTAGAAATTATTTAGTTATCTATTAAAATAAAAAAAAATGTCATCAATCGATGTTTTAATGAAAACTAATTACCCATTTTTGCTTCGAATCTGCTTATAAATTTTCAACTCGAACAATGCACAAGTTCAAGAGAGAACCCTCCACTTCAGCTACCCATCGACGTAAATTTGGCAACATTGTTAATGTAACGTTGATTGTTTGAAATTTATCCGGCGCATGAGTAAAAGCACAATTGATCAAACGTCGCCAAATGTATCAATTAAATGGCAACATGGCGCGAGGTCACTGTATGAATTGAAGAAATTTCATCAATAAACGTATTTCAGTGGCCCAACTTGAAAAACTCTTTCGGCCCAGTAAGAATTTCATTGAGAATGGTTACGATGGGAGGATTGGATGGGGGGATTTCTTCGGATGAAAACAGGTTAATAGATTTGCCTATACGCAATGCCTTAAAACAAAAAATATTTTATTTTTGTGTTTTTCTTGTTGTTTTTTTGGATTTTTTCATTTCTCAAAAAATTAATATTTCTCCAAAATCGACCGCATAGGTACTTTAAAATTGAAGCAGCTTCAAAAAAGTTGAAATTTGTAAATAAAAAAAAAAGTGAAATGGTTTGATAATTTATTTTGTGTCATTTTTATTTTATTTTTTTTTCAAAACAAAGAAATTAATTAATGAAAGTTAATCCAAAATTATTTGCATACGTTGAGATTGAAGCAGCTTCGAAAACTTAAAAATAGTGAATTTTTATTGAAACTTGTCAAGAATATTTTTGCAAAAATTTTGAAGAAGACCAAAATTCGGACACGATTTTTTTCAAGCGATATGTCGTCACCTGATCTTAAAAAATTCACGAGAATAAAAGTTTAAATTTATTTGCCTATAACACCTTTAAAATAATTATAAAGGCATATAATTGTTAAAAAATGCCTACTCATCAAATATTAGATTTTTTTTAATTTTCAAAAATAATGAGAGAGACGTGACGTTACTATGCACCCTGTAAAGTTTTAAAAAGGTGAAAGTGAACAATTGAAAAATTTGATTTTTTTTTGTTTTGTTAAATTACCTATTATTTTTTTTTAAATATTTGCAATAAGCTAAATAATATTTTTAATGGATAAAAAAAAATCATAAAAATAGCTACTTAACTCATTTATTACAAATTTTTAAATTCCAAATTGCCAATTTTAAATAAGTTGAAAATTTGAAATTTAATTTGTAGGTGATTAGTAATTACCAATTTTCAATAAGAATTTTTTCAACTTTTTTTTTAAACGATTAATTTCAACTAAATTTCAACTTGATAAGGTCTTAATTAATTTCTTTAAAAAAATATTTCTCAAAATTTTTAAAATTCAAAACAAAACGTTTTAATGAATTGGAATTTAAAAATTCGATTTTTTCAAAACAGTGTTTTACAAAACTTCTCAAATTTAATATCATCAATTTTGTTAAACTTGAAATTTTGATTTTTGCACAAAATGTTACTATTTTTCAAACAATTTTTAAATTGAAAATAGTCCACTTTAAATAATTTAAAACTCTGAAAATACAGTTTCTTTTTTCGAAAACCTGTGTTTAAAATTTTTTATAATTCAAAATTATCAATTTTAAAGAGGTAATGTGTAATTTTGAAAATTTAATATTTTCCAAAAAATGTATTTTTCATTTTAAAAAAATCTTCAAAACAAAACATTTTGAATAAGGAACGAAAATTTGATTTTCCAAAACAATGTTTTTCGAAATTTTTCTCAATTTCAAGATCATTAATTTTGAATAGGTAATTTGAAAATTTAAAAAAAATGATAGGTACTAAGTATTTTTCAAAATTTTTAAAATTACCTACTAAAATATTGTCAAATTTTTAAAAATTCGGAACAAATTATTTTAACAATTTTTTTAATTTGTAATTTTTTTTTTCAGTAAAGTACCTACACTTTTCAAAATTTGTTAAAAATATTTTGAAAATTCAACTTTTGCACAAAATGTTTTGAGTTTTTTCTGATTCCAAACAAATAATTTCAACTAAATTCGAATTTGAAAATTTATTTGTTTCAAAACAGTGTTTTTTGACAACTTGAAGATAGAAATTTGAAAATTTGGTTTTCGGACAATTACCTGGTATTTTTTTTAAACTTATAAATTCCAAATTGTCAGTTTTAAATAATTTAGAAATTTGATGATAAATTTTTTTCAAAAATCTATTAGCAAATTTTTAAAATTTTAAAGTTTGATTTTTGTACAAAATATTTTTTCAAAAATGTTTGAAATTTTAAACAATTAATTTTAACTACGTTTCGATTTAAAAATTTTCAAAAATTTTTTTTTTAAACTTTTTAAAATTCAAAAACATTAGGTAGGAAATTTTACAAAATCTCTAATTAAAAAATATTAATTTTTGCACAAAATATGTTTTATTAGGTATTAATATTTTTTTAAAACCTCAAAGTCGTTTTAACCAATTTTCAATTTGAAAATAAACGATATTGTTTTCAATTTTCAAATTCAAAATCTCGATTCTAAGTTTGATTTTCTTACAAAATGATTTTTTCAGAAATTTTTAAAATTCAAGATCATGACTCAAGTAGGTAACAATTTGAAAATTCAATTTTCAATTTTTTCGAAAAGGCAAACATATTTTTCAAAAATTTTAAAATTCATAGCCATCAATTCCAAATAATTTTAAATTTTGAAAATTTGATTTCTGGCCCAAAATGTATTTTTCAATTTTTTGAAAAGTCAGTGCAATTTCAATTTTCAATTTTTTCAAAACGGTATCTTTCAAAATTTTTAAAATTCGAAATAATCAATTTTAAAAATTTTAAAATTTGTGATTTAGCCTAAGAATTGAAAAAAATATTAATAACCTCCTCCAAATAAATTATCAAAATTTAATATCAATTTTATAATAGTTCACTTAATCGTAATACTTAATTCTAAAACTATTTTTAAAACGATGATTCATATTTGCAGCTCGACAAGAATGCCAGACAAGTCAAAATGAACCTATGAAGAATAAAAGAAAGATTCATTCCTTGCTGGAGATTTGATACTGTAACACAATGCCCAGTTTTCCGGTGGATACGCTGTATGTTTTGAAGGAGCGGATTAGGGGATTTTTGCCACAGTAAGTAAATAATTTCTCTTCATTACTCCTCCCCTTCAGTATAAAAGTGCTTTGTTACTCATAAGCTTATTTTTAAAGTGCTACGATATACGAGTTGAAAATCGAACGAATTTATGAAATATTTCGATACGAAAAAATGGGCAATTAAAAACCTATCAAGCCTGTAGGATTACTCTCGAGATGAACACAGTGATCCTACAAGTCGTTTTTTCTCCTTTCATCAAATAAACACTCGACACGGTGTTAAACCGCCCTCGAGAGTCGAGACCGAAACGCGGGTTCCCTCGTATGGGATTATTTCGAATTGACGGTCATTACATTATACACACACGTAACCGAAGACGACATTCAATTTAAAAGGCCAACTGCATTTTGCTGATAAGACAATCGCCCGATGAAAATTCTTTCAACGTCAGATTTGTTAACGGTTTCGAAGAAGCACGACGCGACGCACTCTGATACGATGATAAATCGTCGGAAAATCTCTCTCTTTAGTATTTCCCAACGAATCAAATGGAAATCCAAGCGAGCGTAAAAAATATACACCGGAACGAGCATTCGAGACTGGCCCAGAACAGAGTGGCTTTAATCTTCTTTAAGTGATCATCGTTTGGGATTCGAAATTTGGTTGGTCTTTTTGTACGTACAGGGTGTCCCAGGAGTCATGGACGTTGAGATTTGAATATAATTGAGTCCTAGTATTTAGAGGGGCAGTTGTTTGTGAAAATTTCAAAATTCTGTCAAGACAATAAAATAAATAGGGTCAACTTTTTGAGAAGAACAAAAACTGGTATTTCAAAAATATTCCTATCTTTGAAAATGAAGAAGATAAAAAGCTTTGAAAATCAGTAATTACTAATAACATATTTTCCAAATTAGAAGTTCTGTGGCGCCTTCATTTTCCAAGAGAGATGAATTCCTCATACAAGGTGTTTCGTAGCTGATGTAGTTCCTTCCACCAGGTGGATAGGCAACCCTTAAGGAACAAAAAATGGTATATCAACATAGTGCCTATCTCGAAAATTGAAGGGGCAAGGGAAATGAAATGAAAAAAATAATTTTTGGTTGGGTACATGGATAGTACTAAAGAAAATAAACTTTTTTTGTTCCCAACATTTTTGGCCTACCTTTGAAAATGAAGGCGCAGGAGAGCTTCAAACTTTGAAAAACAGGTTTTGCAATTTTCAAAGCTCTGTAGCTCCTTCATTTTCAAATATAGGCAAAAAATGTCAAGAACAAGAAAAGTTTATTTTATTTAGTACTATCCATATACCTCGCCAAAAAATTTATTTGCTCAATTTAATTTTCTCTCGCCCCTTCAATTTTCAACAAAGGCACCATGTTCATTATAACATTTTTTGTTCCTCACAAAAACCTATACAGGTTTCATTTCATTGTCTTGATAAAATTTTACACTTTTCTTGTCTCCAGATCGCTTCGAAATTGGTGCCAATCGACTCCGGAGGTCGACTTTAGTGTACAAACCAATTTTCAGGTTTCTATCTTGAAATTTACAATTTTTTCTCAATAGATGTTTTTTTGGAGGTGGTTTTAGCCATTTTCAAAAATTCGCCAAAAATCGAAAAATCAACTTCGGCAGCTAAAAATTTGGTTATGAGGTCTGGGTGGCATGCTCTTTCAGCGAGCCAAATTTCAGCTCAATCGGAGGTGACGAGTAGGCGAGGTTCCCTTGTTAGGACCTTAATAAATTTAGGTAGGCAATACTTATGGCAAGAATTCTTTGTTACTATAACTCCTTCAATTTCAGAGATAGACATCCCAATGTGATTAGAACTTTTTCTGAGTTTTCGAAGTGCTATCTATTGGCCAGGTCGAAAATTTTTTTGAATGCAGTGTTGCCAATCTATATTGCTTAGAAAATAAAATACCAATTTTTTAAATCTCTGTGGTGCCTTTATTTATAAAGTTAGGTACCATATTGTGTTCATCCAAATCACAAAAAATGTCCTCAATCCCAGGACACCCTGTATGGTACTCGGTGGACGATTATTTAAAGGCTATAAACGTATTGAATATCGTCAATTATTAGAGAACCGACATGATGACCGAATGAGAGACGAGAGCGATAAGTTTAGAAATGAATTAACGGCTGCTGCTGCTGTAATGGCTGGTATAACCATCCATTGTGCTGTATTATCTTCGTTCAACTGGAATGATAATGAAGACAAAAGCTTTCCACTTCTTAACCTGAACGTCGACGTTACGTCTTCAAACGCTATTGTGGTACACCCTTCAATCTTCGCTCTTTTAGTGATTTTTTTCCACCAACATCGAGGGGTTGGTAAATTCGATTCCATCAATCACGTGTCCATATAGAATTCAAAATTCATCTCAGGCAAACACCTTCAATTCTCCACAAAGATGACTTAGGCTACGTCGAAAAATATTACATATTTTGACCAAGATACCCTTCGATGTATTAAAAAAATTCCTCATTCCATTGGTAAAAAAATACCCAATTTTTTCACTCTTAAAACACCTTCTCGTTACACTTGAAAAAAAATACACAAAGAAAACCGATCCTTTAAAACTTAAAAGTCCTCGAAAAAAAAAAACTACCTACCAATTTCATTTGACTTCCAACTTGAAACTACTCCCCCCTCACTTTTTTTTAATTACGCTCCAAATCCTCCACCATTATCAAATTTCCAACGCCGACGAGTCAGACAGCATTTAAAAAATTCGCACACTGTATCCTAAAAGCTCTTAAATCGAAATTAATTTCACGAAACACATTTTCTCTTTATCTCTAAGAGAAAAAGCGCGCGTGAGAGAGAGAGAAAAATAATTGTCTTAATAATCTCATCGTGCATCCTCGTGCACCGAAAAATTGTCTCAAGGAAAATCGATAACAATAGGAAGAAGAAAGCAAATAAAAAACGGTCATTTGAATAATTTCCTCGTTTAATTTAAATTCTTAGAGTGGAAATGAGACACGGTGTAGAGATAAGCATTTTAATCTAACTAAGTGTTGTATTTTAGAAGAATCGAATGTGTTAACTAAGATAAATCTGTTTTATTCGTCTCGGCCCGATGCACAGGGTGGGCCTAAAAGTGTAGGTCTAGGTACCTTGGGTTGTGATTTTTCATTCGCCGAAAAATAATTTATTTACGGGGAGATTTCAGTTTTAAGTGAGTTTTCAACGATGAAGGGGAGGGTGGAGGGATTGAATTTGAGTGGGATCGATAATGAAGAGAGATAGGTTGATTGAGTTATCCAGATGCGTTCTTATTTTTATTTTTAAGCATTGGAATTTTTTTTCATTTTTATTCGATCAAATTTGAGAAAAAATAAATTCAAACCTTATAGAACTTTTTTTTTATAATGAAAAAAATATATAAATTGATATTTCTTACATTTAAAATTTTTTTTAATCGAATTCGATATTAAAATTTGATTTAATATTTAAATAAAATTTTCATACTATATATATTTTTGAAACTGGGGCACCGATTATTTTTTGAAGTCAATAAAACGATCGTTTGAGAGTTCAATGCGGGCATCAATACTATTTTCTTGAATAATTGGAAAATTTAAAACTAAACAAAAAACAGAAGAATCGAAATTTCTGGAAAAACGAAAATCAAGACTTACTTCCACATAAAATTAAAAAAAAATCAACATACCAATATTTTTTGAAAAAAAAAACACCAGGAACATCAAAATTATAAAAAAAGTTGATAAATTAACATTTTTTGAAAAAAATCAAAAAAAAAATGTATCAAAAACGACTAAAACTGAATTTAAAAAAAATGGCCCAAAACCTAAATTACATTTGTTGGGGTGTTCAGAATTCAGATGGATCAGTTTTAGGTAAAATCGATACATGAATATTGAAAACAAAATGTCAACGCGTATTATCACTTTTTTTTAAATAGACCAAAAAATCAAAATTATTTGGAAAAATGAGTGAATTTTTCTATGAAAAAATCGTCAGGGAATTATTATGAAAAAATTTAATAAATGAATATTTTTTTAAAAAGTCAAAAGAATTTCAAAAAACGACTAAAATTCTTCTTTTTTTTTTGAAAAATCTATTAATAGAAATTTAAGGTAAAATCGATACATGGATATTGAAAAAAATTCGACGCATCAATTTTAAAAAATATAGATCAAAAATCAACATTTTTTTGAAAAAACGAACAAAAGTAAAATTTTTGCAAAAAAAAAGGTAAGATGTTTTTTTTTTTTTTTTTAAATTCAACCCATTAAATTCTTGGAATTAAAAAAAAATTCAAACCAGTATAAAATCAAATTCACATTATTCATTTTTTTTAATTATAAAATTTAAGTTTTTTAAAGAAATGGAATGTTTCTATTTTTATTATTTTTATTTTCTTTTGAAAATCATTTTAAATTTTTCAAAAAATTGCAATTTTAAAAAAAAACTGATCAAGTAGGTAATTATTTTTGATTTGAAAATGAATGAATTACAATTATTGGAAAAAACTGATTTAATGAGTGATTAATTTTATTATTAATTTTTTTAAAGTGAAAAATTTACATTTTTTGGAGAAGAGTAAACTTTTTTTTTTTGATTAGGTATTGATCTTAAGTATATTTATTTTTAAAAATTGAAAAAATATAAGGTCATTGTGCCTAATTGTGAACGCTTTCGTTTTTTAAACATGTTTTCACTTCTTTAAACACATATAAAATCCAATCGCAGAAAGTTTTTTGAAAACTTTTAGTTTTGATGAAAAGGGCATACTTTAGGCTTTCAAATGAGAGTAAGAGGGAATTTTTATCTCAATTAGTCTTGGAGTAATTAGAGTGTTCACAATTAGGAATGCGTTTGTTCACAATTAGGTGACATTTGCGCCTAATTGTGAACACTATGAAAATTATTCTACAGCTCTTGTTCTCGTGATTGGATGTTGAAAGTAACTTCAAATTCGTATTCAGGGTAGTCAAAATATATAGAAATGACCTCAAAAACGCCGAAATTGCTCCTTTTTGTTACACGAGGGGGCTGGTGCCTACCCGCTCCTCCTTGGGAAATTGAAGAGGAACGCCCTTCTCTAATACTTTTTTTTGGTTTCAACCTTCATAATACCAACTTTCATGCCTTCTATATCATTAATAGTAATGTTTTCCAGTTTTTACTTGGTGTTCACAATTAAGTTAACACGTGTGAATTTTCGCCTAATTGTAAACACCCCCTCTCCACCGCCGTTATAGCTTTACGGAAAAATTTGCACAGTCATAAGTTGAAGGACCTTAGTTAGTATACTTTGGTGCTGTTTTGATGGCTAAACCTCGATTTTGTCATCAGAAATAATGCGTTTCCAAAATATCTAGAAATCCAGAAATCACGAATTTGAAACAGGTTTTGCGTTTTCGACCATACCGCGCGTTTTATCCGGCCGATTAGCATAAAATTTTTGTATGACGTTGGTGAATGTTCACCCTTTAAATTGATTTAGGTCAAAGATTTTCGTATCTCAATTAGGGAATGAGATATTCGCAATGTTCACAATTAGGCGGTGTTCACAATTAGGCACAATGACCTTACCTATTTATTGAAAAAACTGATGAAGTAGGTAGGTAATTAATTACTTTTGGCTTGAAAACGAATGAATTCCAATTTTTTGAAAAAATCATTCGAGTGAGTGATTATTTACATATTTTTTTAAATAATAAATTTACATTTAAAAAAAAAAAATTTTAAAATCAATTAAGTGGGGAAACGATTTTTTCCTGAAAATTAATAAATTTTAATTTTTTTAAAAAACCCGAATAAATTAATGAATACTTAATTCAAATTTTTTTGAAAAATCGAATAAATTGAAAAAATTGATCAATTAAAATTTTTTGGAGAAAACGATTAGGTGTAATTATACTTTTTCAAGAAAATCTATGCACTGATTATTTTAGAAAAAAATTTAAAAAGAAAGTGAGAATTTTTCATAAAAACAAAAACAAATAATTCAAGTTTTTCTGAAAAATAAATCAATTTACTATGGTAAATTAATAATTTGCACATAGTTTTTTTTTCAATTTTTAATTTTTTTTTCTTTAAAAAATTGGTCCTAAATTTCAATGCTCGTACTTATACAATTTAAAAAAAAATTATTGAATAAAAATTTCAAAAAAGAAAAAATTTAACATTATCTTGAATTTTTTTCTTCTTAAATTTTCAATTGTTTTTACATTTTCGTTGGAATTACAAAATTGAATTTTTCCCCAATTTTTTTGAAAATTTTCATTTCAAAGTGAAAAAAAAATTAATTTAAAAATCACACGATCCAGAAAATAGTACATTTACACAGCTTACGATGTAATTTTTCAATTTCGTGCAGTTTTCAAATTTCTATTTCGAAATTGAAAATTTATTCGCTCAAAATTCAAATATTCGTCCCATAGAATTCATTAATATTCGTCATAAGTATTTTATGAGTTTCATTAATGGAAAAGATTTGGAAAATTTTCGACAAACTGCTCGCCATATTATCCTTGAATCTTGAATTTAGCAATTTCGTCTCAGAATTTTATTGCTATTTTTGAATTGTACGCGCGAATAGATAATATTTTGATGCGAGGATTTTAAAATGTTCTGCATTTTTTGATTTTTGATGCATACCTATGGGAAAACTTTTACCCTGTTCTGCAAAGAGTAGACGAATATACGGATTTGAATAGGTTGCATACTTATTCGATTGAAGGAGAATGATGGTTTTATGAAGCACCCTGTATATGTATAGTGCAGAAGAAGCAATCAATTATAAATGATACTCCTCTCCCTCTTATCTTTATTTTGAACCTTGTAAGCATAAATTTTATGAAAGAATAAATCTATCAAAAATATTGGAATGATTAAGGAAAAAATAAAAATTTAAGAGCCTTACGAAGTGGAGCTCTTACAGATGAAAAAACAATAAAAGATATTTTTCGTAATCTTTCTAACACCTTTTCTCAAGACCTAAGTAAAAGCTCCCAGTATCCTTGGATTTCATCTCAACATGAAAAAAAGGGTTTTACTTTAATTACTCGATCACCTCGCCTCATTTATCCCCTTTCGCTGAAAACAGAAACGATTTCATTAAAAACCTGCCTAATTAAACACAAAACACTCTACAAGTTGTCACTTAGTAATTCGCGCACCCTGTTTTAGTCGTCATCGCCTCGTACGACTTACCCATTCCATTCAGCCATTACGTTAAAAGTATCTAAACATAGGAAGAAAAGATGGAAAAAAAAGTCCAGCCAAGTTTATATAGGGCAAGGCAGCAAAGAAGCATCCGGGGAGTATAAAGTCGAGAAAGCAAAAAAAAAAAAAAAATGCAATTTAATTACTCTTATGGATGGGTCCTATTTTCCGCGTATACTTATATCGTATACTTACATAGCAAGTCGAAAAACGTACCGAGTTATATCGATTCACCAGAGTTGAGATATTTTTGGGGTTTGGATGCTTAGTGGTGTGTATATGTGTGCGTTATTAGACTATGTTTTTATTGTTATTTTGCAAAAATGGTTCGGTCTTATCGTCTCCTCAACTATCTTGTCTGGCGCCGCGTTTCGCTGTCGCGTAATAAATCTATGGGCCCATTCTGTGTCAAAATTTCTTTTCATTTTCCATTTTTGTTTATCCTCCCTTTCGGATGAATCACGTTTTTTTCGCCCATCTCTTTCTAGCTTTTTCGATATCGATTCCAGAGAAATGCCGAGGCAATCGACTAACGCGAGTTTATAACGTTATGAGGATATTTTCGAAGTCACGGTCAATATTTTATAGTTTGTCGCCCAACTCGGTGCGGGGGGAGGGGTTGGCAAGTGTTTTATTTATTGGTTGTTTGGAAATGTTCAACCGAAACTAAGTCTTTCCTAATTCCCATTGATAACGAGAAATTCGATTTGGAAAGGAAATTATTAGAATGTCCATAAAACAAGATTTTTTTTTGTTTAAGAACAATTTGTTTTCAACTTTCAATCCACATCATTTTTTTAAATTTATTTTTTACATAATATTAATAAGAATAAAATTTTCAAATTCTCTTCAAAATCAATTTTTTTTCTTCCACTTCGTCTTGTCCATTTTTTGAATAAATTTTGAAACTATTTTTTGATAAACATTTAAGAAAGATTTCAGCGAAAATTGTTTGTTTAAAAACAGTTTTCAAGTCTGAATTAATTCAAACGCAACTTTTTATGATTTTTTTTTATTAATTTTTTTTTTCAAATTTCGTTCACACCATTTTTTGAACCCGAATCATAATTTTTCTTCAAAATTAAATTTAAATTATTTTAAAAAATGTATTTAGAAATTCTTTTTGAGAAGGATATTCATTTTGATTTTTTTTTTCGTTCAGAAAACCATTTTTTAAGATTCTGTTAAAAAATAATTTTTAATTTTTTTAAAATTCTTCTTAAAAACAATTTTTCAAAAATTTATTCAAAATATGACAGTTTTGTCTTTTTTTCTTACAAATTCAATTTTTAAATTTCGGTCAAAAAAATTTTGGAAAAATTTTTCAATAAGGTTTTTTTGGAATTCATTCTTCTAAAATCTTCTAGTAAAACAATTTTTATTTAATTGTTTTTAAGTTTTTGTCTAAATCATTTTGTTTTATTAAATAAATACCTAAAAATTTCGTTAGAAAACAATTTTTTATTTGAAAACATAATTATACCTACCTGTAGTACGTACAGAACTTTCTTTGTTGAAAATTTCATTTTTTATTTTAAATAGGTAATTCAATTTTAAACGTTGATTAACCCATTTTGCAAAATTAAATTTTAAAACTTTTTCAACATGTTTTTGAAAATTTTTGATTTTTATCTGAAATGGATTTTCTGAAATCCGGCTTAAAAATCTTTTATAAGTAAATCGAAATAATCTTACATAATTTTTTTTTTCTTCAAAATTAATTTCATAGATTCTGTAGAAATGAATTTTTTTAAATTTCATTTGGAAGAATTTTTTATTCTTCAATATTTTTTTTTGTTCAAAACTCAATTTTTCAAAATTCTGTTCAAACATTTTTTTTAATTCCTTCCAAAATCCATTTTTTTAAAAATTCAACGGCAACTTTTTTGATTTTTCCCAAAAATTTTGTTTAAAAATACTTACTCAATTTCAAAATAACTGCCCTTTATTTCAAGTTTTAATAAAAATAAACCTTAATTCGTGTTTTTTTTCTAAAAAAAATTTTTTAATTTTATCTGCAAACAATAATTTTTATTGTCGAGTGAATTTTTCAAAATTTTGTTCAAATTTACTTTTAAAAAAAAGGTTAATAAAATAAGATTTTAGCTATTTTGTTCAAAATCAATTAGGTATTTTAAATTTTCAACGATAATTTTTTTTTTGAAATGTGGTTTAACAAAATTACAAAAAGGTTTGATGAAAACGACTAGGTATTCTTGATTTTTTTTTTTGTTGAAAATTTTATTTGAAAACAATTTTTATTCCCAAATAAATAAAACCTAATTTTTAAAAATTCTGTTCTAACTAACTTTTCAAAAAAATGTCCAATAGCTTTTTTGTTTGAAAACATTTTTTTTTTTAATTTTCAACGGGGATTTTTTTTGTCTGAAATGTGGTTTGAAAATTTTTTAATTTCTATGGCTTTATATAAAAAAAAAAAGTTTTGATGAAAATAAATCATCTTGATTTTTTTTTCAAATAAATTTTTGAAAATCCTATTTGAAAACAATTTTTATTCCCAAATAATTTTTTTATTCAAATACAATTTTTCAAAATTCTGTTCGAAAAACGAAAGTTATGTTATTTTATTGTAAACCAATTTTTTTATTTAAATCAATGACAATTTATTTTTGATTTTTAAAAATAAAAATGAGTTTTTTCAACAAGCATGGTCGGGTAGAAGTAGTAAACTTACCTACCCTTGACTATGATTTTGAAAAGTACTGTGGAAGTTGCTCCTATTGGTCTAGAAACTCGATGATAACATTTTTGACCCTTCTACCTCATTGTTACACCTTTCAGGGAGGTGAAATGCCTTTTTATTTCGATGTAAATTTTGATTTCCCACAATTTTCAAACGATTTTTTTCAAACTTGTAGTGAGAATGGGTCCCAACAAGGGTCATTCCTGGATTTAAAAAAAATTGTGAGAGGTTATGATGAAAAAATTCTGAATTTTTCAATTATTCCAATTTTTGCCATGCAATAAGTACCAGTGGTACTTATTACAATTATTTATTTTTTAGATAGTTTTAATCAGACTTACATTTTTTTGCTTTTTTACAAAATTAATTAGGTATTTCAAATTTTGTTCGAAAATATTTTTATTCTGGTACATTTTTTGTCGAAAATTCACTTTGAAAAAAATTCTAAGAAAACTTTTGATTTTCAAAAAAAAATATAGATAAGTATAGGTACCTACATTTTTTAAAAACATTATTTACTTAATTCCTTTTTCAACTTTTATTTTTGAATATTGTTCTTGGTACTAATTCATTTCTCAACAATTTTTATTTTGTTCAATTTTTTTCAAACTAGATTTTTTCAAATTTTGCTAAAAACAGTTTTTAATGCAAAATTATTTTTTGAAACGAAATTTTGTGAGAAAAAAAATACGTTTTTTAATTTCTCAAGAAATACCTACCCTCGTCAAACAATCTTACGTTCAAGAAAAAAAAAGGTCAAATCAAAAATTGGAATATTCATTCAAGAGCGAAAAAAAAATGACAACGATTTACATTCATTACGGTGTAATACGTATTTCTCAGAGAAGAAAAAACACAAAAAAGTGTCACGTTCAGTATTTTTCCAAGAGGGCACTCACCACTCACGTAACCTATTCCTCCTACGCAGCTCCAAAAGGATAAAAATCTTCCACTTCTAGTTCGTCAAGTTAATAACACTTTATTAAATTCACCCTCTCTTGTTCTCGAGACCGAGACGCGTGCTCGATAAAAAAAAAGAAAAAGAAAAAAAGGAAAAATATTAACAAAATACTTCTCGTGTAACAAATTGATATCCAGCTCGGATAAGACCAGTTTTACGAAATCAAACAAATATTTGTACTCGTGTCTTTTGTAAAGTATTTTAATGTTTCCCATTAATGTGAAAGCACGAGCACGAGCACGACTACCACCCATTCGTGCCTAGTTAATTTACATGTCCAAATAAAAATCTCCGAGGAATTGTTTGTTTTAACGTTGAAACATTGCAGCCTCGCTCACGAACGAGATATCTATTTCTAGTGTATTTCGTGGTATAATTTGAATAGCTGGGTACACGCCGAAGCTGGTCGCCTTTTAAGAGCACATTTTCGGTGTTTTTGAAACACACAGAGTGGCACTGCGGATGGCGGTGGCTGAAGAGGCATCAGGCAGCCACGTGCTGACGACGAAGTGAACGAAGGATAATCCGAGACAGACACGACGTCGCTAATGAGGTAGCAAAAGTTGTCATCGAGAATAGTTTAGCAAATAGCTTCGCTAGCGTAAAAGTACGAAGGGTCTGTCAGATTTAATATAAGGTTATTTGAGCCAGTATACATCGTATACCTTGCCATACCATATCGACTTCGGTACGTACTTCTTTTTACGTACCAGCATCAGCTCCGACGAATATCTGATTTTAACTTTTCATCGCCCGAGAAATTTCTCCAACTGAAAAAGCTCAATCCTGTTATCACGGTGCTTAATTGCATTTATCCTGCCGCGCTAAGACGACTCTGCGACCTTTAAATGCTATTAAAAACTCGTCTTAACGTCGCTATCGATTCGATTGTTCGATTTTATCAGCGATAATTTAAAACGGCGCACGTCTCTCTGAAAAACAAGAGGGTACCTATAAGCAGCAGAAGAAAAAAAAGGCACACTAAATCGGAACTAAAACAATTAACAAAGAAGGACGTTAATGAAGCCGTAGATAGAGTATATAAGGGAGCTCTTAAAATCTTTTACCAAACGCAGCTGATAAAGCAATTCTCCCTTTAAATGCTCTTATCTGGTTATTAATACCACTACTCTGTATATATATAGACGACTACGTTATTATACATTCGCCATTCGCCAATCTAACCTAAGAGGTAAAGCATCGAGGGGAAGATGCACTCTTTCGTTAATACTCTCTTTGAAATACAATCATTTGTGTGTTGTATTCCCCTCCCGTCCCGCCTCGACAGCAAGCGTTTCGCATTTTCATAAAGTTTATACCTATCAAAGCTACCCTCTCCATCGTGTTTCGACATAGGCTACCTTTTTTTCTTTTTTTTTTAGCGTATAGGTACAGATGATATTCATCCCGTTTTACGGAATTTTCCATTCAATATGTTATTATTGCGCTTCAACGATTTAATGACGTATTACCCTTCCTACCCATGGATACCTTGCGGTGGTTCGGCAGTTAAATGGGTAACACGATGTGCTGGAATGAGTGTTTGTTTTGCGTCCAAGTTGATATTGCTGCTGGCTGGGATTTTCAGTGATGAGTTTTTTTCTTTTTCTTTTAAATACTACTACTGGCTGGTGTTGTTTTATATAAATATTGAGTAAAAAGTAAAACAGAAAGGAAATGGGTATAATGTGAAACATACCAAAGTTTTTAATTGAAAAAAAAAAACTTTGAATAAATTTTGGAGTTTTATAAAAATTTTTAACTTTTTTTTTTACATAAAATTTTTAGAAACATATTTCTCAAAAAATTGATTCGAAAATTTAAAATTTTTTGTTCTTAAAAGAAATTCATAAAAACCCATTCTTTAAACAAAATGAAATATTTTTTTTTAAAGGTAAAAATTATCTGTTTGCAAAAGAGTTTTAAAAATTGATCTTGAGCACAGATTTAGAAAGATCACTTTTCAAAGAAGTTTAAAAAAGGAAATTTTAAAAAAGAATTTTATTTAATCTGCTTTTATTTTTTTTTTAAATTTTATTCAACGATTCAACATGATTTGTTTTTTCAAATACCGTAAGCAACTTTTAATAAATTTTAGAAATTTTAATTTGATTGAATGTTGAGTTTTTGAAAATTTCATTTAAAAAAATATAATTTACCTATACATTTTATTATTTTTTAAAAACTAACAATTTCGGTCAAAAAATTAAAAAAAAATTGTGTAAAATTTTTGAAGTACTACCTATATTTTAAATTGATCTAAAATATTGATTTAAACCAGACTGAAACAACTTATATTTACCTAAGAAATTAAAATGTTTTTAATTGATTTTTTTTTTTTTTAAATTGAAGAAATGAAAAAAAAAGTCAACGAATTGGGATTTTTTTTGTTGAAAAAAAAAAAGTTCTTTGAAAAAATAACTTGATTGTTTTTGAACAAAATTTTTGAAGTAATTTTTTAAAAACAGGGTAGGTTTGTTGAAAAAAAAGTTTAATAAATTTTATACCTACTCAAATCAATTTAAACAATATTACTTCCAACAGTTGACTTAAATAAAATTATTTTCCAAAAATTTTTTTAGCTGTGTTCACGACTGTCAAAGAACAACTGATAAAAAACATGAAAAAAAAAAGTTATCAAGTCTTCTTGAAAATTCTTGAATTTTATAGACCAAAATTGTGTTAATTTTTAAAAATTATTATTTTTGAATGAAATTTTTGAAAATTCAACTTTCATTCAAATTAAAATTTCTAAAATTCATCAAAAAATTGCTTAGGTATTTTAAAAAAGTCACGTTGAACGTTGAATAATTTAAAAAAATATTCAACCAAATTAAATAATTTTTTTTAAATTTCTAAAAATTTTTACCTACTTATGGGTATTTCTAAAAATTTAATAAAATTTGCTTATTTTTAAAAAAGTCACGTTGAATCTTTGAATAAAATTTAAAAAAAAAGTTGAAGCAAATTAAATAAAATTATTTTTCAAAATTTCCAAAAATTCTTTAGCAAAACTGAAAAACTTGCAGATGAATAATACTGTAAAAAACACTCTTTTAAAACAAAATCTTCAGAAATTTTGAGTAGAGTTTAAGAAAATTGGCTTTAAGAAAATTTTCAAAAGGTTTTTTTTCAAACAAATTTTAAAAGTTTGATTGTTTGATCATTTTTTTTTAAATTCAGGCCAAATTGAAACAATAGACCAGGTACTCAAATTCAAATATTTCTTTCATTCGAAAAAAAATTGTTTATGAATAAATTTTTTGAAAATTCCCCATTTTTAAATAAAATTATGTACTGAAACAAAATTTAAAACAATTTTTTTTGAAGGTGTTTAATTACTTATTTCTCAAATAAAGTGAATATAATTACCTACCTATTTCGCAAAAATTTGTAAAAAAATTGAATAAAAAAATTGAGAAATGTTTTTGAAAATCTGTTTTAAAAATGAATTAAAATTTTAAAAAAATGTAAAAAACAGCACATAAAGAAAAATGTAAAAAAAATTTTAAAACAGGTTTTCAACAATTTATTTTAATTTTTAAAGACTTGAGAAAATACGAAAATTTATTATTTTGTTATTGAACAAAATTTTAGAACTTATATTTTGTTGAAACAAATTTATATTTTATTTATCAAAAAACAATGTTGAAGTAAATTTTACAAACAAATAAGTAATTTTTTTTCAAACAAAAATATTCGAGTATTATTTTTTTTAATGATTCAAGTATTTTTGAGCAAAATTGAAAAAAGAAATGATAGTTTCAAAAAAATGAACATAGGTCTATTTAAAAAAAAATTAATTTAGGTAATTTATTTTTAAAAATTCATGTTTCAAACTTATTGTTGAATAAAATAATATTTTCTCAAAAATTCAAAAATGAATTGAAATAAAATTGAGCAGAATTGTGTAGGTAAATGAAAAATTTTTTTAGCAAAATATTTGTCTAATTATTATTTTGTTTTTGTCTTTTTTGTCTTTTTTTTTTTTTTTGTGAAGACCATTTTTAAAACAAATTGAAAAAGTTGACTATTTTCTCATAATGATGGAAAATAAAAATAGAAATACCTATACCTAGTTGAATAGAATTAAAAAAAATTAATTTTCAAACAAAAATAAACAATGTTTATTACCTATTAAAATGGTTTTGAGCAAATAAATTTTTTAAATAATTATTTCTAAAAAATAACTGTTTTTTAAATACAATTTTTAAGAAATTAAAAAAAAATGTTGGAACAGAATTTGAAAACAATTTTTCCTCAATAAATTGGTTCAAAAATTAGGTGATTCGATTTAAAAATAATTTGGAACCAATTTGAAACAATTTAAAAAATTTGAAAACTACGTATTACGCAGCTATCTATCTATCTATTTTTTTTTTTTTTTTTAATTAAAAAGTGAAAATTATTTTTTACAGTTCTTGAAAAGTAATTTTTAAACATAATTTATTTAAAAAATAAAATAAACTGTTGTTGAGAAAAATTAAACAAATTGTTTTCTTCAGTTTGCGAATGAAATTTTCAAAAATTATTTTTGGGAAAACTCATTTTCAAAAAAAAGTAGTATAGGTAATTGCGCTTAAAAAAATGTTCCAGTACAGAATTTCATTAAAAATTTATTCTTAATTTCTATAACATTTTCTCTCAATTCAAAAACATATAAACAAGCAACCTCCATCAAATTATGCAATATTCATCGCATCCAGAAACCATCGGCAGGCAACCGTCTGCCGTCTGCGTCTGTCTGATTCCACCTTCGCGATCGATACGAAATTAAAATGCATACAACCGCATCGAGAAAAAAAATCGGCGAACACTAAAAAAGCATCAGATTTGAGAATAAATGTGTCACGGTCGGTAAAGCGGAACTTGATACAGTGACCAATTTATTATAAAATACGCGCCGCCACCGCAGCTCGAAAAAGAGAAGGAAAAAACGCCTCGCTAAGAGGGAAAATACAGACCGAGAGGGCTGGGGTTTGTGATTTATCAGCAGACAAGAGGCGAGTACGAGGGAGGTTTACAGTTCTTTAACTGTTCGCGTGGGTGGGAAAAAGAAAGTTGATCGTAATAAAAGGAGATTTTAGACTGTCGACAGGGTGAAACCCGTTTACAACGGCATCTCTGTTTCATTCCCGCGTTTTTCTTTTACTTTTCTCTCTTACCCTCTGCTCCTCGCCGACTCTTCTAGTAGGCCTTTACTCTCCTCGTCTTTGTTTCGTGATTCTTTTTTTTCCAACCCCTTATTTTCCATACATATAAAAATACTGTTTGTCATTCATACGTTAACATGGAGCTCGAATGCTGAATGTCGTATTCGCCCCGTATTTTCGTGTAAGAATTTTATTACGTTGGGTTGCGTTGCGGTGATTGTTTTATAGTATTCGCAAATGCCGGATTATTTGGGTTCGATTTTTCATCGTCGATATTTTTTCGACATTTTTCTCTTTTACGGTTACAATTTTATTGAGGTTTATCCTCTTATCAGCGGCTTTGCAGATTTTGGATTATTTTTATCGTGGTTTTGCTCGAATTATGATTGGGTGTTTTTTTTTTATTCGAAAAGGAATTTTGAGGGTTGAAAATGAAGTCAATTTCTTATTAGGTGTTTGGTTACCTAAGAGCTTGGAAATTAGGAAAAACAATTCAACAGTCAAAATTTTCTTTTGAAATTGACTCAACCCTCTCTTCCTCTCGTTAGCCTAAAATTACAGCAATTTACAAATTGCAACGAATTACGAATTGATACACCTTAATAAAGGGGCTCTCCCTTCTTCCAAATTGAATGTTTTTCTTGGAAATGCACATTATTTATTGAGACATGAAATTAATGTTGAGGTTTTTTCAAAAAAATTTTAAATCGATTAAAATAAAAAAAGAAAAAAAAAATGAAAAGTTTTCTGAATACGAGAAAACATGTAAAAATTTTACTCCTATTTTTTATTAGTAAGGCCCTATGACTAAAAAAATTCTTTTGAAAAATTTCTTCTTGTAATTTATTTTTTTAATTTTAATTTCTATTTTCTACCTTGCATAAATTCTCCTTTCAACTCAAAACTCTTGTTTTTTTCGATTTTTCAAACATCCAAAAAAAATTTCTCATCTAAAATTTGTATTTTAATTTTTAGCTATTTTTAGTTGAACCATTTTTTCAATTTCAAGACCCTCCAGTTTTTCAATTCTACTTTTTTCGTCAATTTCTATGTTTATTTTTTTTATTCATAAATTTTTTCAAAATTTTCGACTTTCCAAGATTTTTTCTTGAATTCTTTGGAAGTTTGAAAATTTTTGATTCAAGTTATTTTTTCGACTTTTTACTTTTTCTAATATTGTCGAATTTGTTTTTTTTCAGTTTTTATTTGACATTTTTATGGCATGTTTGTAAATTTTTGACTTTAAAAAAAAATTTCAGTTTGTCAATTCTTTAAAATTTGAAAAATATTTGATTTTAATTGTGTTTCAATTTTTTTTTTACTTTTTTCAATATTGTCGAATTTATTCAATTTTTAGACATTTTTAATTCAATTTTTTCATATTTTTATTTTTATTTCTTTATTTGACATTTTTTTGAATTTTATTATTACAATTTTTGACTTTTTAAGAATTTTTTACTTTGTAAATTCTTGAACAATGAAAACCTTTTGATTTTAATCATTTTTTCAATTTTTTACTTTTTCCAGTATTACCAGATTTGTTTCATCGTTAGCCCTTTCTAATTCAGTTTTAATTTTTGTCTTCAATTTATTTCAGTTTTTCAATTATCAATTATTTCATTCGACTTTTTTTTTTTTTTTCAATTCATTTATTGTGCCATGTACAAGTACTAAGCTTCGAGGCACATTCTTAAGATTAGGGTAGTATGTAAGTATTAGGTATGTATATTAGAAGTTAATTAATAGGTAATATTTTTGACTTTTTAAGAATTTTTATAGTTTTGCAAATTTCTTGGAGTTTGAAAAAAATTCGATTTTAATTATTTTTTTATTTTTTACTTTTTCAAAAATCATTGTATCTTGTTTAGTTTTCAGCTATTTTCAATTCATTTATTTTTTCTTCAAACTTCAATTTATTTCAATTTTTCAACCGTCATTTTTTAAATTTTCTAATGTTGATTTAAATTTTCATTTTTTTATTATTTTGTCAATTTTTTGAGTTTTTATAATTTTTGATTTTTCAGGATTTTTCTTTACTTTTAGAATTTTTTGGAGTTTTGAAAATTTTTGAGTTGGCACTTATAAACCTGCAGAGGTAGGAGATGGTATCATAGGTAATTTTATGGATTTTTTACAAAAATTTCGAGCACTTTTTCAAGGTTAAATGGAAATTTTGAGATTTCTAACTGTCATTTGGGGTGGGGGGGGGAGGGGGGAGGATTTCCAATTATGTTCTAAACAGTTTTTGAAGTTCTTTTGTAGTTTTGTAATTGCGTTGTTACTTATGTACGTACATTGTACTTCAGAATATTTTCAATTTTGTCCTAAACTAATTTTCAAAGTTCTTGTATGTTTCGTGTTATCACTTCAAAAAAAAAAAAAAAAAAAAAAAAAAAGAATAAGAAGAAAGTACAAAATTATTTTGTATAGATAGTGAGAAAATAATGGCTGGCATCTCTTTTTGAAAAAGTTGTGAATAAAAAAGGGAAAATTTTCAATTTTGACGTCAATGTTTTTGAAGTTCTTTTGCAGTTTGTGTAACCACATGGTAACCACATCGAAAAAAAAAAAAAAAAAATACAAAGGACAAAATTGCTTTGCAGTTAGATAGCAATATTTGAAGTAGTTTTTTGAAAAAGCTGCGAATAAAAATGTGAAAATTGCCAAATTTGTCTAAAACTGGTTTTGAAGTCAAAAAAACTACCAAATACAAAATTTAAGTTCTTTTGTGGTTTGTGTTATCATTCAAAAGAATAGTACCACAAAATTATTTTTTAGTGAGACGATAATGTTTGGCATATCTTTCTGAAAAAGTTGTGAATATAAAAGGAGGAATTTTCTATTTTGTCCTAAACTTTTTTTGAAGTTGTTTTGTGGTTTGTCGTTGTATTAGCACTAAAAATAAATAAAAATAAAATTTGCGAATAAAAATTTTTAATTTTTACCTAAATTGTTTGAAATTTTTTGTAGCTTTGTGGCTTGTGTGACCATTTCAAAAAATATACAAGGGACAAAATCGCTTTTTGGAGAGACATCAATATTTGGCTTTTTTCTGCAAAAGTTGTAAATACATAAAAATAATGGGAAAATTGTCAAATTTTTCTAAAACTTGTTTTGAACTTCTTTGGTAGTTTGTGTTACCTATCACTTCAGAAAAAATAAAAAAATAAATACAAAGCGTAAAATTGTTTTTTGGTGAGACAGTAATATTTGGTGGCTCTTTTCTGAAAAAGTGCTAATGAATAAAAATATGAAAATTTTCAAATTTGTCCTAAACTGTTTTTGACGTTCTTCTTTTTATCAGCTTGTATTTTCGAACACGTTTTACAAGTAGAAAAACTAGATGTACTACTAGTTGTACAACGAGTAAACGTGTTCAAAAATACAAGTACTAGTTGTACTAGGTAAAATACAACATGTAAACCTGTTCGAAAATACAAGATGTACTACATGATGTACTAGTAGTACATCGAGTTTTAAAAATACGTGAAGTACCTGTTGTTTTAGTATTAGTAGCACGTTCAACACTACAAAGTATCACAAGAGCGATTTTCCTTATATGAAATTTAAGCGAAACATTATCTAAGAGTACGAAAGTATGCCATACATGTAGTAAGTACAACTAGTTTACAAGGTGTAACACAAGATGTAAATTGTAATACTACATGTGAACTGGAAAACATGCAGTATTACAACTAGATGTTTTAGAAACAAGATGTACTACAAGTACAAGGGGTTTACAAGTAGTTTTCATCAAAAAACAACGTGTAAAACTACTTGTAAATCATTTGCACATGTTGTACGTCTTGTTATTGAAAATTACTAGTTGTAGAACTACATGTTTTCCAGTAAACTAGATGTAAACTAGATGTAAACTGGATGTATTTTCAAAAAACATCATGTTTTTTTCTATAAGGGATGATTCTTTTGTGGTTATAACTTCTTCAATAGGCCTATTCAACTAGGGCAAACCGATGCATGGTATAAATATTTTTGACGGGGTATGCCTTAAAGACCTTAAGATACCTCATAAGGCATCTTAAATCATTTAGGTTAATTTTAGGCTACCAAGGATGAGTCTATTACAAAATCTTCATGACACCATCCCACATAAAAAAAATCTACTCCCTGTAATCTCTTAATTTCCTCCAGACAAATCGGATTCGCAAACGATTAAGCCAAAAATAATCCCGCCCAGGACAATTTTAAACACTCGGAATCTCCTATTTGTTTAACACAACGCTGTTAAAATATCCACCAGCAAGCCATATACGAAATTCCTATCTTTATGAGACGATCAAAAGAACTCCGAATGAAAATAAAAAAAGCATCGCAGAACGTGAAACCGCAAACAAATGTAATCACAGTTGGCAATAAATGCATTCCTTTTGAGAGAAGGGACCAGAGAAGCACAGCGTGGCGCCACCATTTGGCTGGCGAGACATCCACAGTCGGCCTATGTCGAAAATTCAAACAAGCCTTATCGAGCTTTAAACTTCTTAATTATTAAATCGGTCATTTGGAGAATTGGAATACGTATACGTATCTGCCCAAGAGTAGTATAGTTTTCTCGTGGCGATGACAATGTTTCGCATCTCCCTCTCCCTCTCACTGTTCTCCAGTGGTCGGATTTTTAAGAAATGAAATATAAAAAAAAAAATTCAAATATTTAAAGAAATTATCCGCGCTCGTTCTCGCATATCCCAGCCCAGCACTCGTAAAATTTAGAATTCAAACTGAATGGTGTTAGAATTAAACGAGGTATTGTAAAAATTACACGAATAAGATGGTGTACGAAGTACTATTGAAATGTCCATAACACGACGACCAGACCAGGAAAATATACTCGTGAAAATCTCTCGCGTATGATTGCAGCAATCAGATCGATTTCAGTGTTTTAAAAGCCTCTCGATATATACCCAGAGTGGAGCATTTTAACGCGGATAAACCCAAGTCTCCATTACCGAACAAGGAAAATATTCGTCATTTTGTTTATTTAAATAGCGAGAGGGAGATGGTTTGCACATTCAGCGATTGTTGAGTTATTCTCTACGTCGGTTTAATCGTTCAAATACTTGGCGTGTCATTTCGCCCAGGCTCTCCAGTCTCCATATCAAATGGCCCTCCAGGGACTATTTTCACCCTTTTCGCGACTACTCGGCTCGACTTGTTTAAACGTCGCGTCGCCACCGCGTCCCAGCTCAATTTACCAAATGAATTTCATACCGTTAATCGCATTTCGATACGCGATTTGCTTTCTGCGGTGAAGATTTCATCCCCCCCTCGCTCGCCCACCCTGTGGCCTTTTTTTCCCAAACACCCTGGTCAGGTTTAAAAAGCGTATCTATAAATGAAAACAACTTTCAATTATCGAGCACCACGCTCATCGCTCGTATCTATCAATTAATTCTTATAGTATACTCGATTCGCCTAAACTTTTTTGCACATTTCGCATCGATTCGTCGCCTTTGCCTGGTTTGGCCAGAAAGCAAAAGCTGACTGAAATCTGGGATTAAAATACAGCTCGCGATGAGGTAGTTCAATAGAAACATCTTGCCGTTCTCCGGGGAAATCACTATTAATCCTCTCAAAAGCAGTGACAAACGCACATGTACTGTACAGCCAAATATGCTCCTCGCGTCTTAAAAGATTTCTCACAGATGATTACGCTTACATGAAGCTCAGTCCTCTTTAACTTCTCAATTCGGGTCTGGGATTTTTTCAATATAACACGTCACGTGAAATTTTACTCCTCTGTTGAGATCTTCTTTAAGGAAATGTGGCTATGGGGCAGTTATACTTTTTTAGCGTGGCCTACAGTGTGCCTTTAAAAAACTTGAGACCTGATTATGTTGTTTAGGTATTTCTCTTTACAATTAGTGTACTTCGAGAGTTAATTTCATCAGTTATCGTATCAACTTTTCATAAATTATTTAAAAAAAAATAGTGTTACCTACTGTGTTAAAAAAAAATTATTCAGATCGATTTCTAAAAATATGTTTGATGTTTTTTTTTCTCAATAATAATTCAAAGGCTCCTGGTATGATAAGGGGGTCAATCAGCACCAGAGCTTAATTTCATTTTTTTAAAATGATTTTCGATTTGTTGTGGAAAAATATTTTTCAAACATCTCTAAAAAAGTTTTTTTGATGGATTTTCAGTTGAAAAATATTTTGTGTAATTTTTTTTAGAAAATTATCAATTTTTTCTTTTGAAAAAAATTATCTATTTTTTTTGCAGAACTATGCCTACATAGACATTTTTAAGTGTTTTTTTTTTCAGGAGTATTTTATGTGTCAAAAAATATTTTTCAAAATTAAAGTACTAACATTTTCAAATTTTTTCATTAAATGAATATTTTATCTATTTTTTAATTCAAAATGATAATTTATTTAAAAATTTCCCCTCGCTTCGCTTGGAAAGCAATCACTTCTCAGTTTTTGACTAAATTCAAATTTTTTTGTTTAGATGAAAAATCTTTCATTTTTTTTTCTTTTAAATGAAAAATCTTTCATTTTTCTTGAACAGAAAATTTTACAATTTTTCGGAATTAAAACAGGTACCTACCTATTCTTATTTATTATTTTTTTTTTGAGAAAAGAATTTCTGTAAAAATATACCTACCTAGGTATTAATTTATTTCTTTTGTAAAAAATCTTCCAATTTTCTGGATATTTTTTCAAATTTTTTGTCGGATGGAATTTTTTATTTTTTTGGAGTATAAATATTTTTCATTAAAAAAGAATCATTTTTGGGGAGGGGGAGATTTCTCAATTTTTTCGGAATGAAAGTAAGTGCATAATAATGTACTTACTTGAAACGATTTTTTTTTTAAATGTAAAATCTTTTTGAATTAAAAATCTCCTAGTTTTTTTTGAAAAAAAAGTCTTTCAATAATTGGAGAGAAACTAAAAATAGTTTTTCATTTATTGAAGAAAAAATGAAAATAGTATTTTTTTTTTATTAAAAATTCTTTCAATTTTTTATATTGAATAATATTTTTGATTTTTTGAAAAAAATCTCGTTTTTTTTTCGAATAAAATAAATATTTTTTTCAGAATTAAAAGTACCTATTACCAATTTTATAGGAAAAAAATTTCTCGATTTTTTGGATAGGTACAATTTTTTTTCCTAGAATTAAATTTCTCGTTTTTTGGGAGTCAATTTTTTTTTTTTTAATTTCTCAATTTTTTAGGTGTTATAACACTTTTCATAAAGCGGATTTTCTTTTTTGAATTTGTAAAGAATCTCATTCAAAAAATGTGATTTTTTAAATCTCAGTTAATTCTATTCGGAGAGATTTTTTTCATACCTAAGGTGATTTTTAATGAAAAAGAAATTTTCATGCAGAATTTTTAAAGATCTCTTTAAAATAATTTTTCCTGTAAAATTTATAAAAAAAATAATGAAAAAATGCTTTCTTCAGAAAAAAAATCGCTCAATCACTAGATAATAATTTATTATTTTTTTTGGGAGGGAGGGGTACGAGTAAAAATTTGTTTTCAAAAAGGAGTACATGCGCAAAACTAATTGAGAACCACTAGTTTACAATATTTTCCGTCTAAAAATTGCTTTGCTGGACATGGACAATTTAAAAGAAAAAAATAACCGAATTTCGAATTTTTTCTAGAAAATTTTTTCAATACCTACTTCTTTTCTGCAAATTTTTACTTTTAAAAAAAATTTTGTGCTACAATTTTTTTCTAGCATTTGTTGAAAATTTTTTTGAATTTTTTCAAGAAACATTTTGTATTTTTTTTACAAGATTGTTGATTTTTTGCATCAAAAGTAGGTATATTTTTGAAAAAATAACGTATAAATATGTTTGGCCATTTTTCAAAACATAGCTGATATTTTAGCATAAATTTTACAAAAAAAAAAAAAAAAAAAAAAAAACACAAACATGTTTTACCTTGAGAAATGCATATTCTTTCCCCTGTCCTATTGATGACTCGTTGTACATATAACTTCTTCGTAAAATCGTTAGTGCAATATCTTTTTTTTTTTTTGAGCAACGAGTGACAGATATACGTGATTGAGAAGGGGAAAAACCAACCCCTTCGAGAGTCGCATTACACCCGAATATTCTTCATTGAGAAAAAGAAAAAAAAATACGTAATTTAAACACGATTTATAAATTAACATCCGATAAAGTAGATTTGTAGAATTGAATAAGTATCCAAAAAAGGAAACGAAAACTTTGAAATTAGAGATGGTGAAAAAAAAAACAGAAGAACAATGCGGAGAATTTCATAAGCCGCACGTGTCTACAAATTCTTTTTAAGGATACAAACGAAATAAAAACTCGAGACTTTATTTACAATAAGTTTATTTGCACAATCGCCAAGTTTTTCTTTTATTCCCAAAACTTTCATATCTGTACAAATATCGGCGCGTTATTTCGCCACCAAAATAGCTTTTTCAATTCGGCAAAAAAAAAAAGAAAAAAAAAGAGAAAAATTCCATATTGAATTTTTGATTGATTACTGCGCGCAGCCCAGAAGCGTTTTTGGTTTCGTTATAATTAGAAAGAGAGACGACAATATTAATTATTTTCGGTGTTTTGTAGACGAAAAATTACTCGGTTATTAATGGACTGGAGTTTTTTTTTAAGCCCAAACTAAGGGGTACTAATTTATGAGAAAATACCAGAGACTTATGTAGGGAGTGGAATAATTTAATAATCTTCTTATAGTATATAGAAAAGTTTAGAGAACTTTCAACGTGACATTACTACATCGAGAAAGGGAGTATACAAAACGAGCCACTGTGATATTAAAAGTCCTCGGAAAAAAAGCCCACCATGATACAGTCGGCGTTTCGTTTGTCCTTATGGAAAGGGTATTACCGCATAATAATTAACTAGATGGATAAAAGACGAGAACTAATGAAGAGCGATGAAAGATTACCATAAACGAGCGTTCGCGAATGACTTACTTTATACAGTAGGTACCTATATAACCAAACCGAAACCGAAACTTGCCAGGTACCAGCTACTTTTCATATCGTGATTTAGTATCTTATCGGTGAAAGTTCAAAAGCAAGCTTATCGGTTCTTTTATTCGGGTTTCCAATTAGTATCCTCATCATCGTAAACATTTCGCCGTTTACATCTTCCAATTTTCAACAGCAGTATCTTTAGACTCGATGTCTTCCTAAAAAAAAGGGGCTAAAAAATTGACCACCTTTTTCCCATGCAAAGAAAATTAAATTAGACGAGATAATGTGAAGAGAAGAGAATGATTGAAGAGTAAGTATCCTTCACTATTCGGTCTTTTTAATTAGCGAGTACGAATTCTGCGCTGAAAATAGATTTACGAGAGTCAAATTTGCCATTCGATACGAACAATTGAAACCAAGATAGAAGAATTCACACGAGATAAGAACAATGACAAATGTGAAAAATGAACAAGCCTTGTTCTCGCTTTTTAGAAAATATACCACCCTGGTTTACGTCTTGTATCGATTATGTAAATGTTGTTTGTAATAATTTTATTGTTGGTGGATGCTGATGTTTTAATCATTCATCATTGTCGAATATGCAACTTCATTATTTTAATGTGTTTTGCTGCTGAGGTACAGACTACAGAGTGACAAATTTCACCTAATTTTTTATTTCTACAGTTTAGGTCCTGAAAAGCTTCTCGAAAAGTTGAAAATATTTTTAGAACAAGAGAATTTGATGATTTTGCAAAACCCATTTTGGAATAGGTACTTTAATTAATTTGGCACTTGGCAGAGCTTGTTTTAACGAATAATTAATAAGCACCTATTTTTTTGGGTACCCATTAAAACCCACACCAAAATTGGAGCCCAACTTAAAAAATTATAACACAGTCGACAATTTTTTTTTTTTTGATTTTGAGTTCTAATCGAAAACAAATGCTGAGCTCGGGATGATTGAAGTGTTCGATTTCAAAATGATCGTCGAGACATATCCGGCTGAAATTTTTTATGCATAATTTTCTCACAAATTTCCACTAAATTAGAAGGTTGGATCAGAAAAAAAATCAACATTTTTTTATCCTTCAAATACCTACTAATATAAGGGACACACGATTTTTTTCAAGAATGTTGCTATCACTTTTGAACATTCAAAAAAATAAACGTCTCAATATTAGGTATAACTAATTCTTTTTATTTATTTCTTTTTTTAAAAGAAAAATTTTAAAATCAGTTCAAAAAAATTCAACTACAAATGTGAGTATAAATTCTTTCAAAAATGTTTGAAAAATACTTTTTGAAACATAGAATTCTTATGAAAAATAATTCGCAAAAAGGAAGTACCTACCACAAAAAATTTGAAAATCCATTCGAAATTTTTTTTAAAACTCTTCAAAAAAGCAATTTGCTGGTAGGAATTTTTTACAGATTTTCGTTGAAAGAGATTCAAAAATTTTGCAAAAAAATAATAAAAACCATATTTGTAAAAAAATATATTTTTGTTTTAAGATACCTATCTCTATTATTGTTTATTTTTGCTTTTTAAGAAAAATTAATCTTATTTTCTTTTGTTGAAAAAATGGGCAATTTTTTCAATATTTTTTTTTTTACAAAAAAATTCTCGTGAAAAAATATGCCGAAAAAGAAGTATTTTTTGAAAGAGTTAGAAAATTCGCTCAGAAATTTAAAAAAAATTCTTCAAGAGAATACAAGTAATTTGTAGGTAGGTAAGAATTAATTTCAGTTATTTTCAAATTCAAAATTTTCAAATTGAGTAACAATTTATCACATTATTTTGTTGAAAGAGGTTCAAAAACTCTATTGATTTTGCAAAAAATTGTGTTTTTTTTAAAAGAAAAATTCGAAAATGTTCTAAAAAAATTTCTAGGAAATCACTTTGCAGGTAGGAAATATTTCAGACATAGTCGGTAAACTCTATGAAGTGGACGTGCTGCCACTAATCACAAAAGAGTTTCAGCAACACACGAGGAACACATTCAACACATATTAGGACGTGTTACATCCTCTCAAAAATTAGGCAAGCTCATTCTCTTGTAGTTATTTTTTTGTTTCTGTATTTCCGAACCTGAGTATAATTTTCACTGAATTCTATGCAAAAAAAAAAACGATTTTTCTTATGATATAATTATCTCATTTTTTGTGATCAATTTGAAATTTTTTTCCAATTTTTTCAAAGCATAGGTTGGTAAAATTTTTTTCATGTTTTGCAAAAAAATCTCAATTTTTAAAAATGAATAAATCCATTTTTAGGCTTAATTTTTTGGGAAAAAATTTCCTTTTTTGGAAGGAAGAAATCTTTAAATTTTTTTTGGAGAAAAAAAAATCAATTTAGTATTTTCATCTCTCAATTTTTGCGAGAAAAAATCGCTTGATTTTTTTGGAGCAAAAATTGCATGATTTTTTGGAGTAAAAAGTCTAACTTAAAAGTCAATTGTTGTGTTCCTAACTTTGGCGACTATTATTTTCAATTTTTTTTATTCTAGACAACGAAGTGATTGGTACCTACTCGTTTTTTACTATTTTACTCCTCTAATTTTTGATCGCACCCCTTCTGACTCTTTATTTTGCCCCTTCCCAAATAAGTTAAGCAACATCAACACACGAATGAAATTTACTTCGCCGACGATGATTTCAAGTATTTCAATTGAAAAAAATTCAAAAATCCTACAAAAAACATGAAAAATATTTTTTTTTTTGCAAAAAATTATCGTAACTGTTTTTGAGAAGTTGTAAAATGTTTTTATAAAATTACAAAAAAATATTTTTCAACTTGGGTAATTTTTTTGCAAAAAAAAATAATACCTAATAAAAAAAAATACAGAATTAATTCTAAACTACTCGTACTTTCAAAAAATTCTCCTGAAAAAAAAAATAAAAAACAGAAAATATTTTAGAAATTTCCTTAGAAAAAAAAATCAAAATCCCTGTTTTAAAAACTACTTATAGAAGCCTTTTTTTTTTTGCAAAAAAATCTCAAAAACTTGAAAAAAACTTGTAAAAATTTTTTTCATTCTTTGAATGAACTTTCATAAAATGGAAAAAATTTGAAGAAATTAAATATTAAGATGCAGTAAAAAATATATACGTTTGCCAGCATTCCTCCCTCCCCTGTTTGCCTACCTATCTACCTGTCCACCTACCTACTTACGAATTGCAAACCTCTAATTTGGAATCCAGTAAATATCTTTACCAGACCTATTAATAAACAGAGTTCATAAAATAGTTTAGCTATAACAACGTTTCAAATATTTTTCATCCTTTTTTGTACGTCTCTCCCCTCGTATCTATGATCTCGTTGATGAAATCAAATCAGATAATTGAATATCGAAAATATTCCGCCCCGTGAAACTGTTCAGGAAAAACTCTTTGTATTTTGTAAATCGATTGAAAGCTTTATTGCATTTGAATGATAACAAGCAAGAGCTAAATTCAATTTGCATCCATTTGAAACCTTAAAACTTCTTACCCTCTAAGTTTATTCATATTCGGTACTGTTTGGTGTACCATATAAAGCACTTATGAAGCGACAGAGCAGCATGCGGCGTATAATTTGTGATAAAAGGCGTACAATGTAATGATATTATGTATCTCGAGATGTAAATACGTATTATACATTATACTCGTACTCGTACGACGAGACTAGAGAGCTCCGTGTAATTTTCAAATAGTAAGGGAGTAAACTCTACGCGAATTAATCCAAATATCTCGACTATAGATATTTCAAATATCGATATAGGTAAATAGATATCACAATACAGTCATCTTCGATTTCAAAATATCCCCCTATTTCGAGTAAAAATTTCCAGCTTCATTATAGAAACATTGAACGTCTCATTAATGGAAAGAGAAAAAAAATAAAAGGTTAGATACATTATCGAGGGGTTAATATTAAAAAAAAAAAAAAAAAAAAAATCGACTCGAACTAGACGCAGATTTTGAAAAAAGATCGAGACATTTTAAACGATCGTTAGCGGTGGAATTTATTTACCGAACAGATAGCGCTACTGTTTACATCCGTCATTAAGTCAAATATTTACTCGGGCAAAACAAGCGAGCAGAAGGAGAAGATTGAAGCAAAACTGGAAATTCAATATGAAGAAGGAAACGATTTAGGGAAGCCGCGAGCGATCGGTGCAAATCTTCTCTCTTTTGGACTTTAATTACTTTTCCGTAAACCGACGAGATGCTATCGTCGTTTCCACAATAAATTCTCCTCTCTTTTGAAGTATTATTCCTTTTGAATTTTCCATCGAATATTATACGACGAGCCACGTATCAACTGCCATGATTTTTCACCCAACTTACTTACAAATCCACAATTCATATGTATACAATAGAGAGAAAAAAAGAAGAAAAATCGAAACCTATACTTACGTATCGTACGTGAAATACGTCGAAAAATTACTTTTTCAATTACAACATTTCAAACACATTATTCCATTAGCATTAAGCGAAAGAATACATCACTGGACGGTTGGCCTGCACACTGCATCACTGCACACTGATGGGTTATCATTTCCGGGACCGTTTGCCTTTGTACAACGACACCAAGCCAAGACCCAACGTATCGGATATTTCTTACTTATTCTCGCAGACGAATTTATCTTGATTTCGTGCGAAGGAGAAAAAATGACGATTTTAAATGCGACTTTTATGTTTGTCCAGTACTGCGAATAAGGATATAAATGACCTTCAACACCATTTGAACGATGTTCCATTAATCAAGTTTTAAAAAGGCAAAGACGCCTTTTTAGGGTTGAAATCACCCTTCAATTTTTGAATGATGAACATTTTTCTTCGCGATGATTTCGTGTCATACGTTCCATTCCACGAGTTTGAGCGTTCGGTTCCAATAATCGTAGGATTTGTTGCATTCAAAATGACTTTAAATTGCCTCGTCATTTTTTTTTTTTTTTTTTTTTTTTTGGAAGACGAATAGCCATTTTATGAGAGGTTTTTTCGAATATCACGTTTTTCGAATTGTCAGAGTGGATAAAAATCAATGTTGTACTTTTTTTCTTTGAAAAAATAAACGATTTTTTTCTTCAACAAAGTTTTGAAATTTTTTTCTCCGCAAAATTAAAATACTAGTTTTCTTTTACTTTAAAAATTGGGGAAAAATTACACACAAAAATAATTTTAAAAAGTATTTACCTCAAATTACCAAAAAAAGAGAGAAATTTCTCCTCTGACGAAATTTTTAATCCAAGAAAATGGGAAAATTTTTCACTCTTGAAAAAATTGAGACAAAAATTTAAAAAACATAATTTTCTCCAAGAAATCTTGAAGATTTTTTCACTCAAATTTTTTTTCAAAAATAGGTTGGCCTGCTCTCAATTTAAAAAAAAAAAATTGAAGTTTTCTTACCCAAAATATTGACAAATTTTTTTATTCCAAAAAATGAGTAAAAATTTAAAAATTTTTACTCGAAAAAAGTGAGTGCTTTTTTCCCTTCATAAATAACAGATTATTCAACAAAAAAAGTTATTAGAAAAAATTTAGGTAAGTTCTCTCAAAAAATCGAAAGAATTTTTAACCTACTTCACCACATGAAAAAACCAAGAATTTTTTCTAAGCCGACCCCAAGAAAATGAGATACGTACTGTTATACGTTATTTTCTACTCTAATAAAGCTCTTAAATTTTCTTCTCTAAAAAGTTGAATGATTTTTTTTCTTCAATAAATTGAAATATTTTTTATTTCTAGAAAATTCAGAATCAGAACCTGTAGTTACGACGATGATTTTCTCTCAAATTTTTGAATCTTTGTAAATTTTCTAAATTCGCACAGTATTTTGCAAAACTTTCATTAAAGGTACTTACTTATTTTTAATCATTTTTTGCAGTTATTTCTACAAAAAAAGTGTTTGTTTTTCAAATGTCGTTTTCCTACAAAAATAATGTTTTTGCATGGATTTTTTTTTCACAAAATGTATTTTTACTTCAGATTTTTTTTTTAGAAGTTTTTGAAAATTGTTTTCAAATCGAGTATTTTCATCTCGATACAATTTTTTTCTTAAAAATTTCTGTTTTTCATAAGATGAATTTTCAATCCAGAAGAATTTATTTTCCCATGATTTTTTTTTTTAGAAGAGAATAATGTCTTTTAACATTTTTTACACGTTTTTTATTTTTTCAAGGAGGTTTTCTCTATTAAACGAATTTTTATGTTACAAAATTATTTTATTAAAGTTATTTTTTCTTCTCGAAAGATTTTTTTGTTGATTCAAAGGGTTTTCTAGCCGATGAAATTTTTTGCATTTTTTTGTTTTTGTTATTTCAAGTTACTTGAAAATATTTCTTCTATGTTTTTTTGCTTAAAAAATTATTTACTTTAATTCCAAAAAGATTTTTATGATAAGAGTACTTGATTTTTTTTCCAACACGGTTTTTTGTTTAATAGAATTTTTTATTTTTCCACTTAGGATAGGTATGCTTAATTCACTATTTTCTCTCTTTTTAGGGAAAAAGGAAATCAGGACATAATCTTCTACATATACGACATAGTAGATCTAATCATTTGCTCAGAATATTTTTTCTTCAAAATTTAAAAAAAAAAATTTTAATAGTTTTTTAATTTTGAATTAAAAATTAAAAAACTATTGAAAAATTATTACTCTCCTTTAAAAAAATTTAAAATATGTATTCGTTCATTCCAGAAGATATTTTTTTAACAAGCGAACTTTGGCAACTCGTCAACTCAGACTGGGCCGAAATTTAGCTCACTGAAAGAGCATTTCACTTGGACCTCAAAACCTAATTTTGAGCTGCCGAAATTGATTTTTCGATTTAAAAGATTTTCAGAAAAAATTGATATGTCAATAGAGATTTGCTTCAAAATGTTTGTTCGTCTTGAAGAATTTTTTTTTTGTTTTCCAAAAAAAATTCTTCCATGAGATTTTTTGCCAAGAGAATTTATTTATTTATTTTCAGATGATTTTTTTTTTTTCGTGAAGACATTTTCCATTAACCAAGAATTTTTTCTAGGTATAGAAGATTTTTTGTGAAGAAACTTTTTGTCAAAGATTATGAAAAAATTGAAAGTTTGCTTCAATACACGGTTGATTAATTCCAAAATCCAACTCAACATTCATTTTCCATTTTCATTACCGCCCATCTCCTCATCTCCCCAAAAATGATCAAAATTCCAAAATTTTGATGTCTATAAAAATATAAGAAATACGTACTTATATTTTTGCAAAATAAACTTTTCAAACACGAAACTCTATTAGTATCAAAACGTGTGCAGGAATGTTTACATCACACAGGGTACATTTGAAAATGGAATTTTTACCAATTTATCACTCGACAACGATAACGAACGAGGAATAAAATCGTATTAAACGTGTACGTATCGCAGGCTCGAAGAGTCAAGTCAAAATTCCCAACGTTACGCTATTGTACAATACCAGTCTGTTCGTTTTCCACTTTTACGAGCACCATTGTGAAATTATACTGCAGCACTAATATACAAGACGTTTCCCTTTTGAAAAGCCGATTCGACTTTCGAACGTTGGGTACGTACGAATCGTAGCACACTTTTGCAATTCTTTGCATGCCTTTTACTCGTAGTAGGTATATGGAAAAATCGTTTCGTCAGAGAAAATTTTGATATTTTGGTTAATTTGATTCGAATAATATAAGTGAACTGTGATACGTACCTACATATGTTTTTTTTTTTTTTTTTGAGAAATCTGTTATTTGTGGAGGAAAAAAACACTCAGTTTTTTTAAGTAAAAAATTTAATTTTTTCTATTTTTTAGGAATAAAAAATTTGTCAATTTTTTGTGTAAGAAAGCTTCTAAATTGAAAAAAATTGAAGTCAGGCCTATCTAATTCAAAAAAAAAATAGCAATTTTTTATCTCAATTTTTTCAAGAGTGAAAAATTTATTTTCTTGGATTAAAAAGTTCCTCACAATTCTTACAAGGAAACCTCGCCAACTCGTCACCTCCGATTGAGCTAAAATTTGGCCCACTGAAAGAGCATGCCACCCACACATCACAACCAAATTTTTAGCTGCCGAAGTTGATTTTTCGATTTTTGGCAAATTTTTGAAAATGGCTAAAACCGCCTCCAAAAAAACATTTTTTGAAAAAAAATAGTAAATTTAAAGATAGAATCCTGAAAATTGGTTTGTACACTAAAATCGATCTCCCGTGTCGATTGGCACCCTTTTTCGAAGCGATCTGGAGCCTCCAGAAAAAGTTGAAAATTTTTCTCCGGCACACTGGAATCTCTCTAGAAAGCAAAAGTCAACATTTCCTGGAGGCTCCAGATCGCTTTGAAAACGATGCCAATCAACTCGGGGAGTCGACTTTTCGGAGTAGACGAAGTTTTGAGAATTTCATAGCAGGGTTGCCAACTTTCGATTTTCATAAAACATCAATTTTTACAAAAAAAAGGGGGGAAATTTTAATGTTTTTTGAAAATCGAATGTTGACAACCCTGCTATGAAATTTTTTCAACTTTTTCTATCGAAATAATTTTTTTGCATCAATAGGAGCCATTTGAGTCCGGTTTTGGTACCAAGCAGATGTTATTTTCGTTTTTTGTAATTCGAAATTCTCGATTTTTTAGCGATCTGCAACTTTTCAACCCCCCGTCGAGGACCAAAAGTTGTTCAAATTTAAAAATCAATGGTTCAGGGGTGTGTAGAAACTCAAATTGCACTTTTTGAGTGGGGTGCGGTTGGGGGTAACTCGAGTTCCACTGCCCGAAAATAGCGAAAAACTGCGTTTTTTTTCCAAAGTGACCCTACTTTTAGGGCTCCTGGCTCCACTCCCCTGAGAGGTAGGGGCACAAATTTTTTTTGGGAGGTTCTCAACTCAAAGTAAACCACCTCTGTGAGTTTGGTCGAAATCCGAGGTATGTTTTTTTTTTCACTCCACCCTATTGATGCCATCTATCGATTGACGTAGTTGAATCCAAAATCCGAGGTGACGAGTTCGCACGTGTTTTTTTTTTGACAACTTAAAAATTCTGCATTTTTAAAAAATTTTCAAAAAATCAATTTCTCCAGCATATCACTCAAAACTTCGTCTACTCCGAAAAGTCGACTCCCCGAGTTGATTGGCATCGTTTTCGAAGCGATCTGGAGCCTCCAGGAAATGTTGACTTTTGCTTTCTAGAGAGATTCCAGTGTGCCGGAGAAAAGTCAACTTTTTCTGGAGGCTCCAGATCGCTTCGAAAAGGATGCCAATCGACTCGGGAGGTCGATTTTAGTGTACAAAACAATTCTCAGGATTCTATCTTTAAATTTACAATTTTTTTTCAAAAAATGTTTTTTGGAGGTGGTTTTAGCCATTTTCAAAAATTTGTCAAAAATCGAAAAATCAACTTCGGCAGCTAAAAATTTGGTTGTGATGTGTGGGTGGCATGCTCTTTCAGTGAACCAAATTTTAGCTCAATCGGAGGTGACGAGTTGGCGAGGTTCTCTTGTTAGAAAAAAAATCATGCATTTTTTTTAGAATGAAAAAATTTCTCATTTTTTGGGTAAAATTTTTCAATAATGAGAGTACTTGTACTAATATGCGAAATTAGAGTGGAAGGAAGTGCTCAGTCGAAATTCTTATGATAATCAAAATTATTTCTAGGATCTTAATGTACATCTTTTGTTTGAAAAATTTTTCAATTCAACTCTTAGCTCTCTCCAATTTTCAATAATGAGTATCCATATACTAATATGAAAAATTGGAGACGATGGAGGGTTTCAATTGAAAAAATTTTCAAACAAAAAATATAGGTTAAAATCTCAGAAATAATTTTGATTATCATAAGAATTTCGATTGGACCCTTCCTTCCCCTATAATTTCACATATTAGTACAAAGACTCTCATTATTGAAAATTGGGGGAAGGTAGGGGTTGAATTAAAAAAATTTTTAAACAAAAGTTGTCGATTATGATCCCAAAAATAATTTTGTATTATAAAAATTTCGATTGGGCTCCTCCCTCCTCCCTAATTTCGTATATTAGGCCTCTATATAGTTTTGTACTTGGAAAAATTCAGGCAAAATACCAATTTTCAAAGCTTTGTAACTCCTTCATTTTCAAATTTAGGCACCATATGTACATAAAATTTTTTGCTAGTAATACTGGTTGTATTCAAATCTCAAACCATGTTATTCATTACCCACCCTGTATAATAATTCCTGGGTTATCGAATTGATTACAAAATCTCAGTTTATATACCTGCTGTTGATCCTGCCGCTGTTATTGGATGGCTTCAAGGGGCTGGTATCGTTTTAATATATATTTCATAATATATGCGACGGGGATGAGACAGGATGAAGTGTATAGTTTACAGCTAAATGAAACAAATCGCAGGTAGCAAATACATCACGCATAATATTAAACTCTTTTTTGTACATGTACGTACGTTCGTCAAGTTGGTTTATTGACACAGAGGGCGGGTTTATTAAAATAGGGTACGCCGTCGTATGAACAAAAGAGGTAGTAAGCTCTCGAAGCAGCGTTTATCGCTGTCGAAGGCTTTTAAAAGCCCCTCATTTTGAGCACTCATTCAACCGATACGAAATTCTATAATATTGCTTTTTATTTCGAATGTATCGAAAGTATATTCATAGCTTCTCTTTTCCCCCCGCCTGCCTTATCTGGCCGTCATATACCAAAGGTACGTGTATACGTCGGTATTTATATGGCTTTTCGCATTCGCAAAAATGTACCATTATATAGGTGCCTATCGTATCGTGTCGCAGCCATGGCCACGTTACGCGGATGAGAATTTCGCAGCCGCGTGCCAGATATTTAAACCATTAAAGCTTGAAATTAACTTCGTTTTATATTGTAATATACAAAACGACATTGTCACCAGTGCGGCGGAGGCGATGGCGGTTGTTTCCCAGTTTTTGGGGGAGTTGACGACACCGACTAGCGACGTGGCTGCCGTCTATGATTAATGTACTCCTATAATGTGATACAAGTTAGTCTTTGAATTATGATCAGCCTTAAGAGGGCTGTTTTTAGTCAATTCGCCCTCCTCCCTACCGCCTTATCACTTTACGTTTTGCTTCGTCAACTTTCCAACTTGGACGTTTTACGCTTAATGAACCGATCGTATTAGTATCGTAAGATCGCACGTTTCTATCACTCTTAGGCTAAAAATTTAATAAAAAAAGAATTAAACGTATCGAGAACTAAATCGTATACTTTTTCATCTCTGCCACGATGTTTACGTCTCTCAAAGGTCGCTGGAAAAGAGAAGAAAAAGAAACAACACACACTGGCGGTAAATCTTTTCAAAAAGATAACCCAGCAAGATCTGGAGAAAATGTTACTCTTTTTAAAAGCGAATAAGAAGTGGCTCATTTAGTAACTGGCAAAAAGGAACCCTTTATAGAGCAGAAAAAAATACCTACTATTCTTTCTTGAATAGTTGAAAAAGACCCGATAACAATAGACAGATAAACAACGTTAGAGCTGAAAGGATTTTGATTCTGATTGCGAACTAAAGCTGGACGTCGAATGGTATTCCGTCGTCGCTATCATTAGAAAGAAAATGTTGCCATCTTGCGAGCTTTTTATATTGAGAAAATCTGCCCCGAAATCTTCCGCTCGTATGGTGAATGTCGCAATCGAATTTTATTCATTCGTTTTAGAGTAATGATTTCTGCGCCAGGAGGCTGAAATCAGAGATTAGCGGATTGGTTAGTGAATGTGAAATAGTGACTGAAGGTCTGTAATTTTTGCAAAATAGTTTCAAATTTGTCTTCTGAAAAATTCATCTTTGCAAATAATTGGGATAAATAATTTTTGTGAAATTTGTAGGTGTTTTTTTTGCTCAAAAGTTTGCAAAAATAATAACTCAACAATTTCGCACTATCAAATTTTTTTTCGAAAAATTGTCGATGAATTTTGGTAAAACCTTTTTAAATAAATCTTTTTCAAAACTCTTCTCGAAATACATTTTGCGAAATATTCGTAAGATCTCTCTTGTTAAACAATTTTTAAAAATCAAAAGCATGCAAATTTGACAATTTTTGCCAAGTTTTTTCAGTTTTCTTTTTGCAAAAAATTGTTAATTTGAATAAATATTTTTTTCAAAATAATCAGCCAAAATTGAACGCTGGCAAAGTTGAAAGTTTTTGCATCCTTACAATCTGTAGTTTTCTTTTTGCAAAAGAAATTGCATTTTTTTCAAAATTACTGCAAAACAGTTATTGCAACAATTAGGTATTTTTATTTTGCACTTTAGAAAGTTTGTAAAAAAAAGAATGACTCAAGTAAAATAAGTAGGCACCTACTTGCAGTAAAATTTTCGCTAAATCTCCATCATTGAATAACTTGGAAAAATTAAACAATTCTGAAAAAAATTTCAAGTCGATAAGTTAAAAAATTATCTAAAACTTTTGCCAATTTTTTCATTTTGAATAAATTGATGAGCTTTTAAAAAATACCTGTAATTTTGCTTCTTGTAAAAGAATTGCAAAAAAACTTGTTTTTCAAAGTAGGCCTAGGACAAAAATATTGAATATTTTCCATTTTTCCCTTGTCAAATTTTTTTCAAATGGGCACATTTTTCACAAAATATTTCCAATTTTTACATTATTTTTGCAAATAAAAATTGTTCATAGTTTGACCGTTGTAAAATTCGGTTTGATTTTTGCAAAAAATGCACAAACGGGACAATCTCAAAATATTTGTAATCCGGCACATTGTGAAAAGTTTGCAAAAATTAGGCAAGGGCCCGTAAAGTTTAAAATTTTTGCAAAATTGTTTCAGCGGAAAAGTTACAAAAATACATAGTTTTTTAGAGAGACCACAAAAATAGGTATCGACAATTTCCCATTTTCGAGAAATTTTCAAAAAATTTTAGTCAAAGAATCACTTGAAACATTTTTTTAAAAATACCTACTTGATAATATTCATAATTTCACTTCTTTTTACAAATGAAATTTTTTGAAAGTTGAACGACTGTGAAATTTGAAGTATTTTACAAAATATGAAAACTTTGCAAAAATTAGGCAAGGGCCTGTGAAGTTGAAAATTTTTGCAAAATTGTTTCAGTGGAAAAGTTACAAAAATAGTTTTTTAGAGAGACCACAAAAAGATCAACAATTCCTCATTTTCGAGAAATTTTCAAAAAATTTGAGTCAAAGAATCACTTGAAATTTTTTTTGAAATACTTAAAAATATTCATAATTTTTCACTTTTTTTTTTACAAATGAAATTTTTTGAAAGTTGAAAGACTGTGAAATTTAAAATTGAGAAAAAATTGTCGCAATAAACATATAAAAAATTGGTGATTTGCATCTTGCCAAAACTTTTCACAAAGAAACGTTTGCGAATAAGTTGAAAAAGCTACAGGAATAATTGTTGAAAAATGAGTGCAAAATGTGTATTGACAACTTTGTCTTTTTTTTCTAAAAAATGTCATCAGCAAAAACTCCTTTAAAAAAAAAAAATAATAAAACTTTTCAAAAATAATAAATCTTTTGGACTAAAATTCTTGAGGACTACTAAAAAAAGAGAAAAAAGCTTCTGAAAAAACAAAACAAAAAAATTATTATTTTAAATGAGCAAATTTTTTAAAAGAAAAATTTATTTCAAAAGAACCTTCTATGAAAGAAAAAAATACCCCAAGCCAAAGCAATCCTGTTGAAAAAAAAGTATGGAAAAGTAAAAAATGTTCTTGATTTTTTTTTTACCAAAAACCCTCTTTTTGAAAAAACATCTTGTTGGGAAAAAAGTTATCATAACATATTTTTGAAAAATCGTAATTTGATTCTGTAAGAAAAATCCCATAAAAATTATTTTTGGAAAAAAAAATTCTTGTTAAAAACCTTGAGAAAAAAAATTCTATTTAGGTAAATGAAAAACTTGAATAAGTAGGTAGGTAACAAACAAAAAATTCAGAAAAGCAATCTCAGAGAAAAAAATTTCTACAAAAAAATCGATAAAAGAAAAATCCTCAAAACCGATTTAAAAAATTAGACAGTAAAAAAAATCTTCTTGACCAAAAAAAATCTTAGGCGGAAGAGAAATTTTTTAAGCCAAAAATCTTTTGACAAAAAATACACTTGCAAAAAATTCTCTCAAGTTGAAAAAAACATTTTGGAAAATTATACATAAGTACCTTTCGTGGGAAACAAATTTCATTGCAGAAAAATATTCCCAAAAAAAGTTTTCTCTATACAAAAAAAAAAAAAAAAAAAATCGTGTAGTATTGATTTTAATAGTTACAGTTTTCTTGATTTTTCAGCAAACATTAAAATAGAAAAACTGTTGCAAAAATTTATCGAAGTTTTGAAATTCTTCGAATAATCTTCAAAATAACACAGAGTCAAAAATAAACATACTTCAATAACAACTATATTTATGACTAAAATTAGTCTGCGTTTTATTCATTTTTTTTACCTTTTGAGAACCAAGATAAAAAAAAGATTGAAATAGGATTATTTATTTTTAGATTATAGATACCTACTCAAATTACATAAATCATTTCAAAGATTTCTATAAATTCTCGAAAATTCAAAGCTCCTTCAGTTTAGAATAAAAGCAAAAATATTCACGTGGCTTTTTTTCATTCATATTACACCCTATCAACTACATAGTACATTCTGGTACTATCTGAAACCACCATAAAGTACAATATTACATTTCCAACACATTAACTGGAAATTTCATCTCAATGGTTAGGTACATTTTACCCAAACTCGCAAATTCATACACCCTTTGTGGCGCAGTTTTGAATAGAAAAAAAAAAGGAGACCCAGGAAATATGTACAAGGCACAGTTGCTCTTAACATTTTAAAACGTGCTGTGAAACAATAACGGGCAAGATTCCAAAACATTAATTATTGTTAGAGTGCGAATATGAAGAAAATGTGAAAAAACTTCATATTGTACACAAGCTTATAATAATACATCTCGAGCGGAGGAAAAATGCAAAATTCATAAGTATGATAGGTTTTATTGACGAAATAAAAATAAGATTGATTTTTTTTTATCATTATTTTAATATACGTATTCGAAATTAGGACAGCTAAGCTATGTTTATTTTCCATAAAAATCTTTTATATATTTTCACAACCAACCCAAGTTTACGATCAAAGATTACACTCGGTGGTAATGTGTAAAATTGAATTGTAATAATAGGAAAACACGAAGAAAGTTGGAGGGTTAATAAAGTCCCCAGAGAACAATAATTTTGCTTCACCGCATTGGTGAAGGTTTTTTTCTACGGTGTTGAATGTTCGTTATTTCTCTGGATGATTGTTTGTGTCGCTGGGGCTGGTGACATCGTATCTTATAAATTTTTTTGGTCACAATTACCGCCAATTGCTCGACTGATTCTTACACTGGTTTTGAAAATTTTATAAGGACGAGTTTGAGAAAGGGGACCCCGAGGAGCGAGGAGGGAATTTAATTAAACGTCAAATTTGACGTGAAGAATGCCAACGCAACGTTTGAAAATTCACAATTTCTTGCAGGTTTTCACCGCCAACTAAAGAAAAGAAACCCGAGAAGCGTTGCAAGTGACGTTAAGTAGGCAACTCCCTTTACATAATAGCGGAGTAATTTCGCGACTCGTCCCATTCATCAGTTCGTCATTGTTCTGTGAATTATTTTTAATTTAGATCGATGCTTTGGATTCATTTAATTTACTACTCGATGAACTAGGAGCTTGAACGAAAGTAATGGGATTTTTTTTACGTGTGTTTTAGGCGTCAATACGAGGATTTCGAATCGGGATACGAAAAAGAAGGAGATTTTCCGTAAGTATCGAGTTTTCTTAGAGGGTGCTCTTGATGGGAATTTATTTGTTTTTTTACGTTTGGATTTATTTTAGACGATATGCCGACCTGGATGGAGCTCCAGCAGCCCAATTCGGCAGACTTGACTCGGAGGAATCGATGCCTATGCCAGAAAGGCCACCGTTGCGACCTATAGATAAATATATCAAACCAGAATGTCCTTGTTTGTCCAAAAGATACACAGTGGCTGTTCTGACGTGTCTAGGTGAGTTGAAATTTTTCCCCAGAGATGAACTGAACCTAATATGATTCGAATTGATTTTTTTCTCGTCTGCTGCAGGGTTCATTATTTCATTTGGTATGAGGTGTAACATGGGCATGGCTAAATTGCAAGAAGATAATGGAGTAAGTTTTCATCATTGTTATTTTTTGAAATAATTATCGAAAATACAAAGTCCCCACCCCCTAGTTCCACTGTCAAAAAATTTTATGAATACCTGAAACTTATTTTTTGCACTGAAGGTATCTGTAGTTTCAAGTTTATTTTCAAAAATTTTCGAAAATCATTTTTTCAACGCAATTACGAGCAAAATATTGACAACATTGCACTTTCAAAAAAAAAATTACAGAAATTTTGGCGCACAATTTTTACAAAAAATTTTATGAAATCGCTCATATTTGATAATTTGTACAAATCAAACTTGTATAAAATTAAAAAATTTTCACAACACACAGAGTTTCCTCTTTAGCAAAAAATTTGCCATTTAATAAATAAATGACTGCAAAGTAGGTAGTACTTATTTATGTATTACTGACGATTTTGCCCATTGAAAAATTTTATCATCTCCACAAAAAGAATCAGTTTGGTATCTTTTCTACAAATAAAATTTTTTGAAAGTTGAAAAGTTGCGAAACTAAAGGTTTTTCACAGAAATTAAAAATTAAAAAGTTTTACCTACCTATATTTTGTCTCTCTCTCTCAAAAAAAAAACAAAAAAACAACTACTATCTACATATTTTAAAATGATCTCAAAATATTGGTAATAAATAATAATATGTTGTGTTTTGGAAAAATTATCAAAAAACAGCATAACGATAAGAATGGTTAATCGACCTTTGGTACTGTAGGTTTTTCATTCTGAAAAATTCAAAAATCTTTTGACCACAAAAATTTACAAAAAAAAATCATCCCAAAAAAGAGAAATTCTTTTATCTATTAAAAAAATCTCTCCAAAAAATTCAAAAATTGTGACCCGGCACGTTAAAAGGGACCTAGTAGGTATTTTACAAATTTTTCAGGAGAGCAAAAATAAACTTTGGAAATGAATATCTCTGGAACGAATGAACCGATTTTTCTAAAACTTTGGGGAATTGTTACTGGGTATAAGTGAAATATTTTCCAATATTAAAAAAATAATTATGGGCGAACATTTTTGTATAATGGCGCAAGGGAAATTTGACCAAACTCAGTGTTGCCAAAAAATGAAAAAAAATTTGTGATAAGTAAATTTTTGAAGTTTACTGATAACAAGTGTAACATTGATTTTAGGCTAAATTATGAAGATTTCGTGTCATAGGTGATCATAAAATGAAAAATACATCGAAAACCAAAGTGATTACAGATTTACTAGGTCCTTTTTGTCATGCCGATTGAAAATATTGACTTTTTCGAAGTTTTTAGTGATTCAGGTGATAGACCTTGGTAAGTGGACCTCAGAACACCAAAAAAGTGAAAATCGATTTTTTACCTACTAGGTTCCTTTTAACGTGTCGGGTCACAATTGTTGAATTCCAAAAATGTTTTAAAAAGTTTTCAAGAATTTTCTAGAAATTTTTCATTCCAAAAAAATAATACATTGACATTTTTTTATCCCAAAAATTCAAAAATTCAAAAAAAAAATAGAATGGCTTAAACAAAAAAAATTTTAAAAAAAAATAAAAATAATAGAAACCTGCATTATCTCAAGTTTTTAAAAAAAAATGTACCTATAGTTGAAGTTAATTCAAAAAAAAAATCAGAAAATTTTTCATTCAAAAAAATTTAAAAATTATTGTTTCATCACAAAAATTTACAAAAAAAATTGTAATATTTTTATTGCAAAAAACATGAATCTTTTTTCCAAAAATTAAAAAATTTCATTTCAAAAAATTTAGGAGTTGTTTTATTCCAAATACCCACCTAGTTCCAAAATCAAAACTTCAAAAATTAGGTAAGTACTTATGTTTTATTTCAAAAAAATAAAAAATAAAAAATAAAAAATAAGAATTCATAGGTATTCTATTAAAAGAAAAAAAAATATTGCAATAATTTTATAATTTTCTTTATTTCAAAAAAAAAAAAATCGGAAAATATTTCATTTCGAAAAATAGAAATTATTTTACTTATCCAAAAAATTCTAAAAACATTGAGAAAATTTATCATCCAAAAAAAACACAAAGTTTTTTATTTCAAAACTTTTCATTCCGAAAAATTCAGAAATTGTCTTATCACAAAAATTTACAAAAAAAATCATCCCAAAAAAGAGAAATCCTTTTATTAGGTATTGAACAAAAACACTCCAAAAAATTCAAAAATTGTTGAATTCTAAAAAGTTTTATTTTAAAAAAATTTAGAAATTTTTCATCTCAAAAGTATATACATACATAGAGTGAGACGCTCTGTGAAAAGGTACCTAAACTCGGAAAAGCAAATTTTTCAGGAGAGCAAAAAAATCGAAAAAATCGATTTTTCACTTTTTGGTTGAATTCTCAAAAAAAATACTTATGTCGAAATTTCGGAGCGTTTTTCTCCAATCATCCACTTCCCATGTGAGAACTTCAAAGTGGTATATCTCGGTCAATTTTCAAGCAATTTTCGATTTTTTTGTTTTATATTACGCAGGAAGAAATTCTCTTTCAGATAAGCTAAAAAAATCGATTTCGATTTTTACGAGTTTTATAGGTATACCTTTTCACAGAGCGCATCACATAGGTACGAGTATGTTTTTATCTCAAAAAATTTTAAAGACTTTTTCTGATTTTTTTTTTTTAATTCACACAATCAGATACGATTTTTTCCTATTTTTTTTCATAATATAAAAGCTCCTTCCTTCTCCAAAAAATTAGCTTTTTACCTAAAAATGAGAGATTTATTTTTTATGACGACTTACAATGAATTACAGAGATTTTTTCCAAAAAAAATATATATTAAATGCCTATATTTTTACAATAAAAAAAAAAAAAAAATTAAAAAAGGATTCTAATTTAAAAATAAAATAATTATATTTTTCTCCATTTTTTTTTAAATTTATTATTTTTTCCCCTCAAAAAACTGAGGTTTTTTATCCAAAAAGAAGAGTTTTTTCTAAAAAAGAGAGAGATATTAGGTATTATTTCATGTTCGTTCAAAAAAAAAAAAAAAAAAAAAAATGGAAATTTTTTGCGTCGAAAACTCAAAAAAAAAAAATGTCTATAAAAAACTGTTTTTTTTTTCGTCAAGAAAAATAAAGAAAATTTCAATCAATTTTTTTTAACCAAACTATTTTTGTAGGTAATTTAAAAAATTACGATTTTTTTATGCCGACTCCAAAAAATGAACCTAACTTGTACGAAATAAAATCAAAATATTTTCTTCAAATGAATTGATATTTTTCCTCAAAATAAATTGAGAATGTATTTTCATGTCGACTTCAAAAAAAATCAATTTTTTTCTCCAAAGAAATTGAGAATTTTTTTTTACTCCAAAAAATTGAAAGACTTCTTTTTTCCAAAAAAACAGAGATTCTAATTGGGTCACAGTGTGCATTTAATTTTTAATTTTTTTAAGAATGTATATCTTATTTCAACTTTGGAATTTCGGGTGTAGCTCGAGCACATTCGTGTTACTCCAAGTTGTCGGCCATTTATGGAATTTTCCAACCAAACCTTCGATCAATATTGGTCGTCGATTATCTATATTATAATTTTTGAAAACTTTTACTCCCAAATTGACACATAAAATCACACTTGTTACATTACGGTGTCGATTTAATGGCCAAAGAAACTCCTGGCTAGGACCGAGGGGTAGAAAATCTATCGAAAATAAAAAACTGTTCCGCCGAACCGTTCCATTAGATTTTTATGAGAAAATATCATGAAATAGGAAAGCAATCAAGTGCATGTAAAAGCGAAGAGGATGGTAACTAATAACGTAACGACGGCTAATGTGCCATTAGCGTCTCTATTATGTACCACTGGTGTATGTTTTGTTCATCGTCAAAGCCTTTAAAATCGTCCCAACATTCGTGTCTCGCGAGCACCAGCGCCACCATAATGAGAAAATCATTTTCTGCAGTTAATGCAACCCATTCATGGAGTTATTACAGCGCCACGACGAGTCGACGACGCATTCATTTAAATTCTATTAAACCTTGAAAGCTCGACACCGAGACGTCTCACTTATACGTAGTACGTACCTACTATTTGTAGGTTCGTGGATTTTACAAAAAAAAAGCCAGGGGAAAAAAATTCAGCAACGTATGAAAATTGTGAGGCGTCACGAGTCACGACTCGCGAGTTGTCTATTTCAATGTCGTGTCAAGGGGGGGAGAAAACTATATGAGAGTCGATCGCTTTCCAAGTACATAACACGAGGGTCCAATGGAATAAAATGTTTTTGATGAAGTTATCCGCATACTAATTTAATAGCTTTGTGTATCAAGAATAAAGGTGGGTTAGATCGAATGTCTCCGTTCACTTTGAACGTTGCGATCTGATTTATATGGAGTAAAAAAGAGGGTTGCAAACACGCGTGTTTATGCTTATGCAGTCATATCCGTTACGACGACTTTTCTCTTATAACTAATGTACCGAAATTAACTCGATAATAATCTCGGTGTTTCGCATTTTAACGCTTTTCATTTCCTTTACAATACGTTTACTGGACCGTCTCGAAAAAAAAATTGGTTAAATATTTTTTTCAAGAAATACCTACTAAACTTTGTCAAAAAAAAGGAGTAGGAATAATTTTTTTTTTTAAGTTCAACTTGCCAGAATCGTTCTAGTTATTAATTTTGCGAAATAATAATTTACAAAATAATTCGTACCCATCTCTACCCCAATTTAGCAACTTTATTGCGAGTTTAATTTAAAAATCAAGTCGTTTCTAGACGCTTTATAACGTAACGCCATCTACAGCCGGACGATTCTGACGTATACGACGCAAAACGCCGTAACATTTATACAGTTATCTGCTATTTCCACTCCTGTGATTTCTACCCTCATTGTAATCTTCACGGTAATAAATTATCGCTTTATAACTGACTATGCAACGATTTTCGCAACCATGGTACGTTTTACTGTATTGATGAAAGTAGCATTCATTCGAATGGGGATAGATTTTTTTTCGTCGAGCTTTCAGCTAAATTGTACCAGTATGAAGTCTTGGAAGTAATGTTTTCAAAGCATGTCTTGAATTTTTTATAGATACAATTTTTTAAAATTCTTTTTAACCCTTTTTTTAGTATAAGTACCTACAGGGTATCCTAATTCTTTTGAAATGAAAAAGTTTTTCAATATTATTTTTTGGAATTAGAAATTTTCGGGATTTACTTCAGATAAAAAGATTTGTGAATTTTTTTGAAATAAAACATTTTTCAACATGTTTTTGGGATAAAAAAACTTTTGATTTTTGATATAGGAAAATGTATACTTATATAAAAAAAATGATAGAAAAATTTTCTTTATTTTTCTTGATGAAAAAAAAAAAGTTTTTTTTTATAGTTCGAAAAAAAATTATGAGTAAAGAAGTATCTGATTTTTTTGAGTTTTCGACGCAGAAAATATCCATTTTTTTTAGAACAAACATAAAATAATACCTACCTACCTCTTTTTTTTTAGAAAAAACTCTTCTTTTTAGATAAAAAAAACACCTCAGTTTTTTAAAAGAGGAAAAAAATATTAAATTAAAAAAAAATTAAGAAAAATATATTATAGGTAAGTATGTATTTTATTTTTAAGTAAATTAGGTAGAATCCTATTTTTATTTTATTATTATTTTTTTTTGAAAGAGATTCTTTCGTTAGGAGGGGGACTTCCAATTTTTTCAAAGAAAAAAATCTCAATTTTTAGATTAAGAAATCTATCATTCTCATCTGAAAATTAAAAAAAAAATTTTTGTTGAAAAAATCTTACCCTTTAAGTATAGTGTCAATTGAAACACAACTTTTTAATTTTTTTTGAGAAAAAATCTCTAAAATTTTTTATAAGCCAGCATAACAAATAAATGTCTCTGAAAAAGTCATTGTCGGGGGGGGGGGGGATGGGGGGATGGGGGGGCTTTTATATTTTGAGAGAAAAAAACCGTTAAGCGTTTGTGTGAATTAAAAAAATACCTAATCATAGATAATTTTATTGGGAAAAAATCTCTGAAATTTTTCGGAAGTCAGCGCAGCATAAGAAATTTTCTCAAGTTACTCGTATTTGTGAAAAAACACTATTTCTCCCCTTTTTTCTAAAAAAAAAACAAAATTTTTAGAAATTCACTTAGGGGATGATTTTGCATTGGAACTTTTCGTAGCTTTTTTCATTGATTATTTATGCAATTTTTCATTTTTTTTAAATTTTTGAAAATGAAAATTTTTACAAAATCGGTGATTTTAAAAATCTCAAAAATTCCGTCTTTGCATGGGAACTTGGGGTAGCTTTTTTCATTGAATAAATACAATTTTGCAAATAAAACTCTCATTTTTGAAATTTACTGAAAATAAATAAATTTTTTTCAAATTCTGTTAGGGTAGGATTTTCCATTGGATCAAATGGTAGTCTTTGCAATTGATTAAATGCAAATTTCCATTTTTTGAAATGTACTGAAAATAATTTTTTTACAAATTCAGCCGAAGGAGGATTTTGATTGGGATCTTAGAGTAGCTTTTTTCATTGATTAAATCATAAATGCAATTTATCATTTTTGGAAAATTACTGAAAATAAAATTTTCAAAAATTCAATTAGGGTAGGATTTTGCATTGGATCAAATGGTAGCCTTTGCAATTGATTAGATGTAAATTGCCATTTTTTGAAATGTACTGAAAATAATTTTTTTACAAATTCAGCCAGAGGAAGGATTTTGATTGGGATCTTAGGGTAGCTTTTTTCATTGATTAAATCATAAATGCAATTTATCATTTTTGGAAAATTACTGAAAATAAAATTTTCAACAATTCAGTTAGGGTAGGATTTTGCATTGGATCAAATGGTAGCCTTTGTAATTGATTAGATGCAAATTGCCATTTTTTGAAATGTACTGAAAATAATTTTTTTACAAATTCAGCCAGAGGAAGGATTTTTATTGGGATCTTAGGGTAGCTTTTTTTATTGATTAAATCATAAATGCAATTTATCATTTTTGGAAAATTACTGAAAATAAAATTTTCAAAAATTGAGTTAGGGTAGGATTTTGCATTGGATCAAATAGTAGCCTTTGCAATTGATTAGATGCAAATTGCCATTTTTTGAAATGTACTGAAAATAATTTTTTTACAAATTCAGCCAGAGGAAGGATTTTTATTGGGATCTTAGGGTAGCTTTTTTCATTGATTAAATCATAAATGCAATTTATCATTTTTGGAAAATTACTGAAAATAAAATGTTCAAAAATTGAGTTAGGGTAGGATTTTGCATTGGATCAAATAGTAGCCTTTGCAATTGATTAGATGCAAATTGCCATTTTTTGAAATGTACTGAAAATAATTTTTTTACAAATTCAGCCAGAGGAAGGATTTTTATTGGGATCTTAGGGTAGCTTTTTTCATTGATTAAATCATAAATGCAATTTATCATTTTTGGAAAATTACTGAAAATAAAATTTTCAAAAATTGAGTTAGGGTAGGATTTTGCATTGGATCAAATAGTAGCCTTTGCAATTGATTAGATGCAAATTGCCATTTTTTGAAATGTACTGAAAATAATTTTTTTACAAATTCAGCCAGAGGAAGGATTTTGATTGGGATCTTAGGGTAGCTTTTTTTATTGATTAAATCATAAATGCAATTTATCATTTTTGGAAAATTACTGAAAATAAAATTTTCAAAAATTCAGTTAGGGTAGGATTTTGCATTGGATCAAATAGTAGCCTTTGCAATTGATTAGATGCAAATTGCCATTTTTTGAAATGTACTGAAAATAATTTTTTTACAAATTCAGCCAGAGGAAGGATTTTTATTGGGATTTTAGGGTAGCTTTTTTCATTGATTAAATCATAAATGCAATTTATCATTTTTGGAAAATTACTGAAAATAAAATTTTCAAAAATTCAGTTAGGGTAGGATTTTGCATTGGATCAAATGGTAGCCTTTGCAATTGATTAAATGCAAATTGCCATTTTTTGAAATTTACTGAAAATAAAATTTTTTCAAATTCTGTTAGGGTAGGATTTTGCATGGGATCTTAGGATATTTTTTTTCACTGATTAAATGCAATTTCTCATTTTTTGGAAAATTTTGGACACTGACTGCTTCCTCGTATGCATAATTTCCACCGAAATTGAAAATTAAAATTAGCCATTTTCATTTTTTGGAAACTTTTGTTGACAACCCTGTACACATACACGTATCAAGCGGGTTACGTAATGTGAATGCACCTTTCATCCTACCGATGGCCATAGAATTACCACACAACTGCAGAATTAAATTTATTGAATTAATTTCCGAAAGCAATAACCATCTTGAAAAGTATCAATACCCTAATAACCGTTTTATTACATATATTATTTGTAAACAAATATGGATTAATCGATACATCATCGTAAAAGAAACACCTCTGCCTTTCAAATTTCATCCATAAACATAATCGCTAATTACTTTTTGTTTCGATTTCAGGGTAACTACTCACACATCGTTGAAAATCACAAGGTAATCAATCATTTCTCAACTGTACTTACTCAATAAGACGATATTGTTCTTACCTAAATCGACAACTAAATTCTTCTTACAGATATTCAACTGGTCAGTTGCAACAGTAAGCGCGGTGGACTCGTCATTTTTCTGGGGCTACCTCGTAACACAGCTTCCAGGAGGTTTCTTAGCTTCAATGTTTCCGGCCAATAGGTAAAAAAAATCATTAAGTACAGTTTAATCGAGCAAAATTACGATCACAATGAACGTTTAAGAATATTAAAAACTCGTTTAAGAAAAAAGTAATCAGAGAATACACGAAGCTCGAAATGAAGCAACGTATAATTGCTTTGTTTGTAATATTAACCACAACAAGTGCATCACGTGACTTTCCAATTTGATATTGATAATATTATTGCATATTGATAATACGATGTACGGTGCCATTTCGTATACTTATGCGGTGTAACTTCATTTTCGAAATTAATTTATGGTATTAACGAGATATTGTGATAGACCGTTTGAAATGTAGATCTAACGCAATTACGTCGAAGTAACTGGTTTACCATCTTTATAGGATTTTTGGAACTGCAATCGTTACATCTGCATGTTTGAATATGCTGGTTCCTGGAGTAAGCAGTGATTCGAATTTGTTGATTATTGTTCGTATATTCCAAGGATTAGTCGAGGTATGGAATTCTGAGGCGTATATCCTTATGCCTCGGCGAAGCAGTGGATTCAACTCTTGATGGGAGGGTGTGATTTGTAAAAAAAAAAAGTGAAATATCCAAAGAAAATCAAATTCGTCTAATAAGTCAAAAATTCATACAAAAAATGTGATTTTTTTATTTAAAAAATTGTCTTGAAATGAAACAAAATAATTCTTTTTAAAAAAGTTTTTGAGAAAAATTCAAAAATTTGTTCAAAAACTTTTGAAAACTATTTTTTATTGGTACAAAAAATTCTCTTGAAAGAAATCTTGCAAAAAGAAGATATTTTTTTAAAAATCTAGAATATTTTCAAATTAAAAAAAATCTCTTCAAAAGAAATTCCCAAATAAGAAAAACTTTAGAAAATTTTGTAGAAAAAAATCAAAAATTCAGTTTTAAAAGAAACAATGAGAACCTTTTATCTCAAAAAGTTCTACTGAAAAAAAAATCGAAAATGTTTTCAAAAAGTACATTGAAAAAAATTTATTCTTGAACATATTCCTCAAACAAAATTAAAAATTTTATTCAAAGACTGAAAAAGATTTTTTGGTACTTACAAAAAATATTCTTTTGGAAAAACTTCATAAAAACGGAATTTTAAAATTTATCCTAAAATAAATTCTAAAATCTTTAAAGAAAAATTATAAAAATTCTACCTACTAAAAAAAAAATTGGAAAATGTAAAAAAATTTTTTATAAATATTCGAAAAATATTCATAAATCACCTGTCAAAAAATAAAAATAAATATTTCCTTACTGAAAAATCTCTCAAAAAAAACCTATGAAAAACTGAAATATTCTTTGAAAATGATAAAAAAAATACCTTTAAAAAATTTGCAGCGAGATTTAAAAAAAAATTTTCTTTCAGAAAAAAATACTGCTAGAAAATACTTTAGGTACTTAAATCTGCGAAAAATTCCTTTAATTTTTTTAGAGGTATCCGAAAATATTCTTGAAAAATATGTACTTATTAATAAAAAAATATTTCTACAAAAAATTCTCTTCAAATAAAATTATGAAAAAAAATCAAAACTTCTTTCAAAAAAACGTTTGGATGATTGAAATAATGTTTTTGGAAAAATTTCCGAAAAAAATTAAAAATCTTTTCAAATTTTTTTAAAAAACTCTCCTAGGAAGAAATTTGCAAAAAATTAAACTACATTTTAGAAATTTTCGAGGAAGATATCAAAAACTACTTTAAAAAATTGTTTGCAGAAAGTTTTATTATGTTTTACAAATTTCTAAAAATATATAACTAATTATTATCGAAGAATTTGAAAATTCATTCAAGAAATGAGTGAAATATATTTTTTGGAAAAAACTTCACGAAATAGGTATTTAAAAAATGTAATGAATTAAATTTTAATCTCATTTCAGAACACTTATTCTAAACAATTCTTCTGGAAAGAAATTCAAAACCAAGTAAAAAAAATATTCTGGAAATTTTTGAAAAACATCCATATATCCTGTCTAAAAATTATATAAACAATATGTACTTGTTATCAAAAATTATCTTTAAAAAAAATTTTCTATGAAAAATTCACGAAAAGTATTTTGTGTTACAAAAAATTTCATGGAATAAATATATTTTACCTACCTACTAAAAAAAAATACAAAAAAATTTTCCTTAAAAAAATCTTGAAACCATTAAAAAAATTCAAAAAATTATCCAGGATAAAAATTCAAAGATACCTACATATAAAAAATATTTTAGAAATTTTTGTAGAAAAAAAACAAATCAAAAACCCTGTAAAAAAGCTATAAAAAAATTTAAACAAAAAAAAAAAAATTTAAATATTTCCAAAGTTTTAAAATAAGGTATTTTCTGTTGGTACTTGGTATCTACAAAAAATTCTCTTGAAAAAAAAATTGCAAATAGGAAATATACAGGTATTTTAAAAGTTGTCGTAGAAAAAAATCCAAAATCGAAAAATATTTTAAAAACGAATTGAATATTTTGATTTTTGACAAAATTTGATAAATGCTCCTTCATCAGAATTTTTATAAATTTGATTTTTGAACAAATTTTGAAATACGAAATTTCATCTAGAAAAATTTTGAAATTATTTTTGAGAAAGGTTTTCCCACAAAATTTGGAAAATAGAAATTTTTAAACGAAATTCAAAAATATATGTGGCTCTAATACTTACCTACTACTTTCAAAAAAAATTGGAAAAATTTCGAATAAGTAAAATTTTAAGAATTCAATTTTGGGCAAAATATCAAAAATTCCAATGTAAAATGGAATATAAAAAAAATCGATATAATGTCAAAGAAAAAGTTGAATGAATTGATAATTACTAGAATTTAAAGAAAAAATCATTCGTTTACGTACCTATAAAAAATTATCAAAAAATTAATTTCAATTCGAAAAATTTTATTTAAAAAAAATTTAAAATTCATTATAAATAAGTAAGTACATAAAATACATAGGTATGTAAGTACATTTTGAAAAAATTACCAAAAAAAATTATTTTGGGCAAAATTTTTGGGAAGTTTAATTTTAAACAAAATTTCATACCTGCATTTTATTCTGAACCAAAAATTATTTTGAAAAAAAGAATTTAAAAGAATTGTAATTTCAAACAAAATTTCCAAAAATTCAATTCAGAATAAAATCTGAAATACCTAATGGATGAATGTACTTTTCATTTTGAGTAATTTGATTATGAACAAAATTTGAAATTAAATTTTCAAGTTCGGTTCCAATTCAAGAGTTTAAAGGGGTGGAAGTTAGGTGTACAAAAATATCCACTGCTTCGCCTATTTTCATCTACATACACGTCACTGAAGAAATTTAATAGATCAAGTCAACCTACAGTAATAGATATATCTAAGGTGGATAATTTTCGAAAATTTGCAGGGTGTTACATATCCAGCATGTCACGGTATTTGGCGACATTGGGCACCTCCCCTAGAACGTTCTAGATTAGCAACCTTAGCTTTGTGTGGTTCATACGCTGGTATCGTTATTGGAATGCCATTATCAGGAGTTTTGATGAAATATGTCAGTTATGGAGCTCCGTTTTATTTCTACGGTGAGTTACGAGTATATCTATAGACTTAGCCTACCTACGAACAAATCAGAACTCATAACTATGGTTACCTTTACCCCCAACAGGTGTAATGGGGCTTGTATGGTTCACATGTTGGAACTGGCTGGTATTCGAAAAACCCAGTAAGCATCCTACCATATCGGTTCGCGAATTAACTTACATCGAGAAATCACTCGGGCAAACGATTCAAATGCCTATGCCAACGTTGACAACAACACCGTGGAATGAGTTCCTACATTCGATGCCTGTGTACGCCATCATCGTAGCTAATTTCTGTCGATCTTGGAATTTTTACCTATTAGTCATGTACCAAGCTTTATATTTCAAACAAAAATTCCACCTGCCGATAGCCGAGGTACGAATTTACGTAAATACGATGCAGTTTTTAATTGTTTACTTGATAATTATGGAATATTTCAGACCGGTTTCGTCGGCGCTCTTCCACATTTATTTATGACGACCATCGTCCCCAGCGGTGGCTTATTAGCCGATCATTTACGTAAGAAAGGTATCCTATCGACGACCATGGTTCGAAAGATATTCAATTGCTGTGGTTTTGGAGGCGAAGCTTTTTTCTTTTTGGTGGTAGCATTCTCCCAAGATCAGTTCACATCAGTTATGGCTTTGACTTTTGGAGTGGCTTGCAGCGGATTTGCCATATCTGGGTTTAACGTCAACCATTTGGATATAGCTCCGCAATATGCTAGTATTTTGATGGGTATATCGAACGGAATTGGTACAATGGCTGGATTCATACTGCCTCCAGTTGTCGACTACATCACCGATGACAATAATCCCAACCATTGGAAAACCGTGTTCTTGTTAGCTGCAACCGTGCATTTTTGCGGAGTCACCTTTTATGGTACTTTTGCATCGGGCGAATTGCAACCTTGGGCTGAATCGAAAGGTGGTTATTAATTCATTTTTAAAATTCAATTTCAATTTAAGTCCAAAGAAATTAGACATTTTGGTAGAAACTAATTTGGGGAGAAGATTTGTTTTTCACGAAGTTACTCATAAGGGAACCTCGCCAACACGTCACCTCCGATTGAGCTGAAATTTGGCTCACTGAAAGAACATGCCACCCAGACTTTATAACAAAATTTTTAGCTGCCGAAGTTGATTTTTCGATTTTTGGTGAATTTTTGAAAATGGCAAAACACACCTCAAAAAAACCTTTTTTGAAAAAAAAAATTGTAAATTTCAAGATCGAATCCTGAAAATCGGTTTGCACACTATAGTCGACGTCCCGAGTCGATTGGCTACATTTTTGAAGCGATCTGGAGCATCCAGGAAAAGTTGACTTTTCTCCAGCGCACTGGAATAGCTCTAGACGGCGCTGTAATCAACTTCGGCAGCTAAAAATTTAATCCTAGCGTTAGTATGATGTCATCTATCGATTGACGTAGTTGAATTCAAAATCCGAGGTGACGAGTTCGCACGTGTTTTTTTTTTTGACAACTGGAAAATTCTGCATTTTTTAAAAATTTCCAAAAAATCAATTTCTCCAGCATATCACCCCAAACTTCGTCTACCCCCTAAAGTCGACTCCCCGAGTCCATTGGCACTACTTTCGAAGCGATCTGAAGCCCCCAGAAAATGTTGACTTTTGCTGTCTGAAGAGATTCCAGTGTGCTAGAGAAAGTCAACTTTTTCTGGAGGCTCCAGATCGCTTTGAAAAGGATGCCAATCGACTCGGGAGGCCGACTTTAGTGTACAAACCAATTTTCAGGATTCTATCTTGAAATTTACAATTTTTTTTTTCAAAAAATGTTTTTTTGGAGGTGGTTTTATCCATTTTCAAAAATTCGCCAAAAATCGAAAAATCAACTTCGACAGCTAAAAATTTGGTTGTGAGGTCTGGGTAGCATGCTCTTTTAGTGAGCCAAATTTTAGCTCAATCGGAGGTGATGAGTTGGCGAGGATCCCTTGTCAGTATTGTGTCCTTTTTAACTTAGATAAGTATATAAAATCCGCCAAAATCGAGCTAATGCTTCACCCCCAAAATCCACATTTTGCCTCTCAAAATGTTTTTTACGTTTATCTTCGTTACCAATTAAGCCACAGGAAAAAATGTAAATAAAAAAATTTGTGAAATTGGATTTCGAACAAAAAAGCTCATGAGCAATTTTTTGATACGTGCAGTAGAAACCCCACAAAAAATTTTCAAAGTTTGTAATTTAAGGACATTTAGGGGTACAGAGGGGGCAGGGTTACTCAACTGTGATGTGACAAAACTTTGACATAAATTTAAGACCTCCAGGCAAGTATTTTGTAGGGGAGAAGGGGCCATTTTTTCCCTTCAAAATACCAACTTTATATTTTTTGTTTAAATGAAGATAGAGAATTTTCGTTTTTCCACGGATTCTGAGGGGTGTGTAACACCTCCTAAAAAAATTTCAAAATTTTTGGTCAATTTTAGGCCGATTAATGACGTTTTAAATTTTAATAGTTCAGGGAAATTAGCCAGAAATGTGATGGTTATAACTTATGTTCCCTAAACCATAAAAAACGCCATAACTCGGCCAAAAATGAACAAAATTTTTTTATTTTTTTTGGAGAGTTCTTCTGACCTCTCTGACTTCTCAGAATACGTGGAAAAACGAAAATTCTTCATCTTCATTTGAACAAAAATATATAGTTGGTAATTTGAAAAAAATTTAGCCCCTTTCCCTAAAATACTTGCCAAAGGGGTCTGAAATTTTTGTCAAAGTTTTGTCTCATCACGGTTGACCTTTTGGCATATAAGTGATCGAAATTGGTTTTCTAGGGCAAACTAAGTAACCCCCCCTCTGTACCCCTAATTGCCCTTCACTTGCAAACTTTGAAAATTATTTGTGGGCTTTTTACTGCTCGTATCAAAAAGTTGCTAATGACTTTTTTTGTTCAAAATCCAATTCTACACACTTTTTGATTCAACTTTTTTCCTGTAGCTTAATTAGTAATCAAGATAAACGTAAAAAGCCATTTTTGGGGACAAAAATGTGAATTTTGTGGGTTAAGCACTGGCCCGATTTTGGCGGATTTTATATATGTTAAAAAGGACACAATTCTGAGTAACTTCGTGAGAAAAAATCTCCTCCAATTAGTTCCAACCAACATCATAATTATTTATGGCTAATTTTCCTGGACTACCAGTGATTTGCATTTTTCTATGTACCTGCCTGTTTATCCAATGTTTATGTATAGGCAAAGAACAAAATCAAATGGAAGAATTCACCAACGGCGCACCTCCACCTTACGACGAAGTCACTAGAAAAACCATCAGAGTGGTGAAATATGGTTCTATAGAACAGAACGAGCCCTCATACTATTCTAGGCAAATGTCCGAAGACAGAGTCCAACCACCTTCTGAAGATTCCTACATGAACGAGCACCGAAGTCTAGAAGGAGAAAAATCCGCATCAACGAATCCATTTCGTTAACTAATTCTTAAATATTTTCTTTTGTGTGTTTGTTTGTTTGTTTCAATTATTCTACCACAATAACGATTTCAATACCTATATTTTATCAATGTATTAATATAAAAATTTGTGTTACCAGTGACTATGTTGCCTCGAGCAACGTAAAATTCTCGAATTTTCTTTTTTATAAGTATCGCGTATTTTTAAGCAATTGTTATTGTTATTTTTACTTATCGTTGTCTTATGATTTTACTCTCGTTACTCGTTTATTATTCTGTAGCATCAGCTACGACAATGGCCAAGTCGAAGTGCAATACCGGCCTTAAATATTACCTACCTTTTGTGTAAGTCGTCTTCGAAGAAAAAAAGTTGACGAGTTAATTTTTTTTTTACAATACCATAATTTTAAAATTTTACCTACTCATTATAACCATTTCATAAATCCGCCCATTCTATTCATGAAAAAATATTGATCTTAATTCAATTATTATTAGGGAATTATTTTATTTGTTTGCGAATCAGAAATGACAAAAAATTAAAAATGTATCCATAGTTCATATTCTTCACTGTTCACTTCCTCTTTTTCGAGGCCCATCTGCCCTTCAAAAAAATCTCTCCATCTCTGTACCTAAGGCCAAGATTGAAAAAATTTTCAAACAAAAATTGTAAAATAAGTGCCTCGGAATAATTTAGGTAATTACAAAAATTTCGATTGACCCTTCCCTCTCCTCCAATTTTGCATAATAAGTACGTATGCATGAGAATCGTCATAACAGCTGATTTTCATCCGTATAATGAAAAATTGGTAGGGAGGGGAAGGGAAGGAGTCCAGCAAACCAGCAGGGTTTATAGGGATGATTTGGCCTTGATCAGCGAATTTGAAATTATCCAATGAAAGTTGGTTTTTTTGGTATAAAACCTCCCTGGCAAAATTTTCAGTTCTACATTTTACCCATGATTCCTTCTGGGGGTTCAAAATTTCCATTTTTGACAGTTTTCAACCAAATTTTTTCAAACTTTCAGGGATAGTTGACGGTATTGAGGGTAATTTATGGATTTAAAAAAAAAAAATTCTAGCAGTTTTTCAATGTGAAATGGACATTTTAAGGTTCCTAACGGCCATTTTGGTAACCCCTTTTAGAGAACCAATTCCTAAAAAAATATACGTGGTTTACCCAGTCTAGGTGTACAACATCATATTTTTTTAAATTTCAATTCGCGGTGCTTTATCTTCAAAAATGCAAAAATCCGTTTTCCCCTTCCATTTTTCGCCCTTGAGACGATGATTTTCGATCGTTTTTGTTTTACTGCAATCATAAAATACACCTAAACACACCATCAATTTAAATTTGGACCAAATTTGTCAATTTTTTCCATTTTTACTAATTTCATTTTAAAATATCAGAATGACGCCATTTTGGGAACCCACGACTTACTTCCAAATAACCTAGGGGTCTAAAATTCATGTCTGGACATATCTCAACTCGAAAATTCGTCGCTTGTAGCAATTTCAGCAAAATCGAAAATTTTCAATTTTTTTTAAAACAATTTTGTGTACAAATTTTTTTAGAGTCGATAATATCTCATTTTTTGTGAAAATTACAAAAAAAATTCAATTTTTTTGAAATTTTGATATGTGACGTACACCGGGATACACCATGTCTAGACAAGAATTTTAAATCGATAGATCATCTGAGAGAAAGTCGTGGGTTCCCAAAATAGCGTCATTAGAATATTTTAAAGGAAAATTAGAAAAAAGAAATGGAAAATTGGACGAATTTGGTCCAACATGAGGTTGATGGTGTTTGGGAGTATTTGATATTGCAATAAAAAAATTTTAGACAAAAAAAATGGCCGTCTTTAAGGGCGAAAATTGGTGGGAAAAAACTGTTTTTTGCATTTTTAAAGTGACATACCACGATTTGAAATCCTAAAAAAATTTGAAGTTGTACATCTAGACTACGTACGTGGTAGTAGGTATGTACTTTTTTCAGAATTTAACTTTTGAAAGGGGTTACCAAAATGGCGGTTAGAAACTTTAAAATATCCCTTTCACATTGAAAAAACTCGAAATTAAAAAAAAAATTCATGAATTTATCTGGATACAGTCTTTTATCTCTACATGTTTGAAAAAATTCGCTTGAAAACTGTCGAAAATCCACGTTTAACTCACTCCTCCGAATGGGTAAGGGGTGGGATATTGAGCTAAAAAAATTTTCACTGAGATTTTACAGAACCAACTTTCACTGGATGATTTCAAATTAGTTGCTCAGGTCCAAAACACGCTGCTAGGGCTCTTTTTGTAATATAAAAATCATTTCAAAGGCTTCAATCTATAACTTTTGTTTGAAATTTTTTTCAATTAGGGCCTTGGGTACAGAGTTGAAGAGATTTTTGGGATGCTGTTATCATTTTCATTGCATGGAACATTCATCTGCAAATTATCAAAATGAAAACGAAAAATTTATGAATTTACTTAATTTATAGAATAATATGAGCCAAAATTTTTGATCCACCTGTTCTCATTATTTGGGAAAAAAATAAAATCTCATCAGAAATTTTTTAAAAATCATACCATAGTTTTATTTAGTAATAGGTAGGTACCTATTTGCTTAGTTGCGTTCTTATTGAATATTAAAACTATTATCTAAGTATTAGGTATAATTATTAATAAAATTATATCATTTAAGCGTACTTAATTTTTAAGTTAAGATTGTGTGAGAGGATTTCTCGGCTGTGCAGACAATAATTAATTAAGGACTTTTGCGAGCCCATTCGCATATCATTAAGTTGATGTTGCTTTTGTTTTTTTTGTATTTGTTAATTTTTGTGTAATTCTTTATTTTGTTTATTTAGTAGCCTTTTCGAGGGTTACTCTTGAAAATTTGTAAAATAAAATACCTATACTTACTTGATAATTTCTATTAGATACTTAATTCAATTACTAACCTATATACCTTATTATACTTACCAATTTATTTTTAGGTTTAGATTTAGATGATCGCTTTCATTATGTAGTCCAATTTCTAAGCGAATGCTCAAAAATATTGAATTTTCGTTGAGCAATAAATATTCTATATTTTGTATTTATTGATATTGATTATTAGATTACTTTTTTCGTTTTTGGCGTTTTTATCGTATCTATAATAAGTATAATTACTTACATTTAAGTTGTATTTAAAATTTCGAACAAATACCTTTTATCGTCTAATTAATTTGTATGTCAATTTGAATCGTTAACACGATGAGATTCTATTCTATAATTTCAATTAGATTCTGTTGTTACAGCGAATTACGCTGTATAAATATAGAACATTATGATATATCTAGTGGTAGTGTTATGAGAGCATTGTCAATTTTGATTTTTTTTTCAGCTTGATTTTTTGTTTTTGTTATTTATTGAATAATCCATACCAATCTTATATCTTGTTATGTGTATAGTTTTTACTATAAAACACTATTATTTTATTTATTAATAACTTATTCGAAATTAATGTATATTTTTTTTTTATAATTCCGTTCTAACGTATTGTAAAGATAATGTAGAAATATTCAATAAACGTGGTTTCCTTTGAATGTATAAACCATGCGACGTGTTTTTTTTATTATTTCATAAGTGAAAGTCATCAGGTTAATGTTTGTCTTTGAAATAAATTTGCGTATTCAGAAACTCGTTTCGATACGAAATACTGATCATCAAGAGACGTACACTTACTTTGTAATGCAAGATTTCAAATAAGATCATACCGGAAACGGAATACTCTCGGGTAAGTTGATATCAACGTAGTAGGTAGGATGCAATTGTGTAATGATTTTTGAATCGTCGAAAGTGATCTTTTGAAATCAAAGGAGAAGAACGTGAGTAAAAGTACATCGACAAAATATTTCTCGATTTCTGTACTTACTTGGTATTTTTCAAACAAAAACTCTTGTTTTTTTTCTTTTTGTTTTTTTATTGAGATTTGAAAGAAAATTATTTTATGAAAACAATTTTTAAAAATCTCTCTTTTTTCACGAAAATTTTTTTTCAATTTTTTCGGAATAAAAAATTTAAAAACTCTCACCCCTTCTCATAGTTCTCAAACATTTGGACTAAAAAAGTATCTAAATTTTTATGGCATATAAATGATATCTCAATTTTTATGAAATCAGCGTTAAGACATTAGGATACTATCAAATTTTATTGGAATAAAAAATTTCTAGATTTTTTTGTAAGTATTAACAATTTTGAAAAAATTGATTTTTGTCATGTGGTGAATTTCAAATTTTCCCAAAATTCAATTTCTTCGAAAAAATTGCTCAAATTTTTTTCCCTCATTACTTTGGGTCCATTACGAGAGGTTCTGACGAAAAAATTCAGAATTTTTCAATTATTCTCATTTTTGAAAAAATTCATTTTATGTCTACATAATATGGTGAATTTCAAATTTTTCTTAAATTTAATCTCTTTGAAAAAATTGCTCAAATAAAATTTTTTCTCATTATTCGGGTCAATTCTGAGAGGTTCTGATGAAAAAATTTTGAATTTTTAAATTACTTAGGCCTAATAAAAAATTATAATTTTAACTTTTTTAAAATGTTATTTCCCAATTCTTTTGAAATAAAAATACTTACCTACCTACTACCTAATCTTAATTTTTTGGAATTAATTTTTTTTTGATGTTTTGCAATAAAAAAAATTTTAAAATGAAGTTTTTGGTATTTTTTAAAAATTTTTTTTGCTTACAGAAAATTTCTCATTTTTTTGTCATGAAAATGTTCTACATTTTTTATCGCACCTACTTGATGAAAAATCATATTTTTTAAAATTTTGAAATAATAACATTTAGGTATTCATTTTTTTGAAAATGAAAAAAGGAATACTTTTGAACCTACTGAAAAATTATCAATTGAAATTCCAATTTTCATTTTAAAAAAATCAATTCATTAGTTGTTTGTTTTATTCACAATAATTTTTTTTGATTTTTTTGCAATAGAAAAAATTACTTAATTTTATTGCAATCAATTTTTTTTAAAAACAATTTTGAAGTAAATTTTTTTTAATCAATTGGAAATGATTTTTTATTATGTTTTTATAATAATGAAATTTAAAAACCTTGGCCTTTTTTAAAATGGACATTTAAACAAAATTTTGCAATAAAAAATTATTTTTTTAAATAGAAAAATTTCTCATTTTTTTTTCTGTACCTAATGAATTCCTGATTTTTGAAATGAAAAATCTGAACTTTTTTGAAATACCTGTAATATTTTCAAAATAAAATTTTTTACAATTCCAAAATTTTAAATTCTTTTGCAGTACGTAAATTTTGAAAAAATTAGGCGCAAATAAATTTTAATTTTTTTTTGATTCATTTGACATAATTGTTGTTGATTTTTGCAAAAATAGACTTTTAGAGTGTTTTTATTTTTATTAGATTATACCTAGGTATTTTTTTAAATAAATAAATTTCTCAATTTTTTGTTATGATTTTAGCTGACTTTTTTTTATTGTGATGAAAAAATCTCGATTTTTTGAATAAACCTTTTTTCAAATGAAAAAGTTCTCAATTTCTCCATATTTTTGTACCAAAATCTCAACCATTTTAAGATGTTTTTTTCGATTTTTTGGAATAAAAAAATTAATTCTAAGTAAAAATGATTTTTTTTCTAATAAAAAAATTTATTTCCTTTCTTGTTACTTATCTATGAATTTTTGTTTATTTTATTGTACCTAATAATTTTTATTTTATTTTTTTGAAATAAAAAAATTTGTTTGCAAAAAAAATTAATTTTTTTCCTTCTAACAAATTATTTATTTTTATAACTTTTTTAAATGAGAAAAATCTCAACTTTTTTGAAATTATTTTTGATTTTTTGCAATGAAAAAAAAAAAAAATTTAAAACAATTTTTTTTTCAATAACAAAATTTCTCAATTTTTTGTAATGAGAATTTTTCAATCTTTTTTGAATAAGAAATTTCTCCATTTTTTAAAAAGGAAATTTCTCAATCTTCGTTTTGTTAGGTATAAAATTTTTTTTTTTTTTTTTTTTGGTAATAAAAAATTTCTAAATTTATTAATTGTAATAAGAAAATGCTTAATTTTTCTGAAATGAAAAATCTCATTTTTTCAATTAAAAAAAGGTCTGAATTAAAATTCTAATTTATTCTTTTGAATTTTTTTTTCTTCAATTTTTCGTAATAATTTTCTTTATTTTCTTAAACTTATAAAGTTTCTAATTTTTCATGTAGGCATATCTATTTATAATTTTGTACCTACCTAATACGAGTAAAAAAATCTTTAAATTTGTTTAAAATCAATTTTTGCTGATTTTCGTACTTACCTAATGGGTATTTTTTTTTTCTTTCCTTAAAATGATATTTCTAAAATTTTTTTAACGCCATGTACAGCAACTAAGGCTAGTGACGTGTCACGGAAGAGGATTAGTTATAGAAGGGATCGTAAACCAGTTTTGAATAGAAAGGATAATAAGTATTGAATTTTATTAAGGTCATCAGTTTGTTGAAAATTAATTTAAAAAATTCAAATAAAAATTTTCTGAATTTTTTTGAAATATTTTTTTATACGTAATTTTTAAAAGTACCTAAGTAAAAAATATTTTTCATTCTTTTGAAGAAAAAAAATCAAAACCATTCACACAAATCAATATTTTGAAATTTTTAACCCGCCATGCCATCCCTTCGGAAAAAAAATCGATCTGGGTACACCGCAGAGAATTCCAAATTGAAATCCCTGAAAGTGACTCATGAACCTGTAAAATAAAATGAAAATGCGGTATGGTAACATATTTATTTAAATTATTCGTTAATACTAAGTGTACTTAATATTACATTATAGGTAATTTTGATTTTTATAAATTATCCAGGAGTTCTGATCGCACCATTTTGACGTTTAATTGGGTAACCTTTCGCGTATGGCTTTTTGGCATTGGTTTCTAGGTAATAAATACCTCGTGCTCTGCAACACGACCGATAATTCGATATAAAATTTCGAACAAGTAGGTAAGTAACTAGTAAGTCTACAAACACAAATGTTCGAAATAGGTACTTACGAATGAGAGACGTGTTCTCCCATTAGAACATATTCCGATTCGGACGGCGTACACCAGCCGAAAGCGTAAAAAAACCTATTAGGACATGGGACTGCCCAAAATCCTAGTTCAGTGGTAATGGATTCTATGAAATATGGCGTTACTTTTGTATGGTCACAAGAAAGTGTTTCTGCAAAATAATAAACACGTCATCGATGAACTTGATTCTTGACTCTTGAGTCAAAAGAGGAAACATTCAAACCGATGATGGCGAATTCAACTCACCAATAACGCTGCTTGATTGACAACCCGGTTGACTAGATCCACCATTTACGTAAAAGTCAGCGTGACCGCTAGGACCCCATTGTCCTAGTACACCTGCAGCTGTATGAATCACATCGACGAAATGAGCATCGGTAAAATCAAGATCGCGAGATCGATTTCCGGTGGTACCCATTGAGAATATGATTGTCGGATCTAAGCCCGTGATACGTCCCAGTTTACCTCTGGTTACATAATTGGCCGTCAATCCGGCTATATGAGCTCCGATGCTGTAACCGATCAGGTGAAGTTTATCCGGTGTTACACCTCGCGGATGATTATTCAGGTAGGATGCCAACTGGGCGATGCACTTTCCGCAGAAACGTGGCGCCCATTCGATTTGGCTAACGCAAGGTATTTGTACTAATGACGAATAGTCGACTATTATTATGTTATAGTCACCCCTGGTAAAATAAGCTGCAATCAAAATTATCATCGATGAGATTTGGTAGGAAAGTTATAAGATGAGCCAACTTCGTTTCCCGACCTTAAACCAGTAGATAGCTCAGCTGTAAATGCGGAAAACAACTTAAGCCGGAAGTTACACTGGTGTAACAATTTCTTTTGATGCTCGATAGAAAAATATCATAGTTAGAGAAAAAAATTTCAAACAAAAATTGATCCTCGTTCAATTTCCTATGGAAATGCTCCTATACATTTTTAGCTAACTTTTTACTGGAAGAAGTTATGTTACATAGTATCAAAAACATTTTCATTTTTTCCTCTTAAAAAACAAAAAAATTGATATTAAAGCAAATATAACTTCCTCCAGTGAAAAGTTACAGAAAAATAAGTGAGAAAATTTTGATTAAAAATTTAACGAAGAACAATTTTTCCTTGAAAATTTTTTCTCCAACGATGATAATTTTCCTGAAATAATTGAAAATACGTTAAAAATTGATTTTTTTCACTTATTTTTTCATAGTTTTGTTGATAATTTTTGATTTTTTGATTATATGGAAAAATGTTTCATACAAAAGTTGTTTCAATTTTAGTTTCCCTTAAAAAAGTTCTCTTTTAATTTTTTTCTCAGACGCATTGTTGTTGAGAATTTTTATATTTCAAGTATTTGTCAGACCAAAATTTTACACCCGTTAAACTTCTGCCTTAAACGATTTCATGGCTGGCGTTAGTCCAGTTGCCCTCGTGCTTCAGCACCACACGAGATTTCTCACGTGGTGCGGAGTACTACGTGAAAAACCCCAACCTGCGCAAAAAATTTGAATTCAATGTGTAAAAAATTTCACTCAATAAAAAAATTATAATTTTTTTGGAGATTTGGGACCCTTTTCAATTTTTTTAGAACGTTTTTTTCTTCAATTTTTTGGAATGAAAATTTTTTACAATTTTTTAGAATGAAATTTTTTTTTTCAATTTTTTAGAATGAATTTTTTTCAATTTTTTAGAATGAAAATTTTTTTATCATTTTTATAGAACGATTTTTTCCTTTAATTTTTTAGAATGAGCATTTTTTACAATTTTTCAGAATGAATTTTTTTCAATTTTTTAAAATTAGAATTTTTTACAATTTTTTTAGAAGGATTTTTTTTTCTTCAATTTTTTAAAATGAATTTTTTTTTCAATTTTTTAGAATGAAAATTTTCTACAATTTTTTTAGAACGAGAATTTTCTTTAATTTTTTAGAATGAAATTTTTTTACAATTTTTCAGAATGAAATTTTTTTCTACTTTTTAGAATGATTTTTTTTCAATTTTTTAGAATGATTTTTTTTTTACAATTTTTTAGAACGATTTTTTTCTTGAATTTTTTAGAATGAAAATTTTTTACAATTTTTTAGAAAGATTTTTTTTCTTTAATTTTTTAGAATGAAATTTTTTTACAATTTTTTAGAACAAAATCTTTTTTCAATTTTTTAGAATGAAAATTTTTTACAATTTTTCAAAATGAAATTTTTTACAATTTTATAGAATGAAATAAGATTTTCCAATTTTTCAGGATGAAAAAAAATCTGATTTTTTGGAATAATATTTTTCAAGTTCCTAATTTTTTTTTAATGAATAATTTCTCATTTAAAAAAAATAATTTTTCCACTTTTTTAAAATAATTAGGTATTATTTTTTGAAATAAAAAATGATTTCTCAAATTTTTCCAGAAAATTTGAAACATCAACATGAGGTCGGTCGTAGGGCAAAATTGAAGAAAAATCGGGTAATAAAAAATTAACCGATGTTTGGGCATCGGATAATCGAGGTTCCACTTTATGTATATAAAGTATTTTTTTTTTGCGAAAAAATTTACAACATTTTCACCCCCCCTCCCCCCCACCGCCACGATTTGGCCATTAACATGTGAATTTGTTATACCCGAACACTCTGGTATCTGTTCGGTATTGGGGAACGAAGTTGGCTCTGTAGTTTGTGTGGATATGCTATAAAGTGGATTTACCTTTTCTGAGATCAGTACTTGGAGCAAGGTTTCTACCTCCTTGAAAACCATGTATAATTACTTTGGTAGGATGTTTTGGATTGAATCGCGACGAATACAATGAATCATTATCTTTGGTATTCAAAAGTTCTGGATTTGTTTGCGTATGCCTGTAATATCGACATCATTACTTTAAAACACTCTTCAATACGACCAACATCGTAAAGGCAGCTAGAAAAAAAATGCAGCAACGGTGAAGAAAAAACATTTTTGATTATGTCTTTCAACGCATTTTCACGGTGGCGTTATGTAAAACAAAAAGCACTGTTGAAAAATTTTCCGGCTTTTAAGTCGCCGTCGAGCAACGTTGCCGAGTGTTTTAAGCAGATGAATTATCGGCAACGTATACAAAGGATTCGCAAACCGAGGAAGAAATCCATTGTGTTCGCTTTTGCGAGAAGATTTTTCACGCTGAAAATTAAAAACTACCCCTTACATCGTCAAAGAATGAGTTTTTAAAATGGGCCAGCCTATAAACTGTTAAGAAAAAAACCGTATGCTAATGAGAAAGGGGGAGAGACTTCGTTTGGTGTGCTCGCTCATTGTACGTGGTACACGCAACAGGTCAACATTATCTAATATTTACACGCAGATCGGAAGTTATGATTAAATTAGTTATAATTGAGATGTTATTTAGCTTGGGAAACGCCGCAGATGCTTATGATAGTAAAATTTCGTACTCGTAGGTACGTAGACATACGTAAGATAAAATCACGGAACCAGACCGATTTCTTTGCTTATTTCGAGTGTTGTGTAAACAAAAAAGTATATCGTGCCGTATGAAGGGGCTCTTTCGAGTGTTCTTTATTCAAATCGTGATATTTTCCAATAAAGCGGTGGTAAATGGGAAAAAAGGTCGTTCGTGTGATCGAAAGGTTAAAAGCGATTTTATGATTGATTTCGTAATCTGGGATATGTTCCTGACAGAATGAGCTGGGTTTGTGTTTTTTTAGGGGTGCTATATTCCAAGGGCTCACCTTCCTTTACAAAAAAATCTCTCTATCTTTATGTCCAATGCCCAAATTGAAAACATTTTCAAACGAAAGTTGTAGATTAAGATTTTTAGAATAATTTTGATTATTAAAAAAAATTTGATTGGAGCTATTTTTCCTCTCAAATTTTACATTATACCATTTTTTCGAAAATTCAGTTCATTTTTTTGAAAGTTCTTTTCATTTTTAAAGCCCCAAATAAAAAAAAATTTCAAACAAAAAATGTAGATTGAGATCCTCGAAATAATTCAGATTATTACAAAAATTTTGATTGGACCCCTCTCTCCCCTCCAATGATACATACTACGTATGAAAATCAACTATACCTGGTATTCATACTTATGGATTAGGGTGGTCCTCATTTCGGACTTTCAATTTTTTTTTGTCTTACCCCCTCGAGTTGTTTCTTTTCATAAAAAAATAATTTTCCATTTTCCACCTAAATGAATTTTGAGTGGGCTTTGGTCATTCCACTTTTTTTAGGAAAATGAAAAATTTGATCAATTTTCAAAATCTGACCTTTTTTCATAGAAATTAATTCCCAATGTTTTATTTTCTTTCCCACTCAACTTTAGGTGGTATCTTGAAGTGTCTCCAGCTCTTTGATAATAAAATCAAAAGCGAGAAAAATAAACGAAAAACTGGAAAGTGCATATTAGGGAACAATTGTTCCTTATAACAAAAGAAGCAATTTTTTTGAAAAATTGTTAAAATTGAAAAATTATTACCTACTTTTTTTGTTATAATTATACTCCCAGAGTAGACTCGAAGATGTGAAAAAATTGAACCATTTTGACCAAGATTATTCCCAATACATTTTGAAAAAAATGTCAAATTTTCGAAATTTTGCATTTCTTTTGTTCTGACCTATTAAAATAGTTCCTATTCATGAGAAAATGATTCTCAATTTTCTATTTTTTCCTCCAACTAAATTTTTAGTGGTGCCTCTAGCACCTCACTCCCCAGTTTGAAAAAAAAATAAATTCAAATTTTCAAACTTTTGCATTTTTTTGGTTCTATCCTATCAAAATTGTTCATTTTTATGAGAAATAATTCACATTTTTTGGTTTTTCTCCTCACTAACTATTAAGTGATGTTACTAGCCCCCCTTCCCCATATTGAAATAAAAATTACCAAATTTTCGAACTTTTGAATTTTTTTTATTCTAACCAGTCCAAGGAGAAAATTAAAAATTTTATCTCATCAATAGTATTTGTTAATTTGTTTTTCTTAAGATAATTTTAATTTTTAGGAATTCTAAAAAAAACACCCTTGATGCTTAATACACATACATTTTCCCCCGATTTTCAATTTTTGAGAAATTAAGTAGGTGTGACAAGGTATTACTAAAAATTGAGTTTAAGAGGAAATACAAAATTGGAAATTAATAATTTTATTCTTAGTATGAAAAATAACAACTGTGACGAATTAAAAGATGAAGCAAAAAAAAAGTTTTTTTTTTTTTTTAATTTGGGGGATAGGTAGGCGCCTCGTGAAATTTAGTGAGGGGAAAACTGAACAACTGAAGAATTATTTTCTGAAAAGAAGGAACCACTTTAAATGCTAAATAAAAATTTAAAAAAAAAATCGTTTTTTCTTCAAATTGGGGTTTTTCAAAATATTACTTGAAACGAAGTTATGGGGAAAATAAAAAATTGGAAATTGATTTCCCTTAAAAAGGAAAAACTTTGATGAGTTATAATCGAAAAAAGACAAGATTTTGAAAATCGATGAATTTTATAATTTTTCTAAAAAATAGGGGTGATTATAGGGCCCACTTAAAATTCAGTTTTTGGGAAAAATATATGAAATGGGATTATTTCCTCATAAAAAGAAACAACTTTAGGGAGTAAGAAGAGTAAGAGTAAGACGGAGAAAAATTGCAAAAGTTGGAAAATTTTGGATTTTAGTTAAAGGAAAAAACAAAAATTTAGGAATTAGGTATAATGAATCAACTTTGAATGATGAAAAAAAAATCACATTTTTTACTTCTGTTAATAAAAAAAAAAAAAAAAAAAAAAAAAAATTGAAAAATTGAGGGGCACTCCAAGGTACCACTTGAAGCGTATGAGAGATTAGAGGGGTGGGAGGGGTTCATTAGAAATTTTTGTAATAACCTAAATTATTTCAAGGATCTAATTCTACAACTTTTGTTTGAAAAAATTCCTCACTCTGAAGCCTTAGGTACAGGGATAGGAAGATTTTTTAAAAAGGGGTTGATGGATTTTCTGGAAAGAGGGACATAAAAAAATGGAGTGGAGCTCGTACCTCTCCGCGTAATTTTTCATCTTACATGAACTCACCTCGTATACAAGAAGAACTGTATCCTAGGATGCGGACACTTGAAAGGGGGATCAACGCAAGACGAATTATTATTGACTAAATCTTGAATAGATTGAACCTGAGGACGTACTGGAACTATTGGCTGAGGTGCCTGAGTCGTCTGCTGAGTCTGTTGCTGCGCTACTATCGGCGGTACACCACTCTGTATTTGTTTCTTCTCTTGGAATTGCTGTTGAATGGTCTCAGTCGTCGTTTTCCTAGGTAACTGTTGCTCGGCCAGAGCCTGCTGTCTTATTTGCTGCCGCTGCTGTTGTAATTGATACTGCTGGAATTGTAACTGAAGCGATTCGGGTGATTGGCGAAACTGGCCGAAAGTCATTCCTGTGTAGGCAAACGTGTATAAGCTATTAATCAAAAATCACGATCATTTATTGCACGATTTAGTAAAAAAATCAAAGATTTAAGATAAGGTTTATAATCTTCGTTTAGTTCACATTGTAGGTATAAATGTAAAGAGGTAGGTAAGAGGTCGCGGAGGTCTGGATAATCTGCAATATCAATTAACGAGTAAGGTGGGCCATTTTATAGGTAACGTATTGTAAAAAAAAAGATAGTCTTGTTTTAAAAATTTAACTCATCGTATTAACTTTGATTAGCATCACGAAACGCTCATGATTTATGGGTAAAAAATTTCAAGAAGCATTTGACTACACTACTCCATCCATTAGAGTAGGTACCCACGGTGTTATATATGAGGTGGCGTTACGTCTGGTTTCATAAGTTGATGACTTTTTTATTTTGAAATATACCGCATATAAAATATATCAACAATAAAATTCAACTGCGAGTTGAATAACTTTCACTAACTGCACCCGCCAGAGCCAGAAGTACGAGTAGGTATATTCTAGTTAACCTTGTAGTTCATTTTTTTTATTTGGCCAATTAGAACTGGAATATAAAATCGATAGAAGTGAAACTTCAAACAATAGGTGACTTTTTTTGTGGTCTTAGTCATTTATCTATTGCAATAATAGGTATGCGAATATGTGATTTTGTAATAAATATAGTACCTAAGTACTTACTCAGTTTCGGTTAAGTCTGAATCATTGTTAAGAAAAATCAAGGTGTTAAATTGCATGTTGAAGTACAAGGTAATCAGAAAAACATCGGGTTTTGGTAAGTCGAATTCGTTTTTATGGAGCCACCGGATGGATTTAAAAAAAAAACAACAAAAAAAAACTGATAACTGATGAGATATCAGAATTGGGTCAATGTCAAAAATTGTAAATATTTCCTCGATTTTGATGGAAATTCTTGAAAAGTAAACTTATATTACATAGGTACTTGATCATGAAATTTTATAGAATGTACGAGAGCTTTATTTTTCTGGAAGAGAGGGAAGTGTCGTTGAATGTGAATGATTTTATTATTCGAAAAATAGAGTAATTTTTTTTTACTAAAGAAGACTTTTTTGTCAAAGAAATTAAAAAATTTGTTTTCTTCAAAAATAAATAAATTTTTCTCCAAAAATCTGACAAATATTTTCATTAAAAAAAAAGGAAAGTTTTTTCTTCAAAAATTTAAGAAATAGGTTAATTCATTTTTCTGAAAACAAAACAAATTCAAAGATTTTTACTCCAAGAAAGTAAGAAAGTTTTAAAATTTTTGAAATTCGGTATACGAGATTTTTTCCAAAAAAAAGTTGAGACAAATAAGTGCCTAGGTACTGATATTTTTTTCTGAATATTTTTTTCTCTCCAAAAATCAAAGATTTCTTCATTTCAAAAATAAATAAATAAATAAATAAATAATTTTTTCTTCCAAAAAATTAAACAATTTTCTTATTCAATTTTTGATTAAAAATTTTTTCTGATTTTTTTTTAGTGTGAATTCTTCACATTTTTGAAAATTAAAATTCCTCTTATTCTTTTTATTTTTTTCAAATGAATTTTTTGAAAATAATTATGTAGTTTTGAAATTCTTAATATCTCAAATTTTTCCATAGAAAAAATTCCATGTTTTTCTGAAGTGAAAGTATGTCTATTTTTGAAAAAAAAGCTTCCAATTTTTTTTACAGTGAAAATATTTCTCATTTGGGAAAAATTCTAAATTTTCAGTTTTTACTCTTTTTTTTTTACTTTAAAAATTGAGGCATTTATTCCAAGAAAATTTAGAATTTTTCCCAAATCAGAAGCAAGTTGAAAGAATTTCATTCCAAAAGAATAAGGACATTTTTTCTTTGGAAAAAATTGGAGTAATGATACTTCAAACATTTTAAAAAATAAGAAAAAATGTTTTCCAAAAAAAAAAAAAAAAAAAATGAAAAGAATGAGACAATATAGATAATTATTAATTATTGATCTTTTTTCTCAATAAAATCAAAAGATTTCTCCCTCCAAAAAAAATCAAAGATTTCTTAATTTAAAAAAAAACATAATTTTTTCTAAATTTGAGAAATATCTATTTTCACTCTAAAAAAATTGGATTTTTTTTAAAGAAATATTTTGACCAATTTGAGTAATTGCTATTTTTTTCTTCCAAAAATCAACGATTTCTTTCTAAAAAAAAAAAAAAAAAAAAAAAAAAAATACCCACCTAAATCTCCTAAAAAACTGAAGAATTTTTTTCAACAAAAAAAATGAGAAATATTTTCACACTAAAAATATTGGAAAAGTTTTTTAATCAAAAATTTAATAAACATTTCTACTCGAAAAATAAATTGGAAGAATTTCACTCCAAAAAAAATTTTCTCTGAAAAAATTGAGAGATTACTTCTATTTTTCCAAATGAATTGAGGAAATGTACTTATACCAATTGTTTTACTTTAAAAAAAGAGATTTTTTTACGCTGACATCTAAAAAAATTGAAACAGGTATTTTTTAATTTTAAGAAAAATTAAGATTTTTCTCCCTAAAAAAAACTTGAAAACTATTTTTACCCCAGAAAAATTTTAAAAATTTCCTTCATGGAGAAATTGAAAATCATTTTCAAAGAAAAGTTTTTTTTTTCTATAAAAATTAGAGGTTTTACGCCCGCCCCTCCCTCCCTCCCTCCCTCCCAAAAAGTTGAGGATTTTTCTTTTAAAAAAAAATTAAAGAAAGAGAGACGATTTTTTTTTTAAATTTAAATTTATATAATCTTCATTTTTTTCCATCATGTATACTCTGACGCGTATTTTTGCGCCATCCGTTCACTTTTATGAATGAAAACTTTTTTGTTGCAAATTCGAAGTACTTTAATTTTTGTTTTATTCAATTTTTTATTTAAAGGCATATTCGAAGAATTATATTAAGCTAAAAATAAAGAGGAGATGTCTCTTTTGGGTCCAAATTTGGAGGATTTGCCACGAAATTCGGTTTGGGGACTTCATGGTACTTAATCAGGACACTAACAGGAACATTTCAAAAATCAAAAAATCTTTATTAGCTGATAAGTCATAAATCAAATTAACATTATTTTTTTGATCCAGTTTCCAAGTGTTACTCTTCGAATCTCCAACGAAATGCCAAACCTTTCGAATTCGATATACCTTCCAATAAACATTATGTTGCAATTAAAATGCCCGAATCTGTCCTGGAAGCAATATTCTTCATTTGAGCACCACAAATTAACCACTTCTTTCATAAAGTTCTCGACGATGCACAGATATTCGAGCAACTTTACACGAAACACGCCGTTTTCCATCGTGCCCATGCATTTTACCGCATTACATAACTTTTGCGCTATTCTTGACAACTTACATATACCCACATGTCGAGAATTTAAAAGAAAATACACGCAGGTAACCTCCTTTTGGAATAAAATAACGCGAAAAAGTGTCATAAAAATAAAACTTATAATTCCGGTGAGAGACGATGACGCAGATGTGGCGATTTCTTACGACCTTGACCCCTTTAAAAAAAAAAAAAAATTTGTCATTTTCGTAGGTACTCCTACGTGTATAGATAAATATGAGAATTTTTATTTTGACAAATGTTGTTTCGTTGGCAGGTAAGTACATTGTACGTAGTAAAGATGACGAAGGCGATGCGATGTTTTGAAAAATTAATCTAATTAGAAACAGACGTTCTCGGTTATTAACCTTCAACGATACAATAACTAGTTTGCTACAATGAATAGCATTATACTTCGAATATGTTACGTAATGCGGATAATTTCAACTTGTCGATCAATTTTAAGTATTGTTCGAATCATCTAGTTCGTTCAACCACCCATAGCAAATCCGACACAGGTTAACAAGAAGAGCTATAGGTGGGTATACCTAAACCTATGGTCACTGATGCTTTAACAAGTTTCCGTACAATGTTACGGAAATTTATACCTATAGAGAAAGTAAGCTGATAATTATGGATAAAAATTGAAACATGTTTCCTCGGTGCTTTCCACTCGGGTCTATCGATATTACACCCATTAATCATAGGGTTTTTCTTTATCTAGGTTAATAATTACTGTATAGATAGGTGCATGAATACGATGAGGCCGGAACAACACAACCGGAATGTCCTTCAGGAAAAGGATATGAAAAATGTGTGTTAATTCTAAGCGTCGAATTAGTCTTGCGAATCGAGCTTGATAATTTCTGCTTTCGAGAAGTGCCACCTTTGGGCTTTGAGCTCGACGAAGGATCCTTTTGTCCGCGAAGGTGTAGGTGTGAAGGAAAATCTAGCACGAAAATAACCGCCGCCGTAAAGGTCGACTTGTCGACGTAATTTTCTAAATATTTTAATGATGTTTACATCAAAAATACGTATAATTGGATTTTAATAACGTGACGTAATGAAACGTATAAAAATTAACTTATAAAACCTCAGAATAGAACGAGTGTTATTATCACACAAAACCACTCGATATTTTCACCTACAATAGATTATGTCTCGTGGCCTATTTACATACTTTCTTTTTCTTATAAAACTATCCATAATATGGAAGAAAAATTAATTTTACGTTTAGAATATCTTATTTCATTTAATATGGTTAATTTTTTAATCAGAAGAAGGGATGTTTTCAACAAACTTACTCAGGGATGCCTTCCTTTTTTTTTTTAAACTACCTACCTAAGAACAATAAATTCAATTCTATGGTTATAGCGACGTTATTGTAAAGCTGGTGTAGGCGGTGTATCGATTACATGATGAAAAAAACGCCTACGTGATCAGAAAAAAAAAAGGCAACTACCCGATGTGAATATTTTATTATTCATTATTGGCCGGACAATAAATATAAGATTTTAGAAAACGACGAATTTTTTTCATTACATAATATTTCATACTGTTATCGACTCATGTCTCGAACGATATTATTACCTATTATTTATTTTTAGATAGATTATTTTTGCTCGTAGGCTATAAAAGAACATCTCGAGTAAATCTCGATACACGAATTTTTCGTTTTTTAAATCTCTTACGAGTGAAATATGTACGAGTATGTAATTTTAACGTAGTTTTAATGATTATACTTACGTCCATAAGTGTACCGTGTTTTAAAGGATTTTTTGATGTTTTAGAACTTGGCCAGTATTGAGTTCAAGGTATTATGCTTGATTTACATTGTTTAAATCTTTGGTCATCTTGGTTGGTATTGAAGATTAGAAAATGTAAGTAGTAAGTACATGCACATACATTTGTATGTCATCAAAGTACCAGTATTCCCAGGGCCGGCAACTCTTTGGGGGTGTAGATTGTTTTTTCGAGCAGGGAGAGGGGATAGAATTACTTCAATATTGAACGCGAGAATGATTTTTTTTTTTTTTTTTTCAAAAAAGTTGAGAGATTTTTTCCAAGAATTTAAAAAATATTTTTACTCCCAAAATAGTTAATTTTTTTCAATAGTTACGTAGGTACTAGGTACCCCAAAAGAATTGACAAAAAAAAATATTCAAAAAAATAGAGTAGGTAGGTTACCTCTGGGTCTGAGTATTAAAAAAAAAAAAAAAAAAAAAAAAAAAAGTTAGGTAGGTAGGTAAAGTTTTTTATTTCCAAAAATTGGAAATATATTTTATTCCAAACAAAAAAATAAATAAAAGATTTTTTTCTACATAATATATGCGAAAAAAATTAGAGGGTTTCCACAAAAAAATTATAAATTTTTCCTTCAATAAAATTAAGAGATTTTTCTCCAAAAAAAATTAAGTGATTTTCAAAAAAATAATGAAATTACTCGTATGATATTCTAAATCAAATGAAAAAATTTTTATCTAAAAAAATTTGAAAAATTCTTACGAGTATACCTGGTGAAGTGGTGATCGATTGATCGGAGAACCCGATACTCCCAAACGCTTGAAAAACTTCTTCCCCCCCCAAAAAATGCAAAAAATTTTACTTCAGAAAAATAACAACAACAACAGCAAACAATTTTTCTCCTAAAAATTAAAATGCGCATTTTCTGAAAATAAAATTGTTTTTTTTTCTTCAAAAATATTTAGGATAAAAATTTAAGACTTTTTTCTCAAAAAAGTTCAATAAATTTTTTTCTTTAAGAATTTGAGAAATATTTTTACCACCCAGAACTCCAAATGTAAAAAATTTTCTTCTTCGAGGAAGTGAGATAAATTTACCTACTTCTTCAAAAAAGCGTGACGTTTTTTCTTCTCAAAAATATATATTTTTAAAAAATTTTATTTGATTTGAATTTTTTTTTTTTTTTTTTAAAAACATGAAATTTTTCTTTTCTTAAAATAAAGTATTTTTTCACCTAGGTAGGTACTTTTTAATTTTTATAATCACTCCAAACAAATTGAGAAATTTTTCAATTCTAAAAAAAATGAATGTTTTATTTCAAAAAATCTGAAGGATTTTTTTACTGTCAAAAAGTCGTTAGATTTCTTCTTTCAAAATAATTTTTTAAAAATTCAATTCAAAAAAAAAATCTCAGAAAAAGAGGAGATTTTTCCTCTGAAGAAAATTGAAATTTTACTTAGGTAGTAAACTTCTTTTTCAAAAATAATTGAGACAAAAAATTTTAAAAATTTGAGGAACATTTTTGCTCCAAAAAGCAAAAAAGTAAGATATGTTCTTCTTCAAAACCAAAGATTTTTAAAATTTTTTATTTTAGTTGAACAAATTGAATCATTTTCCCTAAAAAATAGATTTTTTTTACTTTCAAAAACTCGAAATATTTCTTTCTCTAAAAAAAAATAATCCCAACCCACAGAAAAATATACTCCAAAAAACTGAGATTTCCTCTCTTTAAATATTGTAATACCCCAAATTGAAACAAGAGAGACTATAACCCTGCAAATAAATGAAATCCCCCCAGTTATACCAGATATTCCTTCCGAAATTCAGAAATTCGTAAACTTAATTAAAAAAACTCATCCTCACCAATAAAATTTAAAAAATTCCTCCGATGGGTGTAATAATCCTGTAATTATAAACACACCCCCCCCCCAAAATTGTAATACCTAATATTTTTTTTAGAAAAATCGAGACAAAAAATCGAAAAATATTTTTACTCCAAAAAATTAAGAGATTTTCTTCTCAAAAATTGATCTTTTTTTCCAAATAATTGTGATTTTTTTTCTCTTAAAATAAAGTAACCTTTCTAAAAAAAATTCTCATATGGTTTTTTTACTTCATAAAAATTGAGAATTTTATTTATTTATTTTTTTATTCTAAAACAACTGAAGAAATTTTTATTCCAATGAAAACTGCGGAAATTTCTTACTCTCAAAGAATTGAAAGTCTCTAATAGAAATAGTGTTTTTTTTACCTCAAATTAAATCCAGGAAATTTTTTATTTCAAGAAATTTGGAAAAAATTTTTACTTCCAAATTTCATTCGCCAAAATAAATTTAGAAAATTATTATCATCATTCCAAAAAACAAAATATTTTTACCAAAATAACAAAAAAAAAAATTCTTCAAAAAATTGAAGATTTTTTTTGAAAATTTTTTGAGAGAATCCTTTCTCTACACATTTAAGAAACATGTTTATTCCAAAAAATCAAGAGTTTTCTTCTTCACTTTTTTCTACAAAAATTTGATAATTTTTCTCCAAAAGAATTGAGATTTTTTTTTCTAAAATTACTGATTTAAGAAATATTTTTATTTCAAAAAAATCAAAAATTCTTTTTTTCTAAATGAAAATGATATTTTTTTTCTCCCAAAAACTATACCTAATAATAATATTATTTTTTCAAAAAAAAAAATGAAAAATTTTTATTTCAAGAAAATTTATTTTAGGTATTTTTTTATAAACATTTTAGTAGAGAACTTTTTTATCCAAAAATTGATTGAGAACTATTTTTATTCCAAGAGAACCCTAAAGTTGGAATAATCGAGTACTTTTTTTTCAAAAAAATTATGACAAAATAATAACTTATTGAAAGATTTTTTTCTCAAAAAATTGAGTTTTTTCTTTCTTACAAAATAAAGAACTTATTTTTTCTTCCTGAAATGAGGTTTTTTCCATCTAGAAATATTTATTTGAAATTTTTATTAAATTGAGTATTTCTTTTTTGTTGTCGTTGACTCGAGATATTTTTATTCCGAAAAATTTGAGAAATTTTTGCAAGAGATTTTTTATTTAATTTCTGCATTTTCGAAGTTTTCTTGAATGTAGCTCAATTTACTTTAGAAGGTTTTTATTTGTAGTTGAGCTATAGGAGGTGCATGCTAAGTTGCCGGTCACGAGTACCTACCTATCTATTCTAAAGGGTTTAAATTTTAATCCAGTAATATGTTATGTATCTATTCAATTTTTGAAAAATTGAAAAATAATAAAACCTATTGGAAATATTAAATACATTGTTTTATTTTTTGTCCTGTTTTTTAGAGTTACCTTACGCAATCAATTTTTTTCATTATTAATTCGCATTGCGTAATTCATCTTCACCTCTCAATCAAAAGGCACACCAACAATATTATTCTTATCACATTAACGAGATAATCGGTAAAACGCAATCATCAAAGAATTTAGAAGCAGAAGCAGTACTTCAATATTATTAAATTCGTAAAGCTGTGAAACAAAAAATTGAGACGTCATGTCACCGATGTTTATCTGCTTAGATCGCAACCTGCCTTCAATTATTTTTCACTATAGTTACCTACGTACAGTACGTACCTAGCTTGAGGTACCATACAAAATTATTAAATAATATCACGAATGATTACTCAAACGCAGATGATAACGAGAATAAAAGACGTTTAATTATTTATCAAAACACGTCGCTTTCCATACAGTCCAGGAGCCGAACCAAGTGAAAATGGTGCGAAGAGGTTGAAATCTGGGACCGGTCCCAAAAGTTAGTATACATAGCCCCTTCTTCGAAAACACCAGTCTGCCGATCCGCCGTTGCTGCTTTCAAGCACAGCGAAAGCTCAAAGTTCACGAAAGTTCACGAATTTTTCCGAACTTTGAGATAAAAAGGTTGAAAGCCGAAATTGGTATCTACTTATAGGATTTTCCACGATGAATCCAAATATGTCAGTCTGCCAACCCTCAGATGCCGCCAAGGGGGTGCCAGACTGGATCAAAGGGGTGAAAATTGCAAAAAATCTCATAAATTCTAATATATTCGTCTTAGAGCTTAGTTGAAGAGGTTAATTATTGAAAATGGTTTTTTCTCATCTAATCGTTATCACAGAATTCAAATATGATGGTCTGCCAAACCCAAACTGAAAAACCTCCCCGATCCTCCACCCCAAGTCACTTTTTTCGAGACTCCAGTTTCTCCCAAAATCCGTTTTTTGCATTTATTTCGCCGGGGTTCAACTTTTTTGGGAAAAGCATCTGAAAGTAAATTATTCTACATTCAATTTCCTATAACAATTTTATTCCCATACAATTTTCTGTGGGAATCACAGGAGTGGAGCTGCGATAATTTAAACGTTGTGTATGGTGTACAGTTCAAAATTAGTCTTTGGTTTCAATTTTTTAGTTTTTCATCAAATTAAAATGAAAAGTTTTCGTTTTATTAATGGGTTCTATGTGATAGGAGGAACTCGCAGAAATTTTTTTCAATTTTTTCAGATCACTTTTCGTAGAGTTATAGCACTTTGAAAATAACGTCTCTTATGGTACTCCACAATACCTACGTCTTCGGCCCTCCACAGCTCCACTCCTATGATTCCCACAGATAATTGTATGGGAACAAAGTTATAGGAAATTGAATGTAGAATAATTTACTTTCAGATGTTTTTCCCAAAAAAGTTGAACCCCGGCGAAATAAATGTAAAAAACGGATTTTGGGAGAAACTGGAGCCTCGAAAAAAGTGACTTGGAGTGGAGGATCGGGAAGGGTTTTCAGTTTGGGTTTGGCAGACCATCATATTTGAATTCTGTGATAACGATTAGATGAGAAAAAACCACTTTCAATAATTAACCTCTTCAACTAAGCTCTAAGGCGAATATATTAGAATTTATGGGATTTTTTGCAATTTTCACCCCTTTGGTCCAGTCTGGCACCCCCTTGGTGGCATCTGAGGGTTGGAAGACAGACATATTTGGATTCAGCGTGAAAAATCCTATAAGTAGACACCAATTTCGGCTTTCAACCTTTTTATCTCAAAGTTCGGAAAAATTCGTGAACTTTCGTGAACTTTGAGCTTTCGCTGTGCTTGAAAGCAGCAACGGCGGATCGGCAGACTGGTGTTTTCGAAGAAAGGGGTATGTATACTAACTTTTGGAACCGGTCTCAGATTTCAACCTCTTCGGACCATTTTCACCAGGTTCGGTTCCTGGACTAATAAATTTCGGGCTATTATTCTCGTATGAACGAAACCCCTGCAACTGCTGTTCTTCCTTTTTCAGAGGGACCTACGTTGATTTGGAGATATTTAATAAAAAATTATTACTTAAGGTTTCGCTTTAATTCGCCAACCAACCCAACCTAATTATGATTGATGGCACGCATTTCCTCGCGAACGCTGACCGACCGAATGAATGAACGCTTATGTAATCAATCTAATGAATAAACTGGTTTTTATGGTGCTCTTCCTCAGCTCCTCTAGCCAAGTGCTGGAATAAACACAGTCGACGTCAACCGGAAAGTTAGTGGTTTCCATAATATTCTGCCAAACGACCGAACGCGAACGTTTAATTTGAAAATCATTGCTATGCCGAAGACAAATACATAATTAATAGTTTAATCGCCGTGATTCGCTATTAGTTAATAGCTCATGGTCTTTCTACTTTTTTTCTATCTGCTTACAACTCTTCCAAGCCGCTTATAAACAACTTAACAACTTGTTTTACTTGCGAAATTCAATTTAAGTGGTACGTTACAATCTTCATTGAAGTATCAAAACCCTGTCCTCAAATACCATATAATTCCAGCAGTTCCGTTCGGATTTTTTCACCCACCTTGACTTCCATTTGGTCAGCGAGATGGACACCTATCAAGGTCGTGATGTCTAGATTGTTCATCGTGGTTTGGCTTCAACTTTAACGATTGTTTGTCAGCTCAAAATATCGATACCGATCTAAGTTGATAATCTGGGCAACACGTTGAGCTAGTTTTTTTATATTATTTTATAGGTTACACTCCAGATTATTTCCCCCAAAGGTATTGCTCGTATTTGTAGCATTCATGCGATTTTTTATTACGTGTAAGAGCAGTTTCGAAATACGTGCATAGGTAGGTAAGGTACGCCACCCGCATGCTAAACTAATTCTTGTAAAGAATGCAACGTTGCCACATTTGTCGCCAAAAGCTTAAAATTGTTGCAATTTTTTTATCAGTTATATGATTCCGATATATCGAATACCAGACGAATATTTTTATTACTCGCATTACTTACGTGTTAAATCATTCGATATTGTGCGCAAATCTTTTTCGATTTCTTTCGTCGTGAAGTGCATAAATCATCCGCCACCGCACCGACGAAGTATTAAGAATGATGAAAATGAGACAAGTAGCATGCTGACACTAGCCAGACGATTGTAAGATGATTAAATGATAAGTTATGACCGAAATTTCAACAATGAAATGAGCAACATCTTGGCCAACTTCGAAAATGCAAAAAATACACACCATCAGACTAAAATTTTAAAATCTCTCTTTCTTTGGAGAAAAAATTTCACACAAGTTTCTTCATTTCTTTTCGTATTAAAACTTTTTAATTGTTTTTGGATAAAATCATCTATTTTGGAGAAAAACATACTCTGAATTTCTGTGTAGTATAAAATATCTTGATTAATGTTTGTGCGAAAAAATTGAGAATTTTTTTGAAGGGAAAAAATGCTTACCTAGATAGCTACCTACTTTTATTCATTTTTTTTTTTTGAGAATAAAATTTCAAATTTTTAAAAAACACAGAAAAAAAATATCTCCGTGTTTAGGATGAAAAAAAGCTTTCTTTTTTAGTGTAAAATGAATTTAAAAATATTTCATTTCTAGGGGGAAAATATCCAGGTTTTTGATAAACTTTTTCAGAAAAAAATTCCAAATTTCTTAAATTTTTTTTATCATTATTTTTGGAAGAGATTTTCTTTCATTTATTACCTATTATTATTTTATTTTTTAAAGAAAAAACTTTTAATTTATTCGAAGCAAAAAATTTCTCATTAACTAGGTAATTTCTTTGAAATGAAAAAATGGATAGTAAAATTTGTAATCTTCTTGGTTATAAACCATTTTTTGGGATAAAAAATCAACTAATTTTTTTGGAGTAAAAAATTGATACACAAATTTTCCAATTTTTTGGGAGATGCAAATGAGGAGAAAATTTTTCAATTTTTCAAGTGAAAATGTATTTATACCGAGAATTTTTGAAAAGGAACATATCCCACTTTATGGTTCAAAAAAAAAAATCTTATTTTTTGGTGCAAAAAAGTACAGTTGTTTTGGTGCTAATGATGTCCATTTTTGTTGTGATAAACATGTCCAATTTTTTGCTGAAAAAAGTGAAATTTATTGAGCAGGAAAAGTCCATTTTTTGGTGCAAAAAAGGCTAGTTGTTTAGGTGAAAAAAAAAATTGGGCCAAAAAATGTCCAACTTTTATGACAAAAAGTTTCCAATTTTTTAGCAAAAAAAAATGTTTATTTTTTGGTAAAAAAATTTCCAATTTTTTGGTGTAAAAAATGGTCAAGTTTTCGTTTCAAATAAATATCCAATATTTTTGGTGCAAAAAAAGTCTAGTTGCTTTGGTAAAAAAAAGTGTAAAAAATGTCCAATTTTTTATGAAAGAAAATGTCGAACTATCTGGGCAAAATAGGTCCAAATTTTTTATGGCAGAAAATGTCCAACTTTCTTGCCAAAAAAATGTACAATTTTTTCGTGCATAAAATGTCCAATATTTTTGGTGCAAAAAATAACCAATTTTTTGTTGTAAAAAATAACCAATTTTTTGTTGTAAAAAATAACCAATTTTTTGTTGTAAAAAATAACCAATTTTTTGTTGTAAAAAATAACCAATTTTTTGGTGCAAAAAATATTCAATTTTTTGGTGCAAAAAATATTCAATTTTTTGGTGCAAAAAATATTCAATTTTTTGGTGCAAAAAATATTCAATTTTTTGGTGCAAAAAATATTCAATTTTTTGGTGCAAAAAATATTCAATTTTTTGGTGCAAAAAATATCCAATTTTTTGGTGCAAAAAATATCCAATTTTTTGGTGCAAAAAATATCCAATTTTTTGGTGCAAAAAATATCCAATTTTTTGGTGCAAAAAATATCCAATTTTTTGGTGCAAAAAATATTCAATTTTTTGGTGCAAAAAATATTCAATTTTTTGGTGCAAAAAATATTCAATTTTTTGGTGCAAAAAATATTCAATTTTTTGGTGCAAAAAAAGTTTAGTTTCTATGGTAAGAAAAAATTTCAGTTCTTTCACTTCTTTTCTTTCTTGGTGCAAAAAAATATTCAATTTTTGGTGCAAAAACCATCAAATTTTTTTGGTGCAAAAAATGATCAACTTTTTTGACGGAAAAAAGTGTATTTTTTGAAATGAACAATTTTTTCATTTTTTTTTGTACCTACTTAATCACCTGAGTAAAAATTTTTCATATTTTTGAGGAAAAAATCTGGATGGGTATTTATCTGAATTTTTTCGAAGAAGAAAAATTCTTAAAAATTTTTGAATTGGAAATTTTTCAACTTTTTGAAAGAAAAGTACGTACTCGTAGGTAGGTAGGTAATAGACAAAAAAATTTTGACAATGAAAAAATCTTCAATTACAATAATTTTTAAATGTTTTGAAAATTGTTCCAATTCTTCAGGAATTAAAAAAATAATAATAAACAAAAAAAAAACATTTGTGTGAGATATGGGTAATTTTTCTATATTTTGGATTACGTATGTAAAATAATTTACTTTCTTACAAAATTTTTTTTTTTAATTTTTTGTAATAAAAATTGGCAAAAAAATAATTTTCTTAAAGAAAAAATTCTTTTATTCTTAAAAGAAAAATTTCAGTTCTTAAGTTTTGATTAGGTATAAAATTCCACGTTTTTTTTGTTTTTTTTTTGAGCAAAGAAATAAAAGTAGGTATCCTTGATGGAATTTTTTTTTGAGAAGAATTTTTTTTGGAAATAATTCTCTTATTCTCAAAGGGGGAAAAAACACAATTTTTTTTATTAAAAAAACTTTTAATTTTATAAGGAGAAGAAAATTACTCACACGTTATTTTATTTTATTTTATTTCATCTCTAATAATTCACGAGTCTTATCACCGCATCACTCAGGATGTTAGGATTGGATGATTTCTAGGCATTCATTCATCGTACATCCGATCCTAGTCATCTTCAGTATTGAAGATGTATAAGTAGGTAATTACAATGTACCTACACTTAATATATTCATTTATACGACGCGTTTAATTATAACATAATTTTTATTCTAGATGCGCGGTGCTGGTGCTGCTGTCCTGTCAATTCATCATGAATTAAATCACGAATGTGTATATTAATCATATTCCAAAACACGATTACGTAATAGTTATGCATTAATTGCGTTACTCCTGTTTCACGGATAACCATGTGTAACATTCAGTCGATAAATTACTTTCATTTTACGGTGATAATGAAATAAGTTCGTCGTTTAACAATTTTAACGGTCTCAGACACTGGACTTGCAAAATGTGCACGTTCACTTCATCTCAAGATCTTCTCATCATTTTTACATTATTTTTATATCAATTATCCACTGCATCTTGGGTATCGATAGGTGATGAAAAATTAACATTCGCTTATCATCATTGGACTTTTGATTTCTCAAAATTTTGGTATGTCTGGATAATGCATCTCATCAGTCTGTACCTATAATTTCTCATGGTTTAATGATTCATTTCATTTTACGTAATAATTCGAAAGAGCCAATCTAAAACAATGAGATATCCAGGTAATATTATAACATATAACACCTCACGAAAATTTACCTACATCCGAATCGAATCCACGTCTGTGCGGTTTTATAGCAGGTATATAACCAAAATATTCATGTCTATAACAACAGAACGAACCTACGAATCTGCTCGTCCTAATCATATGGTTTTATTACCTACAATATACACAGCGGCTCCAAAATAATTTAAAATTCTATTTAATCACGCAAGTGAAAGTATTCCATCGTTGAGTTTTATGAGTAGTACAATTCGTATTCGGTAAGTGTATTAAAGTTCACTCATCTTGCTTGTAAATAATGATCGACGTTATCATTATAAACTTCCTAAGTAGAATATTTGGTCTATGGAAAATTTAGATAGGTACGAACACGTGAATCATACATTGTGTAATAGTCGACGAAATTTTAACATAAATATTACACGCTTTATTATTTTTTCATATCGTATTTAACCACGACTAATCTTCAACCGTTTAACGTAGGTCAGTAATGTAATAAATTTACATGGCGTTTGGGCGTTCGAAATGCATCTTTGGAACAATTCAACGCGGTCTTGCGCCGGATAAACATAGGAAAATCGTGAGCAATTAGAAAGTATCCCTACGGATAAGGCGTACGTCCTCGCATGTGTGCTCGAATATTAAATTCATGTTCGTGTCACCGAATGGTCATTTTTTTCTTCATAATTTAATGTAGGTATGCGGTTTCTTTGCTCATCGCCTGAAAACTTTTTTGAATGGCGTGTTGTGTCGTGTAAACGGAAAAATTACTTAATCGGTATCTTAAGTAGTTGTGGTTACCTATTTAAACGTATTATTTCCATGGTATGGAAGTGTGGAAGACACTTGATCTTTTCGAGTAAATGAACTGATGTTTTTAGGAAGTGGTTAGGTACATTTTATATGTTCCTATGAAAGAATTTTTCGGTAATTTTTTTCTGTAGAGTTTTTTTCTAGTAAAGGTGTGATTAATGACTGATTATGAGATATGCAGAGTGCAGATTTCAAAAGTAAATCATAATTTTTTTCAAAAAAAAAAAATGACAAATTTCTTCAAGAAAGTGACGATTTCTTTCTCATAGATATACTTAATGAAAAAATTTTTTCTCAAAAAATGACGATTATTTTCACTGACCATTTTTCTTCTCAAATAATGACGATTTTCTTCTCAAGAAAATACCTAATAAATTTATTTTCTCAAAAAACGACCATAATTTTCACTAACGATTTTTTTTTCAATAATTTTTTCTTCGAAAAAAATGACAATTCGTTTTTCAAAAAACTTGACGATTTCTTTTCTCAAAAAAATGATACTTTTTTCTCTGTGAGAACGACGAATAAATGATTTTCCTTCCCCCCAAAAAAAATTTTCTCAGCGATTATTTTCACTGGAGATTTTTTTCACGATAAAATCACGATTTTTTTTTCACGATAAAATCACGATTTTTTTTTCTCGTAAAAATGATGATTTTTTTCCTCAAAAAAATGACGATTCAAAAATAATTCTCTTTAACGGGCTCAAGAAATTTTTTTCTCAAAAAATTATACTTTTTTCTCTCTGAGAACAACGATTTCTTCACAATAAATGATTTTCCCAAAAAAATTACATTTTTTTTCTTCAAAACTTTTTTTTTCTCAAAAAATGACAATTATTTTCACTAACGATTTTTTTTCAATAATCTTTTCTTCGAAAAAATGACAATTCATTTTTCAAAAAACACTTGACTATTTTTTTTCCTTAAAAAAATGACACTTTTTTTTCTTTATGAGAAAGACAATTATTTTCACTGACGATTTTTTTCACGATAAATAATTTTCCCAAAATAATTACAATTTTTTTTCTTCAAAAATTTGATGTTTTTTTCTCTCAAAAAATTACGGGTTTCTTCTAAAGAAAATGACTATTTTTCCTCAAAAAACGACGATTATTTTCACTGGCGATTTTTTTTTAGCATAGTATATGCGTTTACGGAGACCAAAATGCGACACCAAATTCCGACACCAAAACCCGACACCATTGGGTTAGGTTAGGTTTGGATGACATAAAAAAAACTTAGAAAATTTTTAATAAATTCGATTTTTGAGACATTATGTCAGATATTTTGAAACTTGTAAATTTTTTTGAAATTTTATGACTTTTAGACATTTTCTAGGCATTTTGTCAGACATTCTGAAACTTGGAATTTTATTTAAAAAGATGACTTTCAGACATTTTGTCAGACGTTTTGAAACTTGGAATTTTTTTTATAAATTTATAATGACTTTTTGATATAATTTTAGAAATTTTACGACTTTTAGACTTTTAATTTTTTTTAAATTTCATAATTTTTAGACATTTTCTAGACATTTTGTCAGACATTCTGAAACTTGAAAATTTTTTTAGAAAGATGACTTTCATACATTTTGTCAGACATTTTGAAACTTGGAAATTTTTTTAGAAAGGTGACTATCATACATTTTGTCAGACATTTTGAAACTTGGAATTTTTTTATTTTAATGACTTTTTGATATCTACCTATTAATTTAGAAATTTTTACGACTTTCGGACTTTTCAATTTTTTTAAAATAAATTTTATGACTTTTGGACATTTTGTCAGACATTTTTAAACTTGGAAAATTTTTTAAAAGTTTTATGACTTTTAGGCTTTTTGTCAGACATTCTTATTTATTAGAATTTTTTGATTTTTAAATTTCCATGGAAATTTATATTCGTGACTTTTAGATATTTTCGTAATGAACGTTATTAATTTCAAATTTCCATGGAAATTAATTTTGATGACTTTTAGACAATTTGTCACGGAGTAAAAGCATATACTATGTTTCATACTTTCAAACGTAGTGTGGAAATAGAGCCAACCTGGGGGGAGTCCCCCCCTGGCGAGGCGCGAAGCGCCGAGTTCATCAACAATCTTTTCTTTGAAAAAATGACAATTCATTTTTCCAAAAACTTGACTATTTTTTCCCTCAAAAAAATTATACTTTTTTTTCTTTATGAGAACAACAATTTTTTCATTTTTGAAAGAAATTACGATTTTTTTCTCAAAAAAATGACGAATATTAATTTTCTCAAAAATAAGGTTATTTTCACTGATATATATATATTTTTTTGTAGTATTTTCTTTCTTTGGAAGAAATGGCGATTTATTCTTCCTCAAAAAGTATTTCTCAAAAAACTCGACAACTTTTTTTCTCAAAAAAATAATATTATTTTCATTTACGATTTTTTCAAGAAAAATCCACGTTTTTCTTAAAAATTTGACGATGTTTATCTCAAAAAATGACAATTTTTTTTCATAATAAATTACGAGTTTTTCTCAAGAAAATAACGAAACTTGAAAATTTTTATCTCAAGAAATTACGATTATTTTCATAGGAGATTTCTTAAGAAAATAAATCGCAGTTTTCCTCAAAAAAATGACGAATTATTTCTTTTAAAAAAATGACGAATATTTTCTCCAACGATATTTTTCACGGTTGTTTTTTTTCTCAGTTTCTTCCTCAAAAAATGGATCGTTTAAAAATGACGATTATTTTTATTAATAATTTTTTTCACGAAAAAACACGATTTCTTTCTCAAAAAATGACAATTATTTTCACAGAAAAATTTTCTCATGAAAAATCTCGATTTTTTCCTCAAAAAAATAATACTTTTTTCTCAGAAAATTACGATTATTTTCTCAGACAATTTCATTCTAAATAATTTTTTTTATCAAAAAAATACGGTTTCAAAAAAATACCACTTGATTTTTCTTCAAAAAAATACCACTTGATTTTTCTTCAAAAAAATACCACTTGATTTTTCTTCAAAAAATTGACGATTTTTTTAATGATTGATTTTTCTCGAGAAAATTACAATTTTTCTCTCAGAAAACTTGAGGATTTTTTCTCTACACAAATAAATAAATAGGTAAATAATAATTGTTTTCTCAGAAAATGACAACTCAAAAAAAGTTCTCTTTAACAAGCTTAAAAATATTTTTCATTTCAGAAAAATCAAAAAAAAACTTCTTTGAATAAATTTTAAGAATTAGTATCATGTTCGACTTGAAAAAATTCCATCTGTAGAGAAATTGTCCCAATCCCAAACATTTAAAAGGCAGATAGTATTTTCATATCTCACGTAACATTGTAGCCTCTAAAAATACCACAAATTTTGTACAAATAAGAACCTGTTTTAAAAGATGTTCTCCTATTCTGTCGAGAAGACAACGACGCGACGACGACGAAATACCTAAGACGTGATATAGCATACATTTTAAACACTTCATCTCAAAAATCTAATCAAACACAAATCGATTAAGATTACGTCACGGTAAAAAAAGAAATAAATTAGGTCCATAAATTGCCACCGCGCGTTTATGACCAACATCAACATACAAATATGTATTATTATCTCTGCGTATATTAAAAGCACCAAAAAAGCTATTACGATTTCAAAATGTTGCAGCATTGTTTAAAAAAAAAAAATCATCAAGGTGTACTTATGAGTTGAAATAAGCCTTTCATTTGTCATCGTAATTTATGCAAGTTAATGATTGATAAATGTGGGCAGTAATTTGCAATACGAAATGCGAAATGGTTACATGATCAAAGGATTCGTTAAACCGCAAAAACTCATTTTGTATCCATAAATGGTACGGTAGGTAATGAAAATACTCACCGTTTAAAATTAATCCGACGATTAGAAAAAGAAACAGATCTGAAAATTTATTCGGAACTGGTCCTTTTATCAAAGTGGTCATCTTTTCTTCATATCTCTTCGTATTTTACACGAATAATGTATCGATTTCAGAGGCTCGCCTCGAAATTATCACAATTTTGGCATTTTCTTTCGTCTCCTTCTGATGGGGCTGATTGAAACATAACCTGCAAATGAGCATTTTTTTTTTAGAAATTATTTGTTTAAAAAATATGTAAATAGGTGGGCAAATGAGTAGGTAATTATTTTTAGACTATTTTAAAACTCGTTGTATTTTTATTTTTATTTATTTTTCATTATTTTTATTTTTTATTATTTTTATTTTTCATTATTTTTATTTTTAATTATTTTTATTTGTCATTTTTTTTTCATTTTTTTTTCTTCATTATTTTCATTTTTCATTATTTTTGTAAGTTCGAGAATTAAACGACGAGTTGAATTGATAAAATTCCAGCAACGTATCATTGAAGAAATTGTGTCACACGAAGACCTTGTAGCGAAATGTTCCAACGTTATGTAAAATGTGCACCAAAAAAGTTGTCATTTTTGTTACCATATGATAACGCTCTCGTTCGAGATATTAATTACATCATTACGATTAATTGATCAACCAAACTCACTTCTTTTCGTTACACTGAACTGTACGTACACATTGATTAATAATTGTAATTAAGTAATTTGCCCGGCAAGCTCGACTCGAGGCGTAAGCTCACGAAATAAAATTCACTTACGCTCGATGGACTTTATTTTTTAGCCCTGTATTTATTCTTAGAGATGAATAAGACAATTACACCTGTGTTGTAATTATTTTCTAATGTATTTTTTGCTAACAATGTCTGTATAACTGTTATCATCGCAGCAATAGGTACGTTTAATTAACACCAGGAAAAGTTATACGAGAAAGAAGTGACTTTTACACTTCAGGTAACTCGATAAGCATCAGAGAAATTGTATTTTTTTTCTGTTTACCTTACCTAACCATTTATCGAGCATTTTTTTGTTTTTGTGCGAAAACGAGGTAGCCTAAGTAGCTTATTTTCGAGTAAATTTTGTACGAAGAGCTATAGGCAGGTGAATAAATTGTTTCGACGCTAAGATGGTTTAATTTCACTAACTAGGATACCGAAGCTTCTGCCCACTGATTATTATAATTACTTTAATATCTTAGCACTTCGTCGGTGTGGGAACTTACAACACGCGTGTAAATATTATAGCAATATTTTTCCTTACCATGGTACAATAATTTGTAACGCACATTTAATGCAGAAAAACTAGAGTAGATAAGCATTTGGTAATAAGAAAATGATTTGCATAAAATTTAACCAAATGTAAGAGGATTTCTTCATAATTATAAACTCGTCGTAATTTGAAGCCATTACTTAATCACTTTTGTAAAAATACATTGTTTTCGTTGATAAAACTCTTGAAAAATTAAAAAATTAAAAATGAATTAAAATTTTCAAAAAATTAAAAAATTTTGAAAATAAATGAAATTTTTTAATAAAAATTTGAAACTGAATCAAAAAATCTACTTCCAGCGAGTAAATTTAATTAAGTAGGTAAATATAATTATGAGTATGCATAAAAAAAATTAAATGAAAACTTACATTCAAAAAATGAAACCAAAATCCATTTTTAGCTAAAATATTCCATCACAGCAATAAAAAAATTAAAAAAATACACAAAATTTCCGAATTATTATCAACTAAAGATACCCGAAATCTCGTAATAAACGTACGTAACACACGAAAAATGTCGAGGCCGGAATCGAACCGCACAATTAAAGATACGCACAATACAACGGCCGACGAACTAATAAAACACGACGACGAATAAAATCGAAGAAATTTTTTTTTCAAGAAAATATACTCATTTCGTCTGGAATAAAATAATGTATATGTTTGTAAGTATATTCAAGTAGATAACGACCTTACTGTTACTTTCATGCTCATTACGGAATTCCCTTCAGCTTGGTAGAGATTACCCCCGCTGTTACGATGCCCTCTCCACACACATGATTCTAACTTCTCCAATATAAAAGTTACGACATCGGTAGACGGTGCGACGGATCTGACGGCTTAAACAAAGAACCAGAAATTACAATGCAGGAAGAATTGGACCGGAAGAGTAATGCCGGTCGGACGTGCAACTGCGTCGGATTATTAAGTGACAAAAGTTTGACGTATTGGTGCAAATTTAGAGATACTTAAACTTATTAAGACAACCTGGCACCTACCTAAATTGGAATTATTTTTATGGGTCGGCGAGGTGCATTAAAATCGAGATGAATGTGTTGTTGTGTAAATAAACAATAAACAATTTTGTAATCAAGGTATTTTCAGATAGGTACTTGAAAAGGTGCATTGTACTTCCTACAGTAGATACCTATAGGTAATGTTTATCTTGGAGCTCATTTTTTGATTATTGAGCATTTAAAATTTGTCAATTATTTTAAAATGAAGAAAATTTTCAATATTTTTTTTTTTTTTTTTTTTGGCAAGTTTGACTAGCAAAAAAAGTTTTTTCGGTTTTTCTTGGTAGAAAATGTCTCATTTTGTGAAATAATATAGAAAATACTGAATATTTTGGAAATTAAATAATTTCTCAACTCTTCGTACAAACACAATTCAGAATTTTTTGGAATAAAATATAAATATGTATCTCAATGCTTTCTGAGTACAATGTATTTTAATTTCTTCATAATTATAAATGTTTGCCCCCCCACCCCCAAAAAAATCTTCAATTTTTATTAAAAGGAACAATTTCTCTCAATATTTCTGGGGTAAAATATTTTTCAAATTTTTGAGGAAAAAAATGTTTCTATCAAAGTATTTTGGAGCAAAAAGTTTTCAATTTTTTGGGGAGAAAAACATTATTTCGATTTTTTTTTCAAGTAAAAATTCTTCTTAAATACTTGAAGAAAATTTTATCTGAAATTTTTTGGCATAGGTAACAATTGGTTCACTTTTTTTTTTGGAGTCGGTGTGAAAAAAATTCCTATTTGTTTAAATTGAAAAAAGAGTGAATAAATTTTTTATTTTCCAATTTCTTTTTTTGAAGTCTACAATGAATTTTTAGACAGTAAAATAAAATAGCTTTTACATTTTTTGAGGGAAAAATTTCTCGATCTTCTTTTGAAGAAAAAAAATGACAGATTTTTTGAAAAAAAGATTAAAAAAACGTTCACTTTTTTCTGGGAAAAATCTCAATTCTACTCTTTTTGTCTCAATCAATCTTTTTAAAAACAAATTACAATTTTTCCAGCCATAAAAAAAATTTCGATTTTTTCGAAGTGAAAAAAGAATGTAAATTACCTATTTTAAAAAATCATTTTTTTAATTTTCAAGAGAAAAAAATCTCCAAAATTACAATTTTTTTGAAGTAATTTTTTTTAGGAAGAAAAAGTCTACATAATTTTTTTTTAATTTTCAGAGAAAAAAATCTCTAAAATTAACATTTTTGGGAACTTTTCTTTTTTTTTAGTAGGTAGAAATTATTATTTTTTTCTTCGAAGAAAAAATATCTTGCTTCTTTTTGGAGAAAATATCTGAATTTTATGCGAAGGGGGGGGGGGGGGGAATAAAAAAAATGTTGTCTCGTTTTTTTTTTTTGCTTCAATTTTTTTAAAGAAAATGTTTCAATTACTTTGAGAACATTTTTTTTTTTAATTTTTAGAGAAAAAAAAATCTTAAAAATTATTTTGAAGTAAAAAAATTATCAATCTTTTGTAGTAAAAAATATTCATTTTTTAAAGTCAATTTGTTGGAGAAAAAAAAAATGATTTTTGGTATAAAAAAATATTCTAAATTTTTTGGAGTCGATGTAGTAAAGATTTCTCAATTTTTGAAATGAAAAAAAAGTATTAAAAAACTTTCACTTTTTTTGGAAGAAAAAATTCTAAATTTTTTTGTCGCAATCAATCTTTTTGAAAAAAATTACAATTTTTTCTTGACATACAGAATTTTCAACTTTTTTGAAGTGGAAAAAAATGTAAATCATTTTTAAAAAATCTTCAAATTGTTTTGGAGTAAAAATTATCATTTTTGAGAGTAACTATAGGTAGGTAGTTCTTTTTTTAGAGGAAATATTTTTATTTTTTTTTAATTTAGTTTTGAGGAAGAATCTAAATGTTTGTCTAGATTTTTTTGAAGAAAAAATTCATTTAACATTTTTTGAAGTAAAATTTTTTTTTTTTTCATCTTTTTAGTGACTGAATTTCTTTTTTCTCTTGGAGAAAAAGATTTGAATTTTCTTGGTAGGTAATCAGAATCATCCAAACTTATTTAGATGAGGAAAAAATTGTAAAAAATGTTTTTTTTTTTTTCTGGGAAAATCAATTTTTTATAACACAATCTTTCGTATAAAAAATTTTCAATTTCTTGAGAGTTGGTAAAAATTATAAATTTTTTGGAGTGATAAATAAAATTTATTATTTTTTTTTGAAGAAAAGATCTATTCATTTTACTAGCTAAAAATATTTTTTTTAAATTTGAAGAGAATTTATTTTTTATTTTTTTTGAAGTAGAAAATTATTTAATTATTTCGAAAAATTGATTTTTTCAAAAAAAAAATTGGGGGGAATCTCTAACTTTTTATGGTCTGCTAAAAATATTTTTCAAAAACTCGGAGAAAAAAATCTGTATTTTTTTTAGATTAAAAAATATTAATTTAGAGTCAGCGTAAAAAAAATCCTTCATTTGTTTGAAAATAAAAAAAAACTTTCAAATTTTTCGAAGAGGAAATTTAAAATCTGAAATTTTTTGAGAGAAAAAGATTAATTTTTTGTCCCAATCTTTTTTTAAAAAAATGTTTTTTTCCCAAAAAGATTGGTACAAAAAATTAAGAACTTCATCTATCGATATTTAAATTTAAAAAAAAAATGATCAACTGATGTTTGAAAACATCAACGTCATCGGCATCGTGAGAATAAAGAACCGAAAAGTATTAAACTGATTTATTTCATCATTAAAATGGAATATAATTGAGAAATAAATTACCAGTGATTTACGAATTGGGAAAAAGACTCTTTCTCGTGGAAGTATTTCTATCATATCTTCAACATACAGAATAAGTACATATACATAATGCAGTGTGTATTTTCAATCTTCGTATCCTTTATTGCATAAGGAGTTTATTAGGATGTACCCAGTACCTATCATACGAATATCAGAATATCCATGAATAGAGATTAAAATAATAAAAAATATATAATATAGGTAGGTATATTAAAATTGTATGCATTAAGTCAGTCAACGTTATTTTTGTCGTATTCATAATTACCTACCAACTGCGAATGAAGACAGCAATTAAGAAAGTATCTTACTTCCTTTAATACTGATTATCTTTCCACGTGTGAGTATTAACTATCGATTTACCGCACAAGGAAACTTATACCTATTGTCCATAAAATTTTCCATAATACCTACTTGTTATAAAAATCAGAATTTCTAGAAAACACTTTTCAAGAAGAGTCATTACATAACAAAACAAAAAAGAAGTTTAAAAAGATTTATGTGTAATTAGCAATCGAGTGAATCAACATTATTTCGAATGTTTTTGCTTAATTATAGTTGTGTAATCCCATATACCTTCCAGATAATAAAACATTTGGAATTGAGTAACACTCTCGAAATGTTTTTGTACAAACAAGATGTGATTTCGTTTTCAGTTTTTAAGTAATTGTCACGACGAAGGCTGTTCACTGATCACAAAATACAGTAGCAGGAAATAAATATTGTAGTTGATATTGAAACTTCCCATTCAATTATCGGTTTGGTAAATAAATTTGTGAACTTGTCGTCGATACTATAATTTCAATAAATTTTAGATAAATAATTCAATTTTCAAATTATTTGTCAAATACAACAAAGTCATTATTTTCAATGTTGAGCAACGATATTTCAAAAAAAAAAAAAAAAAAAATGTGAAAGTTGAAATGATTCGTATTTATTTTTTTGAGATGAAGATATGCTCCCAATTTTAAAAAAATTATCTGTTTGTAAATCATACGATGAATGATGATTAAATATTTGATTAATAAAAACATAATACTTCATACTACAAATATTACTAAATTGCCAATCAACGTACTTCACATCACAATGGGACATAATGAGGTACTAAATTCGAACTAAAAAAGAAATAAAAAAATATATTCGAATAATAATTTACATTTAGAGTAATTAAGTAATTTACAATTCGCCTTTTCGAAATAGTAGTAATTTAATTGATAATAAACTAGATATAAAACGTCGAAGTTCTTACTATTTTTACATACCTCTACGATAAGATTATTGTATAGAGATTAATCTTTGTTCCTTATTCATCTCATTTTCGTTGATTATATTTCAAAACATAAGTATGTAGGACCACTATGTAGTAACCGCTAATTTACTCGTGTTCTCTTCTTAACGAAACTAAACGCAAATTTTTTTAATTTCCAAGATGAATATATTAAATATTTCATTCTAAATGTGACTACGGTAACAGTTTTAATTTTTTTAGTGTTTTTTCGAGCCTGAACGTGTTTTGATGTTTTTTTATCGGTTGTTAGTTCGTGATTTTAGTGAGTAAATTCCTAGAATAATGGACCCTCTAAAGATTGTACCCATGAATTGTGCCCAATCCGAGATACCCGATTCTAAAACTTGGATCGTTATAGAAAGACATACTCGTATTTTACAACCAAACGTGGTAAACGACAAACCAGATAGATTTTCTCATCTAGTGGAAAATTTCAACTGCTCGAAATTACCTCAAATCAGAAATATATCACAAGAATATGCCAAAGTAAAAGAAGAATTAGCACAAATTCATAAATCAAATCGACTAAAGGAATTAAACAATAATGGAAAAGAAATAAATATCCTTATTGATACTCAAACGAGCGTCATTTTGAACGAGGTGAATTTTTCGAAGAAACTTCAACAGGATAAAGAAGAAATATCGTTGGAAAGTTGGCAGCGAAATATATTGGAAAATGATACAAACACAGAGAACTTGAAAAACAACGAGAAGGTATGGTAAGGTATCCGTTATTAATACCCGAGTATTCCTTATAAAAAATACCTATATTTACTGCGAAAATGTCTCGCGAGAATAATACTTTTTTAACGGAGTTTGTGGATCGACTCGGTCGAAGGACTTGGTGGTTGAAAAAAGTGCAGCTTGCTTCTTCAAAGTGTAACGTTCCCTTTCTTCTTCTGTTTTTTTCTTTCGTTTTTGATATCTACGCATAATTGAAAAACAGCTTCTGGTTCTATACCATTGCTCAACATTTGTAGGATGATTCTGTAATAAGAATTTACCAATATTATTATCAAGATTTCAGATTAGGAATATCGAAAGATCTCAGATTGAAACGTTTCATACTGAAAAATGGCTGCTCTAACAGTAGTAAAAAATAATTAAATTAATAATTTGAAACGATTTACTTGGTTATTTCGTAAGAAATGGTGACACCGGCCAGTTTGCTAAGTTCCATATAATCCCTTACTTCATCTGCACTGACATTGCTAATCGTGAAAGAAGATAAAGGTTCCATGATTTCAACTTCTAAATTAATTAATTACACATAATACAAAGAAATAATTATTAAATTAATTTAATATTTAAATTTTCCAATTTTTATCAAATTTTTATCATGGGTTTAGTTTTTGTTTACAAACTAAAACTATTCAACAAAGTTGAGCAAAATTAAAATCATTTTCTTAATTTTAGTTAGCGCTTCTAGCGGATTTTTTTAAAACTAAATTGAATAGGATGATTTCTTCTCAGTTCGGTTAATTTATGTGAATTTCATTTTGAAGGTTTTTTGATAAGAAAAGTGAACTTTGATAAAAAATTGAATCGATTTATTTCCATTTGGTTTTATTATTCATTAAAGTTTAATCTTTTTAACATAGTTCAATGAAAATGAATTAATAATTATTTAATCTATGTTGAAAATCTCGTTCTTTTTGCGATCTATTTCCTAGAAATTTCAATTTCGGTATTACATTCTCGTATAAGATAACTGAACTACTGATACTCCCTACGATAGGAAAAAATTTGAAATTAAAATTGACTCAATTGGTGTGTGATAGTTGGTTCCGGTCGGCAATTATTATTATTAAAAGGTTTATTGAATTAAAATAGTAGTATTGTGTACATATGATCGAAGAACTCTAAATCCATTGATACTGATTTGTGTTTGGATTACTTTTTCAGATATGTAAAATGGTTGTCAAGTCGAAGCACCTCATTCTCAGTTACGATGAAACCAAAGGATACTATTTATGTTTCCCGCTGGCCAAGTTGATATGGTGTACCATAGCTCTGCCATTTTTTGCATTCATATTCTGCGTCGTCTGGTCCATTCTGTATAACTTCGAAGAGACAACTTTTACCCATTGCAAGGTAACGTTCGAAATTCAGTTCTAGCTTCGATTTTTTATCATTGTTAACGAGTTTTTTAATGATTTTTTTTTAGGTTTGGAATTTTCTACCCTCTATTTCGGCTGCGATTGGAAACCATATGACTCAATATTGCGTTTGGGTGACAGCTGTAACGCTCCACGCTGGTCCAAGGTTCTTGTTCATTAGCATCTATTATCGATACTATTTGAAACTCATCAAACACCAGAAACAATATCTAGCTAAGGTGGCATGCTCGTTAAACGTAATTGAGAATGTTTCTTTGTTGGGGTTGACTTATTTGTCATCTTTGGGTTCATATGGTATGTTTATATTACTTTGTACAAATGTCAAAATAGGTATCGAAGAATTTCATTGTTTTAAAATACGATTTCATTTTGATTTAGAAATTCACGAAAAATGTTTCATTACATTTATGGCATCCTCGGAATTATACATGTTGCTTACCTGTATGATACTTACATATCATCGCAAGACTAACACAATGGATAAATATGAAGCTTTTTCACTACGTATGAAAACCAGATTATTAATCGTAAACGCCATATCATTCAGCACAGCTGGTTATTTCTTTTTGAGGCATAATAAGTACTGCGAACCTGGAAGTAAGCTATCGAATATTTAATCCATAATTTGGTACCATAATGATAGATTTTTTATACAATTTCTTTCCGCAGTTTATACCCTGTTTGCCTTCTTCGAATACATCGTGGTTTTGAGCAACATGGCTTTCCATCTGACTGCATTATTCGATTTCAAAGATCAGTGCATTACGGTTTATAAAAAAGGAATCGATGTGAGATGACCCGATTTACTACCTTAAATTTATTGCAGTACGTTTACCTACCTACGGTTAATCTTGCAATAATTTATTGTTTTCAATCGACGAATTACCTACTACTTCGTTGTTAAAAATTTGTAATCCTCAGATTTATAAGTATTATCGAACGCGTTACGAGCTTATTTTTAAAATTATTTTTGTTATTTTTGTACGCTTTGAATACGGTTCACAGTTACGCAGATTTTGTTATACGGTATAAGTTTATATTTTTGTTGTTTGTCTGTGATGAAAGAATGATGTAGTTGTAAGAGAGGCATTTAATTAATTAATTAGACTGATAACCATTAAATTACATTTGTAAAGTTACTATTTCGCCCAAAGACGGTATTCAAATTGCCAAATCGCATAAAGTAGGTAATCGTACGTATTTTCTAAAAAATTTATTCGTTATTTTGTGATTTAATTTCGGAACGATGACAAAAATGTAAACTGTTCATTCGGAGCTTTGGTACACCTATCATTGAACCACACTACCTTTAATTACGATATTTTGTACGCAACTAATTCTATTCGTAAGATCTCCAAATAATATTTTTACAACATGTGAAACGTTTTCATAAATATGTACTTTGATAAAAATACTCATAAATTTCGAACGTAATAACTACTGCTGTTTCGTTTATCGTTTTATATTTTGATAGGAAATTTTCACCTAGTTCTAAGTAAGTTTATCACCTCTAAATATTCGATGTCAATTGAAAATTGGCATGCAATTGTGATGTAAAAGTATATACTCAAGTCAATTAGTTTAATTATTATTCCAATGCTTTTTTGTTTGCAATAAATATTTACGTTTATTTATTTACTTACGTAAGTCATGTTAGTGAAACGATACTTATAATTTAATGGATTTAACTCATCGAGTTGTAATATCTTCGAATCGTGTAGTGTTTGTTACTTGACCATAAGGACATGGTGAATTTAGAAAAAGTATGTGAAGTACCATACACTTGGCTTAGATTGGTAACAACAACAATATGGTAACTCGAATATCAGTATTTTTGATTATCAGATATTAAATACATCCATAGATAACTATAATGTAAGAACACGATCGGCTATTTTTACGGAGAGCCGTTGCTGTTTCATTTGCTCACCTTGAATTTTTTACCAAGTACAGTGCTACATAAATACTTTATATTCAAAATTGGAAGGGAGGGAGGGGTCCAATCGAAATTTTTGTAATGACTAAAAGTATTTGTAAAACTTCAAGCTACAATTTTTGTATAAAATTTTTTTAATTGGGCCCCTTACCTCGCCACAGTTTTTAATAATGTATTTTGAATACGTAAGAATGCTATATTACTCAAAATTGGTGGGGAAGGAGGGGTCTGATTGAAATTTTTGTTATAACCAAAATTATTCCTAGAATTTCAAGCTACAACTTAAATTTTTTCAATCGGGCCCCTTACCTCCTCCTGTTTTTAATAATGTATTTTAATGAGTTGGATTATCCAAAATAGGAGGGGAGGGAGGGGTCCAATCGCAAATTTTGTCATAACCAAAAGTATTAGTGGAACTTTGAGCAACAACTTTTGTTTGAAAACTTTTTCAATTGAGCCCCTCTCTCTCCACTTATTTTGTATAACACTCCCAAAATACTAATTAAAAATTGAAGGGGGAAGGGGAAAGGGTCAAATTGAAAAATTTGTGCAACAAAGTTGTAGCTCAAAATTTTAGGAAAAATTTTGACCATGACAAAAATTTCGATTGGACCTCTCCCTCCCCTCCAATTTTGGATAATCTAACTCATTCAAATACATTATTAAAAACAGGGGGGAGGTAAGGGGTCCGATTGAAAAAATTTTCAAACAAAAGTTGTAGCTTGAAGTACTAGGAATAATTTTGGTTATAACAAAAATTTCCATCGGGCCCCTCCTTCCCCACCAATTTTGAGTAATAAAACTTATTCACACTTATTCAAAATACATTATTAAAAACTGTGGAGAGGTAAGGGGCCCAATTAAAAAAATTTTAAACAAAAGTTGTAGTTTGAAGTTTTACAAATACTTTTAGTTATTACAAAAATTTCGATTGGACCCCTCCCTCCCTTCCTTCCTTCCAATTTTGAATATAAAGTATTTATGTAACACTGGACTTGGTAAAAAATTCAAGGTGAGCAAATGAAACAGCAAGGGCTCTCCGTAAAAATAGCAGATCGTTGAAAGATCGGTCATCAACTATCAAGTATTTGACTATCCTCGTTTATAGCAGGGTTGCAAACTGTTTCGAACCACCAGCACCACCAATAAAATTGTTTTGGTGGTGGTTTTCAAATGGTTTTCACCACCACCACAACCAATTGGAAAATTTGTAAAACCATAACCAAATCAAAACCGTTTGCAAGCAGAAAAAATGGAAAAACCATTTGATAAAACCACAAAAAAGAGCTTTAAAAAAAAAACCACCATCACCACAACCATTTAGATTTGAAAAACCACCAAATCAATTGAATCGGTTTCTTTGTTTTATGACTTTTATTCGAGCCAATTTCGATTATAATGCCAATGCCTAAATAAATGAGAAAACAATTTTAAAATAAAATAAATTAATAAAATCACAGAAATCTCGGTATTTTACGATATAATAATCAGGGTTGCAAACTGTTTCGAACCACCACCAATAAAATTGTTTTGGTGGTGGTTTTCAAATGGTTTTCACCACCACCACAACCAATTGGAAAATTTGTAAAACCATAACCAAATCAAAACCGTTTGCAAGCAGAAAAAATGGAAAAACCATTTGATAAAACCACAAAAAAGAGCTTTAAAAAAAAACCACCATCACCACAACCATTTAGATTTGAAAAACCACCAAATCAATTGAATCGGTTTCTTTGTTTTATGACTTTTATTCGAGCCAATTTCGATTATAATGCCAATGCCTAAATAAATGAGAAAACAATATTTTAAAATAAAATAAATTAATAAAATCACAGAAATCTCGGTATTTTACGATATAATAATTATTTTTTGCTCCATTTAAAAACATGAAAAATCGATTGAAAACCAAAACCAATTCATTTGGTTTTGGTTTTACCAATTGAAATGGTTTTGGTTTTTGAGAACCACCACCACCACCACCAAAATAATCAAAAGTTGAAATAACCGAAACCAAAACCAAAACCATTTCAAAAAAAAAAAAAAAACCAAAACCAAAAACCATTTATTCAAAAATTTTCAAAACCACCACCACCACCACCAATTAATTCTCAAACGGTTCGCAACCCTGATAATAATTATTTTTTGCTCCATTTAAAAACATGAAAAATCGATTGAAAACCAAAACCAATTCATTTGGTTTTGGTTTTACCAATTGAAATGGTTTTGGTTTTTGAGAACCACCACCACCAGTCCACCACCACCAAAATAATCAAAAGTTGAAATAACCGAAACCAAAACCAAAACCATTTCAAAAAAAAAAAAAAACCAAAACCAAAAACCATTTATTTGAAAATTTTCAAAACCACCACCACCACCACCAATTAATTCTCAAACGGTTCGCAACCCTGGTAGAAATTATTTTATCAAATATGGATGTGGCAACGTCGCATTGGCGTTATCACAACCAACGAAGCGACTGGAAATCAGTTGCAGCAACCCTATGCATGGAAGAAAAAGTGTTCCTGCGGGGAAAAATGTCAGTGCGTGTATATTACGAATGTGAAATCTCTCTACCATGTACTGTAGAGGCGTAGCGATGACGCGGTGAGTGTGGAAATATCTGGTTTTGCTCCTCGTCTAATTTACGTATGGTGATATCTTAACAAGTTAGAGATTTTGCTGTTAGCTCATATGAAAGGAGAGATTTCATACAATCATTCAAGCTTTAGTTAGTGAACTGAGAAGCACAATTTTGAATTTTTGATGCATTTAAATTTAATTCGTTGAATAATAGAATGAATGAATAAAGAAAAAATTGATTTAATTATATTAAATTAATGAATTTAATTATTTAGTAAAAAAGCGAAGATATTTTTAAAAGACAAAATGACCCTAAAAATTTTATATAGGTAATCTTCTATTTATATTTATTTGGGGTAAAAAATTGCAGAAAATTGATTTACGTTGCGTAAAATGCGAAAAAAGTCGGGTTTATATTTAGAACTATTTGTGTATTTATATATTCAAGGTATGTATTTTGAATACACCCCCCTCTAACAACACCCCTAATTCAAACAACTACTTCTACTATAGCTAGATAGTTGTTTTTTTTTATTAAAAGTTTTTGATGAGTACATTACAAAATTGGTATAAAATAGGGCAACTGTGGTATGGGGATCCCAAATTTAGGTAGGGGGTGCACAAAATTTTCAAAAAGTATTTTTTTTTAAATCGTATTCTTACTACATATTATACAGCCTGTGAATTTCTTTATTCCCATACAGTGATGGGCAGATCCGGACCTAAAAAAGATCATTGGATCTTTAGATCCAAGATCCTGGATCTAAAGATCCGGATCTATGATCTAGATCTTTTGAAATTTTTGGATCTGATCTATGATCTATAGATCCTTTTTTTTCCAAAAAAAAAGATCCAAAAATTAACTTTTAATCAAAATAGAATAATTTATTAAATCAAAACAATACGAAAAATTAAAAATTTATAAAATAATCGTACTTGAAAATTTTATGGAATTACTGAATCAATAAGAAAAACAAAAATTGCTCGATTTATCGAAATTAGAAATTAAACTTTACATAATATTTTAAACAAATATCGAGTTTTTTTTTCAAGTGAGAGGTCTCCCTCAAAAAATTAAAAAAATTTAAAATTAAAATTTTGTTCAGCAATTTTTTTACTTGAAAAAATAATAAAATAAGATAAAAATTGAGATTTTATTCTCAAAACAAAAAAAAAATTATTTCCCAAAAAATAGTTTTTAGGTTTTTTTTACTTCAAAAAGTAAAAAAGAATTATTCAAAAAGCGAAAAAAAAATTTAATCTAAGAAGATTAATAGATTCTTTTTTCAGGAATTCAAAAAATTTGTATTTTTTTCCCGTTGAAATTAAGTGATTTTTTTACTCCAAAACATGAGACTTTTGTCAAAGAAATTAGTTAACCCCCTCCCCAATCAGATTTTTTCTTTGAAAAAAAGTCGTAAGATTCGTTTCTCAAAAAAATCAATTTATATTCATTTACAGAAAACTAAGAGATTTTTTCGCTACAATAATAAGAGACTTTTCCTTTAAAAATTGAGATTTTTTCTCAAAAAAATTACTTGGAGGTCTTTTCTTCTGCAAAAATTTCAAAGATTTTTCTTAAATTGAGAATTTTTTTATCAATTGTTTCAATTTCAAAAAAACTAAGAAATTGTTTACGCTAATTCCAAAATGTTGAGATATTTTAAATTTCAAAAAAACTAAGAAATTGTTTACGCTAATTCCAAAATGTTGAGATATTTTAAATTTCAAAAAAATACAAAATGGGCAATTTCCCCCCAAAAATATATTCAGAAATGTGAGATGTGTGGCACAAAAAAAAATTGAAGGGTGTCTACTAGGGTGGAACGATTTTAACTTTTTTTCGAAAATCGAAACGTAATACGGCACAAAAGTTGTGAATTGGTGTCAAAATAACGTGGTAAAAATTTGAGCCCCCTCGGTCAATATTAACCCATGCTGCAGGGGGTCCAAAGTTTTCAAATTTCAGTAAAGTTTCTCATATGATAAAAAAAATTTAAAAAATAAAATTAACAATTTTTCAGATGTCTAGTCGATGGCGGGGGTCCTCTTGGTGACCCAGAACTCGGTCATCCATCAAAAAATTGCATAAAAGTATAAACAGGGGTTTCCAAAATATCCACATTTTTGCATAATTACACCAAAATCAAGAAATGCTCGAATATTTTTATTTTATGAGATATGTTGCATATTTTGAGGTTTACATATTTTAAAATATCTTCAAAATGAAAGGGAACCTCATCACCCTCACCCCTCCATAGAACATGAAACATTTTGCCATGAAAACTTTGTTTTTCCAAAATTGACCCCATTTTGAGGATCCCTAACGCCCTGCGCCTTTGAGGAAGGGGTCTAATATTTTGATGGGATGCTTTCAACACAAAATGAACCGCTCTCATGCATATAGTAATTAAAGTGATAATTTTTTTCACTTTGGCCTAACACGCAGTTGGTAAAATAAGTAATTTCATTAAAAAACTTTGGACAAAGTTTTCATGGAAAAATGTCCCATTTTCTGAGGGGGAATGGTGGCGATGGGGTTCCCCTTTCATTTTGAAGATATTTTCAATTATGTAAACCTCAAAATGTACAACATATCTCATAAAATAAAAATATTCGGGCATTTCTTGATTTTGGTGTAATTATGCAAAAATGTGGATATTTTGGAAACCCCTGTTTATACTTTTATGCAATTTTTTGATGGATGACCGAGTTCTGGGTCACCAAGAGGACCCCCGCCATCGACTAGACATCTGAAAAATTGTTAATTTTATTTTTTAAATTTTTTTTATCATATGAGAAACTTTACTGAAATTTGAAAACTTTGGACCCCCTGCAGCATGGGTTAATATTGACCGAGGGGGCTCAAATTTTTACCACGTTATTTTGACACCAATTCACAACTTTTGTGCCGTATTACGTTTCGATTTTCGAAAAAAAGTCAAAATCGTTCCACCCTAGTGTCTACCTTCTTTGCTTCAATTTTACAAAGAAATAAATCTCACGACTTTTTTGCAGAAAGAAATCACTCAATTTTTTTTCATTCCTTTGGGATAAACATATTCCCACATTCTTGAAGAAAAATAAAATAATTCTCACAATCAACATTGCAAAATTTTCAATTCGCCTCCCCTTGGAGATAATACCAAGATACCGAAGCAAGTTTTTTAAGTTTCCGGCCATGGTTAAATCAAAACTGCAGTTACCTTTTGCATACCCCCCCCCCCTGCTCTCCCCATCATTGCTACAAAATTAGATACTTGTATTTTGGGAATGTAAGGAATTTCACAAGTGAAACGAAAATAATTATCAATCATTTTTTCAACTTGCTATTTAAACTTTCAGAAGTGCTCGAAACTATTTTAAAAAATGGGAAAATAAATTTATCACAATTTTTGATTTCTTCGTGAAAGTGTTAACCCATACCAGGTTGCGTCATAAATTTTAGGAAATATCCAAAAATCGAATCATTGTAGGCTTAAAACTCTAAAAATGTTCAAAAAAAAAAAATTATTTCGTTTTTTCATTTTTTCGTTAAATAATTAATTTTGACATGTTACCGGATATTGTTTTGAAAATGTTCAAAAATCGACTCGATGTCATGCTCAAAAACTTCAAAAAATGCTCAAAGAAATTTTCATTTCAATTTTTGATTTTCTTGTGAAATTTTAACCCATTTTAATGATCGCATGATATTTTTATGAAAATATTCAAAAATCAACTCAATTTTACGCTTAAAATTTTCAAAAAATGCTCAATAATTTTCTTCACTACAATTTTTGAATTTTTATTGGCCGCAAGGTCACTTTTGAAAAATTATACGGAAATTCATTTTTCGTAAAATTAGAGGGGTGAGGGGTCTAACTTTAAAATTCGACTGCGGTTCATTGTGCCTAACGTATATGTTATGTATATAGCAAAATTATTATTCGTGTGTACGTATAATGCAAAATTGGAGGGGAGGTAGTGGTCCAATCAAAATTTTTGTAATAACCAAAATTGTTCTAAAGATGTTATTAAACAACTTTTGATTTAAAAAATTTTCAATTGGGGGCTTAGGTACAGAGGTAGGGAGATTTTTGGAAAGGAAGGTAGGCCCACTCTACCCAAAAATCTCTTCAGCTCTGTACCTAAGTCCCCAATTGAAAATTTTTTCCAACAAAAGTTATAATTTTGATTATTACAAAAATTTTGATTGGACCACTCCTTCCTCTCCAATTTCGCATTTCACCTATGAAAATCGCATACGTATAATGGAAAATTATTCTACATGCATATGTATAATGCAAAATTGGAGAAGAGGGAGTGGTCCAATCAAAATTTTTGTAATAATCTAAATTATAACTTTTGTTGGAAAAAATTTTCAATTGAAGCCTTAAAAAAGTTTTTATAAAATTTTTATTTTTCAAAAATTTTTAATTTCTCAATGGATTTTCGACGTTTTTTCAAAAAAAAACACGTAGCCCATCATCAAAAAATTCCATTTTTTGTTCAAAACTCGAGAGATATTTTCCGTCATTCAATAATTGAATTTTTGAATTAGCCCACTAATTTGTTCTTTTTTCCATTTTCTATGTTTTTGATAGGATATTTCTCATACCTACCTTTTGGGAATCAAATTTTCTTTTAATTATCAACATTTTTGAATCGGATACACTTCTCGGTCGCCCTGTATCAACACTCACACATAGACACACATGTCGAACGACTTTGGAAAACGAAAAGTTAAATTTGGTAATTTTGCTAAGCATTTTTGAATCGGATACACTTCTCGGTTAACCTGTATTAATATTCACACATAGACACACATGCAAAACAACTTTGCAGCTTTATTACAGCTTAACTAACAAATTTTTTTTAAATGTCTTTTACCATAAACCTACTCGGGAACAGGGCCTTTCATTTGAGACATTTCGCAAAAAAATCCATGTATTGGTTCGAGCGTGATGGAGCCTACTTCACTCATTTATAAAGTAAGATAGGCCAGATGTCGAATCATAGCGCCTAAACTGCTGGGCCAATTTTAGTGAGGAAGGTGTCATTGGAAAGGGTTAGACCTCTAGATGTGCAATCAAAAAATACATTTTCAAAAATGTTGAACCTGAGCTCAAAAATTCAAAAAAATTTTAATGCAACATTCGAGCACAGAGTTGAGCAAAACCACTGCATTACATGGCATATGTTTTGAAAGCGAAGTGGGGTTCTTGCATCGTTGCATTGTTTGAATTTCTTCCGACCACGGCGAAGGCTTTTGTCCTGTATGTTGAATAGTATAATAGCTTTTTTGTGTGTGAAGAGAAGAGAGAATAATACCCCACCCCATGTTACCATGTTATTTTCATGTTTTAGCTGAAACTCTTTTTTTTTTTGAATGAGGTTCAATAAAATGTGTAAGGTTACGGAGAGAGCGGGGAAAGCAAAGCACTAATTTCTGGAAAAAGACAGCGTATGGATGAGAGGGAGTCGGAGGTACATGACCGGACACAATAGGATTGTGGTTTCTAAGAATATGTAAAAAAAGGCGAGTGAGAGAATAGCGGCCACGCCGCATATCTAACAGTAAATTGTGAACCTTGAGAAGTAGTTCTAAAAAATATCATGTTAATTTTTTGAGTATGGGGTGCAACGGGATAATTTTGCCAAATGAAAAAAATGTCATATAGAAAATTTTAGATCATGAATACAAATTTATTTTATTCGCTACATTGAACGTTATAATGCTAAAAGAAGTTGAAATTTCAAATAATTCGTTTACTTATTTTTTCCCAAATAAAGAATTGAAATTATGCGGAAAAAATTAAGGTGACGAAGCCTCTCATCATTAAGCTTTTCCGTCATATTTTTTATTCGCAAGAGATTGATTTCTATAAATTTTTCTAGTCCAAAATTTAAAAAATTAATAATATTATACATTTTTTATTTCTACTTCCACACTTTTTTTTCGATTTGTAAATAATTCGAAAATAAAAAAAATGTTGATTTTTTTTTGAATAATCACAAAAAAATGATTGAAAGTACAAAAATAGAAAATGTAAGTACCTATAATAAGTAATTTTTTTCTAATTTTTATTTTGAAAAATTTATACAAATCGGTCTTCCACGAATAAAAAAAGTGGAAAAGCTCGATGATATGAGGCTTCGAGGCTTCGTTTAACCATTTAAAAAAAAACTAAAATCTGAACAGTTCGATTACCTTTTTATGACTTCTTTTGTCTGATCTCATCTTTTTATACTATAGACCTACGTCGTCATTACCGATTTATGATACTTTTTTAAAAATGAAATCCCAATATTCTTCAAGTTTCCATGAGAATCACGATTACTTGCCTAATTCCTGCTTCGCTTTAAAATGAGAGCGAACGGAGCGAACGAAATGGGGGTTTGGAGGCGAAGCTCCCAAGGCGAAGTTCTGAGAGCGAAGCTCCAAGAACGAGCCCCCGGTTGAGCCGCGAAGCGGCCATGGGGCGTAGCCCCTTAGTAAGTAATAAATGCTTGTACAACATGCATTCCGGTAGAATTAAATAAACGGTGATGCAAGCATCACAAACTTTCCGAATGAATATTGAATCATCGAATATTATGTAAAAAAAATTGATTATCGAATATTTGTGAAAAAATCGACTATAAAATATTTTTTGTATTTAAAACGTGAGCAATTACACTGAAAAACGTTAAACATGACACAAAAATATTCGGCATAATCACACTTGCTCCATTATTATTAATCGTGAAAAAATATCATGATGATGTAAACAAAACAACCATTCGAATACCCGTACATCTTATCATGAATAAGACAAAAATGCAAAGCATTGCGCAATGCGCATGTTAGGGAAAGGAGAGCAAACCGGTACACCCGCGGACATGTCCGGATATAGATAAACACTTGAACGGTTCCCTTTATCGACATCTAAAACGCGACAAATGTGAAACTCGACGATCTTTCGCATAAATCGTTCGTAAAATTTTTTCTACTTAACGTAAAGGCCCCAAATTCTTGCGTAGCCTTCGTTTATATAAACCACTACTCATCTCCGAATTTCAACGAGATATCTCAATTAGGGCGGTTTAACAAATTTTTCGCATAAATCGCTCGTAAATTTTTTTCTATTCAACGTAAAGGCCCCAAATTCTTGCGTAGCCTTCGTTTATATAAACCACTACTCATCGCCGAATTTCAACGAGATACCTATCTCAATTAGGGCGGTTGGAATCGTGTTAACAAATTTTTCACAAAAAACGCTCGTAAAATTTTTTCTATTCAACGTAAAGGCCCCAAATTCTTGCGTAGCCTTCGTTTATATAAACCACTTCTCATCGCCGAATTTCAACGAGATATCTCAATTAGGGCGATTAGAATCGTGTTAACAAATTTTTCTGCACACACACACATACACACACACACACACACACACACATACATACGGAACATCATCTGGAAATTGTTCAAAACAAATTTGTACGAAGTCAAAATTTTCGCACCGAAAACAATACGTTCCTTACAACGCTACGCGATGTTCGGAAAGTAAAAAGCTGAGTATGTTTTTATCGTATGTGTACTCAGAGTGTCAGTGTATTGAATGTTTGGAAAGTTTTCAAAACATTTTTCACTATTAATCATGTATAGCGTTCATTTTTGGGATTTTGAAAATTCTTTTCAGTTTTTTTAGAGAAAATTTGAACTTTGAAGCAGGCTGAATCAAACATTTATAGTAACAAACGTCATTCTTGGTAGGTATCAAATTGACTTAGGGTGAACGGCTGATTGCTGACTACGAATTTTCGCATAGTGGGTGTTGAAAACTTACACCAATGTAAGTAGAAAAAGTATAGAATAGAAAATAATTCGAAATCAACATTTTCAAACCATCTAGTCTTATAGAACTACGTATGCAAAGTTATTCTAGTCATCACATTTTTTTGCAAAAAACGCTTCATCTACTCAATAATTGGCATTATTGAATTTTTGGGATAGGTACGAGGTATAGGATAGAAAAAACTTTGGAATCAGCATTTTAAAACCATTTAGTCTTATAGGATTCAATACGAGGAGTAATTTCAGTTATTATAAATTTTTTCATTCAACGTTATTTTAGGCTTCTAATTAACATTAACAAATTTTTGAAAATTTAAAATCCATAGGCGAACTGCTAAATAAAATTGATTATTGGTAAGAATGGCGTGTTTCTCCTAATTTGAGGTAGTAGAACTTGAATTTTGGATCTGTTTACTCGCAGAATGTAACCCGGTGTTTTTGCACAAAGAAATAGTCCCATCTCCCCTAAAAAAAAATTGAGTGTTAAAAATTCACCAACAGCATTCATCAAGAGTTTATACATCATCATATAAAATTTGAACTCCGTAAGTGGGATAGATTTTCAAAAAATTGATTTTATTCATTCATTTTCAATCGAGCTGTGTTAGAATGAGTTGCTTGAAGTACATATAGTAAGTATGCCTGCATTTTTCAACAAAATCAGACCAACATGCGGGAAATCTAAATTTTTTGATTTTTTTGAATTCTATGATGCTTAAAGAGTTAACATTTTGTGTGATGGTGTATTCACTCTTGACAAATGTTGTCAGTGGATTTTTAACCCGCAATTTTTTTTAGTGGTGATGGGGCTATTTTTTCTGCAAAAACACCAGGTTACATTCTGGGAAGAAACAGACCTAAAATTTGAATTTTACGACCTCAAATTAGAGGAACTCGTCATTCTTACCAATAACCAATTTTATTTAGCAGTTCGTCTATGGACTTGAAATTTTCAAAAATTCGTTAATGTTGATTAGAGGGCTAAAATAACGTTAAGTGAAAAAATTTATAATAACTAAAATTACTCCTCGTATCGAATTCTATAAGACTATGGTTTTAAAATGTCGATTATAAAGCTTTTTCTATCCTATATCACGTACCTATCTCAAAAATTAATTAATTCTGATTATTGAGTTGATAAAGCGTTTGTTGCAAAAAAATGTGATAACTAAAATTACTTATTGTATGTTGTTCTATAAGACTAGAGGGTTTGAAAATATTGATTTCGATTTTTTTCCCCTATACTTCTACCTATTTACATTGGTGTACATTTTCAACACTCACTTTGGGAAAATTTGTAATCTGCAATCAGTCGTTCACCCTATGACAATTTGATATCTATCAAGAATGATCTTCGTTACTATACATTTTTTATTCAGCCTGTTTCAAAGTTCCAGAAAAAAAATCAAAAGAAATTTTAAAATTTCAATAAAATGAAGGCTATACATGATTAATCGTGAACAATGTTTTGAAAACGTTCCAAACTTCTTTAACATTTCTAATTTTTTGATTAGCATCAGTATTTGGGTGTCCCTTATTTCAACATGGGATTTACCTACTTAGGGATTTTAAGGTGAACACTTTAATTCAGAAAAACGGTATTCTAAAATAATTCACAGTTCAGGAATTGAAATATATATTTTGAAAGAAGATGAAATCGCAAACATAAACGTTTTTACACACACACACAAATAATAATAAAAAAATTGATTTAAAAATGAATTTTTGTCAGGGGTTTGAAAAATACGGAATTTCGAAGTTGATGTGCTTTATTTTTTCCAATGGTGGAATATCATTTTCTTCCAAAAAATTTTGTTTCATTTTTTAATTTTTTTCCCCCAAACATTATCTTAAACAAAACAGTTTTTGAAATCAAAAATTGAATTTTTGGCGGGGGATTGAAAAACGCGGAATGTTTAAAACTAACACATTTACCAAAATTTGATCGGCTTCAATGTTTAAATTTTTTCTCAACTTTTTGGCAGTGTGACTTTGACTATACTTTAGGAAACAGGGACAAATAATTGTTGAGCAACAAACCAAAATCTGATTTTGTATGTGGTTTTATTTGTAAAAACTTCATTGAAAATGATTATAGAGGTACAACTTAAAGTAGTGCAATTAAAAGTACTGGGTTGTATATGTATAAGTTGCATATTTCTGCATTTAAGGAGAAGACCATTTTCATATTATCGTTCTTTCATCCGTCAATGGTATTGTTGAACGCAGGAAAAAATATACTATCTAGTCTTTATGCTGTGTCTACACCATTGCCCCTTTTTAAAATTAAAGGCGCTTCAGTGACACGCTGCGAAGTTCCTAGTCCCTCTCCCTACATTGAAACAAAATATAAAGATAAACGCATAACGCAACAATTGAATGACGTACTTGCCTACACTGAGTAGTGCTTACTACGCGTCGTAGAAAAATAATAATAAAAAAGGTATATTTTGTATATGAACGCACGCACTGATTTCCTTAATGCGAGAAAGAAGTTTCGTGTTCATTAATTCGATATGTTGGCACTCCATAGCAACATTTCGAGATTCACAGGTTAGGTAATATGAAAACGTTAAATCAGTAAAAATAGTTTCTACGGTTGTCCGTAGAGCCCCAAAGTGTACATTTGGGTTACCGGTTACCGCGTATCATCACGGTATCACTATTTTCAGACCTTATTTCGTGTGGAGTGTAATAATTATTCAATCATAATACATTTTTTCATTCTAGATATTATTTTAACTCAAATTTCATTGATACCACCCATTAAAATTCGATACGATTCTATACGTATTTTTAACGCTCTTTTCGAATATCAAAAAATAAATCCGATTCGATAAATATTTCAGCTCCATTTCGATCAAAAACTTTGAAATTCTTCGATTTTTTTGGTACTTTTGGTCATAAAAAGTCCATTATGAAGCTGAAAACTCGAACGGATTGAATTTATTTCTACATTTTTGGAAAGAACGAAAAAAATGCAACCAGAAAATGATGAAATATATTTGAACCGTAAAGATTTGTGAGATTTTAGAAAAAAAATGATGAATTTTTTTTCTAAAATCTCACAAATCTTTACGGTTCAAATATATTTCATCATTTTCTGGTTGCATTTTTTTCGTTCTTTCCAAAAATGTAGAAATAAATTCAATCCGTTCGAGTTTTCAGCTTCATAATGGACTTTTTATGACGAAAAGTACCAAAAAAATCGAAGAATTATGAAAAAATTGAAGAATTTCAAAGTTTTTGATCGAAATGGAGCAGAAAGACTGATCGAATCAGATTTATTTATCGATATTCGAAAAGAGCGTTAAAAATATGTATAGAATCGTATCGAATTTTAATGGGTGGTATCAATGAAATTTGAGTTAAAATAATATCTAGAATGAAAAAATGTATTATGATCGAATAATTATTACACTCCACACGAAATAAGGTCTGAAAATAGTGATACCGTGGTGATACGCGGTAACCGGTAACCCAAATGTATACTTTGAGGTACATGAAACCAATTTCGCATATCCCGCTAGAAGGTAGACTGATAAGGTTGCCTTTGTAGAAACGCTTTCCCTAGGATCCGACGCATTCGACGGCCGAAAACGCTTTCAGCGACGAAGTCAATAAATTTTGGTATTGGGTCCTATGGGGCCTATGGAGATGAAATCTGACGGATGTTCGCCGATGCCTTTTAGTATGATAAGATATAATAAGCTGAAATAAGACTTTAACTTTGGTCAAGAATCGAATAATAATTGAAAAGGACATTTTTTGAAATGAGTGTAAATGAAGTAAAACGATTAGTTTTCCATATGAAAGTGCCATCCTTGAAAGAGATGTGTAGCTATGCAATTGGACTAGAGTATCTACGTGGTGAAGTAGCCAAATATAATTCAAGTAAGGTCAAATTATTTTGTTTCTATCAAAAAGGTGAAGAAGAAGGATGTATACATTTTGTAAATGCAAATCTCAAGGTAAATCTGCAGATGGAAAGAATTCCAAAACATGTCAAAGAAATGATTGATCAGTACGTTGAATCATTAAAAGTAGAGATTGAGGATTGGTTAAATCATCACTTTTATCAAGTATTTTGGTTTTTTTCTGGCTGCCATCATGCGTCTGCTGTCGCTTATTTGAATGATTTAATTTGGCTTCCAAATGGCACCATCGATTACACAGAAACAGCACGCAAATTATTACATAATAATGAACTAACCCAATCGGAAAAGTATTGGATCGCATGTGCTTATTGTTTTGAAGAAGAAATCTATACGCGAGGACCATTGTACTACATGAATTTGAGTAATGAAGAGATTGCCAGTCACGATGATTTCCTGGATCAATTCTGGTATAAGCGAGTTCAGAAGAAAATATCTAACGAGGAATTGCCATCCATAGATTACCACCACCAAATAACAAATGGGTTGTTGCAAAGTCTTTATTCGTATAAAAATTGGTGGGCTGTAAAATACTTTTTGAATAATTTGCAGCCCGATGAAGTTGTAGACTTAACAAGAAATGCTTGCTGCACCGATCTTAGCGCAATACAAATGTTGTATTGGCTGCCAACACTGGATGGTGCGCTAGCATGTAAAGTATTGAATGCTTGTGGTTATATGCTAGTTCAGCGTTTGATACGCCATCCCAAGTATTCTATTCCAACATTACAGATTTGGTCGTATCTAAAAAGTACTATTTCTGAAGTTCATTTTCTCAACTTGATCAATGGAATTCATTTCGATAATGATTTTATCAGCAGATATGGCAAATCAGATGATGGTAGTGTAATTTTGTATAATGAAATACTGAAAAGTACTCCCGATGAATTGAAATATTCTGCATTGGGCCTTTTCACTGATACTTACTACAGCTGCACGTTCCAGTACCATTCTGATAGTGAAGAATGTCCCTATATGGAATTTCCAAGAGATTTTAGAATGATATTTGTAATGTTATTCAACGCGAGTTTTGAACACAGAAATAAATTTTGGAATAATAATTGGAAAAATTTATTGTGGGGTTCTACACCTTTTCATTTGAACAAACTGATGAGATTATGTTTCTACGATGAAATGGAAATTATCAAATTTAAGGAATCTGATTTGATTGTTTACGACAACATCAAAAATTATTGTGTTGATCTCGTTAAAAAGGGCAAATTTACTGAACTGGATATTTTTTTAAACTTTTGTTCTTCCAATGAACAAACAGTTTTTGATCTGAGAAGGAAAATTATGCATGATCCGCTTCGATTGTCTGATTCAGTAAAACAGTACAAAGATGGCGAAGGTTTAGTACAATATGTCAGCTCTTTTTGGAGTCAATTTGAATTTGTACAAAATGTATTGAATGATAACGAATTGTTGCTGGCTAAAAAGTTTGTCATATTATTCTCATTTTGCGAGCAAGATTTGTGTAGGTGGAAAAAAATATTGGTAGAGTCTCTTCACACACATTTAGTGGAAAAAGAATTTACCAAAATAATTTCTATAACAGAGTGGAAGCAGTTTATTGACTGGCTATTTGACAATAATGGAGAAAAAGTATTGGAATTCAAGAAGTCGTTACCTAAGGGTGAAATCTTTGTTGGTTCATTATTGAGCAGAAGCCCCCATGAACTTAACAAAGATGGTTCATCTTTCATGAGCCACTTTCTGAGGTGGTACTTGAAGCATCCTGAAATTGCAGAAAATTATTTGCTGATTAAAAACTGTCTTGATCTCTCGATGCAACAATTAATTGAAGTTTATTCAAATACTGGTTCTGGTTATATTACAGCGAAAAAAAAGCTTGACAAATTTAACAAGTGCATATTAAAAGCATGTTTTTCAATAACGCCATGGGTCTGTAGGAATCAATAATCACGATTTCTTAGTTTCTCTCTTCTTTAATAAATATATTACATTTTACAAAGTTCATTTTCACACTATTTTACTCAACATATTTTTTACATATTATATTCATAAGAGTTATGATGTTTTCAATAATATATATTATTCTTATTTCTCGGTATTTGTGTAATTCTGTTGCGAGTGACAATGTAGGTTACCTTATTGCACTCCATTGCCTCTTTGGTCATCCTAAGGTCATCCAATCGAGCAAGCGAGCAACCAAAAAAAAAAAAAAAACGTTTTTTGATTGCATACCTCTGCCTGCGAAGTTGCAGGACAACGCGCTTGTCGGCTGTCGGCTTGCCTACTGCCTAGACGTAATGGATTATTATACAGATAAACGTATTATATTATTTTCACAATTAAACATTTTTTTTGAAAAGTTCTCATTTTGAAAGAATTGATAATTCTAATTTTTTTTAAATGGCTTTTTCCCATCAAAATTGAAAAAAAAAATGAATGACAAAATTTGAAAATGTTGAAATTTTTTAATAACAAAATTCTGAATAGGTATTCATTCCAAAAAATATTCAAAATAATAAATTTTCTATTCCAAAATTTGAGGAGAAAAATTATTCCAAAAAAAGAAATGTTTGTTCCATGCATACCGAGAGGTACCATACCGTAATATACCACCATTATGCCATGAAAATAAACTTGAAAAATTTTTAAGCGGTAAGCTGAAAAATTGAAAAAAAAAAAACGATTTTTTAAAATCGTTGTTATTGTTAAAAAGTAGGTAAGTAAATAAATTACAGAATTTTAAAAATTTTCATACTTAACTTGAACATTTTTTTAAAATGTATTTTTAAAAATTACGCTTTAAAAAATTGACGAAATTTTAAAATAGGTATTGGAATTTTATTCAAAACGTAACTCTGAAGTCTATTAATTTGTTTCAAATGTCAACTTCAGTTCAAAGAAACTGTTCATCTTGTATTCTTTAATCAAAATACAAGGGTGTTTTATTTATTTTCTACCAGGCTGGGTGAGTAGTTCCTCAGATTTGTAGTGTTCATGAACGAATTTCTCACACTTCCTACTTCCATCAGTTCAAATTCTGGTACTTGAAATATTTCTTTCAATTAACATTACGACTGCTTAACTGCAAAACCTTGTAAGTGCCAATTCTTTTTCGAAAAAAATTTGCAGAAACACGTAAGATCAATAGTGTTTTCATGTGTTTTGACCAAAAATCTACAATTTTTGAAAAATGGCACTTACAAGGTTTTGCAGTTAAGCAGTCGATTATTATTTTATTCGAAACTGAGGGGGAAGGGGGAGGGAGGGGTCTAATCAAAATTTTTGAGAAATTTTTTTGATTTTTCGTTGGTCAATTTTTAAATAATATTTTGATTCTATTAGAGAAAAAAATCTTGAATTTGGCGAATAAAAATTTTTAAAACTTAATCATTTTTGAAATCGAAAACCAGAGGCGTACCGTAACCATTTCTTGAGGGGGGAATATATGTCTAGGTACTTTCAAAATGCCAACTTTTTCAATCCTCGAACTTGAAATTGCCAACTTTTTCGACTTCTTTTAATGTCTAGAGGGGGGGGGGGGGCGCTGACGAAAACACCTAAAATATTCTTAGAAAAAAAATATCTTAGGATTGAAAATTAGTACAAAAAACTTTTACTTAAGTATTTAGTTCATAAGAGTAAAAAAAAAAAATCTTAATTTTTTTGGAGAAAAAAATATTTTGGTGCAATTTTGTGAAGAAGAAAATTGCTCAACTTGAGAAAAGAATATTATTCTCAAATTTTTGAAGAGAAAGTCCACAACTCTCTTAATATTTTATTTTGAGTGATTTTTTTTAAATCATTGATTTTTACGAGTAGGTAAATGCGAGTAGGTATATTTTCAATTTTTTAAAAGGAATTTTATTTTTATTTTTTGGGATACATTTTTTTTTTTTTTTTATGAGAAAAGTCTTTAATTTATGCGATTTTTTTTTACAATTTTTCAAGCGTAAAATTTTTCATCAATTTCTTTTGAAGATGAGGGAAATATTTTAAATTTTTGAAGGAATAGATTGTAACTCTCTAAATTTTTAGTAGTAAAAAACGTTTGAAATTTTTGAGGGTAAAAATTTTAAAAATATTCTTGGAGAAGGAATTTCTCAACCTTTTTGAAGTAAAAATGATTAAATAAGAAATATTTTTTGAAACATGATGACAAGAAATGTTCTAAATTTTATGCCCAACATTTTTTGTCTTTACAATTTTTTCATTAAAGCCCTTTTGTTTCCAAGTTATACTCAAAAATACCAAAGAGGTGACCTGCCAGTCAGAATGGCCTCCATTTTGTTACTAGGACCAACTTTTATTATGTGGAACATGGCTTAAAATGTTCGTTAGGACGGCCTCTTCAAGAAAAATCATGTTCCAAAGGATCCGCAGGGGGTACATTTCCCCCATCTATACCATATGCCGGACTATTAGGTAATTTTTTAATAATTATTTTGATTCTATTGAAGAAAAAAAATCTTGAATTTGGCGAATAAAAAATTTTAAAACTTCTTTTGAAGTTAACATGAAAAAATTTCTTAGTTTTCTATGTACTCGTAATGTGTATATTAAAGTAAAAAAATACAAAAAAATCCTCAATTTATTTTTTTTAAAAATCATTTTTTAAGAAAACGAAAACACCTAAAATATTCTTAGAGAAAAAATTTCTCTAAATTATTTAAGATTGAAAATAATTTTTCAATTTTAGTGCAAAAAACTTTTTAAAATTCATAATAGTGAAAAAAATCTAAATTTTTTTGGAGAAAAAAATATTTTGGTGCAATTTTGTGAAGAAAAAAATTGCTCAACTTGAGAAAAGAATATTATTCTCAAATTTTTGAAGAGAAAGACTAAAACTCTACATATTTTATTTTGAGTGAAAATTTTTTTAGGAGGTGGTAAGTAAGTAAATATATTTTTAATTTTTTTAAAGAAGTTTTATTTTTATTTTTTGGAATAATTTTTTAAAAATATTATGGGAGAAGTAAATTTCTTCACTTATATGGAATAAAAATATTTTTCAACTTTTTGAAGAAAATAAAGAATGAAAGTTTCATAATTTTGAAGTTTTTTTTTGGTTTTATGAGAAAAGTCTCTAAATTTCTTGAGCTCAATTTTTGCGATTTTTTTTACAATTTTTCAAGTGTAAAATTTTTTATAATTAATTTTTGAATGAAAAAACTAAATTTTTAATAAAACTATTAGCTGATTTAAAAAAAATATATTTTTGGATAAAAGTACGATAGGTATTTCTTATATTTTCACAAAAAAAAAATAATATTTATATTCAACATTTCAACTTTTTGGGAAAATATCAATAATACTCGTACACTCTCTAAAAAATTTGAACAAAAATGTCGAAAGCACATCTGAAGACTGAACCATGAAGTTAAGTGAAAGCAAAATTATTTCTTGGATCTCGATCTACAACTTTGTTTGAAAAAATTTTCAATTGGATCCCTTCGCCAAATTTTGAAAAAGTATCTACCTGATAGGTATTATGTAAAATTTGAGGAAAGGGAGAGGTCCAATCCAAATTATTGTTTTATTTTTAGGATCTTTCTCTACAACTTTTATTTGAAATTTTTTTTAATCGGTTCTTTCCTCGCTCATTCATCTGGAATTTTTAATTAATATCTTCGAAGTTTTGTGCAAAATCATTGGGAAGGGGGGTTCCAATTAAAAAAAACTTCGAACAAAAGTGTTATAGCTTGAAGACCTAGGAACAATTTTGAATATTACAAAAATTTTGATTGGGCCCCTCCTTCGCCTCCAATTTTGAATAAAATAGATGGCAATCGAAACTTTAAAGAAATATTCCAAGTCCAGAAATTCAGTTGATTCATTTCTATGAACTACTCACACCCAGGCTGGTGGAAATACCAAAACACCCTTAAAGATCTAGTAATAATTTCGGATATTATGAACATTTCGATTGGACCTAGCTCTGGGCCCTCCAATTTCGTATAAAATAAATGTCAATTGAAACCAGTCTGGTGAAAATAACAACACCCAAAATATACAATACGTTGGAGAAGTTAGCATGCATTCTGCAGCAATAGAAATACTTTTTTCAAAAAATTCACACTAACCGGCAAGACGAGCAACATCGAAAAAAATATTGAGTTTACTCCTATTTTGAGTGGGGTTGCCCTCAACAACTGTTTATTGGGGGGGGGGGGGTGTAGGAGGTGTTGTTGATTGTAAGTTGGGGTTGAGGGGGCTGGAGCCTCGAAATTTTTTTTTCTCTCTGTACGTGGTTTTTAGGGTAGGGGTAACAGGTAAGAGTGGTGTTGTTGATTGTAAGTTGGGGTTGAGGGGGCTGGAGCCTCGAAATTTTTTTTCTCCCTGTACGTGGTGTTTAGGGTAGGGGTAACAGGTAAGAGTGGTGTTGTTGATTGTAAGTTGGGGTTGAGGGGGCTGGAGCCTCAAATTTTTTTCCCCGTCTGTACGTGATCTTTGAGGTGGGGTTAACAGGTCAGAGTGGTGTTGTTGATAAGTTGGGGGTCGAGGGGGGTGGAGCCTCGAAATTTTTTTCACATGTTGATCGATTTTGAATTTTTTTTTCTAAAACTAAGAGTTGTGTCATGATCTAAAAAATCAAGAGTTGTGCCATGATGGCGCCTAGCTCAATCGAAATGGCACTCGATGCCCTTCCTATGGAAATTTTTTCGGCCAAAACGTATGTAAAGTTTGAGCCCAAAAAAAATCAAAAGTTCGAGAAAAAATTAAAAAAAAAAAAAAATCATTATTATCACTCGGTGACCAAATTTGACAATTTCTTTCTCGAAAACCAAGAGTTGTGCCGTGATGGCGCCTGGCTCAATCGAAAGGGCACTCGATGCTCTTCAAATGGAAATTTTTTCAGCCAAAACTTATGTAAAGTTTGAGCGCAAAAAAATTCCAAAGTTTGAGAAAAATTTTCACACTTGTAAAAAAATTTCAAAAAGTAGTGTATATTTGCAATTTTTTTCTCGAATACTAAGAGTTGTGCCATGATGGCACCTATGCCACTCAAAAGGGCACTCGATGCCCTTCCTATGGAAATTTTTTCGGCCAAAACGTATGTAAAGTTTGAGCCCAAAAAAAATCAAAAGTTTGAGAAAAATTTTCACACTTGAAAGAAAATTTCAAAAAGTAGTGTGTTTTTGCAATTTTTTTACTCAAAAACTACGCTTTGTGACAAAATGGCACCTATGCCACTCGAAAGGGCATTCAATGCCCCTTCTCTGGTGAAATTTTCAGCCAAATCGTATGTAAAGTTTGAGCGCTGAAAAATTCCAAATTTTGAAAAAAAATGAGTAAATATTTTTTCAAGTTTTTCTGCATAATTTCAAAAAATGAAAATCTCCAAAAAAAATTGTAAAAATCTGAAATTCTGTATGTAGGATCGGTACGAGTTCAGAACACTGTCTAAATTTTTTGGAACGTTTTTGGCCCTCGGGTGTGAGGAGGTTCAAAATTTTGAGTTTAGAAGCCCAAAAAAGGGCCGGGGTACCAGAAGAAAATTACACGTCGTTCTGAGCGTATACCAAACCTACATACCAAATTTCAGAATTTTACGATTTTTTTTTGAGATTTTTTTTTTAATTTTGAAAAAAAACGAGTAAAGATTTTATCAAGTTTTTCTGCATAATTTCAAAAAATGAAAATCTCCAAAAAAAATCGTAAAAATCTGAAACGCGTACCAAACCTACATACTAAATTTCAGAATTTTAACGATTTTTTTTGAGATTTTTTTTTTTTAATTTTGAAAAAAAATGAGTAAAGATTTTATCAAGTTTTTCTGCAAAATTTCGAAAGAGATGCACTTTTTTGGAAGCCGAAAAAAGCACAATATTTGGGTATAATTTTCAGCTCTTTCCCCTCCACATTTTTCAAGTGTTCGGGTGAAGTGGTCGTGGGACCATCCGAGGGGGACGGGAGTAGGCTCAAAATTCTGACTCCAGTTTCATTTCGATCAGACCGTTGTATTAAAAATGTATATAAAAAGCTCATGCTTTGGTGTATCCAAATACTTGAACTTGTTTTTGAAAACTTAGCAACAAAATTTTCGAAATAATTTCTTTTCTCTCTGCAAATGTCTTTTTAAAAATTTTCAAGGTAATATTTCTCGCCTTAGTATGATATTCTTCCCTTCATTTGTACACTAGCTGTGTACCCGCCCTACGGGAGGGGGTACAATTTTCTCCTTTGAGCGAAATTTCAAAATCGATTTCTAAATTTAATTTAATTTATTTATTTCAATTTTAAAATCAATTTTAATGGTTTTTAAAGAAACTGAATTTTGAATTAATTTTCCAAAAACTCAATTTGCAGCTAATTTTCCAAAAGTTTAAAAATTTCTGAAAAAAATGTCTAAAAGTCATAAAATTCCAAAAAAGATTACAAGTTTCAAAATGTCTGACATAAAATCTGATAAATCGAATTTATTAAAAGGGAATTGTTAAAAAAATTCAATTTCTTCAAAATGTCTGAAAAAAAGCCTAAAAGTCATAATTTTTTTTTTTTAATCTGAAAAGTATAATACAAATGTCTAAAAGTCATAAAATTTTAAAAAATTTACAAGTTTCAAAATGACTAACAAAATGTTTGAAAGCTGTAATATTTTTCTTGAAAATTTTTAAAAAGACATTTGCAGTGAGAAAAGAAATTGAGGGGCTTTAGGGAAAAAGGGCCCAAGTCAATTATCCTCTTAGCTTGTTTACACTTTTCGCAGATGCAAAACTGCTCGTGTGGGAGGACGGACAATTAGTTCAAACATCACAATAGTGTCATGAAGTCTTCAGAAGAGTTCATGACACTATTGTGATGTTTGAACAAATTGTCCGTCCTCGCACACAAGCAGTGTTGCATCTGCGAAAAGTGTAAACAAGCTAAGAGGATAATTGACTTAGGCCCTTTTTCCCTAAAGCCCATCAATTATTTCGAAAATCTTGTTGCTAAGTTATCAAAAACATGTTCAAGTATTCGGATACACCAAAGCATGACCTTTTTATAAACATTTTACATACAACGGTCCGATCGAAATGAAACTGGTTGTCAGAATTTTGAGCCTACTCCCGTCCCCCTCGGATGGTCCCACGACCACTTCACCTGAACACTTGAAAAATGTGGAGGAGAAGGAGCTGGAAATTATACCCAAATTTTGTGCTTTTTTCGGCTTCCAAAAAAGTGCATCTCTTTCGAAATTATGCAGAAAAACTTGAAAAAATCTTTACTCATTTTTTTTTCAAAATTAAAAAAAAAATCTCAAAAAAAATCGTAAAATTCTGAAATATAGTATGTAGGTTTGGTACGCGCTCAGAATGATGTGTAATTTTTTTTTAGTACCCAGACGCTTTTTTGGGCTTCCAAACTCAAAACTTTGAACCTGCCCACCATCGAAGGTCAAAAATCGCCCCAGAAAAAAATTGACAGGGTTCTGAGGTCGTACCGAACCTTCATACCAAATTTCAGATTTTTACGATTTTTTTTGGAGATTTTCATTTTTTGAAATTATGCAGAAAAACTTGATAAAATCTTTACTCGTTTTTTTTCAAAATTAAAAAAAAAATCTCAAAAAAAAATCGTAAAATTCTGAAATTTGGTATGTAGGTTTGGTATACGCTCAGAACGACGTGTAATTTTCTTCTGGTACCTCGGCCCTTTTTTGGGCTTCTAAACTCAAAATTTTGAACCTCCTCACACCCGAGGGCCAAAAACGTTCCAAAAAATTTAGACAGTGTTCTGAACTCGTACCGATCCTACATACAGAATTTCAGATTTTTACAATTTTTTTTGGAGATTTTCATTTTTTGAAATTATGCAGAAAAACTTGAAAAAATATTTACTCATTTTTTTTCAAAATTTGGAATTTTTCAGCGCTCAAACTTTACATACGATTTGGCTGAAAATTTCACCAGAGAAGGGGCATTGAATGCCCTTTCGAGTGGCATAGGTGCCATTTTGTCACAAAGCGTAGTTTTTGAGTAAAAAAATTGCAAAAACACACTACTTTTTGAAATTTTCTTTCAAGTGTGAAAATTTTTCTCAAACTTTTGATTTTTTTTGCGCTCAAACTTTACATACGATTTGGCTGGAAAAAATTCCATTTGAAGGGCATCGAGTGCCATTTCGATTGAGCAAGGTGCCATCACGGCACAACTCTTGGTTTTCGAGAAAGAAATTGTCAAAGTTGGTCAACGAGTGATAATAATGTTTTTTTTTTTTAATTTTTTCTCAAACTTTTGATTTTTTTTGAGCTTAAACTGTACATACGTTTTGGCCGAAAAAATTTCCTTAGGAAGGGCATCGAGTGCCCTTTCGAGTGGCATAGGTGCCATCATGGCACAACTCTTAGTATTCGAGAAAAAAAATTGCAAATATACACTACTTTTTGAAATTTTTTTACAAGTGTGAAAATTTTTCTCAAACTTTGGAATTTTTTGCGCTCAAACTTTACATAAGTTTTGGCTGAAAAAATTTCTATTTAAAGAGCATCGAGTGCCCTTTCGATTGAGCCAGGCGCCATCATGGCACAACTCTTGGTTTTCGAGAAAGAAATTGTCAAAGTTGGTCAACGAGTGATAATAATGTTTTTTTTTTTTAATTTTTTCTCAAACTTTTGATTTTTTTTGAGCTCAAACTGTACATACGTTTTGGCCGAAAAAATTTCCTTAGGAAGGGCATCGAGTGCCCTTTCGAGTGGCATAGGTGCCATCATGGCACAACTCTTAGTATTCGAGAAAAAAAATTGCAAATATACACTACTTTTTGAAATTTTTTTACAAGTGTGAAAATTTTTCTCAAACTTTGGAATTTTTTGCGCTCAAACTTTACATAAGTTTTGGCTGAAAAAATTTCTATTTAAAGAGCATCGAGTGCCCTTTCGATTGAGCCAGGCGCCATCATGGCACAACTCTTGGTTTTCGAGAAAGAAATTGTCAAAGTTGGTCACCGAGTGATAATAATGATTTTTTTTATTTTTAATATTTTCTCAAACTTTTGATTTTTTTTGCGCTCAAACTTTACATACGTTTTGGCCGAAAAAATTTCCATAGGAAGGGCATCGAGTGCCCTTTCGATTGAGCTAGGCGCCATCATGGCACAACTCTTGGTTTTTTAGATCATGACACAACTCTTAGTTTTAGAAAAAAAAATTCAAAATCAATCAACATGTGAAAAAAATTTCGAGGCTCCACCCCCCTCGACCCCCAACTTATCAACAACACCACTCTGACCTGTTAACCCCACCTCAAAGATCACGTACAGACGGGGAAAAAAATTTGAGGCTCCAGCCCCCTCAACCCCAACTTACAATCAACAACATCACTCTTACCTGTTACCCCTACCCTAAACACCACGTACAGGGAGAAAAAAAATTTCGAGGCTCCAGCCCCCTCAACCCCAACTTACAATCAACAACACCACTCTTACCTGTTACCCCTACCCTAAAAACCACGTACAAAGAGAAAAAAAAATTTCGAGGCTCCAGCCCCCTCGACCCCCAACTTACAATCAACAACACCTCCTACACCCCCCCCCCCCCCCCCCAAATAAACAGTTGTTGAGGGCAACCCCACTCAAAATAGGAGTAAACTCAATATTTTTTTCGATGTTGCTCGTCTTGCCGGTTAGTGTGAATTTTTTGAAAAAAGTATTTCTATTGCGGCAGAATGCATGCTAACTTCTCCAACGTGTTTCGAAAGTGTATATGTATTATGTTGTTGAGTAAATTTTTGTCAATTTTTTGCAGGCGAGCGGTTTTGAAGTACCATCCCGATAAATTTTTCGGCGATAAAGAGATTTGCCAGATGATGTTTAGAGTGGCGGTCAACGCTCAGCGATATCTGATCAGTCTGGGTAAGTATACTCAAGCGGGCATAGAAGTAATAGATACCTACGTAAATACATAGCTGCCTTTGAAACATTTTACTAATCTGGTATATTTTTGTTTACAGTGAAAGGGAAGAGTGTTCTTTAGTGCAAAGGGCTTGAACCCAAAACTGACTAAGAAATGCGACAGCTGAAACGTAAGTCGGTATCCGTTTATCTCCACCGGTCCTCGCTTTTAACTTGGAAATAAGTTGTATATTATATATTTTTGTTGAATATAATAATATTTACCTGTTCGATTATTTTAATTTCTTTCAGTTTTGTTATTAAGTAACTCGTAATGAAACACAATAGTTTTATTTGAAGTAGTACATTCTATCGTAGATTTCTTCAATGTAATTAAATCAGACGAAGTGGTAGCTTTTTTTTGAAACCATTCTTAATTTGTGCTACTACTACATAAACTATGGATGCCTAGCCTACTAAAAATGTTGAAATCGAATAACTCGTGTATTGTGATTTTTCTCACGAACGCCATCCCAGAGTAGAGTAGGTAATGAAACTTCTAATCGATAATGATTCTAATTAAACTCGTAGATGCAAAAATTCCAAAAAACTTGTTTGATGCAGGACAACACCAGACTTGAAGTTACTTGCTAATTTTTCCCATCAGTTCTTCTTATCAAGCGAACTATGCCGGAAGGCAATCATAAGTTGAAATTTGATGAGAAATTGAGCACGAAATTCAAAAATAATTTTAACAATACATAAAATAGCTAAAACAATTTTTTTTTCAAAAAAACAATAGATAGTCCATGATTCTAAGAAAGAGTCTGGTAAAAAAAAGTTTTGTGAATCTCACTGGAAAAATTTTATAATTCTTTCAAAAAGTTCTTGAAATTTGAAACTAATGAATCCTCTAAAATGGGTCAATTTGGGATTTAAATTTTTTTTAAAAGTTTTCTAGAACGAAAAATTTTTTTAGGTTGATAATTCATTTTGTGACAGGACAGAGGTTCGAAAAACACGGAATTTTTCAAATCGATGCATCTTCAAACACTTTACTACTTTGGTTTTAATTTTTTTCCAATGTTTTCTAGAGAAAAAAGTTTTTCAAGTTGAAAATTCGATTTTTGACATGAGTTTAAAAACTACGAAATTTTCAAATTTAATGTAGGTATCTCCTGAAATTAGTCCACTTCAGTTTTAATTTTTTTTCACTTTACTTTTGAAACTAATGCAATCTTCTGAAATGTGTTGACTTTGATTTAAATTTTTTTTTCAAAATTTATCACGAGCAAACAAAATTTGTTAAGTTGAAAATTAAATTTTTGGCAAGGGTTCAAAAAAACAACATTCTTTCAAAATGATTTTTTTTTTAAATTTCAAAATTCATCACAAACAAAAAAAAATTTTGTCAAGTTGAAAATATTGAATTTTTGGCAAGGTTTTTGTCACGATTATTTTGATTTTTCGAATAATCGTTGGCTGTCTCTTCGTCCCAAAAACTTGACAGAACTATTTTTCTCGCGAATCTCAATTCGCTTGCATAGCGTCATTCGCTTTATAACGTTTTGTATGTCAATATACATTTAAAACTAAATTCGAGTTTATCTTTGGGTCAGTGACCCTCGTAACATGGTATCAGATGCGTAGTTTTCGATGCACGCTACTGTTTTTTATTTCGTTTTCGTTTCCACGATTTATTTTCGAGTCAACGATTTACAGTCGCCGCCATAAATATTCGGTTTTGTCTCGCTGCTGATTATTATCGTTTATATTGACCACAGAAATGAAAACTGAGAAAAAGTAATTATTGATTCGGAAAGCTCGTTTCTTCCTCTTTCAGAATCACTAATTACTTTTATTATTCAATGCTTTTATCGCGATGAAAAATGCGGTTTTGTAAAACATGTTGAAAATATACGTTCCAAAAATATTCGGTTTTAGTGTAAACAATGCCTTTTTTGGGTGTGTAAATGGTAACACTGGAACAAAATTTGAAATTTTGAATGGGAAACTACTTGTTCATGATAATTCTGATCACTGTGTTGAATTTTAAAAGTTTTTAAATAATTTGAGCCGAAAAAATCGAAGCACACCATATTCAACTGCGAGAAAGAGTCATTTCAAAGTATAAAAAAAGTAAAACGTACAAAAAAATTGCAGAATGTTTGAAAATACCTGTTAGTACAATCAGTGACATCGTTAGATGATACAAAAATGAGAATCGAGTTGTTTCTGTTACAAAATCGGGCAAGCCAAAACGGTTAACTGTATGTGAGGAGCATACACGAGCGTATAATCATTCGTAAAAATTGAAAAAAATCCCAAACTAAGAGCTCAAAATTAGCGACAGAGGTAACTACAGACACTTTGAAACACGTTTCATCAACAACAGTGCGTAGAACGTTACATAAATTATGGTTACAAGGTCGAGCAGCAAGAAGAAAACCTTTGGTAAATGACAAAAAATCGTAAAAATCATGTACATTTCGCAAAAGAATTTAGAAATAAACCAGAATGCTTTTGGAAGGATGATATTTTTTGCCAGAAGAGTAAATATAATGTTTTTGGCTCGGATGGACATCAGATAGTCGGAAGGAGACCGAATTGAAGCGCTTAAACTAGCTTAAACCAATCAACTCTTAACCAACAGTAAGATGTAGGGCACGTGTTATGGTATGGGAAAGCATTGCAACATTCGTGGTAGGGGAATGAGCATTAATAGAGGGGAATATCGAGTATCTATGAGTATTAGAAGGTCGTCTCCACACCACCGCGCAAAAATTAGGCATCAAATCGTTGTTTAAATTCTACCAGGATAACGATCCTGCACGCAAATCTAACTTTGTGCGAGAATGGTTGTTATATAAATGATAATAAATGTCCCAAAATTATCTATCATTCAGTCCAGTCGCCAAATCTAATCAGATTGGAAATATCTGGGACAAATTAGATGGAAAAATACATTCTACACCGACTTCATCAGTTGAAGAACTGAAATGAAGACTGATAGAAAAGTGGGACGAGCTCAGTCTGTATTATCTGGAGAAAACGATTGATAAAATGCCCAAACATTTTGCGACTGCAGCCGAATCGAAAGAATATGCGACTGAACTTCGAGTTTTGGTGAAATTTTTTTCTATTTCGTGATTTTAATTTTTTTTTCTTTGTTTTATTAAAAAACCGAATATTTTTGGAGCGTATATTTTCAACATGTTTTACAAAAACGCATTTTTCATCGCGATAAAAGCATTAAATAATGAAAGTAATTAGTGATTCTGAAAGAGGAAGAAACGAGCTTTCCGAATCAATAATTACTTTTTCTCAGTTTTCATTTCTGTGGTCAATATAAACGATAATAATCAGCAGCGAGACAAAACCGAATATTTATGGCGGCGACTGTATGTTGAACTGTACGTAAAATTTTTTACTCAAAAAATATGAAACGAGTTGTTAATGTTGACACGAAGTCAGAAAAATAATAAAACTCGCGTTAATACTCCCGAAGGAGTTTCGAGAACCGATAATTTAGCCGGTCGTTCCGATAACGAGTCGAGTATCTCAAATTCGAAAAAACGAAGGCTCAGACGAAGAGCCTTACGCTTCTCCGATCGCTGTCGATCAAACTTCGAGTACAGTCGTCGAACCGACTGTCATTTACGTTCCGAATACCGATTCGCCCGTCGTTCCCGTTCTCGTCGAACCGACTGCGGCAACGGCTACGATATCTACGATATCCACGATTCCGATTACTAAACCGATCGCGACTACCGCTCCAATTTCCACGAATTCCGGTCAACACGATTCCGACGATTCCTTCGTAGACGCGACGAACGAGTTACTGTCCGATTCCAACGATAACGAGTCCGAAACAGAGTCCGATATGTCCGATAATACGAACACGACGACTCCCCAGCATCTCATCTTTCGAGGTACCGATTATGAGACGTGGCGACGTAGAATGGAGGTGTTGATCTCCTCGAAAGACCTCGACGACGCGATAGAGGTAGACGAAACGATTCCGCTTGCTCAACGACCTGCCAGAGACAAGAAAAAAATGGCAAAAGTATAAGAATTATTGGTAAATCATTTAGATAACGCTATTTTTCGACTTATCCGCGAACGTAAAGATCCGTTTTTATTATTAAAAGAATTAGACGCGCGTTACATTCGTGTTGACGAAGCGCTAATTATATCGATTCGTACCCAACTTTCGATGTTGGATATCGAGAATTTTAAAACAGCACGCGAATACTGCGACCACGCGACCGGTTTAATAAATAAGCTCGTTGCATGTAGGGTCGTCGTCAATAAGGCCGAGGAGTTCTCGTACCTTCTCGCGGGCTTAAAAGCTAACGAGAGGTACATGCACACCAGAAAGTCTGCTGAGGCGCTCTTACATGTAACGCAAGCAGATCCGAAGATCATCGTTAGCCTGCTTTGCGGCGACGATGATCTTAAAACTAAAGGCGACGCGTCAGCGCCCACCACGAATAAATCAGTCGTACACGTAGCGGCTGAAAAATCAAATTCGAGCAATCACGATAAAGAAAATTATTGCACTTATTGCAAGAAAAAAGGCCACACATTACGTAACTGTCGGTCTAAAAATCGTAACGATAATACTCGTAATAATTCGAACAATAATTCGCGTAATTCGAATTCGAACCGTACCGACTTTGATTGCTATCGTTGCGGAGTGCAGGGCCACATCGGCCGGAACTGCCCCCGCTACGGAGACGAAGCAAATAAACAACGATCCGATACTAATCGTAGTACCAGTAACGTTAACGCGAATGATCGACCGCGACCAGCACCTTCTTCGGCTAATTTCTCGTCCGATAACAGTAATACGTACTCGCGAGCACTCGTCTCTAACGATAGATCACAACCCGCGTCTTCCGTCGTTAATTTTACGTCCGATATTTGTAATTCGTACTCTCGCGCACTCCTCTCTGCTACGCCGTATAGTAGGCCCAACAACAATACCGTCGAATTCATTCTCGATAGCGGTGCGTCGCACCATATGGTCAACGACGCGTCGTTATTTGAAAGTCTCGAGCTTACTACCTCGAGTGACAGAGACGCATTCGTAGCGAAGCGAGACGTTATTTTAAAGAGTAAAGGCATCGGAGAAATACTTATTAAAAATAATTTAGGCGTTGTGTTCAAGCTTACAAACGTTTCTTTCGTTCCCGATTTAGCTGAAAACCTTCTTTCTGTAAATACCCTTCGAAATAAAGGATGTGATTTAATAATAAGCGATAAAATCAAATTAATTACTCGTGATACACGAGAAGAAATAGCGAACGTTAGTGTACTCGAAAATGGTATTTTTTTGGTGAAATTTAATTTAGTTTCGAATCGTAATTTCGATCACGCGATTAACAAACTCGATCCTCCGATAATAAACGTAAATCTCGAAACGAACGAATGTAGTACGCGTTGTACGAATCAACCGTCTCATTCGTATAAAAACGAAAACGACGAGCCTTTGGACCTAGTTCATGTAATTGAATTAGGACCGAAAACCGAAGCTTTCAGCGACGAGCAATATCAGATATCGCCCGTCGAAGATGCGACGAAACAGGCCGTTGTGCACACGATAAATAACGAGGCCTTACCAAGCAGTACGGCCTATGTTTCATCCGGTACGAGCGACCTAGATTTCAGCGAGAACGAAGAAAAGAATGCGACGTATACGAGCGAGATGAGAAATACGAGCGCGTTAGGTAGTACGAGTAATCTGGAATTAGGTACGAGAGATCCTAAGAAAAGTACGAGTGACGTAATAGCTACGAATGACTTAAAACTAGGTACGATTGTAGATAATTTGAGTACGAGCGATGTGATTAGAGATGTGAAGAGGTGGATCGATGAGATGAGCGATTTTTCGACGAGCGTTTGTCAGATTACTACGAGCTTTCCAGATGTTAAGTTACCTGTGAAAGGCAGTTTGTATGAGAATTACGATGGTTATTTTTCGAATGCCTACGCTAGAAAGAATATTGATACGAGTGAAACTTTAATGTTGAATGGGTCCAAAAGTGTAGTGCTACGAGGAGATCAAAGTTCGTACAATACCGGAGAAATTTTGGTGTCGATTGCCGGTGTAAGTGTTATTCGTGTTATTGAAATTTTATCCATGTCCTTTGACTGGGAACTTCGTCAATTCGATTTGTCTTCGGTATTTTTCAATTGTTACTTAAATAAAGTCTTCGCTTCTCATCCGTTAATATACGTTGATGGACTTCGAAGATGATTTTTTGTACTCTACATAATTTAATTTTCGATTGTTAGAATTATTTATTTTCATTTTTTATCGTTATTAACGTTATCATTCGACGTTTCCGTCGTGTTTATTATTTTTAGTTTTCTTTTCGATTCGATCGTTGTATTCTATGATTTTGTTCGATTGTTTAGTCTTTATTCGTACATACTTAAATTTTTTTGTTTCGATCGTATTTATTTTCGTATTTATTTCGGTGTATGTACGTCATATTTAAACTCTTATGTTGAGTTTTTGGTCCGAGGGGGGTATGTCACGATTATTTTGATTTTTCGAATAATCGTTGGCTGTCTCTTCGTCCCAAAAACTTGACAGAACTATTTTTCTCGCGAATCTCAATTCGCTTGCATAGCGTCATTCGCTTTATAACGTTTTGTATGTCAATATACATTTAAAACTAAATTCGAGTTTATCTTTGGGTCAGTGACCCTCGTAACAGTTTTAAAAAACAGAATTTTTTCAAAATGATTTTTAAAAAAAATTTCAAACTTGATCACAAACAAAAAATGTTGTCAAGTTTAAAATTGAATTTTTGTCAAGGGTATAAAAAAACAGATTTTTTTCAAAACAATTTTTTAAAAAAATTAATTTGTCAAGTTGGAAATTTAATTTTTGGTGAGGGTTCAAAAAAACAGAAAATTTTTTCAAAATGATTTTAAAAAAAATTTTAATTTGTCAAGTTGAAAATTCAATCTTTGGCAGGGATTCGAAAAAACAGAATTTTTTCATAATGATTTTTTTTTTTTAAATTTAAATTTGTCAAGTTGAAACTTGAATTTTTGGCAACGGTTCAAAACGACAGAATTTTTTCAAAATGATTTTTTTTTTAAATTTCAAAACTTTATCACAAACAAAAAAATGTTGTCAAGTTGAAAATTGAATTTTTTGCAAGGGTTCGAAAAAACAAAATTTTAAAAAAAATTCAATTTGTCAAGTTGAAAATTCAATCTTTGGCAGATGTTTGAAAAAGAAAGATTTTTTTTTTCAAAATGATTTTTTAAAATTTATTTGCCAAGTTGAAAATTGAATTTTAGGCAAAGGTTCGAAAAAACAGAATTTTTTCAAAATGATTTTTTAAAAAAATTTCAAATTTCATCACAAGTAAAAAATTTTTTCAGGTTCAAAATTAAATTTCTGTCTAGGGTTCAAAAAACAGAAAAAAATTTCAAAATGATTTTAAAAAAAAATTTCAAATTTTATCACAAGCAAAAAATTTTTTTAGGTTTAAAATTGAATTTCTGTCTAGGGTTCAAAAAACAGAAAAAATTTTCAAAATGATTTTTAAAAAAACATTCAATTTGTCAAGTTGAAAATTCAATCTTTGGCAGATGTTCGAAAAAACAGAATTTTTTCAAAATGATTTTTAAAAAAAATTCAATGTTCATCACAAGCAAGAAATGTAAATAAATTGTCAAGTTGAAAACTCAATTTTTGTCAAGGGTTTGAAAAAACAGGATTTTTTCAAAATGATTTTTAAAAAAAATTTAATTTGTCAAGTTGAAAATTCAATCTTTGGCAAGGGTTTAAAAAACAGAATTTTTTCAAAATGATTCTTGAAAAAAAAAATTCAATTTGTCAATTTGAAAATTTGATCTTTGGAAAAGGGTTCGAAAAATTATGTAGAGGTGCGAGGTAGAGAAGGAGATCCGCTGACCATTTTTTCAGTACCTAGACCTATTACCTACCTATTATTCAAGTAGGTATGTAAAACTGTGAAATATTCTCAGTTAGATTTGATGTCCTAGTTTTAACTTTATTTACTGACTTATTGTGAAGTATTTCAATGTATGGAATCATACTACATCAACGGAAGGGCGAAGTACATGAAATGTTCATTTTTAACTTTTTTCAAAAATACGTATTACATATTTGGTATTTTTAAAAGTCGTATTACATATTTGGTATTTTTAAAAGTCATTGTGCCTTCAGTTTGCAGAATAGTCAATTTCATCAACTTTTGAACATGTGGGTGGTGATGGTGGTGAAGGTGTCAAATCAAAACATAAACAAACGTTATTAACGAACCTACCGCTGCTGCCATTGCCTATGGGCTAGAAAAAAATGTCGGTACCTACTACAAAATAATAAAAATCGTCATTACTGCTCTGTTGAACTGTCGACTGACAGAGTTTAATTCTAATAAAATTACTAATTTGTGTTGGAGTAAAAAATGGAAATGGAGGATGCATTTTTGGAAAAAAATATGCATATGTATTTCAGTAAAAATAATAGTGCATGTTTGGCCATGCTACGTTAAAAAAAAAAAAAAAACCTTTTTGAGACGTTACATTCAAATTTATGTTCATTTTTAGCCGAATTTTTTTTTTTAAATTTAGGCTATTGTGTCTGACCCTAATTTAGAAGGAGGGGGTAGAAGAGTTCTGACCCCATTTGTCAACGTTTGGGACCAAAAGATGACGATCTGTCACATGTCACATATTTATATATATATATATATATATATATATATATATATATTTATTTATTTATTTATTTATAATTTTACACTCACTTTTGGAACTCTGGGGCCGAGCCTAACAGGTCAAATGAGGTCAAACTTGATATGTAGGGTCCCCTCGGTGTAGGAATGATGCAAAAAAAATTTTGGGGCCCTAACTCAAAATTGAAGATATGACCCCTTTTTGAGGGGGGTGCGGGGGAGCCCCAATATCATGAATTTTTTTGAAACTTGCCCCAGGGATGAGAACCCTAATTACCTACACCATAGTCAAATTTCAGCTCCCTAAGTCATCCCCACCCCATTTTAGGGCCCAAAAAGTGGATTTTGGAGTCATTTTTTTCACGTTGATCAGGCTACAGACCCCCCAAATGAGGCTGGGGGGCCAAAATTTTCATCATGGATCAAGTTTGTACCCCTGATGTGCCTTTTGTAGGTTTCAACTTTTGGGCCCCCTTTGACCCCTGTCAAGGGTCAAAAATCAAGATTTTTCACAATTTTTCATGTTTTTTCTTGCTTCCCGGGAACGTTGATCAGCCTGCAGCCCAAACCAAATGACCTTGGATGCTAAAATTTGGTATTTAGGATAGGTAAGGGTCACTGAGGTGCCTTTTGGGGTTTTTGACCCTTGAGCTCCAAAATTGGGGGTAGCCCCTTTTTGAGGGGGCTCTAAAGGGACCCCAATGTGACAAAATGATTTGAAATTTTTACCAACAACAGTGACTCTGATTGTGTCCACTGTATCCAAATTTCAGCTTCCCAAGTCATCCCCACCCTATTTTAGGGCCCAAAAAGTGGATTTTGAGGTCATTTTTTCACGTTGATCAAGCTACAGACCCCCCAAATGGAGCTGGGGGGCCTAAATTTTTATCATAGATCGAGTTCATGCCCCTGATGTGCCTTTTGTAGGTTTTGACCTCTAAACCCCTTTTGACCTCGATACAGGGTCAAAAATCAATATTTTTCAAGTTTTAACCTGTCTTTTCTGACGCGTTGAACAGCCTACAGCCCAAACTAAAAGACCTAAACAATCGAAATTTGAGATGTAGGGTCAGTAGAGGTCACTGATGTGCCTTTTGGGGGTTTCGACTTTTGAGCACCATTTGACCCCCGTACAGGGTCAAAAATCATAAATTTTCACGTTTTAACCTTTTGGTGTGTTGGCCCTCGTCTGAAGAGCTGAAAGTGTGAAGGGGATTGAGAGCGAAGCCCTCAATCCTCTCCTGCCATGTCCCTATTGAGGGTAAAGCCCCCCAATATGGGCATGGGGGCGGAGCCCCCATCTGAAGAGTTGGAAGTGACGAGGTGGTTGGGGGCGAAGCCCTCAACGCGGGGGTATGGGGGCGGAGCCCCCATCCTAAGAGCTGAAAGTGAAGAGGAGGTTGGATAGGAGTCTCAACGGGGGTATGGGGGCAGAGCCCCCATCTGAAGTTGAAATCTTCAATGCAGAGAGGAACTAAAACTGAAGACAAAAACCTGACATTTTTAAACTGAATTTGAAGTTAAAACTGATATTGAAACTGAAATACCATGGATAAAAACGTTTTCAAAGTGGTACACTAACTTGAAAAAAAAAATTCGGCTGTCGCGGAGCATCTTGACTGCTACGCGTTTTTTTTTTGTTGCAGTGAAATGAATTCGTAGCCTTTTTTTAAAAGCTTGTTATGTCAGTACGTCACGTTTGTTTTCATTTTTTGCTCAAGGTACTTTCTATACGTTTCGCGAATTAGTTTTCATTCCAATTTTTACTTAATTGTAGCTTGTACCAAATCAAGTTTTTTTATTTTGTTGAATCATGAATGATGAGAAGTAGAAATACTCATCAGTCAATTTATAATTAGTTTTTTTTTACTTATTGTTTAATGTTTAATGACAATTCTTGTACTTATTCAGTTTACATTCCTTTAATTTTTGAGACTAAGTACTTGGACTTACTTACAGTCTTATTTCCTCTCTTTGAAGGTGTTTTTATTTTAAGGCTACTCGACATAAACTGTACTTACCTATTACTCACCTATATTGAAAAAATATTGCAATTATAATTTAATAGATATTATGTGCGTGGATAGTGATTTTTTTCAAATACGTAGTATTCGATTACAATTTATTCGAATTAGATTCGTATTTACATATTATATGGACTCGAAAACTCCGAAAAGGCGAAAAACTTGTGTGAAACGAATTATATAGGTACTTTTAACTTTCAAGTTGAAGAAACTTGAACACAGAACAGTAAAATCTCGTCGAAGCTGGATAAAATTTGATTTCCGGAAATTTAATCATTTGTCAACTTTCGATTACATATCGATAGCATTTTCATCAACTAGGTACCTATACGTACTTACTGAAATACGAGTAGTAGAAAATTACTATGCCTAAATGAAATTCGCTGAGATCAAAAAAGCAGAGAAATATCGGTCAAATCGAAAATTTTGATAATTTTATATAGACCTGTGCGCCGATATCTCGATCGGCGGCGGCGGCGTAAACTAAAAATATGTCGGCGACGGCGGCGCGCCGTGGTGCGCCGCCGAATTTTAATTTTACCGGCGGCGGCGGCGGCGTACAATTTTTTTAGTTAAAATTTTCAAGAATTCCAAGTTTCAAGATGTCAATTGTCAAACCTTGAACAAGAACAAATAGAATAGGAAACAGAAAAGAAACAGATTAAACAGTATAAAAAATAAATGATAAATGAAATGAATGCAAGATTTTTAAAAAATTTTATTTTATTGAAAATTGAAGAAGTGTATTCATGTAGGTATTGTAATTTAGTAAATCAGTATCATCACCGCAGCAATATTTCATTAGTTTCAACTTTCAACTTTTATCTTTCATTCATCATTCAATCATTCATGTTTCAATTCAAGTTTTATTTTATTTAAAACTACAACTGAAGTAATTTTTTTTCACGCCGCCGATATTAAAACCGGCGGCGGCGGCGGCGGCGCGCCGATCACGCCAAGGTATTTCGGCGGCGGCTCCGCATGCCAAAAAAGTGTCGGAGGCGGCGGCGTGGCGCGGCGGCGCACAGGTCTAATTTTATAATGACCTGTCACGTAATATTTTGTTACCGAAACTCGAAAATTCCGAACGACATAATTTTCACGTACGCGACACAAGTTAATCCAGATTTTTATTAGGAAAATTGGAAAACCATAAATTACAACTTTATTTTTGTAGTGTAAGCAGATTGCAAATTAATAACAAAATTAAAACTGGGTTCGGTCACTATGACCAGATAAAAGAGATTTATATTTTGAGACTATCCGCCCATAGGGATACAAATAGAATGTTTTTTATCTGGTCATAGTGACCGAACCCAGTTTTAATTTTGTTATTAATTTGCAATCTGCTTACACTACAAAAATAAAGTTGTAATTTATGGTTTTCCAATTTTCCTAATAAAAATCTGGATTAACTTGTGTCGCGTACGTGAAAATTATGTCGTTCGGAATTTTCGAGTTTCGGTAACAAAATATTACGTGACATTTTGGCGCCCAACGTGGGGCACACCAGTTTGCCCTGTGATTAAAGTTTTTCATACTCATCGTGATTCGCGTGTGAATTATCTCAAAAGATTGTAAAGTTCGTCACGATGGATCCAGACGCTATTCGTGTCATTATTGCCGAAGAGCTAGCAAAGGCAACAGCAGCCTTGGAAGAAAAATTCAATGAACTGTGCCGTGAGTCTGAAGCTGCATCATTGGAGAGCTTAGACACACTATCGGAGGTTGGGAGCGAATCTGTGAAGAGTGCTCACACCAATCATACAAAAATTCTTCCTCACTCAGAAAATCAACCAACATTTGACAACTCAAAAAATTACGAGCAGTTCCAATACATCCCGCCACCACCAGGATTTTCAAATATTCCACCCCCACCTGGATTTTCCAATATTCGTCCAACACCCGGTTTTCCAAATCAACAACCTCAAGCGAATTACGTTCATCAGGAATCAACAACGCCAGGTTACTACTACTACCCTAGTGGGAATTTACCTGTGGGTAATGTTAATATGAATAGTAACTATTTTAATTCACCTATGCTAATTTCTAATGCGGGCCGGGTTGTAATAGATCTTTTGACAAAAATCCCTGTCTCCTATAATTATCCTAATGAATCCGAACGAAGAGAACAGATGCATCGCGTCCGTGACAGTCTTGCGCCTTATGATGATAAAAGTACCATCGATCCTGTTAGCTTTTTTCGGTGTTTTCTGCAAACTGCTCTTCGCGAAAATCTACATTCCGCTTTGTATGTCTCTACTTTTCTCGCCACGGTCAAATCACGAACTCCTCGTTGGACTCGTGAAGCAGGGTCAATTCGAACAATACAGGATGCCCTTTTTAAGTTTATTAAAGTTTTCTGGAATCCAGACCAGCAAAAAATTTGTTTAGATCAGTTTCAAAAAGAAAATTGGATTACTTCAGACCATACTGAAATCTATTACAAAATTGTTGAATATCTGGATATTTTCGACTCGATCTCCATTGAGCAGTGGTCTTTCCATCACATTCTCAAAAGTGTGCTAGAAAAGGTCCCCTATGCCTGGCATCCTGTACTCACTCAACCCACCGTGTATGACAAAGATTCTCTTATTAATGCGATTGATCGTTGTGTGTCGCTAGGTATAGGTAGACGTCAGAAAAACACTAAATTCGTCACTCCTGCTAATTATACCGCTTCTGCTTCTACTAACGATAAACAGGGTAAAAATGAAAATACGACTTCGAAAAATTCTGAGCAAAATGTCTCTTCTCTCACTCCTATGCTTGAATCTTCTCAAACAGAAACTGTACCTACACCTGGTCCATCGCCTCTCGATCGTTTTGGTCCTATAAATCCGAATGAAAAAATTGTTCTGCCTTATAAGCAGGTAAAAATATTAAAAAGTGATAGTTTGAGTGAATCCTCAAAATTTCCTATTGTCGAAAAATTTACTACAAGCAATTTTCAAAACCAACTTGCGTCGGACAAGTGGTCTACAAAGCCGTTGATTTACTTTCAAGATGAATGTCGATTGAGTACTAGGTATGTTGAGTTTACCATGCATACGGATGGGACTCTCGCATATAAGTTTAACGGCATTCATGTGATCGGTGATCAGCCTTTGGCGGATCTTTTTCGATGCTCTGATAATTATCAAAGTGATAACGCTTTAGATAAATTAGGTGATGTGTTTCCTTTTCGTCTCGCTCATCTATTGTTTGCTCACTGTAAAACCGAACGTGAATTCCCTAAAAAACTTTTACTTTCTTTTGGGACAAGCGATCTCTTAGCAGGTAGAAAAATCGAAAACCTAGATTCTCTGTGTTGTGACGTTTTTTCGCAGGTGGCTAGTAATGTCGACGAGATTTACTTCATGCTACCTTTACCTATTGTGTATCAGGCGAGTGAATGGAGTACCTATTGTTCGGTACGGACGACTATTTTGGCTGCGGCTGAACATTTCCCTAATATTCACATAATTGACCTCGCCGATTTGTTTATTAATTTTAAAAATTTTGATACAAAGAATAAATTCGAGTTTTCGCCCGAAGTCTTTAAAAAAATAAATATTCGCACTGATTTATTCGATTTTGATGCCAGTGGGCATCATATGATTTGGGCCACGTTTATTTCAAGATATAAAAGTTCGCTCAGCCAGCGAATTTTAATGTTACAAAAACTTTTGAAAAAATCTGAAAACCCCTCTAGTTTGTGCGTTTCTATTGCTCGTCATTGGTGCAAAATGCCGAATTCGCACCAATATATTGATCAATCAGGCAATTTGAAAGAAGTGAAAGAAAGTTCAAGGCTTTTGTAGGACAGGAAATGATTGAGCCAATCATTGACAGCGGAGCTTTATCGAATATAATTTCGCAGCCACTTCTAGATTATCTCAAAAAAGTTGAACCTACTCAAATTTCTGTCGAGCACACATCCGATAATGTTGTTGCCGAGTTGGCGGATGGGACAAAAGTTGAGTTACCCCCTATTGTTGCCAATATTCGCCTCACCTTACCTGATCATAAGTTCCTAAATTTACACTGCCGTGTTATTCCGCATCAGGACCATACGTTATTATTGGGCCTTCAATGTCTTCACCAATACCAAGTCTTTCTTGACTTTGGCAAGGGAGAAGCTCATTTTCTTCACAACCACGGTCTCTCAATTGTCTCCTTGAAATCTCAAACTCAGACACGTACTCTTCAAGTATTTGAAACCATAAAAAGAAATACAAAGATTTTTCATATAACTAATTTTCAACCCATTGACCCTGAAATGGATCAAAACGACCTTATTTTGAAAAATGCTTTGCGCAAAAAAATTTTTGAGGCTCATCATGAAGGAAATCTTACGTATGAGCAAGCCAAAATGGCTTATCAAAGGCTTCTTCCTTACCGAAAAGTATTCGAAAAACGTGTTGGGCGATATAATGGCACACCAGTCAAGTTTGAATTCGAGCCCACTGCACCTTGGGAAACCAAGCGTTACCCGGTGCCCAAGTCGTTAGAGCAACCTACGGATCTTGAGGTTAAATGCCTTAAAAGCCTTGATATGGTTCGACCCTTTAACACGCCGTATAAAAGTCCTTTAAGACCCGTTTTGAAAAAAAACAATGCGGTGCGGTTATGCCTACACGCGTTAGGTGTGAGCAAAATAGCCAAACCTGTGCAGACTAAGCCCCCTCGCGTGGACGAAATGATAGCCAATCAGAGACCGAGTAGATTTCATAGTATTTGCAATTTTAATGAAGGTTTTCACCAAGTTCCCATTGACCCTTCACAGTGGCAATATTTTGGCTTTGAATGGATGTATGAAGTGCTGGTGTATACCGTTATGGTGTTCGGATTTTCGAATAGCCCTGGCGAATTTATTAATGTCATTACTAGTATTTTAATTGACATTTTAGACGAATTTATTCGTATTTTCGTTGACGATGTTCATACTGCCTGTGATGATTTTCTGAAACACCTCGAAAAATTGGAACAAATATTAAGTCGCATTCACAATGCCAGTATGACGCTTAATCTCGAGAAAACTCAGCTTTTTAAGCCACAAGTCGATTTTTTAGGTTTCATTCTTACCAATAGTAGGATTTTGAAAAATATCGAACGTAAAAATTTCTTCCATAAATATGAGTCAACTCATATTGATAAAAATGGTGAATTCGCCCCTCGTGGCATCAAAGCTCTCCAACAGTTGACTGGTTCTTTGGAATATTATTCAGGTTTTATACCTTGTATTCGAAATTTACTTAAACCATTTTATGACTTAATTGGGATGAAATGGAAAGGTCCTTGGAACAAAGATCTTCAGGCCTGCTACGACGAATTGAAAGCAGCATTTTTTGGTAATAATGCTCTACATTACCCAGATTATTCACTTCCCATCGAACTGTATGTTTATTACGATCTCGACTTACATGTAATTAATGCCACCCTAACACAAACCGATCCTAATACCGGACAAAAGGTTTTATATCACTATAGCAAGGTGGTCCCTTCGTCCAAACACAACTACACCATTCATGAACGTGTGATGTATATGATATACACGACTATTTTCAACCTTTACCGTTATTTCCACACGGCAAGGATATTATTACCCGTCGAATACGAGCGCATCGTCAAAGAATGCTACGAACTGTCCCTTGTTCATAATAAAATCTCCAAATGGATCACTTTTTTAGGCCAGTTCCATTATGACTTTGCTCTGCCGAAAAATAAATTCATGATGTCTGTTAACGAAACGCCCGCAATACCCTTTCCACTAAACTACCTGCTTTCTTTCCAACCTAACAGCATTACCGACCCTTCCGCTTTCGTAGAGCATTTTGGAGACGGCAAACCCGAGCCCGGCTGTGACAGCGGGGTATCTCTTTTAAATTTCGTGTTTTTAAACTATTTTAAAACTAACCTACCCGACACTATAATAACTATGTTTCGTAACTTGGAGGTGCATCAAGATAACGACCCTTCTATTTTCCGGATCAAACAATTGTTTAAAGAAAAAGGTGACGAATGTCGACTCGCTCACCAGTATGAAGTCGTAAATAACATCTTATTTAGAAAGGAAGGCGATCGTCGTTTGTACTATCTGCCACTTAACATGCGAGCGGATATTATACAATACATTCATCGTTTTTATGGTCACTTCGGCAGCGAGAAAGTGGCGATCACTTGTAAATGGTACTATTATTGGCCCCAAATGGAGGCAACGATTAGGAAATGCTTAGCATCCTGTCTTGGATGCAAAAGTAACAAACATTCCAACCACCCTCTCGTACCAACCTATACCAACGTCAAACCGAGATTCAATGGTGACATTCTTAGTGTTGATTTTTACAGACCCCTTCCTCCCTCTGTCTCGAAGGTAACTGGTGTCTTTGTCGGGTATGATGCGTTCAACCATCATCTTTGGTGTTTCCCTATTTGTAGTATAAAAACGAAAACATTTATCCGTTGCTTGAAAGATATAATTCGCGACTGCGAATCTCAACTAAAATACCGAATCGTCCACGTACAATCTGATAATGGACCACAATTTACATCCAAGGAGTGGTCAGATTTTTGTCGAGCCAACAACCTTAAAAATATTCGAACTACTCCTTATAACCCTAAAGCTTCTGTTGTAGAGCGACTGATGAAGGAGATAGGAAACCGGCTGAGGACTTTTCTTAATGATAATGACGCCTCTAATTACACCCTGGCACACAACAAATGGGCATCAGTCATCAAAGATGTTCAGCACAGTATCAATGACACTCCTGGTACCTATGGCTTTTCCCCTAATCAGATTCTTTTGCAGGCTTCGCCTAAGCTACCTTTTGCAGAAATTGGGTTATCGCCTCAATATCCTACTGCAAAGGAGCTGGCACAAAAATTTCTCAAAACCCTTGAACCAATCGTGTCGCTAATTGACTATCATGAGACTATTTCTGAGGCTAATTATACACCTACTCAAGATGAAATCGACGATGTGCTAAAATACCGATCTGATGACGGTTTTTTCTATATTTGATCTGATGACGGTTTTTTCTATATTTATACGGATGGCAGTTGTGTAGGTAGTGGTACTAAAACTTCGATCGCCGGATATAGTGTTTGGTTACATGATTTTACAACCTTCAATCGCGCGATCCGTATAGATACTCCTTTCACTACAAACAATCGAGCAGAACTTCTCGCCATCCTACTCGCTCTTCGACAATGCCTAGACTTTAAGCTCGCTCGTGTTTGTATTATGTCAGATTCTAATTACTCTATCCAGTGTATTAACATCGAGTTACCCAAATGGGTACAAAATAAATGGCTTAAGACGAATAAAAAGCTAGTTGCGAATAAGGATCTTTTTTCTGATATTCACAAACTTATTCCACAGTTCGACAGTCTCCGTTTTTCCCATGTCAAAGGCCACTGCAATAGTTATGGAAATAACCAAGCACATCTCTTGGCGAGTATTGCAGCGTTTGCTTCAGAGTATCGTGATA